>CM033424.1:156565916-161565916 GCA_019425775.1 Rafetus swinhoei
TTGTTGCAATATCCCTTCTACAATGCATTGTTTCCCAGGACAGGATATTATTCACCATCTTGCTTAAAAACAGATCAGAACCACTGTCACATCTGTAAGAGTCTTCCTTTAGAAGTCCAGTGCCAAAAAACCTCTCATGGTCAGTGACTACTTCACTTAGGGAGGCCTTTTTTTTATTACCTGGAAACTTGCAGGTCAGGTTCCTAGTGCAGAAAAAAACCAGTGACACGGTGACTGGATATATTCTACATATAACTTGCTTAGTTTATACAACATACACAATCAATGGAACAGAGTTAGAGAATGAGCACACCGAATAATCCCTTCTCTCAGCTTGTAAGCCAAACATCAAAGCCCACTTCCCAGGGAGCAACCCTCGAGAATTTTGCTTCAATCTGAGGAAAGGGCTGAGAGTAAATAGTCCTGCTGCCCACATAGCTCTGTGTCCAGAAACTGCCTCTACAATAACAGAGCATGTCTTTCCAAGACTGAACATTTATTCACACACTCAGAAAAAGTGTGAATAAATGGGAAACATTTGCCAACATCATAAAAACTGCCATAACAGTAATTTGTACATATGTAGCTCACTCTCTATAAGGATATAGTACTGCTTCCTAAACATGGACAACTGCAGCATTGCACAACTATTGTGAGGTAACTATTACTACCTTCATTTACTGCAGGAAAAGTATGTGTTTCAAATTGTGCTCCTGGGTGTAGGAAGAGTGAAAAGAAGACGTGATAAGGAACTGGTCTGAAAAAGGAATGAAAAAAGGGTCCTTCATCTTCATATTTGTTATAGAGTATAGGACGATTTTCCTCAATATATTACTACAGGTTAAAACTCTCTAGTCCAGCACCCTTGAGACCTGACTAATGCCAAACCAGAGTATTTGCCAAACCATGGGAAGTCAATATTATCTATTAGCATTACTAACACTTTCATAGCCTACGGGGCTCTTAGAAGACATATAGGGGTCAATTAGAGCTAAATAACAGCACAGAACACTGAGAGCCAGGACTGGTAGCTATAAACAAATTTTATGGGACCGTGGGAAACTTGGCCACACCCATGATAAGTGGACATCTGGCTAACTACAATCATGCTGGATCATAGATGTTGCCGGACAAGAGAATGCCGGAATAGTGAGGTTCAACCTGTAGTTATGAGTAAGAAATAGTCACAAGTCATAGTCACATTATGAAATGTAAGATAAGAAGGTGCTTTTTCCAAGAAAAGTGAAAGAATTTGTGAGCAGTGCATCCATCCTGCTTCATGGCTGCACTTCAACTTGCCCCCATTGTCGTGTTTGGAACAATCCTTTGAAATGATACAACTTGCATAAGGAATTATTTTTCCCACAGTGGCTCTATTACTAACACAATGAAAGAGCTAATCTCTGCCTGAGCTACTGAAGTCCTTAAATCATTATTTGACTTCAAGTTTCAGGGAATCCACTAGTCATGCTAACTTAAATTGGTAAGTGATCTGAGGCCCACCCAATTTAGGGGGAAATTCCTTACTAACCCAAAATACTCAGATCAATTATACTCTGAGCATGTGGACAAGACTCACCAGCTGGACATCTGGGAAAGAATTCTCTGTAGGAAATCAGAGTGCTCTGCATTTAGTGTCCAATCACTAGCTATTGGAGATATTAGCTGCTCTCACTTGCAGACTGCCTACATGCAATTCCAGGTGGTCTCTTCATACCATTGGAAAGTGTATCAAATGCCTTACTGGAATCCAGGTAGATTAGAGCTAATGCATTTTCTTTCTCTACAAAAATCAGTTATTTTCTCAAAAAAAGTGGGGGGTGGGGGGAGAGGGGACGAGATAAGATTGGTCTGGCACCATCTACATTTTGTAAAACCATGTTTCTATTTTTATCCCAATTACCAATCACATCTACAAATTTAACTACTTTTTCTTTCAAAAATTTTTCCAAGATCTTGCATACATTTAAGATCAAACCATCAGGCCTGTATTCCCTGGATCATATTTTCCCCTTTCTTGCATATGGGAACTATAATAGTAACTCTCCTGTTGTAGGATACAAGCCCCAGGTTTAGAGGTGTATTGATGTTGTACTTTGAATTGCATGTGCTAGGTCCTTAAAAAAAAAAGACAAAAAAGATTTGATGTTAATAACTCTTATAGTGTCTCTTCTCCCACTTCTGACAGGATCAGTGAATAAGTAGATAAACCAAACACTTAATTAATGGCCACAATCTGCTTTTAGATGTCCCAGAGTTTCTCCGTTGAATTGAGTGGATTTACAAAAACCGTCATAGAAATCAGAGTTTGGCTTATCTAAAGATTGTAAAATATCTAAAACATCACTGTCCATGGCTTTCTGATATAAGTTAGTGTGGATAAAACAAATAGTGATAGAAAATTACTTTGGATTTACAGCTTTGCTGGAGTCTTAAATCATTTGAACATATTTTGTTTATATTTCAAATAAGAGTAACTTGAGTTATCCTTATCTTATTTGAAGTTGGAGGGTTTGAAGATAATTTGTTTAACATAATTAATTTGTTTTTACTTTAAAGATTCTTCAGATTTATATCCATCTCACTATTTTCTCACTATTTCTCTTTGATATAAAGAAAGGAAAAACTGCAACTGGATCTGTCAGACACTTTGAAAGCGTTCTTTAAAAATGTTCTGTAAGAGTTGTTTCATGAAATTAAAATCTGTAACTCTGAATCTGTCGGCTGTGCTCTGTAATACTATATAGAGCCCAGTGAATTCACACAAAATTGACAATTTGACAAATGTCACTGCTGCTTATTCTGAAACCCTGTGCAATTTCTGTAGTATACCGTGGACTAGAAGACAAAATGTTACAGTTCTTAACATCTATTTTTTCTGTCATGTTGATGAAAGTGAAATTTTAGTTGTGCAGTACAAAATACTTCCTTAGTTATTTTGTTATACCCTTTATCAGTTTTGTTTTAGCCCAAACCCATTATTTTGTACACCAATTTCAAATACACTGTAACTGGAATTGTAGGGACATTTCTGAAAGGGCAATTTTGAACATAAGAGAAATGAAATTCCCTGACTGAAAGAAACTTTTAAGACTCCATCTGTACATTCTCACTGTAAAATAATCTGGATAGAGGGAGTTTGACATCCTCTATTAGGATTCAATTGGGCGGGGTGCCCTATCATGCAAGTTATGTAGTGTCAATAGGAATGCAATGAATGCCCTCACCTTCCATGGACATCGGTGGAAATTGAAGATGCTCAGACCTAACAGAATTGAGCCCTTTTTCCAAAGTACTGACCATTCTCAATTCTCATACCTTTCTGCGGGCTTTTAAGGTGCCTAGATCTTTAGTCAACAAATCAGATATTAGCAGGTACATGAAGTGACAGCACAAGAAAGAAACAGAGATAAAGTTGTGAGGCCATTTATCTTTTCTAACATGTTTGGAAGTACTTTTAGATATTACAATCAAGCAGATGTAGCATTGGGAGACTTGTACTAACAGTTGAAAACCTGTGGAATCAGATACAATAGACTATCCTAGAATAGCATGTTTCTTGATCTCTCTGGGAGGGGCAGGAGTCTTCACCATAAATCAGTTTGAAAAGATTAAAAGGAAAGCAATATGATGCTTCAATGCTTTGCCTTCTGTGAAAGCAGGAGTGTAGCTTCTGGGAGTGTAGCTTTGACCTTCTGTGAAAAGTAACTAGCTCCAAACACTGTGAGTTACAGCTGCCTAGATACAGCATGTCCAGTCAGAGAGGTTAATTAATATCTCCTTTTCTGTCTTAGGAGCTTCAACCACCTGATTTTCAGTCTCTTTCTGTACCAAGTACAATCACTACACAATGTGTATTTCTTTTTTACACCACAGAAATAGAAATGTTGGTAGAAAATGCAGCACTTGGAAAAGGGCATTGATTTTAATAGATTTGGTTCAGTCAATGGATAATAAATTGTCATATCTGACAGCTTTGTCTTAAAGGGCTCATGCTCTAGGTATATACAATGGATTTCAGATTTAGCAGCACAGATTCTATTAAAATAGGTAAGAGTTGTATACATCTATATCAGCTCTTCTTCTCTCTGGGTATGTCTACACTAGCCCCCTAGTTCGAACTAGGGAGGCTAATGTAGGCATTCGAAGTTGCAAATGAAGCCCGGGATTTAAATATCCCGGGCTTCATTACATCTTCAGCGCCGCCATTTTTAAATCCCCCTTAGTCCGAAATCCGTGCCCGCGCCAGGCGTCCCTCGACGGATGATCCTGACGCTTGGTGACCTTCTAGCCTTTGGCTGATTTAGAGCCTCGGGCGAGGAGCTGCCAAGGAGATCCCTTGAAGTGTAGATTGAGTGCGACGGCGGCGGTTGGTTCGTCTTCCACGAAACCTCTGGCCTTGACTCCTCTTCTCCGCGCCGGGCGGCAGGATCAGGCGATGGTAGACTCTGTTCCTATTCTATGCTAAACTATCTAAAATAAAACCTTAATTTAAACGCGACGCACCCGACGGACACACTCGACGACGGCCAATATGCATCCACCGACGGAGCCTGCCGAACAGACACGACGACGTTAAACTAAACTATGCTAATAACTAAACTAACTAAATAACCTGTTCTAACCTAAGTAGAAGGGAAGCATGAACCTTCTGTTCAGCTTCTCTCTAAAAGGCTGTACTAGACCTCTTTCTCTCGCATCACAAACCCGGGACTAAGAATAGGATGTCTCTCATTCACACCTAACCTAAACCTAGAACCCGACGACCCGACGCAACAGAAATTGCTGCACGGCAGGTACTTATATACTCTTGCCTCATGAATATTCATGGGTTCTAAGGTTTAAACTGATTGGCTAAAAGATGATGATGCTCTTCCAGCATATCTTTAAATTGATTGGGTGACAAGTCATAACATACGCATCTCATTACCTTTTAAATCTTAACAGGTATTAACAGGTATACCTATGAGACGTGCGGTATGTGACATAGACTAAACCAGTGATGGAAGCCAGATAATAGAACCCACTCAAAATGGAGTTTTCGGCAGCCATTTTGAGAGATCATTCTAATAGACAAAAAATAGTTGATTGACATATGTTATCAATATACTGAGTATACAGACATTTCTTGATCTTTTACACAGTTCTTTTTCAAGGATGCACAAGTTACATTACAATCTCCATTACAAGTTGGTTACAGTTACATTCAAGTGCAGTTGTTACATTGCAACAAGATTGATACCTACATTGCATTTATAAATACAGTGTAATTCTGCTACATTTCTCTACAATTCCTAACTGTAGCAAAATCATTAAACACGATGTCCTACTTAGGTTCCTAGAACAGTAAGCCACTCCTCTCAGCCTCAGCATGTAAGAATGTTGCTGTTACTAAACCATGTGTCAGTTGCTAAACACGCCAGATTCCCTGCCTTTCCAGCAAACTCTTCAGGACTCTGCTAGCCCGAATCTTGACTTCCAGGGAACAGTCAGTGAACCCCAATTACTGAGTTCCCCAGAAACAGCCCTATGCAGTTTCCCATCCCTCTGAATGGACACTCGGGGTGTGTCTAGACTACAGGGTTTTGTCGACAAAACTATACCTGCGTCTACACTGCTGCTGAGTTCTGTCAACATAACATCGACAGAACTCAGCAGTTTTGTCAATGGCTGTAAACCTCATTCTACGAGGAATAATGCCTTTTGTCAACAGTTCTGTCGACAGAAGGCGTTATTGCATCTACACTGTCCTTTGCATCTACACTGGATGTAGTCTAGACACTCTTTGTCATCAGAAGCTTTGTCAACAGTATCTGTCGACAAAACTTCTGTCGACAAAAGCCTGTAGTCTAGACGTACTCAGAAGTTAAATTCACTGCCTCTAAAGAGAAAGACCACACACCAGCCTGTTACTTTAACTGAAGAGCTATACTTTAATCCACAGCAAGTTACAATCTTTGTCTAAACAAGTTTCTCAAATACAGTTAGTTTCCAGCTACTTTTGCCTAACAGGTGAAGAGCAAACACTTTCCATAAACTCAAAGGGGTGATGCTCCCCTTTATGCCCCATGTGATGAATGCCTCTTTTTGGGGGGGGGGGGAAGCCTCCCTTATATCATGCAAAAGTTCATTGTCTTTAAGAGCGAGGGGAGGCTTACTAAGCATGTACAGTCAACTCCTCTGTAGGATCATTAACTGATCACCTGTCCCACTTGCTAGCTTAATAGCTTTATTTACCTGATATATAAATGAACTTTTCATTGTCTTTTGCCTGAAAGCTGGTTAGACAAGTAAATGCACATTACTTTGTCTGGGCAGCCTGAATTTATGTGCTGCCTGCCAAACAAATTTTCAGCACTTATTTATAACTCTCTGTTTACAAAACTTATGCCTCCGTTACATAATGACTTTTGAGACTTTTGAATTATGACAACAATACGTTGGGTCACTGAGAGTGTCAAGTCTTATATGAGTTATACTATGGTATGCCTTCCCTCAGTGGGCAACGAGGGGCTTCCAGGCTCACAACCCAGGTGGGCATCTCATAGGCTGTGTCTAGACTACATCCCTCTTTCGAAAGAGGGATGTAAATTAGACATATCAAAATTGCAAATGAAGCCGGGATTTGAATTTCATAGAATCATAGAGCTGGAAGAGACCTCAGGAGGTCATTAAGTACAGCCCCCTGTCCAAGGCAGGAGCAATTCCAACTAAATCAACCCAGCCAGGGCTTTGTCAAGCTGAGACTTAAAAAAGATTCCACCACCTCCCTAGGTAACCCATTCCAGTACTTCACCACTCTCCTAGTGAAATAGTTTTTCCTAATATCCAACCTAGACCTCCCGCACTGTAACTTGAGACTGTGACGGGGCCCACTCCAGCCGGCCCCGGAGCCCAGGGGGAGAGCCCGGAGATGCGGTCGGGCGGCAGCAACGCCGGCCCGGCTGGCATGAACGCGGAAGGCCCAGCCGGGACGCCGGCTGATGACGTCATGGGCGTCTCCGCGCCAGGGGCGGGGGCCTCCGGACGCCGAGGACGTGGGGCGGAGGCGGGCAGCGGCCGCGGCGGGAGTTTAAAGAGGGCCAGGAGGACTCCCAGGGGACGGAGGGAGACGGAGGCGGCCAAGGAGGGCCAAGCCGGGTAAGGAACCCGAAGGGCAGGGGCCTGGAGGTGAGGCGCTGTCCCCAGGAGGAAGAAGTGGCCCAGGGCGGGCCGCGGAACCCGTGAGCGGAGGGTTTGGGGTTGGATACCCCTCCGTTGAGTGAGGACATTGGCCTCACTTCAGGGCCCTGGGTTGGGGTCCGGAGTAAGGGCGGGCCTGGACCCCCTTTCCCTCTCTCCTGCCGCAAGGGGAGGAAAAATAGGAGGATCGCTCACGGCCGGCGACCCTTCCTGGGTCGGACGAACCGGGGCACGTAAAGACACTCGAAACTTCCCCCCCCCCTTAGTTCAGGCGAAAAAGGGGGGGGCAGCTCGTGACAGAGACCATTGCTCCTTGTTCTGCCATCAGTCACTACAACATTTCCCATGCTTCATTTGCATACTTGCATCACGGTGTTCTTTCGAAAAACGCTATTTCGGAAGTAAAACCATGGTCTAGATGCGGTTCTTTCTAAAAGGAAAGCCTTTTTTGAAAGATCCTGTACTCCCGAAAGAACGCCGTGATGTGATTATGCAAATGAAGCACGGGAAATTCAAATCCCGGCTTCATTTGCAATTTCGATATGTCTAATTTACATACCTCTTTCGAAAGGGATGTAGTTTAGACGTACCCTTAGTGTTATTCCAATTGCTTGTTTGAATGGGATACAATTGTGGTTTGGCAATCTCCAGAGCTATAGAAGTATAAGTAAATACCAATTTTTTAAGTTCTAATATCCTGTAATTATTCATTTCATTCTCTTTAATGAATATGAATATGAAATGGCAACTTTTCCACTGACTGCCAACTATTGAAGCAGTTATAGTTTGAATGTTGTTTGAAAGTGGAAAATTAAAAATAAATATTTTCACTAGCAACATTTTTGAAGTCATTTTGAAGTTTGCATCTTTGTTTTCAAAAGCAAGAAGCAGAATAGAGGAACAGTTATGTGAAATGCCTTGAAATCAATTTCAGACTATTATTATAAGGACTGAATTTAGAGCAGGTATACAGCAGGGTATGTCTGGTATATAATTTTGTTTTCAGAATCTCAGGGACTGTATTTCATAACAGCATTTTATGCTGAATTACCAGTGTTTTATAGCATAACTGAAAACAAACAAGTCGGTACAAAACACGAGTGATATGTTTTTACGCTGTACATGGGCAATATTTACACAAGAATGACAATGTCTTTTAAACTATACTCCATTTCAACTTCATTGAAATTAGTGGTTACTATACTATATATTTTCATCTAATCAGAAATAGACTGACTTTGGATCTTGAGTACATATCTTGTTACATTACCTAAGAATTCAAAAACTCTAGTGACCTCATCATGTTGTCCAAGAAATAGGAGGAAAAAAACAGTTGATAATAATTTCAAGTCCCATAGAGAAGAACAGAAGGAAAGGAGTGTGGTCTAGTTAGGTCATGCAGATGGAAGCCAAGGTCTTCTTCCTCACTTTGTCACATGGTGTAACCTCCAGTAATGCAGTTTGCCTATTTATACATTTATACATTAGACCCATTAATATTTGTTTATGTCAAATGGTCCTTGCAATACTTAATTAATGTTTATAAAGTGTATTGAGATACTGAAACAAAAATCACTAAGTAGGTATTAAAGCTGGTCAAAATATTCTGAAGAAAAACACCAGAACCAGACTTTAGTTTTTCTCAAAAAAGGTTATATGTTGGTGAAAATGTTTAGACTTACGGAATTTATCCATTTAAAAAAAGAAAAAGATTTTCACTGATATTTTCAGTGAACAAATGCATCCTCTTATAGTTGTGAGATATTCTTTTGGTTTCCGTGAATTGTATGCATGTAATTTTTAACTGATGGGAGTATTATTTTTTGAATCACACCAATCCATTTTCAAAATCTTCCATTTTTAAAAGGGAAATATTCTAATTTCAAAAATAATTTCCCAAAAAACGAAAAACAGAATCCAATTCAACATAATCTAGAAAGTGTATTTAAGTTTGCTGAATATGCCATTGATACTTTTCATTTAGGTTTTGATCAGCTTTTGAAAATATAAAGTTTTTTTAAAATCCCAACCAAGTTTCTCACTTTGCCTTCCACATTGCTTTACAGATTGCACAAAAATATGCATTTGTGAAAGCACTTTCATTTTGCCACTAAACTGGTAACAATTTAAATGTTTAGCAAGTCTTAATGCTTTTGAAAAACTATTGGTGAATTTGACAATCATTATATAGGCTTTGTCTCAGGGTATTTGTTTATGTCAAATGCTGAAGGATCTGACCAGGGGCCGTGAGCAGCTTGACCTTCTCCTCACAAACAGGGAGGAACTAATAGGGGAAGTAGAGGTGGGTGACAACATGGGAAGCAGTGATCATGAGATGGTAGATTTCAGGATCCTGACAAAAGGAAGAAAAGAGAGTAGTAAAATACATACCTTGAACTTCAAAAAAGCAGATTTTGACTCCCTCAGAGTCCTGATGGGCAGAATCCCCTGGGATGCTAACATGAAGGGAAAGGAGTCCAGGACAGCTGGCACTATTTTAAAGAAGCCTTATTGAAGGCACAGAAGGAAACCATCCCAACGCGTAGCAAGAGAGGTAAACATGGTAGGAGACCGGATTGGCTTACAGGGGAAATCCTTGGTGAATATAAGCACAAAAGGAAGCTTACAAAAGTGGAAACTTGGACAAATGACCAGGGAGGGGTTTAAATGTATAGCTCGAGAATGCCAGGGGGTTATCAGGAAGGCGAAAGCGCAAATGGAATTGTGACTGGCTAAGGATGTGAAGGATAACAAGAAAGGTTTCTACAGGCATGTTAACAAGAAGAAGGTGATCAGAGAGGGTGTGCGGCCCCTACTGGATGAAGGAGGTAACCTAGTGACAGATGATGTGGGGAAAGCTGAAGTACTCAATGCTTTCTTTGCCTCTGTATTCACAGACAAGGTGGGCTCCCGGACTAATGCACTAAGTGACACAAGATGGGATGAAGACGGATAGCCCTTGGTGGGTAAAGAACAGGTTAGGAACTATTTAGAAAAGCTAAAAGTACACAAATCCATGGCTCCAGACTTAATGCATCCGAGGGTACTGAGGGAGTTGGCAAATGTCATTGAGGAGCCTTTGGCCATTATCTTTGAAAAGTTGTGGAGATCGGGAGAAATCCCGGATGATTGGAAAAAGGCAAATGTAGTGCCCATCTTCAAAAAAGGGAAGAAGGACGATCCAGGGAACTATAGGCCGGTCAGTCTTACCTCGGTTCCCGGAAAAATCATGGAAGGGATCCTTAAGGAATCCATTTTGAGGCACTTGGAAGAGAGGAAAGTGATTAGGAATAATCAGCATGGATTCACAAAGGGAAAGTCGTGCCTGACCAATCTGATTAGCTTCTATGATGAGGTAACTGGCTCTGTGGACGTGGAAAGTCAGTGGATGTGATATACCTTGACTTTAGCAAGGCTTTTGATACGGTCTCCACAATATTCTTGCCAGCAAGTTAAGGGAATGTGGATTGGATAAATGGACGGTAAGATGGATAGAAAGATGGCTAGAAGGCCGGGCCCAGCGGGTAGTGATCAATGGCTCGATGTCAGGATGGCGGTCGGTTTCTAGCGGAGTGCCCCAGGTTAGGTTCTAGGACCGATTTTGTTCAATATCTTTATTAATGACCTGGATGAGGGGATGGATTGCACCCTCAGCAAGTTTGCGGATAACACTAAGCTACGGGGAGAGGTAGATACGCTTGAGGGCAGAGATAGGGTCCAGAGTGACTTAGACAAATTGGAGGATTGGGCCACAAGAAATCTGATGAGGTTCAACAAGGACAAGTGCAGAGTCCTGCACTTGGGATGGAAGAATCCCAAGCATAGTTACAAGCTGGGGACCAAACAGTTAATTAGTAGTTCTGCAGAAAAGGATTTGGGGGTTACAGTGGATGAGATGCTGGATATGAGTCAAGAGTGTGCCCTTGTAGCCAAGAAGGCAAATGGCATATTAGGTTACATTAAGAGGAGCATTGCCAGCAGATCCAGAGATGTCATTATTCCCCTTTATTCGGCTTTGGTGAGGCCACATCTGGAGTATTGTGTCCCGTTCTGGGCCCCCCACTACAAAAAGGATGTGGACGCATTGGAGAGGGTCCAGCGGAGGGCAACCAAAATGATTAGGGGGCTGGAGCATATGACTTATGAGGAGAGGCTGAGGGAGTAGGGTCTGTATAGTCTGCAGAAGCGAAGAGTGAGGGGGAACTTGATAGCAGCCTTCAACTTCCTGAAGGGAGGTTCCAAAGAGGATGGAGAAAGGCTGTTCTCAGTAGTGACAGATGGCAGAACAAGGATCAATGGTCTCAAGTTGTGGTGGGAGAGGTCCAGGTTGGATATTAGGAAAAACTATTTCACTAGGAGGGTAGTGAAGCACTGGAATGGGTTACCTAGGGAAGTAGTGGAGTCTCCATCCTTAGAGGTGTTTAAGTCTCGGCTTGACAAAGCTCTGGCCGGGTTGATTTAGTTGGGATTGGTCCTGCCTAGAGCAGGGGACTGGACTTGATGACCTTCTGAGGTCTCTTCCAGCTCTATGGTTCTATGATAGGGTATGTCCAGGGCCAGCTTTAGGCCGATTCGACTGATTCGGTCGAATCGGGCCCCGCGCCTAAGGGGGCCCCGCGCCCCTGAACCCGGAAGTGCTAGCCGGAGAGTTACAGACCCAGGGCCCTGCTCCACCAATATGTGGAGCTGGGTCTCTCCCCCGGCTCTGCCCGGAACAGGCCCCGGCCCCCCCTGCTGACCTCTGCGTGCGTCCTCCCACCCCGCCCTCAGAGTGTCCCCCTCGGCCCCTGCTGTGTGCGGCTTCTTCTCGGCGCCTGCTGCTGCCCATGTGTGGCATTGCATGTGGGCGGGGAGGACGCCCGGGCCATGACGTGACATCACGGCCCGGGATTTTAAAAGTCCTGGGAGGCCACGTTGCGGGGCCTCGCTGGCTCCAGCTTTGGCCTCCGGGGCTCGCTGGCTCCGCAGGCCCCAGCCCCGCAACCACAACCGCAACTGCAACCACAGAAGATAGGGAACGGCTTGTGTGGTGGCAGCGGCGGCGGCGGGGTGGAGCGGGCGGGGAAGGGGGAGAAGGGGCTTGGGCTTAGGCGGGGTGAGGTGACGGTGGGGGGGAAGGGGCTTGGGTGGGGCGGAGGGGAGGGGTGGAAGGAGAAGGGGCTTGGGCGGGGGAAGGGAAGGCACCAAGAGACAGGGGTGCAGGAGAGACAAATGTCAGGGGGCCAAGGGCAGGAGGGGAGGTGTCAGTGGGAGAGGGGACAGAGTGATGCTGGGAGAGGAGAGGAGAGGGGAAGGGCATTGGGGGCTAGAGGGAGAGGTGCTGGGAGAAGGCTTGAAAGAAGGGGTGGGCATGAGAAAGGTGGGGATGGAGCAAGGCATGTGTGAGGGCACAGAGAGGTAGGAGGAACGGGGGCAGAGGGTGGTGAGGGGGTGGGCATCAGGGAAAAAGAGGGCAAAGGGGCAGGGGCAGTAAGGGAAGGGGAGGCACCAGGAGGGTGCAGGGCTAAGGGAAGGTGCAGGTGCCAGGGGTGAAGCAGAAGGGCAGGGGTGAAGCAGAAGGGGTGAAGCAGAAGGGCAGACACCTGCAGGGGAGGGACCAGCACCAGAGGAGAGAGGCAAGGGAGGTGTTAGAAGAGGGGATGAGGAGGGTAGCTCACATGAGCAGAGTGGGGCTACTGGAGGAGTGGGCACAGGGGAGAGAACGGCTGGTGAAGGGGGCAGGTCGCAGGAGGGCTGAGGGCAGTGAGAAGGGCAGGAGTCAGGACAGCAGAGGAGGGTGAGGAGTGGGGGCAGCAGGCACCAGGAGATGATGGAGCAAGGAGAGGAGACATGGCAGCAGAGAGAAAAGGTAAAGGTTTAAAAATATTTATTAATAACTTGGTATGCTGCCCACGGCCAGTTTGTTTGCGACCAGCATGTGCAGTTTGGGTTTATGTGGGGATCAACACGTGGCGGCAAGTGGGAGCCAAAACAAAAAGTAGTCAGCGTAATGATCTTCTGTTGATGTGTTTTGGTAGTTAAATTCTTGGACTTCATTGCTCATGAAAAGTGCTGTCACGTAGAAATTAAATATTGCATTTTATTAATATCAGCAGAACTGACTTAAATGGGGCCTGTGTGTTGTGTAGTCTTGCCTTAATCTTTGTATTCATGCCTGTCAGTGTGAGAGAAGCTATTTGTATATATTTGCTTGCATAGGCAACCACACTTAAGTTGAGGCCCTCAGCATGTTCTGTGTGGCTCCTGGGGCTTCCAAAGTTGAGTTGCCCTAGCTCATCCCTGACAGGTGTCTGTCTAACCTGGTCTTAAATATCTCCAGTGATGGAGATTCAACAATCTCACTAGGCAATTTATTCCAGTGTTTAACCACCCTGACAGGCAGGAAGTTTTTCCTAATGTCCAACCTAAACCTCCCTTGCTGCAATTTAAGCCCATTGCTTCTCATCCCAACTTCAGAGGCCAAGCAGAACAATTTTTCTTCCTCTTCCTTATGATACTCTTTTAGATACTTGAAAGCTGCTCTCATGTCCCTTTTCAGTCTTCTCTTTTCCAAGGTAAACAAGGCCAATTTCTTCAGCCTTGCCTCATATCTCATGTTCTCTAGACCTTCATCATTTGTGTTGATCTTCTCTGGACTTTCTCCAGTTTCTCCACGTTTCCTGAAATGTGGCGCCCAGAACTGGACATGATACCCAGCTGGGGCCTAATGTAGGCTCATTCCCTGCCTAGGGACGTGAGACTGGGTGGGTTAATTTCCAATCCTCCTGTTTATTCTTTTCCTAAGCCAGGAGGGCACAGTAGTTCTGATGGGGGTTGGAGAGGGGATGGAAGCCAGATCCAAGATCAATGAGCCCTGGGAAGTGGGCCCATTGAAAGGAGACTGGATCTGTGGATGCCTTGGGGGTCAGCAGCAAGGGCCTGCTTTGGGAAGCCCCCTCTTTGGAGGTGAATGTGGCAACATTGAGACACCACCCAGAAGCAGGCGCCACAGACACTAACTGCAGATTCATGGGACGGCTCTCATAGATCTTGCCCATGCATAAGATGATAGTTCTGCAGGGGGTGGGGCAGTGGTGTAGTGAGGGGGCCAGAGGGGTCAGTTGCCCCTGGGAGAAAAATAATATAAAATGGATCAAAATTATAGGTGCTTTGTGAATATGCTGACTTGAGAGTGGAAAGATTTCATATTATCATATATAATTCCTGGTAACCCATCTCAAATATGAAAAACTAGATTGATACCTGTTCATATCAGAAGCTGTTGAATTCAGTTCACCATTTGCAGTATCTCATTAGGATGTTTAGTGGAGAAGATATTGTTTTGTTTTTATTTATACTGTGGGCAAAGCATGGGCTCACAAGAATTCCTCCATTGTTTTACCATGAGTCTCAAAACATTTGGTGTTTTTCTAAAGGCCTGGAGTCAGTTGATTATGTAGGAATCTCAGCTTTCATTTAAAAAAAGTTCTCTATACTTCTGGGCCTTACAGCAAAGGAGGAAAGCTTTAAAACATGAACCCTAAATACTCAAACAAAAGGCCAATAAAAATCCAACATGTTTTATTTTAAAAATATCTTATGATTTGTAGACCATTCTCATAACTTTGTGTAGGCGTTCCTTTGTGATTTTGGTTTGGCAATACTGCTCTTTGATTGGTGAATTTGGAGAGGTCTCTCCCTTCAGTTTCCCTTTCCACCCTCCTTTTTTGTCACAGGTCATCAGAGAATCATAGAGACAATGGAGAGTAGGGTGAGTCCATGACTATGGTTAATGACTAGTCAGGGTGACTGACTATTATCAGCCAGTGGTCTGAATGAGCTATCTACTGCCATCTGTTAATCAACTGTAGGAAAAGGCTTCAGGAGCAGACCTTATTTATATAGACAACTTACTTTGCCACAGAGATCAGTAGACACACTTGCTGTGTCAAGGTGATCATTTTTGGCTCTTTTGGGTTGAAATTCACTTAAGACTTGGAGCTGGGAGAATGAAATGTTGTTATCCATATTGTATGATTACAAGACCTGAACTTAATATGACTTGGCTTAGGGTCTACCATAACTTGAACACTAAGCAGAGGATAGTGAGTCACATCTAACTGAAAGTCACAAAAGATGGAAACAGGTTTTATTTCTGGTGGTGTAGAGTCTATTTGGGAGTCCTCAATTATATCTGACACTTTACATCCGGGGTGCGTCTAGACTGGCAAGATATTGCGCAAAAGCAGCCGCTTTTGCACAAAAACTTGCCAGCTGTCTACACTGGCCGCTTGAATTTGCGCAAGAGCACTGACTTTGTAATGTACAAAATCAGTGCTTCTTGCGCAAATACTTTGACGTGCCCGCTCGGGGAAAAAGCCCTCTTGCGCAAGTGTTCTTGCGCAAGAGGGCCAGTGTAGACAGGGAAGGAATTTTTTGCGTAAGAAAGCCCCGATGGTGAAAATGGCCGCCGGAACTTTCTTGTGCAAAATCGTGTCTATACTGGCCACGGATGCTTTTGCGCAAAAGCACTTTTTGTGCAAAAGCATCCGTGCCAATCTAGACGCTCTTTTGCGGCGGAAATACTTTTAACGGAAAAACTTTTCCGTTAAAAGTATTTCCGCAAAATCATGCCAGTCTAGACGCAGCCCCAGTGTTTAAAGGCAGAGCTGACTAGAATCAATTGAGAGTCCTTGTCTTGTCTCAGTGATAGCTTGAGCAAAAATCATTGATAAAATCTTGTCTAGACTGGTCTTGGACTCAACATGCAGGCAATGTGTTGAAGAGCAGTGCAAAGGAGGCAATGGTGGTGAGGTACCATATTACCTAGTGAAATCATTGGTGCTGAAATCACTAAGGCCTGGAATTTGACCACAGAACTGACTCTTTCTTAACAAAGACTCAATTTTTGCTATTTAAAAAGTAAATCAATGTAACAGAAAACTTCAACGCCCTCTAGTAACTTTTTAAAAATCAAACGTTAAACTTTATTGAAAAAAATTGGATAGTTTGCAATTGAAAATATTTGACCTACACTTAAGGCAACTGATTTAATTTTGTGTAAAATTTTGCATAATAAAGGATGGCATTTTTTTTTTTTGAAAATGTTCAAATACATTTTGATCAGATCTACTTCTGATGTGATATTTGTGTGTGGTTGTGGTTTGTTGTGTGGGTGCGTGGTTTTTTTTTCTCAACAAAAAATCCTGGTTGGGGGTGGGGGGGCCCCGCCAAAGTGGTTTGAATTGGGCCCCGCACTTCCTAAAGCCGGCCCTGGGTATGTCTACACTAAAGAGGTTTTTTTTCCAGCAAAATGGCCATTTTTCAAAAAAAATGTCAATTACGTCCACACTACCATCATATTCTTCCGAAAGAAAATCAAAATAACAGAGGGTTTTTTCTGACATTGATAATCCTCATTCGACGAGGAAGAAGCCTTTTTGCGAAAGAGCTCTTTCGGAAAAAGGCGTGTGTGGACGGGGAAGAGGGAGTTCTTTCGAAAGAAGAGGAAAGAGGAAAAAGCACAGTTGGCCTGGTGGCCATTCTGTCCATAGTAATAACAACTGAAATGCGAGATAGTGTCCATTCAGTATGGACGCTATCTTTCGAAAAAGCAGATCGCTTTTTCGATGCGCTTTGGCAGCGTGGATGCTCTCTTTCGGAAGACTTTTTCCAGAAGATCTCTTCTGGAAAAGCTCCTTTCGAAAGAAGCCTGCAGTCTAGACATAGCCTCAGATGGGTACCAACTATCAGGCTGACCAACGATGCCTATTTATTTCTTTGTCCTCCCCCATATCTGTC
Organism: Rafetus swinhoei; assembly: GCA_019425775.1. Classification (NCBI taxonomy): domain Eukaryota; kingdom Metazoa; phylum Chordata; order Testudines; family Trionychidae; genus Rafetus; species Rafetus swinhoei. Next base: position 156,582,879 of record CM033424.1, read on the forward strand.
TTTTTTCAGCAGTTGTCTCCTGCCTTATATGTAGATTGCAAGCTGGTTTTATTCTGCATTTGAATAGTGTCTTATTCAGTAAGCTCAAGGGTTCTAAGCATTACCATAATACAAATAATAATGGAAACAAAAACATCCCCATTCTAAATGAATAAAGTATACATTTAGGCCTCAATCCTGAACCAGTAACATGAAAACAAACTGCTGCATGCAGCAAAGTCATGCTGACTTCACTGGCATTCTGTGTGGGTGCGGCCGTAGGTCTGTATGTTGCAAGGTTAGAGCCTGACAGAATTATGTTATGTTGATGAAACTAAAAGCTGTTTCCTGGATTCTTATAAAGAGCTTGAGCAATAAATTCAGGGGCTGTACGTATAGCATATTGGCTCACTGTAATCATCTATTGAGAGCTTATTAGTACATAGAACAGTGTCCAGAGAAGCCAGGCCTCTGTAAAGAACAATGGTTTTGCAGAAAAAACTAATGAGGTTTACCCATGACAGTGGATAAGAAATAGAAAAGAGTTGTGACCTTTCATAGTAACTGTTTCTGCAGCTTTTACTATATAAAGTGCTTCTGTCCAAAGGCTAATTATGTGATTCCAGTTCAACCAATCCCCTTTGATTGATTTCAGTCATTTTCATTAACAATAATATAAGCAGAAAACAAACTACTTTTGCTTTTGCTCATGACACTAGAAACTAATCACAGCTTCTATTTCCTAATGGATTTCTCAACCAAACTGATGAAAATAGGATATGAGGAGAAAATATTTTGTGCAATGCATTGCAGGGTTTGAGTTAAAAGCTTTGCTGTACAGGTCAGACCTCTATTGTCCGGCACCCTCAGGCCTTGAGTGGTCCTGAACAATGGAGTTTGCTGGAGAAGAGGTGGTAAAGGCTCCCTACCCAGCTGTAGGCTCAGCTTCCAGGTGGGGCTGCACTCCCTGCCACCTGCTGCTGCCTCTAGTCCCGCCAGTGGCAGCACCCTCCCCCCGCAACAGCGCCATTTCAGCTTGTGTGCCTGGCTGACTCCAGCCCCAGCTGGGGTGCTGAGCTCCCTACCACTAGCCTCAGCTGGGACTGCGCTTCTATACCATGCCTGCCCCGACTGAGGCTGTACTTTTCACATCATCAGCCCTGGCCAGAGCTGTGCTCTCCTCCACACTGGGCTCGCTGGGCTCCCCACTGCCAGTCCAGCACAGGCTATGATTCTGAACTTAGCCATCTGGGGCTCTCTGGTCCAGAAATATCTGTGGCCCTACTGGACTACAGATGTTGCCAGACCAGAGAGTCCCATATTTTAGAGTTTCAACCTGTAGTTGAATCCTAGTGCCTAAATATAGTCTTTTCTTGTTTTAAGTATCTGTTCCAGAATTCCCCCATCACATTATAAATTATGCTTTGGGTTTGGAATTCAGAAAATGTGCACCCAGATCTTTCAGTTAACAATGGAACTATTTGGTTGCCAAGTTTACTTCACCTTTCAAGAATACTTCAGTGTTAGAGTTGGACAAATAATGGATTTGTTCATTCAGTTATAGCTCTGTGAAAACCAAAACTGAAACCCACACCATGGGTTTGGGTCAACCCAAATCTGATTTTTACTGGTCAATTGAAAAAAAGTCTGTTTTACGTCTGTTCCGGATCAGAAATTTGAACAGGATCTCCTATATCCTTTATACCAGCCTTGACCACTGGGCCAAAAAGGTTAGTAGGTATGTGAAACAGCCTCTCCACCTCAGTATCCTCGTCCAGTTCTGTCCATTTTCTGAATGAGAATTTTACACCTAGATATTTCTAGTCAATAGGCTCAGGTCAATCATAATTGCATTTTTTTGTCAAATATATTAGTTATTGGGAAAATTTCACCCAATTCTGTTCAGTTTACTCTGATTATATCCAAGCCTTCTAAAGTATTCATAGCTGTTCCCTCAACATTCCACAACAATTTTTCCTTCATAGCTGTCTCCAGTTATTCTTTTTCCATGGCCTTATCCAGAACATTTTCATTCTTATGCCACTTTCTCTCATGCTTCATCAACCCTCTTAATGGTCCTACTTTCTTCTTCCTGTTACATTCCTAACTATCTTCTTAGTTTCCTCAGTCTTGGAGTCTATTCCTGAGACCTTATCTCTTTCTTCTTGCCTGCATTTTCCCTGGACTTCTTTCATCTCACTCTGTTATCTTGAGTACAACTTGTATGTCTTGGGAATTGTGGGAATTTTCCCACGGACTTAGAGTTTATATCAGACTCTTAGCCATCTCCCTAAGCTGTGAAATGCCAGAGTTGTATTTGAAGAGGAACAGATTTCCCAGTGAAATGGCTATATATACCAGTTTGGAATTCCCTGAATGATGGTGAAAGCACGTTGGTATCTGCACATACCAGTAAAAGTAATGATGGTTAATCTATACCTGCAACTATTATTCATATTATAAGACAGGTGATAATAGCAGACGATAAGTCAAAAAACCATGAGTACACCCTTGGGAAGTTGTATTGAGAACTCATATGAAGAGGTAGCAAAAATATGAAGGTATTTTGAATTTGACTAAGACTTTTTTCTTTCTAATTTCAGGTTTGTGGTAAGAATAGGATTTTGAAAGAATTCCGGGAGAAAGGAATGGCTGAACGAGTTCTCTGATATCTCAAAATTCAGCACAGATAACCTTTGGAAATAGCAATATGAAGTGTATCTCATTAATATGCTGCCTAATAATAATTTTGCATCTTATGGAATTCTTAAAAGCATATTTTCTTCTGGCAAAAAAAAAAAAGATATAACAGAAATGGGGTGAGGAAGTGTTTCAGAGTCAGATGATAAGATTGAATGGAAAGATTCATGAAAAGACTTTTATCCAAAAAGAAACTGAAAAAAAGATTCAGACTGTACTTTGAGGAGGAGACATGAATTTGGCAAAATAATTCACAGTACAGTAAAGATAAATTTGACATTTTTATTTATCCATTTCTATATGCATAATCAAGGGAATGTTCGATACAAATGAAAGGCAGTAAAGTTAAAACTAACAAAAGAAAATGTTTATTTTCACACACCACACAATTAACCAGTAGAAAATCATTGTCACAAGAAATAAAAGGCCAAAATGAGCAGAGTTTTGAAAAAAAAATGGTTATATACCTATACAGTGGATCTAGAGTTAAAATATCAAAAGATAATTTACAGCCCTACAGTGGTCATTGTACATTGGGTTCATAGTTGCTGTTATCAACCACTCTATTAGATTTCCTCTCTCCCCCCTCCCCCCACCACCAGTTTTTCTTTTCTTATCAGTATACCCAAGGAGAACTGCATTTCCTAATGCACAGAATCTTTGATTTGATTTGGAGGAACTGGAACGACGTGGCTCAGATTTGTTATGTCACTGTAATTAAGGATCAAAGGTGAAACTCATCTGCCACCGGGTGAGCCTCGCTAGCAGGCTCCCATGTGGCTGTGCAGGTGCATCAAACTCCTTTCAGATACCAAAATCAGATTAGTTCAACGCTCCCTTTGTGGGGTCTGGTCTAATCACTCATTGAACAGTGGTAATTCATTTATTCAGCTGCTGAAATTCACACCCATTCCAGGTCCCTATAAAGTTCTGGTCAGTTTCCTTCCCCTCTTCAGAAGGCCCCAGCCCCACTTCCTGAGCTGGGTTGTTCTTCCAAGAATCCCTTTGTCCTCCTCCTTAAGACAGGAACCTCTAGCTCTCCTCTCTGGAGTTGTACTGTAAGGTCAGCCATTGAGCTTCAAGAAGTTTCTCCTCCACCTGGCACATTTCCTGATCTGTCCTTCCACCCTCAGGTTAGCAGGCTCAGATGACAAACAGTCCCCTGCTGTCTTCTCCCTGCTCACTCAGAACCTTGCAGCAGGAGCCTTCTTACGCTCTTCAGTGTCTACACACAACTGCTCAGCTATGAGGGAAGAGACAGCATTTTGCTACTCCTTAATATCCCAGCTCATTTCTACTCATTTGATGGGAGAAGGCAGCCCTGCCCAAGCTCTGAAAACATCTGCTCAGTCAACAGTGGCAGAGAGAAAAGGCTGAAAATATTGCCCACCCCCATGAATATTGTGGGTACCGTCTTTTAGCGAATATAACCCGCGGGTTATATTCGTTTTTACAAACCCCGCACCCTCTGCGGCTACACTGCCACTGTGTAAATTCATGGTAGAATATTGTGAAATATTTTTGTTTAATATATAACCTTACCATGGTTATGCCTGCTAAACCCGCTCTCCGCGCGGCGGGCTTTACTGATGTAAGTAGGTGGGATCCCTCCCCACACACACCCTTTCACTACCTTTGCCAGCCGCCGCCACCGCTTGCCGGACCCGCTGAGTGCTCCCGGGCCGGCACCTGCCCCACCGCCCTGAACCATGCCCCGCTTGTTGCTCCTGGGCTGGGGCATGGTTAGGGGTGGCGGGGCAGGCACCGTGAGTGGCGGCAGCGGCTGCAGGCAGGGAAGGGCTCCCGGCTGGATCGCACAGGAGCAACGAGCAACAAGCACCACGCCCCGGCCCGCTCCTGTGAGCCGTGGCCGCCTGCAGACTCCCGCCGCTGCTGCTGGCCGCAGAGCCCCGTGCCGCAACTTGCTCTGGGCTCCTTCCCTTTGTCAGCCTGGGCTGGGAGCCTCCCACCTTGCGCCTCTGCTGGGGATGCCTCTGCCCCGGCTCCGGAGCGTTCCCGGCTGCTGCGCCATTTGTAAGTTTCCCCGCATTGTTCGGTCACGGACTGGGAGCCTAACCCCCCGCACTGTAAATATACCACCGCACCCTAAATATACCCCGGCACAGTCTTGTATACCCCGCGAGTTATACTCGTGTGCGGGGTATACAAGATTTTTTTAACTGAAACAGCAAAAACCGCAGGGTATATTCGGGTGCGGGTTATATTTGGGTGTGGGGTATATTCGCTAAAATACGGTAATTCTGTTCCCTGCCATCTTTACAAAAAATACACTGGAGTTAGAAAAAAATACAGAAAAAGGTAGAGTATGGAGAAGCTTCTACACGAGGAAAGATTAAAAAGACTAGAACTGTTGAGGTTTGAAAAGAGATGATTTAATTGGGGTTATGACAGAGATCTATAAAAATAAAAAATGGCACAGAGAAAGCAAATAGGGAATGCTATTTACTCATTCACATAACAAAAGAACCAGTGGTCACCCAATGAAATCAATAAGCAGCAGGTTTAAAACAGACAAATGAAGTGTTTCTTTATATAACACATAGTTATTAGCCTGTGGAACTCATTCCCATGGAATATTGTTAAGGGTGACGCTATAACTGGGTTCTATCAATAGCTATTTGCCAAGATGGTCAGGATTGTAATCCCATATTCTTTCTGTCAGGAAACTTCTGACTGACACATTCTTATATGGGATGACAAGGGACAGATCGCAAGAGAATTACCCTGTTTCTGTATATTCTTTCTGAAGTATCTGGCACCAGCCACTTGTCATAACTGTGATGTGGGCAGCCGTAACCTGCAGTCAGAATACGAGTAAGGAGTCCAGTTCTCTACTACCAAGAGGAAAGTGTCTGAGACAGGCCAGAGGGCAAACTGAGACTCAAATGCCAGGAAGCAGGCAGGGACAGGTTACCAGGAGCATAGCTGCAGACAATGGGAGCAAGTATTACAGGGGAAGAAGTCAGAAGCAGGGAGAACCACATTGCATGGACAACTTCTTGCCCCTGTGCTGGATTTGTACATAAGGGTACGTCTACACTGCAACACAATTTTGAAATAACCAGCGCTATTCCGAAATAACTTAGTCTGTGTCCACACAGCAGGCAGTTATTTCAAAATAATGTCAAAATACTGTCAAGCTGGAGGATTTCTTACTCCAACTCCTGCAACCCTCATTGTACGAGGAGTAAGGGAAGTTGAAGGAAGAGTGCTCTATTTCAGAATAAGTGCTGTGCAGATGCTCCCTATTTCTAAATAAGCTATTTTGAAATAAGATACACAATTGACACCCTAAATTATAAACCAGTCAGGCACCCCCAGCATTCTGCCAGTCCACGACTGAAATCCGCTGTCACAGTTCATCTCTTATTCTGACAAAAGAGTAGATCACTTGGTAGCACGTTAAAGCTTACTAGTGCAGATGAGGTCTACGGCACAGTGTTTGAGTCTTGCAGTCCCTGTCACCACGATAGGAAGACGGGATATGGGACTAGCTGGACCTAGTATGGCCTCACTCATGTAACTGAAATTGCAGGACTGTTAAAGATCAACTTGAGTATAAATTCAATGCTGGCCAAAGGCATAATCCTCAAAATAACTCTCACATTAGTTCATACACTGGTGATCTGACAGATGGCAAACATATTCCATGATAAGGCCACAGTTCTGCAATGAGCTGTCTGCCTAAAATACCTTCACCCAGAGTCCCAATAAAGCCCATATCTACACTATAGCTAGGAGTGAGCCTTGCTCACTGAATAAAGTTACTCCACTAACTGAGATCAAGCTAGTGTGCTACAAATAGTGTGGACTTTCAAGTCCACCCAAGTCCCTCGGGTCTCCACTAACCAGAGCTGCAACATCCACACAGCTGTTTTTAGTGTGCTTGATCAAGTAAAACTAATTTGTATAACCAGTCTTGGAGACTTCCTCCGGGCTGCAGTGTAGGCTCCATTTGAGTGCAAGGGTCTGTTGAAACTGAGTCCCTTGCAGGACTGGAGTGCAATCTGGGTAAATGTTTTTATTAATTATTATATCCCTTAATTCAATAAAAGAAATCAACAATCTACCAGATAAGAGAGATCTGTAAACTATTCAGAAAACAATAACAAAAAGGGCAGAACTCTTTTCAGGATCCAGGCAACCTCTACTAAAATCCTGGAAACAGCTGTTTGAGTACTGCTGTAATACCATTAATAACGAACAATAATTAGCGCACAAATATTGCTCTGCAGTATGAAAGCATCCCCAGGTGTATACAACAATGTGTTGATATTTCATTATTTTTAACCACCACCTGGCTCTTATATAGTACATTTTAATCAGTGGCTATCAAAGCACTATTAGAGATGGCCAAATGATTTGTAAGAATATATCTGATAAATGCTGCCTCATTTGGGGTTTGTGAATTGTACACAACTATGGCTATTTGGCTGAAATTATTCTCTTTTTTCCCCAAAAATAGGCCCTTTAATCATTTCTGTGGACATTTCTTAGTCCCTGGATTACCTTCAGAAATTACATGGTAAGCCACATTTGCATTGCTTTGCTTTTTCTACAGATAGTAGGCCATGTGGTAAACATCTGTTCTCAGGATGAACATAATTCTTAGAATCCACTTCCTGAGTTATATTTATAAATATAAATGCACACTTTGTTTCTATGAATACACTGAAAAGTATGCATATAATATTTCATCAAACATGTCAGCCAGGAAATTCATTTACTCAAATATTTGTAGAAGGCAAACTTATTTGAAAGCAAATTCAATTAAAAATACAAGTGAATATTAGTGGGCTTGATATTGTTTGTAGCGTTCACCTATCTCTTGTCATGTTTCAGGGATAACTTTGTATTTATGGCACAACTCCAGCAATCTGCTTGTCTGGGAAAGAGGGATCAGTTTTTCAACCTCTCTGTCAGATCTCTGTTTACCACATTTTTCCTCTTGTCCTGTATTTTATATACACAGCACCCTTTCAGTTAGTATTTTCTTCAACAAGACAGTACCGACAGCTAATTCTGGACTACACCAGCGGCAAATGATGTCTGTGAGGGGAGATTGTGTGGGGAGGCCCACCAGAGAGCCAAGGAGAGCCCTATTTAGCAATTAAAATTTTAGTGGGAGCATAGGGGAATGTTACATCTCCCAATTTTACCATGAGTCACAATGGTAGTCTACAATGCTGACTACAGTGCTGTCTACAATGCTGACTATAACACAGTGGTTCAAATTAGAATTGTTAACAGTTCTAAAGGCCCTTAGTTCATACAGATTTACTGATCTGGTTTACTGATCACAGCAAGAACTGTGATTTATTATATTATATCATTTATTATATGATGAAAAATAAATATATTTTCTTATTGTTGAAGACATCTGTTTCTGTAGTCAGCCTAAGAATACCACAGGTATCATTGATCTAACTTGACTTATGCTCTGCCAGATCATACGCAGTACCGATATTGATGAAAATACATAATGTACATTTAAATGTTTTTAATTTGGTGAAATAGGGAACATCAAGGATGGTGTGTTATTTTATGTTGGCATAATGCCTTTTTCACAGATTACATAAAACATCAAATTAAGGTAACCAGCAGTAAAGTCTCCCAATGTGAAGGAGAGACAGGAATAATAATAGGCAAATATGGCTGCTGTTTATTGACCTCAAAATCAAAAATGCATCTCCCAAAAACTGAAAATAGGAGTACAAAAGAACAACATAAGCATGTAGGCCTAGTCTATACTAGATCAGGAGGCTCAGCTTAAGGTATGCAACTCCAGCTATGCAAATGCTCCTGTTGGATTCCCTCACTCCTTGCAGAAGGAAGAGTATCAGACGCTGGTAGGGGCTGCCCTCAGCATTTGATTTACGGGTCTTTACTACAGCTCTGACCTCCAGAGCGTCAATCTTCTAGTAAGTGTAGATATGCCCTATAGGAACAAAATCAGAAAAGCTAAGGCACAAAATGAGTTACATATAGCAAGGGACATGCAAGCAATAAGATGGGATTCTATAAATATATTAGAAGCACGTGCAAGGCTAAGGAAATTGTAAGTCCACTACTTAACTGGAAAAAGAGAGCAAATAATGGAGAACACCAAGAAGGCTTTACTGTTTAATGCCTATTGTACTTCAGTCTTCATTAAAAAGTTTGTGTGTGACCAGATACACAACATTATTAATAATAACAATAAGGGGAAAGGAACACAAGCCAAAATAGTAAATAATAGGCTAGAGAATATTTAGGGAAGTTAGATGTATTTGAGTTTTCAAGGCCTAATGAAATTCACTCTTGAGTACTTCAGGGACTAACTGAAGCAACTTTAGAACCTTTAGAGAATAACTTCAAGAACAGGTAAGGTCACAGAGAACTGAAGAATGTCAAACATAGTACTCATCTTTGAAACAACAAGGAACCAGGGAATTATAGAATAGTTAATTTCAATATCTAGAAAGATACTGGAAAAAATTATGAAACAATTTTTAAAGAAACTAGAGTACAATAGATTATAAAGAATAGCCATCATCATTTCCTAAGAACAAATCATACAAACCAACCTAATTTCCTTCTTGGACAGTTTTTCTGGCTTACTGGATGTGGGGGGAGGGAGAAAGGGAGGAACAGACTTGATTTTACTAAGGATTTTACAGAGTCTCACATGCTATTGGATTCACAACCGGTTGGGAAAAAAACATCGTCACAGAGTAGTTCATTGTCAACCTGGGAGGACATATCTACTTGGGTTCCCACAGAGGTCTGTTCTGGATCTGGTATTTTCATTATTGATTTAGATAATGGAGTGGAAAATATGCTTATATACTTTGTGGGCCACACCAAGTCAGGGGGACAAGAATACAATTGAAAAAGACCTTAACAATTTAGAGAATTAGCCTGAAATCAACAAGGTACCATTCAATAAATACAATATTATACTTACAGAGAAACAATCAAATGTGCAAATACAGTAATAGCACAGAAAAAAAGATCTGGAGATTAATGTGGATCACAAATTTAATATGAGCCAACAGTGTGATTCTGTTGCAAAACAGTCTAATATTCTGGGTCAAAACAAGTCTACTTAGAATCGGTGAAGCCTTAACTGGACTACTGTCTTCAGTTTTGGATGACACACTTTCAGATAGACATGGAAAAATTAAAGACCCCAGAGGAGAGTTTAAAAAATGATAAAATATGTAGAAAAGCTGAGTGACAATGACATGTCAAAAAAATCTGTCCATGTTTAGTCCTGAGACAAGGAGACTAAAAAGGAGCTGCTAACAGTTTCAAATATGGTAGGGGCTGTTTATAAAGAGAATGGTGATTGATTGGTCTCCATGTCCCCTGAGATGTGACAGAAAAATGGCTGAGATGTCTTTAATGAACATAGCAAAGAGAATCTTGGCTTTGAAAATGCAATCTGAATGACGTCTCACACATAGAAATGCATAGCTGCTAGCCAGTCTAACTTACAAGGAAAAGGCTGAGACAGTCCTAGTTGTATAGGCCAATAAGCTAACAGGAGTGAGACCAAAGTGCATAGAATACAGCATGTGTGAAAGATTTCCATTCTTCAAATTACTGCCAATGCTTTCTTGTCTGTGTCTGAATGTTATTCTCCTTACATATGTTAACAACCTTCTGGCATAAGAAACTGGCTTTTATTCACACTCTAGCAGCTGAGCTAAAATGACTCCAAGGTCAACCAGACAAGCATGAACTCTCAGCTGTTGATGCCAGCAAGCTTTGAACACGCGAGACTTGAAATTCTTTTTTTGCAGCTGGAACAATTCTTGTGGTCATGCTTCGCTCTGTGTATGAGTAGCATGTATGACATTGTGAACAACTAATAGATTCTGCCACTATGGTAAAATCTGGTATGAACTGGCTAGCTGCAATGGGGGTCCACAAACAGAGGGTGGAGGAGAGTCTCTCCTGTTTACAAAGGAGCAGCTTGTTCACAACCTTACACGGGTGCCAGAGCAGCCAACCATGGATGCGGGCACCCACAGCTGCAACCAATAGAATATTGCTGAAACACGTTCCAAGTTTAGAAAACTGGGCACAAATTGGATCCTCAGATACAAAAGGCAAACTGGAGGAAAGTATGTTCTGGTGGGTTCAGACTCTTCTGCCCCTTTCCCTTAAACTTTTGGCCCATTGCCTCCAACCTGCCCTTGCCCTGTCTCTTCCCCATCCCTGGCTTCTTGTCCCAGTCCTGTTGCCTTCATGTTAGACAGCCCCAGACTCCACTCCTGAGACTATTCTTCCCAGTCTCCACTTCCTTGCACAGCCAGACCTAGTGTTCTACTCCCTTCTTGCCCAGCCATTTCCAGTTGCCCCACATCCCCAGTTACATGCCCTCTCGTCTTAGCCAGTTCATCCCGTTTCTCCCCTAATTTCTCATCTTATCTGTCTCTATCTAGCTCCCCACCCTACAGTTGTCCTCCCACTCCACATTCCCCATCCTCACTGGGTCCAGTCTCACTCTTTCTACTTGCACTCCTTATCCATTGTCAGGGTCCTCCTACCCTTAACTCCTTGTCCTAATTTATTTGTCCACTGAGTTTTATTTCTTCCCACACAGCTGGGCCCTTGTCACAGCACAGTCTCTCCCCACCACCAGGTCCCAGTCCCAGTATCCTTACTCAAACAGTTCCATTCATCTCCATTAGCTCTTGGCTCTACTTCAGAATTTTCCCTTGTATAGGGGTTCCCATTCTATTGCCCTCTTTCTGTCCCTACCTCCCAATCCTAGTCTCTTTATCCAACTAATCCTAGTCTCTAACCTAGGGGTGGGCAAATACTGACCTGTAGGCCAGATCCAGTCTGTCAGGCTTAGCCTCTGGCAGGTCTCCACCACCAGATTTACCTGAACCTCCACAGGTATGGGCAATTGCGACTCCCATTGGCCGTGGATCACTGTTCTGGGCCAATGAGAACTGTGGGAAGTGGAGTCCTAGACCATGCTGCTTCCTGCCACTCCCACTGATCAGGAACAGTGATCTGCAGCCAATGAATGCTGCAATTGCCAGTACCTGTGGAGATGCAGGAAAATATAGCGGTGGTCCACCGGAGCTAACCTTGGTGAATTGCTGCTGTTTTATTACCCACCCCTGCTCTAATCTCTGATTCCCAAGTCCTGCTGGCCCCAGGCTGCACATGGAGTTCTGCATTCCTCCTTTGAAATGTACCAGAGCCCCCTCGTAAATTACTCACTATTTAACATCCTTAGACACAATAGCCATAGAAAAATCCCAGAGTAGATAATTCTGTCCTCAGAGCAGCATTTTCATAGTGTGTTGCAAATAAGGCCAGGACCATAAATTGAATAGTGAAAAGAGAACAAAACATTCAAGAGCAGTTTACTAAGGATGCATCTACATGGCAGCATTATTTCAGAATAACTGCTGTTATTCTGAAATAATGTGAACGTCTACAAAGCAATTCCATTATTTCAAAATAAATTCAAAAAATGGGCGGCTTATTTCGACTTCTGTAAACTTCATTCAACAAGAAATAACACCTCTTCTGAAATTGCTATTTTGAAATAGCTGTAGTGTGGACACTCCACTGATGCTATTTCTAAATAGCTCCTCCCCAAGGCCATTCAAAGTAACTACTTCCTAGTGTTTCCTAAGGCTCCAAATCGAGGTAGCACGTCCACATTAGGGGGGAGCCTGCCTTGGACTAATTTCAAAGGTCCCAGTAGTGTACGTACTCTATTTCAAAATAAGCTATTTGGGGGTATTTCTTCCAGAATACCTTATTCTGAAATAAGTGTGCAGTGTAGATGTACCCCATGAGAACTATTCGCTCTGTACATTGTGAGGCACAGATTCTGTGGAAAAAATAGTATGTGATCATAGGATTATAGATTGCTTATGAGAGCCAAATTAAGATTGCACGGACAATACTGATTCTGGTATTTCATAACTTTTGAGTCCTTGATTTGCAATCCTAATAAAGATATTTTATTGTATGCTTGTGTGTGTGCACATCTAACTATTGTTGGCCATTTATTTATAGCCATAGAGATTTGCATGATTTGAGGCCTTAAAAAGTGTTTTACTTATAGTGATATAGGAGCACATTTAGTAAGTCTCATATCAAAAGGATGGGGAAATTAAGTCCCGGGGCTGGATGCAGCCTCCCCACACGGCTGGAACACACAAAATCTACCAGCCTGGGTCCCACTAGGCTCTGATGTGTGATGACAATGTGGGAAGCGTCTTTCTGCTTCTCAGTTGGGGGCCACATCAGTGGGATTTGGTTTTGGGTTTTTGGGGTTTTTTTGCTTCTCACGTGTGTGCAGCTTCTGTGGATCAGCAGCCCACAACCCAAAAAAGGTTCCCCTCCCCATCTTAAATCTTTTATTAGGCTAACGTATAGGGTAGAACATCATATGAAATTATTTGTCAATGGTACAGTGGTTCCAGATTGCAGTGCCAAATCTCAGTATGTTACTTTTCAGTGTTTTATCTGTTTGGTTAGCCATCAATACTTGTTTATTTGATTGTGGGTGATAGGAAACCTTTAGGGCTTAATTCTAATTTCAGATATGTAGTCATGTATTACTGAGTATCATGGAAAATCAGTTGCTGTGAAAGAGTGAGTCAAAGATTTTTCAAATGTGTTTATATTCAGCATTGAGTTTCTGCTACTGGATTTAACAGTTCTACGGAGCCCCAGATAATGCCTCCTAATGGTCCTAAAATAACATTTTGGCTGTGTCTACACTGGCACCCTTTTGCGGAAAAGGGATGCTAATGAGACACAGCGCAATTGCAAATCCGCGGGGGATTTAAATATCCCCGGCATTTTATGAACATAACTGCCGCTTTTTCGGTTGGGTTTTGCGGAGAAAAGCGCCAGTCTAGACGCGATCTTGCGGAAAATAAACCCTTTTCCGCAAGATCTGTTATGCTTTTCAAGTAGCATAAGAGATCTTGCGAAAAGGGTTTATTTTCCGCAAGATCGCTGTTTAGACTGGCGCTTTTCTCCGCAAAACCCCGAGCCGAAAAAAGCGCAGTTATGTTCATGCAAATGCCGTGGGGATATTTAAATCCCCCGCGGATTTGCAATTGCGCTGTGTCTCATTAGCATCCCTTTTCCGCAAAAGGGTGCCAGTGTAGACACAGCCTTTGTGTCTAAACAGTGAGGAAGAGGCATATTCATTTATTTTGTTTTAAATGTTACAGTGAAAACCAAAACCAGCCTTCCTTATGACTCCTTACTTCTACACGGGGACATGCTAAATGTCCTTGTATAAACCCAAACTCATAGGTGAAGAGGGCTCCCCATAATTTAGTCAACCACATGCACTGAATAAAAGATAAAGATCTAGGTTATTTAGACTTCTTACATTGGCTGTTATCTTAGAATAATAGAGGGCTAGAGCATAAAAAGAGGCCAGAGATACCCACTTTGAATCTCTGAAAAGAAAAATTCTTTGTGCTATTGCTTTCAATGTCCTTTAATGATGTTACCTATGCTGTTCCCAGAAAAATAGCTGCCTTGATGCCATGGCATATACAAGAAGGTTTGATTTTCCAAATAAAGAAATTAGTTTCACTTATTCACATTGCCTTTCTCTTCCTCTCTCACTTTTTAAATATACCAGTGAAAATAAGAGTTATTAGAAGTAAATAGCACCAAATCCCTAAGTGCACGTCTGCTACACTGGTGGGTTTGGTAGGGATGAGAAAAACATGTCTCAGACAGAAATCTTTTAGTACTTATGGAGCTCCTTCTTTACTTGAATCATAAATTGTCTCTGAAATATCAAATGCCTTTGAGGGGAAGTACTGTATAACATAAAAATGAAAAAGGAAATTATTCAGGTTTTTTGTCCTGGGAAAGGTGAAATACAAGTTTTGTCACAAAAATATTTGTTTGCTTTCTTTTTGTCTGGAAGATCTTTTGTAATGGAAGTTTCTCAGCTGGTGTAAATTGTCTTAATTCCTGGAGTTATGATAATTCACACTAGCTACAGATCTGCCCCTTTGCTTCCAAGTACCGTGCTTTCTAAAACTGAAATAAAAAGATAAAGATATTTAGGGATAGAAGGGATTTGAAAGTTCATTAGAGTGTGTCTGGTGTGACATTTGGCATGCTGCTACATTAAATTTGCAATGGAAATAAAGCAAAATAGCAGCTCTTTCTACCTTAGGCTGTATGCACACTAAATGATATGCACTCCCTGCAAGCTCTGGTGACAGCTTTCTCTGTCAAAATGATTCAAAGGGGGGAAAATAACAAGTCAGCCATCCTTGCAGAGGCTTGTTTTGGCCCATTCTACAAGAGCCTCCCACTGAGAACCAAAAGGGCTAAGAGACTATACTATTAAATATGGTCTTCCATTCCCTCTGCGCTCTCTGCTTTGCACATCCTTTTCAGAACACAGGTTTGGGAGGTACCTCTCCCAGGCTGCACTCTAGTGGTTAACAGAAGCAAAGGTCATAGTGTTAAGGTAAGTCCATTTTAGAGGAACACCAGGTGACCTGAGATATTGGAATGCAAACCAACAGCTTTTTACATCTAGCAGCACTGCTCAGAAAATTCAGATCAAGTCGGGGGGAAATAGCAACTATTTCTATGATTTTTTTCTCCCATTTTTTCTACTATGTTTTACATCTAATCTGTCATTTCAAATCCAAAATGGGTCAGTAGTGGCTAAAAGATTACTGGGGGAAGGCTGTTTGATGGCCAAAGTGAACTAATTTTGATAGTTTCAGACCAGTTCCCAGTGAATAGGGGTCTACATTAAAAAAAAACATAATTGGTAATAACTGGAAAAAATTTTTGTCCTCACTAAACAAGCTTAGTTTACAATCTAATACTTGCAGCAGTGTCTGTACCCAGCTCTGAAAAATGATGAAATTTCAGATAAATTACCCTCTGCTTTTACTCAATGCAAGGTGGTAAGGATACAGTACTGACCTGACTTTGAATATGTAATTTTGTGGTCAAGCTTTAGTTATACAAATACTTCGGGTTTTTCCCCCCTCATTCTGTAGATAACTAATTTTGAGGACTTAACTGTTGCAAAGGACTTGTTTCCCCTTTTAACCATAAAACCTTAATCATACATTGAGTAAGGGTTTGCAGGATCAAGCCAGATACTGTGTTAAAATTGCATAATTATGCATTGAGAGCATGTTACTTCATATTCAGTCGTATTCAGACATATCCAAAAAGTGGCATCCTTGGAGGCAGGATGCCCAGATAGAAAAGCTTTCTTCTGTACCCAGATGGCAAGAGGGCCACTGTCTTTTAATTACCAGGCTGTCGTGATTGCCACTTCCACAGCAACACCCAGAAAAAAAAGAAACAATACTGCCTGTATTTGGGGGCATGAAATCAAATGTGGCCGTGAAATCTAAAGCACTGCCTTTGGGTTACGGGTCTGACTGATACTTTTACAATGCTCAATGAAATATTGACTTTGTGGGTAATGGCTCCAATTTATTCCTGTTTGAATTCTCAACGTGCACTAATGATGTTTATCTGATACTAAAGAAAAAATGGCAGACTAATTTGCCACAGTAATGCATTGTATCCCATGATACTGTTTTTAAGCTTGACTGTACACTGGGAATTCCCCAGTGCAAACATAGACTGCTGGCAAATAATGAGTATTTGACTACTTTTATCCCTTGCTTTCTCCCCAGAATCTATAATAAAGATATAACCAATTACAAAATATGAAATGCTATGGATAGCTGAAAAACTAAATAATATTTTTGGGAATGTTTTGCATAGGTTATTGATCCATATGTCTACAAACTCTTGATATTTAAAAGACAATGCATGTAATGTATAATGCCCCAAATGCTAAGAGTCGTCCACTATATGGAAAAAAAGAAACAAAAGCAAAAAACAACCAAACATGATTTCTCTTTCTTGGGAATTCCAAGCTTTTATCATGGTCTATGCAAATCAACTGAGACAGACAGAAATACGATCCAAATTTAGAGAATGATCTATTAACATGACCATTTCAATGCTCATCATACCAGCAAACCATAAGGCTTAATAAAAATAATAATGGAGATTAATTTATTAATTTTAACTCTGTATTATTCATGTGAAAATCCTGGATAGTCAAGAAGATTCATGGTGCTTTACTGATTTTTGCAAATCAACTGGCAAGTAAACACATACAGTTACAGAAACAAGGATAATGCATCAAAATGTACTTTGTTGATTAATTTGACATATGTAGTTTAATTTGAATTATCTATGCAAATATTACAAAGTATATTAGTTAAGTGTTTTGAACCACAATTTGTAAAAACAAACAAACTGAAATACAGTTTACATAATAAGAGATTTCATTACAGCACAACAGTAAGCCCTGACTAGAAAGTGGAACAACATTACCTTTTGTGTCTGTATTTTTGGAGTGTGCTGATTAGCAAGTCTGTATTTGTAGAAGGTTCTTTCTTTCCAAGAGACATAGTGTTATCTACTGTAAACCCATGAGGCTAAATTCTAGTGTCAGTTACACAAATATAAATCTAGAATAACTCCACCCATTTAAATGATGTGCCTAGAACATGGAATCTCTGTTACTGAGGGGAAAAAAATCTATAAAAGTCACCTGTAATCCCTCTTACAACTCTTTTTCATATGTATTCCCTTCCTGTTTTCCAGGCCTGAATTCTGATGTAATCTTAAACTTGTTTCTTCTCAGAAGTTAAGAGCTACTGCTTATTAAATATTTTTGCCTATTGTTCACTATCCCATTTTGCTAGAATCCTTATTTCACTGATCATCTCTCCACTTGGTTACTATAATTTTGTTTATATATTACTCCCTCTCCCCTAACCTCTCTATGCTTCACTGAAGTCTGCTAAAATAAGGCTATTTTTTCCTCTTGGTCCATTCCAAATGCCTCACTCCTTCTTTGGATCCCACCATTTAGTTCTCCATCTGTGAACACATTAAGGTGAATGTTCTCATTCTCATCGACAAGTTTTAATTAATGATTGAGCCCATAATCTACCTAACTTTATCAACCTGTATATGCGTTTCCTTTCCAGTCTTCTCACACTCTTTCTGTGTGAAGGTTCTAGTTCTGTTTTATGCAAGTGAGCAGATCTGTTGTTTGTAGTCTTGAAGTCTACTTGTAACCCATGCACCTTCTGGATGTGAGACCACTTACAGACAGAATAATGAGTCTGCTTTCTACCCTTAACAGCTGGTTTTTAGCTCATGCAGCAGAGGCTCGTGCATTAAGCTTCAGAGGTCTCAATTCTTTGTGCACTAAAATAAAGTCTGCCTTCTTCCACCTTTATGAGATTCAGAAGTTGCCTGTGAAACCAGTGCAAACTGGTTCCAACATGCTCTCCTTCCATCCCCAATCTATGTTTGATACGGTTCCCTTTACTAACAGCCTTTGGGTATGTCTAGTTCAAACTAGGGTGGCTAATGTAGGCATTCAAACTTGCAAATGAAGCCCGGGATTTAAATATCCCAGGTTTCATTTGCGTGTTCCCGGGCGGGCGCCATTTTTAAATGCCCGTAGTTTGAACTACCTGCCCGCGCCTACACGCGGCACAGACTAGGTAGTTCGAATTAAAGCTCCTAATTCGAACTACCTAGTCCATGCCGCGTGTAGCCGCGGGCAGGTAGTTCGAACTACGGGCATTTAAAAATGGTGCCCTCCCGGGAACATGCAAATGAAGCCCGGGATATTTAAATCCCGGGCTTCATTTGCAAGTTTAAATGCCTACTTTAGCCAACCTAATTCGAACTAGGGTGGCAGTGTAGACATACCCTTTTTCAAAACATTCCAAAGAACCCCAAGCACAGAAGTCAGATCTTCAGTGATATACAACTCTGAGTCTGTTTTATGACCTCTCTAAAGAACCTTGTGCTGCTGAGTCTGAAAGCCACATATATGCAAAGAAGAATAGGCTAATCTTTCTGAGGATACATTACTGTGGGTAACAGTAGATCAGAGTCCCTTTCCAGGGAACATAGGCTTTGTCTACACTATGAGTTTTGCTGCAAGAGGCAATGGAAATGAAGCACGGATTAGCATTTTCCCATGCTTCATTTGCATGCTCTCTTGCGTTCTGTTTTTGTGCTATGGGTTTTTGCACAAAAACAGGCAGTGTGGCGGTGGCCATTTTGTGCACCCCCTTTTTCGCAAGATCCTTCCACACTGCCTGTTTTTGCGCAAAAACCCCTAGCGCAAAAACGGAACGAAAGAGAGTATGCAAATGAAGCATGAGAAAATGCTTATTTGTGCTTCATTTGTATTGCCTCTTGTGGCAAAACTCACAGTGTAGCCGTAGCCATACAGATTTGTACCCACTGTGATGTCACTTAAGACTTTATCTTGGCTCTGGTTCCTCTTTTAATATCTCTGTATTACCACTCACAGACACTGTTAGGGTATGTCTAGACTACATGCCTCTGTTGCCAGAGGCATGTAAATTAGACTACCTGACATAGTCAATGAAGCCAGGATTTAAATATCCCCGGCTTCATTAAAATAAAAATGGCCACCATGCTGTGCCCGGCTCAGCTGATCGTCGGCACAGTGCGGCAGTCAAGACACGGATTGGTCGACAGGGAACGCCTTTGTTGACCGCTCCTGTAAACCTCGTTTCATGAGGCATAAGGGAGTGGTTGACAAAGGCATTCCCTGTCGACCAATCCGTGTCTTGACTGCCGTGCTGTGCCGACGATCAGCTGAGCCGGCACAGCATGGTGGCCATTTTTATTTTAATGAAGCCGGGGATATTTAAATCCTGGCTTCATTGACTATGTCAGGTAGTCTAATTTACATGCCTCTGGCAACAGAGGCATGTAGTCTAGACATACCCTTAGGTGGCAGAAATAGTTTGCATTGTATACAGACAAACCTATCTGTCCTTTGAACCCCTTCCTAGTATGGAAGCTTCATTGTTAACTTAATGTTGTTTCTGATATCCAAGATTTTAGAAAGTGTTTTTCTTAATCCTGCCAAAACATAATTGTTTTTTGTGTTAAAAATAAAAAGTATTGTCAAAAGATTTGCCCCATACAGTTGCATGCCCTGTAAACAAATAATGGCAGAAATGTTGGTGTGATTTTCAACTCTAAACTCCATTTAAATTGCTAGGTTGTTTTGATTTCATTCTATTAAAAACTGCATATCTTTTACATTATCTGTTGTCTGAGTTTTTTTTATTAAAAGTTAATTTGTATATTGGATTGCCCTCTTTGTAGCCTTCTTGTGGCTGCTCACACAAGCTCATTGTTAAGTCACAAGAAATCTTCCACCATGGAGTTCTTCCTACAGATTAAAAATCCATGTTGCCTGGCCCCTGGAGTTCACAGTTTTGGTTTATTATGAAGAAGCTTTTTAAGGATACGTCTATACTGAATACTTATTTCAAAATAAACTATTCCGGAAGAAATGCTCTGAAATAGATTATTTCAAAATAGCACGTCTACACTACAGGTCAGCATCAAAATTAGTCCGAGGCTTCCCAAATGTTGACATCCTACCTCAATTTAGAGCCCCATGAGGCACTGGGGAGTAATTACTTTGAATGGCCCTGAAGAGGAGCTATTTTGAAATTCCAGTGGTATGGAAGCGCCACTGCTGCTATTCCAAAATAACTATTTTGGAATAAGTGTTATTCCTCATGGAATGAGGTTTACAGATTTCAAAATAAGCCGTCCATTATTTTGAAATTATTTTGAAATAATGGAACTGCCGTGTATATGCTCGCATTTGTTATTTTAAAATAATGGTCGTTATTTCAAAATAACTGTGCTGTGTAGATGTACCCTAAATGATCATTTATCACATGCAAGTAGAGAGAGTTATTTTTCCAATAAAACTTCAGGATTTGTTTTAGAAAAGTGCCTGCTTTCTGCAGAAAATTGTGTTTTGTAGAAAAACGTAAATTGATATGTTTTCAGTTTTATGACCGATGCTGAAATATATGATTAAAAAATGCTGCCATGGCATCTCATGGGAATTATATGTTGGTTGCCTCTAGTGTCCCATCTCCTCCATGAGCAGGGCTTCACAGTCAGACTTCATCTTACATTATGCACAGATTCTCTCATTCAGATCAGTCCAGCCAGGAAGTCCAACGTACAGACAAAAATGAGAGCATGAGGCAACATGGCAGCATTTTCCACTATTTCTGGTTTTGGCCCAAATATTTCATTTTTTGATCCTCTCAAATGGACATTATCTGCAAGAAAAATCTCATTTTCCATCCAGTTACAATGTCAAGCTCCTTGAATGTTTGTGCCATCTGATGGTCTGCCCTTCTCCAGCCATATACTTTTATTAGATGTTATAAACCAAGCCAGCGATTAATTTCAAACACCAATCTCAAATCTATGCAGAGCAAACCTTTTTAGTATGATGCTTCTTTCATTTAACACTCTCCTATGATCTCATAGGGAAATACTGAAATAGTACTTTGCACAGCACCAGAAAACATACCTCGGCCATCATAGGATTACAACCTAGTGCATGAGTTGTAATAATTATATTAGATTACCTACTGGCTCTGGCTTGAGTTTTTAATAGCAGCTAATTTTCCCACCGTTTACAATATGCCCCAGTTCCTGATTTTGCAGCCATATTGATTTTATTGATTTTTACTGCAAGAAACCTTACAATGCTGGCATGATAAAGCATCCTATAAATGATGTTGCATTAGATCAGCCATAGGGTATCTTTGACATTTGTGTTACTTCCTAATAAGGTTACATAGGTCATTTTAACCAACCCCAAGGTCCCTGTAGAAGTATTTATACTGTACAATCCATTCATGATACTTTATAATCGGTCTCAAGATGTTATTTTTTCCCCCTTTAAAACATTCTACTGCACAACAAAACAATGCATACACATATTATAAGCATTAGTACCAGGAGAATTCTTGCAGAATAATTTCTTTATATCCTGGCTGCCACCACAAAAGTATCCTATTTTTCCTACATTTCTTTTTGGTTTTTATCTCTTAAATATACTACAATTATTATTCAGGTGAAATTTACCCAGTACAAGCCCTTTGTGCTACATAAGACCCTCTTAAACTTGCAAAGTAAGAATATGTAAGAATGAATTTCATTCTAATTATATGAAGGCATAAGCATATGGAATAACTTGTAGAAAACGCTGCAAATATTTTTTTTAAATATACCCCGGAAAAGGTAGTTAAGATATAAATGTTGGCCAATGGCCAGTTACTTTTAAAATGATAGAAGCCTAAATGTCAAGAAACATCTGATTTAACACAAATATGCTCCCATTGAAGTCAATGTCGACTATATTGATTTCAGTCACAACAGGAGGAGGCCCTTACATATTTGCTTTATATTCTGATTTCAGTAAATTATGTATTTATACTAAAAGCCCACACAGTATTAGTTGATGTGAATAGGATACATACATTCATAAATATAATATCTAGTTCACATATACTGCTTTTCATCGGTAGATCTCCCAAGTGATTTATAAAGAAAGTCATTGGTCATAGCAAGTAAGTTATTAAAATATAGAATTTTCTTTTATTTTGTTATTCAGGAACAGACTGATTTTTAAAAGTGTGTTCATCATTCAGAATTAATCTTTGCTTCCTTCCACTGACTTTGTTTTCTAATTCTTGCACACCCATCTTTACTCTGTTACATGTGGGGCTTGTACAATGAACAATAAGGTCACTGCCCTTTCCTCCTTCAAATGTGCCCTCAAGATCCCCTTTTACCACAATACCTAAAAGAAGCTGGACAAATGAATAGATTGTCAGGTATCAATCATGTAAAAAATAAGTAAGATGCATAAAAAATGAATACAACTTGCACATAAAAGTTGCTCGTATTTTGACTGTATTTTCCCTCTCCGTTATAGAGACATAGCATATCTTCTTACATTGCAAGGTGTCTGGAGCAAGGACAGTAGGTAAAATTTTAAAAGCAGGCAAATGAGTCGCAGGAATCTCATTTGTAAAAGTGAATTAGGCATTCATTGAAAGTCCACATCTTCATAGGTATTCAGACACCTCACTCACATTGAAATCAGTCCTTAAGGTCCAGGTATTTATAGGTGTTTAGGTTTTGCAACATCTAACTGGTTTAGGAACCTAACTATCAAGGTTAAAAATAATTTAGCCTAAATCGCACTGACTCTTCCTTCACGATCTTTCATGTTACTTTTTCTTTCTGTCAGGAGGTTTGGCAGAACTTTCTAATACAGACATCTATAGCACTTCCATGTTAGGACAAACAGAGAGAAGATTAAGCAGGCCATTCAGTTGTAAACTGGACTGTTCCTTTTTTTAGATGGTTTGTCCCCTATCTGACATCAAGACAAAACCAAACATAGTTGTGTCTGTTAATGGCTGGAAGATGTCATTTTGAAGAGTGCACAGCTTCATACCTGCCAGTATAGCCTCATCCTCACCATCCATACATACTCATGTTGCCCGGGGTGGTGGTTCTGCTAGTGAGTGTGGGTCCACACCATTCCGGAAGTGCCAGGATCTCTGGTACTCTGGGAATACATGAGCAGCCACCCTAGTGGAGATGACCAAGCATTTAGGAATACTACCAGCCTCCATTGGCCCACAGGCCAGACTGACTAAGGGGGGAACCATAAAATTGGTGTGTACCTTTCAATTGCCCCTGGCTGACACTTGCAAATTGGTTACAGGAGGCATAATTAAAGGAAAGGTGCTGCCTTTCATGCACTCTCTGCTAGGGACAGCAAACACTGGATCCAGGCTCCACATGCCTGCAGTGCCCTGGATATATAATGGTACCCAATTGCCAGGCAATCACTTCTTCTCCCGGTCCGATCCTCCAGATCAGGCCAAGACAGCGAGCCAAGAGCTGGAATTTCAAATTGCCCTGATCAGAGCTTTTAAAGTTTTCATGTTTTCATGCTCCAGTCACTTAAGATCTCAGCAAACACAGAACGTGTTAGTGAACCTGTCCAACCAAGAAAGCTAAAGGCAGAAACATGTGGATTCTTGATTAATATCCTGGAAGAGAGTTGTCTGATCTGGTGTGTTCTGCCTTCGAGATGAACAGGCTCGAGAGAACACTGCAAATGTTTGGTCAAGTCTCCAACAGTCTGCAGTCAATCAGTGATTCTATATCAATGAATCTTCTATTCCTTTTGCAGCAGGACGTCATAGCCAAACTCCTGAATACACTCCATTTATATATATATATAAATTTTAGAACCCACATTGCCAGAAAAATCCCAGCATCCGCCGAGCTCCCAACAATACCTTTTCATCTCCTAGCCATGAGTCCATTCTTCATTTCTTCCTTGCTTGGGGATTTTCCT
Source organism: Rafetus swinhoei (assembly GCA_019425775.1). NCBI lineage: Eukaryota > Metazoa > Chordata > Testudines > Trionychidae > Rafetus > Rafetus swinhoei. The sequence continues at coordinate 156,606,907 of CM033424.1, forward strand.
GAGCAGGTTTCCCTTTTCATGCCTTGATCCCTCAAACATGTGCACTTATTAACACAAAGCTCCTTCTATTGTCCTAAATGTTTCTCTAGGTTCCTCTTCTTCCCCTCCCTTCTTGCCCCCTCCCTTCCACTCCGATGCCTGTTAAGTCTCTTCTCCTTATATTCTCTCTCTGGCTTTCCTTTGGGTGTCTATGGCCATGGTACCTGCATACCAAATCACTCTGCTTCCACCTTCCTGAGCTCCTGAGTCCATTCTGGAAGGACAGCCCTGTGTTTACCCACTCAGGTACTGTGCTGACATCACAGTGCCAGGCTTGTACTAACAGGTTGCCATTACAGTACAAAGCTAAGATGCTCTCTCTGTCATCTCTTTCACAGTTAAGGCACCCAAACAATCTTAATTCCGCTCACGTGCGATACCATGATTTTATCGTATGATTACTAGACAGCAGGTTTAAAACAAACAAAAGGAAGTATTTGTCACACAACACACAATCAGTCTGTGGATCGCTGCCAAAGGATGTTGTGAAGACCAAGACTATGACAGGGTTCAAAAAAGGACTAGATAAATTCATGGAGGATAAGTACATCAATGGCTATTATCCGAGAAAGGGAGGAATGGGGTCCTCCGCTGTTTGCCAGAAGCTGGGAATGGGCAACAGGGGATGGATCACTTGATGATTCCCAGTTCTGTTCATTCCCTCTGGGGGCACCTGGCATTGGCCATTGTCATAAGACAGAATACTGGGCTACCTGGACCTTTGGTCTGACTCTGTATGACAGTTCTTTTGTTCTTAGAATAATTTAAAAGGCATTAGATGATACTGACTTCTGAAGACAAAATCAGTTTCTTTCCCACTCTATATATTCCTCCCTCCCGGTATCAAAACAGGAAAAAATTAAAGTTGTTTGGGCACCTAAATTGTGAATTTCTTATCCTTAAATTTGTTTTCGATGGGACATGCTTCCATGGAATCTTAACTCTAAATTTCTTAAGTGGAAACCTCTGACATTTTAGTTTATATATCTTCATTGTGTTCTTTTTGTCCTCAAGTTACAATTACACACTCACCACCTTTTCTCTATTTTAAAATAGTTTGGGAATTTTGTTAGGTATTAATTTTAAAAAAATGTTAAAAATGAACATGAAACCAACCTATGCAATTTTAGTAATGTTTGAAGATACAGCAGTACACCAGAGCAATGGAAAGCAGGTAGAGTATACTGGCCAGGTAAGCAGGATTTATAACTGATTTTGCATTGTCAGTACAAAGCCAATTTATGTATCTGGCCTTTAATTCACAAGTAAAGTAGTGGTTTTGAAGGCTGTGTTAGTGAGACTGGTATGACATGAAGCAATGTCAGAAGCACCTTTCCTTGGGCCTCAATTTCTATGTTTCAGGACACCCCATGTCCTCTTGACTCAGTTCCTTAAAAAGGTGCTGTTCCCATGCTGTGGAAGCAATTCTATGGGCAGTCTCTTAAGCACTTGTGCCCACCCTGGTGCACAACTGTGGAGATTGTAAAGAGCGATAGCAGTGGAGTCAGTGAACCTACCAGCGAAGACCCTTAACACATGTGCAGCCTCCATCACACCACTGACTCACTACAATCAATAACAATGTTCTGTGCAAATGACCTGCAGACAAAGATGAGTGAATTACTACATTACTTCTGATACCACAATTATCCAACTTACAAGTAATGTATTACTTTATATAGCTTACATAATAACAGAGAGAAAAAAGTAAATAACTGGAATTTAGTGCATAGCCTTTAAAAAAGGATAATTCGGCTAAATTTAACTATATACTTCATTCTAGCATTGACAGAATTTGTAAATAAATTGTCTCTTCAGTTTCTTCTGAACTCACATATGCTGGAGAAAAAACTACAGGACAATTAATACTACAAATATGTACATGACTTTTAAAACTTTTACAGTAAGAAAATGTACTATCAAGGGTAGCATGTATAAATCTAGTTCAGTGAAATAATTCAAATCCATTGACATTCAAAGCCTCACAAACTGGCTACGTCTACACTGGCATGATTTTCCGGAAATGCTTAAAACGGAACAGTTTTCCGTTATAAGTATTTCCGGAAAAGGAGCGCCTACATTGGTCCCGGAGTTACCGTTATAACGATGCGCTTTTCCGAAAAGCGCGCCTACATTGGCGGCGCGCTTTTCCGAAAAGCAGAAGCCCGGAGCCATTTTGAAGAGGGCAAAGGCCACCAGACCTTTCCGGGGCGGGCCGAGCGCCATTCAGACACGTGCTTAAAGGGGTCTCGCCGACAGCCGTTGGTCTCCTGCTCCCTGCCTTGGGACCTCTGCCAGGGACTGGCACCCTTAGCAGGTTCAGTGGTTGCCCTCTGGGTTTTGGGGACACCACCCTTTGGCCCCCAACTGCTTTTCCCTGAGTTTAGTTTTTCTGCCCTGCTCTGTCTGCCATGGAGCCGTGGGTGGCCATTTGCCTGCTCGGGCCCCTGTTGGAGCTGTACGAGTGCCTGCTGCTCGTGCTGCAGGCCGGTGCCATGGTGTACATGAACCAGGAGGCAGAGATCGCATTGGACTCCCTCACCAGGAGGCCCTGGCAACCGTGTGGCATCAGCACCCCACCGTAGAGAGGCCCGCCTGGAGTTTCGAGAGCAGCACCGACTGGTGGGAGCGGCTGGTCCTCGGGGTCTGGGACGACCACCAATGGATCAGGAATTTCCGCATGAGAAAGCGGACCTTCCTGCAGCTGTGCACCTGGCTCACCCCCGCGCTGCAGAGAGCCACCACCCGGCCGCGGGCACCCATCCCCATCAAGAAGAGGGTCGCCATCGCGCTCTGGAAGCTGGCCACACCGGACAGCTACCGCCGGTGGCACAGCAGTTCCTGGGTGGGACGATCAACCGCCGGAGTGATCGCCGTGGAGGTAAGTCCCAGGGGAGGATGGGGGAGGGTGCTGCACTCCAGGCCCAGGGATAGCCAAGATTCCAGGCTGGGTCGGCCAGGGTTTGGGCCGTCCCTCCCTTGCACAGGCCCGCTGGTGGGGCCGTGGGGCGAGGGGGGCCCTGGTGTGTGTGTGTGTGTGGGTGTGTGTGGACAGAGGGAATCAAGGGGGGGCCCCAAGGGAGCGCACACTCACCCCTGCCGTACGTGATGTGTTCCCTTGTGTTTCTCTGCACCCTTCTGCAGGTCGTCCACGCCATCAACAACATCCTGCTCCCGCGAATCATCCGCCTGCGCGACGTGGATGATACCATGGCCGGCTTCGCTGCCCTCGGGTTCCCCAACCGCGGGGAGCCCTGGACGCCACCCACATCCCCATCCGGGCCCCGAGCATCGAGCGCCCATTTTATGAACCGCAAGGGGTACTGCTCCATTGTTCTGCAGGCCCTCGTGGACCACCGGGCCGCTTCCTGGACATTTACGGGGCTGGTCCGGCCGGGCACACGACGCCCGCATCCTCCGCAACTCTGGACTGTTTCGCAGGTTGAAGGCGGCACCTACTTCCGGCGAGACTTGACTGTCGGGATGTGCCTATGCCCATCTGGCGCGCGCGGACGCCGCCTACCCCTGATGCCCTGGCTAATGCGGCCCTACACGGGCAGCCGGACCAGAACCGGGCCCGGTTCAACGACCGCCTCAACCGGGCCCAAACCCAGTGGAGCTGGCCTTTGGACGTTTAAAAGCCCGATTCCGTTGTTTGCTCACCCGTCCTCGACATGGGTGAGCAGAATGCAACGGAGGTACTGGCCGCGTGCTGCGTGCTCCACAACATTGTGGAGCGCAGCGGGAGGCCTTCCTCCTGCATGGATGGCAGCCGAGGCACAGACCTTGGAACAGCCCGACACAGCTGCCCGCCAGGCGCGCCAGGATGCGGTGCGCATCAGAGAGGCCCTGGTGGACATGTTTGCCCAAGCCCCGTAGCAGGGTCGCCTGGGTCTCCCAGACTACTCCCGCCCGTCCCCTACTCCTCCCCACCCTCCCCTTACCTCCCCAATTGTAAAGCGCCGGGTCAAAGCACATCGGCCGCCATCGTGACTGTTCGCCGGGTGCGTCGGGCTTAGTCAGGGTTTTTCTTTTTAGTTTAGGCTAGGGTTTAGGCCACCATCGCCTGTCCCAAGAACAGCCACGAGGATTCGGGGGTCGCGGAAGGCTCAAGTCAGCGTACCTGATTCCAGTCGCCTTCCGTCGAGGATCTCCTGGCTGTTCTCTCCTGAGGCCCGGAAGGACCAAAGGATTGAGGTGGCCAGCCGCCATCATCTTCCGTCGAGGATCTCCTGGCTGTTCCTCCTGAGGCCCGGAAGGACCAAAGGATTGAGGTGGCCAGCAACACTACCCAATTGTCCTCCCTGCGCCTAGACTATGTTTAATTATCTGTAGTGTGCATCTTTTAACTGTTCTTGCTTGTTTGTGAGCTATGTAAATATAGTTTGTGGTTTACATTTTACTGAAAAGTCTCAGTATTTATTTATGCGCCACAAACCAATGAGCACTTAAAAAGGGCCCCCAGTGATAGAGTACAGATTTTGTTGTCTGCAGTTTGTAACCCTGTTAAATTTAAGTGGCTAATTGGCATCTCACATCATTTCCTACAGTTACTAGAGTAACACGATAACCAACACAGGAATGAACAGAAAAATAGAAAACTGTTTATTTACAAGGGGGAGGGACCTTCAACTGGGACGGGGACCTTCAACTGGGACTGGGACGGGGGACCTTCAACTGGGACGGGGACCTTCAACTGGGACTGGGACGGGGGGACCTTCAACTGGGACGGGGACCTTCAACTGGGACTGGGACGGGGGGACCTTCAACTGGGACGGGGGGACCTTCAACTGGGACTGGGACGGGGACCTTCAACTGGGACGGGGGCAGTTACTGGGATGGATGGCCCCTGCGACTGCTCCTCCGGGGGCCTGCACACGCTGGGCAGACCGCGTAGGGGCAGGCTGCACGGGGAGGTGGGCACGACCACGGGCACGACCACGACCAGGAGCAGGGGCAGGAGCAGGGGCAGGGGCAGGGGCAGGAGCAGGAGCAGGGGCAGGGGCAGGGGCAGGGGCAGGGGCAGGGGCAGGGGCAGGGGCAGGAGCAGGAGCAGGAGCAGGAGCAGGAGCTGGGATAGGAGCTGGGATAGGAGGGGCATGGGCTGTGCTCCGGGAGGAATGGCGGGGCATGGGGTCCGGCCATGCCATAATGGATGGCATGGACCAAATGTGCTGTGAGCACGCCCATGTTTGTGCGCATCCTCGGCACTCATGTAGGAAGGCAGCCCAGCCCTCCTGCCGCCACTGCAGGTCCCCTGCACCCGCCGGCGATGGAGGCCTGATTGCCTCCACGGCGCGCGCACGTGGCGGCGCAGAAGCTGGTCTCTCTGCCGCCGCCTGTGCCTCCGGGTTGGCCAGCTGGGGGTGCCGCTGCTGCCGCAGTGTCGGGTCTGGTGCTGGGTCCCGCTGCAGGAAGAGAAGAAAGGATGGGTCAGTCAGGCAGGCCGTCCACTGTCCCCACATCTCATGCCCTCCACCCCTGAGCCCAGGTGACCCCACAGTTGTGTGGCTTGGGCCCACTCGGTTTCCCTCCTGCCCCGTGTTGTATGTTGGCAAGGAGGATCGCCCCTGCTGGAGTAGGGTCCTCTCCAGTATTGTAAGCACCGGTCTGTGTCCTGGCCCCGTGGAGGGCGGGAGGGTGCTTGTGCTGCGTTCACCTGTGGAACTCCCTGCCGGTGGAGACTGTGAAAAGCTTTGGGCTAATCGCTGGTGTTTGACAGGGAGCGAGATGCATCCCCACGCAGTGCCTGGGAGCACATCTGGCAGAGGCGGTCTGGGCTCTCAGATCCCCTCGCGTGGGATATCTCCTGGACGTAACCAGAAGCGTGAGTGGGTGGGGGGGTGTCCCATCCTTGCAGCAAAACTCAGGGCCCTTGTCCCTCCCACTATCCTCCCGCAAGGCCGGTAGCCCAGGGACATGTGCGGCCACAGTGGGGACTTCCTCGGGAACCAGCCAAGGCACCGGAGCAGGCGAGGGACTGTGACGCTGCGGTTTTCCCAGGAGCAGCTGGCTGTGCCTCACTGCCAGGCATGGGACAGTGTGCTGTTCTCCGTGCTGCACCCTTGGCGGAGGTGAGGGGCTCTGGGCTGAGTCCCTGGGGCCCTGGCCGGTTCCAGCCGGCATCCACCCTTCCCCCTGGTCCCGCCGCATGTGTGAGCAGCACGGTCCCAGGCGTGCCCTGCAGCTGCCTGCCGCGGCCATGTGCCGCTCGGTCGCCAGGCTGCACGAGGTTGCACGTGCTGCTTGCTGCCTCATGCGACGCAGCGTGCAGCTCACGTGGCCTGAGTGAAATGCTCTCCCCTCCTCCTCTGGGCACCTGGCTCCCCACCCCGCCCTCCGCCCCGCCCTTTGGGAGTGCAAACTGCAAAGACTCACCAGTGGGTTCCTCCCGGCCTCGGCCTCGGCCTCGGAGGAGCTGCGCTGGAGGCCTGCTGGGTGGTGGCCTCCTCCGCGCCGACGCGCTGCTGCTGTCCTCTCCTCCCCTGCTCGGTGGGTCGTCTGATGGGGGCGCTGGCAGGTGTCCACAGGGACGTCCGGGCTTGCGGGCTGGCTGGCCCAGGAAGGCGTTCAGCCGGTCATAGTAGGGGCAGGCGCCTGGTCCTGCCCCTGCCCTCGCTGGCCCGGACGTACTCCCAGCCGCAGCTCCTTCACTTTGGAGCGGACCTGCTCGGCATTCCGGTGGGGTGTCCCTGTTGTGCCAGGTTGTCGGCCAGCCGTGTACAGCTCGACATTGCGGCGCCTGGAGTGCAGGTCGTGGAGACCCTCCTCCTCCTGCCACAAGTCCAGGAGGGTCTCCAGCTCCCTGGGGTCCAGGATGGGGCCCGGCGTTTGCGGCCCCTGGGGCCTCCTGTGCTGGGGGTGCAGGGGCTCACCAGCCGGAGCTGCCATGGCGCGGTCCAATGTGGCTGGGCAGCACAGCAGCACGTGGCAGAGCTCAGGCTGCAGGGTCTGCGGCGTTCCTGCCACGCGCGCCCAGCAGCCTCCCTACCAGGAAGTCCAGGGCTCCTACGGGTCTCGTGGCGACCAAACCGCTTTTTCCGCTTTCTTCTGCTTTTCCGGAAAAGCTGTCTACACTGGCCCTTTTTCCGAAAAGCTTTTCCGAAAAAGGACTTTTGCCCGAGCGGAGCGCATAGCTTTTCCGGAAAAGCGGCTGATTTCATACAGTAGATCGTCATTGCTTTTCCGAAAAGCAAGCGGCCAGTGTAGACAGCTCGCACCTTATTCCGGAAAAGCGGCTGATTTTCCGGAATAAGTGGCCCAGTGTAGACACAGCCACTGTGTTTGAATCCTAAGGCTACCTGTCAGATATGAATCCAGAGAGTACAAAAGAAACTGTTTTGTTTTGTTTTGTTTAGTTTTGTTTGTTTTGTTTAAGAAACAATCTGTCAAACTGAGCCCTCAGCTTCTAGGTCAGGCAAATACTCAAGCCCCACCTGAATGCCAAAACAGAATGCACACAAAGTAATTGGAAGTAGTCATGAAAGAGAAAAATGAGAACAAAAACAAGGCAAAGCCTAAAATCAGTTTAATGCATTGAAAGCATTGACATAAAGGCCCTGATTCTTCTATATATGGAGGCAGAGTTTTAAGTAATGTTAATAGGGTTGCTGCCGGTCTATTTGAGGACTGAGCCTCCTACCAGTAAAGTCTTTGTGTATGGCTTTTTTTCTACTCTCTGTCATGTATTTCATAACCTCAGTGTGATGTGATACTAGTTCAACATGTTATAGCATAATAATGTGTCATGAAAAAAACAACAAATGCTCTGGTAGCACTTTATGGACTAACAAAACATGTAGATGGTATCATGAGCTTTCGTGGGCACAGCTCACTTCTTCAGATGACTGTTTTATGCTTAAAAGCAGAAGCTTAAAACAAAGCCATTTTAGAGTGATCTAGGAACAGAAAAAGAATGTGAACAAATTTAACAGATTTCCCCCAAAAAATTTGGAAGGAAAGGAGCGGAGTTTCATAAAATTTCATCCCATCAAATTTGCTTTTGGGCTAAGAGCAAGCTCAGAAACTGCAACCCCAGAAAGCAATCTTTTGAGCCGCATAAATTGGGGTTAAAAATCAAATTCCACTATGGATTTATATCTCCAAAAATACTTCAGTGCTACAAATGTCAGATATAGAAAATGATCCCACTCTGTGTGTGATATTGTTCATCAGGCAGCGTTAAATACATGGATGCCGAGGGCTCAAAGCTGTGAAGTGCTGATCAGTTAGTACTCCCAGGTGATGGATGGGCATTCAGATGCCTGGACTACATATTCAATGTGAAGTACTGAAAATATAGCAGCAATTTTACCTTCTGTCTTTATGTAAGTACAGTTTTAATGGCATATCTATCGAGAGGGGAGAGGGAGAGGGAGAGAGAGGCTATGTTTTCAGCATAATATGTCTTGTATCTGAATGTTAAGTATAGGCAGCACACCTGGAGTGGATTACTTTAATTTCACAAAGTGACAACAGAAAGTGTTGTCACACTCTGCAAAGTTCAACGTTACAAAATGAAGCATTTGCGCTTAGCACAAATTTCAAGCTATCCTGCAGATTCTCCTTCCATAGAGTAAGTGGGGAGTCTGAGGCCAGTGCCCAGTGAAGGGGGAACACTGCACATCACAAAAACAGGCCATCTGATTAGGCAGGCTAAGGAATGAATAGACAACCTGAACTAGTTATACTACTTGAGGTATCCACTACAAGGAAGGGTTGAGACACGGATGGGGCTATGTGCACAAGCTTGCATTGCTCCTGGCAATGCTGGAACTATCCCATGCATAGAGCAATATTTTGTCCTTGAGTTACCATTCCAGTATCATTTTCTTTAGGAGACTATAATCTGTCTTCCTCAGTAACTCTACCAACATAATCTTTTTGAATGATAGTCAGTCCTGCAAGCAGAGAGGCACAATCCTCTAGTTTTGGAAGGGGGTAGCCTCGCTTGTGGAAACCGACAAGGGGTGCATTGAATATTACTGTCACGGAATCCAAGTGTGTTTTGGCTCTGTTTCACACAAACAGGTCCTTATGCTGGCCCTGCCTCCAGAGGGCAGGAGTCTGCCTATGAAGAGCAAGCAATATCAGGGCCTTACATTGTAAGTTTATTGGGGACAGGGACAGGCATTTACCTTATGTTTATACAATACCCTGTACAAAGCCCTAATCCTAATGGAGGATACTAAACCAACAGCATCTAGGAGAAGGAAAAACTGATTTCAGACTAGAGCACACAGTGCTCACTTAATCTGTTCAGACATGTCTGTTGAAGATAAGGAAAACACTGATTTCAGGTCCAATAGCCCATACTTGTTAGTCTTGGCACGCAAGTAGACTTGGGTAGAACTGCTGAACTTGTTCTAGCGGGGCAACAGGAAATGACATGGTATTCTTCTGAGCTGAATAGGACAGATTGACCTGGAGAGCTGTCATATCTGAAATTTACTTGTTATAGAAATAACAAGCAGTACATTCAGACTGATATTGCTGGACTTTATAATGGGTGTTTCAACTGACTGGGAAATCTTCAAAGATTTTATCCTCCTGGACTTTCTCCCAGCAATTAAAAACCAGACTCTGTGTTCTTTATTACTGTCTCTGGGGGGAAAAAAGGTATCTCAGAAGTTATTGATCAATGAGAGGCCATAGGTACCTACTCATAAAAAAACCAAAAACTGTCAGCAGACAGTTAAGCTACAGCCTCCTCTGAAGTATTGTAAATGCATTTCCAAACAATGATGTCTGTCTTTAAAAAGCTTCTGTACCAAAGAGGAAAATGCAGCTTTTTTTCCCCCCCACAATAGCCTCATGTTGTACAGTGAGACCAGATTGAACAGAATCCTCTTTTAACCTGCAAATGCGTGTGAATTAAGATTAGGCAGTCATAAAGCAAAAGCAAACCAGACAGATTCCCCAAAACTTTTAGATTGACATATAGAAAAACTAAAATCCAAGTTGGGCTTGGCAGGTGCAAGAGGGAGTGGGATGAGAGAGGGAAAGAAGCCTTCTCAGCCTTGTGCTACTATGCAGAAACAAGACACCATGGCAGCTCTTGCTTTTCAATGCACTGAAGCACAGATTTAAAACTGATTAAAGTCAATGGGAGTGAAGTATGTACTTAACATTAAGCATAAAGTATGTGTTGTGCTGACTCAGGGCTACAAAATTGAAGTGAACAAAAATAGCATCTGCAGCTCCACAAAGAACAGGATGCAGGTGGGACCACAGCTCCACTCCTTTCTCATCGGTTGTTGGAAGTGGCCAAGCACAGAGAAAAATCGTATACTCCTGTAACAACAGTTATCCTCCCTCAGAGCTTTTGTTTTGGTGGATAACGTCCCTTATCCAAATCCCAACTCTACTAAATTCCTGTCTGCACTGGTTCCCCCTGCCCCGGCCCCTCCATCCACTAGAGTTGACATATCGGCTAGTCCTATGGTAAAGGCACAGATCAGGCACACAAGTGATCTGGCACAGCTCCAAGTTCTTTCCAGACTTCTAGTCTGTCCTTGGATAAATCACGTAATCTCGCTGTGCCTCAGTTTTGTAAACTGGAGATACTATTTAATCCATTTCAGTCTTTGTCTGGCTTATCTACTTAGGCTGTAAGGCCCTGTCTTAAAGAGTGGTCTCTTGTATTGTCTTTTAATAATGTCTAGCAGGAGCACAGAGCTGAGTTGGGATGTTTATGTGCTATTGTAATACAAATAAAATAATACTTAAGAAATATATATTAATACCATTATTTTATATAGCACTTTCCATGGGGAGAGCTCAAGGCACTTGCAAAGACCAAGTGCCATCTCCATCTTCTGCATGTGGAAACTGAGGCAATAACAAAACTAAATTAGACATTTAACATTTTTGGTTTTACCTTTTTTGTGTAAATTAGGTACAAATATACTGGCAAAAGAGTAGCTATAACCTTTTCATGCATTCACAAAATTGTCATTAAATAGCCTAACTGCTTTCAGTGAAGTCAATGGAACTAACGTACTCAGCACCTTTAATAATTAGGCCACTTGTTTAGGTGATAAAACTATAGATGTAAGTGTCTATATTTATGTTTCTCAAGGGCTAAAAATGATGAAAGTGAGATATGGGTATATATCAAGAAATACACTGTGATATTTTATTTTGTTTAGTGATATTTCATGGTGATAGGATTTATTATATCCTTGGAGACTATAGTCTTATACCCATAGGTGAACTGCAAAATTTCTTGTTTGCGCCAACAGCATGCTTCAGTTTTGCTTGGCAGATCCACCTCTAGGAGTTAGTTAGCTTCCCGTGCTTATTCAGTCTTGGCCTTGCTGCTCAGAACCTACTGTAAAGGGTGCCAATTAGAATTGGCTGTGATGTTAATGTCTCAGCTGGACCCTTGTCTAATAAGAATGTGGCTGAGGCCACCAACACATCTATGCTATGAAGCTGTGCATTTCACAGTAGTTAGAAAGCTGCTTTCAGAGCACCAGCTTGATATACCTGAACCATTGACCTAAAATGTACAAAACATTATGGCTGTGTCTAGACTGGCCAGTTTTTCCAGAAAATCAGCCGCTTTTCCAGAAAAACTGGCCAGCTGTCTACACTGGCCGCTTGAATTTCCACAAAAGCACTGACTTCCTACTGTAAGAAATCAGTGCTTTTGCAGAAATACTATGCTGCTCCGTTCAGTAAAGTCCCTTTGCGCAAAACTTTTGCACAAAAGGGCCAGTGTAGACAGCTGAGATTTGCTTTCCACAAAAGAGCCCCGATCGCGAAAATGGCGATCGGGGCTTTTTGGCGCAAAAGCGCGTCTAGATTGGCCACGGACGCTTTTCCGCAACAAGTGCTTTTGCGGAAAAGCGTCCATGCCAATCTAGACGCTCTTTTCCAAAAATGCTTTTAACGGAAAACTTTTCCGTTAAAAGCATTTCCGGAAAATCATGCCAGTCTAGACGTAGCCTATCAGTCACCTGAATCATTCAATCCATTTCACAAATTTGTTTCCAATAAACATAAGGCCAGGTGACATCTAATGTACTAGTAACAGGACTGAAGTTTAATGACAACGTGATGAAAGAGTAAATAGCCTGTTGGTATAGCAATAAGAATGATTTATGTTTTATCAAGCCATGATGGTATAGAAGAAAGCAACACACTGGAAGCCAGTGTGTAATTCTGTGTGCAGTGAAACCTGATAAAATGTAAAAGGTATTTGAATATTTTAATTGGGACTCCTGAGACCAGGTACTGTCATCCAATTATGAATTAAATTTCTAAATTTTTATTGATTTATCAGTTTGCCACTGTAGTACTTGCCTTCCAAAATCTTATTTCTTGTTTTGTCTGAGTATGTTACTACACTGCTTGAATCCCTCTACCAGTTTCACTCGCTGTCTTGATTATTAAACTCTGCCCATCACCAAATTATGTGAGTGCCTCCTTTGGTTTCAAGTTCAAACTTCTCATCCTTCTCAGAAAAGTCTTGCACAGTGCCTTTGCTACATACATCCTATCTTGTATATCTTAGTTAGAAATACATGTTACATTTATGTTATATAGTAATGAAACTTGAAACTCTCTCTCAAAAGCACCACAAGCCTTGAAATAGCTTAGTCACAAGGTTAAAAGAAAATAAAAGATAGCTAGAGAATATAAGATGTACAGAGACGGGGGAAGGAAACTGTTGCAGATAGGAGATGAGAAGTTAATGAGGCACAAGACAGACATAACTAGTTTGGAAGATACAGCAGAATCTCTTTCCCTACATTCAAAAGACCAACAAGAAGTTTCATCCAGTAAGTAAACACAGTGACTTTTTGAAGATTTTTGCACTTTTCCACTGTCAGCAAAGCCAAATTTCTATCTTAGTTAGGGTGACCATATTCCCCTATGCAGAATACAGGACACCTGGTAACATTACTCATATTCAAGTGAGTTCAATGGCAATCAATCAGAATTTTGCAGTACAAACATTCGTCAAGTTGACTGAGCCCCTGTTGCATAGCTGTAGTCATTTATTTACCTTTTCACCTTAAAGATTTGCATGGGGAGAGGTGAAATACACACATTCTCGTACACCTCTCACAAATGGGGATGCAGGTGACTGACTAAACTGACCTTGCCTTTCCACTTCTGTGCTCTCTACCCTCCATCCATGGCTAGGCTCCCAGTTTAGACTCGCTTTTCCTGGTACCTGACACCACGTATTCTCAAGGCAACATGTGTGGGGCACACAGCCCCGCCCCCTAGATTTCTGTTGGGGTTCACACCAGAACATGGCAAGCAGCAGCCTTTCACCACTCTCCTACTCCACTGTGGCTAGAGGCAACTTCTCCCTTCCTGCCTGTAAAGTGTAGAAAAGCAGCTAAGACCTCCAAGCTGCTGCTGGCCACCAACATAACCCAGTCGCTTCCTGTCCCCTGGCTACACCTGAGGCAGCAAAGGAGTAAGCCATATATTGCCGGCAAGAGTAAGTCTGAGGTCTGACACTAGGTTCTCAAAGTACAAAGACATGCTACACAGGTATCTGTCAAACACAAGCAGTTTATTTTCTGACAGCCATCAGCTATGCCCCTTAACTAAAAGAACAACATAATAGGAAAAGTGGCATTCTTACATCCCTTCTGCTAGCCGGGAAACCTGTTTCAGCTGTGGATGAAGTGGAAGACTGTCTCAGCTTCTGAGGCACCGGTACCCAAAGCCCATCAGTGAGGTCCTAATTGCTGTGCTCTGGTGCAGCTTTAAATACTGTGTCTCTACCTTGTTTGTGGCAGTTCAGAAATTTCCAGGGGTTACTCGTTGCTTGTTACAGTATGGCTCAGCTGTACTGCTTGTCCTTTGGCTTTGTTTACATGATCAGTACATTTAGGTAAACAAGATTGTTATGTTCCCATCCTTATCTACAATTCATTCTTGCTACAATGGCGTATGTTCCTAGAGGCTTGCTTCTGGCTCATCAGTAGTAGGGAAGGGGGACGATTGGAGGGGGCAGGCCTCACCACCCCTATACTTCACATGTACAGAGTTGTTCCACAATTGACCCCTACACCATAAGAATGCACTGAGTACCAGGGCCCAGGGGACCTGACAGCAGGGGCTTCTGGGAACCCTGGCTTAAGAGGGGGAGGACCTAGAGCAGGGGTACCATATGAAGAGGGCACTGAGCACTCCTGCCTGGGGACTTGCAGGATTGGGGCACAAACAGGTGGGAAATAGCTTTCTTCCTGCCATTCTAGAGTTTAGCGGAGGGGCAGAGAAGCTTCCCCGTGGCAACACGATGTGGGGTATGTGCAGGGCTTGGCTGCTCCTGGCCAGTGTTCTAGACTAGAAGGCTTGAGCCTCCCCTGAGTACCAACCCACCAGGATTCATGGGAAAGGAGAGACAGAAAATATGGGACAATTTGTCTATTTTTTTAAAACAGCAGGGACACTAGCAGGAGGGCTTAAATATGGAACTGTCTCTTTAAAAATGGGACATCTGGGCACCCTAATCTTAAGGCAGGGTGAGAAATAAAAGAAAAAAGGTCAATTCTGCAGCTGCAACATCTTTCATTATTTAGTGCTTGTGTTTCTGCAGGATCTAGAGGCTAGTGTCACAAGTCATGCCCCTTCAGCCTGCCTCTCTCTCTTTTAATACACTCCTTGCATGCTTTCATGGGAGTTCAACACAGTGTGTTTTATTTACAACATCTTATGAAGCTGCCTGCCAGAAGACTTTCCCCAAGCTTCAAAGTACTTCCTAAGCACAGAGTAAGAGGGTGGGGAAAAAGGTCTCACCTCTCTAACTTCTTTGCCTTTTTCTCCAGCTTCTCTATGTCACTTTCTATTGCCAATTTAGCAGGCCCAGATGACCAGCTCAATTGTCTTGTTAACTGACTAGTCACCCAGCTCTAATGAATTATTTCCCATTTTGGCACAAACAAAACACACAGACTGGTGAGCCAGCCTTAGGCTATTCCCACTCTGTCACAGCTGTACATACATTTAACAAAGAGAAATTCCAAACCCCAAAGTGCTTACAGTCAGGATATGTCTACACTGCAGAGGTTTTTTTTGGAAAACGGCCATTTTTCTGAAAAAACTCCAGTTATGTCCACACTGCAAGTGTGTTCTTTTGAAAGAAAATTGAAAGAGCAGAGAAGTTTTTCTGACATTGGTAAACCTCTTTCTATGAGGAAGAAGCCTTTTTCCGAAAGAGCTCTTTTGGAAAAAGGCGTGTATGGACGGGGAAGAGGGACTGCCGCAGGGCGTCCTTTCCTCCCCCCTCCTGAGGGGGTAGGAACCCAAGTCCTGGGTCTATCAGGGTCTACAGCCCGCCCCCACATACTCCACCACAAACTGAAGTAACCTGCTGGCCCTTTAAACAGGGTGGGAGCCTCCCCATACAAAATCAAAGACTGTCCCTTTAAAGCAGGGCCCGGTGGCCCACTGGCTGGAGTCTCTAAGCTGAGTCACTGGTGGGTCATTTAAGGTAAGGCCCGCTGGCCCACTGGTCAGAGTCTCTATGAAAAAAAATTTAATTTTGGAAGAAAAAATTAGAGGACTGGAGGCCCAAGTGTCGACCCTATGCTCGATCAGAGAGGAGGATGACGACTTCCTCGATAGAAGGCAGCGTTTAATCCTTCAAGCACAGCAGGCGGAAGAGCCAGAGAGGACAGTATGGGACCAGGAAGAGAACTGGAAGCATGTAACTTCTAGAAGGGGAAAAAGGCCAGCATGGGAATCCCCCAATGCTATAGAGGTAAGTAATCGCTTTCAGGCTCTCGCCACAGGCTCTGCAGTGCTGAATGCTTTGGAAGGGACCTCACAAAGAAGAAACCGGAAGGGAACACCATCTACTGGAAGGCATGGGGTGCGTAGTCCTAGGGATGGGGTTCACGCCACCACCCCAAAAAGAAAACGACGGGTGGTGGTGGTCGGGACTCCTCCTAAGAGGGACTGAGCCATCCATCTGCTGTCCGGACCTGGAATCTCGAGAAGTGTGCTGCTTACCGGAGCTCGCATTCAGGATGTGACTGAGAGGCTTACCAAACTGATCAAACCTTCAGATCGCTACCCTTCCTGCTTCTCCACGTGGGAACTAACGACACGTGCCAAGAACGACCTTGAGCGGGTTACTGCGGATTATGTAGCGCTGGGAAGAAGGATCCAAGAATTCGGAGCGCAAGTGGTGTTCTCGTCCATCCTCCCTGTTGAAGAGAAAGGACTGGGCAGGGATCGTCAAATTGAGGATGTAAATGCGTGGTTGCGCAGGTGGTGTCGCAGAGAGGGCTTTGGTTTCTTCAACCATGGGACTCTGTTCCGGGCACAAGGATTGTTAGGAAGAGATGGGATCCACCCAACCAAGAGAGGAAGGAGCATCTTCACGGGCAGGCTTGCAAACCTAGTGAGGAAGGCTTTAAACTAGGTTTGTCGGGGGACGGTGACCAAAACCCTGAGGGGAGTGGGAAAGTCGGATACCGGGAAGAAATGCAAAGAGGAACAAGCAACAAAGGAGGACCCCTGATCAACTGGTTATCTGAGGTGTTTGTACACTAATGCGAGAAGCCTGGGCAACAAACAGGAAGAACTGGAGGCCCTGGCCCAGTCCAAGAAATATGATTTAATTGGGATAACAGAGACTTGGTGGGATGACTCGCATGACTGGAGCGCTGTCATGGAAGGGTATAGACTGTTCAGGAAGAACAGGCAGGGGAGAAAAGGAGGAGGAGTTGCACTATATGTAAGAGAGCACTATGATTGCTCTGAACTCCAGTATAAAGAGGAGAAAACCTGTTGAGAGTCTATGGGTTAAGTTTAAAGGAGCAAACAACAGCAGTGATGTTGTGGTTGGTGTCTGCTACAGGCCACCGAATCAGGTGGATGAGGTAGATGAGGCTTTCTTCGGACAACTGAGAGAAGCTTCAAGAACACAGGCCCTGGTTCTCATGCGGGACTTTAATCACTCTTACATCTGTTGGGAAACCAATACGGGAGTACACAGGCAATCCAGGAAGTTTTTGGAGAATGTTGTGGATAACTTCTTGGCACAAGTGCTGAAGGATCCGACCAGGGGCCGGGCGCAGCTTGACCTTCTGCTCACAAACAGAGAGGAACTAATAGGGGAAGTAGAGGTGGGTGACAACCTGGGAAGCAGTGATCATGAGATGGTAGATTTCAGGATCCTGACAAAGGAAGAAAAGAGAGTAGTAAAATACACACCTTGGACTTCAAAAAGCAGATTTTGACTCCCTCAGAGACCTGATGGGCAGAATCCCCTGGGATGCTAACATGAAGGGGAAAGGAGTTCAGGACAGCTGGCAGTATTTTAAAGAGGCCTTATTGAAGGCACAGAAAGAAACCATCCCGATGCATAGCAAGAGAGGCAAACATGGTAGGAGACCAGATTGGCTTACAGGGGAAATCCTTGGTGAACTTAAGCACAAAAAGAAGACTTACAAAAAGTGGAAACTTGGACAAATGACCAGGGAGGGGTTTAAATGTATAGCTCGAGAATGCCGGGGGTTATCAGGAAGGCAAAAGCGCAAATGGAATTGCAACTGGCTAAGGATGTGAAGGATAACAAGAAAGGTTTCTACAGGCATGTTAACAAGAAGAAGGTGATCAGAGAGGGTGTGCGGTCCCTACTGGATGAAGGAGGTAACCTAGTGACAGATGATGTGGGGAAAGCTGAAGTACTCAATGCTTTCTTTGCCTCTGTATTCACGGACAAGGTGGGCTCCCAGACTAATGCGCTAAGTGACGCAAGAGGGGATGAAGACGGACAGCGCTTGGTGGGGTAAAGAACAGGTTAGGAACTATTTAGAAAAGCTAAATGTACACAAATACATGGGTCCAGACTTAATGCATCCGAGGGTACTGAGGGAGTTGGCAAATGTCATTGAGGAGCCTTTGGCCATTATCTTTGAAAAGTCGTGAGATCGGAGAAATCCCGGATGATTGGAAAAAGGCAAATGTAGTGCCCATCTTCAAAAAGGGAAGAAGGACGATCCAGGGAACTATAGGCCGGTCAGTCTTACCTCGGTTCCTGGAAAAATCATGGAAGGGATCCTTAAGGAATCCATTTTGAGGCACTTGGAAGAGAGGAAAGTGATTGGGAATAGTCAGCCTGGATTCACAAAAGGAAAGTCGTGCCTGACCAATCTGATTAGCTTCTATGATGAGGAAACTGGCTCTGTGGACGTGAGAAAGTCAGTGGATGTGATATACCTTGATTTTAGCAAGGCTTTTGATACGGTCTCCCACAATATTCTTGCCAGCAATTTAAGGGAATGTGGATTGGATAAATGGACAGTAAGATGGATAGAAAGATGGCTAGAAGGCCGGGCCCAGCGGGTAGTGATCAATGGCTCGATGTCAGGATGGCGGTCGGTTTCTAGCGAAATGCCCCAGGTTAGGTCCTAGGTCCGATTTTGTTCAATATCTTTATTAATGACCTGGATGAGGGGATGGATTGCACCCTCAGCAAGTTTGCGGATGACACTAAGCTAGGGGGAGAGGTAGATACGGTCGAGGGCAGAGATAGGGTCAAGAGTGACTTAGACAAATTGGAGGATTGGGCCACAAGAAATCTGATGAGGTTCAACAAGGACAAGTACAGAGTCCTGCACTTGGGACGGAAGAATCCCAAGCATTGTTACAGGCTGGGGACCAACTAGCTAAGTAGTAGTTCTGCAGAAAAGGACCTGGGGGTTACAGTGGATGAGAAGCTGGATATGAGTCAACTGTGTGCCCTTGTAGCCAAGAAGGCTAATGGCATATTAGGTTGCATTAAGAGGAGCATTGCCAGCAGATCCAGAGATGTCATTATTCCCCTTTATTCGGCTCTGGTGAGGCCACATCTGGAGTATTGTGTCCAGTTCTGGGGCCCCCACTACAAAAAGGATGTGGACGCATTGGAGAGGGTCCAGCGGAGGGCAACCAAAATGATTAGGGGGCTGTGTAGCCAGACAGGAACCCCCTGTAACATCCATTTTTGCTTGCCTGGAGCATACAGGGCACACACAGAGCAGCAAAATCAGCATAGTCTTTGAAGCCTTGACAGAAGGCCCAGATATGCGAGTTCACAGTGCCCTTGACTGAAACCCATATTGATACAAACACACAGCCATCCGCGGGGGGAGGAATCTCTCGCCCAGTAAAAAAATGTCTAGTACTCACAATTTAGTTATCTCTCTTGCAAGTGTAAATTAACTTGAAACTTACTTGTAAGAACTGGCATCACAAAGACGAACCAACACAATTTGGCATCTTAGATAAGAAAGAGGATACGGGCCCCTATGGGTATAAAGATGGGTCCAGCAGCACATTTACTCTGCGTGTCAATCTACTATCTATCTGCTGGTCGGGTTAGGTGTTTGACCTCCCGAGGTTCCATGGGGACGCCCACCTCGTATTCATCTTTCCTAGGAATTGAGGGGACCGGCCCTGGCTTGACCCGCTGGAGTCGAGAGGCACAGAAGGGGGTAAAAATTGTACCTGGATGTGGTCCTTTGTCTTAAGTGTACACATAGATTTAGAGCTCTTTAAAGATTAAGCTGTCACTTGGTACCATTATTTCTATTTTCTATCTTTATTTTCTTTGTAACCATTTTTAAGATCTATATTTGCTAGCAGTTAAGAAGTAGAGCAATAGCCATTGTAACCACATGCTTTATAAGCCTTTTTAATAAACCTGTAACTATTTAAGTTTTAACCTGACTCCTTCAGTTGCTGTAACAGAACCAAGCACAATTTAAAAGAACTTCAGCCGGTCATAAGGGACAGGTATAGGAAGAGCTTGGGCATTTGGATCGTGTCACTCCCAGGTGACAGATCCGTTGGGGCATCTCTCAGTCTTCCCTAGACTGCCCACTGTGAAGGGATCCTGTATCCTAGCAGCTGAAATCTGAGATGTAATAAGCTCTTCCTGTAAACTCTGGGGCGTCTGTCAGCCTGTTGGCTGCCCTCCGCGATGGGACCCCGGTCCTAGCGGTAAAGTCACGGACGTTAAACTTCTCGGGGCTCCCTTCAGTCTCTCTTAGACTGCCCGCTGCGACGGGGCCTTGTGCCTTAGCAGTTAAAGACTTGGGTGTAACACACACACACACACTGCCCTGACCGTCGGCTGACAGGCTGGAGCATATGACTTATGAGGAGAAGCTGAGGGAGTTGGGTCTGTTTAGTCTGCAGAAGCGAAGAGTGAGGGGGGATTTGATAGCAGCCTTCAACTTCCTGAAGGGAGGTTCCAAAGAGGCTGGAGAAAGGCTGTTCTCAGTAGTGACAGATGGCAGAACAAGGAGCAATGGTCTCAAGTTGTGGAGGGAGAGGTCCAGGTTGGATATTAGGAAAAACTATTTCACTGGGAGAGTAGTGATGCACTGGAATGGGTTACCTAGGGAAGTAGTGGAGTCTCCATCCCTAGAGGTGTTTAAATCTCAGCTTGACAAAGCCCTGGCCGGGTTGATTTAGTTGGGATTGGTCCTGCCTAGAGCAGGGGGCTGGACTTGATGACCTTCTGAGGTCTCTTCCAGCTCTATGATTCTATACAAAGTCAGGGGCTGGCCCTTTAATGCAGGGCCCACTGGCCCAAGTCTCTATATACAGACACTGGTTGGACCTTTAAGGAAGGGCTGAAGGGCCTGAAATGGCAAGTCACTGGTGGGGTGGGGACTGCACCCCTGGTAGGGGGCCTCGGTCCCACCCTACTCCACCAAGTCCCAGCCCAGGGCTCTGTGAGTGGCAGGATGACCCACCACTCCCTCGGTGGGGAATCCTTCCAAAATGCTCCAAGGATGTCTGGGCTGGAGGGGCTGCTCCTGCACCCTCCCTGGGACACTTTCTACCTGGTCCAGCAGGGTATTTTCCCAGATGTTCGCAGGGTCCTCTAATTTCCTGGAGGGTGCTTCTCCTTCCTAGACAGTAGTGGAGACGTCCCAACTGGCACTAGAGTCTCTGCTATCTTCCCTCTGAGCGACTGGCTGGTGCTGGTCAGGAGCTCCCTTCTGAGGTCCTTCCCCTATGGCAGTCAGCCCAGACTGAGCTTCTTTCCAGGCTTTTATACCTGGGCTACAAACTGAGCATGCCCAGGGTTGTGGGGGCAGGGCTCCTTTAGCCAGGGTAACCTGGCTAAATCCTGTGAGCTCAGCGTGGGGCTAGCTCGCCCCATCACAAGGGAGTTCTTTTGAAAGAAGAGGAAAGAGGAAAAAGCACAGGTGCTCTGGTGGCCACTCCGTCCATAGTAATCACAGCTTACACGTGAGATAGCATCCATTCAGGCTATAGCTACACTGTAGCCTTCTTGCAGAAAAGCATACGCAAATGAAGCTCGGTGTGAAATATCACCATGCTTCATTTGCATAATTAATGAGCAGCCACTTTTTCGCAAGAGGCTTTTGTGCTAAAAGGAGCCATCTATATGGCTCCTTTTTGCGCAAAAACCCCCTCTTGCGCAAGAGCTGTTCTTCCTCATTATGCAAATGAAGCATGGCAATATTCTACTCCGAGCTTCATTTGCATAAGCTTTTCCACAAGAAGGCTACAGTGTAGCCGTAGCCGTAGCTTCAGTGTGGACACTATCTTTCGAAAAAGCAGATCTTTTTTTATGCGCTTTTGCTGTGTAGACACTCTCTTTCAAAAGAAGTTTTTTTGGAAGATCTCATCCGGAAAAGCTTCTTCCAAAAGAAGCCTGCAGTCTAGACATAACCTTTGAGTTGAAGCTTACTCATTGTGGGGGGAAAAGTGTGTGTGTGGGGGGAAAACCATTCATGGAAAGAAAAACTAGGTGTGGAAGAGAGAGAAATTCATTTGTATGGTCTAATCCTGTGGAAGTCTATTTTTATTTTTATCTTTCCAGTGCTTAAGGGTGCTTGCCGAAACTGTAGTTCCATTATGCTATGCAGTGTACAGAATAAGAGAGAGTTTACAGTCTAAGTAGGGAAGACAGACAAGGAGTGAGGGAAAGCAATGCAATGTGCAGCAGAGTGAGCAGAGAGCACAAGTGTCATGTTAATTCCATGAGGTTATTTGGTTGGTTTTATTTCATTTTATACGTGGTATTTTGTGAGGTGAAGATTAACTCCACAGAACGACAAAAGGAAGGAAGAGGGGACAGTGAGGGGAGCAAGATAAAGAGAGGGAGTGAAGGAAAGAACAGAGCATAAAGAGCAGTGGGAGGTAGACAGAGATGAAGAGACTAGTGAGGGGCAGGCCTTCTAACAAAGATCTAGCAAGCTGTTGGGAAGAATGTTCAGAGCAGCGACTACAGAAAGCACTTAGATCATATGATTTGTATCATCAGGAGATCCCTGTGGCAGCTGCTTTGGTGTCTGCCTCTACTGGCTGAACCTCTTCCTCACAGTCAATTTGAGTGTTGCTATTGATTTAATCCCCATTCAGCTGTGCACTTGGCACATGCCTCATGTTAAGTTTCTGGTCAGGTGCTTTCCTAAATCCAGGTCTTAAACAAGGTAATATTAGAACAGTGCACTGATATCCACGCTCCTTTGCAACCATAGAATTTTAGAGGCCAGGTGTGCTAATTAGTCTACCAAGGAGAAAATGTCTTTGCACATCTGTCCAGTTTTACTCATATAACTGAGCCATTACAATCAATAGAATGTTAGCATGCAAATTAGCTTTAGAACAAAGCTAGTAGATGGTTGAGTTACTTCTGCTGCAACAATAGTCCCTTTAAAGAGAAGTAGCCCTGAGCTGTTTAGCTGTCTATAGCCTATATAATCATAACAATTAGATATGGTAAGTAATAATTTAGTTTCAATTTAATAATTTTCTTCAAATGTAGCCTAATGGACAAGGCTTCAATTAACTTTAACAATGTGGAAATTTTGAAGTGCCTGTGTTATTCTGTTAAGATTATGCAAAAAGACTGACATAGATGCCAAATTTATTAAAATCCCAGTTTACACTTAATTTTTATTTATGATGTAATCATTGTATTTACTTACAAATATTCAGAAAATGTATTCCATGGTCAGAGAGTAAGTGTTGTAAATTTGGAAAGAATGCATCGAATTTTTCATATAAAATGAAGAGGTTGGATCCTTGCTTTAAGTGTAAATTTGAACTCAACATTAAATTACGAGGAACATAATACTTTTCAGTTACTATCTTAATAACTTCAGGGTTCCAAAGACCTTTGTACTGCACCGATACTGGGATTAGCAGACATGTTAGCTATTTAGTACTCTGGGTTATTGGGCACTTTTTAAAAGGAAACTGAGCACAGGTCTTCTCCAGTAAATGAGAGTTCGTTAATTGGTGAACTCCTCAAAAATGCTGAAGCATTCCTGCATGTGACATGAAGGTAGCAGGATTACATATGCTGAGTACCTCTTCAATTTACTCTTTCCCTTCTTAGGATTGTGAGGAGATTTAGCCTGCCTGTCTTGTTCTTGTCATCTAGGCCCAGCATGCTGACAGGACTCCATGCTGAGAGAAGCTGACGGAAAAAAAACCTTTTTAAGCACTGAGCCAGAAACAGTGTTGTCAACAAGTATGAGAAAATACTTTTGTTTGCTTTAATATCAAAGAAGAGGTTCACTCCTGGCTACCTGCATTAAGAACAAAGGTGTTCCAAAGACAACAGATAACAGCAAAAGCCCACAGAGGACAAAAGAGTGAAGGCGAGTTCCTCAGGGCTCTTCTTTCAAGTCACAGGAAGAACTTCTGAAGTAGCAGTTTCTTTGTGAAGTTCCTACCTTGATTGACTGCTTTGTTTCAGCCACTTTGGTATCATGACCAAGGATTCAGTCTCTCAGATGAAGATCTGCCTTTAATCGAAGAATGACCAATAGCTGTTAACATCTCAAAGCTGCTTATGTGGAATGAATTTATGACGGTCTAGCTCAGTGTTTAGCAGATAAATTGCCACAAAACCCAGAATATTAGCACTAGAGAAACCAAGGGACTGAATAAACAGAAATTAAGGTGCTTTCTTGCCCATGATAGCTGATTTAATTAAAGTTATAGAGCACTTGTGGGCAATACAGGGGAAAAGCTTTGCTTTTGCCCATGCTATACCTGCTCTGTGGTAAGAAGGTTTCAGTCTCCAATGCAGATTATGTGGCGCTTCATACTACTCCTTACAAATCAGGACTGGAAGTGGAAATATAACTTGTAATTCAGAAATGACTGAGTGAATGTGGACCTGCACTTAAAGGCTGCTTTAACTTACTCGGCAGCCCTGGCAGTGTACAACATAATTACAAAATGGTGGCTTATTGGCAATTTTGTCCTCCATGATCATGCACTGACTCAGAAAAGAGTGTTGGGAACAGGGAATTTGGTAACTGGAATTTAACCACATGTGAGCAAGACATGCAGCCAAAATGTCATTTTCTTGAATGCAGTTAGGAAAAACTCTGTGCCTGTTGAAAAAACATCCTTTGGAAAAAGGCAGATGTGCAGCTAACCTGAGTTGAATGGACAGAGAAACTGCCATGTGAGCAATTCCTATATGAAGCCAAACTCAGGAACTTCACACACTAGGGAAGAAAGGGCATATGTGAGAGAGCCCATCATACGCAGGGGCCTGAAGCCACAGATGCTTCAACAATGTGGAAACACAGAAAAGTCACCCACAAAAGACCCAAACATTCAAGCAGAATATAAAGAATAAATTCATAATAAAATTCAGTTGTTAGAGTTGTAAATGTTCTGGATTCCCAACATTCATTTTGGATCTAAATATATTGAAATGGGCTTGTCTTAGCCTTACTCCATCCTTTGACTCACAAGGGGATGTAGTTTGAGAAAGGTACTGGGGGATGGAAATGGAAATAAAGAACGGGATCCACAAAAGGACTTAGGCATTGCAACGCTGAGCATCACAAGTGCCTAACTTTGAAGGGCCTAAAAAGTCACAGAAACCACACTTAGATCTACAAAGCCTGAGTAAAGGCTCTAGGATCCAGGCTCCAAATCAGCAAATGGGAAGAGGCGGGTGCTTTCAGCTGTGATTCAAAAATCCAGCCCAGTAGGTAGGGAGCCACCTTAAGCTAGCCAATGCTAGATGCCAATGACAGACGTGTGCTAAGCCCACCTCTGTCTCAGAGATAGGCACCTAAGTCCAAGCTGCAGGATCTGAAGATGGAGTCTCCTGCCTCTCATTAGAATACTATAAATCCTGGGCTATGGGATATTTTTGAGGTAGAGACTCCTTCAATTTCTCCTGAGGAAGTTGTTCTGTGCTGGATAAAGAGTGATTATAGCAGGGTCTCCCATTTTTCACATGGGAGCCCTAACCACTGACTACAGAATCATAATCTCTCTCTCTGTGTCACACCCAGTGAAAGTTCCCAGTAACTTAATAAAAAACTATAGCCAGTGTTCCAAATGGATTCCTTCTTGTCCAGAAGTAGAAGCTCTTCCAAGTGAATAAATTAGAAACTTCATAATTCTTGTGCCAATAAGAATTATACAAAATCTATGATGCTGAAACTCAGTCTTATACACACATGATCAACACATTTAAATATAATTTATGTAAGTGATTTTAAAAAACATATTTTTCATACCTACTAATAATGAATATTACATATTGCCTCTTACACTTATCTCAGTATCTGTTCTTAAGAGACTGGTATATGCTCTTCCCAACATATACCAAATATCAAAGGCTATTACACAGCCAGGCCAGGATTTACAAAGTCCAAGACCATTTCTAAGTGCATAATAATATGCCTTCAACTTTAATTCATTACACACACAGCAGTAAACATTAAGAAATCAACAGTTACCACCAACTGCCATCAGTATCTGAGACCTTAAGTGCATTATATATCCCAAACAATGTTCCCTGTAAGCTGAGTGCTAGAGCGACCACCCAAGAGAGATATGCACATAATAAAATGTATTCCATACTTGAATGGGAAAAATTAGAGGGAACACTGACCCATGCATACTGGAAATCTGTCATGTCTCAAATGTAAGTTATTATTGGCAAATTTTGACTTTTTCATGACAAGTACCACACTTATAAAGTTATTTGGCATGAACAGGCTATGTCTAGACTACACTGATCTATCGGGAAAAGGTATGCAAATTGCTCTCCGTCTTTTTGGAAGAGGCTTTTCTGAAATTTGGCCTGTCTACACTGGGCCAAATTTCGGAAAAGCCTCCTCTTTTGGAAGAGCCCTTCTTCTTCATGGGAGGAGGAAGTTAAGGCTTCTGAAAGAGCGTGTCTGCTCTTCCACAAAAAAAAGTGGACGAGCAGATGCATTCCCTGGACATAGGGGGCTTTTCCGGGATACTTCTGTAGTGTAGACATAGCCCCATTGTCACATTGCTTTTTAATTTTGTTTTTCTCACGGTTCCCCTTCTAGTTAGAGGTGTTTTTGTATCAGTGTCTGTCTGTGTCCCTAAACATACATATACACATGCATTTTGAATAGTAAAGTTATTCATTGTAGCATAGGTATTTTGCCATGGGTTTGTATTTAATTGCAATATGTCTCTATTATAAAAAGTGCACATGCCACTGACCTTTCCATTTCTCTTTCATAAGCAATGGCTCTTCAATAGCATTAAGGAATACTTATTGCTCAGAATTGCTTACATATTTTAGAAAAATCACATTCTGTGCAAAATTGTTGCCTGGAGAATTGACTTTCACCATGACAACAAAAATTGATGCTTATTTGCTGAAATTTAGCCCTTATGAAATAATTTAGGAATAAAGGTCATGTATTAATAGGGCATTTTATTTTGTGAAGAAAACAAACCTGTTGCGCAGAGGAGAAACAGTTGGCAATGATTTTGGCTCTACTGTATATATCTGAAGTTAAAGAATCACACATGCAAAACGTGATTTTATCTTCAAACTACTGATTGCTATTACATTTAGGTGACCATTTTTTATAGTTAATGAAACATGGAAAGTCACAGTACAATCTATTGGAAAAATGAGAAACTCAATGGCCACAAAACTTTGTCCCCTCTGCCATCTTTGTATATAAGAAAATTACATAGTCGGTGTTCAAAATATATATAATAAATTTTAGACCTGCTGCATATTTAAATAATATTGGTTCTTAGCTTTAAACCCCACTTCAACCTTAGTCCATAAAAGTGCTCAAAGGTGGAATGATACAGTTTGACTTCTGATTTTGAAAATCTTGGCCTAAATAAATGTCTGTGATTCCTGTACAGCAAAAGTGATAAACATACATGGATTGAATCCAGCCTACATTCTATATTTATGTGGTGGGAATGGCATGTTTAGAATATGCAGAACCCAACAAGAGCAACACAGTAGCTATTTTGTTGAGAGGGAGCATTGATCCATGGTTTAAAATAACAAGAGATGAAGCAGCTAATGGGTCGAGTGGGGCATCAACATGGAAACTGAAGTCACCGAAGAGGTGGATGGGAGATTGAGAAGAGAGGAAAAGGAAGATGCAGGCACATAAGAAAGCCACAAATTATATTGGACCACCATGCTTTATCATACAGGGGAAGGTGAGGGGAGGTTTCACTTGCCTTTTCTAGTCCTTATCATTCAGCTATGTTGATTTCATAGAGCTTATAAAATCATGGAATTCTAGAACTGGAAGGGACCTGGGGAGTATCTTCCCCTGCCCTCACGGCAATGCCAAGCACCATTTAGATCATCCCTGATGTCTATCAAACCTGTTCCAAGGTTTCTCCAGTGATGGAAATTCCACAACCTCTCTAGGCAATTTATTCCAGAGTTTAACCACCCTGACAGTTAGGAAGTTTTTTTCCAAATGTCCAACCTAAACCTCCCTTGCTGCAATTTCAGCCCCTTCCTTACATTGTTTCACTGTGGCTGTGTGAGAGAGTGTTGAAGCCAAATAGTGGCCCAGCTCTCTGCTCACTTAAATATTAATTAATTCTCCCAGAAAAGGTTTGATGAGGAGGAGGGCAGTACTTATTTACCTAATCAGACTGGAGGAGGTTGGGCTGATAATGTAAGGAACTAATTATCCAATTAGCTGAGAGGCTAGCTAAATAGCACTGGAAAGTACAAAATAGGAAGATGCCAGAAGAGTGTAAAGGAAGTAAGATCTCAGGGTGGTGCGATCTCTTACTCTTCCTGGAGAAAGGGCAGAAGACTAGGGAAAATGGTAGGTAGAGATGCTGCTTGGGATCATGATGTTGGTTTGGTGGAGGTAACATAAAAATACCTCAGAGCTGCTGATGAAAAAAGCACCCTAGACAGTTTCTATGGGATCTTAGAACAGGGCAAAGTCAGCTCTGTTGCAAGGAGCCACAAACCTAGCCACGTGGTCACAGAATGTTCAAGAGAGAGATGTTTGAGGCCAATTCAATATACTTGGCTTCTGCACCAATGATCAAATCATCTATGAGTAAAAGTAAATGCCAAATATGTACAGTCTCCCCCAACTCCACTGTCTCACTTCAGCCAGTAGCACTGCATCACAAAAATCAGAAAGAATGCATGATCAGTGAAGTTCCAGTGTCACAATGACACACATAAAAACTGAGGTGAGCTGTTGACTTGTTCCTAATATCCTACTAAAAATTGGAGACAACAGTAATTCGTAATTGTGCTTAATTGCCATGTAATTTCTTCAATATAGCTGATAGAGAAGCTTCCAATGACATTTAAGGATTTGGCATTTTAGAGGAGCCTGTGTCATTCCATTACTGAGATCATTCAAACCAAAAATGGTGAGCTAACAGGTGCCAAGTTTGTGAAAATTTTAAATGATTAATTGAAAAGATCAGTGTTTCATCTAAAGAATTACCTAGACAATTCAGCTGTCCTCAGAATTGTGTTAGATGTGACACTCAATTCATGAAACTATCTGTAAAACAGAGGGATTTTAGTTCTCTTATAAATTGCCAACAGTGCCTACATAGAGAGTCCTGCAAACTCACGGATATTCGCTTTATATCTGGTAATGTAGATGCAGATATCTGCAGCTCATTTTTGCAGAACTGGATGTTGTGCAGATACAAATTTTCTACCTAGAACTGTGAAAATTTGTAGATATCCACTTTATATCCACGGGTATCCTTATCTGCAGATGTCAATACAGATCATTGTGGCTCATTTTTCACAGCTACATATGAGGACGCAGATACAAATTTTGTATCTGCACAGGGCTCTACATACAAAGTACTCAGACTATACTGTTTGTCTTTAATGTGATTTCTCTCACATAACTAAATATCAAAATGAGGTCTGATGCAAAAAGGAAGTACTGCTCTATACATTACATTTTGCCTATAATATTTAGTAAAAGTCAGACAGTAAATCACTGGTGTTCATTAATCTGAGCAATGAGAGGCCCAGTATTTTCTTTTTTTCCAAGCATTTCTTTGAATCAGATTCTTCCACAAAATGTAACAGTGTTATTTCTCTGCAAATATATGTTAAAGATTCATATTCATTTTTCACTTAAATGAAAGCTGTTTTTTTCTGATCCAATAGTGGAGCAAATCCACTGTAATTATAGTTCCACCATTCTAGTTAAACAGATATGAAACACCTACAGGTATAGCACCTGGTAATTTCACTGACAGCACGGAGACTCTGTAGCAGCTTGTCACGTACTTAAATGATATCAAAACCACTAGAAGTGTTTTGGTAGCGCAACTTCATAATGGTAGAGTGCACAGTAGCCTTGGAGTACCTGGATCTGAACAATGCTCCAAAAATCTGATTAACGCTTCTTAGTACTGTGACTTGAAATCTTTCCATCATTACTTTCAGCAGTCAAATGATCTATAATTATTTAAAGGCTTTGATTTCAATAGCAAATTCAATCTCTATAGGCTTTTGCAACTTTGTATGCCAAAACAATAGCACCAAGAGCAGTCTGGTCCAGAGATTTTTTAAGGTATACAAAAAAACTGCAAGGGAAGGATGCATCAATCCCTTGCCTATCCACCCTAAGATCCATGAGGCCTATACATACTTCCAAGGAAAACCTCTCTCAGTTTCTGATAAAGATGCTAGCAGGTATGGCAATGTATGGCACACACAGAAAAGAACAGTACACATACCACCTAGCAGTGCCTGTCAAGTGACTGGGTTCCCAAAGTTTCCAGTTCAGCCTACTGATCAGTTATTGTTAGTGGATACACCGGAGGACTTGTGGTCCGACCTGAGGTGCAAGCCTCTACAGTAGGGTCTGCTAGGAGGATCACAGTTACTGTTAGAAATGTATCTGCTCACAAAGTGATCATTCGGCATGGGACAGTAATTTCCCAGTTGTTCCCAGCTGATGTAGAACCTCAGATGCATGCTGCAGCTGTCAAGAGCAACACTGAAGACTTAATACCAGATTATTTTGATTTTGGAGATTCCCTTATCCCTGAGGAATGGAAAATGTCAGAGCATGCTGATGTCTTCTCCCAACATGAGTGGGACGTTGGCTGTGCAAAAAGTACTCAGCAGGAGATCCATCTAAATGACTCTCAACCTTTTCGAGAATGATCTCGTCACCTAGCCCCAGCTGATAAGGAAGATGGTCAGTGACACATACATGACTTGATGGCTGCTGGAATAATTTCTGAGTTATGAAGCCCACATGCCTCACAATTGTTGTGGTGAGGAAGAAGAATGGATCTGTCAGGATGTTTGTAGATTATAGAACTCTAAATAAGTTTACTGTGCCAGACCAATATACAATGCCGAGGACTGAGGATGTCCTTACATGCAAGGTAGAATTACAGTGGGCTTCCTAAAGACAGAATTTAGACAAGGATTGGGACAATGACTTGGATCCTAAAAGAGCTTCGGCAAACATCATGCAGAATCTACACAGAGCCACTAGATGTGCAAGTGATTCACAATTAAATGGAGTGGAAATAGAGAGAAGCTGAATTTGCTGGAAAATTTGAATTCCAAACCTAAAGTTTGTGTGAGCTGGTCTAGCCAATTAAGAATAAAATCTGAAATATTTTGGACAAATACATCCCTTCCCTTTTCATTTTCTTCCTTCTTTATTGTAGTAAAATGTTGGTGTTTTATTTTTTATTCCTTTTATCGAGCAATCTAGTATCAAATAATATCCTGTCTACTTCATATTGCTTGGGTCAGCTCTTCTGGAAGCAGCAGCTTCAATCTGGAAAAGTCAGGGTGTGGTAAGTAAGGTGAATTTTTTCTTCCTTGTCTACCTTTCCTTCTATATCTGCCATTCTTCTCTTCTACATCTTACCGTGTTTCTTTTCTGCTGTTTCTCTCTGAAGCTTAAGTCATCTCTATCCTTAAAAAATATCAACGGGAACTCTTTGAATACACACACTCCTAGCATTTCATTGTATTTATTTCAATGTAAACATTTTTTTTCAAAATGCCTAACTCAGGCTCTTAGCACTGTGATAAATAATTAAGAAAACAAGCACTTTAGATGGAGTCTTCCTTTCACAGAGTATAATTGAAGAAACCACAAAGAAACAACCTGGAGAGTGGATAAATACAATTATTCCTTTTTGTAATAATGCTGCATTCTCCACTTTCTATATAATGAATATACCTACCATAGAAAATGTTTTTGAATGCTTCTCCTTTGATTACTTATTTTATTATACTCCATATGTTACATTCTCTCCCTCTTTCCCCCCCTAATGTCCTATTGTGTTTTTCTTGAATAGAGCTAATTTTTTTTTTCGGGAAAAGAAGAATTAGCTCAGTTGTGGTTATAAGATTATTTTACATCACTTTTTCACCTTATAGCTAGAGCTATCTTAGGTTGTTTTTGTTTTGTTTTCTTAAATGATCTTGGGTTCTAACTTCCCAGGCTGATGTAAATATTTTTCCTTATCGCAGCAAATTGGCTATGTAGGTAGATTCCATTATCATAAAAGATCTATGAACAGTATAGGGAATATCTGGCTATATGAACAAAACTGAGCATTATTTAAATAGTATGTTTCTATACCTTATTCCAATATTCTCTACATTTTTAAGTTTTTATTTTTAATGTTTGTGAAATGCTAAATATAGAATGAGAGAACTGCGTCATTGTAATACTTTGCTTCGGCATAGTCTGATCTTGCAAATAGCTGTTCCCTCCTCTGTATTTCTTAGGCCTGATCTCCACTAAAGGGGAAGGTCAACTTAAGTTACGCAACTCCAGCTGTGTTAATTACATTACTGGAGTTGACATATCTTAAATCGTGTTTTCAAACCATTCACACAGCGGGAGTTCGATGGGAGCACACATTCCCATGGGCTTCCCTTACTCCTTGTGAGGAGCAGGATTACTGATGCCGACAGGAGAGCCCTCCCAATTCAATCAGTAGGTCTTCAATAGACCTGCTCATTTGAACCCTGGAAGATCGTCTGCGGCAGCGTCGATCTTCCACATAGTGTAGACATGGCCTTAGTGATGTTTGATCCAAAGGACTTTTGTTGACTTGAATGGGAGTAAAGGATTCTGAGCACCTTGCAGCATCAAGCTCACAGAGTTCCTTGGAGCACGGGGCCCATATTTCCTTCCACCGAAAAAGCTCCCACTCTGTGGCTTTGAAACTGACTCTCCCTGGCAAATTGGGCAAGGTATTCTATGTGTGTCATTTTTCCTATCTGTGAAATGTTTTCTATCATACATGACACAGTTTTATTATGGTTTACTAGATAATATTTATAAAGCGTTCTGAATATGAAAGCCACATCACTGAAGTATCATGCAAATTACAACTGTGATTCATTTGTAACTAATTTACCAGAAAAAAAATTAGCCTCTTTTATTGCTTTCAAAATAGTTTAAAATGACTATTTCCTCACCTTTATGCATGATCTGAAATCATCTCATGTTTTACAATCTCTGTGGACTGAACTGTGAACCATTTTCTGATAAGTGTTCAATGTTTCCTACATGAGGTTTGATTGGTCAGGTTAATCACAGCCTTGCCTCTGTTCCTTGACTGAATGAGTACACAAGCTCTTCTGGCATGAATGCTTAAGTGCACAAATTTATAAATCAACTTCTATACATGTGCTCATAACATTGAAATTACCTTCCCTGCCAGCAAAATCTGATCACTTTAATGTTGGCAACAAGCAAATGCAAAATATTTGTGAACATGACCAAGGTGAATTCTTTTGCAAAGAAGAATGAATATTGATTGAAATATTTGGCAGTATTTGCCTATTATTTGTGTTTACTTTGATAATGAGCTTGATCATCCATCTCCTAAGATCTAAAAGGGTCAGTGTGCTTCTTTACATAGATGATTGCAGGAGACATAAAAACTTCTAAATTTACATGTTCAGGATGGAAATCACTTACCAAAACCAAGTTTTCTTGTAAATATATGGAATATATATTTCAATCAAAGAAAATTTAGCTCAGTGGTGGGCAATCTGTGGCTCCTCAGGGTAATCCACAGGCAGGTCGCAAAACATTTTTCTGATGTCTGCAGATATGCCCCTCTCCCACAGCTCCCAGTGCTCGTGGCTCACTGTTCCTGGACAATAGGAGCTTTGTGAAGCAGCAGCCAACATGGTCTCTGTGACCTGCTGCTTCCTGCACGTCCTATTGGCTGGGATTGGTGAACCTCAAGCCAGTGGGAGCTGCTGGGGGGGCATGCCAGTGGATGGTCAACCTCACCAAAACATCTTGTGGCCCACTAGTGGATTGTCCTGATGTGCTACATGTGGCTCATGGACCGTAGGTTGCCCACCACTGCCTTAAATCCATTCACATGTTTGTGTCTTTATTTTATCACCAAAGAGTGCTTGGCTCTCACACTAAAACATTTTCAAAAGGCAATATTGTAGCATGTTGTACTTGAGTAGTACTACTATTGTGCTGAGTAGTAATCTGCTCCCTTGGCCACTCTGAAGACTGTTGCAGTCTCTGGTAGCAGTGCTACTTGATTTTCCTCTAGTCTCTCTCAGTAATAGGGGGATCTAGTACTATTGACTAGGTGGATGAAAAAGAGAAGTTTACCATTTAAAGTCAAGACTCACGACATTTTTTTGGATCCTCTTTCTAGGATCGCATTTCTTTTTTATACTTACTCTATTGAGCTATCCTAGGCTATGTCTACACTGGCAGGTTCTTGCACAAGAACAGCTGTTCTTGTGCAAGAACCTGCAGAGCGTCCACACAGCCTGCCCGCTCTTGTGCAAGAAGATTTATGGTAAAGCGTGGGAAGAGAAGGCTTCTTGCGCAAGAGCTACGCTCTTTTCTAATAAGTGTAAGCCCTCTTGTGTAAAAGCTCTTGAAAAAGAGGGAAGTGTGGAAGTGCGGCAGGGGATTCTTGCACAAGAAAGTCCTATGGCTTAAATGGCCATCAGAGCTTTCTTGAGCAAGAGAGAGTCCACACTGCCATGGATGCTCTTGCACAAAAGCACATCTCTTGCTCAAAAGCACATGGAGTATGGATGTGTTCTTGTGCAAGAGTTCTTGTGCAGGAACTCTTGTGCAAGGTGTTCTTGCTCAAGAACCCGCCAGTGTAGACATAACCCTAAGGTGCATCTACACTGAACTGTAACTTGAAATAAGATACACAATTTGAGCTACGCAAATTATGTATCTTATTCTGATGCTATTTCAAAATAGCTTATTTCTTTATTTGGTGCTGTCTACGCAGCACCAAATTTCAAAATAAAGTGCTATTCTGAAACATCTCTTACTCCTCATAGAATGAGGTTTACAGGGATGTTGGAATAGCGAGCCCAAAATAATGGTCCTGCTGTGAAGATGCGGGATAACTATTTTGGGATACTCCGGTATCCCGAAATAGTGTTGCAGTGTAGACATAGCCCTAGAGAACTACCATTGACAATTAATCTGGGGTACCTCTTTTGTGCACTGAAGAAAGCTGCACAACATCCAAAAGGTTCCTCTTGGAATAAAGTTAGAGCTTTTTAAAGTCTGAAGAGTTATCAGTGGGCTACACCATCCTAAGGGAAGCCTTATAAAAAAATACTTACTGATTACAGATGGTCACATAGGCTGCGTCTAGACTACAAGGCTCTTTCGAAAGAGAGCATCTAGACTACAAGCAGATTTTTCAAAAAAGCGAGACGCTTTTTCGAAAGAGAGTCTAGATTCTTTCAAAAAAAGCACAGTTTACATTCAATAGCACCTTTTTTTGAAAGAGTACTTTGGAAAAAAGGTGTTATTCCTCGTAGAATGAGGTTTACCGTGATCAAAAAAACTGCCGCATTCTTTCAATTTACTTTAGAAAGAACACGGCTGCAGTCAAGACGCAGGTGAAGTTTTTTCAAAAAAAGGCTACTTTTTCCGAAAAAAACCTGTAGTCTAGACACACTCATAGTGCTTAATATGACCACACACACTAGAGAACCATGCCAGAGTGAGTATAGGAGCTGAGTGGGATCACTTGTAATCAAGTTTGATGTGAGCAATTCCTATTACAGCTAATAAGAGCTAGGTGGGTAATTCCATATTCAGTGCTGGACAATGGAATAGACCTCTTAAAATTTATTTCAGCTTCTGATCTTCAGTGAAACATGCAGAATACATTTTTACAAAGCTGGCTCTCTAATGAATAGCTCATCAGACTATTGGGAAATCCAAGTCTTGTATGAATTATTTTGTGATAGTGCTACCCACAGTATGGAACACTGTGATTAAAAATTACAACTACATGCTCATGACCTCACAAACTCAGCTTGTGTCAACCAACAAATATATGGATTCTGTGCACTTAACGCCATTAAATGTTTGCAAATTAGATTATCAGTGGTAAATCTACTGGAAAAACTAACAATCATCCTTAGGCTTTGTTTACACTAAGGCTTTTGCTGGAAGAGGCAATGCAAATGAAGCATTGATTAGCATATTGCCACACTTCATTTGCATAATTTATTCCGAGCCATTTTTGCGCAAAGGGTTTTTGCGCAAAAACAGGCACTGTGGACGTTTCCTTTTTGTGCAAAACCCCCTTTTTGCGCAATATCCTTATCATATAAGGTGTTACCAGATTTGCCCAATACTCTGGGGTATGCTCATTTATCAGGGTTACTCTTATGGGACGGGGGAAGGTTAACAATTCTATCAGTGTGCTGTTTGTGCTTACTTGTGCTCTCATATGGAGCTGAATTCTCTCTGCTGCCAATTCCCGCTCCCACTGGAGCTCTCCTGCAGGAACTAGGTTCCTCAGGATGGGGTTACCACCTTAGCAACACACACAGACACTCACACCCACTAACAGAGCACGTCTGAGAGGACTGGGTAATCAGCACTCGCAAGCTGACCCCCTCATATGTCCCTGGACTCAGCTGGCTGCGTTTCACAGCAATGCCACACTGCACCCTCATGTGCCTTTGGACTCGGTGGGCTGGATTAAACAGCACTTTAAGCTGCCATCCTCATAAGCCCCCAGGTTCAGCACTTCCCTATCCCCACTTTCACCCCACAATCATTCACTGGCAAACCACACCATGAGCAAACCCCACAGGATTTTGGGCACTACAGGGATCTTTAGCTTGGGTACAAGAAGCATTGTTGCAGAGCATATGGGGAAGCCAAAACAACACCCCTTAAGGAAGAGTGAGCAAAAGAGAAAGAAAGAGAGAGAAGCAACCAACTTAACAATGAAAGTTATTTATTTCTGAGTAGTGCATAGATATCAAAAAGTTACAATATTAAATCTAAATTGAAACTGATTACAAATGTTAGGTAACCATATAACAGTTTACATAGGGCAGGGTCAGGAGGCTATGCTTAGAGAGGTAGTTGATGGGAGGGGAGAGAGAGAGAGAGAGACCTCACCACTCCATGGAGCTTGCACTGATCGGGGTTCCCAGATGATGATGGTAGCCGGGGGTCCAGAGGGCAGGAGACAAGCAGAACAGAGCCCCCAGCACGATCAGACAGGAGATGAAGAAGTCTCAATGGAATTGATGCAGTTTAAATCCAGGTATCAGAACAGTTTTTCTTGGGGCAAGGATAGGAGTTTTATAGAGATAGTTCAAAGAGAAAGAGGAGAGACAATAGAGATTGATCACCCCTGGTTATGGGTGATGTTCCTTGAACGAGCTCACAATGCAACCAGGCAGTTTCAGTATTTTAGATGTCAATAGGATCGTTACTAGAATTGGTCTGATAATGACTAATTTGGGTGTGAGCAGGCCTGGGTTCATTAGCATCTGGAGTAGAGATTTCCCATCAGGCAGTGCTTCTCTGCTTTCGGTATCCCATAGTTCACTGCGGTTCCTGCCTTGGAAGAGCTGCTCTCCATTCTGTATGCTAATGAGATGTCCCTCTGTTCCATCTTTAATGCAAATGAGGCTGGGGTGTTTCCTTAATTGTATCACCCTTGTCTGAAGCAGTTTAGGTGTGTCTTCCCTGGCCTTTTCATTGCTTTGTCTGATTCCAGCAAAGGCTTAGGGGAAAGGGGGGGGGGGATGGTTTTCCATTAATGTCACTCCCTGGCTCCCAAAAGCACAGGGCTGGTAGGTAACAAAGGCATTAGAAAAAGTTCAGAGAAGGGCAACTAAAATGATTAGGGGTTTGGAACAGGTCCCATATGAGGAGAAATTAAAGAGACTAGGACTTTTCAGCTTGTAAAAGAGGAGACTAAGGGGGGATATGATAGAGGTCTATAAAATCATGAGTAGTGTGGAGAAAGTGAATAAGGAAAAATTATTTACTTGTTCCCATAATATAAGGACTAGGGGCCACTAAATGAAATTAATGGGCAGCAGGTTTAAAAGAAATAAAAGGAAGTTCTTCTTCACAGAGCGCACAGTCAACCTGTGGAACTCTTTGCCTGAGGAGGTTGTGAAGGCTAGGACTATAACAGGGTTTAAAAGAGAACTAGATAAATACATGGAGGTTAAGTCCATTAATGGCTATTAGCCAGGATGGGTAAGGAATGGTGCCCCTAGAGTCTGTTTGTCAGAGAGTGGAGATAGATGGCAGGAGAGAGATGGCTTGATCAGTACCTGTTTGGTTCACTCCCTCTGGGGCACCTGTCATTGGCCACTGTTGGCAGACAGGATACTGGGCTGGATGGACCTTTGGTCTGACCCAGTATGGCTGGGGAAGA
Source organism: Rafetus swinhoei (assembly GCA_019425775.1). Lineage (NCBI taxonomy): Eukaryota > Metazoa > Chordata > Testudines > Trionychidae > Rafetus > Rafetus swinhoei. The sequence goes on from CM033424.1 coordinate 156,644,905, forward strand.
GCTTTAACAGAAGAGAATGAGAAAGCCTCATCCTATAATCATAGTATGTAGACAGCACCAGAGCAGGGATTTTGTGCTAAATGCTGAATGAAGGTGCCTAAAGTGACTAGGTTGGCTTTTTGGATCCCACTAGGATAGGTATCAATCCTAAACTCAACTCTAGAATCAATTTCTAATCCCAACTGTCTCAAAATAATTAAACCAAGCATATGGTGTATTGATGCACCTGTGACATTGGTTTCCTAGAATTTTAAGCCAATTGTAGCCCAAATTTAAAATGACACTTTTTATGTGGCTAAATATCTCTCAAAGGACACTGGCCTAAGAATGTAATTTTTTTTCATTATTATTAAACCTGGTGTTGAGCTCTCAGCAGTGTATGTATGCACCACAAGGAAAGTGGTACTAATTAAGACATACCTCCTAGAAGTGTGATTTGTTTTTATTTCTGGTGATAGAAGCAGGCACTAAAACTAAAACATCATATTATTGTTAGTTGTATTGTAGACAAAAATATTCAGTGGTAATTATTCAGAGATGTGTGCACGTGTGTATGTGGAGGTGGAAGAGTAATAGTTTCTCAGTTTTCATGTACACAGAGCGAGGCAGAATATTGATTTTGCAGCACTGAATAGAGGTTGATTATGTTTTGCAACCTAATTGTAGCTTTGAGTAATTGAAAAATCAATCAGTCTTTATTATTTGTTTTCCAATATACTGTACAGTTGAGAACTCATTCTCTAAACTGCAAACAACTTACAGCCATCTGAAAAAAATAAAATATCAGAATGATAAAAAAATGGTATCATTTTTCTGATATTGTGGATTTTCTTCTGATATTGTGGATATAGTGTTCTGTTTACAATCGTGCGGTGGGGAAAAGAGAAACTAAGGTCCTTAGGACCATGAATATTTTTGCTGCTCTTGCTAATGTGTGAAACTCACACAGTTTTATGCACGGATTTCAGATTAATCACAAAAAGACTCATTTGCATACAAAAAGAGGTTTTTAGATCAGTGTGTGCACAGAAATACCTATTATGTGAGTGTAATTGCTTACACAGAAGCCTGATCTAAAGCCCATTGTGTGAAAGAATCCTACAGAGATCAACTTTGGAACAGGTCCTAAAGTAACTGCTCATGCAAACCCTTATGAATGTGTATATCTTTACTCATAGGTAATTCAATTCAATAGTCACATTCCCATTTGCCTTATGTGGCAAAGGATCAGACCCTCCGGCCCCAATCCTGCAAACCCTTAAGCACATGTGTTAGCTTTCTCACTCTCGTTGATTAAAATTATATTTAAACAGAGTAAAATCTGAGTGAACGGTGAATGTTAACTAACCATCTGCAGACAAACCATCTGATCTTGCAAACCCTTAATCATGGCGAGCAATTCTGGGGCTACTTGCAGGAGAAAGGAATACCTGTAAGTGTAGGTTTAAAGAATTAGACCAAGCTTGGTGATCTAATAATCACATGAATAGCACTATCCTGCATTCTTTACTCAGGAACAATTCCTGCTCACCTCACTAGAAGATTTTCCTGCACAAAGATGGATGTCTCTGGCAGCTAGTGTGATTGGTCTTCTGAGGCATCAAAAGTTCTAGCTGCTAGCTTGGCCCTTTTCCAATCTGTAGAATTCCATCATTATGTAAGCACAATAAGCACTAAATCAGCCATGAGATGAGGACTAGCAGCAATCAGTAGAACAACGCTAGGCCTCTAAGAGTAAACATTTATTTGTTTTATTAAAGAAATGTAGGGCTGGAAGAGATCTTGAGAAGTTATTGAGGTATTTGTCCAACTTGTTTTTAAAAGCTTCCCATGAAGGGGATTCTATGACTCCTTCCCTTAGAAGCAACAAGTAATTCTGTGGTACCTTAGGGCATGTCCACAGTAGGAAATTATTTCAAAATAATTTGTTTCTAAATAATAACTCCCAAAATAATAATTTTGAAAGAGTGTGTTCACACTACAGGGAAGCCTTGAAATTAGTCCAAGGCAGGCTCCCTTAACGTGGACACGCTACCTCAACTTAGAACCCCAGGAAGCACTGGGAGTAATTATTTTGAAATAGCAGTGGAGCATCCACCCTACCGCTGTTCCGAAATAACTATTTTGAAAGAAGTGTTATTCCTTGTGGAAAGCAGGAGTTATTATTTCAAAATAGCTAGCCCCTTATTTTGAAATAACAGGCGTGGTAGTGTGGATGCTCTGCTTGTTATTTCAAACTAAAGGGAGTTATTTCTGGAAAAGCCGAGGTGAAAGTAAGCGGGTGTGCCCTGGTGCACAACTCCAAGAAGAACTGGCTGAGCTGCGGCAAAAGCCAGCAGGGAGCTATTTAAAAAGCTGGCAGGGCCCTGGGTTGCAATAGGACAGTACCTGTGAGAAATTTTAAGTTACTTTAACTTCTGGCTGTCAGCCAGGACTACTCATTGTTTTTAAAGTTACAGACTAACATGGCTACCCCTCTGAGATTTCCTAAGAAGTCTATTCAGAGCTTCACTATACTTAAAATAAAAATCTCCTCCTAACATCTAACTAAAATTGCCCTTGCTGCAGATTAAACCCTTTCCTTCAATTGTTCTCCATCCTCCTTTTAACAATCATTAACATATTAGAAGACTGTTATGAAGTACCCCTTCAATCTTCTTTTCTAAAGGCTAAAATGTGCCTGTTTTTTTAACCTTTTCTCATCGGTCAGGATTTTTAAATCTTTTATCATTTTTGTTGGTCTCTTCTGATAAGAGGAAGCTGTATACCAAATTTGGTGGTCCCAGCTCTTACCATTTAGGAGGAGTTCTTGAAGAAATGGACAGACAGACAGACTCACTCACTCAAAAACTCTCTCAAATCTATAGTAGATTATTAGCTTTAATTAAATATTACAAATAAAACAAATAAAGCAGAATTTGATCTTGCACACAGATAGCACTGACAGTATAACATTTTGAAAACAGAATCTATTTTTTTTCAAATATAATGAACCACTGAAACCAGAGCCCTTGTTCACCTGTTAGGGTATGTCTACACTAGCCCCCTAGTTCGAACTAGGGAGGCTAATGTAGGCATTCAAAGTTGCAAATGAAGCCCGGGATATTTAAATCCCGGGCTTCATTTGCAACTTCGAATGCCTACATTTGCCTCCCTAGTTTGAACTAAGGGGCTAGTGTAGACATGCCCTTAGAGAGTTATTGTATTCTTTGGATTTGGACATGCCTGACTTGAAACTTAGCTCTGGTCCAGCTGAGCTAGATCTATTAGGGCACATCTACACAGCTGGGCTAAACCAAAAAAAAGCTACGCAACTTGAGCTATGCTTACTGTGGAGCTTAAGTAAAAATAGCTTATTCCGACTTTTGGCGCTGTCTACACAGCAGGTATTTCGAGATTGAGCACTCTTCCCCCAAGGTCCCTTACTTCTCGTACAATGAGGGTTATAGGCGTCTGAGTAAGCAGTCTTCCAGCTTGGTATTATTTTGACATTATATCAAAATAACTGCTTGTGTGTAGACGCAGGCTACGTTATTTCGGAATAACATCAGTTATTCTGAAATAACGCTGCTGTGTAGACATAGTCTCAGTGTTCACTAGAGAAGAAACTCTCGCAGGAGTCCAAGGTTCTGCAGAAGTTAACAAGTCATGTTACCCTTTTGAAAAGGCGGGTACTATCATGCTCTCCGGGGACAAGCCATTATGAAAGGTAACTGGAGTGGGGTTCACAAGCTGCCTTTATCACACTATTCATCTATTCCTAAACTGAAGGAGAGCAGAAAGAGAAGGGTAAGGCTGTGCAGACTGTCAGGCCATGGCTGGTCTCACTCAGGGAAGGTGACAGGACCATATCGTCAACTGTGGTTTCCACCTTTGCAATACTCCAGGGGCAGCTATTGCTAAGGAAGGAAAGATGAGAACCAGCAGGGACATAAAGCCTGCCTGTTCATGAACTTCACTTCCCACTGATCGTATGGGATGGCCACAGAGCCCTGGAGACTCTCCAGATGTGAGAACAGGGCCTACTTTCTGTCCTAAAGCTAGGAGCAGCCCGATGCCTCTCCTTCTCTCAGCAGACTGATTTGAGTGAAAGATCTGCAAGCTCTTTCTCCACAGCACCATCTGAAGGCTTTACTGTGGGAGGAGATGTCCCACTCAAGGGTGCTTATTGAATGCGCTTCATGAGTTTTGACCAAAAAATACAACCTAAGGAGATAAGAACAGCTTTACTTACCCAATCCATCCCTCATGTATCTCAGTTGACTCCAAAAGAGGAAGGAACGAAGGTTGGCCCCTATGTGCACATACATGGCCAGTTCAATTTTATTCTGCAATACGCACTCGGTAATGTTTCTCATGACAAATCTTTACCTGGAGCTTGCAGACAGGGTAAGCCTACATCAGCCAAATAAGCCATGACTTGGGAGCTCTCTATATTGTATGTGCCTCACCCAACATCTCCTAGATCGATGGGTGGATATGAGTATCTACATTGAAAATAGATCCCCATGTCTGCATGGAGATTGAAGCAGTCCTTCAGCATGAATTGCTGCTGTGCCAGGTCTCTTCCCACTGGAAGCATGGATCCTGGTGAATCCAGGCTAGGCACCTCTGAAGCTGCTCAATAGCAGCCAAAGCAAAAAAAACCCCAAAGAAAGGGAATATAGGTCCTACTTCCATTACCTCCCATTGGGATTTCTGCATAAGCCCTCACCTGCTCCATTCGCTGAAGATCCCAAAAATTAATAGCGGTATTATAGACTTTCACTTATTCTATCACACTGGCAATCTCCATTATGCTGTGAAAGGAGACAGAACTGTAGAGAAGGGGCGGGGGGAAACATGGCTGTAAAAATGCAATAAAATGCATGACTTGAATACAATTTGTCATGGCTCTTCTTAAAATTTCAAGTGACAAAAGCACTGTTCCCTATATAGAAGGAATTTAAATTCACAAATAAAGTTATTGATTAGCAAGTATAATGTATTTCTGCAGCAAGATTGCGCAACTTGATTTTAAAGTACGGTACTTCTTAGAGCCATTTGCTTGTGTGTTATTTCCACCAAAACTGGGTATGCCTGTTTACTTTTCCTGTTTGACATCAAAGATTAAAAAAAAGTCTCCAGCTGCTTTTTCTCCTCTGTTTTTGTTATAATGTCAGAACAAACTCAGCAGTACATTCAGTCAGAAGAGAAATGAGAGCCCAAGTTCATCGGGGGAGGAAGGGGAGGAGGGCTAACCAATGAAGATGAGAGACTGTAAGGGATTGCAGTGAGGAAAATATTAAACGAAGTGGGCAAGCAGGTCTCCTGGACAGATATTCTTAGGAAGGTCAATATTAAAACCAAGGAAAGGTCATTTTCTGAATGACCTACATGTAAAATCTGGATCATTTGACAAATATGGAATGTACGGGGACCCTGAGGAACTATACATATAGTAAAGGTAACTCTCATCACTCTGTGTGTGTGTGTGTGTGTGTGTGTGTGTGTGTGTGTGTGTGTGTGTGTATAAGTGCTGAGATGAATATCTTTCACTGGAGACTTGGCTAGTTTTAAATGAAGGCACAAATAGAGGGGAGCTGACATTTTCTCAATAATAATATCATAGAATACTAGGACTGGAAGGGACCTCGAGAGGTCATCGAGTCCGGTCCCCTGCCCTCATGGCAGGACCAAATACTGTCTAGACCATCCCTGATAGACATTTATCTAAAATATCAAAACTAAGCAATTAAATAAAATTTAGTTTTATTCCTTTACTAATTAAATTCAAGCATTCAGATCATCATAAATGAAGCTAGTTCTTTTTTTCTAAATCTTGAAAACAAAAAGTTATATAACTAATTAGATTTCTAAAATATGCTGATTGCATTTCTCCATAATACATGAACAAACACAAATAACAACAAATAACAGCAAGATAGAAACCTATCATAGCCTAAAGACCTCCACTGTAGAAACATAGGTTATGTCTAGACTACAGGCTTCTTTTGGAAGAAGCTTTTTTCAGAAGAGATCTTCTGAAAAAACTTCTTCTGAAAGAGCATCCACACTGCAAAAGTGCATCGAAAACTGCTTTTTTTTTTCCGAAAAAGAGCGTCCGGACTGAATGTATGCTCTCTCGCATGTAAGCTGTGATTGCTATGGACGGAATGGACACCAGGGCACCTGTGCTTTTTCCTCTTTCCTCTTCTTTCAAAAGAACTCCCTCTTCCCCATCCACACATGCCTTTTTGCGAAAGAGCTCTTTCAGAAAAAGGCTTCTTCCTTTTAGAATGAGGATTACCAATGCCAGAAAAACCCCTCTGATCTTTCGATTTTCTTGAGGAAGAATGCAATTGCAGTGTGGACGTTCCTCAAGTTTTGTTGGAAAAATGGCCCTTTTTCCGTCAAAACTCTGTAGGGTAGACATACCCATAGTGAATGAAACGCCTTGTCCCTCAAAGCTTGCAGCTGACCCAAAAAATGATTTAAGGGCTCAATAAAATCTATTTTCACCTAGCCAACTGCCACCAAATATTACTATGATTGTTCATTGTAGTTATCAATAATAATCAATAAAGCAGTTATGTGCAGTATGTGCCATGAGCTTTTCAGCTGAAGACACCATCCCTCACTTGAATCTCCTCTGTAGATAGGTTTTTCTTTGCCAAGCCTGTATGCTATTAGTAGGCATTATAAATTCAGAGCATCATGTTAATGCTTTACAGTGATTTTAAAACCCTTAGTACAGTGTACTTACAATAGAGTACTCTTCATCAAAACTTGTCCATTTCCTGATTTTCATCCCAAAATTTCATATGAACAGACACTCACATGAGAAAACACTCAGTGATATTTATTTATACTACAAACGTATCTGAACACCAAAAAAAAAAAGTACTTAGTGTGTTAGTGATAGCATTCTGACACGTTTTATATTACAGAGATAACATTAAATCTCTTGAAACTTAACGTGTACATTTAAGGGCCATTAAATGAACATTGTAAATGTTCCCTTTGCTTCACAATTATACAAACACCTGTGCTAAGTGGCATTGATCTAATTAAGTGTGGAAATGCCCTGTTTCACCACTATCAAAATGTCTTATTTATTCCATAGGCTGAGGTAGGCTACTGAATGCACAGTAGGCTTCAGCATCAAACATTTAAGGAAATTGGACCCACACATCTCAAAGGGAATTTGAAGGAATATGGATGAGAGACAAGAGAATAAGTTCTGGCTAAACCAAACTTGAACATTGATTAGAGTTTGGGAAGGAGTTGGATATATTTATTGTCCCTGCCCTACCTTTGTTCATGGGCTGGAGCCTCATTGCTAGCATTGCTGCTACTTACAGACTCACAAGAGTTATCCAGGTATGTGGTGTACTCTCAAGTGCTAATAAAAGAGGAATCCAGAGAGCTCAAAAACAGTAGCAGGCAGATCCACGAGAGCCATTCATGGTCTTTACCTGTGGAAGAGCTGCTGCCACCACTTCTGGAGGCTTAGAAAAAGTGGGAAGATTAAAGTAGGAAAGCTTCTGAAGACTGCTTCTAAGTAGCCTGAAAAATTTATTGATGTCACTACTGACAGCAACTTTAGCAGCTTAAAGTAGAATGGATCATTTTATGACCCACAAGCATTTTCTGTCTGTGTTGCACCTAGCACAATGCCCATGACTAAGGTTCCTAGGCTTTACTTTAGACAAATAAATAATGCTAAAGCTGGTGGACTAGGTTTTGGCCAACAGAATGGATTTGTTCTATCTCATGATTCAGTTCTTCAAAGTTCTCTTGAAACTTTAAAAACTGTCATGCTCAAACCTGTTCATTAGCTCATCTGAGTTGCCTCTGGCAAAATTGTAGCAATCCTGCCATTAGAGAAGTGCAGCAGATAGAAAAATGAGCAAATAAATCCCAGTACATAAATTTTCCTTCAGCCTCATTCCATTAATTTCCAGTAATGGTACAGTGCTTCTATCTTTCATACAAAAACTCCAGGGAGGAGCAGCTGTTTCAGAGCCCCATCTGTGTAGTTTGCATACTCTAGAAAGCTCAGCAGCAGCAGGTTTGGAAGCCATTGTTCAAAATGGAAACATAAAAGTTCTGGCTGGACCTGGTGGCTTTCCTCCATCCATGATCAACCTGAAAATCCCCAACTCAGTTGAGAAAGTGGATTCCAACACTTTGTGGCTGACTGATTTCTGCCAGAGAAATAAAGTAAAATGAATACAAGTAAACACTTGATAAAATATCATTTTACAACCCTAAAGATGTCTTGTCTCTTTCAATTTCTCTTTTTCCTTTTCCCTTGTTCTCTGTTTCCTCTTCATTGACAGTTTCTCGTTCCCTTTTTCTCCGTCCCATCTACCCAAAACCTAACTTTTTTGCTGTACTTCACAGCTGAGGCTATCAAAGAATTTTACAAGTGTTCAAGAAAGAAATAGATAAATTCATGGAGGTTAGATCCATCAATTGATGGTAGGAATGATCAGGGCTCGACCAATAATGTAATCTACTCACCCGTGGTGAGTAGATTACAATCCGGAAGAGCCGGCGCAGAGCGATCTGCGCATGCGCAGAGCACAGAACCACACAGCTGGCGAGCAGGGCTCGCCGCTGCTTGGCGAGCCCTGGGAATGATGTTCGCTGGGAATGGGTGGTGGGAGAGGGATTGCTTGAAGATTCCCTGTTCTGTTTACTCCTCACTAGGCCATCTGGTAATGGCCACTGTTGGAAGACAGGATACTGAGCTACATGGACCTTTGGTCTGACCCCATATCGCCATTCTTATTTTCTTATGAATTTGACCTCAGGATGTTTCAGTGAAGTGGTAGAGTATTGTTCTTCTCCTTTGTGAACATGGGGAAAGTGAGGCATGAAAATGTCAAGTGATTTGCCCAAGATCACCCCGAAGTCCGTAGTTGGGCTGGAAACATAACTGGCTTCCTCTCCTGCCTTTTACCATAAGTCATTTTTTTACCCTGTTAATAAGGTGTCCTTCAGCTCTTGATTGACACAATTAGACACTTAATCTACTCTACGCCGACACTTTAAGGAAACATCTCAGTGCATCAGCAGGTGAAACCTCTCTCTTCTGTCCTCTCTAGTGTTATTGCAATATGATATAGTTGCTGGTCAAACTTTCTTTTTTCAATCTGTTCCACAGAGATCATTTGGTTATAACAATACTTATTATAATAGTGCCCAAAATTTTATTGACCATTCTTTAATTCAGGGGATCTCAAACCTGTTTTGCTGGGAGTACCTTTGAAAATATTTTAGGCTGTGATAACCCTCACCCCAGAAAGAGACAACCTCTCCTGCTATGCAACCCTTACTTCTACACTGCTGCAGCTTTCAGAGGCAAGTGCCCAGCCAGCAGCTGCTGCTTTTGCAATCCCACTACAATAGGCTTGGGACCCTGATTTGGACAAACATTTTTTTAGCCAACTGATATGTCATCCATCTACAGCACACAAGTTCAGTTCCTCACCCCTACCCAATGTAGAGAAGGAATTTGAAGTCCAAAATAGTGGGTTATGGTGTTTTTCTCATGGTACGTCTACACTGCAAGCTTCTTTTGGAATAAGCTTTTACGGCTGATATCTTCCCAAAAAGCTTATTTCGAAATACAGCGTCCACATGCAAAAAGCACAACAAAATAGCAGTGTGCTATTTTGAAAGATAGAGTCCACACTAATTAGATGCTAGCTCACATTTAAGGCCACCCAGAACCAGTTCAGGAAGCCCATTAGGTCAGCAGTTGCTTCCGGGAACTTCTGCCTAAAGCTAAATGACGAGACCTTAAAGGAACCCCCCGTGCAGTCATTTCTCAGGTTCTTCTGCTTGCTTGCCTACCTCTCTGAGGGACAGCAAAGCATTTCCTCTGCTATGGAGCCGGAGCTGCCTCTGGGCACGCAATGGCCCCCACACTGCCATGCTGCAGTTTCTGCAGTAGTTTCTGCAGGCTGCCTTCATGGCACTGCATGAGCTTGACCCTGAGTTCATCTTTAAGAACCTCTGCTAGTGTGCGAGAGTGATGTCCTTGCAACTGTACCCCATGGTGGAGTGGTGGAGTGATGCCTCTGGCGGCTGGACACCAGTTCCGACTGGTGGGACTGGTTAGTCATGGAGCGGTGAGATGACTAGCACAGGCTCCAAAACTTCCAAATGAGGAAGGAGACAGTCTTGGAGCTGTGTGCCCGGCTCCCCCCTGCTCTCCGATGACAGAACACCAGATGTGACCCGCCATCCTCCTGGAGAAGTGGGCCACCATTGCCGTCTAGAAGCTGTCCACACCAGACAGTTACCAGTCTGTGGGTAACCAGTTCGGCGTGGGAATGTTGACCATCAGGGTCCTCCTCATGCAGATATGGTGCTCTTGGGCTGCAGTCCCTGAAGGAGGGGAGTACTGGAAAGGGGGACCCTTGGGAAAGGGAGGGTTGGAGGCATGAGGGATGGGTTTGGAGGTGGGGGGAAGCCCCGCCCCGGGGGGTTCTGCAGTCCCACCATCACACAGCCCTGTGGGGGGCTTCATAAGGAGGGGCTCCTGGGGTGTTTGTCAGAGGGGGAAGGGGGGACCTCGAGGACCTTCCAAAGGCTCTGGCACCCACTTTGATTCTTTGTTTTGTTTCTTTGTTTGTCTCCTCCTGCAGGTGCTGAGGGCCATTAACATCATACTGCTACACAGGGTCATCCTCCTGGGCGACCCGGACCCCATGGTCTCCGGATTTGCTGCTCTGGGCTTCCCCAATTGCGGGGGTCTATTGATGGAACCCACATCCCTATCTGGGCCCCCAGCCACTGTGCAGCTCAGTACATTAATCAGAAGGGATACTTTTCTATGGTCCAGCAGGCCCAGGTCGACTACCGCAGCTCATTTACAGACATCTTCGTTGGCTGGTCAGGGGAGGCTCATGACGCCCATGTCTTCTGCAATTCCAGCCTCTACCAGAAGCTGGAGGATGGCACTTTCTTCCCTGAGTGCAACATCAGGGTCGGGGATGTGGAAATTCCGCTGTGCATTGTGAAGTACGTGGCCTACCCCTTCATGTTGTGGCTGATGAAACCATACACTGGACACCTGGACCCAAGTAAGGACCGGTTCGATGGCCACTTCTCCAGGGCCCTCATGCAGGCTGAATGCACCTTTGGGTGCTTGAAGGAGCAGTTCAGGTGCCTCTTGACCCACCGGGATGTGGGGGGAGCACAACATCCCCCAGGTAATATTCGCATGTTGTGTGCTCCACAACATTGTGGAGATAAAGGGGGAGGTCTTCCTTCTGCGGTGGGGGGCAGAGGCCAGCTGGGAGGGACTGGCCTTCAAGCAGCAATGTACAGCTGCCATCTGCCAGGCCCATCAGGTGGGGATGCACATCTGGGAGGCCCCGAGGGAGAGTTTCTCTCAAGGCCCAGTAACTCTCCTCAGGGCCTCCCCACTAGGGGCCTGTGCCTGGCCCCTCTCTCCCTTTCTTCCAACAACCTCTCCTCCCTTCCCCCTTTGAGAATACAGAGCACCATATTTTTGTCCACATCTTCCTGGGTTTCTAACCTTTCACCTAGTGGCATCTTACAGAGCAAATATAGATTTTTTTTTCTTTTGGAAAGGTATCTACTGTATATTTTGAAGAGTTTGCTTGTTTGTTTGTGGATTTGTTTGTGCAAAATAAAGTCTTACTTCACGATTTCCTACAAATACCAAATTTTGCATAAACAATCCATCCACTTAAATTAGCTAAACACACCACTTTTTACACTGGTGGAAAGGTTTAAATAATAATTTTGTTTATTCATCAGAAACAAGTCATAACTATTATGATTAGAGTTAATACAAATATTTGCTAACAAAATTAAAATCAAGTCACCTATTCAACTGTCATTTTAGTGCAGTGAAAATTTTTACTGTTACCAATCACAAAATTCTTCAAATTACTGTTTCTGATTCAAATGTACCATGTATGGTAGTTATTCAATGAAATGAATAATGTTCAGAGTTGAAATCCTACAAATTTAAAATTGAACTTTTACTTCCCTTTTGTAAGCACATTATTACAAAATTCTATTACATAAGTTTAATTTCTTGAACTTTCCTATAAGTGTAATCTATGCAAAATGACTTTGCTTGGTGAACAACTGCCCAGTCAACCTTCTAGTGTTAAATATTTCTAAGAAAATATGCAGATGCAAACATATTTTTAGTTCATATTATACAAGAGGTTCTAAACTTATTTTGAATTTACATCATATACATTATATAGAATTAAAACAAAGCAGTCATATTTAGGAAAAATGTTTTTAAAAAGTTAAATCTAATAACTAGCATTGCAGTGACATGTGAATACAAATGTATATTATTGCTTTTTTCCCCGGGCACTCATAATTTAGACTAGACATTCCCCATTGCCCATTTAACATCAATAAAAATACATGTTATCAAAATTCAAGAGATAAAAGGCAGCCAATTATGTTTAACAGTAAAACTGCAGACATATGTTTCCAAATGAATGATTAGTCAAAGAGCAATGCATTATTTTGTGGGAATACAAGTAATTTTGCATCAAAAAATTACATTCTTTATGACTATTAAATCAGTTCTTCTCTTTAGAATGATCAAATTAATGCATATGTGCAGCCAATTATTAGCTTACTTAGGGCACGTTTACATAGCAGGACTAAAACCAAAATGAGCTATGTAATTTGAAATGTACAGATGGTGCCAAAACACAGCATTTTTACATTTTTTGAATTTCCCCCCAAATTTTATTTGGCCTAAACTATTTGCAAATTCAACAAGCACATCAGATCTTATTTTTCATTTTTAAAAATCATGATTTCAAGCAAATCTCACTTTTTTTTTTTTTTTTTTGAAGAAAGGAAGCGCTGACTCATGAATCTTGAATGCTTTGGGTTCACAATGCTACCTCTAGCAACTTATTTAAGCTGTAAAGTTTATTTTTGCACACAATTTCTTTTCTGTGTGTTATACAGGAAGTCAGATCACGTGATCATAATGGTACCCTCTGACTTTAAGAATGCCTCTATGGTGTCATTACCTTCAGTATTTAATTGTGTTCTCCAAACACGTTTGTTGATTTATCCTAAATTCCTTAGCGCTATTTCTGTCCCTAATGCCTAATTATATCATCTTGTATTTAATTCTGTAACTTTTTTGGGGGAGAGTTTGTGTAAAAGATAACGGTAATATAAAAATGATATTACATTGTCTAGTTTTAAAAACAAACGCCTCTGCAATAAAACTAAAGAATCATTCTGAAAAAAACAGCCTTCTTTATGCTTCTTTCCTAAAAATTGTCAGAGTTGAATTAAGATACTAATTTCTGTCTCTCTCTGTTTCAATCAGCTTGTTGTCAACTACAAGCACATCATCCAGTTCTCCTTCAATCAAGGAAATAATGGAGAAAAATGATTTTCATTAGTTCAATTTATAAGGGGAAAAATCCAACAGTCTTCCCCTCCACCATTCCCAAACAGTTAGGACCAGATTTGGTCATATCTTTGGTAAAGCCTCATTGATTTCAGTGGGACTTCACACAGAATAACATAATAATAGTAAAAAACAACAAATGGTCTGGTAGCACTTTATAGACTAACAAAACATGTAAATGGTATCATGAGCTTTCGTGGGCACAGCCCGGTCATCTGAAGAAGTGGGCTGTTTGTTGTTTTTTTCTCTAAGGGTGTGTCTAGACTACAGGGTTTTTTCAAAAAAAGTGGCCTTTTTCGAAAAAACTTCACCTGCATCTAGACTGCTGCCATGTTCTTTCGAAATTAAATCGAAAGAACCCGGCAGTTTTTTCGCCCGCGGAAAACCTCATTTTACGAGGAATAATGCCTTTTTTTGAAAGTGCTCTTTCGAAAAAAGATGTTATGGAATGCAAACAGTGCTTTTTCGAAGAAGAGCATCCAGACTGCCTGGGTGCTCTCTTTCAAAAAAGCAGCTCTCTTTTTTGAAAATACTGGTTGCTGTCTAGATGCTCTCTTTCGAAAGAGGCTTTTTCGAAAGATTCTTTTGAAAAAGCCTCTTTCGAAAGAGGCTTGTAGTCTAGACGTACCCTAACAGACTAACTTGGCTACCTCCTGAAGATAATAATAGCAAGTATATCACAATCTGATCTTTACAATCTAAATTGTCATTAATTCCCAATCATTTAAGAAACTGAATTATCATTTTTATAATATTACTGTTCACAGTGAAGACAACATATATCTCTTTTGACTCTTGAGTGCTTTTCCTTTTTTAAAGGAAATTCGGTTTCCTGCTAGTTATTCCAGTGCAACTTAACAAAACCATGGAGAGCTTCTCTATTTCCTACCACTGTGATGTGACAAAAAGCAAACCATGCGTGTAAAATCAGGAAGGAATTCTCAAAGACTTAAGACTTCAGAAAACAGATTGTTTCTCCCAGTGGTATCTTGCAATAAGCAAGGAGCTTTCAGAGTATTGCTGTAAAAACAGAATTTCACTTGTGAGTTGGTGATGACAAACGCAAGTTTTTGAAATGATTTGCAGATTACTGTTTGTCAAGAAGACACTTAATGGGTAGATAACTAAGTCTCCCATCTCAGAACCATATGTTCTAAATCCCTTATGGGAAATCTAAATGAGGAACAAAAAAATAGCAGGTATAAGTTATGCCAAACTTTTATCAGTGCTTTGAAAAAAATACAAAATTTTTTTAAAGGAGAAAAAATCTCAGCATACCATAAAAATTCTTACTCATGCATTGTGTGCCATCACGTGAAAGGTTATTGTTTAGTTTTATTGAAAGCACCATGGCCACGTCTACACTAGAAAACTATTTCAAACTTAGTAAATTCAACTTAAGAACTCCTGATTTAACACATTTGAACTAGCATGTCCTCACTACAGGGAAGCCTTGAAATTAGTCCAAATTAGTCCAAAATAGCGTGTCCACATTGAACAGAGCCTGCCTCTGAGTTAGAGCTCCTGGAAGTCCTCTGGGGAGGGCACCAGGAGGCCAGATACTTCCTGTGGTTGCTTGGTCTGGCAAGCTGTGATATGTGCTGAGTGCGGGCATGACCCTGAGCCATGTGCGACACTGCTATGTGGTTCCATGACCCCAGACTACTTAGTGGTGTCTTGGCATGGGAAGATGTCCCACCACAGAAGCCACAGTAAAGCAGGCCTCTCCAGGAACCTTGTGAGAAGAATCAAGGGGTTCCCGGGTGAGAGCTTCATGGAGCTGAGTGCTCCAGACTGGCACTCCATGTGCACACATGTGCACATGCTCATCTGCAACCTCCAGGCCAAGCAGGCCAAGAGAGGAGCACACAGGCTCTTGCAGCCCACCACCTGACCCCGCTTGTAAATAGGGAAAGGTAGAGAATTCACCTGAAGTGTCATCTCCAGGTTTGTTGGAAGCCCGGCAGATGTCCTGGGGGGAAGACAGGGAACCAGCGCCCAAGGTGAGGAGCAGCTCCTGGTCACCCAGCTGGCCTCCTCCTTGTCATCATCCTCCTCCACCACTGCACCTTCCTGCAGACTGATGCTGTGCATGTCCTGGCCAGACTCGACAATGACAGTGAGGGAGGTGACCAACCCTCCTCCCAGGATGGCATCCAGCTGCTCAAAGTAGTTGCAGGTTTGCTGTGCCACCCTAGAGCATTTACTTATGGTAAGCCTGGTGCAACTCTTTTATTTTGAGTTGACATTGCTCGAGGATCCTGCTATGCCCTTTCTTGGCCAGGCTGGCAGTGATCCTTCTGTACATGTCAGTGTTCTGCTTCTTGGTGTTGAAATCTTGGTGTGGAGATCCTGAAGGTTGGACTCCTCCCCCCACACCTTGATGAGGTCCAGGATCTCCACACCAGTCCAGGCCAGAGCTCTTCTGCATCCCTGGGTAGTGGGAGCAGCAAATGTGATGGCAGTGGTCAGAGAGTCTGAGGGAGCATTGGAGTCACTCATGTCTCTCTTGAGTCCTGGTCTCTTGGGCAGGGCTCGCACAGCTGTCCATGTGCAATGGCCCTTCTCCTCTTCTTGGGACTTTTAGGACTCTGCAGGAGGAGGAGAACAGTGGAGACACCTGGTTAGGCTGGAGTGGTCAGAGCTGCTGCTGTGAGACGTCTGGAGGCCAATTATTTTGAATTAGTGGCACCAGAGCATCCACACTACTGCTATTTTGAAATAACTATTTCAAAATTGGCATCACTTTTCATGAAAAGCAGAAGTATAGAGTTTGAATTCCGCAGCCTGTTATTTTGAAATAACGGTTTTGGTAGTGTGGATGCACCACTTATAAATTTGTCTTTCAGGATTATTTCAAAATAATTCCTAGTATAGACCAGGGCCATGAGAGATCAAGGGAGCTGAATTGTGGTCCTGATCCACAGCCCACTGAAGTCTTTCCATCAACTGTAATGACATCTGTATCAGCCTCTGTATCAATGTGAATTGTATTGTAAATAATTGTTAGCAAAACAGGGGGTTAGGGCAGTAAGTTGTAAGATCTGATTTTCTAATATAATTCTCATCAGAGTCCTTGGAAAGAGTGTCTGTTAAACCAGGATTAAAAAATGTTACAGCAGAGAAACTACAGCAAAGAAGTACACTTCATGAAATATCCATGGCCTTGTGAGTCAGACATCTCTGGACAAGTATATACAGGCAACTATGGAGATTTTTGTTGTTCTAATGTGACCAGGGAATGTTATTCTCACCACTAATGTTCACAGAAACAAGAAGCCAAGATTTAGTATTGAGAGATGGAAGAAATGTACTATCATGAAAATAAAGGAAGGTGGAGTGTTAAAATCTTCTGACTTTGTCTGTCTAGAAGATTAATTCACCAGCAGAAACAAAAGGAGACAAATTATGGGGTTTTTTAAGTGTTGGAGATTTCAGAGTAAGAGTAATTTGGAGCTAAATATTGAGTATTTTCCATTCTGTAATTTAAGTCTCTCCCATTTGGGATATGATTCAGCAAAGCATCCCCATACAGCATGCATTTCATATAAATAAACATTGTACTTATGGCTTGGTGCTTCTGAGCAGCCAGCCACAGACTTGCTACAGACAACAATGAATACAAGATGGGTGAGAAAAACATTCAAGCAAGCTTTTACTGTGCCTGTGATTGGCTCCTCAGTACTTTCAAATTATTGAATTCACAAAGACACCTTAGCAGGATTGAAATATACCTACAAAAGCAGAGAAGGAAATCCTCTTCCAACTAAACACATGGAGAAAAAGAAGATCTATCAAGGTAGGTTGTGTCTGTATTTTCAAATTTTATATAATATTAGTGGGCCAATCAAGTGAATGAGAGTTGAAAGTTCTCAGCACCTTGTAGAATCAAGCAATCAACAGAAACCTTCCAGTTCAACGAAAACAAACACCCATTATGCCTGATTAAAACAGGAAACATTGTACTAATGAAGATAGGGAAGGGTTGGTGTCCATAAGCCTCTGTTTGCTAGAAGCCAGGAATTCATGATGGGATGGATAATTTGATTATCACAATTCTGTTCATTCACTCTGGGGCATCCATTATTGGCCACAGTGGAAAGATGAAGGATACCAAGTTAGATGGACCTTTGGTCTGACCCAGTATGGCTGTTCATATGAAGGTGGCATTCTATTCTTTTGTATATGTGAAAGACAGCACCTGTTTAATTAAGTAAAGTTGATGAGCTGCATGGAAATCAAACAGATTTTATCCACATTCAATAATGGCTATATTGAGGAGTGTACTAATTGTTCCTTTCATTGATGTTTCCCTGACATTTATTTGGAAAATTTCAAGACTTCATTAGTTTGAAAAATAGTTTTTGTTTATTGAAGAGCTATTTCTTATTTCCTACAAGTGCCATGCATTTAATAAATCTGGTGTGCTTAAAGGATAAGATTTAAAAATGCAGGACGCAAAATAAGGTATGGTGAGCAATTGAAATAAGAATCAAATTCAGCTGAAGTCCAGTAGAGTGGGACCTAAACTTAATTAAATTGGATTTCTCATTCAAGAATTAGAAAGATTAAAAGAATACTGTGATATCTGAGGAGAACAACTTTGCTAGTAATGAAAACTAGCGCCTTTCATGTGAAAGATCAGTTAGAAACTCGCTGAACTATTTGTTTGATCTCCTTTTTGTGGCAAAGCTCCCATTAACTACAATGGGACTAGGATTTCAGCCCATGGATGCAATTGCAGCTGGCAAGGGTATCTCTTGAAATTTAGACATTCCCTCGGTGTATGTCTATACAGCAAAGTTATTTCGAAATAACAGCCATTATTTCGAAATAACTTTACTAGCGTTTACACAGCCAAACCACTATTTAGAAATTAATTCGAAATAGTGGAGTGCTTATTTCGAATTTGGTAAACCTCATTCCACGAGGAATAACACCAAATTCAAAATAGCTATTTCAAAATAAGTTCTGTGTAGAAACTTATTTTGAAATAGGGGGCCTCCGGCCTTCCCAGGGTGCCCTGGTGGCCACTTCAGCCTCAACCAAGAACGCTCCTCTCCCTCCTTCCTCCCCGGAGCCCTTAAAGGGGTTGACTCTGGCCACAGTGCCTGTGCCAGCTCCAAGCCTGCCAGCCCAGAGCCAGCAGTCACTGCCCCTGACCCAGTGGCCCCAAAATAGGAACCAGCAAGCCACTGGCAGCCAGCCCTCAACCACTCCCCAGGAGCAGTCTGCCAGCTCCCAGGAGCCTGCCAGGGCCCGGAGAAGGCGGGCGCCTTCCTGGTCCAGGGTGGAGATCATGGACCTTATTCAGGTTTGGGTGGGATGCCCCCAACTTCCATGATCTCCACACTAGATGGAGGAACGCGGCTGTCTATGGCAGGATAGCTGCCAGCCTGGCCACCAAAGGCCACATGCAAACCCAGGAGCAGGTTTGCATGACAATCAAGTTGGTCCGGCAAGACCCCAAACCCTGAGCTTCCCCTCCCCCTTCTTCCCCTTGCTTCCCCCTTCTAGCTCCCTCCTCCGAGGTTTCCCCCTCCCCTCTCCCACCTCCTTTCCCCAGTCTCACCAGAGTTTCATCCCGCCCCCCCAGTTTTGTTAAATAAAGAGAGTTTGTGTTCATGAAAATAGTGTATTTTATTTGACATCAGGAAGGGGGGGTTAGGGAGGTGTAAGTGGAAGGACTTAAGGGAGGAATGAGGCACATGCCCCCAGTGCAGCAGACCAGGGAGGCTCTTAGTGCTCCTCAGGGTACAAGCTGTCCCGCAGGGCCTCCTGGATACTGACAGCCCCCTGATGGACCTCCTGGATGGCAGCCTGCAGAAAGTGCAGGCAGGCTCGCAGCAATGCATCCACGAGAAGCACCAGAGTGCCCAGGGGCAGCTCTGGTTCCATGTTTCAGAGTGCTGTGGTGTCCCGAGTGAGGGCAAACAGAGCACACAGAGACAAAATACTTTGCTGTCCCTCATTGAGGTAGGCAAGCAAGCAGGAAAAGCTGAGAACCGGCTGTCCAGGGGGGGTCCCTTTAAGCACAGGCCTCAGATAGCCTCAGGCAGCAGCCACACACAGTAACTCCTGACCTAATGCCCTGCCAGACCTGGTTTCGGCCAGCCTTAAATGCGATTCAGCATCCACTGAGTGTGGACGTGCTAGTTTCAAAATAGCAAAATGCTATTTTGAAATGCATTTTGTGTGTAGACACGTTACTTCGAAATAACTTATTTCAAATTAACTATTTCGAAATAAGATATTTTGAAATAATGCTGTAGTGTAGATATACCCTCAGAGTCCAGCGGCTTAAGCATGCTCCTTCAATATAGGAAACTCTAGAATCAAATCCTTTTTCCCTATCAAGAAGAGAAGGCAATTGAACCCAGCACTCCACATGAGCATTGAGACCATTAACTATAGGGTGTAAAAATGCCACCATTCAGCCACTGCTGCCAGCCATACAAAATCCCAGAGAATTCATGTCACTTTTGTGAGTCTTTTCACGTCTGTCTGAACAACACTTTTTGTTAAATACATTTTGTTTATTTCTGTCCAGCTTTAGTGATATTCACTGTGAGGGTGATGATCATTTGTTACATATTCACAGCATGGGAGACCAGTTAGATTCCTAACTCCTGGATAATCAGTTTGCAGCTGTAACTAAAACTACTCTTTTTTTCATATGTATGTGGCCAACAAATTGCATTGTTTCATGGTACCAACTTATAATTACTACCCAGGTACTCTTGGAATCTCAACTTCGATATTCACTCAATTGATAGGAGTTAAGTGACAGTTTCCACAAGTCACCAAGTTTCTACCAAGTCATAGTTTTCACAACTGTATGCAAGTTTTAAGAGGGTTACAGATAGCTACTGAAGGACTCATAAAGCTAGCCTGCAATGTAACTATATTCTGTTTCTTTTGCAAATGCACACCTTAGTAGAGATGTATCCCTCGAATTCTGGCTAGTGTGTATTCTCACTGCATCATGGAAGGATAATGCAGCTATATATAGTAAGAAATAATGCCTTAATCATATTGATTAAAACTTCAACAGAACAGAAGGACAACTAGGGGGAGATGGGTAGCTATCCTCATTCTACACATGCTCAAATTCACAGAAAAAAAACCAATTGAATCCATATCTCCAGACCCCAATCCAATGCTTTAACCAAGAGATCATCCTTGTCCTTCTACTCCCTGTCCTCCTACCGCTCTATGTCTCAGTATGCATAGATGTAATCATCCACTGAAAATAAATATTCAAATGGAGGCAGGGAAAACTAGTTTATGATATATTTCTAAGTTCACTTTCTTGTCCCTATGACAGGTTTGTTGAGTAAACAATGAACATAATCTGCTTTCTCCATAATTGGTTGGTAATGTCAGTGTTACATTTATATTATTCTCGACAGTCACTTGGGTGTATTTGTGTGGGGTTTTTAATAAAATACTAAAAACTACAATGCCCTCCTTTTCATATGTCCAATAAAGAGGTTAAGTGAATATTGAAAAGGTGCAGTGGGATTTGCATTACAGACATTGCAATGCCCTTTCCTCCTTGCTTGAACCACATGTTGTACACTGTGCACAGTGCAGAAATTTAATAATATGCTGTAACCTCCGTACTCCAAGTGTCCCTAATTCAGAAATACCCATGGTACAGACCTTGGCAGAGGAAGGAGGAAACAGCTCTCTACACTGCCACCCTCCCTCTCCCCTAGTTGGGGGAATGGCAGTGCAGTGATGTGCTCTGTCAGAGGCTTTTCTCTGCCACTCCCATAGCAGTGGGAAAGAGGGAACTGAGAGTGGCAGGGGACACAGGGCACTAGGTAAGTGCCCTACCCCCGTCCTTCTCATGCCTTCCTTAGCCTGGCAAAATCCTTAATCTGGCAAACCCTATTTCCCTGGTTTGCTGGATTAAAGAGGTATAAGAGCAATATACGAAAGCATTTCATTCCCCAGCAATTTTTTTCTGTCAGAATTACTTCCTTAGTTGTCTGGCATTAACTGTTTTCTGACAAAGGAGGAGAATAGAAAATGGCCAATTTGAGCCTCTAAAGAGCTCATTGAAGATGTAAAATGAACCTGTTTCTAAGTAATGAGAACTGACACAATGAGCAAGATCTGAGGGTTATTTTTGCAAACTATTCTATGAATGTGAAGTGTAGACTAAGAGTTATTTATTAGCATGACTCAAAGAAAATTATGCCTTGAAAAATATCGAAAAAAAGCTTTTTGTTTAAGCTTTTGATGGTGTATACTGAAACACTCAATATAGTTTCCCAAACATGAGCTGACAGTAGTTACATTATAAAATATTTATATTTTCTGTGTGAATTCCTGTTTAAATAAATGTTTGAGACAGACAAGTTATGGATTTAAATGTGGTTTTCATTTTCAACTTGAAATGCAGAGCATTAAGGCATCTTCAGCTATGGGATGGGGGGTGAGTTTCTTACTTTTTCCTATCAAGATGATTACTGTAAATTAGTTTTGGCATCTCCAATGGACCATTTTGGGCTAATGCATTTAGTCAGAGCTAAGAGGGAGGAAAGATATAAAGAAATAAGAGTGCTCACAATTGAAGATGAGCAGGAAAGTATTTCCCTATCCTATGAATATGTTTGAGATTTTGAAAAAAAAAATCATGTTCTGCAGACCTGTGAGGTTTTTTGTCAAAAAAATAGGAAACCAACCTCCATTACAGAACAGCCAATTGCCCAGTGGTTAACACAGTCACCTAGGAAGAATGAAGCCTGGTTTCAGGTCCTTACTTCAAAACAGACACAGCTTTCCTCTCCCCTTCCGTAAGCAACAGGACAGCTCCTCCCCCTTCCTTGTAACACCAGGCTTGGAGAGTGAGAGCAGAGACTCTGCTGCAGTTCATCTCCTCCAGGCCTGGGGGAGTAAAGAACCTCTGGAGCGGTAGAAGTGAGGTTGAGAGAGCAGAACTGAAAAGGGCATTTGTGGAAGCAGATTTAATTGTTAGGCAGGGAGATGGACAGATGTAGGAGAGGCAGGAAACGCCCCCACATATCTTTTTTTCAGACCATTTTAAGCATCATTCTCTCTCAGGTGAGAAATCCCATAGTAAAATGGCAAGTCCTACGGTAAGCTGTCAGAAGAAACAGGTATGAAAAGCAACAAGGGATAATTCTGTTATTTTGCCCCAATATTCCATGCGCTGAGGGTGAATGTGTATCAGCTGCTCTCTGGCCACTAAATTAAACATGTGAGCATAGATTTGCAATTCCAGTCCAAGTGGCTGCATTTAACAAAGTAATATTGAGCCCCATAATGTTCTGTGGTGGGTTGGAAGGGAAGCAGGGATGGCAATACATTGGTTAAACCATCCGCACCCCAACAGTATTTTATCAAAAAGAGCATTGTTTTGCCCCTTTCGCACCTTCCAAGAAAAAAGAAGAAGGGGAGTTATTGTCTTAAAAATGCATACAAGCAATGACAAGCTGGAAAGGGATGTTAGAGGCTCCTTGTTGAAATTTCATTGTGAGAACGAAGGAACATTTAGCATATTTTTCCTGTGTTTGATGGAGCTTATTGCACTGCCAGAGAAAAGGCATCAATAAGGACTCTGAAAAATAGTGCTGTTTTGCTTTTTTAATGTATCTGCTATTCAGTGGAATCTGATCAAAATTAAAAATAGGTAAAATATTTTCCCAGGTAGGTGACTCCCAGAACTTCCAAGAACATATGGACAGCTTTTATCTGCACAGATGTTTATTCCAAATTCCAAACAAGGTCATCTATTTGTCTGGCTTTTTTCTTTCCATGCAGTCTATAATAATCTAGACTATTTAACTGTTTCTGGAATTTCCACTACATGCATCTGACGAAGTGGCCCACGAAAGCTTATGCTCCAATAAATCTGTTAGTCTACAAGGTGCCACAGGACTCCTCGTCGCTTTAACTATAAGCAGTATTATATATAGATTACAAAATACGTCTATTGTATTCATTTCCTTTTACAGTAGAGAGAACAGCTGAAGATGGGATGTCACATTGGTAATAAATCTGCAATATCAATGGGATAGACCCTAAGGAACAGATCCTCGGGTGCTGAATGAAAGAGGCACCTATCTGCAGAGAGAAGTGCTGGTGCATTGAGACAACAGGCTTTGAAGTGACAAAACACAGTAGGGCTCTAATGTTTAGTGGCACTAGAGCACCAAAGCAGGCAAAATGGTGAGGAAAAAAACAGGCATTGAAATTATGGAGAAGCAAATGCCTCATGATTCTAGGGAACTACAGTCAACATTCCTAGTTGGCTTAACTAGAAAGCAGAGTTAAAAATAGTAAAGGAATGTTGAGAATGTGACACTAGAATTCAGTGACATGCTGATGTAACAGTTGATGTGGTAGTCTCCTGTAGGGACCTACTTTGCCAATCACAGTCCATGAACTGATGAAAACATATAGGCTGGTCTAAACTTAGAAGTTTTGCTGGAGTATGTCTGTTAGGAGAGCGAAAAAAGCATACTTTTGAATGGCATAGCAATGTCAATGGCAGCCAAGTGCAGATGCAATTAAGAAATAAAAAAAATTCTTTTGCCAGTTTAGCCTATTCTGTTCAGGGAACTGTGATAAGCGATAACAGCAAATAACTCTTTTGCTGGTATAAGCCACAATGCCAAGACAGGCCATGGAACATAATAGCCAGGAGCTGTTTGGCTTGTACTGTAAGTAGCTGCCTCTGACTAAGATAGAATCTTCAGTTTTAAGCGAGTTCTGATGGATTCACTCACAGGAGTGAAGACCCACAAATGAGAATTTTGTGCAGACGTTATCTACCAGAGGTGTTTTGGAGCCAAGCTAAATGATATCTATAAAGCATGCTGAGATTCTCAACAGGAAAACCCTGTATAATGTTATCTATTGATTCTGATTTTACTGACGTGCCTGAGTAAATGAATGGGTAAGAAAGGCACTGCATCTTAGTATTGTTAGAATTTTGTACTGATTTGAGAAGAAAATAGAAATTTCCCCAAAAAAGCACCCCATCAAAAATATGTATAAGCAAAGTCATCTCAGGGACAATTTTCATTCATTAGTATTATTCTTCAGCAAGAAAACTAGCACATATTTTATCATGAAATTGAACATGAAAATTGCAAGCAATGTCAGGGGCCTGCAATTCCTCCTTACTCTCTTTGTTAGAAATACATTACTTGGTTTATCAGAAAGCTAATTAATCAGAGTCACCTACTGAATTAATGCTTTCCTTTCATTTCTGATTTACTCTCCTTAATGTAATGTCAGCAAGCCAAACAAATTTCCCTTTCTTTATTTATTATTCCAGACAAGGTTTTCTATTGAATAGTCCTTGAAATGACAGGCCCCACTTTCTCTCCTCTTCCTCTTGTCTCCCTTCCATCCTCATTTCCCTGTTGCTTGGTTTGGAAGGTTTTGTAAACCCCTAATTTTGGTTCTGTGTTAGTACAAACCCAGTAGATAAAGTAAACTGAAGAAGACAATGTTGACTGATTCAGAAAAATTGGAACTCCAACATTGGAGCTTCAGGGAAACTTGTTGAAGGTATAAAAATTAATAGGGGTTTGGAATGGCCTTTTTGCATTAGTGGTTAAGAATTCAGCCACAGCAGGCATTACCCTTGGACATGTTTTTTTTCCTTTTATTTTGTAGTTTGGGATGATAGGGTCTGGTTGAGACCAGTATTATGTTTTGATATATATAACCTTGCTCTCTCTGTTCTGTAGCCTAGGAAACCAGATAAGTATGGGGCTGCACTACCTTGTTGTGTCTCTTGCTTATCCTCATTGGTTCTACATAACATCTTCAGGGTCAACTTCCTTGTAATCTCTGAAATTTGTTAGTTTGTAGTATAAAAGTGTTGATTCAATTAGAAATTATATAAATAGTAATTAGGGGCAGGCATAATTGTATTCATGATTTGCTTATTAATATGCATTTTATGAGAGGTAACATTACTAAATAAGGCTTTAGGAAAAGTAGTGTTAGACATGTGAATTAACATACTAAGACAGATAAAAGATCCTAACTACTGCCAGGTTGTTGCCACTTGGAGCTTGTGTTAATGTCTGAGGTAAACGTGTGTAGGCAATTAAGTGGTTCCGTTTACCCCATCCACTCCTGGGTCGCCTGTTTCTTCTCTAACAAAGCTGTTTACCTGTTTCTAGGAAGAGGAGGGGCAGGCTTTTATTCACTTATCTAATATAGTCCCCAAATATATAATGAAAGTTGTAGGGTACCATCAAAATTGCACTAATAAGATTTTATATTTTCCAAATTTCATGCTTTACAATGTATCAACTCTTACCAGCTAATCATGTAAACATTGTGGAGCATGTAGTTCGGAAAATAACTGTATGGACAATCAAGAGAGGACAGCTCTGGTTTAGATAATTACGTATGGGCTAGGATTCCAAACATGGTGTTTCTATGTGTTTTTCTGCCACTGACTCAATTTGTGTGACCATAATCAAGATACTTAACCTCTCTGGTACCTCAGATTCTCTGTCCATAAATTTCAGACACTGGTGCCTGGATTTGTAAAGGTTCTTAAGATGTATGGAAGAATAAAAACAATATTTTTTCCCGTAAGTATTTCTTTTGAGCATGATAAATAGCTCACATTTTGGACATCACAATTGTATTCCTTTTCATTATTTCTTACTAAGATGAATTTCCTATCCACATTTATTTACTTTAAACATTCTTTTTGGTCTCACATTATTTGCTATTTTTCTTGCTTGCCCTTTGCTGTTATTTTATTGATTTTTTTGAACTTAATGGAATTTCTGTGTCCATGTTCTCTCTACTTATTTCACTATTCGCTCCTTTATCAACTTTTTCATATCCTGTTATTCCTCATGTACTGGACTCTATGCAGCCCTAATATTTAGTCTCAAAATAGCTGTGAATACGATCATAGTTTCTTAAAACCAATGTTTCTGGCCAGATGAGCATGACTGCAGAAGTGAAATTTTGATAGTACAATTAGGATTTCAGTTCTTACACTTGTCCAATGCCATAATTAAAATAGTCATTCTGCCAAACCCCCCAAAACCCACATTCTTCTATGAAGGTCCTTTTCTGCATGGAGATGTGCTAGGTTACTTTTTTGAGTACCCTTTGTAACACGTTATTGATGCCTTAGTTCTGGGGCCAAATTCACCTTAGCAGTTGCAGGAGATCCAAGGTTCACATTCATATATTAGCTACAGAAAGAAACTGTGTGCTGAGCTAGTGTTTGTCTGTTTGGAGATTCTAGTGCTGAGCTGTTTGTTTGAAGGACTGTGTGCTGTGGCCGGCAGTTGGAAGCGGTGAGCTTCTTAACAAGTATTTGAAATCTAGAACGCTCTGGTCATTGGTCGAGCCTTAGCCAGGTGATGGGCTATCAGGAAGGCCAGGGATTTATAAAGCCTGTGAGTAAGTGATCAGGGAACTTTGTGAACAGGGGCAGCTAACAGGGAGTTTTGTGAGGGAGTTTAGAGGGGGAGTTTAAAGAGGGTGAGGTACACTTGCCATTCTTTAAAACTTTTAAACTAAAACCAAAACTGATATAAATAAAAACCCTATCAATAACCTAAGCAGCTGTAGAAGAGAATGCAGGCAGAAGCTCAGCAGCAGAGTGGGGGGCTAGCCTGTTTATTGCACCCAATGGTTTATTGCTGCCCTGTGGTGGGTGGTGTATGTGTGCATTTGGTGAAAGGCGCTCCTACCCCTCAGAGTCCACATATGGGCTTTGAAGGCCAGGGTGGCTGAATTGGAGAAGCTAAGGGAGGCTGAGAGGTACATAGATGAGGCTTTCCAGGACAGTGTAAAACTGTCTCACTCCCAGTCAGACAGCCTCTGTTGTGTTAAGGAGGGTGAAAGGCTCAGAGAAGGAGAACAGTCGTCTAGAGCAGAGAGAAATGATCATATAGTTGGGACCCTCCTTCCATAGGATGTTGTAATATCCTCTCTCACTGAGGATACATCTTTAGGGGAAGGAACTCCAGTCATTAGGAAAAGGCAGGAGTTAGTAATGGGGGATTCGATCATTAGAAACATAGATAGCTGGGTTTGTGATGACCAGGAGAACCGTACGGTGACTTGCCTGACTACTGCAAAGATTGTGGATCTCTCAAGACATCTAGATAGACTTATGTGTACTGCTGGGGAGGAGCCGGTGGTCATGATACATGTAAGAACCAATGACATAGGGAAGGGTAGGAGAGAGGTTCTGGAGGTCAAATTTAGGCTGCTAGAAAAGAGACTGAAATCCAGGACCTCTATGGTAGTGTTCTCTGAAATGCTTCCAAGGTAGATGGGCAGAGCTTCAGAGTCTCAATGAGTGGATGAGATAATGGTGTAGAGAGGAAGAGTTTAGACTTATTAGGAACTTGGAAAACTTTTGGGAAATGGGGAACCTATACAGGAAGGGTGGTCTCCACCTAAACCAAAACTGAACCTAACATTAGAAAGGTTGTAGAGCAGTTTTTAAACTAAGGCCTGGGGGAAAGCCGACGAGTGCGGAGGAGCACATGGATGGGACAGAGATATCTCTTAGAGGAGGGTCTATTAATAGAGATTCTCTCTGTTCTAGTCAGAAGAAGAGGATGGAAGATAAAATATGGGTCAGATCAGATGAGAAACAATCAAATGAAGAAGAGTCTAACTCATCAGGAAATGGCAGACAGATAAATAGTGACAAATTTTTAAGTGCTTATACACAAATGCTAGAAGTCTAAATAATAAAATGGATGAACTACAGTGCCTAGTTTTAAAGGAGTATATTGATATAATAGGCATCACGGAAACTTGGTGGAGTGAGGACAATCAATGGGACACAGTCATACCAGGGTACAAAATATATCGGAAGGATAGAGCAGGTTGTGCTGGTGGGGAAGTGGCACTGTAAGTGAAAGAAAATGTAGAACCAAATGAAGTAAAAATCTTTAATGGGCCTAAATGTTCCATAGAATCTCTATGGAGAGTAATTCCCTGCTCCAATAATAAGAATATAGCATTAGGGATATATTATCGACCGCTTGATCAGGACAGTGATAGTGACTATGAAATGCTAAGGGAGATTAGAGTGGCTATCAAAATAAAAAACTCAATAATAGTGGGGGATTTCAACTATCCCCATATTAACTGGGTACATGTCTCCTCAGGAGGGGATGCAGAGATAACATTTCTTGATACCTTAAATGACTGCTTCTTAGAGCAGCTGGTTCTAGAGCCCACAAGGAGAGAGGCTATTCTTGCCTCTTCCGACAAAAGTATCGAAAAATATAACTGGACCGCTTGGAAATAGTGACCATAATGTAATAAAATTTATCATCCCTGTGGTGGGAAAAACACCTCAGCAGCCCAACACTATAGCATTTAATTTCAGAAAGGGGAACTACACAAAAATGAGGAATATAGTTAAATAGAATTTAAAAGGAAAAGCGACAAAAGTAAAATCTCTGCAAGCTGCATGGAAACTTTTCAAAGACACCATAATAGAGGCCCAACATAAATATATACTCCAAATTAAAAAACACAGTAAGAGAACCAAAAAAGTGCCACCGTGGCTTAACAACCAAGGAAAAGAAGCAGTGACAGATAAAAAGGCATCTTTTCAGAAGGAGAAGTCAAATCCTAGTGAGGAAAATAGAAAGGAGCAAAAACGTTGTCAAATTAAGTGTAAAAATATAATAAGAAAAGACAAAAAAGAGTTTGAAGGACAGCTAGCCAAAAACTCAAAAAGGAATAGCAAAATGTTTTTTAAATACATCACAAGCAGGAAGCCATCTAAACAACCAGTGAGGCCCTTGGACAATTTAGATGCTAAAGGAGTACTCAAAGATGATAAAGTCATTGCGGAGAAGCTAAATTAATTCTTTGCTTCAGTCTTCATGGCTGAGGATATTGAGGAGATTCCCAAACCTGAGCCATTCTTTTTAGGTGACAAATCGGAGGAATTGTCCCAGATTGAGGTGCAATTAGAGGAGGTTTTGGAATAAATTGATAAATTTAACAGTAACAAGTCACCAGGGCCCGATGCCATTCACCCAAGAGTTGTGAAAGAACTGAAATGGGAAATTGTGGGACTATTAACTGTAGCTTGTAACTGATCATTTAAATCAGCTTCCCTTCCTAATGACTGGAAGATAGCTAATGTGATGCCAATATTCAAAAAGGGCTCTAGAGGTGATCCTTGCAATTACAGACCAGTAAGTCTAACATCAGTACCGGGCAAATTAGTTGAAACTATAGTAAAGAATAAAATTGGCAGACACATAGATGAACATAATTTGTTGGGGAAAAGTCAACATGGTTTCTGTAAAGGGAAATCATGCCTTACTAATCTGCTAGAGTTCTTTGAGGGGTCAACAAACATGTGGACAAGGGCGATGCAGTGGATATAGTATACTTAGATTTCCAGAAAGCCTTTGACAAGGTCCCTCACCAAAGGCTCTTAAGTAAAGTAAGTTGTCATGGGATAAGAGGGAAGGTCCTCACATCGATTGATAACTGGTTAAAAGACAGGAAACAAAGGGTAGGAATAAATGGTAAGTTTTCCGAATGGAGAGAGGTAACTAGTGGAGTCTCCCAAGGGTCTGTCTTGGGACCAATCCTATTCAACTTATTTATAAATGATTTAGAGAAAGAGGTAAACAGTGAGGTGGCAAAATTTGCAGATAATACCAAACTGCTCAAGAAAGTTAAGACTGAAGCAGACTGAAGAGCTTCAAAAATATCTCACCAAACTAAATGATTGGGCAACAAAATGGCAAATGAAATTTAATGTTGACAAATGTAAAGTAATGCACATTGGCAAAAATAATCCGAATAATACATGCAATATGATGGGGACTAATTTAGCTACAACTACTCAAGAGAGAGATCTTGGAGTCATTGTAAATAGTTCTCTGAAACCATCCACTCAATGTGCAGCGGCAGTCAAAAAAAGCAAATAGAATGTTAGGAATCATTAAAAAAGGGATAGAGAATAACACAGAAAATATCATAATGCCTCTATATAAAACCATGGTATGCCCACATCTTGACTATTGGAACAGATGTGGTTGCCTCATCTCAAAAAAGATATATTGGCATTGGAAACAGTTCAGAAAAGGACAATCAAAATGATTAGGGGGTTGGAATGGGTCCCATATGAAGAGAGATTAAAAATACTTACACTACTCTTTTCTAAGATGAAAAGTCTAAGAGGGGATATGATAGAGGTCTATAAAATCATGACTGGTATGGAAATAGTGAATAAGGAAATGTGATTTACTTATTCCCACAATATTAGGAGTAGGGGTCACCAAATGAAATTAATAGGCAGCAGATTTAAAACAAACAAAAGGAATTTTTTCTTCACTCAACACACAGTCAGCCTCTGGAACTCCTTGCCAGAGGATGTGGTGAGGGCTAAGACTTTAACAGGGTTCAAAAAAGAACTAGATAAATTCATAGAGGTTAGGTCCATCAATGGCTATTAGCCAGGATGAGTGGAAATGTATCCCTAGCCTCTGTTTCTCTGGAGGTGAGTGACAGGGATCACATGAGGATTACCTGTTGTGTTCCCTCCCTCTGGGGCATCTGGTATTAGCCACTGTTGGCAGACAAGATATTAGGTTGGATGGACCATTGGTCTGACCCAGTATGGCCGTTCTTATGTTCTTACCTCAGCTGCAGCTCTGACAGAAAGATTCACATCCCCTCTCCCAAAATAGCAGGCAATATTTCCACTCCTCCTCTCTCTCTCTGGTTAAAATCACAAGAAAGCAGATTGTATTTTCTCTGTGGACTCAACCGAATCCCACCAAGTGAAGTCACAAAGGAGATGCACTCTATCAGTGCATCTTTTGGTCGGTTTGGCTACGCCCCTCCTTAACTAGCTTGCCCACTCCTGATTTTACCAATGAAAGGGAAATTTTAGTTCCTTTTTGCTGTTACTATCTTCCTCACATTCATTTTTGAGGAAAGGGATGGAGATATCTAAGCCAAGGAAGAGATAGCAAATGTTAGTTGAAATTTATAATAGGTGGAGTAGTCACCATGTGACTGGAAGTTCTATTAGTCCATGGATTAATCTCTTGTGGTGTCTACTTGCCCTGTTATCAAGCCTACAACTACTTTGCCTTCGGCTGCCAGTGGAGCAAGAAAGATATGTAGTGTGTCTAAAGAAGAGACATCAAGTCTGCAACAACATTTAGGCTGTGTCTACATTGGCATCCTTTTCCGGAAAAGGGATGCTAATGAGACAAGTCGGAATTGCAAATGCCACGGGATTCTCACAAAGCAGATGAACATATTGAACGCCTGGCTTGATCGAGCGCCAGTCTAGACGCTGCTTTGGCGGAAAATAAAGCCTTTTCCAGAAGATCCCTTATTCCTGATTTTAAGAGGAATAAGAGATCTTCCGGAAAAGGGTTTATTTTCCGCAAGATCGTGTCTAGACTGGCGCTTTTCTCTGGCAAAACCCCGAGCCGGAAAAAAGCGGCAGCCATGTTCATGCAAATGCCGCGGGGGATATTTAAATCCCCAAGGGATTTGCAATTCCAAAGTGTCTCATTAGCATCCCTTTTCCGCAAAAGGGTGCCAATGTAGACGTAGCCTTAGAGTAGAATACTTAATTACCATATAGAGGTAGGTAATTAAGTAGTAATTTCACTACTTCTCTAGCTTGTGCTGTGCTTGCTTTCAATAAGCACAACACAAGCTACAGAAGTATGAAGCATGCATATAAATAACATTTTGCAGATGAAATTGAAAATCGAAAAGCTAGACTCTGCTTTATCACATACTCCAAGAATTTAAGGGAAAATGTGTGTGTAGGATGAATGCCAGATTATTCAAGCAAGTGTAATGTAGTACAGAAGGTAGCATGATAGCTCAATCAATATCCTCTTTGTGAAATAAGTCTTTACATTACCATTGCTAAACTGACATTATCCAGACACCTCCTTCCCCTCTTTCAAAAGAAGAGAGTGAAGAGAGTGAATACTGAGTCAAATTTTCCTCTTATAAAAGTGAATGGAATTCAAGGAATGGTAAATACAAGGAATGTAGCCATAAAATAATAAACGTATTTAATAAAAGAGCAAGAAGTAATTTTAATTATTTCTAAGTCCCATAGCAAGTGGTTAGAAAAACAGTGACAGAATAACTAGATCCAGTTAGAAAGCTGTTTTCTTGTTCAGGAAAAATGTTTAATATTATGAATGTTTTTCCCATCACAAATTGGGATGAAAAACCAGTATTAAACATTTTTTGGAAATTGAAGAGTTGAAAAGAAAAATCTGTTTGGATCTATGAAAGTGTTTTGATAATATTTTTATTTCAATTTTTGTTTTTTTACTGTAATTAGCTTAAATTTCTAAAAAAAAATCACATGACACCAAAAAATAAAACGTGAACCTTTTTCCTTAATTTTTTAAACAAATGTATCAAAACTACTCTCAGGTTACGTCTACACTACAAGTTTTGCTGAAAGAAGCAATGCAAATGAAGTGCGCATTAGCATTTTCTCGTGCTTCAGTTGTATAATCTCTTCAACGAGTTTTTGCACAAAAACAAGCAGTGTGGATGTTTCTTTTTTGCGCAAAAACCCCTTTTTGGGCAAAATCCTTATGCCTCAAAAAAGAGGTATAAGGATCTTGCACAAAAAGGGGTTTTGCGCAAAAAGGAAATGTCCACATCGCTTGTTTTTGTGCAAAAATCCCTTGAGCAAAAATGGGTTGATGAGATTATGCAAATGAAGCACAAGAAAATGCTAATCCACGCTTCATTTGCATTGCCTCTTCCAGCAAAACTCATAGTGTAGACATAGCCTCAGAGAGTAGTTATTAATGGTTCACAGTTATGCTGGAAGGGCATAAAAAGTGGGGCAAGGGTCTATTTTGGGACTAGTTCTATTCAATGTCTTCACCAACAGTTTAGATGATGGCATAGATAGAAAATATGCTTATTAAATTTGCAGAAGATACCAAGCTGGGAGAAGTTGCAACTGCTTTGGAAGATAGGGTCATAATTCAAAATGATGTGGACAAACTAGAGAAATGGTCTTCAGTAAATAGGATGAAGTTTAATAAGGACAAATGCAAAGTACTCCACTTAGGAAGGAACAATCAGTTTCACACATAGGCTATGTCTACACTACAGGCTTCTTGTGCAAGAAGCTTTTTGTAGAAGAGAACTTCTGCAAAAACTTCTTGCGTAAGAGAGCATCTACACTGAAAAAGCAATGCGCTTTTGCACAAGAGAGTGTCTACACTGCATGGACGCTCTCTCGAAAGGAAGTGCTGATAGCTATCCACAGAATGGCCACCAGGGCACCTGTGCTTTTTCCTCTTTCCTGTTTTTGCGCAAGAAAACCCTGTTGCCCATTTTCAAGAACTCTTGCGCAAAAAGGAGTTATTCCTCATAGAAGGAGGAATACATACACCGGAAAACCCCCTCTGTTCTTTCATTTTACTTGTGCAAAAATGCGCTTGAGGTGTGGACGCTCCACAAGTTTTTGCGCAAAGATGGCTGGTTTTGTGCAAAAACTCTGTAGTGTAGACCTAGTCATACAAAAGCAACTGGCTAGTTAGGAATACTGCAGAAACGGATCTAGAGGTCATAGTGACCACAAGCTAAATATGAGTCACCAGTGAGACAATGTTGGAGTATTGTGAACAAGGCACAAAAAGTGATTCTTTCACTCTACTCTGCACTGATTAGGCCTCAGATGGAGTATTGTGTCCGGTTCTGGGCATCACATTTCAAGAAAGATGTGGGAAAATTGGAGAAGGATCAGAGAAGAGCAATAAAAATTGTTAAAGGTCTAGAAAACATGACCTATGAGAGAATGAATTGGGCTTGTTTAGTTTATAAAAGAGTAGACTGAGAGGGGACATGATAGCAGTTTTTAAGTATCTAAAAGGGTGTTACGAGGAGAAGGGAGAAAAATTGTTCTCTTTGGCCTCTGATGATAGGATAAGAAACAATTGGCTTAAACTGCAGCAAGGGAGGTTTTAAATTGGACATTAGGAAAAACTTCCTAACATTCAGGATGGTTAAACACTGGAATAAATTATCTAGTGAGGTTGTGGAATCTCCATCATTGGAGATATGTAAGAGCAGCTTGGAGAGACGTCTATCAGGGATTATCTAGACAGTGCTTGGTCCTGCCATGAGGACAGGGCCTGGAGTTGATGACCTCTCGAGGTCCCTTCCAATTCTAGTATTCTATCATTCTATCATTCTGTGAAAACCAACCTTTTTCTACAAATTGTTTTAATTTCAACACATTTTTATTTACCAAACAAAGAATGCTTAATTGAAAAATTTTTGACCAATCCTAAAAATGACTTATGCCTTAGCCAGTTAAATCATTTAGTACAGTAACAAAATATGCTGAGTCTGTTATAAAAGAACTTTCTTTTCCTACTGTATTAGAATGGATGCTCACCTTTTTTCTTTCTTTTTGGAAAAACAATATGAGAATTTTACATTATATTTTTATGGGTCTATTGCCTTAATCCATGTTCAAAATTGATATTAATGGGGATTCTTTATATCAATGGGAGATACAGTTCAATAATTTTTCTTTGGCCAGTACACTGACAAAAGAGTACTAAAAAATTGCAAGTCTATTGGGTTGCTTCTGAAGCTGGTCAAATTCAGCCATACTATCTGCTTGCAAATTATATGAAAATCAATCCAAATTTCGATCAATATATTTAGATAGATGGAGCTGGCTGAAAAAAGTAAATTCATATTCCATGAAAAAATTCGTAATTATTTTTCTCCTTCATAAAAATTTGAAAAATGTAACATTTCAACCAGGCCTATTCAGTGAATGATAGGGATAATAGAAACATTTCCAGCAAAACTGTTTTTTGGTATAAATTTAGTCAACCCCCAATTTTCTGTTTTCCATGGAAAGTCCTTTATGCCTAATATAAAAAAGGCATAAACATTGAAATATTTTTGAAACATTTTCATCCAGATATCCTCCACTGTGCCTCACAGGAACTGTAATTCAGTTTCCTCATATCCCCATTCTCTGAAATATAGCTCCCAAGAGTTACTATGGCAGCATTTCCAAATAAAAAATGTTTCAGGGCTGAGAAATTATTTTCACTTTAGATTTGCTTGGAGAGGCATTAAGGACACCAAACTGTTGTGAAAAAATTCAATGAAACAATCCTTTTGGTTTATTTATGCTAAAAATTTACAGGGGAAAAACAATATTTCACCAGCTCAATTAAGTAGTTTGCCTGAACAATTTTCAAGGCTTTAGATTGCTCAATTTTATAATTCAGTATTGGTCATTTTGTTTTGGCTGAGTTACACAGTATAGCTCCTCCCCACTGGAAGATCAAAACTTATTAAGCAGACCAATAAGGTAAACAATGAAAAACATTGCATAATGGAGGAGTAAATACATTTTTATCTTTGTTCCACTAGAGGTATTCCTAGAGGGTGCCCTAAAAATTAGTGTAAACAACAAGAAGTTAGTGAATAGATAGACATGTGAACTTAGTCAAATTCAACCACCATTTGGAATTTGAACAAATTTTCATTTACACCATTTTGGCTGTGTTTAACTAGCTCTGGTCCTTTCCATCTCTATATCTTATTTGTTGCATCCTAAAATTGTAGTAATGTTCAATCAACATCACATCTATCTTTCCTTTCCCTGCCCAGAAGTTATTAGTTTATTTAATCTCTTCCATGGCACAGAGTTATCAATAAAAATTTGAATTAATCGAATGTAACTAAGGGTGCCTAGGGCAGCCCTGACTGGATATGCAAAAGCCAGGTTAGGCTGCTAAAATGAGAAGAGATAATCCCAAGACTGGTGGATAACACTGAAGTTGAACTTCCCAACGAGTCACAAATTATGCTTCTGATCCCCTACACTAGTTATCAAGAAGCAAAAAAGGAATCACACAAACATCCCTTCATTCTATTCCAAGTAGCTGCTTTACAGATGTCCATCATGGGCACATCCTTCAGAAAAGCTATTTTCCTCATAACATAGTCAGATGCAACCAGATATCCATTTAGAGAGACATTGCTTCATCATAGCTTGGCCTTGGGAATGTTCCATGATGGTGACAGAGTCTGGCCAATTTTCTAAATGATCTTGTTCTGTCTATATAGAAAGTGAAGGCTCTGCTCATGTCCAAGGTGTGAAGGGATGCTTCTCTATTGTCAGCATGCACTTTAGGGAAGAATATTGGTAAGTTAGTATATTGGCTGGTTAAAGTGGAAGGAGGAGTCAATATTAGGCATGTATTTTGGGTGTGGGAAAAGGATGACTTTATAATTGAAAAATGTGGTATACAGTGGGTTTACCATCAAAGCCCTTAATTCCCCATATGTTCTTGCTGATGTGATTGCCACTAAGAAGGTGACTTCCATGGACAAATGTAAAAGTAAGCAGGTAGCTTGCCCAAAAGGACATAGAAGACTAGGTTGAGATCCAACATTGGGGTAGGGTCTCTGATGGTAAAATAGGTGTTTTGTATGTTCTTGAAAAATCATTTTGTGAACAGGTGGGTAAACACTGTAGACCCATCAATAGTAACATGGAAGGTAACAATGGCAGAAAAATGTAGTCAGAGAGAGATGAGGGAAAGGCCACAGTGCTTTAGTGATAGCATGTAGAGCATGTAGTCCAGGATTGTGGGGAGTAGAACTGTTCATAAGGAAACATGTTGAACTTGGCACCATGTAGAGAAACACCTTCACTTATGAGTGTACATTTTCCTTGTAGATGGTTGATGTCTGTTAAACAGAACATCCAGGAGTTCAATATAGCAATATGACTCCAGGGGTATTAGGCAGAGATCAGTACCACTTTAAGCCAGAGGAGCTAAACGTTTGAATGGGGGAGATGATCAAAAATCCTGCAGGAGGAGGTGAGGCACCAAAGGGAATCAGGTTTGTCTCAGCCACATGTCGTTCTAACAGAAGGCTTGGATACACACAGTGAAGCCACACCACGTGCATAAATATAAGAGGTTTTATTGACAGAGCATATTACACCTCACAGCCTTCACACATTACTAAATATGTGCTTCTCACTGCGGAGAAGCAAGCAATTAAGCAAACAAGCAAACAGGCAAACAAGAATCCAATGCTTATGCCCCTTCTGCTACAGGCAGTCGTGGACCCTCCGTCCATGCTCTTAACGGCTAGTAGCAGGCGCTGCTCCAGCGTGGAGTTCCTGGGCACCCACACAACCTAGGTCTACAGGCGAGAGTGTTCCCAGATCAGTGCCTTTTGGCCTTCTTATAATTATTCATTTCTTAGGGGCGTAAACATCCGCAAGCAGATTCTAGCAGGAAACACCACTGCTATCTAGTTCTCATACCTCATGTCCTTGGGCCTTATTATCTCACAACTTGTTTGTGTTGCTAAGGAGGCCCAGGCCAGCTCATCACCGGTTGAAACCAGCTCACCGCTGTCTCCAGCTGGACCCTCTGCAAAAAGTACGCAGAGGTAACTGGCAGTCAGTCCTGACACTACATTGTGACTATCAAGATCACTCTGGCTTTGTCCTTTTTGATGTTTATGAGGACTCAATGAAATAGTGGAAACCTAGAAAAGGCTTTTTGTGATTATTGTCACTGATGAAGAATTGCATTGGAAGGGAGCTTGTTCAAATGTGAGCATTGTCCACCAAGACAGCAATTTTTTGATACTGGGAGGCACAGATAGCTGTTTGTGGATACAACGTTAGTGCATATTGTGTAGGGTTTGGAGCCAAGCCAGAAAGGGCCTCAAGTAGCAA
Source organism: Rafetus swinhoei (assembly GCA_019425775.1). NCBI lineage: Eukaryota > Metazoa > Chordata > Testudines > Trionychidae > Rafetus > Rafetus swinhoei. The sequence continues at coordinate 156,683,109 of CM033424.1, forward strand.
CTGGCATCTTGGACAACAAATGTGGTCACTGTCATGTATGCTAGGAGTTGCACACACATTCTGGTGGTCATTTGTGTTCTGTACGATGTCAGTGAGGTTTGGCTAAGTAAGGAAGAGTTGTTGAGGCACAGTTGCTGATGCTGTGGTGTCATTGAGGCAGGCACCTATGGATTCTAATTGTTGAGTTGGGCTAAGCGTGAATTTTTGGGGGGGTTGAGTTGCTGGCCTAGTCGAGTGAAGAGCATCGTGGTGAGGGAAATGGTTTCTGTTACAAGCTGGTAAGCTGAGGCCTTGAGAAGACAATTGTCCGGGTAAAGGAATATGAGTACCGACTGAAGCCAAAGGCAGAAGAGAAGGAACTGAAGGGATGTCTGGCTGCACATTTGGGATAGCAGCTCAGAACAGCATGAGCTGGCTGCCCCATGAGCATAGCCAACCAAGGGCACTGCTACCCAACTAGAGGTGAAGGGGCGCTCAGACACCTAAAGTGGAGCACCCACAGGGACACTTCTTGAAGAGGACCTAAACTTTATAATAAAGAATAAAATGAAGAGAAATATTAAATGGTAATACTGTCACATACATAGACTCCCAACTCCATATATCAGGTTCTTCACAGTACTTGTGAGTTTGTAAGCTTGGAATTCCCTCTAGAACACATTCCATAGCACGTGGTATATAGATGATCTTCATATACAATTATTCCTAGTCTTTGGAAGAATAGATAAATTAGCCCCAGATGCTGACTAACAGCCAGAAGATGGTATGCATTAACACTCCTTTCTCTGTATATGTTTCTGCAATGATTATGCCTTCCTCACTGAATGTGCTAGAATTTTGTCCCTGGTGTTAGTACCACTGTACTACCCTTCCAGGCTCTTGTAATGTAACAGGACCTCAGGTTTAAATATACTAGAAATGTGCAAGCAAATACATTCATGCTGTCACAGCAAACATTATTCTTCCTAGCTTTTCCCTTGTTAACAGAAATCTCAAACAGACTGCTAGTCTGGTCAGAGGAAGGAATATAGTAATTAACATACTCACAATACTTCAAGTCTCTTTTCTCTGCTTTTATCATTAGGAAAGTAATGAAGATGTTAGATATCGATCAGTCAGAATGCTACATTTCTCAGTTTATTAAAACTAAATCTAAAGGAAGAGCCAGAATCTCAGAAATCTTATTTAGTTTACAAGTGTGTGTGTCATGTAGTCAGTAATGTGCTATCTATCTATCTATCTATATATTATGTTATATATAATTTTGTATTAAATCACATATTTCTTGCTGAACACATTTCCGATATCAGCCTATTGTACATCATGCATGGGCAGTTCTTCGAGAATTCTGTATTCAAAAACAAATTCAATCATATTTTGCCTTCGTGCTTAATGTTTCAGAAGCAAGAGAGTTTCTCAGTGAAACAGATATAACAATTGTTTTCTTCCATTTGGGAAAAATAACCCACATGTTTTTCTCTAGTCTCATTCTCAGAAGTGACTCAAAAATTTAAGCTGAAACAGTTAAAAATAAATCATCCTGAGGGAGAAACCCAGCCTCAAAAATTTCAGCCTAGACTGTTAATATCCAATTAAGTTATAAAATATGAAATCAGGGTCTTATAAAAAGAAGGTAGTAGGCAAAAGTAAACAAAGGCAGTCCTGCCACTACTTTAAAACAGAAGTCATAATGCGGAACTCACCATTTGTGAGATTACTATGATTAAGCCACTGTGGTATCTCTAGGACTGCATGAATCAAAGCTATTGCAAAAACGCCTGACAGTCAATGTTATACCTGGATGGCAGTGGACATTTTGACACAAATTATAAACAGTACAATTTGAGGACTGAGTTGCAAACTGGGGATGCTTGAAAATAAGTGGTTTTAGTCACCTGGTATCTCTTTGATATCATGTTTAACTAGCCCTGCTCCTTGGGCACAATCAATCTTAATTTATTTTCTCTTAGTTATTATGATTTTCTAACTATACAATGCACATCAGCAAAGTATTCTTATTTGGGACCTTTCTGGGGCAGTCAGAACCTTACTCCCTTCCCTTCCAAATCTTGTGTCTAAGGGCCAAGCCCTGGAATTTCTCTAGCAACTGCCCGTAAGAGATTGTCTCAGAGTCTTTCAAGTGTTACAGAAATTATGACCAGCTAGTTTGAGAGAAATAAGTAGCTATTAGAGAGTGGGGGCAAATCTCCCAGTTTCACTGGTAGCCTGCCATCATATGCAACTCTAGAGGGGTAGACTTGCTCCTGGCTACTCTCTAGCCCACAAGCAGCTCAGAGACCTTCTTTTGGTAAAGCACCCTGGCTGTGTCTAGACTGGCCAGTTTTTCCGGAAAATCAGCCACTTTTCCAGAAAAACTGGCCAGCTGTCTATACTGGCCGCTTGAATTTCCGCAAAAGCACTGACTTCCTGCTGTAAGAAATCAGTGCTTTTTGCGGAAATACTATGCTCCCGTTCGGGCAAAAGTCCCTTTGCGCAAAACTTTGCACAAAGGGCCAGTGTAGACAGCTGAGATTTGTTTTCCGCAAAAAAGCCCTGATCGCGAAAATGGCGATCGGGTCTTTTTTGAGCAAAAGCGCGTCTAGATTGGCCACGGACGCTTTTCCGCAAAAAGTGCTTTTGTGGAAAAGCATCCGTGCCAATCTAGACGCTCTTTTCCAAAAATGCTTTTAACGGAAAACTTTTCCATTTAAAGCATTTGCGGAAAATCATGCCAGTGTAGACACAGCCCCCTGAGTATTTTATTTATAGAGGGTTTTTTTTTTTAAATCACCACCTTTATAGCCAATTATGCAGCACAATATCAACTGTATCATGGGGCCCTTAACTGGTAGGAAGACTAAGCAGACTCAGCCCTCTGACTCCACAACTATGCACCACCTTTCTTATTTGCTCTTGCTTTCTGTGCCTTTAGTACCCTCTGGCTAATGAGTAAATTAGCTTTTAACTCTCAACAGCCCATCTCAATCTGTCACTTGGGTGCAATTTCCAGAATCAGGTGTGCTCCACTGCAGCTAATAGAAGTTTTAGTTCCCTGGGCATCTGGAGGGGGGGTTTCCTCAGGGAGAAAGAGGAAGGAAATAAATCAAAATGTTTTAATTGTAAGATCCTTATGCCAAAGAAATAAGATTAGGTTGCCATTAAACCAGTGAAAATGTCTGATTTAACTGGAAAAGCATAGGGGATATAATAATAAGAGCCTGGATGTTGTGTTTTGGGGATCTTTTACTTGAACATAAAAAGGAGAAGAGCAGGCCAATAAACTGCTATAAACTAAAATGCTAGGGACAGTTAAAATAAGTTGCAAGTTATCCTAGAATTTAACTAAAACAAATGGGGTAATCTATGGAATGTCCTTAGATTTGAACAATAATCATATAATTAAAAGCAAAGGAGAAGATAAAGTGTTAGTAATTAAGTGACCAATTAGTAAAGGAGGAGGAGAAAGCAATCCTCAACAGCAGTGATGATGACATTTGAAGGGAGGGTCTCTAGTTGAGGAGGTAACACTAGGATTTTAGATCTTTAGAACTAAGTCATAGAACTTCCCTTTCCTATGGTATTATGAGTGACAATAGTGTGGATATATACCTAATGTTTGTAAAGGGAAAATGAAATGTGGTAAATGTGGAGAAGAGTATTCCTATGAAAACTGCACAGAAGGGGAAGAGATCAAGTATAGTCATAGACCAGCATATAGATTGTTTGTTGAGGCAATCCAAGCTCAAGAAATACAAATAGCAAAAAATATTAACCTATCTTTTATCGAAACTATAAGGAGACTTTCAAAACATCAGATAGAGAATGAAAAGAAAATCAACACAGGAAAAGGGGAACTACTAGTACACCTTCAGTCTATAATAAATATGATAAACGTTGTAGAAAGAATAGCCAATGGTACAAAAGTAGTGAAAAAGAAAAGTTTATTGCATTCATGGTAGAACTAACAAAGTACACATCACAAACAGAAGCAAAATCAGAAAAATAAAAATTATAGCAAGGGCAGCAGAAAATGCTTGTATATTAGCAGTCTGTCAATAGACTGTATTCTTATGATTTTGAATCAGGGTAATGATGAAATACGACTCTTACAGAGATCACGATCTTTTGCTAGAACGCACTGAGTTTGATTAGCCAGGGTTTCTTTAAAAGAAAATATCCTAAAAATGAAAACTAAATTATATATCAGATGTATTCAGGAAACACAGTAAGTTAAAAGACTTGATTTTAAAATTCCAGAGTATATTGGCTGTGGGTATGATGGAAAATTAGGAAGAAGAGGAGGTTTTTTAACTTTCCTACAAGCAATATTAAATTGCATAGCAATAGAGAAGTAAGTCTCAAATATACTGCTACTGAGATCCGGTTGCAGAAAATAAATCTTTCTTTACTGATTTATAATATCTATAGCCTATATAGGAAATTAGAAAATTTGGACTTAGAAGTAATAGTAAAAAACGCTAACTAAAAGACTATGGCTATGTATACACTTGCGGCTTCTTGCGCAAGTACGGCCGTTCTTGCGCAAGAATCTGTAGAGCGTCCACACTGCCCGACTGCTCTTGTGCAAGGAAATTTACAGTACAGCGTGGTAAGAGAGGGCTCCTTGCGCAAGAGTTATGCTCTTTTTATCAGGTGTAAGCCCTCTTGTGCAGGAGCTCTTGCGCAAGAGGGCAGTGTGGATGTTCGGCAAGCGCGTACTTACGCAAGAATTGGCCTCCAGAGAAAAACACAGGTGGCCTCTCCTACACTCCGTACAGGCAATCACCACTTGTTGGTTCCCCCTAGTTGCCCTCCCCTTAAAGGCACAGACACGGAGCACAGCCATTTGCCATGTGCAGCCCGGGTAGCAGCCAGGGGGGAGCAATGGCAGCTGCCCAGCCTCAGCCAGGTTCCCTCAGACCCCACGGAGGAGCCACCCTAGAGCACCCAGCAGGCCTGAAGGGGCACCAAGCGGCGGGCTCCATGCTGGAGCACCGCTGAGGTGACTGCCCTCCTGGACCTCTGGGGAAAGGAGGAGGAATGCACACATCTTTGCCCAGATGGCCCAGGCGCTGGCTGCGCAGGGACACCCAGCCCAGACCCTGGAACAGGTCCGGGCCAAGGTGAAGGACCTGCGCCTCACCTACGTGCGGGCCAGCGAGCATGGGGATGGCAGAGCCACTGCCTGTTCCCATTATCACCGCCTGCACCAGATCTTGGGGGACAAAGAGGCCAGTCCCCTGCTGGCCCAGGTGGACACAGCGGTGACCACCCCAGTGGTCCGACCCAAGCCACCGGAGGAGGAGGAGAAGGAGGAGGGAGACCAGTCCTCGGATGAGGAGGAGGAGGTGGCAGAGGACAGCAGCCAGACCTCACCATCCCGGCCCAGCACCAGTCAGGATGTGTCCTGGGCATCCTCAGAAGCTGGCGAGGGATTGTCTGGTGAGTGCAGTGGCTACCATTCGCAAGTGTTCTGGAGAAGGTGGGGGGAGGGTCACAGGGTAGGGGAGAGGTAGCGGCACATGGCACAGCCTGGCCACATGCTGCGCAGAGGCATGCAGCATGTGCAACCTAGTGCAGCTAGGGTTGCCAGGTGTCCAGTTTTGAACCGGACAATCCAGTCTTTGAGCTTTCTGTTTGGGAAACAAATTGAGAGGATATAAATGAGAAAATATACATGTCTGGTATTTTTTAACTAAGATGTAATGTCGACTGTCATGTAATGTCAAGTGTGTCTGGTATTTTTGTTGCAACCATCTGGCAACCCTACGTGCAGCCAGACCAAGTGGCACAGAGAAGCGGCAGCTAGCCCCAGCACACGCCTGGGAGCCCAGGGATTCCGCTCGACCAGACCGGGGTTTGGCCAGGAGTAGGCCAGCCCGAAGGTTGCAGGCCTAACCCCACACAGCCTAAAGGGTGCTGCACACAGCACACATCTATGGCCACCTCTGGGACACTGTAGCTTCCCTTGGGGAAGGCACAACAGGCCCTCCCAAGCACATGCGGCCCCTCTGGGGGCTCCTGGGCCACCTTGGGACCCCCCCTCCCACTGCCCCAGGGGAATTCCCCCTCACCAGCCACACCTGTCCTCGGGTATTGTGACGTGCTGGGAGGAGGGCACGGGACACCATTTGGGTCAGGACTCACTGACCATGTTGCTCTCCTCTGCTTCTCCTGCAGTGGGACCCCCTGTCAGCGAGGGACCTTCCAGCCCCATCCCGCCAGCGCAAAGGATCCAGGGCCTGTCGCAGCGTTCCTGGGACCGCCACCACCTGCTCTGCTGCCACGTCTGTGTGATTGAGCACATGGAGCGCGCTCTTACCCAGAAGATCCGCGCAGATGCGGAGTAGCAGGAGCGGGTGTGGGGCCAGTACCTGGAGCGCTGCGACCGTGTCTGCACTCTCCTGGGCACCATTGCCGAGCGGATGGGCCCTGTGCAGCAGCTCAATGTTACCAGGCCCCCCTCAGCCACCCCAGCTCTCCGCCCACTTCTCCCCCTGCCTTGCCCATGCCCCCTCCCGAGGTCCCCCCTGCCTTGCCCATGCCCCCTCCCGAGGTCCCCCACTCTTGGCACCTCCTGGTGCAGCCTGCCCCAACCCGGCACGAGGGGCAGAGGCGCCCCCGCACCCATGGGGGTGGGAGAGGCCTCCTTTGACACCCCTCTCCCCTCCTCCCAGTTCAGGGTCCCCTTCTCCCCCTCCTCCCAGTTCAGGGTACCCTCCTCCCCCCTTCCCACAGTGCACTCCCTTCCCCATGTAAATAAAAAAGTGCCTTATCTACAGCAAGTGCATTTTATTTATTGGGAGGTGAGGGAAGGGTGGCGGGAAGGGGTGGTGATGGGAGTGGGAAGTGAGGGTACGGGGGCATCCCTGCGGTCAGAGGTGTAGGGGTGGCCTATTGTGGGGCCTGGTCCAGCATCACCCGGAGGGCTTCCCGGACCCGAACCCCATAGCAGTTGGTCTGCCAGGTGGTGGCCATTTGGGGCTGCTGGTAGGCCTGGCCCTCACCTGCCATCCACCCCGGAGGAAGGCCTCCCCTCTCTCCTCAATAATATTATGGAGCACGCAGCATGCCGAGATGACCTCCGGGATGTGCTGCACCCCCATGTCCAGGCGGGTCAGGAGGAACCTAAACCGTGCCTTCAGACACCCAAAGGCGCACTCGATTGCGGGCCTGGTCCAGGTGGCTGTTGAAGGTGGCCTGGCTGTGGTCCAGGTGGCCGGTGTATGGCTGCATCAGCCAGGCCATCGGGGGTAGGCCGCATCCCCCAAGATGCACACTGGCATCCTGACATCCCCAATGGTGAATTCCCGCTGGGGGAAGTAGGTGCCCGCCTCCAGCCTGTGGCACAGGCCTGAGTGCCTGAAGATGCGAGCATCATGGGCCCTGCCGGACCACCCCACATAAATGTCCTGGAACCAGCCCTGGTGGTCCATTAGCACCTGGAGCACCACTGAGCAGTAGCCCTTCCGGTTTATGAACCGGGCCGCTCGGTGCTCTGGCGCCCAGATGGGGATGTGGGTCCCGTCTACGGCTCCCCCACAGTTCGGGAACCTGAGGCTGGCAAAGCCGGCAATGGTGGTGTCCATGTCACGGGGGCAGATCACTCTCTGGAGCAGCACGTCATTGATGGTGTTGACGACCTGCAGAGGGGCACATGGGAGCACAGGGGATGCATGGAATGAGACACAGTGCGTACATGGGCCCCTGGGGTGTGCTCACCCTCCCTTTGATGGCCCTTCCCCCCACGCAGGCCAGGGCCCTCTGCCCCCCAGGATTTCTCCTCCCCCCCACCAGCAGGGCTGTGTGCAAGAGGGACAGCATGACCCCCTGGGTGCGGGGCTTCCCCCTGCCCCTACAGCCTCCCCACACCCGGTCTGGCCCCTTCCCTCCCCCAGGACAAGCCCGTGGTCCACGGAGGGCCTTATCTGCTGGACGACCGCGCCGATGGTGGACCTGCCCACCCTGAACTGGTTCGCCATGGAGCAGTAGCTGTCTGGGGTGGCCAGTTTCCAGAGGGAAATCGCAATCCTCTTCTCCACGGGGATGATGGGGCGTAGGCGGGTGTCCTGATTCCGGAGCGCAGGGATGAGCCAGGTGCAGAGCTCATGGAATGTCCCCCTGCGCATCCGGAAGTTCTGCACCCATTGCTGGTCACCCCATTGTCCCAGCACCAGGCACTCCCACCAGTCCCCACTGGTGTCGTAGCTCCAGAGGCGCCTGTCAGTGGTGGGGTGCGGGTGCCCGAGCCCAGCTGCAGCCGTGGTGGAGGAGCTCCACAGCCTCTATTGTGGCCATGAGGAGGGGACGTTGCTGGTTGGGAGGGTCCTCCGGCTCCATGGCTGTGACGGTGGCAGCGAGGGTGCCCAGGGGCACTTGCCAGGAACAGAGGTGACAGGTGCTGTTGTGGCTCTCACTCCCTCAAAAGGGTGCGTGAGCATGCAGCCACAGGGAAATGGCCATCCAGGAGACCGTTTAAGTACGTTTCCCAGTGGGGGTCCGGCGCATGCCCACAGACGTTGCTGGTGACCTCTTGAGATGGCCGAATTTCTTCCGGAGACACATTCTTGCGCAAGGGCTTCCCGCCAGTGTGGACGCTTTCTTGTGCAAGAGCTCAGCATTCTTATGATGTGATTCTGGCCAGTGTGGACGTTTTCTTGCGATATTCCTGCGCAAGAACCCGCCAATGTAGACATAGCCTATGTGTTTATATAAGCTGACTTAAATAGCCATAATAAAATGTGGGGCATGAAAAAACTGATGGCAATGGACCATGGTTAGGAAAGTTTACTGATGAAAACAGTCTAGTGGTTTTAAATGATGGCATACCACCTACATTTAGTGCAGCAGATGATAGATTTTTCCTTGCTTAGATCTGGGAATCATAACAGCAGACACAACTGGGAAATATATAAGTAATAGGGCGTGATCATTTCTAATACTTATTACCTTCAAGGGCAAGTTGAGGTTGAAGGTAATGTAAAATTGTTCATCTGAAATTTTAAGAAAGGTAACTGGCAGTTATTTATGAATAAATGTACTGAATTTATGAATGTTCATTCTGTGAATGATAACAGAAACATTTACTGACATTATAATAAAGAGATTAATAACAAGTCCTTTAGAAGCCATACCTAAGATACTAAAGTACCAAAATTTGATTCCACGACAGAATGAGAGAGCAAAATGCCAATTAAAGAAAGGAACAAAGCCTTTAAGCAAGCAAAAATGAAATGTATAGTAAAGATCCAGTGAAGTGTACAAGAAACAAGGCAATAACATAACGAATTATAAAACAGAAGCACAGATAATTGAGGAAATAATGTGAGTGGATAAATAAATATACCAAGAGATCAGAAATATACAGGTAAATCAGAAGAATGCATGGACTTCAGACTGAGTGTAGTTTGATTACCAGATTACCTGTTGTGTTCCCTCCCTCTGGGGCATCTGGTATTGGCCACTGTCTACTGTTTTTTCGGTAGGGTTTTTGTGCAAAAATAAGCAGTGTGGACATTTTCTTTTTGTGCAAAACCCCCTTTTCCTGCAAGATGATAAAAAGGAAGATACACCGTTGTATTTCAGTTTCTGATTTAACGATATGATCAAAACAGTGGAAGGCAAAAAGTTTTCATGATAGAGGTTTTCTAGATATTGGAAAAATGTATCATGTGATGGATGGAAGGTTTGTTATAAAATGTAGGTGCTCTAAGGAAAAGGAGAAGAATGCATGGAGGGATTTGGGACTGTGTAAAAGGACCATGCAGGTAAGAGTTGACAAAGTTATACTGACTTGAGCACAGAGTAGTGTTATCAGCCCAACCTTATGTAATATTATGATAAAAGATTTTTTTCAAAATGAGTAAGTGCTGGGGCCGAATGCTGGAACAACTTTTATAGTGGGGGTGATGAGTGCTCATGAACCCAGCTGAAAACCATTTCAAGCCAGGGAGTGCTGCAACACTTCCCACTTCCATAGTCCCAGCACCTATAATTCCAGCACTCGTTTGGTATCACTCTAGTTGCAGACAATTGTGTTTTGTGGATTAGGAAATGTGAAGTGGCAGAAAAAAAGAATTAATCAAGTGCTGCAAGAGCCTGCTGGCTGGGGAAATCCATGGGGTATCAAGTTCTCCGTTGCTAAAAGAACAAAGGACTGAACTCTGCAAAAGGGAAAGTAACAAAGGAATGTAAACAGTGTCTATCTGGGGAAAGAACTGATATACCTAAAGGGTTTAGATTCCTAGCAGTAATATTTGATACTAAATTACTTTGGAACCACGATAGACTGTGTTCAAGATAAATGTACAGGACAGATAAAACTGCTTAAAGTCTTGCTAGGACTAATTTTGGGCAGGCCTGCACATGAGGGATGGGCAGGGTGTGTGCAAAGGGGACAGTTGCCCCGGGGTCTGGTGATTCAGAAGGGCCTCCCAGCCAACACTGTTGCTATCACAGAAGCAGTGGCAGCAAGAGCTCCAGGCACTTTAAATCGCTGCCAGAGTGCTACATGGCACTCTTTGGGTGGCTCTGAAGGGTGGGGTGGGGGCCCAAGGCATGCTCCAGGCAGCGTTGAGAGATGGCTGCCTTAAGCCTCGTCCCTTCTGCCCGAGGCCCCACCCCTTCTGGGAATGCAGAGCATCCCCACACACATACCTTGCTCAGAGGTCTGGCTAGTAGGTCAGGTCCCCTGATTAGGGGTCAGACAAGATAACACGGTTGATGGTATACAGAGCCTGAATCAGATTAGTTATTCACTCCTGTTGCCAAGCTTTGGGTCAGCATTAAAATCAGACCTTAAAAAGTTAGATTTCATACAAGCCTAGGCACTACAAATTGTATGTGGTACATTTATTTTATCTGTGTATGTGCTACAATGGCTTCTAGAGAAATGCCAGTAACACCACTAGGCTATGTCTAGACTGCAGGCTTCTTCTGAAAAATCTTCTTCCAAAAGGGAGCATCCACACACAAAAGTGCATTGAAAAAGCGATTTGCTTTTTCAAAAGATAGCATCCATTCATTGTGGATGCTATCTCACATTTAATCTGTGATTACTATCGACGGAGTGGCCACCAGGGCACCTGTGCTTTTTCCTTTTTCCTCTTCTTTTGAAAGAATTCCCTCTTCCCTATCCACACGCTCCTTTTTCTGAAAGAGCTCTTTTGGAAAAAGGCTTCTTCCTCATAAAAAGAGGATTACCAATGCCGGAAAAACCCCTCTGTTCTTTCAATTTTTTGTCAAAAGAATGTTATTGCAGTGTGGTCATAAGTGAAGTTTTTTCGGCAAAACAGCCATTTTTCCAACAAAACTCTGTAGTGTATACATACCCCTAATGAAACAAGTGTATGTAACTTCTGAGGCCAAAGTTGATGGGAATTGTAATTATAAAGGTACCAAATATATAAGCATTGTAGTGAATTTGACAACACAAATTCTAGCACATAATGAACAGCACGTGCCATTTGAGTCAAAATGTGGTTGAAGAAGTTGAAAGACAAGAAGAAGCTCACTGAAATGAAGGGAAATTCAGGAATGGATGGAAAGTGGCATGTCCAAATGTGGATTTAGATTTATTTTATAAACTTAAGAGTAAAAAAAAAAAGAAACAGTAGGTATTAAAAATGAAGCACACTGGTATATCAATGAAAAAATGGATTTTGTCCAGTATATGCAGATGGGGCTACAAAAGAAAACAAATGCGAAGGGCGTGGAAAGAACATTGTATAACAAAAATTGGAATTAGTACCTCTAAAAGAATACCTGATTTTGTAGTAGTCATGCACCCAAACTAGTTACAATCATGCGAGCATGAAATTCAGACGCCAGCAACAGAAGTCTTATTTTTCAGATTCAGACTCCAACTGATGGTTAAACTGATTTAATCTCTGAAATTGTATTTTTAATAACAGAGTTAGTACAGGATAATAAAGATTTAATAGTGTATTATGGGATAACAGAATGCTATGGTGGACAAAGTATGGAAAAATGAGAAGAGTGTCATTAAAAAACCCTCAGAGGGATAAATGTGTTAGTCTGTAAGGGTATGTCTACACTTGCATCCCTAGTTCAAACTAGGGATGCAAATGCAGGCATTCGAAATAGTCAATGAAGCGGGGATTTAAATATCCCGCGCTTCATTAGCATGATCTCGCCGGCACGTTACTCCAAATGCCAGCTGTTTTGAAAGTGAAAGTGCGCGCCAGGACGCGTTAGTTTGAACCAAACCCCTTGGTTCAAACTAACGTTACTCCTCATTTTTTGATATTTAAATCCCCGCTTCATTGACTATTTTGAATGCCTGCATTTGCATTCCTAGTTCGAACTAGGGTGCAAGTGTAGACATACCCTAAGGGTGTGTCTACACTGGGGACTTATTTTGAAGTAACTCCCCTTATCTTGAAATAAGAAGCATCCACACTACCAAACCTCTTATTTCAAAATAATGAACTTGCTATTTCAAAATAATAACTTCTGCTTGTGAAGAAGTTATTTTGAAATAACTTATTTCGAGATAACCTGGTAGTATAGATATAGCCTAAGTTTAAAAACAACCAGTACTCCTGTGGCACCTTGGAGACTAACAAAAATATATAGTTTCATAGAAAAAATATTAAGTAAACAGAAAGTTAATAACCTAGTACAGAAAAAATTAAAAGAGGAATAGCTAAAAAATGGATTAATGGAATAAAAGAGGAAGATTACTTTTTTTCTAGAAAGTTCTGCCCTAGAGTTGAGGATAATGATTTTGTTCAGGGTCTGGATAAGAAAAAATGAGGTGATTTTGTTCAGAAAATTGACTAGCCATTGTCACTTAAACTGAAATAAACAGATACAAAAATCGACTGTGTACTCTGTAAAGTCTAAGAAAATTTATCACCTTTTATGGGCTTGTAGGTGTTTTCAGGAAAAAAAAGGAAAAGCTTTCTGAGGAATTCAAACATCCTCAGGTAACAAAAGTTACATTATGTTGTTTAGCACAAATTTTGGGCAAAAGTAGTAGTATTAGAAAGGAGTTGTTACATTACCAAAGGACAGAGTTAGAGAATATAAATGGCTAACTATTTTGGAATTATAGTTGATGGCAGTCAGGCACCTATGGACGATTCAATCCAGTTTGTTTCACTATTTAAAATAAAAAAAGAATGTTGGTTCAACTGCTATTGCCCAGCACTTTGTCATAGCAACTAAAAGTAAAACAAGCCTTTGTCCTATCAAAATTGTCTAGACATGAACTGAAAAAGTTCCCACACTGACATTTGTATGGTGTTGAGCAACTTCAGTGGCTTTTTAAATTTAAGGGGAGCAGATGGTCTTCCAAGCTCCTCATGATGAGCTTGCATCATGATACAGGATCAAGCCCTTAAACAATATTTTCTCCTATGCTCTCTGGCACTTGCGGGTAATGGCCTGTAATTATTTTTCATACCACCCTGAAGAGCAGCTGTTTTTAACCTCTGTGTTCCAGATGTGTTCAATGGAAGCCTGTTGATGGGGGAGGGAGGGGCAAAGGAGGCAGCTATCCTGGGGCACGGCGATTTAAAAAAGGTCTGAGGCTCCCAGCTTCCTCTACTGCTGCTGAAGCAGTGATTGTGGCCAGAGTCCCATACCCTTTACATCACCACTGGAGCACCAGGAGCAATACTCCAGGCAGCTCCAGCCCCATCCTTTCCACCTTAGGACCCACCTCTTCCAGGCGCACAGAACCACACCTCCACCTTGCCTAGGGGTCTGGAAATTCTGTCAGCTGCCCTCCTGATATGTGTACACTACAGAGCTGTGTTATATATTGATGGTTTCTGATCCTATGACTGTTGCACCCCAGAATTCTGTTTTGTTGCTAATAGAGTTTTATTCTAAAGTAGCACCATAGCAGTGTAAAAAAAAAATCACACAAAACCAGAAGCATTGTGCTAGTGATGATGTTTAAAGAAGTCCAACTGTCATTCAGCTGGAATGAATGCTGGAAATCACCTCAGATCAAAGAAAAAGAAAATGATCAGTATGTTGAGACTAGCCATGCCCCCGACTTTCATGTTTGCCCTGAAGAATCTGTTTCCCTATAAATTAAATTAAATATATAAAAATATAATAAAGCACTGTGTTTACTTTTCAAATTGTCCATCAAATTCTCTGAAGAGAACTGTCAAATAGATTCAGTGCACAGATCAAGGATGTTAAGAATTTGGACAGGAAAACATCTCTAGGGTAATCTTCAGGTGTATTGTGTTATCAGCCTCTGCAATTTGAATCCAAAAGATTTTCTATTATGTGACTTGATATTTAAAGGTTAGTAACTTCAGAAGTGTTTACCTACATAGCCATTAATTATAAATAAGTGGTTGTACAGAGGGAAATATTTACTAAAAGCTGAGCAGTGCCCTCTGTATATAAAACTGTCCATCAAAAGACTGTTAGAAACACTGAAAAGAAGGTTGGTTAACTACTTCATGGCAGGATGGAGACTTTCTTATGCATGAATACCACAATTGCTAGTAAAGTGATAATTTATGATACCATGCCTGCTGTACCAAAGAGTTAATCCTATCAAATGTAGTGATATAATGTTTTTACATAACTCATCTGAATTATCTAATTACTTATTCATATTAGAGATAGGGATCAGCCAAGGAGAGTTCAGATTTAATTTAAATTAAGATGAAGGTGGTATTGAATTTGATTTGATTTAGGTCATCTCTAGAGATGTAGTGATACACTCACATATAAATTAAATAGTATATATGAAAACTTTGTAATAACATATTTTACAAAAAAAAGTGTGGCCATGAGTTTATAGGGTCAGTATGGTCTATTTGTGATAAATATAGTATGCTAGAAGGTGCTGATGAACACTATCAGTGGGGGCTTGGATCCAGAGAATCACAGATTTAATTAAAGTCAATGAATGTCCCTGATCTCTTTGAAGCTTAACAGAAGGATCAATGAAGCCCATTTATGCAGGTAAAACAGCTACAAAAAGTGAAGGCCACTGCTCAAGGCACTAGGTCATATTGCCAAGTCAGAGCTAAGCCAGGGGTTTGCCTGGGGTGAGGATAATTTTTATAGGAATTGTGGTTTGGTGGAAGCAAGTCATATGAGAGAGTAGTGTCTGTGAAACTCAGAGAAGCAAGGAGACAAAGGTTGGGCAGATATCTTCCTGGAGTCGTGTGCTTGGGGATTTCTGAGAACGGAAACTTCCTTCTGATGTTCATTTCTATTGTGCTCAGTCAAAGAGGATAGTATTTGTGGGTTTTGTAACAAAATTACTCCAAGAATATACATGACTTTAACACTTTGTTGAAGTGCCTGGTACTGTCAGTTACCTTGTTATATACCCCTTCAGCCTGCAGAAAGAGGAAAATTTGCTTCTACTCAACCAGTAGAGAATTACCAGTCTGCCCAAACAGTCTCCTCAAGGCTCTTCCTGCCCTTCCTTGGCTTTGCCTGTTAAAAATAGGGGCACGCAAGCCCCTTTGAAGCATCCCACTGTAGTGTCCAGCCCTTAAGCAGTGTCCAGCACCTATGCATATGACACAACCCTAAATTGTCAGGTAAGCTGTCCCCAAAGGAACTTGTGAACACAACATATTTTGTTTTAGCTATCACCTCCAAGACAATATTGTGGCACTGAGATGCAGTTATAGTGAAAACAATCATAAGTTTACTATCAAAGGCTATAATTTAGGTCTGGAGATAGCAAGTCCAGGTAACAAACAGAAACAAATGGTTATGCATATTTGTAAAATGTTTCTTGGACACTAAGGGTATGTCTACACAGCAACAT
Source organism: Rafetus swinhoei (assembly GCA_019425775.1). Taxonomy (NCBI): domain Eukaryota; kingdom Metazoa; phylum Chordata; order Testudines; family Trionychidae; genus Rafetus; species Rafetus swinhoei. The sequence continues at coordinate 156,698,893 of CM033424.1, forward strand.
TATTTCAAAATAATGTCAAAATACTGTCAAGCTGGAGGACTTCTTACTCAGACTCCTGTAACCCTCATTATACGAGGAGTAAGGGAAGTCAGAGGAAGAGTGCTCTATTTCGAAATAAGTGCTGTATAGATGCTCCCTATTTCAAAATAAGCTATTTCAAAATAAGTAGCTCAATTTGCATAGCATATTTTGAGTTAAGCTCTGCAATGCTTATCTCCATCTGGAAGTAACCTGTTTTTCCCCCTTTGGGTGGTGACAGATTTCAGTACATACACACAACTCCTTAAATATCATCTGTACATACCTCTAAGAGGATCAGTGTAACATAAGTTTTGATGAGCTACTTCATTTAGCCCTTTGAATAAATACTATGAAAGCAATGTGTTGTGTGTAGTGAGTTTGTCAGGTTGTCAACAGTTACTATTACAGTAATCTCTTTGCCATTTGATACAGAAGAGTTTTTAGGGTCACAGATTCATAATACTGACTTCTTATGCAAGCAGAAACAACCCTACCAGACCCAAATATTTTTGGCTCTCTGTTTGGGCCAAACCTTTATATAAAGGTTACAAATATTATAAAAAAGGCTTCTATTTCCTCAAAATATACAATAAACAATGTGGTTTATTCCAACAACAGACTTTCTTGCACAAGTGATGGTGATGTGGGGCTTTAAATATTTTTCTGGCTTTTTGGGACTGACTGTGATAGTGATGAGAAGTTAAAATGGAGGGGAGTCACTGCTTTATATAAAACCCTATATGTTATTCCTGAGCCTAGCAGACTTTTCCCCTGACGTACCAAGTGCAAACAGTTTGGTAATCAGATGCTAACTCAACAATTTGCTAGCCCAAGCACCAACAAACAGCTTGTCTCAAAAGTCTGACACAAACTAAAGGAAGTAATTTGCTCACTTCTTCTTCACTTCATTTCTGCTTTAGCCCACAAAAGCATGTCACCTTCAAATATCTATAAAAATTAAAACCCCTGAGGCAATATCAAAGTACTAGCTAAGTGAAAATTATATTCAAATTTGAAATAATTCCTTTCCCATTGTTCAATAACTTCCTTTTAAACTGTAACAATGTAGAAACATGATGTGGTTTGTATTATTGTTAAGGTGAGAGAGAAATGTCTAGCAATAAATTCTTATCAGAATAACATAAAACTATAACCATGTGAGTTGTTTTTAAATATTCACTTTACTTCTTCCCTTTCCCCTCTCATTTTATTCACTACAGGTTGGACCTTTCTGGCCTGGCACCCTCAGGACCTGACCATACCCAAATGAGAGGATTTGCCGGACCAGGAGAAGTCCCTCCCCTAATGACCCGTGCTGCCTTGAGGCTAGGGCTCCAGCTCCACCCCAGTGCTTTCTAGCTGCCACAGGTTCAGATTCTGCTGGGGCTGGTGTGCCTTGGCTAGAGCTCTGCAGCCAGGGCTGGAGCTCCCAGGCTTCATGGCCGGGGCTGGAGTGCCACAGTTGCCTGGTTCCACAGCCAGGGCAGGGGCTGGAGCTGGAACTGGAGCTCCCCATTCTGGCCCTAGTGGCCAAGGAGCTCTAGCCCCAGTGGCAGCCAGGGAGCTCTGGCCTTGGCCTTGCCCACGGAGCTCTAGCCCAGGGGCCAGCTGTGGAACTCCGGACCAGCCACAGAGCCAGACGGCTGTAGAGCTCTGGCCCAGTGGCAACTAGGGAGCTCCGCAGCCATCTGGTTCCAGGGCCAGGGCCAGAGCTCTCTGGCTGTGGATGGGCTGGAACTGGGGCCAGAACTCCCCACCATGCCTCCTGCCTCCCTGATACGCTCCTGCCACACTGCCAGACCTCTCTTTTCCTGGGCTCTGTGGTCAAGAAACATCTGTGGTCCTGCTGGACCATGAATGTTGCCGGACCAGAGTCCCAGATTAGGGACGTACAACCTGTATTTTATTGCACATATATACTTCATCAATGTGTGGTGAGAAAAAAAGACTGGTCTAAATGACACCTTTACCACCCTATTGATGTCAGTTGAGTTGCAGAGGTGTTACTGGAGACAAAATTTTGCTCAGTAGTAAATGCGATGGGAGGCTATTGAAGGGGATGGGTAAGTTTGTTTCCCCCATGCCCTGACAAAGCAACTAAAAGGAAAAAAAATCAAGGAATTAAGTTTTTACTAAATAAAATTATATAATACATTTGGGCCAGATGCTCTGAAGGATTAAATATGCTGATTTACACCAGCTACTGATCTCACCCATTAATGTTTGCTCATCTTATCTCAGGGGAATGAGATAACCCAGGGGAGTTAAGCACCTAGGCCCTTCTGAAAATCCCACTAGGCACCTAAATACCTTTGAAAATGGGCTTAAGTCCTATGTTTTTCAAGTGATATTTGTGATTTTGGGGGTTTATCCTGAGACTTCTGATCATCAGTGTTAGCCCAGCATTTTCTGAAAAGCCAGTCCTTTGAGTGTATCCAACTCCGCTCTCAAAAACTGAAGCACTCAACATCACTAATCACATAAAACAAATTAACCCCTTTAAAGTTTCAGAAAATGTAAAACAATCTGGCATATCACTGACATTTCAGTTTAATCACTATCCTTAATCCCATTGTGTGACATTGTATAATTAAAATTTGACCATGTACATCATTGTCGCTACCATTGTTATAAAACTGAAACATACCCTGCACAATGTACTCCATGTAAAGTGAATGGAAAAAAAGGTATAGTTTGCTGAATAATTGTCCTATTTGCATGTATAATTTTTTATCTAAAGTTATGAATATTGATTTTATCCCTGTATTTCAGATGTGTTTTGCTCTTATGGTAATACCCACAATGTAGTTTATATCTGGTCTAGCCAGCACATTGTGATTAGACTATTCAAGTTGATGGCCCATCAATGAACAGAGTGTGCAATGGAAGAAGCTTATCTCTAACTGATGGACTTTCCTCTGGACGTTCCAGCCAGAATATGTGTAATGGTCCTTGCTATGACTCATCGAAACATGCGCAGGCATGTTACCAGATCATCTAACACTGGACTCCGTCTTGTGCCTATACTTTTCCACTAAATGTGTTGGGTGTTTTGCCTGGAACAATGAGTTTCCCTCCATGGCAGAAGCTATAAAAGGCCCTGGAAATGTCTTCATTTTGCTGCTGTTCTGCTCTGATCTCTGGTCTATGGCCTTCTACTAAAGGGAGCATTCTAATCAAGGAACTGAGGACCTTCCAATCTTTTGGAAGCAATCAGAGACTTAAAAAGTCAGGTTAGTCCATCACTGCTTCAAGCCTGATCCAAGAATTTTGCAATTATTGTGTCTATTGGATCCCTCTAAACAATTTAAACTCGTCTCTTTCTTTTCACTTATAAACAAAACTTTTGATATTAGATACTAAAGGATTGGCAATAGCATGCTTATTGAGTAAGATCTGAATAACATATTGACCTGCATTATGTGGCTGGTCTGTTGGGATTGGAAAAAATTGGTTGATTAAACTGGTTTTAATCTTCTTACTTCTTGTTGGCTAGTGAGCTAAGACAGAAGTTTACTTTTGCTGCTGGTTTGGTAGATCTTATGGGAAAATAACCACCAATTTTGGGGTGTGTCTGCAGTTTTTCCTGAATTTGGTATTCATAGTTGTGACCAACAGAGGCATGGTGCCACATTGTACATTCACATTCTAAATCACCTTTACTTTCTCTTCTTTTAGTAAAAACAATTTTTTTCACTAGCGCTTTAGATATTAACTATCTTTGGTCTCTTTATTTTAGCAGCTATAAATTTGTACACAATGAAGTGGAGAATCAGGCTCTATCTTGTTTTCTAATCAGGCCTTTCCACTGATTTCAGCAAAATTTGAAGTGCTGAATGAATTCCTGAAGTCTCAAGCTTAAAGAAGCAGGATGCATAAGCTTCCGATTTACAATGTTTTATGGAGAGAAATGTTGGCAGGGGACATTGCAACTGTAAATTCACCTCTGATAGACTGCCATTCTAGCTGCCCTGATTATTAGGAAACTGTAGCAGCAAAGCGCTGCCAGCCTTCTCACCATTTTAGCTACTTATGACTTTCTTAAACAGCAGGTGACAACGTCCAACACATACAATAGGCTCTGCAGATGTCACACACTGTGCCCAGTATTTATTGATTCTGGAACTGTGAGTTTCAGGCTGGGTTGCTGTGCATGTGACATTTCCATCTTTGGAAGGAAAGCTATCTGTGTAACCAGTTGTGGGAGCTCCGTGGAATGTGGTGGAGCAAATGTATGTGAGTTAAGAACAGCTACAGTAACTGTCTATGTAAATAGCTAGCAATGTTGATATAGGGGGATATTTTCCAAGACATATATGGCTTGTGGGCAACTACCACCAACGGAGTTAATAAAAAAACCCTCCCCAATTGAGTTTTTACATGTTTAAAACTAGGCATGGTATCACAAATGCAATACACCACCAACACAATTGTGAGTTGGTAAGTCACTAATTAAATCCTCACCTTATCATTGTAATCTACAGCCACCATTCACAGCATACATCTCCTCCCTCCATCTTCACAAAAAATGTGAAGATCTGACTCTGCCCATAAATATCATATAATGAAAAATCTAAAACCAGCATGCTTCCTCGTTACGTCACTTGAGACCCTATGAATAGTGACTTCCCCAATCTATGAACATTGTTACAGATTATCTCCTCTTAACAAACTCTCTCCTTTCATAATAATTCAATATAATGCCCCCAAACAATCATCAACTAAAAAACCTATACAATACAATATGCCACTAATCACCAATTCTACATTTCACACTATTAGAAGAAATGCATCTCTATGCAGTTACATGACTGAAGTTAAATGTTTGCAATCAATGTGATTGAATAGGGATTCAGACAGTTGTGAGAGAAAATATTAAGCCTCATTCTCTGTGTCTTTTTACATCTATCTCCCTTGAAATAGTTTTTCAAAAGAAAACAATTTAAGTGATATAACTACAGTACAAACAGGAGCTAATGTAATTGAAACAATCAATCCCCGACATAAGAAACATTTCTCAATTCTGCACATACATCTTTCTCTGCACACCTTATGTTTTGGTAATTTATGTGTACAATGAGTCACAAGATAAATGATTATGCATTTCATGAACATATTGAGCAAGTAGGCTAAGACCATCCACTAAACCTTCCTGTGATATTTCATAATAACAGGACCACCCTAGAGCATGGAACAATGCTTCTGGGTTACCTCTTATGTTTCTCTCCTCTTGGCTTTTTGAACACATTTGCAGTCTCTAGGAACAAACAAAAGTATTTTCTACAGCATAAAGAATAAAAGCTGGCAGCTTTTCTCTACATAATTAATATAAATCCTGTCAAGAAAGGATATCCAAACACAAAACGTGCTAACATATGAGGAAATCATAACAGGCTTTAAAAAGAACTTAATTTGAAAACTAAAAACAAAAACAGAAAACAAAATGTAGAAAGGAGTCTAAACCCCAAAAACCTATACACCTCTTCTAATTTAAAGTAGTTTAATAAAAATTTTGCTTGTGTTTAACTCTTTATCCCATAAACTTTTATTAAGATTCAAGTCCTCTGCAGTCTAATAGCAATGAAAATAATAGTATTCTATAAAATTAGAATTTGGAAGAAATTAGTACAAAATGTTGATCATTTAAAATGACACTATTTTGGTAGTCTTTTTTGAATTATCCTATTGAATTTCAACAGACATATGAGTCTATGTACTTCTTTGTAATGGTTTAAAAAATCCAGAAAATACCTATGTTGTACTGGACAGGGACACGTTAGAATTCTTGAATACAATGGGAATTTCCTCTGAATAAGGACAATTATTGAATTGGGCCTTAGATATATTGCACAGAATATATTTTAAATTGTTGCTACCTGATATAAATCTAGAGTAACACTCCATGCCACTTATTACATTTAGTTTTTGCTTCTCTTTTGGTGTTATGAATGGGCTACCCTCTTTTATGAATAGGTGGGGAGCTGACTGCTATGTCTACACTACAGAGTTTTTTGGGAAAAACGATTGTTTTTCTGAAAAAAACTTCACTTACGTCCACACTTCAATTGCGTTATTTCAAAAGAAAATCAGAAGAACAGAGGGGTTTTTCTGACATTGGTAAACCTCTGTCTATGAGGAAGACGCCTTTTTCTGAAAGAGCTCTTTAGGAAAAAGGCGTGTGTGGACAGGGAAGAGGGAGTTCTTTTGAAAAAAGAGGAAAGAGGAAAAAGCACAGGTGCCCTGATGGCCACTCCGTCCATGGTAAGCATAGATTAAATGTGAGATAGTATCCACACTGAATGAACGCTATCTTTTGAAAAAGCAGATTGCTTTTTCAATGCGCTTTTGCTGTGTAGAAGCTCTCTTTCAGAAGAAGTTTTTCCGGAAGATATCTTCCAGAAAAGCTTCTTCCGAAAGAAGCGTACAGTCTAGACATAGCATTAGAAAGGACACTAGGGGTATGTCTAGACTGCATGCCTCTGCCGACAGAGGCATGTAAATTAGACTACCCGAACATAGTCAATGAAGCGGGGATTTAAATATCCCCCGCTTCGTTAAAATAAAAATGGCCGCGCGTGCCGGCTCAGCTGATCGTCGCACAACGTGGCAGTCAAGACGCGGATCGGTCGGCAAGGAAAGCCTTTGCCGACCGATCCCTTATGCCTCGTGAAACGAGGTTTACAGGATTGGTCGGCAAAGGCTTTCCTTGCCGGCCAATCCGCATCTTGACTGCCACGTTGTGCTGACGATCAGCTGAGCCGGCACAGCGCAACGTCCATTTTTATTTTAATGAAGCGGGGGATATTTAAATCCTCGCTTCATTGACTATGTCGGGTAGTCTAATTTACATGCCTCTGTTGGCAGAGGCATGTAGTCTAGACATACCCTAGGACTGATGCTAGTGATTGGTATGGGTAGGGAGACACCATGCAGCTTAGGCTATATCTCCACTATGATGTTTTTTTGGAAAAAGGTACACAAATTGCACTCCACAATTTGCGTACCGTTTTCTGATACTTTTGTCACAAGAGGCTTTTCTAAAATTTGACCCGTCTACACTAGACCACATTTTGAAAAAACTTCCTCTTTTGGAAGATCCCTTCTTCCTCATGGAATGAGGAAGACAGGGCTTCCGAAAGAGCGTGTCGGCTCTTCCAGAAAAAAAAGCAGAAGAGCAAACGCGTTCCCTGGATGCAGCAGAATTTTTTCGGGATAAACCTCTCAGTCTAGATGTACCCTGAATGAGGAAGAGAGATTGTAGTTGGAGGAGAAGGATGTAGTGTGTGACTTTAAAAGAACACATCAATCATATATGTAACTAAAGCTGTATTCCAACAATCTTTGGTAATTTTGCTTGGCATTCTACCTCTATTCTGTTCAGGTTCATATATCTTCTTCATCACCATTGTATCTTAGAGGCTCACTGGAAGTCACTACGTGATATAGAGAATATCTGTCATGTGTTCGTTTTTCTCTCTTATTCTCTCCCATGGGCAGAATTGTAAGTGCAGTGTAGTGTTTTGTTTTAATAGGGTTGTGGTTTAAAAATATTCATGCTGTTGTGTGTTCATATTAGAAAAGGCAGATCAGAGAAGCGCGCCTTGTACTTGGAATTGAAGGTGATGAGATTTGTGATGGCCCTTGGCTCCTCTGGGATTTTGTTCCACAAACTATGACTGGAACACAAGAATGTTCTGTCTGTGGCACAGACAGGTTTTACTCTTGTGGGAGAATGTTCTACTGCATTGGAAGAGTGAGTCTGTTGGCCAGGGTCATGCTATTGCTGTTTATCTTTATCATTATAATGTCTAGGGGCCCTGATCATGAGCCAAGTGCTATGCACAATACAAACAGAACACAGAGATTGTCCTCTTCCCACAGAGTTTACAGTGTTCACTGAAGAGATTTATGTGGCCACTTAAATAGTCTGGTCCCAGGCCATTGACAGTCTTGAAGATAATGACTAAGCCTTTCAACTTGCATCAGTGTTCTGTGGGAAACTTGTTTCAAGAGCAGGGAACAGGTTTAATGTTTCCATGGTAGTCTATGTTGCTGAGAAGATGTACTGCAGAGTTCTGTATTAAAGGGAATTTCCTAAGGTTTGGTTGTTTCATTCACCAATATGTAGCACTGATGTAGCCCATACTTATAACATACTTATAACCAGGGTTAGGTCACCATCCATAATTGTTGCCCTCAACTTCACTTATCTTTGCGTTTTAGACTGTGAATGCTGTAGGACAGGGATTACACTTTCCTCTATATTTGGGAAGCATCTAATACAATTTGAATCATAGCAGAATGCAATTAAATAATTCCATGGTGCAATTTGTATTAGTTTGAAAATAAATGTAGACCCTTAGTATATAAAGTCTTAAATAATAATTGAACGTACACTGATTTAGGCCCCATCCCGCAAAAAGGTTTGCACAGATGTCTGTCCTGTCTGTGTGTTCTGTGTGTTAGCATTTGCATAGTGCTTCTTGAACCATCCTTTAAATCATATCCCTCCTATAAAATCTAACAGGAAATTCTAAAGGATGATTCAAACTAGAACCTATGGGAACTTCTGTGTAAACGTTATGGAACTTTTCAATAATGGAAAGCTGCCACCTCTTCCTGTTGAACCCTTTGGAAAAGGGCAAGCAATGGATTCCCCTATTCTGGTGGATATGCCTCATGGACATAGAACATGTGACATTTTCATCCCTTCTGTACCCAGGAAGTTAGAACTTTATTCTGAGCTGAGGCAAGTAGCCTGAAAATACCTAATTTACATCAACTGTAAAAGTAGCCATGAAAGTGCATGCTATTCAAGGAGGATATTGTTATTGGGAATACAAGTTTGTTCACTAAAAATTAAACCTTCCCATTTCTGCTAACATTCCCATTCACTTTTTTTTCAACAGAACCAGCAAACTGCATTGTGAACACTTTATGGTTATACAAACAACCACATGTGGTGTGCTGTTGCAAAGAAACAGAATTTTCTCAACACCAAGAACTTGGAAGCTAAACTGTTCTGACATCTAACAAAAATAATGTGACCAGAGGACTAAATGTAAAGGTAGAGAGAGAGACTGATGATATGTCAAGGTGATTTCTGGTAATAACATTCTGAATTCATGGAGCAGGGGGAGAACGGAAGAGGAGAATGTATCTGACTCAGAATGTTTACTTTTCTGTTTACTTTTCATTTCTTTTGGAGACAAAATTGCATAGCCTTACAGTGAAAACAGGATTTACGTTTAGGATTCTTCAGTATTACACTCTGTCTTTCCCTGTCTGTCAGTCTGTACTGACTATAGATCTATTTCAATCTATATTGCTGCCATAGCTGATATTGCTTGTTTTAACCAAAAGTATTGGCTCTTGGCTAAGACAAAATCATGAAAGTCAACCATCCCCTTATCTCTTCCCATATTGGAAGTGCAAAGAGGACAGGAAGGAGAAGAAAAGAAAAGATCTAAAACTGAAAACAAATGAAATTTTAATTTTTTTCAGCAAAAGCTGAAAATGGAAAAAAAACATGTTTTAAAGTTTGACTTATATCTTCAGAATTAGGCCTAAATAAAACTAAAGTTTTTAATTCCCTGAGTTCCTCACTTTGTTTTATGCCTGCCCCAGGACTGCACTGGGGATGATCTTGCACAACTAATGGTTATATAGGATAAAACAGATTACAGAACCTGCCTTTGGAACTGATGAGACTTTTGCCTGCATAGCAAGAGTGGGAATTTGGCTCACATTATGGGAAAAGGCACTCCTGAGTTGTTATCTATTTCTTATCCAATGTGATGGGGACAATGACACAGGTATGAGAGTTTCAGATATGTTTGTTGGGAGCACAGCTTATATAGATATGAATTTGAGCTCTAACTGATGCCATAGGACTGTTGATGGATATACATTTTCACAAACTAGTCACTGGACACCGATCTTGCATTGAATTCAGCAGCACAGGTGGACTACTGCAGCCATGTGGACCACATTGCAAGAGAAGAACTATGAAAAGGGCTAAGTGTCAGATAGTTCCCTTTTACCTATGACAGTATTGCAAAGCAACTCTACCTATACCTGGGTGCTTTCAAGAACAATCGGGTGGCACAACTACATGATTACAATGAATGAGTGTTGCTCTATGACCTCAACAGCTTCTTGGATTACCAGAATGACTGTGAACAGTTCAGAGTCAATATCAACATGTTTTCAATTTCGATTCCATTTCAGAATGGAAATCCTTCTATAAATTTGGTCACAAACTCGGCAGATAGTTGGTATGTTTGGGATTATCACATAATTTGTATAAAGAATACTAAAACCTGGATTAATCGACAGGCATACTGAAATATCTGGCAGAATTTAATAACAGCTGCCTACATTCTGCACTGTGTTTGGAATAAACAACCCTATACTTCTCAAATGGCAGAGCAAAATGGAACCTATGCTTTTAAACTGCTCTTTCACTAGATACTAGATTCTGGTAGCAAAGTACTTATTAAAACACTATCAGGTTTGCCAATCCTCCTTTTCCATCATTACACCCAAAAGCAAAGTTCTCTGCTCCATTTGTTGCTTCCACAAGTGTAGAAGATCAAGACTTCAGCCTTTGTTTTTCTCTCACAACCATGCATCCAAACTGATATCACTAGGTAAGAAATGGCAGGTATAAGGCATATAGGTTTTAATGCAGTTTCCCATATTTGTCACACCTGGATCACCTGGATCGATCGGTCTTCAGCTATTGTTAAGCCTGCACCAATCACAACACGTCTACCATTCTTTTCGCACTCTTGCCTTTCTTCTCCATGTTCATCCAAAATGTTTAACAATGTCATCTTCCCATCTTCTTAGAGGCCGACCGGGTGGTCTTTTCTGTTCTCATGCATAATTGCGGTCCACCTATTGTCCGTGAGCTGTGCTGTGTGGCCTGCCCATCACATTTTGTTATGTCTGCTTTCCACGATAATATCTTTCACGCCGCTGCGTTCTCTGATCATTTCATTTGGAATACCATCCAGAAGGGAAATTCCCAACATAGCTCACTCCATTGCCCTTTCAGCTACCAATAGTTGCTGCTCTTCTCTCTTCGTCAGTGCCCACGTTTCGCTGCCATACAACATGGCTGGCAGCACTGTTGAATTGAAGATATTTGTACGTGTGGTCTTATCAATTTTTCCTTTGAGGATGTCCTTGATGGAATTGAATGCACACCATCCTGCCCAAATCCTTCGTGAGAGTTCTCCGTTCAGGTCTTGCGACACTAACTTCTCTCTCTCTCTCTCTCTCTCTGGGCCCAAATATATGTACTGTTCCACTTCTTCGATTTCTTCTCCTGTTATCATTATTCAGGCTTTTCATAAGACGTCTGATAGCATGTATTTCGTTTTGCAGCAGTTCATTTTCAGACCGACCTGACTGTTTTTCTTGTCAAGTCTTCGTATCATGCTCTGCAATTGGTTGGTGCTTTTGGCAGTTAATACAATGTCGTCTGCGAATCTGAGATGAGATAATCATTCTCCATTTATGTTGACACCACTCCTCCAGTTGATCTTGTTCATAACCATTTCGAGGCATGCAGTGAATAGTTTCAGTGAAATCATATCTCCTTGCTTCAGGCCTTTCTCGATTGGGATACAGAGGGGAGTTTCGAGGAAAGTAATATCTGTTGTACATCCAGTATTCGATTCCTTCAACAAATTGATGTATTGCTTGTCAATGCCCTGCTCTGCGAGCACCTTTAATATTGTGTTGAACTCGACGCTATCAAAGGCCTTTTCATAGTCAACAAAAGCAATGCACAGTGGAAGTTTGTATTCCCTCGCTCTTTCTAGGAGCTGGCTAAGGGTAAATATATGGTCGATCATGCTGAAATTTCTTTGAAACCCTGCCTGCTCTCTTGGCTGTTGTTCATCCAAGCTCTGCGAAAGTTGATTCGTTACCACCTTTGTAAAGAGCTTGTAAATATGAGAGAGTAGGCATATAGGGCGGTAAGTCTTAAGATTTTCTCGATTGCCCTTCTTGTGCAGCAAGATGGTATTCGACTCCTTCCAGCTTGATGGTATTTTTCCTTCTTCAAGATATCGACTGAATCTTAAAGCAAGGGCCTTCCAAAGTTTTTTGCCTCCTGCAGAAATCATTTCTGACGTTATTCCATCTTTGCCTGGAGCTTTTCCCTTCTTCATCTGGTATAGTGCGCTTCGGATTTCACTGATGATTATCGGGGGGATGCGTTCTTCTGACACCTGGAGCGTTGGGAGAGGGACGTTGATTCTTGATTTGAATAGTTTTGTATAGAAGTCCTTACAGACCTCCTCCATCCCTGCTCTGTCGATTACTGTCTCTCCATCTTTGATCTTCAATGCTGTTACACTCAGTCTATACTTACATGTCCTCAAGCTTTTGCAGATTCACCTGTTTTGAGGAGTTTTTCTTTCTGGAAGTTCTCAAAGTCATCCTTCAGCTTTTGCTGTATAAGGTTGCATAGAATGGAGTACTCGAAGTTGTTATCCAAGCTCCCTTTCATGTTTCTCTGCTTCTCCAGCAGGCTTTTCATTTCCTTCGAGATTCTTCCCTTCACCTTCTTTGATTTTTCAATTTCAGCTGTTTTTAAGAAACGTGTCAGCTTGTCAGCAAATATACTATAGTCCTCATCACACTTTTCTGTCTGGCTCCAGTGAAACCCAGAAACCCAGGACCCTAAGGACAGGGAGGTAGCTCCCTGCCCGGTTGATGGTGCAGCCGCCATAACTCACCAACACTCAAGCTGCCTGCAAGGCTTCAGCTCTCAGTCCTGGCTCACTTCCTCCCGTCACCGTGGCGGTACTCTAGCCAGCGTCCTGACGACCCTCCAGTTTCTCCGGCCTCTGGCTTTCCCTGCCAGTGGCGTCCGTTCCTCCCTGTTCCTCTCCGCTCTGTTCCGCTCTGGTTTCTCCTCCTCCTCCCTTCCCCGTTACCCTGTCAGTGTTCTCTCCTTCCTCCTTCTCCCGGCCCCCCGGCTCCCTTTTCTTCTTCCGGCATCCCTCCAGGTTGGGCTCCGCCCCCTTTCCAGCATCCCCCCTACATCCACACGCCGCCCTGCATCACTTCCGGAGGTGGCGGCTGAACAAGCGGCGCACGACCGCCGAGAGGCTGCGCCTTCCCCGCAAAGTGCCTAGGCGGGGCTTTCGGGAGTACGGGGCTCGAGGGAGTCTGTGGCAGCTACTGCTGCTGTACTCGCAGCCCTGTCACACTGCACCACAGAGACATCTTGAACGATGCACCTTTTATTGACTAAAATACAGTCGATTTCATTCTTGCTCTTCGCGTTTGGTGCGATCCACATCCACCTTCTTGCGATCTTCTTTTTATACCAAGTGTTTGCCACGTTCAGTTCTTTCACTTCTGCCATTGCTACTAACCTTCCTCCTCTTTCATTCCTTTCGCCACTGCCGTATCTCCCTATGAACTTTTTGCCAGCTTTCCCTCGTCTGAACTTGGCATTAAAGTCTCCCATTGTGAGAGTGTAAGTGGACTTTTGCACGAGGGCTCTTTCGAGCTCTCGGTAGAATTCTTCCACTTCTTCATCCTCACTTGCACTTGTGGGGGCATAGGCCTGAATGACCTTGAGAGTAGCCTTTGACTCTATCTGAAGATGAAGCACACCAATACGTGATGATATTAGCTGATATAACTTTCAAAGACCAGTCCTTACTGACGATAAATCCGACTTCCCCAGCATTTCTAGCACCGTCTCCCTTTCCAAGCCTCATAGCGCTTCCATCCTTCCAGTTGACTTCCAGCTCCTTCTTTCATCGGGTTTTGCAGACACCGAGGATGTCGCATCTTATCCTTTTCTTTTCCTCCATCGGATGGTTTAACGTTTCCTCCCTCACCAGCGGCCTACAATTGTAAGTACACACCGCGAGGGTTGTCCTTTTCCATGTTGGCCTACCACCTGACATTTTTGTCAGCCTCTCATCACTCAATTTCCGCTCCACCACTATAGAATTGTTTGATGACACGTCAGGGGACTAAAACCCATTTACTCGTGTTGTTTTAGCCATTGACTTCAAGCCATCCCACCGGCTAGGTGGGCAGGCGTGCATACCTCCTCAAACTTAGCTAGCCTCCAACCACTAAGGAGAGGAAAAAACTGAGAGAGCAATCCCCTCCCTGGATTGGATAGTCCAACACCTTTGTACCATGCTTAGACCTATCAGGGCATACACCCTGCTACCATAGCTGTCAGACGGCCAGGGTCACCGCTGCACCACGATGAGGCGTTGAGGTAGGATTTTGCAGCGGCCCATATTTGTACTTTATTTTAATTGAATGGATAATAATATGCCCAGAATGGCTCATACACTTGGCTAAAGTGATGAATATATTTTGGTAGAAGATGCAGCTGACACTGGAATTACCCAACAGCCATTAATTAAAATGTGCTAGACTTGCAATGGAGCTCTCTGAAAGAGGGCATGAGTGATGTAATAATCCCTGTCTGAAGATTTCTTGCAAAAGACAGTATGAGATCAGTTTAATTATCTGATTTTTATCACCTTTTTGATTATTTCATCCCACTTCCTTTGAAAACAATTTTAATATCATAGCAAGAATACATTCTAGGCAGTGCATTTCTGGGAGATTATTGTACTTTTCTCAGGTGGTTAGATTCACAGAGTTTACAATCTGGGGCCTTCAAATACAGCTAAAGAAGCCTTGCACAAAAGCACCAGGAGTCATATCTTTTTGCTTAAATAAAATACGGTTTACACCTCTGCATAATTTAATTTTGATACCATTATAGGCAGTCTGTATATTGTCGAATGTCAAAACACTATGTGGCTGTTGGGGGAAAATCTCTTTTGAATATATAAAGTCTAATCAGAGGATTTCTCCGTGAAACTTATTTTACACTCTCCTAAAACTTTTAATTAGCAGGGAGATGAACTTGGCTAAGGAAGAGAGTCTCAGGTGATTTAAAATGCTCTTTAAAAAGTTTGAAAGTTTCTCACTTAGGTCATGTCTAGACTACAGGCTTTTTTTGACAGAGGCTTTGTCGACAGATACTGTCAACAAAGCCTCTGTCAAAAAGAGGGTCTAGACTACAGCCAGTTCAGTCGACAAAGCAAGCCACTTTTTTGACAGAAAGTCTAGATGCTCTCTTTTGAAAAAGCACAGTGTGGATGCATTAGCGCCTTTTTTTGACATAACTCTGTCAAAAAAAGGCATTATTCCTCATAGAATGAGGTTTACCGCCATTGACAAAACTGCTGCATTCTGTCACTTTTGTTGACAAAACCCTGTAGTCTAGACACACACATATTGTAGAATATTCAACCATTTTACATTAACCAATGCTCCAAACAATTTGGGGTAATCCTTTTGCAGATCTAGCCCTTAAAAAGAAACACTCCCAAAGTAATTTTTATAAAGTCAATCAAATTCTGAACTGCAGAGAAGTTTCTGTTTAAGATTCTATTTCATTCTAACTGAACTGGTTTGGCGATGTCTTGTACACATTTGTAGATGTTAGGAAGTCAGATTGTTAGGTGATGTTTTAAATGTATAAATGTCTTCTTTAAAAAACAGTTAAGATTGCTAGCAACACAAGAATTGTCAATACAGTAGTTATTTGCTCACTGAGCAGGGCTAGTTAAAACTTCATTTAATTTGACACTCTATATACTATTCTTCTTCCATGCTTCATGCTTTTTCTAGAAATCCTATTTCAGGATCCAAAGATCCAAAGATAAAGTGAATTTCCTGCCTCCCTGCTTCTTCCTCTGAAACTTCTGTTTGAAAAATCACCTGAAAAAAAGTTCCTACTCTCAAAAACTGTGATCATGGCTATTAATGCTATTCTTGAGTTTTGCTGTCCTTTTGTGGCATGGTTCATTAGAATTCTTCACTCCTTTACACTGGTCTAAATCTGGAATAACCTGGAGTTACAGAATGCAAGTACTGGAGATGGTGGAGAAGGAATTTTCTAACAGAAAACATGCTTGGACTGATTCCAAACTATAGTTATAAAATAATATAGTGCATAATTGTAGGGTGAGTTTTCACTGCACTGAGTCCAAACCTGCTTCTGCTGAATGCAATAGGAGCATCCTCACTTTTTGAACTGAACAAATAGCCTACCCAAGTAAGGGGTGTAAACCCCTGCTGATTGCCACTAAGTCCAAACTTATTTGGTTTGAGATTCAGGACCAGATTCTGGATTCCCATTACAGCTAATGTCACTCTAGTACAATCCATTGACAAATTCTGCTTCTAAACTTCCTGCCTTATAGCCCATGGAATTAACCATCCTACCATGTACAGTACTGTAGCAAAGAGTCTCCTTGCGACAGTTGGAGATTTTCATCCTTCCCATTCAATGTGCCGGATAACTCTGACTCTATCTACATCTCAGATATTATTTCCCATTACTTCCCACCTGGCCACATGGCTCTTCCAATTAATCTAGAAAACTCCTTCTTTGTCCCCATCTTCCCTCTTTTGCAGCCACTTGTTCCTTGACCATCTTCCCTCTCCCAGTGGCCCTAGTACCTCATTCTTCTTCCAGTTCCCTCCACTAATCTTCCTCCTTCTGCATAGCTTGCAAACACTACACCAGTTGATAGAATGTTCAAGTGTACCTAAATCACTCAGGTGCCTAAATCTCATTGAAAGGCAATAGAACTTAAATGCCTTTGTGTGCAAGTCACTTGTGCAAAAGGGACTCGGGTGCTTCTGAAAATTTCACCCTGTCTCTATAAAAAGTGCAATCACTCACCCATTATTATTCAAACAAAATATTAAGACTGAACTTTGCTCTGGGACTGCCAGTACAATTCATTTTAAGTGTTCTCTATATAGGTCTCAATACAAGCCATTGTTGGAGCACTGAAGAGCTGTCTCTATAAGAAGGCACAGTTGAAGTTATAATAGGTGCAACCCTTCTTAAAGGGCTAGTGGCCTATGCTCACCACGCATAGCAGGGCAACATCACAGACCCTCCTTAGGGGAATGCAGGGAGAGCTACTATAGAAGACTACTCTGTGCGATTACAGGGGAGAGATTAGAGGTTCCTTCATCATTCCTCCCCCCTGTATTGTTCACTCACAAGTTGCCTGAGATTGCAGATGCTTCAATATAGGGATTATGTGTTCTTCTATTTCTTGATCAGTGCAAATCACATAATCAGTTTGTATAAATATTGCATTCCATTAAACAGCAAGAGTTTGGAATTGGTCCTGCCTTGGGCAGGGGGCTGGACTTGATGACCTCCTGAGGTCTCTTCCAGCTCTATGATTCTATGATTCTAAGAGTTATCCATTGTTCAGTTGTGCTTTGGTATAAAGAAAAAAGTGTCACTTTCTTCACTATAACCCAGGGGAGACATTCTTTCCCCTGAGCCAATGTGTCACACAACCTGGAGATTTTATTTTTCTGTGTATTCTCTATTTTACCTCTGGTAGCTGGTAGGATAAGCAGCTGAGAAGGAGAGACACACAAAACAATACTGGGGGATTAGCCTTGATACTGTATGTACACGGTGATGACCCTATTATAGCCAGTTGTGAAAGCAAATCCCTCTGGACCTATAATGGTGGGTGGCAGTTGAATGAAAAGCTTAAAAGGTGCCAGTCTGTGGTTACAGTTATTTTAATTTCATCCCACTGAATTACAAATAGAGTCCAGCTGTGGGGCTTAATTGTCAGATGAATAGAGCTTGATGGGCGTAGAAAATCCCAGTACAATATACAGGAATGCTTTCAAGAAAGGATGAATATCCCAGTGTGTAAATGGTATTAGTCCAAATATTATTTATAGCAAATGAGATTTACGCTTAAAAAAATAGATCTTTCAATAACAAATTTACAACTCAAAGGATTTTTAAATACTTTTGCATTGTGACTGCATTTCTATGACTCATTATTTAAAGCCTTAATTTCCTTTTTGAGTAAATGCAGTCTGTAATGCATAGATAGATATAGATATAGATATAGATATAGATATAGATATAGATACACACATACACACACATCATATATATGAGCAATATAAATTGGTTATATAACAGAGAGATACACATAGGTGAATCTAAGTTTTCTCCTTTTACAGTATCACATTCAGATTCTTTACCATCTCTCTAATCGTCTCTCCAATCTTTTATAATGTTAATTCAATATTAAAATTGGCTCTCTATTCTCATGTTATTTTGATATTATAAATGAAGGCTGCTCCTCTCCTTGTGTGATGTGAGTTTCTCTAGCTAAAAACCAGTATTGACTTAACTATGGAAGGCAGATTCCCTAGGAAAAAAAAATGTCTAGTGAGATCTTTCCAGGGATTCCATCCTACAACAGTAAGTGTGGAGCTGGGTGCAGGGCCATGACTCAGCATCAATCCTCATAACAAAACAAACAAACAAACAAATAAATAAATAAATAATATATGAAAATAATTTTTACAATTAATCTAGGTTGTTCTTTTTTTTAAAAAAAAAGAGAAATGCACATCATTGACTCCTTGTTACTGATGTCTGATGACTCCCTTGGCTTCCTCGGTTCATCCTGATGGCCTAATATCTTGACATATTGCAGACAAAAGGAGAAAATGAAAGAACTAACTGCTAAATGAGTTTCCCAAATGGCCTCAATCTAAACCCTGAAGGAATTAAACAGTTTGCCTTTTCTCACTCAGTTACATCAACTTCATGATGATTGTCTAAGATAGGTTTCCTCAGTGTCTTCCAGTGTGTTAGAGAATTTCACACTGGTGAATTCAAAGTGAGTGTTCACATTTCATCGTATCTCCCATGGGCTCCTGCTTCTTTATTACATGCCTGTTGCTTACTGGCAATATTTTTTCTTTTGGTTACTATAGCATGATTCCTAATGTGGGAGATCAAAAGAAAACATATCAATAGAGAACCTTCATTGACAAAGATGAAATATGGTGTGGGGACCTGTATTAACTTTGTGGTGGTCATGTTTATCTTATGCAAATCTGATGGTACACAGGAATTCCCCCAACACAAATCAGAAAAGCTGGGTTTATAGTGGTGCACAGGAGTTACTGTGAAATCTGACCACCAGACCATACTGTACCAAGATAAGCAGCTGCAGAAAATATGATAAGTGCTTATATTTCCACTGTGTGTCTTTGTAAAATGGTGGGAGAGGAGTACTGGTGTGCGAGGTGGGTAGAAGCTAATGATAGCACTATAATTTCGCTGCAGGGACAGAGAGCTAGACAAGCTAATAATAAATGATGAAATGAAAAAGCCAGACTTCCAAATCTTCCAGCTAAAGGGGAGCTGCTATACAGCATGTGTGAAGAATCACTTGCCAAGTTTACACTGGAACTGTTTAAAATGATGCTGTCAGGTGCCATTATGGTTTTACACACAAGATCTGACAAGTTTCAGCAGAGGTGACAGACAATTTTGCCTCTTGGTTAGTGGACAAATTCTCGTAGCTGGCCAACACAAATTGGGCTCAGATAAGTGCAAAAGCCAAGCAATATTTCACAGAGTGAATTTTTGCAGGCTATTCCCATGGTACTAGCATAATCGCCCTTTCTTGACCCACACTGGAAGCAAGAGGGCTGAGAACATGACTGAGAAGGAATTCTATCCATGTGCTTCTCCATCAGGGTCCATCACAAGAAATATTTATCATTGTTTTGCATCTTTAAAAAGTACTGTATGTGGTGGAATGAGGTGGGGGTGAGGGGAACAATTCTAGAGGCAGGAGTCTGACTACAAAACTAGGGCTAGTGGGCAGAAGAAAGGTGTGCTGATGTTACCAATATGGGCCAGCCAAGATACTGTCAGGTTCTATTGTCCTATGGAAAAGAAACATGCAACATAGCAACTAGAAGATTGGTACTCTCTTGTCAAGTGTCCTGGACACACACTGGAAAAGACTGCTCAGCATGGAGAAATGAGTATCCTTCAAGTGAAAAGCACAAGGGGGAATAGTAGCCTTTGTGGAATTCACGACCATTCTTAGCCAGCGCCTACAGCACCACCATCACTCATGGCCATTAATACTGTCCAGTATTACTGTTATTACAGCAAATAACTGTAGCCACATGGATTTATTGATTACTGCTGATATGTCCATGCCTTCACCAGATTTCCTCAGTCTACAGTACCTCCGCTACACAATCCGATCCTGCGTTCTCCATGATCTAGCCCATGCCTGCAACCCAGTTGTTCTATCATTTGTCCTGGGGGAGATAATGAAGCATCTCTAAGCGTGTCTGGCTTAGATCTCCATGGTCAGAACTTGTTGCTACTTCAGATGGGCTTTTTGGTATTTACACTGCAGCATAATCAAATAGGGTAAGTCCACACTACAGAATTTTGTCAGAAAAACAGCTGTTTTTCCGACAAAACTTAAGGAGCGGCCACACTGCAATTGCGTTCTTCTGCAAGAAAATTGAAAGAACAGAGGGGTTTTTCCAGCATTGGTAATCCTCTTTCTACAAGGAAGAAGCCTTTTTGCGAAAGAGCTCTTTCGCAAAAAGGCATGTGTGGATGGGGAAGAGGAAAGAGGAAAAAGCACAGGTGCCCTGGTGGCCATTCCATCCATAGCAATCACAGATTATATGCGAGAGAGCATCTATTTAGTCTGAACGCTCTCTTGCGAAAAAGCAGATCACTTTTTCAATGCAATTTTGCAGTGTGGACGCTCTCTTTCGGAAGAAGTATTTTCGGAAGATCTCTTCCGAAAAAAGCTTCTTCCAAAAGAAGCCTGTAGTCTAGATGTAGCCATAGAGATGTGAGGTTCTACCTCAGAGAATACAATACTTATTTTCTGTCCTAATTTGGAAAGTCCTTATGTTTTAACTTCTCACTTCAAGACTTTTTTTCTCTCTAGTTAAAAAAAAAAGCCAGATTCCCCACTGTTTCATTTTTCTGACAGCTAGAATATTTAACTTATGTTTCATTTTTAAAAGTCTCATAAAAACTCTTCCCTGCCCCAATATACACAATATTTCATGCTTACCTTGACAGAGACGCATAACATCCAAAAAATGCAAGTTGTCTCTATTGCACTGATGTAGAGGAGAGAGAAACTCTAAAATACTCTGTGTTTATGTTTCTCTGACAAGGAAAAAAGTCTGTTGCATAACTCCATACCTTTCAGACTGTCAACTAGTTGGAGAAGCAAACAACAATATTTCTTCAGAGAGAAACTGAGTTGTAAAAGATTCCAAAGCAATATTCTATCCTCCATCCCTCCCCGAAATTTAGCTTCCATATTGTGAGAAACAAAAGTACATGAAAACCCAATGGAAACCAGCTAAGAAAAATCTTAAACGGAATTAAAAAGAAGATATGGAAGCTGATCAGAGGGAAAATCAGGATAGTTTATGCTGCAGAGGAAAGGAGCCAGCAACAGATGTAAGTTGAGACAAGGTCAAATCTAATCAATGGAAAACAAACACCATGTTGTAGATCCAGATTGTGGAAAAGATTGATTTTGTAAAAAGAATCAAAGATGAGGAAGCACTAATATCAAAATAGACAACATTTTCTAAGAAGGGAAAAAAGAAAGAGACCTTTAATCAACCTGAACCATCAACAGAATAAAACTGAACAAAGACAAAACATAATGAACATTAGAAATGCTTAGTTCAGAACACAAGAAGTATGAAGTCCCTTCTGAAACTTTAGACCAGAACTTCAAAAAAGAAAGATCCCTAGGGTATAACAGCAGTTTTAAGATCTCCATACACCTTCCTGAATTTTACCCTCCAGAAGCTCTGCAAATAAAGGAGAGGGTAAGTTAAGAGAACCATTTCTGATTATAACAAGGAGCCCTGTAGCACCTTGCAGACTATGGGTGCATATAAACAGTGGCACTATTTCAGGATACTTGCGGTATCTCAAAATAACTGTTTCTGCATCTTCACAGCACGCCCATTATTTTGAAATAGCTTTCAAAATAACAGGCACAATATTCTGACATCCCTGTAAACCTCGTTCCACAAAGATTAAGGGACATTTCAGAATAGCGGTTTATTTCTAAATTTGGTGCTGTGTAGACAGCAATTTCAAAGTTTACTCGAAATAAGCTACGCAATTTGCATAGCTCAAATTGCATACCTTATTTTGAGCTAAGGGTGCATTGTAAACACACCGCAACAGATTTATTTGGGCATAAGCTTTTGTGGACAAAAGACCATTTTGTCAGATGAAGGAGATCTGATGGAGTGAGTTTTTGCCCATGAAAGCTTATGCCCAAATAAATCTGTTAGGGTATGTCTACACTACAGTGTTATTTCGAATTAACTTATTTCGAATTAGTTAATTTGAAATAAGCTAATTCAAAATAACGCATCTAGACCCAAAAACTAATTCGAAATAGCGTTTTTCTAATTTGAAATAGCGCGTCCACATTGAGTGGACCCTGAATCAAAGGTAAGGCTGGCCGGGACCAGTGCCAAAAGAGCATCAGGTTCAGACTTAGTGTGTGGGGCTGCTGCCTTAAAGGGACCCGACCCTCCATCCCGGACAGACAGTTCTCAGGTTTCTCTGCTTGCTGGTCCACCTCGCTGAGGGACAGCAAAGCATTTGTGTCTCAGAGTGCTCTGCTTGCCCTCACTCGGGACACCACGGCACTCTGCAACATGGAACCAGACCTGCCCCCGGGGACTCTGCTGCATCTCGTGGACACATTGCCCGCAGCCTGGCTGCACTGTCTGCAGGCTGCCATCTGGGAGGACCATCGAGGGGCTGTCAGGATCCAGGAGGCCCTGCGGGAGAGCGTCCACCCCTCAGAGCCCTCAGAGCCACACTGGTCCTCCCTACCAGGGGCTCGTGCCCCATTCCTCCCTCTCGTCCTTCCACTTACACTTCCCTAGCCCCCCCTTCCTGATGTCAAATAAAAGACACATATTTTCAAAAATATAAACTGGGTTTATGTAACACAACTGGGGAGGGGGAATGAAACTCTGGGGAGATGGGGGAAAGGAGGCGGGAGAGGGCAGGAGAGAGGGTGGGAGAGGGAAGGGGGAAAACTGGGAGGAGGGAGCTGGAAGGGGAAGCAAGGGGAAGAAGGGGAGGGGAAGCTCAGGGCTCAGGGTGGGGGTCTCGCCGGGCCAACCGCTTCCCAGCACAGTGAGGAAGGGGGCCTCGGCGTCCCCAGGGGGATGGGGAGGAGGGTGCGGAGGGGGGTGTGGACATTGAGGAGGAGGGTGTGGAGGTTGAGGAGGAAGCAGTGGGAGGGGGGCAGGAGTGGGAGGAGGGACAGTAGTTGGGGAGGCAGCAGGCACAGGACCGGCACAGGGCACCATGCTCTGCAGCAGGGCCTGCAGGTTCGAGTTCATGGCTCGGTCTTGAGCAAGCTGCTCCCAGCAGAGCTGCAGGTCCTCCAGCATCCAGGCCGGGATGGTGCAGTGCAGGGCTCGCAGGGCCCCCAGGTGCTGGTCCCAGTACTCCTGCCATGTGGTGGTGGTCTGGAGCAGGCTGCGGGTGCGGGAGCATGTCCCGGGCAGGGTGGCGCACCCCGCAAGAGCGGCTGGTTCAGCTGTAGAGAAAGAAGAGAAGTGGTCAGTTCTCCCTGGGGATGCAGTGGATGATGCCCAGCCCCTCCCCCCCCCGGCGACGTGAGGGCGACCATGCCCTGCACCGTCAGAGCCGTTGTGCTTGCACAGAGGCCATGGTCAGGATGTCTGGCTCTCTCCAGGACTGGGAGCTGCCCCAAGACCACACCCATGCCCCTGTGCCGTGTATAGTGTGGCCGGGGGGAGGGGGGGGGGGGGAGATGTCCCCTGCCTCTGCGTAGAGAGGGTGTGTGAAGGGAGAGCGTCCTGCTGGGTCCCACCCCGGGGTCGGGAGCTTGTCAGGTCTCTTCACACACGCATGTGCCTATTGGGCCACGGCCCCTGGGAGTCATGCAGCTGGAGCCACCTGCCCAAGGATGGCATGGCACATACTCGCACGTGCACAGATGGCTGCGTGATCCGTGGGAGGCATGGCCCACGCATGCGGTCCCTGGTGTCCTTCCCCGCCTCCCCCCGGGCAGGGGACAGTGCTGGCATTTACCCCGTATGGCCTCCCTGGACAACCCTGCCGACTCCAGTGCTGGAACAGCTGGCAGTGGCCCCTCTGGTGTGCCCGGGTCAGGGCCCTCTGGTCCCGGCTCGCTGCCTCCCGGGCTGGCGCGGACCACCCCAGCCCCCAGGAGTTGGTCGAGGGCCGGGAAGTAGGGGCAGGTGGCAGCCCCTGCTGCGGCGCCGCCCCTGGTGGCCCTGGCGTACGCCTCCTGCAGCTCTTTGACTTTCAGGCGCACCTGCTCCTGGGTGTGCCTGTGGCCTTTCCTGGCCATGGTGACTGCCATGCGGCCGTAGACGGCTGCGTTCCTCTGCCTAGTGCAGAGATCATGGACGTTGGGGGCCTCCCCCCAAACCTCAATGAGGTCCATGATCTCCGCACTAGTCCATGAGGGCACACGCTGTCTACAGCCCCTGGCTGGCCCCTGGGTGCTGGGGGACTGGGCAGGGGACAGCTGGCTGGCACTGGCTGCCTGGCTCATCCTGGGGCCATTGGGTCAGGGGCAGAGACTGCTGGCAGGCCTGGCTCTGGCAAGTGCCGTCTGGCCAGAGTCTACAACTTTAAGGGGCCCGGGGCTCGGGGAGAGGAGAGGAGTTTTCCTGATTTGGCCCAGAGGGGCCACCAGGGGGAACTGGGAAGGACTGGAGGCCCCCTAATTCGAAATAAGTGTCTACACAGCACTTATTTCGAATTAGCTATTTCGAATTAGGCATTATTCCTCGTAGAATGAGGTTTACCTAATTCGAAATAAGGGCGCCACTATTTCAAATTTATTTCGAAATAGTGGTTTGTATGTGTAGACAGCTATTACAGTTAATTCGAAATAACATATGTTATTTCGAATTAACTCTGTAGTGTAGACATACCCTTAGTCTTTAAGGTGCCATTGGACTCTTTGTTATTTTTGCTGATGCAGACGAACAAGAGATTTCTGACAATGTTGCAACATTTACACCCTTGTCAGACTGGGACATGGGTGATCTGATCTTGTGGTCAGAGGAGGAGACAGGCCACATCAGGTACAGGGAGATCAAAGTCTGAGAGCAGAGGGCAGATCAAGGGTCAAACATCAGTGATAAAAGAGAGGTGTGTGTGGGGGGGGTTGTTTTGTATTGCTCTAATCATGTATAATGACTGACAGCATGCAGAAAAAGGCATGTGAGTATATCTGCTTGCAAGTGAAATCCTTGGATATGGTTTAAATTGCCAAAAAAATCCCCTTCCTTCAGTCAGCTTAACAAAGATGGTGACAGTATTATGATGCTTTGTCTTGTATAAAACTGTGGTTAGATGTAAGGCTTTAGATAAGTTACATTAAGACAGTTTGTAGTTGAATTTTTAACATGGCACAGGACAGCCGAAGCCTCACAAGCTGAACAGGGCAGGCGCCACTTCCAAACCCATTCCTGAGCCCCTTCCTCCCCCCCCTCCATCCTTTTCCACCCTCGCCATTCCAGGTTCTCTCCCCAGTCACTCTACTGTTTTATATCGCCCAAATAAACACACTTTTTTTTAATACAAAAAAAGGCTTTTTTATTTGCTCTTCAGGGGAGGGAGAAGGTGGGAAGGAAGGGCAGAGGAAGGGAGGGGTGGGGGAAGAAAGGTACACAGAGGGGTCCCTTGTGGAGAGGCATGAGGGAGCATCTCACAGCTGGCCTTGGCTGAAACTCTCCCTCGAGGTCTCCCCTGATGAGCATAACCCCTTGGTGTGTTCGTTGAATGGCACTGATGTCCTGCAGCTCATAAGTCCTGGCCAGCTGTTCAGCCTCTGCCCCCCACCCTGCCAGAAAAGTTTCCCCCTTGCTTTTGCACAGGTTGTGGAGCACATAGCAAGCTACCCTAATGAAAGGGATGTTGTGCTCACTGAGGTCCAGGTGGGTGAGGAGACTCCTGAACCTCTCCTACAAGCATCCGAACACACACTCCACCACAATGTGGCACCTGCTCAGCCTCGCATTGAAATTCTCCTTGGTAGGGTCCAAGCTACTCATGTAGGCTGGGCACAGCCAGGGGTAGTCCTGAGTTGTCCTGGATGCACATGGGCATGTCAACATCCCTGACCATGAAGGTGTGGTCAGGGAAAAAAGTGACGAGTGCATCTTCTGAAACAGGCATGAGTTCTAGAAGATGCAGGCATTGTGCTCCTTCCATGACCACCCAATGTTCATGTCAATGAAGTGTCCCTTGTGGTCCACCAGGGCCTGCAGCATCAACAAAAAGTACTCCTTCCTGTTTATATAGTCCAAGGCACAGTGGTCCAGGGCCAAGATGGGGATATGTATGCCAAATATAGCCTCCCCTGCAAAGGAGAAAGCCCATGGCAGCAAAGCCATCCACGATGCCCAGAGTGACAACCCTCCATAGCAAGATGTTGTTGATGGCCTTGGCTACTTGTAGAAGTATGGCTCTGGCTGTGGATTTCCCCATGCCAAACTGGTTCCTGACAGAGCAGTAGCTGTCTGGCATGGCGAGCTTCCACAGGGTGATGGCGACGTGCTTCTGCAGGGGGATGGGTCAGTTGGGTGTCCTGTCACCTGAGGGCTGGGATGAGCCATTCTCAGAGCTGCATGAAGGTGGCCTTCCACATGTGGAAATTCTGGAACCACTGATGGTCATCCCATAGCTGCACGACTAAGCGGTCCCAACTGGCAGAACTGGTCCCCCTCCACCAGAAGTGCTGTTTGAGGGTATCCAAGGAATTTAGGGGCATTTTCAGCAGCAGGAATGCCAGGACCTGGGTGAAGAGGCCCTCTGGTTCAGGCTGGTCATCATCCTGCTGGAGCAGCATGTGGGCAGTTTGGATGAACTGCACCATGAGCCGCAGCACGAGGCCCATGAGCCTGATACAGCTTTGCAGCAGGTCTGACTCCATAGTGTCAGTCCTATGGCATCCACCAGGGCAACCAGAGCACACTGCATTTGTTTGGTGTCACATGAGGGGGGAAGCAGTGGAGGAGTGGTGTGTGAGACGCGACTGTAGAGAAAGGAGCCCCTGAAAGCACGTGGCGAACCTTGTCTGACCAAGCAGCCACAGGAAACATCCACCCTCCTGGTGCCCTCCCTGGAGTGCTCCTGGAGGCTCTAAATCCAAAGCAGGCTACAATCAGTGTGTACACACTATTTTGAAATAATTCTGAGCAATTTTGATGCTCCCCTGCAGTGTGGATGCTCTATTTTGATTCTTCTTTTGGGAGTTATTATTTTGATTTTACTTATTTTGAAATTATTTCCTTGTGTAGACATGTCCTCAGATGCCAGAGGACTGCTCATTGTTTTTAAAGTTATGGACTAACACAGCTACCCCTCTGAGACTTTTCAAATACCAAGTGTTGGTTTTAAGTCTATATAACTCCATCTCCTTTTGAAGTTGCCAGGGACCAATTCCAGGAAGTCTTTTGGATTTGTAGAATTAGTTTCAATTCTAAAATTCTTTTCTTCCTGCATTTTAAAGCCTTAGATTTAGAGAATCATAGAACCACAGGGTAAAAGGGACGACAAGGGTCATCTAGTCTAACCCCCTGCCAAGATACAGGATTTATTGAGTCTAAACCATCTAAGTCAGATGGCTATCCAGTCTCCTTTTGAAAACATCCAGCAAAAGGAGATTCCATGACTTCCCTAGACAGTTTGCTCCATTGTCCTAGTGTCCTTACAGTTAGGAAGTTTTTCATGAGATTTAAATTAAGTCTCCTATGCTGTAGTTTGAAAACATTGTCTCTTGTCCTGCCCTCTGTGACAAAAGAGAATGATTTCTCTCCATCTTTTTTTTCCCTTATGGCAGCCTTTCAAGTAATTGAAAACTGCTGCTGTGTTCTCTCTGTAATATCTTTCATTACAAACTAAACATACCCAATTCCTTCAGCCTTTGTTTGTATGGCATCCCTTTGATCATCTTTGTCACTTGCTGCTGGATCCTTTCCAATTTCTCTACAACCTTTCCATTCTATACAGCATGACCTAAATTGGACATAGTACACCAGTGAAGGCCTGACCAGTGCCAAGTAGAGCAATACTTTCACCTCAATGAC
The DNA here is from genome assembly GCA_019425775.1 of Rafetus swinhoei. NCBI lineage: Eukaryota > Metazoa > Chordata > Testudines > Trionychidae > Rafetus > Rafetus swinhoei. Next base: position 156,726,985 of record CM033424.1, read on the forward strand.
TTGCATGACATATCTTTGATAATACTATCCAAAATTGCCTTTTTTTTTTTTTCTTTTTTTTGCAAAAGCATCACATTGTTGACTCATGTTGAGGTTGTGATTCCCGCAACTCCCAGATACTTCCCAGCAGTGCTGCTGCAAAGATTGTTATCCCATTCCTTTAGGGCTTCCTCTCCTTTAAGGAGATTCACATGAAACTTTTTTATTCTAGTGAAACTTGATCAGGATTTAATACAAATAATTTAAATAAGAGAAGCGTAAGCAATATACTAGGTACAGACGACCCTATTTCTCCAGGGATCAAGATGGAATAAGTGTGTGTCCTGTCTAAAATAGAAATGCATATTTTCTCCACTGTGTTGCATTTCTCTGATCCTTTCTACAATCTCTGTATACTTAATTTTCACTCTGCCCAATCTTAGGTTTATTTTTACACTTTTCCCTCTCTAATCCTTCTGTCCACTCTAGAAACTCTGCTAAGCAGACTGCAAACCTCAAAAAAGTGGACCTCCAATTGAACCTTTAAGCTTCCTATGCCTGTACCTTTTCCTGAGTTGGCAGAAGTACAAACAAGTGAACCCAGTCTATTAAATGATGAAATAGTATATGATAAGTATCAATCATTCACAAGTCTTTAATTATAGGCTTTCACTAACTTCTGGAAACAATCTGACACCAATATAAAGAGACTAAACAAATCATTATAAGGGGGAAAGCTTAGGATATGTCTACACTTGCACCCTCTTTCAAGAGAGAGATGCAAATGAAGATATTCGAAATTGCAAATGAAGCTGGGATTTAAATATCCCATGCTTCATTTGCATATCCGTGTTATGGCACTATTTCGAAATAACAGACGCTGTTAAGACACGGTTATTTTGAGAGAAAACCCTTCTCTTGAAATAACTGGTAAACCTCATTGTATGAGGAATAAGGGTTATTTCGAGAGAAAAGTTTTCTCTCGAAATAACCACGTCTTAACAGCGTCTGTTATTTCGAAATAGCGCTATTTTGAAATAGCACCATAACGCGAATATGCAAATGAAGCGCTGGATATTTCAATCCCAGCTTCATTTGCAATTTTGAATGTATTCATTTGCATCCCTCTCTCAAAAGAGGGTGCAAGTGTAGACATACCCTTAGTTACCTGGTAACCCCCACACTTTTTGCTTTAATTTGGGCTATAAAGCTGCCATTAGTAGATACATTGAGGGGGAAAAACATGTTAGGTTTACATTTCATTGTGACAAATAACTTTCTGATAAATTCCAATCAAAGGGTTCAGCTAATTCAGTCCCTGCAAACCATCTTGACAGACATAAACCATGTGAAACAGTTGCTTTGAAAGCAAATTTCTAGAGCAGGTGGTCTCAGACTCCTGGTCCACGGGCTATCTACAGGGTTGGGTATGTTAACAATCCAACCAAGGAGACCTGGCAGCCTGGAGGAGGCATGCCTGTCCCAAAGCCCTACCTGTTTCTGCTACTGTACCACCCTTCCCCTCTCATGGCTCTTCAATCTCCCAGGGACCCAGCCTTGAGGATTATCTGGGGAGTCAGGAGAGGGCTGTCCTATCCGTAACACCAGGGAACAACTTCAAATTAAAACTGAGCTATTACAAATCAAAATTATTTACCTTGGTCATATAATCTACAGTGAGGAAAGAATATTCATGGGGGAGGGGGCGGGGAGGGGAAATACAGAGTGTCAATGCAAAGCATTCCCAGATATACGCTGTTTTATAAGAGACTGATCTAGTTCAAAATAAATAATTTATGAGTCTAATAAAAATATAAAACTTACATAAGTTAAAACAAAGAGACATTTTGAATGATCAAAGTAGCATTCATTTACTGTCATAAAATACACTTACAACAATTCAACTGTTTTCTTATTTTTATTTTAAACTTTGTATTAGTTACAAGGTAAAATTTTCTAATGTGACCAGTCATATTAGGTGCCTACACTGAGATGTGTTTAAAAGGCCCGATTTTCAAAGGTCAGATTGAATGCTTGGACCCCTTTGATGCATCCCTCATTGGGGACCTAAAAACTGAGGCAGGAAAAATCACTCCTCCCTTTTGCAAATTCAGGCTTGAAAGACGTCATGGCCTACATCTATTTTAAAAAGTGACTTAATCACCTAGATTCTTAAATCCTATTGACTACAAAGAGATTTACACTCCTAAGGGCCACATTTTCAAAGGTACTTAGGTTAGGCATTTCATTTCAATAGGAGTTAGTAAAGTGCTTAGCAGGCGAAGTGCTTAAGTGCTTTTTCACTTTTGAAAATAGGCTTTAGGAGCCATAGTCACTTTAGATGCAAGCTTTTGATGATTTAGTGCAGCTTTGTCTTAAGAAAGAACAACTAGAAAATGCTGTTACATTTAAAAGCAGGACCATAAATTTCATGGAAAGAAATTATTGTACCATTGGCAAGGCACTTTTGAAAGTAATTAAAACTATTTACCATTTTACCAATATAAGCTATCTTGTAATCAGAACTGTTTAAGTAGTGTTGCAATGGCTTTTTAAATCCAAAATACCAGAGGAGAGTTGCAAATTTTACAGGACTGTGATGACCACTCTCTCTCACAAATTCAGACAGAATAGTGCTGATGTTTTGCCAAAACAGTCCCATGAAGGAAAGGGGACAATTGCAAATGCTTCCCCACTCATGATAGAGAGGAGTTGATTGGGCTTTCTTTGGCAGTGGTTAGCTATTATTAGAAACGTGGGGCTTTGAAAGATGTGCAAGCCCCATATATCTCTTTTGCTTCAGAACTCAACTGAAAGGCAGTTTGTGATATCAAATTCACCTCTAGTGTCACTCCGGGAGATGCTGAAATATGAGTGTGATCGCTGTCCAATTGCTTCACTACCACAAGTTGCTGACCCTGATAACAGAGCTCAGGAGATTTCCAGCATTGCTTATTAGTAAATTCAGAGCACAGGTTCTTTTTTTACTCTGTCTGTACCATGCTTTCTCAAGCCCTTGCACTTTTCATATTCACATCAGTGTTGCATTAACAAGCAATAATAATTTGAGTGTCCCTGTAATATAACAGGGGGTCTGGGTGCACCGCTGTGAGGGTCAAATTAAGGCAAATTGCTTAGAACCAGGGTTACTTACAGCCCAAGACTGGGGTCCTCCTCAATAAGGCACCAAACTTGTCTCAAAGAGCTCTTCAGCTGCCACTCTGGCCAGCAAGAAGTTACACAAGCAGTCCCCTTAGACACTCCAACTTTACCTACACCACAACCAGCACCACACCTTACACAGATGAGAGGTTATTAAACCCAGTCTCACCAAACCAAACAGGTTCTACCGATCCCAAAGGACCAGCCATAGTACCAGGTCAATCTATACCTCAGATCTTACCCAAAATAGCACACTGCACCAATCCTTTAGAATCTAAAGGTTTATTAATAAAACGAAAGGAAAGTTTGAGAGTAGAATTGTTAAAGAAATCACCTTACATACATCAGTCATCAAGTTCTTGATGCAGGCTCTTAGCTGAGACGTAATAAACTGCTATCTTAAAAGTCTCTGGGATACATCTTTTGTTTGGATGGGTCAACAGATTCTTCTGGGATCTCTGTCTATAGCAAGGGTGTTTCTGACATCAAGAGCAGGATTGCAGATGAAGACGGAGGAATCCCCAGGATCCTTTTATAATCTTACCTATGCAGAGGGAAATCCATTGTTCACCTGAGTGAGGGTTCCTCCCAAAATGGAGCTGATCACATGATCAATTAACCTGTCCATGTCCTTTTTAGGCAAGGAGCCATGGGGTACCTAGGTATGTCCTTTTAGGCAAGAGGTCATTGTTTACTCATCAGGTGTTATTGGCAACATTTAAGAGTGTTTGTCTATGCAGCATAGCTATTCACTGGGTCTATGTCTATACTATAAAGTTTTTTCAGAAAAACAGCTGTTTTTTCAAAAAAACTCCACTTATGTCCACACTGCAATCATGTTCTTTCGACAAAAAATCGAAAGAACAGAGGGGTTTTTCCGACATTGGTAAACCTCTTTCTATGGGAAAAAAGCCTTTTTCCGAAAGAGCTCTTTCGGAAAAAGGTGTGTGTGGACGGGGAAGAGGGAGTTCTTTCGCAAGAAGAGGAAAGAGGAAAAAGCATAGGTGCCCTGGTGGCCACTCTATCCGTAGTAATCATAGTTTAATGAGAGATAGCATCCATTCAGTGTGGATGCTATATTTCGAAAAAGCAGATCGCTTTTTCGATGTGCTTTTGCTGTTTGGACACGCTCTTTCAGAAGAAGTTTTTTTGGAAGATCTCTTCCAGAAAAGCTTCTTCTGAAAGAAGCCTGCAGTCTAGATGTAACCCAGATCGCCACCCCTCACAATAGGTGGGCAATGCCTGCTGCTGTCTCATAGACAGAAAACATTTACAATTCAAGTACAAAGCCCATATTCATAACTTTACATACAAAAATAGTACATGTATATAAGCAGCACAGATAAAATCAGCACAGCATAAGCTTTCATTAGACTCCTCACATAGCCCACTTTGGACAGAATTTGGGGCAAACACACAATATCAAGTGCACCAATGATCTTCATTTTCCTATTAAAATCCAATAACGTGACAGTCCCTTGCAAGCAGGGACAGCCCATCCACCTAGACCAACATACAACACAAGAAATTTTCTCAATTGACATCAGAGAAAGAGGAGCAAAGGAGACTGAGATTAATTTATAATTTAAGTGAATCTGCTGTATCCTAGCGTTTCTAAAAATGCTGGTAAGAAGACAGCTGGCCTCTCCCACCAAACATAAGTGGTTGAGTGTGCTTCCAACCAGGGGGCCTCACAGGGGAGCACCAACATGTATAGACATGAGGCCAACTGAGAAAGGGGAATTATAGGGAAAGCAGAATGGGACAAGATCTCAACTAACTCCTCTTAGAAGCTGACAAGAAGGCTTGAATTTAAAATGTATCTTTGACTCCTGGAGGGCATGTCTACACTGGGGAGTTATTTCAAAATAATAATAGCTCCCACATTACCAAGTCTGTAATTTCAAAATAATAGGCTTGTTATTTCAAAATTACTCCTGTTTGTGAAGAGGAATAAGTTTATTTCGAAATAGTTATTTCAGGAACTATTATTTCAAAATAACCTGGTAGTGTAGACATAGCCAAAGAAAAATACAAGAGGAGCTCGTCATCTCCAATTTACAGATGAGCTTTAATGATTGCTCATGCCACACAGGGTAACGGATAAGAATGGAATCCACATTTTCACGCTTCTGACCCCATACACTAACATATAGATACTGCTATTTCTCCAGACAGAAAATATTATACTTCCTACTGAGTTTCATTTTTAGTAATGATTACCCTTTATGCTCTCTGCAGCAGAAAAGCTTGTTAAAAATAACTAAGCTTTGTGTTATATTATTATCATCTATTAATAAAGACTCTCACATGAAAATGTGCCTACCCATTGAAATCAGACTAAGGAGAGATTAATGTATCTTGCATCCTTTTCATATGCATAATCAGAATAATATTAAACTGATAAATTCTACTTAAGCATGGAACATCTGCCATGGATTTAGAATATAATATAAATACCTATAGCAGACAGAAATTTAGCTTTTAAAGAGAGGGAGGGAGAGACAGAGAGAGACTCGTGCTAGTGGATTTATGAACCTTGCAAATATGCATGCCCCATTTGAACTCTAATAGTAGCATATGGAGATGATGGTTGTCTTCTTCTCTCCTACACAGAGTCTCATAAAGTGTCAGCAATAAAGAAAGCTGAGGAGACCTGCTCCCTCATCACCTTATGTTATATTTCTTCAGTTCCCACTAAAATGTCAGAAAAGTTGTATGGAGTACCTGTGTAAACAAGTTGTAATGCAATTAAGGTGTGACTGTAGGCCACCGATAACAGAATTAGTGAAAGTTGATGTGCATACTAAGCATCCTTCATTCAGGATAAATAAGGGAGCAATCAACCATCTCTTTTGTCTAGTAAAATTTAAAACAAAAGAAACCACCACCTCAAAGGACAAGCTATCATGGCAAGATCGCAGAAACTGCTAAGCTATGTAATCAAAGGGGTTTCTCTGCAGACAAATTGCACATGCAGGGGCTCGGGTATTCATTGGCTGCCCCTATTTGCCACTGTGTGGGAGAGAGGAGGAAGAAAGAGGTGAGATACCCAGCAGACAATGAGAATAGAGTATAGGTGGGTATAGTCCTAGGAGGAAGCCAATAGATTAAGCTTCTGAAACAACCCAGCAATACCTAAATATTGGCTCACTGCTCAGGACAAAGGGCACCTCTTTAGGTGCTTACAGTACTAACGTCTTGAACAATGTTCAACAGTCTGAACTGACATACAAATTTACCATAGCATAGGTAGCCCGTAGTAGGAGGGTTGTTTTTTTTAACTAAATTCATATTGTAGCCAGTTGGGTTGCAAATGCAAGCCAGTACTTCTTGACTATATACAGGAAATGAATCACAAATACAGCATCATGACCAAAAACAAGAAAGTAAATTACCAGTGGAAAAATGAGATAATTCTAGATTCATGTTGCAATACTTCCTTATAGATGGGAATCATTGACAGGTATACATAGCACATATATAACAAATGCATTCCATTACAATTCCCATGCCTTTTCCTTTCCTATTTAGAGCAAGGAGTTTTTAGGTGTCCATCAGCATGGTTCCGGGCCCTTATGATAAAATGCTGAAGATAGAAGAGCTACAGAGAAATTGAGGGAGATATGAATAAAAGCTGAAAGGTGTTGCACCGTCCTACAAGATTGAAGTAATTCTGATGGAAATCATCATTTCAAAGTATTATCTCTTACAGCAAGAGAGTTGCAGTACTACCAGGGAAACAACATTCTCCAGCTGTCTGCACTGACAAGTCATACAGAAATAAATGGAAAAAGTGATACTTGCACACAAACTCATTTAACTAGCTAAGTAAATTAAACTACATCAGCTATTAGAGCTATTCCTCTTACTCCTCCCTCCATTTCTTGTATATCTCTAAAAGATAAATATACCAGATTTGCACAGACATTAACAGACAAAATCAGGCTCAGACAATTAAATTACACTGAACTCTGCTCTGGTATAATTCCAATAATCAATAGGCCAGATCAAATTTCATATTAAAGGAGATCATCAGGACATAGCTGCAAAAATATCACCTTTATTCATGACTTTTTTTTCTTTATCTGACCCAACCCTCTTTCAGAGCATGAGAATAGATCTAAACTGTAAGGAATGACATTGGAAAGACTGCAAATTGTCAAAATGTGAAGCTTCAGACAGACAAAAAGAGGGTTTGACTCTTGCCCACGCATTTAGTTCTTCTCTTTGTGTCAGACTTTGTAGTACCCTGCCTGCTTAGTGATAATGTCAAATTAAGCAGTAAGTGCTTTTGACCAGTGGATAAAGACATGGCAATTAGGAGTCAGGTGAAAACATCTCTAACTCTCCCAAAGGTCAAAGGGTATCTAGGCTTTTGGTATGAACACTTTTCTAAAAAAGAATTTAACTTTAACACTACACAGTTTACAGAATGATCAAATCTATACTCTGCTTCTTGATCTTACTGAACAGCTTGTGGCATCCTGTTGATACCATACTGTAGAAGAAGACAGGGACTCCTGTTTCAGATATGCCCCTTATACTCTCTTTCTCTGTCTTTTTTTTAAAGCAAAGCTGTGCTGTCAACTGCAATTCACCAGTCACTTCATACAAAATCTTTTGCCATTCAAAGGGCCCCTAAATGAAAGGCCAACACAGAGAAACATTGAGCATCAGCAAAATCCATGGGTTCTAACAGGCAGTGAAGAGATTCAACACCTCTCAGGAACTGCTCCAAGCAATTGTCTTGAAAGTCTACAGATGTAGGTTCTATTCCTGGGTCTTCTGCAGATTCACTGCATGATGGTTAAAAAAACCAAACTGTGGTACCAGAGAATAGAGAAAAGGATATCTTCCCCACTCTTTTACAAGTGCTTTGAGATCTATGAATTAGAAGGGCTAGCTTAAAACCATACGTTTGAACGTGACAGAGCACAAATTATATGACCAAACAACTGGAATCAACTGTTCAAATAAAATATTGCCAGAACAGATGTTTCTGTTTCTTATGTAAGAATATTATAATACATTATTATATAAATATAAACAGAAACTGAAGAAAATTGCATTGAAATTTTGCCTGTGGGTTAAATTAATTCTATTACCATGTAATACTATCTGAAAATCAACAATATTATTAATTTTAACCAGAAAAAATATTCTGACCACCTCAGTGTTTCCTTTCTTAAACTTCACTTTTACATATTAGGATGCACTCTTAGGGTACATCTAGACTACATGGCTCCATCGACAGAGCCATGTAACGTAGTTTACTCGACATAGTCAACGAAGTGGGGATTTCAATAATCCCCACTTCATTAAAATAAAAATGGCCGCCGCGCTGTGCCGACAATCAGCTGATCCGGCACAGCGTGGCAGTCTAGACGTGGTGTGGTCGACAAGGGAAGTCTTTGTGCGGGAAAGAATTTTAACTGAATGGTCTTCTAACCAGTCATCTATCAATAAATTGGACTATGTTAGTTGATGTATGTGCCATTTCCCTTTAGCATTATTTGGGAGCCAAGAAGAAAGTTTTCCATTTAGTAGTATTAATTCTGTACACTTCACATCCCTAGTTACTGAGAAGGAACTTATGCCATTTCCTTAGGTGACAAATGAGCATCATCCCATCCTATTACACATACCACTGGGTGAAAATACAAGAATCCATGGATGAAAGTAAGGCTTGTATATGCAAGAGGTCAGAGTAGATGATCATAACTGTCCCTTTTGACATTAATGTCTATGACATAAGGTAACCATGGATTTGTGTACATGGTGGGGTACTGCCCTCTATGGGAATGTGTTTTCTGAAACACACTAATGTGTTGTGCATTAATTGGTCTGTGTAGTCCCCACTGTTGTTGTGCTGCTTGAAACAGTACTATTAACTATTTATTAAAGTGCTATTCTAACAAATTACCTTTTTTCAGTTTAAGTAATAACCTGTCTTGCACTGAAAGCACTTTGATACATGGATTGAAAGGTTATCTAATTCCACTCTAATTTCAGAGACTGTCTGAGTGTCTTCTGCAGTTTTAAAAATCTTCATAGCTTGGAAATGAACCTGCATTGTCCTGCACTATGTCTAGGGTTTCGTATGGCTTTATGTGATCTTGTTGTTCTATTTTTCCACAAAGACAGCAGACTGTGTTGCTCTGTCTCTCACCTTCTGCTCTGATAAGTGTGATCTCACCTCTACTACAGTGGCAGCAGAACGGCTGTGAAGAAAGAAAGCAACAGTATCTCAGTCTGTAAAATCCTTTGCCTTATTTCTATAAGATGCAAAGAGGTTTTTTTAGCACAGAAAAATTGGCCCTGGCTGTTCTGTGGGACTCTCTCCTGAGACTTGCCCTACCTACACCTCCAAAGGATGTAACACTGAAAAGGGCTTTTCTGCTGAATGTAGCCCAGCTATTGCTTGTGGCCTCAGACTATTGATCCAGGACTTTTTCAAACAGCTAGAATTTACATTCCTTTGCCAATGTAAATTAACAGTTAATTTAGTACACTTCCTCAGATGAGTAGAGCAGAAGTTCTGAAGGAAGTGGGTTTTGCCCATGAAAGCTCATGATACTGTATCTATATCTATAGTTAGTCTCTAAGGGCATGTCTACACTAGGAAGTTATTTTGAAATAACTTATTTCAAAATAACTCACAAAATAATTATTTCAAATTGGCATGTTTGCACTACAGAGAAGTCTCAAAATTAGTCCGTGGCAGGCTCCCTTAATGTGAACGCACCACCTCGACTTAGAGCCCCAGGAAATACTGGGGAGTAATTACTTCAAATGACTCTGGGGAGTAGTTATTTCAAAACAGCAGCAGTGGAATCATAGAATCATAGAATACTAGGACTGGAAGGGACCTCGAGAGGTCATTGAGTCCAGTCTCCTGCGCTCATGGCAGGACCCAGTACTGTCTAGACCATCCCTGATAGACATTTATCTAACCTACTCTTAAATATCTCCAAAGATGGAGTTTCCACAACCTCCCTAGGAATTTATTCCTGTGTTTAACCACCCTGACAGTTAGGAACTTTTTCCTAAACCTCCCTTGCTGCAGTTTAAACCCATTGCTTCTTGTTCTATCCTCAGAGGCCAGGAAGAACAAGTTTTCTCCCTCCTCCTTGTGACACCCTTTTAGATACCTGAAAACCGCTATCATGTTCCCTCTCAATCTTCTCTTTTCCAAACTAAACAAGCCCAATTCTTTCAGTCTTCCTTCATAGGTCATGTTCTCTAGACCTTTAATCATTCTTGTTGCTATTCTCTGGACCTTCTCCAATTTCTCCACATCTTTCTTTAAATGTGGTGCCCAGAACTGGACATAATACTACAACGGAGGCCTAATCAGCGCAGAGTAGAGCGAAAGAATGACTTCTTGTGTCTTGTTCACAACACACCTGTTAATGCATCCTAGAATCATGTTTGCTTTTTTTGCAACAGCGTCACACTGTTGACTCATATTTAGCTTGTGGTCCACCATAACCCCTAGATCCCTTTCTGCCATACTCCTTCCTAGATAGTCACTTCCCATTCTGTATGTGTGAAACTGATTGTTCCTTCCTAAGTGGAGAACTCTGCATTTGTCTTTATTAAATTTCATCCTCTTTACCTCAGACCATTTCACCAATTTGTCCAGATCATTTTGAATTATGACCCTGTCCTTCAAAGCAGTTGCAACCCCTCCCAGCTTGTTATCATCTGCAAACTTAATAAGCGTACTCTTTATGCCGATATCTAAATAGTTGATGAAGATATTGAACAGAACCAGTCCCAAAACAGACCCCTGCGAAACCCCACTTGTTATACCTTTTGAGCAGGATTGTGAACCGTTAATTACTACTGTCTGAGAATGGTTATCCAGCCAGTTATGCACCCACCTTATAGTAGCCTCATCTAAGTTGTATTTGCCTACTTTACTGATAAGAATATCATGCGAGACCATATCAAATGCCTTACTAAAGTCTAGGTATACCACGTCCACCGCCTCTCCTCTATCCACAAGGCTCGTTATCCTATCAAAGAAAGTTATCAGATTGGTTTGACATGATTTGTTCTTTACAAATCCATGCTGGCTGTTCCCTATCATCTTATTATCTTCCAAGTGTTTTCAAATGATTTCCTTAATTACTTGCTCCATTATCTTTCCTGTCTACACTACTGCTATTGTAAAATAACTATTTCAAAATAAACATTGTTCCTCATGGAAAGCAGGAGTTATGTCGAAATAACCAGCTTTTATTTAAAAATATCAGGCTTGGTAGTGTGGATGCTTTGCTTGTTATTTCAAAATAAGGGGACTAAGGTACTACAGGACTAATCATTTTTCTTAAAGTTACAGACTAACACAGCCACTTCTCTGAGAATTTAGTACACATTAAAGATGGCTGATTAGCAGGAACATGGTTCAATAGCAGTACTTTGTTTCATTTACATCACCTTCCTATGTTCTTCATTCCTCTGGACAGAGAGGTGTTAGCTCAGACTCCATGATGATTAAATCAAGTCTCATGGATTAGACTGCCTGCAACACAGTTGAACATGAAAGTTATGGGAGGAATACAGTGCAGAAACATGCAACTGAACATCTTGTGCCTGGTTCTCCACTGTGTTGTCTCTTGTATAATCATTTGTACCTATGTAAAGTGGGCATAAAACCATCACCACCCAGGTGCGGACATGGGGCAAGATCCTATAAACCTCATTTTTTGAGGAATAAGGGATCTTGCGCAAAAGGGTTTTTTTTCCAACAAATGGCCCCGTCTACACTGCGTGGGGTTTTTTTCGCAAAAACCTCTTCTGCAAAAAGAATCAGAAGAGGATATGCAAATGAGAGCACAAGATTTGCAAATGAGCGCTTCATTTGCATTTCCTCTTCCAAAAAAACTAGACAGTGTAGACGTAGCCGGTTTGAGAGGGGCTGGTCAAAAACTCCAAACTGGCAATGCTTTAGATAGGAAGAGTTATAGGGGCTCAGGTACTTCCTCTGTGCCCCAGTTTGCCTATTTGTCTTCAGGCCAACAATCCCTGTTCCTAGCTGACAGATCCACTTTAGAGTTCTGGAGCAGGTGGCTCTGGGGTTCACTCTGCCTCCCTAGTTGTCAATCAGCCAAACCAGAGACAGGAGGAACTGCCTCAGAAAGTGACAGTCTTGGCTTAAATGGTATCAAGTGAAACTGGGAAGCATCACTATGCTGGATTTCAGCACCACTCTGCAAACATGGGAACCCAAGTAAGCTGCAGAGCTGTTGCTGGACTCTTCACCCAGGCAGTGGGGAAATCAGAGTTTCTCCCTTAACAAAGTAACTCTTTCAAAACACCCATTTAATAACACCAGCATGAGGTTCAGGCTGTGGTGTGATGTTGAATAATATGCACTTTGGATGCAAGTGGAACCACTCAAATTTATATTGTGCCTCACTAAGCACCTGAGGGGTGAATAGGCAGCACTACTGCACAGTCTGCCACTGATTAGTTGCATTGGCAGGTCTAACATTTGATTGTTCCCTTTCAATTAGGGTTTCTGTCTTCTGACACATTGTTCCTTTTGGAAGTCTGATGTACAACAAGTTTGATTTCAGAAAGAAGGTGCTTTGTTTATCATGGGAGTACGGTAAATTACATACATCTGAACCACTCATAAGAGAGAACGTACCAGTAGAAATGCTTTTTAAACAACATCATCATTTCCTGCAGCTTCTCTGTCTGACAGCTACTATTATTTTTACAGGGAAGTGGGTGGCAGACAGAAACTAACATTTATATTATTTGTGATGGCAATAGACTTCAGTCCTTTTCTCATTGCTTTGTCATTTGCAATTCACTTCACTGCCTCTTGGAGTGTAGCCCTTTCATTTCACAAACAATTCATCTCAACAAACATAGCTAGAGGGTTTGGACAATTCATTGCTCTGTCCTTTCATGTTCCCAGGAAAAATGTAGATGAGATTTTCAAACATGTCTTTTGATTCAAAAGACCTCACTAAAAGATTTCAGTGTAAGAAAGTGCTCAGCACGCACCCTTTAAAAATCACGTGCCTATAAGGTGACTCAAAGTTGGACTCACAAAGCTGAGACATTTACAGTCATTAGCCACCTTTGAAAATCTTGGCCCCTTGCTGCAATTTTTTTTTACATCTCAAGAAATTGAGCCATGCTGCTTATGAATTCCAGCGTACAATAGTATTCTTTGTCTAATTCTGACCATGCATCTTTCTCTGAAAGGTTACAGTAAATGTCATCTGCACATTTGGTTAGACTTTTTGACTTTTCGGGGTATTTCATAAACATAATTAAAATCAATAAAGGCTCTGGAATGTTAAGATAATTAACATTAAATTGCTGAACATACCCTGCCTTTATTTTCTACAAGGTTGATCATTATAATAATTTTCTTCTCAAATTGGTCACGTATAGCAAATTATCTTTACTATAGTAGGCAAGCCATATTCTTCATTCAAAATGCCTCTTTGACAGGTAGATCATGCACCACATATTTAGTTAAAACTCAATGTGAGTGTATTATTTTTTCCAGTCTTTATAAGTTTTGTTTTTGTGGAAGAAATATGTTGTTTATTGTTTCTGCAAGTCATTTGAGATAGGCATGAGAATTCTGCTGATTCTTCTCATCCATTATTAGTTGTAGCTAGAGATGGTTAGCAATGTTTTTTCTGGAGAAAATTTGAACATTTGTAAAAAAATTGTTTTTTTTCCAATTAACAATTTGAAATAAAATAAAAATCTTAGTTTTATTTTGAATTGCAGTTTTTGTTTCAGTTATTTAATTATAATTTATTTTTTGTTTTGAATGGTTTTTAATCACCCTTCACGCACACATTCTGAGGTACAAAAGGAAGAGAAAAGCCCGTTTATTTTATTTCCCAGTGCTTTTCCCTTTTGTACTTTTCCCCAACTGTTTCAGTTAAATAAACCAGGAGAGGGAAGTGAAGAAACAACATAAAAAGGAGAAAAAGGGAAGTTTTATATTTTTCCCTAACATAAACTTTTGAGTTTCATAAACAAATAAAATCAAAATATTATAAAAATGTTTTGTTTCAAATTTTGAAAAAAATAGTGGAAAACGTCATCATATATATAGTAGCCCAGTGTCTGTGAGTCTGTAACGCTGAAATGCTGGCTGTTCACTCTGGGGAGCGCTGTTGCCTGAAATGCTGGCTGTTCACTCTGGGCGGCGCTGTTGCTGAAATGCTGTCTATTCCCCTCTGGGCAGCCCGTGCTGCATGAGGAGTGCAGGGCCCAAACAGCCGCTTGCACCGCTTGCTCCCCCGCGGCATCCCGGCTGAGTGGCGCAGAAGTCAGCTGAGCACCACGGCGGGAGGTGAAGGGGGACAGGGCGGTGACGTGCGGCATGACAGCGGCTCCAGGCCCTGCCCCCTGGCCGTGAACATCACCGCCCTGCCCCCCTTCGCCTCCCGCCGTGGCGCTCGGCTGACTTCTGTGCCGCTCAGCCAGGCTGCCACATTGGAGCAAGTGGCGCAAGCGACCGTTTGGGCTCCACACCACCCATGCAGCACGGGGAGTGCAGCTCCCAAACGGCCATTTGGGCTCCGCGGTCCCCCGAGTGAGAGGCAGGAGGTGGAGGAGAGCTGGGGGGGGGGGGAGACAGTAGGAGCAGGAGAGAGAGAGAGAGAGAGAGAGAGACCGGAGGCTCAGGAGAGAAGACCGACGTGGAGGAGAGACCTGAAAATCCCGTCTTATGACAGGCTAATTGGCTAGTTTCTAAATAATATTGTTTGACAAAGCCCCATTTTTGGTAGGAAAATGTTTGGGTTGAAGAGTTGCTGCCAGATATACCTGTAGCACCAATCTAAGACTTGAGGCAGATAAAAGGGAGAAAGGGAGGACTTATTTCTTCCCATAGCAGTGACAGACTTTATCCCAACAGTTTAAAGCGTTAGACAAATATTTTTCGAAATAAAGTAACTATGTTTTTGTCTACATTGTTAAGGAGACAACAAATACATCCCTTTATTTATAACTTTGCATTCGCTTAACAGTACACAAATAAAAGTCTTTCCCCGGCAGCTATCTGTGCTGGTCAGTAGTCACAACCCTGCATTGCGATAGGAAAGGTCTGTATGAAAACGGCATGGCTGAGATAAATTTGAGTTAAGTGGAGTTGGAACCTGGCATGTGGCATCCCACCACTATTCAACTTCAGAGTGAAAACTAGGGATATATTTTAAGAAAAAAAAAGCTCTAGAAGTAATCCCAGCCATTTCAGGTAGTAAACCTAACTTTAGTACTGGAGAAACTGGTTGAAATTGTAATGTAAAGAACAGACTTATTGGACACATAGCTGAACATGGGAAGAGTTAACATTGGTCTTGTAAAGGAAAATCACTCCACACCAATCTTCTAGAATTTTTCAAGGGGATCAATATGCATGTGGACAAGGGTGATCCAGTGGATATAGTGCACTTAGATTTTCAGAAAGCCTTTGACAATTTCTCTCACCAAAGGCTCTTGGGCAAAGTGAACTGCCATGAGAAGAGGAAACATCCTCTCATGGATCAATAAGGCTATGTCTACACTACAAGGTTTTTGCACAAAAACCGGCAGAGCGTCCACACCTCAAGTGCCTTTTTGCGCAAAATAAAATACAGTAAATTGACAGGAGAGATGGCTTTTGCCAGTAGAATTATTCCTCTCCCCATGAGGCATAACTCCTTTTTTTGCTACAGCTCTTGCGCAAAAAGCACGTGTGGAGGCTCCGCAGGGGTTTCTTGCGCAAAAAGAGCCTATCAGAAAAAGCACAGGTGCTCTGATGGCCATTCTGTGAATGGCCATCAGAGCTTTCTTGCGCAAGAGCATCCATGCAGTGTGGACGCTCTCTTGTGCAAAAGCACATAGCTTTTGCAATGTGCTTTTGAGGTGTGGACACGCTTTTGTGCAAGAAGTTTTTGCGGAAGATCTCTTCCGCAAAAAGCTTCTTGCACAAAAACCCTGCAGTGTAGACAAAGCCTGACTGATTAAAAGATGAAGAACAAAGGGTAAGAATAAAGGGTTAGTTTTCAGAATCATGGTATCCCCTAGGTGCTGTACTGAACCAATATTTTTCAACATATGCATAACCAAAATGATCTGGAAAAAAGGTAAACAATTAAGGTGGCAAATTTTGTCTAGGATATAAAATGACTCAAAATGGTTAAATCTAAAGCAGACTATAAAGAGTTACAAAGGATCTTGCAAAACTAGACAATAAAATGGTAGATGAAATTCAATTTTGATAAATGCAAATTAATGCACATTGCAAAACATAATCCCAATTAAACATGTGAAATGATGGGGTCTAATTTAGCTGTTACCATTTAAAGAAATACATTTTGGAGTCATTGTGGATAGTTCTCTGAAAACATCTAATCAGTGTGTAGTGGCTGTCAAAAAAGCAAGGGAAAGGGATAGATAATAAAACAGAAAATATCAGATTACCTCTGTATGAATCTATGTATGCCCATATCTTGAATACAGCATGCAGATCTGGTCACCTCATCTCAAAAACAAATCAGAAAAGGTTCAGAAAAGGCAATAAAATGTATGGGGTATGGAATAGCTTCCACTTAAGGAGAGATTAATCAGACTTCTCAGCTTGGAAAAAAGACAGCTAAGGAGGGATATGATACATGCCTATAAAATCATTACTGCTGTGGAGAAAGTAAATAAAGAAGTCTTATTTTTGCATTGTTGTAACAAAAGAACTATGAGTCACCAATAAAATGAGTAGGCATCTAAAACAAACAAAAGGAAATATTTCTTCATACAATGCACAGCCAACCCACAGAACCCTTTGGCAGATGATGTTGTGAACACTTAAGACTATGACACGGTTCAAAAAAGAATTAGATAAGTTCATGGAGGATAGATCTATCAGTGGCTATTAGCCAGGATGTACAGGAATGGTGTCCCTAGCTTCCCTGTTTGGTAGAAGCTGAGAATGAGTGACATAGGATGGATTCCTTGATGATTTCCAGTTCTCTTCATTCCTTCTGAAGCATCTGACACTATCAGAAGATAGGATACGGGGCTAGGTGGACCTTTGGTCTGACCCAACATGGCTGTTCTTATGTTTGTACAAGCAACTGCTTAGTTCCCTAAATAACTCACAGCCCCCCCACCATCCACTTTTTAGTATGTGTGGATATGGATGGGGCCCCGTTAAAAGTATTCCTGCTTTCAGCTCCCAGAGGGCTATTGCCCGTATGACTGTCCCATCCTCGCTCTGTGTCTTATGCCTAACAGAAGCAGCTGCACCATAAAATTCATTGCTTTTCTAGAATGGACAGTTTGGTGGAAATGGAAAAGGAAGCAGATCTGTGAATATTTGCTGGTGTATAGTTTAAGGTCCTAGTCCTATGTGCTTCTTGCAAAGTCCTGAAGTCCTTTAATTTCCACTGATTGAAAAAAGGAGCTCACAGTGCTCAGTACTTCACTTAGGTTGGCTCAGTATCTCCTAGGATCTGGTCCCACTGTACTCTTCATACACGGAGAAAATAAGAAATTGTGAATGCATGTGCTTTTGTTACATGGAATATACCAGAGATACTAAAAGAGTGAAGTAATAAGCAATGTTGGAAAAAACAAAGTACAGTATAATTCTGGAATTATCTTCTTCAAGATTCTTTAGATAACACTCTCTCTACAGATGGGAGTGTCCTCAAGTAAGAATTTCAAAGAGTTTAAAGTATGTGTCCAGTTCTGCTTTCAATAAGAATTTTGGTTTTATTATTGCTAATATTGCCAAAATAAAGTTGAAATATCATCATTTTGGTTTTGTTTACCATGAACATCAGCAGTTAGTATTTTTTTCAATGGTGTTCACTACTGGTCTTATATGAAAAAGCTCCCATTTTGAACTCCATTTTTTTTCTTCAATACATACTATTTAACTTTGTATATGTTATGGTTTGCTCCTCCACTTTTTTTATGACTCTAGAACATGAGGTGAATGAAAAACATTAAGGTTTTACTCAAAAACCAATAAAAATGAATTCTTTGTTGACATCATTGTAAAACAGAAGAGTTGTCATTGGCAACCGTTGCTCCAAACTGGATCAAGTATATGCATAAGAAGTCTAATTAGTGCTTGATAAGTCCTCTTATGGCTGACAGTGCAATCTGAGAGTGACACAGCTTGTTTCAAATTTCACAGATCTAGATGTTGTCTCAGTTGGAGTTCAAAATTACAGCACTCTGCTTTCTTCTTTCTCACTTTGCTTCCACTCTCTTGATCAAAGCCACTTCATGTTGAACAGTGACAGACATTCCCTCCAAATAGGACTGTACTCTGCACACTGTTCCCAACTATCTGCCTTGATATTGAACACATTCATATCATTTTTGCATGCATTGTAGTGTCACCATAAAGAGTGATCTTGCTTTCTAGAGCCACCCGAATCTTGCTACACAAAATATTCCTTGAGATACTGTCTCTTTCCTATTCTCCAAACATAACTAAGCCCTTGCAACCTGCTCTGGTTGCTAAGTGTGTCAGTCCAGCATGCTCCAGCATATCTATGGTTGGTATTTGTCTTCGCATATTATTTTCAGAATCTTATGCAGACATCTCATTTGGAAGCTCTTCAGTTCCCTGATGTGCCTAGCATATGTAGTCTATATATGAACAATAAAGCAAGGATGGTAACATACAAGTCTCATAGATTTGCATCCTCCCATGGTCAATAGTTTGCTGTTATTCCAAGCATGTCTCTGTAACAGCCCACAATTCTTAGCTACTTAGCTCTATATTGTAGATACTATTTTGCTTAAAGTATACTATACTGTAGATACTATTTTGTCAAAACTAATCTTTTACCCTTTGCCAGTGACCCTTTACTGATGCTAGAAGGGGAAATGGCATAGGAGCCAGAACTCTCACTCTATGCCACCTTGGGATTCTTCTTACTAATGGGAGCCTCCAACTAGCCTCCAGTTGAACCACTTTCTGACTTATGGAGAGCAGAGTCAGGCCCACTTTCCAAATGTTCTTGGAAATAAAAATGTAATTGTTGTGGAAATCAGACAAATTGGGTAGCTAATGCTGTCCAATCAAATTTGCAGTCATTATTCAAACATATGTTTGAAGTTTTGGGCCATCTCTAAACACGACACACACATTCCACTATATTACAGAATCTAAGCTCACATATTCTCTCAAAACCAGAATTATGCATCTTATGCATAGAATAAGGAGATTCCATATTTTCAAGTGCAGACTGAAGATGTAATCTCTCATAGGCAGTTGTTATTTAGCCTGTACTCACCAAGAGAGTTTTTACTAGACATAACATTAATTTTCAAATTAGTAGAAAATTGGATTCCTCCTTTAACTACAACAGTAGTATCTAGAGAGCTTGCAGCCTAAGGATTTTACAGATGTCTTGCTGTGTCCATGCTCTGCTCCTGCTTTTTCATAAACATTCACGCCGACATTTCCAGATAATTGAGTTTAGATGAATATGATTATGGTATTAATTATGAAAGATAAGATAACAGGTTAGGAAACCTAATTAACTCATCAAACCTCAGGTCTACTCTTCTGATAAATTGTCTGCCTGCTTTAAAATTAAAAGACTGATGTAACAATTTTAAGACTATCTACATATGAGTCCTGAAATTAATTTTGAAAAAAGCCTTCTAATCATTACAGACTGCACATCTCCAATTGAACACTTCAAATATACTTCCACAAAGTATTTTTATGAACAAATGACAGATATTAGGTCTTTAAAATGGAAATTAGATGCAATCAAATTAGCACTAAATATAACATAACAAATCAATTCCAAGGTCACCATAGCAATGCTAAGCAAGCGTTATGTGATAAAGTAATTAAATATTGCTTTCATTTATATTCATCCATTTTATACTAAGTTATAACCTTAGTGTTTCTCCAGAAAGTTTCCACTGAAATCACTTCCAGAAAATAATTAGAAAACCTCCCTTTTATGAAAGGCAAATTGGATTGTTTTAGACAAGGAAACTGTACTCAATAGGAAATGATTCCGTAAAATGTTATATTGGGAGCTACACAGTGTCTATTTTAGCACTGGAGTGGGAAGATGGGAAAGAAGATGCAGGGAACCTCTACATCTCTTCTCTTACATCCTGGCAAGTGGCTGGCATATGTGCAGATTTTTGGATCACAGCGTGAAATTCAAGTAGCACAGTGTCTAAACAGCTTTGGTAGAATTCATATGGTTCATAGACCTTTTGCCTTTCAGATGGGGTGCTCTCTGTGTGAAATTCACAAGGATTGTCCCAGACTTCTGGGCCTAACATTGCACTCTGAGCAGGTTACTAGAGCTGGCATGCAAACACGGAATGGGAAGGCAAACTGGGGCAAAGTGTACCCTTTAAAAGATTGTGGCAGCAATTATGCTTCAAGGGCATTTCTGGGCATTACTTTCACTGGATGAGTTAGGCAGTTTTCTCACTAGGTTATGTAACTTACTCTAGACTTACCACTGAAAGTACCACCCTGAAGACAATGTGGCTGCCTGATACACCGTGCTTTCAGGAGCTTTTGCTGTGGCAACATGCCTCTGTTAGGCATCCTATTGAGGCTAGTGGCTTACAGCGATAGCGTAGGCTTGTATGTATTTTAAAAAGTATATATTGCTAATCATTCATGTTACACTACTCTAGTAAACTGCATCAGAAGAAAGAAGTGTAGTGGAACTGATCTGTTTTTTATTTAGATATGTTCATTCAGCTCATTCTTCCATTGACTCCCTTTGACTCTGCATAGGAATTTCAAACACAAAACCTGGTTTTCATAAGTGTCAAGGACTCACAACTGCAGCTCAGCACCCAAAATTACTATTGAAATCATTGGACATTGTCCTGATCAGCACCTGATAACCAGGTCCAAAATACAATCATATTATAGGAGCAAGTTCTGAGTAGGAACGGTTTGCCAAAGGAAAGCTTACATTTCTGTCAAACTTTTCATATTCAACCTTTACTCAAAGGCTGAAACAAAAAATTGAATATACCAGGAAAAACATATTTCACAAGTATTTGATCTGTGGAATTATTTACT
Organism: Rafetus swinhoei; assembly: GCA_019425775.1. Taxonomy (NCBI): domain Eukaryota; kingdom Metazoa; phylum Chordata; order Testudines; family Trionychidae; genus Rafetus; species Rafetus swinhoei. Next base: position 156,748,196 of record CM033424.1, read on the forward strand.
TTCCACCATAAAAGTAATAAATGGATGAAAAGTGTTTCCCCTTGAATGTCATTATGCAATGAACTATGGACATTTCTCTTGCAGCAATAGTTTTGATCTTACAGAAATTAAGAATTATTTTCCTTACTTCAGGAGAATGAATATCATTTTGATTTTGGTATTAGAAACCTGTTTCATATAGTTCCCGCATATTTGAAAAAGTTCTTGTTTCCTATGAATAGGTGATACTTTCTTTTCCTTACCTCAGATTATATTACTTTTTTTCTTTCCTTGGTAACTATTCTTTGATGTATGTAGCTATTGCTGTGGTACATAAGATGTGTTACTACAGCTGCTCTGTCAGTTATGATGTAGTTTTTTAATACTTCGGTTAATTTGAATTTGAGCAATCGATGAATTGAAAAGTTTTCCATCCTTTCCTATTATAAGCTCTGATTCATCTAATACTTTTGTCTTCCTTCACATTCTCCCTTTTCCTTATAAAATTTCCTTGTATTGCCATCTGTGATGCTATGGAGTAGGCCCAGAGTCCCCTGTTGGAGGCCTGAGGGTTGTGCAATTAAAGGCTTGCAAGGTAGCAAGAAAGGAGCAGCAGAGCTAGAGACAGTTTCCTTCTGGAGCCAGAGGAGTGCAGGTGGTGCTCCTGGTTGTCCAAAGGGAATTACAGCACCATGGACAGCTCAGTGTGGCCGGGACCAGAGAGTGAGATAAAGCTCCTGCACAGTAAAGCCCTGAGTTAAAGTAAAACATTGGTGAAGGATGGAGCTGCAGGGAAGTGGCGCAGGCAACTGAAGGAAGTTTCGTTAAAGGGATATGGTGGCATATGGTTGCCTGGGGTGCAAAATAGTGGATTGGCCTGAGTTTCTCCCTTAGGCCACTGGAGATGTGCCTTATAATTGGAAACTATAAACCACTGGAAGGAGAAACTGGACAGTTAAGCAGCCCCATGGGAAAACTGCGACCAGAACAGACCAAGAAGGTGACATCTTTGCTTTCAGGGAGAAAGCTGTGGACATATGGCATGATGCCAGGGCCAGGATTGTTTAAGGATTGCAGACACACTTGCCCATAAGGGGTGCTTATGAAAGGTGGATGCCATATTGTAACACTATCATAAAATATTATCAAGAGAGCTGATGATTGGTCTCTTGTCACATGTTGACAGTGGTGTTGATCCAACTCACTCCACCTGCCCATATCTTTGAGTATGGCTCTCCTGTTTCGGTGGGACCACAGATTTAACTGCTAGGCATTATGCTGATTTATATTTCTGCTATTTCTATTTAATCATTTGAAAAATAACCTCATGTTAGAAAAAAAAATATTTCTATATGGTGTTCAACTGTGGCATAACTTTTATGCTCTTTTAAGTGGTTCTCAGATTAGGTCCTGAAAGCACTTAAAATAATAATTGAGATTTATGGAAGTTAACCATAAGAGGGGAAAAAAGCATGATTTAGAAAATGTAGAGAAAGATTTTTAAGGTCCTCAGTTTGACATGGAGATTTATTTGACCCAATTATCCTTGTTACACTGATCTGTCACTGGTCTCATCAATACAAAAAGTATCTATTCAATTTCTGTTGATGAATATTCCTATTCGGTTTTAAGTTCTTCTAAAGCTTCTAAAGAACATACATTTCAGGCATAACTAACAGCCATATTAAATGGGATTGCTGAGAGTATGCTGAGCTTTAATGCATCATCCACTCCAAAAGCCTGTTTGATAATATCTTGATTGGTTACAATCCAGTGTTATTGCAACAATACTTGCAAGCATCTTTGAATAAGCTGTAGTTTCCACCAATGTATAGAATTGGAAATTCAGTGTTACTACATATCGGAGAGTTAGGTAAGAGAAAAATGCCATATGACAAGATGCCATCATACACTCAGTCCCTGAAATGCATACTGAATAGTCAGATAAATATCCACATCAAATAACAAATGAACAATGAATAGACTAAAACATATACGCACCCAATATTTGGTGAACAATTTTAAACAGGAAACCAGCTGTAAAAATCTCAGTTTGCAGACAATTCCTGAACTGGAAAGAGAGTTAAATTTACTGTATGAATACTCCATGGGAAGTTGTTCTCCTAGCACTAATCGCCATTAGAAATGTTAAATGATTCTTGTTGCAGTCTTGCATCCCTGGCAAAATCTTACTTGGTCGCTTTGGAACAGTTCATTATGAGTCCTTTTATTCTGTCAGTTGTCAGTCCATTCCACAAGTGTATTGATGCAGGAATCTAAATCTTTTTCAGTAGTTTTCAGAGGTTTCTAATATAAATTACATCAATTGATATGATTATGACCATTAACTTACTCCATAAACAAAGATCAGATGACTCTGACATATCCATTCTCTCAGCCAAATGTCATCAATGTACATTAAACATTTTAGAGCTGGGACTTTGTATGCTTTATACTTGCTTTGCACCCACAACTCTGATTGAAGCCACTAGAAACTTCAGGTGCTTGTTCCCTTTGAAAAATCAGGCAAGTCCAGAAAGATTTATCCCATAATTTTGTGTTAAAAATGAAATAGGAGGATAATTCCTACAGGGCCAATATCTACTGTTCCTTATATTTTATGCAAATATATAGTCAAAGGTTAGTGTCCAGGACAGGGCAAGATTTAATTGCTCTCTTGTAAGCAATTTCAACGAGTAGGAGTTGTAAGTGGAAATCTGGCCTAATCATGTGCTTCCTCTTCCTTCTTGTGTTCCCTAAAAGTGCTTTATTTTTACTTCTTCATTGTAAACTACATAACATTTTCTATGCTGTGGCACAGACATCAACAGCAGTTTCTATAAAATGGCAAAGTGTCTTTTAATTTTTCACTACAGTTCAAAAAGGGAAACTGCATTCCTTTCAAACACAAAAGGAAATAACTTCTATGGCATTTCCAGACACATCAAATTCAGTTTTCCAACCCATTGCAGAAAACGTATGGAACTCTGCCTATTTGCTTACACTTTGCGTTTCCCACATCTGAGTTGTTCTCGAGGAGTGCAACATTTAATGAAGCTAAATGCCATGCTGAGTGACTTGAAAAGAGAGAGTTTCTGGGAAGCAGACCAAAATGTTTCCATTATTGATGTGATCACCCTTAACTTAGAAATAAAAAGTTAATAAAAAGGAAAAACATAACATTTGGGGTTTTTTGATCATAGTGGCACGAGTGGTTTTATAATAAGGACTGAAAGGGTGTTTCCATTAGAAACATGTATATGCAGCCTCTCCACACACAAAAATATCCCCCAAACAAACGTAGACCCAAAAATAGCCATAGCATGCATCACCTCAAAAGTAAGGATGGTGTAAGTTGTTTTTAAGTCGCAAAGGTTCAAAACAAAATAGAAGTTTCCATTTTTTTATATCTAGTTGGAGCTTAAATAGAATTAAATGTATTTAATGTCATTTAGGAAAGGTGTGTGAAATATTATGCATATTTATGAGCTACACACTGCATGAGTGATAGAGATTCATTGCAGAGTCATCAAGCTCTTTTTCAAACCGAATTAATGGAATATTTAAATAGAATGGAAAAGTGTCCTCAAACAGAATGGGTAGTTACAAGCAGAAATTCGAACCATTTATGTTGCAAAATAGTTATAGCCAAGGACAGGAACATGCAGGCTCAAAGTTCTTGAAAAACCCAATACCTATGGTGTGCTGTGGCTTTCATGGGCAGATGTATCACAGATCAAGGGACCTCTTTTAAGCAGGAATGCAACCACATGCTCATAACAGTAACTAGACTGTGTCATGTACACACAGTCCTGAGCATCAGATAGTAGATAGTTGAGCCACTCGAAGAGGGGAGTTCAGAGAGGTTAAGATCATGGACAGCTTATGCACGGGTTGTGCATACAAACTGCATTATCTGTGGGTTGATGAAGACGAGGGAAGGGTTGGGACATGGTCCTCTTTCTCACTTTCCCTTTGTTCACCCACATAAGGACTGTGGATTATTCAACGTTCAGCACATTTGTGGAGGACCTGAAAATATGGAGTCCTACACTGTATAAGGCTGTTTGGCTGAGGGTTTCAAGGCAGAACTGGATGTGAAGAGCTAAATCTGTGGTTTTGCCGTCTAATCCCTGTGATTTACCTATTCTAAATAAATTAGATTAGGTTACAGCATTAGATATGTGAGTCATCTAATCCAAAAAATTGATCAGTCACTCTTGAGTAAACACTTTTGTGACTACTACTTCAATGAGTAAAACCTTGAAGTTGACTTCGGGATTTCACTGAGCACATTCATACAAAACACTGCAAACCAGCTGTGCTTGTATTGGATCATCTGCTCGTTGTTCAATTCTCTCATGTGAATACAGCCAGTAGAATTTCCAAAATGGCACATAGCTAGTAACAGAACCATGATGAAAAATCAGACTTTCTTGAAACCCAATACATGACGAGGCTTATGGTCTGCATTGCTTCCGTCCCTATGCTACTTCATAATCTTATTCAAGATGTAAATGAGATGAGTTTGAACGTCTGATCTGATCCACAGAAATAGTTCTGTAAAGACACCAGTTCAAAAATTTAGGCCAAGGTGAACAGAAGTGTGTGCTAATGTCATGATTAGGATGGAATTCCTGGCTGTGTGGAATATTAAGAAAATACATATGTGTACTTTATTCCATCTAGCCAGTGATATTACTTGCCTTTACTATCATAAGCATTAAAAACACAGAAAATTAAGAGAAATTTAGTTGATATAGTGATTAATTATAATATTACAAAAAGCACAAAATTGAATTTTGTGTCCAGAGAATAACTCAAGGAAGTAGAGCAGGGGAATTGAATAAATCCCTCAAGAAGAGATCATGTTTTAAAGCAGGCAACTTCTAGACACACATGAGCAATGATGAGAAATAGTTTCAGGAAAATAAATTAGATCTGTGTGAAAAAAATTTGAGAAAGTGAATCTGAAAACTTTCACTTTGCTTTAAAAAAGTGATTTTTAAAGAAATAGGGGATCTAATTTTCTAACACTAAAATATATGTGATACAGTGCATTCATCTCCTTAGAGCGGATTAGTGATTCATGTTGTATTCAAATGCTCCCTTCTGGTGAATTCTAGAATGAAATTCATAATCTCTGGAGGTAGTTGTACCCACCTGCTCGCCGTCAAAAGGACAGGTTAAGCTGTATCATTGCATTTTTAAAAATAAGCAAATTCCCATCTTCTCATTGTCCCACATGCCCCAAAATGTACACAAATGTCCCTGTGTACTGAAAATATTGACAATAGTTGATGTCTGGCTACAATAATACATTTTATGTCTGACAACTGTAGAGAGTAGATTATAGAGTAATATAACACACAAAATTAGAGAACTATGTCCCCTTAGTAATGCTGCACCCATATATATTTATATTTTTCAATAATAAAAGATCTTTTTCACTTAACTGTGCCTCAATTTCAGCTAAAATCCAAAGAGGTTTCGTTTTAGCCTATCCTGTCATATAATCACACTTCATCCAAGAGAATCCCTACATCAGTAACAGCAGTAGCCATCTTGGATAAAAGTGAAACATCTCATTGTCTTCAAATTTTGCCATGTTTACTGTAAACTTTCACTTTTACACACAAACTGTCAGATACATTTCCTGGGGGTTCCTGCAGTGTTTAAAATGTTCTGTTAATTTTCATACCATTCTGAGAGTGTTTGTCCTTCCTATATTGTGACCGATGAGCCTAAAAATAACAGGAGTAAAATAATTGGCTCAACACATTGTACGAAGTGTGACATAAGTTTAAGCATCCAAAAATACAGGATGTTTTCTCAATATATTGCAACAATTGTATTATAATTTGAACATGTATAGGTTGTGGGGGGTCATGTGATCCTGTCTCAGACATTGGCTAGGTGGCTAACAGCTGGTGGAATCCAAATTATTGACCTCTCATTGTAAGCATGGGTAGAACCAAATTATCTTATGTATACCTGGCACAATCACAGACTTTCACTTTCAGAGATGTAAAACAATCACCTACAAAGTACCTAAAGATGGCAATAGTGCAAAATGACTGAAATTCATGGTCTTGTGCATCCAGAAGCCATGTACAGTGGAACTCTCCATAGACAGAGATCTCCTTCCATCACAGATGATTGGTCAGCATCCATACTCTCATACTCACATGGGAATAGAGTGGGAGAACCAGACAGAGTACAGGGAGGATGAAGATCCAATGGAGCTGCTCCACCAATGATTGCTGGGGTAATTCCGACAAACAAACAAACAAATAAATAAACAAAATTGGCACACAATATTTTAAAATTCAGGAAAATTTATTTGTAATAAATAACATAATATAATCATGCCAGCTTCTGCTTTTGGTAGTTTACTTCAAAATACCTGTCAGCAAATACGTCTGCAATAATACAGACAATAAAAAAAGATTCAGGAAATATTTTTTGACAAATAAATTCCTTACTTGGCAGGATAATATAGAATTTGAGTCATAATTCATTTAAAATACAATACAAAAACATTTTTCCCACCCACCTTCCTCAGAAACTATGCAAAAGTTGGGGGAAATCAGGGGGTAATGGAGGAGCTGAGGGTGAGGGAAATAATTGCTGGGCAGAAGCCTTTTGCTGGTAATGAATCTGGAGGGCTGTTGGCAGTAGATGGGTTAAGTAATGAACTGGAGCGGGGGCGGGGGGGCTGGAGTGGTGGAGGTATTGTTAGGCAGCTGGGGAGCCTCCCCCATGCAGATCCTCTTTGACTCCTAGCCTTTCCCATTTAGTCAGGCACCTATCCCTATGTGGCCATGCACCTCCCCCCCACACACACTCAGCAGTGCATAGCTTCCTATGTCACCACATGTTCTGCACCCCCACTCAGCCTCTCTACTCCCCCATTGCCATACAGCCCATGAATCAGTGTTGGGCCCAATCTACTCCCCCTCACCCGCACTAGTCTTTCTGAACTCGAGTCTGTGTGACTCCCAAGCAACTCTATGTGCCTTGCTCCATTATATCTGATGCCTCCTCACCTGGCCTCATAGGCAGCATGCTCTAAGGAAAGCAACCCATCATGCTCCAGCCCATGAACAAACTACCTACTCTTCTAGCATCAGATCAGACTCTGGTAGGCTCAAAGTGTAATTGCCACATGGCCCCTCTGGCAGCTTCTCAGCAGTTTTGTCGACAGCTGTAAACCTCATTCTATGAGGAATAATGCCTTTTGTCGACAGAGTTCTGTTGACAGAAGGCGTTATTGCATCTACATTGTCCTTTGCGTCTACACTCTCATGTTGACAAAGCGGCTTGCTTTGTCGACAGAAGCTTTGTCGACAGTATCTGTCGACAAAACTTCTGTCGACAAAAGCCTGTAGTCTAGATGTACCCTTTCTCTGCAGAGGAGAGGAAACTTGCTGCTTCCTCACAGGAATTTCATAGACACTTTTTTGGAGATCTGATACGATAACTCCAGGATGCAATCAATACTAGCCACATCACTGATGTCACAACAGCATCAACATGGTATTCTGTTTAAAAACTAGTAACACGCTATGGCCCAATATGTTTTAATAGAGCAGCAGGTACCCCTCTATTTAGGTTGCCTACCATTTCCTATTATAAAAATATACTGACCATATCTTCAGAGATCCTGCACCTTCATGGTTTGCAATAGGATTCTGAAATTTCATGGGGAGAGAGCGGTTGGTCCGGAGGCGTACTTCTGCTGGTCCCATGAAAATCCATTCACATTCAGCCAAGCTAGAAGCTGTCAAACAACTGCCATTTTCTATCTGTATTTCTCTCAGTGTGGCTTGTTCCTGGCATGCCACCAATACACTGCCAATGTTCTTTTAGCACTGAGCATGCATCAGCCAGCATCTCTCTTTAGTATGCTACATAAAATAGCTCTGGGCAGAAGACGGGCAAAACAGATTCTTCTCCCCACCTACCACCTTCTAAGTGCTTGACACTTCAACCTGAACAATATTCATGTAATACATTTTTGTATCTAATATATAAATATTTGTCTTCATGTTGATTCCTTTCATTGTTTGGCAGCAGGAAAATGAGAATGCACTTGGGGATCCTTAGAGCTATCTGTCTATAGAATTCAATAAAAGAAAGCAGCAATAGAAATATGCCCCCAGTGTAATATAAGACAGGGCTGAGAGGAGACCGAGCAGTGCTTGCATGACAATGCCCAGTGCTGTGAAGATGGCAGATTGTTCCTATTGTGCCTGCTCGTAGCCAGCAAAGAGGATTTAGAAGTGCAGTAGCAGTCAAGAATATTAGGTAAGATACAATAAAACATATTGCTAAAATAAATGGGTACAAGAAGGAATGAATCACAGTGGTAGAAAAATTGTGTACCATCATTCCACAGCCCACAAGTGTGTTAATGTGGAATAAAGGAATTAATATTGTCTGTCAAGAGGTGCAGATGCTTTTTTCAGAGTTGATGTGGTTATGGGGAGGGGGGAGCTGCGTCTGTGGGTAAGAGTTGAATTTTCAGTGGTATGTTCCCCTGATAACATAAATATGTCTAATTCACACTTGATGTCTTCAATTTTGCCTTTTAATCCTATGTTATTTCCAGTGTGTACACAGGCTTTAAATTAAACAGGAATGTTGCTTTTACAGGAGTTCAAAGAGCCAGGAGAATATTTCATGTCTAAATTGCTTTTAAGGTGGGTAGGGACCTCAACAATCTTTAGGTTCATAATGAAAAAAATAGGGAATGATACTATGTGGAGCTAAAATAGGAAATAAATAGGAAACCTGAGAGAGGCAGCAACTTCTCAACATCTCACAGAACAGAGCACTACAGGTGGGATAGACTTTTTGATATAGAGTTTATTCTACTTCGTCAAACAAAGTTTGTTCGTTGAGAGAAATATAAATTATTCTGACACTAAGATGTAAGTTAATTATTGTATTTTACTGGGTAGTGATGGTCACTATAAGAGTGGTGTTGAATTCAGCGCAAACTACAACATATGCAGCAGTGAGAAAGACCAGGCTAAAAGTTAACACCAAGATGTGTTTACTATCATTTCCAGAAGATAACCTCTTACCTCCTTCAGCAGGTGAGATATTAGAAGTGGAGAGCTGGAAATGAGAGAGGCACCCTGAAGCCATTTGGTTGGGAAGATGTTGGTTCTCCTCCCCCAAACTCTTCATTCACGGGAGAGTCCCACAGTGGTGGCACCATTTCAGGGACACAATTGGCTTTTGCTCCCTTCCTTGCTTGGGAGGAGGGGAAACCAATAGCTCCTGTAGTAAGACATCTGGGGGATTGCAGCAACTGTACCTGTTAGTATTGCAGAAGCCCTTCTCTTTGCAGCCACAGCAGGAGGCTAGCACTGCTTGGGAATGGAGGGGTACAGAAGAAGCCATGGGCCACAAAGGGAGTGTTTTCTCTCATGACCTGGAAGGGTTGATCCAGGAAGAAAGACTCTCAGGCCTGGTACACACTACGAAGTTATGTCACTATAAGACAACTTACATCAACATAATAATGTCAGTGTCTATGCTACAGTGTTCCTTCCACCAACATAACTCGCCTGCTATGTTGACTTGATAAAATCCATGCCTCTAGAGGAGAGGGAATTAAGTCAACACAGCTACATCAACATAGTGGCAGTGTAGTTGCCGCATTGCTTATATCGAATTAATTTGCCTCCAGGAGATGTTCCACAATGCCCATTTTGACTTCTCTGGTCACTGTTTTCAACTGTGCTGCCCAAAACAGTCATTCTGGTACAAAGCTGCAGCCATGCTGCTTTTACAAGACGGTGAATGCTATTCTCTGAAAATATACCTCTTTCTATAATTTCAGAATGATATTCTCCCTTTCCATCTTTGCTTGGAATTTTGCAATCCCTTCCCAAAATACTCTGTGCTCAAACTGCACAATCAGAAAGCCACACTGCTACTGTGGCCAAACTCTGCATAGTGTAGACATTCATGACAGACTTTGTTATTGTGGTAGTGGTATGTCAACATCATCAACTTAATTTTTTTTTTTATGCAGACATGTCCTCAGTTTCCACAGGAAATTGTAGGGAACAACAACCACTAAAAAGCAATGAGAAGGGCATCTGAAGGAGATACCCCCGTTCCCTTATCTTAGACTGAAGAGCAAACTAGAACAAGACTATCTGAACAAATGAAAACCAGGACCTCAGCTGCTACCATCCATTGCACAGCTGGCAGACAACAGGTTCATGAGCTCACTCCATTTGCCAACAGAGATTCACAGCTCATGTACAACGTTGGTTTCCAACAGCCATATGATTAGTGAGGAACACATGACCCTGAGGACATTCCGGAGGTGAGAAGGCCTGCCTTACTGAGTTCATGGAATGTAGAGCTCCGGAAGGGCTCCAGCATCCACGGTGTACCTTAAGCGGTGGAATATGCAGTGTTGTTAGTGTACCACTAGTTAGCTCTCTTCATTATATTGGGTCGTGCAGCTGGCCTGGTTTCTTGAGGTAAGCTAGCAGATTTCCCAGACTCACACAGAGATTTCATATTGTGGAAGTTCTAGGAATGATGGTCCAGAGGTGATGGGCACAGGAGGGATGTCAGGAACCCCATAATCACAGAAATTCTTACAAGGTTATAAAATGCTCCCCAGGCTTTTACCATAAACCAAACCACCACCCCAAGTATACCCTTCCAAAGTTATAGACAAAGGTCTGTAAACCAGACTGAATTAACCCAATTAAATTCTTGGTATGCGAGAGCCTGGAGCAGAGGGAGAGGAGGATTGTAGTGCCACTCACCAATATATAAATAATGTTGCAGCCCTCCATTTAAATCGAACCCATGTGTTTGTCAGTCATTTGCTTGCTTGCCGTAATCAATTGTATTTGACTAGTGGTTTGTGCACAACATACAGAGAAGATAGATTAAAAAAAACAAAGGAAAGTTGCAGGATAAACCTCCTATTTCTTAATAAGCAGAACTTTTACATACAAAACCCAAAACCAATGAGAGAAAGCAGGTTGCACCCTAAAATAGTGAGGTACAATACATACACCCCACATACTTGCTCTAAGCTGGCTCCTCCCAGACTGAGTCTGATTGCATGGGTTCCTATGGTCTCCTGGCCTTCAAGATTGACTAGGAAGCTCCTTACTTTAAATTGTAAAAACCTACAATTCTAACATTGTTTCCAAATATGACACAATACATTTACTATAAACTTTTCAGATTGAGACAGTTGAGGTATATTTATTATACTGCAAAGCCAAGAACTGACATGCCTCTGACCCTCCACTTTTCTTGTTGTTAGCCATGTCTGTGGCAACAAGCCTGAGTTAAGCCTTACTGAGAAGCATGGAGGAACACTGAGGAAAATATTTTAAACAGAATTATGTATAACAAAATGTGATATAGATTTTAATACTTAGTTTTATTAAGAGATATGGTAATGATTTTTTTCATACATTTCATTGCTGCTATAACTTTTAGCTCCCTATTTTACATGTTGTAGCATCATAAAAATATGGGGTCCTTGCTATAGAATTTATGGTCAGCGTTCTATGATCACTTCTGCTGGCATCTGAGAAAGTAATGGAGGAAGCTACCAACCACTGGGGGAAAGGAGTTATTCCAATGGGAGACGGTAGCAAGGAAATAGCAAGAGAGCAAGGGGACACAGCACTGACAGTCAGTGGAGGAAAGCCTAATGAGAAGATAGCAACAGGAAGCAATAAGGGAGCAAGAAAGGAAGGGTCTGCATAGTCAGATAGGATTCAGAAGGTTTGTGGGAGCCACTCAGACAGCTGTTAAGAAGTTTATCTTCTAGCCTGATCATGTTTTATCTTGGAGGGTAAGAAATGGCAGCTTACTTAGCTCAGGGATCATTGTTCTGGTGAGATGCTAACTGTCCTGAAAACACTGCCATTTAGGCAGCACATTGATCCACATAGCATGTCCATTGAAAATATCTATAACTGCCTCTTTCTAGGGAAGGGAGAGGGTGCACAGGTCATACAGAATGATGTATGATCTCAACAGAATCAGCAAAATTGTTGCCACGTTTCCAAAGTAGCTAATGCAAATGGGAATTTAATTCTGCAGCTATGGAATCAAAGTATTCACACATCTGTGATCATAATTGCCTAGTCAGGGCCAGAGGGGGATCACGGATTCAGAGTAGGATGCAAAATCTAAGCTTTCCCTCATATATTATTATGGCAATAAACTAGGACTACAAAGCCCTCTCCCATCCCAGACCTCTCTCTCCCCCTCACACATACAGACAAACACACATACACACAGAAGAGAGAGGCTACATCTAGACTGCACTCTAAAATAGAAAAAAGATACGCAATTTGCACTATGCAAATTGTAAATCTTTTTTAATTTAATTTCAACAGAGGCTATTTCAAAATTTGGCGTGTCTACATGGCACCAAATTTCAAAATAAAGTTCTCGTTCGAGCCATCCCTTAGAACGAGGTTTACAGGGATGGCGAAAGAGTGCATCCATTATTTCAAAAACATTTTTGAAATAGCGGACGCGTTCCTTGGACACGACGTTGCTATTTCAGGATATTTCTGGTATCCTGAAATAGCAATGCACTCTAGATGTATCCAGAGAGCGAGAGAAAGAGAGAGAGAGCTGACAACATTTTTCTTCCAATTATTCTAACATATTCAGTAAAGCATGAATACCTAGAAGTTATGTTCAAATTGTAACCAGTCAGACATGCTCCCCCTCACTCTTCACTGGTGTCTAGCTCACCAGACATTCTCCTCTGCTTTTCCCTTCTTCCCTGACCTTGGCTTTCTTAGTTATAATTTGTTAAACTTTTTACCATGCCTTTGGTATGTTATCTGTAGTACAATGCAAGATATTATATTCTTGTATTCAAGGCCATGAGGACCCATTTTGCTTAGAAACCATATTGCTTATGAATATGTATGTAACTTGTGGAATGTATGTGAGGTGTGAATGATAAATACCCAACCAAAAACGCAGTTTAGGATCAGTGACCTTTTAAGGCAGACAAAGACCCTGCAAGTCTCAAATTAACTGAGAAGCAGCCAGAAAATCTCTCTCTCTCTCTCTCCTGGACAAAATGTAACATCACAGCAGAAACCTGGGACCAGCCCAGAGGGAATAAAGCCTCCTGTAGATCCAAAGGGAACTCCCAAGGAACATCATGGTCGAGTCTCCAGGAAGCTGACACCTGCCCGCATTCCAGGCACCAGCGAAATCAGAAGTAATCTACACCACACTTGCAGCTATCCCTCCAAACTACCAGCATGAATGTGATGTATGTGTGTGAGTATCACTTTACTCTTAAGAATCTGTGCCAGTAAACAACCCCAAAAGCAATACTGCTCCAGCCCACCCTTTGTCCGGGTTTGTTCCTCAGAAGGTCTGAGGAAGTGAAACACAATTAAAGACTGAAAATAGAAAGAGTGAAAGAAGAATGAGGTTTAGAAAGAGATCAGAAACATTTGAAATTTTGAATGTTGAACTGGATGTTTCAGTGTTTCATTCTTGCTATAGAATAACCCCAGTAGTTTCTAAAATGTAGCTCAAAACCCATCCACCTACATTGGTGATAGAAATTAAAAACTGTTGACAAGTTACCCTAAATATCAGTCAACTTTATCAAATGTTTTACACAATACTGTACCTGCCTCTCCTCATCTTCTAGGCTGACCTACTGTCATGCATTCTTATAGCATTTCCTGTTTTAAAAAGAAATAATTGTACAAATGGTGTATTATAAAATTGTATTAAATGTACATTTTGATACCTCTACAATCTCAAACCATATACAATCAAAAAGTACCACATGAAACAGATAACAAATAACCTATTGGTTCAAGTTCGTGCAAAAGGAAAAATCAAATACAACTTATTTCATTAGGTACTTGTAACTCTTCATGTTCACTATAAAGCAATTATATTTTTCCTCACACACAATCAATGAATATATCTCTTTCTTAAAGATCAAGTACAAAAGGAAGTGCTATCAATAAATCTTGTAATTATCTGTAATTTACATGTTCATTTAATTTGTTCTGATCTGCTAGGTTCATGCTACATGTATTATTTTAATATAAAAAAGATGAATGAAGTTCAACCACACAAAATGCACTTTCCTAAACTAGACTTGCTCCTTGTTGTTCTCCCATTGAGAGAAATTCTCCCATTGACTTCCTTTACTCCTTGCGACTGTGAGGAGTACCACAGTTGAGGGGGGGTGCAATCAGAATTTGATTTAGCAGGTAGGCAGTGGAAGGATTGGTAATGCTGCTAGACAATTTTGACCTCCCATGGTTTGGCAAATTCTCTGGTTCAGCACCAGTTAGATCCCAAGCTGCCATACTAGAGTGGTTCAGTCTGTAATAGAATCTGATTGCTCTTCTGACTCCAGCATGACTACTTGTTCTGTCCAAATCCCTCATGAGAGTTCCTTAAAGATCCTCTCATGATAAAATCTCCTCTTATGATATACAAGTATTCATTATGCACACATTATTTCTACAGTATACAAAGATTTGGGCTAATACCACCAAAGCCTGCATCCCAGTTGGCTATCAAGTTATCTGAGTGAAGTGGGTAACAGAAGGATGAAAATAATGTACATAGCTCATTTAGCTCAAGTACATATTTTATTTTTAAACAGAGACTTCAGATTTTAATGCTCACTTTGAACTACGTACAAGCAAGGGAATTAAAAAGCAATCTCTTGAGCAAATAGGATACTTTGCCTTGACAAATGAACTTGTTAGATGTGTTTAATCTGGGAAGAGACAAGTTTGCGTTAATTATTCCAATCCACATATTAAGATATTTCATATTTAAAGGACCTACAAAACTGATTGTCTTTCACCTCTGAAATGTAAGAAATGCTGATGCCCAAGTGCAGCAGTTATTGTCTAATTTAACTACTGCACTGAAATATCAAAAATCCTTAATGATGCTTTTTAATTGCTCTCAGAGCTGTCCTATTTGAATCCTGTATTCTGGCTAATAATGCAAGACAATTAATTACAACTTCTGTATGTACCTTATGCAGATAGCCATTACAGGGGTTTATGAGTATGAGATCAATCCTGTTCCCATTGAACTCAGAGACAAAATGCTTATGGATTTCAGTGGAAAAGAATCAACCAAAGGGGAAGTAATGGTTGTAGTTAATTACAAAGACTTCCCCTCGTTCCCCATTATTCCCAAAGTTTCTTATATAATTTGTGTGATTACAACATAAAGTTTAAGATTACTTCTCTCAGATAAATATATATTTGAGGGCTGGATGAGATATTTATTGTGAGGGTAAACAAAATCAAAGTTTTGTAGTTTGTTTTAAAAGTGAAGAAACCTTTTATTTTAAGAAGGAAGGAAATCTGTGAAACTCCAATAAATTTACCGTAACACAATTATATAAAAACTCAGCTTTGTATTAAAATATGAGATTATTAAAATCC
Source organism: Rafetus swinhoei (assembly GCA_019425775.1). Taxonomy (NCBI): domain Eukaryota; kingdom Metazoa; phylum Chordata; order Testudines; family Trionychidae; genus Rafetus; species Rafetus swinhoei. The sequence goes on from CM033424.1 coordinate 156,763,654, forward strand.
CTTTGTATGAAAAGTTCCTTGACTGAAGTTTTAAAGAGTCGATAAGACTACATAATTCCAAATAACAAGTGGTCCTGTTAGCACCTCAGAGACTAATAAATATAAATATATATACAGGTTGGGCCTCCCTGGTCTGGCACCCTCAGGACCAGAGCTGTCCCAAACAAGGGAGTTCACTGGACTAGGAGAGATCAGTGCTCCTCTGCTGGCTGCCCTCCTCCTGGGCTCCTCTCCCTGGGACTCTCTGTTCTGCCTCTGGTCCCATTAAAGCGGGCCTAGCACGGGCTCCCTATCCTGCTGCTACAGGGTCTCCAGGGGTTCTCATCTGGGACTGCCTGACTGCTGCCAATCCCACTACCACTAAGGAGGTTGCCACAGGGATGTTGCTGGAGCAGAGTCTCCCAGATATGGGAGGTTCAACGTGTAGTATCATGAGCTTTCGTGAGCACAACCCATTTGTTCATATTCTTGCTCCACTCATCCGAAGAAGTGTGTTGTGTCCATAAAAGCTCATGATACCATAGGACCACTCTTTTTTTAAACGAAGGGAAGTCCTGTGGCACCTTATAGACTAACAGATTTATTGGAGCATAAGCTTTCATGGGCAAAGACCCACAAAAGCTTATGCTCCAATAAATCTGTTAGTCTATAAAATGCCACAGGACTTCTTGTTGTTTATTCAGATTCATAGTAACATGGTTACCCCTCTGATACTCTTTTTTTTAAGTTACAGACTAACACGGCTACCCCTCTGAGATTTTTAATTTCAAATAGTTATTTAAACCTATTGTTTCTTATCTTTGTTAAGGAGAATAATTTTTCTCCCTCCTCTTTGTAACACCTTTTTAAGTACTGAAAAGCTGCTATCATGTCCCCTCTCAGTCTTCTCTTTTCCAGACTAAACAAACCTAGTTCTTTCAATTTTCCTCATAGGTCATGTTATCTAGACCTTTAATAACTTCTGTTCCTCTTCTCTGAAACATTTCCATTGTTTCCACATCTCTCTTGAAATATGGTGCCCAGAATTGGACATAAAACTCCAGTTGAGGTGTAATCAGTGTGGACTAGAGCAGAAGAATTACTTCTTGTGTCTCGATTACAACACTCCTGTTAATGCATCCCAGAGTTATGTTTGCTTTTTTTCCCCAATATTTAGATTGTGGTCCACTATGACCTCTAGATGCCTTTCTGCAGTACTCCTTTCTAAACAGTCACTTCTAATTTTATATGTATGCAAATTATTGTTCTTTCCTAAGTGGAGTACTTTGCATTTGTCCTGTTGAATTTCATTTTATTTACCTCAGACTGTGTCTCCAGTTTCTCCTGATCATTTTGAATTATAATTCTCTTATCCAAAGCACTTTTCAACTCATCCCACAGTTTGGTATCATTATCTTTATAAGCATAATGTCTATGCCATTAGCTGATGGAGATAATGAACATAACAGGTCCCAAAACTGATCCCTGCAGAACCCCACTTGTTAGTCTTTTCCAGAATGACTGTGAACCATTGATAACTACTCTCTGAGAACAGTTATCCAACCAGTTATGCCCCATCTACATTGTATTTCCCTAGTTTGTTGATAAGAAAGCCGTGTGAGACCATATCAAGTGCTTTACTAAAATCTGCATGTACCATATCTACCACTTTCTACTTTTCCACAAAACTTATTATCCTATCAATAAGATTGATTTGACATTTGTTCTTTACAAATGCATGTTGACTATTACTTATCACGTTATTGTCTTCTAGATGTTTGCAGGTAGATTCCTTATTATTTGCTCCACTATCTTTCCTGGCATAGAATTTAGGATGGTTTGTCTGTAGTTTCCTGGGTTGTCCTTATTTCTCATTTTATTTGCCCTTTTCCAATCTTCTGGAATTTCCATGACTTTTCAAACATGGCTCAGATACCTTCTCAATCAACCCCTTGAGTATTCTAGGATGCATTTCATCAGGTATTGGTGGCATGAGAATATCTAAGTTTTTTAAATAATACTTAACTTGTTCTTTTCCTATTTTAACTTCTGAACCTACCTTCTTTTCTTCAGCATTCACTATTGTAGTCACCGAATCACCACCAAACTTCTTGGTGAAAACCAAAACAAAGAAGTCAATAAGCACCTCTGGCATTTCCACATTTTCTGTTATTGTTTTTCCCTCTCCATTGAGTAATGGGCCTGCGTTTTCCTTTGTCTTCCTCTTACTTCTAATATATTTGTAGCATGTTTTTGTTACCCTTTATGTCTCTAGCTGCAAAGAGCTTATTTTGGGCCTTTCCCTTTCTAGTTTTGCCCCTATATACTTCTGTTGTTTGTTTATATTCAACCTTTATAATTTGACCTAGTTTACACCTTTTATAGGACTCCTTTTTGTCTATGTGTGGAATGTCAGAACAAATGAAGACAAGAAAAAAACAAAAGAGCCAAATATCCAGTAGAAATATCCTGAACATTATGGGTCCCAGATAGCTTCATGGTAGGACTTAATGTCTTACTCCATTTAGGCCCTTCCAGAGTCATAGAACAACCACAAGGCTGGCTAACCAGTCCTCCAGCTCCCTTCTCTCATTCCGCCAAATGGAATCACAAATGTGGAATGTTATTAGTTGCTATTCTAAGAAGTAGTAAGTAATAATTTCCTTACAGATATTTAGGTGTACATTGAAAAGTGAAAACGCTACTTAAAACTGTTCTTTTGTTGCACACTCAACTCCCTGGCTTTGTTTGTACATCCCAATGACCAGATGAGCATTTGCCTGCTAAGTGAGAGAGAGAGTATAAGGGCATTAAAAGACAATGGCTTTTGTGCTGATCTCTTCCACTGACTCTTAAATATTTCTGTGCAGTTCACAACTCCTATTACTAACCAAGATCCCACATTTAGTTTCTCCTTACAAGCTGATAATTTTCATTCCCATAATTTTTAAAGCGTATCTACAAGGTCAAAAAATCATTTCAGGGAGAACAGGGACTGGAACACAGGCCTTTAAGGGTATGTCTAGACTGCAGCACTATTTTGGGATACTGGAAATATCCCGAAATAGCTATTCTGTATCTTTTAAACCAGCCCATCATTTCAAAATAGATTTCAAAATAATGGGCTTGCTATTCCACTGTTCCTGTAACCCTCGTTCCATGAAGATTAAGGGACGTTTTGGAATAGTGGTTTATTTCAAACTTTGGTGCTGTGTAGACCATGCCAAATTTCAAAATAAGCTATTTGGAAATTAGATTGAAATAAGATATGCAATTTGCATTTTACCTATCTTATTTCCATCTATGGGTGCAGTGTAAATACACCCTAACACAGGCAACCAAACACTCATCCATCACTTTGCCAGGCTGCCTTTCCTAATGAATACCTCACATCTATGTGTGTTTGGCTATGACATTAGTAACTGCTGGAACTATGCAAAAATTGTTCAGATGAATAATTTAAAGAGAAAAAAAACAATTTTGACCAATCCAAAGCTATTTGAAAATTTGATGCAAGTAGTTTCTTTTATTCTTAAAATGGATAGAGGAGGACATGACAATGGTAGTAGTTGTTTTTCTGCTGCCGTCCTCCAGTAACATGTAACTGTGCCCTAGGTTTGGATCCCTGCACAGATGCAAAATGGACTGTCTCAATTCACCAGAAATTCAGACTTGGTTTGACCCAAACACATGTTTTTGTTTGATTATTTTTCAAGACTGCCACTGAACAAAACAACAAGAAAAAAACCGTTATTTCCCAATCTCCAGTAACCACTAATTTAATCTGTAGATTTTACAGGCCTCCCAGAGACAGACAAACCCTGAAATTTAGTATTTCACTGCTGTCTCACAAATAGTTACACAAACTACTGGACAAAGTGTGTTGTGTCTTCCATCTGGAGGTTTTTTGACACGGGGAACAACAACCTACTTCTTTGCTAACAGTTACTCCTTTTCTTGAAGAGATGAGGTCTGTGCTGTGGAACTGCACGTCTTGGATTGCAGATGGTATGAAAACACAGTATGAAATCATGTAATTAAAGACTGTCATAGTTCATGTGCACAAAGGGACATAAGTAAACATAACCTTAATTCTGGTACTTCCTACCATTTGAAGTCTGTATTTTATCATTTCAGCTTCCTTGTAATACAGATTTTTGTATATTTATATCTACAGGATTCCCTTGTACTTAGTATTGATTGGAGGACTGACTACTTCAGGACATTGCTAACAAGCTACCTAACTTTTACCTTTTAAGTGATCAGTCAGAATCACATCCAGTTTATTGGGGATAAAAAAGATGTTCCCAGATGATGACTGTTTGATGGCTCCTATTTGAGATGATGACTTTAGAGGGGCTCATTCCCAGCTCCCACTTCACAAAGTTACCACCATGCTTGGAACTATTTGGAAGAGATTCCGAGAAATGTATACTATTATTTCTGTGTCCTGTTAAGGAAGTCTCACCCAGCTCAAGGTTGAGCCATACTGACATGGCACTTTATGCAGGAAGATTATCTAATTGATGTCACTTGATAAATAATGGTTTGCATACACCAGGGCTTTCATGAAGTTTAAGGCCAGAAGGCAAAGGCATAGGCTTTTTTTTTAAGAGATAAACTAACATAACCAATTCAATAGCCCCGAAATGAGAAGTAAATAAACACCATTTATCCACTTTTAGTGCCAACTACACCACTGCAAGGCCAGCCAGTTTGAAATACTGTGTATTACAGGGCAGAACTCCAGCAACACACCACTCACCCAAAAAACAGAATTAGGCCACATCTACCCTATGAGATTAGGTTGAATTTATTCAAGTTGATTTTTTGGAACCCCATTTTGTAAAGTTGAAGGTGCATGTCGCTACTGTGTGCACATAGTGCACCCCATTGGGATGGCTACTGTCAACTTTGACAGCAATGCACTGTGGGTCCCATGGTTCCTGCAGCTCCTTTGCATTCTGGGTTAGCCTCCCAGTGCCTGATGGGACAAAGACAATGCAGCAGTAGTTTGGATACTTGTCATCAGCAGCCCATAATGTACTAATCTCCTCCCTCAGCCTTTTGTTGAAAGCAATGCCAAACAATCTTCTCACACTCCCCCTTCCCCCCCCCCCCGGTTATTAATGCAGACACCATAGCAAGGCAAGCCTGTCCCCAGTTTAGCCGCAAAGTGCTATGGTAATCATTGCAAACACCTCCTGCCATATGCTGCTGCATGCCCAGAGCCTAGCCAGGAGCTGCCAGAGCAAGGAAGAACATAAGGAGATCATGAACACAGACATGTAGGAAACATAGAGAGAAGCCATGGGCAGATGTTGGTGGCAATCAAACGTTTTGACACAGTGGAATACCAGTTCTGGTGACATGAGACAAACACAGACTGGTGGGACCATATTGGTATGTAGCTATGGGACAATCACCAGTGACTGGAAAACTTCCACATGCATAAGGCCACTTTCATGAAACTTAGCAAATTGCTTTCCTCTGCCCCAAACCTCAGCAATACCAGAATGAGACCCATTCTGACAGTTGAGAAGCAAGTGGCAATAGTCCTGTAAAGCTTGCAATGCCAGACAGCTACTGTTCCAGTGGGAATCCATTTGAAATGGGTAAATCCATAGTGGGGGCTGCTGTGATCTGGCAGCCATGGCAATAAATACCCTTCTGCTGGGAAGGATAGTGACTCTGGGAAATGTGCAGGAGATAATGGAGGGCTTTGCCATGATGGGGCTCCTTAACTGTTGTGGGGTAATAGATGGAATGCATCTCTCTATCTGGCACCCAACCATCTTGCCAAAGAGTACAGAAACTGCAAGGGGTACTTCTCGATGTTGTGTCAAGCGCTGATGGATCACAAGGGCTGTTTCTCTGACATCAGCGTGGGATGGTCAAGAAAGCTGCTTGATGCACACATCTTTAGAAACTCTGGCAGGGGCTCAAAACAGGCTTTGTTGGAGATGAGCAAATGGAAGTGTATTGTCTCAGTGGTATCTGTTACACACCAAATGGGGGCGTGGTGCTGAACACACATGCTTCATCCAGGTTGCCATGTTGGACTGTATGCTGCAGTGCTTCATGCTGCAATGATGCCATATCACTTACTGCTGCCTTGGTGTGTGAAGGTGTCCTGTAGTGGAGGACAGATTAAGGCAGGCCTCCCCAAAAACTTTGTGAGAAGGATGAAAGAGTACCTCTATGAGGGTATGTCTACACTAGCCCCCTAGTTCGAACTAGGGAGGCTAATGTAGGCATTCGAAGATGCAAATCAAGCCCGGGATTTAAATATTCCGCGCTTGATTTGCATCTTCCCAGCCAGTCGCCATTTTTGAAATTTACAAGTCCGGACTAACTGCCGGCGTCTACGCATGGCAGGGACCCGGTAGTTCAATTAAAGCCCTAAATCGAACTACCTGTTAAACCTCATTCCAGGAGGAATAACAGTTAGTTTGAACTAGGGCTTTATTTCGAACTACCGGGTCCCTGCCATGTGTAGACGCGGGCAGTTAGCCCAGACTTGTAAATTTCAAAAATGGTGACTGGCCGGGAAGATGCAAATCAAGCACGGGATATTTAAATCCCGGGCTTGATTTGCAACTTTGAATGCCTACATTAGCCTCCCTAGTTCGAACTAGGGGGCTAGTGTAGACATACCCTGAGAGCTTTATGGAGATGGCAGAGAGGATTCCCACTCCGCCTCCAGAGACTTTAGCAAACTGTTTTGGGGAGCCTCTGCTGTGTAGGCAGAGTAGCTGCTACAGTTTACACCCAATTGCCTTAACCTGATTAAAAATGTGCACTCACCAGAAGTGCCCTCCCGACCACCAGGGACCTGCAGTGTTGCATCTGCACTACCCCAAAGGCGACCATGCAAGGCTGAATTCATCATTATTCCTCACAAAAAGCAAAAGTGCCGATATCGACTTTAAAAGCCCTTAAAGTCGGTGGAATGGTCTTGGTAGAGTGGACTCACTGAGACAATCTACGTAATGCAGCTAAGTTCTACCTAAATTAGTAGTGTAGACCAGTCCTTAGATCACTGTATTACAGCCCTCCAAATACTTATTGCCTGCCACAAGAGACAATACTTTTTACTGGTACTGAATTAATAAATTATTTTAAAGACAAAGTTTTACAATGTTTAACATATAGAAATATTAAAATTAAACCATTAAATGTGTACAACGTGAGAGCTATGGATGGTGATACAGAAGGGGAACATTTAATCTCTACATTGCCCATGACAATTTTTTCTTGGATTTGGCTCTTCAGTACACCAGACAGTGATTGTAATTAGGTCTGCACCAGCTTTCCCCTCCCACTCCCCACTTGGGGCAGAGGAACATGGGTGGGCTCAGACTCCAGTTCCCCCTCCTCCCAAAGTTATGTAGTAATTTTTGTTGTCAGAAGGGGACATGAGAACATGCGAGTTATATACACATTATAGAAATGTGATATTTGGGGGATATTTTAATAAGTTGAAGGTCTTAATTAACAAGAATTGTATTATACTGAAGAAACTATTCATACCACAGAGAAAGAAAATCACAACTTGGATGGTGGACAAATCCTAAAGATTATTTCTCTCTATAGCAATATAATATTTGGAAAAGAATAATATAGCTAGCCAGAGTAATGAGACATCCTTTATTTGCAGCCTTAGTCAAGGATTTAGGGCTCTGAATTCAGTCCATTTGACAAGGTCTAAGCTTATCTCTACTTTGAACAATGAATTCCCTTTTCAGTAGTTCAATTTATCATATTTGACCTACTCTGTGGAACTTTTCCTAAATAATACAGAACCCATTAGATTTTCCATAGTCACTTGGAAAAAGATAATTATATGAAAAAAGATACTCAGATACCAATATTATATTAATGAAAGTGGTTCAGATAGCATCCTAAATAGTCATTTTCCACAGTCCATAGCTAAATAGAGCTATAGATTTACATAATACACTCACACCATACACACACTTCTTTCCTATGCCCTCCAATTACTCATCGTCAATATCAAATGCATAGCCTTAACTCCAATCATATCTTTTGTTTGATAATCTGTTTATACTGCTAACAATTTCCCCATAAGAAATATCTATATCACCTTCTAACTTTCATATACACTTTACAATACATTTCTCATCTTTTCACGCATTTTCAAAATTAGCAAAGAGAAAGAAACGGAAGGAAAAAAATTAGGCATACTGTAGCAAAAATATCACATTCTACAGTTCTTTTATATCCCAATGCTTGTTATGAACAAGTTACACATACCTCAGTATTATTTTTTTTCTATTTTCCCCTTCATTTATGTATGAAATATATTAACTAGTTTTATAATATTAAATCCAGGATAATTAAGATCTCTCTACACTTACTATCCTGTTGTTTCACTAGAAAGCTGCAGCTCTATAGTTTATTTATGGACTCCCTGCAGAAAGTAAGACTCCTACACAGAAAAGTGAGATGGAGAATCAAACTGTTGAAATAAACAACAAGCAGGCCCCAAGAACAGAAAAGAGGCGGGTCCATCCAGGAAGGCCCAACTAGGAATGGAGGGTAGAGGTAGAGAATATTGAGTCAGGTCAGAGTATGGAAATGTCTGTGTCACCTTTCCCTATGCAAACAGTAAAGATAAGAAGGTAAATAAAAGCAATCCAGCAATGCATTATTTCTTTCTTAATAGGGGCACAGTCAACTTCATATTAATTTGAACATTTGTACTGCATAGTTCAGATTGATTGCAATTGAACTTGCTTGAATATGAGTAATTTTACCGGACGTCCCATGTTCAGTATATGGAAATATGGTCACTGTACTTGTAATCGTGCAAGTGTTTAAAAATCCCATTAACCCAACTGATTCTTCATTAATGGTGCATGAAATTTTGTAGCCAAGTCCTATATAGATTAAAATGTTTCTTGGGACTTCTGTGCTGCCTTGAACTTCTATTACAGGTTTGTTTTGCAAAATAATGGCCAGAAAGAAATACACTGCACAATTTCATTGACTGTGGTAAAAGACCATTTACAGTCATGTTAAGTAATTTCCCAGGAAGAAAAAGTTTCTATGTTCCCAGAAGACCTTATTTATTCTAAGAAAGACTTTGTTAGAAACACACAGCAAAGTTATTAAAAATGGTAAACTCGTAAAGATCATCCACCATTATCATAGGCTTACCTCATTTTCAATGGAATATTTTATATCTGTTCTTACATAGTGTGACAGGGTCAGGCCAGGGAGCTGCTGCAGAGAGGGGAAAAGGCAGCCCAAAAGGGAAAAACCCCTGTGAGAGAAGCAGAGAACTGCAGCCCAATTAGATGCAGCTGGGAGGAGCTGGCTCAGGCTAATTGGGGCCAGCTGACTTCTCTGCTGTCTGTCTGAGGGCCTTTAAAAGCCTCAGCAGTTGGAGGCTGGAGGAGAGGAGAGGACAAAAGGAAGGTGGTGGAGAGGCAGAGGAAGAGACCAGAGAGAACAATTTTGACCAGCATTAGGTAAAGGCAGCTAAGGAGGGAGCCTGTGGGCACGTGGCCCGGGCTCCCTACCATTGAGACCCGCTGCAAAACCCCTAACGGGGGGGGGCTAAGGGGAGGAGGCCTCCCCAGTAGTGGCTTGGGGAAGAGGGGCCCTTGCCACAATAGATATTTATATCTGTAAATCCTACACACTATAATGAGCATTGCAGAGACTGCGAAAGGAATAGATTTTTTTGGTGACTATGGCTCCAGTGATTTTAATCCTGTCAACCTATGCATGTCAGAGCTTTCTATTAGCAGCTTAGTGAGAACCTGCTATCAAGGAAATCTCAAATAAATCAGGACAGGTAGACACAGAGTGCACAGATGTCAACCAGGCAAGTTCATTTTGACAGTTATTGTACCACTGTGAACTTTTGAATCCAGTCGCCATAAATGTCATAGTTTCCTCCCTAATCCAACTGGTTCAGGGACATAATCATCACTAAAAAAAAAAGGTCTGATTTGCTGTACATCTTGTAGTGGAAGTCCAAATTGGACAAATATGCAAAATACTGTACAGGTAGCAATAGTAGAAAAATCAGTGTGCAGGCATAGCTAGAATTCAGTATTAGACCAAACTTCTGAATAAGGTACATTTTTGAACACTGTTTCATTTCAAATCACCAGAGCAACTGAATTTTTATGAAGGAATTGAATTTGACTTAAAAAATGCAGACATCATTTGAATGATGCCTAGGAAAAGGCTTATATTGGATTCATAGAAGAGAAGCTTGTTTGATAGATCATTTGAGGAAAAGGACATTAAACTTGTTTGGAAATTGCTATTCATTTTATGTATTTTGGTTGCTTATTGCAACTCCTTGTTTACAGATGCCAGCTTTCATAAATTTACAATACGTATTCATGGATGGGAAGCTGATTAGTGTTATTAATGTTTGGGGGTATACAATGCAGCTATCAGGAAACCTAATGATCATGAATAACCATACAAGGTTTTTTTAAGTGTAATAAATCAACTGCATAATTACAAAATCACACTTACAGGATCTTTCCAACTGAACATACTCCTCTGCCTATCAAAATGTACTTTCTTCTCAAATCATTCTCATAAAGTGAGTGATAAGTCTTTCAGTTGAATGGAATCCAACTATATTGTATCAAAAGAGAAGCAAATTCTAGAGACAATGACCATCCCTTAAGAACACCTGATTTTCTCAGTGTCTTGAGAAAATAAATAGGGCAATTATTAAAATAGATAATTGAAAATGTATTTTATCATATATTGGAATTTTCTGGAATATGACGAATGCTAGTTGATGATAATAAAAACCAATACTAGAAATAGCCTCTTTTTTAAAAAAATCATATAAATGTTAGTACATATGAAAATACCCACAATTATTTTATAGATTTACTTTAGATGTGTACATATTGTTCTATTTACAGATGTTTTATACACATAATCCTATTTGTGTAAAAGCCAGTGTTTTTTTTTATCTGCAACTCTAATACTCTGAACCTATCAAACTGCAAAGTTCTTTGTACTTAGTTTGAAAGTTGCTGGGTGACCAAATGAAGGAATATGCATAAGCTTTTACTCTGACCCCTCTGACTAGTAGATAATTGTGTCAAGATGTCTACAGAGGTGAATGACAAGGGAGGCTTGCTATCAGATGTGGTTTGTGATTGATGAAATACTGAATCATTGATTAACAGCTCTATAAGAACCCCATCGTCCAGATAGTCTCTATATAATAATGGCTCAGCTGCTGATATCTTTCATGTATTGTTTAATTAAATTGAGATATCTGGAGTAAAACCTTCAGTAACATCAAGTGTGGCAAGGATTTTGTTGTTGTTGTTGTTCTAAGCAGTATATAAAATAAGAATTTTTGGGGAGTTAGAAGGGACTGGATGAATCTGCAGTCACTTCTCTGGTATTAAGATCAGTTGGGTTGGATAACATATAAAACATTTTTCCCTTTATTAATCTCTGATTAAATTCCCCTTGAGCCTGTCATATAAGAAATCTTCTTACTGTTGTTAAACTTGAATAAACAAAACTGTACTGAAATTTTGAGTGTTTATATTTTGCCATATTTAAATTGCACCAATTTTTGTTTTTCTGGAAATATTTATTTGTAATAAAATGTTGAAAAAAAATCACAACTGTATTAATGTTTCAATAAAAAGCTAATAAGTGTTAGCCAGAAATTGACAGTATAGGAGAAAAACTTGAAACCCCTATTTTTTCCAATATTTTTGCTTTTTTAAGGCAATTTTTCAATAAATAGCATTATTTTGTTTTTTGAAACTCACTCAAAACTACTGTATAGAATTACTGAAAACATATTTTCAAGACTTTCCTCAAGGCCATACTGGAGAAAAGGCAACATGAGCACAGATGCAGCACAATCCTGATATCACATAACATCATGCTGCCATTTGTTTTAATATTTTGCACATTGTTGTTTAGTCATCATTGTTTTATTTGTGTTTGAGATCATTCATGTCTGAATGATAACTTGAGATAAGGTAAATAAAGTTGCATAGCAAATGTTGCTCTCACAGTATTTGAAAATTGACTGTTTCCAATCCATGAAACAAGTGGCATCTGTGTAATTGATGTGTTTTATTCTCTCCAATGCCGATAATCCACACACATTTCCATTTACGTTAATTGAAATTAAATGCTTATCAAGAGAAGATTACAAAGATACAGTACTATTACAAAAGAGATCATTACTATAAATTCTGAGAGGCATCCAGGGCATTTTATAGTTTGATGTGGTAGCCTTTCAAGGTTCATAAATAGCCTTATCATAGTCCAAATGCAGATCTGGCATAAGCAGGTGCAACTCCACTGACTTCAGGGGAGTTATTATTGTTTATAGGGCCAGTTCAGATGTATTGTAAAGTTAATTGTGTCTAAATAAATTAACCACTTACTCTGAATCAGATCAAGAATCCACTTTCTATTATTTTGTTTTCCAAAGAAATGCCTTAGCTTCTGAGAAAATAATTCCACTGGACTTTGTAGAGAAATAGAAATATATATGAACCCCTTCCCCCAAGAAACTTTTCAAGTCTAAAAAGTCCCAGATCTTAGAGTTCTGCTACTCTTCACTGAAATTTTTCCCTTCAGGATGACATACTTACATCATTCAGACATGCGCTCACTGCCTAATGACTGTGTCTTTTCTGTATCCAAAGTTTCTTTCAACTTGGAATTGATTTTCTTTGAACAACGTAGATGTGTCTAAAAACAATATATCTGTCCTCTACCAGAGACAAATCAATTTAAATTGAATGCAGTTGTTGTTAAGCTGTCACATTTGTTAGCATTCCCAATTCATATTTTTAGGACCTGGCTTGGATAATAATCTACACATACTGTATTACCGTATATTTGTTCTTCAGTATATTGATGTACTTCTTTCCTAGAACAGTGGGTATATACAGATGCATAGTTTGTGGCTGTTGCAATTCCCAAAGGTTAATGATGAAAAGACACATTTCACCAGGAAATATCTGTGTGAGGACAATATGCTATAAATTTTAATATGAGCACTCAGGGAGCAGCCCTTTTATTGTTTTTAAAGGGCTTTGTTCACTGCAGTCAGAGTCTCTGTGTGAAGGGAGAGAAACATAGAGATTAATTGCCTCATCTGCTCAGAAGATAATTCCCTTTTGAGTTGTACCATAAAGCTCAGCAAGTTTATTGATGAAGTCTGTGCTTTTCCAAGGAAATGCTGCTTGTGCCTTTACCTCGCTCAGCTGATTGAGTCCATTGCAATTTCAAATTGACATTTTGCTGGTTGGAAGAGTTAAATACTGAAGTAATCTGTCTACCTCAGCAATTGAACCTCCTCATTAATCTACATTGTGGTTATGCAGTGAAAGTCTTTCAAATCCATGGAAGCAGACAAGCATTAAAAAGTTTTAGGTCTGTCTATTACAGACAGCAGTCCAATAATTTTCTGGTAGCTTCAAGCCATTTTTAGGGAACATGAACTGCATATGGGTACATACTTATTATTCTGTAAAATAAATAAAGAAGAAGAAAGAGTTTGGGTCATGTCTGGATCACACCAGAATCAAGAACTGTAAACATCTACATTAATATGACATTAAAGGTCTGAAAGATTCCATAGAAATCACACCAGCTTCAAGCACAAACCAAAGCAAAGGACTGCAGGTTAACACTGTAGTTCTATTTAGTTAGAAGACCTAGATGGCATCAGTCAATACATCACCACAGGGAGTCAACAAGTTTGCCCGGCCCCTGGGCAATGTGGAGGGAGGACTGGCTCCATGCTGCCAGAAGGGGCAGAGTTTTGCATAGGAGGGGCAGAGCTGGAGCAGCTAGCCCCCAGTGCTGCCCAAATGGTGCAGCACCCCTCTAAGAGCCTGCTGGAGCATGAAGCACAGGGCTCTGGACTGCACCAGGCAGCACTCCAGCAGTGATTCTATAGGGCCCAGAGCTCCAGCCACTTCTGCCGCAGCTTCAGGCCCTTTAGAATTGCCAGGCTTTGGGCAATTGTCTCCTTCTTCCCCCCACCCCTCTGTTGGCAGGCCTGCACCACTAGAATGAAATTTAGAACTGGAGGTCTCAGTATAGGTTGAGATTAAGCTTTCACAAGAACAAGGTCCTTTTATTACCTTGAAATATTGTAATATTCACATGCAAAATCACAGATTTATTGAAACACCATGTACCAACTGCAGCATACATAGACAGGTCTGTATCACCTGCTAATCCCCCAAATCAGATCAACAATGTTGCACACAAGACAACAGTTGAACACTAAGATAAAAGGTACAGCCTCATATGTTGGAGAACATGCTGCCTGCACTGATACTCACAACTCCCTCTGCACATCTCTAGTTAAATAAGAATTTAAACAGCAACACCTAGGAACTCAGTAGTCTGCCATTCACAAGTGTTTGCTTGTTGTTCTCTCCCCTCAATCCATTTCTTCAGTCTTGAAGCCATTGCTCATAATAGGATCTAGATTATCAATGAATCTAGAGTTCATATCTTCCAGATTAGAAATATCTGTTGTGGATTGACTGTCTGTAGAAAACGGTAACGTGTTGAGGTCTTAACACACTAGCAAATCTTCTTCCACAACTGCTCTCTGACTATGAGCCACAAGAACCTGCTGTGGTACCTCCTTCTCTTCGGCATCCCTTTGGGATAGTGGTTAATCATCGCAGTGTTTACTCTCTACATTATTTCAATTAATCTGTTCTCAATGCACTACAAAGGAACAAACTCCTGTTTATTTTTTTGAATCAGCAAGTGTAAGACATTTAGTTTCTTAATCACTGGATAAGGCCCTTTCTCAAGAGGAATGTTTGGGATTTTTTACAACCTGCTTTTTTCCAAGTTCTACTGCCACCTTCTTTCCATCCTAAGTGAGTATATTATTCCCTTTTCCTCCTGGCATCTTGTGGCAGGCATGCTCACTTCTGGGTCATTTGTTCCTACACCTTCCGAAATGCTGTCCTCAGGTCACTAATGTAAGACTCCCCACGTGTGTAGTTGTAGGAGTCTTGAACTTCAAATCATAGGGAAGCATGGTTTTGTGGAATCCAAAAATAATCTCCTAGCTGAATGCTGAATGGTGTTACATGCAGAGATGACAAAAAGGTCTGTGTACCCCAGATTCTAATAATTGAGCCAACAGTTCAATTAACTTTCTCCAGTTCTCCATTACTTGCAGCAGCCTTTACCTTACTTATCTGGAGTGGTCAGCAAATTCAAATTTCTTCCCCAATCACTGTAGATGCAACTTGGTAGGACAAGTGTGAACACTGTATGTCTCATGAACACAGCCTTAGTTCTTTTCTCTTAGTTCTTTTCTCCTTCAGGGATTGCACCACCATACATTTGAGAAGATGTCATCCACTGTCAGAGGATACCAATTTCCAGCTGTGGTGGGTTTTGGTGGTTTTTTTCGCATTAGGGTTTTCAGGTTAATCTGTATGAATTCCCAGGGTTAACTAGATTGGGGCATTTCCCCTAAAGGAATAATGCCTTTTGTTGGTGTTGCTCTTCCATCTTTACAAGTAAGACAAGAAAGTACCCAGGCCTTAACATCTGTAGTCAAGTCTAGCAAAAAAAAAAAAAAAAAAAAAATCTGTCAGATACTTAGTTCATTGTATTTTTATAGCCCAGATAGCTAGCCTTTTCACTATCATGAAGGTACTCTACTGCTCTGAGTAAGCTTAATAATTGGTACCAGCATACAACGACAAGTTGATAGCCAAAGCAATTAATAATAATTCCTGTATTATGTTGAACCTTCTGGGTGTTCTTTTGTAGATCTGTGGGCACACCAAACATAATTCCAAAGAGTCCAAAGACTGTTCTTGCCAGATGTCCTCACAAGTCCAGGATGAGTTTATTCTCACTGAGCTCACTTGGCTGAGAGCATCTGCAATCACATTTTGCTCTCCAGGTTTATGATGAATTATGAATTTATATTCAGACAATTTGTGACTCCATTGCCACAGGCATCCTTATGTGTTATACTTTATAAGGAACCACTGCTGGGCTCTGTGATCTGTGTACATTGTGAATTTCTTGGGAACAATAGTCCTTGAGGCTATGTCTACACTGTACAGTTATTTCGGAATAAGCTATTCCAGAATAGTTATTCCAAAATAGATTATGTTGAAATAGCACATGTACACTGCAGGGAAGCCTCAAAATTAGTCCAAGGCAAACTTCCCTAATGTAGATGTTCTATCTCAATTTAGAGCCCTAGGAGGAATAACTTAGAATGGCCCTGGTGAGGGGCTATTTCAAAATAGCAGAAGTGGAGTGTCTTCACACGCCTTATTTTGAAATAGCTATTTCGGAATAAGTGTTATTCTTCATAGAATGAGGTTTACAGAAGTTGGAATAAGCTATCCGTTATTTTGAAATTATTTCAAAATAACAGAATTGTTGTGTAGATGCTCGCATAGTTATTTTGGAATAATGGCTGTTATTCCGAAATAACCTTGCTGTGTAGACACACTCTGGCTACGTCTACACTGGCATGATTTTCCGGAAATGCTTAAAACAGAACAGTTTTCCGTTATAAGTATTTCCGGAAAAAGAGCGTCTACATTGGCAGGATGCTTTTCGGAAAAGCCCTTTTTCGGAAAAGCATCCGTGTTATCAGACGCTTTCGAGAAAAGCCCGATCGTCATTTTTGCGATCGGGCTTTTTTATGAAAAGACTACTGTGCTGTCTACACTGGCCCTTTTCCGGAACAGTTTTCCAGAAAAGGACTTTTGCCCGAGCGAGCAGAATAGTTTTCGGAAAAGCAGCTGATTTCTTACAGTAGATCGTCAGTGCTTTTCCGGAAATTCAAGGGGCCAGTGTAGACAGCTCGCAACTTATTCCGGAAAAGCAGCTGATTTTCCGGAATAAGTGGCCCAGTGTAGACACAGCCCCTGAGTGTCTCCACAATAGCCAGACATTCCAGTTCTGTAGCTCAGAACTTGGTTTCCTTCTCATTCAGCCTTTCAGCCTCCAAAAGCCACTAGTCTGCACCTACCAAGCTCATCTGTTTCTTCAAGTACAAATCCAACAACATTTGAGGCATCAAAAGTTACCATGAATGGATGAGATGAAGGTAATTTAAGCACCACATGGTTTAGAACACCTTCCTTCAGAGATGGAGCACCCCTGAGGAAAAATTAGCAGATGCTTAGCACCTCCCAGCAACCAAGCACTCCCCTTTGCCTTCCTCTCCCAAAGTGCCTTGCCCACTGGTGGCCCTGATAACCAACTCTTCCCTTCCACTCCCAGCACCTCCCACCCACAGCTATTTCACGGCATTTGGGATGTTCTGAGAAGGAGGGGGAGGAGTAGGGATCCAGTGCACTTGGATTAGCAGGTGAGAGGAAAAATGAGGGTGGAGCAAACACAGAGAAGGAGTGGGAAGAGGCAGGGGCATAGGAGGAGGAGTTGAATGGGGATGGGTTGGGGTGGAATAGAGGCAGAAAGAGGCAGGGAGTAGTGAGGGTTTAGTGAAGGGATGGAGTGGGGCAGGGCAGGGCCAAGGGGAGAGGGTCAAGCACCCCCTGGCTAGAGGGGAAGTCGGTGCCTATGCTTTCTATAGTACAAATGTCATTTTCAATTAGTTGCTATAATGGTGCTATGCACCTCCTGAAATGTTTTACAAATGTCCTGCAGAGGACTACAAAATGCTGCTCCTCCTCCAGGTTTGTAAGAACCTTCCAGGCCTTCAGAACATTCAGTTTCTCTATTTGGGACTCCAAGTGATTTTCAGTGATTCTGTGTCCTAGGAAGGTGATGTGAGCTCACAAACTCACATTTGTTTATCGCAAGTTTAAACCCAGACTCCTTTAAAAAGCCTTAGAATCCCTTTCACTCCTCCCAAATATTTCTCCCATGCTTCATGGAAGCAAATGAAGTCATGTAAGTCTCTGAGGATGTCTTCAGTTTTTAAAACTTGGATTAGAGCATTTACTACCATCTGAAAGATCCCTGGTGCATTCATGGTCTGAAAAGCTTTTTGCAGAATTAAAGCAGCCGATAGGTGTCACACAAAGGCAGTGTTTTTTTCAGTCCTCAGGTATCACTTTAATCTGATGGTACCCAGATACCATATCAAAACTACTAAAATATTTTGCTCCTGACATTTTAGCCAATGTACTTTTATCATGGGAGCTGAATCTTGCTTACCTCTGACAGACTCCATTAAGGAAAATGAGCCAGCCTGGATTGATCTGTGAATAATTAGTTGCTTGAATTGCTGGGCTGCACCTAATTAAGGAAGGAGTACCTGGGTCTCATATGGCTCATGAGGGCTTGAAATGTTATCTGAATATAGTATCTGTTATCTGAATATATGTTATCTGAATATAGAGCAATGAGTCCCATCCCCGGGGAGGTGCCCCGGACTGGCAGGGGAGAAGTGGGGCCATGGGGGAGAAGCAAGGCCACGGCAACAGGGGAGCCCCATCCCTGAGGAGCTCCAGCAGGCTGGAAGCAGCGGGACAGAGATCAAGTCCTCAGGGCTGTCGTCTAGTAGCAATGGGGCCAGAGCGGAGCCAGCCACAGGGAGAGGCAGCGTCCTGGAAGGCAAGGGACCTACCTATATCCCGCAAATTCCCTCATTTTGAATGGGTCAGGTCCCAAGGGTGCCAGACCAGGGAGGTCCAACCTATACTAACCATGTAAACAGACAGTGATTGCTATTATCATAGCAGTTGACTCAGAGAACAAAAGGCATTGTTTATATGTCTCTTTAAACTTTGTAATAAACTCTTTAATTAATCAATAAAATAACCTTATGTTAGTTCCCATGGTGTTTGGGAAGCAGGTTATATCAAAAGCCAAGGAATATGTAGTCAAGAGGCTGCCAGGAAAGAAGACCATTGGGTCCTGATCCTGACATCTCAGATCTGCTCAAGTTTTCATGCAGGGGAAACCTAAGCCATAAGGACTGAGGTCCCAGTCCTAAGCTGGTATACCCTGAATATGGTTTATAAAAAAAATTCATCATTTCACTATATTGTAAACATACATTCTTTTGCTTTTCACATATTTAATGTGGTGTATCATAAGGCAAATTGTTGACTGGTTCTACAGTAACTTGAATACATTAAGGAATAATAAATAACTTACTGTACTGTGTATACAGAAAGCAGTTGGAAGTCAATGTTTAATATGCTTCAGGGGGTAGCCGAGTTAGCCTGTACAGGATAAACTTAAAAAACAACAAATGGTCTGGTAGCACTTTATAGATTAACCATCTATATGTTTTGTTAGTCTATAAAGTGCTACCAGACCATTTGTTGTTTTTTAAGTTCATAATGTTTAAAATGTTTGTGTGAATTGTATACACAACACACACTAGGGTTTCTTCTAAATAGATAATTTGAGAGGCCTTTATACATAAAGTGTGGGCTAAATTCATCTCATTCAGTGTAACATTACTGATATCAAAGTCATGTAGTATCCATTCAGAGTTTTTTCCTAATCCTATGCTGAGTCTGCTGTTTCTGCCTTTTCATAGCAAGGGTTGATAAAAGACCAACGCAGATTTAGCATTTTACATAAACCAGAAAATTTTATGTTCTCCCTTACTTTAGAGACATCTTAAAATCCCATATACGTTAGGTCTACAATTTAATATTCTTTTTATGTTGCAATGTATGGGTTCCACTGACTCTAAAATTTCAGAATTTACCTGCATAATGAACTGCACAGATACTAGATTATGTCACTAATGGGAGTAAAACTGAATTCTTTGGCTTTCTGAGCAGCTACTGTTCAACTGATTAACTATTGCAACAAAATCAGTGGGACTGAAATGAAACTCTCCTTGCCAGATTCTCCTTATTTCAAGGCAGTGTGAATTAGAATAGCCCACTGGACAGTTAATACAGGTATATAAAAGACAACAGCAAGTAAAAGTCTTGAACTTTCACCCTCTCCTAAATTCATTACAAATATTTGATCATGTATTAGTCACATAAGTGAACTCTGATTTCTACTGAGTTTACAATAATTTTCTATGCAGACGTGTATGAACTTTGCTAAATTAGTTTGACCTATTATAAATAAAGGAAAAATGCATTTAATAATTCTTATAAACCTAAAGGCAAAGTAAAACCACTTGAGTCACATATCTTGGCTGCTAGAGCCTTTTTCACATGCTCAGCTGTGAGAATGTCATTCCCCTCAAGAACAATAATAGGAAAAATGGAGATTCAGAAAGTAGGGGAATGTAACAGAAAATAAAAATACAACCAGCTGGAACAGATGTCACAAACACAGCCGCTATTTCCAAAATAGACACTTTAAGGCTGGAGGTGCCTGACCCTATCCAGTTTAAGAGTCAGGCCCAGAAAAAAAGATCCTGTAAGAGAACAAAATATAACTTTCTAAAAAAAATTAATAGGAAACTGGAACTCATCAATAGAGATGCCCTTGTTAAAAAAGAGATCATGATACTTCTAAACCATAATCAAGCATTATGTCAGCCAACTCTAATGGTCAGCCAACTCAATTTGCAAGAAAATGTGAAAATCATTTAAGTTTTTTATTTCATGAATTTATTAATATTCCAATTTGTTTTGTTTTTCCCAACATACAAAGCTCTAAATTTGGGGTCCTAAATTACCTGACAGTGTCTATAAGGCACTTTTTCCCACAGTTTTTATGCCCACACTATGAGGAGTGAAAGTTGCACCAGTATATATATGGGAAATGGGGGTCACAGTTCTAATTAAATGGTCATGTGAGTGTAACTTTCAAAGATAGGCCAGGCCCCATTCAAAGGTCCTTTCTTCACCTCCTCAACCCATCACCACTGCTGAGCCTGCAGGAATAGATGTAAGTCTTAAGAGATAGCACTGCTCATTAAAAAAAAAGAAGTCTCTCTTTCTAATCTTGGCACTTGATGAATATGCAGTCCAACCATTGAGTTAATGAAGCTTGACTGAGATACAAATGGAGCTCTCAGAGCAATCTTTAGAGTTAACGCCCCAGGGGAGATCAATGAGAGAGTTCATACTTTTCATGGTTTTTCTTTCAAAATTGTTATCTGCAGTCTCAGAAATGCAGCTTTCAATGTACATTGGAAAGTTTCTTATGTAAACATCAAGGCTGGAAACTCTTTTTCTCCTTCAAATAAAACCTCAGCTTCTGATTCAATAATTGCTGGGGGGGGAGGGGGGGGGATAGCCAAATCCAGCATTGCCTTGAAAAAAAGCACTTGATTGGCAAGTATTAAAAAAACAAGAACAACTACAAAACAGATTTATAATATCCTCTTAGATAAATGCAGCCTGCAGCTAGACCATAAACATCTGCAAATGGAATAGAAAATTGTGTTGCTTTGTTCTGAAATGTATGAAAATCCCTCAAATATTGTGCTACAATACAAAACTTACTGAAGTAGGCTAGTTGATTACTAAATCAAAATAGAGTGCTCAGCAAAATATAGACAATCCAATGAACCAAGTGTGCAACTGAATTACCAAAATAGGTAGCTTGATCAAAAAATATGCTTAGCCTTTGAACTGATAAATCTTGTTACCCGATCATCAAAACATCAGAAATGCTTGCATAGTAAAAAATATCAGTTTGATCATTTTGTTCCAGGTGGTAAGCAAAAATGTTCTGAAAGTGGAAAAGAAGAAGCTCACGGTTATCAGTACTTTACAGTTTTGATGGCTACACAACTCATCCAATTCTCTCCTCCCCAACATACACTTGCTTTTCTAGACATCACTTCAGTTTCTTAGCATCTATAACAGTAAGATATAACATATACCATGCTATATCTAAATATCCATGCTTGCTTTTGGTTTTTTTCATGTGTTGCAAACATGGCTGAGATAAACTGGATGTACTGTATCTGCAAAGTAGACACACACGCTGAGAATAAGTCTCTTTTCTTTGTGAAGCAGGTGCCAAAGCTTGTAGAACTCAGCAGGAATGTGTGTTTACTCAGCCAGTGTTCTAATAAGGATTACTCTAATACTGGTTCTGCTAAGGTAAGCCAGTTCCAAGGCAGCTCCACTTCACTGTGGGAGGAAATATACAAGCAAAAACACTTAAGCTTTGTCTATACTGCAAGTTTTTGCGGCAGAAAATATGCTAATGAGGTACTCATTAGCATGAGTCGTGATGTCATTAGCATATTTTCTGCCAATTCTTTGTGTGCAAGGAGTTTTTGGAGAAGCATAAGAATCTTGCGCAAAAGGGGTTGTTTTTTGAGTAAAATGGAAGCGGCTACACTGCTTCTTTTTGCACAAAACCCCTTGCGCAAAAAGAATCGGCAGAAAATATGCTAATGACATCGCGCGACTCACGCTAATGAGTCCCTCATTAGCATATTTTCTGCCACAATGCAGACAAAGCCTAAGTGGAAGCTATTTTCATTGCATTGAACTGGAATTACCTGAAAACAGTTTGACTGCCTCGCATCAATATTCTTGACTTAAGAGAATTGGTAGATTCAGCCAGCTACAGATGGTTACTTTAAAAGGCAATGTTCTTGTGAAATTCAGTCTTGTGGTTAGATTATTGATAGGGACATACTAGATCTGGGTTCAAATCCCAATTCTGCCATAGGTGTTCTGTAAGTCACTTCAGCTTTCTGTGCCTCAGATGAAATTGTCCATTTTCAAGCCCTTCCTTTCTCCCACCATTAAAAATCTCTTCAGACAGAGTCTATATCTTGTTCTGTTGCTAGAGTGAACCTCCACTTTTGGTTGGGGTGAGCAGGTGCCACTGAAATACAAGGAAATGACAATAGTAAAAGCAATCCATCATAATCATAGTGAAGTTTAACAGCACTCATAGCGTTTGTGCTGTGAAAGTTAAAGCATATATTTGAATTTTTTTATATACAGAAAACAGATGATAGGATCCTTCACATAGAAGTCAGAATCCAATGGGTGGGGAATCAGAAGATAGATAAAGTAGCTTTAAAAGTTTTTGTGAAAGAACACAAAACAAAAACATGAACAAAGTTTAAGAAACATTTAAAACAAATAAAATAGGTGTAAGTAAAAAAAAAAACCTTAACAAAACCAGAGAAAGATTTCTTGGAGGAGATTAATTAGGCAGCACGGGGTGGGGGAAGAGAATGGAGAGAGACAGGTTTTGGTAGAGAGCCAGAGGAGATTTAGAGCTGGTGAAATGCATGAAAAATAAGTTACACTGTCAAAGAAGGAGAATCATATTAGATATGTGTAGCAAATTATCCTATTCTACTGTGCTTGATGTTCCTTTCTAAATCTTTGGTGGCTGTTTCATATCTTATTTAATGACTCTACCCATTAAATGTTAAGATTAAGTACTTGGCATTTTCATCTTTCTTTCCTTCCTGAACATGGGGAAAAACCAAAAAACTACAAGCTGACTGAATACACAATTACATCTTCTGTAGAGAGAAACTATCCAATGCAATATTTTTAAGTTCTATTGGCCAATTCTCCACTATAGACTAAAATATAAACACATAGCATTTGCTATTAGAAAGATGCAAAGGCTCATCAAACTAGACAGATCAATGCCATGAAATTAAGGTTTAATGTTATTTAAAAGCTGAAGCTGGGTTTTCATTTTCATAGGCAAAAATTGCACCTGTAAATTCTGTACCCATATTTGTGTGCCTATGAAATGAATTAAAAACAGAAGTCCAAGTTCTTGGATCTATAATCATTTCATTTGTGCCACAGCACTCATAACATGGCGTTGGAGCTGCTGCAAAGCAGCGGTAGGCTCATGGGCCTCATGCTGCACCTCATGGTGCAGTTCGTTCCGACTGACTGCATACTGCTCAAGTAGGACAAGGACCAGGACCTGCAAGGTGAACCACAGGCCCTGTGTGTGGCCTCCCCTAAGCCTGGGAGTAGGAGTCTGGGCGGGCTCAGGGGCTACCTGCTGAGTCTGCGTGGCACACCATGATGCTGCGCATGGTTCCACGTGCACGGACTGCAGCATGATGTCCAGCCCGAGCAGGCTGAGCAACGCTTGCACCCCACTCCCTCTGTGCCCGCCTCCCCTGCCCTGTGTGTGTAACAAACTGAGAGCACTCACCTGAAGATCCCTCCCCGGCATCAGATGATGCCTGGGAGATGTCGTGGATCACAGCTACCAGCTCCAAGGACAGCGTGACAGTGGCCATGTTGTTCTCCTCCTCCTGCTATCCCTCCTCCTCCTCCACCATGACTTCCAGACGGGCAACGACGGGCATGTTGAGGCTGGAGTCCACCACGACATGGTGGGGAAGACATTTCCCCACCCTGCAGGATCTGGTGGAGCTCTGCGTAATAGGGGCAGGTCTGGGGTCCTGCCCCGGAGTGCGAGCTGTGCTCTCTGACCCTGTTCTAAGGTCCGGGGTGGGTGTCCGCACTCCTCCAGGGACTCAGCCATGCGCCTATAAATGTTGGCTTTCTGGCACTTGGAGCAGAGATCCTGTAGTGTCTCCTCCTCGCCCCATAGCTCGAGGAGGGACAGGATCTCCACACTAGATCATCATGGTGCCTACTGGTTGGTCCCCATTGGTGGGTTCTGGGAGCCCTGGTCATGCTCCCTGCGAGGGCCAGGGAGATATCAGGGGGTTTGTGGCTGCACCATGGGTGCGCAGGCCAGTGGCAGTGAGAGCTGTGCGGTCAGGGTGCTGCTCCAAGGCCGGCTTCCTGCCACAGGCTTGTCCAGGGTGCCTGCAGCTTTAAGAGGGGCCAGTAGATAGGAACTATAGAGTTGTGATTACTTTGGATGGAGTGGCCACCAGGGCACCTGCGTTATTTCCTGGAGGCCTCTTCTTTCAAAAGAAAACCCTCTTCCCTGTCCACACACACCTTTTTCCAAAAGAGCTCTTTCGGAAAAGGTGTTCTTCTTCATAAAAAGAGGATTACCACTGTCGGAAAAACCCCTCTGTTCTTTTGATTTTTTTCTAAAGAACGCAATTGCAGTGTGGATGTAACTGAAGATTTTTTAAGAAAAATGGCCGTTTTTCCAAAAAAACTATGTAGTGTAGACATAGCCAAAGGGACACTACTCTTCTGAAAATTCCTGAACCTCCATAGGTTTGTTC
Organism: Rafetus swinhoei; assembly: GCA_019425775.1. Classification (NCBI taxonomy): domain Eukaryota; kingdom Metazoa; phylum Chordata; order Testudines; family Trionychidae; genus Rafetus; species Rafetus swinhoei. The sequence continues at coordinate 156,788,702 of CM033424.1, forward strand.
TAAATCCACACTGAAAGCTATAGACTACAATTAATGTATTTATAGATCCATGAGACAAATGCCAGTTACTGGTATTCATTGACTGCACTGTCCAAGACAAGTGGTCACAAGGTGTTTTATACTCAAAATTTAAGTGCTGTCAAAATGTAAAGCGAGGATGCAATGGCTAACAAAATGCAACATAATGTTTTGATGAACAAGAGAAGGAAAAAACATAAATACTGCAGGCATTTTGCTTGATTTGCAAACAGTATTTTTGCAGAACAGCTGCTTCCTATTATGAACAACTGAACAGCAAAAAGAACAATATGAAGAAAAAAGCTGTTTTGTTCTTTGCTCTCTCTCTAAGTTTTTATATTGCCAAAAAGCTTCAATAAGTGTCAAAGAATAGATGTTATGTTGACATAGTAGTGCCTGAATATGTTTTTCTTCTGATTCAAAATACAAATAACCTGGATGCTGCTACGTAAGTGTTAAAAAAGAACGAGGTAAGTTTACAGAGAACAGATCCATGAACTGCTTGCCAGAAGCTTGGAATGGACGAGAGGAGAGGGGTCACTTGCTAATTCCTGTTCTGTTCACTTTCTCTGGGGCATCTGGCATTGGCCAGTGTTAGGAAGACAGGATACTGGGCTAGATGGACCTTTGGTCTGATCCAATATGCCCACCATTCTTAAGAAAGAGGAATGGACCATGGCATAATTTATGCATTTTTCAATTAAATGTAATGTAATGTAATATGATAAGAAATGAGTTCTTATTCCAGTGACCTCTTTTACGACAGACTTTGCAACTGCAATAAGGCATTTACAGCAGAAATAAAGGAATAAATAGGCTATTTAAAAAACCCTAGCAGGTTTCTTTTGGGGGTTATTCAGAGTGTTAGCACACCTCTGGTGACCCATCCAGTCCAGAGTACCAAGTCAGGTGAGCAGTCATGAACATATTTAATCAGTACAGGATTCCCATGAGAGTAGGGATACAGGTGGAATAAGAAACGGAAGGAATGAAAGAGAGTCAACACAAGAGGGAGAAAACCTCATGAAACATTTGTCTTTCTCTGAGTTTTACTAATATTAGCAAAGCCATTTATTACGTCCATAGAGTACAGCAGTGCTCTTCTACTGGCAATGCATCCATGTTCATCCTCTGGCTTGCCTAGGGCTGAAAGGATTGGTTTCATTGATCTTAGGCTATTTTCCTCTTGCACCTAGAAGGAATCCATAATATTCCACCTCATTGGCACCAGCCTTTATCTGGCTAGTTAGGGATTCTTAATGGCTCACTTCTCAGCTGCTGCTTTGTCAAAAACATCTTTATATTCAGACTGGATCATGCTTTTCTCTCCTTTACAAAGATGGGTTTTCTCAGTTCTCGGGTTTTCTCAGTTCTCAGTTCTCGGGTTTTCTCAGTTCTCTTTCAGTAGTGAGCCCCTGAGACTCTCTACTAAACATCTTCATTTTTCTCTCTTTGGTACAGCCCACTGCTCTAGCATTTCAGTGGTGTGTTCTAGCCAGGGTTCAAACTCCTCTTCCCCAGGAAATGACCTTATCTTACAATAGGAACTTGCCATAGCATGGGATAGCAAACACTTTTCCAATGTCTGCCCCAGGGCTTCTGCCCAGTCATCGGCTGAGGCTGCTGCCCCTGAGCTAGAGGCTTCTGAGCCAGGGCCCAACAAACCTGATGGATTAGCCATGATACAAACAGTATACAATTTCCTCATATACAAAACATAATTATTTCCCACTTAGCAACTCACTCAACATGTGCTTGCGAGGGGTACTGACCCAGGATCCCAGACGAGCCCCCAAAATGTAACACTTCTGCCAGGTAGTGCCGGCAGCAGCCGGAGCCAGGTTCAATATCTAGGGGTCCCTTTTCATCCATTTCACACACAACCGGCTCGAGCCCCACCCAGTAGCCTGGGAAATTCACACACCCTGGGTGTCTCTGAGAAGCAATGCTTCCCCACTCGCATGCACAGAGTCTGAGTGTAGAAAAGAAACTTTTAATGAAAGAGAGAGAGAAGTCATATGGCATTAGCTTGAGAAAATACCGTAACCAGAGTTCATAACCAACCAATGAGTAACCATGCCAGCTCAAATGGATTGAGCAATGTCCCTTGCCTCTCAGGCTCAACAGTCCAACAATGGAAGGGTCCCATTCACATGCCCAAACTTTCTCCCTACCCCACTTCAAATGCCCCACTTATAGCTCTGTCCAGTCAGTGCTGACCTAGACACATCACCCTGATGACTTCCCTCATAGAGCCTGATATGATGCCACCTGTGTGCTGCCCCTGCTGGCTGATTGCTCCTGCCAGCCCCTTGCTGGCCACCTGCTGCTTCCCCTACCAGCCGCCTGCCAGTCACCCCTGCCAGCCGCTCTGCCAGCCGCCTGCCGCTTCTCCTACCAGCCACCTGCCAGTCGTTCCTGTCAGCTGCTCTGCTGGCCGCAGTGGGTCTGGCTCCAGGCCAAACCAGTGACTTCAGCTCTTAGTGATTTCAACTCTTTAGCCACCACCGAGGCTGGCAAAAGATTCCAGCTGCCACTGGACTAGCAAAAAGACTCCTGATGGAGTCTGCTTTAGGTCTATCCTTAGAACAAAGGGGGGAAAAAGGCAGGTTGAACCAGGCTTACAGCTCTCGCCTGGCAGGCATGAAGCAGGCTGGCTCAAGCCCATTCCCCCCAACTCAGTTCATTCAACTCTGGAAGGGGGAGGTTTGTTTTATCTGGGACTCCCTACAATGATGGTGTCTCTCCTGCAAGCGCTGGTGTCATATTTTACAGTTCCCCGATTTAGGGGTAGCATGGTTTGTGACCCCCCACAACAGCCCAAATTATTTACAATGCACCACATTCCAGTCTAACAACCGATCCTCCATCAGCCCTGGCAGAATTGGATTACATAACCACACCTCGGATTCCTTCCCCATCCGAGCATGAGCTTGCACATCCTCAGGGCTGCTCTCTCCTTATAGCTGGCTGATTGCAAGCAGTAGTTCAGCCCCTGCTTACACTCAGAAGCTGCAGCAGCCCCATAATACAATCCTCTTGTCAATTCATATAGAATCAAGACCTCAAATAGGGCATATCCGGATACTTTGTAGGGCCACCATCATTCTGTGTTTTTCACTGTATTGATACAATTGTCTGGCCCGGTATGCCAAACAGTAGGGTCGGGAGCAATGAAGTAAGAGAGTGTCTGACCCTCCCATCAATCTCTGTGGCAGGCCATGCCCCTTCATTGTCTCATTCCTAGAAAAGTAGTCTGGAAAAGGGGAAATTAACTATCTCTGGCACCCAGGCGCTCTCAACTGGGCTCAGCAGTTATTTGTCTCTGGGGTTCAAACTGTCGGGCAGGGTGAAGGCCCAAGTAATCTAGGGCTCCATTCCTTCACAGCTCCCAGTGCTGAGAGCTGGTGCATGCATCATCCTCACAGAACAGCTTTTCTTGTCATTGCTGGGGGGCTGCAGAGGCTAAGCAAGACTTTCCCTCCAATTCCACACTAGAATATCAGGAAGTGTCAGGCACCAACACTGAGAGCAGAGAGACTTTTTCCTGTGTCTCCATGTTCCCCTTACTGCTTCCTGTTGTATTAATTTAAATGGAATATAGGGGCTTAAAGATGTTCACATAGCACAGTTTCTAACATTAAACAAGGTTCAGGCTTTGGTGTACAGAGTCTTTAGCCTGCTTAGTACCCTGGAAAGCACACCATTAATTTTCCTTTTAACTTTTTATTAGAGACAGAAAGGAAAAAAATAACAGATAAGCCATTGGAAATGAAGAGTATTAAGTAAGGCTTTCAATGTAACACATTTTTGTTCCCTTTTCTTTATCCAGAGAGAGTTTCAGAAGACCCTCCCCTCTCCCGATTTGACAATTCAATATGATAATAACTGCCCTCTTAAGGAAAAAGAAAGAAAGTTGGGATGCTGTGGCTGTTGTTGTTAAAGTCCAATTACATTTCATCTCAGGAGGCATTTGGAGTTCAGATGGAAGGAGCAGAAGCCTCTGATCTGGTCAAGATGTCTCTCAGGCTATGTCTACACTACCGAGTTTTTTCAGAAAAATGGTCGTTTTTCCAAAAAAACTTCACTTACATCTACACTGCAATCGTGTTCTTTCGAAAGAAATTGAAAGAACAGAGGGGTTTTCCCAACACTGGTAAACCTCTTTCTACGAGGAAGAAGCCTTTTTCTGAAAGAGCTCTTTTGGAAAAAGGCGTGTGTGGATGGGGAAGGGGAAGAGGGAGTTCTTTTGAAAGAAGAGGAAAGAAGAAAAAGCACAGGTGCCCTGATGGCCACTCTGTCGATAATAATCACAGCTTAAATGTGAGATAGCATCCATTCAGTGTGGACGCTATCTTTCAAAAAAGCAGATCACTTTTTCGATGCACTTTGGCAGTGTGGACATGCTCTTCCAGAAAAGCTTCTTCCAAAAGAAGCCTGCAGTCTAGACGTAGCCCCAGATAAGCACAAAGAAGGTCCAGGCTCCCAGGAGATGAGGAGAAGTTAATTTCAGTAGCTTTTATTTGTTCTTTTCTGCCTCCTCCCCAAGTCTCTCTCTTTAAGGTCTTACAAGAGGAAAGGTGGGTAGAATACCCCTTACTGTCATTATTTTCTTTACTAATTAGGCTTAGTTTTGAACACATCAATATTATTTACTGATTAGATCCACATGATTTTGTTTAGCAGGCATGATTTTAACAAATATCTGGAGCTATATCAATAGGCGCTTTTGTTTAGACTAAATCAGTCTGTCTCCCATTGTGACAGCTTATGAACCGTTACATACATTTTACAGTTGAGCGCACTATTAGGGTACATTTGCCACCCCAATTATCACAACATGTGTAGGCAGCAAGGAGGAAGCAGCCTGAGTCAGGGGTAAGGAACAGAAATAAAGTGAGAAGATGAAAGAGATGCATGGTGAGGTACAGGGTTTGAAAGGCACCCCTGAGGATAGGAGTCAGGAGAAAAGGGGGTTTGGTGCACAAGATAATTTGTGGGGAAGGCAGGGCAAAAAAGCAGTAGGAGGCTTCTACTGTTGTGTTTCCCATACTAGAGACAGGATGAGGGTGTAATATGTTGGAAGATCCGTGGATGTTTTTCCTGACATATTCAGATACTAGCAAGGATTTGCAATATAAACTGGCAATCAACTTCTTTCTAGATGCTCAGCTAGACTTGGACATGAAGATGAAGATGAGTAAAAGAAGACCCATGTCATTCTAACAAGTAATGGAATTTTCCAACGAATTTGAATATTTCCTTGAATCCCAAAGAAGAAGTAGCCACTACTGAAGAAGAGAATCACCTTGTGTCCTATACACACAAATCTGTGTTTAAGATGCATGATGAAGAGAGGGGGTTTTAATCTGTCTTGTGACATTTTTGGTCAATTGGAAAGTGCAACATTTGATTTTATAAAACAAGGGAAATCAGCAATAATACAACAATTAAGGGAGGCAGGTCAGTTAAACGCTAGTACTCTGAAAACAAATTAGCCATGAAAAGGACTGTTATAAATATAAGGCTGGCCAAAACAGAGCACAACAAGTGTTCTATGAAAACTGCATCATCCAGCTTGTGAAATGGTGGTGCACCAATTTAAAGGAGCCAAACCATGGAGGAACAAGGATCACACACACCCTTGTTTCAAGGATTGGAGTTTAGCTATTAAGTATACAATAGGATCTGTACAGTGTTTGGGAAAATGGCTGAAGTATGAAAGTTATGAGACCAGACATGGTAAAAAGGCTAAGGAACAGGACATTGAAAACTAGCTGGGGTGATTGAAAACATCCACCCCTTCAAAAATTGGGGCCGGGGGGAGTTTGAAAATTGAACCTCTGGAATTCAAGCAAGACTGGGATGACAAAATAATGGATGAGCAAATAATCTGTTTTAATTACTTTATGGCTAATAACTGAGTAATAAATGTCAAAAACAACATCATACAAATGTAGTCTGGAAATTACATTTAAAACTGTAACTCAGGTGAAACAAATGATGGCTTGGCAATTGGTTTGCACTGAAAAAGCTGCCATGGCCCTATAGGCAGATACAATTATAACAGCTACATGCTATGTTAACTTTTGAGAAAAAGAAAGATGGGGAGTGGTGGAGATCCCAGCTCGCAGAGGAAATCTTAGCAGCTAAAGCTCTTGTGGATCTGAATCCAGAATAAATCCCTGATCATTTGCTGAATGTTTCTGACAAACAGCAAAAACAAGAGAGAACCCCAGCTGCAACATATGAGCTGGTGGATCCAATAAATGTTGGTGCAAAAGAAGGGTACAAAGGGAAAGGGGACAAAGGTGAGCTCCTAGCATTTTTATTAAGCTTATGGTGGTTTAGTACAGTCCTCTTAAACAGAGAACAGCAGAATGGTCTAAGAATTAGGAATTAAAAACTGTTTTCTTGAGCCTATATAAGTTGCATTCCAATGGCCCAACCTAAGATTGATACTGAGGGAAAGTGACACATTGAACAGCCATCTCAGCATTTACCTATAGCAAAGAGAGAAGAGGCAATATAGGACACTGAGGAAATGCATTATAAAAGCATAATTGAGCATCATCCTTGGGCATCATCCCAGTTAAGACTAAAGGTGGCAGTATCAGATTCTATGTAGACTATAGACACCCTCCACCTTTCCCCCTTGCCTCAGATACTAGCCTGTACTGCCCTGACTCTAGGGCAGGGTTGAGCAATAATTTTTTATGGGGAGCCATGCCAAGAATTTGGAAAGTGGTCAAGGGCAGCACTCTTCCATATTAATGGAGCAGGTGCAGTGTCTGGGATGGAGGTTGGGTGCAAAAGGGAGATCACAGTAAGGAATTGGGGTGCAGAAAATGGCTGAAGGTGTAGGGTCTGTGTGGGAGGGAAGGTATAAGGTCTAGGAGGGAGGGTGGGTGAAGGAGGCAGTTGTGACCTGGGTTAGAGAACCAGGGCACAAGGGATTGAGTTGTGAACTTGAGCAAGAGGGGGCTGTGACCCGAGGAAGTGGACTAAGGTGCAGGATGGGTGCACCCCATGGGTGGAGGGGTTTGGGCTGTGACCTAGGGCAGGAAAAGGTTATGACCCAGGACAGGTGGTTGGGGAGCAGGATCTGGGAGCAGATATGAGTGCAGGAAGGGGGCAGAGGGTTTGCATTGTGACCTGGGGCAGGGGATTGGGGAGTAGCATCTGGGAGAACATATGTGGGCAGGAGGGGGGCAGAGGGTTTGGGTTATGTGTGGGGAAGGGTTGGGATGCCAGAGGCAAGCTCTGGCTGGGAGACTTACCTGCTTGACTCCCAGCCAGCAGCCTTCTCAAGCAGACTCCCTGTTTGCTCTGCCCCCATATTGGCTGCAGGGGTCATGTGATTTTTGAATAGCTACAAGCCTGAGGGGAGGAGGCAAGGGTGCTTCACAAGCTGCCTGTTGACAACAGGCATCTCCCATTGGCCAGAAACCAGCCAAAGGGATTGTGCTGGGGCCGGGAGCAGCACATGAAGCCTCTCCACCCTCCCCCAGGATCAGAGCTGTTCAAACAGAACCCTGCAATGGCTGGTTTTCTTAGCAGCATGTGGGAAGCAGGCAGGGAGTCTGCCTGAGGTTTCTCACTGAATCCGTGGCCTGGATCTGGTGGCTTGGCAAGTCAAATCTGTCCTGTGGAGGGTGAATATATTCACATTGGGCATTTGGCTGCACTGCCATGCATATAGGGGCTTCTATATTGACCCTAGCCATTGGGTTGCACTGTCCTATACTTGAGGGTGGTTATGCTGAGTCTGGCTGCTAGGTCATGTTGCCCTGTACCTGAGACCACTAGGCCATGGTGCTGTGAATGCAAGGACCACTCTGCTTGACTCAGGCATACAGTTTCCAGTCTCTGGGCCATACTACTTTCAGCTTAAAGTCTGTCAGGGAAACTATAACTGCAGTGATATCACAATCCTGCCTTGCCTCCAAAGGGGATAGGATGTGCATACCCGGTGACACCATTCGTAAAATTCAGTGTGGAAAACTAGACTGAAATTGCTAAAGCATTCTGGGTATGTCTACACTTGCACCCTCTTTCGAGAGAGGGATGCAAATGAAGACATTTGAAATTGCAAATGAAGCCAGGATTTAAATATCCCGTGCTTCATTTGCATATTCACATTATGGCGCTATTTCAAAATAGAGCTATTTCGAAATAACAGACGCTGTTAAGACAGGGTTATTTCAAGAAAAAACCCTTCTCTTGAAATAACTGGTAAACTTTATTGTATGAGGCATAAGGGTTATTTCAAGAGAAGGGTTTTCTCTCGAAATAACCGCGTCTTAACAGCGTCTGTTATTTCGAAATAGTGCTATTTCGAAATAGCACCATAACTCAAATATGCAAATGAAGCATGGGATATTTAAATCCCAGCTTCATTTGCAATTTCGAATGTCATCATTTGCATCCCTCTCTTGAAAGAGGGTGCAAGTGTAGACATACCCTGAGGGAATTATCTATTTAAGATAATGGACAACAGTGCTTCAAAAGACTTCAATAATTTTTCTGTAGTCTACATGGAATCTCCAGGATCTCCAGCTCCAGCAGGCAAAGGCTATGGCTGCTCTTCAGCTAGAGCCTCCACTGAAGGTCTTTCCCCTTCACCAATCAGCCTAGAATGAGCTGTACTGCTCCCTTTTACATTGCATTTGCAGTTGAAGCATAGTCTAAGAGGAAAGACTGCCAATGCCCATAATGTGGGGTTAACCTTCTCTTGTCCAGTCCTAAATATGCAGTGCTAGTCACAAATTGGTACTGTCAAGTAGAAGTGGATTCAGAGGATGGGGGGAAAAGTGTTTTCACAGTAGGGCAAGGTTTATGACAATTGAAAGTGATGGCTTTTGGGTTTTGGAAACACATCTACAAAGCTAATTGAGAGGATATTATATGGCATGCCACTATCACCCTGTTTGTTAGACCTAAAAGACATCTTGGTGCAGGATATCCAAGAGCTGATATATTTACAAATGGCCTCTGATAAACTCAACTCTGCTAATCTGAAATTGAACCCAAGGCAATGTGATTCATTTTAAAAAGAGATCATTTATGTTACACAATTTGGAACATCAAGTTAATCTACAGTGAAACAATGAACCTCTTCAAATTTTACAATGCAGGCTACCCTTTTGGTTGATAGTGATGTTTTTAATTGTTAATTTTTTTGTAAAGTGTATGTGAGAGAGAGAGCGAGAGAGAATGATACTCTTTCCATACCCACATCTCTGTGCAGGACTTTGAAATAATAGGACAGGGACCAGGTCTCCTACTTCCTTTTAGTCCTTGTAGTGCCTGTGTAGGAGCTAACTATGTAAAGTGGTGAGACAGTGTTGTGTCTCCATCCCATCTGAATCAGGAAATAGTCTTTTCTTGGACTCTGCCCTGTATATTCAAGGCAGGGAAGTCTCCTACTATGAGTGCCTGCAGAATGTGGCATAATGGGGCTTTGATTTTTCACTTCAACCTCTAAGTGCTATTGGAGTGCAAACTACAATAAGAGAGCTTGCCTACAGATTTCCCTTTACCTTATGGCCCTCTCCACTGGCATTGCTAAGCATCCTGTGGTTCAAGGGTACAGGGTGCCTTACAGAGGCCAGCCCTGAGTCTGCAATCATATTATGCCAAGTACCCTTTCTGTGACTTGCTTTTCATGCAGCTATTTTTTTGAGCTTCACAGTGACCTAGGGATAATTTTTAGAGAAGACAGATGGGCCCAGAAAGATACAATGGCCTTGTTTTCACTACACCAGACAGGCCAGCTTAAGGTACGCCATTCAGTTATGCAAAATGCTTAGCTGGAATCAGCTTACCTTAAGCCAAGCTGCCAAGGTGTTTACAGTGCAGCACACACTCCCGTCAGCTTCCCTTGCTCCTCGCAGAATGAGGAGTACCAGACGCTGGTGGGGGCTCCCCTCAGCATTTGATTTGGGGGGTCTATCTTAGACCTCTTAAATTGAATGCTAGAGGATCGACCTCTGGAGGATCGATCTTCTCTGAGGTGTAGATATGCCCTAAGTTCTGATTAGTGTCTAAACTTCCTCCTAAATTAGAGGATCCAGAGGTTAGATTTGGACTCATCTTTAATAGCAGAGAGTTGCAGATAAACAGAATTCAAAAGAAACACCCTGCATATTTGAAAGAATCAAAGTATTTAATTTTTTCTGGAAAGTTGGAGCCAGTGTGAAATTGACTACTCTTTCCAAAAACTGTTTACTAGCTAACCTAGTGAGTTTGCAGGGAAGGAAGGAGGCACAACGGAGGATAACCCTTATCTCCTTTGAGAAATAAAGATAGTGCTGCACAGCAGTAGCAATTACTAAGCAGTATCTGAATTTCCTCTGGGCATTGGGTGGCCTGGAATTTCTCATTTCATACGTCACTTACAATTTGCTGCAATGGTACCAGAAAATCACTGTAGACCTTTAAAAAAGATAATGAAAAAGAAAGATCTTTTTTTTATGTACGTGTTTCACATTCTGTATGTAAGACAATTGAATAATGTGGGTGATGAGGGACAGGGAGGGAATTAGTACCACTAAATTCATTTTAATTGGACTGAAATGACAGCAAAATCAGAAACTAATTAGTATAGAAAAGAAACTACGAACTGCTTCTTGCAATGGTGTTTAGTTCTGAAACACATTCAGCTCCATCTCCCCACTCATTTTATTTTTCCAAACAGTGCCCTGATATCAAAATTATTTTTACACGTACACCATTTTTCTTATCTCTTTCCCTTCCCTAGGCTACCTTCTTATCTAGCGTGCCAAGATTTTATGCTCACAACAATCGCTTTAGGATAGTAAGTAAACAAGCATAGATAGTAATTATGAATGGTCAGGGAGGTCAGTTTATTTTGTGACCTTGATTAGACTTTTAGTCCGTAATGCATGTAAGAATCCTTAGAACCACAGCCTGGGTGATGGAACCTGAGGTAACTGATACTCCAACACTACTACTAGGAGATTACATGGAGCTATATGCAAGGAGCATGGTGGAGAGTAGGGGCAAAGAACAAGGGTGCAGAGTGGTGTTCTGACTGGCCCATGCTCATTATGTAACCCTAGAGGATGGCCCAGGAAGTTGTCTGGGCAACCACATAAGTGACTCTAACTCTTGTCTCCTGATTCCAGCAGGATAAGTACCCCTGCTTTCTAGCCTCACACTGATTCTTGACTCTTGATCCCAGTTCTAGTAATTACTATGGTTCCTGCTTGCTGACTATTGCCTCATGCCTAGCTGTGACTGATAAGCCAGACTGTCCATGCCCTGGTCCCTTATCTCTAGGTGAGGTAGGCATTGCAAACTCTGTGGGCCCCTGTGATGACTCCTCTTGGTGGATTTTCTACTACAAGAGACTCTGTTCTGGCCATGGTTCGATTATAGTCCATGTAGTGCTGAGCTCACAGACAGTTTGCCACAGCATCTTAATGTCCCTCAAAAATGATGACAAAAACCAAAATAGACAAACAAGAGTATTCATTGACAATAATTATTTGCTATTGAATCCTTTCCTTCTGTCTCAGAAAAAACTTGCCCTCTAAGCATGATTTTGGATTGCATCTTCTACTTTCCCCACGAAACCTCTGCCAAAAATCCCATCCTGCATGAATTACCTATGGCCCTTTGCCTCACCTATTCCCCTCACCTAACTATGCCATTGCCTCCCTGGCCTTCTCCAATCAAATGGTTCTCATGAGGCAGCATCACTGTGAGGTACAAACAGAGGAGCAAGATCTTTTGATTCAGTTCCCCCTTTGGCAATTGGAAAAGGATAACTACACAGCATTACATGAGTATAGAACTATCAGTGTAATTGGAAGGCTTGCATTTTGGAAAATAATAGATTTGCAACTACAAAATATCACTAGGATGGGGAAATCAAATAAAAAAATGTCATGAGGTTGAAGAAGCACTTTTCTTCTAAAACAGGGGCAGGAGTGAGGTGGCAGACCATCACAGTAAGCAAACCTCTCTCCAGAGTAACCTAGCCCCAGAGCCAGGATTATTTTGGAAACTCTGTGCTGCAAGATGAAGCAGTCTTTCAGTGTTTTATCTTACTACATTTTCTTTTTTGATTCACAGGTATATTCACTAAATTTGCCATTTGCAAACTGGCATTGAATTAAATGGTGACAACATTTCAGACTGCTTGTGGACTTACTTGTGTCTGGATGAAAAGGGATTCATTATTAAAGAGAGTGTCTCCACCAACACACAAAAAAAGAAGATAAATGAATGGAGGAAAAGTCCATAAATGGCTATTAGCCAAGGTATGCATGTTTGGGGTCCTTAGCCTCTGTTTGTCAGTGTCTGTAAATGGGTAATAGGGGATGAATCACTTGCTGGTTACCTGTTCTATTCATTTCCTCTAAAGCACCTGGCATTGACCACTGTGAGAAGACAAGAAACTCGGGTAGATGGACCTTTTGTCTGACATACTATTTTTTATGTTCACCATCCACAAAACATGTTTCTCTCAAGTAAGATGTTACTTTCTTCATAACATTAATAACTGACTATTTTAAAAATGTAAAAAGGCAACTTTTTAAAGGCGCTCATTATATTCCTCTAAAATCAGCATGGCAAAGCTTTGCCAAATTATCCAGTGTTATATACACAAACTATATGATGTGTGCATGTACATAGGTTCCATTAAATATAGATGATCATATATAGAACTATGTATGTCTACATCTATATGTGTGTATGTGTAAATAGAAGTATATACAATATCTTGTAATTTTGTAATAGCAGAACAACATGCCTTTTTCTCAGAAAAAATTATTCTGGATTTCATTAAGGCAGAATTCAAATGAAGCATTTTCTAGTAAAACATTTCCTTTTATACATGAAAAATAGGTTAATTTGACTGAACAAGTAGTACTGCTATTTCTCTCATTTATTTGAACACTAGAGAAAGTCTAGTCTATTGCAAGTAAGGTTTATTAAAAGTCTAATCAGGCTGTCTTGTAGAGATGGGGGATGGCATGATTGTAAGGAGTTCAACAGATAAACTATAATCCAGTTTGATCCAAGACTGTGCCTGAGAAGGCTGGACAGATAAATTATAATTGTAGCCTTAGCCTGTTTGTAGAAGCAGTATTCATATTTTACAGTAAGCGCAAGTAAGAATTAGAACCTTCCTGTAGTAGAAGGGAAAAGGTAATTGCCCTTCACATTTATGGAGATTTTAATTCTATTTTAAGTAACAGAAGAAGATACACATTATGGCAGCCCCTTTCATTATATAAAGCACATGTCAATGCTGAAATACATTCATACAAGAAGTATAACAGAAAGTAATGTGAGCTTCTGTAGAATCAAAATTCCCTTGCAATCAGCAGACACAGATATATTCCCTGGAGAAATTCTGCTCTTTTCTCTATTCCCATTTTAGAAAGATTTGTTTTAACTCCTTTCAGGCTGTATATGGCCAGCCGTATACCTTCATAGCTTGGATATGGTCTATACAAAGTAAGTATTCCCATAATTAAAAAAGCTTTGTCTTCCTTGACTCCAATCCCTATCAATCATGTAGCTTTCTGCCATCTGTGTGGCCAGCAAAATCTGGATGATTTTACCTTTCTCTTCATAGCATTGAAAAGTAGAGAGGGGAACTTTTTCACCTCTGTCTCTATCTCCTTCTCCACCGTATTATGCATTCTGTAACTCAGGCTGTGTCTAGACTACAATGATCTATTAGAAAAAGGGTATGCAAATTGCACTCCGCAATTTGCGTACCTTTTTCTGATAGTTTTTTCGGAAGAGGCTTTTCCAAAATTTGGCCTGTCTACACTACGCCAAATTTCAGAAAAACCTCCTCTTTCAGAAGAGCCCTTCTTCCTCGTGGCAGGAGGAAGACAGGACTTCCAAAAGAGCTCATCTGCTCTTTCATAAAAAAAAGCAAAAGAGCAGACACGTTCCCTGGATGGGACAGAGTTTGAAAAACCCCATAGTATAGACATAGCCTAAGATGAAGCACTCCTCATCCCCAATATTAGTAAAGCCACAGCTGAGGCTCAAGTGTTCAGCAGCTTGTTGTTTCTCCTCCTGGTGGCACTGCCAGGGCAGAGCAAAGTGCCTGGCTCCATATTGGCCCTCTCCTGCACCATGCCCATCCTCTGTAGACTTTGCAGCTACTATCCCAGACTTTCACTGTGACCACCCTCTGATATGAGCCTGACAGTGAGAAGCTCATCCAGAAAAAGTGAAGGGGGCAGACCAGTGGGTGCAGGAAAGCTGGAACCACTTGAGGCGTGGCGTGCTGGAGGATGGATGGACCATGTAGGCTGGCAGTGCCCTGCTCCTGTCATAGAACTATCTGGAACTAGAGCTTTGGAGGAGGGTTGCTTATGCATATGCAAGGTTTACAGTTTAGTTCAATGGCTCTCTTCAATCCCACTATTAAAAGTGTTCCAGAATCCCTGGCTCCTATTGTGGTTAAAGTGAGAGTCTTCAGGGGAAGGCTTTCAGGGGTGAGGGTCCCCAGTCCTGTGGCATGCAGGATGAGGAGGCCAGGAAGAGTTGTGGAGGTAGAAAGATGAAGGGAAGACTCTACCCTTGGGGAGTGGATTGGAGGAAAGTTGTGGAGGCAGATGCAGAGTCTGTTTCTGCCAGGAACTTCCAAGGAAGTAAGAGGGAGTAGCACACTAAACTTTGCCTAGGGTGGCAGACTGAGTTGAACTACCACTGACAATCCAGCAAATCCAGGGATGACTGTTTTATTGCACTTTTAATAAATGTTTGGAGGACTGGTTCTCGAAGGACAGGACGTGGAACTGCTGAAGATTATCCATTTTTATAAAATCTCATTTATTGCTTCTGCCTAAACTAGATTTCAAATATAGTTTACCACATGTTCACACTGACCCAATTATATTTAGCTTTTGGAGTCCTGTATGTAGAGCTGTGCTAATAGTTATCCAGCCTTCTGTTGTAATGTTGTTTTTGACATATGGCAGTGAAGTTAAATGGATAGGAGGTGTCTACAGGCCAATAATGCTCTTTTATAAAATACAGTACAGGGACCACTGGAGGGTTTTTTTCCTTAAGAATAGCTAATAGTCATACATCAATTTGTGAAACTGATATTTACTCTGTGCCTACAGATGGTTTGAAATTATAGGCTTTTATTTTATCATTTGGAATAAAAATGAGGGAAAGACTCCTGCTGTTGTTTTAGTATTAAAGAGTACCTTCCTTCCTTCCTATGCAGAATTAGTGCTTTAAAGCATATCAGAATTTAAAAGCAAAATGATCTATAAATCATTGAATTAAAAAATAAGAGCCCAATTTAAGCATATCAGATGATTTTATACCAGAAATAAACCTTTGTGAACATTGATAACTTCATTTATTTTAAGATGTTTTTAAAAAGTACAATTCCAAGCTCAGCCAAGTTTCTGAAGACTATCAGTAATACTTAGTGGGAAAATTGAAACCTTTAAAACTAACCTAGACTCACTACACTTGTCAGTCAAGGCCATCAAAAGCTCATCTAAAAGCATTATTGAATTTAGACCAATTTTATGCCATTTCAATTTACATATGGATTAAATTAGCACATCATCCATTTAAAAATACATTTGGATCAAAAGAATGGATTAGAACAAAACTATAATGCTCGGTAAACTATTTTATAGCCAATATAATCAGTAGTATGTATATGCTAAATATACATTTAGTTTTAGACATTCTACCAATTTACAAAGCAGACTTTTATAAGGGCAGATAAAGAGCCACTTTGCAAAAGTACAGTATGACGTTCTAATGATTGTGAGCAACCAAAGTTGGAAGTTACATTAGCAAGCATTGGCACCCAAGTTTGCAGTACAGGAGTGACGCAGACCCTCACTGGTCAGGACCAGTGAGGGTCTGCGTCACTCCTGTACTGCAAACTTGGGTGCCAATGCTTGCTAATGTAACTTCCAACTTTGGTTGCTCACAATCATTGTGTCTGCATACAGAGCACATCCTTAGTGTCTGTGTATAGCACGTGTCTCAAACTCATGGCGTGGGGGCAATCTACGACCAGAGCATTTCCATATTCTTGCCTGGAATTCCTGGTGGCCTGTGGCCATACCCATCCCCCAAACCCTAATCCTTCCTACCACTACCTCACCCTCTGTCCCACATTGCACCCCTTCCCCCAAGGAATTCAGCCTTGGGGATTACCAATGCCCTGGTGAGGGGTGGCAGCAGGAACAGGGCCTCCTGCACTCACTGCAGGGGTAGGACTCACCGGCCAGATTGCACAAATGCTCCAGTTGTAGATGGCCAATGGGCCATGAGTTTGAGACTCCTGGTTCAACAGATCAGACCCCAGCAAGCCATCAGCACACACTAGTCATACTCTGGCATTTACCAGCCTTGGTTTCTACTTGCAGGGTGACACCAACACACTCCTCATCCCAGAACTTCCAAAAACTGGGACTCCCTCGTCTGGCAACATCCATGGTCCAGCAGGATCATGGATGTTCCTGGACCAGGAAGTCCTGGCAGGGAGACCCAGTGGCAAGAGGGTACTGGCAGCCCCAGTAGTGGGGCTGGGGAAGTGGCAGCTGCAGCAGTCCTGCTAGCGGGTCCAGGGCCAGGACTGTAGCAGACCCAGTAGCAGAGGTGGGGCCAGGGCCACAACAGTCACAGCAGCCCTGGTGGTGGGACAGAGATGCAGCAGTCCAGACTGCCGGGGCCGCAGCAGCCCAGCGGGGGTCGGAGGACAGCTAGGAGGAATGGTGGCGGGACAGTAGCAGGGGACCTCCCCTGGTCTGGCAAATTCCATCACTCAGGACCAGTCAGGTCCCGAGGATGCTGGACCTGTACTCTGTGGCCCTCTCCTGGGCAGTCAAGATATATTTGGTCTATTGTCCCTTTAAATTGAGTTACCCACACAGTTCACAACACTGGATTAATTTTTCTTAAAAAATAAAACAAAGTTAACTGCAAAGAGAAAGGCTTTAAATGAGTACAAATGAGTCATTTACGTCAGAAAATGATTACAAGAAAAGTACAAAGAAAACAGTTTCTAAATTTAAACTAGACTTGTTTCATTGGTACCACTGACCAACTCCCAAGCCAGGATATGCTCCTAAGGTCCAACAGCTGTTTTCTTTTGTCCTCTGAGGTGAAAGACAGAGATGCATAGGAAGAGCTAAGTTGGAGTGTTTTTGCACCTCACTCTTGAGAAACATTTTCCTGAAGGTTACTCCTCAATGAAAAGTTTATTCAAACAGTCAAGAAGGTATCATGATGTATCATGATGAAGGAAGTTCCAAGCTGTTTCTTTTTACCTTTTTCTTTTGCTGAAATGCAGACTGGACTTCTCACTTGTCTTCTACTTCCAAGCCAAAGAATAGCTCCTTGCTAGATCACCTATCAGCTTTGATGACACCTTGTTGTTTGTCTTTACTCCTCTGTCTTTTACAGGTTTACTCACTCCACAGACTTGGCTGGTAAACACATTTCAATTGTGATTTCAGCTTATGTTCATATTTTGACAAACAGGTACCTGTATAATGTTGTTACATACATTTCACCATGATATTATTAGCCACCACAGCAACGTCTACACAGCAGCGTTATTCTGAAATAACAAATTGCGGGGCAACACTGCAAGCCATTATTGTGAAAAAATGTCAAGCTGGAGGACTTCTTACTCCAATTCCTGTAACCTTCATTTTATGAGTAGTAAGGGAAGTTAAAGGAAGAGTGTTCTTCCTTTGACTTTCTGCTGTGTAGACAGCGCCAAAAGCCAAATTAAACTATTTCAACTTAAGTTACGCTAATGACATAGCTCAAGTTGAGCAGCTTAATTCGACTTTAGCCCTGCTGTATAAATGTACCCCAAGTTACTAATATTCAAATGATGCTTTGCAAGGTATATTTTGCACAAATATTTTATAATAGTGTTCCAGGTATGAACAAAGGGTGTGTCTAGACTATGTGGCTCCGTCGACGGAGCCATGTAAAGTAGTTTACTCGACATAGTCAATGAAGCGGGAGTTAAATAATCCCCGCTTCATTAAAATAAAAATGGCTGCCACCCTGTGCTGACAATCAGCTGATCTGGCACTGCGTGGCAGTCTAGACGCGGATCGGACAACAAGAAAAGCCTTTGTCGACCGCTCCCTTATGCCTCATGAAACGAGGTTTACAGGAGTGGTCGACAAAGGTTTCCTGTCGACCAATCGGCGTCTGAACTGCCGCTGTGCGATCAGCTGATTGTTCACAACAGCGATGGCCATTTTTATTTTAATGAAGAGGATTATTTAAATCCCCGCTTCATTGACTATGTCGAGTAAACTACTTTACATGGCTCCATCAATGGAGCCATGTGGTCTATACACACCCAAAGAGGTGTGTTCCATTACATACAGTGATGAGAAAATATCTAAAACATTTAAAAATATTAATACAAATTTCATTATAAATATTAAAAAGCTCTGTGTGCTCACTGGGAAAATATTCTATCCATCCCTTATCAGCCTGTGATAGGGCACTGGTATAATCCAGAATCTGTAATAGTTAGAGCACTATCAATATAAATAAAATTCCTATAAATATCTTTCCAAGCCAGACATGTACAATAAAAGACATTACCTCTCCTACCTTGTCTTCCAATGAAAAGGCTAATAAACTTCTAGAAAGTTGGTTGATATTGGAAGACAGTCAAATTACAGAACACAAAGGAAGGTCAGAATATATGCATGTAACTCAATTATACAGATCTCAGAATTTAGCAGAAATAATATATTGTGACATTATTTTCCAGAAAAATACCCTGCCAAAAGTATTGCTGTACTGAAAGTATCGACTTTTCATAAGAAAACATATATAATGAGAATATAAGTGGAAGTTTGCAGTTTTGAATTTTCATTTTGAAAAGGTAAGCTCCCAGATCTACTCAGATGTTGCAAAAGGTTCCCAGATTAACCTTTCAACAGAACCTGATTAATAATTTTGTCTTTATAAAATGTATTCAATGTATATTTATCTAATTATTCTAGAAGATGCTAAGTTTAAATCTACCTTTTAGCTATGGTTTTAAAAATAGAATAATTTCAGAGCTAGATTCTACCAACCTTAATGCAGGTATACCTTATATGTTGAGTAGTATTCTTTCATATTCAATGTGTACATTATACAATTGATCCTGGAAAAGCTCCTATTCACTCCAATTATACAGGTCCACACCCTTTATTTCCCCTTCCTGGAGCATAGAGTGATGCAGAAAAACTCTCTCTAAACTCCATTATTCAAATATCAGTGAAGAATTGTAAAGTTAGCTGTAAAAATAACATGTATGTATCATATATATTGCATGTCAGAAGAGCACTGTTTCTTTCCTCCTACTGTGTGCTCACAGTTTATGGAAGGTTGAGATGGAAAAGACTAATATCAGATCATCAAAAACAGCATATACTTTCATCAATAGAAGCCACCTTCTATACTGATCTAATAGTATCTGTATATTTTATCTCCGGGCATGTCTACGCTACAGAGAAGACTGACCCTACGGAGGTTGCTCTTCTACTGTTTGATTTAGCTGGTCTAATATAGACCCCTGAATCGAACGCTGAGGGCCGCCCCCATTCTGCAAGAAGTAAGGGAAGCTGGCGGGAATGTGTGCTCCCATCAGCCTTCCACAATGTGGACCCCACCGTGGCTCAGCTTAAGGTATGCCAAATCCAGCTGCATGGCGTACTGTGAGCCAACTTGCCTGGTCTAGTATAGACGAAGCCCTAATGTTTCTGCTAAGATGACATGTAACAGTGCTAATACAGTAGCTTAAATGGATCATATTCTCTCCCTTGATTTATGTGCAGAATTCCCCTTGTAGTGGATTTCCTATGATGTAGAATGAATTTCACTATATAAGCACTGAAGGGCTATAAGAAAGTCATTCCCCTCCTGCTGGAATGGAGGAATTGTAAATTGACAGGAGTGTACTTAAGGACTATAAAAGAAAGTGCCACTCAGTTGTGTACATCTGGTATACAATTGCTAGTTTTGGCACTTGCTATTGAACTGTTTATTTACAAATTTTGGGAAGGTCACCCACAGCACATAGAGCATAAGATTAGCACATTTGTACTAATAACCTTCTGACATGCCTATAAGTGGGCCTGCAGTTATTGCATTAGCTCCTGTACCTTAGCCTGCTCATCTGAGACTTGGATTTTCTTCTCGTCTTCACAAAGAAGGATTCTGGTAGAAGATTCATAGTTATTATCTAGCTTATCGTGTGCAACTTCTTTAGTTTGCTTTTAGCTCCAAGCTAGCTCTTGGTTTTGATTATGACTGAATGCAAGCTTGTGGTGAGAAGGGAAACAGAACAAGTCTTAAGGGGCTACTTTACCAGAGTCTACAACTGTGGCAAGCAGTTTATTACTGCACTGTAGCTCCAAGGTCAATAGGCACAGCATAAAGCTCCCACAGGCTCAATGGCCTCAGTGGATGGAAACAATTGCTCTTATACAACTGAGTTGCCTGTAAATTCAAAAGCTATTAAACACAAAGGGAGTCTGAGGAGAGCAAATCACTGGCTCTTTCTCTTAAAAATCTTACACATGCACATCATACAGATGACACCTGAAGCAGAAGAACCTTCTGAAGTTTCTTGATTTTCATCTCTGGCATATTACCCTTCTGCTCTCTGGCTCCACACCACTCATGACTGCTACCTGCAGCAATTTTCTTTGTCCCTCTGATCTTTTCCATAATGATTCAGGACAGTTAAAGAGGCACAAGGGAACAACTTCTTTTGTTTCCACCATATTCCTGCACTGCTTATCTGTTAGTTGGCCTGACAATGTTCCTTACACTTTCACTGCTGTTTTATTGCTGGTGCTATTTCTGACATTTCTTTTCCAAGGCCTCTTTTTATGGAATCAGTGGGTTCATTTGTGCTTGTATGGCACTATCCAATACTGAGTGAGGAATACTGACCTCTAAAAGCTCCTAACCAATCAAGGTGAGCATGACCGCTGTAGCACCTATTATGTATAATAATTTAATTGTGTGCTTCCCCAACTATTTTGGAATCAATTTCCCAAGGTAGCTGATCAGATATCCTAGGTTTGCAAGAAAGGAATTTACTACTACTTAAAGGGTTATTTTCTTCCTGATACACAAGAAGATTCAGTTTTTAGGATTTTCAGTTGTGATTGGAACTTGTAAGATCCATAATAAGGAGTGTCTCTCTTCTTGCTGGATTCTGAAAGCATTTTTAAAACTCCTTTAGTTAAAGGTTTGTTTTTTATATTTCCTCGTGATCAAACTAGGTTGTTAAAATTATTCTTGTAAAATGAAAATATAATATTCCCTGACATTTAGTCATGCCACACAAATCTACCAGTGTAGATTTTGATTTTACAAGCAAATTATTGCATGAACATATGACTTTTCTTTGTAAGTGGAGAATAAAACAATCATCTCACATTTGTATCCATGAGTACAGTGTTCCACAGAGGATCAAGGTAAATAGCTAGAAAAAAAAATCCAACCAATTACGGAAGGAAAATGTTGAAAAGTTATTTCAAACAAATAGCACAACACTTTCCCAGAACCTTAACTATAACAGCTAAGTAACGGCTGAACAAAGTATAAAACGTACAAGTTGTGGAACAAATTAGAGCCCTGATCAAATCATCCCGGTACCAGGTAGAGGAAATAAATCTTTTAATAAAAAAAGATTAAAAAGAAACATTCCTAAACTAAAATACCAACCAAAATCATTCTGACTTTCCTAGGAAATCTGACAAAACTGCACCAACCTTTGTCTTGCTCATGGACAATAATATTATCATTTCTTCTTGACATCTTGCTCAGAAACTGCATAAACTGATTTCTTAATACCCGCAAAAACATAACAATGTGATGTTGCTATCCCTATGGTATTTCCTGTTTGCATTATTTACTCATACAACCTGAGTGAAGTATATTCTCTGTACCTTCTGTATTGGAAACAGGATTACTGGAACAATTTTTATAGTCGGGGTGCTGAGAGTCATTGAACCAAACTCTAAATCCTGAATATAACATAAGTCACTTTAAAGCCAGATGTGTGGCAGCATTCCCAGTTCCAGTACCTATGATTACAAATTCACATACTTCTTGGAAGATAAAAGTATTTGCCTTCAAAATATTTTTCTATTAAGCAGATGTTATTTTTGGTTTATTTAAAAATCTAATTACCTTGTTTCTCCAAAGTATTCACTTTTTGTAGCCTTGTAGAGATGTTCCACATATCCCCACCACTTTTTTCTTGAACTTTGAATAGGTCACCTCTAATGTTAATGGCTTTTCTGCCATTATGTTAATCTTTAAAATAAAACAGAAGAATGTCACTGTCAAATTCAAGAAAACAAAGAATAATATTTGATATCTATTTTAGTCTGCATCTACTGAAAAAGCTTTAAGACTTTAAGACCTTTTGAACACTTGGCAATAAGATGAGATTTTGCATAAAAGATTGATGTTTTATTCATAACTTGAACAGTACTTTATGTGAACTGAAACACTCATCAGCAAAAAGGGTCATTAATTATTGTGTCCTCTATTAATAGAATATTGTATCTTATTAAACAAAGGAATTAAATTCAAAACTTTAGGAAGAATAAAGTAAAGTTGAAATGTTAAATTAAGAATTCAAGATTTAGATCTATTAGCCCAGGCTCTCTATTTTTTTAGTGAACAACCATAAAAATGTGAATTAAAAGGGGGGGGAAGGAGTGTGAAACAAAGCGGAAATATGAACTAAATAATGTACATGCCATGCCTACTTAGCAGCATCATAATTCCAATTATTACATTATATTGGTATAATATATGGTGAAATTGTGTTCCCTTGATAGATTTGCTTCAAACAATGGTGTGAAGTAAAATGTATGGTATTTTGCAAACTGGGCCCAATTAGGTACCAAATGGATTATTTAGAAACCATGAATTCTCAAATTGGGAAAGCTGTCACCCCAACAGGGGTCATGAACTGGTTTCAATGTGCCCTTTTCCTACTGTGAAATGGTAAGAGGATCTCTGCTAGATCCTGGTGAAATGGAAAGTGGGATCTCCCCACTTTCCATCTGGAGAAGGTTGGAAACCACTGTTATAAACGTTGGCTCTCAGTTACCATATACAATTCTAAATGACTTCTGATGTGTTTTCTAAACAAAGAAAGTGTGCTTCTTCAACTTAGTCAAACTCTATGCTAAGTTATAGTTCAGATATTTAATGCAATATATTGCCTTTATTTTGGTGGTAGTTTTCTTCTATAATTCTTTCCTCTAAAATCAATAGAGATAATATTGAAAAATAATCAGCCTAAATAAGTGATTCCAGAATGGCTCACTCCTTTGTAGTAACCTCACTTCTAGCATTAGTTGAAGGAAGTGCCATCTGTCATCCACAAGTGACAAGTCATTCTTCATACATATTTATTACTACCAAGTAACGTTTACCCATTTTCCAACAGACACTTTCTATATATCTTACTCCATTAAGTTTACATTTCTTTATCAATTACCTTTAAAACAGTCATTCCATGACAGGTGAAAGATGGATGGAAGTGATCAAAGGAGGTTTTGAAGATTGTTTGTGAGATATAGTATAATATCCTGCATAATATGACAAAGCCATGTTATTTACTGTGGAAATTAACAGAGTACGAGAGCATAGTATCTGTTCACTATATTTTCTCAATAGCTTTCTTTCATAGCTATGACACTTCAAGCAGTGCTGGCACAGATCTATACACTTGGGAATTATTTCATATTAACCATAGCCCTCTAAGAAAGGGTTAGCTTTTTATACAGATTTTCGGAATGCTATCTGCTCAGTCCTGCACGTTGATAAGTCAGTCAGTCCCTCTAGCATTTAGTTAGAACAGTATAGTTGCAATGTTGAATGATATGTTCATCTTCTTCTCCCTCTCCCCCCACCTCTTTCAATACCCCAGACTGGTGAATAAGTTAATGAGTTTCAAAAGATGTTTTTTGTGAAATGCAAAATTATCCAGGGACAATCTGCATACCCAGTGATTCCCACAGTCTATCTTAGGGAAGTTAATTTATCTAGTAGGGTCTGTATTTACACCATTTTCAACTCAAGAGCTCAGAAGAGCGGGGATCCATGCCAGGTTTCCTCATGGAATTAATTATTTTATATAATAACATAAGCCTTTAACAACAGTACCCCAGTCTATCTTTCATTGCAATGCCTGAGATCAGGACTACGGCTCCATCTGAACATTTTATGGTATTAGCTGAGGAAGACAACATTAAAGTGGTTCCCACACATTTTGATTCAAAGCCCACCAGTCGCATATTTCTGGATCCAGGTAAATGTTTTTAGTAACTTTTACATAGGTTAGAACATTTCCCTTGAATACAGACTATCATAGGAAACACCTGCTGAAGACAAAAACAACATAATGCCAGAGGGAGGTGACAAATTATGGTCTTTTCAGAAAAAAAAATTAGGAGTTTGTATTCTTTGCACAATGCTTACAGATTACAGTGATGAACACATGTTGGATAAGTTAAATAGTTATAGTTTGGTTATTTTATTTAGCATCTAGAGCCAAATATTTTTTTGGGGGGGAATTTCTGTTTTAATTACTACTTTTGGCACTGTGTCTAATCAGTAGTATTGATAGACCTTATACAAGTACTTGAAAAAAAATCACTATTATTAGACCATATTGGAAAAGTCACCCATTGAGCACACCTGCTCAAGTTTGGCAAATTATGAGTCAAGAAATGCACATACAATTTATCAGAAGGCAAGTCTGAGTCAAATGTCTCATTCTTGTATTTTTACAACAATATTTGTTTAAATTTTATCATCTTGATAACTAATCTTTCATTATTCATCTGTTAAATAACAATGAACTAATGTATGAGGATATGCAGCAAAGAAGCTGAGTTTTTAAGACAATGGAGGAAGTAAGCAGAGTACAAAAATAAACTACAAGACAAAAGAATTCTCTTTCTTTTCTTTGCAGATGATAAATAGTCTTTCAGATGCCAGCATTAGAAAGGAAATGTATTAGTTAGAATCAAGTGAAAGAAGTATGGGTGTGGGAGGACTAAGATTTCTGAAGGAAAGATGGAACTTAAAGTAGGGAAGACCTTAAGACTGAGGAGCTGTAGAGTAAGTTTCTGAAGGGTTCCCCATTGGAGAAAGAGGAACATGTCCAGAAAAAGAGGTCATAAGGGTACCAAATGGTTGGGTATAGGAATGATATAAGAACCATTTCTCAAAAAAAAAAATCTATGGTTGAAACATGCTGAGGGGCTTCAGAAGCTGCCAGTAGCAAGGGAAACTTACAAAGTGCCTATTCAGCTTCTTACTCTTCTATTCCACACTCATGATGTTAGAAATAGACTGCGCCTGCTTGACTGCCTATCTCATGGAGCCTCATCTCTCTAGCGCTGGCTGAGTGTTTGGACTGTCCCAGCACTGAATGCCATTATTCTTTGGTGAGACAAAAATGGAATAAGATACTGAAGGGTGGAGGAAGCTAACATCCTTCTTTCCTTTCTAGGTCCTAGATTCCATTTGCCCCCACCATTTTTCCTGGCTAGCATCAAGCCAATCTGTGAGTGGGCACTTCCTACACTCCCTACTTACCTCCCCACAGCTGGAGTTTCATCTGCCTCTCCTTGCCCATCATTGAGATTTCAAGAGACCCCGCCAGGACTTCTTCTGGTTCACCCTTCACTTCTTTCAATAGTTATGTATTTCTCCCAGCTCTTTCATCTCTACACCTGCTACTTATGTAGCAGGTGTAGAGATGCCTTTTCTCTCAGCTCATCTATATCCTTGAGTTCATCTGTCTGGAATTTTGGTCAATATCTTCAAACTGATTGTTTCGATTGTATGAAAGGGGGGAAGCCACTAATAATTAGAGTGGAGTAAGTGTGATACAGAAAGTGCAATAGAAAGCTATAGTCACGTATCATTGGAGAATTGCATATTTGCTCCACGCTTTAACATTTAACTCAGAAAGAGAACCAAAGCAAAGAGGATGCATCAGTGATCCATGGAATATGAGGGAAAGTATGTGAGATGGAGTGTCAGAGAGAAGTATCTTGTAGAATCTGGAAATGGTCAGTGTACTGCAATGCCTTCAGTCTGTAATACTCTCCAGTGCTGTTTCACTACAAAGATCAAAAGAGGCTCCTACATATCACCATTTTGTAGTGACTTGTCTGTTACACTTATAGATTTGCAAAAAGAACGATGGTTTTTATAAGTCTGTGACAGGGTGCTGACGAGGAACTGAAGAACCAGCTCTCTTTCACTCCAGCTCCAGCTAAGGGAGGTGAAATGGAGCTGACTAAAGGAACCTGAACCTGACTGGCAGAGGTGGAACAAATGTCAGCCTGTTTAGCCTGGGGCTATGTACAGGCTCAGAGGAAGAAAGCAAAGGGGTAGGATTAAGGGTAGAAAAAGAAAAAGAAGTGAAGCAAAGCCAGAGAGTAGAAATTCTCCCACCTGCAAGAAAGAGAAGCCATTAAGGTTGGAACTCCCAGTAATACGTGTAAATAAACTGCACTGGTGACTGCTCAGCCAGAAGGTCTCATGGGGCACTAGGGAGTTATTTTGAAATAACACGGCGAGCGTACCAAGCCTGTGATTTCAAAATAATGGGCTGTTATTTCGAAATAATAACACCTGCTTGTGAAGAAGAATAATCTTATTTCAAATAGTTATTTCAGGCGTTATTATTTTGAAAAAGTCTGGTAGTGTAGACATAGCCTGAGTGATCTTTGGAGCAGAGCAGAGGAAGGAAAAAGGGGACCCTGCTATGCCCTGTAACAAAACCTCATTGGCCTTGAAATGTCCATTTGAAATCATCGACTCCTCCCAAGATAGAACACTAGCTCAGCTGATTAACTAACATGGAGACTCTTGAAAAAGTAGCATATAAAGAGAGGTAAAGAACCCCAATCCACAAATTTAATCATATGGATTATGCTTTGTGTTCCTTTTTTGCTAATCCAGTTGTTAAATAATAAACAGAATGGGGCTTTTTTTTTTTTTTTTTTTTTTTTGCCTGTATTCAAAAGTAGGAGACAACAACAACTGATTTGCACTAGAGTTTATAGCTAGATAGCTATTTTAAATTGTAATTCACAAACCAGGGGATTGCCATTTATAAATAGGGAAGAACAAATGTTGTTGAAAATACATTATTGGCACAGTTACTTTGCTGCTAGAAGTTCTTGCTTACTTAACTCTATTCATGAGTTCAGTCTTTATTCCTATGATAGTTAAATGAATGGGTGACAACTTTTAAGATAATTCCTTTTTATTTATTATTCTGGCCTCTTACAGGACAAATCCTTTCTATGCAGTATAGAGATGGAAATACCATGTTTTTAAAGTCTGTCTCTTTATGTTAAGGAGATTATATTTGAATATGCTGAAATTTGTCAGAGTCCTGAGTTAACAATACATATAAAAATAGTATTCTGGCCCTGTTCTGGGTTTTGAAAAAGCTTCTGATTGTGCTTCCATTTCTTCATGGCATTGTCTAAACTGTCCCCTGCTAAATGGATGAAAGCATGAAATATTGAGTTGAAGCATTTTAATGGAGAGGAAACAAAGAGTTGAACTAAGAGCATGAAAATGCACTCCATGGAAACCTGGAAGTAAGAAATTCAAATTCAGTTCCTTGGGTGATCTATGTAAATATTCTCTGTAAAATAAGGATGTATCTCTAATGGAAAAATAAGATTCATTTGTTCCCTCAACACGTGTAAAACTCATAGTGTCCTCATTTGAAAGTGTTCCTAAGAGTTTTCTGAAGTGCCAAAAGCAGGCTGGAGTAGATTTCTATAGGTTGCTTTCCTTGGTCCCCTAATCTGGTGCATTCTTGGGCCATCTTTGCATACTGTGCTTGCTCAAGTTGCAATTTTTCTATCTATAAGTTGCTGAAATATCCATATTAAGGTTCATATTTCTTAAATAAAGTCCCTCTTTGATGGTCTTTAATCTTGCCTTAGTAGTCCATTATACAATCACAAAAGCACACTATTCTCTGCAGCAGACTGGAACAGCTGAATAAAGCCTCCTCTTTTTGGTCTCCTTGTTCTAACAACAGTGGTGGGACCATTGTATGTATGGTTCAGCTGAGTCTGTATATTATTCATCACATAACTCCTGTGTCCCTCTCTATCTTATGATAACTCTTGTTCGAAAATGCCAACATCTTTCAGATCTTTGACAGCCACAGTTGGCAGTTTTTCTGGAAGTTTTTTTTTTTTTCTTTTTCAAATTTTCACCTTTTATATTCCACCAGAAAAAATATCCATATTTATTTATTGCTCCATTTGGGCTAGAGACATTGTCCAAATAAATCAATGTTTGCCCCTATCATGGAAATTCTTGAACAGTAAAATAAATCCATAGCATTGCAGAATTCTATCCCCAAATTCCAGAATACTTCAAATAGCAAAATATTGAAATGTAAGGGTAAACATTACACTTCCACCTAGAAAATACAAAAGGGACCAAATCTGTCTCTGACTTAAGGTTTAAATATTTCATAGTATTTGAAATAACATTTAGGAGCCCCAGCCTCCATAACTGTGCCAACTGCTGCCCAAAAACAGAACAAAAAGACAATCCCTTCCCCCAAGTGGTCATGATCTGCCTTTAAAGATATGAAAAGACTTTAGTTTTAAAATCAAATATAAAGCTGACCAAATAATTCATTGACATGATTCAAAATGAACATTATTTGCAATATTTCTATCTAAAAGTTATCCATGTTTTTTCATGATCCCACCATTTCTGACTGAGTAGTTCACCAGTTTGCAATATAATTACAATGATAAAGACTAGTCTTTGAAAGATGAAGGTGCTGAAATTTCCCTCTTCGAAAATTGACATATTTGTAATGACTTCTTTCAAAAATAATTTTTTCTCCACTTTTAATTGTAAGTCCTCCTCCATATCCATACACCATCATTGCCTTCTATGTTCTATGTGTCTATAACTATAATTAATCTCTTTCTACATTCAGCACTCCCTGAGTATAGTGTGTCTATAAAAGTTTGTCTTTAATTTTATACATCATACTTGCCTCCCTCTCAAATTGAAAAGATTTATTATTCTTGCTTGTTGAAAGACTTTCATTGTTTGGGCTATTAGTTTGATTCAGCCACATGTTTTTAAAGGTCAGCTACAAAAACCACAAACAGCTTGAGAAACAACCAACCTTTTTAGATTATTATCAAATTTATGAGATATTGCATCACTAGTAATTTGCACCAATAGGTCATGTCATGTCATTTCAAGATATGTAGGCACTGAATTATTCATGGCTTCAAGCCATCCATAAATTGTTCAGAATTATTCTCCTTCCTGAGTACCTTTTCACACTAAAAATATTTCAGTTTCAAATCAGGTATTCAGAATCCAAATGGATTACTAAGATTTGAATTTGGGTAAATGCTTACTTCTCAATTATCTCATGTCAGATATAGTGCAGGTTGAACCTCTCTAGTCTGGCACCCTCGGGACTTGACTGATGCTGAACCAGAGAATTTGCTGGACCACAGGAGGCCAATACTGCCTAGCAGCATTACTAACACTTCCACTGTTTACTGGGCTCTTGAAAGACATTTACTGTTGAATTAGAGCTAAATAACAGCACAGACCACTGAGAGCGAGGACTGGTAGCTGTAAATGAACTTTATGGGACTGCGGGAAACTTGGTTGCACCCATGATAAGTGGACATCCACCTAACTAAAATCATGCCGGATCACGGATGTTGCCAGACCAGAGAGTGCCAGATGAGAGAGGTTCAACCCGTAGTATAAAAATAAAATAAACCAAAAACCCTATTCAGAGTAATAATCTACAGATTTATCACCTTTGGTTTAGAGCTAGAAAGAATACAAATGGAACATTCCCATGTTTGGTAATCTGCCAGCCTCTAAAGCAAAAGCACAAAGAGTTTAATTTAGGGTAAAAAATGTTTTCAGGCTATTAACCTTCAGAGTTAACTTAATTATGGGTTGTTGGGACAGTTGGTGATTAGTGTTTTTCATATCAAGAAAGACACGGATTAGAAAGGTAGCATGCATTGTCCCATAATAAGCAGTTAGAACTTCAGCCTCTGTATTACATTCAAGTGCAGTTTATGGAAAAAAGACATCATAATGATAGAATATTGGACATTTACTAACATTGTTAGTAGCTTGCAACAGCACTAATCCTTCCCAGTCATATGTATTAGGGAACTGAGACTCTTCACTCTTCATGTTAATTGAGAGGGATGACATGGTACAAGAGAGAGCTAATCTCTCTTGGGGTGTGTCCAAACTACATGGCTCCGCCGACCCCAGAACCTTCGTTGGCAGATCCTTTATGCCTCGTGAAATGAGGCTTACAGGATCTGCCAATGAAGGGTTCTGGGGTTGGCAGATCACCATCTAGACTGTCGCGCAATCAGCTGATCGGCACAGCGTGGCAGCCATTTTGATTTAAATGAAGCGGCGATTATTTAAATCGCTGCTTCATTTCCCTTTGCCGAGTAAACTAATCTACATGGCTCTGTTGACAGAGCCATGTAGTTTAGACGTACCCTTGGTGTAACTGAGTGTACTAAATATTATGTGAACAAGCAGTGAGATTTTACATTAAAAACTACACCTTAAACACCAACATAAACAGTACACATGAAAAGTCCACCTTAAACCACCAGTAAAAGCTGAAGTCAGTGCCTGATAACAGTTGCTTTCAATGAATGAACATGTACATTCATTGGGAAGCAATGAATACTTTGAAGTGGTTGACTAAGTAAGAGGTCATCCATCGGAAATGTTCCTTATATGCTGATTTCAACATGACATTTTAAAGCTATTGTTGGTGTGCTAAACGAAAACACATATCATGCAAAATTCTTTACCGTCTACCTTGATCAGTCTCCAGACAACAACAGTGTGAGTTAAAAGGAAAGCAATAATTACAGGAGGATTATAAATAATGTAATCGAAATAACAGAACATACATTAGGTTCAGTAAAGGTTGAACCTTTGTGGTCTGGGACTCTCTGGTCTAGCAACATCCATGGACCAGAAGTACCACAGATGTTGCTGGAATAGAGAGCCCCAGCACAGAGGTTGCCAGTGGCTGGGAGCAGAGCTGGACAGTGGGACAGTGGAGCCCATGGCACCAGAACCCACAGCTGGCCAAGCTGGGGAACCAGCAGGGATGCCAGAGCCCACAGCAGGGGTGGGAGGGCAACAGAGCTCACAGCTGGCGGAGCCAGCAATGGGGGAGACTGCAGAGCCCACAGCTGGCAGGGCCATGAGCACCCGCAGGGTCACCACCAGAGCTCTCAAAGTCAGCAGGGCCAGCAGAGTTTGAGGGGCTGCTGGAGCTCATGGGGTTGCAGAGCCTGCAGGACTATCACAGGCAGTGGGGCAATGGCAGTGGAGCCAGGTAACTGGGGAGAGGAGTCCAGCAGAGAGGCTGGCACCCTTCCCCCCTGATCTTCCCTGGTCTGAAAAATTCCCTTGTCCAGGGACCGGTCAGGCCCTGAGGGAGCTGGACCAGGAAGGTCCAACCTATACCAAAAAATGTTATCAGTAAACAGTCCCTGTATAACAACAGTTATTACTACTACCTGTGACATGATACTATACAGTACCATCACACTGTAGTAATCAGCTGGGTTCTAATTATGTTTTTTACAGTGCTGATCTTCTCCTGCTCACCAGTCTTTTGTACTCGTTCCAAACTTCAGATCCCCATGCTTTATCAGCTTACTGGGTCTCAGCAGCAACTAAGCTCTGCCCCTCAATCCAGCCTTTCTAGCAGGCTCCCAGAATACAGACTCCCTGTTTTTTCCTTCTTTCTTGGGATGTGGGATTCCGCAATCCCTCTGCCCCAGGCCCTGAAACTAGTGTAGATCCTGAAAGTCTCCCCAGCAGCTCCTCTCCAAATCCCCTCCTTTACCTTCATGAGTATGCCAGTTTAAGTTTTTACTTTTTAAGGACTAGATTTAAGCAAGGGAAACAGATTTTTCAAAGAAATGTCAAAACCATACACATTTACTCATAGGCAAAGCACAAGAGATGTACATAGGAAAACAACAAACACTCATACCCTGCCTCAGTTTCCTCATCCCTACACCCAATTCCAAGAATCCTTTGCGTCAGGGAGTCCAGGATCCTTCAGATCCCTTCTCCTCTTTTCCAGCCTTCTCTTCTGGTTTCCATCCAGTCCTCTATGTGTGTTATAGTGGATCAGAGAAAGTAGCAAATCAATGGTCTTTGGCCAATACTATTCATTGTCCTGTGGGGGTGGGGAGAGGACTCTGTTCTAAACTAGGGTTGTTTTTCCTCCCTCTTTGATAAAACAACAGAACTTTGACAACAGAACTGTATTTTTAGTTAAGTAGCCTGGGCTATCTACATTGCCTGCCTTCCTGCAGCTGTAAACCTCCCATGCATGAGTTAACCCTGCACGAATGCAGCTCACAGCACAATAGCAATCAAACAGGAATATGCATTATATACTTTTAAAAAAAAAACAGCTCTCCCTCATACTTCACAATGATCACTGAAGGCCATCCTTATTTGATCTTCCTCCTAAGAGGATCCTATTTGTTTCTCCTTAGGTCCATACTATCCTGAGTTTGTTAGCCATTAGGGTTCTCTACAATCTTACTATTTCTCCTTAGCTCAGGAAGAGATGAGTAGGTCTAGGGTGCAATGGTGCTGGTCTCAGCTGAGCAACCAACTTGCTGTATTTTTTGCTTTGGGGTTAGTTGAATTGATCTTGGGGTAACAAACAGTCCCATTTGTTGATATGTGTACTTTTAAAAGATTGTGAAGAGTTCCCACAAGGTTGAATGGGTGCTCTTTAACGGCACACTAATGAAGTAAATAAATAAATAAATATGTCTCATACAGGGACTGTCTATTAATCTATTTCCCTGCATCTTCCCTGTAAAAGCTACCCCTCTTTGCTGCTGTGAAGAGAGAAGCTGTGGTTCACCCTCTAGTGCACAAGTGGTGTAGAAAACCCCTGAGGAGCCTTCACATGTGGAATGGTGACAATTCGGCTGTTTTCAGTCCTTTTTGTTTATAAAACAATAATGTATAAAGAAGTCTAGTGCCTACTAACTTAAAATGATTACAAAGAGGCCCACAGCAGAAATAACCACACATGCAAAGAAGTTTTTTTCCTCAAATCCACAGTGCCTTCTGTATATCACACTCAGAGATCATTCTTACTGCACAAATAAATGTGAGTTCATAAAATATGCACTAATAAAATTCATATTGTTTTTTATGCTTATTTAACAATCCCATATTGGTGGTCTAATGCCAAATATTTCTGAGAACAATGACTCATCATATAGTGTTCAGGGGTTCCATTCATCTTTAAAGAATGCTGAGATCCATCACTAACTGGCATACAATATATCAGGACAAAATATGTGAGGATGATGATGCCACTATTTAGGAGAAAGCTACAGCTAGTTACAATGTTTGTACCTAGACGTGACAAAGATTTGTGTTTTATAAGTGTGGAACTGCCAAAACATAGATATGTGTAACATACAAATATATTTATTACTTCAGATTCACAAGGTTCCTTCTTTCCAGTTCTGAACACTTTATAAATTAAAGCAAACTTTCAAACTCTCATTTTAAAGGGGACTGCTGTCTACAAGGTACAAAAAAATCTCTCCTAGTACTAAGCAGCCATTACTCATGAGGAATATTTACAATCCTTTCAAAATACGGGTATTTACTCAGAAGAATTATCGAGATATAACTCTATAGCTTTATAACAAGCCTGCATTCATTTGATTGCAATGAAAATAATAGATTATATTCCTAGACACTTGCTGTTTACTAAGGGACTAAGATTTGGTTGTCTTTTCAGAGACCATGCTAATATCTCTGGGCCAAATCTATCCCTGGCATAACTCCACTGAAACCAGTGGAGTTACAGTACAAATTAATTTGGTCCATTATGCCTACAGCAACTTCCAACTAAATTATGATTAATTATTAGGAAATGAGAGTTTCAAAGAAGGCATGACTCTTGCCCAGAATGAATATTGATGAGGCAATAAACCACCAGTTAAGACATTACACTTTTGCAACATGTCTTTGATTAAAAAGTAAGGATTCATATAGCCATAGAGTGTAACAGAATCTTCAGGGCAGCTGCAATAATTGCATCAAATATGTGATTTCTAACCATTTTTTGACTGATATCTTCAGTTTTGTTTGTACTGAAGATGTGCAAATAGGTTTGGATGCAGTAAGCTCCTCCCCCAGCTATTTTGGGGGATAGAGTTTGAATTCTTGAGATAACTCTTGTTAATTTCCCATTAATATCAGAACTGGAAAAACAGAACATTTGAAAGAAATCAAAAATTAGCAAACTGTTGCAAAAAAATCCAAACTTTTGGGTGCTTTTCCAAACCTCATACATGCAAACTCCAAATATCCTGTTCCCTCTATATCAAGATTGTTGTTTAACGATGTAAGCTACTTCATTTTTCATTTTTTCAGTATTGCTTAATATTTTAAAGGATGCAGACCGAACTTTTTTCAAATTTATAATCACTGCCTTTGTTTTGTGGCTTCTTAAATACTTTTTTCTGCCTAGGCCTAGCATACATTTTTTGGAACTAGTTCACCAGTATCTGCTAACAATTAACACATAATGAATGAATGTTTGCACAAAAAGGGACATTGTTATGGAGCTACCATTCATTAACAGTACAATGTGTGAAACTGTGAGGTTTCTTTATTTATTCATTTATATACACAAGACAGCAGAGAACTTGTACGATACTTTATTCCTTACCATAAAATTTGAAATGATGGTCTTCATACCTCATATTAATGATCCAATTAAGAGCTCACAGGCTGTCTTAGTTCTACTTGATTTGCAATAAAGAAAAGAATGTTTCAGATTAGATTCAGTGTTGGAAATGTGGAAATGCCAGTTGAGTAACCACATGACTTAAAACTGTTGTTCTGTTTCTGTAAAAAAAAACAAAAAAAGAGAGAGAGAGAAAGAAAGACCGGCTATGTCTAGACTACGGAGTTTTTCCGGGATAACTCTGGTATCCTGGAAAACCTCCACCGCGTCAAGGGAATGTGTCTGCTCTTTTGACTTTTTTACAGAAGAGCAGACACGCTCTTTCGGAAGCCCTGTATTCCTCATTTTATAAGGAACGAGGGCTCTTCTGAAAGAGGATTTTTTTCCAAAATTTGGCCCAGTGCTCTGAAAAAACAATTGGAAAAAGGTATGCAAATTGCGTAGTGCAATTTGCGTACTTTTCTGGAAAAAAAACAGCAGTCTAGACGTAGCCAGAGAGAGAAAATATATGGAGAGGACAGGAAGTGCACCATGTAATTTCAAGACCTTTTTCAGCTGGCAAGGAATATAATTCGCGGCAGGTTCTCAGCTGGTGTGCAACCAATTCTTTCCCCAGTGTTAATTATAAACTATTAAAAATGTGACATTATCTAATGTGTCTAGACCTTTTATGTGGATTTTGATAGCACTGCTAAGTTAATTGATTAAAATACTATCATTTGTCTACATGACTCCCTTTCATTGTAAAATGTTTCACATTATTAGGCAACGTGGTAGTGTTCACAAAGCTGAAAGCTTAATCTAAGTAATGAGCAACATTTGTCAAAGTCCAACAGGAACAGTCGAGTTTCAGACAATATAACCATTTTAAAAGTTTGTTTAATGAGCATTTCTTGGGAACATGAATGATAGTATTCTTAGGTGCGAAATCACTAGACATGAACATCCACTAGAAACACTAAGTGGTAGGAGAAAGGCTATTGCTGCCAGTTTTCCATAATTACTTGCAAAAAACTTCAAAAACAGCAGTCAAGCACAGAATATATTTGCATAATTTACAGTTTCAGTAAACAACTATGCTGAATTAAGCTTCGTGCTGTTAAAAGAATACAGTAGCTTAGAAAGGAAGGCCAAATCCTGACACTGAGTTCCTGAATCTGTTAGGTCAGGGACATAAGGTATACAAAAGTGATATAACAGTACTTTTGTGGCTCAGAGGAGTGGTGTGAGAAAGCTTGTGAGATGCTCAGACTTTACATTATTGTGGGCCTTATAGATTCCGTACATGGTCAACATTACTCACTTTCCATTCAAATATTCTGGGAATGGAGTTTGGTCTGCTGCAAGCTCAGTTTGATGTTTGGAGCAACCAAAGCTTGTTGGAGACAAAAACAAGACACAAGTTGAATTGGGGAATGAAGGACTCTCTGGTACAAGAGAGGTTTGGACATTAGGTATAGTTGCCCCAAAATGGCAAGAAACCACTAGCATAAGAGATACTGAAGTTAACCTTGAGGAGAATTTCTTATTCCCCAGAACATGAAAAATTACCTGCACATATGATAAAGAGTTTCAAAAGTTAATTGCCTAAAGTTAGGGTCTTTGATGGGGATTTTAGGCATCTTAACAACTGTGCTGATTTTTCAAGGTTTCTGAGAACTTGATTTCTGTTTTCAATGGGACCTAATAGCTGTTCAGCAATTTTGAAAAAATTCAGCCCACATAATTAGATGCTTAATTATGAACAGAAGAATCTAACTTTAGACACTTATTTTTCAAAACTTCATCCATAAGTAATTTTTAGATGTACTTGTGGTATTTTTATTGCCTTTCTCTTATTTCTGTCTGTGAGTGTTAAGATTTCACTGCCTCTTTGGAATTTAATGTTAATAAAAATGCCAAGAAAAATCAGATAAAATCTCCCAGAGGACAAAAGAGATTTCATAAATAAGATCTTAATGCACTTCAATGATTCCACAATCTTCAAAATGCAACCCACTGATACTGCAATTAAATGCCTCCGTGAAGCAGAAGAAGAATAATTCTGTCTATACACAATTTGTTTTATATTATCTTTCATTAGGAAGATTACAAAATAATGCACTATCAAGACACACTCATACAAAGCATTCTATGGTCCCTTTGGTGGGTTTTCAGTAGATGCATTAAATCAACTACCAGTGGATCAAACTCAGAGCATTGATGCCCACTGTAGTGTAGATGTAGCCTCAGTAAACAACTTTTTCTACACTTAAAAGTTCATTTGGATTAAGGAAAGATCTGAATTTCATAGAATCATAGAGTACTAGAACTGGAAGAGACTTCAAGAGGTCATCAAGTCCAGTCCCCTGCTCTCATGGCAGGACCAAGCACCACCTAGATCATCCCTGAAGAAGTCTATCTAACCTCCTCTTAAATAATTCCAGTGGTGATAAAGCACAATAGCTATTCCTGAACAAATCCATGTGTGGACCCTCTGGTATCCCGAAATAGCTATGCTGCGTCTTTTGAGAACACCCGTTATTGCGAAATATAACAGGCTCGCTACTCCGATGTCACTGTAAACCTTATTCCATAAGGAGTAAGGGATGTTGTGGAATAGCAATTTATTTTGAAATAAGTGCTGTATAGACAGCACAAAATTTCGAAATAAGCTATTTTGAAATGAACTCGAAATAAGCTATACAATTTGCGTAGCTCAAATCGCGTAGCTTATTTTGAGCTACAGATGCAGTGTAGATGCACCCTAATTCTGCTTAGCTTAATTCATTTTCAAAGTGGATTTTATATAGATGGCCATTATTTTCAAAAACAAATCCCTAAAGTTAGGCTCTTTATCCACTCTGAAATGTATTTAGTTAAACCAGGAAATGGCAAACTTATTTCGGATTAAGAGTGTCCTCCAGAACAGCTTGTTGGGACAAAATCCATGTGAAGATAAGACCTGGGAAACATTACTTGCCCCCAAGCACTTACAACTTATATAGACAAGATCGATAGATAAAGGAAGTTATATTGTCCATGCTTTAAAGGGGGCAAATTGAGGCACAATTAAGAAGTTAATCAAGTCATGGAAGAAATCTGTGGCAAAACTGGAATTTTATGTCAGAACACCTGAGTGCCAGTCTGGTGCATTCATGCTAAAGTAAAATGTTCAATCAGATTAATACGATGGGGTACTTTGCCAGGCTCAAAACCAAATAACAAGTTTAGATTTAAAGAAAGACAAAACAACAAAAAAGGCAGGAAGTTAACAGAGAAGGATAGTGAGAAGTCCATGCTGCCCCTCAGATGTTTTCCATCACATCTCACAAAGATCTTCCATTCACCCTAATATGATTGCTTCTTCTCTTAATAAAAAATTAACATTATGATTATAAAGCCATTTATAAAGCCCTTCAGATACTTGATAAATTCAATTGTTGCACCTCACTCTCCCCAAAACAACACACCTGAAAGCAGTGAAGGAAAAAGACTGAAGGGGGGGGGGAAGGGGGCAGAATGATGGTCCCAGGTTAAATGGATTCTAGCCTGTGTATGGAAATTTAGTGGACTGCTTATATCATCAGGGTGAGAAATTACTGCACCCGTTTGCATTTTATTTTATTTCTTATGGAAATCTAATTTGATCTATTTGTTATCACTTATAATCACTTAAAAGCTCTTTCTGTAGTTAATAAATCTATTTTATATTTTACTTAAAACACTGTGTGTCATTTGAAGTGCAAATCTCAGCTCATGAAGAAGAGTTAGTGCATGTCCACTTTCCTTTGTAGAAGTGGTGAATTGAGTATTAACTACTTGTTGGGTTTAGACCAAGGCAGGATGGCACCGCTGGGCTCTTAGGCAAGGAAACTGGGAGTATTTTCGCTATAGTTTCTCTATTGTGGGTTCATGAGTGGTTGGTCACCAGAATATTTATGAATACAGCTGAGTGTGGTCCCAGTCCTTGCCTATGGATATTGATATGTGTGCAAGTTTGGAGGGCTCTGCAGCTTCTCACAATGTCACAGAGGAAACACAAATTAATGTGGTGCATTCATGAGTTTAGAGGGCTCAACTCTAGCTCAGTTTCAGGTGGCACCCCAGGAAGTGACCCATTGCAATAGAGCAGTGAGCAGGGTCAAACACACAGCTTGTTGTTCTACGTGAGAGTTGCACTTTCTGTACCGGTACAAAAATGTTATGTGACATTTATGTGTGGTGACTAGAGATCAGTCAACGAGCTTACCAGTTTGTTATTTTCTGTTTGCTTATTTCAGGAAAGAGAAGTAGGGACAGAAAAGCAGCAACATGAGTGAAAGTGAAACTATTACAAAGTTGGAGCTGTGCAAATTGCATTCAGAAGAGAGAGAAAAAGGACACGTAAGACATAGGGTATTAAAACAGTTGGAAATTGAAACAGAAAATTCAAGGCAAGAAGCAGCGCACTGAAAAGTCATGGAACTGGAAGCCAAAGAAATGGAGGAAAGTGAAAGAGAAATGAAGTACCAGTTAAGCTTGCTAGAGAAACAGAACCAGAACTCCCATGCTCCAGAGACTCACCTGTCCAAAAACCCACAAATGGTAATGGTTGCTTCCTGCATACAGTGAGACAGGGTACCTCACTAAATATTTGATCACCTTTGACAGGCTGTGAGTACTTCAAAAAGATTCTTGAAAATCAGAAGATGCCCACTTTGGTTGCAAAGTAGTCTGTCAAAGCTCTGGATATATTCAATAACATTCCAACTAGTGTGACTGTGGAAAATTAAAGGAAATGTTATTTTAAAAAACATTTCCAGATTACACCTGAAACATATAGATTAAGATTTAGAACCCTAAAAAATATTCTGGGGAGTGTGGCATCCTCAGGGGACAGGATGCCATGCGGGGGAGAAAATGGGGTAATGGAGAGGTTGGGGTTTGGTAATGGACAGTGTACCTCCCTTCAGCTCTCTAGGCCTCCTGGGCCAGATTGTGCAATTGTTCTGGCTGGGGATAGCCCATGGGCTGGGAGTTTGAGACCTCTGCTCAAAACATTAACTGTTCTACCATTCTGGAAAATACTTCTTTCTCCACTAGAAAGTATACCTTTTATGATTTTGGATCTAATTCTGAACAAAAGCCATCGGAATTACAAACCTGGGATACTCATGAGTGTAATTTGCAGGATTTCAGCCTTGGTCCATTCTTTATGACTACTGTTGTGTTTTAGCTGGGTTCTGCACAAGCTAGAGAAACACAGAAGAGAATTTATGAACAAATGTATTGATGCAAAGTAATACTTGAATTTCTGAGGAATTAGAAGAGGCCAGCAAAGTCCAACTACATTAACTTGCTCTGGACATGCTATCACTGAGAGTTTCTTCTGAGAGCATATTTAGCCAGTGCTATTGCTGCTGTCATAATTACTGACACCCTGTAAGCAGTGTGATTTTTCCCTTGTAACACTCTCAGCTGGCAAGAAGGTAGAGTTAAGAAAGCTCTTACAAAACCATTTATGACATTATGATTCAGATGCTGAGAACAGTAAGACTTACAGGTCACAAAAGGAGTGATAAAATAATTTATTGGGCATGGACTGTACTGTTGCTAAAATACAAAGGAGGATGGGTAAATTTGTTGTGCCCTTTTGCCACTCTTGGATTGAAGTTTGTTACTCAAATGATACATGCCTGGGTTCGCCTTCTGCTTAGTGGATAGCAGTGACATTCATGTATAGGCCAATGAGCCTAGGGCAAGAATATATTAGGGATATATCCAGTTGCTAAGAAAAAAGGAAAGGATCATTATAGTACAAGTTTCTCCATGTAGATGTAAATTTGGGTCTTGTGTGGGTTCTATGACTGAGGACTTGTGTATTGCATCCAGTGCATTTCTTTAAAGTTTTGCCTGCTTGTCAAATTCAGCACCAGTCTTACGCAGCTTACCAAAAAAATGGAAGCAACAATATTTTACTTCTTGCACCTGAGTGAAATAAGTGGGTAGCAATATTTTAGCCTCATCCATAGGTCATGGAAAGGATTAAGAAAATATTGGGACACAATGTGACTAAAGGACTGTACAGGAATAAGAGAGAAACATAATGAAAAAAATGCCTATGGGTATGTCTAGACAGAGGGGCTATATCTGAGGTATCCTGAAATCCTGCATCCTTAAATCATGCTCATCATTTCAAAATATTTTTATAAATAATGGGTGCGCTACTCCAGCATCCCTGTAACCCTCGTTCCATGAGGGTTAAGGGATGTCTTGAAATAGAGCATTATTTCAAAATTTGGAGCTGTTTAGACATGCCAAATTTTGAAATATCCAATTTGCGCTACACAAATTGTGTATCTTATTTCAATTGTATTTCGAAATAGGTTATCTTATTTCGAGTTAAGGGTGCGTTATAGATGCACCCAAAGTGTATAACATGCATCTCTCTCATGCGTGCTCTCTCTCTCTCTGTGTCTCTGTATATCTATATATATGACAGCTGCCATTTTGGTCAAGACAGAGGGTAGAGATCTGTAGTGTACATTCACCAGTGGATTGCATAGACACATAGGGTACGTCTACACTACAGCATTATTTCGAAATATCTAATTTCAAAATAGTTATTTTGAAATATTTTATTTCGAAATAATGCGTCTACACACAAAATGCATTTCGAAATAGCGCTTTGCTATTTCGAAATAGTGCATCCACACTGATTGGATGCTGAATCGCATTTAAGGCCAGCCGGAACCAGTTCCGGCAGAGCATCAGGTCAGAAGTTACCTTGTGGCCAGGGCAGCCAACAGGGCACCCTGGAAAGGGCCAGAGGCCCCCTATTTCAAAATAAGCGTCTACACAGCGCTTATTTAGAAATAGCAATTTCAAAATTGGCGCTATTCCTTATGGAATGAGGTTTACCAATTTCAAAATAAGCCCTCCGCTATTTTGAATTAATTTAGAAATAGCAGTTGGCCTGTGTAGATGCTAGTACAGTTATTTCAAAATAACGGCTGTTATTTCAAAATAACTTTGCTGTGTAGACATACCCATATATCATACATAAGTCACCTATTTGAACCAACCTAGTTTTTAGATGGTTTTTCTGCCCTTAATACATATGACTTACTCACTATAGCTAGAAAAACATCTCTTATACTTTTAACACAATCATTGTTGGAAAGTATGATATGACAGGATGTAAGCACGTAATTCCTGATGAGCTATGGGCTATCTTCTCTCACACAGTGGGAGATGTATAAGAGAAGCCAACTGGAAGAAGAAATATTCAGTTTTTAG
The DNA here is from genome assembly GCA_019425775.1 of Rafetus swinhoei. Lineage (NCBI taxonomy): Eukaryota > Metazoa > Chordata > Testudines > Trionychidae > Rafetus > Rafetus swinhoei. The sequence continues at coordinate 156,830,871 of CM033424.1, forward strand.
TCTTCCATTTTTCAAATGGTGCTGAGCACTTGTAGCTTTCCAATTGACTTCAACAGAAGTTGCAGGTTCTCATCAATTCAAAACCATAAGACCTTTCCTTTACATATGGTTGTAGGTGCCTAACATCAGGAATCCAAGTTTTGACATTTTGGCTAGAGAGTTTAAACGAAAGGCTATAAAAGCATACAGCATGTTAATGAATCATTCCAGCCTGCCTTTGTCTATATACTCTGCTTGCATCCTGCTTCTGAAAGATAGCAGGGAAAATATAAATCAGCTTCATTTGAAGCTGATTTCCCCCTTCATTGTATTCTGCTACGATGCGATACCATTGAGTGAGGGACTATACATGGGAGGCAAAGCTAATCCTTTTTAAGGACTTGTGAACATGAGAAAGTTGCACTGGTTTAACTTCCAATGCAATTTTAAACTGATGTATTTAAACCATTGAACAGGGCTCTATGGACACTTATTTCAGTTAGAGAGTGGCTTATTTCACTTTATCTTACATGCTGAGGAATCTGTTTAAATCAAGGAAATCATGACCAGTGATTGAAATGGAAAGCATGGTCCTTCGATATTCTGCATAGTGCCTATCACTAAAGAAGGTTTTTCTGTTCTTAGATCCTACATCTTCCTGGTCGGACTCTCCATTATTATTCTCCATACACTTGACTAACGTGTATGACAATTAGACAAGAATGCAATTGTTTCTTTCTTCTCTTGCAGATTGATTCAGTTCATTGTCCAAACCAGAACCTAAAGGCTTTGCAGGAGTCTGAGACAGCGAAAATGAATGCAACACTTTTCAATATATACATTCAAAAAGTAGATATTCTATACAATATCAATCCTACAAAGCACCTCATATCCAGAATATTAAAAAAAATGTACACCCATTTTGTCATCAATATATGCTTCTAGGCTACATTTAAAAACACATTTCCTAAACCTAATCTCTGATTTAATCAAATAGACTGATTAACTGGTCATCTAAAATAACCAAAATAACAGGATTGCCATCTTTTGATTCTATTCTTCCTGACACAGCACAATTAGAAAAAGTGTGACACTGTACTAAATATGCATCTCTGGTGTTTGGATTTCTAATTAGTTAGAACATTTCTGCACTCTGTATAATTCTTGTGATTTGTATCCACTCCCACCTCCTCCTCCCCATCACTTTGTGAATGTTGAGTGCTGAGACCTCCTACAAGGTGTCAGTAAAAGATAATTGTTCTATTGTTTCAATATCAATCTTTTCATTTAGGGGGTTACTAGCCCAAACAGCACTAAAAAAATAATCTAAAAATAGCATAGCCTCTTTGTCAAGGCAGTACCGCAAGATCCTCATTTTGTGTGCAATGGCACAGATCCTGAAGATAAGGTATCTGGTGTTTGAGAAGTAGAGATGAAAAATTCCTAGGATGAGGCACCTTATTCTGCCATATTTATTAGACTACAGCCAGGGATCATGTCCCATACAGGATGGGAATCTTTTTGAGGACCTAATCTTGTTCTATAGTGAAATTAGTGGCTACACTGCTATTGACTTCAGTAGAAGCAGGATCAGGCCTTTAACTTTCCCCCCAGGTTTTCCTCAATCTCATTGACACACTGCACAATATTGTATCAAAAAAATAAAATGAAGGAAAGGTGCTTCTCTTCAGCATCTCTCTTAATTGAAGAGCACTCCATTCTAGTCACATTCTTGCTAAACCTCAGAACCTGCTACTTTACCTTTTTGCACATCATAACTCTAAATCGGGGTGGGGGTCTAAGGCCCGGGGGCCAGATGTGTCCCCTGGATTCCCTGGATCCGACCCCGAGCCTCAAAACTCCCCCTCCCCCATCATTGGGGAGCTTGTGCCGGCACTCCAGTCCCCTCACCGCCCCCCATCAGGCTGAAGCACACAAAATCTACTATCTTGGGTCCCCCTAAGCTCTGATATACAAAGGGAATGTGGGAGTATCTTTATCCTCAGTCAGGGGCCACATCAGTGAGGGGTTGGGAAGGGGTTTTTTTTTGGCTTCTCACTTGTGTGTAGCCCCCAACTGATTTTTCTGTGGTCAGTGGCCCCCAACCCAAAAAAGGTTCCCCACTCCTATAAACACAACAATGAGACAGAATACTCTGGCAAGGTCTAGGGTTCCCAGGGTAGTTTACAAAAGGTCAGTGACAATGGAAGAAAATGAAAGAGTTTAAGGAGCTTCTTTCTAGTCTCTTGATCCTCTGTTATTTCATCTCCCTACACAGAGACTTGGGGTATGTCTAGACTGCAACCCTCTGTCAGCAGAGGGATGCAGATTAGGCAGGTCGACATTGCAAATGAGGCAGGGATTTAAATATCCTATGCCTAATTTGCATAAAAATGGCCACCACGTTTTGCTGACTCAGCACTTTGTCGGCAAAAGCAGCAGTCTAGAGGGGGATCTGTCGAGAAAGAAAGCCTTTCGACAGATCCCTTATGCCTCCTGCAAGGAGGTTTACAGGATCTGTCGAAAAAGGCTTTCTTTCTTGACAGATCCCCCTCTAGACTGCCACTTTTTGCAGACAAAGTGCTGAGTCGGCAAAATGTGGTGGCCATTTTTATGCAAATTAGGCGTGTGATATTTAAATCCCTGCCTCATTTGCAATGTCGACCTGCCTAATCTGCATCCCTCTGCTGACAGAGGGATGCAGTCTAGACATACCCTAAGAGTGGTGATTTCTTGCTTTATATATAGACCTCAAAAATGTATAGAAATTAGCACAGGACAAAAAAAGATAGAATGAAAAATAGGAATGAAAGGAATGTGAGGGAGGGCGAGGAAAGGACGAAAGGAAGCAAGGAGGGAAACGAGATTTCCATTCACTAGGCAATAAGCAAAGGTTTCTTTAAAATTAGAAAAAATCTTTTCAAATTTGCCAGGCATCCCTCAGCTCCAAAACATTTCCTGTTCTTTAAGTGCCAGGTCATCGAGCCAAGCTTTTCCCTCAAAAGTCAGTCTGCTCTTCAATAAAGATATGAGTAAGTGACAGTTCTTACGAACCAGGGGAGAGGGTTTCACCATAATGGTGAGACCAGTGTTTAATGTGCACCAGGACTGAGTCCTGGTACCTCTAGACTTGATGGTTCTTTGTCCCAGCACCTTTGGGACTTCCTGCATCAGCTATGAAAGTGAAAACTATTGCTAGAGCCCCAGCACCTCTTTCATTACACATTAAACACTGGACCAGATACAGAGGGCAATACTTTCTGGAGAAGTCCTGGAGGAACTTTGCATGAAATGCTTCCTGGAGTTCCTACTGATGCTTTGCACTGTTGTACCACCTCAAATTCACAGCTGCAAAATCAAGCCCTAACTCTCTAATGTAAGATGTCTGATTTATTTTGCATTTGGCCTACTACATTACACTTACATTTAAAATGGACATATGCTCAAACAGCAAATCTATTTTACAAAATCCTGCTCAGTCTTGTGGATTAGTGTGCTTTCCTCCAGCACCTGAGCTCTCTTTTGGATTGTATGAAAACTTCAGGCTAGACAGTCTCATGCAAGAGCTGTCACTTTCTACTTCCTCATAATGATTGATCACTACCCTTCTAGTGTCGATCCAAGAACTGACGATTGCCTTCCTCTAGCTCTTAAATGCATTAAAAATCAGAAACCGTTTGCAATGTGTTTGTATTGCAGTGTCACAGGCAGACTAGACTTGCAAATTCCTCTCATCAGAATATCACAAAATAGCTTTCTTCCTATTAAAAAAAAGCCCAACAACAGTCAGAGCAAAGCAACATGAGAGTGAATTAATTTCTAATGAAAAAGACTTGAACATAAGTCTTCCGGTTCTGACTGGAATTTTGAGCAGGCTAGTTTTCTATTCAGCCAGGAATCCCTTTCATCTAATTCCTCTCCATCCCTTTCTTGTAACTACAAATGATGAGGCATTTGCAAGAAATATATCTAGAAAATCCAGTTTATTGTTGTTAAAATAATTGGAATTCTAAATTTCATCACTCATTGACATTTTTCTTATTATCTGAGGTGGAATTCAGAATGATACATATTTATAATCAGATCTGGCAACCCTTCTTGCACTTAACCCATCAAATAAAATCACATCTAATTTTCAGCCTGTGCCAACACATGTAATATGCTGTATACAGTTCCAACTATTCTTCCATCAGTAGTGTGGAAAATACCAGTTCGGATGCAAATCAGCTGATTAACACATGGCCCAGTCCTACAAACAAAATTCTCATTAGATCTGTTTAGACAAGTGTTTTGCTTGTGATTGAAATTGGGTTAGTTGATTGCTAAATAACTCCATTTTTAATGTTCACAGCTGTAAATGCTAGTCTAGCCAAAACCAGGAACAACTATTTGCCAAAGGCTTAGACTTTATTAACTCAAGTTAATTGACCTCTATCTGTGTTCCACATGGGGAGAGTGTAGGATTGGCCCCTGTATGCACATATTTCCAAAAAGCTCAGTGCCCAGCAGAGCAGCTTAAGAACAATAGCCAGCAAGGTCTACCAATTCTTTTGTAAAAATGTGTTTCTCTTTTTGATTCTTCTCTTTCTTCCTGTCCACTTATGTTTACTTTTCAATTTGATTTTTATTTCAAGTATTTTGTGCGTGCAGCACATGCCTAAGTTGTTCATGATATAAAAAACTCCTCTGTTTTGGTAACAAATGATTTCACTATTTGGGTGGCTATTTATTTTAAACATCAAAAGTTTTAAGTAAAGATGGTCAAAATTGAAGGATTTTCATTATTTTTTTCTAAAAATGGTACTTTGTTTCATGTGGTTCTTATATCCCAGATATTCCTTTCCACACATACGTCAGCTTACAAAATCCAGTTGATAGGCCAAGTGATGTTTCTTTCTGTTGAAATTTGGGAGAGTTGTGAAGAGCAGAAAAGACATGGGATCCACCTTCAAACTTCAGAAGACTGTGTGATACATTGCTTTACACTTGGCTCATCTGCAAAATGTTATTTTCACAACCGTAAAAGCTAGACTTTTTTAATGCAGACATTTAAATTCTCAAGATTCCTGACAGTAAATTCCTAGAAAAACTGCTATATCCCAGGGGCAAATAGATAATAAAACCCTGTGGATTCTATATCTGCTCATAACAGATGCAGAAAAATCTAAGTATTCCTTTATTTAGTAATCTGTGCTGTGAAAATCACATAAAACTAAGCTGCTATCTTTCAAACAATCAGTTCTTAATTTCTGCAGCATGAAGACAGGTTCTTTACATATCAGATGTGCTCATTAACACCTTTAAAATCTGAAATGTGGCTGAATAATTTTCTTTGCCAAACACTGCATTAGATACGTCCATTGATGGATTGTAATTACTCAGACCTCTAAGCATGCCATTTTTATGGAACTCTACTACCACTCTAAAATCCTATTCCACCTCAAACATCTCCACTTCAAGAACCCAGAAGTATATCATAGAGCTAACCTCCAATGTGCTCTGCACAGAGCCAGGTGAATACATTGTAATTCATCTTAGGTATATTTTATTTTTCTTATTTCCTTTCATTTGAATTGATCAATGAAAAGGGGTTCACAGGCTGGTTACAAAGTCTAGTGGCTAGAGTACTGGATCTGTTAGTAAGCAGATGTGGATTCTATGGTTTGGGCAAGACACTTTACCTCTTTTCTCTTTCTCAGTCTTGTCTATTTAGAATAGTCTCTGCCCTAAGGAACTTCCTGTCTCTTACTATGTTTTTTGTCACTGGCTAGCGTACAAGGTCCTTGATCACAGTTTTGAACATTCCCAGTTTGCAATTTAAGAATACCTAAGAGTGGCACTCCTACCCCTTGTCTATACCAGTTATTATTTCAAAATAACAAGCAAAGCATCCACACTACCACACCCATTATTTCGAAATAAGGGTCTGGTTATTTTTAAATAACAACTCCTGCTTTCCTTGGGGAATAAGCTTATTTCAAAATAGTTATTTAAGGAGTTATTATTTTGAAATAATTCCCTAGTGTAGACATGCCCTTAGAGGGGAAGCAGGAGAGATCCATTCTCTCCCTGCTATGTCCAAAACCCTCAATATGTCCTGGGGTACGTCTACACAGCAGTGTTATTTCTGAATAACTGACATTATTCCCGAAATAACATAGTGTGCATCTACACTACAAGCCTTCATTTTCAAATAATGTCGAGTTGGAGGACTTCTTACTCCAACTCATGGCAACCCTCATTTTACGAGGAGTAAGGGAAGTCGAAGGAAGAATGTTCTTCCTTTGACTTCCTGCTGTGCAGACAGCGCCAAAAGCCAAGTTAAGCTATTTCGACTTAAGCTACGCAATTGACATATCTGAAGTTGCATAGCTTAATTAGACTTTAGCCCTGCTGTTTAGACGGACCCTTGCAGGTGAGGGGAGAGCAGGATTTTTTTTTAATCTGGCATATGCATGCAATTTAATATGGTATAAAGAAGGTAGTTTAATGAACCTTCTTCCTCTTTCTCTGAACCACTGCAGCATTCCAAATACAAATAGTGATTAATGATCTTTACTTTTCCTACAGGCTGAAAGAAACCTATTTGCATTGGCCTATTTAAGGGATTAACAGAGAGGTGTAAAGTTGCTGCAGCTCATCAAAAATTTGGAGGAAAGAATTAGGGTTTCTCCAGGAAAAAAAAGCTTGTTTTTTCTTCCCCGTATCTGAAGTGGAATAAAAACAACTGTGGCTCTGAATAGAGAGCTAATAGATCTACCACAAACATTTCATAGATTCTAGCAGCCATTAGGGACTCATTAGGCTAGATGAAGCTAATTTAAAATCATTGGCGCAACTACTCTCAATCAGCAGAACCCAAGACACCAAGGTCTCTAATCACATTGTAGGTTTCTGCTTCGTGACTGGATGATCCTTACCCTTAGAAACAGGTTTCCACTACTAATAGTCATAGAAAATGAACTTTAGAATTTGCCATCCACCTGTATTCTCTGCTATTCAGATAAAGCCAGATCGGGCCAGGGACTAAAAGCGTTCCATCTCTTTACTTGCCTATTGAAAGGTTGAGCACTGGAAATGCCCCCTAAGAATGCCCCTTATGTATGCCCTAAATTACTGCAAAGAGGATAGGAAGGAGGGTGGCTATGAAGTTTCTCCTCCTCTGTGTCCTGTCACGGATTCATGGTGCCAAAGAACTCTATATCTGCCCATTACACTACCTCACTAGGAAGGGACTCTAACTCCCAGAAGGGCAATAGAGTTCCATACCTCCCACCATTTAAGTTTGTTAAGCACAGTTTAGCTACCGAGAATCGCTTTTCTATAAACATTTCTACCAGTAAATGTATTCACTAGATGATTTTCAGGGAGCAGATCTGACAGAGGCATAAATGCTGCCATGGTGGGTTCAGTTAGGATGGGATTCATCAGAGAGACTGAGCTGCCTAACTGCCATTTATGCACCTAAATCCAACATTTAGGCACCACTGGCATTCACAAATTATCTATTCAGCAGGCACCTGACACTGTAGGTGCTGAAAGTCGCTGAGTGTCTAAGTACCTGCCATTAACACCCCCATTTTGCCTACATTTTGATATCTGGGATTGCACACAGATACCCCCATCCTGACATCACCCAGCAGCAGACCTAGCCCCAGGGGAATTCACAAACAAGGCATTCTCCATCCAATTTTCTTTTGGGATCCCAACTAGAAGGCAGGTTCTGAGTTTATCTAAACCCATGCAAAATGGCCAGAAAAGGAGGAGATGGCAGTGCTGCTACCACAGCCAGTGGTAGAGGAAGTTCTCTAAAAGCGGGGAGGGGACCCGATGTCCGAAACATGGCCCCACCTCCTATGCTGCCCCTTCCCCAAATTTCTTATCTCACTCCACCCCTTCTCCCCAAAGTCCCCCCCTTACACTGTCCCTTTTCTCTGAGCTCCTTCCCCTGTACCACTTCTTCCCCCAAGGCCCTGCCCCCCTGCTCCCTCTTCTCTGCCCTCTCCCCTGTCACTTGCCCCTAGGGCAACGGTAGGCAGTACTTTTTGATGGAGGGCCATTCCAAGAATTTGGAAAGTGGTCAAGGGCCACACTCGCCCATATTAATGGAGGAGGTGCGGGGTTTGCGATGGAGGTTGGGTGAAGAAGGGGAGCTTGCAGTAAGGGATTCGGATGCAGGAGAGGATGTGGGGTCTGGGAGGGAATTTGAGTAAAGGAGGCAGTTGTGACCTGGGTTAGGAGACAGGGGGCAGGGGTTCGGGTTGTGACCTTGGACAAGAGGGGGTTGTGACCTGGGAAAGGGGACTAAGATGCAGGACGGAAGTGGAGGGGTTTGGGCTGTGACCTAAGGCAGCAGGTGGTTGTGACTTGGGTCAGGGGACTGGGGTACAGGAGTTTGGGTTGTAACCTGGGTCAGGGAATTAGGGTACAGGATCTGGGAGGGGATATTGGGCCAGGAGGGAGTGGAGGGGTTTGGGCTGTGACCTAGGACAGGAGGGGGCTGTGACCTGGGGCAGGGGATTGAGGTGCAAGGGGTCATAGAGGTTGAGTTATGTGGGGGGGGGGGCAAAGGGTTGGGGTGTCAGAGGCAGACTTTGGCCAGGAGACTTACCTGCTTGACTTCCAGCCAACAGCTTTCTTAAGCAGACTCCCTGTCTGCTCTGCCCCCACACTGGCAGCAGGGGCCATGTGGTTTCTGAACAGCTACAAGCCTGAGGGGAGGAGGGGGGAGGGTGCTTCCCAAGCTGCCTGTTGACGACAGGCAGTTCCCACTGTCCAGAAACTGGCCAATGGAATTGTGCTGGGGGCAGAGGCCGTGCCCAAACCCTTGTCTCCCTCCTGCGTGCTCCCACAGCTGTTCAAACAGCCCCACAACATCTGCATTTCTCAGCAGTGTGCACAGGGGAAGAGGGGCAGACAGGAAGTCTGCGGGCCGGATCTGGAGGTTGGAGGGCTGGTTCCAGCCCATGGAGGGCATTTTGCACAAACCCGCTCTAGGGCCAGTAAAAAGTGATGGAGCCACCCACCCCTTTCCATCACCTCTTACTTCAACCCCCTTATAATTTTAGCCCAGTGACGCCTGGGCATTCACTCAGGATGTGAGAGAACCAGATCCAAGTCCACACTCTGCCTGATGTGGAACAGTTTTGTATTTGGCTATCCAACCTCTCAGGGGACCATCCTTTCTCACTGTGTACGTTTAGTTCTACACAGTGGAATAACTCCAACAAGAAAGACTGAGAAAGACATGCCCCAGAGTAGCCCCTAGCCCAGTGGTTCACACATTTAAATACCTAATTTATTTTACCAGTTTAAATCTTTGTTGCTCTTCTTATTTATGTCAGTTTCCCTAGAGCTTCTACCCCATCTAGCACAGGACAAATTAACCAAATCTCACGATGTTTTGTTACTTGCTGAGATCAAACACTACTGGTGGGGGGACTAATTATTTATTTAAAAATAAGATTTCAAAATTAACAAGGTATTAAATTATCAAAGATATTGAAACTCAGAAGCCTTTGAAAAAACATTGAAACGAAGGCTTCAGAATGGTAGCTGACTTAGTCTGTAACTGGAAAAACAACAAATAGTCTTGTAGCACCTTAAAGATTATCAAAACATGTAGATGGTATCATGAGCTTTCGTGGGCACAACCCACTTCTTCAGATTAAATGAAGTGAAACATTCTAGTTGTAAGCAGTGGAAAGACATTCAGCAATGGAGGTAGGGAGGCAAGGAAAGTGAAAAGAGAAGAGAAGGGAGATGTGGAGAAGATGGAGCGATTACAAGGAGAAAAGGAAAACAAGTCTAAAAAGAAAAGCCTGAAGTTCACCCTCTAGATAAAATATGAGACCAAAAAAGTGGTGGTGTTTACATCTCCTATACTACTGATGTAGAAAATAAGCAGAAATTACATGGGAAGAGCTGACCTCAGATTCCTGGTTTTGATCCAGAAGTTTAAAAAAGTGCCTAGTTTAAATTTTCTGTTACAAAGAAGCACAGTCAATTATCTTAAAAAATAGAAAAGCAACAAACCCTGTTTAAGAAGATGTGTACTGTCAGGGAAATGTGTTGTTCTCAGTTATGGAATAAGCTGATTGTTTTCTGAAATTGCAAATCTTTCTATTCATGCCTTATTCAACCAACAAATCCCAATTTGCAAAGATTTGCAGCTCATTTCAGTTTAAAGCAAATTCTCTTTCTTCTGTGTTCTTTATTCCCTTCTGTTTAACTTAGCCAAATATTTTTATGGCTCCCTCAGGATTTTAGTGGGGTGAGGGAATAATATTATTTCATGATAAGAACAGAGCGGCCCTCTTGTAACTCTGTCTACAGAAAGCTGAGAGAACAGCTAGGCTCTAATTCAGGCTCTGAAACAGATATGATTTTGTTATATAGCAAACTAGAAGAATTATCCAGTGTTGCTCAGGACCTTAGCTCACTTACTTTTTTTTCATTTAAACCCTTGCTCTGGGGTGAAGCTGGGGAGAGGGGTTCAGTATGCAGGCTGCCCTGGAGAGAGAGCTACTCCAGCCCTTTCTCACTCCAGCAGCTTGGGACCAGGTGAGACGTTCCTCCCTGTGGCTATTGCAGCTCCAGCAGGCACAGCCAGGAGAGGGGTGCATTTCCTAGCAGGTGTAGGTTCATCTGCCCCCTGTGCTCACCAGTGAGATTGAGGAATGCAGCAAACTGTGCACTTTCCCCTTGCTTCCTGAAGAAGGGGAGAAACCAGCAAGGTTCCCATATGAATTAAGAGGGAAGCTAAAATTCCCCTCCCCTCACCCTTCCTGAAGGGCTCGAGACTCAGACAGTCCCAGACAGGAAAGGTGTCCCCAGCCAGTCTTTTTCACCTGCCTGGAGACTCTCTTTTCTATATGGTTTTACACACACACACACACACACACACACACACCTTACCTTGCTATATTGCTGTAAATTATGATAGAAGAAGCGGTATACCAAATTTGGTGGTCCTAGCTCTTACCATTTAGGAGAAGTTCTGTTTATGCATCTCCATATGAATGGAGGGGAAAGCTCCAGACTCCTCTCCCTCTCAGAACCAAACCCTGACCTTGCTTTAAATTATTATAAGAGGAAGCCAATGCCAAATTTGGTAGTCCTAGCTCTTAGCATTTAGGAGGAGTTCTTGAACAGACTCACAGACACAAACACTCTCAACTATATAGTAGATAAGCTTCCCAGAAAAAAAATACAGATTTGGTGAGACCCAACAAACTTTATACAAATATTTTATCTTATTCATTAAAATTCAAGGAACTGAACTGTTAGACCAAAGGGGACTTCACAGTTAATCATTTCAGTTATTTCCATTAGGGAAGAAAGATCAAGTTCAGAACAAGAATCCTTGAACCTTCTTCTATATCCAGCAATGAGATAAACTAACTCTTTTTGATTTTCTGAAGTGTCAAATTAACTTTAAGTTCTGTAATGTTTAGTTTAATGTAATAAAGGTTACAAAAGCAAGTAAGGGAAACAATTGTGTTAAGATTAATTTAACTAGAGGAGCAGGCAAGAATAGTTCAAAGAGTTTCTCACAAAATACTAAAGTACAGTTGCAGACTGAAAATGAATATCTAAAAATGGCATTTTCTGCAGATCTGCTCCCTGGATATATGTAGTCTCATCTGTTGATGTCAGTGCCTGACTTGAGCCTTTCTTGTTTTTAACTCCTATCATCCTTGAGTCAACACAGCTTGGAAAAACTGAGGCCAAGTCTACACTGACAAGTTACTGCACAATAAATCAGCCTCTGGCATTGTAACTTTCGTGGTGTCCACACTGGCAAGGCACATGGGCTATGTCTAGACTGCATCCGTCTGTCGGCAGAGGGATGCAGATTAGGCAGGTCGACATTGCAAATGAGGCAGGGATTTAAATATCCCGTGCCTAATTTGCATAAAATGGCCACCACGTTTTGCCGACTCAGCACTTTGTCTGCAAAAAGCGGCAGTCTAGAGCGGGATCTGTTGAGAAAACCTTTTTCGACAGATCCCTTATGCCTCCTGCAAGGAGGTTTACAGGATCTGTCAAAAAAGGCTTTCTTTCTCGACAGATCCCGCTCTAGACTGCTGCTTTTTGCCAACAAAGTGCTGAGTCGGCAAAACGTGGTGGCCATTTTTATGCAAATTAGGCACGGGATATTTAAATCCCTGCCTCATTTGCAATTTCGACCTGCCTAATCTGCATCCCTCTGCCAACAGAGGGATGCAGTCTAGACATACCCTTAGTGTACTATGCAGTTAGTGTACTCTAGGTAAAGCTCCTCTGCAAGAAGTGTAGAGCTTGCTGAACTCTGGGTAATGCACTGGGGTGCCAATGTGGACACCGTGGTGTAGTACTGCATCCTGATTGGTCTCCGGCACCCTTCCCACAATGTCTGTTCTTGCCTCTCTGGTCATCTCTTAGACTCTACTGCCCTGCTTTCAGGTGACCAACCCTCAGACCCTCCCTTGCGTTCTTCTTGAAATTTTAAATTCCCCTTCCTGTTTACTCAGCAACACATTGTGTATTCTTAGCATATCACTCCAGTTGACCATGCCTGCCCCACACACCAGGAGTTCCCCTGTTTAGAGCCATGCCGAGGTGCTATACCTCATCAGCATTTGAGGAGCTAAGGTAGTCCAGTCTCAGCTGCACTCCAGCCATAGGAATTACAATATCTATGGGGCACATTTCTAGGTGCATGACTGAAAGGAGCCAGGACTGGATTGCATTGCAGCATAGGGTCAAAGTGAAGGAGCTGTGAAATGCCTACTACTAGGAGTGGGAATGAAACCATCACTGTGGTGCTGTGTCCATGACCTATAGGTACTACAAACAGCTGGATGATATATGAGGAGGTGACCCCATCTCCACTCTGAAGCCCCCCTGTATCCCTCAGAGGCTCAGGGGGTATCTGGAAGTGGACCGAGATAGGAGGAGAAAGTTGTGACCAAGTGTACTGAGGGGGAGAGGGATCCAGAGTCAGAGGAGGACTCAGCATCTGTAAAGGCTTGTGGTCAGGAGCTGCTTTGTAGCCCCAAAAAGGCAAGCCACTCGCAGCGCTCGGAGGCTGTAGATGATGTGACTGGTAAGCGGGTTGGGAAGCACTCAAGCAATTTTCTGGGAGTGGGAGGGTGATGGAAAGGAGGCTTTTATGTTCTGTGTGATGCTGCTACCAGCAGAAGGTTGGCCAGATGGTGATCAGACCATTGATGCAATCGTTTACATTCGGTAATCTGCCTAGCAGACCTTATCGAAAGCTTCATGCAGCTTCTGTGCCACACTTCTCCTCAAATTAGGTGGCAAAGCAAATATGGTATTTGACCTCTGAAGGCTGACATTCCCTCACCACTGTGCCATCGGGGAGGGACCATGGTTACACAAGGACAAGCTGTAGGCACGATCTCCAAGAATCACAATGGGCATTTCCACTTTCCTCCACGGTGATACTCTAATCCTGGAAGAATGTCTCCACTTGCAGCTTCCTGAACAGGCTAGTGTTGGAAGGTGCATGCATCATGCACCTGTCCTGTACAGCATGAGAAAGCAGGAGTGAAGCAAACAATGGAGAAACGGATATAAAGATTCCTTTAAAAATTTATAAATAAGGATCTAAAAGGAATGGCAAGAATTATGGACCAAAGAAAAAGCAGAAGAGTCTATGACATATTCCTACTTATGGAAGGATCAGTGAAATGCTCATATTCAGACTGTTAATTTGTCATTGTGGTTTGAATAATAATTATACTTATTGAATAAGACACAAAGCTGGGTTATGTATCAAACATAAGATTAAAGAAACAGTTGATCACTTGATATGGGAATGCAGGAAGTGATCCCAGTTTCTCCATTATTTACTGCTTTATCTGTCACTTCATTACCAGGTATCCCAGCATGCACTAGAATCCATGCTAGTGCTATGATCATGTCCATACATGCTAAGTCTGTGGTCAAAAACAATAGTTCATTTTTTACTTCACTCCTGCTTTCTCAGGTACCCCTTTTCATTGCCAGTATACCTGATCATGGATCTGAAAAGCTAACAGCTGTGGTAGGCTATATGTCCTTTATCCAGTTTAATGCTAACATTATTCCCACCAATTCAACTGTCATAATGGCTATAACATTAGACAACCTTTTGTATTTCTTAACTCCACTCTCGAGAATGAAAAAGCTCACCCCCAGTCTACCTGTTTGTGAGGTGGGGTTTTTTCATTTTTAGATTTTTCAATATGTACTGGGTTATGATGACTCCATTTTCCAATAAATAAACTCATAAGATGTATCTGTCAAATAGAAGGACTCGTTTTCCCCCTTTATTTATTATTTAACTATAAGTACACATCCAGGGCTGCAACAGCATGTATATACCAAAATTAAAGGGCCACTCCTTTCAACCTCCAAAGATATGTTGAGGATCAGCTGATAATAGGATTAGCAAACATTGAGGAGGGTCAATGGGACCCATGTTACAACAGAAGGAGTTTCTAGTTCAATTTTTGTTTGTTTGCTATATACCCCCTGCCATACTCAAGTTCCCTTTTGATTGTGTTCCCAGAAGAGTTTTCAAAGTATGGAAAGGGGCTCTCTAAGAAGAAAAAATCATTTTGAGCCATAACTGTAGTAACTCTTTATACAGTAAACAGAAAACACTTGTAGCAAGGGAGAGTAAATGTTTGGCAAATTATATAGTCCAGATGACAAACTGGAGACTATGATTCCAAAAAGAATTTTCCACCATTTCGCATTTTGCGCAACTCCTACATGTGGTGAATACTGGGAGGGCTGTAAAAGCTCTAAAACTGCAAAAACATGCCTTTTTGCGAGTCTGATGATTTTGCAGTTTTAGAACTTTTTACATGGTACTGAATTGACTCAAAAACCTCAAATCATACATTAGGAAAAAGAAACTGCTTAACCATAGGCTTCCCCCCTCTACCTCTTCCTCTGAACTGCATCCCGTTGGCTGACAGCTGTCATCCTCAGTACCCTAGTATGAGACAGGGATTCTATTTTTAAACAGTATATAAACTAAGGAAAGTTAAATAAAACATGTAGTTATAGGAACATGAGATAAAAGACAAAAATACAAAACCAGTTTTTGCAGGTACAGTGCAGGATAAAAAAAATTGGAAGTGGAGAACGGTGAGTTTATGAGAACTTTTTCAAATATTTCTTTCTTTCTTTTTTAATGAAATTTCAATTCCACAGTAATCTTCTTAAATCCAAATGACTGGCCTGTTTCAACCATGGCCATACCCCCTTCTTGTTACCTTTTAACAAACATATATGTGTAACCCAGAAACTGAGCCCACTAGCAAGTGTGAAGTCTGCTGTGTAGTCTTAGCTAAGAACCAGTTGTTGTTGCTTCATGTGGTAGAGGCTCAAGGCTTTAGCTCCTAAAGTCCCAGGTTAAATCACACCTCCTGACAACCTAGGACCATTGCATTACACATGTTTGAACAATGCCTATTTACATGAAAGTGCTTATTGGTATTTGAGAAGGGTAATCATGTGAACAAAATACTGTGTTAACCCTATTTAGCCATGCTGCTCTGGTGAGAAGTACCAGGGTTGCTCTTAGAAGCTTTGGCACAGTGGCAGAAAGCTAAAGAGTCTGGGAGACAGCACAGCAATAGTGTTGATAGGTTAGGCTTCTGAGGAACTCCCAGGTTTGGATTGCTTAATTTAGCAATCAAAGCTGAAATCAGCTCAGCTGTGTCCCGTGACAGCCCCCGGAGCACCCTTAGGCTATGTCTACACTGGCTGCACCTCGGCACTGTCTTAGCTCTGTAAATAAAGCCCAATTATAAATGGAATTTAGCACCATCTCCCCATCAATTTGGAGATAAATCAGATGTTATCTTTTTGTCTTTGTATGACTAAGTATTACCCATTTTTTGGCTTCCAGGGGTACTAGCGCACTCAGGTAGAGTGGTGACATAGGTTCCTGAATTTGCAGTACTGCCCCTCCAAAAGCCAGGCTCACATCTGTGAAACATACTAACTTGTCACAGTGGGTCTAATCCTGCTTCCATTAAAGTCAGGGCAAAACTGAGGGTCACATATTTACATATTGATCCTGTGTTTATACTTGTAGCTACACAATCCAGCCCAAAATATGTTCATGTACCAAGAAAACTGCTTAGGGCATATCTGCACTGGAGCTGACAGGTGTAATTTCCTGCTCAAGTGGATGTGCCCTCACTATCCGTAATGCACTAAAAACAGAAGTGCAGCTGTAGGAGAGGCAATCTGCCTCCATACATATCAATGGGCTCAAGTGGGATTATACTGATGATAGGTCCTCCTGATAGCTGGAAGTTGCATTCTTGGCTTTAGCACTCTAGGTCAATCAGAGCTAGGAGAGGTCTGTTTACTGAGCTGCAAATTACACCTTCCAGTTGTGATTCAGACATATTCTAAGGCACATGTAAAAGTTTTGTGTGAACTTTTAAAATTTGAACATAATTGAAGCACCTGAGAACAAGTTAGACCCACCTTCATCATCTGAAGAAATATTTCTTCTCTCTGGGAACACATGTAATCTTGGTTGTCACACCTGCATGCCACCATGAAGATGAGGCCCTAGAAACACATAGGAGCAGATTGTGAACTCAATATTTACAATATTGATGAGTAATCCCACTACACTCAATAGGACTGCATGCATGTCTCTTGTTGTGAATAAAGGGGCTCAGCCTGTAAAATGGAAATTGTCCTATTCTGGGCCAAAGTCTCAGGCTTTTTGTGTTGGAAATATCTTTAGAACCTGTAAGTATCTACCCTCTATTTGTATGTCTCTAAAGAACTTCGGTCCATCAGTTAGTAAGAGTACAGGGTAAGGAAATAGGGTTGGTTCAAAGGAAAGAAGATAATTCTTAAACAATTTGACATGTTTTTATACATCCTGCCTTTCATTCATCTTTGGATAATGTTATTTAATTCACTTTTTTTTCCTATCCATGGGTGAGTGATAAATACTTTAGCTGGACCTGTCACTGAGTCCTCCTCAGATAATGAAAAGCAATTTAATTCACTTTCTGTTCTGTCATTCTCTTGGTGTTAAATATTTCTACTGAGCTTGTCAAAGTTCCCCGGGGATTTATGTAGCAGGTGATGTAGATGACATTACCCATTGGCCTCCCCTACTAGGGCTTTCTGCATTCTTTATACAGTCTTTTAACTTAAACACCACTTAAATTCTATCACTATTGCTATTTCTGATACAAAATAATTATTCTAGAACTCAAAACTAATATTCTGTGATCTTTTTAATACTGGCTGATAAAGGAACACACAAGTACATACAAGAAAACATTGATTAAATGTACAACATATTTTTTCCTGTGACAGATTTCCATAAACCATACATTTGACAGCCTTGTTTAATATAAATGGTTAGGACTCATAACTAGGGTTGGGAAATGGTTTTCCCGTCTCACAAATATTTTTGAGAGTTCAAAAAAATGTATCATTTTCCAAATGAAAATATTTTGAAAACTTCAAAATGTTTTTAAAATATTTTTTCATGTCCAGTCAGTCACCAAACCAGGCCCAGTTTTGCAAACAGTTTTGATTTTGACTAATCAGATTTTTTCAACAAAAAAATCATCAAAAAATTCCCAACCACCTTTACTCATAACTACAATACCGTCAATTTGTTTCTAGTGCAAATATACTTTCTGCTTGCTTTCCTTTTTTTCAGAAACGCCTTTGGAAGGGACAACTTTTAAAACAAGGTTGTGTTTACATGACCTCTCATTTACTACTGGATATATCTACTTGATCAAAAAAATATGGTTAGAAAAATGTATAGTTCACAATGTTACCCAGCACTTTTTTAAAAAACATGGTGCTAGTGTTCAAATTCCCAACAATGTGAACAAGTACTTTTCAGCTGAGGTCAAAATTCTACTTTTCAGTGCATCTATACAATTCCATTGATTGGTAGTAGTATAGCACTAGAAACCAAAACCTCCTAAGGGGAAAAGTCTAAAGGCAGAGTTTGGCCCTAACTTTCTAATTATAGAACTTGTATGCCTTTTTTTGGTTTTTTTCCTGGAGTTGAGGCCTTATGAGCCATTCCTCTGATTAAATGTGTTGACCAATGGGATACCCCACCAGGAATTTTACTTACTTATTTTGCAATTTTTCTGTCTCTAGTGCTTGTTCTCCTAAGATCTGAAGACAACTGTGATATGCAAACCCTAATCACCTCATCCAGTAAAAGTGACACTGATTTCATTGCATACATATCATAAAAATCATAGAAAGACAGTGTCACAGCCAGGCAATGCCATCATCATGGAAAGTACAGTCACCTGAACTACATGGAGGAAACTGACCCCAAAGAGTTCTCCTGAAAAGCACACATTCATATGTGACCACTGTTATGTGAAATTTGCCTAACAATCTCCTACCCCCACAAAACACAACCTAGGCACAACTTACCAACTCCCTTTTACCATTTACCACCTAATGCTTGATAGAGATCCTGTAGATATGGAAAATCTTCTCCCAGAACCTATAGGCAGAGAGTCCATTGGCACTCTAAAGGCTAACAAATTCATTAGGGTGTTAGGGCTTAAGCTTTTGTGAGCTACAGCTCACTTCCTCCGACAGTGAAGAGAAAAGAAGGGGGGGGGAGTGGAAAGGATACAAAGATGGAAGTGTGACACCAGTGTTAATAAAATCAGAGTGGATATGGCTCAACTTCAAGGGGGATGAGAAAGTGAGAGTCCCTGAATGGGCAATTATCCATTGTAATGCAAGAACCACCCCATGTGTCTATTTAAACCTTGGTTTAGGGTGTCAAATTTTTATGGCTACGGCTACACTACAAGTTTTTTTGGCAGAAAATATACTAATGAGGGACTCATTAGCATGACTTGCGACATCATTAGCATATTTTCTGCCGTTTCTTTTTTGCACAAAAAGAAGCAGTGTGGATGTTTTCGTTTTGTGCAAAAACCCTGTTTTGCGCAATATCCTTATGCCTATATGAATTGCAGCTCAACAGTTTCTCAGTGCAGTCTGTTTTTTGAAGGGGTTTTTGTTTGTTTTTGTGTTTTTGGTTTTGGTTTTAGTTTTTGTTTTGCCTGAGAATAGCAACTTGCAATTGAGAAACTGTGTGTCTTGGCAGAGGAAAGTGCTCCCCCCTCCCAGTTTTTGTATGTTACCATTCTTAATATCTGATTTGTGTCCATTTTTTCTTTTGCATGGAGACAGTCTGGTTTGTCCAATGTACATGGCAGAGGGGCATTGTTGACACATGATGACATCTATTTTTTTTAGTAGCGTGCAGGTGAATGAGCCTTTGATGGTATAGCTGATGTGGTTAGGACCTGTGATGGTGTCGCTTGGGTAGGTGTGTGGACAGTTGATAATGAGATTTGTTGCAGGGATAGGATCCTAGATTACTGTTTCTGTTGTTTGGTGTAAAGCCGGCGGTGAGTATTTGTCTCAGTTTGGGGGACAGTCTGTAAGTGAGGTCTGTGAGAGCAAGGGAACATCCTCTGTGATAGGCTGTAAATCCCTGATGATGTGTAGGAAAGGTTTTAGCTGAGTAAGTAATGGCTAGTGGCATTCTGTTGCTTTCTTTATTGGATTTATTTTGTAGTAGGTGACTTCTGGGTATCCACCTAGCTTTCTCAATCTGTTTCTCCACTTCTCCAGGTGGGTATTATAGTTTAAAAATACTTGATAGAGATCCTGTAGGTGTTTGTATCTTGAGATATTAGAACAAATGCAGTTTTATCTAAGGGGTTGGCTGTAGACAGTGGATCATGTGATGTGTTCTGGATAAAAGCTGGCATGTAACTATCTATAGTGGTCAGAGTGGTATTTATGTGGCCATGATTGGTTTATTTGAACTGTAGTGTCCAGGAAGTGGATCTCCTTTATAAACTGATCCAGGCTGAGATTGATGATGGGGTGGAAATTGTTGAAATTCCAGTGGAATTCTTCAAGGACCTCCTTCCTATGGTCATGATGTCAATGTAGCATAATTAGAGGAGGAGCACTTGGGGATTGAAGCTGAGGAAGCTTTGTTCTAAGTCAGCCATAAAAATGTTGGCATTCTGTGGGGCCATGCAGATACCTATCCCAGTGCCTCTGACTTGAAATCCCCAAATCTGAAATGTTTGTGGATGAGAATAAAGGCACAAAGTTCAGTAATCAGTTGTGCTATAACATCATAGGGAATACAGTTCTTGATGGCTCGTAGTTCATCATTGCATGGAATGTTGGTGTGGAGAGCTTCTACATCCATGTATGTGCCTTTTTGATGGGAGTTATAAAGATATGTTTCAAATCATTGTTTACTGTTTTTTCTCCTTTTTCTATAAAGTATTAAATAAGGTTTTCATTTTAACAGCATGACTTGTTCCCTTTAGCTGGAGAAAGTCTTTAGAAAGAAAAACCCTTTTTCTGACAGTCTTTTAGATAGTATCACAGAAGGCATTAAGTGTCCTTTTTGAGAAAAAGAGAAGTTATTTGAGTTGTTGGAGCTGTTTGCTGTCCAATCCCATTTCTTAGAAGACAAAACAAGACAAACACACAGAAGGAGGAAGAAAAAATAGCAAGAGAGAAAATGCAGCTTCTGTTTCTGATATTGATTCTCATCTTCAACCGCACTGCTGGAAAAACACTAGCATGACATGCAGTCTTATCAGCCTCTCTAAAACCTGGTAAATTTGTACCAGCATTGGGCTATTTAGGGAACTTATTTTTAACTGCCTTTCTGGTCATAGGCTTCGAGCAAAGTTGCAATATGTACCATAGAACCTCAAAGATATGAATATGAGCATTACAGACTGACTGGTCAAATGGACACCAGGTGAAACTGGAAGTAACTAGTTAAGCTGCAGCAGAGATGAGACACTAGGAAGCGGGGAAAAACAAATACTGTACTGTGCTTGTATTGCATCTTAAAGGTAGGCATAACTGGGCTGCCTTTTCTCAGCCCCACCTCACCCCTACCCATGTGGCAGCTATTTACAGCTGAGAGGTAAAGAGTCTGGGGCTGCCAGCCCAAGGTAGCTAGAGCCAGAAGACTTTTACTCCTCTACCTCTCCACCCCAGGGGGACTCTGTTTTCACATGTTCACGCATCCAGACAGGAGGGGGGCAGGCTTGCAAAACTCAGTCTGACCTAGGGAAAGAAGCTGTCCAGCTGAGCTGAGGAATGAGACTCAGTTGCTGTTGAAGCCTGACCTGGAGTATCAGCTGCTAGATCTGAAGGTCAAACTGTGCTTTATTCAGAGTAGTGGCACTTCAGAGTTACAGATAAGCGCCATTGCTGAAGTGTTCATAACTCTGAGTTTCAACTGTACAACTTTGGCCATAGCAGTGAGACTCTTATTCAACAAGAGAGAGAGGAAGGAAAGAAAAGAAAAAAGATGGGGAAGAGAAGGGATACGCCAGGATGAGGGGGGTCGCAAAATCTTACATTCCAGGTGCTGGTTGGGATTAAACTGAAACCGGTGAGGATGACAATGTCACTTGGATCCCTCTCTTGGTCCGATCTGGTCAGGACATCTTTTAGAATCAGAATGATGAGGGCTCATTGATGTCATGGTTGATCCCAGGAGATGGTGGGGATGGCAGCCATGATGGTGAAACACACTACTTCCTCTTCTAGTGCAAAAATTGCTGATGGAAAGATCTGTTAAATATTCCCTCAAAAAACCTTTTTTCCTTAAAGAATGGCAGTGACGGCAGAACAGCTGGTCATCTCGTAATTTTGTCTACAATGTTGGAGAATCAAAGGATTGGAGGAATGTAAAAGAAACTGGGTAAAGAGGAGCTGTGTGAGTAGCTTGCTATGCATAGAGAAGAAGATTCAAAAACAAGAGAGTCAGGGTGATGAGGCAAATTGTGCATGCAAATAAAATTGAGGGGAACACAGGAAAATGCCTAGGCCAAAAATTAAACTGCATAGATTATATGAATGGAGGATTCCGTGACCAAAGCTTGCTTTAAAAAATGTAAGCAGTGTGTGGTGTGAAAATACAATATACCAAAATAACACAGAATATACCAAATATGGATAAGGGTGATGGGTGGTCAGTTAGCTAACATTTGCAAGAGCAAAGACGGCACATACACAATGTATGGATTATGTAAACATATACGGCTGTGTCTACATTGGCACCCTTTTTCGGAAAAGGGATGCTAATGAATCGGCGGGGATTTAAATATCCTCGCGGTATTTGATTTACATGCCGCTTTTTCCGCTCGGGCTTTGCCGGCAAAAAGCACCAGTCTAGACGGGATCTTGCGGAAAATAAACCCTTTTCCGCAAGATCTCTTATTCCTACTTTCAAGGAAATTCCTACTTGAAAGTAGGAATAAGAGATCTTGCGGAAAAGGGTTTATTTTCCGCAAGATCCCGTCTAGACTGGCGCTTTGCCGGCAAAGCCCGAGCCGGAAAAAGCGGCAGTTATGTAAATGCAAATACCGCTGGGGATATTTAAATCCCCCGTGATTTGCAATTCCGACTGGTCTCATTAGCATCCCTTTTCCGAAAAAGGGTGCCAATGTAGACACAGCCTGGAACTCTAGGGAGAACCAGAAGATGGGTTCTTGTGGCATTGCATTCTGTGAGGAAGAAGAGGACCTGAAAACTGCAATCCTGGGGAAAGGAGCTATTGGGAAAAGAGCCCAGGAGTAGCAGCAGCAAACTGCAATAGCACATGGCTACTCCTTACAGGGTACGTGCGTGGGGACCCAGAGTACTGGACATATCTGGGTTTCCTCCAGTGGCCACAGAGAAAGTGAGCTAAAACCCAAAAAGAGGACAAGACTCATTTAAGAGCCCAAGCACAGGGCAGGACTTAAAGGACCCAGTCATGGGGTGAGGGCA
Organism: Rafetus swinhoei; assembly: GCA_019425775.1. Classification (NCBI taxonomy): domain Eukaryota; kingdom Metazoa; phylum Chordata; order Testudines; family Trionychidae; genus Rafetus; species Rafetus swinhoei. Next base: position 156,853,719 of record CM033424.1, read on the forward strand.
GATAGTTTTGTGGGACTTTTGCTAACTCTCTTTGCCTGCATTTGTGCAGGATGGAATTTTCAAAAGTAGATAGGTGTTCAATTCCTATTGAGTATCACTGAGATTTTTTTTATAAGCCTCATTTAGACCCCTTTGAAAACTTAAGCCTCAAAGATTATGTGCAAGAAATGGGCACTATTCATGCAATTTGTAGTTAGGTGAAATATACATAGGGCAGCTGCTATTGCAGAACTCTACATTCAAAATGGTTGTTACCACAATATCTTTTTGTTGCTTTCCCTAGGAATGGCACACAATATAACATTAATTATCAATTTTGGGAGAGAAATATCTGTTTTTCCAGTAATTTGACCCTCTTCATCATGTGAATTTTGTGATCTTTCAAAGAAACAGTCCTGCTATGCCAAAATCATATCAGTCTCTACTGTACAAGTTACACTGAGCAAAAATGCTTTTGGGATTTCTTCTTAAGCAGCCGGAACAAATGAGAGAATTATTGCTCATGTTCATTCTTGATTTTCTTTGTGGCCTCTGGGAAAACATTTGTTCATAATCATCTGTCGTTAATGCATGTCACTGTCTTGTTTTCCTAAATGTATATACTGTGCCTGTAATACTCTAGGCACTGAGAATTTACTCCTGCAATGTACTGCACAGTTGCAACTTACTGTGTTACATCAGCTACTGTCACCTAAGATTAAATAATTTTCCTGCTTAATGCTGTGAAACTATCAATACATTGGTCCTCAGTTTCAGTTCAGCCAGGTTCCAGGCTATATTTCAATTTTGAGGCACAATTGCTCATAGCAAAATATCGTGACTGTGTTTTCTGTAACCACAATTTCATTCCGATTTCCCATTTCTTAATTTTCATCTTTTTGTTTGAAAAATACCTCTCCTTTCCTATAGTGCAAATCATATTCCTATTGCCTCCATAACATTTTACAGTGTATGGCTAGGGGTTGCATACAAGTCAGCCTGTGAGTACTGTTACAGTTACACAACTATTACACGTAATGCAAATGGCAAATTCAGGCACGGGACCTAAGAATTCTGGTTTTCAGGCTTAGACTAGACTATAGTGAAGACCGCAACAAAGCTGTAAGATACTCATACTCCTCTTCAGTTACTGAATTTATTTTGAATTATTTGAGTTATCCAACATTAGAAACAGTTGTTGCTATATAGAGATTTATTTAAGAAACTTCTGAAAGACTCTGAATTGGTACCATCTGGCTGTGATTCTTTTGTTGTTGCATCTAAAAGTCTAGAAAACATGGATTAAAGTAACAGTAGCAATATGAAAAGGTATCACCACTGAGATCAGAAACTGTTCTCCCTTCTTTCTGCTCCATCTACAAACATCTGCTCACCAAATCATCTGACATTCTTTCACATATAAAATGAATATACACATTTCTCCCTGCTTCTCAATGAGGAGAGGAAGGATTTTCTAAGGAATTTTCATAAGAGTATAAAAGTACTAAAAAGACCATACAGGAATTCAGAGCTGCATCAGGACTTCTGCTGCAAAACCCTTCAAACTTCAATTTTACTAGCTTATAACTCTTATTGGGGATCATGATGCCATGAAAAAAAATCCATATAATTCTTGTCTCTTCGATATGATATGCTTGCTTAAATCCAGTGGGTTGGAAAAGACATGCAAAAATTTGCACATCAAGTCCAATTCTCCCTTACAGTTTATTGAGGACATTAAATCATTCTTGACTCTTCAATGAGAGTCTTCCATCTGAAGTGCTATGCGCTAAAGAACTGGAAAATGAAATAGGAAAAAATAGCTTTTGCTTCTATCCAGCTAAATATATCCAGAAGAACAGAAACTTTTGCTTAATCAAAAGAAGAATCTGTCATTTAATACAGACACTTCTAGCACCCCACCACCCCATCTGCCTGTCTTATTTAATTACTTAGGGTACATATACACAGCAGCATTATTTTGGAATAACTGTCATTATTTCAAAATAAAAAAAGAGTGCATCTATACAGGAAGCCATTATTTCAAAATTATTTCGAGATGGAGGAATCCTTACTCCAACTCCTGTAACCTAATTAATCCTATTTCAACTTCAGCTACACAATTGGTGTAGCTGAAGTTATGTATCTTAATTTGACTTTTACTCTGCAGTTTAGATGTGCCCTTAGTGAATAGTGTGTACATAAACAATAGTAAGTCTTTGAAGGATACCCATGATAGCTATTCTTGATGACCTTGTATAATTTTTATGTGAAATGATCTCCAGGTGTAGTATTCTATTGTAAGGCCCATGTGGATATACAGAAGCATTTGCACTAAGCGTGAGCAATGTCTTTTTGCAGTAACTACAAGCCCTGATACTCCACACTAGAGTTTCTATATTTTATGAGCCCGGGCTGCTTGGGAGTCTTCATGGGCTCTGTTGTGGTAGAACCATAGTCCTTTAGCTATTGAGAATACAAATACAGGTCTGTCTTTTCACTCTCCACTGAAGTGACAGTCTACATTTTATGATGTTAGTCATCTTCTTCTTTTCAGGGATGGAGTCCTAAGACTAGCTCAGTTTGTTATGCTTAAAAGAAGCACACTGGATCTTTTTCAGGGGATAAGGCAACATGCCGCATTTATTGATAATATAACAAATTAGCACATGCATTTACACACACACACACACACACACACACACACACAGACCCCTCCTGCTGATGGAATAGTTACCAGTCTGTTGCTTGGCCCCACCTACTGGCCAGATAGGTTGGGTGCGTGAAAGCAGCCGGGTTTGTGTCAGTCCGGACTGATGCTCCATGGTCATAGCAGGACGGAATCTGAAGAACCATATATGACACCCCATCCTTTATAGGATTTTCCATCCATGCAACTCTATGCATTTTGCCTTGTCAGGCCTTAATCAGTCATTCAGCATCACAATCAGTCTTTCTGCGACATATGTTTATCTGGAGGTAGTTCTCGCAGTCATCTAATATCAGTATGCTGACGACCCCTCGGCAGTGTTGTCTTCCAGCAAAAGTAGTTATCGCTTCCCTGTGAAGGGGTGCTTGACACTAACTACAGGTTCGTCAATCTGCCTCGGTTCAGTTTGCATCTTCAGTGTGCTTTAGCTTAGTTGATAATTATTTGGTGCTTCTGAGTCTCCTCTGACCATCTTGGCATGCAGTGACCTTCACACTTATCTCTCCTAAAACATTCTCTCTCTCATTCACACAAATAATACATTTACATAATTGCAGCATGGAACAAAAGGTACTTCTAGACTCTTTAACAAAGTTACAGAGTCTTTCAACATTAAACTTTGTTCTGTCTATTACAAGGCTTTACCTAATACTAACATCACTATGCATTACAATATTCCATCCCTTCACTTTAACATCAGAACATGCTAACATCAAACAGAGCTGGAGCTAAGTTAACAAACCTGCCTGGCCTGTCTGAGGCCTATATCTTGTGTTTAAGTTTAATCCAAACCTTTTGCTATCACATACATTCATTATAACTAACTGACTTATAACTTACAAAATTACAAGGCTACATGTTGGCATATGAAAGCCTTATGGAGTTCTAGAATTCATCTAGGGCAGAGGTCACCAACCAGTAGATCAGGATCTACTGGTAAATCTTGGAGCCTCTGACAGGTGATCCTGACTGGTTTGGCCAAGAGGTTATTAAGTGCCAGCACTTCAGCTGCCTCTCCCCGCACTGCTGTGCAGCTCCTGCCCTCTGTCTTGGAGCTGTCCCCTCAGAAGCTTCCTCCTTGCTGGGCAGGGGAGGGAGAGGAGGGTGCTGATGTCAGGGTGCCCCCCCCACTCTGTATCCTATCTCCACAGAGCAGAGAGGGGACACAACAGGACTTGGGATGGAGTTTGCTGGCTGCTTTTGGGAGTGGTGCAGGGCCAGGGCCGGGGGGAGCCTGCCTTAGCCCCACTGCACCACGACCCAGGAGCCACGTGAGGTCAGCAAGGCCCAGTCGGAGCCCACATCCTGAAACCCTACCCCAGTCATGAACCCCCTCCTGCACCCCAATCCCCTGCCCCAGCCCCAAGCACCCCTGCATCCAAACACCCTCCCAGAGCCTGCTCCTAGAACCCCTCCAGCTTGTCCCAAGCTCAGCTCAGAGCCTCTCTCATACTCCAGATCCCTTAATCCAAGGCCAGAGTCTGCACCCCAACTCTCAGCCCCAGCCTGGTGAAAGTGAAGGAGGATGGGGAGGGAGGATGGAGTGCGCAGGGACGGTGGGGAGGGGGGAGGCGGGGGACAGGCTCAGAGAAGGGGCACAAAGAAGGCAGGGCAAGGATATTTGGGTGTGAGGTAGATCTTTGATTGCACTTAAATTCAAAAAGTGATCTTGTGCTTAAAAAGGTTGGAGACCACTGATCTAGGGAGACATAACAGGGAGATAACTACTACAAGGCAATCCATATTAAAAGAAGAGGAGAGAGCCCTGTACCTTTCCAGCTCACCATACCCTGTAGATCTAATTTTCTAATTTGAATACAATTTGAGGCTTTATTATTTTCAAGCAGTTTTAGAACATATTAACACATCATTGTCCTGTGCAACAGAAAACCCTGATTCAACATTAGCGCTCCACTATAATGAAAAGGAGGCCAGTCCTGATCAGGTGAGCAGATGTTTCAAGATATGAGTAGGAGCTATGCAGAGCCAGGCATGAATTTTTCACCCCCAAGTGGTCCTGAAAGCTTACCCTTTCAAGGTTATTGCAGAGAGCCCATCATGCCTTTTTCCCCTCACACTACCCCCATTAACCAGGCTCACAATCTCTAAAAAGATTGGCTTGATAGGCAACTGGCTCTTGGCAGCTTTTTGGAGTTTCTGTGCCCCAGAAAACTATGTATCTTGGAACAAAGCTAAACTGACAACCCCTTTGGACCATTTTAAGGTCTTTATTCTGCAAGGTTCTGAATGTGCCTGGGAGACAGTGAATGCCCTCAAATCCCAATGAAATTAAGGGCACTTTGTGCTAAGATCAGCTGCTAAATCAGTAGCAAAAATGTTGACAGCTCTGTATTTGGATTCCCATTAGCTAAAGGACTTATTGTACCCTTTATTTCTTTGCTGAATTAGTCATAAGTCTTCTGGTTGCAGACTTTAAACAAAAAATTAGAAATCTGGACAGATGATCGATCATTTTACTTCTATCTCATCCTGCAAACTCATTCCCAGCAATGCTGTCACTCAGAACAATTCAATAATCTTTCAAGGTACAAGATAAACTAGGATAAATCAAAAGTGATACTGTTATTCAAAATCATCCTCTGCTTGATTGATTAGGGACATGTTTCACTAGCCTTCATAAAGCTTTCTAACATGTATAGAGTAACAGAGACAGACAGATACCAGAGGTGAGCCAGAAATTCAGACCGTATCAGTCTCCCTCCCCTAAATTATGCAGGGATGGTTCAAATTCTGGATTTGACCCTGGCTCTGACTAATTTTGCTCAGGCAAATTGCCAGTCCCTTTCCACTTCAGGTTCATAGATTTGATTGTTTTACTTTAATGAAGGCCAATACAGATAAATCTATTTATGGTACCTCCTTCATTTAGTGTAAATGAGTTAGCCTTTTTAAGGTTAATGGTCAAGGTTTCCAAAAATAATTAAAGATTTAAGGGTTCCTCAAGTTTTTGAGAGTCCAACTCAAGATCCCTAAAAGGGTCTTCTTTCTAGAGCTCTGGTAATCAGCACTTTCTGAAAAACAAGTCTCCTCAAGGCTTCTCAAGTTGGGTATTCAAAATAAATAGTTGCTTTTTTCCCATCATCAGGGAATGTCAAGTGTGAAATTTTCATGAAGATTAGATTTAGTTTGGCCCATTTCACTGATGTCCATTTTCAGAAATCCAGCAGACTCCTCTTTCTCTACTGCATTGTGAAATGCTCGGGGGGAGGGTTCCTTACATAAGTACTCTTCTTTCCAAGTGTTGTGTGCCTCTGTACATTTCTTATCCTCCTTGAACAAATTAATTCCTCTATCTCTGTATGTTTACATTATCACTCCAAATCACTGTGCCCAGTTGCCCTGATCTGGATATCAAACCACCCTTGTAATAGAGTTGCTCTGGCTTCCTTTTAGACAATGGTAGCTCCAAAACTCCCTTCATGGGGGGGACAAAATGATAATTGTCTAAATTCCAGTAAGATTGTTTGATATTGATCTGAGAGGACTGGTTGCTAATACTTTCCTCTGTAGCTGTCGCATGCAAGATCCAGGCAGAAAAAAACCCTGATTTACAAACAAGGGATAATGCTAATTAAATATAGTATTCATTCTTCACTAGGTAGCCTGCTTTACTGTAAACAGTTTGACATAATTGTCTCATGAATGCTTACAATTCAGGTTAAATCCATAAAGAAGGCAAATATTCAAAACATGAACTTTTTTTTATATTTATCAACCATAAGAAAGGACATTTGCACTTTTGGGGCTCATGCTTGATGTGACTTTGATTTCATGAGGTAACTGGAAGAATGGAGCTATCCTACTGTCCATAGAGCCTTCTCAAACCTTTAACACATATTACATATAAACATTAATTTAAATAGTCTAGCAAAAATCTTGTGAGGATTGAAAAAATTATAGCCTTTGAAGATGAGTATATTAAAATGTGGATATTCTTATGCCCAGTGCCTTTCTCACCACCCATCTAATCAAGGCTGAAATCCTTAGTCCTATTGATTTCAATGAGAAAAATCCCATGGGCTTCCTTAGGACCAGGATTTCTCCCCAAAACTTCTTGTAAAAAAAAGAATCCTCCTTTTTGTTAGTCTCACAGAACTAAAACATCTTATGTGATGTGCTTCACCTTTGGCAAGAGGAAAGAATTTCCCAACAGCAGGGAATGTCAAGTGTGAAAATTTCATGCAGATTAGATTTACTTTGTGGAATAGTAGGGAAAGGATCAAAATATGATGGATAATTAAATGCAAGTTACAGCTTTAGTTATGGAGAGACAACTCTCTTCAAAATAATGTAAGGATGTCCTCCACCCTCTCTTTTTAGAGAAATTACTGGGGTTGGTATGTTTGCTCTTTAAACACATTCAGATATGTCAAATGAATTTAAGGTAATATCATTTTACTGGAACTGTAATTAGCTTATTAAAATCTTAAAGTCAGTTCTATAATTTATTAAATTAATCACTATACAAAATGGGGAATAGTCTTGTATAAATATATTAAAACTTTTATTTGAAACAGATATTTGCAGCACACAATTAACCTTCAGAATGTTAAAAGCTCACTAGGCAAAAGTTTGGAATTAAGAAGTGGTGAAAACCAGCTTGCCTAAAATGTATAATGGTGAAATGGTTGCATAGAAAACATATTATTTGTTAATATGAAATACTAGAACAATGTCAAACGCCTCAATAATTTATAAATGTATTTGGAAAATAGTTAGTAGCTTTAACAATATGTATAAATGACAAGTTTAAAAAAACTTCATAAAAGAGAGAGGTGAAAAGAAGTACAATTTATTTCCTCCTGAATAACTACAGGATTTTGTTGTTATGATGGAGAAGGTTTTGGGTCCTGGCCATTCCAAAAAGCTCTGCTGGTTGAGAAAACATACGCTCTGTCTTAAATACATGTCATCCTTGAAAGTAGGGTGGGGTGGGGATTGATTGTCCCATCCCACAAGAAATGTTCAGATGTCACATCTTTTCATGTCCTAAATTGGGATACAAAATAAAAAATCTTAAAATATTTTGAGAACTACCAAACTCGAGGATGGGAGAAGAGACATTCAGTGTGGATCTGTTTATGCCTGGGTCTCAACAAAGATACTAATTACCTTACCCATTACAAAGATAGCTTCCCCAATTATCACCTCTAATATCATTAGCTCACAGACATTAACATCCCCCCCATTCCCCCTCTGTTCTGAAATTTGATTTGTCCTTTTTATATGTGTTCACTTTTTTTTTATTGTATCCCTTTGGTATATATGGTCATGCCAATTTTCTTCCACAATTTGATCTGAGGAAGTGGGCCTGGCCCAAGAAAGCTCATCAGCTAATATACCATCTTGTTAGACTTTAAAGTGCTACATAGTCCTGTTTTTTGTTTCAGCTAGACTAGACTAACACAGCTGCATCTCTATTACTGTATCACCTAACATCCTGAAAATGTTTAATTTTGGTTTTACTCATCATACAAATTACGAAAGTCTCCCCTTCATTATAGTCCTGTCTTTTGCTTCATTCGAATGGGCAGTTTTAGTGACTTGGCTTTGTTTTGAGTGATGTTGAAAACAAAGTGGAGTGATATCTGTTACATGCAATGTCTGTGTGTTTAGGGCTCAGCAGATGTGAGTTATAGCTTGACATGTTTACTGTAGAACTGAAAAAGATGTAAGGGGGAAAAGCTCATTGGATAAACTGCTTACCCTGCATAGAATACTTTAATCCACAAGTGTTCCCTCCAGAAATACACCAATTGCCCACCCTCACCCAAACACACAAAAATATAATGAAATTGCCGCTACCTTAGATGAACAGAATGCTCACCTCTAGATGAAGAATAGAGATATGTTGAAATATGTCCTTGAGGTAATAAATGTCATCCTCTCTGAAAAGTAATCTTACCTCAGGATAACTAAATCTTTTTTTCCCCATTTATCAAATATCAGAATAACTATCCTTGCTCACTATTTAAATTCCTCTACAGAAATTGAATTCTCAGTTCATGAATAATGATTGTGGTAATTTTTTTCTCTTAAATGGGAAGCACTACTCAAGTTTAAACAAAAGTAGCTTAGATCAGCAGAGGGGGCCTAGTGCAAGCTCTAAAGCTGAGAGATTCAGCTAGAATGTCCACATTCTAAAGATAAAGCCTTAGCTATCTAGTTAGATCTGGGTTTGGAGCCAATCTTGTATTTTAATCTGGGAAGCTGGCTTTGCTCACTATTTAAGTTAACAAATTTTTTTAATTCCATTGTGAGTTTCACTAAAATCTGGTGACAGCCCAATTCAGGGTATTAGAACAGGCTCAATTATTCTAGAATCTGCACTTTCATGCTGGATGTGGTTCAGATTTGTTAACCCCTCAATTTCAAAATTGCATTACATATAAATGTATCCATCATCACAAAGAAAACATGGGAGGCTTGACTGTTCAGTCATTCACACCAGTAGAAATCTAAAGTAACTCCACTAAAATTAATGGAATTTCTGGTTCTAAAATGGTCTGACTTCTGAACTAAGCCCAATGGGAGTTTTTGCTGAGTAAATGGAATCCATCTCAGCTCCTTCTTATTCCTGAGATGGCTCTTCAGAGAGAAAAGAGTATTGCTAAATTATTCTGACATAAATGAGAAAATTATCAACCTTCATTGATAAAATGAGAAAAAAAAATCAACCTTCATTGTCAGAAATGCCTGTCTACTTCAGAGTTTTCCATTTACAGCAAATATTATTCTTAAAAACGTATGAGAAAAAGATATACATTAGATTAAAATAAAAGCCCATTATTCAGTTTCATATTCTGAATAAGCAGACCAGAGAATTATTGTTATAGGTCTCTAATCACCTTGTGATTCTATTTGAATTGCTTTGACCGATTAATGACCACCAGTGTGGTTTTCCCAATAACAAATTAAATAATGCATATGGACAACAGATAAAATGTTCAGATAAAACTTATTTTTCTTTCTTTTTTGGTTTTCATGATATTTTAAATCTAAAAAACATATTGAATGTTATTGACACTGGGACTAGAGTGGATTGCTGAAAACCAAAGTTATGATATGTTTCTTTAAAAAAAAAAATCGCACACACAAACATGAAAAACAGGTCTATTTCAAACCTTGCAGAACAGAAATCACTGGGCCACTCTTGTCAGTGGTATATTTATTATAAAATCAGCTATTGTGGGGAAGGAGAGCAACTGGCATACAGCATTCTTTTACCACTTTAGACAATGGAAGCTACAAAGGGCTGCCCCCTCCCTCCCCCCACCCTCCAAAATGGGAAGAGAAGGAAGCTAACTCAGATGGGCTACTCTTTTTATAAGTGGCCCACGATTCTCTTTCAGAGCTGTGAGTTGGGAAGTGTTTTCAGTTTACTTGTCCCACTTCCTCTCTCCCAGGTGGGTCACAGTTTGTTAAGGATGGAGCATGTTAGCAAATGAAATGAACTACCGATAGCCCCTTTGACTCTTTGCAGATGAACCAAAGTTCTTATGTTTATAATCCTTTGTATTTACATTGATCTTAAGCCTAAATGTAGCTGACCCCAATACTATGTGTGAAACCAATGATCAGGAAAATAGCTAATCAATCAGTAGCGCTTTATGTAACCATTTTGCTTGTTACTCTGACATAGCCCAGATCCCAAATACAAATGATATGAGGCAGGTACTTAATAAGATCAAAATATGCTTTCATTTATCAATTATGTAAACCAGATAACATGAAAAGGGCTTCATGATCAATAGGCCATCTTTTTCTTGGTCTGTCTTCTATTAACACCCCACAGTGTATAAGGGGGTGCCTATTATTCTAGATGTGTATTATAATGGACAAAACGGTGTACTTGAAACACACTATAATTGATAAAAATTAATAACTGAGAAAGTGGACAAGGAATAGCATAGTATAGCAGATGTGTTCTGTAATTAATTTAACAACAAACCATTAAGTGATGTGTTGATCAATGTCTAAGTCATTAAGAGCTAAATATTGTTACAGATGTACTCAGCTTATTGATTAGTTTACACTGTGAATATTCAAAGTAAACAAAATGTCAGTAAAATCAACCTTGAAAAAATCATTAGCATTTCCTCTGTCCTAAACCAATATACACAGGAATGATAGAAGTGAACTGAGTAGAGCAGCCATCGCATCTCCAGTTACAAAGATCATCTGATCTGAAGAAGTGGATCGTGTTCATGAAAACTCATGATACTTATATAAGTCTCTAAGGTGCCACAGGACTACTCACTGTTTTTAAAGAGCTAGTATGTATGTTTCCCGTCTGTTCTCTTTAAAGCACTATATTCAGTATTGCTTAATTCTTACTCAAAACCTCAACTGAATTAGATATTTGACATCATGTTTTGTTAAATACAAACACACAACAAGGAGAAGCACTCTCTCTCTCCTTAAGCTAGGTAGCTTTGACCTCTCCGTATGCATCTTAATCATCCTGTGAAATTTTCTATTAACTCTATCCGGAGGTTTACATGAAAACATCAAAGGAATGTTTCCATTACGGGTAATTACAATTGGGAAAATGGAGTTACAGATGTAAGTAACCTGGCAGGCAGTAAAAGCTGCTTTGGTAAGTGTTCTCCTTCCCTCATATGTAGAAGATATCACGATAAAAGAGACTAACCGAGTCTCTCCACACTAAGCAAATTCTCTATGAAATATTGTCAGGACTTATTCCTAGGTAATAGAAACTGAAGGCTGTTACTTAATTGAACTGTTAAGTGCTATATATAAAAAGGCCATTGTCTAAGTCAGGGGTGTGCAAAATACAGCCCATGAGCCAGATCCAGCCTGTGGTCCAGTGGGAGCTTCAGGCATTCTCTCTGCATGTTCCCAGGGCACCTTGCATGCTGCTCAAATTGGCCTGGCTGTGGGGGCCATGAGTTCTCCGCAAACCACATGTCTGGGGGGCAGCTCTGTGTGCTGCCCCTGCCCCAAGCACAAACTTGCAGCTCCCATTGGCCAGAAAACTGGCCAATGGGAGCTGATTGGGCCATTTTTGCAGTGCAGGCAGTACATGAAGAACAACTCTCCTGGGGCCCGTGATGATCATAGAACACATAGTCCCCACAGCCAGCTGCTCCGAGAGACATGAAGGAACATGGAAGACAAGGAGCCAGTCACAGCCTGCACCTGACACCAACCCTCTGCTTCCCCCAACCCTCTGCTCCTCCTCTTGCACTTCTGCCCAAGGTCACAACCCAAATATTCTGCACTCATATCCCCTCCTAGACCCTGAACCCCTATCCTCTGCCCCAGGTCACAATCCCTTCCTGCCCTAGGTCACAACCCAAACCCTTGCACCCCTGCCCCAGAACATAATAATGGCATAGAGAGTATGCTTATTAAGTTTGTAGATGATTCCAAGCTTTGGAGGATAGGTCATAATTCAAAATGATCTGGACAAACTGGAGAAAAAATTGTCTGAGGTAAAGAGGATGAAGTTTAATAAGGACAAATGCAAAGTACTCCACTTAGGAAGAAACAATCCATTTCACACATACAGAATAGGAAGCGACTGTCTAGGAAGGAGTATGGCAGAAAGGGATCTAGAGGTCATAGTGGACCACAAGCTAAATACAAGTCAACAGTGTGACGCTGTTGCAAAAAAAGCAAACATGATTCTGGGATGCACTACCAGGAGTGTTGTGAGCAAGACATGAGAAGTCATTCTTACACTCTACTCTGCACTGATCAGGCCTCAGTTGGAGTATTGTGTTCAGTTCTGGGCACCACATTTCAAGAAAGATGTGGAGAAATTGGAGAAGGTACAGAGAAGAGCAACAAGAATGATTAAAGGTCTAGAGAACATGACCTATGAAGGAAGACTGAAAGAATTGGGCTTGTTTAGCTTGGAAGGGAGAAGACTGAGAAGGGGATATGATAGCGGTTTTCGGGTATCTAAAAAAAGTGTCACGAGGAGGGAGAAAAAATGTTCTCCTTGGTCTTTGAGGATAGAACAAGAAGCAATGGGCTTAAACTACAGCAAGGAAGATTTAGGCTGAACATTAGGGAAAACTTCCTAAATGTCAGGGTGGTTAAACACTGGAATAAATTGCCTAAGGAGGTTGTGGAAACTCCATCTCTTGAGATATTTAGATAGACATCTATCAGGATGGTCTAGACTGTACTGGGCCCTGCCATGAGGGCGGGGGACTGGACTCAATGACCTCTCGAGGTCCCTTACAGTTCTATTGTATTATGATAACATCCTCCCAGACCCTCTCCCTCCTACACCCCTCCTCCAGATCAGAATCCTCTTCTCCACCCATACTCCCTCCCAGACCGTGCACCCCCTCCTGTACCCCAATCTTCTACCCTGAGCTCCTTTCTGTACCCAACCTCCATCCCAAACCTCTTCCATTAATATCATAGAAGAGAGTGGCCCTTGACCATTTACCATATTCTTAGAGTTCCCATCCATCAAAAATTATTGCCTACCCCCTCATCTAGATCATGCCTAGCCATTTTGTAGACTTGAAACCACCAGACTAATGTATTGTATGTTCTCTTCTGGGACACTCCTGTTGCCAGGGCCAGATTATCCATTAGCCAAAATAGGCACAGTGCCTAGGGCCTACGAAAAAATGTAGGGCCTAAAAAATTCATAACAGACTTGAAAATAGGAAAACTGCTCAATCAAACTGAATAATTTGCTGTCTTTAGTGAACAAACAGCATACAGGTATAACATATAAATAACTATGAGGCATATAAGTGAGAAGGAATTTCTCCCTTATATATTTATATATAATCTAATTTAAAGGCCTATGACTATGAGAGTGCCTAGGGTCTACGAAGACCTTAATCGGGTCCTGCCTTTTGCTGTTTTGCATGCCATTAGCATTTTCTCAATCTGCACATAAACTTCATCTTTGATGTTTCCATTAGCTCTTGTGGTGATATCTGTAGCAAAATGGGTTTAATAAATTTTGCAATGTTAATGAAAATGTAATGTTAACATGATTTCTTTACAGTTCTTCTTGGCCATATTCAACAATGGGAAGTAGCAAGAATAACTCTGAAATACATTATCTCATTTGATTTATTCCATTTAATATTTAGTGGGGATTGAGGAGTAGCTGGTCATTGATCATATAATTTTATCTTCCATTTGTTTGGTCTTTAGTTCCAGGTACCTTTTAGCAAGCTGAACAACTAGATTTTAATGGGTAGGACTTAGGATAGAATACAAAACTATGACAAAACCCACTTCATCAGATGAGCTCCATGATAAGTAAACATCCAGCTAACTAAAATCATGGCAGACAACAGATTTTGCTGAACCAGAGAGTGCCAGATTAGAGAGATTCAATCTGTAATATCCAAACATTTTTTCATTGGTAGATCTCAAAGCACTTTACAGACGAGGTCAGTATCATTAATTCCATTTTACAGACGGGGAAGCTGAATCACAGAGAGATAGAATTTGCCCAGTTTCACAGAGCAGAATATCAAAATTGGGCTTGAGTTAGTTGAGCAGTCTCACTCTGAGTGTCTGTACTACATACCCACAAGCCTATCTGACAGCCTAGCTCCTTCTGATATTTGGGCCTTCAAACATGGGAGTTTCAGAGACAACAAATAGGAAGGTGTGTGTGTGTGTGTGGATGGGAAGGTACGCACACACACATGCATGTGTGTGTTCACTACTGCTCTGTACTAGAGCAACAGAGAACTGCTTATGTATAATGACAGCAGTTTGCTATTGGGTACAATGGAGCAGGAAGTTTACATTCAGTCTTGTGTTTTATGGAGCAGAAAATTCTGAGATTAAATATCATCATTCTGTCTTCAATTAAGTATCTACTATTACACAGGTACACATTAGAAGAGTAAACATCTGACAGGTGCCTACCTTCTTGAGGCGACGTCCTAGCGATATGAAAATAATGAACTCAACCATAATAATTAAATAGTCATTTTGATAAGCGTCTAACCAGTCACGAAAAATCATTTGTCAGATTTCAAAAATGTTAAGATCATGTGAAAGTGAGTGCAAAAAAGAAAATATTAATGCTGCTCCAAGGTATAAAGCTAAAAAAAACCTTATTGTTTCAATGAAAAGTTTAGCTCAATCACACGGTATAAATGTTTGTAGCACAAGTTTGATTGCAAATAAAATGCTCAGCTACACATTTAACTAGAAAATACTAGAAATGCACTAAGCTGCTATGTTGTTCCCAGGAGATTAGAGAGTAGCTTAGTGAGAGATCTTTTATTGGACCACTCCTGAAGGTGAAAGAGACAAGCTTTTGCATTTCATGAAACTTTTAAAAATAAAATATTATAAAAATATATTCATTTAGTCTCTCCAGTTCATCAGAATAATTCTGTTTGATTTTGCTGCTCCTCAGCGCCGATTAAGGGATGTTGAAATGGTTAATCATTTAAACAGTAGTATTTACCTGGTTAACAGTTTTAACTTTGGTCTTGCTGTCCAGTACCGCTGTGGATGGGAGGTCCTGACATGGCCATGGGATCTTGCTGTCCAGCCCACCAGCTCATCCACAGCCGGTGGAGTTCACAGAAAGGACCAGTTTACTGGTAAGCATACCACTAAGCTTTCATGCATGAAGCTTATCTGTATGCTTACCAGTTAACTGTTTGACATCCCTCCATTGAATAATTTCAAATGTGCAATCCTAATGCTACAGTAACTATGTATTTTATAAGCCTTTTCTCTCAAGGGAGCATGTTATGTATGTCCTCAGAAAAAAACTGAAAACATGTGCAGGTGATATACCCTCAATAATCAGCTGAAATGGTTGTGTGAGCCCTGCTTGAAATGAAGCATAGATGTAGTTTGAGTGATAACAGTCAGAATTTTTTGAAATATTAACACTGGTAAGTAAAGCCATTACTATGGGGTGAAATTAGCCTCTTCTACGATTTGTGCATCGATATTTCTATTACAGAAATCACTTGGCTCTGCTTTATCATGCTGCTTTGTTTATATAGGGAAAAACTCCATGTTGGCCAGGTGCATGAGAAATTTTTCTACTATCTATTATCTGACTCTGACTCTCACTTGTCAGCAGTGGGAGACAGCTAGTGTACCTTGCATAATCTTTGTGTTCAAAGAGCCAAGGAAAGCAATAATAGGGTTGTCTTCCAATTGTAAAATAGGAACTGTGTTCAAAAATAAATTGAATCAGAAGCAGTGGTATAGGACTAAATTGTTTTCCAAAAGAAAAAGGATAAAAAGCAGAAATTTAATACACCACTTTTATGTAGTACAGAGTTACAGGAAGACGTTCTTGCTTTAGGGGAAAAAAGTATGTATTTATGTTTTCACTACATTTTTGGGGGGAGGGGAATTCACTTAAATATTATTTTCTTCAATTGGCCAGAGGGTTACTAGTACTTAGGCAGGTAGGAGGTCAGTACTACTTGGTTGCATTTCTGGATATGCCACCTTCTGAGAAGGGGACCATAGACCAAGTGTGAACCTCTGAGTCCATCCTTGTTCAGTATGGCCATTCTACCTAAAGGAAAGGCCATCCTCATACCTGACAAGAAGTGGCTACCTATAGTAATGTCGCTTTCATATTGTAGGTTGTTTTTTGTCTCACTCATTTTAGAATAGTAAATATCACATGGGGTAGCTTGTAGAATTTTCCATATAGACTGACTAGGAATTAAAGTGACAGGGGCGCTGCACCTTGTGGCAGGATAACACAAGCAACATTTTTGCAACCGCTGAATCTTAGATCACGTCTAAACCTGCTGGCACGTATGGGACTCAGTCACAGTCAGTCCATAGATTTGGCTTCTATGGCCAATTCAGCACTTATGGATTGACTACATAAAGCCATGTCCTTGTTTAGCTTACACCCCAACTGTGTTTGTGGAGGTCAGAGTAGTATGGACATTGCAGGCAAAAAAATTCCCTCTGTGTCATTCATTGACTCAGGCACTATGGTAGGCTGCATGTGGTAAGAGACCTTCTTTTCATGGACATGCTTCACTGCACCAAGTAATCCAGGGAAACTAACATAGTGCGTAATTGACAAAGTTTTCTGACAGTGAGTTACCACAAGATTCTGATCAGTGTCACCATTTGGTAGCTGATAGAGTCTTACTCCTCCTGTCTGATTCTTAATGACTGGAAGAACATGCTGCGCCTTATAAACCCAAATTACCAACTGTCCATATAGTACCATGTCTGGCTATGTACTATTCACCCATCTCTAGGAGATTTAGAGTAGAGCTTTGCAAATCCCCACATCTGTAGATGTAGCTATCCATCTCAATCTGAGCATTTTGTCCCCATTGAAGGTCCAAAAGCAAATCTAACCTCAGAAGTAAAGGAACAGCAATACCTACCCATAGGCCACCACAGTGCCCCAAATTAAGTAGTGTCCTATGTTGTGTATGCCTAGTGCCAGCCGAGAGCAGTTCTGGCTCAAGCAGCCCCAGTCCCTCAATCCGTGCTCATTTCTTGGTCCAGGCAGACCAGTCCCCTGGGCCCTTCTCTGCCTTCCAGCCCCTGAGGCCCATTCCTCCAGCCCCTCGTGTGACCTAACCTGACCCTGGTGACCCAATCCCTCAGCCCTCTGGCCCCTGCTCTGCCTCCAGGTCCCAGTGGCTGAATCTCTCCACCCCACACCCGCTGTTCTGACTCCCCCACCCCAGTTCCAGTGGCCCCAATCACCTGGCCCTTTGCTCCACCTACTGGCAGTTATAACACCAATCCCACACTCCCTACTCCATCTCCTGGCACACACTGTGGTGAGCTGCATTGCTTCCCCTTCCACCTGTTCCACTAACCTCTCTGCCCTGTTTCTGCCCCCACAGCCCTGAAGACAGCCCCCACACCAGCCTGAAGACTTCATGCCATGCTCCTGGTAGGAGATGGTGGTTGCAGGTGTTCTGGCTGTATAGGGCACCAGAAGTCATCAGGACGGGCCTGATAGAAGCCCTCTTCCTAGAAGGAACCGTACAGCAGTATCAACTGGCAATTAATGGCATATCCCTTTATTCCCTGAGCTCCTAACAACCGAGAGCCAACAGTGTAGCCACTTTCGTGGCTGTTGTTTCAGTGAAGGGATTCAGAGCATCTCTAGGACAACTGCATAATTGGCATTCACCTTGCTGTGCCACTAGATCTATAATGTGCTTCTCTAGCTACAGGAGGAGTCTGGGCAGGTACTGGCACCCAATCAACATTCTGTGGTTGGTTAGCTTTATTTCACTTTCACTGTGAGTTCACCTTTCCCACCAATCATAAAACTCTCCCCTCACATTCCTACAACATTAAACTTGTATGCTGCCTTCTCTGAAGGCAGCGAGTTATAGTTTTCCTTTCTGCAATGTGCAGCTTCCATTTGAGCACAGTCAAATAATTTCTTGTAGTAGGCATTGAAGCAAGACCAAAATAAGTAGCTTTTCAATAAGGGGCTCCATAGAAGTTGCACCAGCGAACGAAGGAATAGAAATGTTGGACCAGATCCTCAGCTGATGTAAACTGACATGATTGCATTGACTTCTATTGTCTACATGTGTACGTGCTCTGCATGGCTTATTTAGGTGTTGTGAATGTTGTTTGCTTTCCTCACAGGAATAATACCTCTGATTTCAAAGGGATTACTCACTGACGAAAAGCATGCAGGGTTGGGCCTACCATTTTTTCATGATTTTCTGTATGTTCATGAAAGTCGGCTACAACGATGTGTTTATTTCTGCTAAATCTGAGCATGGCACGCTGTATCTGGTCAGAAATCTTTAAGAAAAAATTCCACAAACCAATAACACAGTTAACAATCAAAACATACAGTTTCTTCCGGGTTTTGATTAATGATAGCATTTTGTTCTTTCACTAAAATCAACTTGAAGCTCTCCCTCTAAAGTTAAGTATTTTGTTACATTTTCTCTATTAGATTCTTCGGGTATGTCTAGACTACATGCCTCTGTCGCCAGAGGCATGTAAATTAGACTACCGACATATCCAAAGGATTTAAATTCATTCATTAAAAAAAAAAAAAATGGCCGCTTTGGATCAGTCGACAAGGGAAGCCTTTGTCAACCGCTCCTTTATGCCTTGACTGATCCGCGTCTTGACTTGCGCGCTGTGCCGACGATCAGCTGAGCCGGCACAGCGCAGTGGCCATTTTTATTTTAATGAAGCCGGGGATATTTAAATCCCAGCTTCATTGACTATGTCGGGTAGTCTAATTTACATGCCCCTGGCGACAGAGGCATGTAGTCTAGACATACCCTTCATGTTCACTAATGCCCTGATCCAATAAAACTCTCTGCTCCCTTAACACTCTGATTCAGTATCTGATTCAGGTCTCAGTATTTGATCTGCAGAGGAATTATCAGACTAATTCCCACTTCTTTTGACAACGACTGGAAATTCTACCTCTGGGACAGGTTAGTTACTTGCTTCTTTTTTTACCCGATAGCTTCATATTTGAATTAAGCAAGAAGTGACTTGACATGGAATGATTTCCCCTCACTTAATAATTTTTTCTAGTTTAGTTTAACTGTTAGATAGTGTCTTTTTTGAATGTCAAATTTTGACACTGATTTTATAATTAAAGATTCTAATTGTAGTCTTTAAAATACTTTTATTATCTTATTGGTAACACATTGTGTCTGATCTATGTTTGTGTTACATTTATTAATTTTTTGTGGTAAAATTTACTTTTTTTAAAGAACAAAGCAAACAAATTAGAAAATTCATTGTTTGCTTTTCGGTGTTGCTAGCAGTAACATGAAAATTGTATTCTCTTTCACTCACAGCTGGCTTTCTCACTCCTGTCACTTTGGATTTTTCCAATGTTAAGTTGACAGCAGATTTCTGTTCAAAATTTTTGTTTCTCTGCCATTTTTGCTGAATTGTTTTGTGTGGGAAAGAAATATGGGAGTGGACCCTATATAAACTAAGGTTTAGAGTCTGAAACTCATAATCATATTGGTAGCATGTTACTCTTCAAATGCCCCCATGGGGCCACATCCTTACTTGGTGGAAATCGGTGTATTTCTATTGATGTCAAAGGCTCTATACCAATTTACATCAGCCCAAGGATCTGATCCATTGATTTCAGTGGGACTTCATATGGAATGGACTAAGATAATACTCAATGGCTGGAGCCTCAGTGGCCAGATATAGCTCTTTATAGCATCGCAATGTTACCTGAATGCACAGAGAGGGGTAGAAGAGGGTTAAACTAGTTTGAATGAATTCAGCTCTTCTCCAGATATTCAAATCATCAATGACTCAGTGTAATCTCGACTTTTAGTATATTTCTTCTCTACCTTCTACTGTAGAGAGAATCTAGATTCCCCTCCCTATTGGAATATATTTTCTTATCAGGGTTTATCACGGCTCCCAGTATTTCTGTTTCAGGTTGCAAAATGTTAGACTGGCTCTTTTTAATGCAGCTGTCTTTCTAATGACAAATCTCCTAATAGCCTATTAGCAACAACAATTAAAACAAATGACTTTTGTAGGCCAAAAATAAGATTCTATTGAGTACTTACCTTTATGCAAGTAAAAAGTAACCCTGTCAGCACACTACATGATCAAATGTTATTAAAGTGCTAAAGATATTTGGCAAATCCAAAGCAGTAATTGTTTAGGCAGTCTCTAATGGGCGAGATGTTTTTCACTGTGCAGCCCTTTTGACTACTTGAATTAGCACATCACGGGGAAACAAATTACTCCTTCCATAAATGGATCTATATCTGCTTCCATTAGTGCAAAAGCACACTGGTCCCTGGTCTTGTAGAAGGTGTGCAAAGCTTCTTTGTGGCCTTTCCTTCTGCCCCCTCATACAGAGATGTTCAGGATCCATTGTTACTTGATGACCTTCAGATTAGCCCGAGTCACCTGTGCTCCTGTAAAGTGTAGCTTCTTCCAACCACAAATCTGTAAGTACTTCAGGAGAAAAAAATTAGACTCAAAACAAAAAATTAGACACTCTCTCTCCCATTAGAAAGTTGTGTTGGTAAATTGAATTCAGGAAATGAAGGTTTAAACTGAACTAAAATCACCTCAATCCCAATTCAACATCTGCTGCTTCCTTTGGAATTAAAGATTGGGGAGGGGGTTGAGATGGGGGGGTTGTCTGGGTTTTGGGGATATCACTGTTGTTTAGCAGATTATTTCATGGAACCGTGATACCATGTCTGGCCATTATACCATCCTAAAGGGACACAACTGCCTATGCTTTATGAAGGCAAGGCATTGATAATAAAACTTTTTGATGAAATCATCTTGAGCTGTTTATCATTTTTTAATTCTCTAATCAGAAACATTTTTAAAGTATCTGAAATTAGACAGATGATGTAGAAGAAGGTTTTATTTCTGGATAGCTATGTGATAATAGTGGCCCATCAATTTGTTTAGCATATAAATTGTTGCTCTTGAATTTGCAATGGGAAACTGGGCCAATCTTTGCCTTGCCAACATATCCAAGAAATACATAATTTTCATTAATGTTCCCAGGTGAGCAAGGCCCAAACGTTTCAGAGGATAATGATTCAGATGTGCCAGGATCTTCAATGATGACACTGATAACTGAGAGAGATATCAAGTAATATGTGAGAGGAGAAACACATTTTGTGAGAGGAGAAACAAATGTTGTGAGAAGGCTGCCAAAAGGACTATACAGACAAAAGCAGAGCCTGTTTTTCCTTCAGAACCAAGCTTCTACCTGGGGGTATGATATAGAGCCATAGGAAGCCTTTAAAGGCCAATGCTTCTCCAACTCAAAATATCAGAACCAAGGTCTTTTTTACTACTGTTCCATTCTAGGGTGCATCTTCCATTATAGTTGTCAACCCAGTGTCTGCATGAAAAAAGAGACTTTGAAATGGTTTGGACAGATAGGGAGAACAGAGCTTTGAGAAAGCTGTCTCAAAATGTGGTCATTCCAATGGACGGGTATATTGGAAGGTACCATTTCCCTCACTGTTGTCATAAAAAGTCTTTCCAGTAGGGGAGGGAGTTCTGTTTTCACACCTATATAAAGGAAGAAGAGAGGGGAACCAACTAACGTTTGTGTGCAGTTTACCATCAGGCATACAAGAGAAGGCCATGTTCATGGGACTTGGCTAGTGCTTCAGGGTGCCGAGTTACTAAGGGGGAAAAAATCCCACTGTGAGAAATTTCTCCACTGTAAGAAATATGTACATATTGCCATTGAGTCACCAATGCCACTGCTGGTTTTTGATGGTTTACTTTTTTTTTGCATTACTACTTCATGACTCATAAAAATCACTATTGAAAAATTGATCACCTGAAATGTAAAGTTTGAATCAAAGTATTGCGTACACAAGCAAATTTGGGGAAAGGGGAATGCCAATTCAAACTTTTTAGCTTCAGCCATCTCTTGACTGAGAGTTGTAGTGAATTTCATCAGTTTATTCTCTTTTAGGAGCTGGCCAAGAATCTAATCAGCTAGTAGATTTACTCAGCATTGCTTGGGTCCTTAACTCAATTAACTTTTGTTTTTCTTCATATAAATCAATGCTCTGGGGTGGGGCAGAGGATGAAGGGTTCAGTTCACAGGCTGCTCTGGGGAGGGTGGACTAACCCAGTCCTCTCTCATTGCAGCAGCTTGGGACCAAGTGAGAAGCACCTCACCACGGCCACTGCAGCTCCAGTGGGCACAGACAGGAGAAGGGTACATATTTCCCCAGCTGGGACAGGTCCAGGTTCATTTGCCCCCTGCACTCCCCAGCCAGCGTGAGGAATTGAGCAAATTGTGCACTTTCCCTCAACCCCTGAGGAAGGGGAATAGCCAGGAATGTTTCCATATAAATTGTGGGGGGGGAAGCTTCAGCCTAAAGGGTGCCTGGGGAGTGGGAGGCTTGGGACTGGGGCAGTTCAGGACAAGGGGGTTGCACCTCCTCCCCCCACCCCCAGCCAGCCACTTGCACCTGCCTAGTGATTCTGTCTCCTTTCTGCATGGTTTTATGAGAAGTAATCCCATTCCAGGCACATCCCATTTTCCTGGCACAACCACGCTCTTACCTTGACTTTAAGTTGTGTCCACTGAATTTGATGGTCCTAACTCTTACCATTTAGGAAGAGATCTTGAATGAACAGACAGACAAAACAAACAAAGACTCTCAAATATATAGCAGGTTTTCAGTTGCAAGCCATAACTCATGGTCTGTGATGATCTTAGCTGAGTGGATGACTTATAAGACTAGCCAACATAGTACACATTGTGAATTTTATCAAATGTGCAATCCAAAACTTATTTTTGACTACTGTTTTGAGCATTAAAGTTTGATTTATCTTCTCAGAAGTATTTGTGAAAAGAAAAATGATTTTTTATTAAAAAATGAATGTCTAAAGGTAATAAATACAGTTACATTTACATTTAAAACTAATTTTAATGTGTATTCCCACACAACATTCATATATGCTTCCCTTTATGTGATCTCTGACATATGATAATGGAAACAAAAGTGTATTGGTGCTAATTTCAGTATAAATCTACGTAACTGATCCTCCACCACCATAAAAGTCATTTTAAGATAATTGGAAAGCAAATGTCCATGACATTGTTGCTGGCCCTTATTCTGGACAGTTTAGCCAGAGCTTCTCTAAGTGAGGTTTTGTATTGTTGTTCATGTCTATCTCCCCTTCATCTGTAATTGCCTTCAAAGTTTAATGTGCCGTGGACATTGATTCCCAATAGCATTTGACAGAGGTGTTTCAATAATGCTACCAGATGTTATATGAGTCAGAGATACAGAGTGTAAGAATTGTAGTAAATATTGTAAATGCGTAAAATTTGATGAAAGGCATTTATTGTATGCATTTCTTTGTCCGTTATAAAATTTCTAAAGTGCTTTGAAAAATTGCCATCAGTGTGAAAGGAATACAATTCATCAGAAGCCAATAAACCGCCTGTTCCCCTGTCATAAAAGTAACTTTGCACTTCCACATTTCTTGTTTCTTTCCATCTCAGTATTTTCTGTGTAGTAAAACTGATACTAACGCTTCTGTCCACAACAGGTGACTGATTTGAAGACACTCATGAGAACTTTAGAAGCCTCAACACTTAAATGTAGTTTGTGTTCCATTCAGTTTTCATTTTCTCTTCTGAAATAGCATTCCTGCCTACTTTTAGCACTGGTCACTGTTGCAAACTAAGTACTGCTTTTAAGATGTGATTCAGAATGATTTGGTGCCAAAGGAGTCCTCAAAAAAGAAACAAACCATTGTTTGTGTGTTTGTGAGAATTTATCATGGAAGATGAGTCAAAATATCTCCTGAAGTATAATGCAAGAAATTGAAGTTAAAGACCGTTGGTGTTCAAACAGAAAACTTTAGATAACTTCTTATCATGTGTGTGTGTCCATCCCACATTTGGTCTTTAATAAACTGGAAAATATGCTTCAGATTCTTACTGGCTCATTTCTTTTTCATTTGTGAGCATGGACAAATGCCAATTCTTAGGATTTCTTTGCCAACAGAAATTCAAAGTGACTATCAGCAGGGGTAGAGTATCAGAAAGGTAGCCATGTTAGTCTGTATCAGTAAAAACAATTAGTCCTGTGGCAGCTTAGAAACTAGGAGTATGTCTACACTACAGCACTATTTCGAATTAACTTATTTCAAATTAGTTAATTTGAAATAAGCTAATTCGAAATAACGCATCTAGACCCAAAAACTAATTCGAAATAGCATTTTGCTATTTCAAAACAGTGCGTCCACACTGATTGGACACTGGATCGCATTTAAGGGCAGCTGAAACCGGTTCCAGCAAGGCATCAGGTCAGTAGTTGCTTTGTATGGCTGCTGTCTGAGGCTATCTGAGGCTCATGCTTAGAGGGACCCCCCTGGACAGCCGGTTCTCAGCTTTCCCGCTTGCTTGCCTATCTCGCCGAGGGACGCTTGCCTATCTCGCAAAGCGTTTTCCTCTCCGCCTGCTTCGGTCGCTCTCCTTTGGGACACCGCAGCACTCGGCACCATGGAGCCAGAGCCGCCAGTGGGCACTCTGGTGCTCATGTTAAACGTCTTGCTGCAAGCCTGGCAGCAATTGCTGGAGGCTGCCTGGCACCTTATGCTGCAGGCCAGCCCCCTGGCCCTCCCCCTATACCCCCGAGGGCCTTGGAGGAGCGGCGCGCGGACGCCAGCGTGTCCCACCGCATCTGGCGTCTGGACACCAGCAGCGACTGGTGGGACCACATCGTCCTGGAGTGCTGGGGAGACCAACAGTGGACCCAGAACTTCAGGATGAAGAAGGACACCTTCCTGGAGCTCTGCGAGTGGCTCGCCCCTGCTCTGCGGCAACGGGACACACGCATGAGGCCCGCCATTCCCCTCCACAAGCGTGTGGCCATCGCCCTCTGGAAGCTTTCCTCGCCGGATAGCTACCGATCCGTCGGGAACCAGTTCAGCGTGGGGAGATCCACCGTCGGAGCGGTGCTCATGCAGGTACGGCACTCACCAGCCACTGGGCCAGGACGGGGCCTGCAAGGAGGACATGGGCTGCCCCAGGGAAAATGGGGGAGAGGTGGTGTAAGTGCCCTCCCTGGGAGGGGTCGGTCCATCCCGGCCGCGCTACAGACCGCCCGTGGTGGCCAGGATTGCAGCAGGAGTTGCTCCTGGGAGTGGGGCACGGGGCAGTGGCGGGGAAAGAACACTCCCAGTCACCCAAGCGCCCCAGTGACCCTCGGTTTTGTGTGTCTCTCTGCAGGTGGTCAAGGCCATCAACAGGGTGCTGCTCCGCAGAGTCGTCCACCTCACTGACCTGGACGCGGTCATCCAGGGGTTCGGCGCCCTCGGCTTCCCCAACTGCGGGGGGGGCCATCGATGGGACGCACATCCCCATCCGTGCCCCGGACCACCAGGCCTCCCTCTACATTAACCGCAAGAGGTACTTCTCTGTGATCCTGCAGGCCATGTCTGACCACCGGGGCCAGTTCACAGACATCAGTGTGGGCTGGTCCGGCAAGGCACATGACGCGCAGGTGTACCACAACTCCTCCGTGTGCCAGAGGCTGCACGCTGGGACTTTCTTCCCCGACCGCCACATCAGGGTCGGGGACGTGGACATGCCAGTGTGCCTGGTGGGGGATGCGGCCTACCCCCTACAGCCCTGGCTCATGAAGCCCTACATGGGACACTTCAGCCTCTCCCAGCAGGCCTTCAATGCCAGGCTCAGCAGGGCCCACATCATGGTCGAAGGGACCTTCGGCCGACTGAAAGCACAGTTTAGATGCCTCCTCACCCGCCTCGACCTCTCCCAGCACAATATTCCGCACGTGGTGGCAGCGTGCTGTGTGCTCCACAATTTGTGTGAGATGAAGGGGGCGTCTTTCCTGCCAGCATGGATGGCAGAGGCTGACCGCCTGGCTGGCCAGTACACACAGCCCCACACGGCTGCCAGCCGGGAGGCCCTTTGGGGGGCTGTCTGCAACCGGGAAGCCCTGCAGGAGAGCTTCCAGGCAGACGAGGACTGAAGTCCCCCGACGTGCCCCACTGGGGCCTGGGGCCTTACATTCCTCCCCCACCTCCTTCCCCTTTCCCCTCCCTAACCCCCCTTCCTGATCTACAATAAAAACACCTGTGTTGCCACAAAAAGTCTTTATTTCACATAACTGGGGTGGGGGGAGGAGGGAATGAGTGCGGGAGAGGGGAGGGGGGAAACCTGGGAGGAGGGAGCTGGAAGGGGGAGGCAAGGGGAGGAAGGGGAAGGAGAAGCTCAGGGTTGGGGGTCTTGCTGGCTCTCCCGTCTCACAGCACTGTGGGTGCAGGGGCATCGGGGGGGAGTGGGTGTGGAGGGTGGAGCAGGAGGGACGGGGGGTGCGGAAGAAGCGGGAGGGGGAGCAGGGATGGGAGGAGGGGTGATAGCTGGGGCGGCTGCAGGGGCTGGAGCAGCAGGAGGCAGCAATCAGTCTGCCAGGGCCTGCAGGTGCTCCCGTAGCTCCCTCAAGCTCTCCAGCCACAGCTGCAGGTCCTCTTGCACCCACTGCTCCTGGCTGTGGACCTGCCATCCCTGCAACCGTAGCTGCTGCCTCTGGAACTCCTCCAGGTTGTGGGTGCGCCTGCTGGCCCGGGTTCGGGTGGAGGGTCCAGGCGGAGTAGTGCATCCTGCACTCGCAGGTGCTGCGGCTGTGGTGAAACAAGAGAAGTGGTCAGTTCTCCTTGGGGACACAGTGGGTGAAACCCAGCCCCCCTCTGCAAGGTGAGGATGGCAGGTGTCCGCACCATCATGTCCTGCTATCTCCGGGAGTGTGAGCTGGCCCAGGACTGCACCCCAACCCCCTTTGCTGCCTACAGTGTTGGGGGGGGGGAGAGGAGATGTGCTCTGCCTCTCTGTAGAGGGGGCGTCTGGAGGGAGGGCAGTGTGCAGTGTCTCTCCCCGGGGTAAGGTCCCTGGGCTCCCGCTTCCCCTTCCCCCCGCCCCACATAAGGGGACCGTGATGTCATTCACATGTGGAGGCCTCCCTGGCCTCGGATGAGGCTGCTGACGGGCTCTCTGGTTCGGCTCAGGGTTCCTGGGTGCAGGGCAGGCTCCCTGCAGGCTCCTGGCTGCCGTCGTCCTCCTCCTCCTCTTCCCCTGTGTCAGGGGCAGGGCCCTCTGCCCCGGGGTCAATGATGACCAGGGGGCCATGGACCGTCTGACCCCCCAGGATGCGGTCCATGGCCTCTTAGTAGGGGCAGGCCTCCGGGTCAGCTCCTGGTTGGGAGGCCCTGGCATAGGCCTGTCGCAGCTCCTTGATCTTGGTCCTCACCTGCTCTTGGCTATGCATGTGGCCTCTGGTGGCCAGGATGACAGCCATGCGGCTGTAGACAGCCACATTCCTGTGCCTAGTGCGGAGATCATGGGCATTGGAGGCCTCCCCCCAAATCTCAATGAGGCCCACGATCTCCGCACTTGACCAGGAAGGCGCCCGCCTTTTGCAGCCCCTGGCAGGCTCCTGGGAGCCGCCAGCCCGGTCTTGGGGAGCGGTGGAGGGCTGGGTGGCAGTGGGTGGCTGGCTCATGGTGTGCCAGGTGAACGGTCTGCTGGCTGTGTGCTGGCAGGCTGGCAACTGGCACAGGCACTGTGGCCAGAGTCTGCCCCTTTAAGGGCTGTGGGGCTGGGGGGGAGCAGACAAGTTTTCCTGGTTGTGCCCAGAGTGGCCACCAGGGCTCCCTGGGAAGGGCTGGAGGCCCCCTAATTCGAAATAAGTGTCACACAGCATTTATTTCGAATTAGCTATTTCAAATTAGGTGTTATTCCTCGTAGAATGAGGTTTACCTAATTCAAAATAAGGGCTCCACTATTTTGAATTTATTTTGAAATAGCGGTTTGTATGTGTAGACAGCTATTACAGTTAATTCAAAATAACGTCTGTTATTTCGAAAAAACTCTGTAGTGTAGACATACCCTAACAGATTGATTTGGGCATAAGCTTCCATGGGTAAAATCCACGTCATCAGATGAATTAGACTGAAAACTACAGAAGCAGGAGTGTGTATATATACAAGCAACTTCTTCCTTCAGGACTCTTCTTTTTTTTTTTTTTTTACTTAATCTTTCTGTGTGAAAGATTAAGTAGTTATACTCTTTAAAAGGTGGTTATGGAGAAAAGATTCTTTCTTACAAGGGACAGATCTGCTTTATGTAGTATGTAAGTTCATTGCATGAGATCACACTCTATATTAGTTGTGTGAGGGTATATCTAGACTGCATCCCTGTCAGCAGAGGGAGGCAGATTAGGCAGGTCGACATTGCAAATGAGGCAGGGATTTAAATATCCCGTGCCTAATTTGCATACAAATGGCCACCGCGTTTTGCCGACTCAGCACTTTGTCGTCAAAAAGTGGCAGTCTAGAGGGGGATCTGTCAAGAAAGAAAGCCTTTTTCGACAGATCCTGTAAACCTCCTTGCAGAAGGCATAAGGGATCTGTCGAAAAAGGCTTTCTTTCTTGACAGATCCCCCTCTAGACTGCCACTTTTTGCTGACAAAGTGCTGAGTCGGCAAAACACGGCGGCCATTTTTATGCAAATTAGGCACGGGATATTTAAATCCCTGCCTCATTTGCAATGTCGACCTGCCTAATCTGCATCCCTCTGCCGACAGAGGGGTGCAGTCTAGACATACCCTGAGAGCTTATTGTGGTTCTACCCCATATTTGTTATCTTTCCCAGCAGATATTATAGGATATGCTCTTTCTTTCTAGGCCATTGTATTCAGTATTTTTGTCATGATCATGACGTATTCAGACGTTGTCTTGATCATGAGGGTTAGCCAGCAGTCTGGGAACTAAGGGGTTAACCTTACCTAAGTCAGGTAGATTCAGCCAATAGGAATGTAGGTAGGAATTTCAAACTGGGACAAAGGAATTTTTGGTTTTTCCCTCCTTTGTCCTGGGCAGTTTCTCTCCAGCTATTAAGGGGGACAGACACTATGTCTTCCTCCAAGAAAAGACTCTTTCTTCACTATCTGTAAGTAGGGTAAAGTTTAGCTAAATCTGTTCTATTGTTTCATGGTTTGGGAAATGGGATCTGATGTCCGTGCATTTAAAAATGTCTTTTTGCTCTCCTTTGTAACTAAGTTCTAGGCCCATGGTGGGGTTCCTCCATGAGTATATTACGAAAATTATTATATGATTTTTCCATCTAGCCATGCTTGCAACAGGAATATTGTGGTGATAGTAAAAGTTCTTTCTCTTTTCTTTTATTAATCTGATATTGGTTAATTTTTGTGTCCTGGTTTTTACTTTAGGGGGTGAGATTTCCCAAGTGATCTCTCCCCTGATTTTCTTATCATTACTTGATAAGTGGCAGCGGATTTTATCCCCAAAATCTAGGTTTTTAAGATTTTGGGGGGAAGTTTTATACCAAAGCCTGGAAAGATAAGGTTTTGGGGTACTTTTGTGGGCCCCCACTTCTGCATTTATCGTGCCAGAATGGGGAAGGAGCCTTGACAGACGTCTTTTTTGAAAAGTGTCACGCATACACCTAAAGGCCACTGGAAAAGCTGTCATCACTCCGGTGCCCAGTAGCTCTGCTACTGCAGATTTCAACCAAATGCCAGGAAAAAGACATGGTCTAAATAACTGTTTATTAGAAATACATGCCCTGAACTATGAAAAACTGCAGGAAGTTAATGTAAACCAGAAATATTGCACCATCTCAGCACCATTTCAAGGTGAACAGGACTCACTAATCTAAACTGGATATTTTTAGGGACAGTTCACCACCTCCTACACCATCTCCCTGACCCCATGAGAGATGCCACCGCAGATGATCCCCCATGGACCTGGATCAGGAACTCATCATCTGCCTGTGTGCCCTGCAGCAGTGTCTCACGCAGCAGGAGCAGAGGTGGGACACTGACTTGGAGGAGCACCATGCTGACCGGGAGCTGCGTTGCACCACCTGGCAGGAGCTGTCCCAGCAGAACTGCAGCATGTACACAGCATACACTGTCATCGTCTACCACCTGCTTGCTGTGATTGAGCAATCCAGTGGCCATCCCCCTCCTTCCTAAGCCCTGCCTCCCATATCTGCACCTTCCCAAGTTCCCCCCACTCCTGCTCTAGCTCCTGCCCCTGACCTGGCCCTCCAACTTCTCCTCCTAGGGACCCACACATGAGGCGGTAGGACCACCTGAGGCAGGTTCCAGTCCCAGCCCCATCCCTGAGCCCCTCCTTTCCCCTGTCAGAGTCTTTCCCCAGTCCCTTCCCAGTTATATTTACTTCAAATAAAAATAACAGATAGTTTACTGTTTCAAATCAATAAATCTGGATTATTTGGTCTTCAGGAGAGGGGAGAGGAGGGAAAGCGGAGAATGGAGGGGTGTGGGAGGAAAGGCACAGAGAGGCAATGCAGAGGCCCTTTGTGGGGAGGCCCAGGGGAAATGTCACAGCTGGCCTTGTCTGAAACTCTCCCTCAGGTCCTCCTGGATTTGCACAGCCCCCTGATGGACTTGTGTGGCTGGTCAAAGGCCCTGGTAAGCTGCTCAGCCTCTGCCTCCCACTCTCTGCCCACACTGGCAGGAACGTCTCCCCCTTGTTCTCTCACAGGTTGTACAGGACACAGCAGGCTGCCACCACTTGGGGGATGTTCTGCTCACTGAGGTCCAGGCAGGTGAAGAGACTCCAAAACCTCCTCTTCAAATGGCTGAAGGTGCCTTCCACCATGATGTGGGCCCTGCTGAGCCTGGCGTTGAACTGTTCCTTGCTGGGGTCCAGGTGTCCCATATAGGGCTTCGTTAGCCAGAGGAGCAAGGGGTAGGCTGCATCATCCATGATGCACATGGGTATGTCCACATCCCCGACCCTGATGGTGTGGTTGGGGAAAAAATTGATGGCATTCATCTTCTGGAACAGGAGTTCCTAAAGACATGGGCATTGTGTGCCTTCCCTGACCACCCAACGTTAATGTCGGCGAAGCAGCCGCGGTAGTCTATGAGGGCCTGCAGCACCATTGAAAAGTGCCCCTTCCAGCTGATTTAATTGGAGGACTGGTGGTCGGAGGCCAGGATCAGAATGTGAGTGCTGTCAATGGCCACCCTGCAGTTGGAGAAGCCCATGACAGCAAAGCCAGCAATGATGGAGGTCCACATCACATAGGATGATGACCCTACACAGCAGGATAGTATTGATGGCCCACACCACCTGTGAGAGGGTACAGGGAATCACAGGGCTGCCAAAGCCCTTGGGAGGTCCCCGAGCTCCTTCCCACATCAGGAGCAACCCCAACTACCTCATTCACAGCAGGTCTTTGTGAACGCGGGACTGAAAAATCTCCATGGAGAATCCATGACCCCTTTCCCCTTTCCAAGGAAACCCTATTCCAGTGGTTTTCTGCCCTCCTGGGACAACAGTGAGAGAGTCAAACCTGAATAAGCATGGTCCCGATGGTCGATCTCCCCATGCCGAATTAGTTCCTGATGGAGAGATAGCTGTCCAGAGTGGAGAACTTCCAAACAGCAATGACAACATGCTTCTGGAGGGGGATGACAGGTCACATGTGGGTGTCCCATCACTGGAGGGCAGGGACAAGGCACTTGCACAACTCCAGGAAGGTGTCCTTCTGCATGCAGAAGTTCTGGAGCCATTGCTGGTTGTGTCACCGCTCCAAGACGATCCAGTCCCACCAGTCAAAACTGGTGTCCTGTCACCAGAAGCAGCAGTGCATGGTGTTGAGGGGAGTGTGGAAGGGGCTGTGCTGCATGAGCAGCATGTGGAGTGGGGTGAGGAGGTGCCCCAGAGTGAGCTGCTGGTCCTGTAGTAATTGCACCAGGAGGTGCAGCAGGAGGTCTAAGAACCGGCAAGTTCTTTGCAGCAGGTCTGGTTCTATGGCAGACATGCCATGGTGCCTGCAAGGGCAACCAGAGCACCCAGGGAGCAGTTTGCTGTCCCTCGAGGAGGCAGGCAATGGTGAAGAATCTGAGAGGGGAGCCCCTTTAAGCATGAGCCTCAGCTAGCCTCAGGCAGCAGCTCCAGGAAGTGACTGCTGTTTTGATGCCCTGCCCGGAGTGATTCCGGGGGCGGCGGGGGGGGAGGAGTGTTAAATGCCATTCAGATGCCAATCAGTGTGGACGCGCTATTTCGGCATAATTCTGCGCTACTTCGTTGGGCATTTGTAGTGTGGACACACTATTTCAAAATAACTTACTTCAAAATAGGAGTGTGGTTTAGACATACCATAAGTTTCTATAACAAGAGCACCATAGAAAAGCTCCTGTGGAAACATAATTCTGCATTCAGTGAAAGGTGTGGGTGGTATGTGGTAAATAATGCATGGAACTAACTAGTGAATGATGAGGAGAAAAGGAAAAAAGATATTGTTGGTCTTCCAGTGCAGTGTGCACTGAATGGAGCAAGGACCCTATGAGAAAGAAATGTGGTCATCTAAGTTGATATAGCTGTATAGATAGAAACTTTTTAGTGTTTGACTTTGTAATCTTGACTTTTTAACATAAGTTTGCTGTTTCTGTGTTGTTTTTGTTTCCATTTTGTTTTGTTATGTAACTCTATATCAAACAGCCAAAGGAAAACTATGTTCAGTTTTGGACTTCTAGACATCTGTCATTTCTTTAGATATATTGGATAGTGCCTGGAGCTAACAGAGCAGTAAAAGCATCATGGTTCACTTAACTGCATCTCATGAGAACTCTGCTTGTTAATTCCATGACCAAAAAAACTGGAGAGCATGGTAAAAAGAGGCACGTGGAGGGGCACAGATAGCAATGCAGTATTCATTGTGACCATCACAGTGACGCCTGTCTGGCATGTTTTGTAAGCAGCCTTTGTCAGAACAATACCGGGAGATGGACCTGAGCCATAAATTGGTATCTCTAGATTTAAAATTGCCCAAAGTTCTCAGATGTTTGTGGCTGTGGTTTATTTCCCTATTTTGGAGGTGCAGGCTCTTGAGGGTGAACATGTAGTTCATGAGCGAGGAGCAAACTGTTTGTGCAAATTAATAGATACAAAGTCAAGCTTTAGTGTGGGTCCCCTACCATGGCTAGAGGGAACCAGACCATACCAGTATGCACTGGCTGTATGGAGCAGCTGAGAAGACATCATGACTAACAACAGGGTTTGTCTGGCCAGCTCTGGAAGGAAATAAAGCAGCATTTATGAAAGTTTTCAGGGATAATTTGTGTGCGTGGAAAATGTGTATTTGCAAAAAGTGAGGAGGTAGGGGGGTTTTGATGATGTTCTCTGGTAAGGTGAGGATCAGGAAGATGACTAACACTTGGGATTTTCAGCAAGGCATGGTGTAAGTAATACAAATATGTGTATTGAATTAGTCTCTCACTACTTTATCATAGTGCAGTGTGGGTAGAGTTGTTTGACTAGCCAATAAAAGTAATTATCATGGAAAAATCACTATGTAGCCTCTGCGAAGCCACATAGAGAGTCCCCCTTCTATTCTTAACCTTTCTACCAAAGTGGATCTTGGGGGCAGAACTCATACAGCTTTAAAGTATATGTAAACTCCTACTTTGGGGTGAGTAATTGGTTAAAGTAATCCATACTTATAGATAAGACTACATGAGTCATCAACTTCAATGAGGCCTACTTTTTCTCCTCCTATAAAAACATTATTTTTTACAAAAATAGGGGATTTTTTCACAAAGTTTCTCCTTTTTTATACTTGTTACGTAACAGATTTAGATCTTCTAAAGACAATTTAAAAAAAAATAGGTCCATCTTCTGATTCCCATTGATGCTTTGGGTATGAGGTTTTGTTCTCTGTCTGAATTACAGTAGAACCTCAACGTTACGAACTGACCAGTCAATCACACGCCTCATGTGGAACCAAAAGTTTGCAATCAAGCAGCAGCACAGAGAAAAATAAAGAAAATACAGTGCTGTGTTAAATGTAGATTCCTAAAAAAAAAGGAAAAGCATTATTTTCCTTTTGCATATTACTATTTCAAAGCTGTATTAAGTCAGTGTTTAGTTGTAAACTTTTGGAAGAACAACCATCGCATTTTGTTCAGAGCTGCAAGCCCTGCAGAGTTCTCAACTGCCTCCATTCCTGAGGCATTCATAACTCTAAGGTTCTACTGTAGCTGTATCCAGCAGCTTTATTCTAGATGAGCATATTTTGTGATCTTGATAGTTTATCCCCTTTATACTGTATTTTGTTTCTTCACTCTACCAGGTCCCTTTCAGTCCCTCTGAGTTATTTCCTAAATTTATTATATTCATTGTTGTTTGATATCTTCAGGAAAGGCAGGTTTACATCTTAATAGAAATTATGTTAGCAAAAGACGTATAATAGTGATCATTAGAACGAGCACAGTTTTGTTTTTTACACTATATCACATATTGGACTGTTCAAGAATTGATAATGTATAGCTTCATTCCACTGGAATGAGAAGCATAAGGTAAATCAAAGAGCATGTTTCTTCTGTCTGTGCAGCATGGTGTAGACACTGCAATAAGCCAACCTAAGCTACGTTGACTCCAACTACATTATTGACGTAGCTGGAATTGCATAACTTAGGTGTTGAATAAACCCTGTAGTATGACGTCCCCTAAGTGTAAATGAGAATCAGACCCACTGGGTTCAGTTCAGTGACCACCTGGGTGTCTTACATTTAGAAAAATGCATACATAAATTCATACCTCCATGTTTTAGCTTTAACATTTCTGGGAGTTTTGCCACTGGCTTCAGTGGGAGCAGTAGTGAGGTTGTACTTTATTTCCTGAAACAGTGCCCAATTATAGCATATTTCTTAGGAAGTTAGTAAAAAATCCAGTGCAACAAAATAATCAATTGCTTTGCTATAAGTATCACTTTTGTGTAATTAAACATAGTCCATGATGATATTATATATGCTGTGATATACCTAGGGTCATCCATTAAAAGCAGTGCCAATTGTAAAAGATTTTTTCCCCCATTCACAGAGAATATACTAATGTAAAATGAGGTGAGTTCAGTGAAATCTTCCACAGAAAATTTGACCGTTTTGGGGGAAAATATCTCAGATGAACTATTTTGATTAGGAAATGCCACCATGATAGCTCATCGATGTTGTCTCATACCCTATCTTTTATAGGCTGATTGAACTATATCTTTCCATCATGCACCATGGTCTTCCCTCTTGGTGATAGGAGACAATGAATCATGGAGTGGACCAAAATATATCATGGGATATGCAGTCCTGCTGGGGAACCCAGCCCGTAGAGAAGAATAGGGACATGAAGCAACTAAACTAGCTCTCCCAGGAAGAATACAGATGGTTTTTCTAAATCAAAATATTTCAGTCTTCTGGTAGACCCTTTTTACACAATAAAATGTATTTTGTTGAAAATCCAATTTTCCATTAAAAGGGTTTTTTTTAACAAAATGTTTTGACTAGTTATACTAAAAAAAGTCCTGTTAAATACACTGAAAAATATTTACAATTATCAAAGATGTAAATCCTTTCATCAAATGCATATACAAAGTATGTTCAAAATTAACAACATGGAAAGAGTATTAATAAACTACCCCTTCCGAATCCATGCTAATTTTTAAAAGGACCCACAAAATATTTTCAGTAGAGAAAATAAGTATTATGTAAAAAATGTAACTGGTGAAAAGAACAATTACAATCTCTTGTGATTAGGCTTGGGTATATGTTATATCCTGACCCTGCCACTGAATTAAGGTCTGACCTGAAGCAAGTCACTGTAGGCTTGAGCTAAAGTCAGCTGAAGTCAATGGAACAACTCCTGATGTTTATGACTTCTTGCTCAAATGCTTAATCTTCATGCTTTCTCATAGCACTTCCCTACTTCATAGGGTAGGGTTCACAAATACTACAGTGATATGGGCCATATAAGGCGTAATGCTCAATCCCAATCTTTCAGAGATAGTCACTAAAGATAAATGTAATTTAATGTTATTCTCTACTATATATTTGCAGATGTTGGCATTTTTCTCATTAACTATTTATTTGCAAGTAAACATGTTTTATATTTTTTCGACAGCTCTCCATACTAAATACGATTGAAAGGATACACTGACAATGTAAATATGCATGATCTGAATTTCTGTAGTTTTCTGAGCCCAGTCTATGCCTGTAACTTCTTGGCATTGTCCATATACAGCATCATCTCATCATGTAAGCCTATCATGCAGTTCACTTAATTTTTCTGTCACTTTGCTTATTACTATGGCTCCCATCTAAAAGTGTTCAGATGGAGAATGAGTGACCACAGCCATAAGCTAGGCAGGAATAATAACACATTGCAACCATTCTCTACATAAAGCAGAACTCTGGACTGCTGCAGTTCAAAGCTTTATATTTCTATCACTGCACAACATCAACTTAGTGATATACCATCCAAACTCACAGCCGTTATCACCGCATCCCCTGGTCATTTCAGACAGGGCACTGCAGATACAGATCCTTTACAACATCATTGATGTTCTGGGAGCCAGATGCAATTTTCTGTATTATACTGTTTTTTTTGGGGGGGGGAGAGTATTTTTCCTCCTTTTTCCCCTTAATGTTATGTAACATTGTATTGAAACATATGTCATTGTGAATATAAAAAAAAGCCATTCTCACCACCTACTTAAATAAATTTGCAGTTTCGAGTTCTAATGGGGGAGATCAGCTTATGCATTTATACTGCTCTGCTGAGCTAATAGAAAGTGTGTTGTCAGTTTTACAAAATGAAACTTCATGCACATGTAATGATTCTATGCATTTGTCAGGTGGGTATCATGGGGGTGCTTGGGAGGGTTCCAAACTTACCTAAGCCAGGCAAGTCCTTAGTCAACATCAGTGGCATTTCCAAGAGATTTTATAGGGATTATGCATATATTATACATTTATGCCCTCTGCAACAGTATAATATTCCCAGTACCTCAAAATCTCAATATACATTTTACCTGTCCTTTGACCAGCCAAGGAAAAAAACTTAGACAAAGGGTGAACATGAGTAGCACTAAAGCTAGTTTATTAGTACAGATGCTTAATGGTTCTGCAGCACTCACACACACATCACATTTGTGCTGGCAGTTTGGAGGCAAGCTGCAAGTGGCGCGAGTTAGTTTTGATTTTGCAGGTGGCTGAAACTGGCCAGATAACAACCAGCCCCCTTCTGCCCTCTCTTCCCTCCCCCCCCCCCCCCGAAATTTGGCCACAAGGCAACAAGAATTCCCTGTTGTCCCTTTGGATCCATGGGAGGTCTGTATGGCTTCTGGTCCATTCCCAGGCTTGGCATGCTGTTACATCTTTCCGAGGGAAGACACCTCACCTGGCTGCCTGTTACATCCATTTAAGCACTTCGCAGGAGTTTTTTCTAAGCCATAAAAGGCATTACATGGTGCTCTGCTTCATGATTGGGTGTTTCTCATTCACACTTCCTCACGCATTCCATAGGTTACATACATATTCATAAGTATGAAAATAATTAATTCTGTTAAAGCGATGTGGTTTCTAAGCAAGCATGTACTTTCTTAACAGAAACTATCTACATTGCAGCTACTCAACATAACAGGAAACTTTGTTCAAACTGTAGCTGAAAGGGCAAATGAGGGGGAAACAGAGCAGTCATGTCCAGCCAGCTATGTTCCAATAGGGGGGCCCATGTCCTGCTGGCTACAATACATATTAATGCTCTGTAAACTAATTAAGTGTACAAGCAGTCCAACCATCCTTCTCTGTTCCATTCTGAGTCCCAATCAGCCCTATACTGAAATCATGGACACTGGAGTTCATTTTACAGTTGGGATGCTGAATTTTGTTCTTTGGATTTCCCAAATGTCTGACCTCTCCACAACAGCTTTAGCTGCCTATGTGACCTGGTTGACTCTAGGCCAATCACCAATTCTCTCTCTTGTCCTCTCTCTCTCACCCCTGGAATGCCATTCCTTCCAGTAGGAACCATGTGCTGCTGTGAATTGCTTTTCTATTCTGGAATGAAAGCTTTGATCTCATTTCCCACACCCCGGCTGAGAAATACAGCACTGTAATTATATATCTATTCCAATTTTTACTTAATCCAGGATGGCAGCTTCAGAACAACTAATGATTCTTCTTCGAGTGATGTATCTGTGGGTACTCCACTGTAGGTGTCGGGCTGTTCCAGTGCTGCAGATCAGAGTTTTCCATAGCAGTAGCCAGTTGGGCCATGTACGCGCACCAGGTGCTTCATGCAATTCATGCCTTGCACTCCATGCATATGGCCCGATCCTCCTCAGTTCCTTCATTCCTGCCCTCAGTCATAGATGGAGTTTGCATCTCTCTTCACAGATACCAAGAATAGTTAGGTAAGTTTAGAGTTCTTGTTAGCTAGTCAGTTCACTATTTTCCTCATTACTTAGTTATTCATTCTGGGGAAAAAAAAGGGGGGGAGCAAAGAGCAGAGGACATAGGCCACAGTTCACTCCTGCCTCACCTCAACTATAAAAAAAAGAACGAAAAATGAACAAAACAAAAATGACAACAAATAATTTTTGTCATGCTGGGTTTACCAGGCTTCTAAAAATGTGACAGTTGTCATGAGACAATGCTGGCATCAGACAGGCACTCATCATGCATTAGGTGCCTACGGGAGGCACACATTCCCCAGAAACTCCCTCATTGCTGCAAGTTAATCACAAAGGTGCACTGCGACAGGGATTATGCATCTTTGCATGCTCCTGTTTGATAAAGCACTTCAACCAGCTGACTCTAGAGACTCTTCCTCTCGTTCAGACTCTCCTAGGGCCAAAAAGTGGTGAGCGAGATCCCCAATACCGAAAACTTCTGCTAAGAAGAGAGTTTCACCAACCTGGTCTCTTCCAGCTATTTTATCCATTCATGTCGGTACCGGGGATGAGCCAGGAACATCCAGCACTGCAAGCACCTGTTCCACAAGTCCCGTGGAAGTGAAGTCTCAGCATGCAACAGCGTCAGCACCAGCCAGCATGGCACTGGCACCACAGAGGATGCATGAACTGGAGAAGCATTCGATCACTCTGGCAAAATCCTCGACACCAACTAAGGATCACTCTAAGTCGACCAAGATGCTGCCTAAGGCCCCCAGCCCAGAACCAATGCTCTAGCACCAGCACCTATGTTACTCTCATCAGCACTGCACTCACAAGATTCTCCACACATTCCAGTGCTGGAGACCAGATCATCTCATGGCACTATAGCCAGACAACTCTCTCCATTGCCCCCTTCCTCATGGGGCTCAGTTAGGTCTCCCAGCTCTCCAGTGCTCTCGGTTTGCAGTGCCTTCCATGTTGACCGTAGGAGTGTCTTCTCATCTCAACACCTCTCACTTATAACTTCTCACTATGACCGGTTCGGACATAGGCCGTCCTATGTTTATCCTCCTCTTTGGATGGTACAATAGAACTACCTGCCACCTTATTCCAGACATTGGTCACCCTGTTATCACTCAGCCTCCAGGCATCGATCCACCGTCTCATCCACATCAGCTGAGAGGCACCTCCACCGTCATCATGTGCCCGTAGTCCACCATGCACCAAGCAGCCCAAGACTGAGGAGGGACAAATAACAGATGAGGACGAGCCTTAGCATCCTTATACTTCCCCAACAGACCAATCTTCTTCCTCCTAGTGGTCATGCCAGGAGAGCCATCACCAAGTGCTCCAATCCAATGGGGATTTCCCCATTTAGATCTATTCGCATCCCACAACACCAAATGCTGTCATTATTGCTCCAGAGTGGGTGTGGGATATGGATCACTAGAGGATACCTTCCTAATCACCTGGAATGCCCTGCTACACTACACCTTTCCGCCAATTCCTCTCACCTTGAGAGCCCTCAAAAAAAATCAGGAGAGCACTCAAGTCATCCTGATAGCCCCTTCCTGGGCCAGGCAGAGGTAGTTTCCTTATCTCTATTGGATGTCTCTTTGACCCTCTCCCCATCGTCTCTTCTCCAGTCACTACAATCTACTGACCTAGAATGAAGGAACCCTCCTACAACCCAGCCTCATACCTTGCACCTGACAGCTTGGTTCCTTGTTGGTTTCATGAGTCCAAAACACTCTGCTCGGATAGGGTAAAGGACATCCTACTGCACAGAGGACAACAGATCACACATACTACTTACCTCCAAAAATGGAACAGATTTGTTGCCTGGTGCACTCAAAAATGCATTGAGTCAGATGCAGCACTGCTCCACATAATTTTGGATTACATCCTTGACTTGAAGCAGTCAAACTTATCTCTGGCCTTCCTCAGGGTCCATCTCGCTGCTATCACCACATTCCATCCCCGAATAGACGAATATTCCATTTTAGTGCACACCGCCACTAGAAGATTCCTCAAAGGCCTTCACAATCTTAACCCGCCCCATAAACCTCCACTCCCACTGTGGAATCTAGAGACAGTGTTGGACACTTTCACTCAGCCTCCATTTGAGTCCTTGGCAACCTGCCCTCTTTTTCTGATGACCATGAAGGTTGCTTTCCTGATTTCAGTAACGTCTTCCTGCAGGGTGTGTGAGCTTGCAGCCCTTATAGCGATGCCACCTTATACCATATTCACTAAGGACAGTGTTATACTATGATCTCACCCTTCCTTTCTATGAAAGATGTGCTCTGAATTCCATAGTAACAAACCCATTGTCCTCCCCACCTTATTACCATAAACCACATTCATCTCGACAAAATGCAGTCTTGCACACCTTGGATGTTCGCAGGGCTCTTTCCTTCTATAGAGAGAGAACCAGGGCCTTCCGTACATCACAATACCTCTTTGTATTGGTTACTGAGCACTCCACGGGGAGATTAGTTTCATCACAACATATCTCCAAAATTGTCCACTGAATTCTATTCTCTGCAAAACAAAACACTCTCCCTTCCACCAAGAGCACACTACTCTGGAGCGGTGTCAACATCCACAACCTTTCTTTGGGGTATCCCCCTTCAGGATATTTGTTGTGCAGCTACATGGTCATCGAATCACACCTTTATGAAGCACCACACCATTCTTCCACATCTTTCCAAGGATACCTCAGTACCCTCTGCAGTGCTATCTACCACCAAAAACAGTGACTCCAAAGCCCACCTGCCTTTCATTTTGATTACTGCTACAAAGTCACCTACAGAGGAGCACCCATGGGGACATCACTCGAAGAAGAAAGGGAAGTTACTCACCTTGTGCAGTAACGACAGTTCTTTGAGATGTGGGTGCTCCACTATTACCCTCTTCTTTGGAGTTTGTTTTCCTCTCTTTTCAGGTATTCAGGTATACACGAGGAATTGAGAGGGTCAGACTCTTATGTGTGAAGTGCATGGCGTGAACGGCATGAGGTACCTGGTGCACATATGTGGCCCCACCAGCTATTGCTATGGAAAACTCTGATCTGTGGTACTGGGATGACCTAACATCTGCAGTGGAGCACCGATGGGGACACACATCTTGAAGAACCGTCGTTACTGCACAAGATGAGTAATTTCTGCTATATAAGCCTGTCAGTGTATGCTGGGACCAGCAGTTCCTCCCAAAACTTGATCATCTAGTAATCTTTGTCAGAGACGCAGATGTTGGCTCCATGAGTGATCCAGGAGGTGGAGCATCCATAAAAAATGATGAATGTTCAGCAACCCAGGACAGGAAAGGAAGGGGTGGGGCAGAGGTCAGGATTTAGGAAAAGAGATCATGAAAGAGCAGGGCCTAGGGAAGAGCAGAGTTTGAGCTCCAGAACTCCAGCCCCTTAGCACTCCAGAAGTTGACACCTCTGGTGGGGATTTCAATAGCTACCACTCTGAGCAGGGGTACACTGATTTGAATGTGAAAATGTTGAACGGTTGATTAATTAGGCAACTAAAACTGATTTTGTGCTGATCCATGATGCAAAACAATGTGGCACATTTCTCTCAGTCTATGATGGAAATAGCATTTGCATAGGCCGCAAGTATAAGAGGCAAGGGGAGTCAATACCTCTCCTGGGTCTTAGTGGTCTACCTCTCCCTTACTCTTATCCCTATTCTGCCCTTCCTGAAGGTTTCCACAGCAGGCGGCTGCAGCTTGCAGACTGGTGACTCTCTCCCAAAGGGGATCTGTTAACTTAAAAGTGAAAATCCTTCAAGTCTGCCAGACCTATTAGCATAACGTTGAACCCATGAAAGAGCCATTAAGTGGTAATGAAACCATTTAACAGGCATGTGCCAACACTATTTACTAACAAAAACAATTGTGAATTACTATGTCTACAGGAACTTAGTTTAAAATTTGCTTTACTTATTTCATTAGTTTGTTGCTGAATATTTATAAAATCACATCTCTAAAAATCCATATTTAGATGCACAATCTTAAGTATTCAGCTGTAGCCTTATATATTTGGATCTTCAGACATAGTTTTTTCTTTTAATAAATTCTTCAAAAGACCATCCTTATCTAAAATACACCTTTTAATTTTAATTCATATAGTAGAAATATTTGCTTTCAAAATCTTCCTGTCCTTTCTGTCCATCCCTGTTCTCCTTTTATGGCCCTGGTTGAAGAGAGTCCTTAAGGGACAACATTAATTTTCTTCCAGATAGCTGGACAAATGAGTTTCCCTTTTACTTTTGACTATTTGATCAACTAGTTTTAAGAGAACCCTCCACCAAAATCAGTACCTTACTAAGATATAAACTTCTTTGATATGTCTAAAATATTTGGAGACATATTTTAACATAAACATATAGGATGTGTCTACACTGTACCCTTACCTTGAAATAAACTGTGCCCCTTAATCCTTGTGGAACAAGGTTTACAGGGATGTCAGAATAGCAAGCCCATTAAATTTCAAAATAATAGGCTTGCTCAAAATACACAGAATAGCTGTTTTGGGACACTTCCAGTATCCTGAAATAGCTCTGCAGTGTAGACGTAGCCATAGTGAAATTTCAATACGTCTTTTTATGAAAATCACACAAAATACGTGTTCCCTTTTTCTAAAAGCAATGAACTTGGTTATGAGCACACTCATCTGCTCTGACTGATTAATTTAAAATAATGCCTTTGTTTTAGTGAGTTTAAATATGTAGTTCTTTGGAATGATTACTTTATGAAGCCTTAATAGTATATTTAAAACACAAAATCAGCTTAGAAATACTGATAAAGAAAATATAAAACAGAGAAGAGCTGCATTGTGTATTCCATATTTTAATGTTGATTTCAGCAGAACACTGATTTGCCCTTACTACAAAGTATTTGCAAGTAAGTCTCTGACAAACTTCAGGGTACATCAAAAAGCCTGTGACAGACATTTTTTATTCCCAAATTTAGTGTTTTAATTAAGTACCTTCTGCATGATCATCTTCACAATCTGGCATGCAGTGGAAAATGTAATCTGTTTCTTTTAGAAGAATGGCTTTTTCCCCCAAATGTCATTTGCTACATGTGGATTCAGGGATTTGGCTGGAATGTGTGAGCAGAGAGAAGAGAGAGGAGGCAGTAGGGAGGCGCCGGGCCTGAGCAGAGCAGAGGTGGAGTATAGGCAGAGCCACAGGCTAAG
This sequence comes from Rafetus swinhoei, assembly GCA_019425775.1. NCBI lineage: Eukaryota > Metazoa > Chordata > Testudines > Trionychidae > Rafetus > Rafetus swinhoei. The sequence goes on from CM033424.1 coordinate 156,897,354, forward strand.
GAGCTTGCCTCCCCAAGCAGCAGCTTCACCCACCCTCCATCCCTTCCCCCCTCCCTCCCATCCCACATGGGTATCTGCCTGATCTTGTCTGGGTTACTGAGCTAGATTGTTTGTTCACTTTTACAGGAGATAATGTTACCTGCTTCTTGTTTACAATGTCACTTGAAAGTGAGAATAGGCATTTGCACGGCACCTTTGTAGCCAGCACTGCAATGTATCTATATGCCAGATATGCTAAATATTCACATCCCCCTTCATACTTCAACCACCATTCCAGAGGGCAAGTTTCTATGCTGATGGTGCTTGTTTATTTTTTTAAGTGCTAATTACATTTGTAACTCAACTCCTTGGGAGAGATTTGTATGTCTCCTGTTCTCTTTCACCTGCATTTTGCCATAGAATTCATGTGATAGTAGTCTTGGATGATGACCCAACACGTGTTCATTTGAAGAACATTTCCTTGCAGATGTCACAAAAAGCAATGAAGGTACCAATGTGAGATTTCTAAAATAGCCACAGCACTTGACCCAAGCTTTACGAATCTGAAGTGCCTTCCACAATCTGATGGGTGAGGTCTGGAGCATGTTGCCAGAATTCTTAAAAAGAGCAACACTCAGATGGAGAAACTACAGAACCTGAACCACCAAAAATGAAAATCAACCTTCTACTGTTGACATCTGCCTCAGATAATGAAAATGAACATGCATCAGTCTAGTCTATTTTCGATCATTATCAAGCAGAACCTGAAAAAGAAATACAATTGAGTGGACTGCGTAGACTCTAAAGTTTTACACTGTTTATTTTATTATTAATGAAATTATTTTTGTACTAATTCCACATTTGCAAGTTCAACTTTCATGATAAGGAGCATGCATTACAGTACTTGTATTAGGTGAATTAAAAATACTATTGATTTTGTTTTTTACAGTGCAAGAATTGTAATGAGAAATATAAAGTGAGCACTGTACACTTTGTCTTCTGTGTTGGCACTGAAAACAATATATATGAAAATGTAGAAAACATCTCAAATATTTAAATAAATGGTATCTCCATTACTGTTTTAACAGTGCAAATGTGGAATTAATCAGAATTAATTGTAATTGCTTTAATTACATCCGTAGCGGAAACTCTTTTGACTGCCCTGGGATTGGTGTTCAAAATAGTCGAGCTCTTTCTCCAAAACAGACAGGTCAGCAAAAACAACTATTCAGAGAACGCAACTACTATGGTTTTTGGGAATCAGATCAATCGTCTTCCTAAAGTTTCCGTTCTTTCACCAATTCTGCTCATTGTATGCATCAATGACCTGCCAGCTGCGCTCATGTGCTTGTTTATCTATGCTGGTGACATCTGCTGCAGCGATCAAGTTCAATCCTTCTCAGAAATGGACAAGGTCTTGAATGATGACATGAAACTCATGGTAGACTATTGTAGAGAATGGTGCCTGCAGCAGAGCTTTTCAAAGACATTTGCTGGCATATTTCACCTGCATAATGCAAACACAAGCCCCAAGTTCAATTTTTTTTCTTAATGGCCAATGTCTGCATGCTGATAGAGAAATTTTTTCTTCAATTTTTGTTCTTATGTAGCAGACATTTTTTTAAACCTGGCAGAAACATCTGCCTCTGTTAGATACTTTCCCTTTACCAGAGAGAGAAATAATCCAATATTCAGTTTGCTTCCTTCACACTTTTACCTGTGCTCAAAGCCATGGGGTCAAATGATATCTCCTGCCCCTGAAACTCAGCCTAAATGAATGGATCCTTCTGCCTGTGGAGCCTCACTGAGTTCTGTATGATACCACATGGGCAGATGAACCAGAAAGAGCAGATCCAGGTGCAGGTTCGAAGCCGCATTATAAATACTAGCCAACCTCCGCCTCATGGCTGTGGTGCTGGGGCTGAGGAGCAGCACAGACAGGAGGATGTGGCAGCGAGGTGGAGTGGGTGGCACAAGGGAGGGCAGGATGTGGGAAAACTTGGAGTGCACCAGCTTGGGGGGCTGAGGGAGAGACAGGTGGAGAATGGCAGGCAGGGACTTACTGTCAGCCCCACCGCTCGCAGCATCTCTGAATTCTCTTTGTCCCCCAGGCCAAATGTGCCATTGTGCTGCGGCAGCAGCTGCTCAATGGAGCACAAGGCACTACCCCCCCCACCACGCTCTGCTGCTCCTGCCACCCCCACCTGCTGGACAGGCCACCTCCAGGGCACAGGAACAGTGCAGGGCCCTGGCCCACAAGCCACCCACCCCAGCGGGCACAGGTCTGCATGGTACCACATCCGGCTCCCTGCTGCACCTGCTGGCTACTTGCTGGGGAGGCACCGAACCCCCCCCCCAACCTCCGCCAATGGTAGCTCAAGGAGAGGGGCCCTGGCTGCGCTCTGCCCAACCTAGCCCACCGGGCTACCTGCTGCTGTGCCCGCTGCCATCAGAGGGCGGGGTTCCCCTCAACTCATTTCTGACTCATTCTGACATTTTCTAGAAACTTCTCAAGTCTTCCGGTGTATTCTCAAACATTCTCTGTGACAGATGGTGTGGTGGACACCTCTCCTTTTAGAATAGTTTAGATGCTTAGTAGGCCTGCTCTGGTCAAAGTTCAGCCCCACAAGTTTGTACGACATGGCTTCTTCCTCCTCTCACCTTCACTGTTGATGAAGCACAGACTCTATGAAACATGTCATGTGATTTTCTGTCTTGATTCTGTAACTGAATACTTGGTTTAGAAAGGAGAATTTTAGCTGAGCCAGATCTCTAAGTTAACAGTAAGGGCAGCTACAGTTTATTAAAACTATGTCTGGCCCTCCTGTAATTTCCCAGTGCAGCTTCCAGTTGGGCATAATTCAGATGATTCTGGATCCTAAAAGACAAATAACCAAGAAAATGCTTAGTTAGCTACAGTAAATTCAAGAAAAATGTGATTCCATTTTTAACTAACATTTGGAAGCCTTCCTCTTTAACCGATGGCATTATGCTCTTTAACGGGTAATCTTCTTCAACTACTCTTCGGCTGTGTCTACATTGGCACCCCTTTCCGAAAAAGGGATGCTAATGAGACACTTTCGAATACAAATCTGCGGGATTTAAATATCCCCGCGGCATTTATTTACATATTGCCGCTTTTTCGGCTCGGTTTTGCCGGAGAAAGCGCCAGTCTAGACACGATCTTGCGGAAAATAAACCCTTTTCCGGAAGATCTCTTATTCCTACTTTCAAGTAGATCTCTTATTCCCCTTTCAAGTAGGAATAAGAGATCTTCTGGAAAAGGGTTTATTTTCCGCAAGATCGTGTCTAGACTGGCGCTTTTCTCCGGCAAAACCCCGAGCCGGAAAAAAGCGGCAGCCATGTAAATGCAAATACCGCGGGGGATATTTAAATCCCCCGCAGATTTGCAATTCCGAAGTGTCTCATTAGCATCCCTTTTTCGGAAAGGGGTGCCAATGTAGACACTGCCTTCCAGTGTGAATACAGCAATGTGAAGTTAGGCAGTTGGTTGGACTCAGAAGAAAGTAGGAGAAAGACTGAAATATTTGCTCCTTTTATATATTAAATGTCCTTTACTCTTCTGTTCTGAGGCTGTTAAATTCATCTCTCAGTTACATTGAAGTAAGTCTCTGGACCTCAATGGAGTCAATCCCTGATCACACAGGATAAATGGGAGGAAAATGTAGTCAGTTTAACTGTAATCTGGGTCTTTTTCACTGTCTTTTCTACTTCTGTAGAATCCTCAAAAAAGCTATTGCAACAGAAGTCCCTCTCATACACTGAGTCATACTCCACAGAACAAAGCCTGACCTGATAATTCTGGGTAGTATATAAGCTTTGTTCTTAGAAGATTGGTGGATTAACAGCCAAAGACTTTTACCAAATTGTAAAATTCAAAATTCAAAGAGCCAAATTCTGAGCTTGCTTGTACGTCATGCAATCCCAATGAAATAAGTCAGCACTGATTTTTGCCCTTCAACTAAAGGGTAAGTGTATACTGAAACTACCCACTGGATCAGAGACAGTACTCCATACCCACTATCAAGTTTAAACATAAGTCTTCATAGCCTGTAAGGGACTTCAGACCCTTTCACATCCTAAATTCTAAGCTTGCCATTAAGAAGATAATATGCTTCACTGAGCTAAGTGCACAAAGACATCATGCCTTTTTCTTTTGAGGATTTATCTGCTTCACTTCTGGATTTCTGTGACTTACTTCATGTTCGCCTCCCAGGACTTATTCTCTGCAGGCAGGCCTGCTTTGTCAGACCATTTATCAATATACCTCATTTGTCCCTAGCGCGCAGTCTGGCCTTCCTGATTCTAACCTGCAGGTTATTCCATGTGTCAGCTTAGATAAAAGAACACCAAGAAGCTCCTGGAACACCATTGTGCTCCATAAAATGTCATCAGCAATCTTCCACAGATTCAACAACCTGAAATGACATTACACCTGCTGCCTGACAAATAATTGATGTATAGCTGATACAGGAAATGGGACAGCTGGGTTTCTGTGGCTTTGCCCTGCTAGCTGCTGCCTTTTTCACTTGGCTGTTGGCAGTGGTTAAGGACTGTGATTGAAGTACAAGTTCAAGCAAGCTATACACTCTCCTTAAGAAAAAAGGATTGTGTCCAAAAAATTAAATGCCTTAACAACTTAATTGAACAGCACAAGTTGTATGGTTTAGAACAGTCTATATTCTGTAAACTCTTCAATGGCATGTTTGATTCTTACAAACATTTACCCAGGCTTTTCTTTTCATTAACTATAAATAAAGTAATGGTTGCAAGGATTAGCCTGTAAAAATAGAAACATCCATTGGGAAGACACACGAATACATTTGTATTCTCAACCACTAACAAAGGTACAGTTAGTTCCTGCTTTCACTGTTTCCAAATACTTTCCTTGTAAAATTCAGAGACCCAATAGACTAAGGCATCTGCAAGACTTAGTAGTGACTCCTCCTTTAAAGATCCTACCATTGGTGTTCCTTTCATAGAAGATTTACAAGGCACTACAGTGGCAGGCTCATGAAGTGTCACACAGTGTCTCTTATTTCCTCTTTTTTTGTAGAATATGCTGTCCAAATGGAAACCTGCCACACGGCAAATGTTCTATACGGTAGGATACTGTGTTGTTGTAGCCCTTCTGCTCCCAGGATATTAGAAAGATGAGAGAGGGATATTTTATTGGACCAACTTCTGCTGACATGAGACCAAAAAAAACCCCTAATCTAATTCCATATGGATATCAGGTGGATACGGTAGCATATTTTCTCTCTAATACACAATAGGAACAAGATCTTAATTTCAAAGTATATGCATCGCTACTGGAATATTGAGTGTTAAACTGGGGAAGGGGACCTTTAAACATTGGTTTGTATATAAAAAAAACAGAATGATCTCCAGATCATCTCATCTGAAGAAATGGGTTTCCCCAGGAAAGTTCATGATACTATATATTTTTGTTAGTCTCTAAGGTGCCACAGAACTATTTGTTGTTTCTAAAGTTACAGACTAACACAGCTACCTGTCTCAGACTTGAAAACAGAATAAGTGTTTGTATAGAAAGGATTATAATATGTTGAAAGCACTGGACCTAGAATCTAAAAATGTGGGTTGTATGACTAAAAAGAGCTTTATAAACATTTATATGTGGGCCAAATCCTGATGGCTTTTTCCCATTTTTATATCTGTTTTCATTCAGCTTCAGTTTTTACTCGGGTAAATTCACAATCAATGGAAGTGCAGGTTGAACCTCTCTAATCTGGCACTCTATGGTTCAGCAATATCCGTGGTCCGGCATGACTTTAGTTAGTCAGATGTCCACTTATCATAGGTGTGGCCTAGTTTCTCGTGATCTGATAAAGTTTGTTTACAGCCACCAATCCTGGCCTTCAGTGTTCTGTGCTGTTATTTAGCTCTATTTTACCCCCTAAATGTCTTCTAAGATCCCAGTAAATCTAGTGGAAGAGTTGGTAATGCTGCTAGATAATATTGACTTCCAGGGGCAGACTGGCCTGGCGGCATACTGGGAATTTCCCAGTGGGCCGTCATATCCACCCATGACGGTCCGCCGTTGCCCCGCACTCCGAGCGGCTCTGCATCCGCACTGTATGCGGCGCACGGAGCCTGACCCGCCACTTGTGCTGCATGCTGGACGTGATGCAGGGAAAGGGGGCGGGGCTTGAGGGGCACGCAGGGGTGACATCATGGGGAGGGCCATTCCCAGGCCTATTTTGATTGCCAGTCCGCTCCTGTTGACCTCCCATAATACAGAAAACTCTCTGGTCCAGCACCGATCAGGTCCTGAGGGTGCCTGACCAGGGAGTTTCAACCTGTAAGCACATCAGGATTTGTCCTTGTAATCTTTAAAAACACGGTCAAATGTATTTCTCAGTTACATGCGTGTTAATCTAGAATAACTAGGAATTAAAGGACATTTCAACAAGACACATCAGCAAGAGTCTGGATTTACACCAGCGTGGCTGGGAGAAGAATGTAGTCAAACCCTGCAAAACCTTACTCAAACTACCATGGATGATCAGTGGGAACCATCAAAACAGATGTCTGTCTAAATCAAGTAACAAGATGATTATATGTCCATAATTAATAACCGTCCTCTTTCTGCTCTTCTTTGTACTTTTATAGCCTCCTAGACCTTCCTGTAGGCCCCGATCCTGCAGTCACATTCATATCTTTACAAAGATGAGTACCCCTGTTAAGTCAAATATACAAATCAAGATGAATGCTTTGATGGAAAATTTCATGTGTCACTCAATCAAGTAACAGAAACAATACCATGGGACTTATATAATTAAACAAGGAAAATTTTGGTTTGTACATCTGAAATTCATGCTGTATTGGTGGCTAAGATCAATCGTTTTTGCTCAACGTACTGATTACTTAAATAATAACTGATGTTGAAAAAATGTTGACCTGCAAATGTTAGTCAATATTCTCAGATTTTCAGAAGGTAGTGTGTAGGGACAGAGCTTCAGTTGATGTAAATCATTGTGTCTCTATTAGGATGAGAATGTGGCTTTTAGAATGAAAATTTGCTTTAGGTATTTAGATATTTATCAGTCTTAAAATTCACTATCCCAAAGTGTTTGCACTAAGGAAGGTAAAGCATATGAACAGTCATCAAAAAATAAACAAAAAGGGGGTTGCAACCCTGCTTGAATCAAAATTCACTTTAGAAATTGAACTAACTCCATGTCTTTGCTGCTATTTCATTCAGCTTTAGTAAAAAGCTATAAGTGTACATAGTTCTGTGATAAAGTGGTAGGGAGTAGATAGTGTCCTGCATTGCCTGGTCTGTATAAATTTAATCCATAACTTATATAGAGACAGTTCAGGTCCTTAAGGAACATAACTACATTTGAAATACGAAGTGTTTCTTATATTATCTTAAAGTATCTTGTAGTAGTGATTCATGGGGTCAGAGTATGGGAAATCCAGAAATGGCTGACATCTGTGTAAGCTCTGGTCTTCTATTTTTGCTTTGTATTTTTTGGGGTGGGGGTGGGGAGAATATATATAAAACAATCTTCAAATAGTTTAACCACTGAAATCTTTATATCTTTACTGAGTGCTAAACTGTCCTTTTCTCTGTGTAGAGATATGAAAAGATATGGTTTTCCTGTTGGTGATATTTGCTCTGTGGGAGAGAAGCTGAAATAGCATTCTAAACACAAATAGACTACAGATGACTACGGCCTTTGCAAAATAACTCTCTCTGTATTGATTCACTTCAAGGATAAAAGCCTATTGGAGTGATTGAAAGTCAGCCCTAAGCACACACACAGACGAGCCATGGTAGAATTCTGCACAAGTGGCATGAGGATTCTAATAAATGTCAGCTGTGGATGGCAGGTAACGAGAATTACCCAGTGGCTATGTATTCCCCAATTTTGTTCCAGCCTCTGAAAAGACATTCAATTTAGTTTAAATACACCCACTTCCTTTTACAGCTGAGGAATTTGAAAAGGAGGATGAAATCATTATTTAATAAAGCAGAGATCATCCTACCAAGATGAAAAGAGAGATCCCAAGCAAAGTAAGAAAACTTTTACTAGTGCTGCAGGATGGACACAGTTCCTTCTTTCTGTTTCTCCTCCATTTAGATGCAACCAATCAATTGTATGTTTTGGTCTTTGCACACATTTCTGGTAGATGACAGAAAAAAATATCCAAGTTGAAATCTAACTATAACATCTAGCACTCAAAGGCAGCACTGTGTCTCTTTAAAGCTTTTTGTAAACACCATTTCATCTTAGCTACACACTACAGTGTACAAGAGGTAAATATTCCTAGTCTAAATTTACATATGTATGAGCTGGGACACAAAGGAATAAGTGTTTTGCCCATTGAATGAGTCCTTGACTGAGCTGGTCTTAGAATTTAGGAGCTTTTCACAGGCTTTATTCACATCACCTACCATGCTCTTCTTTCCCACATACAGCGTTTATTGTTGTGTGTGGTTTTAATACAGAAAAAACATGCATGTTAATACAATAGAATATTATTTTTTTAAAGTATGTAATAATAAATAGAAGCAGACAAAAAAAACCTGGAATAATAAAATCCAAGTTTCATGAAGGCATTTTCCCTTTGAAATTTTAGTCAACTACACTTGCAGCTGATTCGTACCTTAAAAATCTTGACTGTATATCATATTATATTTTCCTAAATAGGGCATCACATTTTCCCTCTTCAAACCAGTGTGCTAATACATTTCCCCATTTTACAGATGGAGAAACTGAAAGCCAGAGTATCAAAGTCTCATGATTTTCATCACCTTATTGAATGATGCAGTGCAAATGCCAGGAATGGATAAGGATCCTAGAGTTCCTGGCTTCTAGTCTGGTCCTCAATCTTCTAGTTCAGCTCTCTGATGACATAGTGGTGAGGGAATGTCAGCGTTCAGCGGTCATATACTATGCTTGCCACCTAATCTGAGGAGAAGGATGGCACAGCAGCTGCATGAAGCTTTTGATGAGGTCTGCAAGGCAGTTGACCAAGACATAAGAGATTGCTTCAAGAATCTTTGCCATCTGACTGACTCTCCACTGGTAGCAGCATCACATAGAACCCAGCCTCCTTTCTGTAAGCCTCCCACTCTCAGCAAGTGCTTCCTAGAAACCCAACCCATTTACCAGTCACACCGTCGATGGCCTCCAAGGGCTGTGAATGGCTCTCTGCTTCGGGAAGTACAAAATAGCTCTTGGCTGCAAGCCTCTGTGGATGCAAAGTCTTCTTCTGGCTTTGGGTCCCTCTCCCCCTCAGAACACTCAGCTCTAACTACTTCTTCCTATCTCAGTCCACTGCCTCCTGAAGCATCCATGGGGTTCTTCAGAGTGGTGGTGGAGTCATCTCCAAGTATATCATCCAAGTATATCATTTGTTAGAACCTGGTCTTGGGCACAGCACCAGAGCAGTGGTTTGCTTCCCATGCCATGTGGTAGGCATTTGCAGCTCCTTCACTTTGACCCTGTACTGAAGTGCATTCCAGTCATGGCCCTTTTTGTCATGCACCTAGAAAAGTGCCTGTGGATATTGTAATTCCTATGGCTGGAGTGCAGCTGAAATTGGACTGCCTCCTTTCCTCAAATGCTAGGAGGTCCAGCACCTCAGCATCGCTCCTGGTGCATGGAACAGGCTTGGCCAGCTGGAGAGAGGCGCTGAGAACATACCATGCATTGCTAAACAAACAGGGGAATTTCAAAAAGAACACAAGCAGTGGATCTGAAGATTGGTCACCTGAAAGCAGGTCAATAGGATTCAAAAGAGATGACCACTGAGGCAAGAATAGGCATTGTGGGAAGGTTGCCGGAGGCCAGTCAGGATGCAGTACTACACCAAGGTGTCCATACTGGCACCCCAGTGCATTACCCAGAGCGCAGCAAACTCTACACTTCTCGCACAAGAGCTTTACCTAGAGAGCACTAACTGCACAGCTAGTGTGCACTAAGGGCCTTGCCAGTGTGGACACCACAAAAGTTTAATGCCAAGGGCTGATTTACTATGTAGTAACTCACCAGTGTAGACATGGCCTTAGTCATGGAGTGCAAGAAAAACCACATAGGAGGCAGAAAACAAAGACAAGGGATAAAATAATTTTTCATTATAGCAAAAGGTTAACAGCAGTGTACCTCAAAGTTCTATAGAAGGTCCTATGTTCTTTAATATATTTATTGGCTGTCTGGACACTGGGCTGAGCAGTGACACAGAAAAATCGGCATCTAACACAAAGTTGTTGAGGTTAGTAAAGTCTAACCTGTAAGGAACTTAAGAGACACTACTTATCCACCTTAGGTGATTGGGCAAAATGATGGCAGATTATGTGCAATGCTGTCAAATGCAAAGAACAATTTGTACTACTTACACACCTTACACGGTTTCAGATAAACTATTTCAACTCCACAAAGGGCCTAAATGTAGGCTATATTGTGAAATCCTCTTCTCAGTATGCAGCTACAGGTCAAAAAGGAAAAGAAAATGTTAAGTTGCTTAAGGAATGAAAAATAATATGCACAAGAAATAGTAATGATAATATATAAATCAATGGGGCAGCCTTATCTGGAATACTGTATGTAGTACTAGTTGTCCTAGCTAAAAAGACTCTGCAGAACTTAAGGGAGTTCAGAGAAGAGTTATGACAATGATTAAGGATGGGGAAAAAACTCTCAAAATGAAAAAAGTTTGAAAAAATGGGATTGTTCATCAAGGAGCTCAATAAGAATAGACGTACTAAAACATGTAAAATAATGAATTGTATCCAAGAGAGAGATCAAGTCTCATAACACAAGAACTGAAAAAGCAGAAAATTAAAACCTGACACAAAGAAATATAATTCCACTCAAAGCATGATTAAATTGTAAAACTCATTATCACAGCATGTTGTTGAAGCCAGTAACTCCACCAGATTCAAAGAGGGAATGGTTTGTTTACACAGATTTCAATACTATCCAGAGCAGTAATAGCTATTTCTTAAAAAAGTGTTAGAAGGGAGACAAAGGCCTCATGTTTCACATTTTAAACAAATCTCTGACTAGAAATTAGGATGAAACTGTCATGATGTGTTGACCGATTCACATCTCCCTTTCTTGCATCTTAGAAGAATCTGATGCTGGCCGCTGGTGGTGACACAAGATCACAGATCTGACAGTACCAGTAATTCCTATGTTCCTGCAGATTAACAGAGGATTTAGTCCCTAATCCAACCTCTCATGTGCAGTACATTCAGATTTTGAAAAAAAGACACACATACTGATATATTCTCTCTCTCTCTCTCTCTCTCTTTAAAAAAATCCATCAGGGCAAATAGACCATAAGGGCAAGCAAGATCCATATGTAAGTCAGCCTCATTATTTCTCAGGTTTAAAAGAGATGCAAATAGACTAGAACATAACCCATGTTTCAGGGGAAGGGTTATATATTCCAACTCTCTTGCATTTGAAAAAAGAATCATCACCCATGCGTTACTTGTTGTGTCATTTTTGGCAAAAACATTTAGGATTATATTTGTAATAATTCAGAGTGTGGGTGACATTTATTTTTTACAAGAAATCTTAAAAGAGCTTGCAGAGCCAGGGTTGTGGGGGTTTTTTCCTGACAAGCTCTGACAATATAAATTAAATACCTTCTGATCTGTGGCATTTTACGATTTATAACGAGGATGAGTTGCTCTTGTACAATTTCCTCTTCCCATTACAGGTTTTCTCAGAAGAAGGAGGAATCCACATTTGGATACTGGTATGTTCTGTAAAAGATAATAGTAAATAGCACTGCTTTTATCTTTTTGATGTTCTCATATTTGTATCCCTGAAAACCACTATCTTGAGACATATTTAAAAAGTCTGATGTGCAGAAAGTGTTGCACACGTATTTTCTAAATATGAGGCCTTCTTAAGGGTAACACACAAAAATTGAGACACCTACAACATTTGTTTCTTTTGAAAATTTTGGTCTGGCCACTTTTTTAATGCCAGGTCTTCTGTCTACTTTTTACCTGTCTTGTTTACTCACTAAGTAACCCCTTACCAAGCACAGTTATCAGACTTCACACTGCATGTTTGTAAATATGAACTTGCCCCCTGAAGACTGCATTAATACCAGTCAAAGTTTGCTTATGAGCATTTCCTCACCATGCAAACATTAAAAAGTGAGCTAACACAAGCAGTAACACCATTCTTGCTCCCCACAGTGGGTGAGATTTTCACAACATGTGTTCCACAATTACATAAAACTGCACTTATTACTACTGATTACAACAGGAACAGAACTAGGCCAATGCTAAATACTTTAAAAAAATCCTAGCTAATATCTATCTTTGAGATGGGGTGTGAAACAGGCTAGTTGTCAATTAATTATGGCACAAGGTTCAACAAATGTAACCAGTTAGTTGCTTCTCACCCAAAGGAATGGGACTGGGAAGCATCAGATGATAACTTAATGAACACCTGAGCCCCATGAAACCTGAGAGGAGTCAGTCTGAGGGGAGTGATCACACAAAGGGTATGTCTACACTTGCCCCTAGTTCGAACTAGGGAGGCAAATGAAGCATACCGAAGTTGCTAATGAAGCACGGGATTTAAATATCCCGCTCTTGATTAGCATATTTGCGGCCGGTCTCCATTTTAAAACGCTGGTAGCCCGAATTAACTCGCCCCAAAACCCTTCCCTCCCATGCAATGAGGAGTAACAGTTAATTTGAGGGAAGGGTTTTGGATCGGACTACCGCGTCTACACGGGCGAGTTAATTCGGGCTACCGGCATTTTAAAATGGCAACCAGCTGCAAATATGCTAATCAAGCGCAGGATATTTAAATCCCGCACTTCATTAGCAACTTCAGTATGCTTCATTTGCCTCCCTAGTTCGAACTTGGGGCAAGTGTAGACATACCCTAAGATAGGTAGGGTCAAGGGAAAAGGGAAACAGAGGAGTATGTCTAGTCAGCTAGACCCTAGTGGAGACGCAGGAGGGGGAGTCATGTCTAACTGGTTACACAGAGTAACTTTTTTCTACTTGTTATTTGGTGTCATTTTATTACCATTTTGCATAGGTGTAAGTAGCTAAACAAAGTAAAGGTCACAGAAGAATCAGGTAATAATGTAAGCTGGCAGCATCTTATGTTCCCTAAGGTAGATAAAACATTCAAAGCTACCTGAAACTAATTGATGAATCTGGAGCATTATCCATTTGTAACATAAAGGGAATACATCTGAAATTCTCCTAATATAGAAATTCAAAATCCAGAAGGACACTGTGTTCATCTGGTCTGACCTCCTGGATAGCACAGGTCATAGAACGTCTTCCAAATAATTGCTAGAGCATAGCTTTCAGAAAAAACAGCCAATCCTGATTTAAAGATTGTCAGTGATGGAGAATCTACCACAACCCTTCTTAAATTGTTTTACTGATTAACCACTCTCACTGTTACAAAGTTACATGTTATTTTGTCTGAATTTTTCTAGCTTCAACTTCTAGCCACTTGATTGTGACATATCTTTCTCTGTTGATTGAAGTGCCCATTATCAAAAATGTGTTCTGAATATAGGCATTTATAGACCATAATCAAGTTCTCTCTTACTTTTCTCTTTGTCCAGCTAAATAGATTGAACTCCTTGCGTTTTCTACTACAAGATACGTGTTCTAATCCATTAATCATTCTCATGGCTCTTCTCTGAATTTTCTCCAATTTATCAACCTTCTTCTGGAACTGCAGACATCAGGACTGGACATGATATTACAGCAGTGGTTAAATCAGTGCCACATATAGAGGTAAAGTGACATTTCTACTGCTAGCTTTAAATTTAGACATCCAAGGATTGAATTAACTGTTTTGGCCACAATGTCACACCGGGAACTCATGTTCAGCTGCCTATGCACCATGACTTCTGAATCTTTTTCAGAACCACTGCTGCTCTGGATAGAGTCCCTATTCCTATAAGTATGGTCTGCATTCTTTGCTCCTAAATGTACATATTTACGTGTAACCATACCAAAATGTTTGCTTATGCCCAGTTTAGCAAGTGATCTGGATCACTAGGAATCAGTGACATTCCTCATTATTTACTACTTTCCCAGTTTCTGCAAATTCATCCTTGATAATTTTATGCTATCATCCAGATCAGTAATAAAGATATTAAACAATATAGTGTGAAGAACCTGATCCTTGTGGGACTTCATTGAAAAGAAAGCACTCAATGATGATACCCCATTTAGAGATACATTTTGAAACTTAGCACTTGGCCAGTGTTGAATGTGTGAAACATTAATCTTATATTGTTCTAGGTTTTTTCAATCAAAATATCATGAAGTAGCAAGTCAAATACTTACAGAAGTCTGAGTATATTATGGCAACATGATTACCTTTATGAACCAAACTGTTGATCTCCACAAAAAAGATACCAAGCTAGTTTGACAAGATCTGTTTCCCAAGGACCCATGCTGATTTGAATGAATTACACTAGCCTTTCTCAGTTCTTTATTAATCAAGTCTTATATCAGATGCTCCATTATCTTGCCACACATCAGTGTCCACTGACAGGCTTATGATTACCCAGGTTATCATATTTACCCTTTTTAAAAAATTACCACAAATTGGCTTTCTTCCAGTGTCCTGGAACTTACCCAGTGCCGGTGCTCCAAGACTTCTTGAAAATCAGCATTGACAGTTCAGTGAGCTTCTCAGACTGCTCTTTAAAATTCTTGGATGCAAATTATCTGGAACTGTTAAATTATCTGGACCTGCTAATTTATGTCTAACGTCAGTAGCTTCTGTTAAACATTCCCCAGAGATATTAGTGGAATGGAGAGAGTGTTAGCATCTAACAAGACTTTATCACTGGGATGGCCAAACTGCAGCTTGCAGAGTCCCTCCCCCTCACACACACACTCACACACACCATTCTCCACATACCAGACAGGAAATGGGAGTTCGGGAGAGCAGTGCAGCTCTGGGGCTACGGGCTTCTGCCCAGTGGGGACATGAACCTCTGGGCTTGAGCTCCACAGGAGGTACCTGCCAGGACTTGGGACTTGCAAGCTCTGAGCTCTGGCCCAATAAGACTGAAACCATGTTTTCCATAAAGAAGTCATCCAGGGCCTGCAAATCCTCTTTCCCATTGGGCAAGAGCCCCAAAACTAACCATATCGCAGAGCAGAAGTCCTGGCAGGTGCCCCTCATGGAGCTTGGAACCCTGAGTCTAAAAGCTCCCCTTCCTGAAAGGCTGGAGAGTTGGACCCAGACATCACCACCTGGCTTTCAAGTTTCTGAAGATTATAGCATGTGGCTCAGAGGATCAGTAAGTTTGGTCAACCCTGATCATCTGGTTATTTTTTGTATGAACATTCTGCCTTTTCTGCATCGTTACCTACCATTTTCATCTGGTAATGGCCCAATACCATTGTCATGATTCTTTTTTGTTCCTAATATATTGAAGAAACTCCTTATTGTCCTCAACTCTGGTGCTCACAGATTTCTCCTTGTTTCCCTTTGGTTCCCTTATTGTTTTTTTTTTTTACAATTCCCACTTTCCAATTTATATTAATTACTACCAACTTCCACTTTCTTCCATAGGTTATATATTTTGTGTCTTACTTTTTATAACTGCTTTTACTTCCCTTCTAAACCAGGTTGTTATTGTTGTTTCTTATTTGTTTTAATCAGAACTGATTCCTTCCTCAGTTTTGGCTTTTTTTGATGTCTACTAAGTTGTTCTTAAATTATTCCCACTTATTGTTCACATTTTTCTGATTGAATTCTTCCTATCAACAGATTTGACTTATAATTATTTTCATCTTTGTTAAACTGGACTTATTTAAGCACCACATGTACATCTTACTGGTCTGGCCTTTATTCTTTTTATATATTAAGCGACCGTTAATTTGTAGTTCTATTATCAATTTCTGTTTAGTTGATAGGACAAAGCCTAGTATAGAATTCCCATGTGTTGGCTGCAACACTTTTTGAGTTAGGAAACATCACCTATAATATTTACAAAGTCCAAGAATGTTTCAGTACTGACAGCATGACTCCTTCAGCACGTCTCTCAGACTGAAGTCCCTCATGATTACAGATAGGATTTTTACCAACACATTATAGAGAAGGAGTGGGCAATAAGCAGCCCAAGAGTGCTTTACACAGATACTTTATTTACCTGTGCATATGCACGTACGGACACTCGCAGATCCTATTGGCTGTGTATCACTGTTTCTGGCCAATGGAAGCTGTGGGAAGCAGCATGGAGCAGGACATGTTTCCTACAGCTCCCAATTGCCAGGAATGGCAAATGGCTGTACCTGCAGACATGCAAGTATGTAAAGTGCCTGGCGGGCCACCAGGGCAAACCCAATCTGGCTCATGGGCACTTATTACCCATCCCTGTTATAGAGGGTGCATACTGAGCTACTTGTCCTGTTCTCTAGTGTGATTTGGTGGTCATTAGCAGACACCAACAAGCACCCTATGTTGTGCTTTGTCTGGCAGGACACTAATGCATATAACAGAGGCTAATTTGTAGATTGGAATTGAAAATGGGTTCTGGAACAAGAGTTAATTATGTTGAAAGAAATCAAATTAACTACAGATCCACTAGTAAATAAAATCAAAGCGAGCTTGGAAGAATGCAACATTTTTTTCTTATTGAAAGGAACAAAGTTCACTAGCAAACTGTATTTATCATGTGACAATAGAGAATCAGAGAAAAATATCACTTTCTTCTGACCCTAAACAAAGAACACTCTCAATACCAGGAACATCTTTATACTTATCCTTACATATTCTTCAATGGTTTGGGTCTTTTCGATCCTGTTTCAAAGCCAATGGAAGTAAATGGAAAGATTTCCATTGATTTTAATGGATTTTGGAACAGGTCCTTCATGAGTAAATTCACTGTAACTAGCTGTAATTTTGGTATATTTATCAAATAAACATTTTGGTTATGTTCATTATGAAATGTGTTGTAGGTTTATGAAATTAAAAGGTACATAAAATAACACAAATAGAAATTAAATATTTCTACTATATTTAACAAAAGCTAATTCTTAAGATGGTCTGACAGAACAACTCAAAATCATTATTTCTTTTAATTCTTTAATTTTATTTTACATACCAGAATGAAATACTGTACAAAGTTTTGGGGTCAGGTTCAATCTTATTTTTTATTTCAATTGAGCTATACCAGCATAAAACTGGTGTAACATAGGGGTGGGTGAGGCTCAGAGAACATTGGGACTGTTTCAGATACCACCAAAATGCATTCAGTTCTAGGGAATGATGTGTTAGTTATTTATAATGGCACGGTAATGTTGCCCAACATATTTTAGAATAGACAGCAATGTAAAATATTTTTGGTAGCTGAAGAAAAAAGGAATTGAAGCCTCAATTTTGTAAAGAACTGACTTCAATGAACCTCATCAAACTATGTACATTTGAACATGTGCAAACACATTTGTCCTAAATTGGAATGATGCAATTACCATGATTTGGACCTGGTCTGATATTTCTATTTTTACAAGAAATCCCATGGGAAGTGTGAGGCACTTACTAGTTTCTCATCAGGCTTTTTCATATCTACCAAATGATGGCATATCCTAGAGCCAAATTCCCTTATACCATGCTGCCACCAAAACCAAAATGTGTTTATCATAACTGTACGTTTATACAGTTTTTCTAATTCCTAGCCTTTGACACATTTAAGGTTCCTGATTCCTTTTCTTGAGTGACTTCAGTAGGTGCAGGATGAGGTGCAAAATGTTTTACTGTGTAAATAATTTATTGTATGTTGCATAATCATTTTCATAGGCGTGTTGAATAACAAGGAGAATGCAAACATTTGTGTTCAACCTAACTACAGATCCACTAGCAAATAAAATCAAAATAATTCAACTTCAGTTCTGATAAAACAGAACCTACAAACTTCACTGTAGTTGGCAAGTGATTGTTCTTCAAGAATGTTAATTAATCAAATGCTGATTGATTCCCAGTTAATTTCTTATAGTGCTTCTGTAACAGCTCTTTGCATGATTACAGAGTGTGAAAATACTTCGAGAAGAGAGTGACAATATATGTTAAGAGGAAAATATTAAACATGATAGTCAGATCGTCTTATAAAAAGCACACTTCCTAATCAGGCTTTGAATACATCAGCAGACCAAGCTCCTTCTTCAGCAATGAATTTTAAATGTTTTTCCAGTTCAGGGCCAAATTTTTTTGCACTAATTTCAATTAGAAATATATTTATGCAAATGTCCAAAATTAAGTGATAACTTCATTGCCTAGCATACCACCAAGTAATTACTTAAGTCTTAGTGAGTTAATTCTTGACTCTGTACCTTTCTGTATTTGGGGGAGGCGAAGAGATACTTACATTTAGAGATGGGCCTCAGCTGTAAAG
Source organism: Rafetus swinhoei (assembly GCA_019425775.1). Lineage (NCBI taxonomy): Eukaryota > Metazoa > Chordata > Testudines > Trionychidae > Rafetus > Rafetus swinhoei. Next base: position 156,915,744 of record CM033424.1, read on the forward strand.
TCTGAATCTGATATGGAGGTGAAATTCCTCATGTGACATTTTTCCTATACTTCCAGTGAGAATGACCTTTACTTTAGATGAAGAAAGACAAACCAAAAAAGAGCAGGTCTCCATCTGAGAGCTATATGTTTGTATGTCCATCATGCCAGTCTAAATCTGAACACAAAATGGCAGCTGACTTTGCAGCAGAGATGGGTTTACTTATCACTTAAAGATATAGTCCATAGGGAAACAAACACAAGCTACAGCAATCACACCACAAAGTTTGGAAGTGTTCCAAAGTAAGTTTTTTTTCCAGATTCTACTATGTCTGCATAGTGGGTTTCTTTTCGTTCCCTCGCCAAAATAACCTTTCCATCCAGGGCCAAGTCTGGCTTTTATTTAATTCATGCAAGTAATTCCATGAAGTTAATGGGCCCAACATGCACACAGGAATGGACCCATAATGTTTTCCCTTTCATCTTGTAATGAATTAGAAAGTTTAAGACCAGTCAGGCCATTCAAACATAACTCCAAAAAGTCAATATGATATCTTAGCTAGAACAAAAGATTCTGTAAAATAGCATCCATTTTCTTCAACCATAAATAGAATTTGGGGCTACTATAAGGAAAATACCAGCTCTGCCATGCTAGAGTTAAACACTTGTTGAAACATGCACTATAATTTGACTTTGCATGTCCAGTGTTTCTCTTTCCTTCCCCAAAGATTACTGATGTGCTGCCATTTTCACTTGAAGCTCTCAAAACTTGAGATTTATGTGCAGATGTTTCTTTACAGGCTGCCCCAAATGACAAACTAAAATCAATTTCTCTCTTCAGTGACACACAATGCTATTCCAACTTTATTTATTTATTGTTTCCCCTGAAGCAAAGCAGCCTCACTCCCTGCAATTTTGACTTGTTTAGCTTTCATTTTTATTCCAGTAAAAAACAGCTAAGGAGGATATGGTTATTGTGACAGCACCACAGTCACATATTACTTCAAAGCCTCCAAACTTAACCTTTTCCTTCTTAACTTTTAATTTCCTTACAGTAGTACTGTCGCACTGCACAGGAGGGGGCTGTATTGAAACATCTATTGGAATTACTTGGTGTCTGTAAGGAATGTATGTATGCCTGGCCTCTGAATCTCATCTAAATTAGCAGTGAGAAAATTAACTTTTATTTTTCACTGAAAGAAAATACGTTATAAAAAATGGGGCCAGATTCAGACCCACGCGTGCTTCTGAGTCCAGCATATAAACTACTGAAACACTATATCCCCTGCCTGACTGAAACATGTCCTTTCCCTGAACAGAGTCTCCTGATGGAGAGGAGTGCAAAATGAACTGGCGGTAGGGGGAATGGAAGATTCCTACAATTTCTTGGAAGGGAAAAAAATCAATAATTTCTTCATGCCCTAATTGGCAAAGTGTCTGCTGTTAGTTTTTCAAGATGTCCCCATCCTCCTTAAGGGCATACATTGAGAACAGTACCATTTTAAATGGTTTAAACCAAAATTAAGGAGTAGGAATTTTTGCCTTATTTAATTTTCTCATTCTTTATTAGGAAGGGGTAATGATAATACGAAACTACAAAAAAAGATAATATTTGTGAATAGTGTGTGTAGAACTTTACAGAATATCTATAATATCCATTAATTTTCAGAACAGTTGATAGATAGTGATATTGATAGATATAGATATTACACTTGTCACTGACGAGTTTGGCATCTAATCTAAAGTTCATTGAATTCAGTAGAAGAATTCACAATGGATTCAGTGGGCTTTCAATCAGACTGTGAACCTTAAGCCAGCTGAGCTGAACTTTACTTGAAACTTTACCTGTTCAGGAAGCAGCTCATGTTGTGTATGGGACACCTAAGGCTTAAAAGAACTTTGTTGTCACTGGAACAGACCACTCAATGTTGAGATACAAATATGGGTGAATTTGAGGAGAAAGAAAAAAGTTCTGCAAAAGGAAGGTCTACGCTGCACTTAAAAACATGCAATTGGACTACGCCAACTGACATTGTCTCATGGGGCTTGGAATAGGGGTTACATAAGTGTGGTGTTGCTTTTCAGGCCCAGGCCTAAGCCTGGACATCTACTCCTTAATTAAACAGTCCCTTACCCTGAGCCTACTGGAAGGGTTGCTGAAGAACAATCAGGTTTACATGTTTAGCTGGGATCACTACACCACATGATTGTATACAACACTTACATTTGACATTTTATTTTCTTAGTACATTGCCTGAAAGCAAACTGATCATTATAAAAAGATTGTTACTTTAAAAACATTAGCAACAAGTGTTAGTCCACAGTAAAGATCAATTTCAATATGGACTCAATTCAGTTTCTATGCTGCAGAAGCTCAGGCAATACACACCTGAAACACCATTTGTAAGTTACATGCTGATTTCATGAATCTAACAACCAGGCTTGAGTCTGGCTTTTGGAATGAACCTGTTCTTATGATGGGGGCATGCACAGGTTGGCAAAAAAAAGGCCTGCCTTCAAAACGAAGAATTATAGGTTCAATGAGGCTAAACCAGCTACAGTGTATTAATTTGCCACAGCAGCACATTTTTAAGAGGCATGGGACTGAGTCAAGCAGTGACAGTCACAAGGAAAGATGGGGAGCTCAAAGGAGAGCTATGTAGGGTTCATTATCTTCCTCTTTAAAATGTGGGTGAAGCAAGCCACACTTTAGACCTCTGCACTGGAGGGGACTAAAACCAGCCCCTCATACTAAAGGGCTCTTCAGTCTTAAGGCAAAATCATGAGAAGATCCAGTGGCTGAAAGATGAAGTCAGGAAATTTAAAAGTCAGGAGAAGACACCATTTTTAACTGTGAGAGGAATTAGCGGCTGTAACAGATTTCCAAGAAATGTGATTGTGATGGTTCACTCCTCCCAGGCTTTGTGAAATGGATTTATGGACATAAATATATGCAACTCAAAGGTGCTTTGACAAATTGCATCATGTGACATACCAATCTTCATGTCATAATTCGCTGGATCTGTTTATCTTCTTTTGGTGTATGTATAATGCTTGTGTGTAAAAGTAGACATATATGTTAATGGAAAACTTCTATGATGAGGGAACTGGCTCTGTGGCTATGGCCAAGTCAGTGGATGTGATATACCTTGACTTTAGCAAAGCTTTTGATACAATCTCCCACAATATTCTTGCCAGCAGGTTAAGGAAGTATGGATTGGATAAATGGACTGTAAAGTAGATAGAAAGCTGGCTAGATTGTTGAGCCCAATGGGTAGTGACCAATGGCTCAATGTCTGGATGGCGGTCGGTTTCAAGTGGAGTGCCCCAACGGTTAGTTCTAGGGCCTGTTTTGTTCAACATCTTTATTAATGACCTGGATAAGGGGATGGATTTCACCCTCAGCAAGTTTGTGGATGACACTAAGATAAGGGGAAAGGTAGATATGTTAGAGGGCAGGGATAGGGTTCAGAGTGACCTAGACAAATTAGAGGATTGGGCCAAAAGAAATCTGATGAGGTTCAACAAGGACAAGTGTAGAGTCCTGCACTCGGGACGGAAGAATCCCAAGCATTGTTACAGGCTGGGGACCGAATGGCTAAGTAGCAGTTCAGCAGAAAAGGACCTGGGGATTACAGTGGATAAGAAGCTGGATATGAGTCAACAGCGTGCCCTTGTAGCCAAGAAGGCTAATGGTATATAAGGGGGCATTAGGCGGAGCATTGCCAGCAGATCTAGAGAAGTTATTCCCCTTGATTTGGGGCTGATGAGGCCACATCTGGAGTATAGTGTCCAATTCTGGGCCCCTCACGAGAGAAAGGATGTGGACGCATCAGAGAGGATCCAGCGGAGGGCAACCAAAATGATTAGGGGGCTGGAGCGCATAATCTATGAGGAGAGACTGAGGGATATGGGTTTGTTTAGTCTGCAGAAGAGAAGAGTGAGGGGGGATTTGATAGCAGCCTTCAACTTCCTGAAGGATGGAGAGAGGCTGTTCTCAGTAGTGATGGATGGCAGAACAAGGAGCAATGGTCTCAAGTTGGGGAGGTCCAGGTTGGATATTAGGAAAAACTATTTCACTAGGAGGGTGGTAAAGCACTGGGATGGGTTACCTAGGGAGGTGGTGGAATCTCCATCCCTAGAGGTTTTTACATCTCAGCTTGACAAAGCCCTGGCTGGGATGATCTAGTTGGGATTGGTCCTGCTTTGGGCAGGGGGCTGGACTCGATGACCTCCTGAGGTCTCTACCAGCTCTATGATTCTGTGAACACCATCAAGGGTAATTTTAAGGTTGGGATGCCTCCGTGCCTGGGCAATCATATGCAAAACAGCCTTTTGTCCTTAAGTCTTAGCAGTGGTTGGTAGGGAGTGGCCAGGTGACTCCCCCATGAAATAAGGGAATTCTTAAAGAAGAATAGGAAAGTAGGAGTCTAGGGTCTTTGGTTGAGTGGACACACCCAGGAGGGAAGGAACCAGAGATCCCAGGAGAAATGGAGTTTTCCCTAGTTTGAAGGTGCAGCTGGAACAAAAACAGTTTTTAGGGTGAGTTTGTAATGAGTTTCTACTGAGGATTTTAGTGTTAGAATTAGCAAAGCGTTTTTGTTACTTTTGATTTGTAATCTATTTTGCTCTGCCTGTTCTCACTTATTACCACTTAAATCCTACTGCTTGTACTTAATAAAATCACTTTTACTTACTAGCAAGCCCAGTGTAAATAATTATTACTTGGGGGAGCAACCAGTGTGTACATCCCCCCGTCATTGTAAAAGGGGCTTACCTAAATAATTCTTTGGGGTTTGATCCCATTTGGGGAGTGGTATCCCAGGAAGCTGGGCCCTAAACTGCACTCTTCTTGGACCTGAAGAGGATCAGTGTCTGTACTGCTTCTCGGGGGCTGGGAGGGCAGGGATCTCAGCTCTTTGCCTTGGCTAGGGGAGACCAGTGGAGTTGGCACAGCAGGACTGAGCGGTGAGAAGCCCCAGACAGCAGGAAGTCGAGTGGCAGCGGCCATGTCAGCACTCCGGGGAAGCCGCCACAAGGGGTCTTCTGTGACCTCAACCCATCGCAGTGATTAATACTTCATCATTTGGAATCCCTAAAACAAGATTGGATGTCTTTCTAAAAGGTATATTCTATTCAACCACTAGTTGTTGAAGTAGATAAAGGAATTACTGGGTAAATATCTATTGGTCTGTATTGTACAGGAGCTTAGGTTAGATGTTCATAATGGTCCTTTCTGGCCACAGAATCTATGAAAATCTCTACCTTAGCTGATGGTAGAACTCATATTATTTGTGTTTGGGCCATGAAAGGTCAGGAATTCTTCCCATTTATTTGTATATTTTTACAATAAAGCTCATTACTGAGGTATTTAAACTCCTTCTGAGTACTCAAAATCCTTTACTGCTCTGATCAGCCAATAACGGCTTAATCCCAAATCCATTAAGTTAATAAAAAAAACTTGGGTTTTTTTTTCCCACATGAACTTTGGATCAGGCTGTATGTGCCTGCAAAGCGTATCCATTGTGTTCAACCATTATTAAGTTATATCTGAATCCACCAAAACATATTTGACAGTTGTCTGATACAGTACTGTTAAAAACAAGGGCAAAGTGACTGAAGCAACATTGCAGGGAGAGAACCACATTTCTGATTCACACCACTTTTAGCTCAGAATGCTCTGGTTTATTTATAATCAATTTTTGAATGCACAACATGTAAAGACTAGACTCATCCATTTGCAATAGGATAGCTATAAGTGAAAGCAGGCAGCCTGCAGCAAGTATGTTATTGGCGGCATTCCCATTTGCCATTGATGGCAGGACATGTTGCATTGGAGAAATGCATCATTCAAATTACAAATTCAGGAAGGAGTCTTGTTTTCAAGATCCATAATTACAGGATAGTTCAAAAGCCATTCCTAACAACAAGCAGAGAGACTAAAAACAGGAAATGCTGTTTAGCCTCCAGAGCCATTAGAATTTTGGGGAGTTGTAACAAGACTCCTGGAGGATCAGAATTACGAGTTGAGCTCAGCTTTCATTCTAACACTTTCTAGTCATTTTCATTGTAATTGCCTTGAAAATGTAAACTGATAGATATAATTCAAAAGCATAGTCTAGATTTTACCTAATTATGCTCACAGGATATCAAGTCATCTGCCAGCTTTCCAGGTTGAATTTTTTGGTACATCAAATCCAAGGCCACAGGTCAGAATTTGTGACCAAGAAGTTCAGTTCACTGCTCAGCAAATGATGACAATGATCTCTGCCATTAGGGAGAGCAACTTAATAACAAGAGGCCTCATGGTTTAGCGGACTAACATAAGACTGAGAATAAGGGACTATTGAAACTAATCTCAGCTCTAACATCACTTCCCTTTGTGATGTTAGTCAAATCACTTAGGACCAAATATTCAGAAATACCTGCAGTTTTGAGTTCTCAGCTTTCTAACACTTATAACATCCTAAATAACACTGCTCGACAGCCAAAATGCTTCTGAAATAAATGTAGTCAAACTTTACTAATTCTGGGTCACTGAGAACGAAAATGATGCTTAAAATTGTTGATTGGCTCTAGTTTTCAAGATATGCTATTGGGTCAGTATATACGAACCTTGACTTGGGAATGGCGGAGGATAAGTGAGTTATAAAGGGAAGGGATCTCAATTTAAACCAGAAATGACTAAAATACATCTTTGACTGAATCTATGAATAAATCTATGACTGGGTTTGGACAGTACTTGCTTTTTAGGCAAAACAATGAATGATGCAATCTGAAGCTGGTATTGCGTCATACATGATATGAATTGCATCATGTTATTCCTAGAAGTCATGGATGATGCAATCATAACGAAGCTTACATCATTCTGCTGAACAAATTGCCCTATATCAGCTCTAGAAATCATACAGTGTCGTGCTCTCTTATTTGTCAGTGTTTGATTTTGCAAAGGACACATTTCTGTTTAGCCAAAGTGAGCAGAGATGCCTCGTACTTGTGTGAACAGTGCAGATAACTTCTGCTATGTTTGTGGTGAAGTGACTTTTGCACCACAAAAGCGCAATATAACCACTATGGTTAAGAAAGCCTATCACCTTTATTTTGGCTGCAAAATTGGAGATCAGGACAAGACGTGGGCCCCAAACATATGCTGCAACACTTGTGCAACAAATCTTCGCCAGTGGTTGAACAGGAAAAGGAAATCTATGCCTTTTGCAGTGCCAATGATTTGGAGAGAGCCAACAGATCATACCAGCAATTGTTACTTCTGCATGGTGCCTCCAGTTGGGAAAGGTGTGTCAAAGAAGAAAAAGTGGACTGTGCATTATCCAAACATTCCATCAGCTATACGCCCAGTACCCCACGGAGAAGGACTGCCGGTTCCTGATGCACCAGAATCATTCTCACTTGAGTCAGACGAGGAAGAGGAAGAGGATGAAACTTCTGGTCCTGAACCATCAATGTCACAGGATCCACATTTTCTCCCATCCTCCTCCTCTGAACCACACCTCATAACACAAGGTGAACTGAATGACCTTGTCAGGGATTTGGAACTACCCAAGAGTAAGGCAGAGCTGTTGGGCTCCAGACTACAGTGGAATCTCCTGGCAGGTGATGTTAGGGTTTCCATGTTCCGTGACCGTCAAAAGGACTGTCCCATTCTTCTTCATGGAAGGTGATCTTGTAGCCTGCAACAACATCGATGGTGTGATGGCAGCCCTCAACATCGTTCACGATCCAGATGAGTGGAGACTGTTCATTGATTCATCAAAGACGAGTCTTAAAGCTGTTTTGCTGCATAATGGCAATGTTTTGCCATCAATTCCAGTTGGTCATGCAGTCCATATGAAGGAAACCTATGACAACATGAATCAACTTTTGAGGTGCATAAACTATGACCAACATCAGTGGCAGCTTTGTGGTGATTTGAAGGTTGTTGTTCTCTTGCTTGGTCTGCAGACTGGATACACAAAGTACTGCTGTTTTCTCTGTGAATGGGATAGTCATGCAAGAGATTCCCACTACATCAAGATAGATTGGCCACTCCGACAGTCATTGGAGCCTGGGAGGAAAAGTGTTCAGCATCCACCACTTGTTGAATCAAGGAAGATTTTGTTACCACCCTTACACATCAAGCTGGGTCTGATGAAGAACTTTGTCAAGGCCATGGACAAAACACAAGCAGCTTTCAAGTACCTCCGTGGAAAATTTCCAAGGTTAAGTGAAGCTAAGATAAAGGAAGGTATCTTTGTTGGTCCTCAGATTCGTGAACTTCTTCGAGATGATGCATTTGACCATGCACTGCATGGCAAGGAAAATACGGCATGGAAAGCCTTCCAGTTAGTGGCAATAAATTTTCTCGGAAACAACAAGGCAGACAACTACAGGTTGTTGGTGGAAAACCTCCTCAAGGCATACAAAAGCCTTGGTTGCAACATGTCACTAAAGATACATTTTTTGCACTCTCATCTAGATTTTTTTCCACCGAACTGCGGAGCAGTGAGCGACGAGCACGGCGAGTGATTTCACCAGGACATTGCAACAATGGAGAAACGCTATCAGGGCAAATGGAGCCCATCAATGCTTGCAGACTATTGCTGACAGTGACAAGAGATGCTCCATTTAATGAATACAAGAGACAAGCCAAGAAGCGCCGAGTAGACACTGAATAGGACTAAACTATGTACATAATAGTTTTTTGCCTTTTGTTTCATAATACATTTTATTTATATAACCCTTTTGCTGATTTTTAAAGTGTTACATAAACAGGACAGGTGAAATATCATGTAAAGCAACCATAAACACATGAAAAGACCTAGGTTTACAATTTATGATTAAAACTCTACTATCTACACAATATACATAGACGTAAAATGTAAAAACTTAAATATCTTGGAAACAGTAGCCAATCAGTTGTTTTAATTGTCATATTTGAATTCAGCACATCAAAATACATAATAAATAGCACATTTTATCTCTGAAGCAGATGACTTCTAAAAAATTGTAGACCAGTGTAATCTTGCCTCTTTTCCCCCATCAAGATAAGATCAATCCTGCATGTTCTAAAGGTAGGTTCAATCCTGCAAGGTTCTGAGCATGAGGACCTGATCCAGCTAAGCATTGATGCATGTGCTTAACTTTAAGGAAATATCCAGAAATGCATAACGTGTATGCTTTACAGTAAAAGCTAAGTATCAGAGATGAAGGAAGAGACCTGTACTTGGATTCAGAGGAATAAATGCTAGTTGTGTCTTGGATACTGATAATTGTCACTTCTGTTGATAATTGTCACTTCTGTTGTCAATTTTTAGTAATAATGATAGTATTCTGCATTTGTCTGGTATCTTTCCTCTGAGGATCTCAAAGCATTTTATAAAATGAATTAAATCTTTACATTATCAACACTCCTGTGGAATAGGTAGACATATGGTGGTCCCTGGGCCAACTTATGTCTTTTATTGGATCAACTTCTATTAGTGAGAGAAACAAACCTTTGATCTTACACAGAGCTCTTCTTTAGTTGTGGAAACTTCTTCAGACCCAAAGAAGAGCTCTGTGTAAGATCAAAAACTTGACTCTCACCTCAACAGAAGTTGGTCCAATAACTTCTCTCACCTTGTGTTTCAGACAGGATTATTGGCATTTTAATGATGGAAAAGTTGAAGGACAGAGAAGTTACCTCTTGTAGTGCAGACAAGGCTATCCATTGATGACAGGCCTAGTGGTCCTAATCAGGGATTGGGCCCCACTTTGCTAAGGACTGTATTAACTTATTTAGTCTCTGCCAGAGAGAATTTACAGACAGAACCAAGAATTGTCATCTTCCTCACCCCGTACCTTAATAGACTACATTCTCTCTTCACCTTCCCATCCTACTCCTTCCTAGAACTATAGAGATCTAATCTACTTGTTTTCCCTTTTTATTGTTAGATCCATAATTTCTTAAGCCACTTTTGCAACCTCTCTTGTCATGATGCTTCAATAAAACCTGCTGAAGGTAAAGGCACAGGCAAGGAGTTAAAGATAAAAGGTAAGAATTCACACACTGTGTGCTCTTGAATTTTTGTAGTTCTTCTGACTCAACTGTAGGAATTAAGAAATAGAATCCTACTCCAACAAATATCATAGTGCAACTAAAAATCTAATTTGTGGAGTAAAGGCAACAGAGAGAAGGTTTTTGGAGTGGATTTTCACAGTCAGAACCATCAAATCACTGAAATTTGTCATTAGACTAGCAGACTGTAGCAGGGAAACTGTTAGCTATCAGGAATGAGAAAGAACTGGAGAAAGAAAATAGTGAAAACAATGGAAAGAGAAGACAGTTCAGAAGTCATATATAGTTGACTCTTTAAAATATATTTCTTTTCCCCCTTTGTGTATTTTACCTTCCCTCTCCCTCTCTTGCTGGCCTTATTTCTGACTACTTTAGTTTCTTCACCATGTCCTTATGCCATTTTTCTCTCAAGTAGTCTGTCCATTTACTTGTATTCTTTCCCAGCCTAAAATAGTTTATATGAAACATACTTATATTTTCAAGCTTATTTTTGTTGATTGGATTGTTTTTCCACACATTACGATCTATAGTCTTTTTAGCAAGATTTAATCTTAATGAACTTTAGAACCTACCTAAAAACAAAATCTCTCTATGCCAGTGGACCCACTGAAGTTAATAGAATAAAAATTCTCTAGCTTCAGTGGGAGTTGAATTTAGGTCTACAAAGAAAAATTAAAACTCAGAGAAGGAGTCTTGGTACTTCCATGTCACTTCAATCTGGGCCTGACCCTTAAAAGTGCTGAGCTAATGAGCTTGCAACAGACGCAGCTCCAAACGACCTTAATGGGAACTGAAGACACTCAATACTCATAGGACTGGGCCTTATTACAGGAGTTTCAGTGTTTTATTTCAGAGGCATTTCCTTTTATCCGGTGACCCTGTGACTAAGGTATTGGACCAGGTTTCAAGTTCCCAGCAGTGTTACTGACTTCCTGTGTGATCTTGATCCCCTTGTGATGTAATTCTCTATATTTTGGAGCTATTATTTCCTTTGTCCATCTCACCTGCACAGTAAACTATTGTGCAGAAGGCCAGAGTGGATTTATAGTATGTCAGCTATGCAGTAATATCCTATATGGAGCCAGCTACAATATGCCATTTCGGACTTTCTGTGCACTGTACAAGGTTCCATAAAGGCCATTACTGCATGGCATTGTAGATTCATACCCTACCTTGCTGCACAATAACTTTCCATGAAGATAAGCCCTTAGACTAAGATCATCAGAGAAGGAATTGTCTCTGACTACATGAACACTCAGCACCTACAACAGTTGGGCACTACTGTAGCATGAATAATATTTACACACAACAAATATATTGGAAGACTTGCTTAGGACACGCACTCAAAAATTGGGAAATGTCAGACTGCAAACACCCTAGTTCTCTCTTCCCTTCTCCCACACCCCTCCAGCTGTGCTGGCAGCTTATAGCCTTTCCCTGTACAATGTGGTCTCCTGCATTGGAAGTGGTGAGGGCCCAACTCTTTAGGCTGTTCCTGTACAATTATTGTTTTGGCCAGCTGCCGACATTTTCCTGAGCTGCTCAAGCAAGAGAAGGGAAATGGTGATTCTCAACATTTTATAACATGACTAAACCCAAACAGAAGTTCATGCGAGAGCCAGGAAGTGTCTCTCTAGTCCCAGAGCTGTTGTCTCTTCCAGATTTCAAAGGGGTGTTGCAGACAATGGAGATGTTTAACTTTCTCATACAAAGTATGCGGGAATCCTTCATAATGCAAATGTTAGGGCTGCTAAATATTGAGATGGCCATGAATTTTTCCTATAAAAATTCCATGCCATTCATAATCTTTAGCATATTGTTTCATTTATGTATGGCTATCCATAGAAAAGAGTGGGAAAATGGCTAAAACCCATTTATGATCACATCTAGAACAGCTGTATGATGGCTTGCTCTCACAACACTAGGTAATGAGGCATGGTATTATGTCATAAAGAATGAAACAGACCTTTTACCTGTCATATTATGTAATACACACCCATTGCAAAAGAGATCATCACTAAATATGAATGAAACTGCTTGATATTTTTGAGGTACAGTAAAACTCCAATAGTCCGGCATCCAATAGTCCGGCACTCCTGATAGTCCGGCATCAAAATGGCAAGAGCCTAGTGAGTGAGCTTCGTCAAAAAATGAGTCACAAGGTAACAGCAGCAGCTGAACTGAGCAAAAAGGGTAAAAAGGCTTAAAAACTAAAACATTACAGTATACTGCATACAGTATGTACAATAAAAAGGGTTAAGAACACTTTATATACAGTATATAATGTATACTGTATATATATAACCTGCTTATAGTACCTCCTGATAGTCCAGCATATCTGATAATCCGGCACCACCTAAGTCCCATATGTTCCGGATTATCGGAAGTCTACTGTACTTACAATATGCTACTTATTATATAGGAAACAGAGAACAGAAAGAAGAGGTAAAGGTAAAAGATTTGAAAGAATAAGTTATTTTATGTAACTCTTCTTAGCTCACAACAATGCCAGAGAGACTTTTAAAAGAAGATGGAGAAAAATAAATTTATTTTTATTCTGCCCCTTTAAGAAGACACCTAATTCTTTCAATTAATTGATTTGAATGACAGTTGTAGACAACTAATGAGCTACAGATGTCCAACTCTATAAGCTGCAGTCAGAAAAACATGGCTTATTTATCAGTTCTTTACATGAAAAAAAAACAAGCTTTTTATCTGCTCTGTTTATTTGTGTTTAACATCAGCTATCTTTGTAAAAATCTTTAGCTCCATCTTCAGAGCAGTAACAGGTATGCAATGTTAGAGCAAGAGCAGTATTTTAAAAATACCACAGAGTATAGAAGCTGAAACTGTGGAAAAGTATGTGCAAACTAAGTTGTATTATTAACTTTACAATACACAGCGAGATGACACCACATCATTTCTTTTGTGCTATCTTTGCAAATGGCCAGAAATATACTTCAAAGGCTGGAAGGGTATAGCACAACACAGAAAAAGGCAAATAGAAAAATGCACACATCATGGCCCTGATACAGGAAGATACTTAGGCTGATGGGCCACTGTAAGTAGAATTCAAGAAGAGTAAATATGTGTTTAAAGTATGCTTAAGTTTCTCCCTAAATTGATATGTATTTTCAGAACATGCAGTTCTGCATTGCATTTGCACAGGTATGTACCTTGTTACAGAAAAAGTACAGTGAAAAATTGTTTTCAGTTTCATTTATTAAATCACTGGATACTGAGCTTGGAGGCTCAAAATTACTTTTGATGGGTGACACACAGCTGTTGATACCACAGGCAAAGTGTTTTGGAGCCTACAGTGTTCATAAATGAGAAAGCTATTGTTTGGCAGAGTTAATGGGCGTGTTGTCAATTGTATGAGACAGCTGGGTTATAGACTGGCAAGGCTAAGGATGTCAGAGTATGGAATAAAATAATTCTCAGCTGAGGGCTTCAGTTGCCTGTAGTGTCAGTAGTTCCAAGGCATTTCATCACTTGACTGTGCATGCCAAATTTGCTTTTGGATATGTCAGCTTTCTCCTTTCTCTCAGCACAGCTTCTGTTTGAGATCAGATGCAGAAATGACTCATGATTTTGAGACTCTCCCCCTGGATAGTGGGAGGAACAAAAGTGATATTTATAGTTTGATATTTCACATATTTTCAGAGTACATCCACTCAGTGGTCAGTTTGTGATCTAGATTTCATAAGAGTTCCTACGACTGGATCCAAAAACACCAAATGGATTCACTAACCTGCGGATCGGGCCCAAATAAATATTTTTTCTCATTTTCCAGATTCTCTGTAGACCTATATGCTGCAATTAAAAAGACTTTGAGCTTTACTTTATTTCTGCCACTGAATCAATGGTAGCAGGTGAATCTCCCCCTCCTTGGGAAGGTTAGGCCCTACTCCTATTCCCGTCTGCCCAAGGCCCCATCTCCTATCCTCCAGAGCCCCAAGATGTCTCCCTCATGGCTAGAGGAGCCCCTGTTGACCTGTCCCAGCCACATTAGCTAGCCTGCCCCAGCTTCACCAGCCTGAGCACCAGGCTGCTAACCAATCCAGGGGAAGGCCACCCTCAGCCACCCCTGGCTGCCCTAGCTCCTGGCCACTGGTCTGAGCCCTGAACTAGCTACAGAAAAGAGAGGAGTGTAAGGTGGGGGGGGCATGGAATGGAATGTGGGTGAGGCTATAGCCTGGATAGAGGAGGCTTAGTCCTTCCTGTCCTTTGATACCCACCACCCATTCCACTGATATTTAAAATCAAGAAAGCTACTGTTTGCATGGGGTTTTTTTCAGTAACAACTAATTAAAACAGTTTAAAATTTCAAGGATAGCTGGGAGAAGATTAGTTAAGACAATTCAAATGAAGCTGTGTTCAGGATGGGTTTCCTAAAGCAAATCAAAATAATTGCCGGTTGTCCTCCTACTTGGAAATGAAATTCTTCCAGACATGCAGTGCCTTGAAGCCTGCTTTAGCATCTCTGCATCTCTCTATCGCACAGTCTGTAAAAATAATGCTCGTGATAATAATGAACCCACTCCTACTCCCATTGTTCTCAAATTTGTTTGCCATTGACTTCAGTGGAAAAAGGATGAGATCCAGTAGTAATTTAAATGGTAAAGAACCTCAAGAGGCTTAACATAATTTGATGTATGTTCCTCTCAGCCTTCTGTGAACTATCATGCTCACTTGGAGCATCCAAAATGCAATAAACTCTATTGTGCCTGTGTGAAAAGTATAACAAGTAGCAAGATGTCCAAGTCCTTGAGTTGAATATTGGTTGTTGTTGCTCTGTATAGAACTTCAATTTAGAGTAGCTTAGGCAGGCACAAAAGGACAAGGGACAATTTGTGTGTGAAATAGCAACTGCTGGCAAAATGCTGTTTTCACAGGTCCTTGAACAAAGCAGCTGTTTCATTCCTCAGATTGCAGTTAAAAAAAGTCTACAAGAAAGTATAGAAAACACCAACATGCAGAAGAAACATGAATGGAAAATAGGTACAAATTTAGAATATGTACAACACCCACAAATATAAATACAGGTATCAAGAGCATCTGTGTATGGGGAAGAAGGGATATATTGGGTGAACCTCATCCTAAACCAGAGGACAAGGTGGTATGCTCCACTTAGCCCTAGGAATGAAATGTGCATTATGCAGCTTAAAAGGTATTATGCAACTATTTAAGCTTAGATTCTGAAAATACTTGTCCACATTTAATCAATGGGGCTACTTACAGTTGTGGGTGAAGTCACATTCCTTCATCCACCTTTGCAGGAGCAGGCACTAAGGTTCAGATTCAGCATGTAGTTAATTTGAAACATGCATATGTGCTTGAAGTTAAGTGCATCAGTGCTTAGCTAGGTATGGAAAAGTTTATTCACCTGGTTAATATTATGTGTTTTGCTGAATGATTTAAATGGTGCACAGGATCTTGTAAGAGCCCTTTGCATGGGATTCAATTCTACCTTTAAACTCATTTATATCTCTCTCACATTTGCCATAATGAACAGCAAATCATTATCAAGACAAAGTTCATTCAAAAAAGTCAATACAGAGAGAGAGAGAGAGAGAGAGAGAGAGATCTTAATCCATACTAGTCCATTTATAGTGGTTGAACAAATCATTTAGTTAACATAAAAGATAAAATGGTATTGGTAGAGTGTCCCAAAAGAATATTAAAAAGTCTCAGAGGTGTATCCATGTTAGTTTGTAAATTTAAAAACAAGTAGCCCTGTGGCACCTTAGAGATTAACAAAAATATATAGGATCATGAACTTTCATGAGTAAGACCACTTCATCAGATGAGCTGGAGTGTAAAGATATTGTCAGCATCTCTATCCACCAATGTTCTCTTCACTCTACATTACACCAGGCTCTGGTGTGAGTATACTGGCACTATGTCAGGAAATAAGTATCCCACAGGCAGGGCCAGCTCTACGGAGCGCAGGGCCCGATTCCGGGGGCAGGGCCGCACATGCACGGGGCCCCGGGCAGCACGGCGCATGTGTCACACGCCGGAAGCACGACGCATGCGCCGTGCATCCTGGATGTCACGACGCATGTGCAGTGTGCCCGGGGGCCCACGCATGCGCAGTGCACCAGGAGTACAACGCATGCATGGGCCCCCCGGGCGCATGGTGCATGCTCCATGTGCCCGGGGGCCCCGCGCAAGCGTCGTGTTCCCAGCGCACAGCGCATGTGTCGTTTCCCTGGGTGCAGGGCCCCCTCAGGCGCGGGGCCCCACGCCGGGGAATCGGCTGAATCGGCCTAAGGCCGGCCCTGCCACAGGGCACATCTACATAGCAGGGCTAAAGCTGAAATGCGCTATGAAATTTGAGCTGTCAATTGCATAGCTGAAGTCGAAATAGCTTATTTCAGCTTTTGGCACTGTCTACACAGCAGGAAGTGCGAGGAAGAGTGCTCTTCCTCCGACTTCCCTTACTCCTCATGAAATGGGGGTTACAGGAGTCGGAATAAGAAGTCCTCCAGCACGACATTATTTTGACATTATGCAGAAATAACTGCTCGTAGTGTAGATGGAGACTTACCTTATTCCAAAATAACACTGCTGTGTAGATGTGCCCACAGCGATATAGGAGTAGGTACATGCATAGGAGCCTTGGAAGGCATGCCCAAAGCAGAATGCCTCCTAGTGCTCCTTCCAGAACAGTACAACCTCCCTAGGGCTCTCACCCAAAATTGCAGGGCTCAACATAGTCTTAAGGAGGGATTCCTCAAAGGTCAAATTCTTTCACAGAAAACAGCTTCTCTCTCAGCTCTGTTCTGAATCACAAAGCCTAGTCCTCAAGGCACTACTTTGGAACAGTTTCCACAAGGTCAGATAAAGCAAGGAATTAGAACTCATGTCCTTCCCAAACCAGAGTTAAAAATCTACCAATCAGGGTTCTCCTCTCTTATTGAGTCTCTCTCCTGTGCTCTTAAAAGAGATTACAAAGCCAGTGTGATAACATCAGTACTTCTAAAAGGAATTAAACACATAAGTTAAAAAAAATGTACGTGTGTAAGAGGTAAGGAAGGAATTTAGACTGACCAATCCTGCAATTCACTGGCGGTAGTCACACTTTCCTTTCATGCAATTTTAAATATTTAAAATAATGTTTCACTTCTATGTGAAATGTCTGCCCTAGTTCTTCAGTCATTGCTGGAACTCTCCTCTGCCTTCACACCAATGACTGGGTGTTCTCAGAGTCTTAACTCTGGTTTTAATTTGCCTCACCTCTTTGTGCTAATTGGTGTGAGCAGGCAAGCTGATCCTATTAGTGTAAAGCATAGTGGATACAGAAATCAGGTCAGCAAACTTGATGACTAATGAGTGTTAATATAGGTGCTTAAAGGTATGTATAAATCAAATTGCTGGATATATCAGTATCTTTCAAGTACCGCTCCAAAAGCTACCAATAGCATGTGCTGATATGCAGGAGCGGCCCGTGCGTATAGGCCGACTCAGCCGTTGCCTAGGGCACCGCGTTAAACAGGGCACCCAATGATGACATCATGCCATTGAGGGCTGTGGAGGCGGGGGCACTGATTGTGCATTCCGCATGGGGCGCAAGCTGCCGGCAGCCCGCCTCGGGCCGCCCCGGTGATATGGACTTGAGATGCATTTTTGTGAAACAAAGCAGATTTAGGGGAAAATTCTCTCTAAATCTGGCAGTGCTAATGTCATACATATCCCAGATGTGCAAGTCCTGCTTACTTCAGCAAACTTGAAATGAGTGGAATAAATGCAAAATATTCAAGAGAAGTAAGAAAGGAGGACTCAGGGTTCAAACACAAATGTAGACAACATGCGAAGATCACTAAGGACAGCGTACAAATTCGTGTTCAGTTAAACAAAAAGGGTCAAATTCTTCTCTGTTATAACAATGCCATTGAGAGCAGAATCAGGCCCAAAGGCTCTGAGTTACCCATATGATGCAGGTTTGCATTAATTATCTGAAGCTTCTACCTGGCCATGAACTTAGTGCCAGAAACCCTTTGTAGGATGTGTGGTATTATAAGGCTCTAGACAATCAACCTCATGACTGAGCATATTTACAGCGTAAACACAATGTAACTAATAAAGGTTGGATCTAAAAGCACATTAAATGCGAAACAAAAGAGGCAATACTCATAATTACTATTGCTGTGTGTAGCTTAGCAAGTGTTATCCTTGACTTTCGACAGCGTCCCTTAAATGGAAGATACCTATTGCAAAAAGGCATGTAATGGAAAATTGTAAAACAGTTATTAGTTATATTTTCTTAGAAACCTCTGCAAGGGTGGAAGGCCAACAATATGATAGCTTGGCTGTGCTTCTTAGTCTATTACTACTACCCCTGGACCACTCAGTCTCTGGCTCCAAATGATCTCCTTAGATCATTCCTACCCTGGACCTGGAGGAAGAAAGCTAATGCAGCCAAGCCTCTCCCTTTTGCTTGGAAAATTGGGAAATTCACACACTGACAATCTCTTGTGTATCCATCTGGTAAGAGGCAATATCCCGCTCCTGGATCATTATCCTTTGAAATGAGCACCTAAACCCAAGCATTCTGAAATTCATCAGCATTCTACAGAGACATACCTAGAATCCAGAAGTAAACTGTGGTTTGTTGTGAGTAAAAGGTCAAGTCAAATATTTAAGCAAACTTCTGGAAGCTTTCAGGGCTTCCGCATTTCTATAAAATTAGTCACCTTTCTAATTACGGGTCCCACTTTCTGGTTGCAGCTATAAGAATGAGCCTTTTGTGGGTCTACATGTCAGCACCACATGGTCAGTGTTCATCCAACAGCTAGCCCTGTATCTGGGGCTAGATTTCAATGCTTTTTTATATTAAACCACATTTCTCCATTTTTTTTCCATGCTTAGAATGAAACTGAAATTTCAGAGTACTGCTGTAAGAGCCTCAGGAAAAAATTTGACTTGATATATTTCAAGATCATATCTGATGAACATGCATGAATAATATCAGAGCAACAGACAACAAAGGGAGAAGGATCTGGCCCTATCTCAGTCATGGAGAAGCCACCTCAGTGCATTTGTGTCTCCTAAAAATGTATTAATGACTTTATGGACCCAACAGCTGCCTTGAAGTTTGATGATTAGTTGTATAGTCAATTGCTTGACCCTTTGGGTTGTTGTTTTGTTATATGGCCTCTTGAGTGTATATATTATAACTCATGCCAGTTGGGTTTATTAATATGATAAAGGAAAGCAGTTCTAAATTAAACCAATCACCAAGAAGCAATACAGTGGAGCAATGTTATGTTCACCTAATGTGCATGGTATTGTCCCCAAGTTACATATTTCAGCTGGCATTATTTATATGATTTTATAAGTCACATATTTCTTTACTCATCACTAAAATCCAACCTATTGGTTTGTTTCAGTTCCCTACTCATTGTTGTTCAAGTTGTATCCTCATAGGTGCTCCACTGTAAGTACACTTGCACCCCCCCCACACCTTTGATCAGAAATTTCACATAATATTGTCCATTTGGCCCATATATGCACGTTACTCAGTCTTGTGCCCTGTGCTATTGTTATACAGTACTGCATGGGTGAATTGCCCTCATTTCCTTCTTTACCTCCTCAACCTGAGACAACTCAGGAAGTTGTCCACACTGAGTTTTACCCCCAACAGTGTCCTAGTCTTTATTCTAATAATTAGTTGTTAAAGTAGTTCTTGACATTAGCCAGTAATTTGTCAGTAAGTAATAGTAGCTTTTAGCTTTCTAATTAAAAAAAAATTCAACAAAAACTAGGGGGCTGCACCCCCTGCTCACTACGCTCACCAACCCCCCTCTCTCAGGGGTAAGTGTGTGGCCAGGGAGAGGGTGTCTAGCCAGGGGAAAAAGGGACAGGAGTAGGCTAGGGGTATGAGTTCTCAGTAGGAGAGATGAGTGAAGGGGCTGGAGGTGCAAGGTCTTGGCAGTGTGGTGAGAGAGGGGGGTTGGGAGTATGGGGTCTCAGCCAAGGGAGTGTGTGACGGGGCTAGGGGTGTGGAGTCTTGGCTGAGGGTGTGTGAGATGGGGTTGGGGTACAGGGAAGGGGGAGGGAGCACGGCTTCCAGCCCTCTATGAACGGGGAAGATGCACGGATCGCAGATCTCCAGCCCCCCTGTGAAGAGGGAGGCTTTGCAGCTCCTGGCCCTCCCCATGAGGCAGGAGAGTACATAGTGCCTCTCCCCCATGAGACAGCAGCGTGCATGGTTCCTGCCCTCCCTCCAGGAGGGGGGAGGCCTCACGGATCCCAGCCCCCCAGCGAGGGGGGAGGATGTGTGGCTCCCACCCTCCCCACAAGGGGGAAGGCCTTGCGGCTCCCACCCCCCATGAAGCAGGAAGGTGCGCAGCTCACAGCTCCCTCCTCCTCTCCCCTCACAAAGCGGGAGGCCGCACGGCTCTGGCCCAACGGAGTACCAGGGAGGGAGGGATGAGGCAAGGTAGCTGAGGGTGGAGGGAGGGGCTATGGAAAGCAGAGTGATGTGATGACATAACTCTGTCATCCCACAGGAAAAGTTATTTTGAGAGGGAGAGAGAGAGAGCGCTGTGTTATCCAACACTTTACCAACCAGAAACCTCTATTAATCGACATGTCTGATAACTCCCAATACAAATTTTCAATTTAGTAACAGGGACTAGTATCCTAATTTATGCAATTGCACATTCTGCACTCTACTTTTATGGAAAAGAGACAGAGGACAAGTAAACAACCTGAAATCAGGGATTTATTCAAAAAAGCAGTTTTCAGAGTCCTTGAGTAGAATCTGTTATGACCCTGTCTCCTACATTTTCTATATCTATAATGAAAATTGATGTTGATAATAATGACCCAGGGCACTGCAAAATCCTTAAGTGCCTTCTGAATCATAAGAAGATTATGTTCATTATAGTTTTAGTGTTAAGTTGTATTTTAGTGATCTGGGTGTATGCCATGTGCTCACCTTAGTGATATGTAGTTTCATAATATAACCTACTGTATAGGAAATTTTACCCATATGCACCTAAGAGATTCAAGAAGCCAATCATTCTGCAGTGCAGTACTACTTCTGGATTGGTGAATATCTCTGTACTATTTTAATTCTTTGAAAATTGGTATTCCATTGGTAAGTATAACTCTTATTTAACTGAAATTTGATTAACTAGCACCCACCATTCCCTCAAGATGCCAGATAAAGCTTTCATTGTAAATATTTATGTAGTTAGATACTTAGATAAAATAGCTCTAGTACATTGGGAGGTTATGTCTGGTTCTTCCAGTTTCAAATATTGTCTTTCATGCTGGGGGGAATGGACACTCCTGATATATCCATTGCCCCCCAGGAATCTGACAAGTGTAACATCTGTCTGGCATTGAAATTTAGAGCCAGTAAATCAAACTTCATCTCCTCATGATGGAAAGCTTGCTCAGCTTCTCACTTAGGTCAGTCACACACACACACACACACACACACACACCCCTAATCCAAAAGATGGCAAAGTCTCTGCCTTGGAGAAACCAGTGCTGTCAGAGGACCAAGGAGGCAAGAAAAGCTCTTCCTCTGCTCACTCAATACTGAAGAAGCCTGCAGAGCTAGACCACCCTGCATGAGTGTCTACTCTCTCAGCCATTATTACTTTGGTACAGGCCAGCGATTTAGTATGACAACATACTTGGTATTGCAGTTTTCCCTGAGACCTAGGTGTATCTAAGATGTCCTACTCACCACTGTTAGACTCCAACATTTTTTCAGTACTGAGGACATTGATATCTCTGGGAATTCATCCTACACCAGCAGTTTCACTTCACACATCTCTTGGTGCTCCAATGTTTCACAGTGGATTGGAGGGAGAAAATTTAGATGAAGACTTTGCTCGGGTCTACTAAATATTGGTACAGGACTTTGCTCCTCATCCCTATAAAGGACCCTTTTCACAAGTCTTTGAAGAAACTATCACCTCTTATGACACCTTTGGTGTCAGCCAGCATGTATGAGCAGCTATTGTTGTGCCCTCCGATGCTTTCTGCACCACCTCTGTGATCATGCTAGGCCCTGTGGAGATCCTACCACCAGCAATTCTCCAGAGCTTCAAGCACCACTCATCTTGAAGGTAGATGGCCTTCATCACGCTCCCTCTTTAGGAGGCCCAATCCATATGATGAAACTTTTTGAGGAACAAGAACCCAGAGTTGGTGAATACATCTCTCTTCTGCCCAACATCTCTTCTTCATCTCCATATAAAACAATTATGCCCCCTCCTCTATCCTTAGTGGATTATTTTCCACTGTCAGTGAGGCCCTTCTGATCCCTGTGAAGGTTATTTAGCACACCCTGGCTACAATTCCACCTACATGCAAGTGAACAGATACAAATTATGTTCCAGTGGAAGACTCAGAGTTTCTATTCTCTTATCCCTCTCCTAGTTCTTTGGTAGTCTGTGCAGTTAATGAATATGAAAAGCATGCTAAATCTATGCCCCATGACAAAGATCAAAAGTATCTAGCCCTAACAAGCAGAAACTCTTATTTTCTTTGCAATTCAGAATTGCTAACTATCAGTGTGAATGGTGAAACACAATCATAAAAATTACACCAAACTGAATTATTTGTGGAGCAACTATTGGCTGAGCACAGACAGCAATTCTAGGCAATTATTGTGGAAGGCCATCTGTTCACCATAGTATTGCTGAAAGCCTCCTGAAATGCTGCTGATACTCCTGCCCATTCAATCACTACAGCAGCAGTTATGAGAAGGACATCCTGGCTTCAGTTTTTGGGATTTCCTAAGAAGGTACAAAATACAGTTGAGCTTTTGATTGTTCTAAACTGTTTGCTGACAGTACAGACAAATTTTTACACATGTTAAAGGGCCACAGGGCTATTTTTTGTTGTCTAGAGATCTATACATCTGCCCATAAGAAAAGTTTTAGCAAATCCCAGGTAGCTCATAGATCCCATCCCACCCAATTCCCAACCACCCAGAGATTGTATAAATCACAACACATAAAACAGAGATTCCAGAAATGGAAACCAACCCCCTTCTGCATCCCTCTCCAAGAACCCCTCTTATAAAAGCTTGTTTCATCAAGAAATAACTCTCTTCTGCAAGTAGGCGCTATAGAATCAGTTCCCATGCAGCATAGAGGAAAAGGGTTTTATTCCAGGTACTTCAATGTTCCCCAAAAGAATAAAGACCCATCCTAGATTTGAGGCTACTCAACACATATGTGAAAGCACTAAGGGTGTGTCTAGACTACATGGCTGCATCGACGGAGCCATGCAAACTAGTTTACCCGACATAGTCAATGAAGCGGGGATTTAAATAATCCCTGCTTCATTAAAATAAAAATGGCCACCAAATGTGCCGACAATCAGCTGATCCAGCACAGCGCAGCAGTCTAGATGCAGATCGGTCGACAAGGGAAGCCTTTGTCGACCGCTCCCTTATGCCTCGTGAAATCCCCGCTTCATTGACTATGTCAGGTAAACTAGTTTGCATGGCTCCATCGATGGAGCCATGTAGTCTAGACACACCCCGACATACCCCAACAGTCAAAATAGTAACACTTGCAGCAATAACTCTATCACTGGCTCCAGGGGGTTGGTTGTCCTCCACTTTCAAGATGCATATTTTCACACTATGATATAGAGTGATCCCCTTTGACCTATCATCTGCCTCAATGGTCTTTTTAAAGCTCATGATCACCACAGCAATGAACAAGAATCGTGCCAAGTTCTGCTCCAGGAGCAGGCACCCTCAGGGATACCTTTCACCTTCATAGGTCAACTCTAGGCATTCCCTACACCTTCTCTAATATCCAAAGTTCAACTAGAAATAAAAAAGGACAAAGCCAGAGTCCTCCTAATAGTTCTGACCTGGCCCAGACAAGCATGGTTTCCTTACCTGATACAGTGGACTGTTTGCTCACCAATTACTCTTTAGGCTGCTTCTCATCTGTTCTCCCAAGAAGGGAGTAAGTATCTGTGGTTCTTTGAAATGAATGGCACATGGGTGCTCCACTACTCACCTTACTTCTCCTATCCTTCTCAGATTTCTGCTGCAAAGCACCTTGGTAGAGAGGAAATGGAGGGCAGTTTGCCTACATGGTAATATACAACAACCACCAGGGGGCATGACGCTGAGCATATATGCATGGGCTGAGAGGACACTGCTATGAGAAATCTTTAACATTCCAAGTACTGATCTGTGAAGGTACTTCCCTAGCTTTTACTTAGACATTAGAACAAATGCATCTTGATTTTGACAATTTCCAATCTGATGGTGCCAAATGTTCTCTTCAGCAAATACAAGAAGGTATGTGATACTTAGCATAATTGAACAACCTTGTAGAATAAGCCTATTCAGGCTATATCCCTCTTACAATATTTATGCTTAATACACACTATTATATATATATATATTGTGGCAAAGCTTTGGCTATGCCCATGGGTCCTGCACTTCTGGTGGAATAGCATTTAGCCTCAGAGGCTTGCTGTGTCCCACCACATGGCTTCTTTCTTTTTACTAGAGGCAAGGTTCCCAGCCTACTGAGCTATACTCATCACAAGCTAGTCCATATTATGGGGAAGGGGTGACACCCCTTTGTAGTCCTAGTTTTCCTTTTCAGGGACAGACTCTGTAGTGGTGTAGGAAGGGATTGGGGGGAACCTGGACCCACCCACTACTCCCAGTTCTGGCCCAGGGACCCTAAGGCAGCAGCAGCAGCAACAGATAGGGTTTGTTCTGCTCCTCATCCGGCAGCTACTTCCCTGGGCCACTTCCCCAAACAATTCCTCCCAGTACCTTTCCTCCAGTACCTGCTCTTCCAACACACTCCTTCTTCTTGTAGCTCCCAGCTCTTACCCAAACTCCTCTTACTCTCAGCACTTCAACTCTTTCCCTCCTCCTCATGTGCCAACTAACAGAAGAGCCCTTTTAAACCAGTCTCAACTGGTTCTTGATTGGCCCCAGTTGGTCTAATTAGTGTGACACCCTTTGCTCTGCAGAGCTCCTAATTAACTCCAGGGCTATGTCTACACTCGCGGCTTCTTGCGCAAGTACAGCCATGGAGGCTTCCAGCCCAGTATTGTATGGTGAATTGGAAGGGCTGTAGGGACAGAAACCATCCAGTCACCCTCACGTTTTTCTCCTCGTTCCCTTGCCTCCACTGAAGGGGTGCATGGTCGGTCACAAGGGTAAATTGTCAGCCCAGTAGGTAGTACTGGAGTGTCTCCATAGCCCATTTCATGGCTAGGCATTCCCTCTCAACCACTGCATATTTCTGCCCTCTCAGTAGGCGTTTGCTACTGAGGTAGAGACCTGGGTGTTCATCTCCCGACCATCTGTGATAGGACGGCTCCCAAGCCTATCTCAAATGCATCCATCTGTAGGATGAACTCTCTATTAAAGTCTGGAGCTATCAGTACAGGATTACCACAGAAGGCTGTTCATAGATCTGTGAATGCTTTCTCTGCCATATCGGTCCACTTCACCAACTCAGGACCTCGGGCTTTTATCAGGTCTGTTAGGGGACTTGCTCTGGAGGTGAAATGGGGGATGAATTGTCGGTAGTGTCCACCACTCCCAGGAATGCTTGGACTTGCTTTCTCCAGTTTCCATATATATATATATATATATATATATATATAGTGGCAGGGCGTTGCTCTGCACTGGCCCTTTAAGAGGCTGAGACCTGGAGTCAGGGGGAAGCCCAGATGAGACAAATAAGGAGGTCCCAGCTGGAAACTATAAGAGCAGCCCCTGGGAGGAGGAGAGAGACCTGCCTGCTTGCCTGCAATGAGAGAGGCTTCGGCCTAGCAAACCCAGGCTACCCGGCCTAAGGCCCAGGGCTGCAAGGAGGCAGTCATGGAGGGTGGGGTTCGCATGGAGGCAGCCCTAAAAGGCTGGGCTGCAAGGAGGCAGCCATGGTTCTGCAAGGAGGCAGCTGAGGTAGTCTGGGGGAGTTCGAGCCAGGGAAGCCTCAGGCCATAAGACCACAAGGCAGGGTTGCAGGAGGCAACCAGGCAGGCAGAGGCACGCCTTTGACCAGGGAGGAATGGCCAGGAGAGACTGCAGTCCACCCGGAGACAGGGCTAGAGAGGGACTGGTAGTGGGTCACTGAGGCCTGGAGGGCACTGAGGAACTGTGTGTTCTAGGAGGGAGCTGGGTGTTCCCGGGAAGAACTAGAGGTCCTAGGGAGTAGGGGGGACCCTGGAAGGAGGACTGAAGGAAGAACAATGACTCCCCCCGGGAAGGGGGTGCAGACCAAGATCGGAGTGGTCACTGCCGGAGGACAGTGCCCTGAAGAGAACACCTCACCCAAAGGGGGCATGTCGGCGTTGGAGCGGCCAGCTACTTCCCCAAAGCCACCCTGAAGGAAGAAGCCATACGGAAAGTGAGTGAACCCACTACTATATATATGGAATATATATATGGAACAATAGACCTCCAGTAAAGGGGAAAGGTTACCTCTGACCAGACAGCTCCCTAGTGACTTCAAATATGCCAAAAATCTATTCTAACTAAGGAAAGTATTAAGAATAAGCTTTGGAGCTGCAAATCTCTGCCTACCTTTTGCCAGATAGCTACAGTTTTTACCTAAAGAGCAAAAATGGATGGTGGAGACTGCTGTCAGAAGCTAATATGTCTTCATCGTGCCAAATTTCACAAATCTGCATGGCAGATCTGATAGAAATATGTGGTCTTTAGTGTGACTTCAGTGATTAAATACCTGTTTCACTTGATCTCACCCTTTGAGGCCAATGCCTCCTGCAGCCTCAGTTGGCATGTTGTTACAGGTAGCTTCTCAGAGGAAGAATAAATTGTTCTGAGCTGTGACAAGACAACATCATAATTAAGAAGAATGTGCAAATGTGCTCCTGCCTCTAGAAGGAGGGTCAACACGTGTGTTTTAAAGATTGCTGCACTTCAAAACTAATTCCCTTCAGACTAGTCCTGCTGTCTTTTCCCAGAGGAAACTCCCATTGTTCCATTGAGAGTTTAGGCTGAACTGAGTGATCTAATCACCTACATAAGAAGGCTGTGGCAATAATCCTGGCTGGGGATGAAGTGTAGGGTGGGAAAGTACTGACTCCTCTGTTATCATGATCTTCCCTGGATGTTGCAGATGCCTATGGACTTGGAGATCAGGTTCCTTAATCTTTGAGGAGATGGAGATGGAGAACAAACATCAGCATCATTCTCCCATGCGAAAGTGGTGTACAGGCAAGTGCATTTGTATTAACCAATGCTGCATACCTGTATGCTCTCTCAGAGGAGAGTTTGTTACAGTACCAGGTCAGTGTTAGCACATCCTACCTGATAGTCCAGATGCAGAAGGAGCCATGGAAGTAACACAGAAGGAGAAGAAACTAGAGGTTGCCTTTTCCTGTGGATTCCCCTGCATTTCTTGCAGTAGGAGGCTGCACCTCTGCTCACATACAGGAAGCAGAACTCATAGAAAGTGCATAACTACCCCTGATCTTGCAGAATTATTTTTTAGGAATTTTACAATAGTCACTCTGCTTGCAACTGCTGAATTCCTCGTGTCATTTTTCCTTGTTGTTGAAATGCATTGTTGGATTAGCCCATGGCTTAAAGCTCATTTAGTTATCATTTTTCTTTTTGAATCATGTTTATTAATGTTTTAGCAGAGTTTTATACACTACCAATACCTCCCTACAGACTGTAGCTAACAGATGAAAAAAACAATCATTTCAGTGCAAAATAATTTGCTTTCATAATCATGAGCCACGGTTGGTCATAAAAAGTGTGATAAGATGGAAGAAGCCATGAGTGACAATGGAAAATACCCAGTGAAGAAACAAATGGCATTTATTCTTAACATACCAAATTAAATTATTCTCAGATGGGAATTCACATGATTATTTATTGGAAAATATTTAACTGAGTTTGATTACATTAATAAGAACACCTAAATTCATTTTACCCACCCAATTCTATTTTTGCCTCCATTGTTGTTCTCTTTTAAACTGTCATAGATGACTAGCATCTCCTTTCTTCACCATCATCCTTGCGTCCTAATCCATGATCCGCTACGGATCCTTCTGTGATGTGGAGCCAGCAGCAGCCAGAGGTGGGTTCAATATCTAGGGGTTCGTCACCATCCATCCAACACAGAACCGTCTTGACCCTTCCTCCCAGTAATCTGAGAAATCCACACACCACCCTGGGTGCCTCTGAGAGGCAGTGATTCCCCACTTGCAAGCATAGAGTCTGTGTAGAAAAGAAATTTTGAATAAAAGGGAGGGAAGTAACTTTTTGGGAAAATACCACAAACAGAGTTTATAAACAAAAACCATGAGTAAAATCCCACCCCAAGTAGGTTGGGCAGTGTCCTTTTCCTCTTAGGGTTCTTAAATCCAGCAAACTAAATGTCCCCTTCACATGCTCAACTTTTCTCTGCTGCTCTTGGTCACAACAGACCTAGAATTCAGAAGTATATTTACAAAGTTCACCTCCCATCCTGAGTTGGAGGAGTTTGCTGGTCACTTGCCATCTACCTGCTCACAGGTAGTCTGAAAACACCAGCCTGGTCCCAAAACACCGCCTTGCTGGCTGCACATTGTGCTGCTGCCACCCATTACATGGGCACCCGTCTCCATCAGCTGCCTCACTGGCTAATCATTCACTGCTCCCACCTGCTTGTGGTGGATTTGGCTCTGGGTGAAAACCCAGTGGTTTCAGCTCTTGGTGGTTTCAGCTTTTGGCCCAAAACACAATCCAGCCATAAGAAATGTCATCATTGACTCAAGTAAATTTATAGTAACAAAAGTGACTCATTTTGGAAGCTATCATTGAGACAGTGGGGAGAAACGCTTTGAACCCATCTTATAGCTAACACCTGGAGTCCATGTAGCCTGCTGATCAGAGTCCTGCCCTCCCCTCTTATCCTTGCAGAACTCTGGCAGTGGAGCCCTTGTCCATCCAAGGTCCTTTACCTTGAAAGTGTGTCTCTCCTTTTGTAATGGGTTAAACGCAGTCTGTCTTTTCTGCATTCTTACAATAGATGCAAGCATTGGTGATCATATTTCACAATTCCTGCTTTTAATATTAACATAATTTGTCACCCCGCCCCCACAACAGCCAAATTGATTACAATAGGCAAAATGCCACTACATCAGTTGAATTTCTAGCAAATATAAGTAAACAGGAGCAATCTGTATTTACATGTCCAGGCCCAGAGTCTCATTCTTTGGACTGAGAGAGTTTCCTTCTCTTGAGCCATATTAAGCACAGACTTTCTTATTTTCTTCTATTCTTACATTAATTACAGACATTGCAATTAGTATTAACACAATGTATGACCCAATACTAGTCAAGTTGATTCCAATGAGCAAAATGCTGCTCCATCAACTAAATATTTAACAAATCTAAGCAAAGCAGGAGCAAGCTATATTTACGTAACTACTCCCAGGGTCTCTTACCACTTCCAGAGGGCTGTAAGGGACATGCTCCTTCAGATCCTGCTTACATAGGTTAGCAAAGAAACCTTCCCTAGATGATCAAAACCTTCCTTGCCAGGAAGTTGAAGAAGGAGCCTGCGCATTTTAAAGCACAACACATCTTTTTAGCAAACATTTTAGCACTTTATCTGAATTCTCAGATGTCAATGGAAGCAAGATGATTAAAAGAGTGACAGACTGCTGCCATCTGCAGTTCAAAGTTAGGAATTTTTCAGTTCCAGAGGGTGTGTCTGCACTTGCACATGTAACTATGTGCAGTTGCACTGTTGTGCCATAACTCCCCTATTGTCCACTCCAGAGGCACAATCCTGAAGGAGAGCTTAGTGGGGGAAAGCTAGAATACCTCAGGAGTGTGGAGGTGTGCACACCTCTGCTTTGGAATGCCCCTGTCCCCATTTTATGGTGCAGTATGGACAGGGACAAGGGGCACGTAGCAGGCCGTATGTATCAATAGTCCTCCAGCGCCAGTCCCAAAATGCACTGATCCCCTTCGAGCCTGACCTTTACCCAAAGGTATAAAGGTCCTGACCTGAATGTTGCTATTAGTAGTTGTGTACGTCAGAACAGTTTTCAACTGATCAGTACAGACTCTGTCTCAGTGCCTGGAGCACACGAAGACCCTGTGACTCTTGTACTGAAGAGTGAAGGTCTCCAATAATTGCTCTGAAAGGGGACTTAGCACATGTCAATGCGTTGAGCTGGACAGAGTGGAAGGATCTGGAAACTAGAACCAGGGTCTGCAGAGTTGGGGCAGTTGATGTTCCCACCGTATCAACAAAAGGGTCTCAGCCAGGGTGCACTGTAGAGAGTAGGCATCACACAAGTATGGCCCAAATGATGTAATGTGATGATACCCTGTGTCCCTGGGATTGGCCAAGCTCCCTATTTAATCCTAGCGGTTGTCCAGGAAGTTGTCTGGGCAACCACACAGATTTCAACTGGCTGCAATGCCAGTCTTGCTTGATCTCCTGATCTCCAGCCTCCAACTCCAGGCTGATTCTGACACTGATTCTGATCCTGATCTCTGGTCTCCAGCTTTAGCCTGACTCTGACCCAGACGTTTGTGTATGGGACATGGCTCTTGCAATTCCTCCAACTGCTGCTCAGGGACTACTGTCCCTGGTGTGCAGACATCAGCCTGGTTGTGACTGCTAGGCCAGACCACCTCCAACCAGGTTGCTTACACTAGATGCTTTCCAGAACTGCATGTACAGGCTCCGAACCACTCTTCAATCCTGCTGGCCTCATTCTACAATGGAATATTGACTGGAGAAGAGCAAGGAGGCACCAGTGGCAGGGGAGCATATGATTCTGCACATCTACTTGACAAAGCCAGTTAAGGAGGTCCGGCCTCAGGAGTCTGAGGACTCAGCCACTGCAGGAACCAGAACTCGAGATGGGGCAATCTCCCCATCAGCATCCCCTCTTGCCACAGTGTTACATGCCACAGCTGCCCATCACCATCATGCTCCCCTACCACTCTACCACAGTATGGTCTGGTCCAGGAGCAACACAGGGCTGCAAATCAATGATTTTATTGGAATTCCATGAATGGTGTATTTAGTAGAGCCTATAACAGATTGTTAATGAACAGTCCCTTTGACCCTGTATCTCAGCCAGCCCTGCAGTTCTCAGCCAGCCCTGAAAGCAATAGCCCCTGGGCCATGCAAAACAGGGAAGAAATGGAAGGGGGAAGGAAGATAGTTTTGAAAGGGTCTGGGTGAAGGCACTTTGTGCAAATGCCCAAGACCACTCCTCTTCCACTCCCGACTTTCCTTCCCTTTACAAAGGAGAACCATGAATAATAGGGGTTCTATTAGGTCTGGGAAAGGGAAGAAAATGGAGAAAAGTTTCTCTGAGGAAAGTCAAAGCAGTTCATTCCCTGTGACCCTGATGTAAGGGTCTAAATGGATTGAATGAATTCTCCCGTGACAGCTCTCTGAAAGAAGGAGACACTTACTGAACAGACTGTATTTTGCATAAACACACCTACACTGCCTAGACATCCAGCAGTTAGAGCTGTGCTGCTCAAGATAACTGACTTTGGTGGGTGTTGGGTTAAAAACCACTTTAGTACTGAATGCAGGGGGTAGTGAAATGCTGTTTCCAATGTTGTTGGCATTATTGTCGGAATACAGAGAAGCAGGGCTGTTTGTTACCCATCCTAAATGAGGGGATCTCCCTCAGATGAAAGGGCCTCACTAAGCCAGTGGCTCAAACGTCAGAGGCCTGTAAAAGGAGAGGTGTGAGAATAAGTGTCCCAGCCAGGAGTTATGGGCCTTCCCCCAAGGATACTCTCTGGACTGGTTTAGCCTGTTGCTCTCCTACTCCCAGTCAAAGAAAGAGCAGCTGGAAAGGCAAGATGATAACAGTGACCAGGAGGCTGGTGGGAGCAATGAGAAGGCAGCTTGCAAGTTGGCGGGCAGAGAAGAGCGGCAAGTTCACAAGCAGCAGAGCAGGTAAGGTGCCTCTTTACCTTCCCACCCCACCTCAGCTGGGAGGTGAACTCTGCAGATGCACCTCTGAACTCTGGGTCTGTATCGACCAAGAACAGCAATTGTGAGTAGGGTGCAAAAGAAGGGATGGGCAAAAGAAAGGGGCTGCTGGACTTAAGAACCTGAGGAGAAAAAGGACCTCCCAGAGGCACCTGGGTGTGGTGTTTAATTTTAGTTGGTTACTGGGTGGGGGCTCAAGCCGGTTCTATGTTGTTTCCATGGAAAGAAACCCTTAGATTTTTAACCTGGCCCTGGTTGGTGCTGGCTCCACCTGGCAGAAGGGTTATACTTAGAAATGCTCATTAACATTGTCTGTCCCTGGCATGTGGCCTCTCCCAGTGCAAAGTCACTCTGCAGAAGAGGGGTGGGTGAAGCATCTGCTCCTGCAGTTGCACAGACTCAGTGCCATGCCCCTTAGCAGTGGAGAGGTGACTGGCTTGTTCAGAGAAGAAAATATACTTCTGGAGCCACTCTTCTTCTCCATCTCTTTCAATGCTGTTCTCTGAACACAGGGGCTGCGTCTAGACTGGCATGATTTTCCGCAAATGCTTTTAATGGAAAAGTTTTTCCGTTAAAAGCATTTGCGGAAAAAAGCATCTAGATTGGCACGGATGCTTTTGCAAAAGCACTTTTTGTGGAAAAGCATCCGTGCTAATCTAGACGATTTTGCGCAAGAAAGCCTCGATTGCCATTTTCGCCATCGGGGCTTTTTTACGCAAAACAGTTTTTACCTGTCTACACTGGCCCTCTTGCGCAACTACATTTGCGCAAGAGGGCTTATCCCTGAGCAGGAGCATCATAGTATTTGCGCAAGAACACTGACAATCTTATATTAGATCGTCAGTGTTCTTGCACAAATTCAAGCGGCCAGTGTAGACAGCTGGCAAGTTTTTACGCAAACTTGCCAGTCTAGACGCAGCCAGGGGCTAGACCATTAATGCAGGGAGATTGGAGTGGGGATATTTCTATGGTTCTCTTTTCTTCTTCCAAGAGAAGCCAACCTGCTGCCACTGAATACAGTAAATTCCCTCTAGAATTGCCATCCAATCCTATAAGCATAATTTAACATGGCAGAAATTTAAATTGGTTCTTCAGGTAGAACAGCAGAGCAAATGTGCTTGGTCCACATGCATAGCTCATCAAACAGCTCCACTCAGCAATATGCAGAAGGGTGATCACTAGGAGAAACATCTCCCTGGCATAAGTGGCCAGGTGTCTGCTACAGCGCTAAAAAGTCATTTTTCTTTTCCACTCTGGGACTTGGAAATCTGCATTTGATGCATGCTGCTTGTCCAATACAACATCCTCTGAAGGCCTTGGCAATGGAGTCCTCCAAAGCATCCAGGAGGGGAATCATAAGCTCGGTCCTATCCCTGTATCCCAGCCTGTTTTGAGCCCCCAAATCTCATGCAGGAGATGCCCCCATTTGTTCTTCTGCACAACATTTCCAGCCATTCCTGTCTTGTCACCCTTCCTCTCCTCCTCAGGCTGAAAAGACCCATTAAAAGCCATTAATGTTTGCCCACTTTCTGAGGTATTTTGACTTTTTGGAGGGAGTTCATTTGTTTCAGGTACAAATTTTAGCTCTATATTCAATGTAAATATGTAAATGAAGGTTAGCGTTCACTTCATTTGTGTGTGCATCTTGCCTACCAAACATGATCAACATAATATTTTCCACATATTATGCATGGGTCAGTAGGATTCACAGTACATGACTATAATTTCTGTAATGTGTAGCGCCAAAGAATTATAATGAATTCTGTCCCTCCCACACCCCTTCATTTTCCCACAAATTTCCTAATGTAATGAAAAAGAAAAGAGTTCAATGCAGTGAAGTTGTGACATAATTGGTGCTGTACAAAGCACCAGAAAGAAAAACAAAAGATTGATTAAATGAAATGCTTTAGGGCTTTTTAAACAACTAATATCATTGACAATACAGACAAAGGAAACAAAATGTAATGAATAATGATGATATTTGACACTGACCTGTGCATTTACAACCCCTCCTCTACCACCCCATGCCAACCATCCCACCTGGAAATCATAGGTGTAATCATGCCGTGGGAGTAGTTCTAAATAGCACCTGATAAATGTTCCAAGCACTGTGGAATGAATATTCGACTTCCCTCCAAAAATTTTACAGACCTTTGAAAGAACTTTAACAAGGCTTAAGTGCTCTCCATAAAGCACACTGAAAACAGCAGTTAACATTTAACAAAAATGCTGTTTAAGGATGCCCTTAAACTACCTTAAAACTTCCCTTAGCACAAAATCATTGCCAAAGATATTTACTTCCCCCAACTGTCTGCTTTCAGTTAGTACATTATCATCTTCAGATGATCAAAACTTACTGAGGTGTCTTACAACAGATATGGCAATGGCTCATTGAGCTTTTCCAGAAGCACCATAATGTCACAATAGTGTCTCTCAACACAGTCCTAAGTCATCTTCTGGCTTTGTGGGAAGGAGCAAGAAAAATTAGTCTTTGATGTGTGAAAGGATGTGGAATTAATTTATTTGTCACATTTAATCTACTTTCCATATAGCAATATAACATTTCTGATATGCACAGTTTACATCAACAACCATGGAAAATTCCCACGTTTGCATCTAAAATGGGGGTTTCAAGTTGAGAGGCATTGTAGGACTACGTATTTGCAGTACCTGATAGCACATGCATTTAGACAATTGAGCAAAACATTGCAGACATTTTGCAGACTCTCAACCAAATGAATGCTGTGGAGGATGTACCAGTATGGACGTCACAGCGGCAGCATACACTGACTTCAAGCCACTGAATTATGTGCATTTCCCTTATTTAGGGCAAAACCAAGGAGCCAAGAGACTGTTCAGTTTTTGCTGCTTTATGAATATGACCACTACATTTTCACAGCTACTGAGCAGCCCCGTCTGCAATGCAGCATCTCTAGTGAAGTGAAACTCTTCAAGAATGGAGCCAGATTGGGGTTCCTGAGCTTCTAGAAAAGTTCCATCTAAACATTTTTTATTTTTACAATAACAGGAGGGAAGGGGAGAAAATCATAAACAAATTCACAAGTCATTTTTTTCACTCTGATTTTCATTCTTCCAGTGCGTACACACTGCAGGTCATGCTGCGTGAGCATTCCAAGGACTACAGTGTTTTCACGACAAGCTCTATCATGTCCCATCCCACTTTAGCTAGCTTTGGGGAGGAAGGGGACGGAGGAGGAACACAACAAGAAATAATGGCTGCTTTCAGGAACAAGATTGTGCCCTTTTCTTGCACAGTGTGGGTATGTCTACACTACAGAGTTTTGTCAGAAAAACAGCTGTTTTTCCGACAAAACTTGCGGAACATCCACACTGCAATTGCATTCTTCCTAAAGTAAATTGAAAGAACAGAGGGTTTTTTTCCAACATTGAAAATCCTCTTTCTATGAGGAAGAATCCTTTTTCCTGAAGAGCTCTTTTGGAAAAAGGTGTGTGTGGATGGGGAAGAGGGTTTTTTTTTTGGAAGAAGAGGCCTCCAGAAAATAGCACAGGTTCCCTAGTGGCCACTCTGTCCAAAGTAATCAGGATTCTATAGTTCCTGGCTCCTTTTAAAGCTGCAGGCACCCTGGACAAGCCTTGTGGCAGGAAGCTGGCCATGGAGCAGCATCCTGACCACGCGTCTCTCCCTGCCACAGGCCTGATGACCCGTGGCCCAGCCTCAAGCCCCCCACGATCTCCTTGGCCCTCGCAGGGAGTAGCCCCAGGGGTCCCAGGACCCACCCAGGGGGACCAAGAGGTGGGCACCCTCCTGGTCCGGACTGGAGATCCTGTCCTTCCTCAAGCTGTGGGGTGAGGAGGAGATTTGCAGGATCTCTGGGCTAAGCGCCGCAATGCTGATATCTTTGAGCACATGGCCGAGTCCCTGGTGGAGCGCAAACACCCACCCCGGACCTTGGAACAGGTCCGGAGTAAGGTTAAGGAGCTCTGCCAGGGATATGTCCGGGCCAGAGAGTGCAGCTCGCGCTCAGGGGCAGGACCTCACACCTGCCCCCATTAACAAGAGCTGCATCAGATCCTGGGGGGTGGGGAAACATCTTCCCCACCCATCCTTATGGACTCCAGCCTGGAGACCTGCGTCATTGCCCGGCCGGAGGTCTTGGTGGAGGAGGAGCAGGAGGACCAGGGCCAGGCAGAGGAGGAGGAGGAGATGGAGACTGTGACCCTCTTCCTGGAGCCAGTGCCTGTGAGCCAGGATGTCTCCCAGGCCACCTTGGACATTGGGCATTGTGTGCCCTACCCGACCACCCAACAAAAATGTCGGTGAAGTGTCCATGGTGGTCGACCAGGGCCTGCAGCACCATAGAAAAATAGCCCTTGCGATTAATGTATTGGGCCACTCAATGGTCCTGTGCGCGGATTGGGATGTGGGTCCCATCAGTCGCTCCCCCGCAGTTCGGGAACCCCAGGGCAGTGAACGTGGCTACAATTGGGTCCAAGTCTCCCAGGCGGATGACCCTCCACAGCAGGATCGAGTTGATGGACCTCACCACCTGCAGAAGGAGACAAAGAAACACACAAAACAGAGAATGAGCAAGGGAGGGCCAGAGCCCTTGGGAAGAACCTGAGCCCTTGGGAAGCGCCAGACCCTCTCTCCTCCCTTCCCCTCCCCTCCCTCAAACACCCCAGGAGCCACCCCCTATGAGGCCGTCCCCCCCCCCCCCCCAGCAGCAGGGTTGTATGAGGGTGGGAAGGCACAACCCCCTGGGGATGAAGATTTCCTCCCACCCCCACTCCACCCCCACAGCCCGCAAACCCCCTTTCCCGAGGGTTCCCCTTTAACAGCACTCCCCCCGTGCAGAGACTGCACCCTGAGAGTGCCTTACCTCCATGAGGAGGGCCCTGACGGTGGACTTCCCCACCCCAAACTGGTTGCCCACAGACCGGTAGCTGTCAAGGGTGGTGAGCTTCCAGAGGGTGATTGCGACCCACTTCTCCAGGGGGATGGTGGGCCGTAGGTGCGTGTCGCATCTCCGGAGGGTGGGGGCGAGCCATGCACACAGCTCCAAAAAGGTGGCCTTCCATATGTGGAAGTTTTGAAGCCATTGCTAGTCATCCCATCACTCCACGATCAGCCAGTCCCACCAGTCGGAACTGGTGTCCAGCCTCCAAAAATGCCTTTCCACTCTGGGGTCCAGTTGCCAGAGTAGAGCAGCCACAGCCACAGAGAGGCTCCCCAGAATGAGTTTGGGGTCGAGCTCGTGCAGGACCAGAAAGGCAGCTGGCACAAAGTGCTGCAAAAATTGCAGCCTGGCCGTGTGGGGCCATCGCATGCCATGGGGCAGCTCCGGCTCCATGGCTCAAAGGAAAAAGCTGTGGCATCCACAAAACAACAGAGCAACCACAGCAGGCACTGCAAGAGCTTTGCTGTCCCTCGAAGGGGTAGCAAGCACGCAGCAGA
This sequence comes from Rafetus swinhoei, assembly GCA_019425775.1. Classification (NCBI taxonomy): domain Eukaryota; kingdom Metazoa; phylum Chordata; order Testudines; family Trionychidae; genus Rafetus; species Rafetus swinhoei. Next base: position 156,953,181 of record CM033424.1, read on the forward strand.
AGCAGAGAAACAGCTGTCTGGGAGGGGTCCCTTTATACGCGTGTCTCTGCAAGGCTCCAGCACCAGCGCTCAGAAGCAACTGGTGACCTAAAGCCCTGGCTGAAGTAGTTCCGGCTGGCCTTTTATGCGGGAGAGCGTCCAATCAATTTTTCTATGCGCTTTTGTGTGTGGACACTCTTTCAGAAGAAGCTTCTTCAGAAAAGATCTTCGGAAAAAAGCTTCTTCCAAAAGAAGCCTGAAGTCTAGACATAGCCTGTGAAAAAGATCCTTGCACTCTAGCCCTGGCCTAGGAATATTAAAGCTATGGTATTTTTCAGAGCTAACCTGAAAAAGGTTTTGTACTCCTCTGCCAGTCACTGAAAAAACAAATTGGAGCTTCTCCTTTCGTTCAGACAACAATTGAATGGGGGAGGATTTATTGCTAGTTGCAAGGGGCTCATCTTGGAATTCAATGTTGGCCTGATGCTGAGTGCAGAGCCCTCGTCCAAACAGTGCACATGAATATGGAGATATTTAAATCAGAAGCTGTTTGGTTAATTTTTAATTTTGTTTTTATGCGCCCACTCCCCTTCTCTCCTCTCTGTCCCCAGAGATTTTTAGTTTTGGCCAAGATCAAAAGTGGGAAGAGAAGGGAAACAGTAATGGCCAGTGGTGTGGTCATCTGACTGGGACCATCATTCCATTCTTTGCTCTGCCCGTAACTTGCTTTGTTTCCACAAGTTCTTGAAGCACTAAGTGCTTTAGTTTCTTTCGCTGCAATTTAAATGCTTATGCTCCTTGGTGAAGTGTATGAGGCCTCCTAGTGGAAACACTACATAAGTGCCAAGGACCTTCACCGGTTATTATCTGAAATATCCTCCAGCCCATTCAGGAGCAATTTTCATCCTAGACAAATCTCAGGAAATACTGAAAATCATGAGAGAATATGATCCTTTGAGATTTCTAGGGCTGATGTTTTTGGAAAACATACATTCAAATAACTTAGAAATAAGCATCCAATTAAATCACTAAACCTTGAAAAAGATGTTTGTTGGTCACAGTAATGAGGTATTATGGATTTGTTCTGACTCTCAGGGTATGTCTACACTAGCCCCCTAGTTTGAACTAGGGAGGCTAATGTAGGCATTCGAACTTGCAAATGAAGCCCAGCATTTAAATATCCCAGGCTTTATTTGCATGTTCCGTCGATCGCCATTTTTAAATGCCACTAGTCGGACTAACTGCTCATGACTGCGGGACAGTTAAGCGGTATTCGAACTAAGTCCTTAGTTTGAATTACCTGTTACACCTCATTCCAGGAGGAGTAACAGGGTAATTTGAACTAAGGACTTAGTTCGAATACCGTTAACTGCCCCGTAGCTGAGGGCAGTTAGTCCGGACTAGTGGCATTTAAAAATGGCGACCAGACGGGAAGATGCAAATAAAGCCCGGGATATTTAAATCCCAGGCTTCATTTGCAAGTTCGAATGCCTACATTAGCCTCCCTAGTTCGAACTAGGGGGCTAGTGTAGACATACCCTCAGTCAGTAACTTTAGACAGGATGAATGGAGCTATTGTGGCCCTAAATAACTTTATTATCTGTCCCTGATGAGGGGAAAACAAGTGCTAGGGAAGGAGAAACAGACAAATTGGGATTGGAATGAGGATCCAGTGACCCTATTTTGTCATACGATCTTGATTTTAAACTAATGCCCTAAATCTTTAGGAGTACTTCACCATTGGCTTAAAGCAGTCTTTTGCTGTCTTGTGTTCTAGAAAACCTTATATTTTTCTCTCTAGCTGGGTGTAGTGAAGAGGTGTGTCCTCCCTCGGAGACTGGTGGGAGGAGCTGGGAACAGTCACCAGAAGCAAAGATGCATAATAGGAAGTATAAAAGGTAAGTCCCATGGCTTAGTTGGTCTCAAGCTGCCAAAGAACATAGAAGCCACACTAGCCTGTGGAAGGGGCTTGAACCCAAAGGAGACCTCTACAACACTGAGGACCTGGAGGGACTGCTGGAGATGCCAGTCTATGAGAATGTGGAGGAGCTTCTAGACTCTTCTAACAGTGTATCCCGGGAGCCAGAAGATACTCATGAGACACAGGTACATAGCAAAGTGGTCATAGGAAGTACCCTGGGATGATCAGATAATAGTCCAGTTGTGTGGCCGGAAACCTGGTCAGTGAGTTTTGGCCAAATTCCCACTGTCTCAGTGGTGTAACCATCTGCCACTTTTAGGGCTTTGTGCTGGGACCTAGTGGAGTAGGGTGGGCCTAGGTCTCTCTACCCCCAACACCAACCCAACCTGTGGAGTGGCAGCCACCCCACTTTAGGCCAGAGGTCTGCATTTGTCTGTCAACATACAATAAATCAGGATACATGGTCTTTCTTAAATTCTCATATTCATAGACGCATACATTTCTTAATGTTTTTGGGACAGGATGTCAGGCTAGACTGTTTGGTGTCCGCCCCACCTGGGGGCGTGAGCCTCTGTGCCATGTGGTGCTCTGCCCTGCCTGAAACCCGGGCCACAGATTGATTGGCCCTGCATAGAAAGTCAGGGCTTTAAAGACTGCTAGTTCCCCTGTCCCCCAGCAATCATTGCTTTGCCAGGGTCCCCAGAGCAAGGGTGTATGGCCTTCTGACATTAACAGGGAAGGATGGATGACCTCCTACACCAGAGCTGGCTTTATTCTTTGAGATATTTCCCTCATTCAAAATTTCTTCACAATTGTTATATTTGTTTAAATTTAAATTTCTTTTTATTCCCATCTTCCAAAAGTTATTGTAATGATCTATATCACATAGGGAGCTGCAAAACAAGATATAGTGTTGACAGTACATGTAGGCTGGTATACAACATGCGTGGTGCAATTCACCAAACAAACACAGATGGACAAGTTAATTGGGAACATCTGACATCAATACCTCTTCTAAAGGTCGCGTCACAATATGTAATTATCTGAATATATTAAGCCTGAATTGCAAGACAGGATGTATGTGATGGATTTAGGAAGAATTTAGCAACATACAATAAATCAGGATACATGGTCTTTCTTAAATTCTCATATTCATAGATGCATACATTTCTTAATGTTTTTGGGACACTCTGCTTAGATTTATAGGCACATAGTGAATTTGCCTGATTGCACCAGAAGAAAACAAATCACTGAGACAATTATAAGGACTATAAGGGTCAGGGTCTTGATCATGGAATGTTTTAGAATGACTCTCTCCTGGTGTGTTATTAAGTTGCTATAGTGATTATCCATCTGTTTTTACATAACTTTATAAATATCAAGGAAAGATGATCCCCCTGTCTGTAATAGTCATTCAGGACTATTAAACCATTGTGTGAGAGGGAGCTATTTGAGACTTCCAGTTTATTAAAATGGTTTCCCTTGCCAAATCCAAGGCTTTCTGGGCTATAGATAACAATAAGTTTGTCACTTCCACCTCAGTTATACAAAAGGAAAAAAAAAGAAATTACCCCTATGAATAAGAACAGTCAACTTTTTTCCACAGCCTTATTCAGAATTTCTGAAAAAAAATCATATATATTAATATGTACCATAGAATTTCATGTCTGATAATAACCAGAGGAACATATTTTAACCACACCATGTGGGGTCTTCCATTGGTATTAATTCTTCAAAACATGTAATGAGTGTAGTTTCCCCCTGTGCAAAATTTGGAATCATGTCCCTCCGAGTCAGTTTCATTAAAATACCTGGGATCTGCTATGTCTGTCAGTCATGGTAACGGATATAGGGTGGGTCTAGACTACAGGGTTTTTTCGAAAAAAAATTGCCTTTTTTTTAAAAAAAACTTCCCCTACGTCTAGACTGCTGCTGCGTTCTTTCGAAAGTAAATTGAAAGAACGCGGCAGTTTTTTTGACTGCCGAAAACGTCATTTCACGAGGAATAACGCCTTTTTTTTAAAGTGCTCTTTTGAAAAAAGGTGCTATGTAATGCAAACTGTGCTTTTCCAAAAGAGAACATCCAGACTGCCTGGCTGTAGTATAGACGCTCTCTTTTGAAAGAGGCTTTTTCTAAAGTATCTTTCGAAAAAGCCTCTTTTGAAAGAGGCTTGCAGTCTAGATGTACACAGTTACACAGAAACAATGTCATCTAACCTATCAGACACTGATCTGGGAATTAGTAGAGTTGGGTTCTCTTCTGGATAGCTGATTTGTTCTGTGACTGTGGACAAGTTATTTTACCTCCCTGAGCCTCAGTTTTCTTTATTAATAAAATGGATGTTAAAATAATAATTGTAATATGAATTGTTACATAGCATTTTTCATCAGTAGATGTCAAAGATCTTTACACATAAATGGCTACCACTTTTGCAAGGGCACAGTGAGATCTAGAGATGGAAAGTTCTATATAATTAACAAATACCTACAGATTTATTTATTTTCAATCCGCTACAATATCTTTAGGCTCTAAAAGCCAATATACCTGATTAGCTACCAATAATGTACTTAACTTATAAATACACTGCGTAGGAATTCAGAAATGATAGCTGGGATTCTGAGGCTTTTAATAAAAAAAAGTAATACTTCTAAAAGTTAGGAGAAATCAGGTTGTTGATTCCCAAGAGAAAGTGATATGGGCCCTGATCGGAAGTCCATGCAAGTCAATGAAAATACATCCACTGACTTAAATTGCTTTTGAATCAGGCCCACAGAGACTAGATTAGCAAGATCTCATAAAGTGCTCCAGAGTATATGACAATCAGGTCTTGTTTATAAAATTGTCCCTGCCATGTGTCTCACTACCGTAGCCTTAAAGAGAAATAGGCAACTTGTCTTCTTGTTAGTAAGCTCCAATTTCATCTATCCCACATGGAAAAAAAAAGAACAGAGAGTACTAGAAAATTTGTCAGTATCATATGGCACCCAGTCAGCAACACTTTGATGTTTTTCAGACCCCCCCCCCCCCCCCCCCCCCCCCAGAGGAATATATAATTATTAAAGTCACTAAAAATGAACATTTCCTTGATTTTGAAAGAGATTCCGGGTGGGCATGAGTTACATAGAACAATTTTAAATTATTAGAATACTTAAGATATTTAAGAGACACTCAATTTTTTCTTTGCTTGCCACTACAGATCTGTTAAAAGTTTGAAGCACTCTGATAATTTTAATCCACACAACACAAACCAAGACTGCCATCTCAAGTGTCCCATACAAAGGTTATATTTAATAAGGCAAGTAAAGGCAAATATAATAGTTCAAATCTACAAATGCTGCACTATAAGGGAAATTAATGTGTCCCATTCATAGATTTCTTCTTTGCTCAGCAAGAAAAACAACAGTGGTGCCAAAGGAAAAGAAACAGCTGTCTTTCACAGCTTCAAAATCAAATTCATGACTGTTTAAAAATTAGAGAGTGGAATGTAAATGTGCCCAAATAGCCAGTTTGAAATCTGGCAATGGACTAGAACACCTGAGGTTTGCATTCCATTAATGCAATTGGCATTTGACTGACTGTTTTTAATCTTCACTATCTCCCTCACCTGGCTTGCATACATGGTTTTAGCTGTATTGCATTGCACATGGGCATGCCCTGGAGCCTAAATATGATATAAAGAACAGGAGCATTGTTTTAACTTTAAGAAATGGGACAACAGGCCTGTGAATGCCATGGTAACACTGGACAAGGCTGAGGAGACACTGGGCTTGGGCTTTGCATGGTGACAGATTTGAGGACTAGCAAAACCAGGAATGCTGTGACTTTCTAACAAAGACAGCTGGCTGCTAGTGAAATGAGTGCAGGAAGGAGCACAAATTTCTCAGGTAACTGAAAGATGGAATTGGAAGAAGATATGGCCTTGGTAACCTCAGCAACCAGAAGTGATATTGACCACTAGGAAAGAGGAAAGCAGCCCTCCAGCCTTAGCTCCGGTGAAAAGAGCATTTAGGGATGTAGTCTTTCACAAGGAGCAGGTACACGCACAAGGCCTTGTGGACCAGACATCAGTGTTGAGTATTACCCGGCACACACAGGCTGCCATTTCATCATACTTTCCTAGGACAAACTTGATATTCTTGGGACATGTTCTTTCTAACCACTAAGTACTGACACAATGGAGCTGGCGCCAGCACGTGAGAAATACGTGCTGGTAGAGTAATAGAAATGTGAGGATGCTGAGGGCCAGCTGCAGAGCCAAGAAAAACCAACGGACTGACTAGGCAGGCCAAAGTCTGCAAGTGCCTATGGGTGAATTGCCTTTGACTTGGAAAGCAAGTTTGTGTTTTGCTTGAAAGAGAATCTGCACTGAGGTAAGAACCTCATAATGGGTGAAAGGGATTAGATGGGGCCAAGGAAGTCTCATCTTGGGATGAGAAATAAATATTGAATGGTATGACGGGGTGTACCAACCCCGCACTGAGCTGGAAGTAGTCAACCACGGTTATCTGGCTGAGAGCGCCACAGCCCTGCTGGGCATGCTCCAGCTGGAGGACCAGTATAAAGGCCAGTGGAGCAGCTCATTCAGGGCTGACCACCACAGAGGAAGGAGCTGCTGCTAGAGCTCTGGAAGAGGCACAGCAGATGGACACCACAATGGAGGCCAGCCAGGGGATAACAACTGGAGAAGCTCCCAGTCCAGAGCAGGGAAGTGGGGAAGACAGCTGTGAGATGGCTAGGAAGTAGCCCATGGCAGGGAGTTAGACCCCTGAGAGCTCAGTCACAATGTAAGAATCTCCCTTGATGTCTCAAAGTTGATACAACTGCATGGATTGCAAGTGTTCCATCACTATTGTTCCCTATAAATAGTGCGCTTGTGCAGCTGCTCAGGAGAGATTCAAATGCTGCTCATCTGATTATCAGAATGCCCACAACTGGGTTTTTTTGTTTTTACTGGCAGTGTCTAGTAGAAGGAGGTGTTTCCTACCCCGTCCTGAAGGGTTTGCAGCCACTGGCATGTTCCAGTGCTGACAGGGCTGATGTTGAGAAATATACATTGTTTTTATAGTCTCCATATCCTCCTCTTGCTGTTTGCCTGCTCTGGCCTCTTCCCAGCCCCATGGCACTCTTCTCAGCCACCCCCGTTCTAGTTCTGCTGGTAGAATCTGCTAAAATCTGCATAGAGCTCAATGAATGTTTTGATAAAAAAGCATCTGAAAATATTCAAAAATGTCAAGAAATACTAAAAAATAATATTTGACTCAGTCAACACATTAGCTAGTTTAGGTCTCCCCTTCCATGACCGCTGTGAAATGTTGGTCATGTAAAGTGAAATTTACTTGAGTATAATTAAGCTATTGGACAGACATAATACAACTTTTGCCCAACATATCAGTGACATGAAGAGAATCAAATACTTGAAGCAAGACAATTACTGAGCAACGGATAAGTCTTTTATCATTGGAAACCAGGAGGTACATATTTAATAGCTGCAGAGAAGGGAAGCTTTTACTGTCATTGTAGATATAACCATGGATATTAGCCTTGTTGAGCAAATGACCATTTTGCTTTGCTTTGTTAATATAGGAACATACTTATACTTTTCTCTTTAGACTTGGTTCACAAGATTGCCTTTCAAGATGTATTATTTTACAAAAGACAGAGATGTTCCATCCAGAGACACTTGAATTTCATAGCATCAAGTTCTCTTGAAGTTTTACCAGAAATGGAAATGCATGTCATCTCTTTCTCACCATTTCAACGGGAGTGGCTAGCAGTGAACATGCAATGAGAACATTAAGACCTGTCAAAAACGACATGTGTTCAACATTATTACAGATACAGCTGAGTGACCTCGGTCTCCTTGCAGTTGAAAAGGCTGAATAACAAGGATGGAGCTAGACAGCTTCACAGAACAATTTGCCAAGGAAGAATGTCACCATGATGTATTTTTCCAGTAACTGGTTCCAGTAACTGGAAATATGCAAGTCGATGCAATTTGAATGATATTCCACTTTTGTTTAGTTCTGTGATTTTTGTTGGATTGTGCGGTTTTTATTTATATTTTTTAAAACCTAAGGCAATGTGACTATTGGGCCCTATGCTGCATATTTAATGACCTTGTTCTGACCCTTAAATCTGCCACTGGGGCACCTCTCCATGTAAATTTACAAATACATGATATATGTGTGTACTTATATGCTAATATAAGTTAGGTACACACAAATATATGTGTACAGTTGCACAAGCTCATTTTAAAATTATGGGCTGTTGGATGAGCTATCTTGCCCATTTTCACAGCTGAGGTTCAGAACCCTTGTGGTTTCTGGGAGTCAGCTATGATAGGTAAACTAAAAAGATGCTTCCCCAGCAATGTCAACAAGAGTTATGATGAGCTCATCTCACCTGACTTGTGCTTTTTCTGTACCACTGAGCAGCAAAGATTCAAAGAGTCAATAGCCAACATGCCAGATTCCAGTCTCAGCTGTTCAAGAGTGACCATGCTGACCTCAGGGGGGATGCAGCGGTGTGATCAAGAAGGGACTATGGCCCCATATGTTTGCAGATACACTGGCAGACCACATGAGCAGAAGTTCGTGTGACTTGACAGAAACTGGGAAAGAGTTTGCACTATGGTGCTGTACTTTAAACATTCTTAGCCTATCTATTAATAGTCTGTCTATTAAACTTTAAAGAAGAAAGCCTAGATTTCAAAACCATTTAAGAGAGCTGTTGCCTAGGTCTGCGTGGAAGATACTGTATTCACAACAGCTTCTTCATACAACACATTTTCTGCCTTCCCGCTGCACGGTATTAACGCATTTTCATTTTCCCTGCTTGTCCATTGGCCTTTAATTCCATTTAACTATAGAATGACCTGTGATAACATTTCCTTTGTGCTAAAAGACACACACCCCCATAGCTTCATGGCAGGCTTCTTGCCCTTTTTGACTGCCATGGCTGGCAATAGAACTCCAGGCTTTTGTCAGGGTCTCTGATATCCACCTAACCTTTCCCCCCCATACCAGCAGTCTGTCCATCACATGCATGTTGAAATTGGACATGAAAGAACATTTCCTCAGTGCTCATATGTTTAGAACAATGAAGCCTATCTAGGGGAAAGAGATATGTCTGTTAAATCCAGCTTTTACATCCAACTAAGTGTCTATTAAATAAGGTGTTTAAAAGCTTTTTTTCCCTGAAAACTCTACTTACCCATGCTTTTTTATTTTGTACTTGATACAGTTCAGACTTGTTCAGTGGCATTTTCTAACATTATTAATAATGCACGAGCTATAATGGAGCCTGAAATCATTTTTTATTCATAAAGCCTTTTTTTCCATAGAAATTCTGAGCTTAGTTTTTAAATGGCATGAATAATGTACAGTGGGGTGTGTGCTATGCAACATCTCAGTTGTATTGAGAGACAGAAAGCTGTAAGCCAGGTGCTAGTAGCCATAGAGAAGAGCATTTATCTTGTTATGACCATAGGTGTCATAACCCCTGAGTCACGATCCCCATCCCACAATGTTCCTGGAGGTAGTCCTACACCAACACTCCAGTGAGCAGCCTCCTGACAATAGCTTATTGGAACACATGAAGGCTAGACCCAGTGCCTGGCTCCAACCTTGATGCCTAATTCATAGAATACTAGAACTGGAAGGGACCTCAAGAGATCATCAAGTCCAGTCCCCTACCCTCACGGCAGGACCAAGCACCATCTAGATCATCCCTGATAGACATCTGTCTAACCTGCTCTTAAATATGGCCGTTCTTACATTCTTAGTATGCTGAACCAGCTGACTCTTGATGCTCTTCTCGTGACTGCAGATCAGTGTTTCTTAAACTGTGTGTGTGTGTGCTGCAAGGCAGTCCAAGGTCTGCACCGCAGAGAACAGAATTCAAAATGGCCATCCTTAAAGGGGCAGGTGACCTTTTTTTTTTTTTGCTCTACAAAAAATCCTTGGTGTTTTTGTTTGGTGTTTCTCGGTCTTAAAAAAGTTTAAGAAACACTGTTGTAGATTCTGCCTCAAACTACTAGTTTTAACTATCCTAACTTGGCTGTGACAATGGGCTCCTGGAATGGGTGATTTCATTAAAACACAAAACATGTTCTATGAGGATAAATCATACCAAGTAGTATATGTTCAGCTCTTCACCTACTGCACCTTAAAGTCTGATAAATTGGTGGAGAACATCCCCCAGATAGAAAATCCATCACTATCACTGCCACTGCCACTACAGGGCTGCCCAAAGTTAATGGTCACAGTAAATTCAGAGGTAGTCTGCAGAGACAGTATATCTCACAGACCTAGGGCCATGTGGGCCTGAATGCTAGGCTATGTGGTAGACAGCGAACTGTGAGAAAATATCTTGGAAACAGGAAAGAGGGAGCAGAGCCTCCGTATCCTGACCCCTCCAGCCACAGGAACAACAAGAGTCATTTCACATGAGGGTTAAGTTGTCAAGGCTCCATGGCTTTGGGCTGCATGTGAGAGTGGAATGAGGCAGAACTGGTAAGCAGGCAGCCTAGGTAATATGCTTCCACCCGTGCCCCCAAACCAGATGGATTTCCAATTGGATGTATGGCCAAACGTTACCATGCTGCTGATAGGGACCCAGGACTATCCACACACCCCATTTTCCTCTTGTGTCTTCTGCCCCATTTGTGAGGGGAGGAAGACCAGACAGGGGAAGCTCATCTGTAGGGACAGCCAAACAGTCACAGCCTGCGAGTTCTCTATGGATATTGTCCCCTCACAGATCACAGTCCTGTATCGTGTACACTGGCTCCTCATATAGGCACCAACATCCCCTCTAGCCATGGGGTGCTTGACCTCCCCAACTGTCCCCTGCCCCTCCCCACTCCATCCTTTCTGCCAAGCCACCACTCCTGCCCCACCTCTTCCCACTCCTGCTCTACCCTCCCCACACTCCACCCCTTTGCACAAGCCCCCACCTCCTCCCACCCTTTAAATGGAGAGTATCCCATCCCTGCTTCTCCCTCTCCTTCCCAGAGTCTCCTGAGTAGTGCAAAACAGCTATATGGGGTGGGTGTGGAGTACTGGGAGGGAGAGGGAGGAGTTCATTGGAGGGCTGCCAGCAGGTGAGAGGTGCTGGTGGTAGGGGATGTCTGCCAGTGGGCACTGAGCATCCTCTAATCTTTCTCCATGGGGTACTCCAGCCCCAAGGCACCCACAGAGTCAGCACCTATGGAGGAGCAAGTACAGTTTATACTCTGGAAATTCAAATCGACCAAGAGCACATTTTACTCTCCTGCGTGTTGGTCACGGGAAGGAATATGTGGCATCTGTTTGTATAGAACAGTAGCTTGATAGGTGATATCACTGATCCTGGACTTGACAAAGAGGGAAAGAAAAAGACTGTATTAGTTTATTCTCTGTTAAAAGTAGAAAAAGGAGTTTGCAACAACAACAACAACAAAAAACCTAGCTAAATAAACAGCCTGAAACTTAACTGGTAAATAATCTTAGTTTCTATAGAAAAATGTTAAATTTTTAATCCATATTAATAAGTATCCTACCATTATGAAGCATGGTCCAAGGAACTATATTAAAAAATGAATAGCAGGGATACAGGCTTAATGAACTCTCTCTGCTATTTTCTTGATCTGTTTTAAATTCATTTCTTTCTACCAGAATACAAATACTGCACCTCAGAGGCTTCACAAGCATGGAAGTGCTTTTAATGCCTACTGCATCTGTGTTCATACTGTAGTATTTGTGTTCAGATATAAGGGAGAGAATGAAGCTGGGTGTTTCAAAATGCATAAACCAGAGACAGATTAAAAGAATGGAGATTTCACTGTTCAAACCAACAGCCACACACCCAGTCTCTTCAGAACCCACAGTTCCCAGAATGCCATTCATCATGGAACTGTGCAGCAGCAGATTCCAAAAGAAGTCACAACACTTTAACTGGAACATGCACTCTTCAGAAATTCACACATAGCCTGATATTTACAAATGTACTCATAGAAACAGCTTTTTTTTTTTCAGACCTCCCTCTGTTGCTAACCTACCAGGCAGCCAGGTCACTTGAAATTAAACTTTAAAATAACTTCCAAATGCCATTAGTTTCTGCTTGGATTCATATAATGAAAATTGGTTCCATTAAAATGTGGAACCAATCAGGAAAAAGTTGGGTATCTTTCTGAAACGCAATCCACTGCAGGCTCTGTAGCCCTATTTTTGTGATCTACCTTTTATCTTTGTTGCACTGTCCCAGGAGCAGACAGGGAAGTGAATTGTGACACAGATACTCCGTGCCAAAGACAGTTTAAAAAATTACTATACATGACAACGTGAGTGTGAGGGAAACACTTTTGGAGCCAGGTTTACTGACTCTCACTCTGTCCATTCATACCGAGATCAATGATGTTATACAAAGGTCATCACGGAGTTTGAGTTTCTTGTTTCAGGGGATAGTGCAGCCACCTCTATGTCCAGTGGCCTTTACAGACTCACTTTTTGTGTAGTGTTACACACACCCCAAGACAGTAATGCACCTAATAATGTTGTGTTGGAGGGTTTGGTTTTCTGTCCATAAATCATAGTCTACAACAACAACAACCACAAAACCTTGCTTATGGGAACACCAGTCTTACTGACATTCTTACCAGAAGTGGGTCTGAGAGCAGATTGCTTTCATGAGTTGTAAGCTATTCTCTCTTCTCATTTTTTCTTCTGTCAATAAACTGAGCATACCTTGTGTAGGTTAGCTTAGGAAAAGAGTAAATCTGCTATGTTAAAAGTAATCTCTTTTTTAAAAAATTTTATTTCCAGTTTCTCCCTAATTTTTCCTGTGAAGAGTACTGTTGTCTGGGTAATTTCACACTGATGTCCCCAAAGCAAAGAGAATACAGATCGTCTAAGGAGAGACACTGAAAGGTAAAGAGTTTCTGGATCCTACAGTCTCTTCCTAGTCTTGGCCATGGGGTCTGGGCAGCGAGTTGTTACTTTCAGGGGATAATGCAGCTTCCCCTATGTCCAGTGGCCCCCTTACAGACTCACTTTTTGAATAGAGTTATACACCCTGAGATGATAATGCACTTAAGAATGTTGGATGGGAAAAGACAACAAAAGAGCAAAGTTGGCTTGAAAGGAAAGATAGTCTAATGATTAGGGCCCTGATCTTGGGGGTTCAAGGCCAAGCTCTGCCATGGGCTTCCTGTGTGACCTTACCTAAGGTCACAGCTCCTCCAATTAAGTAAGCACTGGCCATTGATTTCAATAGGAGCTAGTCTCACTTCCCCATCTCAATACATTCAATGTTAAATACATTAACATTGGAAGGTGTTCAGATCCTGTAGTAATGGTATCTAAGTCTAACTCTACACTTACAGCCGTGTGTGCATATCAGAGCTTGGGTATGTAGAGAACTAAGGAATATATCCTAGAGGTCAAGCATGTATGGCATGTGCCTCACCATCCACTGCTGTTTATATCCACATAACCTGGGCAAGCAGTGTCTGTATTGTACGTGCTGCTATAAGTGCAGATGGTCCATTAGGCCAGGTCTACATTAGACCTGGAAGGTCAGCTTAAGGTATGCAACTCCAGCTACATAGAATATAGAAGCTAAGCTTGGCACCTTCCCCACGGTAGGAGGCCGATGGGAAAAAACGTTCCCATCAGCTTTCGTTACTCCTTGCGACTGTGAGGTGTATAGTTGCTGGCTGGAACTGCCCTCAGCATTCAATTTAGAGGTCTATATTAGATCCGCTAAAGTAAATGCCAGAACGTCAATCTCCAGTGTGGCAAGTGAAGATGTGCCCTTAGATAAAGAACTTAGTGGAGTTATGTGGTTAATCCAGCCCTATTCAATAAAACATTTAATGTGCTCAAGTGTTTGCTGGCGATAATGTGGAGGATGTGAAGTATATTCTTCTGCCCTGTGGGAAGAGATAGCAGGGTATATGGAAGAGAAGGGAAATGACCCAGAAAATGGAGGTTAGGAATCTACATTCAGATCAATATGATATCGGTGTCTCAGATTATTTCAACAGAGTAGATGACAGCCCATTTACCATCTATTCTTTCAGTCAGGTGGAGGGGACAAGAGAAGGCTTTACACCACACTAGTAAAGAATAAGAAACTGTTTATAGTTTAATCACTACTGCATTGCTCCAGAGCAGAATTGTGTATTTTTAATTGCTGTACCCCTTCTATATTTGACAATGATGTACAACTTCTGGATAAAGCCCTTAAGTATAATTTTCTAATCTATATTTTTATTGAGCCAGATTATTTGTCTTTTTGACAATATTAGTCACCCAAAATTTAATTTTTAAATTAAAGAACCCCATAATATTGTTACATAGAAATGTCCCATCTAGCTGAGAAGAGAACATTTATCTTTTGTGTTGTTTTTCTAGTAGGACAAAGCTATTATGATTCAGTTGACTATATCTGTATTCATGATGAGATATTTTTACTATATTCTTCCCATGTTTCTGTAAGTTAAGTAAAGGGGGTGGTTGTCTTGTGATTCTCTGTCTTGTGAAATAGTGACTTTGTGAAGATGGATATTTTACTACAAAAAGTTACTGAATACAAATTTTTAAAGTCAATGAGGGCTTACTGAAGCCATGAAAAACTACATTATACCAAAAGTGTATTGTAAAACGAAGATCTTGACCGCTTATTAAAATGTGCATGGTCTTTTTTTATAAGACTAATGATGTCCAAGGCAGGTCTTCCACTTTGCATAATTATATTCTGCCCATCTAAATTCCATATCCAGTTGCAGTGAAATGCAGCAGGACATGGTATCAGTAGCTCCAGACTACAGACACTAGTGCTACCTTGGCTATGTCTAAACTACATCCCTCTTTCAAAAGAAGGATGTAGTTTAGACATACCCCTTGTTTTGAATTGAATTCAAGTGTGTATGTGTGTGTGTGAGAGAGAGAGAGAGAGAGAGAGAGAGACCCTACACTGGACAATAGGATTCAGAAGCTGTCCCTGGGCTCAGGGAGGAAGAGTTTAAAAAGGAAGCAGAACTTCACTTGCTGGCAGCCCAGAGAAGAAAACAAAAGAGGAGGGGCACAAGAAGGTTTAGGAGAAAACAAAACGTGCTGTGCACATCAGTGCTGGATGGCCATAGAGCGTTGGCTGTTAGGGGGGTGCTCAGCTCTGAATGCAGTGCCGCTCCACCATTGGTGCAGAAGGACGGCATGGTATGGCATTGCCACCCTGACTTCTTCTCAGCTGTGGGCAGTGGTGCTGCCTTCAGAGCAGGTGGCAGGCCAGTAGTCAGAGATAGGCGGCCAAAGAGAATGGCTGCTCTCTGGGTGCCCAGGGATGACAGAGCATAAACTACTACAGATACACTACCAAGCCTGTTATTTCAAAATCTGTACTCCTGCTTTCCTTGGGGAACAGCACTTATTTTGAAATAGTTATTTTGAAATAGCGGTAGTGTGGACACTCTGCTGCTGCTATTTCAAAATAACTACTCCCCAGAGTCATTCAAAGTAATTCCTCCCCAGTGCTTCTTGGGGTTCTAAGTCAAGGTAGCACATCCACAATAACAAGGCCTGCCTCAGACTAATTTTGAGGCTCCGCCATAGTGGGGACATGCTATTTCAATTTTGCTATTTCAGGAGGATACTATATATAGTAACAAGTCTTTGTTCAGGCCAAGGGAGACAGTGTCAAACTTGCATATGAAGGTCAATTCTGCATTCTCTCTCTGTAGTTGGCTTGTGCAATTCCTTTGTAGAAGAATGCCTAAATCCATGAATAAGTGCCCAGGCAGGTTAAAATGTTTCCCTATGGGTTTCCGTGTTACCATTTCTAATATCGGTTTTGTGTCCATTAATCCTTTGTCATAGAGACTGTCCAGTTTGGCCAACATACATGGCAGAGGGGCATTGCTGGCATTTGATGGCATAGATCACATTAGAGGATGTGCATTTGTATGAGCCTCTGATGTGGTGGCTTATGTGTTTAGGTCCTGTGATGGTATCCCTTGTATAGATGTGTGGACGGAGTTAGCAACAGTGTTTATAGCAGGAGTAGTTTCCTGGGTGTGTGTATCTGAGATGTGATGTGTGGCTGTTGGAGAGACTTATCACCTCATATTTCCTGCTGTGAGCAAAGGGGCGGAGAGAAGCATTGAGTGGGTGGAGCCCTGGCTCCATCTCCTCTACTCATTGCCCAAAGGGTTCAAAGGTTGCAAAGTCAGCTCAGCATCCATATCTCCTCCCAGTCCAGTGTCCTATCTACTAGTCCTTGCTGATTCTTGTATACTAGACTTTTAGAACATATGAAAAATACAGGTTACTTTCAGCCTCCCATCTTCTTAATTGCTTTACATAGAATAGTTTTTACGTTTACACACGTAACCCAATCACAACTAGTTGTGCGGGAGGGTGTGCATCACAAACATCGTAGCTTGATTCTCTTCTCATTCACATTAATTTTAACTTTAACAGCCCTGTAACTCCTTTCCTTTCTGTGAGATTATTTCTGATTTTCACACTTTGAAGTGAGAGGAGAATCAGGGGACTTATCTTAAGTGATCAAATTAAGCAGTATGTGGGGAGGGGAATAGCTTTACCTATTTTCTTCATTCAGTACTACTTTGGAGTGATACAAGTTAACAAAACATTTGGGGTGCGTCTAGACTGGCAAGATTTTGCGCAGCAAAAGCGGCCACTTTTGCTTAAAATCTTGCCAGCTGTCTAAACTGGCCACGAGAATTTGCGCAAGAACACTGACGATCTAATGTAAGATTGTCAGTGTTCTTGTGCAAGAACTCTGACGCTCCTACTCGGGAAAAAGCCCTCTTGCGCAAGTGTTCTTGCGCAAGAGGGCCAGTGTAGACAGGGACAGGAATTTTTTGCGTAAGAAAGCCCCGATGGCGAAAATGGCCACCGGAGCTTTCTTGCGCAAAACCGCGTCTATACTGGGCACAGATGCTTTTGCGCAAAAGCAAATCTTTTGCACAAAGGCACTTGCCAATCTAGACGCTCTTTTGCGGAAATACTTTTAAGGGAAAAACTTTTCCATTAAAAGTATTTCCGCGCAAAATCATGCCAGTCTAGACGCAGCCTTGCAGTTTATCCAGTTTATCATTCTCATGAGTGGCTCTAGCAACTTCTTGCTGCTTAAGCATGAATTACTTGCCATTTTCAATTGCGTAAAGAGGCGATGCAAGTAATATCTGCTAGAGACATTTGAGTGTAAACCACTAACTATTTAAGTGATAAGCGTCTGCTTATCGGTTAATAGTATTGGTTACACTCAGACAAGCCTCCTCGTCTGGAGCGGAGCCGGGCAGGTAAGGGCTTCCCACTCTTCTCCGAGGCAGGAGGCTTCACTGCGGCAGCAAAGTCACTTCCCCAGCAGCAGAGCTGGCTGTCAGCTCCATGCAGCAAAGCTTCCTCCCTGGGAGCTGGTATAGCAGGAGCTGGAGGCCCTACTCCCAGGGAGGCTTCACTGCAGGCTAAGCTTTATACGGCAGAGCCCTCGGCGCGGGTAACCGTGTATCCACTTATATTTTCAGCAGTTACACGGTTACCCTATGACATAATTTTTAACATCCCTAATATCTACATTCACTATAACAGCCTAGCTACAGTGGACTGATGTCCGTACTTTTGTGCTTCTCTGCTTTCACATACTTGTGTATCATAAGGAATTTTCTCTTCCCTTTGACCTAAGCTTCCTATTAATAGGGTTATCGGGTTTTCCTGGACATTGCCTCCCTTTTGAAGCTCCATCTTCTGTCCAAGAGGGATTTTCAAACAGCAGAAAATGGCCAGGATTTTTGCAGAATAGACATTGCAGCTCAGAAAAAGCCCTGACTGGTCCAGTTCCTGACTGGACCCTCCCCTGCATCCACAGCAGATTTGGCTCATTCTCTTGTAGCCACAGTTGCTAGATACTGGCTCCAGCTCCCAGCCCTGGGGATGGCATTCTACAGGGAGGTGCTGCCTGACAGCTGTCACAATATCCTGGGCTTGTGCCAGCCCCCCCAACTCCTGTGAGTACCACCTCCAGTACCACACCTGTAGCCCCTTTCTAGCTTCTCCTCATACACCTCCTTTCTAGCTTCCCTCATTCTCTTTTTGGGAATTGGAAATGTGGTGAAACTACCTATAAATATCATCCTCTTTATATGGCACAAGCATTCCCATAAGGGTAGAGCTTCCTCGGAGGATTACGGCCCACCCAATAAGAAACTAAAAATAGGGATAAAAAGGGAAAGAGTTTCCAATTACAAACCTTCTTCTCCACTAAATAGCTATTTGAGGCAGAAAACGGCCCTGAAATAAATGACAAATCTGAACATGTTTCCGAAATTGGACTTCAAAATATCTTTAAAATATTCACTATTTTGTCCAAATGCTAATGATGCCATTGGGTTGGGTTTAGAACCTGAAACAAAAAGAGAGCCATATAAGGTAGCTTTAGTACTTAGTTGGAATGTGGGATTATCTATAGTCCATTAACAACACACTGGCTATGTTCCTAGTTTTATTTAAATGGAGTCTCTTCATTATGCATATTGTGTTTTTATATGCTTTCAGTGAGGAAAAGCTGAAGAAGTAAAGATTGATGGATTAAGATCCCAATGCAGCAGAATTTCAGATGATGTAAATCAGAATAGCTGAGCTGAGTTTCTCGTGAGTCATCTCAAAGTATCCCCCTTCCTCCCTGCTATTACCTTTCTCTTTATCCTTTGCCTTACTGCCAAATGCACAACAGATACACTGATATTCCCATCATCCCAACAGAATATCAATGGAACACTGAAGCACAGCAGGTGATGTAGAATAACATGAGACAAGCAACTAAGCCTTTGTGCAGAGTTGAATGCTTTCCCAATATTATTTTTACTATGTGAATAATGGCTCTACTTGCCACAGGGATGTTATGAGCTCACAGAAAGAAGGTAAGCAGCTGCAAACAGAAGGAGATACATTCATGATACAATATTGTATTAAAATGCAATCCACATTGTGAAAGCATTTGTGTACTGCTGCCTTTTAATATTTTAACAACATTTTAAAGAGAACCTGTGGATCAAGATCTCTTACTTTAGGGAAATAGTAACTTTCCAGTTATTACATTCCTATTATTTTTTTTGTAGATTTACATCATCTTTAAACAAAGTATCAGTTGCAGCAGTCCAGCAGCGAAAATAGATATAGATTTCTTCCACATAGTCTAGTATCAGATAGTAGACTTTATTATGAGTGGTTATTTAAAGCAATTTGATCAAACAAAGGGTTAACTGAGCTCAAAGGATCAGCCACACAGCCTGACCAACATATAACTCAGATGTCACCCTATAATGACTCTGTTATCAATCCTTTAGTAAGTAACTAATATCTAAAGGCGTGTTTATAAAAGAAAAGGGAGAGAGTTAAAATGATCAACATCATATACATGTAATCATTTCAGAGTTCTTGTATCAGATTTGTAGCAGGAACAGAATAAACTGCTAGACTGTAAAGTCTCCTGTAACTTCCAAAAGATTGGAAGATCCTCAGCCCATTGATTGGATTACTCTTTTTAGTGTAAGTCCAGAGATCAGAGAAGGAAAGATGAAAAATTCAAATACTTCCATGGGTTTATATACCTTACTCCATGATGAAGTAACTTCACTGCCCTTTCCCCCCTCCCCCCAAAGCAGAGTTGGGAGAAGGGGGGAAACAGGGACAAAATGGAGTCCAGGGTCACATGGGCAAGTCAGATGCCCATATGTGCTTTGATGACTCTCAGCAGGAGTCATTACCCATATTCTGGCTAATGAGTCCACAGGATGGCTCACCAGGCAGGAATTAGCTTCTTCTATGGCATATTGTAACACTTAATGTTGATGGCATAGGCCATCAACTTTAATAGTTCAGTCACAAAGTGCTGGTCAGTCTGGATGTAAATTACCTTGAGGAAGTTACCAAAGGAGTAAACATATTTATAGTCAATATTTATAACTTTAGATACAACAATGGTACATGCATACAAACAGGATAATCTTATTTAGCAAATCATAATATTTCCATTGACAGCCTACATGTATCTCATACTTTGTATAAGATATGTTGCAGCAATCTAATAGTGGCACTACTAATAATATAAATGGTCATGTTATAATCATACAGCATCACACAGATATTTTCTCTTTTCTGTTGTCATTCTCAGAGTTTGTCATCTTATTCTCAGAGAAAGAATGCTGTTATGTTATGCAAGTATCACGGTGGTATGTCTACAAAAACAAATAAATATGTGTCCTTTGAGTGTACATTGATCACCATTTAAATTATGGCATCATTTACAGAACAAATTAACTTTACCATGGAATTTCACAACTACTGCATTAGGGTTGGTGAAATATTTTTGGCAAAAAATTCAGATTTTCCATTAACTTAATATTTCAAGTTAATGGAAATATTTAGTAAATTTGTGTGAAGTTGGACAAATTGTTTCACTCAAAAATCCTAAAAAAAATTCCAAAAAAGTCAAAACTTTATTTTGAAATTGTTAAAATGGAATGTTTTGACATTTCAGTTCAAAATGACTTTTTCATTTCAGAATTAACTTGCACTTTATTTTATAAAACTATTAAAAGATAAAAGCTTAAAGGTGAAGCAAAATATTTTGTTTCACTTAAAACAAAAATTCAACTTCTCAATTCACTAAAATGTCAAGCTTTTATTTTCAAGTCAACCTAAAACATTTTTTCCAGAGTTGCTGGTGAACCAAAAAAATCCATTAGTCACACAACCCTAAATTGGGTTTAGACTTCAGCCTATCATGATTATCCCTTTATGCTTGAATGAACTCACACAGAAAAATATTAAAAATAAAAATACCCTATTGTCCAGGGCAAACACTTTTCACAAAATCATAATTCAGTATTTGATCTCTCAGTGCTTTTTCTCCAAGGAAATCTGCAGAATATCTTCAGAAGATGCATGTAGGGCAGGGTTTCCCACCCTATGGATCGGGACCCAAATATGGGTTGCCATTACATTTCAAAAGGGTCGCCAAGTGTCTCCCCAGGTGGCTCTGTCCCCTCTCCTCCCCTCGTTTTTTAATTGCTTTGGGTCACCAAGTCTTCCTGAATTGTCAAAATGTGTCCCCATCTGGAAAAGGTTGGGAACCACTGATGTAGGGTCATCACTATGCTAGACACTAAAAATCACCAACTCAGTAGACATTGGTTTTGTTTCATTACAGCAATCTAACCCACTAACCTGCCTTTGTCCTATGAGTACTAAAGTGTTAAATTCCCACTTCATAGTGAACCTATAAAATGTGGTAAATGCATATGGCAGCTGTTTCCAAACCTTTTCCGGGCATTTTAATTATTTTCCTCTGCATGGAGGACACCATTTTGAATAGCAAAATAGCATCGACAGCCCAGCATGATCTTGTATGTTTGGTGTATGCAAGGTCTCACTGTGCACAGTAGGCCATTTAGTACAGCAAAATGGTGTCCTCCATTCATCAAGACCTTGCACACAGCTTTTCTGTGAGATCGTGTGGTATGGAGCAAAATGTCATCCTCTGTACACTAGAACCCTATTTGTTGATGAGGACCCGCAGATTAGCAACAACTGCCCTATGATTAACAATCTGTTGCACATCGTTTTTAGGTGGGTTACTCTGATTACATTTCCCAGACCTGACTGAAGAAGACCTCTGTGTAGTTTCAGACTTGTCCTTTTCACTATGGGTGTGTCTAGACTACAGGGTTTTTTCGAAAAAAGTGGCCTTTTTTCGAAAAAACTTCCCCTGCATCTAGACTGCTGCCATTTTCTTTCAAAAGTAAATAGAAAGAACGTGGCAGTTTTTCAACCGTGGAAAACCTCGTTTTCTGAGGAAGAAAGCCTTTTTTCGAAAGTGCTCTTTTGAAAAAAGGCGCTATGTAATGCAAACTGTGCTTTTTCGAAAGAGAGCATCCAGACTGCTCTGTAACACCTAGCAACCAAGTATGCTTTCTCAAGTATATCTTTTTGTTTTGTTAATAAAATCACTTTTTTTTAAGGCAATGATTTGATTCTTGTGTCCTGGAAGGTAACAGGTCTGTGTGTGTGCCTGCCTAGGCTGAGAGGTCAGCTACTAGAGATTGCAATTTGTTTTCTGTTTTCTTTTTCAAGCTTTCTTGTGGTAAAAAGAGTTGATTTAGTTGAGATTGGTCCTGCCTAGAGCAGGGGGCTGGACTTGATGACCTTCTGAGGTCACTTCCAGCTCTATGGTTCTATGATTCTATGATTCTATTAAAAGAGCTTGGGGTACTCCTTAGGAAGAAGTTCAAGTGTTTCTTCCTTGAGTTTTAAAAAAAGGAGTTAGTCTGCCACCATCAAGTGTCCATCTCCCAGTGCTAGTGAATCTGTGACTTTGGGGAGTTCTTGTAAGGAGAGCCTGTAGAGACAAGATATTTTTAAGGTCTTTTGCAGGCCCTCACCTTCTGCACTCAGAGTGCTAGAATGGGGAACAGCCCTGACAGCACCAAGATTGGCCGTAAAGCTTGTATTTATGAAAAGATTCATCCATGAAAAATGAAGAACAAATCTGAGAAGCAGATTCTGCCAGACTGCATAAAATCTGTATTTTGCCTAGATATGCACTAAAACAAAACTCTCAATCTCTGGATCTTTCTCTGATATTTTTGCTTATAAGTCAGTGCACTATGCATTGTATATTAAATATGAACACAGAGATAGAGCTAAAAGGCAAGTGTGCAGTCTTTGGAGTATAAGAAAATAAGGTATAAAACACTAATAAAAGAAAATTGCAAGGTAATTTGTTCTTATTCAAAACAGGTGGCCAGAAATACTTAAAATATGTGTGGGTGTTTGTTTGTTTTTAAAAGCATCCAATGTGAAAGCTTCATAAGCAGTCATGTCTTGTTTTTAATCATTCTATGCAACTGGGAAATGGGACTCACAAATCATTAAACTAATGATTTTGCTACTTGAGTGCATCAAGGAGTAAAAAACCTGACCCTATTGTAATCAATGGAAGTTTTGCCATTGATTTCACTGGGGCCAAGATTTCACCCCAAAGTCTTTCTGCAAATTCACTCACCCTTAGCCAAGCAGAAACCAAAAGATTATCATGCTTTATATTAAAATGTTTGTTAAAATGGAAGCCTGACATGCTTCATATAACAATCGCAATGCACTTGTAGCCAGGGGGGCTTTTAAAATGCATTTATTGTCAAGTAAGGCAGAAATGAAAACCTGTTATTTACATTGAGTGCTCCAGACTGGAGCCCTCAAGAAATCTACATAATGAGAGGACTCTCGTGTTATTAAAGCTCTGTAAATTCAAAGGGGCAGCTACAGGGAAAAGGAAAATGAGGAAGAAGAGTGACCACTTACTGGATACAGCCTGGCTGTGTCTAGACTGGCCAGTTTTTGCGCAAAAACTTGCCAGCTGTCTACACTGGCCGCTTGATTTTCCGCAAAAGCACTGACGTTCTCATGTACGAAATCAGTGCTTTTTGCGGAAAAGCTTTGACGCTCCTGTTGGGCAAAAGTCCTTTGCGCAAAAACTGTTGCGCAAAAGGGCCAGTGTAGACAGCTGAGATTTGTTTTGCGCAAAAAGCCCGATGGCTAAAACGGTGATCGGGCTTTCCTGCAAAGCGCATCTAGACTGGCATGGACGCTTTCCGCAAAAAGTGCTTTGCGCAAAAGCATCCGTGCCAATCTAGACGCTCTTTTCCTCAAATACTTTTAACGGAAAAACTTTTCCGTTAAAAGCATTTGCGGAAAATCATGCCAGTCTAGACGCAGCCCCTCATTGTCAGACTGCTCTAAGCATCCAGGATCTATCAGCTGAATCACATTTCTTAGTCATGTAAGCCATGTAGCCTGAAGCTCTAGCAAGTCAGGAGCTCTTTGCTCCCATTTGTTGGTGAACGGGGGAAGAATGGCAACAAAGCTGTTCATCTGCATAAAGCTGTTTATCCAGATGGTTCAGAAGTTCCAGAGGGGAAAGGAGCTTTCTGCCCCCATTTATTGGGGAACAGGAAAAGTATGACTATAAAGAGCTTTGTTTGCATAAGCTGACTACCCTGAATTCCTCCAGTCACATGCAAGGACACACCCTAAATGTACAAAAACTCAGGATTGGCTGGGTGGTAAAAATAAATAGCGAAGATAGATGGAGAAAACATTGTTGATATTTTGTCAGGATTCTGCTTAAGGGTTGTATGTGCTCAGTGGGATCTTTCACTGTGGCTTCTGGCTAACAGAAGCACCTTGTGACATGAAACAACACAGCAGTTGCTCTTTGGGTGAGTACAACAGAGTGAGCTTTTGCTGAAGCCACAGAAGAAGTAAAAGAGAGCTGGTGAGGCCCCTTTTACTCAGTCACTAAGTATAGCTGAAATGACTGTAGGGGGGTTAAATGGTGGAGCATCAGGACTCAGCAGCACTTCTCCAGGGTTAGAGACAGGCCTGTCCAAGTGCACATGAGGATTCTACTCCACTGGCACCAAGCTGGGAGTGAGGTTTGGCAGATGGAAGGGAATATATATGCTAAAGGGCCATTTGCTTATTGGACATTCACACCAGTGGGTGGGCAACTAAGTTCATAGACTAATGAAACGTTTCCCCATGGTAACTTAGGCTGTAATCATTCATGTAGATGTATTGCTGTGCTTTCCCAAATTGTTTGTATGTCCCCTTGCCTTCCCATAAAGTTCTCCTTGTTTCACACGCAGCCTCCATACCTGTGAGTGGGGAAGTATTGCTGATTAAGGACACCCAGAAAAAACCTATAGTGGTCTCAGAAATTCTGGGTGGGCACTTGAGCCAATGGCTATTAGTTTTAAGAGGCTGAGCCTGGCCCTTGTTGCTGCCAACAACAGCTTGTAAAAGAGTGATCCTTATGAAGAGTGGATCCCCCCATCCTGTATGTGCCTCTTCTAGCTCAATTGCTGTCACTTGTATTTTGTGTTCTTGTAAATGAAGGTGATAATCGGCTTTAGTGTTCCTAACACTACTAGTAAAAAGTACTTTAAGTCTCTGTTAGTCAGCTTTTTGTTAGCAGTAACTGTGTTCATAGAGGTGGAGTCTTGCAGATATGCACTATGAATGATGGAAGAATACAGAGTTATAGCCTCTTTCCTATGTATTTTGAAGACTACTGTAGAAGCAAATAATATATTAATATTTTATTGTCAACAAGGCTAACTCAGCTTCAAAATGCCTATTCCAAAGACTATAAGATTACAACCTCCTTGATTTATGGACATATGCCTGATTCTCTTCTCACACCAGTGTACTCTTCAGTAGAATCACTCCAGGATGACACCAAGGTAACAGAATAATTTGATTCTCTTTTTTCAGATGACATTAATACTCCACAGCAGAATATGTTGTCTCCAAAACAAAGGCATAGCTGCGAGCATAAGTGCAGGGACCAGGTCTTTCTATGTGTTTGTCTATCATCTGGCCCAATAGTACCCTGATCCTGATTATGGTATCTGGCTGTAACTGTCATAAATATTAAGCTATAATACGCATTTTGAGATATGAATGGCAGGCAGACCAAGAAAGGTTTGAGTTAGTTCTTAGAACAATTTTGTAACCAAACTGGAATCTCACTGGCGCTCAGATTAAAGTTTTATGAAGAGGCATAGTTCATCCTAGGCTTGATTTTTTTCATCCATGTGAGATTCCAGGCAGTTGTTTTCTGAGCAAGGTGCTATGAATAGAAGAATCTTGAAGCTTGTAAATTCAGACATAAACATATTCCAAGATGGTGTTAACAAACAGGGATTAAAATATTCAAAACTGGGGAAGGAGAGGCATCAGTCTACTTATGTTCTGCAAATGCTAACAAGCACCTGAGATGTAATTGAGGATCCACATCATCATACACTTTTCCTGCTCTGGCACTAGAGGTAAATTATGGTGACTTTTAATCTAAAAAATGGATTGATATGGAATTCCTTACAAATAATGTAAAACTCATTACCTATTTCAGTTGTCTTTTACTTGTTTTGTGGATGCTCATTGTGACGGATTTTGAGGGTGCGAGCGCCCCCTCCCGACCGGGAAGGGGGGTTCTGCGGACCCACCGCCTGTGTCTCTCCGGTCCGCGCCCCGGGCAGAAGCCCACGAGGCGACGAATACGAGTGCGATCACCCGGCCCCGTCTGGGAGCCGGGGTTCAGCGAACTCGGTGCCCGGCCCCGCCGCGGGTTCCCTAGGGCTCATGGGCAAAAGGAACAAACTGCTGGGGGGAGGGATAGGGGTTCCTCGAGAGCTCCAATCGTCCGTCCCTCAGGGGAAGGGCGCCGGCTCCCACGCAGAGGCCGGCAGACACCAGCGGGAACAACACCGGGAGGGGAGGGGTGTGGGGGACCCAGGCCCACCCTCTCCACCGGGTCCCAGCCCGGGGCCCTTAAGGGAAGGGGGGAGTAACGCCTGTACTCCCTCCGCCACAGGTGGGGATCGTTCCCGTCACGCACCTGCCCACGGGCGCCAGAGCGCTCTGCCCCAGGCTTCTTCCACTCTCCCGGCCTCGTCTCCAGCTGAGTGGCCCCGGCTACTCACCCCGTCCAGGTCGAGGGTCTGGCCGGGCTCGTGTTCTAGGGGCTCCAGCCCCTGGCTTCTTGCCCTCCAGCGGGGCGGGATGCTTGTCCTCCGGCGGCGCGCCTGCCGGCTCTCGCTCCCTGTCCCCCTGGACCTGACTCCTGGCTCCCTTTTGAAGGGGCCGGGTTCAGACGCTGAGGGCGCTGGCCCTGCCCCCCTAGCGTCCCCACGTCCCGCCGTCTGCGGAACGGGGCGGCGGGCTCCGCCCCCAGCCCTCCGCGGGCCGGCGTGCTCAGCCCCTCCGGGACTTCCCCGGCGTGCCTCCCGCGGCTGGCGGTGGCCCCGCCCCCTCCGCCGCGGGGCCGAGCGCGTCGCGTCGCGCCGGCTCTCCGCCCTCCCAGGGGTTTGCCGGGGCCCCTTCAGGCCGGCCGGTCTCCCCCTCCCAGCGTGGGGTTCGGGCCTGACCCAGTGCGAACCCCAGCGGGTTCGTCACACTCATACTGGATATAAACTTAGAGCTTAAGAAATAAGGTACATGGGCAAGTCTTTTGGCACTGTTTATTTAAAAACCTTTCAGAGGGTTTCCAGCTATTTCCTCCGCTGACCTCCTCCACCTTTCCAAGTCATCTGCACAGCATCCCAGTGCAGAAATGAGGATTGCTGAGTACTGCTTCTAAATAACAGATTTTTTCAAACAGCTGGCATTTTAAAAAAATAATTTCAAGTTGAATCAAAAATAATTTTTCTGAAATTATTGGCGACTCATAAAGTTGTGGGGGAGGGAAGTGTTTCAGGCATCTTGCCAAGATCAAGATGTTTCCTCTTTGACCAATTTGAAACATTTTTAAATAAAATAAAATAAAATTACATTACATTAAAGAAATGTTATGGAAAAAAAATCATTTCAAACCCCAAAAGTTAAACCTTTAAAAAAAAAAAAAAGTCAAAATGAAATGTTTCCATTTTTTCAGATTTTTTTTTAAAACAATTTAGCAAAACCAATCCAAATGTACGTAACATTTCAGTGCCATAAATTGTGCATTTTTCTCTGCAAAATTTCCATTGAAAAATTTCACCCAACTCCTGAACCTATTGAATAAAATTTAGAGTCATGTGCTGTGGATCACCACACAAGGGCTGAACATTCTCAGCACACAATTACCCTTAGGGTACATCTAGACTACAAGCCTCTTTCGAAAGAGGTGACTTTCAAAAGAGCTCTTTTGAAAAAGCCTTTTTCAAAAGACATCGTCTAGACAGCCACAAGACTTTCAAAAAAGTGATCCATTTTTTCAAAAGAGAGCACCCAGGCAATCACGACGCTCTTTCGAAAAAACCCTGTTTGCGTTCAAGAACGCGTTTTTTCTAAAGAGATCTTTTAAAAAAAAAAGGCGTTCTTCCTCGTAAAAGCAGGTTTACCGCTGCTGAAAAAACTGCCGCATTCTTTCAATTTAATTTCAAAGGACAGCAACGGCAGTCTAGACGCAGGTGAAGTTTTTTTTAAAAAAAGGCCACTTTTTCCGAAAAAAAATGAGCTTAGACATTGCCTTAGTGATTCATTTGTGTCTTTCTGTGGCCACTCGTTCCAAGTCTGAAGAGTTTTCAGTACAGTGTAAACCTCTCTAGTCTGGCATTCTCTGGTCCGGCAACATCCACGGTCCAGCATGACTTTAATTAGCTGGATGTCTGCATATCATGAGTGTGGCCAAGTTTCCTGTGGTCCCATAAAGTTTGTTTACAGCCACCAGTCCTGGCTCTCAGTGTTCTGTGCTGTTATTTAGCTCTAATTTACCCCTAAATGTCTTCTATGAGCTCATTAAGCAATGTAAGTGTTGATAATATTGCTACGCAATATTGACCTCCCGTGGTCCAGCAAATTCTGTGGATCAGCACCGACCAGGTACTGAAGAGAGGTTCAACCTGTACTATAATATATACAACACTAGTGGTAGCCAAATACTAAGTACATCAGGCTGAAATTTCTCAGTATTGGTCTTTCCTAGAAGGTGAATTTTGGCATTTGTTTGAAGGGGAAGGAAAATGTTCTACTGTTTGTGAATATGAAAATAAAATACTTAGATGGGGGAAAAAAATCTTGAGCCAAAACATTTAGCTTGTAGGGAAATTGATATTTGACAAATAAATAAACCTTAGGAAGGAAAAATATAACTGAATGGTACAATGTGATTTTATTTTATAAGGTGGTAATAACAAGTGATCCCTGTCTGGCTACTATAGCTTCCACCATTGTGCAAATCCTCTCGTGCTATAAATGGCACTAGAGGTAAAATATTAGTCCTAACTTTTGTCTCCAGAGGAGCATCATTTTGGTGTTGCATAGTTTTACATCCGTGCTCAGCTGATATTTCTTGATGGACCTATTCCCTATGAACTTATCTAGTACTTTTGTAAACCTGTTATAGTCTTGGCCTTCACAACATCCTCTGTCAAAGAGTTCCCCAGGTTGACTGTATGTTGAGTATACAATACTAATCCCCTGAGCCTGTCTTTCTTGGTTTTGTTATTTCCTTTGTAACTCCACTTTTCAGTTTCCAGTCTCCATTACCAGCTGCCTGCTGTAGCCTTTTTCATCTGTCTCTCCTATTTAATTGTCTAGTGTTTGTACTCCCTTTTCATCAACTTGGCATCTAAATCTTTGATCTGCTATTTTTCTTTTACCTTCTGATCTGTCTTCTCTCTGATGAAAGCTAATCCTTGCATTACCCAACCACTCCCCAATGTAGACATCTTATTCTCTATTCTCTCTCATGTCCTTGCTTCCCACAAATTGTCTTTTAATTATTTGTCTTCTTTTTAACTAACCCTTTAAATTTTTCTCACAGCTCAGAATTCCTTACTGGCAGTGCTTTTCTTCCACCTTTAAATAGTCTTCACACACTAATTTCATTAATGATATTGCAAATGTAAGGTTTTTCTGCTATGATTTCTTTTAAAAACAAAATTTGCCAATATTTGCAAGCCTTCAGGTATAATGAACATTCAGCTGTTCTTGCAAATATACAATAATTGTATTGAGTGTAACACACTGTCTCACTGTATCTTTGAATATTTAAAATCATTTTGCAACTCTTTCCACACAGTACACAAGCAAAAAGCAATTGGGCAAAAATAGCAGTCATTAACTTTGGAGATGTGCTAAGCACAGCAGGTAGTATATGTGATTCAAACTCAAACTACAACTTCTCAGAAGCAAAGTCTGGGGATTTATAGTTCTTGCAATTCACAAAGGGCTATCATCTGAACACTAGTTAGTAGAAAACAGAGGCTGATCCAGCAACACAGTGGAAAAAAGTCTTCATTAAAATGAGTTATCCAAAGTTAATTTGGAGTTTGTCACTGTAAACAGAATTTTAAAAGTCCTCTTCACATACCAAGTTAAGAAAAGAACAGAAACTGGATCACTGAAAATGAAGGAATATTATCTAAAAACAAATGTTGCACAATTTATAAGATTGAAAACTGATTTTCATAAATAAACTCGTGTGATGAAATGAAAATCCTTTAAAGAGACTTAGGATAGATATATGCACAACCTTCTTGTAAATATACAGTAGTTTTGCCAAAGGGGTGTTATGAGAATTAAATCATGAATGTTAATCAAGTGCTTTGGTAACTTCTAGTGAAAAATACAATAGTCTAAGTACAAAGCAGCATTACAGACATAGTATTGATTACTATAAAGATCTAATGAAGTGGATGGAGAACCACCAAGACTATTTTAATTAGAGTAGTTTTACCAAACCACCCATTATATGAGGGCTAAGTTTTCAACCTCTTTGCAAAGTCTTACATCAGCATTAGGCCCTGATTAAAAATTTCCTTGGGGCTGCATGGGTGTCAAAAAAATTGTATTCCTACCAGAAGTGCACAGTACCAGTGCATCTGCTTCATAGCTGCTACTAGTCATATCCTACATAGAGGGCATGACAAAGTCAAATCAGAGAGCTGCCAGAGTGGGAAAAGGCAGCCCTAGAAGGCTGTGTCTAGACTGGCCACTTTTTCCGCAAAATCAGCCGCTTTTGCGGAAAAACTGGCCAGCTGTCTACACTGGCCGCTTGAATTTCCGCAAAAGCACTGACTTCCTACTGTAAGAAATCAGTGCTTTTTGCGGAAATACTATGCTGCTCCCGTTCGGGCAAAAGTCCCTTTTGCGCAAAACTTTTGCGCAAAGGGCCAGTGTAGACAGCTGAGATTCGTTTTGCGCAAAAAAGCCCAGATCGCGAAAATGGCGATCGGGGCTTTTTTGCGTCTAGATTGTACGGGCTTTCCGCAAAAAGTGCTTTGCGCAAAGCGTCTGCCAATCTAGATGCTCTTTCATAAATGCTTTTAACAGAAAACTTTTCCGTTAAAAGCATTTGCGGAAAATCATGCCAGTCTAGACGTAGCCGAAGAGTAAAAAGCCAACTCCCCTATGAAATTAGAAGTGGGTTACAGCAGATCAAGCAGCAGCAGCTGACAAGGGGTTGTCTCAGGCAGAGTAGGATCATCTGGGACTGGGCTAGCTTGGATCAATTAGGTTCAGCTGATTCCACTTCAGGCCTGCTTGAGACCTTTCTAAAGCCTCCCCTGCTGGGTAGAGGGGGGAGACAGGCACGCAGAAACACTGACAGCTACTGAGCTAAGAGACAGCAGAGGACTGAGGTGCTCCAGAAGCAGAGGCCGGTCTCCCTACCCCAGGGAAAGACTACAAGCACAACCCCCTACAAAGGGGGAGGCCTGACTGCCCAGACATGGCAGCTGGGGAAGGGGTGTTTTACCTGAGGCCCTTCCTGCCAAAAGGAGAAGTGCAGAGGCTGGCAAGGGAAAGAGGGGCCCTTGCCATAGGGGGTTAACACTGATTCCATGTAGCCACAGAGCCAGTGGCTCCAACCCACCTAACATCACCACAGCCAGTGCTCAAACAGCTAACTGATCGGCTGAGCACAGGGGATCTAGACTTTCCAGCATGTCCCATGTTCCACACTGCACTTAGGGCCTTCCGTGCCCAACAGGGGAAAAGGCGGCCTGGATTTGTCCCTACCCTTACCCTTATTAAACTAAATATGGAGGCCAGTAAAAACATACAGACATACACTGTGACACTCTGACAGTATTATGTCCCACTGAAATTGCTCCAGCTAATGAGAATGAGTCATAGCATAAATGCAACCTGATAAACCAAACACTGAATTTAAATGAGCATGTACGCCATTAATCAAAGGGATTTATGCAAGGCATGGTTTGAAAAAAAAAACCTGCTAAAGGCCAGGAATCTTTAAAATAGGCACTATGAGCTCTATTCGAAAGCTGCAGTGAAGTCTTCAATGAAGAACATTCATAATTCCATGTCATACATTCAAAAAAATGGTCTCCTAAAAATTGCCTCAACTAATAGGATGCAATAACAAGAAAATAATCCCAAAACAGTCTTGCCTCTCAAGAGTTAAAAATTCTGTCTGCAGACCATTAGTAAGTGGCAGTCTGTGATCTACTCTAGGTATGTGAAATGAGTTGCTGGTCTCAGTCTGTGTCTTAGTGGACAGCTCCAACAAAAACTCTCATTGCAGCTGACATCTTTCTTGTCAGTCTCAACACAGATGTCAAGAAGTCAACTGGCATAGGTTGAAGGTTAATTCAGATTCTGTGGTAGGGGCCTGTCTAGGAACATTGGAAAAGCAGCCTGGAGAAGTTCACGCTGCTACTTGATAACTCTCCTGGGGTGTAGGGCTGAGTTTCAATTTCCAGGGATGTCAAGCCTGCATCTTTCTTGAGCAGCATGTTGCATTTTAAAGTTATTTTTATAAATATCTACATGTAGTCACTTTATCGTTATCTCCTCCAAGCCAGCTCATTCCATCTGTAGTAATTTGTTTGGTATCTTTCAAAGTCAAAAGGAAAAAATACATTAGCCAACATGATGGCAACTGTAACCCTTCAGGATATATTGCCCCATAAATACTAAAACCCCACTGCAGTATAGCTTTTATCAAATGCTGTCTGAATGCAAAAGACTGTGGCTTTCACAAATCAGAAAAATGAAACCATAAATTACAGTCCCTGATCTGATATTATTTAGAACTGCCATCCCAAAAGAACACATAGGATGACCAATAATTAGTATAACAAATGGTATTGCCAGTGCTATAGCTTTTGAGACAAGTACTCTCCTCTCAGGTTAATCAGATGGAAAGTAAATAAAATATCCAACTCTTTGCTATTGCTTTTGAAAACCCCAGTTCAGCAAAGTACTTACATACATGCCTGAATTTCAGCATAGCTGTATTCTCACTGGCAACGGTAGGACTACTCGTTCCTAAAATTAGATACAAGCTTAAGCAGCCAGCTGAATTTGGGCTTAAAATGGGAAACATGTCTATAAAGATTTATGGACTGGGGCTATCGAATAGAATGATTCTGAATTCATGTTCGTTTGCATGATTGGATATACAAGAACAAGGAGTTAGGTAGAAATCATCAAACTAGCCAGGTGCATGAGACACTGGAGACAAATGTGAACTGATGGCAGCAGCAGGCTTGTGGCCAGGAAAAAAAAGCAGAGGGAGTGGTTACCTGATATTGGTTCCTGTTCAAATATTGCATGGCTTTGGTTCCTTTGGTCTCCATAATAGGTGCCATACAAGTTGATCATCAAGCATAGTGGTCGGTTCAGGGACATGGTCTGCATGTTTGTGAATGTTTCCTGCTGAAGCTGTAGTGGCCTTTACACGCACAGGTTATTTACATCCCTTCACAATAGTTTGCCTGGGGGTTGTGTATGGGGATGCTCAGAAATGCTACTTGTTTGTTAGCCTTACTCACAGGCCTGGGATGCAGAGAATATAACTGCATATGTGTCCCTCAACTGCAGTGAACATCAGCCGTGCGGAGTGAGACCGTACAAGTACAGTACCTAGAGAATTAAGACCCATTTAAAGGAGGAGCCACAGCACAGTGCCTTGGAAGCTTTGGAAGTTTATCCCTCAGTGTGTCAATGTTTTATGCAAACGTGTGTGAGAACATTTACAAAGAAGAGGAGTTGAGCTGAGGAAGGAGACTTTTCTGGGAACAAGTATACAGTTCCTGTTGCTATGGTTACAACTTGCGTTGTCTCTGTGTTCAGCCTGGATCTTTGATAATAGTCTAGCTATTAAGGAGAGCCGTGAGTGATGTAGAGCTGGCAGAAAATAGGTGGAGGGTATATAATAATCCCTGGCAATTTACTTCTTTAAAGTACTTTGAAAATATTAAAGGTTTGATAGTATCCAGCTCCAGCATAAATGCACAAGTCCTTGGGGACTGGGCATCAGAAAGACTCTTATACTGCCTTGCACAAGCAATAGGTGCAACTGTAGTCTTTGAGCTTCCATGAGTCAGTGATTGCTTAAATCCACCGCAATAAACTCTCCTGAGGAGGCAAGGAGAAGGAAGGATAATAGTCCTACCTTACCTCCATGCAGGCCAGCAGAGCTGGTCCTCTATGTGAGGCATGGGTGCACATGCACAATATACCCTTTTCAAGGATTTCTCAGCATCTCTTCTCCCTTCATGCTCCTGAAGGCATTGCTTCTGATGCTCAATTCTTCTGGTAAAGATGTGATGAAATTTGTTCAACTCAAAAACTTTCCTGCTGAACAATCAGATTTCGCTGGAAGCAAGTCTTTGGAGGAAAAAAACCACCAGCTTTGATTGAAAAGAATTAATGAGAAATTTGGAAATAAATATTCATTTGAATTGATATTTTCATTTTGTTTTCCCTTAAAAAATGAAAAGCCTTTGAAATTTTATGTTTGGGTTTTGTTGTTTGTTTTTTCTTCTGTCACACTTCTCTCCTTCCCCCACTCTTTTTAAAATTTGCCACGGAATGCAATAGATTGTCTAGAGTTCAGGGTTTTCACCCACACACATTTTTTTCCTTACAATCTTCAGCTCTCCCTACCCCCAAAAAAAACAGCTTAGGGGAAATTATTTCCCTTGTTTGCAATTGGTAAACTCATTTGCCCCCCTCTCTGTCTACCCACCCCAACAGACTTTGTTGTTGATCAGAAAATGCCATTTCATCAAAACCAAACCTTCCCATGAGAATCTCAATTTCAGCAAAATGTCATGGAGGAGGGTAGAAGAGTAAATAAAGCATTTCAGTAAGTGAAAACTTTCTGTTTTAACTCTCAGAAAGAAGCTTTCGATTTTGTTGTTTCGAAACAACAACGTTGTTTTGAATTGTTAATATAAAAATAGTGACATTAAACAATTTGTTCATCAAAATGAAGTGTTTCAACTGACCCCAAGTAATTCAAATTCACTGGGAATTTCAAAATACTTGGAACAAAAACACATTCAAAATTACACAATTTCCTGCAAAATTTACATTCTGGTTCATTCGTGGCTCTACTTTTTAAATCAATCTTCAAACAAGCTTTGATGTTTTTAAAAAAAAATGCAGTTTCCCTTTAAGAACTATGCATACTAAAGCCTTTAAAGTAGTTTTTAGAACAGCCTCTCAGTGAAACACTGAGGCATATTCATATGATCAGTTACAAATTCATGTACAGAAGAACTTAACCTTTTCTCTCTTTCTGTGTACTCTATTTAATAATGAATTTACCCCATCATACTGCATTTTCGTATGTGTTTGATCAGTCTCTTTGCAGATTTTCTTTTAATATATTATTGTGATAAATTCACACGAATAGTCAATATCTTATTGAGGATTCACATAGGGAAACTGGATATGAAGAAGTGGGTTTTCAGTCTCTCATCTATCAAATATTGCTGTATAATCTCACTTTACTACAGTGTACACAATTTCTCTCCCTCTGGGTGAGCAATATGTTTCATATTTCTCCATTGCAGGCTTGGCACTTATCTTTTCCTTTCCCTCTGAAAGAATGAGTCAGACATTTTTAGCAGCTGCTCAGATCCTGTGACTGTAATAATGTGATTGTGTGCTTGTGCCAAAGTTGATGCCATATTTACCCTACATCTACAAATCCTTATGCAGAAATTCAGAGAAAAGACATAGTACTCGGTGGGTTTTTTTGGCCTTAGATATCATATAATGAAAGAAATGTAATGTAGTTTAGTGGCATTAGCTTCTCAGCCCTCCTTTTCATTGCAATCTCCATCTGACCCAGGATAAGTATGATGGTGTGACTAGTGAAGTCAAAATCAAATGGGGCTGTAGCAAAGAGTTTCCTGTAAATGTTGCTCATCTCTAGCGATGAGCTTGTATTTGCATTTATCTTGGATATGATAGCTACGAATATGTCAAGGCAGTTGCTTGGAATATGCTGTTCACTGATGACTGAGTGATATGTGAGGAACACTGTGAGACCCTACAAACCAACTTTGAACAGTGACAACACAGTTTTGAGCAAGCAAGACTTTAGTGTATTTTGGTAAGACAGATGCTATAATAATTGAGGGAGCAGGACTCAGCAAACAGATATTACAGGCAGAGCGTTTGCAAGACAGGACTTAGAAGATGCTAATCTCTCACTGGGGAGACTTCCAGGAAAGTTTGGCTGGGCTGTTTCATGGCTGCTGTGGCTCTACAGAGACATGATTTTGACTTTGGTATGGTACTCCATGGTAAAAATAGTATTGTTCCACTGACTGGGCAAGAGAATCAAATTGGAAGACAAAAGGTTCCTGCAATAGGCAAAACTATTTAACCCTTGCACAGTATCGTCAACAACTATAACCCATATTCCATTGGGCAGCATCCTGCAATAAATCTTACCTGAACCCTCTCTTCTGGCCTTCAAACACCCTACCAAACTCTTCATCATCAGAAGCAAGCTCCCCACAGATCAGAACACACCAACTCAAAGCAGCCCCAGGCCTTGAACGCTCCCTTGAAATATGTGTTACCCACTCATACTAAACAATCTGTTTCACCTTGCATTTAGTTGTGACACTCTGAAGACATTTCCTAGACCTGAAGACGAGCTCTGTGTTAGCTTGAAAGCTTGTCTCTTTTACCACAAAAGTTGGTCCAATAAAAGACATGTCACCCATCTTGTTGCTCTATATATTGGGATCCACATAGCCATAACATCACGGCATTCAATGTTTTGTGACTGGTATGCCAGGTGTTGACTTATCTTCTCCCCAGCCATTCCAACACATATCCTCAGAAATTCTAAAGTTTCAATCAGGGTCCACTAATGGGATGGAGAAAAGGGGGTAACTGCCCCAGGTAGCTGCAGTGGTGATGCCCAGAGCCCCAGGCCTTCAAATCACTGCCAGAGTGCCACATGGTTTGCTCCAAGTGGCTCTGAAAGCTAGCAGGGCATGTTGTGGTCTGGACAACACTGAAGGCGGGCTGCTCCTAGCCCTGCCCCTTCTGCCCAAGGCCTCATGCCTTCCTGGAGCATGGACCTGCCTCTCCAGACCTTGCCCAGGGGCCCAGTGAGGCTGTTGGCTCCCCTGGTTCCAATCAATGTTTCCATCAAATATCCCCACATTATATAGACTTTGACAAGTTCTTCCCTCAATGTAACGAATGATGCTTTGTCTTACAGGAATGCACAGTATATACCTACATATTTCACAGGCTAACACTGACTCTAGCTACAAATTAAATGATTATCTTTTTGTGTGTGTCCCTTCTGTATTGTATATACATCATGTTCACCTCACTCTC
Source organism: Rafetus swinhoei (assembly GCA_019425775.1). Lineage (NCBI taxonomy): Eukaryota > Metazoa > Chordata > Testudines > Trionychidae > Rafetus > Rafetus swinhoei. Next base: position 156,990,256 of record CM033424.1, read on the forward strand.
CTGCCTGTTTGTATAAACCTTTGCAAAATATCCTGGTAAGAGTGTGTACCTAAGCCTACAATCCTGGCATGGCTGAAACTGTAACATACTTCAAAAGGGTGATTTATTTGCCCATAGACTACAAGATCAGACCCTGTGCATCTGATTTGCTCTGTCTACAGGGTTTGAATTGTGCTACCTTAAATATGCTACCTTAAAAATGATAGACTATAATTGTACTCTGCAATTATAATTTATAATTATCTTTTTTATTTTTATATTTGTTTTATTACTCATTATTTTGTCTCTTTCAAGTCCCTTAGGCTCTAGTCAGATTGGCTGATTACCTAAGGGCTTCAGCCTAACTAAAAGGAAGTGCAAATAGTTTCAATTAACATAAACAGCTTCCCCTCTCCGCCTTTTCCCAGACCTCTAACAATGTTACCACTTTTTCAAAGCATTTCTGATTGTTTATCATCACAACATAGCAATGTGCGTGGTTAAAAACTGCCAGCAAATTAAGTCAGTCTAGATGAATGAGATACCTCCTTGCAATCAGTCCTTGTAGCAAGGCCTTTCAATACTTCGTTTTTTGGGGTTTTTTTTTTAATAAGCCATCAACTATTGCCAGGTGAAACATTTCTGGAGAACTTAATTAAATTATTTTAGTTCTAGCAGACTGCCATGAACTATCCCTAAAAGTGGTCAGGCAGTGACACCCAGTGGCTTCACAACTTCTCCTTCAAATTCCATCATACAGAAATCTCATCTTTTTGCAGCCCTTTTTTTATTCTTTGCATTTCTTTGTTACTTTAATCTAACACCGTGTTTTCCAATTATTACTATGAGTTTTACAGAGTAATTAGCAGCAAATATTTTTAAACCGTTAGTATAGATGAGGTCCAAACAGAGGCCATAAAGTTCCAAACAAGTGATAGAACCTGTTTATAGCCTGATTCCAGTTTTCAATGTTGAGGGCTGCATGTTGGTTAGGGAACAATATAAAAGACACCTGCATCACCAAACTGGAGCTATGCTATACCTGGGTGCTCTGACAATGTTGTAACTGTACTGTAAATCAGTCCTGTTTCTTTCTTTCATTGTGTGCCTGATATGACGCAGAAGGAATTGTTACAGAAGACCATCTTAATATGATTCATAGAATCATAGAAGTCAAAGGGACCATGAAAAGTCATCTCAACTACACCCCTGCTCTCAGGGCAGGCCTAAGTATTATCTAGAGTAGACATCCCCCACTTCCAGCACATGGCACAGAGAGGCACAAAGAGCCCTGCTTTGAGTGGTCTAGGGCTGCATCAGGCAGGAAGCCTGTGTGAGAGTCCCATTGGGCTGGTGGCCAGGAGCTGCCTAGGTAAGCATCTCCTGGCCAGAGACTGCCTATGGTACCCCACCCTCTCCTGCACTCCAACTCCCTACTGCAAGGGTATATCTCCACAGCAGGGCAAAAAGTCGAATTAAGCTATACAACTTCAGCTATGTCAATTGCATAGCTTAAGTCGAAATAGCTTACTTCGGCTTTTGGCGCTGTCTACAGAGCAGGAAGTCGAAGGAAGAACACTCTTCCTTCAACTTCCCTTACTCTTTGTGAAATGAGGATTACCATGAGTCAGAGTAAGAAGTCCTCCAGCTCGCCATTATTTCAAAATAAAGGCTTGTAGTGTAGACACGCACTATGTTATTTCAGAATGACATCACTTATTCCAAAATAACGCTGCTGTGTAGACATGCCCCAACTCACCACCCCCAACCCCTCTGCACCCTCCTCCTTCATCCAAACTCCCTCTCAGACCGCACACCCTCTCCTGCACCCCAATTTCCCTACCCCCATCCTCAATCCCCTCCATAGAAAATCTCCATCCAACCTCCATCCCCAACACTCTCCATAGAAAAGGGCAACCTTTGAACATTTACCAAAACCTTGGAGTGGCCCCCCCATCAGAAATTATTGGACCCTGATCTAGATCATCCCTGAGAGAGGTTTGTCCATTCTGCTCTTAAATATCTTCAGTGGTGGAGATTCCACAACATCCCAGTTTTGGCAATTTATTCCAGTGCTTAACTACCCTGACAGTAGGGTTGCCAGTATTCTAGGATTGTCCTGGAGTCTCCAGGATTTAAAGAATAACCTTTAATTGATACAGAGATGATAGAAGCTCCCTAAAGGTGGGGGTGCCACTGGTGCCAGAACTGTGGCCTCCTCTGCATGCCATACCACCCATTCCCTAAGGCTTAATCCCTTCCCCAAAGCCCCACCCTAGTGTTACCCCTTCTCCTCAAGCCCCACTCCCACACTATCTGTTCCCCTCTAATTAAACGCCCACCACTTGCTCCTCTAAGCCAGTTTTCCCCCATCGCTTAATCTTATAGCTGGTAAAAAGCGGGAAGGTATAGCCCCCTCCCCTTTTTTTTTTAAGTGATGGGATGGTCCTGATGTGATGAAGCCTCCAGGAATATGTCCAACCAAAACTGACATCACCACCTGACAGTTGGGGTTTTTTTCCTAGTGTCCAACCTAAACCATCCTTGCTGCAATTTAAGCCCATTGCTTCTTGTCCTATCTTTGGATGTTGAGGAGAACAATTTTTCTCCCTCCTCCTTGTAACAATCTGTTATACACTGGAAAACTCTTACTTTGTCCCCTCTCAGCCTTCTCTTCCCCAGAATAAACAAATCTAGTTTTTTTATCCCATCAGCATTGTTTTCTGGATCTTCAATAATTTTTGTTGTTCTCCTCTGGACTTTTTCCATTTGTCCACATCTTTCCTGAAGCGTGGCACCTAGAGCTGAACACAGTACTCCAGCTGAGATGTACTTAGCAGTGAATAGGATGGAAGAATTACTTCTTGTGTCTTGCTTTCAACACTCCTGTTAATACATCCCAGAATTATATTGCACAATCCAGCAGTAATTAAAATTAACTCATCAAAAGAACAAGCTCTTCCTGTCTCAAAATGTAAGCAACTCAAAATGGTAAACCATCCCCTTTAAGGGAGGCTGTGTTGTCTAGTGGTTAGAGAACCTATGTGAAAGTTGAGAGTTGTGGGTTCTGGTCCCAGCTCTCCTATGTGACTTTTAGGTAAAGTAACTTAGCCTCCTGTCTTGCAAAGACTTATGCACTAAAACATTTCTATGGAACCACGCACAGTGCATAAAGATACTCACATGAATTGGTCTTTCAAAGTGAGGGCCTTAATCTGTGCCTCAAATACTTTTCTTGTCTAATGTACAGAATACGTAATCACTGTTGCAAAATCCTTTGAGAACCTAAGATGAAGAGCACCATATCCATGCAAAATATTATTTTATAATACTGGAAAAAATAAATGTCAAGAAATAAATGTGCTAATACAGAAATTTAGGATGACAGCCTGACATTTAGAAGTCACCTGGGTCTTCTTCTGAAAACTAAACCCAGAAATTCTGCCAATATGTGTTCTATATTAAACCTGACTGAATCATAATTTCCACAGAGACATACCTTGCTATAAATTATATGACAAAAATGTGGGAGTAAATATAAGGTTTTTTTTTAATTACTGTGACTTAGAGATAAATAATGTTTTTCTTTTTCAATGACATAGTTTTAACACAAATAGAATATTCAACTCAGGTACCATTGGCTGGCAGGTTAGCAAATTGTTAGATTGCTTTTTTTTAATGTAATTCGGATCCAAGAATTTGTTGCCACATGGTCAGTGACGTGTGACTCACAGAATCATAGATGTGTAGGACTAGAAGGACCTCAATCCCCTTTCATCGTCCTTTACTAGACAAAACAAATATATATTTTTAAATTTTTCCTTATATGTCTTGTTCTCCAGACATCTAATCATTGTATTGCTCTTCTCTAAACATTCTCCAATCTGTCCACATCTTTCCTGACGTGTGGTACCCAAAACTGGACATAGTACTTCAGCTGATGCATTATCAAGTTCTAAGTAGAATAGAAGAATCATTTTTGTGTCTTGTTTACAATAATTCTGATAATACATTCCACAATATTTGCCTTTTTTGCAGCTGTGTTAAATGGACTATAATCCCCAGAACCTTTTCTGCAATACTCCTTCCTAGAAAGTAATTTATCATTTGTCTGTGTGCAATAGATTACTCGTTCCTAAGCAATGTACTTTTCATTTGTCCTTATTGAATTTCATCCAATTTATTTTAGACTATTTCTGCAAGTTGTTTAGTTCGTTTTGAATCCTAATCATAGAATATTACAACCTGGGGTGTCATGCCATGATGGGGAAGAGGAAGAGGAAGAGTGAGAGCATGGTGGGGTGGACTGAGGACAGAGGTTTCAGCAATGTTATACTGAGCATGCTCAGTACAAGCCAAGCACCAAATGGGAGGGGGAGGCACCAACCCCATCCGCCCTCCCCACACACACATCATCTCTATCCAGGGGCTACGAAGGCACTGGAGAACTCAACTTTTGGGGCAAACAATTCAGCAGTTAGCTGATATCTAATTCCTATATAAAAGAAAGAGAATTAAATAAATATTAGACCTACTCGGCTCTAATACTAACATATTCTGACATCTTGCAGCAAGTCACTTAAGGGATACTGTTAAGCCTTAAAATGTTGACATACTTACTTTGTTACTAACTCTTTGGAGAGACAGACTCCATCAGGACTCCTGGGCTCTATCTCAGCTCTGGAATGAGAGTGGGGTCTAGTGAGTTATAGCAGGGGGTAGATACATTTCAACTCTATACAAGAACATCAGAATGGCCATACTGGGTCAGACCAATGGTCCTTCTAGCCCAGTATCCTGTCTTACAACAGTGGCCAATGCCTGGTGCTTCCGAAGGAACAAACAAAATAGGCAATCATCATGATCCATCCTGTGCCACCTATTTTGTTTTAAATCTGCTGCCTATAAATTTAATTGGGTCAGCTAAGCTTCTTGCATTACATTAGTGAAGGAATGAATAACATTTCCCCATTATATTTTTTCACACCATTCATGATTTTCTAAACATCTTACATATCCCCCCAACTGTTAGTCTTTTCTTTTCCAAGCTAAAAAGTCCCAGTCTTGTTAATCTCTCCTCATATGGAAACTGTGCCTTACCCCCAACCCCCATCATTGCTGTTGCCCTTTCTGTATCTTTTCCAAATACAATATATATTTTTGGATGGGGTAACCTGATCTGCATACAGTATTCAAGATGTGGGCATACAATGAGTTTATATAGAGGTAATATGGCATTTTGTCTTATCTATTGCTTTCCTAATGATTCCCAGTATTCTGTTAGCTTTTTAGTTTTTAGACTGCCACTGCACATTGAACAGATGTTTTCAGGGAACTATCCACAAGGTTTCCAAGATCTCTTTCTTGAGTGGTAACAGCTATTTACCCATCATTTTTGTATCTGTAGTTAGGATTATATTTTCCCATTTGCCTTACTTTGCACTTATCAAAACTGAATTACATCTGCCCTTGTGTTGCCCAATCACCCAGTTTTGTGAGATTCCTTTGTGACTCTTTGCAGTCAGTTTTGGATTAGTCACTGTTTACTCCTTTTTCAAGAATATTTATGAGACGTTTAACAGCAGTGGTCCAAATGCAGATCTCAGCAGCATACCACTCATTTCTACTCTGTTTTCATGATGATCTAAAAATCCTTCAACTACTTGAATGTCCAGCCTTTTGTTGTTCTTAATCACCCTCCCTCCCTCTTTTTATAACAAACTTTTTATAACAAACTTCCATGGGTACCCGCATGACCCCACAGTACACTAACATCTTTATGGCTGACTTAGAATGTTTCCTCAGATCCTGTCCCCTTTCACCCCTCCTTTACTTACGCCACATTGATGACATCTTTATGATCTGGACCCATGGCCAAGAAACACTGGACGCATTTCACAGAGACTTTGACAACCTACACCCCACCATCAATCTCAGCCCGGACCATTCAACATGAGAGATCCATTTCCTGGACATCACAGTACAAATCACTCTCTACAGAAAACCCACTAACTGCTACACTTACCTACATGCCTCCAGCTTCCATCCAGGACACACAATACGATCCATCGTCTATAGTCAAGCCCTTAGGTACAACCGCATCTGCTCTAATCCCACTGACAGAGACCAGAAACTTCAAGATCTCTACCAAGCATTTGTAAATCTCAATTACCCACCGCGGGAAATAAAAAACAAATTGAAAAAGCCAGATGAATACCCAGAAACCATCAACTTCAAAATAGGCCCAAGAAAACCAACAATAGAACACCACTTATCATCACCTATAGCCCCCAACTTAAACCCCTCCAATGCATTATCAATAACCTACAACCTATACTAGAACAGGATACTACACTCCGAGAGGCTCTGGGGGACAGATCCATAGTCTCCTCTAGACAACCACCTAACCTCAGGAAGATTCTTACCAACAACCACAGGACATACCACATTAATACCTACCCTGGAACTTTCCCTTGCAACAAACCCTGTTGCCAACTTTGTCCACATATTTACTCTGGTGACACCATCACTGAACCTAACCATGTCAGTTATATGATCAAGAACAGATATTCCTGTTCATCCAAAAATATAATTTATGCCATCATGTGCCAACAGTGTCCTTCTGTTATGTATATTGGACAGACTTCTCAGACGCTTCGCCAAAGAATTAATGCCCACAAATCAGACATCAGACAGCTTCACAAGGAAAAACCAGTTGCTTTTCATTTCAACCTACCTGGACATAGTCTTAATGACCTTACTACATGCATCTTACTTCAAAGGGACTTTAACACCAGATTACAGAGGGAAACTTCAGAACTTTCTTTCATGCTTAAATTTGACACTTTATGAATGGGCCTTAACAAAGATGCTAATTACCTTAACCATTACAAAGATAGCTTCCCCACTTATCACCCCAATTAGCCATTCATTGACTCATAAATAGCTATTCCCTCCATTCCTCTCCCTCACCCCACCTTCTGTACTAAATCTGATTTGTCAGTTTAATAATGTGTTCACTTTTTTCATTGTATTCCTTTGGTATATATGGTCATGCCAATTCTCTTCCAGAATATGATCTGAGGAAGTGGGTCTGGCCCACAAAAGCTCATCACCTATTAAACCATCTTGTTAGTCTTTAAAGTGCTACATAGTTTTTCCTTTTGTTCCTGCCCAAAGGCAAAGCTACAAGCAGCTCAAACTGTGTTGCATTTAAGAACTGCCTCCTGAAGTCAGGGCATGGGCTTGCAGCAGACTTCAGTTATGAATTCCAAGGGTACAAACTCAGAAAAGGGGCTACTGATATGATGACCATATTTTCTGAGCCAAAAATAGGGACACGTTAGCTATACACCTGGTCTGATTATCCTCACCCCCCCACCTGCCACATTAAGTCCCACTCGTGATAGTACGTCCGGGGTCAAGATGGAAACATGACCAGAAGTAAAGGATGTCATGTGACCCCCCCCCTAAAAACTCCTCCCACTGTCCTCTACCGATAGAGATGGATTTGGGCCCCATAGAACCCCTTCCCCCCATGCAACTATACTGCAATTGCATTAATCCAACTTGCACTGCATTAACTCGGGGCAGATGACGGGAGTGCCTCTGTTTCAGTGGTTCTCAAACTTTCTGGCCCGTGAACCACATGGTTCAATGTAAACGTGTCCTTAGACCACCAGTTGCTAATGGAAACTCACTGTTAATTACACCCGAGCCATTTTCTTAGTGCTGCAGCTAGGGAGAATGGCTGACTGGCCCTGGATGAGGGATGTTTTCTGACCAGAACATGTCATTTCAGGCCCTCTACTGCCACACACCCCCACTGGACATCTTGGCTCCTGCCCACCACTGCAGCCCAGCTGAGTGGCACATCGGTTCCCTCCACCTCCCCCAGCGAGTTGATTCTGTTCTCCTCCTCCCCAGCCCTTCTGAGCCATGTGCTGGTTCCCCACACACATCCCCACTGCAATCCAGCTGAACTGCAGGCTGCCCACACTCCCCACCCCCTGCAACCCACTCTTCCCCCGCACACACACACACAACCCAGCTGGACCTCACACTGCCCGCACTCCCACCCCCACGACCCAGCTGGACCTCGCACCGTCCACAATTCCCCCTTCTTTCCCTGCAGCTTAGCTGAACGGCGAGACAGTTCCCTGCCTTCTCCCTCCCTCCTCCTCCCCCCCCAGCTCCTCACTTGTTTTCCTGGGCTCCCACAGGAAATTCCTCCCTCTGCTCCTATTGACTGGATTCCCAGCAGTAGGGAAATGCTTCAGGAACTGTCTCACCAGGCTCCTGTTCCCCCATCTGAGGGAGAGGATGGGGAATTAGCAGTGCGCAGCACCTTCTAGCTACGTTTGGAGTCCTGGGGCTTTCCAGGACATTTCAGTGCTGCATGGGGCACCGGGACAGGACATTAAAAATTGGGATTGTCTTGGGAAAATCTGGGCGGATGGTCAGTGTACTACTGCCTTCCCACCCCCCATCTCATAAATGGCGTCCTTGACTACAATTGAACAGAATCTCGAAAGTTAATCAAGTCCAGTCCTCGGCACTCACAACAGGTCCAAGCAAAAATAATCCTTGACAAATTTTTGCCTAACCTGCTCTTAAATATCTCCAGTGATGGAGATTCCACAACATCCCTAGGCAATTTATTCCAGTGTTTAACCACCCTGACAGTTAGGAAGTTCTTGCTGCAATTTTAGCCCAAATTAACGTGGAGATCAGAAAGTAGCATGCTGCATCCTCAGAATGCCTCAAATATGAGGTGCAAGGGCACATATAAAAGGCCTTCACACAGGGACGGCCCGTCCATATAGGCAAACTAGGAGGTTGCCTAGGGCGCCAAGTTAAATGGGGTGCCAAATTCAAGCGCAATATCATTGAGGGGTTTGGAGGTGAGGGTGCCGATTGCATGGTTCGCCTAGGGCGCCACTTGCTTGCAGCTAGTCTAGGGCCGCCCCTGCCTTCACATGGCAACATTGTTAGGGTGTTTGTCTGCACTGGCAATTGAGTGACAAAACTTGTCATTCACAGGTGCTTAACCCCTCCCCCCCACACACACACACACAGACACACACACAGACTGCAATGATGAAAGCTTTGCCACAGCAAGTACTAGTGTAAACAATGTTTTGTCCTCAGGAGTGCTCTCCTGCCAGCAAAGCAAATGCTGCTCATAAGGGGTAGAAGTTTAAACTGTTCCCACTGCATGCCTTTTAGCTACAAGACTATATGGGCAGGGCTGTGTTGCTAAAAGCTGCGTAGTGTAAAAATCTACTTTCTTTTGGCAAAGTGAAACAGCAGCTGAAGCTCAGTAACTGTATGGAGGGAAAACGCCATCACCAGAATATCAATTTACAGTGGGAAATCTGACTTCTGAATAATGCGAGTTGGAGTAGCAAAACCGTTTCAATTTTTGCATGAGCTCTAAGAATGTATTCTGACAAGACATAGGGAATGGAGCCTCTATAGAGACCAACTGACTAAAAATTCTATTAAGCCAAGGTATGGGCATTTTGCAAAAACCTTACTTTTATATTGGATGGTATAGTTAAAACCACACTTCTTCAGTTAACCTCAGGATCTGCAGAGCTTTATGGATACTCACTCTGAATTATTGATCTTGGTGAATCAAGCTTCCTTCATCTCAGTGCACGTGAAAAGCTTTGAAGCTTGTAGTTATTACAAGATAAATCCATTGCCTAAAAGACAAAATTTACCGCTCTAATAGTCTGTGTTAACATTTAGATTTCAAGTTCCCACCATTATTCTTTCATGCCTCTAAACCTCACTCAGCTAAAGTTCTATTTCTGAGTAATGATGTTGATTGGAAATAAATGAAACTCTATCTATGCTAACATCTTCTCTTTCTGGCTGGTAAATTGAGCCATGCAGCAGACAGCAGCAGTGTTGCTTTTTCATCAGGCCTCCTGCTGACCTATAGACATGATGGTGGGCTGCGTGTTAAAAGGAAAGGATGATTCTGACCAGCAACAATATTTATAGCTATACCTATCTACACAGGTGCAGTCACATAAAAGCTTCTCTAGGGCTACAGCATAACCTTACAATACCCTCTCTAGAGGCACGTAGCTGCGACCAGAGCAGAGGACGAACTGTGATTGACTCTCCTTGCTCTGGTGAGACACTACACTTTCAGTCTTCTTGTGGGGCATTTTGCCCCCTCCTTTGCATACCAGCTACTCACTCTGTGAGAACCAGTGAGTGGGGCTGGGTTGGAAGACACAAATTGAAGCTCCTCGTACTCCCTGCCTCTCATGGAGTAAGTGGGTGGTGATAGGGCTCTCTTACACACTGTTGGAGTCCTAATCTGAGGAGGAATGCAAGAAGTAGCCTTACTCCCCTGTATAGTTGTGTAGGGCTGTGACTATGCAGCCCATAATTTGAAGGACAGTAATTATTAACTTCATAACTTAAAACTGGGGTAACCTACATGTTTTAACCCAGATTTCCTGCTTCATGGAGAAGACACTAAAAATACACTTTCCAGTTTGGCAGTCTGATACTGTAAACACTTAAGGCCCAACAAGGCTGGTGACATCTCTGGCATTGCTTTTAACAGCAGTTGGGATAATTCCATCCTTTGTTCATGGTCATGCATAAAGGCCTGATTAGATAAAACACAAAGGCTAGGTCTACACTACAGCTTTTTCAGATTTCTTTTTTTTAATTTTTTTTTGTAAGAGGCTTTTCTGAAATTTGGCACATCTACGCTGGGCCAAATTTCAGAAAATCCCCCTCTTTTGGAAGATCCCTTTTTCCTCATGGATATATGAAATTAATTAGAAAATCGGTGCTGCATAAGTACACATTCACTGTATCCCATCAACAAGCTATACAAATATAGGGTACACTTCAGGAAAGCAGCCTTACTTGGGAAGGCTATTTGAGTGCATGCTTAACTTTAAACATGTGCTTGCCTAAGTTTTGGCCACAGCAGTCTCTCCAAATTTTAAAATTCTATAGCTGGCCACTTTTTATTTAAAGCCTTTATAAAGGAGTTGATTGGAAAACAGCACATCTTACAGAGAAGGTAAAATTCAGACAACAGAAGATATCTGCACATTTGGAATGGTTTCACACCTGTGTAAATTAGTTGCCTGTGTCTTAACTGTGACTCATTTGTATTTAATGTTAATAGTGAATGGTTGCATCAAGTGTTCATGTAAGATATTTTACCTCTATGTTTAGTCATTTGTAACCCCTGGTCGTAATTCCAGATCAATTAACTGTTTTGCCTGGAAATTGTCATTGCCTCCACATTTCTCTTTATGCATTTACTTTTCCTCATTTAAATAAAAGTGATTTGAGGAAAAGTGAGATCACATAAGACCAGATAAACAACTTAAATGCCTGACAAAGAGATCAAAGGGCACATATTTCTCTGGAAGGGCATACGACTGTTTTCAAGGAGAAGAAGCAGAAAGAGAGGATGAGAGTTAGGTTGGGGAGTTCTGCCAAAAGGTGAACAAAAATAAAATGCCAGCCATTTCATCTCACCTTGTTTCTTTATTTCCTTGTAGTATGCCCCATACACAAGATTTTGATTTGGATTTGCTAAATGGTATATAATCAGCCACCAGTCTGAGTGTCAATCTATTACCTCCCTTGTTCCATATTAAAGTGCTTAATTAAGCATAGTATGACTCATAGAAGATTAATGGGTTTCCCACCCTCACCTACTACACACTGCATATTTTTGTCAGGCATCACAAAAGAGTGGCAAGAAGCCAGCGAATCATTGAGTTTAATTTTCTATCCATCTGGCCAACCAAGGTCTGTATTGCATCTAATGTGCTTTCAAATAGCATCACTCAGTGTCAAAGATCTGCAGTGCTATCTAAACCACAGATGTATAAGACATTTAAAAAATACTCATCGTAACATATTTGCCCTTCTAGCAATGTAGGTTCTACGTATACTTTCAGTTCACATGCCAGATCAGAAGCAGGCAATTTTTTCTCTTCTGTCACAAGGTGCCTGACAAGAAAGCTGTCTTTCAATTCATGGCATTGGAAAGTCATTAAAATATACAAAACTGTGCTTAGTGAATGTATCTTGTAGTACTTGTTTTTAATATGGTATAAAGTGAAAAGCTGAGGATAAAACAGAATAGATGTGATAAATGATTGCTGCCAGTTTGTATGAATGTAGTGCTGTGAAGAATAATTTGGTTTCATTAAATCTGCTACCCATTACACTAGAGCTAAATATGGCTTCGAAACACCTGACCCTCATTTATACTAAGGCCCCTTTACATCACTTTGGCAGTGTAAGAAATCTGAAAGTGGGCATAAATGTGAGATTTTACATCTATGATACAGTTAGAAATTATAGCTTGGGCCTGCATGCGTCTCTCAGCTGAAACTTTGATCCTTGTGTTATTTTATTTTAAATTTGATAATTACATGATAATATGCACATGTAGCACTGTGCTTCATAAACAGAACATATAGACCTGTGCAAATTATATGTATATTATATAAAATCAACCCTATATATTGGCTAGTCCTGTCGCTTTAGCTTCTGTTATGTTAGTTAAGTAAGCAAAGGCCTTGGGTTTGGAAGATAAAGACAGGGATGGGAAAATCAAATTATTTGCTGAATAATACATACAACTGCAATATTCAATTGGCAAAATATTTTCAAATATTAATTGAAAAAGATCTGGTAGATGGATATATAGAAATGTATGTTCTGAAACAAGCTAAATGGCTAGGGGTAGGGACAGGTAGATTTTCAGATCGTATGATACTATTGCATCCTATCAGCTACTGATTTTAGGTTTGGTCCTAGTGACACAGTCATTTTGCAGGCATTCATTATTTGCTCCAAATGTTGTTTTGAAGAGGGAACTGGCTAAAACGTGGTTCCTTCTTTTCTTAGAGAACATCCCTCCTTTTACCAAGCCTTGACAAGTGTACTCCTCCAACTTCCCTGGCAAGTGGTAGTTGATTTAACACAGCTAAAGTTTCTAGTCAGTGAATGGCATTTATATATCCCCCAAATTTAGATGGATGGAAGGGAGAAAAGATGCAATACATCCATAGGGAAGCATTGTATTTCAATTTAAGTTGATTACATCTCCTCTAAAGCACAGGCTCTTAACTAGGGGTATATGTACCCTTGGGGGTACACAGAGGCAGGAGGGGCAACAGAATTCCTGGGCCCCTGGGCAAGATGGGGAGGGAGGTGGCTCCATTCTCCTGAAAATGGCGGAGCCTTGTGTGGAAGAAGCGGGACAGGTGCTCGCTTCATCCAACAGCTCTTCAGAACTTCGTGGAACATGCTGCATAGCACTCTGGTAGGGATTTAACATGCTCAGCAGCTGGGAACCCTGGGCCCTTTTGAATCACTGGGCCCTGGAGCAACTGCTCCCTTTGCCCACCCATCCCCATCAGTGGACCTGCACAGAGGTCTTACAGGTGCCTAGTTTTACAACAGACTACATTAAAAAGCACTAGCGAAGTCCGTACAAGCTAAAATTTCATACAGACAATGACTTACTTCTGCAGCTTTATATGCAATACACTGAAAGGTAGGTACAATATTTATACTTTAATTGGTTTGTTTTATATGGTAACAAGAATGTAAGCAATTTTTCAGTATAATTGCACTGTGACATTTCTGTATTTTCATGTCTCATTTTTGTAAGCAAGTATTTTTCAGTGAGGTGGAATTTGAGGGTACAAAAGATAAACCAGACTCCTGAAAGGAGCAAAATAGTCTGGAAAGGTTGAGAACCACTGCTCTAAAGGGTATGATTCCAGACAGAGAGTATTACTTGAGGGAAAGCTGGTTTTCCTGTGAGCTTGCAGGTAGAGCTCAGTGCTGAAACAGCAAGCGGGTCTTAGGGATGCTGTTAATTCATTTCCAGCTGCTATGGGAAAGGACCTCCTGATCAGTATGTGGATACTGTCTGAAGCAAAATGACCTTGGAACCTTGTGATGATTCTAAAGTGTGTTGGAGCAAATGGCTTAATATAAGTTTCCAGTAGACCAATGATGATAAAGTGCCTAACATTTTCTCTCAAAGGGACATTACTGAGGGAAGGTAAATGGCCACCTCAGTCTCAATCAATACCTTAAACTGCGCCTGGATGCCAACTAGAAGCAGCACAGTTTCCTAAGTACTGAGGTAATTTTCAGACTTGCTTGAAGCACCACATAAGTGAACTATTATATTCTGCACCAATTTATGTTTCTAATTCTAGAATACTAGAACTGACTGGGATCTCAAGAGGTCATCAAGTCTAGTTCCCTTCATTCCCAGCAGGATCACGGACCATCTAGATCAGTGTTTCTGAAAGTTTTCAACTAAATCACTTTCAGAAACACATTAACTAGCCGCCCCAGTTTGTTTATTTACCGGCGCCACGGTCACGGAGCCTCGCAGCTCCCATTGGCTCTGTTTTGTCCTTTGTAGCCAAGGGGGGAGCCTTGGGAAGCAGCGTGGGCCGGGCCACCGCTTCCAGCAGCTCCCCTTGGCTGCAAAGGAGAAAACAGAGCCAATGGGAGCTGCGAGGCTCCGTGACCACGGCCGCAGCGCCAGTACTTAAACAAACCGGGGGGGGGGGCAGTTAATGTGTTTCTGAAAGTGATTTTCAGAACACTTTCAGAAACACTGATCTAGATCATCCCTGATAGATGTCTTTCCAACTTGTTCTTAAATATCTCCAATGATGGAGATTCCACAACCTCTCTGGGCAATTTATTCCAGTGCTTAACCACCCTGACAGGAAGCTTTTCTAATGTCCAACCTAACACCTCCATGCTGCAGTCTAAGCCTATTGCTTCTTGTTCTATCCTCAGATGTTAAGGAGAATAAATTCTCTCTTTCCTCCTTGTAACACCCTTTTGGGTACTTGAAAACAGCTATTATGTCTCCTCTAAGTCGTCTCTTTTCCTAATTAAACAAACCCAATTCTTTCAGTCTTCCCTCACAGGTCATATTTTCTATACCTTTAATCAATTTATTGTTAATGTGCATTCCCCATAAGAGTACGGCATAGGGTCAAGTGTAGGGACAGCTGTAATATATACATTACAGAGTTTGTGCTTCTGTCTGTGTGTCTGTCCATGAGCCCATCTGTCCTTCTGTGAGTTCATCTGTTCAATAACTCCTCCTAAATGGTAAGATCTAGGACTGCCAAATTTGGTATGCAGCTTCTTCTCTAACTTAAAACAAGGTCAGGGTTTGGTTGTGCCAGTAAAATAGAATGTTCCTGAAATTCAATTGTTTTCCACAACATGGAAAGGGGGAGAGGGTCTGATAGGAGGGACAGTCATGCTCTGCAATGACCACAAGGGGCAGCAAATACAGGGAACAGTTAGTCTACATTACAGAGGAAGATCGATTTAGCGGTCTAGTTAAGTCAGTTAATTCAAAGTGAGTGGGGCATTCCAGTCGATGCCAGTAACCCTGCTTTCACGAGGAGTAAGGAAAGTCGAAGGAAGAGTGTTCTTCCTTCAACTTCCTTCAGTGTAAACAGCACCAAAAGCTGAGTTAAGCTACTTTGACTTCAGCTACGTTGATTGCATAGCTGAAGTTGCATATCTTAATTTGACTTTGTCCCATAGTGTAGACATACCCTTATACTATAGAGTGACCATAGGGGGGTGGCCACACCAGGAAGTGAGTGGCCAGCTGGGGATAGGGCTCTCCATATTGCCAATCATTGTCCTAGGTAGGCCCCCTATTCCAAACCCTTCTCCCTCAGTTGCTGTACTGGATGGGGAGGATAAGCCCCACTGGGCTGCGCAGCCCCAGGACCCCCTATAACCTCTGTAGGAGCCTCCAGGCAGCTCAGCCCTGCCCCACCTGCCCTGCGAGGAGTAGACAACTAGGGGGTCCAGGCAACCCCCCATGATGAGCCATCATTTGAAGCAGTGCCACCCTTACCACCACAGCCCCCCCTCCCTGACCTCCCAGCTTCCTGCCCTGAGCCCACTGGCCAGAGCCCCCCTGCTCTGAATTGTGCACCTGCTTCTGCCCTGAGCCCCACACACCTCCCACCTCCTTCCCTGAGTCTCCCCGGCCCTGACACCTGCACCCTCCACCCCCTGCCCTGAGCCCCCAAACTTCTGTCCTGACTCCTGCATCTCCCCGCCCTGAAGGACTCAAGCAATGCTGGGTAAATCTTTCTGCATTCATATTTACACATATGAAAACAAGAGGAGCCACAGGATAGAGCCCAGTGGCCTCCTTCTACACAGACTTCTCAGGATAGATGAGCAGTTGCCCAAAACAATCTTCTAGAATCTTTAAAAAATAAAGGCATGCTAGCTACACCTTGCTAGGGACTGCAAATGTGTCAACAATAGCTACTTTACATTATACTCTATTTTATCAGTATATACAGAGAACTTGAAAAACAACATGTGAGAAGAATATGGCATACATCATGTGCGTAAATATGCGGCAAAATATAGAAAAGTATAGGCTCCTTAATCTTTAACAAGAAAGCCTTTTAACCCTCAATATCTTGGCTATTGGCATTTTATTATTTATTTTCCTAGAAGTACATTACATAATCTCTCTGTGTATATGTTGGGACTTGTCAAAAAAGGAAACCAAAGCAACAGCTGTCTCCTCTGTCCCCCATTCATCGATAGAGCTGGGTCAAACAACAGTAACTTATTTGCAAATAATTATTCAGCCTTTATGTCAATAGGGGCTGCTGGCTACTAAGCCCTTTTCAAAAGTAGCTCATTATTTGGCTGTAATAACCTAAGTTAAGACTCCTGCGTTTGAAACTCTTAGACGCTCTTTCTAAGTTTTAACAAGGTAAAATCTTTAAATGGAGTGAACAACTTTACAATTTTTTGTTTTCTCCTGTTTTGACTTGGCGGAAAAGATGTTAAAAACAGAGAACAGTCTTCTCTGGGAGAGCTGTTCCATTTTTCCTGAAGTATGGGGGAGGGAGGATTTTTTAACACATACTTTTAAACATATTATTAGTTTCTGTGGTGAAATTAGAAGAACATAGCACAAAAATTAGATATGAGACATTACATTTTAAAACCCTAAGGTTAAATATGGCAAGGGGCATAGTTTCTTATTGGAGGCTCCCTATGGTACAGTTGGGTTAGTCTGCCTGTATACTGTCTGCATGATGGATTAAATGGACAGCAACACCTGATTTTTAATCATCAGGCCAGATTATTATCTCAGTCAGTAAATCTACAATTACCTCATTGACTAGGTTGGAGTTGCTCCACTGGTGTAACTGAGAGCAAAGACTGTCCATGTCTCTTTCCAAGTGGAAATTTACAGTTGTAAATTCCACTACTATTTTTGTAACGGCTCTGATTTGTGGATGTAAATATTAGAAGGTAGAATCTAAGGATCAAATTTTCAGAGGTGTTTAGTAACCCCAAGTGTGAGTCACTTCTTCAGGAGCTAAGAGTTCTTAGCACTTCTGAAAATGAATCCTGTAATGATGTGTCTGCACATACAACTCAGGTAGTTAGGTATATAATGCCTAATACTCATGTCACGTGATTTGTTATATACATTGTTTGTTTCAGGATGAAAATCAGTCCTTCAGTCTCTTTCCTGTCCACATTTGTTCTCAGAGTGTGGGCAGCTCCAATCTGAGTGCTCTGCAAATCACTTCCATTTTATGCAAAGGCAAAATGTAGGAATTTTTGTGCCAAGTAAGTCCCAAATCCTGTGGTGCTTATGCAGGCTAAACTCCTATTAACTTCAAAATTCTCTATGTATAGTTCTGAAATTACTTCTGATCCATTAAGTTGTTCCCCCAGTGTAATCAGAGTTTATATAACAGCAGCAATTATTTTGAAATTATAGATTAATAAAATCGGTTATTAAGAACTATTTGGGTCAGGTTTATGTTTCTTACTGTACATCTACAGGCACAAAACGGTTTCATTGCCATTGTCTATCATATTTATTACAACTGATATGCATTTTACAGCATTTTAGCCAACCCTTTTAAGTGCCAGGGATGTTACTTAATAAAAACATTTCATTCATTATTTAAAAGCAGATGATTCTCAGCATTGTGAAATAAAAGGGAAGGGCGAAAAGTTTATGGATAAAATCTTTACGTAGTATAAATCAGTGTAGCTTCAGTCACCTTTATGGATCTACACCAGTTTACACCAATTAAGGTCTGGGCTAATGTATGCAGAAGGATTACCTGTTTCACTACATTATGGAAATGCTGATGCTGCACTGAGACGTCCTTAGGATTTATGGCACCCTATCCAGTACTATTAAACTGGAGCCCCTATGCCTGATGGCAGCCTGGGAGGATGACAGTTTTTTAGAGATGTGATTTTTATAATCTTCAGACACACTAATAAAATATTTTTGAAACAAATTTTTAACTAAGGTCCTGTAGACTAACATAGTAAATTCAAAAGCTGACAGTATATATTTTGGGGTGGCAAATGCCTGTTAAATGGCTTCATTACCACTTGAATGGCTCTCTCACAGGTTGTGTTCTGCTAATAGGTCTGGCAGGCTTTTTCACTTTTATGTTAATTAGATCCTCTCTGGAGAAAGCAAAGCCACCGAATCAAAAATAGGCAGAGGCAGGTGGGTGGACATTAAGACACAATGGTGCCCCAAATTTTCAGGTGCCCTACACAACTGCATATCCTGCAGGTGGGTAAGGATGATTCTGGCACTTGAGTCCATGAAATAAAATAAAAGGTTTGATTGTACTTTTGGATAATTTCTTCTGATCCTTTCTTAAACCAGAATTGTGGCTGCTCAATTTTCCTGCTTTTATTTCATTGCACTACTCCTAGTTACGCTCCCACATTCTGTCCTGGTTGATTCCTCTCTCTCTTCTTGGATCGTATTCCACTCAGCTGTTTCTAGATGATAATCCTCCCATCATTTCTTAATTCGGCTATACATACAATATATCTTCTAGCCTTTCCTCAGAATTACTCCCTCCAGTATCTTCTAATCATATTTGTTGTTGTTTGACCTGCCACCAGTTCATCAATATTTTTGGGGGCAAGAGGGAATTGGATGCTCAGAATTGAATGTTACATCCCAGCTATTGTTGTCCAAAGCCTTATTAATTATTTTTATTTTATTGTGTAGAGAGAGCTTGTAAATGCTTTGGTGTGATGTTTTTTAAATTTACAATTCAGTGTGTGTTTTCTACTTCCACCAACTTTTTAAAACTGTGTGGGATAATAGCGCTTTACAAAACAGAGCCATTTCCACACAGATGTCTCTCTATTTTACAAGACTTTGAGAAGTAGAAACAGTTTTTAATCAACTTATGTTTCATAGAGGGATAATGAGTCTTAGGTCAAGTGAGCAAACATCTTAAATACGGTTGATTAAAAATGGGCCTATTAGGATAGAGATGTAGTAGTGGTAGTAGTAGTAGTAGTAATAATAACAGCAAATTTCTGAAAAGAACTTTGAGATGTAAACATTGGAGATGAAGCATTTCCAGCTAGAATATATAGGTAGGAAAAACTATTAATCCATTCAACCACTTATTCCCTAGAATCTATTGGATGCTGTTCTTGCATGTAGAATTTGCTCAACATAGCACATGATGGGGGGTAAGAGAATCTTCAATGGATGGTTAATTCCTTAACAGAGACAAATAAAATAATTTGTTCGTGGCGCACACAATATTTCTGTGATTGATGGACACCTTTGTTTTCTCAACCACTCATCATAAATAAAGCTGCAAGTCTGTTATGGAGGTCACAGATTCTGTGACTTTCCATGAGCTCTATGACTTCTGCAGCCACTTAAACAACTTGGGTGCAGTAGTCGTGGGCTGCCGTGCCTCCTCCCTAGACCACCAGCTGTGGTCTTGGGCTGCACCCTATGCCTCCCTGCAAGCATCGGTAGTGGTCCTGGGCCTTATGCCACCCCCCTCTCCAGCATTAGAAGCATCCTGGGCCACCCCCTTCAGAACAGCTACAGTACCTCCAGATTCCACCCTCCGGAGCACCTGTGGTGCCCTCAGAATTCCCCCTCCTGAGCACCCCAAGATGTAGTCAGGTATGTATAATATAAGTTATAATAATATAACTTATTATAATAATATAATAAGTTGTGGACAGGTCACAACCAATTACTGCCCATGACCAGTTCATGACTTTTACAAAAACATTGATGACTAAATCTTAGTCATGAACTTGGGGGTACACTCAATGTACACCCAAGTCAGATGCACACTGCTCAACCAACACATGCCTTTGTTTCTGTATTATGCAAAGGTATTTGTCAATCACCCACAAGGCAGCATGGCATAGTGTGAGAGTCAACTTGGTTTTCACAATCTGTAGATACTCTTTTGAGAAGTAGAACCACCACCTCCTGCACCCAGAGCCAGGGTCAGGCTCCTACACTAAGGATCTAACCTCATTTTGCTTTTTTCCATGGGGGGACGGGGAAATGGACAAAGGGGCAGTGCAGGTTATAATCACCCAACCTTAATCTTGAGTCAATACTTCATAAATGCATTTTTTAAAATTTGATGTCACTGTATTTGACAAAAGACACATGAACTGGTAGTAAATGTTATGGTTTATAAAGACTCTGTCACGTCATCTTTTATCTTTTCATGCAAATTCTTGCATGACTAGGACAATGATAGTGTTAGTTACTATCCAGAGAGAGGCACTGTAGCCTAAAAGACTGCTTGATGGTTGGAAACCGATCTTCATGGTTTGTAATCCCAGTGCTGCTACTGATTTATTGTGAGACCTTGGTTAAATCACTTAATCTCTCTGCACCTCAGTTTCCTCACCTGTACAATTGGGACAATAATTCATATATATTGAGGCTACGTCTAGACTGCCCCCTCTTGCAGAAGAGAATATGCAAATGAGGCAAAGTGGTGAATATTGCCACACCTCATTTGCATACTTAATGAGCTGCCATTTTGCGCTAAAACCCCCTCTTGTGCAAGAGCCATTCTTCCTGAAAAAAAGCAGAAGAACGACTCTTGCACAAGAGGGAGGGTTTACGCAAAAAGGAGCCATGCAGACAGCTCCTTTTTTGCGCAAAAGCCCCTTGCGCAAAAATGGCAGCTCATTAAATATGCAAATGAGGCACATTGATATTCACCGCTTCGCCTCATTTGTATATTCTCTTGCGCAAGAGGGGGCAGTCTAAATGTAGCCCTAGTATACTGCTCTCTAGTAGGGTGGTTTGAGATTAGCTTGTTGTGCTTCCAGAAGACGCAGACTAAGATTTTTTTCCAAATCTTTGAATGATTCTCTGTGCCCAAATCAGAGCATCTTAAAGAGGCCTAATTACAGAAAAGGCTGAGCCTCTCCCCCCTCTTTTAAATGACAGGCTGTCTTAATATATCTCCTGTTTGGCAACTGAAGACTGAATTCATAACCCTAATCAACTTTGAAAATCTTAGTTGTAAAACACTGTACAAAAGTGGAGTGCTGTGGCACCTTAAAGACTAACAAACTTATTTGGGCATAAGCTTTCACGCACTGAAACCCACTTCATCAGATGCATAAAGGGAAACTTCAGTTTGGCAGGTATATATATATATATACACAAATGCAAACATGAGAGTGTTACATTACTTTGCAGAGGACCAGTGCTATCGAGGTCAATTCAATTAGGGTGAAAGTGTCCTATTCCAAACAGTTGATGAAAAAGTGTAAATACCAAAAGAGGGAAATTTACTTCTTGTAGTGAACTAGCCACTTCCAGTCTCTATTCAGACCTAGTCTGAGGCTACGTCTACACTGCCGGTTTATTTCGGCAGAAGATATGCAAATTGTGCTCTTATTTGCATATCTTCTGCCAATCCTTTTTGCGGAAGATCCTGTAAACCTCATTTTTTGAGGAATAAGGGATCTTGTGCAAAAGGGTTTTTTTCCAACAAATGGCCCCGTCTATACGGGGCTTTTTAGTGGCAAAATCTCTTCCGCAAAAAGGATGGGCAGAAGATATGCAAATGAGGGCGCAATTTGCATATCTTCTGCCGAAAAAAATGGCAGTGTAGACATAGACTGATAGTGTCACATTTTGCTTATGAAGTCCAGTTCAGCATTTCATGCTAATGTCTGTTTTTAAGGTTTTTTTTTACTGAACTATAGCAACTTTAAAGTCTGTAACAAAGCCCTAGTCTACACTTGGGTTATTTTGAAATAACAAGTGGAGCATCCACACTACCACCATTATTTTGAAATAAGGGTCTGGTTATTTCCAAATAATAACTCCTGGCTTCCATGAGGACTAACGCTTATTTTGAAATATTTATTCTGAAATGGCATTAGTGTGGACTTTGAAATAACTTCCCAGAGTAGTTATACTTCCCAGAGTCATTCAAAGTAATTACTCCCCAGTGCTTCCTGGGGCTCTAAGTCAAGGTGGCACGTCCACATTAAAGGAACCTGCCTTGGACTAATTTTGCGGTTTCCCTGTAGTGTGGACACGCTATTTCAAAAGTTATTTTGGGAGGTATTATTTCAAAATAAGTTATTTTGAAATAATGTCCTAATGTAGACTTGCCCTAAATTTCCAGAGAGATTGAAATGCTCTCCTACTGGTTTTTGAATGTTACCATTCTTGATGTCTGATTTGTGTCCACTTATTCCTTTGCATAGAGACTGTCCAGTTTTGCCAATGTACATGCCACAGGGGCATTGCTAGCACGTAATGACATATATCACATTACTAGATGTGCACATGAACAAACCTCTGATGGTGTAGCTGTAGGACCTATGCCACCTCTGTATCAAATACTCGTTTTGGAGATAGGGTTTTGAGTAATCAGTATCTAACCCCATCAGTATTGAGATCTGTATTCCTACTGCTTTGCAGTATACCTGTAGTCTACGTCTACACTACGAGTTTTCTCGGCAAAAAATATGCTAATGAGGGACTCATTTGCATGAGTTCTGATCTCATTTGCATATTTTCTGCCAATGCGTTTTTGCGCTGGGGTTTTTGTGCAAAAACAAGCAGTGTGGACGTTTTCTTTTTGCACAAAACCCCCTTTTTCCGCAAGATCGGTAAACCTCCTTTTTTGGGGCATAAGGATCTTGCAGAAAAAGAGGGTTTTGTGCAAAAAGAAAACATCCACGCTGCTTGTGGATGCAAAAACCCCAGCTAATAATTGGGGTTGCGCAAAAACCCCAGCGCAAAAAAAGATCAGCAGAAAATATGCAAATGAGATCACACCTCATGCAAATGAGTTCCTCATTAGCATATTTTTTGCCGAGAAAACGTAGACGTTTGTAGTGTAGTGTAGACGTAGACGTAATGTATATATTGAGACAAAACAATCACAGCTTCTGTAGTAAAACAACCATTTATTTCTGATGTGCTAGTTTATTCTTTAGCACCAATCTCTAGTCTATTTTGTTCTATCATTCTATCTTTGGGATAGAATTCTCCTTCCTTCATTAGGTTATTTTACCTGCACACTTAATAAATCTCAGTTCCTCTCAGTGGTTAAGTAGAAATGTTTCTATTAATGTTCTTAGCCCTATAGTAATTGCTCCATAGAAATTATGTAGGATAAAATATTACAACACAATTTATATAACCAGATCTATATTTTTAGAGTAGTGGGCCAGGTAAATCAGCTTTTAATTAAAAAGAGATTAAACTCTGAGCACCATTGCAGTGCTCTGAAATACAGGTCTCTAGTTCTCTCGACTACAATTAATCCCTAAGAGCTCTGTAGAGAGCACAGTTATCAAGACACCCTGACAATGTCCTTGCATTTAAAATAGAAGGTCAGAGAGTCAAAAAACCACAATAAGGCCAGGAAGAATGAGATCCTGTTTGGAGTTGGCTATAGGTATGCTGCTGCTGAGAGACAGCAAGGGCAGCAAGCCAAACTACAAATCAAATGCTAAAATACTGCTACTCTGTCATAAGCCATCTCATTGATTTATGGTAATGTATGAGTATGTTTATTTCACTATAGCAAAGGAGTCACATAAAATTAGTATTAGCACTCAGATGCAGAATAAGGGGAATTATATTGCATGGATCTACATTTGTTCAAATAGTGATAGCATCGCAAGACATGGGAAAGCAAAAGTACCCCTAATGCAAGGATGAAAGTTTAGTACTAACATTAATATTCTGTCTGATGTTTTCTTCTGTTTTTATAAGGCTCCTCATTAACTGGTCAATTTTCTTCACCTTTTTTGTGTTACCAGAATTGCTGCATAAACTTAGAGCAAAATTTCAGTCTCCAAAAGGACAGAAGGCTAGATAAGGATTGCAACAAAGCTGTCAATCCCAGCAGCAAGAATATCATATAATCTACAGTATATTTAATGAAGACTAATTAAATACAGTTTGAAGTTGCATTCAAAGAAACAATAAGACACATTCTGCACAATCCTCAGTGGACAGGGATACAATATTGAATAGTTTCTTACCATAATTGAAAGGGATAGTGGTCGAGAGAGGGGCTTTCGGGGAAGTATCTTATTAAAGTATTCCCCCTTGTAGTCTGGATTCTTCAGTTTGTCCTGAGAGTTGCCTTTAATTATCTAAATAGTCTATTGTAACCATGTGAATATGCATCATTTAATTCAGTTTAGTATTAAGTCTCACTGAAGCCTTCTTCAAAGCAGTATGGCCCAGGGCACTATGAATCAGCAGATGTGGATTCTGTTCCCAGCTCTGCTATCACCCTGCTGTGTTAGCTTGGGCAACCACTTCATCTCTCTGGGACCCAATTTCTCCAACATCAAAATGGGAGTGTGATACTTACCTGCATCTTGTAAAGTTCTGTGAGACATATGGGAGTGGGAAAATATGAGAACTAAGGACTAGTTTTTCAAGAGTTTGTAGGTGCCTCGAAATGCAGATATGTGCCTAGGGCTATTTTCAAAAGCCTTTGGAAACCTGACTCCTATTTAAACAAATGAGAGTTGGGCAAGAAGGTGCTTTTGAAAATCCCAGTAGGTGTGTAGCCCAAAGGCTTTCAAAAATCTGTCCCTAATTTACTTTCCTTGGTGACTGTTATTTGTTACTGCTTTTTAGAACTGGGCTGCTCCAGCAGAGGGAGGTACCAGACTTATGTACTGTGTTCCAATTGTCTCCAAGAGCACAATGATTAGATAGTAGGGTTGCATGCAGGCAGTTGGGGCCCAAGAAATGCAGAAATGTTTGGGGTGTGGAAAATGACAGGTTATAGCACCAATGTTGTCCAATTGGGGATCTAAATACTAAATGGTGGCAGTGTAAACCTCTGAAAACCCATCACTTTCGATTCTGACTCTTCCTCTCCTCTTTGCTGTGCTAACTGGTGTAGCAAATCCTTTTTTTTTTTAAAGTCCTTCACAGCAGATAAATGCAGCTGTTTCCTGTCTTCAGTGGTAACCCATTGGACTCCACATTGACCAGGGCCTTAGCCTAAGGTAAGATCTTTACAAAGTTATACCAACCTCTCCAAAGAGAAAGGGAGAACAAAAGAAAGAAAAATGCTAATTGTTGTTGTTGGGTTTTTTAAATGAACACTTAGCAATATATGAGCACTCAGCATATTCACACTGTTTTATAAAGTGGTATTGATAAATCTACTATATATTATAGAGAGTTTGTATCTCTGTCTGTCTGAATCCATTTGTTCAAGAACTCCTCCTAAATGGTAAGAACTAGGACCACCAAATTTGGTATGCAGCTTCCTCTTGTAGTAACTTAAAGCAAGAGAATGGTATGTGCCTGGAATTTGATGGTTTTTCATTAAATGAAAAGGGAGGGATGTAGTAGGAGAGACAATTATACTGTAGAATGATCACAGGGGGACAATGGGGATAGCTATAACCCCATTGGGCTGGCAGGGGTGGAGAAAGGGACAGCTATCTATTATATATTTCAGAGAGTTTGTCTGTTTGTGTGTCTTTTTTTTGCTATGTGGCTGTCTGTCCCTCAGCAGGGGAAAATGCACCCTTCCCCCAGCTATGTCCATTGCAGCTGCAGTGACCATGGCCTGATGCTTGTCACCTGGCCCTGTGCTGGTGAAGTAAGAGAGGGTGGGGTTGTCCTCTCTGCCTAGCTCCACCTCAGAACAATTATTTAAATGAAGAAAAATAAAACTTATTTGAGGTAAGGACCTGAGCAATGCCAGGTAAATCTTCTAGTAATTTATAAAAGAGTAGCCAGTATGTTTTAATAAATGGTTGATCAACTGTAAGTCCAGCAGGTCAATAGATTGCATGCATCAATGGCTTACAACCTTTTACACCTTTCAGTAATAAATCTATGAAAGCACTATTTGTATTGTAACTTCCCTGAACAGCAACTAATTACTGATTAACCGTTTATATTAAGGTTCCTAAAATAGGAAACAATCATCCTCAGTGTCATAGCCGAGACCATTTCTTAGTCAGTTTGTTTGCACCTTCCCAGTTCACCAAATACTACGCTCAGAAACAGAACTGCTGTCTCTGTTATCAAATTTTCCCCGTTGTCTTATTGGGGTATTCCTACTGTGTGGGATAAAAAGCTAAGCCTGATGGTAAGCCACATTTTCCCAAACAGGGCCAAATTCTGCCTTGACTAAATGCAATCTTTGCTATGTCTGCACTACCCTTTATCTCAGTATGAGTTATGTTGCTCAGGAGTGAGAAAGAGCCATCCCCTCAAGCAATATAAGTCGCACCAATCTGTGTGTGGACAGTGCTGTGTTGGCAAGAGAACTTCTCCCAGCTACATAGACACTGCCATTCAATGAGAATGGATTAATTAAGCCAATGTGAGAGCTCTCTCCCAGCTTTCTCTAAGTAGCTACACGACAGAATTTAGAGCAGTGCACAACCTGCTGTAAGCTCTCCAGTGTAGCCATGGCCTTAATGAGGTTGGATAGGGTGTAGGTCATGGAAAAATGAATTTTGAACTTCTGGGTTTCTCTGTATCAGAGTGAAGAAGTTCAGAGAAACAGCAGAAATTATTTTGGAGGCTGTAAGGCTTAATTTAGCAGAAAAGATTTTAAAAGTTCAAAAGCTGGTTGGGTAAACAATCATAGAATCATAGAATACTAGGACTGGAAAGGACCTCGAGAGGTCATCGAGTCCAGTCCCCTGCCCTCATGGCAGGATCAAATACTGTCTAGACCATCCCTGATAGACATTTATCTAACCTACTCTTAAATATCTCCAGAGATGGGGATTTCACAACCTCCCTGGGCAATTTATTCCAGTGTTTGACTACCCTGACAGTTAGAACTTTTTCCTAATGTCCAACCTAAACCTCCCTTGCTGCAGTTTAAGCCCATTGCTTCTTGTTCTATCCTCAGAGGCCAAGATGAACAGGTTTTCTCCTCCTCCTTATGACACCCTTTTAGATATCTGAAAACGCTATCATGTCCCCTCAATCTTCTCTTTTCTAAACTAAACAAACCCAATTCCTTCAGCCTTCCCTCATAGGTCATGTTCTCTAGACCTTTAATCATTCTCGTTGCTCTTCTCTGGACCCTCTCCAATTTTTCCACATCTTTCTTGAAATGCGGTGCCCAGAACTGCACACAATACTCCAACTGAGGCCTAACCAGCGCAGAGTAGAGCGGAAGAATGACTTCTCGTGTCTTGCTCACAACACACCTGTTAATACATCCCAGAATCATGTTTGCTTTCTTTGCAACAGCATCACACTGCTGACTCATATTTAACTTGTCGTCCACTATAACCCCTAGATCCCTTTCTGTCGTACTCCTTCCCAGACTGTCGCTTCCCATTCTGTATGTGTGAAACTGATTGTTCCTTCCTAAGTGGAGCACTTTGCATTTGTCTTTATTAAACTTCATCCTATTTATCTCAGACCATTTCTCCAATTCGTCCAGGTCATTTTGAATTATGACCCTATCCTTCAGATTAGTCGCAACCCTCCCAGCTTGGTATCATCTGCAAACTTAATAAGCGCATTTTCTATACCAATATCTAAATCGTTGATGAAGATATTGAACAGAGCTGGTCCCAAAACAGACCCCTGAGGAACCCCACTTGTTATGCCTTTCCAGCAGGAATGTGAACCATTAATAACTACTCTCTGAGTACGGTTATCCAGCCAGTTATGCACCCACCTTATAGTAGCCCCATCTAAGTTGTATTTACCTAGTTTATTGATAAGAATATCATGCGAGACCGTATCAAATGCCTTACTAAAGTCTAGGTATACCACATCCACCGCTTCTCCCTTATCCACAAGACTCGTTATCCTATTAAAGAAAGCTATCAGATTGGTTTGACATGATTTGTTCTGGCTGTACAAATGCTGGCTGTTCTCTATCACCTTGCCACTTTCCAAGTGTCTACAGATGATTTCCTTAATTACTTGCTCCATTATCTTCCCTGGCACAGAAGTTAAACTAACTGGTCTGTAGTTCCTGGGTTGTTCTTATTTCCCTTTTTATAAATGGGCACTATATTTGCCCTTTTCCAGTCCTCTGGAATCTCTCCTGTCTCCCATGATTTTCCAAAGATGATAGCTAGAGGCTCAGATACCTCCTCTATCAGCTCCTTGAGTATTCTAGGATGCATTTCATCAGGCCCTGGTGACTTGCAGGCATCTAACTTTGACTTAGAGGGAACTAATAGTGTACAAATATTTCAGGGCAGAGGAGGAGGGATATGTTAGTCCATAAGAAAAATCTGTCTGAAAAATAGAGAAGTGATTTAAGCCCCATTGGTTGGCACATTTGAAATGAAACTGGAACTCCGGAAAACTTACTGTGCTGAACAACAATTCTGCATTTGCAGGTACATTAAATTAATGCCCTTTTAGATCTCTCCTCTCTCTGCTTTCTATTACTTCATGATTCTCTCACTTACTTTGATCTAAAACAAGTATAACTCCACTGGTTCCAGATTTGGACTGATGTGAGGTATAAATCTGACCATAAGTTTTTATGCCTCCTGCTAGAGCTAGTGTAAGCAATTAATGACGTTGTAGGCACATATAGGTCACTAGAGGGTGCTGCAGATTTATCTTTCATAGAACTTCCTGGAATGTAGTTTGTATTAAATCTACCTACCACAAGCTCAGTGTAATACAGTTTAGACACTGTGGTCATGAGACTTCCAGATACTATGTATTCATTTAAGTATTTGATACTGCTGTAAACAATAGGTGAGAGGCAGGGAAATGGGTCTAGATCTTCAAAAGTATTTAGGTGCCTGATTTCTATTGATTTCAAGGAAAATCCTTTCGTTTAAAATTAAGATGGGCAGCAAATGCCATCCTCTGCTTTTATGAAAGCTGATTAGTTGAGTTTTGGCTGTTCTGAAAACTTGTCAGTGTTTTTAAAAAAGCGAAGCCATTGGGAACTCTGAACTGGATTCCATTTTATCCAAAAAATTGCAGTTTGGAAAGAACAGTAATTCAAATAACAGGGTTCAGTCTTGTCCAATCCCTTGTTTAAATAATGTACTTTATACAGATACAAACAGCAAATACCAGTGCTGCTTGCCAAAAGCCTGACAACACAATGGTTGTGTGTACCATAATTGTACACTACAGCTTTTAAATATCTACATGTAGTTAATTATTTATAAGAAAGTATTAATACTTTACTGTTAAATCCACTGTACCTATATAATGCAGAGTGAAAGTGGGATAGCAAGTAAAGTGCCACAAATTGAGCTAAATATTTATGGGGTGATAAATGGAGATCTCTAGGTGGACTAGATAAAAATATCAAATTGTGGTAGAAAGACCTTGGAATAATATTGAATGTAAAGGAATTATTTCCTCTTTTAGACAGACATTTTATTATTATTAGCAGAGCTATCGAAGGCTACATCTAGACTGCAAGCCTCTTTCGAAAGATACTTTTGAAAAAGCCTCTTTTGAAAAAGAGCATCTAGACTACAACCAGTACTTTCAAAAAAGCAAGCCGCTTTTTTGAAAGAGAGCACCCAAGCAGTCTGGATTATATAGTGCCTTTTTCCGAAAGAGCACTTGTTTCCTCATAAAACAAGGTTTTCCGCAGTCGAAAAAATTGCCGCATTCTTTTGATTTACTTTTGAAAGAACGTGGCAGAAGTCTAGATGCAGGGGAAGTTTTTCCGAAAAAAGGCCACTTTTTCCGAAAAAACACTGTAGTCTAGACACACCCCTAGTGCCTAGCCTCCCCACTGAGATATGGGCCCCATTTTGATTGGCTCTCAACTCCTGTTGCCATTATGAAAGCATCACCCACTAGCTACTGGGTACGGATAGTGACTAAGTCTGCACCCTACACACAGATGTGTGAGGGGGGAGGGGCTGAAGT
Source organism: Rafetus swinhoei (assembly GCA_019425775.1). NCBI lineage: Eukaryota > Metazoa > Chordata > Testudines > Trionychidae > Rafetus > Rafetus swinhoei. The sequence continues at coordinate 157,020,485 of CM033424.1, forward strand.
TGTTTAAGATCATTCCATTTGATTATATCTCACTCATAGGCATGAGTACGGGTGTGCAGGGTGTGCCCAGGCACACCCTAATGTCTTGGGCCGGCTAGTGGCTGCTGGAGGAAGAGGGGGATTTGTGATGGGGGGCCGCAGCCCCTCACTTTAAATTCCTCGCGGCCATCTACGGGGCACTGTGGGGCAGAGAGAGCGCATGCGCAGCATCCTCAAACTCTGCGCAACAGGTGAGAGGAGAGATGCCCGGGCGTGGCGTGACGTCACGGCCCGGGACTTTAAAAACCATGCGGCCCAGCTCCAGAAGCAGCTGGGGCCCAACTACAGATGCTGGCCCGAGCCATTTTTGCAGCCTGGGCCCCACCCCGCCAGTCCCGGCAGCACCGCGTGGAGCCCGGGCTAGGGCCTGGCCGGCCTGTAGCTTGGGCCAGCTCTGACTCCAGCTCCACAAGCTGGAAGGCAGAAGCTGAAGGTAAGGGAGGGAAGGGGAAGGAGGGAAAAATAAGAGGAAGGGGCTTGTGCTGAGGGGCGGGGGCAGGTCAGGAGAAGAAAGGGGAAGGCACCAAGGGACAGGGTAGAGGAGACACAAATGCCAGGGGGCCAAGTGGAGACAATGAGGAAAAGGGCAGGAGGGGCGGTGTCAGTGGGAGGGGGGACACGGTGATGATGGGAGAGGAGAGGGTAAGGGCATTGGAGGTTGGAGGGGGAGGTGCTGGGAGAAGGCTTGAAAGAAGGGGTGGGCATGAGGAAGGCAGGGATGGAGCAAGTCATGTGTGAGGGCACAGGGGCATGAGGGGAATGGGGGCAGAGGGTGGTGAGGGGGTGGGCATCAGGGAAAAAGAGGGCAAAAGGGGACGGGGCAGTGAGGGAAGGGAGAGGCACCAGGAGGGGGCAGGGCTAAGGGAAGGTGCAGGTGCCAGGGGATTCTGGGGGTGAAGCAGAAGGGCAGACACCTGCAGGGAGGGACCAGCACCAGAGGAGAGAGGCAGGGCAGGTGTGTAGAGGGAGGTGTTAGGAGAGGGATGAGGAGGGGTAGCTCACATGATCAGAGTGGGGCTACTGGAGGAGTGAGGCACAGGGGAGAGAAGGGCTGGTGGAGGGGGCAGGTCTCAGGAAGGCTGAGGGCAGTGAGAAGGGCAGGAGTCAGGACAGCAGAGGAGGTGGGGGGGGGCAGCAGGCACCAGGAGCTGATGGAGCAAGGGGAGGAGACATGGCAGCAGAGGGAAAAGGTAGAGGTTTATGAGATATTTATTAATAACTTGGGTCCCACAGTGGCACATCCAAACAAGCCACATGAACTCAGTACTGGTGCACAACACAAAATTCATTCTGCTCATGGGAGGAAATTCTTAGAGGGACCACTTCCCCCAGCCTCTCCGCCCCCGAGTTAATGTCACAGAGATTGGGTTAATGCAATTGCAGGATAGTTGCATGAGGGGGGTTTGGTGGGGGCCAAACTAATCCCTATTGGTAGGAGGATGGTGGGAAAAGTCCTTGGGGGGGGGAGTCACATGACACCTTTTACTTCTGGTCATGTGTCCATCTTGCCCCGAGAGTGTTACCTCCAGAGGTGTGGCCAATGGGGGTCAGGGGCGTGGTTAACAGGGGTCAGGGATGTGGCTAATGGGGGTCAAAGTACATTTTTTAAAAATTCTTTGGGTGCACACCCTAATGAAATATGCTGCGCATGCCTATGATCTCACTTCATGAATTCTCTGCCATTGCATGGGCCTTGAAGACTTGCTCACACTGGTCCCTCTATCCCCTACCTGTGACTAGGGTTGCCAGGTGTCCGGTGTTCTACCGGACAGTCCAGTTTTTGGGCCCTCTGTCTGGTAAAAAAATCCAGAAAATACTGGACATGTGCAATGTCCGGTATTTTCTGGTTTTCCAGCTGGGCGCCAGACAGAAGCCTGGCGGGGCCGGGGAGAGTGACTGGGAGGTGGGGCACGATCGGCGCTGGGAGCCCTGGTTGCGTGTGAGGAAGAGGGGCAGCCTGCTCCTGCGCGCTGGTCAAGCGGGTGGTGGAGCCGCAGTCGGACTGACTCGCGCGGGACGGGAGCGCCCTAGGATCTGCACAGCCTGAGTCAGTCCTGCTCCCCGCCGGCTGATTCGCTCCCCTGCCCCCTCCGCCAGCTCTGCATCCCACTGGCCGGTTCCTGTTCCGGATTTTCCCCGGCCAGCCCCGCTGCACCCCCCGCCAGCCCTGCTTCTGGCGACCAGTTCTTCCCTCCTCCTGAGCTCCCCTGGCCAGCCCCGTCCCCAGCCGCCCCCGCCCCATATCCCACGGCCAGCCCCGTTCCGCCTGACCCTCCCCTCCCCACTGACCAGCCTAGACCTCCCCATCTCCCCGGCCAGCCCTGTTGCCCGCCCCGTTAGCTCTGTTTCCCAGGCCCCCTCTTCCCGGCCAGCACCGCTCCCCTCCCGGCCAGTCCTTCCCTCCCCTTCCCCTCCCCTCCCCATGAAGCGTGTCCAGTATTTTTTTTTTTTTTTTTTGTAATGACTACCTGGTAACCCTAGCAGTGATCCTATCCCTGTGATTACCACAGAGATTTAAACTGAGAAGCAACTTGGTTTGGGGGAGGTGGGTTCGGTATTTTTGTTTCAACCATCTGGCAACCCTACCTGTGGCCCATGGTGGTGTAGGCTCCTGAGGGCTGTAATGTGTTGGCCTAATTCAGAATGTTGGCTTGATGTGGGAGTGTCTTGGTGCTGTTTGGTGGCCTAGCTCAGACCAGATAATATAATGGTTCCTTCTGGCCTCACACTAGATGACCTAATAGTTTCTTCTGACCTTATACTCATTCTTCACTGAGCTTTCATTAAAGAATAGTCCTTTAGGCCAGATCCAGGCAGGGGCTGAATGTCCTTATCTCCTATTGACTTTAGTGGGAAGTTGAAGATACCATCCCACAGGAGCTCGGCATCTTGCAAGATTAGGCCCTTTACAGCCACGTGTCATTTACATCTTCTTTAACAAGAGGGCACTAAATTGTACTCCGTAAACTGCCAGATCATTATGCTGTCACCGAGGGAGCTGGGGAGGAGACAAATAAGCATGATTGTGAACCACGTGTCTGGCACAAAATACAACATATAATTCACAAATATTAGCCATACGTTTGGTTTGTGCGTGGAGGGATTCATGTCCAATGTTGCTGAGTGTATTTGTCACAATTTTCGGAGACTGTAGGTATATGTGATGCTCATGGTATCCAAGAGAAAATCAGAATTTCAGCGGGAAGAGCAACACAGGGATCTTTATTCTAGTAGCACGGGTGTACTGCAATTGAATGGCAGATGAATTTTAATGTTGATAAATGCAAAGCAATGCATGCTGGAAGACATAATATGTGTAAAATGATGGAAACTAAATTAGCTAGAGATCTTGGAGTCATTGAATGGATGTTGCCAGAGAACTATCCCTTCAATGTGCAGCAGCAGTCAAAAAAAGCAAACTGAATGTTAGGAATAATTGAAAAAGGGATAAAAAAATAAGATGGGGAATATCTTATTGCCTCTATATAAATCCTTGATACACCCATCCCTTGAATATTTCATGCAGATGTGGTCACCTCATCTCAAAAAATACACCTTGGTATTGGAAAAAGTTCAGAAAAGGGTAACAATAATTATTAGGAGCTTGGAACAGCTGCCATATTAGGAGAGATTGATAAAACTGGCACTTTTCAGCTTAGAAAGGAGGAGACCAAGGGGGGATATGATAGAGGTCTATAAAATCATGACCAGTGTGCAGAAACTAAATAAGGAAAAATTACTTACTTGTTCCCATAACACAAGAATTAGAGGTCACCAAATGAAATTAATAGGCAGCAGGATTAGAACAAACATAAGGAAGTATTTTTTCATACAGTGCATAGTCAACTTGTGGAACTCCTTGCCAGAAGATTGTGTGAACACCAAGACTTTAACAGGATTCAAAAAAGAGCTAGATAAATTAGTGGAGGATAGGTCTACCAATGGCTATTAGCCAGGATAGGTAAGAATGGTGCCCCTCGCCTCTGTTTGTCAAAGCCTGGGAATGGGTGATTGGGAACGGATCACTAGATGATCATCTGTTCTGATCATTCCCTCTGGGATATGTGGCATTGGCCACTGTCAGAAGACAGGATACTGGGCTGGATGGTCCTTTGGTCTGACCCAGTATGGGCGTTCTTATTTTCTTATGTTATGTTCTTAGGAATATGAATAATAGCCATGGTACTATGCATCAGAAAATAGCTAGCTTCTCTTTTCCCTAGATTGGCCCCCGGCATCCGGGCACAAGAAGAGCTTAAAATATGTGGATGGAGGATCTGCTCTCTGGGTGTTCTGTTGACGCAGGATATTTTTGAAGCTTCAGCTTTGCAGCATAGCTCATGAAAAGAAAGTCCTTTCTGGAAGGGTTGTGAGCTACCACTAACAGCCCACGTCTGCCCAATAGACAAGAGGATGGCAACCTTTTCAAACCAAAGAGCCAAACTACATCAAAATTCAGAACAAGTAGTCAACAAAGAGTTGTATATTTTCAGTCATGCCCATTTGCATGACTGAAAATATACAACTTAATATTATGGATAATTGACATAATGATTAATAATAGCATAAATGAAACATTGTACTCACAGACTTTATTTAATGGGACTTCTGCTGCTGCATCTTTTTGCACATTTCTTTGAAGTTCACATCACACATTCAGGCTGTCTTCTGTCAATCTTATGGCAGGGGGGCTGGAGATGTGGGTGTGGAGGAGTCTGGGTTGGAGTGTTTGAGGGGCCCCGGCCAGGGGGATTGGGTAAATAATGGACTCAGGGCACAAGGTTGGGGTGTGTGAGGCTGTTATAGCAGGGGATGTGGGGGTGCAGGAGTCTGGGGATGCAGGGGTATGAGGACCTCAAGGTAGGGGGTTCAGGTGTATGATGGACTCAAGGTTAGGGTTTTGGGGGGTGCAGGAGTTTTATGATGCTGCAGCCAGATGGGGGGCTGGGCCCCAGTTGGTGGCTTGTTGACCAGGCTTCATTTTTAAAGTAAAATATTATGTTCAACACAAAAGGTTTCAACATTGTCTTTAAGGAAGGGGTAGGGAATATGGACCACACAAGTGAGAAGCAAAAAAAAGAAACCCTCCCCAAACCTTTACTGATGTGGCTCCCAATATCTCACTCCCCTGGTGCTCCAGCCCCATGATGGAGAGAGGAGACTGAGGTTCAAGGCCACAGGCCAGATTTATTCTTCTGGGATTCCAGGGTTAGCAGATTTTGTGGGGGCCCCCTGGGCTTTGGGGTGGTGCCAAAAATGACAGGTTAAGTGTGCGGGACAGGGCTACCAATGAGTGAGAGAGGAATGGGAGTGCAAAATCTGGGTGAAGGTGGGGTACAGAAGGGGGTGAGGTGTGATGTCTGGGTAGGAGGTAGAGTGCAGGAGCAGGCTGGGAGAAGGGTTTCTGGCCAGGGAGAGAGGGCAGGAGCTGGCTAGAGGTGCAGGGTCTCGGCAGGGAGGGGCTGAGTGAAGAGGGCGGGGTGTGGGATTTTGGCGGGGGAATGAGTGATGGGGCTGGGGGTGCGGAGATGGGGTGGAGGGGCACTTTCATGCCACATTGCAGTCACCGTGTAACATGGCCTTCCGCTGCCCCCATTCACTGGATTCTGGCCAGTGGGAGCAAAGGAGAAGCCTCCAGGAAGTGTGTCCCTGTGAGGCATTTCCCCCAGCTAGGGGAAGGAAAACGGCAGTGTGCAGAGCCATTTTTGGCTCTACTTGTTCCCCACATGCTGGGTCCGACAGAGATGCTTGAGGTTTTCTCCCCGAACCTCCCTGCAGGAAGCTGGCGCTCCAATCTTGTGGGGAGCCATAACACTGTAGTGCTAGCGCAGGGTTCCTTTTGCATGGGGAGCTGGGGAGAGGGAGGGGGACTAAGCTGGAGCTCCAAAAAGCCATAACTGGCTCCCTAGTGAGCCATATTTGGCTCACAAACCGTGGGTTGCCAACCCCTGCAATAGATGGATGCAGTACACACCTGATGAGTGGCCAACATAATGTATTCCTGAAAGATAGCATTAGTTGCCATATTAGGCTAGCTCCTTCAAGGAGCTTTTGTCAACAACATCCATCATGAGGAGGTACACAGGTACCTCACTTCCCAGAGTTTACCCAGAAGTAACTACATTTTGCAAAGTGGTCAATAACTTATAGTAAGGCCATTCTTGCTTTCTTGTGACTTATAGCTCGTACTAAATTTGTTTGCCACGGTTTCATTTGAACCTTTATGAAAAATATCCCTTAGGTAACCTTTAATAATTTTCCTGGTCACTGTCTGTTGGATAGGAGGTTAGAAAAACTGCAAATTCTATCTTGTGGTGATCCATGCTTCCATTTTTTCACTAATGCTTCTGTATTTCATGCTAAAGACCACTGGGGTACTCCTGGAGTCAGCTAGAAGTTTTGTCTCAAGACAGAGTGAAGTGGAGAAGTCTTGTAGATGACCTATGCTCCACTGGGAGTACAAGGGTTTAAGAAGACGAAGACCATAGCATTCTTGTGCCTGCATCAGGATACAGCTCTGCTATCTTTCTGCCCCCGTTCTACCAACGAAAAAACTAAGAGAATGTTGCTTCCTGTGAAATCCAACCACTGGACTTAGTTTCTTGAACAACTGCTCATTCTTGATGAGGGTCAAGAACAAGCTGAGTGGACACTTGATATACACATTATGAACATGCTAACATCTCCAGCTGTTGCCGCTAGCCTTTTCTTTTTATAAAAACGCCCACTGCGTTCATTTTTATACAAATCCCAAGTTGCTATCACTTTACCATGATTACTCAGTAGTGTACACACGCAGTAATTGGCCAAGGTTAGCTAAGTGGTGACCTTCAGTCAGAGTAGACATTATGTCTCCAGAAGTTTGTTTTCAGTACTTCTTAACAGTAACTTTGTTTGCACTGAATTAGATCATCATCAACTTTCCTCAGTCTAATTTTGACTGAAAGGCTTTCAATAAGAAACTCCAGATATGCCTCAGAAAAGTGACCTAATACAGCATGAGGCTGAGGAACACACTTTCTGCGTCAAGAAGCGGTCCGACAGGAGTCATATAAATGATGGACCCCCGGGTTTCTCATGCATTCTTTTGCTGTTGGGGGGGCAGTGAAGAGGGCATGCTAAAAGACTGTTTATCAGCTAATAGTCGAAGGGCCATGTCCAGTTTTTGCATCTCCCTTCCAATAATTGTACCAGAAGCATGTGTGCCACATTGATTTCCATATTTAGGTCTTGAGTACCAGGGAAACTGCCTCTCCTTTTGTATCAAAGAGTGGTTGGCAGCAGAGTGATATTAGTGAATGCCTCTGGGCTTTGGAACTCATTTTCTGGCTTGATTTGCTGCACCCCAGATTTGGCAAGATTCAGAGCAAACTCCAGGAATCCTCTGCCTGCCCAGGCTTTTCCAGGAGCTGATGGGGAAGAAAGCTGATTGGGTGTGCAGGATGTGCTTAAGAGAAGCAGATCCTATTTGCAGAAATCCACACTTACATACTTTGGTCACATCTGTTGTAAAGATGGAAGTTATCTTGAGAGAGTACCATGGAAGGTATATCAGTGAACTGTCATAGTAGGGGAAGACAAGCCAGTGTATGGCAGATGGCTAGAGGTTGGATGTTGAGTACATGAAGCTAATAATGGATCAAGAAGGCTTTCAGAAATTCTGGACACAGGAATATTTTCATAGACTTGGTGGGTGCTTTTACTACATCTGTTAGATGTTCCTTCTCAGTTGGTCCACTGACTTCATAATAGTTTAATTACAAGGATTTTGTTTAAGCAGAGCGAATGGGATTTCCTAAATAGGGTTACTTCTGAGTTTCAACAAAAGCGATGTATATCCTCAAGGCAACCAATTTCAGGAACACATTTAAAAAACTTCTTTTAAATTTTCATAGGGCTCTCTCTTGTGTTTCATTCATGTCACAACTGCTGACAGTCTCGCACTGGAACTGGAGGTTGAGCAGTAATAATAGAGATATAGTTAAGCACAGTTTTTGGGACAGTCACCGATTTTTTTTCCAGGTTTTCAGGTGACTTGGTTTTGTAAACAGTGGCCATCCTTCCAATTGGAGTAATGACAAAAATTAATTCCTGGCTCACTCTACTGGTTTCAGTAGTGTTACATTACAATGGACTTGGCTACCTCTGTTTATAGCAAAATTATTTTCATAGCCACTAATTATAATTCTAAAAACAGATGGTTGTAGAAAGAAGATGAGGGAACGGCAACATGAAAAGCAAGATTTACATGGAATTGTTTCTAAGCCAAACTTCCAACACTTTCTGTGAAGCATCAGCTCATCTGTAAAATCAAAGGCTGCATCTAGACTGGCATGATTTTCCACAAATTCTTTTAACGGAAAAGTTTTTCCGTTAAAAGCATTTGCGGAAAAGAGCATCTAGATTGGCATGGATGCTTTTGCAAAGCACTTTTGCAGAAAAGCATCCGTGCCAATCTAGATGCTTGATTTTTATAAGAAAACCCCGATCGCCATTTTCGCCATCGGGCTTTTTACGCAAAACAGTCCTCCTGTCTACACTGGCCCTCTTGCGCAAATACATTTGCACAAGAGGGCTTATCCTGAGCGGAGCATCATAGTATTTGCACAAGAACACTGACAATCTTACATTACATCGTCAGTGTTCTTGCGCAAATTCAAGCGGCCAGTGTAGACAGCTGGCAAGTTTTTCCGCAAAAGCATCCGCTTTTGCGGAAAAACTTGCCAGTCTAGACGCAGCCATTGTGTTCAGCAATTTTTAAAAAAACAATATAGGAGATTGTCACAAGGTGGGTTGGCCTTTGAAAAGGAGTTGGGCTCAGTCCTACTTCATATCCAGCTGCCTCTTGGGTGACAGGTTTCAAGTTGGGGATTTAGTGATAGCATATAGACCAGCTGACAAGAAGACCTTCAAAGAAGAATCTGCAAGAAACAGCAGTTAGGTTTAATTTGTGTTGGATTGTACTGTTTCTGGACTGAAAAACTAGTACTTAAAGATAGGGATTAAAATATTGCTATAGTTATAAGCTTTATTTGATGCATGGCCTATAAGTTGATATACTGACTCCTGAGCTATTCACTTCCAGTGTTTTATAACAATGAAAGACTTTGAAAATTAGTTTCTTTTATACAATGAAACTGGTGAGCTCCCATTTTCCACACCTTTGCTAAGTGATAGTGTAGTAGTGTTCCCTCACCACTACCCCATCATATAAAAAAATTGGCATAAAAACTTCTTTGTATTTAATGTGGGAAGGGAACATGTACTTTATAGTGCAGAATAGAAGTTAAAGGGTAAATATTTGCAACACTTTTTCTGAGGCTGAATCTGACCCACAGGGTTCAGACTCAAAGTATGAAGCACTTACAAAAGAAGGGTGCTTAACTTGGTAACTTGCAAGACACAATGTGCAGGAGAAATACTGAGGAGAGTGATTCTTTTATGGTGCAGAGGAAAGGTGATGTGGAACAGAAGAAACAGCTTGCACCACATGGTTATTTGTGGTGATAAACATGTGACCATTTGTCTCCTGCTCACAGTTCAGATGCCTGAGTCAATGTGCTATGATAAGTGATATTCAGCATCTCCACCTAGATTACCCAATGAGCCTGCAAGAAAGTATAATTTTCAGAAAGCATTGAGCACCCACTATGAAAATGTTGCTCCAGTGGGACTCCCAAAAACAGAAGCAAAGTAATGCTCAGGTGTGGTTTTTTTTAATTGACCCAGCTGTTTACTTGCGTATGTACATGGTGAAACTAAGTGTTCTGACCTCATTGTGGTATCCAAGTACCTTGCATAAATTATATCAAATAAATCTTTATGTATCTCCTTTTCCATTTGCTCTTTAAATGATTTTTCATCTGCTTATTGCAAGAATGCTATGGCAAAATATTGGGTTTTATTTCTTACACTGAACGTGGTAAGAGCTATCATCATTTCCAGCTCTGTGGAAGAGAGATCAATAGCTGGGTACCAGCCATTGACCAAGGTCTGACCCTGTTCTCATAGAATCATAGAATACTAGAACTGAAAAGGACCTCAAGAGGTCATCAAGTCCAGTCCCCTGCCTTCATGGAAGGACCATGCCACAATCTAGATCATTCCTGATAGATGCTTCTCTAACCTGCTCTTAAATATCTCCAGTGATGAAGATTCCACAACCTCCCTAGGCAACTTATTCCAGTGTTTAACCATCCTGACAGTTAGGAAGTTTTTCCTAATGTCCAACCTAAACCTCTGTTACTACAATTTAAGCTCATTGTTTCTTGTCCTATCTTCAGAGGTCAAGGAGAACAATTTTTCTCCCTCCTCCTTAAAACACCCTTTTAGATATATGAAAACTGCTATTATGCCCCCTCACAGTCTTCTCTTTTCCAAACTAAACGAACGCAGTTCTTCCAGTCTTCCCTCATAGATCATGTCTTCTAGACTTTTAATCATTATTGTTGAGGGTTCTCTGCACCCTCTCCAACTTTTCCACATCTTTCTTGAAATGTGGTACCCAGAACTGGACACAATACTCCAACTGAGGCCTAATCAGTACAGAGTAGAATAGAAGAATGACTCCTCGTGTCCTGCTCATAAGACTCCTGTTAATGCATCCCAGAATTATGTTTGCTTTTTTTGCAACAGTGTCACACTATTGACTTTATATTTAGCTTGTGGTCCACTATGTGGGGGAGGTCTAGGTTGGATATTATGAAAAACTATTTCACTGGGAGGGTAGTGAAGCACTGGAATGGGTTACCTAGGGAGGTGGTAGAATCTCCATCCCTAGAGGTTTTTAAGTCCTGGCTTGACAAAGCTCTGTCTAGGATGATTTAATTAGGGTTGATCCTGCTTTGGGCAGGGGGTAGGAGTTGATGACTTCCTGAGGTTTCTTCCAGCCCTATGATTCTAGGAACCCTAGATCCTTTTCAGCAGTACTCCTTCCTAGACAGTTGCTTCCCATTATGTATGTATGAAACTAATTGTTCCTTCCTAAGTGGAGTACTTTGCATTTATCCTTATTAAACTTCATCCTATTTATCTCAGACCATTTCTCCAGTTTGTCCAGGTCATTTTGAATTTTGACTCTATTATCCAAAGTACTTGCAACCCCTCCCAACATCTGCAAACTTAATAATCGTATTCTCTATGCCATCATCTAAATCATTGATGAAGATATTGAACAGAGCCAGTCCCATAACTGACCCCTGTGGTACCCCACTTGTTATGCCCTTCCAGCATGACTGTGAACCATTAATAACTACTCTCTGAGAATGGTTATCCAGCCAGTTACGCACCCACCTTATAGTAGCTTCATCTTGTATTTCCTTAGTTTATCGATAAGAAGGTCATGCAAGACTGTGTCAAATCTTTACTAAAATCTAGGTATACCACGTCCATCACTTCCCCCTTGTCCACAAAACTTGTGATCTTATAAAAAAAAGCTATCAGATTGGTTTGACATGATTTGTTTAGAAATCCATGCTGGCTGTTACCTATCACCTTACTGGTTACTGGTAACTGAGGACTTGTCAACTCGAGATTTGCAGATCAGAATTTTGAACTTGATCTTATATTCAATGGAGAGCCAGTGTAGGATTCTGGAGTGTCAAGATACTTTTGTGGTGCTCTGAGCTGATGGGAAGATGGAATGCCAGGATCTAAACTAGCTAGAACAAGACCAGATGAGTAGAAAATTGGAGATGATTCTTAAACACCATACTGTCCACTTGGGGGAATGTCACTAAAATTGTAGTCAGACTTCATTATATGTTTTGTGTACATCTTTATTCTAGGCAGTAGTCCCATCCCATTTATTTTTATATTCCCAAGGAGAAATGCCATAGATCAAGATCCAATTGTCTTAGCCCTTGTACAAAATAGAAAACAAGACTGTCCAACCCCCAACGAGCATTTGGGTCCATTATTTCAGGAAGTGGTCCTTTTGGTATCCCTGTAAACCACTGTGACAAATGTTTTCATTCCTAAATGGCACTCTTATCTCATTTTACAAGTGCTCTGTTTGCAAGAGTTCTCTTGACCAGCTCAAAAAGCATTTAGAAGCAACTTCTTATTTTGCTGATGACAGGTCACCCATCAATTATGCTCCCTAACAGCTGTTCTGATGTTCTTAATTTATCTATCTTATTAGACTATCTAGGGTTGTACATCCTAGTCTCAGCCAAATATAATCCACCCAAATCTGCATGTACAGACTGGGAGGGTCAGAATATTTTTTTAAACAAGTAACATAACTCCCGTGTATTCAGTCCAGAATTTAAACCAAATAAGAACTGAAATAAAAAGGATGGATAGAAATATATTTTCATTCTCCGTATAATGTTTGTACACCATATATTTTTGTTTGCTTTATGAATAACCAGCTTCTCTGCACTAAAGAAATTGCTCCAATCATAAAGACTAAGGAAGCAAAACAGAATTTTACTGGTGCAATGCTCAGCCCCTAAAAAGAACAGTAACTGACTTAACAAAACAGCATTTCTCAAAAATCTAACTGCCTATGCATTCAGAATTTCTAAGGTTATCTGTAATAGCACCATCTGATTGTAATAGCACCTGTAATTGCGCCAAATAATATTACATGCACATCAAAACCAAATGCCCTTCTCCCCAGTTGCAAAACCTTGTGATGCCCACATTCAGAAAGCCAAACAGGCTTTCAAAAGAGTTCAAAGGTGGTAGGCCCTGAGTACAAGAAACTGCTAGGCTACTATTCAGTAGCAAAACATTTGAGGGTTTCCAGAAGCTCCGTATGAATGGTTGGGGATATTATTAAGTGAAGGAAGATTTTTATTTTTAAAAAATTGAAATTGTGGTATTACTAACTCTTGCAATATGTGGTATTTGCAATAAAGCTACAGCTTCTGAGTTTCAGAGAAGCTGGAATATGTGAATCCCTACAAGCTCGAAAAACAGAAGGCAAATAAAAAGAGCCAAACATTGACATTTGTCTAATTTTTAAGCCTACCTCATGAGTTTTGGGGGCTGGACTCATGACTTTTGAATGCTTGTGGTTGGTAGTTAAAAGGCTTCCTACAAGATACAGTCTTTCATCTGCAGCACAGGGAATTGGAAATTTTGTGTTGGACAAATCTTTATTCTTATTCATATCTAAAGCGTATATAGCATCTATCAGCCTTCATGCTCTCTCATTAAATTATCTAATTTTTAAATGTTCGTTCTTTGATAATTTCTTATTCTGAAGTTCCTTGAGGCTTGATGGAAGATGAACTGCACTACTCACTGAAGATACCACACTTGAGTGTTGGCCATAAGTTTTTCTAGAACCACTGTAAAAGGGTTCCATTTTGTACTTCTTTACATGGAGCTCTTAACCACAAGGACAAAATCTTCTGTCCCTGAGAGGACAATCATGCTGTCAGGGGTGCCATTTCAGATTTTGGTAGAGTGGGGGCTGACTTGGGCATGCCATGATGTTGGGGCGGGGGGAGTGAGAGTATGAGGGGAACGGACTGAGGACAGAGGCTTCAGCAGTGTTACTGAGCATGGTCAGTACAAGCCAAGCACCAAATGGAGGGGGGGGGCAACCCATTCTGCCCTCCCCACACACACATCATCATCTCTATCCAGTGGCTACTAAGGCACTGGAGAACTCTACTTTTTTGTCAAATAATTCAGCAGTTAGCTGACAAGAGCACTATAAGAGTATCTAATTCCTATATAAAAGAAAGAAAATTAAATACATTTTAGACCCACTCAGCTCTTACGCTAACATATTCTGACATCTTGTGGCAAGTCACTTAAGGAACACTGGTTAGCCTTAAAATTTTAATATATATTCCTACTTTGTTACTAATTCTGGAAAGAGTCAGACCCGTCTGGACTCCTGGGCTCTGTCTCAGCTCAGGAAGAGGAGTGGGGGTCTAGTGGGTTACAGAAGGAGGCAGATACATTTCAGCTCTATATGAGAACATCACAATGGTCATACTGGGTCAAACCAATGGTCCATCTAGCTCTGTATCCTGTCTTCCAACAGTGGCCAATGACAGGTGCTTCAAAGGAATAAACACAAGAGGCAAATCATCATGATCCATTCCTTGCCACCTATTTTGTTTGTTTTAAATCTGCTCCCTATAAATGTAATTGAGCCAGCTGCCTTTGTTATGTTAGTGAAGGAATGAATAACTTTTACTTATTCTATGTTTCTGTTCCATTTGTGATTTTCTAGACCCCTAACATATCCCTTCACCCTTTAGTCAATTCTTTTCCAAACTGAAAAGTCCCAGACTTGTTAAGCTCTCCTCATATAGAAGCTGCTCCTTACCCCCCCCCCGCCCCAATCATTTTTGCTGCCCTTTCTGTACCTTTTTCAAACATAACACACATTTTTAGATGGTGTGACCATATCTGCATACAGTTCTCAAGATATGGGCATACAATGACTTTATATAGAGGCAATAAGGTATTTTGTCTTATCTTTCCAGTGTTCTGTTAGCTTTTTAGTTTTTAGACTGCCACTGCACATTGAACAGATGTTTTCAGGGAACTATCCACAAGTATTCTAAGATCTCTTTCTTGAGTGGTAACAGCTATTTTAGATCCCATCATTTTTGTATTGATAGTTAGGATTATATTTTCCCATTTGCCTTACTTTGCACTTGTCAACACTGAATTCCATCTGCCCTTGTGTTGCCCAATCACCCAGTTTTGTGAGATTCCTTTGTGACTCTTTGCAGTCAGCTTTGCATTAGTCACTGTTTACTCCTTTTCAAAACATTCATGAGACTTTTAACAGCAGTGGTCCAAATGCAGATCCATGCAGTACAACACTCATTCCTGGTCTCTCTCACACACCCCACTATCTTTTAAGTGTAGTACCCAGCAATGTTTTCATGATGATCTAATGATCCTTCAATTAATGGAATGCCCAGCCTTTTATTGTTCTTAATAACCATACCCCTCCCTCTCTTTATAAGAAACTCCCTGCCCCAAAGGCAAAGCTGCAAGCAGCTCAGACTGTGCTGCATTTAAGAACTGCCTCTGGATGGGCTTTAAGCAAACCTCAAGTATAAATTCCAGGGGTTCAAACTTGGGACGGGAGGCTACTACCCCGCTAGCCTCCTATAAATGGTGCCTTTGCATGCACTCTCACTATGTTGACTCCTTCCTTTTGGTTAAGGTGATATATTGGTGAGCTCTGAGCTGAAAAGGCCAGACAAGATCTCTTTCAAAGGACAGGGCCAGATCAGGCAATGCTGCCAAATTTGCAGCCACCAGGTGCATGGAGGTCACTGGAGGATGCGTATCGCTCCTATTCCACTGTCAACTGGTGTGGGAAATCAATTTAATTGATAGCTGTGGAGATCATTTGGATTCCTTTTGGGAAAAATAAAGCGGACACCAGCTTTGAACCCATTCTCTACTAGGTCTTGGGTTCTAAATCTAAACACTTCCCATACTTGACTGACTTGAGTATTTGGCCAAGACTCAAGCTTTCGTGGGATTTTTCTGGTCTGCCTCAAAAATGGAAGGGGTTGTAAAAGAAGACCAGAGGAGAGTAGAAGGGGAAGAGCTAGAATCTTTTCAGGCAAGCAACAAAAAATTAAATAAATAAAAAATTGTTCTTGCGATCTATTTGATCCGAAATCAAGAACTTTTCCTAATTTTAATAAACACATTTATTTAATGCTAATGTTCATTTTATGGTGAAGAAAATTTCCAGGGATGAGAGTGATGAATGCAGCCATGATAAAGATTTCAGGCTTTCCTGTCAATTTCCTGCCATATTAAGCACATATGAACCTGCTCTGTCTAGCATGGCAGAGCTACCTGAGGAAGGTTGAGAAAGTGGAGCGGTTCATGTTCTAAATCTTTGGCCTTGCAAAAGGAGACCCACTGATAGCTTCATAGAGGACCAAAGATACGTTGGAAATGACCATGTCAACGTTTATTAGCTGTCAGGCCCGGCCTTGAAATAACTGGGATTTAAAATAAAGAAAATGGGGAGGAGGGACTCCACTAATGGTTCTTATCAGCCTCTTTTAACTATTTAGTCTTTGAGATGCCACTAGACCAATTGTTGTTTTTTACGTTTTTCCTGTTACAGACTCACTCGGCTATCCCTCTGAGGCTTATCTACTCACTGACTTTTTTTCTTCCTCCCCTTCAATTTTTTTTCCTTCTCCCCCCTCCTTCACTTATTTATTCTTAAATCTGAACTTCCAACACTCTGGTCATCTGAAGAAGTGTGCTGAAAAGCTCATGATACCATCTACATGTTTTGTTAGTCTTTAAAGTGCTACTAGACTATTTGTTGTTTTTTAATTTTTTTCTGAAAAATGAGTCAGGTCAAATACTTTAATTTTATCATTCTAACCTATACTAACCAGTACAAACACTGATAGTGAGCATACTTTTAGTTACTACTTTGGAGACTGTTGTATCATAACTGTGTGTGTGTGTGTTGTGGAAGAAAATGAGAGACATATAAAAAACCAGACCTACTCCAGTGGAGAATCAAAAGTGCTACATCCTGGGTTGCCATGAGCCATGTATCATAGAATCACAGAACACTAGAACTGGAAGGGACCTCGAGAGGTCATTGAGCCCAGTCCCCTGCCCTCATGGAAGGATCCAGTACCATCTAGACCATCCCTGATAGATGTCTATCTAACCTGCTGTTAAATATCTCCAGAGGTGAAGAGATTCCACAACCTCCCTAGGCAACTTATTCCAGTGTTTAACCACCCTGACAGTTAGGAAGTTTTTCCTAATGTCCAACCTAAACCTCCCTTGCTGCAGTTTAAGCCCACTGCTTCTTGTCCTATCCTCAGAGACCAAGGAGAACAATTTTTCTCCCTCTTCCTTGTGACACCCTTTTAGAAACCTGAAAACCACTATCATGTCCCCTCTCAGTCTTCTCCTTTCCAAACTAAACAAACCCAATTCTTTCAGTCTTCCTTCATAGGTCATGTTCTCTAAACCTTTAAACATTCTTGTTGCTCTTCTCTAGATCTATAAGGGACAGCACATAGTTGTTCTGCCCCAGAAGCATATCAGGGACCAAATTGTGCATGAATCACCATTCACTCACTACTTCCTCCTTTTCCCCCAGATCCATCCACTTCTCACCCTTGATCACCTGTCTCAGGGTGTGGGCAACACTGGCCTCACAACACTGCTAGTACAGGTGATGTTGGTAGTCTATTCTTATCAATGTTGCACTGGGAAATATGTCCACTAGGAAATGAACTGAGAGCCCCAAGATTTCACATTAGTGCTCTAATAGCCATTTGAAACAGTTCAATCACTGCTGACCTAAAGTTTATTTCAAGCCAGCAACCTAGAAGTGAAAGGCTTTTTAATTCATATGCCCTCTGAATTATTGTCCTCTGTCAGTCTCTATATCCATCTCATGCATTTATAATGTTTAACTGAACTGTATCTTATTAAAAATAATGAAACATGAATTGGATCAACTGGTGGGGAAAACCTGAGTGATAAGATGAATATGTTCAAAGGCTTTTCTTGGGAACGCCTTTGAGATAAGTATCATATGAAATACTTTGTTATGCAGCTATGATTAACTTCCTTTTATGGAATGTGTCTGACATTGGCTACAGAACTGTGAAAGTGACTTTGTGGAGGAGGAGAAAGAAGTAGAAGACAGAGATAAAATTAAAGACACCAGCCAAAAGAGAGACTAATAATATTTGGTCATCTTAATTTGGGGGGGAGGGGGCATCCCAAGACATCTTAAAGAGGCCCAGTTACCACAAAGCCAAGTGAATATTCACATTTTTAGGTGTCTCTTTGGGCACGCCAAAACTGAAGTATTACAACAGAGGAAATGTGTAGATTACCTTGGTTGATTACTCTTCCATTTTAATGATTGAAGATTCAGTTTGTCAAGGCCTTGATGAGTCTTATTTTTGAGGCAGAAGGAATTTTTTAGCCAGGCCCAGCTTCCTTAATGTGCTTTGGTTTGTATAATCTCAGTTCTCATCTCCTCAGTAATTACAATCCAAACAGAACTTTGGAACATATTCTTACTGCTCAGTAGTAAAACACTGGCTGTGTATTTTACATTCTTATTATCCGTTATTACAGCTCGATAGGTGTGTCCCCAGAGTCACATTCCAAGCATCAACTGTCTTGTGGGGGGGGAGGGATCAATACAGAAAGAGGAGTCTAGGAGAGCTTATTGAAGCAGTCAGAATGGTGAGGGATTCCAGAATAAACCAGAACTAGAGCTCTCCCCAGCCTTGTCAAGGATTACATATTTTTTGCCTTGAGTTGGAGCATCCTTCCACAGTCCAGGACTCACAAAGGGAATATATACATTTCCTGCTGGAAATCCAGTACTATCCCATTTCCACAGGTAGGTGGAAAAGAGTCTAAAATCAATCCTTCGTGTACACTATGGGCATGTCTACACAGCAGGGCAAAAGTCAAATTAAGCTACGCAACTTCAGCCATGTCAATTGTGCAGCTGAAAGCCAAATTCAGCTATTTCAACTTTGGCACTGTCTACACAGCAGGAAGTCAAATGAAGAACACTCTTCCTTCAACTTCCCTTACTCCTCATAAAATGAAGGTTACAGGAGTCAGAGTAAGAAGTCCTCCAGCCGCCATTATTTTGAAATAATGGCTTGCTGTGTAGACGGGCTCTTTGTTATTTCAGAATAACATCAGTTATTCCGAAATAACGCTGCTGTGTAGACATACCCTATGATGTCAAAGCTCTGGACCTTTGCTATCTGCCTTATGACCTATTCCCAAAATAGTCCTCTTGTGATGGAAAAGGTATATAAAGATATCAGACAAATTATGTGCAGATGGGGAAGGACAAAGTGTGCACCTCCCAACAAAAAATTATTGTTTCCTCACTGCTGTCTGCATAAATTCCCATCTCATCAAAATAATTGCTTGCTCTTTTGTAATTTGCTACAAAAGACGGGAGAAAGAAGTCAGCTTTTATATACGCTGTAGCCATTGCACAAAACACAAGCATTATGGAACTTGTGGATGCTTCCTGAAACCTCTCCTCTATCACTGATTCTTTGCTGTTGTGAAACATAATGCCTCAGCAATGCTCAGAGTCACAGCTTCACTTCTCTATCTTAATTAAGGTGCAAACCCAATGTGCAGATACAGTGAGGCTACAGTGACACTATGCACAAAGTGTAAGCGTAGTTAATAATTCACTCTTTTAATTGTACTCTGCCACTGCAAAACAAACCAGTCTGCAAATAAAGATGCAATAAGCAAAGCTGTCTCTAAACTTTACACATTACCAAGGCGGTGGGGAAATTTTGTATTTCTTAAATAAGATTATTCATATTAAATATCCTTTCCACCAATATTATAAGCAGCTATTTGTCTTGTAACTGTGATGTGGAAAATTAAAGGAAAATGATAACCTCAATTTCCAATGATCAAAGCTATTATTGAGTTGTCTTGCTCAAGCATAAGTGGCTAGCTGCCTGATTTGAGGTTGTAGCATCAAATTATATAACAGTGTACTGAGGGGACAAGTGTTTTAGCTCTATTGCTAACATAATGAAAGAATCTCTTTCTCAAGTGATGTTTCTTCAGCTGATTGAGGCCTGGTGATCTCATGATTAGTCATGATTATTTAGAGAGAACTGAAAAGCTTTTGTTTTTAAATTAACCCTACCTGAACTATTTTTGTCAAGCACAGTCAGTGTTGGCTTCCCTGTTCCCATTGACCTGAATGGGGTGTTACAACTGAATTCCATGGAACAGAGGTAGCCCAGTGCTGTGTGGGCTTGAAATTTCTACGCTGATTAAATCAATGTAGTTAGTAATATAGCTAGAGATCATTCTCACAAAATGCTGAGCTCCTTAAAGTTCCATTATCTTCAGTGAAAATTAAAGGTTTGAAGCACAGTGTAAGCATTAAACTGTATAGAGAAATGCATTTTATCACAAAATAACTGAACATCTGTTTTTTCTTATGCCCACTAATATCTGAGTTCTGCATTCTATTTCTTTTCTAACAGGGGACGAGTTGATGGCATCACAATTAAACAAATTCTTGCTCAGTTTCAGGTATCTGAGCAAATTATTGCTCAGTTTCAGGTATCTGTGAGCCCTTCAGCCCTTGAAGGAAAAACATAGAACATGAAATCAGATCTTAGCAGGGACAAGCCTTTTTAGATCATCTCTTCAGTAGCTTGTTAACCTTCCCCTGATTTTAGACAGTAGATTCAATTAATTCCCTGATATAAATCCATTAACTATAATGAGAGCTGCTGGAGCTTAACATCTCTGAAACTCAGGCCACTGGTGCCTAAATATGAATTTAAATATGTAACTTCAGATACCACAGAAGCTTTTTGTCTCAATCACTCTGTGACTCAGTTTCTCCATGTACAACTGGGAGTAACATAGGCTTTTCCCACCTCACAAGTATTGCCTAGTTTCATTCCTGTTTGTGATGCTCTCCTGAGGATCAAGGTACTGAAAGCCTCCTGAACTCTCAGCAAGCCCTTATCTCCTATTAAAGTTAGTTGAAGCAGAGGGTTCAAAACACCACCAAGGACTGCTTATCACTGGGCAGATAGAGTCTTGAGATCCTTGAATGGAATATGCAATAGAAGTGGTAACCATTTTATCTGTTTTACAGATAGTAAGTTAAACCAGCCAGTCACAACCAATCTTCATGACGTCATATCACAGCAATCACCAGGAGACTCGGCTATTAAGTACTAATGGCAGAAAGAGGAAGGAACTCCCTGAGCTTTAATCCTGTCTCTGCTACTAACAT
Source organism: Rafetus swinhoei (assembly GCA_019425775.1). NCBI lineage: Eukaryota > Metazoa > Chordata > Testudines > Trionychidae > Rafetus > Rafetus swinhoei. Next base: position 157,041,288 of record CM033424.1, read on the forward strand.
TTGGTGGCCTTGGGCAAGTCACTTAATTTCTCTGTCTCACTTTCTTATCTATATATCCCACAGAAATTTTGTGAGGCTTAATTTATTACTAATGCTGACCTTTGTAAAACATTTTGAATTCAACTGGTGAAAAGTGCTATACAGAGAGAGGTATTCATAATACTATTTTTATAAAACCTTTTGTAACACTGGTTATTACTCTTATTAAGAAAGGTAGCAAATTAGGTGGGTTGAAAACTTAAAGATCCTTTTATTATGCATTTGTCTATATAGGAGTACTAAGGAAATAGAGACACCAGGAAACATTTTCTATAGACCAGAGATTAAATTTTTCACCATAGAATATCTTTCATGAGATGTCAATAGCTCTTTAAATCTTTCTGATCTGATATTACAGTAACTAGCTAAACTGATAATTGTTCCTGGAATTTGCATGTCCAGATAACTACCTAATAAGGTTGTGAACATTAGACTTCCACCTTTGAAATATAACATTTCCATATCTTCGATAAGGGTCAGGTGTGTTTCCTTCCTGTGGCTTTTTACTGATAAGTGATTCTTTGGATCCATGGAAGAGGTAAGCAGCTACTGTCCAAGGATCAAGTTTTGGTCTGAAACTTCATCTGTGTTGTTGATCGTGTAAAGTCATGCAATTTAACAGATTTTTTTCATTGCCTCTTGTCGCATTTTGCTTTCTTTGCACTCAAGTCAGCAGATTTGTCTGAAATATTCACTCTTCTAACTTAATAGACCCAGGCATCACATAAGAAATTCAGTAGTTGTATCTTTAGAGAATGCTCAGCAGTAGTAGGTGCTCTGCTTTTAATGCTGTTTATTTTAACATAAATAGCTTTAATTGTTTCATTTGTAGCTGAAATGCTGTCCTCTCAGAGCACTGCAATAAAGTTAGACCTAAAAAAGTGAGGAAATTCTGTATAAAAACCACGTTTCAACCCAAAGGTAGTACAGCCGAAGGAGAGCTGTAGTCTTTGCTGTTCTAATTCCTTGAATATTACACAGTGATGCATTCATTAATATCTTTTTATTTATTTATTTATTTATTTAAATATTTTTACCCTGCCTTTCTATTTAAAATATTCAAGGTGATCTTATGACTCCGTGATCCCTCTAACATTTTCAATCATTGGGTGGATTGAATTTTCTTTTGGGCGGGTTGAAATTTCTTATGTGCACCACCAATATTGAAGTAGTGTGTGTATGTGCACACCAATACAAACTAAACACACATACATAATTTTAAGCAGTCCATATGTGTGGAAGAAAATATATTAAAATGAGGCATATTTAACAAGGAACAATGCATGTGATATTGAATATGAAATCAAATAAAGAAAATAAATAGTACCCTTGGAGAGTACATGCATCAACCTTTCTAATAGCTCAAGATAGTACTTGCTACGTCTGACTCATAAGAGCCAGAACTCTACCAAATAGCAAAAATCTGGTCTTAATGTAATACAATATACCATGTATTAATTAGTAACAGATTTTAAAAAATCATTAAGTTCAGAGTTTTAGAGATCTGCAACACTCTGTTAAAAGAATCTTTTTCTTTAAGCCATTAACACCTTATGCAAACTTTGTTTGAAATGCAATTACGCAAATGTCCTGACACACAAACTTCCTGTGCAACCTTTCCTCCCCACCTCCCCAGACAGAGAGGACTGCAACTAATCAGACACCCCAAACAAACTGTCCCCTGCCTCTACCTCACTGCACAGATGCCAGCACCCATGCACTCCCCCCTCTCTTTCCCCCACCCATCCCATGCAGTCAGCCCCTTATCTCCCCCTTCCCAGGAGGCTTGAGAGTGCTGAGTTTCTGCCTCCCTCTCCTCCTGCAAAGGAACACTTGAAACTCCCCTCCCCTCTGACTCCTCATCAGCCAATTACTTACTTGCTTACTAACTCATGCCCCAGCCACCCCAGCCATTAATTGTCTCCTTATCTCCCTTTTTTACTGGCTCTGGGAGGTCCTCGGTTCAAGAAGGCAGCTAGCTCCGTTTAGCTGCTTGCTCAGTGAGATGCCCCCTGCTCCCGCCAATCAGCTGAGCTCCCTGCCTGAATGGGAGCTTTGAACTTCTGAGCGGAGCTCAGAAAACTGCTTGACAAGAGGGCAGGCACACAGCTTACAGGGAACCTTGGCCTTATGACCCAATCTTACCTCAGTGGGAGTTTTGTTGTGCTAGAATTCCAAGATCAGAATGTAATGCCAACTCATCTCTGGGAAGACTTTGAAGAATATTATCTTTGGAAATCAAGCTGCTTCTATTTATCACATTTTTTGTAATGTCCTTCCTTAGTTCTTCACTGCTGAGGACATTTCTAAGGAATAATCTATTCCTTCTGCCTAATTCCCATGTGATGTCCTCATCAAGACTTTGCCTCATCACCATTGCCTGTTATAAATATGGTTGTGATGTCAGAAAGATAACCTTATGATGATGTCAAGTAAGAACTTGGTAGAAAGAACACATGACCTCTCTTTAACAACTAAACAAACAGAAAAACCCACTATAGGCAGATTCATGGCCACACCAGTGCTGTGTCCAGGGCACCTGCAGCTGTGAGTGGGGCAACAAACATGGCTTTATATCAGCTTTGTATAGCCTTCCAATTCTGCGGCTGACCAATGATCAGTTTGTGTCAGCACAACTTTGAGCAGCCCTGAGGCTACTCTGAGTTACATCTAACTGCACGAAGAAGCCATCAGAGCAGCTAGGAATTGCCAGAATGTGGCTGGATTCAGCCATATTCCCCTTCCCCCACCAAGAACTTGACTCTTTCCCTCAATCCGGGGGTTGTGATGTGAGAGAGGTAGAGAAGAGCCATTGCATTGACTCTTTGCCACCTGGGAATTCCCTTTACACTAAACAGGGTTTCACTGATAGCTTGTTATAGCAGCATCCAAGGTCATTTGTGCCGTTGGAGTAGAAACAAGGATCTAACCCATTATTTCTGGTTACACAAAAGAACTAACAGGAACCTGAAAATGAAACTAAATGTAACAATATCTAATGTTTATCCAATGATTCATAAGTAACTCCTTAAATACACAAACTAACATCATGCATACACTGAACATCACATATGCACACACATTCCATAGTTCTTCCAGACATTCCATATTCATGTATCTTCTCCTATTTAATTGTCATTGCCCCCACTCAAACATGTTATGGCTCTGTAATATTGAATGGGTTTGTATTCTCCAGTCTTGTAGTTTTGACAAGTTGTAAAACTGTGTAATTGCCCAGTTTTGTTAGAGATCCCCTGAAGCTTGCAGTATTTGAAAACATACAAGCCTGTAAGTCATTTAGGGTACGTCTAGACTACATGCCTCCGTCGACGGAGGCATGTAGATTAGACAGATCGGCATAGGGAAATGAAGCCGTGATTTAAATAACGCGGCTTCATTTAAATTAAATGGCTGCCCGCTCTGCCCGATCAGCTGTTTGTCGGCAGATCGGGGCAGTCTGACGCATCGATCGACAAAGCCTTTGTAGATCGGCGCAGGTAACCTGATTTCACGAGGCATACCTGCGCCGGTCGACAAAGGCTTCCTTGTCATCAGCGCGCCCAGACTGCCCCGATCTGCCGACAAACAGCTGATCGGCAGAGCGGGCAGCTATTTAATCTCTAAATGAAGCCTGATTATTTAAATAGCGCTTCATTTCCTATGCCGATTCAGCCTATTCACATGCCTCCGTCGACGGAGGCATGTAGTCTAGACGTACTCTTAGAAAGGTACACTTTTTGTTTCTGTATGAAAATCAATAATGAATTAATCACTATAAAAAAGGCCAGATCTTTCTGTAATGTAAATCAACAAAGCTTTATGGACATCAATAAAGCTACACCTATTTACATCATCTGAGAACCTGGCCCAAGAACAAACTATTTGCACCATTTTAGGAAGTTTCTGCTGGCTTGTTTATAACCCAGATTATGGTTCCAGAGTGCAAGCTGCATTATTATAGTAGTCTATTGGGCTGTGAGCATCTGACATCTTCAGACAGCTCTCATAAACAAAAAGGCTTTTGTGAGCTGGCTGGCAGCTGCAGTCTATGTTCTGTTTCCCTTCCTTGCCCCCAATATGCAGCTCATGAACTGACAGCAAGTAAATCAAGAAGAGTGATTAATATTTCAGTCACTAAAGCATTCTGAACAAATTGCATTTTCTTTTTAAGTGTGAAGGCAAGTGTCCCACACTGGCAAACTGTTACAGTCTCACTACATTTGACAGCATGGCAGCAGCTAATAATGATATTCAAAATGCTTCTCCTTTTCATTTTATCATTTGAAATATGACAGTACCTCCCTTCTTTTTCTGTTGGTGGAAATAAGCAATGTCCATCGTAGTCTCCCTTACCTAGCATTTGGCCAGTACCAACAGCTGATCAAATTTGGGTGCTCAATGGAAATAGCATGGAAGAAAATGCAGGCAGCTAATTTGAGTAGTGAAGCAAAGGTCTGGGAAAATATTTACATATAATGCTGGCCCATATGATTGACAATGAATAGGCTGCCTATTTGCTTTCTTCTTTACAGCCTGCTTCTGCATGTATGCATCTGTGCACAAATATTTTGTACAAGGAAGAATAAAGTGAAGCCTTGTCTGAAATATTTGTGAAGTAAATCATCTTTGTTTGCACATCTATGATACATTGGAATACCAGAACCTGTACTGGTGGGAGATTCTTGCCATAAGGAAACACAAACACAATCTAAAATTAGCTTGTGACAGATAAAGAAAGGAACGTACAGCAACATGAGATCTGAACTGAATAATATGAATATGGTAGTATTGCCACCAGATTTGCTCAACTGGCACACTACTAGTGTCAGGATGACACAAACAGGTGTGGCGTTGTCTTTACCTGTAACAACTGAGGTTTCTTTAGTTATTGTGGTTCCTAGAAAAAAGTAATTTTGCCAGCAGTTACTGACCAGTGGTATCTGAGACGGTCCCCATCCTAAATAGTCTGAGGGACGGTGCTGTCATAAGGGATTGTCATGTAATCATTAGCAAATGTATTTTCATGACTTAATGCTGTGTTCTGGTCTGCCGAACAATGTAAGTTGAGATCCATCTGTTGAAGTGATCCAGACCTTGTTTGCAAAACATAACTGGCCGAAGAAAAGCCTCAGGTATATTAAGTACAAATAAACAGCAAGGGTCACCTCCCCTCCCCAAAGAATTAAACCTAAGCAGGATCTCTGTTTTTACCTTTTGGTTAACCAGAGGCTACTCTTTAAATTGACCGGTGGCTTCTGAGCATCTGTTATTTTTTCTCTGGGGTGCCCCAGCCTTGGCACACCCGTGGAGTCAGTGCTTATGCCCAGGATGTCACTAGAACTGCTCATGCAATATGGTGTAAGTAGGATCACCCAATCAAGCCCTTTTATCATTACTTTGGGCCTGATTCTGCCATTTTCTTTTGTGCAATTAAGCTTCCCCCATTTGGGGAAATCAGAAGGGTCAGCACAATGGATGAGCCTCATCCTGGGAAAACTATCTTTGTGATCATGGTATCTAGTCCCCACTGAGATTTTGATAGGTTTACTGACAAGAAAGTAACACTTTGTTACTTTGAAGCCAGTGGGAATAAAGGTATTGGAATATTCCCCATTGAATAATAAGTAGCATACAAGGCAAGTAGTCACAAGTAAGGTACTGTACTCAACATGAATGAGGGCTGAGTAAATGGGCCCTTTATTTGGAAAAACTTGAATGGGATCCTACAATTAAATATGTTACAGAGAGTAAGATATCAAACTGAAGAGATTCTAGTAAAAAGCAACTGCCTAGGGCAGCTATAAATTCCTCCTTGTCACTTACTTTGCTTTATATTTATTTGTTCAGACTAAATCATGCATAATCCAAGCAGCTCTCACTTTTTTGACAGTTGAATAAAAGATGCTGTTTTGTAATAAGTGAATTATAAATGTCAAGTTGCAAGATAATATTACACCTAAACAAATAATGATTCTGAATCAATTAAAACATCTCCATATTGTACACTTTTGCATACATATGGACTCATTTAATAGAACTATGAATAAAGTGGATTATGGCTTATAGCTGAAAATGTTTCATTTGCATAGCACTTTTCTTACCAATGTGCTTTCCAAATACAGACATATACAACAATCATTTCACCCACTATTGAAATATAGCAGCCTCTGCTGTCGAACCTGACAACTGAATTATAATGCAGCACAACACTATGCAGTGTATTAAGACATTAACCAAAGACTCCTAAACTGTTCAGGGAATTTAATTAGGTGGAATATAAAAATTACTGCTGGCCTGGGCAGAGTCCAGGAAAGACTGGGCTCTCCTTCTTAGCATAGGTGCTATGTGCCTCAAGTAGCACACAACACTGATTCACAACCAAATTTGGTCCACTGGTTGGATCGTTAGCTTCCCTGGCTTCGGTCAGGTAGTGATGGGGAGAGCAATGTGAATGCTGAGGTTGCTAGGTTGGAGGAGGCAAATAGAGTATTTTATTAGTGCTCTTGATTGAGGGCAGATGTTCACCATTTCTCCCATCAGAGTCTAACCGGAACCGCAGTTGCTGTCAGATGACCATGCAGAAGCAGTGACTGGAACCATTCTTTTCTTTGTGAGATGGGCAAGACAGAAAAGGGGGTCTAGGGGACTGATTGTTTCTTTCTGATATGGGACTCACTGCCATCATCCATGTCTTTGTCACTTCAGAGTACACTGTTCCATTGTGCTTCATAAAGGGCTTCATTACTTTCCGCACTGAAGCTGGTGCAGAACTTGCTGCACTGGGCAGCTTGTTCTGCTGTGCTCTTACCAAGTGTACATGATGCTAATGCATTGTGAGCGACACTGGCCACCTGTTGATTTCTAGGTGGTTTACAATATTGGCTGTGATCTATAAGACTTGAAATTGTTTGAGGCTCGCCTACTTGTCTTCTGCCACACTACCATAGATGAGCTACTTGAGCTGGAGCTCCCTTAGTATATTACAGGTACTTACAATACAGGTTGAACCTCTCTAATCCGGCACCCTTGGGACCTGATCAGTGCTAAACCAGAGAATTTGCTGAACTACAGAAGATCAATATTATCTAGCAGCATTACCAACACTTCCATTGCTTACAGGGCCCTTAGACGACATTTAGAGGTAAACTGGAACTAAATAACAGCACAGAACACTAAGAGCCAGGACTGGTGGCTGTAAACAAACTTTATAGGACTGTGGGAGCTTGGCCATATACCCATGATAAGTGGACATCCGGCTACCTAAAATCATGCTGGACCACAGAGTGCCAGATTAGAGAGGTTCAACCTATACAAACAGCCCTAAAATGAATCTTTAGAATCTACAACTTCAAAATTTCAGTGAAATCACTTCATTAAAATACCCCATATAAGTTTTGTTGCATCCTTTTCCCCTGCAGTTATATTATTGTATGGTTTCTGCCCCAAAAGGGGAATACCTATTTCTTTTCTTCCTCACAGAGAATTAGGATGTGATAGATAATACAAGGCATAGGGCAGGAAGCCCACAGTAACTTATAAGAAATGCCATTATCTACAATGTTCCCCGTTTTCATCTCTTTAAGTGTATAGAAAAGTCCACCTTTGCAGCCTAGACTACAGGCAGAGTACGAGCAAGCTGTTTCTTCACATTATTCAGTGTTTCTGGGTTGTATGCATCACTGAAGGAAGAAATAAATGTGGGTCTGTTACAAAGACATTGAAAATTTCCCCAGCTGAGGCCTTGCTGACATCTGCAGGAACTTCAGTTTCATTAGACATTAAAGACTTGATCTCTAGGGTTAATTATTTTTATGGGCCCTTGAGACTTATATCTGGCAGGGAGATTTGCCCATAGATCCACCTATCTCCTCACACCAGCAGAGAAATGCAAATCAATCAAAATAATCTCTATATATATATTAAAAAATTTCCTGTGGGATGACAGAGTGATGTCATCATGATGCCATGCTCCCAAATCCAAGCCCAGAACACGCCTCCCCCCACCCAGAAATGGGCTCTCACCACGCTATCAGCTCCACTAGCAGGCTTCCCCACTGACCGGCCTCTTCACCCACAGCCCTACCAGCTGCAGCTCCTCCAGGCCCATACGCAGGGGGTAGGAAGGTTGTGAATGCACCCCTCCATGGCCCTCCAAGTAAGTGTGAGGCTGGAGTGGTGTGTTGACCGAGCTCCCCACCCCGGTGCTCCAGCTGGGGGGGTTGGAAGCCGTGAGCCACCACACAGCCTCTTCCCTCCAGGGTGGGTAGGAGCTGCATGGCTTCCCCCTCTCCAGTGCTCCAAGGGGTTGGGAGCTGCACCCCCTCACACACTCCCTAGTTCAGGGTGAGAGCTGGGGGAGTAGGGAGGAGGGGCAAAAGAGAGATGGGGAGGAGGGGTGAGAGAAAGCCGCGGCTGGGGCCGAGGAAGTGCGGGGGGAAGGGCCAGGGCCTCTCCAGTTGATGAGTTTGCCCCATTGTTTGTCTCAAAGTAGAGTTCTCTCTTCAGATACAGCCATGGATGGAATGTCCATATGGAGCTCATATTCAGTAAATGTAAAATCTAAAGCTAGACTGAAGGTGTAGCTGTGCTTTGAAAAGTGAGTGTAATAAAAGTTAGTGTAATAGCCATGTATCTTATTGTGTCTAGATGGCTTCTAGATTCTGAAAGTAAAACTTCTTTTTTCCTCCTATTCAGGAGCATAGTCTATGAGCAAAATGTTTCATGCTCTTACACCAATTCCTGGAACTAGAACTTAGTTAAGAATTCTGAGGGTACTACATGGGATGACACTGCACCCAATTCATACTCCCATAATTGTGCTGTCTCTGCATTTCTGATGAGAGGAAAAAGTTGTTGAAGATTAACTTTATCACTAGTAAGTCTTTGGAGGGGGACTGGCATCATATATATAGTAGCCCAATGTCTGTGACTCTGTAACACTGTAGTGTTATGTGTTGTCTCTTGGGGGCGCTGCCGTGTACGCCACCGCCCCACCCCCTTCCCCTCCCGCCGTGGCACTTGGCTGACTTCTGCGCCGCTCAGCCAGGCCGCCGCGGGGGAGCAAGCGGCACAAACGGCCATTTGGGCTCCCCCGCGGAGGCCCAGCTGAGCTGCGCAGAACTTAGCCGAGCGCCATGGCAGGAGGCAAAGGGGGGGTGGGGCAGTGATGTGTGGCGTGACAGCGGCTCCAGGCCCTGCCCCCTGACCGTGAACAGACCCTGGCCGGGGGGAAGAAGGAGGAGGGAGAGGGGGAGGACAACTGGGAAGCTGCAGGATCAGTGCTGAGGTGAAGGGAAATGGTGCAGGGGGGCAGCTGGAGCTCATAGACAGCCACTCAGCCGGGCTGCCGTGCGGGAGCAAGTGGCGCAACAGCCGTTTGGGCTCCGCTCCCTATGCAGGAGGAGGAGGAGAAGAGAAAGAGAAAGAGAGAGTGAGAGGCAGGAGGAGGAGGAGAAGAGAAAGAGAAAGAGAGAGTGAGAGGCAGGAGGAGGGGAGAAGAGAAAGAGAGATGGAGAGAGAGGCAGAGACAGAGGAGAGCTGGGAGAGAGAGAGGGGGAGGCAGTAGGAGGAAGGGAGAGAGAGAGAGAGAGAGAGACGGAGCGGGAGCGGGAGACCGGAGGCTCAGGAGAGAAGACAGATAGAAAGGGAATAGGACGTGGAGGAGAGACCTGAAAATCCCGTTTTATGATGGGCTAATTGGCTAGTTTGCTATATGTTTGTACAACTCCTTGAAGAATGGAGACTTGACCGGATTGCCCTGCAGATGCTACTACAATGTAATAATTATTTATAATAATGTCAGAATCTCAGAATCATAATATACACAAGGATCCAATTTGTGCAGTAAGAAGGTTCAGTTTTTACAGTCACTCTTCTAACCAAAACTGTACTTTAAAGAACTATTGTTTGTGTAGAGCATCCTGATCAGGCTGCCAAGAATCAAACAAGGGACTTTGTTCTTCAATTTGAAGGTACACAGATTAATATCTTAAATGAGATCAACATAATCAGATACAGATTTGTTTGTTTGGGGAAACCAGATTTTCAAAAGGAAGTCCAGAAGATTGTTACACAATGAATTATCCTAGTCATTTGGCATGGTTCACCACTGAGTTACAGCACTCTTCACCTATCTAACTCCAGTCACATAAATGGAATTAGGTTGACATACAACTTAATTAATACAGTAGTAGCCATTAATTTCTAAAAAATAATACATATCACATACAGGCTGTTGTAAGCCCTCTGCTGGACCATCAATCAAATCTATTGTATTGTCACCAACAGTGTGTCTCTCAAAGATAACAAGAACTGAAGTGTTCTGTGACATCTCCCAGGGATATCAGTAAGTGATGAGCAGATAATACCCGTCCTTTCTGATTGAAATTGCACATGCCGGGAAGCAAATGCATAGGCACCTGCTGCTCATCTGACACACCTGCAAGATGCCACAGACTGCTATAGTAATCTCCTGTGTTTGAGTAGAAATTTCCTATTTGTTAATTAACATAATTAGTCATGTTTATTATGGTAGTATCTAGGGACCAACCATACTGTGACACAAAGTAGTAGAATGTCCTTTCTCTGCCATGTAATTAGATCTGACCTTTAAAAGGAACAGTATTATTTTTTATTAAACATAATGTTAAAATTATTTAATACATAGTTAATGCCTATTACGCCTGCTGGCATGTAGGGCAGCAATGAAGGTTGTCCATTTTTGTCTGTCTTTGGCCATTTTCTCCAGTGTGTCCCAGTTGTAATTCATTTTCTTCATGTCTGCCTCAACAGTACGCTGCCATGTTGTCAATTTAATACATAGGCTAAGGAAAAAGTGTCTGTACATTTGGGTAAAATGCTTAAATTATCCAAAGGTACTAAGTTTAGTTTAGAAGTCATAAAATGCATATAGAACATAATCCTCAGTATCCCAAATTAAAGTTAATAAATTCAATTATACAGTTACAGTGTTATCATTCACATATTTGGGTACATTATTCATGAAAGGTTGCTCTACAATTATCTTGTGGAAAGCAAATATAGCAATGAACGTAGATTGTCCCTCAATAATTGAGAATTTAGAATAGGTTGTCCCTCGGTAAATACATTCCATCAGAGAAGTCCTTTAGTTACTAACTGCATGCAACTAACCAGAACACTATCCATTTAGTTCATCATAGAAATTTTAAAAACTGAATTTTACTTTTGAGTTTATTCTTGAAGAGAGGTGGTTCTTCTCTCTTGACACTTCAGCTTACAGTCAGAAGAAAAAATGGATAGATTTTGTTGTTAAAATTACATGTAACATGTGCCTGGCATTTGAGATCTGTCACAAGATGCCAGCATTTTTACAGAGCCCAAAATCTCCCACATGTTCATCTCTGAAATCCATGTTCTTAAGTGGTAATGTCTGCATTAGGAACATTCCATTAGCAATATGCAGTATGTTCCATCTGTCTGCCTACTGAGGCCACATTTCTTGAGGCCACTGGAGTTCAATTATATTTGAATCCCAATACTGCATGAAGACTGAAGAATGTGAATTAGCCAGAACCCAAACTTAAAAAAAACCCAATCCAACCCTATTTTGGCCTCAGTATCCTCTTTTTGGAGAGATATTTGCCTCATTGTGACAATGGTGAGCAGTTAGCATAAATTGTTGTTTTGGGTGATGGAAATATCAAGCTTATCAATATTTCCGCATTGTGGGGAAGATAATCCTTCATTTGAGCTGATTATCTGAAATCTGCCCTGTAGGTCTAAAGGGAGGATTTACTCTAAGCAGTTAATTACCATACCATTGATTTTTTTTTTCAAACAAATCCTACAGATTTAGAGAGATTTTATACTTTTTTAAAAGTGTATTTGCTTGTGCAGTTGAACCTTTGTTATAATTCCTGAGACTTTATGGATTTGGTCCTTTTTTTAAAAAAAACCGTAAGATGTCTGTTCTTAATTCTAAAACATGTCTTTGAATCCTCATGTTCTCTGAGCTTCAGACTTGCCTTAGTACAATCCTAGTTGAAGAATTCAATTTACTGGGTCTTTGTGACATATCTATAATCATTCATGGTTAGATCTAGTTCTTGCCAGGGCATATGGGGCCAACAGAGGAAGTACAGAGGTTTTTCATTCTCTGGACCTCTGAGACATAAGGATTACACTTTAAAATAAGTTTCTTTTGTTGTGACACTAGTCATACTCTAGATATTTTTCAGGTTACTTTGTATGTCATAAACTAACTTTTCCTTATTTATGCTAGTTCTCTTTTGCTTTTTTCCCTTCTCTTGAGCAATTCAAATGTACTAGTCAGTTTCATCTTGGTGTCAAATTACTTTAATCACTTTTGCTTTCTGGCTCTTATAAACTAGCACAAACTTGCAATGTTTGTGTTACAAAGACTTTAGGGAACTTTGCTACTAAATAAAAACTGCTTTCACTTTCATGAGAACACTTCTGTTATTACTGTTTGTTTACTCACATTATTTTTAGGCCTATATTTTGGCACTGATCTACCTGACAGTGTCCCTATAAATTAATAGCCAAAAGGTTGAATAATCTCCACATTCCTGTGAATTAATGTTTAACAATAATATGCTGATACTGAATAAACTCCTATGAATTCTTTGTAAAGTATATATGGGCTACTGCTCAAGAGGTATGAGTAATAAAATATGAAACTTTCTCATTTACACTGTGGCCCCATTTTGCTCTCTGGAATTTATATCTACTTTATTGTCCTTTTACAGAGTAGAGTAAAGGAGATTCAGTGTAAATGATATCTGACATTTAAAATTACATCAACTACTACCATTGTGTTTTAATTTTGTATAACTCTCCATTATTTTTCATTTGATTTAGGTGTTTAAAATGTGGTTGCAATACACATGCTGTTGAGATATTTGTGAAACTTCCTTAGTGCAAGTTTACAAGTTAAGTTCTGGGGTTTGATGCTAAAGCCATCAGGCAGTTTTAATGGTGCCTTGATTGAAAACTGTATCTTGTCTTTGATCATACACATGTACTAGCAAGTCGCACACTTACGTAGGCCAAGCTGGATACCCTAGCAGGCCCTTGACATGTCCCCATTCTGACCAGTTCCCTCACAGCTCTGCCCTTGACCCCCATGCTGGTCCTGCCCAGTGGGGATGGTGCAGACCAACATTGGTGGGGTAGATGAGGGGACCACTTAGGATGGACTGACTGGAGCAAGATAAGTAGCTCTTAGCCCTTTCCTCCCTCTCCCTCCCCCCCTACTTAATTGTGACTTTGAAGTTGCTGCCTCATTTCCATCTCCTGACTGACACCTAGAATGTTCCCTTAAGTTTTCGAATTGATCCGATTGCAGTGTTCCAAAGCTGTTGTGCTACATACAATCATAAAATACCGTGTTAACAGAACATCAATCTTGCAGAGTGAAGCACTCCAAAGTTAGAAAATTCCAGAATTAAGTTGCCTGTATCTCTTTGTGTATGTGCATTATCACGGTTACTAACCTTTGGCAAAACAATGGGACGTGAAGACCCTGATAGTGCAAGAGGACTGATTGATGATGTGCCATAGTGATAAGACAGCAGTCTTCTTCTAACCAAGGGTGGGGCAGAACTATGTATTTTGGTGAAGATCTTCAAGAATATCTGGCTATATGTGAAAGAGTCTGGACCCCAAAACTTCCTTCCTCACTCTTTCAAAATGATTATTAGTAAAAATCAGGGCTGAGACCTCCCTACTCAATTCTTATAGTTCCTCTTCTGAGGCAGGATCTTTAATTGGTGTGTCCTTCCCTCTGTTGGCTCTGCCAAATGAATCTGGAGTGATAGATGAATTTGGATGTCATCTCTAGAATTTTATGTGACCACACAAGGCATAAGGTAGTAGCAATCTGGCACGTGTCATAATTAACTTCTTCAGCGAACTAAAATATTTCTTTATCTGAAGGGAAGGCTAACCCATGTGGACAATGACACTTTCTCCAAGGAGATGGAAAATGATGCGATTCTCTTCCCCGCCATTTTCTCTTAATCCAGCTGCTTGTATTTGTTATTAGCTTTCTTCAAGAAGAGGTAGCAGTAGGACATGTCACCCGGAGGATTTTGTAAGGCAGAGGTTCCTGCCAGCTGTTAGGCAGGAACTCAGGAAGGATGTTGGAGCATTTGGGTCTAAAGTCTGTGCATGTTCATCATTTTAATCCAGCCCTTGAGCTCCTGATGAGAAGCAGATTTGGGATTTGCCCTTCTCTGCATATATCATGGTTCCACACAGCCCCTGGAAGCAGCAGCCCAGCCCTAAATGAAGGCACAGCCAGACAGTTCGGTGCCCCGTCCCCCCATTCTGCAGGGACTATCCTTGCAGCTCCCATTGGCTGCAGTTCTCAGCCAATGGAAGTTGCATCTGTAGTGCTTGGGGCAGGGACAATGCGTGGAGCCCTCTTGCTCCCCTTACATGTAGGAGCCAGACAGAAGGGGGGCATGTTGCTGCTTCTGGGAGCTTTTTGAGGTAATTTATTCCAGTGCTTAACCCTCCTGATAGAAAGATTTTCCTAATGTCTAATCTAAACCTCCCTTGATGAAATGTAAGCCCATTGCTTCTTGACCTATCTCAGAGGTTAAAGAGAATATTTTTTCTCTCTCCTCCTTGTAACAACCTTTTTAGGTACTTGAAAAGTACTATCATGTCCCCTCTCAGTCTTCTCTTTTTTAGACTAAACAAACCAATCCTTTCAGTCTTCCCTTCTAGATCATGTTTTCTATACCTTTAATTTTTGTTTCTCTTCTCTAGACTTACTCCAATTTCTCCATATCTTTCCTGTAATGTAGTGCCCAGAACTGGTCACAGTTCTCCAATTGATGCTTGATGAATGTGAAGTGGAAGAATGACTTCTTTTGTCTTGCTTACAACACTCCTGTTAATACATCCCAGAATTATATTTGCTTTTTTGATAGCAGTGTCACACTGTTGACTCATATTTAGTTTGTGGACTACTACGGACCCTTCATCCCTTTCCACAGTGCTCCTTCCTAGACAGTCATTTCCGATTTTGCATGTGTGCAATGGATTGTTCCTTCCTAAGTTATGTATTTTGCATTTTTGAATTTCATCCTATTTACCTCAGACCAGTTCTCCAGTTTGTCCAGATCATATTGAATTCTAATCCTATCCTCCAAAGCACTTGCACTTCCTCCCAATCTTTTGGAATCTCTCCCGTATTCCATGACTTTTCAAAAATAATAGCTAATGGCTCAGATATCTCTTCCGTTAGCTCCTTGAGTTTTCTAGGATGCATTTCATCACGTCCTGGTGACTTGAAGTCATCTAACTTGTCTAAGTAATTTTTCACTCATTCTTTCCCTATTTTAGCTTCTGAACCTACTCCATTTTCACTGGCATTCACTATGTTAGGTGTCCAACCACCACCAATCTTCTTGGTGGAAACTGAAACAAAGAAGTCCTTAAGTACCTCTGCCACTTCCACATTTCACTCTTCCTGCTGGATTTGGAGTAGATTGGTTCTGTCATAAGTGTGTTGTGACTTTCAGTGTCCAAGTGTCCATCCCTTGCACTCCCGCAGCTTTGTCTGGCAGCCTTGTGGGGACTAGAGATAGCTCTTTTCATATTGAAAAAGTGCCCTAATTTAATTCCTTGTCATTACAGAAAAGGAATATTGTCCAGTCAGACTGTAAAGTGCTCAATAAAACATTAGCAGATTTGATCCGTTCCCCAACAAAGCCTGGCAACTTCCCTAAACCATGAATCTATTGCTCCCTCTGCATCCATTCTTCCTCCTAGACACAAATAGGCTGTGTCTACATTGGCACCTTTTTCCGGAAATGCTTAAAACGGAACAGTTTTCCGTTTTAAGTATTTCCAGAAAAGGAGCGTCTACATTGGTCCCGGAGTTACCGTTATAACGATGCGCTTTTCCGGAAAAGCGCGTCTACATTGGCGGCGCGCTTTTCCAGAAAAGCAGAAGCCCGGAGCCATTTTGAAGAGGGCAAAGGCCACCAGACCTTTCCGGGGGCGGGGCCAGAGCGCCGTTCAGACACGTGCTTAAAGGGGTCTCCCCGGACAGCCATTGGTCTCCTGCTCCCGTGCCTTGGGACCTCTGCCAGGGACTGGCACCCTTAGCAGGTTCGGTGGTTGCCCTCTGAGTTTTGGGGACACCACCCTTTGGCCCCCAACTGCTTTTCCCTGAGTTTTGGTTTTTCTGCCCTGCTCTGTCTGCCATGGAGCCGTGGGTGGCCATTTGTCTGCTCGGGCCCCTGTTGGAGCTGTACAAGTGCCTGCAGCTCGTGCTGCAGGCCGGTGCCCTGCTGTTCATGGACCAGGAGGCAGAGATCGCATTGGACTCCCTTACCAGGGAGGCCCTGGCAACCCTGTGGCATCAGCACCCCACCGTGGAGAGGCCCGTCTGGAGTTTCGAGAGCAGCACCGACTGGTGGGAGCGGCTGGTCCTCGGACTATGGGACGACCAGCAATGGATCAGGAATTTCCGGATGAGAAAGCGGATCTTCCTGCAGCTGTGCACCTGGCTCACCTCGCGCTGCAGAGAGCCACCACCCGGCTGCGGGCACCCATCCCCATCAAGAAGAGGGTCGCCATCGCGCTGTGAAGCTGGCCACACCGGACAGCTACCGCCGTGGCACAGCAGTTCGGGTGGGAAGATCAACCGCCGGAGTGATCGCCGTGGAGGTAAGTCCCACCCTCCCCTTGCCTCCCCCAATTGTAAAGCGCCGGGTCAAAGCACATCGGCCGCCATCGTGACTGTTCGCCGGTGCGCCGGGCGTAGTTAGGGTTTTTCTTTTAGTTTAGGCTAGGGTTTAGGCCACCATCGCCTGTCCCAAGAACAGCGAAGAGGATTCGGGGTCGTGCGGAAGGCTCAAGTCAGCGCACCTGATTCCAGTCGCCTTCGAGGGATCTCCTGGCTGTTCCTCTCCCGAGGCCCGGAAGGACCAAAGGATTGAGGTGGCCAGCCGCCATCTTCCGTTGAGGATCTCCTGGCTGTTCCTCTCCGAGGCCTGGAAGGACCAAAGGATTGAGGTGGCCAGCAACACTACCCAATTGTCCTCCCTGCGCCTAGACTATGTTTAATAATCTGTAGTGTGCATCTTTTAACCGTTCTTGCTTGTTTGTTAGCTATGTAAATATAGTTTGTGGTTTACATTTTACTGAAAAGTCTCAGTATTTCTTTATGCGCCACAAACCAATGACCACTTACAAAGGGCCCCGGTGATAGAGTAAAGAATTTGTTGTCCACAGTTTGTAACCCGTTAAATTTAAGTGGCTAATTGGCATCTCAAATCATTTCTTACAGTGACTAGAGTAACACAATAACCAACACAAGAATGAACTGAAAAATAGAAAACTTTTTATTTACAAGGGGTGGGGAGACCTTCAACTGGGACGGGGGGGGAAGACCTTCAACTGGGACGGGGAGACCTTCAACTGGGACAGGGAGGGGGGGCAGTTACTGCAACGGGCGGCCCCTGCAAGCGCTCCTCCGGCGCTGGACCTGCACACGCTGGGCAGACCGCGTCCGGGCAGGCTGCACGGGGAGGTGGGCAGGAGCAGGGGCAGGAGCAGGGGCAGGAGCTGGGGCAGGAGGGGGCATGGGCTGTGCTACGGGAGGGATGGCGAGGGCATGGGGTACGGCCATGCCATAATGGATGGCGCGCACAAAGTGTGCCGTAAGGATGTCCATGGAGTTGTGCATCCCTCGGCACTCTGCCAGAAAGCACCCCAGCCCTCCTGCCGCCACTGCAGGTCCCCTGCACCCGCCGGCAATGAAGGCCTGGATGGCCTCCACGGCGATGACATGGCGGCGAAGAAGCTGGTCCTCTGTCGCAGCCTGTGCCTCCGGGTTGGCCAGCTGGGGGTGCCGCTGCTGCCGGAGTGGAGGGTCTGGTGCTCGGTCCCGCTGCAGGGAAGAGAAAAAAGGATGGGTCAGTCAGGCAGGCCGTCCACTGTCCGCACACCTCATGCCCTCCACCCCTGAGCCCAGGTGACCCCACAGTTGTGTGGCTTAGGCCCACTCGGTTCCCTCCTGCCCCGTGTTGTATGTTTGCAAGGAGGACCGCCCCTGGAGTAGGGTCCTCCTCCAGTATTGTAAGCACCGGTCTGTATCCTGGCCCCGTGGAGGGCGGGAGGGTGCTTGTGCTGCGTTCACCTGTGGAACTCCCTGCCGGTGGAGACTGTGAAAAGCTTTGGGCTAATCACTGGTGTTTGACAGGAGCGAGCTGCATCCCCACACAGTGCCTGGGAGCACATCTGGCAGAGGTGGTCTGGGCTCTCAGATCCTCATGTGGGATATCTCCTGGACGGAACCAGAAGAGTGACTGGGTGGGGTGTCCCATCCTTGCAGCAAAACTCAGGGGCCCTTCTCCTCCCACTATCCCTCCCGCAAGCCCGGTAGCCCAGAGACATGTGTGGCCACAGTGGGGACTTCCTCGGGAACCAGCCAAGGCACCGGAGCAGGCGAGGGGCTCAGTGGGGGCCACGGTCACAGGACTGTGACGCTGCGGCGCCCAACAGCAGCTGGCTGTGCCTCACAGCCAGGCATGGGACAGTGTGCCGTTCTCTGTGCTGCACACTTGGCGGAGGTGCGGGCTCTGGGCTGAGTCCCTGGGGCCCTGGCCGGTTCCAGCCGGCATCCACCCTTCCCCCTGGTCCTGCCGAATGTGTGTGAGCAGCACGGTCCCAGGCATGCCCTGCAGCTGCCTGCTGCGGCCACGTGCCGCTCGGTCACCAGGCTGCACGTGGTTGCACATGCTGCTTCCTGCCTAATGCTACACAGCATGCAGCTCACGTGGCCTGAGTGACATGCTCCCCTCCCCTCCGGGCGCCTGGCTCCCCGCCCTCCGCCCTGTGAGTGCAAACTGCAAAGACTCACCAGTGGATCCTTCCCGGCCTCAGAGGAGCTGCTGGAGGGGCCTGCTGGGTAGCAGCGCTGGCCTTCTCTGCCGAAGCGCCGCTGCTGTCCTCTCCTTCCCCCGCCTCGGTGGTTCAGATGACGGGGGGGCGCTGGCAGGTGTCCACGGGCACGTCCGGGCCTTGTGGGGCTGGCTGCCCAAGGATCGCATGCAGCCGGTCGTAGTGGGGGCAGGTGTCTGGTCCTGCCCCCCTGCCCTCGCTGGCCCGCATGTACCCCAGCCGGAGCTCCTTCACCTTTGCCCAGACTTGGTCAGTTTTCCGGGCAGGGTGTCCCTGGTGGGCCAGAGCCTCGGCCATGCGGCCGAAAATGTCCGCATTGTGGCGCCGGGACCCGGTATCATGGAGACCCTCCTCCTCCTGCCATAGGTCCAGGAGGGTTTCCAGCTCCTTGGGGGTCCAGGAGGGAGCCCACCTTTTGTGGCCCCTGGGGGCCTCCTCCGCTGGCGGTGCAGGGGGCTCACCGGCTGGAGCTGCCATGGTGCGGTGAGATGGGTGGCAGAGCTCAGGCAGCAGGGTCTGCGGCACGGTCCTGCCATGTGCGCCCAGCAGCCTCCCTACCAGGAAGTCCAGGGCTCCTACGGGGTCTCGCGCCGTCCAAAGCGCTTTTTTCCGTTTCTTCTGCTTTTCCGGAAAAGCTGTCTACACTGGCCCTTTTCGGAAAAGCTTTTCCGAAAAAGGACTTTTGCCCGAGCGGAGTGGCATAGCTTTTCCGGAAAAGCGGCTGATTTTGTACAGTAAATTGTCACTGCTTTTCCGGAAAAGCAAGCGGCCAGTGTAGACAGTTCGCAGCTTATTCCGGAAAAGCAGCTGCTTTTCCGGAATAAGTGGCCCAGTGTAGACACAGCCATAGTGTGTACTCTTTCTGATGCAATTTGTCACAAACTCGCCCAAGATCCTTAAGCCCTCTATTCTCTCTCTGACACAGAGCAGTGAGAACACCTGTTTATTTCCTTTATTATCCTTTTTATAAAGTTTTTGACATCCTCTCCACCATACTGGAAAAATTCCAGGATGAGTGGACCTTTCAGCATCATTTCCCCAGCTCTTGGCACTGGGACAAATCTTTGATCCAGTATTTCCCCTAATTGCAACATTAGCCCTAAATACACAAACATGTTCTTCACGTAAACAACTTATCTGTTCCCAAGGACTTCTCTGGGTTTCTTTTCTTTTCTTCCAGGGATGCCTGTTAAATCTCATCTTTCTGTTTAAGGGTATATCAACACTGCAATCAAACACTAGCCCCTATCAGCTGACTCTGGGCTTGTGGGGTTTGGCTGCAGAACTATAAATTGCAATGTGGATGTTCAGGCTTAGGCTAGTGACTGGCTATGGGACCCTCCCTATCTCATGGGGTCCTACAGGCTGGGCTCTAGCTTGGGCCCTAATATCTACACTGCAATTGTATAGCCTTGCAGCCCATGCTGAATCTGCTGATACTGGCCACTCATATATGTAGTACTGCAGTGCAGCCATACCCTAAGGTGCGTCTAGACTGGCAAGATTTTGCGCAAAAGTGGTCGCTTGTGCGCAAAAACTTGCCAGCTGTCTACACTGGTCGCTTGAATTTGCGCAAGAGCACTAACTTTGTAATGTACAAAATCAGTGCTTCTTGCGCAAATACTTTGATGCTCCCGCTGGGGAAAAAGCCCTCTTGCACAAGTGTTCTTGCGCAAGAGGGCCAGTGTAGACAGGGAAGGAATTTTTAAGAAAGCCCGATGGCGAAAATGGCCGCTGAGTTTCTTGCGCAAAATCGCTTCTATACTGGCCACGGATGCTTTGCGCAAAAGCACTTTTTGCGCAAAAGCATCTGTGCCAATCTAGACGCTCTTTTGCAGAAATACTTTTAACGGAAAAACTTTTCCATTAAAAGTATTTCCGCAAAATCATGCCAGTCTAGACGCAGCCTAAGGGTGCGTCTAGACTGGCAAGATTTTGTGCAAAAGCGCCGCTTTTGCGCAAAAACTTGCCAGCTGTCTACACTGGCCGCTTGACTTTGTGCAAGAACACTGACGATCTAATGTAAGATTGTCAGTGTTCTTGCGCAAATACTATGATGCTCCCGCTCAGGGATAAGCCCTCTTGCACAAGTATTCTTGCGCAAGAGGGCCAGTGTAGACAGGGAAGAACTGTTTTGCGCAAAAAAGCCCCAATGGCGAAAATGGCGATCGGGGCTTTCCTGCGCAAAATCGCGTCTAGACTGGCCATGGATGCTTTTGCGCAAAAGCATTTTTTGTGCAAAGGCACCCGTGCCAATCCAGACGCTCTTTTGCAGAAATGCTTTTAACGGAAAAACTTTTCCGTTAAAAGCATTTCCGCAAAATCATGCCAGTCTAGACGTAGCCTAAGTGACTTGCCTAGCATCACGCAAGAACTCTGTAACAAAGGAAGGGATAGAATCCAGTTATCTGGAGTAGGGATCCTACACACAAGTGTCTCATTCCCTATGCAAACCTGATTAATTTCCAGAACACCTCCATCTTGTGCACTGAATGAAGCAGCAGTTCTGGAATACATAGAAAACACGAGAAACAATAGTATGTGTTCATGTAATGTAAAGGCTAGATCATATGCGTGGGGCGGCCTGTGCAAACTTAATTCAGTCCCTAGCTTTTGAGTGTTCGACATTGCAATTTGAATACCCTGGTAATATGGGAAGGTTGTGTGAGGTGAGTGAGAGAGAGAAATCCTGGTCCCATTAAAGTCAACGGGAATTTAGCCATTAACTTCAGTGGAGCCAGAATTTTACCTCAACTCTTTATCTTGTAAAACTACCTGCCTATTTCATAATCCCTTCATTATTTTGTCATTTCAGCTCTCTCACACACCAGTGCTGAAAACATATTTTAACTGAATTCAACACTAGCTTTCTGCTAGTCCCTTAGGGTACGGCTACACTAGCTCGTTAGTTCGAGCTAGGTAGGGTAATGAGGGCAAGCGGAGTTGCAAATGAAGCCGATTTAAATATCCCGGCTTCATTTACATGGCACCGCCATTTTAAATCCTTAGTCGAACTCCGTGATGCACGACTAGGTAGTTCGAATTAAGATCCTAATTCGAACTACCGCTACTCCTCGTGGAATGAGGAGTAACGGTAGTTCGAATTAGGATCTTAAATTCAAACTACCTAGTCCGTGCCGCGTGTAGCCGCGGGCATGGAGTTCGGACTAAGGGGGATTTAAAAATGGCGGCGCTCGGGAACATGCAAATGAAGCCCGGGATATTTAAATCCCGGGCTTCATTTGCAACTCCGCTTGCCCTCATTACCCTACCTAGTTCGAACTAACGAGCTAATGTAGCTGTACCCTGACTTACCTGGAGGTGTTAGCAGGATCTTTCATCGCCGCCTCCCAGAAGGTTCCTTCTCAGCCCAGCTTCATCTGATTCACCCACTTGGACCTACTCCCAGTCAAGACAAAACAAAAGCTTAATTTACTTTATTTGGCGCACAGTGAAGCCATCTGAGGGTTAAGCCTATTGAGATCAGATCCTGGGAATCCTTCCCTTGTCTTGTGTTTCAAAGGGGTGATGCTGCTGCATGACCAGCCCTTCATGAAGGGAAGGTGTGAAAAGTTTTGGAATCAGATTTGGGGAACCAGTTCTTCTTGGCACAGTTCTACCAATTCAGTCTCAGGGAGGGCTGCCAGAATCTTGTGGTCTGGTGGAGTGTCACAGTTTTTCTATGTACAGACAATTTACAGCTTGCTTTTACAATAACGTTTCTTCCCTTCCTGATTTTTCTCTTTATCGCTTTGGCAGTCATTGATTCCTCCCCTGCCCTGATATCTGAAACGTTCTTCTTCGCGTGGTCCCTGTGGGTGCTCCACTCTAGGTGTCGGGCTCGTCCCGGCGCCGCTGGTCGGAGGCTTTTCGTAGCTGTAGTCAGCCGGGCCGCGCCTGCGCAGTAGCCATCACGCGCCGTTCGCGCCCTTTCTCTCGTTGTGCGGTCCAGCCCCTTGCCAGTTCCTCTCAACTGTCCTCGGCTGCTGGCGGAGCTCCGTTGTCTCTCCTCAGAGAAGGCCTTTCTACAAACAAAGTTAAAAGTTCGTTAGGTTTTCTTTCTCTCTTATTTTAGTTAGTTAGTACTTAGTAGTTTAGCTGTATTTAAAAAAAAATAGTTAAGGTTAGTGAGTTCGTTAGTTAGACAGTTATTGTTCTTAGTTTTTAGTTCATAGTTGTTCAGTTTGAACTCCTACTGAATTGGGAACCAAAATGCCTGGTTTGCCAGGTTTTAAAAAGTGCTCCCAGTGCAAAGACCCCATGCTGGCATCTGATGGCCACGACGCCTGTATACGTTGCCTGGGAGAGTCCCATATCCCTCACAAGTGTGCCCACTGTTCCAGGCTAACTGCCAGGGCACGTAGGGATAGAGACATGAGGCTGAAATTAATTCTCTTCGATAAGGTGCTTCAGCCTCCTGAGGCGGCCCCGCAGAACTCCACCACGGAGCACAAGCGGAGAGCGTCACCACCGGGAGAGTTGGCTGCTAAGAAGAAGAAAAGAGCTTCCCCGGCACGCTCCCTAGCCGCTGCTCCTCTGACTAAAATAAGTCAGGGAGATCAACCAGGCACTTCAGGAGTGGCCCGTCAGCCCGTTAAGACAGGGGCTCAGGCCAAATCCAAAGTGCCTAAGCCTTTGGTTCGTTCCTCGTCGGTGCCGGTGCCCTCAACCCTTACTAAACCTATGGGCAGAAAAGCGGCACCTTCGCTCCAGAAATGTCTATCTACGCATGCACTGGAACTGAGAACCCTCAGCACTGGCAGTGGAATGACATGGAGCGCACGAACCGGCACTGAGGTCAGCACCGCATCAGCCGTCGACGACACCAACAGGGCCAGTGTCCCATAAGCGATCGGGGGAACCCCAGCAATCCGGCACCCAATCGGCACTGGTGCAGCAGCAGCCGCCTGCGGCACCAGATATGGTGCCGGGGGCGGCACCGCATCTCCATAGGGAAGCGAACGAGGCGCCGCCAGAGTATTGTGACCCACCTCCAGATGCAGCACCGGTGGCAGACTTGGACTCCCCATCCTCATCGGTACGGCATTCTCCAATCCTAGTGCTAGATGATGAGGACCACACCTCACCAAAGTACCTCTCCACTGACGAGTCTCGCACGGTGCCTCCCTCCATTCCGACAAAAGCGGCAAGAAAATCGGCTCCGAGAAGGATGTCCCTCTCTCCGTCACCTGTGTTCTCTCAGGTGTCTCCGTCTCCTCCACGGTACCGTTCACCGTACAATGAGCCTCACTATCGGCATAGCCCCTGATCTCCACGTCGGCATTTGAGATCTCATCATACCTACGTATACAGGCATCCTTTGCCCCATTATGGGGTGCCATCACATAGATCTCGTTTGCCCACTCGCTCACCTATGAGATCTTATAGGAGTGGGTATGGCAGTGCTTATTCATCCAGGAGGTCGTCTCTGGATTACTCCTATCGTGGTGGGGCAACATATAGTGTTTCTCACGGATACGGAAGATCTCACTCTCCTTCCCATTCCTGTTGTTGCCATAGGTCTGCAGACAGACACCAGTCCCCACCAGGTTCGGTGCAACAGCCAGCCCTATCACCGAAGACTCCTATGGCTGCTCCTCTACCTCCACAAATGTCTGAACCAGAGGAGGGTCAAATCTCAGACGACGACGACCACCTGCATAGCATTTCCCCAGCTGATATCTTGTCATCCTCTCCAGACAAGGCCGTCTTCCAGGGGGACACCTCACCCCAGACGATGGACAAGAATTCCAAGAGCTTTTCAAAAGGGTAGCGCAGATACAAAATGTCCAGATGGCAGAGGTGCAGACGAAGCAATATAGGCTACTGAAAAACCTGCACCCAAGACAACAATCTAGGGCAGCGCTCCTTATTGATGAGGCGATCCTCGAGCCAGCCACGGAAATCTGGCACACCCCTGCATCAGCTATGCCCACATCAAAATGGATGGAGAAGAGATACTTTGTCCCTTCTAAAGGTTTAGAGTTTCTTTTCACCCACCCCCAGCCAAACTCACTGGTAGTTGTTGCAGCCCTCAATCGAGCCAAGAATCCACAGATGAAGAATACGGCAGTGCAAAAAGAGGCCAAAAAATTGGATGTATTTGGTCGGAAAGTTTACTCTTTGTCCACACTCCTTCTTCGCATTGCCAACTGTGCGGCTCTGCTCTCCAATCATGGATTTGATAACATTGCCAAGTTGGCAGAGCTCGTCCAGAACACTTCGGAAGCGGACAAGGCCATATTGTGTTCTGTGGTGCAGGAGGGCTACGTATGCTCCAGGGCTAGCCTCCAGATTGCCATGGATGTCAAGGACACTGTGGCAAGATCAATAGCTACCGTGATATCCATGCGCAGGGCATCATGGCTAGCTGCAGCGGGTGCCCCTAGGGATTTACAAACTAAAGTTGAAGACCTTCCTTTCGATAAATTAAAGCTGTTTGTGGATAAGACCAATGAAGTCTTACATACTGGAAAAGACTCTCGTACAACCCTCCGTACACTCGGCATGTACGTACCACCGTTCCGACGCAGAAGGTATTTCCCGTATCAGAGGAGATATGATTATCAATTCCACAAGCAACAGCCTTGGCCCTTTGATCAGACACGCTCCAAGCAAAGGCCACAATGCAGATGCCCGCAACCATCCAGGGCGCCTAACGCACCACATACAAAGCAGCAAGTTTGACTCCTCTGTCGGGGGCACAACCACACCAGTCGTCATTGTCGACACTGCCAGCACCATCCCCATTTTCCATCATCGTCTTCAGCCTTATTACAGTCACTGGGCTGGGATAACAACTGACAAGTGGGTATTGGAAGTGATGAGATCAGGCTTCACTATCCCCTTTACTTCCATTCCCCCTACCACCGCACCAACCCCGTCCCTTTTCAGGGACCCCTCTCACGAGGACCTTTTGCAACAAGAAGCCCATCATCTACTTGCCATCGGGGCGATAGAGAAGGTCCCAGACGAATTCAAAGGAAGAGAGTTCTATTCGCGCTACTTCCTGTTGCAAAACAAGACGGGGGGGGTGTGGAGACCGATCCTCGATCTGCGCTGGCTCAATTGTTATCTTCAGAAACGCCGTTTCAAAATGGTAACCCTTACGACAATAATCCCATCTCTGAACCACAATGACTGGTTTGCTGCCCTCGACTTGCAGGACACTTATTTTCACATTACAGTTCATCCAGCGCACAGACGGTTCCTGCGCTTCATGATAAACAAGGACCATTTCCAATACCGCGTCCTCCTGTTCGGCCTGGCATCGGCTCCCAGAGTTTTCTCAAAGACTCTAGCAGTTGTTGCCACACATCTCCGCCGCAGACAGGTACTCATATTCCCTTACCTGGATTATAGCCTGATCAAGGCGCCCACACATCGGGAGGCCATGCACATGGTTTCAATGACCAGGCGAACGTTCGATGCCCTCGGCCTCATAGTGAACGAACAAAAGTCGATCATCATTCCCACACAAAATAGAAAGTTCATAGAGGCAGTCCTTACTCCCTTTCGGCAAGGGCATACTTACCTCTAGACAGGTTCCACGCAATACAGGAACTCGTGAAGGTCCTTGACAAAGCTCCAACTGTATCCGTCCATACCTGCCTTCACTTCAGAGACCTTCAACACTGGTTGGCAAGTGTGTATATACCACAAAAGCACAGTATTCACAAAATGGTCACAGTGTGGCCCCATGTCCGGGAGTCCCTGCGTTGGTGGACGCAAACAGGGAACCTCCTATCAGGAGTCCCATTCCATTATCCACAGCCCACCGCACTGATAACAACGGATGCCTCACTCATTGGTTGGGGGGCGCACGTGGACAGCGACCGCATTCAGGGCAAGTGGTCCCCCATGGAAAGGGGTTTTCACATCAATCTCCTAGAATTATGTGCCATCTTTCTTGCGTGCAAGCACTTTCTTCCACACATACGGAACACCTCTGTCAGGATTTTCACAGACAATGTGGCAGCAATGTATTATGTGAACAGACAAGGGGGCGCAAGATCACGCTCCCTCTGTGCCGAAGCAGTGTGGTTTTGGAACTGGTGCATAAGGAACAATGTCACCATAACAGCATCATACTTACCTGGCATCAGCAATGTCATTGCAGATTCTTTGAGCAGACGGTTCCCATTAGATCACGAGTGGGAAATAAGATCGGACATACTGCACCGCATTTTTCGGAGGTGGGGAACGCCAACAGTAGATCTGTTCGCCACGGTACACAACACCAAGTGTCCTCTGTTCTGTTCCAGAGCGGCAGTGGGAAGGGGCTCTCTAGGCGATGCTCTTCTGACCACCTGGCAGAGATCGCTCCTTACGCTTTTCCCCCGACAGTCCTCATCCCAAGGACTCTCGAGAAAATAACGCTGGAGGCAGCAACAGTCATCCTAATAGCTCCAGCGTGGCTGAGACAAGCATGGTACCCATTCTTGCACAGGATGTCCATATGGCCACCCTGGCCGCTTCCTCTTCTCCCAGACCTTCTATCACAGGAGCAAGGCACTCTCCTGCATCCCAGGCTCAATGCACTCCACCTCACAGCATGGCTGATAACTGGTTCAAAAATGACGAGACCCTTAGTTCGGAGCCGGTCAAGGCAATATTGATGAACAGCAGGAAAGCTTCTACCCGAAAGATTTACCTGGCAAAGTGGCACAGATTTGCACAGTGGTGTCGTACTCATAACACGCAACCTCTCGCCTCTCCTCTACATCAGATTCTTGACTACATCCTCCAGCTCCACGAATCAGGGCTCTCCATGTCATCCCTGAAAGTTCATCTAGCGGCTATCAGTGCTTTCCATGATTCAGTACACAGCTCTTCAATATTTTCTCACCAAACCACAAAAAGATTGCTTAAGGGCTTGATGAACATACACCCACCCCACAGGCCACCACCCCCGGTCTGGAACTTAGACTTGGTGCTGCATACCATCATCCACCCTCCCTTTGAGCCCCTGGCATCGGTACCGTTGCGAATGTTAACAATGAAGGTGATATTCTTACTAGCTATCACTTCTGCACACAGAGTCAGCGAGTTGGGAGCACTGATGGCAAATCCGCCCTACACATCTTTCTCTAAGGACGCAATAACATTATGACTACACCTGGTGTTTACGTCTAAGGTCAACTCATCTTTTCATATCAACGAACCCATAGTTCTAGCCTCATTTTATCCTAAGCCGCACTCTTCTCGCTCCGAGGCATTATTACATATGCTCGATGTTCGACGAGCTCTCTCCTTTTACATAGAGTGAACCCGCTCATGGAGACGTACGGATAGGCTGCTCATATTGATAGCGCAGTGTTCCAAAGGCAACCCACTCTCGAGCTAACGTATTTCCAGACTCATTACTACTTGCATTACTACACGTCATTCACTCAAAGGAAGACCGCTCGCTTCACAGCCTATCGCTCACTCTACTAGGGGGGTGGCTACCTCCACTGCGTTCGCGCGAGGCGTCCCTCTTAGTGACATTTGCTGGGCAGCCACCTGGTCCTCCAGTGCCTCATTTGTACATCATTATGCTATAGTACATCTTTGGGCCACAGACTCGTCTGTAGCAACTGCGGTTCTATCATCTGCAGAAAATCATTGACCCGGTGTGCACATTCGCTACTGCTTTATAGTCACCTAGAGTGGAGCACCTATGGGGACCACTCGAAGAAGAAGAAGAAGTTACTCACCTTGTGTAGTAACGATTGTTCTTCGAGATGTGTCCCCGTGGGTGCTCCACGTCCCGCCCTCCTCCCCACTCCGAGTCTTCTCTTCTGTCTCACTGCAGATTCTGAGCGGTGAGAGGAACTGGCGAGGGGCCGGACCACACACCGAGAGAAAGGGCGCGAACGGCGCGCGACGGCTACTGCGCAGGTGCGGCCCAGCCGACTACAGCTACGAAAAGCCTCCAATCAGCGGTGCCTAGAGTGGAGCACCCACGGGGACACATCTCAAAGAATTATCGATACTACACAAGGTGAGTAACTTCTCCTTGCAGAGCTTTTGTGTTGCCTTTCTCATTAGTTCAACAGCATCACTAGTATAATGATACAGCTCTGGAAATCCTAATTATTATTTTATAGGCCTTTTGTTTCTATGTACAGTAATTCCTCATTTAACACGTGCCTGCTTAACACGTTTTCATGATAGCACGATTTTTTTTAGGGAACGTTTTTTGAATTACACGACCCTCCCCAGAATAACATGATTTCCCCAGCCAGCCCATTGCCAGCGGCTGCGTGGGGCTACCCCTGCCTCCCTGCAAAGCGGCGGAGGGTTCGCCACTCACCGCGCCGTTCCCCACTGACTCCCCCTTGCCAGACGCCTTGCCCCCTCTCCTCCGCTCCCGCTTGCAGGCCGGTGGCTGGGTTTCCCTAGCTAGCCCATCGCAGGTGGCTGAGCGGGGCTTCCCTCACCTCCCTGAAAAGTGGCGGAGGGTTTACCGCTCGCCGCGCCATTCCCTGGTGACCCCCCCTCGCCGGACGCAGTGCGGGTCCCGGCAGACCCATCACAGGGGCATACTCCCAACCCAATCCCCTTCCCCTCTCCTCCCCTTTCCTTCTCCAGAGCCAAACACCTCCCCTCCCTGCTGTAACCCAGCCCCCTTTCTCCCCCAACATTATGTCCTGGTCCCAATAGACACCACTGCTTGAAACGCAACCCCCACCTTTTCCATTATTTTCAATGGTAAAATTGACCCCGCATAACACGTTTTCACTTAACACAATCATTTTCTGAAACATATCTATAGTGTTAAATGAGGAATTACTGTATTCTATGTTAATATCGCCAAACCCAACATCTCACATCAATATTACTGCGAGGTTTTAGTGTATGACTGTGAGCTACTGTGGTATATCTTAAATAAAGGGTGGGTTGTCAAGTTTGATGACCCAACATTTGAATTTGAGTTCCTCTTTTCTTTTCCCTGAGGAAGTATGTATAGCAGGGGACTCTGGGGCTCGAGTCCTGAGTCTACCTTAGACTTCCTCTGTGACCCTCAGAAACTCACTTACGCTCAAATGTTCAAACCTTAATGTCTCAACTTAAACAACTACATAAGTGGCCTGATTTTCAAAGGGGACAAGCATCTGCAGCTCCCAGCTAAGTCAACATGCCTTGTGAGCCTCAGATGATAAAATCTAGGAGTAAAGTATCTAAAAATTACCTGTTTTATATCTGGCTGAAAATATCTGTAATACACATTGTATCTTAACTAATAGTATGAAGGCAGAAAGAGGCAAGTAACACATTTCATTGTCAAGATCCATTGTTATGAACACTGAAGGAATGGAAACTATTTCAAAGATTATTAACCTTCTTTATAATATCCTGAATCATGATCTGACTTCAGACACAATAGCAAGGTGATTCAGAGTTAAAATAGAAAAATGGGGATTACACTCTTTTCTTAAGAGTCATATTCTTGTGTCAAAGAAAAAGGCAGTACATCCTGAATGGAGGATGGTGTGTTCAGTTGCTCTGCTATGCTGTGACTTTCACCGCAGGATAGATAACATTGTGTAGCAGGTTAACTGAGCTCCCCGAGCTTTTCTTGTTGTATTAGTTCAGGAGTGGGCAAGATCCCATAACATGCTGGGATGTATGGGACAACAGGGGCATGTAATAGTAAGGCAGCTTCTAGTGAATACGCATATAACTCATTTTGGGAACTGTATAAGGGATGACAAATGGATTATGTGGGAGAGTAAGCTGCCTCCATATCCCAGGCAACAGCACATATACCCTGAGAGACTGCTAGAGGTTGTACAAGTTGAAGAAAGGGTGGACAGTGAGCAGGAAGAGGGTGCGAGCATCAGAAGAAGCTGTTACTCTATATTCCATACGCTGCAAGGGCTGGGTAGGGCCTCCAGCATGGGTAGGTCCCTCATAATATAGAACTACAGAACAGAACTACCATCTGCAAGTTCAACTGCAGGTGGTGGCTCTGCACACACCTCTATGGGGGCAAGATCATTTGATCCATATGAATAGTGATTCTCTCATAACAGAATTCAAATCAGCAGACACCTCTGGCAGAAGTTCGGTTCAAAGTTACTCCAAATGCACATGGAGAGAGGGCATAGCAATGCCAGTCACATGCTCTCAGAGAAGGATCAGAGCAAGTAACGTTCATTCACATTATGGCTTGAGCCACAAGGGGGTTGCTTATCCAAACAGCAGATCAGCACATCCGTATGTCTGGGTGCTTGCAAATCCTCGATTTCTACATGAGCATTGGTCATGGACATACGTTGGAACATGCAAAATGTATGCGCACTTTTGAAAACTTGGGCTGTTTTTTTAAAGAGCAATAGATGGTGGCACACAGTTTCATTACTTATATCTCATTCCTTGATGTGAGGGCGTTACATTAAATATTGGGGTTGATTTTCAAAGATATACCTGGGGGTTTTGTTCAAGGTTTCCCATGAAAATCAAAGGGAGTTTTGCAGCTCAAATACTAAGAAATATTGAAAACACTTCTATTCGTGTTAAGCATTCATTCTGAATATATTTGAAGATATTTGCAGTTTTATGCTATAAAATGAAGAAATCAACTGAAGCTGAGTGATTATGGTCTTTGTACAATAATTCCATGATGAATTTTTAATTAGTGCTAGTTACTTACTTACTCATAACTTAGAAAACATTCTTCATCTCTATGCATAAACATCAGTATAACAAAGGTTCAGGCTGGGGACCATGCTGTGCAGATGGGTGGATAGAAGGGGTATAAGGTAATACTTTACTCCCCTGTGCCAGCTATCCATAATGTCAGCAGCCACTGGACAAATGTAACCGTATTTCCTTTGTGAATCTACAGAAGTGATAAGGAGGAGAATGGGTGGAGTCTTGGCTTGCTTCCACCCTAAAACTCCGGCTAGCACAGCTGTGCCAATATGATGAGAGAGAGGTGTGAACATTATGCCCGGTATAAAGCTGGTGCAAGGTACATCTTGGTTCCCAGAGTAAAGGAGGAATTGGGAGGCAGATTGTGACTCTGTATCATAATCTCCTTCCCACTCTACTCCTGGGTCAGTGCAACAATGCATTGACCCGTTCCCAGGGCTTGTAGCAGAGTCACAGTTGACTCCTCCCTTTCCCCAATCGGGTTATCCTACCAAGCATGTCAGTTACATTGAACAATGGGGACTTAATTTCCTTGATTTATAAATTGAATGTGTACAACTTTTTTTTTCAGAGTAACTCTAACCAGTTGCTTTGGGGTGTTAATGAATATGCTGAATGTGAGGTGTTTTTCAGACTGAATAAATGAAGATGATTCATTGTGAAATTATAATTCTCTGCTTCTGATTAACTGTGTCATAATGTGTACCACACCCTTGTTACCTAAGAGGAAAGTATAATGTGAGGACTGTATTATATTAAAGACTCAATAAAACTGCTGAAGGAGATCCCAAATTTCAATCAGCTCATTCACCTACCAGAAAGTAGGGATATTGGATTTCTGTCTGTCTGTCTCTCTCTCTCTCAATCTCTCTCTTTCAGGGACTTGCTTCTTGAGCTGGAATGCCTTTCGGTTTGTTGTAAATGGTAGATTCTTTGTATATTCCAGGTAAAACAAATTAAGTTTTGAGAGACTGTGGAACATGCCAACATGATTGACAGACAGTAACTGGGAATAGTTTCAAAAGTCTCTCAATTCCAGGGAAAAAACCCCAATGGCATCAAAATGTATTTGTGTAAAATCATGGCCTTTGTGGTCTGTGCTGGAAGATGCTGTGGTATCCTAGACAAAGGCAGAGGCCAATGCAAGCCTTCCATTGATGACAACGGCCTTTGGATCAGGCCCATGAAGCTCTTCTACCATTCTTTGTTTCTTCCTCCCTCCCCTGTTCACCAAACAACCAATCTCTTATCTGAAGTGTATGATACCAAACTGTTTAGGATAGTCAAGACAGAAGCAGACTGTGAGGGACTCCAAAAAGATCTCACCAAACTGAGTGATTGGGCAACAAAATGGCAAATGAAATTTAATGTGGATAAGTGTAAAGTAATGCACATCGGGAAAAATAACCCCAACTATACATACAGTATGATGGGGGCTAATTTGGCTATGACAAATCAGGAAAAGATCTTGGAGTTATCATGGATAGTTCTATGAAAACTTCCACACAGTGCAGCGGCGGTCAAAAAGGCAAATAGGATGCTAGGAATTATTAAGAAAGGGATAGAAAATAAGACACAGAATATCTTACTGCCCCTGTATAAAACTATGGTACGCCCACATCTTGAATACTGTGTACAGATGTGATCTCCTCACCTCAAAAAAGATATTTTGGCCTTGGAAAGGGTTCAGAAAAGGGCAACTAAAATGATTAGGGGTTTGGAACGGGACCCATATGAAGAGAGGTTAAAGCGACTGGGACTTTTTAGTTTAGAAAAGAGGAGACTGAGGGGGGATATGATAGAGGTATATAAAATCATGAGCGGTGTGGAGAGGGCAGATAAAGAAAAGTTATTTATTAGTTCCCATAATAGAAGAACTAGAGGACACCAAATGAAATTAATGGGCAGCAGGTTTAGAACTAATAAAAGAAAGTTCTTCTTCACACAGCGTGTAGTCAACCTGTGGAACTCCTTGCCAGAGGAGGCTGTGAAGGCTAGGACTATAACAGAGTTTAAAGAGAAGCTAGATAATTTCATGGAGGTTAGGTCCATAAAAGGCTATTAGGCAGGGGATAGAAGTGGTGTCCCTGGCCTCTGTTTGTCAGAGGCCGGAGAAGGATGGCAGGAGACAAATCACTGATCATTGTCTTCGGTCCACCCTCTCTGGGGCACCTGGTGCTGGCCACTGTCGGCAGACAGGATACTGGACTAGATGGACTTTTGGTCTGACCCAGTACGGCCGTTCTTATGTTGTTATGCATTTTCTCGAAAAATGTCAGGTTTTGCCCAATTGTGTACAGTTAAGAGGAGAGTAACAAATGGACAGAAATCTTGAATAAAGAAATTTAAAAAAATAACAAATAGTCTTGCAGCACCTTAGAGACTAACAGAGAAGGGGGGGGGTGAAAAGGAGGGAAAAAAAGGGGTGGAATTGTCATAATGTTCTTGCTAAATGAAGCTGATAGAGTGGGTACTTCGTGCTCTTAAGCACCCTGGGTATGTCTAGACTGCATCCCCTCTGTCAGCAGAGGGATACAGATTAGGCAGGTTGACATTGCAAATGAGGCAGGGATTTAAATATCCCGTGCCTAATTTGCATGAAAATGGCCGCCGCGTTTTGCTGACTCAGCACTTTGTCTGCAAAAAGCAGCAGTCTAGAGGGGGATCTGTCGAGAAAGAAAGCCTTTTTCAACAGATCCCTTATGCCTCCTGCAAGGAGGTTTACCGGATCTGTCGAAAAAGGCTTTCTTTCTCGACAGATCCCCCTCTAGACTGCCGCTTTTTGCTGACAAAGTGCTGAGTCGGCAAAACATGGTGGCCAATTTTATGCAAATTAGGCAGGGGATATTTAAATCCCTGCCTCATTTGCAATGCCGACCTGCCTAATCTGCATCCCTCTTCCAACAGAGGGATGCAGTCTAGACATATCCCCTGTGCTTGTTTTTTAAATGTCATTAGTATGTGGAATGTAGCAGGCCATCCAGGCAAGGTCTTAGTTTAGACCTCTGTTGCAGGTATCAAACTTGTAAATGAAATTAAGTTCTGCTACATTCAGCATGGACACTCTAATTGACATTTTTTCTCGCTTTTTCTCTTCTTTTTCCTTCTCTTCCTCTCCCCCCACTCATCCCCTCTCTTTCTCTGCTATTGATTTGGAAACTGGACCCCTGAAATCCATTCATCTTTTAATGATGAAGTGGGTTGTGCCCATGAAAGCTCATGATACTATCTACATGTTTTGTTAGTATCTAAGGTGCAGAAAGACTATTCATTATTTTTTAAGTTTTTTTTCAGTTAGACTAACACAGCTACCCCTCTGAAACGTTTGAATAAAGAAGAGTTAGTCAGAACTCTGACCTGTTCTTGAGTGGTCACTTCTCTCTCAAAGGTGTGTTTATCATGTTCCCTGGGATGAAGATCCTCAAGTAAACATCTCATTAGTCTCTGCTTAAAGTCATGCTGACTGGCACCAGAATGTGACATTTTTGGAAGATTTCCATTCTCCTACCACTTCCTGCCCCCTTAGAATAAAATGAATTTGTGAATGATACATCTTTTAGAAAAGAAGAGACTGTCAATGTT
Source organism: Rafetus swinhoei (assembly GCA_019425775.1). Taxonomy (NCBI): domain Eukaryota; kingdom Metazoa; phylum Chordata; order Testudines; family Trionychidae; genus Rafetus; species Rafetus swinhoei. The sequence goes on from CM033424.1 coordinate 157,076,478, forward strand.
TAACTGTGTTATCCTATCCTCACTGTTGTTGCTTTTTCTCTTATTTAGTGTTAAACTCTAAAGACATTTTAAATACATGTAGAGCTTTGTGAGAAGCAAGGCATTTCTTTATGCCAAGAAATAAAAACAGACAGGATGATTATGTGCCTTGATTTTGAACTCTAGCCGACTGGTTGTCAAATGAGTCTGGGTGCAATTAAGACTACAATAGTTTGCCTGGATACAGGCTCTGAATAATCAGGCTCAAGGACTTTGAAGAAGAAAAAATCCCTTGAAAATATGACCATGCCAGGTCATAATGGTGACTAGAGCCAACCTCAAAAGAGGGCACTACCATCACTATCTGTGGGTGATGAGGAATCTGGGGTATTGCCAATGGAGGCTCTTCAGGGAAGGAAAAAGCAGGCTCTTCCTCTTCTATACAGATACAAAGACTGTGTGACCTTACTCACTCCTGTAACCTGGCTTTGGGTGCAGAATTTAGTGTTAATTTTATCTGCCAGCCAGAGGTGAAAGTAAGCAGGTGCACTCTGGTGCACAGCTCTGGCAAGATCTGGCTGAGCTGCGGCAAAAGCCAGCAGGGAGCTATTTAAAGAGCTGGCAAGATCCCGGTTTGCAATAAGATAGTACCTGTAAGGAATTTTAAATTACTTTCACCCTTGCTGCCAGCCTTCAGACATTATGGCTGTGTCTACACTGGCACCCTTTTTCGGAAAAGGGATGCTAATGAGACACAGCGCAATTACAAATCGCGGGATTTAAATATCCCCAGCGGTATTTTATGAACATAACTGCGCTTTTTTCCGGCTCGGGGTTTTGCCGGAGAAAAGCGCCAGTCTAAACGATCTTGCGGAAAATAAAGCCCTTTCAAGATCTCTTATTCCTACTTTCAAGTAGGAATAAGAGATCTTGCGGAAAAGGGTTTATTTTCCTCAAGATCGCGTCTAGACTGGCGCTTTCTCCGGCAAAACCCCCGAGCCGGAAAAAAGCAGCCATGTTCATGCAAATACCGCGGGGGATATTTAAATCCCCCGCGGATTTGCAATTGCGCTGTGTCTCATTAGCATCCCTTTTCCGAAAAAGGGTGCCAGTGTAGACACAGCCTATGAGTCTTCTCTGGGTATTACCTTGTGAATAGCAACCACTGAATCTCTTTTCTTTTGAGGCCTGGGTCTTCTCTGATACCAGAATAACTCCTATTGATTTCAGCAGATTTATACCTACAGAATCAGACCCTCTGTGGGTTTGCATACATGTAATCATTTAACATAAAAATATTGTAATCGGTGCTCAGTTTATGGAGTAAGCTAGAGATAGCATGACAAAAAAAATCTTCTTTTTCTTATTTTTAATTGAAGAAGCAAAATTCAGAGAATACATTACATCTAATTTTAATGAAATTTTACAGTTGTTTAGACCTGCATATACTTTATAGTGCTGTTTAACATAAGGCTGTAAAGATGGAAGAATTCAGTTGAAGTGATACAATTTAAGTCTTGGTATTGGAACAGAAGGTTTAGCTATGTCTGCCTAAATATATATGCGTTTGTAGCATAACGGTTTATGGAACCTGTTTCTGCTTCTCTTCGCTCTTTTATACAAATCATGATTAATTGTACCAAAGTCCAGGTAGCTACATCTAGATACTACCACTATGAAATCAGAATTGGGCCCATAAATTATAGCAATGAAAATCAATATTGCACTTTGTTATCAAACTCAAAGTTTCAAAATAACATCTTAGGATATCAGAAACTAGAGTAAGTTGGAATTTTCTGAATTTTGGTGCAAAATATTATTGAAATTTAGATTTTGAAAAAGCAACTATTTTTAATGCAGGTTTTATTATTTTGCAATCAGTGTGGGGAGACATAAAGCTATTGCAGATGCCATGGTAACATTGTGCTTTGTCTCATAAAGAGACTTTTTAAACTGGAAGACAATCTATTAATACAATCTTAATAATAAACTCTAGCTATAAATACATGACAACAGATAAAGTCCCTTTTAAAATGGAAGTTCTGTTACTAGGGGCATATCTAGATTGCAGTGTAAAGCACAGGGTTTGAGCTAAGGTTCAGTGCTAACTCTACTATCTACACACAAACCTAGGGCACAAACACAGGATACCAGTGTCCCATGGGATTTGAGGGTCCAAGCTTCCATCAAGTCAGTTCAAGCGTTATTAGTTTTGCAATGTAGACACAACCCTACTGGACTCATGATCTGGGAGACCTGCAATATCCCACAGGCTGATTTTACTTTGTTCTGTAGGCAGTCTGGTGTGGAGACAGTCAAGTTTTCCCACACTGCACTATGAACAAAGGGCTACATTTTGGGAGGGCACCAGTAAGACTGGCATATGGGTGGTTAGACTTGGCCCGCATAACGCAGTGGAGTGATGGAGCCCCAGGTTGGAAACCAAGTTCCAGCAATTCTTAACCTGGGGTTACACATGAATCTAGGTGCTCAAACCCTAGTTAAACTCAGGGGTTGCTAATTCAAGTTCTACTAACCTTGGGCTTACATTGGAGCCTAGTCATAGTTTTACCCTAAGGGTGTGTCTAGACTGCAGGCTTTTTTCGGAAAAAAAACTTTACCTGCGTCTAGACTGCCGCTGCGTTCTTTCAAAAATAAATTGAAAGAATGCGGCAGTTTTTTTGACCGCGGTAAATCTCGTTTTACAAGGAAGAACACCTTTTTTCTAAAGTGCTCTTTCGAAAAAAGGCGCTATGTAATGCAAACTGTGCTTTTTCGAAAAAGAGCATCCAGACTGCCTGGGTCCTCTCTTTCGAAAAAGCAGCTTGCTTTTTCAAAAGTACTGGTTGTAGTCTAGACGCTCTTTTTCGAAAGAGGCTTTTTCGAAGTATCTTTCAAAAGAGCCTCTTTCCAAAGAGGCTTGCAGTCTAGACGTAGCCTAGGTGTCCATTTGACTATATTTTAAAAGTCAAATCAGAAATTAGCATAGGAACTCTGTTCTGATTTGTACTCTGTGTATTCTGGCTGCTGACTTAATGTTGATATTCTATATATACAGAGGCCTTGTTTTATTTAGGACTGTATGTTAGCAAAAACAGTTTGTAACACCATAAGGTTAGATATGGGCCCAAGTTTGCAAAGTTCTGAGCTGTACTCTGATATGAACTGCTCTAACATGCAGGGAGAGGGCAGGCTTATATAGACCATTATAGAGTTGGGGAGTAGCTGGTAATTTTGGATGTCATCTTCCCTGAAGCTAATGATAATTAGGATTGAGAGGCTTAGTTTGAATCCATCTCTATACAAACCCAAATTGAACCATCACAAAAATTAAATATAATCAAACACTTGAAGCAAGAACTCTGTACTATAAGGAATTATGCCAGTCCTAATTAAAAGGATGTCTTTCTTCCCTCCTCATCATAATTATCTGTAAGATGAGCAGTTCTCAGTCAAGATCAGGCCTTCCACAGCCTACCTACAGTGTAGTACATTACTTACAGGTTACAACACAGGGATGGACTAGAGAGGAAGGCAGGTGATGTGCTAGAGCCATATGTAAGTACGTACATAGTCATGATTTGCATAAAGAAAACTGGGTGTGTGCTATCTATGAATAGTTCATTTAGCAATGTTCATGGCTTTCCCATAAAAATTGTACCAGATGGTAACTGGAATGTGCTTTCTGCCCTTTGTTCTAGCCTTAGATCTGAAAACAGACTTGCCTCAAGTTGAGCAAATAGAAAAAGTGAGGCATGGCTCCCTGAGTAACATTTTATCAAAACTATACCTGCTCCAGGACAGGTTGACTTTCTGAAACACTGGAGAGCTAGCTATACAGAAGGCACATTTAGGATAAAGTTCACTCTGTCCCATGATGTCAGATCCCTGCTTGGTTGAATGTTTTGAAAGTTGCCATTCCTCATGCAGAACACTGAAAGGAACCCTAAGGAAAGGAACTAAAAGGAACTCCATAGCACTGGGAAGATAAGCAGGAAGTATTTGTACAAGTTCTTGGGGAATCTCTTATTGGGTAACAGGTACTGCTGCTATCTGAAATGCTGCTTAGTAATGGGGAAAGTCTGACAATAATGGGAGTAAGGAGCAAACAACATTGCCATAAGGAGTAGTTGTAGGTAGGTCTCTGTACTTAGCGTTGTGCGACGTATCAGCTCTTGAAGTGGGATGTGGGGATTATTATACATAATGTACTTATAGTGAGGCAAGGACCTTAACACTGCAGAACCAGAGAACATAGGAACTGGCCTATTGGATCAGGTCAGTAGTTCATCTCATCCAATATCCTGGCAACAGCTGTGGTTTAGCTGCAGAAAAGTGTGTGTGCAGGGAGGAGGGGCAGAGAGAGGAAGGGGTATGTTGAGGGGAGAAGAAGAATTCAAGGGAGACTACACAAAGGGCTCCTGCTTCAGACAGAGAAAGCTGTTGTGATAACTAGGCCTACAAATTCACCCTACCTGTGAGCTCAACTGAAAAGAATGTGAAAGTTAAGAAGATGTCACAATAACTTGTAGTAAGAAATGTTGGAAAAAGAGGACTGAGTTAGTTGAAACAAAACAGACTGCTAGTATAACTTAAAAATTGTGTTACAATTGTGCCAGGTAAACAAGAAAAATGTGAAACTAAAAGTCAATGAACCAAAATTGGTGTGTTGGAAACTAGGCCGAGTGAAACTAAAAGTCAATGTGAATGTGAAACTAAAAGTCAAAGAAAAAATGTGAAACTAAAAGTCAATGAACCAAAATTGGTGTGTTGGAAACTTGGTGGACAATATAATGTAGGGATGGGCTACTCTGCACACCATTCCCTTTGTGGGGCCTTCAAAGAAAGAGACTTTGGGGAGAAAAATTGGCTAGTAAAGTGAGTTTCAGCATCATGGCTGCCAAGCCAATTCTGTTGTAGGACCCCACGCCTTTATCATCCTGATCCTTAATCCTCTCCAGACCTGGCCAGAGAGAAGTACAGGAAGCCCCCCGACTTGAGACACGATTGGTTCCAGGGGAAGCATCGCAAGTCGGGGGCGTCATAACTCGAACACTCATTTACGATAGGCGCCATGCACCGTCATAAATACAGCCGAGGACGTAAGTCGGGGAGTTTCAGCCCCTTCTGCGCTTACAAAAATGGTTGTAAGTGCGGGGGGTCACAAGTCGGGGGCCTCCTGTACCCAGATGATATTGCCAACTCTACAGGCTCCAGCTGAATCCCAAACACCACCTGGGATGAAACAAGAGAGAATTTGAACTACAACAGCTCCAGCCCATTTCAACTACTACTTCTCTTTTTTCCAAAAGCACAGTTATGCCCACTTTTGATGCCATCTAAAAGACTGTGAAATAGTCTTCTAAATACCATTTCCAGCTAAAGGGAAAGGGAACAAGAGATGATGTTAAAATGAAAGACGTGTTCAGTACTTTACATTTCAAATGCTTTATCTGTTTTCCCCCCTTCTTTTCTTTACCTTTAATAGAAGGTTAAAAAGATTTTAATGTGTCTTTGCCATGGTACGAAGAAAGCTGGATGTCTTTGTATACTAAGCCCCAGGCCTTGTTTAACACTCTTAAATGTTGGATTGTGACTAGCTTATAACAACACTGTGGGTCCATTTGTTCCATATGAATATATACAACAGTGCATGTTCCACATAAGGCATGGAGCTGTGATCCATGAGGGTTATGCCCCAGCAAAAAGCAGCAATTTGGGATTGGAGCTGATAGAACTCTAAAGTAGGATCCACTGGTCAGTACCTGCATAGGAGCTGGCAGCCAGAGGCGCAGCCATCTCTAGCGTATGGCAAATTGATGTGACTGCCCCAGACTCCGGGCATTGGGGGGCCCCTTGTTCCATGGGTGAAGCACCCACTTGCAGCTACCGGCAGACCCCCTACCCACACAGGAATCTACCTCTCCCCTTCCAAGCATCTCCTGCCTGGCAGCTGGCCCTACCAATCAGTGTCTCTCCCTCCCACCCAGGACCCCCCCACCTGCCACGAATCAGATGTTCTGCAGCATCAGGAGGCACTGAGGGGAGAGGAGAGGAGTAAGGGCACAGTGTGCTCAGGGAAGGGGACAAAATTGGATGGAGAATAAGTGTGGTGGGAGCAGAACAGGGGCAGTGCCTTGGGAGGAAATGGTGGAGTGGAAGCAAGGCCTAGGCCTATGGGAGTGGAAATGGTGGAATGGAAGCAAATTTGGGGCCTATGGCCTGCATCCCACATGTCCTTAGGGACAGCCCTGGCCACAGGGACTACTGCATCTATGCCAGGATTATAGTAATAGTCATAAAATAGTTCTCCTTCCCCATATAGCCTGGCAGTGGAGAGCCCCCCAAGTTCCTAATCACTATGCCTTCCTGGGGGTCATCTCTTATGTTTCCCTAGAACAGTGTTGCTTACCAACACATCCAGCACAGTGCATAATGCATATAAGACACTACTGAGCACAAAATCAATAGGGCAGAGGCAACAGTATAATTGGGTATGGAAGGTTTTCAACAATTTTTTTTGAAGAGTGAATTGAATATCTGTTCACAACATTGTCTACCAGGATGGAACCAAATCTGTTCTTGTAATATTTCATCACCTGATTTCTTCATTCTATTTATTCAGGTCTTTGCCTTGATCGATGGCAGTAAAATACCTCTCTAGTTTGTATGCTGATTAAGAACACCCTTTTTTCAGCAATGCGATGATGCAGCCATCTTTCTAGTCTTGTGACACTTGTTTTTTCACCATGTGTCCTCTCAGAAACAAAGAAGCTCAGCCAAGATTCCAGATTTCACTTAGCTGTCATTCCCAGGTTTTATCGGACCAGTCTAATGAAAATATGGAAGACAAATGGTAAAACTGAAAGTCAGTAGTCGAGATAGCAAAGGAAATAGGTGGCCACCAAAGAAAGTGGAAGAAAGATGCATGAAATACATCTGTAATATGGGCAACAATTGATTAGTGAAAAGCTCTGAAGGCAAAAATGGAACAGTGCAAGAAACAGGCAGAACTTCGGGAGTCAGATGCAAAATACAGAGAAAACAACAAAGAAATGAAGCAATTCAGGCATGATAGACATTTCTGAGTTCTGGGCATCAACTGACTTTAAAAAGATATTGTACCTACAACCGATACATAGGAATTTTCTGTTGCTTATTTTTACCTTTTTTTAAGACCTAAGACATTTAACAGAAAAGAAGTCATTTGCCCAAACAATTTTAATATTTTTCTATAGATTTCAATAAAGGACACGTTAAGCTGAGTCCCATGGTACTGAAGACTTCACAGACAAGGAGAGATTAAAAACCCAGTTTTGGGAGGGGTGAATCTTTTCCAAAAATCAAATAGTTGTATGGGATTTTCAATTGCTCACTCACCCCTTCGGGGAGAGACTGGCCTGTGACTAAAAAGGGCCTCAATTAACACCCAGTCATTTGTATTGTGGGACTGACAATGTACACTGGAAATGCTGCACCCTTTGCCCTTTCAGAGAAATGGGGCTACTTTAGAGGATCCTGCAAAGTGATAAAGCCCCTGTTGGAATCAATGGGAGTAGAGGGTGCTCTACACATTTCAGGATCAGGCCCTTATCCACCATAATCCAGATTATTTAGTCTGATAAACAGTAGTAGATTTATCTGTAATTGCTTCCAGCATTTTTAAAGATACATTAGAATGATAATTTTAGTGTTATACAGACTTCTATTCGGCCATGTTACACCTCGGCCCTTACTATTCTCTGCCTGTCTTCAGTCTCCTGTGGGCTGGGATATTTCAGTCTAATTTTGGATATTAAGTTCAGGGGTGCTGGAATAATTTTTATAATGGGAGTGCTAAGAGCTTTTGGGGGTGCAAGAGCACCTCCAGTCCACCACCCATGGTTGGGTTAGGATATGAATTTTGGGTGGTGGTGATGGTCTATGATATACGGGAGGTTAGACTAGATGATGTGTTTGTCATTTCTGGCCTTAAACTTGATGACTATGTTAATAAACCAATGTCGTGTATAGAACAATACTATTGTGTGTAACATCCTTCCTACCAATTACATCTCAAAAGTTTTTATATAATTATATATTCAAAGTCTGAGAAAAAGAATAAGATATAAATCACAGAAAACTTATGACAACAGTAGGTGGTGAAATAAATTAGAATATAAAAGGATAAGCCAATAAAAGAGGGAGAGAAAAATTAAGAGATCATTTAAGGTATGTTGTAAGACATGTAGGCTATGTCTACACTCGTGGCTTCTTGCGTCAGAAGTATGCAAATGAGGCTAAGCGTAGAATATCGCAGAGCCTCATTTGCATACCTAATGAGCCGCCATTTTTGCAGAAGAGGCTCTTGCGCCAGAAGAAGCTGTCTACACTGCCCCTTCTTGTGCAAGAAAAACCCTCTTGCGCTATGCCGTTATTCCTGAAAATAATTGGCGTAACGGCATTGCGCAAGAGGGTTTTTATTGCGCAAGAAGGGGCAGTGTAGACAGCTTCTTCTGGAGCAAGAGCCTCTTCTGCAATAATGGCAGCTCATTAGGCATGCAAATGAGGCTCGGCGATATTCCACGCTTAGCCTCATTTGCATACTTCTGAAGCAAGAAGTCGCAAGTGTAGAAATAGCCCTTGAGTGTAAAATAAAAATATAGGAATGTGACTTCATGGAACAATAGCTACAGAAGAGAGGCTCTTACGCAGCAATGGGGAGATTATCTGAGGGAACAGAGAGAAGGCAAATAGACAAGCAGGTAGGTAGGTAGAGAAACAAAGTGTGTGGAGTAGATTAGTACAAGCCATGGAGAGTTTAAAAATGGAGGGAGGACTAAATTCTACCCTCAATTACACAGGTGTAAATCCCATGACTTGGAAAAGAAGTTGCACTTATGTAAGTCAAAGCAGAATCTGAAATAAGGCAATTCTGAACAGGATCTTGAAATGAATGGGGAAGCCAGTCAGATGAATTGTGAATAGGGATGCAGTCACTCAGTGTGTGGGGGGGAAGGCACACAGCTACATTCTTTACCTTTTGAAGGAATGAACTGCAGATATGAAAGGCAAGAAGACATGAAATCATGGATAATAGTACAAGTGTATTGTAGTGATTAGAATTTTGTTTATTTTAATTGCATTTTGTTCACATAGTATGTGAAGATTATCATGCTCTCCCCTAAATCCTTGGTACTAATGAAGTACAGGGCAGTGAAATTCAGTCAAAGGGATTTGTAGCACAGAACACGGGAGGTGAATGTAAAGGTGCACACCTCTACACTCATTGTCCACACCTCTACACTCTTTGTCATTAGCAAATTGATCCATGTCTGAAATGTTTACAAGGGTTTATCCTATGCCTAGGGAAAGGCTTGTAGCTCTCTTGAAAACAACAATGATATCTTTTCTGTGTTGCTGTTGACTAGGATCTGCCAAGTCTCAGTAAATGTGTGTGTTGGGGGAAAACCTCATTTTGTGCTAGCAGCAGTGTCTGGTGAATAATTCCATGCTGGATGCTAACCTGAGCCAGAAACACTTTGATAGGCAGGTGTGTATGTGTGAAAGCTCAATATGGAGTGAATTCTAGTGGCTTCTTCCTGGAGGGCTCCAGAAAGAAGAGCTTCTGGAGCAGTCATAGATGCTGCTAAGTGAGAGAGAAAAAAACAGGGGCAAGGAGAGCTTAATTGCCCTAGCCCTAATTGTCAGATTCACTTGGTTAAAGTTTTTATTTTAAAGCAAGTGAGCCTGCATGTTCCTGTTCTCTGGTCCGTCTCCCCGGCTGGCTGAGATGTCCATCAATCCTCCCTCCCCATCCCCATCCCCCTCTGCCTATAATTACCAGTGACTGAAGAAGGAAAGTGGAGCAATTGGAGTGGGTTGAAGGGAGTGGTGCAGGTAAGTAATGTGTGAGAGTCTAATAATGCCCGAAAGCACAGGAGCAACAGAAAACTCCACACATTGGCAAGATAATCCAGGCTCTTACATTGGCCTTATCATGGCACAGGTAAGCACAACTATTGGTCACTTAGACTGTTAGCCTGAGCCAGTTTGAATGAGGGAAACTCTTTTAAATGTGTCATCTTAAGGTTTCATCTGTACTACAGAAAATACTGTGTGGGGCAAACCAATGAAAACCTAGTTCACCCTTGAAATCTGGACAGGAGAGAATTATTCTGAGCAGTCCCCATACTGTCCGACCGCTCTGGAAAGTACACAGCTATAATGTGACTTATGATCGTGACTAGCACAGCAATCTTGTGGTCAAATTTGGATCATTCACCCTAGCCAGCACCACCATGATGAGGCACACTAAGTTTCAAAGCAATCTGAGTATCTGTGAGGACTTGGAAGAGTTGAGCTATAAATAGGAAGATAGTTCTAATCTTCTGACTGTGGGAGACCTGGCAATCCACTCTAATCCACCCTGACTATACTGCTTGACTAAATTATTCCAGGAGAGTTCTGTGTAATACCTTTTGGCCCAAAGATTTTTTTTTTCAGTAGAACTTAAAACCTCACTCACGTTTATCTACTTTATATTTGAGAGCATTTGCCTGTGTGTCTGTTTGTCTGTGTATACAACTTCCTCTTATAATTTAAAGCAAGGTAAGGGTTTGGTTGTGGCAGGAACATGGGATGTGCTTGGAATGGAATTACTTCTCCTAAAACCTTATGGAAAAGAGACAGAATCACTAGGCAGGTGAAAGGAACCCATCTGGGACTGCTCCAGCCCTGAGCCTCCCACCCCAGGCACATTTTAGGGAGGGTAGTGGCAGGCTGTAGCTCCCGCCTTCATTTGTATGGGAAGATTGCTGGCTGTTCCCCACCATCAGGGTATGGGGGAGAGTGCATAGTTTGCTGCATTCCTCTCTCTAGCTGGGGAGCGCAGCAGGCAGACAAACCTAGACCTGCCCCAGCTAGGGGACATACAACTCTCCCCCCAACCTTTTCCTGTTGGAGCAGTCATGGAGAGGTGCTTCCCACCTGGTCCCAAGTTGCTGCAGTGAGAGAGAGCTGGGCTAGTCCTTCCTCCCCTCCCATACCCCTCATCCCCAGCTCCACCTCAGAGCACTGACTGAAATGAAGCATGGACATTTTCATTGTAACCCCCCCCCCAAAAGAAAACCCTCCTAAAATTAATTGAGTTAAGGGCCTGATTAACACGGGGTACATCTTCTGGTATTTATATAATGCACAACTGTTCCCCTCTACCCTCAATTAGGCCTGCAAATTCCAGTCCCAGCCCCAAAAGGAAAACTCACAGCAGGAAGGGGGTTTATTAATAATAATAATAATAATAATTATTATTATTATTATTCATTTTCAGTGAAAAAGTAGCTTTCCCCACTCCGTATGCTTTCCGTTGCCGGAAGGGAGTGAAACACGCTGAGGTGCGCAGCTCTTCTCAGTGAATCCCACACGCTTGGGATAACCCCCTTGAAAGCCCAGGCTCCTGGCCACGTTTAGCCTTGAGCCAGCCAGCGCCCCGCTGTCTCCCAGGTGCCACCCCGGGCGGGGTGTGCTGCAAGAAGAGCTGGGATATTGTGCTGGGTCTGGGTCTGGTTCTCCGGGGTGCTCTGCGTCTCCTCCCTGCGCGGGCTGCGCTGGCGGGGCTGGCTTGTGTAAGAGGACTTGGCTCGGCGTTGCCCTTGGAGGATAATTTATGGAGCGGGCGGGCCGGGAGCGGCGCTGCGTGCATGGCAGTGTCACCCTCCTCTGCCCCAGAAAGGCTCCCGGTGCTGTGTTTGTATTTGTCCCGCGCAGTCACATGGAAACGGGCTCGCGGCGCGCCTCCCCTGCCTAAACTTCAGCACCGGCTGGGCTGGATGCGGCGGGAGCGGGAGCCGCGTCCGCTTGGCAAGGCCGGGGGGGCTCCCTGTAAGGCCACGGCCATGCACGTGTGAGAGCCCGGAGCCGGCACCAGGATCTGCCCTCCCAGCCCGCAGGTGAGTGGAGCGGAGCGTGACACTGCTCTCCCCCTTCCCCCCCCCCCAGCACCGTCCGCTTGCACAAATGCGTCCGGGCCGGCAGCGCCCAGCGGCGGGAGCTGGGGTGCGGTTTTGCAGCGTGTCCTTTCACAGAGCGGGGCAGGGACTGGGGAAGGGGGCGGGTTGTTTGCAAAGTGCGGGTGCCTGCCTGCTCGGCTGCCGCTCGCCTTGTATCGGGAGCGCCTCATGGGTCCCCGCCCCCTTGCTGCAACCTGCGGATCGTTTGCCACTTTCAGTTGTAGGCGCGGGGCCACTGCTGCTGCCGCCGCCGCCGCCTTTCCTTTCCCCTCCTTGCCTGGTGCCCCCGCTCTCGGACGTGGTGCCTGACGGAGGAGTCATTCCCGCCCGCCAGCTGCCTTATTTGCTCGGCGGGTGTGAGGCAGTGAACAGTCACTTTCCTCTCTTCTGTCCCTGACAGCCAAGGGAGGATGGCTCAGCCAGGAGGGAGGCAAGCGTGAAAGAAGGAGCTGGAGAAGAAAGGCCTCAGCTTGACCATTTCCCCTTCCCCTCTCGCCTCCCACCCCCAAACTGGAATTGTACCAAGACGGCCTTGGCCTTTCAATCACAGTGGAAAGGAGTGACCCAGCCATGGAGACTCTGGCGCAGTCTGGGGCCAACAAACCGCCCAGCGGGTAAGAGATCTCCTGCAACACCAGTTAAGAGGCCGGGGAGGGGTTTGTGGCTTTAATGACTAGGCTGAGGGGGAGGGTGTATGTGTGGGGGAGGGGTTGTATTGATTTTGGTGAGCTCCCAAAAGCTTTCCTACAATGTGTTTGTACAGCGCCTAGCACAAAGGTGTCCCCTCCTACTCTGGATGCTAGTCTCATAGTATTCATTTACCTTACCCAAGCTCCCTCTCCTTCCACAAATCAGGGGGTGAACCTCTTCCTCTGTTTGCAGTATTCCCACAGCTCCCTGGGGATGGCAGCAGCCAGGGGAAGCAGGGAGCTTTAATTGATGGGGTGGGCAGGTGATTTCTTAGCTATTGCTGCTGGAGAGGTTTCCCAGGAAACTGGCTTGGTCTGAGCTAGGGAGCCCATCATAGCTGTCAACAGTCCTGATCTGGCCAAAACTGCCTCTGCCAGCCACCTCTCAGCTGATCAGAGCAGGGAGAAAAGCTGGGGCCTGCTGCTCAGGAGAGATGTGGGAGAATAAAGAATAGCCGGCAGGGAGAGGGGTGGAGAGCAGAGGATAGGGTTGCATGCCATGCTGCTGAGCTGCTGCCAGGAGAGGAGCCTCAAGGGGCTGAGGCCAATCCCTGCAGGACAGGCACCAATGGGGAGCGAAGGAAGACAGCACCTAGGACAGATTCACAATGATGGGAGTGGGGGAGAAGAAGGGGAAACTGCCCTGGACTGATGGGATAAATGAGGAAGTTGGCCTGGAAGTCAGGGGGAAGTTTTGTAAAGGAGAAAAGGGATGGAAGGAATTTAGGAATGAAATAAGGATAGAAGAAGGAAGAGTGTAGGAACAGAGAAGACACTATAGGGAGAAGGAGAGTGATTGTTGAGGAATATCAGAGTATTTTTTAGTTCTTCTCTCTTTAGATAGAAAGTGGCTTAAAATTCACTAGGCCATGTATATAACTCCCCAGCACTTAGTTGGGAAATCATTCCTAGCAAAATATTTACAGTTTTGACAACTGTGTCCAGTCTTACCTTGGGTGTGCCCACAGGCACAAACACAACACGTGGTATTATGTTTTGCCTTGTCCGTGCTACCTCCTTTTCCTCTGCCCTTTCTCCACATGTCACTGCAATGAGGAAAATAGCTGCAGGTAGAAGAGCTGGGGGGAAAACACTGTCATTCTGGAATTAATACAGGAGATGCTGAAGTTGGAATTGGAATCAGAACAAACTGGATAATGCAATGAGGTTCTAGAGTCACAGATGAAGAGGAGAAAGTAGTGGTGTTCTAGAATTAGAGCAGAGAAGGCGGTTGTTATGGGTCTAGCCGTTGTGGAGAAAAGGCCTACCATATTTCATTTTCCATTCTACTCTATCATTACAAGGCTCCTGAGACAGCATTGGTCTTTCCCTGTTGCTGCTACCCTTGTTGCTGCAGGTCCCAGGCTTTTGGATCTCTCTCTTGTTACAGAAACTTATTCCTCCTTTGTAGCAAAGTAACCACCCCAAACATAACCCATATAATACAAACTAAGAAATTTAAGAATAAATTAATGCTGGATTTCGAAGCATGTGACTGTTAGTCCAATGGCTAACTAATAAAACCAATATCATTAAAAGTGTGAGTCATCAATTATAGGAGTAAAACTTACCAACAATTTAAAAGCTATTCTCTTTCTCTCATATTTTATAGTTTTACTTCACATAATTTTCCTAAATTAGGAAAGAATGGGGCTCTTTCAGAGATTTGCAATTTTATTTTTAGTTCAACATAAATAATATTGAAATGAAAAATCAGTAATTCTGGTATGTATACCGTAAATTAAACTAAGAAACCAAGTCTCTGATTTATCTCATTTTTAAATGAAATAAAGCAGAAGATTGAAGTGTAGCAGTAGGTTTTTTTAAATATAATGTTTCATTTTCCTATCTTCTCTACTTGTTTGCATTTGCTAGTTCTTGTAGTGTTCTTACTGTTTTTCATATCTGTGCAGGGACTGGTGGATGCAGGGAAATTGCCTAAAAAGTTATTTGTTAGTGTTGTACTAGTAAAAACAACACCGGTTCAGTATTTCTTTGGCCTGTAGGATGTAATGTAAGCGTGGTAGTTGTTGTTAATTTGAGGTTTAATTCACATTAAAGATAGTTTTCTTTTTAACAGTAACTTCTTTCAGTATCTATATGCATTTGAGTAGTATCTTTTAAAAGTATAATTTATTTTAAGAAAATAATAAATCTGGCATCTTTTCCTTGTATTTTTAAGGATTTGAGACATTAACATCAGTTAGTTTAAAAAGTGCTGAAGAAAGGAACTAAAATGTGATTTTGCATATATGCTTTGAAAAATAGGGCTGCATATGAATTGTGACTATCATGAAAAGTCTGTATCTGGATTGCTCTGTAAGCTTGTCTGTCTCACAGACAGAAGTTGGTCCAATAAAAGTACCTCGTCCACCTTGTCTATGTAATGGATACATTAAGAAGTTTCACAACTTTGTTTTGGGAGTGTGTCTTACATGCCTATCTCCAAGATTGCAACTGAGAGAGTATCTGCAGATATATCGAAAAGTGGGTTTTGCCCACAAAAGCTCATGATACTACAAGTTGTACCTCTCTTAACCAGGACTCCCTAGTCTGGCAACATATAGATATTCTTGGACCATAGAGCCCAGGAACAGGGAGGTCTGGCAGCGGGGCAGGAGCATGCTAGGGGGCACCGGCAACCCAGTGTGTATGTGGGGAGAACAGGTGGCATAGCAGGGAGTTCTGGCCCTAGCAGCGGCACTCCAGCAGTGGCCAGGGAGCTCTATCCCTGGCCGCAGAGCTCCGGTCCCGACACTCTGCCCCAGCGCTGGCTGAACAGCTCTGGCCCTGGCCGTGGAGCCAGGTGGCTGCAGAACTCTGCCCCAGTTGCTGCTTGGCTACTAACCCGGCAGCATGGGCCAGGAGGGGAGAGACTTGCTTGCTCCAGCAAATTCCCTCGTTTGAGACCTGTCAGGTCCTGAGGGTGCTGGACCAGCAAGGTCCAACCTGTATGTGTGTGTGTGTGTGTGTGTCTATATATATAGAAATATATATAGATAGATATATAGATATATATACACGTAGCTAGTTAGTCTCTAAGGTGCCACAGGACTACTCACTGTTTTTAAAGTTACATACTAAAATGGCTACCTCTCTGAGACTTTTTGAAATATTACGGATACTTCTACATAAATTGCAAGTTCTCCATCGAGTTTTAGCTATCTATAGCAAAACTGGAGTGAACCTCTCCTTGTGGTCAATGGACCAGATTCTAATCTCATGTACATGAATATATATATCTGTAGTACCTTCATTAACTTCACTGGAATTATTTCAGATTTACCAAAATGCAACATTAGAATTTGTTACAAAGGCGAGATGTTTGCAGTGTCTTACTGTACAGAGTATAGATTTTATCTTATTCTTGTTGAAGTTGAGGACAAATGTCCCAAGTAGTCCGGGAGGCCAGAAAGTCTGATTCATAAGAATTCAGTTCATCAGTTGCATACTGTTTGGTTTGGAACTTCTACATGACCTAATGCTGATGCATGCATGCCTTCCACTGCAACTGCTGAATTTCTAGCGTTAGCATTTGATACTAATGAGTCTCTTCTAAAATAAATTTGGTTCTTGACTAAATTTTTTCTTACCATTTAATGAAAAAATAGGAGGTACCAAGTAAATTTGGAAAGAGGCTTGTTTAGACTGCTTTTGTTGGCTTTCTTGTCAAGAAAAATTAGCATTTGAAACATTCAGTTGGTACATATGTATCTAAAGAGCTGTCTGTTTTGCTCATGAAAGTACGTTAAATAAGTTACTTGCATGCGAAAAAAGTCCCACTAGTCTCGTTTCTTATTTCACTAGTAATTCGGATGACGTAGTTAAATAAGAGCAAGAGTTTAAAATGACCTTTACTTTGCAATTTAAAAAAAATTAAGCAGAACTGTCGTTTGTCTCTGGTTAAATCATTAATGGCAACATTATTAACTTCCTTTGTTAAACTGGTGAGAAAAATTAATGTATCCACAGCAGAGCGCTTTTACTATGTACTTTCTCCAGATAAATTTCCTACAGTACATGACACAGTTTCTGGGAGAATCACCCATATAGAAATGTGATAATGTTTTATTGTTAAAAGTGAGATAAACACCCATCTGGTTAGTCTTGCAGGTCCTTCTCCTCCCCATTATTATAATTACTAGTTACTAGATGGATGTTTTATGTAACAATTAATAACACTATATTTAAATATACATTTTCAGATGCAAATGGCCAGCACAAATCATATGCTTTACTTAATGTCTCACTGAAGCCCTGATGGGAGGCTCTTCCTAGGACTTAATTTGTGGCTGGCTCCTTTGTGGGACTGAGTCTTAAAAGTTTTAGTTGCACCCTACCTTGAACATTTGAAAAGAAGATAATCTGTGACTGTACATTATCATCTTAGATAATGTAATAACAAATACAGGGAAACATATTTAAACTCTGCATTGTGGGCTAAATTCTGGATTCAGTTCTCACTGACTTATGTAGGAGATAGACATAAGCAACAAGGAGCAGAACTTTTCTCTCTTTGTTCACAGCAGATGTTAGAATCAAGAAACACACCTATTTAAAATATTGTCATTATTAGCATGGGGCCTACTGCTCTTCCTAATGGTTTCAATGGGAGTAAGGCCAGATCTCAACTCTTGTCTTCCTTGAACATCCAAGGCTATTTTTGATGAATTCACTGGAGTTCTGGGAGTTTAAGGAACTCATCATTGAGTCCTAGGTGAAAGGATGGTCATGTAATTAAAACACTGAACTGAAGGCTCTTAAGATCTGGGCTCAATTCCTACTTTTCATGGACTCAGTCTTGCAAAGTGATCAGCATTCTCCCCTCTGACTGTAGTATTTGGAGTTGCAAGTGTTCTGCATCTTACCAGATCAAACTCCTACTGATTCTGGTGTGATCTTGCACAAGACTATTTGGATCCAATTCAGAACATATCCTTATGCAGCAGGAAACTTAAGTGCTTTCTTAAATCAGTGTCGTAAACTCCGTGCCTCAATTCCCCTGTGTAAAATCCATATATTTGAGAGAATTTGTCTGTGCATTTGTGTGTGAGTCTATCTGTCTGATCAAGAGCTCCTCCTAAATGGTAAGAGTTAGGACCACCAAAATCAGTATGCAGCTTCCTGTTATCATAACTTAAAGCAAGGTCAGGGTTTGGTTGTGCCAGGAAAACAGGATGTGCCTGGAATGGGATTGCTTCTCATAAAACCATACAGAAAAGAGACAGAATCACCAGGCAGATGAAAGGGGCTGACTGGGGGTGTTCCTTCCCTGTATGAGACTGCCCCAGCCTCGAGACTCCAACCCCTACCCCCGTGTTGGGAGGTGAGGGAGCTGAAGTCCCCTCCCTCCGATTCGTAAGGGGACATTGCTGACTGTTCCCCTTTGTCAGGGAGCCGTGGGAATGTACACAGTTTGCTGCCTTCCTGACTCTGACTGGGGAGCAGAGGGGGCAAGCGAACCTGGACCTGCCCCAGCCGAGGGACATGCACCCTGCCTGGCTGTGCTGCTGGTGCTGCAGTGGCCATGGAGAGGCACTTCTCACCTGGCCCCATGCTGTTGCAATGAGAGAGCTGTGGTAGTCCTCTCTCCCTGTGGCAGTGTGCATGCTAAGCCTCTCATTCCCAGCCCAACCTCAGACCCAGGATTTAAAAGAAAAAAACTCCAACCAAAATTAATTGAATTAAGGACCCGAGGAACACCAGATAAATATTCTTGTAAGATAATATTTCCCTACGTCCCAAGGATATTGTGAAGGTAAATACATATGTACATTTAGGAGTTATTTAAACACTACACAGAGATTAGTTGCATTGACATTATGCTTTAATCCCTAAACTGAAGGGACCCTATAAAGTCCCTAGACATACAGAGATCATATATCATTACTTACGTGTTACATTGAGGCCTCAGGAAAACTAGCCTGTGAGTAAAGAATAGACCAACCATTTAAGTCTTGTGTAGTTAAACAATGTACATCATGGAATTGCACATCCACATTTTAAGAAGTGTTTTACTATATATTTATCTATCTTTTGTATTTAACTCTCTAAGGGTACGTCTACACAGTAGCATGTACCTCAAAATAAGTTACGCTATTTGAGCTACGCAAATTGCGTAGCTTATTTTAAAATAGCGTATTTCAAAATTTGGCACTGTCTACATAGCGCTAATTTTGAAATAAATCGCTCTTGCGATGTCTTCCTTAATCTTCGTGCAACAAGGTTTACAGGAAGCCAGAATAAGAAGCCCGTTATTTCTAATATATTTTGAAATAATGGGTGTGCTGTTAAGATGTGCAGAACGCTAATTTGGAATAACGGACGTTATCCTGGAATAGCGCTGCTGTGTAGACGTACCCTAAGCCATGTGTTTAAAGGGTTGAGAAGATCTGCTGTTTATAGAACATTACTCTATAGTAGTTCTTTGCTTCCATTTGAATACTTTATTGAGCATAATATTCAGGTAAGACAAGATTTGAAATATCAAAACACTTCAGGGTTTTTTTGTATATCTTTAAATCATAAACTAGAACTACTGGAAATCTTAGTACTCTGCCTACACAGCACCTCCTTTATACTTATGTAAGACTCTTGTTTAATGTTTAGAATAATTGATGTGCAAGGATGATGAGGATAGAATGTAATTAAAAATGCAAACAAATATTATGTTAAATATTTTAAACATCTGCTGCTTCCCAGAGCTCTAATGCAAACACGCCTACTCTGGGCATCAACCCTCATATTACCAATAATAATAACCATATGGAGCCAAATTCCGCCCTCGTATACACATGCACAATTTCCGTGGAATTCAGAAATTCTAAGAGCAGAAATTTTCCCATACAGTATGTCCTAGCATCATTGCAGATATAAGGCTTGATTGATGGGTCTAGATCAGAAAGAACTCCATTAATGTTGATAGGGCTACATCAACATAAAACTGGGGGAAAGTGAGAAAAGAATCAAACACATTGTTTACAACAAAAATAATTCTGTTACTGTTTACATTTTGTGAGTACTGACATAAACATGAAAGTGTTTTTCAGTGCATTATTACTGATGCATCAACAGTTGTTAAAATCCATTGTAAAAATAAGTTATTCTTTATGTATGCATTTAAAAATAAGTTGGTTATACAACAAATTGTCAGAAAACACAGTACAACTTAAGGTATTTTTCTTATTGTCCAAAACACTCTTCCAAGACCTCCATTTCTGAACTGTTTCTCCTCTCATACTTTATTTTACCATCTCTTTTATTGTTTTCATGTTCCCATTCCATTCTCCCTTATTCTTTCACTATGTTTTTCTCTCTCTCCTTCATGATCCTTTTTCTCCCTGTATATTTTGTAATCCCTTTCCTCTCGTTTTGCTGTGCCTCTCATGGTTCTATTAGTTCCAGTTAACCCTACCCTGCCTCTTCCTAGGGTGGACTTCATCTTTGTTTGTCCTCCGTATCCTTTCCGTATAGTCTCTGTATGGTTGCTCCTGACTTTTGTTCCTGTATTTTCAGATCTTCACATAGCATACATAATGGGACACACCAGGAAAATGCATATTTGGAAGCATTACTGTACTAGAAAAACAGCAAATTCAGATTTGGGACTAGCAACTCCTTGATATCCTGTCATGGAGAATATAGGCCACATCCTACCGTGACCATTTAGGGATTACAAGTAGGCTAGCTCTCGCCTCAGCTGTGGCTAATTACTGGGCCAGAAAAAGCTGAGAGATAAAAAGCCTGCAGATCAGAGGAGGTAGGTGACTGCTAAAGAAACTGATGATCTCTAGAGTGAGAAGATTCTTTCAGATACTGACTTGTTGGAAGCACTCCAGAATGTGGAATTGCAAAAAGGGAGAATTGTAGTACACGAGTCTAGAGAAGGTGTACAAGAGAGGCAAGGTTGAATGTAGCAAGGGATTGTAAGGAACTTGTTGAAGCTACTAAAGTAGGGACCCTGGGCTGGAAACTAGAGGAGTGAGCAAGCTTGGGGTTCATCTGCCATAACCAGCAAAGAGGTCAGTACAAAGAGCGAATATGATTCTTGGAATCACAAATAGGAATTGAGAGGTTATTTTTTGCCTTTGTGTCTGTCTCTGTTGTGGTTGCTGCTGGAACACTGTGCCCAGTTTTGGTGTCAGCAGTTCAACGAGGATGTTGATAGATTGGAGAAGGTTCAGAGAGGAGCCATGAGAATGATTAAAGGATTAGAAAACCTTCTTTATGGTGATAGGCTCAAAGAGCTCAATCTTTTTAGCTTATCAAAGAGAAGGTTAAGAAGTGACACACACACTCTGGCAGTACGTGGATGGGAGTAGTGGAATCAACCAGCTCCTTTGTAGCCCTTCATGGCTAGGGATTTCATGCTAACAATTTTTTCTCATGTAACCTTCCTCATCAGGGAAGGTTAGAGACTATAAACTACCTGGCCATACGGGAGTAGTGCTTACTTGGTAATGAAAAAGGTTGCAGGGCTCAAGCAGTTAGGAGCTGATACTCCAGCAATTTTTTTTTCATTCATAACTGATGCGGCAAGCTCAGAACTGCTGGGGCTATGAACAACCAATCCTAGAAGTGCCGAGGCTTAGCCCTGGCAAGCTGTGGCACAAATTGAGCTCTGGACTAGAGTCATAAGAGGAGAGCCACTCAGCAGCTGTAGGTGCAGAGGAGGAAATTTATGCAGACTTGCTTTGACACCAGCCACAACAATGAGAGGTGCTGCTGGGCCAGTGCAACCCCAGATGCATCTGGTAATGGCCAGGCCTGCCGACGGGGGTAAAGGAGGCAACTGCCCTGCGGGCCCAGAGATTCAAAAGAGCCCAGAGCTCCTGGCTGCTGCCACTGCTTACTGTGGCAGTGAGGGCGAACTGGGCCCTTTAAATCGCTGCCAGAGCATTGCATGGTGCGCTCTGGGCAGCACAGAAGCTAGGGATGGGAATGGCTAACAGTTTAACAGGGTGATGCTTACCGGTTATGGTTAACCAGTGGGATCTGGAGCAGCACCCCACCCGATGGCAGGGGCTGCTCCAGACCGGCAGGGCCCACCATAGGCAGTGGCACTCCAGCCCTGTCAGCGCAGCCCCCATTTGCAGTGGGCCCAGCCTGGCCGGAGCAATGTGTCGTGGGTGGGGGTGCTCCAGCATAGCTGAAGCAGCCCCCCCCCTTAGATGGGATTTTATATCCCTAGCTGAGGGCTGCCCCTTCTGCCTGAGGCTGTGCCCCTTGCGGGGCACAGAGCAAAGCCCCCTCTGCCTGTCAGCCTCACTGTTAATGGCTTCTTGTGGCATGGAATGGCAAAGATCACACAGTGTATTAGGAGTTATGGCCAGAATGGAGAAAGATACTGCTCTCACGTGAGTTGCCATAGTCTGAATGAATGTATACAATCTTCCCAACATTTCTGGCATTTCAGGAACATCTTTATCTAGATATTTAAAAGGCTCCTGTTATCACAGTGCCTGAGCACCTTATAAAAATTAATGATTGCCTCCTCTTGGCACCTTGGTGAGTCAGGAAACTGATAAACCCACTGTACAGATGGAAAACTGACTCGATTAAATGACTTGCTCAAAGTTGCACAGTATGTCTGAGCCTAAGCTAGGAGGGGAACCCAGGTTTCCTGACTCACAGTTCTGTGCCCTAACAAAGCTTCCAGTGAGAGAGATTTTTAAAACACTCTCTCTCAATTCAGAAACTTATTTTTGGCACATCTGTTGCCATGCTGTGGTGCAATTTTCTCCCTTGGTTTCCTATCTCTATCTCTTTGGAAATGGACAGTTTTTACATTATTAACTTCTACACTGGGATATCCAGAAAGAAAATAAGCTTCTGAAGCTATCTGAGGGAGTGAAGCCAACTGGCTGACTAGAGGTTTGGAATTACAAAGAGATTTCAAATCCACATTTTCTAGATAAATTCAGGATTTCAGGAAGCTCTTCAAAGTGTCTGATCTCCAGACAATGGAAATTCAAGCTACTATCAAATGCCCTCTCTTGTCTTTCAGTATGCATGCTCCTACAGTAAATAACATGAATAGTTGCATTGATCTTTTAATGAATAACATTCATTTTCTTATTGTAAAGTTTGTTCCCACAGATGTGAGGTAGGTGACCAATGAGCCAGACTGCTTATCACTAAGTAAGTGATCCTGTGCATAGTATATCGTTGTCATAGTTTCAGCATTACAGTGGCAGAATTTAGCCAGAGATTTAGCGCATGCCAAAAAATGAGTCAGAAAGATTGCATGTCGGGGGAGTGCTGAGATATCTGTGTCACATAGTATTTGATATCCACAGTTAGTACTTGTGTACCAGAAATAATGTTGTCTTTTCAATGGTATTAATGTTGCATTATTCCAACCTTTAATGTGCTTTGGGTTTACTGTGTGTGGTCTCAAAATGACTGAAAAAAATGTCAGTGTGGTAGTTGCCTATTTATTCTCTTTTTCTCAATATCTTCCAAACTAAAACGCTTCTGTTTACATGTCATTTTTTTTTCTAACAGCCAGCCCTACTAGAACAATTGGGATAAAAAAATCAAACTGTTGCATCCCCAGCCATACTGGAAATTCAATAATCAGGCTTGAGATGATAATTTTACTAATAATGTATGAAGTTGAAGAGAATCTAGCCTGGACTTTCTAAGTTGTTGTAGCTCTGTTTTGGTAACCATAGTAGGAACTTGTTTTTATCAGTTAATAGGTAAGACTCAAAGTCACACAGAGGATAGAGATGTTGAAGAAGAAGATGACATTGTCAAATGATCAATTTTCTAACTATAGCAGTAATGATCAACATAATAGTACTTTTCACTCCAGTAAATGACTCTTTATTTATAAGCGAAGGATGGCTAACAATCCACTTAAAAGTATGGCAAATGGAGCATTCTATTTCTTCAGTTCTGTGTTAATTGGTAGTCTGTTATGATTTATATATAACTCACCCCTTATTGTGGTACGGTTGTGAATCTGAATTAGAAAGATAGAACTGGTATGTACAGTACTCTTTCCTTAAGTAATCACAATTAAATCTTGCCTTAGGAAGAACAAATACATGCCAATATTTTCACAGTGCATAGCGATTTTGTGTCTGTACAATATTCACTGATGGCTGGTGAGATTTCCTGTGCAAATCACTAAGGATTGCTTTAATACTTTTATCTGGTGCTGTAAATTAAAACCATTTCCTATTTATTTGGCTTTGTTAATACATCTAAAAAAATCATCATACAGAGTCCTTGAGACAAATGCTCAGGCAACAACAGGCATAAAACAGAAGCTTTTTCTGAGGCCTTGCTGTCCACGTACAGTCCTAACTTCCATTTTTGCTATAGGCCTCTGTGATTCTCACTTGTCTGCCATACCTCTTTCCTCTGTGTGTCTGGAGTCAACCTTACTTTTTTGAGTTGCTGGGAGTGTTTTTAATTCTTGCGTGACCTGACATGAGGAAGGAGGGCCCAGGGCAGAAGAATTGGGCTTTCTCAAGGGAGAAGGGAAGCTAGCTAGAGCTCCCACACTTGAAACCCTCAAAATATTGGAACCAAACATAGTCATAGCATTGGTGCGAATGGGAAAAAACACAGATAGGTAGTTTATATTAGATGACCGATCTCTAATGACCTTTGCTTCAGTAGTGACCTCCTCTCCCCAATGCACTCATTCCCTGACATGAGCTTGTCATAATGTCTCAGCATAGCTGGAGGCCTGTTCATGGTAGGGATGTTAAATGGCGTTTAATCAGGTAATCAACTAGTTGATTAGCTGATGGGAGGAGGGGAGGACTGCAGAGCCACAGCGGGGTTAGCGTCTGGCGGCTCTTAATACATTTAAAAAGTAAAAGTGCAGCAGAAGGAACTGGGCGTGAGCTGGAAATCAGCTGATTCCAGGCTTGCACCTGGTCCCCCACTACACCTCTGCCTCCTCTACCCCTTCCCCTCCGTGAAGATGGTGCTGGGGGGGAACCAGTTTTTAAGCCGGCTCTCCCCCCCGCCCCCCAGCACCAGCTCCTGATCCCCCCCCCTCCCCACCTGGCTGCCTTTGATAGTTTTAAAAGACCTTTCGATGAGGTTTGCTTTCAGATTTTCTGCAATGAACTAGGGATGTAAGCGACTAGTTGACTATCTCAAATAATTTTCATTTCTGGTCTGCCTTTGGTGAAGTTGTAAGTGTAAAAGTTTTGGAACTGTCTCTTGCGAGGTTTGTTGAAGTTATGTTTGGGGATACAGTAAGCACTTCCTCTCATTCTTCTTTTCTATCCATCCCTACCTTCTTTTAAAAGTGAGAAACTAAAAAAATATAGCTTAACTTTTGCCCTTATTTCTGCATTATCTTGGTTACCTGACTACATTTTTGAGGGGATTATTGCACATATGCAGTAAAAAACTAAACAGAGCAAGGATTGAATGCATAGGTAGAGCTCTGCAAATCTGCAAATATCAGTGTTATGTTCCCAGGTGTCTGCGTCTGCAGCTCATTTTTACAGAAATAGATGTGGATGTGGATAGAAAATTTTGTATCCACAGGGCTCTATGCATAGGTGTTGTTTGACATTTATATTTGGGAGTCAGCTCCAATCAGGCCAATGGGGCCATCTGTGGGGAGTTAATTCCATAACTGCTTAAGGCTTGAATTTTTGGAGGGAGCAACCCTCCCCCCTTTGCAAATTAGATCCCTGAATGAATGGCACATTCTATATTTACTGTGGATCAGACATACACTTTTCATTGTGGCTTTCACAGCTTGATAAAATGAATCTGCAAAGTCAGTAAATACTTCAGTAAGAAAAAATTGATTTTACTTTTTTCTCTTTGTTGTCCTCTTCTCTCTTTTTGTCTTGTTTGAGTGCTTTACATCTACGTGAAATGGCACTGGTTCTGAATGCTGAGGAAAGAATATCTTGGTGCAACTGCAGACAGTCTTTTTTTTTTATGTAACTTCTTTCGGCAGTTGATACCCATAAATTCATAGGTATCAGAGAAATTACTTCAGGTCCCTTGGAGCATGGATCATATTTCCACATAGTCATAGCTCTCTGCTCTAACCGATCTTGTCTTACTGTTATCATTTGCTTCTCCAAAACACACTCTGTTGTTCTGATAAACATAATTAGACTTTCTGCTGGATAAGGCTACTACATTTTAGCATTCAGCATCACAAAAACCTGGGTACAATGATGCCTAGAGGCAAGTATGCTTAAGATGGATGCTTTTAACAGGATTCGTTCTACAATATTATAAACAGATCAGACCTTGTCACCAGTGTTCCCTCTAAGCAGTGCGGCAAACACAGCTTCACAGGTGATTAATCAGCTCCGCCCAGTCAGAGGCTCAGGACTCTATAATACATTGGTAGACAAATCGTTGCATAAATGATTTGTTTTTCTCCTTATCCTTCCCAACAAATGAGGTAAGTAAAATCTCTTTATAGCTCTTCCACTGATTTGCATGTGATTTTAAGAAAACCACTTAAAGTAGTTATGCTTAAGTTTCCCCATCTGTAAAATAAATAAAAAATGCTCTCTCCCTTTTTTGTCAAAAGCTCTTTTTAGTCATCCTTAAATATCTGATCAATAAGTGATTCAAAGCGTTTTGGGATTTGTTTCTTTTTTTTGTTAGATGCTCCTTAATTCTTAATTAGAATTGTAGCTCTCTTGCCTTACTGACAGTGCTTGGTAATGCAGTACTGACAGATGAGGGGCAGGACAGTTTCTGATGCTGTCTGTTCCTGTTCATTGGGCCTGTTGGGACGGAGACTGTAGGAATCTGCTTGTACTTGTGAGAAAATGAAAGTGGTGACTCACATAAAACACACCGATTGACTGGTAGTTTTTGGAGAATCATATAAATGGGTGTTGATCAATTGCTTTGAGGCAGTTTGTGATAAAACTTTATTCTGTCCTTTGAGCATTAAGGGGAATAAGCATGTTACTGCTATTTTCCCATCCTCACCCACATCCATATTATTACACCTTGCTTGCAACACAGGAGTCTGTATAATTTCTGCTCCTTCTGCCTTCAAACACTGTAAATGAGATGGAACACCACTGAAGTCAGTGAAATAACACTAGTGTCAAACAGATATAAATGGAACCAGAATCAGGGCCTCTGTGCTAATACTGGTAGTTTGAGCCATATATACGCCTCTCCTAATAATCCAAATGCATTAGTCCCCTGCTTTTAGATGTTATCTGAGGCTGTCTCTTCACTGCCAAAAAGATGTTTGTTCATACAGAGAGAACTAACGCGCATGCTTTAGTTGGCTCCCTGTTAAATGCTACTTGAGACAAGTCACAGGTGGTTCTTATGGTAGCGTAGATAGGCAATGTCAGACTCAGAACTATGACCACAATTGTGGTTGACCTCAAGTAGATACATTGTGGCAAAACTACAGTGTCTTGTCTCCACTAGCATTTACCAACATGTTCAGAGAGTTAAATGTGGATTAGTTAACTAGCTGTAAAAGCACACCTTTTTTTTTGGCAGTGCAGACAATAGTCTTTGTTTGAGGAAGAAAGGTAAGTTGTTCCTTCTCTTAATACTGTTGTAGCCTCATGATCAGATGCCAACCATAGTTTTTTTTAAAAGCCTGCAAGTTCTTTAGTGGCTTTGGGCCGCCTGGAATTGAAAACCCTGCCTGATTTTTTTTTTTTTAATGAATTCTCAAATTAGCCATAGCTGTGTTGAAATGAAATATTACTCCTTGAGCTCTGGTGGTTGGATATTTTTAAGAGGAGAAAATATGAGAGCCATGCCTACTGGCAAGAAGTTTGCAAATATAAAACTGCCTTGAGAACATAACTTGTTTACGCATATACCTTGGGTTTCTTGCTATGAAATATATTGTAAATTCCCAATGTTGTTGTTTTCCATAAAAAGTAACTTGGAATGAAAAGATGTTTACAAAGTATTGTCAATTATTTGTATTCTAATGTTCTACATAAGAGGAATTTCTGATTTTAAAAATTGTCTTTTCCCCCATTTATGAAATCGGTAAGGTTATTTCTAAGTTATCTCTGCACCAAAAAGTGAAACCATTAGGGAAGTTTACAATACGGAGCCTGATCCTTCAACCTTTACTCACATAATTAGTCAATGTCAATGGGACTGCACACATGCTTAGAGTTCATCATGTGCTTAAGCATTCTGTTAGATCAGGACCTATTTGCATCGGATTTGCCTGGTGGTCCCATGTAAACAGATTAACCTGGAGAGAAGAAAGGTGTATTGACAATATATTTCTCAAGTTTCCTTTTTTTATAGTAATAGAGATGTAGCCGTGTTAGTCTGGTCTTGCTGAAACAAAAGACAGGACTATGCAGCACTTTAAAGACTAACAAGATAGTTTATTAGTTGATGAGCTTTCGTGGGCCAGACCCACGTCCTCAGATCAAATTGTGGAAGAAAATTGGCATGACCATATATACCAAAGGGATACAATCAAAAAAAGTGAACACACATAAAATAGACAAATCAGATTTTAGAACAGAGGGGGGATGGGGGGGAGGTTAATGTCTATGAGCTAATGATATTAGAGGTGATAATTGGGAAAGCTATCTTTGTAATGGGTAAGATAATTAGCATCTTTGTTAAGGCCCATTTGTAAAGTGTCAAATTTAAGTATGAATGACAGTTCAGAGGCTTCTCTTTGAAGTCTTGTGTTAAAGTCTCTTTGAAGCAGGTAATCAGGTCATTGAGACAATGCCCATTCTGGTTGAAATGGCAAGAAACTTTTTTTTTTGTGAAACTGTCTGATGTCTGTTTTGTGTGCATTGATTCTTTGGCAAAGTGTCTGAGAAGTTTGTCCAATATACATAGCAGACGGACACTGTTGGCACATGATGGCATAAATTGTATTTCTGGATGAGCAGGAATATGTGTTCTTGATCTTATAACTGAAATGGTTAGGTACAATGATGGTGTCAGCAGAGTAAATATGTGGACAAAGCTGGCAATGGGGTTTGTTGAAAGGGAAAGTTCCAGGGTTGGTATTTGTGTGGTATGTCCTGTGGTAGTTGGTAAGAATCATCCTGAGGTTAGGTGGTTGTCTATAGGAGGCTCTGGGAGACAGACCTGGCAGCTCGTGCACACACCCGACGTGGCCTGGCTCGGGGAGGCACTGCTGCTGTGGCAGACATGGCAGGCTCCTGTGGCAGGCACAGCAGGCGTGCACTGCTGCTGTGGCACATATGGCAGGCGTGCTCTGCCACCACCTTTTGCCACCCCCATTCCCCACCGGCCAGCAGCTCCCGCGCACTCACCGATGCGGCCTGTCTCAGTGCCGCGCTGTGCAGCTCCACTCACAGGGAGGCGCTGCTGCTGTGGCAGGCGTGCTGTGCCACTCCTTTTGCCTCGCTCCCCTCTCCCCCGCCGGCCGGCAGCTCCCGCGCACACGCAGATGCGTCTCAGTGCCACGCTGTGTGGCTCTGCTCGTGGGGAGGCTCTGTGGCAGACGCGGCAGGTGTGTTCTGCCGCCGCCTCTTGCTGCCCCCGCACTGGCCAGCAGCTCCTGCGCACGTGGCCTGGTTCAAAGCTGCACGGCTTGGTGCTGCCACTGGAGCTATAGTGATGAGGCAGGCAGGCAGCCCAGGAAGCGGCTCAAGGCGCCACAGGCCACGTGCAAAGGGGCCCTGATCTAGTCTATGCTTACTCGAATACTTTTCTTTCTCTGAATGGATGGTAACAACATGAAGATTGAATTTTGTCACCATCTCGGTCAGAAAGTGGTTTCATCAGGATATGACAGAGTTGCATTGAAAAACAAACTGTACAAGCTCAGATTGCAAACAGTTTCCTCAGGCTGTGTTTAGCACCTGGCTTGATGTGCACTACAATATCTGAGTGGCTATAAATCTTTCATAAGTATTACACATATAAAGACAAAAACCCAAGTGATTTCAATCTGCAAAGGGGGAGTGTCCTGGATTAAATTTCATTCTCCGAGAATTATTTAAGGATGAAGCTAAATTATGAAGGGATGTTTTCTCGCAGTTCTCTTGGCTTTCCACCCACATCTCTCAAGGGATACCATGTACACGGGTAGAAAGAAAACAGTAAATGTTAGATCCACCATTTTGATGCATTTAAAAATAACTAACGTTATCCTTATTTTCAAACACCCAAAGTGGTATGCTCCAAAATATGTAATGGGAGAAGATTTACACAAGGAAGTTAGGTGCTCAAGTTCTATTTCTGACTTTTGAAGATCTCTCCCTTAATCTATTCAGTGATTTTCCGTAGCACCAATTTCTGTAGAATATAAGCAGCTCTTAGATTAAATATCTGGGCAGAAGGAGTTCCTAATGGACTTTCTTTGTGTTCTGTGCGCTCCTTTTTAAAAGACTTTTTGTTGAGCAAAAAAAAAGGTTTGGGGGAAAGTTATTGAGAAAAACAAAAAAAAGAAAAATAGGGTAGGGAGGAAAGTTATCGAGGGGGGGAAAAAGTCACCTGTCCTTTTAAAGGTGGCCATTTTGAACTCTGTTCTCTGTGGCACACCTCCGACTGAACACAGTTTAAGAAATACTGCTTTAGAATATAATGTGTTGTACTTATGCCTAGTTGCAGACAGTTCA
The DNA here is from genome assembly GCA_019425775.1 of Rafetus swinhoei. Lineage (NCBI taxonomy): Eukaryota > Metazoa > Chordata > Testudines > Trionychidae > Rafetus > Rafetus swinhoei. Next base: position 157,106,703 of record CM033424.1, read on the forward strand.
TAAGCAAGACTCTGGACTCCTTGCATGCTCTCTCTACATCTCTGCAGTAGGTCTTTTCACAGTATTGGAAGGATGTTCAGGAAGCAAGTGAAGAGAGATGAGCTAGGAATGTAAAATCCTATTTAATTGATTAACCAGTTAAACTTCACTGGGCTGGAACTGTGCAGATCTACCAGCCAAAGCCCTACACCTTGTGTTGGCTGTCTGGGACTAGCTATACAAAGGCTGATCTGTTGATTACCTGACCTGGAAGATTTTTCCCTCCTTTTGATTCCCATCATATCCCCTTCTTGCCTGGCACACTCTGCCCTCCATGCCTGACTGGGCCCCTGGGATGAGCCCACCTCTCCACCAGTTTTGCACATCTACTCCTGTTGTCCACCACTGGACACCCCCTCCTCCTCCCCCACACGCTCAGCAATGGTGAGCAGGCAGCTAGCAAGCAGTGATGAAGCCAGCATCAGAACCCACCAGTACTGATTGCGGGGAGATGGAAAATGTGGGACAACTTGCCTGTTTTAAAGAAAAAGTCAGCATACCTGCATGAGGGCTTAAATATGGGACTGTCCCTTTAAAGACAGGATGTCTGGTAAAACCTTATGTATGGTTGGGATTTTCAAAGGCATTTATGGGAGTTAGGTCTCCCAATCCTGTTGATTTTCAAAGGGAGGTAAGTGCCTTATTTCTTCTGTAGCCTTTGAAAAATCTCAGCCTTCGGTGTGGGTGTAGGGGAAGGGAGGAGAAACAGGTGTGTTTTAAAATTCCAAGCACAAAGCTTCTAATGCAGGGTTGAGGTGACAGACATAGAAAAGTCAGAAAATATATAATAAAAAGCACGCAGATACCTTAGGGGACCTTACTTATGAAGCAAGAGTTTCCATCATATCATACTACATACTAGCCTGCCCCTCCTTCCAGAAGTATTTCTGGGCTCCAGTTACATCTGCCATCAAGTGTCTGAGTGGGACAGGAATATATGAAGCGGATCACTTGACAGACACTATACAATGTTGATTGTGATAATTGCAGTGTACACATTTAAATGCAAATGGACTCCATCGACCTTACACATGAACCTATGCAATATTTGTAAAGTTCTGTTCTTTTCCTCAGAATACAAGCAGAGGACATAGAATGAGGGAGATCAATATGTACTGCTGTATATAAGAACACAGCCATGTTGACATTTAGTGCAGACTCCCAATCACCAGAAATCCTATGTAGGCTTGTTTGGTGCATCACTTATAGCACACAGATTATGTTGCTGTGATTTGGCAGTGGTGTCAGCCGATCTCTTAAATGCTAGAATTCAGATCTTTATCTTTTTCTTTAAAATACCTGAAAAGTACCACCCATAACCAAATCTAAACATAATTAATTCAAAAAAAGATTATTGGGATAAAACATAACTAACCCTAGGTAGGAAAGGTTATACTTCATTCAGCTTCTATTCACTCATAAGTTTCAGGATTGTGGCATGGCAGTGGTGAGAGAGAATGTATTTGCTTGTTCTACTTGAGAAGAAGGGGAAATTATTGCCTCTCTGAGGTTGGATATGAGCTAATGTAAAGTGTCTGACTGTACCAGCATTTCTCTTTTGATCCTATCAATATTTACAGAGTCTATCGGCTTGTCTCCCTACTAGACTAGGTCAGCTTCAAGTGAAATTGAACCACGGCCACCACAATAATTAAAGTGATGGATCATGTCCACATTCTGCTTCTCCTATCGACAGTGCAGGTATTCACCAGGAGCGTTCCACCCAGTGACATGGGAATTTGTGTGGCACTGGCAGTTGGAGCCCCTGCCCAGGCCCTCTGACAGGGTGGGCAAATGAGGCAGTTGCCCCAAGCCCTTTACATTGATACTGGAGTGCTGTGCTGGATGCTCTGCTTGGCTCTGAGGGCGGAAGGGGAGGGGTTTGTGCTGTGGTCCGGGTGGTGCTGAGTGACGAGCCTCAGTCCATGGCAGGCCCAGGCTCGCTGCGGACAGAGGCCGCTCCGTGGGAGGCAGAGCAGCCTCTGTCCACAAGGAGCTCAGACCCCCTGCGGACTGGAGCTGCAGCCTCCCTTCTCCCCCTCCTCTGTGCAACAGCCTTTGTCCATGGGGAGCGTGGCTCCCCAGCGGACAGGGGCTGCTGCCACCCCGTGCTGCTGCCTCTGATACAGAGGCAGCAGCGCTGGATGGCAGGCAGCTGGTCTCTGCAGGGAGCTGATTTTTAAACTGGCTCCTGCCTGGCATCCCACACTGCAGCACAAGGTGGCAGGGGGCTCCTGAGGGGTGGGGCCGGAGCACACTGCCTTCTGGCCCCGCTCCGGGGACTGTAAAATAGTCAAGTTACCAATAAGAATTCATGGTGTTACTTGACTATTCAGTTACCCAAAATCTAACATCCCTAGTACAGAAAGTTTTCAAAGTTTATTTCTATCTACAGTAAAACTCCAATAGTCCGGCATCTGATAGTCCGGCATCAAAATGGCAAGAGCCTAGTGAGTGAGCTTCGGCAAAAAATGAGTCACAAGGTAACAGCGGCAGCAGTTGAACTGAGCAAAAAGGGTAAAAAAGGCTTAAAAAAACTAAAACATTACGGTATACTGTATACAGTATGTACAATAAAAAGGGTTAAGAACACTTTATATACAGTATATAATGTATACAGTATATATATAACCTGCTTATAGTACCTCCTGATAGTCCGGCATATTTGATAATCCGGCACCACCTAAGTCCCATAGGTTCCGGATTATTGGAAGTCTACTGTATTATCTTTGCAAAACACTCATTCTGAACACAACTGAATACAATGCCGGGTTTGCAAATCGACTGCAATATTACCTTGAAAGCTCTAATGTTGTTCCAGGGCACCAAATGTCCTGGAAAGTCCTAAACCCAGTAGAACCACAATGATTCTTTTGTGTCAGGGACTCTATGTGGAGAGAGAGTTCAAGGTCTTGCAAGGGCAGTGCAGAATGGTGGCTTATAAGTGCACAACTATGCAGATCTCTTTGTGTAAACTCACAGAATACCTAGCTGCAGCTACACAGCTGCTTCATGCCATCCTACAGAGCCAAAGGGGCCTAACTTTTCCCTCAACCCCTCCCTCATAGGTTCTCAAAATCAGATCAATTACTTTATTCATCCCAGTGCTTGTGTACATGAACATTCAGTTTTTGGAAAGCTAGAGAACTAATCTACCCTGTTATAGACTACCTATCAATGATAACTTTGCTGTTGACCATTAATCATTCACTAATATGCCTTGATATAATCCTGTTTCAAAGAGAACAGAATCCAAGCACATTAACAAACGGTGTGTCAGCAGGGTCTACACAAACAGTTAGTTGTGGCAGGCTTGTGCAGGGTAGATTCGTGCCCCAACTTTCTGTACTAATGACTGTAGCCTTGCAGTATCCATGTTAACAAATAAAGTAGAAACATCCCTATAATTTAGATGATGAGATGAGTTTGTGATTGTGGCTAGAACTTGCATAGAATATCACTAAATTTTTCCTCACTCCATTTGACCCCTGTTCTTCTTAATCTAAACCATTAGGCTACGTCTACATTGGCAAGATTTTGCGCAAATACTTTTAACGCAAGAGTTTTTGCGTTAAAGTATTTGTGCAAGAGAGCATCTACACTGGCATGTGCTTTTGCGCAAAAGCATCCGTGCCAGTGTAGACGCTCTCTTGCGCAAGAAAGCTCCGATGGTCATTTTAGCCATTGGGCTTTCTTGCGCAAGAAATTCATGTTGCCTGTCTACACTGGCCTCTTGCGCAAGAACAGTTGCGCAAGAGGGCTTATTCCTGAGCGGGAGCATCATAGTTCTTGCGCAAAAAGCACTGATTTCACACATTAGAACGTCAGTGTTCTTGCGCAAGAACTCCCCGCCAGTGTAGACAGGCAGCATGTTTTTTCGCAAAAGCGAGTGCTTTTGCGCAAAATCATGCCAATGTAGACACAGCCTTATTGTTTACCCTGATATACTACAACAAAAGGAAAAACTATGTAGCACTTTAAAGACTAACAAGATGGTTTAATAGGTGATGAGCTAATAGGTCTGGCCCACGAAAGCTCATCACCTATTAAACCATCTTGTTAGTCTTTAAAGTGCTACATAGTTTTTCCTTTTGTTTTAGCAAGATCAGACTAACATGGCTACCTCTCTGATATACTACAGTTATGTATGTCTTATATATTTTTGTTATAAACTATGGCTTGGCTTCTTGTTAACTATAATTCCGATCTTCATTTAGAGGGGCTATGTGGGCATTGGAGCCAATTCATTCATTATGTCTAGGTATGTGTGTATATTTATATCCATCTCTCGTACATAAAGCACACATAACATAGATGGTTATGTCTATATATAGCTATTACAGTGTGTGTATATAATAAATGTATATGTAACCATGGAATATGTATCAGAGCACTAATTTTATAGTAAAATGATTTTTCCAGTTAAAAATATGATGTAATGTACACACATGACAATGAACTGAGCTATACAATTTTAGGAAATCAGTCCATTAAATAATTGTTACATTTGAGATGACAAGGTAAAAATAAAGTTTTATGAATGCAAGTCAATTAGCTGTACCCCTCTAGAACAGTGATGACTGAAATTCAGTTATAGTCACTCAGAAAGCCTCACACCACAGACTAGAGAAAACAGAGAACCTTTTCATTTGCAAAACTGCTGTTGTTTTTAGGGAAAGAAGAATCAGGCCTTTTATTTATCAGAAGCAGTTTTGTTTGATGAAGTGCATATTTTAATATGCTGCTTCAATTTTAATGAAAGATATATTTGTGGAAATCTGGTGTGTATTGTCTTTATAAAATATGGTATATTTTATATATTGCAAATCTTGTATATTGTCCTTTTTATAAACATAAAAATCTGGTATATTAATGCAATTCATATCTTTTTAAAAAGAGAAAATGAGTTTCCTAAAGCAAAGTGTAAATTTAAAAACTCCTTTTTATAGGAAAAAGCTGTTTCTGTCTCCCTGCCCCATTTCCATAATCCTTCTTGAAGTTACCAGAGCAAGAAGAGTCATTTGGCATGTCTATTTTTTCATTGGGCTGTCTTGATTTATCTGAAGTCTTTCAATTAATCTGAAATATTCTTACTATTTTGAATATAAAGTGGTGTTCTCATTCTAAATATATCAGTGAATTTTCAAGAAGCAAACCTTTGCGTGAGTACTATCCATTCAGAGCCAGGTTGGTACATAGGGAGGGTACTTGTTGGTAACTTGAGAGGAAGAGCAGATGCTAAATTAGCAGCTGGATCGTTAGTAATAACTCCACAAATGTCTGCTGGGAAATGATCTTGTGTGGGTGTGTAGGTTATTCAGAATTTTTAGCATGTAGTTCTCTTTAGCAATGACTCAAAGGAAAGCCATGGAATTGGGAAGGGGGGGTATTTGTATCTGACCATTCCTCTTTCATTAAAAAAATATAACTACTTTTATTACTGCATGACCTTTTTCTCAGTATATCTTATTTGACTAAAGCAATGCAGATATAATGAATGTGTCTGAAATAAGAACATATGCAACTCTTTAGTTTTAGAATTATGTAAAAACTGAACCACCATGCAAAATAAAATCAAATAAATGTTTTTGTAGAGGCATAGCTGCTGACTCCAGATTTAGGGTTGTATTTAGCTTCTATATTAAAACAAAGTTCACTCCACCACCAGTGAGGTTAATGGGAATTTGGACACTAAAATCAATGGGAGCTTTATCAGCCATACAACAGAAAAGCAATATATTATAAATATTATACTGCTTACTCCAAGAGTACAGGTTTAATTTTCTGGGCTTGTTTACACTGGGAATTTTTGTACTGGTGTAAGTGTAGCAATGTAGATATGCTATATATTGTGCACTGGTATAAAAAGTTACTTGCGCCAGTATTAACTGCAGGCAGGAAGGGGGTGATTATGCAGCTTTCTCAGGCTATGTCTAGACTGCTGGCTTCTTTTGGAAGAAGAGTTCTTCTGAAAAAACTTCTTCTGAAAAAAGAGCGTCCACACACAAAAGCTCATTGAAAAAGCGTTTTTTCGAAAGCTAGCGTCCACACTGAATGGACTCTATCTCCCATTTAAGCTGTGATTTCTATGGACGGAGTGGCCCCAGGGCACCTGTGCTTTTTCCTCTTTCCTCTTCTTTCGCAAGAGCTCCCTCTTCCCTGTCCACACATGCCTTTTTCCAAAAGAGCTCTTTTGGAAAAAGGCTTCTTCTTCGTAGAAAGAGGATTACCAACGATGGAAAACCCCCCTGTTCTTTCGATTTACTTTCAGAAGAACGTTATTGCCGTGTGGAAGTAACTCAGGTTTTGTCGGAAAAAAACGGCTGTTTTTCAGATAAAACTCTAGTGTAGACATACCCTCAATGAGGCTGTGTCAGCGCACACATTCCTCAGTAAATGTGTTGCATAGCTAAGGAGTAAAACAGGACTTTTTTCTGAAAGTTCAGGACTGGTGTCTAATGTTTTCTAGAACCCTTTATCTTAGCAGGGCTTTGTTCATATAACAAACAAAAAAGAAATTATTAGTAGATGCACCTCATGCAGAGGTTGCATTAAGTCATTAAAGGTGGTAAATTGATTTCTCACTAATCTTTCTGTTCATGCAGCCGAAGTTGGTTGTTAACAAAAATTGTCAGAAGCTGTGATCTTATATTTAACACCTCCAAACTCCAGTATTTAACATTATAGTGGTCAGCTCTTTGTGTAGGCAGTCCTGAACTTTCAGAAAAAAAGTCCTGTTTTACTCCTTAGCTATGCAACTCTCCAGGAATAAAAAGTTAATCTTTAAAGAGTATGTTATGTGATGAAAACTCCAAGAATACGTTCAACCCAAATTGGCAATCCTAGTTATGTGGACTTAAAAAAAAAAGTGCCTGGCTGGCAGCCCTCAATGCTTTGCAGAAGCAGGACTTCAGCTGCCACAATTTAGAAGCTCACTAGGGCCCCTACTCTTTCTCAGAGATAGGCCCTAAGTCTGGGCTGCAGGGTGGGACCTGTCATGGCTTGTGAGCCACAAACTGGGGGGGAAGATAGGTGCTCTTCTCCCAAAGGCTACGTCTAGACTGCATTGCTTTTCCGGGATATCGGAGGTATCCCGGAAAAGCAATGCCGCATCCAAGGAACGCATCTGCTTTTCCAAAAAAAATTTCGAAAAAGCAGATCAGATGTGCTCTTTCGCCATCCCTGTAAACTTTGTTCTATGAGAAATAAAGGATGTGTCGAAAGAGCACTTTTTTCTGAAATGTGGTGCCACGTAGATGCGCCATATTTCGGAAAAGCCTCTTTCGAAAGTAAATCGTAAAAAGATACCGCAAATTGCGTATCTTTTTCTGATTGAACGCTGAAGTCTAGTCGTAGCCTACGTGGCATGCAAGGTTTGAAACAAAGTAACTGGCAAGGAAAAAGAGGAGGCCCTCCATTGTACCCTGTAGCCAGATGGTTAAGGTACTCATCTGGGATATGGGAGATCCCAGCTCCAGTCTCCCTTCATCCTGCGGGGGGTGGAGGGTAGAGGGAAGAAATTTGAACAGGGGAACTGCCACCTCTCAAGTAAGTGCCTTAACCACTGGGCTGTAGAGTCATTTTAATGCCTTTTCTGGCCCAATTAATATGTAATTCAGTTATTTTATTAAAGTGGAACAACTTCAACCAGAGAGTCTGAGAGAGGCCTACAACAGAGTGTCCCACAGCAGTGAAGCAGGCTCAGGCCTCTATTGATGGGTTAGCATGATAATGTGTAATATGCATACCCAGTTAAAGAGGCATCAAAATAAGGAAAGGAAATGGGAAAAGTAGAATAAGTAAGCAAAAGAGCCAGAGGATGAGTACTGGCTAGATGGAAGAGAGAGGATTTTTAACCTCTCAACATATTCTTTTTTTATTAAATAGTGAAGACCTCTTTCTAAATGATATTCATTGGCTAAAACAAAGTTCCCTAGAATATTTAGGTCACGTTCTACTCCTCTGTTTTTGCACAAAGCTCTCAGTGTTTACAGTTCATTTCAACTCAGGCCACAGTAGTAGACTGTAGCCCTTCAAAACATCCTCTGTCCTAATACATTACTCACAGACTCTGACATGAGGGCAAGAAGGAATATTTGTGCAGCCTTTAATTGGCATGGAAACCACACTTTCAAGCCAATTAATGCTTAAATATACTCACATGTAAGTTACCTCCTCCCTATAATGTTGAAACTAAATAGGGTTTCAACATCATTCAGTTGTTGGAAGGGAATGTTTATATTTGAGTGTTTTTGGTTTATCCCTTAAGTTTTGTTATAAGAATGGAACACCGCTTCATGAGACCTAAGATAAACAAGGGTGATAATGGTGGATAAATGCTGACTTTTTAATGTCAGCCACTTTAATTGTATATCATCATTATTCCATAGTCATTTCATAATAGACTGCATTTACAATACCAAACAAGTCAGTACAGAAATCCTTATTTGTGTCAGATCCTAAGGCCCTGCACAGAGGAAAATTGATTCTGCTGACCACTCTGGCAGCCAGCCTAGGTTCTCTTACCTCCATCGCAAGAGGAAAACTAAGGTCAAGGTCAAAGAGGTCCTATAGGGAAAAAATGATCATCCAGGTCAGAAGACAGTTTTGGTTGTGGCTTATGTTTTGTTTTGTTATTTAAATAAACATGAAAGGTGTTGGGTAAATCTAGATCCCATTCATAATGAACAGGTGGGGAATGATACTTGATTACTTTTATGTTCATGCTACTTAGTTCTAACCCAGTCGTTATAAAGTGGGGATAATGAGTTACACTGTGAGTTAGTACAGGTTGAGAATGAGTTTTAAAACCATGGCTGGAGTATGATTGAGGTGCTTTTCTTTCCACTTATGCCTGATTTATTTCTCTTTAAATGAAAAAATACAGTAGCTGGGTAATATTCCTTGATCTACTATTCAGACTGAGAAGTGAAGGTTTTCTACAGCATGGTTAACATGCTGCAACATAGACACACTAGATAGACTGTGAGAACCAGTAATAATGGAAGTGAAGGAGTTATTTAAGCAAGTTACCCTGATTCAGAAGAGAAATACATCAGAGTGGTTTTTACACTATTAAGTAAAGAGTCTCCTCCAATAATTTCAACGTGAGCAGTTGTCACTTGTGCAGCAGATACATCAGGCTGCTACTGATTGTTCCAGCATTTTGGGAGTACTCCTTGAACATCATCCTACAGGTTAAGCATCCATTTTATTAATTCAGTGTCCCTCCTATATATATTCTTGTTTCAATGGTGTCTTTCTTATACATTTTCATAATCTGTGCAAAAAACAAAAACAAAAAAACCCTGTCTTTGCAGTGCCCCTGGAGTCTCCTTCTTCTCTACTTCCAATAGTTATTCCAGTATAATATTAATGCAATAGCTATCTGAGACATGGGTATTGTTATTTTTCAAGTATTGGATGGCTCTAGGGGGAACAAATGCCTGTATTTTTACTTGGAATTTTTAATATCAGATATAAATTCAAGAGGCATGATCTCTTGGCCTGTGTTATGCAGTGTATTCTTAAGATCTCGAATGTTCTGAATTTCCATCATGACCAAATCAGTTTTCAAGTAATACTATCTCAAAATCTCCCATGCAGTTACTGCTTTAACACTTAATGGTTGCAACTGTCTTCTCAGAAGAAGAATTTTATTAAGATGGCACAATCATAACTGGATAAAGATGTGTCTGTATTGGGACATATATGATTTCTTAGAACTTTCTATTTTCACAAGGGGCAGCTAGCGGGCATGATGGATGAGCTACCATTGACTTGCAGAGCACAACGAGGAATCCTATGGCATCTTAAAGACTAACACATTTATTTGGGCATACATTTTCGTGGGCTGGAGATCTGATGAAGTCCTCCTTGTTGTTGTTTTTTAAATAAATTCCTAAAATAAATGCACAATACATTGGTTATTTAATCATTTTGTAAGGGCAGAAACATAAATGGGAGGATTAAAAAGTTTACAGCCAAATTCATTTGTATGCATACAAGCCCAGTGAGGTTTTTTTTAATATATAACAGGGAACAGATATTTTCACTTTTTTCCTTCCTGATGAAAAGGATGTGCCAATAGGGTGGTATTGCACCATGCTGCTATTTGCTTCCCTAATCCCAGTTTTTAAACTAGAAGCAAGAGAAATACAGTTATATATGTGTACATAAGCATGGCTCGTTCTCTGCTAGGCTTTATTTTGTGCACTTTTGTAATCATGAGTAATAGAGGAAGAGTATAATTGTCTTTTTACATGGCATTGTCTCATTTTCAGACAGTTTTTTAATGTTAACACTATATAATATGCACAAACTCAACTTCAGCAACAAACTCCCTGCCATTTACTTTTGTTAGGTGTTTAATTAAAGATTATGGGATTGATTCTGTGCTGTGCCTCCTGAGAGATGCTACACGGAAGGTGTAGATTAGAGAGGGGGAAGAAAAGGAGGTTGACATCACCTTTGTGCTCTCTGAATTCCAGGTTGCTGCAGGAGCTGAAATGGCCCTGGGTGTAAATTAGAGCAGTCCCAGGAAAAGCTCTAATTTTCAGCAACCTGTCTTGGGCTGCCTGTGAGCTATGCCCCAGAGCCCACAATCCGCATAGTGCTGAGCACTGTGTCAACACTGCAATTAAAAACCTGTGGCTGGCCCATGCCAGCTGACTGAGGCTCACTTGGCTCAGGCTACAGGGCTGTTTAACTGCCGTGTGGGCATCCGGCTTCAGTCTGTGCTCAGGGATGCTGCCACCTTGCAGGGGCCTCCACCCCGAACCTGAATGTGTACACCACAATTAAAGAGCCCCTTAGGCCAAGTCTTGTCAGTGTCAGAACAAACTCTAACCCCTGGCTAAGTTCACCCCTTCTGATAGCTGGCACAGTATCCTCCTCCCCCCTCCCCCACGCAGTGTGGGGGGAGGGCAAAGAGCCTCTTCCCCTTTCTATGAGCAATGGGGAAAGGATGGTTTATCTGCTCCTTCTATTCCCTTCCCCTGGTAACAGCCTGGGAATGGACAGGGCAGGTGAAGAGTCCATGAAGCTGCTCCCCTCTCTCCCAGCCTAGAAGGAGAGAGGGGACTCTGCTGCAGCCTTCACCTCCCTCTCCCAAGCTGGGTGAATAACCGAAGCAGAGGGGAGGCTTGAGGCAGGAGGAGCTGGGAGGATGACAGAATTGATGGAGAGGCTGGGGTATGGGATGAATTGCTAAAAAAGGGAGGGGCGGAGGAGAGCAGCAGGGACCAAAATTTCTTTACACAATAAATCTAGGAAAGTGGGCAACACTGTCACCCACCCACAGGGGTGAGGGATCATGGTGCAGGGGGAGTTCAAAAATCAAGAGAGACCAAAAAAACCCAGATGCCACGATATAATACTCCTTAAAAATTCTCTTAAGTTTTGGGCTAATCATTTATTTTGGAACTCTGTTTCATGATTTTTGATCTCTTGATGTTGGCGTTGCCAGATACAACTTAGGGCTACTTATTTCATCTCTGTGCTTCTCCTGCATTCAGGAAATTGTCCCTAAGTCTTTGTGATTTCTCTAAGACTCTATGCCAGTGGTTCTTAACCAGTTTGGTACTGTTACCCCTTAAGCATAACCAATAAACCAAAATTACCCCTCCTCCCTTTTTAAATAGCAATAGACAAAAAGAAAATTACAATTAATCATTTTAATGTACTTTGTTTTCTCATATATTATGTTGAACATAATTGAACAGCTGTTGTATTTCAAACGTATTACCCCCTGAAATATGCCAAATTATCCTCAGGTTAAGAACCGCTGCTCTATGCACTACCAGAGTTGCATACAGAGACTGGGGTGGGAATTGGAGTTAGATTTCTTGTCTTAAAGGCGAGTGATTTTTGCTGGTGAGTTACAATAAGTGTTGCTTTGTATATTTGGATGCCAGTCACATTCTGAGAACGGCAGAGTCAGATCGCTTGTGCCTGAATTGAGCCCTGTTGACTTCAAGAGGGCTCCCCACAGACGCTGGGGTTTGATCACATAATTCTCAGTAGTCTCAGGTCATTGTTAGCAAGGGATACATTCAAAGACATGGTGATAAAGGACCAAGTTCATTCAGAAGTAAGCAGCAACTCCCTCCACTAGTCAACAGGAGTATGTCTGCTTACAACAACGTTGAATTTGACACATTAGATATTTATTTGGTTCTTTGTTTACTTTGTGTATTGAATAGTACCCAGAAGCCCTAACCATACATTGTACTTATGCAACAAATGAGCAAAGGTTTTTTTGCAGTAAATGGATCTCACCATGGGAAAGCACAACCTAGGCAGACAGTGCTTTCAAAAGACAAAACCAGGATTAAAATACCTCCTCCCCCCCCCCCAGAAGAGATAGAACATAAGGGAAGCTTTGAAACTATTATGAGTTGTCAGGAGCCACTTGCTATCATTCTTGTAATGGGGAGCCTGAAGCACTTGAACAATCAGGAGGCATGGCGAGAAAATATTTATAAAAGTTCCTGCGCAGCCATTAGCCTGCTACCTGAGCTCTGGAGTATGTTCCCCGGCTGCCAGGGCTGGCATCAATGTACTCCTCTCTCCAAAACGGGTTCTTGTTTGCAACACACTCCTGGATCCAGCCTGATGCTGCATTTCTCTTTCTCAGAGATCCCCCTTTCTCCTCCATGTTATGTTTAAGTGTCTGAGGATAAGGCAAGTAAAGGTAACAGAATGATTTGGAGGTAGGACCCACCTCATGTGTCAGGCCTTTCCCCTGTCCATTAGACTACTCTGCCTCCTTCCAAAATTTTTGCTGAGTTGGGCTGTTGCTGTGTCACACCCTCCTAAAGTTTCTGTTTTGATTCCATCTCTTTAAAATGGAGCCTTTCACGCTGACTCAAAACCAGTCAGCTACTTTACGTGCTGCACTGTGTCCCAGAGTCAGGTGTAAAAAAGAGAGTCTGCTACTTGTGTGAGTTTTTCTTGGCCAAAGTGTTTCTAAGACAACACAGGAGCTGCAATACATAAATCAACTTCAGAAAGAAGAGAGTGTGAACATACTTCAGAAGAAATCACACACTTGTTGAGCTACTTTGGATCATATGCATTGCTCTAACATTAGGATTCTCTTAAACCTGCTCAGAAAAAAAGACCATTTACTTTGAATAGAGAATATTACAGACTCTGTAGATTCAGCTTTAGCTCTGTTAGAAGGTTTCTTCTGGCAGTTTCTCTTCCACATCCTCGCTGACTGCAGACAGAGGAGCTGTTGTTATTTAGCAACCAAAGATTCATTGAAGATTAACTATGAATATAAACCTAGGATCAAGAAAAACAAAGCAGAGCTCCAGTCAAGCTAAGGAAATAGGTTTTCTTTCATTGCTTTGCCAGCATGAAATAGGGGGGGCATTTGGTTTTGCTTCACCCATTCAATTATGCTGCTGCTATTCGAAGCGGTTTAGACCAGTTTCACTAAGCATATGGCACATGCTCCTGTGTACCATATATAAGCTAAAATATAGTATGATATAGATGTTGACATGAATATACAATACCACTTAGTAATACTATGACAGGGTATACCAAGCATTTGCTGGCCCCCCACACTGGAACCCCTCTTTCTTTGGTGCACTCCATCCAAAGATAAAAGAATAAAAAGGACCCTGAATTTAGATCTATAGGTGTTGCCTAGAAAGGCCATCCAGGATCAGATGCCAGTGAAATCAATGGGTCTTCAGGGGCTAGAAGGGCTGGGAGCAGGCAGAAGCCAATCAGGATCCAGAAGGCGAGATTAGAAAGGCTGGCTGCTTCTCCCAGGGCCTTGGTCTGAGTTCAGCTGAGACGGGGAGGAAAGAACCTTCTTTGGAATGATAATCCAACACATCTCACCTGAATAGGGGCCTAACTCCGTCTGCATCTTTTTGGTTGTCCTTGCAAAGGACTGTTTTTTGTTTTACGGAATCTAAACCCCAGGTAGCTTTCCAAAATTGAATATCCATTTACTGCTGTAAAATTAAGGTGAGCTTCCTTTGTAAGACACTCACTGGCTCAGGCAAGCACAAATGTATTTCTTTTTATTATCTAAAAATCTCAAAACATTTTGCAAAGCAGACTGACATCTTCTCTCAGTTTACAAGTGGGAAAAGTGACTTAACTAGAGCCACACAGCTATACAAAGAGGCAGAGCTCAAAGTGAGTTGAAGCAAAATTGGGCTAAAGATGTTTCACTAGGCATGTAGAAGAGCATCTGTGAAGAAAAAAAGTGGAAAAGGAAATGTTTCTGTGATGTAGAGTTCCAAATGTGAGGATAAGACATTGGTACATTCCTGTATTATAGCTGGCATCAATTTGTATGCTCAACTGGCTGCTGGGAGATAAGTTTTCATTCATACCTTCATTGTATAACTGACTTCCCCTTCCCCATTTCCCTAAAACTTCCTGTTTAAGTGGTTGTAACCTTGATTTAAATCTGGTTGCTCAGGAGTAGAGGGTCTGAGCATTTTACACTTTTGGTTTATTTTAATGGTGTTTCCAATTAGGAAAGCTAATTTAACCTTGGAGGAGCTTCAGTTATGTGGATATAACTTTAGGAGTTCTTTATAAAACCTTAACTTGTTTAACCACTTCTTTTGTTTTTATTAATATCAATGTATTCTAAACTGCCTCTGTGTTGATGTACATGAATGGTCTGGGACTGTAAAATCAGCTTGATTGTAACAACACAATCTATGTATTCAAAATAAAACATGTTTCTGTTTTTAGCTCTGCTATCCAAGGTGGAAGAAGAGAATAAATACAATGCAAATTCCTTTGGCCAAGGAGGTATAGGCTCTACAGTACTTGACCTGAACTTCTTCCAAGTAACCTTGAGGCTCAAGACCCTGAGTCCTATTCCTAATACTTAGACACAGGCAAAGCAGACTTTCAAAACCTGACAGATCCTGTTTAAGGACTTTGTACTGCCACTATAACTCACATGGCGCAGTATGTATCTGAGCATTCCAATCAGCCTCAGTAGGACTGCTCATAACTAATTACTACTCAACACAAGAAAGGGTGGCGAAATCAGGCTCCAGGCAGCTTGGCTAGTACGCTTTCACCAAAGCCATGCACTGTGCTGAGTATTTCAGAGGGGTGGAATCATTCAGGGAATTAGTAGGGAAATATGGAGAATTTCACCTCAAACGTTACAGTTGTATCTCCAGCTTAGATCATATCTTAGTGTGTTCATGTATGGTGGTACTAGCCTGTTCTGGCCATTTCACAATGGACAGGTCTCCACATTGCAAAAAGTCCCATAACTGATGCCCTGGGTAGCAGCCTCAGCAAAGAGGCTGAAGGATTAAGGAATGCTGAGTGGTTTCAGCGAACTGCTGAACACCTTGGCTATGTCTATACTGCACTCTCTCTTGCACAAGAAAATATGCAAATGAGGCAAAGCAGTGAATATCGCCACACCTCATTTGCATACTTAATGAGCCACCATTTTTGCACAAGGGGCTTTTGCTAAAAACCCCTCTTCAGGCAAGAGCCGTTCTGCCTGAAAAAAAGTGGCAGAACGGCTCTTGCGCAAGAGGGGGGTTTTGCGCAAAAATGGCAGCTCATTAAGTATGCAAATGAGGCGCTATGATATTCACCGCCTCGCCTCATTTGAATATTTTCTTGCTCAAGAGAGCGCAGTACAGACGTAGCCATCCAGTTTTCACTGATTTACTGACTGTCCAAACAGAAGTGGGGGAGATTCCTATACTTGTGATATTTTAAAAATTCTAGAAGCAGTATGAGGGACATTCTGGACACACTTGGGAATGGGCTCTACTAGGCTATCACCATTTTTGTTTTCTATGATGCAGTGAAGGGTATTGCATCAGAGGGAGCTGGTCACAAGAGTTTTGTAGGGTGGTTATGCCCCACCAGTAGCACCCTAGTCATCAGCTGATGCTCGACACAGGGTAGCGTTTATGTCATGGCTGCTGAGTTGCAGTGTGCAGTACCATCTACTGCTGTTAGGGGGTTCTTGGTGAGGGCATAACTTCTCCAGCCCACTGTCTGCAATACATCTTTCCTGCCACTGGTGAGTCAGGAGCACTATTGAACTAATGCAGTTTAGCTTCTCAAAAGGAAGGGAAGTGCTGCCTGCACCACAATCACTCCTGGCTGCCTCTGCTCCTGCTTCTACAGGCCCAGCAATGGGTAGGAGAATTCTGAGTTGGGAGCAGGGGCTTTCAGATAATGGAAGGAAGAGGAAGGGTTTCTGAGCTGGAGACAATGTCAGACTGTATGGGACAAAGGTGTGTGTGTTTGTGGGGGGGGGAGGGGGAGGGGGGCTGGGGACTTGCTAAAGTGGGGATTTAGAGTTTGGGGAATGGGGATGAGTTATAAGCCTTGGGGGAATTTTGTTGGAGGAAGGATTTGAAGCCTGTGGGAGCGGAGTTGATTAGATGTTCCAGACCCTGCTGGGCTCTGAACGTGGTGTAGGAAGGGGGAAGAGAGGTTTCAGGCTTAGTTGTGTGAGTTGAAGGAGGCTCCTAACCTACTGAAGACATCTGGGAGGGGGAATTTTCCCCCCTTAAGTTGTTATGAGAGCCTATTGATGATAAATGTATGACACTGTGGGGTAAATTTTCAGAAAGGCTGAGGCCTGGCCTATTCTCTGCTGGGTTGAAGATCAAACATGCTGATTTGTGACCACAGCTGTGTTGCAGATGCAAAAATGCAGACCTAGTTTATGTTTGCAGATGGAGGATACCCTTCTGGAAAATTTGATCTATTATGTAAACTATGTCTTGAAGATTCAGAAGGACCTGAATTTGATTTAAAATGTGTGGGGTAAACTTATGGACAGGGTGACTGAAGCCATGGACTTTGGAGAGGCTGATATCTGTCATGGTTTCTACTAACTAGAGGAAAACCCATACAGAATGTTACTACCAGATACTTTTCATCCTTTACCACAAAACCAGACTGGTCAATCTGTTGTCTGGTCTATACTGATGATTCTGTAGTACAGTTGGTTGCCCAATCACACTGGCCCGATGTTTTCTTTTGGAAGATGATAAACAAACCAAGTAAGGAAAAACACTGGATACAAAATTTGCATCAAATGCCCTTTCATTATATTCTAGGTCAGATATCTCCCTCTACGATTCTGAAAGGAAAAATATATATTTAAGTTTCTGGTAACTGCTGAGAAATGAACTGTCTTCTATCCCTCCTGATGTCATAGTTTGGCAGCAGAAGATAGAAGATATGCGCATAATGGGGAAGATCATGGCTAAAAGGAGGTTAACGTTCAATAAATATTTTCTGCAGAGATTGCCAGCTTGGAATTTGGTCTCAGGCCAGTCTGTTGATGGAACAGGGGTTGGACAAGATACGTCTCACAGTCCGGATCCGGTCCGTGGACCACCCTCCCAGGACCCTTAGACACATAGCTGCCACTGTTTTAAGCGGAGGGCTGCTCCATGTGGCTCTTTGCTCTAGAGCATGGGTTCCCAAACTGGGAGGCATGCCCCCGTGGAGGGGCGTGAAGAAATTCCAGGGGGGGCGCGAGGCGACCCAGCCACACACACACACCCCGTCAATCCCACCCCAAGTTTTGCTGCTATTTTTGGGGGGGAGGGCATGAGGGTTTCTCAAAAATCAAAAAGGGGGGCGTGATGCTGAAAAGTTTGGGAACCACTGCTCTAGAGGGAGGGGGAAACTTCATGTGATCTCCCAACCCCCAGCCCAATTCTCGGCTCCTATTGTCAGGAAACAGCCGTCCAATAGGAACTGACCTCAGCTAATCTATCCGCTTCTGTTGGCCGGCCAGTAGGAGCTGAGAGATTGGCCTGGAAGATGAGGGCAGCGCAAGCCTCTTCCCCCTCCCGGAGCTGAAAGCCATGTGGAAGGAAGAGCCTGCAGTTTTAAGCTATCTGGAGCTGCAGCAGTCAGGGAGCCCAGCTTGCCTTGGGGGTGCTATAGGGGCAGGCTGGGAGATGCTTAGGTAAGTGCCTCCCAGCCAGAGCCTGCCTCTGGCACCCCAGCCCCTTCCACACACCAACTCCCTCCCCCAGGTCACCATTCAAACCATCTGCAGCCCCCTGACCCAGGTAACAACTCCCTCCCAGACCCTATACCCTCTCCTACACTCCTTCCCCAGGCCAGAATCCTTTCCTCTACCCACACTTCTTCCCTGACCCTACACCCCAATCCCCTGACCCAGGTCACAACCCCCTGCTTCACCCAAACTCCCTCTCAGACCATACACCATCTCCTGCACCCTAATGCCTTACCCCATGCGCCCTTCTGCACCCAACCTCCATCTTAGACCCCGTCCCCCTCCACAGAAAAGTCCAGCCCTTGATTATTTTCCAAAATCTTGGAGTGACTCTCCCCACCAAAAATTATTGCCTGCCCCTGGGTTATACTGACAGTCTTAAGGTTCTTGTGCCTATAGTAGAGGGTTATTGGCTCTTTTGGGGTATATGCATAATGACCTGAAATCAGAAACACTTTGCAAGTTACTGTGCAATTGTATGGGATATGCAACAGTCTCTGCACTTTCCCCATCCCCTACATTCACTGTCTGGGCAATTGCAAAAGAACCAGTTAGTCTGGCTATTGTTGCAGACTACATTTTATTTCCTCTTCAAGCAAATCCGGTAGTACATGGTTAAGGGTCTTCTAGTGTTACAGCAGCCACAGATAACATGTTAGCCAAGACTTGAACTATATACATCCCTCATTAAAATGCATCAAATGAACTGATCCACACTGCTGCAGCAATCTGTTTAAAACCCATTTCAAGCCATGGACAAAGGTAAAATCTCCATGCTTCTACTGCTCCATCGTCCACTGCCTTTGATATTTTAGTTCATAAACTTCTGCTGTGGGAATGGTTGGAACAGCACTGTTCTGGGTTCAGTTTGACCTCATACACAGGCAATCACAATGAGCATGTGTCTGCCTTACTATGGGCTCGCCTTTGAAGACCTTCAGAACTCAGTATTGTCACTCCTTTTTCACACACATGACTTCAGCTAGAGAGATCAGGAAACACAATGGCTACGTTTACACTGCAGGCTGTTCTTGTGCAAAAACTTGGGGAGTGTCTACACTGCACTTGCGTTTTTGCGCAAGTAAATTTACAGTAAGGTGTCGGAACAGAGGGCTTATTGCGCAAGAGTTATTCCTCTCCCCACGAGGAATAAGCCCTCTTGTGCAAGAGCTCTTGCGCAAGAAGGCAGTGTGGATGGGTAAAATGGCCATCAGAGCTTTCTTGCACAACAGAGCATCCACACTGCCATGGAAGCTCTTGTGCAAAAGCACATGGCAGTGTGGACACGCTCTTGCGCAAGACCTTTTGCGCAAGAACTCTTGCGCAAAACAGTTCTTGCGCAAAAAGCCTTCAGTAGATGTAGCCCTAGGGATGTGTCAATCATCTTCTTCACCAAAGCAGCCACCGGCATCTCTGAGATACGCCAGTGCCTAGAAAAATTAGAACAGTTAGTTCAGACTTAATCTGGAGCAACAAAAGCCATAGTAACAGGAAGAGAAACATTTAAAAAAAAACTTGCTGGAATTCTTACCCCAATGGTAATTGAGGGCATCTGACCACCTGTCATTAAGGTGAAGCTTTGGGATAGTTCTTCAAGAAGATCTATTTTCAGCTTCTCTTCTCCAAGAGCAATAACTTATGGAAAGATAGAATATCTGTTACTACACCAATGTCTAGTTCTGCCTCAAAATATTTATGCTCCATTATAGATGTGCCTTCTGTTTTATGACATTGGGATTTTACACAGATCCCGTTGTGTGTTCATTAACAGTCTTTGAAATACATTAATTTTGCATTGTGACCTATACATTAAATCTCCCAGCTGTATATATATATTGAATTTCCATCTTTCTCTTTCTCAAACACTAACTGGATAGTCAGTAAATATGGTGAGGTGTTTTACACAGTCATTTTACTTACTGTCTGTAGCACTAAAGGAGCATTCCCCATAATACGTAATCACATTACATTGGCTGTGAGTTGTTTCCGCTCCAGTATTGGATAGTGCAGAATAGTTATTGTTTGTGCAGCAGTAGTACAGACACTGGTCTTTTCTTGAGCATAATGACTTACTTGTGATACTGAAGATTATCTTTCAGCAGGTTACTGAAAAAAAGGAGATACAATTGGTCTCTTGCAATTCTAGGTTTCTCCATGTATTCTTTTCAGCTTTAAAACATGGCATTTTAGCTGTCACTCACTTAAGTCTGGATAGAGTGTTGTTTCTATTTTTTTAAAATGATTGAAAATCAGCTAAGCACCATTTTAAGTTACAAGAAACAAGCCATATAGTGTCAGTGAATGGAAAGCGCTGTTTATGCTGGATAATGTTCAGAAAGTTGTTGATTCTGCTCCAAGAGGGAAGCCTCAACATCTAGTGGCTTGAACAAAAGGCTGGGAGTGGAGAACTTCAGTGTTCTCATCCCAGCTCTGTGACAGACTTGCAGCAGGGCGTTGCCTATCACTGCATCCATCCTGAGGCTCAATTTCCCTGTGTAAAATGGAAGTCATCCTGATTTAGTTGCCTCCCATGGGGTCTTTGAGGAGTCAAAGTATTACTGTGTATTTGGACCCTGCCTCTCTTTATTTCTATAGCTTCAGGGGGTAGCCAAGTTAGTCTGTACAGGATAAACTTTAAAAACAACAAATAGTCTGATAGCACTTTATAGACTAACAAAACATGTAGATGGTATCATGAGCTTTCGTGGGCACAGCCCACTTCTCCGGTCATCTGAAGAAGTGGGCTGTTCCCATGAAAGCTCATAATACCATCTACATGTTTTGTTAGTCTATAAAGTGCTACCAGACTATTTGTTGTTTTTAAAGTTTATTTCTATAGTTCATTTCAGAAATGTGCTGATTTGAGACCGTGTTCCCCAATAATTAAAAAACAAGGGAGAGAGTCAACGTTTCGAAAGTAAGATTCATGTCACTGGTTATAGTTCTACTGCGTGGGTCAGAATTTCCTCTCCTTTACCTATCCTGCTGTCTCCCAGTACAGGTCTTTTCTCTGTGCAGAATTTCATTTTTAGATTGACAACAGATTCTGTTTCTGGTAGGTCACACATTGCAACTCCTTCACTTTCTTGTGTCTTTTCTGTTTGTTTTTCCTCTCCTTTCCTGTTCTCTTACCTTCTCTTTACTCCTTTTTTCTCTTCTGCCCTTTTCTCTCCTTCAGCTCTGCCTTGTAACGCTCATTCGCCTCTCTCCCACCCTTTGTACTCCTCCTCTGCAGTGCATTACTACTGTGAAAGATTCAGAGTGCTTGCTTTGATCACTAATTACTTATAGTAGCTTGAATGTCTAATGCTAGTAGAGCAAGTAGTGTTTGACCTTGGAAACACTACTAACTTTAGACTCTAGACCACAAGGTTTAGTCAGTCAATATTATGTTAGACTGGTTTGTTTTTAACTAGATAAATATAGGACTTTGTATACCTAAGACACTTGTATTTACATTATATAGGGAGAAAATGTAGCCTATGCTGTAAATAGTAGTGCATATTACTTTTCATCAGAAGTTAGAATACTGAGTCTAGCTAAGGGAGAGAAAAAGCACTGCTATTATTTCTATCAGCATTGTATCCAAGACCCTAATCTGGAACCAGAGCATTGTCACAAGAACCAAATCACTGCTATCTATCTATCTATCTATCTATCTATCTATCTATCTATCTATCTATCTATCTTTTAGACTGTGTCAGTCAGTGTGTCTGTCTGCGAGTCCGTTTGCGAGTCCGTTTGTTCAAGAACTCCTCCTAAACGGGAAGAGCTAGGGCCACAAAATTTCATATGCAGCTTCCTCCTCTTCTATCTTAAAGCAAGGTCAAGGTTTGTTTGTGACAAGAAAACCTGAAGTGCCATGAAAAAGACTGTTTTCCACAACAAGCAAGAGGAGGGGGCTGCTGTTTAGAGGGGCACAATATGAAAGTGGCCACTAGAGGCAGCAAACTTACAGAGTGTCCATTGGTGGCAGCTGTACCACCAAGGGAGTGGCCAACAGGGATGAGGTTCCACCATTTTCCCTGCCACCAGACTGGGTAAGTAGCCCCCTGCCACAAACCCTTTCCTCCCATGCTGGACCTGAGCCCCTTCTCATCCCTTAACCCCCTCTCTCTCATACACCTCCCCCTGTCTCCTGCACTCCCTCCTCCTTATCCCCAAGGTCTTCCCCTGACTCCTGGACCCTCCTCTCCCCACAGCACCAGCCCCCTGCCCTGAAGGACCCAAGGAATGCTGGGTAAATCTGCTAGTAATATAATAAAACAATATTCTCATTATGGAGAAAGGTGTTTCATATCTTTAAAAGTATCAAAATCCAATCTCTTTCACGTTTCTCTTATTGTAAAAACTCATCTTATTTTTTGTCAATTTTATTTATCTAGTATCAATGAGGAAATGTCTTTTAAAAACAATAGCTTATACATATTCTTCTTACATTAATGTTTATGCATGGTTCTCAATATGTTTTTCTTGGATTCATGGAACAATAGAGGATCTCACTCTTGGGGTCAATTTAACACTTGGACATTTTTGTCTGTAAACTCAGGTGTTGTAGCCAGCTGAGTGGATTGTTCATCTGTGTTAGTGAGAGGCATGAGGGACCAATTCTTCAGTGCGGCCAATTGAGGCAGCTTTGTTGAAATCAAAGGTTTGAATGCTCACACAGCTTATAACAGTGGTCTCCAACCTTTATAAGCATGAGATCACTTTTTGAATTTGAAGTAGATCCTGGATTGCACTTAAACCCAAACACCTTTGCCCTGCCTCCTTTCCACCTCTTCTTTGAGTCCCCCCCCCAGTTCATTCCATCCTCCCTCCCCCATCCTCACTGGGGGCAGAAGGCTGGGGTGCTAGGGAGGGGGATGCAGACACTGATCTTGGGCTAAAGGATTTGGAATGTGGGTGGGATTCTGAGCTGAGTCTGGGGCAGGGAGTTGAGGTGCAGGAAAGGGTTCAGGGTGCAGGCTCTAGGAGGGAGTTTGGGTGCAGGGGGAATCAGGGCTAGGGCAGGAGTTTGGGGTGCAGGAGGGGTTCAGGACTGGGGCCAGGATTCGGAATGCTGGCTGCAGCTGGACACCACTTGCCACAGGTAGGCTCACCCCTACCCTGGTCCTGTACAACTCCCAAAAACAGCCATCAAACTCTCTCCATCCCTGCCCTTCCCCTCCACCCCCCACTCTGTGTAAATGGGTTAGATGGTGGGGAGAATGGCACCCTGACCTCAGCACCCCCCTTCCTCTTCTTCCTGTGCCCTGCACAGCAAGCAAGGGGTGCCTGGGGATGAGGGGTGCCTCCAAGGCAGAGTGCAGGAGCAGCACAGCAGTGCTGAGAGGAGCAGATGAAGTGCCAGCACTTGACAGCCTCTCGGGCAAACCTCTCAGGATCACCTGTCAAAAGTTCCAAGATCTACCAGTAGATTCCGGTCTACTGGTTGGTGACCACTGGCTTACGAGATGGGAATCTACAAGGTGTCAGCTAAATAGGTTTTTGTCTTTGTTCTAGAACAGTTGCTCTCAACCAGGAGTACTCACAGGTTTTTTCAAAGGATATTCAATTTGTCTACATTAGTATTTCTCAACTGGGGGTTGCAGCCCACAGGGGAGTCATTGAATAGGTGGGTCACAAGTTCAGGGCTGGAATTAGGGGGTGGCAGGCAGGGCAAATGCCTGGGGTCCCATGCCATAGGGGGTCCTACAAAGCTAAATCATATGCTTTAATTAGGGATGTAGAAGTTTAACTGGTTAACCAATAAGTGTTAGCTAATTAGCTCATCAGTTAACCTTACTAGTTGAACTCCCAGTCACTGCCGGGAGCCCATGGGAGCTGCCAGGAACCAGTGGGGATGTGCGAAGCCCACAAGGCTGGCAGCCAGAAAAGCGGTTAACCATGGAACTGATTAAAATTAAATCGGTTACACGGTTACTGTGGGTTTTTTTTAATGTTTACATCCCTAGCTTTAATCCTGCTGCCTGGAGTTCAAGCTTCAAACAAGGCTCATAAGTGAGAAACAGGCTCAAGTATCACACTGAGATGTAAGTGAAATATTTATATTCCAAACCATTTATTTTATAATTGTATGGTAAAAAGAGAAAGTAAGCTATTTATCAGCAATAGCATGCTGTGACACTTTAGTATTTTTATGTCTGATTGTGTTAGCAAGTAGTTTTTAAGTGAGGTGAAACCTGGAGTATGCAAGATAAATCTGACTCAGGAAAGGTTGAGAACCCCTGTGTTGGAGGCTGTAGAGGCTCCCCCTGGTGTTTGATACATATTAGAGTTCATTAGTTCATGATTTTGCTTACCACAGAACCTTTGTAGATAAATAAAATCATCTAAGACCATGGATCCAGATCTTTTTGGATTGTGCTTTTATGAAAAATACTGATGAGTACTAAAAGAGCGTTGTCTCTGTGTTATGAATGAATGAATGGTTTCTTATTTTTTCAGTTGAAACAATAGCTGAAATCTGATACAGAATTAGATTATTTGAAGTATGCCCATGCTTACAAGTGCTTAGAGATTAGAAATGGACAAGAATCTCTCTCTCTCCGTCTCTCTCTCTCTCTCTCTGTGCTCGTCTAGACTACGTGGAAGATTCAAAAGAGGATATGCAAATTCCGTGGGAATCTCCAACTAACTTACACCCACAACACCCAAGGGAGGTAGGGAAGTTCTTTTATGCCCATTTTTCAGATGGAGAAGTAAGGCACAGGTTGATTAGCCCCAGAGCCTCAAATACCTTTGAGGAGTTTGCCTAACTGACTTGTCCAGGTCACACAGGAAGTCTGGCTCAGCAGTGAATTGAACTCAGTGTCTCGTAGCCCAGCTTAGCACTCTAACCACTAGACCATCGCTCCTCCTCAGCACAGTTCAGTGCACGGAGAGGCCTCTGTGAGAGGGTAGTTCAGTCTCTGCCCAGTCAGTCTTCAGCCACTGCAGACAATGGTGCTAATTAATGACAAGAATGGTTGATTTTGTGGGTTGGGTGCTGTCTGTTGGAAAGTGCATAAACACATGGGACCATTATAGCCATCAAATGATAACTAGTTTTAGTCATGATTGAATTTGAAATGGCAGAATAGAGTTAAAAGCCTTCATCTCATTAACTCCCTTGATTTACGTGACTCTACAGATGCTGTTTAAATACTGCAAAGGAAGTCATATTTTATATTTACTCTGGAAATGTTTCACTAGGAGAATTGTGGGTACATGGCACCTTGTTTTTCAGATTGACCAAAGTAGAAACTGTATCAATTAAACTTTAGTTGGGTACATAATCTGTTATATCACAACACAAAATGAAAACAAAATCAAATACTTACAAATGAAATAACTTTTGTCCCAGCACACCCTTTGATTGCATCAGAAATAAAGATATTTATAGAGATGTAGAAATGTGTCATCATGTGTATGCATGATTGAAATCCATAACCTGTTTCTCCTTACTTACACCAGTTTTACATAGACTTAAAACAGACTTCTGTGAGTAAGTCTGATTTCAATGTAGTGACTGCTAATTCACACAGGAGAGAAGCAAGATTAGTGTCAGACTTATGTTTCCCTTACCTACCTATCATACCAAAGCATATTTATTACATAAATATTTCTGCCATGTACAGAGTTATTCCCATTAATAATGGTGTCCTGACCCTACCTGCAGCAGAAATGAAAATCAAGCAATGCTCAATGCATATATTTTTTTCATTTACATCATGAGGGTCAGGCAAATTTTTGAATTTTTTCTTTTGTATCTCTTTATTGTTTTACGTGTTTTCCTTTCTGTTCAGTGCTATATAGTATAGTTAGCTATGCTGTCATGGTGCATGAAAAGGATGAGTGGAATTTCTTTTCTAAGCCCAGCCCAAATATTTCAATTGTACAAGCCCTTCCCAGGTTAAAAATAAGTGATTAGACTTGGTATGAAACACCATTCATATATGTTTAATTTGGTTTTTATTTTCCAATGCTATTGGCACGCGAGGATTTCAGTGCAAGACTCAACTTTTGTTCACAGGCAGAAGGTGTAGTTGTGAAACAAAATTCTTACTTTTTCTTTTCCTGCCTGCCCCCCTCCACAAAAAGGAGCTCAATCCCCAGTGGCCTCTCACATGCCACAAAATACTGGACCCTCTCCCGCATGTTCATGAGCAATGCCTATATAGCTGTATTCCTTCTTAACTGTTAAATAAGAGTAAGATGTTGCCACATGAGTAAATTGAATGGAATCACAGTCCTTAAGGGTTACAGTTAGACTTCCAGCTCTGAGCAAAAGGGGCTGGTCTGACAAGCACCTACCCAGAAGCAGCCCCAGGGAGTTCTTGTGACTGAAAGCACCTCATAATTCCTCCCCTTCTTCCTGCTTCCTTTTAAGAATAGACAAGCTGCTACTAGCTTGTACTAGCTTTAATTACTGCCTTCTCTGCCCCACCTTTGCATTGGCTCAGCTACTCTGGCCAGCGAATGGCGGGGCGTGGGGGGAGGTTGATTAAAGCTCTACCCATTCTTCCAGGGTGGGATGAACTAGATAATTAGTCCTGTTTATTCCCACATGCCTGAATCCAATCTTTGGATAATCTGTGTAGGAGGGGGAAGAAGGGAATAGGGTTTTAGTTCTTTGTGCAGGTGTGAAGTCAAAGTCCCTCTATTTATTTAGTCTTCGATCAGCCCAGTTTGGTCAGTTTCACTTTGTGGCTCTCATGCACGAAGTAGCCCATGGCGATGTGTTTGGGTCCAGCAAACTACCTGAGCAGATGATTTTGAAGAATTTTGTTCTGTTAACTGCTTGGCTAGTAAAATCCTCCTGTTGAATTTAAGGAAGACTGTTATTGGTGGATAATGCCATCTCCATACGGGAAGGAAAGGCACCCAGCGGTGCTCAGATAAGATACTGCTAGGCCCCTGCTCAAGGAGTCATCTCTGGATGCTGATAATCTCACTGATTATCACCATGTCTCTGACTTTCCTGTTTCAAGGAGCATTACTGTGAGGGTTATGGCTTGGCAGCTCTGACTTTATCTGGGGTCATGTTCCTTTGGGCTCTTTCACTGTGGTTTTAGATTTGTATATGGCACACAATGGGTGGAGGACCACATACCTGTGCTGGATTCTTTTTTAGTTCTCGTGGCTGCATTTGATACCCATCAGAGGCTGACAGAATTGTTGATCCTGGTAAGAACAGATGGAATTGTGTTTTTGAGAGGTCTCAGAGGGTGGACCCATGGGATGTGGGAACTGGGATGCTGTATTGCCTTACTGCTCATCTGTCCCAACAGCTCTCTTCAAGTGCCATACCACAGGATTCTGTATTGTCCTCAGTCTGGATCAACCTGTACAAGAGCCTGCTGGAGGAGCTCGCTAGGTAGTTTGGTTTCAGGGTCATTAAAATGCTGTGAACTCAGCTCTGCATTTTTGGTGAAATCCTGGCTCCATACAGATAAATGGCAAGACTCTTATTGAAATCAGTGGGGCCAAGATCCATTCCCTGTGTTTATCAGGGAAGGTGCAGGCACATAGTGCTGTCCCTTGACACCTTTCATCTAGTGTCCCCGAAGGACAGCTACCTGACACAGCAGGCACACAGCTTTGCATTGTATGTGCCAGCTGCACACACAGCCATGCAGCCGCAGGGAAGTTCTGATCAATTGTGCTTTTCTGTCACCTCCTTTTGAGAGTCTCTTCTCTCAGATTCTGGCCTGACCACAGATCTCCATATTTTGGTCGCTGCTCTGGATGAGGCACCATCTGAATGTCCCCCTCAATGCTTCCATGTAACACACTGACCTGTTGTTCTGCTAGTGGTGTCTTGCTTGTAACATGTTACATCTCAGCAGCAGTTTGCAGTCTGCTGCAAATAGTAGTTCAAGACAGTGTTCCCTCTAATCTTTTCCATTCATGTGTGGAGTAAATGTGTATGTGCACTGAGGTATGTGCCAATGTGCACCACTGGTAGAAACAAAAAAACCTAGCTGTGGGAGCTTTGCTTATCAGCTGGGCAGCATTTGAATCTCTGTGTGGCTGAACAAGTACATAGCTTATAGGGAACACTGGTTCAGGGTGTTGGTTTTTAATAAATAAAGCCCTATAAAGCTGCAGGTCATAGCCAGCTTAGTGGCTGCTTCTCTCCTCACATACTTTCCCAGTGATTCAGATCAAATGATTTGTTCCAGCTAACAGTCACAGGATTTAAATATCTCTGGACAGGGAATACAATATTGTCAATGAAATGCCCTTGGTTCAGACTAGGGATGTTAAATTTAGGTTAATCAACTAATCGACTAGTCGATGGAATTTCCATCAACTAGTTGATTAGACGGTAAGTGGGGGAGGTGCAGCGGGGTTAACTCCTGGCCCCGGGAGCCAGCTCTTAATACATTAAAAAGACTGTTGCACAGCGGGGGCGACCCAGCATGAGCTGGGCATCAGCTGTCTGGACTCGCGCCAGGCAGGCTCTTAATACATTTAAAAGGCAGAAGTGCAGCGGGGTTAGCTCCCGGGGCCGGGAGCTAACCCTGCTGTGGCTTTCCTGCTTATTGACTAATTGAGTAGTTGATGGAAATTCCATCGACTAGTTGATTAATCTAAATTTACCATCCCTAGTGCACAGCGGGGAGGACCCGGCACAAGCTGGGAATCAGCTGTCTCGGCTCGCGCTGGGTTCCCTTCTCAAGATTGTTGTAGGTGCCCATAAGTTCGTCACCTCTGATTTATATAATAACATGAATATGTGGCATTTCTTCAGCATTGTCTTTTGTTTCTTTAATTTGCCAGAAATGAAGTGATACCAACATCTTCATGCTTGATTTCTGTTGGATTAACATGGGAGGCAAAAGTCAAAAACAACAGTGGGCTTTTGGGGATGGGACTGGCTGTCTTGGGGAGACTGGTAATGAGATACTATGTATTTCACTGCTACTTCAGTGGCTCAATTCAGTTCACTTTAATAGCTAGCAGATGAGAATTATTTGATGTTGGTGTATATGAATTAAGTCGGTACCCTAAGAACTGGATTTTGGCTATGTCTATGCTGCAATTAAAAACATGCGGGTAGGTCATCCAGCTGACTTGAGCTAAGGGATATTTAATTGAAGAGCAGACATTTGGGTTTGAGCTGGAGCTCAGGTACTAGGACCCTGTGAGGCAGGAGAGTCCCACAGCTCAGGCCAGAAAGTCTGAAGTGCAGATAAACAGCCCTTTCCTGAAGCTTTGGGAGCCCAGGTCAGCTGGTATGGACCAGCTGCTGGTGTCTAATTACAGTGCAGATACAACTTTAGTGATTGGGCATGTACTTCACAGAGCTTGCCTTTGTACATGCTGCAAATAGGTTTTTAGGGATGTGAAAGTGTAACTGTGTAAATGGTTAACGGATGAGCCTGGGCTCATCCGTTAATGGTCACAATTATACGGAAGCTCCCAGTACATGTGGGAAGCTGGCTTAAAAGCCAGTTCCCAGCATGCACCAGCTCCAAGGGCGCCACCTGCCATCGCGCACTGCTACCTCTGATACAGCAGGGTGTGGGGTGGCAGGTGGGAACAGACTGCCGCCCCACATGTAACCATGTAACTGCTGACATTTTCTCTGAATCAGAGGCAGCAGCGTGGGGGGTGGAGGGGCAGGGGAGGCTGCCACGAAGCAGCCTCTGTCTGTGGTGGACGGGGGCTCACTGTGGACAGAGGCTGGTCCGTGGCAGCAGCCCCTATCCCTAGGGCGGGGTCCCCTCTATGGGAGGCGAAGCAACCTCTGTCCACAGGGAGCTTGGACCCCCTGCGGATATGGGCCGCTGCCACCGTGTGCTGCTGCCTCTGTATCAAGAGTCAGCAGCATGGGGCAGCAGGCAGCCGGTCTGCGTGGGAAGCTAGTTTTTAAACTGGCTCTCTTCATGGACCAGCTTCCACCTGCCACCTTGCGCTGCTGTCTCTGCGCAGCAGTGAGGGGTGGCAAGGGGTTCCCTGGGAGTGGGGCCTAGGAGTGCACTGGTTGCCAGCCCTGACCCCGGGGACTATTGAATAGTCATGTAACCACTAAGATTTCATGCGGTTACTCAACTATTCAATTACATGATATTTAACATCCCTAGTTGACACCAGCACAAAGCTTGCAGTCCTGCCACACACCTGTTGGGCCTGTGACCTGCAGAGCTTGTTCAGGTGGAACTTGCTGAGTCATGTTTTGGCTCACTAAGTATTCAAGGATAATTTTAAGATGCCTTTTAGGGCTTCTCTATGCACAGTTTTGGGTCACTTTAAAAATATTAGTTTAAAAACTGACATAAAGCCATACAACTCCCCAGTATAGCTGTCATACCAATATAAAAGGTGCTTATCTGGCATAATTTATTTTCATAGGATTACAGATGTGTAGTTCTTCAGCCTAACTCTCATTCAAGTGAGGGCTTAATAGAGGAGAAACTGGATGAAATTCTCTGGTCTGTTATACAGGAAGTCAAAGTGGCACCTTCTGGACTTAAAATCAATGAATGCGAAAACTTCACTCTTTATCCTTAATATTGGGAGAGCTTTTCAAAAATAAAAAAGGTTGAATCGGTACCTAGTCTCAGTGACATTCAATGGGAATCAAGCACATGAGTCCCAGTTGTGTTTTATGAGGGAGATTTTCAAAAGCTTCTGTTGAGTCCCAAGCCTGTGCTTCTGTGATGAGTCTTCTGGCTTTGTCTTTTGAATGAAAGTATCAGAATAAAGACAGCAAGAGAAGAAAAAGGGCACCTTGTAAAGATAAGATAGAGTTTTGAAAAGATAAAATGGTAATAGAAAGAGAATACCTTGGCCATTAAAGCGTGAAAAGGTTTTTAGAGATGATCTCTCCATTTTGTATTGCCATCTAGTTCCATTCAAAATACCACATTGTCCCATAAACAAAGCACTATGTGTTATCTCTTGCAGGAAATACATTTCCTTAACTAGGCAAATTCTGTTCTGGGAGAGATGCCAATAGATTTTTGGGAAGGAAAAAGGCACCTGACAAAGACAAGGCAGATAATAGGCATGTGACTGTAGAAAGATGGAGTCTGCCACAAAGAAACTAGAACCTACTTGCTTACAGATATACAGAAATGAGATAAACAGACTTTCACTTGAGGATTGGCAGATATGACATATTTGACGAATGACTGCTTCCTGTTCACTCAAGAATGTTGATACAGTGTATAGGAGTCTGAGCCCTGGACAAATGAAAAATAATATTTAGCAATTATATAATGCTTTATAAACATTTGGCCTGATCCTGTCATATCTTAATCATGCAGTGTGTACTATAGTAGGCTTTTATTTTTTGCTTATTGAACTCCAGGATGTTTCCTACAGTGCCCCAATTAACCACTCTGGCCAGTGCTTTGAACTTGGCAGCTCTGCAGCCACATAAACAGGTAAACAGAAATTTGCCCCTCCGCTTTGCAAGCCCTGGGAACTTTAAAATCCATGTCCTGCTGGCTGGCTCAGCATTGAGTGCTCCCCATGGTATCTTTTCAGGGAACCAGGAGTGGTTATTGCTCAAGAAGCTCTCCTGCTTGGAGCACCTCAGAGCTTTTAGGTCTTATCAGTGTGTGGCATGAAGCATCTGTGTAAGCACAACTGTGAGTGACCCACTCTATTGCAGTGTGTGTGGGAGGGTGTGGCAGTGGCACGGGGTGACCGTATTTCTGTGAGCTGGCTAAGCCCTGCCTGGGTCTGCATTATGTCCAAACAGGGGGTTGATGCACATAGAGCTATCAATAGAATCTTGCTGGGAGATGGTGTGGAAGCTTTGCCTGAGGTACTTATTAATATTTTCATAGAGATTCCATGGCAGGGATGCCATTTCCCCACCACCATGGCACAACACTCTCCTCAACCATCCCTCATGCTCTAGGCAGCACAGGGTTGGGCTGCATAAAGAGCGGTGTGCTGCCCTGTTCGTATCCAGACGCAGAGTCTGGGTCTGCCTATTAATCTTCAGCAGCGAGATGTCAGCCAGAGTTATGACAGCCTATGGACAAGCATAGCATTATTACAAATGATGTCCATCTACACATGCTGCACAAGCGTGGACTGTACTCTCTTGGAGTTCTGTGCCCAACTCTCCTTCCCCCTCTGTCTCCCACCTTTAAAACTAACCGTGGTCAGAGTGCCTGGAGAGATCTGTGTTTGCCTCTACGATAACAGGAAAAGTGGCTGCTTTTGTTCAGAGAAGTGCATGTTAATGAAATGTTTCAATCTTTAACAGGAACAGTACAGTCACTCTATTGTTAAGTTACTTTTCCAGACCAGACCTCAAGAAGGCAGACCTGTTTCCCCCATTGACAGGTTCCGTCAACTCATGAAAAGACCTCCAAGGTCCAGAAAGGATCTAGTGAAGGATATTTTGCAGCATTCAGTGCTCCAAATCGAGAAAACGGAAGAAAGGCAGACCCGGGAGATGAAAGCAAGGACAGACACCACTGGCCGGATGCTAAAATTCCTGGAAGTCCAAACTGAGATGCTGAAGTGTCTTATCAAGATGCAGAGCAAGCAGAACCAAAGACTTCCCTGGCAGCATATGCAGAATTCTTTACTCAGCAACCCTCCCTCTGTACCCACACGGAAGGAGTGGCAAATGGAAAATTTTGTAGCCAGCAACCCTCCCTCTACACCCACACACTCCTTTTCACTGTCTGGGTTTTTTGGTTTTTTTTTTTACCAGCACATTCCACTCCCTGTCATAGCAGCTGTGACTTTGACAGATGGACATTAACACAGTTGTGAGGATTTTCAATAACTCTTACCCTCCCTGACCACCGAGCATTCACTCTTGGTGTGCAGCCGTGATTGAAAGGGATCAATAAAGACAAAGCTGATGCAGGTTTCAATGAGTTTATTTTGTGTGACACAACCTACACCAGTCGCCCTGGTCCCTGTGGAAGCCTGTAACATCCCTGGGTTTAATGGGAATGCCTCACTCAGTATAAGCAGTGGGATGTGGCATAAAAGCAACCCCAAAATACAGAAATGTCAGCACCCCTTATTGTCAACATTATTCCTCAGAGCCTCTCTGATATTGATGGCTACCCTACGGGCTCCTCTGACAGCCCAAGTGTCTGGCTGTTCAAACTGTGTGCCCAGCTGTTGTGCCTCAGTGCTCCATCCATGGGCAAACACTTGACCCTTATTCTCTTACAAATTATGTAAGCAACAGCATGCAGGCACCACCATGGGAATATGATCCTCCATAAGGTCCAGCCTGCCATAGAAACACCTCCATCTCCCTTTCAGTCTGCCAATTAGCCTGTTGTTGAAACACTCTTTACTGCTGTCTAGGTGCCCTGTGTAAGGCTTCCTGAGCCAGGGCTGTAAAGGGGTAGGCATGTCACTAGGATCACTATGGGCATTTCCACATCCCGCACTGTAATTTTGTGATCTGGAAAAAAACAGTCCCTGTCTAGAGATTTCTGTAGGCCCCTGTTCCGGAAGATGCAGGCATCATGTACCTTTCCAGACCAAACCTGCATTTATGTCTGTGAAATGCCCATAGTGATCCACAGGTGCCATCAAGAAGCACCCCTTCCAATTGGTGTATTCTGTGGCAAGATGGAGTGGAGCTATAATGGGAATATGTGTGCTATCGATTTCCCTGCCACAGTTTGGAAAGCACATTTCTGCAAAGCCAGCCACTATATCATCCACATTTCCCAGAGTCAGTCTTGACCATCAAAATGTAATTTATTGCCCTGCACACATGCAGAAGTGCTGCCACAATGGTAGACTTCCCCGCTCTAAATTTGCAACTGAACGGTAGCAATCAGGAGTCAACAGCTTCCATAAAGCAATGGCAACACATTTCTCTCCTGAGAGAGCAGCTCTCATAAAGGGTTCCTTGGGCTGCAGTTCAGGCGCCAGCTCAGCACTCAGCTCCAAGAAGGTTGCTTTACTTATCCTGAAGTTCTGTAGCCACTGCTCTTCGTCCCACACCTGCATGACCATGTGATCCCACCACGCAGTCCCTGGCCCAAAAGTGATGCTCTTCTCTGCACAGCTGCTCTATGGTAGCCAAATGCAAATGTGAAGTCACTGCAAATATGCAGTCACTCACACTGTCATCCACATCCAAGAATTCTTCCTCTGAGTAGCTCTTCTGCAATGATTGGTGTCCTAAGCATATTGAACACAGGTGGGCAATAATTTTTGGCCTGGGGCCATTTCAAAAATTTTTGAAGTAGCCCCGGGCCACCCCAGAAGGGTGGGGCTTAAACAGGAAGGGACGGGGCCTAAACAAGATGGGTTGGGACTACCCCACCCCCAGACTGTGATTGGTCTGTGGGTGGGGGAGCCCCTTTGGCCCCCCTTCCCACTAGGCACCCATGCCCTGGGAGAGACTTGGCACGTCCTCCCACCCCCAGGCCAATCAGGATCTGGGGCCGGGGGAGAACGGGAATCCTCCTCCCGCCCTGCAAGGAGCACGTGGCACTTTGAAGTGCCGTGGGCTCCTCACAGGGCCGGGGCAGAGTGAAGGAAGCTTCACGCAGCTCCCCCAACCCCAGGCTCTGATTGGTCTGGGGATAGGGGAGCACGCGAAGCCTCCTCCGCTCTTCTCCCCCCCCGCACGTGCTCCTGGCAGGGCGAGAGGCGGCTTCACGCGTTCCCCCACCCCCAGGCCAAGTAAGTCCTGGAGGCGGGAGGCGCGGCTCGCTCTGCCCCGCCCTGCGAGCAGCGCGGGGGCAGAGTGGTGAAGGCTTCGGGTGCTCCCCCATTCCTAGGCCCTAATTGGCCTGGGGGCAGAGGAGCAGCAGGGCCTCTGCGGGCCAGATCCACCTGCTTTTGCCCATCCCTGGCATAGAAGAAAAGTCTGGGATCCATGATTTCTCACAGCAGATGCTGGAGTACACAGCAAGGACTGTCAGTTTTAAATGGCACAAAAATAAGCTGGAAGCTCCAGGAAGGCTATGAATTGAAGAGATTGATCATTTTTTCCTTTCCCAAAATGCCTTGTGTTACATTGAGCATTCCCAAAATGCCTAGCAACTCATGGTGATGCCAGGCACACTCGGATGCATACTCACATTGCTTTGCTCTTTCTGTCGCTGGGGGTGCTCTCAGTGTGGTCATGATATGTCGACAGAATGGCAGCGTAAACATGATTTGGCAACTCTCTTCTTGGTGACTTTTGCATGTTGACAGTACTTTCATCACCAAATCTTTCCAGAGTAGACATAGCCTAAGACCATGAACTGAAGATTATGAAGCATTCTGTGTACATTAAACCAAGTTCCAATGATGGTACTCTTTGATGATCCTAAACAATGGATAAAATCTCTGAAATTAACCATACGTCCTTTCCTAAATAGTCAGCAAATGCTCTAGTCAACATATATCCATCCTTGACAGTTTCACCATCAGCTTAAGTGGGGCAGAGGTATGGCTTTCTGTGCCAACAGTGTATTTTGCCCAAAACTCTTAAAAGACTAGGATTTTCCAAATGAATAGTTGGGAGCATGCTTATATATTGTAGGCAGGAGGGGGGCAGGCACAATTTCTGCTCTTAGTGGGATCAAACTAGTGAGATGCTCAGTTCTTTGTACATGGTGATGAGTGCTCTTAACTTCCGACGGTGTTAGTGGGTCCTCAGCCTGACAGAGAGCTCTCAACACTTTGAGAAAATGAGCACTTTATCCTTCATGCACGTAACTTGAGCTTTGTGCTAGAGAAAAGAGGAAACTCTGGGATTCTTTGTTCAGGATGGTGAAATGTACTAGGTCACTTTAGAAACCACTATCTCTAGCCTACATACTGAGGGACACAGTCTGCCGTACAGTGCCATGACAGGGTCTATCAAAATTTTAGCTCCAGTAGTATTTGAGATATGCAGACTGTTTGTTTGCTTTATTTTCTGTCCGGGGCATTGGAATGTCACAGTTGCGTCATATTGCACTTCAATTAATAAATAATCTACAGAGGAGTAGGTCCAAAGGGCTTTTAGCTTGTTCTCGTTGTGCTGCTATGTATGGAGAAATACAAGGGATTGTTCATGATTTCTGCTGTGGTGCTTCCACTTGCTGTGCTATGGAAGAGTTAGTTTTGTTTTTTCCTTGAGTAATCTAATCTCAAGGAGGCAGATCTGAGACTTAGGATAATGCTGCCAGAGGATTTGCTTATATCACCAAGCTATCTCCTTGACATATCCATTTTCTGCCATTTAGAATATATTGTGATAGGGAATTTCAGCCCTTAGTAAACAGCACTATACGTCTGTGGAGAAAAAGAGCATTATATGTAATATTAGCAACAGATTATTTTTATTTGATCTTGTATTGGGGTACAGAGTGAGCCATTCTTATATAAGCTTACAAACGGGTTGAATCATCTAGGCTAGAAGAGTTCTTGACTATAATTTTATCAGCAGCCTAGTAGCAGGGATTATCAAGAATCTCACGGCTGTCTCGATGTTTCTTGTGAAAACACCCTTTTGATGTGGAGTTAAAATGAGTCTGGAGAATCACCAGTGGCCAAAGAGAGGTTCGTTGTTATTTTTTAAAATGTTAAGTGCAGTAAGATGTGGTTATGGTGTGAAATGTGACTATGTTAAAAATATGCCTCCTTAATCAACAGATCTGCTCTCTGTGTGCAGTATATAAGGAACGAAACTAAGTTTTTAAAATGGTATGCTCCAGTTTGTCCTCCGAAAACTTCCTAGGTACAAGAGAGTGAGCTGGATTCCAGTCTGGCTCAGATACTGTTGCATCAACAGAATTCCTAGAATAGTTATAATTTTGAAGAGGATGGAAGTCTGTAGGACTGCCAGCAGAGCTTGTCACCCCAGAGGGCTCATATCTGGGCATTCTTGGGTCACAAGCATAGCCTTGTGTAAACCAGTATGTCAAATGACTGCAGGATTGCTCTGGGGGTAGGGGAAGTATATGCTGCATGTTTTATATACAGAGGACCCAAGAGGATTGCTAGGCGTCTGAGCAATGTAAGGGGGGTGCAGCTCCATGCTCCTGGAAGGTCGGGGACCTCCAGCAGAAGAGGTGGGGCTGGAGCAGGGCTATGGAGCGTGCCACGCGGCATATCCAGTGGTGATTCTAAAAGGCAGTAGTAGTGGCGACTGGGAGCCCCAGGCCTTTAGAATCACTGGACCCATGGGCAACTATCCCCTTTGCCACCCCCTCTACCCCTCTCCAGACATTAGACCTGATTTTCCACTGCCCTGTTCTGTGTGTGGTCAACTTAGATGGGACTACTATAAGGTGGGTGCATAACTGGCTGGATAACCATTCTCAGAGAGAGTAGTTATTAACAGTTCACAATCATGCTGGAAAGGTGTAACAAGTGGGGTTCCGCACGGGTCTGTTTTGGGACTGGTTCTGTTCAATATCTTCATCAACGATTTAGATGATTGCATTTTGCCTGTAGTCTTGCTTTGCATATCTCTAAATTGTTTCTATTAGCTATGGAACTATTTTTATCAGTTTGTATGGATATGGTAAAATCAACATTTACAGACATTTACCAATAAAAATCAAATCCATCCAAATCTAGGTATAAATTACGTGAGGGGCCTGGTAGTAGTTCAACAGAACCAGCGTGCCTGTTCCTGTCTGACTGTGTGTTAGAAAATTACATGCAGCATTGTGTTGTTTTTCAGAATTCAATATCACTTTCTGAAAATCTTTCAGTTCCATTATCATCTTTACCCAGCTTTCTGTTCCTAATCGCTTTTTCCTCTTCTTAAATTTCTGACCTTTTAGATTTCATGGCTTTCCCTTGCTTCCCATTCACTGTCTTCTCTCCATTCCCACTGGTTCCTCCAAGATGCAAATGTGGATAAGTGACAATAAAAGTCCATGTCCCTGCAGTCCAGAAAATTCACCTTGCTCTTTTTCTTTCCTCCCTGCTCCATTTTCCTGGCTCCATCAGTAACACAGACTGAGAAATTAACCCAATGTTGTAGAACAGTTGAAGAAATCAAGACTTGTTTCAGTTTTGAGCAGCCATGTCTGTGTGAATCATTTTGTTTGAGCCTATAACTGTTTGTACAATTGTCTTAACAGAATATGGATCCAGGACAGGAATTGAATCATTAATAAAGGGAAAAGTAAATAAATCAGATGATTGCTAAGTTGATTTATATTTAAACAGGTTAGTTCTATGTGATCTGCACAGGTACTATTTTTTTCTTCCTTGTAAATGGTAGCTCTCTGTGGTCATTTATACGTGGTGATATTTACTGCCTGCATATGTATGGAGTGAAAGAAGTGCTGTCCGACAGTAGCATAGCATTCTGGTGACCATCTCATCCTATGGGCATTTTCAGCATAAAGTACAGTTTTCAGGCATTCTGTTTATTGGGTTTCTTGTACAAATTGGTCAGTCTAGATGCAGATGGTATCAGTCACATAATTTACTAACTTTGGGCATCAGAGCATTGGTTAAAAGGCAGCTGCTTTGCACTGCACCACCAACTTCCAACTTCCAAGGCTGTATATTTGGCCAGGGAAGGATTATTCCAGCGTAAGGGTGAACCAAAATGGTGTACAACCGATATCAGGGCTCCTCTGTCATGTACCTGGTTTAATTCAAATCTTGCATCCTGAATCCAGGTGTGTCCTTGTTTGATTTTCTGGCTTAGGCTCATGGTCCTTTTTTGGCACTCCATCTGGAGGGAGGCTATGACCATTTTGAATTAGCGATGATGATAAAGTTCAAGGTCTTACTCATCATTAAGCTTCCCAAAGTTTGATATCGTTTTGTCTCTTCTTGCCCTCTTTTCAAGCTAACTCACACATTTCTGATGTAACTTTTTTGTTGTGTTCTGAGTCTTTTCTGGGCTTCTGCTCATCTGCATGATGTGGCAGGAGAGCTAGCCCAAATCGTAAACCTGCCCTCCCCAAAAAAGAAAAAAAATGTATCCAGATAGTAGGGGTCTCATTGTGTAGTTGACTATAGGATTAACTGATAAGCCTAGGCTTATTGGTTAATCTTGTCGATTACACACATTTCCTCCCTCCCCTCTCCTCTCCCCTCCCTGCTGCCTCTGTATCAGACAGTGCCTGTGAAGAGTTGGCTTAAAAGCCAGCTCCCCACAAGCACTGGATCCACCTGCTCCTCTACTCCCACACTGCTGCTGCCTTGGGCAAGCCAGCTAAACCTCATGTATCGGCTCTGTGGACCCACATGTCCCCCCTTGCTTCCTCCTACAAAGGTGGGGGGGGCAGGCAGGAGCTGGTGCCGGTTCTCCCCAGCACAAGCTCCGCAGTGCCACCTGCCCTCCCAATGCTGCTGTCTCCCAGTGTGTGTCAGGGGGAAGATGGAAGGCTGCTGCAAAGCAGCCTCTGTCCACAGTTGGCCTGAGCTCCCCACAAACAGAAGCTGCTCTGCATCCCATGGACAGCAGCCTCTGTCCGTGGGGAGCTCAGACCTCCCACAGACAGGTGCTGCTGCCGAGGACCAGCATCTGTCTGTGGGGAGCTTGGACCCCTGCAGCATGGGGCGGCATGCCTCTGCAGCATGGGGCAGCAGGCAAGCAGTCTGCAAGGGGAGCTAGGCAGCTATATCAGGGCAGCAATGCGGGGTGACAGGGGAATCCCCAGGAGTGGGGCTGGGAGCACACTGGCTGCCGGCCCCACCCCAACGGACTATCGAATAGTTGTGTAACCACTAAGATTTCATGCGGTTACACAACTGTTAAATTCCACGCTAGCGAACATCCCTACTGCATAGTAGGGCTTTTTATACATTGATGTGATCAACATTGCACTGCTTTCCCATCTGTAGTCTGCTACAATCTGCCATAAGCAGAGCATAAGTCTAATGAGACTGGGTCATTAGGAAACTAGGTATCAGAACCAGTCATCTTAGATATATGCACAATATGAGGCCAGCTACTCATATTTCATTAATACTTATATGGTCGAGTAAATGGCAACTTCATGCTGAATGTGGAGCTTCCTCTGTGTATTTGGTGTTTGGTGCAAGTTGATGTAGGTTATCCCGCTGTAGCTCAAAAAACATGTAACTTGTTTCTGGAGAGTGATGCCTTGGCATCAGGGCTGTACTGTCCTTGTGTAAAGAGCTGCCATTAACAGGATGGCATATGAACATTATTTTTTTCAGGGTATGCCAGTGTTCAGTGCAATGATTTTTTATTCAGCAGAGGCAGAGAGGCTGTCTTGAATCACAGTTCCTAACTAGGGATGTGAACAACTAGTTGACACACTAGTTGACTAGTTGCTCCCCCCTCCCCCTTTGCGGCTTCTATCAGAAAGAGGCAGCAAGGGGGGAAAGAGAAGAGGGTGCTTTAAAGCAGCAGCACCGTGTGGCGCCTGGGGCCAAACCCCGGGCTCCATGCAGCACTGCCACTTTGAAATGCTACATGCAGACTCCCAGCTGGCCCAGGCTGTACACGGAGTTTCAAAGCGGCACCCCTGCATGGAGCCTGAGGTCTGCCGCTTGGAAATGCCTCATGGAGCCCGGGGTCAGCTGGGGACTCCCCCACTGACCCCAGGCTCCATGTGGCACTGCCACTTTGAAACGCCACGGGGAGCTCAGGGCCAGCGGAGGACGGCTTGAGTCCCCTGTTGGCCCCATGTTCCCCACAGTGCTTTTGCCTTTGAAGTGTAGCAACAGCCTGGGTCTGTTGCTATACATCAAAGGCAGAGGTGCCCTTATCGACTAATCTAAATTTTACATCCCTATTCCTACATCCTTTCACATGGTTAGAGATGCACCACTGTCCTTTGGAACAAGGCACTGTCCTCGAGCACCCTGTGCTGATTTTCAAATGTATACTGATTTGAGGGTGATCAAAATCCAGCTCTTGATCTGGACCCATCTGCAGTTTTAGCCCATTTCCTGTAACTTTGCACTATAGACAAGAGCACAAGACGTCAGCTAGATCATTTGAAAATAATTAAATTCCAAATGGCAAGGAGTAGTGACCACAGTTGAGTCCACTTCTGTATCTAAATTTTTTTGTTATATGTTCCTCTATCCAATGTATTTTCATATTTTTTCATTTGAAACCTAAATTTATTCAACTGGGATCTATTAAAAGTTGCTTTTTTCATTGTGTATGGTAAATATGATGAAATCAAAATTAATCCACCCAAGGAAAGAGTGAGAAAGGACTGCAGAACCCAGCAGGGCTGGCAGAGGTAAATATGGTTGGTGAATAGTTCAGTAACCGG
This sequence comes from Rafetus swinhoei, assembly GCA_019425775.1. Lineage (NCBI taxonomy): Eukaryota > Metazoa > Chordata > Testudines > Trionychidae > Rafetus > Rafetus swinhoei. The sequence continues at coordinate 157,147,905 of CM033424.1, forward strand.
AACCAGCGTTTCTCAACCAGTGGTACAAGTACCCTTAGGGACACTTGAGAGAAGTCTGGGGGGGTACGTCAACACAACTGAAATTTGGAGAAACCTGAATTTTTGTTTTAAGTTTTACAATGCTTTATTATTTTTGTAATTTTTACACCCAATAATTTCATCTCCCACCCGGCTACGATTAAGTCGTTTAAACAAATATGTTGCAATGGTAGAAAAAATGTGCGTGTCTGAAAACTGTTGGTACTGGGGGTACTTATAATTTTTTTTGTTTGTTAAAAGGTTGAGAAACACTGGCCTGAACCATCTTGTTACACTCATAGGGTGTATCTAGACTACATGGCTCTGTCGACGGAGCCATGTAAAGTAGTTTACTCGACATAGTCAATGAAGCGGGGATTTAAATAATCCCCGCTTCATTAAAATAAAAATGGCCACCGCACTGTGCCGACAATCAGCTGATCCGGCACAGCACGGCAGTTCAGATGCGCGCGTCGACAAGGGAAGCCTTTGTTGACTGCTCCTGTAAGCTTAGACTGCCGCGCTGTGCCGGATCAGCTGATTGTCGGCACAGCGCGGCGACCATTTTTATTTTAATGAAGCGGGGATTATTTAAATCCCCACTCCATTGACTATGTCGAGTAAACTACTTTACATGGCTCCGTCGATGGAGCCACGTAGTCTAGACACACCCATAGATAAGTACAGACAGAGACCTATCACTTGGAAAGAGTGACCATGGAGAGACTATGGAAGAGAGATTAAAGATGCTGCTTACCCCTGAAGTGTAACAGAAGCCAATGAGATTTGGACCATTGATTTCAATGAGAGCAGAGTTAGGCCTGTGCTCAACACTTTTGAAAAGCTCAGTCTTTGTGATACACTGAATACACAGAGATAACATTTGTGCCATGGAGATATCTGATCATCAAACAGTGTTGAATATTTTGCGGGAGGTCAGAAACAGGTGGTAGAAATCTGTCGTGTGCATCTTCCTAAGATGTCTGTGTTATTTTAGAGAAAGAGATGTAAAAATAAAATATAGCTGTATATAAAAAAAAATTCCATGATAAAAAAACTGCTTCCACTTTCGGAGCTGTTGTAAATGACCAAAGATTCAGGGTAAAAGGAAGGCTTGCACTTCCCATGAAGGAAGTGTATTTGAAATCACTGACTCACCGCTTTGTTTTATTTCTTAAGGAGAAAAATGAAGGCTCGAGCTCCCCCTCCACCAAGTCAGCCTCCTGCTGCAAGTCAAATTCAGAGTGAGCAGAAGTCGCTGTCAGAGCTGGGAGTGATCCCTGATCAGAACCTGGTGACCATGAAAGAAAATATGATAAACAGGACCGTGGACTTCACAGTTGTTTTACCAAGTGGTATGGAACAGAAGAACAATGTACATGGGAGGTAAGGCACCAATCATCTCTGTCATCCTGGAACCTTCCTTCCCCCACATCTTGCATTTTTAATAGAATGCTGGTGGGTAAACGCTCCTCTCTCAGGATTGATGGAGTATGTCTCTCTTTCTCTCTTCCCTGCAGAAGTGTTGGTTAGAGAGAGAATTTTAGTATCGGTGGGCCCGAATATGCCCCCTAGAGCCATGCTGACCTCATGCATCCCAAAATGGAAGAGGAGCTCTGCAGCCATTGTTTCCCCACTTTCATTGTTTTCTCAGAGGGCTATTTTGCAGGTCTGAGTATCTCTGCGGAAAAGACATAGTAGTCCTCCCGCAGTTCTTTGGGGCTATGGAAACAAAATAGCACAGTCTTTGGCTGTAGAACATTTCTGTACCCTCTTCTACGGGGAACCTGGTGAGAAATACTAGTCTGAGAGTCCCAATAAGTTTATGGCCACTAGTCCTGGCTCTCAATGTTTTGCACTGTTATTTATCTCTAATTTACCTCTAAATGTCTTCTAAGAGGCCAGTAAGCAGCGGAAGTGTTGGTAATGTTGCTAGACAATATTGACCTCCCATGGTTCAGCAAATTCTCTTTCGGCACCGATCAGGTCCCTGTGATGCCAGACTACAGAGGTTCAACCTGTAATAAATACTTGTGTAAATAAGTTGCGTAATACCCAATGCTATAAACCCTAGCCTGCAGTAGAATTCACAATTAATACTAGTGTAGAAAACTATGGAAGGAAAGCTGGTACCATCACTGTAATCATCCAAACAAGGAACATTGATTTCCTGTCAGGCAACATCTTAGCATCAAGACCCAGAAATATACTGATACTTTACATGAGAGAGGCTCAAAACAGCAGGATTCCTAGTGCTTGACACAGCAACCCATGCATCTATATTTGGGTAAATACACTTCTAAACAGAGACGAAGCTAGAGCAGAACCACATAATTGAGGGTCTGATCCTGCATGTATTCTGTTAGTTACTACTAAGCACGGGGCAAAAGCCCTTGTACATGTAGGAGCCCCTGTAATCAGCAACAAATTTCTAGATGCATGCTCACCTCTAGTAGAGCAGTGGTTGGAGGGGAGGGGGAGCTTTGGCCCCAGGGAAATGCATGCTGTACCAGCAAGTGGTGCCCAATGCACCAGTTCCCAACCACTGATCACCTACAACATGCAGAACACACAGCATGTATCAGTTTACAGGATCAGGCCCAAAGCTGCAGTAGCTTCAAGGAACTGAAAGGTTGAAAGAAAGTGATGCTTATCTCTGACATCAGGTTACAGACATGATGAAAGAGCAGAGCAGAGCTATTTGGACCTAATTACAAAAGGAAAGAAGAGGCCTAGAAAACAGAATAGATTCAGGAAATGAAAAATTATTGGTCAGCATTGGCCAAAAAGTGCAGATATTTCATCAGCAAACCTGAGCAAGTTCCGAGTGCGATGCAAAGGAGACTAGTCATCAGAAGCCTAGTAATCGAGGAAATTATTTTCCTTCCAAAAATAAATTTGCAAAAGCACTACAATGACAAAGGGCCATATGGTGATTTTTTGGGAAGTGAATGGAAAAAAAGGGGCTGGTGGAGCAGCAGGGAGCTCTGGCCCCTGTGGCCAGGCGGTAGCGGGGACCTGGCAGTGGCCGCTACAGAACATTGGCCCTGGCTGCAGAGCTCAGGAAGTGGCAGCTGTGGAGCTTGGGACAGCAGCAGTAGCCATGGAGCTCTGGGCCCAGCCGTGGAGTTCTGGCCCCTGCCATGGAGCTCTATCCTCAGCTGCGGAGCTCTGGCCCCAGCAGCAGCCACGGCCAGGCAGGCAGAAGTGGGGCTAGGCTGGAGCCTTAGCTGGGAGCAGAAGAACAGCACAGGCCATGTCAGGAGAGGCCTCCCCTGGTCCAGCAAATCCCCTCGTTTGGAACCGATTAGGTCCCCAGGGTGCTGGACTAGGGAGGTGCAATACACACTTGAGCAGGGCATTGGAATTTATACCACAGTCTGCCTTTGATTTTTGTGGATGTTTATTATCCCTACCATGACTAGTACATAAGCTAATACTATGTACATATTGATTAGGGAAATCCAGTCGTTTGGTTTTGTGGACCCATGGTCTGCAGGAAATGTTGGAAATATACCACACGTTACTAGATGTTGGATTTAGCCTTTGAACATTAGCCGAAAATGTGCCCTCAATTATAGTCAGACTGTTCCCAATATGCTAATTCTGGAAGTTGAAGTGTATTCCCAGCAAGAGCGTGAAATAAATTATGCTCAATGAGTCATATAATCTGTGTGCAGTTTTCCTGTTGGTGTCTATGAACACGGGGAAGTATCAGTGCACAGCTGAGAAATTTGGCTCTAAGGGTATGTCTACACTAGCCCCCAGTTCGAACTAGGGAGGCTAATGTAGGCATTCGAAGTTGCAAATCAAGCCCGGGATTTAAATATCCCACGCTTGATTTGCATCTTCAACGATCGCCATTTTTGAAACTTACAAGCCGAACTAACTGCCCGTGTCTACGCGTGGCAGGGAAAGCGGCGTTCGAAATAAAGCCTTGTTCCGAACTACCTGTTATTCCCGTTTCCCTGCCGCGTGTAGACACGGGCAGTTAGTTCGGGCTTGTAAGTTTCAAAAATGGCGACCGGCCGGGAAGATGCAAATCAAGCGCGGGATATTTAAATCCCGGGCTTGATTTGCAATTCCGAATGCCTATATTTGCAGCCTTAGTTCGAATTAGGCTGCAAGTGTAGACATACCCCAAGTTAGGATTGGTCAAACTTTCAAAGATTTGGATATTGAAATTAATTGAGAGAAATGCCTAATAGTTTAGGTGCTTTTCTGAATTTTATGAGCTATCTTAACTTTTTGAGACTGCACAATTGGGCTGAGAGACTCAGGCTATGTCTAGACTGCAGAGTTATACTGGAAAAAGATATGCAAATTGCGAACCACACTCCTCCACTTTTTTTTTTTTGGAAGAGGCTTTTCCAAAATTTGGCCTGTCTATACAGGGCCAAATTTCGGAAAAACCTCCTCTTTTGGAACATCCCTTCTTCCTCATACAATGAGGAATACAGGGATGCCAAAAGACCGCATCCGCTTTTTTGGAAACTGTTCCGAAAAAGCGGATGCATTACTTGGACGTGGCATAGCTTTTCCGGGATGCCTCCTTTTCTGGGATACCTGCAGTGTAGACATAACCTCACAATAACAGTTTTAGTTTTTACACTTCTGTTTCCAGGCCTATTTAAAACAAGAAAGTGAAAAGATTTTAAAAGCAAAAAGGTAATGGAGGAAGAAGTTGTATGAAAATATTTCATTCAGTTATAGTTTGAGACAAACTTTTGAGCCCATTCTTATTTTAATCAACCCAGCTCAGATCAGACATTTCTACCCCAGATACACTTGTTTCAGATGGTATCATAATAGACTTTGCATGTTGATCAGTACACATCAGCCAATGGGATAGAAACAGCTAGATTGTAAGCAGCAGGCTGTAACTTCATCAAGCTTCAGTTTCTCTCCTGCTCTGCCTGTTCAGTGGCAGGGATAGAGCAGAGATGATGGGGGGACATGTGGGGGCATGTGCCTTCCCCCAGATTCCTGCCAGTGTTTTCTGGCTGGGCCTCTTCCCTGTGTGGCAGCTCTGGTGAACTGCTAGCTGCAGCCATGGGAGGAAGAAGCAGCAGCAAACAGGTGGGAGCTGCAGAGAGGCACTGCTTTTGTTGCTGCCTCTCCCTGCAGAGATAACACCTGGGGGCTACAAGGAGGGGCTGCTGAGGAGTGCATGACTCAGGCTGTTGGGGGGGGGCTAACCTTTAAATTGTGCACCCCTCACTATCAGCAGGTACTAGTTGTCTGTGTTGAAAGAAGGAGAGGCCATCCCTGTGTTCCCACCTGTTTCTTTCCCCATATTTTCTTCAGGGACTGTCTCAGTCATCAGTCCCAACAGTTTTTCCACCACTTGAGCTGGGTGGGTGGCATTCTGTGGTCACTGTAAAGCATGAGCAGTTCCAGTGACATCAGTAAGAATCATTCAGAATGTATATCAGTGAATCTCTTTTGAGACTTGCCAGCAGAAAAGTAAGCCATGTGGCTCTGGGAATCAGCATTGTGAAAGGTGGCTGAGTAATTGAGGAAGAGCAATTTAAAAGGAAACTGTCCACTTGAGAATCACATTTGTCTCAAAATAGTGGACCTGCTATAGTTACAAATAACACCTAGGATACTTGAAAATAGGTAGAGGGGGGAAGTCTCTATTTGTGTTCTCTTTATGAATTTGACTGTGTTTATGTATAGACAGTTTCTTCCTTGCTGAAAATATCCTTATGGGCATTAGCAAGAGAGCAGGGAAGTTTTCATCAAATATATGTTGAATTGTGTTTAAATAGTATAGCCTGACTTCTGTTGTTTTTATTAAGGACAATTGATCAGAAATAGGATTTTAAAAAAAAGTATAAAACCAATTCAAGTTGAGAGTGTCCATTTATTGTGGCTACTGGCAGCTTCTCAAACACAGAAGTTGTTTCAGATTTTGGAAGAGCCACCCTGCTGCAGATTTAAGGACAGACTGGAGCCTTTAATGAATGGTGTTGTGATATAACAGTAATGTACAAAGTGTTTTGTCCTTTTAGAATAATTAATCCCTGTGAACTCTAGAATAATATAGGTTTGCCTCTTGGGAAATCAGACTTCCTGTACCAAATAGTCACAGAATATCTTTTTTTAAACAACTAATCAGTGCTTGTACTCTTGTGGAACCACTGCATTGTGTCCTGAAATGGTAACCTAAATGTGTGATTTAAAAAAAAATTTTTTTGCACCAGATCAGCACAGGCTGCTGGCAGGTCTGAAAGAGGAAGGATGACAAAACATTATGAAAGCAAATAAATGTGAGCACTCATAAAACAACTACAGATCTAATCTTTTAGCCTGTCCAATGCTTGAAACAGACTTTTTTGCCTCTGTGAAAATAAAGGAGGGGATCACAATCTGAGCAGTTTGAGTTTTAACAGGATTGATCTAAAGAAAATCCCGCTTGCTTTTCACTCCTGTTCCCAGTAGTCCCTACGAGTGAACTGAAAAACTGGTTTCACCTTGCCCCTTTCTGGAACTGAACTAAATCTGAACCATCAGGTTTATTAACTCCCCTACCCAAACCCCTGATCTTTTGCTGCTGGGATGTTATGCTGCTGCATTTCCTTTCTGGGGCTTCTCTAGTACATGCCCTGGAGAGCATAATGTGCCTGCAATGCTGTAGGACAACCCAGCTGCACTGTGTACCCTGGGATGTTGCCAACTGGACAAGCCTAGAATGCATTAATTACAATCTAGCCAGCAGCAGGCCTAATACTGTCACTTACTGCCACTGTGTCTAGCCACCTGCAGATGAATGCTGCACTGGGTATAGAAGACACAAGGCTCCCTGAAACACACTCCTTTCATGGAGTGGGAGGAAGATGAAAACTTCTCTCCCTAAGAAGAAGGCAGGTGGGGGGCAAAGGCAAGCAGCCTTTTCACCTTGCTTTAATGCTGAGGCCCTCTCTGCACACGTCTGTGGCTTCTGCAATATTTACGCTTTGGGCATTATAATTACGTGTAACAAACTCATTCAATTCATTTCTCCTTTCCCCATCCTTCTGTCTCTCTCTCTCCTCTGCCTTCCTGCCACCATTATCTGATACTCTTTGCTTCCTTTCCTGTTCCACTGTCCAATGTCTTACTCTGCCTCCTATCCACAGTCTGTCTCTCTTTTTTTGTGACTGGCGGACTAAGGCACCAATACAATGGAGCAGCTCAGCTGGATCCATCTTGCCTAGAGAATTGCAGAAGGAACTAGGTCTGATTCCGCTTTCATTTGCAGCGGTGTAAATGAGTAGTGACTCTTTAGAGTTGCTGGTGTAGAACGTGTACGTGAGAGGCCCATGGAGCCTGACTCTCCACAGCTTTGCACCACATAGTGGTTGTAAAATGCCACCATTCTCCATAGCAGCAGAGTTTGTCAGTGGCTGGGAGCAGAGCCATCCGGCAGGGGCAGTGGAGCTCTTGGGGTACCAGAGCCTGAAACTGGCAGGGCAGGGAAGCCGGTGTAGCTGCCAGAGCCCTGGAGGTCAGAGCTTGCAGGGCTGCAGAGCTGACAAGGCTGCTGGTGCCACCAGAGCTCACAGGGCAGCAAAGCTGGTGAGGCAGCAGGAGCTTATAGGGCTACAGAGCCCACAGGGCTGGTGCAGCCCAGGGACCAGGAGCAGCAGTATCAGGTGACTAGGGAGAGGAGCCCAGCAGGGGGGCTGGCACCCCACCCCCCCAGACTTCCCCTTGTTCTGCAAACTCCCTTGCCTGGGACTGGTCAGGTCCCAAGTTTGCCGGATCAGAGAGGTCTAAACTGTAGTGTATGTTTAAATTTAATACTCTTGGTGGTTCTTCTAGTGGAGACTAAGTTGAGGCCATTCATAGAATAATGTTTACTGTGTTTTCAAAATAACACAGAACTGTAAATCTCTTACATGAGTTTTACAGGGGGAACATATGACACAAGTGACCCACATGCTATACCTTAGCAGCATGTCAGCCTGATAAATATTGTTGACACAGCAGTCTCTCTTCTTTACTTTCCAGCTTTGGTTTTGAATATCATACCGTTTAATAATACAAGAGTGAGATGGAGCCAAATTACTGTCCCTTGCTAAAAATATCTGCCTGAGCAATCATGTTTGAACCTTAACATGGTTTCTCCCTGCAGTTCCTGTGTTCTTTTTGTGCTATTGATTGAGTTTACAGATCTATAGAGTGTTGGAAATACTCTTGTTTAGTTTTCTGAATTTATCCTCTAATACCTCCAAGTTCTGGTTTGAATGTCTATCCTAGCTGGACAGTCAGTGTGAAAGAGGTCAACCTATGCAGGAGGGGCCAAAAAAAAAGAGGTCTGGGCTTTTTGAGCTGGAGAAGTCCTAGTCTTGAATCTTGACTTAGAATCAATGAGCTGCTTCATGCCATCCTGCAAACAAATCAGAAGAGAGCACTAGACATACAGGGGACAAAGTGAAAAGGCAAAGATGGAGGAAGCCCCTTTTAGCCATTCTAGAAGTAATAGTAACAATTTCCTGATACAGCAAAAAGTTGCAGATGACAGGGAAGAAGGGTCAGCCTACTTCTGTGTCTTAAGGCATTGGGCAGGTGGGAATAAATAAAGAGGAAATAGGGATGAACCCTGTTATATGGATGCTACTACTGGAATATGATTCACCGACACTTGAAAGCAGCGGGCAAGGGAGCAAATAAGTGAAATCCCTTTTTCTTCATGGCAAGGAAATGTTTCTTCAGCGAGCCCCATGGGACAGGCTGGAAGATTATGTTCCAAGTCAGCCCTGTGTGTGTCACGGAACTTCAGTGCAAACCATTCCTTTCTCAGCAGGGTGGCCTAAAGATATCCTTAAAGTTCCTTCTTCAATAAAGTTCAGCAAGTTATAGCAGAGTTAAGGGAACAAATAAACTACTGGCTCCAGTGAATACCTTCCTTTTCTTTTCACCGCTAAAGGAAATAGAACTTCTTTACCAGAGTCCTCTGTTCTGACCAAACCCCATCGCCTCTCATGGTTTTCTCTTAATGACCCCCATCTTTCAGCTTACCCTTTGAACTACTTAATGGGCCATAGTTGTCAGCTTTACCGCATAAACCTGGCATGTAAAATAATCTGTAGAAGAGAGATGCTTCCTTTAAACCTAAAGGAGAAACTTGAGTCCTTTTATCGCCTAGCCAAAACCAAGATACACACTTCCCATTCTGCATCCCAAAGGAGATAACCCCAGAAGAGAGTGGCAGACCAAATGGCTGAGAGCAACACAGACATAGTATTTGGTGAGCAGTGTGCACTTCATGACTTCCACAGCATGTACAACTCCATCTGGAAGAAGCAAGAGCTGGCAGAGCTGGTTTTCAGCTTGAGCCAAAGAGACTTCTCCAAAATCAAGATAGCTGCTTGAAGGCCAGCAATGAAGTGGGGCAGGAACTATTCCACAAGTTACCAGTAACAACTAGAAAAGAATGTTTCAAACCTTTACCATCCATACAAACATTTATAGTAGTAACCATCTCTGTGGTTGGCAAGTAGGGTGTTCATTGTGGGTGCTATTTACAGCAAATCCAAAGGTCATTACACTCCTTTTTATTTTGAAGTGGACTGTACAGAGTGCATATCCAGAGATAGTGGTGCCGTTTTGTGGGGAAAAAAAACTTTAATCCAAAGGGCTTCCACTTCATTTAGCTTGACTTATCTCTCTGGAAACTTCTGTCTGGAAGGGAATCTATTTGATCTGCATTTAGTCCACAGAATTCTTCTACTTTTGTTTTAGTTGTGCAGACTTTTGAGGGAAATGCTTCAAGTTTCCGTTTTGATAAAATTTCTCTTTGAAGTTGTTCTAATAGTTTTTATCTTTTAATCTGTGGACTCCTAAGTAACAAAGTTGAAGCCTGGGGATGTTTTCCATGACAGAGCTGAGTATTTATGAGCAGGATGAAACAGGATTGGGCGTTGCAGATCTCATTTGAAGTACTGTATATTGTTCCCTTCTCTGTACTCAGCAGTTAGCTGGAGAATTTGAAATCAGCTTTCTTTTCTCTCTGCTGAAGTTGAATTCCTCTCAAATGGTTGACCACAACTTATCTTTTTATATGATCTGTATCAAGTCTACCACTTTGCTGGAAATGTGATTGCTGCTAGAGAAGTGCTGATGAATACAGTGCATGGTTTTAATGATATACCGCAGCATGAGTGTTACAGTTGGGTTCTGGAACTGCAAAAATTAAGTGCATGAAGATCAGTATTTTTTTTTTCAGATTCTGCACTATTTTTGTATGAAATAGTTTGCATGTTTTTAGATGGCATTTTGTTTATTAGCCAAACATCTGTGAATTACGGCTATGCCACATGTTGCAGAAGCATGTCCTCTTATTTAAAATAAAAATGTATAGTAGAAAACTTCTACTAAGGCATTATTAATTTAAGTTCTACCAGATTGTTCTGTTCTCTGAAAGAGCAGCAATGAAGCAGAGAAATCAGCAAGTGCAAATTCTGTTTTAAAAGAGATGTACTTACCATAGTCTAGTCAAACTGGCAAACAGATCTGAATCCTGATAGACAGATCTGTCTTAACTATGGATGTTCCCTGATGCACATTTGTGTATGTCTATGTAGGACTTTGATGTAACTCTGCACACATGCATGCATATTTCAGTGGATTTGTGTGTTGCTACATTTGGATGGAACAATGGTTTAAAAATATAATTATGAATACATGAAAATGTAAAACAGTGCATTGCATATTAGACAATGGAACTTCCAAATGTGCTTCCATATAAATGTACTGCACAAGGGAGCATAGCTGTCTAAAGTATCTGGTAGGGTTGCCAGGTGTCCGGTTTTTGCCCGGACAGTCCGGTAATTGTGTCTTCTGTCTGGTTTAAAAAAAAAACAGAAAATACCGGACATATAAAATGTCAAGTATTTTCTGTTTCTCGCCAACGGAAGGCCGGCAGAGACATTTTTCCCCTGCCGTGTCTGGGGAGCGTGGGAATTTAAAGGCGCAGCGACCTCTTTTTTTTTTCTTTTTCTTTTTTGCTTGCTCAACCAGTTTTTTTCCCTGCCATGTTTGGGATTTTTTGTGAAGGTATCTGGCAACCCTAGTGTCTGGTTTATCTGAAATGTCTCCAGTCATCATAAATCCATCTTCAGTCTTCTTCTTCTCTGTTCCTTTTTCAATTATGATCAGATTTTCCAGGCTTGTCAGTTTTGCACCTGAGAATGGACTTGGAGCCTGCACAGACCAGACATCTCTAACAAGTGATAGAAAAGCAGCTTTTCAGGCTGTTTCTTTGCTCCTGACTCTGGGTTGCTGCTCCCTATGTCTGGTGCATACTGGTAGGGAAGTTGGGCCCAATCCCTAACTCCTTTGTCTCAGTGGAGAAAGGATTCCTAAAAAGCTCCCTCCCTGACTTTTGGGAGCTGCCAGAGCAATTCTTGTAAATTTCCCAGTGACTCCCATTAAGTGCCAAATATTCCTTGTAGTGCTTGTGAATTAAAAGTGCAGAATGGAAATATGCCTGTTCCTCCAGATTGTGTGGTGTCTATGCAGTTTTTTGTTTTTCTTTCTCTCCCTCTGAAAAACATCATCTGTGCAGATTACAGGTTCCCCATCCAAGTATTTCTTTTTTATTGGCGTGACCAGGTTGCTCCCATGAATGTGGAGCACTGCATACCAGGATATGTAATTTCTGTGTTCATCAAACCCATAGTAAAAAACAAGTATTGCTGGATTGTAGAACTTTATGGGGGCATTTAGCAGACAGTGTGCATTTGGCTTGTGGTATAAGAGCTATTGGATTATTCTGTAAGAGTTCTTATTCAGTCTAACAATATGTAGTTAATCAAAGGCTCACAAGGCTATGTCTAGACTACGGGGGTTTTCCGGGATGCCATATCCCGGAAAAACTCTGTCGCGTCAAGGGAACGCATCTGCTCTTCCACTTTTTTTGCAGAAGAGCAGATGCACTCTTTTGGAAGCTCTGTCTTACTCCTCCCATGAGGAAGAAGGGCTCTTCCAAAAGAGGCGGATTTTCCAAAATTTGGCCCAGTGCAGACGCGCCAAATTTCGGAAAAGCCTCTTCCAACAAAACTATTGGAAAAAGGTACACAAATTGTGAAGCACGATTTGCGTACCTTTTTCTGATAAAGCATTGCAGTCTAGACACAGCCAAACAAACACACTATAGTCAGGAAAATATGTAATTCATAACATTTTAGCCTGTTGTATCCAAGTGGCTGCTTTAGGTCATATCATCCTGCAGTAAAAGGCCAGAAACATTGTGGTTTTTCCTGTGATTACAAAGAGTCTTTTTTTTCTTGTCAGTAAAGCCATGATGGACCTGTTGGTGGATTTGTGCAGCCGGTACCACTTGAATCCGGCTCACCATACTCTTGAGCTGAAGTCTTGTGGAATGCAACCTTTGAGTTATAAGCCTAATACTTTGGTTGGGGCACTGGATGTACAGACGGTACTTCTGAAGGAGAAAGTTCCTGAAGGGAAAACAAAACGACCTCCACCTAGGATTCCTGAGGTTAGTACTGCCTGCCATTAGAATCATTCTATGGGATCATCATTATACTAGTTCAGGGAAGAGCAAAAAACCTGAGGCAGTTCACTAAGGTTAGCCCCAGTCAGGCCACCGGTGCTTTTTTTACCTGCGCATCCACAGATATGGCGGCTTGCAGCCACACATTGCTGTTCCTAGCTAATGGGAGCTGAGGGAAGCAGCGCTGACCAGGACATCACTTCTCACTTGCCCACCCCTGTACTAGTATGACTTCAAGCAGTGATGCTGATACTCCCCACTGCACCCATTTTGGGGTGGGTTTTTTAAAATTTTTAAGCCAGGATGGGGTTGGTTCGTGTACAGAACAATGCAGTCATCTGTTAAGCTGGCAATGCTACTATTACTCAGCATGGATTTTAGTAATAAATGTAAATATAGTATTTAGGGTAGATTATATAATTGTGATTCAGAATCTGAAAGGACATTTATGAAATAAAATGTTTAAACAGAAAACGATCTAGGGATGTTAAATTTAGATTAATTAGCTAATCGAATAGTTGATGAGATTTCCATCGACTATTTGATTAGTCAATAAGGGCTCCTCTGCCTTTGAAATGTACAAGCGGGTATTTCAAAGGCAGAATCGCAATAGAACCGGCACAAGCAGAGACAGCTTAATTCCCCACTTGTGCTGTTTCCCACTGTGCCTCTACCTCCCCTGCACTCCATGGAGACAGTGCTGAGAGAAACCAGCGTTTAAGCCAGCTCCCCCCAGCACTGGCTCCTGCTTCCCCCCTTTCTGCCTCTCTTTGATAGAGGCAGCAATGGGGGGGAAGCGACTAGTCGCATCACTAGTTGACTATCCGATAAGCTTATGCTTATCGGATAGTTGACTAGTTGCTTACATCCCTAAAATAATCCCTAAAGTGTATTTTAAGATATTTTACCCGTTTCCTTTGTGTAGTGACTTCTCAAAGATAATGTACACGTAAAAGTTCTTAAAATAAATGGAAAATTTTATCATCTGGGAGAGATTTGGAGCTAGCTGTTTTCTAAATACTTACTTTTTCTGTGAAGTTTAAACATTAATGGAAATTGGTGCATCTGATCTCATTAAAATATCTGTGAAGGAACTACTTGTGCATGCTGAAAAATTGCAGTTAAAAATATTCAGCGCTCTGGCCACAGCACCTTTCCCCTGGTCATATATAGGCACTATGGGCAGGGGCATGGTGTAAGAAGAGCTGTTCTTCACCTGGAGAATCCTTACTTGGTAAGATCCCTTGGCTTTATGACCCAGTGTAACCCACAATATGGGCCAACATTGCCTCTCCTTCTGCTCCTTGAGTTAAAATCGTTGTTTCCCAAAGATCTGGTTTTGGAACAGATTCCTCCGCTCCCCCCCATTTAATTAACTTTACTTTTCACTCTTTCTCCACTTATTTTACAATCGGTGCTTTGAATGCAATTCAAACATGAGGATGCTTATTTACAGTAGGATTCCTAATGCATGATTGCCTTTGAGTTTGCTCTTATTGGCCTCCTTGGAGAATCCCTCCTGGAGAATTTTTAAGTTCTTGTCCAGTTGTGAGTTTCCCCATGTGAGTCACCAAGTTTGCCTTGGAAGGATCAAGGCAAAACAAAATCTTCAATCCTGCTCTATGTCACTGTAGAGCAGGGGTGGCCAACCGGCGGCTCTTTGACAAAAATGTGGCTCCTGCTGGTACTCGCTCAGGCTGGCCACTCTGCACAAGGCGCCCCAGCGCTTGCTCACGGCCGGGCCACTCTGCACCGCATTCCAGCGTGAGCTCATGGCTAGCCGCTCAGCACATGCGCCTGGAGGGAGACACGTATGGCAGTAGCAGCGGCGGCTCTGGCTCTGGGACCTGGGCATTAGGTTAGAGTGGGAGGGGGATTGGGTTAGAGCGGGAAGGGTGCCTGGCTCTGGGGAAGGGGAAAGGAGAGGGATTGAGTTAGATGGGGGGGAGGGGTGCCTGGCTCTGGGGGAGAGGAGGGGATTGGTTTAGAGCGGGGAGGGCAGTACCCACGGTCTCCCAGCCAGCATGTCTCAAGGCTGGCCACTCAGCACACATGCCCCAGCCCCTGGAGGGAGATGCACATGGCTGTAGCAGCAATGGCTCTGGGATCTGGGCATTAGGTTAGAGTGGGGGGGGGTGGTGCCTGGCTCTGGGGCAAGGGAGAGAAGGGGGATTGTGTTAGAGCGGGGCGGGTGCCTAGGGGAGGGGAGGAGGATTGGGTTAGGGGCGGGGGTGCCTGGCTCTGGAGAAGGGGAGGAGGGGATTGGGTTAGAGTGGGGCGGGAGGGAGTAGGAATCCTGGACTGCATGCCAGCTCCAACTTCTCAGGAAGCACATGGCTGTTGTGGGGAACAGAGGAAGAGCGCATGCTTCCTGAGAAGTTGCAGCTGGCATGCAGTCCTGGGAGAATGAGTGAGAGAGAGGGAGACACACACACACGTACGTGCAGGCAGGCAGCAGGGAGAAGGAAGTCCCCGGCGGAGCGACAGACCAGGCATTTCAGGAAGCATGCCAGCTGTTTAGGGAAGGGGAGAGGAAGAGCAGCCCACATGCTTCCTGAGACCTGGGATCCCCAGGTACTGGCCGAGCTGTCCCTGTCCCCTCCTCCTGGCCAGACCCTCATGAGTACCCTGTCCCAGCCCTGACCGGCACCCTCAGAGGTGTAGCGAGAAGGGACTGGGGCGGGGCAGTTGCCCCTGGGCGCCACGCTAGGGGGGCGCTGGGATGGGATAGGACTGGAGTGCACAGGCCCATGTGATGCATAGCGGCGAGCTGAGAGCAGGGGCGTAACAAGGGCGAGGTGAGTGAGGCACTGGCCTTGGCGCACAGCTGAAGGGGCGCAGTCCCGCAGCTGCGCGCCATGTCCAAGGTTTCAGGAAGTATGTGGGCTGCACTTCCCCTCCCCAAACAGCTGGCGCACTGCCTGAAAAGCTGGGTCTGTGGCGCACCGGTGACTTCCTTCCTGCGTGGGGGAAGGGAGAGAGTAGCAGTCCTGGGACTCCCACTCCCCTCCCCCCCCCACTCTGCAGGCAGCCAGCAGGGGAAGGAAGTCACCAGCATGCCACAAACCCAGCTGTTCAGGAAACGCGCCAGCTGTTTGGGGAAGGGGGAAGCAACGCACGTGCTTCCTGAGACCCCAGACCTGGTGCATAGCTCCAGGATCCTCAGGTACTGGCTCCAGCTGTCCCTGGCCAGACCCCCCCCCCCCACCAGCACCCTGCCCCTGCCCCCACCAGCACCCTGCCCCAGAACCCTGTCCCCTACCCCAGCACCCACCATCACCCTGTCCCAGGACTCTGTCTTCTGCCCCAGCACCCTGCCCCCAGCACCAGCACCCTGTTGTCCCCTGCCCCAGCACCTTGTCCCCTGCCCCCACCTGCACCCTGTCCCCTGCCTCAGCTCCCTGTCCCCTGACCCCAACACCCTGTTGTCCCCTGTTTCAGCACCCTGTTCCCACCAGCACCCTGCCCCAGCACCCATCAGCCCCTATCCCCTGCCCCAGCACCCTGCCACCTGCCCCAGCACCCACCAGCATCCTGTCCCCTACCTCAGCCCCCACCAGCAGCCTACCCCAGCACCCTGTCCCCTGCCCCCACCAGCACAGTTGGGGCCACATTAGTGAGGCTTGGGGAGTTTTGGAGGGGTTGGTTTTTTTTTGCATCTCACTTGTGTGGCCCCAACTGACTTCTGTGGGTCAGTGACCCCTGACTCAAAACAAGTTCCCTGCCCCTCTCATAAACAAAGACAACGTTGAAACATTTTGTGTTTGACATCATATTTTATTTATAAATGAAGCCTGGCCAACAAGCTCCCAATTGGGGCTAAGCCCCCATCTGGCTGCAGCATCATAACACTCCTGCACACACACACACCCCGACCCCAAACCTGAGCCTAACATACACTGGAACCCCCTGTCCTGAGCTTCTCACATCCCCAAACTCCTGCACCCCCACATCCCCAGTCTTCTGCCACAACACTCCTGCACCATCCACACACTGCAAATCTGTGTCCTGAGCCCATCATACTCCCAGCCTCCGTTCCTGAGACCCTCACATACTCAACCCAAACTCCTGCACCCTCGCATCCACAAGCCTGCAGCTTGTTCAGCACCCCAACCCTCCACTTGACCCCAACATTCCCCAGCCTGGATCCCGCTCCCTGAGCCAGCATCCCCTTCTCTGCTTCCTCCTGCACCCAAATTCCCTCCCAGAGCTTGCACCTCTCACCCCTTCCCACACCCAAATCCCTCGTTCCCATCCCCAGAGCCCGCACCTCCTGTTTCAGCCCAGTGAGAGTGGCTCCTGTCTGAAATGTCCTGTAATGTTATTTTTATCACTATATTATGCGTACTATATATATCTACCTATATAGATAGATAGATAAAAATAAATATATAATACGTGGCTCTTCACACTCTATCCACCGCTGTTTTGGCTCTTCGTCTCTAACAGGTTGGCCACCCCTGCTGTAGGGTTTGGCATGGAGACATCCACATAAAGCCTGACTGTGTCTGTTTCCTTTGCTTTCACAGAAGTCTGTGAGGTTGGTAGTGAATTACCTGAAGACACACAAGGCTGTGGTTCGAGTGAGTCCTGAGGTGCCTCTGCACAGCATAATCCCAGCCATTTGTGAAAAGTGCGAGGTCAGCCCCGAGCATGTTGTGCTCCTGAGGGACAGTATCACCGGGGAAGAGCTGGAACTTACAAAGTCCTTGGATGAGTTAGGGATAAAGGAGCTATATGCCTGGGACAGGAAAAGAGGTGAGTCTAGACGCACACTGTCTGCTATGAGTTTAGCAATACGCCAACAGTTGCACATGCCATATTATCAGTATTTACATCTTCGGTACTTTAAAACCAGATTTAAATAGAAGGGTGACATTCACATCAGCTTTACAGAGCTACTCAGGTTTTATAATCAAGGCCAGTAGCAGCAGCGAGGATAACAGTGCATTCAGCTGCCACCCAGGAGTCCCCAGATTGTAAATAGCGTGACTTGTTTCTGGGCATCATGCCAATAGAGGCCAACAGCTGTGAAGGAGATGATTGGCTCCGTCTAAACACAAAAGGAGGAGCTTCATTGCCCCTGAGGGCTGCTGCCAACGGGGGCACACAGGGCACTGGTGCAGTGTCCAGACGGACACTTGTGCTGTGACACAGAGAGCAAGGGAGAATTAACATGCCATCATCATGGCAGCTGATAGACATGAGAGGAACAGAAATAGACCAGGGCTTATGAGAAATAATTGCTATTAAATTCCAAAGCAATTCCTTCTGTGAACAAAGGTATTTACCCTTAACGAAGAGGAACCTACAAGGTATTTTTATTTAAAATTTTCTCTTGTGTTTTCTCTGCTCCTCTAAACAATATTCTAATGCCACCTTCCTGAATTTCAGTTTGTTCAGACAGCCCTTGGATCCAGAGAGCATAAATATTAAATGTGCTTTAAACATTCTAGGCTGACACTATCCAAACATGATTTTCATTTAAAATTGGTTATCGTTTTTTCTCTTACTGAGTAGTTCTTCCAGCAGAGTTGATGTCATTGTTTATTGTTTAGATAATGACACCATTGCATATGGTGCTAGACAGGCTTATTTTTTATTTACATAGTAATTTATTTATGTTGGTGTTTGGGCTCTTCTTTCAAATCCATCCATTAAATGACAGTTTTACCGTGGAATGATCTACATTTCAATGAGTTTAGGCTTTTAACTAAACTAAGTGTTTCCTTTCTCTTTGATATGGCAGGAGGCTCACAAGACACCCACAAATTAAAGTGCCAGAACTCAGACGCTGTTTCTCTTTTATTTAGACATATTTATAGTGAAACACTTTGGAGTAGCACATTAAACATACAGTGTTTGTCCTTATAAAATGGCATATTTCAGAGATCTCTCGCTAGAATTAGTCTCGGACTTGTTAAAACATTTTTATTTTAGTATTTGGACCAGAAAAATGGCTAAGTGCACTGTGTACAATGTTGGCCCCAATCATGTCATTGTTTTTGTACCCTTGAAGAGCCCTATTGAAGTCCATGTTTGCAAACTCAGTTGCAGGATTTGGACCCTAAGACTAGTCTGTAATTTTACCCATTGCATGAGGTGATTGATGCAAGAGATTAAATTTTGTTTCTCAATTAACCATTTTATTAGAACAATAATATATCTGAGCCCACACATCTCTGCAGGTTTCATACTTTTCTGTTGCTTTTTCATTTTTATCTATCTGCCTGTCTGTCTGTCAGTCCTGAGGAATAAAAAGAAATAATTTTAGTAGAGTTTCCCCAAGGTCATCCTGCAAAAACAATATTCCCCTCAAGACTTTGCTGGTATCAAGATTTTCCCTACCCCACAGACATTACAGTGAGGAAATTCTCATTAAATTCAGTGGCAATAACCTATTCCTCTGGGCTGCAGAGTAGGGTCCTTAGTCTAGTTAGTTATCAGGTGGACAAAATAGATTGCTCCAACATATTAGCTCATTAGCAGGATCTTCCATGTGACTTTGAATATGATAGTGCATATGCTCAAAACTCAGACCATTTGAAGAGCAAAGTCTAGTTGAATAATTCCTCGTCTGAGACCCCAGCACTTCATTCTAAAGTTCCACTAAGTCTATCATTAAAAGAGAAACTCTGCAACCACCTGGTTACATATTTCTCTTAGAAGTTTAAGCAGTTTTAATAAAGATCGAGAATGGACTGTGGCTTCTAATAGCAGCCTTGGATGCCCAGTTTCAAGAAAAAATAAGACATCTTTCTTTACAGTGTTTCAGAAGACAAATATTAACGGTTATGGATAATTTTTGTGGTTTACCAGGTGATGTGTCAAAGTTAATGTATTTTCTCTTGTCCTTTCATTGCCTGCCTTTTCCAGTTCTTCCATCAAAAACTCAGTCTGAACCTTCTCTGAGCTATAGAGGTACTGTACAAAGATGCTTGGGGGAATATATTTTCCCCATCAGGGTGTCTATAGCATGGCTTTGGTAGCATACAGAAATGTCATGGCATAAAATACTGCAGGGAGTAGAGTTATTTGCATTATCTGTTTTATATCACAGATAGTACTTGTGATACAGATAGACTGCTTCGCTTGCCTGTATTTCTCGCCAAACTTGTAGAGGGGAAAAAAATTGTCATAGAATGCTTTCCGTTAAAATGTCAATATTAAAAAAAAAATTTATGCCCGTGTAGAGAACACAGGGGTAAACACCTATTGTCTAAAAATCTGATTATCTGGATTCATCTTAAATTCTGATATATCCCATGATTTCAAAATTCATATATGGGCAAAATGAGAATGTTTTGATAGCCCTGGAGGCATTCAACTAATTGGGGTTTACCTATTCCTTAGTCTTGTAGGATACAAAGGAAAAAGTATAGGGTAGTGAAAACTTCTGCAGGCATCAAGGATATCACAACTTGCCAGGAGCTAGAGGGCCACATTTAGGGACTGATCAGTGGCCCTAATAAAGTCAATGGGAGAACAACTGCATATTGGATCACAAAAAAAATTATATGCATAATATTCTGATTCATATTGAGACCTTTGTGTGAAATCCTGGCCCTGCTGAAATCAGTAGCAAAACTGTTGGCTTCAGTGGGGACACAATTTCATCCCTTGAGTTTAGCATTCTATGTCCTTATCGGCATTGTCTTCCTATTCAGAGGGTGTAATATCAGTCATGAGCTGCCATGTGGACTTAAAAGGAAAATTTTGCTCTGAATTCTTGGAGGAAATACTATACATAATGCCTGAAATCTCATCTGAGTGTAAACTTTTAAAGGGATTTGTAATAAAGAGGGTTTGGCAACCTGTAAATTCACCATTGAAATTATATACTTTGGAAAACTGATCCACGTGCGAGGACCCAGGTGCTGCCCCTGCACACAGTTCCATTGAAGTCAAGGGATCTTCTCCCAGATACAGAGATCTGCTTATGTGCATCTGAGTGTACGTTTAGTGCAGATGTTCTTTAATAAACATGCATTTCCCTTATACATTTGGGGTCAACAGCTCCCAGCCGTTAACTCCAACTTTGGTCTTTATTTTTAAGTATTAAAGGATGGTTTGTGAAGCCCTATTTACAATGAATCAATTCCAAACCTAAGCATGATGATAGCAATTTCAGACCAATGAATTCAGACGATGCTTAATAGTTCATACAGGAAGATACTTGGATAGTTCATTTGTTGGTATTTTTGTTGTGCTTTAGGGGCATTTTCTTCTTCAAAAGGTGTGGCGTGTGGCTCTATCTTTAATTTGTTCATCATACTTATTCTTCTGCTATGCCTTCTAATATTTTCTAACAAAGACTGTGTGCTTTTCATGACATGCAAAGAAGTTTTTCAAGAGTCCTCTTTGTCAAATGTATAATTTCATAGTAAAAAAAAAAAATTAAGGTCATTTTACTTATTTTTCATATTACAAAACAAAGTAAATATTTTTTTTAACTTGTGAATTTTTTCAGTTTGTTAAAACTTCTGCTGACATCAAGGCTATTACAACTTGCCAGGAGCTAGAGGCCACATTTAGGGCCTGATCAATGGCCTAATAAAGTCAATGAAAGAACAACTGCGTTGGTTTCAATGAGCATTGGATCAGACCTCTAAGGTGACAGAACAAATGGCTGATCTGATGTGTGAGGGAACTAACATTAATCAGAGTTAAGTGGTCAGAGTTGTTCAACTGGTGTATTGAATTCAGCAGCTTGAGGTCAGGATGGCCTTCCCAATTGGCTACTGGCCATGTAATGCGGTATCTCCTCATGCTGTTCGTTATATCAGAAGCTGCCAATGAGAAAGTTGGGTGTAGAGCAGTGAATTTTGGGATATGCAATCACCTAGTGAGCACATGGCAGCCTGGAAAACATGGACTCTTTGGGGCTGTGTTTGCTTATGGGCTACCACCTACATCACCTCTCCCCTCAAACGTCCATGGAAAGATCAAGAAAATGGTTATTAAATGGCAATACTATTATGAGTAAAGATTGCAAGTTCAGTCTCTAAAAGAGCTACTATCACTTCCACAGGAACAGCCACTTTTCCTATTGCACAGCTTTAATTCACAACCCTCTGATGTCAATGGGAGTCTTTCCACTGGCTTCTGAAGGTCTTGAATCAGGCCCATGGGTTGTTGAAAATTTCTATTCATTTTCTTAAAGGAGCATCAGTGGGAGCGTGTGGGAGGAGGGTTGACTCCTAATATGTACTTTAAAGCATTTTCAAAGACTAAGGCCTTGTCTACACTAGGACTATTAGATTGAGTTAATTACATCAGTTGGGAATGTGAAAAATCCACACTCCCGAGCAGTGTTTTTTAAGCTGACCTAAATCATCTGACTCTTCCATCAATCTGGTTTCTGCTTCTGGGGAAAGTGGATTACCTATTCAATGGGAAAATCCCTCTTGTCAACATAGGTAATGTCTCCACTGAAGTGCTACAGTTATGTGGCGCAGCCATGCCATTGCAGCTTCTGTAATGTTTGATGTGGAGATAAGTCTAAATTAGTGTGGTAGTGTCTGAATGACAACTTCAGGGCTGATCTTAGAGCCCCTTATTCCTGTGTGCAACGCATGATCCTGAGACTCAGGATTATAATGGGTCTCATCCAATACCTTTTAAAGTTAGTGGAAAGACTCCCTTTGGCTTCAGAGAGCTTTAGACCAGGCCAGGCCCTAAACAAGATAGGATTTGATCCAAGTCAGGGTCCAAGATCTATCACGTATATTATTTTGCCTTATGACCAACCCTATGCACACATAACTTGTATTTCAGAAAGCAAAGGGTTAATATGGGATCATTATTTTTAAAATTCATGGGTTTGTAACTACACTTTTGGGAGTGTCAAAATAACCCAGTATCTTTTGTTTCAGAGACAAGTCAAAATTCTTCAATAAGCAACGAAGCAACAGAAAAAGAAAAGAGAGGCTTTCTGGGATTTTTCAAAATTACTAAAAGAAGCAGCAAGGTAAGAGTTTTACAAACGGTTACCTATTCTATATTGAGCTGAAGATTTCTTTCTAGCTTTATTTGGGGTGCCTTTTATATTTTTTTTTCAAGGATTTGTTTATCTGCAAATGGACAATTGTTTTTATCAACATATACCACCACTGTGGGGGTGGGGATGAGATTGTCCTGATTTCAAACTCCTTTCTCTCTCTAGTGTTTGTAAACTAGGGGTGAAATAAAAACACTTTCTTTGCTGTGATTTTCAAAGGAGCTGAGAGAATTAAGCACTCAGCTTCCAAAGTCCTGGTCCTGTTCTTGTCTTCACTATCTGGGTCACAAGTTATGGTCTAAGGAACCATAGCAATAAAGTGTGGAAAATACACTTTAAAAATGTAATTCTTTCCTGTTGCCATTTCTGAAGATAAGGTGTTTCTAACCTTTACAGTGGTCTTTCTCCGGTCACAATTCTCTTGCCTTATATTCTCAAGATTTCATTCAAGACTTGATTTAGGGTTGCCAGGTGTCTGGTTTTGAACCAGACAGTCCAGTATTTGAGCTTTCTGTTCAGGAAACAAATTGAGAAAATATAAATGTCCGGTATTTTCTAACTAAGATGTAATGTAGATTGTGATGTAATGTCAAGTGAGTCCGGTATTTTTGTGGAAACCATCTGGCAACCCTAACTTGATTTGCTGCTTGATTTTCTGTTTCCCATGCACTTAGATTAAGTCTGATTTGCACATACTATACACCTAGGATTAGACTGTATGCTTTAAAGCCCTGCACAGGGGCACCTCACACAGCTGTACCAGTCCTGCATGGGCTACAGGGTGCCTTATTGCTCCACTCTGTTGGCTACTGTGAAGGGGGTGTAGGCCCCCAAAGGTCAGTTTCTGCCCACCCGTTTCTTGGCCAGTCTGTTCTCGGGAATCTACACAGATTATTAGTACCTATTCACAAAGACAGATGTTGCGATTGTCCATTGCATGCTTCCCTACCCCATTGCACCCAGGAGAGTCGGTAGCTATCTGGCCCTTGCCCTTCAGTATCCGTTTTCTGTGAGCTCATCCTTTTCTTTCTCATGCTGTATAATTCCTACATGTGTGTGTTGGGTTTGTTTTTTTTCTGCTGCTCCTAGGTCTCTCTGTGTTTCTCTGGCCTTGCCTAGTTTTGATGCTTTGATCTGGCGCAATTATTCCTTGTTTTGTTTGTTTTCATGTTGGTGTAGGATGCTTGTTTGTATTGCAGACAGAAGAGCATTTGAGGATGGACGGTGACTATGGGGATGAGGATGGTTTTAGTTCTGCAACTGCTAGTGAAGGGAGCTTGGATGTAAGTACTAACATGGCTTATAGCTGCCCATGCCGCTGCTGCTGCCCCCTTAGATTCTGCAGTTCAGCTCAGCAGAAAATATCCTAGGTGCTTGACTAAAAAAAAAAAAAAAAAATTAAAAAAATGCAGTAGTGCACTTTATGGTGTGGTTGCCACATTGCTTGGGTGTCTTAGCACACAGATCAGGCTTTTCTGACAACCTAAAATGCAACGCAGTGTCTTTAAATAACCATCCCCTACCCCTGACTTCAGTGTAGCCGGGATTTCATCCAAGGACTTTAGTGATGAACTGTATTCAAATACTAAGTTTCTTTTGTGGCCTAGTGCACCCCTTTTTTGTCTTTCAGTGTGACTCCAAATACTTTTATACCTGAATTTTTGCTTCTGTGTTTAACACTAGAAATATCCGATCCTCGTTCTGTTGGATGACTATGGCAAGATTTTTGGAGAACCTAGACACTCACTGATTATATCAGATATCAACTAGATGCTCACAGTTCTCTCTTTTTGCCTTATAATTTATGAACTAATTATTAATCACAATAATTACCTTTATATTGGATGGCTTTTCAAAATCTTTGGAAGACCATATTGGTGACATCTCAGGTAATTGAAATGTGAGCTCCTTAGTGAGATAGGAAGGTGTGTCTGGGGAGGTGAGGCTGAGGCTGAAACCATGCAGCTCAATGGCTGAGAGGGAGGGGTGGGAAGAAAGTGTCACATAATTTGAGGTAGGAACAATGATTGACTAATTCCAAACTGGGGACAGTCGTGAAAAAGAGACGAAGTCAGGAGGAATGGATGGAGCACATGTGAGAGGAGTGGGTGGATATTACGTTTGAAAGCCATAGTCAAATAAGTCCAGAGAGAATTTTCACAATCAAATTTTCACTACAGAAAAAGTAGTGATGGTGTTACAAGATAGTTAGGATATAGGCCATGTCTTCACTTCAAAAAGAAGTAAATGTGAAGTTCTGGTGGAGGCAAGGAACAGGTGTTTTTTATCGTGATGTCAGTAATCAGAGTGACATCTGGATAACGCCTATCTGTGCCTTGTCTACACAAGGATTGAGATAATTATCTGGCTTTAAAATACACTTTTTTTTTTTGCAATAAAGACATAGCCTAATCCCTTTATCTACACTTTCTGATGACCTTGGACCTACATCCTTACATTTCTTTTTGTAGGGGATGTGACTGAATGAATCACAAATTGGGTCTCTTTGTGACACTGGAAGAAAAGAAGTTTTAAAAAATTACCCCAAACACTAACTATTTATTTTAAAATAACTGCAATATAACTTTAGGTACAAACTAATCTTAAAACTGGAACTTTTTTAGGACTTGTGATTAATCCTTTATTCCCCTCCTCCCCCTAAAGAGCAATTAATCTTCAAGTACAGTGTGGGTATTGTTCACTGCTTCACGCTTTTGCAGCTAGCTTTCTATGTTACTTGCTATGGCTCTCATCCCGATAAAATTTATGCACATGCTGAAAACCTAAGTATGTGAATTGTTTTGCAGAAAATTAATCGAATGAGAAGTGTTGCATCTCCATCAGAACGAATGTATCTGAAGCAGGTTGGAAAAGTTTCAGAAAAGAGTTGCAAGAATTTGTGGTCTGGAGGCGTGCCTTTTAGGGTGTGCTTTCCCTTGCTAAAAAAAGGCAATAATTAAACATGGTAAAATCCTAGTGGAGACAAGGCAGTTTGTAGTTTTAACATGAGTTAGTAGGTTGAGGTTTTCCCTTTAACTCAAATTGTTAACATAAAAACTACAAACTACCTTGTCTTTTCCAGGGTGTCACCACTTGTACGGTAACACGAGTGAAGAACACATCTGTTTGCTTGCTGACTACCGGGCTTTAGAGACTAAAGAAACTCAAACTACCTAACTTGACAAAGAAAAAGGATTTAACCATGCTCTACAAGCACTTATGTGGAGAGAATGTTTCAAATAGTAAGAGAGCTTTTTAATCTAGCACAAAGTCATAACGAAATCTGATGGCTGGAGGAGGAAGCTAGACAAATTCTCACTAGAGAGAGAGTACAAATATTTTACACTGACGCTTATTAATCATTTGGACAAGTTACTTACAGGTTATGATGGATTTTCCATAATTTGTTAACTTTAAAAAGAGATTAGATGTTCTTCTAAAAGATATACTGTAGTTCAGTCAGAGCTTGATGCAGGAATTACTTGTTGAAACTGTACAGCCTGTGTTATGAATGAGGTCAGACTAGAGAATCAAAATGGTCCCTCTGGACATAAAATTTATGAAAATCAAACATCAGTGAGCTGCAGGGATTTTTTTTTTATGTAAAGGAGACGGAATTAGCCAACAACATACTTAGGCCCTAGAGCTGATGTATATGGAACCACATTAAATTTTTGTTTGTTTTTAATTTTTCCTGGGCACTCATCGTTTTTCAAGTAGACATCCTTGATGGGAGCAGAACTTGATTAATATGTATTAAGATGAATAATAATTAAAAGCTATAATAAAATAGGTTTTAACAATAGATACCGATAATACATTTTTTTCTAATTCAATTGTTGCATAGCATGTAACATCAGACATCTGATAGAAAACTAAACCCAGTCCTGGGATAGCCGAGAGTAGACATATATAGACATATATAGCTAATATGTCATGTTATGACCACAGACTCTGGTTTCTTTGTTTAGTTTTAAATTACTCCCCTTTTAAGGGAATGAGTTATGAAACAAACAGGCTGGCACAACTAAGAGGCTGTGGGCTCTGATAATACCCAGTTTTAGGAACAAGTAAGATTTGGTTTCAAAACATTATAAAAGTCCTCTTAAGTATAGCTTGCCTTTTATTTTATGCTTAACCATTATTTTAATTATTATTTATATGGAACAAGAGTTGAGCAGAGTTGGTATTATTTGTGACCTGCAGATCAGTTAATGTCCCCAAACGTAACACTTTTCCTGTGAGTCAGTGACCTTCTGACCATTCCACTGTGGCGTTAAGGGTCATCATTCAGATGTGACACAATAACCAAGCTCGTGATCACTTGTATTAAATATTCCATTGAACTTTTTGTTTAAGAATAAGGGTATTAATTCTGGTGTCCTAGCCAAACTTCAGCTCAGCCAATTACGGTATACCTACCTGTCTACCTGCCTAAATGTCTGCATTTTCAATTAAATACAATATTGCTCTTCATTACATATCCCAGTTTATCATGTAGTATTGCCTTGTTGAACAGTTGCAGTGCCACACCATGGAGGTGGATATTTCACTAGTGAGTGAAATGATTACATATATATATATATATATATAGCTCCTTATGGGCTTGACTCTGAACCCCTTAATCATATGGAATAAGAATCTACTCCACAAATAGTCCTATTGAAGTAAAGTACTTATTGATATGAGTGAATCAGCTCTAAATGAGACACAATATGGGATCCTAATAGGGATGTTAAATTTAGATTAATCAACGAATCGAAAAGTTGATGGAATTTCCATCAACTACTCAATTAATCGATAGGGAAACTTCTGCCTTTGAAATGTACCAAGAACCCTGCCGGCTCTTGCTACATTTCAAAGGTGGAAGCGCCACCAGTTCCTTGCTGCACTCCTGCCCATCCCCACACGGGAAACGGTGTTGGGGGAACCGCCTTTTAAGCCGGCTCCTGCTCCCCCCGCCTTGCTGCCTCTTTCTGATAGAGGTAGTGGGTGGGGGGGGGGGGAGGAAAGTGACTAGTTGAGTCACTAGTCAACTGTCTGATAAGCATATGCTTATTGGATAGTCAGCTAATCGCTTACATCCCTAGATCCTATAGGCTGAGAAGTGTTATGTAAATGGAAGTTACTATTTTTCTCAAAATGCCTGCCTTTAGATGTTTACTATAATTCCCTGTATAATTCCCTTCAGAGTTCTTTGGAATTCTGTGTCATCCTCAAGGCATTTTGCCTTGTCCTAGAAAGAGCATGGGTTTTAAGTGCTGGGCCATTGGGGTGAGCAGGTGCCAGAACACAGGCAAGCTGGTGTGTGCTCTGGCTCTGCAGTGAGGAACTATCTTCCATCATTCTTCAGAGATTCCCTTTTGGGTGGCACAAGGAAAGTCAATGGTGGGAGCTTTATCCAGCCTTGTTTGCCAGAGAAGAGGTCATTGCAGTGCCTTGCCTTTCCAGGGAAGACAGAGGAAAAGAGGGTTTGGACGCACCTGGTTAATGCCCTTTCAACAGCAGATCTCTGTCCACAGTATTCACATGGCCCGCATTATCTGAGCCCCTCATACTCTTTAATGTGGTGATCCTCAGAGCACTCCAGTGAAGTGGGGGGAGTACAGTTGTCTCCATTGTACATATGGGGAACTGAAGCATTGAGTGAGTGAGTGAGTTGGCTATGGTCAGACAGTAAGTCTCAGGCAGAAGAGGAAATTGAACACAGCTGTTCCCAATCCTGGCCATTCTTCCTCTCTACATCAGTGGTCCCCAGTCTCTTTCCCATTCTGAGCTGTAGGATAAATGACAATTCTGGCGTATGAGAGCCAAACAGTATGCAGAAATGGAACACAACTCCACATAATGAGAGGTGTTTGGAACATACTCAAGCAAAGATTATATATTCACCTTAGCATCATTCAGTGCCACGTTTATACAAATTTGTTTTTTAAACCACCCATAAATTCTCTTTGAAATCAATGGGGAGGGAGGAATCCTACCAACTAAACAAGAAAGAACATTTATTGCTGGCATCAGTAAAAACTAAGGGAGAAGGAAGGCATAATCTCACAGAGATACAGAATGGAGAAAAAGGGAGAGAAGAAAATGTTGCTGAGTGGTCTATAGCACCCATTAAACACACGGCTTCATTATAAAAGTAAAAGTTTCTAAAAGAATAAAGCAAATATCTTAAATAATACAGAAATATCTTCCTTAATTTTTCTTTTTGCGAGCTGGAGCTGTCAGCTTGATGCAAGACGAAAAAACAGATCTGCATAGGCCTAATACGGTGCCTTAAAAAGCACTAGTGAAGTCAGTACAGACTAAAATATCATACACACAATGACTTGTTTCTACTGATCTATATACTGTGCACTGAAATGTAAGTACAGGTTGGCCCTCTCTGGTCCGGCACCCTTGGGACCTGAGCCATCCCAGACCAGGGAATTTGCCAGACCAGGGAAGGTAAAGGCTCGCCTGTTGGCTATCCCGCTGATGGCTCCTCTCTGGGACTCCCAAGGCTGGGGGCTTTCCACCCTGCTGCTGCCCCGCTAATGCTGGCCTGGCTGAGGCTCCCCACCCTGCTGCATGCCGGCTGCACTGGGGGTTCCCAGGTGTTCCCCAGCCAGGGCGGCCTGGCCGCCACCAGCCCTGCTATCTTTGGCAGTTCCTCTGTGTTTTCCAGCCCCGGGCCGCCCAGCCACTGCTGGCCCTGCTACTGTGGCCTGGCTCCACTGCCATCGAGGGTTTCCTGGGGTTCCCCAGCCACCATTGGCCCCGCTGCTGGGGGCTCTCTGGCCGCCTGACCCCACTGACACCAGGGGTTCTTCGATCGGGGTGGAGGCTCTCCGATGCCACCTGGCTCCACTGCTGCTGGGGTACCGCTGCTGGGGCTGGGACTCCCTGGCTGCCACCCACCCCACATCCAAGAGTCCCACGCTGGAGCTCCAGAACTGCTGCTTGGCCCCACTGCCACTGGGGGTTGCTTGGGAGGTTCAACCTGTACAATATTTATATTTCAGTTGATTTATTGTATAATTATATAGTAAAAATTAGAAAGCAATACTGTGTTTTGCCACTTCTGTATTTTTATAGTAATACTGTGTTGTGCAACTTCTATATTTTTGTGTCTGAGTTTGTGAGCAGGCACCGTTTAAATGAGATAAAACTTGGGGGGGGGTATATAAGATAAATCAGACTCTTGAAAGGGGTGCAGTAGCATGGAAAGGTTGACAACCACTGCTCTATTCAGAAGGATTGTCTTTCAGTTGGAATTTAGAACAGCCTGAAAGAAACAGGAATATAGAGTAATTTTTACCACATGGTGTCACTGTCCTCCAAAGAACAGCTGATCTAAATGAAACCTGATACTCCTACCAGCAAGAGCTAAAATTAGCTATGTTTATTTTGGAGGGTCTTAATAGTTTCATAAATCATAAGAAAGAAACATATCCCAAGTGCTGAATCACATATATCTCTAATGTGGAATTTGTGTATGTTATAAATCAGTTTAGAAAAAAATACTTAATAAAAGCAAAGCCAGGCATTTTGTCAGAGGTTTTGAAACTTCAGCACAAAATCTTATCACACAGCGTTTCTGTGGTTTAGGAAGATGATTTCAGAGGAAAAATGTTCAGAGATTTCTTTCGGCATATACAGAGCAAGCTTTTTAAAATCTGCCTTCCTTTGTATGCCTGAAGTTAGCCTTTGTGAATAATTTGAGCTAACCTACCTTGTTATGATGCACAGTCTGATAGTTATGTGTCTAAAATGACAGACTGTGTCCGCTAATGCGAACTCACAGGCATAAAAAGTGAGGTCAACATAAGTCCAATCTGAAAATCAAACGTGAAGTCTTATTAATGTGAATTACCATGTTTTATACATGCCAGCCTGATACTGTTTCTTGGGTATTTGTATGTATACCAGTACTCATACATTACATTACAGCCCAGTATGGCTTTATGGTATGAAGTAGGGTTGATTTGTAGTGGAAAACTATTGCACTGGTGTTTGAAAACGTAACCAATATTAATATTTAATAGCTAATGCCACAATTTGTGGCCATTGGTCACCATTAGTGGTCACCTTTTAAACTCAAGGGATGAAACTTTTCTCTGTAAACAAGAAATTGCAGAACATCTGCCAATCTTTTAAAAATATTTTTTGCACTTAATATGCTGCAACTTCTGTAACCTCTGCTAAAGGGTTCTGTTGTTGTTCACTGTTCTAGCCAATAGCTACATCTCACAGTAATAGTGGAGAGCACGTTGTCCTTTTTTTTGTATCTCTTTACCCTTTTTCTGCAATTTCTGCCCTTCCTATTTGTGTTAAATTCTGTTTTTACTTGGACTGTTATTTCCTGGTGTTCCCATCATTGTTTAAAAGTTTTGTTTACCTTTTTTTTTTTTTTTTTTTTTTTTGCATCAGTCATAGGACATCCCCTCCTCACACATACAAGTTTTCTTTGTGTAACTGGCAGCGGAAAAGCCAGAAAATTGCTACCAAGCTGCTCAAGATAGCTAAGACCAAAGCAGATTGTGAAGAGTTTCAAAAAGATCTCACCCAACTAAGTTATTGGGCAAGAAAATGGCAAATGAAATGTAATGTTGATAAATGTAAAGTAATGCACATTGGAAAAAATAATCCCAACTATATATACAAAATGATTGGGGACTAATTTGGTTACAACTACTCAAGAGAAAGATCTTGGAGTCATTGTGGATAGTTCTCTGAAAACATCCACTCAGTGTGCAGCGGCAGTGAAAAAAGCAAATAGAATGTTAGGATTCATTAAAAAAGGGATAGAGAGTAAGACAGAAAATACCTTATTGCCTCTGTATAAAACCATGGTATGCCCACATCTTGAATACTGCATACAGATGTGGTTGCCTCATCTCAAGAAAGATATATTGGTATTGGAAAAGGTTCAGAAAAGGGCAACAAAAATTATTATGGGTTTGGAACGGGTCCCATATGAAAAGAGATTAAAAAGACTTGGACATTTCAGCTTAGAAACGAGAAGATAGAAGTTCTTAAAATCATGAGTGGTATGGAAAAAGTGGATAAGGAAAAGTTATTTACTTATACCCACAACAAAAGAACTAGGGGTCACCAAATGAAATGAATAGGCAACAGGTTTAAAACAAACAAAAGGAAGTTTTTCTTCACTCAGTGCACTATCAACCTATGGAATTCCTTGGCAGAGGATGTGGTGAAGGTTAGAAATTTAACAGGGTTCAAAAAAGAGCTAGATAGAGCTTTCATCTGACCCAGTATGGCCGTTCTTATGTTCCAAAAGCTGCAGGAGATGGTAGTTGTCCCCTGATGTTATGAGAGTCTGTATATACGTAAATAGTTAACAGTTCAGTTGTCTGTAGGTGGAGCTCAAGATTATATGTAGCCTAGTTTCTGGGCTTTCCAGGACTAGGAGTATGATTACACTTGAGCTGGAGGTATAATTTCCAGCTTGGTTAGACATATCAACTCTAGCTCGGATTGAGGTAGTGTGCCAAAAATAGAAGTGTCGTTGTGGTGCATCTGCAAACATATCCGGATCCACAAAAATGAGCTGAGGATATCCATAGTTTTGCAGGGTTCTAGATACAAAATGTGTATCCATATCCAAAAAAATTAGCTGAAGATATCTGCATCCACATCTACGGATGCAGAAACCCATAGATATAAAGTGGATACCTATGGATATACAGGGCTCTATGCATTGCTAGCAAAAGCCACCATTCTGCCATTTTAAGTCCTTGCTCCAAAATATGGGTGCTAGAGCTTTTCAAAGAAAAGGTTACCAGACTTCTTTTAACATGAGCAAAACAACATATTTTTCCCCTGGCCTCATTCTCAGAATCAGCTGAATTGTTTTGCCTGAAATTTTCCAAAATAATTAAGCCTGACAGACACACAGCATGGCAAATTTCAACCCAGACAATTAGTTTCACACAGTTTACAAGTGACTGAAAACAGGGTCTTATTTTGGGAAGTGTCCAACAAATTTAATAGCAGGCGGTATTATCAGCCCCGTCTATCAAAGACAAGTGTTGCCAACCCCAAACCTTCAAAAATAATTTGTCTGCCTTGCCCCTGAAATCAGAAGTATGGCTAAAAATGATGAAATTTAAAAATAATAATGTAGAGGTTTGTTTTCCTTTACCTTCTGATTTCTGAGCATTTTACAGTACATTCAGGTCACATTTTTAAGCTTTTCTCTGCAATTGTGGCAGCTTAAAGCTTTTCTCTTTTTTTAATGACAGGTGAGATTCCCTTATAATAACTTGCCTCCAGGAGATGGTTTTTTAGGTAAAACAGAAAATATTGCAAGGCATGGGATAAAATCATAAGTTGGCAATGGCATGCATTGCTTTCTGATGCTGTAGAATTTCAAAGTCCACCTATTCATTGTTCCCTGACTTATAATTTATGGGTGGAATGCCAGATTGCCTCTGGAGTCTAGGAGGTTTAATATCTTTCGATTTAGTTGTTGCTGTTCCAGAAACATTTCAGCAAAAGCTGCTCCGACAGTGCTTTTTAATTCAAGTCATTTCAAAGAAAAGACCCAGTGCTGTTGCATTTTCAGGTGAAGAAGAAGAGGAGGAAGGAAGGAAGGGAAATGGAAAAGACTGAGCATCTGATTCACGATTACGTTCCAGCATTTCACTAAAAACAGTGATATTGAGTCAGTGTAGAGTTGAAGTCAAGCAGCAGCAAATTAGTCCCATGTAATTTGTATGTGTCTGGCTGTTATATATTTTATTAAAAATAGAAAGACAAAGCAATTAATTCCATTTGGGTATGTCTACACTTGCCCCTAGTTCAAACTAGGGAGGCAAATGAAGCATACAGAAGTTGCTAACGAAGCGCGGGATTTAAATATCCCGCGCTTGATTAGCATATTCGCGGGCGGTCGCCATTTTAAAATGCCGGTCGCCCGAATTAACTCGCCGCATGTAACAGTTAATTCGAGGAAGGGTTTTGGATCGGACTACGGCGTCTGCGTGGCGAGTTAATTCGGGCGACGGCATTTTAAAATGGCGACCGCCCGCGAATATGCTAATCAAGCGCGGGATATTTAAATCCCGCGCTTCGTTAGCAACTTCTGTATGCTTCATTTGCCTCCCTAGTTTGAACTAGGGGCAAGTGTAGACATACCGTTTGATAGTTTCTGGTGCCATCTCAATCCATTCAAGCACTGCTTCTGTGGTATATGACATTGTCAGAAACCCCTTAATGGCATAATAGGCCTGCAGTTCACATTTGCTCATAATTAATTCAGCATATAGTGCTCAATGCAATTTGCAAAAGTATAGTGATGTTAGAAATAACACCTTTTAAAGACAAGTGTGTCTTAGGATCAGGGTTTTTATTGATTTTTCTACTATTATATAGTTTCATAAAAGATTTCTCATATTTCTGTGTATTTAAGATACAGTCTTTGTTTGGGTTACAGAGTCTGGTTGTGTCAAGGAATTATTAATTGCTCTGCAAAGCAAATTTCTGTTTATATTTTAGACAATTTTTTTTCTTCTAAGGCTTAAAGTTCTCAAATGTTAGTACTAATAATGAACAAACTTGTGTGTATGTACGCTAGTACACTCCACTGGACAAAGTGAGAACTGTTTGTGTGTCATAAGCCATGTATTGCTAACATGTAATGGACAGCCAAATGGTAAAAGCCTGTATCTTTGAAGCAGAAGACTCTGAGTCATAGTCACATATTTATTATGTTAGTGTAGTATAATCATAGGTGCTGAACTACAGGGGTGCGTCTACACTGCACCCATACCTCAAAATAAGCTACGCAATTTGTGTAGTGCAAATTGTGTAGCTTATTTCGAGGTTATTTCAAAATAGCTTTATTCTGAAATTAAAATTTTGATATAAAGCACTATTCCGACAAGTCCCTTAACTCTCATGAAACCAGGATTACAGGGACACTGGAATAGCATGCCCATTATTTCGATGCGGAATTGCTATTTCGGGATACTTAGCCCAGGTGTTGAGACTGCTGCACACCCTACCCCACCCCGGCTGGAAGTGGTTTCCATCATATGCAGGGTTTACCATTCGCTTCAGTGGCTCTCAGCACCCCGACTATACAAGTTGTTCCAGCACCTCTGACTGTAATTGAGTATATAGCATTTAGATGAAATACAGGTTTTTGCCTTTGCTGATTATATGAATTCTTTTCCATGCAAAGAGCCCG
Organism: Rafetus swinhoei; assembly: GCA_019425775.1. Taxonomy (NCBI): domain Eukaryota; kingdom Metazoa; phylum Chordata; order Testudines; family Trionychidae; genus Rafetus; species Rafetus swinhoei. The sequence continues at coordinate 157,182,630 of CM033424.1, forward strand.
AGCACAATGAAGCTTGAGCATGAATACCATTTGGTTGTTTTCCAAACACTTGCCTGGATAGTGCAGACTCAATTTCATTAAAAATATTGGAGAGCAATAACTTATAAATTTTACATAAGATGATCTCATGATTTAGACATAAATTTCACACTGTTGTTCCTTGGTAGAACTTAACTACTTGGTAATGTGTGAACTTACATGTTTCAGCAAACACATGGCAGGTGAGAGAAGATTTGGTGACAGAACACAATGTATTTCATTTTGTGAGAGGAAGAAATATTTCTCCAATTGAGCCTGAGAGTTCTGTTCTCTCTTTGATGCACAGGGGAGTTACATAATTCTCACTGGGCCATATACTGTCTTCAGTACTCCCTTTGACATCAGTGGGAGTTCTTCATATGGATCAAGGGCAGTGTGACGTTGATAAGAATTATGTGAGTATCTCCCTTGTACCCCAGTGTAAGACTAGACTTTCTAACATAAAGTAGTTCACAGCCTAAGTAGCCATTTGATATTTTTTCTTCAGTTTCTTGAACCATCACTAAACTAGATTTTATTGTTCTTCTACATGCAAACCTAACACAGGCCTTGCCCTCACAGAGCAGAGTCAATGACTGAGTCTTTTTAGATGAATCTGTTCATAATATTCTTAACTTAAATGAAGACATTCTACACAGCATTTTGTGAAAGGAAGGAAGAGAAATAGGAAACACTATGTTGTGTGGAGGCGAATCTATAGACTTTTGATAGCTTATGCTGATCCATCCAAGCTTACTTTTATTCTTGAAATGTGCTTTCTCATATATAACAATTCATACTTGTATAGAATCTTTCAGCAAAGGATCACAAAGCTCTTCACAAACATAAGATTGCACAATACTCATGTGAAGGGAGGAAGCATCATTCCCATCATTCCCATTTTATAAGGGAAGAGAAGGTATGGTCAAGGCAAGTAACATAGGCACTGTCCCAAGAAAGCATTTAAACACCAGCTTAACTTTAGCATGTGAGTGGGTCCATTAACATACAATATGTATTTATTTTATTTATTTACTTACTTATTATGTCAGTACCTAGGTGCCCTGGTCATGGGCCAGAACCCCCATTGTGCTAGGTGCTGTACACAAAATAAAGACAGTCCCTGACCCAAAGAGCTTAGCATACGCTTAAAGTTAAGCACCCACTTCAGTGCCTTGCTGACTCACTACAATAATGAGCCAAAAATACCCACCTCCCAGTCTCTTTATCTAACCACTTGCCTGCTCTCCAGTCTTACACCCTGTAAAATTATGTGTGGAGAGGTTTGTGGAAGACATTTTTAAAATAAGATAAAATGTAAGGATTTTTCTCCAATTATAACAGTTGTTCCTTACACTTTTTGCAGCACACACACATTCAGATACAGGATTTGACTCTGATCTCACTTACACTAGTGTGAACTTGTTGTAACTAAACTGACTTACATGGAGTCACTTCTAATTTATAATTGAATAAAAGAAATCAGAATCAGGGCCACAAATTGCAACAGAAGGCTTGCCTTGTAAAAATCTAATGGCAACGTATTTGACACATGGGGAAGATGAGAAAAAAGTAAGAAACATTTCAAACTATTAATCAAGCAGCAAACTTTTCTTGCCTTCAGTCTGGTAAATGTATAGATGAGAGATACTGTGCAGAGGCTGTTTCTGTACAAACAGAGAAAGCCCTTCAAATGTAAACATTTGAGCAGCTGGCATGGGAGATTAGCAAGTCAGTAGTGGGCGGGGAGTAACAGTGGATAGTGGTGCCATCTAAATTTAACTAATGCTAGGTAAGAACCTTTCTCTGGTACAAGGGGTATAGGTCAGAAAGACTATATTAACTAAACCTAAAACTACTGGTGATTGCACAATTCAGCACAAGTAATTAACTTGGCTTTAAACTAGTACTTAATTAAAATTACTTCTCCTTTCAGGAGTCCCCAAATGGGAAAAAAATGGGAAAAGTCATTATGGGTGACCACACTAGACTAATGACAAAACCCAACACTTCTTAAAAATTATGCTTGTGAGTGTTAATGGTTTTGGCATGTTCAGTTTCTATTCTGATCAGGTTGAATATTCATTGACCAGATAGCAGCATAATGGAGTACCACACTGGTTAAGATTCAAAGGTTTTGATTACTCCAGTTTTCAATGTTTTTTTTTTCTTTGTTTGAGCAGTGTTTAAGATGATCTTCTGCTTTCATCTGACAACTGCAGAACCAGATTCTGCATATGTATATCTTGTCATGTTTTTCCTCGTAATTTGATCACATTTTACAAACTGCATTGAGCTGCAAATCAGTGTATGAGCTGTCAATTCAGATCAAGATATGTGTTAGTATTCCAAATCACTTGATCCATTTAAAAAAATGTGTGCTTATGGCCAAATCCTGCCTTTTTGTAGATGTACATGCCTAACCTAGTTCTAGGTCTCGATCTAGCTCTATAGGAATTGTTGCCTCATTGCCATTCCTGTAAATAAAATGTCATACTTTTCTCCTCTGGGAAGCATTTTCTCCTTTATGCAGTCAGCTTCACTTCCCCCTACCCATACATAATCATACTGTAGCTTATAGCATATGGTTCTAGATTTGTGGAGGCACCACAAGCCCTGGCTAAGGGACAGCACATTGTTGCACTTCTCCATGAACAGATCAGAGACAAAATTGTGAAGCAAAGTAATACTTTGGTTCCTGACTCTCTTTCCATGATGGCCAGCATGCTGGCTGCAAGATTCTGCATCGGAGGGAGAATAGCATGCCCCCCTGCAGGGGAATGATGGGATGCTTTATACTTTCTCACGCCCCTGTGTCAGGGGGTAAAAGCCGGGTCACAACTGAGCCCACTTTTTATATACCCCAGATGTTTTCTCACACTTATGAAGACGCAGCGAGAGTCTCCAATTGAGCCTCCTTTAACAAAGTTGAATTAAAATGAATATGGTTGATCACCTACAAAAAAAGGGAAAATGAATATTTTCATTCTCTTATTAAAGTAAGAGGCTCAATCTTTGTTGTGAATTCACCAGTGAAAATAGAAATAAAAGTATTCTCTGTACAGGAAGATTCCAGGATTGTTGCCTGTCCATATGTCACTCAGAAGCCTAGAATGTCAGTTGAGTCAGTGTGAAGCAATTGAAACAGCTGCAATGGGCAGTTGGGAGCTCATTTTGTTTTGAATACCAAATTCAGTCATCTCTGGGATTCATTGTCTGTTACCATCCAGTGATTCTCAGCCATTTGACTTGACAAAATACACTTGTGGGGTGTACAGGAAGGCAGGTTCTATGCCATACCTAAAGTCCTACACTATTGTGATATCAGAGGTAACGCAACCAATCACCACCCTTACTCTGCAGCTAGTTTGCATGCAATAGTTTGTTGGTTCTAAGTGGACTGAGCAGATGGTGATCTATTTGGCTTAACTGCCATTTGGCCCAAACACTTCAGCACACATCCTTCATCCACACAAACACAAAATCTTATATGGCACAACCCTCTGACACAGCTCAGCACCAGCAGCAAATACAATAACCCCAAAGACAGACAGTGCTGCACCACCACAATGCCCACCCCTCATTCACCACTTGTACAATCAATACAAAATCTCCCAGCACAACACACAAACTCTCCCACCCTTGCTCATACTTCGCATACCTGATCTTTGCAAAGGTGCATAAGAAGGGAAGGGTTCAGGAGCTTCTGCTTTCCTCCCTGTCACCTCAGGATCCAGTTATCCAGTCAGAGACTCATCTCTCCTGCACCCACTTTTGTAAAAGGAGTGTTTACACATACACCCCCTTTCCCCTCTCTTTATAGAGCTGCCTCTTTGTGGACAGAAGAGTGATCACTCCTCCTGCATACCCTGGAGTGACCCCTATTGGTATGGTTCCACACGACCCTCAATACCACTTCATTGCCTAATAAGCCCTATGTTGTTGACTTTTTTAACGGGTGTTTCGCTTTCCCAGGGTGTTTCCTTGGCAGAAATTAAAAATCAAAACCTAAAGTTATTATGTATATTAAAAGAATCAGAGCTTTTTGTCTTCCAGTTGTAGGACCTTTAGGGTTTTGTATTGGTTTGGCAATATACAGTGGCTTACAGTGCAGCCATTGGCATAGTCAATTTACCGTGGCCTTTGGGGGCCTGACACAAGGCTCCTTAAAGCTGATGGAAAGGCTCCCATTGACTTCAACAGCTTTTGATTTTAAGGCCCTTTATGAGCTTCCAGGAATTGTCTATACTGTGAATTTTATAGAAAACCACCAAGACTCCCTATAATTCAATTCCAAGGAGCAAATACCCTAGCAATTTCTGGATTTCTTATCACAAGGTTTGAAAACCTCCAGGCTTTGTGTCAGTAAACCCAGGACTGATACTTCAGGTGCAAAAAGTTTTGTTAGTTTATAAAGTGCTACCAGACCATTTGTTGTTTTTAAAGTTTATCCTGTACAGACTAACTCAGCTACCCCCTGAAGCTCTAAGAATATGGTAAGTGAGTGGTCAAGGACAGCACTCTTCCATTATATTAATGAAGAAAGTTGGGGGATCTGGGATGGAAGTTGGGTGCAGAAGGGTGCTTGGGGTAAGGGACTGGGGACCTGGGAGGGAGTTTGGGTGAAGGGGTGGGATTGTGACTTGGGGGCAGTGATGCAGGTTCCCCAAGGTTCCCAGGAAAGGTTGCAGGTTCTGGGAGGAATGTGGGTGCAGGAGACGATTCTGGCCTGGGCAGGGGTATAAAGTCTTGGAGTGGGTTGTTAGTCCCATCTCCAAGCCAGGGAGGGGGTTGTTAATCTAGTCTCCAAGTTTTACATAATAACTTTTCAGAAGACATGTGATTGTTTCATAGTATTTTAGTAACATATTAGTTGATTGCAAAGTTAATATTTAAAAATACCCCTTTTTGAAATTTTATCCAGACAGTCTGATGGTTTTATTTATCTTCCATGGTTACTACAGACTTGAAAACAAATTGCAGTTGTGACACTTTAACTCTAAATTAACAGAATTTTGGTATGGGAATGAGAATGTAGAAACGTGGAGGCATGTCCTCAGCTGGTGCAAATTGAAGTAGCTCCCAGAAGAGCTATACTAATTTACACCAGCTGACAGTCTGGCCCTGGATTCTAGTTTAGATGTTCTCCAATGGTCTTCTCCATTATTCTCTCTCAGTGCAGTTTTTGGCTAAGAAACTATGTGGAAAACCTTCAGAGACACAAAGGACAATTAGGAGCTACCCTATCAAAGAAGGTTGGTGGCAGCTGATCACCTGACTGTCCTTTGTGCTTTCAAAAATCTCCTCCAGGTATTTGTGAAGGAAGATCATGTAGTAAAATTGAAAAATGCTACTTTTTAAATTAGGGTGGAGCGGAAACTGCTTCAGTCTGCATATGAAAAACATGAATATATTGAAACTCTCTTAACTGGGATTCTGTGGTCTAGCAACATCCATGGTCCGTCACGGATGTTGAAGGACTAGAGAGTCCTGGTGGTGGGCCATTGGCAAGGATCCCTGCGGGGGGCCGGCAGCACAATGGGCTGCCCACAGCAAGCCTGCCATCAGTGCATGGCAGCAGGTCTTCCCAGCAGAGATGGGAGACATGTGTGTGGCTGCCTGGCGGGGTTGGGAGCTGTGGTAGCTCAGTGAGGCAGGGACGACACGCGGCTGCCCTGTGGGTACCAGAGGCCCTGCGTGGCGCGCGCAGCTGCCCAGCAGGACCTGGAGCCCCAGCATGGCTGCCTGTGGGACCCAGAGCCCCAGTGCTGCATGTGTGGCTGCCCTGCGGGCCCCAGAGCCAGGGCAGCAATGGCTGCCCAGTGGGGTCAGCAGGGCAGGAGGTGAGGAGCTGGCAGTGGGCCAGGCAGGAGGGCCAGCAGCAGGGGGTCCAGAAATGACCTTCTCTGGTCCGGCAAAATCCCTCATCCGGGACCAGTCAGGCCCCGAGGTTGCTGGACATGGGAGGTCCAACCTGTATTTTTAAAAGAAAAGAAATAGCAAATGTATTTTACAGTTAAGAACATTGAGATAGAGTGTGAACTGGTATAAACTGGCATAGCTTCGCTGAGGACCTTAGATCTCATCCACTGTGGCAAACTCTATGTTCCTCTAAACTAGAATTATGTGCACTTGCTGGGAGTTCTGGCCAATTTGTGTTTAAAAGCATTTCTAATTGCAAAAAGACATGTCAGACAAAACTGAATGCACATCTTCTGTGGACCTATCAAACTGATTTATTGATTTAAATGAATTAGCAAGTCTAGAAAAAGTAACTCTCAATGCCATGATAAATTCAATGTGTTTAAAAACTATGGTCAGCTTTCAGGGGTCACATAATTGATGAGCGCTTAATAATAGAAGAAATTGAGTGTTTGTCTTTTCTTTCATTCTAACCATGTCATGTTCCTTGTTGCAGGTGCATTTACAGCGCCTAATTCTCATCTCACATTAGTTTTACTCCAGTGTAACTCTATTCAGTGGAGTTATTCTTGATTTACACTGCTGCAAGTGAAAGAAAAATCAGGTTCATAGTCTGTTCAGTCCACCATAACCTGGCTTTTGCTGTCTTCAGTCTGCTACAGTTTCAGTCTGCTACAGTTTGCTCACATGGGATTTACTAACGACCTTCTTTTGACCAAGTCTAAATGGCCTTTTCTCTATCTTCAGTCTATTGATCATTCTGCAGCCTTCAACTGTATTAATATTTCACTGTCTTCCATATCAGCTTTTTCTTGGACTTTGGAGCTTCTCTTAGTTTTCCTGTTGCACTGGTTTCTCCGAGTATAGGGGCCCGCTTCCCATTATCTATACAGCGTGGTATCCAAGAGGAGAACCACTGTATCCTTCCACCTGGTATCTAATCCTAACTCCCTCTTTCAGTGGGACTCTTAAATTACCTCCTGTACCTCTTTTGATTGGTATCACTTAAAGCTCCATAGTGGGCCTCCTCTGGATGAACTTGTTCCTTACCGCATCCTCAGCTGTTACTCCAACATCAGTGCATCATAGTGACCAACCCACCCCCAATCATTTTAGCTTCTGTTCAATCCAGAATCTTTGCCTCTCTCACTTATCATTTGTCACATGACTTTTCCCCAGCTTAAATTCAACGCCTCTCATCTTTGTCACCATAGAAATTGCCATCTTTCCTGCCACAGACTTGCAACCTTGGAGCCATCTTGGCCTTTCCCCTCTCTTCCAGGCCCTACCCAAATATGGTCATTTCTGCCTCCTTAAAATTTCCAAAATCCATCTCTTCCTTTCTAAGGTATGAGCCTGTGCCTTTATTTCCCTTCCCAGTTACTGCAGCCTCATCCCCAAGGGGGCTTGACAGCTTTTGCGGGCTCCAGGTGAGGTTTATGGTGGGCAGCTTTGTGCTCTGGAAGAGGTGGGCCTTGGGTGGAAGTGGTAGGCCTGCGGACAGCTAGCCCTCAGCGCTGTCCGCACTGTAGTGCACCCTTCCCACCCCACCCCTCAGAGCTGCGTGGAGTGCATGGCATGGCATTCCAGCAGTGATTTAAAGGCCCCATAGTAGCAGCCGTGGCAGCTGGATGCCCCAGGCTTCTTTGAATCACAGGGCCCCGGGGCAAATGCCCCATTTGCCCTCAACCCCATTGGTGGGCATTCTTATCCTGTGTGTCTTACCCTAGTCTCATCACTCTTCCTCGAGCAGAATCTGACCTTTCCTTGAATCTCTGCAGCAGCTTTTGTTCTTCCATATCAAGTGAATATTTCATCCGCATCATTCTCCATAAAACCTATTTTTATTTCGTCCCTCTCTTCATAAAACATCCCATTTCTGCTTTTGAACTGCCCAGGCTGCCTTCTTTATTGCCTTAATGATCTGCTTTGACCACTCCCAATTCTGAACTTTATTCCATAAAGCCCCGTATGACTGAAATAACTTCCCTTTTAATATACACCAGGTTCCCCCCACTGCCTCCTTTTTAAACTTGTAAAATTCCCTCCCCTCCCCCACCGCTTATGTGAAGAATTCAGGCTTCAACAGTCAAGTCTCTTATTTATATATGCTCTGCTGAGGCCAGGGACCTTTTATCACTTTGGCACAGTCCCATCACCACACACTTGTAATGTACATACATGATGTTATATAAATGGCTACACATAATGAAAAATAGAGACAGAAATACAGGATTGCACAGAGTATAAATCAATCTTGATGTGGTTCACTGGATTGTTTGGGATTTTTTCCTTAATTTTTCTGTAATATTTCAGTGTGGTGATTGTACCACTTCTCCCCCATATTACTTTATTTGTCTAACATATATATGTTTCAAATGCATCCAAGCAATACAATTAATGACCTCACAACAGTTTTCTGTTTCCGTAGAAGGAAGCGTTTTGACAGTGTTTTGTAAAAAAAAATTTCTCAAAGGTTACCTTTTAGCTGTCTGATGGAAAGTGTAGCTAGATTCTCACCATATTCTAGTGTGCAGTGTATGCAGATTGATTATAGTGTTTCCCAAAAGCTCAAGCTATTAAAAAACTACATTCCAGCGGATGAGACACTGAAATGTCCTTGCACACTTCTGCAGGGTACTATCATTTCACACTTGTATGAAATGCAAACAAACCTAATTCTAACCACTTGTCAGCATTCCAAACTGTCACCCACTAATTACTTTGATTTTGGAATTTGCACTCAGTCTTCATTTACAGCCTGCCAGAACACCAGACAAAAATTACATTAAACTACTGAGTAGAACAGAAAATATCCAGCGCAAGATAGTTTTCTGTGCTGTATTTCTGAGTGTCTTGCCCTTATTGAGCTAAGAATATTCCAAATAAAGCTGAGCATATTTGCATTTAGAGATTTTCATAATCCAAAAAGCATGTCAGTATTTACGTGATGTTGTACAGGATGATAATGCAAAGTGCTTAGCCTTAGTGGGAGACATTGGAGCCCTGCAAGTGCTAGGACCATGCCTATTGTGATATTTCTATGTTTTAGGACATCAAGTTAATGTGGCATGTTGTGTTTTTGAAGCTGTGTGGAGTTTCAGAAAGCAAGGTATTTTCATATATTCACACACAATTCACAATTGCTTTTACATGTATATTCCCATCTTGAGATATTCTATACCAGATTTCTGTGTGTAGTTATGTTTATCTTTTAAAATTGTGCTTCTCACAGCTTTTGAACAGCTAGCAAACTATTATTACTGAAAAATGAGATACCTGAAGACAGATACAGAGTTGTGTGGAGTAGTAGTTACAAATTTAATTGGCTTGAGACCTCTGCTGATAGAGTTAAGAGAGTTAACAGCACATTACTGTTTGTTTCCTGGAAAACCTACCTGCTTGATTTGGGAACTGTTGCTTTGAAAAGAACCATCTTCAACTTCAGTTCCTAGTCCAGGTGTCTAGTTATCTTCAAATTTTAGAGAATCCCTTTTTTCACCCTTTATGTGACACTTCATGACAGGAACTGAGCAGATTATGCACAAGAGAGATTAGCAGCGATTATATTTTCTCTGCATTAAGTTGAGAAGGCTTTTTTTCTTTTCTGCCAATGCTAAAACCTTTGAATTAAAAGAGATTTATTTCCTTCTATCTCACCAAGCTACCCAACACTGATTCACAAAATTCAATAGGGTCTACATTTGTTGGTTATCTCATATGATCTGAAATGTTTCGTTTGGGACCAGATAATCCAAGTGTTTTATATGTGCCTCCTGTCAAGAAGAGCTGAGTTCTAATTATTCCTATATTTTGCTTAAATTATAAAATGTGTGAGGAACATGTTGGCATTTAAATAGCAGGAGATTACATTAACACAGAAATTTAAATGAAAGCTTAGTTTCCATTCCCTTGCATTGCTGTAAGTGAAGAAGATTTTGCTTGATATTCTGATTGCTTTCCTCTTCTGCCAATAAGGAGATTTCCTTGCTATAGGGATGAGATTTTGCAAATGAAATCTCATTACTGTTGGCATTGGTATGTCGTCAGGTAGTAATGACAGACAAAAGTGTTTTATAAAATGGCCCGATTGTTTGACTTGTAACTATCTGAGGAGTGAGACGTTAAAACAAGATTGATTGCTTGGAGCAAATGTATTGAATTGTAACATGCCAGGGACTTGGAGCCAGAGATACGCCGTTTTAAAAAACTTAGGGCTAAACAGCTGCTGTTTTACATTTGTATATTTCTGTTTTCAACCTGTATTTCTATTAGTGTTTCATCTCATGAAAAGCCACAGGGTTTTGCCTATAGCAGTGGTCACAACCTATAGATCAGGATCTACCCGTAAATCTCGGAGCCTCTGACAGGTGATCCTGACTGGTTTTACTGGGAGGATATCAAGTGGAGGCACTTCAGGTGCTTCTCCCCCAATGCCCTTAAGTTAAAAACTTGAGTAATGCCGGATACGTGTGCTAATACTATATAAACCTCAGCCTAAACTGTCTCTTAGATTGACTGTCCCTTGGTTTTGCTTCCAGGACCTCCTATGTTCTGGATTTGTCCCCCTCCCCTCACAGAAAGGTGCTCCTACCTCTCATATATCCAGAAGGGGTTAATGATCTACACCTGCCATATGGAATCTGTAGGACTTCAGCAGCTTGATAGGTAGTCTTAATACCTGCTGTTAGGAAAGGTCAGCAGAGGAGTCCATCTACCCTTTTATACTGGGAAATATTGTTCAGCCAGGTCACCAGTTAAATATGATGTCAGCTTGGTCCATAGCGCTCTTTGTGCACATCACAGAACACAGCACAATTTAGGGTGATTGATTTCTGCTCCTCTGAAAACCAGAACTAAAAGAGAAGGAACATGGTAGGTCAATGTGAAGGAGAATTGGCTGAGCTAAGTGAGGCTGCCCTCCTTATGCCGGTGTGCTCTCTGCATCCTGTTTTAGAATTTCTAATTCTAGTTGTACAAGTTCTAATACTCACCAAATGAATTCTTAGACCATAGCTAATATATTGCCAGCTAGGGATGCACAAGACAACATAGGAGGGTGGGGATTTGGTTTAGAGTCTCCAAAGGATTAATTCAGAATCTTGAAATAAAACCTTCAATAAGATACTTTTTGTATAAAATGAACAATGTTATTGCCTATGGCTGGCAATATTATGGAAATATGTTGCTGCCTTTGCACTGTTAATTTTGTACTAGCTGAGCAGACGATTTCTTTCCAGAGTTGAAGGGAGTGAGATAATATGGAAATTAAGGCGGGAAAAGTTAGAGAAATGCAATTGTTCCTCCTTTGACTTTGATTGCCAGCAGGATGTCATCAGGTAATTTCAGTAATTAGAAAAAGCAACCTATATTTAAGAATGCTCACGTTAAAAAAATTCAGTTGTCTCAGTGAATATGTTTTTGCATGTGCCCCTCCATGCTACTGTGCCTTCTTTATAAAACAGTTTGTTGTCACATTTAATACTGATGTACAGCGGGCTAGCATAAATTCCAAGAGAGTATCATTCAACTTTAATTTTTATCGAAGCCTGTGACTTAACCTGTCTTGCCTTCTAAATGGTTACTAATAATCAGCTGTAGTGTCATTTGGCCAGTTGATATGAATTTGTGTTAATGGGGTTTCCCACCACAATAAATATTCCCATTGTCACTGCACTGGTGGATTTGTCTGTCCATAATGGTGTTCAGTATGCACTCACAAAAATGCATCTCCAATACAAAAATATTTTACTTTGTTTTGTTTTTATTTTTCCTTTACGTCTCTGCTTGTTTTGTTTTTTAAAAAGCTGCTCCTATTTCTGATAGATCTAGTAGTTCCAACTCTTAAAACAATCCAATTGATTGGTTTTTTATTAAAAAAACTTGGAAGAAATTGCATAACAATACAAGTAACTGAAGTCTCTGAGGTTTGGCACAGAGCTGTGGAAGAAAGGCCTGGCTGTAACAACCACACAAGGAAAAAAAAACCTTGACATTTTGAAAAAAAATGTATTGACCAGTGTGGACAGAGAACAGGAAGCCAAATTGCTATTGCTGGCAAGCAGCATTCTGTGTCCTGCTGACCTTTGAATGCCACTTTGGGTCATGAGAAAGCCAAGGGAACTCTAGTAAAAGGGAATAGGAGGGAAGCTGTTTGGAGAAAAAAACAACTCATTATTGACTTTCAGCTTTATAAGCTAACTATATCTATAATATAGGTTTACTCTTTGTAATATAATAAGATAATATTTAAAGCACCTAAATAACGTAAAAGCCTAATTCCTATTTTCAAAAGTGACTTAGGGACAGATTTATACAAAGTATTTAGGCTCCTAGTCAGAACCGTCCTACCCATAGGATGGTTTGGGACAGCCGCTCTAGGCCCCATGGTTTGGGGGACGCCACCGGGGCCACCTCAGCCATCCTACGGACAGGACGGTCCCCCATGTTAGCTGCAGAGCCTAGGACGGCTTGGAGGATTATCGGGGGGGAGCTGGTGTGGAATGGCAGCAAGGGTTGGGGTGGCCACCCAACCCAGCAGTCTGTTCTGCTCCACCACCCATCTCCCAGCCCACTGTGCTCTGCTTAACCATGGTGGTGGGAAGCAGAGTGCCCCAGCCCCAACAGCAGAGCAGAGCAGCAAGGAGGGTCCAACCGCTACTGCTGCCCCCACACCAAGCTCTCCAGTAATCTGGTGGGGTGGGGGTGGGTCCTGTGGCTAGGGGTATTCCTGTGGCTAGGGGCCCTGTACCTCACACTCCCCTAGGGATGGCCCTGCTTCTAGTGAGATATTTAGGAGCTCCTAGGCACCTCTCATGGATCTCAGTCCAAGTTGTTAGTACAGCTAGATTCACAAAGAGGTCTTAAACTCAGCATTGTAATGCCTAATATTTAGGTGCCCTGCTACCTAGTACCCCAAATTAAGTGTATACGCTCCCTGTACAGTGCATGGGGAGACTCAGCTGCCAAAGAATGTGATTCAGAGAAGCCAACCTCTAGCTTAGTTTATGAGCCACTACCACATGAGCTAAAAGCCAGATTTGAAGGTGCCATTTCAGAAGGGCGGGGGGAGGGGCAGGGCAGCAGCCGTGTGCTCCGGGACGCAGCTTGCTTGTCATCCCTTTCTCTGGACGCTAAAGGAGTGAGGGGAAAGTGTTTGCATGCCGTGTATTCCTCTTATACCTGGCTGGTGAGCTCCTTCACCAGCCAGGTGAGAGAGGCATGCACAGAATGCAAGCACTTTCCCCTCACTCCCTTATCATACAGGGAACGGGATGAAAAGCAAGCTGTGTACCGGCGCGCACGGCTGTTGCCCACCTACTATCCCAAAATGGCACCCTTTTCCAGGTTGCTATTAGCTAAAGCTATAGAGCAGACTCATTCTCTCTGTAAGTGGTCTTGGTGCCACTAGATGGGACAGTATACCATACCCCAGAGGTGTGTGTGGGTTATATGTTCAGAAAAAATTAAAACATTGGGGGTTAATACAAATACAAAATTTCCTTTCCTTTGATATATATTATGGTTTTGAACAATAAGCAAAAGTTCTGTAACTGCCTCATACTTGCACAATCTGTGACTATAAAAGTTGGAAGATATTTTAAAATGTCTTTATTAATGTACTTCATTGATATCAGAAGCTTTGCTGGCTTTTATAATGCAGAGAAATAGTAGGGACTAGATTTGACTTGTCTTTTCTCAGCATGTTCACAGTAATCAATAATATATTATTAAATGGAATAAAAATAGAGGTTAAAGGGCCTGTTTTTTTGAGACAACCTAGGCAGACAGTTGCAATTATTGAGATTGATTGTGCTCACACACTGGTGAATGTCAAGAATAATTCTTATTAAGTCACTCTAGCATAAAATAATGGCAAATGAGAAGTGATTTGGGCGAATTTTGTGTGCCAGTAAAATAGCTGCATTTGCACAGTTAATTTTACAAGCGTGTATGTGTGTCAGCGTGTGTGTGTGCACGTTCTCAGTAACTGCATACCTAAACTGTTCTGAGCTGGTAGGGACCATCTCTTGTGTGAAAAGTCCTTGACCTTGCCGCTTAGACTGTGATAGTTCTTTGTGAGGTCGATGCCAGTCTAGTAGGATATGGATTCTGTTTTATTCTATGTAGGTTCTACACCACCATCATCAGTGTAGTGCCTAAGCAGCCTTCCCATACTAGATTAAAGAATGTGATTAAAATCTCTCACGTGGTTGTTTATTTTCTGTTATCTTTTCCGCAGGCAGAGATTTGTGTGGTCAGTGCAGTTATTTTGGAGTGTGCATTTTTTTTATGTACATGTAGCTATATCTGTGTTTTGAATTTGAGAAGAAAAGTTTGAAGAAGTGCACTTTGATTTTGGAGCAGAGTGTGATGAGATTTGTGATTGTCCTTAGTCCCCGTTGATGTTTGTTCCATTACCTCAGACTGACCCCCAAGAAAACTGTCTCCTGAACAGATGTACTTGTACGTATGATAGAAGGTTCCATTGTGCTGAAGAGTGAAGTTGTTGACTATTATCCTTGTTCTGTAATTGTAGGTGATATATAGCTCTGCCTCCCCCCCACTGTAAGGGATTGACATGTTAACATAACACATGCACGTACATCATGGCTGAGAAGAGATGGTCAATAAACACTTTTTTTAAATGTGCTTTTTTTGTCACTGTTTATCATCAAAAACTAAACAGAATAAAATAATTGACAGGTTTGGAAAATGTGTTTTCTAAGCAGCATTACAACTGGTTAGAAAATTGGATGAAATGAAATTTCATACATCAAGACCAATGAATATTTTCAAGAACTTTTGTTTTAATGAGCAGTTTTGTGTGTGTGTTTGTGTGTGTGTACAGCCCCACTCATATATAGGAATAGAAATCTGATCCATCACCCAGTGGGAATTTTTCTATTGACTTCCATCCCTAAGCTTAGTCATCTTACATGTAAAGATTTTCATACTGTGCATTTAGAAAAAAGCCCCATTCTACTCTGATCTAAACATTTGCAAATCTAGTGATTCCACTGATTTGACATCGCTGGAGCGACTCTGGGTCTGATTTGGTTCTTATCTACATCTATGAACATCAGAAATAACTTCATTCAAGTTAACAGGAGTTACACTTCTGTAAAAGCTGCATAGATGAGTACAGAATAAGGCCTTCTGAATTTACACTTGTGTAACTGAGAGCAACATTTGGCCCAAGATATGGTTTGCAGCATATTATATGGGTAATTTAAATATGTAATTGTGATTTACGATCAAATATATTCTCGTGAATCCTAAAGATTCCTTGTTTGTGTTTTAATTGTGGCTTAAATATATGTGGCTGACCACAAAGATACAGAATTTATTTTCTAAGTATAAAAAGAAATTATCTTTAATTGGGTGAGAGCTTTCTGCGAAAATAAAGTTTCCATCAGCGGTTCTAATAAGTTGTGCCAGGGATTGACTCTGTCTTTCTAAATATTTGTATATATGCTTCATCTTTTGCAACCCTCACTCCTTCTGATTAGGGTTGTTGCATTTCAATTGATCTTCAAAAAATATCCATATATTATAAAGTTTTCAGTGCAACAAATTTGGCAGAGTATCATACTCAGAAAATTGTGTCAGTTTAAAGGTAACTAGGTGTATTTGTTTTCTGTTTTGGGTTTGTTTGTTTGTTTGTTTTTGTCTATTTCTTCCCATAGTCTTTAAAAAATGATTGTGACCAAATTGTTCATCTACTTACAGGGTTTTGCAACAGCTCCAAATTCCCCATCAGTGAATTCACGTTCCATACTACTGGGTCCATCACTGTCTCTTGGCAACATTTCAGGAGTGACCGCCAACCAAGAAATAAAAAAACGCAGAGCACCTCCTCCGCCAGTAGCAATGCCCCATTTGCAGAGTATGGAGACAAGTGAAGTGGCAAAGACAGCAGTGCAGGTAAGAATGACAGAAGGAAATGCTAAATGCACTGATTAGATCCAATCCATAATGGAGCTAGAAACAAATACCATTGATTGGATCTAATGGTCAGTAACTCAGTAACTCCTGCAGCCAGTGAAACTCTTCAATAACTACAGCAATCAACAAGAGTCCTGGCTGTTAGAGCTTTGCATGTACAAACCTACTTTAGAAGTGCCCCCTTTCCTAAAGCTCCATTCCTAACTCTACTGGCATCCTTATAAATGAGCTGTTTTTTTCTTGGGCTGAATCCTAAAATGCCAAGGGCTGCTCTTCCCGTACTACAATTATTTGATATTATCCAGAGCCTTGATTCTGCCTCCAGGGCACAGGCCAGCATTGGTGTGCCAGAAGACACCATGCAATTCCAGGTTATGTCTTCACCATGAGCTAGGGCAAAACGTGAAGATTATCTGAATAATAGTCAGTTTCCTGGTTTGCTTCCAGGACTGCACAGCTGCCTATTGCCCCATTTACAACATAAAAACAGTGAGACTGAACACTTCTGTTATTATGCTGATGTTATTGTTAGTTATCTTTATTTCTAGTTTAATTTTATTGATAAGGATGATATGTTGAGAGTACTGATTGTTGGAGTTTACCCAGTGATGGTGTATCATTAGAGCCTGCAAATCCACAGATATCCATTTGATAGCCACAGGTATCCACATCCGCAGATATCAGTGCAGATATCTGTGGCTCATTTTTGTAGATGCAGTTGTAGCTACACATTTTTTATCCACGTAGGGCTCTATATATCTTCTTAAATGTCTTTACAATGGCTTACTTTTATCTGTCTTCCATTGAAGTAACTTCTTCCTGATCAGGTGATCAGAAAATAACAGTGTTGTGTTTTAAACATGGTATCAGCTAGAAGGTTGTAGAGACAGTATTGACATACCAAGGGCACATCTACCCAGCAAAAGCTGTGCACAGACTAGCCTGCCTGAGGCAGCTTAAATCTAGTGAGTGCTAGTAACAACAGCAATGAAAACAATACAGCCTAAGTGTTAGTGCAAGAAGAACAAGCCCAGCATGGACTGTGGGTACATACCTGGCTCACTAACCTGCTGCAAAGCTCAAGCTGCATTGTCTTCAAACCTATTGTTACCCATGCAAGGTGGATTCAGGTTAGCTCGGGTAGACTAGCCCATGCACAGCTTTTGCCATGCAGATGTTTACTTGTCAGACATCACTTTCATTTGGTGCTTTTTCCCTCTCCCTCTCTGTTTCACACATGAACATTCACATGTGCATCTGCATGCACGCACACACAACATTTCATGATTTTGGTAAAAATGTGATATGTATGACATAAAATTAAGATTTCTGCTAGAACTAGAATAGGTGCTCTTTTACTAACATCCCTTCCCATGTGTTTTGCACCAGCAATATACCTTGTGTTGCAATGTTTGGTGCACTCTGTGTTGTTGTTTTTTTATTCCTTTTGGCATCCATGTTAATAAATATTTTGATGCCTCTACAATTAGACATTCACTGTGTTTATGTAACATGAATATTTCTGAACAAATGTTGTGGCATTTTATAAGAAGTTTACACGTTTATAATCACAGTATAAAGGCTACACTCTTTTGAGCTTATCTTCATTTTGCATAGCATTCACACTTTTAATTTTAGACAACAGAAATATTTTTAGCATGATAACATCCCCAATTTCAGTATTGTTTTCACATCACTAAAGTACTGCTTTCTGGATTGTCTGGGAACAAATGTATCAGTTGTTTGTTGAAAGTGACATACGATACGATCACCTTTGTTATATTTTTTTCTTAAAAAAAACCCCTTTTGTAGAACAAAAACAAGTGCGATTGAATAGGGATATAATAAATATCCATATAATAGTGTTAATTTGGGACACTATATGTCTTGCCTAGTTTACAAAGTCAATAAAGTTGAAGTACTGTAGATTAGCAGATCAATTGTTTGAGTTCATCTGAGTGTTTCTTTGTCCTTTTTTTTGATGGGAAAGGACATCTCTATGAAAACAATTGTGCTGTTCAGGACAGCAAACATGGGTAGTATGCTTCTGAAGCGCCTTGTTTGGCAAGCTGTTCGCAACCTGTACTGTAGATAATGATCCAACATAACTGTAAGGAATCCAGCAGAAATGAACCAACAACTCCATGAAGCAGTTGAAACTTGAGAAAAAAAGATTAGTTATTTAATGTTGCATGGTAAGGTAGCAACAAGAGCATTGTTTATACAGAAACGCAAACAGTGCTAAATTTATCTACGTGCAGATTATCCAGTTTGCTGTGAAAATAGAATAAAAAATCTCAGGGTGTTAGTTTATTTCTATCGTTTATGGGAAAGAATTAACAAATGTATTTTTTTAGGGAAGAACGTCAATTCCTTATTAATGGACTTCCTTCCATGAAAAGATAAGATGTTTGTTTAGAAAACTTTATTTATGTGCAACTGTTACTAACAGGAAGATCCTGCAAAAGGAGAACATGTTTATTTGCAGTGAGGCTAGCAGATTATTAGAAAATGAGAATGGTGGTGTTCTGAACCTGAAAAGGATTTTTACCTTTAAACTGAATTTGTTTCCCTAAAAGCAGCATAAAAAAGTGAGTACTGTAGGCATAACAGCTAAGCTTACCCTGACCCCTTTGCCCATCAGAGTAATTTTTATTCACTATTCAGCTCTAGGATATTCCATTTTTATAGCAATATAAATACATCTTAAGTGATACATTTTTTTAATGTCTGTGCTCAGTAATTGAAATCTATAACCACCATATGTAATGAGAATTGGAATATACCTCATTAATTCTTTAGATTTCCTTCAATTGTTTTTGTAGGATAGTCAGGTGACTGCTTGCAATGTAATATAATCCTATCTCAACTCCCATCTCAGTGTGTATTATAATGATCATAGAATCACAGAGGATTAGGGTTGAAAGAGAGCTCAGGAGGTCATCTAGTCCAACCCCTACTCAAAGCATGGCCAGCCCCAACTAAATCATTCCAGCATAGGCTTTCTTAAGCCTGGTCTCTGGAATCTCAGAGGAGATTCCACCACCTTCCTAGACAGCTCATTCCAGTGCTTCACCACCAGGTGTTCTCAATATAATAGTTGGCCTCTAAGGTAAAGACCCCTGGAATAATTTACCAAGCATTTGCTTCCCAAGACTTGTTCACAGGTAGTATTTTCTTCTCATCCCATTTTAAAATCCCTACTAGAAACTATTCATTTGTATTGCGAGCACTGTTAAGCAATGTTCCAGACTGTGCAGAGACTCCACTCAATAATTTATAGCAGGGAGAAAGGCTGAGGCCCAAGAAGGGAATCCACTTGTCTCTTCCCTCAAGACATTTTTTAAACTCATCTGCCATTTGACTCAATTTATTATAAAGTAAAATCCACAAAAACTATTTATGAGCATCATTATGAGCCAGGAATGCCAGTCCTGGCAGGGAATATAGAAGCTACCTCAGAAGCAGGTGAATCCTCTCCCCCATCAGTTCTGATGTGGAGTGCACAGATCAGTGAGATTAATTTGCCTGTGTATGCAAAAGACATTCTGTGAGGGATGGGCAAAGGTGAACCCCTGTTTCCAGCAATTCCTGTACATCTTCCAGAGACCTTGTAGTTTTAAGTGCTAGCTCAAGCAGAACTAGCATGTGTCCATGTGCCAATGCTGGGAATTACACCTCTCAACTACTGTGTTGGACGCAGGCCCACCAATGGCAAGAGCATCTTTAATTTTACTTGAAATGAGAGTCAGCTTTTCAGTTGGTGTATCTTGGAATAGCTCTGTTGGCTCTGTATTCCATAGTGTTCCGTTGCTTTAAACAGATTTTGCCCACATTCCCAGGAATGTTTTGAGATTGCTGCTGTTAGAGGTGAATTGATGTAGATTAACTGATGTGGGTGTTTTTCCTTACTACTTCTGTTCCTCACCTTCATCTCCCTTAGGGTACGTCTACACAGCAGGGCTAAATCCGAAATAAGCTACGCAACTTGAGCTACGTAATTGCATAGCTTAAGTCGTAATAGCTTATTTTGGCTTTTGTCACTGTCTACACAGCAGTAAGTCCAAGTTAGAGCACTCTTCCTCTGACTTCCCTTCATCCTTGTTACAGGAGTTGGAGTAAGAAGTCCTCCAGCTGGCCATTATTTCAACATTATGTTGAAATAACTGCTTGTGTGTAGACGCGGACTGTGTTATTTCAGAATATCATTAGTTATTCCGAAATAACACTGCTGTGTAGACATACCTATAGGGTTTAATCGGGCAATAGTGAAGTCAATGGGAGTTTTGCCTTCGATTTATATGGGAGCAAGATCAGGCTTTTAGGGGTAGAATATTAGGCCCTAATCCCTGAGACGAATAGGTGCATGCTTAACATTTACTCACATGAGTAGTCCTGTTTACTTAAGTGGGAGTAAAGGAGTTTGAAGAATCATGGTCATTGAAAACCGGAAGCTCATTCACAGTATTGTTGGACATTTTTATTTTCTCTTGTTTTTATGCCCTAAAGGAATGACTAGCCCTGAGATTATTGTTGCATAAACAAATTTAAATTGGGAATGTTAAATAGTGTTTAATTAGCTAATTGAGTAGTCGATGGAATTTCCATCAACTACTCGATTAGTTGATAGGGGGAGGGTGCTCGCAACCCCCGCTGTGGCTCTTTAGTTTAAATGTAGTAGGAGCTGGGCATGCCTGGCTCTTACTACACTACATTTAAAAGGCAAACTACATTGGGGGACTGGCAGCTCTTACTACATTTAAAAAGCAGAGGCGCAGTGGTCGAGAACCTAGCAAGAGACAGGACTGCCTCAGTCCCTGGCTCATGCCGGGTCCCCTGCTGCGCCTGTGCCTCCCCTGCTACCCCCTTTCCCCACACACACAAAGACAGTGCTGGGGAGAACCAAAACCAGCTCTCCTCAGGACTGGCTCCTGCTCCCTCCCTTGCTGCCTCTGATACAGTCGAGTAGTGACTCGACTAGTCACTTAGGCTGTGTCTAGACTACACAGTTCTTCCGGAAAAAGATACACAAATTGTGAACCGCAATTTGCATAGCTTTTTCCGCTTCTTTCTTTGGAAGAGTCTTTTCCAACATTTGGCCCATCTGCACTGGGTCAAATGTTGGAGAAAAAAACCTGTTTTCAGAACATCCCTTCTTCCTCGTAAAATGAGGTTTACGGGGATGCTGAAAAAACGTGTCTGCTCTTCCGAAAATTTTTTTGGAAGAGCAGACACGTGCCTTGGATGCGGCAGAATCTTTCTGGGATACCTCTGGTATCTGGGGAAAACTCTGATTCCTTGAGGTGTTTTGTTTTGTTGGTTTTTTAAGCTTCTGCATGATGCTGTTGAAGACAAATGGCTTTGTAATATATGATATTGCCAGCCCAGTTTCTACTAGCAGCAGAGCAGCCGTTCCACTGTCATCGCTGTGTGTGATACCAATGTGGCTGAGATAGCAAGTTCCCGGTTAAACAGCCAGTACACGATGGCCTTACCACTCCATTCACAGGGATGCCCTCCCCTGTAAAAAGCCAGATTATCCACAACCAAAGCATCCATTTTCTGTTTTTAAAAAATCAATGCAAATCAATACCAGTGCATGGGGCCAGATCTTCAGGCACCCCTCAATAGCTCCATACAGATAACTAAGGAAACATACTGTAGCTCCAGGCTTTATTATCTTTACCATAGATCTCCATATCACAGGGGATCCAATCTGCAGTTGTGACTAGAGGTAGCATGGGTAGCATAGCTCCACTGGAGCCAAGCTGCTGCAGGCAGACTTGAGACACTAGAGTTGGAGTTGATGCACAGTCCCTCGTGGTCATAGGTGTATGAGACTTGTCTTTTATGGTGCTGAAAGACCCTCTGAATTCTGAAAATGAAACTACACCTCTGTCTGCCAATGGTTGTGGGACCAAAAAGATTTGAGGGAAGGGGCAAAAAAGAAATGCTCCCCCCCCATTTGGCCACCTTAAACAAATATTACTGTGGTAGGGGTGCTCTGGGACAATGATGTATATATATATTTGTATTTTGTCTTATTTAATACTATACTTAAAGGCTACAAGTAGGACTTGGAAGTTATTGCCCTCTCAGGTGAATATGGGATAGTTACCCTAGCGTTGAATGTATGCTCAGCAAGCTAGCTGCATGCCATTCATACCAAAACCAGTCAGTTTTGTCAACCACAGAAAAAATTAAGGCTGAAGTGTTATGTTTTAAATTTTTAATGTTTTTATTATGTTTTAAACTTTTTTAATATTAAAAAAGAACAAGAAAAGAAATGAGATGGGAGGTGTGTGTGTGTGAGAGAGGTATGCTACCAATGAGAGCTAGCATCCCTAAGAAAGAACCATGGGAAATGTTAGTGTTTTAAACATTGAACTAGATACTCAGAAACGGACTCTATATTTACATTCCCAAAATTTCCCATACAAACAGGCATTTGTACACACTGGCTTGTGTGCAGAAATGTAGCTTTGGCATGCACTAATTTCGGAGCCACTTGTCAATTTGGCCCATTATATCTGCCTTATGAATTGCTAGTCACATAGTTAAAAACATGGGCCGAGATTCAAAAACAGGTGACTAAAATTAGGCTCTACGGTCCATAATTAGGCAACTATTAAAAGATTTTATATTCAGATGTTCCTTTGCTCCTATTAAAGCCTCTTTTGCAAAACCTCTAAAAATTCGGCCAGCTTTATTTAACTATCCTGGCATTCTTTTCTATGCCAGTTTTTACTGGGTCAGTGTTAATGCAGATGGGATTCATGGGTGTAATAGCCCCACCAGTGCAAACAGTCTTCCCATTAGGGCCCCTACAATGCACTAGTCACCACATGGGTGACACATTTCAAAGGGGTAGTCGTATTTGTCTGTTTCAGCAAAACAATAAGGAGTCCTGTGGTACGTTAAAGACTAACAAATTTATTTGTGCATTTGCTTTTGTGGACTGGAGCCCACTTCAGCTTATGCCCAAATATATTTGTTAATCTTTGAGGTGCCACAGGATTCCTTGTTTTCACATAGGTGACCTGTGTCTTAGCTGACATCCACAGATCAGTTGCCACTCTTGGTTCTCATCTTCCTGAACAGGCATTATGAGTTCATGGCTAGTTGACCACAGAGGTACAGACAAGTCTGTTCCTCAGTCAGAAATAATGCTGCCAGTGCTGACTATGCCAGTTCTTCAGAGTGATTTGTATCTACTAGTCTGTGGTCACAACCTGAATCCAGGAGCAGTGTTCCGTCTGATGAACACCATCCCATTGTCCTGCACAGAGCCAGCTACTCGTAGGGAGAAAACCATTTCAACAAAATCTCAAGCTGCTACACCCCTTGTTTTCCGCTAACTCACAAATACTCTAGGCACATCAACACTTGGAGCATTGCAGTGATTCCCAGCTGAAGGAGGTATATTCACACTAGCTCTGCCCCAGCTAGAGTGCTAAAATTAGAGAACATCCCTGACAGTGGGTGTGGCAGAAGGGGCTAGGCTCCTGAGTAGGGGCTTAACAACTCAGATGGGTAACTACTAGGTGGGACTAGCCACAGCTGCAGTCTATTTTTAGTAGAATACCTGGGTGAGAGCTAACATAGGTATGTAGTCATTGAGTTCAGAATTTCACCCCCAGCGCCTAGTCTGGACATACCATTAGAGCACCTTCTGCTATCTCCACAGGTGTTCTTAGAGCACCAGCTGCGCTCTTGAGGCCTCACAGCTGTTTAACGAAAGGTCCAGCAAAACTCTTGCTTGCTGAGAAGCCGCAGAGCATTGATCCTAGTCTTACTTTGGAGACGGTGACTGAGTTACAGGCTTTGAACTCTTTCCCCCACAATTTTTTTGGGCTCCTGGGAGCCATTGTTTCAGGCAGATGTATGGAAAATAGAGGGAGGTGCAGCCACAGTGTTGTAGAAGAGGACAAGTGTGGACACAGGGGATAATTGAAACTGAATGGGAATGGCTAGTGTAAACATGTGGCACAATTAGCATTTGCTACACACCAGTGTGTGCCCACCTGTTCAGTTAACTTCTGTTCACTAATATAGACAGTGCAAGAGTGTAGGGTAAAAGACACAATCTGTTTTCTGCTGTATCCAGCGCACCATGTTGTGAATTTCCCTTGGACAGTCTTCAGAACCATATTTAGCATGAAGGAATTTCCATTCTCTTTAGGATAGGCAAGTAGTCAATTTTACATTTCTTCAAATGACAGAGATGATATTTTAGTTTTTGGTTTGGTATGGTATGGGAGAATGGGGTTTTATCATGAGGGGGTTCTTCCCATTTATTTTCTACCTTGTTCTCTATTTTGCTGCAGTTTTTTTCTTTGAATCAAGTTCATTTATAGTTCAGTGTTGGAAACAGATTCCAGTTGTATCCCATGTTACCAAGGAGCCTTTAATTCAACAAAGGGGATGGGTGGATTCCAATCAGTTATCTTCCTTTTGTAGGTTACAGCTAAGTCAAAAACATCATCATCAGTTATCAAAATGCAGTGTATGTTTTTATCTCCCTTCAGAGAGGAAGGGAGGTTTCTTCTGACTCAAAAGTTTTGTAGGTCAGGTCTTTTCAACCTTTCTCTCATGACACATTTCCTTTCTTCTTTCAGTGGATTGTGAATGTTTTTTTCTGTGGCACATCCAGAAGACATTTCATTTTCTGAGTCAGGATGCAGTGAATCAGGTTCTGCCATAGGAAAAAGCTGTTTTCAGAATACGACTTTCCCTGCATTTTCTAGATTAGTTTCCAGCTTTTCTACATTCCCTAGGGACAGGAAGACAGAATTGGTTCCCAAAGAAAAAAGAGCATTTGCCTTCTTTTCTTCAAGGTGACTTTCAAAGAAATTTTAAATTCTCGTTCCTGTCTTTCCTTTTTTTTCTTCTCTAATGTGTATAAAGAAGTAGGTTTGTTTATTTTTTAGACGTTCTTTCTACCTTTATTACTTCAGGCATATCAGGAATATCAAACTGTGGTATTTCCTGATTTTACTATAG
Source organism: Rafetus swinhoei (assembly GCA_019425775.1). Classification (NCBI taxonomy): domain Eukaryota; kingdom Metazoa; phylum Chordata; order Testudines; family Trionychidae; genus Rafetus; species Rafetus swinhoei. Next base: position 157,207,521 of record CM033424.1, read on the forward strand.
TACTTGTTAGAGCTCTCAGAGAGTTGATATTGCTAACTCACATTTTAAATATTTTAATTAAGAGTGCAGGGCTGTTGACACTTAAACAAAGATCCCCTTTCTCAAAAATGGTCATTAGTCATTGAAATTAAGTACTTAACATCAAACAGAAATACTACTATTCTTGGAAGAATAAATGAATAAAAGTTCTCTTATTGACAAGCTGCGTATTGGGTCTCATGTGAATATCTACTCCTGCATCTGGGAGTGTGTGCCTCCCAGCGTAAACAGATTGATGGGTGCCACCTTGGGTTGAGTTGACACTAACCTTAACAGGAACACAGGCTAGCCGCCGCTCGTGCTCAGGCCCATGGGACATTCCAGAATAGGCTCATCATGGAGATTCCCATGTTCAACCTTTCATTCCCAGTTAGACATTGACACTTTTCTGGTATGTTTTGTCAGGAAGAGAGTTTGGTCTCTTGTCACAGACCCTTGTGGGGCATGCAGTAAGATTGGGGGGGGGGGGGGAGATTGTTGCACTCCTCTGTAAGTGTAAGCTGAGGCTTTAGGGGCAAGTGAAGTGAAGCACACAGTGATAGTAAGTTTCAAACTCCTCGTCTCCCTGTATGACTGCAAGTTAGGTTAAAAATAGGGTCTAGTGCTGCTGGAGAATGCTAAGGAGGCACTTACCCACACATTCCTCTCCTAGGATCTGAACCCACACCCACTGGCACTATCCAGTGGCACCATTCCCACTAGGGTTGCTAGGCATCTGAGTTCTAACCAGAACAGCTTGTCAAAAAGCGACCCTAGGAGCTCTGGTCAGCACCACCAACTGGGCTATTAAAAGTCTGCTCAGCAGTGCAGTGGGGGCCCAGGGCTAAGGCAGGCTCCCAATCTGCCCTGGTTCTCTGCGGCTCCTGGAAGTGGCAGCCAGATTGCTGTGGCTCTTACACGCAGGCCCCTATGTGCTACCCATATTCCAGGTGCTGGCTCCACAGATCATATTGGCCAGAAACCACAACCAGTGGGAATTCTGGGGGCAGGGCCTGTGGGCATGAGGTAAGTGCATGGAGATGTCTTGTGCCAAGGGGCCACAGGGAACTGGCAGCTGCTTCCCTGATCCCCTGCCCCATCTCATAGTCCCCTCCCACAACAAACTCCCTCTCAGAGCCCGCACCTCACACCCCAATCCCCTACCTCAGCTGTGATCTCCCTCCTGCATGCCTAACCCCTCATCCCTGACCCCACCACAGAGCCCGCACCGCCAGTCAGAACCCTCATCCCTTCCCACACCCAAAACTCCTTGCCCCAGCTGGTTGAAAGTGAGTGAGGGTGGGGAAGAGGAGTGATGGAAGGAGGAGGAGATGAAGCAAACTGGGTATGGGGCCTCGGGGAAGAGGCAGGGCAGGGTTTTCGGTTTTGTGCAATTAGAAAGTTGTCAATGACAATCCTCATCCCCAGTGACTTCACTGGAGTGACCTACTAGTTTTTCATTTCACTGGGCAGGAGTAGCTTTGCAGTAGCAGGACTCTCACTGATGCAGTATCAGGTACCTTTGCATTCCTAGTCTCATCAGGGATTTTTTTATTTTTGTCTCCTGCTCATAAATATAAAACTCCACACTTGAACTATGTGGGGTCTTATGTGTAAATAGCCCTTTAACAAATAATGTGATTTTTTTTTTTACACAAAACCATTTAAGTATCTCCAATGTGATTTTTTTACACAAACAATTTAAAGCAACTTGCTTGATAGGTGTGCAGCTGTAAACTGCCTGGCACTAGATCTGCATTATTCAGGACATGATGAACTTGTACAGTGCAGATCTAATTGCTGATGCTTAGCAAATAAGAATCGTATTTCTAACCTGTCAGAAAACATTAGGCCAAATTCATTCCTGGTGAAACTCCACTGACTTCAGAGGAGTTATACCAGATATGAGTTTAGACTGCATTAAACCAGTTCAGACAGTGGTTTATTCAAATCTAAATGACCAGATGAGAAATGATTTTGCAGCTAAAAATGTACTATATATTTAGAGAGTTTGTATGTGTGTTTTTCTGTGTGCCTGCCTGTGTGTCCATCTGTGAGTCTGTTTGTTCAAGAACTCCTCCTAAACAAGAAGAGGTAGGACCACCAAATTTGGTGTGCATCTTCCTCTTACCATAGCTTAAAGCAGTGTTTCTCAAAGTGGTCTGTGAAACCACTTCGAGAAACCTTCTACCTGGCTGATCCGGTGTGTTTATTTACCAGCTCCGTAGCCACAGAACGCCGCAGCTCCGGTTCACCGTTTGCCAATGGGGGCTGCAAGGCTCTGTGGCTGCAGAGTCAGTAAATAAACACACCAGAGCGGCCAGTTAGTGGGTTTCTCAATGTGGTTTCTCGGACCACTTTGAGAAACACTGGCTTAAAGCAAGGTCAGGGTTTGGTTGTGCCAGGACAATGGGATGTGCCTGGAATCTGATTGTTTCTCATCAAACAGACAGGGAGAGCTCTGATAGTAGGGACAGTTAGGGTACATCTAGATTACATGCCTCTGCCAACAGAGGCATGTAAAATAGGCTACCCAACATAGTCAATGAAGCGGGGATTTAAATATCCCCGGCTTTATTAAAATAAAACGGCCACCGCGCTGTGCCGGCTCAGCTGATCGTCGGCACAGCGCACGAGTCAAGACACGGATCGGTCAACAAGGGAAGCCTTTGTCCACTGCTCCCTTATGCCTCGTGAAACAAGGTTTACAGGAGTGGTCGACAAAGGCTTCCCTTGTCAACCGAGCCGCATCTTGACTCGCGTGCTGTGCCGACGATCAGCTGAGCCGGCACAGCGCAGTGGCCATTTTTATTTTAATAAAGCCGGGGATATTTAAATCCCCGCTTCATTGACTATGTCGGGTAGCCTATTCACTTATCCATTGTACCTGCCTAGTCCTGAAATGCGGTGGGAGCACTCAGCTCCCAGTGAAGTTAGTAGGATTTGGACTCTTTTAATAGATCACAAAAGCCTATGCAGTTTTACATACAAGAACTATGGCCTAATTAATAGAGCACGGATCGGGGCTCAGGAGCACCCCACCTGCCCTGAGCACCCCACCTGTCCTGACTCCTGCACCCTCTCCCCGGAGCCTCTTGTACCCCCCACTCCCTGTCCTGAGCCCCTCCTCATCCCCAACCCTGACTCCTGCATCCCCCACAGCTACTACAAAACAATAGTATGAAGTAAAGGAGGATTGAGGTTCTTGAAATGTCGTCTTTTTGGGCCGTCTCCTAAGGTAAATGTTATGGAATTAGAACACCAAATAAATAACTTCTAATCTGAAAGTTATTTGTTCCTCTCTCTTTAAAGAGCCTTAAATGTACCATTCAAATAACTGAATGAGAAGTATCCAAAGAAACAAGCTTGTTCTATTCATAACAGGAGTTATTTCGAAATAACTTTCCTAGCGTCTACACAAGCCAACTGCTATTTTGAAATTAATTCGAATAGTGGAGGGCTTATTTCAAAACTGGTAAACCTCATTCCACGAGGAATAGCGCCAATTTCGAAATAGGGGGCCTCCAGCCGTTCCCAGGGTGCCCTGCTGGCCGCCCTGGCCACAAAGTAACTTCTGACCTGATGCCCTGCCAGAACCAGTTCTGGCTGGCCTTATATGCGATTCAGTGTCCAAACAATGTGGACGCAATATTTCAAAATAGCAAAGCGCTATTTCAAAATGCATTTTGTGTCTAGATGCGTTATTTTGAAATAAGATATTTCTAAATAACGCTGTAGTGTAGACATACCCAGAAAGCATAATTTAACTAGGCAACTATACAGCGGTTCTGATCATCATGAAAGCACCAAATTAAAATAAAAGGGATAAAAATGCCTTGGCATCTAAAGACATGTAATGCATTTCTGAGAGTGGTTACATTTAGATTAGAGAATTTGCAGAGGGTTGACAGGACTGTTAGCAGAGGAAGTGATTTGGCCCAATTTTTAGAAAAAGAAAAAATGACCCCAAAGTATAATGAGTTCTGGGCTTTACATGCACATTCAATCATAAACTAAAATGTATAAGCCCTTTAAAATAAAAGAGATCAAAGGTTGCTAGAATAAAGATTTATATTCATTCTCTGTAGTACTTGTGGAATATATTTTCTTAACATCTCCCAAGAGTGTCAGGTAAGGATATATTCCATTTGGATAGTACACATGACATAATTCTCTTCTCTGTAAATCTAAGGAGTTTCCACAGTGTGAATCCAAATTTCCACCCATCCTTTCCTGATCTCCTGCTGTTCTACTTTATGTTGTTGCACAGTAATTTGTTAGCAGCGAGTGTCCAATTTATAAAAGCAAAATTGCAGAAAGTGTTATAATAATATTTTCCATTTTATTCAGACTGCTTCCTTCCCTAGTTACTTTCATGCCCCCCCCCTTTTTTTCTCTCTCATTTGTCCCATAGTTTTAAATAGGTTAAAATGTCCCAGTGCAATGAGCCAATTAAAAAATCCCAACTTCCTCAGTCCCAAGGCAATTAAAGGTCATTGATTTGTTTCTGAAATTTGGCAAGGATGAATGAGGATGTTATTGTATGAGTTCAAGTGAAGATTTAGGGCTAGATTATGGCCCAAGCTACATAGAAGTGCAATAAGGGAATAAAACTTCCTCTGCGCTGGCCCTTTGTGGATCAGTCTTGCAACCCAGTCTCAGCCCATTCGGTATCCTGGGAAATGAATACAGGTATTTACCTTTTAAAAACCAACCTTCAAAATTATTGGTTTTTAAACGGAGTGCTACATCTCCGTTTTAGATTTTTTTTTTAAAGTAGTCAAACCAAAAGGAAGTCCTTTCTTCCAGTGGTTTTTACAGCGTTATTCAATATAAATGTTTACTTTTGCAATTAAGAGTTTAGTGCAATTTGCCCAATATGCCCAGAAATAAAACCACCAGACCGTTAGCCTGTATATAGGAAAAAAGCACGGGCAGCGTCAGCTGTATTCAGTGGTGGCTTACGTTGCACAGCAGGTTTAAATTTGGGCTAGATTCTCCAAAGTGCTGTGCACCCTGCCCTTATGGCACCTGAAGTTGATGAGCACTAAGGGCCTTGCAGTCTTGCACGATCCCTCAGGGAGCAACTTTCCTATTGGCTTTCGCAAGCTGGGTTATATTAAACTCCTACCTTATTCCAGCACACCCATTCACTTATCCATTGTACCTTCCCAGTCCTGAAATGCGGTGGGAGCGTTCAGCTCCCAGTGAAGTTAGTAGGATTTGGACGCTTTTAATAGATCACAAAAGCCTATGCAGTTTTACATACAAGAACAATGGCCTAATTAATAGAGCACGGGTCGGGGCTCAGGAGATCTGAGTTCTACTGGCCTATCAGGTGACCTTGGTCAGTTCATTTCACTTCCCTGTGCCTCAGGGTATCTACACTTGCTCCCTAGTTTGAACTAGGAATGCAAATGTAGCCGACCAAAATTGCTAATGAAGCAGGGATTTAAATATCCCGTGCTTCATTAGCATATCGCTTCGCAAGACTATTCCACTCTCCAGCTGATTCAACCAGGAAGTGCTGACGCGCGTTAGTTGAATCAAACCCCTTGGTTCGACCAACGTTACTCCTCAAAAATGAGGAGTAATGTTAGTTCGAACCAAGGGGTTTGATTCAAACTAACGCATCCCGAAGCGCACTTCCTGGTTCGAATCAGCTGGCGAGCGGAATAGCGCGCAGGCGAGATTATGCTGAAGTATGGGATATTTAAATCCCCGCTTCATTAGCAATTTCGGTCGGCTACATTTGCATCCCTAGTTCAAACTAGGGAGCAAGTGTAGACATACCCTCAGTTTCACAGTCTGCAAAATGGAGATAATAGTAGTGACCTCTTCTGTAAAGTGCTTTGAGATGTACTGGATGAAAAGTGCTATATAAGAGGTAGTTACTGGGGGGGAGGGTTCATTACTTTGGATGCCTCCTCTGCAGAATTCACCACTTGTCACCAGAAAACATGTACAAATGCAGGCTTTGTTCAAAGTGTGGTTTGAAAGGAAGGACTCTGGTTTGAAATAGGAGTTACTAAAACAGCACATTTATTTATTTACTAAAAAACCATACAGATTAGGAGCTTAGTATTCAAATTACTTGTAGGAAGTCTCTGTGGGAAAGCATTCCCCCTGACATCGATAGCATTCCTAATCTTTTGCAATTGTGAAATTGCTTCTGGCGGAGAGTTCATGGAGCAACTGTTTCAAAACAAAGTATGCTACCTGTCTTGGGAATAATACCATAATTTACCATCTGGTGATATCATGATAGAATCACTTGACCTCCACATGTGGTCTCCGTCAAGTACTTCCTTGAAAGCTGGCAAGACAGTCAGCACCCGAACATACTGTTCTGTGCAAGCTTGTAATTTGGCAAGGTTGCAACATTCAGTAAATAAAGTAAATTTGATCTGGCTCGCCAGTCACACAGACAAATGGCATAAGGTGATGTCATATTCATCTTAAACTCTCATTAGAAAGAGAATGTGTTATAATTATTAAGCTCTGGAGGACAAAGAATTGGTGGACATTAGAACAACTATAAAACAATTGTAAGCAGCAAAAGCTCTTAAGAAGTGGAAACCAGTAAAAGAAGGAGAGGGAATCTTTGCTCTGTTTCATAGAAAATAAGCTTATTTCTATAAGGAACACCATTTTCTCTCTAATTTTCATCTTTAGCTCCACTGATGTAAATATTTTGATTTTTAAGAGGAAAGAAATAAACCAAGAAGTTACTTTCTTGAAGATTAAACTAGATAGAAGCATGCTTGTAATTCAAATACTGGCTTTGCATGCAAGTTATTTTTTAATAAAATAAGTAAGCAAGAAAAACATCCCAGAGTGAATGCAGTCCAACAGTCAGAATTCTCAAGCCAGTTAGAACTCTAAATTGTGTCTCATTTAAATTAATCCACATTCTTTTCTTTAAAGTAAAATCCACATTTTGGATGGTTTGGATGATTACTGCATTAGTCTTTCATCTCTGTAAAGACTGTTGTGATTTAGGTTACAGGAGCATATCGTTCAAACACATTGCAGCTTGACAAAGAAACATTGTGGAATTATGCATAAGGCTACACTGTTGGAAGTCTAAGACATGTCCAGGACCGGAATAGCAATAGTAGGATACACTATCAAAGCTGTGTGGGAAAGTGTCACTTTAGAAAAGGCTATCTTTACACTATTGGTATGCACTGTACACTAGAGACTTATTGGACCGTATCTTCTAATAAGTCACAACTTCTGATTGGACTTCATTGTGGTTTGTTAACCCTTTCTTATTATCCAAAGGCTTTTTAACTAGAGACTTGTTGCTCCCCTTCGTTTTGTGATAGGGGAAGGAAGCTATGTTATTGAAATAGCAGTGAATAATGAAAGGAGGCGGTGTAACTGTTTTGTTGCAGGCTTACTCCCAAATCCAAGCCCGCTTCTTCATAAATATTCTGTGCAGTTGTGGTTTATTTGGCCGGGAAGGGAAATTTCAGGGGCTGGGTTTGATGGGAGCTGGTGTGGGGCCAGGCCTGCTCTTCTCCAATCCTGGCAGACTTCTGAGAAGAAATCCCACCTGGGTCTTAATATTGTTCCAAGCAGTAGTAACTTAATGGGAATGAAAGGGCTAAAGGACTGACTCACTGACTGACAGACATACCGATAGTTTATCACCCAAGAGGTCTGTACTGCTCAGGGGCAAAGGAATAGGAGAGCACCAGGAAGAGGCTGCTCACCACACTACTGCCCCAAGCTTTGCAGATTGTAGTCTTCCCTTTCCCCCCTACCCCAGCCTCAGATTCATAGGCTTTACAGGCCATACACCATTTCTGTAGCACAGGATTGGAAATGTTCTTCCTCAGAGGAGATTTAGGTTACAGGAAGAACTAGAGAGAGAAAACTACATGAGATTTTTTTTCAAGTGGATTTCCCTTCCTTCAGATTCTTCTGTGGAAGAGCTGGATAGTCCTTTCTAGGGAAAACGGACTGTGTCAAATTAACTTTTTTCTCCCAACAATTTCCTCCTCCTTTTTAAAAAAAAGTCATAATCCAAAATCTAACATTAAAAGGAAATGTAATCTTAGGCCCATACCTTTCAGTTCATACCTGGCTTTGTACAACATTTTCAGGTAGCACTATGTGCCTAGAGCAAACCAATACAATTAGTGCCTGCTAAAATCAGTCAGTTTATTGGAAGAAAAAAATAAATCATATTCCTCCACATTATGTAGTTGTCTGATCACAGCATCAAAGTTGTTTAGTTTAATCATTTTGGTTTGGTTTTTTTCCAAATTATGGTCCACACAAACTAATGAAATTACTTCACAATGCACAACTGAAAAATATTATATACATTGGTTTGAGGAATTTTTTTGTAATAAACCGTCCCTTCCCCACACCCAATCTAAGATATTAGAGTGAAAATGTACTTTAGTGGCAAATGAAACTGTTTATTTTTTTAATAAATGCTCTGTGAACATTTGGGGTTTCTTCCTCTTTATAAATGAAGACAGCAATGAAGAGGACTACATTGTATTCAGAGAAACAGAGGAAATTCAATTCTCTTGACAAAACAAACATCCGTAGACTTGTGTAGTCTACACATTTCAGTGCATGTGAAAATATTTGGTGTTGTAGAGTGACTTCCTTGAGTGGAAATAATACCAAAGCTAATAATGAGATTTTTCAGAGGGAGGAAACTGCTGCTATTTTAGTAATTTAACATCTCAGATTGTTTATGGATAGTTTCCTGTCTAACACATTCAGCTGAACAAGTTGGTGTTTGAAGATGCTTAGACATATTCATTTTTAACTGCCTCTGACCATGACATTGGGTAAGTTCATTAAAAAATGGATGGAAAAATGAGCACCCCTTCACTCTCAATTGGCTTTCATATATCATTGGGATAAACAATTATTGGTTTATAGACTCTATTCATTTCAGTAACTAGGGCCATCTTTGATTTTTCTCTTCTCAATTTGTTATGCTCCCTTAATAATTTGATAACTGTTTTTATCCTTTTAGTCAATCAGTATAATACTAAACTCCATTTCTGTTACTGAATCTAACTAAGAGATTGGTCTAACTGCATCTGTATTGACTTCACTTTATATCTGGTATTTCAGATAACTTGCAGAATTCATTTCAGTATCAGAAGAGGGAGAGAGTGTTTTAGATTTTCAGTATAATAGCCAAAATTCTAAAATATTTTGTTAATTCTATTTAAAACAATATTGAATAAGGGTGGGGTTTTTAAGAGTCTAATGGGACTAGGTATTTTAATCCTATTACATTTCAGTACGACTGTGTCTGGCTACTTACAGTGTGGCCCTATTCCCATGAGCATCTGAACAGCTACCAGTGTTCAATGGATTTATACTCATGACACTTTTGTCTGGGGAAGTCTTATGCCCATTTTAGAGATGGGGAATTGAGGCATATAGAAAGTAAATGCTATATCCAAGCTCATCCAGGAAGCCTGTGGCAGGCGGGGAATTAAACCAATATCTTCCAAGTGCCAGACTAGTGCTCTGATCAATAGGATATCTTCCTCTTACCTCTGTTAGGCTTCTTTTAAAATCCTAGCCTAAGTGTATTAGAAATTGTTGTATTATTTTACAGTATTTTTTGTTGTCTATTATACTTGCATTTAAAAATTAGCAAAGAATTTTCAATTAGACTGTGCAAATAATGAATATTTTGTTTTCTTGGCAACTAAAACATATCAAAGTTCTATTTCTGGTAAAACCAAAAATGAAGTCTTTAAACATTTTTGGTAAATAAAAAAAATTAGAGAATGTTTTGGAACAAATGTTTCATTTGGCTCAGCTTGAAATTGTTCATTTGGATTCGGCATTAAACAAGAGCAAAAGAGGACTAGATTCACAAAATGGACATGGGAGAAGGAGGTACCATTCTTTTAATGCAGAGGGCTAAGGCGCACAGGTTCAAGTTCTCAGCATGATTCAGAGAAGTGCAATTGAATCTAGTTCTCACACATCTCAGGCAAGTGCTGTAAGCACTGGGCTAAAGTTGTCACAAGGATGACCACCATTAACACTTAGACCTTCTCCAGTCATTTTGTGATGTAAGCCCAAAAACCTGGCATGTTTTGGCATTACCAACACATTTTGATTTTTCTGTTCAGTCAAAACCATTCAGCAAACATGACATGAATTTATGAATAGTTGCAGGTTATCCAAAACTGTATTTGCTGCCCAGCACTACTTAGCCTCATCAAGCATATTCCAATTAGTTTAGACTCTGTCACATGACCTAAAGCAAGCCTGCAGTATTGTCTTTTGATAGCCTTTACTTATATTACACGAAGAACAAATATATTAAAAGAATGCTATTGGGGTTACAAAATCCAAAAGTGAATTAGGAAGTAATAGATTCCATAGCTGGAAGGGACTATGCATTCTGGCTGACCTGCTGTATACACGGGACATAAAACAGGTGGGCAAATACCACCCCATGGGCCAAATCCAGTTTGTCATGGTTAGACCCTGGCAGTCCCCCCACCTCAATGTTTACCTGCTCCTCCACAGGTATCGGGTGACCACCACTCCCGTTGGCCGCGGATTGCCATTTGTTGCCAATGGCAGCCATGGGAAATGGCGTCCTGGTCCGCGCCGCTTCCCACACTCCCATTGGCCATGAACAGTGATCTGTGGCCAACAGGAGCTGCGAATGCCCAGTATCTGAAGAGGCACAGGTAAACATAGCAATAGTGGCCACCAGAACTAACCCTGGCATAACGCTGCTTTTTTACTACTCACCCCTGCCACAGAATATCCCCCAAATAATTTCTAGAGCAGATCCATTAGAATAACATCCAATATTGATTTTATAATTGCCAGTGATGGAAAATTAGCTGTGACCTTTGGTAAATTGTTCCAGTGGTCAATGACACTTACAATAGAAGTTCATGCTTTATTTCTTGTCTAGTTTCAGCTTCCAGCCACTGAATTTCTCTGCTAATGAGATTTCCCTGCTCTGTAATACCTTTCTCTGCGAAATTGAAGAGGCCATTATTAAATATTTATTCCCCATGTAGGTACATACAGTCAGTGATCAGGTCACCTCTTAGCCTTCTCTTTATTAAGCTAAATAGATTGAGCTGTATCATTGTATAGTCAGTTTTGTAATCCGTTAGTCATTATGGGCTCGTCTAGACTACACGGAAGATTTGAAAGAGGATATGCAAATTCCACGGGATTTCCTCAAAAAATGAGGTTTACGCTGCTTTTCGAAAAAGGGGCGGGGGTTGCCGAAAAAGCCACGTCCCAACTACTTTCACTTTCGAAAGCTCCGCTTTTGGAAGTGAGATCGGAAGAAGATATGCAAATTGATCCTCTTTTGAATCTTCCACATAGTCTAGACATAGCCTATTGCTGCTCCTCTATGAATCCTCTCCAGTTTATCAGCATCCTTTTTTAATTGTGGACTGAAGAAATGGACACACAATTCTTTCAGTAGCGATGCCAGTTTTAAATGCAGAGGTTAAAATACTCTGTACTTCTATTCCGGGTTCACTTGTTTATGTAGCCCAGTATTGCATTAACTCCTTTGGTCACAGCATCTCACTGGGAGCTTATGTTCAGCTGATTGTCCATAATTATTTTCAACTTTGTGAAATTGGCCCTATTAAAACATCAAGTGTATGTGTGTATTTCTGGTTTGTATTTTATTCTGCTTGCATATGATAAATGTGGTCCCATCATAATTACTTGTACCTAAGCTACCATTAGTTTTTAGTTATTTGATCAATTATCTATTAGGATGAGGTCTAATACAGAATTCGGTCACTCTCTTCCAAGTTATCTGTGACTCAGAATCAGATAATGCTGTTTTTGACATTGAGTTGTACTTTTCCACTTTTGTTTACTCAATCCTTCATAAACCATTGATATTTTAACAATCCAATGGTACAGATCATCCCACCAGGTTTCAGTAATACCAGCTAGACTGAATTCATACTTACAAATGAGCAATTCAATTTTTTTCTTGTTTGTTACTTAGGCTACTAACATTGGTTGTAGGCAATTAAAGAATTTTTTCTCTTTGTGTCCTATGGTTCCTTGATTTTTGTCTCAGTATCTTGATTTTGTGCTGAGTGCTCAATCTTCCCTCATTTTATCTTCCCCTTATGTTATTAGTTTAATTCTGACTACTTTAGCCAGCCTGTCCCTGAAGATATTGGTCCCCCATCTACTGAGATGGAGGCCACCTAAACTATACATGCCCCTGTCCTCATAGAAGGTGAACCAAAAACCCAAAGCCCTCCACCTCCACCCCGATGCTTCACTTCCAGAATCTTCTGTCTTTTGTCTTCCTTTACTTCTGACACAGGAAGGATCTCAGCACACTTAAGAATTCCTTGAAGTCATCTAATACATGGCACAGTGTCATTAGAGTTGATATTAACCGTAATGAGTGGATCCTTCCCCATGGACTTCAGAAGCCTATCTGGTATTAGAGCAATGTTCTAATTCTTCTGAGTATTGAAACCCCCTTGCTGCCTCTATCAGAGAGAGGGGGGAGCAAGGAGGGGAGCAGGAGCCGGTGCGAGGGGGTGCTAGTTTAAAAGACGGTTCCCCCCAGCACCGTCTCCATGGGGGGCAGGAGAGGTAGAGGCACAGCAGGAAGCGGCTCGAGTAGAGATTGAGGCAGTCTCCGATTGCGCCACTTCTGCTGTGATTCTGCTTTAGAAATGTGTATTTCAAAGGCTAAGGCTCTGCGGGGAGCTCAGGGCCAGCGAGTGAGTCCCCCGCTGGTCCCGCGCTCCTTGTGGAGCTTCCTTTTGAAATGTACAAGACCCTCACTGGGGCTTTTGTACATTTCAAAGGCTGAGGCACCACAGGGAGCGCAGGGCCAGTGGGGGAGTCCCACTGGGGCTCTTGTACATTTCAAAGGATGAGGCACTGCAGGGAGTGTGGGGCCAGCGAGAGTCCCCTGCTGGTCCCGCATTCCCTGTGGAGCTTCCGCTTTTGAACTGTAGCAAGAGCCCGACAGGGCTCTTGCTATAGTTCAATGGCGGAGGTGCCCTTATATACTAATCCAATAGTTGATATAAATCCCATCAACTATTCAATTAGTTAATTAATCTAAATTTAACATCCCTAGTGGGCACCCATCTTGATGACACCTTTGTCATAACCAAATGTTCACAGAGGATAGGTTTGGAGAGATATTGTGAATAGGAGTGACTGATATCTTGCAGACCAGCATAATGATTGTTGGCAGGAATACTGGGGACAAATTGGAAAGGGTGACAGTGAAAAGTTGATAAGCACTATGGGAGAGTAAGCAGAAGATGTCAAAGTTAAATGAATACAGCTAACACTGGAGTTGAAAGCGTAGTCAATAACCTTACTTTTGAACTTTGTGGTGGTGGTATTTCATGAAAAATGTATGATCCCTTTTAGTTGTATTCTATCTGGATATGTCCCTCTGTACCACGCCTACATAATCTGTTCCTACCAATTGTTGATGTACATCATGTACCCGCTAGACTGCTATTGAATGAAACACTCAAGTATTAGCCAGATAGGATTCCCTTTCCCAACCACATTAACATATAATTTTTTCCTTGACATTGTTAATACGCTTTTAGTTTTTAGTATTTACCAAAGTCTCATCTATAGGCCAAAAATGTATTTCAAGTTTTGAATACTCACAAAAGTAAAATGCACCTACCATGTTCCTCAAATGCTTGGCTAAGTGCTACATGAGCCGAGACATGAATTTAATAGAAAATTGCCTTTTGCATCTTGTGTGGTCTCACCAATACAGGAGGCAGAAGAGATAAACAGTATTTGTCAGATTTAGGTCACAAAAAGACTATTTTAGTTCAGTTTTATGGGAGTGGTCCATACTTGAAGAACATTTTAAAAACAGATCTTGAAGTTAACATTGCTCTCTATTTGTTGCATAACCAGAAACTCACCTAATCATCTCATCAAGCTTTCTTAAAAATGCCACCAAAGTGAAATACAAGTGCTGAGAACAGCAAAATAATCTATTGCACTCAGTAAGGGGCTCTTATAACAAAGTTTGGATGGGAAATTACTTCAGATAATATTGTTAAGGCTTGATTTCTTTATAAAAGAAGCAGCCAGCCATAACAAATGATTTTCAAGTTCTATTGTTTTGGTATATACGATTGTGGAAAAGACACACAATGTTCTTTGTGTTTTTTGCCATTTATGTTTAGCCTCCTAGATAGATTTACCAAGGTTGACATTAAAGAACCACTTCTAACAATTTTTATGACCCAGTCTTGAGCTAGACACTTTTTTATATACGGGTAGCATTGCTAGTTTTAAACAAGCTTTTCATCTTCTTCATGGTGTGTTTGTGAGTACATTGCACTTGGCAGACAGAGTAATAGAAGCAATATTTTTGTGTAGTTGACTAAACCTTCATTATTGAAGTGGTTGGTGCATTTGCTATGTTTTTCCTTTTTTCTGTAATATTCAGGTTGTTTGTGTTTCTGCACATCTATGTAAGCTAAGCCCTGAAAGCAAGTATCACTGGTAAATAAGTATGCAAGCTGAAACTAAGCTGCTCTCTGCAGAGGATTTCTGGTAGAGTAGGAAGTAATACATCTTTGAGAAATTTAATGTACTAAGCTAATGCCTTTAGCATGCTAGCACTTCTTCACAACGTGCCAAAGGATCTTTATCTTTTACAGAGGAAAACTCTGTTATCCTCTTTTCCCCTTTGGTTCTCAAGGCTTCTAGTCTTTTATCTCTCTTCCACGAGTCTACCCAGTTTTGTCAGTAGTAGTGGAAATTGCTGCTTTGCTTATGGAAACACAGAGTGAACATGAAAGTTGTTACCTCACGGTAGAACATCCTGTGGAATATGTGATGATTAAAAATTATCCTAAACAGAAATCCTGCATCTAGCCACTTTCAGATGCTGAGAGAGTTCAAATTCATATCCTGCCTTTCTGGATATCTCCATAATAACCAGGCCAAATCCTTACAGAATTTGGGGACATTTAAGATTTGAATTTCAGGTTTCAGCCCCTCCTTTAATTTTGACCCTTTTTTGTAAGATTCCATTTTGAGAGATGGAATTACAGAGGTCATTAATTTTCTCATGGCAGTGATCTAAAGTGCCATAATGAAATAAAGTAACTTATTTCCTTCTAAAGCCCTGATTGCTGCTTAATTCCTCTACAAAACAATAGATGTAGACAAGAATATGCAACATTAATGGACCTCAATCTAGCACTTCCTTCAACAAAATAAAAGCATGTTGACCATAGTAGACTGGACACAGAGTTTAGCACATTCTGTTAAAGATTGGCCTGTCTGATGCACATTAGGCCCTTCAAAACCATGAGACATATTTGGTTATAGTGGTTTTCTTGGAGATTTGCCTTTTATTGAATTTCTATCAAATGCAGTCAGTTCCTGAAGAAGAAGATAAGAATTTAACTCTGTAGAGTCAGGCTCTAACCTCTGTAACCACTGTGTGAATCTGGAGTAACTGTTGATTTTCAAAAGTTTTCAAAAGTGACAAATGAATTTTTCTGCCTTAGTTTTTTTGGATGCCCACCTGGACACCTTTTAAGTGCTGAGTGTCTCTGATAATCAGACAACTTCAAAATGTTAGGCACCTAAAAATTGAGTCCTCAAAATGACTAGTTACTTTTGAAAATGTTGACCTCTAATTATAGCTAACGTCACACTTTAGATAGGAGAGTGTATATATACGTTTATGTACTGTATGTAATATAATGGGGTTACTGGTAAATATATGCCCCAGTCAATTTATGTTTCAGATTTATCCCTCTCTGTCTTATGGTTATGTGCTTTCTTATGATGATACATCTGTTGACTTGAAATCTGAACGTTTGCTTTTGTCAACTGTCTACTTAGCACTTTGAGATTGTTAGATGAAAAGTGCTAATGTGGTAAACTTACCTCAGCTGTAATTCTATTGACATCAGTAGAGTAAAAGAGAGGATAAATTTGTACAGAATGTATTTTTTACATTTTATTTTTTGTTTTATCTTGATGCATTGTTAGTTTTCTGTTTTGATGATAAAAATTGTCTTGTATTGGGAGGATCCATTCTGAGCATGCTGAATTTTAGGGCTGCAGGAATAGTAGATATTGAAAAAGATACAGTAGTCACGTTGGTAGTGACACCAAGGATGCGTCTAGACTACATGGCTCCGTCAGCGGAGCCACGTAAAGTAGTTTACCCGACATAGTCAATGAAGAGGGGATTTAAATAATCCCCGCTTCATTAAAATAAAAATGGCCGCCACGCTGTGCCGACAATCAGCTGATCCGCACAGCGCGGCAGTTCAGACGCCGGATCGGTCAACAGGGGAAGCCTTTGTCGATCGTTCCTGTAAACCTCGTTTCACGAGGCATAAGGGGGC
This sequence comes from Rafetus swinhoei, assembly GCA_019425775.1. Taxonomy (NCBI): domain Eukaryota; kingdom Metazoa; phylum Chordata; order Testudines; family Trionychidae; genus Rafetus; species Rafetus swinhoei. The sequence goes on from CM033424.1 coordinate 157,223,933, forward strand.
GGTCGACAAAGGCTTCCCCTGTCGACCGATCTGCATCTAGACTGCTGCGCTGTGCCGGATCAGCTGATTGTTGGCACAGCGCAGCAGCCATTTTTATTTTAATGAAGTGGGGATTATTTAAATCCCCGCTTCATTGACTGTGTCGGGTAAACTAGTTTATATGGCTCCGTCGACAGAGCCATGTAGTCTAGACACACCCCAAGAGTTTAAAGCCTTTTTATTCCACAAAAATTCCAAACTGTATTTTCAAATCTAGGGTACATTTACAGTGTGCTGTGTGCCACTCATTTAAACAATATGCAGTAAATTACCAACTCTTCTAGCATCTGTTTCTATTGGTCATTAATCAGCTATTTCTCAACTGAATGCAAGTCAGGTATATTGTGCATACAGGGTATAATAGTCTCCAGAAAAAGGTCCCCTGTGCCCAGTCATGGGCCCTCACACCCACGCATGGTATATCTACACTGCAGAGTTTTTTCAGAAAAACGGCCCTCCAAACACTCCACAAGCAACCCCCTATGAGGCCGCCCCCCCTAGCTGCAGGGCTGTGTGAAGGAGGGACAGCACAACCTCACGGGGACAGGGCTTTCCCCCTCACCTTCCCAAACCTCCTCTTTCCCAAGGGTCCCCCTTTTCCAGGACTCACCCCCGGGGAGTGCATCTTCCAGAAAAGCTTCTTCTGAAAGAAGTCTACAGTCTAGATGTAGCCTTTGCATTTATCAACATTAAAATTCATTTGCCATTATGTTGCCCAGTCATTTAGTTTTGTGAGATCTTTTTGAAGCTCTTCACAGTCTGGTTCGGTCTTTACTATCTTGAGTAGTTTAGTATCATCTGCAAATTTTGCCACCTCACTGTTTATCCCTTTCTTCAAATCATTTATAAATAGGTTGAACACGATTGGTCCAGTACGGAGGCTTGGGAGTCACCACTAGTTACCTCTCTCCATTCTGAAAACTTACCATTTATTTCTACTCTTAGTTTCCTGCCTTTTAACCAGTTATCAATTCATGAGTAGACCTTCCCTCTTATCCCATGATGTCTTACTTTACTTAAGAGCCTTTCGTGAGGGACTTTCTGGAAACCTAATTATGCTATTACCACTGGATCTCCCTTGTCCACATGTTTGTTGACCCCCCTCAAAGAACTCTAGTAGATTAGTAAGGCATGATTTCCTTTTACAGAAACCATGTTGACTTTTCCCCCAACAAATTATGTTCATATATATGCCTGACAATTTTTTTCTTTTCTGTAGTTTCAACTAATGTGCCCAGCACTGACGTTAGACTTACTGGTCTGTAATTGCCAGGATCACCGTTAGAGCCCTTTTTAAAATATTGGCATCACATTAGCTATCTTCTAGTCATTAGCTACAGACGCTGATTTAAAGGATAGTTTACAAATCACAGTTAATAATTCTGCAGTTTCATATTTGAGTTCTTTCAGAACTCTTGTGTGAATGCCATCTTGTTCCAGTGACTTGTTACTATTAAGTTTATCAGTTTATTCCAAAACCTCCTCTAGCGACACCTCAGTCTGGAACAACTCCTCCAATTTGTCACCTAAAAAGAATGGCTTGGGTTTGGGAATCTCCCTAACATCCTCAACCATGAAAACCAAAGCAAAGAATTCATTTAGTTTCTCTGCAATTACCTTTCTCCTTTAGCATCTCGATTGTCAGGGGCCCCACTGGTTGTTTAGCAGGCTTCCTGCTTCTGATGTACTTAAACATTTTGCTATTTCTTTTTGAGTTTTTGGTTAGCTGTTCTGCAAACACCCTTTTTGGTTTATGCTCCTTTCTGTTTTCTTCACTAGAATTCAACTTCTACTTTTTATCTCTCTCTGCTTCTTTTGCTTAGTTTTTAAGCCACAGTGGCACTTTTTTGGTTCTCTTACTGTGTTTTTTAATTTGGGGTATACATTTATAAAACACATGTGCAAAGTAATCAGTGAGTTGACAGGCAAATGGCAAACTTCTTGTTAGTTCCAAGTCTGGCTGATTGATATACAAAAAATTGAATCTAGCTTAGATGTAGTATATCTAGTTTAAGTAACAATATAGTTTATATCTAATACATCTATCTGGTATCTATTTGTTATTTTAATGTTTTAGATTTGTTTGTATGGTTCAGCACTTAACTGTTGCATAGTAGGCAATTTATTACTAGTTTTCATGCAGTGAAGTATTTTATATATTCATGGCTTCCAAATACTTCATTGCTGAACCTCAGGAATTATCTGTCTTATCAAATTGTAAACAAAAACCCAGCAGCTTATTTCTCAGCAGGGCTTATGGCAATCATCCAAAAACTGGGGTTGTGTTCAGAATACCGGCAAAATAAAAATGACACCTTCTCACTCCTCATTCAATAGATGTGTCTGAGTTCCAGTTCATGCATCATCCCTCAGAATTGTTAGTTAAATTCTAACTGCAGAATCTTAATTTTTTGCTGATGTTCCAAGTAGTAAGAGCCTAGCAGCACTTTCACATTTTAGGCTGAGTTGAGTCGCCAGCTGTTAGGAAAACTGGGCCCTATTCATCATTGCCCTATGGCCCTTTTTACATCTCCTGGCATGTCTTTCATTACACCCAGATGTAGAACTTGCTTTGTCAGCACCTCCTCCACCACAGCCCTACTCACAAAGAATGTTTCAGGAAAAGCTCCTTTTTTCTTTAACGTCTTGTCTTCTTCTGCCTTCGCCCCCCCTCCCCCCCCCAAAAAAGAGTAGGAACTAAGGTCCCAGCTCAACAAAGCACTTCTGTACATGCTCAGCTTCAAACACAGTCTTGGGTGTTTTCCTAAATTTGGCTTTAAGGTCTGCAGATTTGCAAATAGTTTACAAAATCACCCTGATTCCCATTGCATAACAGTTTGGTATTATGCAGATCCTTTTTTATTATGCAACTTGTTACCAGTCCTCACTGGCTTATATAAACTTTTCCTGTCATCAAGAAACCAGGGTGACAGGTACTTTAGAAACACCCATAGCTTAAATATTGTAGATAAGAGGGGATATGTAAAATATCTTGAACTTTAATGCAATGGAACACTATGCACTATTAATTTTAAAGTTGCTATAAGGATCAGTAAAATGTTCTCAAGACAAAGTACTGATGAAGAGAAATGTTTTCCTTCTACTAATATTCCATGAACTCTTCCTGTGGGTAGTCTTTCCAGACACCAGAGCTTGTGTTGTTAGATGTTTTCACTAGCATTTATTTGTCTGGTTGTTCCTGTGTGGGGATTTTTTGATTTTACCACATGATCTTTACCGTAAAGTACAGTAATGAATGAGCTGACGTAGAAGTATTTTGCTGACACTGTGGAAAAAGATTGGTTAAAACTGGGTACTACTCTTTCATAGACTTTATTAGGAGCTCCAGGTCTTGGATCTCAGATGTTGTCAGGATGTACTGAATGCTTATGAAAGATGCTTTATCATGCGAGTACTCAGCTGAAATTCTGATAGTAGCCTTTAGCGTTGTGAAGTTACTTACTCTATTGTCATCCTGACCCACTTTCACCCTGACTTGATTAGTTTCATTTAACATAAGCAACTTCTTCCTTATATAAAGCCCTGCTTCTGTAACTTCCATTCCAATTCATCTGCTGAAGTGGGTTTTACCCACAAAAGCTTATGCCCTAATAAATCTGTTAGTCTCTAAGGTGCCACAGAATTCCTCGTTGTTGTCTGCCAATACAGACTAATACTTCTATACCTCTGAGACTTAATAAATATGTGTTCATCAATACTTCTGGAGAAAATGTAAGCTTTTTTCTCCCTGGCATGTTTAGTCATTTCTGCTCAGTAGAGTTTCAGGACAGGAATAGCAGCTCTATTGCAAGTGATGATGGACGTGCATAGGACACTTTCATGTATGGGACACTTTCAAAGCTGCTGTTTCTATTAGAATTGTCTCTGCCTTGTTCTATTAGCATCTCACAAACACTCTGTTCTCTTAAAAAAAACTTAAAAAACAACAAATAGACTAGTAACACCTTAAAGACTAACAAAACGGCTATGTCTATACTGTGCTGTTTTGCGCAAGAAATATGCAAATGAAGTGAAGCATGGACTATTGCCATGCCTCATTTGCATAATTTAATTATTGAGCGGCCGCTTTTTGCGCAAGAGGCTTTTGCACAAAAAGGAGCTGTATAGATGGCTCCTTTCTGCGCACAAAACCCCTCATGGGCAAGAGCCGTTCTTCCACTTTTTTTCAGGAAGAACGACTCTTGCGCAAGAGGGGGTTTTTGCACAAAAAAAGCGGCTGCTCATTAATTATGCAAATGAGGTGTGGCGATATTCCATGCTTCACCTCATTTGCATATTTCTTGCGCAAAACAGCGCAGTATAGACGTAGCCAACATGTAGGTGATATCATGAGCTTTCGTGGGCACATCCCACTTCTTCAGATGACAGGAGTATCAGAAGTCCAGATCCAAGAATAAATAAGGGAAGGGGAGGGGAGGAAGAGGAAAAAAAGGAGGGGGAAAGAAGAAAAAGTAAAGAGAGAGAGACAGTGAGTAGATGGTTCAAATAGTAACAACAGGCTGATAAGAACAATTAGCACTTCCATTGTTTGGTTGGTAGGTTAAGTCATAGGATGTGGAAGGTAGTACATGAGCCAGCAGATGTCCTTGTTCATACCATTTGCATAAGAATTAAATTGTGAATGAAGTTAAGTTCCAACCCTTCTCTGTATATTTGGCTTGTGGAATTGTCCTGAAACAAAACGGTGACTTGGAGATCCATTAATGAGTGTCCAGATAGATTAAAGTGTTCTCCAACAGGTTTTTGTGTATTGCCTTTTCAGATATCTTATTTGTGTTCATTAATTCTTTCCTGTAGAGATTATCCAGTTTGGCAAATATACATTGCAGTGAGGCACAGCTGGCATTTGATGGCATAGATCACTTTAGTGGATGTGCAGTTAAATGAGCCTCTGATTTGGTGGCTGATGTGGTTGGGACCAATGATGAAATCGTTTGTGTAGCTGTGTGGGCAGAGCTGGCACTGGCTGCTTGCACGGGTGGGTTCCTGGATGATTATGATGGAGGTGTGTTGCGTGGTTATTGGAAAGAATTTGTTTGAGGTTAGGGGTTGTCTGTAAGCGAGGATTGGTCTTTCCAAGGCCTCTGAGAATGAGGGGTCATTTTCTAGAATAGGTTGTAAATTGTTGATAATGCATTGGAGGTGTATAAGATGTGCACTGTAGGTGATGACAAGTGGAATTCGGTTGTTTTCTCTTTTTGGCCTGTCTTGAAGTAGTTCTTGTCTGGGTACTTTTTTGGCTCTATCGATCTGTTTTTTCACTTCTCCAGGTGTGTATTTCAGTTTTGTGAATGCTCTATATAGATCCTGTAGGTGTTTGTCTGTGGGACTGGAGCAAATCCGGTTGTATCTTAGGGCTTGGCTGTATACAATAGATTGAGAAATGTGTCTGGGATGGAAGCTAGAGGCATGAAGGTAAGTATAGTGGTCAGTAGGTTTCCAGTATAGGGTGGTAGAAATTTGTCCATCATTTAATTGTACTATAGTGTGAAGGAAGTTGTTGAAGTCCCTGTGAAATACTTCAAGGGCCTCTTTCCTGTGGGTCCATATGATGATGATGTCATTGATGTAGCATAAGTAGAGTAATGGTCCTGGGGGCGAGAGCTGAGGAAACATTTTTCATGGTCAGCCATAAAGATGTTGGCGTATTGTGGTACCATGCAGGTGCCCATGGCTGTGCCGCTGACCTGAAGATACAAATTGTCTCCGAATCGGAAGTAGTTGTGGGTGAGGACAAAGTTGCAGAGCTCTGTAACCAGGTGTGCTCTGCTGTCATCGGGGATGGTGTTCCTGATAGCCTGTAATCTGTCTTCATGTGGAATGTTGGTGTAAAGAGCTTCTACATCCATGGTGGCCAGGATGGTGTTTTCAGGAAGTTTACTGATGTTTTGTAGTTTCCTCAGGAAATCGGTTGTGTCTCGAAGATAACTAGGAGCGCTGGTAACATAGGGCCTGGGAAAAAAGCCAATATAGTCAGATAATCCTGTTGTAAGTGTGCCAATGCTTGAGATGATGGGTCATCTGGGATTTCCAGGTTTGTTATCTTGGGTAACCGATAGAAAACTCCTGGTCAGGGATTGGGGGGGTGTTAGTGTAAATTTGTTCCTGAGCAGCATCACAGAGCTTCATGACTAGTTGCTTCAGGTTTTTTTGGTATTCTTTAGTGGGATCAGAGGAGAGAGGCCTGTAGAATCTGGTGTTGGTGAGTTGTCTGGTCGCCTCTTGTTCATAATCTGTTCTGTTCATGGTGACTACAGCACCCCCCTTTGTCAGCCTCTTTGATTATGATGTTAGAATTGTTTTTGAGGCTGTGTATAGCATTGTGTTCTGCATGACTGAGGTTGTATGTTATATGCTGTTGTTTGCTGACTATGTCAGCTCGAGCACGTTTGCGGGAAGCAGTCCATGTAGAAATCAAGACTCTCGTTACAACCGTTAGTAGGGATCCACACAGGAGCCTTCCTCTTGTTCTCTTAAGAGAGTCAAAATGAAGCCTGTTTCCAGTAAGTTTTCCAGGGTCATCAATAACATAGAGCCATGCACACATAGAACGGTATTTCAATAGGCTGCAGAAAACATTGGGCAATCCAACAACACTCTCGTCACTTGCATTAATTGTTTTGGTTTTAGTTTTTATTTTTTGTAAAAGGATTTAATATGCTTTTAAAGCATGACTGACCAACTTCAGCATGTTGCCTTTATTTGAAACTTCAACACTTCCATACAGCCAGATCTTCAAAAGCTCTCTTGAAAAGTGCAAAAGTCCAATGTAGGCACGTGGCCACTGCCATGCCCATATGTAACATAAGACTTGCAGGACTGATTCCTCTCACACTTACATGAGTGTAACTCCCAGAGTAATTTCTGGGATTACTCCTGATATATGCTAGTGTGAGAAGAAAATCAGGAAAAATGGCCCTGTAGGAACAATGTCCAGTTGTTAGCCATAATCCAAAGGCTAACAACTGGACATTGTTGTTAGCCAATGAAAAGATATTAAGGAACTTTGAAATTGGGTATTTTATGCACAGGTCATTCAGGAGCATGCATCTTCCAATATTTGGACCACTAATTCACAAGATCGGCAAATACACACCCTTTTGTACGTCCATTTTTGCACTGAGCTACTGTGTCATCCCTTCTCTTCCAATCTTACCTTATAATGTTGCGTTTAGTTTGGGACTGACTTTCCTTACAAAGCACCATGGTACTATTCTAACCTGAAGTAATTTTATGCCAGAAACAAATTCTGCAACTTGCTGTGCATTTCTGTAATTAACCGTGGCAGAGCCCTAACATTCCCTCCTCACAATGTGGATTTTTTTCCCCATTTGGTTTTTGCTAGATTCCACAGGGAGCCTCACAGAATGATTTACAGAAAAAAAAGAGGCGTGCCCCTCCACCACCAACTCCTCCTGCTCAAACCATGCCAAACAGAACAGAAGAAAAGGAAGACAAGAGGAAGAGCACAATGGGTAAGCACATTGCTTTTCTTTGTTCTTTAATCCAATGCATGTGCTTTAAGTGGCTGGGCTTGCTGTTTGAAGATTTCCAGAGTAATAAAAAGCAAATAAAACTCCTTGGGGTGATGACAGTGTTTCTGCATGGCATTTAAGGTGCTTTGGCTCAACTCTCCATTCTCTTCAGTTGAGCTATGACCATTTGCACCAGCTGAAGGTCTGCCCCATTGTTTTCAAAGCCATCACCCTTGCTGCTGTTAAATACACTTTGTCCTTTTGTCCCAGTGTGGTTTTACGTCAGTACGTTCCATAGAGTTTTGTTCTTGTCCTCGGTCCTGTTTGAGATGACTCTGCATTCACAGAGTCTTTAGCTAATCAGTGCAAGAAAAGAACCGGTCGGTTCTGAAATAAATTTGGTAAGTACCACAAGAAAATAAAGAAAAGTTTAGTTTTCAGTTTTATGTGCTTTAGCTTATTTATTCACACCCAGATAGAAAGAGAGACTGAGAAAAAGCCTTCCAGGTATTTCAGGTCACAGGGAGTTATGTCTGCAAGATTATTCCCTTAGATAAGAAACTGATTTCTGAAAGATACGAGCTAATAACCCCACGCATTGGAACTCATTATCCAGTACATTAAGGGAATCATTTAAGAAGTGCTACAGTGCACTTGACACACTCCAGTTTGCATCTTCAACCTCAGCATTTTCACATAGCAGCAGACATGCATATAGGATACCATATAAAATGAACACCCTGTCATGCATAATTGCTGGCATTGCGAATGCTTCACACTTTAGAAAGAAACCTCGTGGCTTTGTTTCAACATTTATTTTCAGTAAATGCCTCACATTTAATGTGTCAGCATTTACGTAGTAAAAGGAGTCCATTATCCTGTAATATGTTTGACTCCATTGGCATCTCTTCTTTAAACTCTCTAAGGAGAATGCTATCGCTGTGCAATATAACATAACCATTTTCAGAAAAATTGGCTGCATGTTAACTATTAAGTATATCACAATCTGTCATTCCCAATGCCTCTCCCTACAACCGCAAGTCAATACTGATAACATTTGGTGTTTTAACTTTATGTTAATGTTAACTTTATTTTATGTCACTGCTTGAAGGGTTATAGATGAAATAAAAAAGAACAGAACCACACATTTCTATCCACAGTCATATAGCTAGATTAGCCGGACCCCTAGCTGATATAAATTGGCATAGATCCATTGACTTTAATGGAGCTTTGCTGATTTATACCAGTGAAGGATATGTTACATAATAATCTCCTATATACTTTTAATTTTCTGCTTCAGTCTTAGATGAATATAATTATTGAGATTACCGAGCTTCCCTTGTAAGATTGTTTAAACAGCTTCTTTGGGATGTTAACTCTGAAACCATGAGACAGCACAGATGTCTCAGGAAACAAAAAGGAAGGAGTAAATAAAGCAAGACAGTAGAAAGAGCAGCGCAATGGGGCAGATTAAAACGCCTCTTTTAACCCTAACCATACTAACTGGAATTTAAAAATCATGGAAAAAACTGGCAAATGAATCAGCTTAAATATTTAACACCAAATTGCTTAGAAGACTGACCCCAAAGTGCTGTGCCTAATTTTCTTAAAGCAGTCAAAAAGGACACTGGAGTTCAGCATACTTATGGGCATTAAATTGTTCCTTGCACCTTTATAAGGTGGATATTGCCTATGAAAATCCTGTTCAGTTAAATCTTTTTGGACCTTGCTCCTAAATCACCGCTACACTAACGCATTCAGGACCAGGCTTTGAAGGCCTTCTATGAAGTTTAAAGTGTTATTCATCCCACAGGGCCAAATTTAAATTCTTTGGCGAGGCTTGGGTGAAGTTGGCTGATTGATAGCTCAGAATTATTCCTAGTGGTTTAGTAATTCCACTTAAGGTTTGGTGAGGCTGGAGCCTTTCCATAAACAAGAAGGTTGTGTCTACATTGGCACCCTTTTCCGTAAAAGGGATGCTAATGAGACACTTCGGAATTGCAAATCCGCGGGGGATTTAAATATCCCCCGCGGCATTTATGAACATGGCTGCCGCTTTTTCCGGCTCGGGGTTTTGCCGAGAAAAGCGCCAGTCAGACGCGATCTTGCGAAAATAAACCCTTTTCTGGAAGATCTCTTATTCCTACTTGAAATAAGAAGATCTTACCTTGAAAGTAGGAATAAGAGATCTTCCGGAAAAGGGTTTATTTTCCGCAAGATCGCTGTTTAGACTGGCGCTTTCTCCGCAAAACCCGAGCCGAAAAAGCGGCAGCCATGTTCATAAATGCCGCGGGGATATTTAAATCCCCAGATTTGTATTCGGTCTCATTAGCATCCCTTTTACAGAAAAGGGTGCCAATGTAGACACAACCGAAGAGAGTATGAGATACAGTCAGAAGCCACAGGGGCCTGCTGGACTTCAAGTGAATGTCAGTGGTAGCTGAACATGACTGTAGCACTATCACACATGGAGAGCATGTTTTTCAGACCTATGAATTATCATGTGCATCTTTCTCTCACTCCAAAAGGAGAGAGAGATCTGCTTCTATGAAGACCAAACGTTTCCAAGGTTTACCCACCACCAACTGCAAGCAGGGTGCGACACTGCTGATATTTATTGAGATATCTAATAATCTAAAAGAGACTCATTTATATCATGTGGTATGCACGATACCCAATTAAGTACTATTATGAGGATCTATGCATTTCTTATCCAGGTTAGAAACTGAATCATACAAACCTCAACGAAACAAGCAGCCTCTTCACACTGTCAAAACTAAAAAGAAAAACAAGTAAAAAGAAAATGAAAGCCCAAATAGCACATCCACCCAGAAATACCGTCCTTCACTATTCCCCTGCCTCTTCAAAGAGTCAGGGAAATAGACGGTTTTACGTAGTATCCTATAGGTCAGCAGATTTGGGCTCTGTCAGATCAAGAGATCCTGAAGGAGGGAGGGTTCACCTTCCTCTACAACATGGGGCATGGGGCATTTGCAGATTTAAACTAGAGCAAATGGTAGATTCTCCATAACTTGACGTCTTTAAATAATGATTTGAGAACTTCGGTGAATTAGCTAGAAATTATGGGTTTCTTACAGGAGTGGATGGGTGAGATTCTGTGGCCTTCAGCATGATCATGATGATCCCATCTGACCTTAAACTTTACGTTGTTAGGGCTACATCAGGGATCAATGCTCTGAGATTGATCCATTGGCGGTTGATTTAGCGCAGTGGTTCCCAAACTTTTCGGCATCACGCCCCCTTTTTGATTTTTGAGAAACCCTTACGCCCCCCCTCCCAAAAAAACAGCAGTAAAACTTGGGGTGGGATTGATGGGGGAGGTGTGGCTGGGTCGCCTCGCGCTCCCCCTGGAATTTCTTCACGCCCCCCCCGGGGGGCACGCCCCTCAGTTTGGGAACCCATGATTTAGCAGGTCTAGTGAAGACCCGCCAAATCGACTGTATATCACTCTGTAGTCAACCTCTGTGCTCTACCCCGACAAGAAAAGTAAAATAAGTCGATGGAAGAGTTTCTCCCATCAACCCCCCCTGTGGTGTAGACTCAATGGTAACTTGATCTAATGTTCATTATTAACATACCTGGTGTTGTGTATCATAAGTCAACTTTCTGCAGTAGCGTAGACATAGGCTAAGGGAGAAACAAATGTTTATAAAATCTCAGGAAGATATTTTCTGTATAATGTTTGTAGTGTGTTTTACTATTTGTCAAAAAATCAATTGAGATTTATGGTGATTGATGTGTATAGATTGTTACATACATGTATATATTGGGCCTGATTCTTATCTCGTGTACCTAAATTTAACAGCAGAATGTTTCCAGTGATTTTCTCCTGGTTCACATTGGTGTGAGTGAGAGCAGAATCAGATCCAGACAGAGTGGACCATCGAGGGAGAGGGTGGGTGAATACACACGCTTTTGTGTGTTTTAAAAGAAACATAAAAAGAATTGACAATAAAGTAACTAGCTAATTGATCCTCCTGTAGGTAATGGACGACAGATGCCACAAAAGCCTCCTAGAGGCAATACACGTGGTCCACCCCAGTTAGTGATTCCCCTTCCCCCACCTTACCCTCCTCCTGACACAGACATTATGGATTCAACCGACTATTACAGTGAAGCACCTGATGTTACAACACCAACAAACCTGGTACCTAAACGTATGTTTAAAAATATATGTATTTCCTTCTCATTTCTTTAGCGGTTACTCTTGAGGAAGCTTTTCCAGACTTTCCTCTCAGTTCTCCAGACATACTTTTTTTTTTCTCTTCCAGCCTCTCTTCTTGTGAAATGCTCAATGCATTATATCAATATGATTAATTAATAGGAGGTGAATGAAACATTTGCTTATAGATATTGTTGCTGCAGCTTCTTAGCTCTTATATGGAGACAAGTAAATACGACTGTCAAAACATGCAGTTTCATGCATTTCAAGGCAAAAAAATGTGTGATTTAGTATTTGATTTGTTTCTTCATAAACATTCTCCCTCTCCCTCTGAAGACATAGGTGCAATAAACTATTGAACAACCATTGTAATCTGTCAGACTAATATTTTCCACACTTTTACAACCTGAAGCCCCTGTTCAAGAAAATGAAATCAGTCACACTCACCACATATTTTAAAGACGAACTCACCTTAGTATGTACATCTTCCATGCCCACCAGACTAGCCCTAGGTGCACTCTCTTCTTTGGGAAGTCTTATCAGACAATGCAGTGTGATAGTTGTAGCATTCTTCCTTATTTGTGTGAAACATGTTTCAGAAATATCATATAGACTTTTTTCAGATCTTGGTTTATGATCTAAGGCTCAGATCCTGCAGATGACTTCACATGGGTATGTCCCTTTGCATGCACACAGCTTGGTCAACAGGGCCCTACAAAGGTACAGGATCGTCTCAAGTGCAGTAATTTGCCGAACCAGAGCCAGTTTGTTAACCGCATGAATATGTTAGTGTATCTACGCTAATCCCACTGAGATACTTCTCTGGGAACTTTTCATTGCAAAGATTATACTTTAAGTAACTCTCCGCCCAATGTATTAATGTTGGAGTGGGGCTGGTTGTTGCCTACAAGCTAAACTCAATGCATTATTGTTCAAATCATAGGTAAGGAGATGTAGAATGTCAAGTTTTATAAGGGAGATGGGGAAGAAAGGTTTGTGCCAAGGATTTCTGTTACTAGAAAACACAAGTGTTAATGTGGATTAACCTATTTTATTCCTACCAGTGTATGAACAAATTTCTTGTTGTAATTAGATTTTTTATTTGATACCATCGGATTATACCCAGTGGTTCTCTTCTTAAAGATCTGTTCTGGACATGTTTTAATCAATATTTGTGCTTCAGCTGACTTCATTACAATATTTTCCAATGCTCCTCTGCTCCACTCTGGCAATCAAATGCATTTTATGCTACTCTGATTTTTATCTGCCAGATCATTCGTTCTTAAACAAAGGTGATATCCCAGCCAAAAGTGTTTAATTTAAGCTTTTACTTGGAAACATTACATGAGCATTTAGTGTCCTCAGCTCATTCAAATCATGGAAGTGGAGCTTAGTACATCTTTTAAGAACTCTTATTCAGTATTGAATCTGATCAAACCTACACCGATTGCACCTTCATATTTATAATCTGTACTCCACTAGAAATATACATACAGGTTGATCCTCTCTGGTCTGGCATGATTTTAGTTAGCTGGATGTCTGCTTATCATGGATGTGGCCGATATTCTTGCAGTCCATAAAGTTTGATTACAGCCACCAGTCCTGGCTCTCAGTGTTCTGTGCTGTTATTTAGCTCTAATTTACCCCTAAATGTCTTCTAAGGGCCCAGTAAGCAGTGGACGTGTTGGTAATGCTGCTAGACAACATTGATCTCCCATGGTTCAGCAAATTCTCTGGTTTGGCCAGATCCCGAGGGTGCCAGAATAGAGAGTTTCAACCTGTATTATATACTCTATGTTCTCTTAATCAGTTCCTGTAGTTCTGTGCAACTTTATCCCTGCGAAGAGAAAAGGAGATAGACATCACCACATTGCTTTGTGCATGTCTGAAAGTTGCTCAGATGCCCTAGCAAAAGATGCAGAATAAGAACTCGAATAAAAGTAACTGGTGGCGTTTGCTATGCCACACATAAAAGCATCTGAAATATTTTAAGAGGAAATCCTGTTTTTATGATGATTACATCAGATAACTGTGCAAATCTCAACAAATATTGGTAGAACAGGGCAACTTCAGAGCACAGATGGCTTGTCTAGACTATGCCGAAGAAGTTCTGAAAGAGGATATGCAAATTCTGCAGGAATTTGCATATTTTCTTCTGATCTTACTTTCGAAAGTGAAAGTAGTCGGGACGCACTTCCTCAAAAAATGAGGTTTATGCAGCTTTTCAAAAAAGGGGGGGGTTGCCGAAAAAAAGGTGTCCCGACTACTTTCCCACGGAATTTGCATAGCCTCTTGCATATCCTCTTTCGGAACTTCAGTGTAGTCTAGACATAGCCAGAGTGAGAAGAAGTACATTTCTACTCTGTGCTCCTTCTTTGTCTTTGGTGAATTCTTAAGCAATGGGGTGAATAGGAATTTTTACATTGACTTTAGTGAAGCCAGGATTTCATCCACATTCTCTTGACAGCCTTTGCTGTGGCTGCCCTGGCATGTCCCTAGATGCTGCAGCCAATGGGAGCTTTGCATATGTTGCAAACATGAAGAAAATTAGCTTTTTCCAAAAATGGAAGTATTCATTTAAAAGGTCACTAAAAACCGCAATAGGTAGATCTATGTAACTGCTGTATCTGAATTTAGGTTCTTAATTTTGAGCAAGTTAGACTTAAATACAGGAAATGGGATTAGAGGATGTGGGGTGGGAGTTGAGTGGGTTAGAACCACTCATGAGTTTTCAGTGATGTCCTGTTGCCTGAGAATGCTTTGTATACTGCAGGTAGGAGCTACAGAGATGATTCCTGGAGCATAGATTTAGATTTAGACAATAAATGTTTTCTCAGAAAAATGTGGGAGTAAGAATCAGTTACTGATGCTTGATATTAATGAAAAGTATATTTGTTCTTAAATGACAAAAAAATTCACACTAGTGAAGATCATATCCTTTTGACATTGACCAGGCAAATGGCCGCTTCAATCTGTCTTCTCGTGATTGCTATTTCAGAGCTAAATTCTGTGATCATTTGTGGTCAGTTACATTCCTATCCCTTATTTGCTGCCACCTTTTTGATCAGGCGCCATTCCCCTTTCTTCATTCTCCCCGCCAAGCAGACAGTTATTCCATTGTGCTCTGAGAAGCCTATTTCGAAGAATACCCATTTCATAGGAGTTAGATGGGGGTGCGGGGGGGGAATTGCTTTTCACAGTTTCCCAAACTTATGTAGAGCGTAAGTCATTTATGAATAGGGCCTTTCGTGAGATATTTGAGCTTTTCTGCCTTAATGTTAAGAGCCTCTTCTGCAAACAACAGTACAATTGTTCTAGACGATTTTTGTTCTTTAATCTTCTTAACACCTTTAACAGAGCTTTCCTGTTAATATTTGCACTGGACACAGCTATATGTTGTATGCATGTCTAAAATGATATATTCAGGGGATCCTTCTTCCTCTCTTAGCTTACTAATTGGGTTGTTTTGTGACCTGTTATTGTGAGTTTGGTTGAGTTTTGACTGTAGTTCATAAGTGGAGACTCTGTTACAGCTGTTGCATGGAGTTTGATTTTGCTATCTGGTTTGGTGTGTTCCTAATGAATGAGCTGCTAACAGGCGATCTGCTACGCCTAGTAGAAGATGCAAATACTGTAGAGTATGCTGTACTTAGAGCTTTGCAACTGTAGTATGCAACCTTTTAATGGTTTAAAACAGACCATTTGAATAGCAGCCTTACTCCTGTATCCTTTATATGATACCTTTCTATTCTGTTACGGACCACAAAATAAAAAATACAATAGGGAACTAAAGAGTTAGGTTAAAAAGGATAAATATTTCATCTTTTCACTGGATCAGAACCTGATATCCAATACCAGCAAAGTCAGTAAGAGTTTTTTGTGAGTAAGGATGATTAATTGATGTAGTTATCTCTTTAAATTTCTAAAATGCAACTGTCGGTTCCTGGTCCATAAGCTAAAATGCTAATTTGACTCAAAACTTGCATTGTATGCAAAAATAAAGCACAATCATCTAATATTCTCCATTACCATAACATTTTGGTTTCTTTTCACAAACCTATTTTCCTGTTTTATTAAATGGATAATGTACTAAGATATATATTTCTAGCTGACTGGCAATTCAACTTTATTGAGGAGAACAGGGATTTGCCTTCTTCCTTTCATCCTCTCTAGCTCCCATGTGTTAGTTTTTAAATGAAAACCTTGAATAGCATAGTTCATATCACCATAAATGACAGCAGATGTGAGAGTGACCTACAAACACCTTAGGCACCTCCATTCAGTAACTTAAGGTGGAGGTATCTGGTATTGTCAGCCCTTTAAGGACAGTTTTTAAAGACTGAACTTTATTAATTTTAAATAAAAATAACAGGAGAAATCCATAGTGGTGAAGCCATGTTTTCATAGCTATACAGGTTTGAGTATATTCAAATTAGCCATGGAATGAATGTTGACATCACGAATATACCACAACATTTGCAATTAATCAATGTCCTGAATTTCATTCTCAGTATAGATGCTGAGGTTTATGTGAGCACAGAAGATGAGCCACCCCCTAACTCAGTGGTGGGCAAAAAGCTGCCAGTAGGCTGGATTCGGCCCTCCAAACCACCGGATCCGGCCCAGAGCTGCCTCGCCGGAACCCTTAGGCAGAGAACAGCCTACACTTTAAAAAGTCAGATGTTCTCCATTCCAGATGGCTGGGGAGGGAGGAGGCAGACTTCTCATGCTGTGCCTGCCCCCCAGCAAAATCTCTTAGCTCCCATTGGCCAATTTCTCAGTTTCTGCCAATAGGAACTGAGAATTTTTGCTGGGAGCAGGGGCAGTGTAGGAAGCCTTCTCCCTTCCTCCTCTACCTCCCCCGTCCCCCTCCGTGCCTGCCTCAGGTTTCTGCTGGTAAGTGACTCCCAGCCAGAACCTGCCTCTGCCACCCCACCCCTCTCTCCTCCAAACCTCTGCCCTCCTCTACATATCCAAACTCTCGGCCACCTCCTGCACCCATATCCCCTTCCAGATCTGGCACCCCAATCCTCTGCATCAGATCACAAATCCTCTCCTACCCTAGGTCACATCCCAAAATCCTGCACCCCAGTCATTTCCCCCCAGATCCCTTCTGCACCCAATCTCCATCCCAGACCCCGGAATTCCTCCATTAATATCCTGGAACAGTGCGTCCCTCAACCACTTTCCAAAATCTTGGAGTGGCTCCCCATAAAAAATTATTGCCCGCCCCGCCCTAACTTCTTAGAGGTGGTCCCTAGAATATAGTTACGGTGCATTGAAATGAAGCTTGTCTGGCTAATCCTCCTGCCCTGCCTGTCCTGTGAGTAAATAAAGTATATGGGCTCCAAGATTGTCAGCCTGGCATCTTCCATGGGCATTAAAGTTCACTCCAGGAAAATAGAGGTCATGTAGATCTTGAGCATCTATGCATGTTATTTCATTGACTACAGAGGAATAGAGCCTGCTTGTTTAGTGAAAAATCTGGCCCCATGAATCCAGACTAAGATTTTCAAAAGAGCCTATGGGAGTTACATCCCCAAATGCCATTGAATTTCAATGGGATTTAGCGCTTTAAAAAATCTAACCTGAAGGTGAGTAGCATGCTAGCCATTCTTTCATTTTGGCCTGCACTTATGTTTATATATTTTATCATTTACTTTTTTCCCAACAGTTTATTGTTGTGCATCATTCCCTTCACACACCAAGCACGTCTGACAGAACTTGCCTCTTCCTATGACGTTCATACCTCTGACGCCTTCTGTTGCCTCTGCTACCCCAACACTTCCGTTGCCTTTCTTCCTTCCCTGCTAGAAGAACTCCTTGTATCTGACTGAAACCTTGGCTTCTTTTCTTTTTGAACTTGCACACCTTCATTTAATTAATATTGATTATATTTGGCTTTGTTTCACGCGCATTTGTTATATGTAGTCTCCAGAACTGAACCCTACGTCATACAGATACATATCACCATCAGAAACATTCTCCATTTATATGTCTGTTTCTTTACAAATTATTCTTGTTGCTTTGGGTCAGTCTTTAATTTGACTCGATGTTTCACAATTTTTTTTCTTAAATGCAACCCTGTTTTATGAATGTATTGAAAAGGTTCTGGTATAATTTCTCATTTTTCTATCAGGCTAGGCCTTGTATACTGCATTTTTCCAAGCATTTTGTTTTCCTCTATTGCAGCTGTTTTGTGCCATCTGGATAGACCTGAAAGTGAGCATGGCTTAAAGTCCAAGATTCCTTTCATATCTTGGCCACTGATCAAGTTACTGAGTTAAAAATAGAAACCTTAAAGGTCTGTCAGACTTATAATGGTCCTAAACAGAAAAGTGAGGATGAGTATCCAGTACATTAATGCTTAGCCTTTCCTTTTACTTTTCATACTAATGCTCACTTTGATTAACTTCTTCTTGATTCTATAAACACCATGGAAACTAAAGTATTTGTCATTTCTTTAACAAGATTCAAAACATTGTTTGCTCAAGATAAATCTAATTCTGCTGGTCTTCATTTGTATTTATGAAAGAAATATGCAGAGGATTATAGTTAAAATATGATCTGTTGGTACGATCTCACTCTGCTAAAACTCTTTGCACTGAGAACAATTGCTTGTGCAAAGGAGCTCTGGCCCATATTTTTACTCATTCTGAGCTGAAACAGCAAACACACCCAAAAGTGCATTCTGCCTTCAGAGATGTTTAAGATGTTTGTTATTTAAATGAGTGAGATTCAGAATGTATCTAACTCAACATTGCACACAATTGTTGTTCTACCCTGAGCAAAACAATATGTTTTTTGGATCCTTTTCAGGATTCAAAAAGACGGGAGAGAAAGCAAAGGATTCTTACAAATAGAGTGGAATATGATGAGCAAGTTTTGACAGATCTAGGATAATGCAAATATTATGTGTGCAGTTATACCTTTTTTAAGTGCCCATTTGAACCAACACATACTGCAGGGTCTTCTAAAAATATCGAGCAGAATTTTACTCAGTATATTGTCAGGTACTTTTGTTAAGAAAAGAAGCGCTTCTGCAAGTTTCATTGTAATTCTCTTTTCTTCAAAATTTTTTAAATGTTTACAATACATTGGGCTAATGAGTTCCAGTTAGGTTTTTAACTGAAGAAAAAAATCCCTGGAAAGTGGCTGTGTTCTTCAAAAAAACACTGGGGGTTATTGGGATTGGAAAATTGAACCCTGAAAAACAAAACTCTCCAGTGGAAGACTTTTGGGTTTTTTGACTAAATGCTTTTCTGTTTCCAGCAAACTTGCAAAAACTAAAGTATTACCTAAAAACAAGTACAGTGGCAGGATAGTGTGAGAGAAACAAGGGAATTCACCCTTCTTTCTGCTACATTTAACGACCATGAATTCACTTACTTTTAAAATATTTTTTTAAATGTAAAATAAAGCTTACAGCTTTAATGGGGTTCAAACTGAATGAGCCAAATTGTGCCCTACAATAAATTTCATTGGCTTGCCACTGCTTAATCTAGGGCTGAATTTAGCCCAGTGTCATAGAACCATATCATGGTTACTTAGACTTTTATTTTGAACCATTGACATTAATGGGAGCTTGCCCTTTGGCTTCATTGAGAGCAGGAGTAGGCCTTTATGCACAAGGGTAGAGTCTTAGGTTAACATTGATGGAAATATGTGTTAGTTGGTTTGCTGCTCATATTATTCCAGGAAAGCAAGAGAAACATAGTGAGAATTACATGGACAGACTAATACCAAATTGATTGCAAGGACTATTGAATTCCAGCAAAGTATGTTTGTCAGGTCATCCTAAGCTAAAAAAATGAATGGGAAGTGGTGTGGATTTTATTTGCTCACCATTTTCTTTCTCCATCAAATAGACTTGACTAGATATTTTCCGTCAGCACCAAATAATTTGGGATGATAAAACGAACAATTTTGAAAATGTAATGACTCCTTTGACAGAAGGAGTTGTATGTGGATACAACTCAAGAATATGAATTCCAGTATTTATGAAAAGTTGGTGCTAAAATGACCATAGGGGATTGCTTAAATTATAATGGATCCTGTCCTGAGATATGCAAAGTCCTATAGATTTCAGTAGAGCCTTGGACATTCATTACTTCTCCAGATTAGGTTTTTATACTACATAGGCTTTGGTGAACCTGAATAGGAATTGTCAGGTTTTACTGGAACCACCAGAGGGAGCTCAAGTGGTCCCTTGTATGCAACAGGCATGCACTGCAAATAAAGAAAACACACAAATATTGAGTTGTGCCACTATTTCCATGTTTTCCAAATTCCATAATAATCAGACATAATATATTGGGTGAGGGTTTTTTTTCTTTTTCAAAGGAAAAAGAAAAAGTTGTTTTCTAGATTTTACCTATACATTCTTACAATGTATTGTGAAACTATGAGAAATGTATTATATATGTGATGTTACTGTGATGATTATGTCAAGGCACAAGCCCAGATTGCTACCATGTTTTTCATATTGGGGTGTGTGTGTGTTACCTACAAGCTTTTTGTGTGTATTTACCCTGTGTGATATAAGGATGTTAAAATGTGATTATCTGGCTAATCGTATAGTCGATACATTTGTATCGACAATACGATTAGTCGATAAGTGCCTCTGCAAAGCTGCAGTGGGGGTGGCTTCAGGAGCCAATTCGAGTCGGGACTGAGTAGTCCTGGCTCATGCCGGCTCCGGAGCCACCCGTGCAGCAGCTCTGCAGTTTAAATGTAGTAAGACACCCCCAACCCCCCATGGCTCTTGCTACATTTAAAATGCAGAGGCATAGCAGTTAGCATGAGCCAGGACTACTCAGTCCTGGCTTGCACTGAGTCCAGCAGCCCCTGTTCACGGTGGACAGCCCTGGCCACTGCAAACAGGGGCTGCTCTAGCACCAGCCCCTGTTCATGGCAGCCAGGGCTGGCTGCAGCGAACAGGGGTTGCTTGGCAGCAACAGCCCCTGTCTGCTGGGAGGCCCAGCTCTCCGCTGGGAGCCCTGCGCACCGGGGCTGCTTCACGGCAGCGTCCCTGTCCCCCCCCATCACCACCCCCCCTTTGCTGCCTCTCATAGAGGAGGCGGTGCTGCAGAGTGCACGGGGCGTGTGGGGACTGCTTGAGTCCCTGCTCGCCCGCGTCACTTCTGCTTTTGAAATGTACAAGAGCCCTGGAGGGCTCTTGTACATTTCAAAAGCAGAAGCACCCGCAATGGGAACCGGCACGCGTGGGGACTGAACAGTTGCCACTCACATCATTTCCCGCTGTGCCTCTGTCTCCCCCATCCCCTGTAGCGACGGTGCTGGGGGGAACCAGCTTTACTGGTTTCCCCCAGTACCGGCTTCTGCTCTCCCCCCACCCACATGCTGCCTATCTCTGATAGAGGCAGCAAGAGGGGGGGAAGTGACTAGTCGAGTCACTACTCACCTATCCAATAAGCATTTGCTTATCGATAATCTATTAGTTGCTTATATCCCTAGTATGATATGGATTTCTCGGGGGGGGGAGGGCGTGGAACCAGCGTTTCTCAAATTGGGAGTCAAATAGCTGAAATCATGACATTTATTATTTTTAAAATCCTATATCTGTGAAATTGACCAAAATGGACCATAAATTTGGTAGGATCCTCACATTCTGCCCTGCCTTAGGCTCTCAACATAGGAGAGGGTGCAGGGAGCTTCTCAGTGGTCCTCAAGCACACCTGCACAGGACAGGCTTTTGGCCTAGTTTCAAGAGAGTTCTGATACATGACAGTGTGCTGTGGGGGGAAGATTTCTATCAGCAAGAGTTTTACAGAACTTTTCAAATGTCTTTAGAAACTATTATAGTATCTCTCCACTTGCAGAGCTGGTGTCTTCATTACCAGGGAAGGAATTAACCACTGGAACAATTACCAAAAGCTGTGGTGGATTCTCCATCCTGCCAGTTTCTAAATCAGGATTTTTTTTTCTAAAAGATAGGCTCCGGTTCAAAGAGGAATGAATTCAGGAAAAATATATTACCTGTCTTATGCAGGAAGTCAGATAAGATGATCACAGTGTTCCTGTCTAGCTCTATAATCTACACATTTGTAAACAATCATTCCACTTGCTCAAGGATCAAAAGAAGAGACAGAAGAAACAGGTTTTATAGACCACTGAAAATTACTCAAATACATAATATTGTCACAGTTTTAAGGTTCACACTCTATTAGGCCTTTCTAAAGATTGAAGTGATAGCTGTATTTCCCTTTAAAAAGATAGAAATTATCACTTTTTAGTGGTAGGGCTGCATGATACCAACCCTTACATTCATTACATTGTTCTGTGTAGAAATGTGTCTCCAGCCCATGACTGAATCTTATTTATCCGGGACCTCAGGCAGATATAATTTGGGGAGAAAATTCCAATTTTCAATTTGCAAGAAGGAGGAGGAAACATCTCTCTGGTAGATTGATACTTGATTTATTTATTTTGGCAACTGTTTGAATCTGCTCATGGGTTTGGAAGATTACAATATTTTTGCTGAATTCCTGGATATGTGATCCAATCCTAGTTGTGTGATAAATTGCACATATTTATTTATGTAACATATGCCCATGTAATTTATCATGTGCCTTTCACCTCCCCATTGATGGAGAGGGCGATATGACTGAAAAATGAAATCTGTGGACCTGATTCTGGTGTGCCCATTAATTATATTGACACCTGCTCTTCATAGATTCCAAGGTCAGAAGCAAATACTGTAATCATCTAGTCTGACCTTTTTTAACAACACAGGCCATAGAATTTCCCCACAATAATTGCTAGAGCATATGTTTTAGAAAAACTGGCAGTCTTGATTTTAAAATGGCCTATGATGGAGAATGCACCAGGACCTTTGGTAAATTGTTCCAGTGGTTAATTTACCATCACTGTCAAGAATTGACACCTTATTTCCAGTCTGAATTTGCCCAGCTTCAGCTTACAGCCATTGAATCAAGTATGTGTTTCTCTGCTAGATTGAAGAGCTCATTAAGGATCTTTTTACACTTTCAGAGCAGTGTAAAAGGGCCTTTGTGTAAATGAGAATCAGTCCCAGTGTGTATACATAAGACAGCAATGCTCTGTTTCTAACTTGGCTTCAGATCACTGCCGTGACTCTCAACATATATTTAGTACATGCAGTAGATACCATTTAACTTTCCATACTAAAATGCATGTTTTGTTAAATGACAGAACATAATTTATTCCATGTCATTACTGCTGTTTTTTAACATTATGACAAAGCTGTGAGCTCCCCTCTGCAGGACAGAGAGTCAAATCGACTGCCACAGTTTACATACTTCTTATGCAAATTTCCCTTGTATATCTGGGCAAGAGCGTTTGCCTGGCTGTATAAATCCGCCACTGAAAATTAAAACTAGTGGCATGAGTTGGTGTTGGAGAAACACTACAAAAGAAAAAATGCACAATACCTTTCCTATTCCACTAACCCACCCAGTAACCCCTATGAAATCTGGGTTGAGTGTACACATCTCCTGCTCACTGTTTGGAAGATATTGTCCTCTGTCTTTATATCTCCAATCACAAGAGAGATTGCTTTACCACTTGATTTCAGTACGCACTGCTGATAATATAAGGGGAATGATTCTGCAATGCCAGTGGATGTTGAAAGTGCTCAGGATCTGACATTGCGACCCAGTCCTGTTCTCTGATCCAGTCAGCAGTTCCTAACATTTGATCACACATCCTTTCACTTTGCCATACTTTAAGAAAATTCTGCAGAAAATGAAACAGGCTTAATAAAAAACAGCCACCCTTTATAATCTCCCCATATATGCCATTATTTATACATCTGTTACACTGTCATAGCATGATAATAGGTATGATTGGAAGATCTAGGTCAAAATCAAGCCTGGTAAAAGAGGGCAGAATTGCTTTGAACTCAATGAAATTTTTTCATGCTTTTGCCAAAGCTCAGTTTGGGCTCTGTAACTCTGGCTATCTGATTAATTTGTGAAATGTGGAGCAAACCTACATTTCATGCTTTCCAGCCCAACTGGAAGCTGGAAATACCAGAACTCTTTCATAGAAATCTGTTCTTGTGACATTTTCAGTCCAGTCCCTCACACACGAGGGCATTGCAGGTACAGTTGTATGAGCGCTTATCATGTATATTTCTAAGGCTTGCCCCTCCCTATTCAAAATAAGGAAAATATACCTTACCTGCCTCCTTAGCAAACTCTTACTTATTGGAATGCATTGTCAAATGCCCAATTGTCATTTGAATTCGGAGGCTCATCCAGATATACACACTCTTATACGCTTTCACTGACAGAACTGCACTGAGCACCACTCATATTTCCTCTGTGTAAGTTTGCAGGTTTTGGAATCTGTTCCTTTATCTAAATTTTCAGCTCGGCCTCCTATATCTATAATGGGCTGAAACAAAACCTTGGAGTGAAAAATCTTGAAGGCTGATGTTCAAAATGTAAATCTGAAAGTTATAGCTCAGGCCCATCATGATTTAAAAAGGATCCTGCGAGTGAAGGCTTTCACAAGTGAGTGGTTAGGAGCTCTCGGATTCTCTGCCTCACGTAGTCTTAAAGCCCATGGCATAGCACTTGCCCTTCTCAGATGCTTCATTTTTAGCTTTTCCCACTTTAGCTTTTCTATCTGTAAACAATGTTCCCTCTACTCTTTTCTGTCCCATGTGTGGATTTTTTCCATCCATGTGCAGAATAAATTTTATATGCACTGAGGTATATGCGAATGGGCACCCACCAAGAAAAAAAACAAACTTAGCTATGGTCACTCTGTTAA
Source organism: Rafetus swinhoei (assembly GCA_019425775.1). NCBI lineage: Eukaryota > Metazoa > Chordata > Testudines > Trionychidae > Rafetus > Rafetus swinhoei. The sequence continues at coordinate 157,248,431 of CM033424.1, forward strand.
TCAGCTGAGCAGCATTGGAATCGTTGAGCTGCAGCACAAATACCCAGTTCATAGGGAACACTCTGTAAATACTGGCTAAAATGCTCTCTATGCTCTTTCTTATTGTCCTTCTAAAAATAAAATCTAGGGAATTATTTCCATGTACATTCACTTCCTGGTTTAGAGTATTGGGGAGCAAGGGACTGAGGGAAAAGCCAGAGACCATTGTGTCAACTCCTTTTGAGGACATGGCAATTGGTTCATGGCTTGTACTAAAGACATACTTTCCAGGCTGTTGTTCCATAAGCTAGAGGTGGGACATGGTGGAAGGCAAGACCTAACATGATGGATGCTTGGACACAACACACACAAATGGTCATGAGTGACAGCAAGCTATGGCTGGCATAGTCATTTTCCCTTAATGGGGTTGCCAGAATAGCAAAATATTAAAGAAACGGGTGGAAAACGGTAGTTTTCACACACAAGAAATTGAAATTTGTGAAAAAAAGTCACTCCACGGGTTTCTGAAAGCAAACGTTTATTTTTCAAATGTTTAATGAAAACTTGTATTGAAAAAGTTTGCTTTTGAAAATATTTCAAGTTTTCAGACTGTTTCCCCTTTTTTCCTTCCATTTATTCCTTTTACACCTTTTTCATTTTGCCATGAAAAATAAGATTAAAAAGGGGGGGAGGGAAAATATTTTCGGATTATAAAAAATCAAATATTTGTGGGGAAATATTTTTCTCAGACTTTTTTTAACCCAAAATATGTGTGCAACAGTCACTGTGTGCAGTGAATTTAATAGTCATCTATTGTTGTAACATTAAGAACATAAGAAGGGCCATACTAGGTAAGACCAAAAGTCCATCTAGCCCAGTATCCTGTCTTCCCAACAGTGGCCAATGCCAGATGTCCCAGAGGAAGTGATCAAAACAGATCATCATATAATCACTCTCCTGTCACCTATTTCCAGCTTTGGACAGACAGAAATTAGGGACGCCATTCCTACTCATCCTGACTAATAGCCATTGATGGACCTAACCTCCATGAATTTATCTAGGGTTTTGTTTTGTTTTGTTTTGTTTTGTTTTGTTTTGGAACCCTGTTAAAGTCCTGGTTTTCACAAAGTCCTTTGGCAAGGAGTTCCACAGGTTGATTCTGCGCGGTCTGAAGAAAAACTTCCTTTTGTTTGTTTTAAACCTGCTACCTATTAATTTCATTTGGTGACCCCCTAGTTCTTGTCTTTTGGGAACAAGTAAATAACTTTTCCTTATTCACTTTTTCTATACCAGTCATGATTTTATAGACCTGTATCATATCCCCCCTTAGTCTCCTCTTTGCTAAGCTGAAAAGCCCCAGTCTTTTAAATTTTTCTTCATATGGGACCTGTTCCAACCCCCCAGTCATTTTTGTTGCCCTTTTCTGAACCTTTTCCACTGCCACTATGTCTTTTTTGAGGTGAGGCGATCGCATCTGTACACAATTTTCAAGATGTGGCCATTTGCTTTTTTGACTGCTGCTGCATACTGAGTGGATGTTTTCTGGGAACTATCCACAATGACTCCTAGATCTCTCTTGAGTAGTTAGAGCTAAATTAGTCCCCACCATATTGTATGTATAGTTGGGATTATTTTTTCCAATGTGCATTACTTTGCATTTATCAACATTAAATTTCATTTGCCATTTTGTTGCCCAATCACTTAGTTTTAAGATCTTTTTTAAGGTCTTCACAGTCTGCTTTGGTCTTAACTATCTTGAGCCGTTTAGAATCATCTGCAAATTTTGCCACCTCACTGTTTACCCCTTTCTTTATAAATAGGTTGAATAGGATTGGTCCCAGTATGGACCCTTGGGGGATACCACTAGTTACCTCTCTCCATTCTGAAAAATTACCATTTATTCCTATTCTTTGTTTCCTGTCTTTTAATCAGTTATCAATCCATGAGAGGACCTTGCCTCTTATCCCATGACTACTCACTTTATTTAAGAGCCTTTAGTGAGGGTCCCTGCCAAAGGCTTTCTGGAAATCTAAGTACACTATATCCACTGGATCCCCGTTGTCCACATGTTTGTTGACCCCTTCAAAGAACTCCAGTAGATTAGTAAGGCATGATTTCCCTTTACAGAAACCATGTTGACTTTTCCCCAACAAATTATGCTCATCTATGTGTCTGACAATTTTATTCTTTGCTATAATTTCAATTAATTTGCCCAGTACTGACATTAGATTTACCGGTCTGTAATTGCCAGGATCAGCTCTAGAGCCCTTTTTAAATATTGGCATCACATTAGCTATCTTCTAGTCATTAGTTACAGAGCTGATTTAAAGGATAGGTTACAAACCACAGTTAATAGTTCTGCAATTTCACATTTGAGTTCTTTGAGAACTCTTGGGTGAATGCCATCTGGTCCTGGTGACTTGTTATTGTTAAGTTTATCAGTTTGTTCCAAAACCTTCTCTAATGACACCTCAATCTGGAGACCACCAACACAGGCAGAAGAAATGGTTAGGCTTTTTTTAAACAACTAGCAAAATCATCCGAAGGACAGGATTGGGGGGCAATGGGTGACTTCAACTATCTAGACATATGTTGTTGATTTGATTTTAACAAATTGGGTGGAGCTGGTTGAAAATTTGAAAGTGGAAGGCAGCTTGGGTGAAAGTGATCATGAAATCATAGAGTTCATGAGTCTAAGCAATGGTAGAAGGGAGAACAGCAAAATAGAGACAATGGATTTCAGGAAGGCAGATTTTAGTAAACTCAGAGAACTGTTAGGTAAGGTCCCATGGGAAGTAAATCTCAGAGGAAAAACAACTGAAGACAGTTGGCAGTTTTTTAAAGGGACATTATTAAGGGCCCAAAAGCAAACTATTCCACTGCATGGGAAAAATAGAAAGTATGGCAGGAGATCACCTTGGATCAACCAAGAGATCTTATATAATCTAAAAATCAAAAAGGAGACATATAAAAAGTGGAAATTAGGTCAAATTACAAAGAATGAATATAAGCAAACAACACAGATATGCAGGGGCAAGATTAGAAAGGCAAAGGCACAAAATGAGCTAAATCGAGCTAGAGACATAAAGGGTAACAAAAAGATGTTCTACAAGTATATTAGAAGCAAGAGCAAGCCCAAGGACAGGGTTGGCCCATTCCTCAGTGAAGAGGGAGAAACAATAGCAGGAAACTTAGAAATGGCAGAGGTGCTTAATGACTTCTTTGTTTCGTTTTTTGTCAAGAAGATGGATGTTGACAGGATGCCTAACATAGTGAATGCTAGTGGAAATGGGGTAGGTTTAGAAGTTAAAATAAAAGAACAAATTTGAAATAACTTACAGAAGTTAGATGTCTGCAAGTCACCAGGGCCTGATGAAATGCATCCTAGAATACGCAAGTAGCTGATAGAGGAAGTATCTGAGCCTTTAACTATCAGCTTTGAAAAATCATGGAAGTCAGGAGAGAATTCCAGAAGACTGGAAAAGGGCAAATATAGTGCTCATCTATAAAAAGGGAAATAAGAACAACCCAGGAAACTACAGACCAGTCAGTTTAACTTCTGTGCCTAGGAACAAAACGAAGCAAATAATTAAGGAATCCATCTGCAAACATCTGGAAGATAATAGATTTCTTTGATAGGATATCAAGAAACCAAACTAATAGATTTCTTTGATAGGATATCAAGCCTTGTGGATAAAGTAGAAGTGGTGGATGTGGTATACCTAGATTTTAGTAAGGCATTTGACATGGTCTCACAGGACTGTCTTATCAATAAACTAGGGAAATGCAACCTAGATGAGGCTACTATAAGGTGGGTGCATAACTGGCTAAATAACCATTTTCAGAGAGTAGCTATTAATGGTTCACGATCATGTTTGACAAGTGGGATTCCACAGGGGTCTTTTCAATATCTTCATTAATGATTTAGAAAGATGATGGCATAGAGAATATGATTATTAAGTTTGCAGATGATACCAAGCTGGAAGGGGTTGCAAGTGCTTTGGAGGAAAGGGTCAAATTCAAAATGATCTGGACAAACTAGAGAAATAGTCTGAAGTAAACAGGATGAAGTTTAATGAGGACAAATGCAAAGTTTTCCACTTAGGAAGGAACAATCAGTTTCACACATACAGAATGGGAAGTGACTATTTAGGAAGGAGTATTGCTGAAAGGGATTTAGGGGTCATAGCGGACCACAAGTTAAACATGAGTCAACAGTGTGACACTGTTGCAAGAAAAACAAACATCATTCTGGGATGCATTAATAGGAGTGTTATGAGTTAGACATGAGAAGATATTCTTCTGCTCTACTCTGCACTGATTAGGCCTCAATTGGAGTATTGTGTCCCGTTCTGGGCACCACATTTCAAGAAAGATGTGGAGAAATTGGAGAGTGTCCAGAGAAGAGGAACAAAAATGATTAAAGGTCTAGAAGACACGACCTATGAAGGAAGACTGAAAGAACTGGGCTTGTTTAGTTTGGAAAAGAGAAGACAGAGAGGGAACTTGATGGCAGTTTTCAAGTATCTAAAAAGGAGTTATAAGGAGGAGGGAGAAAAATTGTTCTCCTTGGCCTCTGAGGATAGGACAAGAAGCAATGGGCTTAAATTGCAGCAAGGGAGGTTTAAGTTGGACATTAGGAAAAACTTCCTGGCAGGGTGGTTAACACTGGAATAAATTGCCTAGGGGGGTTGTGGAATTTCCATGATTGGAGATATTTAAGAGCAGGTTAGACAGACACATTTCAGGGATGATCTAGACAGTGCCTGGTCCTTCCATGAGGGCAGGGGACTGGAGCTGATGACCTTTAGAGGTCCCTTCTAGTCGTGGGATTCTATGATTCTGTTATTGTGCGGTGGCTCCACTGGTTGCTTAGCAGGCTTTCTGCTTCTGATATACTTAAAAAACATTTTGCGATTCCTTTTTGAGGATTTGTCTAACTGTTCTTCAAACTCCTTTTTGGCTTTTCGTGTATTTTTACACTTAGTTTGTTGAGTTTATGCTCCTTTCTATTTTCCTCAGTAGGATTAACTTCCACTTTTTAAACGATGCCTTTTTATCTCTTACTGCTTCTTTTACTTGGTGGTTAAGCCCCGGTGGCACTTCTTTGGTTCTCTTACTGTGTTTTTTAATTTGGGATATACATTTAAGTTGGGCCTCTATTATGGTGTCTTTGAAAAGTTTCCATGCAGTTTTCAGGGATTTTACTTTTGTCACTGTACCTTTTAATTTCTGTTTAACTAACCTCGTCATTTTTGTGTAGTTCTCTTTTCTGAAATTAAAAGCCATAGTGTTGGGCTGCTGAGGCATTTTTCCCACCACAGGGATATTAAATTTTATTATGTTATGGTCGCTATTTCCAAGTGGTCCAGTTATATTTACCTCTTGAACCAGATTCTGCACTCCACTTAGGACTAAATCAAGAAAAGCCTCTCCCCCTTGTGGGTTCCAGAACCAGCTCCTCCAAGAAGCAGTCATGTAAGGTATCAAGAAATATTATCTCTGCATCCTGTCCTGAGGTGACGTGTACCCAGTCAATATGGGGATAGTTGAAATCCCCCAGTATTATTGAAATTTTTTTTTGATAGCCTCTCTAATCACCCTTAGCATTTCATAGTCATCATCACTATCCTGGTCAGGTGGTCAATAATATATGCCTACTATTATATTCTTATTATTAGAGCATGTAATTACTACCCATAGAGATTCTATAGAACATTTTGGTTCATTTTAGATTTTTACTTCATTTTCTTTCACATATAGTGGCACTCCCCCACCAGCACAACCTGTTCTGTCCTTCCAGTATATTTTGTATCTTGGTATGATTGTTTCCCATTGATTGTCCTCACTCCATCAAGTTTTTGTGATGCCTATTATATCAATATCCTCCTTAAAAATGCGGCACTCTAATTCACCCATCTTATTATTTAGACTTCTAATGGGTCTGTTTGCCATTTCCTGATGTGTTAGACTCTTTTTCCTGGTTTGATTGTTTCTCATATGATCTTACTCATACATTATCATTGCCCCCAAAAAATATTGTCTTTATTTTAGTTTAGTTTGTATATGCTGCATGAAGTAACGAATATGTCCCCTTTGAGAGAGAGAGAATTCTGTGAGCTTTGCTGAATATAAAAGCTAGCAGAATTACCCAAGAAACAGAGATGCCATCTGCACCAAAATGGCTTACTGAAGCCTCTGAAAAGGCCAGTCTGTATCACTTTGATGCCTTATTGAAGGTAGGAATTGGAAGTTTTGGGATGAAATACACAAACGTGATTATTTTGAGTGAGGTATGTTAGGTTTGTATTTGGTTTGGATTCACTAACAGTCCTGCAACCATGTTAAATCAACCATCTAGACCAGGGGGTGGCCAACCCATTCTGGGCAAAGAGCCAAGAATCAATGGATCCAGCGCGAAGAGCCAGGGCAAAGTTGTTGAGCAAAAAAAAAAAAAAAAAAAGGGCTGCCCCTTTTGCCTCCTTTAAAAGGAGCCCCCAGTCACATTTGGTTGGGGGGGGGGGGGGGACTCTGCCCTTTTAAGAAAACACATTTAGAGGCTTTTTGGCCACATCAGGCTCCCGCCAGCTAACACCATCTTTAATTCTCCTTCTTTAATGGCCACACCAGATGGCTCCCCTGCCCAGGTCAGCACAGGGAGCCGGGAGGAGAGGGCCATTTTGGGGTGCGCGGGGTGTCTTTATGAGCCACGGGGGGGGGGAGGGGCTTTGCGAGCTGCACCGTGGGGGGTAAGAGCCGCATACGGATCGCGAGCCGCCGCAGGTTGGCTATGGCTGATCTAGACCCATACAACTCCCTTTCAGTAGTGTACTGTTAAAACCTGTGCCACTTCCATCTCAAAAGTGAAAAGCTTCAAGGGTGTATTCAGAGAAAAACATGATCCACTGAAAACACGATCCAAGAGAAGAGTCTGTGGATAACTAGAGCAATCTGCTGATTAAGCATTGGCCCTGTGCGTAAAAGAAGCTTGGGGGTAGCTTTCATTTAAGTACCCAAGTTTTCCAGATGAAAACATTTGGTTAAAAAGAATGCATACACTGTAATTTGCTTGTTTGCTCCACTCCCTTGTGGACATGCCCAGCTTCCTCTGTACCTGGCAACTTTCCTGTGCTTTGTACACCAAAGCTAAAAAATGTGATTCAGATATTCCTCAAGTGAAATCACCAATTGCACTCACTTTCCCACACTCTCAAAATACTCTCCAGAAAAAGAAATAAAGTAACTTCTCTTCCCTTTCATTGTGCATGAAATACAAATCTGTTTGCAATACACAGATTTGACAATATGATGTTGATAGCATACGTACAGTAAGATAGCATGCATCCAGTATGCATAACCATGGCATGTTTTGTAGAAAAGTTAACAGCTTTATTGCAGCAGTCACTAAAGCCCTCATTCTGTCTATGTGCAAAATAGGCACCAATAACCAATCACTATTTCACTAGCATAACTCAATCTTCTTCTGAAGGGGTCATTCTTATTCAATGCATGGCTTCTTTGCTGAAGCTGTAAGCGAGGTTTCCAGTCATGAGGGTGAGTTTTACCAGGATCAGTGGATCTATATCTTCTCTCTTGAATCAGAGGGAAATTTTCTGACCAAATGAAAAGAAAATGGCTTTTTTTGGGGAGGTCAGGAAAAAGTTTGTAAGAAAAACAAAACAAATGATATTTGAAAAAAAGAAGGGGAAAGGAAAAAATGGGGGTGTAGAGAGGGAAGGGGTTGGGGTACAAAAACAGAAAATGAATTTTATTAAAGCAGAACCTAATGGGTAGAGGTTGGGGTTTTGGTATTTTTCCCCCTTTTCTCTCTCTTTTCTGTTCCTCTGTCCTTGTTCCTTCCATTTACCAAACATTTTTCACCAACATATTTTTGAAAAGCCCCATAATGGCAGCCGGGGAATGATTTTTCTCAGCTGTCCCTAACCAGGAGTAATACCACTAGCTCAGTTGAAAGCCTTCATGTCACTAAACTGTTTCCTTGAGCCATCCTGTCTTTTATGGGGAAAAACGTACACAAAAACCTCAAACTCCAGATATGGCCTTGATCCAGCAAAGTATTTATGCATACTAAAGAGAGTACTCTACTGTGCAGCACATATGTGATTCTTATTTGTTATTTGAATTACAATAGAACCTAAGAGCTCCAGTCATGGACTGGACTCCACTGTGCTCAGTGCTGTACAAACACAGAAAATAAAAACAGAGTTTGCCTTAAAGAGCTTACTGTCTAAGTATGAGTACTGCAAGATCTGACCTTTACAGTGTACGCTGTGCATTGAGATCTACAAGGATCATACACATGCTCAACAAAAAAGTATTGCCTTCTCCATAATTAAAATATTCTTATAAATATAGTAGCCAAAAATAAACTACTAGCGAAACTATACCTGAGAAAGTCTGTTGTGCATTGTTCTCTGAACAGGAAAAGCAAGCAGGCCTGTTCTGTCACCCAGAAGGTTCAAGAGGAAAAGAAGGTCAATTCACGTAAATCAAAAGAGACCAGAGTAGACCTCAGAGTCTTTGATAGATTGAGATCTCTGAAAGGATGCATAAAATAGGTCTATATTTGAAATTTTGCTATTGAAAATCTTCTATGTGTGTATTTGTAATTAGTGGTTTTAGCTAAGGTGTGTGTTTTGGCCAATAAAATGAAGTTATGTTGGATCGCCTAATTAATTAGACATGGGAGTTCTATGTGAAACGTTTAATTTTCTGGATGTTCTAATTCACTTTGAATTATTATAAATGATATTCTATATGTGTATAGAAATAAAGAGATAAGGGAAAACAGTGGATGAGCTAAGTGTAAAGCTAGAAAATGTCTGTTTGAGAATGGATAAATAGAAAATTCGACACAAAAAACTATACAGAGTGATAACATTTCATCCTGTTAGGCACAGCTCCGGTCTGGGTTTTATTTTAAACCATTGGCATAGGTGAAAAACATTAATGATAGCCAGTCATCAGCTGATGGCAGCTTCTGGACTCCCTGTGATTACAGTTACCCATAAAATAATTCACATTGCTGATGGGGACAGAGGCTAAATATTATTTGCCCTATTCATGCAGCAGTCCCATTTGCTGTAATGGAACTACTTATGTGGGTAAAATGAGCAGGATTTGACCCCCACAAATACAAAACGGATGGTCAAAACCTATCCTGAGACAGTTGGATTCAATTCCTGCTGACTTCAATAGGAGTTAAGCATAAGTAGGTTTATTTCTTACAGTTGGATCAGTGGAAACTAATAGTAACTCTGTTTTAAGTGAATAGTTACACCATTGCAGTAGTGAAGAAAATCAGGTCCATGAGAACAGGATTTGCTCCAGTTTTTTAACTGTACAAAATATGTGTCTCCTGTGCTGAGTTTGCTGCCAGTAAATCCATTGGGAAGGAAGGCATAAATACAGCATGAATGTATTTTTTTGTTTTTACTCTGGATGATCTTAGAAATATGAATCTGTCACAGGGATTTTATGGAATTCTTAGCAGTGGAAAACACCAGTAAGAAAAAGGATGAATTGAATAAACCAGAATTCACAGGGAAACTTGTGGTGACATTTAAAAGAAAAGGGTTTAGAAAATGGGCTCTTTTCTGTGGTTTTTAAAATCACCTAATAAAATGTCAGTTTGTAGTAGAGGTGCATTTATTGTTTTTTACTTTCAACCACAATACTGCATGTGTTTTTCATGCAATTTTATCCCTGCTTCAGTCTTTGTTCTCAAAGGTGGCTACTGAAAATCACCTTCACAGTCCATTTGTTCAGATCCTGAAGCATGCTTGGATTGCAGCAGACCACCTCTGTAAAGGATGCAGTTTGCCAAAATCTACCACTCAAGACTTTTTTCAGTTGCCAGCAAAATGTGGCTAGCAGCATATTCCTCATTATATAGGGCAGTTTGTGTTTTTCGATCTAGTTTTCCTTCCGTCTCACTGAGACTTGTTGGAATCCCCTGTATCAATCACTGCATGTTAGAATAACTACATGTTGTGATTTATGAAGTGGAAACCTGAACAATCTGTTAAATATTCTTGACTATTTTCCCATGTTATCCTGATCTTTGTTGTCTCCTTTCTTTTCATAATCTGTTGAATCTTTTAGCTTAAACCCCACCCTGCATAGGCCCAGATAAGGCAGGTGGGGTACCCAGTTTCAGTGGCTAATGCGTGTACTCATTCCCAGGCATCCTCTGCCTAATACCATCCACAGAGCAGGAGAGAAGAGGTGGGCTCTCTGAGTACAGAGAAAGCCCACAAATTGGAACTACTCTGTACTGAGGGAGAAGGCAAGGAACATGATTCAATAAAAGACAAGGAACCAACAAAAGGACTCAGGGTCACAGGCATAAGTGATAAGTGGCAAGAGAAAAAAGTTTTGAGAAGTGGTATTTTAGCTCAATAGAACTGTGGAAAGGTGGGAGACCAGAGAGAAAAGAGATTATAGTAGTTGAGGTAAGGAAGGAAAAGACAAGGGAAAGGGGGTGAATTTGCTTATGTAGATTAATTCTCCATTCCCTGTTAAATCTGCCTTTTTTCTGTTTGATGGCTTGTGAAACTTTTTATCAGAAATGGGAAGGAATAACAGCAACTTTTAGAGGAAACAGAGAAGTCCCAATTGAGACTCCTCAATAGATTGTAAAGTACCATTTTCTAGTGGAAATTTAACTATGATGAAAGCTTTGTTATCCAGCACTTATGGGGAACAGGGGTTGCTGGTTAACTGAATGCAGTGGGTAACAAAGTTTATTGCTCTGCCTCCTCTTCCTACTGGCAGAACAGGCTCCCAGCAAATCGATGTAGGCTAAGGAGAAGGAGGCGCTTGCTGATGACGTCAGCTGGTAGTGCTGCCTGACAGAAGCCCTGCAATGGCTGGCTGGACAGGCGGGAGTCAGGCATGCACACCGGAAAGACGTGGAGGTATTGTGGCTGGGGGCAATGCCGGTTAACAAAGTTTTCTGGTTAACTGAGTGCTGGATAACAAAGTTTTCACTGTATATACAAATAATTTCCTCATGTAATTACATGTAAAATAAAATGTAAATGCATGGGGCTTCATTATCCTCTGTGAAGGAAAAGCCAGAAAAAGAAATGGGAAACTTTTCCAGTTCCTATCTGGGGAGCTTAATTCCCTGTTGTACTGTATTTTGTGTAGGCAGCTTGGTCTGTATGTGAAATGGTTGTAGTTGCAGTTATGCTGTGAGAGTTAAGGTGTAACCTGCAAAACTGACATGATTAGTGAAATTAATTTACACTCCACTTATTGTCTTGTTTGAGGACAATTGGTCCAAGTGACTGGGGCAAATTAAAGCAGTCTTCCAGCTACCCTAATCACAAGCTCAAAGACTGTATACAAGGAGAGCTTTCAATGCTTTTATACTCCGTTCCTGCCTTTCTGCTGATTTCCCAGGTGAGACTTTCCCTTTTCATTCTTCCCTGGCACATAGATGCTGGATTTGTGCTTTTGTGCAATATGGAGGATTATTTTTATAGACTATTAGCATAGGAAATGTGATTGTGTGTATTGTCCAAAAGCCACTGAGGATTTTGTGCAGAGAGGATAGTGGGGAAAGTGGCTAAAGCATCTGAGCATATTATTGTTTAGTACTGTGAGACCCTCCAGTACTCAGCCAGTGATGTTTAGAGTGGGGAGGGTCATTTTGCAAGCAACTGTTGAGTTTTGCACTACTGTGGATATAGAGGAATTTCACGTGGTTGTGGCAGGGAAGTGAGTTTTTTTTCCCTGAGTGCCATTTTCTCTGACAGTTTATTCAGCACATTAGTTAAGAACTCCTTGTGTCTATTTTGCATCAAGCCAACTGACTTTTTTCATCTTGTGCTGCTTTGAAATTCCCTGAATATCAGTGACCAGGTCTGTTCAGGGATTACTATGTCTCCAGGCTGTTATAGGCACAAAGGAATGAATGGAGAAGTAAGAAATGGGTTATGGCTGAAGGGTCTTTCTACTATTACCTACAGATTTATCTGTATGTGTGGCTATCCAACACATATGACCGGCAAATCAGAATGGTGTAACTGATTCCATTACACCAGAACTATAGCTGCAGTACTCACTTTATACACACAACCCAGAATTAAGCCCTGTGGGCTTTTCCTGGATTTACCACATCTGGAGCAAAGATAGTGCCCATCCTCATCTGATGAAACCAGCTGAGGCTTAAGCACTATAAACCCACTTGATTCCTGGGACATCACTCATGGAATACTAAACTGTACTATACTTGGGTACAACCCACTTCTTCAGATGACTGGAGTATTAAAAGTCCAGATTCAAGAATAAATAAGGGAAGGCAGGGGGGAAAGAAAAAAGAGATTTTTGGGGTCTTTTCCCACTTCCCCTTCTCCCCACCCCCACCTTCTTTTATTTATTCTTGGATCTGGACTTTTAAAACTCCAGTCATCTGAAAAAGTGGGTTGTACCCACGGAAGCTCATGATACCGTCTACATGTTTTGTTACTCTTTAAGGTGCTGCTAGACTATTTGTTGTTTTTTAAGTTTTTCCTGTTACAAACTAACTCAGCTACCCCTCTGAAGCGTCTGTACTATACTGTTCCTCCACTGGTTGACTGTGTGAAAAATACTTTATTTAAAGAAACCTCAGCCATATCCAGCAGAGTATTAAAGGATATTGTGATAATGATAAACACATTTGGTATGTATATGTAAGCTTTGTAGCCAGTCCATATTTGGTACAGAAGTACATAGCATGGTGTCAGGAGTAAACTAAGAACACAAAGAGAAGGAAAACACCTGCAAAAATTGCAAACAGAAGGAACAAAACAACAAAGTTTACAGTATCTCTTCAACATGCCACTCTCAAATACCCCTGAGAACTTCAGGTTTGACAAACCTTCACAAAGGACAGACAGGAAGTAGTATTTTGCAAGATTTCAAATTGCAAATAAACTCCACAGAGAAAACAATAATATACAGGTATCTTATTTAATGTATGCTTTGGGGAAACAAGCAGAGCAATATCTGTAACTCCTTTTGACTTTACTGAAGACAGTCACAAAGATGTCTGTGAAAGGATTCTGGCTATGTTTGATGCATACTATATACCTCAGAGAATTGTTATTTATGAAAGAGTATGTTTCCACCACATAATTCCATGGGAAAATGAACCAAGAGAAAATGCTGAATATTTTATAAACTTTCTACATATATTGATTGAAAACTATGATTTTTGGAATGCATAATATGAAAATATTAAGAGACTGGATATTGGATTAACAAAAAAAACCTTTCACAAAAACGACAAAGAGAGATTTAATCCCAGCCACAGCTATACAGAAAGGAAATCAGTCTGAGCTGATGAGACAGCAAAATGTAGAGCAACTTGACAAACTTGAAAAACCTGAAGCTACCTTAGAAACTGTAAACAGACTCTTGAGTGTTAGAAGTCGTTATCATAAAATCCTGAAGAATGGCGAGAGAACTTAAAGGCTAACAGGAGCGAAGTCCAGCCTACATGCACAACGTGTGGAAAAAGTTATGTCCCAAGAAATTATTACATGTCCAGCCAGAGGCATAAGGTATAATAAATGCATGAAATATGGGCAATATGCAGCTGTTTGCTGCACTAGAGCAGAGAGTAAGTTCACTCATATCATAGGCATTCAAGAGCCATAGTTTCTGGGCTCTGTCTCTTGTGATGGCACAGAGCCATGTTGTAGAGTGAATCTGAATATTCCTGGCAACACTATTGACTTCAGAAATTACTCAGGAGCCAATGTCACAGGCTAAGTCTACACTTAAAACATTAAAGCGCTCCCATGGCAGCACTTTAAAGTCACAACACCAGTGCTCTATGTAAAAAAAGGAGCGTAGCTCCATGCACTAGGAGCCCGTTTACACTGATGCTTTACAGTGCTGTAACTTGCTGCATTCAGGGGGCTGTTTTTTTCACATCCCAACCAAGAAAGTTAAAGCATGGTAACTTGCCAATGTAGACAAGCCCACCATCCTCCCAGAAGGAATTTACAATCACCTTCAACCTCTCTCAGAGATGAAGTCATCTGACGCGGCTCTAACTAGCCCTGCAGGTATTCTGAACTGCATGGGCCAATTCACCACAGAAACAGCTTACAAAATCAAGAGCTGTGCATTCATAGTGTATGTGATCAAATGGCCACAGACCAACAGTTTGTTATACCCTATTGATACCAGTATTAATGAAAAATTAGAGAAAAAGGTATCCTCCCATGACTGGATGATTGCCTCCCCAAAGTAAAAGGCACTAATGTATTCTCCAAGCCGGATGCCTGGAGCAGATTCTGGCGAATTCCTTTAGTCAAAGAAAATGTTAACCTGACTACACTGATCATATCCTTTGGGAAACTTAGCTTTCAAAGATTGCTTTTTGGGGTTACCAGTGCCCCCTGAAATTTTCTAAAGAAAGACACAAGAACAGTTCCCAAACACAAATGGAGATGTAGTTTTTCATGGATAATCTTAGAGGGGAAAAAAACAACAAAGCCCCTCAGTGAACTCCTCACCTAATCAGACCATCTGGACTAAAGTTAAACAAGGAAAATGCATTTTCCACTTACCCCAAATTAAGTTTTTGAGACAGACAATAAACAAGATGGGAACATAGCTCTGAGAATGTAAAAGCAATTTGAGAATTGAATGCACAAACTAATTTACCATAATTGAGATATGTACTCAAGGATAGTAAATTACCTTGGTCTATATCTACACGGCCATTCTACAGTGACAAAACCACTGAATGAACAGTTAAATTCCAATACTGATTGACTATGAGATCCAAATCAAGAAATTCCTTTCAAAAAATTTAAAAGAAATTATCTCAACATCTCCAGTTCTCAAGTAGTATGATGTGAACCAAACCATAAGGCTCAGTGTGGATGCAAGCAACTATGCCATAGGTATTGTGTTGTTCCAGCAACATGGCTCTGAGTAGGAGCCAGTTGCATTTTGCTTTCGCACACTAAGGGTACATCTAGACTGCATGGCTGCGTCGACGGAGCCATGTAAACTAGTTTACCCAGCATAGTCAATGAAGCGGGGATTTAAATAATCCCCGCTTCATTAAAATAAAAATGGCCGCCGCACTGTGCCGACGATCAGCTGATCCGGCACAGCGCTCGTCGGCACAGCGCAGAGGCCATTTTTATTTTAATGAAGCGGGGATTATTTAAATCCCCGCTTCATTGACTCTGCCGGGTAAACTAGTTTACATGGCTCTGTCGACGGAACCATGTAGTCTAGACGTACCCTAACAGAAGTAGAAAAACACTGGTTGAAAAGCTGTGCTTGGTGAGAGTATGGGCCTTTGAGAATTTTTACAGATACATGTGTGTATTCGATTCATTTTTATTGATAACACATACTAGCAGCCCACGTTACCAGCAAACAAATGGAGAAGCTCAGAGAACTGTGCAGACAGCCAGGAAGCTGTTACTAGGGGAAAATCCATTCCTTGCTCTTCTGAGCTACAGATCAACACCATTAGCATTTACTGCACATAGTCCTGCATAGCTGCTGATGGAAAAACAGCTCAGATTCTTTTCAAACTGAAACAGTAGCTCTGTCTCCAGAGTGGCTAGATATGAAAAGAATAGCCAAATCAGACACACACACACAGACACACACACACACGCACAAACCTATTGGACACTTTTACAGCAGGCATCACTCATTTAAGGAAGTTTCAAATCTAGAACCTGGTCTCTGTTCATGTCAAATTGGATGGAAATGAAGGAAGAGCAACTCCAACTGTCATAAAGAAAAAAAAATCCAGTGTCCAGGTTCTATGTGGTTGAGCATTCAACAGAAACCACGAACATCTACAGTTTGATCCTCAGAAAGAATATCAACAGAGCAAACTCTTCAGATGGCAGATGCAGAACAAGAAGAGATTCAAGGACTCCAAACCGATGGCCACAGCCAACTGTTGCAACTAATGGACAGCCAGATGACCAAGTTGTTACATGTTGGGGTTGTGTAATTAAAAAAACAGTACAATTCAGAGAGGTTTAACAGATTGACCCACAAAACCCATGTGATAGTGTAAATGTTGAAAATGGTGGGGTTGTAGACCTTAAAGGGGAAGACGGAATGGAATGCTCAGCTGTCCTGTATTGTTCAGCTACTAAATGGCACTGTTTGTAAAATACTTTACTTACATGAACCTCACCCACACCTGGCATAGCATCAAAGGATTTTATGACAAACACATCTGGTGTATGTAAACAAACTGTAGCTAATCCATTTCTGGCACAGAAATATATGATTTTCTGCAGAGGTTAAAGCCTTCCATGTGGAGGACTCCAGATCGTAATGGCAGCTGCAGAAGCAGCACTCCCACTGGCTCTCATCCTGGCTTGTACCCCTGAGTCCCCGCTCTCAAAGCATGCAGAAATGACAGTGTGCAACATGCAGGGTAATCCTGAGTGGGCAAGCATTATGCTCTGGAGTAGGAAGGTAGACCATCTGTACTTGCTCCTGGCCCATGGACTCTAGTCCTTGCAGAACATCCACAAGACAAGATAAAGCCACAGACCTGGATCTGGGTTCCCATATGGATGACCATAAATATATATTCTGGTTATCATTACGGAGAAGAGCTGTCACACACATTGAGATCTGCCAGGCCTGGGCAGCAGGTGTCAGAGGCAGGGGGTGGCTCAGACTCCCCAAACAGCCAGGTATGGCCCAGCTTCAGGTTATACAGGGCCTGGCTGCTCAGCCACCACAGAACAGGCTGGGAAGGCTGGGGCTATACTACCTGACAATCCCATGATCTGGGGCTGAGGGAGGCTGTGGCCACTGCCCAACAATCCTGCACTCTGGGATTAGGGAGGACTGGGCCTGTGCTGTCCAGACTCCTGGCACTCAGGGCAACAGGGTGCTAGCCAGCAGCAGGAACCAGTGGCCACAAGGGCTCTGGTGGGCGTGGAAGGGGCTAACCTCCCCAATCCAGCGGTTCACCACTGCCTATACTGCCAGGCTTTTGTTCATATAGACACACACACACTATATCTGCACTTCAAGCTGAGGATTTGATTCCCAGCTTGAGGAGACATACCCATGCTATCTCTGACTGAGTTTGCATGTTAAAAATAGAGCACAGCTCAGGCAGCAAGAGTGGAGGGAGGATCTCCCCTCCAGTATGTGCAGTGCCTAACATCTCAAACAAGTACATATTCAGGGCAGCCAACCCATTCTGCCATTCACACCGCCACAATCAAAGCTATTTTGAATACATCTCCTCAAGCTGGGAAACGTATCCGTACCTCAAAATGTAGACATACTCATCGGCAGAATCCTCCCCTAGTTTACATTAGGCAATCTAAATGAAGTAAATGAGCCTGGACTGTCATAACTCAAGGCAGAATTTAGTCCATCTTGTCTTATAATTTTGGGGGGCTAATTTGGTTTAGTGAGGTCTATTGGTTTCCCATTTATATTCACATTAAGTTTTTAGTCCTTTTTAGCAACATTTTTTCTAGAAAACATCTATCTTGTATGAAAATTGCTATAGTGATCCTGTATTACACATTTTCATAATCTCTTATAATCATTACAAAAGTGATTTATAGATTATATTTCTGATGAGTCACCTGTCTTGCCTCTTTTAAAGGTACATTTTCTTTCTTGACAATTCCTACTGAATTTTTTCCAAATACTGCTTTTTTTCTGTGACCCATGTCCAAGTTTTTATGACTATTGCTAATAATTAGAGCAACTTATTTTTCAGCAATGTAAATCTCCTACTAGAGGTTTTGAGTACTGTCACTAAAATAATGATGTTGTACTATTTGTGCCATTACAAGAATTAAGTGTTGTTTAATATATGGTAATTTTTTATTATTACTCACAAAAATATTGTAATGAACCATTTGCAGTACAAAAAAAAATGTCACCCTGTGAAAAGAGGAAATCTGGCAGTGAAACAAGCAGTTGAAAGAAATCTGAAAATAATGGTTACCCTGTCAGCACAGAGAGCGCTGAGAAGAATTAAAGGAACATTGCATTTGTAAATCCATTACAGAGCATTGGTTATTAACTAGATAGGGTGTAAAGCAATAATTTCCTCTTTAAAAATGCATTTTGGTTTGTTGTTTCTATCATCTGGATATGGCAGTAAACTGCAGTGTCATAAAAAGAGAGGACATAATTTGGAAAATAATGCACCTTGACGTGAATCAATTGAGAAAGTTTTATGATTGGCATTAATGAGTTCAGGCTTATGCTTCTAAGATGTGCTCATTGTAAAGTCTTGGAGACTGAGTCCGATCTCATTTAAATGCAGTAGAGATAGTCCAAGCTTACACCAATGTAAGTAGGCACAGAATATATCCCTGTCACTCATAAAATATTACATTTAATAATCAATTGGAAATTGATGAAAACGTAAATCAGGCAAGATACAACTGAAAGTGATGTCTATACCATATATAGACACTGTATGTATTTTATATATTGTATGTGTGTATAATGTGTCTGCACAATGTGTATATGTATGCTATCTGTGTAATTCTCCTCAGCTCAGAGTTTAGTGTTATCTTAATTACTTACAGTGTATTGAGATTAGAGTGACAAGGTTCCTTTTGTATTAAGCAAGAGCTCACATTCCTGACAGATGAGCTACTCTCCTCTTTGCCTCTAGATGATCACAGGAAACATTCTTAAAAACAAAACAACGCAAAAAAAAAGTTTGTAACTTGTGGCTGACCTAATTGTGCAGTGGCAGAGCATTTTACTGCCTAGGCTGGGTAGCTCTGTGTTATAAGACACATTTGGGCTTTCCAGATTCTGAAACCTGGTAGGTGAGACAGTGTGCTGTGTGTTGCTGGACACCATGTAATTCCACTTACAAAAGACAACAGGGGTGGAGTTGTATGGGCCCACGGTACCCAGGCACCAGGAATATTCCGGGCCTTGAGGGCCTGACTCCACCAATGTTCTGTAGAGCAGTCTTTGGGCGGAGAGCCCTGGGCTTAGGGGTTTGTGGGGAGGGTTAAGGTGGAGGGCTCTGTGGTTCTCAATCTGTGGGCAATGATAAATAGGTTGAGAACCACTCTTCTACATTACGTTACTCTGGTACAGCCCAAATGAATTTAGTGGAAAAGCCTAGATGTCACGGAGAGCAGAGTTTGGCCCTGTTCAGTATTCATTAGGAAAGACAACCTTCCAGAGTGCAGCATTATTTCAGCAATGTTAATTTATCTGTAATAATTATCTGTGGACCAAATCCTGAAGTCCTTACTCAGTCTTGAATAGTGACTTGAGTGGCAGTTTGTTTCTACTGAGTAAGGACTCAGGATTGGGCTGTATGTTTGCTGTTTTGTTGAGAGTGGTGTGATAGGGCCTTGCACTTTGGGGGGGGGCTTCCCCTTCAGGGAGCCATGGGGTTTAGCTAGCATGGGGGCCAGCAACAGTACTACTGGCCCCACTTTGCTCTGCTTTACTCTGCTATGCTCTGCCTCCACCCGCTCCCAGCATTGCTCAGGAGAGAAGAGGGCAGCAGCTTGGGGGAAGAGGCAAAATGGGAGTGGGCCAGGGATTTCGGGAAGAGGTGGAGTGGGAGCAAGGTCTGGACTGGGACAGAGGGGATGTTTGTCCTGGGCCCTGCCTGCCCCCCACCCCCACCCCCACCCCCGCCAGAGATGGCCATGATAAGAGGAAGGAAAGAACAGGTGTTTGCTTTTTTTCAACTTCAATCATAGCCTTACTCCTTCCGTGTGGAATAAGAAGGTACCATTTTACACTGTCCGTTTTCAGAGTAGAACTGCAGTTTAATAACTATGAGGAAGTCCTCACATTGACTGATGTGACTGCAGGAATCTAAGGCTTACACACTGGTTGCAATTCTCATTTGGGCCTAGGGCTTTGGGGAGGGTTATTTATTTTGTTTTTCAGTGGAAGGGTCGGTGCTCTGGAGATCTCAAGACCTTTTCCTGTAACTAGGCAACTTGCTGTATGGCATATGACATTGGCCAGTAGAGAGGTCAGACCCTGTCCTGCACATCAGGAGACATTTGCTGGGAGGAGGAAAAGGTGTGGTTTCTAGGAGACACAGAAGAGGAAACGGAGAATTCCACAGGCAGACACACAATTGTGCTAGAGCCACAAACTGAGCATGCACAGCTCTGGCAGCTGCAGATCAGATTTATTTATGGCATGTTCATGGCAACACATGTAGCCATTTTATTGTCACATACAAAACTTCATGCATCAAGGTATATTGCATTGTGCATTCCTTCTAAACCAAAGTCCACTCTGTGTGCTTTGTTCTTTAAACTGATTTCTTACTTCATAATAATGTATTCCACCGTGTTCTTTCTTATCTTACTATCTCTTTAACAATGTATTTTTTCAGTGTAACTGAAAGCCAAGCAGCCCAAACAGTATGATGGTGTTTGTTTATTCCTAGTCATGTTATCCTTTTTCAGTGTTGGTGATTATAGAGCATGGTTATTCTCAGATCTCTGCATATGTTGATGCTCTTCTAACCACTTTCCTATACTCTGACCATATCATAATCAATTTACTGCCTCTTATTTATTTGTAAAGAATAAGTAACAGGATTTTTAAATAGGATAATATCTTTGATTAAATTTGAAAAACAAGAGTTAGCATCATAGAAAATAACGTTAAAGAAATTGAGTAGCATCCTGCTTAACTTGGCAGCAAAGATTTTGCAACATTCTCAGTCGCATATATTGATGCTTTGACAACACAGAACTTTAACTGTGATTGGTAACCCTATCAATTTGATTGTGTCTGCTGTCAGAAATCAATTTCAGTATTTAATGGCATTATGTAGACTCAGCCAAGGAGAATTTTGCATGGATTTAATTTAAATGTTATTTGAAGCTTCATTGCTAAGATATATATTTTAAAAATAAATATTTTATTTAAAGCTCCATTTCTATGATACATCTCTTTTTTTTCTTAATCAAAGTGGTCTTCAATTGACTAATAGATTTAAAAACCCTAAGGAATAAAATATGGCAGCTCAAAATGTGACAAAACAGATGAAATAGTTGTTTGTATTCCTATTACTGATTTGCAGATTCATGTGTTATTTCTGAAGTCTTGGGCCCTGATCATTCAAATCTTAAGTGTGTGCTTGATCTTACCCAGCATTGTAGATTCAGTGATACCAGTGGGAGTATTCAAATGTTAAGTTCAGCAACAATCATAAGTGTTGATAGGATCAGGTCAGAGCAGCCATTTTTATCTAATTTCTCGCTTCCTCAGTTTTACCAAGGCTGCAGAAAAAGAACTGATTGTTCTCATAATTACAAAATAAAAATCTAAACATAATATTAATTCCTTTCATTGAAAGAAATCTTTTTGGACTCAGACCTACTTCCAGTCCACCATCAAAAATGTTGACATTAGTGGGAGATCCCTATACATGAATAAATTACAGAATGGAGCCCAAATAAACCTGGGGTTGGGGGAGCAAAAGTTGTATGGTTGGCTTAAAGAAATGAAAAAGCACAGAAAATTAATTGAAATACTGTGTCTGTTAAGACTCATCACTTGTACCTTTTTACAGGGTTGAAGTTTGACTTGCAAAAGGAGAAATACTGGGTATATTCCCTGTTTTTGCTGCTTTATAATGTTTATAGATATGAAATACTGGGATTTTCTGTTCTTAACAATAATACCTCGCTCTTATATAGTTCTCTTCGTTAAAGATTAAAAACAACTCTGCCCTTTGTTTGAAGGAGCAGAAAATTTCCACTCCTATAATGCTCGAATAGGTTCTTCAAAGTAAACAGAGACAGACCTGAGTTTGCTAAAGGAAAAATGATAAGGAAAAAAATTGCAGAGAAATATACAAGAAGAGAACCATCTCTCAGGAAGCAAAGATGGGCAAACCCCTGAATTTTTCCCCTTTTGCAGGTCATCTTTGTCAAATGTCTGCTGTTTTTGATGGCATTTCCATTCATTTCCAATCAAACTAGTATATATATCAAACGTGAAAACCAGGACCCATTGAAGTCAGTGACAAAACTCGCATAAACTTCAGTGGATCTAGGATTTCACCCTATGTGTTTTCAAGTTATCCAAGCATAAGCAGCGATTTTTAGCTAACTATCTTTACTGTATTTCATTCAGAGAGTCTGCAGCTCGCACATGATAATATTTATGTTGTGGATGATATGGTTTTGGAGCTAGCAGAGGTAGAGGAGACAACATCAGTAAGTAGCTGTTTTACGTCAGAAGACACCACTGAGGATTCAGGTGTTGTGAGCTCTCCATCTGATATTGTATCATTGGATTCACAAAATGACAATATGAAACTGAAAGACAAGTCAGTCAATGGTCTGGAGGACCCTGCTGAAGTGGATGTAACTTATGCGTCAGAGTTGTACTCTGTGAGGAATACCTCCTGCAATAGCAACGATTCTGAAAAAGCTCAACACAGGTGAGTTCCACTTTTAAAACAATCTAAAAAAACCCCTCACTTGCCCTTCTTCTAGGAAAGCATTTAACAAAGCCAGCTTCTACTTGTTGTTATTATTTTGTAACCCAATGCCAAATAAACATCTAAGGGCTCATTGAAATGAAAAACTTTAGTGCCAAAATGCCCTGAGAGCGTGTGCCTATAGCAACTGGTAGAAGTAATTTTTTTGTTTTAATTTGTAATTTCTTGCAAAATTCTGCTGTTCTTCGGGGCTAATTTCTCCATAAAGCTTAACATAATTCTGTGTCATAGTTTGGTTAATCCTGAAGCAGTGAAGACTTTTGTATGGAGTGAGGGGTTGTGATTTTATTGCAGATCAACATGTCTACAATAATACTGCCAACCAAGGAACATTTTTTAAATATTTTTATTCAGTTTCTTCAGCCAGATATCACAGTGCTCAGCTGGTACATAAGAACCTGGAAACAGACTACAAACATAAGCAAAACTGACTTTCCTGTTTATTCACCAATAAGTCAGTGGGAGAATGGAAAAGAAGTTCTTAGTGCTCTGCAGAGGCAAATTGGAAATCAGTGGCAGTTATGACACCATATGTCACCACTGCAAGGAGGTGGTCCAAGATAGCATGCAGAAAGGCACCCCCACTCTGTGTATTGCTGCAAGATTGAAAGGGGGGGGGCTGTTATTCCTTGTCCGTCACAAAGCCCATGCTCCCTGTATTAAGTATCTAAATCTATTGTACCTTCAAAAGAGTATGTATCATTGATCTAATAATATCTTTCCACACATTTCTGAGGGAAACCTTTATTTGTAATTAAGTAGGGGATTAAATTAGGGTTGCCAGCTTTCTAATGCCAGAACACCAAACACCTTTGCCTCCGTCCACTGTATGTCCCTCTCCTGACACCCCTAAGGTTAGGAGCTGGATATCCTAGCTCAGCTACTTCCCCACAGGTTGCGCAGCATCTAGTAGGGAGCCTTTCAGCTCTGCTGCAGCCGTGAACCAGACATTCAATGGCCCAGTCAGCAGTGCTGACCAGGGCCTTCAGGATTCCTTTTTGACTGGGTGTTCCAGTCCAAAACTGGACACTTGATGTACAGTCAGTGTGCAATCACCATAGGTCCCTTGATAATTTTTTTATGGAGGATGACATATACTAGCATAATATGATTAGCTCTAATGGCTTGATCCAAAGGCCATTGAAATCAATGGAAAGACTCTTACTGATTTCAGTAGGCCTCACCTTCACCTGAAACTGCAAGGCCCAAACTGGTTAGATAAAATATGCATGGTCAGGACATTGTATACACTGCCCAAAAGTAACTACAATCTTCACTATCACAAATACTTCTTACACACCCCCAAATTTCATATCATGATTGTGAATTTGAGGCACAGGATACATAACCCACAACATAGGCCAGTAATATGGCATTCCTAATCAGTGCCGAGTATATTGCTGCATTTGGTGACACGTTTCATGCTTCCCAATAAGTGAAAAACCTATCACATGCCATGAGAATGGCATACCACCACTAAAAAGTCAACATCTGCCTTACCTTTTGCTTCACTGCAAGGCAAAAACATCCCAGATTTGCCTCTCATCCACATAAACGTGGCAATAAAGTTGATTATATTAGGAAATGTTACATGTATGCAAAAAATCTCAGTTATGGATTTTGTGGGAAATTCCATTTTAAATTTCCTAACCTGTCCATATAAAAAATCTCAGTCCTCATGTTGAAGTAGCAGAATGTGGCTGGTTTTTAAATGATACTTTGGGGGGCAGGGAATTAATTCCCTTCCAGTGAGTATGAAATCACTTCAGCTTAGGGTTGTAAAAGGTTAATAGGCTAACTGGTAAGCC
Organism: Rafetus swinhoei; assembly: GCA_019425775.1. Classification (NCBI taxonomy): domain Eukaryota; kingdom Metazoa; phylum Chordata; order Testudines; family Trionychidae; genus Rafetus; species Rafetus swinhoei. Next base: position 157,272,734 of record CM033424.1, read on the forward strand.
TCACCCTTAACCCGCCACAGGTTACACACTGACTGCCCGGGAGCAGGCTGCAAAGCATACAACAAAGCCTCCCTGAAGCAAAACGCCTTCAATGCGGCAGCAAAGCCTCCTCCCTGACAGCAGCCCCTGCCGGTCCCACTCCTGGGGAGGTGGCTTTACTGCGGGCTTTGCAGTATAAAGCTTATTTAAGATTTATACTGCAGAGCCTGCAGTGTGTGTAACTGTATAATCGTTATGATTTTTAGTGGTTACATTGTTAACCCTATTTTTACATCCCTACTTCAGATCTACTTTAGGACCCTATGGAATCCTGAAATCTGTAACTGGTTTCTGTATTACAGCAACAACAGCTAGTGCTGCTGACAGCAAAACCTCTGAAACTGAGGTGTTCTCTCCTTCAGTGTGTAAATTCCAACTTCACTCTTAACCTGTTTGTAAATAAACCAGTATTGAAAACAATGTCATTTTTACTTTCCTGGAGATCAACTCCATAAGTCTTCAAAAAAAAACAAACCCCTTCTTAGGAGAAAAAATAAATAAGTTTGTTTATTTGTAAAATATCTGTTTGTATGAAAATCTTAGATCCTATAAAATCATTATCTGTTTTTGAGTCAATTTTGAACCCTGCAGGAAAAATTGGAGCATGCTATTTTCAAAGCTCCAATGCTTATGACTTTGGGATTTCATGTAGGTCCTCAAATGGGCAGGGACTCTAGAAATGAGCCTTCTATGGCATCCCCTCTCCTATATCTGGGAGATGGATTCCCAGTGAAATCGAAGTAGAGTTTTGTATGAACCGTTGACAGTAAGCTATACTTTCCTATATTTATGTTCCTTATGTTCCTTATTTATTTTTCTTAAGCATTGGTGCTCCAATAGAAAACTATGCTTGAAGTTCATGAATTCTTGCTAATTTTCTACCAGTTCCAGATATTGCAACCTGACTCAAGTTTGAAATAAAATAAACTGGCAAGCATTAATTCCTATAAAGGACAAGTAATATGTTGTGTAAAATGCCATAGTTTTGGTTCACTTTAATAATCCAGGAGCCAGTTAATTTTGGGTTATATGAAAGTGCACCAGTGAGCCAGAATGGGCCAAACTCATCTGTGGTTCTGAGCTCCGTTGAGCCAGTGCTGTTGCACCACAGACTAGTTTGGCCCAATAGTTGAAAACTAATTGTAAAGGCTGTTACAGAAGATGCTAAACATTTGTGTTATTTTTACTAATCATTATAAAATTGACTAAACACTAGGCTTTAGTTACATGACAAAATAAATAATTTCTAGGCAAACACAAGTATTACAGATAGAAAAGGCCTGAGTCTCATTTACACTGGATTTATTTTTTACTATTCTGGCTGTGGGAGTAAATTACATACACACTCACTTTAAAGTGTGAAGATAGTGGTATATCCGAGCATAGAGCTATGCTTGCAAACACATACAAGTCTACTGCATGATTTTCCCTTTGACTGCACACATGGTTTTCACTGGCTTACATAGCATTTGATGAGCAGTCTCTGACTGTAATTCTCTCCTGTGATTTTGAAAGGCTGGCATGCATTACAGTTGCACTTTCTCAGAGTTTAGTCACATATTTCTGATTTAAAACCCTGCTGCACTGCCAGTGCAGTAAAGAACCTATGAGTAAAGAAAAATCCAGTCTAAAGTGTTTATATAGGCTAATGAGTCCCACATAAGGCTTAGCTCATGCTCCAGGAGGTATTCTGTGATGCTGTCTACTTTTGGCAAATTATATTTTTAATTCATTTTGTTAAAGCTTCCAAAAGCCTTCAGGCATGGGTGGCTTTATAAATTAAAATACTTTTATTATTTATTATCATAAGGATATGTGACTAAACTCTGAGAGAGTGCAACTGAAATGCATGCTAGCCTTTGAAAATCACAAAAGAGAATTATAGTCCGAGACTCTTCATCAAATGCTATGTAAGTCAGTGAAACCATGTGTGAATTGAAAGGCATGCAGTAGACTTGTATGTGTTTGCAAGCATAAATTTATGCTTGGATATGCAATGACACATGTACCACTACCTGCTTTGAGAAATGAGAATGACTATAGTATTTATACTTCCAGTAAAATTTTCTCAAGTAGGGGGTACTTTCTTCCCATAATATGCAAGACAGGGAGACTTCCAGAGAGCTATTCTGTGCTCTGCCATCAATGTGTCTTTGGGCAAGTCACTTCACATTTCTGTTCCTCTGTTTTCTCTCACCACTTGTCTATTTTCATTGTAAGCTCTTTGGTACAAGGGCTGGTTCTTGCTATGGGTATGTCTACATTGAAGCTGACGTGTGTAATTCCCAGCTCGCGTAGACATACCTATGCTGGCTCTGCTTCAGCTAGTGTACTTACAATAGGATTGTAGCGTGAGTGCCAGCTTAGGCTAGCCAACCAAGTACATTCCCGTGGGGTCTAGACTTTGTATGCAGCTAGTTAGCCCAACCTGTTACCCATTCTATCCTGGCCTCACTGCTATTTGTAGATTGCATTTCAGGCAGAGCTGGCGAGGTACGTTTGTGCCAAAGTGTTTGCACAGTATCTAGCATAATGGACTTCTGATCTCCGCTGAGGGCCTCAGGGGCTACCATAATAGGAAAATATATTATAATCAACATTAAGCATTGACCCTGCACACCCTTTAGCATTTTGGTTACCGTCTCATCTCATACCTGCTCACAAAATTTTAATATATAGTATTAAATTAATAATAGGCAAGCCTCAAAGAAGTTAAAATGTTGCATACATAGCAATAAACACATCTCGTGATCTCTCACAATTATAACGCCTGTCCTCCCACAACCTCCTCTTTTCCCATCCTTTGTTTGGTGTCTACACGCCAGCTGCATGGGGCCAGGATTGGTCAGTGTTATATGCCTACAAAGCATCATGCACTCCTGCTGTGTGGAGCTGTATAAACAGAACATTACTAAGTTGTAAAATCAAGTAGTCAAAAGTTAGGCTATGCCAGAGCAACCTTCATTTGCCACCCTCGTGCATATTTTTTATGACATAGTCTTTAATCAAATGATCACTTATTATTTTTTCTGCAGGACCCCTGCCTCATTCTGTGCACAGGATGGATGGTGCTCTCTTAATGAGCAACTATTCAGAGCTTTATTTTATCCAGTTTGCTCAGTTTGGGGGCTCTGTGCCTTATTTACTCTACATTATTCAGACCCTGCTCTAAAGTCAGAATTATTAATTTCTACATTGGGTTATCTATGCTGCTCATCACTCTTGTATCCAAATGCTGCATGAACACTAATTTATTTTCACAGCCCCCCTGTGAGGTGTAGGGAAGGTATTGCCCACACTTTACATATGGGGACTTGAAAGACAGAGAAATTAAGGTCAAAAGTGTCCACTAACTTTAGGTTCCCATTTCAGACTCCTAGGGCCTGCTTTTTTCAGAGTGCTTAGTAGTATATAGTTTACGATATATTTTGGAGAGTTTATCAAGAACCCCACCAAAACCGTAAGAGGTAGGACCACCAAATTCATTATACAGCTTCCTCTTATCAGAACTTAAAGCAATGTCAAGGTTTAGTTGTGCCAGGAAAACGGGATGTGCCTAGAATGGGACTGTGTCTCATAAAAGCAAAAGAAATGATACAGAATCACCAAAGCAAGTATAGTCCTCAAAATTGACATAACTGAGCAAATGTTGCAAGAGACTGAACCAAGATGAGCCAGAAGCATAGGATGAACCTGGAATAGGACTGCTTCTCAATAAACCTTACAGAAAAGACATAAAATGGAGAAATTTGGAGTAGTGTTCTGTTTTGGCACAGCTAAATCAATACTTAAGGTTTGAAAACTAGAAGAAAATGTTATTGGAAACCAAATTTACTGTAACATAAACACTATGTTAAAACATAGCGAATGATGAGAGTTTATAGGGATGAAGAAATAAAATACACTTGGTAGACTTCGCAAATTATGGACCCAGGCAACGCTAGTACTTACTCTGTTCAAATACAGCTCCTGTTGAACTTGAAGTTGCAATTTTGAGTGCCCAGCACTAGAGCCTGGGTGAAATATTTTCAGCAAATACCATTTTTTGCTGAAAAATGCTTTTTGGGAGGCTCCAGAGCTCAAGACCCTGTGGCTTGAGACTCTAGATTGGAGGAACCAAGCCTTGCATGTGCCAAAGCCCTGCATAGTGTTGGTACAGAGAAGCTTCTCTATCCCTCAGGCTATGTCTACACTGCAGAGTTTTTGCACAAAAACTTGCAGAGCGTCCACACTACAAATGTGTTCTTGTGCAAGAAAAAGTACAATAAATCATAAAAACACAGGGCTTTTTGTGCAAGAGTTATTCCTCTTTCTACAAGGAATTAGCCTTTTTGCACAAGAGCTTTTGCGCAAAAAGGCATGTGTGGACGGCAACGGGTTTTTTGCGCAAGACAGCAGCCTATGGGTAAAATGGCCATCAGAACTTTCTTGCGCAAGAGAGAGCGTCCACGCTGCCATGGATGCTTTTGTGCAAAAGAGCATGGCAGTGTGGACGTGCTCTTGGGAGTTTCTTGTGCAAAAAGTTCTTGCGCAAGAAGCCTGCAGTGTAGATGTAGCCCCAGCTAAGCTCTGGAGGAGTGGGAAGGAAGTTATTTCCAACATCTTTATGTCCCAACCCTGTAGGCTTTGTGTCCCTTCCCTGGGCAAGGGTTTAGGACCTTTTTCCCACACTGTCCCTGCCCTGATACCTGCCACTCGGAGTGTGGGACTGCTCTGTCCCTAGACACTCACCCTGCTGAGCCACCTCTCTGGCCCAGTTCCCTGAAACTCCTGTAATCAGGTTCCATGGTGCACAAGGCATGTTTAGGGATTAACCCTTCCTGCCCACTTGGTAGCCAGGTGACAGGAGGTGGCTGGGTTATGTCAGTGGGCAGCAGCAGCTTGGAGGTGTTTGCTGCTGTTCTATAGGCAGAAAGGGACAAGGAGCAGGTGTGGAGGAGGGAAGAGATTATTTCTGCAAAGGCATGGGCCAAGTCATCTCTAACCCGACCCTCTGTGGCTGGAAGCTGCTGCTGGCCATGTTCTGGTCTGAACCCTCACAGAAATCTGGGGGAGGTGTGTGACCCTATATGTGCCCCACATGTTGCCTCAAGAAGACACAACAGTAGGTACCAGAAAAGGTGGGTCCATCCCAGGGGCCCAGCCAGGCATGGAAGGTGGAGATCACTGAGCAGGGAGGGTTGGGTCAGGTCGGTCAGTCACCCCCCATCCCTGTGTGAGAGACGGTGTACCAGAATGTGTGTGTGTCACCTCTCCCCAGGCAAACCTTAAAGAGAATAAGGTAAATAAAAAGACTCAAGCCACTCAGTATTTCTTTTTAGACAGAGGCTCTATCAACTTCATGTTAATTTGAATGCTTCTACTGCACAGTTCTGATTGATTGCTGTTGGACTTCCTTGGATATGAATAATTTTACCAGATGTTCCGTATTCAGCATAGGGAAATATGGTCACCCTAAGAGTAGGACACTTACATCCTTCTACAACACTCATGTTAATACATCCCAGAATTGTATTAGCCTTGTTTGTAATTGCATCACAATGTTGAATCACGTTTAATTTGTGGTCCACTATAACCCTTAGATCCTTTTCAGCAGTACAATTATTCCTCATCAGGCAAATGCATCAGCAAATCTCTAATGAAGTACAGCTTAGACAAGTATTCCCCATTTTGTAGTTGTCTGATTTTGAATTTCTAAATATAGTACTTTGCACTTGTCTTTATTGAATTTCATCTAGTTGATTTCAGATCAATTCTCTGGTTCGCCAGTTCTAATCCTATCCTCCAAAGTGCTAACAGTCCCTCCCAGATTGGCATTATCTTCCAATTTCATAAACACGTTCTTCACTCCATTATCTAAGTCATTAATGAATATATTGAATAGTACTGGACCCAGGATTCCTGCTTCATACACACCAATTCACAACAAACTATTGCTAACCGCTCTTTGAGAATGGTCTTTTAGTCACTTTGTATCTACCTTATACTAATTTCATCTGAATCTCAGTTCTCTAGTTTACAAGAATGTCATGTTGTATTGCCCCTAATACATAGGACAGGTTTTCTTTTAGCGAGGTAAAAAAGGCATTTTACGTCATCTGAATTGTGCTTATAAACATGTGACCAGATAGGTGACCAGATAGCTAGCATGAAAAATCAGGACAGGGGATGGGAAGTAATGGGCACTTATATAAGTTAAAGCCCCGAATATCTGGACTAGCTCTAATATCAGGACATATGGTCCACTTTATAGAGAAGAAATAATTAAAATAATAGGGAGTATTTGGGGGAATGGAAATTACTTTTATGACCGCCCCCCACACAAAAAATATTTAAGAGATTCATAATCCTCAAATTCTACAAATATGGTTTATTTCTGTTCTTTCCTTCTCTATCTCTGGCTTTCTCTTCTCTTCTCTTCACCTCTCTCCCCAAAACCCACTCTTAAAAATCCTGACATGAATCTGGACGTGTTTGTGCATTGTTTGTTAACTGGTGCTCACAGAGGGAAGATGATGATGCAGCTATTATTCTAAAGTAGTAGGCATTTTCAGCCATTAGAGCAACAGTCCATGCTAGCTTTTTCATTCAATGTATACATAAGAAAAGGGTGTTGTGCTTGTGGAATTGTTAGAATCTTTTACAAGTGTCACATTGAGAGAGCTGCACTGCTGCGAGTCAAGAGATCAAGAGTCTCTGGCTCTTCCTCAGATTTTTTTTGGTGCTCAACCTTCCACCAGAACTATAACCTCACAATAGCTGTTTTCTCGTCCTTAAAACTGGGGTATTATTTCTCCACACCAAAGTGGTATGTTGTGGATTAATTTATTAATGTTGTACGTAAAGCACCCGGATAATGCTAGACAGAAGGTCTTAAGAAATGCAAAGCAGTAATACATATCAAGCAGCAACATTTTTGTTTTGTGTGTGGTGTTTTTTCACCAGTGAACACAAAAAAGACCTATAATAGGACTGTAAATTATTGTTGCAACCCCATTTTTCTCTCAAATATGCTCATGCAGTTCCCATTAAAATCAGTTAGTGGTAATGCTGATCTATCTGAGGGCATAACTAGACCCACATACCCTAGTCTTGACAAGCCAGTTACTCTTTGAGAATCAAAAATAGATGCATTCAACCTTTGTGTACACTTTTACCCTCCTGTAAATATAATACACTCCAATAAACCTGATAACCAAGTTCTCCTGCGTCCAGAAAGGGAGTGCTACTTGCCTTTTATTCTCCTTTAACAACATGAAAAGCAGGGATATGTGGCATTCAGACAATAGCAGACCATAGACCTAATGTTTTTTCTTCTATTTGCCTGTCACTTTCAGAAACCATGCATTAAAGACAAATGATGACTTGGTTATCTAACCAGTCCCAAATGGAATATACTTTCCAGTACATTAACAACACATAATTTGGCACTGTTTGCAGGCTTTGGTCATATTAAAAGCTGAAACATTAAAAGTTTATGCACTGAAGTGCACTTGCACCTCAGAAAGGAGAGAGTAGACTTACAGGAGAAAGAGATCATTTTCTAACTCTTTGGTAGGGGAGGAGGGTGTCAGAATTGCAGGTGTATAAGTGCACATTTTACAACGCTGTATCTGTTGGGCTCAGGGGTGAGAAAACCATCCCCCCAAGTTACAGTTTTGTAAAGCACCAGTGTGGCTCCCAGCGCTGTAAGCAGCTGCACATATCTGGAACTCTGCTTCTCTTCCCTTCCTGTGACTATCAGGGAGGGAGAGGAAAGTGCACAGCTTGTGTGCCTTCCTTTCGTTCCTCTGCCCAGGGGAGGAGCAGAGAAGGGATGCAGCAGGCTGCACACTTTCCCCTCATTCCCTGATCATCAGGAGAAGAGGAGCAGCAACTCGATATGTGTAACTGCAGACTCCCCCCCACCCCTCCCGAAATGGCGCCCTTGTCCCCCCACACTCACCCCTACAGCTCCCGCTCCCTGACATGTTTCCTGAACTCCCAAACCCCCTTGCCCAGAACCCACCACACCCTCAGCCCCCTTCCCTGACTTCTGCACTCCCCACAGCCTCTCTGCTCTGAGCTCCCCCACACCTCTGCCCTTAACCCCTTCCTCAACCTCCAACTGACTCCTGCACACCCCAGCTCCTTGCTCTGAGCCCCTCTTCACCCCCCACCCTGACTCTTGCACCCCCCACGCAACAACCCCTGCCCCGAGCCCGTCCTCACCCCCACATTCCTGCCCTGACTCCTGCAACCCCCTCATACCTACCACTGCCCTGAGGCCCCCCACACTCCACCCCTCACTTAAATTTCTTATAGGTACTATCGTTTCGCACCCCCCAACCCTCTGCCCTGAGCCACTCCTCCACCTGAGGCAATGGGGAATACAACAGCACCTGTAAGAAACTTGTTACTTTCACACCTTGTTAGCCATCTACATCTGATACTGTATATCAGCCTTTCCGTAACTCTTTGGAAATACTTTTAATTCAGAATTGGGTGAATTTGATCATTTGCTAAAACCCAAAGAAGTCACTTTAAATATAATGACAGCGTTTCTGATTGCAATTATAGTGCCTTTAATGGTTTAAAAAGCACTATTTCTAACTAGATGTACCTAAGCTTTTTCTTTTCTCCCTTTTGAATGTAACCTTTCTCATAAAAGTCCTTCTTCTATGGTGCTAATTTGACAAAACACTGCTGTAACTTTCATTTTGTCTCCAGCTGAGCGAGTGACTGCAGAGGAGTGTTGTGTTGTGGCCTCAGCTCAGTGGAATGGTAAAGCCAGTAGGTGAGCAGTTGCTGCACTCCGTCCTTTGTTCTTGCATGGATCTCTACTAATCTCCATAAGTAATATAGGGAGCAACGTCCTGGAGCTGTGCATGTTAGATCTTTCTAACCTGGCTAAAAACTCAGCAGTGCAGTGATTTTCAGCACCTATTGTTGTGTGAGAAAAGCAGCCTGAAGTTTATCATTTTCTTTCCCCAAATGAAAAGAAGTGTGTGTGAGAAAATGCCATTGCTAATGTTTATCCACCATGTAAAACACAATATCAGAATAAATCTTATGTTTGTCTTGGATTCTAGCCAAAACAGAACTGTCAACAAAAGAAAAATATAAGGGGTCGGGAGGGAAGGTTTAAAAAGAAATTAAAGCCTCTTTTGTTTTCTTTTGCTAAATACTGCCGTGTATAAAAAGTAATTTTAAGCATATTTACATGTCATGTGAGCTACTGGAAACCCCTAAACCTTCCCTCTCACTCAAGACACACACACATTATATATTTTGAAACCATGATAATTTGGAGAAGAGCTCTAGTATTTATATATGGACATTGGAAGGGTTTTTTTGGGGGGGAGGGGAATTAATCTCATTACAATTAAGAAATGCACAAAAAGTCTTATGGTTCAGAGAAAAATAATAGTACGGTGCTTTCATTTCCAAAGCACTGTACAAGCAACTGATTATCTTCGCATAACATTTCCGTGAGTTGGGTATTATTAACTCAGTTTTACAGCTAAAGAAACTGAGGCACAGATATTAGGAAGCAAATAATATTTAGTCACTGCACAAGAGCACAGAGATTGGGAAGAAATCCTTGCTGCTTCTACCTTTCCTGTGCCTATTAAGGGACAGTAATAATTTAGCCATCAGGGCCAAATCTAGTTTCTTACTGACTTCAATGACAGATGGATTGGATTCTACACAACATCCCAGAGATGACACAGTGAGTCCTTAGTACAGATAGAATTCGAACTCATTACTTTCTGTCCCTAGCACCTGAGCACAATCTGCTCCTTCTGGGCTTGTTTACAATGTCTTATACATAACATGGGGAGAAATAGTTAGGACTCTTGGGACAAGAGGAGAACAAACAGCACGACAGATGTGAATCATGATGTTTAATGTACTGCTGGAAGGTAATGATAATGAGAAGCACAGTATTAGAACCTACACATCATAGAACCGTGAGCTGTGTTTGGGTAGTTGAGCTCCTTGCTTAGGCCTGGTCCTTCAAAGAGCTTAGAAAAATCTATAACTTTACTCAAATGAGTAATTCCATTGACTTCATTTTCTTTGTAAGACTGGGGTCTTGCATCTCCTGACTTCGCCACTAAATCTTTCACTTCTTCAGTCAGTAGATCAGATGAGGATGTATCTGTCTTTCTTGCTCCCTTGCCTTTACATGGGTCTCTTGACAAGAAAACTCAGGTTAACTTATTGTAATGTGACTGGTGATAAACACATCTAGGGCCTGATCCCAGCTGATGTGTAGCATCTTCAGCTCCCAATATCTGGTCCAGGAGAGTTGGCAACCTAGCAACAGTTGGAGGCTGCTGCAGAGTCCCAGGCCAGCAGTGGAATACTGAGCAGCAACAGAGCCTGCAGAGCCAGTGGCCTGGATGCTGGGGACGGTGGACATCTTGGGGGTTGCAGGGCCGACAGGATCCTAAGGGGGCTGCCCAGAGGCTGGGACCTGGCTCTGGTGGAGCTAATGGCAGGTCGACAGTAGGGCTGGCCCCTGGGTGCAAGGACACTGGGTGCATAACCTGGGAGTGCTGCAAAACCCCTTGCACCACTATTTTCCATGCCTCCTGTGCCTATGGGTGTTAAAGTGCTATGTTTTAACTCTCTTACTATTCAGCACATGGTCATTAGCTGGTGTCTTTGGCAGTGAAAAACATCTGAAAAATATTCTGGGGCTTATTTATGTATGTACTGGCAAAAACTAGGGGCATGAGTTTGATCTCACTTATACTCATGTACTTATATAATGTCAGGGGAGTTACTTCTCATTTACACTAATGTAAGTAAGAGGACAGTCAAGCTCCAGGAATTTATCTGTGCATTTATTCACAGAGCTGTAGGAATGCTTACACAATGGTGTGGGAAAGCAGAGCTGAATGTTAAAAGAGAACGAAAAGTCCTGTGGCACCTTAAGGAGTAACAGATTTATTTGGGCATAAGCTTTCATGCACAAAGAAACATTTCATCTGGCATGGGTCTCATAACAACAAAATGGCATAAAAAAGTAAAATGAGTTGTAAGGAGTTAATTACGTCAACAACAGAAACAGGAGAAACATCCCAAAAATTGGGTTCAGAGGTCTATTTCAGAAGGCAATAGCAAAAGGACATTTTGCAGCCCACGTTCAATAAACAAAACAAAATGGCTTTATGTAGACTCTCATAGGGACATATAACTGCCATATTGGGTCATATTGTGGTTCATGTTTCCCAGTATCCTGTCTGTGACAGTGGCCCACACCAGAGCTTCATGGGGAAGGTACAGAAGAAGGCAGTTATGGAGTGGTCATCCTCTGTCTGCCACTCAGAACTACTTGTAGTCAGAGTTTTAGGGTCACCCCAACAGGGGGCTGCATCCCTAACCATCTTGGACCTATTCATTATGAAAGTATCCAGTTATTTTTAGAACCTAGTTTATTTTTGGCCTTAATGACCGCCCATGGGAATGAGTTCCACAAGATAGTAGATGAAGTACTTTTTCCACAGTTGTGTGTATTAAACCTGCTATCTATTAATTTCATCAAGTGATCCTTGGTTTTTGTGTTGTGTGAAAGGGTAAATAACACTTCTTTGTTCACTTCTCCTGCACGATTTATGATTTTATAGACCTCTATCACATCCTCCCCTCCTTAGTCTTCTTTTTTATAAGTCGAAGAGTCCTAATTGTTTTAGTCTGTCATCGCATGGAAGGTGTTTTGTATCCTTGATCATCTTTGTAGTCTTTCTCCCTTTTCCACTGTATTCTTTTTGCAGCCTACAAATATTAAAGTATTAAAGGTTAGGATTTATATAGTGGCAATATTTTATGCTTATTTTCTATCCCTTCTGAATGGTTCCTAACATTCCATTAGCCTTTTTGACCATAAAGCTTGCACACTGAGCTGAAGGTTTCAGAGAATTATCCACAGTGACTCTCAGCTTGCTTTCTTGGGTGGTAACCACTAATTTAGAACCCATCGAGACTCAGAAGGCCTGTTATGGGGAAGTGCTGAGTGCCTATTGCGTGTAACTACAGTTGAAGATGCTTGACAGTCAGTGGTACTCTGCAGATTTGGTCCCCTGCAGTGTGGCTCAAACACAGACAGCACCATTCAGACCTTACATGATTTGCTGAATACTCTTACTTGAAGCACTACATTTTTATTATATTTTTAAAATAAGAGGGCCTCCGAGAAGGAAGTATGTTCAAAGATGGAATTGAGTGAGAAGAATGACACCATTATAGGCAGAAGGAAAAGGGAAAGTTTCAAGAATAAGACTGGGGCATGGAAGAAGAGAATAGTAAAATTGAACATGCAGGAAAGAGGCTTGGGAGGAATGTAGGAAGTGGGCAGGGAAGTAAATGGAAACAGCAGATGTAGACAGGAGCTAGTTGTACAGTGGGGATAAGAAGCTTGACAAGCAAAAGGAAGCCATTGAAAAGATTTGAGAGCAGCTGAGTAGGAGATTATTTTATTGGTAGCCTAATCACAAGGACAAACTTTAATTTAGATGCCACAGACTAACACATTATTACTCAACGTGATGAATAAGGGGAAGGAATAAACAAACTCCTAAAGTGAAATCCTGGGTCCACTGATGTCAATGGCAAAATTCCCACTGACTTCAGGGGCCAGGTTTTCACCTCTGAGAAACAAAGAGCTTGTTGTCACACATTAGTGTCTTTTTTAAAAAAAGACAAATGAAGAAAATACACAGAACCAGATTCTGATTTCACACTGGTTTTAGACCATTCCAAAACTTTATTGAAACCAGGGGTGTTACTTCTAATTACACTGGTATATTTGAGAGAAAAATGAGGCTCATAATGAATATGATCCAAAATGTCTCCAAAGAGATTAGTTACCCCTTTTTCCTCCATTCAGAATGAAAAATAGATTTTTAACAGAGCCTAGTTATTTTTAATTGCAATTCATATGCATGTGCAGTATGTGCACAACACATGTAGCAGCCAGCTTTAAAACGACAGATATGCAAACAATTTCCATTTGGGCACTCTCCTTTGTACAGACATCACAGTGAGCCCGAACCATTTCTTTGTGACCAGCTTTATTAATCCTAATCTTTTGATCAGCAGCACTCTGAGGAAAAACCACAAATATCCCACAGTGCAAAGATAAGAGATGTGGTTGCATCAGTATGGTGCGTGCTGGTAGCTCTGCTTGAATTTGGTACTTTGGGGGGCATGTGTGCTTCACATCGACAGTGAAACCAAAGGGGTCGAAATAAGAATGGCTTTCAGAGTGACAATACAAAAATAACCCCACCATTTTTCTCTTTCAATTAGTAGCAGAGATGAAGAAATGACTGCAGTTAAGAATGACAATGAGGACATATTCATTGCTGCACGACTCCAGCAGGCTTTGGCTGAACTAGATGACAGTTTAGAAGGTAGGGAACTGTGTCATCTCTGAGCTACAGAAGGAGTAAGGGACAGTAAAAATATACAGGGTCAGTTTCTGCCTTGTGCATGTGCAGTGTTCTCATGCAAGTCACTGGGAGCTACACACATAGCTGTGAGCAAAATTTGGCCCCCACCATCTGAATTGCTGCTATTCCAACCCACATTATTTTGTTGCTGGATTAAACCGGTATCCTTCAGCTGCTATTACCTATTTATCCACATATTTATATGGACGTCATTGTATATGAGTGCCTGCTACCAGAAAGGTCACACTTTATGGGCCACATTTTCTGCTGGCATATTTTCATTGACTTCAGTGGAGTTAGGCATGTAGAGAATTTGGCACTATGTTTCTGATCGACGTGCAATATGTAGCTTGCAGCTTTGTAGCAGGATCTTCTCATTTTACAGCACATAAACTGCTTTTATACTGTCAGGATCAAATGGAAAATAGGGATGGGAAAACAGTTTTAAAAAGTAACTGTGAAACCATTAAAAATCCTAGTAGTTACATGCACTGCAGATTCTGCAGTATAATCCTGAGGATTATACTGCAGAGCCCACAGTGCCGCTGGCTCCCCAGGAGTGGGGCTGGCAGCCAGGACCTGGTGTGCACCAGGAGCCAGCTTATAGTTTAATATAGTATAGTATAGGCTGGATCACCGCACACACCAGCGCCAGCTGCCGGTCCCACTTCTGAGATCTGGCTGCCACTCCACGCTGTGGGCTCTGATACTGGGAGTTTATAAGCCGGCTCCCAGTGTGCACCGGCTCCTGGCTGCCAGTCCCACTCCTGGGGACCTGGCAACACCGCAGGTTCTGCAGAAGAAGCTTTGTACTGCAGAGCCCACAGCGCGGGGTGGCAGCTGGCTTCCTGGGAGCAAGGCCAGCAGCCAGAGCTTGCGCACACCAGCAAAGAGTTTAACCATAACAAAAACCAACCAGCTGATGCTTCTTGGTTAACCATTTAAAAGGTTACACTCTTACATCCCTCATGGAGAAGAGGGGATGTTTTCTATATGATATTTCAACTGCATTACTACATGCAGTTTAAAGTTATAACATTAACATCCTGACCAGTTTAGGTAAAAATAGCCTGTTCTTCACAAAGAAATACCCTACTTCCTAACCACCTGTGATAAATCAAAATATCACTCAATTATGTGTTTCGATTCAAAATGATGTGAACCCTTCTTTAATTAATTGAATTAAATTCATTTAAGTAATTGAAAGAAGAAATAAACCCAATAGCTCCTTTCACAGTGAAGCTGTTACATTCCTGGATGATGATGGGGGCAGGATGGTAGAAGAAGAAATGCAAGTTCTGTTTCTTTGTTGGCTTCCTTGAAGTAGTCCCTCAGACAGGTTCTTTTATTAACTAGGTTTAAAAATAATAATTTAGAGATGTTTTCTGTTTTTTCTGAAATGTTTCTCCTTTGGAGTATTGCAATAAAGTGTTTGTTGCTGAAACATTAGTGAAAGTTAAGGTATAAACAGTAGACTAAATTCTACCCTCAACTACACATATGTGATTCCCTTTGAATACATCACGAGGCGTGCGCATGTAACACTGACAGAGCCCAGTTGTCAGCAGGTGGAATTTAACCTGGATCTATTGGCGCTTAACACATGAGCCAAAAGCCACCTGGCTGGTAGCTAACACTGTAGAGCAGATTTATTCTCTCTGTAAGTGGTCTTGGTACCACTAGATAGGACAGTATACCACACCCAGGAGGGGTGTGGGTTACACACACACAATAGGCTGATGGTAATAATCAGCTAGACAATAAAATATATGCATGCAGATAATGCTTTTTCTTACAACAGGAAAATGTATGCTTGTGAGCAGGTATGTCCTGAATTATATAATTGTCATCAAAATCCAGATTTGTCATGATTGTCTAAACCATCTTTGAGTAATGGACAGTGAGGTTGCAAATATGTGACCAATTTGTGAAAGTTTCTGTTCGTATTTTTTGCAGCAATGGAAGGTATACATTGTGAAGCAGATAACGATTCTGTGGCAGACCACACAAATGGGGTGTCCAGCCTGCATTTCATCGATGCTGGTGCTGCTCAAGATACTGCTTTTGTTGTTCCAGTAACAAACATAGATGATATTCTGGACGTTAACACCATAGGTCCAATTGAAGATGAAGAGAATATGTTACTCCCTAAAGAAAATGATAAAGAAGCTCTCTCAGCTAATTCCATTAATTTATGGAACTTTACAAATAACAACAGTGCAGGGTCTTTTGATAAGAAACAGGTAAATGACATGTCCCTAAGTATATCCATGGACTTAATTCACCAGCAGTCCTCTGAAGATGTATTTAATTCCCTGCATGTAGAACAAAAGCGAGAGAAGTTTGGATCTCTTACATCTTCGTTTGAAAAGAGAAATGAAAACAACGTGGGGCTGGAAAACACCTATAAAAGTGGTGTAAGTTCAGAAGAATGCAAACCCACACAGATTTCTTCTCCTCTCATGCCTGTGACTGAAATACAAATAGCAAGAGAGAAAACAAATCCATCTAATGAACAAAATAGTCAGGAAAAAATCTTGAACAAAATGAAAACAGAATTGGAATTCAAGCCCACATCAAACAAAACCACTGAGGAAAAAAAAGATGTCTTATCCCCGCTCCTGTGGGGTCATCGTGTCCCTAGTTCTGTAACAAGCTATGAACCTAAAGTAGGCCTGACAACCTTTAAAGTTGTTCCTCCCAAACCTGAAAAAAAATATTTTGATAGAGGGAATTCCTTCACCACTGGTGCCATTAAGATAGATGACTTAGGCAACCTGATGACTCCAAATGCTGATAAGAAGAACACATCAGATTTTTCTTCCAATGAAACTGAAGAACCTCATATTGGGAGAGTAAAGGCATTCTGGAGGGCAAACTCTATGGAAAAACAATCTGACAAGTCTATAGAACATAATTCTAAAAAGTCAATAGCCATTGTGAGCTCAAAACCCTTTAATTCAAAATCTGAAAGCAAACCTATCTCTCTAATGGATTCAAAACCAATACCATCACAAACAATTATGTCAAATGTGGCTGAAAGGCATTTTGAGCTTGAAAGAATGAAACCACCTGTTCCAGCCACACAGTCTCAGGTAAAAACATCAGCAGTCCCAACAATTAACAAGGACAAGACAGAGTTCCCATTTTTAAAGCCTTATAAAAGAACTTCAAGCCATTATGTTGCATCTGCCATTGCAAAACGTCTTGATCCATTTACATTAAAGACTGATTTGACAGAGAAGCATGTTAAAAACGAGAATAAACATGAAGAAACATTGATAAAAATTGGAGCAGAACCTCTCCCCAAAGGATGTTTTACTGTGGCCAAAAACAGTCCTAGGGCAGTGAAACCTGCAGAAATGAGAGACTCTCATTCAGATATATTTACCTGCAGTCACAAAGCATCGAATGGCAGGTTGACACTTGGTGATAATTTTGCCATGGAAAACAAAACAGTGACTATCAAGTCACTGAATCACGTTACCCCTGTAGGTTTCTATAAACGGAGCATCAGTGTACCGCTTACTAAATCCTCTTCAAAGGATAACTACCCTGCAGAAAGCAATCACAGTTTTAACAGCAAACAAAGTATAGTTGATAAAAACACACATGCTTTGTCTGATCAGAAAGGTGAGAAGACGGACCATGCTAATTCTTCATCGCTCACATCACCCAATCTCCCAACACCTACAACCTCTTCCAGCTCGTTATTGAGGTCCACTAAATGGCATGCTGCTAACAATATACAAACTAATTCTTTAAAAGCATTGTCAGAGTTCAATATTACACCTGTGAATAACCACATCAGTTCTCAAAGAGACAAGAAGCCTGCTGTTCCCCTAATAAATGATATACATAAATCTGATGATATTATACAAGCTGATATCTTTGGGCCAAAGAAGAAGTTCAAACCTGTTGTCCAGAAACCAGTTCCAAAAGATTCATCCCTGCACAGCACATTAATGGAAGCCATTCAGACTGCAGGAGGAAAGGAAAAACTACGAAAGGTAAAGTGGAGACTTTATTTAGGCCGTTGAAACTGAGAAAGTCTGTATTCACCAGAGTAGACACCGGCCTATTCTATACCTGGTACTCTTGCTCATGTGCTGAAGTACATGTACTATTTAAAAAATTTATAATAGCAAAATTCAGAATTGGCCGCTAGCTATTCCTCACATCCTGTATATTGTTATACGACGGCCTAGCCACTGCGCTAGTTAGAATAGCCAGAGGAATACTGATGTAGGGAGAAATAATTAAGGTTAACCTACAAGCCTAACCTGTATTCCTAAAGTTTATGTAAACATCAGAATGTGCAGTATATAGGAAACATTTAGCTACATTTGAATGAAAGATACACAATTACGTTACTTCATCAAGATTTATTATTTATTAACGGCTGGTACTGGGCTTGGTGTTCTGCACAATACACAGAGGACTTGATTCTGCCCTCTGAGCAAAATGTAACTCAGTGGGACCACTTGCATGAGTAGGTAGTATGCATTATGATTAAGGGCTGCAGAATCAGGCATAGAGGAATCCAACCTGCCAGGCCCACAGAGCTTAAAATATATGTGTGCGCTGAGGAATTTTAATAAAGTTTCTTCAAATTATGTCCAAGTAAATATTTAGTAACAACCTGATGGTGTCTGTTTTGTTCATATGCTAGACTTCAGACAGCGTGATAAATGGAAGTCAGAAGAACGCATATGCTGAGCCAGAGAATGAGCGTTCAGCCCTGCTGGCAGCAATCAGAGGCCACAGTGGCACATCAAGACTAAAAAAGGTAAGAAATAGGTAAATAAGATCAGTGCTCTTCTTATTGGTTATTCCTACTGAATATGTTGGGTGCACGATGACCTAAAGTGATGCAAAGTAACGTGTATTGCAACAAGAAGACTTTAGAAGAAAATTTGACAACATAGGACACGACTGCAATGATTACGTGATGGGCCAAAATCTTCATTCCATTATAGTGCTTCATTGATTTTGTTAGCTGGGACTAACAATTGTTAATACACACATTAAATCAAGGTAAACCCAAATTAGTTTAATAGGGGACTGCACACTCCAGATACTTGACCCAGCTATCTTCAGTTCAGGATTTTCACAAGGTTAGGCATTATAGATGAGCTTTTCACTGTAGGAATATGCAATTTTCACTCCACCTAATTTACATCTCACAATACCCCAGGCGTCTACCTAGCTGGCTGTATGTGCATGCAAGTACTTGATTTCCACATACACACTGTAATTTATGGTTATTAGTTAGATACATGCAACATATGCATGCAGTTCCAAGCAACTAACCAAAAATCTGGCATGTTTCCCCACAACTCTAGGGCTACATCTAGACTACATGGCTCCGTCGACAGAGCCATGTAAAATAGTTTATTCGGCATAGTCAAAGAAGCGGGGATTTAAATAATCCCCGCTTCATTAAAATAAAAATGGCCGCCGCGCTGTGCCGACGATCGGGCTTTCTTGCGCAAGAAATAAACGTGGCTGTCTACACTGGCCCTCTAGCGCAAGAATACTTGCACAAGAGGGCTTTTCCCTGAGCAGGAGCGTCGGAGTATTTGCGCAAGAACCACTGATTTTGTACATTATAAAGTCAGTGTTCTTGCACAAATACAAGCGGCCAGTGTAGACAGGCGGCAAGATTTTGCACAAAAGCAGACGCTTTTGCGCAAAATCATGCCAGTCTAGACGCAGCCCTAGGCTATGTCTACTCTACACATTTTTTGCAGCAGAAAATATGCCTTATGTGCAAGATCTCTCCTGGAGGCATAAGGATCTTGTGCAAAACGGGGGTTTTGCACAAAATGGAAGCGGCTACACGGCTTCTTTTTGTGCAAAAACCCCTGGCTCAAAAAAAATGACAGAAAATATGCAAATGATGTCATGGCTTATGCTAATGAGTCCCGCATTAGCATATTTTTTGCCGCAAAAACACGTAGTGTAGACAAAGCCCTAAGCTACGTCTAGACTGGCACGCTTTTGCGCCAGAGCTATGCAAATGAGGCTCAGTGTTGGAATATCGCCGAGCCTCATTTGCATTGCTAATGAACCGCCATTTTCGCAGAAGAGGCTCTTGCGCAAGACGGGGCTGTGTACACTGCCCCTTCTTGCGCAAGAAAAACCCTTTTGCGCAAAGCCGTTATGCTGATTATTTTCAGGCATAACAGCTTTGCGCAAAGGGTTTTCTTGCGCAAGAAGGGGCAGTGTAGACAGCCCCGTCCTTGGCGCAAGAGCCTCTTCCGCGAAAAATGGCGGTTCATTAGCTATGCAAATGAGGCTCGGCGATATTCCAACGCTGAGCCTCATTTGCATAGCTCTGGCGCAAAAGCGCGCCAGTCTAGACGTAGCCTTAGTGTGTGGTTTACTGTCCCATGTAGTGGCACTTAGACCACTTACAGTGAGAGATAAGAACAAGGGAGCTCTACAGCCTAAGCTGAGAACCAGCTGGTTTTATAGCTCAAGCTGTAGAGGCTCCTCTACTAAGCTCAGCAGCCCCAGTTTCAAATCTGCCTGGTGGTGGTTAAAAGTGGGGTTTGCTCCGGGATCTCAGCTGGGTCTCTGAAGCTTGGGATGTGCTTCCTCAGCTAGGGGGAAGTATGTAATGCACACACCTAGGCTTTGTCTACTCTGCAGGGTTTTTGCACAAGAAGCCTTTTGCGGAAGAGTTCTTGTGCAAAAACTTCTTGCGCAAAAGCGCGTCCAGACCTCAAAGTGATGTGCTTTTGCACAAGAGAGCGTCTACACTGCATGAACGCTCTCTTGCGCAAGAAAACTCTGATAGCCATTCACAGAATGGCCATCAGAGCACCTGTGCTTTTTCCGATAGGGGTTTCTTGCGCAAAATGCCCTCCAGAGCGTCCACACCTGCCTTTCTGCACAAGAGCTGTAGCACAAAAATGAGTTATTCCTCGTGGGGAGAGCCCTCTGTTCTGTCAATTTTCTTGCGCAAAAACGCACTTGAAGTGTGGACCACTTACATCAAGAGAAAAGAACAAGGGAGCTCTAAAGCCTAAGCTGAGAGAGAGCTGGCTTTATAGCTCAAGCTGTAGAGTCACCTTTACTAAGCTCCAGCAGTCCCATGTTCAAAGCTGCTTCCTGGTGGTTACAACAGCATGTTACTATAGACAATGAAAGAGCAGCCTGGCACACAGCCCTTCCAGGGTTGAGGAAGTGGAAAGGGACTCCTTTGTCCACTCATTGTACTGAACTGCACCATGCATTGCTTGGGCGTAGTATGAAGAACACTCTGAAAATATGTTGTTGTATCATCACAGAGACTCTTTCAGTTGCTTTTCTCTGGTACAGAAGAGTGGCTTTTTGCATTAGGTGTAAGGACACTTCTTTAGAAACCATCTACCACTTCTTCACATAATGTGGTTTGTGCTGTTTAATGCAGAGGTATGTATTAGAGTGGACAGAGTACAGGAATGGACAGCCACTCCTAAGTTCTTGTACTGCCATTGGCTCCTTCTGGGCATGTCTACACTTGGGGGTTATTTCGAAATAACTCTCCTTATTTTGAAATTAAAAGGCAAGTGTCCACCCTACCAACCCTGTTATTTCGAAATAATGGGTTTGTTATTTCAAAATAATAACTCCTGTTTGTGAAGAGGAATAAGCTTATTTTGTAGTACTTATTTGCAGGGCTCGACAATTAGGGCAATCTACTTGCCCGTGGCGAGTAGATTTTAGCCCAGTGCGGCCGTGCAGCGCAGTCTGCACATGCGCAGCGTGCCAAACCGCGCAGCTGGCGAGCGGGGCTCGCCACCGCTTGTCAAGCCCTGCTTATTTGGGAGTTGTATTTTGAAATAAATAATCTGATAGTGTAGGCATAGCCTCTTTGACCATCAATAATTCACATGCCACTCTCTGCCTCAATTTCCCCCTCTGTGAAATGGGGATAATGATATTTCCTTTGTATTCCCCCATTTGTTCTGTGAGCATAAACTCATTATTGTTTGCCAAACATTTTGAGGATAGATCAATTCTTGACATTTATGACATTGTTGCTATTAATAGGTATTAGGGACACTGTTAAAGACAAAAGTCTATTGAAAAGCACAAGCCAGCTCCCTACCAGGTTGTTTACATTAGAGCAGGCTTCCGCACATATAATTCATGTAGCAATTTTAGGTTAAGGAATTCCAGAGTAACTCTACTGGAAAAGCAGTCAGTTGATTTGCCCCATTTACTTTCAAATAGCTCCCTCTGGTTTTATTTCTTTTTAAGTTGGATGGAAACTGTAAGTTTAAGAATAATTTGAATGGAAGCTAGGAGTATGAGTGCAGATCTTAAGTTCTCTCTCTCTCTGTCTTGTCCATTTATTACCACCTTACCACACAGATTACTATAAGTAAATAAGATTCCCCTGGTGCCTACAGCTACCCTAATACAATTTCTTGAGTCCAAAAGCCTTATAGTCATTCCCAAACTCACACCCAGTCCAACTATCAGGTCTTTACCTTACACTCCAAGAAGAGTTACACTGTAAGGATGCAAGAATTCACAGTAAGTAAAGATTGAATTTCTGAGAGAGCCAATGCCAAGTCCTTGGTCCTGGTAATCAGCCCAGCTGAGCCATGTGAGAGAGTAGTAACAGATGTTTAAACCAATGAGCAAACAAAAGTTCTACACATTATATATCAGTTGAGCAAACTGAAGTTTGGAGTCGTGAAATAAAAGTGTGCCTCTAGTGTCAAATAATTACAGTTTATTGCTATGCCAGATATGAACTATTCACTTTCAGTTTGTCTTGTTGGCAGATCTCATCATCAGCCTCTGAAGAGCTGCAGAGCTTTAGAAATGCAGAACTGTCTTTGCAAAATAAAGAAGCCTTTCAGGCAGAGCAACTTGGGATCCCCCCTCCACCTGTCCTGCCGCCACCCCCGCCTCCTCCCAGCCACAAGTCAGTGACAGCTCCTAGATTTCCTGCCACTGCTACAAGTAACCCTGGGGATGCAAGGGAGGCCCTAATGGAAGCCATTCGCTCTGGTGCTGGAGCAGCCAGGTTAAAAAAGGTAAATGTACCCATGTATATGTTCAGCCTTTTAGTTGAGACAGCTGAGCTTGCAATCCTGCCCTGGTAGCAGTTC
The DNA here is from genome assembly GCA_019425775.1 of Rafetus swinhoei. NCBI lineage: Eukaryota > Metazoa > Chordata > Testudines > Trionychidae > Rafetus > Rafetus swinhoei. The sequence continues at coordinate 157,295,331 of CM033424.1, forward strand.
GCAAGTTGTGCTAACTACATATTTTTTCCTTTTTATCAACTTAAAAAGATGCATACCATGTTTTCTCTAATGGCAATGGAAAGATTAGCGTTGCATCTCACATCTTTGGACGCATATTAAAACATATTACCTCGAGTGTGTCTTTCTTCATGTAAAAATAAAATGTGCAGAGATATTTTTCTTTTAGAAAGAGACATTAGGAGCATTATTTTTTTAAACCATAGAATCGGGTGGCCTCTTCTATTCTATTCTGACAAACTAAAAATAATTCCAGTTGACCTGTGAACAATGGGACCTAGCCAAAGTTAGACTCTGCTACCCTTTTTCTCTAGCCTTTTCCAAAAATATCTGCACTTAAGCAATTTAGGGATAAATATTCACCTTTAATTCCAATAGCATATCATAGGTTTTCGTACCCAATGTTTTCCCCCAGTCATCCACCCTTTAGGCTGACTGTGAATCAAATTGTGAGGCCTAATATTCTTGACAATGTCCCTTTTCCGGTATGCCAGATTTTTACTAATACATTCCACATCTCTCATAAAATGTGGTTCTACATAAACCTTCTGAAGAACATGAAACTGAACCACCCAGTATGCAAATATGTGCACACAGAACACATGGTGATTTCCAGACTCTCATACTCTGGTGTGAGTCAGGAATAACTCCTCTGAAGTGAATAGAATTATACCAGTACAAATTCATATGGGATCAGTTTCAGGCTCTGTGGGTTTTATTCCGTTTTTAATTGTATGTATGCAACTCCCAATGGGCTAAATATTCCTCTGAGTTCTACTGGTGTATTTTGGAATGATTGTATTAAACTCTCTGTGCCAGATTCTACTGTCACACTGAATTACCCTGATATACAAAATGATGGTTAAAATAGATTCAGGCCCATTGGCTTCAGTGGCTTTATTCCAAAATTCACTTAGTTACAGAATGGACTTCAGCCCATAGACTTTTGGGTATTTGCAATTACAGATGTAGTTTTCCCACGTTGGGACTAAGCTGATGCAAACCATAAACACATAAATATGATTAGCCTTGTCCATTTGCCCTTTATAAAACAAACTGAACAATATTATCCACCAATTAATACTAGAGCTATAAAGCATCTCCTTTTTTGTAAAGTGCAACTTTTATAGAATCATACCTCATCACACAAACAAATCAGTGTTTCAGGAAACTCCTAAGGGTCCAACTTCAGCACACTAAACTAAACTGATTTCTGCAGTTATTTTGCATGTGTAAAATTACATATAATATGCTGTCTTGGGTATGTAGAAGGCACCAATCATTTTGGTACAAACCATCTAGCAATGTCATGAAGAAGCAAAAGACACCAGAACAAATGAGGCTTTGTCTCTCCATTTCACCTGTCTAGAGAAAAATCTTGCTATGGATCTTCAGCATTATTGTATGTATTTTTGTTTGTTTCTTTATCCATGCTATTCCTGAAGAAACACTTTCTGGCAACAGTGGGTTTTACACATTGAGACAATCAGGGCTGGGGTCAGCCTGACCTCTTCCAGGAGGGAATTCCATAGCCATGATCCTTCTGAGTTCAAAGTCTTCTGGAAGGGAAGATAGTTTAAATGTAGATTCCTCCAACTACATGATCCCTGTGGAGGTTAGCTGTACGCGTTTTTCTGAAAAAACTCTGTAGTGTAGAGATAGCTTCAATGAGGCCCATTCGTATTTGATTGATTTCAATTGCAAAGCAAGATGAGAACTATTCACAGTAGATAGGATTTCGGCTTTTGTATTTATAAATCTTTATGTTGCACAGAGATAGGCACTCTGGGTTGATTAGCAGGTTCACAGCATGGGATAGTTCTGCTGGGCATTATTTGGCTGATTGTGTGTTTGAGGGATAGTCATATTTTGCTTACTTTATGGCTGCAGAATCAAGCTTGCTGGTGAGCCTTGAGTAATGCATGGACAATGGCTGTGAATGGATTTTGGACCAGAGGCACTGCAGATTTCTGGCTTGCTTGTATTGTTTTGCATCATTTATCAGACAACTACAGGGGCATGTGTGGAAGGTGTGAGGGCAGGGCTCATTTTGGAACGCTGTTGTCAATGTTTTCTATTAGCTATTGGTTGCAGATTGTCAACAGATAGTATTTCAGTTATGTAGATTTCTCTTCCATTGTCCTCTGGAAACTTTTGGAACCAACATGAAGTAATTTTTTGGTACATAGTGAGGAGAACCAGAAAATCTCTATTGTTTTTGTGAATAATGTGCATGCATTTGTGTGTTCATTTGTGATGGGTTACTTGCCATGGCATTAGACCAGATGCAGCTGTCTTGGGAACCAGGCAGCAAAGGCAACACAATGGCCTCGATAAGGAACATCACAACAAACACTCAAACAATGGCCAAATTAGTAGCTGGCAATTAAGAGGCAACTCCTTGGCTCCAATCTGGCTGTTTTGCCAGGGCTAAGTACCTAGAGATCAAAAGACAACTGATTATCTAAAAGAACTGCCCAATGGAAAGGGAGAGGGAAAATTAGCTGCTGCAAGCTGATGCAGACTAACTAACAGCCAGGGGTCTGCAGTAAGTGAGCTGGAACTTGGTTCCAAAGAGAACGGGCACCCAGGATTTCTTGAACATCTCGTGGCTTGAGGGGGAATATGAGTTGCAGGCAGGATGCTGTGTTGTTTTTTATTCATTTATCTGTAAGCGCTACACCTCCTGGAAAGTAAAACATACTTTGTTTTGAAGAGGAGGCGTTTGTGTCACTAAATACTCTTTTTGTCCAAAATCAGAGAGGTAGCCATGTTAGTCTGAAACTGCAAAAGCGACAAGGAGTCCTGTTGCACCTTATAGACTAACAGATTTCTTGGAGCATAAGCTTTCGTGGGCAAAGACCCGTTTCATCAGATGCATCAGATGCATCTGACAGAGTGGGTCTTTGCCCACGAAAGCTTATGCTCACATACATCTTTTAGTCTATAAGGTGCCACAGGACTCCTTGTCGCTTTTGTCCAAAGACAAACACTTTTGGGGATTAGGTTTGTTGGGCCTGCAGTATATCATGTTTGGCAACCTAAGGAGTGTAAGACAGAGACTCATTTTGAGAGTATGGGGGTCACAGGATCCAGCCCATAGAGAAGTGGAGGCATGTGCTTGTCACTTGAAAGGGGTGGGCTCCAGGAACTTAAGAGAAGTTCTTTAGTTTCAATACTAATGAAATAGTGGCCTATCCAGGAACATGGTGTGGTGTTCACCCTTCCAAGGTCTGCCGGTAAGCCATAGATAAGGCCTATCATGTATACAGTGGCAGGTGTGTTGCTGGGGACCACCTGTGAGAAGTGCATGGTCATTATGATAGATAGGCTATGTGAGTATGTAAGGGGGTTTAATGGGTTACCATATCCTAAGGACAGTTAATCATCAACAGGAGCCCTTATCTAGTCTCCCTTTGCTTTGGCTGCCGTCTCGCTTTCAATGGCCTGTGTCCTTAGCTACTAATCAACTCTGGATAAGAGCACATGAGATATTTAATTCCTGGCTTTGAGTGAAAGCTGTGGGCCACTGGACAGTATTAGATAGAAGCACTAGGGCAAGAGCATGAATCAGATGATATAAGAAAGAATAAAAGATTGACCGCCTATCTAGGCCAAAATTCTCTGGTGATATTAATGGGCAAAACTCTGTTAATGGAGCGGCATTCGTTAGGTCTTCACTTTCAGTAGTGGTATAATATATTCAAAATGTTGCATCAAATGGCTTTATATCAGTTTGGTGATATTAATTCCCTTTTATTTAAGTTGACATTTCCTTTTATCGCAGTGATAGTATGAAAATACAGATTTCTGAAATGTGTATTTCTCTGCATGTGGATGTGTGTGTAATTTGCATATGGATTTACCATCATTATACCAGCAATCAAGGATACTCCGTATGTGAATGCTCAGTTATACAACTAGCTGCGAGCACAATTGTAGTCAATGTCTGCCCTAATAACATTAAAATATAGAATGGACCCAGTTCTTCTGTCAGTTAACACAGTTGCAACACCACTGGGCCAATTTTATTCTTACATCTATACAAATTCCATTGTATTAGTGGGAGTTTCGCCCAGGCATTTTATATCGGATAGTGGAGGAGTCTGCCGGCATATCTGGAGAGTGGACTTTTTTATTACATTTAACAAATTAAATTCTGTACACTGTACACTTGTTATTTTGTGTGAAAGACAGAAGTAAATTTCAACTCGTCTCCTAGCTAATAAATCATTCAGGCTAATCAGACTAATTTTTCAAGGAACCATAGTTCTACCAAGGCCTGTATAGCCAAGAAAGGAAAGTTTTAAAATTATCAAAAATTTGCTAATCTATTTTACTTCTATTTGACCCTAAAATCCTCTCTCCTTTCAAGTGAGTCAGAGCCCAGTGACTTTTCAAGTTCTTCTCATCCTGGCCTTGACTCAGAAAAGCATCCCTATTTTGGAAGGAAATGTAAGCATGTGCTTTAACTTAAGATTAAATTAAGCACATGCTTAAATGTTTTCATGAATGGGCATGCATTTAAGTATTTAAGTATGTGCTTAAGTATTTTCCTGAATTCAGGCCTGTTCCTAACCAAGGACCACACACAAAAATACACCACCAGTTAATTTATCTGACCAGTCACAACCACCTCAGCTCATATTTCAGCTATCAAATATTGAATACTCACAATGCACATTTGTGATTTTTCTACAGTTTGTTAAAAATTGATCAAGCACGTTCTCATAATTTTGAAAATTTTAATCTGTTTTGATCCATTCAAAATTTTGATCTGTTTGTCCATAGATAACTTTCAAGAAGGAAAAGACACTACATTCACTGAGTGCAAATTATTTGCTAGTAAAGAATGGTGATATAAAAATAAGAATGAAATGACCCCACTGGAGAATGTTTGGCTAGTAATGTCAGAAGTTGGAGATTTAGTAACATATTGAGTGATCATGTGCTTTTCTTTCATTCTAGGTCCCACTCCTAGTTTGAATCATGTCTAAAGAACAGGTAATTGGAAAATCTAACTTCACACACACATAATCATCATTCAAGGACTGACGTGGCAAAGCACATCAAGAAGTTTAGTTTATTATCCTGTCTATGGGCCAAAATAAGTTGCAGTCGTATGTTCCTGCATAATGGTTCTAAGGGGAAAATATGATGCTTTGCTGCACAGTTTTTGTGCCAAGGACCTGTGTTTTGCCTCTGAATATTTAAGATTGCCAATAAAGTATTCTTGTTGGCTGGTTAATAAGAACATAAACACTGTGTAGTCCTGCTTTAACACTTAATGGTGTATTCGGGAAAAATTAAGATTTTTGCTGCCTGTCTGAACAATAACATTAATTCAGTATTTAGTTGTTTAAAAATATGCAAATGTTTCAAACAATTTACTTGTTTCTTACTCTTTGATTTGGACAAAATAGCAAGAGCCAATAAGAAAAAAAAAGGAAATAGAATACAGATCCATCAACATTAATTATAAGGAAAAAAATGGTAGATTCTGAAATGCTTAGATTGCCATATGCTATTATGTTATATCATTAGGAGAATATTATATCTCTAGAATTCTCACTAAGCAGGTAATGAACAGGAACATGACATATATTGAACCCTAGTAATATTCATGACACTGTGAAAGTGTTGAGATGTAAAATAAAAGGGACCTTCACTTACAACAGAGACTGTGAAGGCTTTAATGAACGTTTCAAAACACTGCCTAGTCTTTCAGGATCTAGGACTCATTAATGCCCTCTAAAATGGAGGTGTGCCTATTCACATATGTAAGAACAGGACCAGTCTATGGGTCAGATCCTGAGCTGCTGTAACTTGTACATAATCTGTCCCCTTATTTCTAGTTAATTATGGCTGTAGCATTGTCTCACAATTATTTATAGCAGCTTAATTTACAAATATTAACTACTTTGGTAGTTGACATATATTTTGAAACTATTTCAATAAATTGAAATGATAACTTAAGAAGGACAGATCAGTCAACATTTTGCTCACATTTACTATATTGTCATGAATTTGAGGAAGTGGGAGTTTGTATATTTTAAATTTTTTATGATCATCCTAGCACTGTACACAGACCAGAATGGAAATATTTCACGGGGGGAGGGTTTCAGAGCTGGGAGTTTAAAACATCGCTGTGTAGTATTGCTAATGTTAAAAAAGAGGACTGCTCAGCCATCTGTACTTAATATTACTGTATGTTATATATTGTAAAATATTGTCTGTTAGTGCCACAAATAAAACACGTTGTACAAGACCTGCAGGATTCTTTGCCTTGCTCTTTGCAGTTTTAGAACAAAGTGGGAACTAGATCGGGATGAAAAGGCAATGCAGCGGCATGTTGTGGTGCAGCTCTCAGAGTCTTCATGGACACTGTTTGAAAGCCTCCTGACCAGTCTGATGGGAATGCTATTAAAAACTAACAAATGGACCCAGGAACCAAATTGATGTAAATCCTGATATTAATGTGACACTGAGAGAGAAAGATCATCTCATTATGGAATTATGTATAGTCACAAAGCCACATGCTGTTTTATATCCCATGATAATCAGTTAAGCTCACCTTTTGTCAAGCTGCTTGGCCTAGTTACATAGTAGTCCTCTGAGCCATAGAATCTTCCCAATTTATCCTACCGCAGAAAACTAGAGGTAACCCCATAAAAATGGATTGACCAACATAAGACCTAATCCTGACAATTGTTACTCTAAGGAATAATGCTCACTCATAAGAGTAATCCCACTGAATACAAGTGCAGATCCTGTTGATAAGGAGTTGCAAGTATATTCTCTGAATATGAGAGTGAAATTCTTTAGTGCTTGCTGATTCTTATGCTTATGTTATTAGGCCTATTGAATTCAGTGGGACTGCATGCATGTGTAAGGGCTGCAGAATTGGATCTAGGGAGGATGATGTAATGTATGTTATATGCCTTACGATTCGACCCATACAATCTTCCTCAGCCATGACGTTGGCACTAATGACACGGCGCTAAATTTGATAAAAGTTATCCTTGGAAAGACCTCCAATTATCAAAATCTAAAGGATAAAGCAGTTATAAGAGTAAGATCATCTGTGATATGAAATGTCAAATTCACCGTGACGCCGAAAAGATGATAAAAAAATCCACTTCAGGGATCACAGAACAAAGTAAACCTGCAATGAGGCCAATGGGGAGTCCAACTTCTTATGCTATCATTGCTGGAAAAGGAGTACACAATTCCTGTTCCTCTTCACCACCATCATTGCTTCCGCTTACATGAAGAGCCAGATTGCTGCCTGGAAATAGGCCACAATGTTCCCAACAAATGGGAATGTTAATTTGCACCTGTATTAAAGTCAGTACTATACTAACAAATCTCTTCCCATTAAAAGAATGAATAATATCTGTGGGGCACTGTGCTTAGAGACCATGACCAGATAAGGAAGTATACATGCATAAACCTGTGTAAGACACTCACCTCTAGGTTACTCCCTCTAATGTCCCTACATGGCTCCAGTTATGGAAAGCCAGCAGAGTGGGTGCTGTCCTGGAAAGGCCAAAATAGGGACCATCAGCTTTTCCATCATGCCTCTGCTAGCTGAGAGTTTTCTAGCATTCACCTAACCAGAATTTCTCAGGAGGAGAGGAGCAGTGGGAAACAGTCATTGTTAGTAAGGAATGTATTCTGATTATGCATATTTAACATATCTGATCATGGAGGTTTTTCATCAGCTGATTCTTCCACCTCTCATTGAATTGTATAGAAACTTATTCATCTCACTGATTTTTACAAGGCACTTCCATGGGACCCAATTATCTCTCCCTCCTTTTTTCTCCTCCCTCCCCACTCTGGCGTCTTCAATTTATGCCTGTTCAAAGAGGGAGTAAAAACGTGATCACCAACATAAGGCAATGGAGAGATTGGATTTTGGTAGTGTTGACACTTTGTATAGGTGTAAGTGACTATTGTGACAGTTTCCTCCCACCCCCCATGCTTTATTAAATTGACTTATGGACACAAATATGCATAACTCGAAGATGCTTTGGACAAAATACCTCATGTATCCTATCGATTTGAATGTCTCAATCTGCTGGATCTATATATCTTATTTTGGTGTATATGTCACTCTTGTATGTAGAGTTAGAACTATGGAGTATGGAATGGTTTATGGTTTTAAATGTGCAAATGATAGCCATCGAGGGTGTTTTCCTCACCCCAGCCTACACGGGGATATGTTTGAATTAAGATACGCAACTTCAACGACGTTAATTGCATAGCTTGAGTATCTTAGTTCAAATTTTGGTGCCATCTACACTGCAGGAAGTCAAAGGGAGCACACACTCCCTTCAACTCCCCTTACTCTTCGTAGAAGCAGGACAATCGGCATCGACAGGAACACCCTCTCAGTTCGAATTAGCTGTCTTCACTAGACCCACTAATTAGAACCCTGGAAAATTGACAGCAGCTGCTTTGATCTTATCTGTAGTGTAGATGTGGCTGGGTAATCACCTGTAAACAGCCTCTTTTGTCCTTTGCATCTACGCAGTGGTTGGTCTTAGAAAGTCACATGACCACCCCGACTGGTAGGGTCTGACCAGGTAATTTTCCATGTAAGGGTGGAATGTAATAACAAAGATTTCCCACCTAAAAAGGAAGGTTATTTAGGATGCAAAGTTTTCAGACCTTTGATCTTTGACTGGCAGGTCACTACAAAAGAATGAACCAGAGACCCCAGGGAAAGAAGATCTTCCCTAGTTTGGAGGCTTAGCTGAAGTAAGAACCGTTTTAGGGTATGTTTGTACTGAGCTTTTAGTGTTAGAACTAACTATGTGTTTTCTTTTATTTTAAATTTGTAATCTACTTTGTTCTGCCTATTTTCACTTGCAACCACTTTAAATCCTACTGCTTGTATTTAATAAAATCACTTTTATTTACTATCAAGCACAGTGTAAATAATTGTTACCGGGGGTTGGGGGAGGAAAGGAATCGGTGTGTACATCCTGCTTTCATTGTTAAAGGGAGCTCACCTAAATGATTTATTTGAGGTTCTGATCCCATTTGGGGAGTGGTTTCCCTGGAATTTGGGCCCGAAACTGCATTTTCCTCAGACCTGAAGAGCTTCAGTGTCTGTATTGCTCCTCAGGGTAGTGGTGACCTCAACTCTGTGCCTTGGCTGTGGGAGACCAGAAGATCTGGTCCAGTAGGACAGGGTGGTAAGAAGCTCCAGAGAGCAAAGAGGCGAGTGTCAGTGGCTTTTTCAGCACACCAGGAGGCACCCCCAAGGGGCCTTCTGTGGCCTCACCCCATCACAGCTACACAATGTGTAAAGGAGTAGAGAATTGGGTCCCAAGGCTATCATAAAGAATGTGCAGGTTTCATTCACTTTTTTACAGGGTTTTATAACCAGTTCCTGAGCTCAGAATATCACTTGTTCATGAAAGCAGTTCTTCATGGTGCCTTTCCATTTTTAATTTTAAATAATACTGGCTGTGTATGCACAAAACACTTGACGTAGGTAACATAGCTTTTGTTTTTTCTGGGCTTCCTTTTCTCCATGTACAGTAGCAAGCTGCAAACATTGACTAGCCAGCACTGGACAAAAATATCTTTTGAAGTGTACATCAAACGCTTGGGTTTCAAGCAGGGAAGAATTCACCTTCTTCACCCCACAGATGTGATTTGCACACTTTACACCACATTGATCAAAGGCAAAAATGTGGCCAGCATCAGCTTGTCTCAGAGACACAGATGGATTTTTCAAGCATAGGAAATAGAAGCACCTACCACAGGCAGTTCATGTGCTAATCTTTCTAGAAAAGAATGAAACACTCCCCCAACTGGTTTAGAGTTGAACACATGCTTAGCACTCGAATGAATAATAATATAATACATTAATAATAAATAAATGAGACAAAAATTTACCTACAAAGGATGTTTGAATAACTGTATAAAGAATAAGACTTCAAGATTTGTCCGTGTTGCAGTAACTTTAAGAATGGATTTCTGCTACAACATTAACTTAGAGAAGTTGCACATGCATAGGTTATTTATTAATATACCAAAACTTGCTCACTTTACTCACAGAAAAAAATCCTTGACTTTTCAGTAAGGTATTATTTTTACCAGGAGGATTTGACTCTGATACTTTAAGCTTTTTAACAGCATAATATGCAATTCATTTTTATTCCTATGATTTTTAATGTATTTTGTTATACGTGCATATGTGTGTATTACTAAGTGTGGACCATAACGTATGCAGGCTGTTCAATGTGCTTAAATTTTTGCTATCTCAACTTTAATTTTTTAAAAGAACGAGTAGTCCTGTGGTACCTTAGAGACTAACCAAAATATATATAGGGCAGCCCACAAAATCTCATGATACTATATATATTTTGGTTAGTCTCTAAGGTGCCACAGGACTACTTGTTGTTTTTAAAGTTACAGACTAACACACTACCCCTCTTAACCTTCATTTTTGCAATTCTTGATTTTAAAAAAAATGGTATAACTCTAAAAAAGGCCTTACATTCCTTTTTTTTTCTTTTAAAAAGAAAACTGAATTTAAAAAGGGATAGATAGGGTCAGCATGTGAATGATCACAACTAGGCTCAGAAGTTCTCACTTGACTGCAGTTAATAGAATTGTGAGTATCCCTTCGCTGCAGCTGTTTTCATGTGGCTGGAACGGGTTACTGTGTTTCTCACTTTCTCAGCAAAGTGCATCAATTTACCATAGCATGACGATACATTCCTAAAGAGCAAAAATAGTATTATTTAATAACTAAATATTGTTATTTACTATTTGTTTAAGCCCTGACAAGGCACTTGATGCTGTTTATGGCACCAAAGTTTTGCTCCCTGTATCCATCTACCAATTTTTCTGCTTTCATATTTTGCTGTTATTTTTTATATTTTTCTCACCAATTGCAATGTGAAACATTCTATGCCTGTTTATAAAGAGTTGTTTGTGAAACTACAAAAATTGGCAGGGAGACCTAAGAACAGACATAAGACCTGAAACTTTTTCTTTTCCTAATTGACTAAATTTCAAGTTGATGGTGTCTCTTTAAGAAAGTCTTTTCTGTTTGGAAAGTTTTTTCCTGTGTGTGTGCTGCAATGGAAACTTGTACCATGAGCCTCATGCAAATTGTCCCGGCAGAGTTCCTGTATTTATCAGGCTGGCAGGGAGCAAATGGAGTGGGTTTCAGAAAATAAATCTTACCAGAGACTGTCAGAATATGTTCAGAAATGATTTTATCAGTTCCTTAAACTTTATTTTATCTTGTGTTTTGCTGTTAACCTTTTCTTTACAAAACCTTGCAAAAGCTCTCAGTAACAACAATTTAGAAGCAAATATTCAAGTTTGAAACTTTAGACATTTTTGCTAAGTCTAAGTCTTTTAACCAAAAAAGTACAGTTATAAATATTTAATGGTAAAAGTATATATTTTTCACTCAAGAATTCAAGAAAGGCCTTCAAACAGGGACAAATATAGGATGTTTTACCCAAAGAAAACTTTGTATGAAGTTATGTACAACTAAAAGAGGAGATTATCATGGAAACCTTTTTACAAATGTAATTGTCACTTCTGGCAAAATATGAACCAGTAAAGAAATCAAAGCATGTGTACCTAGAACACATTTCAAATACTGACAGAAGCAGTGTCAAATCCAGCTCCAGAAAATGTTGTAGTCTCCAGCCAAATCTGAAGGCAGCAGGTTGCCTCAAAACTCCAGCTTTTTTTTTCTCCTGTTTCTTCCTGCTGCCCTCTGTTTGATGGGTTGAATTAAAAGCTTACCTATGCCCATCTCTTATGTGACTGTTTCATGCTCCTGGTACTGTTGTGCAGATAGTCCTAAAAAGTTCATGTTTAGATGAACAGTGGTGCTGTTGCACATGACCGGTGGAAAGGGATGCTTAAGTTCAGGTCCCAATTACTGCTAGTTGCTTTATGACCCAGGAGTAGTGAGAGGGAAAATCTTAGCAAAAGAACAACATTTTGGGACATCATTTTATGCACCATTGTAACCCACACCTCCTTGTAATATGAATGCAGTGGATACAATGCAAATATGAATGGGATTGTTCCTAATGTGCTACTTTAAAAAAACAAGTCTTCATAAAGCAGGTTTAGGTCTGTGCCTTCCTGAGCTTAGAGAACAGGACTGGGAGTCAAGACACTTTGGCTTCTATTCTTGGCTTTACCACAGACTTTGTTGTATCGCCTGTTTTCCCTCTTGCTTGTCCACCATTTTGAATCTGTGTTAATGGTGTGATTCAGCCACTACTGAACACACAGAGCAGGCACTGGCATTCTGACTGGGAACAGTGGCCCATAGCCAAAGGGGAGGGAGGTTTTACTAAGGGTGATTCTGACCTTGGAGTATTACAGAAGATGTGAACGAGGTGGCTGAGGGGAGGGAATACTCAGCAGCCTACACTTTGCTTTGGGGGGGAGAAGGGAATAGAGGTCAGGGGGAAGGATGTTACTGACCACATGTGAGGCTATAGCTGCCCTTTTACACATGCTGATGACGATGACATTCATGTGAACCAGGAAAACTCTTCTAACTGCCCATCAGTCTGTAAATTAGCCTCCACTGGCATCGAGTACACAGCAAAGCTCTATGTAGAATGCCCCTCCTGCCTAACCAGTTTGGCCACCAACTGTGCTGTCACATCTGGATTCCTTAAGAGATACCCAGAGATCCCAAAAAGTTCCCAGCCATCTCCCCAGTTAGCACCTCATCCTTATGACCTGCCTGATTCGTGGAATCAGGGTCGTGGAATGGTGTAATCCATATCTAGGGCTGCCAGATGGTTTAACAAAAAATACCGAACACACACACCCCCAGAAAAAAAAACCACCAGGAAAAAATTCTGTAGAGGAAAAAAAAAAGAAGACCAAAGTTCTTAAGCAAAAAAAAAAAGGGGGGGAACCAAAGTTGTTAAGTAAAAGTTGCACCACTCCCTCCACTTTGGGGCCACACACTAACCCCCAATGTACCCATCCCTCTCCCTGAGCCAGCCCGCCCCAGCCCCTCCCATCCCAATGTACTCACCCCTGCCTCAGACCCAGGCCCCTCGCAGCATCCCCCATCCCAATGCACTCACCCCTGCCTCAGAGCCAGGCTCTCCGCAGCGTCCCCCATCCCAGTGCACTCACCCTTCCCCCTCAGCCAGGCATCCCCAGCGCCAGGAGCACCCAGCCCCAATCAAATCCCCACCCCCACCTCCCCACAGAGCCAGGCACTGGAGGAACAGGACGGCCGGGTAAGTTATGCTTACTTTTAAAGTCGCCACTCCTGCCGCCTGGCTCGGCTGCCTCAGCTCACAGTGTGTAGAGGGAGGCATCATGTGGCCAGCTCCTGGGTCTCTGCTGGTTATGTGGATCAGAGCAGCGTGCGCTCTGCACCCACCCCAGCCCAGCGCCCCCCCAGTGTGATGCCTGGCAAGTGCCCCCTTCTGCCCCCCTTCACTATGACTCTGCTGCACTCCTCACTCCCCGGCCCCCACCAGACGCGGCAGGGGAAAATTGTCCCCGCCGGGCTTCCGTGCAAGGGAAACAGGAAATACCGGACATTTTACATGTCCGGTATTTCCTGTTGTTTTTTTTTACCAGACGGAGCCCGCAAATACCGGACTCTCCGGGTGAATACTGGACACCTGGCAACCCTATCCATATCCCTGACCTCAACAATGCATGGTACCACTATGCTGGCCAGTACTGCACGCTCCCGTAAGGCCCAGTTTGGAGGATTAAGTCAATTTCTTCAAAGGATAGTCACATTTTTCCTCCTGGCACCAGACCTACTTTTATTGTCCGAAGCCTTGTCATACTAGAATGCAAGTGGGAACTTGTCCAAGGCGGTGTTCAGATGGAAGGGGCTGTAGAAATGTAAAGTATTGTTTTTAATCCATGCACTGATCTTTTAGCAACACTTAGTCCGTCCACCTGTAAAATCACTGCTTTGTTGCTTGCTCAGGTGAGCATTGGTGGGAAAGTTCTTTCTGAGTCCCAGATTTGTAAGTTAAAAGTTTTATCATCTACCTGTGGCATTTCATAGACTTTCTCAAGGTTTCATTCATGAGCCAGGCCTGTTCTCCCACTCCTGGAGATGCTGATTCTCTTTTCTCACTCTGCTTTTCCTTGATGATTCTGCCTGTTATCCACGCAGCCAGTTTTGCCAGGAGACGCATCCGTTGATCAATACTGCTGTTGTGATCATGTGCTATATGATATTCCCCTCCCCCCATTTCTCTAAAGACCCTAAAATGAGCCATTTTATTTACAGAATTATTTTATGTCAAGGAGACAAGCCATTGCCCCACAACCAAAGTTAGCAGCCAAGTTTTCATTTTTCCTACCTTGATGATTTTTCCTGTGCGCTTATTTGGACAAAGAATGGGCCATTTGGCCACAAGGGATGTATCCATTTTTGGTTTCCAGTTGAAAATGTCCCTTTGAGACTGTATTTTCAGTGATCCAACTGGGATTAAAAGATTAGGGAATAAAAACAAATAGCTGTATTACTCCCACTAGAAACTATATGTATTGTGAAAAAGAGAGGTTGGAAATTTGCTGCAATTCAACACCAGGACACGTCTAGAAAGTGAACAATTAACAAGTTGCGGAGCTCTGGATCCCAGCTGCTGCTGTACTCTACAAGTGTTGCCAAGAGATGCTGAACTGAAAATGCAAATATCTTCAAGGCTGAAGAATCAAAGCGCAATTAAATTAAAAACTGCTGACAAGTCAATCGTAGCATGCTGAAATAGGTCAATAAATCTTAGCCTGCTGTAAATCTTACCACAGAGAGGTGGGCCTCATAATATGAAAATGTAGTAAAATATGGCAATATATTTAAAATACCTTTAAAAGTATGAATAGCATGTTTTATTCATACCAAGCAGTCAAGAAAAGGTTAGACTTCTGAAATGGGTTAATTCTTTGTTCAGGGACAGAGCTAAATTGGCAAAATGTCAGAGCTATCTTTGTGTGTCTCTTTTCATGTATATTATTACAGGTTGGACCTCTCTGGTCTGGCACCCTCGGGATGTGAGTGATCCTGAATCAGGGAGTTTTCCTTCCCTCTTGGCTGTCAGCCTGCTCCAGGGCCCCAACCCTGGCCACTGGACTTCGCTCCCAGCCCTGTCTGGGTTTCCTCCCCCAGCAGCAGCCCTGCTGCTGCCAGCCCTGTCTGGGGCTGGGCTCCCAGCCATGCTGGCCCTACTGCCGCCAGCCCCAGCCGGGGCTGTGCTCCCCACTGCTGGCCTGGGCTACACTCCTGGCCTCTGGCCTTGCTACCACCAGCCAGTGCTGCGCTTCTGACTCTGGCTCCCCTTCTCCCAGCTGGGGCTCTCTGGTCCAGCAATACCCATCCTGCCAGACCACAGCTGTTGCCGGACCAGAGAGTGCCAGATTTTAGCAGATTCAACCTGTTTTATTAATTTGTCTGGCAGAAAATAAAGCTTATAGTGCCCAACTGAGATGAGGGCTTCCTAGGCTGAGGTGCTAGCTGGAGACAGTCCCTGCCCCCAAAGACTTTTACCACAAAATAGACAAAAGAAACACACAGAGAGATGAAATGACTTACCCAAGGCATCATAGTAAGTCTGTGGCAGAGACAGGATTGGAACCCAAGTTTCTTGATTTATAATTAATGTCCTATCCGCTGAACAGCACTGCTTTCCCATGTGCACCTCACTCGTGGGAGAACATCGCGCACACACAGACTGTGCAGCAGCAAAACTTACAGTCCCCAGGGGTAGCTTCTGTTTCTGAACTCCAGCAAAAGCAGCTGTTCAGCTAACCCGCAGTTCTCAAGCCAAACGGTACCAAAATGTTGCTTCCAACGCTGGTTTTTTTTTAAATCCTCCCAAATAGAGATGCTGTAGTTCATGTGTCTTTTTAGCCAAATGTGTTTCTAGCCGCAAGTAGCTAAACTAGACACATTCCCAGCAGAACCACAAAAATGGACAAATGAGAATACAGCTACTAAATTGAAAGCAGGCTTTCAAAAGAATAACACCTTCCTGATTACAAATATGTGTCTCCATTATGACATCCAGATCCACCTCCCCCAGTCCAACACACTCTTCTACCTCAGAGAACGCCTAGGCAAAAAAGTTAATATTACAATAGCACTTAGGGCTACGTCTACATAGCCCACAGCAGTGAGCCCACCAGCCTGGACTGACCAGCTTAGGCTAGTAGGACTTAAAGCTGTGTAGATAGCACTTTGAAATTAAGGCCTGGGCTCTGGAGCCTGGGAGACCGGAGAGTTCAGAGCCAGAGCCGCCATAAGAAAGCACGGTCTGCATAGCTACGTTTGTGCATCAGCTTTGCAATCCCAAGTGGGGGAGGTTTGCTGCCATAGGCTGTGCAGACATACCCTGGGCGGTCCAACAAGGATCTGTTGTGTTTGATGCTGTACAATCACATCGTAACGGGCAGCCTCAGCCCTAAGAGTGCACAATCTCAGGTCTTGATCCTGGCATTAACTCTGGCAGAGCTAAGATCTGGTGCCTGTAGAGGGAAGAGGTGCAGGGAGGGCCGCCCAGAGAAACAGGGAGGGGTCACTCCATTTAGCAACTGGGCTTCTGGCAGAAGCGCAGGGGGGCAGTGCACTTTCTGAGTGCTACTGCACGTCACCTAGGCACCCCTCCTGCATCTTGGTCCCCTTCTTTAACCACAAGACCATCTTGACTGCAAAATACAAGACTGATGCTTGGTCATACAGTCCAGGCTCATGCGACTCCGAAAGTGAATTCCAGGGCCCATCATGGAGCTGTTCAGATGCTGATTGTGTCCCCAATCAAGGGGCTTGTTAGATCAAATGCTTCCGATGCCCAGTCTTACAGGAAGCATTCCCGTAAGAGGGCCTGACAACACTTGAACAATTACAAGGAAAAATCGATGCCATTAAAAAGCCTTTTGTAATCAGATGTGGTTAGACTGTCCCTCAAAAACCTTTTGGATATGGAATAGTGTGGGTCTGGTCCTTCAGAAAGCAGCCTGAGCCTTTTGGTGAATCTGGCCCTTTATTTCTTCGTGACAGGGTAACTTGTTTTCAAGCGGCATGCTTCAAAGGGCATCTACATTCACAGAGGGGGAAATGACAGAGGGTAGATTTCTTGGTGAACATTGGCATGTGTTATCTAGCTCTCCTCTTGCTCTTCTTGTTTGCGCTAGGATGAGGTCGATGAGCTGAATTGGCACCCATGCGAAGGATTGGGATCTGAATGTTTGGGATACAGACAGGCACGCTGACAGTGGGGAAGGGGAGCAAAGGGAGCAGTTGCTCCCCGGGTCCGGCAGTTCAAAGGGGCTGCTGCCGCTGCTGCAGTAGCAGCAACAACATCTGGAGCCCTGAGCCCTTTAAATTGCTGCCAGAGTGTTATGCCGGAATGCCAGCCCGCACTCTTCAGGCAGCGCTAAGGGCAGAGGGAAGTGCATGCCATGCTCTGGACAACACTGAGGGGCAGCTGCCCTCGACCCCCACCCCTTCTGGGAGCATAGAGCCGGATGCCCCCACACCTTGCCCGGGGGCTTTGCAGGCTGTCAGCTTTTCTTGATACAGATTGAAATAATGAAGAAACAAAGAGTTTGTGGTGTATGGACCTGACTGACATGTATGTAGCCTGTTATCTTTCAATAGATGGAATCAGAAATACTCACTATGGCAGTGTTTCTTAAACTTTTTTATGAGGAACACCAAGGATTTTTTTTTTGAGGGAAAAAAAAGAGTCCGGGAGGGGGGTAGTTATTGAGGAAAAGGAAAAAAATGGTCACCTGCCCCTTTAAGGGTGGCCATTTTGACCTGTGTTGTTCTCCGTGGCACACCTCCGACTGCCACGCGGCACACTGGTGTGCCGCGGAACACAGTTTAAGAAACACTGCACTATGGCCTGGTCCCTGTTGTACTAACTAGAAGCTAATGAAGAGTATCCAAAGAATTTGTCTCTTCAAGATTTTGGAGAAAAAAGAACTTGGCCCTTTCCTTGCACTTGCTGTGGCCATAATATCTAGTATCACAGCAGTTCTCAAACTGTGGGATGGGACCCCAAAGTGTGTCGTGACCCAATTTAATGGGGTCGCCAGGGCCAGTGCTAGACTTGCTGGAGCGTGAGGCAGAAACCCAAGCTCCACCGCCCAGAGCCAAAGCTGAAGTGCGAGCTCTTCAGTCCAGGGTGGTTGGGTTGAGGTTACATTCCCTGTGCCCAGGGATGACACCCATGGGCTTTCACTTTGACTAGCTTACCCACCAGGGTGGTGGAGCTGGGGGTTTACCCCACGCACTTGGGTGGAGTCAAGCTTTGTTACCCCCTGCTGGAATCATGTAATAATTTTTGTTGTCAGAAGGGGTCACAGTCCAATGAAGTTTGAGAACCACTGTGGTATGGCATTAAGCTTAAAGTTCCTAAAATAGTTGTTGACAGTTTTGTTACAAAATGCAAGGAAAAGAGGAAGCTGCAGTAAAAAAACAAAACAAAAAAAACAAGTAGTCAGTTCTGTGTTTTTCCTAAGCTAGTTTCTTGGAAGGATACAGATGATGTTTAATTATTTCATCATTTAACTGATCTATCTCACTGAGACTCTTTCTATGGAAAAGCAAATCCTGTCTTAAAGGCTTTGCTTTGGATGTGACAGTCAGACTAGCAAAGCTCCCTTCAACTGACCCAGTACTTCTAAACTCCTGTTCTCACGGAAAAGATTTATGTCAACACCAGTTTAAAAACTATTTTAGAAAAAATTCCCAGTGAACAGACTGTGGATTTTAATCCGGATTCTATAACAAGTAAAAATGTAGTGAGCACATAGCAAATGCAAAAGCATTGACATGGTTTGGGGACAGCCTTTTCTTTCTGTCTGTCTTTCCTGCATTGAAATTGAATCAGATCCATTCTAAGGTTTGTATGGTCTCGGCTTGATACAGGACCTCACTCTGTGTTACTAAGAAGATTTGTGCTGGCTCTAATACATTTCACAAATCCCAGCCCAAGATAGCAATGTGCTGTATTTTCCCAAATTGGGAACAAAAGGTGAGGATTTTTTGTTTTTCCCCTGGAGGCTGATCTCATGTTTCATTACTCAGGGCCCTCTTTGAATAGGGCTTGCAAACTAATTTAAACCAGATCCTTTGCTGTATGTTTGGTTGGAGGGAACTCATTTTTCTTTAACCAAAGGGAAGCCTGGAACAAGCATCTCAAGCGATAAAACTACATCAGATAATTTCTTCACATACATTCTATGGCATATTCTTCACAATCAAAAGTAAGTGAAAGAAAACCTAGTTCCTAGAAGGGCAAGATAACTTTTCTGATGAGAGTCTCTTTTCCACAGCTGCAATCCAGCTGAAACTCCAACAGCAGAACCTGCCAGCAAGATAACCAAGGAAATCAGTAAACCTGGATTTAATATAGATACACACACACACATTTCAGAACTTGGCATCTGGACCTGCTTGGGTTGAAGAACAGATTTTTAAACAAAGTAAATGAGGCAAATAAAGTGTATTATACAACTGGATCATTTTAATACACTCTATTGCAGTGGGATATTTCTCATCTCAAACTGTTGCAAAGGGATGTTGTTCACACTTTAGGGCTTGAACTGATGCTTGTGTGGAACAGCCATTCTGTGAAGATATTGGGTACAGCTGTGGAGATGAACGAGCGGTACCCTCCATTTTGGAAAGCTGGGCCCTGGCTTGCAAGGACAGATGGTGAGTGCAGGCTTCAGAGAGCAGCAAACTGGTTTCTGTTGTGTCAGTTATGTAATTGTTAATGGATTATATAGTTGTTATGTACATGCTCTCATTGTTTTAATGAAAAGGGAAAATATGCCTATTGCAGCCAATGGGAGCCTTTCTAAAGACTCCAGTGGGCCCTGGATCAGGCCTTTAAATATCTGCTGTGATCTACCATACCTGTGGCCCTCCGCTAGTGGAGAGGGAAGGGTTCCTCTCTGTAGGAATATATTTGTTCTGGTGAGGGAACTGCAGAAGAGGAGAAGTAAGCAGGAAATTCCATAAGCATCACCTCACTGAGATTTCTTGGCTTGCCTCCTTTAAGGAGCTTGGAGATTCTTTGGGGGGTGCGGCACTAGAGTGTACAGACCAATGCTTGAAAATCCTACCAAGCTGTAACCTTCACAGGGAAGCTGTGCTCCATCCAAGCTGATACCCAGCCAGGCTTCAGATAAAAGTTATTGTTGTTCCTGTTTTTAAATACTTGGATTGCATTCAGCTACCAGAGAGAGTGGGTCATATAAGAACTGAAGGAGAGATTAGATTAGCTGGTCAGCCCCTCTGCACAAAGCTTCCTGGCACCAAGGCTCCTTCTCCAGCCCCTTTTGTGCCTACACTTTGTTCGTCTGATGTCATGGAGAGGAATAATGTAGGTTTAACCAGGGTTTGCTATCATGTGCTTTCTCACTGGGATTTATTCTGATGGCTGAAGGAGACATAGAGACATAGCTGCGCTGAACAGAAGGTCTTTCAAACCCCCTGGAGTCTTGACTGCAGAATGGAGGTTTTGGGGAACTGGGAAGGAATAAGGCAGTGGTCCCCAACCTTCCGGGGCCGCCGGGCGTCCGGGGGCGGGGCCGCTCACGCACCGCGTGCCCGGGGGCAGGGCCATGCATGCGCTGCGCACCCAGGGGCAGGGCCGCCCATGTACCACGTGCCCGGGGCCGGCACCGCGCATGTGCCGCGTGCCTGGGGCAGGGGCTGCCCATGCGCCAAGTGCCCGGGGCCGGCACCGCGCATGTGCCATGCGCCAGGGGCGGGGCCAGCCCAGATCATTCTGCGGGTGCACATAAATGCCCCGGCGGGCGCCATGGGACCCGCGGGCACCACGTTGGGGACCACTGAAATAAGGTATTCCCATAGAACTCCTCTGTAAGTTCTGAGGTCTTCTCATTCTTTCTTAACCCACCTCCCCTCCCCAGTTCCTCTTTGTGGTGCAGAATGGAGAGATTTATGGGGCCCAAAATTGTACAACATATAGGGATTTTTTAAGATGAAGGCCACAAATGCATTAATGTTATGGTTAATGCAGCTAGCTAACAGAATAAGCAGTATAGGGAATGGAAAAAAAACATGGTTCTCTAGCTTGTGGCATTTGTTCTGTTGTTTAAACAAGGCTGCATCTGGAAAATGACAATGTGCCTGCAGTTATATTAAAGGATTTTTTCCCCAGCTTGGGAAAAATGAAAAGGTTGATACCATCAGGTTACTGCATAATCTATCTGAGCACATGGGAACTTCAAAATTGCTCTTTAATCTCAGCATGTTTCATTATCTATCAGCATGTTTCACTGTTCTTCAATCATTTCAAGAGAGAAGACGACAAAATACAAAAATACCAACAAGAAAACCCCTGTTGTTTGTAGCTAAATAACTGTAATGTTTTTTTTCCCTCCATATTACACTTCAAACTTTTGGGATGTTGCTGCTTCCAAAGGCCACTGCTGTTTTGTGAGGCAATTGTCGTAGCATGTGTTACAAAGTGTATGCAGTCATAAAAACTTTACATTGGTTCTTTTTTGTTTAATTGTTTTCCTTTAGTCATTCAGAGTGAAAACATCTGATCATTCTTGGTGTCCTGGAAAACATAACAAGCCCCACTACAGTAGGTAGAAAAGACATTTGCTGATTTTTAATTCTTCACAATATTTGTCTTATATAAAATGGAACTGCTGTCAGCCAAGCAGCTAGTGGATGTTTGACCTTTAGGGCATGTCTTCACTAGGAAATAATTTCAAAATAAGTCGATCGAAATAATAACTCTTGAAATAACAAAATCAAAATAGCGTGTCCCCCACTTTGGGGGAGCATCAAATTTAGTCAGAAGTATTTCAAAATAGCACATCCAGTGACTGGAGCCTGCCTCAGACTTAGAACTCTCCAGAAACACTGTTGGGAGGCCACCAGGAGGGCGGAAACTTCCTATGGCTGCTTCCTCAGGCAGTTCATCCAGACTGCCCACATGCTGCTCTAGCAGGATGATGACCAGCCTGGACCGGAGGCCCTTATCACCCAGGTCCTGGTGTTCCTGCTGCTGCAAATGCCCCTCAATCCCTGGACACCACGGAATGCTGCTTCTGGCAGTGGAGACCAGTTCAGACTGGTAGGAATGCATTGCCCTGCAGCGGTGGGACAATCGGCAGTGGCTCCGGAACTTCCTGGAGCTCTGTGAGTGACTTGTCCCTGCCCTCAGGCAACAGGACACCCAGCTGAAACCCGCCATCCCCATACAGAATCACGTCCCCATTGCCCTGTGGAAGCTCGCCACACCGGACAGCTACTGCTCCATTGGGAAACAGTTCGACATGGGGAAATCCACAGTCAGAGCCATGCTCCTGTAGGTAGCCAAGCCCATCAACCACATGCTGCCACAGAGTTGTCACTCTGGGGAACATGGACAGCTTCGTTGATTGCTTTGCCACCATGGGCTTCCCCAGCTGGGGGGCGGTGAGGCATAGACCGCACTCACATTCCCATCCTGGCCCCCGACCACTGGGACATAGAGAACATCAACAGGAAGGGGTATTTCTCCATGGTGCTGCAGGCCCTCATGGACCACAAGGGACATTTTACCTGCCTCAACATCAGGTGGTCGGGGAAAGCGCACGACGCCCGCATCTTCTGGAACTAATGCCTGTTCCAAAAGATACATGCTGGCAGTTTTTTTACCTGATTGCACCACCAGGGTCAGAGAGTTGGACATACCCATCTGCGTCCTGGATGACGCAGCCTGCGCTTTGCTCCCCAGGCTCATAAGCCCCACACAGCCTGGACACCACCAAGGAGCACTTCAACGTCAGGCTGAGCAGGAGCCGTATGGTGGTGGAGTGTGCGTTCAGCCTCTTAAGGGAAGGTTCTGGAGTCTCCTTACCCACCTGGACCTCAGTGAGCACAACATTCCCTTCATGATGGCAGCCCACTGTGTGCTCCACAACCTCTGGGTGGGAGCAGAGGCTGAACAGCTGGCAAAGGCGTACGAGCAGCTGGACACCAGTGGCATTCAGCGAGCACATGTAGGGCTGTGCTTATGTGAGAGACCTTGAAGGAGCATTTCAGCCAAGGCCAGCTGTGAGACTCTCCCCTGTGCCTCTCCACAAGCAGCCCCTGCATTCTCTCTATGTGCCTTTCGTCCCCCACCCCTTCCTTCCCTTGCAGAGCAAATAAAAAAGCTTTTTTCATTGGGGGATGTACAGTAAGGAAGGGACTGGGAAAAGAACCTGGAATGGGGAAGGGGGATGAAGGGGAAAGGAGCTCAGGGATGGAGCTGGGAGTGGTGCCTGCCGTTTTCAGCTCTGGAGGCTTCAGCTGCCCTCGAAGTCTCACTGCCCCATGTTTGGGAGCCCCGGTGGCCCCAGGGGATAGTTAGGAGGGGAAGCTATGGGAGTAGGGTGGGGAGGTAGCTGGTGGCCCACTCCCTGCACGAGGCCATGCACAAAGTAAGAGAGGAACACACGGCCTCATGCTGGCACACCAGCTGGTCCCAGGTGGCCTTCCACTGCTCCCGGTCAGTGGCCCACTCCTGGTGCTTCTCTTCCAGCCCCCAAACAAGGGACTGCAGGCAGGCCATCAGCTCCCTCATTAGGTCTTTCCGGGTGCATTTCCTCCTGCAAATCCCGCAGTCATGCAGATGGCATGGGAGGTCATGGACGTGCCATGCTCGCAGATGGCCCAGCTGCGAAGACAAGTTACAAGGGCAGCCATCCCAGGAGACATCGTGCATGAAGCCTAGCCCTAATCTCTGAGACGACACTGAAAGCCTAAGTTCAGGCGACGGTATGTGCTGCAAACAAGGCCATCTGTTTCCTAGACAGGGGGCACTTTCCTGCAAGGGCACAGATGTCCCAGGAGAGCATCGCTACACCCATGGCCTGGGGACAAGCAGGCATGGGAAGGTGCCAGCCAGGCCAGAAACCTGCAGGTGGGAGGGCAGGGACAGGGCAGTTCAGCTTCCTTCTGTGTCCTGCACACACCAAGTCTGGCACTGGCAGCATCCCACAGAGAGAGAACATCTATCCCTGCCCACTGGAGGCATCACCCACATGCACAGACTGCTGTGCAGCCCCTAGGCTGAGAGAGGAGCACTCAGCCCCTTCCCTTGTGTGTGGGGAAAGTTATAGAACTCGCCTGAAGTACCTTCCCTGGGTTCCTCCAAAGCCTGGGAGACATCCTGGGAAAGGGGAACTGGCTCAAGGGTGAGAAACAGGTCCTGGCTGGTGGGTATGGTCACCTGACTGGCCTCCTCCTCCTCATCGTTGGCATCCCTGTCCTCATGGAGGCTGACACAGGGCATGTCTTGGCCAGACTCAACAATGATGGGAGGGGGAGGTGACCCGCCCCCTTCCCAGGATGGCACTGAGCTGTTCATAGTAGCAGCAGTTGTGTGGTGCCACCCCGGAACATCCACTTTGCTCCCTGGCCTTGTTGTAGGCCTGTTGGAGCTCTTTTAGCTTCATCCAGACCTGGTCAAAGGCCTGGGTGTGGCCTTTGTCGGCCAGGCTCGCGGCCATCTGGCTGTATACGTCGGCATTCCTTTTCCTGGTGAGGAAATCCTGGAGGTTGGTCTCCTTGCCCCAGACCTCGATGAGGTCCAGGATCTCCGCACCAGTCCAGGCCAGAGCTCTCCTGCATCCCTGGCCAGTGGCAGCTGAGGGTGCTGCAGGAGTGCTGGCAGCTGTGGGAGGCTCCGAGGGAGTGATGGGATCTGCCACGGCTCTGTCGGCTCCTGTTCGATGGCATGGAGTTTGCCAAGCTGGCCATGTGCCACAAGTCCTTCTCCTGCAGCCTGCTGTTTTAAGCTCTGCAGAAGAAGGGGAGAAGTGGAGCTGGCAGGTGTGGCCAGAGCGGCTACAAGTGCAGCTGTGAGAGACCTCTGGAGGCCAATTATTTTGAATTAGCAGCAGCAGATCGTCCACACTAACGCTATTTCGAAATAACAATTTAGAAATAAGTGTTATTCCGTGAGGCAAGCAGAAGTACAGATTTCAAAATAACTAGCCCATTATATCAAAATAATGGGCTGGGTAGTGTGAATGCTCCACTTGTTATTTGAAAATAAGGGGGGTGCTTTTGAAATAACACCCTAGTGTAGACCAGGGCTGATTTCCTGATTAACGTTGGAAAGAATGACAGCCAGTTAGAAACCAGCTTTCTCATTAAAATACTGTAAAACATTATTTAGGAAAAACGGGACTGAATTTTCAACCCGTACTCAGGCCTTGTCTATGCGCAGGTTTTGCCCAGTGTAACTATTTCAGTGAAGGCTGTGACTCTAACCTGTACATTTCCTAGTGTAGTTATACTGATGTAAAGGTGCCAGATACTTGAACAGCTTATTCCACTTCTAGGGCAGGAATGGCTATACCACTGTAAATAAGCCTCAGTATAATTACTACAAGGCTTCCTGGGAGTACCCAGGGTAGTGAAACATCTCACTATCGTCTGCCCTTAGCTTGAGGAAGTCTTCTCTGTGTCTGCCAGGGAGCAGTACCCCAACTCCACTGACCACAACCAACGAAAGCAGTCCCTTGTAGGCCTCTGGAGACCCTGCTTTCTCTCCCCAGGTCAGCGATAAGCGATAAGCATGTTACAACCCACAAGTGCTCCCAGAAGTTCCCTAGAGTGTCCACTAGACACTTGCAGCATTCACAGATTCACTGATTCCAAAGCTTACCAGTTATACCTCGGATCACGGCTACATTTAACACGCAGCACTTCAATAAACTGATCATGAAAACAAGTAAATGTTTCACAAAATACAGAGACTTCACTGATAGCCCATAGAAGTAACAAATGGCTACAAAGAAAATATAATTGTAACACACACACAGAGACATATTGGAAACAAATGGTTACATAACAATACAATCATAACAAAGCCTAAACTTAATTAACAAGATACTCTCCTGTCTAATAAAATATTGCTCACCAGCACTTTCCAGACAGGCAGGCTGCAAGCCCTTTTTCATGAGACAAGCATACTCTTAGCGTGTTTCCTTGGTGAAGGATAAAATCTTCTCCCCATTCCTCTTTTTGAATGCACTTATGGACTAGTGTCTCTTCCCCCAGAAGGTTCCTTCTTCAGAGACTTATCTTGGGTTCCTTTGTCTTTATACATTTTCAAACCTGCGCCTGGCTAATTCTCAAGCCCACACCAGACAGTAGCCTATGTCTGTGGATGTTCCTTGTTTTATACGCTGGGGAAGTCAGCCTTGAGGCTTCCCTAAGCTCAGGTGACAAGCTTTGCTTAACCATTTTGGAATCTAGTATTTTACATTTTACATAATCTCTTAAACCATGGATGGACAATAAGCCAGTGTTAGCTCCTGGCGGGCTGCTGCCACTTTATTTACCTGCTTACAGCTCCCATTGGTCATAGATCACTGTTTTGGCAAATGAGAGGTACAGGAAGCAGGGTGGAATGGGACACCGCTTCCCGTGGCTCCCATTGGTCAAAAATTGTGAACCACAGCCAATGGGAGCTACTAGCAGCTGTACCTGTCGACTTCCCGGTAAATAAAGTGCCGCTAGCCTGCCAGGGCTAACCCTGGCAAACCACATCTGGCCCACAGACTGCTTATTGCCCACCTCTCTTAAACTATTTCCCATACAAACATCTTGCAACAATGATGATGACCAGTGGGTGACTGACTCTTGGTAGGAACCTGCATGCTACCTGTTAGGCTACGTCTACACTGCAGGGTTTTTGCGCAAGAAGCCTTTTGCGAAAGAGTTCTTTCGCACCTCAAAGTGCATCGCTTTTGCAATGTGCTTTTGCACAAGAGAGCATCCACACTGCATGGATGCTCTTGTGCAAGAAAGCTCTGATGGCCATTCACAGAATGGCCATCAGAGCACCTGTGCTTTTTCTGATAGGCTCTTTTTGCGCAAGAAACCCCTGTGGAGCGTCCACACATGCCTTTTTGCGCAAGAGCTGTAGCGCAAAAAGGAGTTATGCCTCGTAGAAGGAGGTATACCTACACCTCAAAAAGCCCTCTGTTCTGTCGATTGACTGTAGATTTTCTTGCACAAAAATGTGCTTGAGGTGTGGACGCTCAGTGGGTTTTTGCGCAAAAACGGCCGGTTTTGCACAAAAACCTGGTAGTATAGACGTAGCCTAGTGAATTATTATAAATAAACCTACCCAGCGGATCTCTATAAACCTCTATGTTGCTCCCATGGCTTCTGCCAGTTGGCACCAACTAGTGCCTGGGTCACAAATATATCCACACTGTTTTAGCTATGTAGTTAAAGTACAATTTTATGCATAGAAAAAAGCATCATAGTGAATACTACATACTTTGCCAAGACTTCACTGAAGTCAATGGGACTATCTGAGCAGTAAAGTATTAACTTAAACAACAACAAATAGTCTAGCAGCATCTTAAAGATTAACAAAATATGTAGATGGTATCATGACCTTTCGTGGGTACAACCCACTCTTCAGATGAATGGAGTATTAAAAGCCCAGTTCCAAAATAAATAGGGGATGGTGGGGGGAGGAGGGGAAGAGAAAAAATAGTGAATTAGAGTGTTCATGTTACAAGAGCTGATAGAGAAGGTGCAAATTGTTCTTAAGTACCCATTGTTTAGTTGGTTAAGTCATTAGGATGTGGAAGGTAGTGTGCTAGCCAGGTAATGTCTTTATTCATGCCCTTGTGATAGCTCCCAAACTTGTAAATGAAGTTAATTTCCAATGCTTCCATGTATGTTTGGCTTGTGGAATTGGCCTGAAACAACACAGTGACTTTGAGATCCACTCATGAGTCCCCGGGCAGGTTAAAGTGTTCTCCAACAGGTTTCTGTGTGTTGTCTTTTGGATATCTAATTTGTGCCTGTTAATTCTTTCCCATAGACACTGTCCAGTTTGGCTGATATACATGGCAGTGGGGCATTGCTGGCATTTGATGGCATAGATCACATTAGTGGATGTGCAGTTAAATGAGCCCCTGATGTAGTGGCTAATGTGGTTGGGTCCAGGGATGAAATTGCTTGTGTAGATGTGTGGACAGAGTTGGCACTGGGGCGGATTGCAGGGGTGGGTTCCTGGATGATTATGATGGAGGTATGCTGCATGGTAAAGTACTGTTCAACATGACTTAGACTGACAGATTGTGGCTCAAAATAAAAGGCATTGGTTGGTTTGGTTGGGTTTTTTATATAATCTGATCTCTGGCAATGGGTTTTTAATGGTACTGAGATTAAAACAGACAGACCTAGGTAGATTGAAATGGATTCTCCAATATATTATAATGAGCAAGTGCTATTCTTCATAGATCTAAATCTACATCAGCTTATTTTTTACTATAAA
Source organism: Rafetus swinhoei (assembly GCA_019425775.1). Classification (NCBI taxonomy): domain Eukaryota; kingdom Metazoa; phylum Chordata; order Testudines; family Trionychidae; genus Rafetus; species Rafetus swinhoei. The sequence continues at coordinate 157,323,680 of CM033424.1, forward strand.
AATAAAGAGGCTGTGATGGAACATTGTCTCTTAATCAACATCTTCTGCTCTGAAACATCTTTCCTTTGCCTCAACATTTATTTTCTACAAATGCCTCCAGTTTGCCTTAGCAGTTCTGTAACAGCAGGAAACAATTACCTTGTTTGAATATTCTGTTCTGTTGACATTGTCTCTTACATTGATGATAGGATAACGACAAAGGAAAAATATAATTTTAATAATAATGATACTCAGCATGTACACAAAGCTTTCCATCTTGAAATGCTTTCCAAACACTAATTAGATTTAAATTGATGCCGAGAGAGAGAGAGAGAAAGAGAGAGAGAAAATCTTTATGGGTATTCTGTCTCTTTTTATATGTACTGTATATAAAGTTAATGAGGAGAATAGACAGGATTCATGAAATGGATAGATGCAGCAGGAAAATGGGAATATTGTGCATAGCAGTGGTTGGAAAATAGTCACACAACTGCTGTTAGGACTTATATGTGGTAAGAAAAGGAAGGATATTGTCTGCTGACCTTTAGTTACACTCAAAATGGAATCAGTCTCTAGGTTTTTGAGTTAAAATGGGGTAACAAGCTTTAAAAAGAAGGTCCAAATGGCTTTTAGACACATACCTTTGACAGCATCATCTTTTGCTATTCTTTGATGATGAATCATCTCCTGAAGAACATAGTTTAATCAATACAGCATCCAGATTCCTATCCCACATCCCTTCCAGTTGTATAAAAATGTATATCTTGTGTATCTTTAACTTTAGTCATTCTAAGGTCATTTTGGCACTCAGAAGAGGGATGAATTCATCTCCTCTTCTAATGGCTATTGTGGGAAAATCACAATCTCAGAACAGAAGCATGATTTTTATGACTCATGTCTTGTGCAGACATGAGTCTATTATTCAGCCACAAAGTGACATGGCCCTTGAGGCTGAACTACCAAGGTGAAGGTCACTAGGCTGCTAAGAGCCAGGTTGCCATTATAGGCAGTTTTAATTGACAAATACAGGGCAAATACATCTCTGGTATAACCCCACTAAATGTAATGGAGTTTGCACCCCAGTTGAGTATAGTTCAGTGTTGCTAAATCAGCTCTACATATTCAGTGATCATTTATACATGTGAAATGTGCCATAATCCCACTCTTCCAAGATCAGAGGCTTAAAGGAACCTTTTTTTCCTGTGGCAGCACATTAAAAGAACTAATAACATTTTATTTCTCTCACATATCAAAATTCAAGGCAATCATTCACTCATTCCACATCATAAATAATGCATGCGGCCAAGCAAACACAAAAGACCTGTACTTCTGTCTGCTTTGCCTCCATATTTCATTTCAAGATAAAAAGTGCAGGCTGATATTTTAATCATTATGTTCCAGCATGGCATTTCATCTCATTTTTATAAGGTAATGGGCGGGCAATGTGGCAAGGGAAAAGAAGCACTGAAGAGGCTGTGTGCTTAACAAATGTAACTAATTCATGTCAGAGGCAGGTCAGTCACGGGGACTAAAAAATTTCGGAAGGTTTTTTCAGGGATTGCTAAAGCAGTAATTCCAACCCGCAGGGATGTGTACTTGTGCTGGTTCTTCCTCCTGTGGGACTGGCATGTTAGACTCCCTTTAAATTTGACAATGGTTAGGCTGCTATTGTGCAGAGACCACTGCCTGTCACGCTCTGTGATGGAGTGTCCACCTCGGACAAGACTTGGAAGGGTTAAGGTGACGAACTGAGCCAATTAACTCCAGAGCTGCACCTGGAGGAGAAGCCAAGCAGCAGGCATTGATTAAATGAGGCTCAGCTGGACAGAACATGAAGGGTCTGTGTAAAGCCTAGTAGTTGTGTTTTGAAGAGGTAGTCTACAGTTATTCCCTTGGAGAAGGGAGCTGTGTTTGAGACAACAGGGGTAAGTCACCTATTCCCTGGGAGGAGGGTGTTGTGAGGCTAGCAAACCCAGGGAAATGAGGAGAGACAGATGGTAAGGAAAGGGCTCAGGGTAACACTGCATGGTCCAAGAAAGAACAGATCTTGGCTGCTGACTAGAGGGTCCTTGAGCTGGATCCTGGAGTCCTGGCTTCTCCTGCCAGCTACTGTGGGAGTTGAACTATAGGGCAGTGAATGGGAGACCTGCCTGAGACATAGAAAGGGGAAATACTATGAAACCCCCAAAAGGGGCAAACCTGTACAGTGGCCTGGATGAAGGGCCCAGTCACAATGGTGGAGTCAAAGACAGAGAGAATGGCAACAGAGCATGCAGTGAGAAGTAGGAGGAGGCTTTATTCCTGGGAAGAATTCCCTAGAGACCAGATGGAGACCTCTCCTCCGGTCATCCTGTTGGCCACTCTTGCCGTGCCTCTCCACCTCACCAGCCACTTGTTCACCAGTCAACTGTCCCCTTCTGCTGCTACCTGCCTCTCTACTGTGTTGTTTGCACATCAGTCTCTTAGTCATAGTCAGCTCTTTGCAGGGTGGACAGGAACACTGACCAGTCTCAAGTGACTTTATCTCTCAGTGATTTTTAGTTCTTAAGAGGCAGAGCAGAAACACGGACCTACTATAATTGCTTTCAACTCTGACTGAGCATTTAACATAACAAAGAAGCTCCTACTTGAAGTCTATTTACTGTTCTTTGAACAGTGGGGGAAGGGGAGAACAGGTTAATCAGGCCAAGGAGGACCTTTTGGGCAGGATCCACACTCCCTGGTTGAAACACCTGAACCCACACCTGTTACTTTCAAACTGCTCTGGCATTCAAGCCCCTGGCGTAATGATGTCCTTTCAACTAAGGGTGACCTCTCCCCCCCCATTTGGCATAGGTTAAGCACAGTTATGCTCCCCTGTAGTCCTACAATAATGAAACAAAATTGAAACAACATTTCACTACCCCTGCATTCAGTACTAAAGTGATTTGTAACCCAATAGCAGCCCAAGTTTGCTCACTTTGAGCAACACTGTTCTATATGCTAGATATCCAGGCAGTGTAGGTGTGTTCATGTAAATAGTTTACTCCTAAAGTATCTCTTTCCTCCCCACTCCCAGCAAGCTGCTAGGGGAATTCATTCAGAGCCTGCTTGCATCTAAACTCTGACTTTAGCTGCAGCAGGATGAGGCCTCAATCAGGGAGTAGTTTCAGAGGGGGATGTTCACAAATTTAGCTGGCAAAATGCAATACACTCTGTCATTTTGGTATTATCATTTGGCCAAAAGACAAGCTCTCATATCAATCCATAAATAAGCCTACAGAAGTCAGGCCTAAGGCTGTGCTAGAAAAAAATGTGCCAGCGCATCAGGCTAAGCCCCGAAGTTCTCTTAAACAGGATTAAGGGGTACATTTCTGCCTTAATCCATAGTGTTTCTGCAATGGCCTGACCAGTTCTGAGGATGGTCAGTCTGATGCTACTGTGGGCACAGAGTATCTGCAGAGCTGCATGGTCAGAACCTACAGAATTGCTGAAGTTAGCAAAGGGTACGTGGAAATTAACTTGCCTGCTCCTTATGTCCTAAACTGGCCCACCATGGATTCTTTCCAGCTCCTCAATGGAGCCTTAGGGCTGCAGACAGCCACACAGAGCTGTTTTTTTCTGAATCATCTCAGACAGTTGAGAAGCAGGCTGAGATGGAGGTATTTATGGGCAGGTCTTTCTTTGTGAGGGTGATGTCTATTCCATACATTAAACACACACAGTTTTATTCTTGAAACTTAAACAAACAAACCATGGTGTGTCTGGTATCTAAATTAACCACAGTGATGAGAGAATGAAAAGTCTCACCCTCATGTGCCTTTCCCACCGATGAGAGGAAGCAAGGGATGTGTCCCCAGAAGAGGTCAAGCAGAAGAGACCTGTTGTGGATGTGGGGAGGAGACAGACTTGTGGTCCTGCCCTGACCAAGCTAAATGAAAGGGACATGCTTTTGTCCTGTTCTGAAGATGTGAGCTAAAGCCTACCCAGCCTCCTGCCAGTCAAATATAACATTAGGTAATGGGAGTCAGTTGAGGGAAGAGGAGTTGTTTAGGGGCAGAGGAATAGGAGACCTCCACAAGTTCACCTTAGGGCTCTGTTGGTTCAAGCTTCAGGATGCTTACCTGAAACCCCAACCGTCAGAGGTCTGGATCATTAAAACCCATAGCCAAATATAATCTGACATTCTCCAGGACACAGACGCAGCCCTCGTTGGCTGGGAGCCTGCTGCCTGCAAAACCCAAGTGATTGAAGTGCTGTGGAGAGAAACATTTTAAAAATGCTGGCAACTGTATCCACTCTCACATGCTTCCCTTCCCAGCACATAACATTCCACAGCTCCCCCTCTGGCCTGTAAATGTCACTCAAGCATCGGTAAATATCCCCCTGTCAGCTAGACCTTGAATCTCAATTACCCTCCCAGCCTGACCTCATCCCTGCTTTCCAGCACTGTTGCCTAACCCCTCCCTTCTTGAGCCAACCATCGACTAAGAAGCCAGGTTTTCCTTGTGAGCTTCCTTCCCGCTTTGCTTGCCGGCCAAGAACAGCAGGGGAATCAGGTCATTTGCCAGGACATCACTGACTCCCCGGCCTTTCTTCAGAATGACTGGTCCTGGCTTTCTTCCTCCTAAGGGTGGTCGGTTTTGCCAGCTACCTGTGTGGCCCAGGCTTTCTGGAGAGGTTTTCTGATGCTTGAGTGAATCGGAATGTGGGGGTTGGGGTTGGCCAACACAGTATTTCATACTGGGAGCATTGGTTGGGGTCTGGGCAGAATAGGAGACACTGCAGGTTTTGTTTGGGTTTTTATTCCCCCTGTCACAGCAAATGGCAACAACCAAGTTTTACCTTTCTGGAAAAATTCTCCCATCATTGGTTTTGATATAAGCCAAGATGACTCTCAAAAGAAAACCATCAAAGTGGCGTTTCCCTTTCAGAGAAATCAGATCCATGCAGTGTATTCCCAAGTGCACATGTCTGGGGCCTCTTTGGCAACTCAGGTTCCAGTCTTGGGCTGCAAATGAGCTGCTTTTGGCATAGCTCAGAAAGAGGGTTGATCAACTATGGCTTTAAGCCATGTTTACATTCACAATCCTGGAGCCAGCTAGGAACTGGGCTAGTCTTGGGAGTAAGTGCTCCCTACTGCATATGGCCATGAGGGTAGTTTTAGGCCCTCTGAAAACCAATGGGGAATAGCGATGTCCTGTTCATATTTCTTTTCATCTGGACACAGCTCCAGGGGTTAGCATGGGAGCTCGAATCAACCCAGCGATTCCCCCTGCACTGGTTGGATCTCCACACGCACACTTCTCCTGATGGACTGTATGTAGTTGCTTTGTGCCGCAGAGCAGGTGCAGTGGGCTCCAAAATTTGTCTCGCCAATCTCTAGAAGGCTTGTCAAAAAGCACTGTGCATTGTTCTTTTGTAAATAAACTGTACATAAATTGCTATTGTTATTCCCCGTCCCCTGATCACATGTTTGTCATTAGACCTGTACCAGCTTTGCAATGGCATCCTGGCACCAGCTACACTCAGAAGGGGCACCAGGGCCTGACTGTTGTTTGCTCAACTTGCACTCCACCCTGAGGCTCTGCCCCTGCTCAGCTTCTTCCCCTCCCAAAGTTCCCCCCACTCCACTCACTCTTCTCTGTCTCCCCCCAACCTGCTCACTCCTCTCCATCCCATCCCAGGGTGAGTTGCAGCTGCAGCTGGAGCCTCAGAGTTTGAGGGTGGGGTCACAGTCCAGGTGCTGAGGCCCACAAAGGCTAATCCACCTCCTCATGAGACTGTGAGCTCCTCACAGCAGAGACCACCCCATTTAAGTGTTTGGAAAGAGCCTCCCCTATACTGAGAATGAAGAATAAGGCTGGAAAGACTCTGGTTCGTTTTTCTCTTCAGCTGCAGTGAGTTCCACAGCAGAGGACCTGCCACTAAGATGACTTTGTCCCCATAAAATTTAAACCATTAGCCTCAATGTCCCCATCAGAACCAACTGATGGAGTAACGCATTAACAAGAGGTGGTCTCATTGCCTTCTGTGCCTTAGCCCTGTGATACTCAGACTGACACAGGCAGCAAATGGCTGTCTCATGTGTCTCCTAAAATCTCAGAGGGGTAGCCATGTTAGTCTGTAAGCTTAAAAACAAAGAGTGGTCCTGTGGCACCTTAGAGACTAACACAAATATAGAGATCATGAGCTTTCATGGATAAAATCCACTTCATCAGAGGAATTGGAGTGAAAATAACAGAAACCAAGATATATGTATATATATATATATAATAGCAGAAGAAGTACCTCTAGCTTTCTATAGCACATGATATTAAAACACTTGTGTGATTTAACTATTAACCAATTTCAGTTATTAACAAATCAGGATGCTTTTATCAACCAATTGCAGTTGATAAAATACTTGGTCAGCCATTTTGCTGTGAGAGTATGAATAATATATATAAAATTAATAAATGAAACCGTGAATGCACACAACTGTGGCTCTTGAACACAGTTAATTGGTAATGTGGCTTCTGAATCACTGAGGTCTGAGTAGCACTGCCTTAGTCCCTTTTCAACTAGGAAGCCAAGTGGTGGGATTCTGAATGGGCTTGAAACGGACTAGAAAGCCATTATGTGACATGCTCTTGTTGATTTGCAATTGCATGCTGACTAACTGGGGTTTTTTTAAGTGCCTTCTGGATCTGATAAAAAATTAGCCCAGCCTCAGAAACTGTGATATCTGAAGTTGAAGCTTAATTTTAAAAAAATAGCTTTGTGCCCCTTTTTTATTTTTTAAATGTTTGAAAAAGGCTTGACAGACTTAGTTTACTTTTTAAAAATTGTGTGGTAGGGAGGAGTTTTCTCAAGCCTTTATCAAAGGAGCAGTGGGTGATGACTTTTTAACAAGCTATTTTCCCTGTTGTTTGAGTCAAATAGATATAAACAAAAATAAATCTGAATAAGGAACTGTTCCTAGCCCTGTTTAATCAGGTTTCACTTGCCTGATGGTTTCTGTAATAATATTAAGTGTCCCAGCTCTCCAGTGGTCCAGAGTGAGATTTTTCAAAAGTGTTCACTCTGAAATTTATTTCAGTTGGAGCAAAATTAGGCCTGAATTGAGCACACTTGAAAATCCAAGTCAGAGTCATTCAACAGAAAACAAAATAGAGAAGACCTGAATTTCTAAGGTAAAACAAGTACAAAAAAATTGTTTGAGGAGGTTGGGGGACAGGAAGAGGTAGTGACCCTCCTTCACACTTTATTTATAGATCTTAAAGAAGCAAACCTGGGCACAAATCTATTTTTGATTTGTAAGTCACCTTTAAATATACTGATTTAGATAGCATTCTTATCTGATTAGGCAGAAACAAAGTCCTGAGAGCAGGAGAAAGGATACATCATTTTCTAAAAGAACAGTCTCTGCTGTTTTCTGTAGAATTAGTACCAGGCTATATGCCTTTGGACATGATAAACTTTGTGACCTCCTCAGGGGGATTAAATACATTTTGCTTTGTTTTTTTCCCCCTCATTGTTCTAAGTGATATGAAGCTTGGCTGGGGATATTACAGCATTGAATGCCTTAGTTTTTGAGGGACTTTGCTTCACAGACATGGTGCCTTTCCTTTTCTTGCTGTTATTAACTTGTTGCTACTACCTGGGGAAAGATTGTTCTTACATTCATTATAGAACATTTCTTTTGGCTCTCTGGATAGTCAGATGGGCCCCCAGTAACCATTATAGTTCACTGAGATAGCTGCACAGCATGCAGGAGAGCAACCCAAAGATCATGAGGTAGTACTTATCACTAAAGCCCTATGATTTCAGCATCGCTCATTGGCCAGGTAGGGCACATGCTAACGTTGGCTTTTTCTCCCAGAAAGACAGGCAGATATCTGCTTACGGGAGAGGGGGTGTGTCAGATTGACATAAGAACATAAGAACATAAGAACGGCCGTACCGGGTCAGACCAAAGGTCCATCTAGCCCAGTATCCTGTCTGCCGACAGTGGCCAGCACCAGGTGCCCCAGAGGTGGACCGAAGACAATGATCAAGCGCTTTGTCTCCTGCCATCCCCCTCCACCCTCTGTCAAACAGAGGCCAAGGACACCATTTTATCCCCTAATAGCCTTTTATGGACCTAACCTCCATGAAATTATCTAGCTTCTCTTTAAACTCTGTTATAGTCCTAGCCTTCACAGCCTCCTCTGGCAAGGAGTTCCACATGCTGACTACACTGTGTGAAGAAGAACTTTCTTTTATTAGTTTTAAACCTGCTACCCATTAATTTCATTTGGTGTCCTCTAGTTCTTCTATTTAGGAACTAATAAATAACTTTTCTTTATCGGCCCTCTCCACACCACTCATGATTTTATACACCTCTATCATCCCCCTCAGTCTCCTCTTTTCTAAACTGAAAAGTCCCAGTCGCTTTAACCTCTCCTCATATGGGACCCGTTCCAAACCCCTAATCATTTTAGTTGCCCTTTTCTGAACCCTTTCCAAGGCCAAAATATCTTTTTGAGGTGAGGAGACCACATCTGTACACAGTATTCAAGATGTGGGCGTACCATAGTTTTATACAGGGGCAGTAAGATATTCGGGTCTTATTTTCTATCCCTTTCTTAATAATACCTAGCATCCTATTTGCCTTTTTGACCGCGCTGCATGTGTGGAAGTTTTCAGAGAACTGTCACGATAACTCCAAGATCTCTTTCCTGATTTGTCGTAGCCAAATTAGCCCCCATCATACGTATAGTTGGGGTTATTTTTCCCAATGTGCATTACTTTACACTTATCCACATTAAATTTCATTTGCCATTTTGTTGCCCAATCACTCAGTTTGGTGAGATCTTCTTGGAGTCCCTCACAGTCTGCTTCTGTCTTGACTATCCTAAACAGTTTGGTATCATCCATAAACTTAACCACCTCACTGCTTACCCTTTCTCCAGATCATTTATGAATAAGTTGAACAGGATTGGTCCTAGGACTGACCCTTGGGGACACCACTAGTTACCCCTCTCCATTCTGAAAATTTACCATTTATTCCTACCCTTTGTTTCCTGTCTTTTAACCAGTTCTCAATCCAAGAAAGGACCTTCCCTCTTATCCCATGGCCATGTAATTTACAAGAGCCTTTGGTGAGGACCTTGTCAAAGGCTTTCTGGAAATCTAAGTATACTATATCTACTGGATCCCCCTTGTCCGCATGTTTGTTAACCTTCAAAGAACTCTAATAGATTAGTAAGACAGGATTTCCCTTTACAGAACCCATGTTGACTTTTGTCCAACAAATTATGTTCTTCTACATGCTTCACAATTTTATTCTTTACTATTGTTTGACTAATTTGCCCGGTACCGAAGTTAGACTTACCGGTCTGTAATTGCCGGATCGCCTCTAGAGCCCTTTTTAAATATTGGTGTCACGTTGGCTACCTTCCAGTCATTAGGTACGGAAGCCGATTTAAAGGGATAGGTTACAAACCACAGATAATAGTTCAGCAATTTCCCATTTGAGTTCTTTTAGAACCCTTGGATGAATGCCATCCGGTCCGGAGATTTGTTAACATTAAGTTTTTCTATTTGTTCCAAAACCTCCTCTAATGACACTTCAATCCGGGACAGTTCCTCAGATTCATTACCCACAAAGGAGGGTGCAGATTTGGGAATCTCCCCAACGTCCTCAGCCGTGAAGACTGAAGCAAAGAAATCATTTAGTTTCTCCGCAATGGCTTTATCGTCCTTGATTGCGCCTTTTATAGTTCGATCGTCTAGGGGACCCACAGGTTTTTTAGCAGGCTTCCTGCTTCTAATGTACTTAAAAAACATTTTGTTATTTCTTTTTGAGTTTTTGGCTAGCTGTTCCTCAAAATCTTTTTTTGCTTTTCTTATTACATTTTACACTTGATTTGACAGTGTTTATGTTCCTTTCTATTTATCTCACTAGGACTGGACTTCCACTTCTTAAAAGATGCCTTTTTGTCCCTCACTGCTTCTTTTACATGGTGGTTAAGCCAGTGACTCTTTTTAGGTCTCTTGCTATGTTTTTAATTTGGGGTATACATTTAAGTTGGGCCTCTATTATGGTGTCTTTAAAAGTTTCCATGCAGCTTGCAGGGATTTGGCTCTAGTCACTGTGCCTTTTAATTTCTGTTTAACTAACCTCCTCATTTTTGTGTAATTCCCCTTTTTGAAATTAAATGCCAGGGTGCTGGTCTGCTGAGGTGTTCTTCCCACCACAGGAATGTTGAATGTTATTATATTATGGTCACTATTCCCAAGCGGTCCTGTAGTGTTATTTCCTGGACCTGATCCTGCGCTCCTCAGGACTAGATCGAGAATTGCCTCTCCTTGTGGGTTCCTGCACCAGCTGCTCCAAGAAGCAGTCATTTAAGCCATTGAGAAATTTTATCTCCGCTTCTCTTCCTGAGGTGACATGTATCCAGTCAATATGGGGGTAATTAAAATCCCCATTATTATAGAGTTCTTTGTTTTGGTAGCCTCTCTAATCTCCCTCAGCATTTCAATGTCAGTATCCCTGTCCTGGTCAGGTGGTGGTAATATATCCCTACTGCTAATTTCTTATTTTTGGAGCATGGAATTACTATCCATAGCGATTCTATTGAACATGTTGATTCATTTAATATTTTTATTTCATTTGATTCTACATTATCTTTCACATACAGTGCCACTCCGCCACCCACCCGGCCTGCTCTATCCTTTGATATATTTTATATCCCGGTATGATTGTGTCCCACAGATTTTCCTCATTCCACCAGGTTTCAGTGATGCCTATTATGTCAATCTCCTCATTTAATACTAGGTACTCTAGTTCACCCATCTTATTAGTCAGACTCCTAGCATTTGTGTAGAAGCACTTTAAAATTTGCCACTGCTTGTTGTCTGCCCTTCCTGATGCATTGGATTCCTTTGTGCGGTTGTTTGTCTGCTCTGGCCCATGGTTTGCCCTCTCCCCTCCTCTCTTTCTGACTACAGCTTAGAGAATCTCTATCAATGGATTCTCCTCTAAGAGAAGTCTCCCTCCGATTTCGTGCATCTCCACCAATCGGCTTTCCCCATCTCTCAGTTTAAAAACTGCTCTCGGCCTTTTTAATGTTTAGTGCCAGCAGTCTGGTTCCACCCTGGTTTAGGTGGAGCCCATCCTTCCTGTATAGGCTCCCCTCTCCCAAAAGTGTCCCCAGTTCCTAATAAATCCAAACCCCTCTTCCCTACACCATCGTCTCATCCACGCATTGAGATTCTGAATCTCTGCCTGCCTACCTGGCCCTGCGCGTGGAACTGGAAGCATTTCGAGAACGCCACCATAGAGGTCCTGGATTTCAGTCTCTTTCCTAGCAGCCTAAATTTGGCCTCCAGGACATCTCTCCTACCCTTCCCTACGTCATTGGTACCTACATGTACCACGACCACCGGCTCCTCCCCAGCACTACACATAAGTCTATCTAGATGCCTCGAGAGATCCGCAACCTTCGCACCAGGCAGGCAAGTGACCATACGGTTCTCCCGGTCATCACAAACCCAACTATCTATGTTTCTAACGATCGAATCACCCACTACTAACACCTGCCTCTTCCGAACTGGCATTCCCTCCCCTCAGAGGTATCCTCAGTGCGAGAGGATACAACATCCTCTGGGAGGAGGGTCCCAACTACGGGATGGTTTCCCTCTGCTCCCATTGAATGCTCTGTTCCTTGAGACTTTCATCCTCCTTAAGAGCACTGGGGCTCTCAGACTGGAGGTGGGACAGTACTACAGTGTCCCAGAAAGTCTCATCCACATATCTCTCTACCTCCCTTAGCTCCTCCAGTTCAGCCACCCTGGCCTCCAAAGCCCGAACTCGGTCTCTGAGGGTCAGGAGCTCCTTGCAACGGGTGCACACATACGCAAGCCGCCCACAGGGCAGGTAATCATACATGTTACACTCGGCGCAATAAACAGGATAGCCCCACTCTGCTGCTGGGCTTCTGTCTCCATTTTCTAATGAATAAATTTAAGTATAAACTGGGATTCTTTTTAAACCTCTGGAATATAGATTATTATAAGAGTTATGTTTTAAAGAAGGCCAGAAGTCACTAGTGCCCTCTAACCTCCCCCTCTAAACTCCCTCTCCAAACTCCCTGTTAGCAATTCCTGTTCACAAGCTCCCTGGTCGCTGAGTCACAGGCTTATATAGCTCTGGTAGCCCCTCCCCCTGACTGAGGCTTAGCCAATTAACAGAGGCTTCTAGATTTCAAACCTTTTAGAAGCTCCTTCAAGCAAACAAACAAACCAACCAAACAGATAAACACAAGCTCAGCACACAGCAAATAACTCCCCCACACACAAACACACACTCCAGACAGCCACTTACCACAAGGGTCCCGTTTTTACTCCTCTTTCACCTGGAGAACTCCCTCTCCAAACTCCCTGTTAGCAATTCCTGTTCGCAAGCTGGGTCTGAAGGGGTTAACCTGGCCCAGCTGGCCGAGAAGACCCCATCCCCACAGCCCCGCTGGAGGCTGGGTGTAAAAGCCTCTGAAGTTGCTCAGTCAGGGATGATTCTGGGGTAGGACTGCTTAGCCTCTCCAGGACCTGTCAGATGCAGCTATAAATGGAAGTAAACACATCTTTAGATATTCAGTAATTTGGCTGTTTTGCAAGGGAAAGATAAATGGTCCTATACACAAAGAGCTGGCCGGTTCAGACTATGGAGAAGGGACCAGTAGGGCCTGGTATGTTATTTCTAGCCTCCTTTGTCCACAGCATCCACTTCCTTGTGCTGTGACACAAATATTGACCCTCTGGCCTGAAGAGGATTCACAGTCTAGGGCCAAAGCCAGTAGCACACCCTCCATCCTTACCCAGACGGTCTCCCAGAGAGAAGCCAAGACTGAGTTACAGCTGGAGGATCTGGTCCAAAGAAAGAAAAATGAACCTCCCTGAACAATCTGAATCCAACAGACATGCTCAGGAGCTGGGTAGTAAACCAGTTGCACTGCAGTGGGAAAGACTTTGCTTTAGTGCCCCGCCCTGGGCTTTCAGTGATGGGGGTAATAGCTGGGAAGTATATAGGAAGGGCCAGGACAAAACATGTATTTGTCTTAACTGGAAAGCCAGTTTCAGGTGCATTGATGAGCCCTAGTGTTGCAGGGCTGAAAATTACTCATTGCAGCACAGAGCCTGGTGAGATGGGGAGCTTAAGGAAAGAACAGGTGAATCAAACATTTTGCCAGGCCCCTGGGCAAAGTGTGGGAGAGCCCAGCACCACACCCCTGGAAGGGGCGGGGCCAGGGCAGCTGGCCCTTGGCGCCACCCAGACTATGTCTCCCCTCTCCCCATATGCTGTCTGGAGCATGCCACTTGGGGCTCTGCAAGGTGCCACACAGGACTCCTGCAGCAATTTAAAGGGCCCTGGGCTCCAGGTGCTGGAAGCCCCAGGCCCTTTGAATCACTGGGCTCTGGGGTAGCTGCCCCCTTTGCTTGGCATACAGCAGCAGCAAAATGGGCTGCTGTACACATACACCAGCATTAACCCTTCTATTGTCTTCTGAACACCAAGCTGCAAGCCATACTATCAGAGCATCAGCATGGGAACTAGGAGTTCAGGGGGTGCGGCAGCACCCATGGAGTTCCTGGCTGCTGTCCCGCACACGGAGGGCTCTGCTGCCATCCCTGCACCTGGGTCCCCTTCTGCCACCCCACATGCTAGGGAGCTCTGCTGCCGGCCCTGTGCCCAGGGTCCCAGCTGCTTTACTCCTGGCTTCAGCTGGGGTAGGGGATGATCAGGAGTAAGGGAAACGGGCCTAGATTTCAACACCCCAACTCATAGTAATGTTCCCATTCTACTGCATCAGAGTCCCTTCTGGGTTTGCAATGAAGACTGGCCAGAGCAAGCCTTTTGCCAAGTCCACTGCTTCGTGGTCATGGGAGCACAGCCCAAATTTGGTGACTCTCTAAGGCAGGGTGGGGAACCTTTTGTCTAACAGGGGCTGCTGACCCACAGAAAAAAACCCATCAATTGTCGGCCACACGCTCCACTCCAGCGTGGAAGCTTGGGGCTTACTCATAGCAGAGACAAAAAACATTGTAATTACAATTGTGTACTGTGTCAAACGAAAATTACTGGGGGAGGGAGTTAAGAATTGACAAGGTAAGAGAACTATCTCTGCTTGTTTCATTTAAATTAAGATGGTTAAAAGCAGCATTTTTCTTGTACATAGCAAAGTTTCAAACATGAATTCAGTCAATGTTCAGTTGCAAACTTTTGAAAGAACAGCCATAATGTTTTATTTAGAGTTATGAACATTTCAGAGTTACAGATAACTTCCACAGTAGTATAATGGTTAAAAATTTCAGCAGCTGGTACCTATGTTCTCCCTGGTAAGTACGCAAACACAAACATTTTCTTTTGTGTATGCAATGCCCTATCAGCTGTTAGCTCATGCATGGGCCTAATTTGTATACATAAGGCAGAAGTCTATTTTTAAACATTTGGCCAGGTACATGTTTGAGTACAAACTTGATTTAAATGACTAGAATGTTTAGCAGGGGATTTTTGGTTGTTTTGGTTTTTTTAAAATAACATTTCTGTGTCCCCACAGGCATCTTTATCAGCTTTGCTTGATTATTGTAACATGAATGATGTCAAATAGTTCTGATGACTTTATTCAGCTGGATTCTTCTCAGGAGGTAATGGCTGCACACATCTACTTAGTCCTTGACAGGATAGTTAGCTCAGCGTGATCCAGCCTTCATTAGGTGCCTCAAGATAGCAAGAAAGTAGAAGAAAAATAGATCCTTGAGACCAAAGGTACAATATGATTATGGTGGTAAATGATGTCATGGATCAAATCTACACAGCTTCAGAGGATCGCAAATAGAATTTAGAATTTATGGTACTTGACAAAGAGACTCTGCTCTCACACAGACAACTGGGCATCCATCCCAAGACTGTTTAATTTGGCCTGCTAACTAATGTCCATAAATCTACTGCTATTTTTCTGTGGAAGGAATTCCGGGAATTTCATTCAAAATGAGAATAAAAGCTTGGGGCTGTGGTTTTACGGGCTGTGTCCTTTATAAAAGTTCCCAACTCCCCCTCTCTCTTTTTCATGGATTTTGGGTAACCAAAGTGGAGCCTGGTGTGGGGCTGTGTGTGTGCTGGGGGGAGGGGGGAGGGGAACGGAGTTCAGAAAGCTCTCCTCTCCAACAACAGAACTGAATTTTGTAGGTTTCTGTGGACCAGCTCCTTTCTCTCCATTGCTCTTTTTTTTTATTGTTTATGCATAGTAATTATTTAATGTTGTAACACTGATGACAACCTGTACTCTGCAAAGAACAAGACCTTGCCAAATGGAACATACAGTCTAACATAGGAAGACAAGTCACATAATACCACACATGATCCAGAAAACATTCAGGGTTCAAAAAAATGGCATAATTTGAACAAAGCTTTCTGTTGCTTGTTGAATTATTCGTTGCAAATCAATTATCCACGGTGTATCCCTAGCTTGTCTGCAAAGTGATCCTGATTTCATCCTGTAGCTTGCTTTGACTATTTGATGTTCTTCATTTCTGGCATGTGATTCCTCCACCAAAGGACATGATCTTGTTTCTATTCCCTTGTTGCAGAGACTGGATGGCTGAAACTTTGTAAAGGGAAGAATAATGAATAGCGACTCATAAAAAGTGAATAACGAATTGTCGTTTGTACGTTAATGACTGGTTGAATGTCTGGTCTGGTATGAAGAGCAGCCATTTGTGTGAACAAAAAGCCTGTCCTAAACTTATATGGTTGTTTGCGAACGCTGTTTTTGTCATACCCAGTCATCTACATCTGGAGGCTTCACAGAAGTGTGTTTCCAGGAGCAATTTAAATGGAACTAGGAGAGTTGTTGGTACCATAAAGAAGGGAGGCTGTTCCAAGGGTGAGAAACAGTATGTCAAATGGGCCAAACACAAGGGCCTGTATGAGATAATGATGTAAATTCATGCTTTCAGGAATTGTTCTATTTCTTTTCTGACAACAGAGATTTGTATAATGTCTGCCCCCTTGAAAATTTCACTCTCTGATTCAGGGGAGCTGAGGTTTTGCAAGTTAGAAAGGAGGATAATATATATTGTAATGAGCAGGCTAGTGTGTATGTATACCACTGCCCTCTACTTATGGGGAACCAAAATACTCATCTGTGTACCATAGACCTTATGCTGCTAATAGTTAAAGGAGATCTTTACGTGAAGTGTTAGAGTTCAGCACCATTGAAACAGAAGGATTTGAGTCCTTTGTTGCCATAAAGATTTGAATTGCCATGTTATATAGCCTAATTTAACTTAAAGGTCCTAGATGGTCATAGATTTGTTACAGTGTACAGAGAGATGGTCCACTTACAACAGTAACCGTAGAAAAAACAGAGGAACAGGTTCATAATGTTTATTTTTAGCCCCTAAAATGCCTGTTGTCCTAGCATAGTGAAAGGCCTGGGTACCTGGGAATGATTTAAATTGTTTCAAGTTCTACCAAGGACATGATACCATGTGCATTCAGTCTTTTCAATAAACTTAAATTAGTAATAGTTTAACTCTCTGTAAACCTGTTCTTTAGGCCCACCCCTGTATATACCCTGTATATACTCTAGTGCAGGGGTTCCCAACCTGGGGTACGTGTTGCCCCAGGGGGTACGAGAAGCTTGTCAAGGGGGTACGGGGAAATTTTGGTAAATAACTAGATTATCCCAAAGTTTTGCTGCTATTTTTGTTTTTCAGCCCCGGTCAGTTCCTTTTTTTTTTTTTTTGGCTCAAGTTTTGCTGCTATTGGGGTGGGGGGCCTGTGAGGGTTTATCAAAAAGGGGGTGTGATGCCGAAAAAGTTTGAGAACCACTGTTCTAGTGGAAAGCTGAGTTTTCTCCAAATGCAGTGATACAGACAGGTTACTGTAGTCACTCTGGGTCAGCTTTTATTCTGGAAAGGAACAGTTCAAAGCTGGAGAACAGTAGATTTATTCTCTAAGACCCCAATAATGACAATTATTGCATGTGGACACATCCTGCACTGAAATTGACCAGGCTTCAGGGATCTGTCTGAATACATCTATTTGTAGGATGTAGCCCTAAATGCCTGGTGAGAGGAGATGAAGATACTCTATTCCCATTGACTTCTTTGGTACTTCCTAAAGGATCAGTGTCTCAAAGAACATACTCAAAGTCTTGCAGCATGTGTCATGTGTTCACTGGTCTCTCTGGGCCAGTAGTGACCAGTATGTCCCATTAGCCAGCCAGATAGATATTATATTAACAAGGCCCAAAAGTGTACTATCTCTATACAACAGAGCTTGAGGGGTTCCTAACTAGTCTCAAAGATTTTTAAGTGTAATTGTAGGGTTTTGGTTTTTTTTGACTGAGTCTCATGGTGGGATGCTCTCTGTACTTGATTGTAAAGTAGGCACAGAAAACCAGAAAGAAATATCAGAGGGGTAGCCGTGTTAGTCTGAATCTGCAAAAACGATGAGAAGTCCTGTGGCACCTTATAGACTAACAGATTTATTGGAGCATAAGCTTTTGTGGAAAAAGACCCACTTGGTCAGAAAGAAAGTTAACTTTTATGAGGGTTATCCTACCCCTTATGCTGGTTTATCCACCTATTTAAATCAACCCTAATTGTCTGAACTGGAGGAGTGATGTTTAATATTGGGATTTGTTTTCCACTGGAGGGAACTTTAATTCCAAAAGCTTTAAATTCTTTAGGAATTAGTTCAAGTGGGAATTGTGTGACTTTCCTGTAAAGCAGAACCTCAAATGTGATGAGTATCAATTTGTGTCCTAGTCATGTATTAAATTATTCTATGATTTGTAATAATGATGTAGCGGTAAAAAAAAAAAGAAAGAAAAAGAAAAGTGGGTAAACTAAAACTTAAACTCCATATTTTTCAAATGAGAAGTGGGCAAATTCATTTTAGTTCTATTTACCTTTGATTACATTGCTGATTTCTAATAACATAAGAATAGACTGTTTAGACTTTGAAGTACAATCTAATCATTCATCAGCTTATACAGTAAATGTGACCTTATCTTCTTTATTACCTATCTGTGCACATTTTGATGATATCTTGTGCTGAGTTGATAATCAATTCATATATCATCAGGAAGAGGAGACATCATTGCCTGGTATTTCCCAGATAACACAAAGGATTTATTTACCAAGACTGAGTCCTAAGGAACTGACTAGTATATCAGTCTTTGCAGTAATTTTAAATAAATGCACTATCCAATAATCAAAACTTTGCTTTGGCCAAATTTAGCTATGCTTTGACTCATAAGTTGCCACCCAATTTGGACAAATGTTTTCTTGATATAGACATAGTTGCCTACAATTTTGGCATGAATTATGCCAAAATAGGTATTGTGATAGGGCACAAACCCTATCCTGGCTCTCAGATAGTTAATTTGGGTCTGAGAAGCTAATTAACTCATCAGGCTGCATCTGGAAAGTGAACCAGGCCCAATTAATGATGAAACCCATTAGCTAAGGGAAGGAGCTAAGTGATGACTATAAAGAAAAGCCATGAGCAAAAAGAGGCTGCAGGGAGAAATGCTACAATGCTCTCTGGAACCTGAGAGACTAAACAGATCAAGAAAGAGGCCCAGGGGAATAGTGGGCCTCAGTAGAGAAGTCTGGCAGGAGCCCAGGAAACACATGCAGCAGCCACCACTGATGATCCCTGATAACACGGTGGGATCTGGACTCCTAAGGTGCATCTACACTGCAGGGCTTGACTTGAAATAAGCTATGCAAATTGAGCTATGTCACTTGAATAGCTTATTTCGAAATAGCTTATTTCAAAACGGGGAGCATCTACACAGCACTTATTTCAAAATAGAGCACTCTTCCTCCAACTTCCCTTACTCCTCGTAAAATGAGGGTTACAGGAGTTGCAGTAAGAAGTCCTCCAGCTTGACAGCACTTTGACATTATTTTGAAATAACTGCCTGCTGTGTAGACGTGGACTAATTTATTTTGAAATAACGCTAGTTCTTTCGAAATAATGTTGCTGTGTAAACGTATCCCTAGGGAGAGAAACCAGGGAGGTCATCAGATGAGGAAACTTAAGATAAAGGGTCAACTGCAAAGAGGGTGCAAGTAGGCTTAAATTATGGCTTTGGTTTGAGATTTATTAGGGGCATTCTACAGGACAGCTCTGCAAAACTTTGCCTTGAAGGAAGGGTGAGCTTAGGCTGTGGAGGAAACCTACTGAAATGACATGGTAGGAAGAAGTCAAGGGAGCCATCAGAAAGGTATCTGATAGAGTAGATCTTGGCTGCTGGTTATACGATCCCTGGGCTAGAATCCAGTGTATTACAAGGGCCTTGGTTCCCCTACCAGCCACTGTGAGGCCCCTGTGAATGTGACAAAGGTGACTGAGAGCCCTGAAATAAAGGATATCCGGACCACAGAGACAAGTCAAGGCCGAAGACCTTTTATATGGGCACTGAACTGTTATTTATTGGACTTTCTGTTACCCTGGGAGTGGTGGGTTGAAAATATGGCATGCCCTACAGCCAGATCACAAGAAAAGGCAGATTACTGCAGGATTGGAGCAACCACCAGCAGGAAGTGCTAGAGGAGGAAAGCCTGCCATGCAATAGGCAATCCACTGTACCCAGTCACCTTTTGGCAAATATGATGTCTTCTGGCTTTGTCTACATCACAAGTTAAATAACTAAAAAGGAGTACCATACCCTCCTTCCCACAGTACCTATGGCATAATTGACTTGGTTAGTGCTTGTCCTTTCTTCATCTCTGAGAGGCCTGATGTTTGCCCAGCTGAGTCAGACAAAGAAAGGAATCTCTGCTCCCTTTTAGTCCCTCGCAGTTCCTCAGAATGATACTGTCTGCTTCATCTGCCCTTCCCTTGTAACCAGTTCATATCAGAGACTCTTCCTGTTATTCTCCTTCCATACATCCTCCAGTATCAGAATTCCCTCACCCATGCTTCTGCTCAGGAGAGAATTCAGGCAGGATGAACAGAGCGTGATTAAAGGGCTTGATCCTCAGTTGGTGTAATTCCAATGTAGCTCCATTGATTTACACTACCTAAGTATCTCGCCCAAGCTGTCTATCAACTGTCAGGAAATTGCTTGTTTGACTCCTTGCTCATTGCATTTTAAAAATAAACATTTTGCCAGTATCAGCACACTTGGCTTAAAAAGAGGGATGATCGTAATGCAACTTACTTATCTTAATCCTCAACAGTATGGAGAAAAGAGTATTCAGACTTTGACCTTTCCCATTTATATTAGTTCACTTTACTTGTTACAAACATACTTGTTTTGTATATCTTGAAAGTAGTTCTGTGTCATTCATTTAACTGCCCAGGGATATTTATAGAATATGGGATTGATAACGTTTAATTATGAATAAGAGTATACTCAACTCCTGCCACACACATACCATTTATTTGATAAAATGTCTCCAGTCCTTTTTTAAATAGTGTGTTAGGACTATAGCAAGTTATTAAGCAAATTATAATAGGAAAAGTAATATAATATATGTGCTGAGGGGTAACAAAGATGAATGTAAGTTTTTTATATTACTAGCACAAAATCATAAGATATAATTGAAGTGGCTGAATTATTTAGTGTTTTATCCATTACTTATCTTCCATCTTGGATTTTGGCATTATCCCATTTTCAGTTATTCAGTATTCAGTCCAGTACTAGAATTTGACATCTGTACACCCGTAAGTATAAACATAGACATAATTTATTTATATGTTTTGTTCGGATGATGTGCTGAGTGCTGTCTGAGACACAAAGATAAAGACAGCTCTGCCTCAAAGAGTTTGTAATCTAGATAGACATGATATAATACATCACACGCAAACCCACACTGTATGAGCTATGCCGTTGTGGCTTGAATAGGACAAGCTACAAATAGCCTTTAAACATGCAATGGTCTAGTCTGTGCTCAAAAAAACAAAACAAAACAAAAAAATCACCCCTTTAGCATCAGTGATCTCACCCATGAAATTCTTTTTTCAACTTTCTCTTTAATGTGCTAGGTTACCGGAATCTCCTATAGCATCTGCCTTCTTCCAGAATCCCTTCCAGCCAGGCTCCAAACCAGGCACAGAGAATGTTCTGGTTGCACTGGAGGATAATCTTCTGGCTTTGACAAAGGTGAAATGTCCATACAAATGCTGTTCAACTATTGGCACTGTAAGCCAAGGGAGCTGATTTACCTACATGGTGATAGCAGATGGAGTTCTGTTAAACTGGATGCACTTTTTCCAAAGGATGCTCTTCATCCTCTTGGAATGCTTCACTTATGGTTGCCACCCCTCCAGAATTGGCCTGAACTTGGAGTGTCCCGGAATCAGCCTCAATCTCCTGGTGACATCACGTCATGCTGGAAAAAAAAATCTCTCAGAATAGCTTCAGTCAAAGTTGGCAACCCTACCCTCACTGATAGACTCTGACCCTTCCATTTCAAATTAATATGACAGGAGAGAAAAAACTTACTGACCGTCCAAGCCACATACGACAGTCTTCAAACTTTTGAGACATGGGGCACACCTTCCAGGCCTTGGGACTTCAGCCGCATGGGTGGCACCTACCAAGACTCAGGACTTCAACCGTACTCCTGCTGGAACCCCAGCAGGCATGCCCCCATAAGGCTGGAGCCCTAAGACGCCCTTCCCCACTGACGGAAGCCCTTATTCCATCAGCCTACTGCAAGGCAGAGATTTTGAGTGACCCCTTCCCCCAACTCTGGTAGGTGGAGAAAGTGGGAGGCATGGGGGAGCACCATAAGCTGCACTTTAGCTGTAAAAGACCCATAAGTGGCTTGAGAGTCATAGTTTGGCCACCCTTGCTATAAGCGAGGAAGCTAGAAGTAAACATAAGGTGCTGTGGACTATGATGACACCATGTGCAAAGAAATTCAGCTCAACCTCTCCCTTCCAGCATGGTCATCTTGATGTACCAGGTTCGGGGGAAAATAGGGGCATAGCTCTTACAAACAACTTGCTTTGGCTCAGTCTGAGCAAAAGAATAGTAATTCTAATTAGCAGAGAGAAGTGCATTGAAAATGTAACATGACTATAAATGAATTGTCAAGTGAATTCTAGTGGAGGGCAACAAAAATGTTTAAGGGGTTGGGCACATGACTTATAGGAGAGGCTGAGGGAAATGGGCTTATTTAGTCTGCAGAAGAAAAGAATGAGGCAAGATTTGAGAGCAGCCTTCAACTACCTGAAGGGGAGTTCCAAAGAGGATGGAACTAGACTGTTGTCACTAGTGATGGATGGCAGAACAAGAAGCAATGGTCTCAAGTGGCAGTGGGAGAGGTCTAGGTTGGATATTAGGAAAAACTATTTCACTGGGAGGGTGGTGAAGCACTGGAATGGGTTACCTAGGGAGGTGGTGGAATTTCCATCCTTAGAGCTTTTGGGGTATGTCTAGACTACATGCCTCTGCCGACAGAGGCATGTAAAATAGGCTACCAACATAGTCAATGAAGCGGGGATTTCAATATCCCCGGCTTCATTAAAATAAAAATGGCCACCGCGCTGTGCCAGCTCAGCTGATCGTCGGCACAGTGCGTGAGTCAAGACGCAGATCGGTCGACAGGGGAAGCCTTTGTCGCATCGCTCCTGTAAACCTCGCCCACGAGGCATGGAGCGGTCGACAAAGCCTTCCCTTGTCGACGGATCCGCGTCTTGACTCGCGCGCTGTGCCGACGATCAGCTGAGCCGGCACAGTGTGGCGGCCATTTTTATTTTAATGAAGCCGGGGATATTTAAATCCCCGCTTCATTGACTATGTTGGGTAGCCTATTTTATATGCCTCTGTCGGCAGAGGCATGTAG
Source organism: Rafetus swinhoei (assembly GCA_019425775.1). Classification (NCBI taxonomy): domain Eukaryota; kingdom Metazoa; phylum Chordata; order Testudines; family Trionychidae; genus Rafetus; species Rafetus swinhoei. The sequence goes on from CM033424.1 coordinate 157,346,483, forward strand.
TCTAGACATACCCTTTAAGTCTTGGCTTGACAAAGCTCTGGCTGAATCATAGAATCATAGAACCATAGAGCTGGAAGAGACCTCAGAAGGTTATCAAGCCCCTGCTCTAGGCAGGACTAATCCCAACTAAATCAACCCGGCCAGGGCTTTGTCAAGCCGAGACTTAAACACCTCTAGGGATGGAGACTCCACTGAATGATTTATATGGGGTTGGTCCTGCTTTGAGCAGGGGGTTGGACTAGATGACCTTTTGAGGTCTTTTCCATTCCTAATGTTCTATAATTCTAAGAAGGTATTTGCCACCCAGTTATCAAACGTTACTGCCCCTAGACTCCACCAGAATGGAAGTAATGCAAAAAGTCTTCTTCCATCTATAGGTAGCAGGAGACTGCCCCACTGTCATCGAGTCCAAGCTTGACTATTATTATGCAACGAATCTGGGGCTAACCAGAAAAGTCTTATGTTGTTTCACTGAGGCTGATAGCATGGGCAGTAGCCCACTTGAAAAGCAGAGCAGGCTCACAAGAGGCCCCATTGGTTACTTATCAAGTTATGAGTCCATTACCAAAGCCTCATATATACTATTCTCCGGTTGTCCCAGAGATGTCCTCTCTGGGTTGCAGAGTGGCAGCCACAATGAACAAGAAGGAGCTCAATAGATGGAGCTCAGGAACCGGGGGCGAAGGTGGCTTCATGGGGGTCGGGGTGAAGGTGGCTCTATTCAGAGAGCCAGTTGAGCACAAGTGTTGCAACCTTCATGCGACAAAGTGTGATTAACCTCTTCGGGCAAGCACCTTCATATCAGTCAGCCAGGATAACTGGATTCTCCTGGAATCTGAATGACCTTTTAATTTGGGATTTCTGTAGGTGGTTGCAATGGCTGGTGAATACTACACCTTCCTTGTAGCCAATAATATATGGAAAGAAGGCTCAGATGCTATTATGTTTATGGCCCTAATTCCCTGTTCCTTCATTGCTGTGCTCATCAAGACGAAGAGACAAATGTGGCCTTATGTTACTTTTTCACCTCTCAAAATTCTTGGCTGTGCTGGGGCCCTCAGCATAAGTAAGGGCAGACTTGAGGCTACTCTAATTTAAACTCTGGCTATAATGACCCTCAAAAAGACATTTATCAATGGAGAACACCTAGATTGCTGGAGCTCTCTGACAATGACCCATGTCATTCCTAACATTCCCCTCTGTATCAGACACCAGCATGGAGCTCTTCTGTTAGCTTTACCCTTCTCGGGGAACCCACTGATCACAAATGTAGCCTGTGGGGGGCCGGTTCTGCCTACTTTACACCATTGGCGCTGAGTAAAGGGACCGTGGTGGAAGACAGAATCCGGACCTGTATTAGAAAAAACAATGGCAAAAAGTAGATTCCTTTCTTCTTTTTGTCTCAGAAGAGGAATTAGCCGATATATAGAATGTCACATGCAACATGCTGTAATACCAATTATCAGTTAAATCAGTGTTCTACAAAAACAAAACAAACAAAACAAAAAAGATGTTGCAAGAATTGACTTACATTCATTTCTTGGGGAATACACCTAGCTTTGTCACAGGTGCGATTTCAGGATGTAAGTCTATCGCCAATTGTGCAACTGGGATAACGAGGAGAATTCAAAGCACGTGGGCCTGAGATGGTGCTTTACAGGTCAAATTAGGACAGGTCATTAGGTGGTGTCACAATAACCCTCACACACCACTACAGCCGAAAGTAATCAAAAGCATTGCTTTACATTTAACCCTAAGTATTTCAAACTTCGGTTTTTGACATTGGCTGAGTGCCCACACTGCACTTGCAGCATGTCACTGAACACTGTTTAATTACTGAATTGTGTTTAATTTATTACAACTACCGGGTTGCTTTAAAACATGAAATGTATTACATCATCAAGAAATTACTACCTACAAAGGGTGAACTTTTCGCTGTTGCTGTCATGACTGCAGTCATTAAATAAAATGATCAGGTTTTTTATTGTACCTGTAATCGCTGCGTCATATCTCTGGTTGGGTCATTGACACTGGCAAAATGTTTTACAGGCTAGTTGAGGTTCCAAAAACGTAACAAATGAATCATGCACTGTCTAGCTGTGGACTGGGGACATTGACCTTATAGAAAATAAACCGTAAATCATCTCTCCACCAGCACCCGTGGCAGCTACACTGTACCTCTCTGATTCTCCAACCTCTTGTGTTAACAATGAGTTTGACAGCATTATCAACACTGCAGAAGTTCTCAAATTTTTAGTAAAAAGCTGTTGTAACCCTGCCAAAAAATCTACAACAAGAAGGTTTCTTACAATGTGCCATTGGCCTTTGCCTGTCAGGGACTGGGAGCACGACAGAGAAAGAGTCTGGGGGAGTTTTAGTCAGTTTTCCTGAAGCTAAAACAAACAATTTGGCAATTGTCTTCATACAGAAGCCTTCATCAAGGCTCAATCATGGTGGTTTATCAGCCCAACTGCTTCAAAATCAGTTGTTCTAAAGCAGTCTATTGGAATCTATGCAATGTAAACCTTTTCTTCCCCAGCATATGCCAGCATTCACAGCTGCTAAAATGTGGGCATAGTCCTGTCTCCAAAAATAAAACACAGCCATAGCCTGTATACCCTGCACTACACCCTTGGCTGCAACTGTCTTGTAGGCCATCTGTGGAGAATTCAAAGCACTCGGAATATTAAGAAGTGCTGTAGAAGGGAAGAGAATGCTGTGAATTTTTAATAACTTCTGAGTTTGTGACCTCGATGAGACAATAGAACTGGGTTAGACTTGAAAAAAAACAAACCACCAAGTTACTGCCACATCCTGGGGAGACAGGTTCGGAGCTACAGGCTTCAGTGGAGCTATGCAGATTTACATCAACTGAGGATCTGGCCCCTTCTAGGTGTGTGAGTATGTACAGAAATACAGATTAGAATGTTAAACTGCAGGATCATCTGACAAATTGAGTTTATCACTCACCATGAATCACCTTACCTGTACCCTGCACACTAGTCCAGCTTCACCAGGATTTATTGTAAGATGCAATGCATCTCCCCAACCAGGCCACCCACTGGCGGAAAACCTGAGGGCTATGATTGTGCTTGGTGTCAGGGTGAGGGGAGGCTCCTTTCACATTCCCCTTATGTAGCTACAGTTGGGCTTGACAAAATCAGATCAAAATAAACACAGCCATATACACAAATGTGGATAGCTCAGAACACAGAATCTACGTGGTGGATACGCCTTTCCTCCCACTTCCTCTGAGTCCCTGTATTGCTTCCCCGCTCTACTGCTACCCTTTGCTCATGGCTGCAGCAACAGCAGTGTGAAAAGTGTTTAGCATGCTGAGCTCTGAAGCATGAGTTCCAGACACTCTAGCAAATGAACCATGGGTGCTTAGCCCCAGAGCTAAGGCAAGCAGCACAGAAAGGGTGCATCTACAGTGCACCCAAAGGTTGAAACAAGCTGTGCAAATTGCGCAGCTTATTTTGATCTAATTTCTAAATAGCTGTCTACACAGTGCCAAATTTTGAAATTAAGCACTATTCCAAAATGGCCCTTACCCCTTGTGGAATGGGGGTTACAGGGACGCCAGAATAGTGTGCCTGTTCTTTCGAAATCTATTTTGAAATAACGGGTGCATTTAAAGACATGAAATAGCTATATCGGGATACCTCTGTTATCCCAGAATAGTGCCGCTGTCTAGATGTAGCCAAAAGGAGCAAAGCAAGAACTAGAGCAGGTAAGAAGGGTGAGGACTTCGAAGCTCCTTCCACTGAATGAGGGCACATCAGGAGGTTCATTACTTCCCCGTCCAGTACTCCATGTTATTATGATCTTCTCTCCAAAAGAAGAGGGTTGGAGGTGACATTCTCTGGCGCCTACTAATGTTGCTCTTCATGTCAGCCAGGCAGAGTCCGTAAAGATGAGCAGGTTTCCTCCCTTCTAGGGGCTGCTTATTGGCTTAGAAACCAAGCTCAGGACCTGAACTCAGATTCTGCATTTGACAGAGCATTGAGTTCCCTCAGTATCATGGTGCTTATGCTCCTGCTGCCATACTCCAGTATCATTCTAAATTTCCTGTTGTACCCAGGCAGAGCCAGACAATGTGGAATGCCTACTGAGGGTTTCCATGGCAGCTAAAGAGAAGGATGCAGAGCTAATAATTGCCATGAGTCTCTGTGGCCTGGGGAGACTGATTTCATTGTGTCAAGGCTTAAACTTCGAATGTGATAAGAACTCATACATATCTTAAAGGTCACTGGAATTCTAGGTTAAAGAATTCCTGCAGTTCGCAGTTAAATATTCAATCTATGGTCCTGATCCTAAAGAGTGCTGAGGTAACCCATTCCCATGGGATTCTGTTGGGGACAGAGGGCACTCTGCACTGTATGGAGTCAAGTCCTCTAGTTGCATATGATAAGCATGTAACTAAACTGTTGATATTACCTAATAGTGTAGGGAAGTGCCATTTGCGGAGGTCTGAAAGGTTTTCAGAGGCACCTGATAAAGGGAGAATAGCCATGGGCAGTTGCTGTGTTTAAATACTCTTTCCTCAATCTTGCAACATAAAATCTGTACATGTGTCTCCAAAATATAGCATATAGAACTAATGTATCCTGCAAGGACTGCCAAGACACCTTTTATCAAAGAGAAACAATTTAATTACAACCTGATTTTGCACTGAGAGCATTCTCCTGTCTTTAGTGCTATAATATTGTGACCTGGGGTGTTTTTGTTTTTTTGTTTTTTTTCAGTTTCTACTTGGCTGGAAAATAGCTCTCTTCAAAAGCGAGATAGAACTGGAACTGAAATGAAGACAGGGAATTTAAGAGAAGCTTTTGTACAGCAGCCCAAAAGTAAGTAAGTAAATAAGGTGGTAGCCCATTTAAACTTAATGGACTGGAACCAGACTTCACCTTTTTAGAGCTTCAATGTTGGATGAGAATTAAATTGCCCAAGTTACCACAAATGATACCTCAATATAAGGCAGAAAGAGAGAGAGGGGGATTATAAATTACTGACACATTCGGTGCCCAGCTGCTCACAGAAAGGACATGTTTAAAATGTGGTGATAAAGATTTAAATCAATGATTAGCCAGTTTATAAACTGACTGAAGTCTAAAAATTCTGATCTAGGGCACTCCTAACTTCAGTATGACACAACTGTCTTCTGCTGCCTGACATCCCATAGTACTATTCATCATCTAACCACATAAAATGCAGTATAGCTGGAGCCAGTAAAAACTTCCCTAGAAACTAAAACCTTTTTTCCATTTCAAAGTGGCATAAAATCCCATTAAATAGAGCTGGTGCTCATGAGGGACACTCTTAAATTCATTGCCAATTTACAAATGGGAATTTTAAGTAACTTGAGAATACATACCCAACATTTTTTTTATGCATGAAGAGGCTGTGGCATTGATTCCCCATAGTCCTGTGCCTTGTACAATCATTTACCTCAGTCTTTTCTTAATTCATGCTGGGCCATACTTTTGTTAGTTCTCTGTTTCAGGCACTGATTGCCTAACAAGACCAACTCTGCCTTGCCATTAGTGTAATGTTATCTGCATAGATCAACTTTATACCACTTCCATTTGTATTTGCTTATTTATGATGTCAGTCACAATAATACATACTAATAGACTAACTGCTGCTTCTGGTAGAGCCCCTACACATTTGTCATAGAACTGTCTGTACAAGACCATTACCATCTGAACAAGGTTCTGTGGTGCCCCGCAGAATCGAAGCAGGCACACACCAGCCGTCACCTAGGCACTCTGTTGAATGCTTTTTCCATTCAAAGAAAGCCCAAACATGCTCAACTTTTCTCTCCAACTTTTTTTCCAACTTTTAGTGATGAACATGCCGCCTGGTGTCCCTTCTCCTTTTCTAAAACTAAAAGGCTCCTTTTCTCCTATTCAACAAATGCAGCTATCTATGAGTCTCCCTAATAGTTTCATGCAGTGAGGCAGTGGCTTAATTCCTTAGTACTCCGAACAGTTGTGTATGTTGCCTTTTTGTTCTGTATATCAGTACCAATATAGTCTTTCTCCATTTTCTTGGGATTTTCTTCTCTTTCCAAACAGCATGAATGAGACAAAGTATATCACCTCCCTCAAGGCTTTGATCCTTTCTTACATGACTTTACTTGGGCCCATTGCTTTTCCAAGTGCCTTCTTTGGCAGAGTAACTTTGACATCTGCCTCTGACAGGTCCGCAACATCTGCAATTATTGGTTCACCTGACAGTCGTGTAAGGAACTAAAGTGGTGGTGCAGCCAACTCCAGCAGAGAGAGGGTTACAAGCAGGCCCAGAAGGAGCTTGCATAAACTGGGCCAATTGGGGAGAAGAGCAGTAAGCCAACCAGGGCCAGGCTGGGCCCTATAAAAGGCTGCAGAGCTGAAGGGAGCTCATTTTTGTCCTGACCAGCACAGAAGAAGGAGCAGGGTCCAAGAAGGGAAGGGAAGGGAGCCAGGGCACCTGGGAGAGAGCAGTGCTGGGCTGGCTCAAGGGAGCTGAAGAGAACCTCAAGTCTGACACCTGCCAGGCTGTGGGCCTTGATACAATGGCCAGGAAGATGCAAGGATCTTGGGAAAGTGGCCCAGGCAATAGTGAGGGCAGTTAAGGGGAGTGAAGGAGGGCAGAACATGGCTGCCCCCCAGAGAGTCTGTGGGCCAGGAGCCGGTGGCTGGGCGGGTCTGGGTGGTCCTCTACTGCCTTGCATCACAGTTGGCCACTGGAGTGTGGCTTATATAGACTATGACTTGCACCTGAGGCAAGGGACTACAGCTGGCCACAGTGTCAAGTGTAAGAACTGAGAACAACTGATATGCCCCCAGAAGAGGGTGAGAACAGAGTAGTGGGCACTGCCAGAGGTCAATGTCTTGAAGAGGATACTGAAGTCCATGGAGCGATGCAGATTCAGAGCCAGAGGGTGGAGAAAGCAGAGTGGAGAGACACTGCTCAGAAAGTGAGGCGCTCCCATAGATAGAGCTAATTCACAGGGTGACCAGCAAGTGATGCTGTGGAGGTGAGTCAATCCTGCTTCAGAAACATGTAAAGGGTTTTCCTCATTAAACTTCTCCTAGTATTCTTACCATCAGTTACATTTTGGGTTCCCTTTCACAAGCAATCTGCCCCCTGCATCCTTTATAAATATGTTCATTGTATCTTCCTTTTTTCTTCTCTTCCATACCATCACATATATTTTCTTTCTGCTAAGTTGAGGGCAATTGTTCAACTCTTTAGGCAGCTTGTCTGAAGTGAGGTTTCTAGCTTTTTTGGGGCGGCTTGCTTTGCTGTTCACTTGCAGGCTCTATAGGCAGCAACCACTTCATCTAAACTTTATTTTCCATCACCTTTAAGTCTTTTCTCATTTCTCATTGCCTTCTGCACCTCTGTGTTACAACACCGTTTTGCTATGCTTAGCATGTCCACATAGCATTTCAGCTTCTCTCGTCAATACATTTTTTAAGAAACACACTCCTTTTCCATTGTTACAATTTGTGTATCTCTTGCCTCAGATCTTGTGCCAGGCTCCTTTAATTTGTTTGTAATTGGGCTCTGAAGTCTCCCTATTCTAATGTATGTGTTGTTGGAGCAAATCTCATTCTGAGTCCATTTGCTAGTAACAACCATTACCACAAATGGTTTGTGTTGGACTGTGGCCATTTTGCATGGAATAAACTTACAATACTTAACTATTCCCTCTGGTTCATTGTCATTAGCAAGAAATCTATTTGTGTGCTTACTTCATTGCTATGGGGTAAGTAAAGAAGACTTTCTTTCCTTAAATCAAGTGTTAGCAATCGTCCGCTGACTGCTTAATTACATGTGCAGCACCCTCTAAGCTGTGAAATCTCGTAAGGTATCATCCCAGTATCTGCTCAGAGTCTGATCCAGTTGAGCCTGTATGAGCACTGAAATATCCCTGAATGAGCAGTAGTTCCAGTCCGGACATATCCACAAAGTTTTCTTCCTCAGGGCAGCTTGTTGTGAGGGATATAGCAATACCACATAACGCACATGGCTTCACTTGTATATGGACAGCAAGTTTTCACAAACCACTGCTCCTATACCATTTCTACTTCCATAACAAACTGTGTAGCGCCGCTTACAGCCCAGACCCAGTTCTTAGGTTACAGTTTCTGATTATCTGGTTTCCTGTATGCACAGTATATTGATGTTTCTTTGGACCATGATCTTGTCCAGCTCTATGCCTTTATCTGTTAATGATGACACACTGAGAGTAGCAACTCGCAAAACATTGTTAGACATTTGTTTCACAAGTCTGGATTTTCAGCTAGAGATTCATCATTTGGGTTAGTCTCCCTGACTCTGAGGAGACAACCAGATGCTGGCTACTGGGAATCCTATTGGCCAAAGCTTCAGGAAGATGAACTCCTGGTCTAGGGTTAAACAGCCTCCCACCATTTGCAAGAGTCCCTGGCAGTTATATATGAGCTAGTGAAGCTTCACTAGCCACTCTTTATGGCTATGTCTAAACTACATTCCTCTTTTGAAAGAAGAATGTAAATGAGCCCGATTGAAAATTCAAATGAAGCGTGGATTTACATATCTCATGCTTCATTTGCATAATTGCGTGAGAGCACTTTTTCGAAAGGGTCTAGATGGGGTTCTTTAAAAAAACAAACACCCTTTTTCAAAAAAAAAGTACACCTCGTTTTTTCAGGAGTATGGGTTCTTTCGAAAAAGGGTTGTTTTTTTTAACGAAAGAATCCCGTCTAGACTGTGGTTTCTTTTTTGAAAAACCCTTTTTCGAAAAAGCGTGCTCATGCAATTATGTAAATGAAGCATGAGGTTTGTAAGTCTGTGCTTCATTTGAATTTTCGATCGGGCTCATTTACATTCCTCTTTCGAAAGAGGAATGTAGTTTAGACGTGCCCTAAAACAGATAACTATTTCCATCCTTTAAGTGGAAACTGCAAAAGAACAAAGGTCTGGCATGTTTTTTGCATTGGGGCCCCACACAAGTGAATAGCCTCCCCTGCTTCCCCTCCCTCCCACCCCAAAAAAAAAGAGAGCAAGAGAAACACTCTCCCACCAGAACCAGGGAGACCCAGCCTGATAGATTTTGTGCACTCCAGCCCCATGGTGAGGCAGTGGGGGAGAGGGGCAGAATAGGGCTGGAATGCCAGCATGGACTTCCCAATGCTGGAAGGGCCCCTGAGCCTCAGGGGCCAGATCCAGGCAATCCAGGGGCTGCAGGCCAGATCCAGGCCCGGGGTCCTGCCAACTGCCACCTAGGTGCTCAGTTCGCAAAGCCTGACAAGTCTTCAGGGATACTATGCATCCAGTTGGTTGTCAGGATGGTATCTGCAATTTCCATTTGTCTCTCCAAAGTTACATACTATTGCAGCCACTGTTCAGTAGAATTGCCAGATGGTTTCAACAAAAATATCGGACACACACGACATTACATCACAATCTACATTACATCTTATTTAGGAAATACCGAACATTTATATTTTCTCAATTTGTTTCCCGAACAGAAAGCTCAAATACTGGACTGTCTGGTTCAAACCAGACACTAGGCAACCCTACTGTTCAGTACTCTAAAATGTTTTCTCCCATTTTGGAGGTTTGCTGCACAGGTAGGTTGCCTGCTGTGACTAATGGGCCTCACTTAAAACCAGGCTGCTTATGTATCAGTCACTTGCCTTTCATATGTTCACTTTTTTTGTCTGGAACACCTGTGCAACAAGAATGCAAGTGGTATGAATTTTGGTTGTTAAAGGCTATATGCCTCACTAGCCACATGGAATATTTTTATACGGATGGAGAGCTCATCTTCAGACCAACACCAGGTCATGGCAACCTTTTAGGAGACCAGAGAACCCTTCAGTTTTATTCCTGGTGCTACCAATTATTTAGGCAACCTTTGTATGCTTCCATTTACCCATTCATAAATGGTGTGTTTGTATCTGGCTATTGCACCTTGTGGGATCATGATGCTTATGGATTCAGCAATTATAAAGTCAATAGGAATTCCTGTGATCATCTATTCTCACCACCAGTATAACAAAAGCCCAGCTCTACCTTGAACTGGTGCCTGTTTGAACTAATGCATAGCTTTTAGAAACAACCTTGATTTTTTTTTTAAATGCCAGTGATGGAGAATCTGCCACAACCCTTGGTAAGTTGCTCCAAATTTAATTACCCTCACCATTAAAAGTAGTGCTCTATTTCCTATGCATATTCGTTATTGTTTGGATGAAAGGCACAATTTAAAAACCCTGAATCTGACCACCCCTGAGCTTTGGGAAGTTACGACTTCATCCTTATTTTCATTTTCTCAGTTTACTTTATTTGTCCTGCCTTTTCCCCAAGTCTCCCATTTCCCCACCATTCAGCAATGTTTCTCTCTATTTCTTCACCCACAAAACCTTCTCCCTCCCCTCCCCCCAAGAAACGGAGGCTTGAATCTAAAGACCTGGCTACCCGGCCTCCTGTTTGGGCCACCCACAGAGGCGTATAGACTTGGTTTCCTGCTGGGACCACCCACAGAGGTCCCTTTTAAATATTAAGATAATTATACTAGGAAAGAAAACTCCACAGAACTACTGTGGTATTACTATTCCTCAATAAAAAGACCCATCTGTGTTGAACCACATCACCGCTCTGGTAATGTGACCAAGTCAGTCACAGATGCCTACCTAGTCCCTTTCTTTCCATAATCTCTGTTTCAACTGGGGCTAGATAAACCTGCTGGGGCTGAGCTACTGATCTGGGTTCTCACTGGAAAGGTTGGAGAACACTGATCTTAACTTGATTACATTTGTGCATGGATATATATCTGCCCTCCCAGCCTAGCAGTAATTCTGTGGAGCCCAGGTTCATAGTGTTGGAATGTAATAGGCAAGAGAAGGCCTGGCCACATGAATGGTGCCCTTCTCTTTTCACTTATTGGTGTGTGCCCAGGGTGCAGAGTTCTGCTTGGTTACTACCTACAGCATGGAGAAGACCTTGTGCATCCAATGGTACAATTGGAACAATCCCATAGCAACACACTCTAAACTGTGTCAGGAGTTTCTAAATGCTGTAGTGACATTAACATATTGCTTTTCCATGAAATATTGTCTTATGTGTATTGCAGTAGCATCTAGGAATGCCATTCTGCTAAGTACTGTGCAAACACAGAAAAAGGAAAAAAAAAGCTCTTTGCCTCAGAACTCAAAATCTAAGTAAATAGCCAATATTCCCATCCCGCTCCATCACCACACAAACACACACTGCTGTGGCTCATAGTTTAAACTAGTGAACATAAAATTCATAGATTATTTTGGGTGAGGGCAGAAGAAGGGATGAGATCTTTGACTTACAGTTTCCATCTTCCCCAGGTCTGTGCTCCCACCTTGTTATCCAAGCAATTGAGTTCTGAATCTCTCCCCTCCATGTGAGCTTGGGGTAGATGGATGCTTATTCCTGGTATCAGTGTTTCATCTCCTTGAGTCTCAGCTGCTGTAGTGTCCTTCAGGCTCCATAGTTACCTAGCTTAGACTTGTTTTCACCTCTTTTCCTGATACAGTGCAGGAAGCATGCACTGTGGTCCAATTAGCTTCCCCCTTGTTGGGAAAGCTGGAAAGCAAATGACAAGCCCCCAAACTAATTTCAAGTACCTGCCTGCATGAAAATGTTGAATTCTGCAGCAACTTGTCAAAATGTCAGGTCCCACTGCTGCAGAATCATTGGGTGCATGGGTCCTTGACTGAGATGCTTGGAACAAGAATTCACAGTTGTAAGAGCTGTTGTTTCAGGCTCTCTGCAGACTCATGCCCAGAACACTGCAGAGGTAACTTCAAAACCATGACCAGAGTGTACTCTCTGCAGCCATAGAGGCTGTCATGAATGCTGAGATTCTGAAGGATAAATTCCTCTGTAAGATGTGAATTCCATGACTACAGGATTAAAGGGGACCCTGCTTACTGAGGTCAGGATGACAGGATCATCTTGGTGTTTTTGCAGTACCATACTATGGCAGCCTGTGAGTCTGTGCATGTGGTCAGGGTGTCCTCTGCTAGGCACATTCCAGCATTGGTGTATGGACTACATTGAATTATCAGCAGGCCATGGCAACCATCTAAGAATCTGTCCTTGGAAGTCCAACTATCTCTTTTTAATTAACAAAAACAAGTTGTCTCCACTCCATCATCTCTCCCTTAGTCTGTGGTGTAAGTCTGATTTTAAGAAATGTGAACTACAATTTAAAAATAACTTGTCCCTTTCTCATCCAGCTTTGTAAGCCATGCCTTACTTCACAGTTAAAGAACTGAGGTTGATCCTGGATGGTTTTTGAGCTACACAGCAATAAACACTGGCAGGCAGCATGGGAGAAATAAAAGGTTTTGCCTTTTTTAAAATCAGGCCATTACAATAGATGTCCCATTTCCCTCAGCAACAATCTGGTTCCCTTGCAGGGACAAATTGTTCAACCCTTCTGCATTCATAGTTTAGCCAGTCAGGAAACATATTATTGTCTCATAAAATGGGGCACCTGTCTCACTGTCCATTTAAATATTAATGTCAGCAACACAGAAATGAGCTGTAATAGTTTCATTACAGTAATGTTCTGGTCTATCTTATTACAGTTCAGTTTTGAGTGATAGAGCATATGAAAATTGAATGTTGTAAGACAATCACATAGAAATTTGATTTTGTCAATACAGTCCTTCCTTCTGGTACAGCTGAAATACATCATGTTACTATGTTCTTCAGTGACAGAATGTTATAATAATACTCCTCGCCTTTATGGTATCTTTTATCAGATGATCTCAAGGTACTTGTCAACCATCAATTCAATATACCCCAGTAAAGTAGGAAAAGGTTATTATTCCATTTTAAGAGGTGAAAAAATGGAGGCATTAAGAGTTGAAGCAACTTGTTTCAGTTATACAGAAAGTCTTCAGGGGAAATGGACTTCAGGCCTCTCTTGTCTCAATACTACAATTTGGCCATTAGCAGAACAATGGGCCAAATTCCATCACTAACGTACATCCCACACAATCCCATTAACTTTTCTGCCTGGATCTTGACCTTTAGACTCAAAGCAGAGAAAACCAGAATCTTTATATACGGAAGAGCTTGTTTAAAGAAACACATTCTCTGCACTTCCTGGTTTCAGTCAAGACAGGAAGCAGTAGAAATACCATAATAAAGGCTGTTCTTTCCGATTTCCCAACCTGGCTCTGAATTTGGCCCTTGGCATTTTTGTCCATTGTGGATAAGTTTTCAGAAGTCTCAGAATCGGGCTGGAAGTTTCGAGAGTCCAGGCTTTCTTGTGAGTCCTTCCTGGTTTCAGCCAAACTAGGAAATTTACAAGAATAATCTTTGCCAGGGTGTTTTAGTATTTCTGCTTCTTGCCTTTGCTGAGCTGAAGAACTGCATAGAATATATGTTTATCTGAAACAAACCAATTTTTCTAAATCTCAGAAGAAAGTGAATGTTTTTTATTTCGTTTTGAGTTTTGGGCTAAGATTCAGGATGAGTCTTTTTTATTCAAGCCTGTCTGACCAGTCCTAATCCTTTATACATAACTTTATGCAGGGTTGTCTTTGTATATGTGGACAAGCCCCAAACCTAAATTTATTTGATTTGGGCTTGAAACCCTGGAAGCCATCAAAAAAATTGTTTTCAGAGGTCCAGATCCTTTCCAGTAGCTGTTGGGCATACGGGCAAAGGGAAATACATCCTCAGCCCTTTCAACTCATTAGATAACAAAAATGTGATTCTTTTCACTGAGATGAGGTCTTGGCCCAAAGATGACACATGCTGTTGTGGTATAAAAGTTTTATTGGCATGACTTTGAGATGACCTCATTATCATCATTAGCAAAACCATGAATGAGTTATTCAGGTTATCTCAAGCCAGGGTCACATCATCACATATTCGCTATAAAACAAATATTTCACAGATGAAAAATACCAGTATTAGTAATATTTCTGGTCTTTTTATTAGTAATTGTATGTTTCAGTTCACTCTACCTATAATACAATTAGGCTGCTTTTGTGCCATGAGTCCAACCATACAGACTTTGGAGGAAGAGAAAAATGTATATGCAATACATTTTTAAAACCACCAGCAGTAGCTTTTTATACATAGTCTGTTATCTCTGGTTTACCTGGGCTAGAAACAAATTCCCTAGGCTGTTAGGAGAGGAATTCCTGGCTTTTTGAAGGTATATAGTTCCCATTTCCAGCCCTGGTGAATCATCTTATATTGGCACTCATACTTGTCTCTGGGCCAGGGCTGAATGTTGCTTATCCTGGGACTCAGACCAGTATAGCTGGTTGGAAACAGGGAATTCCACAGTTTGTGGTGGGGGGGAGGAAATATTATCATGGGCAGAATTTGTGTTTTTGTTCTTTTTGTTTTGTTTTTAAACTATGGCAGCTGTTCAAAGCTGATTAGAAACTTGAGATGTTTTAAGAAGTTGCAGGAAAAAAGGATCAGTGGCCAGAGGGTAGGAGAGGTAGTTAAAGGAAGTAACAAGAGTTGGCTGAATAATGATGGCAGGATTTGCATATATTTTTGAAATAGTGACTTTAATTCACAGGTATTTCTGAGTCCGATCTTTTTCATTTCAGTGTATTTAGATGACTGTTTGGGTATTTACAGAAATGCTTGTGAAAATCCAAAATTTCACAATTTTTTAATAAACATGTACCATTTGCTGTTGATCATTCATTGTTCTCATCTTGCACTATTTCAATCATCTCATTAGAGATCAGAAATAATATCACCTGACCAATCACTCCAAAAATAGTGAATAATCACAGAAACAAGTTGCAAGTACACATAGACAGAAAAATATTCACCAAAGCTATTTAGCAATTCTTCCTAATAACAAATGGATTTGCAGAAATCAGGAAAGGGTCCATGAATGAGTCACAAACCAAAGAAGAGCAGAACGTCATCTTTTTTTTTAATCCAAAAATATTATTTTACAACATATTTTGAGGACAGCTAAACTGGTAAAATTATATAGACCCTGTTGTGAATGTAGGTATTGCTGAACTTAACCTTAAGAGTGGAAGGCTCTGAGGCATGTGTCTGCCAAAGTATACCAGCCTCTCTAAGGAGACTTTTATTTTTTTCCATAAATAAAATTATATTAATAAAATGAACCACTCTGTTTACCAAAGTCATTTAGGAAATAAAGAGCACATACCAGTGTGGTATTATACAGCGAAGGAGAATGAAAGGAAGGAACAGTCTTTTTCCACATGCTCAGTATCACATTTACTGCCCACATTACTGAATAAACATATCAAAATAAACTTATTTAATCTTTGACAAAGTGGGGGTTTGTATGGTTTGGAAGAAAAGAGGAAATATATGGAGCTGAGTTTTATGTAACTGCTCTTTGCCTTCCTTGCTGAAAAATGCAAACAAATAAAATGTAGCATAATAATCTCGTTCAGTTGTGTCTATCGTCAGATAATGTGTGATAGGAAAGCAGACCAGATTACAATACTTATCTGGAAAGACCACAAATGGTGACTAAGTACTGATACAGCAAACAATTCCTTTAGCATTTGTTTCCAGTGACTGTGGAACCTATAAATAAGAAACCTGTGATTATGATTTCTGAGTAAGTCATGTGATGTCTAGGAATAAACCTTTAATTTATGACTTTGATTAACTTGGCTGAAGGGGGGAAAAAGCTTGAAATAAAAGTGCTGGACCTCAGCCTCCTCTATACTTTCATCCTCCTTCATTTTCCCAGCAATCCAACAGTATTCATGGTATATTGTATATGTCTTCAGGATTATCTTTAACAATGTGAAATATAAACGCTGCTCACTGAGACATTGCTAACAGAATGGCAGAAGCCCAAAAAGCAAAACAGTCCTCTTAATCTTAGAGACATTTAAAAGCTAGGTCCAGAAATATTGTTCTTTCACTTAAAGAACTCTAGTATCATTTATTTTACCATGTTCTAGTCTGCCATATGGTTTTCTTTGTGTGGATGTTCTAGATAGCAGGATATTGCTGTGTTTTAGAATTCTTCAAAGGATCATTAATAATGTGTAAGAGCCCAATTGTGATATCTTTACTTAGTTTGAGTTGTACCTTATGCTGGGAGTAATCCCCATGGAAGGCTGCACTAGTTGCATGAGTGAGGCTGACAAAAAACAAAGTTTAAAATAGCAAATGATTTGTTCCTGGGATATGGGATACTTCTAAATAGCAAAAGTGAGGGAAACCAGAATATCTTCTTTCGTTGATTTTTAAAAAGAGAGAAAAACTGAGAGAAACTCCTGTTTTCACAGCAGGATAGAATACTTTGAAGAATAGCTCTACAGAGGTAGTGTGCTCAGTAATTATACAAGGGCTATGTCTACACTACGGAAAAACTCCTCCGCATCCAGGGAACGCGTCTGCTCTTCTGCTTTTTTTTGCGGAAGAGCAGATGTGCTCTTTTGGAAGCCCTGTCTTCCTCCTTCCACAAGGAAGAAGGGCTCTTTCAAAAGAGGAGGATTTTCTGAAATTTGGCCCAGTGTAGACGGGCCAAAATTCAGAAAAGCCTCTTCTGAAAAAACTATTGGAAAAAGTTACACAAATTGCGGAGTGCAATTTGCATACCTTTTTCTGATATGTCATTGTAGTCTAGAGATAGACAAAGAAACTGAAAGGCAGAACTCCTGAATTCTATTTCTATTTCCCATGAATTTAGACAACTCATAATACCTCTGAGTTTGTTACCTCACCTGTAAAATGTGAATGATAATGCCTCCCCGCCTTGGGACTGTAATGTACAATTTAATTATAGCCATTACTAATATGGGGAAAATATCTTACTCTGTGAGAAGTAAGTCCCACTAAAATTAAAGGGCTACACAAGGAGTAAGGTACTATTGAAAGTAAGTAGCAGTGGCAGAATCTATCCCTAACTTTAAAAAGTGGTAACATTGAGTGTCCTCAGATGGTCCCATTGTAAATGTCCTTTTTTGTCTTGTTTGAATGCATTGTGGTTATTGAAGAAATTACTTATTCTCAGCTGTGGTGAAATTCTTTTTAGAACTAAGCATATAACAGATAAAAGTAGGTCCTCTGCCTGAATTTCCATGAATAACAGAAAAGAGGTGTTTTGAGAGGAAGTACTTAGCAACCTCAACTAAAGTTGCCACTAATGTTCAAGCTATCTTTTTTGCCTCGTGATATCACATATCCTAATGTTCCAATTTTGCAAGGGAAAACTCTCCTGATTCAACATCAGCAATGTGTGTGTCTTCAGCATATATATATGAACTAGAATAGAGGTCAAACTTTTTTCTATCTTTCTTTGACTCTGGCAGGCAGTGTCCTAGGGTAGTATGCTATTGTACTTTATTTCATCCATTAGTGGAAACCAGCTGTGTTTTTTAGCATAATTAATGAGGAGGTCCGTTTGTAATGCTTGGTATGCAATTCTGTTACAAAGAAAGCTAATACAAATAATTGCCTATAAAATGATGTCTTCTAAAGGAGTGGAGGAGGATGTGAGAGAGACAGATTTAGGAGCATAGTACTGCCTTCTATTAATCTCTTAAAATACTTTCATTTTAAAGGATCCCCAGAAAGTCATTCAGCAAAATCAATAGCAAAACAAAGATTTCAGCAATATGTTTTAACTGTTTTTTTTTCTTTTAGCAAAAAGAAAAAAAGTTGTAAAGGAGGATTAGTATAGTCATACATAAAAACCCATTTAAAATAAAAATATTGCATGCAAGTGTTATGGAGAGCTCATATGTGAACAACATAAACTTAAAAGCATATTAAAAATTGTGTTTCCAATATCTGCCTATATTTTGTTTTATGGAAGATTTTTATGTTGGCATGTCTTGTAATGGACAAATGTCATCTTTGTTTGGATGGTTGGGAGAATGCCCTGTATTTGTGTGTGTATACTGTATATATTTGCTGCTGTTTTGGTTGATTTAGCTGGCTTTATTAGCTGTCAGTGCTGTGGAAATGAAGTAAACAATGACTTCCCTTTCAAACTAAGTTTCCCCATTTAATTTTTCTTTGTGTTAGCAAGAAATATCATGATGGCTCTGAGTTAAAACAGGGAGTGCCATGAAGAAGTCAGGAGCATACCCTGCTGCCAAATATCTGCTTCAGACTCTGAAAAGGGTGGTGTTGTAATTCAGCCAAAGGACTCTGCCTTACCTCCTTGATAGTCCTCTCCTCTTCTTTAACCATTAGTGATGGACCTCAACTCAAATTTTGTATCTAATACCTTTGTATTTCAGGGTGCTCCTGTGTGAAACAATGGTATGGACCACATTGACTCTCTTACTTTTGAGTAGTATCTCACTTATGCAAGACAGCATTACAGAATTAATGGGTGGTAGAAATGGGCCCCATAGTTTTATATAGCTTAGATTGTGTGTTTAGGCCCAGCCCTGAGGATTAAAGTTGCACTACTGCAGAACCAACCAGAGAACACCTGAGTCCCAATTCCTTACTGCTTCTGCCTGGCTCTAGTTAGGAAGTAATTTGCTGTTGACCTAGGCCAGCAGCAAATTATGCCAATCCTATTTGAGTTAACTGTACCATCTGACTTGTAGAAAGGTGGAGCTAAGGCTCCGCCTATTCCATGCCCATCTGCCCCAGGGCAGAATACTCCTGAATTTCCAGGCCCTAGGTCCAGGTAGCCTGTCATACTAAATTTTTGTAATTTCTACTCACCTGTTGGGATTTGTATTAATCACAAGTTTGACTTTATGTGAATGCAATGAGCCAACTTTTAACAGATTTACTTACAAGGTGTAATACTTATTTTGTGTGTAGCCCACTGATTTCAGTGGGGCATTCTGAGTGAGATACTACTTGGCATGAGCAAGAGGAAGCAAAGTCTGACCTACATAAGAATTACATGTTTTGTGTGTTAGACTTAGGTAGCATATGTTAACTTTCATATGAACTAACATGAAATGGCTGATTTTATATATTCTAACTCATACACACACTTACGTATGTATATATTTAATATATATAAAAACATACTCCATCCTGTATATGTGTTTGAAACACATAATAGGTCTGCACTGTGGCTTAGGTTTTGGCACACCGATCACAAATACGGAGAAACTTGTCACAGGTTTACTGTGAGATTCAACCATCATTTCCCCTATCATGTGTTGTTGGGTTGTTTTTTTTCTTTTTATCTGGAAAGAGATTAGGTTCTGAGGGGGGGGAACATTGTGAAATGTTTTCCTTAAAAGGGTCGGAAGGTCTTGCAAAGCTGTAAATCACACTACCTATAGCAAAAATTACTGTATACACTCTCTCACTCTCTGTGCATGTGGGCGTGTGAAGGGCTGATGTTTGTGACTTTGCTTTCATTTTCACGTGTATTACAGAATTTTGTTTGCCACACTTTAAATACTAGTGTGCATGGGTGGCATTTCTGGAAGGTAATGCATTCATCTTAACATACCAAATGTATGGTACATGGGACACACATTTTTCTCTTGCAACTGTTTTGGCATGTTGCTGCTTGTCATGTGAACTGGAGTTCTTTTATTGAAGTCTGGATTATCATTGGAAAGGTCATGGATTATTTTAAAATACAATTAATGTTTACATTTTAATCCAAGACTCAATTCTGATACAATTTTAATCAGTGCTGCTATTCATCTTCACTACTCCCTTTTTTCTCAGACAAAAATCACACCTACACACTTCTGTCTGATCTATACTCAATTCTCTCAGATATTTTGACACTCCACATATTGCAAAATATAGAGATTTGTAAAAATGTGGTACAAGAGATGCACAAACTAGAGGGAAACAGGTACTAAGGAATACTCCTGATGGACAACTTTGTTGGATTATGATATATAAAAGTGTAAGTAAATAGGACAGATGAAAAGTAGTTTGAAGAATAATCAAAGATATAAAATTAAATAAAAAATTCTCAGCTCAATTCTGCCATCTCTGAGGCATGACTTAATGAAAACATTGATTTTTGTGAATGAGGGTGGGAGAAAGAGACATAGAGAGATGGAGACAGAGAGTTAATGCCATTTGTAAATGAAAAGGTAGTGGTATCTATCTTATAATTTTGAAAAAACTGCATCTTGCACAGTTCAGAAACTGAGACAGGCCTTGAAAACAGGGATGTTTCTGCTTTTCATGATCTCTAGCCAGCAGCTGTGACAGACTTCTTTGGCCCCTATTAACTAAGCTGAGTTACTGCAATGTAACCCATGTCTCTGGAACAAGAATGTGGATTCCATTCGGAAAAATAAATACTATACTCTCAAGAACACAAACCTGAGGGTGAGCAGTAAGAGGTCTTTTGGGGGGCTAAGTGATGTATAACAAACTAGTCCCCAAGAGGGAGGAATATTGTTTTCAAGGCTGTATGGTCATGTGAATTACTTTTAGAACTTGAAGGGAAACTGAGGCAGGGTGACTGCAGTCCCACCCGGGTCACCAAGGGGTTTCCTACAATGGCACCTGTCTATAGGTAGACAATGGAGGTTTTCGTACTCTAATTGTCAGAGCTGAACTCTCTCTAGATTTGTGATTTTGTACTTCCCTTCTCTCTTGTTTTTTACTCACCCCTTAATTCTGAAATAAATAAAATATAAGTAAACAAAAATAACCCTACTGGGGTTCTGGTGCACAATGGGGTTCTGGTGCAGGTTTGTGGGGAGATCATCTAGTCTGTGGGGAAATCCCCAGCTAATTGGCTGATGTTCCCCACAAAAGAGGGGGAAAGGCAGTCAATCAGAAGTGCTATGTGTGCACCAAGGGTGTGTCTAGACTACAGTGTTTTGTCGACAAAAGTGGACTTTTGTCGACAAAACTATACCTGCGTCTACACTACCGCCGAGTTCTATCAACATAATGTTGACAGAACTCGGCATGTCAATGGCGGTAAACCTCATTCTACGAGGAATAATGCCTTTTGTCGACAGAGTTCTGTCAACAGAAGGCGTTATTGCAGCTACACTGTTCTTTGTGTCTACACTCTCATGTCGACAAAGTGGCTTGCTTTGTTGACAGAACTGGATGTAGTCTAGATGCTCTTTGTCAACAGAAGCTTTGTCGACAAAAGCCTGTAGTCTAGACGTACCCCAAGTGACAACTTGGTCCCTCAACCCAGCTGGCAGGAACCACCATCTTCTCTTCCCTCTGTCCCCACTCCTGTGAGCACAGGGCTGGTGTGCATCTGCAGGGTGCTCAGGACCTATTAGGCAGCAGCTCCTCTTTGCAGGTTCTGTTGTAACTCCCTTCTTTTCTTGCTCCCTGGGCATGGGGGTGTGTGGAGGGACGGTAGTGGTTAAAAAAAATATCATCATCATCATCTTCTTCTACTCAATAGGAGGCTGCAGTTCTGCCCCCAATCTCTTACCCATGATTTCAAAGAGGTGTCATTGGAAGAGTACGGGAGAGCAGCAAGAAGCTGGGTCCAGAGGTCAGAAGGATAGCCTGCTAGACAAATCACCCTGCAGCCAATTGGAGAGTTAAGTGGGAGATGCATCAGAATTAATTGTGGAAGGAGGGGGATATAAAGTGGTAGCATTTTTGGCTTTGTTGAAAATTATAAAAATCTGAATTATAATATGTTTAGCTTGTGGTAGAGAATAATAGAAATGACTAGGACCAATGGAACTCAACTAGTGCAGTAGCACTGCACATTTTTCTAAATCCAATGTGAAAACCTATGAGCTATAGACTTATCCCTACAGTCTAGGTTTATATCCCATTTAGTATTCTTTTTTATTATGTAGATATAGCACGTCTCTTCCTTAGATATGTTATTGTGGCAAAGGGGGAAGGAAAAAATGCATACGCAACTTTGCAATTCTACCTTGGATTTCAGTGAGTTCAGGTGTTTGAACAAGTATATAAAGAACTCGTAGTCAGCACAAAAGTGTAAAAGTAAATATTCCAAAGGCTAAAATTCATGTTTTCATTAAAAAAAGATATTAATAAGCACTAATGTAATATTTTGTTCATTTTAACAAGGGTCACACTTTATATGAAGGGTGCATTTATAGTTTCTTAATGGTTAATGTTTGATTCATAGATGTATTTTAATTAATGGCTAATCAGTTGTTTAGAGTCCAAGTCAATATGTTACTTATAGTCATGATTTATAACACCTTCTACTGAAGTGCTTATAACCACCTACAGCAAACACTGTTCATGTCTGTAACGTGCTTTTTAACATCCATTAACCCTATACAAACTACTTGAAAGCATATCCTCAATATAAAGTGTGATTTTAATAGGTATTTATTTTAATTTTTTCATATTAGGTTTCATGTTTCATTTATTAAAAATATTTCCCAAAATATATTCTAATTTTATCTGGATAAATAAAATCACCTCAGTGTCTGTAATGCTCCTTGTCTTCCTATACTTAATACAGGGAGTTTCTAGGCAATAATAGAAATGCTGAAGCAATGCTGAAACCACAGGCCATTGTGCTAACCAGGAGTGTCTCTTCATTTCTTTGTAGTCCCCCCATCAATCTGTGTGTATCCAGCTGCTATATTTTCTTTTAAACTGTTTGGGGCAGATACTGGGGTTTTTTTGTTCATTTATTTGTACAGTGCTTAGCACAATGCATGCTAGATTGTGATTGGGGCTTGAAGGCACTATAATCATCATCATTAAGCAAATGAAAAACTGTTACAGATCTGAAAACATAACTTAGTTGCTCTGGGAGTCTTCAGTATTTGTAATTGAACACAATAGCGTGTGCTGAAGCAAATAGTAATGATACAACTTGAACACAACTTGAACTTGATACAATGTATCGTGTGATGGTACCCCCCAGGCTTTATGAAAATGGCTTATAAATATAAATATGCATAACTCAGAGATCCTTTGGCAAAATACCTCATGTCACCTTTCAATATTAATGTCACAATCTGCTGGATCTGTATAACCTATTTTGGTGCGTGCATCATTTTTGTATGTAAAGTTAGAAATATGAAGTATGAGACCGTTTATAGTTTTAAATGTGCTAATGAGAGCCATTAATAGTGCTAATTTGAACCCTGGAAGATTGACAGTGGCAGGTTCAATCTTCCTCTATAGACATACCCAAAGTGTCCTCAAAATAATTCCTAGGGTAGATTTAAAAAAAAAACAACCCCCACCTAGTCTTGATTTTAAAATTGCCTATGATGGAGAATCTTCCATAGCACTTGGTAAATTATTTCCAATGGTAAATTTCCAAGGCAAATTATTCTCTCTGTTAAAAATGTGTGCCTTATTTCCAGTCTGAATTTGGATCATGCTATACATCTTTCTCTGTTAGGTTGAAGAATGGGACAATGGACCAGATGATCATTGTCCCTAAAATTTATACATCTATACTAGATGTGTTGTGCTGTTTCTATCTAAACCAAATCCTGGGTTATGAACAAATTTCTGTGTACAGGAACAAATCTCTGATTTCAGCCCATTTTATATTTTGTTAAGTCTTGGGTTTGAATGATTTTATTTCTCACCATGTACTGTAGACTCTGAAAAGACAAGGAAATTCATGATCATAGATTCATATGGATACCATTCTGACTAAAGTATGATTTTTGCTGTGTAGTGGAAATACATTTTGCTCCTAGTCAATGGACTGAACATGGGATAATATCTAATGTGATAAGTGATACTAAATAAGGCATTAATTATTAACTATGCAATCTACTTAGAGAGACAACCTAAGGATGAGTCATAGTTAAAAATGATGTATAATTATTTCAAATCCTATGAAACAGAGTGTGGTTACCTATTGAAACATGGTAAATATTTCACAAATGCTCTGTTTGATACATAAAATGTTTGTGTTAGTTTCTCATTTAGAGAAGAGCAATTCCTAAGTAAAATATTGCAGGCTTGATTTTTCACTCACATAAATGGGTTATACACCTGCACATGGTAATTCACTGACATAGCATGGTATGTGTGAGTCAAGAACTAGACTCAACATATGGAATGCTCGCATTCAGTATTAACAACTGGGAATGCATTTAGAGATCATCAACTTTGCAAATCATTTTTGTTAGTATTTTATTAGGATCAGCATATCTACAGCAGGTATAAATGCTGCAGTGCTAATTGTAGACCTGGAAGTCAATAGCAAAATCCTTTTTTTAAATAAGCAGTGTTATGCCATGCATGCTCATTCCATTCATCTGTGTGTCTTCCTAATATTTTCTCTACAGGTACCTAGTGCAATAGACTTTCACTTTGTGGATATAAGTGACAAGGAGTCCTGTGGCACCTTATAGACGAACAGATTTATTGGCGCATAAGCTTTCGTGGGCAAAGACCCACTTCGTCAGGTGCATGTCTGCATTGTGGATATAGTGCATCTAGTTCATGGCAGGTTGGGTTAAAGTAGCTGAAAGTTCTGACCATTGCTTGCGAAGTCATTCCCTAAACTTCCTTGACATCTTGAGTCTGACATGAGTCTCTTGTACCCTTGGAATAGCTCCCCAAGAGGAAAGTCACTGGGGTATTTCATTATCCCTTTGAATAGACTTGGAAGCGCCTCACAACTGCAACTCACAAAAGCATATGCTGTAATAAAATTGTTAGTCTTTTAGGGTATGTCTACACTAGCCCCCTAGTTCGAATTAGGGTGGCTAATGTAGGCATTCGAACTTGCAAATGAAGCCCGGGATTTAAATATCCCGGGCTTCATTTGCGTGTTCAGTGAGCGCCATTTTTAAATCCTTAGTTCGAACTGACTGCCCGTGGCTGCATGCGGCAGTCAGAAGTTAATCCGAACTAAATCCTTAGTTCAGATTAACTGTTACACCTCATTGCAGGAGGAGTAACAATTAATCCGAACTAAGGACTTAGTTCAGATTAACTTCTGACTGCCACGCGTAGCTGCGGGCAGTCAGTTCGAACTAAGGGGATTTAAAAATGGCACCCGCTCAGGAACACGCAAATGAAGCCCAGGATATTTAAATCCCGGGCTTCATTTGCAAGTTCGAATGCCTACATTAGCCACCCTAGTTCGAACTAGGGGGCTAGTGTAGACATACCCTCAGGTACCACTGGACTCCTTAGTCTGTTTCAGCAAAAACAACATGGCTACCTCTCTGAAACTAATACATCTTTTTCAGTTGCTATTTTGACATTTTTAAAGGAGCTCATTACCCTTTCTTAATTTGTATTGTGAATATTCATTAATATTTAGTCCTGCTATGAGTGCAGGGGACTGGACTAGATGGCCTCTCCAGGTTTCCTCCAGGCTTATGATTCTTTACTACTGTTGGTGTATATAGTAATAGTTTGTTTCTATATTGAGCATATGAATTGCAGGGAAGAGGAGGAAGAACATAACCCTTAATGGCAAAGAAAACCTGTTTTGTCTTTTCAGTGCACTTTTGTATTCCCCAGTTTCCCCTTCAATAAAGATGCTGAGAAGCTCTTTTTGGATACCTTGCAGAACATGGTATCCATAGAGACGTCAAGCAATTATGATGTTCACTTTTCACAATCATCCCTTTCTTGTAATGCCTGAAGTAAAGGCCTGTTTGAAGAAAGAGAAAACAAAGGTATTCCAGAAGGCAAATGCAGCAGGGCCAAATCCTGTGCCAAACTTGAGAAAATGTTCTTTATATTAGGGTACTCCCTTCCAAGCTTTATGTGATGTCCTTTCCATTTGATGCGCTCTTCAGTGTGGAGGACTCTGGCCACTAGCTCTGCAACCTCTTCAAAATTTTGTTTCATGTGATGGTTTTTCTCCTTTGTGGCTCCTCTTGAACTCCATTGTTCTTACCTCTTTTTGGTCTGTTCAATATGTTCTAATTAAATATCACTACTTCACCCTTGCCTCTTTTCACTGATTCCCACTCCATGCAGGTCAAATTCCTTGTCTTTACTTTGAGGTTCTTCACAATTCTGTGACTCCCCACATCTCTGCCTTTGTTTCTCCCTACTTCCCATTTCATGCCGTATTGTGTCCCCCTGACTTTCTCTTCTTGTTGCGCAATGTGAGGTATGTCAACTGCATAGCTTAAATCGAAATAGCTTATTTCGACGTTGGGCACGTCTACACAGCAGTTATTTTGAAACAGAGCACTCTTGCCCCAACTTCCCTTACTTCTCATACAATGAGGTTTACAGAAGTTGGAGTAAGAAGCCCGGTATTTCAAATTTATTTTGAAATAACAGGCTTGCTGTGTGGATGTGCACTGTGTTATTTCAGAATAACATCAGTTATTCCGAAATAACGCTGCTGTGTACACATGCCCCACTGTCCAACTCATGCATTGCTGCCTTGATTCTTGGAATGCCATTTCTCTTCCTGTGCATCAGGCACTCCCACGTCTCTCCTTCAGAGCCTTCCAGGGCTGGTCTCAAGAAAGGGTTTGTGATATCAGACTTAAATTAATCTGATTCCGATTAGGGTATTTTATGTGGGTATTTTATCTATTCCTTTTTAGACTTCAGAATAACCATTCCCTATCACCCAGGCAATGGTGAAACACACACTTATTCCAAGTTAGCTATCACAAGACTAAATGTGATTTTTGCCCTGGTCTACACTCATCAACTAAGCATGGTCAGTAGCTGCTAACTGGATGCTTCATAATTATGTTCAAACACAACACAAACTTTTAGTGAAGGCAAGCCCCATTGCTGTGATGCTGATCCTTCAAAGCTTTGAAGCATCTGAATGCAAGAACAGCCCATGACTAACCTTGTGGAATACAATGAAAGTACTCTGATGTATTTAGTTTCAGAAGGAGCTTCTGGAGTTGGGTTGTATTTCTGTTTCTATGTGACATCTTCAAAGAGAAGAAATTACTGAGTCCTCAAAAGAATTTACTCACCACTTTTCTTTAACAGCTAATGTGAAAATCAATTACTCCCAATTTTTCATAGTACATAAGGTGTGAATCTCCCCATGAATCAATGGGCATGCTTGTCCACTGCCATCCACTTTGTGTAATCGTTTTGACATGTGCAAAGTGGGTGTAAAATGCTATCAGCAGTGGAAAATGAGTGGATGCTTCTGAACTGGTAGCATTTTAATCCCACTTGGTATATTCCCTGTGCACAGGTTTGAAAGACTGTGCAGCTTCCAAAGTAGTGAACAGTTAGGCCTAATAGAAGGTAATGTTCAGATTCAGCTATATAGGCCTAATAATCTACTGAAGTCAGTGGAATTACAGCACTGCTTGCTAATATACACCAAATAATGCAGGAAGAACATAAGAACGGCCATACGAGGTCAAACCAAAGGTCCATCAAGGCCTGTATCTTGTCTTTTGACTGTGGACAATGCCACGTGCTTAGAGAGAACGAACAGAGCAGGTAATGAAGAGACTATCCTCTCTCACCTATTCCCAGTTTCTGGCAAACAGATGGTAGGGGCACCATTCCTGCCCATCCTGGCTAATAGCCATTGAATCTATCTTCCATGAATGTGTCAAATTCTTTTTTGAAGCCTGTTACAGTCTTGGCCTTCACAACATCCTCTGGCAAAGACTTCCACAAATTGTGTGTTGTGTGAAGAAATACTTCCTCCTGTTTGTTGTAAACCTGCTACCTATGCATGACTCTTAGTTCCTGTGTTAAGAGAAGGAGTAAATAATACTTCCCTATTTACTATTTACATGATTAGGGTGTCCCTGTGCCCTGGCAATTCCTTCAAGGCAATTCTTTTGGGACTGAGGACAGTCAGCAGCACAGTTTAAAGCAGCTTTGTATCAATGGACTGGTCTAGTGTAGGAGGGAGAATGGGCTTTAAAGTCACCTTTGCTTCACATGCTTCAGCCCTGGATCTGGTCAGTAGTGTATTAATAGCTTTTTGAAAAACTAATAAAAAGGATAATCAATTTTTACTTCTCCTAAAGGACAGTGCAAAATACACATGCAGACTTGCAAAATGGAGGGTTTGAAATTAATTAGGCAGTAGGAGGGTTCTACTTGATTATAAATGTGATTCAGCTTCTGTTGTTCATTATCTTGACTGTGATAGGACAGAGCTCACTTTCCTTGAGCTTTCTGCATTGTATCATGTTAAGCTCCTCAAACAAATTAATGAATCTTGTGTTGCTCTCTTTCCATCAGTCTGGGTGAAATGATGTCAGCAGTTGGCTCAAACTATGCTGCTTGGACATAAGGGGAGCCTTTTGGTTTGTTTATGTAAACTATATAAGAGCCAAGCCATCATATGCTTTCTCATGCATTTTAATGGGAGAGGGCCATAATGCACAAAGAAACAAGGAAGCTATAATTTTTTAAATAAAACAATGGGTTCTTTCACAACCCATTTATTTAACATCATGTGATTGAAGTGGGAATAGGGCACCACCACCTGGTTTCCAGAGAATAATGGGTTAACCTCGCCTCTTCCTCTTTCCCAGGTGCTCCAAAGAGCTATATATTTGCTGTTTGGCAGAGAGAATGCTTACAGAATGAAGGCTGGACTTCTAGACCTATGCTCACAGGCCTGTATTAAATCTCCCTTCTAGGGAGTTTTTGTTTCTTTTTCTTATATTAGTTTAATTTGATTTCTTGTTATACATGTTATCCCTAAAAGAAAAGACTCTTTCTCTGTGGCTGTTTTTCTTTTCTGCTGAGTCATTCTGTCAGCACATAGATTCCTACTGGATATGAATCAAGCCAACTATAAAAACACTGTGACTACCTCGTCTTGGAACTTGGGGGCTTCTTATTCTGTGCTGCACGATTCAAAAGGCCTGTGACTTGTTCTTTCTTCTCTCTAAAGAAAGAGTGAGGAGACAGTTATTTTTATTGAACATCTAAAAGCATGGTCATGAATGATGCTTGAATCAAAGGCTATTTAGCTTCAGACAGGGTTAAGATGGCAGAAAAAAAGGATGGGGAAGGCTTTCCTGATGGATGCAAATGGAGCAGGCTTTTGAAGAAAAGATCTCCCCACAGATCTGTCTCCTCCTTTGATGCTCATCAGGATTGTCTTAGAATACAGCTCCCAGTGGGACCAGATACTTATCTGGTGTCTAGGACCTACACCAACAAAGGAGCCACACACTCTGAAGATCTCTCATTCCTAGTGATCAGATGGCATCAGAGCCCACCTACAATCTACTCTCAGTTATGCTTTTTCTTCATAGGCATTTCATTATACATACATACATACACATAGCTACCACCATCCACACTTTTCTTCTTTTCTCTCCTTTCCTTTTCTCACGCATAAACATTAGGCCTGATTCTCACTGCTTTTCACCTCACAGAGTCATTAACACTGGTGCAAACTGGGGGTAGGATCCTCTTGAATCTGAACAGGCGCTCTCTGAGCCTACTTCCTTAACACTCAGTTTGCACAGGTGTAAGTGACTACCCAAGGTACAGGACAGTGAAGAGTCAGGCTCAGTGTAAAGTACTGATTCTCATGTTGCAGAGGTGTTAATTACGTTACTGTTTGTTGATTATGCAGCAAATCATAGTCCCTCTGGTTTACTACAGTATTAATTCACTTGTTTCTTCCCCGTGCTGCTTGCTTTTGTGTAGACATTTGCATTTTTTACTTTCTCTCTCTCTCTGTCTAATAGTTATTCAATAGCTACTCAAAGTACACCAAGCTGAAATATAATAATTTTAAATACATCATTTTTAATAACATCTAAGTAAATTTAGATGTTATCTGTGACCATATATTTTACCAACAGAAATCTATAATTTTAATTTGGTGCTGTCCCTTTAACTTCTATCTGTTCCTGCTACATAATTACTGTGCCACAGGGTCTCACTGAATTTTTATTGTTCAGTTGATGTCCTCCCCCCGCCCCGCCCCCCCTTGATTACAGGATTCCCACATTTTCACTCCTGCTTCACAGCTCTGTTTGTGGTTGCACTTCGATTTGTGTTATGTTCCATAACTTGTGGGTCCCAATTCTGAAGTCAAAGGCAGGCCCACAGACAGGGGGGGGACAAATGGGATAATTGTCCTGGGGCTTAGTGATTTTAAATGGCATAGGGCTCCCAGCTACTGCAGCAGTGGTGGCAGCCAGAGCCCCAGGCACATTAGAATTGGCGCTGGGCAGTGCGCACCAGAGTCCAGTGCTCCAGCCAGCTCTGAGGGCCAGCCGGGAGGGGCACCACTGAGGACTGGCTGCCATAGCCCCGCCCATTCTGCCCGAGGCCCCAGGTCTTCCAGGAGTGTGGAGCTTCTCCGCTCACCCTGGTCAAAGTCAAAACTCAGTGACAAAGGATCAAGTCCCATATAAGTCAGCGTTTCTCAAAGGCGACCCAGAGCCAATGGGAGCTGCAAGGCTCCATGTCTGCGGAGCCGGTAAGTAAACAAACCGGAGCGACCTGGTAGCAGCTTTCTCAGAGTGGGTCCATGGACCACTTTGAAAAACACTGATCTAATTCCAACAGCTTTCTCCATATAATGAAGAATCAAAACCTTTGTTCCCTATGCCGTCCACCTATTATTATCCATCATGCTGCCTCTTCCCCAATCCTTCCCTCCTCTTGAAACTGCCAGAATCTCAGAGGAAATAAGTAAAGCTTTCCTAATATAGAAGCTCATCTTCTCTGAAACCACTTTCTTATTCTGCTAATGGAGTTCTGGATGTGTTTCAATTCTCTTCCTGCACTAATACCTTTATTCCCTTCCTCTATAGCTGTCTAAGCACCACTATCATCATTTCCCTAGGTTTATTAGTTCACTTTGAAAAGAAAAGCACATATACTCTAACCAAAAAAACAGAGAGAGAGGGAGGTAATGCACCCTGTTTTGTTTAAAAAAAAAATTCTAAGGCAATCTTTCCAAAGCTGTTTCTTTAGTGAGGGTTTTTGTTCCACAAAAGCACTTGTTATAAGTATATGCACTGTATAAAATGAAAGATAAGTGGCTTATTTTGTTTTTCTTTACACACTTGTTTTCCCTTGATATCTGATACAACTTCTGGCACATGGGTGTATATTACTCTTTCCAAAAGCCCTCCAAAATGTAAGGGCCCAGATCCTCAGCTTGTGTACTTTAATATTGCTCTAGGAAAATCAAGACAGCTGTACTGATTTACAGTAGCTGAAGATCTGGATTGGGTGCTTTTCTATCTACTGAACATGAATTTCACATATGAAGACATCGGCCAGGTCTACACTAGGGAAGAAAGTCGACCTAAGATGTGCAACTCCACCTATTCCTTGCCAATGCATCCTCTAGCATGATCTATGCTATGTATATGGGCAAAACCAGATAGTCTCTACGACAAAGGATAAATGGACACAAATAAGATATCAGACACATAAACCTGTAGGGAAACACTTTCACCTGCCTGGGCACTCAATCATGGATTTAAAATTAGCCATTTTTCTGTGAAGGAATTTCACAATCCAATCACAGAGAGAGTACGGAATTGACCTTCCTATGTAAATTTGACATTGTTTCCCTGGGCCTGAGCCAACATTAACTAGATGGCCATTAACTGGATAGTGTAGATACACTGCTGCACAGCAGGGCTTAACTCGAAATAAGCTATGCAAATTGAGCTACGTCAATTGTGTAGCTTATTTCGAAATTGGAAGTGTCTACACAGCACTTATTTCGAAAAAGAGCACCCTTCCTCCAACTTCCCTTACTCCTCGTACAATGAAAGTTACAGAAGTCGGAATAAGAAGTCCTCCAGCTTGACAGTATTTTGACACTACTTCAAAATAACTGCCTGATGTATAGATGCAAACTAAGGGTATGTCTACACTACAGCGTTATTTCAAAATATCTAATTTCAAAATAGTTATTTTGAAATAACACATCTACACATACAATGCATTTCGAAATAACACGTCCACACTGATTGGACGCTGAATCGCATTTAAGGCCAGCCAGAACTGGTTCCAGCAGGGCATCAGGTCAGAAGTTACCTTGTGGCCAGGGCGGCCAGCAGGGCACCCTAGGAAAGGCTGGAGGCCCCCTATTTCGAAATAAGCATCTACACAGCGCTTATTTCGAAATAGCAATTTCGAAATTGGCATTATTCCTCATGGAATGAGGTTTACCAATTTCGAAATAAGCCCTCTGCTATTTCGAATTAATTTCGAAATAGCGGTTGGCTTATGTAGACGCTAGTAAAGTTATTTCGAAATAACTTTGCTGTGTAGACATACCCTAAGTTATTTTGTAATAGCACTAGTTATTTTGAAATAGCGTTGCAGTGGATACGTACCTTAAGGTGCCACAGGACTACTCCTTGCCAGCATATGTGTGAGAGAGTAGTACACTGTGATGGCTGTTCTGTCTCTTCAATCTGTGCTGCTACTTGAGTGTAAGTGGTTTATGAAAGTGAATAAGTAAGCGCTTTTTGCCCTCTTGCTCCTCTCTTGAGGAGCATAACCAGTTCTGTACCTTGGATAATATTATCATATCATGCTGATGTTCCATACATTTCAAAAGTGCCTGAGATCACCTTTGACTTACATATGCAGTTTTTTCAAGATTAAAAATAATTGGAGAACAAAATGTAGCTGGTTCTCCTGGAGCATTTGCTCTTCTTTTCCTACATTTTCTATGCCCCTTTGGATTTATGCAACATTCTCATGCAGCTGTCAGTTTTCCACTGAGATGTGAAACAAATTCTATGCAATAAAATATCAGCTCTACATAATTTAAACCTGAAATCTATACTGTGACAGTTTTATGTTCAAATTATATGGAAATCCAAGACATTGGACACAGGCATAATTTAGGAGAGAGAATCACAAGTATTTATATGGCCTGGAATCCACTTAAAATGCATCTTTGTGCATGCTGTATTGCAGTATTGAAGAATTGCGTGCTTCATACTGCCTCAAGCTAAGAGTTTTATTTTCCCAAACTATAATTTAATGGTTTCCTCTCTCTTGCAAAGTGTAACTAACAATGCGATCTGTGATGGCAAGCAAAAGAGAACTGAATAAAAGAGACCTACACAATAGACAAACACAACCATGACTTGTTTTCTTGAATGACAGATTCTTTAAAAATATAAAAAAGCAATACAGGGCCAAATCCTCCTAAATTGGTGTTGTTCGACTGAAATCAATGGAGCTATGTCAGTTTATACCAGCTAAGGATTGGGCCCACTGTTTTCTGCATTTAGTGCCTGTACACGGGCGGTGGTCGCGCCAACCCCCGTGCTCGTCCTTCTGGCTTGCGGAGCCAGTCCCTGTTCCGCATCCCCCTTACTTCAGGGGTGATTGATGGTGCCGCTCCCGGGTATGGTCGCCTTACTGGTCCGGGAATGCGGGGTAGGCGGGCCCTGGCCCGTCCTCTCTCACGGGCCCCAGCCCAGGGCCCTAAGGACAGGCCCGATGTGCCTTGTCTGGCTGGTGGGGTTTTAGCCCGAAACTCACCGGCTCGCTGGCCTAATCTCCAGGCCCTGCCCTGGGCTACTTCCTACCTTGCCAGGCTCCTCTCTCCCAACCCAACTCCCCCCCCCTCCTGTTTCCGTCCCCTTTTTAACCCACACCCCCGGCACGTTCCCTGACCTCACCTGCCGACTCTGGGTATGTACAGGGTGTCCTCCCACGCCGAGCGTGCCCCTGTGTCTGCCCCTCCCTCCCGCCAGTCAGCTGTGCCGCTGCTGCTGAGCCGCGGCCGCAAACAGCTCGCGTCTCCCGGCCGCTGCCCCATCACACACCTCCCCCCCCTTAAGCTCCCAGTCCCAATCACTTTGTCCTCTGTCTCTTCTTCTGCGGTTCTGGAAAAAAAATCAGCGTTCCCATTGGCCTTTCCAGCTCAATTACTGACCTCGAACCGGTATGGCTGTAGTGCCAGGTACCACCTCATTACCCGTGCGTTGGCATCCTTCATGGCATGGAGCCAACAGAGGGGTGCGTGATCGGTCACCACTTTAAAGGGGTTTCCTAGAAGATAATAACGCAGCATGTCAATTGCCCATTTTACTGCTAAGGCTTCTGTCTCTATTGTCGAGTATTTACATTCTCGGGGGAACAGTTTACGGCTGATATACACAATGGGATGTTCTTCCCCCCCCTTCCTCCTGTGATAGTATGGCCCCCAGTCCTACCTCCAAGGCATCTGTTTGCAGGATAAAGGGTTTGTTAAAATTAGGCTGAGTTAGTACGGGTGCCTGAGTTAACTGTTGTTTTAACGCATTAAAAGCTCCCTCACATTCTCGGTTCCACTGTACCTTTTTTGGTGCTATGTTGCGGATCAGGTCTGTTAGTGGGGCAGCCAAAGATGCGAAGTCCAGGACAAACCGTCGGTAATAACTGGCTTGTCCTAGAAATTGGCGTACCTGCCTTTTTGTTGTCGGGGGTAGTTCCGCAGGGCTTCAACTTTCTCTATCAACGGCCGGAGTTTGCCTCCTCCGACGGTGTAACCTAGGTAGGACACCTCCTGTTCCCCGAAGTGGCATTTGTTGGGGTTGGTGGTCAGCCCAGACTCCTTCAGTGTGGATAGGACCGCCTCCACCTGCTGCAGATGTTCGGGCCATGACGTACTATAGATAACGATATCATCTATATATGCGGCTGCATAGTGCTTATGTTGGTGTAGAATCCAGTCCATCAGCCTCTGGAAGGTTGCTGCTGCCCCATGCAGTCCGAAAGGCATCCGCACGAATTGATACAGTCCAAAGGGCATTGAGAACGCGGTTTTCTCCCTGGACTCTGGTGTCAACGGGATCTGCCAATATCCTTTTGACAGGTCTAGAGTGGATATGTATCGTGCTGCCCCCAGCCGCTCTAGCAGTTCATCAACACATGGCATGGGGTAAGCGTCAAAGTGGGATACTGCATTAACCTTTCGAAAATCAATGCAGAATCTCATCGAGCCGTCGGCCTTCGGGACCAGGACTATGGGGCTCCTCCACTCGCTGTGGGATTCCTCTATCACTCCCCATTGCAGCATCTTATCCACCTCTTCACGCACGGTGTTCCACAATTTTCTTGGTAGTGGTCTAACCTGGTCCCGGACCCTTTTCCCCAGTTCCGTCACAATATGGTGGTGGGCCCGCATTGTTTGACCTGGTGCCGTAGTCAACACCTGTGGGAATCTGTGTAGTAGGCTCGTTAACTCTCCTCGCTGCTGTGGTGTAAGCGCGGTGCCTCCCCCCTGCTGAGTCTCCTTTGCTCCTCTTCCATCCTCTCAGCCACCGGGTTGATCAAGAGACCTTCCCGTGCCCTCCACGCCTTTAGGAGATTGACATGATAAATATTCATGGATTTTCTCCTCCCTGGCATCCGAATTTCGTAGTCCACCTCCCCTAGGGGGCGTATCACCTCAAATGGACCTTGCCACCGGACTAGCAATTTAGAGGTTTGCTCCGGCAGTAGTAAGAGGACCCTATCCCCTGGCTGGAAGACTCGTACCCTGGCGTCTTTGTTATAATATTGGGCCTGCCTCTCCTGGGCTTCCCCTAAATTCCGCTTGGCAAATTTGCCAAGGCGGTTCAGCCTTTCCCATAATTTGAGGATGTACTGGACCGACCCCTGCACCCTCGTCGTCTGCTCTTCCCAGGACTCCCTGATGATGTCTAAAATACCCCTGGGTTGCCACCCGTAGAGCAACTCAAAGGGCGAGAACCCTGTTGATGCTTGGGGGACCTTGCGTATCGCGAAGAGCAGCGCTGGTAGGGCCCAGTCCCACTCTTTAGGGTCCTCCTCCACAAACTTCCTTAACATACCGTTCAAAGTTCGATTGAACCTTTCGACAAGTCCGTCCGTCTGTGGGTGATATACTGAGGTCCTTAAGGTCCTTACTTGTAATAAGCGGCATAGCTCCTTCATCAGTGTTGATGTAACGTTCGTCCCTTGGTCGGTCAGAATTTCCTGAGGTATACCCACTCTTGAAAAGATCTTTACCAGTTCCTCCACCAGTGTGGGTGCCGTTGTATTCCAAAGCGGGATCGCTTCCGGATATCGGGTCGTGAAATTGATCACTACCAAGATGTACTGATATCTGTTATGGGTCTTTTCCAATGGCCCCACTAGGTCCAGCGCGATCCACTGAAAGGGGACATCCACCACCGGTAGTGGGACTAAAGGGGCCTTTGGTACTCGCCCCGTTCCTGTCTTCTGGCATTCGGGGCAGGAACTGCAGAAGTCCTTCGTGGCGCGGTAGATCCCTGGCCAATAAAACCTCTGTAGTAACCGACGCACAGTCTTTTCGTACCCTAGGTGCCCCACCCAGGGATTATTGTGGGCCAGTTCCAGAAGCCGACGGTGATACTTGCTTGGCACTAGCAGTTGCGATACTACCTCGCCCCTCTCCTGCCCTTCGGTGACCTGGTATAGCCGGTCCCCTTGAATCTCAAAGTGGGGGTAGCCCACACCTGGCCGGGGTGTACCTTCCGTCATCAGGTTTGGTGCTGCTGCTTCCCAGGCCTGTTGGAATAGGGGGGTCCTCCCTCTGTTCTCGTACGAAATCCCCGGCCCATTCTTCAGTCGCTCCCTCCAGTCCCGGTTCCTCGGGTATCTCGGGTGCAACCAGCTTGGCCTGGATACTAAGTGGGTCCCGGTGGTCGTGCGATGGCCCGGGATCTGTGGTGTCCATCTCCCCGGCCAGGGCTTGCCTCCCTTGCACCCCCAGCCATTCTCGGATGGCCTGCTCAAAACCCTGCCAGTCCCTCCCTAATAGGTTGAGATAGACTAGCCCTGGGACGAGTGCTACGTAGCACCACCCCTCCCTGGCCCCCTCACTCATTTTTACCCAGGTAGTGGGGTAGGATTCTACGTGCCCGTGCACGCACTGGACTAGAACGGGGGGGCCCTTAGAGCTTGTGGATGAGACTAATTCCGACCTCACCAATGTTTGCCCACACCCAGAGTCCACAAGGGCGGTGACGGTCTGTCCTTCAACCTCGACCACCCTTAGTATCCTCCCTCATTCTCGTACCTCGGGGAGACGGTGCCCCGACATTACCTGGCCATATGAGCAGTCCATGTAGGGACAATCCTTTTTGAAGTATCCTTCTTGGCCACACTGGTAGCAATTCCCGGGTGTCGGATGGGCTTGGTGTGGGCTTGGTTCTGGGCCCTCTCTTGGGGGTTCCCCGAGACATTGGCGGCTCCCACGTGGGCCGCGTCCACACCGGGGCTAATCGTCTCCTGGTGCCTCTCCCTGTAGTGTGAGAGCCCTCCATCCCTATACCTCCCCCAGGGCGGGCCGGTCAGGACAGCTTAGCCCTGCCAGGGATATTTTCTCTTCCATCCCTACCCCCCCTTCCATGGCTTCTGCTGTCAAGTAATCTTCCATCAGCGTCACCGCCTCAATTAGGGTAGACGGGTGGTGGCGACAGACCCAGCGTTGCCCCGCCCCGGGCAGGATATGGACAAACTGTTCTAATATTACTTTCTCGGCTACTTGTGGCCCCGTCTGCTGGTCTGTCTCTAGCCAGCGCCAACCAGCCTCTCTTAGCCATTGGGCCACTATTCGTGGCCGAGCACCCACAGGGTATTTCTCCTGTCTAAAGCGCTGCCTGTAGGTTTCCGGGGTGATCCCTAGCTGATCAAGTACAGCCTCTTTTACTTTAAAGTAATGTAGGGCATCCCGCGGATCTAGGCTCTGATAAGCCAGCTGAGCTGGGCCCGTTAGGTACGGAGCTAGAAGCGTAGCCTAGTGTTGCTCTGGCCACCTGGCTGCAGTGCCTACCCTTTCAAAGGTCGTCAAGAACGCCTCTGGATCGTCGGAGGGTCCCATTTTGGCCAGTCATAGGGGCAATTGGGCTAGGGTCCCCCTCTCAGCCTCATCCTCCCTTTGGGTAAGGAGGCGCCCCCTCCCCATTGTTGTACCCACCAGTCTTGCTGTGTTTGGTACTGTTCCGCCAAGTCCTTTAGGACAGGGGTTCCCAAACTTTTTGACACGGGGACCAGTAAATCCATTCACGAACTTTTGGAGGACCGGTAACGGTCATTTGCATATTTGCATATTCATTAATCAAATGATGAATATTCAAATAAGTTGTTTCTGGTCCTCCCAAAACCCCCAGTGCCAGCTCTAGCAAAGCTTTTGATATGGTCACCCACAATATTCTTGCCAGCAAGTTAAGGAATATGGATTGGATAAATGGACTGTAAGACAGACAGAAAGCTGGTTAGACCAGGGTTTCCCAAACTTTTACTTTAGTTGGAACCCTTTTTTCAGTACTGTTTTTGCAGCCCAAAAATATAAACACATTAAAAACAAACTGAGAAAATACCAGACATATAACATGTCTGGTATTTTCTCATTAGGTAAGTTGTATTATTACTAGATGTATCAGTTTGTAGTTTCGAACTGCCTGGCTGGTAAATGTGCTCAGGCTGCATGAGTGTGTCTACCAGCCAGACAGTTCGCAACTACTTGAGGGGGTGTGTGTGTGGGGGAACAATAGAATCCCCGGGCTGGACTAACTCGTGCTTTGCCAGGGAGTGGGGGAAGGGGGGCAGCGCCCCGAGATCTGCATATGGTCGGGTCAGTCCCGCTTCCCGCCGGCCGATTCACTCCCACCCCCCCCCCGCTTCCCCCGCTGCACCTCTGGCCAGCCCCACTTCCCCCAACCCCCTCCTGGACAGCCAGTTCTCCCCCCGCTTCTCCTCCCAATCTCCCTTGGCCAGCCCCACTGCTCACGTCCAGCCCTGCTTCTGGCGGCCGCTTCTCCCCCCCTCCCCTATCTTCCCCGGCCAGCTCCCTACCCCCGACCTCGTGCCCACCAGCCCCCCAATCTCCCCGGTCCGCCCCGCCCCGATTCCCCCGGCCAGTGCTGCTTCCGGTGGCCGGCTCTCCCTTCCTCCCCTCGCCGCCCTCCCCTAGCTAGGACTCTGCCGGGAGCCGGAACATCCGGCTGCAGACTCCGCCCAGGCTGGCCGAGGGCTTGGGGGACCCGGCGCCACACGGGCACTCCAGGAGTGCAGAACACCCTGGAAACCACGCTGAGGCCCGGTAGTTTTTTCCTGTGGCCCGGTACTGGGCCGCGGCCCATAGTTTGGGAAGCTCTGCTTTAGGAGTTGTTTCTGTTGCTCCTGTTGCTGAGCCGATAGTTGTTGCAGTAAGAGGGTTTGCTGCTGCTGTTGCTGTCTCTGGTTCTCGGTGAGCCACTTGAATATGTCCGCTGCCTCCATGGTCGGGCGTCTCCTTACCTATTCCCTCCCTTCACTTATATAAAGACCATTTTTTTGGGGTTTTTTTTTAAGGTCACCTAATTCCTTGCACCTCCCCCTTCTCCAGGGGTTCGGGGTCTATACCCACATTCTCCACCACGTGTACATGGGTGGTGGTCGCGCCCACCCCCATGCTCGTCCTTCTGGCTTGCGGAGCCAGTCCCTGTTCCACGTCCCCCTTAGTTCAGGGGTGATTGATGGTGCCACTCCCGGGTATGGTCCGGGAATGCGGGGTAGGGGGGCCCGGGCCCGCCCTCTCTCACCCGCCGACTCTGGGTACGTACAGGGCATCCTCCCACGCCGAACGTGCCCCTGCGTCTGCCCCTCCCTCCCACCAGTCAGCTGTGCCGCTGCTGCCGAGCCGCGGCCGCAAACAGCTCGCGTCTCCCGGCCGCTGCCGAGGAGCGCAAGCGCTACCACAGGGTCAGTGTGGGGTGGATCAGCTTCCGACGGGCGGAGACGGTCCGCCCCGTCACAGTGCTCTATTTCCCACTTGAGTCAAAGATAAACTTTCTTTTGAATCTACTGGAAGAACAATTGGGCCCATACTCTTTACATGTCACTAGAGGATTTCAGGGGAGTAATTTTGTGTTGACAAAGAGATAGATTTGGTACAATCAAATCTAATTAAAGGCCCTTTTCTTGCCTTGCAGGGTAAAATCCATGTAGTTAGAGAGCAAATTTATGGAATTTCCTAAATATTCTTCTGCCAGGGGAACATGTTTCAACTCACATATATAGAATCTGGGAAATATTCACATGGGTACTCCTTGCTGCTGCTCTGCTGCCCTCCCCCGCCCCCACCATCTCCCACCAGTCTCTGGACAGCATGGATCCTGCAGGAAACATGCTTCACATTGCTCCTCCTATGCTAGCTACACAGTAGCATCCCTTACTGGGCATTCAACTGATGGAGGGCAATATCACAAATTAACACACCTTTCTTAAGTAACAGTGGATTCTGGGTTCTGACTTCACACCAACCCAATGAGAAGAGCCCAGATGCCTCCTCACATCACAGTGCTGGGAACCAATCGTAGAACTTCCTCAGAAGGAAGGAGGAGCATGCTGCTCAAGAAGAGCTGCAAGCTGCTCTCCTCACGTAGAAAGGGAAATATGGAACTCC
The DNA here is from genome assembly GCA_019425775.1 of Rafetus swinhoei. Taxonomy (NCBI): domain Eukaryota; kingdom Metazoa; phylum Chordata; order Testudines; family Trionychidae; genus Rafetus; species Rafetus swinhoei. The sequence continues at coordinate 157,386,675 of CM033424.1, forward strand.
AAGTCTTTCCTGTCTCCAATGGTATCATGATTTCCAGGAACTGGTTCTCTTAGTCTTGTCATCCTCTAGCTTTCCTCACCTTATCCCCTTTTCTCAGTGAAGTTGACTAGAAAGGTCTGTCGTCTTCCAGCGCCTAAAATTAAGAGGTAGGTGCTCATCCATGTACTAATTTAATTCTGGGCCATGGAAAGTAGATCCCCTCAGTTATTCAAATAAACAAAAAAAACTTAGGAGGATGTTTGAGAATGGCATAACATCTCCATCAATTGTATAGAACCCATAATTGTCTAAAGTGCCTAATCATGCCACATATAATGGTACATCAACAGGTCCTTGCAAGATCCCTTTGCAGCACTGCTTTGTTCAAGGACACTGAAGATAGATAACTAAAACAAGTCAAATGGCAAACATATTACAATAATAAACTGAAGATTAGTTTGCTAAAGTTTTTCTTGTACTATTATCCCCAAGCTCTACACACTGGAAATATTTTCTTTTCATGTAGAGGAAAACATCATAAAAATGAATTCTGACTTCAAACCTCTAAGGAAATAGATTAGATTGATGCTTCAAATGCTATGGAGCGTTTTAATATATTCTGTTGAGCGATAAGCCCCACATGAGGTCAGTCAGGAATATAGAAATATATCTTGTGACTTTACTAAAACACATCAGCCCAGGTGTGGAAAGGGATTTAGAGGCCTACATTCCTTGATTATATGCTACTGGGATCCACAAAACCTGTCCAATTATCACATAACCAGGTAGGCACCTAAACTCACTCAGCACCTACATTTTCACTATAAAAGAACCCTGGGTACCTACATGTATGCCTGAGCATATACACTGCTGTCTCAGGAACATACTCACTTCCCTATCTCCCACCTCAGCCCCAATGTGATCTCAAACCAAGTAGATATGGGTGTTAATGTGTCATTGATGAGCAGTTCAATGTATAGATAAACTATTATGAACAGAACTACATACAGAAATGAGGTACCAAAATTCTGTGTAGTTGCAACCTGAGACTCCCCTATCCTGGGCCTCTTTATTTCTATCCAGCCTGATGTGTGTCCCAGGAAACCAAAGCCTGCATGAAGAAGTGAAGCATCTCTGCACTTTCTGAAACACTTCCGTCCCTGTTTACCATTTCTTTGGCTGTGGTACTCATGCAATTTCTCCAGCTCTCCTTTTGTTTTGGTCATTCCCAGGTATCCTGAGTGCATTTGTTCCAATATTTTCCACATCGTTACTATGGGAATCACCAGCCATGTCCTCTTTGAGAGGACTGCTGAGATCCCTATAAGCTCATTTTTATAGTGCGGGGAGGCAGGTGAAAGGGTTGATTTTTTTTCTCCCTCCATTTCTTATAGTTCATATCACTCCTTGCAACCATTCATGTTTAGCTGTTTGTCTCCAGTTCATCTCCTGTGCCAGGAGATGCAGCACATGATGCTTTTATCATGTTCACTTGGATGTTTACTGCTTGTGCCAGACCATCAAGCTGTGTATTATCAGAAAGAGCATATATTCTTGAGAGTCTGTCTGCCATTACTAATGTCCAGGTTGGAGCTCCTTTTTTTTTATTTGTATTTTTCAAAATAGTTGCTGTTTCCTTGGTGGTACATCTCCAAGTCCCATTTTGGTGTAATGCAATTAGCGGTTTGTGATCAGATTCTGCTTTGAAGCTACAACCCTACATAAAGCCTTGGCATGTCATACGCCAAATCTTGGGTCTCTTTTTCAATTTGTATGTACTTTGCTCTGCAGCTGTTGTAGCCTTAGATGCATTTAAGAGTGGCAAAGCATCCAGTCCTTGATGTTGTAAAAGTACTTCTCCCAGCCCTCCTTTTGAGGCATCTGTGGGGAGCATTATCTCTGTCAATAGGTCAAAAAGGTGCACCACCAGAGCTGACGTCACACTCTGCATTGAATCATGGAGCTTTCGTGCCCTGGCATTAGTGCACATTCTGTGACCTAGTGGAGAAGATGCCTTGGTGAAGTGTGTGAACTATATAGTTAAGTATGAATATGATAAGAGAATTCAACACGCCTAGCATCCTTTGACTGCCTTTTTTATCTTCAGGCCTCGGCGTGTTCTGTATTGCCTGAATCTTTGATGCATCCGGCAAGATTCCCTTCACAGTCCATCTCTCTCCCATGTATGTTCTTTCTGATTGAAATTGACATTTGGCCTTATTCAGTTTAAGATCACTAGCTCTAGCTACTTCCAGTATTCTCCTCAGATACCTCTGATGTTCACTGGCAGTGCTGCCCCGAATTATGTCATCAGTGTACACTCTTACACCTAACAGCCCCTCTAGCATTTGGCTCACTGTACAGTGACATACTTTTGGAGCTAAATGTAGTCTGAAAAGACAGTCTTAAGAAGCAGTAGTAGCTGCCAAATCATACAGATCGTGGAGCTCACAGTGTCCAAGAGGATCTGCCAAAATACTGCCAGTTCATCTAATTTGCTGAAGAATTTGGCTTCCGCTAGCTCAGATAATAATTTACTTCTTGTTGGCAAGTGGAAGTGTTTGTTCAGCTCCTTAGGGACCATACACAGCTTTAGTTCTCTTCTTTTCCTCTCTACAATTACTAAGGAGTGAACCCCATCTATGGGCTCCTCTAGTCTACAAATGATACCATTTGCTGTCATGAATTGCAGCCATTCTACCTTCTAAGACTAGAGAGACTTTTCAGGTAGCATGTACCACAGGTTCTATATCTTCTCTTAATTGTATTGTGTATGTTACCAAGAGGCCCCCATTTCCTGTGAATATATCTTTAAGTGATGCTGTTGTACTTTCACATCTGGTTCTGTGTTGTCTTTCTGTCTCTCTCTGTCAGACATCCACTTAATGAAACCAAGCACCTCATACATGTGTAGGCCCAAGAGTACTAGACTGTGTCTAGTCAAGCTTCTAAGGAAGCTCTGTGAAACACTGTGCACTATTAGTAGTCAAGGACATAAAATATTTGTATAATTCTACTGAACCAGCATCGAGTGGTTAAAAAATATTCTCTCGCATAGCCCTCTCAGAGCCTTCCATTTCCATGAGCTTCACAAGGAGGGCCCTGACAAAGGTTCTCATATCCAGATAGAAGAGACTGGTCCTGACCTCAAGCCTCAGGAAGCAATGAACAGTTCATGACATGGGAATTATATCTAACCCTCCGATCTGTCACCCAACCCAAACTCCAAATCCACAGTATGCACTGAGCCTTCAGCCACCATGGATTCTTAAGCCAATTCAAACATCTTTTTACCTATGTGGGAGTCCAACTCAATAAGCAAAATCAGCCTCTGTGCCTCCAAAACCATAGCGAAGAGAAACTCCATTAACCAATGCAGGAACTTTGCATTGTAACAAAGCAATCTACAGTGGCACTGATCACATTTTAACTTTAGTCCAAGGCTTGCAAACAGATGGAGGTACTATCAGATCTAATTGTGGGGACATATAGTCTTTACTTTGATATAAACACAACCATACCTCTTCCATGACAATTCCTAATTGTCTTCTGCTGCATCAAATATCTGCCCAGAACATGATGAACAAAACCCTGCAGTATCCTTTAGCCAAGTCATGACCATACAAAGTCCAGGGCCTTAAGCTTCTTTAAATGGTGGTTGGCTGGTAGGGTTAGAATGAAGTTGCTCTTTCCATCCTTTTTTATGATAATCAGTCACATACCCCATCAGCAACAACAGAAAGTCTACAGATCTGATTTCTCAAGATCGTAGGGAGGTGATTAATGCAATACATTTATTAAAATCCAGTGCTAACTGTATTTTTAAAACAGCTTTTCTCTTTAGGAATCTTGAAAACTAGTTTGTAACAGCAAAACCTTTGCATTTCTTTTAAAATAACTAGGAGGTCTCTATTTTAAACAAATGCACAGCAGATATAGCATCTTACTATTCACAGCTTCTTCTAAATTACAGAATACTAGAAGTTTTACCTGACATTGCTTGGGTCCTTGAGGGAAGGGGGGCTGAGGATGTGCGGGATGAGGAGTCAGGGCAGGGGGTTGGGAATATGAGTGGTTCAGGGCAGGGACTGAGGCACAGGAGTCAGGGTTGGTTGGTGAGGAGGGGCTCAGGGCAGGGGTGCAGGAGTTAGGGCAGGATGTTGGGAGATGTGGGGGGCTCAGGAATGGGGACTGGGATGTAGGAGATGCAGGAGTCAGAGCAGGGTGTGGGGTACAGAAGTCAGGGATTGGGGGACTCAGGGCAGGGGGGTGGGGCTGGCCAACGACTGCTCCCTGGGGGTGGCAAACTCTCTCAAATATATAGTAGATATAATATCAAGTCTGCTTTTAGGAAGAATTGGAAATATCTAATTGTTATCTATCTGAATAAATGTCTTATGTGCTCCATACTCTTGTATTACCAAAAGGATATATTAATAGTGAACATGCATGCTTACAGTTTTGCACTTTAAATTGTATTTATGGCCTGAGAGAGTATTTACACCAGTCCTACATCATAATAAGCTAGTTATGGACATTAGCAGAAAAAAGAACAATGTTTCCAAACTTTCAAGCAGATAGATTCTGCCACCCTCACTTAAACTGAATATTCTCCTACCCATCAAATAGTCCTAATGTGGTGGCCATCAAATCTAGAGCTCCTTGGTGCTATTTGAGTAGCAAGACATTACTCAATGAAGCAGCAGTGGCATAAAGTAAATTCTTTATAAATATAGAACCCAACCCTGCATTTCTTGCACACCCAGAGCTCTCAATAACATCCGGAAGAGTTTTAGGTGCAAAAGGAATGCGCATCTGAGCCCAGACTAATCTCCAGAATAGCTCTGAATTAGCACAATACTTGCCGTGATATTATGAAGACTGCAAGTGCTCCAGTTTTTGTGGGACCTGATCCAAAATTCCTGAAAGTGGTGGAATAAACTCCAGTTAAGTTCATTATTGTTTGTTTGGTTTAGTGTGTCAGGTATCAAATCAGTTCTCAATTTAAATATTTTACTAGATTAGTATGTACATTTCTTTCCCAGCACTTCTTTACTTTTGCCACTATCTCCTTATCCTATTTCCTCCTCTGATATGATGATTGGACAAGATGACAGGTTCTAGGAGCTTGCACAGATCAAGATGCAGAGCAATACAGCTAACTCGCCTGGTATCCTGACCATTCATTCATCATACCATTCGTCTGGTATTCTGCCGACAGAATTGGCTATTATAGTCAGACCAGGTCCATCTGTGTAAGGTATTCCTATAAGAACCAGGTTTTTTTATTATGTTTTGTTTTGTTTTATTAGTATTTGGCCCCATTTCTATAGTGTCTGAATAACTCACCATCTTCATTGTATTGATCTGCTTCTGCACTGTGAGCTGGGGGTATAATTCTCCAGTCATGTACTCACACTTGCACTAGCTCTCATTAAAATAGCATGGATTTGAATAGTAGTGTGGACATCATAACCCAGGCAGAGGCAGTGAAAGCATGGCTTAGCTGTGCTGAGTAAAAATACACTTGAAACAGGTGGACGCTGGGCATAAATGTGTTTGAGCCTCTCTGACAAAGAGGTAATTAGGGTCAGGGAGCAAGATCAGGAAGAAGTTCTGCCATGTAAGCTCCTTGAGTAAGTGCCAATCTGACTTCCACTGGTCACATCATTACGTAATCCTGTTTTCACTGAAATCAATGAGATTTTATCACTGGGTTTGATGGGGATAGGGTCAAGCCCTTTAGTGTAACGAAGCACTGTCAGCACCAAAGTTAGGACTGCACCACGGTTTTCATTTCATTTGGGCTCTTGACTCTTTCCTTTTAGGTATCGCTACAAGGTCATGACAAGCCGAACCCCAGAACTGGTATTTTGAATTGAATATTAATAGTTTAAAAACATTTTTTTTAATTGTTCATGAAATATCACTCTTTTATCAGAACCTTTTTTGTAAAAGAAAATAATAACTAAAAATTAATTGTTATCTGAATATCAATTGTACCATATATGGAAATGAAATAAATTAATTTAACTAGAAACAAGAAGCATGTTAGTCTGACTTTAAATATAGAGCTGCTACCTGTGCCTCCATAATGTGGAAGGGCTTGGATTCGATCTTGTTGGAATAAGATCCTGAAGCAAAACATCTTATTTGGCTTTTTTTTCTCTAGTTACTTTTTCAATTGCACTGCTGGTGAGTAATGCAGCCATCTCAAACTAATGTCTCTAGAAAATCTAGAACTCACATAAATAATATTCACTTACAGGTGTCTTTTCGTTCTGCTTTTTCTTCCAACTTATAGTACGTTTTATTTCCCCTCTCTTTTTCTTTCTTTGTCAAATTATACTCTTCTTTTTTGCTTTCCTCGTCTTCTTTCTTTGTCATATACTTCCCCTCATTTTCCATCATCCATTCTCTTTTCTTTGCCCTTGTTCACCCATTACCACCACTGCTCAGCCATTTTGGTATTTCAACAGGTCCAATCCTGTCCATATCCTATTTTCTCACCAATGGCGTTCTCCCATTTTCTCACCAATGGCTTTCTCTCATTTTTTTGTCCCATATCTTGGGGTTACTTCCCCTTCTTTTCTCCATATCTTTATCTTGCTAGGATTAGCAATGCAAGGAGTATTTCCACTAAAAACTTAGGTTCCTTGGGTCTGATCCTCTTTTCAGTAAAGCCAATAAGAATCTTTCCACTGACTTCAGTAACCTTTAGATCAAGCCTCTACAATATAGATGGGGGTGGAGGCAGTATTAGAACAACTTACCCAGCTGTTTACCAATATAGGAACTTTCCTTTCAATATCATAATCAGAGCTTTCCTTGCTCACAGTATCCAGAAAATTTGCTGAACGTTGATTGTGTGCTGTACGTTTATTGACTGAAACACTTGAGTTGTTGCTTTTCATATTGGTAATTTTAGAGCACAGATGCCTGGCATATTTACTCACATACCAGAGCTCACATTTAATGAGCAAAATGTCAAGTATATTGTTATCCACCATGAAAACTGTGAAAAATATCCTTGCCATCTGCACCGTGCCTTCTGTTTCAGCCTAAAAGAATTTTACAAGCAACTACATGAAATAAACATTCAAGTCAATATTTATAAATGAAAACTGCCTCATACAGGCCCAATCCTGCTATACTTCCCCACCTCAGACTCCTACAAGCATTTGTGGAAATTTTTAGTAGGCTAAGGGAGGCAGAAGAAGTCTTTCAATACTTGCTCATTGCTATATTCGTCCATTACATTCACAACAGAAAGCGAGATAGTTGAAAAAGAGAAACGGAACTAAAAGTTATTGACATAGTTTAAGGGCCAGATCTGCTATTTATTGGCATAATGTCATTGATTTCGATAGAGCTCTGCTGATTTACACGATTCAAGAAACTAGTCCTAATTGTAACAATCACAAAATTCACTAGTGAATGGGGAATTTGACAGAGGGATTTCATATAATGGCATTTATACAATACTTGAACTACTTAGATTGTATGCTATTTGAGGCAGGAACCATCTTGTTGTTCTGTCTTTGGCTATGTCTACACTACAGATTTTTTGGAGGAAAACGGCCGTTTTTCCGAAAAAACTTCACTTACATCCACACTGCAATCGCATTCTTTTGGGAAAAAAATCAAAAGAACAGAGGGGGTTTTCCGACATTGGTAAGCCTCTCTCTACAAGGAAGAAGTCTTTTCCCGAAAGAGCTCTTTTGGGAAAAGGCGTGGGGAAGAGGGAGTTCTTTCGAAAGAAGAGGAAAGAGGAAAAAGCACAGGTGACCTGGTGGCTACTCCATTCATAGCACTCACAGATTACATGCAAGATAGCGTCCATTCAGTGTGGAGACTGCTTTTTCAATGTGCTTTGGCAGTGTGGAAACTCTCTTTCGGAAGAAGTTTTTTTGGAAGATCTCTTCTGGAAAAGCTTCTTCCGAAAGAAGCCTGCAGTCTAGACGTAGCCTTTCTCTTAGGCAGTACTACAGCACAAATAATACAGAATAATATGGCTGTATCTGTATCCAGATGGAAAGGTATGATCTCCTAGATTTGGGCCTGTTCTTGAAAACCTTCAATCCTGTTTCTTGGATGAGAATTAAGGGTGCTTGGTTTGTCACATGATCACATCCCAAGAAATAATGAGAATAAAGGCTCTTGCCCACTGCACTTATCTGAACATCCCAAAAGTAATGAAAGTCCAGACGGACCCCTATGTAGCAAAATTGATTAAGGGCTTGTCTATACTTAAAACACTACAGCGGCACAGCTGTACCACTTCTGTGTGGACACTGCCTACAACTGTGGGAAGGACTTTCCCATTGGTGTAGGTAATCTACCTCCCCGAGAGACTGTAGCTAAATTGATGGGAGAACATTTGTGGTAACCTAGCCCTGCCTCCACAGGGACTTAGGTCAGTTTATCTACACTGCTCTGGGGTGTGGATTTTTCTTGCCCCTGAGTAATGTAGTTTTGTTAACCTAATATTCTAGGGTAGAGCAGGCCTAAGAAAAGGCAGACCTACTCCCTGACTCGAGAGAGACTGCAACCTCTGCCATTTACATCACTTGCTTTTCCCAAGCCACCCACTGGGAAAGCACCGACCCATGCAGTCAAAGGCTGATGAAATAGAGACATGGAGCTGGGATGCCATCTGCATTTTCATGGCACTCCCACTGACCCTGCCTCTCTGTGTTCCCTAATGGCCCTGCATGCACAGGTTGAACAGGAGGATCAAAGAAGAAGAAAAGATAGATTGGAGTAGAGAAAATACTTGTTTAAATGAAAATATTTTAATAATTAGTGAATGTGACAAATACTTATGAGAAAACAAATACTGATGAATATCATAAGTTGTTTAGCTATGCAAGTGTTTCACGAGTGTTCTTCTTGAAGTCCTGGGTTTCCTTTGATCATTTCCAATATGATCCTTTCTTGGGCAGATAGGCCAGTCTCTAAGGGCATCACTACACTAGGAAATTATTTCGAAATAACTAAATTCAAAATAATATCTCCCAAAATAACAAAATCAAAATAGCATGTCCCCACTACGGGGGAGCCTTGAAATCAGTCCGAGGCAGGATCCTTTATTGTGGCTGTGCTACCTCAACTTAGAGCCCCAGGAAGCACTGAAGAGCAATTAATTTGAATGACTGTGGGGAGTAGTTATTTTGAAATAACAGCAGAGAAGCATCCACACTACCGCTATTTCAAAACAACTATTTCAAAATAAGTGCTATTCCCCAAGGAAAGCAGGAGTACAGATTTTGAAATAGCCAGCCTGTTATTTTGAAATAACAGGCTTGGTAGTGTGGAAGCTCTGCTTATTATTTCGAAATAAAGGGGGTTATTTTGAAATAACTCTCTAGTGTAGACAAGGGCTAAGAGACACATCTCACCTTCCAGCTGAGTGAATTTCAATTTGAAATTCCCTGACGCTACTCATCTTCATTGTATCACCTCATGCCTGCTGTAAGAAGTTTTCTGTATAGCATAAACATCAAAGGATCACAAATAAGTGCAGATTTAAAAAATGGGTCCAGCATAACCACTTGAACAGTGTATGTTAAATGGCTCTCTCTATGACCAAACCAACACAGTTTGCCAACTACAGACTTCTGCCAGCAGAGCTGTGTTGGTCAGGGATGTGAAGAAGTATGATCCCTGATCAACACACCTTTGATGGCAAAAGCTCAAATGTAGATGCAGTTATACTGGCAAAAGTACAATTACACCAGTATGGCTTATTTCTCTTGGTGTGATGGTAGTAAGAGGTGAGGTATAATTTACGCCACTAAAGTGCACTTTTACCAGTATAGTGCACTGGTATTCCTATACCGGCAAAGCACTCCTAGGCTACGTCTACATTGCATCCCTCTTGCACAAAAGCCTATGCCAATGAAGTGTGGATTAGCATATTGCCATGCTTCATTTGCATAATTAATTAGGGACCGTTTTTGCACAAGAGGCTTTTGCGCAAAAAGGAGCTGTGTAGATGCAAGAGGGATGCAATGTAGATGTAGCCTTAATGTGGACGTGCCAAAGCTCAAGTTGTAGAGACTTGTGTGTTGAGCTCTCTAGTTTAGTCCCTGTGTGATGGGACATACAACAGCATAAAAGGAATAGAGGAGGTTCTATGGGTTTCATCAACCCCACCACATTACCCCTGCATATTGTGCCAGGGCTGGAAGAGGAAGAGTTAAAAGGAGGGAACTCCACTCAAAAGGGTGCAAAATGGTTTTAAAAAGGGGAGAGGCACATCTGAGTATATTGTAAGATTAGAAACAGAAATACAAAATAGCATGAGAAATTAAGAGTATAGGGTAACTGGTTTGTTGGACATTGAAAAAGCATATGATATCCTGTGGGGTGGGATGATTTGTTATATAAATAGACCATGACAGGATTGAAAGGATGACTATTCTGGTGGATAAATCATTTTTTGAGTAAGAGGACCAAATAGGGTAGACTAGGGAAATTCTTACCAGATATTGATAGTATTGCTAGTGGAACATCTCAGGGGTGTGTTGACAGTCTTAGCCAGTAGCGCAGGAACATTTTTAGAAGTGGGGGTGCTGACATGTCTCCCCTTACCTTTGGTCTCTCCTCCTGAGGCCAGGAGCAAAGCCCTGGCATGCAGGGCCAGCAGCTAGGATCCAGGGTACAGGGCTGGCAGCAGAGTCCCCAGCACATGGGTCTGAAGCTGAGCCCCTCGGTGTGCAGAATCGGCACCTAGGAATCCAGGCCCACAGCCAGCAGCAGAGCCCCACAACGTACAGGGCTGGCAGCAGAGCCCCGGGTGCGCAAGATAGCAGCTGGGACCCAAAAAGTAGAGCCAGTCACAGAGTCTCCAGAGTGTGGGGTGGCAGCAGAGCCCCCAGTGCATGGGGAAGCAGCTGGGACTCTGGCAGTAGGTCAGGAGCCCAGGGGTGCTTCACCCACTCACCCTCCCCGACACACACACAACCCTAGTTCCCATGCCTATGGTCTTACTTTATTTATCATTATAATAAATGATCTCCCAAAAAGTCTGAGGGCAGATATTACCCTTTTTGTGAATGACTGTGCTCTATGGATTAAACACTGGAGAATTAGAGTGGCTGGAGAGAGAATTAATGAAGCACTCAGGGAGGTCTCAGACGTGCCTGGGAATTTAAATTTTCAATTGCTAAAACAAAGGGACTGATCTTCAGTAGAAGAAAAATTAAAAATACGTGCAATTTATTTCTTTATGGAAACCAGGTGCATGTAGTTAACAGCTTTAAATTTGGATGCACTGTTTGATAACTAACTTACTTCCAGTATGGCCCTTCCAAGTATTACAAATAAATGTTAAGGAAGGATTAATCTATTCAAAAGTAAGGCTGGGATTAATTAGGGAGCAGACAAGAAAGTGCTGATGATGCTAGATAGAGAGTTAATAAAATATGTCATAAATTGTATATGTCAAGCCTGTACTTCTGGATCAGGGCTTTAAAAGTTAGCATCAATTCATTCTTAAGGGTAATGAACTGCATGTGGTGCATTTCATTTCCATAATTCTATGATGCCGCTGTGTAGTTCCTAGCTATTTAAGAATGAAAATGTTAGAGCTGACATTTTGGGCTAAAGTCAAGGAAAATAGTGCAGATAAGAATACTGGAAATATATATGAGGAATGTCAAGAATTAAGTGGATGAAATGTAGCCCGACACAATAAACTCCCTCATGGTTTTAGGGTTAAAATGTGAGTGAAGGAGTTAAGAAAAAAGGAAGGACTAGAAGAGATTTAAATCTATAGTTATAGGACAATCAATTATACCTGGAAAAAATGACTCACTGGATGAGGATTTAGAATAATATTATAAAATAAAAGGAAGGAGTTGTCCTAAATGATAGATAAAGTTTATGACTTTATATAGAGTAAATGGAGTCACATAGTCTGGGTGCAACCCTTTTCATCCCTGAGACAGGAATTAAGAAATCTAAAAAAAAAATCTGATTTTGTGGCTATTATGTATTGTGTCCAGTTGTGGGCACCACATTTCAGGAAAGGTGTGGAGAAATTAGAGAAGGTCCAAAGAAGAGCAACAAAAATGATTAAAGTGACTAGAAAATGTGACTTATGAGGGAAGATTGAAAGAACTGGGCTTGTTTCATTTGGAAAAGAGAAGACCGAGACAGGCAAGAAAGCAGCTTTCAAGTACCTAAAAGGGTGTTCACAAGGAGGAGGGAGAAAAATTATCCTCCTTAACCTCTGATGATAGGACAAGAAGCAATGGTCTTAAACTGCAGCAAAGGAGGTTTAGATTAGACATTACGAAAAAATTCCTAACTATCAGGGTGCTTAAGCACTGGAATAAATTGCCTAGGGAGGTTGTGTAATCTCCATCACTGGAGATATTTAGGAGCAGGTTAGATAGACATCTATCGGAGATTATCTAGACAGTGCTTGGTCCTGCTGTGAGGGCAGGGGACTGGCCTTGATGACCTTTCGAGGTCCCTTCCAGTCCTAGTATCCTATGATTCTATAACAGCTGAATTGGTGGGATTAGGGATAAGGAACATACAGCCTACCATAGCTGTTATCTTTTCAGGTCCATGATCAGGTATGCTGGTAATTAAAAGTGATAACTGGTAAAGCAGGAGTGACCTAATAAAGGAAATATTGTTTCTGACAACAAGGTTAGTTTGTTCCAGCACGACCATAGTTAGAGCCCTGCATGGATACAAAATTTGTATCCGCATCCACATCTATATCTGCAAAAATGAGCTGTATATATCTGCATCAACATCCACAAATGCGGATACCTGTGGATATAGAGCTTATATCCGTGAATTTGCAGGACTCTAACCATAGTACTAGCATGAATTCCAGGACATCTGATATCTGGTAAAAAAAAAAAAAGTGGCAGATAAGGAAGGGGGAAATGCTTTAAAAACAGAGGAACTGATATAGACTCCTTTGAGTATACAGGAATTTAAGGTTTTGTTTAAAAAAAGATTTATAAAGGAATGGCAAGACTTACAAACCAAGGAGAAAAGAGGAAGAAGACACTGTGAGGTTATTGTGCTGCTCCAGTTTGCTCATGAAAGGATCAGTGAAGTACTCATATTTAGACTGTTAACTGTGCCCTGTGGCTTGAATGACAATTTATATTTATTCACCAGATACAAAGCTGAGTTATGTACCACATGTAAGGTTAAAGAACAAGTTGATCACCTCATACAGGAATGCAGGGGGGCTGTGTCTACATTGGCACCCTTTTCCGGAAAAGGAATGCTAATGAGACAAGTCGGAATTGTAAATGCAGCGGGGATTTAAATTTTCCCCGCGGCATTTGCATGAACATGGCTGCCGCTTTTTTCCGGCTCGGGGCTTTGACGGAAAAAAGCGCCAGTCTAGACGCGGCTCTTGCGGAAAATAAAGCCTTTTCCGGAAGATCCCTTATTCCTGATTTTATCTTGGGCAGATGGTGACTTTGTTTCCCAAATAAAATTTGTGTGGAAAAAGAGGAAGCATTGTTTTCCTGGTCGGTATTTGTTGGCCAGATCAGGCTCTATCACTACACCTCTTAATCCTTTATCTCCCTGTTCCTTTGTCCACTGGCCCTTTATACTTAAATCACCCTTACCTTTGAGAACAGTGTCAGTCTCCAAACAAGACCCAATACTAATAAACAAAGCCTAGGAACTTATCTATAGAGAAGAGTGCTCATTTATTATTTTATTGTAGTACTTAAGGACTCCAACCAAGATCTAGGCCCTGTACAAACACTTAGTAAGGGACCATTCCTGTCCCAAAGAGCTTCTGGATCCTGAAAACACTTAGGCCTTGTCTACACTTACTGGCACCATTGATCTACTTCAGCTATACAAGTAGCGTAGTTGAAGCCAATATACTCACCGTGGCATCTTGCATGTGGTCAGGTCGGTGGGGGCTGCTCTCCCATTTATGCCAGCTACTCTTCCCATTGTGGTGGAATACCAGCGTTGATGGGAACACAGTTGGAGATTGATTTATCGCATCTAAGCCCACCTAATAAATCAGAAGCTGATGGATCGATTGCTACAGTGTCGATCCACCGCATAATGTAGACAAGGCCTCACACAAGTGGCTAACTGTTATGCCCATGAGTAGCCACATTGGCTATAATAGGAGTACTCTCATATCTAAGATTAAGCACAAGTGCAAGTGTTTGTAGGATTGGCATGGAACTAGAGAAGACAGACAGGAGAGAGGGAGTAAAATAATCTACAATAGGAATTAAGCAAATACCTTAGGACTTCTCTAGATAAGGGAAATTGATATTGCTGTAACTACATTATTGTAGTCACATTGGTTCAAGCCCCATCTTATCGCAGAGCAGTTCAGCTACACTGGTATAGCTAAACCTCAGCATAGACAGCTTTCTTAGACTGAGAGTGCAAACCAAGCCAGTACTTCATAGGGCTCCATTCCAAGTCAGGTGCATTTGTGTATGGTGTGCACACATGGCCATCATTCCTTATCGGCTAATGAAATGCTTCCTTTGTTTATACAAGGTCTAGCAAACTGGGATTCTGGTCCATGACCAGGAGCCCCCAGACACTATAGTGATACAAATAACAACACCATTCTCAGCCAATCTTTGTTCTAACTTGTACATTTTGACACTAATAATGTTTAGCACTTCAGTTTATGAAAGACAAATCATAGAATCATAGAATCCTAGGACTGGAAGGGACCTCGAGAGGTCATCGAGTCCAGTCCCCTGCCCTCATGGGGCTTCCCATTTATCAATCTGCATAGTAGAACAGTGCTTGGAAAACCTTTTTATTCAGTAACACTGTAGTACATGTTAACTGAACTGATTTGCATGTCTAAATAGGCAGGATCTTTAGCTCTGTCTTTAAATTCTTCATCAGCTTTAAGTTCCACATCAGCTTTAAACTCCTCATTAACTTTAAGTTTCCCATACATAACCTGTATTAGTGCTTTATATTTCTTGCTCACTTTATCAGAAGGTAGCCTATGCCTTGAGTTTAATTAAAACATTTTAGGTTCATTAACTGTAGTTAAAATAAAAGGAACTTTGAGCATCATATAACTGAAGCTAGAGATTCTGCCTTCATTAAAGTCAGTGTAAATGTTTCCTTTGATTTTAATGGGGTTGGGATTTTACTCTGATACATAACACCATCCATCTTCCTGTTAAAGAAGGAAAACAAGAGAAATGTGGAATCAGTTTGTCCATTGAAATTACACAGAAGTAACCTCCAGATTAATGTACAGTAGACTTCTGATAATCCGGAACCTTTGGGACCTAGGTGGTGCCGGATTATTGGATATGCTGGATTATCAGGAGGTACTATAAATTGGTTATATATATATATACACACAGTATATAAAGTGTTTTTAACCCTTTTTATTGTAGCACAAACACTGTCCAGCGTCACACAATGCCAGTGGCAGACTGACTCGGTCCTGTCTGGTTTCACTTGGTTCAGCTGCCACCGTTGCTGCCTTATGACTCGTTTTTTGCCGAAGCTCACTCACTAGGCTCTTGCGGTTTTGATGCTGGACTATCGGGAGTGCCGGACTATTGGAGTTTTACTGTATTAAAAACATTGACTGTGGTGTGTTTGCATCTTTCAGTCTAGTATTTTCCCCTGATTTTATTAAATCAAAATTACTTGTATGCTCAGAGACTTTTGTTAAAACCAAGAATTACTTGTATTTTTATGTCATGCAGTTAATTTGAAATTAAGGAAATGTTGAGGCATCTCTTTTCTAACATTTACCTTTGCCTGTATGCTTGGTAAAGATTATCCTGAAAGATTAGCCCTTAGCAGAGACATTTAAAAATCTGTTTTACTTGGCAAATAAATCACCTTTGTTTGGGGTCTGAATCTACTGTTTCCCTCTGCCTCCCAAACTATCTCAGATTTATTGTAGAATCAAACAAATTCTGTAATTCATTTAATTGAAGTTGTGAAATCTGAAAATGATCTAGAATATGACTAATTGGAGTTCCTGAATGTACTTTTGAATATTTTGGGGGTAGACCCTAGGTAAATTGACATAAATCAACACTAAAGTTAATTTATACCTGTGGAGGATCTATCCCTGTGAATCTATCATCCATGTTCAACAGAAACTTTTCCTATCAATATGCTCAATGCTATTCCCACTGAAAGTCATTTGGAGTTTTGCTTTTGACCTCATTGGGAATAAAATTGGGCTTAAAAAGTGCAAGTTTCTTCTCAGCCTCCAACTTAGGCCAATGAAACTTTCTTCTAACATTTTGGTCTTTCATTCCTCACTCTTTGATATCATTAGTATAAGAAAAAACAGGAAAAAATGATGCATATGCCCTACAGCCATTCCACTGTAAAAAAAAGTCTTTTCACCAGTGAAGAGTTTGCTTAGCTCTTATGAAGGAAGATTGGTGAATTTATTTTATTTTGAAGAGAGTTGTATGGTATTGACATGTTCCTTGTATCCAGCAGCCCTGAAGAGTTGAAAAGGGGGTTCTTTGCTATTTTCCACCCAATCCATAGCATGTTTCCCTCGCATGTCAGTGCAAGGCTTTCACAAAGATAAAGGTAAAATATGACCTTTATGTAGTAATAAAGCTTTTCGTTTATCATTTATTATTTGTTCAGTATCTGATTGCCTCTTTCAGCATCATTCTGGAAAAGGCGGTTCAACAAATCGGCCAACATCTATTTCTCTTCTGTCTTTATCTTCCTTCGCCTAGGTCTATACGAAACCAGGCAAGTTAGCTTATGGTATCTTAAACTGAGCTGCTGCAGCAGCTACACATGCTCCTGTTGGCTTCCCTTATTCCCCACAGAATAAGGAGTACAGGACCCTGGTGGTGGGCTGCCCTCAGCATTCAACCTGGGGGTTTACACCGGATCCGCTAAATCGAATACTGGAAGATCGACCTCTGGAAGATCATTCTTCTCCTTAGTGTAGACATGCCCATCCTGCCCTACTTTCTCTTTCCCCCCTTCTCTTCTTCCCTCGCTGTACTTAATTCCACACAATTCCCAGCTTTCTGTTCATTCTCACCTGAGACCACTTTTTGCTTTGCTCCAACGCATTGCTGCTATTTCTGGGTGTGAACCAAACCATAAAGACAGGAGTAATTTAAAAATGACAGGCTCACTGAAGTTTTTAAGGCCATTTGCACAAGCATTAAATCAGAGCTGGCAGATGACGAAATGTAGAATAAGGTGCAGTACCTATTAGGTGCCGCTTTATGGCCGAGCTCTCAGGAGGCCTATTTCTTTCAGGGCTTGTTAGTAAGCGCCACATAGGCTTTCCCAAAGCTAACACCACCTCTGCCTGGGGCTGCTTTAATAAAAGTTTAAAACAATCTTTAACATTTCAAAAATAGAGTCTATCACCACAACAGTGCATACAACATTTCTGGCATCCTCAGCCAGCCCCAGAACTCTTCTTCTGTCCTAGTTTACTTCTTCAAGAAGCAGGCGCTCTCAGCCCTTCCTAGGTGGAGTTCAACAAGCAAACCCCTTCTGCTGATCTCCAAACCCTACTCTGGTGTGACAGGGCAGACTCACCCTGCAGGGGCAGGGCGGACTCTCCCCACACTCAGCGCGCCCCAATCCCAGTGCTTCATGGGGAGCATGGTGTGTGGCCCATCACCTGTGCCATGTGTTTCCATGCCGCGCTACGGCTGAGTGGCGCCATGGCCAGAAAACGCATGCCTTGGCCACGCCAAGAGCATGCCGAGAGTGACGAAGAGAAGGGAGGCGGGGTCTTGGGGGGGCGTGCAGGGCGTACCCGGCAGGGAGGGGCCGGCACCAGAGGTCAGGCGGGAAATACAAAAGGGGACAGCAAGACAGGGAAGGGCAGGCCGAGGGAGTGAGGGGAAGGAGCGCTTGGAGCAAAGGAGGAGGAGCGAGAGAGAGAGAGGCAGAACGAGAGGGAGGAAGGAAGACAGGCGCTGGCAGCGCGCTGGCTGCCTGGTTGAAAGAGGCAGCTTAGAGGGGGTAGCGACCCCCCTTTCAGTTACACTAGGGTAGAAAGTAGCTCAGGGCGGGGCTTCCTTTCTAAAAGCCCACGGGCTGGTGTGTGATAGCAGGAGGCTCCACCAGCTGGACAGGACCTTAATGGAGCCTGTCCTTAGGGCCCTGGGCTGGGACCCGTGAGAGAGGGTGGCTCTGGGTCCCCCTACCCCATCTGCCACAGGCGGGTGCAAGGCCCACGGCACCGCTACTAATTGTGACATTGATAGACTACCGGCCAGGCCGGAGAACCTTAAAACCAAACGCTACAAGAGGACGGCTGGGAGGCTACGAGGCCAAGGATGGCCATGAGAGGGGAGGGAGCGGGACCCCGCTCTTTCACAACGGGTGGAGAATGTGGGCAGGATTCCCGGTATTCCTGGACTGAAGGGAGTACTGGAATAGAGGAGTGGATAAGCCTCGGTGAATTGGGATTCTATTCCTTTTCGGGTTTTTTTTCATTGCTAATTTAATTTGTTCTGGAGGAAAAGATGGAGTCAGCCAACATGTTCGAATGGCTGGCAGAAAACCAAAGGCAGCAGCAACAGCAACAGACTCTGCTGATACAGCAGCTGTCATCACAACACCGGGAGCAGCAAAGACAGCTCGTGCAGGAACTGGTGGAACAGTACCAAGTACAGCACGAGCAGTGGATACAACAGCACGGGGCACCGCCACAGGGCGGAGCTACGCCTCTGGTGAGCGATGAGACTGACCTGGGCCTGGTTCAGCAGCTGCCAATACGACTGACTAAGATGGGCCCAACGGGCGACCCTGGGGTGGTTTTGATTACGTTTGAGAGGGTGGCCACCACGGCCCGCTGGCCGGAAGAGCATTGGGCCACCCTGCTAGCCCTGTACCTGACGGGCTCAGCTCAACTAGCCTATCGGAGTTTGAACTCTCACGAGGCCCTACACTATTACAAGGTTAAAGACGCGATTCTCGATCGAATGGGCATAACCCCAGAGACTTATCACCAGAGGTTCAGGCAGGAATGGTATCCCCCCAGGGCAAGGCCCCGAGCCTTCGTGTAAAGATTGACAGAAGCCGGGTGGTGCTGGCTGGAGCCGGACCAGCGGTCGGCGGCCCAAGTGGCAGAAACAGTGGTTCTCAAGCAATTCCTGCGCATTCTGCCTGGTGGGGGACAGCGGTGGGTACGACGACACCACCCATCTACGCTGATCGAGGCAATCATGCTGATGGAGGATTACACGATGGCGGAGGCAGCTGAGGTAATAGGGAAACCGGCTTGAGATGTTCCCCCACCGAGGTCCGGAACTGACACGGCGACCCAGCAGAGAGAAAATAGAGGGGCTGGGGGGGCCGAACGCGAATGCCGGGATGGAGAGAGGGACGACGACTAGCCCCGGTGTGGTCACCTCCTGTGCGAGAAGAGGCACCCACGAAGGCCCCCCAGCCAGCCGAAAGGGACCGATCCCAGGCAAAAGGCGGGCCCTCCAGGGGCGCATGCTTCCAGTGCAGGCAGGAAGGGCACTTTCAGAAGGAGTGTTCTTATATGGATTGTACATATGGTCAAGTTTTGATGGGGGAAAGAACCTATGAGGGGCTAGGGGTGTGGAGAATCCTGAGAACCATTGAAATAGAGGGCGTGCCTGTGACGGCAGTAGTAGACTCCGGGTGTGGACAGACCATAGTGAAGGCCGACCTGGTGGAGGAAGGCGGACTTAGAGGGCCGCTGGTCTTCGTGAAATGTGTGCACGAGAACATCAAGCTGTATCCTACAACGTAGGTGTGAATCACGGACAGGCAGGAGGAGGGATGGTGTTACGTAACCATCGGACCTACGTTGGCCTATCCTGTTCTCTTAGGGAGAGACTGGAAGGGGTTTAACTGGGCGGTCAAAGAGTGGGGGCGTCAAGCCAGAAAGAAGGGATCGGAGACCTTGCTAGGGGAGGAAGGAAGGAAGAGAAAAAGGGAGCTAGGTACCCTGAACCCCAGCCCAGCAACCCTCGAAAAGGCTGTGAACCCCAACCAGCTGATTGACCCAGATCTGGCAGCCTGACCCGAACTTTGGGATGGAGATTTCATCCATGAGCAAAGGGAGGACCTGCTACTCCGCCATGCCTGGGAGAATGCCAAGGAAATTGACAGACAGGGAGACGGGACCGTCCAGACAATGACAGGTCCCCATTTTGAGGTACACTGGGACCATTTGTATAGGGTCACGGAAGGGGTGGAGGGAAGTGGGACAGTCCGGCAGCTATTGGTCCTGGGGCGATATCACAGGCAACTCCTAGAACTAGCACATGCAAACCCGTGGGCTGGTCACTTGGGGTATGAAAAGACAGCTTGGCAGTTGCTACAAAGGTTTTATTGGCTGGGGATATATCAGGCGGTGAAGGACCTCTGTAACTCCTGCCCCGAGTGTCAGAAGGCTAGCCCCAGGAGAGTAGTCAGAGTCCCTTTAGTCCCGTTACCCATGATAGAGGTTCCCTTCGAGAGGGTCGCTCTGGACCTGGTGGGCCCCCTCGAGAAGACACGAACAGGGTACCAGTAGATCATGGTCTTGATAAACTATGCAACGAGGTACCCCGAGGCCATACCATTGCGAAATACTACCACCCATCATTGCTGCGGAGCTAGTGAAGATCTTTCACAGGTTGGAATCCCTTGTGAGATCCTAACGGATCAGGGGACTAATGGAACTTCAAGATTGATGGAGGAGCATTGCCGGCTGTTGCGGATTAAAGCGTTAAGGACCTCTGTTTATCACCCGCAGACCGATGGGTTGGTAGAAAGGTTTAATAGAACGTTAAAAAGTATGTTAAAGAACTTTGAGGAGGAGGATCCTAAGGAGTGGGACAAAACCCTACCTGCCTTACTCTTCGCAGTCCGCGAGGTACCTCAGGCATCTACCGGGTTCTCGCCATTTGAGCTTCTGTACAGGCGACAACCCCGAGGTATATTAGATATTGTTAAGGAAGCCTGGGAGGCACAGACGACCCAGGTACAAGGATCAGTAGAGTATATACTCAAATTGTGCGAAAAATTGCACAACCTGGGGGAATTTGCAAGGGAAAACTTATTGACCGCACAAGGGAAGCAGGCGAGGTATTATGACAGAGGGGCACGCTTAAGAACTTTTGAACCAGGGGACAGGGTCTTACTTCTGTTACCCACGCAGGATTCCAAGCTGTTGGCCAAATGGCAGGGGCCCTTTGAGGTAGTCTGCCGGGTGGGAGAGGTTGACTATGAGATAAGGATGCCGGGGAAATGGAAAAATACCAAAGTTTATCATATTAACTTCTTCAAGGCTTGGAGGGAGTGGGAGGGGTTAATGATTAACCCGGTAACTCCCGAGCCTGAACTGGGACCCTGGGGAAGGGGGGATGCTAACCCCTTACCCCTACAGCTGGGACGGGAGCAGACACCAGTCCAACGAACCGAACTACAGCACCTGTTGCACGAGTTCCTGCAAGTCTTGACCAATCAGCCAGGACATACGACTCTGATGTATCACCACAGCAACAGAGCCCGTTAAGAAGGTCTGAGACCCTGTGCAACCCCTTCCCCAAAAGATGTGGAACACGGTATGGGAGGAGGTTAAATGAATGCTACACTGGGGCGTAGTGGAGGAGTCTCACAGTGAATGGTGGAGCCCCATAGTCCTTGTCCCAAGTCTGATGGGTCGACCAGATTCTGTATCGACTTTAGAAAAGTCAACGCGATATCCCGATTTGATGCCTACCTGATGCCTCGGGTGGACGAATTGTTAGACCGGCTGGGGGTGGCATAGTACATTTCGACCCTCGATTTGACCAAAGGGTATTGGCAAATCCCTTTAACCGTGGCTTCATGGGAGAAAACAGCCTTCTCGACACCTTTTGGGCTGTACCAGTTTGTAAGAATGCCGTTCGGTCTACATGGGGCGGCTTCCAAAGATTAATGGACAAGGTATTACGAACTCACAGACAGTATATGGCGGCCTACATAGACAACATAGTGGTATATAACACATCGTGGCCAGAGCACCTCCAGCACTTGGAAGCCGTTCTGACGACTCTGAAGGACGCTGGTCCCACAGCAAACCCCGGCAAGTGTCACTTTGGGGAACGGGAGGTGTCATACCTGCGGTACACCATAGGAAGAGGTAAGCTGAGACCCTTGGTGGACAAAATCGGAGCTCTGAGGGAATACCCCACACCGACAACCAAAAAGCAAGTACGCCAATTTTTAGGGCTGGCCAGCTATTACCATCGCTGTGTCCCCAGTTTTGCAATGCTGGCTGCCCCCTTGACAGACCTGACTAGGAATTCATTACCCAAGAAGGTGCAATGGAGTGCAGAGTGCGAACAGGTGTTCCAGGCATTGAAACATCAACTAACTCATGCCCCAGTGCTGACCCAACCTGACTTTGCAAAGCCCTTTGTCTTACATATTGATGCCTTGGAGGTGGGGTTGGGGGCAGTATTGTCCCAAGAAGAGGCTGGGGAGGAACACCCTATCTTCTATATCAGTTGTAAATTATTCCCCCGAGAGCTTAAGTACTCCACTATCGAAAAGGAGGCTTTGGCCATAAAATGGGCTATTGACATGCTCTGTTATTATCCTTTAGGGAACCGTTTCCGAGTAATCACCAACCATGCGCCCCTCTGATGGTTGCAAATGATGAAAGACTCAAATGCCCGCATCATGCGGTGGTACCTGTCCCTGCAGCCATACTGTTTTGAAGTTGCCCACCGCTCTGGATGGGCCCATGGAAATGCAGATTTTTTTTCAAGAATACCATTGAATGAGGAGAACAAAGGGACTGGGGTGAGAGGATACCTGGAGGGGTGTGTGTGTGACAGGGCAGACTCACCCCGCTGGGGCAGGGCAGACTCTCCCTGCATTCGGCGCATCCAGATCCCCATGCTTCATGGGGAGCACAGCGTGTGGCCCACCGCCTGTGCCACATGTTCCCATGCCACGGTATAGCTGAGCGGCGCTGCAGCCAGGAGACGTGTGCCTTGGCCACGCCAAGGGTGTGCCGAGAGTGATGTAAGGGAAGGGAGGCAGGGCATTGGGGGGCGCACAGGGCATGCCCGGCAGGGAGGGGCCGTGCCAGAGCTCAGGCGGGAAATACAAAAGGGGACGGCAAGACGGGGAAGGGCCGGCCGAGGGAGTGAGGGGAAGGAGCGCTTGGAGCAAGGGAGGAGGAGCGAGAGACAGAAAGGCAGAACGAGAGGAAGGAACACAGGTGCCAGCAGGTGCCAGCAGTGCGCTGGCTGCCTGGTCGAAAAGGGCAGCTGAGAGGGGGTAACACTCTGGGGTAGGAAGTAGCCCAGGGCAAGGCTTCCTTTCTAAAAGCCCGTGGGCTGGTGTGTGATGGCAGGAGGCCCCACCAGCTGGACAGGACCCTAATGGAGCCTGTCCTTAGGGCCCTGGGCTGGGACCCGTGAGAGAGGGTGGCTCCGGGTCCCCCTACCCCGTCTGCCACAGGCGGGTGCAAGGCCCACGGCACCGCTAGTAATTGTGACATTGATAGACTACCGGCCGGGCCGGAGAACCTTAAAACCAAATGCTATAAGAGGACGGCTGGGAGGCTGCGAGGCCAAGCGTGGCCGTGAGAGGGGAGGGAGCAGGACCCCGCTCCTTCACACCTGTCTATGCAGGGACTCCTGCTGCACTAAGGCTGGGCAGTATGCAGACTGCTTCATCTGCCTCAACTTAGTCATCTACGTTACTAGCTACTCCCCTGCATTTGCTTTCTCTGCATCAAAAGATTACAACCAAGATGTTACAATATGGGGTTATGCTAAGAGGAAAAAAAGGATTCTGAGTTAAAAAAAAAAGTGGACACCAAAAGGAAAGTGATCTTATAGTTGAGACTGGGACTAAAAGTCAGGACATCTTAGTTCTTTTGGCAGACCTGCTGCAGACACCTATGTGACCTTGCAAAAGTCTCGTATGCTAACATTTTCAAGCAGCCACTAATTTTGTGTGCCTCAGTATTTGAGGTACCAAATTTAAGATAACACGGGCCTGTTTTTCAAAGGTGCTTATTGATTGCAAATGGAGTTGTGGTTGCTTGGCATCTATTTAAATCTAGAACTTGCAGTGTGGACTCTTATTAGTGGGCCTTTTACCAAGCTCTTCTCTCAAGTTAGTCGCTCATAACAGCTGAACAGATTCTGGAGTGGCTTAGGGCCTACGGCCTTTGCCTGGGGAGAGCAGAGTGGTGTGTTTGAGTCCTAGTCACCCCCTTGGCAGCTCAAGTTCTCCCCTACCCACCCTGGGAGTGACCAAACAGCCAACACAGGATAAGGGATTCCCTGAAAGTAGGGAGGTGGGATGGATTCTGGAGGGGGATAGGGCATTTGCCTGTGCTCTGCTCCATTGGATAGGTAGGGTGAAAGTGTTCCTTTCATTCTCCCAACTTGGAGCCATCATGGTTAGAAAACAAAAAATGTTCAGGTGAGAGAGAAAATTTTTCTCATTAACATCTATATACTTTAGTGTGCCCATGTATAAGCAGGAGATAATTATACTTCCCTAGCTACAAGAGTGGCATGAGGCTAAGTTCATTAATGTTTGTAAAACATACTGAGATCTTTAGATAGTTACCACTACAGAAATGCAAAGTATTAAAATTACTTCTACAGAAGAGAGCTTTTTGAGTTACCATCTCTCTTTTGGTTTGATTCCAATTGCTTTGTGATACCCAATGTGATTTATTTTTCCCACTTGTTCACAGTATAACAAATCCAGTTATTGGTTTCAAGTAGATCTCAGGGAGGAACAACTACCAATAGCATTCCTTCTACAGTAAAAACAAATCCTGTAAATTTGGAAGACAGCAATTAGATGGATATATTGATTTGCCATAAATATCCTTGCTGTATCTTCACTCCATTTGGGTTCACAGACTGAAGGGTTTGTTTTATATGATACTTTCTCAATGATCTCATCACAAAAGCATAGGTGAAACAGAGGTCAAGTAAAATGCTTCACAGACAGTAACCAGAGGACAAGAAACAGGGAATCTAAAAATCCTGAAAACCATTCTTGGTAAGGTCAGAATGAACATGCCACTGTCGCTTGAGAACGTAAGTTCTTTGGGTGCAGAAGCCATGACTTTGTGATAGGGAAGTTGTTCAGCTAGAACCCAAACTTGCATTTAAAGCATCTTGGTCCTGTTGGATCCCTTTAGCCACTACCGTAGCCTAAAATAACTTGCCACTAAAATATTCTGAGAGCAGAATAGATGACAAAAGAGTGGACTTGGCCTACAGTGTTAGAGATTCTAAAGAAGCCTACTGAGCAGATCACACATGCTCAACACCAAGGAGTTAGGAAGCTTTTCAGAGGTGGGGACCTGGAGTTCCCTCAGCTCATTATGCAGTACGACTACACTCTATTCCCTTTCCTTGTGTGTGTGGCCGAGTGAGGTACTTGACATTATTAGGCCCACAGGACTGTACTATTCTCTTGTGCTGCAGTGCTGAGGGAAATGGAGGAGCTGGACTGGATTAAGACTCAGGTTATATTTGAACAACTGATCTATCCCCAACCTGCAATTGGAGAGGATGGGGGTCTCTTTAACCTTTGATAGGTGCTGAAGAGCAACTGGAACTCTTCTCCCAACTGCTTGTGTAGTTAGAGGAGGGGTTCCTCCATCTCCTGCCACATCCTTCCTTCCTTCATCCTACAGTTGGTCCTGAGGCAAAATCTTTGGCATTCTGCACCTTGCCCCTTTCTTCTTTTTTTGTGCTCCATTTCAGGTACCTCAGCTGAGCATAACTTCAGGCCAATCTCAGTAACTTTCAGCATTTGACACTCAGACAGAAAAGCTACCCCGCTAAAGATGGTGGGAGTCACACTAAGCATATGCTGAGCACTTCCATACATATGGCAGTCAAGAAAGGCAATGAGTCACCCCCTGGAACTTCAGAACATAGAAAGCTTATAGAATTTCTGTGGGCTAGTAGTTCTGACCTGAACAGATCTCTAGGAAGGATGTTTATAAAATGGATGATTTATCCACCCACTTCATTTCATACCAGTCTGTAACAAAGTGACTTTAGTGAGCAGCTTGCAGAAAGTAGAAAATAGTAGCATCAGAAGTATTTCTTCTCTGATAGCATATGGCAAAGAGG
This sequence comes from Rafetus swinhoei, assembly GCA_019425775.1. Classification (NCBI taxonomy): domain Eukaryota; kingdom Metazoa; phylum Chordata; order Testudines; family Trionychidae; genus Rafetus; species Rafetus swinhoei. The sequence continues at coordinate 157,412,753 of CM033424.1, forward strand.
TGAACTGACTGTCCCATGTCTAAGACTTACTGCCTGTGGGCCAAACTGTGCTATCATGGTAGATAGGCCAAAGGCACCCCATTTACACCTCTGTATGGCTCATTGGCATCAGGGACAGTGGTATAGGAGAAGCTATGCATTATAGGTGCCCACTGTGGGTACATCTACACTGCAACCAAAAATGCAATTTGCAGCTCGTGTAGCTATAGCCATGATAGCATTAAGTGAGTTAGCTCACTTAAAAAGTCAGTGAACACAGGCTCTACAACCCTGTCTCATGCCCCTCGGTATGAACTAGTTTGTGCAGCCTGGGCTGAAACATGTGGCAATAGGTCCTCATTGATATTTTTCGCAAGCCAGTTAGATTAAAGTCAGTATGGGCACTTCAGCATCATCATGGCAAATCCCAAAGGGATGTGGCATGCTTGCAAGTCAAGTGCCATCCAGATAGATCTCTGGCTATGCCATTAGGATGGTCTGGCTGTCCATTCAGTTAATGTCCATTTTTGACAAGCTTATCGTGCCATTGAATTTTCTGGCACTCGTGTCAGATTGCCAGCTGGATAGCAGCGTTTCTGCAAATCAGACCCTTGACTGCAGCATAAACTTACCTTGTGCACGCGGTGGGGGAAGTGATGGAAGAAAGTGGAGATCAGATGTAGCCTGGGCTCCACTTTCACATCATGCAGACCAACATAGACATTTACACTGAACAGGGGACAGCACTGTTTTCTCCCTTCCTGGAGAAGCAGGAGAACTGGGAGAGAGACTCAAGGTGAAGTCCTGGCCATACTGAAATCAATGGGAGTTTGCCACTGACTTTATTTCTGCCAGGATTTCACTCTGAGTCACAGTCTCCCTCCTGGGCTGCATCTGGGCACTACATTGTGCTTCCCCCTATTCTGGGCATGTGGCCATGAATGAGGCTTATATGGTTACGGATAAATCCTAGTTTTTATTGATGAATGTGAAAAATAGTGTATGACTTGAGCTGACTCTAATCTTATAGCAGATGGAGGGAATGCTTTTTTTAAAAAAAACTGTCTTCTTACATCTAGCATTATCTGGCACCTTGTTCCAGCTTTTGTGCTTCCGGAAATCCTTTTTGTGGATCAAGTAATAGACACATCATTTGGAAATAGTGAAACCTTATATTTTATGTTACTATGCATTCAATCCTCTAGGAACCTCAAAGTATGTGTGTGGGGGGAGGGGGGGTCCTTTTATCAGTTGGATGATGATGATAATAATAATTATATAATGTCCTAATTAACACTGAATTCATTGACATGTTAATTGTAATTTGTAAGGATAAAGCTTGGACTAGATGTTGTACTCTCATGCAGCTGTGGGCCAAATGGATTCAAAAGGTTTTTCTCAAGTGCTTTCCTTTTGTATGGTCTCCTTTCCTCGTTTAGAATGCTGTTTTCCTTTTTACAAACTTGTATAACTGTTCTACCTCATACCAGCAGGAAGGAACAAATATCTTCTGCTAGGGCTTATAATGCTATCTCCGGTTACAGAGTGTCCCCAACTAGTATAATCTGTGCAGCCTTTTAAGGAAATGTAAAAAGAGAGATGCAAATTAACTAGCCACAGAAAGTTAATCTTTATAGTCTACACTCTACAGTGAAACATCTATGATACACTCTCAGCAATGACTATATTATATCTTAAACATATTTGTTATGTGACCAAAAGTAACAAATACCTATTTTAAAAATCCTTTCACATACTCATTTGATCTAAAAAAAATCTCCTTTGGTACAACTTAGCAGTGCTGAAATATCTAAACTTTACCATTTAAACTATTTGATAAAATATTCTGCAGTATAAGGGTAAAATGATGATGCTGAATGATGAAGAATAATTTGTGAAAAGATAAGGAAAAGGTCAGTCAGTTTTGCTATGTTAGTTTTGAAATGGAAGCAGAATTTATCTGATCAAAAATGTGAAATTTTAAAGTGTTTTCCAAATTCACCAGTTTCTCCTTTTAGTCCCCTTACCTCATTTCACCACTAAATGGATAGAATAAATTATTTTTTTCTTCATCTTTTTCATTTTTTTTGTTTTGCTAACTTGAGGTTATAGAATAGCAGACAAGGTTTCTAGAAGTTAGTGTGAGCAAAAAGAAAAAAAGGAAAAAGGAAAAACCAAAATAACATATAATAAAACTACATGGGACAGTCGTCATGCAATTCCATTTAGTTGTAAAGTGGAAACATGTAAATAAGGGAAGGAAAGAGGAAAAAAGGAGAAGGGGAGATATTTAAAGTCTACATATTATATGATTTTCAATATGGTAAAGACTTTTTAAAAATAGCAGAGACACTTTAAAAAAGACTATTTTTCATGATTAAAAAAAATTGTATATACTTCACTTGACTCTAGTAAAAGAATGCTTCGTTCCAGATATGACATTAATATTCATTGAAATTATAATCTGTTAGAACACAGGTTCTCTATTTGAGGGCAGGTGAGGGCTGGAATGAATTCTGGGTGTGTTAGAGAAGATTTTGGAGAAAAATAATACAGTACACATTTTACATGCATCAACGAATAACTAGTGACTGATTCCTCCAGATATATCAAGTCATTAGATGACACTGTGTAATTGACTCCAGATGTGCATTTTAACAGATTTCTGTTAAGCCTACAAAATATTATACAAAGTTGTTGTGATCTGTACATTAATCCATTTGCTACGATGTGATGGACACATTTAATTGTAAGCATTAACCACAAATGCAGTTTTGCTTTGGTTCTTATTATAATGGATTTTTGGCTCTGTTTGAATCAATGACTTACTGTTTTTAATATTTAGTGAGAGGTTCATGTCGATTAACTTTAATCGATATATGTACTTGTGGGAAGAAGGATAAACTACTGCAGACACAAAGAAGCAGGGCATGATTTACAAAGTTTGAGAATCACTGTGTTAGACTTCTTGTCCATCTGAAGTTTTTTTGTACCAAGCAGAGCCCATTTTAAAGGTTCCTCAGCAATTTTTCTACAGTATGTTCGTCAGCTAATATGATTGTGTTGATGCTTTTCAATGGCTGAAATCTTTAATTACAGCTTTTGTGATGAAGCTGACACTCAGCATCCTCTTGCATATAACTTTCTCAAGAATCCGCCATTTCGGACTGAGTTGTCTCACCTGATTTCAGCTTTCCTGCACAGATTGTACCCTGGTTTAACTCCATTGACCTCAGTAGAGTTTCTCCTATTTTACTCTTGAGTAAGTGAGAAAAGAATTGGTCCTCTTCTCATGCTTGGTCTCAGAATAAAGATGAATTTTTTAGGACATTTTAAGGAAAACATCATCTGTTTTTGAGTTAAATGAGTGATGAACTCCCCCCCCCTCCCATTTTTCTTTCCTTTGAAAGGAGTACTGACTTTTTTGTACACAACTCAAAAATAACTGCATTCCAAAAGTTAAAATGTGTCACAGGATAAGATCAGAATGAGGAACAGTTACTTTATGTTTCTAAACATCTGTGCACAGCAAACTGAGAGTGCAGCGGCATTACACAAGGGGAGAATTTGTGACCATATGTTCTTCTCTTTGAGTATCAAGGCTTAATTTCCAGGCTAAACAAGTGCAGAACATCTGCATCTCACTTATATTTTTAGAACCTGATCCTGCAGTGCTTACTCAGCAAACCTCTGATTGAATCAAAGCTTTTCTAGAACTGCCAAATGGGACCCTCAATACTCAAGCTTATGCTATCATGTCATAATTTCAAAAATAGCCAAAGAAAAAAGGATTCTTCTCACTGGGCTAGTAGGTGCTACGATAATCAGGGCTAAGAATGGCAGGGGGTGAGGGACAAAGAGGTGAAGGAAGCAGCTGCTTCTGGGGCTAGTGATTAAAAAAGGTCTGGGTCTCTGGGCTGCCACCACTGCTACCGTGGCACTAGCAATGGCTGGAGTCCCAAGCCCTTTATATTGCCACCAGAGCTCTCGGAGGTAGTCTGGACTGTCGGGGCAGCAGACTGGCTAGGGGAAAACTAGCCCTTAGGCCTGCCCCTGCCACCTGAGGCACCACCCCTTCCATGGGGCCCAGAGCTGAGCCCACCATACACACACACACACACTGTCCAGGGCCCAGCGAAGACTGTCACCAGCCCTAATAATACTATAAATCATAATAAAATTTAGGACCCTAGGCAGACTGCAAAATGGGGCCCACACTATAGTTTTGTACCTACTCAGTATTACAATGGAAGGGTGTCCCTCCACACTCAGAAAGACAGGATAGTTTCTAGCCAGAGGACATTCTCCCTACACAAGCAGCTTGGGTGCCAGTCAGGGGTCCCTGAGTATGAACACCAACAATCAAGGTGTATCTGTGTAGAGGGTGGATTGGCTGGCTGTATTTAAGTATCCTCTGATGTTGGGTGGGGCTCCAAGATCAGTGAGTTTTGAGATTAACTCCCCATGCATGGGGCATTTCACATTTCTCAGAGCTATTGTTGCACAAGTCTGCAGACAGGACAGCCTGAAGACATCGCTATATCAGTTACACTAAGTTCACATTTTCAGATTTTTTTTTTTTTTTTTGCATCCATAAGGCCTGGAAATGCACTTTATTTTAAAATGAAAGATGAGACTCTGATGTTATCTCATGATTCCATGAGATTGGGGCCTTAGATTGGGGCCTATGGGGCCTATGCCCTGGCTTAACCTAATGTATCTCTGCTTTTCGCAAAAAGGGAGTTATAAGTAAAGGAAAGCCACATTCTGATCTTATTTCACTAGGATAAATATGAATTAAGTCTACTGAAGATAATGAAGTTATACCAGAATTAAGTGTGGATTTTTAACTGCTACTTTTAATAACTACTAGCACATTTACCCAGCATTGCTTCGGTGCCTTACTCAATTATTTTTTTTAATGCAAGGAAAATGTACATGCTTTATTTAAATGATTGCATTTTTTAAAACTATTATGTTTATGAAGTGTTTTTTTAACAAAAAATAGATTGTTAAAATTCTTCTACTTAATTGTTTATTAGTGATTTTTTAAAAATGGGAATTCCATCAAGTGTATTTTTTATCCCTAGAAACTCTCTATCATTTGCTATGTTTTAACAAAAAAGGCCTATCATCAATGTGATTTGCAATAACATTTCCTTCTAGTTTTCAAACCTTAAGCATCAATTTAGCTGTGCCAAACAGAGCACTACTCCAAATTTCTCTGTTTTATCTCTTTTCTATTGAGAAGCAATGTAAGTTCATCCTGTTTTTCTGGCTCATCTTGGTTCAGTCCAGGAGTAAAAGTACTGTAATTTTCTTACAGGTACTGTTGTACCCCAACCCCTCTGGCAGGAAGAAGTACTTGTGCAGGGATCATAGTGTATGGTGGGGTTGCTATACAACAGTACCTGTAAGAAATTTAAGTGTTGGGTGGAGTGCGGCAGGCTCAGGGAAGAGGGCTGGGGTATTGGGAGGGTGCAGGAGTTAAGGCAGGGGGCTTTTCCTGCTTCCTGCTTCTTCTGACTAGGGAGTGAGGGGAAAGTGCAGGACCTGCTGCATTCCTCTCACTCCCGGCTACCCAGAGGAGGGGCAAAGAAGGAATGCAGTAGTCTCTTCACTTTGCTCTCACTCCCTAGTCAGCCCCAGGAAAAGCAACAGAAATGCGGTATATCATGCAGCTATAGCTCCTCCGCCCCCTGAAGTGGTGGTGGTGGGGTTGCTCAGGACTGGGGCAGTCCCAGAAGAGGGGTGCACCCCCAGCCAGCCCCTCTAACCTGCCTGGTTATCTGCTGTTGAGCAGACAGCCTGCAGGGAGCTGGGAGCTGGGCTGGGAATGCCCCACCTCCTGCTGCAGCTCAACACCCTGGCTGGCCAGCTGGCTTCTTGCTGGAGTGCTGCACTGGTGCACACCGGCATACTTTCACCTCTGCCTGTAAGAAATTTCAGTGTGGGGTGGAGTGCAGAGGGCTCAGGGCAGGGGCTGGGGATGTTGGAGGTGCAGGAGGCAGGTTTGAATGTGAAGAGGAGCTGAAGGCAGGGGGGTTGGTGTGTGGGAGAGTGCAGGAGGCGGGGTTGGGGATGAGGAGAGGGTTAGGGCAGTGGACTACGCGTGTGAGGGTGCAGGAGATAGGGTGGGGGATGAGGGGCTCCGGGCAGAGGGGTGTGTGTGTGTGTGTGTGTGCTTTTATGTAGGGGCGTGGATGGGGAGGGCAGGGGGGCTGAAAGCAATCAGATTTGTATTTGGGCCGAGGACTGCTTGCCCTTCCTGTCCCTATCAGGGAGCAAAGTGCACTGCCCATCTGCCCCCCCCCCCATAGTCCCCCACCAGAGTGAGGAAGTCAGTAAACTGTGCACTTTCCCCTTGCTCCCTGATGAAGGGGAACAGCCAGCAATGTTCCCGTATGAATCAGTGGAGGGAGCTTCAGCCCCCCCTTCTCTCCCTAAAGGCTCCTGGGGAGTGGACAGCCCAGGGCTCAAGCAGTTTCTTATGTGTGGGGGACATGTCCCCATCCAGCCCCTTTCACCTGCCTGGTGATTCTGTCTCTTTTTCTGTATGGTTTTTATGAGAAACAATCCCATTCCAGAAACACTCATTTTCCTGGCACAACCAAACCCATGTCTTGCTTTTAAGCTATGATAAGCAGAAGCTGTATGCTGAATTCAGTGGAACTAGCTCTTGCCATTTAGGAGGAGTTATTGAACAAACAGGCAGACAGACAAACTCTCTCAAATATATAGTAAACTAGCACATTTTACCCGGCATGGCTCAGATCATTAAGGAGGGGCTCTGGGCAGGAGGCTGGAGGTGTGTGTGGGGGTGCAGCACTCAGGGTTGGTGGTGAGGAGAGGCTCAGGACAGGAGGTGGGGGGGTGCAAGAGGCTGGCCGATTCCTGTGGCTGGTGTGGATGGTAGGGGGCCACACCACCCAGCTGCCGGCTTCCTGGAGCCTGCCAGGATGGCGGGCACCATGCTGCCTGGCCAGTGGCTCCCTGGAGCTGACTTGGGCTCACCAGGGCTGTGTGGCACTGGGGCCAAGGGATTGGGGAGAGCGGTTTGGGGTCTGGCTATGAGGCATGGGGGCCACTTACCTGTGGATGGCAACAGCCAGAACTCCACCCCCAGCCAACCATTCTCTTACCGATAAGCCCTCCCTGTCATTCTACAGTATAGCTGTGCCTGCTAGCACACCCCACTCTTTGTGTCTCATAAGAAACAATCTCATTCCAGGCACATCCCATTGTCCTGGCACAACCAAACCCTTTCTCTGCTTTAAGTTATAGTAAGAGGACGATGCATACCAAATTTGGTGGTCCTAGCTCTTATCGTTTAGGAGGAGTTCTTGTACAAACAGACTCACAGACAGACAGATACATAAGGTCTCTCAAATATAAAGCAGATTATGAAGAAGAGAAGACAGTGTTGTTACATAAAAAAGTTTTAGAAACTTGAGTCCCTGCCTTTGTAATTTATACTTCTGTGGCTGTCATTGAGTGGAAATGATCATATACCGACAAAATAGCATTGTCAACATTGATTCTTGCATGTTTCCTTTCAGTAGAATACAACTTATATTCCAAAAACATATTGGCTTATCTTGAAGGCTGTTTTACATTCAGGCTATTATTTCCATGATATAGTATACGGTAACTTTTTCAGAGATTTGTTAGCTCAGGAAAAAGAAGCTAACTATCTCATAAATCTGCTCTTCCCTGCAGTTATAAGGATCTAGTTCTACTGCTATAGACTAGTTAACCATTTTAATTGTTTTATGACAGTATAGCTTAGTTTCAAACAATACTGCTGTAGTCCTGGAAACTAAACATGTCTTGCTTGCTATTTATATTTGCCAGAATGTACAGGAAATATTCCTTACACACTGGTGTTTTTGGTTTTTTGTTTTACTGCCATGATGAGACAAATAAATATTATATGAATGAACTCTTCAACAATCTCCCAGTAAAATGCTTTCTATTTATATAAGGAAATTTATGCTCAGACACCCACTTACTAATCATTCAACTGGACACTCTGTCATAAGCACTTGTAGAGGAATCTATCAACAAGTATGGCTCCAGTACAAGTAATTTTATTGTCTGTAAAATGTAACATAATGACACACAGTGTATACATTTTAATCCTTTAAAATCATATGTAATGTCAAATAGACATGTTCTCACACTTGTAAAATATTAAAGTTAATTTATGATAAACTGATGGATCAGCAGTATTATATAGCGAGAGTACACTTATTGGAAGAAAGCCAGTTAAGCCTCAGAAATGGAAAGACCCTGACATAACCTTTGTTACTTTTTCATTGTATGTTATTTTTATGTATTTTGACACTGTTGTTTATATTTAATAGCCAATCCTGAAATATTTGGTGATACTTTGGCTGGACAGGTGGAATAATTTGGAAACCTGGAATTCCTGAAGTATAATTCTGACTTGTTTTGTGACATTGGGCAAATCACTTAACCTCGTTTTGTTTCAGTTTCCTCATCTTTAGAAAGGGTGAAGCATCACATTTGTAATACACACTGATCTCTTATAGTGACTAATGCTATAGAATTGCAATTATCAGTCATCCCCTCACTAAAGAAGCCTATGTTGAATACGATTAACCAATAGGCCCAATAAGGTTAGGCCTAGCTACAGGATCATGTGATGTCACGATAGCTACAGGATCATGTGATGTCACGATAACATCATCCCACACTTTTTAGGCATGAGGAGCAAACTTGCTTCATGGACAGCATGCCCCAGGCAAAGGAGGTACTGCATCAGCTGCCTTGAACTGCGTCCATTGCCTCTCTACCCACAGCCAGTGAAGAAGAAGAAAAGGGGAGAAACTTTCCATTCACCTTCCCACTTCCCCCTCCCTGCCATATGGACATGGGGTAAAGGTATCGGAAAGCCTGGTCTGTCAATCTCACCACAGTGGTTAGTTCAGTCGCCAGTATCTTCTCTCTTGTGGTAGCTGAGGATGGGGGACGGGAGTGTCTTACACTTCCACTTTGTTGGAGGCCAGGGAGAATATTACTGCTGATCTCATTTAGCTGACCCAAGAGACACCTTCCTCTTCAGGGGTATGTCTAGACTACATGGCTCCGTCGATGGAGCCATGTAGATGAGTTTACTAGACATAGGAAAATGAAGCTGCGATTTAAATAATCGCCGCTTCATTTACATCAAAATGGCCGCTGCGCTGTGCCGATCAGCTGTTTGGCGGTACAGCGGGGCAGTCTGGATGCGCCACGGTCAACAAGGGAAGCCTTTGTCAACCGCTCCAGTAAACCTCATTTCACGAGGCATGAGGCGGCCATTTTGATGTAAATGAAGCGGCGATTATTTAAATCACTGCTTCATTTTCCTATGTCTAGTGAACTCATCTACATGGATCCGTCGACGGAGCCATGTAGTCTAGACATACCCCAGCAGTTTTTCAGAGCCTCCCTCTCCTCCACAGCAGTGCCTTTCTTGTGATGGGGGGAGCTCAGCTCCACACCGCTCACTAGACCACATGATGCAAGAAGAGAGCTTACAGTCTCCACCCGAAACAAAGGGCCAGAACAAGTAGGCCTGCAGTCGCTCCTTGCTGCTGCTGTGAGGGCCTCCCTTGATGCCTCATCTGTTGCAGTTCTTTGAGTCATACTCCCTATGAAGCAGAGCGTCCTTGGAGGAGAGGCCCCAGTAACCCTTACAAAGGAAGCCCTATGAGGAGCTGGGGTTGGGGAGGGAGATCTCTGGTACCATCATCCTGTCCACCAGGTGGGTCTGCCCCACACGCCCTAGCAATGGTGGTAGGAGTGGCTTCCTACACCTACAGTCCTCAGCTAGGGTTGGAGATGCTGAGTGTCTATGATGGGTGAATGGTAAGCATATGGCTGGATCATGTGTATCTGTGACAGGCTATTTGATATGTGTGAGAGACTGGAGAGATGATGTGAGGGAATGACTGAAGGATTGAGAGCTGAAAGAACACAGGCGAAGGACACGGCACATGTACAGAAAGAGGAAGGTGAAATGAAGGGACAGCTGTGAAAAGGCACCAGCATATACTGTAAAGGGGATGAAAGGTATGGAAAAAGAAGGAAGAACAAAAGCATTGTAGAAATAGGAAATTACTTTAAAAAAGGTGTTTAACAGAAACTGGAATGACTATGTTATAATCAATGCATGCCAATAGTGGTTTCTAATGATAATGAGCACTGGGAATTTCCCTGCTTCCAGTGGCATTCATCGTCCTCTGTAGATAAAGCTGATTCTTTTCTACAAGTGGGTGTTTCTAAGGCATGGTTCATGGAATGTGCTCTGCCCCTCCCATCTTTAGAATGTACTAGATTGCACCAAATGACACTTTTTAAAAAAAGTTTCCTTTGGAGGTTACCCCAGGATTCCCTGGAAGAGCCTTTTCTCCAAATTACTTGTCAACATGTGTGGCACATAAAAGTATTATTTGGATTGTGTGGAGCTGCGTGCAGGCCTGGTGATAGGTGAAGTGAAATGCACAAGGACCCCTGTTGCTGAAAAGTTAAAAAAGTATTACAAGTGTGTGAGAGCCCGGGGACTGAGAATCCAAGAGAACAGAGGTGCCACCCAGTTTATAAATATTCCCCTGTTGCCATGTATTGTTCCAAGAACAAGAACAGAACAGAGAGACAGGCACATTGTCTGTGATATAAATGATGGTATTGATAAAACAAGTGAGAATAAAATTGAAAACAGGATGGGCAGGCAAGAATAGGGAGGAAAAAGAGTCATGTAGTTACTTACTAGCTGATACATCTTGTTTGGAAGTATAGCCTACAAACAGCATGCACAAGTACATTTATATGTGTATTTCTAAGACATTAGACTCTTTCCAGATCTCCTCTGTCACTGTCCAACCCTCCCTACTCACCTATTATCCAGGGCATTTAAAGATCTCCTGTCCCCTGTAAACATCCATCCAAACCACACTCCAACCCCAGGCATGCCACCTTAGAAACATTTCACATTCTATTTGCTGTCCCCATTCCGCTCCTCCCCACCGCTCCTCCCAGAGAAAGCTCTCTGCTGATCAGGCAGCTGATAATGGAGCCAATCCACAGGAAATGGGGCTTCTGCCCTTTATAGTGCTGAGGCCCAATGACCTGAAGTTCTGCTTGTGCTTTGAGTAGCTTGTTCCAGGTGGCCAAGACCAACTGGTAAAATATCAAAATCCTACCACAACCTTGAGTGCTAGCGGGATGTCTCCAACATATTGACTTGGTATGGGCAAGCCCTAAGACCTCAGGAACATACGAATTGCCATAATGCATCAGACCAATAGTCTTTTGGGCCAGTATCCTGTCTCTGACTCTAGCCAGTACTAGATGCACATTCAGCTTCCAGATAAGCCTCATTATGATCTCTAATGGTTACAGACTGCAAAGTCTTTAACTTGACTCTACATTTCTATTACAGCAGTGGTCCCCAGCCTGTGATCCACGGACCCCTGGGGGTCCACAACAGTACTTTATGGGGTCCATGGAAAGTTTAGGAAAGGAAAGGAAATAAAAGTAAGGATTAGGCTCACCATGGGACTGGGACTATCCACCAGACAATTCACACCCTGGGGCTTGCTATTTGCAACCGGCCGCTCACCCGCATACAGCCTCTGGCCCTCAGGATGGGATCTTGATACCCCAGGAGGCAACATCTGTCCTCCCACCGCTAGCTGCACTGCTGTCTATGCTTGAGCCCTCTCCTGCTACCAGTCCTGCAGTAGGCCCAATCCTTCCTTTTCTTTTCTTTTCCTTTTCTTTTTTTTTTTTCTCCCCCAGGGCTCCATGCCCAGCCAAGGGTGGAGTGCTGAGGCAGGAACTGCCTTTGGCCACGAGAGATCCCTCGCCATATCCTCCGTGTAAGGGCAGGGATGGAGGGGAGGGAACTGAGGAAGAAGTTCAGGCCAAGGGACGTGATGGCCAAGGGACCACTTCCTTGGGGGGGGGAGGGGCGGTCCATAAAATTTTAACAGATTGAAAAAGGGGCCATATTCTTGAAAAGGTTGGGAACCACTGCACTGGAGTTTAGTTTGGGTTGCATCTTAGCAACAACAGGGCTAATTTCAGTCCTGCTTGGGAGGAATTCTCTCTGGTTGCTTGCCCTACCTCCTGAGGAAAAGCAACCACTCAAAGCAGCTGTAAGAAGCTGGAAGCATTCTTCCCCCTCCAATCAGGAGGTGACCCCATTTCTCACATGTGGGGGGAGAGAACAGAAAGAGCCCTGTCAACTAGGGTAGCTACACTTCTCCCTCCCCTCCTCTGGATTGGCTCCTTTCCACCTTTACCTCCAACACCTGGCTTGGGAAAGGGCAGGAACCTTGGGAGTTACCTCCAACCCTGCTGCAGCCCCCTGGCTCAGGAGAAGTGGGCGAAGAGCAGCAAGAAACACGGGAGCTGAGGTGAGAGGTAGGAAGAAGTAGGGGAAAAACTCATGTGGGGACAAAATTGATGGGCATCAGGGGGCAGAATTAATTGCTGAGCAAGTGATGGCAGATGTAGAGGTGAGAGCTTCTGCAGCAGGTCCCCAAATCACCTTAACAGATTTTCAAACATTGGCAACACAAATTGTACATCCATTTGGTGGGTGCAATGGGAGTGCAAAAATAAAGTCAGATCAAAACCATAACCCTACTAAATATTTTTATTGCCACGCATTAGGATAATTCTGCACAGATGCTAAGAAGCGTGGCCTGGCTTGATTGGTGCAGCCACTCCTGTTGCTACTGGTGCACTTCTTGGCTTCTTTGTTTGCACAGCAGCACTTCAACCTCCTTTTCCATGAATAGTGACACAGCTTCTGACAGAGCACAGACCTTGCTATCCTGTTGCATTCACCATACCTGGACTAAGTGTGACACAGCTTGGGACAGGCCTTATCCCAGTCAGTGTGACTATTTTCTGTTGTCACAACTTTCATGCGTAACTGAGGGACAGCAAGCTTGTAAATTGTATGTAAGGGGGGACGACGACGAGAGACGCCCAAATAAGTCGAAGACACTTTGGCTGCATCTAGACTGGCAACTTGTCAGCTGTCTACACTGGCCGCTTGAATTTGCGCAAGAACACTGACGATCTAATGTATGATCGTCAGTGTTCTTGTGCAAATACAATGACTCTCCCGCTCGGGAAAAAGCCCTCTTGCGCAAATGCTTTTGCGCAAGAGGGCCAGTGTGTAGACAACTGAGAACCGTTTTGTGCAAAAAAGCCCTGATGGTGAAAATGGCAATCGGGGCTTTTTTTGAAACCGCTGTCTAGATTGGCCACGGATGCTTTTGCGCAAAAAGCACTTTTGCGCAAAGCATCCGTGCCAATCTAGACGCTCTTTCCGCATAAATGCTTTTAACAGAAAAACTTTTCCGTTAAAAGCATTTGCGGAAAATCATGCCAGTCTAGACGTAGCCAAATTTGTGTGTACAGGAACACGGGCGAGCCCAGTACACGCGTGTGCAAAGTGGCTGTAACTGCCAGGGTGGGTCTGCAAGAACCAAGTGAGCAGCGTTTGCGTGTTGAGGGGCTGGGGTAGGTGCGCGTGAGTCGGCGCACCCGGTGCTGCTGGCATGCAAGCGAGCCTGGGCGAGGCGCGTGGCCCTCTGCGGACGGCGTTAGCGAGGGTGCGGTGTGTGCGGACACGTGTCTGTGCCGTAGCACCCAGGGCGCGGCTGGGCGCAAGCAAGTGGCTGCGCTCCGGCCGCAGCCGGGCTCGAAGGGTTGGCGCGGGGCGGGAGGAACGCGGCGGCCGCAGAACAGCCCCCGCAGCAGCGGGCTGCAAGCGCTACTCCAGCGAGGCGCACTGGAGCAGCGCCGCTGCCCTTTCTCGGCTGGCTGCCGGCTGGGCGGGGAGGCTGCCGCTGGGCTGGGGCGTGGATGGCTCTGGCTGCGGCTGCGTGGAGGCGGCGCCGGGGTGGGAGGTGGGTTTAAAGCCTATTAAAGGGGGAGGGGGGCGGTGGAGATGATGCATCCTAAGCTGGAGAGTCAGCTGAGTACGGAGCAAGATCTGGGCGGCGGGGGCACGTAGCCCCGGGTTAATACCAGCAGCTCGGAGGAGGGAGCCGGGTGCGCAGCGGCGGTTCAGGCGGAGCAGCACGGGCAGAAGTTTTCTTTGTAGCTCCCCTCCCGCACGGAGGGGCTGCCGTATATATTTTGGCGTGTGCAATGGGAGTTTAACTTTCCTCCTCCCCGCTAGGAAGACACCCCCCCTCGTAGCTAGCATCCCGCGCTGCCTGCTGTACTCCCGACCCCCCCGAAACAGCAGCAACAAAACTTGATCGGAGCGTGCGAGAGGGAGGGCGAAGGAGCCAGACGCGCACAGAGAAGCACTCAAGAGGGGGAGGGGGCACTGGTGGTGTCCTGAGCAGCCAGAGGGGAGGCCACGAGGGCGAAAGAGGAGCCGCGGGCAGCAGCAGGTAAGAGACTCGGTAGGGCAGGGGAAGGGTGCGCTGTAACGTGGGCATGCCCCGTCCTGCAGGCGTCCCTTGCAAGGGGCAAAGCAGAGGGATCTGGCGGGAGGAGGCTGCAAGAGCTGGGAACTGCTGGGAAAGGTACAGGACTGCGAATGCAGAATGCACTGGCTTAGGCGCTCGCAGAACAGGCTGGGGTGAGGGAGGACGCCTGAGGCAATGAGGCTAAATTACAAGGGGACTGCGCGCGTGAATGTACATGTCGTCTATAAACTGGTTGGGAGTTTGTGTGCGGAGGGTTCCTTAGTAGCCGAGATGGGGGGGGAGAGGAGTACGCAATTCTCTTTCTCTGACTTCGGATTTAGTTGGTCACTTTCAAAACTTCCTCATTAAAGCGGAGTGGAAAGCTGGAACCACCTTCCATTCCCCCTTCCCCCCGCCTCCACTGACAAGACTTCAGGCGAGTTGAGTGCGGCGAATCCGTTGTTAGTAGTTTGCTGTGCTCTCTTTTCTCTCCTCCCTTGGACCTTTATTAGCCCCTTGGGGGAGTCACTGAGCCTGTGTGCATATTTGAACCAGTTCGTTGTCAGATCTGAGATCCTTTCAAGCCCGAAGAAAGGGGAAGGGGGCTGGACTGCAACGATCAGAGGGGATCTTAAGTCCACAGAATAAGGTCCATTTCCCACTTCCACCAGTTCTTAGGCGTGCTGTACTTACTGGCCTGTACTTGTATTTATCTGGAATTGCAACAGCTTTTACAGGGCCTCAGGAAAGCTAAACTGTTTCTTTTGTGTTGCTTTTCCTAGAGGTATTAAAAGTTGAGGTCTGAAATGCTACCCCCCATTTTTCTCTTTTGGCAAGGAGAATAACTTGAGGCAAAGGACAGATCACAGAAGTGCCACTCCGGATGCTGCTGCCTGCCCTCTCTTACTTCCTTCCCCCCCCCCCCCCCAGCTATCATCAAAAACAGATTTGGGAATAAGGGGAGTCTTTGAACGTTATTGTGGGACAGTATTTTGGTGGCTTTTGGATAATATTGGGTAGTTTCTTGTAACCCAGAAAGTGTGAAATAAGGCTTGGGAGGGAGAGGTTTTTACTTTCTTGCCCTCCCCCACCTTCAACTCATGATTGGAGGTAGAGCAGGAAAAAAACTGTTCCACATGGGCTCCCCTTCTATACATTGTTTGCCTTGTTGCAAAAACTGGGACCTAAACTTTATCATCTTACAAAAGAAAGTCTGCAGTTAATTGGTTTGGCAGACCATAGAATCATTGAAGATTAGGGTTGGAAGAGACCTCAGGAGGTCATCTAGTCCAAATCCCAAAGATGCACTAGTGCAAAATCTCTTAAACTGCCAGGCCACCTACTCTCCCCCTTCCACTTAAAATCCACATAACATTTAATTTTAGAGTAGTATGGAAAGTGCTGATTCAGCACTTGGGAGCACCACTGTATGTGCGGTGGTGTTCTGTGTAAAATGTTTTGATTTGTTGAACTGGGAACATATGTTTCTGGTATGTCAAAGCAATACCGACCAAGGTTCACAAAGCAATACTGTGCTTGTTCATGATCTTACGCTTATAAAGTGAGAAATAACAATGGGCATTATGAAGGGGGTGGGATGTTAGATTTCTAAAATTTAACGTAATAGTCAAATGAAATTGCATTGCATCACGGAAGTGTGATCTTCTGAACCAAGCTTTTGTAGGTGTTGTGATCAATAAACAGTTGTAAGATTTCAGTTTGACTCATTCTTAAATTCATAGGCTAGTTGTACTTACAGCATTCAGAGAAACAGAGGAGGGCAACAAGGCTAATCCCAGGATTAAAAGGAGTGAGTTATGAGGACAGTTTAAAAAAAAATGTGTGGCGATTAGACAACCTGAGTGGAAGAAGGAATTATGCCTGCAACAAAATGCTGTAAATGACAACCTTGATGGCTGCTTCGGTTCATTTAGATAGGCAGATGAGGAGTGAAGGGACATGCAGAATGCTCAGAACATACACATATTTTCCCTAGCAAGGTCTGAATGGAAGCGATGTGGCTATTCAAGAAGCATATTCTTCTCTTTCTCTTGTGTTTGGTCTGAAGATGTACTGTTGTAGTCTAATGAATAAACTTAATCTTTGAGCCAAGTAAGTCTTGATATCAATCTCCTTTTTAAATAAGCCGCACAACACCGAGCAAACACAGACTAAAAAGTGATGTTTGGTAACATCTGTTCTGAATGATAATGAAGGGACCCCTCCACATGCCTGAAGTTATTGTTTCTTCCTCTTCCCCCCCCCCCCCCCACCTGCTAATAATGTAGTTCATTTGCACTCTTTGTTCTTAAAGTAGATCTTGTTTGCTCTGGCTGGATGTTCTAGTGAGTTTCCTTGGTTTTTGTCAGTCAGAATATCCTCTTCCCTACTGTGGTGTGTGTTGGTTTCCCAATCTCTAACCCAGGTGTAACTTGCTTTCAAAATAAATAATAAACACCACTGAAAGCATTGCTTAAATGTAAAATGGGATATCTGCATTTCATGTCTGCTCATGGAAAAGAACGACTATAGTCAGAGTGAATATTTGCAACTTGCTGTCTTGTATATATTCCATGACTCTGAATCTAACGAATCACTACAAGTTACCTTACAAACTGTGGGCTGGATCCTGAATTGCAGTCCACTGGCATGTAAGGGCTGAAAGTAGCTGGATCTCCATTGCTGTGGGTTTCTTCCAAGATGGGATGTTGCCAGCTGGCATGAAGACAGTATGGCTAGGCCATGTGCCATCTTCCAACAGCCCTTGCAACACTGGTGGGAAGGGGGAGGATGTTATCTGACAATCCCCAGCTAGCAGATGTCCCATTGGAGACTGTTAGCAGCTGGTGTACTGCAGAGCAGCTCTAGGCTGGGAGCCACAACCAACTTCACTTAGGTTTTCCCCTTAGACACCACAAATAATCTCAGTATGTGTATATTGAGGTGGTAGTGCCTCACTGTGAATGGAGAGTTGCACAGCAAAAGCCTCCTTGCCAGTCATATAAGGGAATATAACACCAGAGGGCTTTAGGGGGTTGTGCTAGCTTGCACTTATAGGACTCTGGGTTGTACTTAAATCATTTGACTTGTTTAGGTAAAGTTATCACTGAATGTAGTAAAAACTCTAATACCTTTACTTTAAAATAACTTTGAAATTATACTGAACAAACATTTAAAGATCAGTTAGCAATGTTGTATAACTTAATGGGTTGTGATAGTGTTGCTGTATTAATTTCTTGGCACTGTCATTCTATCCCTCTGTTTAAAGATTTTTTTTTTTCTTCTATAAGAATTTTTCCCATCCATACCCAAGCTAGGAAAAGCAGAGAAACTATTCTTTTGAAATTTGAGCCGTCTGACACTATGAAATTTCCAATGGGCAGGTATGACCTTGGATCTTATTTTTGCAGTATTTGCAAACATAGAATCATAAACACTAGAACTGGAGGGTACCTCAAGAGGTCATTGAGTCCAGTCCCCTGCCCTCATGGCAGGAGGTATCTTTTTAGGTTGCTTAAAATGTAGGATGAGATGTCCCCAATAGTTGAATAGACATGTCTGAGCAGGCATATCAGCTGCATCATCTTTCTGTTTGACAAGAACTTTTTCTTGTGGAGGTGCCTGAGGGTCATTCATATTGTGCATTCTTGCTTACCAAGCACTATTTGAATTATGGGTGATAGGCGGGCGCAAGCCCGTCCACTTCTAAAGGCCCCTCCCCCAGCCTTGTGGGAGGGACCAGTGGACCCAGGATTCAACAGAATACTAGGGACAACTAATGAAAAACAGGGTCAGTGGTACGGGTCACACGAAGGTTAACTATGGGCCAGAAGGTACCGTAGCTCTACTCAGTGCTCAGCTTTTCCAGAGAAACCCTATGCCATGTTTATCTTAGCGTTGTGTATCAATTTATCTCAGAATCATATGGCCCTACCTGTCAAGTAGGGTGCCAATACAATGGCTCTCTGATACAGTACATTTTCATGTTTCAGCTTTGTTCGGAGACCAGAGTCAGTAAACATGAACTAGGTCCAAAAAGGCAACTCCACACAAGTAGGTCATGATGAACGAGGTAATTGTAAACATATGTTTACTTAAACTACTGGTAAACTGGCATCTGATTCTTCCCAACCTAAATCAGTGCCAGTTTCTACTAGTTCTCAGCAGGGAAAAAATAGGAAATCAAACTTTTCTGGCAGGCTGTATCAAGCATACTGTGGAGGAAATGTTCAGCCATCCAGTGAGAGCAAAAAGGAGCTTGAGAGCCAAAGCTCTGATGAGCTTTGACAACGCTGGCTTACAAAGCAACAGTTGTGGTTCTCGTACTGTGTACTCCCATCTTGTACAAGTAGGGGACACAATTGCCAAAAGACTTAAGTGAAGATGGGTAGTGTTGAGGATATGTTAAGAATATGATCTGGTGTTGCTGAGGGCTGTACCTGAGTGAGGAATGAATGGTGCTGCAGTCTTCTGCAGAATCACTCTCCATTACATTTTCATGATGAAAAAAATGGAGTGCTGTTTGGTAATGTAATAGGGTCTCCAAAGCCCATGATCTAAAACACTTTTTTACATTTTTAGCTGCAGCCCTGGCACTCTTAAGAAAATTGTGAGTGCCCTTTTTCATTGTTTCACAACACACATAACTTAGTGGCACTTAAAAAAAAAAAAAAACAACAACCCCAATCCAACCCATTAAATAGCTATACTTTTAGATAATTTTTAAGTGCTGATTGCTATCACTCCACAGAAACCTGGAACTCTTGCTCTAAACCGATCTCAGTGGCAGTGTGAGTGTATAAGGAGCAGAGAATCTCTTCTCCAGGAGCAATTTAGATGGCATTTAGCCTAACTACAAAATTTAAATATTTTCTCTCCCCCCCCCCCCCATTGGGAAGTAGCAATTGGACTGAATTACATGCAGTATCTGTAAATTTGCCTTGAAGCTTTCTTAAATATTTCATATATGAAAACTCTTAAAATGCTAGCAAAGAATTGTGTGCTTGGAAGCCTAGTTATTCCACTCCAGCTCCATCTTAGTAGTTCCCCCTTAGCCTTACCAGATGGATGACTTAACCTTCTCTTTTCTTGTATGCTTTCATTATTGCATGTAAAATGTTTAACTTCTAGCTGTGCTTAATGTCACTTACTGGTTTTGGAAACATCACAGAGATGAAGGTCATAATTCAGGCAAGTTAGATGGTCTCTAAAACGTTCAGAACTAAAGTCAGTCTCAGTTGAGCTACTGAACTTTAAAATTCATACTTCCAAACACTACCCTTTACTCTTAGCTAAAATTTGGGGAGGGGAAAAAGGAATGGGGACTGACGGTTGATGGTCTTGCTTACTATATTGGTAACATTTTAATTTCTTGAACATATTCCAGAAGGGGTATCAGTAGTTAGTTTACATCAAAATGCATGCATAGTTGTGAACTTCTAAAAAGCTAAAATTTCAGAAGCTTGGTGGTACAATGTGCAAGGGGAACTCCTAATCTCTAACCTTGTAATTTCTGCCTTTCACTGAATACATGGTCTCTGTTCTAGCTTAACTGTATATTGTTCATAAAATACATTTAGGAGGGTATGGTGAAAATAGTTTTTTACTCTGTTATATTTGTATCAAACTAGAAGAACCTTGTGCATGCTAGGGATTTTAAATTTTGATTAATCAGCTAATCGAGTAGTGGATGGAATTTCCATCAACTACTTGATTAGAGAGAGAGAGAGAAGAGAGAGAGAGAGAGAGAGAGAGAGAAGAGAAGAGAGAGAGAGAGAAGAGAGAGAGAGAGAGAGTTGAAGTACATTTTCGGAGGTGTGGTGAAAATGATTTCTCTGTATATTTGTATCAAACTAGAAGAACCTTGTGCATGCTGAAATGTACAGGAGCTGCCCGCGGCTCTTGTACATTCCAAAGGGGGAGGAGCAGCAGTGGGGTCGGTGCAAGTGGGACTGTTTCAATACCTGATCGCGCTGTTTCCCCGCTGCCCCCTGCCTCCCCTGCCCGCGGCGGAGAGGGTGTTGGGGAGGGGAAACCAGCTTTTAACCCGCCTCCCCCCAGCACCGGCTTGTGCTCCCTCCCTCCCCCCCGCCCCTTGCTGCCTCTCTCTGATAGAGGCAATAAGGGCTGGGGGGAAATGATTAGTCAAGTTCCTACTTGACGACCCGATAAGCAAATGCTTATCGGGTAGTCAACTAATCACTTACATCCCTGGGATCATACTCTTTAGCCTAATGACCTTTGTGCCCTTCCATCCTCTCCTCCCACCTGTTTTGTGAGTAGTTAGCCTCTGAGCATATCTACCAGATTGAGACCCAGATCTCCATCTTGCCTGCAGGGCCATAACTACATGAGAACTGCAACTGCACACGGTCTTGATGGAGGATCTGGTTTAGTCTCTTTATGAACCCTTCCCTACAAGAACTCGTGAACTATAGTGTCAACTTGGATTTGTCTTTTGCACTCTATTAAAGGTACTTAACTTCTTAGCACCCGGGAGTCATGATACAGACAAATAGGCATTTTTAAAAAGATGAGGCTGCTATTAGCGCTGAATTTTACTAGGTTTTCTGGTTGTTTGACTTTCAGCTGCTTTAAAATGGTGACACTACAGCAGAGGGTGGGGAACCTTTTTCGGGTCGGGGGCCACACACAAGTGAGAAGCAAAAGTGAGAAGCCACTGACGTGGCCCTGGCTGAGAAGGAAAAAGACACTCCCCAACATTTCCCAACCCACACCAGCACCTAAGGGGGCCCAGGCTAGTGGATTTTGCGTGCTCCAGACCTGCAAGGAGGCAGGGGGGGGAGCTGGTGTGCCATCCTGGGCTTCCCAGTGTTGGGGGTGGGGAGGCTTGGGGCCTGAGGTTCCTCAGCCCCTGCACTACAGCTAGGAGCTGTGCAAGCTCTGCTTGACCTGGCATGTTAAAAATAGTAGTGTAAGGTTGGGATTCCATACGTGATGGCTCAGGCTAGCGACCGAAGTACCAACCCATCCAGATCCCCTGAGTATGTACCTGGAAGGCTCTCCCAAGCTGCTCATTGGGCTGCCCTGAGCTAAGCTGCTATTCTTAGAATACTAGCTAGAAGCAAAACTAGCTAGAGCTATCTACCTCTTCTGGGAAGTGTGCTACTAGCTGTAGTTTAGGCTATCCATAGTCATGGCTTTTCTGGGAGAAAACTCTGTGGCTTTAAAAACTATGTGATTTACATGGCCAAGGCTTTCATTACTTTTATTTAGCAGGATATCACAACAAACTGCTATAGACAGCAGCCCTTGACAGTTAAGCAATGCCTCACTTGAACCCCCTTTTGTTTACTTGAAATCTTCATGAGCGTTGAGAGGGAGGGCTAAAAACTTAGCTGTAGCAACAGAACAGATCAAATACTACTTGTGGTTTACACCCAAGTATAGTATAACAGGCTGATCCTAAACTGCCAAAGTGAGAGTTGTTAATTGGCAATTTGTCCAGTTCTTACAAACGTGTAACTTCCATATTCTATTTTTTTTAGCTTTCCTTCCTCCCTGTCTTCCTAACATAAGGACCTGAACTTCCAGGGAAAGGATAACTGCACTGCTGCTTTGGTGGCACAATATTTTAGAAGGCTTCCAGCAAGCAGCAGAGTTTTGTGTGTGGTATAAAGCCTAAATATCAACACCATTTCACATGTTGGGAAATAGTTCTTCTATTCTCTGACACCAGATAAATTAAATGGTAATTTTGTGTGAATATATAGGAAGGACAGTAAGAAAGAAACAAAGTCAAGGCTTCCCCATAAAAGGAGACTAAAATTAAGCTTCTAAAACAAAATCATTAGCGAGATAGTGATACTAGACTGAATATTGCAGGAAGTCAGTGAATATTACACTGTAGTCATTCTGTATTTTGGTCAGAAAAAGGTTTGAAATCCTTTCTATCAGTGTGGATAAACAGCGTACAATGCCAAAACTTTCAAATCAAAAGAGGCATTCCAAAGAATATCACAACTGAAGCTAGAGGTGTACAGCCTATATCGTAGGTAGAAATCAAATATTTAGCATGATTAAACTTGCAAAGTACAATAGGGTTGTGGTTCAGGTAACTTTTTCATAGCATTATAAGATAGCGTTGCTTCTTCCAAATGTTGCATCAGCAGGATTGAAGAATATGGTGCTGTACTAACATTTTAGTCTTGGCTATGTTGGACATGCATATCATTATGGCCTAAAATAAAATCATTTAACCTTTTCTCTTCCTAGGAATGGAGGAAAAACTGCTTGTAGTCGTTACAAAGTCAGCTGGTCATGAAGAGACTACATGTTATGTTTGGTCATCTGACCCTTCCTTTTGAGCATCTTGTGTTTAACCTAATTTAAAGGCTCTGTTGCAAAGCTAAACTGGTGCAAAGCTAACATGGAGTGCTTACATATTTGGAAGCACTTATGCTGATAACATTTCCAGAAGAGGCTTGTTTGTGCCCAAGCACTAGTGTTTAAGATCCGTTCTGCCTCCGTGTGCTAGAGCAAAAAAATCCACTCCAAAAATAATCTTAAAAATGACAAGCCTAAAAGAAATCCACCAAAGGAAAACAAAGAAATGGGTCAAACAAGCTGGAATTAAACCAGACAGGCCACAGAATGTGGTGTCTGGGTGTAGTGGAACTTGGCTAAGGCTTTATCTTGCCTCTGAGACTTGAAGTATTCTCAAGATTGTCTGATGCTGTTGGTGAGCTAGCTGCACTCTGAGGAGTAAACACAAGCTGATCCATTGCAATTGAAATCTGGCTTCTGCATTTTGCACACTGGCTTCTGAACATAATTAAAGACAGGTTTAGATGTCTAAGAACTTAAGAAGGCAAATACTAATTCTTGAGTCTAAATGCAGTTTGAAAATTGGCTCAGATGAAGTTGGATGTATTATCTGCTGCCACTGTTTCCTGCAGGAGGATACCTGTAGTGTTGGTCATTCTACCAACCAGACTAAAAATGCCTTTTTCTCTAGGTCAGCAGTTCTCAAGCTGTAGCAACCTGAGGACCTCCATTTTTATTTTAAAATATCTTGTGTACCCCTAAGACTACTAATGTTTGTTTACATTTGTTCATGAAAAGCTCTATTTCTATTTTTATTTATAAATTATTAACAATTTATTATTAGAGATACAGAAATGTCTGAGTAAGGAACTATTTTTTATTTTGATAACTAAATCTGAACAACTAGAACATTTCATCCCTTCCTCTAAAGCCCTACCCCATCTCCTGTTCTTCTCTGCCTTTTAACCCCCCCTCCCTTTAGTGTATCCCGTTCCCAATCTTTTCTCTTCTTCCCAGCACCTCCTGCATGCTTCTGAACAACTGTTCCATGTTGTGCAGGAGGCACTGGGAAGGAGAGGGAGGAGTTGATCACAGACATGATTCGTAGACCTTCTGGAGCTGGATATGACTTGTGGGCATCGGGAGTACCCTCTGGACCCTTGTGTGAGAAATGCTGCTCTAGGTCATTTTGACATGCAACTCAGTCATGCAAGTGTTTCTTTATAGTAAGATTGCCATAGCTGTGTGGCTTAACTCCTCTCCCCCACCCCCCTTTTGCAGATAGTACTTTGCTGAATCCTATCAGAATTCTAAACTAGGACATTTGCTGCATCAGAAGTTCACAGAAGGTAACAATGCTAGTGCTTTTAGTAATACAAGCAACAGTAGCAACTACATTATTGATGGCTCAAGTATATGAACTTCTTAAGACACTGGTGCTTGACTTATTTGCACAACTTCTTCCTACTACTAACGCTTATTTTAACCCTTTGGTTGGCTAAAATACAGATAGGTTCCCCATGAAAATTCTTCCAAACAAACTGAGAACAACGACCCTTTTCCACCCTGGTGTTGGAAGAAGCACCACTGCTCTTTAGTGAAAAGGCTGACATTAAGGCGTTATCCTGTAATAAGTAGAATCAAATAAAAGCACACAAACACACACAGCTGCTATAGTTGGATACCATCCTATTTTCATGTCCCGTCCCCTAGCTCTGGTGCCTGTTCAGAGGTTGTATGACAGACTGTTTCCAGGTATCATTACCAGCCCTGCCTTCCTGCTTGGATTAGGAAGACTGATACTGAGATGAGTGTGAAAATAGCATTGTCATCATCCCAGGCAATAAAGTCAGCAAGCGGCAACTTTCTGTCTCTTTCATGCAGAATTACTTTTGACTTCTCCAGTCATTATTTGGCTAAAACAAAGCAAAGGTAAGGTGCACAAGCAAGCAGTCAAGACGTACAGTTTATGCTTACTAGAATGTTGGTTATAAGAGAACATGAACAGTCTAACTCTTCAGAAACTTTTAGCTAGCTTCTCTCCTAGCTCAGCACCAACTGGCGAGAGAACTTTAATCGCTTCCACTTGTTGCTGTTTGAAAAGCTCAGTTTTTCCAGTTAAGTAAATTTCCCTTCATTTAATGAAAGCTTCAGTATGCTAGATCAGATACTAGTCTTACACAAATATATGTTTGTGTGAACTAACATTCGACAATTCTGTTCTGGCCAACTTTTATATGGACCTATTTTGGACCAAGTAGGGATGTTTGAGTGCTAATGACTATCGGTTTAACTGATAAACGGATGCTTATTGGTTAGCAGTGTTGGTTACACTCAGCAAAGCCTCCTCCCTGGAGCTAGAAGGGCAAGGGCTACTGGCTCTGCTCCTGGGGGCAAAGGGGAGGCTTCCTTTCAGTGTGCCCGTTATTTTGAAATATAATAGGCTTGCTAGTCTGATATCCCTGTAAACCTCCTTCCACGAGGATTAGGGGACATTTTGCAGTAGCGATTTATTTCAAAATAAGTGCTGTGTAGACAGCTTATTTCAAAATTTGGCACTATTTTGAAATTAACTCTAAATAAGCTACACAATTTGAGCTACACAAATTGTGTAGTTTATTTTGAGATAAGGGTGCAGTGTAGATGCACCCTGAAAGGAGGAGGATCAAAACCAAGTGGCTGGGAAGGCGCTAGTAGATCTGGGGTTTTTTTTTTTTTTTTTTTGAATTGAACCCAGAAAGTCTGAATGTGCTGTCCAGTGGTTCTTGTGTTTGATGCAGGGAATGAATGTGCTGTCCAGTGGTTCTTGTGTTTGATGCAGGGAACAGTAAGCAGATTTGAGTGTATTAGGCCATTGGGCTGATAAAAAACAAGACAGATTTAGAAAGATACAGATAGCAATATTATAACAGATAAAGGGAAGCAACTGGAGAGGTGGGTTGAGCACTATGAAATGACACACTCAAGGGAATCTGTAGTAGACCAACATGTGTTAGATGAATTGCCTGAAACTGAAGTTATGATTTCACTGGATGCCAAGTATACACTAGCAAAACTTATACAAAACATCAAAAAGATTCCCAACAACAAAAGCTTCAGGATCTGACTGTTCACCTGCTGAAATCTACAAATGTGCAAACAAGACTTGCTCCAAAAGTATTCCTACTCTGCTGGAAACTGCTTTGTAAGATTTTAAGGATGTTGAACATTCAGGTCTATTTAAAAAAAAAAAAAAAAAAACAGACAGACAAATGATTTTAATAACCACAGAGAGTATCTCTCTAAACATTGTGGGAAAAATCTAGGTAAAAGATTAGTTTTAAGACTTCAAACTTTAGCTGAGAGAAGCTATATTCAGAGACAGTGTGGCTTCTGCTTGGAAATATCCACCATAGACACGATCTTCTCTGCAAGACAAATGCAGGGGGAAATGCAGAGAGAAGCATAGTCCACTGTACATGGCTTAGATTTAACAGATTTAACCAAAGCCTTTAACATCCTTACACACTCAGGGTTTTACATTGTTTGGAAAAAGCTTAGTTGTACCCACTGTGTTGCTAAACCTTGTGAAATTCTCACACAGTGGCATGAAGGTAACTAATGTGTGAAAACCAAGTCTGACTTCTTTAACATTTAACAGTGGAGTGAATCAGTGGAGTGAATCAGTACTGCCCCCTCAATCGTTTTTAATAGTTACCTCTCGTTCCTGGTTGAACACCATTTCTGTGATGTTAGAGAAGTGTCTATCTTAATGCTAGACATGTTTGCAATGTTAAACAAGGCTCAGATTTAAGGTAACCGAGATCCCATCATAAAAGACTTATTTGCAGATGATGCAGCCCTTGTAGGGCATCAACGTCATGAGCCACAACAGCTTATTTCCAACTTTTCTGATTCATGCAGAATCTTTGGGCAAGCATTACACTTGAAAACCTATCCTAAACCAAGGCTCTTCAGAACCAGATATTGCTTTAGCTCGTAATTTGTTTAGGTAGTGTTGACAGGTTTTGTTACCTCAGTTCTTCTGTTACCAGCAATGTGGATCTTGATGCTATGTTTATTAGTGGAATCTGAAAGCAGCTAGGATCTTCGGTCTTTTCCAATACTGAGTTAGGGACAGCAACAAATTGTCAACTAATGTGAACACTTGTATTGATGAGATTTGTTTTAGTCATTTTTCCGTATGGCTCAAACATGGAGGACTTATGTCAAGCATAACAAGACTAAACTATTTTCATATCAAATGTTTAGGTACAATTCTTCAAATAAGAATGCAAGGTAACAAATGTGGAAGTGTTAAATTGTGCTGATATTCATGGAACAATGGTTAGTAAGAAAACGCTCAGGTATGCTAGTGTACAGGATCCCAACGAGAGTGCTGTATTCTACAACTCGTGAAGTGTCTAGAAAGAGGAAGATCAAATTTCAGGATGCTTGCAAACATAATTTCGTATCCTCTGAAATCTCTGCGGATGATTGGAAAAGGAGTGCAGAATGCTGCTCTGGTTGGTGGAGTCAGTTTGTAGATGGAGCGAGTGTTGTGAGGCAGAGTGGACTAAGGCTGTTAAAATGTGATTATCTGGCTAATTGTATAGTCGATGCAAAATTGTATTGACTATACAATTAGTCGATAAGTGCCTCTGCAGAGCTGCAGTGGGGGTAGCTCCAGAGGAGCCAGCTTGAGCCGGGACTGAGCAGTGCCGGCTCCAGGGCCACCCACACTAGGGCTCTGTATTTTAAATGTAGTAAGAGCCACTGGGCTCTGACCACATTTAAAATGCAGAGGCGCAGTGATCAGCACGAACTGGGACTGCTTGGTCCTGGCTCGTGCTGAGTCCAGCAGCCCCTGTTCACAGTGGACAGCCCTGCCAGACTGCTCCGGCACCAGCCCCTGTTCATGGCAGCCAGGGCTGGCCTTGGACAGGGGCTGCTGCCTGAGTAGTCGCTGCCTATGGCCAGCTCCGGCCGCCGTGAACAGGGGTTGCTTGGTGGCCCTAGCCCCTGTCCGCAGTCAGGGGGGCCCAGTTCCCTGCTGGGACCTCAGCAGACAGGGTCTGCTTCGCAGCAGTGTTCCCTATCTCTCTCCAGCTGCCTCTGATAGAGGCGGGGGGGGGAGGGGGATGTGGCACCCCGAGACGGTGTTGGGGAAAACTGGCTTTACCAGTTCCCCCCAGCACTGGCTCCTGCTCCTTCCTCCTCACCTTTGCTGTCTCTCTCTGATAGAGAGGTGGGAGAGGGTGGAAAGGGACTAGTTGAGTCGACTATCCGATAAGTGTTTGCTTGTCTGATAGTTGACTAGTCACTTAGGGTATGTCTACACTACAAAGTTAATTCGAACTAACAGCCGTTAGTTTGAATTAACTTTAATAGGGGCTACACATACAAACCGCTAGTTCGAATTTAAATCGAACTAGCGGAGCGCTTAATTCGAAGTAGGTAAACCTCATTCTACAAGGAGTAACGCCTAGTTCGAATTAAGGGCTGTGTAGCCACTTAATTCGAACTAGTCGGAGGCTAGCCCTTCCCAGGTTGCCCTGGTGGCCACTCTGGGCCAAACCAGGGAAACTTTTCTGCCCCCCTCCCGGCCCCGGAGCCCTTAAAGGGGCACGGTCTGGCTACAGTGCTTGTGCCAGTTGCAAGCCTGCCAGCACCCAGCCAGCAGACCCTGCACCTGGCACGGCATGAGCCAGCCACCCGCTGCCACCCAGCCCTCCGCCTCTTCCCAGGACCAGGCTGGCGGCTCCCAGGAGCCTGCCTGGGGCTGCAAGAGGCGGGCGCCCGCCTGGTCTAGTGCGGAGATCGTGGACCTCATCGAGGTTTGGGGGGGAGGCCTCCAATGTCCACGATCTCCGCACTAGGCACAGGAATGTGGCTGTCTAGGGCAGGATAGCTGCCAGCCTGGCCACCAAAGGCCACATGTGAACCCAGGAGCAGGTTTGCATGACAATCAAGTTGGTCCAGTGAGACCCCCGACCCTGAGCTTAGAACATAAGAATGGCCGTACCGGGTCAGACCAAAGGTCCATCTAGCCCAGTAGCCTGTCTGCCAACAGCGGCCAACACCAGGTATCCCGGAGGGGATGGACCGAAGACAATGACCAAGCGATTTGTCTCGTGCCATCCATCTCCAGCCTTCCACAAACAGAGGCCAGGGACACCATTCCTACCCCCTGGCTAATAGCACTCCATGGACCCAACCTCCATGACTTTATCTAACTTCTCTTTAAACTCTGTTATAGTTCTACCCTTCACGGCCTCCTGTGGCAAGGAGTTCCACAGGTTGACTATGTGCTGTGTGAAGAAGAACTTTCGCTTATTAGTTTTAAACCTGCTTCCCATTAATTTCATTTGGTGTCCTCTAGTCCTTATATTATGGGAACTAATGAAGAACTTTTCTTTATTCACCCTCCACACCACTCATGATTTTATATACCTCTGTCATATCCCCTCAGTCTTTTTTCTAAGCTGAAAAGTCCCAGTCTTTTAGCCTCTCTTCATATGGGACCTGTTCCAAACCCCTAATCATTTTAGTTGTCCTTTTCTGAACCCTTTCCAAGGCCAAAATATCTTTTTGAGGTGAGGAGACCACATCTGTACACAGTACTGAAGATATGGCGTACCATAGTTTTATACTTCCCTCCTCCTTCTTCCCTGGCTTCCCCTTCCAGCTCCCTCCTCCCAGGTTTCCCCCTCCCCTCTCCCACCCTCTCTTCCTCTCCCACCTCCTTTTCCCAGTCTCCTCAGAGGTTAATCCCCAGTTTTGTTAAATAAAGAGAGTTTCTATTTTTGAACACACGTGTCCTTTATTTTTACATCAGGAAGGGGGCTAGGGAGGGGTAAGTGGAAGGAGGTGAGGGAGGAATGGGGCACGAGCCCCCGACGGGGAGGACTGGGGTGGCTCTGCGGGCTCCTCGGGGTGGAAGCTCTCCTGCAGGGCCTCCTGGATCCTGACAGTCCCCTGATTGACCGCCCTCGGATGGCAGCCTGAGGCAAGTGCAGCCGGGCTGATGGCCGAGTGCTGTGATGTGCCGAGTTTGGGCACTCAGGACACTCCAAGACAGGAGTGCTTTGCTGTTCCTCATCGAGTTAGACAAGCAAGCGAGGAGCCCTGAGAACTGTCTGTCTGGGGTGGGGGTCGGGTCCCTTTAAGCACAGCCCTCGGCCAGCCTGAGGCAGCAGCTCCACACTCTAATAAGTCCTGACCTGATGCCCTGCCGGCACTGGTTCCGGGCAGCCTTAACTTCGGTTCAGGGTCCACTCAATGTGGATGTGCTATTTCGAATTAGCAAAACGCTAATTCGAATTAGTTTTTAGGTCTAGATGCACTAATTCGAATTAGCTTATTTCGAATTAACTAATTTGAATTAAGTTACTTCGAATTAGTGCTGTAGTGTAGACGTATCCTTACATCCCTTGAGTGGATCAATCACTTTGATGAAGAATTTGCTGCTCTGATTTCAGAGTATTGCTAGTTCATGTGTACGCCTCACCTTTGGGGACTGTCATTTGTGCTTTGGACTTTGCAGCCATTGAGAACTCATTGGTACATACACCATGCTCTCTGTAAAAAGCAATGGTACCATTGAGTGACTGGGAATTGAAAGGCAATTACCTATTACAGGTCATGCTACATAGCTCCCCCTTTGGTGTGCATGGCTGTATAGACACTTGGACTGGACTTATTGAAGCCCAAATATAACTATGCTTTGGGCTGGCAAGTCAATACTATAGCATATCACCTGGCCAGGCAGAGCATTGCACTAGAGGTCACTCAGTCTGCTATGGTCTGCCTGGCCAATCGGCTCCCACCTTTGCCTGAGCCCCAAGCAGTGTGTGTGGGTTTCCGTCTTATTTTTAGTGGGGTTAGCTATCCCTGGTGCCCGGGAGTGGGAGGTGTGTGTGTCTGGAAACCCACACAGCTTATAAGCTTCTCATGAGATTGGTAGGGGATCCTAGGTCTGACAACTCCACCGGGATCCAACTCGGGGACATGAAGCCAGATGGGCAGAATCAGGGCTGAGTGACTCCACTTGTGCCTCTGTCCTTCCTAGCTCCCCTTTTCAGCTTGTTGGTACAGTCCTTATTCCTTTTCAGGGCACTGTCTGTGTCTCAGCCCCTTCTCTGTGACTGGAGTTCCCTTCTTGAGCCTGCGTGCTTCTCTGGCAATGGCCCCATGTCCCTACTTCCCAGCCCTTTTATCTTCCCAGGGGCTGTGGGACTGCCAGTAAGCACTGGCTCACAGTCCCTGCATTAACCTCATGGTTGCTGAGCAAGCATGAAGTATATACCACTCACTATATATGCCCAATAAAGTAATGCTAAACAGGCCCTCGGAGTAACTGTGTTGGAATATTGTGGAGAGGAAAATAGAAGTCAATATTATTTGTCTGAACAATTTTTTCCCCCTCCTGGCTGTTTCCAGAAGGCATTATTGTGAAGTAAAAGAACTCTAAATGCAAACTGTATTACTCGCAATACTTTATCATCAGATCTCTAACAAGCCAAGTGTACCAGTGGTATCTAATAAAAGCGAATACTTCAAAAAACAGTTAACTTGCATCTAATATATTCTGCCTTTAAAATCCTGGGTAGTTGGAGGCATTCAGCTAATTTTGCCTTAAAGGAACTGCTACGCTTAAATGAACAGTAATATATTTGCAT
The DNA here is from genome assembly GCA_019425775.1 of Rafetus swinhoei. NCBI lineage: Eukaryota > Metazoa > Chordata > Testudines > Trionychidae > Rafetus > Rafetus swinhoei. Next base: position 157,444,128 of record CM033424.1, read on the forward strand.
GGAGGTTGTCCTCTCTACTCAAGCGAAGCCTCCATTCTGGAGTTTGGAAGGTTGTGCTCAACATCTTCCACATTTGTGGCAGAGTTGTATTCACTCTCCTGTGGATACAAGCCCAACTGATGATGTTTTGATGTGTTCTCTCTCTTTCTGCCTTGCCTGTGACTTTGCCTGGTGGTAGAAGTTCTGGAATCCAGTTGTGCTGCAGTCCATGAGCAGTAGTTCAGCAGAAAGCTACTCCTTTCTCTAAGGTCTGCAGTAATTGTGTTCTTTTAAAGTTCATCCTTTTCACCTCATTTGTAATTTGATTATCCTCCTAATTTTTAACATTCTTATTTAATTCCAAAATTGAATACTGAGTTATGTCTTGTGTAGTGGTGTTTTTTTATTTTTATTTTTTTAAAGACTTCTGCTCTCACATGCATACAGAAAGATTGACTAGCACTTGAGCTATATAGTGCGGCCATACAATTTTAACTAATGGTAACGCAGAAGTAATGAGGTACATTTTTGTTTCTCCAAGCTGAATTCTTCTCTTGATTCCTTCATCACATCTGTGGAAGATGCTGTTGTTTCTCAATAGAGTCTCTTTTTCAGTGTGTTTGCAGCCTTTTTTTTTTCCCTTAGGCTTTCTGATAGTAGAGACACCTTGATTGAAACAATTGCTGCACAGCAGTCTTGAGGTTCTGTGTCCAGGAAATGACCCCATTATAAATGTATACCCTATCCCATCCATAATAAACTGACCATAACCATACACCAGCACTTATCAGAACAGCATTTTCAGTGTGCCTTTCTCTGATTAATCCTTATTCCTGCATAAATAAAGATGGCCAACTTCAACTTCCAGCACTGCAAAATCTTCTCATGTTTCCTCTCTGCCATACATTCTATAAGAACATAAGAACGGCCGTACCGGGTCAGACCAAAGGTCCATCTAGCCCAGTATCCTGTCTGCCGACAGTGGCCAGCACCAGGTGCCCCAGAGGGGGTGGACCAAAGACAATGATCAAGCGATTTGTCTCCTGCCCTCCCTCTCCAGCCTCTGTCAAACAGAGGCCAAGGACACCACTTTATCCCCTGGCTAATAGCCTTTTATGGACCTAACCTTCATGAAATTATCTAGCTTCTCTTTAAACTCTGTTATATTCCTAGCCTTCACAGCCTCCTCTGGCAAGGAGTTCCACATGCTGACTACACGCTGTGTGAAGAAGAACTTTCTTTTATTAGTTTTAAACCTGCTACCCATTAATTTCATTTGGTGTCCTCTAGTTCTTCTATTTAGGAACTAATAAATAACTTTTCTTTATCCGCCATCTCCACACCACTCATGATTTTATACACCTCTATCATATCCCCTCAGTCTCCTCTTTTCTAAACTGAAAAGTCCCAGTCGCTTTAACCTCTCCTCATATGGGACCCGTTCCAAACCCCTAATCATTTTAGTTGCCCTTTTCTGAACCCTTTCCAAGGCCAAAATATCTTTTTTGAGGTGAGGAGACCACATCTGTACACAGTATTCAAGATATGGGGGTACCATAGTTTTATACAGGTACGTTATTGCTTTACTGTTTGCTCAGGATGGTAGCATGGGTACCCTAAAGATACGAAACTTAAATTTGACCCTGGAATTGTAATTTAAATGTGCACTGGTTTAAAATCACACTTCTATCTGATGTTGTTTTGCCTGTTATAACACGTAAGGTGACAGGATAGACTATAGGCTTTCCCTTACAATCAGTTTTGTGCATTTGACTGCTTTGTGCAAATAGCTTTGCTGTCTCTCCCGGCAGCAAAGAAACAAGAATACTATTTTGAGGGAGAGGGAAGAGGCATGTGGGGAGAGTAAGAGAAGGGTAACACTTACATTTGTTATAATATGGATTTTATACTTCTTTCCAAATCACTGGTAGGAAAATAATCCAATTTGACTCCACAAGTGTGACTCAGAGTGAAATGGGATAAGTAGTAATAAGAGCATATTGTTTTGAAACATCAGAGGGCGGGGGGACAGATCAGGAAGATAAGCAGACCTTGTAGATAAGTCAGAAAACACACAGCAGATCTCTTCAGAAAAATAAGGTGCCAAATATTGTCATCTTTTTATGTCTGAATAGAGTTTCTCCATTTGATTTCTGGAGGGCCCCCTCCCCCCTTTTTTTTTTCTCTCAGGATTGCTTGACATCCTGTTCCAAATTGGGGAAGTTAACTTCCTTGAGGTGGCTGTCTCATCCCTTAAACATGTAGGAAACATTAGAAATGTACAAGTATCAAGTTAAAAAAAGACAAGTATTCAGACTGCACATGTGGTAAACCTTCCTACGTATCAGGCAGGTAATTAATTCACTTCTAAGACTTGGCTTTATTTCATTCCTAAACCACAGGTGTCACTTTGGAGTAAACGTTTATCATGTTCTGTGCGATGGTGGCATTTTGACAGCAAGGAATTCCAGGATTGCCACACAATGTGGTACTTAAACAAAAATGGCTAGCATGCACAAAAAAGGCGGAGAAAAACTCAATGAAATGGTAAAACCTGGTATAATATGACAAGTTCAACACACTTGCAAATAGGTTGACCCTACTAGAAATAGTGACTGGCATCCATAGGTTTTCAAGTTACTTCACCAAAGATCATTCCTCAAATCCCATTGTCCATGGTCACATGGTGAGTGACAGAGTAGAGAACAGTGTCTAGGCTGTTTAATTCAAAACCTTGTTATTAGACAAAGGTAGTAGCACTTTCTTCTAGGTCTCAGTGCTACTGTATGTAGTCTGCCACTAGGCTTAATCTTATGTATGCTACCTATGAACATCACTAGACTCTCTTTCCTAGAGCATTCTATGTTTTGTGCTCTTGAGGATCTAATGGTTATAAAGTTCCAAATGATATTTAGGTCTCAGAGCAATGAAAGTGCCTGGAGGAAAAACTGCATTAAGTATCCTTGGGAAACAAACTCGCTGACGTTTTGTTTTGTTTGGGTTTCTTCCTTCCCCCCCCCCTCCAAAATGGTATTTTAATTGATTTTTGGCATGTTCAAGCAGTAGAGGATGGCAAATGTTGACTTAAAATTAATTTTGAAATTCTATAATGCAAGTCAGATGTGAACCTAAAGCTTCCCCTTAAACTAACCATAGCAAGTTACATAACTTCCAAATCCATAATTGAAGGCTGAACTAAAGTCTCGTGTTGAAGAACACCGAATTTGCAAGACTTGCAGACTCTAACTTGGGGCATAGATTCATTGATGCAAATGGTGACTGCAAAATTGGACTCCTGAGATTGTCCTTGGATTCTGACAAATTCCAATGAGTTGGCTAAAGATGGTGCCTGCAGTTCTGTCTATATACCGTTAGTTTTTCCAAGTGTTCCAATAGGTTTCTTTTAAATTAAATGAATGCAGTTTGGGGAGAAACTGTGAATAAAGTTCAGTACTTGACAGTGTTGCCAAAACAACAACAATCTGAACAGATGGTAGAGGCTAAATTTCAGATGCTTACTGACTATTGCACATTATTATTACTGCAAGACAGGAAGCATTGAAGCTTTGTGATGGCCCACCTCTCCATTTGATCGGGTTAAGGATGTTAAGAAGCGGGTAATTGATTAATTGTGTAGTCGATACGATTTGTATCGACTACCCAATTCGTCTATAAGGGAAGGCGCCCTGTACCAGCTTGCGCCAGTCAAAGAGCTACCCCTGCTGTGGCTCTGCAGTTTAAATGTAGTGGGAGCTCGGCGTGCAGGCAGGCCAGCTCCTACTACATTTAAACTGCAGAGCCATAGTGGGGGTAGGTCTCTGACCGGCATGAGCCAGGACAGAATTGGGACTGCTGCGGCTCTGCGTTTTAAATGTAGTAAGAGCCACGTATCTCTTATTACATTTAAAATGCAGAGCAGCAGCGGTCTCGGACCAGCGTGAGCCAGGACTGAATTGGTCTTGCTCAGTCCTGGCTCGCGCCAGGTCCAGCAGCAGCCCCTGCTTCGCAGCAGCCTCCCACGCCGCCCTGCTGCTGTGTCTGATAATGGCAGTAGTGCAGAGGGTGAGGCAGGTGGCACCATGAAGACGGTGCTGGGAGGAACTCCCCCCAGCACCAGCTCCTGCTCCATCCCCCCTTTGCTGCCTCTGATACAGAGGCAGCAAGATGGAGGTGGGGGGGAGCGAGTAGTTGAGTAGTCAACTCTACTACCAGATGAGCTTAGGCTTTGTTGGGTAGTTAACTACTCACTTACATCCCTAATCAGCGTGGGACTGGAATAGCCCAAAACAGGTGCCATGGGGGTTTGGTTTTTTTTTTTTTTTTTTATTTAAAGTATTCCTTCAGTCTTCTAGAAGAAGATGGTGTGTCTATGGGTCTTTCAGATGTCTGACAACTGGTTTAAAATTGGGGCTGTGAGCAGTAGTTGCTGTATTGTAGCCAAGCATGTAATTGAATTTGTTCCTAGAAATAACATATATGTGTGTGTGTGTGTGTGTGTGTGTGTGTGTCTTTCTCTCTCTTCTCTGACTTCAAATGGTGTCACTTACAAAAACTGCTCAGTTTCTAAACTTATATTTGCTGTCAAATCTGACTGAAGAAATCCAAGTAAAAGTTAAGCACTTGAGATCAGATTTTAAAAAGTATGTAGGTGCCTAGTGGGATTTTCAAAAGCACCATGTCTTTAATAAGGATGTTAAGAAGCGGTTAATTGACTAATACAAGATTAATCGATATGGGGAGGTGGGGTCCAGGAGTTATCCCCGCTGCATCTCTGCAGTTTAAATGTAGTAAGCTCTGGATGTACAGGCAGTTCCTACTACACTTAAACTGCAGAGCCACAGTGGGGGTAGGTCTGCGACCTGACGCTAGCCGGACTCAGCAGTTCTGGCTTTTGCCGGGTCTTGGATCGCTGCGCATCTGCCTCCCCTACCCCCTGGCTCCTCCCAGCACCAGCTCCAGAGGCAGCAAATGGAAGGGGGAAAGCGATTAGTTGAGTAGTGACTTGACTACCTGATAAGCATAGGCTTATTGTAGGGCTTGGCAACCTTTTCAAACTAAAGAGCCAAACTACATCAAAATTCAGAACAAGTGGTCAACAAAGAGCCAGTATAAGAATGCCCATTTGCGTGACTGAAAATATACAACTTAATATTCCTAATAATTGGTATGATTAATAATAGCGTAAATTAAACATTGTACTCAAGGACTTTATTGAATGGGACTTTTGCTGCATCTTTTTTTACATTTCTTTGAAGTTTACATCATAACTGGTCAAATTCAGCTTCATGCATGCCTTCAGCCTGTCTTCTATTAATCTTGAGCGCAAAGTACCCTTGATGTGATTCAGATGAGAGAGCCTGCTCACACATAGGGGGAGTCAAACATTGAAAGTAAGGCCAAGGTGATATTCTGCATGGTGTTGTATGTGACAGGAAGTTCTTTTCAAGTTTGCAGAATCAGATATCATCGTGCTCCAATTCGTTCATTCCAGCCCACTTGTGCAGTTTTGCCAACTCTGCATGTTGTGGAGCAAGGCATTCTAAATCAGAATTCAGCTTGACGAATTTTTCCACCCAGATATGACTCCTTGAAATCTGCTCTTTCCACTTCCAAATCGCTGACTGAGATGCCTGGAATGACTGTCAAATCCTGCTCTTCAATGGACGCTTTATGTGGACGAATCATAAACTTAAACAGAGCACTGTTTGCAAAAGTCAACAAAACGAGACTTGAATGCCATCAGGAGCTCAAACAAACCCGGCAAGCTGCTGCAAATCAAGGCTGTTATTTGAATTCTCTCTCTGACACGAATCATGAAACATTCATAATCTTTAGAAATGTGCGAGTCTCCCCGTCTCGATATCTTTGATGAAGACAGTCAAATTTGACTCCTATCCAAACAGTATTTCCTTGTCCTTGTAGCTTAAGCTTCAACTCATTCAAATAACCAATAATGTCGACAAGACTGGAAAACTTGAGCAACCAGTCAGTCTGAAAGCTTGGTGTGTTTGACACCCTTCATATCCAAAAATGACTTAATCTCATTAATGCAGGCGGCAAAAAGAGATAAAACTTTGCCACAAGATAATCAGTGAATGTTGTGTGTAAGTAGATGAGGGTATTTGGAATCTGCTTCCTCAAGCAGTGACTGAAATTGACGGTGATTAAAGGCACGGGCAAGAATCCAATTGACAGTATGAATGACCAGTCCATTACATTTCCGAGTTCGTTTCCACAGCATTGTGCACCAAGTGCCGCCTGATGCACAATGCAATCAAAGTTCAATATGGGCGATTCAGCACTTCTGACGAGTAAGGCATCCTCTGTATTTGCCGACCATGCTAGGTGCACCAACCATACACACAGACACAAGATTATCCAACTGTATTTTTCTTGTTTACAAAGTTCATCACAGTTTTAAGGACGTCTTCGCCCCTTGTTTGTTTGGTTTGTTTTTTTTTTCCATTGGTAATATCTATTTTTTTGTGCATAGCATTTCCACAAATATATTGTCCCAAAAAACACAACTGATTGATGTCACCTATGTCAGTTGTCTTGTCCAAAGCGAATGAAAAGTAAGTAGCTACACTCAAATTTTGCATTTGTTCCTTGTTGAGTTGATGGGCCATTTTCACATCTCTGTCATGGACTGCTTTTGCTGATAATGGCATGTCTTGAATTTTCTGTAAGATTTTGTCCTTGTGGAACTGATCAAATAGTTCATGACCAATTTTTAGCATGCATCTCTTCATGTAATCCTTGTCAGTGAAAGGCTTTCCCCTCTCAAATAATGCTGTATAAGCCCGCAAAACTTTCGGAGTTTAAGCTCCCACTTTTTTAAAACAATGCCAGCAGGAGGTTTTGGTCTATTGTTCATTTTTCTCTGCAACTCCTCAAAGGCTCTTTTTTAAATGGCACCATTGGGGTATTTTATAGCAAATGCTGCATTTTTTGGCATGAAAATTCATATTTGTTTGTTTTTTGTTTGAGAATAGTCTGTCTCATTTGTAGTGAGAATGTGGAGACCCAGGCCTAACCATAAATGCATACAAGTCTGTCCACTCCTCTTGAAAATTTTGGTACTTGTCATCTCTCTCTTTCTCCTCCCCCCCGACCTCCCACCATTTTTACTGTTAGCAGTCACAGAGTTCACCATAATGTCTGATGATGGAAAGATTTCTTGACCAGTCAAATAAAAAAGGAATATGCATGATCCCCAATGAGTGGAGAGAATTGCTGGTTGTTAAAATGAATAGTTAAAGGTGAAATAGACAAAAAAATCATCTTGACATGAGCAATTACGTGTCTTTAAAATTTTGAATTAATTTTTCATTTTAATTTAAAAAGTTGTGTGTATTTTGGGAATGACAAAAGAGCCATATTTGGTTCCATACTGAACCGTATTTGTCTCGAGAGCTACATGTTGGTGGGATTACTTTGGAATGCTTGCCTGCTAAATTGAGTTCCTTACTTTCAAACCTTGAATTTGTTTCATGGGGATATTGGTGCGTTGTTCTTTGTTTCTGAAAGGCTCTTCCTTCAAACTGTGAAACTTTATGATTACATTAGAAAGCTGACTAACCATTTGTGGATAGAAGTAAACACCTCTAGGCTGAACCAAGTTGCTTTTTTGGCTATGGAAGGATCTAAACTGCAACTCCAGTGGAAGAGGTGCTAGTCAAGAGGCTGCCTGCTTATTGGCCAGAGGCGTAGCGAAGGTGTTATGCGCCCGGGGGCAAAGGAAAAATTTGCACCCCCCCCAGTCATTTGTTACCTACTCCTCCTGATGCATCAGCACCAGCAGCAGTGCCTTCCCCCTCCTGCTCCCTCCAGAGACAGGGTTTACCTTTCAGCTAACCAGCCGCTCATGCGCGGGCATCCCCTGCACTTCTAAATTTGAATTTCAAATTTAGATGCTGTGCAGTTTAAAAAAAAAAAGACCAAAGGATGGAAAAACCCATCCTAAAGCATTTGCTAGCTCCCTTTAGAGCCCTTTCTTGTGACCACAACAGTGTCTACGTAAGATATAATACTAATATTGTTACATTGTGCTGTGGAAAACCTGCCTTAGATTTTAATTAAGAAATCTTCTCTTGAGGCTTCATTGGCAATTCTCATGTCATGCTGTAGTTATTGAAAAGGCTGTAAGCATTATATGGTATATGATCTCTAAACCTGTGCCATTTTGGCAGTTGGATAGTATGTTTTTAAATCTTTATAATCTGTCACTAAACAAGATGGAGAAAAACAAAAGTTGGCCCAGATATGTGGCATGTGCATTCATGTTTAATATGGAATTCCTGGTATGGCCAGTGACATAGGGCAGCTTCTGCTGTACAGGCCACAGTCCAGATACTTAAGTACCATACTAAAAATAACATGACTATTTTAGACAGGGACCCAGTTAGGAAGAGAATAACCTGTAGCTCTCCAGTCAGTAATCTGAAGGCTGACATATGATAAAATGCAAATAAACTGTTCTGTTCAAAATGTTTTGCCTGCTCCTTTACCAATTTTGCTAGGACTAGCTCACTGCGGTTTTAGAACCTCCTCATAGGTAGAGAGAGGGTATTCCTTTTTGTAAAAGTGGCTGCACTCTGCATATTGAAGTATGAAATGAAGTGTTTAATAGCATTACGGCTTCTAAATCCTCCTGCAGTGACTTGTGAAATTCCTAGAAGGCAGTGTGTGGAAGGGGAGTGAAAAAGCTGCCTTAGGGCTTCTTTTCCAAGCAGCAAATAATCCAGGTCACGATACAATGGGAGAAGGGCAGTGACCCAAATTGTTCAACGTGTGTGTGCATGTGCACGTGCATGCATTTACATCTGTGTGTGGAGCCAAGGAACAGGGTGGTTGGAGGAGAAGGTAACTTCCCCGGCTGCATCCACCTGCAACAAAACAGAGGGACAGTAACTTAAATTACTAAAAACTCTTCCTTAATCGTGAGTTCAGGAGCTTCAATCCAAATATTCTTTTTTTTTTTTTTCCCCCCAGATTTAAGCTGCTGGCAATAGGTAGCTTTTGCAGTGAATTCAGTAATTGTTGTTGTTTGTGATATTGCTTCAACACCTATTAGGTCACTTGACAATCACAGTAAAGCATATAGCTCTCAGACTTGAGCAATTTTGCTACATAGGGAAAAAATAGAATTCAAAAACCTAGCTCCTCATTTCTCTAATCTTTAAAGTGAACAGTCACCTTGCACTTGATTATTTGCTGCAAAATTTTAAGCAGTCTTCAGACTTGCCAACAGAGCTGCAAAAGCTATGCCTCTGCCTCCCCTGCACCCCATCCCCCAGCTTTTCCCATTACCGGCTCCTGCTCTCCCCACCCCTTGCTGCCTCTGATACAGAGGCAGCAAGCGGGGGGAAGTGAGTAGTCAAGTAGTGACTCAACTAGTCACTTACACTTGAGGTTTAAACTAGGGATATATCTAAAATGAAAGGATTAGGAAAAAGAACTTACTAGAATTATTGTTTCATGAGCCATTAGTAGCAGTTAAAGATTCAGGTGTCATTAGAGGAGGTTTTGGAACAAATTGATAAACTTAACAATAAAAAGTCACTGGGAGCAGATGGCATTCATCCAAAAGTTCTGAAAGAACTCAAATGTGGAATTGCGGAACTATTAACTGTGGTTTGCAACCTATCCTTAAAATCAGCTTCTGTACCTAATGACTGGAAGATAGCTAATGTGACACCAATATTTAAAGCTCTAGAGGCGATCCTGGCAAGTTTAACATCAGTACTGGGTAAATTAGTTGAAATTATGGTAGAGAATAAAATTATCAGACACACAGATGAACATAATTTGTTGGGGGAAAGTCAACATGGTTTCTGTAAAGGAAAATCATGCCTTACTAATATACTAGAGTTCTTTGAGGGGGTTATAGTGTACTTAGATTTCTAGAAAGCTTTGACAAGGTCCCTCACCAAAGGCTCTTAAGTAAAGTAAGTTGTCATGGGATAAGAAGGAAGGCCCTTTCATGGAGGGATAACTGATTAAAAGACAGGGAACAAAGGGTATGAACAAATGGTGAGTTTTCATAATGGAGAGAGGTGTCCCCCAAGGGTCTGTCCTGGGACCAATCCTATTCAGCCTATTTATAAATGATCTGGAGAAAGGGGTAAACAGTGAGGTGGCAAAATTTGCAGATGCTAAACTGCTCAAGATAGTTAAGACCAAAGCAGACTGTGAAGAGCTTCAAAAAGATCTCACAAAACTAAGTGATTGGGCAAGAAAATGGCATATGAAATTTCATGTTGATGAATACAAAGTAATGCATGTTGGAAATAATCCCAACTATACATACAAAATGATGGGGACTAATTTAGCTATAGCTAGTCGAGAGAGATCTTGGAGTCATTGTGGATAGTTCTCTGAAAACATCCACTCAATGTGCAGCAGCAGTCAAAAAAAAAACAAACAATGTTAGGAATCATTAAAAAAGAAATAGAGAATAAGACAGAGAATATCTTATTGCCTCTATATAAAACCATGGTACGCCCACATCTCGAATACCATGTACAGATGTGTTCGCCTCATCTAAAAAAAAATATTGGAATTGGAAAAGGTTCAGAAAAGGGCAACAAAAATTACCAGGGGTTTGGAACAGGTGCCATATTAAGAGAAATTTAAAATACTAACTTTCTCATTTAGAATGAAATTTTAATTTATTTTTATCACAAATATGCTACACCTCCTGAAAATGAGCTAATGACTTTTGTCTGTCCAACCTCACAACCACCTCTTGCTTTTGAAAATTCTGGGTCTTCCATTTTTGTTTCTCAGCATTCTGACAAGTGCACAGACACAGGCTGGATAGGATTGTTTTTGTTCTGTGCTTATGTGGTGGGGTCCTGGGCCAATCATGGCAGAGATAGTTAAGACATTGTCTCAAGGCATAGAGATAATATATAGGAAAGGATGGAGGCAGAATAGAAAGGAACAGTGGAGTGGACTGGGAAGAGAAGAAGACGTTATTCAGAGAACACAGCTTTCTATATTCTCCTACCCTTTTGTCATAGCTTGTGGGTGTAAAAGACACCTTTTCTGGTAATATTTTGAAGAAATTCATTCCCTGGGTAAAAAAAGGGAAATGTGTCAATTGTAAACAATGCAAGAAGCTGAAGGGCTTTGTTGCAAGACTGAAACATTGTAAGGAAAACTGCTTATTGGGAGAAAACGATGTTGATATGGCTGAAGAACATTCTTCAAGACTCTGCCTTTTAGTATAAGTATGACGTAAGTACATTTCCAAGCTGTTTGCTATGTTGGCTGTTGCTAGAAAGGAAAAAAAAAAAGTTGTTTAGCTAATCCTTATGGGCATGTCTAAACTACAAAGATTTTTTGAAAGAGGATATGCAAATTCCGTGGGAATTTGCGTATCTTCTTCCGATCGCATTTTCTAAAGAGGATCTTTTGAAAATGAAAGTAGTCTGGATGCATTTTTTTGGGGAACCCCTCCCCCCTTTTTTTTTAAAAAAACTGCTCTTCCTAAAAAAAGGTTTACGTGGTTTTTGGAAAAAGGGTTTTTTTTTCCACACAAAAAACGCATCGACTACTTTTATTTTCAAAAGATCCTCTTCCGAAAATGCTATCTGAAGAACATATGCAAATTCCACGGGAATTTGCATATCCTCTTTCGAAAAACATATGTAGTTTAGACGTGCCCTATATCTTGTTTACTAGGTTTAGAATCTACCACCCAACTACGCAGTACAGAAAGCAGCAGTAAGAGAAACAGAGTTACCAGTTGCCACTGAGTGTCATTTTCTTATTTTATTTTACATATCTGCCTCTTATTTTGGAACATCATGGCCACAGATCATAATGGTGTTGCCATAGCTTTATCTCCTGTTTTACTTCAGCATAACTCAGCTTTCCCAAGGATTCCCATCCTATACTTGTTTTCAATGGGGCTTACTCCAAAATTAAGTGCACTCTAAGCACACTCAGTCTTAGCTTTTTTGGTATCTTGGCATCTGATCTGCATCAAAATGACAGTGGGAATGGGGAAGATGAGAGCTGTTTACAGAAGTTTTAAGGAAACTTTACATTGAATCTTCTGAGGACTTCTCTGTTAAACGCTTTTTTAATTTTCGAATTTTATTAAGAACAGCTGTCAGCCGGCAACTAAGGAGACTGCTGCAATTGAAAATATGAAACATTTCTGTAACATTTAAGACTTAAATATAAGTGCTACTGTGTTTGTACTGCTGCTGCATCTGCAGCTTGACACAGGCAATGAGTATCTTGCACTGTTTCCTAAATTGATTATTATTTAAAAATATTGCAACAAAATATACCATCTTAGATATTGGAAAATGCTGTTCTGAGGTGAAAATTAAAATATTTTAGTGATCAGAATTGCACCATGGTTTGAAGAAGTATGTGAAGTATCAGTGGGAAACTTGATTTATATCCATGATTTCTTTTGGTGATTTAAATCACGTTGACTTTAAATTGATCCACCCTGCCTCTGGTATTTGTACATTTCAGCTATTTAATGTGACATGATGAACTAGGAGGGTCTATACCCGCATGCATCTTCAACTTCTCCCAACAGCTTCTAAAATGCAATGCAAAAGGAGTAAGAAATCTGTCTTAAAATCTGCGTGCAACCTGAAACTGTTTTTTTGTTTTGTTTTTTTTTAAATAGCTGACTTTTGTTCTAGACTGCAGTGTGGGGGAGTGCATGGCAGTGATATGAGCATTGGGTGTTGTGCTCTTAGGTTCCCTGCCACGTAATGGGCAGTGTTAAGCAAAGGACATGGGACCTTGCCTCCAACGTGCAACTTTTACCCAATGAGTCATATCTGCAGTCTTCTCTACACTGAATGATTTTAACAATGGTTACCAATGGCCTAGACAACAGTAGTAAAATGTGTATGCACACTTTCACCACTGGAGCTTGATCAACGGTGGGAAAGTTACTAAAGTCTCTAGATGCAGCCTTTGTGTGAATCCTGGGATTGGAATATGAGTATTGTGGGTTTGAATAAAGATGCATTTTTATAATGGCATGAGACTTCTTGGAAAACACCTCTACATCTTGTGACTATGACTGGTGTTATTTGTTCCATATCCATGAGATTTAAAATACATGACTGATGCATTTTAAGTTGAAAGTTAACTAAATGCAGTTGAAACAGTTTCCTACAATCTTGGTAGCTAAGAATGCATGTGTCTGTTACTTCATACTTGTGCAGACTCTCAGGCTGCCAGAAAATAATGAGATTCCAGCCAGATGATCTTTAAATATCCCCAGAAGGATAATGTTTTTGTTAATTGTAATCTTTCACTGTAGACACACAAACTGATGGAAAAAACATTTCCATCGATAATTGAAATGTAGATAGGGAAAGGAAAAAGTGCTGCTTAAAAAATTAGAGTTGGATGTAAGGAGATAATACTTCAATCTCTTTCCTTTTTTTCCCCAAAACTCCCATTTTAAAGGGTCTATTTTAGGAAACACAAAGACTTTTGACCTTTTTTTTTAATCATAGATTCCAAGGGCAAAAGGGACGTTGTGATCATCTTGTCTGACCTCCTGTAGAACACAGATCATAGAACTTGGCCACAATAATTCTTTTTTGAATTAGAGCATCTCTCTTTAAAAAGATCTCCAATCTTAATTTTTAAAATTGTATGTGATGGCTGCTACCACCTTTGGTTTATTGTTCCAGTGGGTAATTAGTATTACGGTTAATTTTAACCCTGTCATTTTTATTGAGCTAGTCACCTGTTGACAGGTTCCTTTCCTACTTTTAGGCTTCGTTGCTGCAGGAGTAAATAACACTCTCATTTACACTAACAAACACAAAGCATTTCACACGAACATTAACAGATTAAACACTTCTACAGAATTTATCTCATTAGTGAGTTCTTTTTGTTCATTGTATACTATGAAAAGATTAAAACTCTAGGCCTAACATGTCCTTCGTCCCTGTTTGTTGTGTGGCGGTGTGCAAGTGGCTTTCTCAGTGGGTATTGTACTAGTTTGAGATGACTGGGCTGCTGCTGTCCAATCCCATGGGACTAAGAAGTAGGAGCTAATTCCCTTTGAGACCCTCTTGGGCATGCCTCCCCTTTCCGAAACCAAAAGTCCCAGTCTGCACTCGGTATCACAGAATGCCTGTAAGTGTTGGGCATTCTGAAACACTTGTTCCAGCTCAAAACTTTATATCCGTTACTTCCAGGTACATTTCTTCATTGCTGATCTCCAGATAAATCTGTCTGGAACAAGGCACAATGTATATTCCTGCACTGACTTTTCAAGGGACCCTAACGGTATATCTACACAGCAACATTATTTTGAAATAACTAGTGTTATTTCAAAATAACTGCGTGCTGTGTAGACGCAGACAAAGTTATTTCAAAATAATGTCGAAATACGGTCAAGCTGAAGGACGTCTTCCTTCGACTCCTGTAACCCTCATTGTAGAAGTAGTAAGGGAAGTCGGAGAAAGAGTGCTCTATTTCGAAATAAGTGCGGTGTAGACGCTCAGAATTTTGAAATAAGCTATTTTGGAATAAGCTGTGCAATTGACATAACTCGAAATAAGCTACGCAAATTTGGCTAAGTCCTGCAGTGTAGACGCACCCTAACAGTGTCATACTGACATCCCGTTGAATTACAAGGGATTTCCCTTAATTGGATTTCAGTCTGTCATTGAAAAATGGTTAATTCCCATTATCTTTAAATAATCCGTCTCATAAAAAGATCACTTTTATTCCCCCTTTAAGTAAATCCTAAGAGCTACAGCTATTTAATCATACCACATAAATTAAGAACTATGTATAATGGTCATAGGCTTCTGTCTATTTGAAAGAGTTATCAGTTTCTCTTTAATTAAATAATCTTAATCAAGACATCAGTCACTAGGTGCTAGAAATACTAGAGACTGCACATCCATATTCTCACACCATACTTGAAGAACAAGCTGAGATGTTAGCCATTATCTTCCCTGTTACCAGTATTCTGGGACCTCCCAAGGACAACATCTTTCTCCTACTGCTTTTAGGATGGAGTGCAACTTTTATAATATGATACACTGATGCCACTATGTCTGCATATTCACTGGGGTAGTTCCCTTTTTCATGATGTGTATATCCTCACCTTACTAATGTTGGGTTCTCCTCCTCTTGTAGGTTAGTGTTAGGGATGTGAAATCCCATTGAATTAGTTAACCGATTAAATGTTAAGTTGAACCAGTTAATGGATTAAATGGGGCAGGAGAGGGGGCATTCCAGCCTGCTGGGCTGGAGTGCCCTCCCTGCTGCTGCTTCTGCCCCATATGAGGCTGCTGACTCAGGCTGGCTAATGGCAGGGCCCCTCTCCCCACTCTTATGGCCAGGGCCGGCTTTAGGAAGTGTGTGGGGCCCAATTTGAACAATTTCGACGGGGCCCCGCAGCAATTTTGGTTGAGAAGAAGAAAAAAAAAAGCACACACAAGTTTCAACCGGGCGCCCAGGAATTTTTTTAATTGAACGAACACACACACACACACACACACACACACACACTCACACTCCTGTGGCGCAGGCAGCCGACGCACTCCTCCTCCAGGGGCGGCAGATTTGTATAATTTTTGGTGGTGCCCAATTAGCCACACCCCCTGACCCCCGTTAACCACACCCCCTGACCCACATTAGCCACACCCCCTGGCCCCTGTTAACCAGGCCTCTGGAGGCAACACGCTCGGGGAAAGACGGACACAAGACCAGAAGTAAAAGGTGTCATGTCACCCCTCTCGAAGGACTTTTCCCACCCTCCACCTACCAGTGGGGATTAGTTTGGCCCCCACCAAACCCCCCTCATGCAACTATCCTGCAATTGCATTAACCCAATGTGTGTGACATTAACTTGGGGGCAGAGAGGCTGGGGGAAGTGTTCCCTCTAAGGCTATGTCTACACTCGTGGCTTCTTGCGCAAGTATAGATGTTCTTGCGCAAGAACCCACAGAGCAGCCACACTGCCCGCCTGCTCTTGCGCAAGGAAATTTACAGTATGGTGTGGTAAGAGAGGGTGTCTTGCGCAAGAGCTACGCTCTTTTCTAACAGGTGTAAGCTCTCTCGCGCAAGAGGGCAGTGTGGATGCTCGGCAGGGATTTCTTGCGCAAGAAACCCCTATGGCTAAAATGGGCATTGGAGCTTTCTTGCTCAAGAGAGCGTCCACACTGCCATGGATGCTTTTGCGCAAAAGCACAGCTCGCACATGGCAGTGTGGACGTGTTGTTGCGCAAGACTTCTTGCACAAGAACCCTTGCGCAAGATGTTCTTGCAGAAGAAGCCGCCAGTGTAGACATAGCCTAAGAGTTTCCTCCCACGAGCAGAATGGATTTTGTGTTGTGCACCAGTACTGAGTTCATGTGGCTTGTTTGGATGTGCCACTGAGGAACCCAAGTTATTAATAAATATTTTATAAACCTTTACCTTTTCTCTCTGCTGCCATGTCTCCTCCCCTTGCTCCATCAGCTCCCCTGGTGCCTGCTGCCCCCCAACCCCTCACCCTCCTCTGCTGTCCTGACTCCTGCCCTTCTCACTGTTCTCAGTCCTCCTGCGACCTGCCCCCCTCCACCAGCCTTTCTCTCCCCCCTGTGCCCACTCCTCCAGTAGCCCCACTCTGATCATGTGAGCTACCCCTCCTCATCCCCTCTTCTAACACCTCCCTCTACACACCTGCCCTGCCTCTCTCCTCTGGTGCTGGTCCCTCCTCTGCAGGTGTCTGCCCTTCTGCTTCACCCCAGAATCCCCTGGCACCTGCACCTTCCTTAACCCTGCACCCTCCTGGTGCCTCCCCTTCCCTTACTGCCCCTGCCCCCTTTGCCCTCTTTTTCCTGATGCCCATCCCCTCACCACTCTCTGCTCCCATTCCTCCTGCCCCTCTGTGCCCTCACACATGAATTGCTCCATCCCCACCTTTCTCATGCCCACCTCTTTCAAGCCTTCTCCCAGCACCTCCCCTCCCCTCTCTAACCACCAATGCCCTGACCTCTCCTCTCCCAGCATCACCCTATCCCTCCACCCTCCCACTGACACCTCCTCTCCTGCCCTTTTCCTCATTGTCTGCACTTGGCCCCCTGGCATTTGTCTCTTCCCCCCTCCCCACAAGCCCCCTTCCCTTCCCTCTTCCCCTCTCCCCCTCCGCACAAGCCCCTTCCTCTCCCGCCCCTCCCCCTCCGCACAAGCCCCCTTCTTCTCCCCCTTCCCTTCCTACAAGCCCCCCTTCCCCTCCCCTAGTTTTGCCCTACCCCTACCTTCTGCCTTCCACTTTGCGGGGCCAGAGTCTGCGCTTGGGCCCTGGACTCCGAACCCGAAGATAGGCCACGCTGCGCCGAGCACTTTTAAATTCCCGGGCCGTGACGTTATATCACGCCCGGGCGTATCCCCGCTCATGGGAAAGCTGCGCATGGCTGCAGCAGCAGCAGCCGGCGAGGGGAAGCCGCACAGAGCCGCGCACGGCAAGGACGGTCCGCGGCCGAGGGGGACGCTCTGGGGGTGGGGTGGGAGGACATGCGGGGGGGTCCAGGGCCCGCTCCAGGCAGAGCCGGGGGAGAAACCCAGCTCCACATATTGCTGGAGCAGGGCCCCCGGCTCTGAATAGTAACTCGCGCCCATGGCGCCCGGCACTTCCGGGTTCAGGTGCGCGGGGCCCCCTCAGGAGCGGGGCCCGATTCGGGGGAATCGGTTGAATCGGCCTAAGGCCGGCCCTGCTTACGGCATGAGGCTGTGGATTCCCAGCCTGTGAGAGCTGGGAGCCAGCAGCTCTGCAGGGCAGGAGCGGCCCTCTCCCTGCAGCAGGCCACAGGCAGGGGGCTGTTCCTGGGTAAAGATTTACCGTGACTAATATACTAACTAGGGAGAAGAATGGGTGTCTTCAACTTATCATATACAACAATTTCATTACCATGGTCCTCTTGTGGTTAGATAGCTGTGAATGTAGCTCATGTACCTCTTATGTATGTCAGGTCATTGCTATGACACTTTTTTTAATGGTTGAATTCTTGGGCACTCTTGTGGTTGGCCGTTTCTGTGGTGAGAAATTCTTCTTAAACGCTGTTTTCAGCTCTCCCAGTACTTGAGCTTTTCCATTGGGCTGCTTATCAATTCAAAGTTCATAGGCCTCAGCCTTATGCTAACTCACAGAATCTTACAGGATACACACTTATAGGTTCCTTTCAGTACTGCTCAATATAATGTAGACATATATTGTAATGCATCTTGTAGCCCACAAACTCTGGGTTACAAGATGTATTACAAAGCCAGTTTCTATGTCAGTATTTATTGGAGGCACCCTAAAGGGAGAAGTATGTTCTCATAGAACTTCACACTATAGCAAGCAACCAATGTTCTCTGATGAAAAGGATTACAAACATGCTCTTTGAGTCTTAACCTTCTCTTTGTTAAACTAAATAGATAAGGGATGACTTGGTCATAGCCTGTAAGTGCTGATTGAGGGAATAACTATATAATAATGTGCTCTTCAATCTAGAAAAGAAAGATTTGATACCATAGCTGGAAGTTGGAGCTAGACAAATTCAAGCTAGAAATAAGATATGGATTGTTAATGCTAAGAGTAATTAACTACTGCAGCAATTTACCAAGGGTTATGGTTGAGTCTCCATTAGTTTCCATTTTTGAATGAAGATTGTTGTCTTTTAAAAGACTGACTTTTAGGAATTATTTTGAGGAAGTTAAGTGATGATGTTTATAATGGTCTTTTCTGGCCTTAGATTTGGTTAATAGAGTCCACATACCCAATCTTTTTTATCCTTTGAGGAAAAAGCTGTGGTCAAAGATCTTGGGGCACTCCCTGAAAGACAAATGAGTCTCTCACTAAACTCATTGTCTCCAGATGTGAAGTGGGCTCTCAGTGAGTGTGTTCCAATGGATTATAACTGTTTGGGTGAGACAAGAAGAAAGCTAGTCATGAAGAGAGACAGCCTAAATCATAAAAAGAAGGTATATTGATGAAGTAAATCTGTTGTTGCACTTGGAAACCAATTGGAAGTCAGAGCAGGCTCTGATGCATTGATGTAATATGTTTTCTGCTGGATGCACCAACAGAAAATTTCCAAGTGATTTCTCTCCTTTCAGATTTGCTCATTGCAAACCCATTGTTTTGGGGGTGCAGCCATGAAATAACTGACATCTACTCTGAAACTTGTTTTGTTGTGGTGGTATGCTCTTTCTTTCTTCCTTTCCATTCCTTTCTGTTCCTCCTTGCCATAAACAAATAAGGAATTGAGAGCACACTTGGTTACTACTGGTACCTTGGCATCCAAAAGTGAATGAGACTGGTGTAGAACTTCAGGTTGAAAACTAGAGTAAGAAAAGATAATGTCCCTATTCAGCAAAGGCAGCAGCTATTGCCTTTGGCCTCCTTATGTAGTCTTGTGTCCCAGTTTTTACAAGCCCACTTGTTAGTGGGATTGAATTTTAGCCAGTTTGCTGTTATCTTAGTCTGAGTACTAGCCTGGTTCCCTGTAAAAGATGACTAAACTGAGTCCAGTGAAACGGAAGCAGAGCTGGATGTCTTCACCTCATGGATGATATTGTAATTCAGCCCCAATAAAACGACTTGTTTGAGTGAATAAACATCTCTCTCTCGTAGTGAGCTGTGTTTGTCCATCTGTCTGCTTAGTGGGTAACACCAGTCTTTTTGTGCTGCTTTTAAAATGTACATCTGCTACAGTTTAAATAATATTGGGACAAATACACGGGTAAAAAATGAGCGCTGATTGCAAAGACACTATACTTTGCGGCAAACTTACAGTGCAGAATGTTGGTTCCTTTACAAAGTCTAGCCTTTCGAGTTTTAAACCAACAGATTTGCAGTTAATAGAAGTGAGGAGGTGGGAACAGAGTTCTCTTTAAACATTTTTGCATTCAGTTGTGGAAGTGTCTGGGCCTGCATCAAACTCTTTGATCTGTTTGAATAGTTCCTGTTTTCTCTTTAATACCACATGCTTTTGGAGTAACTCAAATTACACCTTAAGTGATACTCCACAACACTGTACTCAGACCTGTGCTCAAAGAACCTCAAATTAGGTAACTTCTTTAGATAATAAATTTATCTAAGTGGGAAGGAGAACAAGCAAACCTGGAAGTATTCTTAAATATCATCAGGCACAAATGTGATCATCAGTAGTTAGGTATTCAAAGGTAACTGTGGCTCATTTGCACTCTTTTTTCCTCTCCTGTAACATTATTTTGGTCTGTGTTGCAAAGATCAAAGGCACGGTCACTTTCTGTACTAAAAATGAAAACTTCCCAACTTCAGATGATGGAAACAATTTTTGAGAGTATCAGATGCATTTTCAGTGCCTAAATAACTTTAGGAAATGGGACTTTGGGGCATAACTAACTTGGACACTCTTGAAAATATTCCCTGAAATCTGGACTTTTTGACCATGCATGGAAAGCTTGTTCTTTCCTCTGCTAGAATATTGGGCAGCAAAACTTAAAAAATCTACGATGGCATAAAATATTTACTAAGAAGTACATTGTGACAAGCATTTAAAGGTGTAAATTTTAAAATGACCTCTTTATTTTTCCCCATCCCTCTCCAGCATACATGGATGTACATACATACTCTGACCAAAATGTTTTTTTTAAGACCTACTTGATCAGTTTAAATTTCTTAGTGTGTTGCAAGGTTCATGTGTTTGCACTTCATCCAATTTCTGTGATACTTCCACTTGAGCAATCACACACATTCTTATGTGGTTAATTAGACCACATAATTTCTATCTTTAATTAGAAGGAATCTTATTCTGTGCTTTATTGACTTGTCACTTGTTACCCTATCCACTTGCTGTAACTTGAAAATAAAGTAATAACTTCATGGAGGGTGGTCCAGGCCATAAAAGAGAACTACATTGGCTTTGCAATCTATATACTTTAATGATCTCTGCCAACCAGCAGATATTCTGCATTTCCCTCCATCTTGACACCTAATACCAGTAGCAGAAACAGAGTAAATGTTTCACTTATCTTTTAAATTTGCTATGCATATGTGATATAGGTTAGGGATGTTAAATTTAGTTTAATCAATTAATCGACTAGTCGATGGTTTTCATCGACTAGTCGATTAATTAAATTAAACTAATTTAACATCTAATACTATCATATGTAAGTAAGATATGAGTGAAACATTTGCTCTGTTTCTGCTACTGACCAAATGGAGAGGAAATACAAATATCTGCTGATTGGCAGAGATCGACAAAGTATAGATTGCAAAGCAATATTCTCTTTTATGGCCTGGACCACCCTCATGTTATTACTTTATTTTCAAGTTACAGCTGAAGTGAATGAAAGCAAGCAAGTGACAAGTCAATAAACACAGAATAGGCCCTTCTATTTGTGTAAAAGATAGAAGTATGGTCTAATTAACTTCCACGTAAATATTGTGTGATGCTCAAGAATGAAAGTATATCACGAAGTGAATGAAGTCTAGAAACTTTCATAATTCTAATACTAAATTCAAACTGATAAATAGTCTTAAAAAAAAACATTTTAGTCAGAGTAATATGTCGGCTCCATGTAATACTGAAGAGATGAGGAAAAAACAAGAAGGTCATTTAGAAGACTAGTTGTCAATTAATCGACTAGTCGATGGAAAAATCCATCGACTAGTCGTTGGTGAATAAACTAAGTATCGACTTCGTCGATGGTTTCCATCGACTGGCGAGTCGATGTGAGGGCTGCGGTGGGGTTGGCTCCCGGCCCGGGAGTTAACCCCCTCTGCGGCTCTGCCTTTTAAATTCGTATTAAGAGCCTGGCTTGGCTCTTAGTACGATTTAAAAGGCTAAAAGCATGTGAGAGGACAGAGTGAGCCAGGACGGCTTGCGCAGATCACCATGCGCACCAGCCTTTTAAATATATTTAAATACATTTTAAAAACAGTGCTAGCGAAGTACCCAGTGAGAGCCGGGGAATCGGCTGTCTGGCTCACTGGAGTCCGCCCTGCTGCACTTTAGCCTTTCGAATGTATTAAGAGCCTGGAAGCTCTTAATACATTTAAAAAGCAGAGGCGCAGCATTTGGGACTTGGCGTGAGCCAGGGATTGGCTGATTCCTGTTTCGCTCTCGGTCCCCGCTATCCCTCTGCCTCCCGCGGAGACAGTGCTGGGGGGAACCGGCTCTCCCCAGCACAGGCTCCTGCTTCCCCCCTCCCCTTGCTGCCTCTAATAGAGGCAGCAAGAACCAGAGGCGACTGAATTGAGGATTAGTAGACTGTCTGATAAGCTTTTGCTCATCGGGTAGTTGACTAGTTGCTTATATCCCTGATATAGGTTGCTAAGAGATTGTAGAAAAGCCCTTCTACTTAGCGTAGGGAAAAATCTACCAGCATAATGCCTTGTGTGGAATTCTTCTTTTGGAATAAGAGTATCTACACCGGGAGTTATACCAGTGTAACTATAAATATATAAACTTCCTTTCGTAGACAAACCCTAGGAGCCTGTCATAGGCTTTAGTCCTGTTTGGGGTTTTGTGTATATTTTTGCAGCTGTGTAGCTATGCTACCCTTCAGGTAAGGCCTCCACCCTTTGACTTGCTTGATCTGTGAAGAAGTCCTGAGACTGACATCTTCCATTGTTAGACAGCATGGGGCAAAAAGGATGACCTCTGCAGTGGTTTAGGACATACAGAATAGAGAGTTCCCCTCATTGTGGTCCCAGAAATCTTAATTCTGAAATAAACAGTGGAGTTCACTGAACATGACTTGCAAAGGAGACAGTACTGGGTTTTTACTCTCCTCCACCCTCCTTTGGCTGTTTTTAATAAAAGGTTGTAAATGTTCAAAAATTCAAGTTTTTTCTACTCTAAGTGGTGGCACTGAGTGTGTCAAACTGAAAGGTGTGTATCCTGGAGGGGAAGAGATTTTAAAGTGCTGCATAGAATTTGGGGTGGTTTGTCTTGTCAGCACTGCAATGACTTCAGTGAGTAACACCTCTGGAGAAAAAGAGCTTTTGTTTAAAGAGCTCAATAAGTGAATGCTCCCTTGGGCTTTTCTAGAGTTTCTGAGGTGGTGTATTGTGAAAACCTGCCAAATACTGAGATTTTTAAAGCTTATAAGCAGGAGAAAATGTGGAAAAGCTCGTCTGAAGTTTTAAAAACAAACAGACAAAAATCTTGCAGGCTGACTTCTGTACATTATGAAAGGGCATGAGCCCTCTTCAGAATCCTCTGAAAGTTGCCTAACTCTGCTTCAGAAGTGTTGGAAGGTTCTTTACTTTTTTATTTTTGCTTCTTTACTCTTAACTACTTTGTAAATCTTTTGGCTTGGATTTAAAGTTTTTGTCTGGCAGATGGAACATGTAACACTTGGAAAGGCCTCTGTTTTGACAGAGTGACCATACCATTGCAATTTTCCCATTGCCTTGTATGGTGGCACGCTGAGGCAGGGTTTGTGCTCTTGGAGTGCTATGCAATTTAGCCCCTCCCCAGCAAATATAAAACAAGAAGGTGATGAACCAGAAGACTGAGCTGATGTGCAAGCTGCTGCTTAATTACAGCCAGACTATGGCACAGTAGGGATGTTAGATATTGGGTAATTGAATAGTAATGTAACCACATGAAATCTTAGCGGTTACACGACTATTCGATAGTCCCCAGGGGCAGGGCTGGCAGCCAGTGTGTTCCTGGCCCCTCTCCTGGAGAGCCTCCTGCAACCTTGTGCTATTGCCTCTGTATCGGTCCCTGTCTGCGGGGGGCGGGGGGGAGTTCCGATCTCCCCACAGACAGAGGCTGCTCTGTTGGATGCAGAGCAGCTTCTGTCCACAGGACACTCGGGCCCGCCGTGGACAGGGGCTGCTTTGCTGCAGCTTCCTTGCGTGCCCCTCCCCCCACTGCTGCTTCTGATGAAGGCAGCAGTGTTGGGGGGCAGACAGCACTGCGGAGCTGGTGCTGGGGGGAACCAAACGGCTTTTAAATTGGCTCCCCCCAGCACCAGATCCTGCTTCCCTGCCCCCACTTCCTCTGAAACAGAGGCAGCAAGGGGGGGGGCATGTAGTCAGTAAGATTAACCGATAGGCTTATTGGCTAATTGAATAGTCAAGTACATGTTGACATCCCGTATCTCCTATTTGCAGAACCCCCATGGACAGGGGGTGCTGCCATCCTGTATCAGAGGCAGCAGGTAGCCGGTCTGTGCGGCTAGCTGTTTTTTAAACTGGTTTTCCTCTCAGACTAGCTCTCTCCTGCCACCCTGCGTTGCTGCCTTTTACAGAGGCGGTAGTGTGAGGTAACAGAGGACTCTCCGGGTTGGGGGTTGGAAGTACACTGGCTGCCTGCCCGGCCCCCAGGGATTATCGAATAGTCGTGTAACCGATAAAAATGTCATGAAGTTATATGATTATTCAATTACACGATAGGATACTAGGGATGTTGGCTTCATTGATTTGAGATCTACCATAGCATTCTCTCACTAGAACGGAAAATCTATAATGGCAGCAGGCTGTAAAAGACATCGCTTTAGAAATATTTTAATGAATTTCCTCTACCTGTGAGTAAGACAGCCATGAGTGCAAAATGAAAAGTGTGAAACAAAGAAATGCAAAGTGCCTGAGTGGAAAAACATCATGAGAAGTGCTCGTTCTCAGGTGGAACCTGTGTTGAAGATGATGAAAGGAACTTGTCTGAACATGAGGGATCTTCAGGTTGGTCAACTTTTCTATTTCATACTCTGAGGAATGCCTGGACTATTCTTGAATTCCCATGTTCGAGCAAAAAATATAGTTGTTACTCTATGGCACTTCATCTTTGATGCAGTTGTGATGAAAATAAATAGCTGAAATAGGCAGCTCTTCCTTCTACAATTTATAATAGTGTACCGAGTTTCAGTGAATGTAATGAGTAATACTAAATGAGCAGTATGGTAATAATAAATAACTTCATTGATTCATTTTGTTTAGAAGAATCTATCCTCAACATACAGGATTCTAAAGACTATCCACCTTCAAAATCACTATCATTTTCCATAGTTTCAGATTATTTGCCAATGATAGGATTTCGGTCACATCATATATGTCACATGGAACAGTATATCACCTGTAGCAAAAGGAAAAAAAAATCTCCATCATCCAGAAACAACCATAGATAAGTTTGTGATAATGACTAGCAGATTACACAGCTAGGTAATTGATGAAAAAATTGCCCAGTTTGTTTATGCAACATATTCTCCTTTCCATATGACTGAGAACCCACACTTCATTAACAAGGTTCAGTCATTAAGACCATGATACAGTCCACCTAATAGAGCAGATGTTTCAGGCAAATTGTTGGATAAAGTGTATGAAAGAGAGATTGAGCAGTGTGCAAAATAAGTCTAGAGTGCGAAATTGTTAACCTGAGTCTTGATTGGTGGAGCAATGTCCACAATGTTCCTGTTGTATGTGCTTGTGTGCCTACAGAAGAACGGAATGTCTTCCTTACAGCAACAATTGATACATCAGGAAATGTGTGCGCACACAGAAGAATTCTTACAAGAAGTAGCATTAAAAGTTATAACAATCTGGGAAAAAATTTCAAATGTCTGGTACGCAGCTTGGTCACAGACAGTGCTGCAAATGTATACAAGATGAGAAGAAATGTAGAAAAAAGTGAAGAGCTAATAACATCAATATTATATTATTTGATGTTAATAACATTGGTTGCTGTGCTCATTTGATGCACCTCCTAGCTAAAGACTTCAGTGTTCCAGAAATAAAGGATGATATTGTTGGAATTGCAAAATACTTCAGTAACAAACCACTTTGCAGCAGCTGCTCTGAAAAAAGTGGGAGGAACCAAGCTAACTCTCACGTAGGATGTGCAATGGAACTCAGTAATGGACTGTTTTGAGCACTACATCAAGAACTGACCTAATCTGATGATAGTTTGAGAACAAAATCATGAAAAAAATAGATGGCACTGTCACAGCCAAAGTTCTAAACCTTAGGCTTAAGAGAAACATTGAACACATGCTGAGTGTTTCTGTAGTCTTGAACAAAATGCAGGGAAATAGCTGTTTTATTGCTGAGGCTGTTGAAATTTAGAAGGAATTGAGAGAGATCTTAGAATGTGAAATATGTAATGACAGAGTTAAATTACAAGCATTAAAAAAAGTGCTTGTCCCACTTTATCTGCGAGAAAATGAGCTGGAGATAATTCTCAATATTTGTTACCAGGGTCAAACCTTAACTGCTGAAGAAGAGGAGTTGGCTGCGACCATGGACATCAAGCAATCATCCCTCCATAATGTCAACTATAATGAACTTTAGAGCTAAGGATGAACCATTCAGGAAATACATGTTTGCTGATCTTTTAAAGAAAGTCACACCAATTAATGGGTGGAAGTAATTTAAGCACTTGGATTCAGAAACTGTTGAAGTAATCATCTCACTTCTAACAGTAGTAGCTTCTTCTGTTGGCGTAGAAAGAATATTTTCTTCCTTTAAACTAATTCATTTCAAATTTGAGAAATTGTTTGGGACCTGAACAAGCAGGAAATCGTGTTTGTTCATAATCTGGAAAAGAAAATCGGGAAAATGAAGGTGAAGACAACTGAATTAGCTGTAGAAGCCAATATTTCAAGTTTCTCATGTTGACCTGACTGACATGTTCAATTGAATTTGTTTTTTTTTTAAATATTTCATTTAACTATTTTAGTTAAAAACAAACCTGACTAAAAATACTTGAATGCTTCTTTTTTTAAAATATAGGTTTGCTGTTGAAGAAAAAAGTCCAGAATTGATTATGATGATGTTGTGTGTTTTAGTTAAATAAAACAATTAAAATGTCTTTCTGGTGATGTTTTCCTCCTAATACAACATGGGAAGAAAATCCTCCAAATACTAATGATTAACCTGTTGAATTGGAGATTATAAATATCTGCTTTGATTCCCAATGGTAAATGAAATAACCAAATAATAATCCATTTTCTGATATAGCTGTTAAAACTATTCAGAAAAATTCTCAAATCCCTGTTTACAAATGTGTACTTTCTAAGAGATAGATGTAGGTTTCATCTTGTGTTGTGAAGAATATATATTAAGATTATAATAACCAACAAGAATGCACTTCTATGTAGATAACCATGTTTTAAATCAACTGTCTTCCTGACTAGTGATTTAATTTAATCATGGTTTAAATTAATTTGATTTTAAAATAAAATTACTCCTGCTTATTACTTACTCCTGCATGGTTGCTACTCACGCTTTTCACTATTTGTATCTGAGACACAATATGTTCATATACAATTCTACCTTGATGGATCACTCTTTCATTGCATGAATTTAAGTATATGTGATTTTGAACACATTCTCTACATCTCGGGCATAGACTGCTTATTTCCGCTCTGACTCAAATATTACATGGGCTATTTTCTGCTGCACAGGTGTGATACCAGACTTCTTGTCCGTACCCCTCAACATAAGTCTTCTGTTTTGTGATGGCATTCTTCACAAAGTCACACATTGATCTGACTTTTACTTTCCTGCTGTTAAACTCCTTGGCTCTTCATGCTGCTTAAATTCAACATTTTAAATATCAACTCAGTCAGTATTAGCCAGCTGTGTGGAATTTTGGTGTATTGCCAAATCCTAGTCAATGAGTTGAAATGGCAACATCCTAGAATAATAATAAAAAAAGTGGGAATTGCTATTTTTGTGACTGGGATTTACATAAACAGCCAAAAACACTAAGGGTATTTTGATGAGCTCAAATTCAAAACTTGGATTCAACACACTAACCAACACACTTCCCACCCACCACATACATACCTCTCTCAAAAAATGGAAAGGCTGACTAGCAGACTGCTTTATGAGAATACGGTACTGAAAGTGCCAAAATTCAAGGCAGTGGTCATACAGAAAGAGTTCCCAACTGAATTCTACTTTGAGTTAGGGAATAGATGAGAAGCAGAGGAATGACTGATACAGTTGATGCCCAGGTTCCGTGCTACAATTAGTATGTTAATGTGGAAAAGTATTTAAGCCCTGTGGTGGTGAAGTATTGAGATGATTTGAGACTAATTCTAAGTTAGTCAAGGTAGCAAAATGCTACCCTTCAGAGGGACCAAGCTAAACTTTATATAAACAGGCAAAACAATTAAATGTGTTCATACAACATCTCCATACAATGTTACAGGATTGGGGACTAAAGATATGGTTTATTCCCTATGTGCACACCTTCAACTTTTTAGGAAATGCTGGCGGTTTTGGAAAAATGCAGAGAACTGCAACTTTATCCTGGTCTGATGGAACAAACTTTACAAAGCTTTTACTGAATCCCTAGACTACTAAAAGGGCATCCAACAACTTCTAAAACTGGTCTCTAGATAAAAATATATGTATGGGCAGCCATATAGGCAGAAAACCCAAAAGCTAAATAGCTTTTCAAAATACTTGTATTTTAAGATAAAATGTTTTTAATGTAAATTGAGACATTGCACTAGAAAACATAGGGCTTCTAGCTACATAAACATCATAGCTATGTTTTTGTTTGTGTCCCTTGACTTTATAAGTTTACATGTTCAGAGTACTGTACTTGCAGCATGGCCAAAGGAAGTGAATTATTTTAGTGCTGCTGCTGCTTGCTTTTTTAAATTTTTTTATTTGACATTAATAACCCAAATTCTGAAATGCCAGTGAAGAGTTGCGTGGGTAGGCCCAGTAAATGGAACTGGCTCATAAAAGTTGTGCATAGTTAAGAAGATAGTAACATTAGAGTCTTTCACTTTTGTCATATTTATTACAATTTAGGAAACTTAGACATTTCTTGTAAATCTGGTATGTTTTTTGATTTATAAAATTGTTTGTTCCAGTAAACACTTAATTCTCTAGCAAAATGACTTGAGTTCTTTAACTTTTTATAAACTTCCCCAATGAATTGATGTAAGCTTTTTCTCCTCACCCACATTTTTATTTTTTAATGGTGTGGGACACCAAAGTTTGAGATTTCACAGATGAAATATGTTTTATATTATTATAGCAGGATATTTTGATAAACTACTTTATAACAATCAGGAGTGGGGTGTGGTCTTAAATCCATACAGATGTATGACTAGGAATGATACAATTTGAAGATTGCTTTCTTCTTACTGTAGCGTTCACAAATGAGTATTCAAGTTTATAGCTGTGAAGCAGATAAGTCTTGATAAATTGTACGGTCTTGCCTAGAGTAGGGTTGTTTGGAAACCTATTAAAATTTCTTGTAGTAATCCAGACCTCTTTACGTAGAATAGGGGTTTTTACCAGTTAACCAGGTACCTTACTGGGTGTTGCTTACTGGTATCCGATTAACTGATGCCCAGGAGCAGCTCCCACAGGATTGCTTAATCGGCTAACCAGATAAACATTTAACTGATTGACTGATGAAATGGGATTTTATGTCCTTAATTTAGAATACTTATTTAAATACAGTTGATTTCTGAAATGTTTAAATTGAGACATACCAATGTTGTCCTCCTGTAAATTCTTCAGAAAATAATTTGTATAATTTTAATCATGACTATTTTATAAAAAGGCAATGCTTTATAGGTTACTTTTAAAATATTAACTTAATATGAAAATTATTTCAGTACAAAACTGATTTCTCTCTTCATCCTCTTTCCCACTCCCCGATCTATGTGAATGCTTAAGCCAGTCAAAATAATTGCTTTCAATATTGCTGCTACACTATTGCAATTTCAGACTCTAGCCAATTTAGCTTTCAGTGTCCTTACTGAACTCATACTGTGCAAGATGGAAGCATTGGCAAATGTTAGAGCTAAATTAATATGAATCTTGTGAAATGTTTTCTAGTGTGTGCTTAAACTGAGGGGAATTGAGGCAAAGTGTATACTGATAAATAAAATCTATAGTTGCCTTCTGTCAAACTAGCAAGAACAGCTAAAATGGTGAGAACTGAATGTAAACTTTTGACAAATGAAAATTAGATGGTCTTAGTTATGCCTATTGTTTGCATGTTTAGATATACATTCTATATGGGTGCTCTTGCAGCTGTACTAGAAATGCATCATGCCATATTTTAATAGACTTGTTAGATGCTTAAAATGGTCTTTTCCGGTATGAGTAATGCAAGGTTTAAGCAGCAGTATTCCATGTAACTCAAAGTAATAGTGTGTACAAATCCAATACTTTTATTAACAGACGTGTTTATTTTAGGTGGCTGTTGGTTTTCTGATGCCAAATCTCTTTGTGGAGAAGGAAATCTCTCTAACAATTTGTATAAGGAGCTGTTAAGACTTTACTAGAAGTAGTTTCAAGTAATAGAATCTATTGTTTTTATAACTAAAGTACTTTGAAACTATAAATTAACACTTTTTAAAAACTTTTTGCTGTTGCTTTAGAGTAGGCGCTCCTTGCAGAAAGAGGTGAGAGGCACTTTTCTAGATAGTACCTGTGATTGGGTAGACTATGCTCAGAGGCCCCTACTGGAAGCCTCAGGATTTGGCCATACACATCCCGCACATCTGATTGGCCTGGGGGTAGGAGAACAGCAGGGCCTCCGTGAGCTGGATCAACCCTCTTGACCTTAAGCAGTGTTCCGTCTGTTTTCCTCTCTTCTTCCCTGTACCCCACAAATTCCCTTTGGAGTGCAGCTTCATCAGTGACTAGGTTGCCAATTTTGTCTGGAAGTATTTCTGGAGGCTTCACCACATGACTTTCTCTAATTCATGGAGACTCCAGGACAACCCTGGAGGATTGGCGATCCTCTATGGTAACAAAAATGTGCTAATGTAGAGACTGCCACACCAGGGGGAATGAGAGTTGGGAAGTGTATTGTGGGTGAGGACTGCATTCTAAACTGTCCTGGTTTGGAATTTTTAAAGGAATAAAGTGGTACTGTCTCAGACAAGAAGACACAACAAGTATTCTCCCTTGACTCTGCACTCCCCCACAATAATACAAGCTCTATAACTCCGAAAAACATGTTTTACTGGGGCAGAACTGCAAACACAGGCTTAGGTATCTTTTAACTTATGGGTTAGTAATGTATTAACTATTTACATTGTACAGTGGAGGGTCAAAAGTTCACTGAGATCGTGCAGGCTCATGAACATGAATCACTCTGAACAGCTGTACAGAGCTGGGAAGGGTAGGGGGCTAAAAGTGTGTGTATAATACTATAGGCATAGGTGAACTGTCTTGTAATTCTATAAGTACCTAAGAGATTGAACGATCTGTTGATTTTAAAACATCTGCTGGCTTATATCCAGAATTTCTCCCACGCCAAAAAGGCATCATCCCATCTTGCATTTTCTGGATGGGCTGTGATTATTTGTATTACAGCCACGCTTCGAACCGGTTGTGGAACCAAACCTAGAACAAAAAATGGTCTCTGCGCCCAAACAAGAATGAATTTGGAAGTCTGTAAACTTGTATTCTTTTGGGGTGGAGATGGAAGGAATCTTATTACAAGTTCTCCTCATTGAAAATACGTGTGTGACGGGGTGCGGTCACAGAAGACCCCTTGGGGGTGCCTCCTGGGGTTGCTGACATGGCCATTGCCACCCCCCTCTCCCCCCCGGGGCTTCCCACTGCCTAGTCCTACTGGGCCAGCTCCACTGGTCTCCCCCAGCCAAGGCCCCGAGCTGAGCTCCCAACCCCCACCAAGAAGCAGTATAGACGCTGAACCTCTTCAGTTCAAGGAGAGTGCAGTTTGGGGCCTAGCTTCCCAGGATACCACTCCCCAAATGGAATCAGACCCCAAAGAGTTAGATAAGCCACCTTTACAGTGAAAGGGGGAATGTACACACTGGTTGTCCCCCCCCCCCAAGGTAACAATTATTTACACTGGGTTGATAGAAATAAAAGTGATTTTATTAAGTAGAAGCAGTAGGATTTAAGTGATAAGTGAGAACAGGCAGAGCAAAGTAGGTTACAAATCAAAAGAAACAAAAATGCTTAGCTAATTCTACACTAAAATCTTGGTACAAACTTACTCAAACTCATCCTAACCACTTTTCCAGCTGCCCCTCTAAACCAGTGCTGTCTCCCTACTCTGGGGTCTTTGTGACGGACCTCCCCACCCATGCTTTATGAAATGGACTTATGGACATGAATATACGTAACTCAAAGGTGCTATGAGCGAATTATTTCATGTAGCCCAACAATCTTCATGTCACAATCCACTGGTTCTGTTTATCTAATATATGTATCGTGTGTGTGTGTAAAATTAGACATATGGAGTGGGGAATACTTTGTGGGTTCCAGTTGTGTGAATGAGAGACATAAGAGGGTGTTGCCTTCAAAGTCTTGATGAGCAACTGTTAAACAATCTCTTTGGTCCTTAAGTCTGAGCAGTGGTTGGTAGGGTGTGGCCTCAATTCCTTAACAAAAAGAATAGGAAAGCAGAGGCCAAGGTCTTTTGGCTGGGCTGCACCTGAAGGAAAGGAGCCAAAGACCCCAAGGTAGGGAGACAACCCTGGTTTAGAGGGGCAGCCTGGATAAGGCTGTATTTGTGATGATCCATTTAATCTTAAAAGTATCTTGCTCTGATTTATTTATGGAATTCAGAGGAAGCGTGAGGTAAAATTTGAGTATATGAGAAACCTACCTCCA
Organism: Rafetus swinhoei; assembly: GCA_019425775.1. Classification (NCBI taxonomy): domain Eukaryota; kingdom Metazoa; phylum Chordata; order Testudines; family Trionychidae; genus Rafetus; species Rafetus swinhoei. The sequence goes on from CM033424.1 coordinate 157,476,661, forward strand.
AAGTGAGGAGAATTCTTCCATGCATGTAAGGAGATCGTGCATGATCCAATTTGATAATAGTTGGTCCTTCCTCTTGGGCAGTCTAGTCTGAAACTGAATGAATGAAAAAAGCATTAAAGTAAGCAGACTTGTTTTCCCAGGCTAAAAATACTACCACAGAATCCTGATTTGCAGACTTCCCTCCAAGTTGGTGCAAGTTAGGGATGTAAAATCCCATTTAATTGGTAAACCAGTTAAATTTAACTGGTAAACCGATTAGCGGGTGGGTGGGGGGAGGGGAGATCCATGCCTGGTGCAGCCAGGCTGGCGTGCCCTCCTTCTCTCCATGCTGCAGACAACTGGAGTAGTTTGTCTGCAGGAGACCCCCCTCCCCCGGCGGGGCTGGAGTGAGCAGCCCCTGCCTGCGGCATGTGGGGAGCCTCTCCAGTCCCTACCTTTTAACTAGAACCAGTAACCATCCCTGGTTAGGAGGGATGCTTACCAGTTAACCTTTCACATCCCTAGTGCAAATAATTCTCACTTGTTAGCATTCTTCCCTGTCCCTTTCAAGCTGTCTTTTTTTCAATAATAAGTTGTCGGGCCCTTAGTGTGGTGTCTGATTGTTTGTTTGTTTGTTCTCTGCAGGTGCTGTGAAGCAGTCGATGTAATTTGAAGAAAAATTATAAGAACAAATGGCTTTAGCTGGCTGCCCAGACTCCTTTTTACACCATCCTTACCGGATAGTAAGTTTTTAATTGTGGGGTTTTGGTTTTTTTGAAACATTGCATTGTAATTTTGATGGTGCTGACATAGACTCATAGACTTTAAGGTCAGAAGGGACCATTATGATCATCTAGTCTGACCCTCTGCGCAATGCAGGCCACAGAATCTCACCCACCCACTCCTAGAATAATCCTCTCGCCTATATCTCAGATATTGAAGCCTTCAAATAGTTTGAAGACCCCAAGATGCAGAGAATCCTCCAGCTGTGATCTGTACCCCATGCTACAGAGGAAGGCGAAAAACCTCCAGGGCCTCTGCCAATCTACTCCTGGAGGAAAATTCCTTCCCGACCCCAAATATGGCGATCAGCTAAACCCTGAGCATGTGGGCAAGACTCACCAGCCAGACACCCAGAAAGTTCTCTATAGTAACTCCTATCATCCTCCATTGACCTATTTACCACTGATAATGAATGGTCAATTAGTTACCAAGATCATGTTATCTCATCAAACCATCCCCTTCATAAACCCATCTAGTTTAATCTTGAAGCCAGATAGATCTTTTGCCCCCACTACTTCCCTTGGAAGGCCGCTCCAGAACCTCACCTCTAATGGTTAGAAACCTTCATCTAATCTCAAGTCTAAACTTCCTACTAGCCAGCTTATATCCATTTGTTCTTGTGTCCACATTGGTATTAAGCTTAAATAATTCCTCTCCCTCCTGGTATTTATCCTCTAATATATTTAAAGAGTGCAATCATGTCCCCTCAGCCTTCTTTTGGTTAAGGTAAACAAGCCAAGCTCCTTGAGTCTCCTTTCATAAGACAGGTTTTCCATTCCTCAGATCATCCTAGTGGCCCTTCTTTGTACCTGTTCTAGTTTGAATTCATCCTTCTTAAACATGGGAGACCAGAACTGCACACAGTATTCCAAATGGGGTCTCACCAATGCCTTGTATAATGGCACTAACACCTCCTTATCCCTACTGGAAATACCTCGCCTAATACATCCCAAGACCGTATTAGCCTTTTCACGGCCATGTCACAATGGCGGCTCATAGTCATCCTATAATCAACCAGGACTCCGAGGTCCTTCTCCTCCTCCGTTACTTCCAACTGATGTGTCCCCAGCTTATAACTAAAATTCTTGTTATTAATCCCTAAATGCATAACCTTACACTTCTCACTATTAAATTTCATCCTATTGCTATTACTCCAATTTACAAGGTCATCCAGATCTTCCTGTATGATATCCCGATCCTTTTCTGAATTGGCAATACCTCCCAACTTTGTGTCATCCGCAAATTTTATCAGGACACTTCCACTTTTGGTGCCAAGGTCAGCAATAAAAAGATTAAATAAAATTGGCCCCAAAACTGATCCCTGAGGAACTCCGCTAGTAACCTTCCTCCAACCTGACAGTTCACCTTTCAGTATGACCCGCTGTAGTCTCCTTTAACCAGTTGCTTATCCACCTCTCAACTTTCATATTAATCCCTATTTTTCCAATTTAACCAATAATTCCCCATGTGGTACTGTATCAAATGCCTTACTAAAGTCGAGGTAGATTAGATCCACTGCATTTCCTTTATCTAAAAATCTGTTACTTTCTCAAAAAGGAGATCAGGTTGGTTTGGCACGATCTACCTTTTGTAAAACCATGTTGTAATTTGTCCCAATTGCCATTAGCCTCAATGTCTCTAACTACTTCAAAATTTTTTCCAAGATCTTGCATACTACAGATGTCAAACTAACAGGCCTATAGTTACCCGGGTCGCTTTTTTTTTTCCTTTCTTAAAAATAGGAACTATATTAGCAATTCTCCAGTCAAATGGTACAACCCCTGAGTTTAGAGATTTATTAAAAATTTTTGCTAATGGACTTGCAATTTCATGTGCCAGTTCCTTTAATATTCTTGGATGAAGATTATCTGGGCCCCCCCCGATTTACTCCCATTAAGCTGTTCAAGTTTGGCTTTTACCTCGGATATGGTAATATCTACCTCCATATCCTTAGTCCCATTTGTTATGTTACCATTATCCCTAAGCTCTTCATTAGCCTCATTAAAGACTGAAACAAAGTATTTGTTTAGATATTGGGCCATTCCTAGATTATCCTTAACCTCCACTCCATCTTTAGTAATTAGCGGTCCTACTTCTTCTTTTTTGGTTTTTTTCCTATTTATATGGCTATAAAACCTTTTACTATTGGTTTTAATTCCCTTTGCAAGGTCCAACTCTACCTGACTTTTAGCCTCTCTCACTTTGTCCCTACATGCTCTAACCTCAATAAGGTAGCTTTCTTTACTGATCCCTCCGTCTTCCACTCCTTATATGCTTTCTGCTTTTTCTTAATCACCTCTCTGAGATGCTTGCTCATCCAGCTTGGTCTAACACACCTGCCTATAATTTTTTCCCTTTTCTTGGGATACAGGCTTCTGACAGCTTCTGCAACTTTAACTTAAAATAATCCCAGGCCTCCTCCACCTCAAGATCCATAATTTCTTTAGTCCAATCAACTTCCCTAACTAATTTCCTTAATTTATTAAAGTTAGCCTTTTGAAATCAAAACCCTAGTCTCAGATTTATTTTTGTTTATCCTTCCATTTAATTTGAACTGTATTAGCTCATGATCACTGAGCCAAGATTGTCCCCTACAACCATTTCATCTATGAGGTCCTCGCTACTCACCAAAACCAAATCTAAAATAGCATCCCCTTGTTGGTTCAGCAACTACTTGATGAAGGAATTCATCAGCTATCACATCTAGGAAAATCTGAGCCCTGTATTATTACTAGCACTTGTTCTCCAGTCTATATCTGGAAAGTTGAAATCTCCCATGATTACGCAGTTTCCATGAGTATTTACTTCATTAAAAACATTAAAGAGGTCTCTATCCATATCCAAATTGGATCCTGGTGGTCTTTAACACACCCCAAGCACTATCCCAGGAGGATCTGATAGTTTTCTTCCCCAATGTGATTTTTGCCCAAACAGACTCTGTCTTCTCCATTCCATCACTTTTTATTTCTTTACAATCTACCTCATCTTTGATATACAATGCGACTCCACCACCTTTACCCTTATCTCTGTCTTTCCTAAACAGCACATACCCTTCAATACCTGTACTCCAATCATGCCTAGTATTCCACCATGTTTCTGTTATTCCTGTAATATCTGGTTTCACTTCCTGGACCAATAGCTCTAGTTCCTCCATTTTGTTACCTAGGCTCCTCGCATTGGTGTACAAACATCTTAATTTTTGCTGTTTGGCCTCACTCAGATTCTTTACCCAATTTGGCACGGACGTTGTACCTCCAATATGACCTATTAGACTAGTATCCACCCTCCCCTGCCTCATGTACATTCTCCTACCCCCAGCTATATCCTTTCTTACTTGCTTTCCTCCTCTCAGTGTTAAAATCTGGCGAGATTACCTGGACATCTCCCAACCGTCTCCCCAAATTCCTAGTTTAAAGCTCTCTTAATCAGTTGAGCCAGCCTCCATCCTAGAAGTCTATTTCCCTCCCTACTTAGGTGAAGTCCATCCCGAGAGAACAGTCCTCTGTCCATAAATGCCTCCCAGTGACCATACATCCCAAAGCCCTCCTTATAGCACCACTGCCTAAGCCATCTATTGATCATCATAATCCTGTCACATCTTAGTTGCCCTTCTCTAGGAACAGGCAGAATGCCACTAAAGGTCACCTGAGCCTCAATTTCCTTGAGCGTCCTCCCCAGCCTAGCATAGTCTCCCTTAATTCGTTCCAGCGAGAATCTAGCCGTATCATTTGTTCCTACATGAAGGATGATCAATGGATTCCTTCCTGCTCCCTTAATAATCCTTTACAACCTCAGTTCCACATTCTGTATCTTAGCACCTGGCAGACAGCACACCCTTCTATTCTCTGGATCAGCTCTGGTTACAGGCCTATCTATTCTTCTCAATAAGGAGTCCCCAATCACGTAGACCTGCCTTTTCCTAGTGACAGTGCGATTCTCTGGTCTATCTCTTGCTTCCTCTGGCTGCAAGTCCTTGCCATTCCTGTTTTCCCTTGTAATCCTCTTTAACCCATCCTGTAACCTCCTGATGCTCATTATTGGTATTGTCTCCATTAACTCTTCCCTTTATCTATGGGACTAGCCACTCTTCTCTTCTCTTACCCTTCCATCTTCATTATCTACCTGCTGTACCCTTCTTCATTCTCCAACTCCACATACCTGTTCTTGAGCTCTATTTTTCCTTCACTGACCCATCTTTTCCTCTGCCTGGTTCTCTTAGTCACATGCTTCCACTGTCCATTTTCTTCGCCCAGCAGTCCCCCCTCTGAGGCCCTTGATCCTGCTTCCATCTGCATATCTAAACTTTCCCTTCAGCCATGTCATGCCTTTGCTCCATCATCTGCTCAAACCCCCTTCTAAACTCGACCAGAGTTTCCACCTGCATCTCCAGTCCTCGGATCTTTTCTTCCATCAGCTCTATCAGGCGGCACTTGATGCAAACAAAACTCCTTTCAGATAACCCCTCCAGAATCCTGTACATACCGCAGCTACCACATCCAATCATCCTCCTTGTGTTCTCTATTACTTGGGCCATGGCCACTACTGCCTCTATGTTTTATCTACTTTCTCACCAAAATCCTATTAGTCCGGTGAACACCAAAACAAACCAAAACACCCCCTCCACAGCAAAAACAAACCCCAAACAAGTCCCAATATCCAAACTCCCTTTACAGACTCCCACTCAAACTCCCCTGTTTACAGCTCTGTTTGCTGGCTCCTGTGCTGCTGCAGCTATCTGTGCCACTGCCTGACTAGAAGGCTACCTTTATAGGACCCCTAATCAGTGAAGCCCCTCCCCCTAATCAGGGCTCAGCTTCTCTCCCAGCACACTACCACTACAAGCCTCTACACATACAAACAATACAAATACAAAACCATATACAAACTTCTCCTCCAACAGAACTCCCACTCAAACTCCCCTGTTTACAGCTCTGTTTGCTGGCTCCTGTGCCGCTGCAGCTATCTATGAAACTGTATTAGCTGAAACTGAAACATGAAACTGAAGATCTAGTAGCTGCCTACTAGTACTCTGAATTTGAGTGGTGGTTTGTAGCAGTGACTTTGACATCAGCTATGGACCACCCATTCATGAACACACATATACCAGATAAGAGATATTTTAAGCTAATTAAATAGGCAATATTGATAGCTAAGGACCTATTTTACCCTCAGATCTTCTATTTGTGTTGCTGGGTCACTCCTCTTTCTGGCAGAGTGACAGGCAACAGCACCCATGAACTGTGGGAATTATCTGTCCCAGCAAAAGGTACCAGAGTCTGCTGAGTTTTAAACAGAAACAGGAAATGCCAAGACTGCCACATTGGCTCAGATCACTGGTCCATTTAGTCCAGTATCTAATGGTGGCCAGTGCTAGGTGATTCAGCGGAAGGTGTAAAGCCTTGTAATGGAGAGAAAACAGAACGTGTGTATTTTTTGGTTGTTCACTCCAATCCCTATGCAGTTACTGTACTTAGCGTAATATACCTGCAGATGAATTCTCTAGAGTTGGGACTATGTTTTCGTCTGTGTATGTTTAGTGCTTAGCACAACAGGAACAGACTGTTAGGCCTAAAAGCCCAGGGAAGTAAATATGAAATAAAAGTAGTTGTACCTTGTCTAGTCCTCTGTCTCAACAGTAATATTTCTTTCAGGAGTGATTTCCCCACTTAAGTGATAGATACTATTTGGAGAAAAATTCTGTATTGGATGAATAAAAAAGGGGCTTTTTAGTTTAGAAAAGAGGAGACTAAGTGAGGGATATGATTGAGATCTATAAAATCATGACCGGTGTGGAGAATGTAAATAAAGAAAAGTAATTACTTGTTCCCATAACACAAGAACTAAGCTTCACCAAATGAAACAAAAATGTGTCAGGTTAAAATAAACAAAAGGAAGTATTTCTTCCACAGGTTGACTGTGCATTGTGTGAATTCCTTGCCAGACGATGTTGTGAAGCCAGGACTTTAACAGGGTTCATAAATAAGCTAGATAAATGCATGGAGGGTGGGTCCATCAGTGGCTATTAGCCAGGGTGGGCAAATGCTTATTGGATAGTCAACATGCTAGTTGACAAGTCTCTTTCCCCTGGCTGCCTCTATCAGAAAGAGGCAGCAAGGGGTTGCTTCCACATGGTGCTGCTGTTTTGAAATGCCATGTGCAGCCCAGTGTCTGCCGCTTTGAAACAGTGTGTGCAGCCTGAGGGAATCCCAGCTGGCCTCAGGCTGCATGTAGCGTTTCAAAGTGACAGCACCATGTGGAGCCCAGGGTTAGCTTCCTGCTGACTCTGGGCTCCATGTGGTGTTGCCTCTTCGAAATACTATGGAGAGCATGGGGTCAGGGGGGGACTGCTTGAGTCCCCCGCTGGCCTCATGCTCTCTATAGCGCTTTCGCCTTTGAAGTGCAGCAACACCCCTAGGACTGTTGCTACACTTCAAAGGCGGAGGCACCCTTATGAACTGATCGAATAGACAATGCAAATTGCATCGACTATTCGATTAGCCAATTAATCAAAATTTTACACCCCTAGAATGGTGCCCCTAGCGTCTGTCAGAAGCTGGGAATGGGCGAGAAGGGATGGATCACTGGATGATTAGCTGCTCTGCTCACTCCCTCTGAGGCGCCTGGCATTGGCCGCTGTCGGAAGACAGGACACTGGGCTAGATGGACCTTTGGTCTGACCCACTACGGCCGTTCTTAATTCAATAGGAATCAACCTTAAAGTCCTTTTGGCCTCTTTCGGAGTTCTGAAAAAACTATGATGGATGTCTTCAACAAAGAATAAGACTGTTCTGTAAAATGTCTGTCTCTTTGACGTGGCATTGACTTCATTCCTCTGCCCCCTTTTTGAGGAAATCTTGGATAAATTTGGCTGGGTTCCATCTCCATTAGTGCACCAGTGAAACAGTTTTTTCAGTCCAGTGGGCTCAAACTTAGTCTTGACTCTAAACTGGAGAAGGTGGTGAGCTGAGCATGACCAACGTGTAATCATAACATCCAGTCACTTCACATTACACAACCATTATCCTCCTCAGAATGCCAGGTCAGTGGTGCTGATGGTCATGGCTCTCCCAGATTCCCCCAACACAGCATACAAACAGCTCTAAGGTATCTCCTCTTGAGTGAGAGAGACTCTGTTTTGGTCCCATCAAGCCTGTTACAGTAGTGTGAATTATTTCTCTTTGCAGTTCCTGCTTTATCATGGAACTTATCTAGTGGCATATGTAACTGACTCTTCATGGGCGACAGTGCTAAGCCCAGGAGATTATACCCACTAAGCAAAAGGAGAAACTTCCTTACCTTGCAATAGGAGCAGATTTGTATCTCGAGTCGACCAATGAAAAGAGGGAGGCAAATACTCATTGTGCTAGCATGGGTCACATATTTGCTGCTTAGCACTCTTCCTCCTAAAACTGTTTGAGTAAGTTTAATTTAAATTTTCTATTTCTGTGGAGAGGGAAGGTTCACTAACTCCAGGAAGTTTGGTTCTTCATTCCATTGGCTCAGTTATTTATTGGTTCATCAGGTGCACTGTATTTAAAAAGACCTCTTCTTGAGGTTTTTAAAGTAATTGCAGTATTTCCAATCCCAAGTATTCTAGAAAGCCAGTAACATATTCTCAAATTTGTCAAGTGTGTGGGGGAAGGTATTTTCTTGGTATTTTGATCTGAGTTGTTAGATACACTTCCAGGTTTTTCTTGACAACCATTCGGATTATAAAATGAAAGCTGAGATTCCCTTGTAGTAGGTTGTCTCCAGGAGCTGGAGCTCTAAGGGGGAAAAAAAATTGAGTCTTTTTTTTTTTTTTTTTGGGGATAAAATCCCAAGAGTTAGCAACACTGGTATTATTAATTCAGCTCTTCTGTAGCTTCTTATACATTCCATATGCCGCATCCTCTTCTCCCTCCCCCCACCCTAACCCCACCCACCGCTGTAGACAAAAGCAGTGCACCTTAGGAAACTAGCTGACTAAAAAAGCTTCATAACAATTACATGAGACTGCAGGAATAGTAATGCCTGCTGTGGGTTGGCTCCTCTGCACCTACTGGTCTCCAGAGAAGGGAGTGAGAAAATGCATCCTGTTCAATTTTACACAGTATTTCCTGGCACAAATATTTACTGTGTGCTAGCATTCCTGAAACGAGTGCTTGAATCTATTACAAAGACTGGCTTTGAAAAATCACTCTCAACTAATGTGTCTGTTGTGCAGAATTAAATTGGCTTTAGAGGGTAAAGAAAAAACTTGCCACCCCATTCCTAATAAGCTTGATCAGATTAAATTTGACTTACAAAATTGGATGCTGAGCCAGCATTGTCTTGGTTAAAGGCCAGAAGAAGGGTATACATTCTAAGTTTATAGTGAGAACTGCTGTTGTTGTGGTTGTCGTCTTTTATACATCCTCTGTGGACTTTAAAAGCAAAACGTAAGTCAGAACTCAAAGACTCATAATAGAACAGCCTCCCACCCTGCATTTAATATTGTTAGTATTTCAAGGTTTGGATTTAGATAGGTCATTCAAACTTAGCTGTCAGGTTACATTATAACTTGCCTCAAGATGTTAAAAATAGTGCAGAAGAAAACTAAGAACATATTCAGTCTCTGGGGAATGCCATCCAGGGATCTGTTCACCTTTCAAACAAAAAGGAAATGCATCTTGTATTGTTGCAGGGGAGTCTTAGGTCATCACTTCTAGGGCAAAGCTCTGTTTTTTCCTTGGTTAGACCAGTTCATTGGTGCTTTCCATCTGCTATCGCTCCTGCCACAAGTTCTACGTGCAATTTGGCAGGACTGGCCACTGGTCATCCTGATCTCTTCCCCCTTGTGGTGTAGACCTTTTTGGTTCCCCAATCTCTAATGTATGTCATCTTGAAAACCCCTTGTGCAAAAAGAAATGGCAGAAAATATGCTAATGAGATTGACTCATGCAAATGAGTCCCCCATTAACATATTTTTTGCCAGAAGATCTCACAGTGTAGACATAGCCTTACTAATAGAACAGACTCTACCAGATGTTACCTACCTAAATGAAATCACTCCTGGGTACATCAGCAAGGCATTCTCCGTGAAACTGCAGCTATTCCTTTCATCTTGGACTTTATCCCCTCTTTAGAAGACATTGGGGTGTGCCTGGCAGCTTCTTGTGAGCCCTTGTGGCAACTCATGCATAACATCCACCTTCCAAGAGCTACTTGGCCTTCAGCCTTTGCACAACCACTGACCAATAGATCTGGAATATTGCGTCTTCCTCCTTAAGTATTGTTTGACAATCACTTGACAACGGAAAGCAATGAGAACTATCACTCAAAGAAGAGGAGGAAGTTACTTACCTATAACTGGAGGTTGTTTTGAGATGTAAGGTCCCTATCAGTATTCCACTACTTGTCCTCCTTCTCCTCTCCTGCAGCACTTATCTTATTTGTCCTGGTGAAGGAAGTAGAAAGGCAGTTGATCTACCTTGCCATTTATCATCTTGGACGGAGGCATGAGATGAACCAGGGCAAATACGCAGACCAAGGAATGTTCCTTTCAAGTTCTTTAGTTCTGTGATGCACATGCATAATCAATAGTGGAATATAGATAGGGACCACATATCTCAAAACCCCCAGTTACAGGTAAGTAACCTCCTTTTACCTACACTGTGGTATCACCTTTAAGCTAACTCCTTACTTGCCTTTTTCTTCCTTTACCTGTTCAGATTGTCTGGTTACCAATGTTATTGATCCAGATCTTTATCTTTTAAAGTAAACTATAGGTCTCAGGCCAACTTCTTTACTAGTTTTATAATATTTGCTGCTTTAGAAGCCGTTTCTAAGAACTTGCTTGCATGGGTTTTTTTCTTTACTGTATCAGGAACTTGCATGTAAGTTGTTCAATCTGAGTGCATTCCCCTGGAAACTATCTCTAGCCTTGTGGAAAAAAATCAATACTGTCTTTCAGTGGTTTTCAGGGTCCTGTCCAAAGTCTCTAACTCTTCAGTAAAAATTCAGCAGTGAGAATTGGCAGCATTTGTCTTCAGTTCCTGGAAATTCAGAACATAGTTCCAGAATTTCTCAGAAAAAGGGGATGACTTTGTTTCCGTTCTTTTGCAATCTGTAGCCACAGCAACATTTATACATGGGGACTTGAACTCTCAGAAAAGATTTAATTTCTTAACTGTTGATTGTATAGCTAGATCAAGTTCCAGTGACCTCCCAAATGTCTTATTTCTGTGCACTGTAGTTTAAACTAATTTAGGGATGTCGTATGGCTTTTGTTTTTTGTAGGAGATCAGACTAGGTGACCACAAGGAAGCCTTGGAACTTTATTTTGAATCTTAATTCTTTTCCAGTGTCACATAGTGTTTGGAATCTAAAATTCGAAACCCACAGCCAGGATTTTGAGACTTCAGTTGGCTTATTTACGTGCCCCCACACTATGCTAATGTGAAAAGGAGACAAACTTCATTTCTAAATATATTAGTGTTTATTTTCATTGGGCTTAATTCACATTAGAGGGAAGACTTGTTTGAGCAATTTCCAATGAATAATTAAACATTAAATGGAAAAATGTGATCTTTTTTCTTTTCTTTCCATATCATTCATATATAGTAGCCCATTGTCTGTGCATCTGTAATGCTGACATACATGGCCACGCCCCCTGGCCGTGTACGTCAGCGCCCTGCCCCCCTTCCCCTCACTCCGTGGCTGCTCGGCCGAATGCTGCGCCGCTCAGCTGGGCCCCGGCGGGTGAGCAAGCGGCGGCAAGCGGCCGTTTGGGGTCGTGGGGCGCGGACCCCAAGCGGCCGCTTGCGCCGCTTGCTCCCCGCTGGGGCCCAGCTGGCGCTCCCAGCTGAGCGTGCCATGGAGGGAGGGGAAGGGGGTGGGGCTGGCTGGAAGGGGGAAGCAGAGCTGGGAATCGGGGCTGGAGGGGAGGATGGGGGCCTGGAGGAAGGGGGCGGGAAGCAGTGCTGGCGGGAGGGTGTCCGGGGCTGTGGGGCTGGCCGGCAGGAAGAGGCGGGAAGCAGAGCTGGGGATCGGGGCCATGGGGCTGGACGAGAGGAGTGGGGGGGCGAGAAGCAGACCTGGCCGGGGAAGGGGGGATGCAGCCACTGTCCGCAGCCGGAGTCCTTCCGGCTGCACCCCGGCAGGCGCTCCCTTTACTTGCCAGCAGAAGCCTGGCGGGGGCGGGGCTGGGAGCCACTCCCCCCGCCCGGCTTCTGCTCGCAACCAGAGGCTCCCAGCTGGGAGACGGGCCACGATTAGCACTGGGAGCCTCTGGTCCCATGCAAAAGCCAGGCGGGGGGGTGGCTGGGAGTCCCAGCCCCCGCCCCACCCAGCTTTTGCGCGTGACTACAGGGCTCCCAAAGCCAATCGCGCTCCACCTCCCAGTCGCTCCCCGGCCCCCGCCAGGCTTCCCTCCGGCGCCCAGCCGGAAAATTCAGAAAATACCAAACATTGCACATGTCCGGTATTTTCTGAATTTTTCTACCGGACAGACGGTGCAAATACCGGACTGTCCAGTAGAAAACCGGACACCTGGCAACCCTAGCCCCGGCGGGAGCACCTCTCAGCTGGGCCCCGGGCGGCAAGCAGCCGTTTGGGGTCCGTGCTCCCCATGCATGGGGAGTGCAGACCCTAAACGGCTGCTTGCCACCGCTTGCTCCCCCGCCACGGCCCAGCTGAGTGGCGCTGGCGCTGCGCCGCTCAGCTGAGCCCCCGTGGGACGGGAAGAGGGGCGGGGCGCTAACGTACATGGCCAGGGGGCGGGGCCGTGTACATCACCGCCCTCCCTTCCTGCTCCCGCCGTGGTGCTGAGTGGTGTGTCCCTCAGCCGGGCCACTGCGGGAGAGGGGAAGGGGGGGCAGTGACGTAGACAACCCGGCCCCCGGCCGTGTACGTCACCGCCCCGTCCCTCCTCGCGGCAGCCCGGCTGAGCGCGCAACACTCAGCCGAGCCGCCACGGAGGAAGGGGAAAGGGGCAGGGTGGTGACGTACACGGACAGGGGGCGGGGCCATGTACGTCACCGCCCCCCTTCCCCTCCCACTGTGGCACTCAGCTGAGTGCTGCGCCCCTCAGCCGGGCCACCGGGGGAGCCAGCAGTGCAAGGGGCCATTAGGGCTCCCCCGCGGTGGGAGAGAAAGGGAGGGCGGTGATGTACATGTCACCGCCCTGCCCCTCTCCCTCGCAGCAGCCCGGCTGAGCAGGCAGCACTCAGCCAAGCGCCACAGCGGGGGGGGAAGGGGAAAGGGGGCAGGGAGAGACAGAGGGGAGAGAGAGGCAGGAGGAGGAGGAGGAGGAGAAGAGAAAGGGAGAGTGAGAGGCAGGAGGGGGAGGAGAGCTGAGAGAGAGGGGGGTAGGCAGTAGGAGGAGAGAGAGTGAGAGAGAGAGAGAGCGCGCGCTCAGGAGAGAAGACCTGAAAATCCCGTTTTATGACGGGCTAATTGGCTACTATGCTCAGAAACATGGATTTCAAGATCAAGCAGATAGGAGAATAGGATTTTGAACTGAACATTGGAAAAGCTTTAGGCTACTCTACAGTAGAAGCATTTCAATGACTGATTCATGCAATTACATATAGACTTGAAGCTTGACTGTATGGATAGAAATTAATCCCCCTTTGCCTGAAAAACTTTTTTTCTCTTTACTTTTTTTTTTTAGTAGAAAAAAATCAAGCTTAACATTCTCTTAAAAAAATAAACCCATATAAAATTGCTAAAGCCTAAACCTATAATCAATAATTAAAATTCAAAATGCAAAATAATATTTAGTACAGACTTGTTGCCAGATTTTAAAGAAAGTCGAACCTCTGGTCTAGTGGAGGTCATTAACCAAGCACCTGGAACCAGAATTTGTTGAAGCCCTGAATCAGCTTTTGACAGCAGTTCTTCTACAGCTGCGTAGAGGAGAATATTTTGTTAATTTACTCAGCTAGTCTAATTGAATGACTAATTTATTCAAAGTTTAGAAATTAAATGGGAGATGGAAAAGGGAGGAAGCTTTATCTTTCACTTTTCGAGTAAAATATAGGTATGAGAGGACAAGATTTGGGAGTTCTAAAATTATGAATGATGTAATTATTAGGCATAAAAATGTCAATTCACTAAATACAAATAATACTTTCTTTTGTTTAAGAGATCAGTTAGGTTTACATGCAAAAGAAGTTCGGTTAACTTTGTTATATTTCCAGCACATTTATTTATTAAAATATTCAGTTTTTGTGCATTTTTAATTGTTTGAATTTCTGTATGACTAGACACAAATCACAAGTGAAAAGGTTAACTCCACTCTGGTAAATAAGAAAGGCATCCTTCACCATTTTCTAAAATAAAAAATGCACAAAAATTTAGAGAATGGTGAAGGATGCCTTTCTTATATATCAGATTGTGGTTAATTTTTTAAAATTTTGATTTAAATCAGTTTCCTGACCTCTGATTTTACATCTTAACTAAAATCAGTGACTTGAATTAAATCAATCCATCCTGGTCTCTAGTCACTAAGCTGAGAGAGGAGGTGAGAATTCACCACTGTTTAAAAGGCTTCAGTGGAATTGCATCCATAAGTTAGTGGAGAACTGGGACATAGATTTCCAAGAATGCAGTGTGTATGGTACTATCCACTCTTTCTTGGTTATCAATATCATACCAAAATTGCTGCAATTGTCCTAGATTGACTTATTTTATTTGTGGATTGAGTAGGTTTGGTATGTGAGGGGTGAAATAAAGTGTCCCAATGAAGTATTCATTTTAGCAGAAACATCCAGTTTGCTCATATTCACAATACGAAATGACCTCTGCCTTACCAGATGCCAGAAGTCTCATCCATCAAACTCCAAGTACTTCCATGCAACCCAATCCCATCTATACACTGGAAAAACACCAAAGGGTGGCACATGAAATACATGCTGTGTGTGAAATAAAATTTGTTACAAAAGTAAACAAACGTTTGACTGTTTCTATTTTAAATACACCATTTGAAAAATTATTTAAATGTGCCAACAATTTTATAGTTTACTGTAACAAAGTGCCAAACCAGGAGATGTTGCTCTAGAACTTTGGTCTGGTTTACTACAAAGTACACAGAGCTGTAGCAAAAGGTATGTATGTTTGGCACTCAGCTGAAAGCTTGGCAGTTTGGTATCAGCTGAAAGCTGTGTTTGGAGACAGCGTAATTAACTGTTGCCATATAAACACTATGGCAAACTATTCTCCAAACTCCCCTAAATTTAGATTTGAATAAATACTGTTGGATTTTCTAATGTTCTGCAATCTTAAATAGACAGGAATTTAGATTTTATAGAACTTGGCATCCAGTTCAGCTTTTTATGCTACATAACAGCTAATGTGTGGCAACCTTAGTGTACAAGTATGTTTTACTGTGCTTGAGGCTCACCAACTGGAAAACACAATAGAGGATTTGAATTGCATCATTTTTCTATGTATATTCTAAAGAACAACAGTGTTGAAATAGCACTCCTGGCAGAGCTGTAAAAGATATCAGCTTTCTGAAATGTCACATCGATACGCAGATTTTCTTCTTTGAGTGATGGTCCCTATGTGTCTTTTATATGTGGGTATGCATGCGTCAGAGTCTGGAAATTCTTCAGAGAAGTGTCCGTTGGCTCATACATGTGAAGTAGCTCCCGACTTATGGTAGAAGAGGCATTTGCAGATCAACAGCTTTCCAGTTCCTTCTTGAGGATGGCATGGCATGCGTCAGAATCATGTCCCCCTTCACTTCATTATATAAACTTACAGTGCTCCCTCACTCCTCAGTGGGGAGCAGTCTACTCAGCTGCAGTGTCTCAGGGGTTTCATCATTGGCTTCGGATCACCACAGTGGGGCCGAGGTGTCAGTGGTCCATAGGTCTAGGCCTGTCTGGTGGAGACAAATGCACCATAACAGTCTGGGGCCTAGCCCCAGTGAAAATTCTAGTTTGTAGCCCCACAATAGAGCTGACAGCAAATAACTGGCTGTCAATTAGCTCTAGACTCTTAGTGGGGTTGAGTTGGGAATAAGCTTTAGCCTGGGCTTCTAGGCTCAGGCAGCCAGCAAATGCACAGTCTAGTGGAGCAGAAAAAGGGAGAGCCCACACAGTCTAGGGGCTCAAACAGGCAGGCCTTATGGAGTGCTAGTAAGGGGGGGAAGTTCCTGACACAGGCCTCCTGGCAAAGGGTGGGAGTAGCAGTGAGGCATGTACCATTAAATTTCTAGTTTTACTATAATAAAGCCACTAGAACTTTGGCCACCCTGCTCGACTGTGTCCCAGCCCAGGGCCCTAACAGTGGCAGGGTTGGCCACTGGGTTGGCCGGGATCCAGTCATAATCCATGGACTGAGACAGCTAGCTCTGCATAAAGCCAGTTGTCAGCTGCCCCTGGGCTCTTTCTTACCTCCCTCTGGTTTGGTACCTCTGGCTTCCAATTGGGGGTGTTAAATATTGGTTAATTGAATAGTCAAGTAACCTCATGAATTCTTATTGGTTAGTCGACTATTCTATAGTCCCTGGGGGCAGGGCCAGCGGCAGAGCAGGATGCCAGGCAGGAGCTAGTCTGCGAGGGGAACCAGTTTAAAAACGAGCTCCTTTTGCTGACCGTCTGCTTGTTGCCCTGTGCTGCTGCCTCTGATAGAGGCAGCAGTGCGGGGTGGCAGCAGCCCCTTTTTTTGAAGGAGGGTGGGGGGAAGTCTGAGCTCCCGGACCCAGCGCGAACTGGAACTGAGCTGGGCTGCCTGCCCACCCGGCTCCTAATACACTTTAAATGCAGAGTCACGGGGGGGGTAGGTCCTGGACCTGGTGTGAGCCAGAACTGAGCTGGGCTGCTGGCCAGCCTGCCAAAACTTGTATTGATTGGGGTTGGGGGAAATGCGTGTAGTCTATAGCATTAACCTATAAGCTTTTGTTTATTGGTTAATCGACTACACTATTACATCCCTACTTCCAATGGCTCTTGGGCTCCTCAGGCTATATAGCTGAAGGTAGTCCAGGAAACTCCTCCATGGGGTCAGTTTCCCCTGCGGGCCAGGGAATGACCGGGTGCAAGTTCCTCTCCTGGGTGCTGCAGCATGGCAGGGCAGTGCTTCTCTGTGGGCTGTAGTCCAGCTGAGCTGTGGGACCTTTCTTTTATACTTCTGGTCCTGTCCAGAACTTCTGGTTGCCATTCTGCTGGGTATAACCTCAGGGATTGCAGGTATCCATTTATTTGATATCCATCAATCCCCCTTTCTAACCTTATTTGGATCCATGGGATCCTTATGGCAGGTTTCTCTCGCCAGCCAGTTGCATCGGTGTATGAGAAGGAAGAGGTAGAACTGGATCTGCAGGTATTGATGGTTCCAATGGCTGCCTCTTCATCATCTCCGGACAAAATGGTCATTCCTTCTTCCCCCTCTCCACTGGATGACTGTTACAAAAGTGTAGCCAGTGAGCTACAGATACCATTAGAGGAGGTCCAGGTACAGACTGTACAATAATCCCGTACCTGGACAATTTGCTCCTGGTAGGCTGGTCTCATCAAGAGGCCATGTTGATGACAAGGGTTTTTATAAACTTTTGGCAGCTCTCAGCATTTCCCAAAGTGTTACCCAAAGAATCTCACTTTTTAAAGGCAAGAGCATATTTCTCCCCTCACAAAGGCTGTAAGGACTGAGCACCCTGATTTCACACATCCCTCAGACCATGAATGACAGTGCACAAGTGCCTCTGACTGTTGGCTGCATGCATCTGTGACTTCTTCACTAGTCTCCGTTTAAGGTGCCTGCAGATTTGCCTCCAGTCAACCTATTGAGCTACAAAAATCACATCAACTCAGATGCAGTATGCGATTGAAAGTATTGCATGTGTCTTTGTTTACTAGCTTCTCCATACCGGCCTCCGGTCTGAATACAGCTTACTTACTGTATTGCTCATGTGAGTCATTGGCAACCTCCATTTCTTCAAGTGGTGGTTGCGATGTGTAACTGGGGGTTCTTCCGATGTGTGGGGTTCCTTCATCCCCTTTGCTGTGGTTCATACTGAATTGTAGTAAGAAGAGGAACTGGAATGGGTGTTGGCTGCACAATTTATTTCAGCCTTGATCTGGAGCACGTGGAATGCTACGTGGGCCAGTGGATGCTGCTCTAAAGAATTTCTAGGCTCAGGCCTAGAGCATGCATGCCTATATATGGCATAGAGATAGGGATCACACATCTCAAGTAACATGCCTTTCTGTTTGTAGCACCCCTCTTTGTCTACGTGGTGACTGCTGTGAACCGTATTTGATGTATTTCAGTGGGCGCAAAGAAGGACAAAGCAGCTATTGATAAATCCATATGGCCTCCGACACAAACTTGTGAAATCTGCCTTCAACATGTAACTGAATTCAAAGTGTAAATATGTGTTTACAAATAAACCGTCATCCATGTAGTAGGTTTTGCTCAAGCATAAATGTTGCTGGATTTCTAACCTCTGTCCTCTCTAGTGCAATGATCAATAGAGCCATAGAAGAATTGTTTTCAGCTTTCTGATGTATTAAGAATTGTCAGGGAAAATGGTGTATTTTAAAATCAATGAAATATTAAGTCATGTGCTTCTTTCAGGGTTTAGAGGTGACTAAGAAATTGCCCCTTTTCTCCAAAGATCCGAGCTGAATGTATTATCTTAAAAAATAGTTTTTTGTTTCAAAGAACTCTGTAGAGATGTGACTCTGTGACATTGACTGAATCATCAGTTGTATGTGTGATGTAATCTGACTATTTAAGAAATACTCAGTTTAGATTTACTACATTAATTTAGTTTAAAGATTTTTCAGCAGTTCTAATTAAGAATTGTTCCCACCAACTAGCTTACAAAAGCTAGTATGTTGTTTCATCTAGAGCAGTGGTTTTCAAACTTTTTGGCCGATGGGCCACCCACCTCAGAGCAGACCTTTCCACGGACTATCACCTACTAAAGAAAACTCGTCGTTAATTACATAATTGCAGAATGGCTCGGGCGTTAGTGCTGCAGCTAGGGAGAACGGTTTAATTTGACCAGTAAGAAAGGAAATATTAATCAAAATTGTTAAACAGACCTAAGCGCTTTAACTTTCCCATGTTGGTTTACCAAACTTCATTTTTAAATGAAGTATAATATTTATTTATGTCCAACACAAAACATTTCAACATTGTTTCTGTTTATGCCACGGGTGAGCAACCTCTTTTGGGTCAGCGGCCACTGACCCACAGAAAAATCCGTCGGGGACCACACAAAGTCAGAAGCAAAAAAACCTCCTCCAAAACACCCAACCCTCACTAATGTGCCCACCTCAACTGAAACACCTCCCTCCCCTGGTGCCCCAGCCCTACGGACGGGAAAGGGACAGGGAGGACTGAGGTTCCAATAGACCATATTAACTCTTCTTGGGTTAATGGATTTTGTGCCCCCTCCCCCCCCGTCTGAGGGGTGGGGCCAACAATAAGGGGTTCAGTGTGCAGGACAGGGCTGCCAATGAGTGGGATAGGGATGGGGGTACAGTGAGTGGGATAGGGCGGGGGCAGAGCGGAGAAGGCTTTGTGCGCTCCCCCCACCCCCAGGCCAATTAGGGCCTGGGGTTGGGGGAGCAGCAGGGCCTCCGTGAGCCAGATCCACCCGCTTGATGGGCCGGATCCGGCCCATGGAGGCCCTTTTGCCCACCCCTGGTCTAGATCCCTATTTCTCAACCTTTCTGGTCTGCAACCCACAATATCCCAGAGCTTCCATTACCCATCATATTGTACATTCCTTTGCAGCATCAAAGGAGACTGAGAGATTTGGGTCATGAAGCAGGAAGAATCCATAGCTGCCGATCTCATGAGAAATTGCTGGTGATGAAACCTGTGTTGATCTTTTGGTGGATGGTTCAGGTCAACCGATGCTGAACAGGAGACTGGAAAAGCTTGCTCAGTCTTATTTAGTAATTTTATAGGAAAGGTGTCTGAGTTGTAGCCTTTTAGATTTGTGTTGATATCCTTTCAGACCTACAAAGATTACTGCTTTTTCCAGCAGACTGTTGACATTTGACCCTTTCAGAGGGTCTACAGGGAAACATTAATAGTCTGTTACTTTTTGTGGTGCCAGGCTCCAGGTTAAGTACAGTCAGATTCCATATGAAATCAAAATGATTTGTGAGCTGAGAAATGGCCCTGGCAAAACATTTGTCATCTTGTTTTCTTGGTTTTTCGTGCTTGCAAGACACAATTGTAAGCAAATGTTTTTGCTTGGGTTTTTTTTTTTTTCTCCAATTTTCTACTTCATCCCATTAATTTTGAAAACTGCTAGGAGAACTTTCTGGGCTGATTTTCCTAGGGCCAGAACAAAACTCTCTTCACAGGAATAAAGTTAATGAATCTTTCTTAAATTCTGATATTCTATGAACAATTTAAGATGTCATTCCCTGTTCTAAGAACACCAGCATTGATTAAAAAAACCAACTTATTGATTTCTGTCCAATGGTTAGTTACACAAAATGTGATATGAGCCTATTACACTGTACTTTAACTGCCTGATTAACAAACTCTAATGAAATCCTGTGTATTCCCATCTGCTAATCTTCTGAGTAGGATCTTCTCCAGATTAGTAAACTTCTAACAAGCTGATTACTGAATAGTTACAGGACTGCCAATATGAGTACTAACATGGAAGCACTCGTATTGGCAGTCCTCCATGTAACTCTGCCTCCTTAATGGAGAAGAGAAATTGGAGGACTTCTCCCAGTACCATTTCACAGCTCAAACAATGTTTATAGAAGAAACAAAATACAGGACTATGTAGCACTTTAAAGACTAACAAGATGGTTTATCGGATGATGAGCTTTCGTGGGCCAGACCCACTTCCTCAGATCAAATAGTGGAAGAAAATAGTCACAACCATATATACCTCAGTATGATTCTTACCAACAACCACAGGACATACCACACTAATACCAACCCTGTTACCTTCCCTTGCAACAAACCCGGTTGCCAGCTTTGTCCACATATCCACTCTGCTGATACCATTATTGGACCTAACCAAGTGAGTTATAAGATCAAGAATACATATTCCTGCGCATCCAGAAATATAATTTATGCTATCATGTGCCGAAAGTGTCCGTCTACTTTGTACATTGGACAAACGCGTCTCAGACACTTCGCCAAAGGATCAATGCCCACAAAACAGATATTAGACAGGATCACAAAGAAAAACAGTTTCTTGCCATTTCAACCAGAAAGGACACTGTCTCAACGACTTAATTACCTGCATCCTGCTTCAGAAGACTTTTAAATCTGCACTTGAAAGGGAATCCTCTGAACTGTCATTCATGCTAAAATTCGACACTCTACGCGCGGTCTCAACAAAGACGCTAACTATCTTACCCATTACAAAGATAGCTTCCCAATTATCACCTCTAATACCATTAGCTCACAGACATTTACCTCCCTTCCCCCGCATCCCCCTTCTGTTCTGAAATGTGATTTGTCCTTTTCATATGCGTTCATTTTTTTAAATTGTATCCTTTGGTATATATGGTTGTGACTATTTTCTTCCACTATTTGATCTGAGGAAGTGGGTCTGGCCCACGAAAGCTCATCATCTAATAAACCATCTTGTTAGTCTTTAAAGTGCTACATAGTCCTGTATTTTGTTTCAGCTACACCAGACTAACACAGCTACATTTCTATCAATGTTTATAGAGTATGAGACATAAGGGAATGCAACTTTTGTCTAGTTAACTGAGTCATTCTCATACCAAAAAAACTTGCACCTTTGACACGTGCCAGCTCTTAGAGAAAGCTTTTTGAGGGGAAGATCTGCTTTTCCTGTGTTTTGGAGAGGCATTTGTTTTAAAAGAAACTGCATAGTATAAAAGCCATGTTTAATATTGAAGTAATATTGCTTTTCATGGCAGACAGGTTTAAAATGGGACTATTCCATCCATTCAGTAAGGAACAAGGGAATGATGTGGGATTGTTTTCATGAGTTATTTCATGAGTCATTTTTAAAAGCCATGCCCATGCTAAGCATTCATATACGCCTATCTAGAAACCAACCACTTATGCCTTTGGTCAAAAGAAGGAAGCTAAACATTTTCATAGGTTGTTTTCATCATCTCTTTATTACGTGAGGTGAGATATCTTAAATTCTAAGTGAACTTGCTAGTTTAAATGCAGAGAATCCTGCAGAGTAGAGTCTTCTAGTTACCCAGATAAAAAGAAGCTGTAAGTGCAAGCTTTCTGACTTTACCACAAGATGTTTAATTAGTGGTAGGCCCCATTTGTTTCCCTGTTTGTATAGTGTATATAGCAGTAATAAGGCAGCTGGGTGTTGCTGCAGTACTGACATGGAATGAGTGAAAAGGTAAAAGTGTAGCCTTATCGTTGTGGGCACCTGCAGCTTGACTTCTGTGCAGTGTCACAAAAGAAATACCTGTTATAATCTCAAGTCTTGCTCTGGAAGAATTAGATGAACTCATCTTTCCACACTGGGAAGATACTGAATAGCTAAGAAAGCCTTCATCTATTTACCATCCTTAGATCGATCCCTTTCCCATTCCTTACATGTTTGTTTGCATGTCTGAACTTTAAAAAACAAACAAAAACCCAACAAAACCAGAAATTCTCCCTTCAGTATTCTCCCTTACATGTGTACATTTAAGAAGTTGAATGTTCCATTTGCACAAAGAAGCTGCATGGGAAATAAATAATACACAGGGTTAGTTTTTCAAACTCTAGCCTTATCCATGGAGCACAAACTTGATTTTTTTTCTTAATTTTTTTACCAAACTGTGCAACTTTAGCTCACCCTTTGCTTGGAAAGGACTAGAGCTTTGGTACAAATGGTCTATTCGCTGAGTTCTTTCTTGCCTATATCCTGATGATCTCCATTGTAATAAAATACTCTAGGTTTTTTCCCTTCCATTTCAACCTTCTGTCTCATGGCTAACTTAATGTAAAGGCTAGGGTAACATAATTTTGGCTTTATGTACAGTTCAGACCAAAATGTAAACTCTTAAAATTGCCAGTGTAGTAGGAAAAAAAAAACCCTAATAGTAAACTGAAAGCAATTTGAGTTTATGGGTGCTTTACATATTGCATGTTAAACAATGACATGAGACTGAGTGCTATCTATGTTCCTTGATGTTGGCTCCATTTTTTTTTTTTTTTAAACATAATTTTGGCAAGTAGAGGGAATCTGGCAGTCCTTCACGCTTGAGGCCCCTGCTCTAATAAAGCGCTTTAGTTATTAGCACAAGTAAATAGTTGTCCATTTATGCTCATTAATGCATATTAGTCATGCAGTAAATACTGTCATTTTGGCACATACCCTAGAATACTAAACACTTCTGCACAGTTATGGGGGGATTCAAACACAAAGTGGTGCTGGCACCTTTTTTAGAAAAGTGTACTTGCATCTATTACTATATTAAGTAGACAGACTCCAGTGGATTTTCCTAAAACTGATACTTAAGGCAAGCGGAAAGGAGAAATTTATGATGAATGCCCCATTATCATTGCCTACCGCTCTTATGCTAGTCTTCCAGTCTGCTTCTTTTTAAACTTGAAAATACAGCTTGGCTATCCTGAATTAATCAATTTCAGATTAAGACAGTGCATGTAAAGAGACAGCTTTTAAAATAAAATAAATGGTGATGCTTTAAACTAGTACTTTTTGTTAGTCTAATATGATGGTGTAAAAACTCAGTTACTTGCAGAAAGGAGTATAGCTTACAGGAATATATTTTAACCCTAAGGGCTCGTCTACACTGCAGGGCAAAAGTTGAATCAAGATACGCAACTTCAGCTACATTAATTGTGTAGCTGAAGTTGAAATAGCTTAATTTGGCTTTTGGTGTTGTCTTCTTGGCTGGAAGTCGAAGGAAGAACACTTTTCGTTTGTCTTTCCTTACTCATGAAATGAGGGTTACAGGAGTCAGAGTAAGAAGTCCTCCATCTCAACATTATTTCAAAATAACGGCTTGCTGTGTATACGTGCACTGTTATTTCGAAATAACGTCAGTTATTCTGAAATAATGCTGCTGTATGGATACACTAAGTGAGGCCTGATCCATAGTCCATTGAAGTCAGTAGAAAGACTCTCCTTGCATTCAGTAGACTTCAGATCAGGCCCATAATGAACAATTGGAACACAATGGCCTAATGTTTTGGCATACTGCAAGCTGGTGACTTAGTGTTTTAGTAATTTATCAAATAAGAGCGTGGATTTGACTCATCATGACTAAGGCTGAAGGAAATCATATGAAACAAACAATAGAATGGACTGGAATAAAGAAAACATTTACTTAAGTGAACTGTAAATCTTGTCAAAATTGTAAAAATTTACAAGATATAAAGGATTCATGGTCCTTTTTAAAGTACGAAAAATCAGATTTTTATTATTTTGGAATCAAGATTCACTGTGCTGCTGAATGCAACTTTTCTTCTAGAATGGAAGAAGAGAATCTTTTGAGAGATTTCAAATGCCATTGTCATCTGAACATAACAGTAATGGAAGATTCATGTTACAGGTCTCTTTAATACCTCAACGTAAGTTTGATTCCTGAGCAGTTTGTTTTTGACACTCAAAATGTGGTAAAGATCAATTGGTAATCATGCATGAAAACTAAAAGATAGATAGCACCTTGTAATTTTCTTGCATGCTACTATGACCACTGTCAATTTTTTTTTTAAATGAACAATTTTAAAGAAAAAATTGAATTGTATTACCTTTGGATACCTCTCCCAATACCTCTCCCAATATGTTTAGCCTCACAGGCCCATTAATAGGCACTGCAAATGAAGAAACGGGGAAACTGGAGGAGGAATTAAAAGAATCAATATTGACATGTGATGCTAGAGATAGTCTAAATAGCATGTACAACCTTCCTTTTTGTGTGTTCTGAGATAGTGTAAACAAATTCCCTGTTGGCTAAAAGGATGATCTAAATTTAGAACTTTACAATATAAAACATTGCACGCTAACTAGGTTTCTTCTACATGAATTGGATGGGCCACCTGCTTTTGCAAATTTATTTAGTGAGTTAAATTGGATGAAAATTATTCTTGAACACTGACCTCCGTA
Organism: Rafetus swinhoei; assembly: GCA_019425775.1. Lineage (NCBI taxonomy): Eukaryota > Metazoa > Chordata > Testudines > Trionychidae > Rafetus > Rafetus swinhoei. Next base: position 157,501,445 of record CM033424.1, read on the forward strand.
AAATGATTGTAGTCTGGATTTGACAGAAAAACCCTTCTTGGAGAAGGGTGTAGTCGTTCTATATTCAAACAGAATTTGATTACTTCATGCTAGGGATGTAAAAATATATTTAAAAAATATACTTTTTCTGTTAAAAGTATTTCAGCAAAAGCGCGTCTAGATTGGCACAGACGCTTTTGCGCAAAAGCACTTTTTGCGGAAAAGTGTCTGTGCAAATCTAGACGCGGTTTTGCGCAAGAGAGCCCCGATCGCCGTTTTCGCCATCGGGGCTTTTTGCGCAAAAACACTTTTTAGCTGTCTACACTGGCCCTCTTGCGCAAATACATTTGCGCAAAGAGTACTGCCAGGCGTCATTGTATTCTTAAGAAGCACTGATTTTGTACATTACAAAGTCAGTGTTCTTGCGCAAATTCAAGCAGCCATTGTAGACAGCTGGCAAGTTTTTGCGCAAAAGCGAGTGCTTTTGCGCAAAAACTTGCCAGTCTAGACGCAGCCGTTCTGTCACTACACTGGCATCATCCATTGAAATGTTTGATATGGGGAGGTAATACTTTAGTGATTCTTTGCTAATGTGCAAATTATTGTGCAAATAATTCTGTGCCAGTGTGGAAATAATTTTTAGCTAATGTGCAAATAATTGTATCCCAAATTTGCCTCACTCAGTGGTAATGGACAGCTGCAAATAATATCCCATGGTTTGATGGGTCTTTTAAACAAAGTACTATGGAGACCTACCTTGACTGACTTGCTATCTGTTTTGTAGTTGCAAAGCTCAGATTTTCCCCATTCTGTTGAACTGTGGCTGTCAGGCATTTCTGTCTGGGAGGAACAGTTCTCTTCAGTAACTGTTTTCCAGAGCCAATCTAAATGGCTTAGTATTGGCAATAGTTTATTGCTTTGAAAGTTACCTCTGTGGCAAATTCTGAGAGTTACAGGTAGAGTCCATCTATGACTTTCAACTATGTGGAGTCTGAAAAAGCATTCCTAAGATCTAGTGGCAGAGGTTGCTGGTGACTTGGAGCAGTGCTGGGCAGCGGGACAACGGAGCCCTCGGGGCACAAGAGCCTGCAGCTAACAGGGCAGGGAAGCTGGAGGAGGGGCCAGAGCTTGTGGAGCAGTAGAGCCAACTGCGGGAGCTCCGGTGAGTTGGCAGGGCTGCCGGGAACTCCGGTGGAACTGCTGTAGCTCATGGAGCCAGGAGGCTAGGGAGCAGAGCCTGGAGAGAAGCTAACACCTCCCCACTCCAGACCTCCCTTGGTCCGGCAAACTCCCTTGTTGGGTGCTGGACCAGGGAGGTCCAACCTGTACTAAAAAATGCTTCATGAGTGGAGGGGTAGAAATAGTAATACTATTCAAGACATTTGGATATATAGGATCCATATACCACCATTGCAGATGTGGGTTTACGGTTAAAGCTGGTCCAAATTAATAAATAAAACAGCTCTCTTACTGAAGTAAATTTTTCTGGCAAGGGGTTTCCATCCTTTTAAGATTTTCTCAAATGGTATCTGAACTAAACAATCCAGAGTTGACTTGTTTGGCCAGGCCTCTCGGTTCTGACCAGCAGTAATTATGGTATGTATTGTATACCACTTCAGTCTCCTGTGATTTTATTTCATTGCATTACATTATATTTTATTTTAGATGTTTCTTATTTACAGAGTCTGTCTTTTGACAGGGTTAAAAAGAGGTTTTAAAGTTCTTGGCTGTCAAAACTTTGACTAAGATTGTAAAATTTTTCTTACAGTGTATTTTTAAGCTAGTGATGGAGCTCCTTACAATTAAGTTAAAATCCATATTGGAATCATCTGCTGAGTAAGCAAAGCCTTCAGTTTTCTTGGCATTCCATGTCCATAAAATGCAAAGAGCTTGGGTGATGGAGAAACAAGTCTGATGGATGCAAGGAAAGGATTCTAGGAATGAGAGTGAAATAATATGAATTGTGAAGAAAAAAACTGGAAATCTCTAGATGAGGATTTATATATTTGGATGCTTTTGTGAATCTGGGCTTTGGCAGACTCCTTCCTTCCCCACAGCCCTGACTCTGAGTGCAGTTCTACCTTCTATTGGCAGGTTCTGTTGCCTTATGAACTGCAATAATTTTTCTTGGCCTTGAACATCTGCTGTTGGGTAAACCACAAATTTATTGTGCTAAACGTTTTGCTAGTTGGTGGTTGGTAAGGGGCCTTTGGCTCCTCAGACAGCGATGCCTTTTTTTCCAGTAGCTTTAAAGACCTTGCTAGGAAGGAACATGTTAGTCAAAACTGACCCAACCATTGTAATTTGGATTAGGGACTGAGCTTAGTTTGGGCCTGCTTTCATTCTGGGGAAACCAGGTGGATTTCCAAAAATAGGAATATGGTGATAAGTCTCAAGTATAGTCAGGAGCTCTTTGTAATATTCAGGTATCAAAGCACCAGCTCGCTGAGCAGTCAACAGGAAAATCTGCTTTCACTTGGTTAACCACACAAGTCTATATGACAGTCAGTCTCTTTGATAACAGTAAAGGTCAAAAGCCTAGAGATAAACAGATAGGAGCAAGTTAACACAGAATGTGAAACTTGAGTTGGACCCACCTTAAATCTGACATTTTAACATACACATCTAGCTGTAAAACAAATTTGGGGATGGGTTAGAGGATGGATTTTGTTTTATTACTTCTCTTATTTACCTACTTCACACAGCAGAAATTAGTTGTTTTTGTCAGTGTAAATATTACACACAGTTGACAGTTCCTTGATTAGGAAAGTAAAAAATGGTACAACGTGGCCTTCAGAAGACCCTATTTGTTTCTTTAAAACTGTCCTAAATGTGTGTGTGTAGTTGTTTGTTTTTGGTTTTTTTGGTTTTGTGTTTTTCTCCCTGAGTAGTAGTTCTGGTCAAGTTCTATGTTCAGATATCTCCTTGGAGCAGAGTAAAGCAACAAAGCTAGGCCAACACCAGTGCAAATGAGTACCCCACTGCACAGAGGGCACGTCTAGACTGCCCGTGGCTTTCAAAAGAAGATATGCAAATTCAGTGCAAATTTGCATATCTTCTTCCCATCCCATTTTCAGAAGCTTTTTTTCAGGAGGAATTAAAAAAAGCAGTCTAGACATGGTTCTTTTGAAAAAGGGGGGTTTTTTCCCCCTCCAAAACTGTGTCTAGACTGCAGGTTTAAAAAAAAAACTGTTCCAAAAATGGGATCGGAAGAAGATATGCAAATTTGCGCCAAATTTGCATATCTTCTTTCAAAAGCTGTGGGCAGTCTAGACGTGCCCAGAGAGACATACTTAAATACTCCTCTCATGCACCTCAGTGGAAGGTTTCTTTTGTGCTGGGCAGTGCACAAACAGCAGATATACCCTGATGGTCTTAATTTGTCACTGTGAATTTGCTAAATTGGTATGCAACTTTTACACAGTTAAACCTTTTTGCTTAAAGGGCATAGCTGCTTGAGTTCACAAACTATTGCAGTAGAGCTGATGGAGTTTAAAAATGAGCCGCCTCTTGGTAATCTTGGCATGTAACACTTTTACATACTCTCCGAAAGTTTCAAGAACCCCTGATGCTGCCTGGATCCTATACTGATCACTTAACCCTTCAGAAACTGCAGACCTTTAGCATAGTGGGGATTTTGTCTTGGACCTGGAAATTGCCTGTTAGCTAAGATTTAAATATGGTCAGGTTTAAGTTCATTTTTGGATTGCTTTCTTTGAAAAGAATGGTGGGTGTGGGAGCAGATAACGGTGGTTTCAGACATGGTAGACTAGAGAGTAGCCATTTCTCATATCTGCCTAACACATTTGATCATAGGATTAGTCCGAGACACTAGCAATGCTTTATGAAAGGACTGGAAGGGGTAGATAATCTAGGGTTCCATGCAATGGGATAGCTATCCCACTGAAACTACTAATATGCAAAAATATAATCCATGGATTAAAACTGGGGAAGGGGGGAAGGGGAGTGTATACCTTTTCTTTTCTTTAGATATATAAACTTGTCTCTTAATGTCAATTACTATTTCCAGTTTAACTCATGGAATAAGAACAGTTACATTTGAAACCACAAAGTGATTTAAAGACAAAATTTGTGAAGACAGGGCAGCTAGAAGTGAGTACGGTTCACTTGATCCTCTGTCTGATTTGAAATATTGGATTTTATTTTTCTTAATTTTGATAACAGAAATTGTTGCCATGCTAGCTTAAATAGCAGTTTTAAACTACTAAACTGGTATAATACCATAAAGTACCTCATAATTCTAGATTGTTGAATAATCCCATCTTTTGGCTGTTAATGTACAGAGAGTACTGTCTTTACCTCTGACTGTCCTGTTTAAAGTATGATATGGGCGCTGCATTGTGTCATGCTATTTGGAAGTTTGCAAAATGCCGTTGAAATCTAATCGGTTGTCTGGTTTGTTTTGTCTTCATAAAGTACTAACTGCTGTAGGAGATGTGATTAAAAATAAACATTGCTTCATACGCATCCAGTAGTCCCACTAGTCACTTGATTACTCAACCTTAGAGTCACAGATGCTCTATGACATGCAAAATACTACATTCAAGTAAGTTTATAGGGGCTGATGCCTAAGCTAGCTTCTAAAAATACCCGTGTGGCTTGATATCGTAATAAGTCAAGTCAGAGAGCGTATTTTAATTCCGGAATGAAAACACTTAGTTGGTAGAGGAGAAAGGAATAAAAATAGGTAGAAAACATGTGATTTATTGGAAGCATGGATTGAGCTGGGGGAGGAGTGATGGAAGAAAGCAGGTGCCTACCTTGCTGACAGATGTAGTGTGTCGGTTTCACAAAACAATAAGACTTCATTGGCTGAGCAGTGACTTGGAAAAATTATATAACCTTTAACCTTGTTTCAGTGGCCAGTCTGATTTCTACTGCAGTTGGCAACATGCCATTGTTTGTCTTTGATCAACTTACTTAAATAGATTCTGATGGGTCATGTGAAACTATCATGAGCTTTTTAAAAACGACATAGTAGTTACCTTTTCTCTGATGCCTGCATTGCTTTAACAGGTGGCGTGATTTATGCACGTCTGACACATCACTGTGTATGACCCTGGCTTTAAATACCTTAAGGAAATCCTTGTCTTTGGCATACTTTCAAGATAAAAATGTGCAAGAAATGTTTTTTATAGAAGATACTGGAAGGAGTGTGCAAGATTGATATAAACTAGGACATTTACAAAGAAACAATCCGTCACTCTACACCCTCTAGTGATGGAAATGTCTACTTCTGATAAAATTTTGCCGTAACTTTAAAGTTGAAGTTGATGAGGAAGTGGTTTAAGTACCTTCCTGAAGAGCTGAAAGGCTGCCTCAGAGAGGATGGCATTTGTTTCTGTAAATCAATGGAAATTATGTTTAAGCTCATTTAAGTGCTAAGTTGCACGCTTTCAGCCAACCCTAGGCCACAGCTTTTTTTAAGTTACATCTTCTACAGTAAGACTTTTTCCCATCTAGTGTTGTAGGGAATTCAAAGATAAAGACCCCTGTGTGCAGTTGTTGTTTTCTGTAAGCACATAATATTGTATTTATCTTCTCTCTAGCAGACCTCTTACAAGTGTTTTCATTGGCCCTCCAAAAATGAAGTAAGGCCTACTTGCAAATAGAATTACTTCTCTTGTAACTGCCTTTCCTTATTCAGTTTCTTGACTGCTGTACTAGTTAGGCATGTGAGCCTCCTGTTGGAAAACTGTCTGGTGCTGCAAGCAATGCTTACATGTCATATGAACTTACATTGTTGCATGGGAACTAGAATTAGCACCATTGTACTTGTTGAAACATGACCTCTGCTAATTCAGAAGACTCTTAATCTGTCAGTATTTTCTATTTCTTCCATGATGGGACAGTCATAGGGTATCCAGGACCCAAAGCCAACTTTTTACCCACTGCCCCCAGCAACAGGGTAACTGGTATGTGGTAACTGGGTGTTTTTCCCCCTAACATGACGAGCTTGTCATGTAGTCTCCCCTGGGTTATGCCAGCCCTCTCTTTGCCTGGCAGTTTAACAAAAGATGCAGCTGAGTCCCTGAGTCCCCATGAAGCATTCCTCTGTGATATACAGCCCCTGACACAGGCGACTCCAAAATCTCATGTCCTCTGCTCTCAAAAGAGCACTGCACTTATGGACACTTATAATAACACAAAGAAGATTTATTTAAAATAGACTAAAGATGCCACTTGGAACAAGAGAATGTGATGGAAACATATGGTTACAATACATCATAAAATACTGATTAGGGTCCACTCTTAATAGATACCTTTCCTAACCAGTAAAAGCAGGTTTCTACCCCCCAAAAGTTGTTTGTTGTAGAACTGGCTGGATTCCTAGGAATCTCCAATTTTTCATGAGACTCCCCCCACCCCCACTAAAGATGTCTCCTCAGAGAATGGATGCAGAGTGCCTCTTCCCACCCTATGATATACTGAAAATGAGTCTCTTACCTTCATTCATGGGTAGGGCCTGTCTGTTCCTTTTCACCTCTAAGTAATTTTGTTTGTGGCTATCTTTGATGATTTGAGCCTTTCATTACATCACTAGAGAGGGATGACCACTCTCTCCCACTTGAATAGACCATTACCAAGACCTGTGGTTCCCTGGTGACTAACTCCTGCCCATGACCTGCCTCGGGTAGAGGGCTGCTTCAGCCCCACCGAGCCCCCAGGTGGGGCTGCTTGCTCCCAGCCTATGTATGGCCAGGAGCCAGCAACCCTGCAGGCTAGAGCAATGTCCCCGCCCATGATCCTGCTTATATGGTTTAACTGGTTAACTGATAAAATGGGATTTTACATCCCTAATGCACACATCTCACAATAATTAAGAGTACTGGTAAACTACAAGCTTTCAGGCAAGACCTCTCATGCTACCCTTCATGGATAAATACCACGGAAATGAGGTATTGATTGTAATGCGTTTTCCTGTTGACAGCAGTGTGCCTCAGTGTCACACATGCATCTAGCCACTAGCTGAAAATAGAAGTCTGATATTCCTTGGGGTGGGAACACATCTGCTAGTTCTGCATGTCACTATGCTGCTCAAGGTGGAAGAACATTCTGTTTTTTCTGTGTCCGAGATACCTAGCTTTTAAGACTGGCCAACTACTGGGTTTGGAATAGCTGAGTGGCATTTAATTTCAGGTTTGAGTTCTTGGCTCAAACTTCTTTATGGATAGCTTCAGGGGGTCCTCCATTAATAGAAGCTAACTTTTCTGACTGTGCCCTCAGAGCCCTACTTTTCCCACTGCCTCCCAAAGACACGATGCTAAGCTTTTTGGGGACTAGCCACTTTCCATTCTGTATGTTTTTATGCTTTCTGCAAGACTAGTTTCCAGTAAGGTGAGTTCTGCTTAAAATGTAAGCGCTCTGGTAGCGTGCTCTCTCCTTTCATGCAAGTAGAAAGGAAAACTACATGCGTTGCAGTAAAAGCACTGCCGCAAAAAGCAATACACGTTACACATTTGTTAATTACACTGATCTGGAAAAATGGGAGGATTAGCAAGTGCAGAAAAGAGAAAGGTAAATAGGATTTCATGTCAACAAAAAAATTCTTGTGGTTTTAGGATGAGACTAAGAGGACTAGATGGTTTGAATTCAAAATAAGGTGGTACAAGTGACACAAGTCGCAGTCAGATTAACAGAAAAGATGGAAGGTCTATGTGTCTGCAAGTGTATGAAGGTGTGAATGTCAAGATCTTACCTTGTACTCACTCTTATCATGTTGTAGAGTCTGGAACATTATACAACTGCACAGATGATGGTATTTTTAAAACTCCTGTTTTACATGTAAAACTTCAGTTCTTCTGTGAAACAGTTGGCATTTCTTCAGTTGTCAACACCTGTAAACTTATGCATTGACAGAATTCATACATACTGATTTGAAATCTTTCAAGCAGCAATCTGAGACTTTCCAATAGCAACTGTCACTTACTTTAGAACTGAAGTAGTCTTTTGCTCTCAAAAACAGCCTCTAAGGAGACATGATCTAAATTCTTATCTTGAACTATAAACTGTTCTTACCTTGGAATACTAGAATGTAAAATAACTTTCAGTCTGGAATGTTTCAACAACATAGAAGTGTTAGGTAGATATTTTACACATTTATTAAATGGTTCAGGCAAAATATGAATTTTCTCTAATTTTCCTTCAGATGCTAACTTTAGTAAACTAAATAATTTTTTTTAATTCTATAATTGTTCTGCTCCTTGCGAGTCTTGGTTTTAGGCAGCGGTACAGAAGGCTCAAAAGAACCTTTTGTGATATTTCCTTCCCAACAGAAGCATTAAAGCTTTGCAAGCCTAATCTTGAAAGTTGCCGAAATTGATGTCTGGATTAACATCCAGACTTTTGCATCAGTATCTAAACCGAGTCTCTCATTCTGCTGGGGTTTGCAAGTTGCTACTGAATCTGTTTGTCTGGACTGTTCTGGTTAATGAATTACAAATCCTAAACCACAGTTACTGGAATTCTAGATGACAAAGCTGTGGAGCTCCTAGAACTTCATTGAGTTGTGCTAGTGGGAATGGGGTAGATTTAGAAGATAAAATAAAAAAAGAACTTAGAAAAATTAGATGTCTGCAAGTCACCAGGGCCTTATAAATTCATCCTAGAATACTCAAGAAGCTGATAGAGGAGGTATCTGAGTGCCTTTTGCTATCATCTTTGAAAAATCATGGAAGACAGGAGAGATTCCAGAAGACTGGAAAAGAGCAAATATAGCGCCCATCTATAAAAAAGGAAATAAGAACAACCCAGGAAACTACAGACCAGTCAGTTTAACTTCTGTGCCATGAAAGATAATGGAGCAAGTAATTAAGGAATTCATCTGCAAACACCTGGAAGATAATAAGGTGATAGATAACAGCCAGGATGGGTGTGTAAAGAATAAATCATGTCAAACCAATCTGATACCCTTCTTTGATAGGATAATGAGTCTTGTGGATAAGGGAGAAGCAGTGGACATGGTATACCTAGACTTTAGTAAGGCATTTGATACAGTCTTGCATGATCTTTTTATCAATAAACTAGGCAAATACAACTTAGATGGGGCTACTATAATGTGGGTGCATAACTGGCTGGATAACTGTTCTCCGAGAGTAGTCATTAACAGTTCACAATCCTGCTGGAAGGGCATAACAAGTGGGGTTCTGCAGGGTTCTGTTTTGGGACCGGTTCTGTTGAATATCTTCAATGATTTAGATATTGGTATAGAGAGTACGCTTATTGAGTTTGCAGATGATACCAAGCTGGGAGGGGTTGCAACTGCTTTGGAGGATAGGGTCATAATTTAAAATGATCTGGACAAACTGGAGAAATAGTCTTAGGTAAATAGGATGAAGTTTAATGAGGACAAATGCAAAGTATTCCATGTAGGAAAGAACAATCAGTTTCACACCTACAGAATGGGAAGCGATTGTCTAGGAAGGAGTACTGCAGAAAGGGATCCAGGGGTCATAGTGGACCACAAACTAAATGAGTCAACAATGTGACACTGTTGCAAAAAAAGCAAACATGATTCTGGGATGTATTAACAGGAGAGTTGTGAGCAAGACACAAGAAGTCATTCTTCTGCTCTACTCTGAGCTGATTAGGCCTCAGTTGGAATATTGTGTCCAGTTCTGGGTACCACGTTTCAAGAAAGATGTGAAGAAATTGGAAAAGGTCCAGAGAAGAGCAACAAGAATGATTAAAGGTCTAGAGAACATGACCTATGAAGGAAGACTGAAAGAATTGGGCTTGTTTAGTTTGGAAAGGAGAAGAATGAGGGGGGACATGATAGTGGTTTTCAAAAGGAATCTAAAAGGGTGTCACGAGGAGGAGGGAGAAAAATTGTTCTCCTTGGCCTCTGAGGATAGAACAAGAAGCAATGGGCTTAAACTGCAGCAAGGGAGGTTTAGGTTGGACATTAGGAAAAAGAGCCTAACTGTCAGGGTGGTTAAACACTGGAATAAATTGCCCAGGGAGATTGTGGAATCTCCATCTCTGGAAATATTTAAGAGCAGGTTAGATAGACCTCTATCAGAGATGGTCTAGATGGTTCTGGGTCCTGCCATGAGGGCAGGGCAAGGGACTGGACTCGATGACCTCTCGAGGTCCCCTCTAGTTCTAGTGTTCTATGATTCTATAAAGAAAACATTCTTCAGCTCCTATATCCAATTGCCTTAGCTCCCAGTGTCTTAGGTTAGGGAGAATACAAAATGCATATTTTGATCAGATTATCTGCTGTTTTGTATTTTTAGGATAATGTAGATCAGACTTCAGCTCACACTCGGAGAGATCTGGTGGAACCAGGATTCCAAGAACCATCTAATCGCATCTCTTTAAATCACCAAGGTAAGGCATGGAGTAGAATTAGGCACAGTCAAGATGATGAGAATGGAGTATATGTTCTGAAGTAAATTGATTTCTATATTTGTTTCTGCACCTGGTATTGGGAAAGTTGAAAACATGTAATCGTTTATATTGGGGTCCTCAACCTTTTGGAAATGGTGTGCAAAGGCTGAACTTATTCATGGATCTGTGTGCTGGGGGCAGTGGGACAGCAGGGGCAGGATGGGTACTGTGGCCATATTTTCTGAACCAGCTGCAGCTAGGGAGAACAATTTAAATTAAATTATTAAGTGTTTTAATTTTCTTATGTTAGTTTATCAAACTTTTATTTAAAATGAAGTAAAACATTATATCCCACACAAAAGGTTTCAATGTTTTCTTTATTTAGGGCAGAGGTGGGGAACCTTTTTTGGGTCGGGGGTCACTGACCCACAGAAAAGTAAGTTGGGGACCACACAAGTGAGAAGCAAAAAAACCTCCTCCAAAAACACTCAACCTTCACTAATGTGGCCCCTAACTCTCTTCTCTGGTGTTCCAGCCTCACAGGGTGAGGGGAAGGAACAGGGAAGACTGAGGTTCAGGGTTGCCCATAAGCCAGATTTACTTTTCTGGAGTTAGTGGCTTTTATGAACCCTCCTTGGGCTCTGGGGTGGGGACAAAAATGAGGGGTTCAGTTTGCGAGGCAGGACTGCCAGTGCATGGGCTAGGAATGGGGAGGGGCAGGATCTGGGAGGGAGGTGGGCTGCAGAAGAGGGAGAGAGTGCAAGGTCTGGGTGGGAGGTAGGGTGCAGAAGCAGGGTTGGAGTAGGGTGTCTGGCCAGGTGGAGGGAGCAGGATCAAGGGAGGGTGTGGAGCAAACTGGGGGTGCAGGGTCTTGGCAGGGTTTAGGGGAGTGAGGGAGTTGGGCTGTGGGGGTCTGGGCATGAGGGGGGATGCCTATCTGGCTTTGCTCCCCCTTGCAGCAACTGCCACTGCCATGAGGTCCCAGGCCGGCTCTGGAGGCGCTGCTGCCGTGGCCACATGGTCCAAGAGAAATAACAGGGAAGTGCTCAGAGATCTCAGGTGCTGAGAAACTTTGCACGAGAGCAGCGGAGGGACTTAGAGAGATGGGGAAAGCCGGAGCTAGAGCCAGGATTTTGCCTAACCTCCTTCAGGGGCTGGTGTGTCTCAGGGCACGTACCGGGGTGTCCAGCCCAATACTCCCAGGTTTTGGAGCTCCCACTGCCCCATGTTTTTCTAAACCACCCCACAGGAAAGCAGCCCCCTTGCGAAAGGCACACTGCGAGGAAGAGGCACCAGTGCCACTTGTGCACCCGGTGCGCGGGTCGGGACAGGCGTGGAGAGGAGAGGGGGGGCTCAGGCCTGGGGGCACCACACAGATGAGCTAGGGCTACACAGCCTGGGCCCCCCCATCTCAGCCCAGCAGCACTGCGACCCTGGTCAGGCAGTGGCTGCCTGCAGGTGACACCCAGGCCCTAGGTCTGGCGTGAAGAGGGGAGGCAAGCCTGGACTGGGAGTGGGGAGGGGTGCAGCCACTACTTAGGGGATGGGGGTTTGGGGACCGGAGCCCCCTGCAGGCAGCCGAGATGTGCGCAGCGTGACGCTGCCCCTCGCACTGCACTGACCCAGGGACGACACAAGCCGGGCCAACCTGAGCCAGCACCGCCGTCGCCGCTGGGTCTGGGCCATCACCGTTGCCCCCACCATGTGACCCAGGCTGGAGTGAAGGGGGGGTGGGCCAGTGAGAGTCTTCCGGGTCAGAGGCACTTCCGGGGGCCCAGTGGTGGCTGTAGCTACCACAGCGGCTCATGGGGGGTTTGCACTGCCAAGGACTCGAAGCCCCAGCCGCCTCCTCCCACCACAGCAAACCTGCTGCTGGGGAAGAGGGAGGGCTCTTGTGGCAGCACAGGCTGCCTGCTGCACAGGGGAGAAGGGGCAGGGCGGAGCTCTTTCAGCGTGCCAGTGTCATGTGTGCTGAGGGTTGCCGACCACTGGTTTATATCCTGTTTGCTAACTGCTTTGTAAACTCTGAGTGAAGAAGTGTAGGAGCTCCTTTAATAATACAATTTCTTCATTTGCACAGCTGCTTTACGTTTTTAACCAACATAGGTTTTTTAAGTACTAAAACTCCTGTAATACTGCCTTACAAATCTAGTTTAAAAGCTTTCACTTACCAGGTCCTAGCTTCAGTGTACTCTTCCTGAAGAAAGAGTTGAAACGGACAGATTGGCATGAGGAATGACATTCTCAGGGCTCGACAAATCCGTTTATCTACTCGCCCGTGGCGAGTAGATTTCAGCCAGTCGCCCCATTCACCGGCGGTGTGTTCACGTGCAGTGCGGGTCTGGCGAGTGGATTTTGCTGCGGTTTTTTGAGCCCTGGACATGCTTACCTGCTTTGATTGTTGTATATCAACTCTTATAGGAAAAATAGAGTCCTGATTTAATGTCATAATGCCTAAACAAAAGTGAAACCTGTCATATAGCTTGTACTATTGTTTCCCTTATGAAAAAATCTCATAACAGCTTTATTTTTTGTCCATATTAATATGGCTAGTTGTGACATTGTGAGTGCTCCTGGAAAATAACCGGAATTGGGTCCCCATGATGCTAGAGTCTAGACCGGGGTAGGCAATAATACGGTGGCGGTTCGCCAGGGTTATACCCTGGCTGGCTGTCTCTATATTTACCTGCACGGCCACAGGTACCACCGATCACAGCTCCTGTTCGCTGTTCCTGGCCAATGGAAGCAATGTGGATTGGGACACCACTTCCCGCAGCTCCCTTTGGCTGGGAATGATAATCCTTTGACACCGGGAGCTGCGATTGCTAGTACCTGCGGCTGAGCAGGTAAATATAGTGGCAGCCTGCCAGGAGCTAAGCCTGGTGGACTGGATCCAGCCTGTGGGCTGGTATTTGCCAACACCTGGTCTAAACAAGCACACAGAGTTCTTGCTGTAGAGTGTTGGGGTCTATATGAACTTGCAAAAAACTATAACATTAAACACTATTTCTATGGAGTGATTCATACCTCTAGAAAAAAGATAGTGTGCATGCTGTATTTTTTTCCATAACAGTATCCATATATTAGCAATGGAAGGGCTCCCATTTAAGTGCCAGCTACTCACTGCTTTTAACAGCTTCAATTGTAGTAGAGTGCTCAGCAGTTTCTGAAAACGAGCCCTAAATGTCGTTAGTTTAATGCAGCAGTTAACCTTGACACGGGGAAAAGGCACATTTAACAGTGTGCAAAAGGATTAAGTTAACTTTTCTTAAAAATGCTGGGAAATTAGTTCCCCATTTTGTCAAGATCAGCAAGATTTGAATTCCATGATTTGCAAACCATCCAGGCTTCTTAAGTTTTCAAAAGTTGTTTAAGTTCTTGAACTTTTTTGTAATCTGAACTTACCCTTTTCAGGTTTTTAATTTCTTTTCCTAAAACCTATGCTATGTATTTAGGGTTGCATGTACATGAGAGGGGTTGCCACAAATAGATATCCTGTAGCTGTGTATGCATTGTATTTCTGCATGATTGCATACACACACACACGTTTGTGGCCAGTGCATTCCCCTCAAACTACTTTACTTGCACTTAAACTTCAGTTCCCTTTTTACATCCAGACTGCTTGGCAAACTTGATTTAAATGACATTCTTTGAACCCATCAGTAGTTTTCCTTCTCTGTAACCAGAGGTAGAACTTCTGCCAGAAAGTTACTGTCTTTTGAGGCACATGTTACAGAATTAGAATGTAAAACTGTTGATGCTTCATAGTGCTCATGGAAGAAGAGGTAGGATCTTGATTATGTTGAAGACCTAGGAAGCCTCACTTTCTCATGCGAGAAGACTTTTACCTGGGTCAAATAACCTCTTGATATTCTCAATAGATTAATGCTTCTTTCCCCTCCACTCCTATTTTCCTACAGTTGATTAATATCATAGGGTATGTCTACACTTGCTCCCTAGTTTGAGCTAGGGATGCAAATGCAGGCGACTGAAATTGCTAATGAAGCGGCAATTTAAATATCCCGCGCTTCATTAGCATGATCTCGCTGGCGCGTTACTCCGCTCAACAGCTGATTCGAACTAGGAAGTGCGGGCCGGGACGCATTAGTTCGAACCAAACCCCTTGGTTCGAACTAACGTTACTCCTCATTTTTATACCTCCTATACGTTATACCTCCTATACATTTTTTGAGGAGTAACGTTAGTTCGAACCAAGGGGTTTGGTTCGAACTAATGCGTCGCGGCGTGCACTTCCAGGTTCAAATCAGCTGTTGAGCGGAATAACACGCCGGCAAGATCATGCTAATGAAGCGCGGGATATTTTAATCCCCGCTTCATTAGCAATTTTGGTCGCTTACATTTGCATCCCTAGCTCGAACTAGGGAGCAAGTGTTGACGTACCCATATAGTGTAAGTGAATTGCAACACTAGCATGATGACCTTGGAAATACCATAAACCTTCATTTGTTTTGGGTATTAGCTTAATTAGCTTCCATGATTATACCAGTTATAGTTCTCAGAATCACTGTCGCTATCTGCCCCTACATAATATATGCTCACTCCTTTGGCCTTAATCTTCTGAAGTGTCTTGGAAATAATGTTCAAAATGATATGCTTAGTATGTGGGGAAGCCCTATTTTGTCCCACATAACTAGTATGTTGGGAAGCCTGCAAGTGTTTCAGCACAAGTATTCAGTATTTCTGCTTTGCCATTATGCTATCTGAATGAGTGCTATTGAGCTGTCGAAACTGTAACTTGTGTCTTTTGTTGTTGCCTACCTTCATTGTAGTCCAGCACATTAAGGATTCTGATCTCTAGTTATGCTCTCCAGTAATTCCAGCTATCTTTTCTCATTTGTTATGGTCAGTGATCTCATGAAGACTTATTTGGCACCTGATATTTCTCTGCCTGAACTACTTTGAGTCCTGCAAACTGCTCTGAAATATTTAACAACTGTGTTTTTAAATGGAATGTTTTCCATAATGTCAGTTGCTGCTTTAAGGGACATTTGAAAAATAAGTTCAATATTTGATATAATTAGAAATATACTGTCAATGAGTAAATAAAGGTCAATTTTGTTGGACCAATAGTGTTCCTTGCTCTGCAGCAGAATAGAAACTATCAAGTTAGACTTGTCTCAAACCTACATCTAGGTTTGCTGCTAAAACTGAAATAATGTCAAATATAGTTGATATTTAATTGGCAATTGTACTTGGCAATTGTACTTGCATGCTAACATGGATATAGATATTGTAATCATACTGTTTGTATAGGGAGCATGGACTGAGCAAAGGACTAGGAACCAGAAATGTCAGCATTCTAATCCTGACTCTCTCACAGATTGTGCGGCCTCTGACATTTCATTTAACTGCTGCACCTCCCCCTTTTTACAATGGGAAAATAACTTAGGTTAATGCTTTTATAGCACTGTGAAAATGTAAATAACTGTTAGTGCTAAGTTAGTACGTCAGGTTACATGTGGGTTGTCTCTGGTATTATGAGCTGTTCATATGTTACTCTGCAAACCTGTGAAAAGTGCACTCTTACCCAGTACCTACAGAGCACAAGTTCTTCAATGTGCTCTTCCAACCAACAGGTTCAGTGTTGGTTGGAATTTGTAGATAGAATGTTTGTATCACAAAATGCTACTTGTAACAACTAAAATATCTCCTGGGAATGTGCTAGTTTTAAAACAACTTTTATTAGGAAAGATTCCTAAGGTCCAGCATAGAATTTCTGGTCAGAACCAGAGAGAGCAGGAGCCCAGGCGCTCACTGCAATCTGGGAGACCTAGCTTCAGGTCTCTATTTTGCCTGATTCAGAACAGATACATAAACTTTTCCCTTATGCAAGGTGGGTGCACTAACCACTCATTTTGTAGTGGGTGAATCTTTCCCTTGGTTTTTGTTTTGCTTGCTTTTTCTGGACTTCCCTGCCCAACCTTCCCCTCCCCGCCCAACCCAAAAACCCTTCACACCTTGGTCTGTTGCATCCTGATGGAGAAGGGTAAAACTTACAAAATTATAGGCCAGGTTAAAGATGGGTTCTGGCTGAAATCCCTTGGTGGTGTATGTGAAAGGGGAGGTGGCTGCCTGTGGTGAGTGTATGTGCATGTGTAAAAGGGCAAGGGGCTCAGAGAGGTGGCTGGAAGTGGGAGGACTCTACCCAGGCTGTAGGCAGCTTCAGATACAAGTTAGTTGAGTTCCAAGGCTCCTGGTTCTTAGTTCACCTCAAGATCCTTCTGAGATGGGGAGTCCTGCCAGTCCCACTGCAGCTCCTGAAAGCCTCTAGACAGTCTTTCCCGCAGGCCCTCCTGCTGTGGTCCCTGGACTCAGCTCCTTCCTCTTGTTTTTAAGGGATTCCACAACCCTCCTTCCTGGAGCCATACTGTGATTCAAGCAAGCTTCTCCAACCCATGGTCCTTTACACACAGTTATCCCCCGCTTCTGGGGCACTGTAGCACTCCTTTGTGGGGCTTTGGTATGATTCAGGCTGGCTTCCCCAGTCCACCAACCTACCTCCAAGTTTTGGTTCCTATTCCAGGCAGTTACTCTCAATTAATTCTCCTCTCCAAACTGCCTGCCCTGTCTCCCCCTGGGAGCCCCTGAACAGCTGGGTTTTATCAGGTTACAGATAGCTGTCTGATTAACACCTGGCCCCATTGTCCAGCTAGTCTGTTGCTCCCTTGAGCACCTGCTTCCTTAAAGAGGCCATGTCTTGGACTAGAGATTGGCTGGCCCTGGTTCCTACCATCACTTGAAAGGGAACAACCATCTTGTTAAGAGTGTACCCCAAGTGCAGCCTGCTCACCTATCACTAGCAGTTCAGGTAACACAGTTTGGGGAATCATGCTTTAGCAAATCTTTAACCTGAGCCAAAGTTCTGAAGGAATTTAGCATGTTAGAGCTGCATGAATGATTTTATATAGTGTATATTAGTTCTCTAATTTTGTGAACTGCTGCAATAAAACTTTCATCATCCCATGTTTGTTAGGCAATTGTATATGGCTGCTCATTGCCATTTCACGTTTGACCTCAATGAAAGTTAGGTTCTCTGAATGCAGAAGACTTAACAGTTTCTATCATCAATCATTAGTTAACCAGTTTCTCTTACACTAGAATCGCCTCCTCCCTTTTATAAAGTGGACAGCTTTGGTACAAGTGCTTCCAGTTCTAAATCATGCTTTCTTTCCATGGCCAGAACCAGAGTAATTAGGCTCCTCTAAAGAGTCTGAATCTCTTCTGTTCCCTGTAATATGGAAAAAGAGGGCACAAGGGAGAGCTTTATCTGAGGGCTGAGAAACCTTTGCCAAATATATCTACCTAAATAAGCTCTTTCATACTACAGAAGGGGTTTCAAGTACTTGCAGCTGAATCATCCTTCCACAGAGGTAGTGATTTAAAAAAACAAACTAAACATTTGAGGGTGAGGTGGAGGAATTGGGAGTACATTACCTCAGGTAAGGGGTCTTGCAGCTTGCAGTTACTATATACAAATATTTTTTACAATAGCTATAAAATTGTATTTTTTAATTTCTGTTATGAGTCACTCCCATGAGCAACAAGAACTTTGGACTGAAACTGTTGTTTGATATCAATACTGAACAATCCCTCCATTTAGGAGTAAAGCATATAGGTACAGTCCTCAGAAAATAGGTATTGGGGAGCATCTCCCTGGACCTCTAAAGAACTGCCTGTGACATGCCATAGCTGTTGGAAGAGATTTTTACAAGATCGAAGCCACTGAGAAATAGAGAATTAAGGTACATCAACAAATTGTGTTCAAGTTTGAAGACGTGGAAAAGGTTCAAGCTTTGTTTCAGCCTTTCCCATCCAGGAACCAGAATGTTATTTGAAAAATTTATCCCAGTTCTAGGAAATTATTTTTTTTATCCCATCTTCTATTTTTTTCTACACTCATCTGAATTATATGTTGTTTATTGATGGGTTATTTGGGACAGTAATGAAGTATATCAGAGCACTTATTTGCCACCTTTAAAACCACAAGGAGAAAAAGGGAAGTATTAGCATGTCTTGGACATCCAAAGGGCTGGAGCACCCATGGGGAAAAACTGGTAGGTGCTGATCACCCAGCAGCAGCCCCCTTATCAGTTTCCCCCCAGCGCTGCCTGCCTGCCGGTGGGCCCCACAGATGAGTGCCTCTCCCCTCCCAGTGCCTCCTGCACACCACAGTCAGCTGTTTGGCAGCATTCAGGAACCCAGATGGGGGAGGAAGGAGTGTGCAGCATTTGGGGCGGGAGGGGGAACGGAACTGGGCAGGAAAAGTTAGAGTATGGGTTGGAAGACGGAGGGGCAGGGCTTTTATGGAAGGGGTGCAGTTGGCGTGGGGCCTGGATCAGAGCCAAGGGTCAAGCACCCCCAAGCACTTTTGAAAGTCAGCACCTGTGTGCTAATGTATAGCCGTCTGTATCCTGCCCAATGGAAGAGGATGCAGAGGGAGAGAGTGAGGGCAATTTTAGACAAGAGTACTTCAGTGAAACTCTTTTCATAGTGTCTTTTATGGAATCTTTTACTAGACCCAGCAGAAATTCGAATATTTTTGCCTTGATCTCCAATCCAGGTGAAAAGTCAAAACAAAAAGTTCTGAGAATCATGGATTCAGAAATGTCAAAATATTTTGGGTGGATAGCAGTCTGCCCTTTCTATGCCTCATGGGAGTTGTAGTGCTGGGTGTGAGCCGCATTCTCACATTTTCCCCAGTACTGTGGTTTGATCAGACAACCCAGCCTAAATTTTTCCTGATGTGCTACGGCCTTTCCCTCTGCTGGTGCTTCTAGACTGGAGTGCTGCAGAAGTTAGTCTCCCCTTCCCTCTAGGACACTCAGTGTTATTAATACTATTTATCAAGCGTACATTGCCCTGCAGAGAGAAGTGGCTCACTATGTGGAAGATAATGGAAATGCACAGCAGACTCCTGGTACAAATCAATTGAATTAATTTATCTTTCAAACGTCAGCTGGGTTAAACCCTAAGCTTGTGCCGCTGCTGTTTCTGTTCCCTTTTATTTGCTCTTCAGTCTCCTCGTCAAAGCTCAGTTGTTTTTCTGGAAAAACATTAAATAGTGTCAAATCCATTCCTAGAGGACAGTTGAAGATGGTGGTTATTTTATAATGCATTATATTTGAACGTTACAGTTACCCTTTTAAGAGGTCACACAACTACTTTCTATTCAGTATTTAGTAGCTGAATACAAATAAGCAGCACTTGATTTATGTTTAAGAAGTTAAGATTATTTATTAGAGGTAAACTATTGGCATATTCTTTACATACAAACTGTCAAATTATTCTTGCTGCCAATACCCATGTATTACAACTCATTTTTCTTAGTAGGCATATACAGTTTTCCTCTTAAAAGACTATTTTGTGCTTTGTTTCAAGGTCTAAAATTCTGTATGTCACAGAAGTGCTTTATGTTCCTATTCAGAACTAGGATGTACAGTGCTATACCTTGCTCCATAGCCAGATTTTGGTTTATTAGCAGACAGAGTGTGATGCGGCTTATCTTTAGGTCTGCCCTGTTAGCATTACAAAACCTTGCTGTCATTTAAAGTGATGCAGATACTGGTTGTAAGCATATAAACAGACACATTTTCTAGATTTCCAAAGAGCACTCACGGTCACTGAACTCCATTCTTAGGGCAGATTGCCAATTTAAACTCACTGTCTAACAGCAAAAATGTGACTCTTGTAGGGTCAATAGTATGTAGAAATAATAAAAACTTCCCTTCCAGCACACCATATAGAGCCAAAAATCTTCTCTTGTGGATTATTTTGTGTGCTGCTTTAATGACTGGCATAGCCATCATCGGAGTGGTACTGAATTTGAGACCTAAGTTATAAAAATAACTCTTGCTAATCTTCCTTCTCCAGTATTCCTATTCCAACTCAGTCTACCTAGCTTTAGTTAGGGCTCATATGCCAATTAAGCTCATTGCTTTTGTGTTCCTTCCTCCCCCAGCTCCCAGGCTTTGATTGGCTTACTTTCACAGATCTGTTTTTGCTGCCCATAGTGGTGACTTTTATATTTTGCTTTAACAGCCAATGAGCGTGCTTAGTAATTATCAACACTCCAGATTGTCTTCCATTGAAGTAGTGGGAAAACAATGGTATCATCTGGATATGCTGTTATCAGAACTCAAGCCTACTTTATGGTGATACCAATAAGTCCAGAACTAAAAATGTAGAATGAAAAAGCAGTATAGATTGAACCTCTCTAAGAGCCAAATAAGCAGTGGAAGAGTTGGTAATGCTGCTAGACAGTACTGACCTCCCATGGCCTGGTACATTCTCTGGTTTCACACCATTTAGGTCCTGAAGGTGCCGTACTAGAGAGTTTCAACTTGTATATAAATTGAGTGGTCAGTAGGAGACATTGCCATTGGTATTGAAGAAACGTTCATGAATGTTATATAAATGCTGTTGGTGTCATCCAAATTTACTGTAGCCATCATAAGTGCAAAAAAAGGTTTACTGTAACTGTAATTGCGTGTGAGGTGAACATCTACTTCCTGACTAGCTTATTATAGTGCCTTCCTCTTATTTCAGAGAATTCCGTTCCTATTACTTTGTGGCTAATCTTGTTATCTTTATTACTTCCAGGGCACAGTATATAACAGCTTGCACAGCGGTCTGGCCTTATTCGTTAATTTATATGGTCACTTTCTAAGTCCACTAACTGAGATCTGCTTAAAACAAGAACTGTACCAAGTAGAGAATGTGCTATATTTAGTTGTGGGGGAGGAGGAAGGAATCTGGTCCCAGAGTTTTGAATCAAATTACAGGAGGAACAAATTGACTAGTAATTGAGTTAACTGGAAAATTCTGTGCATAAGGCTGCTAGTGATTTGAAAAGACAAGAAACAGACCAGAAGCTATTCAATGTGCGCATGGGTGGCCGTTGTTATACTTATTTTCCCAGCTAGCCTTTTGGGCATCTGTCCTTATCTAGATATGTTTTTACTAAGAGGAAACTCAGTATGAGTGTCTCTATCTCCCCCTTCTTTTTGCGCCACCCCCCCCCCCATAACTTTGTAAGAAGACCTTTGGTCCCCATCCTGTAAACACTTCAGCACATGCATAATTCTGTGCTTGTGCTTTCAGTGGAACTAAGTTATGTAAAGAAGCATATGTGTTCAGGGTTTGTAGGTGAGAGACCAAATCTAACTGTAATCCAGCATTGTTAAATCTCAATTTTTATAATCCTGGGTAGAGAATACAGATAAACACTTGAGGTCTCTTCCAGCCCTGCATTTCTATGGTTGCATAAGAGGACATTATGCAACCCAGGAGTCCCAGCAGCCTGTGATGTGTGTATCTGGTGCTTCATGGAATCGTTGCCAGTCTTGTCCCTCTTGTATTAAGAACTTAGTTCTTCCTTTAAAGTAAGCTAATGGTAAAACATGAAGAGGATCAGATTCTATTGGCTAACTTAAATCAAACCCTAAACTTACATCGATAATCTTCTCTAGTGGAGAAAAATCTAGTTTGAGAGCCTACATTTTATATACATGTTGTTTTTTCTACCATGTTGTTTTGGTCTCCTATTTCTGTCATTTCAGCAAGCATGTCCTCTCCAGTAGTTATCTCAAGTACTAAATGGTATCAAATGTCTTTTCTAATGCCCTGTATATTTGGGGTGACATGTTCCTTCCTTTAGGGACTTTAAGATACTTTAGTGGATCTTTCCTGGGATTCTCTTTAACATTTCCTCCTCAAATCTATTGATCCAAAATCCAATGGTGATGTATCTCCACTACTTGTGTAATGAGTAATGATGGCCAACCTAGGCTAGTGAGTGGGCTGCATGAGTGGCCCTCCGTTTCAGCAAGCCTCAAGATTGTTGTAACTAAGATGGTCTCCTGGGCTAGGGTAGTTTTGCTAACTATGCTTGCATACCTAGAATTTGGGGGTTTGCTGACCCAACCATAGCGGTGCTTTGATGGGATGCAGACGGCTCTCACAGTCCATGTTGTGTGCAATCAAGACGAACCTCACTTCATGTGCTCTTGCTTTGCCATACGTGTCACCTTTTAGTTATACCAGTAGGAAAAAAATGTGGAGAGAAACCAGAGGAATCTGGCAATCCACAGGTAAACAAAATGTCTCATGGGCCACATTGTAGATCTCGATGGGCTACATGTGGGCCACAGACGGCATGTAGACCACAGGGGCTACGTCTAGACCGCATCCCTCTGCTGAGAGAGGGATGCAAATCAAGCACTTTGGAAGTGCAAATGAAGCCCGGGATTTATATATCCTGGGCTTCATTTGCATGCTCATGTTCCGACGCTGTGCCGATCAGGCTCGGTGTCGAAAGTGAAAGTAAAGTGTAGCTGCGGCTCTGCCAACAGCGGGAGCTTTTCCGGCAGCTCCTGTACTCCTCATGAAAAAGCTCCGCTGTCGGCAGAGCCGCGGCTACACTTTACTTTCACTTTCGACACTGAGCCTGATCGGCACAGTGTCGGAACGTAAGTATGCAAATGTAGCCCGGGATATTTAAATCCCGGGCTTCATTTGCACTTCCGAAGTGCTTGATTTGCATCCCTCTCCCGGCAGAGGGATACAGTCTAGACACAGCCAGGTTCCCCACCATTGCCCTAGATACATATATGAACTAGCTAGCCCTTCCCCTTGCTGGCTTGTGCCTCCATAGAGTGTAGTTCTCTTTAGTTCTGTAGCACTAATGCAGCACTAGTGTATCTATTAGCTTGAAGTAGACACACACCCTTAATAGTTAAATACATCTGAGGTGTCTGTCTAAAGGGTTTTAAGAGCCTTTCTGAAGCTGCTAAGTTTAAATGTCGGAATGCTGCTGTAAGCACTTAAATTGTCATGGGACTAAAATCACATTTAGACTTGGAAATTTGTTTGTCAGTGCTGGCGCTAGGTATAAGCAGTCTAAGCAATTGCTTAGTTGTAAGTATAGACATGGCCAAAGCTTTATAGCATTAATTTAGTCTCTTGTTACTAATTATACAAGCCAGCCTCCTCACAAATGAATGTCCTGGGAGAAATGCAGATACTCTACCTATACATAGTTACTGTCCACTTAAATAGCTCAGACAGAAGTCTGATTTTTCAACTAGTAGTGGTACGTGTAACACATGGGGTCTGACTGAAAGAGTAGGACGATATCTTCATTTTAATTGTTGATTTTCTTTGATGAAACTGAAAATACCATCAAGTGCCTACTTTAACCGTACTTCTCCTCTTAGTTTGGATCTTTCATGAGGTGAACATAAATACATACAAACAATTTTTATTTTGCAAGTGATTAAAATTTGGCATGAATCAAGGCAGATAACATGCCTGAAACTACTGTTTTTTGCCTTCTTTAAACTACCCAAATGATAGATTCTCAGTGTCCCTTTAAGTCTCCTAATCTTCCTGTGAATTTTAGTAATTTGTCTATCAGAACTTCATTTGTCTCCCACTGAACATCTTTAGATACAGACATAAGTCACTCCCACCTCCTTTCAACCAAGGCTGTTACTGATTTTGTTTGGTCTCTGATGGGCTATATACCTTTGATCTCTCAGATGATGGCAGGTAGTTTTTAAATAGCTAACATTATGCAGCACTCTTATCTGCAAACTGTTTAGCTTGTCAGGTGTTCAGTTTTTTTAATTGCTAAGTATGTTTTGTTATGGAAACAGAACATTCACAATGCTGGTTAGTGCCAAGTATCCCGCACCCAAGGTAAGACTGTCACAGGTGGAAACAAATGATGTCCTAATCCATTGGCTTCTTCCCTTTGAGCACTTACATTTAAACCTTTTATCTTTTTTGACCTTCAAGGTTACATTCTTGGTGTCTGTCAAAATAGCCAGAAGGGTGGAGAACAAGCTGCACTGCCTTTGGTTTCTTTCCATTGTTTGTCATAAAGATAAAAGTATCCTAACAATTAATTCCTATCTTTTGCCCTCCATTGTCTCCAGGTAGAGCAAAAAATAATTTATTTGCATAACCAGATCCTAAATGAAACCTTTCTGGATATAATTGGATGCAATGTGTTTGTTACTACCTGTTGTTTTTAAAACATTGAGAGGTCTGTAACTGCTGTGTATGGGAACAAAGCTGTGTGATACCACATGCAGTGAATTTAGTTTTGTCAGCAGTTTCTGTGCTTCATTTCAAGTCATTGCAGCCTCTTCGTACTTCAGCAGTTTAGGCTGACTGGCTGCTTAAATTGCTTGCATGTCTAAATTATAGACGTGATCATAAATCCTAACATGTTGGTTTGATGCTTAGTAACTGAATGGGTTTTAAAACTTGGCTGACACTATTGCAGAAAATGTAGGTTAAGCTGTCTGGTAAAGTTTAGAATTAGTTTAAGATCTTAATATTCTTTTCTACATAATAGCACATTTTTTAGAAGTTTAATCTCTAGAAGACCAGAAGTGTCAAATTTAACCAGAGAATCATAGAATGGTAGGAATCTTTGAAGGTCATTTGGACTCACCCGCTAGCACTGAGGCATGACCAAGTATACCAGACTCCTTCCCAGCTCCTCCTTCCCCTCACGAACAAGTGTTTGTCCAACCTCTTCTTAAAACCTTCAAAGACAGCAATTCAGTAACATACCTTGGAAGCCTATTCTAATGGTGACCTATAGTTCATTTTTCCCTAATATCTTACCTAAATTGCCCTTGATGCAGATAAATCCATTACTGCTTGTCTTGTCTCTAGTAGACCATTGATCACTATCCTCTTTATAACAACCTTTAATATATTTGATATTGGGTTCCCTCTTCCCCCCTGCCCCGCCCCCCAGTTATCTTGCCTCCTATCTTTAAATAACTTTTCCTCATTAATCAGATAAACCTTTTTTATCATTTTTGTTGCTCTTCCCTGAATCTCTCTAATTTGGCTACAACTTTCCTGATGTGTGATGCCCAGAACTGGGTGTGATGCTCCTTCTGAGGTTTCATTGGTGCTGAGTAGTTACCTCCCATATTTTACTTATATTAATACTAGGGAAGTTAGCGTGTAGTCATTTACACAATTAACTGCTAAATCGGGGCTTTTTGTTAATCCTAATGACTATACAGGCCCCTCCCCTTTTGCTGCCCTATGTGTGCTGGCTCCCACAGAGCTGCCTCCCCCCAGTGCCTCTCACAGAGGCAGAAGCGCTGGAGAGGGCAGGTGGGAGCTGGTACACGCGGGAAGTGGTTTTTAAGCCAGCTCCCCATGCATGTCGGCTCCTGCGGAGTCACCTGCTCCCCACGCTGCTGCCTCTTTATCAGAGGTAGGGGCGGGGGAGGCAGGAGCCAGTGCTCACTGGGAGCTAGCGTAAAAGCTGGCTCCCCACACGCACCAGCTCCTGCTGCCCTCCAGCCCAAGTAAACATGTAACTGCTAAAAAAAATCCAGCGGTTACACATTTACACAAATACACATTAGTTAGCATCCCTAGTTAATTCACCCCAGAACGTTATCCTCTTTTTGCAGCTGCATCACGTAGCTTCGTATTCAATTTGTGATCTAGTATAACCTCAAGATCTTTTCAGGATGCTTTGTATGTTATTCCCCAATTTGTGGTTGCGTGTTTTGATTTCTTTTCCACCCCAGAATGTAGTATTTTGCATTTGTCTCTATTGACGTTCATGTGGTTAGTTTTAGACCAATTCTCTAATTTGGTCAAGGTCATTTTCTATTCAAACCTTGTCCTCAGATGTGTTAGCAGCCCCTCCCAAGGCAAATTTTATAAGAATACCCTCCACTCATTAGCCAGGTCATTAATGAAAATATTCAAGAGTTCTGGTTGTAAACAGACCCCTAAGTAACTCATAAGCAGTGCTCTTTTTGTGATGGTACTGCCCCGATGTACAGTACCTGCACCTCCAGACTCAGTACCGGCACCTTCAGTCAGAGCTCAATAACTTTCCCCCTGGAGTACCGGCACTTTTTTTTTTTAAACAGAAAAAGCACTGTTCATAAGATGCATTTCCTACCTATCTTGAGTCTGACAGCAGATCACTGACAACACGTCTTTGAGAATGGTCTTGCAATCTATTATGATTCCCCCAGCTTCCTGTGAGTACAAAACATCATCTTGGTTGATAAGAAAGTTGCTATTCAAACATTGTTAGAGCTCAAACATTTTTCTTACAAATTGCTTTTTAATCATCTAAAGAATCTTAACTACTTGTGTGAAATGACTGGGAAACCATTGCAAGGTGTGGAACTTCATGAATTTGTAAGTAAGCAAACAATTCCCTTTCTTGAAAAAAAAAATGGACACAAATCAAGCATCAAAATGGTAACACACCTAAACCTGTAGGGGAACATTTTAAACCTGCCTTGGAATTAAAAGTAGCCATTCTTCTACAAAGGAATTTCACCACCCAATTACAGAGAGAGACTGCAGAATTGGAATTATCTACAAATTTGACACTGTCACCCTGGGCTTGAATAAAGACGTTAACTAATTAAAGCATTACAAAGCCAATTTCCACTGCCTTTAACATCCACATTTTCACTGTGTATTTTGTTAATCTCTAAGGTGCCACAGGACTGCTCATTGTTTTTAAAGTTAGACTAACACTGTGACTTTTGTGTCACAGTGGGTACTCAGTGATCAGTTCTGATCAGTGCAGCCTAACATTGTGTCATAATGTACTAGTGGCACTATGGTGGAATTAGGTAACTGAATTTCACTGCAGTACCCTGCTGATAAACTTCTGAGAAGTTGGGCCAGTGTGAATATAGGTTTTGCATACTGGCAAAATTGCACATAACAATTTGCGTTTTTTTCTTTGTTTAAAAAAAATAACCCTAGGAAATTGTATACAGAGCGCCACATTTAAAAGAATGTTATTACAAGTCAAGGACTCAAGTTAGGAAATGCTGGAATTGAAATTGGCACAGACAGCATTAACTTCTGCCCCCTCTTGCATGTGATTGTAGTACAGAGTTTGATTACACAGACCAGTGCCTAGTCCAAGGCAGAAGATAGACACTGCTTATTGAACTAATTTGGTTGGGTAGCAAATTAGGCTGCTATATGTAGGATGCCCCTATATGTAGGATTCATTCTGAAAGGGGTGTGAATAATGAGCCAACAACCTATCTGCCTAAGGCAGCTGACGGCCACCCAGGAGATCTGTGTTTTATCCCTGGCTCTGTGTGATTCTAAGCAAGTCACTTTAAACAGAAATCTTTGTAGATGGTTAATAATTGCATGATCCTCATTCTCTGGAAGATTGCTTTGATGGAGTCTGACTTTTAGAAGGGTTGAGCACCTGAGCACTAACTCAGGTCTGTGGGAGCTGCAAATGCTCACTACCTCTGGCAATCAGATGTTATGGCCTAGAGGTATAGCAGGGGGGTTAGAAATCCTGACTGCCATTAGATTCCTGTGTGGCCTTTGTCAAGTCACTTTGCCTCTCTCCCTCAGTTTTTCCCACAAGCAAAATGGGATTGCCACATACATAATGGAAGAGTTGTAACTTCATTCAATCTGCGTGAAATGTTCTGAATGTATAAAGTGTTGTTTGCTCTTGGTGTCAAGTTGAGTGCCCAGTCACTGAGGAACTCAAAATTAATGGAGGCTGACAAATATTTGATATACCGACACAGGGGTATTACAAAGGTGAAAGAACTTAAGGTTTATAAGGCTCAGATACTGTCTTATTCATAAGTCCATATTCATTTGAGAGCTTGGATTGTGTGCATTTAATAGTGGATGAGGCAACTCTAAATTGTGCATATAAAAAGATCAACTACCTCATTCCCTTAGCAACATCTAGCTTCTGCTGTGAATGAGGCAGGATGCTGTGGGAAAGTTCCTACATAATCAGTTTGTTAGAAATTGTATCCTATCTAACATTAAGAAACACTTCTTTGGGGTATGGTACACTTGCTGCTGAAAAAAAATTCACCTTTTAGAACTCCAAAACTATCTGGGAATGTGTGTCAAAACTGGTGAATACTTTTGGCCGGGGGAAAAAAATTGAAAATGTCTTTTTTTTTTTTTTTTTAAATCATTGGTATTTTCAGATGAATTTTTTTCACCTGGAAACAAAGAAAATCAGTTGATTTTCTTAGCTTTAATCATAATGCTTACATCTAAAGGGAGCAGAATTTAAGTAACCCTGATCCTGGCATTTCCTAATGCCTTGAGCATTTGTCTTTGTAACACTAACATTCTTCTAACATTTTTTTTGTATGCAGTATATCTTGATTGTGGCAAAAGATAACACAGCCTTTTTTTAAGAAGACGAGGAGGTACATAAGATTTGGTTCGGTTCACTATAGGGCATTGGCAAGTTAAACTGAGAGGGAGTCTGAAATTTAATGTGTGTTATGGGGATCAAAGTCAGGCACGGATAACAGCTGTGGAAGCTGACCTTGGAATATATACTAGAAGAAATCAGTCTGGAGTGGGAATTTGGCTCACAAAAAGAACTCCAGGCATAGGGCATGGAGTGAGAAGCCTTGGCGTTTCTTGTGGGTATTTCAGTGTTTTACTGGAGATGATAATGTCTCAGTGATGGGCAACCATCAATCGCAAGTGGGCTGCATGAGTGGTCCTCCCTTTACCTTAGTGGGCCACAGCAACCTGCAGCCCACTGTGGTTACACCTGCAATTCCCCTGTTTTATTCCTTTCCCCCAAGTGCCCCTTTTGCACTGGGGTACTAGAGCCCTTCAGTTCCCTGTCCCTCCTTCTTCCCCCCAGCATTTTCGGAGCCCACACATTGCCAGATTTGTGCTCTGTCCCTGCTCTTCTTCCTCCCTCACAGAGCTTGAACAGCTGTGAACAGCTGATTTGTGGCATTCTGGGTCTGCAAGGGAGGGGGAGGAGCAAGCGCGAATCAGGCAACTGGTGTGCTCCAAAAGTGCTAAGAGCGCAAGGGAGGGGCAGGGAAGTGCAGAGATCCAGTGCCCCAGTGGACAAGAGGCACATGGGGTGAGGTAGCTACTCTGCGTTGCAGGTGGAGTCCAGTGGGCCACATGCAGGCTGTAGGGTGCCCTCTACTGTGCTAGCTGCTTACAACTCTAGGCTAGACAGTATGTGTAATGTGAAAAGTGTGGTGATATTCAAAAAGCTTTGTAACTTTTTGCATTTGTTGGCACTTGACTAGAACAGTGTTGAGGTTGGACTTAATTTGGTTTACCTGCCTTTGAAAAAAAAATAAGAGTTGGACATGCTCTTACAGAGTTAGGTATGCAACCTCCTAATGTATTATAGGTGATTGTGTAACAGGGTGAATAATGGAAATATAGTATTATGGGAAAGTGAATTCATTTGCCTTTTATTTTAATAGTGTTTGCCCAAAAAAGCCCAGTCAGACTTGGAGTCTCCTTATGCTAGGTGCAAACAAAAAGGACAATGCAGTTCCCAATCCAAATGAAATCCAAATGAGTCTAAGTAGCAGTCGGAGGTAGAGTGAAGATAATACGTTCATGCTGTTATCTGTCTGAGCACCTCGATGATTCCAGATCTGAATGTTTCCCCCTTTTCAAATATTTGTCTCTATGTGGCACTCTAGCCATCATGTCCTTTTTTTGACTACTTTCTCTCTAGTGCCACAGTTTGAATGGTTCTTAGGAACAGCTGTGAAAGAGACTTAAGGTCAAGGTTATGCTAGTAACTAGCAAGTTTAGCAACATAAGTTGGCAAAGTGGAGGGTGAGGTTTTTTTCCAGCTTTCTATACAGGCCAATTCCCAGTGTACATGCAGTTAGTCTGGCATAAAAATGTATTGCTATCTTACTTTATCCTGTTCACCAACTTTCCGGGAGAAGTGGGCATATGGATGTCAGAGGCACAATGTGTGACTTGATATGAGAGGAGAGTAGATAGGTCAGGAGGGCAAAGAACACGTTTGATTAAATGGTCAAGATTTAACATGGGAAACAGATAACTAATGGATGGATTCCTTCACTTATTTAAAAGTCTGAGGTATATTGAAAACTGAAGAAGTGATGACTTCATACCAAAACAAGTGCAGTTTTGCAAGGGGAGTGAGAATCTACCTTATAAATCATATTAATCAGTTTCATATTTTATTAGTGATTTCAATTCATCAAACTTAAATGGAGCCACTGCAGAATGTCCAGTCTGTCACAATGGAGTGTCTGAGATCAAGGGACCTTGAAGCAAAATATAGTTCCAGTTTGCCATAGAGTACATAGGGTCTTGGTCCCTTCAAACATGGAAGTTTGAGCTATTCAGTCACACTCTACTTACATAGTTAAAAATATTTACTTGTGTGGAAAAAACTTCTAATTGATGCTGTTAATTAGAACTTGATAGTAGCTTTAAAATCCATCCCGCATTCTTTTGTTATAACCATTATTAATTAAGTTTGTTTTCACTTTAAATTGTGTACTGGTCAAGTTGGAAAGCTCACATACGTTGCGGAACATAAATTTCTCAAGCTTCTTTAGAGGTGAAAAAGTTTGTGTTGAGACAAATCATGATGAAATACAACTGTGCCTGTACCACTCATTATAACAAGTGCTCCATGCCTACAATAACAAAGTGCAAGTAACCTCAAAGGTGAACTAGAACTGTACACTTCTAAATGGTGACATGCTGGATATAAAGAAGACACCTTAGATTGAAGGTGTAAGCAATATTTAGGTTTATGTTGAAGAGTTAACAGAAGAAAGATTGAAGTCCGTTATTCGTATAAATGATGCAGAGCCACAGAAATCATTTTGGTTATAATTTGATGCCACTTCTCTGTAACCAAAATATTTGACCTCCCCAAAATGTAGCATTGAATGCATTAACCGTAAGTTATCATTCTTTGTGCTTGTCTGAGTGCGATACACCCTTGAGAATTTGTTCCTGTAGGAATATCAACCCCTGTTACAAATGGTTCATAAAATTACTTCGGCATGAGCAAGCTGTATCATTGCAGGATACTTTGGAAGTGCATAATTTCAAAACTGTTGACATTGTTGGTCATTTATTCCTTGCAGTAAGTGTTTCAAATGTGTAGAGGCTTGTGTGTTATCTTCAAAAGCCGACCAGCTTCCAAAGAAACTAGTCTGAGAATTTATCTATACTTAAAACTTATAGTGGTGTGGCATTGTTAGATGTGTATATAACTTTTTACTGACGTACCTAAGCCAGGGTAAACCCCAGTGTAGGTACACTTACAACAGCAACATTTGTATGCCTATTTATAAGTGACATCCATACTAGTAGGGATGGCGGTATAGCAATGCCAACAAAACATACCTAGTGTGGACAAAGTCTGACTTCAAATTAACTTGTCTAATCACCATTGTGACAATTGTAAGGATAAGTTTCCACAAATCTGCTTTTTCTGGCTAACTGTAAGTTAGATGGAAACTGAAGCAAAGCAGCTGTCTATCTTAGCATTTGCAAGACAAATAAATGCTAAATGTAGCATTAAAATGCTGCTAAAACCAGAGTCTCATAATGGCAAGTTACTGGGAAAATAAATAAATACCAGATGGGTCAAAGTAAAGCATAGTGTAATTATCATGCAACTCCATTAAAGTTAACAGAGTTGCTGCTATACACACAACTCCCAGATTTGATCTTTTTATATTCAAATCAAGAATATAGGCTATTCGCACAAGGGTGTAAGGTGTGGAATGTGGGGTTAGAAATAATTAAATATAGTGGTACATTGTTCTAGAACATTTGAACTTCCTAGGTTAAAAAAAGCTTAAACAACTAATGGTCCTACAGCATCTTAGAGACTAACAAAAATATAGAACAACCTACTTCCACGAAAGCTCATGATACACTCTACATGTTTTGTTAGTCTCTAAGGTGCTGCAGGACTATTCGTTTAAGTTTTTTCAGCTACCAACTAACATGGCTACCCCTCTGAGACGTCCTAACTTAGCAGTGTTAGCAAGTAGCTTATAGACTCTTCACTGCATGACAACGAGCACACTGATATTCAACAGTAATCTTACCCTATCCCTTTCCCCTAAACTAGATAGATCAATTTTTCCTCTGAAGTTCAATGAAACCTGCACAGTTCAGCCATGATGGGATATACTGATGTCATTTCTTTTTTTTCCCCCCACCTGGCCAAAGTGAGAAGCTGTTTTCCTAGCTAGATTTTTCAGCTAATAACTAAGGACTCCTGACTTCTAACGCTTAATAATAAAAAAAACCCCACCTGCAACAGGTCTCCAAATTCTTCTGTGTTCAGATTTTGCCTGTTTCTAGGTCTAAATCCTATATAAACAAGTCTTGTATGCTTTGTGGTCAAACCATGAGTTTGCTGGTGGAGTTTCAGGTCTGCACTAGAACCAAATGAGTGGGTTGTGAAACTTTCTTGGTTCATTGTCTTAATTTTTAGGTATCCATCTTGATGGGCCACTGTAAAATGTATCCATTTGGGCACTTGTAAATCACTTTTCATTTCTGAAAGAATGAGTTTCTAGCTACTGCAGTCTTTTGTCCTGATCAATACAAGTTTGGAAATATAACTTTGTCTTAAAAAAAAATTAACTTGTCACTAAAGTCTTGTTTGGTAGAATTTACTCTTGTATACCTGTGGAGTGGTGGGATTTTGTCTGAGGAAGTGTGAGAGCTACAGAAATAAGTTTTACGGTCTATTTTATACCTCTCGAGGTTAGGTAAAGTATGAATGCAAAAGTAGATTCTGTTTTTGAAAAGTAAGCAGTGCCACCTGCTGGAGGTAGCTTAATCCTGGAATACGTTCCGCATTTCAGAGCTCCTTATAACCTCCCGTAGATTATAAAATATCACAAATTACTAGCCTTGTGGCCTTTTTTTCCTTTATTGAATTGGCTTATTGTCATGTTTAAGGTTTACAGGTTGGCTTGGGTAGGGATGTGCTTTTAGTGGAATCTGGCTGAAGTTTGAATAAGATTTATTGGGGGCATAGAGAATTATAATGCCATGCATGTTGCATTTCCTTCATCTCACTCTGCAATACTATCAAAGCAATAATCTTTTTGGCAAGACTGTTTCAAGAGTTAGGCATTATTAATGTGTTCTGCTTATTGATCACAGCGTTCTTGAGACTTTAGTTAGGAGGGAATATTCTGGAAAGGGAAGGGAAGGTGAGTCCTGGGACAGGGCAGGGCAGAAGAAGGTAAGAAAGGCAGATGTGAAATGAAGCTGAGGTTAAAAGTGTCCAACCCACTCTCTCCCAAACAGCCAGTTAGCAGAGAAAGTCCAGGTATAACCAAAGTTGGGTTGCTTATATAGCCCCTCCTACCAACTGGAGTCTCTAGCTGGTTCCTCCTGCTGTTTTTCACCAAGGCTAGGTGATGGTGAGGGAGGTGACACCATCTGTCTCCTAGCTTTCCTCGGCTACGGAGCAGGGTTTTCCCCCACCTAGTTTTGCATCTGATGGGTGTGAGAGGTTCACAGGGGAAGGCACTGGGGAGTGGTGGCCCTTTCCCTCTCACCCCTAGTGCATCAGTCCCTACTTTGGCAGCTTCCTTACACACTATACTTAAACCCTGAATGTTCTGGTCTAGGCAGACAGAAGTATAAAGTCTGTAGCTGTTCCAGACTAAGTGGACATCATCAGAAAGAGACTGACATTAGTGCTGCTGGCAATTTTTAGGAGTATGGAAATCAAGGGATATCTGCTTTACTTCTGTAGATATCTGCATCCACTAATTTGACCAGTTGACCAGTTAAACTAGTTGACCAGTCTAAAATCAATATTCATAATCTTAAACCCTCTAATTTTTTATATTTGCGTGTTAAAATGTGGATGCATTGAACAGTTGATCCGTGTAGCCATTTGGAGTGTGATTTTTTTTTTCCAGCAATATGTTCTGCAATCTGAGTACGTGTGACTTCTCTATGCTCTCTTGTGATATGGCAAAAAAGAATACATTTTATTACAGCAGCTGTCCTTTAAAAAGTAAACTTAAAAAACAACAAATAGCCTGGTAGTACTTTATAGACTAACAAAATATGTAGATGGCATCATGAGCTTTCGTGAGCACAGCCCGCTTCTTCAGATGACAGGTACATCTAGACTATGTTTTTCTTCTGATTGCTTTTTCGAAAGTTTTTTCAGAAAAAGCAAGCAGTCTAGATGCGGTTCTTTCAGGAAAAAAACACCGCTTTTTCGAAAGAATGCTGTAAACCTCATTTTTTTGAGGAACAAGGGTTCTTTCAAAGAAGTTCCCCCCCCCCCCCGAAAGAACCATGTCCAGACTGCTAGCTTTTTGGAAAAAACCTCTTTCGTAAAAGCGATCAGAAGAAAGATATGCAAATTCGACACGAATTTGCATATCTTCTTTTGAAAGAAAAACGTAGGACGTGCCTGAAATATGTAGATGGTATCATGAGCTTTTGTGGGTTGTGCTCATGAAAGCTCATGATACCATCTACATGTTTTGTTAGTCTATAAAGTGCTGCCAGGCCATTTGTTGTTTTTTAAGTTTATCCTGTACAGACTAACTTGGCTATCCCCTGAAGCTTTAAAAAGTAGTTATACTAAACCTGTGATGTCCAACATGGTAGCCACAAGTGGCTATTTGGCCAGTTGAGTGTGGCTAGTTTGCATCAGAATAGGTTGGACACCACGGCACTAAACAGTTTTGTGGTGTTTTAATTGTAGAGCCAGTTGAGGGGTATTAGTTGTACAATTGGTAAAGGATTACTTGATTAACTCTCAATGAAATTGAAAATCAGGCTGAAGGAAAAACTTGAGTCTCCTTCCACTGTCAAATCAAGGAAGATAGAGAATATTTAGATGAGAACACTTGACATCAGTGTACCAAACCCATGTATCTCAACCTGTGATTTATTGAAGAATACATAGGAAATGTCTCTTATGCATTGTTAACACATACAAGTGCAACACGCTATCAGATTGCAACTTGCTTTATGTAGGAAGGTAGCCTATTTTGGGAAAATATCTTCTTTTCATCCTTGCTTATATAGTTGCCAGATCTAAATGTAGGTTTTTTTAGGGCAGGGAGAAGGGGAAGGTAAATATTAGAACACTGGATTATAAGAGATGGAACTATATAACCTGTAAAACACAGGCTGCGCGCACACACACTTACTCCTCCCCAATTCTGTTGACTAAACTGACACTTGAAATACATTCAGGTTAGTTCTATTCCTCTTGTATCCTTTACTACATATGTTACAGCAAGATAAATCATATACAGTGTAAACACTGGTTTGACTGAAGTAATTTAAAAGGCAACGTTAATGATTAAATTCCTGCAGTTGTACGTAACTTTGGAGCTTGAACGAAATATATTGTGCTTTCAAAGGTATAGACTAAAATTACTCAAATGAGATCTCAAACTTTCATGATCTACAGCAGTGAAATTAGATGGAGGATAACTCAGATATCAAATAACTGAATATGCTGAATTTAACAATTGGCTACTGTGAATACAGGCTATTAAGATTCATACCTGCTATTTCATAAAGGGGGATTCCATTACTTTTCCCTTTAGGCTAGTGTAACTAGTTTACCATTTTAAGACATTATGTAAATAACTTCTGATTTTAGATGTGAAATGAAAGCAGTCTGACTATTGGATCCAACTGAGCTGTTGCTTGAACATTTAACTGAGAGTACATGGTCTGTCATGATCAATAATACAGCAGTATTCTTGCCTTGCTGTCCTGGAGATTCTCTGGTTCAGTAGCTAACTTGATATTTTAGGCTTTGGCTTTAGCTGAGCAGGAGCATGTCATGAGGTTATGTACTCAGTTTCCTGGAGCTGGGATAAAGCTTGTGCTGTCTTGGCAGGACAAGCCATGAAATAGTATTTGTTTTCATTTGCAAACATTGTTTGCTTATTCCACTCAGCATTATTGCAGTTAATCAGGAAAAAAGAGTGCAAATTTTGTAAAGGAAAGGGGGCTGTCGGGTGGCTGAGCTCCATTGACCCTAAATTACCTTGGAGTATTGTGTGTGTTTGTGTGTGTTTTTCAGTTTGTGGCTTGTTAATCTTTTTACTTTTATGTATTGATTTAAATTAAACTGTAATGTGTGTGCACCAAGGAATATTGGAGTTACAGTAAAAGCTCTGTTATCCAGCACACAGTTGGCCAGAAAGCTTAATTAACCAACATTTCTGATATCTCCAATACAAATATTCAGTCTAGTAACCGGGACTAGTATGCTGCCCAGCACGTTACGCAGTTGTATATTCTGCACTCTACTTTTATGCAAAAGAATCTGAGGTAAGCAACCTGAAATCAGGGATATATTTGAAGAAACAGTTTCCAGCATATGCCATAGGGGCATCCATAGACTCAGCCCAATCCTCCTCCACCTTCTACATTACAGTGATCATTGATGATGATAATGATGACCCTGATGCACTCACTGCAAGATCCTGAAGTGTCTGCTGAATCATCAAAGACAGAATAAAGTCTGTTCACTATAGTTTTAGCATTAAATGTATTTTTAGTGATCTGGGTGTATGCCATGTGCTGATCTTAGTGATACATAGTGTCATAAGATAACCTATTGTAGAGGAAGCTTTGCCTGTGTACACATAAGTGCTTCAAGGACCCATCCACTCTGCAGCGCAGTGCTACTGCTGGATTGGTGAGCACCTCTGTACTGTTTTATACTTTGTTCTAGGGTGGGGGTCGGCAACCTTTCAGAACTGGCGTGCCAAGAGTTCACCCTCCTGCCCTGGGCAGTGGTGCTCTCCCGGGAGGGGCACTCTCTCCACCGTGCATCGTGCTTGGTCTCGTGCCCTGGGTTTTCCTGTGCAGAGGGGAGGAGCAGCATGCGTTTCCCTGGAAGCCGGATGCAGAGTGAAGCCCCGTTCTTCCTCCCCCCCACCCCCTCTCCAGGAAGCAGGTGCTGGCTCCAATCTTGGCAGAGGGCACTATGCTGGATCGTGGGGTCAGCGTGGCTGGGGCGGGGGGGCAAGGTGTCCCAGCCCTTGCCTTCCTGCCAGGAACCAAGGCACCCAGGGGCCAACACGATTTTGGGGCACGGGGGACCCTCCCACGTATTTTCCTCTCCCCTCAGTTGGCCCCGCACAGCCCCCGGAGCCACAGCCTGGACAGCACTCGCTCTCGCCCCAGAAAGAGCTCCCCTCCTCCTCGTGGCTTCCGCACCCCAGCCCAGCTCCAGAGTGCCACCAGCAGCTGTCTCAGGGGCCCCCCACTCTCCCATGCGGCTTAGCCACCCCTGGAGCAGGCCCGGACCCTGGAGTCACCCTGCTCTGCCACGTGGCCTAGCCACCCCTGGAGCAGCCCCAGCCCCTGAAGCTGGTCAGGCTGTGTGGCTGCCACGGACCAGGAACCAGGGCGATGGTGAGGCTGCCCCAGCAGGGATAGCCTCACCACCACTCGGCTCCAGCCATAGCACACGGGGCAGCCCCACCAGCTGGGCTGTGCGCCACTCAAGTAGCATTCTCACCTATAGTTAATGTCCTTTCTATTTTCATAAAGTATTGTGGTTATGATGATGTCACAGTAGTCTTATTTTAAAAACTCAGTCTGTCTTGGATGATGTTGCTTCTGTCTTCCCTGTACAGTATGAATGTAAGGGGAATTTTTTTGAATGTGAATAATTGCTGACCCAGGAGTTGTACAAAAGTTAATAAAGCAAATGTGTGCAATGTCTGAATGCTGTGGTGGTTAAAAGGTAGAGAACAGTGAGGCTGTAAGGAACAGGTGTTGCATTTGTTTTATTTATCAACTCTCTTGTCACAAGCTCCATGGTTAGATTGACTGGTGCTAGGTGTATCTGAAAAATATAGGGAACTCTCACCCAAACCAGATTATTGCATTATCCTTTAACTTCCTGTGTGGAGGTATATATCTGGGATCGGAAAGCTCA
Organism: Rafetus swinhoei; assembly: GCA_019425775.1. Lineage (NCBI taxonomy): Eukaryota > Metazoa > Chordata > Testudines > Trionychidae > Rafetus > Rafetus swinhoei. The sequence continues at coordinate 157,539,564 of CM033424.1, forward strand.
TCAAATCTTAATTCACATATTTCAGATTCACCTAATCTCTTTATAACTGGAGTGGAATTGATAAACTTAATTTTGTCTTTGGATCAAAGTGTCCTTGTTGGAAGTATTTAAAGATTAGCAAAGTTTATGTTCTAGAATGAAGTGATGGATTTGATTGCTAGGCTTTGTGACTCAGCACTGAGATTGTCCTATGGGTATCTGGTGAGAACTTTCATCTGTGTAGTGTAAAGGCATTGAATAAAAATTATATCTCTATACTTCCAAGTAGAAGTAAGTGAAAGGCCAAGAGGTCTCTTTTTAAATTGATAGAGACTAAATGGATTTTTCACATTAGAAGTAGCTGGGAGGTAAAGTCCTCCCTGTTTTATCTGGAGATTCCATGGAGAAGAAGCTCTTGAACGTTTACTATGAGCAGAGAGGAACCCCACTGGACAACAAGGTGTTTAGATGGCTTTGGTAAAGATTTATTCTCAAAGCAGTGGTGCCCCGCCTTATTACACTGGAGAGTCACATCAATCTAAGAATAACCTTGTGTGTGTGCCAATCATATATATTCTACATATTTTAATAAGGTTTAAAGTCACCTCTGCTGATTTTATATTTTAAGGTCAGCTTGTTTCATATATATTTAGATAGACGATACTATGCATAGAAACAGCCTATTTACACACTTGTGTAAATTAAAATGATGTTATTTGAGGACAAAATGCTAATGAATCAGCTGCTGGTATATGGTGTTGAAGCAGGCTGTGGGTGTCATACAATGTTTTGTTGGGACATAGGTTGGGCACCCCTGCTCTAAAGTGTTCCATAGTCCATTGAAATTAAATAAACATTAACAGAAATAGCAAAACCTTCTTGGTTTTAGACAGTAAGTCTAAAATCCTTCTGTTCTGAGTCTGCTGTTTTCATTATCTTGTCATATTGCTAGCCTTCCAGGAAAGGCGACACAAGATTCCAGCCCTGAATTTCTAGTCTTTACAGGAAAAAGCAAGCAAGTAAGCAACCATTCCCCACTCTTCCCCCACACTTTTAAAATTAGTTTTATACATCATAAAGACTCAAAATCAGGCATAGATGCATTTTTTAAATTCTTTTGCAAGCCACCTTTAATTTATCCTTTTTGTACTCTTTAACACTTTTGGTTTTATTAACTGTAACGTTCTGTGTTTGTAGCCTTGTTTTTAAATTATTGTTACCTAGCAGCAATACATTTGTTTAATTTAGCCTGTCTATGTATTTTATTTAAAGAAATAAGGTATATATTAAGAAAATTACTCAAGTCCAGCTGTAAAGTTTTAAGTACATAGGTGTTTATGTACTGAATTCTTTTCAGCACATAAAGTTGAATGCACATAAATTTGTGCTAAAGACTTTCCAGCCTCCTGCTGGGCTTAAAGAAATTCAAAGCTCTCCAAAGACTACAGCAGGTGTTACAGATTCCAAATAGACTTCTTTATATGTTGAATCCCAGTGCACTCAGAACTCTTGTGCTAAAAGATTACAGCTTTCCTAAAGTGAGTCTGATGCTCCTCACCAGAGACGAGCTTGTGGTATCTGATCTGTCTTTCTTACTACTGGTCATAGTAAATCCATATGGTATTTTATAATTTTCACATGAACAAGCATGGAGCTGTGGAACACATCAGCCGCAGTTAGGTTAGGAGTTTTCAAACATAACACACTCTTCAAAACCCTGGTAAATTACCTCTACATTCTTTTCATGTCAATTCCCCATACAGTTGCATGGAACTTTCATTGCATAACAGGTACATGGCTCTTCAGGGCATGCATCACCACCTTCTTGTTTTTTCACCAGATGCCTCAATCCCCATTTGAACTAGCTGATGTACATGACAGATTCCTTTAAAAATTCTCCTCCTGTGCTAGATCTCACTAGACATTGCATGAGTTCTTGTTCTCCTTGCACATATTGAAGAGGATTTGTCTCATGCTGTACTGAAACTCACTATCAGTTAATGGTTAGTGCTTATAAGAAAGATATCCACTTGTGTGGACAGCAGTCATGTTCATAACTGGCCTTATTTTATTGCAGCATATGGGAGTAACTGTTTGATACTGTCTTCTATTCATGCAATATCGAAGTTGCGAGGCATAACTGAGGATCAGTATATGGTCTTTAATCTTCTATGCTTACCCTAAGACAGGTCAAAACAGAGTTTGTGTGAAACAAACTGAGGCGGGCTGAAGAATGAAATGTATATGTAGGGAAACAAGAATAAAATTGCTGTGCCTTAATTCACTGTAAAAAGTAGCCATTTTACAGCACAGATTGTTTTAATTTTTTTTTAACTTGGAATCATTATGGGACTGTTATTTCTATCTCAAATGTACTGAGTCCACATGTATAAAGATGTTTTAGCTCACAGCCGCCAGTTGGGGAAACAAATAAAACTCTCCCCAGATTCTACACTAAAGTCTGCGCTCTTTCCCCAAGCACCATTGAGAGTAATACAAATTCTGAAGGGTAGCATGCCCACTGATGGACATTGTCTTCAGTGGGTTTGCATAAGTGGAACTGATTGGAACTTGGTAAAAGATTCTTTTGCGTCACGAGAGGGAATTAGTTCACCTACCTCAAGCAAAGGCGTCTCTGTAGGACTGACATAACTGAAAAAGCAGGAGAAACTTGTTGTTAAAGTGGACAATAGGACTCCTGTTCCATGTGTATCCAGACCTGCATAGGGGACTACGACTTTTTACATAATTACTTCAACAACTATAGAAAACCCCCTTTCCAAGCTTTAGATGTAGACTAAGGTATTCCAGGTCTGATTTAATAGCCTCCTTCATTGTTACATGTTCAGAAACACTAGGTGGTGCTCAGATGAAGCTGTTGTATTTTGGTGGAAAAAGAAGTATCTAACTCAGCAGTTGTTCACCTTATAACATATAATGATGATCTATTGTCCATCTTGCCCCCAGCCCGAGCGAATGCTTGCATTTTGTCTTGTAGCTAAAAGCATGCTCTTAGTTTTTTTTAACCAAAAATGTTGCTATTGATGTGCCCTAAGCAACATGGGGTAAGGACTGAGAATCAAGAGTAGTTCACAACTGCAAAAAATCTTTATGGAATGTGTTAAGTCTCTGCAGTCTTAGAATTTCATGTTTTAACATATTTAAAAGTGAAAGGATGATTCTTCTTTGAATGATGTTCCTTATATGGATTTGAAATGTGGATGTGCAGCCAGAGCAGAAATCTTGAAAAATCAGGTATCCTAGCCCCAATACAACTTGGATTCAGCTAAAGACATAAAACCTAGGTATCCATCTTCATACTACTGGAATGTGCTGCAGAATTTGCCATTGTCAGCCACAAAATATGGTTGTGTGGTCTGAGGGAAGTCTACAGGCGAATCTGGTTAACATGGCTTGAGTCCTCCCTGAAAGGATGGGCCTGAAGGTAGTGATGGGAGATTGCAGAGGAGCAGAGTCCTCTCTCTAGTCATCTTCAACACTTCCATGGAGACATTAAGTGGACCAGAGAAACGTGAGGGATGCAGATTTACACGTGACACACAGCTTTCTTGCTATCCTTCACAAAATACAGCATAGCAGTGTTGCAACCTGTCCCTCTTTTGAGGTGGCTGTTCTAGGGAATCATTAAAGGTGCTCAGTACATGCTGCCAGTTGTCCAGTTTTACGGTCTCAGAATAATCCTGGGTGTACCGGGTACAGCGGTGGAGTGGCAACACTCCAACATAGTTTGAGCTATCCCAGTGCTTGGTCACAATCAGTTCATGGATGAAGAGAAGCTAATTGTCACTAAACTTAAGCTTGTTGAAGCTGATCTAGCGCAAGATGAATGTTTTTGATTGATGGGGGGAAAAACATTTTTGGGATTGCATTGTGGCTGCAAATTCCTTTTTGAAATGCACATCCACAATTAGTCAAAGCTGTCCAGAATGCTTCTGGACGTCTTGATTAAGCTAAGCTCTTGTTACAAATAATGTGTTCTGCTATCTGGCTGGCTAGGAGTTTGTGGTTTTGTTTTGGCAGATGATAACCAAACCTCCAAAATACATGTGTTCATTATCTCCTAGCTGGCTTGTAGCAATGCAGTCACCTATCTGAGCCTCAAACAGTCATCGCTTAAGCTATTTGAGTTATCAGAAAATGCAGCATGCATTATCACGAACAAATCAACCCTGCCCTCTGCTAAGGTCTGGTCTATACTGGGATGTAAGTGACTAGTTGACTATCCGATAAACAAAAGCTCATTGGATAGTTGATTGGTCCCTCGACTAGTCGCTCCCCCCTTGCTGCCTCTGGCAGCAAGTGGGGGGGAGCAGGAGCTGGTGTTGGGGGTAGCCTGTTTAAAAGCCGGTTCCCCACAGCATCGTTTCAGTGGGAGGCACGGGAGTAGTGGGGACTGGGCAAGAGCCAGGAATCAGCACCTCCTGGCTCATGCCCAGTCCCAGATGCTGCGCTCTTATTTTTTATAAGAAGCTCAGCAGGGGAGACCCGGTACGAGCCTGGACAGCTGATTCCTGGCTCGTGCTGGATCTCCCCACTTCACTTCAGTCTTTTAAATGTTTTAAGAGCCAACAGACTCTTAATACTTTTAAAAGGCAGAGTTCAGGCCGGGAGCTAACCCTGCTGTGGCTCCCCCGCTTATCGACTAATCAACTAGTCGATTAGTTGATTAAACTAAATTTAACATCCCTAGTCTATACTTAAAACTTACACTAATCTACCTGTGTCGAGTACAACTCCTAGCTACATAGCTGTGCATCTGTACAGGGAGTTTTGCCAGCAGCTGTGCTGACAGAAGAATGCTCCTGTCCACATAGTTTGTTCTGAGATGTGGTACTCCTACATCACTGGGGCAGAGAAAATACCCTCTGTTGGTGAATCTACCATTTATGCCAGCATAGGGTCTATAGTGTAGACATAACCCCAGCATATTGACTCTCCGTTGGCTATTCCGTGAAGTTCAGGCTATCAGTTCTTATCTTCAAAGTGCTTAATGACCAGGACTAGGGATGTTAAATATCAGTTAAATGAACAGTCGAGTTACCTCTGACTTTTTATCAGTTAGTCGACTATTCTATGGTCCCCGGGTGGGTGGTGGCGGCAGCCAGGGTATCAGAGGCAGCAGTGCAGGGTGCCAGGCGGGAGCTGACCCACAAGGGGAGCCAGTTTAAAAACCAGCTCCTCTTGTGGACTGGCTGCCTGTCGCCCTGTGCTGCTGCCTCTGATAAAGAGGCAGCAGCCCCTGTCTAAGGGGGAGAGGGGCGTGGATCTGAGCTCCTGGACCCAGGGCTAGCCAGAACTGGGCCGGGCTGCTGGCCAGCCTGCTAACAAATTTACTGGCAAGAGTGGGGGGAGGGAAATGCGTGTAGTCTATAGCATTAACCTATAAGCTTTTGCTTATCGGTTAATCAACTACACTGTTACATCTGTAACCAGGAAATGGAAAACTCTGTGGAGCAAATTCCTACAGTATGTAAGAACTGCTTCAAACAGCAATGCTTTCTATTGCAAGCACAAGGTGTTCTTCGCTAATATAAACATACGGCTCCTCAAACACTTTTTCTTAGAGCTGTGACGATGGGGCCAGATTAAGTCCTTCCACCATTTTCTATCTCACACCAGCTTCACAGCTTGGTTCAATTTTAAACTTTTTGTTCTATAAATTCTTCACTGTGTCTGTAGTGCATCCTCTTCTATGTCTAGTTTCTTGCACTCCTGGTACATATCATTATATATAGTATCCTTTCCAACTTACTTTGGATGCATGTCAAGAACAGTCTCATTTGTCTTTTTTGAATCTTCAATAACAAAGTTATTTCTTGCCCTCGCCTTTTCTTTCTCTCTATTTTGTGCAGTCATGAAACTCTCACTATTCCCCTGAGACAGTTTTTTCTGCAGTCAATAGCTTTCCTTTGTAGGTGTTATTTATACTTCATTATTCCAACCTGTACTGCAGTATCGACATGACAGTTGCCATTGTTTGTTTTTTCTGTGCTGATACTCAATCACAATTTTCTGCTTTCCTGGTCTACTTTGCCTGTTATTTTTCTATAAACCCTACATGGTCAATGCTGTGAGGTTAAAATCTGCTTATACAAAGTTTCTTGTCCTCCCTTCATAAGATGAGTCTTCTCACTTCATTTCTCAGTACTACAGCTATTACTGCATTGGGTATCAAGTTGAACAAATTCTGTGGTTGCATATATTATTCCCCAACTTGGGAGTGAGAGAGAGGAGGGAAGAACCACATATGCATAGGTGTTAGAAGTAGGAGTTTGGGGGGTGCTGCTGCACCCCATGGTTTAAAGTAGTTTAACTTCTATGCAGGGTTTACAGTTTGATTCCAATGACTCTCGGCACCCCCACTGTACACAGTATTCCTGTACTTGCACTAACGATGTTAGCTATTGGTTAATTGAATAGTTGACTAACTGCATGAATTCATAGCAGTTAGACTATTCAATAGTCACCGGGGGCGGGGGTGGCAGCCAATGCAATCTGGCTCCACTCCCAGGGAGCCCCCTGCTATTCTGCACTGCTGCCTCTAAAACAGAGGCAGTAGCATGGGGTGGCAGCAGTTCCTGTCTGCAGGGAGGTCCGAGCTCCCCATGGACAGACACTGCTAGGAGAATGGGAGGGGGTGGGGAAAGCTGCCCTGGAGCAACCTCTGTCCACGGTGGCCATGGAGAGAGACTGCTCCAGCAGCACCCCCTGTACATGGCAGGCTGGGACCCTCTGCGGACAGGGGCTGTTGCCACATAACAGCCTCTGTCCTCAGCAGTGCTGGCCACGGACAGAAGCTGCTGCTGGACCAGCCTCTGCCTGTGGTGGGCTCAGGCTTGCTGCTGGCAGGGTCTGCTTTGTGGCAGCCTCCCCTACCCTCCCACCTCCCCTGCACTGCGAGGGGAGAAGCAGGCAGCACCACGGACCCAGTGCTGGGGGGAACCAGGTTTTAAGCTAGCTTCCCCCAGCACCAGCTCCTGCTCCCCCATCCTTGCTGCCTTTGATACAGTCAGCAAGCGGTGGGGGTGATGTGAGTAGTCGACTAGATTAAGTGATAAGCCTATGCTGTCCTGCACATATGATACGCAGGTTCCTTCCTGTTGGAAGTCTCTTAGATAACAACATGGTGATAGGCATCGTGTAAGACCTAGAGAATACACTTTGAGAAACTTGCATATATGAAGGGACTGTGAAATTATATAACCAACTTCTCCTAAAAACTTAATGTTATAGAGTGATATAAGGACTCCTCATTCCACATTTCACTGTTGTTGCCCTACACACTGGTACTTTCTTCAGTGAGGTAACGAAACTGGATGATAGGTTTGACTACATAGCAATCATGAGGTGTGACTTCAACTCTAGTAGACATACCCCAGCTAGTTTTAATCTAGCTAGTGTAGGTACTCGTGATTGCAGTGAAGTTGTGGCAGCATGGGCTTCCATGCAGGTTTAAAACTGCCTGTAGCCTTAAGTAATTATTCAGGCAGCTATTCCACACACAAACCTCTGCTGTTGCAGCTTCATTGCTCTGGTATCCAAGCTATGTGTACATGGCCTGTGGTCACACTGTGATTTCAGAATAGACGTAACCAATATGATGGCACTGCTGCTCTCAAACAAACAGCTCCTCACATAACTTGGTAGCCTCTTCAGCTTTTTTCACACTGGACAGTGAATTTAAATGTTGAGCTGATACTTCTGCTTGGATCCTTCTGACACCGAGTTCAACATAGCTTCAAGTGTACTTGGACTGACAGTATTTTTAACAAAGTGCACTATTGTATGCACATTAAATTTCATATTGCCCATGTGAAGTCATTTGCTTAATCAGGAGTGCCCTGTTGTTCAGCTACAGGTAACTCTTAATCTTTCCCTTGTTTTGCTAATCTGAAAGCTAAATGATCTTGTTACGAACTAATACTTTAGTTGAGATTGTTAATAAAATTAGAGTCCTCTGGGACTCTGAGCCACATCAGTTTCCACTAAACACACACCTGCCTCTCTTCTGCTTTATACTTGCTAAGCGGTAGTTATGCATCTTAATTCACCTAACGCATAGCTAGCATCTCAGTCTTGGTATCTGCTTCTCAAAGCCTCTGACATGCATCTGGTTCTACCCCTTATGCATGGGGATACCCCCATTACCTGGGCCCCTGTGTAGAGTTCAGTGATTAAGTTCAGCAGCCTTGTAACCCTGCCTGTACTCCTTGTTACCTTGATGAGGCAGACAAGCTGGAGTGGGCCCGTATTTGAGAAATGTGTTTGATGGGTAAGAAGAAAATCAGAGGAAGGGCGTGAAATTTGAGATGTACCTGGAAAGTGTAGATCAGTTTAGATGGAACTAAATTGCTTAGCTTCATATGTAAGGATATGTACATTGGCAAAAAAGTAGAGGAATGGTTTACTCCAGTATAGGTTAGGGATCTAATAGTGTAGTTGATTAACTGATAAGCAAAAGCTATAGACTACATGCATTTTCCCTCCTCCCCTTGCCAATAAATTTTTTAGCAGGCTGGCCAGCAGCCCAGCTCAGTCCTGGCTTGCGCCAGTCTGGGATCTACCCCCGCTGAGGCTCTGCATTTAAAGTGTATTAGGAGCCAGGTGGGCAGTTAACAGACGGAGATGGAATATTTATTGGAGAAGTTATTTTGGCTTGCAGTCCAATTTAAAGTTGGTGGAATGAATGTGTTTCAGGAAGACCACCTTGTCACAGAGAGAACTTGAAATTTCATTGTTGCACATTTCTTGAAGTTTTTCAGCCACTGAATATAGATCTTCATCACTTAGTTATCTGAACTCCCAAAGGAATCCAGAAAGGGTACAAATTTGTCACAGTGACTCAAGTCAATATGTAAGACCAGATTTAATGGAGTCAATAATAATAACAAAAAAAACCCAACTCAATGGTGCCTTTCTGCATCAGATTGAGATATTAGGCCGTGATAGATGGAAAACTCAGATGAAATGTCAATACCCTGTGCTACTGATTTGGACCCAGAAAGGATTGCATCCCATTGATCACAAATTTTTTGAATATCTTTAAGAAGTCGTTCAGTATTATCCCCCTCAACATCTAAAGTGCATTTTGAGGGTCATTTTTAGCAGCTTAATCCACATGGACGATGTTAAAATGCATTCAGATTTGGATGTATACTTCTGAATTGACTTAAGTTCAGTGCAAACCTGTGCTGAGACAGTGAGAGATTCAAGCTCACTTAAAGCCTTTCTCGCAGAGTCCAAATGCTATGCAACTAGTTTAATGCCATCTATTCATGCTGACCATCTCGTTGTCGACATGCGGTGAAGAGGTGTCTTTTCTATGAGAAATGATGTTATTGGCTTTAAACTCTTAACTGCTGCTTCACTCTGTTGCTTTTGCCATCTCTTACTTGCACCACTTTCAAATCTTCACTTCATTTTTACAAAGGGGTTCTTTTAAAACACAGTTACACACAATAAGTAATTCACTAAAGGCTATTGGTTATACAAAATTTTAATTGTATATACTTTGCAATTAATATTATATAATAATGGTTTGGGGATGTTCTTTACTATGGCCCTTATAGCCTTATTTCAAAGTCTTGAAATTTCTACTAACATGTTTCAGTAACGAAATTCCTCTAAGTGGTGTGTTGTTATAGATCTGAACATGGGGTGATTTGCCAGATTAGCTATAAAGTTTGCTAAACAACTAGAATTAAAAGTTTATTTTCACAAAAAATCCTTTAAAGGTGATACTAAAACTGGATGAAGAGGCCACTTACAGCTGAGCTTGCTATGGTTATTGTATATGAAGACACACACAAAAAAACAGGAATACGAAAATCTCCTATGCAGAGATAAACATCTAATTTATAGGTTAAACTCAGACCAAGCAAAATCACTTTACAGTAACAGAATGAATTACGGCTTTCAAAACCTCTAAACTATGCAGAGACTGTAAACAGAGTTTCATAATGTAGAATCACTAATCACAGAAGCTACTCCAATCTCCAGTCACGCAGATGAAAACTTGGATGTGACCGAAAAATTGGTGAAGGCCTGAGGCCCCACAATGGTTTAAATACATTTTTTTGCAGGTATGTGTATCTCTCTCTGTGTGTATATAGATAGATAGATAGATAGATAGATAGCTTCTTTTGTTGTCCCTGTTATAAATGCAAAGTGTAGAATGGAAATGACTTGGTAGAAAAATGTCAAAATTTTTTCTTCTGAGGTCTGGGCCAAATGGTCCTCCTGGCCCCCATTCTGATAGGGCCTATATAGAACCCTGATGGACTGCATGCAGCCCTCAAGTTGCCAACCACTGCGCTAAGTCACTGCTTTTGTTTATGAAAATGTTAACCAGTATTTAATGTGCCCCTGGATATTTCTTTGTGGGTTTTTTGTTTGTTTTTGGCACATCATGAGGTGTGGGTAGCAGCATCCAAAACTAGTTTGTCAGATATTATAAAGCCCTGCACATTGCTACAGTTTAATTAGAACATAAGAACATAAGAACGGCCGTACTGGGTCAGACCAAAGGTCCATCTAGCCCAGTAGCCTGTCTGCCGACAGTGGCCAGCACCAGGTGCCCCAGAGAGGGTGGACTGAAGACAACGATCAAGCGATTTGTCTCCTGCCATCCCTCTCCAGCCTCTGACAAACAGAGGCCAAGGACACCATTTTATCCCCTGGCTAATAGCCTTTTATGGACCTAACCTCCATGAAATTATCTAGCTTCTCTTTAAACTCTATTATAGTCCTAGCCTTCACAGCCTTCTCTGGCAAGGAGTTCCACAGGTTGACTACACGCTGTGTGAAGAAGAACTTTCTTTTATTAGTTTTAAACCTGCTACCCATTAATTTTATTTGGTGTCCTCTAGTTCTTCTATTTAGGGAACTAATAAATAACTTTTCTTTATCGGCCCTCTCCACACCACTCATGATTTTATATACCTCTATCATATCCCCCCTCAGTCTCCTCTTTTCTAAACTGAAAAGTCTCAGTCGCTTTAACCTCTCCTCATATGGGACCCGTTCCAAACCCCTAATCATTTTAGTTGCCCTTTTCTGAACCCTTTCCAAGGCCAAAATATCTTTTTTGAGGTGAGGAGATCACATCTGTACACAGTATTCAAGATGTGGGCGTACCATAGTTTTATACAGGGGTAGTAAGATATTCTGGGTCTTATTTTCTATCCCTTTCTTAATAATTCCTAGCATCCTGTTTGCCTTTTTGACTGCCGCTGCACACTGTGTGGAAGTTTTCAGAGAACTGTCCACGATAACTCCCAAGATCTCTTTCCTGATTTGTCATAGCCAAATTAGCCCCCATCATACTGTACGTATAGTTGGGGTCATTTTTCCCGATGTGCATTACTTTACACTTATCCACATTAAATTTCATTTGCCATTTTGTTGCCCAATCACTCAGTTTGGTGAGATCTTCTTGGAGTCCCTCACAGTCTGCTTCTGTCTTGACTATCCTAAACAGTTTGGTATCATCTGCAAACTTTACCACCTCACTGCTTACCCTTTCTCCAGATCATTTATGAATAAGTTGAACAGGATGGGTCCCAGGACTGACCCTTGGGGACACCACTAGTTACCCTCTCCATTCTGAAAATTTACCATTTATTCCTACCCTTTGTTTCCTGTCTTTTAACCAGTTCTCAATCTAAGAAAGGACCTTCCCTCTTACCCCATGGCCATGTAATTTACACAAGAGCCTTTGGTGAGGACCTTGTCAAAGGCTTTCTGAAAATCTAAGTATACTATATCTACTGGATCCCCTTGTCCGCATGTTTGTTAACCCCTTCAAAGAACTCTAATAGATTAGTAAGACAGGATTTCCCTTTACAGAAACCATGTTGACTTTTGTCCAACAAATTATGTTCTTCTACATGCTTCACAATTTTATTCTTTACTATTGTTTCGACTAATTTGCCCGGTACTGAAGTTAGACTTACCGGTCTGTAATTGCCCGAATCGCCTCTAGAGCCCTTTTTAAATATTGGTGTCACGTTGGCTACCTTCCAGTCATTAGGTACGGAAGCCGATTTAAGGGATAGGTTACAAACCACAGATAATAGTTCAGCAATTTCCCATTTGAGTTCTTTTAGAACTCTTGGATGAATGCCCTCCGGTCCCGGAGATTTGTTAACATTAAGTTTTTCTATTTGTTCCAAAACCTCCTCTAATGACACTTCAATCCGGGACAGTTCCTCAGATTCATCACCCACAAAGGACGGTGCAGATTTGGGAATCTCCCCAACGTCCTCAGCCGTGAAGACTGAAGCAAAGAAATCATTTAGTTTTCAATGGCTTTATCGTCCTTGATTGCTCCTTTTATAGTTTGATCATCTAGGGACCCACAGGTTTTTAGCAGGCTTCCTGCTTCTAATGTACTTAAAAACATTTTGTTATTTCTTTTGAGTTTTGGCTAGCTGTTCCTAAAAATCTTTTTTTGCTTTTCTTATTACATTTTTACACTTGATTTGACAGTGTTTATGTTCCTTTCTATTTATCTCACTAGGATTGGACTTCTACTTCTTAAAAGATGCCTTTTTGTCCCTCACTGCTTCTTTTACATGGTGCTTAAGCTACTGTGACGCTTTTTTAGGTCAATTAGATATGTGGTTCATCTGAAACAGCATTTTTGAATTTCTGTTCAAGTCCTCATGATGTGCTGGCTTGATGACTGCAACAGCATCTGTCTCCACTACTGCATTAAAATTGATTAGTGAAGTATCAAAGGCAGAATGCCCACTGACAGTGGCTTGACAGGAACTTACAGATGTTTGACAGGAACTTACAGGAACTTACAGATGTCCCTTTCAATCTTTGTCAGATTGAAAGGGAGGGAGACTCTGTGGGAGTGTTTCTATGGCAGGCTGGGCCTTTTGGAGAATCATATTCCCAAGGTGGTGTCCGCATGCTGTTGCTTACATCATTTGTGAGAGAGTAAGGGTGAGGTATTTGCCCGTGGGTGGAACAATGAGATGTAGTGCCTGGATGCAGTTTGAACAGCTGGGGACACTCATGCTGTGAGAGGAGCCCATAGGTTAGCCATCAATTTCAGGAGACTCTGAGGAACCTCTTTGATGTTGAGGGGTACTGACATTTCTCTGTGTTGAGGTTGCTTCCCTGCCTCACCCCACTGCTCATCCTGAGAAGGCATTCCCATGAAACCAAGGGATACGATAGGCTGCCACAGGGGCAATTGGTGTGGATTGTGTCACACAAAATAAACTCATTGAAACCTGCACCATATTTGTTTTTAGTGATCCCTTTCAGTCAGGGTGCTTGGTGGTAAGGGTTATCGGAAAACCTCACAATGGTGTTAACATCCAACTGCTGTGACGGGGAGTAGGGATGGAAGAAGGCATCTAAAAATGTAATTGTACAACTGCTAAAGATCCTAGCGGTTACACATGCTGCGGGCTTTACAGTGTAATGCTTAAATAAGCTTTATACTGCAGAGCCCGCAGCGAAGCCTCCCGGGAGTGGGGCTGGCAAGGGATGCTGGCCCTGCTCCTGAGGAGGAGGCTTCACTGCTTTCCCTGGGTGCACTAGAGCAACTTACTGCCCTGCATGGATGCTGCCTGCACTCCTCCCCCTGTCTGCACAGCAACTTACCCTGTGTCTCTTCCCTTGCTTCATGTACCATGTATAGCTGCTGAGAATCCTCATAAACCTTGGGACTTGAGAACAATGCTCATTGCCTGGGGCACAGGTGGTCATCACATTGAGCCCCATCTCCACGTCCTCTTCCACCTCTTCATCAATAATGTCTGCCTCTGGGTGAGCTCCTGTTTCTGACTTTGTGCTATGGGAATTATCCACACTATCCTTGGGTGTAGATGTGGAGTGTCCACCCAGGATAGCGTCCAGTTCTTTATAAAAACAGCACCAGACCGGCTGTTTGCTTTCTCAACTTCTAGTATGCCTGCCAATGCTCCCTTATCTTGGCTCTGCATTGTAGGGTCTCTTGCTCATACCTCTCTACACAAAGGCCTCGAGAAGTGCGACCTTATGTGTCCCAGTTCCTGTGGGTCACTTGGAGCTGTGATTGCACCAATTGTTCACCCCACACATGAATACGATCCAAAAGCTTTGGAGTGCTTCAAGAAGGAGAGAGTCTTGAGCAATAGTCACCCCTGTTTCCCCAAGAAGATGCCATGAGAACCACTACACAATGAGCCAGACATCAGGAAATAGATTTTAAAGTTCCTGGGGTTTGCAAGTGGGAGGGTTTTACCCACATAAAACTCTAGCAGCATCTGCCATTACCCATTCCTTGGTCTCAGGCGTAACCTTTTCAATATAGGCCCCACCCTCACCTGATTCTGGGGCTCAGGCATAACCTTATACTCTGTGGGTTTGTTGGGCCTTTACCAGCAAAAGAGCCTTACACAGTAATAGCCTACATAATCTCTTAACAATAATAAAAAACAGAACACGCACTAAGCATACAATGCTCACCACTTTCAATAAGACAGATGAACACATGTCTTGATGGCCAGGCAGGATCAGGTCCATCTGGAGGACTTTAGTTTCTGTACCATGTCATTGGCACAGGGTTGAGGTCTGGCAGCTCTGATCTTGTAGCTGTGTCCCAAAGAAATTCCTTTGGGGACCCAGTTTATATAGTGAAACTTGAGTCCTGCTGAGCTATATGTTAACCAATTATTTTACTGAAATTTTACTAACCAATCCTAACAGAATTGCCTATCCAATCATATCCCACCACCTCCCTTGATTTACATTTAACAAAATTAATTATACAGCAGACAGAAACAATTAAAAACTAGACAGCAAGCATATAGACAAACAATAGGTAACTGAGGACCATGATCATAGAATGATTCAGAGGAGTAGCCGTGTTAGTAATCATTGAATGAGGATTCCACATCCCCAACTATTGATAAGGAGTTTCTTGCTAGACAAAATGCTATTAAACTAAGTTTTCCTTACCCATCTTGAGATCTGTTTCTTTCACGAGTGACAGTGGGTGCCCTTAGGACAGGGTCTCCTTAACATCCTGGTATTACACTATTTTAATGCAATTCAGATGGAATGTGAGTACGTGGCTCCCTGCTTTACAGCTAATGGCAGCTGCTCTTTTTTAGTCTGACTGCAGAGGAAGGCATTAGGCCTTCTAGTGTGGCTACAGAAAAAGGCCATGTTTTTACAGTGAGGTGCATCTGTTTACATGGCTGCAGAGCAACGGAGTTCGAAGCACTGGCCAGAGCGGCTAATTGTGCACTGTGGGAAACATGATGTAGTTCGATAAACTCCGCAAAAAACCTACTGCAGTATAGTAATTACTCGTTTAACACGTGCCCGCTTAACACGTTTTTGCAATAGCATGATTTTTTTTAGGGAATGTTTTTCAAATAACATGATCATCCCTGAAATAACACGAAAATAATCAAGTAGTGGACTACTTCGCGCGGCAGTATAAGTTGGTGAAAACAGTGGTAATACGCATGAGCTGATGAATTCATGTGGTCACAGTGCTCCTCCGCTCACTCACATGTTTATCTTTGTGTTTTAACAAACCGCGGCGACTTGTGTTGCTAGATATCTTGCATTGCTAGATATCTAATGTTGACGTTGACGACCCAGCACCAACAAAAAATTGACTTTGCCACCACCACCTGAAACACAATCCCCACCTTTTCCATTATTTTTAATGGGAAAATTGACCCCGCATAGCACGTTTACGCTTAGCACAAACATTTTCAGAAACGCATCTATAGTGTTAAATGAGGAATTTACTGATTGTTGTCAGTAAAGGGAGGGGGAGATACAAAAGTCCCTCACGGTTGTTAGTGTGTTTCTTTTATTTTCATTGTGATCTCTGACTCTGCAAAATGTTTCTATAATGAAAAGCTGGACTGTGAAGAGGGGTGTTAATATGAAAAGATCTGGTCTCCTATTAGTAAAGCTCTGTAAATTGTCTTTATCGTTCTAAATATCTTTATTACTTCTAGCCTTCAAATTTGTTATGCCATCATTGTTTTTTTTCAGATGATGATGTGGACCTAGAAGCTTTGGTAAATGATATGAATTCCTCATTTGAAAGTTTGTACTCGGCATGCAGTATGCAGTCTGAAACCACTCCCCTCCTTCAAAATGGCCAGCTTAATCGCAGCCAACTGCCAACCTCAGGAACAAGTTCTCTGCAGCCCATGTCTCCAAGGCAGAAGGTGCAGCGGTCTCAGCCAGTGCGCATTATGGCAGTCAGGTATGAAAAGAGGACAAGACTGAGGGACTCCTATGTTTATCTTGGGCTGACTGATGGAACCCAGATCATCTCACGGCTGATATCTGACCCCTCCTTATTGGTACTGTGTGGGGATGCATTTAATTTTTCTTCTGGTTTTTAAGAGGAAGCTGGCTGACAAGCTAAGACAGAACATACAATCTGGTATATTCTCTGTGTTACTTGGAGGTCATGTCTTTAGTATGAGCTTTCTGAAATGACCTTCTGTGTTTGGGTTTAGTTAACATTCTTCAGGCAAATGTGCTTTTATGCACAGTATCTGTTATTCACAGCATCTGAAAGGACCACGAATGTTCCCAAACCAGAGAGTTCCAGTGGCTGGGAGTCAGGCAGCAGGAGGTCTTGTGGCTGGAGCATTTGAACAAGCATACTTGTGTATAGTTCTGATATTTAGAAAATAAACTTAACAGTCTACAATTTAGCCCTTGCTATCTATGATATAGGTCTGATTTTTCTCAACAAAATGTGCATTTAATTTGTGTGCAAAATTTACCTTAGTAATGCATACAAATAATCAAGTTAGATGCAGCAAAACAAGCTTGAATGCATGAATAACTTTCCACATACATTAGCTGATTTACTCATTCAGTCACATAATTGTGTGCATCTTGTTATGGGAAAAAAATACCTTTTATTGTGTAGCAGTACAAGATTTCTTTGATTCCCCTTTCCTAAACAGTGTATGATACCAATATGCTGAATGGGTTAGTCAGGAGAGTTAATTTCTGCTTTCAATATTCAGTTTTTATGTGTTTGTAGACGTCTCCAAGAAGAAGAACAGCAGTTTAGAACATCCTCTTTGCCAGCCATACCAAATCCATTTCCAGAGCTTTGCAGTCCTACAAGCTCTCCAGTACTGGCTCCTGGATCTTTACCTCAGAGTCAACCTGCTAGTAAGCATGTGAGTATTAAGCAGATGTACTTTTTTATCTCAAATTATTTTGATTATTTCACCTTAAAGGTAGAAGGGAAACCTCAAGATATCTAGAAATATTATATATCTTGTCCTTGTGCAGAGCAACAGTGGCAAGAGAATACTAGCTACAACCAGACTTCAAAGCTGTAAGAGGTTTTTAAGTATCAAGATATCAGAAGCTCTCTTGCAGTTAATGAAAGAAGTTTGGAGTGAATGAAGCAATAATGTTTAATATCCTCTTCTGAATTTCATTATGGTATGCAATGTTTCATTTAATTCAGAAGTCTGGATAATTTGCTTAGAGCAGTAATTGGGTATATTATACTGCATACTCTTAAGTGCCACAATAATGCTTAGCAGCCTGTTGCTGATTAAAAATTCAAAGAGTTTATAAATAGATGCCTATTTGCTTTTAAAGATATGTGCAATCTTTACTGGTTTTAATGTACTTCATAAAACTGCACAAAAAGCAAAGTAATCTTAGATCTTATAACTGAGAGCAGGAGGATGGGACTTGGGCGCAGAATTAACTGATGGAAAAACGGCTTGAGTGGGTCTTTACGCTGAGAGTTTTTCAGTAACTGTCATATTGGGGTGCTCCTGCCGGAAGGTGTCATGGAAATGTTTTTTCTTCCTTTTCTCTCTACCCACTAAAGCAGGGGTAGGCAATAATTTTGATGGGGGCTCACTCCAAGATTTTGGAAAGAGGTCAAGGGCTGTACTCGTCCATGATATTAATGGAGGAGGTGTGGGGTCTGGGATGGAAGTTGGGGTGCTGTGGTTTGGGTTGTGACCTAGGGCAGGAGGGGGTTGTGACCTGGGGTAGGGGACTGGGGTGCAGGAGGGGTACATGGGTTTGAGATATGGCCTAGGGCAGGAAGGAGTTGTGATCTGGGATGGAGACTGAGGTACAGGGATTTGGGTTGTGACCTTGGGCAGTGGACTGGGGGCAGGGTCTGGGAGGGGATGGGTGCAAGAGGGGGCAGAGGGCTTGGCTTTGGGGGGTAAAGGGGCAAGAGTAGGGAGACAGAGGGTTGGGGGGAGGGAGGGACTGGGTTGTCAGAGGCAGGCTCTGGCCAGGAGATTTACCTGGATGACTCCTGGCCAGCAGCCCAGCAGGGTTTTCAGGCACCCTCCCTGAATTGGCTGTGTAGGCGCTTGCATTATTTCAAAATAACCATACTTATCTCAAAATAACGGTGCAGTGTAGATGCACCCCAAGCCTTCAGAGTATTTGGCTGTGATGAGATAATAAAAGTAACATTTGAGGTGAGGTCTGCAATATGGACGCCTGTCTTCCAGGAACAGGTATTGAAGCCATCCAATTGCTTATTGTGGATCAAATGCTATAGTGATATCTTTAAGTCTTTTTCTCTTGTAATGTAAAACCAGTAATGCATCACCAAGACCTTGGAGCCAGTTACTCCAAGAAGAGAGGATTTCCTTTTTCAGTTATCTCAGCCTGTGACCATAGAAGGGTGTGGAGGGAATGGTCATACAAATTGACTACAGGGTCCCAGTACTGGGAGGCACAGAACTCCCTTGCCTTCCATTACTCTCAGAGTGATAGCTACTCTCTAAACCAGGGGTTATCAACCTTTTTTCTTTCTGAGCTTCCACATTTCCCCAACATGCTATTAAAAACTCCACAACCCAGCTATGCCACAACTGTTTCCCTGCTTGTAAAAGCCAGAGCCAGTATTATTAGCAAGTAGGAAGTATGGCAGTTGCCTGGGCCCTATGAAGCTAAGTGGCTTTGGGTTAGGCTTTGGCTTAGACTTTAGCCCCGAGTGGCAGAGCTTGGAGTCCCAGGTTTCAGCCTCATGCTTCAGCTTTCTTCCCTGGGTCCTAGCAAGTCTAATGTTAGCCTTGATTGGCAGCCTCCCTGAAATCTGCTTTTATTGTTTAAAAATATTCAGTGTTTCAGATTCAGATGCCTTTTAAAGAAGCACCCACTTTAAAAACTTATTTCTATATTTTATATCCTTTATACACACACACACACACTCTCTCTCTCTCTCTCTTACTTTACTGTAACTGGGACATAATATAGGTGTAGATTATGTGCTTGACAGCTCTGTTAAGTGTACCGTCAGTTTCTGTACTCTTTTTCCTGTCCGGTTGGCCCTGACTGAATCAGGATGTGCTTCAGAACATCACTTACACACTGTTCTAGGGGGACTTCACGTACATTCTGTGCCCAGGTCCGGAGTGGGGCTTTGTTCTGGAATTTTCAGGCGGTCAAAATAAATCAAAATAATATGGCTTATGAACAGTCTTCTTTTATTCATTTGTTTTTTATGTTATGAAATGTACCACACACTTCTCACTTCTGATATTTTTCACTGCCTTACAACTGAAGTGTTAAGAAACTTGAGGCTATTCCTATTTCAGTTTCACTCTTGCAATACGTATTGTCAATTCTCTTGAGAAGGATCTTGACTGATGAATAACTATATCCATTTTCGTCTGGAAAATATAAGGCTAAACTATATAATGATGGGCTTGTTTGCAAAAATAATATGTGTATATAAATAAATGGAGCACTCATTAGATGGTTTCCTGGAAAGTGTAGCTTCAGAATTAATCTGTCTGGGGTGTAAAAATGGAAGTTTAAATTAGCTAGTATTCAACAGTGGAGACATCTTATATATAGTCTCTTGCTATGCAAACTGTTCTTTAGACTACTTGTGCATTGATTTTGAAGGAAAGCATGCAGGTAGCCTGAATTAATAGAGAAAATGTCATCTAATGGCAGAAGATAACAGTCTCTAGTGTGAATCTATACAACGAATAAATGATGAAAGCCTTCCCACATCATGTTACTTTCACAGTGGTGGCATGGCACTGAGATCTCATGCGGGCAATCTGGAATGCTAACAGTGGATCTAATGTACTAGGTATTTTTTATTTTTGTTTTTTTAAGGCAAAGTCAGACAGGGGTAGTGATAGTGTGGTCAAACACTTGACCAAACACTTGCTTCAGTGTGTCCAGGAAGGTCATTAGACAAATGTGCTTTTTCAGCAATGTTCTCTTAACATTTTTCTCCATCTCTGTGTGGAATAAATGTTGTTTTGTGCACCAGTGCATGTGTGGATGTGCACCACCAGTAGAAACACATGCTGCCGTCTGTGAGCAGCTATGATCGTTCCGCTAATCAGCTGGGCAACACCTGAATCTCTCTTGGCCACCACTGTGCATAGTTTATATAGAACACTGGTTTACAATGGTGATATAATGCTGGATTGCAGTACTATAGACAGAAGCAGACTGATTGGGGAAAGTTCATCATGAGACACTAAATGGTATAGGGACTGCTGTAGTAAACCTTTTAGTTAGAGAATCACCCAAGTAGGGAATATTCTGGGGGTGTTGAAAACTGACTCTGCACACTAAACAGAAGCTGAGTAGGACTCAGAATTGACTCAGGAAATGCTGCAGGAAAAAATAGTTACACATTGTTGTAACATCACAAAATTGTTATATGGTAAACAAAACACCTAACATGTCTGGCACTGGAAGGAATTAGGAATCTTTATGCTTACTTGCCAGAACAGCTGCTGAATCTCTAAACATGATCTCAAAATTATGGCACCCAAAGCACAAGGAAACTGAGCCAAGAGCCATATTATTTTGGGAATGTTGACAAACTTGAGGAATCACCTAAACAATACTACTCCAGTATTATTGATTTTTTTTTCTCCATATACTCCTTTTTCTCTAAAAGCATTGCTCTCTGCCTGCTGCCTTTTTTATGGTGTGATCAATACCAGAGAGAAACTAAGTTTGTAAGACTTAGAATTTAAGTCTGTAAATACTTTAAGATCTCTCACTTCTTTTGAAGAGATCAGTAATGGGATACCAAAAATCTTTGATTTTTTTTTTTTTTCCCCTCTGAGGGAGATAACATTTGCAGGATAAGAGAAAGGAGAGGTGGAGCTTTTTAAAACATCATTTAACAGGATACATATGTTTATGTAAGGAAAACTATAACCAGAAGATAAACCAAACATTTGTCTAAAAAATAGCTAAAAACATGAGACCGCTAGATTACCACTAATGGAAGTCCATCTTTATGTTGCTGGAATAAACCAAAAATTTATTGGTAACTCAAGCTATAATTTCTCATTGTGTACAAATATTTTGGAAGATGCATGCAATAATTACATGTAGATCACTGCAATGCCATAGGATATTAGTCGAAAGCATCTTGCGTGAGTCAATGAAGCTTTCATATGTGAAAATAGGGCAAACTTCTCACATCCCACTCTATACGGACAAGGCAAACTTCCAAGTAGCAGTTTGATGTACCAAAGTTATTTACTCTTTTCTAGAAAATTAATCTGTTAAATGACTACAAATTAATGCAACCCTTAGTCCAGCTTTAGTTGTCCTTCAAAAGAACTTCTGTAAATAGATGTTTTAGTTATTAGTTTCATAATGTATCTTCACAAAGGTTTCTACTATCATTCTTTTGATGTCTGAGACATAGCTTTCTGTAGGTTCAACAGTGTAAAATTATCAGTTTTTCATCTGTGTTTGGCTAATTTTGCCCCTAGAAAGTTATTACTGTAGAAGCAAAAGCTGCATGTGAGCACACCAGCAGTGATGTGACGTGTTGGGACAGAGGTACTTGAAGTACCGTCTCCTCCTGTATGAACCTGCCCGGGGATTAAGATCAGCTGGGGAGGCTCTGCTCCGTGTTCCTCCACTTATAGATATACGGCTGACATCTACACGGAGCAGAGCCTTCTCAGCTTTTGCTCCCAGGCTGTGGAACTCCCTCCCTCGGGACATTTGCCTGGTGCCAATGCTGGTATTGTTTCAGTGCCAGGCAAAAGCCACCCTTTTTATCCGTGCTTTTATTGGTGCTTGAGTTTGTGTGTGTGTGATGCCCCTCCTCTCAGTGTGTCTTAGTAAGTTTTATGCCCCCCCTTGGGGTCTTTTATTCTGTTCTACTTTTTATATATTCTGTGTTAAAATTTTGTAAGCTGCCTCGAATATTTTAAATAGAGTAGCAGGGTAAACATATGTTAAGTAAATAAATAAATAAATAGGCAAAATATCAAGCGTTGACCGGAGTTTAAATCTGCTTTTGTTTCAACCTTTGCCTTTTACCCCAATCCTGCAATTGGCTTCATGTAGACATCTGCTTGTGCTCTTGCCAGACCACATTAACCTCCGAGGTCCCCAGGACCCACTCTCAGAGAATGGGCCTGCGTTAGTGGTTGCACCTAACATCTCTTGGCTTTTCTGGTACTTTGTTTTGATCCTTTGATGCAGCCTTGCAATTGTGTGTCGTCCCCCCAAAATGGTACCAGGTGTGAGATTCTTGAGGAAAATAAATCAGTGTACATGCATCATTAGTTTGTTTACTTCTGGGTCACTTGAGGTTTTTATTTCTTTTTTTCTGGTAGTTGCAATGGTTATATGGAAAGCATTGGGGAAATCAAACCTTCCCTGTGGGACTGTATGGTCAAAGTAGATTTAAAAAATTGTCTCACCTTCAGTTGTGTCCCTTTTTATGTAGAGAAAGCAGAAATTGTAAAGAAATTATGGCTTCCCAATGTTTAATTGATTTGCTGGGTTTGGTGTACAACTGTTTGTTTATAGGAAGTCACTCATAAGAACAGTCATCCTGGATCAGACAAACTGTCCATCTAGCCCAGTATCCTGTCTTCTGATAATGGCTGGAGTCAGATGGTTCTGAAGGAATGAACAGAACAAGGCAATTATCAGATGATCCATTCCCTATCATCTGGTGCCAGCTTCTGGAAGACAGAGACTTAAGGAGCTGTGAGGTTGCATGGCTGATCATCTTGGTCCTTAGCTTGGATCTATCTGCCATTAATTTATGTTTGTTTTACATCCCAGTATATTTTTGATCTTTACAACGTGCCAAGGCAGTAAGTTCCACAAGTTGGCTGTGTGTTACATAAAATACTTGCTTTTATTTATTTTAAACCTTCTGCCTATTAATTTATTTGGGTGACGTTAGGTCCTTGTGTTTATGGGAAGGTGTAAATAACACTTCCTTATTCGCTTTGTCCGCGCTATTTTACTGATCTGTTTATATCCTCCCTTAATCATCTTTTCCAAGCTGAAAAGTCCTAGTCTTTTTAAACTCTTCCCTCTTAATCCCTCCTCAGTGTTATTAGCTGTAGAATATGCCCAACAGCAGCGGGGTTGTATTCTGTCTCCTTGGAGTGCTAACTTTTGTGTCAGGAACCAGTACCAAAATTGAGGAGGGGCAAAGATATTCCAATATATTCAGAGCAGAGAATTTAGCTCTTTATCTTTCCTATATTGGCACTTTCAGAAAGTCATTCAGAGAACCAATCACAAAATTCTGGAAATATTTAATGAATATTTCCAGATGTTCAGTTTCACAAAAAAAAAAAAAAATCCTTATGACACTTTGTTGGCCTTGCTTGCAGGAGCACTTTGGCTGTTACGAAGCAGCACTTCTTCAGTGCCAGATGGTTGGGGAGTGTGCATTAGAGTGCTGCATAATAACCAGTGTCAGTGCGCGCAAGACACAGCTTCCCTGGCAAAGTTGGATTAGGAGCATTTATGACAGCAGGGTCAATGGGACCTAAAAACCCACAGAAAGAGACAGTTATCTACTACACATGTCAGAGTGAGTTTGTGTGTGTCTCTTCCCCCGCCCCTCTCCACCTGCCCCCGATCTGTCAGCTGCAACAGCTTTGTTTAGGTGCTTCTCACCTTACCCCAAGCTGCCCTGGTGAGAGGCGGCTGGGGTTGTCTTCTCTCCCCAGGACAGCCTGCATACTGAACCCCTCATCCCTAGCTCTACCCCAGAGCAATGATTTAAATGAAGAAAAACAAATTATTTGAGTTAAGGACCAAACAATGCTGGCTAAATCCTCTAGTATGTTGTAAATGGAAATAGTGCAAAAACATTTTCAGGACTAAATATAAAAGTAGCAAATCTATGCCGTACATGTATTGGAGTTGGTGGATTTATGAGAGAAGTAAAATCTGAGAAATAGGAGATTTCATTCTCTGAGATGGCCAGAGGCAGTTTTTGAAGTAGATAAATGATACTAATGGCTGATAATTACATGATACTATAATACTGAGCCAAAATGGAACCCTGACAATAATAGATTATGACATGAAAAATGCTTCAGCTTAATCTAAAGAGCTTTAACTTTGTACTGAAAGCTGTTGGGACTCATCCACTAAACACAGTGTGCGTTTAGTGTGCTCATTTTAAAACCGTAAAAGCAATAGTTGCCTAAATATGAAGATTGAAATGCCCCCTCTTTAAATGCTAAAAATTTAACAGTCCTTGTATGGCTAACAATGCCTTAATTTGGAACTTAAAATCTTTACTCGTACAATATTTTGTGTGTGAAACTGCAAAACTGGAAATTATCTTGCTTGTTCTATTTCTTGATTTGGTGACGTCAAGATAATATGCTTACTTACTGCACCAGAAGCTTACGTGTTCTGGGTTGTCTGCTCCCAATGCAATCTTCAGTTATGTACATGTTATCAGGTCTTGTCAACAAAACCTGTCAACACTCAAGAGTCAACAGAACAAAAATTGCCGGAGGGCGTTGGCATTTGCTTCCTCTGTTGACCAATCATGTCCACACTGACGGCACCATCGTCAACAATGTGAGCCACGCACTGTAGGTATGTAGCCCAGAGTTCTGTGTTGTGGGGAGACAGAGCTAATCCCTGGGACATCTTGGGATTCCCCCACAATTCTCCCACAGGCTATTCAGCTGCCAGGAGCAGCATCATAAGTAGATATGTGAGCTCTCCATGCTTATTAATGTCAAAGCAGCACAGCAGCCTGTCCTCCCTCCCCCTGCACTAGCAGTCTACCTGCCTCTGTGTTCCTAGTGCAGGGCAGAACAGGAGAAGTTCAATGACTTGCTCTTTCTTTGTTCCCCAAACAGAGCAGCTCACTGAGCTGTCAAGACACTTCCTCAAGCTTTGAAATGTGAGGGTCCACGTGCCTCCACATGCAGAGTAGCAAAAGTAAAAGCTAAGCAGAGCCATCAGGGAAGGGACTGTGGGATACTGAGGGAAGCCAGTTCTGTCGACAAAATAAACAGCAGAGTCTACGCTGGCTTTTTATCACAATAAAAGGAGAGGGAAAGACGGAAGTCTCTCTCATAGGGGTTGAATTTTTTGTCACTGAAACTGGGTGTTTTTCCCAACAAAAGTTCCATTGCAATGTGTATGGTCTCAGTTTTGTTGCCAAAAGGCAGGTTTTGATGACAAAACTTTGTTGTATAGACAAACCTGACATTTTAGTAGGAATTTAGTAAACCTTGTTCAGCCCAAAGACACAGCTGAGCTATTCAAGCATGGCAGGACAAACACTAATCCTGCGGTGTCCAGCCAGACTGCTGCCATGCACTAGCCACAGCCAATGGCCACATTGTTCAAGTCAACTAGCCACACTCAACAGACCAAATAGCTACATGAGGCTAGTGGCTAGCTTGTTGGACACCACAGCCTAATCTTACATAACCATGGAAGTGTAGAACTGGAAGGGATCTCAGTAGGTCATCTAGTCCAGTTCCCTGCACTCAAGGCAGGACTATGTAATAACTAGACAGTGGCTTTCAAACTTTTTGAGCTGAACTCAAAAGTTATGCTTTGAGTTACAATTTTTGGTTGCTCTACTTCAAACCCACACAAAAAGAGGTGAGTGAAAGGCGGTTTGGGGAGGAAGTGACACTTCCACCACCATGCACGGCTGAAGCCCAAACCACTTGGCATCGCTGCTGACCTGCCAGATATTCCTCTACTCCCCGCAGTTTGAAAACCTCTTAACTAGACCACTGCTGGCAGGTATTTGGAGGCTTTTAAAAACAGGTTAAACAACGATTGAGATTCCACAGTCTCCCTATCCAATTTGTTCCAGTGCTTAAATACAGTTAAGAAGTATTTCCTAATGCCTAGCCTAAACCTCCCTTGCCGCAATCTAAGCTCATTCTTCTTGTCCTACCTTCAGAGGTTAAGAACGATTTTTCTCTCTTCTCCTTTGAACAATCTTTTATTTATTTTTTTTAATAGTTATCATGTCTCCACTCTGTCTTCTATTCTCCAGACTTAACAAATCCTGCCTTTTTCAATCTTTCCTCGGAGTTAAAATGTTTTCTAGATCTTGTATCATTTTTGTTGCTCTCCTCTGAACTTTTTGCAATGTGTCCCCATGTTTCCAGTGAAGGCTTAACACAGAATAGATTGGAAGAATTATTTCTCATGTCTTGCTTAAAAAATCCTACTGTTATATCCCAGAATGAATTGCTTTTTCCCCCAATGGTGATACATTGACTCAGATTTAGCTTGTGATCCAAGGGTAACCACCAGATCTTTCCTAGGTCGTCATTTCCCATTTTGTATGTGTGCAGCTGATTGTTCCTTCCTCAGTAGAGCAACTTTATATTTTTTTTGCCCTTCTTGAACATCATTCTGTATGTTTCAAACCATTTCATTTGGCCAGATCATTTTGGATTTTAATCATATCCTCCAAAGCACTTGCAATCTCTCCCAGCTTTGGTATCCTGTGTGGTGTCCAACTAGTATAGTGGCTACTGCTATAGCGAACTAGCCAACTAGCCACACTCAGTTGGCCAAATAGCCACGTGTGGCTAATGGCTAGCATGTTGGACACCATGGCTCCAAATACTTGATAAGTGTGCTTAAGGCATCTTCTCCTCTCTTCATGTATATTGCTTTATAACTATGGTGGACTTTGTTCTGTTTTACACTGTTTCTTAATGAGTTTAGAGTTGTGCAAATACTGGTTGCAAAAGATTGCTTTGTTAACATTAATCAGTTCAATCTGAGCTTCAAGATGTCTGTAATACCTGTAGAGGCAAGTGTTAGGAGTAGGGCTGTCCAGCGACTGGAAAAAAAACAGTTAATCGTATCTTTAATTGAACTGTTAAACAATAATAAGATTTATTTAAATATTTTAGATATTTTCAACGTTAAACATTTTCAAATATATTTATTTCAGTTACAACACAGAATACAAAGTGTACAGGGTTGACTTTATATTTTTAGTACAAATATTTCAATAGTAAACCAAAAGAAACAGTATTGATTTTTTTGGTGCTTTGGATTCTGTAGTTTCTGTATCAGTTTTAAGATTTCTGGAAGCATGCTCGTATCGCTCTGATTTTTGCAAGGCACTCAACCCAGGGTTATAGAATCTATTTTCAGAAATTTCACACTGGTACCTTCTTTGAAATTCGTCAAATTTATTGTGAAAGTGTTCTTAAAATGAACAACATGTGATCATCCAAGATTGTTATCATATGAAATATATGGAAGAATGTGGATAAAACCCATCAGGAAACATACTGTTCTTTGAGTGGTTGTTCATGTCAATTTCTATCAAGTGTATGCGTGCCACGTGCATGGATGTCAGAAATTTTTCCCTTAGCAGCACCCATCAGGTCAGTATTGGGGCTCCCTACCAACCCAACTCTCCCTTAAGTTCCTTCTTACCATCTGTGCAGTTCACTTGCTCACAAGTACTCCCTGACATGGTTTCTTGTGAGAGTAGTTAGTTGGTTATTAGTTTTACTGTTAGTAATGAGTAGTTAACTTGGACGGCTGGTTTCCTTTGTCCCATCACCCGCCCAGGGCTGCAGGGTATGCTGCAAGCCCAGAGCTTCAAAAGCTTGCAGTTCTTATGCCAATAGTGACCTCCATGACTCCTGCTTGTGCTGACTGGAGTGAAATGCATCAAGCAGAATGCAAATCTGCAAGGCTTTCAAGTCTCGCATAAAAAACCCGAGAGACAATTCAGATTAAAGCAGCTTCTGATGAAAGCAAGAACTTAGACCTGTGGCTCCCAAACGCCCAGGCCCAAGTTCACTGGTATAGAGTACCCTGGAGTTGGTACAGGAAACAGTGGAGTGAAAAGACTCCATAAAGGAGCCTTGACGCCGCAAGTCTCTGGCACTACAATGAGAGTCAGAGCCTCAGCACCACTCAACTTCATCAGTCCCTCCTATGCAACATGAATAAGGAAACAGGGTCATTCCCCACATAAGTCTGCCAGACTTCCTGCAGAGCAGAGAACCAATAGGCAGGGTTCTCCCATTAAATGTCAGGAGGCAACACCATTGACTCCAGAAACCCAAGCACTGGGTGGCTACCCTGACGTTTGAGACCTGGTAGAGATTGTGGAGCCTTCAATGCCCGATACCTTTGAGGCAGCCAAGACTAGATTGAAATCATGATGCCCTTGCCTCGTGCAGACAAGTCCGGGGCTCTGGCACTGCCAAGCAAGGTGTTGTCTCAAGACAAGCCCTCCTTGATGTGGCACTCCGTTTTTGCAGCTCAGCACCATTCCAGATCCGTGGCCTCCTGTCACCTCTCTCCAGTGCCTGCGGCATCACAGTCACGCCCAGCACTGAGTCAGGAGTCACCATGCACGCCACTACAGCAAGGGGTTGCCTAAGTCTTCTCAGGCACATGGCTCCATGAACATATGTGGTTAAGCATGCCAGACTGAAACTCTGACAACATCAGGCATGGCTCACCTCCATTTACCATTCGGGATAGGACAGTATGAATTTGATAATGATGATGCCAAGTCAGATCATTGAGATGGTGGCTGGATCCTTTTGTCGTCTGCGCAGGCGTTCTCTTCAACACTCCCCAACCTTCGCTGACCCTAGTCACAAACATTTGACTTGGGCTGGGGAGCACCTTTGGGAGACCTCAAGATGTAGATACCTAGCTGCTATCTCTGCATTTCATCCAGGGGAAGTTGGCCAAATAGTATTCACCGTCTCCATGGTAGCATGCTTTCTCAAGGGATTAGAAAGGTTCTATCCACCCTCACAACCACCACTACCTTAAAAAACAATGGTAATGTGTGCAACCAGCTCTCTATTAAGAAACAATGGTAACTTTATTAATTGTTTAGAGTAATACTGTTTTGGGCAAAACTCGTAGTCCTTTTAAAAACTGTTCAAGGCTTTGATACATCTTTAACATGGCACTTGCCCCAGAGATACCAAACTCTTCCAGTTAAGGATAGATCTGGGCTAACTTCTAAGCTCAGTGATCTTTTGTCACCTTCCACTCATACTTACTCCCAACTTCAGAGCTTGCAAAGAATGCATTTAGTTGCTTTGATGTGACAGAAATAAAAGATTTTATTTAGCTTCAGAATTTTTGGATTGCTTTTCTCTCCTCCTTCAAGGGGCTTGTATGTAAGATAGAACATTGTTTAAAATGCACCCATGATATAAGTTATCCAGAATCTGAATGCTTTCCTGTGCATCTGCTCAACTAGAGTGATGCGACGTCTGAAATTGCAGATTAAATTTTGCGGGGGGAGGCAATAACGGAATTTAAATTTTCATAAAACAGAAATAGTTATATACAACTGCGTAATGCCTTTACCAAGTCTTGGGGTGCTATCGGACGTTTCCTAGGTTGAAGAAAAATCTTCAAATACTGCTCAGTGAGGCTATTGGATTGATAAGTGAGATGTCTGACTTTTTGAACTCTCCTATGTGAAGAGCATCTCCTCTACCGGCAAACCCTACATGACAAATTTCAGGCTTAATTTTGGTGACATGGAGGTAAAGTAGCCCAAACTGGGGTTTAGGGTCATCCATTGACTTTCCATTTAATTCTCTTTCATAGTTCTAAAATATATGGACAAGAGGATGGCATTAATCATCTCAAGATGACTGTAATGTTGGACCCTAAAGTGAAGTTAACTGGTTAATTTGTCTAATTTATTGATGAAACTAGGACAAAATGCTGTTTGTAGGGGAAAAATAAATGATGAACCTCGACACTGCATTGTATTCTATGTCTGTGAGAGGAGTGCATCCTCTGGCTCTTTAAAAGGATGAGACTTTTCAGTTAGTCTTTAAACTGCAACGTTCATAGTATAGCCTGTAATAAGTTGACACTCTCCCTATTTAATAAGGTTTTAAAAGTGGAATTAATAGAGCGTATAGTCTGGCAAAGCTTTGGTACAAACAAGAACAGTAACAAAACTCTGGTTGTTTTTTGTGCAGTCAGATGAGTTGACAGACGAACCTGAAGTGCCCTGGCAATCAAACCACAAAACAAATTATAGGTCTTCACATTTCATTGCAGTCTTCTCATTTTCTTCCTTGTTGACATGTATATGAACAGTAGTTGAACTGAAAATGGTTTCAGTGCTGTCTGGGTTTAATACTCTGAAGTTAGCAACATTTTTTACCCTTAACATACATAATCTTTTTCCCTAGTGGGGGAGGGTAGGAGAGGAAGTAGTAAATCCCATGAAACTCTTCTTTGTTTTGTGGCAACAAATCAATAAGATTAAACTAATCTACAACAGCAATTTTTATTATCCTAAATACACATAAGAAAGCATTCCTTCTAAGATCTGGAAAAGATTCCAACATTATTTCTGTACAGTGCATTATCTCTCTGGAAAAAATACCCAACACATTGATAAATTAGGATTTGGAATATTTTTAGAAATCCAAATAACATCACATTGATTAAGATGAACAGTTTAGAAAAGAATAAAGATTAATGATTAATTTTAATTTAATATATATGTATAATTACTAAATAAATTAACTTTGGGAACACTATATAGAACTGGTTATTTTCAATTTGAGCAATTCAAGTAATTGAGTAACACAAGCTGTAGCTAACTGAAAAGGTAGAAGTGTAGTGGTTGAGCAGAAAATAGGGAAATACAGTAATAATCAAGTTTACTGTACTTCTTTGTAAGGTCAGTAAGGGGTATGTTTTACTGCAGCCTACATGTTTGTGCACGCACGTGTACAAACAAGACACGGATCGTTCTACAGCTTTAAAGTTGTCTTCACCCAGAGGTGAAGATAACTTTTTTTATTATAAATACCAAATATAAAGTAAAATATTATATAATTTGATTATTATATAAAGAAACATAAAAGCCTTTTCCACTACAACCAAGCTCACTTTTCATTAGCCCTAGGTTACAAGCATAGTTAAAACAATGACTCTCATGCAGAGGAACAATGGAAACTTTATTCCTTTACTGGCAACAATTTCTTAGTCTTTTCAAAAGGATTTTGTAGGCACTGTAGTTACAAGATAGTACTTCTTGAAGGAGAATTCTGAGAAAAATATAGGTCACTGAAACTTTATCTAAAACTGAACCACTGAGGAGCCAAAACTGAAAAGAAAGCAGTGATGCAGAATTTGTTATTCCTTGCACATACTCACCTTTCCCATGGATGATTGATGGAAGTTAGGACAATATCTTTCTTTATTTTTATTTTTTATTTTCCATTTCCACCAATGGCCAACTCCATTCCCATCCAAAAAATACCTGCATTTTAAACAACATGCATTCATTAAACTCAGTTATGCAAAGCCCCTTTTAAATGAATAGTGCTTTAAGGGCATTTGAACAACTTAAAATATTTTGATCTATAGTTTGTAAATGTGTACATCTCCATTTTATAACCAATTTTCCATGTAAAAATATTAAATCACCTACTAGGCAAGATTCATTAATCTTAGATAAATTTTTTTAACCAAGTTTTGTTTGACAATTGCTTACTAGGAAGTTCAGTAACCCGCTAAGATCTGTTGGGTTTGAGTGACATCATTACCCTTTTTCATTCATGGCACAGAAACTAGTAGTCATCCTGACTCTATACATTTTTAGATTTGCAGTGTGCAGCCATTCTTCTGTCTTGCTCTGAAGTATATTAGTACAGCTGATGACTAGCAAGTATAGAACATGTCCAGTTCAGTACAGTACGGCTGTATAATTATGTATGGCTGTTATAGTGACTTACAGAAGGAGAATAGCAAGTTGTATTTTGTAGAAGGAAGGTTGGTCTGTCCTTGGTACAAAAGTATATATCTAGAAAGTATACTTAATAGTCACTCAAACTACTCCTGTATTTGAATATTAATGTCTTATTAGTAGGGCTCACCATTTTAAATGTTTAATGGGCATTCCATGGAAAGTGTTGCTTTAGTTCTTTACCAGTTCAAAAGGCCAGTTCACTACATTCATGCACTATGTTAAGCAGGTGGACAGAGAATATTAGACAAATCTATTAGAAATTACCACAAACTTCCCACTTTTGGGGAGGGGGGATGTGAGTAGAGAAAAAAATGTACTTTCAGCCAACTTCAAAGATACCTTTCATCTAAGCCAATCTATCTGTATCTTGACGTGCAACTTTATAGCAAAGCTTTAGTCTCTTGTAACATTCATATTGGTAAACCTTCTGACATTTAGACTTCCCTGATTTACTTAGTTCAGTTGATTAACATTCAGTGTATTGACTCACGGTGTGCTCATTTAATTTAGAGAATGGAGATTTTGTAGTCCCGTGGCATGACCTAGCAAGATACTGATGAAGACAACTAGACAGTTTGGCAGTGTATGAACATTCCAACTAACTGGAGTTCAGAAAGCTTTGATGTTTTTGAAGATATAATAATTCTTAAGTGAGTGCACTGTGTGTATATTAAGGGGTTTGGAATGAAATATCCATTGTGGAAAAATTCAGCTGCTTGGTGTGTGTGTGGAGGGGGGCGTTGCTTTTGGACAATTGGTTTGGAAAGCTGTTATGAACCTGGGGATATTCCAATGTTGTGTTATGCCCCTACCTACCTTCCCTTTCCTCTCCAAATATAATTTTGAGTGCTCCTCTGCATCCCTGGTCAAGATGCTGTGTGTCATTAAAATAGCTTAATGGTCTCAAATCTGAAGTATCTGGTATTCCCAATTTTACACTGCATATAACTTACATAATACACTAGTAAGGGGAGTCCTTTTTCCCCACCAATTTCAAATACACATCAAAATGATATGATTACATAATTAAATATATAATATCCTAATAAACTCATTAATATTTACCACCACAACCTCTAAGACCAGTGCAATTTGCTAATACCCCCATAAATCATTAATTTGCAAAGAGAGAGTATTGTATCTACCTACTGACTGCATACAAATTCAAGTGGCTAGAAGTTGATGTGGTAGTGGTAATACTATGAACCATTCAAAGGTTGGATAACATTTCCATTAAACTTCAGATTTGGAGGAATGTACGTCTTGTATGTATGCAAATTATTTGGGTCTCGGTAAGAATAAAACTAAAAATGGGTGATCTTAATATTGCCTAACGTATCTGATTTGGGCCCAAGCTTGCTAATCTTTTATATTGTAGTGATGATGATGATGATGATGATAAAGCTAGAGATGACGAAAAAGGAAGAAAGATGATGATGAAGAATTAGGAGTTATGATATTTCATAGAGGCAGGATCTTAGCATTGGGTTGCAATCCAAAAGAAATATTTGATAGGTAGAAGCAGGATTTTGATTTTACGAAACAAAAGGTTTTTGCTTAGGTATAAATGCTGTCCAGGAACACGGTATGCATCACTGTGTACTGATGTAGGAAGAGTGGCTGCCTTCTGCTGAAATTATTTGAACTAATATAGGCAGTAGTTCTCATGTTATAACTAGAGTGAAACAGATACAATGATTTCAGAGGTACTTGAGAGGTAGAAATAAGACTCCTACGTCAAAATGGGGAAGAGACATGGGGATAGTTATGGGAGGAAAAACTCAGAGAGAAGCAGGAAGATGAGATTTGGTACTGTAATGCACAACATTGTAAAACGGTACTGGAACATAACATTGGACAAAAGGACAGCTGAGGATTCAGGGAGGCTTGCATAACCATGTGCGCCTTCTGGAATATCTTGTGTCAATGTTCTGCTAAACACTCCACTCATTATTATAGCTTTACTAAAGAAACCCTCCTACTGAGCAGCTATAATGAACATTTTACACTGAAGATTTCTAAACTAACAATACCATCTACAGCGAAATTAAATACCATACTTATGTTCACAACTTGTGTAGGAAAGAACATTTAATGGCCTTCTCTTACCTAGATTATAAGGGAAAATTTGTGGAGAATGCTGTCGCAAGTAAGAATTTATAAGAGGAATGGAACCAGTTAGCCTCCTTTATACCTAAGCTTTTAATGAAAACTAGTTGGCCCTTTCAGTTCCTAATGGGCTGTGTTCAAATACTAAGCTCTCTATTTCTCTAATGTCATGTACTGCTTGTTCGGCATCTTTTTAATTAGTGACATTTTATTTAGTCCAAATTAAATATGCCAGATGTAGCCGATTTAGTGGCTAACAATGATGAGTGAGGGGAGGGGAGAACTAACATTATAGCCTTCTGTTCTCAAGGGAAGTTTTTTATTTCTAGTTCCACAAGAGAAGTTGGAACAGTAACCATGGCAGCAGGGAATTTGTCCCTGTATGCTAAGCAAAGAGTTGGTTTGTGTGGGTTTTGGGGGTTTTTGTTTGTTTGTTTTGTTAGTGCCCCCACCATAGAGAAAGGGACATATTAAATGGCCTGGAGCAATGCTTTAAAAGGAGGATATAGTATGAGTTAAATTAGAGTTGTTAGCCATGGAATTAAAGCTCAGGTTGTTACTAATAACTTAGTCGTATCATAGCACACAAGTGAATATATGTAAAAGGAAAATAAGATCAGAAGAGATGGGAGCAACTTTTTAAATAGCAATACCTGTACATAAAGGTAGCTGCAGACTTTCATTTTGTAAAATAGCAGACCTAATATGCGATTCCTATTTGTAATTTTTCAAATAAACTGCATCCATTTTTAAAAATCTTTTTTGTGAAAGCGAGTGCAGTTCTTGATCCCAGCAGGTTGAATGGGCATTCAGACTACAAATGGAGCTTGTGGCATTCAAGACAGTATATATGGAAGCAATCAGCAATCTCAGTTATGATAGCACATTCCCGGATATTGCATCAGAAAAGAAAGCTTTCCCTTTTTGACTGGCTGTTTCTTGAATCTGAATTTAAGGAAACTAAAGAAGCTGTTCACACAAAATGTCTAAATTATCAGACACAAACTCCCTGAGCACTTTTGTTATGTATAAGTTTTCCTCTTAATGTAAGAACCTAAACTAAATTATGAATGTTTAAATACAATGAGGGGGAGAATCTGAAAATTATGAAAATTTGATACTAATGTGTGGAAAGAGCTCTTGAAATACCCCTTATGTAATTCTTTCTTGGTAGAGATCTATAGGGATTTATTCTAATCACGCAACTGATGCTTACACAGTTGCACAGAAAGTTTCCTAATGTGAGCAGCTCTGTAAAAAGCATTATTGTATGTGACAAATGGAACTATAAAACATTCGAAAGCTGCAGTCAGCAACAATTAGCCCATATTCTCTGCGTGAAATCTCTCGGTCCCAGTGCCTGTAACTTTGGAAACAGCAAGATAAGTAATATTGCTGAATACTGTACATGGAGGAAGAAACTGATGGCCAGGCATTAGCAGTGCTTTGCCATGCCACTGTCATTAAGCCTGTCAACCCTCCCAGTTATGAAGGTTCCTCCCCCATCTCCCCTCTCCCCTTATTTTCAGAGCCGTGTGAGCTCTGCCCGATGGATGAATCTGTTGTAAGCTACAACTGATGATATATCCAAGTGGGGGAAAATTACATGTCCAAGGTGTGCTTGGGTTGTTGAGGTTCTGATAGCAAAAAAGGACTATTATATTTTTTACGGGTTTTTTTTATAAACAGAATAGCTTTATATTTATCCACATAATTAAAGTTGTTTGTATTGAATGGCATTAGGTTATGTCAGGACTGAATTAAAACTGTTTAGCTGAAATGGTTATCTCATCTGTTCCCCTTTTGCTCCAGGCTAATTGCCTCTCTCCCTTCAGATACTTGTAGTTACGTAACCCATCTTCGGCCTTAGAGGTTGCAAACATTGTCGGTTTTTTGTTTTTTTTGTTTTTTTGGTTTTTTGCTAGCAGCAGGGGTATACACAGGAATTTAAATGTGACCCCTTTGCTCTCCCCCCGGCTACAGGGCCAGAGAAGTTCTGTGCCTCCAGTGATTTACTGAGGGCACATCTACACTACAGCATTATTTTGAAATAAGTTATTCCGGAATAATAACTCCCAAAATAACTATTTAGAAATAGCACATCCGCTCTACAAATCCCCATCGAAATAGCACAGATCTATAATGAAATAGTGCATCCACACTGATTGGAGCATGAATCGCACTAAAGCCCCCCAGAAGCACTCTGGGCAGGGCATCAGTTCAGCAGTCACTTCCTGTAGCTGCTGCCTGAGGCTGTTTGAGGCTCGTGCTTTAAGGGGCTCCTCTCTACAGCCATGTCTCAGACTCTTCAGCTTTGCCTGCCTCCTTGAGGAACAGCAAACAGCACACCGTGTGCTCTGGTTGTTGCCCCTGCAGACGCCACAGCACTTATACCATGGGGCCGGACCTGCTGCAAAGCAGTCACTGGCTCCTAGACCTGCTGCTGCAATTCCTGGCGCAGTTTATGCAGGCTGTCCCCGTGGCACTGCTTGAGGCTGATGACCCGCTTGGAGTGGGGAACCCCCTCCGAGGCCTGGGCGCTCCTCATGCATCACAGTCCTTCCTACCCCGCTCAAACCCTGCACACAGTGTGCTGCTGCTTCTGGCAATGGGAAGCCAGTAGCGACTGGTGAGACCGGATCATCACGGAGTGGTGGGATGATGGTAACTCCAG
Organism: Rafetus swinhoei; assembly: GCA_019425775.1. Classification (NCBI taxonomy): domain Eukaryota; kingdom Metazoa; phylum Chordata; order Testudines; family Trionychidae; genus Rafetus; species Rafetus swinhoei. The sequence goes on from CM033424.1 coordinate 157,576,376, forward strand.
AACTTCCTCATGCAGAAAGACACTTTCCTGCAGCTGTGTGAGTGGCTCGCTCCTGCCCTCCAGTGACGGGACACCCACACGTGACCCGCCATCCCCCTTCAGAAGCTGGTTGCCTTCGCAATTTGCAGGCTCGCCACACCAGACAGCTACCACTCAGTCAGGAACCAGTTCAGCGTGGGGAGATCAACCGTCAGGGCCATGCTCATGCAGGTTTGATCCTCTTACTATTATCCCAGGAGGGTGGAGAAGCACTGCAATGGCTTCCCTAGGGAAGGGTAGTGGTGGAATCTCCTTCCCTGTAAAGAAAAAGATGGGTGATCACGGGAATGGGAATGTCTCCTTAGCAGCTAGCTGCAGCAGTTTCCCTTTTAAAAACATGTATATACCTAGACCCAATATAACCTGTACAGCTTGTGATGCTAAGAAGTTGTGGAGAAGCAATGGATTCCCATGAAAACCACAGCAGTCTTTCCTACAGTTAAGGCATGAAAATCCAGAAAGCATTAGCCTCTGTTGCCTAGGGCTGGACAAACAATTGTTTCCTTGGATTAACTCAATAAATGTTTTGAGGATGAAGAAAGAAAATTGCATAGTCATTATTTAGGGATAACAGGTTGCAAAGTGCTGCTTTTGGCTGCTTCTTTGGGAATAAAGCATTTTTTCTCTCTCAAATAAATGTCTTCATTGTTCTGCTGTATGCTAAATGATCTGTAGAGAATAAGCATCACACAGTGATCGGTCATGTGGAGGGGATAACCCCAGTTTCTGCCTTACTTTGTGATTGTGAGTCATTACACCAATGCATTGACATACAACTGTTGGTAGACACGATGCTTAAATACACTGAAATAAATATATAAACTACTTGGTATCTTTTATTTTTAGTTGACTTTACTTTCCATTATTTTAAAAATAATGCTGTTCACATGCTATTTCTAACTTTTAAAATAGACTTCCTAAGCATGGCTCCAACCCTAGAACTGATGGCAATCCAGGTGGACTGCTGCGAAAAAAAGTAGGAGAGGTGCTCATAGTAGCAATAGATTTTTCCTGATCATTAATGGGGCCTGATATTTTGCAACATTAATCTTCCTCACTGTGTTCCCCTAGGAAAAGCATAGGAGATATGGTTCCAACTTTGGAAAATAATCCAAACATGAAGAGAATAACTAAATTGGATAAAAAAGCTAAAAGAGCTTATTAACACCTCTACAACAGATGTTACTCAGAGAACTGCTGGGTCAGGAACCTGGTGACCATACTCATTTCCAAGTGGATAGGCAGGAGGGCACTCCGGCTGTCATGAAGAAAAAAGAATTCAGCCCCCAAATCCTATGTGGTTGTGACTGACAAGTAGAGAGTTCAACAGAAACTATCAACATCTACAGTTTGTTTCTCAGAAAGAACAATCAATGGAGCAAATTCTAGAGATGGCTGATGCAAAAAGGGGGGACGGGGGGAGCATTAAGGATTCCAAACTGACCACAGCTAATTGCTGTAACTAAAGGACAGCCAGGTGAACAAGTCGATGTGTGTTCAGGTCATGTAATTAGAAAATTAGTGTGATATAGAGACACTTAACAGGCTAATAAATATGGAATTACAATATTTACGTTGCATGCCAATTTTGAAAGTGGTGGGAATGTAACTCCGGTCAGCTGAAGAAGTGGGCTGTGCCCACAAAAGCTCATGATACTATATATTTTGTTAGCCTCTAAGGTGCCACAGGACTACCCATTATATTGTTAAGTCGAGTCACTACCACTGGGTGCAAGCACACCTTATTTAAGATAAACCATACAGACAGAACATGAGAGGATTTTATATTGAACATATCTGGTGTGTATCTCACTCAGAAGGAAGCTCTGTAGCTACTCCATATCTGGCACAGGAGCATGATATAATGATTCTTCTTCGAGTGATATCCCCGTGGATGCTCCACAGTTGGTGTCAGGCTCATCCTGACACCACAGATCGGAGACTTTGAGAGCAGTGATTGGGCGGGCTGCACGTGCACGAGCGAAGAGCGGCACTCCTGTCTTTGAAGCAGCACGCGCAGCCCGCTTCTCCTCAGTTCCTTCTTCACCGCCCTCGGCCACAGACGGAGCTCAGTTCTCAGCGCGCTCTGCAAGACAAAGCAGAACCACTTTATCAGCTTAGATAGTCCTGAGGCACTCAGAACTACCTTCTCTTTACGCAGAAAACAAAACAAAACCAAAAAAAGCCACCGCTGCCAGCTTTTACCGCAATGCAGCGGCAAGCCGCAGCAAGCAGAAGAAAAGAAACAGAAACCAGCGACCCACAAGCAGTCACCACTGCTTGTAGAGTTACAGATAGCTTCTGGGAGACATGCCAGACTCTCCTAAGGAGAAAAGATGTGGCAAATGCTGAGAATTTATGCCAGCCTCTGATGCCCACAGCGAATGTACACTCCATTTGGGAGGAACACGTGTACCTCAGAAACGTGTCCATTGCTGTAGCCTCACAACCAGAGCTCGCAAAGAAAGGGAGCTCACAGTGTGCACGCAGTCTGTGGATAGAGCCCTGTACCCCCATAATTATCACGGGGGCAATAAGGGCTCAAGCGCAACTTCTCCTGAGGGCAAACATCCAAGCCCTTCACCTCAGAGAACACGCTCAGAAACTAGACTCTCACCAGCCCGCTCTTTCCCCTCAAGAATTAGCAAAGGGGATGAGCCAGGCACTTCAGGCATGGCAAAGTCTCAAGCCTCCTCAATAACAGGCTCAAAGATGTGCTCAAAACAGCCCTCAAAATCAGCTACCACAAAAAGGGCACCTAGCAAGGGCCCTGTGGTGACAGAGGCACCACTGGCATTAAGAGCACCTAGCTTGCCGCACGCACACACAAGATTTCCAGCACATTGCCAACCTACGGCACCACATTTGCCTGTGGCACAGAAAACCGATAGGGCTAGCTCCAGCCACCCTCTAATAACCCACACTAACTCTACATATTCTGGGGTCACGGTTACACCCATGCCACCACCACAAGCACCAACCAGCGTGGCAATGGGTCACAAGCCTGCATCCCATTGCCATTCCACGGGACACAAAACACAAGCGCCACCAGGATATGGCAGGGTCTAGGACCTTGTCCCTTCCTGAGCCTTCACCATGACACCATTCATGATTTTCACTATGAACAAGGGGCTCGCCACGGTCACCATCCTTTTCATAATTCAGTGCCTACCATGGGGATACAGGGAGCACGTTCTCCTCGCAGCACTCCTCCCTTGATGGGGCACGTGCACGTTATGGGGCAGACAGACCACCACATTGTCAATATCCTCCGTGTCATGCTGATTGGCATTACTATGACGCTCATCGCAGCCGATGGTCCCCCTATCGTTACTGGGCACCACAACACACCTCTGCTGTACTGCCTGTACCCGCACAAAGGTCACTGCCCTCCATGCTCTCAGATGCATCACATTTCCCATCCGAGGGCTCAGATCTAGAGGAAGGACAGATCGAGGATGACCCAACCATCCACCGATCTGATATAGCACTGAATGATAATTCATACTCTGTTCCTGATGAAGCAGTTATTCCAAATGACCCAACACCCACTGTTGATATCAAGCAATTCCAGGACCTATTTAAAAGGGTGGCTGCCAGTCAGGAGGTAGTTTTATCAGAGGTCCAGGAGAAACAACACAAACTCCTAAAGAATCTACAGCCCTCTGCGAAGTCCAAAATCGCACAGCCTCTAGATGAAGCAATCCTCGAGGCAGCCGATGAAGTCTGGCAAACACCTGCCATGGCCCCTCCAACTAATAAAAGGGCTGATAGGAAGTATTTCATGCCATCTAAAGGCATGGACTTTCTCTACCTACACCCTCAACCAAACTCCTTAGTAGTTGACACTGCCAATTAAAGGTCCAGGAACACAAAACACACACACAGGACAAGGACCACAAACGCCTGGATGTGTTTGGGTGAAAAGTGTACTCTTCATCAACCCTCCAGCTACGCATAGCTAACTATACAGCACTGCTTGTAAATCATGATTTTGACAATTACATGAAATTAACAGAACTCATGCACAATATTGCAGAGGATAAAAGACCTATCCTCAAAGCAGTCATTTAAGGAGGGTCACACTATATCCTGTATTGCACTGCAAATGGCCCTGGATGCCACAGATGTTGTGGCTAGGTCCACCGCGACATTCATGGTGATGAGACATTCATCTTGGCTGCAAGCAGCGGGAGTCCCTAAGGACCTCCAGGCCAAAGTAAAGGACCTGCCATTCGACAGAGCAAAATTGTTCACTGCAGGTACCGATCAAGCACTACATTACAGCAAAGATTCACACGCTACCCTTTGCACATTGGAGATGTATATTCCCCCTTACTGAAGAAAGTGTTACACATCCTAAAAAAGACACAAGGACACAACCTTCATTAGACAACACCAATGCCGACCCTTTGAGCAAAACTGCTTTCAGACCTCGAAACCAACGAAAGAGAGCCCCAAACAACTGCTCTTCTGCGACCCAGGCTTCGAGGCAGCAAGTCTGAAAATTTGGTCGAGGCTCTGCCTGACTTCCCCCCAATTATAGTACCAGGTGAGCACAATATATTTCACCACTTCCTGTGCCCCTTCTACGATCAGTGGGCAGAAATCACTACAGACTGGTGGGTCCTAGAAATCGTCAGCTGTGGTTATTCTATCCCCTTCACGGTAATTCCTCCAACCTCCCCACCCTCTCCCTCCCTCTTCAGCAAGCCCTCTCATGAGAGACTGCTCCGTCAGGAGGTTTTACACCTTCTCAAAATAGCCATAGAGCAGGTCCCCAAAAAATATAAAGGAAGGGGATTTTATTCGAGCTACTTTCTCACCAAAAAGTGAACAGGAAGTTGGAGACCTATCTTGGAACTGCACCAATTAAACAAATACCTTTGCAGGCAACACTTCAAAATGGTCATGCTCACAACAATAATTCCAGCACTGGACAGGGGGGATTGATTCTCAGGCCTCGACCTTCAAGATGAGTATTTTCACATCACAATACACCCCACACACAGGCACTTCCTACGATTCACGGTAGCCTCAGACCACTTTCAATACAAAGTCCTCCTGTTCGGACTCTCCTCTGCCCCCAGAGTCTTTTCCAAGACCCTAGAGGTGGCCGTGGTGCATCTAAGAGGCAATGGGATCACAATATTCCCTTATCGAGACGATTGTCTAATCCGAGGTCCCTCACAACGGACCATCAAAGACATGATCACATTCACGAAGACCACGCTTCAGTCGCTGGGCTTCATTATCAACAAGCAGAAATCCATACAATGCCCCACACAATCTTTGGAGTTCATAGGGGCTTGTATAGACGCCACAACAGCTCGAGCCTATCTCCCCAATCACTGTTTTGATGATATAAGAAATCTTGTTATGACTATTGTCACCAGCCCAACGGTACCCATCATAAAGTGCCTCAAACTTATGGGGCACATGGCAGCTACCACATATGTGGTCCTGCATGCCAGGCTGCACTTCCTCTGTTTTCAACACTGGATCTCTTCAGTATACATACCAGCCAGCCTTCAGATCCACAGGCACGTTTCCCCTCCCCCAAAAGTTCTCACCTCCCTACAGTGGTGGACGCAGGCACATGACCTCTGCAATAGGGTGCCTTTCCACTGGGACCAGCTGTCCAAACAAATTACGATGGATGCCTCACTGATGGGATGGGGTGCATGCACACTTCCAACAACAGTTTGCACAAGGGAAATGGTCCAAAGGTGAGTCAAGACCACACATAACTCTGCTCGAACTTCGACCAGTCCACAACGCATGCAAGCACTTCCTTACATCCAAGGCTCTTCCGTGCATATCCTCACCAACAATGACAATGATGTTTTACATCAACCGCCAAGGGGCTGCGAGATCCCAGTCGCTATGCGCAAAGGCGATCAGGCTTTGCGATTGGTGCAACCACCACAATATTACCATCTCAACAGAATACCTGCCTGGAGACAAGAACATTATGGCAGATACCCTCAGCCGCAACTTTCTCACAGAACGCAAGTGGGCACTGCATGATCAAATCACCCACAATCTATTCCACTGATGGGGGCGACCACAGATAGAGCTCTTTGCCACCAGGCAGAACTCCAGATGCCCCCGTACTGCTCATGAGCGGGCATAGGACACAGCTCCCTGGGCGATGTGCTTCTCACTGGGGGAGAGGGGAGAGGGGCATCTATTATATGCCTTCCCACCCGTTCCTCTCATTCCCAGAGTCCTCCAGAAGATACAGACGGATGGGGCCTGAATGATCTTGATAGCCCCAGCCTGGCCCCAACAGACATGCTTCACATGTCTTTATCACCTGTCTCTATGATCTCCCTACCGGCTTCTGAAGCTGCCCAGATCTGCTGTCCCAGAACCAGGGGCAATACTTCACCCCCAATCACAAACGCTGCACCTGACAGCATGGTACCTATTTGGTTCTCAGAAGTGGAGTGACAGTGCTCCCAACAAGTGAAAAATGTTCTGCTGCATAGCAGGACACAAACGACATGCAAGACTTACCTATACAGGTGGCACCGGTTTACACAGTGGTATGCACAGGGAGCAGTCGAACCATCCAGGGCGCCACTCCACCAAGTACTGGAGTACATCATGCACCTGAAACAACAAAATTTATCAATTTCATTGCTCTGGGTGTACATGGACGCCATTATGGCCTTCCACCCTCTCATTGATGAGGTGGGCAAATATGGAGAACCCATCTCATAAAGATTCTGGAAGGGCCTGCAGAAGCTTCACCCACCTCAAAAACCCATTCCCCTTACGTGGGACTTAGATTTGGTCCTACACTCACTCACAAGGCTACCCTTCGAACCAATGGCAACCGCACCACTTACCTTTCTTACCACGAAAACATTGTGATCGCCAGAAGGCACTTCTGCAAGGCGGGTCAGCAAACTCGCAGCTCTCATGTCCTCGCCTTCGTACTTCTACCCAACCTTTCACAAGCACAAGGTCATCCTGCAGCCACGCCCATCCTTCTTACCCAAAGTAAACTCAGAATTCCATATCAATGAGCTGATAATCCTTCCCACTTTCTATCCAAAACCAGTCATTCCAGGGAAGAAGCCATATTACACACCCTGAACGTCAGAAGGGCAATTGCCTTCTATCTCGATAGGACTCAATCCTCTGTCATCCCAGAGACTGATGGTTTCCCTGGCTGAGAGGTCCAAGGGAAAACCACTGTCTTCCCAACACCTATCAAAGCTCATAAACATCATGCATTACTACCTGCTACTCACTCCAGAATAGGGCATTACCAACAAATCCAAAGGCTCAGAGCTATGGCAACATCAGCTGCTTTCCTAAAAGGGAGTCTCACTCCAGGAAATATGCAGAGCAGCAACATGGTCGTCTAATCACACCTTCATAAAGCATTATGCTATTCCACCATGCTCCACAACAAATACCGCAGTAGCCAACGTGGTTCTCTCCACAAGTGTTTCAGTATCCTACTGGGAAAGAAGCAGATATTCAAGAAAATGGGACCCACGCTATTTTATTTAAGCCAATGAGAAACTACTCCGTTGTCTAGTTATGCTGTCTGTCAAAATGGACGTAGTTCCTGCAGTTCAAAGCCTGTGTACTAAGGTATATGTGATTCTAATTCAGCTGCTAAAGAATACGTTGTAACAGGAAAAAAACCCATAACTTAAACACAGTCTGTAGCTTTTTTGGTTATCTAAGAACTGTCCTTTAATCTTGATTTTTCTTTCAGGACATATGAGAGACTTGGAATGTGTGTGCAAGAATTTTTCTTCCTAAACTTATTATCACTTCTTCCTCCACCTACTTGAAATGAAGCCAGGAGATGATCATACAATTGGTACATAACTGGGGACGAGGGTAAAATCTATTTAGAAACAGATTTCATAGTAAGGAATTTTTCATAGTCACTAAAGATTAATACCAGGCAAAGCTATTTAATTACATTATCCAAAGTGTGAAATGGTGGCTACGCCTTTTAAGAAATGATCTGATATTCTATACATAACTTGTTAGGTGGAAAAACTGGCTTGTGAATTAATAGCCAAACCTAGTTCTAGGGGTGTCTAAATTTGGGAGTGGTAGTTAGAACTAGACAAGGAGACATACATTGTGTTTCTTTACTACAATAGGAAGCTAGGATCCCAAAAACTTTGTAGAGCTCAATATTTTCATTAGTTTCCAATCCAGTTCTGCTGACCCAAACAATTTTAGCTATGCAGGTAAAACAGGGGTGGGCAAAGGGGTCTCTGTGTGCCCACCCTGATGTAAAATGAAGTGTATGAAGCATGCCCTTTATGTGGCATGACCTGTAAAGTACTGTTAACATTTTGACAAGTATCATAAATGTTAACCATAGCTGTGTTACAAGAATCTGAAATCAGTATAGTGCACATTAAATAAATTAAAAACTTGCTATCACATATCTCCAATACAACTAAACTCTCAAATGAGGGTGTTTCTAAGAGAGACCACAAGGATCACTTCTTGGCCCAGTGCTGTTCAATATCTATCAATGATCTGGAAGAAAATATAAATCATTGCTGATAAAGTTTAAAGATGCATGACACAAACTGGTGATGAGCACAATAATGAAAATCTTTGATTCTATCTCTCTTCTTTTTCTTATCTTCATTCTCAAGCGCTGGCTATAATGGGAAAGGCGAAGATCAACTATCTCAAAGCTGCTGAGAGTTTTGGGAAGGAGAACATAGTAGGGGTTCGATAGGACTAGGGACATATAGTGCACTATTTTTGTTGCAGTACGCAAGTTTGTGTCACACGTGGGGAAATGCAGATTATAGTTTTAGTTTACTGTGACCTTAGTATCCTTAGCATTTGTAAACCCACAACTGCTGTATATGATTCAGTTGCATAAGATCATACAAATGTGCTTTCCCTCAAACATTCCAAGAGAACAGCTTTTGAATTGGAATGCCGACATGGCACATAATCTTGAGACTGATTGATTTATTTGTTCAGTGTTTTTTAGCTTCATAACTAGTCATGCATTTTAAATATATATGTGACTCTTAGAATTTCCTATTCTAAATATGGGGGTATGTGCGTGAACTGCAGTACCTATAATGTCATTGTGTGGTGACTATTGGCAAATGCTTACTTTTTTTAAAATCAGTATGTTGTTTATTACTGAGCTTCTGGAACATGTCCAGATTCCATTTTCGAAGTCAAATTGTTCTTCTGAATCCTGGAAGGAACTTAAAACTAGGTAACCTAGCAGAATGGAGTGGTTGGGGTAGGAACAACACTGGATTCTTAATTTGAACACAGGCACACAACATGCAATGTTAAAAGTAAATAGTGAAACATGAAAATCAATATCAAGATCTTATAACAGCAATAACTCTCCCCCTTTGCCCACGGGCTGTTAAATATATACCTAAATATATTTTGTATCATGCAGGAGACTTAATGTTGCTATGAGAACCTTAACCTTGGCATTTCTTGGCTTTTGGATGTTTACGTGCAAAAATCCTTACTGCAATATTAAGGTCGTATGCAAGATTTCATGCATGTATAACTAAAGAAAATGCTGTGTAATGAATAATATTTACATGGTCCCAGCCGCACTTTGAAGCTCACTTTTTTTTTTTTTTTTTTTTTGCTGGTGCTGCTCTTTTGGAGAATTTGTTTTCCCCTCTGCAAGACTGAAGTCAGAAAGTGACAACAATCAGAAGGGAAAAATTACAGGATTGACACACTTTTCAGTGAATCACTTAAAATACTTATTACTTCTCTAAGATAAAGATTAATAGGTGCAGGGACACTGTGTAATGAGCAACTAGTATTTTAGGTAGATAACTGCCCTTGAGCAAGTTAGGGAAAGAGGACTATGTATGATATCACTGTGTGGATCTATGCTGGACAGAGCTAAAATCTGTTCAATGTGCTGACTGCTGAAATTTTCAACGGTTCCTTAATTACAAGCACTTTAACATCCCTACTCAGGACCAAGCAGAAGGTCTACTACTCATTAAGGGTAATGCACATGCAAAGTTGGAATCTTTGACCGTTGACAAATTGTTACTGAATGACATGGGATTAAGACACACAAAGCTTTCAGTTCTCTCATAATTCAAACTCCATGATTTTGTTATTAAAAAAAAATAATTAAAATAACTTTGAGGCTGAGACAGAGCTAGGAAAGTTGGAAGTTGTCCAGAAAGCTTATCATATGAAAATAGGTTTACACTGAAAACTTACTTCAATATATAATTAAACTTATCTCAATTTAATCATAACCATAGGGGTTGGTAACAGTGTGTCTTCTGTAATAAATCAGCAGATGTTCTTGCATTGTATCAGGTAACTGCAAAGTTCAAAAATCTAAATGCAGATATGGTCAGCTTATTACCTGCTTTTTTTATTGTCTAAATTATTTAGCAGAGTAATTGTAGGTTTCAGTAATCCAATCCAAAGCCTACTGAAGTGGTTCAGTTTGTGTGTAGTGTTTTCATGAAAAGCTTGCACATAACAAGTCAATTAGTGATTCTTTGGGTTACACTGGTAGTTTATGAAGATCCCCAAATCTACTTCTGAGAAAAACGAAGCATTTGCAGACCCACCAAAACACTTAATCCATTAGTTTTCAAGCTAAGTTCACTGTGTTTTGAGCTCTTCATCCTCTTTTACGATTTTCTTAAATTGTTGGAAGTATGAAACAAATTAGTTAGCATTGGTGTAAATTCATCTGTCATTAATTTATTTAGAGCCCCAAAAGTACAGGGATAGAAAATTCAGGCCATCTCTACATTAGAAACTTTTTCCAGTGTAATGCTGGTTATGGATGTGTGTGTTTTTTTAAAGATATTTTTGCACCTGCAAAAGCCCTGGGGTAGATGTAGTTATACTGTAAAAATGCTTTTGCTGGTGTTAATTATAATGCTTACCTCATGTATAGCATTTTTAATATAGCTTATTTTGCTTGGGAAACTGGTATATATATGCTCTACTGGCAAAAAAGTGCATTTGACTGGATCAGCAGCTATGGGTTTGCCAGCATCACAAATCTTTTCTAGGGTGGAACTGGCCACACAGTGGAGCAAAGGCAAAACCCAAAGCAATGGGAACTTCAGGAAATGAGAAATGATTGCGTAATGATAAATATATAACCCTGGTTCCCAAGGAAAGGAAATTAAGAGTACCAATTGAAAACTGGTCAGAGGGAGAAAAGTAATGTAATGGTGACCTTGTACTAGATTTATTTTTATCATGTCCCTTTTAGTGTTCTTATTACTTAATGTAACCAAGCATTATAGTTGCTACTGTGCAAGTGCAGGTTGGAGGGTGAGGTGTTCATGAAGTTATCCTTCATAATATAAAGCCACTAAACTGGTGTGTGTTAAAGTACTTTCAATTTCTAAGTCTCGGTTCAAAAAGAATTCTTCACAGAACAATGGTGTGGTCTGTTATCTGTTCCTTTGCATTGTAAAGCACTGAATGTTCAGCCAATCTGATGCTCCAATTGGCTGAACATTCTTATCCTTGATTTTGAATGGAAGGTACCTTGTGCTGCTGACATAACTGAGGCCTTTTTGTAAGTCATTGTTACATGCCCTTGACTGTTGCATTTTACTCTGGTAAGGATAGGGGAAGGGGGGAGATTCAAAGTTTTGTTTAAAACTCATTTTCTGGACTTCTGGTAAGTGTATCTGTCACTTCTCATGGTTGGAACGAGAGTGCTTTATTCACAGAAATAAATTATTAATTTACCTTTAGGGTACTAGTATGGTATCAGCTGTGCTCATGAGGCATCCTCTAATTTTTAGCAGAAATAGGATTGAGTGGGTGGAGCACTTACGAGTTTGTATTAGTAGATTATGCCATTATGTGTTGTAGTAATTTAAAAAAAAAATCATCAAAACTAGCTGTTGAATTGACCACTCCCGGCTCATGTAACCTTAGGCCTTTGTGGTGTAGAGGGAATATATCGGTCTTGACCATGCTCTCTTTTTATCATTGAAACAATGACAACATTAATAAAACTGCTGTAGCAGCCAAGCCTCCTTCCTCAAATATTACATTTTATCTGAATATACAGTATTCTTATGGGTGCCTCCATGAAATTTAATTCAAAGGCCTATTTTCCCTCCACAGAAACCTGTTGTTTAATACTATATTTCCTCAGCCACTCCTAGAGATGCTGGGCTTTACCTTGTTGTGCTCACTGTTATTTCTACAATATCTGGTTAACTTGGTCAACAAGAATGATTAAAGGTCTTGAGAACATGACCTATGAAGGAAGGCTGAAAGAATTGGGTTTGTTTAGTTTAGAAAAGAGAAGATTGAGGGGGGACATGATAGCCGTTTTCAGGTATCTAAAAGGGTGTCATAAGGAGGAGGGAGAAAACTTGTTCATCTTGGTCTCTGATGATAGAACAAAAAGCAATGGGCTTAAACTGCAGCAAGGGAGGTTTAGGTTGGACGTTAAGAAAAAGTTCCTAACTGTCAGGGTAGTCAAACACTGGAATAAATTGCCCAGGGAAGTTGTGGAATCCCCATCTCTGGAGATATTTAAGAGTAGGTTAGATAAATGTCTATCAGAGATGGTCTAGACAGTATTTGGTCCTGCCATGAGGGCAGGGGACTGGACTCGATGACCTCTCGAGGTCCCTTCCAGTCCTAGTATTCTATGAACTTGTGCTGTCTCTATTTCTAGTAGGGTTACTTTCAGACCCACTCTTGGTATGGTCTTTCATGTCCTCAGTTTCAGTCATGGCATGTGACCCCTTGGTGTTCTCTCTCTTGCTTATGCTGATTTATCAACAGTGAAATGTAATTTGTTCTCTCCCATCTACCCTCTACTTTCCAAATCCCCAATATATCAAAGTTTTTTTTTTTTTAATCCTGTTTTATCTAACGGAGCCTTGCTGATCATATACGGAAGGGAATACCTGGATTCTCTCAACAATAGATAGCTATAGGAAAAAAAGGACTGTGGAAATATCAGAGGTGAATCTGAGGCCACATTTACACTAGGACCTTGCGTACACTAGGAGTGACTACATCGGTGTCAATATGTTGTTCAGAGCTAGCAGTTACATTGACCTGTCCCCAATGTAACCGCTCTATGTCAATAAGAGAATTCTCCCTTTGACATGGCTACCACCACATGGAGATGTGGAATACCTATTCCAGTGAGAGAGGCCCTCCCCTCAGCATAGGAAGTGTTATCACTAAAGTGCTGTGGCAGCATAGCTGCAGCATTTTAAGTGTAGATCTGCCCTGAGTATGAAAATACTTCAGCAAATTTCCTATCTCAAAAGAGCTTTTTGGTGTAACACAATCAAAAGCAATAGATCATGAGCTGAAGTTGTGAAGTGGGGGAAGGAAATGAGACTAGCCCAGAAGCACGGTGGTTAGTATTTCAGTACATATCAGGTGTTAGAAACACAGGTGAAAGAGGCTGCTTTCTCCTTCTGGCCCTACTGCAGCAGGCTTCCCCAAGCTGGTAATAAAAAGAAAACTATAGAGTTACAAGGGATGTAAGCAACTAGTCGACTATCCAATAAGCAGTCCCAGATGCTGTGCCTCTGCTTTTTAAATGTATTAAAAGCCTGTTGGCTCTTAATACATTTAAAACGCAGAGCCACAGCAGACTTTGCTAACCCCACTGCAACTCCTCCGCTTATCAACTAGTCAATGAAAAATCCATCAACTAGTCGATTAGCTGATTAAACTAAATTTAACATCCCTAGGGGTGATTCAAGGCTTTTCTCCCTATCCTGCACAAGGGCGTATTAGAAATTCCTAGTAAAATAGCTCTATACCTCTCTTGGGTCTTGGGCCTCACATGGGGTGGGCAGGTGCTTTTCTGCCAGGTGCTTCCTGGGCTTGTGCAGGTCTCCAGGCTGTGAGAATGTCTTTTCTCATCCTCTGCCAGGCTCCTGGTAATTCCCCTCCCCTTGTGCTCCTGATTCTGATACAACAGCTGTTCTTCTGGTAAGTTACTTGTAAAACACCCCTTTGCAAAGTCTGGGAAAGAGTGCATGAGCACTCCCCTCCACAGCGCAAGAGTGATGTCAGCAGGCTAGTTCATGAGACAGGAAGTTCAATTCAATGGTTTTATTCTACTACAGAAAGTGGAGTCAGCTACACAAAGCCAACTGAAAGTAGATATTTTTCCTCCCTCGCTCCACCTCCCAGCTATACTGCTCTTGTGTGTTACTTGTAGCAATAATAGGGATTTCAAATTGATATGGGATTCTTTTTCCCCTACCCCCATTTCCCTCCTCCTCCTACCAGCGCAAAAGAAAAAAGATGATTATCTCTCTGAGATCAGATCCAGACTGTAAACATGGAAGCCCACTATGTTCCCATATTGTGGAATGATGTATATTTGTTCGGTATCTCATCCCTTTCCTCTGTGTGAAGCAAACTTCGTTGTGGCAGAATGGTTTTGTAACTTTGCTAGTATTTCACCAATTGGATCACTGTGGTGATACCTTTCTACTGTAAAATGGGTGCTAATTACAGAAAATAGACTTGGTTAGGGACACAGAACAGAGGGGGAAAAACCCATCGAATGTCTTCTGGCTAGAATTTCTATGACTTGGTTAAGTGTTACCAGGAGTCTGAGTGCAGCTGTAACATTGTACAGAGTGCATACCTTCCAGAGAGCTACAGCAACCGGGATTCCCCCCTCCTCCTCTTCAGAGCCTGCTTCTGAAAGAGCTGGCTCATCCCTGCTGTCAGATGAAGCAGTTTCCTGAATGCATGGGTTTGAGTCACTTTAGCTAGATTAAACTTTAACTCCTCCCTAGCTGGGCTTTCCTTTGTACATAGCTCTGGGAAAGGAAAGGGGGAGGGGAGTAGTGAGGGAGGTGGTGGGTAACTCTCAGACCTTAGGTTCATGGAAATACTGTACCTAAATCGATAATCTGTGCCAGAGCTAACCTGGAGCACAAGCATGAGCTGTTAAGATGAGCTGCTCATATTCCATTTGCTAAATCAACAGTCTGTGGTAATGAGAACTCAAATCACTAAGCAAGCATTTATAGTTAAAGGAGTAGGGGAAGGGGGTAAGCCGGCTAAGAAGAAGGAAGAGGTAGCAGTAGCGAGCAGACTAGAAGTTCAAGTGCTTAAGTTGCATGTAGATGACATCAGCTGCTGTGAGGCTGGGCTATTGAGAGATTTGGCAAAGAAATCAGAATTCAGGGAACATGCATGCTGATGGCTCTGAGATTTCTGTGTTCTTTTCCTTTGAACTTTTTAATATTAGAGGGGTTTTAAACATTTGTGGGTGGTCATAAAAAGGTTTCCTTTAATTTTTCTCTTACTGGGGGGGAATAATTTGGAAGTCTGATAGTGTGTGGGAAATGATTACATCAGTCACAGGGAGGGCTAGGATTGGTCTACACAGTGTGGTTTGATTCACTACCTAAAAGATTGTGTGTAACCCTTTGAGTGGAGCTCTGGAAGAGTTGTCTGCTTCCCCAGAAACCATACCCACAACAGGGGCTACGTGACAGGTACAGTACAGTAATCCACTGACACTAAAGAACAGCCCGAGTGTGCATCTTAGTCTGCAGAGGGTTGGAAGAGGCAGAGAACAAACTCTTTCAAGAGGCAATCTATATTTAAAATGCCATCTTGTTCTTCTGACTGCTGCCTTTTACGTGCTGTTGAGGTAAGATTTTCCATATCAAATTACCCACAAGGTTTCTGCTTGATCAGTGTCCTCTAGGATGCAGAATGTTTTAATTTGGGATTAAAATAAATTTTGGTACTCTAAATTTGATTATATGGGCAAACAATTTTGCAGTAAGTGTATTGTTTGAGCAGAACAATGCTAACAGGAAAGCATCTGTATAATTCGGAGCTTGGGGGAAGGTTTCTGACATGTTCTCTTTATCTACATTAATGTTTCGAATGTACATTGCATGCACTTTTGAATCCAAACTCCTTCAATCTAAGATTAAAGAGAATTCAGGGGGAACAGAAAAATGTGGGGTCATGCTAGTTAATTCGTATGTGGATGAACTGCAAGTGGAACTTCTAAAGGCGAAACAATCAAAAGTTAGTCCTGAGCAAGGGAGCCATTTTTAATTTTTAGAATTCATCATAATTTGATGCAAATGTTTAAATTCAATAGACCCTAAACTAGATTTTTTTTCTGTTCGATTTTTACCAAACATTCATTGGTATTGTTTCATTTATGCTTGTTATATACTGCTTCAGAAGGAATCTGTTTGCTCTCTGCTCTTTTTCCCCTTTATAAGCGTTCATATTAATGCTGCCTGGACTTCGTTTAGGGCCGGGTGGGATTGAGAACTAAAGAGGATGAGAAGAAAGTAATATAAAGTAAATTATATGTGTCATGTGTGCTGTCTGCAAAGATTTCTGGAGTTATAACAATGAGGCAAGCTATGTGCGGTGACTGGTTTGCATATTTTCAGAACACAAGGCCGTTGATCTGTAAGTGTATCTTTTATGTTGCAGGATGTAAAAGTCTTTAGTGAAGATGGAACAAGCAAAGTGATCGAGATACTAGCAGACATGACAGCCAGGGACCTCTGCCAGCTGCTGGTTTACAAAAGTCATTGTGTGGATGATAACAGCTGGACCCTAGTGGAGCATCACCCTCATCTAGGATTAGGTAGGGGATCATCAATGTTAACTATGAGTTTACAATGTGTAGTGTAATAATATGGGTGTCTTTACAATTGCTTCATTACGGATAAAGGTTTTTAATCTTTTAAGTGAGCTGGAATCAGTTGTGTGCCTTACACTAATGTGTGTTAAGCACTTGAACCATTTTTAACTCTCTCTCTCTCTCTCTCTCTCATTCAGATATATATATATATATATATTGTCTTCACACTATTCTTACTTTGCTGTGTTCTGAGGCTGTAGCAAATGAACAGCTTAGTCAAATTAAGCTTGATCCCTAAAGAGTACTAGCCCTGTGAAACAGCTCGGCTCATCACCAGCTGGGAGACTTGAATGAAAAAAACTCAACCTTGCATACCTACAGTATGGTTATGAAAGCTAGACACACTGTGGGGGAAGGGAGGGGACTAACATGCTTGACTTGGGAGGGGGGAGAGAGAGGGAACATTGGTACTGCCACTCACAGGGGATTGGCAATTCCTGGACCAGCATTGGCATCTGCTCTCTCCAGGCAGCAGCTACTCCAACTGATTGAAATTAAGGTGCCATGGTTACAGTTGGCAAGAAGACAGAAAGAGGAAGAACTGCAGGGAATTAAATAACATTAGGAATTGGTTTAATTACAGTACCTGAAAGAATCTCATGCTACTTAATCTGGCTTCAGCTCTTATTTTGTGGAACTGATTTAGTAGAAGCACTATGATGTACAACTTGTGCATGCAGTGTGTGAGTGGTGTGCTGAAACAATACAGAATTGTATATAATTCAGAATATGGCATTTTAAATGTTAACCAAGTATACTTTGAGGTGAATTGCTGTCATTTAAAAAAAAAAGTCAGTGGAGATTATGATCAAGCAGAAATAAGCAAGCCATTAACTGTAATTATGAGCACTATCAGTGGTTTATACAAGTGTTTTAAAAATCCAAAATTTAATTCACAGCCTTTACAAATAAAGAAGGAAGTACCAGCAAATCATTGTAATACCCTAAATGAATGCTATTAAATATAGATTACTGTTATGCAAGTTAACTAGCCAAAATATCTTGCAGTTAAACTCATTTACCAAATTCTTCCAGTTCTATTTTTACATCAAAAAATGAATCCAACTATTCCATGAATGTGGAAACCTGGTTCATGTAAAATGACAGCTTCCCATTTTGTTCATAGAGTAAAATTGACAGTGTACGTTACAGAATCTACATTTTTATCATGCTAAAGCACCACATCCACACGTGGAAAAACTTACAAAATTTTATCAATGTGCAGTAAACTACTAGGCACTCTTTCTATATTCCTTTTCCCATCACTGCTGATTACCAAGGTATTGTGTAAACAGAAGCTTTCTCCTTTGTAGTCAACATCCTTCTCCTGCCAGATTCATTCAGTGATGCCACAATTCAGTGTTTGTGACATCACAATAGCTTCCATGGTGACTAATTGTGCTGTCAAACTCTGGTGTGTGACATCTCTGAATGAATCAGGCAGGAGACTGATTAGGAAATCAAAAGCTTCTGTTTACATACAAATAACTTGGTAATTAACAATGATGGGAAAAGAGCAAGATACTTATCAGTCTGCATTTATATACAGCAGAATCCACATAGAGTGGAACTCCATTTTATAGTGAAGCACAAAGCAAACCCTAGATTGTTTCATTTAAGTGCAGTGTACAAACTGCAACTTGAGTTATAATGAAACTTTTTTCCGTGGGGAAATAACTGCTAAAAGAGTGTTCCAGGGTTAGCAATCCAGTAAATCCATGTTACTGGTGTTAAAATACACTTTATGATTTGAAGAAGTTGAAAAAGCATCCGAACTAAAAAAAAAAAAAAAAAAGCAGTTTGCCGTATGAAAGAAACTTCATCTGAATTCTCGATCCTATAAAGTGGAAATTCATATGTACAAAATACATGCAGGTTGGACCTCCTGGTCCAGTGCACTCAAGACCTGAGCTGTCCCAAACCAGGGAGTTTGCTGGCCCGAGGGAGATCGGTGCTCCGCTGCTGGCTGCACTGCTCATGGACTCTGGCACAGGCTCCCCTCCCTTCTGCCTCAGGGTCTCCAGGGGTTCCTGGCAGGACCCTAGGCCACTGCTGGCCCCACTGCCACAGAGCATTCCCTGGGGTTCCTGGCTGGGGCCACCTGGCCACCACCAGCCTGCTGCACCAGAGGCTGCCCAGCCACACTGCCCCGCTGGTGCTGCAGATTCCAGCCGCCCATCTTCGCCAGCCCTCCTTCAGCCGGCAGTTCCCCGGTAGAGGCTGCCCAGTCACCCCGGCCCTGCTGCTAGTGGGGAATTCCTGGTTGGGGCTGCCTGGCCGCCGACAGCCCCGCTGCAACCCTCCCTGGTCACATTGCTCAGCTGATGCTGGCGGTTCCCCGGCCAGGGTGGGAGCTCCCAGCCACTGCCTGGCCCCACTAATGCCCGGATGGGTCTCCCCAGACAGCTTGCTCTGCTAATGCCAGGGGATCCCCAGCCAGGGTGGAGAGGGTTCTCCAGATGCCACCTAACCCAGCCAGTGCTCCCCAGCCCCTGCATTGCTCCCACCTCCAGGGTTCTTTGGTCCAGCAGCATCCATGGCCCTGCCGGACCACAGATGTTGCTGGACCAGAGAGTCCCGGATTTGGAAGGGTCAACCTGTATTACATTGTAAATCATATTCAGGAGAATTCAAATACTACCCATCCTCCAAAATCACCAGCACAATTTTGATTAAAACTTGTTTAGCACATTTGCTATGCCACCAAATTTTGCTGGCCCTTAGGGGTATGTCTACACTAGCCCCCTAGTTCGAACTAGGGAGGCTAATGTAGTCATTCGAAGTTGCAAATGAAGCCCGGGATTTAAATATCCCGGGCTTCATTTGCATCTTCCCGGGCGCCGCCCCGTGGAACGAGGTGTACCGGTAGTTCGAATTAGCCGCGGGCACGGAGTTCGGACTAAGGGGGATTTAAAAATGGCGGCGCCCAGGAAGATGCAAATGAAGCCCGGGATATTTAAATCCCGGGCTTCATTTGCAACTTCGAATGCCTACATTAGCCTCCCTAGTTCGAACTAGGGGGCTAGTGTAGACATACCCTAGGTGGCTGCTCTTACGGGCTTTTTTTGCATGGATTTCAGATGGTGCCAGATAATGGAAGTGGTCTCATCATCATCTTCTCTCATTATCCCACAGCTCAGGCTACAGTGAGGTGTTTCATACTCTAAAACCTTCCCTTTACAGGCAAAGTTTCTTGTAGTATGTCTAGATACTCTTGAGATGTGGAACAGCCATTCTAGCTGTTTTGGGGCGAGGGGAATGAAAACGTAAGTGATTTTCATGGCTCTGTGGAGGTGTTTAACAAAACTATCTGAGCCAAGTAGCAACTATCAGCAGAAGTAATGCTTAGTTTAGAAGGTGGCTCTGAAGCCATCCAAGAACACGGTGGCGCCCTAATACTTTAATTTTTCCACCTAACCTACTCTGCTGCATAGGATCTCTGTTTGTAGAATCAGATCAGTAACCTCTTTAAAAAGGGCAGGGATCACATAATGGTGGCAAGCATAGATAGCGACTCTGGGTGTTTTGGGGCTGGAGCATCCAAGTGGAAATATTAGCGGGTGCCCAGAACCCACTGGCAGCCAAGCTTCCCCCTATCTCCCTCACCCTACCACCTCTTGCCTGCTGACAGCCCTGCTGCCTGCCTCCTCCCCATCCCTCCCAAAACAGCTGTTTCCTGCCTGCCCCAAAACAGCTGTTTTGTGATGTTCAGGAGGCTCTGGGAGAGAGAGAGGAAGAGCTGGGATGTGGCACTCTTGGGGGAGGTGATAGGACGAGGGCTTGGGAAAAGGGTTTTAATCAAGGCAGAGCAGGAAGGGACAGGGTCAGGAGATAGGAGGGGGTAAGACTGGAGTGGAGTGGGATGATGAGCATCCCACAACTAGAGGGGAAGTCAGCACCGATGGTGGCATGATTTAATTTATTGGTGTGGAGTTCATTGATGTTAGTGTGGTGATACTTTAGGACTCCCAGCTACCAAAGGGGGTTTAACCAAACTCTTCACTTTCCACACACTCATTTGTATCTCCCAACTAATACTTCCACGTGCAAATTGCAGAAAACTATGTGAACATGCAAATTAATTTCTGTATTCAAAACTATGTATATAGAAGCAGTGTTTCTGATACAGCCTCCAGACCCATATAGATTCCCGGCATCTAATGTTTCCCTTCCTTAAAATCTGACATAAATTTATAAAATTTGAATTAAGCCAACCTTTTTATTTGTAGCTTTGGAAATCTTGCACGTTCTTAGAAATTAGTGTCTTCCTTGCATTCTGTTTCGTTCGTTCTTCAGTTCTGCAGCAGGTTGGTCGAGTAATTGCGTTTTGCAAAAGTGAGGCCTTCTACTTGGATTTTGTATAAACAAAGATTTGAGCTTACATTTCTGTGTTTGCCCTGGAGAGAACCATTACTCTTGAGATTATCACTTGAGTTGATTTTTAGACTGTGAGAGTTGTGAGACCATCAGTCTGTGTTCACTAACATGTGAGACCATCAGTCTGTGTTCACTAACATGTTGATGATTTTGGTTATGCCAAAGCCCTTAAAGGGAGGACATGTATGTTGCTGTCCTTTTGCTTCACTATTACCTACCTATTTTTGAAAGGGAAGGGAATTGAATTATTTCAGTTTCTTACTAATGTCTGATAAAGACGATGATGAGATAACGTGTTTGTGAAAATAAGTTTCTGAATCATGTAAAAATCTCTGCCTGTAAACCTCATTTTCTAACTGGAAAGGTTTATTTAATATTGGTAAGTGAAAACAAAATTTTACATACCTGGGACTGTGATAGAGCTCTAAAGTGTAGAGCTGGTGTAGGAAATATGAATAGGAAAGTAATGGCATTGTGTGGTTCTGGATTCACATAGCCTCGTTTATTTCCACATACTGTACAATTTGTTTAATTTTATGAGTAAAAATAGGACTTTCCTAGGAGCCACTTCAGTAACTGAAAAAATGAAAATCAAGCTGTTTGTTACATCTGACTGCTGCACAATGCCTTTAATAATGTTTCTGTAATCAGAACTTTCTGGGTATTATACCCCTGGAGAAATGAGATGGATCCTATGCTGAACTCGGCTGCATTTATTCTGCAGTTTTAAACAGTAATAAAAAGCAGTTTTAAAAAATGGTTGTCATTGTGAAGTGACCCCACAGAGGATTTTGAACAAATACAAGGAATAGATCAGATTGGTTAAAAAATGCCATTTTTAGTAACTTTATCAAATCAGCCTTCCTCAAATGTTACCTTTAGAGTTCTCCAGAGTGTTATGTGGTTCTTTGTGGATTATTATTGTCTAGTACATGGACATTCTTTACCCATCATGAAAAATCTGTTACAGATGTGCACAATTGTAGTATGCCCATGTATAATGGCAATGTGGAATTAAATCCTGGTATGAGATTTGATTAAAACTGGGAGACAGTTCATGCGGACAGCAAGAAGTAGAGTAGCATGTTTAACTCCTTAAAGATAAGCATAAAGAAACCAGAAAAAATAGATAACGCTCAATAATTATGTAAATTTACCTTTTAAAACTCTTGATGATGATAATTTTGGAGCCAAACGTTCAGTGTATCTCTAAAATTGTTGTGTTTGGTTCTAGGGCTATTAGGTATCATGTAATTGAATAGTCGTGTAACCATAAGAAATATTAGCGGTTACACGACTATTTGATAGTCCTCAGGAGTGGGGCTGGCAGCCATTGTGCTCCCCCATTGCAAGAGAGCCCCCTGTGCTCCTGCCTCTGAATCAGGGGCAGCAGCATGGGGTGGCAGGTGGAGCCGGTCCACGAAAGGAGCTGGTTTAAAAACCAGCTCCCCTTATGGACTGGCTACCTGCTGCCCTGCGCTGCTGCCTCTGATACAGGGGCTGCTGCCGTGAAGTAGCCTCTGCCCATAGTGGGCCCAGGCTCACTGCAGACAGAGGCTGCTTCGTGGAATGCGGAGCAGCCTTTGTCTGCGGGGGAGCTCAGCCTGCCACAGACGGAGGCTGCTTTGGGGCACCTCCCCTTCCCTCCCACTCCGCTGCTGCCTCTGATAGAGGTAGCAGAGCGGAGGCGGGGGCAGGCAGCACTGCAGAGCCAGTGCTGGAGGGAACTTGCTTTTAAGTTGGCTCCCACCAGCACAGGCTCTTGCCTGCCCTCCTCCCCGCCTCTATAGGAGGTAGTATGGGGGGGGGCAGGCAGGTCTTCAGAGCCGATACACATGGGGAGCTGGCTTGAAAGCTGGTTCCAGGCTACCCTCTGCAACTGCTGTCTCTCTGTCAGAGGCAGCCAGCTCTTCATGGGCACGGTCTCTGGCTTCCGGCCCCCCTCCCGCCTTGGCTTATTGGTTACTCGTATAGTCGACTACACGTTGACATCCCTAGTTTGTACAGCCGTAGACAAATAGCTATGTAGAAAGCCTCATCAATAAAAGTAGAAATGTCCTGTGTTGTGTAATAAAGATGTTGACATGTAGTCAACTACACAATTAACTGGTAAGCCTAGGCGGCAGCAGCAGCATGACAGAGCAGCCTCTGAGATCCTGCAGAGCAGCCTTTGTCCGTGGGGAGCTCAGACCCCCCCACAGACAGGGGCTGCTGCCCCACCCCCAGGACTATCGAATAGTCATGTAACCTATAATATTTTGTGTGGTTACGTGACTATTCAGTTGCACTATATCTAACATCCCTATTGTGAAAAGATGTCGCACACTGACAGCTATGGGTTTTCTTCCCCTCCACATCTAAATTGGCTAAAATGCTCAAATTCTGAGTGGCTTGTCTCATCAACATGAAGTAACATATTTTGGATTTTGAGCAGAAATGCCACCACAAAATTTCAGACCTAGATTGATATTTAGGACTCTTTATTCATCTTTATGCAATACCTCTCTCAAACATTTTCATGGGGTATATTTAGACAGACTAAACAGCAAAGTACAAACTGCACTGACACAGATAAGCAAGACATACTCTGAAGGTGACTTTAAAATCGGTGTGAGCCTTACACTGTATTGTGAAAGATAAAAGACTTTAAGCTCTGTAAGATGAACCAGGACAGTCAGTGTCTGAACCCATGGACCTTTATAGGGTACACTCTACTAAGGAGTTGCTAATCTTTAAATCCAAACATTACTGGGGTGGAGGGTGGACACCCAACTGATTTGTTACCTATTGGAGAAAGTGATGGTCTAAGGTGGCCAGGACCCAAACAAAGTAGAGATTTATGGATTAAAATCAGTATCTCAAGTTACATTCAGAAGTCAGTGGAAAATTTGGAGACTTGGGGGGAAAGATCCTAAGCTGATGTAATATGTCACAGCCTCATTTAATTCAGTGAAGCTATGGCAAGTTATACTACAGGTTGAACCTCTCCAGTCTGGCACCCTCAGGACCTGACAGGTGCCGAACCAGAGAATTTGCCAAACCGCAGGAGGTCATTACCAATGCTTCACTGCTTACTGGGCTCTTAAAAGACATTTAGGGATAAACTAGAGCTATATGACAGCACAGAACACTGAGAGCCAGGACTGGTGGCTGTAAACAAACTTTATAGGACTAAGGGAAATTTGGTCACACCCATGATAAGTGGATATCTGGTAACTAAAACCATGCCAAACCACGGATATTGCCAGACCAGAGAGTGCCAGACTAGAGAGGTTCAATCCGTAGCTGAGGATCTGCCCTGAGGTAAAATGCTGTTTAAAAGGGAGGCTGCTGGAAGCCCTGGCTGGCTGTATCTTCCAAATGATCTTCAGGGGTAGGCCAAGAAAAAGTTCAGTAATACAATTAGGGATGTAAAATCCCGTTTAATCAGGTAACTGGTTAAACACTTAAATGGAGGTGGGTGCGAGGCCACTTCATCTGGGTTGGAGTGCTTCTCCCCTACAGAGTGGCACAGCGGGCCTGCTCCCCCCACCATGTGCAGGAGCTGCTCCAGTCCAGCCGGGTTACTAGGATTTTAACTGGTAACCTTAACTGGTAAGCATCACCCTGAACAGGTGATGCTTACTGGTTAACCATTCACATCCCTAAATTAAATCTGATGGCCTCAAAGACTTGGAAACCTCAAATCCACAATGACATGTCACATTTGAGCCAAGTGCAGATGGGGAAAAGATTATTGGCCTGCCAGTGGATCATTACTAAAGAAATGTAAATCTTAACTTGAGTTTGCTAAATTAAACTGAATGGCAAGCAAGAATATGCTTGCTTTTGTGATTTCAATCACTTTTTGCTTTTTGCTAGCCTTGGAAAAAAAAATCACAAGAGAAGCTTTTTCCCATGGTAACTTGATAATTCTGGTCCTGACTGAAATGTAAAAGTGAAGTGAGAGAGGAATTACCTAAACTCCTGTGAACCACAAGAGGCTTGCATTTTAAGCAGTGTTTTAGGATCGTTGAGTTTTTATTTGAATTGGTTTGCTAATTCCTAGTTATATACTAGAAACTTTGAAAATTAACCATCTGAACAATCTGGAAAACATTGTATGCAGTGGTGTTGCAGCTGTGTTGGTTCCACAATATTAAAGAGACAACAAGGTAGGTGAATTACTATCTTCTATTGGGCCATTTTTTGTTGGTGAGAGAGGCAAGCTTTCAAGCTTACACAGAACTCTTCTTTAGGTCTGGGAAACATTCAGAGTGTCACAACTAAATATAAATTGGAACAGATAGTTTAGCATAAATAGGTAACATATACTGCAAGGGACTATTCAACGTGAAGTGGCCTGTTAACACCTCTCCGGTTGTGTGGGGCATTAGGAGAGGGGGAATAATGGCTTTATCTGACATATCTGTTCCACCTTATATTTAGCTGTGACACTGCTGAGTACATTTCCCCAAAGGAAAGAAGAGCTCTGTGTAATCTTGAAATCTTGTCTCTCTGATCAACAGAAGTTGATCCCATAAAAGATATTACCTCACCCAGATGGTCTCTCTAATATCCTAGGACCAACATGGCTAGAGCAATGCTGCATAGAACAGAAGTTGGTCCATTAAGAGAGATGACCTCATCCACTTTATCTCTGAAAAATACTGAGACGTTTTCCTAGAAACATTCAGTAGGCCTTGCCAGGACACTGACATCATTGTCCCGGAGTAGAGTTGCACCATTTGCCCTCTAGAAGCTGTTTTGAGCTACTTGTTTCAGTGGAATAATTCCCACTAAGCCAACCTGTCCATTCTTTGATATGTATTGTACTTCTTGACTGAATTATTAGAAGCCGTAGTGGTAGAATTTTTCATTAGTACTGATTACAGATTCTAGTGGCAGAAAATTGCCCTGTGATAAGTACAAAACCTCTGTCTCTGTCTGTTGGCACTTCTTTTAACTTCTTCTTAAATAAACCCAGCATCTGATAAATCTGTCCTGAAGTTCACTTGAGGATCATACTAGATTTTGAAATGTGTGGCTAAATAGGATGGTTTTTTTCCCTCATCTCAATTACTTTGCAAGCCTGAATAGTGGCCCCATCACTCTTGTTTCTTAAAGCTGTCCCCACTCCTTCACTGCATTACAATAAACCAACTACCAAAAGCATTCAGTTTGTGTTACTCAAGGTTCTTCCAAACACTGAGTTACACAAACCGTCCTATGATTTCTTCCTTCCCAAATGTCCTTATCTGTAGTGAAACCCCACCATGTTAAATTTATACCATTTTTAAAGCTGACTTGCTTTATCAATGGTTTAGGTCCCCTCGGTCCAGTTTTGGCCACAGAGGCTTTTGTTAACTTCATAAAGTATATCTGAGCTAGGGATGTAAGCGAGTAGTCAAATCAACTACTTTAATTCCTCCCCCCCTTGCTGCCTTTGTACCAGAGGCAGCAGCGCGGAGGAGGGGGGCAGGGAAAGCTGCTGCGAAGCAGCCTCTGTCCATGGCGGATCCAGACTTGTTGTGAACAGAAGCTGCTCTCCATCCTGCGGAGCAGCCCCTGTCCACGGGGAAGGGGGTCCCAGCCATGGTCGGGGCTGCTGCTGGAGCAGCCTCTGTTTGCGGCAGCCCAGTCTGGCTGTGAAAATGGGCTGCTCCGGCAGCAGTCCCGCTCCGCAGTGGTGTGTGTGTGTCATGTCCCAGCTCTCTGCTGGGACCTCCTGTGGATAGGGACTGCTGGACGCAGTGCAAGTCATGATTGAGCAAGCCTGGCTCAGTCTCAGCTTGCGCTGGGTCCAGGTGCAACCCCTGCTGCAGCACTGCATTTTAAACATAGTAAGAGCCAGGCAAAGCCACAGCGGTCCCAAACTGAGCCGGGTTGCTCAGTCCAGGCTCACACCGGGTGCGGGACTTACTCACACTGCAGAGCCACGATAGGGGTAGCTCTGGGACCCGGCATGAGCCAGGACTGAGTGCCTTCCCTTATCAACTCATCATGTAGTCGATGCAAATTGTATCAAGAACATGATTAGCCAGTTACCCGCCTCTGAACATCCTTAATCTGTGCAACACTAATTTAGACCAGTTTGACTAGTACTATTTGGAACATGTTTCTTTTTTTTTCTGACTGATTTAGACATTAATCGTGTATTTTTCCCTCCACAGAAAGGTGTTTGGAAGACCATGAGCTCGTTGTCCAAGTTGAGTCAACTATGGGAAGTGAAAGTAAATTTTTGTTCAGGAAGAATTATGCAAAATATGAATTTTTTAAAAATCCAGTGGTGAGTCTCATTATCCAGAATGACTGTAAAGCTGTCTGGGGAGCAGAAGCTGTTGTTTATTGTATCTTTGTATAGCGGTTGCTTATTGTGTCATTGTACAGGTGGTTCCCGAGTTACGAATGCATCGACTTACGACCGTTTGTACTTACGACCAACCTCCCATTAAGCGCATTACAGCTGGTCCCCGAGTTACAAATGTGCAATCCGCGCTTATGAATAGCACGGTCACATTTAAATGAATGGAGTCCAACTTACGAACAGATCGAGTTATGACCAAGTGTTTGGTACGTAACTCGTTCGTAAGTCGGGGACTATCTGTATAGTGCTTCACACATCGAGGATCCCACAGTATATTATATATGTTAATCATGGTCATGATAAGATCTTCATTGTACCAAACAGCTTTCTTGGAAACAAGTGACACAGTCGTCACTTGTGCCCCAAAATGACAATCTTGATGGTTATCAGACTGCACAATCTAATTGTCTCAAGGTGGCTTTTGCTATGTCTAATAATGACCAAAGAAAGGGAAAGCCTAGCTTGCTTTTTCTAAGCAGCAGTAGCTTAACTTAGTCATTGTCCTGAAAGTTATTGATATGAAGCCAGTTGTCCTAATAATGTGACTATCCAGACCTGTAGCTTTTGCCAGTAATGACGAAAGCTGTGGGTAACCTCTAAGGTACTTCTCATACCTGATTATTTTCCCTATGTATCAGTATGTATGTTGAATGGGGGTTCATAATAGGTGGGCATATTACTGTTTTCTAGTGGGTTGCTATCTCCTGTCCTGATGAAAATAACTCTACCTCTGCTTTTCATCCCCTCCCTTCTGCCTATGAAACTTCAGTTCATTTTGCATTATATCACCGAAACTAATGCTAGCACTATAAGAACCTAAAAGCTATTGTGATTTTGAACAGTACAGCAATCATGTTAAGCTTATTTGGAACCAGATTTTCAAACTTGTACAGACATGGTCCAATGGGTGCGAACCTTAGTTGTGTGCACTAGCAGTTGGATCTGCAAATGGTTGGGGCAGTTTGCCAAACATGTTACCTTGGAATATCTGGGTGGGACATACATGATTTATAACCTTTGTATTTCAGTAGTACTTTTTCTCTGCTAATCTCAGAGAGCTTTAACCTTAAGTCTTGCCACACCATGTGTTACAGAAACATTACCTAAGTTCACCAACTGTTCAGCTAACACATTTATTTAAGTGATATACTTAAGTTGGTAGTAAAGCTAAGAACAGAACCCATGAAGGTTTGACTTCTAATCCCATGTTCAAATGATGCTTCATTCTTTTTTTTTTTTGGGGGGGGGGTTTGGGGGGGGGGGGGGTACAAGATCAGGTCACTAGTCCAGGGTTTTCAAACTCTGGGTCGCAGTTTGTAAGGGCAAGCCGCTAGCTGGCCTCAAGCTGCTTCCCTCAGCTCCCATTGTCTGGAAACAACAATCTGGGACCAATGGGAGCTACAATCACCTGTACCCCGCAGAGATGCAGGTAAACAAAGCATCTTGAGGCCAGCTAGCAGCTTGCCCATATAAGCTGCAACCCAGAGTTTAAAAACCTCTGCAGTAGTCCATTCAGTCAAGTATAAGCATCTGGTGTTAGCCAGTACTTTTGGAAGACAGTACATTTAATTGTCATAATTCACCTGGTTAATTATATGATGGTGAGGGTGATTCCTCTTTCACCTTCAATCTATTAGTGCCTTGAAGAATGAGACTTTTATTAGCTAAAGTAGAATGAATAGGATACCTAAGTTCAATAGATTTTATTGCCATTTAGCTTGTTGGCAAATTCTTAATTTTGTTTTATAGCTACCCATGCATTCAGTGTTTTAACAATGATTAATAGTTGAAAGAGTAACATAATGTAATTAATGTCTACTGTAAGTATATCATACAGTACACCAAGGCACTTACGTGCAAGACATTTTAAAATGTGGTTCAAAAATTTGGATAGGAAGAGGAAGTCTGGAATAAGATAATCATTTGAATTAGGGATGTAATAGTGTAGTCAATTAACCGACAAGCAAAAGTGTATAGGTTAGTGCTATAGATTACATGCATTCTCTCCCCACCCCCAGTAAATTTTTTAGCAGGCTGGCCAGCAGCCTGGCTCAGTCCAGGGTTGTGATGGGTCCGGGAACTACCACCATTGTGGCTCTGCATTTAAAGTGTATTAGGAGCCAGGTGGGCAGGTAGCCCAGTTCAGTTCTGCCTTGTGCTGTGTCCAGGAGCTCAGATCCACCCCCCTTCCCCTCCCAGACAGGGGCTGCTGCCACCCCGCGCTGCTGCCTCTTTATCAGAGGCAGCAGCACAGGGTGACAGGCAGCTGGTACGTGAGGGGAGCTGGTTTTAAAACTGGCTCCCCTCACAGACCAGCTCCCGCCTGGCACCCCGAGGCAGAGGCAGCAGCGGGGTGTCAAAGGGCTCCTCGAGAGTGAGGCTGGAGCACACTGGCTACTGGCCCTGCCCCCAGGGACTATATAATAGTTGACTAACCAATAATAATTAATGAGGTTACTCAACTACTCAATTAACTGATATTTAACATCCCTAATTTGAATATTAAGTTGTTTTGACTTTGATGCCATAATTCGTGGTAAATAATGAGATCATAATATTGAGCATCTGTACAGCGCTCAGAGGATCTGGAAACACCATGTTACTGTGACGCAAGATACTTGGTTTTAAAATGAATTATTGTGCTGCAATGACAATTATGTAAGAGGAACGGGTGTTTACTTAGAACTTGTTAATATCTAGTGTGTGCATCAGGGAACGCTGTAGCAAATTTGCAGGTCTTGTGTTATGTATGTGTACTCAAAATTCATATTCATTTTCCTGGAACACTTTTTAGCTAACTGTTCATTATGAGAAATACATTAACATTGCCCTGAGCACAGTCAATGTATTGGAAAAGATTTTAAAAGGGGTTTTGTCTTGATAGATTGAAAAGTGTCAAGATTTCAAGCAGAGTTGCTAAGCAAATGGGGGGGAAAAAAGCCCTGACAGTTACACATCAATGCTTTTTCATAATTAAAGTTTGGGTAATTAATATGATTGATTCTGCTGAAACTGAACAATTCACGACTCCAACCTAATACAACATAGAATGGTACTTTGGTTATAGGGAGAAAACAACTATTTTAAAGTACTTAAGAGCACACAGTCACAAACCCATTTCTGTAGTACCTGAGCATCTCACGTTCCTTAATATAGCTTTCCTCATTACACTCTCTGAAGGAGGTACTATTGTCCCCATTTTACCCATTGGGAGCTACAGCACAGAGAAGCTAAGTGACTTGCCCATGGCCTCACAGAAAGTCTCTGGTGCAGTAGGATCAATAATTTAGGTCTCCCAGCTCCTCAGCTAGAGCCCTAACCACAGTACCATCCTTTCCCTCCATTGCTCCAAACAAAAGACTGTAATTCCTAACTTGATGGGAGACCAGTAGCCCACAGGTTGCACACAGCTCGTCAGGGTAAACCACTGGCAGTCCACCAGGCAGATTGTTTACCTGGCATCCGCAGGTACTGCCACCTGCAGT
Organism: Rafetus swinhoei; assembly: GCA_019425775.1. NCBI lineage: Eukaryota > Metazoa > Chordata > Testudines > Trionychidae > Rafetus > Rafetus swinhoei. The sequence goes on from CM033424.1 coordinate 157,607,307, forward strand.
TTCCACTGGCTGTTTCACCATTCCTGGCCAATAGAGCTGCGGGAAGTGGTACTGGGTGCAAGGACTTGCTGGCTTCTGCTTCCTACAGCTCCTATTGGCTGGGAACATTGAACTCTGGCCAATGGAAGCTGCGGGTGGCCATACCTGTTGAGCGCAAGGTAAACAACCTATCTGGCAGCCCACCAGTGACTTAGCCTGATGAGCTGTGTGCAGCCCATGGACCGGAGGTTTCCCACTACTGTCCAAACTCCTGACCCTACTTCAAAAGCGATCTTAGATTGAGTTTTCTGTTGTAGAGAAAGGAGAAGAATGTTCTTTATAGAAGATAAAATTTATCCTTAATTTCACACATGGAGAAATGTACTTATGAAATATTTCAAAATTTCATTTTTTTAAAAAGCCACATCAGTGTAGTTGGGGTATTTTGTAGGGGAAGAAAGGAAGTAAATTCGACTTGAAAGCTTAGCATCGCACATAACATAAGGAAGTCTTTAATTCAGTTAGAATTAATAATCATAGATGGTGGAGACTAGAAAAGATCCATCTGATCTAGTCCATCTATGTACTAACTAACCAGAAGTATGTAAATGCATTCTAACTCCAACATGTCTTTTTTTCCCCCCACCCCGTAGAATTTCTTTCCAGAGCAGATGGTTGCTTGGTGTCAGCAATCAAATGGCAGCATCCCACAATCACAACTTTTGCAGGTATTCTAAGACATTGTGCTAAAGTAGTCTTTATAAGGGCAAGGGAAGAAGATGAGAGGACTGGAAATGTGACCAGGAAAAGAGTGTATGTTCATAATGTTGAATTTTTTTGCAGATTTTAACCAGCCTAATTTAGATTTTAAATAACTATAAACACTAACTGTTAGTTTTCATATGCCCGCTAAATTGCCATCTGGCATTACCAAGGGCTGCTGCTCTTGGTAGTGCCAATGATGGCTAAGCTGTTGCAGTGTTCTGTGGGAATGTGATAAATGTCAGTTTGCTGACCACACAGGTCACAACTGCAGAGCAGCTAAAGGTATACTTCCCAGATCAGGAAATCTAAAAATAGCAGTGTAATTGTTGCAGCCTGGTTGGTAGGACAGGTTACCTGCCTAAGTACAGTCTTAGCTGAGACCCTGTGTATGTAGACGGACATCTAGCCTATGCCACTCCCCCCAGCTGTGGGAGTTAATTATCTCATCATCTTAGGCACTTTGCAAAAGTCCCATTGGTTAACTTTCTACATCTTTCGGTGCCTGAATACCTTTAGAAATCTGAACCATGTCGACCGGAAACAATCATCTGTTCGGTAACTCTGTTAATATTTCCCTTGTTTCACAAAATAATTTTAAATGCAAAACTCGTTTATGATAAACTTCCTTACCTTCTTATATAGTCAGCAAATTTATAGTAGTTTTATTTAATGAAATCAATTTTCAAATGTTGGTTTTGTACATTTTTAATTACATGACAATTTCTGTCCAAACGTGGCCTGAAAGAAATCCCAAATAAAAAACACCAGTGTCTAGTAAATAAGAAAGGAGTGGATCACCATTTGCTAACATAATAAAACGTAAAAATTAAGATTGTGAATAAACGTGTTAAGCTATATAGCTGCTTTAATAAATGTGTGTAAAAATAGTGTCTCCTAATGATTACACCAAATTTAGTGTAAACTTTATTTGCTTTCACATAAACGTATGTCAGTGATTATATTAGAAAGAATCAATCAAAAATAAATAGAAGAACTAGAGGACACCAAATGAAATTAATGGGTAGCAGGTTTAAAACTAATAAAAGAAAGTTCTTCTTCACACAGCGTGTAGTCAGCATGTGGAACTCCTTGCCAGAGGAGGCTGTGAAGGCTAGGAATATAACAGAATTTAAAGAGAAGCTAGATAATTTCATGGAGGTTAGGTCCATAAAAGGCTATTAGCCAGGGGATAAAATGGTGTCCTTGGCCTCTGTTTGACAGAGGCTGGAGAGGGATGGCAGGAGACAAATCGCTTGATCATTGTCTTCGGTCCACCCCCTCTGGGGCACCTGGTGCTGGCCACTGTCGGCAGACAGGATACTGGGCTAGATGGACCTTTGGTCTGACCCGCTACGGCCGTTCTTATGTTCTTATGTAAAAATAACTAAAAACATGAATACAAAACAAGATTAAAACCAATTGTTTAATATCCTGAATGGCACTAAGGCAGATAGGAGAAAAGAAATGAATGATAGATGCTTGCCTAAAGTTTTGTATTATTATTTATTATTATATACACACACACATATACACCTTTTGGAACAATGCTGCATAAATATAATACACTTTATTCAGTTCAAAATAATTCTAGGTTTTTATTCAGTTCAAAATAGTTCTAGGTTTTTATAAAGGAGTATGTTGTGGCAATAGTAACAGAGCACGTGCTGGACATACTGAAAGAAGCAGACATTGACCTACAAGATTTTTTACCTCATAATATGGCTTATTTTTGCCAAGCGAATAAAAACCAAGACAAAACAATTTTTTTTTAAATTGTTATCTATGTAATATTCAAAGGCCATGAAACATTAAGTCCTAACTGACTGGCTTCGTCCAACGGCTGTCTCTGGATTAGACCGATTTTCATGTCTAATCAGCACTCTACTTACACATGTATTTCTAAATTGACTAGTATTTTCAAAACATGTAACCTAAAAGTTAGGCACTTACATAAGTGACCTGTCTTCTAAAGTGCTCAATGCTTAACAACTCCCGCTAACTTCACTGGGTTTACTCTTGATTTATACTCCATTACTCTTGATTTATTTGATCTTGCACAAAGTGAGAAGAGAACATAGCAGTAGCTTCCAGGAGAAGCACTTCAGCCTCAGGTGGAAGACTGAGAATTTGAGGCCAAAAAGGTCCTGAGCTCAGTAGCCCTGGTCTTACCCTACTGGTAATCAGTAGTTTTAAATGGAAGACCTGTCTCAACAAAATTGAAATGTGTTCAGAGAAAATCCCTACCAAATGATGGCATTGCAGCAAATACATGTACTTGAAGAGTGCTTTAAATTAAAAGATCGGATAACAATACTACATTACTACCTCAGCCAGCCCTAGGTTTCTGTGATTTATGTGCCTGAATGCGTATTAAACTGTTCCCATTAGTTCCTGTTCTAGCGTCTCTAAAGTTAGGAATAGCATACCAACCTAATTTTTCAAAATATTTCTGGGTAAGAATCGGTTAAATGTGGTATATTTGAGTTACTGAGTATGAAATGTTCTGCTGCCTGTCCGTATTGCCAGGCGGAGCAGAGGGGGGTACGTAGGATATGAATTTGAGGTGGATAATCCATAAATTGGCTGTTCATTACCTAAATTTGCTGGATGAAGTTTTGCATTCCAGTCAGTTTCCAAGCTACACTTGCTGGTGCATTTTCTTATGGCTTTTGGGTTTCTTAGAATTAATAAGCTGCTTGCATAGGCGCCAAGTTCTCCTCTAGCTGAGGGTACTAGACACTCCCTCCCTGCACCCCAAACCCTTATCCCACTCCATTCTACCCCTTCTTCCAAGCTCCTGGCTCACCTTCTTCTCTGAGTGTTCCGTACCCCACTTCCTCCTCCCTCCACCTGCCCCCAGTTGACCGGAATACGATGAAACAGCTGTTTGTAGCTGGCAGAAGGCCCTGGAAGGGAAGTGGAGGAGATGAGTAGCAGAGCGATCAGTGGACAAGAAGCACTGGGGGAGAGGGAGGTGCTTGCTTGCCAGTGGGTGTTTGACCACCCATTACATTTCCCTGTAGCTGCTCTAGCCCCAGAGCACCCACAGAGTCAGTGCCTGTGGCTACCTATGACTGTGCTAGGTAAATGTTGCTTTGAAACATCAGTTTGTATTCATCAATGCAAGAGGAACAGAAATATGGAAGAATGGTTAGCCCTTTGGAGGCCTCAGTGTTTGTTGCCTGGTAAACAAGATACAACAGCATAGATTTAGTGGACACTAACTGTCCACATGAACCCAGCTGCCATGCACCAAAAGTTTCCTAGTGCACGTTGACTAACTTTGCTTTAAAATAAGATAGCAGCTCTTAGTAGAGATGTTAAAATTAGATTAATCAACTAATCGAATAGTTGATGGAATTCAATTAGTCGATAAGGGCACTTCCACTTTGAAATGTAGCAAGAGCTCACTGGGCTGTTGCTACATTTCAAAGGCAGAAGGCGGTGTTGTGCCTTTGAAATGTACAAGCGCCCCAGCAGGGGATTCTTGTACATTTCAAAGATGGAACACCGCTGCTGTGCCCCTGCCCCCTCCCACGGAGTTGGAGCTGGGGGGGAACTGGCTTATAATCCGGCTCCCCCCAGCACCTCCTCTTTTCCCCCACTCACCTTGCTGCCTCTTTCTGATAGACGCAGCAAGGGGGGGGGGAAGTGATTTGTCAGCTAGTGTGTCGACTAGTCGCTTACATCCCTAGCTCTTACTCAGAGACATTAAGTCTAAGTCACTGAGTGTAATTGACTGCTTCTTGCTACAGGGCTGCTGTAAGATTTGTCAGTGTTTATGGTACATAATCATAAAACTTTTAATTTTCCTCTCCAACAGAACTTTTTAAACTCCAGTAGCTGCCCTGAAATTCAAGGTTTTTTGCATGTGAAAGAGTTGGGCAGGAAATCATGGAAGAAATTATATGCATGTTTGAGAAGATCAGGACTTTATTGCTCCACAAAAGGAACTTCAAAGGTAATTTATATATATTTTTAAGAATTCAGCTATTAAAATTGTTGGTATTGAAAATGAATTTCTATGTACAGTAGATTTTTTTTTTAATATAAAAGTTTCCACAGAGTTTTCTCTTAACAAAACAATACATTAAATTATGGGCAAGTAGCAAACAAGATAGGTTAGTACATACCTTCATCTTGACATATCTGAATTTTTTTATTATTATAATAATAATATACTCACAAAGACATATGTTTTTAATATATAAAAAGATATAAGTGGCTACCAAAGTTGCATTAAATGAGAGATTAGGGATAGGGAAGAAGACACTTGTTTCATAAGTGACATTCTTATGGGTTTATTTAGATGGTAACTAAAGGCTTAATTTAGTTATAAATTAATTATTACATTTGAAAAACAAATTAACATTAATCAGAACCAATACAGGCATGTAAAAGGCAATACCCAGCTTTAAGCATCATTTAACATCATAGCGGGATGTAACTGTCAACTTTCAGTATAAACCTCCTCTCTTCTCCTACTGTTGTGTGGCTTTGGGTGGTTAGTACTTTTTGTTTTTGGTCTCATGGCATTTCCCTTGCAAGCAAATATCTTAGACATACAGATCAATTTGTCAGTATGTATCCTGAGAACAATTTTGGCATTATGTTTATAAATTCATAACCAGTTTGAAGAGGGCAAATGGTTAATTTTTATTGTATATTAAATAAAACTTCAAGTGCTTAGAGAGAGGCAGTTTAAATGTGCATACACTGCCCTCTGATGGATGTTATTCTTCAGAGACGGTATGGCACTGAAATGTTTCAGTGAGTTAATCCTACCATTTAAAAGGTACATTATTTCCGCAGGAGCCAAGACACTTGCAGTTGTTAGCTGACCTAGAAGACAGCAATATCTTCTCATTGATAGCAGGCAAGAAATTGTATAATGCTCCCACAGACTATGGATTTTGTGTAAAGGTAATTCTTCTCATTAACTTGATCTCAAGGTGGAACTGACATCATCAGACTTTTTTTTTTAACAAATTTGTGATGCCCTTAGAGTCAGGCAGTGGGAAAGTGAGGGTAGGAGGGCAGCATAGTCTGACCATAAGGAATACAACTTGCTCAGCAGCAAATCGAATAACAATGACAGTTGTTCCAGGTTGTGCATGTACTAATATATGATTTTTTGTTTAAATGATGCTGTCAACTTTAAATGTAAAAGTCAATGGCATTTTCAAATGGTTGAGCAGACAAGACCTCATGTTCCACAATGGGAAAACTAGAATTGTACACTTGGGTCTTACTCTGGGGTTTCAGAAGCTCTGATGTTAAAGTGACGTGAGAGGGCCCTCAAACTTTAAAAATATAATCCAAGGGACATGGATGTTCAATTTCTGTGTGGGATTATTGTAAATATCAGTGCTTCTGTGTTTTGAAAACCTAGAACATCTTTCGGACTGGCAGGTTTGAGTATAATATCATCTAACTCCTGTCAAGTGGCGAGCCTCTTAAAGGGTGTTGGTGTTCACAACCTTGCTCCAGACTTTAACATATAATCTCTGCTTTTCATATCTTAATCATGGTGAAAAGGAAAGCTGCTTATGAGAGCAAGTGCCCAAATTTCATAGCAGAAGATCATATACTAAACAGAAGTAATTTCAGCAATAGGACAAATAGCTTCTTTGCTTTAAAGTAGAAAGTCAGTTTGAAAAATGAAGAGTAAAGTCTGCAGAAGTCTGTTTTTAACTCTTAAGTCTGGCATGCCTGCAGTTTTTGTACTGGTATGTCTGTGCCAGTTAGGGAGACAATTTTTTTAACCAATAAAGTTTTATTTTATAAACCACCGGAGTCGTTGCAGTTATACCAGGAAAAAGATACTCATATTTGTGTAGCTTATTCAGGAAGCGGAATGAGATATACTCATAAAAAGGATTCTAATTTCTTCTAGGCTGGGGATTGTACTGTTATTAACTAAACCAGGGTAGCTTTTGTGTTTAGACAAAAGTCAGTATGCACCCCTCTTTTTCATTGTTGTCACCAACATATCTGGTAAGATTTTTACAGCACCTAAGTCCCATTGTCTATGTGTTGAAAACAAGGCGGCCTATAGTATGCCTCCATGTAATAGGACCCATGAGAAAATCTGAGTAGAGGATGGGGAAGGGGACAGGCCTGAGAGCTGCTTTTGTTTTTGTGTTGTGATGGGTTGTAGTGGAGCAGTGAACTTGTCTCTTTACTAGCAGGTACTGTTTAGCTAGAGATAAACACTCCCCCTGGGTAAGGCAGGATGGCTAATGGAGCCATACTGAATTAACTAGGAAAAGCCATTTGTATAGGCATTGAGGAGATGGGATGGAGCTCTCCTCCCCTCTGCTGTGGGTATCTATAACACAATGTCTGCAGTTCCTCTCACGGCACGCCTGATGTTCTCTGGCCTCTTGTCTGCAGAGGTATGGGTAGCTCCCAGTGTTCCCTCTAAGTGGCAGGGCAGCACAGCTTCACAGGTGATTAATCATCCCCGCCCAGTCAGTTCCATTCACGCAGCTTAGAGGGAACACTGGTAGCACCAGCAGTAATATTTCTGCCTTCATGTCATCTGCAGAGCGAATAGCAGGAGCTATTAGAATGGATATTTGTCAGGTAAATTTACCTATCAAAAACATAAACTTCAACTTTTTTTTTGCCATTACCCACAGTCTTCCTCATTTCCTGTGTAGGTGGTCAGAGCCACACATCCAAATAATTTATTAATCTTAACAGTAAGAATACAGAAAAAACACTCAACAAATAAGAAAGTGGTATCTGAGAGTGGTGATGTTAAGGGGGATCTGGTACCTGCGTCCATTTCTGCTGTAGACTCCATGTATGACTTTGGATGAGTCAGTTTGTCCCCAATTCCCCATCTTTAAAATGGGGCTGACTTTTTTATTTTAGGGGTTATTTTGAGGATTAGTCTTCTTAAATTGTAAAGTGTCTGTGTAACCTGAGCCACAATATGTTAGAGTGGCAGAATGTTGTAAGACGGCAAAGGTTACAAACTGACCACTCCTCTTCTACTGGGGACCCGTCAGGGAAGTTGGTTCTAGACTTTTCCTTTCCGATATATTTTAGCCTCTACTAGACACAAGTTCAATGTGAAATGAGTATTTTCTTGACAAATGCTTCCAGTTTTCTTACTCTCTGACTGCCTTTTCTTTATCAAGTGCTGTTGCTTTCCTGTTAAATGTAACTGAATTCCCTCTTACATTTTGTAGCCCAACAGAGTGAGAAATGAAACTAAGGAATTAAGGTTGCTGTGTGCGGAAGATGAGCAGAGTAGAACATGTTGGATGACTGCATTTAGACTTCTCAAGGTACCATATTTCTCATAATCTAAATTAGGCTAGGTCTGCAGCTGTCTTCATATTCTTGAGAGATTTCAGTTTCCCCATACTATTGTGCACTGAATAAACAAGGCAATATTTTAATGAAGAAATCTCTAACTACTCTGATTGAACTACTTACTTATATACCCTAAGATCAACTGTGTTCTGCAGCAGATACTTCAATTTTGGAAAGTAAAATACTGCATACAGCTTTTACTCAGAAGCTTGTAACCACTGGTTTAGATTGTTTTCGTTTGAGGCAAATATATACGTCATATTTTGCCATGCCAGGATTGTGTTTTATTTATATGTGCAATGAAAACAGTCACTGATTTTAAACTCATTATGGCAGTGTAGAATCTAGCAAAAATAGTTTTTAAGCTCATTAATACTAGTGATTTTAACTAGTATTAGATCCTGCCAAGTGTTCTGTTCTTGATTTTTGTTTGCTGTTTCCGGAGACAAACTGACTTTTAAAAACAGTGGTGGTCTTTTGCAGTCTTTTTGGCGTGGCTTCTAATAAAACATGATTCAACATCTGGCCTAGTCAAAATCACGTGTTGTAAACTGTTAAAATGTATGCCCTACATCAGTGGTGGGCAACTTGCCACATGGCCAATGGGAAATGCAGGAAGTGGTGGCCATCAAGTCCCTAGATCCTGCACCACTTCCTGTAGCTGTCATTGGCCAGGAACAGTGAACCACAGCCAGTGAGCATTGTGGGTGGCCATACCTGCATACACAAGTTCTCTGGTGGTTCTGATGAGTGCATGCTGGCTATAGGTTGTCCATCACTGCCCTAGATTTTAGTTAATGCATTTATAGCATCCCCATACACAATGTCAAGTCCCAGCCAAAAGGGTGATTTGATGCTGGGGTGAATCAATGTTGTATACTCCTGAGGCTAAACAGGAAGTACAATATTTAACAGCTGCAGTGCTCCAGTAGCAAAGTAGCATCAGTTTACCTGCAGGATTATTCTGCAACATCTGAGGTTAATATTATAATCTGTTGTAATCAGTTATTAATGGCAAAACAGTCCCTCACACATGATGTTTGCCAGAAAGTATTGCAGAGTACACAGAAAAGACATAGTCATATATGTACCTTATTCTGCAACACTGTTATTCCCCGACCTACCTCTCAGTTTCAAAAGTTTGTCTGGCCAGTCTTTAGTCCTGGCTCATTTCCTGACAAGAAGGGTAGAAAGTGATATTTTTAAATTTTTGTGTTGAGTACCACATAATTTTTATCCTCTCAATATTTAGTCTTGAGAAACAAGATTCGGTGGTTTGTGTTGAGTACCACATAATTTTTATCCTCTCAATATTTAGTCTTGAGAAACAAGATTCGGTGACCAATTCAAGGATGTGGCTTCCACTGTTTAGTCACAGGGGTTCTTCTACATACTTTGGGGACACCATTGTTATAGCCAAGCAAAATAATCACAATTATTAACCTTGCCTATTTTATTATTTTGAAAAGGAGAAGAAAACCAAAGATGGAACACTAATAATAAACTGGCTACTTCCATTACAATCTCTTCTGAATGCCATTCTTGTAGGAGAGCAGATATTACACCTTTGAGAATTGGGCTTTTTTGCTGGAGCCACTTTTCTCCTGGTAAATTGAGACCATAGTCTTATTCCTAAAGTGACTGTGAATCCCGTTTTAGAGGATAATCAAGATAGTTTATAAATGTGCAAAAAATTTGTTTTAGGCATGCGACTCCTGTTGATGTTTAGGAATAGCAAATAGTTTACTTTGCTCAATTATAATTTTTAATACTTCATTCGATGTATTAAGATTTATTTAAATCCATTACTTAGAAGCCATTTATGGGTCTTCTTAAGAAAGACCAATTAATGAATATTAAGAACCTTAAATCCAGTTAACTCCTGCTATTTTTTCTGTTTTATCAATGGGAACATCTACACCATGGGTTCCCAAACTGGGGGGCGTGAAGAAATTCTAGGGGGGGGCGCGAGGCAACCCAGCCATACACACGCCCATCAATCTCACCCCAAGTTTTGCTGCTATTTTTTGGGAGGGGAGGCGTGAGGGTTTCTCAAAAATCAAAAGGGGGGTGTGATGCCAAAAAGTTTGGGAACCACTGATCTACACAAAAGAAAAACCCAGGGATGGCCCATGACAACCAACTCAGTCTATGGTGATATTTCGCAGCAGTGTAGACTTCCGGGCTTAGACTGGAACTCTGGGAGTCCTGGACCCTCCTACCCAGCAGAGTCCTCTAGAGTCCCAGCAGCAATGAAACAGCCCCAAAGCCTCAGCTCTGTAAGCCCAAGTCGGTTGGCACAGTCCAGACACTGTTTTTATTTTGCTGTACCCAACACTTAGCCCCTATCTCCATTCCAGAACTATCTCATCTAAATATTTGTTGATTACCAGGAGGAACTGTTAATATTTTGAATTAAAAGAACATTTCCATATTCCAGTAAAATCACTACAAGAGATTTTAAATCTAATCTTTTGGCTCTGTGTGTGTTGGGAGTTTGTGTTAGTTTTTATCGTTTTCTCCTTCCTATGAAATGTCAAGAAAACATCTCTAAGACTTGAGTAGAGTCAGTTGGCTGCTGTCATTGTTTCACTGGTTCCATGCCTTCAGCTTTTGAATACACAGTATGCTTAATGTACATATAACACACATCTAATTGTCTTTGTTCACTTGTGGCAGGAAAATCTTAGATAACTTTAAAGGTTAGTTTTTTACTTCCGTTTTGTCTGGGTCTTTTCCGAACAAGGTTCAACAGCGACTGAAATTCTTTTTTTTATATCCAAACATTCTTGTAGTTCATATAGAAGTTTTTTAGTTCTGCAAGTAGTGTCTTAGTTCAATAAAGTCTGAGATTTTAGCGTAAATATCTATGAAAAATCATCAGCTTGTTTAATAGATTTTGCAGAGATGATTCTTCTTGTCTTCCTGAGTTGGATGAGGGAATTGCTGCTTGTGTGTACCAGACATTTTGCTAAATAATCCTCATTAATATCAGTAACTTATACTTACATCAGTAATCTGTTAAGCAAGGTCTTTAGATTCCGTGATGTTTCATAGAGCATTTTACCATTTAAATAGCAATTACATTAGAAGTTTTGCATTATTGAACATTCAGAAGTATGCATTTCACTAGTTCTTGCCACTTCAGTGTTTCAGAAATACACAAAGGATTTTCTAGAAAATATTTCTCAATTATAAATGTTTTTCTTGCAGCTTCCAGGAGCAAAATTTTAGAATGACTGTGAAATAGTTCTCTTTACTACCTACTCTTTTCCTTCTGATAATATGTCCCTATACATGACTTCTTTTTGCTGTTAACATCCTCTTGAAGCCAGGACCTAACTATTTTGCAAGGCCTGTTGTTTGAGATAACCCATTTCTTTTCCAACTGATGTTTTAGACAACAGATGTAATCTGTTCTGTGATGAGATACTCTGGTTTAGATGCCATATAGACCAAATAGTATTTACCAGAAGCAGTATACAATTTGCAGTTAAAAACCAACAAATATTTTATATTAAGAACCAAACACAAAAACTAGGCTTACATCCATATTTAAAAACATAGCATGTAAGACATCAGTATCAAAATAAAAACAAAATAGGAATTAAAAATGCATTTCAGAGTTAGTATAAATATCCCTAAGGGGTAATAAAAGTGGTTTTATCTCCCTGCACATTTGGGAGTTTGTCACGTTGACAGTCAGCAAAATTCCTGGGAATTTTCTTAGTTTAATTAAATAAAAATAAATGACTGTATGGTACTTTTCTACCAGTGCCATATGCATGAAAATACTGACTACTGTGTGCTAAGATTCAGTAAAAGTACAGACAAGTTTGTAATGCCCTAACATTAGAATAGTAAGTTATCAAAGTCACCTTTTGTATCGGCAGTGAAGTTCCTCTGTCACACATGCACATATGGAACTACAACTTTTCAGCCCATTGTCTGTGCCCTGATTGCATTAAGCTTTCATTTTCCTAACCAGAACTCATTTATTTGAATACTCTCCAGGTTATCTAACTTGTTAATCTTTAAGAACATTTCTCTGTAGACTACAGTACAGAAAATCCTTACCCTGTTTTGAAGTGAATACAAAACAGGCTGTACTAGATAAATGTTCTCCAAGAACAGTCCAGGATACAAAAAACAAAACACACATCCTGAATACAAAATGTGTATCTGATTTGTGCTGATCGGTGATATTCAGACCTCAGTGGCTAAATCACCCTGGTTTAATATGTGCTGTAAAAGAGTCGCAGGAGACACATGAAATGCTACACCAGAAATTCTCAGACTGAGTGAGCCAAAAGTGGCTCTTTAATGTCACTATCATAGTCCTGCCTTCAATTACTTTTTGGTGAATTTTGATCAAAACTGTCCAGACATGGAATAAATTGAAGCCATTATTTAAGAGTGAAAGTCATGTGGAAGGCATGGTCAAATACTGATAGCATGTATTGTAATTGATCGTATTTTTTCTACAGTCATAACTGCACATGCATCTAACCTTTGTCTTGTTTGATTAGTAACATACTTACTAATCCTTTTTTTGTAAGGGAGATTGAAGTACAATATCACCATTACTTCCTGTTGAAATAACTTTATTATAATAAATCATGCATTTTGAGATATTGTAACACTAACATAAAATTCAGAAGTGAACTGGAAAGGTTAAAATAAATATGTCTATACCCCAAAGAAATCCAAAAGTACACTGTTTATTTTACTATTCTCTGTGATTTCTAAAGGGTATTTTGGTGGGCAGAGGTAAAAGAAAGTACTGCCGCCACCTCTGCCTCTCAGTGCTGTGAAAACAGCTCTGCTTCACTCATTTCACATATAAAATTGCATTATACTCCCTGTGCGGTCTGAAGCTACATAGGCACAAAGCCAGTAGAACATTTGCAGTCTCTTAAGAGAATTTAATGCATAGGTCCATGCATTAAGTATGTTATAAAAATCCTTGCAAGATAGAAACATCTTATCACGACCATTGAAAGGAACATATAGCCCTATGGTATATCTCCCTGCCACATTTTAATTTCTTACACCAACCACTGAAGGATTGCATTTAGGATGTAAAGGGTTAACCTGCTACCTTGAAAGCATGAGCCTTACCAGCATGCTTACCAGGTGACCCGTTAACTGGAGGGCTGACCTGGCCAGAGCAGTCCCCCGCTCGCAACGCAGTGCGGCAGGCCCTGCCTGGCCCAGCTGAAGCAACCCCTTGCCCACAGCACAGAGCAGCAGGCCCGGCCTTGCCAGAGCAGCCCCTGAGATGTGCGCGGGGGGCTGCTGCAGCTGGGCCCACCATGTCACGGGCAGGAGGGCTGCTTCAGGGTTAACAGTGTTTAATTGCTTAACTTTTAAACAGTAATTAACATTTCTACTTAGAGCTATTATTTTTAAGTTGCATTATTAAAAAGGTAGGAGGGAGTTGAAAGTATGTGTTCTCTCTTCTCAGATAACTAAATCAATTAATTAGTTTCACGCAACTGTTAAAAAAAATCTGCTTTCAGAATGGTGAATATGCCAACTTTCACCCTTAAGTTTTGAGTCGCGGAAAGTGATCCCTTAGAATTGAATCGACTGTACAAACTTTATAGTCATCACTGTGTGCTCTGTCTAAAATTAGGGCTCATCTAGACTATGCTAAAGTGTCGAAAGAGGATATGCAAATTCTGCAGGAATTTGCATATGTTCTTCTGATCTCACTTTCGAAAGCAGAGCTTTCGAAAGTGAAAGTAGTCAAGACACTTTTTTTCGGCAACCCCCCACCTTTTGGAAAAGCAGCGTAAACCTCATTTTTTGAGGAAAAGCGGCTTTTCGAAAAAGGTAGGGGTTGCCGAAAAAAATGCATCTTGACTCCTTTGACTTCTCACAGAATTTGCATATCCTCTTGACACTTTAGCGTAGTCTAGATGAACCCTTATAGCAGAAGAGCAACAAAAACTGACTGTCCAAGCGGACTTCTCTCTCAAGGATGAATAAAACTGTAGTGGGAACCTTTGCGATACTCCGTTCACCATCCACCACTCCAGGAATTGCTAAGCAGAGTTGATTCTGCATGTGCATATGTATGCTTCATATTTGAGTGTGTGGATAAAGCTATTTATGCGTATTTAGCTTGTATATGTGGAGGTGATATCATTGTGATAAACTTAGCATGCATGTTTGACTGCCTTATCTATCTTGTGCACATTATTACATAATCCAGTTTGCTTCAGGGCTATTTCTAATACCAAAGTAAGCATACTGTACCAGTTCCAATGTAGATGTCATTACAGTAGTTGCTGTGAGGAGATGCAATTGAATGTTTCTTTTCCTTCCCTCTTGATCTATAGTATGGAATGCTGCTCTACCAGAACTACAGAATTCCTCAGCAGAGAAAAACTGTTCTTCCCCACTTCTCCACTCCAGTTGTAAGTACTGAAGTTATTTTTAAATATATTGTTGGTCCTCCATCCTTGTGTAAAAAATTTACAGTGGCTTACCTGATAATTCATACTTCTCAGAACTAGAACACTTGCACTGTTCATTCATGTTTATGAAATGCTGTCTCCCCAGTTCAGACTCTGTTCCTTTATAAATACATCCAAGCAGCCTTTATTAATACATCCAGCATCCAACCAGTTTTAACTGCTGGTGTGCACTGAGCAGAAACTGCCAATAAGCTATCCACAATTATTTCCAAAAGAGGATCCAGTAAATTTTAGGGTCTGCTCCTGCATGTGTTGAAATTGACTTAAATGAAAAATAGTCTGCAGTCAAAGTCTATAAGTATACACTTAAATTATTTTTGCCTATATGCTAGGTAAACATCACCTTCAATAATGATGCCCAATCTCCAAAAGCTTTGAAAGCCATTGGAGTTACATATAATACTTCCCTCCACCCCCACAAAAAATTGGATTGCGCTTATTCCTAATTGTATTTGCATGAAGCCAGCTGGTTATGAGGAGCTTTATCCAGGTTCAGTATTTCCTAATTCCACAAGTAAATAGGGACCATGGGAAAGTACCCTCTCAGTTTTCCCTTTTTGACTGTTAAGACTCATATTTTTACATGCCTCTTTTTCTTTGTACAAGTAAATTCCCCGTAAGTCAAAGTAACTGTGAAAGAGGGAAAGAATTGTTGAGCTTTCATTGCTTTGTACTATGCCTATTTTTTTTATTAGAAATTGGAATGTAGAAGTGCTAGAGTATTAGAGTTACAATCCCAAAGCCAGATCCCTCATTATCCTAAGTGAAAAATGGGCAGTACTTTAGCTGGCTGGCAGAAACAATGCAGTTAACTACTGTGAAAAGAGCGAGAATATGGAGGGCTTGTGAGAAGAGGGAAAGAATGGGGAATTTTGGCGCTCAACTTTTTTTGAGCCAACATTTAAAATAAATTCCTATAATGATAGTATGTGAATTTGAAAGAATCAAGGATTTAAATTGTATTTTGTGTATCATTAACTGCAAAAGAATACTCGTGAAATCAACAAAAAGAGCTGGAAGCAGAAGTGGTTTATTGAGCTGTATTATTCCTCCGTTTTGAAACAAGTGAAAATTTCCTTTTCAGAGAAGTGTATCTGAAAACTCATTAGTAGCAATGGATTTTTCGGGACAAATAGGAAGAGTTATTGAAAATCCTGCTGAAGCACAGAGTGCCGCGCTGGAAGAAGGTCATGCTTGGAGGGTAAGTATTTTCTCTTCCTGTTTAATAAGTGCCCATAGACAGCTGGAACACGCAGTGCACTATGAAGCTAATGCAGTGATGGTCACAGTATAGCTTAGCACGGACTTGCAACATTCACGCTGCAAGCATGCAGATATGAAAGAGTCAATTTCCATCTTGAGTGTAACTGTCACATTCACAACAACCTTCTACCACTGCTTCTCTGTCCCCCTAGTGTCCAGAGGAAGGTTGAGGGGGAAAGCAGACTCACCAGAACTTTACTGCCAGTTTGCAAAGCCAGTCTCTGAGGAGGAATATGTCAAATTAAATGCTTCCCCACATGGAAGAGGCTGGGGCTGTGACTAATGGCTTGCTCCCAGTAAGTTTAACTGCAGAATATACAAGAGGCAGGACCTCTTGCAATGAAAACTGATGTAATTTGTTTATAGTGTCATGTGGACAGACAGCTGCAGTACAAGTTTTCCCCACACACTTGTCTGCTAGGGAATACAAGTTATTACCTGAAGCACTAGCCGGTGCTTGCTGTATGGAAGACAGGCTCACTGTGCTTCATTGAGTACATGGTGTGTTGACTGGGCAGAAGCATATGAGACAGGTCTCCCCCTCCCCCCCTTTTTTTTCTACATTCTGAGGGTTTTATTAAGACCCAGCTTCTATTTTAAGTCAACAGAACTGGGCCTCTGCTTGTAGACTAGCCTCCCTGCCCCACCCCCTCAAAGCTGCATTTCTTTCTCTTTCTTTTCATTGTATTAAACTTCCCTGCCCCAGTTTCTTGTATATTAAATCTGCACTGCATGTTATCTAATTCTCTCAAGTCGAGGTTTCAGTCTGGATTTAATGCTCACTAATTTCTTCTGCAGAAACGCAGCACAAGAATGAACATCTTAGGTAGCCAAAGCCCACTCCATCCTTCCACACTGAGCACAGGTAAACTTTTATTGTGTAGTGACAATTGGAGAGGCCTTTTGGGGACAAAACAAACGAAAGTTTAATGTAGAAATGGATCCCAAAGCTGTAAAAATTAGATCCTAATTTCAAACACTAAAGTTTTAAATTGTAAGGTGGAATTCTGGTCTATTGCTAATGTCAGGATATGCAATGTAAATACCAGCAAGTGTAAATATTACTGAGAGAGGAGATTAAGAATTAAGTTAATCTATAATACAAGGGATTCCCTCTCCCCTTTTAAAAAAGCACTCAAATTTGGTTACAATCCTGAATTTTGCAAGTTAAATTTTATACAAATCTAGACCCATGAATATTTTTACAGTTTGGGTAAAATCCAATAGTCAGATACTACTTTTTTTCCACTTGGCCTGCCCTGTATTGTACTATTAGTTCTGTATATAGTAACAGTTAAATAAGATTTTAAAATTATATCATTGTTTGTTGTTATATGAACAACAGATTGGTTGTATGTAAACGTGACTTTTTTCCAAACTGAATGTCTTATTAAGATTACAATCTTAATGGTGCATTACTATCTTACATTTAATCTCCTTGGTTTTTGGAACGGAAAGTTTGAACTCCTTCATGTTGGCTTTATAGAGGATTTAAAGTTTACTTCATTCATCTAAGTGAAGAATGCAGGGTGAAGGGAGTTTTCACATTTGCTGCTATTATTTAAATATATATAGAATGCTGAAACCTTAGCAGATGCCCTCTGGTCTAGTACATGAATGACTTTTCAATTGGGAATACATTTTAAAGTCCCATAAAGGAGTAAGTGTCTTTGTCAATTTTAATTTTGAGGTATCTCTAAGTTGGAAGGATGAAAGGAAGAGTTTTTACTGTTCTATAACTCGAATGGCTTGAAAGGGTTTTCCACAAACTTCCCTTGCCTGGGTGTGAGATCAAAACATTTTTGTCCCTGGAGAGAATATTTTTTCCGGGAATGTATGGAACCAAGTGCGGTCACAAAATTCCTTATGTTATATCTATAAACCAGGGGTTCCCAAACTTTTTGACACGGGGACCAGTAAATCCATTCACGAGCTTTTGGGGGACCGGTAACAATCATTTGCATATTCATTAAACAACTGATGAATATTCAACTAAGTTGTTTCTGGTCCTCCCAAAGCCCCGAGTGCCAGCATTAGCAAAGCTTTTGATACAGTCACCCACAATATTCTTGCCAGCAAGTTAAGGGAATATGGATTGGAGAAATGGACTGTAAGATGGATAGAAAGCTGGCTAGATCAGGGTTTCCCAAACTTTTTACTTTAGTTGGAACCCTTTTTTTTTCAGTACTGTTTTTTGCAGCCCAAAAATATAAACGCATATTAAAAAGAATTAAAAATGAATACATTTTCAGTGTTTCACCCGGCTGCATCCTCTGCCCAGCCTGGGCCAGGGCTTGGGGGACCTGGCGCCGCATGGTCACTCCAGGAGGCAGGAGCAGATTGGGTGTAGGGTATCTGGCTAGGAGGGAGGGTGCAAGGAGGGGTAGGTTGCCAGGTGTCCAGTTTTGTACCCGATAGTCCGGTATTTGAGGCTTCTGTCCGGGAAACAAATTGAGAAAATACCGGATATATAAAATGTCCAGTATTTTCTAATTAGGTAAGTTTTATTATTATTAGGTGTATCAGTCCTTAGCTGCAAACTGCCTGGCTGGTAGATGTGCTCAGGCTGCGTGAGTGTGTCTACCAGTCAGGCATTTCTCAACTACTCGAGGGAGGGTATGTGTGTGTGTGGGGAATGGAATCCCCAGGGCCGGACTCACTCATGTGCCCGGGTCAATCCCGCCCCCTCCTCCCGATCTCCCCAGTCCAGCCCTGCTTCCCCATCTGGCCCTGCTTCCGGCCGGTTCCCACCGACCTCCCCCGGTCAGCCCCACTCCCTGATGACCCCCCCACCAACCCCGCTGCCCCCGTCCAGCCCTGCTTCCGGCAGCTGGTTCTCCTGTCCTCCTCCTCCCGGTCTCCCCTGGCCAGCCCTCCCCCCCCACCCCATCCCCTGGCCAGTCCGCTGCCCCCGTCCAGCCCTGCTTCCAGAGGGTGGTTCTCCAGTCCTCCTCCTCCGGATCTCCCCCGGCCAGCCCCCCCGCCCGCCCGTTCAGCCCTGGTTTCACTACCTGCCCTCCCCAATCTCTGCGGGACAGCCCCACTACCCCAACCCTGCTTCTGCCGCCCGCCCAGATCTCCGCTGGACAGCCCCACTATCCCAACCCTGTTTCCGCCACCCGCCCGGATCTCCGCGGGACAGCCCTGCTGCCCCCAACCCTGCTTCCCGGCGGCCTGTTCTCTCCTCTCTCCCTCCTCCCTCCCCCACACACTCACCTCCTCCCAGCCCGCCCCGCTCTGCTCCTCTCCTGGCAGCCATGCTGAGGCCTGTACCGGGCCGCGGCCCATAGTTTGGGAAACACTGCTATAAACAATAAAATGCCTTGATTGAAATCACTGCAGATGGTATCTCAGGTTTGCTATTGGACTCCTGAGGCTTTACTGGAATGTAGATCATATTCTTTGAAGAGATTTCAGTGTTTGACATATCTTTAACAATGTACACTTTTTAAAAGTCTTGCTACATGATTTTCTAGACAGAAATAAATATATCTTAATGCTGTTAACCATTTCCCTTTCTCTCCCCCCATGCCTTCTTAGTTATCCATAGGACACAGCACTGGTTTCATGGCAGGATCTCTAGGGATGAGTCCCACAGCATTATTAAACAGCAAGGACTTGTGGATGGGTAAGTAATAATTATCTCTCCCTATCATGGAGATTTTTTTTTTTAATAGCCTTCACAATGTACAAGATTCTTATGCATAAAAATGGGGAAAGCAAACATCTAAAATTTAATTCTGTGAGCTACCAATGAATTCTGATCTTGCACAAACACTGTTAAATTTGGGTAGTCAGGAGTTGGTTAAACCCTGTGCATTACTCTGGCATTGTACGTGCTCAGACTGACTTTTTGACTTTCCTTAAAATTCTCTGCCTAAGGGTGCATCTACACTGCAGGGTTTAACTTGAAATAAGCTATGCAAATTGAGCTACGTGAAATAGGGAGCTTATTTTGAAATAGGGAGCGTCTACACGGTACTTATTTCGAAATAGAGCACTCTTCCTCCGACTTCCCTTACTCCTTGTACAATGAGGTTTCAGGAGTCGGAGTAAGAAGTCCTCCAGCTTGACAGTATTTTGACACTATTTTGAAATAACTGCCTGCTGTGTAGATGCGGACTAAGTTATTTCGAAATAGGGCTAGTTATTTTGAAATAGTGTTGCAGTTTAGACGTACCCTAAGAGTGCTGTCTTCTGGAGGTCACTGATCATGATGTCTTGTGCCTTTAACATGTCCTTAAGCTACTCGTTCATATCTTCCACGGGTCACTGCAGGATTGGAATTGACCATGTTCTAGTTTTCCATAATTATTCCAATTTGTGGCAAAGTTCTTCATGCTTCACCATCTTCTGTTTATGTTCTTTTTCTATGTTCTGTCTGCTGCTGTGGTGACATCACTTAACATAATTTTGTTGGTTCTCTTCTACAAAACTATGGCTGGCCTGTTTGCGTGCACCATTTGGTCTGTGACAATTGCCAGGTCCCATAAAATCTTAGCCTCTTTCATTCCGTAGAGTAATACCGCATGGTTCATTTAAATTTTCACTTGTCACTGAGGCTCCAACGCAGATGCTTGGCAGCCTCAGTATGGGTATGTCTACACTACAGCACTAATTCAACTAACTTAATTCGAATTAGTTAATTTGAAATAAGCTAATTCGAATTAGTGCATCTAGACCTAAAAACTAATTCGAATTAGCGTTTTGCTAATTCAAAATAGCATGTCCACATTGAGTGGACCCTGAACCGAAGTTAAGGCTGGCCGGAACCAGTGCCGGCAGGGCATCCGGTTAGGACTTATTAGAGTGTGGAGCTGCTGCCTCAGGCTAGCCGAGGTCTGTGCTTAAAGGGACCCGACCCCCACCCCAGACAGACAATTCTCAGGGTTCCCCGCTTGCTTGTCTAACTCAATGAGGGACAGCAAAGCAGTCCTGTCTTGGAGTGCCCTGAGTGCCCTCACTCGGCACATCACAGCACTCGGCCATCAGCCCGGCTGCACTTGCTTCAGGCTGCCATCGAGGGGGGTCAATTGGGGGGCTGTCAGGATCCAGGAGGCCCTGCAGGAGAGCTTCCACCCCGAGGAGCCCACAGAGCCACCCCAGTCCTCCCCATCGGGGGCTCGTGCCCCATTCCTCCCTCACCTCCTTCCACTTACCCCTCCTAGCCCCCTTCCTGATGTAAAAATAAAGGACACGTGTGTTCAAAAATAGAAACTCTCTTTATTTAACAAAACTGGGGATTAACCTCTGGGAGACTGGGAAAAGGAGGTGGGAGAGGGGAAGAGAGAGGGTGGGAGAGGGGAGGCGGAAACCTGGGAGGAGGGAGCTGGAAGGGGGTAGCCAGGGGAAGAAGGAGAAGGGGAAGTATAAAACTATGGTACGCCATATCGTCAGTACTGTGTACAGATGTGGTCTCCTCACCTCAAAAAAGATATTTTGGCCTTGGAAAGGGTTCAGAAAAGGGCAACTAAAATGATTAGGGGTTTGGAACAGGTCCCATATGAAGAGAGGCTAAAAAGACTGGGACTTTTCAGCTTAGAAAAAGGGAGACTGAGGGGGGATATGATAGAGGTATATACAATCATGAGTGGTGTGGAGAGGGTGAATAAAGAAAAGTTCTTCATTAGTTCCCATAATATAAGGACTAGAGGACACCAAATGAAATTAATGGGCAGCAGGTTTAAAACTAATAAGCGAAA
Source organism: Rafetus swinhoei (assembly GCA_019425775.1). Lineage (NCBI taxonomy): Eukaryota > Metazoa > Chordata > Testudines > Trionychidae > Rafetus > Rafetus swinhoei. Next base: position 157,628,830 of record CM033424.1, read on the forward strand.
GTTCTTCTTCATACAGCACATAGTCAACCTGTGGAACTCCTTGCCACAGGAGGCTGTGAAGGGTAGAACTATAACAGAGTTTAAAGAGAAGTTAGATAACTTCATGGAGGTTGGGTCCATGGAGTGCTATTAGCCAGGGGGTAGGAATGGTGTCCCTGGCCTCTGTTTGTGGAAGGCTGGAGATGGATGGCACGAGACAAATAGCTTGGTCATTGTCTTCGGTCCATCCCCTCCGGGGTACCTGGTGTTGGCCGCTGTTGGCAGACAGGCTACTGGGCTAGATGGACCTTTGGTCTGACCCAGTACGGCCATTCTTATGTTCTTATGTTCTAAGCTTAGGACTGAGGGTCGGGGGTCTCACTGGACCAACTTGATTTTCATGCAAACCTGCTCCTGGGTCCGCATGTGGCCTCTGGTGGCCAGGCTGGCAGCCATGCGGCTGTAGACGGCCGCGTTCCTGTGGCTAGTGCGGAGATCGTGGACTTTGGAGGCCTCCCCCCAAACCTCGATGAGGTCCACGATCTCCGCACTAGATCAGGCGGGCGCCCGCCTTTTGCGGCCCGGGCAGGCTCCTGGGAGCCGCCAGCCTGGTCCTGGGAAGAGGCGGAGGGCTGGGTGGCAGCGGGTGGCTGGCTCATGCCGTGCCAGGTGCAGGGTCTGCTGGCTGGGTGCTGGCAGGCTTGCAACTGGCACAAGCACTGTAGAGCAGACCGTGCCCCTTTAAGGGCTCGGGGGGCAGAAGAGTTTCCCTGGTTTGGCCCAGAGTGGCCACCAGGGCAACCTGGGAAGGGCTAGCCTCCAACTAGTTCGAATTAAGTGGCTACACAGCCCTTAATTCGAACTGCTTAATTCAAACTAGGCATTACTCCTCGTAGAATGAGGTTTACCTAGTTCGAATTAAGCGCTCCGCTAGTTCGATTTAAATTCGAACTAGCGGTTTGTACGTGTAGCCCGTATTAAAGTTAATTCGAACTAACGGCTGTTAGTTCGAATTAACTTTGTAGTGTAGACATACCCTATTATTATTTGGTGCCTACTACTTACCATTGTGCCCAGCAGCCTCAGTTAGGATTAGCACTCTGTTGTGATAAGCACTTTACAAGCACAGACAAGAGCACAACTTCTGCCCTGTAGAGTTTGCAGGATTGGGCCCTTACACTGTAAGCACACAGCTGAGTAGCTTTATTCTCATGAGCAGCAGACCCTTTGCAGCCTTAAAAGACTTAAGTAGGACTGCTCACAAGCACAAGTGGTTTACAGGATTGGGCTCTAACTCTTAGACCCCAAAGTAAAATATGAAGAATACACTTAAACTGTCTCTCCTGTTTGAAGGCCCTCAGCTAGGTTTTGGGGAGCATGTTAGTTAGGAGCCTAGTATAACCTGCAACAAAGTAAAGTTTATTTTAGCCTACTATTTCAGCCTAGGAAGAGGCTTATTTTCCACTATCAGGAGGTGGAGAGATCTAACTTTATTCTTCGTGCCTTTGTTAAAGGCTCTCACTCACCATTTAGTTCTTTACTACCACAAAGGGAAATAAGTACAGGCTGAATTGACTTTTTGGTTTTTGTTTTGCTTTTTTGAGTTCCTGTGGATTCAGACCTAGTCTAAACTTTCTAATCTTAGGAGTGTGATTATACCTAGTCATTGTTTGCTTTTCAGCCCCCTACTTTACAGTGGCAAAAATATTGCTGCTTTCCTAACTCATCAATGTCCCGCTGCTGAGGTCTAGGTAGAAGCTGCCCAGGCCAGTTGTGAACTTTGACATCAACTTTGTGACCTTTCACCAAATCTGGATCAGCAAACATCCAGAAAACTGCTAGCAGCCTCACCAAACTGGTCTGCTGATGGCTAATCAATAGTTAAACATACTAGAGAAACTGTGCAGAGACCTATGAAGTTTAGTTGGCTAAATGTAAAACTTTTTGCCAAACTTCAGATTGAAGAATTGACTGAGGGAAAAGATTTGGGTTTGTGGAGAGACTGCAGAATGGAAAAGAGGCTATGTGAGTAAAATGGGCGGAATGTCCCGAAAGCAGAATTGGAGAAGTGAGTCATGACTTGGCATGATTCTATATTTGCTCTCTTAGGAATCTGGTAATATTTCCGTCTGGGTTTCAGAAGGAAGCTCTTGCTGGTAGGAACAGTGTTATACCTTCATTCTGGTCAGACTGCTCGCCATGAAAGCTAGGTTAGGCTTCATTTATGATGGGACAACTAGTGGTGGCACAGTTCCCAAGGGAACCATATTGCCCAGATACCTCAGGCTCTGTGTAACTAGAATTTAGATATGTAATGCTTCCCTGCTAGTCATATTCTTGAGAAAAGCACTATACAGTGTTACCATAAGGAGGGAGGTGAAAGTTTTTCTTATAAGCTCAGATGTGGCCCAGAATGTCAAAAGTATACTCTACTACTGATGTTTCTGGCACTTGATAGACTATTCTAGATGCAACAGGGCAATATAGAGGGGCCAGTATAGTTGTATTATCAACACTCAGCTCCACAAATACAGTTGTAGGAGGAGGAAAGAGGAGTACTCTGACAGGATAAGTGTTTTTCAGCGGTGGCGTGTGTCCCCCTTGCCTGAAGATGTGCAGTAAATGGATTGGACAGTGGTCATTGTAATGCAGGCTTGTGATGTCAAAGTTTATTTCAGTGGTTACAAGAAGGTAAAGAATGTTCTTTTTGTCCCTCAAATTGTAGATCGTTTTTTGCAGCTCAATCCTGGAAAACGTTGTTCCTGGCATACTGTTTACTTGGAAGGCTTGCCCACAAATATACTTGGCCTTCTCACAAACTGAGTGGTGGCTAGCACATAAATTATCTAGGTATATTACCTACAGTGTGCTCTCTTTTCTTTTTGTTTGATTTGTGGGGAATGCTAAGTGAAGGAGAATTTTTGGAGTAGATGCCTAAAGTTTTGGAACCCTTTTCTCCTCCCAAGTGCACAGTTGGCCAACTAACATGACCCTAAAATCAGGTAAAGAGATGAGGATAATAGAAATCACTTCAATAATTCCACTAATCCAATGTGAGTGTAAGTGTATTTTCAACTAATTTTTCTGAGGAAAAATACTACAATTGTCTCTTTGGGACCCTTCCATGTGTTCTCCGCTTCTTTATAACATATGGAAGCCACCTCATCTGTAGTCACTGTTTGGAAAGTTCGCGCATTGTTTAGGTTTGCATTATGTAGCTGTTATCTAAAAGCTACCATTATCACAGCACCATTTGTCTTTCCTGGTTTAGGATACTGGAGAAGAGAGAGAGCTTCTTTCTTATCTCTTTTTGTCTCCAGAACATCTTACAGGAGCCCAAACAAGAACATTTTCTTTGAGGTTGTCTTTCTATAGCCGATAACTAATTAGAGAGCCAGCAAACCCCATACAGTATATAGATGAAATAACAATCACATTTATTTCACCCTGTCTGCTTGTTGCTAGCATTGCATGAACCTGAATTGGTAAAGAGCTTGGAGAGAAAATTACTATGTAAGAAATTGCTCTTTAATATCACTGAAGGAGGAGAGTACAAAATGACCAGAAGATCTGATTTTAGAGCAAATGGGTCACACTGTTCAAGTTTGTACTAAAAGAACATGGTCTTTCCTAGGCTATTTCTCCTCCGGGACAGCCAAAGTAATCCAAAGGCATTTGTGCTTACACTGTGTCATCATCAAAAAATCAAGCATTTTCAAATCTTACCGGTAAGTGTCTCTTCCATTTTAACCAAAAAGTTTTCTCATTTGTTCGTTCTTTGTAAAACCTTTATCAGTCTGTAAGATGACTATTTATAGAAATGACTTCTTAGTGCAATAAAATATAATGACTCTAGTGTTCAGAAACAGAATTCATTTTTTGACATCTTTTAGTCTGTCTAAAAATGTGCTTTTGATCATGGCATTGACTGTTAGCTTAAACATCAGAATCAAGGGCTAGAACTGACTCAGAGAACTATGATCCCGAGAGCTGATTAAAACCCCAAGAATTGGCTGTTTTTATCTCCAAAGCACTCTTTTGGTGGCAAGAAGTTAATACTAGTATACTAATATATTTGTGAAAAGGGTTTTTTGTTTAGTTTTTTTTCCCCCTACAACTACTTTGATGGTTACCTGAGGAATATGGGGCCTCAGTTTATATGTTAAAACTGAAGTTTCTCAAAATACAAATGCCCTGTATCCAAAAGACAGCCCAAACCTTTGAATGAGGTTTATGTATGTTATGTAGTTAGCCTAAAATGTTTAGACCAAATGAGTATCAACTCATAGGTTCCCAGTATTCTTCTCTGACTCCAAATACACTAATCAGCTAACAATTATTTGAGTAGGTCTTTTGTGTTTTTCTGAATGGAGGGGTGGAGAATTGACTCAAAATCTATCACACCTTTCAAGTACACTGCTCATCCATGCTCATGTGAACTTTTCTAGCTGGGATTAAGGTACATTTCTTTAGTGGAGTTGTGAATATCTAGCATCTCCAGCAGTTGGACCATTAGTAGTTTGGGCACTCAGTGAGGCACTGAAAGCCCTCAGCACTTTTTTTGACAGTAATAGAGATGTAGCCATGTTAGTCTGGTCTTGCTGAAACAAAAGACAGGACTATGCAGCACTTTAAAGACTAACAAGACGGTTTATTAGGTGATGAGTCACTGATGGAAACGTAGTCCTTGTTTCCCTGAATCTGGGGTTCTTCTGGAAGCGCTGATTCAGTACAGCTCTTAGGAGAAGTTTCCCAGCTGGAGTCTACACTGTGAACTGGAAATGTATTTTCCAGATCAAGGAGACCTATTTGCACTATTTCTGATTGAACTAGTGTGCTAACAATAGAAGTATAGCTGTCTGGGGGAAGAGAGAAACTTGCTGCCTTGAGTATGTACCTGGTGAAGTGAACAGCTGATGGGGGAAGCCACTCTGAGTATGCGCCTATGAAAGACCATAGGCACGTACTTGGGTTGCTAACTCCTCACACTGTGATGGCTACATGTCTAATTTTTAGCTCTTTTGCTAGATTGGAGCTAGTATAGATATGACTGAACTGGAGGTGTAATTTCCAACTTGAGAAGTGTAGACGTACTTTAAGATGGTGGAGAGTGCCAGGAAATTCAGTGAATGTTGGGTCTCTACAGACATTCGGTTCCAGTTCCACATCTCTCCAGTGGAACACAATACAAACCCTACCTCCATACTTGTTAGGACTCTTACTAGAGCTATTTGTTCAGGTAAGAAGGACAATATTTCTGTTTTGAGACCTATTAAGTTTTTAACAAATATGGGTAAGGGGTTTTGTGATTCATGGGCTCTTAAATGACAAGCTGTAATTTGTGTTTAGATTTTCTTACATGAGATCATACCTAGAATTTTAACTTATAGTCATACTTCGATATTCCAATGTGTTGCCTAATTTGGAAAGAACTTTTTATTTCCTTAGTGTGAGGATGATGGACAGATATTTTTCAGCCTCGATGATGGGAATACCAAATTTTCTGACCTAATTCAGCTTGTTGAATTCTACCAACTAAACAAAGGAGTCTTGCCCTGCAAACTGAAACACCACTGCATCCGAGTGGCCTTATGACCTTCCATCTGACCCTCATTGAAGACTGGATTTGCTGGAAGACTGGATTTGCTAGAAGAACAATTGTAAGAGAATATTGACACTGGGGAATTGGCAGATTTGTAAGTTAGTTAAAAATATTATGCACCTTGGGACTCTGAAAGGGATGGATTCAACTGGTGCCAACAGACCAAGATTTACTGGTTTGTCTAACACCTAAGAGTGAGTGCTGCTGAGCGTCCCAGCATCCCAAAAAAATTGGGGGGAGGGTATGTAAAATCATAATCAAATCTTGAAACAGAACTGGAAACTATCTTGGCTGGGCCACTTAACAGAAACAAGTTATGAAGAGAAATGTTTGAAAAGAACTCTTGCCCTGGGATAATCTTGACAATTAAGACAAGTGTGTTTACTTTTTGTATTGATCACTTTTTTTTTTGCACTCCTACTTTGTTTCGGATATTGTATGCAGCCTGTATTCGGAGCCGATGTGGCTTTTAAATTCATGCAGGAGTTGGGTATTAATCTAAACCCTAAAATGTATGAAATGCTTCAGCCTAAAAGGTTCTAGAAGAAACCCCAGAAGTGTGTGTGTGTCAGAACTTCTCTGGGTACCTGAGGTTCTCTCATCTGCAGATAACTTTGAAGAAGCAGTGTGGATAAAATTTTGAAAGAACATACCACCATATGTACTCTTAAAACTGTTAACTTTTAGCAAAATGGCTGTAGTATATTTGTGGCATATTAGTGGTACCCAGTCATGCAAAGACTGTATTAGTCAGATTCTATGCACAAATGTTTGAACCTTTTTTAATTATTGATGGTGGTTTGGGTTTTGCAGCCTGTTGATTTTGTTTCCTAAATGGAATTTTATGACCATGCTTGTATTTGGAACCAGCTGTTTTTGTATGGAAAAAGTACTTATGCTGATAGTCTCCTTATTATGACAAAAGATCAGTTTTTTTAGCTTTATATCTCCTTCAATTATCAGACTGGTTCAAAGAGCTGTCTTTCTAGATAGTATACCTATAGTAACAATGGTATGTAGCAAAGCTCTTTTAGGGTATAGGACTTTAAAAGAACTTGTACCCCTTTTGCTTTTGGTAGGGTCAAAAAAGTTTACACGATGAGAAATGAGCAAACTGGGTTTGGAAATCCATATAACTATGATGGCATTTTTTAACTTACTGCTGTCATCATCCATTCAACAACTGGTATTTGTGATAGACCCAGTAACCCAGACCAGTATCTATTGTAAGCTAGTACATATCCTGCCTTAGTGCTGGTTCATCATCAGATCTACTTTATTATTAATATTTAAATCAGTTATTTAATGTTTACACAAGAACACTTTCCATTCTGTTGATAAACCAGTGTTTAAGTCAGGTAAGTACAAGTTGAATGTTCTCATTGGACTGCCATATTGCATAGATCACTGTCACTCATTTTGCAACATGATCAATAGGTACAGGAGGTACTATTGAATTAACTCTATTTTCAAATATTCCACACAGTTTATACAGAGCAAGAAGTGTTTCACCCTGCGAACTTTCAGAATACTGTGGTGAACAGAACTGTTTTCTCTTAAAACAGTACATGATTTATACCAGTCTAGTCTATGACGAAGTCACCCTGACTAATGTTTGCCACTGGGTTTGCTGAAATCCTAGCCACCTGAAAGGATAAAGAAGGAAGAATAATTCTGTACCTTTAGGTCTTCATGTAGTGTTGAGATTAGTTTAAGATGAACTATAACCTGCCTGAGTCATCCATATCAGCTGTAACTATGTCAATGGTATAGAAACACTGTATTTTAGTTTACAGGACACATTCTAGTATTTTTTTCCCATGTAATGTCTACATCTAAAAAATGAAGAAACTTGATTTAGTTTGTAGTGAAAATTTGTTTTTATAAATGTACATACTGAATTGAGTGTTCCTGCTTTTAGTCAGTTAAAATGTATTTTAAAACCTTGAAATTAAGCTAACTTAAGTCTCATACTTCACTCTGCATGCTTATATTTGGTCCCTCTTAAGTGGAAAATCCCGCTTTGTATTGATGACATTCTTATATTCACCAATTTCAGTAAGACCATTTATGCTGTACTTTTTAAGGTTTTTTTTTTCCTGTTTACATAGTTTAGTCCCATCCATTTTTCCAATAGGCCGTTAGTATTTGCAGTGTTTCATATTTATAAAACTTGCATTTTATTTAAATTTGAAAGTTTGACTATGAATCATAATTTTGTATGTAGATGGTTGATTTAGTATTTTGTACCTTTCCCAGCTAACGTGAGCTGTTTTGAGAAAGTGACCACTTTGCAAGTGGCAGCAAACTTACTTGAGCAGATCACTGTTTTGTTTTATATTTTCTTTTTTCTGCTGGAAAAGAGTCAATACCACCTTACATTTTTCCAGCAGGTGCAGCTGACTGACAGCTTAGAATACCAAGGACTGAAGGACATTTGACTCTTATTTTTGTATTTAAATGACATGAATGTAAAGGGGATGCTCAGGGTTGTTTTGGAGCCTGTTGAATTTTTATCTTTTTTGCCTGTGATTTTTATTTTCTAAATAAATACTTCATGTAGCAATCTTGAATATGTCGAGAAGGAAAATGCCAAACCATTTTGGTAATAAAGTTACTAGTTAAGTTATGTTACAATAGGTGTTAAAGTACAGAAGCATTTTATTTGTTATTTACTCTCGAAGAAACACGTGCCTCAGTTTAGATGTTTTGTCTTATCTTTTTCTGCACTAAATACCTGACAGTCTGACCAATCAATGCACCTTTCCAGTGGCGAGACTTGCTTATTGTAAATTATATTGTCACAATGCAAGATTTTAGTGACTGTAAAATGGAATAAAGTTAAAGTTTTCAGGGAATGCAAAAGGTATTAACTTAAGAGACAAAACCTTTATTCAATATGCTTTGCTTCATACTGTAAATAGCTTTTTTGGCTTGTGAACATAATTGTAATCTTTCAGGTATTTTTGTACAAATAAGGGACTGATATTCTGTTTCTTGTAATTAGAAATAAACATTAATACAATGATATTCATTTTATATTTGGAATTAATGTCCTTTTTTTGTGCTACAGTTTGTTAATCACTTTTGACTTGATTCTAAACTATTTTTGCTATGTGTTAAAGAGCTCTGCAAGAATACAGAAAATTGAATCCCTCAAGGAATTTGCTACTGGCTCTTCAGCATAATGATCACTGACATGGCACATTGAATTTCCAGATTGGATAGCAATCTGTTTAAACTAATTTCACTGTGTCTTCCTTTCACAAATACAATAGGCATCTTAAATTCAACTCCCTACTACAGTTTGGATCAAGTGGTAACACATCCTATTCAGGTCCATTCATCTTCTCTGGCTTGTCCCCTGCTGACCACTTTGCGGTTTTGACAGTTTTCTCAATTAACATTTTATCATCTCAGGCAGTTTTATGGTCCCACTTCTACATGATGTTTGGTGTATACATTTCAGTTACATTACAACTTAATCTCCCCACACACACACACACATACATACACCTCCACTCATCATAACTCAGTTTTCTGGTCCTGTCTACGTAGATAGCCCTGAGCTAGAATACCTTGTTATTCATAGTAGAATATTTGACTATCTACATCACCATAATGTGTCCCTAATTGTGCACAGTACTCCAGCAGTGGTCTTGTTAGCCCATTATACAGAACTATAGCCTCTTCCAATATTAATATATATTCTTGCCTATTCTGTTTATCCATGATAATGTTCTGTTTGCTTTCCTAGTTACTGCCAGACATTGAATGGACAACTTTTCTCTGATAAGTATCTGAGGCATTTCTATTTAGGCTAGCTTTCCTTTTTTTCCTTTTATCTCAAAGGATTTCAAACAACTTACAATTCTTCTTCGAGTGCTTGCTTATGTCCATCCCACTTAGGTGTGCACGTAGTGCATGCATAAGTTCCGGAAGCTTTTTACCCATAGCAGTACCCGTTGGGCCAGCCAGGGGGAGCCCCCTGGAGTGGCGCCAGTATATCGGTGCCTATATACCCCTGCTGGCCCTCTACCCCCACAGTTCCTTCTTACCGTCCATGACGGTTGCTGAAACACTTTGCTTCTGCATGTGTGCCCTTAGCACTCTTATCTCTGTAAATAGTTTAGTAGTTCTTGTAGTTAGTATTATCTTAATTGTTGTTTTAAGTACTTAGCAGACTTTAATCCCCCTTCCCCCATAAGGGGGGGGGCATGCCGGGACCACAAGGCTTGAAGCCCTGTTCGTGTTGCCTGAAGCCCATGCCCTGTGGAGACCCACATAAGGAGTGCCTTAAGTGTCAAATGACCTTCCCCAAGGCAGACTCATGTAGGATCTGCCTGGCAGCCATTGCGGCTTTTCATCGGGGGAAGGTGGTGGCTCGGTCTTTACCCATGCGATGGTCAAGCATTTCCTGAAGGGTATGGATAGGTTCTACCCCCAGGTTAGGCAACCCATCCTGCAGTGGGATTTGAATCTGGTGCTATGGGCACTCATACGACCCCCATTCTAGCCGATGGCTACATGCTCCATCACCCACCTCTCATGGAAGGTAGCCTTCCTTGTGGCCATTACCTTGGCAAGGAGGGTGTCAGAGTTGTGGGGCCTTTCTTCTGAGCTACCGTATTTTCTAAGGACAAGGTGACGTTGTGACCGCACCCCGCTTTTCTGCCAAAGGTGGTGTCCTTGTTCCACATGTCCCAAGAGATTTTCCTGCCAGTTTTCTACACCAGGCTGCACGCAAACGATAAGGAACAGGCACTTCACACGTTAGATATCAGAAGCGCCCTAGTCTTTTATTTGGGAAGGACAAAGCAATTTCGTAGGTCGACCCAGCTGTTTGTCGCTATGGCCTAGAGGATGGGTCCAGTGCCCAGTGCCTGTCCTCTTGGATCACGGATTGCATTAGGGCATGTTATGATCTAAACGGGAAACAGGTTCCGCCACTCACGGCCCAATCCACCAGAGTCCAAGCCTCCTCTGTAGCATTCTTGGCTCAGGTGCCGATCCTAGACATATGTAGAACGGCCACATGGGCATCAGTTCATACCTTTATCACGCAGCAGGCTAGACAGGATGCAGCTGTCGGTAGAGCAGTGCTGCAATCTATTTCTACTTAGGTTCTGACTCCACCTCCATACGCATGGCTTGTAAATCACCTAAGTGGAATGGACATAAGTAATCCAACCCACCTCCCCTTTGTCAAAACGTCCAGCAAGAAGGAACTGAGGGGGTATATAGGCACCAATATACCGGCACCAGTCCAGGGGGCTCCCTGGCTGGCCCAACGGCTACTGCTAAGGGTAAAAAGCTTCTGAAACTCGTGCATGCATTGCGCGCACACCTAAGCGGAATAGACTTAAGCAATACATCTCAAAGAACAACAGTTACAGGTAAGTAATCATTTTATGTATCAAATGGATTCATAAACTATATATGGATCACTTCATCCACCACTGAAATGCAGCAGCCATTTAACATTACATAACAGCTTGGCACAGAGGGGAAAATGGATCCCCTCTCCAGTAGAATATGCAAGTTTTATGTTGGGTACATGATTACTGTAAATACCCAAGTTCTGGTTGAGCTGGGTGGAAGAGGAAACACCTCCACTATCGAGAAAAGTCCAGTAGGCTCTTCTGCTGTGGTATTTGCAATAGTACTTGTTGCATAGTTCAGCTCTGTCCCTAGATGCTCTTATTTAAATATGAATTAGAGAGCTGCTCTGTTGCTAGAGGAAGTATTGGTCTCTGCCAGCTATTCAAGCAGGGTGCATCTACACAGCACCCTAAACTCGAAATAAGATATGCAATTTGCACTATGCAAATTGCGTATCTTATTTCGATTGCATTTCGAAATAGCTTATTTCAAAATTTGGCGCATCTGCACAGTGGAACTAGCGTAACAGGGATGCTGAAATAGCGTGCTTGTTATTTCAAAATAATGGACGCATTTAAAAGACGCATGGTAGCTATTTTGGGATACCCAGATGTATCAGTATCCCTAGTTTTGGGCTGTCTAGACATACCCTCAGAAACCAATATAGACAATCAAAGCTGAAAGTGTGCTAATATTGGGCACAAAACTTGCTCATAATTTACCAAAAAATAGGCCTACTGGGTTAGATTAGTGGCAGGCAACCTGCTGCCTGAAGGCCATATGTGGCCCATCGAGGTTCTATCTGTGGCCTGTGAGACATTTTGTTTACTGTTGCCCATGTGCAAGGTTGCCAGATTCCCCTGGCTTCTATCTGTGTAGGTTTTTTTCCTACTGTTATTACTAAAGTGATACACATCTAAAATAAGGGCACGTAAAGTGAGATGCATGCTGATTGATTGATTGCACACAACATTGGCTGAGAGAGCCAGATGCTCCTTCTGCAACCGATCAAAGCACTGCTACTGTTCAATTGGCACACCGTGCAAATTTTAGGTATGCAAGAGCATTTGGCAAAACTACCTTATCCCAGGTTACGACAATCCTGCAGCTGAAGGAGGGCCACTTATGTGGCCCACTCACTAACCTAGGTTGCCCATTGCTGTGTTAGATTAACAAAGAAGTTTAAGTATGGTAATGCTAATTGTCACCCAGCCTTGCTTCTAGGTGCCTACAAAATCACTGGGCTTCACAAAGCCTGGTTTTAGAGTAATGGCTCCTTACACAATGAATAGAGAGAGATGTGTACCTCAGAATGAGACTCTCGAAAGCCAGCATGCAGGGTGGCTCCTCGCCTGAACTAGCAAAGGGGTGGAATGTGTGGTACTCCCAACCCCTCTCTCAGAAAGGAGAGTGGCGATTTGGGGATAATCTGCTGTAGGGCTCCCTCAGTCTCTCCTGTTGAAAATGTTCCACTGTACGAAAGTAATTTTAAAAAAGAATCTCAAAACCATCATTGGCGCAAGGCAGGTGGATCCTGGGTCTCTTGCCTATGAGGTGAGTGCTATAACCACCAGCCTGCAAAAATCATTCTCGTGTGTGCTTACGTTTATTCCCTGTCAATGAGTCTTTTGTTACTTAGTCACAGTGTTACATGTTCCCAAAACAAACTTCCTGACTGCTAATTTAATTGCTGCTGATGCTGTAAAATTTGACATACTAATGACCAACTTACATCCTGCTTTGTCTCAAACATTATTTCTGTAATACGTTGTAGACTTTTGCAACAGGATCAACAGACAAAGACAGCTTTATTCTCACATATTAATTTAGGTTGGTCCTGCAATCTAAATATTATGCCTCCTCTTCTTAACTTTGAGCATAATTTAATAAGGATTTAGAAACCAAAACAATCGCATAAGAGTAGCCCAAGGGATAGTATGACCTTTATTAGGTGCTTTGATTTATCACTTTTGAATTTTTAAAATAAATTGTGTTTACCACATACAGTGCAAACTCTAAGCCAGAAGCAATTCTGCCTTATTACTCATCACTTTTTTGCATACATGCTGACAGAACTTTTACAGGAAAAGGTTAGTTCATCATTAAACACCGGTGTGTGACTAACTGGGCCTCTAGCAATGCTTCATTATTCAAGTCATATGTCTTGCTTAATGCAGGGGTTTTCAAGCAGCCCCTAGTGGTTCTGTGATGTCATGGCTCCTCCACAGAGTCCAGTGCAGGTTGGGAGTCTCACATGGTTGCTAGACTCCTGGCCTGAAATGAGCTGAGCTTCAGGGGTATGAGGACAGGAAAGGAGAAGAGCCAACATATAGTTTGGGATATTTGGGATGGAGGAGAACTAGAAACGGAATGGAAAAGAAATGAGCGTTGGAAGAGGAAGAGGAAATCTAATATTACAATAAAAGATTGACAGGGCACGCATACTAAATGATGGATTTCCCTGCATCTGGGGCACAGGCGTTCTGTAGATATTACTGAACTATCCTTCCCATTGTTGACTTCCCTTCCTGCCACCCACCTGGACTTCGAAGATATTTTTGAAAGAATTTTTTGTCAGATTCCATACTCTCCTGGTCCCAGAGGCTGGAGAAACTCTTACGTTGTTTATTTTGTAGGCTAGTGAAATAAAATGAAAAATGTACTAAGTAATAAGCTGCTCTAGTCCTAAAGCAGACCTCCCTGAGGTGACATTCCCCTCACTGTGCGATTGTGATTAAAGAGGAAGCCCATGTATCTCATTCACATATTTGATGACAGGGCAAGCAGTCGTGAATTTTGAAAACTAATCAGTAAGCAAGTCCTAAGCATAAAGATTGAAGAACCAAAGTTACTATTGAACCTTCAGATTTAAGTGAATGTAATGCTGAAAGTGCTGGCCCAGCCATGGAAAATGAAATCCTCTCTTGATCCACAGTGACAGGTATGCTGCAGGAAACGGTGATGCAAACTGAATTTTGAAAGACTTGTATTTAAGGAGCCCAGATAGAGACTTGTATGTAAGGAGCCTCCTCTCGCAAAGAACAGAAAGCAAGATGTTGCATTTCGGATGCTGTGGTACTGTTTGTTCTGCATAAGAAACTGTTCTACAGTTTGCCCAACAGAGGGCGCTCATAGAGCTGCACACGTAGCCAGGCAAGGTGTTTAGACCTGAATACTTCACTGATAGGGATCCAAAGAGCTAAACTTGTCTCCAGCAATGAGATGCAATTGCTCTTAGTTTCTGAGTATTGGGTTTTGGCCAAACCCAATGGGATCTTTGCCAAGGACATTCAGCAGGACCAGAATATGGCATGGTTATTTTTCAGAGAAATTTCAACAAGACCAAATCTCTGGTGTGGAATGTGGATGTGCTGTACAAAACAACCATTGTCTCCTGTTACATCACTTGTACTTGTTTAAACTTACTGTTCTGCAGGCAAGTGCTGCCTGCCCTCCTTCAGTGCACAGGTGTGTATTTACACAACTTTGATTTGTTTCTGGTACTGAAGACAAAGACCGAGGCAAGAACTCACAAGAAATGGGAGAAAAATGTACTTGTAATCTCAATTGTCTGCTCCACTGATCCCTTTTTGGAAGGGGGGGGGTAGAAGAGGAGGAGTAGAGAGAAAGGTGAACTGGAAGAATGAAAGCACAAGTCTTACCAGCAAGTTACTAGGATTCTGGGTATCTTTGAGCTTCATGATGTTTCCTGTCACCACAACATCTAAGCACCTTTCACATAAAACTCTATAGTGAAGTTCCCAGTGGACTTCCAGGGATTTCGGCAGTTCTGTTTTTGGTGGGTAAAAACAGGGGTTTCATTTGATTTTTTGTTTTAATTCATTTCTTTTTTTTTTTAAGTTGGTAGGAGTTTAATGATAAGAGGAGGCGTCAATGTAATGCCATTCCTATGGCAGAAAGGGTTTTTCAAACAAAGACTTAGGAAATGTTGCAAAGACACTAAGACTAGATTTGCCTAGTATCCTCTGGAAGCTTATTCGTAGCCAGATTCCCCTGAGGGTGCTTTTATACCTTCCTCACACATGCTTCATCCTGGGGAGGGCGGATTTGCAATGTACATTGTACCATAAAATGGCAGCTATCATGGTGGTGTGTAGATTGATAGATTGGACAGTATTTCCTAATGGTTCTTTATTTGCTTGGATGTAAAACCTTTTATCCCTGAAGTTCAAAGTTCTTTAAAAAGGAGGTGAGTAACATTATCCCCAGTTTGAAAATTGCAACACTGAGCACAGTAAAGTGATTTGCCTGAAGAAAGTAGCAGAGGTAGGCAATACATCCTAGTTCTCTTGAGTTCCAGTCTAGTGTCTTATCCACTAAACCATGCCCTGCCTTTCTCTTAAATGTTTGTTTTTAAATAACTGGTAGGAGGAAGTAACAGCAGTGGTTTTTCTAAAGTGCCTCTGTGATCTGTACAGGCAAATTTTCTCTCATTACACAGTATTCAGCATTCCTAATCATGTAGAAACATCATAAAGCCCAGAGAGACCCAGAATCCTAGTAACTTGTTGGCAAGACTACAAAATGTTTTATTAGGCATTAGAGATGGACTTAAAACTTCAAGATTCTGACAGCCTGGAACTGACTGGGAACTGAATTTTCTGGCACAGGCCTGTCAGGGGGCAGGGGAGGGGAGTAAATATTTATTTCTGCTTGAACGTGTCTTTGTATCATGGTGTTTGAGGCTCGTTTGAGCAAAGCATGACCATCTATAAGCTTCAAAATCCTATCTGCAAAATAATAATCCTAGCTGAGCAAGCACTTACAGCTTTGGGAGTCCTACCTTCAAATAGCACAGACCTGCTTATGTATCAAAGCCCAAAAGCACTGTAGGTAGAATTAGGGGAAACTAGTACAAATTTGTCTGTTGAGGCCATAGCGTAGATTTGAATACCTGCTGTGCCAATTCATGGGGCTACAAGTTATATAGTTCCAACACCTTTTCTAATGAATAGTTTTGTCTCTTCATTAATACAGCCGAAATGTTATGGAAGAGATGATAGAATTGTTTGTTTTTAACCAGGCGATTTCTTCCCAGAGCTCTCTCTAAGTCTCAGGATATCAAGAAAACGGTCAGTTCTATTCATGAACAGATTTTGGCATTGCTCTGGAAGTCCAGAGGTACCATGTTGTTGTGGGTATTTATTTTTCCTGCTGCCTTAAAAGTGTTAGTAGGTTAGGAAAAAAGAAATATACATTAGCCAAAGAAATACTGAATTTCTGCCTCCTTTCATATTTTCATTGTAATGCCCCTTCGCTCAATACTGTGAAGGCAATATTAAAGATTGCTTACCATGCAAGATCTTAACTAGGGCACATACATCCCTCTTACTGCTGGTTTTAAAACAGGAGTGAATGCAGCACAAACATCTAAACAGCAATAATATGATTCAGAATGAGTTGGAGAGATTGAGAGACGAGACCAAATTATGCAATTTAATCTTGGGGCCCAGAGGGAAATGAAAATTGAGACAAGAAACAAAAGCTGGAATAGAGTATTTTCAAAGTGTAGAAGTAACAAAGATCGCACTGAAAGTCAGCAGCTTGTAGGTGTCCAGCGGTGTGTCTACACTGTACTGAGACATGCACAGTTGGCTTATGCTGGCTGATTCATGGGGCTTGGGCTAAGGGATGTTAAAATGTACTGTAGACATTGACCTCCTACGATTCTGGCTACAGCCCAAACTCTGGGACTCACCACTCTGTGCCCCCGTTCCCCTCCTGCCCCTGTGCCCTCACACATGCCTTGCTCCATCCCAGCCTTCCTCATGCCCACCCCTTCTTTCAAGCCTTCTCCCAGCACCTCCCTCTCCCCCCTCTAACGCCCAATGCCCTTACCCTCTCCTCTCCCAGCATCAGCCTGTCCCCCCTCCCACTGACCCCTCCCCTCCTGCCCTTTCCCTCATTGTCTGCACTTGGCCCCCTGGGATCTGTCTCTCCTCCCGCTCCACACAAGCCCCTTCCTCTCCCACCCCTTCCCCCTAGTTTTCCCCCTCCCCTACCTTCTGCCTTCCACTTTGCGGGGCCGGAGTCTGCGCTCAGGCCCCGGGCACCGAACCCGGAGCTAGGCCATGCGCCGCTGAGCAATTTTCAAGTCCCGGGCCATGACGTCACGTCACGCCCAGGCGTATCCCCGCTCATGGGAAGGCCGCGCATGGCAGCAGCAGCCGGCGAGGGGGAGCCGCACTGAGAGCCGCGCACGGCCGGGACGGGACGGGGCCAAGGGGGACGCTCTGGGAGGACGCGTGGCGGGGTTGGGGGCCGGGCCCGCTCCAGGCAGAGCCGGGGGAGAGACCCAGCTCCACATATTGCCGGAGCAGGGCCCCCAGCTCTGAATAGTAACTCGCCGCCCATGGCACCCGGCACTTCCGGGTTCAGGGCGCGGGGCCCCATTCGGGGGAATCGGCCTAAGGCCGGCCCTGTCTGGGACACTTCTACCTTGTAGCGTCCTAGACGCCAGCCTTCAGCCCAAATGTTTACATCCCAATTAAATAACCCCTTAGCCGGTGAGCCTGATTCTGTTGGCATGAGCCAGCCAGGATTTGTAATTGCAGTTGGTATACCCATTGTGCCCAAGTACGCGGTGCTGGCCTGTCCACAGCATGGACAAGAACCCCTCCCCCCCCCACTACAACCACACTCAGGCTATGTCTACACTCGCGGCTTCTTGCTCAAGTAATATGCAAATGAGGCTAAGCGTGGAATATCGCCGAGCCTCATTTGCATACCTAATGAGCCACCATTTTTTCAGAAGAGGCTCTTGCAAGAAGGAGCGTCTGCACTGCCTTCTTGCAAGAAAAACCCTCTTGCGCAATGCCGTTACACCTATTACTTGAGAGGAAGAACAGCATTGCGCAAGAGGGTTTTTCTTGCGCAAGAAGGGGCAGTGTAGACGCTCCTTGTGCAAGAGCCTCTTCTGAAAAAAATGGTGGTTCATTAGGTATACAAATGAGGCTTGGCGATAGTCCACGCTTAGCCTCATTTGCATATTACTTGCGCATGAAGCCGCGAGTGTAGACATAGCCTCAGGGTCTCTTTTCAGACACAGTTATAGTTTCCAAACATCGCAAAGCACTTGACAAACTCAGATCACCGGTCCACCCTGGGCTACAGCCTCCTAGAGATTTTACCCTTCTCCTGTCTTTCCTGCTTCAGAGCCTACTGTAAGAATCTTCCTTGCTCTTTTAGCAGGATTCCCTTTTCCCTCAGCAGCAGCCTACTGCTTCTCCTCCTCCTTCCCTTCTGACATCCCAGTTGCACCCTGGTCCCTCCTCAGCTGCACCCGATTAATAAATGGGCTGGTTGGGCCCAGAACTCTGGCCCTAAAATGGGCACACCACCATGTGAGGCCAAGTCACCTTGGAAAATGGGACTTAGGCTCCTAAATCACTCAGATGCTTGAAAATATTGCCCTGTATCTCAGGGTGAAGCACTGATCTGATCAGCAGGGCTGGATTAAGAAAAGGGCTTCAGGGACTGCAGTCCACTAACCCAGGCTAAAGGAGTCCCTGCAAAGAGATCTCCAAGCTGCTAAATGCCTGTTGCCCAAATCCCCTTTTGCAGAGCCCTGGGCTACAGGTATTAAAGACCCTGTGTTATCTGGCCTTGTCCGGCTAGGGAAGGGGAGATAGCTCCATGCACTGCCATTCCCCTTGCTCGACTAGAGCCACGTTGCTGCTTTGTCCCTGTGCTGCCCTTGCCTGTAGCCTCCACCCCTGCAGCTGTCATTGGCCAGAAATACCAACCAATGGGAGCTGTGGGGAGCGGTGCCTGCAGGCAAGCGCAGGGCAACACAGCCCATGCTGAGCCACCTGCTTTCTCACCCATCAAAGAAGAGCAGCCCTGGGTAAACACCCTGGACCCCAAACTCCTGCCCTGGCCCAGATCCCCTTCCTGCACCCTAAATCTCTAACTTCCTCTTAGACCCCACATCCCAACCCTGAGCCTGTTCCAGCATCCTTATTCCCACCCAGACCCCACGTCCCTCCCCAACCACCTGTTATGAGCCCTCTCCTGCACTCCAAACCCCTTGGCCCCAGCTTGGAGCCCCATTCTGCACCTCAAATGCCTCATCCCAGCCCCACCCAAGAGTCTGCACCCTCAATCAGCATCTTCACCCTCTCCCACAGCCCTTCCTGCAATCTGAACCCTTCATTTTTGGTCCTATCGCAGAGCCTAGGCAACCCCACAAAATCTAATAGCCCCAAGTCCCTAGAAGAGTTAATTTGACCTTGCAGGTCAGTCTATTGGTTCATCTTATTCCATTTGTCATTGATATTTGGTGTTTGATGAATAAATTAAAAAATCCCTTGCAAGCCTAAATCAGCGCATAGCCCCCAATTAGTTCAAAGAACATTTTTCCCCTCTGCAAAGAACAACCAATAAAAATAGTGAAATTGGGCCGACAGGAGTTTAATGATTAACTGAATCAAGTGCAGTTTGAACACACTGGCAAGAAGAAGAGGGCAGTAGGTGTCTTCAGGATTGCTAAAAAGGCTTGGGAATTCCTTGAAACTAGACTTTCTCCATTGTTTGTTTCTGTCATATGCTCCTGGAAACAGAGTAACACTGCTACAGAAATTAGCCAGTCCACAAACACCAGAAAAGGAAAAAATCTGCAAACAAGTAAGGACAAATGAATGCATTAATGTACTTATCTTAAAGCATGGAGAGCTACCTCTGTACCTTAACCTGGTAGCCTAGCCATACAAAGTTGCATAATAAACATTTAACTTGGTGAATACTTGGTAATATAATTGTTTAAAATTAATACAACTATAAGTTTGAAGTTTGATTAATGACATGTTATTTAAAGTTCTCATGAGTGTAGAATAATACTGTAAATAACTAACTTGAAAGCACTATTTGTGAAGTTTGATATAGTTAAAAGCAATTTTACCAGCCTTGTAAAGCATATGGGGTATCCTTGCTGAGTGTCCTTAGCTGACAGGCTAGGATCTTAGAAGGAAATTCCGCCTTCAGAACTACAGTATCTGCTCTTGTCTAGGAATATGTGAAGGGATCAGATGTAGGAGTTATGGAAAATCTGGTATATAATTGCAGTCAGTCTGCCCAGTCAGGAAGTAGAAGATTGAAATCCTGTGATTCAGGCAGTAGAAATGACTATTTCATTGTGGTGAGGGCCCCTTGTGCGTAGTGTTGAGTGACAAAGCAATGCTCATTTTCCACTCTGTCCCACGTGGGGGAAGAGGGTGACTAGCAGGCTTTAGGCAGCAGCCAGGTCTGACTGCTTTCAGTGGGCAAAATGAGGGAGAACAAAATATTGTTGGGAACTGAATTTCACTCAATGACAAGAGGAGCTTTGTGAACCATTTCAATGCTAATAAGAAAGTGTGCTCACTTTTTCTTTCTGTGCTCCTGTTTGCATGGTTTGCTGGATCTTGAACAAAACTAGTTTTCCCATGGCTGTATCTCATTATGAAGCTACAGGAGGCAAAATATATAATAATTAATCTGGGATGGATGGATGGGATCACTTGAAATTGCCCTGTTCTGTTCATTCTCTCTGAAGAACTGGCACAAGTCACTGTCAGAAGGTGGGATACTGGGCTTGATGAACCATTGGTCTGACCCAGTATAACCATTTTTACTGAATATATCAAGTTGACTAACCAAAGAATATAAAGATCACCACTAGAATTAAGTACAGAGTAAGAGGAAGAGAGTTAGAATCTGTTTGATTACTTTCATTGCATCAGTCTGTTTAAATGTACAAAGACTGTCAGAGAGACAAAGAGCAAGTGGTTTGTGGCTATAGCCAGTTGGATCAAATTCTGGCTTGCAGCACCATTGTAGTTTGAGCAAAATGGTTTGTACGGCTCAGGTGTGATATACTAACCAAAGAAAAAGCAGAGCAGACTGCTTGCAAAAAAATACATCTTTTAATGGTATTGCAAACATTAAAGCAAAATGGGCAAATTGGAATGTTTGCTTTGGGGATAGGAGATGTACCCAGTTGGTGTCTTGCAGACAAGGAAAGGTTTGGGTTGATTTTAATCTATGGGATATGTTAATTCCTACCACAAGTAGGGCAGGTTAAATTGTTTTACAGAATTCTTAGTTCAGAGATAAAGGACTGTGCTGCAAATAATGTCACAAGATCATTTTGTGAGGATAGTCAGGGAATGTTTAATTACAAATTTTAGGCAATAGAAATCCTAATCCCATTGTATGTTGGAGCACTCATAAACAGAATAACAAGAAGTTTGGGTCAAACTCTCAAGTATAGATGCCTAATGTTAGGCATTTTCAAATTTCAATTTTCAAAATGCCCAGGATATTGTGGAGCCTAAATCCCACTGAAAGTGAGACTTTATCTTCCAAGTGACTTAAAGACTTTTGAAAATTTTGCCCTAGATCTCCATCTTACTAACTTCCAGAAGCACTCAGAATAGATCTTCACAGGCTGATGTAGCTGAGTTTTCCCCTCTGCCTTATATATGTGCAAAAGTTATAAAATGGGTATTCAGAATTAACTTCCATGTGGTACTGTACCACATTTGTATACATTTCCATGCATGCCTAGTTCTAAACAAAAAGGGAAGCAGAGAGGCAAGAACAAACCAGAATGGCTAAATGGGGAGGGTTTTTTTAAAAATCCAAATAGATATTTTTGAAAAATGGAAATCCAACCCTAGTATAGCCAATAAAAAGTAGCATAAACTACAGCAGGAAATATGTATAAAGGATATCTATGAAATTATTTCAAAATAACATGAGTTATTTTGAAATAAGCGTGCAGTGTAGACATAGCCAGAGAGAATAATTACACGGCATAGCTCTCCCCTAATACTTTGAATCCAAGAGGCTCCAGGCACTTTGAAGTCATGGAATTTTTCTCTCTTATCTGTGTAGCCTTCTCTTTTCTCACTCTCGTTGCACTCCTCCTTTGGCTTCCTCGATGCTCTCAGCTCACTCTCTATTGTCCATATGTCTTAAAGCAGTGTCTTAATGAGTCAGGACTCCTGCATTCTGTTTTTAGCTGCACTGTTGCCTCTCTCTATCACTTTGTCTTCAGCACCTGCTAGATGGTTGTAGTGATACTGGTCCACCCTTAGCAAAGAGCTTTGATGTCCTATGATGGGACAAAGCTGCAATAAGAGCAGGTTAGACCACCATTTATGATGGTGTCTCATTAGCTGACCCATCTCTCCTGGTGGCATGTGCTGATGTTCTCCAGTCCTTGCTCCTTCCCATAGCCATATGAGGGGATGAATCCCTGCACCTATGTTTCATAGAACCTTTAAAGCTCCTCAGGAGTATCCCCTCCATTCTCAACCCCCTTTAACAAGCATTTACAATTACAAGAGCCAAACTTACCCTGTGGACTGAAGGTTCCAGCCATGTGCAGTTAATAAAAAAATCCATCTCCTAAAGGATTCACCCTGGGTTCCTGGAGGAGCCTACCTCTGTTCATCTTCTGTTCATTCTGCTTTGAATCCATTCTTCATTCCCTTCCCTATCAAACTGCTGCCAGGCCAGTAATGGGTGAAGAGATCCTTTTCTATGCCACATCCATCTCACAAGTGGTGAGGGTGAAGTGACAAAACTGCAGGTGGCTGCTTAGAAATCTTTGAAGGGAAAGAGAGTTCATGACCAATGCACACTGGGGAACTCACCAGCCTTTTGAAACCCTTTTCATTCTCAGGGACCCATTAAGGATTGGACTCACTCAGCTGGTCCAACCATGCGAGTGGGTGTTGAGTTTTATTCAAATTGGTTTTTGAAAAGAGAATATTTCATGCCCTTCAGGATAGAGCTGGTCCCCATCCAGCTGTATCAGTGGGAACCACTTTGAATGTCAGTCAATGAAAATGAATTCAGTAAATGGCCAATTTCCTTGTGCAGTTGAGCCTGTAAATGTATTTATTTATTGAAAACATTATTCCCTACATTGGCCCTTTTGGATATGTATACACTGCAACAGAAGACCTAAGACTAGCCCAGGATAGCTAACTCAGGCTCATGGGTCTGGACCGTCTAGGGCTATAAAATTTCACTGCAGACACATGGACTCAGGTTGACGCCCGGCTTTGAACTTCCATGAAAGCAAGAAGTTGAAACTTGAGGCTTAAAGTAACAAGAACCTCAGGGAAGAATTTCCAGGTACAATGGAGGTGTTAGGAGAGCAAGGTAGATGATATTACTGGACAGATGTGATCCAGATCCTATTAGATTTTTCTCCACAGAAACTCTCAAACCTACCACTAGGATTAGCCAAGCTCTCACCATCCCCCATCTTGATAACTGCCTTTGGATGGACTGAGAAAGGAGTGCAATGAGAAGATAGATCCAAAGTTGTTGCAGGAGTCAACCGTTCAGGTATTTGTGTTTCCTTTTGTCACAAACACAGTGGGGCTATTATAAGAGAGTTCTATGTATGTGTATATATAAGTAGCAAACGGATAAAGTGCCAGTAGATAATACTTCAAAGAATGTAGAGGAGCTCCTGTGTTTTTTCTAGAATTATTAAAACTTCTTGTGTCCTCAAAATGGCTTTCTTTGTGTATGTCTTTACATTTGCTTTTAGGCAAAAGGTATGGTATGGCCAAGTGGGTATCGATTCTATTTAGAACAGCATGGGAACACCACTTATGCCATTCAGTAATCTGACGCCTCTTCAGACCACTTCTCATGCAGCCTTTTATGAAGCATACCTAAAGTGTCCAGCTGTCAACACAAGATCGAAATATAGCAGGAAGCCCAGCAAAATGTCACACGGAACATTTCTTGACATGCGAAGTTCAAGCTCACTCTTGTTTGAAGTTGCAAGTGAGAAATTTTTTGAGTGACTTTCAACATTTCTCAGCTGCCACCTTTCCTCTGAGTCACAAACCCTCATAGACTCCAAATCCACACTTTCCCGTAATAGAATTTACCCCTTGCCTAACATATGAATAACAAGATTATAATCTTTGATTTAAAATGCAGGCAGAAGTTGTGCTGCTGTAAGAGCGCTCCTGTTGTTCTGATGGGCGAGAGCTCTCATGTTGACATAATGAAATCAGCAGCAGTAGCTATGTCAGTGAGAAAATTAATGCCAGAAAAACTTTTGTTGCTCGGGGTGTGAAAAAACACTCCCTGAGAAACATAACTGCTAGTGTAGACATGGTGCTAAGTGGGCCTATTGGTTTGGTCACTGCTGGAAAATGAGAGCACTTTACACACAGGAAAAATCAGGTGATATGCCACCAGTAAAGTGTGTGCTCACAGGGAAGCAGGAGGTACAATCAATTTCTTTTTCCTATTCAAACAAAAATGCAAAGCAAATTGTCAGTAAGTGTGTGTGCTCGGAATATTTATACTTGAAAAAATACTTGAAGTTGATAATGAAAAAAATGGTGTAGAACACAGGTGAGCAAGCTGTGGGCTACAGGCAGCCCATGGGGGTTTCACCTGTGGCCTGCTTCCCCCTCTCCTAGCCCTCTCCCCCTTGCACCTCTCATGCACTGGAGCACCAGAGGCCCACACTTGCTGCTCAGCCCCCTCCCTCCCAGCACTTTCGGAGCACCATGAATCCCCTGATGTACGGCTGTTCGAGCTCTGGGGAGGACAGAGAGGAGCAGCGGCAGCGCGTGAATCAGCTGATTTATGGTGCTCTGAAAAGTGGTGAGAGGGAGGGGAGGGAGTAGAAAGTGCGGGGCTCCAGTGCTTCAGTGTGAGAGAAGCACATGGGGGAAGGGAGCAGAAAGGGAGTGCCCAGGCTGCCGGTAGAACCCCAGTCAGCTGCAGGCGTCAGATTGCCCACCACTGGCAATCATGTGGCCTGCTGACATGAAGGAAGGCCACTCATGCAGCCTACTCATTAGTCTAGGTTGCCCATCACTGGTGTAGAGCTTCCATACATCAGCTGGAGGAGAGGAGGCATTATCCTTGCTTGGAGGACAGATTTGCAACTATCTGACACTTTAGAAAGCACAAGATTGGGTAAAGTTTGTATTTTTTTTCAAGTGTTCAACAGTGTTTTAGATGGGCCCCCAGATTAGGACATGTCTGTCTAGACTGATCTAGCAATATCCTAAAGCAGAGCATGAATTCCATCGGAAGCAGGGAAATTGCCATAACCCTTCCTTCATTCTGGTGGTGGAATTTTAACAAGGGGTTGGAGCAGCTCCATGCCACTGCATCACTATTTGGTGGTCTTTCTTGTGAATTGAGTGACTTTTTTTATTGTTTCTATATGTTTCAGAAGTTCTGTTGTTTATCCTGAATTAACATATACACCTCTTCCTCCATGCACACACATTAATAAGATCACCTTTATCAGTCTCCTGTTTTCTAACACTTCTCTAGATTAAATTTTAATAGTGGTGAACATTTTGAAAAGTGACTAAACACTTGATCATATCCTCTAATCCATCAGACCATTGATCCTCTTTTCCCAGAATGGCTTTCTACTGGATACAGCACCTAGAATTCTGGATTTTTGTCATTCTTCTTATTGTTTCGTGTCTTGTCACTTCTTCTGGCATGATCCTTTTTTCCTTTGGTATTCTTTCTCCTCCTAGGAAATTTATATTTAATGCTGGCATCTGGTCTCTCATCCATCTTCCTTTGTATTCACGAAGACAAAGATTTCATTTAATTATTTAGTGCTTTATCCCTTGTCAAGCTTGCTGGAGGTATGAAATAGGGCTGTACAGCATGTATTCAGATGGGTATGTACACATGTATCAGTCCTGGGACCAATCCTGTTCAATGTATTCATAATGATCTGGAGAAAGGGGTAAGCAGTGAGGTAGTAAAGTTTGCTGATGATACTAAACTGTTTAAGATAGTCAAGACAGAAGCAGACTGTGAAGAACTTAAAAAAGATCTCACCAAACTGAGTGATTGGGCAACAAAATGGCAAATGAAATTTAATGTCCATAAGTGTAAAGTAATGCACATTGGAAAAAATAACCCCAACTATACGTACAGTATGATGGGGGCTAATTTGGCTACGACAAATCAGGAAAGAGATCTTGGAGTTATTGTAGATAGTTCTCTGAAAACTTCCACACAGTGTGCAGCGGCGGTCAAAAAGGCAAATAGGATGTTAGGAATTATTAAGAAAAGGATAGAAAATAAGACACAGAATATCTTACTGCCCCTGTATAAAACTATGGTACGCCCACATCTTGAATACTGTGTACAGATGTGATCGCCTCACCTCAAAAAAGATATTTTGGCCTTAGAAAGGGTTCAGAAAAGGGCAACTAAAATGATTAGGGGTTTGGAATGGGTCCCATATGAAGAGAGGTTAAAGCGACTGGGACTTTTCAGTTTAGAAAAGAGGAGACTAAGGAGGGATATGATAGAGGTGTATAAAATCATGAGTGGTGTGGAGAGGGTGAATAAAGAAAAGTTATTTATTAGTTCCCATAATAGAAGAACTAGAGGACACCAAATGAAGCAGGTTTGGTGTCCAAATGTAGCAGGTTTAAAACTAATGAAAGAAAGTTCTTCTTCACACAGCGTATAGTCAACCTGTGGAACTCCTTGCCAGAGGAGGCTGTGAAGGCTAGGACTATAACAGAGTTTAAAGAGAAGCTAGATAATTTCATGGAGGTTAGGTCCATAAAAGGCTATTAGCCAGGGGATAGAAATGGTGTCCCTGGCCTCTATTTGTTAGAGGCTGGAGAAGGATGGCAGGAGACAAATCGCTTGATCTTTGTCTTCGGTCCACCCCCTCTGGGGCACCTGGTGCTGGCCACTGTCGGCAGACAGGCTACTGGGCTAGATGGACCTTTGGTCTGACCCAGTACGGCCATTCTTATGTTCTTATGTATGTTCTTATGTACCTGTTGAACTTCTGCCACAAACTACTATTCCAGCTTTACTCAAAGCCCATTATCTGCCTGTTGCTAGCTTCACAAGTGCCCTGTAACCTCACTGCATCCCTGATGGGGAGCATGACAGCAATAATGGCACTAGAAAGTGATGCAACCCTTCATCATCCATTGTGAAATCCTCAGCCAGGCAGTCAGTTTCACTTTCTTGCCTAAGGTTGCTTGGGTGGCTCTCTCTCAGGGATCTCAGTAAAAAACTACTAAAATAATGAATGGTTCAATCAATTTCTATTGGTTTGGAGGCACTTTATGAAACAAGAAACATCTGCACTATAACTTTCTCTTTTCCTGAAAATAAGTTTCTAAAATGAACAGAGCAATAAATGAACACATGTTGACTTAGAGATCCATCCACCATAGCAATGGTCTCTAACCTTTTTAACCACAAGATCACTTTTTCAATTTAAGTGCAATGTAAGATCTACCTCAAACCAAATACCCTTGCCCCACTTCCTTCCCACCCCTTCTTTGAGGCCCTGCACCTGCTCCACCCTGAGGCCTTACCCTGATCACTACATCCCCCTTCCTCCCGCATCCTCACTCACTTTCACCAGGCTCGGGTAGAGGGCTGAGATGCAAGCTCTGGTCTTGGGCCAAGGAGTTTGGAGTGAGGGAAGGGCTCTGGGCTTAGCCCAAAGCTAGGGGATTGGAGTCCGGGGGGGCTTCAAGGTGCAAGCTCTGGGAAGGAGTTTGAGTGTAGGGGGATTTACGTCTGTGGCAGGAGGTTGGGTGTAGAAGAAGGTTCAGGGCTGGGACAGGAGTTCAGGAAGCAGGATCTGGCTGGGCACCGTTTAACTGAGATGGGTTCTGGGTGGTGGAGCCAGTAGTGTTAAGGCAGCTTACTCCTGAAAGCAACTGGCAGGTACAGCAGTGGCTCCATGACACCATGTGCTGTCCCTCATCTACAGGCACTGATCCCACAGCTTCTACTGGCCACAGTTCCCCATTACTGATCAATGGGAGCTGCAGGAGTGGTGTCTGCAAGGCAAGGACAGCATGTGGAGACCCCCTGCTCTGCCTTTCTCAGGGACTGCAGGGACATGCCAGCCACGTCCAGGAGCAGCAATTACCACAGGGGTAATTACTGCAGCCACGACAGGTTAGGCATGTTAGAACTTACTACTCAAAGAATTAAATGTAAGCAGAAGAGAGAAATGAAAATTATGAAATGCACAGACCAGTCAGAAACCAAAACTAACCCACTTGGCAAGCAGTAAAAGAAGTAACAACCACCCCCCCATGTATGTGTTGGGTCAGGAGATGAGAGTGAAGGACAATGTGTGATGGACAGAGACACACAGTGTATGAGAGTGACCGATTTGAATTGCCAAGCTTCCTCCATCCCTCTCTCTGTGTGGAGATAGGGTACACAAGTGGGGGGAGGGGGGAGGGAGAGGCGGCAGAGGGAAAGCCTAACATAAGCTCCACCCCTCCTCTCTCTCCCACACACTGCACAGCAAGCAGAAGGTTCCTAGAGGGTCAGCTCCAAGGCAGAGGACAGGAGCAGCATGACAGTGCATGAAGGGGCAACTGAAGTGCCAACGCTTTGAAAGCTTCCTGATCAAACTAATCAGGATCACCTGTCAGAGGCTCCCAGATCTACCGGTAGATTCCAACCTACTGGTTCATGACCACTGCACTATAGTAACTCAAGTGGTCTGGCTCACTGACTGATTTAAGAACTGATCTAGAACTCTATACATGACAGTTTAGTGTTATACTAAAACACTTCCCTGACGTTGCTCTGGTCCTTCAGGACAGGGGGCTGGCAGTGTGGAGGGTGCAGAAGTCATGGCAGAGGGTTGGTTATATGGGGGCTCAGAGCAGAGAATGGTGGTGCAGGAGTCAGGGCAGGGAGGTGGGGGGGACTTGGGACAGAGAGCTGCGAGGGGGGAATCAGGGAAGGGGCTGGGGGTACAGGAGTCAGGGAAGGGGGTGAGCACTCAGGCCCGAGGGCTCAGGCAGGGGACTGAGAAGTCTGGGGGGGAGGTCTCACCAGGTCCATCTGTGGCAGTGAGGATGGCACTGCAACTGCCAGCCATCCCTACAGCCCAGCCCCTGGTGGTGCTTCTTGGGGGAGGGAGCAAGGCTGCGCAGCCTGGCCCCCAGTGGTGCTCCTCATGGCTGCTGGCTGGTGCTCCCACACCAATTTGGCTGTGTGGCCAAGGCCCAGGGGGTTTGAGGCAGGGGGCCCACTTACCTGGGCTAGTGGCCAGCAGCATAGAAAATCCTAGGCCTAGCTGGCCACTTTTTTCCTGGTGAGCCCCCCCATGGTCACTTAGCAGTTTAGTTGTCCCCATGCTCGCTGCTCCCCAATGGTCATTCTGCAGTATAACTGTCCCTCCTATCAGCCCTCTCCATTTCTGTGTCATGGAAAACAATCCCATTCTAGGCACCATTCCAGAAAGCAATCCTGTTTTCCTGGCACAACCAAACCCTTACCTTACATTAAGTTAGGATACAAGGAAGCTGCATATCAATGTTGGTGGTTCTAGCTCTTACTATTTACAAGGAGTTCTTGAACAGATAGACTCACAGGTGGATAGACTGACCTACAGTCAGACAGACACACACATTCTCTAATCTCTCTCTCTCTCTCTTTATAGATATACATATAGATGAAGAGATTTATTATTCAGACTTCAGTGGGCCTTAAATCATCAATGACAGGAAAGTTATTTCTATCCCCAAAGCTACAAACACGTAATTCGATACATGTAAAAACTGATTATGTGGTTGTTTGTATCTCTTAAAAAAAAAAAAAAGACAGATCAAATTGTAGAAAAGATCTGAGAAAACATGTATTCTGTTAGCTAGTTCTTCCTTTTATTTCTTTTTCAGTTCCACTATTATTCAGTATTGTGAGGAGGAATGTACTAGTCAGACCAATAATTATCCCAGAGCAGTTTGAGGTTAAATGACTTTTGGATTAAACAGTAAAGCAATCACTTGCTAATAATGTGTCTGCCTTTCATATGGCTCCTTGCACAAGGAGAAAAAAATAGTTCTTGTTAAAACATGTTCTTTGACCAGAGGTTCCATTTGAGCAACATTAGTGACATTTAAAGAACACAACATTCAATCATTCTCCATTACATTGTATGTCTTAAAAAAGAACCCATGATTATCCTTGCTTAGAATTAAACTTTCTATATGAACCCCCATAGTATTTTTATTATTATTATCTGTTTTTAATCATTCCAACAAAGAATCTAAGAATTTTGGGAGGAAATTTTCAAAGGAACAAATAGGCATTCCTTTTTGCACCTATTTACACCTAAGCCATTTGCAGTGCGCAACAAGAAGTTTTATTGATCCTACCAAAATTGAGTGCCATCTCCTGGTATCTTGCTGATTAACTATTGACATGTATACAGATGCCTTTTATAATATAAGGCACTCAACTCCTATTAAAAATCAGTGTCGTAACTGGCTTTTGTGCGGTTGAAAAGCTGCCTTTGGTCATTAAACTTTAAATTTCAATAACAAACAGTTAAGTTTCAGATGATCAGATATCAAGTATGAAATATAGAGAAAGGGTATGTGGGAAGAGAGGGATGGGGAGGCATCTATGTAAGAAAAATCCTCAAATATTGGAAAATCCCTATAAAATCAGGACATATGGGTACCCTAGTTGTTATCACTTAAAAATGAAACCAACAGTTCCAATAATTTTAATGTTTTAGTGATATGAGCAAACACGGTATCTGTTTGCTTTCTCTGTGCTTATTACTTATGGATAATTTAGCCTGTTGTTCAGGTCTTTCTGTTTTCTCTTGCTTGCTCCCAGCACCAAGTGTTGCCTTTGTTTTCCCTTTTCAAAGAGCTAAATGCAGGCTGGTTGCTGCACACTATTTTTTTAAGTATTTATTTTATTGCCATATCTATTGGACCACAAAGTATAAAAATGTGATTATAATGTACAATATTTACTTCTTATGATTTGAAGTTTAACAAGACGATCAGATCTAATACAATTAATTTTGTTGTCAAATTCCAGGTCGTCATCTTCTCTTTATTTTTTCTTTGTGACACTGGGAATTATAAATGGGACTTATGCTCAGCAGAACTGTGCAAATAACTGATTTTTTTTAATTCTCTGGACAATGCATACATACAAAATTTGGGATGACCCAAAACAAAAAATGTTTTGAATTTTTTGACAAATCAAAAAGGAAAAAAAGTGCCCACTCATTTTGGTTGCTTGACATCAGACACCTAACCTCGGAAAGAGGATATATCTCATTTACCTGAACATGTGACCAATCTCTTCCTTAACTTCTGGTTACCTGTCTGTCTAATCTAACCTATTGCCAGGGCTCGACAAATCGCTGTTTCTACTCACCCGTGGTGAGTAGATTTCAGCCGGTCGCCCCGTTCACCGGCGGCGCGTGCATGCGCAATGTGGGTCTTGCTCATGTGCAGTGCAGGGCTGGCAAGTAGATTTCGCCGCCGTTTGTCAAGCCCTGCCTATTACCATATATAAAGTGCTTGTCACTGTGATAGCTAATGAGAATTTTGAAAAGGAAAAGTGTGTATGTATGTAGTGTAAGAGAAAACTACTCTCCCTCCCTGGTATACAAAAGCATTGTACCAAGACAGCCTCTTCCCCTTTGCTGAAGAAGTGAAGATTCACAAAACTGGGGATACTGACGTACAAGCAACAGGAGAATATCCTGGATGAGGAGAATAGTAATAGAGATGTAGCCGTGTTAGTCTGGTCTTGCTGAAACAAAAGACAGGACTATGCAGCACTTTAAAGACTAACAAGCTTTAAACCATCTTGTTAGTCTTTAAAGTGCTTCATAGTCCTGTCTTTTGTTTCTGGATGAGGAGAGTCTGGGTCTCTTCTTTTAGAAGAGGATTCCATTGCACATTGTTGGGGGGAAGTTTTGCTTCAATATCTTAGGAGGGTTCTGTAAAGCATGGGTTGTACAACCACATTTTTTCTTGTGTGGCAATGTTACTCGTCACAGCAAATGTGACCCACTTGTACAACAAGAATGAGACTGAGATAGTTTTAGGAACAGATAGCTGTCCAGGTAGCATACATCAGATTGTTAGCTAAATTTGATGAAAGATGCTGCAGGCATTATGGGCAACAAACCTGTTTTTGACATTTAGAATTGCAATAATCTATACACTTTATGGAAATGCATTGCAAAATCCTGTAAGACTATGGTAAATTCATTGCCTTGAGGTACTGCACCTCACCTCACAGCTTGAAATCTTCGATGTGGTGAGGAGGGCAGCTTGATTTCAGCATTAGCAGAATGGGAGAAGTTTGTTCATGTGGTGATTCTGAGAGCATTGGGTTTGTTTCGTTTGGAAAAAGAAAAGACTGAGGGGGACATGATAGCCTCTTTCAAGTACCTAAAAGGTTTTACAAAGTGGGAGAAAAATTATTCTCTTTAACCTCTGATGATAGGACAAGAAACAATGGGCTCAAATTGCAGCAAGGGAGGTTTAGGTTGGACATTAGGAAAAACTTCCTAACAGTCATGGTGGTTAAGAACTAGAATAAATTGTCCACAGAGGTTGTGGAATCGCCATTACTGAAGACATTTAAGAGCAGGTTAGAGAAACATCTGTCAGGGATGATTTGGATGGTGCCTGGTTGCTGCCATGAGGGCAGGGGACTGGACTTGATGACCTCCTGAGGTCCCTTCCAGTTCTAAGATTCTATGATTCTATAATATGCAGTATTGATTGGAATAGTAATCAGGTAGATATTAGTTAGTGGAAGGACTATACTTAATCTGACTGACTAGAAAAGTGGAGGATGTCTGAGAGAAACAACTGAAATGCTTATACAGTGAAAGCTTTGTTATCCAGCACTAATGGGGAATGCTGGTTGCCAGTTAATTGAACGAGCCAGATACTCAAGCAAAGGGTTAGGCAGCTTGAGGCAGGCTGAGGGAGAAGGAGGCACCTGATGATGTTGTCAGCCGGCAGCGCCTCAATGCTGGTTAACAAAGTTTTCCGGTTAACGAAGTACAGGATAACAAAACTTTCACTTGAATATAAGAAGTCAGCACTAAAATGGAGGATCTGGAACTGCTGATGCAAGATGTCAGTCTGAACGCAAAAAAGGCCCTATGAACTCATCATTTTTATGCCAAAAGCCTGGCATAAACACCTTGTTTTCTGTTGGTCTCTGGAAAAATCAGGTTGAGCTAGTAAATGCAAATCACTCCAGGTGGTGGTATTTCTTCGGAGGTGTTTACAACCTAATTGATTTACTCTTCACTGTTTTTGTCCATGGAGTTGCTGTGGTAACCCCCAGCTCATGGTGATGCATAAACTATTGACAATGTTTAGGACATACTTTATGTCTACACTAGTTTTCTTCATGAGTGGGGATGTGGAGAGCAAGGTAAGGCTTCTTAAAATTTATTTAGTGTATTTTGTTAATATTTGTTTTTAAAGAACATGTAATTCCCTTGGAGTAGAAGATGAGAGCAGGATACACTTGAGTAAATAAAAAAGTGCAACTTCATGATCATTTACTATTGCGCTGCTGTCATGGTTATTGATGCTGCAAGTCACATGTGGAAATCAATTGCTATTGCAGATTCTTTATCTGATATCTGTGTCCTCAGATTCTTTTCTAGTCAATGCACTGAGGAGAGTTTATATGTGCTCTGCCGAGGATGCATTTTAATCCCTGATAAGATAGCATGTTTTGGACGTTAGAAGGCTTTGTTTACCTTTTATTCTATTAAAGGTTTTCTACCCGGCAAGCGTAACTTCCTTTTGCCCAAAATATCCTTACTCATGCTTCCTTGAACTAACACATCTGAGGTTATACTCCTGTCATGTGATGAAAGTCTTCCATGTGATACCACAGGACATGCTCAGATCAGGCCCACTAATGTGAGGGAAGGGGGCAACTGCCCTGGGACCTGGTGATTCTAAAGGGCCTGAAGATCCTGGCTGCCATGGTACTGCAGCAGCTGGAGCCCTTGGCCCTTTAAATCATCACCAAAGCACTGCACAGTGCACTCCAGGCAGCACTAAGGTCTGGGAGGCTGGCGTGGCATGCTCCAGGCAGTGCCAAGGGCTGACTGCCTCCAACCCTGCCCCTTCCGCCCAAGGCTCTGCCCCTTCTGGGAGCATGTTTTCTCCCCCACCCCCTCAGGTGGATTGTCTTTCAGCAATGTTATTGCCTCTTCCTCAGACACAGCACTTCTCCTAATTCATTAGCAAACTGAAAAAGCCCACTCAGGACAGTGCAAGGTCAATAAATGTCTTGGTGTCATCATTTTATGGGTATAGCACCACTTCTTGTCAGAAGAGAAATGTAACTGTGAGTGTGCAATAATGTGCTCAAACTGCTTCTGTTAGACGTGAAGGGTATTTACTCAAACTGATCCTGAACTTTGAACCTTTTAAGATTACCTGTCACTTCTCACACTCTCATAGTTTGTATTTAGAAACAGGTTTTTTTTTATAAAAGTGAGCTGTGCAGTCAATGTGTGATGATGTCATAAGAAGTTTTTCTGGTGAAATAGCCAATATTGCTAGGGTGACTTGAATGAATTCACACTGCTGTAGTACTCATAGCAGAACTGATGCATTGTAATAAAAAAGTCAGTTCCCTTTGATGGTGGCTACCACAGCAAAACTTTATTAAGCAGCCTTAGTTACATGGACTGTCAACGGCTGGGGAGGAGAGTTAAAAAAGGTGAAGTGAGCAAGGGAAGAGCTGTACATCCAAGAAGAGGCATTAGAATGATAAGGGAACTAAACTGGAGTTTGAGTTTAAATGACCAGTGTGGCCATGCTTACATCTTTTGATTTAGTCTTCTTTCACTGTGTTATTTAGTTGCCCTTTGTCCATCTAACTTATTGCACCTCCAGTTCTCCACATCCTGTCTTCTCTGTGGAGATTAATGTAATATTTCAGTTCTGGACCTGATGGTTGATATCCATTTCTTCAGTTCACAAGGCAAGTTAAAGGGATCTAGTGGAAATAAAAAAAAAGATATCAAAATAATATTTTTTGGTGTTATTAGAGCACTTCCAATGATTAAAACAAAAATTGCTTTAATACCCCAATTTTAGTTTCACCTTTTATGAAGTTTGTTTATCTTTTAGAACTCAGGCAGCTAACACAGTCACATTAGACTGGTCTGCTTTTCTATTTTTGCTTCAGAGAGCTTTCTTTTTTTTTTTTTTTTTTCTTCTCATGCATGTAATACAAGGTTGTTGCATTGGATTTGTTAAATCTTTAAGGGCACGTCTACACTGCAGCGTTATTTCAAAATAACAAGGTGAGTGTCTACACAGGAAGCCCATTATTCCAAAATAATTTCGAAATAACACTCTTCTTATTGCGGAATAATAAACCCTTATTTCACAAGAAATAACACCTCTTTTGAAATAGCTATTTTGAAATACAGTGTGAGTGGAGGAGCTGTGGTTATTTCGAAATAATTGGCCTCCAGGGCTTCTTACAACTGCCCTGGTGGCCGCTCTGTCCACACCCCTCAGAACTCTATAGCTTCCCTTCCCCTGCAGCCTTTAAAGCTGCTGCCACAGGGGAAAGTGCTTGTGGCACAACACAGGCCCGGTTAGCCCTGTGCCACACAGCAGTACCCTGCTCTGCCTTCCCTGCTGCCATGGAAGCCTCCAACACTCCCACTAAGCCCCCCACAGCTGTAATCCAGTCAGCTCTGATGAGGAGGCCTCTTCCTGGTCTGCTGCAGAGATCCTGGATCTCATTGAGATCTGGGAAGAGAAGGCGAACCTCCAGGATCTCTACACCAGACACAAGAATGCAGATGTCTATGGCTGGATGGCTGCAAGCCTGGGTCAGAAGGGCCACATGCACACCCAGGAGCAGGTGCCCATGAAAATAAAGGAACTGAGGCAGGCCTACACCAAGGCCAGGAGCAGAGTTCCCACTCAGGGATGGCAACCCAGTCGTGCCGCTACTTTGACCAGGTGTAGCGCATCCTGGGAAGGGGGTGGGTCCCTTCCCCCACATCCATCATTGACTCTGGTCTGGAGATGCCTTTTGTCAGCCTCACGGGATGGGGCGGTCCTGTGGACGAGGAGGATGAGGAGGAGGAAGACATGGAGGAGGAGGAGGCCAGCACTGACACCAGCCAGGAGCTCATCCTGTCCCTGGAGCTGTGCCCTCCCTACCTGGATGTCACCCAGGATTCAGACAAAGCCAGGGAAGGCCCATCAGGTGAGTTCCATTACTTTCCCTAGTCACACAAATGTGGGGGCGGGGCGGTGAGGGGCTGCACGGTCCTCACTCGGCCTTCTTGGCCTGGGGATCACACAGCAGCCCATGTGTGTGACTGCCAGTCCAGAGAAGACAGCCGCATAAGGGTGCTACAAAGGAACCTTGCACTCCTGCTCACAGGGCATCTGGAGAGGGCTGCCTTACTCCCAACTCCATGGTGGGAGTCTTCTTCCCACCACAAGCCACCATGAAGGAGGATGGGGTCATGGATGCACACAGCACAGACTTATGCCTGTGCTCCTGCGGCAGCATCCACTCCTTGTCGAGTGTGGCGAGGCGAAGGACACCGACACCCTGCGAGGGGGGATAGGGAGGAAGTGAAGGGCATCCCAGCAGCACCTTCCTTGGCAAGCAGTGTCTGCCACTCTCTCACACCTCCCTCACCACCCTTGCTCGCTCTCCTCCAGCAGGCAGGGATAGACGTTCTCTCTCTCTGGGACGCTGCCACTGCCAGACGCAGCGTGTTTACAGCATGGAGGGATACTGAGCTGCCCCTTCACCCCACTCCTGCCTGCAAGCTCCAGCCTGGCCAGCACTTTCCCATGCCTGCTTGTCCCCGGGACACGGGGGTAATAAGGCTTCCCCCAGGGACATCGGTGCCGCTTCAGGAAGGGGCCTGCTGTGTAGGCCACAGATGGCCTTGCGCTAAGCACATTGCCTTCATCTTCGGAAAAGAAGGCTTTTTTATTTGCTCTGCATGGGGGGAGGGGAGGTGGAATGGGTGGGCAGGGGAAGGGAAGGGTGAGGAGGAAAGGCGCACGGGTAATGCAGAGTCCCTTGTGGGGATGCTCAGAGAAGAGTGTCACAGCTGGCCTTGGCTGAAACTCTCCCTCAGGGCCTCCCGGATGCACACAGCCCCCTGATGGGCCTGCCGGATGGCAGCAGTGTGCAGCTGCCCAAAGGCCCCGGCCAACTGCTCAGCCTGTGCTCCCCACTCTGGCAGGAACATCTCCCCCTTGTTTTCACACGGGTTGTGCAGGATACAGCAGGCCGCCACCACCTGGGGATGTTCCGCTCACTGAGGTCCAGGCAGGTGAGGAGACAGTGGAACTTCCCTTTCAAATGGCCAACAGAGCCCTCTGCCGTGATGCAGGCCCTGCTGAGCCTGCTGTTGAAGCATTTCTTGGTGGGGTCCAGGTGTCCCATATAGGGCTTTATCAGCTACGAGAGCAAAGGGTGAGCTGTGTCCCCCACGATCCACATGGGCATGTCCACGTCCCCAACCCTGATGTCATGGTCAGGGAAAAAAGTGCCGGTGTGCATCTTCTGGAACAGGCTGGAGTTCCTGAAGATGTGGGTGTCACGTGCCTTCCCTGACCACCCGACACTAATGTTGGTGAAGTGTCCCTGATGGTCCCCGAGGGCCTGCAGCACCATTGAAAAGTAACCCTTCCAGATGATGTAATCAAAGGCCCAGTGGTCGAGGGCCTGGATGAGGATTTGGGTGCCGTCAATGCCCCCCCTCCTGTCCTAGTTGGGGAAGCCCATGGCAGCAAAGCTGGCGATGATCGGGTCCATGTTGCCCAGAGTGACAGCCCTGCACAGCAGGATGGTGTTGATAGCTCTCACCACCTGTAGAAGGAGACAAACAGAGAATGACAGGGTTTCTAGAGCCCTCAGGAATTCCCCTTCCCACTACAGGAACAACCCCAGCTTGCCCCATTCCCAGCAGGGCTTTGTGAAGGCAGGATTGCAAAACCTCTAGGGATGGAGAATACACCTTCCATAGGCAACCCCATTCCAGTAGTTCGCCATCCTCCTAGGACAATAGTAAGAGAGTCAAACCTGCAGGAGCACAGCCCCAACAGTCAATCTCCCTATGCCAAACTGGTTCCCAATGGAGAGGTAGCTGTCCGATGTGGTGAGCTCCCATATAGCAATGGTGACCTGCTTCTGGAGTGGGATGGTGGGTCACATGTGGGTGTCCTGTCGCTGGAGGGCAAAGGCAAGCCACTCGCACAGCTCTAGGAAAGTGTCCCATTGGTGGTCGTCCCACTGCTGCCTGATGATCCAGTCCCACCACTCAGAACTGGTGTCCTGGTGCCAGAAGGGGCAGTGCACAGTGTTCAGGGGAGGATGGGAAGGACTGTGCTGCATCAGTAGCACGTGGAGAGAGATGAGGGGGTGCCCCACCGTGAACAGTGGGTCCTGGTTCTGCAGTGCCACTTGGGCAGCCTGCAGTAACTGCACCAGAAGGTGCAGCAGGAGGTTTAAGAGCCAGCAACTTCTTTGCAGCAGGTCCCACTCCATGGCAGAAATGCTGTGGCATCTGCAAGGCCAACCAGAGCACACAGTGCAAAGGGTTTGCTGACCTTCAAGGAGGTAGGCAATGGAGAGAACTGAGACATGGCTGTAGAAGGGAGCCCCTTTAAGCACGAGCCTCAGCCTCATGCAGTAGCTCCAGGAAGTGATTGCTGTCCTGATGCCCTGCCTGGGGTGCTTCCGGTGGAGTTAAATGTGATTCAGGCTCCAGGCAGTGTGTATGCACTACTTCGATATAGCTCTGCACGTTTTTGATGGGGATTTGTAGTGTGGATGCGCTATTTCAAAATAGCTATTTCGGGAGTTATTATTCCAAAATAGCTTATTTCAAAATAAGCAGGTAGTGTAGGCATACCTTGAGGCTATGTCTACACTGCACAATTATTTCGGAATAAACTATTCCAGAAGAAATAATCTGAAATAGCTTATTTTGAAATAGCACATCTACATTACATGGAAGCCTGGAAATTAGTCCAAGGCAGGCTCCCTTAATGTGGACACACTATCTCGATTTAGAGCCCCAGGAAGCACTGGGGAGTAATTATTTTAAATGGCCTGGGGGAGGAGCTATTTTGAAATAGCAGCAGTGAAGCATCCACACTACTGCTATTCTGAAATAGCTATTTCGGAAGAGGTGTTATTCCTCATGGAAAGAAGTTTACAAACGCCGAAATAAGCCGCCCGTTATTTTGAAATTATTTTGAAATAACGGGCTAGCTGTGTAGACGCTCACATAATTATTCCAGAATAACGGACTTATTCTGAAATAGCGCTGCTGTGTAGACCTACTGTAAGAGAGCAGTTAAGTCCAGAACAAAATACTGTTTCCATTGAATTTAAAGAATACATATTGAAAACACTGAGGCTACGTCTAGTCTGGCATGATTTTCCTCAAATGCTTTTAACGGAAAAGTTTTTCCGTTAAAAGCATTTGTGGAAAAGAGCGTCTAGATTGGCACGGATGCTTTTGCGCAAAAGCACTTTTTGCGGAAAAGCATCCGCGTAATCTAGACACGGTTTTAAAGAAAGCCCCGATCGCCATTTTCGCCATCGGGCTTTTTTGGCAAAACAGTTTTTAGCTGTCTACACTGCCCTCTTGCACAAACACATTTGCGCAAGAGGGCTTTTTCCGAACGGGAGCATCATATATTTGCGCAAGAACACTGACAATCTTACATTAGATCATCAGTGTTCTTGCAAATTCAAGAGGCCAGTGTAGAGAGCTGGCAGCCTTTTCCGCAAAAGCGCCGCTTTTATGAAAATCCAGTCTAGACGCAGCCTGACTGTTTATGTTGGACCAAGTTCTTTGCAACTATAATTCTATTGATTGTCTATCATCTACATTTTTTTTAGTCTTTAAGGTGCTACTAGACTATTTGTTGTTTTTTAAGTTTTTCTTGTGTAACCCCTCCTGTTGGCTAGCCCAGTGTGAGGTTATTCCGCATAGGGGAAGCTTGTGACTTATCACACCACTGTGGGGGGAGGGGGAGGGGCGGGGGCTAGGCCTGAGGCTGCTTGGTGTGCTCTGCGTTGTGTATGTGTGAGTGCACCTCAGACCAGACCCACTCCGACAAATCACCAGGAACAGGCTTTCTTCTGTAAAAACATAGAACAAGAAAACAGTTCAGCAGCCCCTCGTCTCATCATGCAGCCTGTGTGCTGCTTCTAGTACAGTCCTTGCTGAGACCCTGCTGGGGGCAGAGGGCACATCCTGGCAGGAACCAGGAAGTTCTCCCAACATGCTGCAGTTTGTAGTCCACAACTTGTAGTTCCCAGGGTTGCTGCTGAAACACACTGGACCTTGGGCTACACTTGTTACAGACTAACTCAGCTACCCCTCTGAATCTATTGATCTTGGAGCTGGATTGCTCTGAACAACTCCTCCAGCAATAGGCATGTGAGTGCCTGGGTCCCTGAATGCATGTGAATTTTGCAATGTTCAGATTATGATCATATTCCAGAACTGAAAAAAAAGACAAATCAGATTCAAAAATAAAGTCAAACACGGTGCCAGCAAAATCCTGGTCCCTGTTTGTACATGTATGTTTGCGTTTTAAATAAAAACATTGTTCACCATTGGCTGTGTCCTCATTAAGCTACAAACATAGACATAAAATCACAGTTTAAAAAGTGTGATCAACTCTTTAAACAACTTTTAACTCATTTTAAGAGTAATGACTGTAAAATGGAAGTCATGCTGTTGACTTTAGTACAGACTTGTTTGTAGTAGCTCCAGTACAATGGGCTTGTATATAGCAATGGCTGTGAGGGGTCCATAGCCTTCTTGAAAGCAAACTATAAAGAATCATTGAATGACAATTCTCTGTATTCCTCTAAGGAACAGAGCATTACAGAAAATAAGTCTGTAGAAAAATAAAGGGGTCTTTTTTTTATTTTAATAAATATTTTTGCTTGTTGAAAACATGTTAGAGCTTCCAAAAATGTACGTAACACACATCTTAAGGTTAATATAACATCATAGTAATCCCATGTGTGTACAGCTTTATTATCCTATGTAATTCTCTATCTTTGGCTACCTGGCCTTGAAAAAGGGTATTGCTGTACAAAAGCTCTCAAAACCTCTCTCTCTCTTACATTAGCATTGCTTCCATGATTGGGGTAATTATTATAGAAAATTTCATGTGTGATAAAATTTATTTAGAGAGTGCTAGTAGGGTAACAAATAATGACCATGCCTCATCTAGTACCAAATCCAGTCAACAGTTGTTGCTCAGCTGAATGGGTCTGCTTTGTAGATAGTTTTTTTCCTAAATATATTGAGGATGAGGTGTAGGAGAAGTAGGAGGGGGCGGAGGGAGATGCTGCTGCTGAATGTTAAATGCAAAGCACTTGGCTCTGATAGGCTAAACAGAAGTGGATACTTTGCCTATATAAATGGACAACAGCATCCTCTGTGCTTTAGAACTGTCACAGAGGAGCAAAGAAAGAGGAAGGGGGAGAGAGAGAGAGAGAGCAGAGAAGAAAGAATCTCACTAGCTGGCTGTAAGTAACATTCTTTGTCCTTGTAGTTTCATGGTTACTAAATCCAAGAAGATAAATGCTTGGATTTATGCAACAGTTTGTTACTTCACACTGAAGTTTGGCTAATTAATTTTAAACATCCAGCCTATTTTATTTTGGAAGCACAAAAGAAATTTGCATTTTCTAAAATCTCAGTGTGGCCAGTTTAGCGTATGCCTCATATTTTGTATTTATTTGTGCTTGGATAGAAGAATCCCAGTGTTTTGGTTTACACACGTGTGTATCTGACAGCCTTAGAGAAAAAATAATAGGCTGACAATCCAACTGCCACAGTGCTGGACAACCATGTAGAACTTTAAAAATAAAACAGAGGTTTCTCTTCTGTATTGTCTTAAGAAAAATTCAATTTTATTTCTATCTGTGACATTCTATCTGTGAACCTATCAGCCAGGGAAACCGGTAGGGGTTTTTTTTAATGGAAAATTAGTACATTGCAAAAGCTGTGCAACTCAGAATGAAAGCTAAATGAGGTAACTTTGTATACTGACAAGGAAAATGAAAAGTACTAAGCAGTGAAAAGTAGGAACTACCTTATGCATGCATAATTCTTGTTAAAGATAATGGGTGCAGAAGCAATTCAGGATCAGGTCTGCGGTGTTGACTGTAAATTTAAACATCTAATAAAGGGCTCTTCTGCAGGTCTTAGAGAACACTGACTTTAGTGGGAATTTTGCCCCTAAGAGAAGACTGCAAATCAAAGTGTAACTCTCCTGCCATTAAATTCAGTGGCTAACATCCCAACAATGACTCCAATGGGGCTATATGCGAAGCTCAAGATGTAAATTTACATCAGATTTTGCCACAATTGGGTAGGTAATTAGATAATAAATGCATAAAGTTATCACAATACTTTGAACCTTTGCTGTCCTCAGTCGATGAAATGTGCATATTGTTTTAGGTGTCAATATGCAATCAATAGAGTTTTCTGTTTAATGTTGTTTGGGGAGGACTTCCCCCCCCCCCAAATAATATACAAATACATTTACATATGTCTCCTATATGCATTTAATAATTTTAGTTATTGATGTTAGGTGGTGGTGGTGGTTATTTTGCTTTGTGCTTCAGATTGGGTCTGTTGAATTAGAGACCAAGTAGATGTCCATACAGTTAGAAAGCATTAAATAATTAGTGATTTAAAACCTCCATATTCTTTCTCTCTCTACTATCTATTCTTTCTTTCTGGTCAGAAATTTCCTGGCACTCATTAATAAACTACAAGAGAGTAAAAAAACCAACCCTTATCAACCAGAAACAGAATTTTAAAGAAACCACAGTACTATTGTTGATAATTTGTCCTTGTGTACCTAAAAATATTAGGCATATTGTATCTGGAAGCAAACTGATGCAATAATAATTAGAAGTAATTATTTACGTAAGTATTATAACTATGAATTTATTGCCTAAGTGTGTCTATTTATATGTATGTTTTAT
Organism: Rafetus swinhoei; assembly: GCA_019425775.1. Taxonomy (NCBI): domain Eukaryota; kingdom Metazoa; phylum Chordata; order Testudines; family Trionychidae; genus Rafetus; species Rafetus swinhoei. Next base: position 157,671,659 of record CM033424.1, read on the forward strand.
AAATATATAAAAAGTGAATGGTGCTCTTTTTACTGATTTTTAAAGGAAAACCAAAACAAGTTGTGAATGAACTTCACATAGTACATACAATCTAGGGACTAGAAATTTTTTTTCTGCAGTTTCATACATCTATCATTAAAATAAAAAGTAGATTTGTTGTAATGTTCTAGTTATAAAGCAGCCAGATACAGCTTGATCAAGGAGGCAAAAGGCTATAATGGCAAATGTATACTACAATATAATATCTAATGATAGACTCATGAGAAATGTAAAAACCAAAGCACTTTAATTTTTATATGTATATATAATGTCAGTGCATGCAGTGACTGACCTTGTTTCTATGTAGGGTACAGTGTCATTGTAGCCCTGTTGATCCCAGGATATTACAGAAGCACAAATTGGGGGAGGTGATGTCTTTTATTGGACCAAATTCTGTTTGCGCGCGGAACAAACATTCATGCTTACACAGAGCTCTATTTCAGATGTCCAGCCACCTAACGTGATTCAAGGGTGTGAGTGCCAAGCTCAGGGCAGACTGTTAGGTAGCAGGAGACAATCCCCAAATTGGTTGTGAGCTCTGCATTTGGTTACTTTCACCAAGTACTTAACATCAAGCATGAACTCCTCTGGCTCTATAACAGCCTAAATGTCGAATCACAGTCCCCTTGGTGACTCTGATCTCTCTCACTACCAGGTGAGCATACCTTTGTGAGAGACAGTCCCTTCCATCAAGAATCACAACAATATTCAGTTACACCCAGTCCGAAAGCACGAGTCACTTATCCTTGGTCAATTGCACCTTGACAGCAAAGACAATGCTTTGTAGCCACTATGAAGATGTATTAAAAAGGAAAATGAAATTAGTTATTTCTAAATAGTTATTTAAAGCAGGTAAACATATGTACATAATAATGTAAAATAGTAAACAAGCTCTATATGACTTGTAGGGACTGCCTAGGTTATACACTGGGAAGCCTCTTGCTCATGCCTAGTAAATCTTGCCCCCCACCCACCCTGCAAAATCAAAGCAGCATAGAGATACTGTTCTTTCTTGTGCCCACTGAAGTCAATAACGAGTCCATTGTCTCAAGTGGAGCATAGTTGGGCCCCAACAGCAGATGGTATATGCTGGTGACATCACTGTAGACAAATTAAGCTCCAGTAGAACAGTTTGCTAATATTGCTCTGTGATGGGGTATTCTGCCATGAAGGGCTGTAGTGCCTATTTGTCAGACTCCCCCACCACCTTGCTTGGCTCTTTAAGGGTTCAAAAGGGTTGAGACCTAAATATCCTGGAAATGAATGGTGACTGGGAAAGGAATCTAGAAGGCTGTACCCCCAAGGGTCCAAAACCTAGCAGAGAAGCCATGGCAAGACTCATCCAACCAGTTGGGAAAGGGTTGGGAGAAGGGGAGCAGCTTAAATACTTCCTTCTCCATCACTGCAGACAGCTTGCTGAACCCTCCACAATGGAAAGCTGAGTGGGAAGTGTGTTCAGCTGCCGGGAGCTGGCAATATCTTTGCATCTGATTCCTGTAAGTTAAGGGACCTGAAATACAACCCAATTCCCAGAGAGAGGACTGAGGGGGAATTCCTGTCTACAGGGGAAATCTGCTGATTATTTTAAGACAAAGGTCAGAGAGCTATTAGCAAGCAGTACAATCCAGAAATATTAGTGAGGAATGAGTGTATCAGGAATGGTTATAATTAGAACATAGTTCAGAGTTATGTGGCTATTTTCTGAGGACATTTTGCAAGGACAATTGAAAAGAATCATGCAGATAAGTCTCAGAATTAAAAAAAAAAAAGCAGCTCATGCAGTACTTACAGTGAAGAAAGCTGTTCCCTCAGGACCGGACATTACAGATGCTGAGAGCCTCATGAGAAGCATAGGGTAGCATGGACATGACAGAGGTTGGGAGTACTTGAACATCTCCCAACAGCAATTGCACAGGACTGAGCCTTTATTGCTTGTGACCCGAGTAAAAAGAGGGCACTGTCAGACACAACAAAAAGGACCTGTGCTTGTGAAATTTCCAGCCAAATGATGAAAACTGGAGCCCCAGAATTGCAAGCCATGTGCATTAGGAAGTCCTTTTGGCTTGAAAAATGTGGAAACTATTAATAAAACTTTAAATTTTGGAGTCCTTTTCTATCTTTTTGATTCTGAACTCTGAGGATTTTTTATTCTGAACTCTGTTGCTTCTCACCAATTCATATCCTGTGTATTGAAGCAGTTTTGTGGAAAAGGTTAGCTCTCTTTTGATTGTGGTGTTGAATCCAGAGTACTTTTTGTGTGAGATATCTAGTGCCACTCAGGTAGCTATATCTAAGAGCAAAGTTAATATACTCTAGAGGTGAAATCCTGGCCCCACCGAAATTGACAACAAAACCCCCAGTGAGGTCAGGATTTCATCCTAAATCATTATCTGCATTTTAGTAGAAGTGGGCCCCAAGTACGGAGTTTGGATCGGCAATTGGATCTAAGCATTGCCAAAGTTTGCATCTAATGTCCTACTGCTTATTTTGGAATAAGTGTCCTGAACAAAACTAATACTATTAATATAAATGAGAATTAATTCGATCATTATCAGAATAATCTTATATAGAATCGAAAAAGGTGTAGAGATATCTTTGAATGTCAAAGATGTCAGAAAATCCTTTTATAAAGAAAAATTATTTGCAAGATATCACACATTAATAACTATAGTACAGTATTAACATAATTGGTAACAAAAGAAAATATCAAGTTATTTGAGTACACATAGAATGTTGCTGTATTTATGCCTTTTAACTTTCATTTTGGGAAAAGACAATGTCACGTGGGAAAAAAAAAGTGTTTTAACCCCACTTTACACTTGTTTGTTACTAAGAAAAAGCAGAAGAATGGAGAACTTGTGACAGATGTTTGTTTCGCCACATATAAATAGTTCACTGAACATATAGATGTTGAATGAAATGTTAAACTGAATGAATCCACATTTAAAAGTACACAAGAAATAACAATGGCCAGTGGTGAATAGTTGTATTCGTTACAGGGCATGATTCTGAAGTTCTTACTCAGATTAGTCGATAAGGACACCCTGGCCTTTAAAGGCAAAAACGCTGTGGGGAGCACGGGGCCGGGGCGGGACTCAAGCAGTCCCCCGCTGTCCCCATGCTTCCCGTGGCATTTCAATGCAGCAGTGCCGCATGGAGCCCAGGATCAGTGGGGGGACTCTGAGTCCTCAGCTGACCCTGGGCTCCACGCACCACTGCCACTTTGAAACGCTAAGACTTTCAAAGCAGCTGGGGACTTTCAAAGCAGCAGCGCCACGTGAAGCCTAGGGTCTGGCCCCAGGCTCCATGCAGCACTGCTGCTTTGAAGAACCCCCTCTGTTTCCCCCCTCCTTGCTAGAGGAGCAAGTGGGGGGGGGGGGAGTGACTGATCGACTAGTGTGTTGACTAGCCGATAAGCATTTGCTTATCTGATAGTCAACTAGTGGTTCACATCTTTATGAGAGACAATGCTTGCTGTGATGCTACTGAGACCACAGTTGCTGAATCAATAGTCTACCTCTTTTCAAGATTTCAGCCAATTATGAACAACCAACACAGATAGTTTATATCTAAGTAAGTTTTTTGCATTTGATGCTCAGATTTTTCCTAATTTAGGTTAATCTCTTACAAAGCTAATACCTGACTGTGTGTGATTGAAGCATGGTAGTCACTTGTTTTCACAATGCATACTTGTGTTTCACCAACCAGCTCCACTCTGGATACAGAGAAACAACTTTGTGAATACGAATGAGTGATTATAAAGAACTTTGAGAGCACTGAGCAGTGTACAATGAGGTTGACCCAGCAATGTCTGAGAACTCAAAACATACATGGACACTGCATCAGTGAATATGTCATGTGAAAAAATTACAGAATCAGACTCTCTCTGACTATAGCTGATTATTAGCATTATTTATTAAAAATCATTATTATTAATTATAAAAATAAATTGTGGTAGTGCCTAGAATTTCTATTAAGACTCAGGGTACAATGGTACTATATGTTACACACACACAATGGAAAAGTGGCTCCTCTCCTTAAGGAGTTTAAAATGAGCTGTATGATACAAGACAACAAGTAGATATAACACAGATGGGGGAAGGGAACATAACACTAAAATCATTGCGATGATTGTGATAAGCATGACACCCTCTCAGTGTAGCCATCGTCTTTTAATATGACCCTCTATCCTATACTTTGTATAACACTGTAACTGAAAGGTTGATGTCTTTATGTCATTGGTAACGGGGATTGAACTTCTGTGACCTTGGATCTTAATGCATTAGCCTGCACTGCTTGAGCTAAAAGAGAGAGCTTTGTTAATCCAGGCTGTTAGCAGGCTGGGCAAATCTCTCTGTGTTCCAGCAGATTCAGGGGGACAGAACGCTGCACGGAATGGGTGTGGATTATAGATGCATACCAGTAAACCAAGATTTTTCCATTGAGGCCAGTTCTTAGTGTTTAGACACCTGTATAAGTGGCCAATTTAAGAGATTCTTTAAAAAACGACTTCTTTTTGTTCCCTAGGTTTGTTGACTCTTCAGTTGGCATGGATACCACAGAGTTCCGAAAGAGAGGGAAAGAGATAGTGGACTACATTGCAGATTACTACGAGCAGCTAGAAAAGAGACAGGTCTATCCTGATGTGGAACCGGGATACCTGAGACCCCTCATTCCAGACTCTGCACCTCAGGAACCTGAGAGCTTTGAGGATGTCCTTAAAGACATTGAAAGGATAATTATGCCAGGGGTAAGAACATCTGGAAAGCAGAGTTACAACACATTATAAAGCCCATGGGTGAAATCTGGCCACAATGAACTTAATGGCAAAACTCCCACTGACTTTTAAGGCCAGGATTGCACCTTAGCTTTCTAAGCATAGATATGACAACCCATGTGACACAGTAAATGATTCTATTCTAATTAGAAATTTTCAGTCCCATCTTAAAATGGGCCTATTCTTGGAATTAATCTCCATGACCCTAGATAAGACTGAAAAAGGCATGTTTCATCACTTTCGTTTTTATGTGCTATGCTAAAGTTGATATGCTTTCTATTCATAAAGAACAGATCTTTTATAAACCAGGATTGTTGTCCCCAACATGCAGTGCATAAAACACTGGTTTAAATTTCTTGTTTAAATGTTAAGACTTTCATGTGGCTTTTCTTTTTATCACTAGTTGACTAGAAAAGATTTTTCCACCTATCTGGTCTGTTAACTTACTCCCATAAATAGTGACATTTTTAATGTCTTGTAACACATGAGGTCCCTATCTAAATATTCTCTTCTAGATCAGGATTTAAACTGATAATGCAAGACCTAGCAATTGTCAGTGATGCAACTAACTCCCTGACTTCCTTTTGCTATTATCCCAGTTAGGATTGGCTATCATTGGTCTTTCAAATTTGAGCTTGTTTCTCAAGGTCTCTGGGCAGGTTCAAAGGTGAGTGAGTGGTTATCAAACACTAAAAACTTGGCTACGCTAGAGCTTTTTCAATGGCACAGCTCCCCCTGAGGTAGGCTCTTTAATGTAGCCACTGTAAGTTGATGAGAGAGGGTTCACCCTTTGGTGTAACTGCTCCAGCTCCTGCAAGTAGTAGCGGCTCCGTCAATGAGAAAAGCTCTGCCAATAACATAGTACTGTGCACACCAATGTCAGCGTAACTTGTATCGCTCAGGGGAAGGAGTTTATTAATACCCTTTTGTTACATAAATTATGTTGACATAAGCTGTAGTGTAGACATAGCCTTAAACATGGATTTGCCCTTACTTACACTGTTACACAGGAAGCGAACTGGGGTTACTTCTGAAACTTGCATAGCCTCTTTTGTGGTAGACGAAGTTCTTGTGAAAATTACAATGCTAAACATGGAACCAGTGTAGTGTAAACTTGATTAATCTGTATATTCTTCTGATAAATTTGATCCCTTTTCATCTGCCAATGTAAATATTTGCCCATTTTATATGCTTTATCTGAACTGGTTGCTGTGGTGCCATCCCTGGTTTCCTTTCCTATGCAAAATTTCAACTGAACTCCGTGGGAGTCTTTCCATTAAGTTCAGTGATCAAGACCTAAACACAGCTGAGATGACCATAGCAAAAGCACTGACTAAGAGAATACTGGCCAAGATGTGGAACCATAGCTCACCATTACCAATGTCGTCTGGTCTTTATTTGCACCCATATTGAGCAATAAGGTCATGTGGGTGTTTAGGATTAATCCTATATATGTACTGTGGGGCAAATGCTCAGCTGGTGTGAATGGTCACTATTGATTTGAATGCCAATGGCACTAGCTGTGGCTCTGTCACAGATGATTTTATATAATTAATGACATTTAGGACTGTTCTGAAACAGGAATTTCCATTCCATGAAAAATTTTGAGATAAAAAAACCTGTTTATTTTTCAGTTTGGAACACAACAACAATCTTTGACATTTTCTGCAAAAAGGAATTTTCTGAAAACATTACTTTGGGTCATTCAGAATGCTAAGTTTTGATAAAGATTTCATTCTGACTTTAATTTTTTTTAATAAATTTGAATTTGAATAGCATCATCTAAACACTTAGGAAATGTCATCAAAATCAATATGTTCCTGAAGAAATGACTTTTTCAGATTGAAGAACCCATTTCATGAAATGTTAATATTATTTTTATCACACAAATGCTAGAAAGTCCCGAATAAAGTTTTCCATAGATCAAATTACAGAATAGTAGAAATTGCCTGCACTTTTTTTAAAGACAGAGACATATGTAACATTGTTTATTACTCTGGGAAGGTTTGTATCAGTTTATATTTGCTTTTATGATTCTTTTTCATGTGGAGGGAGATAATTTTCATCTTATTTCCCTCCTCTTCTCAGTCCTTCTCTGCTCCAAAATCACTGAAACAGCTTGCAATAATACTTGGATTGTAAATGGTATTTTCCAAGGATAGCACTCAACACACCTTTCAAATCAGTATATATTCATTTTATCCTTGGGGAATTGAGGCACAGAAAAGTAAAATGATGAGGCTGAGGTCACACAATGGGTCAGTGGCAGAGTTAAAAGTGGAACCCAACTGCCCTCACTCACAGTCCCGTGCGATAGCCACCATAAGGATAAGACAACTGTATTTTGATGGGTCTTTGTGGAGATCCCTGCCATACAGACTTTCCCTAGGCAAAAACATGGAAATAATGTCCCCTCTGAAGACTTCAGAATGGCAAGAATCAATGGCAGCAGTATCTACTCCTTTCAGCTTCCACACAACAGAACAGAAGCCTTCTGTCAATGAGGGCTAAACCTTTTTTGGGGAACACTCTTAGATTAGTTAAATTGGAGAGGCAGTTTCAGTGGAGTTTTCACCATATGAGCATGGCTATTTCTTCCACTTAAAACGAACCCTTCCCTTTGTTGTGACCAAAATGATCAAGTTCAATAGTAGGTACACCCACACAACAAACAAGGGTTTTAACTCTCCTTGTAGAAAAGATCTTTTGCTGAAGAAAGCACATAATGGAAAAACTTGGCAGGGGATAAGGGAAATCTAACAAATATCTCTCATTGGTGTTGATTTAGTGTTGTTGTACCCAAGGCATTGTAGCAATGTTCTTTCGTCAACCCCTCTATCATGGTTATCTAGCACTGTGAGGCTGACAGTAAAACAAACACCAGCTCTACCACATTTTTTGTGATAGCTGCATAAATGTGCCAATAACCGTGTGGCAACTTTCACAGTCACTTTTTCCAGGGATAGCAGCTCCACTGAGGTCTGAATTATTGTCCTTTTTCTTTTCCCTGTGTGGTGCAGTTAAAATCTACTGTGTTTCATCAAGTAAATGGCTCGCAGCTAGTAGGCAGTTTAACTTGATTAACCCAAGATGAATGTCACATCGTTTTAAGGATCACACAGGATTATAGCTCTGGTGATACGCACTTGCATTGCTGGCTGATTATGAATGTCACCATGAATCTGTGCATATGGGTCTGAGATTGGTGTCTGTGGAAGTTTTTTTAGGAAGGAGTGAGCCTTTCACTGGAGTTTCTATGGCATCCATTCTTCATATGATTCTTTCAGTTTGTAAAAATGTGTGCAAACCACTAGAAAAGTACTTAGCTCAATGCTACACAGAGCTCCTGGGTGTTTTCATGGAAAAGGCTGCAAATGAGCAATGCAGTTTTGCACATCTCAAATATTTTTGGGAAGGCTTGTGATTCAAGCCCACTCTGGTCCTTCTAAAGACCCTAATCTTACCCATGATGAGCTAGAACCTAGGGGTTAAGATTTCTGGGTTTTTTTAAATTATTAGATCCTGGAATATTTCAGTCTGTACTGTATATTTAATTAAAGATGTATCCCCTATTGGAACGGGGTTAGGTGACATCATTGGTGTTTTCTTCTTTAAGTAAGCATATTTATGGCCTGTTGCGCAGCTCTTTATCCTTTTTCACAAACCTTCTCCCATGTAGCTGTCTAATTGTATTTTGGGGCATTAATACCCACAAAGTATGCCAAGGCTATTTCAAAGGTGGGAAATGAAGGGGCTAATAGATGGCACCAGGCAACAAGGTGCTGTTTTCAAGCAGTGAATGTGGAAAGTACTGCAAGCATATGTTGTGAATGTTCTAAGTGATCACTGTCAGAAAGGCAAGATCCCATCCTTTGCAACAGGTGAGACTAAAAACTTTAGAAAAGGCCACTGACTTTGGATGCTCCAGTTTTACACAACCTGGGTCTTATTTTCTCCATCTATAAGCACCCCCAACTCTAACTGAAGTTGAAGGAATTCTTAAACACAACTCTATATTATTATTAACCGAAAAGTCAGGCCATAACTTGCTTTGTCACATTTGGGTGACCATGTGTGACAATGTTTTCAATGTCCCTAACGCCTCACAAATTCAGCCAGCTCTTGTCCACCCATGATCATGTCATTAATGACAGGTTGGAGGACTTGGCTGAAGGAAAATGAGATTATACTTCATATACCGTGAATATTGGAAAACCCAAAAGGTTCAAGCAAAGGGATTATGGGAAGGGTGAGTCTCTGTTCCCACCATCTCCTGTCTCTGAAATAGAGCCCAGACTTGTTCTGGAAGATCAGGAGTACTTACCAATATTTAAAAACATTCCAGGAAAATATTACAGTACTTACAAAGCACATTAGACTTTGGAATTGTACCTTATGCATGTGTAATTTGAACCTAATATGATTTACAATAGTAATTCCTTACATCAGATAGATTATTTTAGGAATTCTAGCAGAGTTTTTACAATGCTGACATAAGTTAATTGTTAATACCGTTACTACAAATTAATGTGCTATTGTTTCCATAAACAGCATTGGCTTCTGAGAATGTATATGTTGTGACAATTGTACAATTAACTTGATTCTGGACTGCAGTTTATTATATTGAGGTATAGTATGTATGCGACCTCAAGAGATGCTTAATTTTATAGCGAGAAACTGTAGTGCCAGATTTTAAGTTTGAAATGTTTGAATTTGTATTAGTAACTTTAGGGTTTGGGGGGAAAGTTTTATGGACAGAAACAAATGAGAGAGAATTTTTGCTGCTTAGATTTATACTGGCGCTAACTAGAAACATTACTGATAATCTCAGCAGGGAGATCAGGTGATTAATTAACATACAGTATTAATTCTCTCTCACCCTTACGAAGGAGAGCTGAGTCACATTGCTGGGACGGTGTGGGAAATCTCTCATTGCCACTGCCTGTGCTGTTCCTGCCCCATGCTTATAGAGAAGACATCCGTTTTCAGGAGCTTTCAGAGGCACTAAATTCACCTGAGATTTTTCTTTCTAAATTAAGGGAGGAGGGAGATTTAAAAAAAAGATAAGAAAAATCAAATCCTTCTTTTCTAACAGCTGGGAAGGGTGAGGTCCTAGAAGACTGGAGAAGGACAAGCATAGTACCTATCTTTGGAAAAGGGAACTCAAAAGACCTGGGAAATTATAAATGAGTCAGCCTAACTGCAGTACCTGGAATGGTACTGTAACAAATTATTAAATAATTTGTAATCACCAGGAGGATAATAGAAGTATAAGGAATTGCCAGTATGGATCTGTCAAGAACAAATCGTGCCAAACCAACCTAATTTCATTCTTTGACATGGTTACTGGCCTAGTAGATAGGAGAAACAGTAGATATGATATATATTGTGTGAAATGTGGTCTAGATGAAATCACTATAAGGTGAGTGTCACCATTTTGCGGGAGGGCAATCAAGATCAGTATGGTATTGTAACTATGGGTGTTTTAAATACTCTGCTGCTGCAACTCACAGTGTGGACACCAGAGCCACCAGAGAAACATGCAGCGTCCTGAGTGTCTGTGTGGTGTGTGGCCTGGTGCAGTGCTCTGACACCAGCAGCCTGTCACAACACACCAGTACCATCTTGATTTCCACCAGCTTTGGTTAATTCTTGTGGATGTGACCCGAAGCACTCTTCCAGTCCCAAATTTCCCCAAAATAGTCTGCTCTGCAGTATGTAGCCCTCTCCTGAGTCACTCAGAGAAATAATTCATTCATTTGCTCCTTTAATGAGTTAATACACACAGCTTGTTATGTTAACTAAAGTTTCCAATTCCTTCAATTCAGACACAGCACTGGATCAATTTAGACTAAAATAAAACAAGTTTCTTGATAACTAGACATAACTTAAGAGATGCCAAATAAGAGATAAAGGTGTAGAGATGGTTAAAATCAAATAAAAGTGAACACGTGCATCTACATAGCACCCTAAACAAATTGCATATCTTATTTTGATTCTATTTCAAAATAGCTTATTTTGAAAATTGGCACATCTACACAGTGCCAAATTTCAAAATAACACACTATTTTGAGACATCCTTTAGCCTTCATGGAACAAGTGTTACAGGAATGCCGAAACAGCACGCCTGTTATTTCGGAAAAATATTTCAAAATAATGGGTGGCTTGTTAAGATTCGGAGGAGCTATTTTGGGATACCACTGGTACCCCAAAATAGCCACGCAGTGTAGACGTACCCTAAGAGTCTAAAATTTAATCTATCCATCTACAGTCTTTGTGTGTTTAAGAAGGATTCACCAATTATTCTCTGTCTAGCATGGCTGACTGTCTGTTAGTCAGGACCTTCCACAGAAGTATGAGATGGTGGTTTCCCTTGTTGTCTTAGGTGAAGGTTAAAGATAGACTACCTGTGTGTCCCTTATACTCCCAAAGAATTGTCTTTGTTCTCAAAGTTAGAAAGGTCTCCTGGAGATTGTCTTCAGCATCTCCATGGGATGCAGGAGCCATGTTAATTCTCTCTCTCTCAAGTTCAGGCTCAAGACAACCCCTGCTAGTTTAGCTTGATAGCTTTGTTTATGGCTAATATGTATACTAAGGTAAATACCCATTCCTTTGTCTAGCACAGACCTGTCCTGTCCTATTGCCTTTACCTTGCCTAGGCTGCCTTAGTGTTAAATATTTTCTGATAACATTCTACAGAGGAAATTCATAACTTCACGTATAAGGTTATCACCTGCATTTTATAATGCTGTTAATGATCAAAGTGTTATTTTGTTTTCAAGTGATACCTTACAAGGCACGTCATGTAGAAACAGCATTGAAGTCATGTGGAAGGTTTTAATACAGAAATGCTTAGAAGCACATCTCACCCCATACACAATTGCAGTAGGATCAAGCCCTAGCTGAAGAATATGCAAGTAGGTCAGAACCCTTCTGCCTAGACAAGGCATCAGCCACAATATTTTCTTTCCATTTAATAGGTACAATCTCCATGACATACTCTTGGAGTATGATGTTCTAGTACAACAGCTTACAGTTAATGCCTTCGGTTCTGTGTACTCAGGCCAGGGGTGAAAGTAGACACCAGAACTTACTGGTGTGCCCTGCACCGGGCCTGGTGTCCTTAACAAGGAGGCAAGGGTGGCTCTAGATTCTCCCCCCCCCCCCAAAAAAAAGGTGTGGCCTTGGGCAGAAGGGGAAGGCCAGGTGCAGAACCCCCCAGCCAGTGCTTCATGGCCAGTGGCTGGGAGCTCTGAGGCTCTGGTGGCAATTAGAAGGGCCCAGGGTTCAGAGCCCTTTTAAATTACCCTTTTAAATAGATGGGCAAGTGCTCCTTTTGCTACCCTCACATCAGCAGTCTGAATGGTAGGGTCTGGCAGTAACTTTGCTGCCTGGGAAAAAGGGGCAGCAAAGCACTTCCACAGAGGCGCAGCCACACCCTACTGGCAGGGCCACTGTCATAGGGGGAGCACAGGCAGGTCCTGCAGCCAGTTCTTACCTGTGCACCGCACTGGCCCACACTAGCTCACTTCCATCTCTGACTCAGACTAAAAGAGAATGATCAGCCCTATCTTTGTAACAAATTTCCTGTTACAAAGATAGGGCTGTAACGGACTGCCCATACTATGGCATAACATTTTCTGTTAAAAAGATAGGGATGTAACTATGTTCATGTATGGCATTACATTCCACACAAGCTCATCTGAAGAAATGGGTTTTGCTCATGAAAGCTCATGATACGATACATATATTTTTGTTAGTCTCTAAAGCAGGGGTGGGGAACCTCAGGCCTGATGCAGCCCCTGGCTTGCCTGGATCCTGCACCTGAGGCTCATGGTCCCCCCCACTATTGGGAAGCCCGTGCTGGTATTCCAGCCTCCCACTGCCCCACTGTGGAGCTGAAGAACCCAAAATCTACTATGCTGGGCCCCTTTAGGCTTTGTTGTGCAAGGGGAGTATGGAGAGTGTTTTCTTTCTCCTCAGTCAAGGGCCACGTCAGTGAGGGTGTGGCTTCCTCCCTTCTCACTTGTGTGTGGCCCCTGACTGATTTTTCTGTGGGTCAGTGGCCCCCAGCCCAACAAAGGTTCCCCACCTCTGCTCTAAGGTGCCGCAGGACTACTCATTATTCCTTTTCTACCACAAAGTAGTTCTGCTCTGTGTGTGTCCATTTCTTGCTTAAGAAAGCAATGGTGTGTTTTGTTACTTCCCCCAACCTGATTTCATTAAAACATCACCTAGCCCAATGGCTGATGCATCTCCATAGAGTTCAAACACTTTGTCAAAATCTGGACTGGCCAGAAGAGTCTTTCAGATAAAATTTTCTTGATCTGAACTTGACACATATAACCTTAAAAAAACAAAAGACTCAGAGGAGGAGGGGAATTTGATAATTCTTCAAATATGTTAAGAGCTGTTATAAAGAGCATGTTGATGAATTGGTCTCCATATCCACTGAATGTAGGACAAGAAGTAATGTGCTTAATCTGCAGTAAGAAAGACGTAGGTTAGATATTAGGAAAAACTAAACTTTCTATCTATAAACATAACTCTGGCACAGGTTTCCAAAGGAGTGTGTGGAATCCCCATCACTGGGATTTTTTTAAAACAGGACAGATTTTTTTAAAACAGGACAACCTGTCAGGGATGCTCTAGGTTTACTTGGTCCTGCTTCAGTGCAAGGGGCTGGCTTTTCAAGGTCTCTTTCATTCCTACATTTCTATCATTCTATGAGTTCAGGTCTCTGAAGTTTAATCCCTATGGTCTTTCATAATCTTTAGCATTTACTGAAAACAGGACAGCTTGCTAGATATCTGGATGTGCCATTATGGCAATTAACATTGGCATTTATTGTCCAACACAGGTGACCCACTGGCACAGTCCATACTTTTTTGCCTACTTCCCTACAGCCAGTTCCTTCCCAGCTCTTCTTGCTGATATACTGTCTGGTGGCATAGGATGCGTGGGCTTCTCCTGGGTAAGTGGATCATGGTAGATGTTGCTATGCATCTCAAAGGACTGTCTTGCAAAGATCTAAGGAATGTGAATAATTTTACTTGGGGTAAGCAGTCAGCCTGGAAGTCAATGGGGCTATGCACTGGGGTTAGGTTAAATTACTCATGAGCATAAATGTTTCATACTAACTATGGAATGACTCTGATAATGACAACCTGCCACCATGAAAACTTTCTATCCAAAAGATGGACGGGTTGGTAGTTATAGCAGGGGGAAAACAATCTACTCTCATTTCCTGAAAGGACACTGACAGTTACAACAGTGAGTTCTCTTATGATCATGATAAAAAAATGTTGTTGCTATGTTAAAGCAAAAGGGGACCCAGACTAATTAATTAATAGGAGAAAAGAGTGAAATGACTGTACAGAAAATCCTCTCAGATTCACAATGTAAACAAAAATATTTTTCTTCTAATCTCTTTCATGTATCATCATTTTAGGTGTCACAACTAAGAATTTAAAAAAAACCAAGCTGTTGAGCGGAGTTATTTTTAAACTAAGTGTCCTTCAAAACTATATTTTATTCTGAAGACAAATTTTCCAAGCAGAGTAGATAGAGGGAAATACAGGCTTCTGTGTTAAAATAAAATCATTGGCAGGTCTGAATGTCTCCATGGATTGCTAATGGTTTATATAGCCTTTCAACTCTAGATCACTCTCTTTAATGCGGCCGAAAACAGGCAGGGACTGGAAGTTGTTATTGACAAAATGGTTGTTTACTGGCTTACCAGGAGTTGATGAATTCATTCATTTCTATGGGGACCATATTTCCTTCTGCTGAGTATGGGACACCTGCTGAATATGGGATATGTGGTAAAATTACTTATATTCAAGCGAGTTCAATGGCAATCAATCAGAAATATGTAGTACAAACATTCAAATTAACATCAAGTTGACTGAGCCCCACTGAGAAGAAATAGCTGGAGTATTATAATTTACTTTCTTATGTTTGCATGAGGAGAGGTGACAAATACAGGCACACACACTTCAGTCACGTGAGGATGGGGGTGACCAACTGACCTGACCCAACCTTCCCTGCCCAGTGCTGTCTGTGGGCTCTGCTAATTAGCTGGGTGGCATTTGAATCTCTTTAGGGTGGTTGCCCAAGTGCTCAACTTATGGAGGTTCCTGCATAAACCCTGATTCCACAAGCCAACTCTGAGGGCTCCAGAGACATCCCCTCAGAAATTAGTGCTTGGCAATTGTTGATCAATGTTAAATGTTAACAATCAAACCTTTGCGCTTGGTTTATTCCCTTTATTTCATTTCCCACTTTAGGCTGCAAGTCCAGCTTGCACAGAGCTGGAGACTGTCATGATGGATTGGTTGGGAAAGATGATTAATTTGCCTGAAGCGTTTTTAGCTGGGAAGAATGGAGGAGGTGGAGGAGTCATTCAGGTAGGATGGAATGAGAAAACAGACTGTGCAGTGAATGTACATGTCCTCATTGTTTCAAACCAAAGCACTCATGATGGAAAGAGTGAAATATTCCCGCTTTGTGGAACTCCTTCAGATTTAGAAAATGACAGACTATAAGAACGAGCATAAGCCTTTATTTAACATAACACAACACAGATAAACTTTCCACAAGATTATTACTTATAACTAAGGATATTTGAAAGGAGAGATGCTGATGTTTTATCAAGATACTGTGAACTAGAGAATTATCTCTGATCACATGGATAGCACATTCATGTGTGTAACAATGTAGTACAATATAGTGAACTATGTGAGTCATATTGTCACTGTTGACTACATGTGGTGCATAGGCATGAAGGGTACATCAACATTGCTGTGGGAGATGTAACTCCCAACTCGGGTGGGTGCACACACGCTTGCTCTGCTAGCTAAAAATAGCAGTGTGGCCATGGCAGTACAGTGACAGCTTGGGCTAGATGCCTGAATACAAATCTGGGATCTCAGATGAGATTGTACGTGAATAGCTATCCTGTCACTGCAGTCATACTGTTTTGTTTTGTTTTGCTTTTGTTTTAGTGCACTAGTTTAATCAGAGCTAGTCTATGAACACCCATCCAAGAAGGGCATTATACCTCCCAGCTGCAGTGTGGATGAGCCCTAGGAACTGACGATTTTAGGGTAGAGAGTAGACAGGTACACAAGGGAGGGCTAGGGAACCTGACCTTTACACTCTTACACAATCTGGTGTTTTCTCATTATCAAGTGTTACCTTTGAACTATACAGCTGTAAAGATTTTTCTTTGTTATGGATTCTATATTTGCACCCTTAACTCCATCTTGTAAGAGGGTTTCTTTTAAGCTGACACTTTCCTTTATTGTGCTTTATTGTTTTTATTAAACTGTAGCTCAGTGACACCCTATATATATTTCCTAGCTTGGAAACTCTGCTCTGGTCAGTCCTAGAGTTGCTACCTTTTGTTCAAGTGAACATCAAAGCAAAAACTATCCTTAGCCCTCTTTGTCTAGCAATTCTCACTCTTTGCACTAAGTCCTTACCATGTGAAAGGTGACAACATGAGGGTATGAAGTTGGCTCTCCCCATTGCACTGTTCTCTTTTCCTTCTAGCTGTACATCCTTTCATGGTGACTTCACATTCATGGGGAAACTGAGGCCGAGGGATTAAATGCATAACTTGGTGAAGGGGGAGGCAGTGTGGTTTAGCAGACTATATATTGAACTGGGAGTTTTAACCAGCCTCTCTCTCTCTCACTGACTTGGGCAAGTCACTTAATCTGCCTGAGTCTCAGTTTTCCCTTCTGTACATTGTATCTGTAAATTTACCTGCAGTTTCTACTGAACTTTGAGATTCTTTAGTAAAAGGTTGCTGTATAAATCTAAGTAATATTTGAATTACACAGTGTGGTGAAGTGGTAACAAAACTCAGAAGTCCCTGTTTCCCATCCTTCTCCATCCATTAGAGCAAACACTTCCTCTTTGCTGTATATACTCTCCTACAAGATCTTACATATGGAGAAGGATGGTTGGGTCATTCAGGAAGTGAACTGGGACTCAAGAAATTTGGGTTCACTTCCTGTCTCTGACACAGATTCCCTGGATGACCTGGTACAAATCACATAGGGTATGTTCACTTCTAGTTCGAACTAGGGAGGTTAATGTATTCGGTTGTAATGAGCCGGGATTTAAATATCCCGGCTTTATTTGCATCTTCCGTTCAGGCGCCATTTTTAAATCTTAGTCCGAACTAACTGCTCGCTGATACACGCTGCAGTCAAATTTAATCGAACTAAGTCCTTAGTTCGAAGTTAACCGTTACACCTCGTGGAATGAGGTGTAACAGTTAACACGAACCAAGGACTTAGTTCGAGTTAAGGTTTGACTGCCGCGTAGCCGCGAGCAGTTAGTTCGGACTAAGGGGATTTAAAAATGGCGCCCGGACGGAAGATGCAAATAAAGCCCGGGATATTTAAATCCCGGGCTTTATTTGCAACTTCGAATGCCTACATTAGCCTCCCTAGTTCGAACTAGGGGGCTAGTGCAGACATACCCTTAGGGTATCTCTGTACTGGAGGTAGACTTACTTGCACTAACATGCTAAAACAGCAGTATAGCTGTGGCAGAATAGGTAGGTGCCAAAATACTCTTCTTGGGTTACACATGGAAATGTAATTAGCCTGTTCACTGCAGCAGCCGCACTTCTATTTTTTAGCATGCTAGCTTGATCAGAGCTAACATGGCTATCTCTACCTGATCTGAAAATTACCTCTTCAGCTCCAGTGTAGAAATGGTCTTAGCATCTCTGCGCCTCCCTTTCGTCATCTGTAAAAAAAGAGGATTCTAGCACTTCTTTAACTCACAGGATACAGCAGCTCCGATATGGGCACTAGCAAACCAACATCCAAGTGATATGAGATTCCTAATGTACAGACAAACTACTTTTAATAACTGGCTACAATCCCAGCATATCAAAAGGAAGCAGTTTTCATTGTAACTAACAGAAAAAATGTAAAAAGGAATTTCTTCATCAATTTATTTTTTTGAGATGATATTGCAGTGGGGAAGGGGCAGTAGCCTTTTTCAAAAAAATGAAAAATGAAGGTGCTTTTTGCTTTAGTTTTTAATTCTCCTCTCTCTCAAATACTTCATTCCATCTGCCACAGGCTGTCCAGGAACATTCTACTCTGGCATAAGTTCCCACATGTATGCCTGAAAATTAATGTTTACTGCATGATGCTAGTGTATGGTTAAAAAATATTGCACTGGAAATCTAGCTTCAGTGGAAAGACTTGTACTTCTCCATAATAACCCATATTTTAATCACTTTTTCCATGATTTAAAAATACCCAGCCACCTCTGAGGGAAATTGTGGCTTTTTTGTTGGTGGTGATTTTAAATGAAAGTGAAATTAGTGCAAGTGAATGCTGATAAATTGGCAGCTCTGGAGGCACACTGATTACAACACTGTGGATAGAGCTGGTTTGGTGTCTTTTATTTGAAATGTTTTTGAAAGAAATATGATTTCAGCATAATCAAATTTTTTCATGTATGCCTCATGTCTCTAAGGGGCTCCTCTGTGGGCTGAACTCTGGCTGGACTACATATCCCATGATGCAATGAAATCTTGCCTTCTAGTTGCACAGTCTTGGTCCATCATAGTAGTCATGTGATTCCAAAGTACATTATGAGTTGCAGTCTGGCCAGGGAACATGGCCCACAGAGGAGAATGGAAGCATGAGGCACTTGAACTACACTGTCTGTGAAGCACTGCATCAACTCAGGAGGGACACAGACTACTGTCAAACCAGTATGAAATTAAATCATGTTTTGGTTCAGTCCAACAAACTGGAATGAGTCATTTTGATCCAAGAAGGCTGAAATGTTTTATTTTGGCAGGAAATGTCAAAACAATGTTTTGAATTGAAAATTTCTGGGACTTTTTATTCCATGAAAAATTTTGATATTTCTACTTTGTGTGTTCCAATTCGAGGGAAAAACAAATGAAAAAATATTGTGATTTCTATTTGGATGGGACTGGCAATTTTTGCCACAATCTAGCAACAGTTTAATACCATACAATAATGCCACATGGAAGAGAAGAATAACTTCAAGATTAATCTACATAAGGATTTTGAATCCTGTTTATGAACACTAAAGCTCTGTGATAAGGTTTTCCTTAAATTTCACTCAAAATATTCAGTATTTTGTCACAGGCTATTTCTAAAATGTCCATCTCTTGTCAAAGAAGAAGAGCACTCTAAGGGTACGTCTACGTAGCAGGGCTAAAGTCGAATTAAGCTATGCAACTTCAGCTATGTCAATTGTGAAATTTAAGTCAAAATAGATTAACTCACCTTTTGGCACTGTCTACACAGCAGGAAGTTGAAGGAAGAACACTCTTCCTTTGACTTCCCTTGCTCCTCAAGAAATGAGGGTTACAGGAGTCAGAGGAAGAAGTCCTCCAGTTCGCCATTATTTCAAAATAATGGCTTGCTATGTAGACGCGCTTTTTGTTATTTCAGAATAATATTAGTTATTCCAAAATAACACTGCTGTGTAGACATAGCTTAAGTATAGTAATAGCAGCGACTATTCCACAGAGTTCACCATTCCTAACAGAGCAGAGTATAGTAGAATATCCACCATCAGGAGCTTTAGTTAAAGAAACAAACATGATTTGAATAAATTCCCCTTATGCAAGAAAATGAAATATTTATGACTAAAATGAAACAGTTTATAATTAGATCCTAAAAGATATAATTAAATTAAATAATCCACTTAGCAGACTAAAGCTCTAGTGCACCAAAAGGCAAAAAATCTATTAAAAAGTTGACCAGCTAAATGAATGTCAATTGCATTTCCCAGGTAACAAACAGAACAAGATTCCAACAGCAGTGAATGTCTCTTCTAGGGATAGGCCCGCTAGTTTGTATGTGTATGTAACGATATATTGTGTTTCAGAAGCTTCTCCATTCATGCTTGTTTTCACTTCAAACTCACAAGGTCTCCTCAGTCAAAAATGTATCAAACACAACTACTTAAAGACAGTCGAGAATTTTGGCTTGGCTTTGTTGAACTTGCTTACACCAGTGTAAATTCAGAGTTATTCCATTCCAACCCCAATGCTGTTAGCTGTGCTAGGAATATTTACATTAGGATGACTTTGGGTTTTGCATGTATGTGAAACCAACCTTTTTTTTTTATGGGTCTCAACAGCATTGATTTTGTTCTGACGACAGCAGGCAATTATGCCTGTTGTTTATCAGCAGGAAATGCCACCCTTCCCAACTGACAATGCTTGATGGCCTGTAATTTTGTAAGATACCAATGATCGTTCAAATTTGGGAATCGAAAGTGAGCTCCGTGCTGCTGCTTGAGATGAGGCAATTTCTGTTGCTGATCCTCTCGCTCTTGAAACAATAACAATACAAGTAAGAAGGGTTTGGCAAAGATAACATAAATGTGAGGCTGCCAATCATTCCAAAGGCAAACATTAAATACCTATTGCCGTGTTATATAAACTGGGGCTGTGAAAACTGGCTGTTAATTACATTTGAAAGCCCACATCAATAAAAAGCACTTTCTTGTTGTGTCACCTGGTACACTTGAAAAAGCCAAAAGATAAAAGAAAATTTCATCTCAGGGCTCTGCTGAACATGAGCATCAGCTCTCGCCAATATTTCTTCTGCATCTTGAGCCTGCTCACCATGGCAACCTTTGTTTGCCTGCAGTAAAAGGGAAGGTATCATCACTGTTCACTTAGCATAGAGTGCAGCTTTAAAGAAAAGAAAGTACTTTAAACAAGAGCAAGAATAGAAAGCAACCTTTTCACCAGAGCTTGTGTGAATGTGCAACATATGCAACTCAGTTTTGACTTCTGTATAAACAGATGGAAACTTCATTTCCTTTGTGTTCTACAAGGGGTTTCTTCTACAAGGAGAAGAATTTTAATTCTGAAAATAAACAGAGCCCCCAAATAAAAAAACCCTCAATCCACAGTCCTTGGCCAGGCAAAGCAAACCCATAGTTCATGAGTTTGCTAGCAACAGCACAAGGAACTTGAGAACCAAGGGAATATTTTTCACAATTGTTGGTAAAAGATTTACGAGCAAAGTGAATGTTAGTTACGCAATCCAGGTTTTGCCAAGCATGAATTTAATTATGAAAAGTGACTATTAGCTAGTTATAAATAGGCTTGGCAAATTTCAATTGTTGGTCTTTTTGTAATTTCAGTGGATAATATTGTTTATTTGTAATAATTTTTTAAATTTAAACTATTTCATTTTTCAGAGTTTATGGAGATTTATGGGGGACATTAAACCACAGAGGAGTTTAGCAATTATTTCATGACAGTAGATTGAGATTCAAAAAGTTAATGCTTTCTAATGGTTAAAACACAAATTATCAACATATTATGTGAAAATATACATCGTATGTGAAAATATAAAAAGTACATAACCTTAAATCAACCTTTAAGTTCTCACACAGCCTCTATCTTGCTTTGTCTAGTTGTAAATTTCTGTTCTTGACAGAAATATTTGGGTATGTATGTGCGTGCATGTGCATACACAAGTGGTGAAATTAATGTTTACCAACATTTACTGATAAACATAAAATCCTTCTGTGCCCAGTAATAAAATGTATGTAGCAAAACCAGAGTATATTTTAGGATCTCCCTGTTTTAGATATTTATATGACCACTAGCATATTATTGTAGTTCCTTACAGCCTTTATTGTAGTTAGCCTCACAGCACCCCCATTTTACATATGAGAACTGAGGCAAAGGGAAACTAAGTGACTTGCTCAAGTTCACACAGTCATTCTCAGGTTAGATCAGGACTTGTACCTAGGTTGCCAAATCTCCAGCGACTGCTTTAATCATTGGATCAAGTTCTTATCCATTATATTGAAGGGGGAAATTGAGGCATAGAGAGGCAAAGGCCAACCCTGCTGTGTTGCACCCACGTTTCAAAATATCCGTCTAAGTGAGCAAAGATAATGCAAGTGTGGAGTTGAGCCAGGGCTTGAAGCCAGGTGTTTTCATGCCTGATTCTGTACTGTTGTTACCACATTGTGCAGAAAACATTGTAATACACTATGGTAAGGTTGTGGGTTTGGAAAATAATGTAAAAACAGGGTAGTAGAAAACTGCACATATATTGGGCAACATTGCCTTCTAAAAGCATGTGCCCATTAAACAGGTCAGCCAATCACATTCTTTGCAAAGGTTTTATATTGATTTTTTAAATTCTTTTCTTTTGATAGGGTAGGTATTGTTGATGTTATATGACAGTAGGCAAGTCTGCTTGACCTCTTGTCATTGACTAGCTAAAGGTCTGAATTGTCAAACTCTTGCTGACCAGAGTACGTTTTACACTCATAAGGAAGTCCCACGGGGGATTAAATATCCTTGTGATAAGCACATTAGAGGTACCTTTCTTAAGAAAAGGCATGATAAAAGGCGAGGAAAAAAGTTTTCTGCAAGAAATTGAAATTGCCTGCTATTGCATACATGGCTTGCACCTAGACATTGTGTAACAGCCACCAGGTGGATTAGAACCTGGAACCTCTGGTGCTTAGTATAGGAGTGTTTACCCTTTGAGCTAAGAGCTGGCTGACCTTCAGCCTGCCCTGTAGAGGTCTCTTGTTCTTATCTGTTGCTGTGGTCTAGGTGCCACTGCATGGGACAGTGAACCACACTAAATGTGTGGGTTACAATTGCTTTACCTCCAACTGCAGGGGAACCAGGTCATAATAGTGTTTGTTATTTTCTTTTTGAGCCCTGCTACCTTCCTCCTTCTCCTTTTGGAAACACTGTGAATCTGGTGGGACTTCTCTAGCAGAGACTCTGCTCCTCAGAGAGGAAGGTGTTAATGATTTTCATTGGAATGGCAGCCATCACCTTTGCTTTGACAAAAATATGCCTTTTGGGAGACCGGTAAGAGGACCAGGCATGAACAGAGAAGGAAGCATGGTTCAACAGTTAGGGCAGATGGGGCTGGTGGAGGGGAACCCTACTTTAGAATGAAGAGCAAAGGTCTATTCTGGTATATCTGAGGGTGCAGAAAGATGCCTTAGAATCCTTCATTGGGGAGGCAAGCTACCAGTGGGATTGGGCTCATGAAAGAAGGGTCCTCTATTAGACTAATTAGTTGAGTTTAGCCTCAAAATGGCTGTTATGACTGTATTTTTAATGTAACCCTTTGTTTCCAATATTTCTGATGACTGTCATGTGAATTTCTATTCTTTGCTAAATATATTTGTGCTTGCCTTCTCTATAAACAAATCTCCATGCTGTGAGTTAGGTGGAGTTGTGTTCAAAGGTGAAAGTAGCAAGCTGTGGAGTACTGCTCCTTTGGGGGCAGCAGGTCTGGTAATTTTGTAGAGTGGCCAGTGGATAAGGGGCTGGACACTGCAGGCAGTAGCTTAGAGGACTCAGTGTTTGGAGTGTGCCGATTGCTAGGTTGGAACAGTAGAGCCCACCTGGACTGAGTGCTTGTGTTGCCAGTGCCTGAGAGAGTCAGAGAGCTGACTCCTGGGAGGTACAGACAAGGCATCTCACAGCCCTCAGTACTTAGGAAGCAACACAGGCAAACTTTGCTCAGATGAATAATCCGATTGACTGTTCATTTTTGGGAAAGCTGAAATCAGAGCCAGCAGTAGGCATAAGCAGACTAAGCAATTGGTTAAGGCCCCCAGCAGCTCAAGCCCCTCCCCCTTTCACTTTTTATTATGAGTTGTGGGGGCAGGGCCGGGGGCAGAAATAATCCTGCGTAGGGCCCCCAATGGGCTAGCACTGCCTCTGTCTGGAATTGCTTGCATGAATAAGGGCTTACTGATGTGTAAGAGTCACAGGATCAAGTCTATATCCAAGAAAGAAAATAGCTTCACAAATGTGTAAATATATGATGTGTTAATTAGCACACTATTTAAGTTTATTTAGCTATTTCTTGAAGCAACTGTACTCACTGAGAGGATATCTGTGGACAGAACATTCCCAAGGCAACCACTCTGGTTACAATTGACCTTAAAACTATTCCTTGAGCACAAACTTTACAGAACTTCTAAACTTGAGAAAATGTGTTTACAAATTGATGGTCACCAAGAGAAAAAAATGCAGCATGTTTCTAGTTGCTGTGGGAGGGAAATAATCGCACAGCAACCAGTTTCTTCTCCTATGTTTTCTAACTAATAAATTGCTGGCTCCCCAAAACACCTCTCAATAGTCATAAAACATCCAAGGAAAGAACAAAAGCTGCATTACTTATTGTGAATCTAGTTTTTAAGCGTCTATTGATGATTCTGTGTTTCATGTGTGCACTTTAGTTAAAGGATGATTATCAAATCATTAGTGAACATTGAATCAGAGTTTTATGCTTACTGGGTTCTCTTCTGGTCAATATATGGCTTATAACAATAAATTTCTTGTCCCAAGAAATTATAATCATTAATAACAGATGATGCCACAGTTTTCATAGTGCCCCACAGAAGTAAGAGATGTGCCCCGGTTTCTGATCTCAGTTACACACATGTAAATCCAAAACAACTTAATGGAAATCAAGTTACTTTGCAGTTATGCTGATGTAATGGAGATGATCAGTATCTGGTCTTTGTCCTGAACCGGGACATTTTTCCTGCGATCAGATCCTTGTGCCTACATGGTCACTGATGTCATTGGGGATCTACAAAGGTGCAGGGGTTTGCTTGTAAAGAGGTAGTCCCAAGATTGGAGCCTAAATCACCCAGACATAGAAAACAAAGAGACGAGACAAACTAAAATGTGAGGAAAGGAGGGGCAAAGGTTAAAATAAATAGAGATTTATAACATAGTCACATCCCATTTCTTAAGCATAATATACAGTTTTTCTGTCCCTGTCTTAGGTGCACATTTGTGTCCATCCTGTAGCAATGCTTCTTATCATGCACGTGGAAACAGTCATATAAGAGTTCTCAAATGATTCCATATTTTACTATTTATTGTTACATAGCTTTCACTTGGGGCAGATTTTTACCATGAAACATTTTGTTTCTGAGTAATTCTCCTTAAAGTAACAGGCAGCATTGGTTACAAGGGGACCTCTCCCTCTTCAAGATTCCTTCACTATGTCCCATGCAGTCTTTTCTCTGCACCACAGGGTAGCGCCAGCGAGGCTACCTTGGTTACCCTGCTTGCTGCCAGAACAAAGACCATCAGACATGTCCAATCAGAAAACCCAGAACTAACAGAGGCAGACATCATGAACAGGCTGGTGGCCTATGCATCTGATCAGGTGAGTGCATCTAAAGTGGCATTGGGAACTATGAGAGTTTTCTCTACTTGAAAAATGTAGTCACCCTGCTATACAGATTATTCAGATTGTAAACTGTTTGGAGTAGGGATCATCTTTTCATCCCATCTTTGTACAGCACCTTGCACGTTGCTGTCTAGGTTAATAACTTCAGCTCGTACATGCTACCACAATACAAACAATAAACAATAGCAACAGGTTAAAACACTGTTACTGATTAACAGCCCAATGTTGCCTCCTGACCTCACACTATTTCATTTTAGTCTGCAAAGTATCCCACTGAAGTGAATGGATATATTGTTTGTGATGTAAGGTGTTAATCAACATGAGTAAGTGTGGGCCAATAAACTAACTGACTTGAATGTTGACATACAAAAAAGATGCACTCCATGAATTATGAACAAACCAGGCTTAGTCCCTGAAAAACTGCAGTGGGTTTAGAAAATAAACCCACTAAAATCTAAGGCTGTGTCTATACTGGCGCGATCTTGCGCCAGAGCTATGCAAATGAGGCTCAGCGTGGAATATCGCTGAGCCTCATTGCATAACTAATGAGCCGCCATTTTTGCGGAAGAGGCTCTTGTGCAAGACGGAGCTGTCTACACTGCCCCTTCTTGCGCAATTATTTTCAGGCATAACGGCTTTGCGCAAGAGGGTTTTTCTTGCGCAAGAAGGGGCAGTGTAGACAGCTCCGTCTTGCGCAAGAGCCTCTTCTGCAAAAATGGCGGCTCATTAGTTATGCAAATGAGGCTCGGCGATATTCCACGCTGAGCCTCATTTGCATAGCTCTGGCGCAAGATCGCGCGCTAGTATAGACACAGCCAAAGTGTATCAAGCTAAGTTTGCCCAAGATAATCCTGTTTTCTTTCTGCAAGCAGTATTAGCACATTTACTTAAACTGAATTCTCAGCATGGCCAGGATCATGAAAAGCTTCTACCATGCATGAAAGCAAACTTTGTTCTTCCGGTTCAGCCATGCTTGCATTTTAATAACTGCTAATCCTAACAAAGGAGGCCAAACAATGTCACCTCTTCCAATAAATATGACATTTTACTATCTAAATGTCAGTGAGATAGGAGGAATGCTCCCACTACTTGATATTTAATTTGATCTAATCCACTAGTTACACCACATTAAAATGGCCAGACGTCAGGTTTCACTGTATTTTACCTTTACTGTATATTAAGAGATTAAACTAATTAAAAAAGGGCACCTGCTTTTGTTGGGAGTGGGGAGTATGGTGCAGAGGCCACATGTGAGAACAGTTGGGATATGAGAAGTGCGGAAGGATCGTGATGATTTTTAAAAGCCAAGATACACGTGGTCCTTTTTCTCTTGGGGCTTTAGCGTGTGTGCTGTGCAGATTGCAGACACAGAGCCCTAAGTCTCATGTACTAATACGCAGAGCCCCACTGTGTGTGTCTTTCTTTTTTTGTTATGAATGGCTGATCTGAAATGGAGACTGACAGCCCTCTGTGCCTGCTGAAGGTCAGGGGATTTTCTGTCTTGCAGAAGGATTCGCCTTAAGACATTGCTGACCTTTCAAAGCAGATCATAGGAGCTACTTCTGCATTAAGAATAAACCTGTGTGACCCATGGCTCAGTAATCCAAAAGAAATGAAAAACTAAAAAAGACTCCAGGGAGGGGGACAATGCATGTGTAGACAAACACTGTGTAAGATGGGAGTGGAGGGGGACAAAGACCATGTCAAGTGCACCCCTGTACAAAATTCTTCACATCTTATCAAACCCACTGTCCTCCAAGAAAATTTCATTGCAGAAATAAGACTACTGCAATAAATGGAAATTTGCCATTGACATGATAAATGCAGGATATAGACCATAGAAAAATGCTGGGAAATGAATATTGTTGCAGCAGGATTTGTAACTATAATGGCTATATAGTCGGGGTAAATTAAGACCTGGTGTAAGAGCACAACTCTCAGCAACTGGATAGTTTAGCATGGACAATCTCAATTCCATAACATTGTGGTTCTCATCAAATATTATGTGTGGTTTCTTAGAATTAAAAACAGCTTTCTGTAGAAGGTTCATGTTTTAAGACTCACCCATTTAATTGCAGGCCCATTCATCAGTGGAAAGGGCAGGATTAATTGGCGGAGTGAAGATTAAAAATATCCCTTCAGATGATAAATTTGCTGTTTGTGGACCAGCCCTAGAAAAAGTTTTGCAGGAAGACAGAGCTGCTGGCCTTATCCCATTCTTTGTAAGTACTGGCTTTAACAATGCTGTATGTAATGTAGGAACATATAGATCTGCATACTAGTTAGAACAGGAGAGATTATTCCATGAATATTCTGCACTTTACGTGAATTTTGCATAAAGTCTCTCTCTCCTTTTTAATGGGTGCAAGGGGCAGGGGAGAAGAAAAGAAACTAAGGCTATTTCTACACTGCACACTTAATTTTGGAATAAGCTGTGCCAGAAGAAATATTCCGAAATAGCTTATTTTGAAATAGCGCATCTACACAGCAAATGCCCATTGAAATAGCACCGAGCTATTTCGAAATAGCGTGTCCACACTCATTGGATGCTGAATTGCATTTAAGGCCACCTGGGCATCAGGACAGCAGTTACTTCCTGGATCTGCTGCCGGAGGCTATCTGAGGCTCAAACTTAAAGGGATGCCGCTGTACAGACCTGTCTCAGGTTCTTCCCCTTTGCCTACCTCCTTCAGGAACTGCAAAGCCTTTTCTCTGCCTGCTGTAGTTGCCCTTGCAGACACCTCAGCTCTCTAGCCATGGAGCCAGACCTGCCTCACAGCAGTTAACAGCTCTTACAGGTTGTGCTGCATCTCCTGCAGCACTTTCAGCGGGCTGCCTTCCTGGCCCTGCAGGAACACAATGCCCACTCAGGCTAGGTCTACACTACAGCTTTTTTTCGGAAAAAGCTACACAAAATGCGCTCTGCATTTTCCGTAGCTTGTTCCGATTTTTATTTCAGAAGAGGCTTTTCTGAAATGTGGCCCGTCTATACTGGGCCAAATTTCGGAAAATCCCCTCTTTGGAAGATCCCTTCCGCCTCATGGAATGAGGAAGACAGGGCTTCCAAAAGAGCGCATTTGCACTTCCGCAAAAAAAAGCGGAAGAGCAAACACATTCCCTGGATGCGGTGGAGTTTTTCCAGGATACCTCTGGTATTCTGGAAAACCCCCGCAGTGTAGACCTACTCTCATTCTGGGGAACTTCCTCATCTCTCTGTGGGCACTGCTCATGAAGCTCAACCCCACCTGCCCTCCCCTGCACACCGTGCACCGCCACTTCTGGCGTCTGGACACCAATTCCGACTGGTGGGTCCGGATCGTTATGGAGCGGTGGAACAACCAGCAGTGGCTCCAGAAAGACACATGCGGAAGGACAGCTTCCTGGAGCTGTGGGAGTGGCTCGCCCCTGCACTCAATGACAGGACACCCACATGCAACCCACCCCTCCCTCTCCAGAAGTGGGCCGCCATTGCCATCTGGAAGCTCGCTGCACCGGACAGCTACCGATCCGTCAGGAACCAGTTTGGCGTGGGGAGATAGACTGTCGGGGCCATGCTCATGCAGGTATTGTGCGCTTGGGCTATTGTCCTAGGATGTGGGAGAACTGCTGAAATGGGGTTCCCTGGGAAAGGGGAGGTGGAAGGGGACTGGGAGGTTTTTCAGTCTCACCTCAGAAAGCCTTGATGGGAGATGGGGCTAGTCAGGGGTTGCTCGTGGTGAGTGGAAGGGAGTGGGTAGGCTTGTGGGCCTCTCGAGGGCCCTAGCACCTCTGTGATTCTCTGTTTGTTTGTCTCCTTCTACAGGCAGTACGAGCCATCAACATCATCCTGCTGTGCAGGATCATCCATCTGGGTGACATGGACCCCATCATCGCTAGCTTTGCCACCATGGGCTTTCCCAACTGCAGGGAGACTATTGACGGCACCCACATCCCCAGGGCTCGCCAAACCGCGGCGAGCCCCGCTCGCCAGCCGCGCTGTCCGGCAATCTGCGCATGCGCAGATCGTTCTGCGCATGCTCAGATCGCCCAAACCCGGCTCTTCCGGGTTACAATCTACTCGCCACGGGCGAGTAGATTGTATAATTTGTCGAGCCCTGCACATCCCCATCCAGGCCCCTGACCACCAGGCAGCCGAATACATCAACCGCAAGAGGTACTTCTCGATGGCTCTGCAGGCCATCACAGACCACTGTGGGCAGTTCATGGACATTTACGCTGGGCGGTCGGGGAAGGCACACGATGCCTGTGTCTTCCACAGCTCCAGCCCCTTCCAGAAGCTGTACACTGGCTGTACACTTTTCCCCCCGACCGCACCATCAGGGTTGGGGACATAGACATATTGTGGAGGACGCAGTGTACCCTCTGCTCCCCTGGCTTATGAAGCCTTACACTGGACACCCGGACCAGAGCAAGGGACGCTTCAATGCCAGTCTCAGCAGGGCCCACATTGTGGTGGATGTCGCCTTCAGATGTTGGAAAGGGAGGTTCCGCTGCCTCTCCACTGCCTGCATGTCAGGGACGGAACATCTCCCAAGTGGTGGTGGTGTGTTGTGTCTTTCACAATAGTTGTGAAAGCAGGAGGGAGACGTTCCTCCCAGGGTGGGGGGCAGAGGCTAACTGGACTGCCAGGGCCTTTGAGCAGCTGCGCACTGCTGCCATCCGGCAGGCCCATCAGGGGTCTGTGTGCATCTGGGAGGACCTGAGGGAGAGTTTTTCACAAGGACCCCAGTGACACTCTCCCCTGGGCCTCCCCACAAGGGGTCTGTGCCTTGACCCTCTTTGCCTGTCCTCTCACGCTCCTCCCCACTCACCTGCAGAGACAATAAACTACACTGTTTGTTTTCAAAAAATAAACTCTTTGTTTTTAATTGGGGTAAATGTAACTGGGGAGGGACTGGGGAAAGAACCCTGGAGAGGGGAGGAGGTACTTGGAAGGGGAAGGAGTGGTGAGGAGAGGCTCAGGGCAGGGGCTGGGAGCGGTGCCTGGCTCTGGTGATCCCACTGCCTCGTGTGTGGGGCCATTGGTGGCTAGGGGGAGAAGCAGGAGGGGAAGGAGCTGGGGAAGGAGCTGGCATGGGAGCAGCAGCAGGAGTGGACACTATGGTGGTGATCACTGCCTGTAGAGCAGCAGAGATAATCTGGCCCTGCTCCCTCATCTCCTGTCAGGTCTTGCGACACAGCTGCAGATCCTCCTCCATTCCGCAGCCATGCTGCTCCATGCAGTGCTGCGGGGCTCTCAGGGTGGCTATATGCTCCCTCTGGAGGTCTTCCTGTGGACTACTCTGCCGGTGGATTATGCGGAGTTGGGAGACAGGCAGGGCAGGTGTCAACTACGCCCCTCTCGCCACTGGTCCAGCTGTGTAGAATAATGACAAGGTCAGTCATGCCTGGAGACATTGTGCCTGAAGCCTTGCCCTCAGCTCTGAGCCGAGACTGACAGTTCTGGGCTCAGTTGAAGGTGATGTGCTTGGAGCAAGGCCATGTGTGACCCTTTCCTACAGGGGCACAGATGTCCGGGGGGGATCCTCACTACCTCCACGTCCCAGCTACAAGCAGGCATGGGAAGGTGCCAGCCAGACCAGGAGCCTGTGGGCGGGAGGTGGGGGCCACGGGGTGGCTGGGCTTCTCTCCGTGCTGTGCACATGCCAGGTCCTGCAGTGGCAGCATCCCACAGGGAGAGGACTTGTATCCCTGCCCGGTGGAGGAGAGGGGACAGGGTGTTGGGGGGAGGTGTGTGTGAGCAACAGACATTCCTGCACCTCACCATCACTGGGAGCGGATGCTGCCCCGAGCATGCGGGTGTGCCCATGTGCTGCACTGCTGAGGGGTATGTGTGTGTCTCCATGTCCCCAGCCTCCTTCTAGTGGTTGCTTGTAATGGGGAGGTGTCCACCTCTGTGTCAGGAGTATGGCAGGCCCCCCCAGAACCTGTAAGCAATAGCACAAGGGTCCTCTGTTGCAGCATCCTGGGACTGTGTGCCCCAGACTGGCACACCTCGTGCACCCATGTGCACAGGTTGCTGCATGATCCCCAGGCCAAGAAGACCAAGTGAGGAGCGCACCACAGCCCGTTGCCACCTGCCACCTCCACCCGTGTGTGCGTGTGTAGGGAAAGAAGTGGCATTCACCTGATGGGCCTTCCACAGCTTCAGACAATGCCTGGGAGACATCCAGGATGTGGGTACCAGCTTCCAGGCACAGGGATGGTACTGGCCTCGTCTGGCTGCTCCTCCTCCTTCTCCTCCTCCTCAGTGTCTCTGCCCCCCATGAGGGTGATGACGGGCGTCTCCAACCCTGAGTCCACTACGGGGGGAAGGGAGGAAGGAACTGACCTGCCCCCCAAGATGCAGTTGACCTGCGAGAAATATGGGCAGGTCTGGGATGCCATCCCAGAGCGGGGGCTGAGCTCCCTGGCCCTGGCATAGGTCTGCCTCAGCTCCTTCACTTTCATCCTGACATGCTCCTGGGTGTGGATGTGTCCCTCTGTGGCTAGGATGTCGGCCATCTGGTCATAGACTTCTGCATTCCTGCGTCTGGTGCGGAAATCCTGGAGGTTTGCTTCCTTGCCCCAGACCTCAATGTGGTCCAGGATCTCCGCACCAGACCAGGAAGGTATGCATCTCTTTCAGCTCCAGGCAGGGTTCTGGGAGCTGGCTGACTGCTCCCTGGGTGCAGTGGAGGGCTTGGTAGGAGCAATCAAGTCATTTGTCCAAATGTGAAGAAATAGCAGCTGCTGGGTGGCTCAGGGCAGTCAAGGCCTGCTGCGTACCACAAGCCCTTTCCCCTGTGGCTGCAGCTTTAAGGGCTCCAGGGGAAGGGGGAACTACAGAGGTTTGCCGAGTGTGGACAGAGCGGCTATCAGGGCATGTGTGGGAAGGGCTGGAGGCCAATTATTTCAAAAAAACTCCAGCTGCCTGTCTACACACACATTATTCCGAACTAGCTATTGCAGAATAGGTGTTATTCCTCATAGAAGGGGGGTTACAGAATCTGGAATATGGCACCTGTTACTTCAAAATAACGAGCGTGCTGTATAGATGCTTGCAAAGTTATTTTGAATAATGTCCGTTATTCTGAAATAATGCTGCTGTGTAGACATGCCCTAACTGGATTCCCTGGGTACTATGGAGGGTTAGGAGACATTTCTTTGCCTTGATAGCAACTTGTGTGTATTGTGGATTCCCAAATAGAGACCGTGTATTTGAATAAAAGTATAGCAGACAGAGACGATGCATTTAAAGGGGAGGAAAGGGGAATGTTATATTAGATGGGTGGATTGATGTGGGTGAGTATCTTGAGTTCCTCCTGTTCTGAAATACTACATTATAATCTTTTACACTGAACTGCCAAACTGCAATTGTCACTAATGTGAGTATTTCTTTTTGAGTTTATGGAGTGCATGCAGGTGCATGTAAAAAAAATATAAAATCAACACCTGAAATGACACAACGTCAAACTTAAATATCAACAAACAGCCAAAACCTCTCTGTCAACCTTTACACTCAATGCTACTTTAACAAATAAATAAGTTTCATGGTATTCCCTGACTATCAGCAAGGTGAGGCTATTTCAGATAAGGGTGGAAGAGACTGTATCACTTTTCAACAAGATGACAAATGTCAATAATGAGCTGCACGTCACGTTATTTATTTTAACTTTATTTTCCTTTCCTATGAGAATTCATGTATTATGAAAAGTATTCGTACTACATGACCTTTCAGACTGTGTACAGTTGTCTTTTTAAAGTGTAGACACTTGGAGCGACTAATGAAAAATACCACCTTCTTATTCATAGAATCTGTTCCTTCTGTGAATTCAGAATATGATGTGGTCACTTTCAACTACAATAAGTTTTTAGAGCATTTTTTCTCCTCTTGGCCCTGAAGAGTTAATACCATGGAGATAGTAAATTGTAGTTTATTATGTGCATCAACAAAATTGTCTGCTATTTTCCAATAATTTATACCTGTGCAAATCTGCTGAAGACAATGGAGTTGCACCTGTGAATAAGAGAGTGTAAAATGGCCAAGAGAACTTTTATCAGTGGTGATGAGAGTGAAGGGTAAAGCCCAGTTTGGCTCTCACAGTTCAAGTTGTGTTGACAGTTAGAAAAAGCCTTGTCTTGTCATTTAAAGGAATGTTATATGGAAATTATTGGAAGACTACAGGTGTGCAAGCTCAAAATACCATTTTTTACAGAGCTTCTGTTCAGAGCAGTCTTATTTGATTCAGAGTACCTTGTACTTTGTCTTCCCTGTTAATTTGAAGAATTTTTTAAAAAAAATATGTTATTTAGCTTCTAAATGCCATTATCAAGCGTGATTGAGGAACTTAGGCCTCATTGAAAGTCAGTCTGATGTTGCTTTTGAAAACTGGACTTAAACTTAAATCACTAGACTTTTGGAAATCTTATTCTTTGCTTGCTTTCTTGTTTCTTTGTTTGATTTATTTTGATAGCCTTTGGCTATGATTTTATAGTGTGTTAAAAGATCATGGCATGAGCATGACAGATGTGTCCCAAGTATAGGGAGATGCAGTTTTCCTGCCTTGGAGAAAAGGAATTGAATAATCTTGGGATGTCCAAGTGAACTCCACCAATTGCATTCCAGTAGAAATAAGACTATTTCCCAAAATGAAGGAGGCACTGCTAAGGCTGTTTACATGAGTGTACAAGAGCCACAGAGCCTGCTGCTGAAGAAAAGCATTTGTAATGGAGATCTGTTCCCTCTCCTGGGGTAAATACTGTACAGCAAGTCATATAAGCAGCTTTAACATGCAGTGTGAAAGTTTGATTTAACCATTATGTGAAGCTGTTCTGGTTTTTTTTAACACCATGCCTTAGTGTTTTGTTTCTGCATTTCGTACGCACCGTGCAATTCTGCATCATCTCTCCATGTGCAATCAAAATATTGAGTTGGTTTGTTGCTCGGTCCTCATCTACACAGACACAATGTAACTCTCCTCATAAATATTCACCATCTATTAATTTTGCAGCTGTGGAAAAAGGAAATCAAATAAGCTGTTTACAGATTCAGTGACACTATTACAAAAGGATGCCTTTTGTTTTAACTGTATGTTGTCTCCACTGTTTGCTTTGCTATGCAAAGCAAGCCTTGAAGGGAAGCATGGTCTCAGCCTGACCCAGTGACAGCCCTTCCATTTATCTATATACATAAAACATCTCAGCGAGGATTAGATGAGATCTCATTACTCTTATTGCTGGCCTCCTATCTGAAAAGATGTGCCCGTTCTCTCTCATACTGAGCATTAGCCCATGTGCTGTGTTGGTGCTTCCTTTTCTGCTCTTCCGGTTCTTTTGTTCTCGAGTAATCTGGGGCTATTTTATCTTTGTCATAGGAACAAAATATACATTTTACTAAGGAACACACCATTTTATTGCTCACCTCTTTTTACTGAGCTTTCTCTCAAGAGAGAGATGCTGCATTCGAGCAGAAAGCTCAGCAGAAGAATCTGTGACTGAAAAGAGTTTGATACAACATATCCATCCTCCTCTGTCTCTAATGACAAGCAGATAGCACACACCTGCACCAATTGAGCTGTGCCACCGTAAGAGTGCTCGTATAGTTGCATTATGCCGATGGGAGAGAGCTCTCGCGTTGACATAATAAAACCAGTTCAATGAGATGGTAGTTATGCTGGCACAGAATGTCTCTCGCTGACATAGCACCGTGCATGCAAGTGTTTATGCTGGCATAAGTCATTTGAGATGTGTTTTCTTCACACACACCCCAGGAGTGACAAAAATTTTGCTGACATAGTGCCAGTGTAGCCATGGATCTGAGTTGTCTCCAAGTTCATGAAGTCTCTTGAGCAAAAATGATTTAATAGGTACTATGGAAGAGGGAAAAAAAGAATAACTTTGTGTTGCATGGGCCCGATTCTCCCCTCAAATGTATATGTAAAAATCACAAATAACTCCATTACAATTAATACAAATATGCCAGTGTAAGTGAAGGGAGATTCAGGCTCGTGTGTTTTCTGAGCCTGATGAGAAACAGGAGATCTAATAAAAATAACGTGGTAGCAGTGTTACAGCTTTTTCAAATAAATAAGGTTTGGTTACTAGATCTGTTTGTCATAAAAAAAAACACACACACACACTTTGAATTTATATCCACCACTGGTGTTTTTTAGCACTATCAATGTATTTATTGGTGCATTTAGCCCAAACTATAGTAAAAGTTGGGAGCAAGTCTAGCGCTCTAGTTTTTATGTGCCTTTCCCATGTGCAAAGCTGTGTATATTTCCATTACAAAAGGTGTTTGCCAAAATCAAAGCACAGCTACAGTTCAACATAGGAAAACAGTTGAATTTCACAGGCTATTGACAAATAATGGGTCAGACCCCATGAGATGCTGAGTGACTCCTGAGAGGAACTGAAGTGGGCAGGAGTAGAAGGTACTCAGCACCTTGGAGCAAGCTGCAAACTTGGCCAATATGCTAGGGTGCCCAGCTCTGCAGTAGGGCCCCAGTTCATCAAGGCAGTTTAGTGCATGCTGAGATCCCATTGAATTGGTTAGGACTTAAGCACACGGTGAAAGTTAGGTGTGTTAAGTCCTTTGTCTTAGGCTCTTAAACTGAGACGAATGTACCTAAAATAAAGTGTCTGAGTGCTGATATGTGTGTCCAAATGTACAACATGATATATCAACTTAGGCTCTAACAAATTGGAAAATAGGAGTCCATTGCATAACAAACTATTTTTGCATAGGTGTGTATAAGTAATCTGTGTGTATGTTGGCTTTCATAAGCCAGTACAGATACATGGCAGCAGCTAGTGTGTATGTTACAATATACTTCAAAGAGCTAATGAAGTGTGTACTGCTGCTGCAATACAATCAGCTTCCCATTGACTAAAGGCCCAGCAGAGACTCTCTGTAGCTCTAGCAGAAACAGCTCTTCTGAGTGATGATTTACAGGATATACACAAGCAGATATTTGGCATCCGGACCGCTTTGGGTGGTGATTGTATCAGAGTTAGATTGCTGGAAGCGACCATTTTCTGGTGAGTTGCAAAATGGAGGTCCTGACTGCAAATGATCATCAAAACTTATAGATTTCACAAGTGTAAAGATGCTAATGCAGTGCCCTGACTATATGCTAGTTTGTCTAGCTGAATTCTTCCTGCAATTTCAGTTGGATAAGACTTCTGTTCAGAAGGTGGCATATCAATGTGCTACATTGCACTCCAGAAGTGGCTGCACTACAAAGACATGCACCATTATTCTAATCAACTATTTCATTAATACAGATCCCAGTATGGTGAGCATGGTATGGAGAGTAAGGGAGATAGATAGTGAAATTAATAGCTCTCTAATTTGGCAACTACATGGCAGTTATTTTGAACAGAATGTATAATATCCTGAGGATTTTTGGTTTTTAAATATGTCTTGTATTTGCAGGAAAAGGACAAGATGAGCATCCAAAACTGTGTTAGGTCCAAAATCACCTCACAGGCTCACCTCGCTCCTTTAGAATTTTAGAAGCTGGGAAAAACGAGGCTGAATTTAGCTCAGTGTACATTGTTCATGTGTTATCATGAATAAATATGACACCTATCTGGAGATCACTGATAATCCAGTTATAAAGTATGTCACATGCTTTAGTATATTTAAATTAAATGTGCTTTCTTGGTTGTTGTTGTTGTTGTTGTTATTATTATTATATCAATTGCATTAACCAATAATCTCACTACTTCAATGCCTCTGCAGGTTCTGTATGATAATCCCTATTCCTTTACTGAGTCTCATGAAATTTACATCACATTTATAGAAGTTAGCAGATGCTAGTGGTAAGCAGAGCAATCTGCCTTGTGCATCACTGGAACACTATCTCCTGAAAGTTGTGGAAGGAATACTTCCTGAGGTTTATAATCCAAACCTACAGGACATTATAAATATCTGTGCAGGGTCAGGTCGTGTACTTGGAGAAATGATACATGAGGTGAAGTGACGCAGGGATTTGGCTGCTTCTCATCCAGAGCAAGAGCTGTGTTACATTTACACAACATGATCTGAAAAGGAGAACGCCTTGGGCTCTCCGGATCTGTCAGTTCCATTTCTGAGATGCAGCCTGCCTCCTGCACAAATGGGATTATGCTGTTGTAATATGGGTTACAAATTGGGTTAGATTGATTGTTTAGTCCTGATGCACAGTAATGAGAGCCCTGAAGAAAGCAGATGCTAGGTTAAGTGGTTTCTGGGAATTAATGCAGGTGGCTTTGGGGTTCCTGCACCTACAGAAAAGACAATGCAATTATTTAAACAGCTGAGCCATTATTTATAGAGCAAGCCATTATTCCAACAAGTGAGCATATATATTGAATGTATACAGTCTCTGATTATAATAGCACATTCCTTAAAGTGATTATAGAGAGTGTGTTTGTAGCTTAGTGTAATCGTATTACGGTGCTGACATAAGTATACCGTATCTTTCAGCGGGGCTGAACTGAGCTCTGCAATTATCTTGCTTACCTTTATTGTCCCTCACTAACCACTGACACCTGCACTGCACCCTTTTGGTAAAGGCCAATAACTTAATTATAATACATCTGTACAAAGTAAACAGAGTTATGGTTGTGTGTCACAGTTAGCACTTCCTGACTTAGGTCCCTTAGTTGTGTAACTTTAACACGGCAATCATTGTTCTTTATAGCCAACTTTTGTACATGCACTGACACGGCCCCATTTTCATAAAGGTGCTTTCTCTTTTTAAGGCCCAATTTGCAGCTGCACAATTCACATCCCTATTTTTGTACCTACAGTTCAACTGAAGGTGCTGGTCTCATACCTGCACCTCTTCCTGACTATGGGAGTAAATCAAATACCCAGCAATGCATGTACTCCAGTTCATTTTCAGTTCATCTGTGGGTACAAGATCTGGGTACATACTACCCCAGTATAAAAGAGACCAAGCCTCAACCCTTTCTTAAAATGAACCCCATAATTCCTAAAGGCAGGAGTTCAAACCTGAGGTGCTTCAACCTAAAGAGAGGCTGTAAATAGGGAAAATAATACTGCAACTACCCTCTCTTTCACATATTTCTGAATGGGAGTGAAACTCAGGCTAGTCCCAGTATGGAAAGGGGATGGTGATATGGATAAGGCTAAGAACTCTTACTTTTGATACACCATAGTATCTCAGTGTATCAATAAATCCCCATACCAATGTGTTTGCCACGTCCTTTGTTTTCAGAATTTCACTTGTTTCTGAACAAGGATCACAGTAGTTATATTGAAAACACCTTTTAGATCAGCCTTGCCAAATTTTAATCATCCCTTTGCCTCTGTCAATTCTTTTATCATTGACTAAAATATTAATATCCTTAGAATTGTCATTGTCATCATGATCAGACTGAGTTTTATGCCCTGTCTGGTGATTTGTCATGATATTATAAGGCGGAATGAAGTCATACGAAGGCAGGCTATGGTCCTCTGAGACTTTTAGAGAACTGTTTTACCCTCATATAATTAGGTTAGTCATCACCAGGATACCTCCCTTAAAACATAAACACAAAAAATCTCTTTTCTAGCCATGCCAGCAGGAATGAACATTAAAGTTATTGTTGGAGATGCATATAATATAGATGCAGATGTGCTTTGAGAGGGCTATTGCCATGTGTTTTTAAAAGCCTACTTATAACATAGTATTTGCTCTCCTTATGTGCAAGCTTTGATGAGCAGTGCGATAGTTTTCACAATTGACATTTAAAGTTTTGTTGCTGGCCTCTGAGGCTATGTCTACACTGCACACTTATTTTGAAATAACTCAGGATATTTCGAAATAACAGAGTGCACATCTACACAAGAAGCCTGTTATTTCAAAATAATTTCAAAATAACAGGCTTCTTACCATGACTTCTATAACCCTCATTTCACGAGGAGTAAGGGAAATCAAAGGAAGAGTGTTCTTCCTTCGACTTCCTGCTGTGTAGATAGCGCCAAAAGCCGAGTTAAGCTACTTCAACTTCAGCTACGTAATTAACATATCTGAATTTGCGTATCTTTACTCAACTTTAGCCCGTGGTGTAGACATACCCTAAGTTAGTATGAGAGCTAGGCAAACATTTTCCATCAAAATCCTATTAACGATTAATTACCTTTTTCCTGTAAATCATTTTAAAAAATGGAAAATTTCAATTTAATCGAATTATTCCCCCCCCCCTGCTTTTTAGGAGAAAAAACACTTAGGCTTTAACTCATGTAGCTTAGCTTGTGTCTACACTACACTCTTTAAGTGTAGTAGACTGTGTTTCCTAATGCCTAATAACAAACCTTTAAATCTTAGTTTATCCAAAGTTTAAGCGAGAAGAGATCAAGCTCTAGGTATACACCCAATTGCAAATCAACATAACAGCAAACTTAGTATTGCTCAATATGGATGGATATGTCATTGTATGTTTATATTAGTAATGGGGAAACCCTAAATGTTTTGGAAGGTCACATCAGATTAACACCCAAAATGTAGGATGCTTCTCCTTCCATGAACCTTTTAAAGTCTGTGATTTACACATAGAAACCCTGCCAGATTTCCTAAACTTCCTGTTTCAAGTTAGGTTATTCTTTCAGTATTTTGGTCTTTCTTATTGTATTTTAGCACTTAGTTTCTTGTCCAAAGCAGAAATTGTAAGGTCATAAGCACGGATAACTTTTGAGGGGAAAATACCCACACTCTTCAAAACTTCAAAAAATGTTTGAATGTGTTATGGGCAAAATCTCATTAGGTTGTTGTTGGTTTTTTTAAACAGTCCCTAGTCTGCATCTATATGTCTGTTATTCCCAAGGTGGATTTCTAGGTAATGATTAAATATGTATGTTCTATTGATATATATATTTATTAGAGCACATACACATTCAAAAACTATGATTACGTGTTGGCAAATGTGTGAGGGCATATATTGATGTAATTTATGCACCAAGGCAAGCCAGAAGTACGAGGTTGTAGAAGGAAATCAGTCCATCATAAGAAGGATGACCTTTGGCTCAAGGCACTGGACTGGTAATCAATTTATTTGGATTTAGTTCCTGGCCCTGCCGTAGACGTCTTCAGAGACCTAGGAATAAATAATAGTTTAGGCCTCAATTCTCCAGCTACAAAGTAGGACTAATGCCTGTAATAGTTCCTTTGTCTTGAATTTATACTTAGACTGAAAACTCTCCAATACACAGACTGTCTCTCATCATGCGTGTGTATATATAGCACCAAGCAGAAAGGGGCCCTCATTTTCATTGGCGTTTCTATATGTTTATACAGATAAGAATAACAATAATATACAAGACAAAGCAGCTCCCACTCTGTAGCTTGCACTCTCCTATTAGTTGCTTTCCCTTCTATAACTCCACATTTTCACCTCTCTCAGGGTAAGATACAACAACTTACATTCACCCACTTATATCTTTTTGCTAATGTGAAACTTCCTCCATTATTTACATCACAGCTGCATTTGGCCCATTGTGTTCACAGCAGACAGTTCATATATCAGTAGGGAAGAATAGGGGAAGCTGATTTTAAGTGTTCAGAATGACCTGAAAGAGAAGAGCCCTTAAAAAAATCTCCAGCCTTTGATAGCACTGATAACTTTTCCTGGAACCACATTCTGAGCTCAATTATACTGTCATAAATGAGAATTAATGTAACTGATGTTAGTAGAACTATTAGAGATTGACAGCCACGTAACTGAATGTAGTGTTTGGAGATATACAGTATGTGGAATTCTTAATGCAAACTCCCACTAACTTTGGAACAGTCTCACATCCAGAATGGCACACTACTATTCAGTTGTTGGGTAGGTATTGATTAGAAGGGTACAATTATATATGAGTATTCAGATGACCTAAATTACCTGAATTCTATCTATTCTCTGAGGTCTTTGTGGCTTGCTGTTTCTTAGTTGCTAATTGGCTTTGCTGGAAATTTGATTTTAAAGTTTTGACTTTTTTTTCCCCCTCCTCAGTTCTGTGCAACACTCGGAACCACACCTTGCTGCTCCTTCGACAATCTGTTAGAACTGGGTCCTATTTGTAAGTCTCTCTCTGCAGTTTTTCTCTAAATTTAAGTATAGGTTACGGTCTCTTGCTGATTCATTTTCTGGGTGTTATGTAGTATCAGTGTCCAAATGTAATAATTCTGTCAATAAATCTTTCACTTGCAATTGTTATCAAAAATTTCTTCAAACAGCAAACTTTCATTTTCAAGGCAGATCGCTAAAGGGTAAGCTTCAAAGTTTTTTTTTGTTTTTGTTTTTTAACTCTCCTTTCTGGCAACCTATTTTAGGACTACAGAATGCTTATGGGCTTGCCTTTTTGGATCCTTTCTTTGATCTGTTCTGAATGGGTCAGAAAACTTCCACCTAAAGAAGATAAAAAAAAGCTGAATATTGTGTCCTTCTTCGAGCCCCTCTGCCATTTTGCATCAGGCAGGACACATGTGAATTAGGTGATACACAATGATGGATTTAAGTAGCAGGTTGCAACTTTATTAACTTATCACTGTTATCTGTCTTGTATCCAATATATGAGGTATTTACATGAGCCCAGTGCAGGATTACAGGGTTCCCACCATATAGCCAATAACTAGGAGTGGAGTTTTTTCACTCCTTTACTGATCCCCACTCCTGTTTCTTAGGCTGGGAGGCAGATCTAGGGGCTCTGCACACCTTCTGGGCTGGGTGATTCAGGGGGAGGAGAGGAGCAGATGCACCATCCTGTCCATATTTCTCACAGGAGGAGTGGGCGGGAAGAGGAAGTGGAGTTTTTCTTGGCTGGGCTCTTTCCTACCTCCTCCCCTCCTCTAAGCATGGTGAAGGGAGAGGAAAGACTCCATAAGCTTCTAGCTGCATAGAAGTTGGAGCTTCTCACATCATCTCAAGACAGGTTCCAACACCCTCTGAAATCCCTTCACTCATGATAAAATCTTGAGAGTTGGCAATACTGGATTAATGAATGGGGGGAGGATCAAGGAGCCTCTTGGCTCTCATCTTCTTCTGCCTGGCCAAAAGAGACAGAGAGCTCATAGAGGAGAGGCCATCCCTGTATTCTTCCAGTGTGTGCCTCCCCCCCTTTTCCTCAGGTCTACTCAAGTTTTCCACCATTGAACAGTGTGGATAGAATTTGTCCTCTCTTTGCTTCCTATGGAAACAAAAGAACTAAGAAGCAAAGGGGAAAAAGTATTTTCCTTGCCACGCCTCCCAATAGGGGCTAGAACAGGAGAGTTGCACTGACTAGATTGTATCATTGACTCCTATGATAACGTTACCTGACACATTATGGAAAGCTTTGGCCTTGAAAAGTGGTTGATAAACATGTGCTCACTGCATGAACAGAGTGACATACAGGTATAGATTACATCTGGAGTAGCAATATGTTTAGAATAAACATTTGGTAGTTATACAAAACCTGACCTGCATATGGTGTTTGCTGCAATTTTCATTTCACTATTTTGGGCATCCGCAAAGAAGAGTTTGGGGCACAAGGATATTGTATGAAAAACCAGAACTGTCTAGTTAAAACTAGGATGAGATCTGATATGTTGTGAATTGATGCCAGGGCAAAACAAAAAATGCATGTTGCCCTGTTTGAACCCTGCTGTAATAATTTATTTCTGTGTATAGAGTACACAAAGGCTTTAGTGCTTCAATCTGTTCCTAATCCTGTTCCCCTGGGCTGTTTGTCATCATTTGCTTAGCAGCTAGTAATAAGTATAGTGTTCAGGAAATAGCCTACAGACTCAATATCATAAAATAGGGACACAACATATTGAGGTAGAACAACCTATGAAAGTGGGGCTTGTTTCACTTTTGGTGAAAGTGCCTTTGTGCAGAAGCGGTCAGCACAAGACTAACGTGCTGCTTCAATCAACTTCACCCTCAACGTACATATGTATAAGTCATAAAAGGAGGGACACACCTAAAGCCAGGTAAATTCAGTGCAAAACAGCAATAATAACCTCGAGCATTTATTCAAATAAAAGCTGAGAATTCCTTTTGATGGGATACACATTTTTATGTTTTTACAAAGATTTATGCAAATGAATTTTAGTTCACAAGAAACCAAGCACTTCTGAAATTAATCTTTGCACATGAATGCTGATTTAAACCCTGGAATGAAGTTTTGGAGCTTCCTGCTCCATGTCTCTCTCCCTCTCTCTCTGGGTATGTCTACACTGCATTCCTCTTTCAAGAGAGGAATGCAAATGCAGGCGAACGAAATTGCAAAGGAAGCACGGATTTGAATTTCCTGTGCTTCATTTGCATAATGGTGTCCGTGCTTTTGAAATACCCTATTTTGAAAGAACAAACGCAGTCTAGATGGGGTTATTTAAAAAAAAAACCTTCTTTCAAAATAACCC
Organism: Rafetus swinhoei; assembly: GCA_019425775.1. NCBI lineage: Eukaryota > Metazoa > Chordata > Testudines > Trionychidae > Rafetus > Rafetus swinhoei. Next base: position 157,715,080 of record CM033424.1, read on the forward strand.
TTAAGCCTCATTTTATAAGGAGTAAGGGTTATTTCAAAATAAGATTTTCTTTCAAAATAACCGCGTCTACACAGCGTTTCTTTTTTCGAAATATGGTATTTCAAAACAGCGCCGACATGATTATGCAAATGAAGCGTGGGAAATTCAAATCTGCGCTTCATTTGCAATTTCACTCACCTGCATTTGCATTCCTCTCTCGAAAGAGGAATGCAGTATAGACATACCACGTGTGTGTGTGTGTGTGTGTGTGTGTGTGTGTGTGTGTGTGTGTGTGTGTGTGTGTGTGTGTGTGTGTGTGTGTGTGTGTGTGATAAATAGATTGATAGATAATGTAAAAAGTGCACCAGAAGTATTTGGTGGCTGTTGTGACTGATTTTGGTTGGTTTGTTTCAATGTTGTCCAGTTAGACTCCAGAAATACTACCATGACTTATTGTCTACAATCAGTTGCATAGGGTAAACAGTGAGATCCATACGCTGAAATAAAAACAACTGATTGAATAATTCAAGGTAACGTGTAATACATCAATGTTTTCTCATGGTTTAATGTCCCAAAATGAATTGGCTGTTGTAAATAGTTTGTTCACTCTGTTTAAGACCCTGGAAACTCATGTTGTATAAGAATGTATCATTTAGAGCTCTCTCCATTGCTATAAGGGGCCAGCAAAGTTAAAAAAAAAAAAAGAATTGAGAACTTTCTTTATAGAAATTAACACGTCACTAGATGTTTTTAAATAAATATATATTTTTAGCATCCTGAACTGATCATAAATTAAGATTTTGTACTGAAAGTTTGTAGTAAATATAACTTGGAGTGTTTAAGGGCTCAATCCTGTTAAGAGAATTGTGGAACTGGGAAGGATCCCTGAGTATGAATTGTTTAGCAGAACAGAGGTCTATGTCAGCTGATCACCTAGACCTCTGGCCTAGCTGAATTGATAAAATATGAATGACAAAGACTGGGAACCTCTTCAGTCACTTGGTCTAACGCAAATTAAGAAAATGATATAATGAATAATTCTCTATTTATTTAATTTTCTTCATTTTTTTCAGGCAACAAGGAGAACATCTGGATGCATATTGATGCTGCATACGCAGGGAGTGCTTTCGTCTGCCCTGAATTCCGACATCTTCTCAATGGAGTGGAGGTTTGTGATGATCCCCAAGGGTACCCAGGGTTGTGTGGCACCTCACCATTACCTACCCTTCATGTGAAGCAGTCTTGTCTGTGTCTGCCATGGATCACTTCCCTGAAACCAGCAACCTCTGGCAGTACAAGCATTGCTTTCCCAGCCCCTTCAGGCTTCTCTCTCTCTATGCAGGGAGTGATAAGCACACACCAATCCTGGAATACTCAGATAGTTCCTTGAAGTTTCCAGACCCTCACAATATTGCCAGGGCTGCTGTTCCTGAAGGAGGGTACATACGAACTTGTAAGATTTATCGTAGGACCATCACTTTGCTTAACATCATGGAATTAGGGGTGGGAGGTGTATGTGTGAATATACACATATATAGTGAAAAGAAGAATAAGTGTATTGTCAAAGAATAGCGATTAATGTAATAGTGAGAGAGATTATCTAAATCACCTGGTAAAAGCTGGGTGCAAGCAAACAATAAGCATTTTAATATGGCTAAGTAAATGATGTTTATATCTGGGAACAAAGGATGTAGGCCTTATTTATAGGATGGGGGACTCTATCCTGGGAAGCAGTGACTCTGAAAAAGATTTGGGGGTTGATAATCAGCTGACCATGTGTGTGAACATGCCATTGTGATTCTGTGACCAAAAGAGCTAATGAGAGCCTGGGATGCATAAACAGGGGGATCGCCATATGAGCAGAAAAGTTATTTTTACCTCTGTATGTGGCACTGGTGTCATTGCTGCCAGAATGCTATAGTCTGTGTCCATTTCTGGTGTCCAGAATTTAAGGAGGACATTCATAAGTTGAGCAGAACTCCAAGAAGAGTCATGAGAATTATTTGGGAGAAGTTTTATGCTTGTGCTATATAGGTGGTCAGAGTAGATGATCACAGTGGTCCCTTCTGGCCTTACACACTTTGGCTATTGGAAACAAATGGTTATATGCAAAACAGAATCATAACATGCTTTCTAGACACTAAACTTGATTAACAGTTACTTTCACCTAAAGACATTTATCTCATCCAATGTTCTCTCTAGCATACACCCTTTTTCAATAAGAGTCCCTTTCCTCCTCTTCCCCATCCAGTATACTCAAATCTTTTATAGGAACCTCGACATAAGGTTCTCTCGTCCTTTTGTATTTACTGTCTTGTTGCTTCTATCTTACAATCCTTTATTTGCATTCAGTTCAGACTGGAGATAGGAGACCCGCTGTAAACAAAACAATTCCCAATTTATATGTAAACGGGGGAGTGGCATCCCAGTCTGACAGCAGTTTTTCACTCTTCCTTGTATCAAATACCTTGGTACAAACTTTAAGAACATGTTTACAGTGTATGTCCATAACTCCTTACATAGTATATGTACATATACTGCATAATGATATTGACCAATGTGACACCAGGTTTTGTACATTTCACAGTAACATTGATGACTAGTGTTACACCGTCTTTCATTTCAAACCTCATATAACATTCGTTAGGGAACTAGAATATACATTGCAGAATCAGGAGACTACTGTAAACTCCCCTTCCCCCACATACATTCTTGTCAGTTGACACTAAGAGGTTCTTGGGTCAAAACCAAAAAGGAGAAGCCCCATGGATTCTTAAACCTCTGCTTTCCTCTGACTGTACCCAGAGTCCGTGCTATATCAATGTTCCACTCTTCTGTACAATGTATGGATAGTGATGCATAGAAACCAAACTTTGTATAAGTCTGGTCATCTGAGCAAACTTATTTCCTTCCTGTGGCCCTGAGCACATCCCACTGGTATTGTGAAAAAGTACAAGAAGGGGAGGCATTGGTCTGTGTATTTTATCATAAGCCCTTGCACCCAGCCAGCCCAGTCCCTCTCCCCTTCCCAAAATGATCCCCATATCAGGTGAAAAGATTCTAAGAGGACTTCCTTTAAATTCCAAGAAGGGCAGGATTATATCAAAATGTTGGATTTCTGATTCGGTCTTCTATTCAGTCAGTTGTTAAATTCAATCCAGATCCAAATTTCCCCTAAGTTTGGGGAGAGGGCTTTGTGTCCAGTGTTTTATTTGGGCCCCTCTTAATCACCATTCAACACATTTGTGCTAAAAGCTAAGCTACCAAAGGCAGCAACTTAAACCCACTTCATAACTGTGATTCTAGGCATATTAGTGAGGAATGTGATAAAGCAACATTAAAAGATGTGAGAACCATAGATCCACTTTTGATATGCTCCTCTTGGGAATCGATCCACACAGCTGCTTTTAGAGCATTAATTGTGTGCAAAAATGGGGACTTGAAGACAGACAAAATTGTTCCACGAAGAAGCAAAAATTAGCTTTGACAACTCACACAATTTTATCATATCAAAAGTGGTTTTAATTTATAATAGTTCTTATGTCAGGTAAAACCATTTCTACCATCTTTACACTAGAATGGATAGAATACCAGTGTATATATAAACATTTGCTGTTCAGAGGACCTAAGTAGCATCAATTTAACCAAGCCTGGGAAATGGGGACTTTTGCTTAAATATTTATATGTGTTATTTAACATTTACAAATATAACCACTACGTCCTTATCTGCTTTGAAAGCAAGACATAGAAGTGTTACTATATGCCTCCTAAGGGACATATAAGGCCAGGCTGTGGCTGTGTCTACAACTGACTGTGTTTAATATTTGAAAATGAGTCAGTTGAAATTTTCTTCCAATAACTCTCAGGGTTTTTTTTTTTCCTTTCCTCTCACTGAGTCACTTGACACTCAGTTGCTTAGATAAGGGTACTGCAATTTCCTGATGCTTCCCTCACAGTGTCAGATAAGTCCTTGTCTCCAGCGTCAACGGAGAAAATATCACTGTTTGGTAAAGACAGAAATTTAAACAGAGCAGCTCTGATGGGCAGAGTAATAAAAGGAGGAGGAAAAATCTAACAAATGAAACATTTCTCTCTCATACTGGTTTTTTTTATCAGCAAATAAAGCTTGCTGTAATTTCCTGTGTGGGTTTTATTAATTATTTTTATTGGTTCCTGGAGGAAATGAATCAACATCCATAGCACAGCCAGCATCTGTCAGTGTAGCAACTATTCAACAGCTCTGAATAGATTCCCTACCTCAGATATTAGAAGGATAAAAAACCTCCTCCAGTGTGGACAACCATTTCCCTTTCACTAAAGATATGGAAGTTAATGAGAAACCAATGTGAAAAGATAGCTATTAGGTGAAGACTGGTGCTTCAAGATCCCCAATTCTTTGTGTCCTGATGTTCAACATCGATGGCCACCATAAGACCTAAAGGAGAAGATTTTCAACACAAATGCCCTTCATACCTTCTACAGCATGGGAAGCTTCTACCTCGAATAAATGTACAGTAATGTAAAGCTGATGGTGTTTAATTTAATGTATAGGAAACCCCTGCGTTACAACGGCCCAAGTTGCAACCCCCTGCACTTATGACCATTTTTTGTAAGTGCAGAAGGGACTGAAAATCTCTGACTTACGTCCTTGAACCCGGCGCCTATCGTAAATGCGGGTTCGAGTTATGACGCCCCCAACGTGCGATGCTTCTCTGGGAACCAATTGTGTCGCAAGTCAGGGGCCACCTGTGTAGCCAGGAGTGCTGTGTAGCGCTTGTTAAAAGTTTTATCTAAATTTAGTTCAGATGAGAAATGACTTTTTGACTAAATGAAAAAGATTTTAGGGAGAAATGATTTTTGACCAGCTCTAATTCTCTGACTAGATTTACTGAAACACAACTCCATATCAAAATCTATTACCTGTGTATGTGCATGCACATATAAAGTGTATGTACATATTAATAGCATTAATTTCTCACTCTATGAAATAGTGAAATCTGGGAACCTCTGAATAGAAAATGGAATAAAAAACAAAATGTGGGATGTCTTTTGTTTACATTGAGATGGAGATGTTTATATATTATATATATGTTAAAGTTCAATAAAATCTATATTAAGAGCACATTATCAATGACACAAGTGAAACATTCAAGATTTAGGAGATGCCATAAGTTAGGTTGTCCAAGCAGAGCCATCTCTAGGGTATAGCAAATCAGTGACTGCTTTGGGATCCCCATTTTGGGGGCCCCCACAGGCCAGTGAAATTGGCTGCATGGTTGGCCCCAGAAATTATTTGTCACTTCTGCCCTGTGTTCAAGCACCTTGAATTCTGCTCCCTCATGTGTATGCAGAATAGCTGTGAAGAAGCAAAGTGTACTTAAGCCTGTGTACTTTGAGCATACATGTAGTCCTGTTGACATCTGAAGACTTACATGAGGCTTAGGTGATAAATATTCCTTTTGCTGGTCCTCTGTGCAGGGTGAATTTCACCCTGTGTGCACATGTAACTGTAACTGGCCGGATTTGAACTTGGGACCTCTGGAGCTTAGTGTAGAGCCTCTACTGCTTGAGCTAAAAGACAGCTGGCTCTTAGCTTAGGCTGTAGAGCTCTTGATCTTATAGCTTGCTATAAGTGATCTAAGTGCCACTACATGGGCCAGTGACCCACACTAGGTGTATGGGTTACATAACCATCATTTACGTTAGATGGAATTACATTGTTATCTTTAAATCCCCAATTCAGGAAAACATCCCTTTTGCTTATGTTTTAGTGCTGTCCTGAATCTTGGTGCAATTGGGGAAGCTGACAGTGCTTTTATAAGTTAAGGGCTTTGAAACTTTTTTTTTCTAATTCTTCCTTTTTTTTTTTAAACCCTGTCAGTTTGCAGATTCATTTAACTTTAACCCTCACAAATGGCTCCTAGTGAATTTTGACTGCTCTGCTATGTGGTAAGTAGCACAGGATGTGTAAAGTTGTCAGAAATAATGAACTTCAGGGTGAAGCACACTCTTTCTAAACACATATTCCCTTTGTCACATAGAAATATGTAGTTTTGTCTAGTGTTTGCCTGATGTGAATGATTCACAGTAGCATGAAAAATTGTTTGACTGAGGTGGTAGAAAACCAGAGACAAGTCTGAGCCCTGACGTTTGGAACTAGACATGAAAATTCAGGAGATATAGCAAAGAAATGAATTGCACCTTACACCAAACTTCTTTCTCTATTTTGATAAGGTTTCTCTGAGTCTTGATTGCACACTTTAAAAGTCTTTGTTTATAGAGATTGGTCTTTTGGTAGATTCAGAGCAGGGCAATTCAAAAAAGCCTTTGTAAATGTTTTTCAATTATTTTCATCATTCATGTGTGGGGATCGAGACTGCATTTTGTATTTCAAGACGCAACATGGAGAAACCTGTAGGTATATCATGTTCACAAACCAAAAGAGCCTAATGAAAACAATCATCATCACAAGAAAAATAATACAAAATTTCCATAGCTGAAAATTCCACAGCTAAGACTTAGGCTATGTCTACACTACAAAGAAAAGTCAGAAAAAGAAACTCAAATTGTGAACTACAATTTGCAATCTTTTTCCGCTTTTCTTCTGAAAGAGGCTTTTCCGACATTTGGCCCGTCTACACAGGGCCAAATGTTGGGGAAAAACCCTCTTTTGGAACATCCCTTCTTCCTTATTAAATGAGGTTTACAGGGATGCCGACAAAACACGTCCGCTTTTCCAACATATTTTTCGGAAAAGCAGACGTGTTCCTTGGAGGTGGCAGAGCTTTTCCACACGTACTGTCAGAGTTTCCCAACAAAACCAATATTTCTAGCATCTCACAGTCATATACCTTATGATTATGCTGATTACAAAAAGAGCTGCTCAGGAAATGGTAAATATTTTCCATGAAAATTAAAATAAAACTTTAAAAAGTGAAAAATGCCTTTCACTTTTTGCTGAAAAACTTTGAAAAATTAAAATTTTCATTTTGGAAAAAGGCCATTTTTCATATAAAAAGTCAAATGAAAAATTTGGAATAGTACTAATATTCTCTCTTCGTTATCTTCAACATTTTTAATGTTGTGTCAATGTCATCTTCCCTTGTTTCAAAAGTATATATCACCATATAATAGGAGTTGTTCAGCTATTAGGTTAGAGGTGTTTAAGTCTAAGCTGTCCAGATCAGTGTCCTAATGCAAATGTACTTCTTTTTTGTAGGTATAAGTTGGTTATTATGATTAATTATTACTCTAGTACCTAGGAGCCCTCCTCATGCACTAGGTGTGTGTCTAGACTACATCCCTCTTTCAACAGTGGGATGTAAATTAGACACTTCAAAATTGCAAATGAAGCCAGGATTTAAATATCCCATGCTTCATGTGCATAATCACGTAATGGCGCTCTTTTGAAAAAGCGCTATTTTGAAATTGAAACCGCAGTCCAGATGCAGTTTTTTCAAAAAACGGGATGCTTTTTCAAAAGATCCTGTAAACCTCGGTCTTTCGAAACAAGGATCTTTCGAAAAAGTGCCCTGTTTTCGAAAGAACCGCGTCTAGACTGCGGTTTCAATTTCAAATAGTGCTTTTGGAAAGAGCACCATTATGTGATTATGCAAATGAAGCACAGGATATTTAAATTCCGGCTTCATTTGTAATTTTGAAGTGTCTAATTTACATCCCTCTGTCGAAAGAGGGATGTAGTCTAGACACATCCTAGGACCTCCATTATGCACAGTGCTGTGCAAATGAGCAAAAGCACAGTCTGTTTCTAGTGTTCTGATTCTGCCTCATCATTAGTGGTTGTCACATCTCAGTAAAGAGTATTTTGTGGTGTAACCAAGCCCCTAGAGGGTAATTATCTTACAATGAGATGTGTGTCTCTGTGTAGCCATTAAGAGGGAGAAGGGTAGGATTCTTTTTCTAGCTTCCCCCTCAACTCCCTTTCATGATTTTTAGAACCAAGTTACAGAGAAGCCATTAATGGAAGTGATGAAATAAATCATCATATCTTTATTGTGGCTTTCTCTCTCAATTCACTTCTCATCAATCAGTGGGCCTCATATGGCAACACAAAATGTTAATAAGAAACTCAGTAGCCATTCATGAGCAGTGAAGGTAAACTCTTTTCGTTTCTTTGAAAGGAAAGGTTGTGTAAGTCACCAAATAGCTACCAAATGGTGCAATATCCAGACATTTTAGAGTCTGAATTTGCTCTTGCTTGCACTGACCTAAATCGATGGCATTACACATGGGTGGTGGGTGAACCTAGGGCTGGGGGAGGCAAGCTCCCAACCCTGCCCCTCCTACCCAAGTCCCCACCTCTGTTGCCTTGTGGGAGCCAAGGATCCCTCCCACTTTTAGGGGCAGGCCACCCCTCCCCTAGCTTTCTCAACCCTGGTTAGACGCAGTTAGAGAACAGTATGGGGAGGACAGAGGGACATGCGGCCCCAGACCAAGCACAGACAAAGCAGCCCCAGCCTACCCCAGAGCATGAGGAGGGTGGATCCCCGGCCCTGGAGAGTGCATGGCAGGGAGCCCCATGACCTCAGAGTATGGGCAGTGCCCAACCCCAGCCTCCCCAGCCCCAGGAGGGCTGGTGGCATGTCCCCTAACCTCTGCAGCACTGAAGCCCAGACAACCCCAGGAGACTGGGAGAGATGGGCTGAAGAGAGACAGTGGCTGGGAAAGGAGTGTGGGCTGGCAGTTTGGGAAGGCATTGCCTTCTCCTACCTCTTATATCTGCTGCTCATGGAGTTTAATGTAAAACTGGGGTAAAATGGAGGAGACTCAGGCGCTTAGGAAGAGATTTTCAAAGTCACAAACAGCAATGAGACCCCTCATATTCATTGGTGACTTGAAAAATCTCCCCCTGAATTCCTTCCCTTCATAATTCTGTGATGCCAAGTTAAAAGCATACAAAAACAATTACAAGGCTTTTTTTTATTGTATTGCTCCTACTCTTCTAAAGCCCAGACATTTTAAAATCTGTGTATACGTATGAGTGCACAATTACAAAACAGTCCTAAAAGAATTCACTCGGAATTCTGGAGAACTTTAACTTTGTACAGTCCAGACTCTTGTTTTGAATTCTTCATGTGTCAATTTTAAGTCATTTTGAATGGAGTTTTTTAAACAGAATTTCCCCAGGGTTATGGTGGTGATTTATGACAGATAAAGTCTATGAATTGGAATGACTTTCTAGACAGCACTGGAACATTGAACTCACGCTTTCTGTGTTGGTTTGTGCATAATACACACCCTTTTATGAAATCCTATGGAAGGAAGTAGGGTTTCTCCCGCACTCCAGAAACATACAATATCAGGTCTTAGAGGTAGTTTGGAATTCACGGTGTGTGCATAAAGTTATACCTAATACTCATTTAGCCCACAGAGCAAGATCCTTATAATTGTTGTCCAAACCTGGGTGGTTACATTTAGGCACATTAATCCTAGTTGAGGTACCTAAATAAAAGTAGCCTGATCACATCTGACTAACCATTCCCCATTCTACTCAAATATCTGTAGTTTCAAGATTTAGTCCATTCCTAGGCATGGATGTCACTGGTGATCCCATGCCTGTTTTCCTGGCTTAACTCATTTCTGTCCAACTCTGCTCTGGTCACACACAGACTGCAGCAGGAAAATGCTGCTTCCAATTCAAAAACCTACACTCTGTTTTCATTGGCCCTCATCGCTTCCTGCCAACACTTCCTGGAGACTCTCTGGAGAATCCACTGTTAGCTGAATGGCTGAGATGTCCAGAAAAGGGCAGTACTCCTCCCAATAATCAAAATATTTATTACATTATTCTATTCCGAGGAATGTTCATTGTTCACTTGGGGTTATGAAGTTTTAATGTGCAAATCTCAGCCAGTTTATATACATCACAATGGGTCTATTAGTGTGATATCACATCTCTAGGAAAACTTCAGCCCCTATAAGGTATCAAAGGAAATTTCTAAAATATGTATAGAGGCCTTAAATCAGGCAATAATAGGTACAAATAAAGGTAAGGACATGACTTATATCCACAAATGTATTCACTGGTAGAAGCTAAAATCCATTGTGGGGAAGTTTAACTATTCAGGGCAAAATATAGACCTTGGTGTGTGCAGATGCAGCTCTATTGGTTTATTTTTTAGGATTTTCTTGGGATATTCAATTTTTTTACATAAAGCCCTCTCAAATACATGGTTTCTTATTGTCAGCTAGAATCTTTGAGACTTTTACCTGGGAAAGACTGTATCACACGGGTGGGCAATAATTTTTGATGGAGGCCACTCCAAGGTTTGGTAAGTGGTCCAGGGCTGCACTTTTCTATGGATAGGGTACAGGGTCTGGGACAGGGTTTGGGTGCAGAAGGGAACTTGAGGTAGGTGATTTCAGTGCGGGAGAAGGTGTGGGGTCCAAGAGGGGGTTTGGATAAAGGATAAGGTTGTGACCTAGGGCAGGGAATTGGGTGCACAGTCTAGGATGGGGTATTGGTGCAGGAGAGAATTCTGACTTGAAGGAAGGGTATAGGAGGTGGTGCAGGGTCTGGGAGGGAGATATGACCTGGGGAAATGGGTACAGAGGGCTTGGGTGGTGACCTGAGGTAGGAGGGGGTGATCACCCAGGACAGGGCGTTGTGGTGCAGGATGGGGTGGGGTGTCAAAGACAGGCTCTGGCAGGGAGACACTTACTAAGGTGGCTCTTGGCCAGCAGCTCATCAGGACCCTCAGGCAGACTACCTGCCTGCCACAACCCCAGGCCAATCAAAGCATCTGGCTGCTCCATGTGCCTCTCTGCACCACATGCCCCTTACGGGAGAGGAGGCTTAATGTGCTGCCTCTACCCCCAGTACACTCTCTGTGTGGCACAGAGAGGCACATGGAGCAGCCAGCCACTTTGAGCAGCTTGGGGCTGCTCTGTACCTGAGGGTCCAGGCGGGATGAGCCACAGGGTGGATTCAAAGGCTTGGCAGGTTGGCCTGCGGGCTGTATCTTTCCCATCCCTGCAATTCCTTTTACAAACAATAAAATCAGAACTTGTAGGGCTCACCAACACAATAGGTGGTAACAGTCCATATAGCCACCTATGAGCTAATGAGAGTGGGAGCTGAAAACATTTAGTACCTTTTAGTAGTAATTGCTATATCATACCAAATGTTTAATCAGATTTCCTGTCTCTGATATTGATCAATACAGGATGTTGCAAAAGAAGGGGTGGACTTCTAATTCTAGTGGTTCATTGCCTTCTACCTCTATAATATGGTAGCAGTTTCCTCCAGTCCCCACTTGGCTCATGTCAATAATTAAGTAGGTGTGTAACTTGGTGCACAAGTCCCATTGATTTCAACTGCAGCCAATGCAGTTAAAATTATGCATGCTGCTTATCTCCCTAAAGGAACAAATGTTATTTTTTGGAACATGATACTAAGTGCACATAGAGTGTGTATGTTTCTCTCTCTCTCACACACACACACACACAGACAAAGAGTAAGATACTGGAAATTAGATGTATAGGTAGAAATTTACAAATAATTCACAAACGAACATGCAGAATATCGTACAATAAATGGGACTGCTGACTGTTTTCTCTTCCCTGTCCCATACTACCATTCTTAGTTATTTTATCAAATATTTACAAGCCTAATATGGTGACAAAATAGTCTCTACCTTTGAAGTATCTAGAATCATCTTACTAGGCATGTATAATTCCCAATGCTTTTTGTATGAATGACTTCCTCTATAAATAAGCATTATGCATCAAAAAATTTATTATCACTGATCAATATGATGTAGCTTCTTCCCTTTATAAGCAAAAAATAAATATCTGTGCTTCTGAAACTTAATCCAGCTACACTACCCACTAGTTTTACGCTCAGTGGAGCTTATCTTTCAGAGATCATTATATTATAAAGGTTGCACTTCTGTAGCATAGCACTCTTGGGACCTGACCAGTTCCAAACCAGAGAATTTGTTGAACTACAGGAGGTCAGTATTGCCTAGCAGCATTACCAGCACTTCCACTGCTTACTGGGCTCTTAGAAGATATTTAGGGGTAAATTAGAGCTAAATAACAGCACAGAACACTGAGAGCCAGGACTGCTGGCTGTAAACAAATTGTATAGGACTGTGAGAAACTTGACCACGTCCATGATAAGTGAACATCTGGATAACTAAAATCATGCTAGATCACAGATGTTGCCGGACCAGAGTGTGCTAGACTAGAGAGGCTCAACCTTTATCAAGCCTTCAGAGACATGGTAGTTCTTACATTGCAATTGCTTCAACAAACGCTAGGAATCTTGTATTTACCGCTAATTTTACTGTTGTCTTAACTAGCTTACATGTTCTAATGTGAATGCCTGTTTTTCCTGTGAAGGAGCTTTGTGTGTGTTTGTTTCCTGTCTGTTTTTCTAACTATGCAGTTAGGGTGTGTCTAGACTACAGGGTTCTGTCGACAAAAGTGGACTTTTGTCGACAAAACTATACCTGCGTCTACACAGCCGCTGAGTTCTGTCGACATAATGTCGACAGAACTCAGCAGTTTTGTCGACGGCTGTAAACCTCATTCTACGAGGAATAACGCCTTTTGTCAACAGAGTTCTGTCGACAGAAGGCGTTATAGCATCTACACTGTCCTTTGCGTCTACACTGTGATGTCAACAAAGCGGCTTGGCCTGAACTGGATGTAGTCTAGATGCTCTTTGTCGACAGAAGCTTTGTCGACAGTATCTGTCGACAAAACTTCTGTCGACAAAAGCCTGTAGTCTAGACGTACCCTTAGAGTTTGATTCTGCAAATCCTAACTTCGGGACTTCATGCTTACCACTGTGAAAGTAGGGTCACTATAGTAAATAAAGATTTACAGGAATTGGGCCCAAAATAAGGAATAGACAGTATATTAGAAATGTGACTGAAATGGATTTTCCTGACCTGGTTTTCATTATCCAATCAACATTTAACTGTCTTTTCTCTTAGATGAGACAATGCTGTGATAATCTAATCCATGTTTGATCTTTTTGTGCAGGGTGAAGAAGAGATCAGATTTAACAAATGCCTTTAAATTAGACCCTCTTTACCTGCAGCATTGCCATCAGGAATCTGGTAACATTGTATTTAAATATGATCTTTGCATTATCCACACTTCTTTTTTAAATTGCAAAACTTAGTGAAAGTTTCGGAATAACATTTTTAGGATCATCTAAATCCCATTTTCAAAAATGACTAAGGATCAGATTTTCAAATATATTTAAGTCCCTATAGAGACAAATAAATGCCTAACCCTTATTTAAATCATTCAATATTTTTAAATAAAAATATTCACTTTTTGTTCTGCAAAAATAATTATTATTTTGCTTTTTTGCCCAATTCAGGATGAATTCATAATTTTCAAAATATTTGAGTTTCCCACAGGACAAAAATTCTGATTTTCAACCAGCTCTAGTCATAAGCCTACATAAATTAATAGTCCAATTAAAAATAAAATGTTTTAACATGTGTTTATGAAGTCCATTCAATTCACAGGGAAGATAGCTATATGCACGGATATGTTTCTCCAGCTTATTTGTGGTTTTCCAGAAAAAAAATCTTTAGAGTTATCAAAACATTCTGTATATATTTGAAGTTTAAATACTGAGGGGAAATTTTTGAACAATATAGTGAGAAAGGAGAGTGACTGGTATGTAATTCACAGAGTGATGGGATAACTAGCTGCAATCTACAAGGATGCCAAAGTAAATGAAGAAAATTTGATGCTGGTTGATGGAAAACAATTTTATAAAACTGCATCATGATAATATCAGAATATCTGAAGCAGTGCACACACACACACCCCTTTATATAGTGTCTCATTTATTAATTCTCTTACACTACATGGATCAGACTGTTCTTTTGCCCCTCAATTTCAGCCTTTGGTCCCCTTGATTCAGGAGTTATATTGCCCTCCTTCAAGGTCTGCCCAGATAACTCAGGCTGGCTGCAGTCCTTGCTCAGCTTCTCCAAGCTGGCCCCTTTCATCTCTATCCTTTGATACCAGATAGACATTTGCATCTCTGGAAGCTTCTCCTTATCTCCAGGCCTCAACAGGTTTAACCACATGATTTACTTGTCATATGGCTACAATAATTTTCCCCATTTGGAGAGGAGGGCTGAAATAATCATAGATGGCTCCATTACACTTTAAAGAAACAGGTACCTTAGGACAGGGAGTAAGTCAGGCCTACAAACCTTGTGTAGATTTGAGGGCTTTGTAAAATTCCAGTGAAGATCTTGCAATCTTTGGCCATGCATAAGCTGCCTTGATGGGTCAAGGCAGAATGGCTCCAGTTCCGTCATCTGCTGCCCCTCACCCCACACTGCCCCCTTATAATTGGATAGAATTGTGCAGGGGCAGATATAGTTGTGCAAGGTACCACTGATCAATGGTACAAGTTGCATAGTAACTTTCACTGCCTTGGAATGGAAACATACTCTGTAGAATGACTGGTCTCTTGACTCCTAATATTTCTGTTGAATATGCCCCCTTCTACCACAAGCACATGAGCCTCTGGGTAGCAGCCACGAAGGTGCTAAGGAAATTGCATAAACTGAGTTGCGCTTCCATAGCCACTGCCTTTCCCTTCAGTGTATCCCTCCTCTCCCATGGAATTAGGCTGATTTTTGTCTTTCCACTGTGTAATAAAAGGGGAACAAATTTTTCACAGTGAAATTGCAACATTATAAGGAGTTGGCCCTTGTTAGATACAGTTTAAAATAAATAATTAAATTATTTTTTTCAGTTGCAAATTTAACACAATTACATCTATCAAAAACAGGGTCCTTTACCAGGCCATTACAATGCATGATTTCTATCCTAAAACTACAAGAGGAGCAGTAAACATATGTTGTTTTGGTGTGTATTACTTGTTATAAGAAAAAATGTAGTGGTACGACGTTTTCTTGTTGCATCACCATTAATTTTGGCACCCAGACCTGAGATTTTCCAACCCCAAACTCAACAAATATCTCATCCTAATATAGATGAGGCAACCCTGGAGATAGAGAACAAAGTAATCTTTTCTATCCCTGTAACTTTTAAAAGACACAAGTACTAAATGTAAGGAATTTCCTAATTCCTGGCTATGTGGGCTGAACTCTGATTTTAATACAATTCAAATATAAAACAAAGCAATAATCAGAAAATTGCACAGGTTTCGGAGATGAGGTTCATCCTCTCTGGGTAAAATGCCCAAGAAATATAGTTTTTAGAGTAATGTTTTTCTAAATGAGTATGACTACACATAGGTACGGAGAGTTACCTACCTTATGTGAAAATATGCTTTCTTTTTTAAAATTTTAAACTGAATATTAGCTGTCATGAAAATAGTGAAATTGGCAACACTAGAATGTGAGATCTTCTATTTTCACCAGCAGGTAGAGTGACTGCAAGAGAAAAGTAAGCCCTGCTTAACACTGTCCACCAAACTGTTTTCTACTTGACCTGGATGCTCCTCCTAATAGAGCCATTTCCTCTCCTTAACCGGCCAACAAAAGTACCAACTGTGGTGGTATTTTTTTCTGATCTGGACATAGTAACCCAACAAAATATTCCATGAAGGTCCTCAGATGACAGCATCTCTTGGTCTTTACCAACCTGATCCAGATTTGAACCAGGAGAGTAATTGCTCTGTGTCACATCCTTATTTGCCAGTCATTTCCAAGAAATAAAAGAGCCACATTTTTCAAATTCAAGTGCCTAAAGTGGAGCTGTTACATGCATACTTAGGCACCTAAGAAATTGCATGATTTTCAAAGCTGCTGAATGACTGTAGTCTGCAACTCCTGTTGACTTCAATGAGATATATAGGAGCTTAGCACTTCTGAAAATCACACTACTTTTATTTAGGTGCCTAATGATGGGTGTACATGCCTAATTGTGTGCACCCGAGTTGGAAAACTTCAGCCATAGATTACAAGAAAAACAGAATGTTAATTTAAACTTCATTCATTTATCGCAGAGAAATTTAAATGATTGACAAAAAAATCAATCTGTGTGCAATTATTCTTAATAACCCTCTAGCAATTACATGCACCCATAAGAGGAAAGTCTTTATTTTGTCAGTAATTATAATTGTGTATGATTTGCTTCCTCACACTAGAGAAATTATACTAGCCTGCCTGGCAACCCAAGGAATAGGTCAGATTCAAATGGCAGTGTTAGGAGGAAACAGATTTATATTCTATTGTGAATACCACATGTGCTCCCACAATTCAAATTCTCCTGATTAAATACAGATGTAAAAGTAAGGTGCATAATCACTAGAACAAGGACTAATCATTGATTGCTTTCTATTGCTCAGCTTATAAAAGGGGCCACTAATAGATCGTTAGACACACCCCTTTACAGGAACATACAATTAGTTCCCTATCACCTGTTGCCTTAGTCTTTGCTACCGGCCTTACAACTGTTAAATTTTAATAGCCATTAATATATAAAAGGAAAAGAGTGTTATCAAATTGACTTATTCTTGGGACCCAACTGATCCTCTGCTAGTCAATGTGTGCAGTTTACTAGTGCAGAAGGGGCCCAAATGTGGATGAGAGTCCCATTGTCCTAGGTGCTAAATAAACATCTACTGAAGAGACAGACATTCATTGCCTTGAAGAATTTACAATTCTGATCATCACAAAAAGCAACTTGTTAATGAAGCCAATGAGTATGGGGACGAAGGATGAGATTGTAAAAATAGGAGTATTTTCCCACATAGTGTAGCCCAGTGGTCACCAACCTTTTTCAGCATAAGATCACTTTTTGAATGTAGGTGCAACCCAAGATCTACCCCTAAGACAATGTTGTAGAATAATCAGTCTGTTTTTAATTTATGCTATGTAAATCTAAAATCAAGTGTATATAATTATAGAATAAAGTCTATTTTTAATTTATGCTATATAAATATATTTGTGCATATGATTGTTGTTATTGCACAAGCAAGCAGATGTAGACATATAAACCAGTGCAGCTTTAACATGGGTTCACTAGCGTGCACAAATAAATCGTGAAAGCAAGGGGTAAAAAAAGGCAAATGTATACTTCTCCCTGTCAATCAGTGTATGGTCTGCCAGAGCCAGGTGGACGTGGCATTCTGTCCCCTGAGGCTGCCCCAGAAGGGACAGCCTCACTGCACCCTGGCTTTAGCTGGAGCAAAGCAGGGCAGCTGCCTGCCCACCACACGACCCAACCAGAACCCACCAAGCCACCGCCACCACCGCTCACCTTCCAGTATAGCAGTAAGTGTGAATGAGCAGAGTAAAGTGATCAACAGCATAAAATCCTTCTTGAAGAGATTTCCAGTTCCCCAAAGTGAAGACTATGGCAGTTTTATAACAAAGAGCCTGTGATGAACTGGTGACCTGTTACTGCTGATTCTCCATATTCTACTTTTCAAGACAAATTTACTGAAAGGTGTTTTATTCTATACTTGCCAGACAAGTGCCCCTTTATAACAGGAAGATAGAAAGGGTATTTGGTATGTCATCATTCACATGATCCCAAATATAACAAAAAGGGGAGCCTCATTTCTCCTTTTGAAATCTGTATGGTTAATTGTGCCAACTGTTTGGTTAATTCCATGCCTTCAATTGCCACTGTACTCGACACCACAGAAAACCTTGCAGCATCATGGCCACATGTATGGTGGCACTGAAATATAAAAATGTCATTTAGCACACTGGTGTTTGCTATCACAGTAAACAGATTTATATTTTTTCCTTATTTTACAGGACTTGTTACAGATTACAGGGTAAGTACAGTGCCCTCAGTAATAATAAAAATATTGATTTTTTACATGGTAACTTTTTAAAAATAGGCTTTCCTTTAATTGTCCCTATTGTAACTCACAGTTAGCTTTTTTTTTCTGTGAATTATCATGCTGTTCCCTTGATAATTTCCCAAAGCAGGAAAATCTAAAACTTCAGTCCCAATTTATTTTTAAACCTTTTGTTTACAAGTTATATAGATTTATACCAATTAACAACAAGGGATAAGGAATACAACCCATAATAGGGAAATAACTAATTAAGGAATATACAGATAAATTAGATGTATTCAAGTTGGCAGGATCAGATGAAATTCATTCTTGGGCACCTAATGAACTAGCTGAAGTGATCTTAGAACTGTTAGCAATTATCTTTGAGAACTCCTGAAGGCAGCTGAGGTCCTAGAGAAGGTACCTATCTTTAAAAAGGAAAACAAAAAGGGTACAGGGAATTATAGACCAATCAGCCTAATTTCAATACCTGGAAAGATATTGGAACAAATAATTAAACAATCAGTTTGCAAGCACCTTGAGGACATTAGGAGTAGAAAGAATAACCAGCATGATTTTTGTGTCAAAACAAATCATCCTAAGCCAACCTAATTTCCATTTTCTGACACAATCACAAGTGACATTCTCATAAGCAAACTAGGGACATGTGGTCTAGATGAAATTACTACACAGTGGGTGCACACCTGGTTGAAGGATCATACTCAAAGAGTAGTTATCAAGTGTTGCTATCAAACTGAGGCAGGGGGCAGATCCAGTGGCATCACTCAGAGGTCAGCCATAGGTCCAGCTCTTGTCATTAATGAGGTGGATAATCGAGTGGAAAGAATGCTTATAAACTCTCCAGATAACACCCAGTTGTGAGCGGTGAGGACAGGATTGGAACACAAAACAACTTTGACAAATTAGTCTGAATTCAACATGATTAAGTTCAAAAAGGCAAATGCAAAGTACTTCACTTAGGAAAGAAAAATCAAATGTGCAACTAACAAAAACTGGGGAATAAATAGGTAGGTGTTAGTACTGCTGAAAGGGATGTGGAGGTTATAGTGGATCACAAATTAAATATGAGTCAACATGTGAAGCCACTGTGAAAAAGTTTAATGTCATTCTGGGGTGTGCTCTGAGGATTATCATGTAAGATTCCACTCATCTTGGCACCGGTGAAGCCTCAGCTGGAGAGCTATGTCATGTTCTAGGTACCACACATTAGGAAAGACATAGACAAAATGCAGAGTGCAGAAAAGAGTAACAAAAATGAAGAAAAAAGTGTTAGAACACTTGACTTTGAGGAAAGGTTAAAAAGAGTAGGCATATTTATTCTTGAGAAAGAAGATCACGAAGGGACTTGATAGTAGTCTTTGAATATGTTGAGGGCTGTTATAAAAAGCATGGTGATGAATTGTTCTCCATGTCCACCACAAGTAAGACAAGAGATTGGCCTTAACCTGTAGCATGGAAGACTTAGGTTAGATATTATGAAAAAAATTAAACTTTCTAACTAGAAGGCTAGTTAAGTTCTGGAATAGGCTCCCAAAGGAGATTGTGGCATCCCTATTTTAAGAATAGGTTGGAAAAACACCTGTCAGTGATGGTATATGTTTATTTGTTCCTGCCTCAGCATAGGCAGCTGGACTTGATGGTTTCTAAGGACTTTCCAGCTTTACATCTCTATGATTCTCTGTCTGACTGATAGTTAGGCTTGGCCAACAGAAGGAATCTAGCTTAAGATATTTTCGTCAGACCATAATGCATATAGGTTATTTTGAAAACAATTGTAAATGTATTTTCTCCTAAAATGAAAATCTATTTATTAAAACTATTTTAAAACTCTTCCTGGATTTTTCCTGGTAAGTTTATGTTTATGTGCCCTATCTTGCAAGATGCTGAGCACCTTGTGGAGACTGTAATAGGAGTTTTGGGTGCAAAAGCAATATGTGCTCTGCCTCGTGAATCACTAACTTTTGACACCTCTTCTTTGCTTTTTGATCAATTGGGTGTGGACCGTGCCAGTGTATTTGCTAGTTTGTACCAGAATATTCTTTCATGATTTGACCTGCTTCCAAAGTTGTTATACAGTGAGCCTCAGGAAGTTTGAACTGTGATCGTGACAAAACTGGACGTATAAACTGCACTGTACATGGACTTATATTTTCAGGCATACTGACCCTTCCTTCTCAAATGCTTTACTCCTTTTACTTGCAGCATTGGCAGATCCCCCTCGGCCGAAGGTTTCGTTCCCTGAAAATGTGGTTTGTGTTTAGAATGTATGGAATCAAGGGACTACAGGAATACATTCGTAAGGTGAACTTCTTTTACTTTATGGGAAAATTTGTGTTGTGAAGGAAGAGGGAAGGGGGGCTTAATAAAAATCCACATCTATGTGCCTTCTACATATGTATACCTGCATGCATAATCAAAGCTTGTTGCACATCCCAGTTCATCCAAGGGCCTGCCTCTCATCCTATATCCTATCACAGCAGTTATGATCATTGGGGTCACAACAATTGACCATATTGTGGCACAATCTTGAGAGAATGTGAGGTTTTTTTCTACATCAGAGGTCTACAGCTCCCCCCCTCCCGACCCCCTGAAATGATGTCAGAGCACATTAGTGGCATCATAAAAACAAAGCCAAGACTTTCCATTGCTGCCTGAGTTTGTCAGTGGCTATGTGTTTATTATAAACTAGAAGCATGTTAATTTTCAAAAGGTTAGGAAGAGTGAGAACAAAGCAAGAGTAGCCATCTGTGAGCACCTTTTTTTATTTATAATATAAAATAACGAATTCTGTGACCATCCTCACACCTCTATGGCATCTGTAACAGATTCAAGAGTGCTAACCATGATAATCAACCACATACATGGAAACGGAAATGAAGGGAAACTATCACATTGAGTATACCTTCATATTTTAGCATCATGAATGCTACACAGGGAACCAAAAATATTTAATTGCCTATAATGTTTAAAACTGGAAAGTACTTCTCATATCTGTGGGCTATTCTAGAGTCACATGCAGGGGGCTGTGAAAATCCCTGGAATTGTTACTATTTCCTTACGTGAATTTCATTGAATACAAAATAGGAGCTTAAGTTGCTTGGTTACACTTACGCAATGCCACTGACTATATAGTTGGTCTGCATGGGCATAAAAAGGGGGAAGCATTTGACCTCAACCATATGTATTCCTCAAATATAGGGAACTAGCTAGAGTTACCCGGTGTTGCTTGGTCCCACTCCCCGCCAGCCGATTCGCTCTCCCCCCCCCAGCCGCCTCTCCTCCTCCCGCTCTCTGCCGGCCAGCCTCGCTCCCGCCGGCCGCCCCATCTCCTCTGCCAGCCCCGCTGCCCTGACTCCCCACCAGCTATGCTTCCCGCCGGCTGCCCCCGATCTCCCCGGCCAGCCCCGCTGCCCCCGACCCTCCCCAGCTCTGCTTCCTGCTGGCCGCCTCGCCCCAATTTCCTCCAGCCAGCCCCCCCCAACCAGCCCTGCTTCCTAGCTCCTCCCTTCCTCCCGGCCAGCCCCACTCCCCTCCCGGCTGGTTCTTCCCCCCCATCAAGTGTGGCCGTTTTTTTTTTTTTAGACTACCTGGTAACCATAGCCACGGGGGGCAGGGCAGATGCCTGAGCCATTGTGCGCGTGGGGGTGGGGCAAGTCCCGGACAGCGCTTTGGGGCCGCAGGTTGCGGGCACGTGACCTAGGGTGGGCGGGGCTGCCCCTGCAGCGCAGTGGGTTATTTTTTATGTTTGGTTGAGATTGGGCCCGATTGGGTCCAAAAGTACCTTAAAACCTTCTCCTGGAGGAAAGGTCATCCCATGGAAAGTTTGGTTGCAGTAGGTCTTATAGTGTCCAAGTTATTAGAGCACAAACATACAAACATTCTCCTTTATATATTAGATTAGGGTTAGGATTAGGGTTTTTGGAATTGTGTATGCTCCCATGATTTACTGGGCATGTTACCTAGTTTGACCGAAGCTACAGTTTCAGGTGTGTCTTGCATGGAAGTGCTTTTAGGATATGGTTGCCTGCAGATTGCAGTTTATCCTGATTATGAATAAGTACTGGGAACATTCCTGCTTTGGCTTCAGTGTATTTTGCCATCACTGTAAACGCAGTCACTATTGTCCTATCTGATGTACACACTTCTGTTGCAAACATAAAGTAAAACTGCAAAATACCAGGTATATTTCAAAACTCAAGTGAAATTTCTGTCAAAGATAAAAAAAATATAGGGTCAGATCCTGTAGTTACTCTTGCTGAGTTTCTGGTCCAGTGTCTAGAGCAATAAAGATTTATATTTAATTTGCTATCTAACCTCTTATTCTGCTCATTCTTGGTTAGGAGTGTCTCTAGGCACAGAAGGACTGGTACCACAGTTTTCTTCTAAAAGAATCCTATGCAGACTATAAGAGGAAGTTGTTCCCTGATCATGTGCCTAAAATGCCTAGAGAACTACTCCCAGCATCAGATGTCATTACTGTAGCAGATGAAGGATAAATGGAAGTTGTATGCTGTTTTGTTTTGTTTTTTTATTTTCTTCTGCATAGCTGCCTTGTAATTTCTATCTGGCTCCATGGACAGCAATCTAAATCTAAACATATTTTGGGAGAAACAATGAGATTGACTTTTTTTATCACCTCTGGTTTGTTATACTTCAGTCATTATTGCAACTTTCACTGGTCTCGCAGGCCAGGTTTTGCAGATGGCAATTAATTCAATTTACTGGCTAGGTTTTAAGTAGCACTAAATCTCATGTTCTTCTGATGGCAGAGTTGAAGTCCTCATGTTGATTGCATGTACTTTATTGGATTAGTGTTAATAACTTATTAGTAACATTCAAGAAACTTGCCTGGCCTTTCTCTCTTTTTCCCAAATATTTCCCTATGTGCTTAGAGAGCAAATCCTTTTTAAGAGTCCCATATATACCTTTTAAAGGCAGGATTTCTCATAATATCTGGAAATACACTTCTAGCAGACACAAAAATATCAGTGCAAATGCATCACTTTTGTAAAACTACTAACCTCAGTTAGGTGAACCAGGGATGAATACTGCTCTCCTTGTTCCTGAACAGACTCTTTCCTTGCTTCTAATTTAACTGCATTTTAACATTTTAGATTAGGTCTTTACAGATGTGCTGGTGTGTGTAATTTTATTTTCTTGAGCAGTAGAAAGACATGTGCGATATAGTTCTCCAAAAAAACCCAAAAACAAAAAAACAAAAAACACCCACCCCCCAAAAAAACCCACAACAAACAAACAAACAAGCAAAAAAACCCATGGCCAAATTATGACCTCATGCTTGTGACTTGAGTAGCGTTACGTAGACATAATGGAGGGTAGAATCTTGTGTCAAACTGTACCAATGCCCACTGACAGCAGTTGAGATGTGGTTCATACCTCTTTTCCTCTCCTCCTCTTTCCAAGAAGCATTCTTTAGTCGTGAAAATACTGTGGTGAATTTTCTTTTAGTGGTTTTAGTAAAAAGGAATGTTATACATTTTGGTAATGGTTTATGTTGCAAAGTGTAAAGAGTTTCCCAAATGAAAACTCTCTTGAAATGTAATCTCACTTTCCCATCTCTTATCAGTCTGTAAGGATTTGTATATTAATCTAGGCCTTAGAAAGTTTTTTCTATTTAAACATACAGTAACATCTAAAAAATAATAGTTTTCATACTCCCAGTGCTGGTCAGGACAGTCCTTCTGAGAAGAACAGCCAGTACTAGCTTGGTGCTTCATTTATTTGTGCCACAAGATGATCCCTGAAGCTGCCAGAACTATTTCTCAATCAGCATTTAAAGAGACAAGAATTAGTTTTTGTCTTTGTTATACTTGGTCATATAGTGCAGTGAAAAAAGACATGAATAAATGCTGCAGTCTTCTGCGGGTATTTCTGCTCTGAGAAGAAACACATACAGTGCCAAGTCTCTGAGCTTGGGTCAATTGACTCAGGCTCCTGGAGCTTGGGCTGCAGGGCTAAAAACGGCAGTGTAGTGTAGACCTTTCTGCTTGAGGTGGAACCTGGGCTCTGAAACCCAGCAAATGGGGAGGTCTGACAATTTAATTCTTTGCTATAGTTTCAACTAATTTTCCCAGTACTGACATCAGATTTACTTGTCTGTAATTGCCAGGATCACTTCTAAAGCCCTTTTTAAATATTGGTGTCACATTAGCTATCTTCCAATCATTATGTACAGAAGCTGATTTAAAGGATCGGTTACAAATCATAGTTAATAGTTCTGCAATTTCACATTTGAGTTCCTTCAAAACTCTTGGGTGAATGTCATCTGGTCCCAGTGACTTGTTACTGTTCAGTTTATCAGTTTGTTCTAAAACCTCCTCTAATAACACCTCAATCTGGGACAATTCCTCAGATTTGTCATCATATATATAGTAGCCCAATGTCTGAGACTCTGTAACGCTAAAATGCTGGCTGTTCCTTCTGGGCGGCGCTGTTGCCTCCCACTGTGCAACACCCACGGGGGTGCTGCAAGGGGAGCGCGGGGCCCAAACGGCTGCTTGTGCCGCTTGCTCCCACGCGGCGGCCCAGCTGAGCGGTGCAGAAGTCAGCCGAGCGCCACGGCAGGAGGCGAAAGGGGGTGGAGCAGTGATGTACATGCCCAGGGGGCAGGGCCTGGACGAGCGTGCATCCCTGATGGAGACAGAGGAGAGCGGAGAGAGAGTGAGAAGCAGGAGGGGGAGAACAGAAAGAGAGAGACAGAGAGAGAGGCAGAAGGCGGAGGAGAGCTGAGAGAGGGGGGGGTGGCAGTAGGAGGAGAGAGAGAGAGAGATGGAGCGAGAGACCGGAGGCTCAGGAGCGAAGACTGACGTGGAGGAGAGATCTGAAAATCCCGTCTTATGATGAGCTAATTGGCTAGTCTAAAAAGAATGACTTAGGTTTGAGAATCTGCCTAACATCCTTAGCTGTGAAGACTGAAGCAAAGAATTCATTTAGTTTCTCCGCAAAGATCTTATTGTCCTTGAGTGTTCCTTTAGCATCTCAATCATCCAGTGGCCCCACTGGTTGCTTAGCAGGCTTCCTGTTTCTGATGTATTTTAAAACATTTTGGGTATGTCTAGACTACATGCCTCTGACGACAGAGGCATGTAAAATAGGCTACCCGAGATAGTCAATGAAGTGGGGATTTAAATATCCCTGGCTTCATTAAAATAAAAATGGCTGCCGCACTGTGCAGGCTCAGCTGATTGCCGGCACAGCGCGGCAGTTAAGACGCGGATCGGTCGACAGGGGAAGCCTTTGTCGACCGCTCCCTTATGCCTCGTGAAACGAGGTTTACAGGAGCGGTCGACAAAGGCTTCCCCTGTCGACCGAGGCATGTGGTCTAGACATACCCTTTGCTATTACTTTTTGAGTTTTTGCCTAGCTGTTCTTCAAACTCCTTTTTGGCTTTCCTTATTATATATTTATACTTAACTTGACAGAGTTTATGCTCCTTTCTATTTTCCTCACTAGGACTTAACTTCCACTTTTAAAATTATGCCTTTTTATCTCTCACTGCTTCTTTTACTTGGTTAACAAGCCACGGTGGCACTTTTTTTATTCTCTTACTGTGTTTTTTAATTTGGGGTGTACATTTAAGTTGGGCCTCTATTATGGTGTCTTTGAAAAGTTTCCATGCAGCTTGCAGGGATTTTACTTTTGGCACTGTACCTTTTAATTTCTGTTTAACTAACCTCCTCATTTGTGTGTAGTTCCCCTTTCTGAAATTAAACACCACAGTGTTGTGCTGCTGAGGTGTTTTTCCCACCACAGGTATGTTAAATTTTATTATATTATGGTCACTATTTCAAAGTGGTCCAGTTATATTTACCTCTAGGACCAGATCCTACACTCCACTTAGGACTAAATCAGGAATTACCTCTTCCCTTGTGGGTTCCAGAACCAGCTGCTCCAAGAAGCAGTCATTTAAGGTGTCAAGAAATTTTATCTCTGCATCCCATCCTGAGGTGATGTGTACCCCAGTCATTATGGGGATGGTTGAAATCCCCCACTATTATTAATTTTTTTAATTTTGATAGCCTCTCTAATCTCCCTCAGCATTTCATAGTCACTATAACTATCCTGGTCAAGTGGTCAGTAATATATCCCTACTGCTATATTCTTATTATCAGAACATGGAATTACTACCCATAGAGATTCCATGAAACATTTTGGTTCATTTAAGTTTTTTACTTCATTTGATTCTAAGTTTTCTTTCACGTATAGTGCCATTCCCCCACCAGCATGACCTGTTCTGTCCTTCTGATATATTTTGTACCCTGGTATGACTGTGTCCCATTGACTGTCTTCATTCAACCAAGTTTCTGTGATGACTATTATATCAATATCCTCCTTTAATATGAAGCACTTTAATTCACCCATCTTATTATTTAGACTTCTAGTGTTTGTGTATAAGCACTTTAAAACTCTGTCACTATTTATCTGTCTGCCATTTCCTGATGTTGTTTCTCATCTGATCTTACCCATATTTTATAATTTTCCATCCTCTCCTCCTTACAAGAACATAAAGAACCTCTATTAATAGACCCTCCCCTAAGAGATGTCTCTGTTCGATCAGTGTTCTCCTCTGCACCCGCCATCTTTCCCCCAGCTCTTAGTTTAAAAACTGCTCTACAACCTTTGTAATGTTACGTGCCAGCAATCTCACACCATTCCTACCCATTCTGGTTAATAAGTATTGATGGACCTAACCTCTGTGAATGTATCTAGTTCTTTTTTGAATCCTATTAAATTCCTGGTCTTCACAACATTCTTCACAACCTTGTAGGTTTGGAAATTAGGTTTCCATTT
Organism: Rafetus swinhoei; assembly: GCA_019425775.1. Classification (NCBI taxonomy): domain Eukaryota; kingdom Metazoa; phylum Chordata; order Testudines; family Trionychidae; genus Rafetus; species Rafetus swinhoei. Next base: position 157,741,661 of record CM033424.1, read on the forward strand.
CCTCCCTGCTACTACAAAAAATTACATTGCTAATTCCTAAGTCATTTTTGAAACCTTTCAGTTTATACTCCTCGTCATTTACAAAATGGAATATCAATGCACTGCAAAGTAAGGAGTTTAAAGAGACACCATGAGAGAGAGAGAGAGAGAGATCACTGCCAAGAATTTTGGAAGTAAATTCCAAAGATGTGGCGAGGAGACCAAAAGGGCAACAGCAAATAGCACAGGAGAATGAATAAGAACACTCAGGATTGTCCTGTAATCAATTGAAACATGAGACTCCAAGCAGAAATGTGTCCATTTTTAATTCATTTGAGAGTGAGTACTGTGATTTCATAAATCATGTAAAGGGAGCATGAGCCAATCGAGAAATTTAGTTTTCTCTTCTGTCTATTAATATCTATTCCACAGCTATGTTTTAAAAAGTTTTTTTTAATCTGTAAACCCCCTAAATGTTCTGATCCAGTTGTTCAAATACATCCCCAATAGCTTCAACAAAAACAAACTGTACTGAACATACTTTTTGCAATAAACAGTTCTGTTCTTCACCAATGATAGGGGACTGAATTTTGCTTAATACTAGCAGCAGATATTAAGGATCAGATGGAAGGGCATAAAGAATGGATTGCTCTTCTCTGTCTGCAGCTGTACTACCTCAGGTGTTGATCTTTCTAGTCAGGTTTTTATAAGCTAAGCAGGCTTAGGCTGGGTCAGTAAGTAGATGTGAGAACTCAGAAGGAAACCTCTTGTGCTATGTAAAGTGTTATTGGTGATTCAGTAGATGGCACCCTTCCCAGGACTGAATCCTTGCCCAAGAATGCTCATATGGGTCACGGTGCTTCTTGGAAATGCCATCTTTTGCATGAACGATAAAACCATTTGTTAATGATCTCATGGCATTTTTCCGTCACAAAATTAAAGGTTTAACCTTGGCATCCTACCCAAATTCCAGTTGAGAGGAAAACACAGTCCTTGCTCCAAAATTTTACAACTGAAATTGATAACCAGGACAAATACTGCATTGGGGTGTGATTTGGCTGCTGCTCTTCACAGAGGTACATGCAAGCCTCACAGCCCAGAAAAAAAGGGGAATATATGGGGGCAGGAGCAGACTTCCTGGGAATGGGTGGGCATGGCACAGCATGGTCTGGGCAGCACTGAAGGCTGGTGGCCTCAGCCCCGCCCCTTCTGCCCAAGGCCTCTCCCCTTTGTGGAGCATAGAGCTGCTCCCCGCTTGCCCAGGGGCCTACCAAGTCTGTTGTTCCTCCTGCCCTATGTCTTCAGCTTTGCCCTAGTACATCCATTACACTAGAGCTTGCAAGATGGTGCTTCATAAAGTGGACTGAGCAATTATTCCCTGTATGGTTCCAGGGATTCTGCTTGAAGTATGGGCCCATACCCAAAATCGCATCCCAGATGACAGATGAAATTGTGATCTCACGATGCCATTTTTTAAAATTAAATTAGTTTTAATTAAAAGGCTTCACAGGTGTGTGTGTATTTATGGAAGGAAGAATTTTAATGAAAAAGAGGATTGTTGTTTGTGGGGTTCAGAGAGAAGCTGTTTTAAGCACAACAGGGAGACAGAAGTTGATAATGGGGGAGCAGCAATAGACAAGCTGTGGCTTATGAAAAGAACAGACAAAAAAGGGGGAAGAATTGTACAGAATGTGAACATCAAGATAGTATTAGTGATGGTATCTGAATTGGCAAGTTACCTGGACCAAATGGCAGAAGAAAATGGTAGTAGTATTTTCAATGGCCTGGGAAGGCTCCAAGATGAGATTCAGAGAAGACTAAGAGGTAGAAAGATGCTGGAGGCTAGGAAGAGATGAACATGTATACAAGACATGCAATGTAAGTTTTGTGGGCACACAAGCATTACTGTGACTGTAGCATTTTAGGCAATCTCCGATTAATATGCTAGACCATGCGAGCTTTTGAAGGATTTGCAGATGAAAATCACATACAGTGTTCAAATGCCTTCACAGCAGCGATTTGCAAATTTTTAAACTGTGAGGGCAAAATCTTAATGAAGAGGGTGCCTTGCAAGCCTACCTCTCTCCCATTCATGACAACATAAACTGTCTCCCTTCACAATGGCACAGATAACCTCTTCTCATGTTCACAATCACGTGGACCAGTTCTTTTTTTCAGTTCTACAACACCACACTTGCATATCCCTGGTAAGGAGATCAATTGCTTATCTGGGAAATGCTAGGAAAATGTTTTTTTATCTGCTTTTAATGAAATTTAGCAGCTTGAAATAAAAAGAAGAAAAAGAGCTAGGCCAGCCAATCAGCAGCAAGGACTCCACAGATTACCGTTTTGCGGCCCATGCACACATGTGAACCTATGTTCTAAAGGAACTGTACAATCTCAATGGAAGTGTGGTACCATAAATAGTAACAACTACATTTTTTTATTTGAAAAATGAAGTCAAATCATAAAACCTAAATTAACAGACTGTTAGAAGCATGATAGGACTCAGGCTTCAAAATGGAAAACATTTCTCTCCATCAATAACTACTGTACTTCATTTGTATCTCAACATAGCAGGAATTTGAGAACACTATGAGATCTTCCCTCCCTGGTGAATGTTCCTTCAGTTCAACAGGTGGGGCTTATTTGCACAATTGTCATATATTGCTCATAGTACTGAGATCTCTAAATCCTAGTGTCTTGTGAATTATCTTAATTCTGCCACAGTATCTAGGTACAACAGCTTGAATTGCAAATGGGGAGAGAAGCCTGTACTCCAAAATCTCTTGGGTGTTGTGGATTTTAAAGTTCAAATCCCAATAACGTTTGACTCTTTTGTATTTGCTACGCTTTGGATTATTAGCGCTGCAGCAGTCTTTGTGAAGCAATCATGAGCCATTCTTCCTAGTTCAGCAATGACGGCCTTGGGCAGCTGTGATTAGTTCAATTGCTCAGTATGCTGAAAGTTTTGGGAAATAAACAGTAGTCTCTCCTTTTCAGTTGTATAAAACTGAAAGCGCTTGGCGCCCCCCAATGTCTTTACTGATTACTGATGTTATTAAAGTTCTCCCTCCATTAAACATCAATTGTACTGGAACTTTCCTTACTACTTCCATAGCATCCATTCAGGAATGGGAAAACTTCAACCATTTTGATTTTGTTTTACTTTGTGCTTATTTTCTTTAACCGATTTTATTTTTATTGTCTAGCAAACGTTGTAGTGCAAAATTGGACAGAGATGTCCTCCAGAAAAATTTATAGCAACTATTTGGGGTTTTCTCTACAAGTCTACAAATGAGCTAAATCCTGAATATTTACTAAGTTTTTGTTCAGTTCTTACTTAAACAAAATACCTATTGTGTTCAGTGAGAACTTTGTCCAAAGACTAAGTTAAAAAATAAAGGCTTCAAGATTCCCCCACTAAGTTTAATTATCACACCTAACTAAAGCACATACAACACAGAACAGGTGAAATTCTTTCTCCATTAAAGTCAAGAAGTTTTGTATAGTACCGTATACTCATAAAGAACCCAGTTGTGCCCTGATGCATATTCTATTCCCATGGGTTTTGTGGAATATAACTGGGGCAACAGATATAGAATATGTGGTTTTAGGAGGATACAGATGTATGTTAGAATATAAGATATAATGTGAATATATTTGTATATTAATTATACCTTTCACAGTCATGAACCCATTTTTATTTATGTTTGATTGTACCAATATGCCTCAAACAAGATTGGGGTCTTATTGTTCTACAAGAATTGATATCTTGCCAGAACATCATCCAGTCTATTTTAAGCCAAGATACAACAAATGAAAGTAATAAACAATGGGGAGGAAGTGATAACACCAATAAGAATATCTGGTTTCATAGGCTATCAGTGTGCATAATCTGGAAGTTCTAAATTAGACGAAGTTTCTCTATTTTAAGAAACTAGGCTACACCTCCTGCTTGCAATGCTCGCCAACCCCCCTCTCTCTGGGGGTAGGTGTCTGGCCTGGGGGAGGGGGCAGGAGTGGGCTGGGAATGCCAGGTCTCAGTGGAAGAGGTAAGGGGGCTGGTGGGGTCAGGCTTGGACGGCAGAGGGAATGCCAGGGTCAGGCTTGGATAGCGGAGGGGTTGTGGGATGGATGGTCGGGGGCAGGGAGTCGGGCTAGAATGGCGGAGGGAACATGGGGTGGTCCATGGGAGGGGAGGGGAGTCAGGCTCAGATGGTGGAAAAGACCCAGCACGGCCTGGTGGAGTTGGGCTCAGATGGCGATGGGGACTCAGCATGGCTTGAGGTGGGTCAGGCTCAGATGGCAGAGAGGACCTAGCCCCAGAAGCTCTTCCCTGGTGACACAGCTGGAGCAGCACATGTCCAGAGGGGACAGTGCCGAGGCTGGCTACAACAAGCAACTGAGGATGAAGGCACAGCCAGGCGACGGTGGTATGAGGACGCAGATGATGTGATTACATCACTCTGTTGTCCCGCAGGAATTTTTTTTTTATTTATAGAGAGAGACAAGCACAAAAAGCTATAATTAAGACCGCAAGATGTCTTTCACTATAATTTCTGTTTTCTGACTTTTGGAAAATCTCCTTTTGAGCTGAAACATTCCACATTTAACTTCAGCCAAAAGCAATATTTTGTTTTATATTTTCCTTGAACTTTGAAAAACAAAGTATGGAAGGCAAAAATACACGATTATTTTGTGGCATGGATACTTAACACATTTAAGGCACTTTAAAAGCTCTTCCTCCACATGTGCCTAACCATCCTCATTGAAGAGTAGACATAGCATGCAAAAAACCTATAACTTCGAAGGTCCATTGAAGGGGGATGAAAGGGAATTGGGTGAGGAAACTGCACTTCAAGTAGAACAGGCAGAATGAGAATACCTATTCTTCTTCTTCGAGTGTTGTCCCCCGTGGGTGCTCCACTTCAGGTGTCGGTGCATTCTTGTGCCAGCCAATAAGAGAATTTTCTTAGCAATGGCTGGATGTGCCACACGTGTGCAGTAGCCACCTCATGGTGCCGTTGGCTGTGTGCTCAGCACGACTCCCCTCTCCCTCCTTCCATTCCTTCTGTACCATGGAATCAAGAAATTTGACTCCAGAGTACAGGGGAGGAGAGAGGGGTAATGGAGCACCCACAGGAACAGAAATCTCAAAGAACCATTCTTACTGCACAAGATGTGTAACTTCTTATTTTCCTGTCAAATGCTGCTGCTGCTGCTCCATCTACTGGCAGAAAAAAACAGTGTAGTTCATATGACTCCCTAATGAGGAACAGACTACTTTTCTCCTCCTCCTTCAGATTCCCATACCTCCCTTGAAAGATGAATTAGAAGGATGGGAAAGCCAATAGGTAGCTATGCTTCCACAAACTGTTTCATACTCAATCTCTGCTCTTTAGGCTGCTAAATATATATTTTCATATATAGAGCTTGCATAGTATCAGTGGTGATGTTGCTCTAAGAACCTTAATTTTGTGATAGCCTGAATTCTATGTGTTTTCAGTTTGCAACCTTAATACAAGACATCCCAGATCATTACTGATGTACATACTGGTATTTTTCTTTATATGCCTTATTTCTGAATTCTTCTTCTTCTTCTCCTTCTCCTCCTCCCCAGTACTTGTCAGAAAATGGAGTATGTGTGGGGGCGTATTTGTACCTCATTTTAGCTCAGGATAAATAAAAAAGTTGTTACTTGAAATTATTTGTTATTATAAATATGACGCCATAAATCAGTATATTTTACAATTTTGTCTAGATATTACTCTGACATGCACATTAGAAATGCCTTAATAGATTTAGTGGGCCAGCAGTGCCAGACAAGTAAGAAGATCTCTGAACTATGAAGTCTCTAAATCATGGGTTCCCAAACTGGGGTGTGTGAAGAAATTCCAATGGGGGGGCGCGAGGCGACCCAGCCTCCCCCCCATCAAGTTTTGCTGCCCTGTTCAGTTCTTTTTTCCCTTTTTTTTTTGCTCAACAAGTTTTGCTGCTATTTTGGGGAGGGAGCGTGAGGGTTTTTCAAAAATCAGAAAGGGGGGGCGTGATGCCAAAGAGTTTGGGAACCACTGCTCTAAACGCTATGAACAAGATATAAATTAATATGAGCAGAGTGTTAGTAAATAGCTTCTTATGTTTTTGTAAAGAGCTGGGGGCAAATTGTGTGAAGAGATTGGCAACTGTTATCCTTTGATTAATCTGCTACAATGTAGACTTTGTTCTCTTTTTCTTTCTCTAGCATGTAAAACTGTCGCATGAATTTGAAAACTTGGTACTTCAGGATAAACGATTTGAGATCTGTGCTGAAGTCATACTGGGACTGGTGTGCTTCCGACTAAAGGTAAAATAGCAATGGCTTATAATGTTCCTCTTGTTTTTTTAAGATATTGATACAATTTATTGCACTGTGTAACACGGCAGGACTCACTGCCACAGCACCTCCTGCTGTTCACTCTGGGAATTAGCTCTTCAATGCTAGTGCACCCCTTTCTGGCCGGTGTCTCACCTGCTGTTATCTTTTATTCTCCACCATTTTGTGTTAGGACCAATGGCCCTCCAAGGCTGTGGTGTCCTCCTTTCTGGTACTGCCCTGCTGCAGTGCCCCCAAACTCTGGGGTCCTCCCCTTCAGGGAACCCCCAACCCCTTAAGCCCACCTTGCCTCAATGACCCACTGCCAGTCTTCATCTAGCCCCTTATCTCAGTGGCAAACTACAGTTTGAAATGGCCACTCATCATTGGCAAAGGGGTGGGGACCCACTGCCTTTGTCTACTCTGGCTGCCTCTTTGCAGCCCTCGTACCCTCAGGCCTTGCTTTCTGCCCTGCAGCCTGGAAGCTTGCCTGTCCAGAGCTTCCCCAACCCTGATCTAAGTCAGGAAGCCTCTAGCTTCCCTGGCAGCCAGGTCCCTTCTGCTCCACAGCTGGAGCAAGAGTGAGTCTGAGTGTCCTCCCATCCAGATGCCTTTATTTATACTGCCCTCAGCTGGGCCCTAATTGGCTGTCTCTGCCTCAGCTGCTGGATCCACTGCTCCATCCCTCTCCTAGGGCTGGGTTTTAACCCTTACAGGGCCAGTGCAGGGCAGATGCCCCATCACACACTGGATTACATATTGTTATTGTTAACCTATTTATTATTTTAAATTGTAGAAAACTCTTGATACATGACATAAACCAAAGAGGGTCAAAGAAATAATCTAGAGCCAGATTTTCTTTGTAATTTAAGATTTAAAGAAGTCCTACCATGATACGGTATGAAAATGCAGTTAAAAGGTATGTGAACAATCATAACACTTGCCTCATACTGGCACTATGCAATAGTCATATGATTAATGCATTTTAGGATTTAGTTTAAACTGTTTTTAATAACAGTATGACCAAAAATAGGCTTTATAGAGCCTGGTTAAGATGGTTTGGGTGCCTAAACTGTGTTTTCCCATACCTTAACATGACAGGATTTCTTTTCAGTTTAAGCTTAACTCTAAATTTATAATACTCTTTTTGGGGAGAATTGCAACATTCCAGTAATGTGTTTTGTTTTCATTTTAAATTCTTGAATGTACTGTTGATTCTTAGTGCCATCTTTATATGTGGGGAAGGAAGAATATTCTGAGAACTTCTTTTGTGTAGGATTGTTTTAGGTCTTTTATAATTATTAAAATGTCATTCATGAACACCAGACCAGAAACCCCCAAAAGTTATATGTTATATTTTTATAATTTCAAGATAAGTATCAACAATAAATCTTTTTCATTTTTATTTTTTTAACTTTTAGAGCCAAGTTCATCGGTATGCTCTGGGTAACCCTGGAGCAGCACAATGCAACCAGTGCACATTGACCTATTAAGTTAGGCTTATAGTTGCTTTGCATCACCAGATCAGCACATATGAGCCAGAATAGATTGGTGAATCTGGTCTTTAATTTGCAGTTGGCTTAGATATTCAGGATACAGGACATTAAAAAAAATCCTTTACAATATTTTTAAAACATACTAGGGGGCTGAGCCCCCTGCTCGCTATGCTTGCCAACACCCCTCTCTCATGAGGTAAGTGTCTGGCCAGGGGGGAGGGTGCAGAAGCAGGCTGGGGGTAGGTGTCTGGCTCAGGGAAAGGTGGCAGGAGCAGGCTGAGGGTGTGGGGTCTCAGATGGTAGAGGGGACCCTTCACGGCCTGGGGAGTTGGGGCTCGGATGGCAGAGGGGACCCGTTGCAGCCGGGGGGAGGGTCAGGCTCGGATGGCGGAGGGATGTGGGGCGACCCAGGGGGTTGGGGTAGGGCTCGGATGAAGGAGGGGACATGAGGTGGGCTGGGGGTGTGAGGTTGGGCTCAGATGGTGGAGGGGACACGGGGCAGCCTGGAGTGGAGGAGTCAAGCTCGGATGGTGGAGGGTAGAAGGAAAGAAAACCAGGGATATGCATGAAAGATGAGAGATAGGTGGGAATAAGGTTATGTTCAAGGGAGTCCGGTATTCAGTAGAACAGCACTGTGCATTGGGAAGAGGCTTGAGTTGGGGAGCTAATGTCATGCAAATCAGATGGGGAGGAAGACTGATGATTTGTTAAGTCTGAGACCATAGTAGCATCACTTCAGAGTGACCAGAGCTGTTGACCAGAACTGTTTGTACTCTGTATAATTATAATAAGCTACAACAATAGTAAATAACTTAGCTTAATTACAACCTAATTTATTCAAATGTAGCTTATGCACAGTGAATTTTAACTATATGTAAAGTTTAAAGAGTCTGCATTGTTCTATTAATATCATTCAAAAACAAAATCTGAGTGTTAAATTTCTTAAAAAGGCCTATTTTAAACTATTGTTATTCATAAATCAATTAGCAGATTTACTTGTAAACACTCAAAATTAATTCTATACTCAGAGTAAATGCTGTACATCTGCTGTACAGAGTAAATTCTGTACATTGGGGAGGATACATAGTGTTCTTCAGACATCATAAAAAGACCAAATCCCTGTTTCAAATGCAAAACTCAATCCAGTGTTAACTAACTATGGAACTGGAATGCTGAATCTAAACAACACTAAGATTCTTTTTAAGAGCACTTAAATGTGCCATTAGCTTTTCTTAAGACTTTTAAGCAAATCCAGGCTTCTTTTGATGACATGATGGGATTTTTTCAGACATTCCTTTCCAGATTGCTCAACTGTCCCAGTTACCTGGGTCTAATGCTGCTGGTTGAGGAGTCAAGATGAATGTCTAACCTAGGAGTGTTTCAGTGAAAGCTGGACTGAGCCAGGGTAGTAAAGTAGTTTGTTTTGTGTTCGTGCTGTCAATAGAAAAGGACACCCTCTTCCCCCCACTGACAGAACAGCTGCAACATGTATTGTTGGTTTTTTCTGTAATTAGCATAGGCCTCTTAACAGTTCTGAATATCTTTTTTTCCCAAAAGTTTGATGGAAGGTTTTGAGGCATGGGGCATGTGGATGTTATTGCTGACATGAAAAATATTTTTAGATCTATTTTCTCACATGGAACAAGCAGACACAGAGATTTTTGTAGGGCTTGTGACAGCTGTTAGTGCTTTCTGTACTTTCAAGGAGCATTCCTGGTGAAATGGAGCATGGCAACAAAGGAATTGTCATATTTGATCAGACCAATGATCCGTTTAAGTCCAGTCTCCTGTCCCTAATGCCTCAAAGGAAGGTGTAAGACCCTCATGACAAACAATTATGAAATAGTGGGCAGATGCTGGATGTCTTGGATACTATGCAGAATGTAGTCTCGGCTCTAGCAACACTAGATTCTTTAGCAACCTGAAGACAGAAATGCCTTCATATCCCTTTCCCTCTCTTTTTGGATTTTACCATTTTTGCACAAACCTTTTGCATTAACCGATGCCTACTGTTGTGTCTGTGGCCTTACTCTCTGAATCATTTAAAAAAAATCAAGTTTAATATTTATTCAGTAAATCCCCTTTACAGATTCCCATTAACTCCCCTTTAGATCTAGTGCACCCACAGTTCTTCTGTATTGCTTGTAACAGAGGGTTAAGAAGATAATGGATAAAAGCAGTATACCTGGGAAGAAAACTTGATGCAATATCTAGAGATAGTGAAAAAATATTTGTACACTTTTGTTTTTATTCAACTTTTTGTTCACCGTCTCACTTAATTAAAACTCTTAATTCTCTGCACTTTTCCTTTCACATTGTTGAGCAGATGCGCTAGTAATGCCTAGTGAGTGATATGTGATCTAAAGGCCAAAGACAAAACTGAGGGCTAATGGGTCAATTTTGGGGTAATTTTTGGTCTGTTTGTCATGACTGCAGATTATTATGAGAAAAGTTGGTCATTTGTCTAAGGAGCAGGAAGAACAGTGTATTTTTAAAACTGACACGCTTGTCCAGAGCTGACTACTTGCCTCCCAAAGCTCTGGGATGGGACTAGTCATCACTAACTTCAATTTGATGTGACACCGGAGCGTCAAAGCAGCCCCTAAGTGCTTCTGTGGGAATATAAGAGGAGAAAGATGTGCACAACTATTTTTCCAGTAAGCAGTAGTTTAACCTGAAATAACTGCACCTAAATGTTACTTCTGTGCTGTTGAACTACATGTTTAATATAGACTGAAAGGATCATCAGATTTATGATGGATTATCAACCATACCAAAGAGATGTATATTTCACTGTCACTATCAAAGTGTTCAGGACAAAAGCTCACCAACACAAGATTCAGTGTGTGTGGTTCATTGTCATGGTGAGCAGTGGTCAAAACATAGTTGAAGTTTCATGGCAATTTTCTATAGAGATAAGGGCCTTCCAAGAGTTAAAGTACAGGATAAATTATATTCAGGATTTTGATTTGGGACCATTTCTATTGTGACATATTAAAGGGTGCATAGAAAAAAATCATTTCTCACACATGACAGTAAGGAAGCTGTCAATTGCCTTCAGACCATTTTGTTTCCATAAGGACAAGATAGGCATTCTACTGTGTATAGCACTGAAAGAACAATAGTGCATATTCTAAAGGGAAGGTTATCAAAAGTACCTAAGGGAGTTAGGATTACAGGTCCCATCAGACTTGTGCTACTAAATTCTTTATGTTCTATTGCAAATCTGCTGAAAGCTTTGCAGGTTGATTAAGTGCATTTCTGAACTGCTTGATGCAGTGCTCTGACACCAGAAATATTTTCCTATCATGTAAACCTCTTTCACCTATTTATCAGGTAGTATAATGGAAGCGACTGAGGCATTGTTGCATTACCTCAGACGTATTGGTGAAGAATAACTACCAACACTTGAGATTAACCAAGGCTACCCTGAAAAAGTTCTGCAAACTGTGTACAGTACTCAAAGAGCAATAGCATATGTTCTAAGGGGCAGCACGGCTCAAGTATCACTTCCAGCCTGCTGATATAAGAGTTAGGTAGATTCCCCTAAAATGACATGATAAAAAGACTTAGAAAAGTAGGTACGTTGGTCTTATCCTGCAGTGCTAATAGAGAAAAAACTCTCAGGAATGGGTCCCTTTGAATAGTTTGTGCATGAGAGTACATGTTTTGTTTTGTTTTGTTTTAAATTAAAAGGATCAATTTAAAACAATTTCTTTCTCTTTTGGAAAATCAATAAGCTTTGTTTCAATTCTAAACCCTAACTTATAAAGATGACCCTTTGAGATGTTGGCCTGGGAGAAAGATTAATATGACTCTAGGTGAATCCAAGTGGGAGGGGGTTCAAGCCACTTAAAAGCCTTACTGGGGACATTAGGAGTTGGGAGTGGCCCCACATTGGCCACTCTCAAAAAGAAATCATACCACTTAGCAATGGAGAGTAAAGCAATCACTTCAAGGTACCACTTTAATGAAAGGAGGCATAATTTAATGTTTCATTATGTAGACTCCCTGGCTACGTCTAGACTACAAGGCTCTTTCGAAAGAGGCTTTTTCAAAAGAATCTTTCAAAAAACCCTCTTTCGAAAGAGCGTCTAGACTGCAACCACTTCTTTCGAAAAAGCGAGCACCCAGACAGTCTGGATGCTCTCTTTTGAAAAAGCCGTTTGCATTCAAGAACGCTTTTTTTCAAAAGAACACTTTCAAAAAAAGGCGTTCTTCCTCGTAAAATGAGGTTTTCTGCAGTCGAAAAAACTGCCACCTTCTTTCGATTTAATTTCGAAAGAACGCGGCAGCAGTCTAGATGCAGGGGAAGTTTTTTTGTGAAAAAAGGCCACTTTTTGCGAAAAAGCCCTGTAGTGTAGACACACCCCCACTGTGACTGTCAGCACATATTTTTATCCTCCCTGCCTCAGTTTATCCATCTATGGATAGTAGATACTGCCTATGTAATGGGAGAATTAATTTACTCATATTTCTAAAGCTGTCTGTTTGATTACATGATCTGCATAGGATTCCAGCATTGTCATTTGTCTATGTGTTGTTACTCTGAAGCCTAGACTGTCTGTAGAGTCATTTGACATGATGGAAACAGATACATGTTGGTTGAGGGCTTTTTCTTTAGAATATCACCAGGATGAATCATGACAGGGGTTCATGGTCTCTGACTGTCCAACTTTTAAATTCTCAGACATTTTGACTTTACAAAATGCAGCTATGCACTGCAATATAATGTATCTGTACCATGACGAGTTCTAGACTATTGTGATGTGAAAGAAAATTCATTCAGTATCACCCTCACTCTACAGCTAATTTACATGCAACAATTTATTTGGTTGTGTGAAGACTGAAAACATGGTGGATTACTTGGACTAACTACCACACACATTGGACACAATATACCCCAAATACACCTACCCCCTCTTTGCCTCATACCCCTTATCCAACACTCTTGCAAATCAGTATGAAATCTCCAGCACCATGTACACACTCTCCCACCCCTTTAATATATACCATAAAACCCATAAGCTTGAAGGGCAAAGCTGCAGGCCATCACTAGTAGAAGAACTATATGGAAGAACAAGTTCTCCAACAGTGTAGAACTTGAGAAAGGCTTAGTTTAGGATTTCTGCTAAAATAAGCGAGATTCATTCCTTCACTTTAAGCTGTGCATGAATTCAACTCAATTGCCTCCCCCTTTCTTCAGTCCTATCTTTCTGTTCAAATGAGTAAGGAGTGTAGGATTTAATTCACAAATATAGGTCGAACCTCTCTAGTTCAGCACTCTCTGGTATGGCAACATCTGGTATCTGGCATGATTTTAGATAGCTGGATGTACATTTTTCATGGGTGTGGCCAAGTTTCCTGTGGTCCCATAAAGTTTGTTTACAGACACCAGTCTTCTGTGCTGTTATTTAGCTCTAATTTACTCCTAAATGTCATCTAAGAGCCCAGTAAGCAGTGGAAGTGTTGGTAATGCTGCTTGACGATATTGACCTCACATGGTTGGCAAATTCTCTTGTTTGGCACCAGTCAGGTCCCATATTGGACTAGAGAGGTTCAACTTGTATTAATATTTCATTGCAAAATGTCTTATCAATTGTCTGTGATTAGCTCTTAAAATATAAGAAAGGTAGCTAAAATAACATTTTCATATAAAGTTGCAGATACTGATGACCCTGGCTCCGCTAAAAGTTGTGTGCCCTAGACCACTGCTTCTCAACCATTTGGAGTCTATGATTCACAAAATAACTGAAAAATTATCCCATGATCCACTGTATTCCGACAAACCTTTGGGGTGCGTCTGCACTGCACCATTATTTCAAGATAATTAGCATTATTTTGAAATAACAATGTGAGTGTCTACACAGCCATTCCGTTATTTCAAAATAATTTTGAAATAAAGGATGGCTTATTCCAAAATCTGTAAACCTCATTCAACAAGGAATAACGCCTTTTCTGAAATAGCTATTTCGAAATAAGGCATGTGTAGATGCTCCACTGTTGCTATTTCGAAATAACTCCTCACCAGGGCCATTCTAAGTTATTCCTCCCCAGTGACTCCTGGGGCTCTAAATCAAGATAGCATATCTACATTAGGGAAGCCTGTCTCAGACTAATTTTAAGGCTTTCCTGCAGTGTAGATGTGCTATTTCGAAATAAGCTATTTTGGAACAACTATTCCAGAATAGCTTATTTCAAAATAGCTGTGCAGTGTAGACGTATCCTGGTGAGAAAGGACTGAGGAATTTGGATCCTGGGAAGAAATAGTGGGTGCAGGCTGCTGGTGGTGTTATAGTTAGGTAGACAGCGCTGGTTGGTGGGACGGAAATTTAAAGTTGATATTTATTGGTTTACAATTTTTTCAGGGCTCCAATGAACTGAATGAGGCACTTCTTAAAAGCATAAATGATGCCAAGAAAATCCATCTGGTTCCATGTCACCTCAGAGAAAAGTTTGTGCTACGCTTTGCCATTTGTTCCCGCACAGTGGACTCAGTTCATATCCATGTTGCCTGGAAGCACATCTCAACACTAGCAACTGAGCTTCTGAAAGCACAACAGCAGCAGCAGTGAAGATTAGGGGTGGTAGGAGGGGTGTTAATTGATTTTCTCCATGCTGCCAAGTTTTCTTTAGTGGGAAAGGGAGTTGGGGGTGGGGAATATGACAATTGATATTCTATGGCCCATCTACACTAACAAAACTACTGTCAGCAAATTGTGTTGTAACATGGTCTCCTGACTGCATCATACCATGATTTTGACTTAGTGGTTGTGCTGTAGCCCCGTTACTAAGCGGTATTATGGTCCTGTAAAAATCAGGGTTGTATGGAGTTCTATAACATAGTTTTAACTCTATTCGTTCTTACCTATGGAGACAGGACCAAACTTACCTTATTATAACAAGGAGCACTATCCTGTTACAGTTCTATTTGTTACCATATTCTATTTGTTTTGCAAGTGGCACTTGGAGACATCTGCTTTCCTAGAAGGGAGAGCCAGCAGCATGAAAGAAATTAGAAAAATCAAATAGCTCTTGATGTAATAGTTTAGTGTGGCTATTCCCCTAGCTTTCCTTAAAAAGAGGCAGCTTTCCTTTGGAGGCAGCTGCCCTCTTAAAATGCAATGTTCTGCATATTGCTAATTCTATCTGCCTACATTGGTACTTATGTGGCCTGCATCAGTGTAGTATCTGACTGCCTAACTAGTGCTGCAAGTAACTAGGGAAACAGAAACACTTTTAAACTAAGGAATGCACATATTTTATTTGTATTTGACTTCTCTAATAAAATGTTTGTAGGTGTATTGGCACTGGAATCAAGTGCCAACCTTTTGGCATATAGAAGAACCAACTCAATTCTTAAAATAATGAAAACAATTTAAATGTAAAGGGGTTTGTTCTCCTGACTGCCTGCATAGAGCAAAGGGAAAATGGACTCTTTCCTCGCTCTACCTTCCCCAAATACCACCACTTCCCACAGTGTCATTCTTTGAACATTTAAGAATCCACTCCACTTAAAAGAAAAAATTGACCTAATAGGGTACTGGGCCAAAGAAGGTGTGGAGGTACCCACTCTGGTCTCCGGGAGCTGAAGTATGCTCCATGTATACTTACATCCCCTGTACTCTGTCTGGGAAGGGAGAACAGGAGAATCTGCAAGGCCTCAGATGATTTGGCCCCTTCCCGAGGCACCCCATTTCCTGTTCTCATTTGCTCCTTGGAGGTACATCTCCCTTCCTCACTCTGCCCACTCTCTCCCTGCACTTTGCTTGGGCTGCCAATCATCCTACAGTGGTCCTGTTTTAAATGTTTCTGTTGATTTGATATATTTTACATTGAGGGATTTCTTACAAATTGATAGACATATTTTAAGTGAGCGATATTATATATTTAAAGGATTTTAAAAAATAATTTTAAACGAGAATTTTTGAACAGCAAATTTAATATATTAATTTATTTTTATCATCTCTACCATTTAAGTGCATGTCAAAATTGGACAATGAAAATAGCCTTATCAATTTTGTTCTCATTTTCTCATCTACCAGCCTAATGCTACTATTCTGGGATTTCTCATACATCAAGCACGTTTACTACCAAAGCTATTTTCATTCATTAAAAAGAAAAAAATTAAATGTTGAAAACAGATGTTAGGTTTACAAACACTTTTTCTTTTTGAGCCTAACCTGCTTAAATCTATATTGCATTTACAGCAATGTAAACTTCAAGCATTCTCTTGCTCTGCAGATGTAAGAGAGCATTAATTACTACAGTGCCTTTGAGGCACTGTTCATCACCTAAATGAATATTAATTATTAAAAGGGGATAGGGCTTTCTTTGGATTATATTTTATGTTGATTTAAAACAAATCAGTCTGTTCCATAATGATCCATCTTGAAATGTTATGTGAGGATTTAATCTATAATTGTAATCTGTGCACTACGACTATGTCTACACTACAGAGTTTTTTTTCCTGGAAAAACAGCTGTTTTTCCAAAAAAAGTCACTTACATCCACACTGCAATTGTGTTCTTTCAAAAAAAAAAAAAAAAAAATTGAAAGAACAGAGGGGTTCTTCCGACAGCGGTAAACCTCTTTCTACAAGGAAGAACACCTTTTCTGAAAGGTCTTTTGGAAAAAGGCGTGTGTGGACAGGGAAGAGGGTTTTTTTTTGAAAGAAGAGGCCTCCAGGAAAAAGCACAGGAGCCCTGGTGGCCACTCCGTCGTCCATAATAATCACAACTTAAATGCGAGATAGCGTCCAATAAATGTGGACGCTATCTTTAGATAAAGCAGATCGCTTTTTTGATGCGCTTTTGCAGTGTGGATGCTCTCTTTCGGAAGAAGTGTTTTCGGAAGATCTCCTCCGGAAGAGCTTCTTCCGAAAGAAGCCTGCAGGTTAGACATAGCCTACCTGACACTTATCATTAAATCATCACATTTCCTCTGTATTTCTAAATTCCTTTATGAGGAAATGATTTACTTGGAAAATGATCTGTGAATTATGTTGCATGACATGGCACTCAGTGGTCTTTAACGCCGCAAATTTCTGTGATGTAATGTGTAACAAATCTCTTTGATGTAATACCAGTGTAACTGTGACCATAAAATGTTGCTCCTGTACCCACCTTAGTCAAAGAAGATATATTGTTGCATCAGTCAGCTTTTGTTCCATCCTCAGTAACTTAGAGTATAAAATATTACTTTAAAAAATGTAGACCATAAATATAACTCAAGTTCCATGTTGAAAATATGTCCCAATGATTCTGATAAACCCACAGATTGAAGGAAATGTATAGTTTAAGCACTCTGTCATTATGTTACCCAATAAAATTTAGATACTGAAGAGAATGGTGCCTAGATGCACTGATCTTACTAAGTCGCATTTAAAATATAAATTCCAGACTGTCATTTCTAAGGTAATCTAAAAGAATAAATGGATATCAAAGGAGCTAGGATTCCCTGTATCTGGACATTTAAAAAAAATGATTTCAACAGCAAGGAAGCAAGATGTGATAAATCAATCTGAAGAGCCAGACAACTTTCAGGCAGATGACAGCCACTGTGGAAAACACTGCTCTTGGCTACACTATTATAAATTCAGAGTAACTTCATTGACTTAAATGGAGTTCAAGTGAAATGTTAAGAATATATGTAAGCACAAAATGTGGTGTACTGCATACTGATGATCAGTAGACTTGAGTGAAGCTGTCATTTTGCTCCTTTTAAGATTTAATATTTAAAAAAATTATTCTGTCTCAAAACAAAGGAAGACATTTTGTTTCCTGGCTTCCTAGCCAATAGGTTTCCCATACTGAATTAATTTTTTAAAGGCGTCACATTAAAAAACACTCATGTCTGGCAACCAGAGAAGAATTATAGTTTCTCCACCAAATGAACAAATATTAGTGTGCAGTATGTAAATGAACGGCTCTGTGCAGGACGAGAAAAGTCAGATTCTGATCTCATTGATAGTACTGTATATCAAGGACAATTCCATAGAAATCAATGGCGTTTCTCTGGGATTACTCTGGAACAGAAATTAAAACTTGTCTCATAATAGTTGTATAGGAAATGCTTAATGGAAAGGAACACTTTAGAAGAATTTTTTAAGTAGGAAAATTTCTGACAAAATGAAATTTTATTGTGAATCAAACGTTCACCAGAAAGTTGTTTCCTTGCAATTCTAATCCAAACATTAAGTGATCATTTTGGAAAAGAATAGCCTTTTATATCTGAAATTATTCTAAATGTAGTAAAAATGTGCAAAAAATTAATAAAAGATTTTGCTCTAATTGCTTTTTTAAAAATTAAAGAAATAAAAGGTCTGTAGATTTACATTGCCCCTTACTTAGCACCAACATAATCTGTATTTCATATTTACTTGTTTCTAAATGCTTGGATGATTTGACTTTTATAATTGCTAAGGAAACAGTACAGGTTTTTTTCACACCTTTCTGCATCCTATTTTCCCTGGAAAGGGAGAGTGGGAAGTTAAGGAAGATATATTTGTTGCCTTCAAGTGTTGACATTGCTACATTGAAAATAAAATACTCAGCCATCTAATCAATTAAAGAACAAAAGCATCATTTGAGAAAAGTAAGTGATTAGAAGAAAAATCATAGGCATGGTGTTAGTCTTACACAGCTATAAAATGAATCTGTGGGTGAAATGGCTTCTAGAAACTGTTGGGTCAGCGTGTTAACCCAGATCCATTGTGCCTTTTGTTCACAAGCTAAAACAATCTGTGCTGATTCTTGTTTAAAATTGATGACTGTGAATCCTAATAAGAGCACTTTAGCAGAATATCCAAATTCCACAGCATATAAGGAAGCTGCTAGATCAGGGCTGGGAAAACTTAGGACCGGGGGCCAGATGCAGCCATCTGTTTGCTTGGATCTGCCCCCAAGGCTCAGTGCCCTCCCCCCCAACATTGGGGAGCCCGCGCTGGTGGTCCATTCCCCCTACTGCCTCCCTGTGGGGCTAGAGCACAAAATCTATTAGGCTGGGCCCCCCAGGCTCTGGTGTGTGAGGGGAATGTGGGGAGTGTCTTTCTCCTCACTCAGAGGCAACAGTGAGGGTTTTTTCCCTGCTTCTCACTTGTGGGCAGCCCCCAACTGATTTTCCTGTGGCTCAGCAGCCCCTGACTCAAAAAAGGTTCCCCACGCCTGTTCTAGATGAAGAAAAAAATAAAATTAAGCAATTTTGAATACCCTTGCAGAATTTTCTTATCTAGTATAATATGTACATTCTTGTGATAGCAGATTAAAATGTTTATCACTGATAATACATTCTAAACATTGATTATTGTCAATATATAATACATAAGACTGCATTAAAAATTACTACGGTTCCCCTCTTGCCTTTTAGTACTGGATTCTGTTTATCATTTATTTTTCTATGTTGTAAACTGCAAAGGTACAATATTTTGTGAGTGTTACCAATATTATTTTCTCTCTGGTTACCCATTTGTCTTCTATAACTGTGTTCTAAACCAGTCTTACATTTGAAATGGTCAAAGATGGGAACTGAGATCACAAGTGAGAACAAAATAAATTGAAAAATTGGGGATAAGAGGAAAAAAATCTCACTAAATAACAAAAATGATGGCTAGTGGCTAACTAGAATTTCTGAAATTGCTTGACTTTCTTTGTAAATGTTTAGATTCTCAATGTCTTTTTGTTGTATGCATATAAAGCCTCTTGTACTTGAAATCTGTGTTCGAAGCCTGTTAACCAAATATGCAGGGTTTATTGATAATATTAATAAACAAAAATGAAGCCATTTGTATTATCTACTTTTGCTATTAACCCATTTTATGTATATCATAAATAGTTTAAGGGGCCAAATTTCCCATTGCCTTAAGCAGCGACAGCTTCACTGTTAGTTAATGTACTTATTTTCAGCAGCTCTTTCTTCAGTCCATTCTGAAAAATCCTGACAAAAACCACTCTTAATGAATTTGGACATGACTTACACGCTGCCCACAGATACAGACCCAGGATCAGGAAAGGGTCTAAAATGACAGCATGATGGATAGAGATGATAATCAAACTACAAGGTACAGAGTGATGGGTGGTATCTAACTAGTGTCAGAGAGTAGTAACCTGATGTCAGGAGTGATGTGTAACATGTCTGTACCTGTATATAAAATGGTGTGTTGGGGGTGCGCAGTCTTTGAATGATCAGGGCGCAGTGGGACCTCCTACTGATTGAATCATTCCATTGTTATGAATTACATTTGCGTAGTGGTTCAGTAGAGTCTACTGACAACTATTACTGAACTTTGCTTAACAATAAACCTGGCCAGGAACCTTTGATCCTTATCTGATTTGTAGTCTTTGGGGGCTCTCTTGGGGTCTGCTGTGGAGACTTAAGTGCACAAGTTGAAACAGCACACATCACTGAGTACACACGCAAGCAACCTTCTGGTTATCGTCATCATCTTCAGTTTCAAACTGCAGAGCTACAATTCATCTGCAAATTTGATACTATCAGTTTAGGATTAAACAAAGACAGTGAATGGCTAGCCAACTACAAAAGCAGTTTCTCCTCTCTTGGGGTATGTCTAGACTGCATCCCTTATGCCTCCTGCAAGGGATCTGTCAAAAAGGCTTTTTTTCCTCAACAGATCCCCCTCTAGACTGCTGCTTTTTGCCGACAAAATGCTGAGTCGGCAAAACACGGTGGCCATTTTTATGCAAATTAGGCACGGGATATTTAAATCCCTGCCTCATTTGCAATGTCGACCTGCCTAATCTGCATCCCTCTGCCGAGAGAGGGATGCAGTCTAGACATACCCTTGGTGTTCACACCTCCACATCAGCTGCTAGAAGTGGGCCCTATCCTCCCTGACTGAATTGACCTCGTTATCTCTAGCCTTACTCTTGATTAGAACTCTTTTCTTATGCCTCTACATTTATATCTGCCTCTGGAATTTCCACTAGATGCATCTGACGAAATGGGTCTTTGCCCACGAAAGCTTATGCTCCAATAAATCTGTTAGTCTATAAGGTGCCACAGGACTTCTGGTTGTTCTTGCAGATTCAGACTAACACGGCTACCCCACTGATACTTAAATACTGTGGTATACCTACATACCAGTGACTTAAATCACTACATTTATTAAACTGAGGGCAAAAGAAATTGTGGATGGAACACTGCACCCTTGCAAATACTATCTGAAAGCTTTTGCCAAAATACTGGAAAATGAGGAACATTACAGTTTAAACTAGGGAAATAAACAGTTAAGGCAACATAGATATTTAGTATAGCAAGTTGAAAATAGGATTTTTTTTTAAATTCAGCATTGTCCATTTCTATTTTAAATATTCTCATAGTTCACAGATGCTCTTAAATAAAACATGTAATGAAATATTTTTTGTACACCTATTTATATGGTCTTTGAGGCCACCTGAATATTTATTTATACTTCCATAGCTGTTCACTTAAGTGTTTGGCTTTTGTCATATATATATATATATATTAAAAAAAGTGAGGCTCAAAGCAGAATTTTTGAAATATGCTCTCAACCATTCACATTAGCCCTGATCCTGGAAGGTGGGCCATACAGAACTTAGAGGGGGATTAGGGCAATATGTCTTTTACAAGGATGATCTCTTGTTGCCCGACAGAAGATGACCTCAAATAAAGTGGCAGAGCTTGGTTGCAAGGTTTCCCAGAATTCATACGGCTTCACCTGGTTCATGAATCTTGTGGAGTACATGATGAAGGTCCCACTCTCTCCAAAAGTTTGACCATGTTAACTGTTTTAAAACAAAAACAAGCTGTTAATGCTTTGCAACCATGCTTTAGGTGGAGTATAACTTAGTAGTTGTCCAGTTTTAACAACAGATTTTGTTCTTAAGAAAATGCATTATGGCTTCATTAGCACAAGTGGGCTAACCTAAGATCTGATGGGAGGCCTTCTAATGTAGAGAAAGCTTACCGGACACATCTTAAAAGCAAATGCCACAGCAGCATTGCCAATTCTTGCAGTTTCATTCTGTGTCTTAAAATATGTAGCTCCAGCTGCAAAAAAAGGGATTTCAAGTTTCTAACTTTCACAGGAGAACAGGAACTGAAATCGCTTTGTGGCTCTGCCCGTTGATGAGAAGTGAAATCTCTAGGATTTGGGTTTGCGGGTTTTCCAGCTGCTCCTGGTGGCTGTTGAAGCCTGAAAAAAGGAAAGTGACCTGAGATAAACAGCAACAAATTCAAAAACCCGGAAGGGCAAAGAATCCGCTTTTCAGCCGTGATTTTCCTAAAGCCCGTGGAGCTGTGTGGGGGCAGGGCACGTGTTGGTTTCCAGCCTGAGCCTGCTGTGAGCTGCCGGGGCAATGCAAAGACGCGCTGCGTTGCCCGCCCGCGTGCAAGAGGCGGGGAGGAGAGCGGGGCTCCAGTGGGGGAGAAAAGCTGCTCCCGCTCAGCCCCGCCCCTCAGCGGCTTGGACCGCGCCACGCTTGTTCGGGCCGCGCCCCCGCCGCCGCGGACCCTGTTTCTATTGGAAGGCAGCGCTGAGGGCAGCACCCCCCCCCCAGCCGGGCTTTCCGCCGGCCGAGTATCCCAGAGCCAGTGGCGTCATTTTCCCGCCTCTTTATCCCTCCCTTTCTCTCTCTGCCCCGCCCCCGGATTCTGATTGGTTGTGCCTCTCTCTCTTCCATTTTCCCCCTCCCGCCGATCTCGGAAGCCGAGCTGGTTGGCTGGCTAAGGTAGGGCGGGCTTGGAGACACGCGCGCGCCGGGGGACGGTTTGTAGCCGCGTGCGGCGAATGTTTCGGGGAGACGCGCGCCCCCAGGGTATGACTGGCAACGACCGCCCCCAACCGCCCGCGCGGAGCCTGTTGCGCGCGCTCCAAGTCGCTACGAGAGCGCTGTGCCGCGCCCATTCGCTCCCCCCCCCCATTGCCCTCCGTTGCGCGTGGGGACCTTGCCTGGCATGTGGCCGGGCCGAACCCTGCTACGTCACCAGCCTCTGAGTTAAATCGGTTCAACCCCTGCCCCGTGTGGACACACTGATACCGGTGGGAAGCTGCTGGCGTTGCAGCGAGGAGGCCAGACAGCTCCTCAAGGGGAAATAAGGAGGCACTAAGCAAGGGGGCCCCCCCGCCTGTATCTGGTGGGGTGGTGAAAGGGGAAGAGATGGGGCCTGGTCCCACAAAACATGATCGAACAAGGGCCCGAGTTTCTTGCAGTGGGTGTAGGTAACTGCTACCCCCTTCCTCCCCATGTTGTAGCCATTGCAAAGTAATAAGGCAAACAATGAGTGTGGAACGGCAATGGCTTGTCTCCCTTTACTGACAGCTGATAAATCTAGTCATGTTATGGAAATACTCATCCAAGCCATACTAAAAAGTTCTTATTTGATTTATAACTTCCCCGCCTCCCTTCAAAGAAAAGTTATGCACACCCTGATTAGTAATATCTGTTACCAATTTAATATGGGACCACAGGCCTGTCCTTGAGTCCTGCCAGCATTCACCTAGGCACTTTAACTTCAAGAACCTGAGCAATCAGGTGGTGACCCTTTTCAGCTGCTTCTAGTTAAGGTGCGTGTCTTTGCAGGGTCAGGGCCTAATTGGTGAGGGGCCCTTCTGTGATTTCTTCTTGCAGTTTTAAAGATGCCCATTTATCTTGCTAATTGTGAAATTTTAAACATGAAGCAATAATTAGGGTTTGTGTGGTTTTCTGATTTTCTTCCCTACAGGCTGATATCTGAGAGTTGACTTCCATGGTGTCCTAAATGAACACATACACTGGTAAGTGACTGGATGGATAAGAGGATATGTAGCGTGGAGGTCGTCAAGTAATTGCATATCTTTAATTAATCACTCACAGTGAAATTGTGCATGTCATGGATTTATTATTGGTTTATTAAATATACTCCTATAAATATTAATATCTATATACATATATGTAATTAACCATTCAGTAGCATTGCATGGGGAAATACTTTTTCAAGTTCACATGTCTATTAGAAAGCTTCATTGGCAGCCCTTTAAAGTTTGTGGTTAGCTTCTTGATGAGGGACAAAAAAATCTAAAATTTGAAAATGGTTTTGGTTCTAGTACACTGAACAACAGTTTGTAGATATTGGCTACATAAAATTAGGAGGTAGTGTTGAACAAGAGCCTTGGTTTTCTGAAAGTATACTGATTGTCAAATACTGAGCTTGTTGGGCCTTTCTGTTGTAAATTAGGGATGTGAGTACTTGACTACTCGCTCCCCCCCCCATTGTTGCCTCTGTATCAGGAGTTGTCTTAAAAGCCGGTTCCCCCCCCAGTACAGTTGCTGCCATGCTTCCTGCCCCCTCCCCTCACTGCTGCCTCTTTAGAGGCAGCAGGGTGGAGGTGGGCGGGTAGAGGAGGCTGCTGTGAAGCAGCTTGTGCACCTGGCTCTTCCTATATTTAAACTGAAGAGCCACAGCGGAGTTAGCTCCTAGAGCTGCGCGCAAGCTAGGACAGAGGACCTTCCCTTATTGACTAATCTTGTAGTCAATACAATTTGTATCGACTACACAATTAGTCAGTTACCTGCCTCGTAATGTCCCTATTGTAAATGCCTGAAGGGTTAATAAAATAGGCCTGATCAAATTGACAATCAGTGTAGCCCATGGGTAGCAAAATTCAGGTATACTTGCTACATGAGCACTTTATTATTCATTTGACTTATTTTCCCTGTTCATTCTTTCATCTTGCTCAAAATTTAAAATGTTTTCCTTGGCATCATGGAAACAAAAATGAGCTTTATTTTAAGATTGGGACTTTCACGTGTAGGGCAAGGTGCACTTTCTTGGGCAGTATTTTTGAGAAACTCAGTGGAAGCATGTAGCTGGCAGTAAATGAATTTATAGTATGAATTTCCACCATTGAACTACAGGCAAACTGTAACATATTGTATTTTATAAAATGTTCCTAAAATCTTATTTTAAAGTAATGTGCATTCATTTACTAAGAAGTGTAATCTGATCTATTAATTACATCCTCTCTGTAAACCTTTTGTTTGTTATGTTAGTCATAGGAAACAAATTAGCTTTAAGCAGTCTAGTTATAGTTGTGAATTGTGGTATTTGTGATATTACAAATTTTTAGCACACATGTATCAGTGTTGTTTTAATCTCATTTATATTGTAAATTTGAGTGGTGTTTGGATAGAGCCGTACAAGTCCATGGATTAAGGATGTAAGCGAGCAGTCAGCTACCCAATAAGCAGGAGCTTATCGGTTAGTGCTATTGACTACTCGCTCACCATCACCGTCACACCGCTGTGGCTCGGCAGTATTAAGGGGACTGGTTCTCGTGTCATCTCCCCTGTCCCTAATAATGCAGAGCAGCAGCAGGGGTGTGTGTGTGCTGAGATCTGGTGGGACCATGGATTGAGCAAGCATCTTTGCACGCCAGCTCCCCTGTCCCTTTAATAATATGGGGGGGAGGGGTGCGGCGGTGGCTGAGACACAGAACAGGCTGGGACTAAGCACTGTAATTGCCCTTCCTTATCAATTGAGTAGTCTATGGAAATTCCATCAGATACTCTATTAGCCGGTTAACTGCTACTCAACATTTTTACCATGGATATCATCTTTATATCTGTTGGTTTCTGATGTGAATATCTGCAGCTCATTTTTATGGATGTAGATACAAATGTTATCTAGAATCCTGCAAATTTGCGGATATCCGCTTTATATCTGTATCCGGGGGTATGGATACGGATATCCACAGATCATTTTTGCGGATGCCAATTTTGTATCTGCACAGGGCTGTATATATGGGCTTCCCCCTGAAAGATGTCTATAAAAATGGCATTGTGAATTCATTCTAGATGTGCTGAGTTTGCAGAAAAATTGTTTTTATTTTCTAAATGCCAGGTTTTCAAACTTAGGGTAGGATGGGAGACTTGGTTAAGTCTACTTCCATCTTCTGTATCATTACCAGTGACACACATTCTGGAGTCTGAATGAAATGTACGGTTATAAGTATATTCCACCGTCATTGTTTTAAACTTATTGAAAGTCACAATGCACTCTGAGGCCAAAGACCTAGAACCAGATCAATCTGAAACTATAACACATGAAACAAACACAGTTTGTGAGCAGACTGAAGGATTGGAATTACTAGGGAGAAGGTATACTGGTGCAGGTTAAGAGCTTTTTATGACGTCTTGAGATAATTTCGGATTTTCAAAACTGAGCATGCACATGTGCCTGTACTAATACTGTTAAATATAGGCTTTGCCAAAAGTAGTGTTGCCTGCACTAATGATGTGAACGACTGGTCGAGTATCTGATAAGCAAATGCTTGTCAGAAAGAGATATCAACGGAGGGGGGGAGGTGGGAGAAGAGGGGGTGCTTCAAAGTGGCACTGCTGCATGGAACTCAGGGTCAACTGGGGACTCCTCCGCTGACCCTGGGCTCCATGCAGCGCTGCCACTTTGAAATGCCGTGGGGAGCAAAGGACTAGAGGGAACTTCTTGAGTCCCCTGCTGGTCCCGTGCTCCTTGCAGCACTTTCGCCTTTTAAGTGCAGCAATAGCTTTGCGACTGTTGCTACTCTTCAAAGGCGGAGGCACCCTTATTGACTAATCGAATAGTCAATGCAAATTGCATTAACTATTCAATTAGCCAATTAATCTAAATGTAACATCCCTAGCATGCACCTGATAGGCACACTTCAAAGAGATGATAAATTTGAAAGTCAATCAAATGCAACATATATAATTTCAAATTTAATGAAACGCTCATTTCATATTTCATCTTTCAAGCTTCAGCCACTTTTGCTGTAGCTCTGTAAAATGAAGTGTTTTCTCAATTTTAAATAAAAAAAATAGCTGAAGGAATTTCAAAAGCTAAAAAGTTCACGGATGGTCAGAAACAAAGCAATGGGAATTTTAATATGAAAAGGTGACTTATTGGAAGGTTCTAACTGAAATGATGATGTAACTTTAACTAAAGTGTTATACGTGCTCTTAATTTTCATTTTTTTTAAATTACGAAAACCCTATACTAAACCCTGCTATGCTTTCCAGTCTCTTCCCACACTTCTCCAGCCCACAAACTTGTGTATTTTCTTGATTTTTACTAGCATCATTGTAACAGATTCTGCATTCAGACAACTAAATGCTTCTCTTTAGTACTCTGTAGTCTTCTCTTCAATACGGGTTAATCATTGCTGACTTGCGTTCAACCGGTCCACCTCATCTGGCCATCTGTTACCCTGCAGTTCTCCCGTTAAGCCCACTCCCCCCAGGTGACCTACTATAAGGAACAGTCTGCAAGGACAGGGAGAAAAGCCTACATCCTGATAGATTTATGGCACAAATTTTGCTGATTTTTAGGAATAGTGAAGTGCACAACCCAGGTATTTGTCATGCAGTCTGCTGAGTTCCCTCTGACTTAAAATAGTTAGCAATTAATTTAACTTCATAATATATGAATTTAGAAGGGAGAAGGCAGCAAAAAATAATTGCTGAAATTAACTTTTTTCTTTGTATCTTAATGCTAAATGTTTGTTTGTTTCAGCATAGATCATGCAGACACCTGCCTCTAATTCTGTACACCTGAATGAATGGCAGAAGAATTACTTTGCTATTACCTCTGACACCTGTACACCAGGACAGAAGGCAGATGGATATCGTGCACAGATTCTGTACATTCAGTATGCATGGGCAAACTCCGAGATCTCCCAGGTCTGTGCTACCAACCTGTTCAAAAAATGTGCAGAGAAATACTCAGCCATTATTGACTCTGACAACATAGAGACTGGCTTGAATAACTATGCTGAAAACATTTTGACTTTGGCAAGATGTCAGCAAAATGACAGTGATAAGTGGCAGTCCTCCTTGACAACAAGCAATGTGTTTGAATTAAAGAGTGTTCAAGAGTTGATGCAAGCTGGCAAAAAGTTTCAAAGCTCTCTGATGGCACCAGCAGATGCCTTTGTGGTAGTTAAGGAGGTCAGTGCCTCTGTTACTCCAGGTCTGCCTAAACTCAATGTGTGTGGCAGTGCTGTAGATACTGGCCTCTGTGATAGCTCATCAAAATGTGTAAGTCAGGGGCCAGATATTCTTAAGAGTCTCTCATCTTTGAAATGTCTTCAAAGTAGTGTGCCTCCTGTGACCAAAACTACAGATCTACTTCCAGCCTCCACTGCCTCTTTAAATGAACAGCCTAATGCAGGTTTCTGTACAAGTCCATTACCTGGCAATAACAGAGCAGCAAGTAGCAGTTCTGTGAAACCCCCAAGTCATTTCGAGATTGGACAAAATTTGTCTTTTTCTAATCAGTCCGCTGTTCCAGCTGGATCTGGAAATCCAGGAAAAAGGAAAACATTTTATAGCTCCATTGATGAAAGCAGTAATACAATCTCCAGCCTTAATTCTTACAAGCCCTTCATTAGTACAGAAGCCAAGAACTTTTTTGGAAGTGGAAATGGGAGTGAAGAGAGCAATGTAACTGGTTTTAAAACCGCAAAAGAACAGCTATGGGTAGACCAGCAGAAGAAATATCAGTGTCAGCCTCAACGCACACCAGTCTCATCCTATGGAATTAAAAAATCTTTGGGTGCTGGAAGATCTCGGGGTCCATTTGGAAAGTTTGTCCCTCCAGTGCCAAGACAAGATGGACATGAAAATGGAGGGCCACAGTATAAACTTCATGGTTCTGGACCAACTGAATCTTCATTTCCAGTGGATGAACGTTTGAAGAACATAGAACCAAAAATGATTGAACTCATTATGCACGAGATCATGGACCATGGACCTCCAGTGAACTGGGATGACATTGCTGGAGTAGACTTTGCTAAAGCAACTATAAAGGAAATAGTAGTCTGGCCTATGCTGAGACCAGATATCTTTACGGGATTACGTGGTCCTCCCAAAGGAATTCTTCTCTTTGGCCCTCCTGGGACAGGTAAAACTCTTATAGGCAAATGCATTGCGTGTCAATCAGGAGCTACTTTTTTTAGCATCAGTGCGTCTTCTCTGACCTCTAAGTGGGTTGGCGAGGGGGAAAAGATGGTCCGTGCGTTGTTTGCTGTGGCACGATGTCAGCAGCCTGCTGTGATTTTCATTGATGAAATTGATTCTCTCTTGTCTCAGCGTGGAGATGGAGAACATGAATCTTCTAGAAGAATAAAAACTGAATTTTTAGTCCAGTTGGATGGAGCAACAACCTCATCTGAAGATCGTATTCTAGTGGTGGGAGCAACAAATAGGCCACAAGAAATTGATGAGGCTGCCCGAAGAAGATTGGTAAAAAGGCTGTACATCCCTCTTCCTGAAGCTTCAGCTAGGAAGCAAATAGTAACTCGTCTGATGTCAAATGAGCACTGTTGTCTAAGAGAAGAGGAAATTGATCTCATAGTTAAAAAATCTGATGGATTTTCTGGGGCAGACATGACACAACTCTGTCGAGAAGCTTCTTTAGGTCCCATCCGTAGCCTTCAGTCCATGGACATTGCAACCATCACACCTGAACAAGTTCGTCCTATTTCTTTTCTTGACTTTGACAATGCTTTCAAAACTGTACGACCCAGTGTGTCTTCAAAGGATCTGGAACTGTATGAACACTGGAACCAGACTTTTGGCTGTGGAAGATAACTGCAT
Organism: Rafetus swinhoei; assembly: GCA_019425775.1. Taxonomy (NCBI): domain Eukaryota; kingdom Metazoa; phylum Chordata; order Testudines; family Trionychidae; genus Rafetus; species Rafetus swinhoei. The sequence continues at coordinate 157,771,084 of CM033424.1, forward strand.
CTGAATTGTGCATAAGTTTCTCACTTTCTTTCACAAGAACACATATTAAGCTCAATGGTAACTTGCAATGTTTCCGTTTATTTTTCTTTAACAATTTTTTGTAATAACGTTTAATAAATGTGGAGAAATTAATTATTGGATTATATGCTACTTCCTTCCCCTGAGTTCTTAGAATGAAATGCACTTCTGTGCAGAGCTCTCGCAGCAGGCTATCATATCATTTAACCTCCACAATGGCTGGGAAGAGCAGCTCATCACTAACCAACCAGTAGAGAGCACCCACAAAACAAAAAGACCCAATACTATTTCTATACAATGCTAATGATTTATTTAATAATCTTATGCAGTTCAGTATATGAATCTGAGTCATTGAACTTGCATGCTTTAACCATACAAATGGTAATTTTATTACATCTGTCACATACATTAATAAACCGTTTTCTCTGGTCCTCAGCTTATAAACACTTGCCATAGTTCATACCCTTCACCCATGCAGAATGACTTTGAAGTGAGGACTCTACGCAGGTATAGGATCCATATTAGCTCATCATTTGCAGGACTTTACTATGCTGAAGAATTCTGTCCAATAATATACTTTGTGGTCATTGAACACAAAGGGGTTATTCTCATGTTTGAGTGTGCTTTATCACACATACATGTTGTCTCCAAGCCAAAGGTATCCATTGGAATTTTAAAAAATGCAGTGCTGGTAAATGATTTTTAAAAGGAACATTTCTCTTGCATAATGTTTACAGTATCTGATTTAGCTTCACTTGTTCTGGTATGAATGTAAATTTAAGATGTGAATTGTTTTAACAAAGGAATAAAATGTAAAGCTCTTGAAACTAAGTGTTTCTTCTACATCAATATGATAGTAGAAATTTTCTAAATTTGAATAAATTACTAGCAGTGCTTAGATATATTTTTAAAGACAGCCTGGGAACTTAATTATGCAGAGGTACGAGAATATAGAAAACACTGAGATTAGAACAATTTGGATTATTAGAGCATTTTAGAGTTTCTTCAGGCTTATCTACTGTTAAAATACTATAGCAGCACAGCTGTACCAGTATAGTACTTCAGTGCAGACATTACTACATCAACAAGAGGGATTCTCTGGTAGGTGTAGATTATTCAGTTCCCTGAGGCCACGTCTTCACTCTGTGAAGATCACTGCTGCTGTAATAGATCTTCTGGAGTTCTATTTAGCGAGTCTAGTTGAGACTTACTAAATCGAACTCAGAGGGCACCCCTGCCGCCATCCAGTACTCCTGCTCTTGCCAGGAGCAAGGGAAGCCAACAGGAGTGTTTGCTCCCATCAGCCTCCCACTGTAGGGAGGCTGCCAAACTCAGCTTAAGGCAAGCTGACTGTAGCTACCTATGCTACGCAACTCCAGCTACGTAGCTTAAGCTGAGCTATTGGGTCTAGTGTAGGGATGTGAGCAATGAGTCGACTATCCCATAAGCAAATGCTTATTGGATAGTTAACAGGCTAATCAACTAGTCGCTCCCCTGCCCCCTTACTGCCTCTATCAGAAAGAGGTAGCAAGTGGTGGGAAGAGAAAGGGGTACTTCAAAGTGGCAGCACTGTGTGAAGCCTGGGTCCAGACTCCGGGCTCCACACAGCACTGCTGCTTTGAAATGCTGCATGCTGCCTGGGGCCAGCTGGGGTGTTCCAAGACTGCATGCAGCATTTCAAAGCGGCAGCACCGTGTGGAGCCCAGGATCAGCTGGGGACTCCCCCGTTGACCCCAGGCTCCATGCTGTGCTGCTGCTTTGAAACGCCATGTGCAGTCTGACACTGCTCCCTGCGGCATTTCAAAGTGGCAGTGCTTCATGGAGCCTGAGGTCAGCAGAGGAGTCACCAGCTGATCCCGGGCTCCACAGGGTGCTGCCGCTTTGAAATGTCGTAAAGAGCCTGATGCTGAGCTTCCCACGGCATTTCAAAACGGCAGTGCCACATGGAGCCCGGAGTCAGTGGGGAAGTCCCCAGCTGACCCCAGGCTCCAAAGGCGAAAACACCGCATGAAGTGGGCCTTGAACAGCCCTAGGGCTGTTGCTACATTTCAAAGGCAGAGGCACCCTATCGACTAATCGAATAGTCAATGCAAAAAGCAACGATTATTCGATTAGTCTATTACTCAATATCTAACATCTCTAGTCAGTGGGCTGTGATCTAAGAAACGGAAGCTAGGTTGACAGGAATTCTTCCCTCAATCGAGGGCTGCATACATTGGGACTTAGATTGGCTTAATTATTCTATTTGGATGCATTTAAACGGACCTAATTTTCTATTGTAGACTACTGTTCATTGCAACATTAAAAATAGTTTTAAAGAGATCATACTATTTGTGATTTTTTTGTAGATGCGTACATGGTTATAAACATCTGTATAATTTTAAAAATACATTAATTTCAAAATGCCCAGGGTCAGTTGCATACACTTGCGATCATAAATTCATCCAGATTTTTTTTAATCTGTAGATCAAAGTTCGAGATCTCTGTTCTATCATATGTAACAAGAATTTCCATTTGCCAAGAGCTTAGTCTCATCAACCAAGTTTAAATTCATCTTTTAAAAAAATTGTGCTTCTCTATATATCACACATTTATTAAAGCTGCCAGGAGGACCCCTCTGCAAGAACTGCTCATTTGCTCTGTTTTGCAAATATTCTACTTCCTTTTGTGCAGGAAAAGTAAATGGAAGTAAAATTTGCAATTGTCCTTTTGAAGTACGTGTTAGTTTTTGCAAGTAACATGAAAAAGTGTTTCTACATTTGTCACTTTGAACATGTATAAAACCTTTAAAAAGTCTGCGCTGAGGAAACTGTAGCTGGGTTTCAATGTTCTATTTAATTTAGAATAAATGTCCTTTTTTAATATTACTTTCAAAAGTACTTTGTCGTGGCTCTTCCTATCCCACTGAAACAGCATACATCATGCAGCAGTACCTGTGGGTTTTTGGTGGAACAGCTGTGTAAATGGCTTCATAAAACTTTCATTGCTGTTTTGTGTGCATACACAGATCTTATGCCCTGCATGAGGCTAGACATGGGTTTTATTTTTTTCATAGTAGGAAGAAGAGAAATGTATACATTACATGATTTAAATAGTTGATTTTTATGTGTACTTAGTGTTTTAGAGCAAGGCAGAACATTGTCTAACTTAACAGTTATCAACTAAGTAATGGAGAAATTGCACAAGGCAGAAGTTTTTTAATACTTAACACTGATCAGCTAACTTAGTTCTTTTCCTACAGCTAATTCAAAATGTGCATAAATGTATTCTGTCTCCATTAATTCAACCCATTTAAGTTTTTGAAAATGCAACCCACCACAATGACAACAAAGGAATGGGCATATTTGAGTAGATCATTGCAATATGAAAGTCTTCCAAGTTGTCTCCTGAACTTCTCATTCAGTAGGCAATTCCTGGCCAGCAGCCCAGCAGATTCCTCAGCCAAGCTCCTTGTCTTCCATGCCCCTAAGCCAGCTGTGGGGGCTAAGTGTGGCTCTGAACGCTGCAAGCCCTGAAGGGGAAAGGTGTTTTGATGGCTGCCTGTCCTGCAAACAGACAACTTCCATTGGCTGGAAACCAGCCAGTGGGAACTATGAGGTTTGGGTAGGGCAGGCAGGGAGCGTGGCTGAGGCATCCATGGTCCAGATCCAGTGGCTTAGTGTGCTAGATCTGGTCCATGGGCCGTATTTTGCCTGCCCCTATGCTATATAGAATTCATCTTAAAAAACTGAATTTATTGGTGTCCTCTTGTGCATCATGAAACAAGGTTAAAATCCTCAGAATACGAGTGTAAAGGTTGTGCACTGCACTGTAGATATTTGTGTGTGAACTAGCTAAATTTCTGTACTGTCACATCTTGGAGTTGCTTTGACGATTTGTCCATGTGAATGAAGACTTTTTAAGTTAGTTTGAGCTCCAAAAGCTGCCCCTCAATACTATCACTGACCTATATGGTGTGTGACTCAGTACATAAAGGTGTTCATGTCAGATGGGATTGAAAATGCTACTTGTGTCATGGGTACATTTATTTTCTCTTTCGGCTCAAGGTTGGGGCCGGCCTTTTGAAAGGAATATATTCAGCTCATAGGCCTATCTACCCTTAACCTAGTCGAATATCCTGATCTATGATTCACTGGAATAATGCAGCAGCTTTGCACTGCTCCTGGAAGCTCGAGATGGTTATGGATAGACAGGTTTGGCATGACCTGTAATTCTCAGATTTTAGCTGTGTGTGTGTGTGTGTGTGTGTGGTGTGTAGTGTCTATGCTGATTCTTTTAGAACTGTCAGGTACTTTGTTGTCATTGTCTCTCAGGATTACTGACTTGTCCCTGACTTTTGCAGACACAGATGGAACTGTAGCTGGGTGAGCAGAAGAGATGTAAAAATGTGGTTGAAAATTTAACTGTGTAACCATTAAATATCATAATAGTTACGTGTGCTGCGGGCTCTGCAGTATAAAACTTATTAAAGCTTTATGTTGCAGAGCCCACAGAGAAGCCACCTTCCCAGGAGCGGGGCAGGCAAGGACTGCTACTATTGGCCCCGCTCCCAGGGGGAGTCTGCTGTGGAAGCAAAGCTGCCTCCCCGAGAGCAGAGCCAGCAAGGGCTGCTGGCCTCATTCCCAGGGAGCCAGCATGTAGCCTGTCGTGGGGAGGCTGGACAGGGCTTGCCATGGACAGGGGCTCTGCGGGCCTGGAGCAGCTCTCTGTCCAGGGCAGATGGAGAGATGCTCTAGCCCCTACTGGTTAACCAGAACCAGTAAGTCTAATCCGTTGAAGGTGGGGGTTTCTGATTAACCAGTTAAGCTTTTACATCCCTAGTGGACAGATCCATTCTTTTTTGGGAGAGCCCAGAGGTAGGAATATATAATGATTTATCTGCCCTTAATGCTGTCTTGTGACACACTGCAGGAGTTTGTTGTTACCCCCTTCCTGTTCAGCCTAAAGAAAGATCATAAAGGTGAATTGTTCTTTAAAATGATTGAGAGGGGTAGCTGAGTTAGTCTGTAACAGGAAAAACTTAAACAACAAATAGTCTCTTAGTAGCATGATGATAAAGTAGATTATGTGCTGTGCTTTTGTTTGGCAGGTGGATGTGAGCAGGAAAGGTATTTAAAAGGAAATCCTGTTTTTACATTCCTTTGCTCCATTTTCATGTTTTAAGTTTCTGGCTGAAAAGAACTGGTCTCTTTTTCCCTCTCTCAAATAGCTTTACAAGAGTTCATTATCTTAGCACTTGAATTTCTGTACAGTCTTCCCATGAAAAATCTTGACAGCTACATAGATGAAGCGTCAGATGTGCTCACGGAGCTATACAAAATAGAAAAGACTGCCTAGGAAGAAGCACTGTGGCTGGGGATCGGGGGATCATAGTGAATCACAAGTTAAATATTAGTCAACAGTGTAACGCTGTTGTAAATAAAAGCAAACATCTTCTGAAACATCCCAGAATGGAGAGTTGTAAGCAAGACATGAGATGTGATTCTCCCAATGTGCTGAGGGGGCTTCAGCTGGAATATTGTGTCAAGTTCTGCGCACCACACTTCAGGAAAGATGTGGAGAAATTGGAGAAACTCTGGAGGTGACAGAACAGTATTCAAGTACATAAAAAGGAGGAGGATGAAAAAATTGTTCTCATTAACCTTTAAGGGGTTGGACAAGAAGCAACGGGCTTAATTGAAGCATAGGGGTGTGGTGGGGTTAGCTTGGACATTACCAAAAACTTCCTGTCAGGATAGCGAAGCACCAGAACAATTGATTAGGAAGGTTGTGGAATCTCCATCATTGGGTTTTCTAAGAAAAGGTTAGACACATCTGTCAGGAGTGGTCTAGTTATTACTTAGTCTTTCCTTGAGTTGGGGCGGGGTCTTGACCTAAAGAGGTCTCTTACAGTCTTACACGTCTATAATTTTATACATAACACAGGTGGAATGGAAGTCCTGTATATGCCTCTTTCAACACGTGGCCTTGAGATATCTTTGTATAAAATGAAAGATTAAGCTACCAGTAACATAATTTCTTTCATGAAATACAGAAAATGGCAACAAAGTAGGACATGATTGCAATTTAAGGGAAATGGTGCAGATAAATCCACTTTAATGGATCTGTTTAGCAGCTGCAGAAACCTTAATACCCCATTATTTATTCCTGTTGGCTTGTTGACCTTAGTGAGAAGAAATGCAGGACTCTTTTGGTTTGTGGTTCAGTAACATAAGGTGTCCAGTCTTTTTATTTTTCTTAAATTGAAGTAAATGATTTCCACAGTCTTGGAAAGGTGAGCTCTTGTAATTAATTAAGGCAATTCATTTTTTTTTTCATTTTCTGTGTTTCTTGTGTTAAACTAAATTGTTTTGGACTATTTTGAAGTCCTGGGCTGCATTTTCATGAAGAGGAATCTACACCAAATAGTAAGGGAAGAAAGCTGATTGAGCAAACATGGTCCCTATGACCTAATGGCAGGTGGGAGAAAAATTGAGGCTGGACTTGAACCATGAAGATTATTATTCAAATGAGACTTACTTGTTTTTAATCAAAATCACAGACATGATGATAAGCCATTTGTTTTTGTAAATATTTCTCTCTAAAGTTTTTTCAGTTCCAATAAAACTGTAGTTCCAGAGAATTTTGTGGTTTAATGTAGCCTATTTATAGACTTCCTCTCAACCAAAATAAATATATATGTATGTATATTAATGGATTCCTCTGACCTTTTGCAATGTGGAAGTGCCAATGTGAGCTGCATATGTAAGGGATTTAATAAATGCTGAAATTTTGTAAAACTATAAAAAGACGTCATAAATTATAGTTTCTTAACTGTATGGACATTTTTCTTTCCTTTGTGTGACATGCTGCTTATTAGAGGAGTGTTAGCCTGATGGAGCTGATACTGAATTCCATTATGGAAGCATGTGCAGTGGCAGTGCATGATGCTGCTACTTGTGTATCAACCCTGACCTCCAAGAACAACAATGTGGGTTGTTGGTTTTTTTTAAAATATTTTGTTTCTTATCCATTTATGGCTGCCAAGTTATTTATTGCTTTTGCTTTTAATTTTTCTGCAGTTTTTCTTGGTGTGTGCATTTATTTTTTATTCCTGTGGATCCTGCAAAAAAAAAAAAAGGTATTTACCTCAGGGACTTCTCTACCTTAGTTCTCCTGTCTCCTTATGGAGTGTCCCTGTGTTTGTTTGGAAATGGTAATGGGGGTTGGGAGAGTAACAGGACCTGCTGGGTTCATGGAATCATATGTAATGTGGGCAGTCCAGGAATATAGTGGATATTGTAGCTGAGGTGTGATTTGGGCTGCTGTTTTGTGAATGCACACCCCAGCCCTCATTCAAACTCCAGACAGAAACCAGCTAAAGGGAGGAGTTTGAAGCTCTGTTCCTGGTCCATGTGCAGCAGACACTCCTGACTTTTCTGTACCTATTCTAGTCTTCCAGGTAAAAGGCTGAAGGTGGGGGAAAGAATGAGTGTTAGCTGCAGAGGTTGGAGGGGGAGGGAGCAGAACTGCACAACCTGCTCCTCATCTGTCTTCTGTGATAAGGAATCTGCTTTTAGTCAGAGGGCTGCCTCATCATCTTTGAGTAAGGTCACTAAAGGGAAGGGGAACAAGTTCCTGTCCAAAATGTGGACATAAACGGAGACATTAACTGGGTGCATGGAAAGAAAGTATCAGTAGAGAGGAGTATCCAGTTAGGCAATCCTGAATACTGGTCAAGATGTCTTGCTTACCTGATTCTCTCCACAGAGGTTTTCTGTGCCTCTAGAATGTCCACTGATGTTGAGAAGGCGTTTTTTTTTTTTTTTTAATTCACCAGAGTTGTCAGTTATGCACATTAACTCCTTCACTGTGAAGTGTTTTCACTTACTGCAAGTTATTTTGAGTAATGGCATATATGGGCACAGTCAGACAACTATCAGAGCAGGATATCCAGCCTAAGTACCTGGTACATTCGGGGGACAGAGAATGAGAGACCTGGTGCTTTGTCCTAGGGTAAAAGATTGTGGGAAGAAGCCCCACAGAACCCCAGAATTTTCCTCAGTCTCTGTCACCAATGGAGAACTCCAGAGCTGAATGTGGGTTGTTTTGGGTTTTTTTGTTTGTTTGTTTGTTTGTTTTTAAAGCTGTGAGGACTCCAAAATGAATTAAGCTTCCTTTTAGATTTCCTTGTAACTCAAGAGGAGCTGGACACAGCCCAATGCTGAGTCAGCAGAGGGACAACATTATTGTGAAAGAATCTCTGAATAATTGTAAAATACAGATTTTTCAGGAATAAATTGCAAAACTGACAACTTGAACACTGCAACTGACATCTTGCAGGGTTTATTCAGAGTTTTGGGTTAAAATGTAAAATTCTTCTTTGAGTGATTGCTCATGTCCATTCCAATATAGGTGTGTGCATGCAGCGTGCACGCATCGTCGGAAGATTTTCCCTCAGCAGTACCCTTAGGGCCAGCAGGGAGCCCCCTGCAGTGGCGCCAGTATATCAGTGCATATATACCCCTGCTGGCCACTTCCCCACTCAGTTCCTTCTTACCGCTGTGACGGTCATTGGAACAACCTCAGCTCCCTTCGAGTTGAGCTCTCACTTGCTAATTCCTTGATTGTTTATCTCTGTGCTTCAGTTAAGTACCTGTGAACTTACTTTAAAGACTCTCCTTTGTGTTTGTCCTCTTCACCCTGCCGCGGTGGGCAGGGCATGCCCGGCCATCAGGGCTTCAAACCCTGCAAGAAATGTGGCAAGTCTGTGCCCTGCAGCGATCCGCACTCATCTTGTTTGAAGTGCTTGGGAGAATCGCACATAACATCAGTGTGCAAAATCTGCAAGGCTTTTAAACCCAGGACTAAGCGAAAGCGCGAGTCTCGCCTCCATGCACGCCTAATGGAGTCAGCTCTATGGCCAGTACCAGCCTCGGCACCGGTCCTGGCACCGAGCACAGGCAGCGCACCGGCCTCGGTGCGGGACGCCTCAACGCGCTGCCCTTCCCCGGCACCACACAGGGCCAGGTGTCGCTCCCACTCACTGGCATCGCCTAGAAAGAGGCGGCCGGACAGGGGTCGGTCCCTGCTTGGGCATGCGCCCTCCATGCGCCCCTCGGTGTGGCACGTGGCGCCTGACAGCCCACATCCTGGGCCTTCGAGGCCGGGCGATTACCTATCCCGGCGGTGGGGTGATAGCTCCCCGGAGGACCTTCTCGACCCATCCACCCCAAAGGCACTGGAGGTGGCTAGGGTGCTCATCGAGTCGTTCCCCTTGCCTCCTCCTGCTGCGACACCGCCTAGATGGCACGGGGATTCCTGGCACCACTTGCTGCGGGCGCCCCGAGAGCAGCAGCATGAGGCGCGTAGCCTCGGGCCGCAGTTGGCTTGGCCCTCGGCACCGGGCTCAGAGACAACACCGGCACTGACAACAGACGAGCCCCGGTGCCACGGCGCCTGACCTGCCTGAGGAACCGGCATTGGTCATGCCTCCTCCGCCCCGGCACCATGGCAAACCTGAGGTTATGTCCCGCCAGGCTCTGCCACACTCGACATTGGCGCCTCCGTGGTCCGCGTTGGATTACTTTTCCGACTCCGACGCGGCATCTGCGTGGTTGTCTAGGGGCTCCAGGTCACGCTGCCGGCACCGGTCCCAATCATGGCACCGTTCCCGATCACAGTACCACTCCCGGCACCGGTCTCCTTCACACCAGCAGCAATGGGGGCAGCCAGTCTCGGTGCCGCTGCTGCAACAAACCTGGCCTCCCCAACTATCTGGACAATGGCCTTTTTGGACTCCCTGGGCTTATCGCCAGGGCTCTGTGCCTCCCCGACCGGCCTCCTCCATTTTAGGGCCTTGGGTTCCCCGTCGGCTACCCCCTTGGTCCGGTCTCCCACCTCGACACACTCCCTGCCCCCAGGCTAATCATCCCTGGGCCCAGAAGGGAGTACTGGCCAGGCAAGCCAACCGGGTCCCCCTCCTCCCTTTGTGACCACCCGAGGGTCCAGAGCACAGGGACGCCCCCATGGGGGACATTGCAAAGGGGTCATTGTCCTCCTCTCCGGATGAAGCGCTGGTTGACGCGGCACCCCCTATGCCCTCTATGGATGCCAGGGCCCATCAGGACCTCCGCCACGGCCTGGCCCAAAACCTAGGGGTTCAGGCGGACAAGGTGGTCGAGGACTCTGACCCGACTGTCAACATTCTATAAGCCGACACCCCCTCTAGAGTGGCACTGCCTATAAATAAGACCGTTGCCAAGATCTCGGCCACCCTCTGGCAAATGCCGGCTTCCATTCCATCCACCGATAAGCAAGCCAAGCGTAGATACTTACCCTGGAGGGTAATGAACACCTTTTCTTGCACCCTCCCCCTCGGCTCCATGGTGGTCCAGGCAGTCAACCAGAGTGAGAGGCAGGGGCAACCAGCGGCCACCCCTAACACCAAGAACGCCAAAAAGGTGGATTTACTGGGCAGGAAGGTCTATGCTTCTGGGGGCATCCATTACCGGATTGCTAACCAGCAGGTCCTCCTTTCCCGGTACGGCTATAACACCTGGGTGTCAATGGCCAAGTTCGCGGACTTGCTCCTCCGGGACTCCTGGGCAGAATTTAGAGCCCTGCAAGAGGAGGGACGCACGATCTCCAGAGCGGCTCTGCAAACAGCGCTCGATGTGGCTGACGCCGCATCACGGGTCATGGCTACAGGGGTAGTGCTGTGTGTCAGCTCCTGGCTGCAGGGTTCTGGGGTGCCTCCCGAGGGCCAAAACACCCTCCAGGACCTCCCCTTTGAGGGTACCTCACTCTTTTTGGAGCAAACGGACCAGCGCCTCCACAGGCTGAAAGACACAAGGGACACGCTCAAGTCTTTTGGGCCTGCACACCCCAGCCACGCAGAGGCATTCCTTCGCGAGTAGGAGTGCTACCAGGATGCGTCCTCAAGGCCCGCGGCCCGACTTCACACGCCGCCAGGGCAGGAGCAATAAAGGCAGGAACAACCGCTGTCGCTCCCGCCCATCCTCTTGACTCCAACCAGGGGCCCTCCAACAAGCCCCCGGGATCCCACCAGGGGTTTTGACGGGACCCTCAAGGGCCTCGTACCAGCCTCCCTATTCCCCTTCCGGGACCGTCTATTCCGCTTTATCCAGGCCTGGAGGTCAATTACATCAGACCGCTGGGTCCTGGAGATAGGAAGGGAATGGAGTAGCCCAATTTCACTATCGCCCCCAGCCTCCCACCACATCCCTTTTCAGGGACCCATCTCATGAATCCCTACTGCGGGAGGAAGTGAGCCACCCCCTTGAGATGGGGGCCATGGAACCCGTCCCTCACGAACATTGGGGGAAGGGTTTTTACTCATGGTTCTTTCTAGTCCCCAAAGCAAAAGGGGGTCTTTGCCCAATCCTAGACCTCAGGGCTCTGAACTACTTCATCGTGAAGAGGAAGTTCAAAATGGTGACCCTGGCATCTATTATCCCTTCCCGAGCACTCGGAGACTGGTACGCCGCTCTCGATCTAAAGGATGCCTATTTTCACGTCTCGATTGCCCCCTCCCACCGCAGGTTTCTGCATTTTACGGTGGGCCGGGACCACTACCAATTTACAGCCCTCCCCTTTGGTATCTCTACGGCCCCTCGGGTCTTCACCAAATGCATGGAGGTAATGGCTGCAGAACTCAGGAGAAGGGGTGTCCAACCGTTCCCTTGGACGACTGGCTCCTCCGAGGGGGGTCGGACGCCCAGGTGAGGAATCATATCGCCATGGTCCGAGACCTTTTTCTAGAACTAGGTCTCCTGTTAAACCTGGACAAGTCCACCCTAGTCCCCACTCAAACAATAGAGTTCGTGGATGCCACCCTGGACTCCCGGTCCCAGAGAGCCTCCCTACCCAACTCACGCTTCCTCACGCTGAAGGCGGAGGTTACGTCGCTTCCCGACGGCTACCGTTTGGACTTGCATGCATCTGCTAGGCCTCACGGCCGCTTGCACTTATGTAGTGCAACTTGCCAGACTGCGCATGTGTCCTCTGCAAATGTGGCTCGCATGGGTGCACAGGCCAACCGCCCACTCCTGGGACAGGGTTCTGACCGTCCCTACGAGTGTCGTCCTTGCGCTACAGTGGTGGACTCGCCAAGAGGAGGTCTGTTCAGGAGTCCCGTTCTCCAGACCAGCCCCGTCACTCTGGCTCGTAACGGACGCGTCGGATACGGGCTGGGGAGCTTACCTTGGGGAACTGCACACTCAAGGTACGTGGTCCCTGCACGACTCCTCCCTACATATCAATGTCAGGGAGCGCAGGGCAGTCTGGCTTGCGTGTGCGGTTTTCCTTCCCCACTTGAGGGGCAAGTCTGTCCTCGTTCTGTCGGACAACACGACAGCCATAGCATATACAAACAAACAGGGTGGGACCCGCTCCCCCCACCTGTGCTCCGAGGCACTCCACCTCTGGGAGCTCTGCATTGGGGCGGATATCCACCCGGCAGTCTCGTACCTCCTGGGCTCCCAGAACGTCCTGGCGGACAGGCTGAGTAGGTCGTTCACGAGTCACGAGTGGTCCCTATGTTGGGACATAGCCCAATCCATTTTCCATGCATGGGGGTTTCCCCACCTGGACCTGTTTGCCACAGCCCAGAATGCCAAGTGTCCCCGCTATTGCTCCCTCCTGGGACAGGGACAGGGTTCCCTAGGGGATGCTCTCCTTGTTCATTGGCTGCAGGGCCTGCTCTATGCCGTCCCACCGTTTCCTCTAGTCAACAGGGTTTTGCCGAAGGTAAGGGAATTCAGGTCCCTACTAATCTTAATCGCCCCAGCATGGCCGCAACAGCATTGGTACTCGATGCTCCTCAACCTCTCGTGCGAGAGGCCCGTAGCCCTCCCATTAGTCCCGGACCTCATATCACAGGACTCGGGCAGGCTGCACCACCCAGACCTGCAGTCCCTCCACCTGACAGTGTGGAAGCACCGTGGCTAACGGCTCAGGAGCTCCAGTGCTCCCAACGGGTCCAGGAGGTCCTGCTAGGCAGCAGGAAACCGTCCACTAGATTCACTTATCTGGCTAAATGGAAACACTTCTGTTCCTGGGCATCCCAACAGGGGGTACGCCCAAGATGGGTACCGGTTCCCAGGATTCTAGACTACTTACTAGATCTTAGGCTCCAACACCTGTCGTCCTCATCCATTAAGGTCCACCTGGCAGCCATATCGGCCTTTCATCCAGGGGAAGGGGGCAAAACGCTGTTCGCCAACCCGATGGTTAATAGATTTTTGAAAGGCCTGGATAGACTCTACCCACGTGTACGGCTCCCTGTCCCGCAGTGGCATCTAAACCTGGTCCTCTTTAAGCTTATGGGACCCCCATGTGAGCCGATGGCTACGTGTTCGCTCCTCCACCTATTATAAGGAGCGAACACTTAGCCATCGGCTCAAATGGGGGTCCCATAAGCTACTATCCTGGTAGCAATCACATCCGCGAGGCGGGTATCCGAGCTTAGGGCACTCATGTGTGATCCCCCTTACACGGTATTTTTTAAAGACAGTGTCAGACTCCGCCCCCATCTGGCTTTTCTGCCGAAGGTGGTTTCCTCTTTTCATACTTCCCAAGATACTTTCCTCCAAGTTTTCTTCCCTAAACCACACGCATCTGGGAAAGAACAGGTCCTGCACACGTTAGATGTTCGGAGGGCGTTAGCTTTTTATTTAGACAGAACTAAACCCTTCCGTAAGTCACAGCAGCTCTTTGTAGCCATTGCGGAACGTATGCAGGGTCAGCCCGTATCCACTCAGAGGTTTGTTTTATGGATAACCGTTTGCATTAGGGAGTGCTACTCTTTAGCGGGCACACCAGCCCCGCCCCTCAGGGCACACTCCACGAGGGCGATGGCGACATCCACTGCTTTCACCCTGCAGGTCCCCATTTCAGACATCTGTAGGGCTGCCACGTGGTCTTCGGTCAATACGTTTGCTAACCATTATGCCCTTCCACAGCAGGCCAGGGAGGACGCCGCCTTAGGTAGGGCGGTAATTTCTTCCTCCGGCCCCCTGCCTAGTTAGGTTCTGCTTTGGAATCACCTATATTGGAATGCACATGAGCAATCACTTGAAGAAGAAAGAACGGTTACTTACCTTGTAACTGTGATTCTTTGAGATGTGTTGCTCATGTCCATTCCAAATCCCCACCCACCCCCCTTCTCTGCCGGTAGCGTACTGGTAAGAAGGAACAGAGTGGGGAAGGGGCATATATGCACTGATATACTGGCGCCAATGCAGGGGGCTCCCTGCTGGCCCTAAAGGTACTGCTGAGGGAAAATCTTTTGACGACACGTGCATGCTGCACGCACCCACCTATATTGGAATGGACGTGAGTAACACATCTCGAAGAATCACAGTTACGAGGTAAGTAACCGTTCTTTACTATGTATTAGGATTTAGCTTTTAGTTCTTGACTAATGGGGTAGTATCTATATTTTCTTATAATTTTACTCACTACATTTTTGCTATAATAGAGAATGTTAGTATTGATGTAAAAATATGTTTGATGTATATGATATGCTTATAAGTTCTGAATGCTTCTATTTCACCCCCATCTCTCATGATTAGATAATGCTTACTGTAAGGTCTTGCTTCCTGCTAGCATTACAAATTAAGCTGTACCTCTTGTCTGTTTCACAAACTAAGTTATGGAAGATTCCTTTGTTTTTTTTGTTCCTTTAGTCAACAAAGGAAATCTTGTCTGAAACGCTGCAAAATTGTTTGGTGTGAGTGCAGGATGTGTAAGTGTGAAAGCCATCACAAATGCCCACTTGGTCAAGAAGAAGTGGAAACCTTGAAGCTAACCAGGAAACGTCCATTGTTTCTGAGGCTGAATTAAATTAGCAGAATTGACAAACCCTGGACACAGGCAGACACCCTACAGAGTGAGATAGAAACAGACGACAGTGGGCGGTCTGAAAATAACCATCAAAGAATAACTGGAAAAACCTTAAGATTAACGCCATTTAAGGATGAATGATTGCAGCATGACACTGCAAAACCCATAGATTCCAATGGGAACTTACACGGATAAAGTGGGGGGTGGGACTTTTGCCGTTAGACTCTGGGTTTGGTCCTGCAAGCCAAGCCTTAGAGGAGCCTCAAATCGTGATTGAAAGACCCTGACTCCTCAGTAAGTCAACCTTGCCTGGCCAAAAGATGGACTTGAACCATGGCAGACTGGTAACTATACACCATATGCAAGACCTGTGTGTGTATGTGCGTGTGGGTTTGTCTTTGTGAAGCATATGCTAGCTGCTTTGATATTATATTCTTAATAAACACAGCGTCTTGCCTTTTCCCCTAAAAAGATCCTGTGTGCTTCTTGTAAGCATAACTCTATTACACGTAGACCTTTCTTTTTACCCAATGCGGCCAGAAGCAAGGAGTGCAGTTTGTAAGTCAGGGGTGCCTTTCCATCCAAACCTATTAAACCAAAGATGACCTCTCTTACATGATTTTCTCTGTCTTTTAATTGATGAGCAAGTTTTAGGAGTCTGTTTCCTCCTCTTAATTAAATGCTTTAAAAAGTCTGCAAATAGAACGGTTTGTGTGGTATAGATACCAACTTACAAGTTCTTATCTCTGCAAACCTGGCACATTCAGTAATGCTCCTTACAAAAACCTACACTAAATAGCACACGATAATGTGCTTAAAGACTTCTTTATAAAGGGTCAGAATTAAATTTGGGCATGCACCCTTAATTTTGGCCTTTCCTTACCTCTGGGTGCTTTAACCACACTGCCTTAATCTGTTAACCAAGCTTTTTGCATGGAAATACCTATTAATTTTTTTCAAATATTGGAAAAAGGGTGGGGAGGAAGAGGTACATTTTCCAGTATGCCAGAATTCTGTTGGCTTGCAACAAACTGGCAATAGTGAGTATGAATTCTGTAATCTGGAACTGTATGGCTAGATATCACCAAAGACCAAGGAACAGTGTGCAACAGAGCATTTCAATGGTGTCCTGTCATACAGCTGTAGATTATAGAAGTTAAACCTTATACGAAATGGTCACTTGAGTGCTGATCTATATCAAAACAGCATTTTGAAGCCTCTTTGCACCCCTAAAATCTCCATCAATCCTGCCTAATTACTTTCAACTTTACAAGGGCTTAAAGTCTTTTCTTGATGCCCTGGCTGTACTTTCTAATTCAGTTGGATCTCCCTGGTCTGGCATCCTGACCAGTCCCAAATGAGGGAATTTGCTGGACCAAGGGAGGTCAATGCTGGCCCCTCTGCAGCTGGCCACTGGACTCTCCCAAGGAGCTGCCAGTCTCCTGGCTGGGCTTCCCTCCTGGCCACTGGCCTCAACTCCCAGGTTCCTGTCCCAGTTACTGAGTTCAGAAGAGAAGAATGGGGGGGAGGGGATTTGATAGCAGCCTTCAGCTACCTGAAAGGGAGTGCAGTTCCAAGGAGGGTGGAGCTAGGTTGTTTTCGTGGTGACAGACGACAGAACAAGAAGCAATGGCCTCACATTATAGTGATGAGGACTAGATTGAATATTAGGAAAAAATATTTCTATAGGCAAGTGATGAAGCACTGGAAATGGTTGCCTAGGGAGGTGATAGAATCTCCATCTTTAAAAGATTTTTAAGGCCACGTTTGACAAAGCCCTGGCTGGGAGACTAGTTGGGATTGGTCCTGCCTTGAGGAGGGAGTTGGATTAGCTGACCACCTGAGGTCTCTTCCTACCCTAATCTTCTATGAATCTATGTTGAACACATCTCAAATAACTAGTTACAGAAAAGTTAATAACCATTTTATATAGAAATCTTGAACTGCTCTGACTATATCAGTTTAGCTAAAATAGCACAACTTGCATGTGTAGATGAGCCCTTGCAAGATGCTGGGAAGGTCAGTTTAATAACCCCTATTTTATAGATGGGGAAAGCTGGGACAGAACTTAATGGCTTGCCCTATATTGCACATAGAAGTCTTGGGTATTTGCAGTCCTGTGCTTTCACCACAAGATTATTCTTCCCCTTTCCAGTCCCTTATTTAGCCCTTTTCAGACATGGTGGTAAGGATTGAATTACACTAAATAAATAACTCAGTACACCAAAATGAATTAATGAATTTGTATGAAACTACTCATTCAAAGTGGGATTTTTTTGGTAACTCTTCTCAATGACTATTTATAAGGTGGTTGGATTACATCTAGTACTTTTTTTGTAATGGTACTGCCTGGTACGCAGTACCGGCACCTCTAGACGCAGTACCGACACCTCCAGTCAGAGCTCAACAACTTTTCCCCTGGAGTACTGGCTTTTTTTTTTTTTTTAACAACAAAAGCACTGATACATCTGATGTAGAAACTGATTTCCCTAGAAAGGCCTGCTCAAATTTACAGAGGGTTAGAACATTTCAGACTAATCTTATTTATGATAACTTTTTCTCCCCTTTGGCAGCAATATCTATGTTTTGCTCTTCTTGACATAAGTACCATCTACAGTAAAACTCCAATAGTCCGGCATCCAATAATCCGGCACTCCTGATAGTCCAGCATCAAAATGGCAAGAGCCTAGTGAGTGAGCTTCGCCAAAAAATGAGTCACAAGGTAACAGCGGCAGCAGCTGAACTGAGCAAAAAGGGTAAAAAGGCTTAAAAACTAAAACATTACAGTATACTGTATACAGTATGACAATAAAAAGGGTTAAGAACACTTTATATACAGTATATAATGTATACAGTATATATATAACCTGCTTATAGTACCTCCTGATAGTCTGGCATATTTGATAATCCGGCACCACCTAAATCCCATAGGTTCCGGATTATCGGAAGTCTACTGTATATTATTTTTTTTCCTTTTGGTTTTGGTTTTTTTACAACCTGCCACCAGATGGCGTTCTCTTCTCAAAGAAGTTCCTTATTAAGTACTTAAGACCCAGAGAAGCCAAAATGAATTCCTCCGTTCTGGAATCTGAACATTATTTCATATTAATGACTTTGAATACTTGTCCGCGGCATTTTATTTAGTCTTAGTTGTTTAAAAGGTAATCCAGAGGATCTATTTTGGTTTTGAGATGTTGATTGGTGGCAGTTTTGTTAAACAATCTTGACATCCCCTGGAACATATAAAGGTAGGATTTTTCCCTATTAATTTGTACATTGTCCTCTGAGGTGTAATTTTAGATTAGGATTGGGCAAACAATTCAGGTGAAAAATCCCAGCATACTACATTTGTAACTGCTGAACTGATCCCTGGCCTTAGTTTTACTCAGACTTCAGAATTGTGACATCAAAGCTAGTTTCAGGGGAAGGTGGCTGAAGAGCATGTGCACTCCAAGATTACAATTCCTTGAATTTATGCAATGAGACTTGGATACATATCCACAATCCATGGACTTCTGCACAGCTCTAACTAAACTTGCAAAGTCATCGACTGTGAGCAGAGTGGGTTCACTCAGCATGGATTCCTTGGGTGGCAATTTCTTCTTCAGCTGTTCCAAACAGTACATCAGAAATCTGGAGAGGAGACCTCCAAAATCTGCACACTCTGGCTACAGCTATACTATGGCTACGTCTACACTGCTTCCCTCTTCCGCAAGAGCCTATGCAAATGAAGCGTGGATTAGCATATTGCTGCACTTCATTTGCATAATTAATTAGAAGCCGTTTATGCGCAAAAAGGCACTGTCTACAGAGCGCCTTTTTGCACATAAAAACCCTTTTGTGCAAGAGCCGTTCCTCATTTTTTCAGGAAGAACGGCTCTTGTGCAAGAGGGGGTTTTTGCGCAAAAAGGTGCTCTGTAGACGGCGCCTCTTCGCAAAAACGTCTTGTGCAAAACCAGTGCCTAATTAATTATGAAAATGAAGTGCAGCAATATGCTAATCTGTGCTTCATTTGCATAGGCTCTTGCGGAAGAGTGAAGCAGTGTAGACGTAGCCTTCGAGTTTTGCCAAAAGAGGCAATGCCAATGAAGTGCGGATTAGCATTTTCTCATGCTTGATTTGCATAATCTCTTGGTCCGTTTTTGCACAAGGGGGTTTTGCGCAAAAACAAGCAGTTTGGACGTTTCCTTTTGCGTAGCATCAGGCTCTTGTGCAAAAAGGAAACGTCCCACTGCTTGTTTTTGCGCAAAACACCCTTGCGCAAAAACGGGCCAAAAGATTATTCAGATGAAGCACGAGAAAATCTAATCTGCGCTTCATTTGCTTTGCCTCTTTTGGCAAAACTCATAGTGTAGGCAAAGCCCCTAGGACCCAATACTTAGTGCAGAAGCAGGATGGGAGGATAGCTGCAGAAAAGAAGCCAGCCAAGAAGACTGGTTCAATCCTGCTCCCTTTGAAGTTAACACTCTCATTAAGAAATGAGAGCAGACCCAGTAGACTCTCATCCTCAGCTATTTTAGAGCTATAGGACCCTACTTCCAGAGCACAGACAGAAGTGTAGTGTGGGTTTAGGTTCTGCACATTTTGAAGTTTGGTAATTTAAAAATCTGGGTTGTATAAATCACTTTTTCCATGTATCTCATTCCCTTATATTTATTGTAGGGTTTAAAATTGCAATAAATCAGTTGAACACATGTGTACGCTTTTCTGATCAGCAGCAAAACTCCTGATTCTCTTCGTTGTAGTTTTGGTTGAATGGATAGGTACACACACAAGTTTGCTTTTGTTATGGTTTAGGTAGTTTATATTAAAACAGCATGGTGAAGTATTCTGTAACTTCTGAATATTTAATGAGACAAAATTGGTAGCTGCAAACATTACAATAAATGTGGATGACAAATGATTCAATGAATTGGCGAGGGCATCTGAAGCTTTTTCTAAATCACCAGTCTGATTCCAGCTTAGGTTGGTGGTGACTGACATCCATTGCCATCTCACAGCTGTTTAACCCATGTGAAATGAGTGGGTGATTTCTATCTGTTACCTCATACAGTAGTTTTCAACCTGTCATCTGTGGGCCCCTGGAAGTCAGCACACTATAAAAGGTTGCCAAAGGGGTTTGCACCTCCATTTGAAATGCTTGTAGGAATCTTCAAATGGAAAAAAAAAAAAAAGTTGAATACCAACATGCTGGTATATATGGGCCTTGAGCATGAAATCAGCCATCACAATGCTTATTGGGATTCCTTTTGACAATCTGAGCAAAAATCCCAGAGAAGACAAAATCAGTGAGACTGAGGTACTGTTGGAATTTTACAGTTCAAGCAGCGACTCCTAACAACATTGAGTCAGGTTGGCTGGACAGTATTGGCATGCAATGTTGGGGCCAGTGATGTAAAGGGAAATCCTGTCTTACTAACCTATTAGAGTTCTTTGAAGGGGTTAACAAACATGCGGACAAGGGGGATCCAGTAGATATAGTATACTTAGATTTCCAGAAAGCCTTTTACAAGGTCCCTCACCAAAGGCTCTTGTGTAAATTACATGGCCATGGGATAAGAGGGAAGGTCCTTTCTTGGATTGAGAACTGGTTAAAAGACAGGAAACAAAGGGTAGGAATAAATGGTCAATTTTCAGAATGGAGAGGGTAACTAGTGGTGTCCCCCAAGGGTCAGTCCTAGGACCAATCCTGTTCAACTTATTCATAAATGATCTGGAGAAAGGGTAAGCAGTGAGGTGGTAAAGTTTGCGGATGATACCAAACTGTTTAGGATAGTCAAGACAGAAGCAGACTGTAAGGGACTCCAAGAAGATCTCACCAAACTGAGTGATTGGGCAACAAAATGGCAAATGAAATTTAATGTGGATAAGTGTAAAGTAATGCACATCGGGAAAAATAACCCCAACTATACGTACAGTATGATGGGGCTAATTTGGCTACGACAAATCAGGAAAGAGATCTTGGAGTTATCGTGGACAGTTCTCTGAAAACTTCCACACAGTGTGCAGCATGTCAAAAAGGCAAATAGGATGCTAGGAATTATTAAGAAAGGGATAGAAAATAAGACCCAGAATATTTTACTGCCCCTGTATATAAAACCTTGAATACTGTGTACAGATGTGGTCTCCTCACCTCAAAAAGATATTTTGGCCTTGGAAAGGGTTCAGAAAAGGGCAACTAAAATGATTAGGGGTTTGGAACGGGTCCCATATGAGGAGAGGTTAAAGCGACTGGGACTTTTCAGTTTAGAAAAGAGGAGACTGAGGGGGGATATGATAGAAGTATATAAAATCATGAGTGGTGTGGAGAGGGCCGATAAAGAAAAGTTATTTATTAGTTCCCTAAATAGAAGAACTAGAGGACATCAAATGAAATTAATGGGTAGCAGGTTTAAAACTAATAAAAGAAAGTTCTTCTTCACACAACGTGTAGTCAGCATGTGGAACTCCTTGCCAGAGGAGGCTGTGAAGGCTAGGAATATAACAGAGTTTAAAGAGAAGCTAGATAATTTCATGGAGGTTAGGTCCATAAAAGGCTATTAGCCAGGGGATAAAATGGTGTCCTTGGCCTTTGTTTGACAGAGGCTGGAGGGGGATGGCAGGAGACAAATCGCTTGATCATTGTCTTCGGTCCACCCCCTCTGGGGCACCTGGTGCTGGCCACTGTCGGCAGACAGGATACTGGGCTAGATGGACCTTTGGTCTGACCCAGTACGGCCGTTCTTATGTTCTTATGTTCTATTCTCTGGGTTGAGAGAGGTTTAGTCTTCAGGGCTGTCAACCTGCTAGTTTTCATTAACATCAAAATCACCTGAAAATTTGAATGAAATACGAACCTGACTCTTTGAGATGGAGAAAGGATCTTTAGTGCTCCTCTGAAATGTGAGCATATAATTTAAAAAATAGACAGGAGTAATATACAATTTGCATCTGCAAAGGACATGCTGTATACCACAAAGCACGTATACTCAAGTGGTAAAGAATACAAATTCAGTTTTCTTAAGGAAAATGACAGATCCTTAAATGAAGAAACATGAGGAGGGATATTTCTTTTTACCATACTACATTCATAGGCAATAAAGAGGTAACATTTTAATTAAAAAACTTACATCGGCTTTGTTGGAGCAGTACCTATGGCTTTTTCCAAAGTGACTGGTGATTCTGAGCACCTCAGTATTTAGTACCTAATTTAAGACACCTTTATGTAGTGTGCATAAATGAGGAAGGTGCCCAGTACTGGTTTAAAATAAGGCCCCCTGAAAGTGTCTGTAAATTGAACATTCAATAACTGAAGCACCCAAAATCACAAGTAATTTTTTTAAAATGGAGGCAGGCAGCACCACTTTATACTCTTCTAAAATCTTAGTATCTCATTTCCTTGCCTTGTCAGAGGCTTTTCAGTCAGTATCAGGAAATTTACATCAATTCTTGGCACTGTTTTTAAAGGGAGAAAGGGGGAACACCATAAAGTCTCACTTTCTGCCAACAACAGGAAGTATATTTCATTGACTCAGATAGCTTAATAGTTCCAGAGATGTCTTCTGTTGAGTCACCAAATGATTGGGCTCCAGAATTAATATTCTGTCATGCAATGCACTTGCATGGCAATTGTACGATGGAGTGCAGGCACTGAACTAAACTGTATTTGGCATATATAGTTTGTTTCTCCAAACTGATGCCCAATTCCCACATGTTTAAAGACTGATCACCTGAGAGGTGAGTGAGACACCTTCTCAGGTTGAAATTATAGCTTGGTGTATTTTTGTGCTATAAACTTGAACCTGGTCCCAGGGAAGACTTTCCAATGATTAGCATAGGAGTAGGACTGGACTGAGTTACTCATTATCCCCTACTTACTGTCTGACAGAGACATTGTCATTTAGTCAATCAGTTTCCCAGGTCAATGTGTTCATGAACATTCTTAGATGTACACTTTTTCTGATACTGTTACAGCTGATGGCCCCCATAATTGCTCTAATATGTTATAACATCACTATGATTGAATTGTCTTCTCACTCAATGGACCTGCTTTCTAGGGACCAATGTTTGGCTGCTCATTCTATTTCATTTTTTTCTTATTTAATTTAGGGTTGTCAGCTTTCTAGGTGGTGGTAACCAGATCCCTGAGGCCCCACCCTGGTCTGCCTCTTCCTTTAAGGCCACACTTCCTTCTCTGTTTCTTCCTTTCTCTCCCCCCCACAGTCCTGCCACTGTTGCTTACTCCTCTCCTGCCATCACTCACTGGGTCTTCTCCAGGTGCCTGCCTGCAGGTAGGAGGCAGCCCAAACTGAACAGAAGCGGGTGTGGGTTGTTGACCTAGCACTCCCTCCATCATGCCCCATAGTACCCAGGCTTTTGATTTGGGTGCCATTTAGGGTTTTCAGGTCCCTACTGTGGACTGGAATTTTTGGTTGAAAACTAAGCACCTACAATCCTAAAATATGTCTGGACACAAACTAAAAACCAGACTGTCCACATAGTGTTGCCCTTGCCACCTATCCAACTTCTAATTTAATTACAATTTCAGGAGCATAACTTCAAAGACCAGTGTTTCCTGTGCTAAATTTTGTGGGTTCCTTTATCTTCCTGTTGCACAGGTAGGTTTTTTTTAAGCAAGCATAGAGCAATTTGCAGAAAAGGGGCTATTTCTGATCTTTTTCTACTGCCTAACAAAAAACCTAAAATGTACAGCTAGCAGTAAAACTCTTTTTATCTTGGTGCAAATGTGATCATTTTCTCTGGAAAATAGAGCCATAGCTGGTCAGCTGTTCCTGCTCTTTATTCCCATCCTGACTAATCCTAATCCACTGCCTGTGATGTCATGATTGTACACAGTGAAGGACTGGAGCTTCAGTTGGGAAATATAGAATAGGAGCAGGTGAATTTATATGAGAATTGTCTCATGGGAAAAATCCCATTGACTTCTGTAGGTTTTGGAACATTTACAAATTTATAATTCTATGCACTTGGGTAAAACTTGTTTTTGCATTAGTATAGGTGTTTGTGTTAAAAGGGGGAGTCAGCCAACCCCACACATACCACAAAAAGGTCTTTACTCAACAGTTTTGTTTTTTTGGAATTTTACATGGTGGTAACTATTGCACGTGGACTGTGATGATTAAAAGTTACAAAAATGTCTTTCAGAAATGTAAGCAGAATATGCATCAATAAAGGTTGAATTTATGCCAGGTGCAAGAGGGCAGTGAATGAAGTGAGATTACACACAAGAAGAACCTGGCCCCACTTTGCTGCACATAAATGATTTTGAATGGTATTTTTTCAGATCTGCTAAATGACAAAACTACACACACACACTAACTTAGTTAAGTTTGTTACTTACATTTTGACACACGCTTAGAAAAGCAAAATGTTCATTTAATAATATTATCCCAAACTGTGCAAGTTTCCAGCATGCTGTGTAGAAAATGTGCATGACCCAGTAGCATGTGGAAATAATGGTTTTCAAAAGGAACATTTCTCTAATTGCAAAGGAAATTAGGCAAGCAGTTTATTTAGGAGAAGCAGAAGCAAAAGGAAAGCTGTTAGCTTTCCCTCCACCCCTTTTTCTCCAGAGAAGCTGTGGTGATCCTGCAAAACTTGACAAGCAGGGTGTAGCAAGTCCTTCTCTATTTTCTGGAAATCCCACCCTCTTTCCACAGCTTATCTTGAGTTTCTATTTTGCATATTGATAGTTGTGCAGACTTTTTTTTTTTTTTTTCAGCAACCCTGATGTACAAGTCAGCACGTTAACCAAATTCAGGAAACAGTTCCTTTTCTTTGGGTCTGATTCACTTATGCTATGTAGCTTTACTGACTTCTGTTGAGTTACTCCCAAATTCTGCTGGAATAATTGAGAGGTGAATCAGCCCCCTTAGTTTTGTTTCAGGCTGGGGGCAATATGTCTAATTTAATTTATTGGTTTAAAAATGTGTTTTGCCAACATCATACATCCACAGCTGGACCAAAGTGGGTCTTCAGCACCATGAGGCACTTTTTCTTGCTTTTTTTATATACCCATCTTGTTACAAGCACTTAAAAGCTTGATTGTCAGCAAGGAGTAGAAGATCATGTGGGTTGCTGAGTGCCATAATAACAACCTGAAGTTTTTGGGCAATGTTACTATGAAATCTTGTGTGAGGAAATGAGAGGGAAGTAAGTAATTGCCCTTCCTCAAATTATATAAATGGTGAAACATTTTGAATTTTGTATCCTAAAATAATGTGGTCTGGTGGCTAACTGAGGTTAGAGGCAGTCAGTATTTGTCCTTTTCCTGGTGTTGGAGCAAGGCAGGGAGAGTGAAGACTCACGAGTTCTCTTCTTGCTTTTGGGAGGGAGGTTGTATACTTGTTCTGCCCACCAGACTAAAGAATCAAAAGGTCTTGGTGCCAGTCCCAATCCTGCTCTGTGACAGTCAGTAAGTAAGTAAATGAGCACTACCCCAGTTTCCCCCTCAGTAAAATGAAGATAACAGTCTCATCAAGATGTTGCCTTTTGAATGTCATGCACCTGGCTTTAAAAAATAATCATGAGATATCTTTAAATTTGAGTGTTTGCCCTCTTCTTTTTCAGCTGGTAGGTGGTACTCAAGTGATGTTTTCAAGCTTTTCTCCACATCCATTAGGGTTAGAAATTTCTTTTTATTGAGAACCTCATCTGTCTCTTTTTTTCTTTTAATCACCGGAAACTGGGAATTTGGGGGGGAAAAAACTGAAATTTTGTGAGATTCATGTTAAAATTACAAGAACTGGCAATGCTGGTGGTGTATTTATTCATTAATACAGCGTTTCCCAAAGTGTGGACTGCGGCCCAGTACTGGTCCTTAGAAAAAAAAAATACTGGTCCTCTTGGGAGACAGCCCGCCTCCGCAGCCGCGTCTCTGCTGGGCATGCTCCTGGGCGGTGGGGCTAGATCCAGTGGGTGCTAGTGTAACCCACACACCTAGTGTGGTTACTGAGTAATGCAAGTGGCACCTAGACCACTGCAACAGTTAAGATCAAGAGACCTCTGCAGCATGGGCTGGGAGCCAGCTGGCTTTTAGCTCAGAGCATAGAGGCTCTTATAGTCAGCTCCCAAGGTCCCAGGTTCAAATCCGCCTTGGTGGTGGTTACACTAGGACCCAGGGGAAGCCGTGCACTGTGCGCACCGACGCAGAACACCCGGCGCCGGGGGAGCTTGCGCCAGCTGATAAAGTGGCTGGTATTGGGGCCAGGAGGGGGGGCAGAACAACCTGCTGGACAAGTAGAGCCAGCGACACACCCCAGGGCAGGGCGACCTGCGGTTTCACCCACGAACGCAGGCACGACTGAGGGAGAGGACACGGGGCTACTCACCCGACCTCCAGGGCACATACGAGCCGAGTCACCCGGCAGACCTGAGAGGGACCGTTTAACCTTAACGGTCCAAAACAGGGGTGAAGTAGAGACCTCGGGGTTGGGATCAGGGAACTACCCAGGGCAGTTGACCGGGCCCACTCCTGTTGGCAATGGGGGCTTTGGGAGGACCAGAAACAATGTATTTGCATGTTCATCATTTGCTTAATGAATATGCAAATATGCAAATAAATGTTACCGGTCCTCCAAAAGCTCATGAATGGGTTTACTGGTCCCCAGTATCAAAAAGATTGGGAACCACAGCATTAATGAATATTTGTAAAGTGCTTTTGGATTCTCTGATGGCAGATGCTATAGAAGTACAAAAGACTTAATATGTGGGAGAAAGGCACCTGGATTTGTTTTTTAAGTCCAAACAAAAGCAGTTTAATGTCATAAAGTCGTCTCTCTTGTGTGTGTGTGTGTGTGTGTGTAAATCAGGCAAATAAAGACAAGTGACCAAATTCATCCCTATATAAACTGCCAAGGAAGTGCACTGGTTTTGGCTTTGGCTAATTCAGTGGTAATAATCCCTTTATGGCAAAGGAGTAATTACCTTCTTCACCACTGCTGAATCTGATGTGTAATTTTTTCCATCCAATTTTCCACCACTCTTCATTTTCCTTCTGGCTTCCTTATCATTTCCAGTACGTTTCCCCCTACCTTAAATGACTGAATTATTGCTGAACCTATAAAAGAGGCAGTCTATAAAACTCAAACAGCTATTTAGTCCCCTTACAGTGGTTTGGGGATGAGAATCAAAGTAAAAGTCCTTTATTTAAAATACTTTGGTGTGTGTCCTTTAATACTTGTCTTTGGTTGTCTCATAACAGCTTGATGTTTTTCACAAGTACATTTCTAGAATATAAAGCAGGATCAATTCTTTATCAAAAAGACTTTTAAATACAGTGAACTTGAGACTGCAGCTCCAGATATAGAATGTTGCAGATGGTCATTGTTAAATTGCCTGAGCATGGTCACAAACTCAGGTTTATACTGGTGATTTCAATGGATTTTTCCCTGATAAGCACCAAAATAAGTGAGATCTGGATGAGTCCTTTTCTATCTATCGTTATCTAATCTTAACATCAGTATCTCTGCCTATATTTTACATTTACAAAAAGAGAGTAAGACAGATGTTCCCAAAGCAGAAGTAATATTTCTTCTTTGTACCAATTTTTAGTGGGTCCAAAAACCACTTACGTGTGTCAGTGAACTTTCACATGTGTTACATAAATCTCTGTAGACTATGCAAATAACATACTATTTATATGTTGGTTGTGTATTCATATAATTTTTGTTTTCTCTGGTTATGAGGGTTTGTTATAAAGTGGAATTTTTGCTTTGGGGAAATCTTTCAAATATGTCATGCTAAACTATCAGAAAAAGAAAATATATTTAATTATTCTTGTTTGTTAACTACTGCAAATGTATGCTTTGGTCAATGATCTGCTCCTTCTGCTCTTAGTGTCAAACAGTTATCTAACACCACAATTGTTTCCATACTCACACACACATCAGCCAATCAGATGCCTCCCTTTAGAAGTAAATCTTATTTATTATAAACTGAGATCAGACCAAGCCACAATGTATGACCCCAGATCTGAAGTTTCACAATATCTAAAGGCTTCTGACGCTCAGAGCCAAATACATGAAGCCTGCAGCAATGCAGAGTAATATTATTCACTGCAAACTAAAAATTTCAGGCAATAGACCTGTTATTAGAAGTGAGGAAGGTGAAAGAAGAAAACTCCTTCACCTACAGTAAATTGAAAGCAGCAGAGAATATTATCTTCATTCAGCTGTAACACTCATCTGGGATCTGTTATGTCCCAAATTCCTTTTCACATGGTGTCACTATATTAGAAGACACAGATCTTCAGGACTGTGGTGTCCCCTGGAATTCTCTGTGTTAGCTACCCAGTTGTTTCTCTGATGTACCAGAGCAGTAAGTAAGGCAGATCCTAGCCTAAATGGGTTCTTTTTTTTTTTTTCATATTATGGGCCACCTTTTTAACATCCCATGAACCACGTTTCTAAAATCCCATGAATACCTCCCCTGCCATTCAGAATCATCCCTGAGTGAGCACAGCAATTGCTTATAGGGATAAAATATTTAATGTGGTTCTTTAAATGTATTTTAGCAGCTTGAAACAAGGATGAAGAGCCAGCACCACAAGCCCCTCTCTCCCAGCCTGTTTTCCACAGATCCACCAACAGCCCTACAGCCTGCAGTCTGGGAACTGCTGCTATATCAGAACTCTAATGTTCTGGCTGCAGCTCAACAGGAAACTAGGTTTGTAGCCATTAGAGTTTACAGAGAAAAAAAAATAGGAGGCACAATTGTACTTCTTCAAAAAACAAAATATAAGTGAACAGAGAGGAAGAGGATTGGTCTCTACCCCTTAAACTAAAGAACATAATAATCTAGTTGTCTGAAATAGACTCGTGTAACCTAGTTTACCCTGTTGCTGCTGCTTCATAGGTTTTGGTGTGAAAATCTACTGCTCCCTCATAAGGCCCTTACATACTCTGGCCAACACTCCAGATAGGGTTGCCAGGTGTCCGGTTTTGAACCGGACAGTCTGGTATTGGAGCTTTCTGTTTGGGAAACAAATTGAGAAAATAGAAATGAGAAAATATAAATGTCCAGTATTTTTTAAACAAGATGTAATGTAGATTGTGATGTAATGTCAAGTGTGTCTGGTATTTTTGTTGAAACCATCTGGCAAACCTAACTCCAGATAAATTACCCATCAAAGAAAACTACATATTTGTTAGAGATGGACCAAAGCTGAACAATTCAGATCTGGATGAAAACTTTACAATGTTTTGCTTAAAATACAGGCTATTCGCTCAGGCTCAGATTTATTGTTTCAGAGTTGCATTTATATTGTTTGCAGCAGATTCTGAAGTTGAAATCCAGATGCCACTAAAACTTGCATTGACTTTAGTGGGGTCAGGATTTCATCATGCAAGTTTTAGTGCCAACTTGCTGTTGCCCTGATTGCACAGTTGCTTTCCCTAGCAGTTAGCTAAGAAAAGACTTGGACAAACTATAAATTCAGAATTAAAATTTAATCTGGTTGAACAATGACTGGGAAACAAGAAGTGAAAATTGTCAACTGTGCCTGGATCCAGGCAGATCATTTCAAGGGACAGTTTTGCTACCAAATTATCCTTGTTATGCAAATTTCCTCACCAACTGGCTGGTTCCCAGTTATGCATGGGGAGAAGCGGTGGCCACATCTGCTTCCCGTTTTGCCGTTTCAGAGACTAACCATCTGTTTGGTCTCATCCCGAACAGCCTGCTCAGTGCTGATTAACTTCCTCACCCAGCCAGCCCAGGGCCCACCGTCTGCTGCAAGGTGTAGATTTATTTTTTTCTAACTGCTTACAAACCAGAACCTTCACTTCTCTCCCAAGGGACAGGAAGGCGTTGGTTTGTGTGATTTGCAGCCGGTGGTGGCAGCAGAAACAGCACCAGCAGCTGCCCTCTATCATTCACATGTTTAATACGTGTGGTTGGGACAGATAAAACTGGGAATCGTTCCATGACCTGGGACATTCTTTAAAGCAGTGAGATCTTATTTTTTTTTTAAATAATAAACATTAAAATACAAGGCTAAATGCCATAGTCCTTAATTCAGCAAAACTCTCACTGAAGTATTTGCAGTCAGATAGGGGTTTTGCTGAATTAAGGACCACAGAATATTGATCCATATTCACTACCATTGCACACATGCCGTGTAAATATGGTCAATCAGGACTCAAATTTCCGCATTCTAACCCCAGCTTTTAAAGTTGCTCTGTTTTCTTACCTTGGCTTATTTATTTATTTAGTACCTAAAACGGTACTAAAAGGAAGAGGGAGAAAAATTATTCTCCTTAGCCTCTGATGATCGGACAAGAAGGAAAGGGCTTAAATTGCAGCAAGGGAGGTTTAGGTTGGACATTAGGAAAAATTTCCTGTTAGGGTGGTTAAACACTAGGGAGGCTGTGGAATCTCCATCACTGGAGATATTTAAGAGCAGGTTAGACAAACAAGATGGTGCGTGCTTCGTCCTGCTGTTAGGACAGGGGACTGGACTTGATGACCTCTCGAGGTCACTTCCAATTCTAGTATTTTATGATTCTATGAAAAATATCCTTAATTTTGGTGCTTCAGGTTTTGAGTGCCCCACTTCAGACAACTCAGATTTTCAGAGGTGCTGAGCTTCTGCAGCCCCCATTGATTTCAGTTAGGTTAGTTAGCACCTCTGAAAAGCAAACCTTCGTTCTTTCATGCTGTGTGCCCCAAAAATGAAGTACCAAGAAAGACAACGACCTTGGGCCTTAAAGTCTCTGTACTTAAGTCATCCTGTTTGTGAAGTGGGATAATAGTATTGCCATGCTTTCCTGCCAGGCATGATGGGAATTTTAACACTTATAATGTGTTTTAAACACGAAACTACTGATGTCTGCTGGAGAGGTGCTAAGTGCTCATCCACCAAGCCATCTATGCGTGAGCATGTGTATGTAAATCAGTGGATGGCATGCAGATTCAAAACAGCAATACAAGCCATCATTGAGTAGCTTGAGCTTCCATTGTCCTTTGTGGTCTGCTCTCCCATGATGCAGTGCAGCCAGGCAACTGCCTCCTCTTGCTGAGAGAGGGTATTGTGGTGTATCATAGGAGATGGAGTCCAGCCAAGACAATTGGCCCCTAGAGGAGAATGAGGCACTGCTGTAGCATTTCAGAATAAAAATATTTGGGTTTTCATCCGAAAAAAAAATTACAGGTTGGCAGGTTTGGTTTTTGCTTTTTGTTGAAAATGCCTTTTTTTTTCTTCAACTGGCATACTCCTTACCGGTAGTTTCTGACTAGCTCAAGGGAAGGGTAAAGAATAAATCAGATTTTTCTACCTAGTTTGAATATGTATTTTTATAATAAAGAGATGGTAATAGCCAATGCTCTCTGACGTGGGTGCCTAAAATTAGGTTTCTAAATACACATTTTGATACTTAAGTAAAAGTGGCCTGACTTCTGAAGGTGCTCAGAAGCCACAGTGCCAACTGGTTTCAATGTGGGCACTGAGCACTTCTGAAATGACCTTTTGACTTTTAGTTGCCTGAATGTAAAGTTACCGAAGGGTGAAAATATTGGGCAGTGTTAATTGTGTTTTGCATATCTATGGCACTTATAGCTGATCAGTTTCTAACTTAGATACCATTTTAGGTGCAATCAGTCCATAAGATCAACAAAGCAACAGATGCAATGAAGTATTGTGTGTGTTCACACCGGGCCCTGAGGTCCTTGCACAGTTTGTAGTCTCACAATCTCCCACATAAGTCAATGGATGTTCTTTGGCTTTGTGCAAGGACTTCATAATACTGCAGAATGCCATCAAGATTGCTCCAGTGCCGGTGACTGGAAAGTCCTAAAATAGCCCATGTTTGTTTCCAGAAGTGCTGCCTAATGATATTTAAAACTCGAACGTAATTTTGATATCTGTATATTATAGTAAATAAGACAACAAAGCTGTGTAGGTGTGGCTTATTATGGCTAGCAAAATCATAAATTCACCTGACCAAATTTGGATTTGAGGTACACAAACTGGTGTGCGCACACTCAGGTTTTTTCCTTCATCACACCATGTGCTCACACATCAACATCTATACAAAATATTTACAAACTTCTTTGAAACAAAACCAGCTGGATTCCCATTTGCCATCGTTTATGTAGGTTTGAAAGGAACAGTAGTGATGAAGAGTCTGCTAAAAGGTCCAGAGGAGAAATCATTGTGATATTAAATTATAGTGGAAATAATTCCCAGAGTGCTGTGATCTAATTACCATGACCCTTCAAGCAGGACAATTGTGTTCTTTGTAGCTATCCTTGGTGATGAAAGAGTGGAGAGAAGGCTGAAGAGAAACCAACAACTGAAGTCAAATACCACTCAGTTGAATTGATAGCAGTAGGGAGAGGGCATGGAAACAGCAATTTCAGGGCCAGATCCCCAGTTTGTCCCTAAGGACTGAGTCACAAAATAACATAGATGTGGCAGTTCTGAGTGTCACCACACCTAAATTATAGATGCCTAGAAATCACTGGAATTCACAAACCCTCAGTTGAGTTGCCTAGGCTCCCTAATGACAAAAGGGGAGAAATGGACACTTTGAATGTGATTCACAAAATCCAGCAGATTAGGCAGGAACTAGCCAATAGGAGAAGTCATGATGAGGGTTTGTGATAAGCCCTGCCCCTTTCTTAGGGAATAGGTGCCTAAATTTGGGCTGGGGGAGGAAGCGCCTTTTGCAAGGATTCTAGTGGTGGAGTAAGGTACCTAGATTATTTTTTGCAAGAAACCAGGGAGGAGGTGCTCCTTCATAACTTTCAGCCTAATAGTTAGGGTAGGCAGCTGGGGAGTGGGAGACACCCCACACACACACACTCAGTTTAGTCCCCCTCCTCTCTAGGAGAAGGGACTTGAACGGGGCTTTGCCACCTCTCAAAGCACCAGTCCAAAGCACTAGCTTATGGGATTGTCACAAGTGGGGCTCCTGCAGTTTCACCTGCTGAAATTGTGTTGCTGTGATAAACAAAGAATGAATCATTGGGTGCATGTGCAAGAGAGTGGCTGTAGCTAGGTTAGAGCACTTACTTGGGAGCTGGAAGACCCAGCTCCCTCTTCCCCATTCATCTGACTTTTTTAAACATGTATGTCCACAGTGGAACCACTTTTACAGCAGCAACTGAAAGAAACCCTCCTGCCCCCCAGGACAGTATCCCACAGCCTAGTGCTTAAGGCACTCGCCTAGATACCTGATCAAATCCCTTCTCCCATGCAGGTGGCAGATATATTTGAAGGTGAGGGGTTAGCACAGGGTTTCCCAGATGATTAGCCTACACTCAGGGCTTAGTGTTCTGAGAGAGCTCTTCTCCCTTGCCGTGGCCATTTTGTGTGAATCTGGCTATAGTGGTATGATATGATAGGCAAGCTCTGAACTTACTGAGTTGTGATTTGTAGGGGTGTTAGGTGGAATAATACCCTTCTTGCCTTACTTCATGAATCACCCTGAGGCTTAGGCAGCTGGACAGCTGGTGTGGAGTCTGCACTCTTCCTATGCAGAAGCAGGTGCCCAAAGAACTTTTTTACTTCAAAAGTTGAGAGAGTCAAGGGAGTTGAGGTGGCTGATGAGCAGAGGTCATGAAAGACCACAAAGCCTAACTTAAATGTGGAGAACAGGACTCAGATGTGGGTGCACAGGAGCTTCAAATTCTCATTTGCACTGGCTGGGTCCTTTTGCTCCCTGCATGCCTTCCTCTTTATGTAGTGGTCAAGAGGAGTGAGGTATTCCTAAATTAGGCTGCGTTGTGAGAGCCAAAAGCACTTAGCCTCCCTTTCTCTTCCCCTATAAGCTGGCAGCATAGGAAGTTGTTAGTGGTTTATAAACCCTTGTGTAGGCTGACAAAACTGCAGGATTTTCCATGGCCCCGCCCTCCCTCACGTGACTCAGACAGGGCCCCTCTCTTGGGATTTTATGGTCAAAATACATCAATGCTGTGGAATAATGAATATCCAATCCCTGACTGTAAAGATTAAGGGTCTGATTACCTCCCACTTGCATGAGGTTGGTTTAACTTTACTGGCTTCCATATGGTTACACTAGTGTAGATGAGATCAGAAAATCAGGCTGCATGATGCCACACTCAACTTCATGCTCTCTTCCTTGCTCCATTTCGCCCCTCACACACGTGCTCGTGCTGTTACAGGTGCATGCAGAATCACTCATGCACAAAAGGGTTTAAACTGTGCAGAATGTCACTCCAGCAATTAGAAGACAAGTCTTTTGCCAAGCTGTCTCTCTTACAAGCTGTGTCTCACCTTCCACACATAATTTAATTAAAAAAACAAGCAAATTTCATAAAAAATTTGAAATGTAAATACAACAGTCTTAAAGTCACAACAAAATGTGTAAATACAACTTGCTTATATAGCAGATAGAAAAGGCAGTGGCAGGCTGGAGAGCCAGCTGTGGAAGAAATTCTGAAAAGCAGTTCTTACTATGTTACTATTTACACCTTTTTTTAAACATAGCTATCAACTTAACTTAAAGCCATTCAACATGTTTACTCCCTTTTTTTCCTGGTAGAGCTGAACCATGATAGGCTATTACACCAGAGCATAGGAGGAGAAAAGGGCGATTACACTAACAGTTATCTACAGGCACAATTTGTTTAGCTGCAGACAGACAAGCGCCTAGTACATGGATCATTTTTCCCTCCTGTGTTCATCCCCATAAATAAAATTACCAATACATTTATTTCCAAACAAACAGAGGCTGATTTTGTGCAAACAATGTAAAACAAAAGCCCCTCTACAAACAAGGAATGCTGCTGCTACTGCTGTTATGCTACTCCTTCTGATACACTGTATCTTATTAATAAACTAAAGTATATCACTGTATTTATTGTACAACATTCACATACTCTTATATAAATAGGAAAAGCCTAGAGCAAAGAAACACATCCACTGTGAAAATTATCACGATACATAACCAAACAGTTATGTATGAGCCACACTCTTGTGTGTGCACATCGACAAAACAAGTGACATACACGAACCCCCAAACCATTTAAATGCAGAGAAATCCTCAGAGTCAAATCATATAAATTTACTATCATAAATTTTATTTCGCTCTAAGGGCCAGAATCAACACATATCTAAGTGGGCACTGCTCTTGTGGAGATGTGCCTACTTACATCCATAGTGATTTTGGCCCCCTTATTGTTGGGCTTTAGCAAAGAAATGCCCTAAAAGAGAGTTTCCCTTTGGCCTGAGCTTTAATAAGAAAAAGATCATTTTCAGAAGCTAAAAATAACCTGTTTATAGATTGTATAACACTTTAAACAGTGAGCAGGCCATGGATATCAGTAACAGAACCCGCTCCCTGTTTCCAGGAGATTAAGGTACATTCCTCAGCTGTCTAGTTAGCTGTGAGTGATGCAGAGAGTTCACTGAAGAGACTCTCAGAAATGACCATGTACCTCTGTGGTCAGAACAGCAGGGAGAACAGCCTGCAATGAAGCTGTGAGGATGAAGAACAGGTGAATTAGGCCCTGTAAAAACATAAACATTAAAAAGAAATTGCATAGAATCTGTGAATTAAAAAATGAACTCATCTTAGTGTAAGTTATTTCTGCCCTTCCCTTGCAGTTTAATATCAGCTTCTTCTCAGAAGCATGATTAAATGCTGTTGGCTCACCAATGTGTGCAGTCGTTGTTGACACAGAATATGCAACAGACTCAAGGTACGTCTACACAGCAGGGCTAAAGTCGACTTAAGCTATGCAACTTCAGCTACATTAATTGTGTAGCTTAAGTCAAAATAGCTTAATTTGGCTTTTGGCGCTGTCTACACAGCAAGAAGTCGAAGAAAGAACACTCCTCCTTCAACTTCCCTTACTCCTCGTGAAATGAGGGGTACCATGAGTTGGAGTAAGAAGTCCTCCAGCTCGACATTATTTCCAAATAAAGGGTTGTAGTGTAGCCGTGCGCTATGTTATTTCGGAATAACGTTAGTTATTCCAAAATAACGCTGCTCTGTAGACATACCCTCGGTGAGGAAATCTTTTTGGCACAAAAAAATGGATAGCAGCGCCTTTCTTGGCTTTTTTCCTGCCTGATATATATGGGCCAGATTCTAACCAAGAATAGCTTCACTTAAGTCAATGGCATTTAACCAGTGTGAGAGCACAATCAGAGATATAGTTTATATTACTATCTTTTTTCTTATATCCTACCTGCAATTTAAGATGTTTTTGTTCGTAATGTTGTTTCAATGTGCATAAGTGTGTTTGCATGTGTTTATACTGTCCATGCTTTGTATACATTCATTCTATGTAATATCACTCTTGTGATCCAAGGAGCTTGGTTTTTGCAAAGTAAATTTCTTATAGTGAGGAATGAATGTACAATTTAATAAAGTAATGGAAGGGGAGGTATAAAGCATATTCAAATCTCACATACACTACTATCATTCTGTTCTCTCAGTGGAGTTGCTTTTGATTTACCACAATGTAAGTGAAAGCAGAATGAGGATGCCTCTGATCTGTTTACATATAATATACATATGTAGTATATACACCCATTGGGCCAAATTCATCCGTAGTGCAAGTGCGCTCAGTTCGATTGAATTTGGCTCATAATATGAATAAGTAATAAGATGCGTGTGTGTAAATATAACAGTATTACAGGACCTAAGAAATGGTCTTGTTGCAATATATAATTTTTGTTTATGGAGTAGTACCAATCTCTTGAATACAGTGGAAATGTTTGTACATTCGGTGGGTTGAGTAACTCCATTAATTAGTTATAACCTGTATTGTGGAAATATTCCATTTCTGAAGGGAGACTCTTAACCAAGTTGCATAAATATCATTATTATCCAGTCTTAAAGACAGCAGGTTGTTTGGGAAGAGGAATGATCTATCTGGAAGAGGAACTAGAGAAGAGACAAACAGATTGACAGTTTTTAGTATCAAATATCTTTGTGATTCAGATGTCTTTTTATTTACAGGAACTTAAACAGTTAGTTGGGAGGGTCTTGCAGAGAGAGACAGAAAGAGAGAAAGAGACCCTCTGTGTATGTGTGTGTGTAGGGAGATAGAATAAATGTGTTTGGTTTCATAGGACTTGAGCCCTGCTCTGGTCTCAGTCCAGTAAAAAACAAACCAACCAAACAAAAAACCCTTAAATATGGAATTATCTTTACACATAAGAACAGCTCCATTTACGTTCATGTGACTACTCAGGTAAATGGGGAAGTGCTTTGCTAGATTGGGGCCAGAGTGCTCAGTTTCTTGCAGGATGGAGCCCACAATAAATAGTTAATTTTGAGGAAAGGGAATTATAAGTTTTTGTTTTTTTAATGGCTGTTGAATTTATCTCGGTACTTTAAAAAAACATAGTGGGCTCAATTTTCAAGACACAGCTCACAAAAGTTAGCCAGAGGACTTGCTAGGCAAATGGAATGAGCATTTTCATATGCAAAGTGGATGAGCGTGGAAATTTTGTATCCAATCATAAAAATTGCCCTCAAAATGAAAGAAGGATGCATAAAAATTTTCTCTCTTCTACTGAATGTAATTTTTTTATAAATAATTAAAACTTCTTCAGAAAAATCCTACATAAATGTCTGTCTTACGCAGAAAGATTTTTAAACCTTATTTTAAAGGAAAGGGTGAGTTTTTATTGGATAGGAAGGGAAAACTTTTATTTTAAAAAGTCAACAAAGCACTTTTCCCACTCCAGAGTATGTATTAAAATGTTGTTTCTCATGTCCTTCAAACAACAGGCCTTATGGCTCACAGTACAAATAATGTATGCCTTGCTGGCAAAAAAAAAAAAAAAAAATTAAAATTAAAATTAAAAATTAAAAAAATCCACATCTTTGTATGTGATATTGTGCTATTTTACTTTACTACTAAAATAGTGCCACCCATGGATCTAGGCTTGCAATACCATTCCAGGTCCACATGACACCACCCACAGGTCCCACTTTATCTTATTTTAATTATGTCTTCCCAATTAGCCAAGCAATAATGGGAAGTTAAAAAATAAGTCTGGTATAAGAGCCCTACTCTCAGCATGTTAGCACAAGGCCTTTCTAGACCTCAGCCAAATTTTTGTGCGTTGTGCACATGCTTAACTGTGTTGGGGAGAGAGGTCTGTGGAAAGCAATAGCTAGAAGGAAGTGGATTCAACTACCTCACTACAAAAGCTCCTACTTACTAAAGGTTTGGTGATCCAAATGTTTGTAATAAAAACATCAATATTCATTTTATAAAACTGAGTTGCAATGCATGCTACCAAGAAGAGAAAAATCCTGGGCCAGGTCTTCTAATTTTCTTTTCTGGATGCCTTTGCCGTCCAGCAAACTGGTGTGTTTTGTCCTTGTCTTTCATACAGCTTCAGTATCAGTATTACACCCAATAAGGTTGAATCTGTGTGGGAATGGGGTTTTAACTCATGTGGAAACGGTGCTCCCCTCGTGTTATGTGAGAAGAGAATTCATATCTGTCCTGGCTGTGGTAGCCACACATGTTGCATTCAAAAGGATCACGGAACCCATGACAGCCCATGTGGATGGTGTACATCACATGATCCAAGAAAAGGACTCGACAGTGTTCGCACTTGTAAACTTTTACTTGCTCCCCATTGCTGGTGATCACTTTGAAAGCATCATGGGAATTGTCAGTACCTGCCCTCAGGACATCATATTGCCTCTGTTCTTCTTTTATAGACAGACCATTTCTTGCATGGGGAACGATGTGATTCGTCAGGTAAATTAAACCACTGCGCTCCTCATTATTACTCTCTGTATCTGTTGAGTCTTGGCAGCTGTTGCTGGGGGAGGCATCCCTTTCCGAGGAGATGGATTTGGCTTTGGAAAGCAGTAACAAGTTTTCCACTGCAGTATCCTGAGCTGTATGATTGGAACGAGCGTGATTGTCCCCAAGAGGTTTGTGGAGCTGATACATGGAACTGATAGGAGGTGCGACTTCGGAGCTGCCGGGAGGTGTCTGCACAAGGGGACGCAAAGACTCTGCCCCTAGGTAGCTGATGGCATTGTTAATGGCCTGGTCTATAACATGAGTCTGCATCATCTCGCTTTCCTTCTCATAATTAGTGGTAGCATCGTATGGTACATCAGACAAACATTTCTCACCTGCATTCCAAAACAAGGAGGAGTTAGACATGTGGGATTCAATGTGTCTAAGCACTTAGACTTCCTACGTCACTAACATCGTAATAGAAAGAAGCAATGCAGCACACAAATCTGCATCTGAAATTGAGAACTGCTCAGAAGAGCTCTCAATTTCCTAGTGCACTAGATCAGAACTGACTAGAAAGTATTTTCTGGCAAAAAATCCAAAACTGATATTCTGACCAAGCACAAAAAAAGTTGATTTTGAAATATTGAGATGGTGCCTCATAAGGGTTGTAGTTCAGCTGCCTCAAACTCCCATTCTTCTCCACAGGCTGGGCCCCTTGACTGGACTCTGATGTGCCATGACCTCCCTCTATTGGTGTATGTAGGTGCTATATCATGGCGGTTACATGGCCATGGTGCATCATGGGAGATAAAGGCTGTCAAAGTTCCTGGTCCATAGAAGAGAATGGGAGTTTCTGTCAGAAATACGTAGTTTCATTTTTCGACCGTTCAGCTTATTGACAAAAAATAATAAAAAAAAATCTGGGCAAGCAAACGCTTCTCATAAAATAATTAATCAAAAATTAATTTTCCATCAAATACTTCAAATAAGATTTTTTTCTGACCAACCGTAGGCTTAGTTTTGAAAAGAAAGTTCACAAGTTTTCTGTAATGAAAAGTATAATTTGCAGGAGCAGCATTAGGCAATGCTCCCTAAATAAATAATTCCAGTAAACTGAGAATTAGTATTCTGCAGGGACTGAGACTTGATTTGGGCTTGCTGCACAGTCCTTTTTTGCCAGCTAAATCTAAGTGTGAATATGACCTTACAAGTATGCAATAAGGTGCACTGGACAATGTTACAACTGCACATTTATCAGATAGCAGATAATTTACTGACAACCAAAGCAACAATATAAGGAGCAGTTTCCAAACATATAAACTAAAATTTCCAAAAGTTACTGTGTCCCCAACTTCTGATGGCTAAAAAATGGGTGCTCCTCGCTTTTAGAAGTCAAGCCCTTGTAAGGTGCCTCAAATTGGGCACCCAAAAACTTAAGTGCCTACTATCAGTAATCGCTTTTGAAAATCTTGGCTATAGAGAAACAAATTAAAAATAAAAATAAAGCCTGGGAATTGAAGAGATTATTTTAAAATATGCTGCTGATTTAAATGGTATTTGCACACTACACTAACAATGTTGAATTTCATTAACAGGTAGCTTTGAATTGCCAAAAAATCTTTCCCGAGGTTTTTGTAATACATGTGCAATATTACAAGTTCTATAAAGGAGGGGCAAGAAAAAAGGAAAAGTCCATCAGATTCCCAGATAGTGTACCCAACATGGGTCTGTCAGATCTCAAGGGATCCAGCGGAAGTGAGGCCCTTCTATGCACAGCCTGCTGCTGTCACCCATTCCTTAAGATATGAGGGTCGAGGGTGGGGTGTCTCCTCTATAGTTAATACCACCCTGCCCTCAGGCCACACTAATAATTTTCCCATTAGTTTGCAGCATGTAAAATATTGCCCTGAATGAAGCCCAATTGTCCCTTCCTGTAGAAAAGCCTCTAAAGAGCACGAGAAAAATCAGCTGGAAATTACACAAGAAAAACTAGGCAGAATTCCCCTCTCCAATGGGAGGGATGTTTAGACTTCATGAAGAGGCAAGACTGCAGCCTGGAAATCACTTGTTTTATTCCTGCAAAACATAGTCCTATAGTGCAGAAAGTGCTGCTGCCCATCAGACACATCCTGAACCTCTGTTCTCTCTGGAAACGTGACTCCTCCCTGCTGTAGCCTACCCTCACTCCATAGCAGGGGAGATAGCAAGTACTGACGGGGAGCCAATTAGAGCTGGTCAGGAATTTTTCCACAAAACATCTTTTTGCAGAATCTTCTCTTTTTTGACTAAACTTTCACAGGTCCTGGATGGAATTTCACCCTCCTCCCAGGATGCTCCCAGTCACCTGGAATGTAGGAGACCCAGGTTCAAGTCACTGCTCTGAATCAAGCAGAGCAGGGGTTTGACCCTGGGCCTTCCCTCACCCCCACTTGAGTACCCTAATCAGTGGACTATAGATTAATGGGGGGGGGCTCTCACTTTTTGTGAATAATTTCTAATTAATATTTGCTTAATGATTATGTACTATAACTAGCTTATAGCTGACCAATATGCTAAATAGCTCCTCATAAGGAAAAATCTCTCACAGAGCAAGACCATTTCAAATGCATGCAAGCTTAAGATAGGCAGATATCATTTTTATAGATAGACATTGCAGATGACACTCATAAAAAACAAGCACCTGTTTTAGGGTTCTCAGAGTAGGAAAGGTAAACTGTTAGTGGTGTGAAGATCTTCAGAAGCTTTTTGAGGTTCAGGGCTCTTGCCAGAGGTAGCTAAGTACTAACAGGCAACTGACACGCTTTAGCTCTGATAGCCCTCTTAAAAAAAAAAAAGTTCTGGTTGATGTTTTAACATGTCCGACACATTTCAGCCTGAACTGTCACTAGTCCAACCTCAGTTTGGAAGATCAAATTCATCTTTCAGTCCTGGCATTTACTCACATGGGTGATCAGTGAAGGTAGGGTTGGGGGAAGCAGGCCCCCAAGCTCCACCTACAGCTCCACCCTTTCTGCTTAGGCCCTTCCTCCCCACTACAGGGAGGAGGGGAGGCAGTGCGCACCCACTACCACCACAGCGAGGAGGCGAGTGAGCACGTTCCAGCCTCCCTGGACCGGAGCGCTGGGGAGTGAGGAGGGCTCATGGCACGGGGACGGCAGGCATTCTGGAGCAGCAACACTCCACCCCAAGTACACCTACAGTAGGTGTTCTAGGGGCGGAGTGTGGGCGGGGCCATGCCTGGCCATTTGGGAAAGCTGTGCTTTCTCCTGTCTAGGTTACCAGAAGCCCATGTCTGCTCCTGTTTCAAAGCAAAGTGCCAGATACAAGTGCTGCAATGGCACTACTGCTGCCAAAGAATTTCACACCTAATTAATTTGAACTGATGAATGAGCTCAGCTTTATAAAATACCCAGTTTTACCTGGTGAATAGTTTGCTGCAGTGAGACCTTTGTAATGTGGAGGTCACCACTACTACTCTCTGGAGTTTGGTACTGGATCATGACTTAGCTATAATTCTTTGAACCAGTGGCTTGTTTTTCCTGCTTTGTTAATTAAACCTAAAGTTTATATTTGACTGGCTTAGCTGAAGAAACCTATGCCTTCTCTGGCACTTCTAACCAATGGTGCTTCTGGGCCTGATTCTCCTCTCATTTAGTTCTATCTACATGAGGAATGACACCATTGATGTCAATAGTGACACACTAGTTTAAACTCAGTGTAAGTGAGGAGAATCAGAACAGGTGTCTTTTTAAAGTAGTTAAATGATGATAGCTTTCTTATGTTAGAGGGATGGGGAAAATTGGTTCCGTGTTCGGTGTATTTAATCCATTAGTTCAATATCCATTCTCTTCTTACCAAAATGGACATTGGACAAGGAAGCCAGATTTGGAGTTTGGGCAACTTGCAGTGTACTTCATATTAAGCAGGATGAGGATTGGGGAAAGAAAAGAGAAGATTTGGGGGTCTTTGATAAGTCTCTTTTTAAAAAAGGCCATTTTTTGGCAGCATAGTCTTTGTAACTATTTTCTGTCATTATGGTGTCGGCTTATACCAACTCTGAATAAATGACAGGAAACTGCCTTTCATGGCTCTCATTTGACTGGCTTTCACTATTGTTTGTCAGCATAAGGGTGGTAAAAAAAGTTGATGCCCACCTGCTCCAAATAGGATACTTATTTGTGATAAATCTAAACCAAATTAATCTCTATGGTCTTCCTGGTGTCTTCACAGCTGATAGATTTTTCCTTATGCAAAAAGCCTAAGAGACAAATTTGGTCCAGAACCTTCAGAAGAATTGCATCAACTTATTCCAGTAACTGAATCTGGTCCTTAAATATCAAGCAATTTGAAGTCCTTTATCTCAGAATTCCTAACACATTTTCACTATTTACCTTCTCTACAACTTTGATATCAACTCTGCCCTCATACTTCATGAGCAGCTGCATTTCCTGCTCTGATTAAGTCCTGCTCTTACAATCACTGCCGCCTTTCCCCCATCCTTGACTGCCTCATTAAACCTGCTATTGTACCTCCTGATACAATGACACACATTCAGGTATGAGATTCCTCCTCCCCTCTCCTACAATATCTTCTCTACTCCTTCACCCCAGTTTCTGACTCGGGTATGTATTTCCTACCGTCTTTTACTAGTCCCTCAATCTACTCTCTTTTTCAGTTCCTGTTCTGTCCAACTCCCGACTTCCGTTATTTTCTCCCTTTTATAATCGGTGTCTCTCCATTTCAGCCTCTTTCCTCTCTGGCTCACACATCTCTGCCTTCAAAAATGCCATTATTTCCCATAGCCCAACATCCCTCCCTTGAACCTATCTCCTTCCTTTATCGACCACTCTTCTCTTCTGAAATACTAAAAATGTATTTTCTACCTTTGTGACCCAAACTTCTCCAAGTTAACTCATTCCTTGATCATCTTCAACCAGGCCAGCTCCATTCCACAGAAGCTGTCCAATGACGTCTTCCTGAACAAACCACATTTATCTCCATAATGCTCAGCTCTCACCCATTTTAGGTAACGTTTGCTTCTGCCCTCTTCCTAAAGCCTCTTTGTGCTATGCTTCAGAGACTCTTGGTTCTTCTAGATCCCCTCCTACCTCTCAAGCTACATCAGCAGTATCTTCTTTGGTGGTGCCTCTTTCCTGCCTCTCTTTACCAAGGTCTCTCAGGAATCTGTGTTGGCCCTCTCTTCTCCTTTTACAATCTTATCTGGTGTTTTCAGTGATGCCTCTCTGCCTCTTCTCCTCTCACTTAACCCCACTCTATTCACACTTGTACTTCTGTCTGTCTCTTTCTGGATGTCCTTCTCACAGCTCAAATTTTACTCCTTAAACACTGAATGCCTACTGCTCTACCAGTGTTCTTTTCTGCTTCAAATCCTTCCACTGGCTTCCTGACACCTACTCCATCATATTTAGGCTGCTTCTTCTCTTAATGGGTATACACAACTTAAATCCCTACTACTCCCCTGCTTGTCCCTCTGTGGCACACTTAAGAACATAAGAACATAAGAATGGCCGTACTGGGTCAGACCAAAGGTCCATCTAGCCCAGTAGCCTGTCTGCCGACAGTGGCCAGCACCAGGTGCCCTGGGGGGATGGACTGAAGACAATGATCAAGCAATTTGTCTTGTGCCATCCATCTCCAGCCTCTGACAAACAGAGGCCAGGGACACCATTTCTATCCCCTGGCTAATAGCCTTTTATGGGCCTAACCTCCATGAAATTATCTAGCTTCTCTTTAAACTATGTTATAGTCCTAGCCTTCACAGCCTCCTGTGGCAAGGAGTTCCACAGGTTGACTATGCGCTATATGAAGAAGAACTTTCTTTTATTAGTTTTAAACCTGCTACCCATTAATTTCATTTGGTGTCCTCTAGTTCTTCTATTATGGGAACTAATAAATAACTTTTCTTTATTCACCCTCTCCACACCACTCATGATTTCTAACCCCTTTTGCTCCACACGAGTTACGCTGATACCACCTACATCTTTTGTTAGTCTCTGAGGTGCTGCAAGACTATTGGTTGTTTTTTAAGTTGCTCCCTTTGTGTTTTCCACTCTTGCAATCAAGTATCCTTCCATGTGGCTTCCTATATTTTGGAATCCCCTTCCCTCACCAGGTCTGTCATGATTTCACCTTGTCTTAAAAACCACTCGTACAATTTCATCTGAAGAAGTGGGTTTTGCCCACAAAAGCTCATGATACTATACATACATACATACAATTTGTTAGTCTTTAAGGTACCACAGGACATTGTTTTTAAAGTTACAGACTAACATGGCTACCCTTCTGAGCCATTCTTACAATGTACTCCTTCCAAATGATTTTTATCCTCTCCTCAAGC
Source organism: Rafetus swinhoei (assembly GCA_019425775.1). Taxonomy (NCBI): domain Eukaryota; kingdom Metazoa; phylum Chordata; order Testudines; family Trionychidae; genus Rafetus; species Rafetus swinhoei. Next base: position 157,815,998 of record CM033424.1, read on the forward strand.
AAGTAATAAAAAACTAGAGAGGTCTAAATATTCTGTCTATTATAGGAAGCTCAGGCTTTCTTTTGAGTTTCCATGCTTTTGAGAGTTTAAGTCTGAACCTAAACATTATTGGATATTCTCTCATTGTATTCAATTTCCTTTGACTGATTTTGCTACAGGCCTGATCCTGCCATTACTCTGCACACTGTGTACCAACTAGAAGAAAATGTACACAAGCTCCTACTTAAGTCACCAGGGCAAGAAAATGTCTACTAGTAAAAGCAGGAAGCATGTTATGTAAGCTCACATTTCTTACAGTATTATATGCAGAAGTATATCTTGATCTTGGATTTTTCTTTTACCATTCCCATCAACTGGGCGAACATTTCCAGGTTTACAAATGATACTAAACCAAAGAAATGAGCTAAACAATATTCAACCTTTCTGAAGGACTGAAAGAGTATTAAACTCTTATGTTCAGCCCAACTTCACCTACTTACACCTGCGTCAACACAAAGGGTCTGGCCCTGATATGGAAAGTTAACGAAACGTAACCTCCATCTGTTTAAGTGCTTTCCTGAATAGGAGCCTCAATTCCCAGGACGATCATAGAGAAAACCTAGGTCATCAGCAGTGGAAAGGCAAGAATACTGAAACCTCTAGGAAAACTGTAAGATGGAAATCTAAACATGCAGGAAATATTCCTTTTTAATGCACCCTTATAGGGAATCCCATATAGTTACATATTGTTAATTTAATGATAACAAATTAAAATCATAATGCAAGACTGAAAACCCTATAAGGCTTTTTTTAGGAGACAGCAAACGTTTAACTCTTACCAACAAATTTCTGAGGCATAGAGCTCTTACGTTTGGCGACGTTACTTGCTAGTCTATCCAGCACGAGCGATCTCTCTGACCCTATCTTGCACAAGTCTTCAGCCATTTCACTCTGGTTAGTTTCCTCTTTTATGACTGAAATCAAATGACATCAGAAGGGTTAGGCACGCATGCTCCATTCTAATGGAACTATCATTTTAGTATCGTGCTAGTCAGACTTTTCCATTTTTAATGCAACCAACTAAAACCCGGAGCTTACAGGCACAGACTGACTCTGAGTGTTTGTACCATTGTCCCTGAGGCAGACTAGATCAGTACCCATGTTCCCCTCAAACAAGATGTACAAAGTTCAACTACATCCTTGGGGAGTTGATCCTCTGTTGCTCTGTGACTTGTCTAGTTATTTGCACTGATGCAAAATGGATGCCTAACATGATCACTCTGTAGTTTTACATCCACTTTATAATGGTCAAACTGATGACACATAGTGCAGGAGGCCAGAGAACCAAGCTCTAAGATCTTTTAGTATTACATCTGATAGGAAGTACTCTACCACTTACCCTCCCCCCACTACCTTTTAGAAACAGAAAATCCCAGCACAATATCCATTGCCTCAACAGAAATGAGACATGGCTATCACTTTGTACAGAAGACTGTATCTATAATTTATGCACAAAACAACTTCTCTGACAGTTCCCTATTACTCTACTTCCCTGATATAGTGTTAGTCATTAAAATCCAATTTTAGCTAATCCAGTGGCTAAACATATTTATCATAGAGCATTGACCTTCTGCACTCAGACTGTTTTCTGACTTCCTGCTGCTGCAAAGAAGTATTACGTTTAAGAAAGGAAGCCCAGCAAAGAGATTCTGAGCTATGAGCCACTAGGAAAAAGGTTCCAGTGATGTCACTTTGCTGAAATTGCCTATGGAAGCTGAAGGGGGGAAGATGAGAATAAAAAGCCACAATACCAGCTCTGTGAGGGCGAACTATATCTATCCTGAGCGTCCAATGTGTGAAGGAGACGAAGATTATCAAGTGTGTGTAACACATACCGAGTGATTGTTTTCTGGGGGGAAGAGGGGACGGTAGGTTTGGTTTTATTTTTTACCAGAAGATGAAATTATAAGGCAGATATCTGATCATCAAGTAATAAAGCATGAATGATTTAGGTCTTTGTTCTGTAAACTATCTTATGTTTTATGTATGCTGGTGACACATGTTATCCTCTCAATAAGTGTGGTGACGTATTTATGGATGCTTATATGGTTGTGGTAACTGGGCACCTAAAAGAAAATATCTGTTGCCTACATAAAAGGAATAAGCAAAACCAATGGACTGCCATGCTAGCAATATCTATGTATCAATTCAAGAATATTAGAGACACCCAAAGTGGGTGAGGTAATATCTTTTATTGGACCAACTTCTGTTGCTGTGTAAGCTTGAAAAACCTGTCTCTGTCACCCACAGAAGTTGATCCAATAAAAGATATTACCTCATCCACCTTGTCTCTCTAACGTTAACAATATGTAATTTAAATGGCAGCCAGGTAAAAGAGGCTGGGCTATATTGTGCCTGGAGGTTAACAGGCTAGTGGGGCGGATCAGGAGAGGGCACTGTTAAGTGCTCTCAGAGAAGAGTGCCCCCATGGAAGACAACTAGGAACCAACAGCAGGAGCAGCCTAGCAGGTCTCAAACCACTGCTGCAGAATAACACAGCTCACTGATTGAAGTGCTCGCTGTAGTGACTGGATCCTAAACCATTTATGATTTTAAAGACTGTGACCTACACCTTGAATAGCATCTGGAGGTGATCAGTCAGTGAGCACAGGGCACTGCTGTTGAATCCTTATTACAATGCACTCTATTAAAGAGGAAAGCTCTTGATGTTTTCCAAGAATACCTTAAAGCGTATGTTCCACCAATCCAATTTAGAAGACTCTAAAGGGTAGAAATCTATGATAAAGGCCCAAAGTAACAAACACTCATTGCTTCTAAAGGAGACGATGACAAATAGCAGTTCCTATATTGCCATCACAAGGCAAACACATCCATGGTATCCAGCAATGCAGCACAATATATTTCCAAAGAATTAAAGGAAGGCTAGCGCATGATTTCAGTGTTTTGGGGGTTTTTAATGAAAAATGGCAAGCAAACTTTTATGCCAAAAAAACAGTATTTTTTTCAGTTTTTGGAAATTGACATTTATAACTCCCTCGTCCTCCTCCAAAAAAATAATGGGGGGAGGTTTTTGGTTACCAACACCTGAAAATTTATTCTGTTTTCATGTTTTCACTGAATTTTTTGTGGGAACAAAAAAATTAACCCACTTTGATATCCAGAGGTGAATGCCATACTGCCAAGAAAGTGGTCAGCAAGATGCGTTACGCCATATCAGCTATTTATAGCCAGTATGGCATACTGAAAAGTCACCGAATTGCCCCTAACCCTCCACAGAGCTGCCTCTCCTCCAGCTCTGTCTCTTACAGCAGCAGCCCTGTAGCCAGAGGAGCTGCCACCGTTCTGCTCCTTTCCTCACTACCTGCCCCTCCTTCCCATCAAGGAAAGGAGCAGAACTCCAAGCCCTGTTCTCTCCCTCCATCCCCGACCTGCCTCCAGCGCTGTCCTCCAGCAGGACTGCTGCTGTACAGAGGGAGCTGGAGAAGAGGCAGCTCTGTGGAAGGACAGTGGGTGTGGCTGGGGCTTCTCCCGTTTTCCTGGCTGGCAAAGGGCAGAGCAGGAAAAGTAGCAGAGGTAGAGTCACATGAAGAGGTCACATGACCCCCTTAGTTGGACTGCCTCCTCCACTGGGAAGAAATTTATTTGAATTTCACCCTGCTAGTATCTGTATATGTCTACAACATCTATCTGTGTGACTTCGTGGCTGTACTAGGCCATCTCTTCACTGACTGATGCTGTTCACATACTAAACCACAAGAGCACAGCTCAGTCGATTAAGTTTTCATAGTTTGTCTTTTCTGATATCCTACATATTACTTGGAGGGTCTCATTTGTTCCTATTGAAATCAACAGCAAAACTCCCACTTAGGTTTGTAGAAATAGTAGCAGATACTAAGATGAAATTCTAGCCCCACTGAAGTTACTTGGAGCTTTGCAATTGACTGCAATGGGGCCAGGATTTCACCCCAAATTTCCTTCAAATTCAGACAAAATGGAAGAAAATATGTTGTTCCCCTCATTCTTCCCTTCTCCTTTGGATCTGCCTGAATTAAGTATGGTTCCCAATGAGATCTATCATGCTCCTAAAAAGCATTTTAGAAATCGATTGCTTAATACTTCTTCATTTAGTCCAGACAAAATACTAGGAATTATGCTGTGGAGAATAAGCTTGCAGTAACAAGGAGATGGACCCGATGACCTTACTCCTCATTTCTATGATTCTAGTATCAATACAACAATCAGTGGGACTTTATTACCATTGTAATAGCTCCATAATGCATTCTGAAAAGCTATATGAACAGCATTTGTTGCATATAAGACTGACTTTTCTGAATATGAAAACATGCATTTAAAACTATCTTTAAATTCCAAAAAGACCTTGCCCCATTCTGACTGCTTTGTTGCATATTTACTATTTTAGAGCTACAATATTTTTAAAATTGAAAAATGGCATCTGAAATCAAACTGTTTGTGATAAGCTAGGGAGCCTTTCAACACAGTTTTTTAAAATGAAAATCAGGTTTATCAATTGAGAAATAATACCAATTTTTGTTAAAGTAGAATCCCTGGCAAAATACAGCAGTTAGAATATATGCTAATCCTTCCATTTTACTCCTGGTTTCTAAAATCAAAGTCATAGTAAATATAATAGGTATCTGTATGATACATATTGTATAGGCTAGAAAGACATTTTTCTTAAGAGCTACTTATGATCATGCCAAATTTCAATCTGATTCAGATATTAAATACTGAGCTGAACACCCCTAACTGCTGTGAACATCTAAGCTTTGGGTTTATAATAAGCACAGTCTCATAAATCTGTGTTATTTTTTAGTAAAGTTTCTGGTTAGTGATTGGAGCTTCATCTCCATATTTTTCTTTACTAATAATATTTTATTTTCAGCAAGTAACTGAAAAGCTAACACAGATTTTTGCTTTGTTTTGCCACAGATGTTTTCAACCTTTCTGCCAGGCACTGGAAATTTTAAACCCCAAAAGACTATTTGCTTCTAAATCCTATCACCACGTTACGGAATAAAAATCACTGCCTTAAGTATGTTAGTTTCAGCTTTCCTCCTATTTATACATTTTCCAACCCCTCAATAAAATTAGGAGTGCTGTTTTAACATGCTGTCTGTCAGAAGAATCTCAGCTACATTCAATGTTATTATTATGTGCATATACTTTACATTATCTTGTAACATGTAAAAACATATTCAAGTGCTGTCCAGATACACAATGTTAAATAAGGCATCATTGAAAATAGGTCAGAGATAACGTACCATTTTGTCATTTAATGAAATGAATAATATATACTTACAAGATCAAAAAGGTATGCAAGGAATGTATTTTATCAGATGGACTGTAACCTTAAATTCCTCTGTACATTGATACTATACTCTCCACCTGAACTAATGCCTACAAACACGTATGGTATAATTACCTCTGGTGATCAGTCTCAGTTTGAGCAAGACCTGCTCAATTTCAGGCACAATTTCAGATTCAGTATTCTCGTAGGGATAGATTATGGCCCTGCCACATGCCCTAAGCATGGGATCAAGTGTTGGTGCACAGGCCCCAGGGGAAAAAAGTATGTTGCAGAGTGGCATGATTTCCCTCCCTACTTCCTCTTTGGTTTAGATGGGTGCCTACCAACAGCAAATTATCACCCTCTCCAAATTGGCTCTTCTGGGTTAGTCAGTGCATTTTAGGGCAGAGCTAAGGTTCATCTCTCTTTCTCCTCACCTGCTTGGCCTGGGAGGAATAGTTGGCACTGAGCACCTACTCATTGCTGTGCACTAAGACCCAAGGGCTATGTCTACACTCGCGGCTTCTTGCGCAAGTATGGCTGTTCTTGCGCAAGAATCCGCAGAGCATTCACACTGCCCACCCGCTCTTGCGCAAGGAAATGTACAGTACGGCGTGGTAAGGGAGGGCTTCTTGCGCAAGAGCTACGCTCTTTTTTAACAGGTGTAAGCCCTCTTGCGCCGGAGCTCTTGCGCAAGAGGGCAGTGTGGACGCTCCGCAGGGATTTCTTGCGCAAGAAAGCCCTATGGCTAAAATGGCCATCAGAGCGTTCTTGCGCAAAAGAGCGTCCACACTGCCACACTTGCTCTTGTGCAAAAGCACAGCTCGCACATGGCAGTGTGGACGTTTTCTTGCGCAAGACTTCTTGCACAAGAACCCTTGCGCAAGATGTTCTTGCGCAAGAAGCCGCGAGTGTAGACATAGCCCCTGTCGAGAGAGAGTGTGAGTGTATGTGTTCTCCCCTCCCTTATACCAAAGGTGCACATTCCGGAGTAAATCTTATTGGCAGTGCAAATTACCTTTTTAACAAGAGTTCACATCTCTGAATATTGAAATCTGTAGGACTCAGAATAAAGAGGGAAGTTTCAGCCCTATGAATTCTTTAGCCTGAACAGCTGGTGAGCTAAGGAGTTCCAAGTCATGTAGCTGGTTACCGGAAGGTGATGTTTCTATCTGACAGTCAAAATTGGCCTTCATACCTTAGCTTGATTGTTTTAGATTGGAGCCAAGAAAATGAAATATGAATTAGGTATAGCAATAACTCTGTATAATTATCTGACTAGCCCAACTAGACCATTCCTTGGCAATTAATGAGTTAGAGGAGGTTACAGGTTCCCGGCACGCCCTTACTGCTTTTGACTCCTACCTGGATACAAGCTGCCTGAAAGGCTCATGGTTTGCAAATAATTGTGGCAGCGTTCCTTATGTTCTTCTAAAGAGCTGCGCTGTTTATAGCTTCGGCCACAGTATCCACATTTGTGAGGTTTGCCAACTGCAGAAAACACAATTAGCAAATGAGTTAAGTTAAATATCTGACAGAATAACAATGATAACAACAAGAAATCATTCATGCTATCACCATACGCAGCCAACAATCAATGGAGTTTTGGGGACCCTAAAAACAATGAGAATGTAGTTATCTATTTATTTATTTTAGAAATGTCTGTTCAAGAACTCATAAGTGGTAAGAGCTAAGACCACCAAATTTGGTATGCAGCTTCTTTTTATCTTAAATCAAAGCAGGGTTAAGGTTTGTTTGTGACAAGGAAATGGAAAGAGCTGGGAATAGGACTGTTTTCCATAACATGGAAAGGGAAGGGATAGAGAGAGGAGGGACGCAAAAGAGAGGGGCCCATAGAGGAGGGGCATGATACTGAGAGTGTCCACTGAGGGCAGTCAGCACAGGGGAGAGCTATAATGTAAAGTGGCTACTGGAGACAAGCACAACACCAAGAGAGTGGCCAGTATGGCTGGGGCCCCACCATCTTGCCTGCCACCAGACCATGTAAGTAGCCTCCCCTGCCCCAAATCCTTTCCCTGCTTCAGCCCTTGGCTGAAATACCAGAGGGGAGGGAGAGCCAAGGCCCCTGGCAGCTGGTTGGGAGAGAAAGTCCTGACGAATGGGACCCCCTAACCTGAACCCCCACTTCACCTTCAGCCCTCACTCTCACATTCCCAACCTCCTGCCCTGTCCCCCCTCCACATTCCCAAGGCCCTGCCCTGACTCCTGCACCCCATACACCATCAGCCCCCCCTGTCCTGAAGGACCCCAGCAACACTGGATAAGTCTTCTAGTAGCCTCTAATTTAAAGACCAGCTGATACAAACAGGCATAGCTCCATTGAAATCAACAGAATTACCCTGATTTACATCAGCCAAAGAATCTAGCCTTAAATCTTCAAAACAAGGACAATCTCAGTTTCCCCACACATTTGGTGTGTCATTTGTCCTGACTGGTTTCCTTCTCTGCTTTGGAACTGACCCAAATATCTGGGGCAAACATAATATCAAAATTTTGTCTTGGTGACTCATGATAAGCAACTGCACAGTCAGAGAACCACAGAGGTACCAAATACCTCAAAGGATGTTGGCAAATATGTTTAAGTATTGTTTGCCAGGTTTTGTAAAATGAAGATGTGGGTATTGATAACTGTTTCTTTAAAGTTAAAGGCTTTGCAAAATTCTAGGATTGATGATGTTAAAATCCTTGGTTCTCAAGTTGAAAATTACCTCAGGATGCTGGGATCCCATTTTCTGGAATTTCAGAACCTTGGACTCTACCCCTTAGAATTTATTATATTGGGCAACTGCCAGTTTGGCAGAAAAGATCGCAGCACTACAAACCTTCCTTCATTCTTTGCCTATGTGCCCCTGCTTTGGTGTGGGGCAGAATTCTCAGTTTGATGAGTAAAGAACTGTACGGAGGAGAAGACAGTTCAGGTTCAAAGTCCAGAGACTACCAACTGTGATGACTGTTTTTATGGGGGTAGACAACTCTCCAACAGTTCTGATGAAATAAGAACCATCTCTATCCTTTACTTAAAACTAAAGCCCAATCCAAGCAGAGCCTTTTTTAAGGTTCAAATAAGTCTTGGATAATTTTTATAAAAAATATTTTTATTTTCTTGGCTTTGTCAGAATCCAGAAAGAGAAGCATTGAAATTTCAAGACAGAAGCTCTGCTTGCGGTGTTTCTACCATGATGACCAAATGCAGAAAGTACTGGGGAATTTTACAACCGTGACCGTTCATATGAGATTTCTGGCCCTAAATTTGTAGACTTGTAAGACTGGCTAGTTTTGCTAAGGAGCTATACTTTTGGATGGTTATACAACCTTCATGTTTGAGTTTCACTTACCATCACTGTCAGCTGGGAACTAGACTGGGATCATCAACATATTTGCATACCTTGATGTCCCTTTGCTAATAATAATATTGTGTATTTATATAGTGTCTCATGTCCTACAGAATCTCAAAACTTTATTCAAACTATACAGAAAACACTTCACCCACATTTGGAGTGGAATGCTACAGCTGCTAAATAGCATAAAGCACAACACAATACTTGTTTAGGTAGGAAGTGAAGAGGAATACTGTATCACCTTGAAATAGCAATTCTAAATAAGTAGAATGCATGTATGCCCAGTTCAGAAAAAAATCTATACGCAGGGCATTATTTAAGTGCATGCTTAAGTCCCACTGAAATCAATGAGCTTAAGCACAAGTTTAACATTAAGCTTGTGTTTCAATTGTTTTCTGAATTAGGACCTGATATAAGCAAAATCCAAAGGGAATTTTATTTAGACACTTGGGAGAACACCAGTGTTTTTACAAACAGAGCAATTTTTAGTGAGCACTTGTGGCCTCATATTAAAAAAATGGTAAGTCCAGAGCCTGCTACCACCAGACAAGGTCATTGGCTCCATGCTAACTTGGAAGAACAAATGACCAATATCACTGCAGGAAGCACAAGGGGTTTCCCTTGGAAGCCTCCTACCCAAATACCCAGCAGGCATATTCCAGCTTGATTTGTGAAACCTGATGAAATCACAGCCCCAGTTGGCATGGTTACTGGCTACTTTTATTGGTGAGGGTACTATTTTGGATTTGCACAAGCATGAGTATTTTAGAAAATATTTATCCATAAGACTCCATTAGAGTCGTTTTAATTTAAGAAATACCAACCCCTACCTGAAACATCTAACAGTAAAATTTAGTACATATCATGTGTTGTCCACAATGGGTGGAAATAATCTCATATTCAGACCCAACATTAAGCCTGTGCATTACTCATACCTTCTTTTGAGGGATTAAGTGGGATTTAACTGGTCCAGAGGCCTCAAGCAGCCTCTACACCATGGTGCATTTCACTCTGACTACATCTAGACTACAGGCTTCTTGCACAAAAAGCTTTTTTGGAAGAGATCTTCCGAAAAAACTTTTTCGAAAGAGAGCGTCCACACTGCAAAAGCGCATAGAAAAAGTGATGCGCTTTTTTTGAAAGATAGCATCAGACTGCCTGGACGTTCTCTCTCATGTAAGAAGTGATTGTTGTGAATAGCATGGCCACCAGGGCACCTGCGCTTTTTCCTCTTTCCTCTTCTTCTGAAAAAAAACTCCCTCTTCCCCGTCCACACACACCTTTATGCGAAAGAACGCTTTCGCAAAAAGGCTTCTTCCTCATAGAAGGAATTCCTCATAGAAGCAATTACCAATTGCTCAAAAAGCCCTCTGTTCTTTTGATTTACTGTCGAAAGAATGCACTTGCAGTGTGGACATAACTCAAGTTTTGTCGGAAAAATGGCCATTTTTCCGACAAAACTCTGTAGTCTAAACATAGCCTCAGATGCAATCCTTATTCATGCAAGTAGTCCCATTAAAGGGACTGTTCACCTAAGGGTTGAAACATCAGAACCTAACGTGGGAATTTCCAACCAGCCTTGGGCCAAGAAATAAAGAAAAGATGATTATTTGGGGTTGCTAAAATAAACAGAATTGTGATGAGGCTTTCTCACTGTTCAACGCTTGCAGCTAATCACTTTTTGTTCATATCCCAAGTTGGTTAAGCCTGAAATGAGACCACTTGCACCCTAACCTAAGCAGTCATTGCAGACTTAGTGGCAGTGAGCATGAAAATCACGCCTCGCCTGACCAGGAAGTAAGCAAACTTTGTCCAAAAAGTGCTTGGATGTGGTTACTTACCAGAATGAGTCCTCAGGTGGCCCGTGAGGGCATCCCTGCGTCGGCAGGCATAGTTGCACAAGTGACATTTGAAGGGTTTTTCGCCCGAATGCAACTTTATGTGGCGGAGGAGATTGCCTTTCTGAGTAAAGGAGGCTCCACACTGACTGCAGTGGAAAGGGCGTTCCCCTACAAGGAAAAGGAGAAATATGTGAGAACAAAAATCTTACACAGGAACAAGAGAAAGATTTCAGTGAGAAAGTTGTTTTCTCACTGGTGCTCTATGACTTCCACCGGCTGCAGGTTTGATATAACATGAGGCTTTCAGACTAAACCTGCCAGTTTCTTAACGCTTCACTGGCTGGGTCAATTTGATCTGAAAATCTAATTTTTTTTTTCTAAATCAGAATGGCACATCACAATGCAAATTCAAACTCATTTAAATAAAGTGACTGCAACATTTTGTGTTGAAGAGCCACTCTTCCTGATCAGCAGTTTTGGAATAAACCAATATCCAATTTTGCATGTTGTGGCATTTGGTGGGGTTTTTAATGTGGCTTTTTTCAAAGGGTCTTTAAAATATGCCACTGAAGCAGCAAAATAAAAAGGAAACTCATTAAAAATGCATTTCAGGATCACAAGTTCATTTCAGCGTTACATTCTTATATTTAAATGAAAGGCACTTCATTATAACAGTTATAATAACTTCTTTTCATTTACATTTTCCCTGTATTTTCCCTTTCAATTTCTTCTCCATTACCTGTCTGTCCCTAAGCAGCCAAATCAGGAAAGAGACAGAAAAAAGAGAGAGAAAAATAAAATGAGAAGTTAAGACAGTGTAAAGGAAACCCTGCACCTTCCATACAAAAGTCCTGACCTCCCCTAGACAGGATATGAACATAAGAGTTATATTAATGTGCTGTGCTTTTCTCCACTTCAGATTAAAAAAAAATCCAACCCTTTAAGGAAGCACAGTCATTTGTCTAAATTGGTACACTTTATCAAGGGAGAAAGTGAGAATGCCAAAACAAAGATGTAAATATAGCTTTGGTGTTTGGGGTTTTGGCTTTTTCGTATTACTCTTTGAAATTGATATGCTTTTTTGAGGTACCTGATATTTTAAAATTTCTGCTAAGTGACATAATGTGTTTAAAGTTGCACCAAATGCGACAATTTACATAAAAAAGGAAGCATGTGTATCATCTTCCCCAAATCCTTCTATCATTCCCGTTAGCCATAAGAAATAATCCCAGAGTGTGTCATGAAGCCAACCTTTGAAACTAATTTTCTCACATTTCTTTGTCCTAAAGGAAAACTAAAATAATTTTAACTCAGCTAATGTTTTACTGATAAAATTGATCTTTTTTTTAGTAAAGATATGTACAATGCAAAAGAATAATACATGTTTAACAAAATCAAATCAGTAAATACTTCCTTTTCCCCCAACCCATATGAACATCTCTTCTTATCTTGCACATTTGGAAATACCTAGCTTATGTGTGAGAGCATACAAAAACAAGCTATAACCGTTCTCGCTACTGCGTAATATGGCTAGAAAGCTCAGCAACAAACAGATATAAGAGAAGCACACTCTGATCTATGGAGAATCCTTTGCTTGGCTGATCTCTATAATCAGGGTCAGATTCCTTAACATTCAAAACTGTGCTAATGGGAAACTATTCTGTGAAAAGGAGCATTTGACCAAGTGTCCTCAGGGAAGTCTGAATCTCCTGTTTTAGGAAACGTGTTCCTGTCTTCATCACGGCCCAGATGATTATTTAGGCACTTAAACTCCTGTTGGAATTAATGAGAGTTTGGTACCTAAATACCATTGAAGATCTGGTTCCCCAACAAGGGCCAGATTCTCTCGGCTAGTGTAAAATGGTGCAGCTCTACTGAAGTCTGTGAACAAGCCCCAAGGTTGTACAAAATGATCATTTGAGAAGAGGCTATTTACAATATGGGTTGCAAAGATCTGAGTGGTTAATGGAGTCTGCCTCTTGTTTGTATTCTCTACATCTCTGTAGCAATTAATAGAAGAGATATTTTTGAGGGTGGAGTGAAACAGTAACTGAGAAGCCAGTTCACATTGACCATCACAAATACAGAGGAAACAGTTAATTCTTACTAAGCAGCTTTTCTGTCATCATTTCAATTAGCTTTACTTAGAGACGCAAAAAAGGAAAAACTAAGGATGATAAAAGCATGCAGGGAGAGGCATGCAGAGTAAGACTGAAAAGCTGTGTACTCTCTAATGCTATATAACTCACAATAAGAGCATTTATTAGGGAATTAATACTTCAGTCACTGTATTGCAACAACTGAAAATACCTCTGCACTAAAAGAGAGTCCATCCATGTAAATTTGCTCCCACTACCCAAACTGTCCACTCTACAGCTATGGGGAGGTAAAAACATGTACTCACTATGGGACCTAATGGACCAAATAACCTTCAACAAGAATGGCAAGCCAGTCCAGGATCTATCTAGGAATATCACTGGCCATGGGAACCTCACACAGAATGAAATACACTAGTTCGCAGAAAGTAAATTTTGTCTTTTTATATGAGTAAATCTGTTTTAACTGTTTTATTGATTTCCTGTCTAGGCACTATTTAAGTTCCTCTTAAGTGTCAGTGGCCCTAGCTAGGTCTTAACATAGAGATGAATTTCAATCCCCCTTGAGCAAAGTTTATCACATCCTCCTTACTTGCATATTTTTCATCCCTACTAAAACATTTCTTATTGCAAGTGCACCCACATACACATTCACATGTGTAGGTAGACCATTTTTAGAGGTCCACATCGCCATTTGAAAATTTTAGGGGTCCACAATGGTTTTCAATTTTTTTTTTCATTTGTGGACCCCTAAAAATTTCAAATGGAAGTGCAGATCCCATTAGAAATTTTAGATATAGTTGGTGGACCTCAGGTTGAAAACTGGTGTTGTATGGTAATGACAACCTTTTGTGGACCTCTTAGACATAGTTTGCAGACCCTCGGGGTCTGCAGACCACAGGTTGAAAATCACTGCTTTAACCACTGACACAAACCAGATACACAGGTCCCTCAAGGCATTTCAATCTTGACCTGCAACAAGTCCTCTCCAAAACATTTTGCCAATCACATGATATTATGGGGATAATTCTGAAAGGTGTGGAACACTAGCAGCTCTGTTTGGCTTCAATGAGCAGTGTGGATGCTCAAGCAACCTTCAAGATCAAGCCATATATGTTATTTTCATGAGCTGGAAAAATAAGGACGATGTTGAGATGGCCAGAGCCCTCCCCATTAGTGATTTTAGCTAAGTGTCCATTTAGCTGGGTGTCAGATGCACACAGCCATCACCATATCTGATGGCTCCTAATATGGTGCATTAATGCACTCAGGTCCTGACAGGTGAAAATACAATGCACTAATATGCACCATACCACACTACCTGTTTACTGGAGAATGTGTATGAATCTTTCAAATGATCAATAGCAGAAGGCTATTGGTGACTTTGGCTAATGGATCCCATGCTCAGAGGTCTGAGAATTAGCAAGCATGCCTTTTTCATTTTAAAAGTGCTTTCTGAAAAATTTAACATGAAAGGAACAATAGGCTAAATATCATCAACTAGATAACAGATTGGGGGGCCAGATAGTCATGAATGCATTCCTCTAGTACAATAAGGAGAAGCTGGTAACAATATTGGTGTGCAGTCTGGGTCTTATAGCTACTCACAGACTGGAGTGGGCAGAAAATATCAGGTGCTACTCTGCATATCTACACTTGGCAGGTGTTTTCATTAAATGTAATTATGTCTTTTTATCAGGTCAGGCAGTCATTATATTTTGGCGTTTTAGTGTGCCAGGGTTTTATTCATTATCAAATATTTATTTAAGAGCCCTTCACTATATATGCAGGTTTTACATGAATTAGCAGCAAAGTAATTCATTTGCAAGGCTTATTCCCTCATCAGGCACATATTGAAATGGGCTTCGGCATAGTCAGTTAAATGTCTTTAATAGCGTATCCCATTTCCACTTTAATTTTCACAACAGACCTGAAAGGAAACCAGTTACTGCTATTTCCCTCTGACATCCCTTTAATTTAGAATAGCTGATCCTGATCCTGAGCGCCTTCTCCAATCCCTGCACAAGATGAGCTCCAATGGACTTCAGCAAAGATTTTCTCACAAAAGGAGTTCAGTATCAGACCCTGTTCAAAGCAATGACTTGATCAGACAAGCTCACAGGACAATTAAGGAACCTAACTTAGGACTTGTGGTTTTATTTATAATAAAAAAATGATGTGGATTCTAATGAGTGCACTAAAGCATGCATGGTGTTTTCCGTACCATTCTACATGCTATATACTTTAATTGCATCCTGTGGGCCAAATTAAGAATCCTAAAGGTTGCTGTGAAGAGGACCAACACTTCACTAGGACTTCTTGAAGGTCTTGGGCCTAATGCTCCATTGCTCTTCATGTTGTGTATCCATTTACACCTGTGCTAAAGTGAGTACAAATTTGCCAGTCTAGATTAGTAACATTTTACACTCACTCTGCGCAGATATAAATGACCCTGCTTCAAAGCAGAGGAGATTTGGGCTCAGGGTGTACTTCCATGGGTACTGAGAGTGAGGAATGTTCACAAGTGGATTCTGCTATGCCATTTTGAAAGATGTTGCATACAGTCCACCCAGAACTGCTTACCACTCTTTTGTATATGGAGATAGGGAGAGTTGTGTCCAGGTATGCCCCCGTGTAAATTATTCACCACTGCCATTAGTATCACCTCCATGAACATCTCTGCTTTACAGAAACTTCTATGAGAGAAATCTCTCTTCTGTGAGGAAATGCTAGAGAGATAAGGGGTCTCCACCTCCCCTCATCCCCAAATCCTGCCATGCAACCACACTGGAACACACACAACTTGACCCCTCTAGGTATTGTTACCACCACTCTTCTGTGATCATCACAGAAATTTGCAGAGGGACTATACAAGGCTGAGTTCAGCAGTGGGGAACGTTAGGCCCGGGGCTGGATGTGGCCCCTGGCTTGCCTGGATGTGGCCCCCAAGGCTCAGGACTCCCCTCCCCCCCCAGGCACTGGGGAGCCTGTGCTGGCACTCCAGCCCTCCCAACACCCCACCACAGGGCTGGAGCACACAGAATCTACTAGCCTAGGCCCTCCTAGGCTCTGGTGTGCAAGGGGAATAGGGGGACTGTCATTCTCCTTAGTCAGGGGCCACATCAGTGAGGTTTTTTTGTTTTGTTGTTGTTGTTTGTTTCTCACTTGTATGTGGTCCCCGACTGATTTTTCTGTGAGTCAGAAGCCCCTGATCCAAAAGAGGTTCACCTGGCCTAGTTCAATGCAAGTATTGCTGAAGCTCTGTTTTGAAGACTTAGGGCCTCATTCTACCTCTATGGACAAGCAGGAATTTTACCCAGGATTCATTCACAGGTCTGAGAAGCTTTTCTACAGGGACTTTTAGAGGGCTTTTTGTTTTCTTTTCTTTGTTTTGTTTTGTTTTGCTTTTCAAACATGGAAGTATCTTTCCTCCCTGTTCATTGTATCAGACTTTTGGCAAATGATAAATTAGCTTCATCATGCAAGTAGCTTAATACTACAGCCAGAAGCTTTGGGCTGACCAAAAACACAGCTTCTTGCATATTATATCTTCCTAAAAATAACTCTGGCTAAACAAGAGTTTCCATATTAAGTCACATCATTCTATTTCAATTCATGCAACACTATTATCTTTATACCATTATATGTTGAGCCAAATGGGTCTGTCAAAAGAACTCTTGTGGACATTTTATCAGCTTTCAAAGAAGTACACTTTAACATTCAATGAAAGAAAAACCACCAAACCCTTTACTATAGCTCTCAAGTACATGGCAGTATCACACTTTCAATAACTTTTCATTGCATTTTTCAATAAAGATGCAAAATATCTGCTTTTCCCTTAGAGAAGGATACATGGTATTTTGAAATAGATTTCTAAACATCACCATTATCATTGCTTATCACTACTCAATGTTACGTTATTGTAGCATGGGCAGTTGCATTTAAAATGATAAACACTAGAATTGGAAAGGTTGTTCTGGGTCATTTCATGCATCTTCACCAGTTAGTGCATTACTGGTCTCTACATTAAACCCGTAAGTATTTTATTTAGCCTGCTCCTGAATGACTCTAGGGCTTCGTCTAGACTACAGGCTTCTTTCGGAAGAAGCTTTTCTGGAAGAGATCTTCCGAAAAAACTTCTTCCGAAAGAGAGCATCCACACTGCAAAAGTGCATAGAAAAAGCAATCTGCTTTTCGAAAGAGAGAGTCCAGACTGAATGGACACACTTGCCCATGTAAGCTGTGATTGCAATGGACGGAATGGCCACCAGGGCACCTGTGCTTTTTCCTTTTTCTGAAATAACTCTCTCTTCCCCATCCACACATGCCTTTTTGTGAAAGAGGTCTTTCACAAAAGGGCTTCTTCCTCGTAGAATGAGGATTACCAATGCCGGAAAAACCCCTTCTGTTCTCTCGATTTTCTTGTGGAAGAACTCAATTGGGCTGCATCTAGACTGGCATGATTTTCCTCAAATGCTTTTAACGGAAAAGTTTTTCCGTTAAAAGCATTTGCGGAAAAGAGCGTCTAGATTGGCACGGATGCTTTTGCGCAAAAGCGCTTTTGCACAAAAGCATCCGTGGCCAATCTAGATGCGGTTTTGCGCAAAAAAGCCCCGATGGCCATTTTAGCCATCGGGCCTTTTTTTGCGCAAAACAGTTCTTCGCTGTCCACACTGGCCCTCTTGCACAAGTATTCTTGCGCAAGAGGGCTTTTTACCGAGCGGGAGCGTGAAAGTATTTGCGCAAGAAGCACTGATTTTGTACATTACAAAGTCAGTGCTATTGCGCAAATTCAAGCGGCCAGTGTAGACAGCTGGCAAGTTTTTGCGCAAAAGCAGTTGCTTTTGCGCAAAAACTTGCCAGTCTAGACGCAGCCTTGCAGTGTGAACGTTTCTCAAGTTTTGTCGGAAAAACAACAAATGGAAACTCTAAGTGAATTCTTCCCTTTCATACCCAACAATCTGGGCTACAATTTTAGGCTCTGATCCTGCAACTGACTATATACAGCTCAGCCCTATGCCTGTGACAAGTTTCAGCACTAAGTTAAGGGTGACCCATCCTCAGGCACAGTCAGTGGCAGGATCATGCTTTTAGGCCTTACTACGTGGTGTTATGATCGTTAGTTCCTATGTTCTTTGAGGCTCATTAGAACAAGAGAATCCAGAAAGAAGAGCTGCAGCATTGTGAAAATGAAAAGCTACCGTATGCGAAAAAACAACTTCCTTCCATGCCTCTTTGAAGTCCTGCTGAGGAGTTTCAGATGATCATTAAAATGGGCTTTTATTTTGTAAAATGTTTGCCATGAAATCAATTATGGTTGTTTACAGAAATTATGAAAAAAGATTCTTAGATTTGCAATTTACTTAATTTGTGACATTTGAATAACATGATCTTTTTGCAGTGATGGAAATACGAGAACAATATTTTCTTAATAGTCAAAACAATTCAAAAAATTGTCATGTAATTTTGTCTTCATTAAAAAAAAACCATGCCAATGGGATGCCTTTGGAATCAATGTTTGTAACTAGGATAATTTACTATTGTTGATGGTATAAAGGAATAAATGAAATATTTATGTATGTCTCATTGTAGTTATACAAGGGGTCTCAACCGTTTCTTTCTGAGACCCTCCCCCAAAATGCTATCAAAGCTTCATGCCCATCTGTGCCACAGTGGTTTTTCTGCACAAAAGCAAGGACCAGCATTAAGGAGTAGAAAGCAGGGCAATCACCTCGTAGGCCTTACACCACAGGGGGTCCTCAAAGTTGAATTACTCAGGCTTTAGCCCTATGTGGTGGGGTTTCAGGTTTTGCTCTGGGCCCCAAGAAGTCTAATGCCACCCTTCCTTGGCAGATCCCCCCAGAAGCCTGCTTACAGTCTCCGTGCCGCCCCGAATGTATAGTCAAGAATCACTGAGTTATACACTAGCACGTTAGCGCTGTAACCTTAAATCATGGGTTCCTTTTCAATTTAGGACTCTCTGGGTTGGAGCCAATTAACTTTAGGAGGAATCTTGCTTCATTTCAAATTCAGAATGGAACGGCTCAGTAACACAGTTTCAAATGCTTAAGGAAGCGGCAATGTTATTATAAAAGGGAACATGCTTCTAACACTCACAAAATAAATCTTTTCCTATTTATGTGGCCAATTCTTGGCCCTAAAGGAAAAACTATGCCAGGCCTTACCAGTGTGGCTTCGTTTGTGAACCATGAGCACATTGGGACCGATGCAAATTATCCCACAGATATCACATTTTAGCTTTCCGTTAGGAAGTCGAATGCCTCCAACTCCTGACATAGCTTTGCTGCCTGGGCCATTGTGTGAGCCATTCATTTTCTCTCCAGAGGCATCAAGCATTCGTAAATCCTCTGCACATTCTTCCCCATTCATTTCACAGGCACGCCCATTCTCTTCATCACTCTGAGTCTCTATTTTAATATTACTGGCTGAAAAAAAAATACAGGATGCCACTCAGTTTTGTTACAAAATAAACATAGGTGGCAAAGAAACAATCAAATCAAAGGAGAAAACTTCTAAAGAGAATGTACAATATACCTTAGCACAGAAACAACTTATATGGAGACATTTTTATGTGCAACGAAGTGAGCTCAGTGACATATAGAATAATGGGCAACGGATACCAGTAACCAAGCTGATAAAGTCTTTCATATTTTTGCAGTGGTAACATCTGCATTGTCAATCCTAATGAACTGGTAGGAGACTAATAATGAATTCATATTGTTTGAGTTTGTCTGACACCAAATAGTGAAAATAAGTACCCATCAAAGACAATGGGTGCCATTAAAAATACATTTGACGTTCTCCAGTGACAGCCTTACCAGGACATCATTTCCTAAGAGTAGGATGAGACTGAGGGTTGCACTGATGTTGAATTCACATATTGATTGATTTGTCAATATAAAAGGAGAAAGCATGGCAGTGGGAAGGGAAGAGGACTTAGGGCTTGCTTACACGAGACAGTGGATCGAAGCTGCAGCGATCAATTCACCAGAGGTCGACTTATCATGTCTGCTTAGATATGATAAATCAACTTCTGAGTGCTCTTCTGTCAACTCCCGTACTCCACCAGGATGGGAAGAGGAGCCAGAGTTGAGGGAGAGCAGCCCCTGTTGACCTTACGACGTTGAAAACACCAACAGTAAACACCAACAGTTGACTTCAGCTACACTATTTATGTAGGTTAGATCTACTGTGGGAGTATGCACTGTGGAGTAGACCACAGCCAAAGAGCGAGAAGGAAGCGGGTGAGATTTCTGGCGTTGGAATTGTGGTTGAAGTAAAAGGAGCAGAACTCATGCACTTGGGATGGCATGACTGGAGGTTACTGGGTTACAGGCCAAAGTCTCAGGAAACATGGACAAGTGATGGGAAGAGGGTCAAGTCAGCAGGAGAGAACTGGAGAATGGTTTAGACTGAATAAAGGAACTGGATGAACTGGTGTTGAATAAACTAGTGGTTGACTGGAGCTATCTAAAATACCCCCACATTATACTTAAAGAGGCATTTTATTTCTTAGGCAGTCTGAGTGGATGAGAGAATGGGGCCGGTATTATAAACCTTTAAAAGAACTGCATCAGAAAATTTGCTTTTTCCTGTTTTTCTTAAGTCCCTTTTTAATGCATATGATGCTATATAATTAGTCAAGTAATATAGGTAAAAATGGTACTACTAGTTGAATTACATCAATTAATTTTTCTCTTTCAAATATGAATAAACTATATGGTAAAAATTTTGTATGTGATAATTGCCTTTGGTAGCTGCTGCATAGGTGACTGTTATCCTGTGTGAACACAGCAAAGACCTGAAACCTTTGCGAATTAACCAACTACAGGAGGCCTATAGTCAATTATGATAATTCCATTATTCAGTCTATTCCTTCATAGGGGTTGTATTATATTGCTTTTCCATCCTTTTCCTTTATATTAGAGCTGGTCAACATTTTTCCATTTTTATTGTTGAAAAACAGTCTTTTCTAATTGAAAATGATTGTTACAATTGAAGTTTTTTCCCGAAAAACTTTCATTTTTATCAGCAAAATCAGAACAATGACAAATGTATTTATTTATATTTATTTAAATATTTTTACCCCACCTCTCTATTATTTAAAATATTCGAGGTGGCTTACAACATTTTTTAAACACAATACAAATATATATAAAAATTTAAAATAAGAGACCCCAGCGGGACATAAAAGCTCTTAAAAAACATCGAGAAGAGGAACATACACATATAGACTCAAACACCAATAAAAGTACGAGTAAAAAGATGGCTTTAGCCTGACGCCGAAACAATGCTAGTGTTGGCGCCATGCGAATATCCCGTCATGACTGGGATATAAATTATTGTCTCAGCACATACCTATTTTCATCCAGTCCAGAGCTAAGATTTTCTTCCATTGTAGTAACAATGATTTTATATTGATAGGCAACATAAAAGATGATGCAACAATGACATATATTAAGCCAAGGTCCATAAGGGATAATAGATCTGGATGTTCTTCTAAATATGAAATCAGTTCATCAAACTCTTACCTCTATTACACCCAACAATCACACAAAAATCAAATGATCCAGTGGAATTACACAGATGTAATTGATGTTAGAATTTGGCCCAATATATGCATTGCTATAGGATAAAAGTTGAGGACAAAGAAGTTTAGTGTTAACATTGGTGGGCTGAACTTCTTCTATAGGTCCATAGGGTCAATCTAGATATTTTAATGTGTTTTTAAGATAAAGTATTTCTATGCAACCTAAGCCTGGGACAAGTTCACACTTTTCCTCTCCAGCTTCCTTCCTAAAGAGGAGAATAATTCAGAGGCCCAGAAAAAAAATACTATTAATCTCTTAGCAATTTAAAAAAAGCATGGCATTTTTATATACTACATGGCTGGCTAATCAGAAGTGATTAGTAATTTTCTCTAAATTCAGTGGCAGTCAGAAAGCACACATTTGCAAATGTAACCCGATTGGTTAATAGAATGTACTGCCTTGTCACATGACAGTTTCCAGCCAATCTTGCATCAGCCTGTCTTTCTCACTTGTAGAAATAAATTATTGAACAAGTTAGTCTTATTTATCAAAAATTACTAATACTTCTGTTTTAGCAGACCCAGCCAAATGTGACTTTCAAAACATTTATATTCATTAAGAGAAAAATTTAATGTGGGGATAACAAAAAAGGATTAGATTGTTTATGTCCTTATGTAGCTCTTGTAATTAAATGCAGACAAATGTAAATTACTGAGCACTGAAGTGACGAAAAAAATAAAAGTGCCAGATGGACATGCCCTTCAGTGAATTGACAGCACACTGTATACTTACGGGAAAAAGATTTGGGAATTATTGCGTGAAAATCTCTAAAGCCTTCAGCCCCATATGTAGCTGCAACAGAGAAGGCAAACAGAATGCTGGGTTGTGGTATTGCTAGCAGTAAAAGTAAAAGAAGATGAATTTATTATTACAAAAGACGTTGCTTACCTAAAAGAGAGGCAGACATAGCACAGAAAAGATGCAATATAAAGCAAGGTCAGCAGAATGATGGCTAGGAGGAGAATGCTCGTGTATATGCATAGTAATTTCCCTATGAAACATTCTGTTTTCCCAGAGTTCCGTAAGTTTTATGATATTTTGTGAGATCCCAACAATTCTCTCAATTCTTCCTTCATAGATAGGGCCAGTTTCTGCAGGTCTAGTGCA
The DNA here is from genome assembly GCA_019425775.1 of Rafetus swinhoei. Lineage (NCBI taxonomy): Eukaryota > Metazoa > Chordata > Testudines > Trionychidae > Rafetus > Rafetus swinhoei. Next base: position 157,838,321 of record CM033424.1, read on the forward strand.
GGTAAAATTCCCACTGAAGCCAAAAGGAGCTGTGAATAGAATTTTCAAGGGAAAATCTTTGGAAGGAGTGGGATGTGTAAGTCTGCGAGCCCCTTTGCAAGCCTCTGCTTTTGTCTTCAAGGGAACTATATTTTAGAGGCCTAATCCAACTGTTTTTTCTCTAGAGAGCTGTTCCTTGTATCTATGTAATCATCTCTATTTACTTTAGTGACAAAAATGAGATTTGGTTGCTTTTTTTTCCACTTCTGTTAGCCCTGTACAGTTAACTGAGGGCTTGTATACATGGTGCATTAGATTACACTTAAAGGGTGACACCAGCATGTCATGCTCTAACTGGACCATATTTTTAATTATCAAAAATAGCCACGGAGGTAAGGAGCAGTAAAGTTCTCAAAAAGAGCCTGGCTATAGCACAGCAGGAAATGGGAATAAAACCAGTGGAAATGGAAACATGTTTAACATGATGGAAGGAAGAAAAGATAATTAGTTGAAATGTATTCAAGTAAATTTTTGTAACTGTAATCGTGATCAGGTCATGGCATCAGCAATAATTTGCAGATATAAAGTTTTGTCTAAATCTTTATACTTGGATTGGATTAGGTATCAACATTTTCGGTTTCAGGTGGAAGAAGAGACTTGTATGATCTCCTTCCCGTCTATAGAGGTTCTGACAAGTCTTTTAGGGAGCAGGATTTCAGATTTCAGATTTACTGATGCAGCAATAAATACCTGATACTTTGTATTTTCCAAACAACAAAATATTATTTGCCTACTGTACAAATAAGACACTATATATATAATCTGTTATTATTATTATTATTATTATGAAGACCTAGCCCTTCTAACTGAGTAAAGCCATTACTCTTTTAATTAAAATATGCTTAAATTTGGTTAGAGACAATCTTGTAAGCTCCTGAACAGTTGGGCTTGATTCATCACAGTGATACTTCATTTTTACATTGATGCAATGCCACTGATTTACACCTCCAAAACACTGGACTAATGTGGTGGTGAATCAGGCTACAGATACACAGGAGGTTAAATCATAATCCACGTTCATTGTGATGAATGCATATATTGCCCCAATGAGACTGAGCTACCAAGTCTTCGAATAATTATGTGATGAATGCCAAAAGCCAATTGCAGGAGAGGCAACAGATTTTAAGAGATCATTATATTATGAAAACCATCTATCTAATGTACATCTCCTACAATCCCCCAGCTTCCTCTCATGATTCCTCATGTGTCCAAAGCCCCTCTGTATCCTAACCACATACCAAATCCTTCATCTGCCTACCCCTGATTATTTCCACAATACAGGAAGGTAATATCAGTCTGCTGTACATTGGAAACTCGAAATACAAGGACGGAAAGCAAATTCTGTTTAAAATCAAAATATATGAGCAAGGCTAATGCACTGATTATTCTACTGCTTGTCACACGTGTTTCAACAAAGCCTCCATTTTTACATGGAAAAGATGTTGCTGCAAGATTTCTAGTCTGCTGCACCAGAGTTCTGCAGAAATCCAGGAAGCTAGCGGCAGAAGTTACAGCCCCAACTTCCTGTGCAGTGCCTTAGCACGACCAACATGTATCTACAGCATAGTAAGTATTAAGTCTTCTGACAGAGAGTTCTGCAGATGATAGGGTTCCGATTTGTATTTCTTGGTGTGTGTGCGTGCAGAGTGCTGTTCAGGATTCTTGTTGGTTTGGAGAAGGAAATCAGGGCTTTCGCTACACAGACACCGTTTCGTACTCTTACAGTGAAGAAGTAGCTGAGGGAGAGGCTGGGTTATTTTTGGCCCCTCGAGGAAAGGATTTGGGCCAAGATACTCAAAGATATTCAAGTGCCTAACTCGTCCCCATGATCTCCTGGGAGGAGCAAAGCAAGATGGAGTGAGAACTGAGGGGCTTTGTCATAAAGATCTGACAGCTGGGAAGAAGTGGGAGAGACCACAATGGGTTGCTTGGGAAACAGAAGGTTCTAATTGGCTGGTAGAGGATTTGGCAGTTGAGTAGAGTGTTCTGTCACAGAAAGGGAAAGGAAACATCACCCTTACCCTCCTCCTTCATTTATTTCTCTCCTTCTCTTCCCCCACCCAAGCCATGAAGCTACAGAATCACAACAGGCACAGTGCCTCAGCATGAAGCATCCTTACTGTGCAAGCTACTTGCTTTATAAGGAACCGACTCAGAAATCTTGACTCGATATTCATGAGATGCGGTCTAATTTAATAGGCAGAAATCTGAGGCAAAAAGAGTTCTGATTGAACAATGAAAAAGCCTTTGCTGAAATACTGTCAGGTGAGATAAACAGGACATTTGTCAGAGAGCTTAACTGACTTCTAGTGAAACAGTAAATCCTGTTCTTTATATACTGTGACTGTCTCAATTCAGTAAACACCTCCTTTACCACACACTAGTTTCTAGTCTAACTCAAGACCCTTTATGCAACACACAAATATAGAAAGCTACTTTTTTTTTTGGCTAGGAAAAGGAACTGCTTTTTTCTATACTATCTTCTCTCTGGGTGTTTGTGCATCAAGTCTTACTACGGCTTGACTCTAGCCTAAAAATACAAGGTAAACTTGTCAAGAAACCCTAGGTGACTTAGGAGCCTAAGACTCACTGAAAATCAAAGGGTCTTATAGGCCATTAATTCAAAACTATTTGGGAGAGTTAGGGAGAATTATTCAATGGAAATTAGGCACCTATCTGCATCTTTGTACCTAAATAGATTTGAAAATCTGGCACAAAATATTCAAGTAACTTTTGAAAATGGGACTAAGCCTCCTAAATCACTTAAGTACATGGGGAAATTTTTACCTTATTCTCTTCAGCTGGCATTTTCCAAAGAGTTTATGACTGTAGGGCCAGATTTACAATGGTATTTAAGTGCCTAAAGATGCAGACAGATACCTAGTGAGATACTCAAAAGCATGTAAGCAAGTTAGGTGCTTAACCTGCACTGATTTCAATAGGATTTAAGTGCTTTCCTTGCTTAGGCCCTTTTGAAAATCCCACTAGGGAATCTTCATAATCAAGGGTATGTTTACACTGCAATTAAAACCCCACAGCTGGTCCATCACTGGAGCTTGGCATAGGTGGTGTTTAATTGCAGTGTAGACATTCAGACTTGGGTTGCAGTCTGGATTCTGCTTTCACCTATCAGGATCCTAGAAATCAGCAGCAAAGGAAAGGCCCTTCTGAGTATTTGGATTAATTTTTGTGAATGCTTGTTTTGTTTGAATGTGATATTGTAAAGGAAGTTGGAAGAATTCTGCTGCTATCAATTGATGTTTTAAAGATAGCTTTAAAGTACAGCATGGTTTTATAGGAAGGGTAATATAACTGTTCGAGCAGTAGACAGATAAAAGCTGCAACGAGAGCCAATTGATTTGAATACTGGATTTAAATGTTGTGCTGAAGAGAATAAAATCTTTAATACCATCCCTGCTAGCAAATTACAGACAATATTGCTAAAAGACAGAAACAGATTATTATTTATTATTTTAAAAATAAACAAGAAAATCAATCCAAGCTTTGCAACAACACATGGAGTCAGATTTTATTCTCATTTACACTAATAAAAGTCTGCCTGCATATATGATTTTCAGTAATCCCCACGTATTTTTTTATAAAGGCTTTTAAATAAAATCAGACATGGTGGGTTTTGGGGGAATTGTTTTTAAGTGGAGAGGGTTTTTGACTCACATTGTGATGCAAATTACCCACCTGAAGTAACAATCCCTTAGTTTGTGACATCACAATTAGTTGCCGTGAAAACAATGTTGCTGTCACTAAGGGCATGTCTACGCTAGGAAATTATTTTGAAATAATTTATTTTGAAATAATAACTCCCAAAATACTATTTTGAAATAGCATGTCCACACTGTGGGGGAGCCTCGAAATTAGTCCAAGGCAAGCTCTGTTATTATGGACATGCTACCTTGACTTAGGGTACGTCTACACTTGCTCCCTAGTTCGAACTAGGGATGCAAATGTAGCTGACGGAAATTGCTAATGAAGCAGGGATTTAAATATCCTGCGCTTCATTAGCATAATCTCGCCCACGCGCTATTCTGCTCGCCAGCTGATTCGAACCAGGAAGTGCTCTCCGGGACGTGTTAGTTCGAATCAAACCCCTTGGTTCAAACTAACGTTACTCCTCAAAAAGTAACTCCTCAAAAAGTCTTGGAGCGCACTTCCTGGTTCGAATCAGCTGGCAAGCAGAATAGCGCGTGGGCGAGATTATGCTAATGAAGCACAGGATATTTAAATCCCCGCTTCATTAGCAATTTCGGTCGGCTACATTTGCATCCCTAGTTCCAACTAGGGAGCAAGTGTAGATGTACCCCTAGAGCCCCAAGAAACACTGGGGAGTAATTACTTTGAATGACTCTGGGGAGTAGTTATTTCGAAATAGCAGCAGTGGAGCATCCACACTAATGCTATTTCTCTATTTTGAAATAAGCATTATTCCTCGTGGAAAGCAGGAGTTATTATTTTGAAATAACCAGCCCATTATTTCATTTCATTATTTGGTACTGTGGATACTCCACTGGTTATTTCAAATAAGTGTAGACCAAGGCAAAGAGGAGTAGTGCTCAAAAATAGTGCCTCAAAAATATTCTGAGTATTCAAGACCAACAGGAGGAAACAGTTCTCAGAAATACAAGACATACAGGCAAGGCGTTTCTCCACAGAATGATCTCCAAAAATATACAAAATTCATGGACTCCCTTGTAAAATAATGAATAAAGTTTATTCACTAGCTTGATATTTTTATTAATAACTCTTGCCTACTCCATCCCCACATGCCTTTTTAAAACTTTCTCTATGGAGCTCTGAAATATATTTTCAAAGGTTTGGGCAGAAGATAATAGTGAGATTAACAACAATAATTAATAACAGCTTCCGCCATTCACTTCAAGGAGGAAGTAAAGAAATTTATGAGTTTGCTCATCTGGCCCATTTTTTATGGTGTGGTGTCCATGTTACCAGTTCAAGGGACGTGATATAGCCCACCTGGACTTATCCAAACTGACTGATTCTTGAACTCCAGAAAAAAAAAAGAGACGAGGCCAAATTGTTTAAAAAGTTGCCTGTGATTTTGCATGTGCAGTTGTTGCATTTGCATGTACAAATACCTATCGGAGCATGCATAGATCATATTTACTTGCATGCAGTGTTTAATGTTTAAAGAACGAGATGCAGGAGCTCAAGCGATTTTGTTTACTTTCATAACTGATGCAGCAAGCCCAGAGGTGCCAGAGCTACGAACCGCCAAGTGTCGGGGTGCTGGGGCTCAGCCTTGGCAAAGCCTGGCACAAATTAAATATTGTATATGTGAAATAACAATAAAAAAACCTAGACACCGTTTAAGGTTGTCTAAAAATGTGGCCCTTAAAATATATTATTCACATAGCTAAAAACTATTTTTAAAAGCCCCCAACCCAAAAAGCAACAAATTCCTTGCTACAAACCAACCTGAACAAATGCCAGTACAGTACATTCATCAAAAAATGAGTCTTAAAAGAGTTCAATGAGCCAAGAAAGAGCAGAACTAGTAAGACAAATATAAGTTTAGCTAACCCTGAAATAAATGATTAAACCTGGTAACAGAATGGGCTGACTTCCCTTCACAACCACCTGTTTGAGAGTCGTTTACCACAAATTCCAAAAGAGCAAAAAAGAGACCATGGGTGAAACTGCAGGCAGCTGCTTAGAATCTAGTTCTCAGATGGATTTTAAAAGAAAAAAAAAGAAGAATTAGAGCTAAGATTCACCAGTGCCCTGAGGCCCTACAACTGCAGCAAACTGGCCATGTGGGATAAAGGATTCCTGATGCATCCTTCTGAAGTAACTCAACCATTCCTTGTACTCTAGTTCCTAGACAATCAGCCTTTGGAATAAATTTCTTCCCTACAATTTTAGCTTTTACTCAAATATACATGATTCCCGACACAGTCTCCTACAGATAAGCTATCTCCCACAGGACAACCACTCTTGTGAGCTCCACCCTTCTGGTGATCTGAGGCTGCCATTTCCTTCCACTGCAAATGCAAAACCTGAGCTAGCGTTCATAGAAGCAGCATGTCAGTATGATAGCTAATGGGCAAAATACCCTTGCTTCCACATTCTCTTACCGAATGAATCAAGTTGCCCTTTGCTGTTTGTGTCATGCAAACAGACTGGTGTTTTATTGAGGAACTGTAATTATAACATGCAAGTCAGTGAATGCAAATGAGTGGACATAAAAAAACGACACCTTTCTGTGGCTATGTCTAGACTACAAGCCTCTTTTGAAAGAGGCTTTTCGAAAGATACTTTCGAAAAAGCCTCTTTTGAAAAAGAGCATCTAGACTACAACCAGTACTTTCGAAAAAGCACAGTTTGCATTACATAGCGCCTTTTTTCAAAAGAGCACTTTCGAAAAAAGGCGTTATTCCTCGTAAAATGAGGTTTTCCACGGTCGAAAAAACTGCTGCGTTCTTTCGATTTACTTTCAAAAGAACACGGCAGCAGTCTAGATGCAGGGGAAGTTTTTGCGAAAAAGGCCACTTGTCCTGTTTGTCCACAAAAGGGATCTCTATTCCTTTAGGCCTGTGGGATTTATGCACAGCCTCCTGTTAATATTCCATTATCCAAGAAATTCCCACCACACCAAGAGGAGAAAAATGCCTAAGAAATCTGTTGCAGCAGTGTAGGTGGTCTGGTGACATCCAACAAAAGTGGGAGGGGGCTAAAAGGTGGGATCCTATTTTGCACATTCTTGAAGCAACAATCAAACCTAAGGTCTTGATTCAAAATGGTACTTAGGTATATGAGTATTCCCATTTAAATCTATTAAACATGCATTCAGCTGTCAGCAAGTGAAGTATCATGCTGAATCAGGGCCTAAATAACTAGATCCTAGAGGCTTTAAAACATTTCAGTGGGCCTGATCTTCACAGTTCTGCTCTGGAGCGAAACTAGAAGGAGTGTTGGAATTCAAGTAGTTTCTCTGGCCCTTCTCTATTAATTAGCTGCCTGTTTGATATTCACCTGAAGTATCAATAAAAGTAAGAGCTGTGGAAAGGAGAAAAGCTTTATTAGACAGAGACATTTATCAAGTGCCATTTATAAGTGTTAACTGACCTGAACTTTATAAGAGACAAGGTGGGAGAGGCAGTATCTTTTATTGGACCAACGTCCTTTGGTAGTAGTGACAAGCTTTCACGTTTATGCAGAGTGCTTCCTCTGGTCTGGGAAAGGCACTCAGAGTGTCACAGATGAATACAAGATTGAACGCATAGCTTAGGACAGTGTTTCTCAAACTGTGCTCCGCGGAGCCCCAGGGCTCCGTGAGACATCTCCAGGGGCTCCGCAAGGTTGACAAACTGGAAACATGGATAGGTACAACACATACAATCAGTGGACCGCTGGGGCTCCGCATACATTTGTACGCATGTAAAGGGCTCCGGAGCCCAAAACGTTTGAGACCCGCTGGCTTAGGACAAGTAGTTAGCACATATGCTAAGGAACCATTCAAGGTGAGATTTCTAAAGCTTGGACAATATACTATAGAGTTTGGTGGACTAAAGGCAGTTTTCATCGACCTAAAGCTGACAGTGTCTACACTAGAATGCTGCTGGTGCTGAAGTAAGTGGCCCCCCTACATTGACATGACCACTCCAGTTCCATGAGAGGTACAGCACTTATGCCAGTGTAGTTAGGGTATATAGTAGACATTGGCATTCTGGCTGTCAGTTCCCAAAATGGGACTGACAGCTGGAGCCCTCCGGCCCAGGCTCTGACAGTTGCGGGGGGACAGATATGAGCTGTACATGTATAGTTGAGACTGTCAGCCCCAGGGCTGCTGGGGACCAGTTGTCAGTGCCCCATAATGCTCCAGTCAGTGGAAGTGCTCTGCGTCGGGATGCGCACTGCCAACAAATAGAGCTTAGGGTGAATGTGAATGACCACTCTAATTACTGCAGTAGCTGTATACTGACTTAACTTAAATCAACTTAATTTTGTAGTGTAAACATAATGCACCCCTCAAGAGGTACTAGTTAGGTTGATAGAAGTATTAGCTACACTAGGAGTTAGGTCAATTTAGCTACATTGCTCAGAGAGGTGAATTTTTAACATCCCTGAGCAGCACAGCTGGGTTGGCCTAATTTATAACTGCAGCTCACGCCTAATGCTAACAATGGTCTCTCCTGATAGGGGAGGCATCCACTCTCTGTCATATCTTTCCTTAAAGAAGACGTATCAGTGTTAAGCTGCACTCTAGGATGTGCTGTTTTAACAACATCAAAATCTACTGCCTTCTGTGAGTGGACGCCACTTTCTAATTTAGGTGTGACAATACCAGAGAATTTTAAGGTGAGAGTTATGCAATCATAAAGAAAAACTGTAGCAGTATGATAAAAGGGCTGACTAGTGAAGGACCGGTATTTGGAGAAGAGGGGAGGTTTACTGAGGTAAGGAATTAATGGGGGAAGAGAGGCAGTGAAAACTACCAACCCTGAGAGACAAGTGGGTTCACAAATGAGCATTCTAGTTATATGGGTAAAAGCTCACTGCTGAGTTACAAGAATAGACCACAAAGGAGAGACTCCCAGCTGAAAGGTGGTCACAATGAGGTGGGGATCCAGGAACACAGCTAGTGGGTGGGTTGGTGGTCAGATATCTATAAGTGACATGAAGCATAATTAGGGAAGGAATTTAAGCCCACTGGGGGGAAAAAACCCTCTGTAAAATCCCTGTACATGCTGAATACATTATGAATGGTCATTTATAAGATTAATATGATTTAGGGGTGAAGAGATATATTAATTAAAGACACTGTATTCATTACTCTGCAAAAAAGAATGTAAATATTTTCATTGATCAAACTTGATGAACAATTTACATGTCTGTTGAACTATGCAGATTTACATCAGTCCCTAAATGCAACTGATTTGTTTAAATAACATCACTACTAAGCAAACTCCTTTTTCTCCTCTGTCGGCAGAATACCAGCTCAGTGCAGAATCATTACCAGAGATTCTTCAGCTAACGTACTATATATTAAGAGACTGTTGATGGTTCCCTAGCTGTCTTAATGGTTGGTAGGCCTAAAATGAGATCTACCAGCCACACTTTGGTTTGTGTTTGTGTCTGTGTGTACAAATCATATCATCCCTCTGGGTTGCCATTTGTTCTGCTCTTGAGAACAGATCAAAGGTTGAAATAGACAAGCATCTTGTCACCCCATCTTTTGTAGGCACATCACTGAACAGAGAAACTGACTTTTTATAATGTCCTAACCCTCATTTTGTAGATCAACCCCCTTCCCCCTTCCCAGGCTTCGATCAACTGGGAAAATAAATCAGAGTTTGGTTAAGTATCAGGCTTATCATGATTTGTCTAAGCTGAAATAAAATCCCGAATCCACGGCAGTGAGTTTCAGATCAACTGACTGGGTGGGGTTTGTGGGGTTCATGCTATGGGGTTCATTCTGAAAACAGCAGTGCAGAAGTTCCTGCTTCAGCTGGAGACCTTGCTCTGAGATCAGGCAAGACTTCACCCAGGAGCTGAGACTTGCTGTTGTGGGTTTGGAGTTTTTTGCACCATAGCCAAGCCCTTAGAGATGACAGCATACCTTTATCTTGTTAGAAGTCTTGGTCTGATTCTTTTGATGCTTTTTCTTTTCAGATTTTAGAGCCAATACAGAATTCTGATAATAATTTGCCAAATCACCAGTGCAGCCAACAGTTATGATGACATCTAGATGTTTGGGGAGGACACTTAAGACTATTGCACGGAAATCTTGTATCAGTTTTTTGGATCTTACTGATAGTGACAGACCTTGAGCAAGTGTCTTTACAAAATGATTTCTTTCCCCTTTTGAATTGCAGCTAATTGTTTGCTAGTGTGGGGATCATATATCTGATATTGTGGTCAAGGAAAATGTCCAGTATGTGCTAAAAGTAACTGGATGTTTTGAAAAGTAATGTAAGAACCTCAACTGGCTCACAAGTTTGGACCAGGTTGAAAATGTCTTATGCCATCTACATTAGTCCCATTCTTTTAAAGTCTCTTTTTTCACCTCACTCTCTGATCCACTTTTCCACAACTGTAACTTCTTTATCCTCATTTTAGGAAAAAATAGATCCTTTTTCCTTTCCCTGGACACAGTCAGATCCCAAATATTATTGAGACTGGGGAAAGGGGAGGAAGTCTCAGAAGTAATTTTCTCTTCTGTGCTGCAGCCAACCAAATATTGCTTATTGCAGGCTTCCCTTGTGTCTGAGATATCTCAGAACACAATGCTAAAACAAACCCACAATTTGTGGGAGTTTAAGGTAACAGATGATCCAGCAGGGATTGCTAGAAGTCCTCTAATCCCCAGTGACAAAATTTAAAAAAAAAGACAAAGGTTCAGAAATGCCAGCCATCTGCCTCATCAGCTAAGGGAACGTAATGAGATCAGTGGTGAAAGGGGACAGTTCAAATAGCGAAGGAGGGAAACATTTGTTTAGGGAGGCTCAATAGCTCCTCCACATTCTGTGAGTCTCTGGCACCTATTGGCAGTTGAGGGGGAGTAGTATTGAGCAGTATTTCTCAGCTCCCAGGATTCACCTGGAGCGGGACCACATGATGCCTCTTTTGGCTCTGCTCCAGCATCTGCACCCTACCCACTCAAATTAGGAACGGGAACCCAATCTGAAAGATGTTGCATGTCTAGCTAATCTCCCATTTAGGGGATCAGAAGGGATTTTTTTCTTTCGTGGGCTAACCGGCAGAGGACTAGGGAGTTCTTCACCTTTCTTGCAGCACCTTCAAGTCTCTGTGGATTAAGCAGGGATGTGCTTGGTACCTAGCTGAGAAGATAATTCATCACAACTTGGGAGTCAGCTTCCAGTGTAAAAATGAGATGAGATGATTGCCTTGTTTTTGTGGGCTGAGGTCCCCACCGTTCTATACCTTGTATGTGACTCACAGGTTGTATGTGTGTGGTGGTGATAAGACTCAGAATGAGGAGAGTCCTAGGGGGCTGAGGACAGCCTATCAAGTTATGGGTTTTATGGTAGAAGCCCTATAGCCCCCACTATTTAAATACCTGCTATAGAGAAACATGGGTGATGGGCAGGGAGTGTTCCTCTCCTGGGTTTAAGTTTAATAAAACTTGCAGCCTGCCACTTAAAATCCACCCCATGTGTCTGTCCTCATTTCACCACTGTGTCCACATCAAAGGGGGTTCTTGAACTGCAGGGGACATTATACTGATTTGTGACAAAAAGGAAGAGGGACTTGCAGGTCAGTAACCACTTTAGGGGAGATGAACTTTTACAACCTAAGCAGTGATTGACATAAAATAGCTTTGAGATTTGGGCCTGTTCTAAACTTTCCCTCAAGCTATTAGTACTGAAATTAGATTTATACTTTTAGAATGTGTTGGTCTCTTTTACTGAGCTGTGCTATTAAGTAATGTCAATATATGATGTAATTTTATTTTAACTATACAATGCTGCCTTAGCACTGAATTCTGTTTCTTTTATTCCAGGCCATACAACGCTCTCAGTTTGGCACCATGGACCTGAGGTTTCTATTTAAAGGGTTCACTACTGCCTCAGACATTTGCGAGTACAGTACCTATTGTATGTTACTAGAAAAAGCTGGTGCTCAAAGAAAACTGGTGTCACCGTATTAGACACCATTAGTTTACCATCAAATTGTCCAAGCTGATGATTTGAAGTGGCAATTTATAATTTGAGCTTTTTGAGCTGGATTCTGATGTCACTGATACCAGTTTGACTCCACTAACACCAACTCCAGAATTATACTGGTACAAATGAGATCAGAATCAAGTCTCTTCACACCTGATGTAAAGTGGTATAACAACTGAAGTTTGCCCTGTAATTCTGAACACCTCCCCATTAGTGTGCATGTGAAAGACAGCATGGGATTGGCCAGGCATAATGAATAGTATTGTACTTTCACAAATGCCAATGTCAGTATAAGAGTAATACCATTAAAGTCGGTGGAATTCCACTAATGTACAAATGGTGTGAAAGGGATATCAGACCTAGTGTGAGCAATGTTGGGACAAGCCTTCCTATTCTACTCTTCAAATGCATGTCAGTCATGACTTCCTAGCTAATCAATTCCTGAACCCCTCTTGAGATAAGATAGACAGTCACACTAAACAAGACACTCATTCTCACTTCTGAGCTAAGGCCTCAATCCAACTCCCACTGAAGTCAATGCTAAGGATTATGCCTACTTCAGTGGAAGCTGGAGTGAGTCCTAAATAAGATTCTGAATTCAGGGTTCTCGATGTCAAAGACTAGTGTGCTAAACCCTGAAACTTAGTCCTGATTTAGACACAGAAAAATATCAGCGCTACTTTTAGGGTGGCAAACAGACCAGGAGAGCATAGCGCTCAGAGGTGATCACTCTATTATGCAGCAAATTCTACTTTTAATACTGTCTAGGAGTTCCTGAGGTCATGCCCTTACTATATATGAATATGATAACTAACAAAGCACTCATTATTTTCAGAGTGCCAGCATCTTTAATTATAATGATTTTTCTCTACCCACAAGAGAGGTTAACGTAGGCACTAAAAACAACTCTCAACCAGCAAGAAACCTCCAGAACAGAAGCCATTTGATAAACTGGCCCTCATAAATGCCATATTTAATAGCTTCATAGATTTTTAAGGCCAGAAGGGATCAATTATGATCTGGTTTGTCCTCCTCCATAACACAGGCCATAGAATTTCACCCAGTAAGTCCTGCATCAAGACCATAATGTCTGATTGAACCATTGTATCTTTTAGAAAGCCACTCAGCCTTCAGTTAGAAGCTTCTAGTGATTGGATATCTACTACAGCCCTAAGTAAGTTATTCCAGTGGTTAATTACCATCACGGATAAAAATTTGCACTTTATTTCTAGTCTGAATTTGTCTGATGTCAGCTTTCACTCCTTTGGACAGGCCCAATACATTTTTTTTTTTTTTTTTTTGCTCACCTATTCCTATAACAAAAATAATTTTAAAAGTGACTAGTGATTTTAGGTGCCTCCACTTTTGGGTGCCTACTTTTAAGGGCCCTGGTTTTCAGAAAGCCTGTGTGCTCACCTGTGCACTGAAAAGCAGGCCCTTTTAAGGTATCTCAAGTTCAGCACCCAAAAACATTCACCAAAAATCATCACTTTTGAACATTGTGGCCATGTCCCTTTTATATGTGAATGTGCACACATGCACTCTAGTAGCTTCTCACATATGTCTGGTCTATCCAAACCAACAGGTGGCCTGTTGAAAGCTAAAATATATTCTGAGACAAGTTACCCTGACTTTTGCAACAGACTAAAACGTCTGCAGGCTGCAGCAGTTTCATTCCACATTCAAAACTGGAGGGAGTCTAATGAATTAAATATGAAAATGAGTCATCTAATCAGCACAGCAGCCCTGGTGTTATTTACTCAGTCTTAATTTCAGTTTACTTCATGCTTGTTTTTAACTTACTGTAGATTTTTGGTCTGGCAACACAGAACTGCACAATATACGATCTCTAGGTTTTATGGTGGTTTGTGTAGAGTACAAGTATAAATAGCAGTGTGGATAGTGAGGCGTCATGGGTGAGTAGAGAAAGCAGAGCGCCTTACAGGCTTTAAGCACCAGGGTGTGTAGGCGACACAGCTCTCTACATGCCCAAGCACTGCCTCTCAAGTCTACCTTGCTTTTTATAAGAAGTGCAGTGTCTTGCTACCTCCCCCTGAACTGAGAGGTAGTAGGGAATGGCTCCAGGCCAGGCTTTCCGTGCTACCTCTCCACTCACTGAGCCTTTCACCGTGGAGTATAGCAACTCGTGCAGTGCCTGTGCTTTACATGCTGCTGTAGGAGGGCCCATAGTCACAGAAGTTGTCAGAGGGCAAGCTGGAGGGTTTGTCAGTTGGGTTGTGGTTAGTTGGTATTTTCAGCACCTGGGGAGGAGTGGAAGGCACCTTGGGACTGTGGGATACACACAGTAGATGGGTTCTTCTGCTAATACAATCAGCAGGGAAACAGTTAACATGCATTGTCCTCTTTAGGTGTCAGTCCATAACCAGAGCTTTTTTCAGGCATTGCTTCCAATTTTGCAGCTGCAGGAGCCTCCATCTGATCAATGTCCCTTGCTGAACAGCCTGGAGTACAAGATGGTTTGTGGGGCTGAAGGTACGTGTTTTAAACACAGCATTGACTTTCAATGGGGCTTAGGCTTCTAAACCAACAAGAGGAGCTTTTGAAAATCCCACCCAGAGAATGCTATGGAACATGAGTCCCTGGGGAATCAGGATGTCTCTTCTGCTGCTGCAGCCACAGCTGAGGCATATCACAGCTTCCCCCTTGTCGGGGTTGACAGGAAACCTCCAGCTGCTGTTCCGCTAACTGCTCCCACAAACACACCCAGCAGTCTGGACATGTTACCTATTTCCTCTCACCCTACATTGTATGTGTCTTTAGCTGCCCCCCTCCTCTCTGTGAGTCATGTAACAAAAGTTTGGATCAAGTCCTACACAAGTTCTCAGGCCTTGTATCCAGGCAGCCCAGTTGAAAGACTTCAGAAAGCCTCTATGTGACATATATGCTTATAGCTGCTCCCTGAAAATGCCTTTCTGAAGTGGCTGGGGGCAGTACACATCTCTTGAGACAAGCCAACTATCTCAGGAAGACCACACTGCACCACTGACATTCACCACACTTTTGAAGGGTTTGCTTCCCAAACAAGAGGTCTGGATCCATACTTCCATACTTAAGGAGAAAAGCACAGATTCTGCAGCAAATTCTGTGGCCAAGAAATCACTTAACGCAGAGGCCCCTGATCACAGCAAGGCCTGGAGAGTGGCATTATTCATTACACTATAGTACAAGAGTTGCACACAGCTTTGTGAGTCTCTCAACTGCCTGATAAATTAAGCAGTACTGAAAGTGTTAGATACTTACAGCAGCTAGTTTAGTCGTTATTGTGGATCCTGGCCAATAGTGCTTTAATACAATGGGGCAGATCCTCGGCTGGTGTAAATAATCATAGCGCCACTAACACCATTGGATCTATGATAATTTACACCAGCTGAGGATCTGCCCTCAGATTTTCTTCACCTTCACACAACACAGGGGTCAGGTCTACACTGGGAGAGAAAGTGATGCACCTTAGCTTGACTTACCATGGCGTCCCCACTGTGGGAGGTCTATGGGAGAAACTCTCCTGTCTTGCCTTACTCCTTGCGAGTCCTTACTGAGGTCAATAGGGGTGCCATCAGCAGTTGATTTATCAGGTCCTTACTAGACCCACTAAATGGAACCCTGGAAGACCGATCTCCAGAGCATGGATCTTTGTGTAAGTACAGACAAGACCTTAAACAAATATATTAAGAACTCCACCACAAACCCCTGCTCTAGAATTCTAGACTTGGACAATCAGTCTCCCCTGCTTGTAGGTCTTTTTTCACCTTTCCACTGCCCCGCCCTTCATCTCCACACTCCAAGAGGTGAAACCAAATACCAGCAATTGTGACTGTGCAGTTTTTGTGTCATATTGTAACTGGGTTTCCACATCCTCCTCGCGCTGTTGTAAAAGCACTCGAAGAGGAAGAAGTGCAAAGAATGAAATATAGGAATGCAGGAAAAGAGGAAGCAGCAGAAACTTAGCAGCCTAACCGAAATGTGAAGAATTATGGAGAAGTGACAGAAAGGGAAGCACAGACCAGGAATTGCACTTGGTGGCTTAGCAAAAAAAAAAAAAAAAAAAAAAACCCAAAACAACGAAAACAACAAAAAATAAGCACTGGCCTGGCTTTTCTGCCTCTAAATCAACCTCTTAAATTAAGATTCTTGTTTGTCTTTCTCTGGCTTTACTTTTTTCATCGTAAGACAGTTATCAAAATGTGAAACTTCTGCACAGATGCAGTTACACAAATTATAGCTATTGATGGAAAGATGCATTTTAAAAATCTTCAACTGGGGGAAGAACAAGAAGGAATAGAAGAAAGCTCAAAAGAAAATCTCAGAATGTCTAGATTATTTTTTTCCAAGGGTAAGAAGGGTTGATTAGATAATGGGTTTGTTTGCCAGAGGTGGCCATTAAGGAGATGGTAGCAAAGGAGTTTAGGAGTTAAAACACTGAAGAGATGGGCCAAATGGGCAATCATGCACTTGTGCCAGTGGATGGAGTGGACAACTTAAGTAGTCATTCCAATGTGAAAATGTATTATTCTGTTCCAGTACTTCAGAATGAAACTTAGTGACAGCAGAGTTTTAAAATTCATATGAAGTGTTTTCTCTTCTCCATTTGCAGGCAGAAGAGTCACAGAATAAAATATAAACTTCCTTTACAACCAGCTCCACTAGCCCATGCTTGATTTTACTCCCTCTAGTTCCCACTGACTTTAATAGGCGTCTGTCTGACTAAGGATGGAGTAGAACTTCAGGACCTGACTAAAGCCAACTGACTTTCAGATTCCCATAGGAATACAGTGGTGAAACACTACCTGTAAATGAAGACAGGATTTGGCTTGACAAAAGTATACTAAAAACATATGAGGGCATATTTAGATGCTCTTTACTGGATAAAAAGCAACTCTGCTGGGGCAGGCTCTCTCAAAGCCATCAGTGAACAGCTCTCGCTGAGGGGGTGAGGAGAAATGGACAAAACAGATGTATGGGGGAGCGAGAGTTGTATACTGCAGAAATGTGTGAGAACAGGTTGGCATGAAGGGATAAAGTGGAGGTGGCACAGGATCTATGCTTTCTTGGATCTGATAGCCAAGAGCTCCTGTACAGGGAATGTCAAGAGGCAATGACTAGATTTCAGTCCTATGACTTGCCTGTGTCTTAGGGGAACCCATTTAGCTCCAGGAATAAAGCTCATTCTCCACTTGTACAGGCGTAGGGATGAATATCACCCAATGGGTATTAGGTAAGGGAGGGACTTGGAATTTTATTTTATTTCACCTGTTTATTTACCTACTTTGTTCTGTCGGCCTATTCCTTTAGCTTTTAAGATCAGGTGGAGATCTGACCTGTTTCACCAATTCTGCAATGCTGTCTGCCCTTATATTTACCTTATCAGCAAGAGAAACATCAAAACAACAAACAGAGATGATAGCCATATGGATCATTACTTATAGACTGGCATACAGGCTCTTTAGTCATTATATCTCTTAGTAGAGATGGCAGATGTGACAACGCTGACTAAAAAAGTAAGTAATGCTTTGTGAGAGTGGGAGTGAGTTTTACAGGTTTCTGGCAGCTCATTGTCATTTAGGGTATGTCTACACTGCACACTTATTTTGAAATAAGCTATTCCAGAAGAAATACTCCGAAATAGCTTATTTCAAAATAGTATAAAATAACACCAGGCCTAACCATAGGGCAAAGCGAGCAAGGCAGTTGCCTTGGGCCCTGCGCCTTCAGGGCCCCGTGCTGCCCAGCGCCCACCTGCCCGGCTGCTCACTCACTGCCCTGGCTGGGAGTCACCTGGCCACTCGGTGCAGCCAACCACAACATGCTGCCTTGGGCCCCGCAAACTCTTTGGCCGGGCCTGAATAATACTACAGGGAAGCCTCAAAATTAGGCTTCCCTAATGTGGACATGCTACCACGATTTAGAGCCCCACGAGGCACTGGAGAGTAATTAGTTTGAATGGCCCTGGGAGGAGCTATTTTGAAATAGCAGCAGTAGAGTGTCCACACTACTGCTATTCCGAAATAACTGTTCTGGAATAGGCATTATTCCTTGTGGAACAAGATTTACAGAAGTTGGAATAAGCCACCCATTATTTCAAATTTATTTTGAAATAACAGAATTGCTGTGTAGACGCTCACATTGTTATTTTGAAATAATGGCCATTATTCCAAAATAACACTGCTGTGCGGATGCACTCTTAGACATTACAAAGAGGGGTTGGTATAGCTTTGGCCTGGACGCATAGGGCCTGAGTCTGCTATCAGTTTCTCCAGTTCTACACCAGTTTTGACTTCAGTGGCGTTACTCCTGGTTTGCATCAATGTATATGAAAGAAAGAAAAAGCAAGCCTATATCTGTTTTAAACACAATTCTCTGGGGGGGAGAGGGGAGAAATAGTACTATATTATGTAACTAAACAATCAATATTCTCCACAGTGAAAGGATAGCAAGCACAGGATATTTTTTCTCTCCTGCCAGGACAGTCCTAACACCACTTATCTTTAGAATGGTAGAGCTGTTAAATTTAATTAAAAAAATGGAATTTGGGACTCTGCCGGGAAAGGCCAAGAGGTTCCTGATGACACATGAAGGAATCAGTGGCTCTATGCCCTATCACTGTGGGTTATTTGGTCAAGGAAAAACATTGCAGGGGAATTTTCACACTGAAGCAAACCGAGAAAAGGAGAACATTATTGCTTCAATCAAAATGGGCGTTCAGGAAACGGGCTGTCTTCACGTCTTTTTGTGTTGTTATCACTACTTACCTTTCAACAAAGATCTTTTTTCTCATAGCCCACAGTCTCTTTCTTGATTCTGCAATGAACTTTGCTATGTGCTAAGCTTTGACTTCAGGGAGGAAGGAGTCTAGGTAATAGGGCAATGCACTTGGACTCAGACTCAGGACATCTATGTTTAGTTCTTAGCTCAGCCACAGACTTCCTGTGTGATCATGGGAAAGTCACTTAACCTATCATGTGCCTCACTTCCCCATCTCTAAAAAATGGGGAATATTGTTCCTCCTGTGAAACTCAGTGGGATCTGGGTTCCAAAATCACTTAAATATCTTTGAATATTTGGGCGTAAGTGCTTAACTCCCATTGAAATCAACAGATAAATGCCTAAATAGCTTTGAGGATCTTGGCCGTATGCACTTTTGAAAAGTTCAGCCATAATCTTTTGAGGGCTAGACAGCATCTTACACTACAAAGCAGCACAAAGGCAAAATCACACACCTTTTACTCCCATTTGCACATGCACAGTCCTCCTACATTGCTTATCTGTGTGCCAGGGGATAAAGTGAGTAGTGCTATTCACCACAAAGCACCAGCGGACCTTTACTCTAGGGGGAGGTGTAATCCATCAAAGGCAATAGCCAGTTTACTTCTCCCTTGGAGCACTGGGGGAAGTAGGGAAGGAAATACAACTTTTTGATTCGTAATTTCTTCTCAATGCTTCTCCAGCACTGCCTTCTGCACAGGGAGAAATGTAAAGTCTAAACTTTAACCTACGGTTTACATAAATGAAACAAAACTGAAGCGTTGTGAGAAAAATTTGCAGAGTGCACTCTTTCTCCAAAACATATTTTTACTGTCCTTGTGCTTTGCAGTAGCCATAGCAGATATTCTTAGCGGTCAGAGAAAAAAAAGAGAGAGACAGGTTCAAACGGTACCTTTATTGTAAGAAATGACTAACCACTGAAGTGCATGTTGTCCCCAGGTTGGCTCTTAAAGTTTTCTCATACTGAAACATGCACGTTTAAAATTCAGTTATGAGATGTGAAATCTCACTCCAAAAACGAATGGCCAATTTGTTTTCATTGTGTAAGCAACTTTCATACCCTCCCTTAGCTCTCAAAAGCACAGTAGCAAACTTAGGCCTAGACCTAAGCATGCTCTGCCAACTTCCACCAATTTGGGTCTACATCAAAAACTTCACAACTCAGACCTATCTGTGCATAATGGACCTGTTTCATCTTTGCACTGTGCCTCCTTTATGAGTGTCTCCATTGATTACCCAGGCATAACATTAGAATAAGGCAGTGGCAAATCAGGCACAAGAGCTGTTAACATTCCTCCTCTCCTCCGTAAGTTAGCGTGTGTTAGGGCTAGGGTTGCCAGGTGTCCGGTATTGACCCGGACAGTCCAGTATTTTCACCTCCTGTCCGGTAAAAAAATTCAGAAAATACCAGACACCTAAGATGTCTGGTATTTTCTGATTTTTTTTCCCCGGCCAGGAGGCGAAAATGCCAGACACCTGGCAACCCTACAATGACTGGCCTCCCTTCCCCCACCCCCTGACCCCACCCCCCCGACCCCATGCTTACCTGGTTCCGCAAGGCTGCCGGCACAAAATGGCTGCCGGCAAAAAGACCAAGGGGAAGCAGTGACTCCCCTGGGTCTTAGTGCTCAACCGCTCCTCTGTTCCTATCCCTGCACTCACTCTTAAAAGGGATATGCTATTTTATTTTATTTTTTGCTTAATAAGTCTTGGAGTCCTTTTTTTTGATCAACAACTTTGGTCTCCCCCCCCTTTTTTTTTTTTCAACAGAATTTTTTCCTGGTGGGGTTTTTTGGGGGGGGGGGGGAGGGGGGTGTTCGTTTTTTTTTCCCACCCATCTGGCAACCCTAGTTAGGGCCAGAAAAGACTGTTGTGATAATGCAGTCTGAGCTCTTGTAAAACACAGGCCATTGAACTTCCCCCAAATAATCCACATATAATGAAATTTGATATTTGTGCTATACTTTTATATCAAGGATATTCTCTCTCTCTGAATTTTTAGGCCATATATTTTTAAACAAAACTAAGTTATTGTAATATCTAATGCCAAACCAATGCTGCTGCATACTGGAATGGAGACTCAAGGTTCTTTTGTTGCCTCTGTTGCAGAAACAGACTTGCTCTCTCAATCCTGCAGGGCTTGAGTTTAAAGCCTGATCTAATAGTTGGACCACTGACTGGTGAAATGTGCATTCATTTCCTGGGCTCTATTGTTATTGCAGTCACTCAAACCTCTCTAGCCCAGGGCTGTGACCCACCGATAGGGGGAGGGGAGAGAGATGGGGACAGTTGCCCTGGGGCCGGGTGATTCTAAACGGCCCGGGCCTTCCAGCTGCCACTGCTGCTACTTCAGGAGCTGGGTGACCAGAGACCTTGGCCCATTAAATTGCTGCCTGAGCACTTGACAGTGCCTCTGAGGGCTGGCGGGGGGGGGAGGGGGGGAGCCATGACACACTGCACTGGAGGCAGCATGGATAGCTGGCTGTCCCGGCCCCACCCCTTCCAGGACCATGGAGCCACGCCCCACACCATGCCTGGGTGCCTAAATATTTTGGGGGGATTTGTGCCACTGTTTTCCCACCTGTAAAACTGAGATAATATTACCTACCTCTGACACAGGTGTCATGAGGCCTAATCAATTAAGCTTGTAAAACATCATTTAGATTGTAAGATCTTTTGGGGAAGGACAGTCTTTGGGTGGTGTGCATGCACAGGGCCTAATACAATGAAGCCCTGATCCACCACAGGGGCTCCTATATGTCACTGTAATAGAAATAAATAAAACAATTTTAGGCAAAAGGTATTATCAACATCTTAATCTATCCCAACAATTGTTTGGGGCTGAGATATTAAAGGGATCAAGGGGAGTAATTTTATCCAGCTAATGAGCATATTGGATATGCAACTATGCAACACAAAAACAAGTACTGTAATTGTGGCAAGCATAAAGGGAGTGACCAAAATTTGGCCATTTACCTTTTGCAAGTGTTCATGATGTGTTAAGATGATCAGCAAAGGCATTTCCTGCACTCCTAGCTTTTATGGAATCTTCAAAAATGTCTAGCAGACAAAGTTGTGGTCAAACTTCCTGTCAGCCCTTAGTTGCATGCTTCATCTAGTATATGGGAGACATTAACTTGCCTTAGTCTTTTTTATGACTATTTAAAGCATCGGTTTAGTGTATTTTAAGGGAAATTACACAAAATATGAAACATCATGTATCAATTTCAGGAAACGTAAGATTTTTGACATTAGCTGTCAATTTAACTACCTTCAGTTTGGACCGTGATCAAATTTATTCCTACAATCATACAGATTATTGGTGTAACTGACAATAGAATGCTTTCTTATACATCCAAAATATTGAGGTCATGATTCTGCAAACACAAACCAGGTGAGTAAAATGCAGGGGAGCAGCACCATTAGAAGTCAAGATCTGAGAACTGATAGAATATGATCCTGTAAAATTCTTACTTCATGTGAGACTCACTTTTGCTGCTCCAAAAGGACAGCTCACATTTCACTGTTTTTCTCCTTGAACAGTGTTTCTAAATCCATACTGTGTAAGAGAAGCTATTTGTTTGGAAAGTTGGACTCTTTCCAGTACCATACAGATAAAGTAAACTCTTAGGGTACGTCTACACTAGCCCCCTAGTTCGAACTTGGGTGGCTAATGAGGGCGACCGAAATTTCTAATGAAGCACGGGATTTAAATATCCCGCGCTTCATTAGCATGTTCCCGGGCGGTCGCCATTTTGGAAACTGACTAGCCCGGAAAAACTGCCGGCGTCTGCAGCGGCGAAGCGATTCTGAGATAAACCCCTTAGTTTGAATGAACAGTTAAACCTCATGGAATGGGGTTTAACTGTTAATTCAACTAAGGCGTTATCTCAGAATCGCGCTTCACGCGCGTGTAGACGCCGGGCAGTTATTCTGGGCTAGTCGTTTCAAAATGGCGATCGCTGAACATGCTAATGATGCACGGGATATTTAAATCCCGCACTTCATTAGCAATTTCGGTCGCTCTCATTAGCCTCCCTAGTTCGAACTAGGGGGCTAGTGTAGACGTACCCTTATAGTGCTTAACCAAATCACAAATACTTGTTGTGCCCAAGACTTATATACTTTCCTTTCTCTGGAAAGTTAAAAAACCCCAAAGAACAACAACAAAAAACCCTAGTGAACTTATTTCTCTATCGGTCCATTTTTGCTTCAAATAGTTTGTAAGGTCACTGCTAATCCAAACCCACAAAGTAGTGATACTCAGTCCACAATAAGCAAAATTCTCATTCCAGCACCCAGCCACAGTAGCTGGGCTGCATGCTGGACAGCTGAGTGTAGTGAATAGCCTTCTCTACTAGCTGCAGAACAGTCCTATGGGAGTTACTACTTCCTATCAGCTAAAGAAAATTTTCACTCTTTTGATGCGCCTGCAGTGTAGTATGAAGTTCAAGAAGATCTATGAAGCAAAATATCCTCTTCCCCTCATCATCTGGGGACAGGTGTAACTGAAGAGCAAATCTGAGCTACATAATCTTTATTACTTTATTACTATTACTAAGGGGCTTATCTGGAGCAGGAAACCATCATACTAGGTGCTGTACAAATATAGACCAAACACAGTCCCCTGCCCCAAACAGCTTACAATTTAAGAATAAGAGAAGATGCAATAAATGCAGACAGTCTGACGGGGGAGTACACAAGGAGACAATGATGGTTGGCATGCTAGGCAGTAGTTGTCTCAGCACACCACAACCTAACTTCTGTCATTTGTTTTTATCCCTCATACTATCATATCAATGTAAGACTAGAAAAGGACCTCAAGAGGTCACCTAGGCTATGTCTATACTACAGGGTTGCTTTTTCTGATAGTGTTTTCGGAAGAAGCTTTTCTGCAATTTGGCCTACACTGGGCCAAATTTTGGAACAACCTCCTCTTTCAGATTAGCCCTACTTCCTTGTGAAATGAGATTTACAGGGCTTCCAGAAGAGCGTGTCTGCTCTTCCGCAAAAAATGTCAGAAGAGCAGACGCGTTCCCTGGATGCGGTGGAGTTTTTCCGAGATACCCTCTGGTATCCCGGAAAAACTCCATAGTCAAGACATAGGCCTAGTCAAGTTCCCTGTGCTAAAGCATAACGAGATAAACCTAAATTATTCCTGACAGGTGTTTTTCAAACCTGTTTTTAAACACCTTCAGTGATAGGGATTCCACAATCCTCCTCAGAAGTCTTTCCCAGAGCTTAACTATCCTTGTAGTTAGAAAATCTAATATATTTCCTAATATCTAACCTTCGCTGCAAATGAAACTCATTATTTTTGTCCAATCATCAGTGAACATGGAGAACAATTGATCACTTTGCTCTTTAAAACAGCTTTTAACATATTTAATTCCCATTTCGTAGTGCATTTAATTTTTTTCTGCCTAAGTATAGTATTTTGCACTTCCCCTTACTGAATTTCATCTTGTTGATTTCACACTAGTTCTCCTACTTATCAGGGTAATTTTGAATTCTAATCCTGTCCTCCAACTTGCTTGCAATACCTCCCAGTTTAGTGTCAGCTGCAAATTTTATAAGCATATTCTCCATTCCACTACCCTCATAATTAATGAAGATATTCACTAGGTCTAGGACCCAAGATTTCCCCCCCGTGGCACCCTACTTGATAAATCTCCAAATCTGACACCAAATTCTTTGAGTATTGTGTTTCAACTAGTTGTGCACCCACCTCACAGTACTTTAAATCACATTTCCATAGTCTGTTTATGAGAATATCGTGTGGGCTTGTGTCAAAAGCCTTACTAAGTTTAAGATATAGCATGTCTCTCTCCCCCCCCTCTTCCTATCCTCTATGCCAGTAAACCTTTTAAAAAAGGGAATTAAGTTGATTTAGTATGATTTATTTTTGACAAATCCACACTAGTCATTATTTACCTTCTTCTTATCCTCTAGGTTTTACTTTTTAATAATTTATTCCAATATCTTTCCTGATATCAAAGTTAAGCTGACGGGTCTGGCTTGCCGCAGATCCTCTTTGTTCCCCCTTTTAAAGGCATGTATTACATCTGCCCTTTTTCAGTTCCCAGGGGCCTCGTGATTATCTTAGAGAATTATCCATTCTCTAAGATAATCACTAATGGTTCCCAACTCACTTCAGCTAGTTCCTTATATATCTTAGGGAGAATTTCATAAGACCCTGCCCACTTGAAAACATTTAACTTATCTAAATATTATTTTCCTATTGAGCCTTGCATCCTTTCCCCTTGCTGTTAAAATTAATTGTGCTAAAATATGATTACAACAAACTTTTTGTAGTGAAGAATAAATCAAACTAGGCATTAAAACACCTCCAACTTCTTCATGTCATCAGTTATTAGCTCTCCTTTCCTGCTAAGAAATGAACCTACACTGTTGTTCATCTTTCTCTTACTCCTAGGCTGTGTCTACACTGGCACCCTTTTTTGGAAAAGGGATGCTAATGAGACACAGCGCAGTCTAAATCGCGGGGATTTAAATATCCCCAGCGGTATTTGCATTACATAACTGCCGCTTTTTTCCGGCTCGGGGTTTTGCGGGCGCCAGCTAAACAGCGATCTTGCGGAAAATAAACCCTTTTCAAGATCTCTTATTCATACTTGAAAGTAGGAATAAGAGATCTTGCGGAAAAGGGGTTTATTTTCCGCAAGATCGTCTAGACTGGCGCTTTCTCCGGCAAAACCTGAGCCGGAAAAAGCGGCAGTTATGTAATGCAAATACCGCTGGGGATATTTAAATCCCCACGGATTTACAGTGCGCTTGTGTCTCATTAGCATCCCTTTTCCGAAAAAGGGTGCCAGTGTAGACACAGCCCTAATGTATTTGCTTTTCTTATTCTTTTTATGTCCCTAGCTAGTTGTAACTCATTTTTGTGGTTTACCCTTTCTGACTTTGACTTCAAATGCTAGTGCTAGTCTTTTGTAGTCATCCTTAGCAATATGTGCATGTTTCCACTTTTTACTGGACTCCTTTTGGATTTTTAGATAATTAAAAAGCTCCTGATGGAGTCATACTGTTCCTTTACTATTCTTCCTCATGGCATAGGAAAGTTGTAATGAGGGATTTGAAGGAGAGGAGTAAAGTGGCTTTATGGATGTTTATGCTCAGTTGCTCCAAAGAGTGAGGGACAGCACTGGAGAAAGCACAAAAGTTGGTAGTTTTAAAATCTGACAAATGGGCAATAGAAGTTGGCATCACAGGCCAGTTGAAGGCAGAAGTTGACCTTTCTGAATAAGAAATGATAGATACAGTGGGGATAAGCCATGAAAGGCCTTGAAAGTGAAGACAAGCAGCTTATGTTTGATTAAAAAAAAAAGGTGTGATACGGGTAAAGTGACAACCTAGGAGAATGATCTTTACAGTACCATTCTGAACTCATATGAGCAGGGCAAGACTGCATTTGTCAAGGCCAGAGAAAAGGATGTTGCAGTAACCAAGTGGGTTTAGCTGAACAGGAACAAAGTATTCTTGTTCCGGAATATACGTTTCCATACATGGAGTTATTTAGGAACAATGCTGTGTGTAGACAACCCCAAAGCCAGAAACAACCCACTTGGATTCTCAGAGTCCAATGTAAGTGTTTGGGGGCTGGCCATTACAAAATATCTTTTTAATTGGAAATTAAGCAAATTTGACCTGGCAGTCATAGACAAAAATGTGAAACATCTACAGTATCTTTATTCAGACACTTTATCTTGTGCTAGAACTGCATTTTAAGGCTGTATTTTCACATGCGCCTTTGCAATTAGATGCCTGACTCCCATTCACTTTCAGTGGCATTTGGCATCTAATTCCTTTAGGCTCCTTTGAAAGTCCCAGTCATTATTATTTTTATAGTATCACAGAAGGACCTGGAGCCCATTGTGCTAGACACTATATAAGTAACACAAAAATTCTTAGCCTGGAGAGCTTGCCATCTGAGGGTATGTCTACACTGCAGAGTCCACATTAACTACACTAACGTCCACACAGCAATTGTGTTCTTTTGAAAAAAAATCGAAAGAACAGAGGGGTTTTTCCAACATTGGTAAACCTCTTTCTATGAGGAAGAAGCCTTTTTCCAAAAGAGCCCTTTCGGAAAGTGTGTGTGGAAAGGGAAGAGGGAGTTCTTTCGAAAGAAGAGGAAAGAGAAAAAAGAACAGGTGCCCTGGTGGCCATTCCGTCATAGTAATTACAGCTTACATGCGAGATAGTGTCCAATTAGTGTGGACGCTATCTTTCGAAAAACCACATCGCTTTTGCTGTGTAGATGCTCTCTTTTGGAAGAAGTTTTTCCAGAAGACCTCTTCCAGAAAAGCTTCTTCCAAAAGAAGCCTGCAGTCTAGACATAGCCTAAATGAACAAAAGATGGGTCACTCATTTCTTCAAAATTGTACCATAATTGCAAACCTGGTTCCCAGCATCTAAAGGTAAAATGTGGTTCTCGCATGGTTCCAGAGGGCAGAGAGAGGAAAACGTTAAAGGTTTCATTTTCTCTGGCTCATCTTTTACATCAAACAAATGTGCAGTGCCTGTTAGTGCTGCAGGAGCACAGCCCGCTGTGGCAAATCTTCCCAGCAGGTCTTGTGAAATTGCTTCTGCTGATGCAAATGTGCTATTTGCTAGAGACGCCCATAAGCTATCTGATGAACTCCCATCGTATGCCTGAATGTGAAAAACACAACCCACAGCCCAGAATGTGTGGATCACTGTGTTCTCAGGAAATACGCAAGTAACATAAGTACTTGCACTCTGTCTCACTGGCGGGGGGGAAGAGGGGAGATCACACAGCAAACACCGGGCCTCACACAGGAAGGCTGGGGTCTGCTTTTTGCTCAAACTAGCCTAGGCTTTGTGAAATGCTGCATTTTGCACTAACCTGTAGATCCCTGCACATGTTGGAGGTGGTTCCTTAAATATCACACTCATTTCCTGGGACTGCAGGATAGAAATGTTAACTACTTCTATTTAGAGTTATTCTTTATATTAATTGCTCTTCCACATTTAATTGTTCAATCCATTATTGAAGCATCTCTTAGGTTATCAAGCTGGAAGGCATGTATCAGCTTTCAGTGGAAAGTGTATATGAAGAAAGAGGTACAAGATATTGTATTTGTATTTTTATATGATTGTGGAAATGCTACTGTTCTAGGGACAAGAAGCCTCAAAGGGTACAAGTGTGCATTGCTAAATTTGCTATCAGATGATAAAAAAGTAAAAATTAGACTTGATCTAAAAGAAATATGGTAAGAGCTGAATATTATGAACTAACCTTTTAAAGTTTCATTAACAGCCCTTCTGTCTCTACTTGATCAACAGTCTGTGTAACTGCTTTAAGAAATAAAGCACATACATCAGTCAGTGACTTAGCATCTGAGTATCTGTGCACTTAAGGGATAATCCTGGTCTCACTGAAAAAAACCTGCACAACTGCCCTTAACTTCAGTTGGGTCCAATACTGATAGCACAGGCGAGTGGCATTGCTTCAGACATAGGACTGCAACTTGCCCTTCCACCCATAAACCCTACCTGTGGAAAGGGAACAGGGAGCCCAGGAAACCAAGTGCAGCGTCCACCTAAAACTACTATTTGGGGCCTTAGAGATTGCAAGGGCTAAACCTATGGAGTCACAGTATCCATGGTCAACTCTGTTCCCACTCCTTTGGATCCTAGGGGATACTTGCTGTTCTGCAAGCTTCTACCTTCAACATCTAAACTCCCTTGGAATTCATGCTGCTGTTGGATGCCCTCCGTCCTCTACTATGCAGTAGATGCTGCCGAGAGGACTGCGGTAGCCTGGTTGTCCCCTCACTTACTCTAGCATGGCTTCACTGACTTCAACAGAGTCACTCACTCCTCATTTACACCACTTTGAGTGAGAGGAGAATCGGGCCCTAAGAGCTGATGCCGCCTTTAATGACTGTCTCAAACCCATGCAGAGGAGTACGGTGCTCAGAGACAGGAAGAAACGGACCTGTGGGGTTCTAAAGAAAGGGTGGGGAGGGAGGCAAGGGGTGTGCAGCATGCTTTGTTGATTTTGTTCCCTTCTTTAAAAGAAAGACTTTTCTGGCCCATTTTACTTTCATATTCCCTTCCTCTTCTCACAGCACAGCACTCATGGGCACACTGCTTTCACACAAACTGTAAGAGATGCAGTGAATATAAAACTAAAAACTACACGTATTCTCCCCAGCTCCTGTCCACTTCCCACAAGAATTTACAATGCTACCTCTGTCAGGTTAGAAGGGACACTGTTAAATTAGCAGCAACTAATCTTTTCCTCTTTGGTGTTTGAAAACATCTGTTTTGATATTTGTATTTATTTTGCGAAATGCACACCTCAGTGCCCTTGGTTCTTTAAAAAATTGCCAGAAGCTCTGCCTTCAAGAGAAAACTCTACACCAATAAATCTGTGGATGAGTGATATGATTTTAAAATGTGTGTAATGTATGATTATGTGTGGGCATGGGTGTATTTACATATATTTACACAAAACACCAAATAATGTTTCTAAACATAAGTGTGTGGGTGGGTGGGTCGGTGGGTGTATACTTACACTGGAAACACTGTCATTTCAAGCTTCCAGGTGGGCACCATAAAAAATTAAATTAAAAAAATAAATTAAGACAAGGATTTCTAAATTAAAAATCTCTCAGTAATGGCTTGGAGGGAGGCACATTAATGTGTAATCACAGAACTAACAAAATAAGACATTTCCTGCACTGTATTGCAGGGAGCAAAAAATTCAAGTTAACCACAATAATCCCATGATAGGACTCCAATTTTACTAGAATCTACTTGCAATGCTATGGTAAGATTAAGCAAATGTGTCCATAACACTAGTAATACCTCGTTACCATTATTTATTCCTTGCTTTCTGCATGTGATGGGCTTCACAGGCATTGTGCACTCTAGCTAGTGTATTAACATTTGTTTTATTTACTTCCTGTGTGTTCAAACAGGCACCAACAAGACAAACAGAGAAGTCCAATTCCCACTTCATTTTCTAGACCAGTGTGGTCCTAGACCTGCTGTATAAAAAAGTTCCAGCAATCCCTTTAGTTCAAGAACTCTTTTCTAACTCCAACCAAGTCATATTTCATTGATAAAATTGTTCAGCGTCTGAGAGAAAGGTTCAATACAGGTACAGAAAGGAAAGTGTGAGTGTCCTTGTGATACCATAGTACAAACTAATGAGGGGGGAAGTCTGCAGTATTAGTCAAAATTCCCATGCTAGTCAATGCTTATGTTGGCTTCCAATGGAAACCTGAGCTGTGCACCTACAGTAACCAACATATGGTAGAATCATGAGCAAAGGCGGGAGTACGTGGGGAGGGAGGGCAAAGGGTTCTATGATGAAGCACAGTGATTGGCATTTGGCTGGTTCAGGCAAGGCTGGCCAAGGTGGGGACATGGCCAATACAATACATTCCCCAGAGAGCTTGTACCATCAAGGCTCCTATGAAACACAGCTGCAAATCAAAGTTGTTCTCCACAGCTAAATGCCTGCTC
The DNA here is from genome assembly GCA_019425775.1 of Rafetus swinhoei. Classification (NCBI taxonomy): domain Eukaryota; kingdom Metazoa; phylum Chordata; order Testudines; family Trionychidae; genus Rafetus; species Rafetus swinhoei. The sequence goes on from CM033424.1 coordinate 157,868,329, forward strand.
TCTCCCAATGGTAAATCCTCTCAGGGAGCAGGAGGCAGCAGTTTAAAGAATCCAACCCAATAACCTCACAGGCAGAAGAGTAGGATTCAACTTGTCAGTTGACTTCTAGCGGGGGCCTCTTAACATGCACAGGAAGAAAGAAACACATGTGGGTCTTCTCTGAAAAGACTGTCATGTAGGCAGACAAAATTTGTTCACAGGCTGTTCCACCATGAATTTGGCTGTGTTGCTCAGAGTATCTTACCCAGACGTGAAGAAGAGCTCTCAGTGACTCAAATGATTGTCTCTCTCATCAACAGAAGTTGGTCCAATAAAAGATGTTACCTCACCCACCTTGTCTTTACAAAAAAAAAAAGAGGGAGAGAGAGAGAGACTGTCCACTCTGATTGGATCAGGCTTAGCAATGTTCCCTTGCCAACAATGCTCATTTCAGTGCTAATGAAGACTTTCCTTTTTAACATCAACTACTGATACCATTGCAAGCACTAAAATGTATGTTTACCAAGGAATTACATGCCCATTACCCTGCTCACACCATGCTGAGATGCAAATGTATCTTGAACGACAAAGGACCAATCTTTTGCTCCCCAAAATTGCGTCAGGATTCAAAATTAAGACACAGAACCCCTGGCTTTCAAAAAAGACAACAAAACGAAGCAAACACTTCACATCCATCCAAGTGGGGATGTTTGCTATCACAGCCTGTTGCAAACACTATGATGAAATACGGTCAATTAATATTTCCTCTTATATACAGTAAATTACAACACATGCTAAAAACCTCTCCAAATTCACTTAAAACATTCCTTTAATTTCACTAGAAATTTCTGTTAGATTATTCCCTCAAATTCTAATTGTCCAGAAGGGCTAAAAGCTTGTACAGTTATTCGCTGATAATTTGTGGGACACAGTTTCTGTTAAAGCTCCTTGTCCCCCCACCCAAAAAAAAGGAAGGCTTATCTCCTTCATATAATAGTTCAGAGCAAACAAGGTTACTGAAAACTCTGTAAGAGCAACTTCCTCAAAAATAATATATTTTCCAGGGCAGAAAATTTGGCTTACAATTTTAAGTTCTACTTACATGTTTTAGTGAGTACACAAGTTTCTTCTGTTTTTAAAACTCTCTGCTAATTCACTTTGGAGAGTGGAAGAAAAATTCTGCCTAACTGGTCTAGGGGGCAGGAGAGGAACAAAGGTAGCAACTACAAATAAATCTGCTCAGTAGGAAATTAATGGCAAGTTAGCAGTCTGGTTTATAGATAGAATTGTCTACACATCCAGGGTAACATTATCAAAAGCTCATAAGGTCAAGATCCTCAAAGGTATTTAGGTACTTAACTCCCAGTGACTCCGATGGGGGTTAAATGCCTAAATATTTTTGAGAATCTGGGCCTAGTTGTCTTAGGCACCTAGCTCCCATTTTCAAAGAAAAGACAGTTTGGAATCTAAATCTCATTGCTTTCAATAGGAGTTAGGCCACTAGGTACTTCAGAATATCCCATTAGGCATGTTTAGGCACCTAAATATCTTTAAAATTTCAAAATTTCACCCTAAGTCACTTTTGAAAATGTTATCTCTAACCTAAAGATGTAAACAAAACAAGGAAATAAAAGCAAACTGTAAAAAAAAAAAAAAGCACTATCCTAATATTTGGTTTTCTTACGTGCATCTTTTACAACATACAATTTTGTCATTATAGCCGGGTAAGGGTGGAAGGGGCAGGGATTTTCTAATGTCATGTACAGCCTGTGCAGCTTTTCCTGCTTCTTCCTCTGTCTTACTCATTTGTGAGCATATACAATTGAGATCTGAGCTGGACTATCTACAAGTGATTTCCTTAGGACATGACTTTGGTGAAGAGGTTCCTTCTAGCTCACAAATCAACTGCCTGTTCTCCTCACCCTATCTCCATAAATAAAAGCCTCATGAGTTTGCAATGAAAAGTGATCCTGAACAAAAGGTGTGCTGCTAGGAATTCAACCTTCTGCATTTGGTGCACAATTTTTCTACAGGGATCCATCTTGATTAGGATTGGAGGGGACTTCAGTTAATAGAATTGGAAAGATAGAGGGACACATCTCTTTCCCACTGACCACAGTGGGGTTTTGTCATGGACTTTAAGGGATCAAGGATTTAGAATAGAAAAGGAAACTGGAATAAATAAATTAACTTTTCTTTCCCCCCTTCCTGATCAGAAATGTAAAGCCTGCCCACATTAGGGAAATTTGCCCTGGTGCAGCTACACTGACATGATGCACTGGTGCAACTTATTGTAGTACTGGTGCAAGTGCAAGCTCCATTTTGCTCTGGAAACGCACATCTATATTAGGGGTTTGAATCAGTGCAACCACACCAGTGCTAAAGCCCCTAATTAGAAACAAGGTCAAATATTCAAAGGTATTCAGGCCCCTAACAATGCAGAGACACACCTAGTGGGATCCTCAAAAGCAATGGTACTTCCATTCCTAGGCACTTTTGAAAATCCCACTCGGTGCCTATCTGAACTTTTAGAGGCCTGATTATCTTTGAAAATCTGTCCCTAAGTCACGCAGTCCAACCTTAGTCAAAGTGACACATGTGCAACAGTAAGATAATATGCCATGAGAAATAGGAGAGTGAGCAGCGTACTCCAAAACTCAGGCAACAGTTGCTCTTTGCATTACAGCTCAGACCAATCATTTTCTCGCCTTGCGACAACCCTACTGTTTGCTCAGGTTTAGTCAGAACTTGTATAGGCTAGAGAGAGCAAGTCTGAGCCAAATGGTAAACAACAAATAATAAATATAAAAGTGGGTGGACCCAAGACCCATCCAAGCTTTCTATGCACAGTCAATCCCTTAAAATAACCTGAGGTTTAACTATCTACTGTCACAAAGGTCCTCCCCAGTCTAAAATCTGCTCCCCCACATCCAGCAAATGCTCTACATGTCTGAGCTCTGCTGCAGCCATGGCTGAGATCCTGCTAGATAATTTTAACTCCCCAGCTAGAATGGGGCTTATCAGAGCAGAAGAGATGTGCTTCGCAGATTAAAAAAAACAACTTCCTTTAACCGTAGATTAGATCAGCAGGCGCAGTATCCGTACTTACAAGCCACATAGCTGTTTGTTTCCAGTTTAGCCAAAGCTCACTGCTCTCTTGCTTTCCACTGTGAAGAAGTAACACTCAAACAGTTTGTTTCTTCCCTTGCAGAGTAATGAAATTTGCCAGTGGGCATTTGTACTGTCCTCAGCAATGCTTCAATACCCTTAAAATGGCATTAGTTCTACTAATTACACCACTTCCATAAAAAAAAAAAAAAAAACCTCCACCACCCAGAATGGTGCTTGTGTTCTGAGTAAAGAAGTCATTCCTCTACTTAAAGGATAAAGCCTGAAAAAGCTGCATGTAGAATCAAACTTCCATTGCCCCAAAGTATTATCCTATTTAAGATAAAGTACAGTCTCAAGGAGGTCCTTGAAGACAAGAGGGCTACTTGTTTATAATTAGAGAACAGACTTTGACACCGGTTCTATGGTAGGTTCCAGATTTACTTTCCACAGAGTCCTGTGTTATATAGGAACATGGCAAAACCGTATGTTTACATGTCCTAACATTTGCCATTATAGACAATTCCTGCAATTTTGCAAAGTTGTCACTCCTCCATTATTTGCAGCAGGATTTGAAATTTGGCAGGGTTCAGGGAAGTATTTTTCACTGGCTTCATGGAAATCTGTACCTATGAGTTTGCATTATAAGCTGCTGAAAATACCCATCACCTGTCTGTATTGCACATGCACAGCAGCAGAGCAAAATCCTTCAGAATTTCATCAGTTTTCCACAACCATCACATCAGTGCCTCATGCCAGCAGTCCATGTAAATACATATGTAGTACACTGCTTCATTCTATCCAATGGGTAAATACCATTTTGTAAGCCTAGTGCATAACTATACATCACACAAACACCCCCCCACTTCCGTGGTAATAATATTTGTGTAATTTATCATGCACCTTTAACAGTCTTTTTTGCACTCTGCCCACTAACCCAGCTCCACCCTATTTTCTCTAATATACAAAAACTCTGAGCTGTTTCATTCAGACATATTTTAAAAATAAGAACCAACTCTACAAAAATATTTCCAACTTTCTTCCCAAATGTGGAATGTTCCACAACATTTATACTGTCAAGGTACCCACTGCAGGCAATATTCAGATGTGCATCAGTGACCTTTTAAAGTCTAGTGTCTCTTGCCTCTTCAGGGGAAGAAATGGAAGCTTTATCCTTGATGAGAGGGGAGATTCCCAGCTTCCCTATTTTAAAAAGTTTCTAAAACATACTGGTTTCCCACTCTGTCAGAAACCACTTCAGCTGGATTCATGATACTGCAGAAATCTGGCACTGTTGTGAAGATTTAACAGAGAACTCCCCAAAACATTTCTAAAGTTGCTTTTCTGTTACATCTTTGGTGCCTTGAAAATATACACGGTTTTACCAGCACTTATTTGGGATGATCACACAGTTCCCTCAGTGCTTTGTCACTCACGTGAGCAATGCGGCCATCCCAAACTGATGAAAGTGAACCCGTTACACCATACTGCAGCTTGTATTCATTCTCTTTCTCTCTGAGCTATTACACACAACAAAAGTATTTTATTATACATACACAGCACATACCCTTATGGGACACCAAAGTCCAGCTGGATGAGACAGATTGGGTGACCATAAAGAGTTTAGTTCTGTGGCTTTCCTAAATGCTTAATAGCTTTGGGCCCACAGTTCCACTGTCAAAATAGCAATTAACTGGACAGAGTAATATGAACTTATCTTAACCAATTGGCCTGTGTTTTGCAAACTAGGGTGATGCACTTCCCCTTTGGTTTTCCTGCCTTGCCTCCCTCTTTTCGTAGCAGCCTTCCCTCACTTTTTTCTCTGCCTGCACTCACCTATTTGTGAGTTGCCACAGAACTATTTCAAAGTTGAGCTGCAGTAGCAGGCACCTTCAGACACCTATGTACCCTGGTATCCTTTTTGCCAGCTGCTGAAGTGTTCTAGAACAAATAAAACACCATGGCAACCAGGAGTGAGAATCCTGGTATTGATCAGTTCTAATAAGGCAGTGATACAAGTGTCTGAATTGTCAAGGTGGCTGGAAAAAAAAGGATACCAGAGATGTGTCAGAGTCCCAGCAGTGCCAGGTGCTGAGGTTCAGTAACTAAGCAGGCTCCTACTGCAAATTAGGGCTACGTCTACATTGTGCATTGTTGTGCAAGAAGATATGCAAATGAGGTGCAGCAATGAATATTGCCGTGCCTCATTTGCATACCTAATGAGCTGCCATTTTGCGGAAGGGACTTTTGCGCAAGAAGGAGCTGTCTGCACTGCTCCTTCTTGCGCAAAATACTCCTCTTGCACAGGAGCCGTTCTTCCTGAAAATAAGCGGCAGAACGGCTCCTGCGCAAGAGGGGTTTCTAACACAAGAAGGATATTCATCACCGTGCCTCATTTGCATATCTTCTCGCGCAACAATGCACAGTGTAGACATAGCCTAGGTGTCTGGCAGGGAGATAATGTCCAAACTCATATTAGAGGGATAGATATTACTCTACCCTTCCCATCCACCCATCCATATCCCCCCTTTTTGTTTTTTTAAAAGGACTGAGAAAACTGACTGGAGTTTTTAGTTTACAGTAAAAGCCATCAAGCTTTGGATTAAAAGAGTGATCCCCCAGTGACCTCTAAAACCTGTGACTTTGGGCATTTTATTTCACAGTCTGTCAGCATTTCAACATGTGGGGGAGGCGTTTCCCCCCACTTTCTTTGGCAAGTAAAAAAGGGTCTTGTAGTCTATGAATTCCAAACCCATAGCAATCACCTGCTACTGGGATGGTGGCCATTTTTATCTTTTGTTTACAAAGCCACTGGTTCTCTTCACTGCCCCCATTTGATTCTGAAATGAATGTTTAATGCAGCTGCTGTGAGTAAGCAACATGAATACCCACCTTTAACAGGCAGCCGATCAGAAAATTAGTGAACTTTGGGCCCACAGTTTCTTTCTGGAGCCTCATCTGAGTTTGGAATATACCTTCCATTGTAGCCATCAGTGACCAGTCATTGATGTAGCTGCACCTATGTAAACTAACATAGGCAAAGGAAGATTTATTTTGCACCGGTGGAAATGAAGGTAAGTTATACCAATGCAAACGGGGGCTTGACTAGTGGTCTGCACATCAATGGCTGACTACAGATGGCTCAAACTAGGGCAGAGAAGCTCTAAAACCGTAACTGCCTATCAAATGCAGGTTCAATGGTGACAGTGCACAGCAGCTGCTCTAAATTCTTATTACAAAACCAGAATGAGGGCAGTGGGGACCAAATGTCGCAGGTCAGCTTTTTAATTAACAGTTAAACATGGGAAGCTGGACTATGCATCTATACAAAGTTACAAAATACTTATCTCCAAAGGGAGGGATTTTCAAAAGGGCCCAAGGCTCAGACCCTCAAACTCTCATTGAAGTGAGACGCCTGAGTGGGCATTATGTGACTTAGCACAAGTCAGTGGCTTTCCATGGGACTGTGCTCCTACATCATCTTGGCGTTTTTAAATCTCACCTTTGGTTTCTAGGAGTAAAGATCCTGAAACTCAAGAGTAGATGGTTATTGGTGAGAAAGAAAGAAAGAAAGAAAGAAAGAAAGAAAGAAAGAAAGAAAGAAAGAAAGAAAGAAAGAAAAGTTAGTTACAGGTGCCAGATCAACACAAGAAGGAAATCTAGGGTGGAGAAGAAAGGCAGGAAGGAGATTTGGTAGACAGGGCAGCAGAAATAGAAGTGGAAGGAGGAAGCTATTCAATATCACAGTGATCCAGAAGTTATAACATAAAGAAGCTGGCAAGCTAATGAAAGAAATTAAATGACATCTTTGAGAGTCCCCAGACTCTTTATTAGTGCTTTGCTCTGCTGGTTTAGGGTATTCTCAGAGGCCAGTGATCCGTTTACTTCTGCATAGAGTATTTTCAAAGCTGCCCTACCATTTTCACAATGGCCAAAAGTGAGAGATTTTGGTTGTCTCCATTTTTGAGTGTTCATCTTGAGATACTTTAAAAGAGGCCTGATGTTTTTTATGAACTGCTGAGCACTAGCACTTTGAAATCTGGGTCTCTTCAAGCTGATTCAAGTTGGGCATACAAAAACTGACATACACATACCCCCATCACTCCTCACTAAAGAAAAGCTTGGGCTGGTGAATTTTGTTCTGCTGCTTACAGCTATCAAGGAACCAACCATACCTTCACTTCTGTTTGAGTTGGTGACATATAAACAAGAATGTTTTGTATATAGGCAAAAGTACCTGCACAGTGTTCACCAAAGAAAAGAAGTGTTTATGTGGGGCATTTCCCAGGCATGTAGGCTCATGTTTGCTGATCTATTGCTCTTTTTCCCCATTCTTGACACTATCTGCTACTATTCACACATATGCACAGAATAGGCTAGTAAGCATTGGCCAATCAATGCAGCAAGCACTTCCTGCCAAGGGAAGGGAGTTCAGTATGTTCCTTTTTTAGCAGGTCTGCAGCGTAAGGTTCCACTCTCAGATTAGCACAGGAGCACTTGGGAGAGGAGATTTTCATAAGCACAAAGGGAGTAAGGTGCCTATCCTTCTGTCTAAAGCCTGATCTTTTGACCTTTAACATGCTAAATGGACAAATAAAGGTAACTAACTTTCTGAGGATGGGATTACATGTTTCAACTACAAATCTGACTAAGCAAATAGTCCATTTGGAACATGTCAACCTTAGAGGTATGTCATCCCTTTAAAGTTCCTCATCTAATGTTCCTAGTTCATGGGGGACAAAAGTGGAAGGGATGGAGCCCCAGGTGGAAAGGGTATGGCTGAGGGCAATCAGCCCTTAGTGCCACCTGGAGTGTAGCACTGGTTCCCCCCACCAGCTCTCACAGCCACAAGGAGCACCTGGCACGGAGCACCAGCAGCAATTCAAAGGGGCCAGGGGACTCCAGCTGCTGCCGTGGTCACAGTAGCAGCAGTGACGGACGGGAGCTCCTGGCCCTTTGAAACACCAGGCCTGGGGCAACTGCCCATTTTGCCCCCGCTGCCCCTCAGCAGGCTTGAGGGAGCCACCTTATAAAACCAAAGTGCCTGTGGAGGCCATATTTCACTGACTATGAAAATGTATGCTACATGCCAAGCCTGGCTCATGGGAAATGAAAGTCGTGTACTTAACTCTGACAAAGATGGAATGATAAACAAAATGCCTCTCTCTGCAGCTGGAGGGACCCTGAAACATGCACTGATAAGTATGATGAAAGCAGAACTAGAGTCCCCCTTATTATGAATGCCATCTTTAAAAAAAAAAAAAAAAAAGGTAGCACTAAGATTGTGTGGAATATGGGGTAGTTATTATGAAACAGAGGTCTTTTAAACAAGAAACTATAATTTTCAAAGAAAATCTATGGTTAGTTCCAGGAGAAAAGATTGGAAAGGATAAAAGCAAATCCATCTCTGGAGTCTAGAGAAATAACGTAAGTGTTGGATTCAGTGCCTATCACGAATAGCGCCCAGACAGCAGAGTATTGCAAATTGTCTTTGTTGTTATATAGGGCAATGAGACTCTTCCTTGCAAGAATGTAACCCCTGATACGCAACAGTCATAGATGAAACATGCAACTGTACAAAGATATGCTGCAGTTAAGATGATGAACTGTTTTTCTATTGGGACTCTATGAGGACAAGAGATATATTTGATTGTTTAGGGAACCCCAAGAACAATGCTTGGGTTTAAAAAAAAAACCTCCCTGTAGCTGTGTACTGCTTTACAATCTTACCACAAGCATGCTGAGAAGCCTATAAGACAGCTGCACCACCCCCAAAAGGTAGGTGTAGGCATGGCCCATTTTGCATCCTCTGTGTGCGGTTGCAGACATTCTATGTCATCAAAATATTGGCTGGTTTAGTTATCTATATTTGCCAATTATTTGATTAGGAGGTTTTGAATCAAAATTTGAATGAGTTGCAATAGCAGGTTATCATGGGGGAGTGATAGGTTCAGTTTATTGATCATGTGAACAAAGATATAAAGGCCAACATTTTCAAAAATAGGTACCTAAAGTTAAACTCCTCAGTTAATAAGTGACTTGATTTTCAAAGCTGCTGAGCATAGGGCTGCCAACCTTTTCAGTCATGGAGACTAGTGAAAGCAATCCTAGAGATTTGGTTAGGATATTTTAAGAAAAAGACATGATGTCATGTTGGGAAAAAAATTCTCCAGGAATAGCTTCAGTTAGAGTTGGAAACCCTAGCTGAGCACTTGTATTTTAGGTGCCTAATTATGGCTTTAGAAGCCTAAGTTTATGCTCCAACTTTTGAGAATATTTGCTTCATCACCAAACAAAATGAAAAATATTGCATCAGTATTGGGTTGGTGGTTCTGCTCATTGCTCTGCCACTGCCTGCTGGGTCAGTTTGAATAAGCCATTTTACCTTTGTGTGACTCCTTTTCCCCTCCCACCTGGTCTTCTTTATTTAGATTCTAAACTCTTTTAGGCAGGGACTCTCTCAAAATGCAGTCTATATAGCCTCTAGCACAATGGAGCCATGATCTCTATTGGGGTATTTTATAAGTGCTACCATAAAATAAACCTGTCTTCTGGCACCTCTGTAAAAATCAAGGGTTTTTACTAACCCTCAGGGGCTGGCTGAGAGGCAAGAGGGTATTTTAATATTTGTTGACTTTTGCTACCCAAAGAAACATTTCAGCTTTTCCTGGTATAAATCCCAAGTCTGGAGACAGAGGAAATACTGATTTCATGGCTCTGTAAATTCCTCCTCTGTTGATCACCCTACTGGAGACAAGCATTAGCACAGGTATCTGCAAGTATTTTACTCTATCAGGGTAAACATAGGCATATACATGGAACAGGCAGCAGCAGGCCCAATCCTATACCCTGGGCTGTGAGTTAATGATTCTGGGCTTGCCTACACATGGCATTAGTGCAAATCAGACACACGTAAATTCTGTGTGCACTGGCAAGTTGCACACTAACTGTGGACTCTACTGGTGGGCACTAAAGACTTCCTTCATGCATGTTAACATTGCTCCATTTCAAACAGTGCTACATTAATAATGAACACTGGGGGACTTGCAGTGCACACCAGTAGGGTCCACACAGGCTAGTTAGTGTGCAACATGCTACTGCTCACTAGGATTCACTTTCTTTTTGTATGGACTAAAGCAGCATGTAGACCAGCCCTTGGTACCAGCACTTTGCAAAGCAGTCTGATTCATGATTAATGGTGAGTTTATGGATTTGGCCATTTTGCAGATTACACAGGAAAAAGAAATTCAAGTGATTTTCAGGGTATTCTCAATAGAAACAACAAGTCTTACTGCCAAGCAGTCTGTAAAAAGGTTGGACATAAATAGCCAAAAATGTGAAAGTTATGAGCAAACTGTATGATGTAATGTGAAGAGTTTGAAGAAATCCACAGAGCACAGAGCTAAAGTGCTCATGGCCAAGCTAATGTTCAGAGCAGAAAAATGAGTGTTCCTTCCACATGTTAACAAAATTGGAGTATGTTTTATTTTGCCCTGGAACCACATGCTGCATAATCTACTACTGATCGCTACAGCGCAACAGTTTCCTGTGCAGAATGAGAAGGGTGTCAGCTCCTCCAGGGCGAGGCATGCCACCAGTCATGCTTAGAGAAATGAGACAAAGTGGCAGGATGTTTCTAATTCCTTTTTTCAGATGGCATTCCCCTGTGTGATGGCTGAGGGAAAAGCAGGGAACAACCCTCATTGAATCACCATCTGCTGAAGGGGATGAAGAGACTCAAGACTTCCTAGTATACCGGTCAACTATACAATGATTTGTTTCAATATTATACTGAACTAATATTTCTAAACACAGCAGACCAACCATCTTACCCAAAGCTCTATCATTCTTCTGCTGTCCTCCTGTACTGGTTGAAAGGTCTTCTGGTACAGGCATGGGCTCATCTGCATCATCTGGGACATCACTTATTGGAGGACTTTCCTTCCCTAAATCACAAAAGAACGTTTGTTAGATTAATAATATTGGTGGGAATAGGTAAAAAACTTAATAAGGACCCTAGCCTGCTCTCCTCCTGCATGAAAAACTCCTCCTGCAGTGGGAGTTATATGCATGGAAGAAGTGTATATTAGGGAACACCCTTGTTAGATTTATTTTAGCTATACCAAGCTTGTTAGCTTCATTTCTGGTACTCATGACATGTACTGCTAAACTCAAAAGATCCAGTCTAGAAAACAATCAATTACAGATTATAAAGGTAACTATTTGATGCTGTTTACCAAAAACTTTCCTTTTTTCTATGGGTGCTACATGAAGGTAAGTACATTTTTGCTCTGGTGCCACACCTACTAACATCAAAGCTATACTGACAAATGCTCTAAACCAGCAAAGGGCAACCTAGGCTTGTGAGTGGGTTGGATAAGTGGCCCTCTTTCATCTCAGCGGGCTGCAACATTCTCGTAACCAAGATGGTCTCTCGGTATAGGGTAATTTTGCTAAGTGCACATGTGTACCTACAATTTGCAGGGTGTGTCAACTGAACTGTAGCAGTGCTGTGATTGGCTGCAGAGGGAGCACATGCCTCGCACTATCAATGTTGTGTGCAATCAGTACGCACTTCATGTCACAGGCACTGGCTGTACATGCTTTTCATTTTAGTAATACTGGTAAGAAAAAAACCTGCCTGCATGGAAACCAGCAAAATCTGGCAACCCTGCATGTGGGCAACAATAAACAAAAAGGCTGGTGGGCCACACATAGAACCATGATGGGCCACATGCAGCCTGTGGGCTGCAGGTTGCATTCCACCACTCTAAAAGCTCTCCTTGCAAATGACTAGGGGATACAGCTTGGCTTCACTCTTAGCCAGAGCTTTTACTGGCTGGCTCACAACACCGCCTCAAGCCTTAAAAATGGCTTGACCCTACAACATACTTAATTCCCTCAGTTCCTAATGACTTTTCTCATTCATTTCAGTGCACTGCAACCAGGATCAAGTATCACTCAACAGGTGATCTTCTGTTGGGAGATCTCCTGTTGACAAAGTGAAAGCCATCCAATAGCCTGAATACAAGCTTTTTGTAGTATAAGCAAATCAAGTTCCATAGCCACTTTTTAAATAAAAAAAAAAAAAATTTCAGTTCCAAATACAAGGCATTTAAAAAAAATATTTCTACCCCTAATTACTGCACTATCAGATGGTAAGTTTCCTCTGTTAGTTTTCATCCATTTTAGTTACTAGAATTGACTGTCCCCTTGTGACAGACGTACACGTGGCCTCCTCCCTCCCTACTGCTCCCAGGGGCAGGGAGGCTCAGGCCGTGTGGCCTCTTCCCTCTCCACTGCTCCAGGGATGCTGGTGTGCACACATTCTTCCCTTCCCCCTAGTGGGGGGAAAGAGGGGCGTGTGAGCTCGGCATGCTGCTCCTCCTTTTCCCCTCCCTGTGGTGGGAGCAGGGCCTCAGTGGAGGGAGTGGGGCTGTAGATGGGGCTGGGGTCCTGCCTTCCCCTAGAAACTTCTCAAGTCTTCTCAAATGTTCTGTGTGACAGATGGCGTGACGGACGCCTCTCCTTTTATAATAGTATAAATAACAGTGTCTGGTAGTCTAGCATGCATAATCTTGCCAAAATCCTTCTTATAATGGTTTTAAACACTATTGAACAAATCCAGGCCTGGTTCAACTCTACTGTAGCCAATTGAGTTATCTAGGAGATTAATTTAGACCACCATTATTAAAAGACAATTCTTTGATGAAACAAAGAACAAGAAAGACAATGGGCTGGATTCTGATCTCTCTTATGCCAGCGTAACGCTACTAACTTTACCAGCTTTAATTGCTTAAGGCCTCTTATGAAGATCATCTACAAGTATTTAAAGGTGGTGTAGAAAGGATTTTGTGGCTACATAATTAGGTGTAAGGGAATAAAATTGAGAAGGAGAAAAAAAGTTGACAATTTCTTGATGAATTTATCAGATTATGCAACAGTCTCTCAATGGAAGCAGCTGGAGCAGTATCCAATGAATCATTTAAAGCTACAGTGGACAAAAAACTTCAGGATAAACCATACGGACTAATCCTTGCGTTGGCAGAGGGACAGACTATCTGAGATAAAATGTCTTTCACATCTCTAATTTCTGTGGTATTTACAGAAAGAGGCAAATAATAGTGACTAGATGTGGTCGCCCAAGTGAAGATGGGTTAGATGAGGGAAAAGAAGCATGGGCTCAAAGCAAAAAAGAACAAAAGCAGGAAGTAAGCTAATTAAAATGTTGTTTCAATTATTATTTGCTCAGCCCCTTTGTTCAGTTAGCCCTGTAATTTCCTTCACTGCTTTACAGGATTTAAGGAACTTAAGAACTGCCAACCACTCTTCCACTGCAAGTCACAACTTGCCAAACTGAGCTGCATCTTATGGAGCGCAAGCAGAGAGAGAGGAAATGTGGCTTACACATTTGAGCTATTTCAAATAAGAATAATAAAACAAAGAAATGTAGCTTTTGGGCAAGGGTCATTCCCCATGAGAACCATCTCCCCCAGTCTTAGATTTTCCTTCACAAAACAGCTTAAAAATAAATAAATTAAAAGCCACTTGCAAGTCCAAGGCCCTATTGTACTCTCAGGTTCATGAGCTTAAGCCCACATACACCAGGTTACTATATATTTGGGAGAAGAGTTACCATAAAAAGCATCAGGCTTGTGTTTCTAAACACCAGTTTAAATAGATAACTGGCATTGCAGACCACCACATGGAATAGAAAGCATAAAACTTTATTCCTCTCCCCCACTCACAATTTAGGCACCTACTTCTCACATCTTTAGAAGAATCTTTCTGGGATTCCAAAAAAATGTACATGGTCAAGCACACTGGTAGTTCACAGCATTTAACCAGGTTTGTAATATGGATATGGGTCCTGGCGTGTTTCGTTTTATTAAAAGATCAGACACTCAGTTGGTGTAAATCAGTGGTCTTTAGTGGAGCTGTTTATACAAATAGCACACTGCTTTGCTTGAGAGATTGGAGTGAAGGAAATTCCACTTTGCTAATTTTAATAACTCTTGCCACAGAAGCCTGGCTTTTTTTCCCACTGCACATGACAGAGCAATCCTTGGATATGAAAAGACTGGGTAAAAATACTAGTTTAAAAATGACTGTGTTTTTAGAGCTTTTTCTCTTGAATTCTAGAGCATGATATTCTTATTTCATGCCTTAACTACATCTAAATTGTCACACTCTGATAAATTCACTACTGCATGGTAATCTTACAGATATGCAATCTCACAAACATTTCTTGCAGATGAATTTAAAAATGGAAAGGGGGAAAAGAAACAGTTCTCCATTTAATTTCTATCAGGCATGTCCAGAATAACAACAGATGTAAGGGATGCAATTGTAGTACAAGTAGTGGGCACTGGGGCTATTTGTTAAAATGTCACATAAACATCCAAATCCCACACATTTACTCTACTCCTATACGTAGCTTTGCTCAAAGTGTGTGAAACATCGGGGGGTGAATTTTTAAAAAATGTCTTAAAACACATCTTTATTTATAAAAATGTTACAAGACTTCTGGAAATTTTGTGTTCTATTCCTGGCTTTGCCACTGAGTCATTGGATGACCTTGGGTAAGTTACTTAGGCCCAAAATTTTAAACTTGGGTATCTAAAATTAGGCATCCAAATCCAAATCCAAATGTAAGCTCTGCGGATAGGATCTCAAATGCCTAGCCCTAAATACCTGTGCAAGTATTGCAAATTGTTTATTTTGCAGAATCAGGCCCGCAACATCTATACTTGTTTTTCCATCTGTATCATAGGACTGATAGCACTGACCTACCAAACAGGAGTTTCTGGACACTTGCAGAACCAATCCAAGTAGCTTCTGGATGTTTTTTCATCCCAATGAAGCCAATAAACACAGAGCACCTCCACAGAATGTTTTGACATCTCAGATGTTCAGGCCAGAAAGGTGCTTTAGAAGCCCAAAGTATTATTAAAAAGACAGTAAATGTTTTCTTTTAGAAATACTGGTCTTTATTTTTCTAGAAATCAATATCAGTTAAAGGTTTCTGAAGATTTACAGTTATTTGAATGGTAACTATATTGTTACTTACACAAAAATGCAAGACGAAAGAAAGAAGATTGTCTTACGTATGAACATAAGAACGGCCATAATGGGTCAGACCAAAGGTCCATCTAGCCCAGTATCCTGTCTGCCAACAGTGGCCAATGTTGATGCCCCAGAGGGAGTGAACACAACAGGTAATCCTCACGTGATCCCTCTCCTGTCATCCATTTCCAGACAAACAGGTTAAGGACACCATTCCTATCTATCCTGACTCATAGCCATTGATGGAGCTAACCTTCATGACTTTATCTAGCTGTTTTTTAACCCTGTTAAAAAGTCTTAGTCCTCACAACATCCTTTGGCAAGGAGTTCTACAAGTTGACTGTGTGCTGCGTGAAGAAAAACATCCTTTTGTTTGTTTTAAACCTGCTACCTATTAATTTCATTTGGTGCCCCCTAGTTCTTATATTACGGGAACAAGTAAATAACTTTTCCTTATTCATTTTTTCCATACCAATCATGATTTTATAGACCTCTATGATATCCCTCCTTAGTCTTCTCTTTTCTAAGATGAAAAGTCCAAGTCTTTTTAATCTCTCTTCATATGAGACCTGTTCCAAACCCCTAATCATTTTTGTAGCCCTTCTCTGAACTTTTTCCAATGCCAATATTTTTTTTTTAGATAAGGTGACCACATCTGGATGCAGTATTCAAGATATGGGCATAAATGGTTTTATATAGCGGAAATAAGATATTCTCTATTCCTTTTTAATGATTCCTGACATTCTGTTTGCTTTTTTGACTGCCGCTGTACACTGAGCGGATGTTTTCAGAGAATTATCCACAATGACTCCAAGATCTCTCTTCTTGAGCAGTTGTAGCTAAATTAGTCCCCATCATATTGTATGTATAGTTGGGATCATTTTTTCCAATGTGCATTACTTTACATTTATTAGCATTATATTTCATTTGCCACTTTGTTTCCCAATCACTTAGTTTGGTGAGATCTTTTTGAAGCTCTTCACAGTCTGCTTTGGTCTTAACTATCTTGAGCAGTTTAGTATCATCTGCAAACTTTGCCACCTCCCTGTTTACCCCTTTCTCCAGATCATTTATAAATAAGTTGATTAGGATAAGTCCCAGGACAGACCCTTGGGGGACACCACTAGTTATCTCTCCCCACTCTGAAAACGTACCATTTATTCCTACCCTTTGTTTCCTGTCTTTTAACCAATTATCAATCCATGAAAGGACATTCCCTCTTATCCCATGACAACTTATCTAACTTAAGAGCCTTTGGTGAGGGAACTTGTCAAAAGCTTTCTGGAAATCTAAGTACACTATATCCACTGGAACCTCCTTATCCACATGTTTGTTGACCCCCTTAAAGAACTCTAGTAGATTAGTAAGGCATGATTTCGCTTTACAGAAATCATGTTGACTTTCCCCCAACAAATCATGTTCACATATGGGTCTGACAATCTTATTCTTTAGTTTCAACTCATTTGCCCAGTACTGACATTAGACTGTAATTGCCAGGATCACCGCAAGAGCCCTTTTTAAATATTGGCATCACAGTAGCTCTCTTCCAGGCATTAGGTACAGAGGTTGATATAAAGGATAGGTTGCATGGTCAATAGTTCCACAATTTCACATTTGAGTTCTTTCAGAACTCTTGGGTGAATGCAATCTGGTCCCGGTGACTTGTTACTGTTAAGTTTATCAATTTGTTCCAAAACCTCCTCTTATGACACCTCAATCTGGGACAATTCCTCAGATTTGTCACTTAAAAAGAATGGCTCAGGTTTGGGAATCTCCCTAACATCCTCAGTCATGAAGACTGAAGCTAAGAATTAATTTAGTTTCTCTGCAATGACTTTATCAACTTTGAGTGCTCCGTTAGCATCTTGATTGTCCAAAGGCCCCACTGGTTGTTTAGCAGGCTTCCAGATTCTGATGTACTTAAAAAACATTTTGCTATTACTTAATTTTTCTTTTCCATATGCCACTTTTAAAAACTGGTATAAAGTCACTTACATTGATGGAGTTATTCCCAATTTACACTGTCTTAATAAGAGAACCAGACCCAGGAACTGGAGCTACATGCAGCAATGCCTGTTTACACTAGCTTTGAATCTAGTCTATAGTATCAAAAGCAAAACCTTTTCCCCTGTTTTCTCAACAAATGGCAAAAATGGAGAACTACAGTGGTTCCTTGGGGAGATCTTTGTGTGATAGTGGTGATAACATTCACACTGGCTTTCATTCTCCCTCAACTGTTAGACCCAAACTAGACCTGAAAAAACAGCAGGATTTACACTGCTGGTTAAGTGAGATATTATCTGTGTTTTCTGATTCTTTTGCCTGAGTGCCGGATACAGTACGGTTAAATGTACGTCAGCTCTCTCTTCATTTCAGAACTGCAACTGCTTGTCTCATGAAATATCACTTTCAGGAGAAAAAAAGGTGCACTCTGAGCTTACCATAGTTTTGGTTCCTTTAGGAGCTAGCCGTCACCGCATTCCAAGAAGTGGGCACATTTGTGTTTTAAACAGAAAGGGCCTGACTCTGATCTCACTTATGCCCATTTTATATTCTGTGGGCCTGATTCTGTAGGCCTGAGTCACTGACACGCCTTGTGCCAATTACCACTATGCAAAGTAAATAGCTTCCAAATGCAACCATTCTGATTTGAATGGGACTTTATACCTACTTTTCACAGCATAAATAATGACACCAGGCAAAAGTCAGTGGCACAGCAGGCCACCTAGCAGTGGCTCAGCTTTCATAGTTCAGGAGCAGTAGGTACACTTCAGGAAAAGAGAACCAAGGCAATTTACAGCTGCATTTATGATCCCCTCAGTTCCGGGACTGTACAACTGCCAAGCTTGTCCCCAACATATATTACAGCACCCTTGCCCTGCAATTATGTACCTGGAGGCATATGGAACCTGAATAGGGCATGATTCCCTTCAGCCCATGCCCACGGGCCAGCAGAACTTGCCAACCCTATGGGAAGGAAATAAGTAGCACCCATTCAAGGGATATAGCAGCATCCAACTGCGTTAGTGAGCTCTGGAGAACATTCCATACCCCAAGCTACTCTGTGTGGCATTAAAATTAGGCCATGCTGCTATATGCAGCAAATATATACTAATACCACAAGGAAAAATAAGGTATTGAAATGATTTATGGAATCAATGGTTGATCTATGGATGATGTCAACACCACCATCAGAATACTTGCCCCTTTCACTTCAAATTAGCTGTCTTACCTAGACCAACTAATTTGAACCCTGCAAGATTGACAGAGGTAGCTTCGATCTTTCTCTCTAATGTAGACGTACCCTTAGAAATTTTACTGGAGTTTCCTTCAAATCTTCCCATCAAGGAATAAGGAAGAGAATGTGGCCTCCTAACCCATGAGTAAAATGGTCCATCCCATGGAGAGCAAGCCCATCACACTGTTCCTCCTCACAGCAGGAGTTTGCCTGGGAGTGATGCTGCCTCTGACCAGCCATTGCAAGAAGGGGTGGATGTAGAGTTCAAGTTAATGCAATTTTAAGCACCAAGACATTGAGTGTGGCTGTCCACTGGGATATATGCTGCCACAGAGGTGGAGAATGACACAACTGTTTCTAGCACCCCTGGAGCCCAGTAGAGCCCAATCCCTATAAGGCACCCATAAACACAATTCTGCAGCACACAGAATCGTTGAATTTGAATCACAACACAACTAAAAGCTCTAGTCTAAACAGATCTTAACAATTGCATCTATATAAGGAATACAAGATCTGTACTCCATTGTTTTTCCCACTCGGCAGTGTAGGTGTCAAAATGGCACAGCAGTGTCATAGATAGCAAGATTTTAATTATTTCAATATGCATTGAAATTGTGATGCTCAGTATATTTAGTTATAATATAAAAATGAGGATAATTATTTGAGAAAAATACAACAGCTGAAAAGTTTCTGTGGAAAATTGTGATGGAAAATGGCTTTTTAAATCAGAACAGAAAGTTCCGTGAGACGCAACCATTTTATTTTAAACTTATCAGGTTTTCATCTTAAAATAAAAAATGTTTTTCCTTTTTTGAGGAGAAAACAAAGATTTCTAAAAAACAAAATTTTGTATCACATACACAACTTTTGTTCTGTATCTATATAATTTACTTTATAATTTGTCCTTCAAAAATAGACAAAAACTATAGTTACAGGTGGGGTTTAAGGATAAAATGTTCTATCATGTGCTATGGTTCAAGACCATTTTCTGATCATATACAAGTGGTCTTTGCGTTCTGATCCTCCAAACACTTATGCAGATGCTTAATTTTAACTGTGACCATTGTCTATTAAAGTGAGCCACCTGCTTAAGTTTTTGCAGGATGGAGACCTCACTGAACAAAGGTGACCTGTTCTAGACAGCATACTAAAAGTGAAAACTAAAGTCATTTACCACTGCTGAGCTCAAATATTAGGGAACCTATGGAGAGGGAAAACTATATGGCTCCCTTGAGACTAGAGATGGAGCACTTTAGTACTAAGCATAGTATTATCTTGATAATCTATATTTCCAGATTTGCCAAGGGAAGTAACATGGAGAAAAATGGTATGCCCAGGGCTTGTAAACTCCTAACTATAATATCCAGAGGGCAATTTTAGAGGCCTAACTCTTCCATTTCTTATATAAGCCTCCTCAAGCAACATTTTCACATTCTCTCAAAGTGTTGATACCTTGGAATAAAATAATCCTGAGCCTTAAAATCTAATGCCATTGATGCTATAGTTTTTAATATCTACCCAGTTATGTATCAATCCAGTCTATATTTTCAAAGCCCAATAAAATTATAAAAGTTTTTTTATAGGGAGAGGGAATTAAAACATACTTGGTGAGCAATTTTTAGTGAGTACTTTCCCTTCATAACTGAAGTTTATTTGTCCTGAAAATGGCATGTACCAATCAATCTTCAGCTCTCTTTTCCCTTCAAAACCCAACATGAGTCTGATCATGCTTCCAAGATATACTACTGTAGGTTTAATGCAAAACTACTTATATTTTCCTTGGCTTCTTAATTTATTAAGTCCCTTAAAAATGTCTGTGCAGTACTAGACTTGATATTAAGTGATACCATTAATAATGTCCTGCTTTCTACTCTAGCATTACAAAAGATCCAAAGCAATTATAATGACAATAGAAACAACACTGCACTCTGGTACAGAGATTAACAGGGATTCAGGATTTTCATCCTAGATGTATTCTTTAAGGATCTCACCTGAAACCTGGGACATATCTTGAGCCTCATCTGTTTCCATTTTCCTCAAGTAATCTAAGAAAGAGAGGAAAAACATTAAGTTAATGTGAAATATATACATATATAAAAAAAAGAAAACCCAAGACAAAAAGCGAGGTAAGGGGGGGAAATCCTCTGCTATTTAACTATAAGATTATCTGGCAAGAATAATGTATTTTTCTCTTTATTTTCCTCCCTGCATACCTGGGTATCAGACTGGCACAGACCTTGATCCTTTTAAAAACAGCATTACAAAGATTTATAAAAATATTATTACAAGCACAGGAGGACCAAATTTGTTATTTATTGTTAATTTCCTACTGCATAATAACCCAAAATGCAAACTGACTGCAACAAAATTAAGCAGAAAATTAAATGGCCCTGGGTCATTGTAGGCACAGAATTCATTCTCTTGGTTGATCCATAGTTATGTTCTTTCTAATTTACTGAGCATGCATCGATGAACCTTGAGTCAGCTTGGTGACACGCGTACAATCAGCAATCAAAAAACGAAGCAATTTGCTGAAGAATGTCTCATTTACCCAGGCAGGGCTGCATATCTGAGCAGCAACCGCCACTACCTCCATTAATAATGAATACACCTCCAGCAGTGGCAGATGGGCAAAACAGCAGTTTCAGTCTTTGGCCCTCACTCTTTCAGGAGCCCTTGCTCCAGACCACACCAGCTTTCTTCTACACAGGGAGAAGTAAAGCTCCCTAAAATAGCAAAACAAGCCCAGGAGACAAAGGGAACCTAGGCCTTCCTGTTTTGCTGACAGATGGCCAGCTCCACAGATTGGTAACAAATACTGGGAAGCTACTGCCCTTCTGTTGCAACACATAGCGTTCTGAGAGTAAGTTGCGAGTGACCACAAACCCCAGGGAGAAGCACACTGAGCGTTAGTAGGTAGAAATAAAGTTAAAGTTTTCACTTGGAGCACAAGCCTGCAAGTCTGAAGTCTCGAGTGCCTGTGGTGGACATCTGGTAGCGCTTTGGATAATAAATGGCTTACAAGAGCAGGTATTCCCAGCACAACCTGATACTGAACTTTCAGTGCAGTGCTGGCAATTCAGGTAACCTTAGGAGAAAAAAAGTTATTTAACCTGTAAACTCTGTCTACTACATGGCTTTGGGCCATGTCCTCATCTGATGTAAACTGTCACAGCTTCTTTTACTTCAGTGGAACTATGAAGTTTACACTAGCAGAGGATCAGGCTCTGGAGGGTATGTCAACACCACAGAGTTTTGTCGGTAAAACGGCTGTTTTTCTGACAAAACCTGAGTTATGTTGACATTGCAGTCATGTTCTTCTGAAAGTAAACTGAAAGAACAGAGAGTTTTTTCTGGCATTGGCAATCCTCTTTCTATGAGGCAGAAGCCTTTTTCCGAAAGAGCTCTTTCGGAAAAAGGCGTGTCTGGATGGGGAAGAGGGAGTTCTTTCTAAAGAAGAGGAAAGAGGAAAAAGCACAGGTGCCCTGGTGGCCACTCCATCCATAGTAATCAGAGCTTAAATACAAGATAGCATCTATTCAGTGTGGACGCTATCTTTTGAAAAAGCAGATCGCTTTTTCAATGTACTTTTGTGTATGGATGCTCTCTTTCAGAAGAAGCTTTTTTGGAAGATCTCTTTCAAAAAAAGGTTCTTCCGAAAGAAGCCTGCAGTCTAGACATAGCCTTAGATGTCGAGGCACCACCAATTTAGTTTTCTGGAATCAAAAAGAGCCAATGAAAACCTATTTCCATGAAAGAATTAGAAACAGAAAAGGATAGTGGTTGAGTTACTGTACAAAGAGTTACACCACTATTCTGATATTTGGGACAACTGTACAACATCCATTCTTCTCAAGTCTTCAAACATCTATTTTTCAAGAAAGAAAGAAAGAAAGAAAGAAAGAAAGAAAGAAAGAAAGAAAGAAACCATCAGTAATGCTGGAGATAGTAACATGATACCAAATAAATGGCAGTGGAAAAGCTTGCAATAGCAGTAGCCCTATTTAATTTTCCAATGAATTTTATGGACTTCCCAGGCAAAGTTTGTCTCTGAACCCACATAGTGCATGTCAGATCTAGCGGCCTACTCTTTAGACACGTGCATGTCTCCCTTTCATGTCAATGTAAGCTTTGTGCACAAGGAAGAGCCTGGTATCAGAGTGCACATCTGCTGTGTGGATTGAAGAGCAGACTTTTACCCACTGCATTTTGCCACCACGCCTTCAGTCTGTCCCCTCAACCAGTTACTGTGTAACTGCCATAATGCTATTAAACATACCTGAACGTTTTGTTTTGCTTTGACTCCCAAACTTTACTTCCACCTCAAAAATGTGTTAAAAAAAAACTGTCTAAAATAGATTGTAGCTTTGCAAAACACAGAAAGCTTCCGTCCACCCCACACTTTACATCAACTTCTATGGGACAGAAGAGATTTCAATGTGTCCATTTTTTAATAAGGATAGTCAGTGGGAGGTACAGCCTACTTATCCTGAGGGTGGGGAAACCCAGCAACATCTTCTATTTGTAACCCATTCAGTTACAGGAAATGAGCCCAGTACAAGAGCCCAGTCTCCATATATACACTCCCATAGTTCTCCTATATGGGTCACTGAATGCAAATGAAAAAAACGGACATTCCTATACATTTCTTGGTGGCTTAGATGATCATCTGTCTGTTTGATTAACAGATAGTTTCATTGTGGCATGATGACCTCCAGCGACACAAAACCCCAAGAAAACACACACCAGAAGGGAATCCTAGATATTAATGAAACAGTGTGTCTAGAATAATCAGAAAATGCTTCAAGCTCTATTTCTAGGCCTTCAGAGAAGACATGCAAAATAGGCAGGAGTCTTTTTCCACAATGAATCCACTAAAGACAGTCTCTTTTGCAGAAATGGATTTTTAAATATGACTTTTTCTATTGTATTATTCCCATAATTCCCTACATTTAACAGGACAAACCATTCATCCTTTTTGCACTATTATCCCGGTGCATGCTCCTTTTAACTGTAGTCAGATGTGGAGTAAAATTTGCAAAGGTTTCTCAATTTCTAAATGGGGAGCTCCCCTAGTTTATACGAAAGAGAACTGGTGACTGGGTGTCCCTGAGGAGAGATCCTCCACTCTGCCACATGCCTATGTCTATGTCACATGTTTTCATGTCTGTGAAAGCCTAGACTTGCTGACCATCAGTACATTCTCTCTGGCTCACTTCTATCTCCAGGCTTTTTGAGGAGAATATGAGATTGATTAGAGTTTTAGAATGAGTAGATGGGCAATATATTAGTTCGGTTGAGAAAGAAGAGGGAATGCCTTTTTTAAAATGATCTTTTGGACCTCAGAACCAGTCTTATGTATGTATGGCAGTCACAGCATTGATCATTCAATAAATGTAAAGTAATTAAATTAAATCAGGTGATGCCTAATTTGAAGAGGGAAATAATAATGTAATCCTAGTAGTTTTTAGATTGTAAGTACCAGTGAAATTTCAACCAACTCCAACAAAAGTGTTAGGTCTGTGTTGCTAGGGGACGCATAACTGGACCCATATCTAAGTGCTCAGACAATATGTTCCTTCTTCCTTTTTTGTGACTGGTACAAAGGTTTTGAAATCCTTATTCAGGCATAATCTCTCATTGGGCCAAGTTTTTTTTGTAATGAAAGCACTACCTGTTTAAATGACTTTTACATGGGTATAAGATTTGATCTTGCTTCCACTGAAATCAATGTGAACTTTGCCATAGATTTCAAGGAGAGCAGGATTTAGCCCTGAGTAAGGACATCAGGACTCCCCCCACCAAATAACAATTTTGAATGTTCATACTAAATCTTTATCATGGGTGGACACAGAAGGATTTCAGCAGAAATGTAGATGACATGAGACATGGGAGAAAAGTACTATTATTTAGTAAAAAGAAAAACATTAACCATCAATCCTTTGCAACTTTTAATACTTTTAAATTCAGTGAGCCAAATTCATTATAGTCATGAGCGTGTGCGATTTCACTGCCTTCTACTCAGTTATGCCAATAGTAAATCAATGCCAACATTTTTAAACATCAGTGCCTAAAGTTAGACACCCTAAGTCCAAATTTAGGCACCAAATCAGGAGCCATTCACTTGAACAGAAGATGTAGGTGCTCATCCCCTAAGGAAATTCTGGCCTCTTTTCTTTAGGTGCCTAAATATGGATTTAAGTGATTTAGCCATTACCAAAAATATCTACAATGCTCCCTTCAAAACATCTAGTTTCTTCAAATCTCCTTAGAAACTGAATTGAAACCAATAATTTTTCCTCTTAATAATCTAGAGATTGGATTGAAAAAATTAATGATAATGCTTTTGAAAACAAAAAGTAAATCTTTGAGTTGTGGCAGTATTCATCCTAGAGAAACACACACTAAAATGGAATTGCTGTATTGGGCTTGTTTTACACAAAGTGATGCTTTAAATAAGAAAGAAAGAAAGAAAGAAAGAAAGAAAGAAAGAAAGAAAGTGCAGGTTACCATCTAGTCAAATCCTATGTATGCAGAAATGCACATCATTTTTTTCCTCTTGCCAACTCCTGTCTACAACTCAGCCTATGCAGCGTTTGTGGGAAATGCCTGTGTATAGCAACTACATTGTATTTAAGGGATAACACGTGCACAATTTTGTATGTGTTCACGTGGAACACTTAACCTTTCATAGTTTGAAGAAAAGTTGAGTGGCTCCAGCTATGCCCTCAGTTATACTCACGCAACACCATTCATATTCAGCTGCTTTGCACTGGTGTAAGTGAGAAGAGAATTTAGCCCAATATGCACATTCTAGATTCCAACATATTTTTTCCACTTGGGGGGCCAAAACAAGCCACATTAATGATTCACATTGATTACAATTCATCTCAGTAGGGTTACATCAATGATGAATTTAGGCACAAAAGTTAATGGGGTCCTTTAGGGTGCAGTGAGGGAAAAATATTTCTGTAAGGTTAATTTGTGTAACTCAGGATGTTGCCCTTCAAAATGCACCAAATTTAAATTCTGCAAATGGAATCATGGTGTATTATTTCACTTCATATTTTTCAATGAAAATTTAAAGGTAAATCATATACATTAAAGCATAGCATTTATAAAGTGCTTTACACATTCAAAATGATCCTGTGCAACAAGATTTCTGCTGAAACCAATGGGATTTTAGGTATAAAAAGAAACTATAGGATAAGGCCTATTGCCAAATTGACTCCAATATACTATCCCAGTCCTGAAAACATTTCCTCATTCTTCTTTTTAAGCCTTTAGGGAGTGACTTCAATAGGACAACACACACGCCTATGTAAAGCACATACATGTTTGCAGGATCAAGGCTTCTATTAACACACTGTAGGCTAAATCCCAATCTCAAGTACACTTAGGAAAATTTGAAGTAACAGTATTGACCTCAGTGCCAGTACACCGGATTTACATCTGCACATCTAAGATCAGAATTTGGCCTTTTGTTTATATTACAAATTATTATTTTTGTGAAGTATGACTAGGGCCTCAGTAACTACATTATACTCCTTGCTACTTGCTTCCTACTCATTTTGTGGGATTTCTAAGCCCCAATGTCTAAATAGAAAGGTCTCAAAGATGCACAAGTAAATAACCACATAGACAATGATACTGCTCTCTTAAATTATGTGCACAATTTGAGAGCTTTAAAAATGTTTAAGGGAGTGAGAGGAACAAGAGCTTTTAAAATGTTTAAGAGAGTCAGAGGAGCAAGTCTCATTTACAATTAGTCTTGTGCTCCTAAGCCCCTTAGGCACTTTTGAAAATCCCACCCAAAATGCATATAATATACATGTTGGTGGAACAGCAGCTTTTCCATTTCAGTAACCATGAACTAGTAGGTCTATTCTAAAAAACCATAACCCTCCTTGACAAAGCCTTTCAGGGTAAGGGCTGATTTTGCAACCCCCACTTACACAAGCAGTAAACCTAATTCATTTGAGTTAGAATTGCAGGACCTGGCCTTAAATGATTACTGTTATTATAGTGCGTCTCCTTTTTTGTGGTCTTTGAAATATAAGTCTCAGTAGCTCTTGATCAGACAGGATACAACATAAAAAAAACCCCAAGCAAACCCATAGCCAAAGCAATACATCTCACATGAGTCGTAGCTTCAACAATACAGAAAGAGGTCTAACTCGATAAAGCCAACCCAGATAGCTTCCCAGCAAACCTGGTACAATCAAAGAACTGTACTGCTCAAGTATTTGAAAGCATATGCATATTAATGGCATGACTAAGCGAGGAGTGGCATGTACGGGTCCCTAATTAATGAAAAAAGTCAACCGTTGCATGCATCTACATAACTGCAGTTTAGTTGTATCTTTAACAGCATCAAACGGTTTCAAACTGCAGAATGTTACTGAGATAATTCCCTCAAATCTGCTAAAGCTGAGGTTTGGGCCAAAGACCATGGAGTGACGATGACAAAGAGGAAAAGCTCTGTAAAAGTATTTATCTTTCTATTATTTTCTATTTTTTTAAATGCAGCTACCGTAAACGAGGTCATTTTGTTTTAAAGGACCTTTACTGCCAAATTGGGTAGATGAGAATGAAGGCAAAAGAAGGAAGGGTATTAAGTATGGGTAAAATGTAGCATATTCTGAATCAACTGAGAAGGATGTGGTGGAAATACATGTAGAAAATTGCTAGAAACTGGTAAACTAGTTTTAATTAAAAGTGTTCAATATCTCAACAAGCAGCTGATAATTAACTTTATCACTGTAATTTAATAAAGTAGACTTCACAGTCTCTATGAATGACGCTACTTTAGAATCATTTTAATTCTATTTTAATTTCCTCCCCATCACACTACTCAATATAAATAGTAACTAAGAAGAAAAAAAGAGTCCCTTCTAGAGAAAGAAAATTGAGCATCACACTATGGACTCCAGCATTTCCAATAACTATTAAATATATTTTCACTGCTATTAGGGGACTCTATAAAAAGAAGTTTTAAACAAAGATCAATCCTTCCCCTTCACTGTGACAATTTCTCTTCTACCCAGTATACATTCAACATTTTCCATAAAGTCTAGGGAGGAGATTATTTAATAGTAATTTTTCTACTCCTGGGAAGTGTAAATTCTGGTTAACTATGGGAATTGACAGAACAATTATAAATGTAAAGTCAAAATTCAATTGAGAGCTCTTGTCTACAAAATGAGGGAAGCTTTGTAATTCAAGACATGAGAGTAAAAATAAACAAACAAAAACACTCTGCTTAAAAGCACAGATTCAAAATATTTGTACATTTGCTTATATATCTGGTACTTATAAAAATAATTTCATTGTTAGTGAACAATTGTGAGGGTTTGAAAAAAGTTGAAACAAACATCCTATATAATTCTCATTTCTTTTGGAATTTGTTGTAAGAGCACTACAAATGCTGTTTTAAAAAAGTATATTCATACCATATATAATCTTACTAGCTTTCTACTAGATTTCAGTTGTATCTATATTACAGCATATTGTAAAAGGAAAGAATACGTAACTTCTCTTTTTATTCACTTTAAAAACAAATTCTTGCGATTTTCAAATACCCATACTGGAGCCAAAGGAAAAATGAAAAAAGGATCTTCCAAACTTTCAGATTGAAGCTGATACATTAAAAAAAAATTTGCTTTGCACAATGAGAAAAATAAGGAGACAGTTTTCCTAATTAAGGCCACGCTTTAGCAATCATTGAACTCTGACTCCTTTTTTCAGGAAAGGAAATAAAATCACCATCATACAGAAAAAGACTCACACCTCCATCAAATAAACAAACCAACTAAAAAAGTCAGGAGTGTAAATTAAGGAACTGACTGCCTAAGAACAAAGCACACTACCCAAGAGCTAAATTCTGCTGCTTCTCAAGTTGGAGAAATATTCCATGCAGAACTGTACTTTTTGTATTTTTTATGTATGACTTTACACAGTAAATCTAGAAAAACAGTTTATGACAGTAACTCTAGAAAAACAGTTTATGACAGTAACTCTAGAAAAACAGTTGAGGGTAAGGGATATTTGATGGAAATTTCAGTGCCAAATACCCCAGGTCATTTATTGAAGTAAGAATCAGCAGTCACTTTGGTTTCTTCAAATGACAAGCAGCTTTAGTTCCGGTATCCAAGATTGTGGAATTACTTCCTAATTTCTCTTCACAGTGTTCAAATTGTTTAAGATTATAAAGGGACAGATTATCTCTGAACAGTATTTTATATGTGAGTAATTTTCCCCCTAGCTATGGTTAAAAATAACTCAGAAGAAAAATTACTGTAACTGAAATAAATTAACAGACTTTTTTCTCCTCTATTTCTTTCTTTTGGTTACTTTGTGTTTTGCAATAATTTGGATTCAATCCACTATTGATTATTCCAGTTTTACACTGCTGTCACTTCATTGTTTTAACTGGGGTGACACACATGTACAATGGAGTCACAGAGTGGCAGATCTGGCCTCCTGTGTGTAGTAAATTTCATGATTACAATTTTTCAGGCAGGCAATGACTCCTTTACTGAAATGGCTAATGAAACATCAACAGGGGAACAGAAAAGTTTTTAAATGTTTATTAAAAATATCTTATTAAACTAAAGGAGCAGATGCTTGCCATTGCTTTCTAAATCATTAATATTTTAGTGCTTATTTTATTTAAGCACCCTGTGATGCCTCTTGAAAAATGTATTCTGTTGTACTGAAGCACACTCACAAGATACACCCTCAAATTATCCTGAACAAAGGCACATGACTTCACAGTGTGACAACTCTCTGAGTAAAGTTAAGACCACATCAGTCATTGCAGATATGGGGTCTAGATTTTCACTCAGCAGGCACAATTTGACTTTGTTACAATCAGCTCAGCTCAAAGTAGTATCACTCTTCCTGTTGAAGCACGCAGAGCATAAAAGAGGGCATGGCTTAGGGGGGAAAAGGTGTGGTTTAGGGTGGGTTTTTATTTTGCTGGGGTTTTTTAAGATGCACCACAATCCATTCCTCTCTCTGCAAAAATTCTCAGGTCTGTTCAAATTTAGGGCCCATTCCACATGTAAAACTCCTACTACCTTTAAATCATAATCACGCACATGTAGGATTGAGGAGAGCAAGTCAAAGCTGACCTTGGTTGTGGGAACTTATCCTCTGTAATCAGTTCCGATGCCTAGCCACTAGGGAAATATGACATATAGTTATTTATGACACACTGGAAGGGGCTTAGTGCATCCCCTTGTTAAAATTCACCACCAAACTGAAGAGTGATTTGGGGTAATTCCCTTGCCTCTAACAAGGTTTTTAGACGTTTTTGGTACTTCTAAATCTTCCCTTCCACAGACAAATGACTTTTTGGAGCGCATAAAAACATTTGAGAAGAGAAAATATTTTACCATTTGGATGCTCACTAAGGGTATATCTACACAGCAGGGTTAAAGTCGAATTAAGCTGTGCAACTTCAGCTATATCAATTGTGTAGCTTAAGTTGAAATTCGGCTTTTGGCACAGTCTACACAGCAGGAAGTCAAAGGATGAGCACTCTTCCTTCAACTTCCCTTACTCCTCGTGAAACGAGGATTACCATGAGTCAGAGTAAGAAGTCCTCCAGCTCGAAATTATTTCAAAATTAAAGGTTTGTAGTGTAGACATGCACCATGCTATTTCGGAATAACATCAGTTATTCCAAAATAATGCTGCTGTGTAAAAGTACTCTAAGTGGCAGGGATTTTCAATATGTTTCCCAGAGAATTAAACTCCCAGACTTATTTTTGATTGTTAAAGTATACTCACTGTCCACATTTCAAATGACTGAACATATACTCTATATTTTTCTAAACATTCCCAGAAAATGCACTTAATATGAATTTAACTGTCCAGGGATGCTGTCTCCTCCCTGTATAAGGGATGATTATAAAATGAAAAATAATTAGTTTCCCAACCTTCTCTCTATGATGACATGCTTCCCTGGAACACAGGGTTTTATCACAGACTTAAGAGTGGAAATTATGTGGGAACACCTTAAAATATTCGCAGCACATCAGCGTTTGCACATGTGCAGCTGCTAATTTACCGTCTAAAGTTGCCAATGTAAAAAGCTGCTTGACATGGTACTATTTATTTTAAATTTGTTTTTATTTCTCCTACACTGTGTAGTAGGGAAAAAAATTGACTTGAAAATGCATTAAAGAACATTGGTGAACATTAAGAAACGTGACAGTAGAAGTTACCCCTGAGCCCAATCCCGTAATCCTTACAAATATGAGACTCATTAGTGGAAGGTTTGCCTACCAAAAAGATACAGGATTGGACCAGTGACAAACACCCTCTAGATTTTGTTTAAAGTTGCCAGATGCAAACTGCCAGTATAGGACATTTAACTTATTCTGTGCTTTGTGCTGTTTAAAGCGTTTTTCTTACCTCTTGAATGTGCAAACTTTGGTATAAGTAGTACCTCTCAGGTCAAATATCTGGAAAGATTTGTAGCATCATTTTTTAGTTATCCAATGTATTTGATGAGCAATACTGAATACAACCATCTACCACTATTTTAAAACATCACAGGTTGATTTTCCTCTCATACTTGACTTTAGTGTAGTTACTCAGTTGAAGTGACAGGTGAAAGCAGTCTTTAAAGCCACAACAGAATAAAAATCTGCTTTAGTAATATTGGAATGGGCATCGCTGCATTTTGTTATCATGCTGCATTAATATCATACATACACTTAAACAACGAAGCGTTCTATCAATGTGTCCAAAGTTAGCAATGGCATTTAGTCTGTACCGGATGTATGACAGGTCTTCTAATCCATTGCAATTTCTGCATATGCAACATGCTACAAAATTCCTCATCTTACTTAGTGTTCTTCAGGATATGTGACCACTCAGCAAACATTATAGGGGATAAATAAGGCACCAAAGAACAACATTTACATTTCTGCAGTTATTATGAGCATATAATGGAAATGGGCAAGCATATGTAAATCCCGATTTGTGTTAATTCCTTCAATATCAGAGTTTAACAGGTACCAACAGTTAATTCTGGAATAAATGTGAACTGTTTCCAAAATTTCACACTATGTCTGTGACTCCAAAGCAGCTCCACTGGAAGAAAAATACTCAAGAGAGGTCATGACTCCAGATATTAATGCATGAGAGTTGAAATCCTGGCTCCATTAAAGCAAATACCAAACTCCCACTGACTTGAACAGAGTCAGGATTTCACTCAAAAAGTGGGTTCTTAGATTTTGAATTTTACCTTTTATTATAGTTTTATATTTGTATTTTTATTTACTCCATTCAGTAAAAAAGAAATATTTAACTAAATGTTACCAATAAAAAGCTAAGAATTCCAAGATGCTCAAAAGTTAACATTTATTACAAGATTTTTACAGCTGGCCCCAACTCTGGGACTAGATAGTACTAGAACAAGGATCATGTGCAAAGGGAAGTAGAAGCTAGCTGAGTCTTCCCCCACTCAGTTCTGCTAATAAGGACTGTGGTTTCTAAAAGGAGAGTATGGCAACAGAGACTTTGCTCTGAGAGCATGGAGTTTTCTTCCAATTTCTTGGGTCCATGAGCACCTCTTTGAGAGGAAAGGGTTTTAACATTTGGGCATTCAAGTTTGCTTCAAGCTAAAAGTTCAAGTACTCAGTCCATGATCAAGTGTTGAGGTTTTTTTTTTTAATTTCTAATTATATGCACATGCACGTGGTTCTTAACATGAGCATATTTGGCTTTTTGACGTGCACTCATGAATTAAAAACAAAACAAATCATGTAAATGGACAATTTATATTTGAAAAGCAACTCCTATGTGTAATTAGTAACTACTTTTCAAGAAGTGTAATACATTGTGGTACATATCAGCCCCATGAGCAGGAATACCAGGCCTAAAGTTGGCTCATATACAATACAGTAGTAATAGCATTTTCCCCCTGTCTTTTTCTTAATTCTACATTAAAAGCAAAAAAAAAAAAAAAAAAATTTTTTAAAGTGGGAATACAAGTGGCTCAATAGATGCAATGGAATTTCAATTTAAAAATGCCACTCCATCCTTAATTCATATTTTGTCTAGACACTGCAACATAAGTGTTTCATGAACTCCTCACATTAGTAGATCCCTGAAATACTAGGACATAAAGAGGGAAGTTGAGGACAAGCTGAGAGTAGCAATCTAACTCATGTAATTTCCTTGTTTTAACTGATGGAAGCCAAACCTTTTAGATTATTTGGACAGGCTTTGGGCAAAGAGGTTAAATGTACTATTTTAACTTTTCATCTTTATATTTTAATGATTGCTATTGTGTCTAATAAGCATCAATATTTATTTAAAGCATAATCCTGCATGAGTTGCAATTCACATGAGCAGTGCATTGATGTTAATGGATGTATATGCGGAAGTTTGCAGAATCTGGCCCTTAGTTTGTCTTTTACTTCAAAAATGAATTAATAGCTACAAAACTTGCATAGGTGGAAGTAGTCACTAACACATGAAACAAATACAGTCTCTCTTTTAGGCTACTTTTTGGGGGTGTTTTTTCTAGGATTATATAATGGTGGGTGCATATGGATACAACCTAAGTGACATGCAGCTATTGTGACATGTTTAAAACTGTCCTATGGACAAAACAGAACTGGAAAGTCCTCAGTCTTGTTTCTGTTCTCCATCTTTGCACTTGCCCTTCTGAAAATTCCAGTTACATTAATGTGTGTAAATACCTAGCACACTCATTTACACATTTAAAAAAAAAATTTCCTCTCCAAATTACTAGCTATGTTTGGTCAATAGACCATAACATTTTAAAATGTATTATATTCTACAAAACACTGGTTTCATCTAAGGGCTTGAGATTATAAATGGCATTAGGATTGTAGTTTTGAGAGTTATTTGTAGACAGAAAATAACCACAATGCTATCATGGATCATAACTCTCCAAATCCTAAGAGGATGCTTTGTGCAATGCAGGGGAGTCTTGCTGTACTTTGTAGAACATTGTCCAACAGTAATACAGATTTCTTAAATTAAAACAAAAACAAAATTAGAAGCTTCCTTATAAATGATATCTGAAATGTGAAGTTTTTCTATACTAATTTTTAAAGTCAAATAGCAAGTTTTGCTGTGTAGAGAGAAAGAAGAAATCTTTAATCAAGAAAGCCAACACCACAGTGAAGAAAACACCTGCACAGGCTTTTATGTGTAAGATAAAATATCCAGATCTTCAAATAATTGTATTCTGCTACTGCTAATTTTACAAGTCTCTGATGGTTTATTCACCCTGCTGCCTTCTTTCTGCGATTTACGGAGAAAACTACTTGAACTTGGGCTTTGAATGAATTTAGGTGATGGGGGTGATTCACAGACATTGAATCAGCGTGCTCCTGAGAGGGGATTATGTTTTGACTGCCCTATTACTTTCCCGCCCTTCTGATATTTTTGAAATAAGGAATAATTGTTTTAAAATCTTCCCTGGTTTTGCCTCCTTCTCATAGCTGTAGGGAATAGTTCAAAAGTATCGTGGGCCACTTTTGTGCAGCCTACATTTCAACACATCTATTTTCTGCTCTCATGCATAGGTCAGGATAAGAAGGGACACTGGTTAAAAAAGAGAGAGAGAGAGAGAGAGAGAGAGAGAGAGACCACTTGTTTAGCCTCTGTAATCTCCCAGTTTTCTTTCACAACTTCCTGAAATTGCTCAGCTCACACTGTTCCTTATTTCTTTAAAAGAAAAGAAAAGAAAACAGACGAGCCTGCCTTGTATTAGTTTGAGGTTTTTCTTGTGTCATTTCTCGGGAGTTTACACTGTTCACCTAAAGGACTGAACCCCACTGACTCTTGAGGAGCTCAGTTAACACTACCTGAGGAGGAGGGGGGATAAGGATCCCTGGCGAAAAGCGGATCCGCTGTGAGCAGACCACAGACAGAACAACGAGGCGAACCCACAAAACATGCAACTGCTAGGAAAGAAACAGCCCTTTCTTATCTGGGCATCTGTACATGCCAAACTTGGTCTCCGCTGCTTGTGGCTATCCGCTGGTCCCAGCACGCAGGACCACCCTAGGACATCAGCGCTGGCCCCTCGCACACAGGAGCAGGGATCTCCTGCCCTGAGCAAAAAAGTTCGCTCCCCACCGTTCCCCTTCAGCCCTCGCCCCCTCTGCTCAGCAAAGTGAGCTCTCGCCTCCCCCCACCCCCTCCCAAGCCCAAACCCCAAAAGTTTGCCGCCCAGCAAAGTGCTCAGACAGGTGTCAGCCCAGGAGCAGGCGGCGGGCGGCACGGCCCTGCCCGGCTCCGCAGGTGCCCCTCTGGAGCGCAGTACGGTACCTGCTCTGGCCGGGGCTGGCTGCAGACAGCTCTTCCAGTCCTCTCCTGCTCCATGTGCCGCGGCGCCTCCTCGCAGCAGAGCCGCGGCAGGAGGCAGCTCCGCGCTCAGTCCCTCCCCTCCCCACTCCACTTCCTCATTCCAATGCAGCATGTCTGCAGCCGGCCACCTCCAGCGGGCATCTCGCTTCCCCCGCGGCGCGCTTTAAGGCGAGCCCCGCAGAGCGCCGGAGCCTCGCCGAGGCTGTCAGAGGCGGGCAACACCCTCTTTCCTCGCCGAGCCTCGCCTGCACCCCGCAGCGCCAGGCCGCTGCCCAGCGGGACGGGGCTTCGCCTGGACCCACCTGTTAACCCCTCATGCCCTGCGGGATGAGACAACCCCTCTGCTGGGATGCACAGCATTGGAGGCGGCGGCTTAGCCACTTAGGGGACCTGGAAGGAACCCGACGGTAGACTTGTGAAAGAGCCCGCATGCCAGAGGGGTGGGTGGAACAACATCCATTAATGCCCCGTGGCAGAACCACTCAAAGCAGCTCACCTGCTCTTGCTGCCATACTCTTACTTGGCCAGCAAAGAAAAATGCCACCTTGGCACCAGACGAATTTAGCAAGGGTATTTATTATAAAGTGCTCACAAGAGAGTGATGTAGATGGAATGTAGGTTCTCATCCAGATGAACCCAGTTTGACTCTAGAGTAACTCCACTGATGTCCGCCAAAATATGGACATAAATCAAAATGTACGTTGTATGTTCACCAGTCTCCAATTATGTGTTATTTTACTGCCCTGCAGTAATTTACACAGGTGGGCTAGCACACATTACCAATTCAAAGGCTGCCTCAGTTGCCACAGTTAAGGTTAGAAAGGAAGGTTGGTCCTTACTCTAACAGCCTGATGGATCAAACTGTAAAAACATGGCTACTGTTCAGATAAACACATGCATCAAATGTTTGCAGGATCGGAACTTATGTGATTTGTCCAACATCATGCATCAAATATATGGCAGAGTCAGGTATTGAACCCCTAGCTCCTAAATTTCAATCCAGGGCCCTATAGATTCAATGGAATTAAACACACAAGTAATGTTAAGAGCATGCATCACTGTAACCTTCATGTGTTCAGTTCCTTGCCGGTAAAATGAGGATACTACTATGACCTTTTCCCATCCTCAAAAGCTTCAGGGGGTAGCCGAGTTAGTCTGTACAGGATAAACTTTAAAAACAACAAATAGTCTGGTAGCATTTTAAAGACTAACAAAACATGTAGATGGTATCATGAGCTTTTCGTAGGTATCATAAATTGTGCCCACAAAAGCTCATAATACCATCTACATGTTTTGTTAGTCTTCAAAGTGCTACCAGACTATTTGTTGTTTTTTGTTTTTCCCATCCTGTCTGATCTATTTGTGTTCCCATCCTACAAAGACTGTAACCTTGTATATGTGAGCTGTACTAATAACTTAAATGGGGTTATTCTCAGGAATAAAGATAAATTGGGTGTAAATTGTTTATGAGATTGGGATCTTAAATTATAACCCCTTTGGAACAAGGTTGCTCTCTCACCATGTATTTGTATAGCACCATGAATAATGGGTCCCTGATCTTAGCTGTGGTCTCCAGATACTACCATAATACAATTAATAAAATTGTAGCTATAGTCCAACTTAAAATCTAAAGTCAATCTCTTCTTCCTACAGGAGTCTTTGCACAAATAGATTGTTATGGACTGCACAGACAAGGCCATTTGAAAGTATGAATGTAATAGGTGTTATGCCTACACATGACCCCTTCATAGATTCCAAGGCCAGAAGAGACCATTGTGATTATCTGGTCTGACCTCCTACAGGCCATAGAGCTTCCCTAGAATAATTCCTAGAGGACCTCTTTTACAAGACAGTCTTTGTGATGATGCAGAATCCACCATGACCTTGGGAAGTTGTTCCAATGGGATTAATTACTCTTACTGTTAAAAAAATTATGCCTTATTTCCAATCTGAATTTTTCTAACTTCCATTTCTAGCCACTGGATCATGTTATACCTTTCTCTACTAGACTGAAGACCCATTATCAAATATTTGTTCACCACATAGGTACTTATAGATTGTAATTTAAGTCATCCCTTAACCTTCTTTGTGTTAAGCAAAATTGATTGAGTCCTTTGAGTCGAATTGTTATTGGCATGTTTTCTAATCCTTTAATTATTTTTATGACTCTTCTCTGAACCATCTCTGATTTATCATCATCCTTCTTGACATGTGGACAACAGAATTAGTGGAAGTATTCCAGTAGCAGTCAACCAGTGCCAAATATAGAGATAAAATAACCTCTGTACACTTTATTCATGTTTCCCCCTGTTTATGCATTCCAGGATCACATTAGCCCATTTGACCAGCATTTTACTGGGAGCACATACTCCGCTGATTATCCATGGTGAATGCTGATATCATTTTCAGAGTCACCATTTCCTAGGATCGAGTCCAACATCCTGAAAGTATGGCTATATTCATTCTTTTTAGATGTATACATTTACCCATATAAAAACGCATACTGTTTCCTTGCATCCAGATTACAAAGTGATTCAGATCACATTGTATCAGTGACCTATCCTCTTCATTGTTTATCAAGCCAATTTTTGTATCAGCCTTAAACTTTATCAGTGATGATTATATGTTTTTTTCCAGATCTTTGTTAAAAATCTTAAATATGTAGAGCCAAGAATCAGTCTCTGAAGAAAACTAGAAACACACCAATTAAATGATAATTCCCCATTCACAATTACATTTTGAGACCTATCAGTTAGCCAGCTTTCAATCCATGTGATGCTCATTTTGCATCATTCTAGGTATTTAATCAAAATATTATATGGTACCGAGTCAAATGCCTTACAGAAGCGTAAGAAGGAAGCTGTACCTGATGTATGCCACATTTTAAAAGCTGTGATTTGTCATCGTAGAATGAGAAAAATTTCAGTCTTTCCCATTATCAGTCCATTTTCAAGGACTTACAAAGGTTTTATACAGATTTACTAGAGGTTGGAACTTGGAGTCAAATTTTCATTTCAGTTCGGGAGCACATCAATGTGAGTAAATGAAAGGAGTACTTGGCTCTGTGTGTCAAGATCTTACTCCTGCATTAAAAAAAATACCACCATGCCCTTTGATGGTGTCTTTCATCCAAGGAACCCAAAGAGTTTTACAAGAAACAATTCAGCGTCATGATATCCCAATGTGGCAGGGAAAAAACGCATAAGGAGCGTTTCACTCACCACAGAGTTGGAACGGGAAAGCTGGTTAGCAGTACCCAGAGGCTCCCCACTACAAAAAATGATGTTGGATTTTATGATGTCAGATTTATGGGTGTATAGCTCCTCTGGGTTATAGTGGCTTCCTTATTTTCAAATGAAATTTTGCAGGATGCTGGTTCATCAAACAGATTAGTTTGTGTGTCTTGGAAAGGAAACCATATCTGCAGGGGGGAAAAAGTGCATTTCACAACATACATGCTGTGATTTCTACCTGAAAAGTTGAGAATGCATTGTAGCGTCAGACTCAACCAACCATAGATATGTCAGAACAATTTTACCTTGCTTGAGTCAGATGAGTGCCTCCTCCAATTTTGCCTTGCGAGATGATGAGTGCCTCCTTCCTACAAGGCAGTGTGAGTGGAGGGCGATCCACAACTCACAGGCGATGCTCAGAACTTCTCAGGGTGTCTGGATAGGACCTAATGCTATAATTCTTACTCCTGCAGTGGAAATCCTTTGACTGTAGTGAGATGAGTCAGATAAGGCTTCAGTTTAACAGATCTTTAACATATGACCAAAAGAAACATCTGTACAACAATAAACACTATTAAAATCCATGTAGCTATAGTGATCCACACTTCCTGGAGAAGGTCCAAATAGCAGTTTATCAGTGTGGAGTCTGCATAAAGCTTCTCCAGCACCAAAGTTATTCCAAATTGTGGAGCCCACAGATCTGAGAGCAAAAAGACACAATATTTGTGTTTATATAGAATTAAGATTGTGGAACACAATTGCTCATACTACATGCTTAGTCAATTTTGGGGAGATTTTCAAGCGCGCAGTGGTAATGGGACACCAAGCTGTCATTTGTGCCTTTGGTTATCTTTCCCTTTATCTATTATTACTGTACTACAGGTTGAACCTCTCTAGTTTGGCATCCTCAGGACTTGACCAGTGCCGAATCAGAGAATTTGCAGGACCATGGGAGGTCAATATTGTCTACTAGCATTACCAACACTTCCACTGCTTAGTGGGCTCTTAGAAGACATGTAGGGGTTAATTAGAGCTAAATAAAAGCACAGAACACTGAGAGCCAGGACTGGTGGCTGTAAACAAACTTCATGGGACCACGGGTAACTTGACCACACTCATGATAAGCAGACATCCAGCTAACTAAAATCATGCTGGATCAAGGATGTTGCTGGACCAGAGAGTGTCAGGCTAGAGAGGTTCAACCTGTAGTATGTGGAATGCTTGAACAGGTCAGTATCTCCATGCTCCCAGGCACTGTACAAAGCTGTATTAAATGACAACTTCTGACCCAAGAGTTTCCAATGTAAGGCTTCAGTCCTATAAGGAGAATCACTCAGGTGTACCACTGCATCCACCTGGTTCTCTTTTCAGAATCAGGGCCTAGAAGAAAAGCCATAACAGGATGAAACAAACATGTGGACAAAGAGAGAGAAGGTGGGGAAAGAAACAAATATAACTAGGAGGATAGAAATCTGATCTCTTATAATGGTAATGGAATTTCAGATTTGCTGCATTCTAGTTAGTGTAGAGAACAAATGCTTCAGATTTTTTAAAAAGCCCTTATCTCTGTTTAAATAGTGGATATAATACTGATTTGATTCCTGACTCAGAGAAGTTTCACTATTTACATGTTTGTAATTAGTCATTGTCAACCATCCAGCAGTTTCATTGGCTAATAGAACTGGCGGGTAACATAACACCTCTACAGGTGAGGTCAGTATGAGGATACTGACAAAATGATAATTCAGGGGAGCAGTGCACAACCCCTTCCCCCCACACACAAAAAAACCCCAACAGCTTCATGTTACATCTTATACAAAGTAATGTGTGCAGCACATGGTTGGTATACTTCGCATGCAGCAGTACAACTATTGTACATCCTGCAAACAGGAGTGAAGCTCAGAGGGAATAT
This sequence comes from Rafetus swinhoei, assembly GCA_019425775.1. NCBI lineage: Eukaryota > Metazoa > Chordata > Testudines > Trionychidae > Rafetus > Rafetus swinhoei. The sequence goes on from CM033424.1 coordinate 157,908,230, forward strand.
TCTCAGTGCAACCACTCTTGGGTGCTTTCCACAGCAAGAAGAAATCAGACCACCTTTCCCAAAGGCAGAGCAGTTCTTCAGGCATTTTCCTGGTAGTGAATTCAGCCACTACAGGATTAATGCCTTTATTCCATCAGTTGTTGTGGTACTTCACAACTGCAACCTGAGTATGTTAGGGCTCATAACTTCTGAATTTACATAAAGGAGTTTTATAGAGACCTGAACACTTCCTTCCAAAGTCCATCCTTTCCTTCCTAACCTCACAGTGATATCTCTCATTCAGGCTCTTTATGGTCTGCCTTGATAACAGTGGAAGCTTCATCCCTGGCTTCCCAAAAACACACATATTGCTCATGCTCAATACTGAGAAAATGCAGCCACTAAAATCCTCTTCTTTTCCCATCAGTTTGTTCATGTCTCTCCCTGCTTAGTTCCCCTTCTACTGTTGCATCATATTCAAATGAGTGATCACCCCTTCAGTCTCCCTTGCCCTACTTATTATTTATCAAGCTTTTTGCTGTCACCCACCCTTCCACTCCTCGGCTACGTCTAGACTACAAGCCACTTTCGAAAGAGGCTTTTTCGAAAGAATCTTTCAAAAAAGCCTCCTTTGAAAGAGAGCGTCTCTAGACTACAAGCAGATTTTTTGAAAAAGCAAGCCGCTTTTTCAAAAGAGAGTCTAGACGCTCTTTTTCGAAAAAGCACAGTTTGCATTCAATAGCGCCTTTTTTCGAAAGAGTACTTTCGAAAAAAGGCATTATTCCTCGTAAAATGAGGTTTACCACGATCGAAAAAACTGCCGCATTATTTCGATTTACTTTCAAAAGAACGTGGCTGCAGTCTAGACGCAAGTGAAGTTTTTTCAAAAAAAGACTACTTCTCTATTTTTAAGTCCCCCATAAAAACCTAGTTCTATCATGCTGCCTATCATGAATCTTTTTGATGTATTTAGAACATTCTTTTTGATGTTCCCTTTCCTTTACCTGAGTCTACCAGTCTGTCCTTAGTCTGTGAGCTCCTAAAGCAGAGACCAGCTTTTCCTGAATGTCCAGAAAGCTTCTGGCAAATTGTGAGCACTACCTCAAACAAATAGTTATAATAGTAAGAGTAGATGTGGGTGTTTTTAACTTGTGTTAGGGTGGTTGAAAAATTAGCTCTTCATATGTGCCGTTCCTAAAATGTAGAGAGGTAAATAAGGCCAGTGACAGGAATAGAGGCTGTTTCAGGAGATATTACTTATTTAATCCTTACACCTCAGATGAGACAACAGAAGGACCTATCCCAGAAATTCATGACAGAGCACACTTTGGCTAAGTATGCATGAGTAACATGCACATAATGGGTCAGATTTAAACCAATGTAACAGATTTTGTCTGTGTCCATATGTGTAAATTGTGTTATTAAATTGCAAATAGGGTAAAAAAATAATTGTATAAAAATCCCATACATTTTATTACTGATTTCTTTGTTCCTCTTTGAATTTACTTGACCATAGTTAGATTTTTATTATTAGGAGCTTGCTTTTATAAAGGAAGATGGGAAGGGAACACAACAGTGCTGAATGTGACTGAAGAAATATTTCCTTGCATTAGGGATTGCTACATTCTCTGACTCATCGTGACTGGCAAAGTGAAGTAGAGGTTATGTCAGGTAATGTTTTAGAAGTGAATATTTATATAACAGAAAACTCCCTCTATTCATTTTAACATATTATACATATTTAAGAATTTTACTGAGGTTAAAATAATTTTTTTTCTTTTTTGAAATATATATTGAACTAATGTGATTAAAAATTCAAACATTATAGAAAAGTTTTGGGTGTGGAAGAAAAGCAGGGTCAGACACATCAGTTGTCTATGCTTATATCAATGGTTGAAATACCTGTCCTAAAATTTGCCAAAAAGAATTTTCATATCCAGGCCAAGCATAACAAATACAATTTGAATCCACAACATTCTAAACAGTCACTGCCTATTTCCTCTAACTCACCTGTGTAATTCAAGTCTGAACACGCTGATCTACCCTACAGATACAATGGAGTGAAGGACTCAGTTACTATTCCATTTTGTAAGGAAGACATATTACTCATGTTATAGTAGTACCAAAAAACTTCAGGGTACGTCTAAACTACATCCTTCTTTTGAAAGAGAGATGTAAATTAGACATATCGAAATTGCAAATGAAGCCAGGATTTGAATTCCCTGTGCTTCATTGCATAATCATGTCACGGAGGTTTTTTTCGAAAAATGCTATTTCGAAAGTGAAACCGCAGTCTAGACGCAGTTCTTTCGAAAAGAAAAGCCTTTTTTGAAAGATCCTGTAAACCTCATTTTTTTAAGGAGTACAGGATCTTTCAAAAAAGGCTTTTCTTTTCGAAAGAATCACGTCTAGACTGCGGTTTCACTTTCAAAATAGCGGTTTTTTTAAAAAAAACCTCCGTGACACAATTATGCAAATGAAGCACGGGAAATTCAAATCCCGGCTTCATTTGCAATTTCGATATGTCTAATTTACATCCCTCTTTCGAAAGAGGGATGTAGTCTAGACATAGCCTGAGTCAATATCAGATTTACATCATTCTACATTTTGTGAACACACAGAGATAGACATAGTGCTAGACCTGGAACATTGCAATCATCTTAGGCAATGCTAATAAGGTTCTAGCGAGCAATATACAACCGTGTGGTATCTAGGTCAGGCGACAATCATAATATAATCAGATGGTTTTAATCGTAAGGAAGATAGGGGGAAATAGTGTTTTCAAATAATGCTGCAGACAAGGTGCAGCAGACAAGGAATATACTGTTTTTGAAGTTAAAAAAATGAAGGGTTATAGCACCCCATATCTAATTTCAAAAGGCCAATAACAATTATTCTGGATACATAACCATGAAGTTAGAATTTTCTCCAATGTAACTGAAATCAAAATCCCAAATCTATGGTCTACTGAAAATAGTTTTGTGGCTCTTTCAGCAGGGCTCAAAAGATAATCTATCTGTGAATCAGTTTTAGTTAGTTGAGTTCATACAGATAGCAAACTAAATTCTACTTTCAGTTACATAAATGTACATCTGGAGAAACTCTACTGGTGTTTAATCCGGATTTCCATTGGTCTGACTGAGATCAGGCTGAACTAGTATAATATACCCTAGCAAACAGATCCAAAACCTACTGGAGTCAACGGAAACCTATATCAGCAGTTTACTAACATACATCAAGTAGGTCCACAGAGTACTTTTCTCAAACATTATGGGGAGTGTTACAGAAAGATAAAGACTCAGTGACACCTACTTGAGCAATTGCATATCCATATTTTTACCATGTTATTCCTCAAACAACAACACAGAAAAACCCTGGTAAATTCTTGCTGATATATCAGACTTTCTAGATTACTAAATTTTCCCTAAAGATTCAAAGTAGCTAAATAATTGCAAGAGAAACAAGACAGACAAATGAAAAATACGTGAAAGAAAAGAGCAAAAATAATTGTGTGATCTCTTCTAAACAACATGTTTATCCAAAGATTACAGAGATAGAGAGAGAAGATGAAATAAAGGAGTATTAAAAATTGACCTGTTCCAAGACTGAATCTGGCAAATATAAATACAAGTGTTAGAGTGATCAATCAATCTGGTATTGCATGAAAAAAAAAGTCAGACTGAAGTTTTAGATACACCATTTCTTAATGAAAATAAGTTTTATCTGCCTGATGAAGTCACCTGTGCTGGGACTCAATTACTTTACAACTCGCTTGCAGTAAGGTTCATCTTTGAATCATAGATGGAGCCTAACCATCTTTTTCCACTGAACTCCCTTCCAGTTCTACATTTCTGTAATTCTATACTAAAGACTTGGCTAAGTTAAAACAGTCTAGTTCATACAATGCATAATTTAGACTGTGGAACTCATTGCCACAAGATGTAATTTAGGACACAAATTTAGCAAGATTCAGAAAGGGGCTGGCCATTTGGATAGATATCAAAAGGATCCAGACTTAATTATAAATTTTTGAAAGGGATATCCAACCTCATGCTTCAGGGTTTAAGTCAATCGCTAACTATCTATCAGGGTGAGACATTTGTGGGGAAAAAAACATAGATGCTGAAACTAGAGTTGCTTGGGGTGCTACCACACCCCCCAAGCATGAAGTAAAGTATATCTTGGGGATGGGGCAGGGTAGATTTTGAGTTGCCTTTAATTCAGAAAGAGATTTTAGGCATTAAAAGGCTGGAGACCAGTGTTATACAGGGTTTGCAGTTTGGTTCTATGACTCTCAGTACCCCCCGCTATTATACAAATTATTCCAGCACCACTGAGGGCAGATTATCCCACTGTTGCCTACGGTGGAGTCGCTCGCATCTTCCTTTGAAGTATCTGGTGCTGGCTACTGTTAAAGACGTGATATTAAACTAGAGGGACCTTAAATCTGATCCAGTAAAGCTTCCTATCAGAGAAGCATTGAATCACAGAACTGGAAGGGAGTTCTAAAAGTCACTGAGTACAGTCCCCTGCATTCCTGGCAGGACTAGACCATCCATGACCATTGGTGCTGGGATCAGGGGTGATAAAGATGCTGCTGCACCCCTTAGCTTGAAGTGTTTCCAATCATATACAGGATTTACAGTTTGATTCAATGGTTGCCATCACTACACAAATTATTTTAGCACCTTGGTCTCTGACAGGTGTTTGTCTAACCTGCTCTTAAAAATCTCCAATGACAGAGACTCCACAGTTCCCCTAGAAAATTTGTTCCTGTGCTTAACTTCTCCAACAGGAAGATTTCCGTAATAGCCAACCTAAACCTCCCTTGCTACAATTTAAGCCCATTGCTTCTTGTCCTATCATCATAAGTTAAGGAAAACATTTTTTCCTCCCTCCTCCTTATAATAGCCTTTTATGTATTTGAAAACTGTTATGTTCCCTCTCTCTTTCCTCCGGACAAAACAAACCTTAATCATTTTTGTTGCTTTTCTTTGGACTTTATTCAGTTTATCCACATCTTTCCTGAAATGTGGCACTCACGGGCCCACCGACAGGGAGGGAAGGGCCCAGCGATTCGTATAGTGGCGGCTGGAACAACAGGCCCTTTACATTGCTGCTGGAGTGCTGTTGCACTCCACAGATGGTTGTGAGGGGGGAGAGGGGGAGAGGCAAAGTGCAGTGCACTCTGAGAGGTGCTGAGGGTTGCCCCACAGCCCTTCCTCTTCCACCCGAGACCCTGCCCCTTCTAGGAGCACTGAACTGCCCCCTATCTTGCTCAGGGGCCCTGCAAGTCTGTCAGCTCCCCTGGGCACCCAAAAATAGACACAATACCTGAGATGAGACCTAATCAGTGCAGAGTGGAGCAAAAGAATTACTTCTCGTGTCTTGCTTACAACACCCCTGCTAATACAGCCCAGAATATTTATTTGTTTGTTTTGCAACACTGTTATACTTTTGATTCAAATTCAGCTTGTGATCCACTGTGACTCCCTGACCCTTTTCTGTAGTACTCTTTCCTATTCATTTCCCATATTGTTCAAAGCTTGAAAAGATTAACCCTTCCCTGATTGGCTATACGCCAATTAAAATCCTGCTAAAATTAATTGGCCTTTCTAAAAAAAAAGGAAGAAGGAATAAAATTCTAGTTTTGGATGGTATACTTCATACAGACCCAAGGGAGAGAATCTAAGGGTATGTCTAGACTACATGGCTCCGTCAACGGAGCCATGTAGATGAGTTTACTAGACATAGGAAAATGAAGCGGCGATTTAAATAATCGCCGCTTCATTTACATCAAAATGGCCACCGCGCTGTGCTGATCAGCTGTTTGGCGGCACAGCGGGGCAGTCTGGATGCTCCACAGTCGACAATGGAAGCCTTTGTCAACCGCTCCGGTAAACCTCATTTCACAAGGCATACCGGAGCAGTCGACAAAGGCTTCCGTTGTCAACATGAGCGTCAGACTGCCCCTGTGCCACCAAACAGCTGATCGGCACAGCGTGGCCATTTTGATAAACGGCGCGATTATTTAAATCGCCGCTTCATTTTCCTACGTTTAGTAAACTCATCTACATAGCTCCGTCGACGGAGCCATGTAGTCTAGACTTACCCTAAGGGAAAATATCACATTTCATTTTGTATTCTCCAGCCTATCAAAGGTTACAGGAATTTAGTGTAACATTTTTCCCTGTGTTTCATGTCAGTTTTATTTGACAGAGATGTGCAGCTAACTGTCCCAATGTAATAGCTCAGGGCAGAACATAGCCAAAGGAAGACCCATAACTACACAAGATATCAAGATGAGCTCAAGTCTTGTCACACACAAGGATCGTTGCAAGATTCATCTAGTTATTAGGAATTTCTCCAGTATTGGAATAGCACAGAAACCTGGCAATATTTCCTTTGGAAGACAGCCACGGTTGATCCCACTTGAGAAGGTGGCTTCAAAACAGGGAGAAGATTTAGATCCATCTTTGGACATGTATATGACCTTTAATCTTGTATGCTAGGTTCAAGAGAGCATTAGCAATGCAAATAGATGGATTCCTTCAACTTTTACTTTTGATGCTTCACATGCTCAGTGGCAACAACTTAAACTATTACCTTTGATTTTCTGGCAAACATAAAACAAAACAAAGAATTCAGAATATTCTCCTGCTAAAGAGAATCATATCAATAGAAGGTAAAGGAATTGAGCCTACAAATTGCTTCAAGCATCTCTCTAGGGTATGTCTACGCTACAGAGGAAGATCGAAGCTGCTGTTGTCGATCTTCCAGGGTTCGAATTAGTGGGCCTAGTGAAGACACGCTAATTCAAACTGAGAGGGCACTCCGGTAAATGCCGGTAAGGCTGCTTCCCTGAGGAGTAAGGGAAGTCGAAGGAAGAATGTTCCCCTTTCAACTTCCTGCAGTGTGGACAGCGCCAAAAGCCGAGTAAGCTACTTCAACTTCAGATACACAAGTAATGTAGCTGAAGTTGTGTATCTTAATTCGACCTATCTTGTAGTGGAGACATACCCTAAGAGAGATTAATTACCCATCTCCTAAGTTTCTGGCTACAGATTCAACTGCTGTAAATCTATCTTCCATTGAAGACAGACGAGAAAGATTTAGGAGCACAATGCTACCTCCCGCATGCAGAAATATGTTATTAGGCTGCAAGTGGAAGGGTTGATAATAGAGGTGGCCAAATCATTCCTAGCAACTAATTTATTTTAGGGATGTATCCTCTTTTTCTTCTCAGGGAAGATCCACGGGCAGATCATGATTTCCCCACATTAATTTGCTATTGCTATTTATTCAGTGAATCTCTCTGAACTTTTCACACTGTACCCTGATTCTAAATATTCAAAATTCATGCTGTGTCGCTTTACTGTTAATTAGCTAGATAAGTCACCTAATTGTTTCTGAACCCTGGGCAGATGACCATTCAGAACACTTGCATGTGTGAATCTAAAATTCATTTTCTGCAAATACTTGCTTGAAAAGTTTGCTTTTTATCACCATTTTTGTCAGTAAAAATCAGTTCTTTGGATTTTTACAATAAGCAAACACAAAAATAGATACATTTTGCTTTAGGAAATTAAACTGGGGTGGTTTTGATCTTCAGTGTTTTACAGGCATCATATCATATGCTTCAAGCACACATCAAGTTCAAAGATTGTTCCTTATCGGAGTTAACTCCATACATGGAACAAGAGAGCAATTTGATCTTTTAGCATAGCATAGGGATCCTTTCACTTCCTCCCCTCCCCCTTGACAGTTCTTAAAAGAACAAGTAACCAGGCCATATATTGAAAATGAATTATTTCCCCCAAATACACAGAATGACCTGGTCTGAAAATCAAAGGCAATCTGTTTGAAAGGGATCTTGCACTTATGTGCTTATGAACTGCTTGGGTGCTCTGCAGTGGAGAGTAGTTTCTGGAAGCTGGCTGACATATGTATGGTCCTTTTTTTACTCTGTACCTCCCTATGGTCTTCTGTTCCAATGCATTTTAATAGAGCTAAGGGTGTACCTAAAGTTTCCTCTCTAAATGACTCTAACTTTCAGATGATGACATGTATGTGGTCAGACTGCCACTGTGATCTCTCTCACCATTTGAAATCTTAGTTTTGACTAATAACAGTTAGGAATTTCTGTTAAAGAATCCAAGTGGGTGCTGTGTTATTCTTTAAATAAGCAATAGAGAAAGGATAGTCTAATGGTTTGATCACTAACCTAAGGTTTGGGGGACCTGGAGTCACGTTCCCTACTCTGCCATAGACTTCCTATGTGACCTTGGGCAAATCACTTAGCTTTTCTGTACTACAGTTCCCCAGTTGTCAGATGGGGATTATAATACATCTGTTCTCAAAATAGTGTTGTGGAGATTGTATGGCCATAAGTTCCATATAACTGCTTCAGATAAATAGCAAAGTAACTTGAATTGCTGGGCCTGTAAAGAGCCTCACTAAAGATTATAATTATAGACATATCTAGGAGCCCATGTCATGGTCCTGCAATCCCATTGAGGAGCCAGCATAAATGAAGTCCTATTACTGAGGAATTTGTGGATTTACCTGAAGATAAGGAATGAAAATGTGAGGAAAGTGATGGAGAATCATCCAGTTTTCCTGGCAGCCTTAAAGGAGAGTGATGATATAGAAGAATGTGGCTCACATGAAAAGGAGAAAAATGAAAAAGAAGAATCAGCCTTGCATGATGACAGCAACAGCAGAGAGAAAAATTGCACATCTCAAATCAATACATCAGATCCTGCTTTATGGCTGATAATCCTAAATTCTGCTGATATTGATCATGCAATTTTGAATGGGCTAAGCTATATATATATATATATATATATATGTAAAATATTTCCACTAAATGAGTAGAAACAACACTTCTCAAAGTCAGTGCAAAGTCATGGCAAGAAACTAAATTGGTACTGGCTAGTTTACTTGAAATCACCTGTGAAAACATTCTGGTGTTGTTGCCAAATATTTGTCAGAAATGCCAAACTGTGGGTTGGAAGAGACCTCAGGAGGTCATCTAGTCCAATCCTCTGCTCAAAGCAGGACCTACCCCAACTAAATCCAAGTGAAGCTACTGGCTTAGGAGATACTGAGAAGTAACATGAAAAGTTATCTGTTCATTTTAAAAGCTACTTCAAATGGATAGACGTCAAGCCTAGGCTCAAAGGTGAGTAAATGCATAAACACACACACACACACACACACACACACACACACACACACACAAACAGTGCATTATTAATGTAGAAACCCAACACAGGAGTAATATGCTTGAGGATCTGATCTCAAAAAATATTTGGCTTTCTGGGACTCATCAGATAAGTTATTTACTGAACATAATGATATTTCCTCAGTGTGGTAGAATTCCTTGGGAAATATGATGATGTCCTGCATGAGCATCTACATCAAGGAGTTCGTAAAAGAAGCTATGGATTATTACCTCAACAAAACAATTCATCACAAATTGATTGACCTTATGACAAGGAAGGTGCTTGATAACATATTGATGCAACTCAACAAAGTGAAATAATACACTGCAATACAGCCTCTCCCCGAGTTATGAATGAGTTATGGACCAAACACTTGGCCGTAACTCGATTTGTTCATAACTCAGACCCCATTGAGTTACATAGCGACTGCACTGTTCATAAGCGCGGGTTGCATTCATAACTCGGGGACCGCCTTTACGACCGCTCCATGGGAGCTTTGGTTATAAATGCAAACGGTCGTAACTCGATCGTTCGCAACTCGGGGACCGGCTGTAATGGACTGCACTCCCAATATTAGACTGTGAAAATATGTCATTTACAGTAAGATTTGTTGACATGGATGGCTGTATCCAACTAAATGAACACCCTCTGTTTCCAGTCTGTGGATGAGGAAAAGGCCTAACTGGATGGTTAATAAATGTTTTGAATGAGAATAAAATAAAGCTCAGGACTGCTTTGACATAATTTACAACAGGGGTGGGGAACCTAAGGCCTGGGAGCCAGATGTGGCCCCCTGTTTGCCTGAATCCAGCCCCTGAAGCTCAGGGCTCCCACCAGCAACATAGAGCCCATACTGGCTCTCCAGCACCCCCGCTGCCTCACCGTGGGGCTGGAGCACACAAAATCCACTATCCTGGGGCCCCCCAGGCTCTGGTATGGGAGGGTAATGTGGGGAGTGTCTTTCTCCTTCTCAATCGGGGGCCATGTCAGAGACGGGTTTGGCCCCCGACTGATTTTTCTATGGGTCAGTAGCCCCCGACCCAAAAAAAGTTCCCCACCCCTGGTCTACAACAATGGTGTGAACATGAAGGGAAGTAGCATCCAGACAAGGATCCTAGTGTTGAACCCAAAAGCTTTTGTTATGCCATGTGGTTGTCAGTCCCTCAACATGGTTGTGTCAGCTGCAGCATCATTTTCTTGGATGCAGCCTCTCTGCAGAGCACTGTAAAGGAAATACAACCTGTTTTTCACATCAACTGTCAAGAGGAAGATTCTTATGGAAAATGTTATTAATCTCATTGTGAAGCCACTAACTCAGACTCTTCGGGAGAGCTTCATTCAGTGAGTAAGGCCAGTGAGGTATCAAGAGACTAAGGTTTACACTGCCCTGATAGAATTAGCAGAGTCGATCAAAGCTAAGGCTGGAATCTGACACAACGCACAAAGCCCAACAAACCACATTGCTAACTTCCAAATTCTGGTCTCAGTTTGGCATGATATCCTGTTGTAAGGAAACATTGAAAGCAAATTCAGTCGATGGACAGATGGCCACTACTATTTTGATGAGAAGCTGCCTTGATTTTATTGTGGCCTACAGAGTCAGCAGATTTGAAGATGCCAACACTACTGCCAAAGAAATGGCAGAAAACTTAGGAGATGAATCTGTCTTCAAGAAAACATGTATTCATCAGAAGAAGAAACAGTGTGGTTACAAAGGCAGAAATGAGGCAATGGGGAGCTCTAAAGAAAAATCCAAAGAGACTTTTTGCTTGCTCATTGATACACTTTGAGTGTCCATCAAAGAAAGGTTTAGACAAATGAAGCATCACAAAAAGACCTGGGTGATTTTCTATAACCTAAGCAAGATGCTGGCAGACAGGAAAAAGACACTGGTGAACAACAGTACAGGCCTTCACCAGTTGCTGTCACATGGGAAATGTTTGGACATCAATGATAAAAGACCTCTGTGTGGAACTGGACAACATCCATCACATTTTGTAACACGGGAAGGACTCTCTGCACCAAGTTCTGCAATTCATTCATAATGCAGAGCTGAAGGACACTTTTCCTAATGTGTGAATAGTTCACGTTTCCAGTCACCAGTGACACATTAAAACATATTTTAATTGACTATGCACAACTTGAAACTGATCAGTTGCTATTTTATCACTTGAAAATGCCATTGGCCAGTCTTTTGATTTCTCTGATGCTATGATTCAGTTTGCAAGGGCAAAAAGTGGAAAAAGTGATCTGGAAACTAAAGGACTAGCATTAACAGTCTAAGGAGGTCACCTCCTGTAACACTGTTTATTAGTGGTCCACCTATTGTTGGAACACAGTTCAATTTCGTGAAGTTCCATTTCAGTTATTCTTTAAATTAAAAAGTTTCTATAAGCTAAAAGGAAACATTTTTTATTTGCTTAGATATGACATGATTAAAAACATATTTACCTATCGTAACATGCAAATGTATTGTCTTATATGATAGGTATAAATAATGAATGCAAATGGTGCATCAAAGTTGTAAAATGGATTAGAAATACAATAAGATATAAAGTATTCAAAAATTTAACAAATGGACGTGGGAAACAGAAGACTCTCCTCACCTGGGGCACCATTTGATCTAGAGCCAGCCCTGTGTGGCAGTAATCAAGACACATTAGGATGAAAGCCTTAATGAGAGGTTAAAGGGCGTGGATGGAAAAGAAAGACCTTATCTTAGAGTTGTTTTGCAGAAAAAATAATCTTCAAGATTTAGATATGGCCTTGATCTGAGAACGCAGACAGAGATCTGTGTTGAAGAGCTGCATTTTCTATGCCAAACCAAAGTAACATGAATTACATATTTTTAATATGGAGTTTATCATTACAGGAACAAATATTAACTAGGCAGCAATTTCAGAAGAGCTGGTGGCTGCTCTAAACTAGCCCCTCCCACAGGGTATCCTTTTCACAGTGATGTGCCTCAGGAGACCTAAGATGAAGATGGGTGTTATTAGAGGGAAATTAGCCATAAAGAAGAGGGAAAAATAATTAACACAGTGTTACAGCTATTATGGGACAGAGAATAAATATCATGAAAAGAAATGCGTACCACAATTGTCCTATTACTCTATAATTAGTTTATCTTTATATAATTTATGGTTAGTTCTGTGTCAGTGAACTCCTATAAGAAGAAATTCCTAACCAATAGCTGAGTAAAGACAGCCACATGATGAGCCACTAAGCTTCTAGTTTCAGCTTTGCATAAGCCAATAATGCTGAGGTCTGGAGGAATATTAACTGCTCATACATTGTACTGCATATTGAAATCAGTGGATCCTGACTGACTCAGCTGATGTCAGTGAAAAATATTATCCCAAAGGAGAACAATAATCCTTTTTCTGGTCCTCTACTTGCCTCATCCTCTAGGGAAGTTCATTTCAAAGAGGAAAAAATCCTAATGCAGTTTTTTTTAGTTGGATGGAAATCTGTCCTAGTGACCTTACTGACTATAGCATTGACCATGTGAATGATACATATAGGTGACTATCAAGATATTTTGTCCTTCAAGATAAATATTGATCAAGATGCCAGCTATTCACTTTTAAAATCAATGCATGTGTATCTCCACCTAACAGAAATCAGTATCTGCTAAACATAAGCATATCTTGGCTCATAATTGGCTGAAAGCGGTGACATGATAAATCATAACATTCTCTACTGTTTACCTTCTCAGTTGCCAATCATTTTGTAGTCATGTGTAAAAACCAGGGTGAATATGTCTACACAGGCTATGTCTACACAGCAAAGTTATTTCGAAACAACTATCCTAGTGTCTACACAGCCATTCTGTTATTTTGAAATTAAATCAAAATAGCGGAGGGCTTATTTTGAAATTGGTAAATCTCATTCCACGAGGAATAATGCCAATTTCGAAATTGCTATTTCGAAATAAGTGCTGTGTAGACACTTATTTCAAAATAGGGGGCCTCCAGCCTTCCCAGGGTACCCTGGTGGCCACTCTGGCCTCAACCAAAAACACTCCTCTCCCTTTCCCCTTCCCCGGAGCCCTTAAAGAGTTTCATTTCCCCCCCCCCCCAGTTTTGTTAAATAAAGAGAGTTTGTGTTCATGAAAATACATGTATTTTATTTGACATCAGGAAGGGGGGTTAGGGAGGGGTAAGTGGAAGGATGTGAGGGAGGAATGAGGCACAAGCCCCCAGTGGGGCAGACTGGGGAGGCTCTTAGTGCTCCTCAGGGTGGAAGCTCTCCTGCAGGGCCTCCTGGATACTGACAGACACCCAATGGACCTCCTGGATGGCAGCCTGCAGAAAGTGCAGCCAGGCTCACAGCAATGTGTCCAAGAGAAGCACCAGAGTGCCCAGGGGCAGCTCTGGCTCCATGTTGCAGAGTGCTGTGGTGTCCTGAGTGAGGGCAACCAGAGCACGCAGAGACAAAATGCTTTGCTGTCCCTCATCGAGGTAGGCAAGCAAGCAGGGAAACCTGAACACTGGCTGTCTGGGGGTGTCCCTTTAAGCACAGGCCTCAGATTGCCTCAGGCAGCAGCCACACAAAGTAACTCCTGACTTGATGCCCTGCCGGACCTGGTTCTGGCCAGCCTTAAATGCGATTCAGTGTCCACTCAGTGTGGATGCACTAATTTGAAATAGCGAAAAGCTATTTTGAAATGCATTTTGTATGTAGATGCATTATTTCAAAATAAGCTATTTCAAAATAACTATTTCGAAATTAGATATTTCGAAATAACACTGTAGTGTAGACATACCCTATGTAAACAACTGCATTGTCATTGTCTGTGGTCAAGGTTTGGTGACTATTATCAATCACCTTTGCTAAGCCAAAACAATAAGTATCTATTCACATATGTGATCTGACTGGCTAATCAGAGGACTGGCTACCAAATTCAGGTAGCCAGATATATTGTTTTCAGATATCTGCCAGCTAAGTGTGTCTTCTACAAAATAACTTTTTAACAAATATAGTTCTTCTGTTCTACCAGTTTCTATTGAGCTAATAAAAGGTTCCATATGGAAGGCCTTATACTGATTTTAAGCAATAAAAAATTCAATTAACTATCTTTTTAGTTCAAATTATGTCCTCTGGCCAATTGAACTCAAGGGCAAGAGATTTATGTAGCTGCAGTCAAGCTAATACCAATGGCCCAATTCCCAACCCAGCAGTACATACAAACAAACAAAAAACAAATAAATAAATACATAAATAAATAAATCATAGGAAGAGACTAGAATTTAAGTTCCCCCTTGTGGGATCTGAACAGACAACGAGGTGGGCGTATTTATTTGATCTTTAATTTCTTGGGATCCTCTTATGTTTAAACAGGTATGCATTGGTCAAGAAGTCAAGGAAGCTGTCTCGTGCATCTCCATGCTCTGCATCTGAACTCATGTTTGACAGAAGCATACTTTAGAGTTAATATCGTGACTCCAAGTGACTCTTACCTGCCTGTATTTTATCCACCAGTCTTTCATGTATTCTTTTTAAAAATTAAAGATATTAAGCACTTCTTTTTAAGTCTGATCAAACTGTCATTAAACCCAACAGAAAGGCTTCCACTGAGTTCAAGAGAATTGCACTGGACCCCTTAACACTAGTATCAAGGGAGCAGTCACTCATTTCCTTTATTTAGTTGAGGATATGTGCTTATCCTCCACAACAATTCTTTGAAGAAGTAGCCCTCCAGCAGTTAGATCAGTAAGTAGTGGTGCATGAATTTTTACTGTAGTCAAAGAGCTAATTGTCCATGAAGATTCTATGCCTGTAATATGGGGGTAAAGAAACTCCTTAAGAAAGGTCAAATATAATGGATATTAGCATTTGTAATTGCTAATACTGCTTCTTTAACATTTTGAAGGATGCAGATTGTTGGATTAATGGTGCAATTCTATAAGTATATATTATAAAATGAGCATGAAACATGCACCCACCCACCCTCACACCCAGACACTACAGAGAAAATGAATGCAAAAAATAGCCACCACAAAAATACAGTTAACTGATTGTTAAGTAAAGGTCTGATTCTGCATCCACTGGAGTCAGTGACACAATTCCCATTCACTGAAATGAGAGCAGGATAAAGCACCAAGCATCTATGGCTAGCACACACCTCAGAAATACTAAGACACATCCACAGATCCATTGGAGTCAGTGTGATGGCAATTTACACCAGCTGTGGATCTGCCCCTCCTTTCAAGTAAACTTACACATGTCCCAGATAGATTTCTTTTCTGTTATTCCACTGTTGCACTGCTGTCAGTTGAGGTGGTACTAGACAATTCTTGATATAGGTTACATCTCATAAAATGAAACTCCACATCTGATGCATATACAAGAAAGTTCTGTACGATAGCTACTACCCACAGTGAAAAGCTCAAGTTTATGTAAAATGGGTTAGACCCTAAGCTGGTGTAAATCAAAATCACTCATTTGCATCATCTGGGGATCTGGTCCATTAACTCTCAAAATGAAACACACATTATTTCACAGGCATTTTATAAGGGAATACAATTATCAAAGTTATTTAAATATTTGTAAACAAAAGAGACTTTCTGGTAATGGCCTTTATCCTGAGTTTGCATGGAGAAAATAAATCAGTTCAACATGTTAATATTAAAAAAATTCCAGAATATTGCCATTTTCTATCATTTAAAGGTAATGTACAATTTTCTTTTTAATTTAAAAATGTTCTTTAAGGTCCCAAATCATTAAACACACAGGACACATGAGCAATTTAGCATGCAAAAAGGAAAGCAGGAAGGGGGGGGGGGAAGTTCATACAGAATTTATATTATAAATAAATACTTTTCCAAATAAAATACTTGAAAAGTAGTCTGTCCCTTACTTACCTGCCAAGACCTGAATTTAGGATTCTTACTTTCCCCCGTTACTTCATTACACCTAATGTGATGTTAGAAGATGTCTGCAGTGTTCAGGAATTTGTGATATCATCAGCTTTTGAAGAGGAAACACAGATCTTGGATCTGAAGAGTTGGCAGATAAAAAGTATTTTAGTTCACCTTTAACATTTAGACTGCTTCATTTATATTTGTGAATCTCCACTCATTTTAGTTATATGTTTTTAATAAAATTTTCAATGATCACGAAGTGCCAAATCTTGCTTGCTTTAATAATAATAGCGCTCAAAGTGCTTTAACAAAGGAAAGAAATAAAAGGGATGAAAGGCGCGGTACTCAAAACTACCTAAATCACTTAGTTGTACAAGTTCCATTGAAAGCCAAATGGGACTTGCACTCCACTTAGGTGATTTTGAAAATCCCACTTAAAATAACACCACTAAAATCACACAGCAGGTCAGTGAATGAGTTGATAATCAAATGCAGGTCTCCTGATGCTAAATTCACTACCCTAGACCTCAATGCTTCCCACAATCCCTTTGCAATCTCTTTAAAGTCAGTGTGCTTGATTGTTCCTTGGACAACATAGCCACCCACTGATGTAATGAAGTGTAAACGCACAGTGTGCTGTATGGTATGCCCAGACTTTGGTCTGGATGCACAGGAGTAAGTCAGTGCTCGGTGCAGGGAGCGGAAGAAGCCAAAGCTGACAAGTGCAGTTAAGTGACTGCAGGCAGGGGGACGTATGCCAGTAGCAAAATGTTTGCTCTTTGGAGTAAGGGAGGGGGGAAGAAGGGACAATGGTGCATCTTTGTGCAGCAATGAGTCATTCCATGACTACAGCTTTTTTGAAAACCCCACTCTGGCCCAGCAAGATTGCACTAAGTATAAGCACAGAATTTGGCCTGATAAGATGATAAGACCTCTTAGGCTATGTCTACACTACAGAGGTTTTTTTGGAAAAATGGCCGTTTTTCTGAAAAAAGCTTGAATTACATCCACACTGCAATCGTGTTCTTTCGAAAGAAAATCGAAAGAACAGAGGGGTTTTTCTGACACTGGTAAACCTCTTTCTATGAGGAAGAAGCCTTTTTCCGAAAGAGCTCTTTCGAAAAAGGGCATGTGTGGATGGGGAAGAGGGAGTTCTTTCAAAAGAAGAGGAAAGAGGAAAAAGTACAGGTGCCCTGGTGGCCACTCCGTCCATAGTAATCACAGCTTACATGCGAGATAGCATCCATTCAGTGTGGATGCTATCTTTCAAAAAAGCAGATCGCTTTTTTGATGCACTTTGGCAGTGTGGACACTCTCTTTTGGAAGAAGTTTTTTTGGAAGATCTCTCCTGGAAAAGCTTCTTCCGAAAGAAGCCTGCAGTCTAGACATAGCCTTACATGAGTCACATGAGCAGAATTAGGCTCTAATAGTAAAAACCGAAAATATTCAAGTAAAATATTCAAGAAGCCGCTTTGAATATTTTAAATAGAAAGGCAGGGTAAAAAAATATTTAAATAAATAAATAAATAAAACACTAGGCCACAAAATGTAGAACCCTTCTCAGTAACTCTCAGTCTTCCATTTGGAATTTGTATGTGTCTGCAGCACACTGAATATTTAATGACAGGAACCTCTTTAATAACATCTCATTGTTTTTGTTGCCCATCAGGGAAAATGATCTATATTATAGACCTTGTTTTGCTTTTATTCTTCTGACACAAAAAAGTGTGAAAGCTGACATCTGATTTTAACCACACATTTATAACTAATCTAAAACAGGTTATAGCTAATGGGTTTTTAATATTGGCTAATCTATAGTTAGGTTGTTCCAAAGTCTAGCAGGTAAATAGATTGCTTAGAACCAGGGCTTATAGCCACTTGTGCTACCTTAAACTGATATTTATAGATAGTTATGCAACACACATTACGCCTAGCTGTAATGTGTAAATAATATCTATTAATCCTTTATTAACCTTTTATAAGCCATTTATAAATGGACCCTTAATACAAAATGTGATCTGAATGGTTTTTTTTTTATTAATTCTTTACTGCTTTGTCTGGATGAGAAACTAGAAAACCACATTTTCGAAAGAGATGCCTGATGTGTGAATATAAAATGGATGTATGCAAGCACAGTTACTTGCAGTCACAAAATGTGCTGTTGCATGTGAAACCAGGCAATTGCATGGGCAAATAAATATATTTGAACAGTTGACAACCAGTTTTGTCCGCTACATATTTGCACACATATTTATGCCTAGCTAAGATATTTTTGGAGCCTCTTTTGAACATTGGGGGTGAAACTGTAGCCCCACTGAAGTCAATGTGAGTTTTGACATTCACTTAAATGGTCCCAAGATTTCACCTATGGCCCCTTAATGTTTATAAGACCAGATTACTACTTTCTCTCATTAAGCCAATTTAAAATCAAGTCTGTTTGAAATAGACCTTTCATAAGTGCCAGGGGATGCAACAGTTAGAAGACAATGTGACTTCAGTAAATCTGCAAGTGGAAGACTGCTTGGACAAAACATGCTGTGTGGTACCTTAAATCTCAAGTAATCTGAATATGGATACACTTCCAAACTCATTGCTAGTCTAACTTTTCATGATAAAATTTCTGTTATTTAGAACATGTCTAGATATACTGAGATTGGCATAAATGTCTTAGATAGAAAGCAGTGATAATAAAAGAGAAAAAGCCAGTCTTGATTCTGCAATTCCATCTCGCAATAGGCAACTGACTAGCTCATCAGTGTCCATTGATAAAGATTTTACATTAGTACAAATGACAGACAGATGATAGGCCTTCCTTTTCCTTTCTTTGATTAGAGGGGGGAGTGCTGTTTAGTAATGAGAGAAGGGACATAACCCAAATAAACAATGCAAAAGCAAAGCAAACCACCCAGTATAAAATAACCCCATTTTAGGGCAGAGTAGAGGACGATTAAAATAGAGTATTTATATTGAGATTGAGAATGAGCCATTCATGACAGAGACAAATATCCTCCAACTGATTTTCCCAGTTTTGCAAGAATCACTTCAAAAGGCAGGATGAGAGGGGCCAGGACTGTCTTGATTAACCGGGTGCAGAGTTTTTTGAGTTTCTTTTTTTGAAAAAATACAAGACAGAGGAAATCATATCACAACCCACACGAGCCTGTGGTTTGGAAAGACGGGCGGGTGGCTTCCTGCAGCTGCAAGGAATGATGGGGAGTCAGAGAGGGCTGGGCCGTTACACAGTCCACACATACTTTTTCACAACACTTTTTTTTTTTTTTTTAACGCTGCAAGCCTGCTGTCCAAAAGCGGCCAGGAAAATGGATTGCAGGGGTGACCTCTCACTCTGCTATCAAACGCGTCCCCTCCAACTCACTAAAGAAAAAAAAAAGGACTGGTGTGTTTAAAAAAAAATGAAAGCACGGTAAAATCGTTTTTATGCAAGCCCATGCTGGGGAATCAGGAAGGTATTCATTTTATTTTGTGTATCTAGACAGTGATTTTAATGTTATGTAAATGCAGCAGGCAATTCCTAATCTATCCAGAAACGTATGTGTCAGAGCTCTTATGTAGTACAGGTTACTGATGATAAAAAACAAGATGTGTTTTTATATGAGGAAGGCGCATGATTACCAGCTTTAGAATTCTCTTTTTTTCCCATTAGAAATTTAAAATAGGACAAGCCTGTGCAATGGAAACTGAGGGGCATTACCAGAGAAAGAGCCAGTGTCTTTTCAAAAGAGTCAAGTTTGACAAGCATTGTTTGTCTCTGCCCTTGAGACCAAAAAAGCTAGACATGGTAGCAGCTTCTCAGGCTTACTGATCAAGTAGAAAGCTTTTATTAATCCGGAGAGCACCAATGTTCCTCTTTTTTTTTTTTAAAGGAAACTTATCTTGTCTAAGAATGTTTCCAAACACTCTGGTGACTTTTAAGTTTGTCCTGATAAGACAATCTTGAAATCAGAAGCCTTTTTTTTTTTTAAAGAAAGGAAGAAGTAGCTTAGATATATGGGTGTCCAAACCTTAGTCCAACTACAGAGGACAACATCTTTGTGCCCCTGGGAGGAGATGTCAGTGGCTAGTTTAGGCAATTGAATGGCAAAACTTTTGTCATTCAGAGGCGCTAATCCTCTTCACTGAAAGACAGAAGTTGTGCTGCAGCAAGTACCAGTGTGAACTGTGCGTTGTCAGCAGCACCCTGGAATAACGCAAACCCCACTTTTGGGGGGAATTATTTTGTCGGCAGAAGAGCTGACAAACAACAAAGAGACTGCTCAGCTTTTAGCGACATGGCTATGCTGACACAACCATGTCGCTAAAAGTGACGCAGTACAGACAAAGCCTAAGTAAATTAGAAAAGCCTCAGGTTGCTCTAATTTACACCAGTTGGTACCAGGTCCCAATGAGCCAGTAGAAGGCTACTGTGCCCTGGTCAGAGCCCCACTCCCAAGATTCTGTCTGACATGTCCTCATCTAGTTGGGATGGGGACTTCGCGTGAATGGCATATAGATAGCTACAGGGGATATTCCAGGGAAACTTCTCTTTAATAGTAGCTCTCTGGCTTTTTTACATCACAGAAGCCATAAACAGAGGCCAAAGCAGGGACTGGGATCTGGCTCCTGATCTTCTGTCTAAAAAGTTGCTGTCTAACGGTAAGAATAGAAGATTGGAATAAGAACTCAGCAATTACATTGTTCAGAAATGATTCATAAGTATGAACCTGATTCTAATGTTCCTTAAAACAGAAAGAGTAGTGTCATGCTGCTGTAATCGGGCCCTCATCCAGAGGTGGTACTAGCCAATGCAGTTTGGTGAAAAGTAGGAGCAACTTTATGGAGAAAACTTAGGAACAAAGGCTGCCATTCACTATGCACCATAGGTTGGGCTTCTGTAGGCAATGATGGAGTTAGCAATGTAGAGTGCTTGATTCTTCACTCTACTGTGCTGTTATTATTATTATACATTCATATTATGGTAGCACCCAGAGGCCAGCCAGACTGGGCATCCATTTTGCCAGGCACTATATAAATGTATAGTAAATGACTGTGAACTCTTTGAGGCAGGGCCTGTAAAATCTTACACTCACCTGGTGTCAACATTTGCACCTGTGCAAGGAGAGTGTACTCTCTCCTATATGATAACTGGCATAAATGAATAGGGAATCCCACTTTGCACCAATGTAAATGATAACACTATAGTAAATTGGGCCCAAAGAGTTTACACATCCTGGACCAAGTTCTGATCTCACTTACACCTGTTCTACAACAGTGTAAATTCATTGACTTCATGGAATTACTCCTCAATTATGCCTTGTAACTGAAAGCAGAAGTTCTCCAGCCCCTTGCCACAGTAGTCTTATTCTCTCCCACATATTCACAATTTTGACTTTAAAGTAAATTTTAAAGGACTACTGTTCTGTGTCCTCAAACATGCCTGCCCTGTCTGTCAGTATGACCATGGAAAGCAAAACCAAAAAGAGGCACAACTAGTAAAAGTAAATTTGTTTACAAATGAAATGATTCTACTCTACATCCAGCTCTAATCAGAAGATGGTGGCTATATTCAACCCTGGGAGAACTCCATTAAGGACTTGATTTTACTCCTGTGGAAGTCAATGGCAAAACTTTCATTGATGCCAATGGATCTAGCCCTAAATCATGAAAGACTGAAGTCAATTAAGTTACACAAAGGATTAATTTAGTCTCAGGAGTCAGCAATGCATGCTGAAGTCAAGCAACAGGAAATCAGGAGTCGAATATGCAACAGGAATCAGGGGCTGGGTGTCAGTACATAGCCTTGATAAAAGCATTTTACTGTTGCTTGGCTTCTTTGTTTGTAACACTTTGCCCCCTATCTGCTAATTATTCCTCCTCTTTGAATATGAGGAAATATTGATGGTTATGAGAGCAGTTTCTGTCTTCACAAGCAGGAGACTTAGAAGTTTAGCAGCAAAGGAGAAATAAGTGTGTTTTTATACTGCAACAGGCTGACATTAAATCTATAGCTTCAGAGAGGTAGCCAAGTTAATCTATAACTGGAAAAACTTGAAAAACAACAAATAGTCTAGTAGCACCTTAAAGATTAACAAAACATATAGATAATATCATGAGCTTTCGTGGGTACAACCCACTTCTTCAAATGAATGGAGTATTAAAAGTCCAGATACAAAAATAAATATGGGATGGGGGGGGAGAAGGAAGGGGAAAATAGTGAATTAGAGTGTTAAAGTTGTAAGAAGCTGATAGAGAAGGTGCAAATTGTTCTTAAGTACCCATTGTTTAGTTGATTAAGTCATTAGGATGTGGAAGGTAGTGCGCTAGCCAGGTAATGACAGTTTGGCCCATATGCATTGCAGAGGGGCATGGCTGGCACTTGATGGCATAGATCACATTAGTGGATGTGCAGTTAAATGAGCCCCTGATATAGTGGCTGATGTGGTTGAGTCCAGTGATGAAATCGCTTGTATAGTTGTATGGACAGAGTTGGCACCGGGGCTGATTGCAGGGGTGGGTGATTATGATGGAGGTGTGCAGTGTGGTTACTGGAAAGAATTTGTTTGAGGTTAGGGGGTTGTCTGTAGATGAGGATTGGCCTTTCCCCCAAGACCCGTCACATAGTGGGAATGATCATGCCTCCGCTGAAGTCAATGGAGTGACTCTGATTTATATCAGTTGGGGCTTGGCCCATAATTTCTAAATAGTACAAAGGTGAAAATCTTGAATTTTCCCATTTTGATAAGAGACCCTCTTAGATCTTTAGATCTTCCAATTTCCTTCTCCCATTCACTCATCACTGTAATTCTTAAAAGCCTTCTCTCTGGTCCAAAGGAATAGTTGTGTGTGTCTCTCTCAGTTCCTTTCTCTGAAATATTCAGAGTGTAGAACTCAAGATATGACTGTGAGATGATGAGTTTGCTGCCTCTAAAGCACTCCCAGCCTCTGACAGCCTGATAACTGAAGGG
Organism: Rafetus swinhoei; assembly: GCA_019425775.1. Classification (NCBI taxonomy): domain Eukaryota; kingdom Metazoa; phylum Chordata; order Testudines; family Trionychidae; genus Rafetus; species Rafetus swinhoei. The sequence goes on from CM033424.1 coordinate 157,931,264, forward strand.
GCCAAACCCAAATTTCCTCCATATTGCTAGATCAGACCCCCACCACAAAATCTATCTATAATCCTTTCCAAAGCAGAGATTCTGTGGTGCAGCAGGATTTTTCTCCTTTTCACCACTTGGGAGAGCAGGACACATACTGACTACCATTTACCTCAGTCAGAATACCCACACAGACCCCTATGCTTCACTTATAACCTGAGGAAACCCTTAGTCCAAGGTTTAAATAGGGGTTCAAATGGTGTACTAGGTCATTTGCATACATTATACATTGCCCACAGTCAATGACACACAGGGAAGAATTCTGAAGAAGCTTATTGATGGAGAATGAGGAGTGCTCTCACACCCAAATAGCCCTAATCACTTAGGGTACATCTAGACTACATGGCTCCATCGACGGAGCCATGTAAAATAGTTTATTCGGCATAGTCAAAGAAGCGGGATTTAAATAATCCCGCTTCATTAAAATAAAATGGCGCCGGCGCTGTGCCGACGATCAGCTGATCCAGCGCGCGGCAGTCAGACGCAGCGCAGTCGACAGGAAGTTTTGTCGACGCTCGGTAAACCTCGTTTCACGAGGCATACCAGAGCGGTCGACAAAGGCTTCCCTTGTCGACTGTGCCACATCTAGATTGCTGCGCTGTGCCGGATCAGCTGATCGTCAGCACAGCGCTGTGGCCATTTTTATTTTAATGAAGTCATTCTTTGACTATGTCGAATAAACTATTTTACATGGCTCCGTCGACGGAGCCATGTAGTCTAGACACAGCCATAGGGTATGTCTACACTACAGAGTTTTTTTCAGAAAAACATCCGTGTTTCTGAAAAAACTTCAATTACATCCACACTGTGATCATGTTCTTTCTAAAGAAAATGGAAAGAACAGAGGGGTTTCCCCGACATTAGTAAACCTCTTTCTATGAAGAAGAAGCCTTTTTTCCAAAAGAGCTCTTTCAGAAAAAGGCGTGTGTGGACGGGGAAGAGGGAGTTCTTTTGCAAGAAGAGGTAAAAACACAGGTGCTCTGGTGGCCACTCCGTCCATAGTAATCACAGCTTAAACGTGAGATAGCGTCCATTCAGTGTGGACACTATCTTTCAGAAAAGCAGATTGCTTTTTCAATGCGCTTTTGCAGTGTGGATGCTCTTTTTTGGAAGAAGTTTTTTTGGAAGATCCCTTCTGGAAAAGCTTCTTCCGAAAGAAGCCTGCAATCTAGACATAGCCTTATTTTAGGGATAAGACACAATAGCCAGATTGTTCCTGGTGGAAGTCTATCACTTTGAATGGCTGACATTGGAGATGGATTTGGAACCCAGGGGTGCTGGAACAATTTTTATATTGGGGGTATTCACAGACATTGAATCATAAATAAGTAAATCCTGAATAAGAAGGGATATAACCACTCCAACCACTGCAGCATTCATACACACACACACACACACTACTAGTTCCAGCACCTATGTTAGAACCCATGACTTATGCATCTAGAAATGTTACTTAATTAAAAATAGTGGCTTCTATTTGATATGGAACATCAATTATTTAATATCTAGCCAGTTAACGTATCTGGATACCAATATAGGACAGATTTGTCTGGTTCCTATATCGGTGCATAAATGAGGCAGAATATATGAAAAGAGTCAGGCACAACAGAAGCATCTGCATTCTCAGGCAAGATCTTAGACTGGTACAAATTGGCAGAGGTCCACTGAAGTCAATGGTACACTGACTTACAGCTGCTGATTTACAACTGCTGAGGATCTGTTCATGAAGTAAAAGGATTCTATAGAAAGACCATGTGTTATTGTTAGAGCTAACCACTGCAAGGAAGTGGGGGGGAAGTGGGAGAAGAAAGGACCCAATGCCCCCATTTCACATGCGTGTCTCATTTTGACATGACTGTGAAATGAGGTTTTAAATTCTTTTTTACTCAAAACTTCAATTTTCAAGTAAATTTTTCATCAAAGTTCAGAATAGTTTGACCAGCTTTTAGTGGGTTGAATAACAAATAATTTCAAGGTAATTTTATCATAATCAGTGTGAGAGAGAAAATTTGAACTTTCACCCCAAAGTGTTGAAAAAATATCAACATTTCAGAAAATTTTGACTGGCTTTATTCCCACTGAAGTCAATGAGTTTTACCCGCATTTAATCTGGATTCAGAGGGACCAGAAAATCGTTAAGGAGTTCAGAGTATTAGAGTACTAATAAATGCAATAAACTGAAATAAGTGAGATGCTACTAGTTAAAATCCTGTCAAGGCTACATATTAATAGGTCTGGTATCTGCCATTTGAACCCAGCTGTATAGTAAGAAACTTAAGCACAGCTACTTTGGCTGATGGTGAGAATGGAGTTATCAGTGGTGCAAGCATTCATCTAAATAATTGCATAAGAGAAAGCATTAAGAACATGGCACATGTTAAAAATGATTCCTAATTAAAATGTTACTAATAAACAAGCTCATTTTATTACTCACAGATCTTTAAAAAAATCTAATAAGTGACTGGTCAACAAGTAATTATAAGGATAATAAAGTTCTCCATTCTGATTAGGGAAAATATGCATTTCATGATCATCCAGTGATCCATCTTCTACCACTGCTGTCAAAGGAAGCAATTTGCAGCCATTTAGAGATGTACTATTTTTATTATGATTATGTAATATTGCTATTACAATATGTAACAGTAATAAAGCTCTGAAAATAGTTCTGATAGTAATTAATGACCTTACAAATGTTTTAACTGTTCTTGATTTCACTTGGAGTCTCAAAGATATCCACTAACCTGAACTACTGGTCAGCAAACACCCAATTTGGTGAGACCCTGACTCTCATTGGGAGCTGATGGAGCTTAGCATGCTCAGAAAAACCATAAACTCATTGTAATATTTCAGGCCCCAGCTGTTTCACAGATGAATGTCTGAGTCATAGAACACTGTTAATGTTTGATAGCTAACGGGATTTCACCATAGCCAGGAGCAGTACCCAGTTACCTGCTTGTCATTGGTTCAAAACCCTAAGTCCTCTCAGTTTTCCCTATCTATGCCTGTGTAACCTGTTCATCTGCACAATCTTCCTTCCAACAATTTGGCTCAGTGGGACATCTCAGGTGCATTGCCCAAGGCACTAAAGATGAAAGGGAGGTCAGGGTCCATCTACACTAGGACACTCAACAGACTTTGAAACCATTTTTTCTGCATTTCTCAGGTGCTGGACTCAGACACTGAGAATGGGGACCAGAGCTTCAGCATGGCTAGGGCTGAAAGTCCTTTCGATAAAAGTGTCTAACAAGACATATGCAACTGCTTTCCTGAGTAATTGTAAACATTCTCTATGGAGATTTATCTGCAGTTTTACTGCTGGTGCAAGGGTCTACTTATGTGGGTAAAGGCTAGAAGGCTGCCTCCCTTGCTCTTGCAGGCACTCAAAACAGTGCATGATTCTACATATGTGAGCTGAATCCTGCTTCCATCACACAATTACAATTTATAGGACAGTCGCATCTAGAGGCCTCTGCTAAGATTAGGGCCCTATTCTGTCAGGTTCTGTATTGGAATGGGCGGGGCTGCTCTGTAGCACCCCTTATGGCCCAAGAATGGTGTTGCAGGGACTCTCTGCCTTAGTCCTCAAACTGTGGCTGCCTGCTCCAAGGAGGTTGACCTATGCTGTAACATCAGTGGCAGTCTCCAAACTGTAACCTAAGGATACAACACCACCAAACCCCCTCTTCCCCCCAGAATTTGGCTGCCTGCACCTTTAAAGAAACAAAGGTAAGTGCTTAGTTGCAATGGTGGGGGCTCCTAGGATCTAATACTTTGTACATGGAGAATGGAGGCCCAAGATTAAATTACTTGACCATGATAACACTGAAAGAACCCAAAAGAGACACAGTCTGACCTTAGATCTTTTGAGTCCCAGCCCAATGCCTTAACCACAAGGTTGTTTTTCCTCAGGTACACAAGTCCATTGAAATCAACTGCGTTATTCCCATCGATAGGTGAACAGGACTGGGCCTGATGTGTGCTTCAGTATTTACTTGTAGGTATGAAGGGCCTAATGGCAGATATAACTTGAAATTCCCTTCTGTTCTCGGTTACTTAAGTCTCAGGCTATGTCTACACTACAGGGATCTATTGGGAAAAGGTACACAAATTGTGCTCCGCAATTTGCGTACCTTTTTCCAATAGTTTTTTTGGAAGAGGCTTTACCGAAATTTGGCCCTTCTACACTGGGCCAAATTTCGGAAAAGCCTCCTCTTTTGGAAGAGCCCTTCTTCCTCATGGGAGGAGAAAGACAGGGCTTCCGAAAGAGCGCGTCTGCTCTTCCGCAAAAAAAAGTGGAAGAGCAGACGCATTCCCCTGGATGAGACATAGTCTCAGTGGTAACCTTTCAACGTGGTATATGATCCCATTCATTTCCTTGAGATGCATGGATCATTTCCTGCCCAGAATTTAGCAAATTACTCTCCTAAGTAATTTTTGTGTTTGTTTGAATGGTTTAGGGTTTTAGCCTGTGCGAAGGGAACCCTTCACACAATTGAATTATGAGATTTTCAGGATGGCCAGTGTCAAGAGGAGTTTGTGTAATATTCACATTACATTCTGATAGAAAAAACTATTTGCCAAGTTAGCATGTTGCTAATTATTGAAGAATGCACAGGAGTGCCTGGTATGATGTCTTCATGCAGGGTCCCATTGGGATCAAAGGAAATTTGCTTAAGATCATATTTTAACTGGCTCGCCAACTGATGTGCAACAACAGAGAGGGTACAAGTGTGCCCCTTACACAAGGGCTCACGACCACCACACTACCTATAATTGGGACAATACAAGGAATGGTCTGACATGCACCCTTGGGGTGAAATCCTGGCCTCATAAAAACCAAAAGGAGTTTTATCATTGACTAAAATAGCTATAGATTCACTCCTGAGCAGACAACCCACCTCAAAGGGGCAAGCACAAGGTGAAGCTGTGACACCACCCTATCCCAATAGGTCCCATTAGCTAATGGGCATCATAGGGTATGTCTACACAGCAAAGTTATTTCGAAATAACAGCCGTTATTTCGAAATAACTTTCCTGGCGTCTACACAGCCAAACCGCTATTTCAAAATAAATTCGAAATAGCGGAGCACTTATTTTGAAATAGCTATTTCGAATTTGGCGTTATTCCTCGTAGAATGAGGTTTACCAAATTCAAAATAAGTGCTATGTATACACTTATTTCGAAATAGGGGGCCTCCAGACTTCCCAGGGTGTCCTGGTGGCCACTCCAGCCTCAACCAAGAACACTCCTCTCCTGCCCCGCCTCCCCGGAACCCTTAAAGGGGTAGACTCTGGCCACAGTGCCTGTGCCAGCTCCAAGCCTGCCAGCACAGATCCATCAGTCACTGCCCCTGACCCAGTGGCCCCAAAACATGAGCCAGCAAGCCACTGGCAGCCAGCCCTCCACTGCTCCCCAGGAGTAGTCTGCCAGCTCCCAGGAGCCTGCCAGGGCCCAGAGACAGTAGGCGCCTTCCTGGTCCAGGGTGGAGATCATGGACCTTATTCAGGTTTGGGGGGGGGATGCCCCCAATGTCCATGATCTCTGTACTAGACGGAGGAACACGGCCGTCTATGGCAGGATAGCTGCCAGCCTGGCCACCAAAGTCCACATGTGAACCCAGGAGCAGGTTTGCATGAAAATCAAGTTGGTCCGGCGAGACCCCCACCCCTGAGCCCTGAGCTTCTTCCCTTGCTTTCCCTCCCCTCTCCCACCCGCTCTCCTCCCCTCTGCCACCTCCTTTCCCCAGTCTCACCAGAGTTTCATCCTCCCCCCCCCCAGTTTTGTTAAATAAAGAGAGTTTGTGTTTATGAAAAAACGTGTATTTTATTTTACATCAGGAAGCAGGGCTGGGGGGGTGGTAAGTGGAAGGACGTTAGGGAGGAATGAGGCACAAGCCTCCAGTGGGGCAGACCAGGGAGACTGTTAGTGCTCCCCGATGGACCTCCCAATGGACCTCCCGGATGGCAGCCTGCAGAAAGTGCAGCCATGCTCGCAGCAACGCATCCAAGAGAAGCACCAGAGTGCCCGCGGGGGCAGCTCCGGCTTCATGTTGTAGAGTGCTGTGGTGTCCCGATTGAGAGCAAGCAGAGCATGCTGAGACAAAATGCTTTGCTGTCCCTCATCGAGGTAGGCAAGCAAGCAGGGAAACCTGAGAACCGGCTGTCTGCGGGGGGGCGGGGGAGGGATCCCTTTAAGCACAGGCCTCAGATAGCCTCAGGCAGCAGCCACACAAAGACACTCCTGACCTGATGCTCTGCCAGACCTGGTTGTGGCCAGCCTTAAATGTGATTCAGTGTCCACTCAGTGTGGACGCGAAAAACGCTATTTTGAAATGCATTTTGTGTGTAGATGCGTTATTTTGAAATAAGCGATTTCAAAATAATTATTTCCATAATTATATAATCATAACCAAAGAGAGCAGCCTGCTCATCCCAAGGAAAGGTATAGCCAGCAAACTCCACCTACGCACCTCAAAACAAGAGTGTGGGGCTGTGTTTCCTGAGGCAAAAACCCTCTCAGAGCTCCCTGTGGGGGGTCTCAGCATGGGCTAGCCCTACTAACCCTGAATGTTCGTCATTTATTGGGCATATTCCAAGCCTGGTTTATAAGATTTCTAAGGATTTGTCATTTGCTTTGGCTTCTATGAGGAAGCTCAGCACTTCTGAAAGTCAGTCCAATGCTTGGTGTGACATGGCAGCATGTTAGAAATCATTGTGGAATTTTCCTTTTGAAAAAACTGAATCCTTTAAAAAGGAGGGAATGCAAATAAATCTTTTTAAAAATGCCAAACATGTTTGTTTTGTTATTAACCACCCGATCCTGCAGTTCAGGTGCATCCATGGTTTTCACTTAATCAGGTGTACACAAGGATTTCAGCATTGGGTCCTAAATGGATGACCCATTTGATTTCCTCTTAAACAGAGAATATGAAACTATGTTGTATCTGGGATGAATTCAGGCTTGTCATGCCACATAAGAATACTTTATACTTTCATCTACTAGACAGTGAGGAGAAGGAGAACATAATTAGTCCCACCATCCACAGCTAAAACAGATATGAGCCAGTGTTGCTATCTCTGTTGGAAAATACCTGCTCTCCTCCCCCCTAAAAGGGAAGAAACCCTGAAACTTTAAAATGCACATGATAATTCTGAGAATTATCAGCCTCTTAACAAATATCCTGGTTTCCAGTATTAGGGCTGGTCTACACTAGACAATTAGATTCATCAGCTACCTTGCTCATGGATGTGAAGAATCCACATTGCTTCATGATGTATCAATGTAGTTAGGTTCTCACATAGGCTTTGTCTATGCTAGCACTTTTGCCAGTCAAGGGTGTGAAAAAAACAACACAAGTTTCATTGACAAAAGCTCCAGTGTGCACGGTGCTATGTTGGTGGGAGATTATCTCCTACCAACATAGATACTACCACTCGTTGGGGTGGTTTAATTACTCCAACAGGAGAGCTGACGCCTATCAACACAGAGCAGTTACACAGGAGAACTCACAGGGGTGCAGCTGCAGTGATACAGCTGTCAGGTCTGTAGGGTAAACCTAGCCTCAGACAGCTAGAATTCTGTCAACCTAGTTACCCTGTTGTTGGATGGTAGATTTATTACAGCAGCAGAAGAAGCCCTCCTGTTACTATATGAGAGTTTACATCGAAGCAGTACAATGGTGTAGCTGCAGTGCTGCAACTGTGCCACTGTTGTGTTTTAAGAGTAGACATGGCCTAGGACAGTATTTAAGAGCCTAATCCAAGGGGTATGTCTACACTGTAATTAGATACCTGCAGCTAGGACAAAGAACTGTGTAACTGTGGTGTAAACATTTCAGGCGCAAGCTGCAGATCAGATTGTGGGACTGAGGCAGGGTCCCAGAGTTCAGGATACAGCCCTAGCCTGAACAACTACACCACAGTTAAACAGCCCCTTAGCCAGAGTCTGATGAGGCAGAATCAACGGGCACATGCCAGACACAGATTTTTAATTGCAGCATAAACATGTCCTAAAATAACATTCAGATGAGAAAACTATAGAATTGTCCAAGCCACACCTTAGGTTCCTTTGCTGTAAATGTTTGATAGTTTTACAATTATTTAAGTGTTTACCCCCAAGGTCATCCACACTGCAAAGGAAGGAGAGCAATGAAGAAAAATACAATAAATATACTAGTTGTCTACATTTTGGAATATGACTTTTGGGTGCCCTTTTAAAACCATACCCCTATAATGTCCATCTAAAAATGGAAGATTCCAAGCTCCTTAGTCACTTTCAAAAAATTTAGGCCATGGAAATTTATACAGAACATCTAGCAACACGGACTTGAAAAATATAGAGAGCCAGAATATTCCTTTTCATGCAAAAGATACGGCAGATGAAAAATACACTCCAAAAACTACTCCATAAGAGTAAAGCGCAGGTGCACTCCATTTCCTCCTATGATGAGAAGATAGGATGCAATTAGTGTTCTCTGATTTTAGAAGGTTGTTTTTCATTGGCTTTTTTATTCCCTTGATAAAATGGAAGACTCTAACCCACTTCCTTTAAGTTACTTCTCTTTACTTGTCCTTTTTTTCTTCCTTTCATTTTTGTTTAGAACATAACATATTTTACCAAGTGAAATCACAATGAAAAATAAATATCTTATTTCCAGGACTGTCCTGGAAATCAAGCCAATTTTTTTCCCTCTCAATAGAATTCAGTTCTCAATTGTACTTCTGCAGTAGCCATACAATACTGTTCTGTACAACTGTTCTCTAGCCAAAGATCCATGCCTACAAAGTTCAAAAGGGTCAAGAGCAATTCTTTCATTCAAGACTCCTGGAATCCTATCATTGCACTCAGCTGGTTTATTTTTACTGGAAATGAAATGCAGCAAGAAACCTCCCCATCCTCTATTGCCACAATAGATTGTGGTATTACACTCGCTCTCTGTGCTCATAATGTATGGGATCCAAAGGAGAGAAAAAAACATTCAGTTCAACAGTGAAAGGAACAGGATGTTTCTCATCTCCTCCAGTTTTTTGACTTGGGGTACTGCAAATTTACACCTGCCCACATTAGCTGTGAGCATTCTATACTCAGTATAGGAGAAGGGAGATTTGCCTCTGAGGCTCAATTGTACTCCAGTTGGAATAGCAGATCATTAATTTTAGATGGCCAGATTCCCACACCTGGGAATCTTGAGTACCACCTTGAGTACCACCTTATTCATCTTGAGTACCACCTTATTACCTGTGGTGAGCATGGGTATCATCATCTGCCCCATAAAATTATACAATCTGATTCTGCCACCCATAGTCATGCTGAGTACCTTGCTGTAAAAATCAGGCTAGTATTCTCTGCTCAGATGGGGCCCATGATTGGAGTACTGCAGAATGCATGCATTGGCAGGACAGTGCAGGGAAACTTCCTCAGTGTATGATCACAACACAGGAACATTTGTTATTTCTAGCCCCAAAGACCCATTAACTGTGTATTTTTATGAGACAGAGGAGTTTTCAGAATCACTGTTCAACTAGTACTGTGAAAGGAGCATCTGTAGAGTCAAAAAATGATTTATCTAGGATTTTGCTTAGAAGAAAGTCAGGATTTTAGGTGACTTTGTATATTCTCTCCCCTCTCACATCTAAGTGATGGTTTCTTCATGAAGGAGCTCAAACTGTGGGGCAGAATCATTGGCATCAGAAGGTATGTGGGACTTCTAAGTGTGCAAACAAGAGTAGTGAATGTTTGAATTTGTCTGAAAATCGCTGCTCTCCTTTCTCTGAAAGTGACTGACAAGAAGCCCACTTTTGTGGGCTTTTGAAGGTTCACTTTATATGAAGTTCCACTTATAAATGGTTTATGAAGGGTTAATAAGTGATTAATAAATGGTCTAAACATGCTACTGATGAGGAATACTACACATGTTATATAGAGGATTAGAAGCACATCACGTGAAGATGTTATAGATTATTATAAACTGTGGTTATAAATAACCTGTGGGACTCTAACAATTGAGTAACAGTTTACTAAAACCATTATCCAATAGTTCATTAACATAACCAATACAGTTCCATACCAGTTTCTCACCCTGTATGGTTGAAGTCATCCCTGATAATTAAATGGGCCCCTCTTTCCCAGCCAGTGTGTATTGTATTTTGTACGTGCAGGGTAGTTGTAGCCATGTCAGTCGCATTACAAAGACAAGGTGGGTGAGATAACATCTTTTACTCGAGCAAATTCTATTGCCGAGTGAGATGCCAACAGACAGAAGTTAGCCCAATTAAAGATCTTTCCTCACCCATCTTTGTCTCTTGACTATATTTCATAGCACAGAATCATAGAACTGGAAGCGACCTCGAGAGATTAAGTATAGTTCCCTGCACTCATGGCAGGACCAAGCCCCATCTGAACCACTCCTGACAGAGGTTTGACTAATCTACTCTTAAACATTTCCAATGGTGAAGATTCCACAACCTCCCTAGGCAATTTATTTCAGTGCTTAACTACCTGACAGCTAGGCTGTTTTTCATAAAGTCCAAATTAAACCTTCCTTGCTGCAATTTAAGCCCATTGTTTCTTTTCCTATCCCCAGAGGTTAAGGAGAATAATTTTTCTTCTTCCTCCTTATAACAACCTTTTTGGTACTTGAAGGCTGTTATAATGTCCCCTCTCAATCTTCTCTTTTCTAGACTAAACAAACACATTTATTTCAATCTTTCATCATTTGCCATATTTTCTTGATCTTGAATCATTTTGTTGTTTTCCCTTATGCCATTTCTTAGAACCATGAACTCCAATGATTCCATGATCACTTTCACCCAAGCTGCCTTCCACTTTCAAATTCTCAACCAGTTCCTCCCTATTTGTCAAAAATCAAATCTCAAAGAGCCTATTACAGTTGTCTGTACATGTCACACCATACAGGGGCTGTGCATCCTATTCCACTTCTCCCTTCCTGAGAACTCAATGTCTGATGACATGTTAAATGTGGATTGTGGATGACACTATAGGTGTTGTAGCACAAACACTAGTTCAACTGACAGGACAATGTAACCAATTAAAAAACGACTTGGTAATTTGCCTGGTAGAAGAAGGCTATTGTTCCCCTTCTGTGTACAGTAGTGAGTCTGAAAACATTTCAAAACTTCAGACTTCTCATATGTGTAAAGAATTGAATCTAGGGTGATACCAGGTTGGATTCTGGTCTGAAATGTACGACAGATTATAGTCTTGACATTAAATCTGCATATGTGGGGAAAGGTAAAACAATGCTATTTCAAACAGCTGTGTAATAACAGAGCTTTGTTGAAAATTAAAGAGGGGGTGGAGGTAGGGAAGAAAAGAAAAAGAAAAACTGTGAAAGAGAAAAAGATAATGAGCTAGATTATAAGAAACATCTTTCTGGATCTACAGAACAGAAGGAAGTCAAAGTAAAATTTGAAGGGTTTATGCCTATTACACTTAGAGTCATTCCTGATATTACTGTTGGCTTCAGAGGAGTTACGCAGTGGATGAATGTGGCCCATCAAAACATACATTAATGGGTGAGAAAGCTCATTAAGATCAAAATACACATATCAATCTACTTCAGTGTGCAATTAATTTTGTAGCTGGACATTGGACCATCCATACATGTCTCTTCTGCTTACAAAGGACATGAGAATTATGCAAGTTTAGTTGAAAATGGAAGGAAGGCAGTCATGTCAAAACAAGTGGAGAATGTCACATTGTCCATGATTACCAAAGGATATGCAAGAGATATGTTCTGTGAAATGCAAATAACTTACCTTGGGTAACAGGAAAAGGAGTACAGTATGTCGCACTCAGGAAACAGGAGATAATGAAATAGATACCAAGCAAAGAATGTAAATTGCAACCAAATAAAACAGTTTTTTGAACTTCCACTGTTTTCTATGGGGTCACCCAGAGTTTTATTTAATATAATCAATGATTACTTTCATTTGATAGGATTAAAAGAAATATTCAGCCAGTTAACATTTTGACCAGTCAGTAAACTCATACTGTGTATCTGTACTGGTACCTTGTACTGTACCATATACCCACCAGTTATAAATACTCCCTCTTTTATCTCCCTGAAAGCTACTTCAGATTCTCGGGGTAGAAGCCGTTTTTTATTTATGTTTGCATAGCCCCCAGCCCTAAACCTGATGGGAGGCCTGCCAGCACTCATAATGGCTGTGTCTAGACTGGCAAGTTTTTGCGCAAAGCATCCGTGCCAATCTAGACACTCTTTTCCGCAAACGCTTTTAACGGAAAAACTTTTCCGTTAAAAGCATTTGCGGAAAATCATGCCAGTCTAGACGTAGCCATATAATATGAATAGAATGAAAAGTCTTATAGTTAATGCATTGACTGAGAGTCAGGATGTCCGCGTCCATTTCTAGACTCAGCTGTTCTGCTGATGTTATCTTAGTCATTTGTTGACTAAGTTCTCATCCATAAAATGAAGATGATGGTGATTTCTTTCTGCCAACCTTTGGTCCTGTCCACGTTGGAAAAATGAATGGTGTTTAAAATTGTGTTACCTAACACATTTAAAATTACTATGTTTTGAAATACACTTAGTACCTACTGTAGTCGGTACCTTAACACGTGATTGTTAGTTATGATTAACCAGAAGCACCATGCTTTTGTCTACACTACAGATGAAAACTTGACCTCAAATTGAAATCCATGGCAGTTTTTCCATTGACTTCAGAGGAGCCAGGATTCTACCTTAGGCATTAAAAATGTGTTAAAATAGGATAATTAAAATGTTTTTCACTCTTTTTCCAATGTAGACTTTTCCTGTCTGTCTCTTGTCTATTTAGTTTGAGACCTCTTCAGGTCAAGACTTGCCTCTTCCTGAATGTTTGTACTGCCTTTAACAGGACTCTTCAATCTAGGGGCTATGTGAATTTAAATGGGAATAAATAATTAGAGCTGGTGGACATTTTCCATTCACCAACTTCCTTTGACAAATAATGGCATTTGTTCAAAATGAGAATATTAATGCAAAATGATTGCTTTTTCATACATTTTCCAATGAAAAATTGAAAAGAACTGAACATTTTCCAGTTTTTAGTAAAAAAAAAAGTCTGTTTTTCATTACAAATTTTCATTTATTTTGAAGTTTATCATGGAAAAATCTCATTTTCTGATGAGCTTTATAAATAAATAATAAATAAATACTATATATTGATAGGGATCAATACATCATGGTCCTATTCAGGAAGCTCCTTGTCCTCCCTGGGTGCTTCTCAAGAAATATGTCCACTGCAGTAAATTATTTGTCTCTCTACACCAGTGTTTCTCAATTTTACTTGGCCACGGAACCCTTTTAAACTCAAAATAATTTTGCGGAACCCCTAATAATAGTCTTATAAATGGAGCTGAAAAAGTAGACCCCAAATAAGTAAGGATAATAATAAACAAATGTTAAACAAGGTCATGAGATCAATACAAATGAAAATTGTTTTCAATAAAATTCATAAATGCTTAAATATGAATTATTGTTTTTTTAAATCATAAAATGTTACTGTAATGGAATTTTCTGGCAGAACCTTTATTTTCACTTCACAGAACCCCGAGGTTCCACGGAACACCATCGGGGAAACACTGCTTTACACAATCAGAAAGGGACGGTCCCAGCACTCAACATGCCAGCGCATAAAGGAGAGCTGCTAGCATATTCACACTTTCCTCTCAGCTTTTCTCCATTTCCCTCCTTCCTCCTCACTCACGCTGCTGATTCTGCCCTTCCAACTTTAGCACTCCACTCCTCCTTCCACCTCTTCATCAACCACCATTTCAACATCACTTCCATGCCTTTCACAACCACCATCTGCCATGCTGACTGTGACTACCAGATTTGACCCATCTCTTCTCAGTATCTGCTTAGCTTCAAGATCCCCCGCTCACACATGCCTTGTCTGAGCCTCCTTTGTTTCAGCACCTCCCACTGTCCTGAGCAGGAAGGAATAAACAGCTGGCCTATTGCCTATACACAGTAAGGTATTCAGACTTTGGCATAATCTAGCCTCACGTTGAAAACCTCTAAGTATGGAGATTCCACCACCTCCCTAGGTAAGCCATTCCAGTACTTCACCACCCTCCTAATGAAATAATTTTTCTTAATATCCAACCCAGACCTCACTCACTGCAATTTGAGACTCTTGCTCCTCATTCTGTCATCTGTCACCACTGAGATCAGCCACTCTCCACCCTCTTTGGAATCCTCCTTCGGATATTTGAAGGCTGCTATCAAATCTCATGCTTACTCTTCTTGTCTGCAGACTAAATAAGCCCATTTCCCTCAGTCTCTCCTCATAAGTCTTGTGTCCGAGCCCCCTATACATTTTCATTGCCCTCTGCTGGACTCTCTCCAATTTGCCAACATCCTTTCTGTAGTGGAGGTCCAAAACCGGTCACAGTTCCCCAGATGTGACCTCACCAGTGCCAAATGGAGGGGAATAATCACTTCCCTTGATCTACTGGAAATGCTCCTACTAAGGCAGTGCCAGCCCAGTATCTACTTTTTTTGGCAACAAAGGCACACTGTTAACTTACACCCAGGCTTCTTGCCTACTGTAATCTCCAGGTCCTTTTCTGTAAAACTGCCACTTTGTCAGTTGGTCCCCAGCCTGTAGCAGTGCACGAAATTCTTCTGTGCTACATGTAGGACTCTGCATTTGTCCTTGTTGAACTTCATCAGATTTCTTTTGGCCCAATCCTCCAATGTCTAGGTCACTCTGGACCCTATTCCCATCCTCCAGCATATCTACCACACCACCCAAGTTAGTGTCATTCATGAACTTGCTGAGGGTGAAATCCATCCCATCGTTCAGATCATTAATGAAGATGTTGAACAAAACCGCCCCAGGACTGACCCCTGGGGAACTCTGCTTGATAACAGCTGCCAACTAGATATTGAGCTGTTGACCACTACCTATTTAGACCGTGATTTATCCAGCTTTTTATCCACTTTATAGTCCATTCAGCCAAGCCATACATCTTTAACTTGCTGGCAACAATACCGGGAGAGACCATATCCAAAGTTTTGTTAAAGTCAAAGTACACCACATGCACTGCTTTCCCCATACCCTCAGAGCCAGTTATCTCATCATTGAAGGCAATTGTGTTGGCCAGGCATGACTTGCCCTTGGTGAATCTATGCTGATTGTTCCTGATTACCTTCTTCTCCTGCAAATGGATTCCTTGAGGACCTGCTCCACGACTTCTCCAGGGACTGAGGTGAGGCTTACTGGCATGAAGTGCCCCAGATTCTCCTTCTTCTCTTTTTTAAAGATGGACACTACATTTGCCTTTTTCCAGTCATCTCGGCTCTCTCCTGATTGCAATGAGTTTTCAAAGATAATGGTCAAAGGCTCTGCAATCACATCAGCCAACTCCCTCAGCACTTTTGGATGCATTAGATCCAGCCCCAGGAATTTGTGCATGTCCAGCTTTTTCTAAATTGTACTTAAGCTGAAATATTTTATTTTAAAAAACTGCCCGAGATGCCACACTAGAAACAAAATATTCTTGACCTATTACTATTTAGGGTAAAAATGTTCCCCATCTGAAGTTAGTGAAAAAGATCCCATTGGTTTCAATGGATCCATTATTTCAAATACATTTGTTTTTCTTCATTTAAATCATTGTTCTGGGGTGGGGCTGGGGAGGAGGGGTTCAGTATGCAGGCTGCCCAGGAGATAGAGGACACCCCCCCCCCGCCGCCTACTCTTACTACAGCAGCTTGGGACCAGGTGAGAAATGTCCGTCCATGGCTGCAGCAGCTGCAGCAGGCACAGCTGGGGGAAGGGTTCATGCCCCCAGCTGGGGGAAAGACAGACACACAGACAAAAAGACACATAAATAGACAAACTCTCTGAAATATATAGTAGATAACTGTTCCTTTCTCCACTCTTGCCCCCTGCTGGCCCAATGGGGTTGTAGCTGTCCCAGTCCCCATCTCTGACACCTTGCTGCCCCCTGTGGTTATTCTGCAGTATAACTGTCCCACCCACCAGACCTCTCCATTTCCATTTTATGAGAAACAATCAAATTCCAGGTATATTCCATTCTCCTGGCACAACCAAACCCTGACCATGCTTTTAACTTGAAGGTAACTGAGTACCAAATTTGGTGGTCCTAGCTCTTAATGTTTAAGAGCAGTTCTCAAATAAATGGACTCATGGACAGATGGACGGACACACAGACAAACCATGCACAAATTCTCTGAAATATACTGTAGATTGAGGACTTTAGAAAGGCTGAAGTCAGGCCTCAAAAAATGAGTAAGGGTTATTTCGAGGGAAGGGTTTTATCTCGAAATAACCCCGTTTTTTCTCTTGAAATAGTGCTATTTTGAAATAGTGCCATAATGCAATTATGCAAATGAAGCATGGGATATTTAAATCCCTGCTTCATTTGCAATTTTGGGTGTCTGCATTTGCATTCCTCTCTCTAGAGAGGAATGAAGTGTAGACATACCCCCAAGTGAATAGGTCTGGAGAATGAACCAACCCCTCATCCCTAAAAATTATTCCTTTATGTTAGGGCTGATGCATGTTAGGAGGGCAATGTGAGGAAGCTTGTCCTGCACTGCCTCTATTGTGTTTGTCATCTGGTTAGACAGAGCAGTGATTCTCAAGCTTTGCAGACTACAGTGCCCCCTTTCAGGAGTTTGATTTGCCTTGCATTACTCAAGTTTCATCTCACTTAAAAACCACTTGCTTACAAAATCAGACTAGAAAATATAAGTGTCACAGCAAACTATTGCTGAAGATTTGCTTACTCTCTCATTTTACCATATAATTATAAACCAGTTGAATATAAATATTGTACTTACATGTCAGCGTATAACATAGGGTACGTCTAGACTACAGGCTTTTGTCGACAGAGGCTTTGTTGACAGATACTGTCGACAAAGCCTCTGTCGACAAACAGTATCTAGATTACATCCAGTTCTGTCGACAAAGCAAGCCGCTTTGTTGACATAAGAGTGTAGACGCAAAGGACAGTGTAGATGCAGAACTCTGTCAACAAAAGGCGTTATTCCTCGTAGTATGAGGCTTATCGCCGTCGACAAAACTGCCGAGTTCTGTCGACGTTATGCCGACAGAACTCGGCGGTAGTGTAGATGCGGGTATAGTTTTGTCGACAAAAGGCCACTTTTGTCGACAAAACCCTGTAGTCTAGACACACCCATATAGAGCAGTGTAAACAAGTCATTACATGAAATTTTAGTGTGTATTGACTTCACCTAATGCTTTTTATGTAGCCTGTTGTAAAACAGGCAAATATCTAGATGAGTCCATGTTCTTCCAGGAAGACCTCTTCAGAACCCCAGGGGGTATGGGCACACCGGTTGAGAACTGCAGAGAGAGTCTCTATCCTGAAGGCCTATTTATACAACATCTTTGATTATGGCGGCATCCTGGAAGCTCCAATGTTAATGTGATGTTGAAAGAGACAGTCATCTATTTCTCACCTCAGTGACTGAACTTAGTGTCCAAGCCTGATCTTGGGTCCTATTCTGTCTGCCATGGTGATACAGAGTAGTTTTAAAGGCAAACCCAAAGCACTGCTGTGTATTTTCTTTGCCTAAAGGGAATTCTATAATGGTTTGAAATGGTATCAGCCCTCTGTCCCACAAAGCTGCAGTCTAGAGAATAGGTCAATGGCATGACTGTAGGAAGGGAATTTAGGAATGCTCTGGTGAGCTTACATCAGCAACTGAGATGTGGGTGGCCTGACCTAGTGATTAGAGCCAGAACTGGGTCCAAGATCAGGGCCAAAGTCAGAAGCTGGGCTAGGGAGCAGGACTAGGAACAAGACAGGCACAGAAGCAATCACAGCTGCAGCATAAGTACTGAGCTGTCAGTGGTCCACTGCTCCTTCTGGGGCTAAAAGCATGGCTGCTGGTTCCCCACAGCCAAGCAGTTTGGCCAATCAGATGGTTCTGCTGTAACACACCTGTGTTCATTATTCACCTTACCGACTAAGCTAGTTAGTCCCAGGTTCAACAGCAGGCTCTTGTTCCTGAGGATCAGCTGTTGAAGTGGTCTATTGCCAACTGCCGCCTTTGTGAGTAACTGTGGCTACGTCTAGACTACGGGGGGTAGGGAACATGTCTGCTCTTCTGCTTTTTTTTTTTGCAGAAGAGCAGACGTGCACTCTCGGAAGCCCTGTCTTCCTCCTCCCACGAGGAAGAAGGGCTCTTCTGAAAGAGTAGGGTTTTCTGAAATTTGGCCCAGTGTAGACAGGCCAAATTTTGGAAAAGCCTCTTACGACAAAACTATCGGGGAAAGGTACACAAATTGCAGAGCGCAAATAGCGTACCTTTTTCTGATAAAACTTTGTAGTCTAGACATAACCTCAGAGTAGCTCTTAGTTTCCCAAATTAGGCAACCTTGCAAGTGAAATAGTATCAGAGGTCCTCCCATAGTGCAGCTCTCACCTCCATATCTCCCCACAGCATGCCTAGACAGCTGATAGGGCAGTGAAATAGTGATAGGAAGGGGGCTGAGCCAAGAGAGGAGGAGTTGTATCTTTGCTCTCTGGGTAACATTAAGAATGCGAGGAAACTACAGGGACACAACTGGGGGTATGTCTTTTTTCGGAAAAATGGTTGTTTTTCTGGAAAACCATCACTTACGTCCACACAGCAATTATATTCTTTCGGAAAAAAATCAAAAGAACAGAGGGGTTTTCCTGACATTGGTAAACCTCTTTCTACGAGGAAGAAGCCTTTTTGCGAAAGAGCTCTTTCAGAAAAAGGCGTGTGTGGACGGGGAAGAGGAAGTTCTTTTGCAAGAAGAGGAAAGAGGAAAAAGCACAGGTGCCCTGGTGGCCACTCCATCCATAGTAATCACAGCTTACATGAGAGATAGCGTCCATTCAGTGTGGATGCTATCTTTCAAAAAAGCAGATCGCTTTTTCGATGTGCTTTTGCTGTGTAGAAGCTCTCTTCTGGAAGAAGTTTTTTTGGAAGATCTCTTCTGGAAAAACTTCTTCTGAAAGAAGCCTGCAGTCTAGACATAGCCTGGGGTCCTAATCACTGTGTGCTAGCTATAGATATAACATGTAGCTAGAGCTGTATATTTATGTACCTTGTTCCTCTGGCAGGTTTCTGGTGGCTTCTGCAACAGGACCACTAGATCCTTCCTAAACAAGTTACCAAATTTTTATACATGGCAGGGAGACATGGGCTTGGCAGAACAAGGCATTGGCAAGTGAAGGACACCACAGTGCTGCTATCTTGGTACACAAAACATTGACACACAGCAATTTGGCTCCTCCTGAGTCCCACTCAAGATGAAGCTACAGTCAAACAAATTGACCTCAGAATTTTTAGGTAGTCATAGCGCAAACTATATTTTTATAGAAAAATTCTATGTCTCAGGGGAACATCTCAATACAGTAGTACTGAGGCTGGAATTAAGAGTCATGTATTTGAAAGTGAGCCTAAGGAAACGGATGTGTGCAATGTGGGTGGGCATATGCTGGAACTGAAACATCGCTTGCCCTGGAGGGGATAAGTCTCCACACAGGATGGAGTATCGATGTGTCAGCTGAGTTTGGTCTGGATATTAATGATAGCTTAACAGTAATTGTGTTGATTTTTAGTGACTGCATTGACAGGAAGTTTGTATGAACAACGTTAACTCTAGGTTTGTTTGGAGGCCAGCTCCTGAGTTCACATGGAAAATGTAAAAGAAAAATAGAATTGCTACTACAGATCTTCACTGGATCTTCACTGAAAATATGCAGTTTTAGAGCAGGCTCAGAGTTTGGTTCTCTCCTCTTTTTAAACTGTGAAAAGGAGGTCTCTGAGAACCGGCCAATCAGATTGCCTGGCAAAGCATGACCAGCAGCAGAAACATTAGCTCTGAATCTGTCTTTTCTGCTGCCTTTACTTTTGCCAATTGCATTCCTCTGAAGTAGCAATCGAACTTTTCTCTTGTCCCGTTCAAATGAAAATCCATATCTCATGAGGCCCAGCAAGCAGAACCATCAAGATTATTTCCCCCCACTATTGGATTCCTGAAGGTCAATTCTAGTTGCCAAATTTGGCCAGCTAACTTTGGAGTGGGTCTGATCACTTTCCTATCCAGCTGTGCTTATGGATCACTAGCGGCGGTAGCATGCAATGTTTTTTTGAAGGCAGGGGGAAGAGGGAAGAATACTCCAGTACGTTTCCCCATCAATATCTAAGTAGCAAATGAGTCAGCGCTTTCCTGTAAAACAGTAGTAGTGCAAGAGTGCTGAGTCACAGTTTCAAATGTATGCTATGGTTCTCCCTTATCTGCATGGGCAACATATTTTTTGTTTGCTTTCACAGTGAGACTATTATTCTGAGACTTTTAAAAAGGTTTTGTGGTCTCATGTCTTATACTGAGATCAGCATTTAACTGCTTCATTTCATTACACCTGCACCTTTACCTGATGTTAAAATTCATGCTCTTACATGGTGGCTGCAATTTAATCCTGATGAAACTAGAAGATATTCAGCCGCATGGACTTCTCCCCAAATGTCATGGCCAAAACTGCAAATTCACTGGAATAAATGCCTTGAGGAGACATAGGGGATGGGAGTGGCGGCAGGGAGGGTCATGAAAAATGAAACCGAGGGTGGGAAAAAAGACAAAAATTTTGCTTAAAATTAATACAGAGCAGAAGATCAAGAAGAAAACTCCCAACGATGATGGAGAGAAAATCCAGGATGACAAATATTTAATATATGGACAAAAATAAAGTAGATGGGTTACTTGTATTTGGTATTTAAACCTCAGGTTGTTCTGGACCTTCTTGTAAGCTCTTCTTCATTCCTGTGGTTTTCTTGGACACAGTAGTGGCACCATGGCTCTTCAGAGAAAGAAGAGACTACTGCTGTTTCTTTCATCTCTACAGACATCCTTGTTTCAGGTGAAGAAGAGTTTGCGATTTTTCACCCTGTTCTGGAATTCCAGGATGACATAATTTGTCTGTTCAAGGCTCAGTCATCTAAATCAGTGATGGGCAACCAAAAATAGGTAATGTGCCACATCAGTGGCCCTCCTTTACCTCAGTGGGTCAGAGCAACCCACAGCCCACTGGGGTTCCACTGCAGGCCCATGGGCTCCTTGTCTGCCTCTGTCCCCTACACGCCTCTTGCATGCTGGGGCACGGGAGCTCTACACTTCCTATGCCTCCCTCCTCCCTCCTAGCACTTTAGGAGCATGTGAATCACCTGATTCGTGTTCCATCCATGCTTCTCCCCTTCCCTCCCAGAGCTGGAATGCCATGAATCAGCTGCTTGCAACAATTCAAGCTCTGGGAGGGAGAGGGAGGAGTGGGGATGGAGAGCGAATCAGGCAATTTGTGCACTCTAAAAATGCTGGGAGGGAAGGGAAGGAGCAGGTAAGTGTGGAGTTCCGGTGTCCCTGTGCATGAGAGGCACGTAGAGGAGGGGACAAACAGGGGATCCATAGGCTGGAGGTGGAGCCTCAGTAGGCCACATGTAGCTCGTGGGCTGCAGGTTGCCCACCACTGCTCTACATTTTGCAATCATTGGCAAATTGCCTATGGACTGCAATGGGCATAGAATTGGATCCAGAGTGTCTCTTAACTATAGTGCCAAAGGAATTCAGCTTTTTGGCTGCAAAATCAGTCTCAAGAATGGGTTCATTCCCAAATTACTGAAATCAACTATAAAAAGTAGTTTTCACCAACAACCATTAGTTTCTCTTTAGAAGTAAAAACATGCAGTCACTATCTCATCCCAAAGCATGATAAATATTGCGTACACATTACTATTCAACTGTGCACACTCGTCTTTGGTTTTCTGTGGCTCCTTTTTGTTCAGGGATTTCTTTTGTAAACCTTCCTTTAATACCCTCTAAGGAAACAGGAGCATTTGATCACCAAATGCCACATTTCCCATTGGGAAATAACATTTTCAGACATCTGAAAGCTTGGTGTACCACTGAACAGCAAAGCAGCACCAAGTATGGTATTTATAGTATGTTTTATGTGACCAAGACATTGGCAGTTAAACCACTAGAAACCAATAAATGTCCTGGTGCCATTTAGGTTGTCAACAGGATATAGGTTGATATAAGGAAAACGCCTGCATTTCTTCAGGCTCCTTTTGTGTGATTAAGTATGGTCGATATTCACACTTGATTTTATAGGAATGTTTTGACTAAGGAATACAGTAATTGCCTCCACTGCAACAATGCAATGCCCGTCAAACCCCTAAAAGCTGATCTAGTGTCAGCTCAATTCTTCAAAATGATGCTTCTTAGCACAGAAACTTCTGTATTTTATGGTAAATACTCTAACTTGTCACCACTTCGTTTGTGTCGGGGTAGCACAGGAGAAATTATTTTATTAAATAATCTGTATGCTGCAAATATTGGAGTAAAAAGAGCAATGTTGGATGGAATTCTGATCTCCCAAGCCATAAGAAAAAAAGTCTTGAAATAAATTAACTGTGGTCTTGTAAAATTGAAATTAGTTATTTAAAACATTTTTGGCTGCTTAATACCAACCCCGTCCCCCCCAAAAGCAAACAAATGAACAAAAGCATCCCCAAAAAGCAGACAGACAAATAAACAAACACTCTTTCATTGTTCACATCCAATTCTTAAACTAAAAAGGTCCAATTCACTGTTTACCCAAAGTACAGTCCTATTGGAATAATTATTCCATGTCAGCCAGTTTATAAATGGGCCTGGATCACAAAGCTAGATTCTAATGTCATCTTGGTTACTAATTCTAATGTCATTTAGAATAGAATCAAAGTGACTCACATCTCTGGATATACACCATTATAACTGAAATCAGAAGTGGAGCACACATTTTGGATCATTACTTGGGTCCATATCCAATCTTTCTGTGCCAATTTGGATTTCTTGTGTCTTTCCGTCTCAGGTTGTCACAAATATTTGAGATTAATGAGAGGAATAAAGCCGGCTTTCAAGCTGCCAAGTGGAGCTAGAGGACCAGTTCAGATAAAAAGCAGAAGAGACACAAACTTTCAACTACTAACAGAACTGCAATTTGTTTTGAAACATTGAAGTTAATTGTTTACAAATATTTTTCATGCACCTCTGCCCTCCATCCTGGCACGAATGGAATGAAATCAGGACCCATTCATGTACATTTTCAAGGATATTTGCATAGGAAAGCAGGGTAGAAACCCACATTTGTTTTTAAATGAATGCTAAAGGGTGCGTCTGGACAGCATCCTTCTGTCGGAATAAGCTACACAATTTGTGCTACACAAAAGAACTTATTTTGAAATTTGGTCCTATCTACACAACACCAAATTTCAAAATAAGGCACTACTCCAACAAATCCCTTAATCCTCATGGAAGGAGGGTTACAGAGATGCTGGAATAGCGCGCCCGCTATTTTGGGAAATAGCAGGCACTTTTAAAGATGCAGCGTTGCTATTTCGGGATACCGCAGTCTAGACATATCCTAAGATTCTTCTTTACATATTTACATTCACACTCACACACATCCCCCCAAAAGGCCAAATGATAGTTCTTCCCACATGCTTCCCAAAATGTCAGTGCCTTTGAATCTCATTTAGAGGTAAGATGCCCCACCTTCAGGCTAGGATAGGAAATAGTTGAAATATGCTAGGAAAGATTTTGCTAGCAGTATTTCAGGAATAGCTGAAAGAAGGAAGTAATGGGAATCTCCCTAGGCAGCAGCATCTTGAGATATTTCCAGCTGAAAGGTGTTTAGATAAAAGAGTCTGATAAACACCCCAGTAGGCAGTTTAGCCAAATCAAGACTTTGCCCCCCTCCCCATTAATATTTTGTTCTAGTAATATGCTTATACTGCATTTGTCACTGTTAAATCTGCGTGCTTGTCACTGGGACCTTAAAAGGTAGATGGTTTGAGGGGCTTGTATGACGATGCCGAGGTTTAGAGGAAGGAAAATGTTCAGAAACAATTGCAGAGTTCAGTGAAAGATAATATTTAAAAAGAATATGGGTTAACTTTTATTGTCACTTGCACATACGGTGCAACTGAGAGAAGAATTTGGAAGGAGGGCCTAGATTCTCTGGTCTGGCTGTGCTAAGCACAGGACTGAGCAGGTGGGGAGAAACAATATGTCTGTAGCATCCCAAACCAGGAGGCATCTGGGAGCCAATACAGTGCCTAGTGATACTTAGAACAGCTCCAAGGTGAATCTAATCTATAGCTGGCGGCCTATAGTCTCAACAGGCTGTTCCAGCAGTGAGAGAACATCTGAATGAGGAGCCACTCTGGCCATGCCCGCTTTCTCCTAGAAGTACTCCCATACCAGCCAGGAGAGGGCGGTTTCCTCTTAGGTAAGGGGAACTCCAGATAATAGGTAAGATCCTTTTCTGTCCTTGTATACAGTATACTACAAAGCTACACACAGAGCCTGGTCTGAAGGTAGATATGGTCCTGATCTTGCTGCTAGACAGTCCCTTCTACTTTACCCACATCTAACACCTTCCCTCCTCACTGCTGCTCCTGCTAATATTGTTTGAAGTTCATTTTATTTGAAAGCACTAGTGATTTCTTAAAAAAAAAATGTGTCTCATCCTTCCTCCTACCAAATTCTCAGTCTGGTATCCTCAGAGGTGGATATGCAAGCATTTCTAGCAGAATATGCTCATTCACAGATAAATACCCATTTTAAAAACAAAACCTCTGTTCCCCAGTCATTCAAACAAAAAACAGTTGTCCAAATGGTCAACTGCAAGAGATCTAGTGAACATATTTGTCTTTATTTGCCTAGTCCTAGTAATAAATTATCTAATTATCAATTAGATCCACAATTACATGACTTTTTTTTTCATAAGTGATTTTTAAAACTCTGCCCCATACTAGAACTAGATTAAACCAGAACTAAGAACCTTAAACATTACATTAGAATTGGACAAGGAACTAGGTATGACTACATCTTAGTTTCTTTCAAAGTGTATCGTGTCTCTGGAAGGGAGGATGAGAAGAATGGAGGAGACCACATTAAACAACGTATTATTAGTCATATAGTTCACTCTGAGCAACCCGCTTTCCAACTCCTACCTTTATTACTGTGCGCCTACAAGTGACAAATAGCCCTTACTTTGATTCGCAGGAAAAAAGGACTGAAAACACCACCAGTGGAGTCATATAACCCACTGCCTACATGGGCTGGAGGAGTTTGGCTTTCCAAGCACATGATTTACGAAACTGTAAATGCATATCTGTAGTAACCATGCTGAATTAGTGGGAGAGAAGCATTAGTCTTCGTTCCAACGCTTACTGTTGTGTCTACAAATCTGACTGTGATGTATCTTTCCTCCAGCACTTCTAGGATGAAGGATGTTTTTGTGGTGTAGGCCCAGGGTTAAGAAATCGAGTCTTGCTTTCTACTTCTGTGGAATCTTGGGCAAGTAATTTAAGCACTGTTGGGCCAAGTTACAAAATGGGGATAATAACACCCTCCTACAAGAGTTGCTGGAAGGCTGGGTTCCTGCAAAGTGATTTAAATTTCTTGGATGGAAAATTCTTTAGAAATTCAGGGTGGGATTTCCAAAGAGGGTGCCGTGCTGGCCTAAGGCTACACTTATTGACCTTAATGGCAAAACAGACTGTTTTCAATAGAAACACAATTAGGTTGTAATATTAAATCCTTTTGTAAATCTTACCAACAAAGTATTTTCAACACCTAAGGAGTAATAATAGGAGCTTGAGAAATGCTTTTAATAGGAAAGAACTAATAATGGAACTGCTTTTCTCTTAGTAAACTTGACAAACTAACAGACTTATAAGTTAGGATTCTTCTTTCTAGAAAGTTTGGAGGACATACCATAAAAAACTTTGGCCACATTACTGCAGCAGAACTGTAAAATTGTTTCCAGTGTCAGAACAACCAAGCAGTTTTCCAAATGCAGTACTATACTCCTGTGATTTATTTTTGAAATTCCTATGAGAATTAAGAAGATAGCACCCAGAGCTGTGGGCTACAATACATTGCATGCCATAACATATTAGGCTATATCTACCCTATGGAGTTCTTCTGGGATACCAGAGGTATCCTGGAAAAACTCTGCCACATCCAGGGAATGCCTCTGCTCTTCTGCTTTTTTTTGCGGAAGAGCAGACAGGCTTTTTCAGAACCCCTATCTTCCTCCTCCCGTGAGGAAGAAGGGCTCTTCTGAAAGAAGAGGCTTTTCTGAAATTTGGCCCAGTGTAGATGGGCCAAATTTTGGAAAAGCCTCTTCCGAAAAAACTATAGGAAAAAGGAACGCAAATTGTGTGGCACAATTTGCATACCTTTTTCCGATACATCAGTGTAGTGTAGACATAACCTTAGGCGGTAATGCAAAACAGCAGAAAATGTGTACAAGAAAAGAAAAATATAGTCTTGGTTCAGAACCTATAGCAGGGATCAGAATTTAAAGGATGTGTATGTGTATCTAAGGCTACGTCTAGACTACGGAGTTTTATCGGAAAAAGGTACACAAATTGTGCTCCACAATTTGCGTACCATTTTCCGTTAGTTTTTTTGGAAGAGGCTTTTCTGAAATTTGGCTGTCTACACTGGGCCAAATTTCAGAAAAAACTCCTCTTTTGGAAATTGAACGTACGGGTTGGTTTGGGACTCTCTGGTCTGGAAACATCTGTGGTCCGATAGGAGCACAGATGTTGCTGGATCAGAGAGTCTTTGGACCAGAGAGTGGGGGTTGGCTGGGAGTCTGGCCAGAGCCAGGAGAAGAGCCCATCTAGTGGCAAGGTCCAGAAGCCAGGAATGTAGCCAGGCTGGGGGCTGGCAGGCAGAACCCAACTGGGGCCAGGAGTGGAGCTGATCTGGTAGCCAGGAGGGGAGCCAGTCAGTAGGCTGGCAGACCCCCAGAAGAGCCCAGATGATGGACCTCCCTTGGTCCAGCAAACTCCCTCTTTCGGGACTGGTCAGGTCCCAAGGGTGCTGGACCAGGAATGTCCAACCTATATTTAGCAATGTAAGGAGAAATAGTTTATTGAGGTCCAGATCCTTCAAAATCATGCTTAACTTTACAATGATGAGTAATCTCACTGAAATCAATGGGACCACTCATGGGAGTGAATGTTAAACACACGAATAAGTGTTTGTAGGCTTGGGGCCTTAGGCTGCAAGCTCTTCAGAGCAGGGACTTTTTGTTCTATGTTTGTAAAAAACCAAGCACAATGGTATCCTGGCCCAGTGCTGGAGATCCTAGACAGTACAACATTGTAAATAATATTAATAGAAAACTCCAGTATGAAACAAGAGATTTTTCACTGCTAATCACTACAGCTAATGTTACAAAAGAGGAAATCCAATCAATTCTCATAGACTCATAGACTTTAAGGTCAGAAGGGACCATTATGATCATCTAGTCTGACCCCCTGCACAATGCAGGCCACAGAATCTCACCCACCCTCTCCTAGAATAATCCTCTCACCTATATCTCAGATATTGAAGCCTTCAAATAGTTTGAAGACCCCAAGATGCAGAGAATCCTCCAGCTGTGATCTGTTCCCCATGCTACAGAGGAAGGCGAAAAACCTCCAGGGCCTCTGCCAATCTACCCTGGAGGAAAATTCCTTCCCGACCCCAAATATGGCGATCAGCTAAACCCTGAGCATGTGGGCAAGACTCACCAGCCAGACACCCAGAAAGTTCTCTCTAGTAACTCCTATCATCCCTCCATTGACCTATTTACCACTGATAATGAATGGTCAATTAGTTACCAAGATCATGTTATCTCATCAAACCATCCCCTTCGTAAACCCATCTAGTTTAATCTTGAAGCCAGATAGATCTTTTGCCCCCACTACTTCCCTTGGAAGGCCGTTCCAGAACCTCACTCCTCTAATGGTTAGAAACCCGTCTAATCTCAAGTCTAAACTTCCTACTAGCCAGCTTATATCCATTTGTTCTTGTGTCCACATTGGTATTAAGCTTAAATAATTCCTCTCCCTCCTGGTATTTATCCCTCTAATATATTTAAAGAGTGCAATCATGTCCCCCCTCAGCCTTCTTTTGGTTAAGGTAAACAAGCCAAGCTCCTTGTGTCTCCTTTCATAAGACAGGTTTTCCATTCCTCGGATCATCCTAGTGGCCCTTCTTTGTACCTGTTCTAGTTTGAATTCATCCTTCTTAAACATGGGAGACCAGAACTGCACACAGTATTCCAAATGGGGTCTCACCAATGCCTTGTATAACGGCACTAACACCTCCTTATGCCTACTGGAAATACCTCGCCTAATACATCCCAAGACCGTATTAGCCTTTTTCACGGCCATGTCACAATGGCGGCTCATAGTCATCCTATAATCAACCAGGACTCCAATTCAAAGTGTTTTCCATGTACTAAAACAAAGAAGTTACAAGATTGACAGCTTAAAGGTGCAAAACAGAAGTGAGAGACATTGTTCCCTGAAAAGAAGATTTGAGAATCATATTCCAAAAGAAACTTCAAATTTTTAATGAACATTTTAAAATTAACTTTTAAGTTCCTAAGTGTGATGGGGTGTGCCAAGCCCACACTGGTAGTGAAGGAGTTAACCAGGCTTGCTGGGCTGAGAAGGCCCCTCCCCCGCGGCCCTGCTGGGTATGCTCCAGCTGCAGGGTCAGTATAAAGGCCAGTGGTGCAGCTCAGTCAGGGCTGACCACTGAAGGGGAAGGAGCTCCTGCCAGAGCTGAGGAGCAACTACCCCTGCGGGATCAGCCAGAGCAGCTGCACCAGCCAGAGCCGCAGTCACCTCCAGAGCCCCAGCGCCGGCTGGAGCCACAGTCGCTGCAGCCACCCCTGCGGCCACCGTGCTTATCATGAGCGACCGCCACAGCTGTGACACCTATTGCTACAGCACCAGCCACCGCCACTGCCGTTGCTGGGCCACACGCAGCCTCTGGCACGTTCGCCAGCCCTGGTGGGAACTGGGCCAGCAAGCAGGCAAGGGTAGGAAGCAGCCCAGGGCACAGGGGAAGGAGACCACCCAGAGAGCTCAGCGTGCTTTGGGGATGACTCCCCGCCGAGCCAGTGGTGGGAGCCACCCACCACTGACAGGGCCCTGGCCTGGGGCCCAGTGGAGAGGGAGGGCCCAGGCCCCCCTACACCCCTACCCTGGCACCCCAGAGAGGGGTGCCGTTGGGAAATAAGACAGACTCGGCCACTAGGCCAGATTGACCCCAGAAGGGAGCTGTACAGACTCGGCCACTAGGCCAGATTGACCCCCAGCCAGGGGGCAGTACCGAATAGGCTGGTAGGTCATATTCCCCCCTCCTAAAGGGGCATGGAACGCGCGACCCTGTGACACTAAGTAATGGTTACATTTTTTAAAAATGTACAGCACTCACCTTATAACAGTTCTGAAGATTTCCATAGACAGTGTTTTCTAAAGGAAAAGCGAATTCTTTGGGTTGATTTACCCATTGCCTTTACACTGGGCAAAGAGACATGCCAAATGGGTGAAAATACTACCAAATTAGGACTCTCATAGCACCGGTGCAAATGATGGCACAATTTGCAAGGCAGTAGGGAATCAGGGTCTTGCCATTCTCTTTTGCATTATCATGCAGGGCCTGTGCATGGAAATATCTTTTAAGATGATTGCTCCCACTGAGCCTGGTCTCTACTAGGAAGTTATTTCAAAATATCCCCCCTTATTTGAAATAATAAGCAGAGCTTCCACATACCAAGCCCGTTATTTTGAAATAATAGTCTGATTATTTCAAAATCTGTATTCCTGCTTTCCTTGGGGAATAATGCTAATTTCAAAATAACTATTTTGAAATAGCTTTAGTGTGGACGATCCGGTGCTGCTATTTCAAAATAACTACACCCCAGAGTCATTCAAAGTAATTACTCCCAATGCTTCCTGGGGCTTTAAGTCAAGGCAGCACATCCACACTAAAGGAGACTGCTTTGGACTAATTTCAAGGTGCCCCCATAGTGGGGACACGCTATTTTGATTTTGTTATTTCAGGAGTTATTATTTCATATGTAGTTGTTTCAGAATAATTTCCTAGGCTACGGCTACACTTCATGATTATTTCGGAATAAGCTCTTCCGGAAGAAATACCCAAAATAGCTTATTTTGAAATAGTGTGTCTACACTACAAGGAAGCCTGGAAATTGGTCCAAGACAGGCCCCCCCTAATGTGGACATGCTACCTCAATTTAGAGCCCCAGGAAGCACTGGGAAGTAATTACTTCGAATGGCCTGGGGGAGGAGCTATTTCAAAATAGCAGCAGTGGAGGGTCAGACTAATGCTATTCCAAAATAGCTATTTCGGAAGAGGTGTTATTCCTTGTGGAATGAGGTTTACAAACGCCGAAATAAACCACCCATTATTTTGAAATTATTTCAAAATAACCGGTTAGCTGTGTAGTCGCTCACATAGTTATTTCGGAATAGCAGATGTTATTCCGAAATAACGCTGCTGTGTAGACATACCCCGATGCTACATCTACACTACATGCTTTGCTGAAAGAGATAATGCAAATGAAGCGCTGAGTAGCATTTTCTCACGCTTCATTTGCATTGCCTTTTTTGATGAATAAGGATCTTGCACAAAAAGGGGTTTTGCGCAAAAAGGAAACGTCCACACTGCTTGTTTTTGCGCAAAACCCCCTAGCGCAAAAATGGATCGGAAGAGATTATGTAAATGAAGTGCAAGAAAATGCTAATCCGTGCTTCATTTGCATTGCCTCTTCCGGCAAAACTCGTAGGCTACGTCTAGACTGGCATGATTTTCCGCAAATGCTTTTAACGGAAAAGTTTTTCCGTTAAAAGCATTTGCGGAAAAGAGCGTCTAGATTGGCACGGACGCTTTTGTGCAAAAGCACTTTTTGCGGAAAAGCGTCGTGCTAATCTAGACGCTTTGCGCAAGAAAGCCCTGATCGCCATTTTAGCCATCAGGGCTTTTTGCAAAACAATTCTGGGTTGTCTACACTGGCCCTCTTGCAAAAGCATTTGCGCAGAGGCGCTAAATGGGGCGTCATTGTATTTGCGCAAGAAGCACTGATTTTGTACATTACAAAGTCAGTGCTCTTGCAAATTCAAGCCAGTGTAGACAGCTGGCAAGTTTTTCCGCAAAAGCAGCTGCTTTTGTGGAAAAACTTGCCAGTCTAGACACAGCCGTAGTGTGGATGTAGCCCAAGTGTAAACATGCCCTGAGAGAGAACTGCCTATGACACTGAAGGGCAGATTCTGCTTTGATCGTATAGGTTCAAAAAGAAGGGTATTTTTCCTTTCCAAATGTCAAAGTCAACATTTGGTGGAAATTTTAAAGATCCAAACCTTTCAACCAGCTGTAGATGTGGGTTAAAAACCAGGTGGAGAAAAAAAATAATGAAAATGTCATCTAAGTCCCGCTCCTTCAAATTTCAAAATTCCAAAATTTGAAATTTCATCCGCCTTTTGTTATTAAAAATTCGGACAAGTTCTAACCCATGGTGACCCAGAGAGAGTGAGTTTGGGCAGGGAGGATGCATAGCAATAGCATCAAGTCAGTCAGTGGAAGGTAGCAGCTACACCAGCAGGTATCGCTCTTCTGTGCATTCAAGCATTCTATGAAACATGCTTGTCAGTGCTCCCAATGGGTCAATGGAGCTCTGCACTGCCCTTTACTATCGACTATGCCAAAGTGGCACTAACTATTCTTGAATGCAGATATTGTAATATCATTGGTATTGCATATTTTTATTAGTAAATAATTTATATTATAGAAGGGGCATCTGTCACAGCCGCGGTTATGGTTGCATAACAGTTAGCATTCGAAACCCCTCTAATTGTTCATAACTTTCTCAAACTTTCACCAGTTAGGCTAAACTTCTCTCTAACTATGGTTTCACCATAAAGATGGATATATTTTTAAATTTTTATAATTATATTTACATGTATTATCTTTTTATTTTTAAGCCTGAGGTAAAACTTAATTTTTTGAACACAAGATGGGGAGAAAATACAAAATTTTGCTTGGTTAAAAACAATTCTTGTGTGCATATTTTTTTTAACACCTGTGGGCCAAGACGGATTGGTATTGCCTGGTGAAATTTGGCATGGAAATAGCTTTCACTGAAGAGAAATGCTTTGCCTTGTTCTAGGGGAAACTGGTTTTGATCTGACTGAGTGATGAGCCTTAGAGAACCATTTACTGAGCATACAGAGTAGATTAATTTTCTTAAGCTTATAAAATATGCACCGAAGGGAAGAGTTGCTGTATGTGTATGTGTTATTGCTAGAATACACCCCAATCCTGCAGTTGAAGTCCAGAGGTCTCAAGTGTCCACTTGTACTGCGTAACTCAGAGGATTGGGAAAGGCCAATGAGACAACCAGTCAAAAAGTGCTGAAAATCACTAAGGGTGCATCTACACTGTGGCGCTAGCTTGAAATAAGCTACGCAATTGAGCTATGCAATTTGAGCTTATTTTGAAATAGTCTATTTCAAAATTTGGCACTGTCCACACAGTGCCAAATCTCAAAATAGACCGCTATTCCGACAATTCCCTTAATTCTTGTGGAATTACGTTTACCAAGACGTCAGAATAGCAAGCCTATTATTATTTCAATTGCATTTCAAAATAACGGGTGTGCTGTTAAGATGCAGAAAATGCTATTTCGGGATACCAGACATATCCTAAGAAAGCTATTTCGCAGGCCTAGTAAGGTATGAGGGGGTTGCGGAAATGATGTTCTGAATATTGGGCGATTCAAAATACATTGAACTCAACAGAGCCATTCCATTGATTTTGAGGGACTGAAGATGAGGCTCTTTGAAAGGATTGCTGGGGCTGATATAGAGGCTCCACAGAGCCCTTGTTGGCAGCTGCAGACTGGCTGAAATACAGAGGGCTTTGTCTTGCATACAAATTTAGGAGGTCTGCAAGGTTATACAGGGGAGGCCTGGCTGACAGCATATAATTAGGTCAGTAAGCCTTGGCCTATACTGGGGAGTTATTTCAGAATAACCCCCCTCATTTTGAAATAACAAGCAGAGTGTCCACACTACCCAGCCCGTTATTTCGAAATAACGGGCTGGTTATTTCAAAATCTATACTCCTGCTTTCCTCGCGGAATAACGCTTATTTCAAAACTGTTATTTCGATATAGCGTTAGTGTGGACGATCTGGTGTTGCTAATTCGAAATAGTTGGCCTCCACAGGCCTCTCACAGCTGCACTTGTGGCTTCTCTAGCCACACCTGCTGAAGCTCCACTGCTCCCCTTCTCCTGCAGAGCTTAAAATAGCAGGCTGCTAGAGAAGAGCTTGTGGCACATGTAGAGCTTTGCCATCCCTGTGCCATACAACCTCAGCCAATGGAGTGATGGCAGATCCCAGCACTCCCTCTGAGCCCTCCACGGCTGCGAGCACTCCTGCAGCACCCTCAGCTGCTACTGGCCAGGGGAGCACAAGCCTGGATTGGTATGGAGATCCTGGACCTCATCAAAGTCTGGGGGGAGGAGGCCAACTGCCAGGATGTCCCACCAGAAAGTGCAATGCAGATGTGTATGGCTGGATGGCCGCCAGCCTGGCCGACAAAGGCCACACCTGGACCCTCGACCAGGTGAGGATAAATAGCTCTGGCAGGCCCACAACAAGGCCAGGGAGCAGACCAGGCACCCTGGGGCGGCACCACATGTGCCATAACTACAACCAGCTCAATGTCATCCCAGGAGGGGGACCAGTCACCTCCTCTCTCCCATCATCATGGAGTCTGACCAGGACATGCTCGGCATCAGCCTCCATGAGTGCAGGATTGTGGAGGAGGAGGAGGAGGCCTGCCAGGAGACCATGCCCACCAACCAGGACTTGCTCCTTACCCTGGAGCCAGTCCCTGCCCCAGGATGTCTCCCAGGCATCGGACGACTCCTGGGAAGGCACTTCAGGTGAGTTCTATAACTTTCCCTATAAACACGTGGGGGCAGGCAATGAGCTGAGAGAGGCTGCACACTTCTCGCTCAGTCTACTCAGCCTGGGGCTACACAACAGCCTGTGCGTGTGGGTGCACATGGAGCACCAGTCTTGAGTATTCAGCCCCATGACCCTCTCACACAGGAACTCTTTGGTCCTTCTCACAAGGTTCGTGGACAGGCCTCCCTTACTCCGGCCTCCGTGGTGGGACACCTTTCCAGGACAAGCCACCACTAAGGAGGATGGGGTCATGGAACTACACAGCTGTGCCGCACATGGCACAGGCTCATGCCTGCACTTGGGCAGCATCCACTCCCAGGCAAGCGCGGCGATGCAGAGGAGACTGATCCCATGCATGGGAACCTGCCAGAGGAAGAAAGAGGAGGGGAACACACTAGCACTCTCTCCGGCAAGCGGTGTCTGCTACTCACACACACCTTCCCCAAACTCCCCCCCCCCCCAGAGGGCAGGGCTAGAAGTTCTCTCTCTGCAGGATGCCACCACTGCCAGACCCGGCATGTGTGGGACACAGAAGGAAGCTGAGCTGCCCCATCCCACCCTCCTGCCTGGAGGCTCCTGGCCTGGCCGGCACCTTCCCATGACTGCTTGTACCCAGGCTGTGGGTGTTGCGATGCTCCCCTGGGACATCTGTGACCCTGCAGGAAAGTGCCCGCTGTCTAGTCAACATATGGCCTTGCTTGAAGCACATCACCGTCATCTGAAATGAGACCTTCGGTGTCAGCTCAAAGGTTAGGGCTAGGCTTCATGCACAGTGTCTCCTGGGATGACTACCCTTGTAACTTTTCTTCACAGCTGGGACATCTGTGAGCATGGCGCATCCACCACCTCCCATGCCATCTTCCTGACTCCATGGGATCCGCCAGAAAAAATGCACCCAGGAAGGCCTCAGGAGGGTGCAGATGGCCTGCCTCCAGTCCCTCACCCAGGGGCTCGACAAGGAGCGCCAAGAGTGGGCCACTGACCAGGAGGCGCACCAGGCTAACTGGGAGCAGTGGAAGGACCAACTGGTGCACCAGCACGAGGCCAGTGGAAGAGAGTAGTGGGGAAGGAAAGGCACACAGGGGGAATGCAGGGGCCTCTTGTGGAGAGGAACAGAGGAGAGTCTCACAGCTGGCATTGGCTGAAACTTTCTCTTGAGGCCTCTCTGATGAGCACAGCCCCTTGATGTGCTCATTGAATGGCACTGGTGTCCGGCTGCTCATATGCCCTGGCCAGCTGTTCAGCCTCTGCCCTGCACCTTGCCAGGAATTCTCCCCTTGCTCTCACAGAGGTTGTAGAGCACACAGCGGCTGCCACAATGAAGGGGATGTTGCACTTGCTGAGGTCCAGGCAGGTGAGGAGACTCTGCAACCTCCCCTTTAAGCAGCCAAACACACATGCACCGCCATGCAGCACCTGCTCAGCCTGCTGTTGAAGTGCTCCTTGGTGGGTCCAGGCTGCCCACGTAGGGCTTCATGAGCCAGGGGAACAAGGGATAGGCTTCATCGCCTAGGATGCAGATGGACATGTCCACCTCCCTGACTCTAATGGTGCAGTTGGGGAAGGGAGGCGTGCCAGCATGCATCTTTTGGAACAGGCAGGAGTTCCAGAAGATGTGGGCATTGTGTACCTTCCATGACCAGCCAACGTAGATGCTGGTGAAGAGTCCCTTGTGGTCCATGAGGGCTTGCAGCACCATAGAGAAATATCCCTTCCTGTTCATGCATGGTGTTTGGGGGCCAGGATGGAGATGTGAGTGCTATTTATGTCGCTTGCCCCCCAGCATTTGGGGAAGCCCATGGTGGCAAAGCCATTGATGATGCTGTCGACATTCCCCAGAGTGATGATCTTCCGTAGCAATACATGGTTTATGGCCTTGGCCACTTTCAGGACTCCCTGACTGTGGGTTTCTCCACACTGAACTGATTCCCAATGGAGTGGAAGCTGTCCTGCGTGGCAAGCTTCCACAGGGCAATGGCTACGTGCTTCTGCAAGAGGATGGTGGGTTGCAGTCTGGTGTCCTGTCACCTGAGGGCAGAGACAAGCCACTCACAGAACTCCAAGGTGGTGACCTACCGCAATGGCGGAAATTCTGGGTCAATGGTGTCTAGGGGATTGAGGGGCATTTGCAGCAGCAGGAGTGCCAGGATCTGGATGAAGGGATTCTCTGGTTTCGGCTGGTCAACGTCCTGCTGCAGCACCACATGGGCAGTCTGCACAAACTGTGCCATGAGGTGCAGCACAAGGTCCGCGAGCCTGGCAGTGCATTGCTCCCGCTCCAATTTTTAAATGCTGTGGTGTCCGCAAGGTCAACCAGAGCACACTGTGTCCGTTTGGTGTCCCACGAGGGGGAAGGCAGTGGACTGGCATGTGAGATGCGGCCTTAGAGAGGAGCCCTGAAAGCACGCGTCACAGCTTGCCTGACCAAGCAGCCACAGGAAGTGTCTGCCCTCCTGGTGCCCTCCTCAGAATGCTTCCAGGAGCTCTAAATCCGAGGCAGGTTCCAATCAGTTATTGGAACTATTGGAAATAACGCTATTTCGAAATAATTCTGACTAATTTTGATGCTTCCCTGTAGTGGGAGAGGCCAGACTTGTGCAATCCTGATAAATAGTTCCAGGTGATGGAATTTTTGCCCACTGTGTGCAGCTTTTTTTGCAAGCTGGTAGAACTTTGAAAATCCCTGAAGAGTGAAGTCATGTATATATGTGTGTATATGAGTTACTGGGCTAATTGACCCATTATTGGATATGACCCAAAATGTCTCTTTTTATGTTCTTAAATCTGATGTACAATCACTGTTTAAGCTATGGGAACTTTGAGTGTGCATCAGGTCATAGCACTGGGTAGCTGATGTTATTGCAATCTCATTGATATGTCTCTGTAATTCCCAGATATTTGTTTTTCTATCCTGAACAGTATTATTAAGATTAAATTAGCTTTTCTTTACTTTAGATTCTAGATCTTAGAATTGATTAAAAAAAGAGAGAGCACTTATTTTTTCAATAGAAATTTTAAAAATTGATTAATTGTTTCATCAAAATTTTTAAACTTGGAAAAATTCATCCATGACATGGTATCATATTTCTTTGTATAAACCAAATTAGGACTAACTACTTTTTGGACCTTCCTGGTAGCTTTTGACATCTCCTGCTTTCACTTCTAAAGTAAGTTAAGGAAAAGACTTCAGAAGTTTTAAACAGTTTGAAGACCCTGGGTCAGTACAGCTCTTAAGCATGAATTGAAATCTAAGCCTCATGGACTTTAGTGGGACTATTCACATGCTTAAAATTAAGCATGTCCTTAAGTACCTTGCTTAATTGATGCCTAAACTTTGGCACAGATGTGTCTGTTGTGCTCTTTGGTATATTCCACTACACTTCTGAATGATTGATATTCTCAAACATGCCTGAATGGTTTTTCCTAGCCAAGAGAGTTGAACTGGAATAGATTGATAATAAAAGATCAATTAAAACATCATTGGGAAAAGCTCTATAGTTCAAAGAATCCATGGTCTCAGTTAGTCTTTATAGGCATTTAAAGGCTGCTGCTAGCAGGCCAGGGTTGGAAGGATGAGAGGAAAACAACAGCCTTCTCCTTTTTACATTTCATGGATCTTTAACCCTTATTTAAAGAAAATTTTGGATTTTGGACCAACTAACTGTGCTTGTAATTATATCAAACAGTTAAAAAAGCTAGTTAATGATGTTCAACATAAGTAATCATGTTAAATAGTGAAATTTAATTTCTTAAAAACTTAAATCCTCATATCTTTTGGAATGCATTGTACTATAGGATGTCTGAGTAAATTAAATTCTCCCCTGCACACTAAAGCATCAATTTCCTTATGGTAATTATCTGCTAGATTGGATCTGTCAGTAGCAGGGAAGCATGCCTGACATTATACCCTCTTTACAAAAAATGATTACAAAAAATTAAGACGAATGAGTAAAATTAAGGCTGCGGCTGGTAAGCCTATATAAAGCTCTCATAGATCACTTTACATAAGATACCATTGTACTGGATACTAAGCTTTTAATGACTAGTCGCATAATGAGGTGAAGTCCATTAAAGAACGGCCAAGGTAACCGATCACAGAGATAAGGGCTAAAAAATGATTTTCAGCCAACTAGAAGCAATTTATTATACACAAAAAACACAGCTCTAACTGAAATGTCTGGATGGATGAGGAACTTTAAAAAGTTGACAGGATTTCCTTCCTGGGAAAGTTTTACAAATATGATGGGAGTCCATCTCTGTTACATTTTTTTTTATTTGCAATTCAGTGCCCTAGAAATGGTTCTTATAAGCCTGAGCTGTAGCACTGGATTTCATTAGCCCACTTAAAAGATAAATTAGAACTAGGCATGGCTGATATAATGGAAACTCATTGTCCATTGCCCACAAGCAGAGTCTATATAGAAGCAAGCTAATTGTTGCAAGTCAATCACTATTGAATAGGGCCTAGTGCTTGAAGCTGCTTTAGGAAAAGCAGTTCACATTGGACTCTGTGGACATGTCTCCACTGCAATAAAACACCTTTGGCTGGCCCATGTAAGTGGGCTTGGGCTGCAGGAAATTAAAATTGCAGTGTCGATGTTCAGCCTTGTGCAGGTGTCTGGGTCATGGGACATGAGACCAGGATCCAGCCCAAGCCAGAATGTCTACATCACCATTTTACAGCCTCACAGCCTGAGTCCCAGCAGCCCAATTCAACTGACCCAGGCCAGCCACAGATGTGTATTACAGTGTAGACATACTCTGTGAGACAGAACTAACTATGGGGGGGGGGGGAGGGAGGAGGGAGGTTTGCAAAATACCAGGGCAGGTAAGTTATTGTCACAGAGGCCCTGATTCTGCAAACACAGACACGCGAGCAACTTTCCCATGTATAGTCACTTGGATTGCATGTGAGTATAGTTAAGCACAGGTTAAAATGTTTGCAGGATTGGGATCATGTCTGTGTTCTATAGTTTTGAGGAAGAAGGGTTCTGAGACATATAGTTTGGACTTGGCTCTGATTCAGAGTTGGAGCTGGGGATGACTTTCAGATCCGAGGCACTGATTCGGTCATTAGAAAGTTAAGGCCTGATCCAAAATCCACTGATGTCAGTGGATGTCTTTGTACTGACTTTTTATGACCTTTGGATCAGGACCTCAGTGGTCAGCTGCAATTTGGATAAAACTTTTCCAAAACAGAACTAGATAAATTCATGGGGGTTAGGTCTGTCAATGGTTAGGAATGGTGTCTCTAGTCTCTGTTTGTCAGAGGCTGGAAATGGATGACAGGAGAGGGATCACTTGATGACTTCCTGTTTCTGTTCACTTGCTCTAGGGCATCTGGCATTGGCCACTGTTGGAAGACAGGACACTGGGCTAGATGGACCTTTGGTCTGACCCACTATGGCCATTCTTATGTTCTTATAACTAGGGTTATTCACATTTGGAATTTAGCTTTGGATTATGCCTAGGACTGAGAAAAACCAAATAGCATAGTTAGAATTAGCTTTGACTGAAACAATTTTATCAATATTCTCATTAAGCACTTAAAAACAAGAAAGTAGAAGTTGCTTATTTCTCATGAATGAATGTGAGCCACGGTTATTTCAATCATTTCTCTTTTATTTTCTCAAATCATTTTAAGGACAAGTTGATTAGGTTTACAGTCTGCTGACTGTATCATTGTTTCAGCTGTGTAAATACTAGCATATTTACCGTGTCAAACTGTTTGTGGCTAATACAATTATATGCTTTTCACTGATATCTGATCTGCTAATTAGCTGGAAAAACACTTTGATTAGGGTGACTGCTTACCCAAATTATTTAATTGTCCACAAGCAAGGCTGTCAGCAAAAAATCTGAAATTGAACCTAGGAAATGCAGTAAAATTTCACTAGCAGCTCTTTACTAGCAGTTGAACATAGAAATACAAAGTGCAATGTGAAGAGAAAAGGACCAAAAAGTAGTTCTGTGTTGCTTTGAAATTATTTTTAATAAAATAATAACATCACTTAACTTTTATTTAGCCCTATTTATCTATATATGTCAAAGTAGTTTGCAAAAGAAGGTATTATTAGCTCCATTTTATAGATGGGAAAATTGAGTCAGGGAGAGAGCTAAAGGGACTTACTCAAAATGGATGACAGTCAGGGTCCACACACATTTAAATAAAAGGAACTTGGTTTTAAAATAAAGATGGCTAAGTTCTGATACTAACTGCAGGTGTGCAATACAGTCCACAGTCAAAGCACTGTGTAGGATCCTTTACTCCTACACAGCCATTGAACAATTAGAAGCTGTCCAACATTAATAATAAATTCTACAGGAGAACAAAAATACTGGTAGCTGTGGGTAGGTATACATTGCAATTAAATACTTTTGGCCAGCTTGAGTCAGCTGACTTGGATTTGCAGGGTTCAGGCTGCAGAGTTATCAAATTTCAGTGTGCATCTTCAAGCTCACGGGGAGCCCAAGATCTGGAACCCGATGAGGGGCAAAGGTCACAAAGGCTAAGCAACCAAGACTGAGCCAGCTGATGTGAGCCATCTGTAGATGTTCAATTGCATTTTAGACAAATCCATAGTGTATACACCTTGTCAGAAAGCTGCTACTCATACTCATTACCAAAGCTAGCAAAGGAAATGCCAGCTCACACAGTTGATCTTGTCAGATCTCATGAGCTCAGCGGTCAGGCCCACTCTCCACAGTACTTAGATGAGAGACCTTCACTAAAAATCCAGGAAGGGATTTTGTGGATTGTGGTGATTTTTATGGCAGTCTAGAGCCAATGCCTCATTCTTCTCTTGAAGCAAGATGCTATTTTTTCAGATGAGACATTAAGCTGAGGTCTTGACCTCTACTCCTCTTTAAAAGTCATATAATAATTTGTATAAGAGAAGGGGGTTTTGTTAGCCATGGTGCCTAGGCTTTAATTCTTGTGTCGACAATTGTACTCATATTACTCTGCAGTGTGTTGGATATACTATTCTGCTTCATCTTTTCCCTCTCCTAATAGAATCATAGAAGATTAGGGTTGGAAGAAACTTCAGGAGGTCATCGAGTCCAACCCTCTGCCCAAAGCAGGACCAATCCCAACTAATCATCCCAGCCAGGGCTTTGTCAAGCTGAGATTTAAAAACTTCTAAGAATGGAAATTCCACCACTTCCCTAGGTAACCCATTCCAGTGCTTCACCACCTGCCTAGTGAAAGAGTTTTTCCTAATATCCGACCTACACCTCACCCACTGCAACTTGAGACCATTGCTCCTCATTCTGTCATCTGTCACCAGATGGATGAAGAACAGCTTCTCTCCATCCTCTTTGAAACTCTTCAAGTGGTTGAAGGATGCTATCCATTCCCCCTCCCCCCCCACTCTTTCCTTTTGTAGATTAAATAAGCCCAAATCCCTCAACCTCCCCCCATAAAACATAATATGTTATTCCCATCTCAGTATACTACACAGAGCCCTGTTGAGCAGGTGGTAAGGATCTGTTCCATCTCAGCTCTGAGGGGAGTCACTGTCTCTTGAAGAACAATCTCTCTGAGGTTGCCACATGCACATGCTGCACCAATTGGTTCAGATTTCTTCCATGCACAAGGAAAATGTTTTTCTTCCTGTATTGATCTCCATCAATTCCAGCCCCACCAGACTGGATCTCTCTGCCTATCACTAGGTAATTCTGAAGGGAACAAAGGTAAAAGTAGTTGATTGAAACTCAGCATAAACCAGGGGCTTCTAGCCACCAACTGGGCAACACTTTGGTTTAATTAATTTTACCATTTAGTTTACCAGTCTTTCTCCAATTAAATGTTTTCTCTTTCAAATTGTTCCTTGATGTTGTACAGATTTTTCTGCCACTTCAGCTGTGATGCTTTTCTATTTTTGATAACATTTTAGTAAATAAAAATGCTTCAGCCTAAAATGAAATAAAATGAAGCTTTTGAATATCTTATCCTACCTCTTGAAGTAAATTAGATTCTCCATAATCATTTTCAGGATCAGGAATATCACATTTTCTGATATCTGATAATTTTCTACCATAGTTGTTTATGTGTATTGTTTACCCAACAGACATTTCTCTTTCACTTGGATATTCATTACTAAATAATTCTGTGAGAAGACACAGGCCATTGATTTTTTGCAATTTGCATCACCACATTCTAAGTTATGTTGAAAGCTAAGCTTTTTGGTCCTCTTGCTTTGGAAGTACATTAATATTTCTGTGACCTTTACTAGATGGCAGATGAGAATCATTAGGAATAAAATAACAGACACCAAAAGAAACCAATATTTTAAAATGCATATTTCTGGTGCTGGCCTTGAAAGGAGCAAGAGGGAGAAGAATCTACTATGACAAGACTGTAAACTTTATGTAAAGTTAAAATAAATTGTTCTGCTGTAGCCTACACTTTTTTCCATGTCAAAATGTTTTATTTTTACACATACTATGCAAAATAAGAGCAAATATATTTTAGTTTTTTTATACATGTGCATTTTTCAAAACACAGAAGGACTTGTTTAAGGTATTTAAGAAAGTATAGAATGGAGTAGTTGAAGACATGCTTATTCACCATATATATTTAGGTTGCTATATTAAAAGCATGTTCACAGTGTCATGAAAATTATTTTACACTGAATGACTTTAGGTTAATTCATTTCCAAAGCCTGCATGTTAAATAGCAATGACGTCTCTATAGTTTATGAGTGAGTGATATTTCTTTTTGTGCCCTAAATGTTCAGCTTTAAATTCTTATTTTTAAAAGAAAAACAACCAATTTCTACCCAGGAAACTGTCTCTATCTCAACAGCATTGTTTTGCAGTGGTTTAACTGCACACCGGAAGCCAACTCTGTTCCTGTTCATCTAGGTACCTATGCCATAGCAAAACAGGGCAGGTCCAGGAATGATTCATTAGTGACTTATATATGCGCTGCTTTATAAGTGGCAGATACATACTAAGGCCCTGATTCAGCAAGGTGCTTAAGCGTGTGCATAGCTTGTATTGCCAGTTAGATGAGGATGAGGGAAGGAGTCATTTGGATGTACACATTTTTGCTCTGCCTTCTTTGAAACCCAAAAGATGAAGGGTTCTGTCGGTAATGCATGTCTCGTAGAAAGTGAAAGTGACTTGAAACTAATATTAATAGCATTTCATTGGCCCTCTTTTCTCACCGTTTGCTTTTTCATTTTTCTCAGTTTGGTCTAACAGCATTAACAATTAAATGTAAACCAACCTTTTAGAATTTTTTTGTATTATGTTTGGTTATCATTCTAATATAAAAGGACATTAGTTTTGTTATTTTAAACATATGGAAATCCTGAACCTCAGCAGGTGTAAATTGCCAGAGTTCCATTAAAGTAATTGAACATTGTTTCTGTTCATTGACATCAAAGGGAGTTAGACTAATTTACACCATCTAGAACATCGTCCATATTTTTTTAACTTGACAACTGTCTCTTTAAACCACTGTACTTTCTATGTGTGTCTGTCATGTATAATACAATCTAATAGAGAGGAGCGGAACTCCTAATTTGAACCCACTTGAACTTTGGAGAAGTTTGGATTTCTCTTTGGAATGTGTGGGTC
This sequence comes from Rafetus swinhoei, assembly GCA_019425775.1. Lineage (NCBI taxonomy): Eukaryota > Metazoa > Chordata > Testudines > Trionychidae > Rafetus > Rafetus swinhoei. The sequence goes on from CM033424.1 coordinate 157,974,788, forward strand.
TGACCCATCTCCAGTTTAAAATGTGATAATTGTTTGTTTCAGTGGGATTCAGACTTTTAAAAGTTGGGCCCTGATCCTGCAATGCCCCTCCACCCAACGGGACGTTATACGGGCACAGGGGAGGACCAGGGCCCTAGAAGATTTAATTTGACATTCCTGAGGTGCTTTCTGCACCCCTCCCCCCCCCCAAAAAAATGCTGCACCCAAATTCTGCACACAATATTTTAAAATTCTGCTAATTCTATATGTCAGTAAATGTGGAGGCTCCAGCATGGCACTGAGGAGTACAGGCCTCTGGCTGCACAGAGTGGGAGATCATTCTGCCGCTCCTCCCTGGTATGGAGACTCAGTGGTGAGGCTGCACCCAGTCGTAACACAGTGCAAGGACTGGGCCTGCCCCCGAAATCCCCAGTGCCCTGTCCCTCTATGCCATGTGTACCAGGTGTGGAGAGGGGGGTTAGTATGGTGGGAGCTACATGTGAGTGGAGAGTGTTCTGTGTGGGACAATTTGGGTGTGGGAAGCTCAGTGGGGAATCTGGATGCACTGGGGTTTGTTGAGGGGGACGGTCTGGATGCAAGTGTATTGGAACTCTGCAGGCGGGTCCAGGTGAATCTCAGCAGGGGTGGGGAGTCTGGGAGCAGGGGTGGAGGAGAGGATAGAGTTCAATAGGGAGGTGGATTCAGGTACAGTTGATTGGGGCTCAGTGGGGTGGGGAACTGGGTGTGGATGACTCCTCAGGGTACTCCAGGTGCAGGCCTAGAATTCGGCAGGGTTGGTTCTGTGTGCAGGGGTGAGGCTCAGCAGGAGGCTTAGGGTACGAGGAGGTCTGGATGCATGGGGGTTAGGTGGATAGGGGAGCACTCCCTTTAGTGATCCCTCCCCCTTGCTGCTGAGGAGCGATGGGTGCAGGAAGCAGGGGAGGGAGAGTTTGCAGAGTTTCTTGCAGCCTGGGGAGAAATCTGAGAGTGGATCAGACCCGGCCCTGGATGCTGTGCAGAGGAAGAAGAACTCCCATCCTCCTGCACCAGCTAGGACTAGCACCTGAGCCTGGAGCAGAGAATGAGCCACTCGATGGGTCTGCCTCAGTCCCACCAACTTCCTCACAGTGATTTACCTCTGTGTCAGCTGCTCTAGGCCCCAAAACCTACTGTTGGGGAGGGTCGCATGACCGTTCTTGTGGCTTCTCTTTGCTTCCCAGTCAGAAAATCAATTTTTTGTGGGGAAGGAAATAAATCTGTGGGGGACATGAATTCTGTGCATGTGCAATGGCACACAATTCCTCCAGGAATAAATGTGAACACCATTTGAACACTTCTCCTTCTCATGTATATTGGTAGCGTAGCATTTGGAGCTGACAACAAACTTTCAAGTGCCTTTGTATAGTACATATTAATTCAACAAAACATAAAGGATGAAATTTGTAAGAGTCTCTGTAATTATGTAGGAAAAAGTCATATACTCATCTAGTTTTGCAAATTCCACATGTACTGGCATACCAAGTAACTGTACATTTAAATATGCATCTGGGTATCCACTTCCCTGATGTGCAAATTAAAATTTCTGTTTTGTAGATTCAAACAGAGACATACGCACACTGACCAGGACAAACAAGGTGAATAATTGACAGACATGTTGCATGGGTTTAAGAAGAAGGTAATAACTTCATTCATTATGCTTTGGGGAGGGCACTATATTGCCTGCCCCCGTTCTCACATATCAGACATGTAATTGGTCGCATAGTGGGTTACAGGGCTTTAAGCACAAACCAAACAATAACTTTAAACCTTGGGTCTCATTTAGTTCTGGGATCTGGCCCTTTTATCCTTTACTCACACTGCAGGTTGTGACAAGTCAGTGATCATAACAACATTATATGAACCTCAAGTCCTATTGTTTCTAAGTCAGCTGTGCTCATGAGAGGCTGTGAGGAAGGTGAGAACACCCACCAAACTACATGCCAATAAAGGAAGCTAGTATGATCCAGTAGTGAGGATGCAGGTCAGAGAGTCAGGAGGTCTGGGTTCTTTTCTTAGCTTTGCCACTATCTTGCTGTGTGACATTGGGTGTAACTTCTATATATTACAGTTTCTCAGGAGGTATGGGTGGGGTCTCTCCCACCCTCGACCAGGCCTGGACTCTGTACACCACTATGCAGTATATAAGAGCCACAGAAACCCCCTTAGCAGTCTGTGGGAGAATATTCTCACTGGAAATATGCTGCATACACAGGCCCATCACAGACACTGGTGCCAGTGGGATGGCTAGGGACTAGAGTGAGTGCACAGTGCGATGCATATACTTGGCCATGGTGCCACCATATGGAATCCAAGATAGGCTGTTGTACCTAGCACACCATGGCCTAGGGACGTGAATGGTTAATTGGCTAACTGGTAAGCATCACTCCGTGAGGTTACATGTAACCGTTGGGGCCCACCACCGGCAAGGGGCACTCCAGCTTGGCCAGAGCAGCTCCCACCCACAGCAGGCCTGGCCTGGCACACCATGAGCAGGGGTGCTCCAGTCCAGCAAGAGCAAGCCCCGGTGGGCCTGACTTGGAATTCTGAGGGAGGGGGCAGTCCAGCCCAGATGGAGCAGCCCTGCCCATGATGGGGGGGGCAGCCCCTCCCGCTGGCACTCGTTTAATTGGCTACCAGTAAAACAAAGTTTAATGGGTTAACTTAGGATTTTACATCCCTACTGTGGCCAATGGGAGATGCGAGTAGATGTGCCTATGGACATGCAGGTAAATAAAGTGTCCGGTGATGCACCAGATGCTAACACTGATGAACTGTGTCCATCATGCAGGCGGGTTGTTGCAAACCCTGGCCTATAATCTTACCCTATGTATGTTACCCATCCTTGTAAGGAATTTTAAGAGCTACTGATGAGAGGTACACAGGATGACTACTTTTAATATGTTTTTTAAAAGTTATATATACAGTCTACACTGCATATTGAATACAGTATTTATGGCTAATTGTTCTATTGCACCAGTTTCTATAATAATACTGCAATTCAATACAATAACTATCTTTCAAGCAGAAGAGTCCTCCTGCTTCTGAAATGATACAATAGCAAGTCATGCATACTGAGTATAGTAAGACCACATAATAAAGACTAGCACATCCACACAGACACCCACTTCTGTATTCTTTTACTATGGTCCCATTTTTAAGGGACTCCACACATTTCCTTCCTTCCCACCATTGGTCATTGAGACTTGCAGTCAAACTGGTAGCAGGACTCGTTCTTGTTAAACTTTAATTGTTTCTCTTTCTACCTTGTTGAAAGAATTTTGAGGATAAACTGGAGTAAGTACTTGAGACAAAGGGCCATGGTGATTAAATCGAGAGGAGTGTCCACACTTTGCTATGTATCTGCAAGTACAAAAAAAGAAAATATTAAAAAAAAATATTTTTTCACATTTCTCAGAAACACATTCAATGCTAACCGATGTGACCACTGACTTTGGGGGAAAATTATGCAATTCACAACAGTTCCACACTATTAGATTCAGCTGGCTCAACAATGGTGGCAAGAAATGCATCAAAACAGTCTTTGGTGGCACCCTCCCCCACCCAGCCTAAGCAAAATGTTCTATTGTATTCTGAGGTGTTATGGTGAGCCATCGAGTCAGATTACGACTTCAAGCAGCCAGCAAGGAATTCCCTTGACACAGGAGAACTTCCTGATAGCATAAATCTAGCACAGGCAGTTCCTACACCAGATGTTCCCAGCCCCTGGCATGTGGACCATTTAAGGACCCTATACCAGTGATGTAAGGTAGAAGAATTTCTGTTGTAATTTTTATCAGGGCTAGAATTGGTGCAGAAAAGACATCCGATTCAAGGAGCTGTAACTTCCTGCCTCCCCCTGCTTCTCCTGCACGAAGCCCAGACTGGTAATAGGACAGAACTTGGCTTGTGATGGGAGCAATGGTTGAGGACTCAGGTTTTACTGAAAGTAAGTGCTATGAGTGCAAACTCATTTGCTTGCACTAAGAACTCGAAGATTTGTTACTGCTTTCCCATATTTTGCTTAGAAGAATTAATTTATGTTGCATTGTATACACTTAAGGGATACCACACATACACATGAGTGAGTTTAATTCTGCCTTTATTTACACTTATACAGCCCCACAGATTTCGATGGGTGGGTCACATGAGTATAAATTAGAGCAGAATGAGTCCAAATGTCTTAAATCCTACTTTACCTCTTTTGCACACACGTCCCCAAACAAATCCATTCTCCTTTTTAAAACTCCTTCTTTCTCTTACAAAGTGCCACATGCTCAAAATCTTAGAAACAGCAAGCTGAAAGGAACCAATCCTTCTTTCCAAAAGCAATCAAATGCTATCTGCATTCAATTACAAGTATACTACTTATTTAAACAAATTTGTGATAACCCTGAGTTGAAAAGATAAGAAGGCTTAATACAGTAGAACCTCACAGTTACAAACACCAGAGTTATGAACAGATCAGTCAACCACACATCTCATTTGGAACAGGAAGTATGCAATCAGGCAGCAGCAGAGGCCAAAAAACAAACAAACATAAACCAAACACAATATTGTATCATACTAAAAGAAAACTAGTAAAGGAATAAAAGGAAAAATTGTATAAAAAGATGTGACAAAGTAAGGAAACAGTTTCTGTGCTTGCTTCCTTTAAAGTAAGATGGTTGAAAGCAGCATTTTTTTTTTCTGGATAGGAAAGTTTAAAGTTGCATAAAGTCAATGTTCAGACATAAACTTTTGAAAGAAAAAACATAATGTTTTGTTCAGAATCATGAACATTTCAGAGTTATGAACTGCCTCCATTCCTGAGATTCATAACTCTGTTGTAATGATAAGATCATGATATTTGTACCACATTATGTAGTCTATAGATTTTTTTCCGATAAATGTCTGCGGATAGATATTTCAAACAGAGACCAAAATATAAAATGTTGCAAAACAAAAACATTCTACATCCTCTGTAACATACCCTTGTAGCTCATGTCTTGACAAAATATTTCTAAAGTGGTATTCAGCTCCCATATTTTAGTTACATTAAAAGACTTTGAAATTATCTATCATTCAAAACCACAGTATCTGAGAACCACACTAACTAAACTAACTAACTAACTATTTATAAAAGAATAATATATTCATGTTCAATGATAAAAAGACAGTTTTGTGCTGTTTTATAGCCTATGTGACCTATTGATTTCAGCAGGTTTATAAGGAGCTTAATGAATTTCACCCCAGATATTGTGCATCTCTATTCAAACTAAATAAAGTGCAGACGTTGTCTAGAAGATTGCCAGGTCTGTCTACAGCTGATATTTTTATATGAACATTCATTATATTATGTTAGCAGAAGAAGACTACTGTTATCTCCTACGTTTCTCTTAATTGTCTCTAAGTAGGAGTTACAGAACAATGACAGTGCGACACATTAAATGAGGTAGCTACAGTGATATCCGTCGAGAGCCCTACATATCAATAAAGTTACAATAAGGGGAGTCCATAAAGGCCAAAATGTAGAAACAAAATGGATCGTCATCCATGAAAGCAATAAGAAAGTTAGATAACCTCCTCACAAAAGAAGAATAGGGATCCATTAAAAAAATCCACTCCATTTCCTGGTTAGAGCGATCTGACTCAGGAACATCAGAATTCACCTCTCCTTCACAGCTCATTAATGGCCTCATCCTGCACTACTGAAATTAGTGGGACTTTTTCCATTGATTTCAAAAGGTGCAAGATGAAACTGCACATGCCGTTCTTCAATATACAGTATACTGGGCTGACCAATTCTTGGGTTCTCACAGGATCTGGATTTTTGTATTTAAGACACCAGTTTCAAATATAAGGCTATATCCCACTATCTTAACTCATGGTGAGTAGTATCTCATTTCATGAGTAGTCCCACTGAAATAGATCTGTTATTTACTCATAGAGAAAGGCAATTCTCAGCATGAGTAATGATGGAAGAATTTAGTCCACAGTACCTGTTTTATACTCTCTCTCTCACACACTGCCTTTCTCTCATACATCCCTTACATAAGCCCTGTGACTACCTTTTTCTCAGAGAGACCCCATTAGCACAGGACAAGAATCCCTTCATGCATTACAGAAGAAAATCCATGCCCTGCCATATGGATTATTTTTTGCAAATATCATGACAAATTATGTTCCTATTTTTAATAAGTCTAATTGTAGTACTAGAGAAATGCTTAGTTGCAATGCTTACTGCATTTGCATGATAACCCCACAGAAAGCCAAAGGAAATAACAGACATATTTTACTTTCTCAGATTGCATTTGCACCTGAATCTTTGCTTTTGAAATTTAGTATTTGTCTGAATGCTGCCAGTGATCTCTGCAGAGGTACATCAGCATCCATGTGTGTGACATTTAAAAGTAACTTGGTCTTACAGCAAGCTGATTGAGTTCAGCTCGATTAGCCAATAAAATCTCCAAGACCTTCTTGTGTATTTTCAATCTTTGTAACCTGTAAACTGCTATTACAGAAGAATGCCTATTTTCCAAGTACAGCCACACAAGAAGAAAGGCAAAGATATCAGGAGAGTGTGCCAGTGGGTTGCGCTCTATCATAAACTGCTCTGACAGAGGATTCTTTCGTAACTAGTCAGCTTCCCAAAACTTGTATCAGTGGTGCATAAGTGTATACTGTCTTAAAACTAATCAAAATAAAAGAGTGTTTAAAAGATAAATGTTTTAGGTCACGTCTCCACTTGCAGAAAGATCAACACTGCAGCAGTCAATCTTCCAGCATTCGATTTAGTGGGGCTGGTAAATCAAACACTGAGGGCACCCCCATTGACGACAGTACTCCTACTGCTTGTGAGGATAAACTTAAAAAACAACAAATGGTCTGGTAGCACTTTATAGATTAACAAAACATAAGGGAAGTCAATGGGAGTATTTCTTCCGTAAGGTACGTTGACTATAGCTACACATTACGTGTAGATGGAACTGTGTGCCTTAAGCCAACCTTCCACCATACTGTGGACCTGGCCTTTGAAATTAATGGAGACTTCAATGTAATTGTGAAGTTGTACATCAGTAGGAGGAGTGGGAGGGGGAATAGTCCAAGATCCGAAGGGGCATACAAAAACTTATATGGGAGAGGACAATGAATAATTATTAAATAATTCTCTAGCAGCTTCTGGGAAAGAAAGCAGGATGTAGAATCACAGGAGGGACTTTTATGATGAAAATGTTTCATAAGGCACTCAGCTACTGCAGTGATTAACCTGGTATAGAACGGAAAAACAGAGTACTGACAATTTTCAGCAATTTTCTGTGAGGAAAGCATCTATATCTTGAGGGCTTCAGACCCCCACAAAATGCAGCCTCATTTTTGTCATTATTAAATTTAAGTTAGTCTAAAAATTCCAGAATAGACAGATCTCAATCTAGACATAATCACAGGGATCATAATCTAGCCAACATACCCATGACATAACATGGAAACAATCGCTATTTTAGGACTCCTGGTTACCTTCAGAATTAATGTATATTTTAATGAATTCCTGTGGTAAGCTCAAAAGGAATCATGAAAACCAGGAATGATCTTAGATCTTGGATTTGACTCCCAATATTTTTCTTTAAAACACGGAAATATCATGCTTCAAATTTAATTGTTTTTAATTAAATAATTATAATTAAGACTTTTCTTCTAATGTATCTGAATAAATTGTGCAATATGTCTTACACTTACTTACCCATGCATTTGTGCAATTATTGATGGAGATGTTGATGGAAGATTAGAATTTGCTGGGTGGGTTGCTGTCCAATGAACCTTGCCAGTATATCCAGGGATATTTGGAGTGCTACAGGAAAAAGTTAAAAGGGGGAAGGGTAGGAAAGAACTAAATTAAATGAGTGAAAGCTTGAAATAATCAATCATAGACAGTTGTAAAGCTACTAGCTTGTGTTTCTATCTCTAACGTGGATAAGTGATACAGGGTGTAAATGTGTGATATTATATTGTATGGAAGCACCAAGATTGATCCCCAACTGGTGTAAATTGTCACAACTTCTTTGACATTAATGGAGTCACAATACTTTATACAAGCTGGAGATATAGCCCATGAGCTCAATTTTGATTACAGAGAGCAAAAATCAGTTCTCCAGTGTTTCTCATCTTGTTTTGAAATTGTGGGTTTTACTTGATTGTATACTACTCATGACCAAGAATAACATTTCGTTGAGAAAAAAGAACTAGAACAAGTGGTTCACAAAACCCTAAGGCCAATATTTCAAACATGGGTTACATTTTAGGTGGGATTTAGGTTCTGATATCAAACATGGCATCTAGGTATCCCGCTTGAGGCAAATTGTTTACCTATATGCAAATTTCCTGCAACAGAGGTCCCTAAACTTTTTTTGAATGTTCCCTATGCTTTCAAAATTCATGTCACATAAGTGGCTCTCTCCTTCTAAGAAACAGTATTTCCATGGATGCCTGGGGTCTGGGAACACAGCCCATGAGCACCCTTTGTCAGCTCGGAAGGGTGACATGCTCCAGAAGGGTGATCCCAGCCTGACTCAGACAAATGAGCTTCACCCCTCTCCTCGTGCTCCTGGGACTCCCCTGCGTCACTCATGCCAGGTCTATATTAGGGAAGAAAGACAACCTGAGATATGCAATTCCAGCTATGAGAATAGTATAGCTGGAGTTGACATACCTTAGGTTGAATTTCTGCAGTGTCCCCACTGTGTAGGCCCACTGTGTAGTACTAGGGTTGATAGGGGTGCTTACTAGACACGCTATATCGAACCCTGGAAGACTGATCTCCAGAGCAACAATCAGGGTAAGTGGAGGCAAGCCCTCACAGGCTGCAGGCCTTTCTGGCCCTGGCACAATCCCCAGTATGCATGCGAATGAGCCTGTGCTAACAGGGAGAAACTACTTCTCTAGAGGTCCCATACACATCAGGTTCTGAAGAGATAAATGAGCTTCCAACCTCCTACCTCCCACCCTCCCCCTTGCACAGGAAGAGATCACTCCCCCTCACACCTTGTACCCTTCTGTCTCCTTGTACTTCCACACTGGCCGGAACTGAAGACTCAGCTAGAGAGACATATTCCTATTTTATCAACAATATTTTTGAAGAAACAAAAAAAAAATTGCAACTAGTCAGGACCTCAGTCTTCTGATAACCTCCTTGTGCCCACCTTGTCCCCTAAGAAAGGGGCCTCAAAATTTGAAAACTACATCCTTCAACAATTCTGCAGTTTTCCAGATTTCAAGTATGATTAATGGTATATATTATTCTGAGTGGTTTTCCTAAAAAAAAAAAAAAAATTTGTTCCTGTTCTATCGGATACAGAGCATTGAACCATCAATACATTTTTACCATATACAAGCTATTTAAGACAGTTAGAAAATCCAAGGTAACATGAATTTGTACTGGTGTCTTAATTAACTACCCATATGAAGAAAATAAACAAAGATGTGCAATGATACAATATGATCCAGGGAATCCATCCTGGATTATGGCGAAATCTATCAAATAATTTAAGCACGTGTTGAACTTGAAGTATGTCACTTGCTTAAAGATAAGCACTTGCTTAAGTGCTTTGCTGGATGGGCAAGAATACTCAATACCTAGCAGGATTGAGGCTTTGTATGTTACAAGATAATTCATACAAAATGCTACACATTGACCATCAACGATAAAGAGAAAAGTAAAGTTTTCATGTGTGATGCAAAGTGATTGTGAAAGATTTCAAGGGCAGCACAACTGAAAGATCAACTCCTAAATGGCAAGAGTTGTTGGGAGAGGAAGAAAAGGGAAGAGAGAAGCAGACTGAAAGAGAGCTGGAGGAGCAAAAAGCATGTAAGGACTGAGAGGGAGTCCATGCATAGTTAAAAAATGACCATTTTGATATGATATAGAATAGGAGGTAATCAGTTATTGGCATTAGCAGTTAACTATTTTGTCTTCTTCCAGTTCAAAATAGGTAACCATTGAACTATACAATTACCCAGACTGCCCAGAAACAAGCAGACACGTCTTTCATGACAAGCTGTTTCAGCCTGTGACTCAGCTAAGTACAAGGGATTGTAAAGCTTGCAAATGTCACCCTTCTGTGGATTTGTATATTTTGTGGGTAATAACAATGCCCATTTAAGAACTGCTTCCAAGGTGCTTTCAGACAGCTATGTGCTCCCTAGAAAAATAAATCTTGGGGTGAAAGATCATACACAGGTGTTAATTTTCCATAGAGTGACCAGAAATCCCTTTAAGCTAAATACAGTGCAGGATGCAAGAATCAATCCATGGGAAACGTGGTTTATTATATAATTCTTTGACTGTGTACTTAGGCAATTTATGACTCTAATGTCTAACTGGGGATAATGTTAAAATGCTATATCTATAGAGTATGAGCTATAAAGAGGCGGGGAGGGCTAGCTCAGTGGTTTGAGCATTAGCCTACTAAACCCAGAGCTGTGAATTCAATCCTTGAGGGGCCACTTAAGGATCTGGGGCAAATCTGTCAGGGATGGTACTTGGTCCTGTTGTGAGGGCAGGGGACTGGACTCAATGACCTCTGGAGGTCCCTGCCAGCTCTATGAGATAGGTATATCTCCTGATAAAACATGATGGACATGTTGGAAAATTCATTTGTCATCAAAGAGAGTCACTCCTCTGATCCACCTAAGCTGTGCTCAGCATAGAAGGGAAAGATAACTTTTGTGTGACACCTACACAGATCCAATAGCTGAAGGAAAGCTGATCTGGTCAACAGTACTACATAGGAATAGTTTTGGGGTTGCTCTTTGTTGTATCTAGCTACCAATAGCTCCAAGGGCCCTTCCGTGAGTTTTTTTTCTAATCTCCTTTGCCATGCTCTTACAACAGCAGAAGTGGCTTGCAGCCAGAACAGCAACTGTATGTCATCTGAGGATTCTCTTTAATTATGAGGAATCCCCTATATAGCTGTTTAAAGCAGCATGTCTGTGACTTTGTGCCACCATAGCAGCACAAAGCAACTGCAGCAGGCCTGAGAATCAGGGCTAATATTGGGATACATTTTCTGAAATAGTCACAGTGGTGTGTGTGTGCAAAACTGTTTTTTTTCATGGACAAATGGACAATGACTTGGCTGTGTGCAGACCATCCAATTGCACATACACATACCTATTTGCATGTTAAAGTATCTATTGTGTGCATGCAAATCCATGGTTTTATAAGTACAAGGGGTACATATGTAGACAGACATGCATTTATCAATTTCTGATCATTTGTTCCAGAAGGACTATTTTTAATCTGACAGTGATTGGAATTTTACTACCCCAAATCTGTGATACTTACAACAGAAACTCATAGTTGCAAACACCCCGGGAAACAGAGATTTTCAGAACTCTGGAATGTTCGTAACTTTGATCAAAACATCGTGATTGTTCATTCAAAAGTATACAACTGAACATTAACTTTATAACTGAACATTAACTTAATGCAGCTTTGAAATTTTACTATGAAAAAGAAAAATGCTGCTTTTAATCACAGAAACAGTATCCTTACATTGTCTTTTTTTTTTTTTTTTTTTTAGTTTCCTTTTAATTTCAGTAGTTTACCTTTAAATACAGTACTATATTGTATATGCTTGTTTTGGGGAAGGAGTGGATCTCTGATACCTGTTTGGGTACTTCTGGTTCCAAATGATATGTGTGGGTAACAGGTCAGTTCGTAACTCTGGTGTTTGTAACTCTGAGGTTCTACTGTAATAACATATCATATAAAAATTGCTCATTAGAATCTCGGTTATAGAATGAAACTCTAATGACTTCCAAGGAATTGCACCAGAGAGAAAGAGAATTGGGGCCACTGCATGAAATCTCATAATATCTTGCAATATATCATAAGGCTAACTGAAATTAGCTCATATAACAACTGTATAATAGCATGGACATCTGAGTCTCATTATGCATTGTGAAGCATCTGATTTATAAAATCTTCTGACCTTTAAAGCTTGCAAAACCACCTAACCCAGCACTGCTAGTTACACAATTTAATTTCTTTCACTAACATACTTTCCTTGGAAAGAAGATAAGAGAAAAACAACATGATTAGCCAGATGTAACATACAAACAACAAAATGAGTGCAAGAGACAGTCCCAGTTTCAGATTTGTTCTAGATTGTTGTCTGCCTTTTAGAAATGATCCACAGAGTTAACATACTTCCTAGCACGCTGAAGGATGTTACACTGAAAATGGAAAAGGCTGTGTAAAGAGAAGCTAAAAGTACAAGGATACGAAGAAAGCCCATATTATGTTTACCAGATGCCCTCATAGGCACCTGAAGAAGGGGTGCAGAAATGTGCTGCGGTTATGCGTGTGATAAGGTAGAAGAAACTGAGGTTAAAAAAATACCCCTTTGGGTTTTGTTTTTGGATCACGCTGTCTAGTTCTTTTGTGTTTTCTCTGCTGAGATGTTAAACCAGATCACCTCGGCTGAAAAAAACAACTGAGTGCCAGGCTACAACTGGCAACATGCAAAACCCTCTGTGGTTAGGCTTCTCGTCATCAAGTTTTCTTTCTGTCACCATGACGTTTCTTTCATCCTGCTCATATGCTTCCTTGTTATTACACAAGCAGCCTTCAACTCACCCCTCCCCAAAAACAAATAGACAGACAATCCCAAAACCTTCCACCATATTCAATGCACAGGCAATTGAAGCTATGCAAGACCTAAGATTTCAAAGAGAAATTGGGTGCATCCATGTGTGGGTTCCCATTTTGAGACATTTTAAAGGGACTTGATTATCAGAAAGTGCTGAGTATCTGTTCTCTGAAAATTAAAAAGTGGTGTAAGTTGGGCTCCTGAAAACTAAAGCACTCAGAATGATTAATCACTTTTGAAAATGTACCTTTTAGTTCCCAGTGCTTTATCTTGAGTGGTAAACATGTTTACTGTCATTAACTCCATCTGCACAACAGATACTTGTGCGAAAGCTATTGCTAAATGATCCCTATATATTGCTCTTAAAGCAAGGAAGAGCTCCCACAGCTTCTTACAGCCCAGTGCTTCAGTTCTACAAAAAGAAAGCACCAAATAAAGCCATAACATACTCACATGAAGAGTTAAAGAACACCTACAGAAAGTAGAGTATCTAAGTCTGTTTCTGATCTCATTTACACATGTTAACGTGCGTCCTTACTCCTGATTTACGTAAATGTAAACTCAAACTCTGCCAAGTGGGTGAAAAACACTACTATGAATGAATGGCATATTTTGATTTGGAAGTGTTTCACATCCTCCTTTCACTTGTGTAAATGACAGAGCTGGGTGGGAAAGGTTTTCTGGGAGAATTTTCAAGAGTTCAAATTTTTTCCCATCCCAAAATCTAAGGGGAAATTCTAAATCTCAAAAATGTTCATGAACCCTTATCCTGAAAAAAACCTGTATTGGGTCAAATATAGCATACACGAATAAAATCTTGATACAAAATGTGACTTTTCATTCTGAATATGCCAAACAGAACCTTATTTTTTTCTCCCCAAAAAAATTTGAATCGGGAGAGTTATCAAAACTAAGCCTTTCCCTCAGTTTCAGTTTTGACCAATTATAATTTTCTGATTAAAAAGACGTTAATCAGAAACTCTCTTACCGGTTCTAGTAAATGAATACACAAGGTGCAAGATTTTGGAGGAACCCAGTCTCTATCTAATTATGATCCACGAAATGTCTGTTAAAACTTGAAGCTGGCCCAAGGACACATCAAAAAAATGTGTTAGAGCAGGGCTACTCAACGGCCCACAGCGGCAGAGGCGTAACGAGGGTGTTATGCACCTGGGGGCAAAAGCAAAATTTGCGCACTCCCCCCTCCCGCCGCCACCATGCAACAGGCCCCCGAACCTGGCGCATGGCTGAGCCCGACTCTGGGAGGAGGGGGGGAGGGAAGCTTGTACCGCGTCTTCCCCTGCTCCTTCCAGTTGGGGCGGTCACTGTCGCACTGTTGAAAATGGAGGAGTGTGGGCTGGGGGGCAGAGAGGTGGGGAAGAACCTTCAGCAGGCAGTGGTGGGTGGAGGAGGAGCAGCCAAGCCGAGGGATGATAGGGGGAGCAGAGGGGTAATTACCCCCCCACACACCTCCTTTGCTACGTCAGTGAATGTAACAGATTAATTTGCCTGTTAAAATAACACTCAGAAAAACTTTTAAATAAAACTAACACACAACATGAGAATCGCCCTCACTTTCTTGAAGGCACTTGAAACAATAAGTAGCCTAAGGCTGAGGTTACACTGCAAGCGTGGCTTTCTGTCTGCCACAAGGACTTTTTCCTTCAGGCTGCCATGAGATGCTATCCTGAAGTAAAGGAGAGAGGTCTCTCTGAGCTGCTCTTCCAAATTTCACACAAACCATTCAACTGAAGCCATAAACATCAAAATTCAAGGCCAGCCTTGCCTTTGGCAGACTGCCTCGCCACGTATTCACAATCACACTGTCCAAACATGTATAAGACTTTTAGTTGAGAAAGCCAAGTTAATCCCAAGTCTCTGCTAGGACTGGGAGATGGGGGTGACCTATGGAAAACACCAGCATTTTCTTTGGAAAATCCACAACAAAACGTGGGGGGATCGATCACCTCAGTAATGCCAACTCCATTAGAATTGAGGCTCTGATTATCCAGCACCAGCTGAGGTAGAGCGGGCACTACATGCACATGTCTGATATACTTTTACCAAAACTGCTACCTGCCCAACTCGCCAAAAGGAGAAAGGAAACAGGGAGGCCAAAAGGAATGGTTTAGAGCAGTGTTTCTCAACTTTTTTTTGTTTTCTTTAAATAAAGCACCCCTTTAAAAAAAAATTATAAGTACCGCCTTTTTTTTTTTTTAAAGCACCCCTAGTACCTACAGTTTTCAGACACACAATTTTTTTTTCTACCATTGCAACATATTTGTTTAAACAACTCATCGTATCCCCATCACTCCTTACAAGGTATATTGCCCATGGAGGTCAATGGGGCTGGGCTATTTTATATGTAAAGGTACTGAGAAATGTATATATGTCAATACCAAGATGGCCATGCCTCTATTATGTAAATAATACAGAATACTAATTGCCAAATGAGACCACTTCCCAACCTGCTTACAAAGGGCCTAATACAATTTAAATTTTAAGCTAAGATTGAGCCCAAAACAATCTGTTGATATGACCCAAAAAGATCCAGATAACATTTAGTCACCCTTCAAACACAGAATGGACCAATCAGTAAAAGCCCCACAGCCTGGGGCTGCCAATGAGTGGGATAGGGATCAGGTGCAGGATCTGGGAGGGAGGTGGGGGGCAGAAGGGGGAGAGGTTGTGAGGTCTGGGTGGGATGTAGGGTTCAGGAACAGGCTGAATGTAGGGTGTCTGGCCAGGAGGAGGGAGCAGGAGCAGATTGGGGGTAGGGTGTCTGGCTAGGAGGGAGGGTGCAAGAGGGGGACTTGAGTAGGAGTTGGACCTCCCTGGTCTGGCACCCTCTGGATCTGACTGGTCACAGATGAGGAATTTTTTGGACCAGGAAAGGTCATTTCAGGGCTCCTGGTGCCATCCCCTCCCCACTAGGCTTCTTTGCACCTCCATCCCTTGCAACCTAGCTGAGCTGCCCACCGCTGGTTCCCTGCGCCTCCCCACAATCCAATGGAGTGCAGCACCAGTTCCCTGCACCCCCTCGCAGCCCAGCTGAGCTCCATTTCCCTGCACCTCCCCCCAAACCGTGCAGACCTGCTGAGCCTAGTGCTGGTTCCCTGCCCCTTCTTTCTTGAGTCCAGCCCCAGGTTCCTGGCACCTCCTGCAGCTCAGCTGAGCTCCGCGCCCAGCACCTCCCTCCTCCCGCAGCCCAGGGGAGCTCCCTGCCCAGCCCTTACCCCCTGGAGGGAGAAGGGAAACAGCAGTGTGCAGCCGCTTGAGGCTGCAGCAGCTGTTTCCGGGACATTTTCAGTGTTTATGGGGGCACCGGGAGATGAGATTAAAATTTGCAAATATCCTGGATTTTATGGGGCATATAGACAGCATAGGCTGTGCGCTCTACTCCCACCCCAGCCTGGTACCCTCCTAGCATGGCGCCTGGGGGCAACTGCCCTTCCCTGCCCCCCCTTCGCTACACCTCTGTCATGCGGCCCACAGCCTGTTTGTTTGCGGCCCATGGTGCGGTTTGGGTTTACATGGGGCTCAACATGTGGCCCGCAGGTGGGATCCTTTGAACATGGCTGCACTAGGAACACGCTCCACAACGGCACGTCAATATAATGGTCTTCTGTTGATATGCATTTTAGTAGTTAAATTCCAGGACTGTCATTGCTCATTAAAAGTGCTGTCATATGGGTGGAAATCGGGTAAATATTGCATTTTATTAATATCAGCAGAACTGACTTAAATGGGGCCTGCGTGTTGTGTAGTCTTGCCTTAATCTTTGTATTCGTGCCCGTCAGTGTGAAAGAATCTATTTGAATATATTTGCATATATACTTGCATGTATATGCAACCACACTTAAGTTGCAGCCCTCAGGATGTGCTGTGAGTATCATTATGGCCCCCGGTGCTTCAAAAGTTGAGTAGCCCTGAGTTAGTCTGATCTCAACATGTGGGTATATTTGAAGTAATGCAACTGAAATCACTGAAGTTCCCCTAATGTGAGAGATCATAATCTGGCTCAATATGTTTGGGAGATTGACAGTAAAGGTGCTGATAACCCAGCAGGAATAGCTACAAAGAAAGGGGATGAAAGTTATGGGAGGAGAATGGTTTAGACTTGGAACTTTAGGTGATTTATCCTTTAGATGTTGCACGTACAGAGCTCCCACTGCAATCAAGAGCTTGCAGGAGTGGTCCTCCATGAACTAATTCTGCCTCTGACACCATCATCATCTGTGGCCTTGAGTGAGTCACTTACATTTATTTTCCAGATATGAAAGTTGAGGAAATGAAGTTAACTCTTGCCTGACAGAAATGTTAAGGAGATTAATTAGGTAATACGTGAAAAGCGATATTAAGCAGAAAATATTAGATATCAGTTAAACTTTGTGTGTGGGAGTGAGTGCATATACCACTGCCCTCTAGTGAATGGAATGAGAACGGCTGATGTATGGTCACAGGCCTATTGTTAATGACAGCCAGACAATCTTATTTAGCTCAGGAGTCAGGGGTCAGTGCTTTGAAGCAAAATAATTTGAGTTTTGTCCTCACTAGTTGTCTAGTTCCTGGGGGCTGTGATATGTAGCAGAGTGAGAAACAGAAAGTTCTGTTTGTTACAATATGAAAGATACCAAATAGAATGAGAGAGAGAGTAGGAGATAGATCCAGTACAAAAGCTGCCACTTCAGGCAATCTGTTAACGCTCACTTTAAGATGCTTTTGTTATGCAAGTTGGAATTTACTAAGTCTTACTACATCATGCATTAGTGAGTTATAGCCATGCCAGGAATAAAAAAAGAATTATTCATGCAGCGTCTGTCACACCAAGCGTCCCCCACATGAATGCTACAGAGGAAATCCCCATCAGCAGTGTGGGAGTTTTTTCCATTGACCCTTAGAACACCTGCAGAACTAAAATATCACTTAGACCATAATCTCATTGCAGCAGCTGCTGGGGGAAGGGGTCAGCTAAAGGAGAAAGCTGGTGACTAGTTGATGGAGGAGAAAAAGATCTATAAAGGCATTTAAATAAACAGAGTGAGGTGACATCATGAATGCATGTGCTAAAGTAAGAACAGTTTTTTTTCCTCAGTACTAAAAATTAACCTTATTGCACTTTTGAATGAAATATTTTTGTTAATTAACAAGAAAGAATTGTGTCATTGCTTATAATAATCATGTGATCTGAAAAGAGGGTGCACAGGAAAAGCTGCAGATGATACAAAATTACACAAGATAGTTATGTCCAAGGCTGACAGCAAAGAGGATCTCCCAAACTTGGATGACTGGGCAACAAAATGGCAGATGAAGTCAATGTTGATATAAGTGCAAAGTAATGCACATTGGCAAACATAATCCCAAATATATGCATACAAAAGGATTGAGTCTAAGTTAGCTGTTTCCACTCAAAAAAGAGATCTTGGACTCATTGTGCATAGTTCTCTGAACACATCTTTTCAATGTGCAGTAGCAGTCAAAAAAAAAAAAAAAAAAAAAAAAAGCTAAAAGGATGTTAGGAACCATTAGGGTAGCTCCTTGCAGACAGGGGCTGCTGCCGTCCCGTGTGGAACAGCAGGCGAAAGCTTATTTTTAATTTGGCTCCCCACACAGACCGGCTCCTGCCTGCTGCCCTTCGCTGCTGCCTCTGTATCAGGTGGCTCCCCTGAATGTTCTTCATTTAAAACTCAGATTGGTGGGCTGGGACTGAGCCAGACTGCCAATCCGAGTTTTAAATGCAGAGCACGGAGGGGGTAGGAATGCAGTTAACTGGTACATTAACCGATAAGCCATCGCTTATTGGTTAATCTGTTAATGACTACTCGGTGGACATCCCTAAGAGAAAGACAACAAAAATGATTAGGGGTATGGAAAAGCTTCCATGGGAGGAGAGATTAAAAGAACTGGGACTATGTGTTTTAGAAGAAAAGGTGACTGAGGGGAATTTGATTGAGGTTTATAAAATAATGAATGGTGTGGAGAATGTGAACAGGGAAACATTAATTACTCCTGCACATAAGAACCTGGGGTCACCAATGGAATTAACAGACAGCAGGTTTAAAAGTAACAAAAGGAAGTACTTCATATAACAGTCAACCTGGGGAACTTGTTGCCAAAGGATGTTATGAAGGCCAAAATGCAGTAAATTCAAGGAGGACAGGTACATAAAGGGCTACTAGATCAGATGGTCCAGGACACAGTCCCATGCTCTGTGTGTCCCTAAACTTCTGACTGCCAGAAACTGGGACAGGACACAGGAGAGAGAACACTTGATAATCGTCCTGTTCTGTTCATTCTCTCTTAAACATCTGGCACTGGCTACTGTCAGAAGTCACGGCACTGGTCTAGATGGACCATTGGTTTGACCCAGTATGGCCATTTTTATGTTGTTTTTTTTATTTATTGGGAGGGTAGATTTCAAAAGCAGCTGAAGAATTTAGGAGCACAAATTCCATTGAATCCTAGTGGGGTATGGGTTTCTAATAGGGATGTAAAATCCCATTTAATTGGTTAATCCAGTCTGGCCAGCGCAGGGCGCCTGGGCCCGCCAGGGATAAAAGGCTGCTCCAGATGTCTGAAACAGCCCCTGCCTGCAACCAACCTGGAAACACCATGGACAGAGGTTGCTCCGGACGCTGCTCCAGCCCCCTCTGCCCAAACTTTCATATCCCTAATTTCTAAATCACTTTGGTACTTTTGCAATCTCCTCTTTGCTGTAACTGGCTCACGTGACTTGCCTTATTCTTTGAAAATGCCCAGGAATTGGCATTTCACCAGGGATCAGGCTCTCATTTCTCCCACAGTACACATATTTGCAACAGTTCATACATCCGTAGAAAGATTTGGAAAAATATTCAGCAGCCAACAAATCTCATTGTGACACTTGGGACCAATTATTCATAACAACTCAGCACCCTATAAGCATCCAGCATACTGAGCTCTTTTGGAAATCTGCCCATTTGTAGCTGTTGATCTACTTTTGAAAATCTGGACCGCAGTCCACTTTCCTCATTATCTCATTACCCATAACTGCTCCCTTCCTGGTACTTGGCCAGCTAAGTAATGTACAAAACCAGATTCAATATTCATGTTTCTTACAAACAAATAAAAAACGAGCAAACTATTTAGTCCAGCTTGTCTCAAATCCCAAAGTGATTCCCAGAATAAATGAAAAAGGCCCCAATCCATCAAAGCACATTAACATGTGCTCAATTCCATCCCTATAGGTGCGTCTACAGAGGAAGATCAGAGATGCCGCTGTTGAACTTCCAGGATTTGAATTAGCGGTCGAGTTAAGACAGCTAATTCGAACTGACAGGGGCACTCCTGTCAATGCTGGTAATTCTCATTTCACAAGGAGTAAGGGAAGCCGAAGGAAGAACATTCTCCCTTCAATTTACTGCAGTGTAGACAGCACCAAAAGACGAGTTAGGCTATTTTGACTTCAGCTACACAATTAACGTAGCTGAAGTTGCATATCTTACTTTGACCTAAACCCGTAGTGTAGACATACCCATATGAGTAAAGCACTTATGCACATGTGTGAGACCCATCAGTTACAATAGGACTTATACAGGAATGTGCTTTGATGAATTGCAGCCAGGGAGAAAAGACAGAAAGAAGGAAAAGAAAACAAATGTGAAAACAAGCAATAGGGAGACAAGTGTAGAGAGGAAGAGGAAGCCAGACAGAAGTGAGGGAAAGGTACAAGACACACACAGAGCAAACCTAACAACTTTTGTGCTAGTATTGCAAAGAAAACGTGCAATAAATAACCAGAACATTTACTCTGGAAGATCACTTGACTACCACATACACAGAAAAGTTTTATGTCTGTCTGTTTCCTTCTCTAATGACATGTATTTCACTCTTCTTAAATCCTAGGTTCTTTCAGTCCTCAGACATGTGTTCCAACATAACCAAAATGAAACAGGAGGAATGGATCAACCCCAATGTATTTACAGCCAACTCAGGAGTGAATCTGCAAACAAAATGTCCTTAACAATGGCCTTCTCAGAGCTGACGTGGTGATTTGCAGGGTATTGTCATTCATAGGTGCTAACTTCCCCTCTAGCTGGGGGGTGCTTGACCCACCCACTGCCTTGTCATGCCTCCATTTCATCCATTCCCCTAAGGCCGCACTTCCTTCCCAGCACACCTCTTCCTTGCATTGTCCCCTGAGTTTGCCTCATCCCTGCTCCTCTCCTTCCTTCCTGGAGTGCCCTGAATGCTGCAAAACAGCAGTTTGCAGCGAGTGAAAGGTGCTGGGAAGGAGGGGGAGGAGTTGGTCAGTGGAGCACCATTGGTGGGCTAGAGATACAAGCAGAAGGGAGGACCTTGATTGCTGGTGGGTGCTAAGCACCTGCTAATTTTTCCCCATGGGTGCTTCAGCCCCGAAGCACCCAGAGAGTCAGTGCTTATGATGCAATTTAGGATCTGTTACTGGGTGATGAGGAGCAGGATACTACACTGAGAAATCAATGTCCAGGTCATGCTCTCATGGCAACCCAGACTGATAATGCTGGGCCACTGAGCCAGACCGCAAATACAGTTTTGATTAATAAAAATACAAGTTCACAAGTTTAGCATCTGTGGTTGAGTCACAGGTTTCATAAATGGGATCGGAGTTCCACTAGTTATTTTGCATCTGATTCACACAGGGAAAAAATGAAGGTTTACGAGAACACATATGTCTCTGTATCTTTATTGTATTTCATGCTAAAGGAATTCGTGAACATACTATTAAAATCAAGATTCTAACAGACCACACTTGAAATAGTATTATAGAGGAATTTCAGTCTTGTGGTTAAGGCACTAGACTGGGACACAGAAAATGTGGGTCTGATTCCATGACTGCTGCATAATCCCTGTCCAACTCAGCCAAATCACTTAATGTCTCTGCATCTTGATTCTCCATGTGTAAAGTGGAATAGTATTATTTCCTAGATACACAGTAATCTCTTCAGGGTAGGGACAGCACCTTGCACAATGAGTCCCCAGTCTTGGTTATGGGCTTGAGTTAGCACCCCAGTGCAAACAATAATGACCAGAGTTTGTTTTTCTAGTTCCTTTACAAATAAAAAAAATGACTTTCTGTTTCCCATAAGGGTTGAATGGATCAGTCCAAGAGGAATAAACCAACCATGCTCACTCCCACCACCTCTCCCCTCTTTTGTCTCTGCAACCAGGCCCACTGTCTGCCCCCAGAGTTCTAGTTTCAGATTTGTTACTGCTGTTACTGGTAAATGCCTTCGTGCAAGGATGGGGGAACAACATGAACTTGCCCCAGAGCACTACAGGTTGGACCTCTCTGGTCTGGCACCCATGGGACACGACCGGTCCCAAATGAGGGAATTTGCTGTGGCTGCTGCATCCCTGGCCCTGGTCCCACTATTTTTGGTTTCCAACAGCTGCTGTAGCTGCTGGGTCTCCAGCCCCGACCCTGCTATCATGGTTGCCAAGGCTGCTGCAACTGCCACATCCCCGGCCCTGCTACTGGGGCTGCTATAGCCCCTGCTGTGCTTCTGGGGCTCAGGAGCTGATCCCAGCCACAGCCCTGCCGGGCTCCAAGCCCCTCTTGCCACTGGGGCTCCCAGGCAGGACTCCCTGGTCCAGGAACACCCGTGGTCCTGCTGGGCCATGGATGTTGCTGGATGAGGGAGTCACGGTTTTGGGAGGTCCAGCCTGTACATGAAAGTCATGTCATTTTAGTGCTTGATACAGGAATTGCAAAACAGCGACTATATAAACTGCTGTTGAATGCAGTGGAAGAATAATTACTTTTCACTTATCATTTTAAATTACAGTAAGCTTACCATGTAACACCAGTACATACCAAATAGTAGGTAAGGTCTAACAGTAATGAGCACTGAATTCTCAGATGGAAGTCTGATTTGCAAGACACTCACTTTCTACAGCAGCCTATGAGATTTCCAGCTATGTATTTGTCAGTCCTTCTGGCTACAAAAAGTCCATGTGGCCTACAGTCACAGTTTATATTTCTAAGAGAAGATCAGGAAAAACACATGGCAAATAAAGAATGCTGGCAATGTGGGCAGGGAATGTGGTGCTTATCTGGACAGTGCCGCCACTTCAGTATCAAAGTGAAAGTCTACATTGCAATAAAACTCCCACAGCTGGCCCATGAGCTCAGGCTGCAAGGCTATAAAACTACAGTGTATCTGTCGAGGTGTGGGCAGGAGCCTGAGCTCTGTGACCCTGTGATGGATGAGGTTCCCCGAGCCTGGGCTTCAGACCAAACAAACCTGGATGTCCACCTGCAATTCTATAACCCAGCACACCAAGCCCTGTGAGCCTGAGTCAGATGACATGAGCCATTTACTGCATTGTGAACATAGCCTTAGGGTTAGCATAGTGACCATATGTTTTTTTTAAAAATGCATTTCGGGATAACCATTTTCTATTCTTTTGCACTCTAACTCAACCTGAAGTTATGGGTTTCATACAGACTGGATGAAATTCTATGGACTATGTTTTGCGGGAGGACAGACTAAATTATCGTAATGTTCACTTCTGCCTTTAAGATCTATACACTTATAATCTTTACTTTAGGCTTAGTGGATAAGGTCTGTATACTAGGGGTCAGATTCTGATCCGCTTAATCACAGGGAATAACGTCTTATTATGTAAGTACTCAACACTGAAATTAGTAGAGCTACCTGAAGAGTAAGGTGCTACTCAGTGTAGGGGTAGTAGCACCTAGTGCTATTTAAACTAATGTGCATTCTGTATTAAATTAATGGAGAGGAATGGAGCTAATGATTACTAGAGCACACAATAAAACCAGCCATCGCCACACCTGCTCCATACACTTGTTAAGCATATGTTCTGAAATTTGTGACGTGGGCCCATCTCTCTAAAGGGGGAGAGAGGGAGATTGCCTTTTCTGCAGAAGAGACGGGAAATATTTGTACAGCTTATTTTTTTCCACACTTCCCATGGTTTCTTTACAAATGTGGACTTCCTGTGTTCACTGAAAACTATAGAAAGAAAAGATTTATCCACTGTATAAAAATAAGAAGTTTGTTCCCATTTTTATGTGTAACCCCAGCTTTCCAGGTAAATGCTTCTGACCAGCTCACTCTGCTTAAGACAAATTCAGGAAGACCATAAAGAGAAAAAAATATATTTTTCAAGTTCATACTGAAAGTAAAAGGAAATAATATACTTAATGGAATACAAGCAGCTTTTGCAAACACAGAGGACATCTAGTGACCAAAGCTAGTAGTTACTTGTTTAGCATTAACAACACAGTCTATCATCAGAGATCCAGTTTTCCACGACAACCCCCCCAAAATTCTCTGGTAAAAAAAACATTAAAATCCAAATTTTTCCATGATTAAAATGAATTGCTGATTTTTTGTTTCACTAGCCACAACATATATAGGTATCACTTGAACAAGGTGACCATACCACATCCTGTTTTGTCCAAGACATTCTCCCTTTTTAAGCCCTGTCCCAGATATCCTGACTTTTTGGGCAAAACTGAACAAGAGCAAATGGGGCAAATGCCCAGTTTTCCCAAAAGTGGGGCACTGCTGAAGGGTGAGGGGAGCAACACAGAGAAACATTTGGTGGGGGGTTGGGCTGTCAGTTCCAGCCTGGGGGAGCTCAGGCCAGCACTGTGTAGTGTCCTGTTTTCACTTTGGGAAATATGATCACCCTAACTTTCAGTAAAATTTAAATAATGTTTTCATTTTTTTTTACAAAATATAAAAACTAAAGATTCTTTGTAAAAATGCAAATCCTGTGGTTTTCCTCACAGCAATCAGATTTCTAGAACCCCTGTTTATTATTCAGAAACAATGCCTTTTGTTTGCTATCTATGGACATGGTCATTAAGAGTGCATCTACACTGTACCGTTATTTCCAGATAACTAGTGTTATTTTGAAATAACAATGTGAGCATCTACATAGCCATTCCGTTATTTTGAAATAATTTTGAAATAACAGATGGCTTATTCTGAAATCTGTAAACCTCATTCTACGAGGAATAATGCCTATTCCGAAATAGCTATTTTGACATAAGGCATGTGTAGATGCTCCACTGTCGGTATTTCAAAATAGCCCCTCACCAGGGCCGTTCTAAGTTATTCCTCCCAAGTGCCTCTTGGGGCTTTAAATTGAGATAGCACATCTACATTAGGGAAGCCTGTCTCAGACTAATTTTGAGGCTTCCTTGCAGTGTAGACATGCTATTTTGAAATAAGCTATTTTGGAATAACTATTCCGGAATAGCTTTTTTCAAAATAGCCATGCAGTGTAGACGTACCCTAATATTGAAATATAACATAGTAACATCTAGCTGTATATTAATTTAAGGATGGACTTTTCCCTACCACCTTTCCCCTCAGAAAAAAAACAAAAACGCATGTTGAATTCCAAAAATTGCTGTCCTTGTGGTATGCTCTAAAAAATTCAACATCTCCTTGTAGTGATTTTGTTAAGGACATCATATTAAATGTGACTTGACTTTTTGTTGAATATTGTAGTTCTGTGCATATCACAAAAGAACACTGCTATATAGCCACGTATCCTAGGTATGCAGAGCAATAGTGTACATAAACTGCTACTTTCCTCTCAAAAACTATTGAGTTCTTATACTTATTTCTACCAGGACTTTATCCTTCCATGTTTATTGAAAGTAGGATAAAAACTAAATAGTTGCTTTAAAAAGTTTACGATTTATAGAAGATAATAATTAGCAGTAGTATTAGCTGTCCAGCCTTATACACCTATGACATTTTTTTAATTCTGGTGCTTAGTATCAGGTACAAGTATTCATATTTAGGCACCTAATAAATTACTGTTTTCAGAAGTGATGCTCTTATTTAATCAGTGGGAATTGCTCAGTGTCAGCCTTATCTGAAAAGCAATACAATTAATGGAAAGACTTCAAAGCTTCAATGAACTTTGGATTGGGGACCCAAACTTTGGAAATTAAAATTGGAAAATGTTGGTCCTAGAACTTGGTTTTAAGGGGAGGGCATGGAGTTCTGGATGTTTAACTCCTCTGAAAATCAGGCCTGCAATATCTGAAGTTGGGAAACTGAAAACAGAAGCATCCAAACTTAAACTATTTGTGTAAAACTAAGTCTTCGTCAGTGTATCACCAGCAAAACAAGGAATCCCAGATTCCTGGCTCTCAACACTGTTCTGTAGCCACTGGACAATAAATAACACACTATAGAGACACGATGCATAGGCACTGTCATAAGTAGTCTGCACCTTCCAGTGTCTGCATTATCAGATTTTTATCTGTTCGTAACCTGGAACCCTTAAACTCCAGTCATCTGAAGAAGTGGGCTGTGCCCAAGAAAGCTCATGATACCATCTACATTTTTGTTAATCTCTAAGGTGCTGCAGGATTATTCATTGTTTTTTAAGTTTTTCCATTATCAGAGTAGACTTAGTTTAACAGACAACTCTAGTTAGGCTATAGTATCATGAACAGGGCTCGACAAATCAGTGTATCTACTCGCCCGTGGCGAGTAGATTTCAGCCAGTCGCCCTGTTCACCGGCGGCGCGCGCATGCGCAATGCGGGGCTGGCGCATGCGCGGCTGGCGCATGCGCAGTGCAGGGCAGGCAAGTGGATTTCGCCGCGGTTTGTTGAGCCCTGATCATGAATAACAAACATATTACAGGCTGAACCTCCCTGCTCCAGCACCCTTGGGACTGAAGTGGTCCCGAACAAGGGAATTTGCCAGACCAAGGGAGGTCAGGCATTCGGGTTCTCCCAGGGCTCCCCTCCTGGCTACTGCCCCAGCAGGACCTGGTAGCCTGACCTCCTCTGGCCCAACTGCCTGGCTCTGCTGCCACCAGCCTGCTCATGGGGCTCTGCTCCCTGCCCCCAGCTCTGCGCATGGTGGAAGCTGCTCCCAAAGGCTCCCTGCTCCTGGCCCCGTGCGCGGTGGCAGCTGCTCTTGGGTCCCTGCCTCTGGCTCTGCTCCCGGGGTTCCCCATGGGAGGTGGGGACAGGGAACCCCAGGAGCAGCTGCCGTCCTGTGCAGGGTTGGAGTTGGGGAACTCTGGGAGCAGCTGTATGATAGCTGCTCCCGGGGCTCTCTACCCACACGTCACTACCCCTGCAGGCTGCTGCCAACCAGACTGGCTCCTTTCCCAGCCACACACAACCTCTGCGGCCAGGGCTCTCTGGTCTAGCAATATCCATGGTCCTGCCAGACCATGGAGTCCTGGCCAAGAGAGGTTCAACTTGTACTGAGAGATGGATCTGAATTTACATGTTTAACTTACATTATTATCATTATTATAAATGTTTTCCAGTGACAATGACATTATTATAAATGTTTTACATGTTCCACAAAAAGGAGGAAAATTGTTACAAAATGTTGATTTTGTGGAGGACAAGAAAGCATAGAAGTAGAAAAGAACAAGAAAAAGAATATTGAATACATTAAAATATATTCGGGAAAAAATAACCAGGTTAAAAGAAAAAATTGACATTGATAATCAATAAAAGACTTATATTCCTCAATGTGCAACATTTGAAAACAATCATTCCTCTGCCATATTGTCTGCATGTGTTTACATCAACATGATATCTAGACACCATCATCATGATGTTACTGCAAAAGTCACCAGATGGCACTCTTACACATATTCTTAAGACATTATTTTTCAGATCATGTGGGCACGTTCAGGTTTTGAGAAAAATACCGTATTATTGTTATCATAATTTTCTTTTGCAGTAGCTGTTGCAAACAGCAGGTTCTGCCTTGGTCTAACTACCATCAGTTCTTGAGCAGAGTAACTGCCTGAGAACAGGGCATTTGTGAAAGAATGATTCGCCTGCGTACTGTCTGACCATCTCTGTTTAAGGCCTGGTGTATACAGCATAAATAAAATAAACGATAATAAGAAAATACCCAGACTCCACATCACTCGTTTTTCCTTGATAGGAAATCAACCTGCAGTGCCCTAATATCTGCTACAAAAGGAGTGACAATATTAAGCAGATGTACGGCATGATATCTGCCCTAATGATTCTTATCCAACAGATTATATACTTGGTGAAACATAATAATTACTGAGGTGGAGAGGTGCTCCTACTTTATTTATCTTTCTCCAAAGTAACCCATCTATAGAACTGTAAGTTAATGAAAAAAGAAGCTTCTGCTTAACTTCTTTTTCTCCTGGAGTGTTTATTAGACCAGTTTCAGGAACAACTGTACCACAGGAAGTCTAATTTGGATATTTCAAAAACATGAATAAAAGGGGGTAAGAGAAAAATGAAGCAAGAAATCTGAAATAGCATCAGATTTCTCAAAGATGGATAAAGATCTATTCTGAATTTCTAGGTTAAGGGCCTATGTTAGTACAGTTTTATACTACTGCAACTAAATTAAAATGAGTAGCCCTGTTCAACACCAGATTGGAGGAGAGCAAGGGAGACTAAAGTTTTAGTGTTCCGGGAAGAATTCATGCATAGGTTAGGCTGCAGGTGTGGGGTATGATTTAACACAAATGTGAAGGATAAAGTTTGTCATACTGTACAAAATAATCCTATTAGCAAAATCTCCCATCATTTTGTACCTGCTGCTGTGGCTACATTTTGTGTATCCAGACAGAAGGGTCCTTTAAATTGGCTCAACTGCACTGATCCACTACAATGGTTGTCTGTCCTGTGTCTCTAATGGGCTTTGGTATGCTCAGTGAGCCAAGTAGTGGAAACCTTCTGGTGCCTAAAACCTAGCAATACCACTTGTGCAAGTGCAACAGTCCTTAATTCTGGTCCCTCCATCCAGGACAGGGAAAATCCTACTTCCTTTCTTGTTCAAGACTGGGCCTTTGGGCCTTTTTTCTTCTTTTTGAAAAAGAAGTAGTTATAGTAAAAGAAAGGTAAAAGAGGAAACATACTGAGCAGTTCTTGTGTAGCAAGGTTTTGTAGTTCGAACATTGCCAAGAGTAATTACATCTACACTGGCGTTGTCCAGGTCTTCAACATTCTCTGCTCCAATACAGCCACTGTTTGGACAAAAAGGAAAACCAAACACATATACATTTTACATAAGGCAGCTGGCAGAGACAGCTGACTCATATTTCAAGCTCCACATCACAAGAAAATACATGGAGATGAGCAATCCTGTGTGCAGTAATGTCCCAAGATTAAAACAAACATGCATTGAACTAGCAGCATATAATTAATGACAACTCTACCACATATGTGCAATGATCAGTTTCGAAACTGATCCACTGATCCAAAGCTGGAAGTAACGTGAGAAACATCTGTCATCCCTATTTTCTTCTTTGACTTTTACTAGGGAGCTGTGCCCCCTGCTTGCTATATTCATCAACCCCCTTCTCAGCTGCGGAGGGCCCGGGCCTGAGGCCACCCAGCCCTGGCTCTTGCCCACTCCCCCTCACCACCGGGGAGGGTCCAAGGCCATACTGGCCCTGGCTCTTCCCTCCTGCCTCCGGTCACCGAGCAGGGCCGGGCCCAAACCGTGCCAGGCCTGGCTTTCCTCCTGGCCGGCGGAAGGGGCCGGGCCCAGCTTTCTCCCCAGCTACCAGGAAGTTCTGGGCCCAAGCTGCGATGGGCTCAGCTCTCCACCCCTCCCTGCTGCCCTGGCTGCTGGGAAGAAGAGCCATAGGTAGCCCCAGCGCTCCATGTGGGCCCTGGGAAGGGCCAGGCTGGGAGTGGGTGGAGCTTTTGGGGCTTGGAGTGGGGGTGATGTGATGATGTCACTCTGTTGTCCCACAGGACATTTTTTTAATATGTAGAGAGAGTGCCATAGTAAAGTATGATGCCTTTGAGATGAAGACTCAATGGAGCCTCATTCTCAACTCACACTATAGTAAATGAGGAGTAATTACAGTGAGGTCAGTGGAGTTACCCATGAGTAAGTAGAGGAATTTCAAACCTTGCATTAGGAAGATGAGACAAATTGGCTAATTACATGAAATCAAAACTGTAAAATACATAATGTTTCTAAATCTTTACTTACGTGTAGAGAGGGATATGTTGAGTTCGAGAGCTTGGGCTTACACTGTTAAGGATAAAATACAAGATACATCAATTGCATCTTTTTTCTAATAACTAATATAACTGTTGCTAAGCAACCTTTTTATGCACCAAATGAGAAAAATAAATAGTAAATGACATAGAGACCTATTTTTGATGACGTACTTTAGTGGCAGAGGGGCAAGCCAAAGTTTTGATTTCAGAATGATGGGGGGACCGAAAGATTGAAAGATCCTGTACTGCTCATTTTTTGAGGAATACAGGATCTTTTGAAACGGGGCGTCGAAACTGCTGGGTTTTTTCGAAAAGCCCTGTTTGGAAAAAAAGTGGCGGTCACCATTATGCAAATGAAGTGCGGGATATTTAAATCCCCGCTTAATTTGCACTTTCGATGTGTCTAATTTACATCCCTCTGCTGACAGAGGGGTGTAGTTTAGACACACCCTGAGTGACAATGCTTTTTTTCAATGCTTTTGAAAACCTTAGTTGCTCTTCAGAGAGAAGCTCAAATCCCACTGACTAGGAGATGTGTCAATGTAACATCAAGTTTGCATTTGCTCTGTCATGCTCTGTCCCCCTTTTTCTGATCCATCACGTTTGGACTTTGCTGTCCTTCCCTCTTCACTCTGCTCACCTGTCTTTTCCTCTCTCGGGCACACTCTCCAGACATCTGTTTAATCTGCCCCTGGCTCATCTCCTACCTCCTCTTTATCTGTCCTTGGCTCACTCCTCTTTCCCTGCATTTCCCTACTGTTCAGC
Organism: Rafetus swinhoei; assembly: GCA_019425775.1. NCBI lineage: Eukaryota > Metazoa > Chordata > Testudines > Trionychidae > Rafetus > Rafetus swinhoei. Next base: position 158,005,195 of record CM033424.1, read on the forward strand.
TGAAATGCATTCTGAGATAATTTCTAACACTATACAAAAAGGACAAAGCCTTGGATTTTGTAAACATATACTACAAGTAAAATCTCTACAATAATAAAACTGCATCTGTTCAATGAAAAAAGTCAGAGGTGCAGCTATTATAGAATAATTAACCTCTGGGAACCTCTCTAGCTATTTGCCAACTTTCTAATCCCATAAAACTGAACACCCTGGCTCCACCCCCCTTCCTGAGGCCCTGCTCACTACATACCACCTCCCCTAGTGGCTCACTGTCTCATTCGCCTTCACTAGGCTGGAGCAGAGGGTTGGCGTGTGGGAGGGTGTAAGGACTCTAAACGGAGGTGCAGGCTCTGGGATGGGGCCAGAAATGAGAGGGATGTTAGATAGCGGGTAACAGAATAGTCGAGTAACAGCATGAATTCTTAGCGGTTAGTCGACTATTTTATAGTCCATGGGGGGAGGGAGGGGCGGCCGGCAGCCAGTGTGCTCCAGTCCCACTCCTGAGGAGCCCACAGCAACTCTGCACTGCTGCCTCTATATCAGAACTGGCCAATGGGAGTGCAGAGCTAGTGTTTGGGGTGGAGACAGCGTGCAGAACTCCAAGGTTCTCCCTCCTAGAAATTGGACCTTCTGGCTGTTTCTGGGGCTCAGTGCGTTGCCACAACTGGTGAGGACTAGACTGCGTTGGTTCTGCAGCACTGCCAAACAGACTTTTCATGACATGGTGATGTCTGAAGCCACCAGGGTCCTTTTCAACCTGGTGCTCCAGTCAAAAACCGGATATCTGTTCATCCTAAATCTGTGTAACTATCTTTGAAAAAGGAACTATAATATACACATGGAGAGATCCATAAAGGAAGCACGGTGATTAAGACAATGAAATATATTTTAAAAGAAACTTACAAATTAATTGGTTTTTGCGGTGAAGTAAAGGATCTTGTTTGAAATCTATCCCAGAGTCCTCCAACAACCTAGAATCACAAAGTATTTCTTGAAACATGAGCTCTGTGTTACACAATATCCTCTAATGTGATAAGCCGCATACATTTTTATTCCCTGATCTTAAAATCAGATCTGGCCTGTACAGATCCAGTTGCAGGACTGGGCTTTAGTTTCCTAAATATCATTTTACAATCAAAATGCAGTATAGAATCTAGAACAAAAGATATAGTGTTTTTATCCTTTTAAAAAAAGATACCTAAGTAAATTTAATAGACAACATGCCAAGTTGGAAGTATCAGCCAACTAGGTTGAGGGCAGTCTAGCCTAGTGGCCAAAGTCAGAGCCATAGTCTGTCATCAGGACCAAAGCCAAGGGTCAAAGACAAAAGGAAGAAACTTGTTACTAGAGCTGAAGTCATTCTTCAGGAGCCAGAGCCCAGGGTCAAACTGGAGGTCAGGAACTGGAACAAGCAGATTAGGCCAGGAGGGGTGCAAGAGAAGAGCAGGACGGAGACAGAACTGAGTACAAGGCAGGAGCAGCAGGAAAAAACTAGGTGCCATGGTGGGCAGTGTTCCCTCTAATTTTTCCCACCCTGGAGTGGAATGAATTTTCATAGGTGCACTGGTGTGGAGGTGATGTGTGACAAAGAAGTGGTTTGTGACACATCCCTTTCATATTGGTGCACATAACAAAGTTCATGTGGTCGGAGTGGGGTCAAGAGGTTCTGAGTGTGGGAGGGCTGAGTTAGAGGGCTGGGGTGCAAGAGGGCTTCAACTGGGGTGCAGGCTCTAGGGTGGGGCTGGGGTTCAGGGGCTCAGGGCTGATACGGAGGTTTGGGGTGCAAAGGCTCTGGCTGGGGATGCAGGTTCTGAGGTGGAGCTGGGGATGAGGGGTTACAGGAGGGGGGACTCCAGGTTTGGGAAGGGCTCAGAGCTGAGGGTTGGTGTTTGGGATGCAAGAGGGAGATACAAGCTCTGGGCTGGGGGTGTGGCTTTGGGATGGGGCTATGGATGAGGGCTTTGGAGCACAGGAGGGGGTTCAGGGCTGGGAGCGGGGACTCAGCATAGGACAGGAGGTTGGGGCTCAGGCTTACCTGGCCAGCCTCCTGTTGGGGACAGGAAGGAGGGGCTCCCTTTCCCTCAACCATGTCAGCTCGGTGCTCAGTGCCAGTGGGAACGGGCTCCTGTTTGCACTCCATGGCAGTGTCAGGGCTTGGGGAGAGAGGTCTTTCCCTGCTGCAACCTTGAGGCCTTGCACATGACTTAATAGGAAGCTGCACTGCTTAGGGGGAACTTAGGTGGTGGGCATGAGCACTAAGAGGCCACCAAACTATTGCTGCTTCTGGCCTAAGAGCCAGCCTGCTATCCTCTGCACCAACCAGGTTGTGTGGCTAATCAGGCAGCCTGCTGGAGGCCAGTTGCACTGATCAGGCTGTGAGGAGACTAACTCTGCTGCAGGTCTGGATTCCCAATAAGAAGATTCCAAAATAAACTGTTTCTCGTGGTCCTTTCACTCAATGGGTTTGGGGCTTAGGTTATAACAGTGATACCCAGTCTGCTGCTCATGAGCCACATGTGGGTCTTTCATGTGTAGCCTGCAGCTCTTCAAGGCTCCCTTGCAGAGCGCTACGAATAACTGATTCAAGGGGCTCCTGAAGGGAGAAAGCCTCTGCTTGTCTCCCTTCCTTCAGCAGTGTGGGGACTTGATTGGAGGAACAGGGCTAGTAAAGCTCAGAGTCAGAGCAAGCTTCAGGAGGGAGACCTCCTCTCTTTGTAGGCCTTGGCATCCAAGAATCCAAGGGATGTTGTAAATAGCATTTTGCTGAATGGAATGGTAAAGGTGTGGGTGGAGGAAACAAAATGAACAGCATGGTGTGTTCACCCAACCGTTTAGCTAAATTTAGTTTTCATTGCACTGAAAATGTATTTGAAAATTTTAGAATATTTAGTTCTATTCATAGTTATACATTGAAAATTACTGTATCTATGTGCTTGGTGGGGTGGTGCATAGGGCATTCAGTAGTCGTGTGGCTTTTGGTTAGCGGTGTTTGCAAATGTGGCTCCAGAATCACTTAATTGTGCACACCACTGGGTTGTAACAAATAACCACCTCTGTTATTAATTTCTAAATACTATAGTAGTCACCTTAGGACAATTAAAATTGATAAAAATAATAAATTACATGAAATAAATATATTGTACACTTTTTTATGTGATGCAGTCATTTCTACTCTCATTTTTTCATTGATTCCTTTCTCTGCTTGATAGTGTGCATGTATTGCCCTGTTTTCTGCATGCAGTATTTAGAAAAGACAAAAAAACAAGGCAATCCCTGTGAAGTCAACTGAAATGCTACTTTCTGAGTCAATTGGCAGAAACTGCTCTGTGAATATTGTGGCCCTGCTCTTTTCTCTTGAAAACTAAAGGAAGCATTCTTACATTTGTGAGCATGAATCCCATAGTTTTGGTACTGATTTCCTAAGCAGCCTGATGCATACCTCATGGCACTTTATCTTCTGATTTGTGATATATTTGCATTCAATCAATTTTAAGGGGGTATGGAAGTTACATATTTTGTGTATGAGACAGAAGGAGGAGATTCTCCATACTGTACACTCTAGGGGTACAACCACAACCTTGCCCTGAAGGGGTGAGAGAATAGTTCATTTTCCCCGCCAGTTCAAAACTTGGCCCCGATTGGCTGCTGCCAAAGGTGCCAATTCGTATAAATTGTGATGACATTTTTTGTCATGTGAACATTTGCCCATTAGAAACTAGATAGAGACTCAATTCAAACAGGCCATTTAGCAGTTATCAGATGGGAACATTTCTTCACTGGATTTAGACCAGTAAGTTTCTATGTTTCATGAAGAATCTCCAAAGCCATCCAATCCTGTTTCATTAGTATTCTAATAAAGGGGACTATATGTTTTAATATTATGTTGCAGTTTGAATTTGTAAAAAATATAGAAAACTAAGGGCCTGGTCCAGTGAACACTGAAAAATCAATACAAAGGAAGAAGGCTAGTCAAAAATTATCCATCAAAATTGTTTAATAGAAAATTGGGTTTTTGAGTAAATGAAATTTTTCCTGAAAAGTGTGCTTTCTATGAAAAATTTAATTTCTCATAAAAAAGGGTACGTCTACACAGCAGCATTATTTCGGACTAATTCATGAAATAAGAAAGAGCATGACTACACTACAAGCCTTTATTTCGACATAATGTTGAGCTGGAGGACTTCTTACTCCGACTCATGGTAACCCTCATTTTACGAGGAGTAAGGAAAGTCGAAGAAAGTGTGTTCTTCCTTTGATTCCTGTTGTATAGACAGTGCCAAAAGAAACTATTTTGACTTCAGCTACTCATTTGACATAGCAGAAGTTGCATAGCTTATTACGACTTTAGCCATGCTGTGTAGATGTATCTATACTGAACAACTAAAAATAAAAATATTTAGATTCAAATAAACTTCCACATTGATGTAGTATGAGACAGAAGGAGGAGATTCTCCATACTGTACACTCTAGGGGTACAACCACAACCTTGCCCTGAAGGGGCGAGAGAATAGTTCATTTTCCCCTGTAGCTATAGTTTGATTTCATTTCCCCATTCTCCTTTATGGACGAAGCTCCTTGTCCAGACTACATCTCTTGCCCAAAGGCCCAGTTAGAGAAGAGAATCAGAGCACATGTAATTTGAACTGCCCACTAATCAGACACCTTGACAGCATTTTAAAAAAAGTTTTTGATTGAAATAACTAAAAGTCGAAACCTTTTTGTTGGAAATTTTAACTAAAACTATTTTTTCCATTTTCACTGAAATTTGTAATGGACCCCCCCCCCCCATTTCCAACTAGCTATAAAGAAAAGTTTCCTACTGACGTCAGTGGGCATTGTATTTACAGTAAATGGTTTTTGTAGCTTGTAAATATTTGTTTCACATCCTTGAATTCTCATGAACGGACTCTTTTACTAACCACTTGTTTTGTTGGATACCACGTAATAAAACAAAAGGTAGACTTGAGCCGTCAAGTCAGGATTCAGCTTTGGACTTTCCCAAACTATGGAACTATGGGGTGTTTGGATATAGGGTGGGGGTTTTTTTACCTCTCTCTAGTAGATTATAGAGGAGGCCGTAATTTGTGGTTGCACACTTCATTAGCAAAAACCTAAGTTGTCAATAAAACAAAAAGGTTAATTGACCTGGCTTATTTCTGGTGCAGGATCATATCTCTTTATTGTAAAACACTGGGAGACGGGATCAGCCATCATTTCTAGTGTTGACTCTGGCTGTGGGACTCTGGGTGGTAACATCTTATCCCAAGGAACTTCTTGATAAGCTCTAGACCATTAATAGAAAAGAGGAAAAGGAACATATTTAAATCAATAATTATAGGTGATGCGTGTAACATGTATAACTAGAGGATTAAAAATTTACTTTGCATATAAGGATTAGATTTTGTAATGCAAAATCCTAATAGTTTGCCAACATTATATCAGATCTGTACAGGAGAACATAATTCAGGAAACAAACGAATGAACGAACGAGAGAGAGAGAGAGAGAAAGAGAGAGAGAGAGTGTGTGTGTGTGTGTTTTCTTGATGCTTAGTGAAAGAGAACAAATTTAAAAGCCTTGCCTCCTGGGAAAGGAATTTTCGATATGCTGTGAGGGACAGACACTATTTAAAGAGACCATACTTGTCTTAACAAAATATCCTTAGTTTAAGAAGGAATACTAAGTTAGGGTATGTCTACATTGCATTCCTCCTTCGAGAGAGGAATGCAAATGCAGACAAACTAAATTGCAAATGAAGCGCGGATTTGAATTTCCTGCACTTCATTTGCATAATCGCAGCCGGCTGCTTTTTCGAAATACCCTATTTCAAGATAAAAAATGCTGTTTAAATGCAGTTATTTCGAGAAAATACCCTTCTTTCGAAATAATCCTTAACTGCGCTTCATTTGCAATTTCGTTTGTCTGCATTTGCATTCCTCTCTCGAAGGAGGAATGCAATATAGATACCCTTAGAAACCAGAAGATGTTCTCTTCCACTGAATGCCTTTACTAAGGATTCACACTTCACACCCCTCGACTACAAGAAGCAAATATAAATCCCCTCATTCTGCAAATGGAGTAAATAAGGATTCAGAGGTGGTCCAAAACAACAGATGAAGTTGGTGGCAGAGTTTGGGAGTAGAATAAAGTCTCTGAGATGACAGTGCAGTATCTCATCTATTAAGCCACAATGCCTCTCTGGAAAAAAAAGGTAACAATCTATCTTAAGGTTTTATATTTTTGTCCATCACAATAGCGTATGAGCACCTTCCATACAAAAAACAGCAATAGTAGAGTCTCTAATGGATTTCATGGAACCCCAGCCACACCTCTTTTTGGTGTTAAAATGTGGCTTAGGTTAGGGTTTTTTTAGGGGTGTAGAGCATTATTAGAGGTTTGGCCATAAAAGGGGTGTTTTAATTGCATTTTACTTATAGGAAGGCCTTGGAGCAGGGTTCTCAAACTCATGGCCTGCAGGACATCCCAAAGCAGAGCAGTTTTGCAGTCTTCCCCGGGAGTCCTAGCAGGCTGAGGGGAGCAGGCCATTTCCATCCCCCATGCGCTGCCCCTTCCCACCACTGTCCCACCCTTTCTCCTCCATGGCACTCCATCCCCTCAAGGGCTGCAGCCTTGGGGATTATCAGGGTGGAACGGGCACAGGGCATTGGTGCTGTTCCTACATGCTCACCTTTGTCATGCATCTTTAAATCCACAAATTAAAATGTGCATGTAACTGTAAATTATCATTAGCTACATTTCGGAGAGAAAATTGTGAGTAAGAAGCAATGCACTCTAATGGTTTAAGATGAATGGGTAACCTAAGGCCTGGGGGTGCAGCCCCCAGCTTCCCTGGCTCTGGCCCCCAAGGCTCAAGGGTCCCAGCATTAGGGAGTCCGTGCTGGTGCTTCAGCTCCCCCTCGCCCGCCACCCACCATGGGGCTGGAGCATGGCATGTGAGGGGAATGTAGGGAGTGTCTTTCCCCTTATCAGTCAGGGGCCACATCAGTGAGGGTTTTTTTTGTTTTTGTTTTGTTGGGGCTTTTTGCTTCTCATTTGTGTGTGGCTCCTGACTGATCTTTTTTGTGCTTCAGGGGGTAGCCGAGTTAGTCTGTTACAGAAAAAAACAACAAATGGTCTGGTAGCACTTTATAGACTAACGAAACATGTAGATGGTATGATGAACTTTCGTGGGCATAGCTCACTTCTTCAGATGACTGGAGTTATGAGTTGGAGATATGAAAACTCGAAATAAATAGGAGAGGGAAGGGGAGAGAGAAAGAAAAAGGGAGGAGGGTGGGAGACTGAGCATCATTAAGTATCTGGAGAATGGGTACTTAAACCTAAGCAGATAAAAATCAAAGTCAATAGATAGATTCCTACAACAGGAAGGATACCACTCAGGGAGCTGTTAGCACCTTCAGTGGTTATTAAGTAGGTAGAGTCCCCACCAGCCCATATCATGATTGAGTCCATTATCATGTGAATTGAATTTGTGGATGAACTGGGATTCCAGGGCTTCTCTGTGTATTTGGCTTGTAGAGCTGGTTTGTGACAAGACAGCTACTTGCAGGTCTGTCAGACTGTGGTTAGGCAAGCTGAAATGCTCACCAACAGGCTTCTGTATATTCCCTTTACATATATCCGATTTGTGTCCATTGATTCTTTCCGGCAGAGACCGTCCAGTTTGTCCAATATATATAGCAGTGGGGCACTGCTGACATTTGATGGCATAGATCAAATTACTGGATGTACAGTCAAATGACCCTTTGATTTTGTGGCTTATGTTGTTTGCTCCAGAGGTGAATTCGCCAGTGTAGATATGTGGGCAGAGTTGGCATCTTTTTTGGTTGCAGGGCTGGGTTCCTGGAGGTTTATGATGTGGTTGTGTGGCATGGTTATCAGAAAGAATACGTTTCAGGTTAGGGGGTTGTCTGAAGCAAGAATAGGTTTTTCTCCTAAGGCCTCTGAGAGTGAGGGATCATTTTCCAAGATGGGTTGTAGATTGTCTATAATGCATTGGAGGGGTCTGAGTTGTGGAGTGTAGGTAACAACAAGAGGAGTTCTGTTATTTTCTCTTTTGGACCTGTCTTGAAGTAGTTCATGTCTGGGTATTTTTTTGGCTCTGTCAATTTGTTTTTTGGCTCTGTCAAAATTTGTTTTTTGGCTCTGTCAATTTGTCAGCGGCCTCCGACCCAAAAAAGTTTCCCCACTCTTAATTTAAGAACTGGCTGTGAAACTACCCTGACACTCACTTGGTATGGCTTTATTACACTTTGCCCAATGTTGTGAATGAATGCAGTCTGTGAAGATGTGCCTGTGAAATTGGGCACAACTTGAAAAGAGAACTGCTCACTCACTCCATCTGCAAAACAGGGGTTGAGACCCTTGTTCCAACGCCTTCCTCTAGGAAAATTTTTCACATAAGTGATACAATTAAAACATCCCTTTTACGGGATGTATTGCTTCATTTGTATCCACCTTTGTAAAACACTTTGAAACCTACAGATAAAAATGTGCCAAATGTTCTTAGGCACATTTCACAGATGGAATGGTGGAGAGACAGAAGATTCTGAGGGTATGTCTACACAAGAGGGAAAACCCGTGTTTAGGGGGCTGAAGCTGCGGGGGCTGTTTCATTATTGTGTAGACTTTTGGGCTTGGGCTCTTGAACCCTGCATGGTGGGAGGACCCCAGAACTTGTGAATGTTGTTGTCTGCTGCATATCCTAGCTGGATAGTATGCTGTTTCTTTTGAAGCAACTTATACAAACCCATCTATGTATCCCATTACCGTGGTGATCCATAGGATTCTGTTCTGGCTGCCAGGATTTGTGGAACACGTGTGCTTTTCAGTATAGAATAAAGGCATATCCAATCTGTTATTAGGCCATTGTGTTCAGCAAAAATGATAACCTCACTCTAGGGGGGACAGCTATTAACAAGGTTAGAATAAATAGTTTATAATATAATTAAGTAAGTGCTAGTGAAAGGGACAGCAAAGCCTCTAGTGCCTGCATACCTAAAATGAACTATTATGTTCTATCATCAAAATGTATGACCAAAATGGATGCTTCTTTTAAAAAAGGCCTTATGAATTCCTTTTTTATTATTGTAGATTTTCAGATTATTTTCTATTTCATGTTTTCCATTTTAAAAAATTATTTTTAATCATAAATAATACACTGAAAATTAAGAAGCCTTATTACAAATGCACAAAATCATTCAGAATAGGATTGTAACTGATTTGACAAAATATATCCTACAATTTCTACAAAACATCTTGCAGACATACAGTATATGTTGAAAGTAACATATTTTAAATAATTTTTTAAGGTAGCATTTGGTAATATGACCAAGTTGACATTGTTGAACAGTTACACAAGAAATCCAAAGAAGAGCTTCTAAGGGTCAATTTAACTGAATTCAGATTTGAAAAATTACAAAATAAAAAATGCACTTAATATAATTGATCCTTGCAGCAGTCATGGTTGCCATTTTAAAATTAAACCAAGTATTCTCCTATATTCTAAAAGAAAGCTTACATTATTTTCAAATTTGATTAAACAATTTCAAACTATTAAATCAATAGTTTATTGCCGAGTAGCATTACAAATTGACAAACTTCAATGTCATTATTTTTGTCATCTCTTGCAGATATTTCCATTGTGATACATTAACAATTCTTTCTTGTCTGTAAGCAAGAAAGTGAAAGATAGGGTTGCCTCTTCACAACACGTATATACACATTCTTTTTTGTGTCTTTGAGAAGGAGGACATTGATATCACATAAAGGAGCATGAAAAGGTTCTTTAAAATGAACCTGTGCTTTTATTGACCCAGAGCCCTGAGATATAAGCTTCTCCTTTACTGTGATGCCAGTGTCACAGAGGAGCACAACAGCTCCTAGAATGAAAATGACACAGCAAGGAACTGAGTTCTCAGAAACTGTCCTTAAATGCTAGCCCTTCTCCTGTAACCCCTGCATTTCCTTGTGGCCTTAGCCCCTCCTCCCCTTGCCTTCCTGTTCCTAGACTGCTGCACAGATACTCTATGACACTGGTCTCCTCTCTTCAAGGACAACATGTAGCTCAGCCAAGCTGCCCCAACTGCTGCTACGATCCGAGTGCCAGGGAGATAACGGATTCTGTGCTATTGTTTTGATTCCATGATTCTGTCCGTGTTCTCATTACTGTGGATTTCATAGGGCCCTACTTTAAACTCTCCAAGTTTAATCACAAAATGTGGGTGGAAATAGACAATTCTGTCACAGAGACAATGGGAGAAATAAATATGAACATTTATTTTTGTGAGAAAGGAGAAGTCTAAACTAATGCACACTTAATGAAATTGCCCCATAAATGGCGCTGGAATTTGAAGACTAGGAGGTTATGACAGAGAATCACTGGCAGCAATTATTCAAAGCCTTCCCTAATCAGAAAGACTAGAGAACATTGTCTTCATATACCCTGCCTATTGCCAGTTTTGAATTTCTGCATGTATTGGAACTACTGTGCAGTTTAGAGCTGTAGGAAAACGGAATGAATTTCTCAAATGCACAACTGCTGAAAGATGAAAAGAAGCAGAAAGTGGATAAACATGAAATAACAAAAAAATTCTCTTTTTGATAAAAACAGTTGCTCACTTTTGAGTACTTGAGAGGTAGAAATAGTCCCTTGCTTTTTCTTCTCTCCAACTTGCAGAATGAGGGTCACTTGATGTCTAGAGAAAACATAATATGAGAAACAGCATCTACCAGGATGCACCAATTAGTTTTGGGAACTCCATGAACACTTATAAAACTTCAAACTTAAAAAAGAAAAAGATGAACTGGTCAGGATTCATGGTCTCGTCCTGAGGATGGTTAATCTCCTTTAATATCAGAATGTGAAACACACAGTTCCACATTCTTCACAGATTATCCCATGTTCATCAAGTTGTCTATGTGAGGATGACAGAGGCTCTACTTCCTGTTTTATTGATTTTTTGGTTCAGTGTTCTTAGTCAGCTCTCCTCTTTAAACATCTGAAATGTATTGGATGACTCTACTTCTAATGTTCTGTGGGAGTAACGCTGCAAGCTTTTTTAAGCCCCTGTGAAAGGCCTACTGTAATATATGTTGGCTGCTATCTGAAAATTATGTTCTTGGCCTCAATCCATCAAGTACTTAAGCATGTGTGTAACTATAAGCATGTAAGTAATCTCATTCATTTCAAATAAGATCAGGACTTTGATGTGGAATGATGAAGGACCATTAGACTTTTCAGGATATGTCTACACTAGAGTTTTGTCGGAAAAACAGCCATTTTTCTGACAAATCCTGAGTTACATCCACACTGCAATTGCGTTCTTTTGAAAAAAAAATCGAAAGAACGGAGGGGTTTTTCTGGCATTGGTAATCCTCTTTCTACGAGGAAGAATTCTTTTTCTGAAAGACCTCTTTCGGAAAAAGGCGTGTGTGGACGGGGAAGAGGGAGTTCTTTCGAAAGAAGAGGAAAGAGAAAAAAGCACAGTTGCCCTGGTGGCCACTCGGTCCATAGTAATCACAGCTTAAATGCGAGATAGCATCCATTCAGTGTGGACGCTATCTTTCGAAAAAGCATGTGCTTTTTCGATGTGCTTTTGTGTGTGGATGCTCTCTTTCAGAAGAAGTTTTTTCTGAAATCTCTTCTGAAAAAAGGTTCTTCCAAAAGAAGCCTGCAGTCTAGACATAGCCTCATATAGAAAAGGACTCCCTAGGAATTGTGCTGTTGGAAGGTAACTGTTTTATGCAAAAGACTGATGGAGAAGTAACTGATTTAAACAGGGTATCCTTATTTTAATTTTAATCATATCACATTATGTAAATTGTGAAAATCTTCATCAGCTCTGTCTCTGACATGGGTGTGTAGGCATATGTATGCCTTCTATACATTATTAATAGAAGATTTACCTGGCATTCTCAGATCCTTAACTCAATTTTTGTTTTTCTTCTTTTAAGAAAATGGGGTGGGGCTGGGCATGAGGGGTTCAGTATGCAGGCTGTCCCAGGGAGAAAGAACTATCTCAGCCCTCTCTCACTCCAGCAGCTTGAGGCCAGGTGAGAAGCACCTCCCCATAGCTGCTGCAACTCCAGTAGGCACAGCTGGAGGAGGGGTGCATATCTCCCCGGCTGGGGTAGGTCTAGGTTCATCTGCCCCCTGTACTACCCAGCCAGATTGAGGATTGGAACAAACGATGCACTTTCCCTTCAATCTGTGATGAAGGGGAACAGCCAGAAATGTTCCCATACAAATGGAGGGGGGGAGCTTCAGCTCCTTCCCCCCCACCTAACGGGCACCTGGATGGTGGGAGACTCGGGGTTGGGGCAGTCCTGGATGGAGGGGGGCCGCCAACAGCCAGCCCCTTTCACTTTCTGGGTGATTCTGTCTTTTTTCTGTATGGTTTTATGCATTCCCATACACATCAGGGAAAGGGAGCTTCAGACCCCTCCCCAACACAGAACCAAATCCTTACCATGCTTTAAGTTATGAGAAGAGGAAGGTGCATACCAAATTTGGTGGTGCTAGCTCTTACCGATTAGGAGGAGTTCTTGAACAAATGGACAGACTCGCTCACTCACAGACAAACTCTCTCAAGTATACAATAGATTAATTATTATTATTATTTTGCTTATAGACACTTTTTAGAATCCTTAGTCAAGGAGCAGAGCTGAATGGAGTTGATGAAATCTCACCAGTATAAATCTTATTTTTAAGCATTTGTTCATAGTTTGTGATTTCAAAAAGACTTAAAAAACCAGGGGTAATGGTCACTATTACAAAATGAATATGTCAACAGGTACTATGCAGTTATTTGTGTAGCAGTGAAATGCTATGCTTAATTTACTGTAATAAGACTAGGAAAAGAATGTCGAATACTAGATTACACCACTGTATGGCAAATGTTGGCAAAAGTTGATTTTGTACGTTCACTTCTGTACCTCTGAAGACCAGAAGCTTGCAGATACATGATTTAAAAGTCTATTCTAAAATCCAAGCTTGTATAATCATTGAAACAAAAAGCAGATAATTACCTTACATTTGGGGTCCACATGAAATGCAAAGCTATGAATTTGAAAAGAGTCTCTTTGTTTAGATTGAGCAGGAATAACTTTCTTTGGACTTGTCCAGCCTGAAAGAAAATACATGGTATTGTACTATTCATTCTACAGCTGTACTTAATTTTTTTGACATAAATTAAACAAATGAAATAAGTTTGTACATTATCATAAAGACTGTAATATACTAAATCCATATATATTTACCTATTCCTGATTCTTTAGAGAGAGTTACAGGTGTTCAGCAAAATAAATTCAAGTAAAATGCAGCTGAAAGAAACAATAATTAGCATTTCATCAGCTGTGATTTGGCTCTACTTAACGAAATGCCACGTGTCATCAGTCAAAATAAAGCTATCATATTGAATGTATAAAGGAAAAATATTCAAATTGGTAATTATGGCAAAATTTCACTGAGACGTTATCTACATAGCAAGTTACTGCACAGCAAGCCGGGGTGCGAATCTACAACACTCTAGCTTGCTGCACTGCAACATCCCATATGGACATTGCTATAGCACAGTGAAAGTCATCCCTATTTGCCTCAGTGTGTTATGAATTTCAAAGGCTAGTTATGACCAGATAAACATGTGGGAACCTTGCTATCAATAATATTATTCCTGTAATGCTGTAATTAATTGGTATGTATGTGTACTGCTGTCCTCTACTGAAGAGAACAAGACCAACTTATATACATGTAGGCACTGTCTATTAGTTATGCTAAAAATCGTTCCTTCAGCTTTCTGGTTAAAGGGTGTCATTTGGAGCCAAAGGCTGAGTGCTTTTCTTCATGCCCGATATAAAAAGTAAATATGACAGCTATGCTGAGTGCAGGTGTTATTCAGAAGCTAAGGATAGTTTTTATACGCAGATTCAGATAGTCTAATTTTACATTTTCTTTACTAATTGGAGACACATTTTCAGAGATCTCTGCTGACTGTATATTATAATTTGCTACTTTTTTTGCTGATGAGATGATTCATTTTCTAATTGTTCTCTCTCTCTCTGTCTCACACACATGCACTCTCTAGTTTTTGTGGAGAGATTCAGCATAATTGTAATAATTCTGGTCCAGAGCTCAAGTGTCTGGAGTTCCCAATGTCCATCTGGTTTTACTCATTCCACAAGATTGAAGATGGTATGGGTAGGCTTTTTATGATCAGGTTGGGAATTCACTGGTTTGGTTACACAACATTTTTATTTACCAAGAACTTAATGATCTTATCAGTGCTGGTTTGCTATTTGAAACTGGATTTCACCCATCACGATGCAAGGATCTATGATGTACAATACATTTTTGGGTTCATTTTATTTATCTTATGGTTTCGAAGCCTATATCTCTTTTGAGTCACAGTTTCAAGGTTTTCTGCACTACTATGCAAACTAAACATTTTTTTAATGACAGTTGTGGTTCTCATCTAATCACATAAAACTAAGAGCTGATGCTTTATGAAAAACACCTCATATTGCTAGAGTCACAAAATTACAAGAGTTGGTAACAGTATGATCTTCTCGTGAAAGTCATGCACTTCCCTGGACATCCACTGAAGTCAATTGGGAATGTTGGTATTTATTTCAAAAGGAGGTGGATCAGACTCTAGCAACTGACAATGTGATCAAATGCATCCTATTGAGGTGATTACAGCCTTTGTAGTAACTCATTTAATCAAGCATAATTGTCTTTATAAATCTCTGTGTAAACTGTAGTGTACTGCTCTCCAGAACTAAAAATAAATATACCCCACAACCATTCTCCTTTCTCTACTCCTATCCAACAAACTGAAGCTACAGATCAGCCACTGAAATACGATTTCAAAGAAACATAAAAATAAAAATGATAGTTTCAATTGTAAAGGCTTTCATGACAGGAAAAACAACAAGGAAGTACTAAGGCTGCTGAAGATGCAAATAATTTCTCTATTACTTGGCACAAGTGAAAAAAACGATTACACAATGAAATATGTAACTGTAAATCATAATAACAAAATCCTTTGAGGAAATATAATTGGTTTTACTAATAGCACAAGGTTCTCAAAGGATTACTTTGGATTTTAGATGGTTCTTTCTTGATGAGCTAATTTACAGGATAACAGGAAGTATACTATTACACATTTCAATACATGCTTGATAATTATTTAAAGGACATATGTTATTAAGAACATATATTTTGGTTAGTACCAGCTGGCATTTTTCAATTATTGGTTAACTCGGTTTATAATGCAGTACAAGGAAATGATTGTGAACTATGTAAACTATGCATGAGTGATTGACAAGGCTTGATCTTTTATTTTTGTTCATATTATGTTTTTAGGCTGTTTTGGTTTTGTTTACATTTTTGCCTTTGACAATTCCAGTTTCTTTTTCTTCTTAATATCAGGGAGATATCTACATCATTGCACAGGGCAGGGCCAATGGAGGTAGTGCGGCCTTTCCATCTGTTCTTTTGCAGGCAGAGAGATCTTTGAGCCTACCTCACACCCAAGTGGGGAGTATTTACATGATCCCTTAAGAGATACTTTATTCAGAATGTATCATAGCCTTGAAAAAGGGGTGGACAAAAGAATACAGACCGTCATACCGTCATACCAAAACAGGCCAGAACACACAAGGAATGAAGAAGGGTGTTCTTTGTCAGGATCCCTTGCCAGTAGAACGTCTTAGTTAGAAATCAGAATAAGCCCATGTCTGGCAACCTCCAGGTTAAAGAGTCATCTTTTTCAGTAGGCATCTTCTAAACAGCCAACATATGAAATGTTTTAGGCATAAATTTGTAAAAATTACCAATTTTAACTCATCCCATGCTGACCATGGCTTGCTTGATGGATCTTTGGACCACGAAGCTAAAATGAGGAATTTGCTTCTGCTATTCTGTTGAAACATAGCGTGTGTGCTCTTGATCTGTGATGTGTACAACTTTTTCCCCCAAAGGCAGTGGTTCCCAAACTTTTCGGCATCACGCCCCCCTTTTTGATTTTTGAGAAACCCTCACGCCCCCCCTCCCAAAAAAATAGCAGCAAAACTTGGGGTAGGATTGACAGGGTATGTGTGTGGCTGGGTCGCCTTGTGCCCCCCCCGGAATTTCTTCATGCCCCCCAGTTTGGGAGCCCATACCCTAAGGTATACTTTAAGGGTGAAATCCTGGCTTCATTTAAGTTAATAGTAATTTGCTGAACTTAACCAAGAATCAAGCTTGGTCCCTACTGGGTGTCTGAAGAAAAGCCCCTCATGATTTATTTGTACATGCATCACAAATCTGTCCTCTATTTCAAGTCATTACACTAAGAACTGAATGACTGAATTATCTCACCCATTACAAAGATAGCTTCCCCAATTATCACCCCAATGTCATTACCTCACAGAAACTTCCCCTATTATCACTCCTACGTCATTACCTCACAGACACTAACCTTCCCCCCTCACCCCCACTCTGTTCTAAAATTTGATTTGTTAATTTCACGTGTTCATTTTTTTTATTGTATCGCTTTGGTATATATGGTTGTGCCAATTTTCTTCCACATATTGATCGGAGGAAGTGAGTCTGGCCCACGAAAGCTCATCACCTAATAAACCATCTTGTTAGTCTTTAAAGTGCTACATAGTTCTGTCTTTTGTTCCAGCTGCTAAAGACTGTTTTCTGCCTGCTGAAGAGGCTAAAATCTTAACTCCATGGAGTGCTGTCTCTCCAACCTTCCTTCGTTTCTTCATAGCTAGCAGCAGTTTGGCTTTTTACCAGTCCTTGAACACTGCAAAGTTCTAATTTACATCAGTATATATATATACATAAAGAAATATTAAAATAATCAAAACTTAGGAAAATTGAATGTGAGTAAGGTTGGGAGGATCATAAATATTACGTTTCTCTTCCAAATTTCTTTTGCTCTTAAAAACAGCATATTTCTTTTAGGGACATTGCATGCTAAAGTTTCAGGTTTAAGGTGAAAATTTCTAAGAGACACAAACCAGAGATTAGGAACATTGAATCAATTTGTGGTACTCAGAAAGATTTTTGGTGCGTAAGGGCCAAGCAGCTTGTTTATGGTTCCAACCGGTATTCCCTTCTCTCAAAAATCTTTTTATTGTAGTCCAGTAACATTTTGCTCTAGCTTTAAACAGCATTTTTATTAAAGAAACCATTGCTGGTAATTGCTTAACCTTAACTTACTGCTGAGAATGTACTTTGCCTTTAGAAGGCCTTATAAAGTTTTTTGCATTTCCAAAGTTTTCAGCATCCTGCCATTTAAAAGATTAACCAAGAGTCCGATCTTGCTCCTATGAAGGTGAATGGAAGAGTTCTGGACTTCGACAGAAGTAGGATCAGATCCCATTTTACCAAATGAATGCTGTTTGACATTTTGTTATATAACAATACACTGACTTAAAAATAGATGGATAGAGTGTATTCTTGCTAATGCAAGATAACAGGCTCAGAGGGCTGGATCTTCTCTATGACTACCAAGGGGACAGACAGGTCCTAAGTATGAATCACTTAACACTATCTGCCAGATAACATTAAAATGCTACAGAAGTGTCCAGAGGGATTTCCTTAATCATCTGCTCTATCAGCTCACATTACAATAGAGTCTCATTTCAGTTACTCTATTTTACCACTTCATTTACAGAATATGAGTTCTTTAAACAACAATTATTTTCAAAGTCCTCTGCTCTATCTATGTATGTTACAATTTTCTATTTTGGCACTTGGATGCTGCTTTCAGCTAAGTCAATTAATCATCCAACTATTCACTTTCATTCCTGTTGCTGGTTTCAGTGTAAGCAAAGTGCAAACATGTTCTGTTAAACTGATTGTAAATGCTTTAGGGGAGAAGACTGTCTTTATCTGTGTTTTGTACCATGTCATCCTTTTTCTGTGTTTAACAAATAATACATAATTTGCATTACCTCCAAGTCTTGCCCTGACAGAAACATCTGACACTGCCCTGGAGTTCCAACGTCTGTCCTGACTCACCTCCTCCAACAGGGCAACATGTCTTCTGTGTACAGTTTGTGCAGTCTTTTCTGGGACGGGGACCCGCTGGTGAGGTTTCACATCACTGTAATCCACCAAGGACTCAATGGCTCTGCCACAGTAGGGCTGCAAATCAGCATCAGCTCCTGAGCTCATGAATCCTGAACAGGGGTCAGCTAAAGGCACATCATCTCGGTGTGGGAATAAAGGGTAATCTGGCCCCACAGGAGGGCTATAAGGATTGAATTTAAGAAAAGAATTACTGTCTTTCTCTTGGAAGCTGGCAAAATCATGTTTATCCTCAGGTCCTCTCACAAAAGGCATGTACATTTTCTTTAACAGATTTTTATACTGATGGCGATCCATTTTGTGAAGTGGGTTACCTGACAGACTGTAGCTTTTGAAGGCATTTACCTGACTTTCAGCTACGGGGGAAACCATGGCCATTTTCTTTTATTGTTTTAGATGCCAGTAAATTAAAAAGATTCTGCTCTCTTCTATTTCTTGGACTTTCTGAAATCCTGTCCAACAAATCACAGTAAAACTACAAATCATCCTCCAAAAGATTACTGCACAGAAACTATAAAAGCCAACATAGGAGTTCAAATGGTGAATTATTCCCTGAAAAGCAGTGAGTGATCCAGAAAGGGAAAGAATGAAGCTGTCATATGAGCAAAGAGTCTTTTGGTTGCTTGGCAACTGGTGAAACACTAGCAAACAATGACACTTGTAATTCCGTGTATATCATAATAATCTGAGCTCTTGGAGAAACACAGTTAATATCTTTAAATGAGAGTACAGTACAACTATTTACACACATAAATTGTTTTTAATTTTCCCAAGATTTAGTATTTCTGTATAAGTACTTTTTAAACTACAAAACTGACATTAGATAAGAAATGTGAACAGAATAGACACAGATTTTACCAATGCAAGAGTTATTAACCACATACAAAGGAAAAGTATTATTAAGAGTAAATAAATAATATTGACTGTTGGCATTTAACATTATCTACAAAATATTGCTTATTTTTTGCTCTAGAGCAGGGGTGGGCAATACTTTTTGAGCAGGGGCCACTTCAGAAATTTTTGAAGTGTCCCCAGGCTGCCCCAGAAGGGGTAGGGCCAGATTGGTCTAGGGAAGGGGGAACACACAAAGTCTTTGCCCCCCCCCAGAGAGAACCACCAGCTGTTCTGAACAGCTGTCGGTTCCCTCTTGGTACCTGTGCCCCTGGCAGTGGGAGGAGACTTTTTATGCTCCCCCTGCTGCCCTCAGTTCAATCAGGGTCTGGGAAGGGCGAGCATGTGAAATCTCTCACTCCCTGGCCCCACCATGCAAGGGAGCACCACACTTAAAGTCAACCGCCAGCTGAGCAGCAGCTGGCAGTTGACTTGAAGTTCTGAACCCCTTGCCGGGCAGGAGAAGACTTTACATGCTCCCCCTGCCCTCCGCCTCCAAGCCCTGATTGGCCTGGAGGCGGGGGGCAGGCGGGAGGAGGGGCAAAGTCTCCTTCCGCCCTGTCCCCGCCCTGCAAGGAGTGTGCGGTGCTTAGAAGCACCGCACGCTCCTGGCAGAGTGGGAGGAGACTTTGTGCACTCCCCTCACCCCCAAGCCCTGATTGGCTTGGAGGGGGGTGAGGGCAGCACGCAAAGTCTCCTCCTACCTTGCCCCTGTCCTACAAGGAGCATCCTGCCACCCTACCAGGAGCACGCAGTGCTTCTAAGCACCGTGCAATTCTTGCAGGGCAGGAGGAGACTTCATGCACTCCCCCCGCCCCCAGGCCCTAATTAGTCTGGGGACGGGGGAAGTGGCAAGGCCTCCATGGGTCGGATCAACTCTTTTCCCCACCCCTGCTCTAGTTTCATCAGTTGTTTTTACTGTAACTTAGACATGATGGTAATGGTTCATTACAAGTTAAAGCCAAAAGTTTGCAAAGCGCTTTCCCTAATTTTAGCTTGGAAAGCTGTATTTAAGGCTCTAAAAAAGTACCTAACACCCTCCACCTTCCACTGATTTAAATGGAAGTGTTCGGTACTTCCAAAAATCAAGCCATTTTTAATTGGCATTCAACTTTGAAAATGCTGACAAAACTTTAGCTTATGATTGTGTTAGGAGAAACTGTAAGTGTGTGATTAAAGAGGGTCTGAATGTGCTCTCAGGTACACTGGCTATACAGAGCTGCAAATAGAACTTAATAAACAATTCTGCTGATGATTCATAAAATTGAATAGAATTCACAGCTCACTCCATCTTTGTTACCTTGACTTGGTAAAGAATGAAAAGCAATTAAAATGTATCATTGGTCTTCAGACACAAAAGTATTGCTCTATTTCCCAGACAGTAAACATGCAATAGAGCCCTGCATGGATATAAAATTTGTATCTGGATGTGATCCTCAATCTGCAAAAAAATGATCCTCGGATATAAAGCTGGGCTATATAAACCTGCTAAAACGGATGATGCCATTTCTTTCACCACTCGTATCTGTCCACATTGGCCCCATGCCAGGCCAATTGTTTCCCCCCCACCCCTTAAGATGTCCTATGAAGGGCTCCTCTTGCTTTGACCCCTTGTTGATTTACAAAGGGAGGCACCAGCCTTCTCCCACAGCCCCATAGGCAGCCATGCTTGCAGGTGTGTTCTCCTGCAACAATGAGGTTGGCTTCCACTCAGATCCTTCCTCGGTGGAGCAAGCCACTTCCCCCTGCGCTGGCACCACCTGCCTAGGAAGGGCGGGGCAGGGAGAGCAGGTCCAGCAGGGGAGCGCACATGGGCAACGGGGGGGGGGAGGGAGTCAGCGCGGTGGGGGAACCGCGCCACTGCCCCCCACTTTGTCCTGGAAGGTCACATAATAGGGCAGCCTCCCCAGTCCCGCTCTCCAGGCCTTGCGAGTCCGCTCTGTCGCCTTCGTGCGTGGCGCCAGCGGGCTCGGCACGCGCTGCAGCGCCTCGCCCGCTCCGTGACGCTGCCTCCTTCCCCCTCCCACGCTCTCCCGTTCGAGCACCCGCGTGACGTCGCCCAGCGAGGTTCGACGCCGGCCAACGAACTTTTAGGCCGCCGCGCGCGAGAGGCTCAGGACCGAGCGGTGCGAGGCGCTGGGGCTTTAGGGATGGCGGAGTCGCCCCCCGGGGCTGCCCGCCGGCGGGGCCGGGGTCGGAGGCGGCGGGCGGGGGTGTCTCCCTCCTCCGCCGTCTGCCTCCCGGCGCTCGGCGTCACCCTCCTCTTCCTCCTGCTGCAGGGACCCCCCGCAGGTACCTCCCCGCCAGCATTGGGGCTGCCAAGGGGGGGAGGAGGCGCGCGTGCAGAGCGGGGCGAGGGGAGAAGGGTGATAGTCTCTATCCTTAGTGAGTCGGTCTCGGTGCATGGGCTGTGGCTGCTGCAAAAACACGTGTGCGCCTAAGTAACCGTGACACTTACAGTGAGACTAGCCCAGTGAACTCGGCAACTCTCAATGTTGCACGATAGTAACAAAATATTGATGCTAAGGGCCTATGAAAAATACCCCAGCAGGGGCTTGTGTGTAGAGTTGCCGATATCTCTGGATTTACACTCCTGGAGGTAGGGGGAGGAACAGATGGTATAGGGCAGGGCTACTCAACTTTGGAAGGGGGGGGAGGCACAATGATACAGCACATGCTAAGGGCTGCAATTTAAGTGTGGTTGCATGTACATGCCAATATATATGCAAATATATGCAAATAGCTCCTCTCACACTGACAGGCATGAATACAAAGATTAAGGGAAGACTACACAACACACAGGCCCCATTTAAGTCAGTTCTCCTGATATTAATAAAATGCAATATTTACCTAATTTCCACCCATATGAGGACAGCACTTTTAATAAGCAATGACAGTCCAGGAATTTAACTACTAAAGCACATATCAACAGATCATTATATTGACTACTTTTTTTGTTTTAGCTCCCACTCGCGGGCCGCAAACAAATAGGCCATGGTCTGCATGTTGAGTAGCCCTAGTGCAGGGGCTTGGAGTGGGGATGGAGCAGGGACAGGGTTTGGGGCAGAGTGTGGGGTTGAATGCCTCTTGAGTAGAGGGGGGAAGTCAATTCCTAATCCCATGCTCACTAGTTGTACCCATAGTAACTGCACTCAGCCAAACTGGTACTCAGCTAAAAGAGTCACATCTTACTCCTTACTGCCAGTTCTGGATGGACAGTGTTTGGGATTTCTGGGGCTGAATGTTCCAGGAGCAATGGTGCTGATCTCTTAGCATCCACAGTGTGCAAATGCAGTTCTCTAGTCAGTTACTGGAAAGAAATTGCTAAATCCTAAACTAGAGGAGCTCTGTGTGATCTTGACATCTTGTCTGTGTCACCAATAGAAGTTGGTTCAAAGTCAAAGTCTCACAATGTTGGAGCTGGGATTCCCAATTCCCTACTTATTGATTATTTGAGTTCTAAACTTACAGAAGCATTTTTTCCTGAACTTATTTCCCATTTAAAAAAGAGAGAAACTACTCTTTTAAATCTGTTTAATCTATTTATAATTATCTTCCCCATTCTGTTGTTCATAAATTGCATGTGTTTCCTAATTCAGGATAGTGATACAGAGGCAGCAGCACAGGGCGACAGGCAGCCAGTCTGCGAGGGGAGCTGTTTTTTAAACTGACTCCCCTCACGGACCAGCTCCCGCCTGGGACCCTGTGCTGCTGCCTCTGATACAGAAGCAGCAGTGCGGAATGGAAGGGAGCTCCTTGGGAGTGGTGCCGGAGCACACTGGCTGCTGGCCCTACCCCCCCGGGGCTATAGAAGAGTCAAGTAACTCATAAGAATTCATGAGGTTAATTGACTATTTAATTAACCAATATTTAACATCCCTACTTCAGAGCTCTCAGTTCCATTTCTCAGGAATGGCTAAAACTTAAAAGCTTCTGTATTGCCTCTAAAGTTCAGCACCTGGATTAGGTTGGGGATGCTCAAAAATTGCTTAAAAAAAGGCAATTTTAAAATTACTTCCATGACTTTTCCACAGTGAACTTTATTGTCCTTTGTTCAGTGGTTGATGGCACTCTTTATACTTTCGTTTTCTGAGACAAAAGTTCACTTTCTGAGACAAAAGTGAACTTGAACTGTTCAACCTATCTAATTTTAATTAATCCAATAGAAAGTGAGAGTCGGTATAGACAGGTATGCTGACAGCAGAAGGAGTTGGGGGGGAGAGGAGAAGAGGCAAAGGGGGCAGTTTCCCTGGGGCCCAGAGATTTCAAAAGGACCTGGGGCTCCAGCTGCCATGGCTGCTACCACTAAAGTAGCATTGGCCAAGGCCCAAGACCCTTTAAATTGCTCCTGGAGCACAGCGCGGTGTGTGATGACGGATCCATCCTCCCATGCTTTATGGAATGAACTTATGGACATGAATATACTTAACTCAAAGGTGTTTTGAGCAAATTATTAAATGTAACTTATCAATCTTCATGTCATGATCATCTGCTTCTGTTTATCTTACTTTGATGTATTAGGGATGTTAAATAGCAATTAATTTACTGGTCAAATAGTTGATGGAATTTCCATCTACTACTCGACTAGCTGTTAAGGAAGGGCGCTTAAAGTGCTCACGCTGGGTCTCAGCACAACTCCTGGCTGCCGCTCTGCACTCTTATAGGGACAGAGAGGAGCCAGCATGCAAAGATGCTGCTTCAGTCTCTGGTCCCTGCTGGGTCTCAGGACAGACCCCATGCTGCCACTCTGCATTTTTAAAGGGACACAGCAGTGGCAGCTGGCCCCACTTGTGTGTCTCAGCAGAAGCACATCCACCCCGTTGCCACTCTGCATTTTTAAAGGAACAGAGCAGCGGCAGCTGGTCCGCTTGTCTGTCTCCGCACAAGCCTCCCCGACCCCCTTCATACCCTCCTTGCCGCTCTGCACGCTTAAAGCTGGCGCGCAAAGATGCTGGCTCAGTCTCTGGTTCCCCACCGGGGTTTCAGGACAGCCCCCATGCTGCCACTCTGCATTTTTAAAGGGACACAGCAGCAGCAACCAGTCCGCTTGTCAGTCTCAATACAAGCTGACCTCCATACCTGCACATTGCCACTCTGAATTATTAGGGATAGGTGAGCTGCTGCTGTGTCCCTTTAAAAATGCAGAGTGGCAGCATGGGGGCTGTCCTGAAACCCCGGCAGGAGACCAGAGACTGAGCCAGCATCTTTGCGCGCCAGCTCCTCTCTGTCCCTTTAAGAGTGCAGAGTGGCGGAGGAGGGGAGTGATTGAGTAATCGATAGTGCTACCCGATAAGCTCCTGCTTATGGGACAGTCAACTACTCCTTCACATCCCTATGATGTATGTATCATTTTTGTGTGTAAAATTAGACATATGGAGTGAGGAATATTTTGTGAGTTTTAAATGTGTGAATGAGAGGTGTTACCCTTGATGCCTTCATGAGCAATTGTTAAACAATCTCTTTTGTCTTTAAGTCTGAGTTGTGGTTGGTAGGGAGTGGCCTCAATTCTATAAAAAAGAATAGGAAAGGAGGGGACTGGGCTGCACCTGAAGAAAGGAGCCAAAGACCATAGGGTGGGGAGACAGCCCTGGTTTGGAGGGACAGCTGGAAAAGAGGTTTTAGGGTGAGTTTGAAAAAGTTTGTACTGAGGTTTTAGTGTTAGAATTAGCTAAGCGTTTTTTTGTTACTTTTGATTTGTAATCTACTTTGTTCTGCCTGTTCTCACTTATTAACACTTAAATCCTACTGCTTGTACTTAATAAAATCACTTTTATTTTCTATCAAACCCAGTGTAAACAATTATTACCTGGGGGAAGCAATCAGTGTGCACATCCCTCTTTTCATTGTTAAAGGTGGCTTACCTAATTCCTTGGGGTCTGATCCCATTTGGGGAGTGGTATCCCAGGAAGCTGGGCCTTAAACTGCACTCTCCTCGAACTGAAGAGGCTCAGTGTCTGTACTATTTCTCAGGGGGGGGGGGGGGGGAGAATCTCAGCTCGGGGTCTTGGTGGGGGGAGACCAGCAGAACTGGCCCAGCAGGACCGGGCAGTGATAGGATTGCCAGGTGCCCAGTTTTGGCCCGGACAGTCCGGTATTTGTGACCCCTGTCTGGTAAAAAAAAAAATAAAATAAAATATTACCAGACATAAAATGTCCGGTATTTTCTGTTTTTCTCAGACGGAAGGCCAGTGGGGACATTTTTTCCCTGCCATGTCTGGCGGGGGCGGTGGGAGTGGGGATTTAAAGGCACAGTGACCTTTTTTTTTTTTGGCTCAACAACTTTGGTTCCCTGCTTTCTTTGCTCAACCAATTTTTTTCCCCGCCATGTTCGGGATTTTTTGTGAAAGTATCTGGCAACCCTAGGCAGTAAGAAGCCCCAGAGAGCAGGTTGTGGCCGTGTCAGCACTCTGGGAGGCACCCCAAGAGGTCTTCTGTGATCGCACCGTGTAACTGGGTGCACTCTGGGCAGTTCTGAGCACTGCCTAGGCAGAGGCGCAGCGAGGGTGTTATGCGCCCGGGGGCAAAGGCAAAATGTGCGCCCCCAATGATTTGTTACTATGTATCTGTTGTTTATTTCTAAGTCAGCAAAGAATAAGAATGTAAATAAAAACAGAACAAATACTACTACTATCCACGGATACTGGGATCAGTTAGTAGATCATAATTACAGACAAATATAAGTTATGGTTTTTGTGGTTTACATTCTGTTAAATAATTTTTTCTCTTTAATTTATTCATATCCCGTTCTCATTAGGTTTATGTCTTTTACCTAAAAAATGTCAAATGCTTAAAATATGTACGTTTTATAAAATAAAGAAAATAAATGTTATACAACCTAAATATGAATTTCATCACCAAATATTTCAATCAAGCATGTAAAACCACTGTTATAGCAAACGAGTAACTCGTTGCTTTAATGAATAAAAGGTAAAAGATTCTGAGCATATCAAATTTATTGTAAACAATCTATAATGCTTCTAACTGCCTAGTTATTTGCCTAATTAATGTAGTTGTTTTTCATGCTATCGCGCAGCGATAAACTACATTATAGTTATGAATGTAAGAGATTAACTTACCTGTTGAAACGGGTGGGCAATAATTTTTTGCTGGGGGCCACTTCAAAAATTTCTGAAGTGGCCCTGGGCTGCACCGGAGGGGGCGGTGCTTTGAGCAGAAGGGGCGGGGCCCGGGATACTTCCGGGTTCCCCACCCCCAGACCATGATTGGTCTGGGGTTGGGGGAGTGCCTTTGGCCACTCGTCCACCCCCTTTCCCCATAGGTGCCCATGCCCCTGGCAGGGAGGAGACTTCCTATGCTCCCCCTGCCCCTAGGCCCTGATTGGCCTGGGGGCGGAGGAGCATGCAAAGTTTTTTCTGCTCAGTCCCCACCCTACATGGAGCTTAAAAGCGCCACATGCTCCTGGCAGGGTGGGAGGAGGCTTCGCGCGCTCTCCAAACCCCAGGCCAATTAGGGCCTGGAGGTGTGGGAGTGCGCAAAGTCTTCTCCTGCCCTGCCAGGAGCGCGAGGCACTTCTAAGTGCTACGTGCTCCTCACAGGACGGGGCCAGGGCGGAGCCAGGATGGAGGAAACTTAGCATGCTCCTCCGCCCCCAGGTCCTGATTGGCCTGAGGCCGGGGGAGTGCGTGAAACCTCCAGCCCTGTCAGGAGTGCCTGGCGCTTCCAAGCACCACGTGCTCCTGGCAGGGCAGAGGAAAGATTGGATTCAGCTCATACATGTGCAACAGTATTCTAAAATACCTAAATTTAAGAGTGGTATAAGTAAAGGCTGAAATTCTTCAGGATGTCTTTTGAGAGAAGAAAAATTTATTTGACAAGGTGACCTCTTTGGGCAAAATGTGAAAGTGAAAAAGTATAAAGAACTATTGCAAAATTAATGACATTATTAATTGAAGAAGTTCATCAGAAATATGACTAGTCTATGATGACTGTGATGATATTTTTGAATGGTTCAGTCTAAGAAAAGAAAGCATTTTCTACTGCCTGAGCATGTCTCAATGGAGAGTTAAACTTACCTTCTGAGATGACTCACGCAGACAAATTTATTGGAAGATAGTATCTCCTGTATTTATCTGTCTCCCACTGTGGCAAGATCTGAATTCCTCTGAAATATTTTATGTTCACAGCAACCCTGTGAAGTCAAGTAATATTGGTCATATTACTCAGATGAAGACCAGAGGGGCACAGACAAAGTTACTTACCCATTATCAGGAAACCTGTAGTAGGCTGAGAATTGAACTCAAACTTCCTGTGTCCAAGACAAATACTTTACATATATGATTATCTTCCTGAAGAGTAAAAACGTAAACAATAACAAATAGTCTTGTAGCATCTTAGGGACTAACAAAAAATGTAGATGATATCATGAGCTTTCATGGGCACAACCCTCTTCTTCAGATGAATGGCGTTAAGGGGTCCAGTTTCTAAATAAATAGTAAAGACTGGGAGAGGAGGAAAAAGAAGGAAAAAAAAAGGGAAAAATAATGTCAATTAGAGTGTCCATGCTTAATGAAACAGATGAAGTGGGTACTAAGTGCTCTTACCTACCTAGTGTTCGGGGTTGTTCTTTTTTTGTCATCAGGACTTGGAATGTAGTGGGTAATCCAGTTAAATTCTTTGTTTAAACTTCTATTGTAGGTATCAGACTTGTAAATGAAAGTAAGCTCTGCAGCTTCCCTTTTAAGATGGTTTTTGAAATTGGCTTGTAATAATATCAAAGTGCCTAGGCAAGTTAAAATATTCCCCAACATGTCTCTGTGTGTTACCTTTTTGAGTATCTGTTTTTGTGTCCATTAATTCCTTCTCATAGAGACCATCCAGTTTGGCTAATATACATGACAGAGGGGCACTGCTGTCACTTGATGGCACAAATCATATTGGTGGATGTGCAGTTATATGAGCTTCTGACATGATGGTTTATGTGGTTAAGTTCTCTGATGATGTGGCTTGTATAGATGTGTGGACAGAGTTGGGACTGGAGTTGATTGTAGGGGTGGATTCTCGGGTGAGTATGATGGAGGTGTGCTGCGTGGTTACTGGAAAGAATTTGTTTGAGGTTCAGGGTTGTCTGTAGATGAGGAGTAATTTAATGTATTCATAATTGCTTTTACTTTGAGAATATAGGGGAATGAATTGGTGAATGTTATTAATCTGTACTTTCAAATGGTGCACTGTACAAGTGTCTTCTAAATAGGGATGTTAACAGCTAACCAGTGAGGGACAGACCAGCTTCTGTCAACGGCCAAGGGAAACCACTATCTCTGGAGTGTCCTGAACCACTTCCTTATTTATTGCAAGTTTTAAGCAGTTAATACAGTTGTTTAAGTTTTACAAGCCTTGAAAACAATGATTATACAATTTAAATCTAAAATACTATAAATTCTAAAACAATTAATACAGTGCCAAGCAATGCAAAATCAATTAATAGATGATCTACTATAATGCAATAATAAAGCCTAATTCACTTACGCTTGACCCATATGCTACCTTCAGTACCAGGCAGGAGGTCGTGGTTCCTTTTCTTCCCATGCATCAGAACACCATGCACTTTGTCGCTAGTGTGAGGAGCCTATTTACTTCTAGTTACATCAAGCAGGACCTGTGGGTCAGTCCTGCCCATTCCCTCCCATCGATTGTTCTTACTAAGCCCATTTTATAGCAAAGCGAGACTTGGTCGCTCTAATAATATTTACCAATTGATTACATATTGTGTAGGATACGTAAAATGCCCAATACCTCTGTAGTACACACTACTCAGGATGTTGCTGCTATCTGTGTAGTTGACAGTTGTATGGCTGCATCTGTAATGTTTGCTTATCAGAAACAGAACAAGGTTGCTTGTCGTGTGTTCTTGACATGGTCTCATGTACCATGCTTAATCTGCATTGTTATTCAAAACATTTCTGCCTCTCACAGATTCTCCCTCCCAAACCATGCCTATGTGCACCAGACTTCAGACAGGCCTGGGTTTTCTTTTTAGGGATCCACACTGTATACAAGGCAGACATCACCATTTATTGTCAAAGGCAGGATAGTCCAGGCTCCCCTACACCCATCTATCCCCGCGTTGCTGCCTGTGATAGAGAAGCAGCAGCACATAGGGTGAAGGGGCCGGCGGGAGCCAGTACACTTGGGAAGCCAGCTTTAAGCTGGCTGTCTGTGCATATCAGCTCCCGTGGAGCTGTTTGCCCTCCTGCACTGCTGCCTCTCTATCAGAGGCACCAGCAGAGGTGGGGAGGGGAGGGAGGGGACGGGGACAGGGAGGCTGCCGCAGGCCCAGGCGTTTAGTTTAGAAAAGAGAAGACACTGAGGGGACATGATGGCAGTTTTTAAGTTTCTAAAAGGATGTTACAAAGAGGAGGAAGAAAAATCGTTCTCCTTGACCTCAGATGATAGGGCAAGAAGCACTGGGCTTAAATTGCAGCAAGGGAGGTTTAGGTTGGACATTAGGAAAAACTTCCTGTCAGGGTGGTTAAACACTTGGAATAAATTGCCCTCGGGAGGTTGTGGAATTTCCATCACTGGGGATATTTAAGATCAGTTTGGATAGACATCTATCAGGGACAATCTAGACGGTGCTTGGTCCTGCCATGAGGGCAGAGGACTGGACTTGATGATCTCTCAAGGTCCCTTCCAATTCTAGTATTATATGAATCTGTGTTGGGGTTGCCACTGTCCATTGGGAGCTCAGCCCCCTGCGGACAGGGGCTGCTGCTACTGCCCCAAGCTGCTGCCTCTGTGAGTGGGGCCGGGAGCACACTGGCTGCTGGCCCTGCCCCCGGGGACTATCGAATAGTCGTGTAACTGCTAAAATTTGATATGGTTACACGATTATTCAGTTAATTGACATCCAATATCCCTAGTGCCAGCCTGCTGCAGCGGGTGGGGAAGGGGAGCCGCTTCAGTCCAGCCAAGCTAGAGCAGCCTGCCCCTCTCCCCGCCTGTCTTGTTTAATCGGTTAACTGGTTCAACTTAATGGTTAACTATTAAATGAGATTTTACATCCCTACTTCTAAAATATTTTGAGACTCGCAAGGTGGGTGAGGTAATATCTTCTATTGGAATAGCTTGTCTATGTGTACTATATATTCAAGCAGATATAAGCAAGTTTTATAAGAAACAATCAGGTCTGATACAAATATAAAACATTTGAAGGAAAGACAAAAAAGTAAAGTTTTTACTTTAGTACAGATCAGACAAGCCTTTCTGCTATATACCTGCTGGTTTCAGAAATATGCGAGGGTACACAGTGAAAATTGTTAGGTTTTGTTTCCTCAGTCTTGTATGTTCTTCATTCGTTGTTTGGAAACAGCATAACCCTATAATGAGGTAGGTATATGTATATAATTCTTAATTCAGGAGATTACTTGGAAATGTGTAAAAGAAGCTGTGTAAATTAAGAAATAAGAACACAACATAATTTATGAGTGAAGCAAAAATACTAAAACAATGAATACAGAGGCAGCAGCACAAGGTGGAAGGGGACTCCCTGGGAATGGGGCTGGGAGCACACTGGCTGCTGGTCCCACCCCTGGGGGTGGGAATAATCACGTAACCGCTAAGAATTAAACAATTTATAACATCTCTAATTTAAACATACTAAATTCTGCCCTGTCATAGTGAATGTGAAAAATATATGAAAAAATCCTCTCTTTAAATAACAGTTGAATCTGTGGTCACAAATGTTATAAATGCCTTCATTATAATTGTGTGATCATTGCCGTGGCCACCATTTTCAAGGGGCCACTGGTAAAACCCGATGGAAGACCACTTGGGACATGCAGCAAAAGGGGTTGTTGTGTTTTGTTTTGTTTTTTCTCCACAAATTTTCTCCGGTGGGTGCCCGGGGCCGCCAATTGGTTAGGACTGGCCCTGTGTGTGATTACTGGAAAAAAGCCATATTTATATTTCAGATGATGTACATAGCGATATTACTGTTAAAATTGTCCACCACCTTTCACTGTAAGATTCTCTTTTCAATTACTTACAAGTTTGCCAGACTTTAACTTTTGGACTGTAATTTTCCATTCCCAATGCCTGCCTTAGCTTGAATTGTTTTAGAAAACTTTGGCAAAAATGGTTCATTCATTTTGTGAAACAAGAATAGTGGAAAATATACATAATTTTGCCTATGTTAAAATGTTTTAAAATTGTTGAGATGCTGTAGTGCCCCATCTTTTGGAGCAGGGACTCAAAATTTGTTATAGGATATAGCCCTCATGCCTGGGGTACTTTTGATCATCTCCTTGAAAATCTGCCAAGATTTGGCCAAATCACAAGCCCCAGAAAATCTCCATTACCGTATTTGGCAACTCTTCAAAGACTGCTTGTACTGAGCATGTTGCAGTCCAGGGATGAAGGGGCAAAGGAAGATTTTCCCTGCAGTTACTCCTCCTGATTATGAAGTGCCTGTCATTGTACCACGCACTGGAATTGAGAGCAGTGAGACTGAGTCTCTTGTGCTCTGTGGTCCCCATGCTGGCTCCTGAGTAGGAGGTGGGAGAAAGCTACTTGACTGGAATGTAGAATGGTTCTGGGGAGTGATAGGAAAAGGGTCCGTGGGTGGTAGGAAGATTGGGTCATAAAAATGGGAGCCAGGGTTGAGGAACCAAAGTTGGGGGATATAATATACATGCTATTAAATTGTGCTTTAAAATAGATCAGTAATGTATTTAAATTGCTGTTTGGGGAAGTCAAGGGGAGTTCTGCATATGATGAGCAGGCTTTGTTTCCTATGTATTGCTGTTTGGTGTACAGGGTTCTTGTATGCAGTAAATGATTGGTTCAATTTGTAATGCATACATTTATCTCAGATTGTTCTAATTATGAGATTATGGTAATAAAATGGTTAAATTTGTTTTATTGATGATCAGAACACAGATTAAGGGCTCTATTCAGGAATGCACCAAGGATGTTAAGAGGCGGGTAATTGGGTAATCGTGTTGTCAATACAATTTGTATTGATGACACGATTAGTCGATAAGGGAAGGTGCTCAGAAAGATCTACCCCTGCTGCAGCTCTGCAGTTGAAATATAGTAAGAGCTGGGCGCACAGGCAGCCCGGCTCCCACTATGTTTAAACTGCAAAGCCAAAGCAGGTGTAGATCCTGGACCTGGCATGAGCCAGGACTGAACTGGGCTTGCTCGGTCCCGGCTAAGGATGTTAAATATTGGGTAATTGACTAATTGAATAGTTGATGCATTTTGCATCGACTGCCCGATTAGTTGTTTGGGCACCTCCGCCTTTGAAATGTATCAACAGCCCTAGGGTTGTTGCTGCACTTCAAAGGCGAAAGCACTGCGTGGAGGTCGGGGTCAGCTTTGAAACGCCATGTGCAGCCTGGGGACACCCCGGGGGTACCGACTAGTCCTTCACATTCCTAGTCCCAGCTCACATTGGGTCCAGCAGCTCTGTCCGTGGAGGGTCCCAGCAGAGGCAGCAGCGCGTGGTGAGGGGAGGGGCAGGCAGCTCCACAAGGTCTGGTGCATGTGGAGAGGGAGCCCTAATGGGCATCAGCTCCTGCCTGCCCCTCTCTTCCCCCCCCCACCCCCCCGTTGCTGCCTCTGATATGGAGGCAGCGGGTGGGGGAGAATGTATGTAGTCAACAGGAATAACTGACATGCCTAGGCTTATTGGTTAATCATGTAGTCGTCTACATATTGACATCCCTGTGCTAAACTACTACAAATAGGATGACACATCTGTTAAAACTTAGAAATGTACTTATGTTCTCTTTTCCAGATAAGTTTTTAAAACCCTTATTTCATTTTTTTATATTTTAACAGTTCAATCTTCAAGAAGATCCTCAAGAAGTGCAAATCCAAAACATAATGATTTGAAAATAGTAGGATCAACCACATTTCCAGGTATTCATAAAGGGAGTAATAAATCTTGGTTTTCACTGATGGTTAAAATAATATTTATGGGGGCTTTGCTGACTATTTTGCCATTTATATGCTAATAGAAACCAACTCTATCACCTTTTTAGCAGACCCAGGGTGTGTCTAGACTGTACGGTTTTTTGAAAAAAGTGGCCTTTTTTTGAAAAAACTTCCTGTGTCTAGACTGCTGCTGCGTTCTTTTGAAAGTAAATCGAAAAAACGCTGCAGTTTCATAAAACCTTGTTTTACGATGAAGAACTCCTTTTTTCGAAAGTGCTCTTTCGAAAAAAGGCGCTATGTAATGCAAACTGTGCTTTTTCGAAAGAGAGCATCCAGACTGTGTGTGGCTCTCGAGTGACACTGAGCAGGCTTGCGATGGCCAGTCTTCCGTCTGCCGGTGGGGACGAAGATGCGTCCAAAAGTGAAGAGTCCTCAAGGAGTCCTTGAGGCATCCCTCCAAGTGTTCCCAAAATTGTCCCCCCTAACTCAAACTTTCCTTCCCTATTTATCCATTAGTATTACAATAACATGTCACTCAAAAACTTGTTAGGCAAGCACTTTTTAAAGGTTAGGCAAGAGGTTTTCTTCTGATCATCACTTTCACCAGATGCATTTTTTTCTTTTTCAGAGATTTCATGCTCGAGGGCTCTGATAGATATATGTCTTAGGGCATTTAGACAAACTTCCTGTTTTTCTTAATGTATAGCTCAGCAATTTCAATTGAGATTTGGGCCTCAGGAAGGACGCAGGGTCAAGCTGCCCACTCTGTGGCACCCAAACTCCCCCTTCCCTCCCTGACTGTGGTCATGTGGAAGTCGCAGTCTAGGTCTAATTTGGGCCTGTTAGCTTGGTTGCTAAAGTTTAAGCAGTAAGTAATAGTGGTTCAGGCACATAACTGGATTTGCTGAAATCTCCCTGTACAACCCCACCAGGAGTGAGCCTGTAGTACCACCGGGCTATTGTGCCAGGCAGGGACCCTCGTGCCTGTATGTAGCTGTAGTGGCGGCTTCCCTAGAGGATGCGGGGCAGCTGGGGATCAGGCTCGGATGGTGGAGGGGACCCAGCCCTAGCAGCAGTAGCTCCTCCACGGCAGCACAGCCCCCTGGGATGTGAAGTGGGAGCCAGAGCTAGAGCAGCCCATGCCCAGAGGGGACGGCACCAAGGCTGGCCACAGCAAGTGGTGGAGGCGAGTGACAGCACCGATGGCATGAAGAAGCGGATAACATGATTCTGTCATCCTGCAGGAAATGTATCTCTCTCTCTCTCTCTCTCTCTCTCTATATATATATATATATACACACACATACACAGAGAGAGAGAGAGAATTTATAAAGCAGTATGAAATTCTGTATGAAACAAGAAAGGCCTACCAGCAAAAGTCATGTTCTTAATTGATACTGAAACAAGAGAGCTATGAATGTAAATAAAGCATTTTATAATTGTAATTAAACAATATGAAACTGGCAAAAGACATCTCTTATTTGGATAAAGTACTAGTCAATTCACTCTGACACAGATCCCTCTCTCAGCCATGCAGAAAGGAAGTAACCAAATTGCACCATCCGGGTCTGCTAAAAGGGGATATAGAGTTGCTTGCTGTTAGCATGCTAATAGCAAAATGACCCAGGCTCCAAACTAATTCTGTGTCCCCCACATTGACTTTAAGTATAGATTGAGCCCTAGATGAGACAGAATAAAACTACAGAACCCCAAAAGTAAGAACCTATTGGATGGATGTGAAAACCTGTTTTGTCCCTCCAAAAAGGTCATGGGGGCACTGGAAGGTATGCTTGTTCTTTATGGAGAACTAGATTAAATAAGGTCAAGCAGAAGAGACCTAGATTTTATAGAAGAATATGCAATAGAACTAGAAAAAGTCCCAACAATTCATTTTATTTTGCTTAGGGTAGTAAAAGATTATCTTTAATATTTCACAGTTGGTGATATAGTTAGGAGGACCAGTCCCAACATTTTGGGATCATTCTTCAAACATCTATTTCATGATTGTGATTCATTAGTTTAGTTGATTGTACAGACAATTTGTTATCTAAGATATTTGCTAATTATCATATGTTGTATTTCAGTCAAAATTTATGTCAAGTTGAATCACAACAGTCCACGTATTCTGTGTGTAACAAATCGGCTACGAAATTCAGAGCTGATCGATCCAGTATTCCAGTGGCATGGACCAGGAGGTGACCTTGTTGCAGGTAGTGATTTGTGGTATTTTTATTAATTAATGTTTCCTGTGGTTGTGCATTTATTATCTAAATTGTGATGGAACACTACTTACAGGATTTGTGGTACTCCAACTTCTCACATTTACTTTTTAAAAAAGAATATGGGTAACACCTTAACAACTGAATCTAAACATGTAGGAGGAAAGGAAAGATGAAAAGAAAATTTAAGATGAAATTGAAGTGTGTGTGTGTTTTTAAAGGGGGAGGGTATTTCTTGTTTTTGAGTGCCTGCTCATGTCTGTTCCATGCTAGGTTTATGTGAATGCTACGTGTGCAGTTGCTAGAGATTTCTCCCCTTTAGTGATATCCATAGGACTAGCTTTAGAACCCTCTAGAGCCACACACAGATGGATGCGTAGATCTAAGGGATGCTGCCTGCTCCGCACCCTCTCAATTCCTTCTTACCACCCATGACAATTACTTTGAAACTCTTGCTCTTGAAAGGCTTCTCTCTCAGCGGTTTGGACTTTGTGGTACATTGTATAGTTTTTATAGTGAGTGTATATAGTGTGAATTAGGGATGTAAAATCCTGTTTAATTAGTTAACTGGTTAAACGTTGCATTTAATCAGTTAACTGTTTAAATGTGGGGCATGACTGGGATGAAGTGGCCCCCATACCACAGGCAGGGCCTCCCACAGCTCCACGGTTTTTATGGCTCTGGAATGGTGGTCTGACCTGGGCAATATTTCTGAAGGGGTAACCTTTGTGATTCCAAACCCGTTGATGGTGTTAGTGTTGGATGAGTCTGCCCAATGTGGGGGATTACTCTAAATCCAGAGGTTCTGGTCCCAGAAAGAGCTGGCATTACACATCAGTGTCGGAACTCGGAATATCTGTTTTGGCTTGTGAAGTGTTCCTCCTTCAGCTGTCCCATCAAGTGATACAGGTGTTGATGGACAATACAGCCTCCCTGTTCTATGTTCATGGATGAGGGTGGGAGGAAGTACAAAGTCTTTGGCCCTCTGTCAGGAAGCCCTCCATCTCTGTGAATTTTTGTGTCTAGCATGTCATTCACCTAGAGGCTTTACATCTCCTCAGTGTCCAAAACACACTGGCAGATCGCTTCAGCGGGTCATTATTTTCCCACCATGAGTGGTCCCTCCAATTGCAGGCTATCAGAATGATCTTCCAGAGATGGGAGATTTCCCAGGTGGACCAATTTGCTACCAGGCAGAACAGGAAATGTCACAGGCTTTTCTCTTTACTTAGTCTCGTTAGCAGATTATTTTCCAGTTGCTAGAGAAGAAACAGGAGACCCAGGAGTGGATGGGATAAACGGATTACTTTATTGCTGTATGTTTACCCTGAACCCCCAACACAACATTTTGAGTGGCAATGATTTGGCACCAATTATGCTTCTTTATCCATTTTAGTATGTTAATTCACAAATCTGTCACTACTTCCCCATAATCCTTATTTAGTAATGTTAACTCCTATACAGTAAATATTAATAGGCTGGTGATTAATATTATTATTCCCCCCTTTACTGTTTACAGGATTTTCAGTTAGATCAACGTTTTTCTACATTACATACTTCCTGAATCAGCAGGTTACAGATATTACAAAGGATGTGACCCAGAAAGTATTTTTACAGAGCAAGTGAGAACAAGCAAAAGACAAAATAAAGAAGAGCACTTGTATGTTTATCTATCTTTCTAGGTTACAAGAACGAAGGGAAAAGAGCATATTTATACATCAGAAAGGATAATACCTGTTTTGGCTGGACCCTTTATCTATCTTTCTAGGCTGCAAGGACAAAGGGGAATAATCATGTTCAAAGGACAATGCCTGCTCTGGCCAGACCCCCCCTACTATTATTGTATTTTTTTCCTGGACCCCTATTAATTTTTACATATCCCAATACCAGCCTCTTTCTCCTGTTTTGGATGGGATGGGCGTCCTAATATATGCCTTCCTGCTGATTCTGCTTATCAGCAGTGCCCTCTTGAAGATTAAGAGGGACTAGGCCAAAGTCCTCATGATCACTCTGCCATGGCCTCACCAGCATTGGTTCAACATGCTCATTAGATATGTTAACGGAGGTTAATGGTTACCTGGTAAGCATCACCCTTAATGGGCAATGTTTACTGGGTAACGGTTAATCGGTACTGGGAGCAGTTTCCCTATTTATGACTCAGGCTTGGAGCCAACAGCACCTGCACAGGCACGAGCCAGGAGCTGTGGCAGCAGCCTCTGCCTGTGGCAGGGGCTGTTTCAGCCCGATCCTGGAGCAGCCCCCTCATGCCCCTTTAATTAGTTAAAAGCAGTGTTAGCACTACATTTAACCAATTAAATGGGATTTTATGCTCTTGGACCTGATGACAGCAGCCCCATGGACACTAGCCAGTTACCCAGGCTTTTTCACTCAAGATCACAGCTCCTGAACTTTCCCTCTTTCTGCCTCCCAACATGGATGCTGCATGGTTGAATCTGGAGGAACAGACCTGCTCTCGTTAGGTCCAGCTGGTTCTCTTGAAAAGTAGAAATCCCACTATTAGTACAACTTACCTGGTAAAGTGGAAGCACAGCTCCTGCTGAGAGTGAGAGTGGAATATAACTCTGACCCAGTTGTCTCTGCAGTCCATTCTGGATTACTTGCTTCATGAAAAGCACCAGGGCCTGGCCTTCTCTTGGATCAAAATGCATCTAATAGCCATATCAGTGTTCCACCCCTGCACCAGTGACTTCTGGTGACAGACAAAGGGGAGGCATGGCCATGTGACTCTTCCCAATGCCACTCCTAGACCACAGGGGCCCCATCTCTTCTCGCCTCCATTCCATCCTTTCACTCTCTTCCTCAAGTGCTGCAGCCTGGGGGATTAGCAGGAGGGGGCCTGGCAGTGGAACAGCATTCATTAGTGGTAGTAAGCAGAGTAATGCAGGTAGGACCACTTCCCCCTGCCACTGGTGAGTGCAGAATCAGTGCTGATGTGCACCCATTGCAATTCTTTTTGGCTAATAGTTTTCAGTTATGTTTTCAGGGAACTTGCACACAGTGGGGATTCTGCAGTCAGGCTCAGGGAAGTATTGTTGAAAGAGATGCAATACGTCTTGGAGTTCCCAAATTGGCAGGGAAATGTGGCCACTACTATATATCCCGAGGGGGTTTGTAAATTCAGCTTTTTGACCATGGAGACATAGATGTGTCTCTTCTGCTCTTTGGAGTGACTATAATGAGTCCCATGGCATTAACATGGACCAGTCCTTATTGTTTGTGGCACCTAGTATGCTCTCACCTCTGATTTGGTTTTGTGCCAGGGATGAGCAGGCCTGTCAGAAGGGGGGCCTAAAATTCTGACCTTCTTCTTCAAGAGACGTCCCTGGGGGTGCTCAACAGGAGGTGTCGGTGAGTCCCAGTGCCACAGACTGGATTCTTCATAGCAGTGCACTGGGGCCACTTCTGAGGTGCGCGGGTGCCACTCAGCATTACCGTGCATGTGCGGCCACCCTTCCTTCAGTTCATTCTTACCATCCTTGGCACAAGACGGATCTCGGTAGTGCTCTTTGTTACTCATTAGCATTAAATAGTTGAATTCCTATTCCAAGTTCTTCTCCCTAGTTGTTTGTCTTCTCCAGGTTCTTCCTCCCCAAAAAAACCTCTGTTCATTTTCTCTAAGTTGCTCTCCCTCCGGTTACTGTTTACCACGACATAGCAGTGTCACCGGGCTCCAAGTGCTCTTCAGCCTGAAGTGAGGCAATGCCCAGCTCTGATGGACGTACTGAATGTGTAAAATGCCTACGAGAGTCCCATGTCCAACAGGACTGTCAGTACTGTGCGAAACTTAAGGCGTGAGCACAGAGAGATAGGAACCTCCATTTGAAAATGATTATGCTCAAAAAGGCACAACACCCCTCTCCTGACCTTGGCACACAAGGGACTGCCAAGACTAAAATCGATAAGGGGAAAAAATCCCCAAAGAGACGCGTCTCATCTTTACCTCACAACAGGCAGTTGCCCAAGTGGCGCACAACTGAAAAGTTAACACACAGGGCTGAAAAACCACCGAGCCTCAGCATGTATGAAGCCCATTGGGCACTTCAAGTGCTGACCGGATCCTTTCCGGACATGTCACACATAGCGCATGTACCGAGGCTACAGGCCCTTCAGGCCTGCCTCCCAGCTCTCAGCACCTAATACCCTTCCAACTAATGCAGTCCCTGAACTTGCGTCACCGAGAACAGTCAACACGGCACCGCAACAACTGAAGACGCAGTCCATCAGCACTGCCCCGCCATCTCAAGGTGCCATAGCTCAGTTTTAAGATCCTAAACAAATCTAAGAGTCAACTAGAAATAGTCATGCTCTCCTTGCAAATACTAATACACAGGGCTCGACAAACTCGCCAGCCCTGCACTGCGCGTGTGCCAGACCGGCACTGCGCATGCATGCAGCGCTGGTGAATGGGGCAACCGGCTGAAATCTACTCATCATGGGCGAGTAGATACAGTGATTTGTCGAGCCCTGCTAATACAATATTTACGGATACTGGAAAGGAGAATAAAAAACATTCACTAAGGCTTGTACAGTTTCTCTGGGGAATGTTTAG
The DNA here is from genome assembly GCA_019425775.1 of Rafetus swinhoei. NCBI lineage: Eukaryota > Metazoa > Chordata > Testudines > Trionychidae > Rafetus > Rafetus swinhoei. The sequence continues at coordinate 158,044,881 of CM033424.1, forward strand.
GATCCATGCTATACAAGAACAAGTAAAACAGAGACCAGTAAAAACAGATAAAAGTTCTCTTGGTTTGGAACTGTCACCTTGTGTGTGTCACCAATTCAAAGAGTAGAAGCCCCAGAACAAATTAAAACATGGCTTCAGGGTTTGTAGATAGATGCATGATTCACAGAGCTTGCAAATAAGATTTCATCCTACAAAACAACTAGTGTCACGCCTAGTACTTGCTACTTCTGACTCATAAGAGCCAAAACTCTAACACATAGCAAAGATCTGGCCCTAATGTAATACAATATACTATGCATTTATCAGTAACACAGGATTTTTAAAAAAATCATTAAGATCAGAGTTTTAGATATCTGCAACACCCGGAAAAAATCTGTTAAAAGAATCTGTTTCTTTCTTACCTTAAGCCATTAATACCTATGTAAACTTTGTTTGGAATGTAATCTTGCAAATGTGCTGGCATACACACCCCATATAGCCTGCTTTCTGTTTATGATGGTGAATATGCAGTGGTAATACAGTCAAAGAACTACAGTTACTGGTGAACTTCCTTTTTGAATTAAGGTTATAAGTACCATTCTGTGCATGATTGGAACTATAGCCATTGAGACTCCTCCTTTTGTATTTTATCATGTTATCATGAAAGTAAAACTAAACTTACTGTACTATGTTATTTATTCACTAGAAAATAGCAGTGTGAAAATAACACCAACAGGAACCCTAATATTCAGACACTTCAAATATGACATGAGTGGAGTTTACACTTGTTCCCTCGTTTTTAAACCAACTGAAGAACAGGCTGAAAAAAACTATTTGCTCAAATATGTTATTTATGGTAAGAGATCAAATTAGTTAAAAACATTTTGTAGTTTAAAATGCATGTTGATGGTTTGAAATTCTGATATGCCATCTTAATTTAATTTGAGTAGAGTTGGAGAATTCTGTACTTCTCGTAACTTTGCTGTTAATTGGCACTTACCAGAGAATTCATGGAATGCCATTTTCAGCCCCTTAAAGGAAATCTTCTGGTCTTTTGATTGAGAAATTATTAAGCATAGCTCTCTGCATTTAAAAGGAGACATGAAACATAATTGAAAAATAGAAGACTGAAAAACTGGCTGGGTGAAAATACTTAACTGTGCCACAGTAATTTCATTTCATGCTGAATTATTCCTTTTTGGAGATTGATTTTAATATCTTTTATTACCCCTTATTCCTGGGACTTCAGGAGCATCACTCAGACACACTTTACACCAATGTAAAATTCTCATTCAGTTTTGTTTTTACAGTGTTGTCAAATAAGTCCTGCCCTTCTAACGGAATATTGTGTAATAAAATATAAAGTGTTAGCATTTTTAAAGAACATGCTAATTCTGCTTCACTATTCAGAGTAAATTTTGTTGCATAATATGGCAGAATGCCCCACGATTCTGCTGAAATACAGATATTACAGATAAAATTTTATCTCTTCATTACCATGATTCTACTACCAACTAAAGACAATAATAAAACTATTGACTTCAGTTAGATTTTAGATTGGAAGCCAGTGTTGCCTAAAAACATTGAGCAGAACAAAATTAATTCCTGGTTTTAAATTCACCTGAATTTGGCTCACTATTTCCAACCTTAAAAAATAAATAAATCTGATTTTCAGTAGTTTAACTTGCTGAAGAACTTAGCTGAAATGGGGGACTTCTTTTGAATTTTATTTTTTTGATCAAAATGCTGAAAAAAATTTGTTTCCAACATCTATTTTGTTTTTCTGTAGCCTTGCTGCAGCTTTCTTGTTCCAAGAAAGCTCCAATCTAAATATCAGAAAGCAAAATGACATTTATAGAAATTTACAGGGCTTCCAGAATATACAAGACCTGGGCACACAAGCAGATGTGGTTTCCTAATGTACAGGAATAATTATATATAAATACATTATTTTATATGTATTAAAATATATGATGGTATGACTTAAAAATCAGAATTAATGAGAGATACTGCATTATAAACAAGCAGCGAACAGCCTAGTGACTTATCTTTAAATGGATACCAATATAGCATCATGTAGTTTGTATTACATTTGTTTTCTAAGCCAGCTATATGATTTCTCTACTTCTATGTTCTTTTTCTTCTCATATCCCTGATTTTTGCCATTCCCCTTCCCTGTTCCTTTATTCTCTGTTGCTCTGATGCTTTCCCACTTCTTTTTCTTTAGCTTGCATTACTCCTCTGTCTCCTTGTGATCTATCTATTCCGTGATAATCTGTTACCCCTACTATCATCTTGGTCTCCTTCACCATGTGCAGTGCTAAGGAGGCAAACTTCAATTCAGTACAGATTGTAGCAAAAGAGATTCTACTCACTATACCCGGCCCCTGCCATATCAGCTATTCAGTAGGACCAGTAGGGAGACTGATCTAGAGACATGCTGCTGAGCCATTACTCAACTGCAAGAGTTCTCTTGGATCTCATTGGAAGTGAGGAATCAATCTTGAAGCCATTTTTAAAATAGCTTGTATGGTTCTCACTAGAAGGTGCAAAATATTGTACTGTATTAGAATTATAATTATATAATATTAAATGCAATTCCTGTAATGATAAATTACACCTCACATTTCAACACGTCTTCTGAAATTGCTATTGTCTTCCTTCATATTCTTAAGCACTTATAGTCTCCATTTCTTGAAAGTGAAACAGAAATGTTTAGGAGCTTTGTCCTTGTTAGGATATGTTTTGCAAAATGAAAGGTCATATTTATCTATGAAAAATAGAAATGATGAATTATAAACTTGTAATTTTCCATTGTTCTGAGACATGAATCCTTCATTAAAATTTCAATGGGGATGTAAATCAGTTTTGTTTATGAACTACAGCTTTAAATTAATGACTTAACTTTCACACAAAAATACTATTTTTAACTTAATCTTCATGTTTAAATGTGTGTTTCTCAGTATCTTGTTTTTTCTTTCACCTACAGCTTATTCCGATCCTAACTTTTACTATGAGTTTACAGCCCGCTATCATGCAGCCCCCTGCAACAGTATCTACAATATTTCTTTTGAGAAGAAGTTGCTTCAAATACTAAGCAAACTTGTCATTGAACTTTCTTGTGAGGTTACTTTACTCAAGTCAGAGTGTCATCATGTAAAAATGCAGAAAGCAGGTCTACAAAATGAAATCTTCTTTACTTTTACAGGTAAAAAATACTGAACTTTTAAAGACTGCTTAGCGTTTTCATGGTGAAGCAAAGTTTATTTAATGGAATATCATCACTGCTCACATTGAAAGCATTGTACATGTTTAATTCATAAAGAGTTATTTAGATTGTAACAAAATATCTACAAATGATTTATGTGGTAAATCCATGTAAAAATGATGAAAATTCAGATATCTGACACAACCCAAAAAGCAAATTAGAAGCTTTTATGCATCTACCCACAGCCACAGCTCTTAAGTTCTTATCAGAGAATGAGAATTTTTGACACCTGAGGTATGCCCATCCAGAGAAGTAAAGGGATATAATATGCCCACTTACACTCTTTTGTTTTAATATATTACGAGGAGCAGTGTACTGGGAGAGGAGCTAGTGTGGGCTGTTAGTCCCTCCTCCTTATGCATGTGTGTGGAGGAAAGGAGGCCATGGTCATCAAGTTAGCAAAACTATTCTTCTTCGAGTAATGTCCCCATGGGTGCTCCACTGTAGGTGCCGGGTTGCCCCGGCACCACAGATCAGAGTTTTGCACAGCAGTAGCTGGTTGGGCCGCGCATGCACACTAGGTGCCTTGTGCTGTTCGTGGCTGTTGTTTTGTGTATGCGGCCCGACCCTTCCTCAGTTGCTTCGTTGCCACCCTCGGCTGCAGACAGAACTTCAAGCTGCTCTTCTAAGAGAGCTACCTCAGAATTGTAACTGTATCAGTCCCTTTTTTTCTTCGTTTTAACATTTTCAACCCTTTTAACTTTACTCACTACTCCTATGATATCCTTTTTTGTCTCTTTTTTTTTTTTTTTTTTTGAGAGAGAGAGAGAGAGAGAGAAGGGGCAGAAAGGAAGCCTGAAAGCCTCTGTGGCCCTGCTGCCAGCGACCTCCCCGCCCCAAAAGGAAATAAAATATGTAATATTCAAACAATAATAATAATATGATGACATACTATGCCTGGCTCCCCAGGCTTCAAGAAATGTTACACATGCCAAGAGGCCATGCCAGTCTCTGATGTCCACTCCTCATTTATTCACTGCCTTGGTGAGGGACATATTCTGCAGAAATGTCCTCACTGCAGCAAGCTAACAGCCCAGGCTTGCAGAGATAGGGAGATGTGGCTTTGCATACTCCTTTTCAATAAGGTTCTTCAGCCTTCAGCTACCAAGCACTCCACCGCTTATCCTGAGCCGCCCAGGGCAGAGAAATGGCACATAAGTTCACCAGTGCTGAAGCCAGTGTCGAAGAAGAGACTTCCCCCACTAGGTCTCTACCGTGATTGACATCGACCTGTATCAGCTCTAGCAATAAACCGGGCACCTCTGGAACCAGACGTATCTGGCAAGCCAAGATCATGGAACCGAAGGACCACCACGAAATTATGGCAGCACTGGCATGCTTGGCACCCAGAAAACAGAAGGGTACCAACAAGCCCTCATGAATGGCACCTGCAACACTGACTACTCAACCGGTGCTGACGAAGGCTCAGGCAAAGTCGAACCGTGCCCATCCCTTCCCAAGCCCGGAACAGACATTTTTGCTGGCACCTCTGTCACCATCACCGGTGCCATGTTCACCAGCAGCTAGGCAAAGTCCACCGCAGTCTCATTATATTAGTCGTCATACATCCCGAACTAGAACTTCAAGGTGACTGCCTTATAAAAAGGACATCTCCAGAGAAGATCCTTCACATGATATCTACAACAAAAGGCCTATTCCAATCCTTAGTACTTCTTATCAACGACCAAAAAGCTACTCTTCAGCCGACTCAATCCTTTAGGACAGAGATTCCAAGCGATTCAGGATCTCATCACCATAATTACTGTCAGCCCTTCAGTTGTGGTCCTCATATGCCTATGACTTATGGGCCACATGGCAGCCACTACCTTCGTAGTCCAAAATGCCCGACTACATATGAAGCGTCTTCAGCACTGGCTGGCCTCCATTTACACCCCATCAAACACCGGGTCCACCGAATTGTCTCCCCTCCTTCCAAGGTCCTTTTTCCCTCAAGTGGTGGACCAGTTTCACCAATCTACTGGCAGGGGTACCTTTCTAATGCACTCAACCATCTGTACAGATCACAACCGAGGCTTCAATGACAGGTAGGGGAGCCCACCTAGAAAGTTTTTCCACCCAAGACAGCTGGTCCGAACATGAGAAAACTTTACACAAACATTCTGGAGCAGTCTTCAATGCTCGCGAAAGCTTTCGAACACAAATAGTGAATCATATGGTCAGAATTTTGACAATGTGTTGACAGTGTATGTCGTCAATCGTCAGGGTGGAGCTTGATCCCCTTAGTTGTGTGCCGAAGCAATCCACTGTTGGAATTGGTGCATTGCCAACAATATAACACTAACAATGGCGTACCTGCCCGGCATCCACAAGACTGCTGCAGACTTACTGAGCAGACAGTTCAGTGTGGACCATGAGTGGCAGATCAATCCCCATGTCATCAGGTCTGTCTTCTGTATGTGGGGATTCGCAGAAGTCAACTTTTTCGATACCCACAACAACACAGTATGTCCCAACTATTGTACTAGAGCGGGCATAGGATGGGGGTCTTTTGGAGATGCTTTCCTCATCCCCACTGGCCACCTCTATTCTTTTCCCCCAATTCCACTCATCTTGAAGAACCCTCAGCAAAATCTGGTGGGACCACACCTGGGTAATCCTAGCTCCTGCATGGGCCAGGCAGACGTGGTATCCCTTTCTGTTTTGAATGTCTCTCGACCCCCGTCCACTAACTTGCCATTCAGATTTCTTGACTCACCAGGGGGGCGCCCTTCTGCACCCCAACCCTCAGAGCCTCCACTTGACAGCCTGGCTCCTCGCTGGTTTCAAGATGCTGAAACACAATGTTCTGATAGAGTAAAGAGAGTCGTTCTCCATCGCAGACGTGCTACCACCCGCACCACCTACGTTCATAAGTGGAAGAGATTCTCCATGTTGTGCGAGCAAAAGCAGATGGACACATACAAAGTTCCACTTCCTCTCATCTTAGACTACGTGCTCGACCTCAAACAGTCCAACTTGTCCTTCTCCTCTCTCAGGGTGCACTTAACCATTATTAATGCATTCCATTCACCACTCCAGGGACACAATTTTTTTGCTCATACAGTAACTAGACAATTTTTGAAGGTCTCCATAACCTAGCCCCACCGTGGAGACCTCTGCCACCTTTATGGAATCTTGAACTAGTCCTCAACATGTTGACCAGACCTCTATTCAAACCTCTGGCTACCTGCCCTTTACCCATTATGACAGCCAAGGTGTTATTCCTCCTTGCAATAACATCCACACGCAGAATTAGCGATCTTGCCGCCCTTTTCGTGGCTCCACCATACACAATTTTTACTAAAGACTTTAATTTACGTACTTACCCAGCCTGCCTACCAAAGGTCTGATCATCAATGAGCCGATCATTCTCTAGTTGTGGTATCCTAAACCGTACTCATCTTCAAGGGATGCCCTGATCCATACTTTAGATGTTCGTAGGGCCCTTGCCTAATACACTGACCACATCAGAGGCTTCTGCACTTCACAACAATTATTCCTCTCAGTAGCCAACCAATTTAAGGGCAAGCCACTTTCCTCACAACGTATATTCAAAACTATTGTAGCCCACATCACACAATGTTACACCTTATGAGGCAAAACTCTTTCAACTCCACCTACAGCTCATTTTAACAAGAGCAGTCTCTGCCTCCACGGTCTTCCTACGAGGTGTCTCACTCAGGGACATTTGCCGAACTGCCACATGGTCTCCAGACCATGCTTTTGTGAAACACTAAGCGATTCTTAAAAACCTTGCTACTGATTCCTCAGTAGCCACAGCAGTATTGTCCACTGTCGACACCAGGTGACTCCAAAGCCCACTGTCTGGCTTATAACTCACAACTGCTACAAAGTCGTCTACAGTGGAGCACCCACAGGGACATCACTTGAAGAAAAAAAGGAAGTTACTCACCTTGTGCAGTAATGACGGTTCTTCGAGATGTGTGTCCCTGTGGATGCTCCACTATCCACCCTCCTTCGCTCTTTCTTTGGAGGTGTTCCTCTATTTTCTCTCTCATCTAGATACTCAGGCATACACGAGGAACTGAGGAGGGGTTGGGCCGCACGCACAAAACAACAGGCACGAACGGCATGAGGCGCCTAGTGTGCATGTGTGGCTACTGCTGTGCAAAACTCTGACCTGTAGCGCCGGGGCGACCCGACACCTACAATGGAGCAGCCACGGGGACACACATCTCGAAGATCCATTGTTGCTGCACAAGGTAACTTCCTTTTCCACTATATCACCGCCACAGTCTGTTGGGGAAGTAACCTTTATGATGCTGTTGTGTGGATTGTTTTCCCTGAAGCAAGAAGGGACCACTGTGCGACTGAGAGTCACAGTACAGTTCCTATTCTGCTCCTGGTGACAAGGTTTGTAATAAATCCTTAATAATTCAACTGCTGCTTTTATCTTCAAATTAACTGGGTGTGAGTCTAGTGGATTGAAAGGCCCTAAAGCACAAGTTGAGCTTGAAGAATCCCTCTGTCATCAGTGTGCTTCAGCACAGTTGTGTTGGAGCAAAACATTTTGGTCAAGCTTTACTCCATTTTCTGTGATTTGGCATTGAGTGGAGACCTGTAGAAAGAAGAGTATAATTCACCTTCAGAACATACATTTTTGAGGGAAAAATTGTCAAGTATTGCTATCTGAAACTATCAGCAAGAACTGATAAAATGATACCAATACTAACTGATTCCCCTTTTTTGGTCCAAGCTCCAAGCACACGGCCTAGAGGGAATTTTTATAGTGTAAAGTTGCAGCTCCTGCAGGAACATTACAAACATTCCCTGCAGAACAGCTGTGGAGATGCAAGATGCTGCCAATTGTCAGTTTCTTTCTTGTTACAGTTGGTGAAAGAATATCCAGTGGTTGCTATGCTGGGTGCATCCGTTGTCTTGCATCTCTTCTAACTTGATGTTTGTCAGTGTAATTCCTCCTTAAAATTCACTGGATAATTGAATTCTGGAACTAACAAAAGAAATTTAGTCAAATACCACCCTAGGTAGCTCCACACTCTTTTCTAATCCTTGTTATGAATCTGTTTCACAAGAAAATAAAACTCAGAGGGCTAGATTCTGTAAATCCCCATGCAGCTACTGCCGAGCCCTGTAAATACCAAAGATCCCTATCTGCCTAACATTCTGCTGATGGGCATGTGTAAAATCTCTTATGTCCCAGTGGGATCTGCAAATTAGACATTTTCTACCTCTGTCATCTACAGAGCATGGTTCAGTATGTGTCCATAGAGGCAGAGATTGTGGTAGTGCTCCCGAAACAATGTAATCAAGTGGCTATCGTACTCATATAAGATGTAAGAGGCCTATGTACAAATTCCCATGCTTCCTGATATGGAGGAGAAGCTTAAACTCAAATCTCCCTGTCTCTAGCCCCTGAACTATGGGGTATTTTGGGGGTGAAGATCAGTCTCCCACTTTTTGTAAAATACATACATATTAATTGGGTTAGTGTAGGGTAAAAATTTCTGAGGTAGGCTATGATATTCTGTTAAGAACCCCTATTCTAAATTTCAAGTCTGGAACAGGCACACAAACATCTTACCAAAGGCACAGTACATGAAGGTTACCCCCCCTCCTGCTTAGCCCATCGGAGGAAGGTCATCATAAGATCATATGGGTGAGAGACAGGACATAACATATTCAATGGTACTAGGAACAAATGCGCAGTTGTCATGTACCCTCACTGCCTTTGCTTTAATCTCCCAGGTGCAACACCAATGGATCACATCAGTGCAAAGATACCTTCCTGATGCTAACAGACACATCGCCACTTAACACATAATTTACAATTGATGTCTGCTTTGTTTAAGTACTTGTTTAACTAGATATAAGGTATTCTGTAAACTATGGGCGGAAAACACTATGTAACCTTTAGATTATTGCCTTCATTTTGCCTCACTGTTAGCACCTATCCAGGGGTTTGGGATCTTCCCCCCCACCCATCACTTCATCTGCCACCAGCATCTTATATAATCCATTGTAACTTATTGTCTGGCAGTGTTCACCAAGCCTAACAAGCAAAGTGACACTCTACCAGCGTTGTGTGTAATAAACCCTCCTGCTTGCTTCATACACTTTGTCCAGATTCTGTTCCAACAATTAGGGAGACAGAGAATGACTAGTTATAGGACTCCCTAGGATATGGGACAACCATGTTCAAGTTCTTGTTCTCCAACAGTCCAAATGGGGTTTTGAACCCTCTCTTCCATAGTTTTGGGTGAATGCGCTAAATATGGATTGGGAGGGGGCAACAAGCCCCACAATAACAACAACCACTTTTTAGATTAAGAGAGTGTCTTTGTTTAAGCACCTAACTCTAGGAGAGGGTTCAAGTGTAGAGAATCTCAAAGGGAAGTGCTACCAGTAGCCACCTAGCTCTTTTGGCCCTGCTGCCCTCTCACCATTTCCTATTGGCTAGCTTAAGCAGTCTTATTGATCAAAACTAATATGAGGCTTTGAGTGAAGACCTCTCTAGATAGTGTTTTCCTTTACACATTCTGCAGCCATAAGAATGCTTACAAGTACCCAGCTGTGCTGTCAGAAGATGTAGGTTAAGCTACTTGTATCTGTCCATATCCAGATTTCTTTTTGAGAGCCTAGTTTCCAAGATGGATCCATTGTGCAGTCTGTTCCAATCAATGCTAATGTTAAATGTAAACTTTCAAAAACAGTGAATTTTGTAGGATCTGTACTGAATTCCAAATCTACTGCCACCAGCTTTCCAAATGGCAGTTTTCCAGAAATGCAGAAGTGTCTACATGGTTCAGATTAAAAATAATACAAGTTTCTTCCTTACAAAGAGCACTTGCTTAAACAATCTGAGCAGAAAATACAATCTCTGGCATGGGTGGTCCCTAAAATACTGTATTCTACTAGTTTTTTCAGGTGTGAGAAACAGCACAAATACATCTGGTGTCTACAAAAGGGAATGCAAAATTACTTTATACAGGAGCAACAGATATCCGGAGTTTTTTTATGAGTGACTTTCTATTAGATTCACTAGTAGCTTTTCTGCCATCATTAGAAAAGTTAAACTAGACAAAGTCCATGAGTTTGTAATAGCTGCAAGTGGGGCACTGTCATTTTCTAAGATTTCCTGGTTCTTGCATTGAAACTCTCCTGTCCCATCACTCTAGTTCCAAAATTCACCATAGCATCAAAACAAATTCCTCCACCTAGAACTGAAATTACTGAGATTGTTAGTTTAGCTACTTCTTTGTTGTGCAACGTGGATTGCATTTGTAGTTACAGATGCAGCAGATCTTTTTGAAGAGTGAGAAATATTTTGAAGTAGAAAGGATTCTCTCAGAAGACTGACATTTCTATTCATTTTCCATTTCCATTTTTGATGTTTATGAATAACCTTGTTCCTGAGATTTGAATTTTTTTTTTTAAACCTGATGGAGAAACCTGATTTGAGATCTTGCAGTATGCTCATTGCACTACCTTTCCCCCTGAAAACTCCATTCATAATAGCTGTAATGTCGATGTGAAGTGTTTGAAAGAACAAACCCTAAATGTTTCACCACACCAGTCATTAATAGTTTCTCTTCTAAATCTCAGTCATTACTGGGGGACTTCAGGTTATATAATCTAGATATTGAGAGTTCTTGACTACTATTTAGACAATGTAAACAGCCTATAACAAATATGAAAGTTTCCTAGTCCATGTAAGGTGGTGGTGGGCAAAATGTGGCCCACAGGCTGGATCCAGCTGCTAAGCCTTTGGATCCAGCCAGTGGCCTGCTAGGACCATCAGGGCTGCTGGGATCATGTACCTCTAGGTGCCGTGTACCCCCGTCAGGGAGAGACTTTGCTTCCTGGTCCCGCTCCCAACACAATCATTGTAGCTCCCAAATTGGCCCACGGGAGCGATGAGGATTGTGCTGATGGTGAGGGCAGCACACAAAGTCCCCTGTCCTCCTGGTGCAGGGCACAGAGAGGCACATGGTCACAACAGTTGGCTGCTTTGATCAGCCTGGGGCTGCAGCAGGTAGGAAGTCTGTCTTAGGCAGCTCCCACCCAGCAGGACCTTAAGTAAGCACGTTCTGGCCAGAGCCTGCATGTGCACCCTGCCACCTCACACACTTACTCCCTGTCCCAGGTCACCAACCAAATCCTCAGCACACCGCCTCCACCCAGGTAAATTTAATGCCAAATGCTGGAGAGCAGCTCTTTAATCTCTCGTTAATATTCTTCAAGCCCTCCGTAATAGTGAATTGGTGTTTCTTAATCTCCCCAAAATAGGGGTCTGTATAGGCAGATGATTGCATAAGTGTAAACATTTGTCTATATTGATCCACACTTCTCACCATCTTTCATATCAGAGTTGTATAAAGATTCATCAGAAAATGGAAGAAACAGTGGTAGTTAGTGTTGCAGTTCGTTCGTAGCCATTCAGGTTCAGGCATGACACACATCTATAGAGCATGAATGTTTCATAAGAATGTAGGTCCATAAGACACTAATTTTGAAGAACTAAAGCTACTGAAGTAATCCCTGTTATATTCTACTTATTAGTCTTTCACTAGAAAGGAACTGATCATTGGAAGCACTAGGGATTGCAATGGCTTTTCTTTGAGGGAGGCTCAAGAACTTCCTTGCAGAAATAATTGATCAGAACTTTGTACTTTTGGAGTTCCTGCCTGGCCAAGCACCCAAAACATCAACCCAAGAGTGATATATTAAGACCTATACCTTAATTAAACAGCTACTGCAGTTAACTAATTCTAACGTGGATTGCTCATGTGAATTAAAAGAATTAGAATATTTATAAATTGGTAGATTTCTAAGATTATTAATTTCTTAGGAATCAAAATCTGTAAATAAGTATTGCATCCAATCATACTTTAAAAAAAAAGAGATACCAATATTTAAGTGCATTAAATCTTCATAAGAGGAAAATAATTATTTTTAAGGCAGTATTAATAGTCAGATATCTGAACAAGCAAAAATTAATTTCAGTATAGTTTCTTGAGGTATAGTGAGAAATGTAATTTTATTAATTTCAAAAGAAAACCTTAAAGTTTTATTTTCTGGGACATTAGCAAGTTTAATGTTGATTTCAGTGCATTTGTTCCCTTGTAAAGTAGAGTGTGTTTTATTTACAGTTTCTTCTTTAGATTCAGAAAAAAGCAACAATCCATGTCAAACGAATTGTGATACTACTAAAAGATTAAACAAGGTACTGTAGATAAATCAAAAAATATGAAGACCAGCAAATATAATTATCCAGTTCTTTCTAGTGCCAACAAACTGATTTGAATAATGCGTCTAATAACTAAAAATGTTACTGTGTGCAAATGGATGTACCAGTGAACACTTAAGCATAATTTACCACCTAGTGATATTGTTTAGTTTTTAGTTTGTCATGTGGAAAAGGGTGAATTGCATTATGGCTCTATTTGGAGAACAGACTTGAGTTGTTTCATATCAAGTAATGAGATAATTACACAGAAGTAAAGTATTGAGAATGAATAGTAGTAAAACAATTAAGTGGTTTGAACATAAAATATTTTACACATCTAACCAGAATATGCAACAAAACATGCTTTTACATAATTTGAAAGTAACCCTGATGTTGATGTGTGACTTACCATGACTTTTAAAAAGTAAAGTGCTATAGTAAGACAGAAAAGGTTAAATAATTGCCTTACATTGTTAGTATATTACTTATAATAAAATATAGAGGATATTTTTCAGAACTGTGGCTTACTAAGTTACACTTCAGAAGATAAATTTATTTTTAGTTTGCTGATTCCTAAAACAAAGATTTTATCAAACCTTCAAAATTTAGTTATTTGAGTTTTTTTCACTTCACAAAAGGACAAAATGGTTTTGTGCATTTTTGTATCATTCATTGATATATTCAGATTATAACTTCAGAGAGCTCAACCAATTGAAACAAACTTGAGATGATTTAATCATTCAGATTATTCAAAATACTCTTTGGACCATGGATCAGTGACAACTTACACTATTGGAGGGATTTCCCATCCTCCACCCTTCCTTCCTCCCTTTTAACATCTGTTTGTCCAAAATGCCTAGGAAATACTTGGAGAAAAAATGTCTTTGTTAGAAATTCAAAATCCTCTAGCCTTTCAAGTGAGTGCTGAAAGAACTTTTAATCTATATCCAGGTTATCAAATGCATCCATCATAACCGAGAAATGCTATATTGATTTTTCTGATAATTCTAATGGTAAAAGTTCATATGCATCTTAGGGATGTTACATTTTGATTAATCAACTAATCAAGTAGTCGATGGAATTTTTATCGACTACTCGATTAGTCAGTGGGGGGTGGGACGCTTGCTATGCCAACTGCACCTCTGCCTTTGAAATGTAGTAAAAGCTGCCTGCTGCCACATTTCAAAGGCAGAAGTGCAGTGGGGAACCCGGGGCAAGCAGGGACTCAAGCAGTCCCTGCTCACACCAGTTGCTGACTGCTGTGCTTCTGTTGTCTAAATGTAGCAAGAGCCCTGTGGGACTCCTGTTCTAAGGCAAAAAAGACCACGTTGGCACCAAAGCCGACACAGTCCACTGCACCTACAGGGCACTTGGACCCCTTCATGCAGACTGCATCCAAACTGGTGCTGTGGACATGCACCAAGTTGACCCCAGTATGAACTGATGCCGCTCCTGTATTGGCTACAGTACATACAGAAACTGCTCCAATATCCACCTTAGTACCAGTATTCTCCACACCGCATCCTCTAACATCACACAAGGATCTGGTGGTGGCCTCATTTGGTACCAATGGCACTCCAGCACTGGAAGGACAAGCAGGCTTGCCACATCCATCCAGCTCTGTTCCCCCATTCTCTGGTGATGAAGAGGATGATGATGAGGCGATTTCATTCTCTCCACAACATTCATCATGAAAACCTACATCATACCCCCAGCAACAGCAAAACCAGGGTCAGATGTGATAGCCATTCCCTTAGTTCACTCCCATACCTTTTCCTCTACCCTCGCAGAGATGGGGCCATGGTCTCCTTATAGAGTGCAGATGGCTACAACCCATGTCCCAGTGCCTCAAAAACCACAGCCAGCACCTTTAAGACCACCACAGTCAACTAGATACGAGACAGCCCAGGCAGACATTGAGGACATAGAGGACACCCAGCAGGATGACTCTCTCCCTCCAACTCACTGTTGTCATTATCTCCTCACAATTATGCCTCCACCCCCAACAGCAGGGGATGATTTTAAGTCCTTTCACAACATATTTAAATGAGCAGCTGACTTGCTGGAAACAGAGGTATCCCTCCTTCTTCCTTCTATCCAAGGGAGCAGATAGAACATATTACATCCCAGTGAAAGGATCAGAGTTTTTATTGATCACCCAGCTCCCAGTTCCTTGGTCATAGAGGCTGTTCACCCAGGAGGAAAACAGATCCACTTCCGATTTACACCTTATGACAAAGATTGGAAGAGGCAAGATATATTCGGAAGGAAGGCATATTCCTAGGCCTATCTGCAATTTAGGATTGCCAATTACTTGGCATTGTTAGCAAATCTAAAATTTTTTTGAAAAAATGATTTTTTTTTATTGAATGGCTCCCAAAGGAACATAAAAATCCCATCCCTGTCCCTTTTCAGGGATCCTTTCCCACAAGATATTCCTACAATGGGAGATAGACAAACTCCTCAGTATAGGAGCCACAGAGCAAGTACCAATTCAACACAGGGGAAAGGGTTTTTATGCCCATTACTACTTAACATCCAAAAAGACAGGGAAGATGGAGACCCATATTGGACATAAACCGAGTAAACAGATTTCTAAAGAAGCAGCACTTTACTATGGTCACACTCACAAAGATAATCCCATCTCTAGAGAAAGGAAATTGGATGTCATCCCTTGATATAGAAGACACCTACTTTCATATCACAATTCCTTCATCACACAGGAAATTTCTCTGATTCAATCTGAGACCAGCATTACCAGTGCTGTGTTCTGTCCTTTGGCCTGGCAATGGCCTCAAGGGTATTCTCCAAGGTTCTAGCAGTAGCAATTTCACATCTCAGGAAGTCAGGAGTTTTAGTCTTCCCATATTTAGATGACTGTCTATACTAGCTCCCATAGCTCAGGTATCAACCTTCTATATGGCATGCACTATCAGCCTTTTCAGCATTTTGGGACTTGAAACAAACAGCCAAAAGTTCCAAGAACTGGAATTTACAGGGGCAACAATGGACTGTATCCATGTGCAGCCCAGACTACCATACCATCGTTTCCAAGCACTTGCATCATCAGCTCAAGGCATCTTGAGCAGCCCCAGGGTTTCATCCAGGCAATGCCTTCAACTGTTTGGCCATATGTCAGCCATGACATACATGATAAGACTTGCCAGGCTTCACATGCGCTGCCTACAAACATGGCTTCACACCTGATTTTGACCTCACAGGCGTCATTTACAGAAATCCCTCCAGCATCCCCAAAAAAGTAAAACAATTGCTACATTGGTGGCTGCAACCAAATAATCTATGTGCTAGAGTACCGTTCCAACAAAAGCCTCCTTTAGTCACAGTTACTATGGATGCCTCTCTAGAGGGATGGTGTGCACATCAGAATAATCATAGCATTCAGGGATAATGGTCCCCAGTAGAACATATCAATGTACTAGAGCTTTGAGCTGTCAGGCATGCATGCCAATATTTCCTTCCATTCATTTGCAACAAAGCAGTAAGAATTCTCATGGACAATAAAGCATGCATGTTTTATATATACCATCAAGGAGGTGCAAGGTAATAGCACCTATGCATAGAAGCCATTACCCTATAGCATTGGTGCACAAAGAACCAAGTAGACATTTCTGCTGCTTACCTCCCAGGAAAACAAAATGTCATGGCAGACCATCTAAGCAGAAATTTCCTTCAGAAATACAATTGGGAAATCCACCCTCAAGTCTTGCATTAGGTATTTCAGTCATGGGGCTTTTTAGAAATAGACTTGTTCACCACATATCACAATGCAAAATGCCTCAGATATTGCTTCTGAAGTGGCCTGGGCAAGAACTCCCTCCGGAATGCCCTTATAATCAGGTAGTCAGACTCATGTACACCTTTCCCCCATTCCACTGCTCAGCAAACTTATATGGAAAATAAAGCAAGACAGGGTTCAAGTAATTCTAATAGCACCCTGATAGCCCAGGCAGATATGGTTCCCCTACCTAGCCCAGATGGCCATAGCCCCTCGGTTTAGACTTCCACAGATTCCGAATGTCCTGTTTCAGGACTCTGGCAGCATCCTTCCTCCAGATATCCAGCATGGTCCCTGAAGGGCTAGCGGGATTGTACTTAACCTTTTTGGAGAAAGTTGAACAGTTAATCACGAATAGCCGGAAATCAAGTATCAGAAAAACTTACTCTCAGAAGTGGCAACGTTTTAAACATTGGACTGCAGAACACTCTATAATCCCACATTCAGCATATCTACTTAAAGTGCTGGATTACATGCTCTCCCTAAAGAAGCAGAGCCTTTTATACTGTTCCATTAACAGCCACCTGGCAGCAATATCAAGCGGGCATTTGCCTATAAATGGTCACTTGATCTTTGCTCACCCAGCCATAAATGGTTTTTGAAGGGACTCAGTAATGCTTTCCCTCCACTAAAGCAGTCATCTGCCTGGTGGGATTTTAAGCTTGGTTCTCACAACATTGACGGGGCGACCTTTTGCATCAATGCCAACTTGCTCATTACTACATCTTTCAATGAAGGTAGCCTACCTCTTCGCCATCACCACAGCAAGAAGAGTCAGTGAGATTGCTGCATTCATGGCCGACCCTCTGTTTACAATTTTCTGCAAGGACAAAATAGTGCTTACCTCACCCAAAATTCCTTCCCGAGGTCGTGTCACCATTCCATGTTAATTAACTGATGTACCTACCTATCTTCCACCCAAAATGGTATCGATATGCCAGTGTTGCTCACCTCCACACCTTAGGTATACTCCAGGCACTTGAATTTTATCTAGACCAGACAAAACAATTTAGACAGTCCCCTACACTTTTTCTATCAATAGCAGACCATTCTAAATGAAGACTTTCTAAGTGCATATCTTACTGTAATAGAATGTGCTATTCATTGAATTATATACCAGTCCCTGACCAGATACAAACTCACTCCATTAGGGCAGTCTCTACATCAACTGCATTTCTTCATAATGTCCCCATTACTGATATTTGTAAAGCTGCAACATGGGCTTCAACTCATACCATTATGAACATCATGCCCTGGACAAGTATGCAGCATAAGACACAATTCTGCCTAGTAGTTATTCTGTGGCCCACACTAAATATCCAAAGTCCCACCTTCCAAATTCTCAGGATACTGCTCTATAGTCTCCTACAGTGGAGCACCGACAGGGACACTCCTCAAAGAAGAAAAGGAGGTTACTTACTTTATGCAGTAACTGGTGTTCTTCAAGATGGGTGTCCCTGTGGGTGCTCCATGACTCTCCCTCCTCCCCTCTGCTTCGGTAGAGAAGGAACTGAGGGACAGTTGACAATGCATGTGCCAGTATACTCCCTATGCAGCAAGATGGCAACACGCATGTGCATCAGCACCTAGAATACTGCTGCTAAAAATATCCAACTATAAGCGCAGGGGTGCTGAAATACCTACAGTGGAGCACTCACAGGGATATCCATTTCAAACAACACCAGTAACTGCACAAGATGAGTAAATTCTTTTTTTATCTCCTTTTGCAGGTCACATTTAAAGCTTTTTATAAAGCACGAGTTCCATGAATGTTACTGAAAGCAGAATTTGCTCTATTGAATTTGGTCATGTCTTTTGCTTGTTATATTGAGAGTTAGCATGCAGCAAGATGGGATGTAAATTTACAGCACACTAGCTTACTGTGCAATTACCAGCTGTTTGTACCCTGCCATATGTTGACAGTAGGGGGTGCTACTACCTCTGAAAAAAATCTTTATTGGCTCCTGCAGAGTAAATTACTTCCATACTAGTAAAAAGGGTTCACAGCAATTATCTTTAATACACATCAGTCTGAGGAGGAATTACACACGCTGTAGACTTATATCAAGCAGATAACTCCTCTGTTAAACATTAAAGAGCTATACATTCCCCTTGACAAGCTTCTTTTTCACTAACATACACAAATGGGCCCAGTGCTGGCCCCACATAGTTTCTACCTGGCAAACAGAGAAAGAAGGTGGTTACTAGTCTTATAGACAGCTTATCTTCCTGTCTGTTTGTCTTAGCTCTCTGGTCTTGTCTTAAGGGAATCTGAGACAGGCCCTGGTTGCCTCGAGATTCCTCAGGCTCACAATCCTACTCGAGCCCATGGAGCAGAGTTTTGGCTACTCTGAATAGCAGTGTTGCAATTTACTTCAAGTGTTAATATTAAGGAATCCCCCCAAAACAAAAGTAATGCCTAAGTCTTATACTTTTTCCTTAAAGGAACCACATTTCTTAAAAGCATGCACAGTGGGCACATGGTTACTAATTTTTACCTTTTTAATATTTTAAAAGGGACTAGAGAAGGTAGTACCAAGCACTCAAAGATCACCCCATGCTCACTCACTCATCAGTCATCACACAGAGTGCCAGAGTGAATGTTCCTGTAAGCAGGTTGGCTTGTGGTCTATGCTGGAACTTTATACATGTGATATTTACTTTTGAATAGGCCATATTTGCTGACCATTACTGATTGTACGGCAGGCTTTGGCGGTTCTTTATCACATTTGCTGGCAGTTTGGATGCAGGCTACAAGCAGCGAGAGTTCGTTTCAGTTTCACAGGTGGCTGAAACTGGCCAAATAAGAGCCTCCTGGAGACTCGGCTACAAAGCGATGAAAGACCACCAGAGTCCCTTTGGATTTGCGGGAGGGCTTTACTTTCTCCGGGTCAGTCCTAGGCTTCTGCTGTGCTGTTACATCTTTTCCGAGAGAGAGCGATTCCTGCTTGGCCACTTATGACTTTAATTTATATACTTTGCAGGGTTCTTTCTTGCTTTGAAAAGTTAGAGGTTGAACTGCCTTTTCATTGGGTGTTTTTCATTCACACGTCTTCACTCATTCTATGGATTACATACATACTCATAAGCATGGATATAATTAAGCAGTGTGATTTCTAAGCAAAGTCTTGCCTTATCGCCTTTGACATAGCAGGAAGCCTAACATAAATTGTATTGTTTAAGATAGCAGAAGGCTTAACATAGATTGTATTGTGAGAGCCAGAACCAAGGGTGAAAGGGGGTGGGGGAGAATAGCCGTACAGAAACCTGCTCTCAGGATCCTCTGCAGTCATCCAGCCATGTTTAAGTTGTGTTAAATTATGCTCACACTATTCATTCAGTATAGCCACACCAATTTGGCACCATCCCAACATTACGTACTAAATGTTCCATAGCAGTAAATAATAAACTATGGAACTGTTAGTGCATGGTTGCAGAGTTCACACTTAAGCTAGTCTATAGAATATTAATGGATTTTTACACCAGCTTTTTGCATACTAACTCTTTATAAACAAGCCCATTCTTATCTTCAACTTCTCATCATTATAAATCTTCCAAATTAGAATGTGAACAGCTTTTTGGTTATGTTAGATTTTGCATTAGCAGAGTTTACCAGGAAATCAAGGTTTGTGATACTATGGAATTGTGTTGTTAAGATAGCATGACCATGACTAAATGATACACTTTTATAAAGTTTACAAACCTAATTTTTTTATTTCTAATTTTTTTAAATTTTTTTGCAGGTGGTATTTGGGTAATACTAAGGACCAAATTTGTAAAACCCTCTAAAGTTTTAATATTCAAACTGTGTGTTCCTTTTATACTTTTGAGACAGAACTAACGTAAGTTTCGTGCGGTACTGTGCCACAAGGGGAAGTTGGCCACGGCACAACCATGGTCTCCTCAGAGGCAATGCTCTCTGTCTGGAGGATTGTCCGAAGGTATCACCTCTGAGCTGAGAGATGCAGAGGCCCCAACCTGGCCCAGTCCTTGGTCGGTCCCAGGACCTCTGAGGGCAGCAGGTGGGACTCCCCAGGACTTTGGCAGAGATCTTCAGAGGCACACCTTCCTGCTTCTCCCCCCCCCCCCCCATATGGGATTAGCTCCTGCAGCCACTCCTGCCCTCGGCCTCAAGGTCTGAGCACTGTATGAGGGGACAGGTCCCCGGCGCAGCACCACTCACCTTGCTGGTACCACTCCCTGTCTCATAACTTCCTGCAGCGTGTCTGTGAGGAAAGCAGAGACTGGTGGTCCCACTCGACTTCATGGCGTGGTTTCGGCTGATTAGCTAGTGGCTGTGGGACAGGTGCTAGTCATGAGATGGCCAGCCACCGTTGCCCATACTGCAGATCCCAGAGTGGATGATGCTTGCCGGACCCCAGTGCTCTTCTGCATCCTGGGCGTCGGCCCAGTGTGCAGTACTGCACCCATGCCAACCCTTGTTCATAGTTCCCTGGCACTGTGCACTCTGTCATCCTGGCCTCGGACCAAGCCTAAGTGCCCATGGTGCAAGCTCCTTGTCCAACACCTCCAGTACAGCAAACTGAACTCTAGTTGGTACAGTGGCCAATGGTCTGGTTGCCTCAGTGGTACCCTGGAACCTGTGGGTGTTCTCTATATCATCCCAGGTACTGTGCTCAGTAGCCAGTATGCCGAAGGCATTATCAACCACTTCTGTCTCTGTTAAACACCTCCCAGCAGGAGAAGCAGGGAGCTAAGATATAGGCACGAGCCTCCTCTGATCTCGAGGAGTTTCCCCCAGCACAGGCCTCCTCCTCCTCCTCTCCAGATGAGACCATTGTAGGCCTCCCACAGTGGTGCCCCCCAATGATGTATGGGCTCACCAAAACTTCCTTAAGAGGGTGACCACTAACTTGAACCTCCAAGTGGAGGAAATTGAGGAGCAGGAGGATACCCTTTTTGGGGAGTTGGGTCAGTCAGCTCTGGCTAGTTACCCCTCCACGATGAGGTGGCCAAGATTGCTATGGCCCTGTGGGAAATGCCCTCCTCCATTTTTCCTATACCTAAAAGGGTGGAAAGTAAGTACTTCATCCCAGCAAAAAGGCATGAGTACCTTTTTCTCTCACCTAGCCCCTAACTCCCTGGTGGTAGAAGCCATTAACCACTGGGTGAGGCAAGGGCGGCTCTGAAAAATAAGGACTCAATGAGGCTGGACTTAATCAGGAGAAAGCTTTAAAGTCTTCCAGCTTACAGCTTTGGGTGCTAAATTACCAGGCCATCATAGCTCGCTCTGATATAAACATGTAGTAGGCTATCGCCAAGTTTGAGTTCTCTCTGAAGTCTCAAGGAAGAAATTTTGTGCTTTTCCAGAGGAGGGGACAATGGCTGTTAGAGTGGTGCCCCAGGCTGCTTCTGATGTGGCTTGCTCCATAGCATTGACCATTTTCATGTGGAGGGCCTTGTGGCTGCTTCTCTCCAGCCTCTCCCCTGAGGGCACAGCAATCTCTTCAGGATTTCCCCTTTGCTGGGGCAGCCCTGATGCAGAGCAGACAGACACTAAGCTCCAGGGACGAGAAGTCTCTTGCACCAGCCTTTGCACCATCAGCCTGTACATCCCAGGACCAGCGCGTAAGAAATTCAGGCCTCAAACCCTGTCTGCTGAGCCTTCCCAACTTTACCAGGACTTGGGGCAGAGCAAATATGAGGGGTTTAGGTAGAGGCAGTCCAAATCTTGCTCTTCCATGCAGCCCAGCTCCTCCCATCCTATGGTTGCCTCCAAACACCCGTTTTGAAGGTATGATCAAGGACAGCGTATCTTTCACACTGCCAGATCCTCCCCTGTAACCTTTTCACACCACCTGCACCTTTTTCCTTCTGCCCTGGTGCTCTATAGCTACAGACCTGCCTGGACTGAACTGTTAGCTGGTACGGCTCTAGTTCAGTATGGTATCCCTGGCCTCTGTCATTCCCTCCCTGGACCTGGGAGAGTGGAACACCATCCTCGATCTCAAGGATGTTTACCGTTGTCAAGGGTCACAGACATTTCCTACATATATGGTGGGAACAAACCACTACCAGTTTGTGGTCCTTCTGCTTGGCCTTGCCACAGCCCCTTGGGTTTTTTCCAAATGTATGTTGGTGGTGGCTGCACACCTCAGACAACAAGGGGTACAGATCTACCCTTACCTGGACAACTGGCTTATCAAGGGCGACTCGTACTCTAACATCTGCATGCATGTGGATCTTTTGCTCTGTCTGTGCCACCGCCTTGGCCTGTTGATAAATACAGAAAAGTCTCAGTTAATGCCAATTCAACACACAAAGTTTAAAGGAGCCGTATCAGATTCATCTCTCATGAGGGTCTTCCTCCCTCTGGACAGGTTTTGATCCCTTGTGGACCTTGTGACTTACATGTTCACTTCACCGACCACTACAATCAGGGTATGTCTTCAGCTACTCGGGCATATAGCAGCATCTACTTCCTTGGTCAAGTATGCCAGACTCCATATATGGCCCCTCCAGAAATGGCTGGCGTTGGCCTATACCCCCTCAAGACTGCTTCTAGACAGGGTGCTGACAGTCCCGGCCCCAATTTTCAAGTCTCACCTGGTGGACAGGCACTGGAAACATTCTGACAGGAGTACCATTGTGAGCTCCTTCCCCCTCCCCCTCACACACGCTCCTTCAAACTGGTATTGGATGTGTTGGACCTAGGCTGGGGTACCATTTTGGTGACCTCCGGACGTAGGGTACGTGGACCAAAAAGGAAGTGCCTATCCACATATATGTCAAGGAACTGTGGGAGTTCTCAGGCATGTGAAGTCTTCCTCTCTCTCCTGGCAGTCAGGGTGGTCCGAGTCTTCACAGACAACATGGCCACGATGTTCTTTGTCAACCACTGGGGGTAGGGTGTGGTTGGGTCCGCTCTGTCATAAGGCAGTCTACCTCTGCAACTGCTGCATCCAGCACAGTATTAATCTGGAGGTCCACCGACTCCCGGGTGCGGGAAACCTCCTAGCCGATCAGCTGAGCAGGGAATTCTCATCTCATCAAAAGGAGGCTCTCTATCTGCAAATCACTGCCATATTCTTCCAGAAGTGGGGCACTCCCCAGGTGGACTTCTTTGCCACAGCACACAACATGTGTCGCAGCTTCTGCTTCAGATGATGAGCAGATGCAGGATTCCTGGATGATGCCTTCTTCATCCAGGGGTTGGGTGTCCTGTTCTACACATTTTCCCTGATCCCACTTGGCCTCAAGGTCCTGGCCTAAAACAGCTTAGATGAGAGATTCTTTCTGTTCTCACATTACTCATAAGCATGATGAAAGTTTTTGACATTTCAGTGGGATTTGGATGCCCAACTTGTATATAAATGGACATTTCTAATGATTGATTTTTCAGTTGAAGACTGAATACTTTATAATCCTCTACCTGGGTCTTTTTTTCAGGTCCCACTGTTAGAAAAACCCTCTATAATCTAACAGAGCTATTAGAGGATTCATAACAGACAATTGATTCATAAAGAGAAAAAAAATCGTTACCTAGAATTGGATTTCTACAAAAACATTCCAGCAATTGGAATAATCTCCTGTGTTTTGTTGTTGTTGTTGGTTTTTTTTTAACTAAAATAGCATAACTTTCTATTTTGTTTTATTCTGGGGAGATGCTTGTGTTGTCTGTTTCTCCAACAGGTGACCTGTTATGGATGAAAAGTGATTTGAAATCTCATTTATCCTACATGTCAGTAGTTTTGCAGATGGAAGACCTATGAATCTGTTTTGCTGATGTTATATTGTACAAATCCCAATTATAATATAGGAAAAAACCTGTAATTTACTCCTTTTTTAGAATGTTTTTGCTTGTAGTGTTTACTTTTTATAAATCATGATAGCTATTAGTACTTGCCATAGCTCCTCTCATCATCTCACAGAAATTAAAATTCACAATTACATTAATCTAAATTTGATAGACTGGCCATTCAGCTTTGTTCCCCTACCAGCAATGATCAATGATAATAATTCATCTTTGAGATCCTGTATACTATTACTTCTCCCACCTTAAGCACACTAGAAAAATAATTTTACTTATTTTTGAATGGATGATATAAAAGAAATCTTTTTGTTTTACTTTAGGCAAAAGATCTTATAGAGAGATTTTTTAACCAACAAGTGGAAGTTCTGGGGAAACGTTCTGAACCCTTACCTGAAATATACTATATTGAAGGTACTCTGCATATGGTCTGGGTTAATCGCTGCTATCCAGGATTTGGAATAAATCCTCTAATACATCCAGATTGTCCTGATTGTTGCGGTATGTCGTATATTTAATAAGGTGTATTATTTGTAAATTTGTGTTAACTTAAGATAATTTTCACTTTGAGTTCTATCCATCGTTTAGCTTAGTGTAGTCATTCATACCCATCTTATGGTATTATCCTGTCAGGTGTCTCTAAAGCTAATCAAGATTGTCCTGTTTTATCATTTTAGACTGATGTTTTCTAGGAATAGCATGATACTTCAGAAGATCATTTTGATGATTAGGATCTTATCCATAGTGCATTTAAGTCATTGGTATTTTTATCAGATCATTAGATGGCACTATTCCTTGTGAGTTGAGGTTAAAAATAGAGGGCAAAAAAATTCTACAAACACGTTAAAAGCAAGAGGATGACCAAAGACATGGTAGGGAAGAACAATGAAGAAAGAAAGACAGTAGCAGAAAATGTGGAAAAGGCACAGTTACTTAATGACTTGCTTGTTTTGATTTTCACCAAGAAGGTTGGTGTCAATTGGTTCCTAACATAATGAATTCCAGTGAAAATGTGGTAGGATCAGAAGTTAAAATAGAGGAAGAACAAGTTAAAAATTACTTAAAGTTAGAGATCTTCACGTCACCAGGGCCTGATTAAATGCCTTTTATAGTACTCTAGGAGCTGACTGAGGAGATATCTGAGCCATTAGCTTTTATCTTTGAAAAGTCATGGAAGATGGGAGAGTCCAGAAAATTGGAAAAGGGCAAATGTAGTATCCATCTCTAAAAAGAAAAATAAGGACAACCCAGGGAATTACAGACCAATCAGCTTCAGTACTGGGAAAGATAATGGAGCAAACAATTAAGGAATCAGTTTGCAAACATCTAGAAGAAAATAAGTGATAAGTAATAGTCAGCATGGATTAAGAAAAAATCATGTAAAATCAACCTGTTAGCTTTCTTTTGCAGAATAACAAAACTTGTGGATAAGGGGGATGTTGTAGACTTGATATATCTATAACATTTGGATTGCACTTTTTGATCTGTCAGAATAATGTAAGCTGTTATACTAATGTAAAATCTTCATCATTAGTGCTGATCATTTATCTGAAGTTTCCTGGTAAAGTTAACATTTTTTTCAAGATTGTGTGCAAAGATCATTAAAAACCCAGGAAACCTAATGCAAACTGAGTAAAAAATTTACAGGAATATTTTCAATCATAGGAAAAATTAGAAAACCAAAAATAGAAGTTGGAAAGATGAAAGGTTAGAAGCTCTTCTTGTCCTCCAGTTTTTCCCAGCATAGGGTATATATATTTAAAAAAACCAGCAAGAGACAATTTTAGAATATAATGGAAGGGAAAACAAAGAGGAGTGCAGGAGTCAGGGCAGGGGGTTGTGTGTGGCAGGCTGGGGTTGGGGAGGTGGAAGAGTTAGGACAGGGTTTGAGGGCTCAGGGAAAGAATGAAGGCAGGGGACTGGGAGGTGAGGGCAGAGAGTGGGAGTGGAGCAGTCAGGGCAGGGGTTGGGGGGTTCATGGCAGGGAGTCCAGGATGGAGAAGTCAGGGCAGGGTTTGGGGGTTCACAGCAGGGGTGGAGGTGCAGGGGTGGGGGCAGGGGACTGGGAGGTATAGGGGATCAGGGTAGGATGTGGGCAGTACAGAAGTCAGGGCAAGTGTGGCGTGTCAGGGAGTTGGCTGGTGGGGGGCTCAGTGCATGGTTTGGGGGTTCAGGAGTCAGGGCAGGGGGCTTAGAGGTGTTGGGGGATTCGGCAGGGCGTGGGAAAGCAAGCATCAGTGCAGGGTGCTTGGAGGTGTCGGGGCTCAGAGCAGTGTAGGGGGGTGCAAGAGTCAGGGCAGGGGGCTAGGTGCGTGGAGGGGCTCAGTGTAGGGGGTGGAGGTTCAGGAGACAGGGTAGGGTGTGGGGGCCTGGGGGCTCATGCAGGGAGGTTTGGGGGCTCACCAGTGAGGGTGGAGCTGCTTTGTGACAGTGGCTCTGTAGGGTGCCAGGGGGTCACACTGCCCGGTCCTGGCTTCTCTGAGGGCAGGGGGCTGAGGCTATGCTACTTTTCCGGGGGGAGGGGCTGTGTTGTCCGGCCCTGTCCCGTAGCTCCTTGCAGGGCTGCTGACTGGTGTCGTTCCCTCATCTGGCACTGGGGTCAGGGGAGAAGTTTGGTGCAGGGGGCCACTTACCTGTGGCTGGCAATATGGAGGGCCTTGACATACCATTCTCTTCCCGGTGAGGCGCCTTCCTGTGGTCAATGCAGTATAACTATCTCCTGTGTTCGTTGCCCCCAGAAATCATTGCGGAGCATAACGGTTGCTGCTCTCAGCCCCCTCTCTTTCCGTGTTATGGAAAACAACTGGTTTCCAGGCACATCCCATTTTTCTGGCACAACTAAACCGTGACCTTGCTTTAAGTTAGGATTAGAGAAAGCTGCATACCAAATTTGGTGGTCCTAGCTCTTACTGTTCAGGAGATGTCATCGAACATAGCATTCAAATTATCTCAATTAGGCATTGAGGCTGAAATCTCAAAAAGTGTGGTATAATGTAGAAATATACAAAAGAATACAATAAAGCTGCACTAAGTCTTCTGGTGTAGGCAGGATCCTGCATGTCTGGGGAACAGGGAAAGAGAACATAGCCTTCAAATGTAATCCAATCTAGAGACTTTGTGTATTAAAAAAAAAAAGGAATCCCGAGGATGATGCAATAAAATAGAAGACATTATAAAAAGACCCTAAAACTGCAGGGTCTGCAGTATATTTGCATCTGTGGTTTTCCATTTGCTCTGATTATGAGGAGTTATCACCATAAAGGGGAAATTCATCAATTTTTTCCAGACAAATATAGTGAAGCAGTTGAAATAGGGTTGTCATTAATTGCTGTTAACTCGTGATTAAAAAAAAAAATCACAAAAAATTAATCATGATTCATTGCAGTTCTAATCACACCTTTATTGAGTATTTTTGGATGTTGTTCTATATTTTCAACTACTGATTTCAGTTACAACACAGAATAAAAAGTTTACAGTACTCACTATTATTTTTATTACAAATATTTGCAGTGTAAAAATGATAAAGAAATAATATTATTCAGTTCACCTCATACAAATGTTTATCATGAAAGTGCAACTGACAAATGTAGGAATTTTTGTTACATATCTTCACTCAAAAACAAAACTGTAAAACCTTTGAGCCTACAAGTCCATTCAATCCTACTTCTTGTTCATCCAGTCTCTAAGACAAGCAAGTTTGTTTCCATTTAAGGGAGATAATGCTGCCTGTTTCTTATTTCAGTATCACCTGAAAGTAAGAATAGGCATTCTCATGGTACTTTTGTAGCCTGCAGTGCAAAATATTTATGTGCCAGATATGATAAACATTTGTATGCCTTTTCATGCTTCAGCCACCATTCCAGAGGACATGCTTCTGTGCTGATGATGCTCATTAAAACAATAATGCATGAGCACTGTACACTCCATATTCTGTGTTCTATTTGAAATAAATTATTTGAAAATGTAGAAAACACCCCCAAAATATTTAAATAAATGGTATTTCAATTATTGTTTAACAGCATGACTAGTCACTTACCAGCTTTAATTTGAAAGTTTTACCTATATCCATAATCTGTGGGGTTCTTGGGAGTACATCTGGTGAATGGGAGAACAATACTAATTTTCAAACACTTGGTTTTAGCTGCCTTGGCCCTAATCCTTCCTGTGGCATGCAGAACTAGCACATGATTACATACTGGTGCTGAGCAGCTGCTATATAGAACATATTTCCTAGCATCAGTTATATCATAGCATTGACTGTATTATATTAAATAAATATCAGGGAGAGGCTCATTCTCTCTGTCTCTTGGTTCTCTACAGGACTTCCTCCTGAGCCAGTTCCCTTTACCCACTAGTACCATCAGCAGGCACAACAACAATCTTTTGGTTGTGATGCACCTTAATTAGAAAGGGCAGCATTCAGCCATTTAAAAGGTGGCAGGGTCAATCCTGTGCCTCAACACCTGCCGATGTCCTCCCATTGAGAGCTTCTGTATTTTGAGTGGGGTCCCAGTAATTATGTTGCTACTACCTGTATCTGCCCCTTAATTCCCATTCTGGCAACATGCTTGAAACCACAGATATTCAGTTAGCTTTTCCTTTGGTAAAACTGATCTTTTAATTCTTCAAGTTCCCAAATAAAATATAGACATTACAATAACATAGTGCTTCATGACATTGCTTCCACAGAGCCCCACTACAGGAATTACATGACTGGTCATGAAACCTTTTTGATCAGTAGTGAGGAGTCCACATGGCTGACTTAAGCCCTATATTCTATGGACCAACAGTATAATTGCTGTAGTCCTAACCATCCATTAGTTCCTCTCTGCTGCTAGTTTGAGCACTCATGGAAACTATTTTAGGGATGATGTATGTGAAGTTTTGGTTCTGAACTTAATCTCTTGACATTTGGTCAACAGCAGACTCTGGTTTGAGAAGGACAGTGCTTCTGTTCCTGTTAAATAAGCTTGCCTTTTCAGGAATATGACTGTTAGCTAGTCTCCTATAGTAGGGCTCTGTGTGCGCAATGTCATGAAACTATTAAAGGTAGTTTACTTATCAGAGGTAATTCTTATACTCTGAATGTATTGCTATTTCAGAGCCAAAATCAACCTCAACTTCATGGCCCAGTTCCAGATGAGACTTCTTGAGGTAGAGAATAGCTGAAAGGCAGTTAGAGGAGGCAGAGTATTTATGCCCTTGCAATATAGGGCTACAAAAGGAATTACAGATGCTTGTAACAGCAGAGTACTACTTAACATTGTTTTGGAGGCCACATGGATAGGCATTCTTAATGGGTGGTGCTATAGTGGCAGTACAAGCTTTTCTGTCTCATAGAGAATGGATTGATTTAAATCAGTTGCTCTCAACTGGAGCTATGCATACCCAAGGGAGTAATCAGAGATCTTCCAGAGGGAACACATCAACTTATATGTATATTTGCTTAGTTTTACAACTGCTGTGTAAAAAGCACTTGCAAAGTTGGTACAAACTAAACTTTCATACAATGATTTGTTTATATTACTCTGTATACTATACACTGAAATGTAGGTACAATATTTATATTCCAATTGATTTAATTTATAATTTTATGGTAAAATGAGAAAGAAAGTAATTTTTTGAGTAATAGCATGCTGTGACTTTAGTATTTTTAATGTCTGGTTTTTTTTTTAAACAAGTAGTTTTTAAATGAGATGAAATTTGAAGTAATGCAAGACAAATCAGATTCCTAAAAGGGAAACAATACTCTGGAAAGGTTGAAAGCCACTGATTTTAATAATGATTTAAATCAACAACCTAGAACATTTTATTTATATGATCAACTTTAATCCTGTTTTGCATTTGTAATTGTTTTTCTGCAAAAGAAAGGTTTGTTCTCATTGATTGGCAACCATTATAACTTGTTGACCTGCAACTAAATATGAGCTTTGCTCTAAGTTTGGTATTGTTTGCTAAAAAGGACTATAACCTGTATCTATGCCCATCTATTTAAGAAGTTTGTAGCTTAATATTCTCTCATTTAGATTCTTAATTTTTATACTTTTAGAAAATGGTGAATGATATTTCTTACTTAGTGTAGAATTAATTATTTTTTTCTAATGATTTGTGTTAAGCTGCATTTGAATGGAAATTAAAATTAAAATGCATAAAACAGCATTTTATTGTTGAAATCTACCTTAAATGTATTGGATAAATAAGAAAAATACATTTATTAAAATGTGTTTTGTATATTAAACTGTCAGGGCTGTTCACTACTCTGGCAGTCTGAGTGCAGAAGATTTGGGACCACAAGGGACCTTAAATACTTTGCCTCTATAGGCTCTGCTTACAAAAACTCTCCAGTGTCACAGATTTACTGACTTTGGTGGGTAGCTGCCACCATCAAGTGATTTAACCCTGAAAAACCGAAAGGAACACTTGAATTCCTTCCCCATGGATACCCCAAGTTCTTCTTCGGGGATGTCCCCTCGGGTGCTCCACTATGGGTGCTGGGCTTGCCCCGGCGCCGCAGACGGAGACTTGTCATAAGCAGTGTCTGGCCGGACCACGCATGTGCCGCAGGCTCGCGGCTTTCGCGCTCTTTCTGTCGCGCGGTCTGGCCCCTCCGCCAGTTCCTCTTCACCGCCTCAGGCTGCAGACACCTGTAACCGCGCTCCTCTCTCCACAGAACTAGACTGCTTCTAGTTCTCCCTTTGTATATATAAAATTTCCTTTTCCTCCCTCTCTCCTCGTCTCCCCATAAAGTTAAAAAAAAAATTTTTTTCTTTCAAGAGAGGAAGGACAAAGACTATCGGGAGTGAAAGCGGAGACCGCTCTTACCTCCCGCCTCTCAGCTGTTCTCCTGTCAGCTTCTCTGTATATAGCTCCGTTCACCTTAAAAAAAAAAAAAAAAAAAGACAAACTGTTAAGATAACAAGAACAAAAGATAGCTGGCCAGAGCCATTACCAGGCTATCAGCCTTAACAACCACCTACTGTTCAAAAACAACAAAAGATAAGAAGCAGTGGGCTGCCGGCAAATGTCAGCTACCGGCTTTAAAAAATGCGGCTCCTGCTGGGAGGCAATGCCAGCCTCTGACGGCCATGCAGACTGTATTCATTGCCTGGGGGAGTCTCACATCCCCCAAAAGTGTCACCATTGCTTAAGGCTCACCTCCAGAGCCAGGAAAGACAGGGAGAGGCGCCTTCGTATGCTCCTCTTCGATACAGCCCTGCAACCGCAGCAAGCTGACTTGAATCAGCAGCCTCTTACGCTCCGGGCTTCCTCCCCTACTGCGGGACTTCAGAAGAAAATGACATTGTCCCCAGCAAGATCCCTGCCAGCTGCCTTTAATGGCAGGGACAGCCAGGCACAGACTCCGGGGACCTCTGGCATTCCAAAGCCATGTCCCCCTGCCTCAGGGGCTTCAAAGTCTAAGCGGCCACGGGAGCCTGCAAAGATGCCGGCTCCCCAGCCGGCATTAGTTCAGCCGCTTCCTCCTCCGGCGCCGAGTGTTGAGCCGGTGCCGAGAGCAGCCCCGGACCCGACCACGGCACCGGCCCCGGCACCGCCTTCGAGTCACCGCGCGGTGACGGACTACACGGCGCCGACCCGTTCTGCGGCCGGCGCGGTGACGATCGCTCCTGCCCCGCCGCACCAGGAGCTGAGTAATTCAGCGGCTAGCGCTTCAGTGCATGCCGCAATTCAATCACCCCGGAGCCCTGCTGCCGCTTTCCATTCCCCACGCCGCCGCAGCTGCTCCCGCTCCCGCTTCTTCTCCCCAGCACCGTCCTCTCCTCTGCCAGCGCTGTGATCCCCACACCGGTCCTCTCATCAGTGCCGCTCTCCTCGCAGCTCGTCTAGACTGCCCTCCCCGTTTCTGGCTGCTGCATCTCCCCATCACAGGCACCAGTACAGACATCTCTCTGCCTCTCCTGCCTCCTCCAGGGCATCACACCTCCGCTCCTGCTCGCCCTGCTCCCCGTACCATTATCGGTACCGCAGCCGCTCCAGCTTCCATGATGACCGTTCGCCGCGTCATGGAGCCTACCATCGTGACGACCGCGACTTTCGACATTTCCATAGCCGGTATTCTTACCGAACACGATCCGTCTCCGACTACGCTGCACGCAGGCGCTCTCCAACCCCGGCTCCCCTTACTCCGCCACATCATGCGCCATCACCATCTCACCACTCTTCAGAGCCGGAACATACTCCCTTCGTGCACCATGCCTCGGGGTCTTCCATTCCGGTCTCATCTCCTCCGGAGGATGCAGTGAACCCCGACGACAGCTCTCCTCCAGACGACCTCCGTCAATTCCAAGAATTATTTAAGCGGGTAGCGATTACACAGGAGATTCCCCTACAAGAGCTCAAAGATAAGCAACACAAGCTTTTCAGGAATCTTCAACCGCGACACAGTTCACGCCTCGCCATCCCTCTCGACGAAGGCATCTGGAACTGGCTGACGAAGTGTGGCATGCTCCAGCGTCGGCCCTTCCCACCAACAAAAGAGCCGACAAGAAATATTTCGTGCCACCAAAGGGCATGGAATTCCTCTTTGCCCATCCACAGCCTAACTCTTTAGTAGTCGACGCAGCTCAACAGAGATCTAGAGCCCCTCACCTCAAACACCAGGGCTCTGATAAAGACGCAAGGAGGCTTGACGTCCTGGGCAGAAAGGTATACACCTCAGCGACTTTACTCCTCAGAATCGCCAATTACTCGGCGCATCTTTCCAATCATTCCTTCGATACAATTTCACGCCTCACTCCTCTCATGGATCATCTCCCCGATTCAAAAAGATTGATCCTGAGATCAGTCATCCAAGAGGGCTACACATCAGCGAGAACGTCCCTCCAGATGGCCATGGACGTGGCTGATACTGCTGCTCGCTCTGCCGCTACGGCTATTGTTATGCGTAGAGCTTCTTTCCTTCAAGCGGCAGGAGTTCCAAAGGAACTACAGACAAAAGTCGAGGACTTACCCTTCGACAAGGCTAAGCTCTTTGCAGAGACCACGGATGCAATCCTGCACTCCTCTAAAGACTCTCGGACAACCCTGCGAACTTTGGGGATGTATACGCCCCCCCTTTAAGAGACGTCGGTACTCACCCTATCAGCGCAGATATGATTACCCCTACATTAGACACCAGTGGCAACAGCAGCACCAACAAGAGAGGCCTTCTGACAACCAGCGTTCTCGCCAGAGACCTCAACGACGCCGAAACCCGACCGGCAGAACGAACATGCCTTCCAACAGCAAGCAACAGATTTGATGTGTTGGTCGAGGGCGAGCACACAGCTACAGGCAGCACCGTGAATCGTTCAACCCAGCTATTCCACTACCGTCTAAGACCCTTTCTACATCAATGGGCAAAAATCACCACGGACAAATGGGTCCTCGAAATTGTTCAGTTCGGCTATCCTATCCCTCTCATAGCCATCCCACCAACCACCCCTCCCACCCCGTCCCTCTTCAGGGACCCCTCTCACGAAACGCTCCTCAGACTAGAGGTCGACCGCCTTCTCTCTCTGGGTGCCATAGAGCCAGTCCCGAAGGACTTCAGGAACGGGCTTTTACTCTCACTATTTCCTCACCCAGAAAAGGTCCGGAGGCTGGCGCCCTATCCTAGACCTCCGTCATCTGAACAAATATCTCAGGAAACAACGATTCAAAATGACAACGCTAGCTGCCATAATCCCTATTTTAAATCTACAGGACTGGTTTGCCGCCCTCGACCTCCAGGACGCCTATTTCCACGTCCCTATCCACCCTGCTCACAGAAGGTTCTTGCACTTCGTCGTGGCGAAGGACCACTTTCAATACAAGGTCCTCCCCTTCGGGCTATCCTCAGCCCCCAGGGTGTTCTCAAAGGTCCTATCCATGGTCACGGCCTTTCTCCGACGCCAAGGGGTGCTCATCTTCCCTTATCTGGACGTTTGCCTGCTCAAAGGCGCCTCGGCACACGAGGTCTCCCACATGGTTCACCTCACGATGCAAGTCTTTCGATCGCTCGGACTCCTCCTCAACGAGCAGAAGTCCGTCTTGCATCCCACTCAGGACATCGAGTTCATTGGGGCCCGTCTGGACTCAATTGCTGGCAGAGCGTTCCTACCGTTGCAGAGGTTTCAGGCCATCCAGGACCTCATTTGCACCATCACCGTGAGCCCCACCGTTCCACTCATCACATGTCTCAGACTCATGGGCCACATGGCCGCCACAACGTACGTGGTGAAATACGCCAGACTACACCTGCGTGCCCTTCAGCACTGGCTGACCCTCGTATACCACCACACCAGATACGATCTCCACAGGCCCGTTACACCACCACCGGGCGTTCTTCAATCACTCCGATGGTGGACCAGCCACACAAACCTGCTGTCGGGCGTACCATTTCACCCGCAGCAGCCTCTCCACCAAATCACAACAGACGCCTCCCTACTAGGCTGGGGGGCCCACATGGGTTCCCTCTCGGTACAAGGCCAATGGTCCCCACAAGAAGCAAGGTTGCACATAAACCTCCTAGAGCTTCGTGCTATTTTCAACGCATGCAAATCCTTCCTCGTCTACATTTGGAATACCACTGTGACGATACTTACAGACAACATCGCAGTCATGTACTACGTAAATCGCCAGGGCGGCGCTCACTCCCGTTCGCTATGCACGGAAGCTATCTGCTTTTGGAACTGGTGCATTCGCCACGGGGTGACTCCTTTGGCATCCTACTTACCTGGCACCACGAACGTGACGGCAGACTTCCTGAGCAGACACTTCCACTCGAAACACGAATGGGAAATGCACGACGGCATATTACGCGACATCTTCCAACGTTGGGGGACTCCCCGAGTGGACCTCTTCGCAACTCCCGCCAACACAAAATGCTGCAAGTTCTGCACCAGAGCGGGCCTGGGCCGCGCATCTCTAGGGGATGCCTTCCTCGTGACTTGGCGCGGACCCCTCCTTTATGCATTTCCCCATATACCTCTCATCCCCAAGGTCCTTCAGAAGCTGAAGGCGGACAGGGCTACGCTAATCCTCATAGCCCCAGATTGGCCTCACCAGCACTGGTTTCCATTCCTGCACCACCTCTCTGTGCAGACACCGATCTGCCTTCCGCCTCTCCACGACCTCCTCACACAAGACCGAGGACGCCTGAAACATCCCCAGATACAAATGCTGAACCTAACAGCATGGTTCCTAACTGGCTGAACCCATGTGAATCTCTCTGCTCTGCCGCAGTCCAACACGTCCTAGTACAAAGTAGGCGACAAACCACGAGGAAAACTTACCTTCACAAGTGGCACAGATACTCCTCCTGGTGTACCTCGAACCACCACGATCGGACACGTCCGTCCATTTCCTCCGTACTGGACTATGCACTGCACCTAAAAAACAAGGGTCTTGCGTTAGCCTCCATCAGGGTGCACCTCGCAGCAATATCAGCATTCACACCACTTATAGATGGCGTTTCTATCTTCACCCATCCTACGACTAAACGATTTCTCAAGGGCCTTATCAATATGGACCCACCACGCAACCCAGTCCCTCCTGTGTGGAGCCTGGACGTGGTACTCGACGCCCTAATGAGGCCACCGTTCGAGCCTCTGGTGACCGTATCCTTACAATTCCTCACTCTGAAAATGGTTTTCCTGCTCGCAATAACCTCTGCACGCAGGGTTAGCGAGCTTTCCGCCATGATGGCCATTCCACCATATATGATTTTCCGTAGCGATGGGGTAGTCTTGAGATTACATCCGAGGTTCCTATCCAAGATTGTCTCCAATTTCCACGTTAATGAACCAGTCATCTTGCCAACCTTTTTCCCGAAGCCCCATGCCTCACCACGAGATGCGGCCCTACATTCCTTGGACATCCGGAGGGCCTTAGCGTTCTACATAGATCGTACTAAATCGTTCAGGCTTATGGACCATTTATTCTTCTCCCTGGCACACAGGTCAAAGGGTCAACGTCTATCTGCCCAAAGAATTTCCAGTCTCGTAACCGCATGCATAGTGCAATCGTACACAACGAGAGGGTTACCCCTTCCGTCCCAACCACACGCTCATTCCACTAGAGCCATGGCCACATCTACAGCGTTCCACAGGGGTGTATCTCTGAAGGACATTTGCAGAACGGCGACCTGGTCCTCTCATGGGACCTTCGCTAAGCATTATTCTATCTCTCTCTCTCACTCAGATGGGGCAGTGGTGACTGCGGTGCTCTCCACGGTGGATAAATAGGGTCTTCTTGCCCTCCTTCCATTTTTGGCCACTACCGCTACGCAGTCACCCATAGTGGAGCACCCGCGGGGACATCCCCGAAGAAGAAAGCGAAGTTACTCACCTCCGGTGCAGTAACTGTCGTTCTTCGAGGTGGTGTCCCCGCGGGTGCTCCACTACCCGCCCTCCTCCTCGCTTCGGAGTCCTCTCTCTCTCTCTGCTTGTCTCTTACAAACTCCGAGGCGGTTTCGAGGAACTGGCGGAGGGGCCGGACTGCGCGACAGAAAGAGCGTGAAAGCCGCGAGCCTGCGGCACATGCGTGGTCCGGCCAGACACTGCTAATGACAAGTCTCCGTCTGCGGCGCCGGGGCAAGCCCAGCACCCATAGTGGAGCACCCGCGGGGACACCACCTCGAAGAATGACAGTTACTGCACCGGAGGTGAGTAACTTCGCTTTCTTTTTCCCCGAGAGAGCTTGAAAAAAGTAGCAAAAAACACAGAAAAACAAATTGTATCTCTAATAGCTGACCTCCAAGGCTAGGCAGACACACGCAGCTCCTGTTACCTTCCACAAGAATAAAATCATCACCTTAAAAAGGATGATTTTATTAACAAAACTAAAAGATACACTTGGTAAAGCATACTTTTGGTTGCTAGGTGTTAACAGAGCAACTAAGAAAAGAACTGATCAAAACCACAAAGAATCATAGTTCTTCGAGTGCTTGCTCATGTCCATTCCATGTAGGTGTGTGCACGCAGCGTGCACGCGTCATCAGAAATTTTTCCCTTAGCAGCACCCATTGGGCCAGCAGGGGAGTCCCCTGGCGTGGTGCTGGTATACTGGCCAATATATACCCCTGCTGGCCCTCCACCCCCTCAGTTCCTTCCTACCGCCCGTGACGGTCATTGAAACATGCTCTTGTTCTTAAGCGGCAAGCGCCTTTCAGCATTTAACTTGTCCTCAAGTTCCTTTGTTCCTGTTCCAGTTGATCAGTTGCTAACTGCTGTTTTCTTAGTGTAAAGTACGGTTGTTAGTGTTAAGGGCTTGCGGCGGCCCTTATTCCACGAGGCCCATGCCTGCAGCAGGGCATTCCCGGCCCCCAGGGCTTCAAACCCTGCGAATGGTGCAAGTGGCCTATGGCTTGAGGTGGCTCGCAGTCGGCTTGCCTGAAGTGCCTGGGAGAGGCTCACTTGTCAGAGGCCTGCAATATCTTCAAGGTGTTAAACCACAAATGAAGCGGGAGGGTGAGTCACGCCTAAAGATAATTTTAATGGAGGCGGCCCTCCGACCGGCACGGGCGTTGGACCTGGCACCAGCGACGCAGAGCGCACCGGCCTCAGAGTGGGAGCCCTCAGCCTACGCATGCACCTCCCTGGCACCGTGTAGACAGCGGCACCGCTCTCTGTCTCCGGTGTCACAGAAGAAGAAGAGACCCAGCAGGGGAAGGTCACCCCCACGGCGCATGCCCTCCGTGCACTCTCTAGTGGGACATGTGGCACCAGCAGGCACTGAGCCCGGACCTTCGAGATCGGGCAGAAGGCCTAGCCCTCACCGGGACCCCAGTCCAGTGGGTGATTTCCTGGAGCCCTTGACTCTGAAGGCATTTGAGGTGGCCAGGGACCTAACTGAGCTGTCCCCTTCCTCCTCGCCAGCACCAGCCTCTGAATGGGGTCAGGACCCTGATCGGCACTGATCCAAGCACAAGGCACCAGCTACTTTGGCACCGGACCCTAAGAGCCACCGCTTCTCCCAGGCTGTCCCGGCACCGCCTGCGGCATCGTCTTCTGGGCCAGCTCCAACCACAGCGTCCACCCCAGCCCGCCCTGCGGTACCGGACCTGGCACCAGGCCACAGGGTTTGGCTGGCACCAACCACGGCACCAACTACCAAGCCCCATCGGAACTGATCAGGCCCCGGCTGTGGGCTCAGCCATGCTTCCTCCTCCCCCTTGCCGGCACCGGGGGAAGCCGGAGTTGATGGCTCAGCACGCTCCAGCAGCAGCAAGGTCCCCAATGGTGTCTGCTTCTGCTCCGCCCTGGTTGGCGTCGGAATGTTCCACCGACTCAGAGGCAGAATCGGTCTGGTTCTCTACAGGGTCTGGCTCCAGAACCACGTCTCGACACCGGTCCCACTCCTGCCAGTCACGGCACCGTAGTGCCTCTGCTTACCCACAGCAATGGCCACAACCGGCCCCAGTGCCGATGATGCAGCAGGCCTGGCCTCGTCAGGCCCCAGGAGCCCCTCAATGGCCCTTCTGGACCCCGTGGGCTTACAAACAAGCTCAGGGTGTAGCCCCCTCTAGGTTGGAGTCGGTCTTTTCTCGGTCCAGGGAACCCCCCACAGCAGCCCTCCTCACCCGATCCCCCACGTTGAGGCAGTCACTTCCCCTGGGCCAGACGTCCCCTAGGCCCTCGGAGCCCGAGGGTCAGGAGGGTAGGCCGGTCACAGGGCCATCCTCGGTGGCCTCCCAGGGCCCCCACATGCTGGGTGCCCAGCCAACGTGGGGGTGCTGCTTTGGAGTCACCTACCTACATGGAAAGGACATGAGCAAGCACTCGAAGAAGAAAGAACGGTTACTTACCTCTTAACTGTTGTTCTTTGAGATGTGTTGCTCATGTCCATTCCAAATCACACCCGCCTCCCCTTCCTCAGAGTAGTCCGGTAAGAAGGAACTGAGGGAATGGAGGGACAGCAGGGGTATATATTGGCCAGTATACCGGTGCCACTTCAGGGGGCTCCGCTGCTGGCCCAACGGATGCTGCTAAGGGAAAAATTTCTGATGATGCGTGCACGCTGTGTGCACACACCTACATAGAATGGACATGAGCAAGCAGTCGAAGAACAACAGTTTCGAGGTAAGTAACCAACCTTTCTTCAGGTTGTAACTTACTTACATGGTAAATAAGGGAGGAAAGGCATAGATTCGCACAGAGAAGTTTAACCAAACAATCAAAATAAAGAAAAATACCCTGATTGCAACTAAATACATATTTTCCCTCTACTCATGATCCATGCTGATCTGTACTTAAGGCCCAGTTCACTCCCACGTTCAATATTTCTTATAGGCACAGTAATTCTGATTACTGAATATGCTTCCTCCAGCTCTTACCTTAGAATTTTTCCCCAAAGAGAGCAGGCAAGGTATCTAAATTTAATTCATATTTCAGCACTGTATTCTCATTGGTTCTTCTGACCCCCTACCAACACCCTTGCTAGCTACCTGAGTTTAACCCGTTAGTCACCGAATGCTAGCCAGCACTCCTCCTATCCATCACATAAACGAAGGAAGAATTGTCTGTAGTTAGTGAATTGAACTGGTCACCATGTCATTTAATATTTTAGAATTAGTAGATCTCATCCTGTCACACACAGTTTTTATTCAAGAGGGGAAATCGAGAACAAGCTTAACTTCTGTTTCAATTCCCAGCCGTTTTCTTAACTTTTGAAATAAACATTTATCAACAATTACTGATAAAAATCAAATAGCTCCATTAAAGAATTAAAACCTCATCCAGAATTCTTGTCAAAGAGGGTCTTAAAATTGTGCTTAAATGTGGCTATACACTACTGATAATTTTTCTGAAACCACGTACTACCAAAGAGGAAAAAAAGCTGTGCTTTCAGACGTCCATATGATGTTTTCATTTTCTATAGAGCAAACAATACTTTTTGTAGCTTAAGCAGAAAGAATAACAGGCCAGGCCATATCAGCCCACAGGATTTCTAACTGGATCTCTTTCTGTAGTTGCACTTGTTATGAGTTGTTAAAATGCGACACTGCTATCAAGTACTATTGTGCATTCACCTGCAGCTCATGCTGCCACTGTGGTCCTTCTGAGGAGTGTTCTCGTGTATATTTATAGAGTTGCTACACACATACATTCACTCAATGTTTTGTGATAAGAAAAGCATTTTGGACTGATGCCAACTTTGGAATGATAGTTCTATAGTCACAGTTTAAATAGACCTCAGTTAGTTTCCACCTCCAAAGGAGAACTATTTGGGAATTGGTGGATTATAAATCTGTACAAGAACTCAAAGAAGAATAAGAAACAATTATTTACCTGGCCATTTACTGTGGCTCTTTGAGATTTGTTGCAGGCATATATATATATTCCACAACCCATTTCCCTTCCCTGCTACAGTGGATTGAATTGTTATCAAGATTCCGGTGGTGAAGGGACAAGAGAGCAGTTGGAGCAGTTCTACTCTTGCCTGAAGGTTTAAGGGCAGTTAGGGTATATGTACCGATCCATTGGGTGCTGCTGCCCAAAAGTTTTCTCCTTGAAAATACGGGGCGCTCAGACCCCGCAATGGAATAGGTATATATAAAACATCCTGAAAAAACAGTTATAGTACAAGTAGGTATAGGTTGGATCTCTCTAGTCTGGCACCCTTATGACCTGACTCTGCTGAACCAGAGAATTTGCCAAACCTCGGGAGGCCAATATTGTCTAGCAGCATTATACTTCCAGTGCTTACTGGGCTCTTAGAAGACATTTAGGGGTAAATTAGAGCTATATAACAGCACAGAACACTGAGAGCCAGGACTTGCAAACTTAATGGGACTGCAGGAAACTTAGCCACACCAAGTGGACATCTAGCTAACTAAAATCATGCCAGACCATGGATGCTGCTGTAACAGGGAGAGTTGAACTAGAGATACAAACTATAATTTTCTTCCAGGTGCTTAAACAGTGACTTCTACCAGTTCAGTAGTTTAATTTTCTTTAAAATTTCAGCACCGTATACACTATTCTAATATTACATTATTTAAATTTTAATAAAGTATAGCATGTTTAGGCCTTACCATATATCGTCATAATTTCACATTTAATTTTAGACGGGTTTTATATTTTAAAGGGCTCGTCTAGACTATGCTGAAGTTTCCGAAAGAGGATATGCAAATTCCGCGGGAATTTGCATATCTTCTTCTGATCTCACTTTCAAAAGTGAAAGTAGTCGGGATGCGTTTTTTTTTCGGTAAACACCCCCCTTTTTTGAAAAGCCGCATAAACCTCATTTTTGGAGGAAGAAGATATACAAATTCCCTCTTTTTGAAACTTCAGCGTAGTCTAGATATAGCCAAAAAGAAAACAAATTTAACTTAAATAACCTATTTTGATACATCATTTTTATCCTTCCTAACTTCATAATTGTGTTTATAATATTTTAATTTGCAGATTTTTCATTTTAATATTATAAAAATCTAAGAAACATAAATTTAATATAATTTCTGTTCATTCTAGTAGTTTAAGTGCTTTTTAAAATTTTAAGGTACACAAAATAAAGACTATTTGAAAGGTAAATGAAATGGGTAATTGCTACATATAACATGACCCTCCAATAAAGTTCAATTAACAAAGTAATTGTATCACTATTGTGTCTTCACAAAGCCATGAGATATAAAACAAGTATTTTGTTGGTCTTAAAAACATTCCTGTAATGTCTTTATTTTGTGTCAGGAGTTAAGCTACAAATGGAGATGAAATACAGAACTAAAATTCTTATATTTTAAGGGGTCCTGATACATTCCTGACAACTTGATTTCATCCCATGGGATAAGATAATCAGAAACTCACACTTGATTTATAATTTTACTCCTCATTTATTGGTTGATTTCCTGTAGTAATTTACTAAAATGGACTGGGTACAAATTTAACTTGCCATTTCAGTAATTCAAATTTCTCCAGTGCGTTCAACAAAGTGATTTTTTTTTAAAATTAATTGAAGAATAAAGAGAATGTATTGCTGAAACAAATATTCAAATAGTACTAAAATTGGAGTAGAGCACAAAATGTCAGCACATGGGATTCAAAAATAAATTAACATGTCAAATGCATGTAAGAGTTTGTGAGATGTGAAATGGTATGTGAGATAGGTACAGATGGAATATATGAGGTGAGTATTTTGTGGAGATGTTTGTACATGAAGGGTGAAGTTAGGCCAATGAGAATTTATGCTCAATAAGGAAGATTGAGGCAAGTTATGTTTATTGTAAAAAACTTTATATGTTTTTGCAGCAGTCAGATCAGCAAGCTGTAGGTTGTGTGCTTGCTTAAGATTTTTTTCCCTTTTTCACATCTTCGCCTAAATGGCAGACTGAGCTGTTCACAAATAACTTTTTCTATGATTGATTGTTATAGTTCCTTGCCTGCCCCAACCAAAGTGAACTGAAAATTCCCATGGAATTCACTGGGAGCAGTAATGTTCAGAGTGCAATTTTGCTTCTGAGGTTGAGAGACACTGGGGAAAGGAAAGGATATTCACTAGCTCAGCCAATATGGAGACTGGGAAGTATTATTTCCTGCAGGTGTATTTAGGGTTTCTTCCAGCAGAACCATCCAGATGTGCTGAAGGATGGATTCTGAGCTTCACACACCACTTCCTGACATACTTCCTCACTATCCCCAGCAGTCCTGTGGTACCTTAGAGACTAACAAATTATTAGGTCATGAGCTTTCATGGGTAAAACCCAAGTCATCAGATGAGGAATTTTTACCCACGAAAGCTCATGACCTAATACATTTGTTAGTCTTTAAGATGCCACAGGACTGCCTGCTGTTTTTAAATTTGAGGAGACCTGAAAAGCTCCTTTGAGTAGCTAGAAAGGAATAAGTAGTTAGGCAGTCCCTGGTGGCTGCCACGGGTCAGGGGAATCTGACTAAGGGAATTGGCAGGATGAAGTCCCACAAATCTTGTTGAATTAATGGATTCAGGCAGGATAAGACCTAGTAGAAACCTTTGGACTATGACAAAGTGGGGAAACTGGTGTGCTTCAGCTATAGAAGAAGGAACCCAGTTTCCAAGGGGGCTGAGCATTAATGCCTTTATTGTCCTGCTCTTCCTCTAAAAATCCTGCTTGCTTCCACCTGATCACTTATGTTGGGCGCTAACTAGGGATGTAAAATCCCATTTGAAATGTTAACTAGTTAAACTATATGTTTAACTGATAACCAGCCCTCTGGGGCATACCGCGAGTGGGGGACCACAGGAACAGCTCCTCGCCCGTAGTGTGACACAGTAAGCCTGGCGTGCCACTGATGGCTGGTGCTTACCCAGGTAAGCATGCTGGTAAGGCAATGCTTAACGAGTAAACTGTTAACCACTTACCCCCTTTATATTTATAGAGCTAGCATATCATATACATGCAGACTAGGGCTATCAACAGGCTTAGCTGAATGTGTATTAATTTCTCAGAAAGGTATAGCATGAGTTAACCAATATAAAAGTTTTTCTGCTCACACCCACATATTAATTTCTTCTTGGCTGTTGCATTCTTTGTGCACTTCCTATTATTAATAGATTCTCAAAACTCAGTTTTGTTTTAAATTTCAAGTACATATGTGTCCACTAGGTGGTGATAAAACCATTTAGTTCAAACTTTGAGTGTTGACTACACTAGAATCTCTTGGTAGTTGCTGATCACTGGTTTTCAATCATGAAAAACTAATTTGGGGGGTAGTCCTACAAAAACTACTTTTGTTAAGAGAAGGCTATTATGTGTGGCCTTTTTTAATTCAAATATTAGTGTCAGTTAGTTGAATGTTTACATTCTAAGGAAAGGGGTTTTATATATTTCTAGTCTAGAAAGTATTTTAGAAAGCATTTAGTTTTTTTTTTAATTTTTCTTTTGTTCTGTTTTCTCTGTCTGTAGTTGTCTGCAGCCCAGGAACATATAATCCCCATGATGGAGTTCACTGTCTTCAGTGCAACCAAACTTTGATATATGGAGCAGCAAAATGTTAGCAGAATATCATACATGGCTCTAATGTATTTTATTTTTAACATAGTAACATCAGTACATGTATTTTATCACCTTGTACAGAGAATTTTGAATACAGAAATGTTTTTAAAAGGAGTAATATCTAGCCACTTTAATAAAATATTAGGTCTTATGCTATTTTTGAGTATTTGATTTTTTTAAAAAACTACATCTTGTGTTTACGAAATATGCCAAATAGACCACTGTGTCGACTAAAGCTCTTTAATCACAGAACAGTGTGTAGGCAGTGGGCATGTATACTTCCTCACAAGTTGCTTGTCGATGTCCTGCTTTTTCTAGAAAGACCATTTCTAGGAGTGTATGTCTAATTTAGTGTACCTGATCATCTAGTCCTTCTGTAGACTGTTAGAGGATTGTGAGGAGCCCAGGCTCCATAGCAGATGCTCAGAGGTGGATCACACTAGCTTGCAGACCCAGGTTTGTGATCTATTAAATTGTGTTTCCTCCATGAACAATTACCAGGTAAGAAATTATTTCTGAT
Source organism: Rafetus swinhoei (assembly GCA_019425775.1). NCBI lineage: Eukaryota > Metazoa > Chordata > Testudines > Trionychidae > Rafetus > Rafetus swinhoei. The sequence continues at coordinate 158,089,374 of CM033424.1, forward strand.
ATCAGTGATTTTAGTTTTTCTAGTAGGGGAGGGCTTTAGACATTCCTACATAAAATTTCATAAGGATAAATTAGTGCTACAGGTCCATATGGAATTCCTCCTAAAAGAGTAGCAGAATTTCATTTTAATCAGTCAGTCATCTTGTTGGTATTTTCGCTCAACTTTATGGTCAGGCCAGCAGGTCGAATATCAAAGCTTTCTTGGCTCTTATCTGGAGTAGGCTAAATCTTCAGATAAAACATCTATTTCTATTACTTTACACCAGTGTGTAACAGTATAAACCTGTGTCTAAGAGAACTATGACTAACCGGTTGCCTTCATGCCTTCTCATTGTTACTCCTTAGTGGGCTTGACCATTAATGGAAGTTAAGAAGAGTGACAGGAGTCCGCCTCAGATCATTACCAGGGCAGGAAATTAGCAGTGCAGCCCCTAATGGAATTCTTAATATAGTTTTAATAAAACACGGGGGTAAGGGGAAACAGATTCATGTTGAAAAGTCTAATTTGTGCTGTAAAGTCAGTTTCTGTACTGAAGCTAGTCTAACTCAGTGGTTCTCAACCAGGATATGTGTATTCAGAGAACTTCTGAGAGTACACCAACGCATATAGATACTTGCCTAGTTTTACAACTGACTAAAAAGCACTAGCAAAATTAGTAGAAAATAAAATTTCATGCAGACAATTATTTGTTCATACTGGTCTATAAACTGTACACTGAAATGTAAAGACAATATTTATATTCCAATTAATTTTTATAATATGAAAAATAAAAAACAACAAATAGTCTGGTAGCACTTTAAAGACTAACAAAACATGTAGATGGTGGTGTACCCACGAAAGCTCATGATCCCATCTACACGTTTTGTTAGTCTTTAAAGTGCTACCAGACTATTTGTTGTTTTTTTAAGTTTTTCCTGTTACAGACTAACTCAGCTACCCCTCTGAAGCTTATGAAAATAAAGTAAGCAAGTTATCATTAGTAGTTTGCTGTGACACTTGTATTTTTATATCAGATTTTGTAAGCAAGTTATTTTTAAGTGGGGGCACGCAAGACAAATTAGGGGTATAGTAGTCTAGAAAGGTTGAGAACGATTGGTCCAACTCGTTTGGCCCTTGTTTTATTCCCTTTTTTTGGCAATAGGGAGCTTGGAGGTTGGGGGGGCTTGTCCAAATGTTTCATTTGTTGTTTTTAGTATTTCCTGTTTTCCTTATTGTAGAGACTTTGAAGTTTATATGTTCATAGTGGGGAAGAGTTATCTTCGGAGGGAACAGCAAATTCAAATTGCAGGAAATATGAGCTCAGCCAGTATTCCCTGCATGGAAAAATAAAGGAGTTGATAGCAGGAGCAGTTTATACCTATTTTGACAAATTTTCAGGTAAGCAGTTTAATATCACATCCCTTCAGGTTTTGGATTTTCCAGTCCTAGACTTATAAACATGGACTATATGTTTAAAAGTTTGGGTCTGTTACCCTTATTACATTCTAAGAATGAAAATTCAATGTGTGTCAGTATTCTTAAAATTACTACTTAGAGATAAGGTAAATTAAAGAAATTATATTGCAAGTACCTTATTAAATATATTTTATATGAAAGGGACTAAGATTTCATAAAAATTGATTTGATGTAAATTGTTCCAAAAAATTAAAACTTGAAAAACCATAGCTGTTTGCTCTGTTGCTTTTCAGTTTTAATGAACTACTTTATATGTAGCCCATATATCTGTTTGTATTATCAAGAGCCTCTAATTAATCAAAAATAAATGCAAAAACATTATTAAGATTTAAGAGAATGACTTTTTATTGCTGAAACAATTGTATAAACAGCATATCTAATATTTAGCAGAATATATAAAATAGCTATTTTTATCAAATGCCATTTTAAAACAAGTAGCTGGGAAAAAAAGCAGTGTTGGAAAAAATGCTTTAGCAGTAAATTAAGAAATTCATCTCTGTTCAACTGGAATTTACAAAATAACAAAATTCTAGTAGTTATTCATTTGGTAAATAGGGATAAACAGATCGCAAACTGTAAGTGTAGTTACATTAATTTGAAGCACTGCACATAAATGTAATCTTCATAATTAGTCAATCACGATAACAATAAATTACTTCGCATTAGTTTCACTTATCAATGGTTAATAAAGCATAGGAAATAGCAAGTCTTGCCTTTGCAAATATGTAGGCTTTGTGTTGGTAGCATGCCAAGTAATATAAGCAGATAAAGTATTGTAGAGTACCTACCATAAATAAATTCCAGGATTACACTCTGCAATTAATTAGTTTTTAAGGCAGTAGAAATATAGATTAAGCTGCACTTTTTCCTTTTCTTTTTATAAATAGAGAAGTACAATCTGATGCACTTAAAAACAAACAAACCTGTAGTTGGCACACAAATCTATCACCTGAAGGCATTTATAAAACATCAACCATACTTTTTGGGACAGAAGTGTTATGCTTCAGTAGTTCTTTTCATTTTGATGTGTTATGTCCTATAAGGGTCTTGACTTTCAATGCATATGTTGTAGCATTTTATGGAAAATGGTTGGTTTTTTGGCTTCTCCTAATGAGTGAAATTCATTCTGTGCTCAGGACAGTTCAAGGCCAATAGACACTTAAGATTTATTTGGAGGGATTAAATTAAATAGTACCGTGATACATAGACCTTGTCCTGTTTTACTACATAGAGGGGAATTTCCCCTTCTATGAATGTACATTCCTCACAAGATTACTTATACTCATCCTATTATCTGATTGATTCATTAATCACAATTAAATACAGTTGTTATATAGTGTGTGTATGTATGTATATCAATGGGACAAATGTTTATATCTCAGTTACATTGGTGTGAATCTGAAAATTAATTTAATTGAATTATTCTGGAATTACACTGGTGTAACCAAGATCAGAATTTAGTCATTTATGTATATATACAATTTATGTGTGCTGTAAGCAAATATTTGTATATATTTTGTATATAGATATACAGTCAGTATTTTCTAGACTTCCCAAAATATTTCCATGTTTTCCGGTTTTCTTTTTTGTAATTCCCCTCAAAATACTTCCTTATTCTCTTGATACCTCGCTGGAAATTACAGCCTTCTTTGCATATATTTACTGTTTAATCTTACTATACCTGTTACTTAATTAGCCATTTTGCACTGTTGTGTGAGAACTGATATTGCCTTGTCACCTTTTGCTTTTATTTTTTCATTAAGTTTGTCTTCTATATCCTCATGCATAGGCTCATCATCAGCACTTCTACTAGGATTTATGAGGGCTGCTTTCGACAATATCTGCACCAAAAGAATTCTTACCCAACAAAATCCAAAGTGCTGGCGACCCCTTTTCATTCTGGCCCTTTTACCTGGCCCAGAGGGGCAACAATGGAAGGGAGGATCTCATGCCAGAGGAGATGTTGGCTGCTGTTAAGGTGAACACCAAGACTGTTGACTGATGCAAGGGTAAGCCCAACATTTACCCTGATGGATAGTGAATGTTGACTATGTCTGAACATCAACATGTTGTGTTGTTACATGAACTCTGAATGCTGTCATCAGGAATGTCTCTTTTATACCATTGCATTTTTTATGTGTATAAGTTTTTCTCTTATGACTTAACAGGAAATGAAGTTATATGATCTAGATATGTTGTTAATCTCAGCTGAGCTGCCAGGAAGCAGAAATGAGCAAATAAGATTTTTTTCAATTAATTTAGCTGCAGCTAATCAAGTGAGGTATTTTCATGATTGATAAATTAATAAATTAATCATACCATTTAACTAACATTTCAGTATAACCTCTTATGAGGAAAACAGTAAAAGCTTCTTAACTCATTCTATGACTTCTCATCCACGAATAAGCCTTATTTTTTGGAATAAATAGTAGCAATCAAAAATATATATTCGATCATGTTACCTTTTCCTTGACCAAATCAGGATTGTATTGTGCAGTACATTTGTTGTCTTCAATGTTGTTTAATCAGGTAATAGATCTCCGTCTCTTTTGGTAGTTCTGCCCCCTTCCCCCCAGGTGTACTTGCAGCCTTGCTGCTTTCTCTTCCCTCCCTCCTGAGGGTGTGAAACATCTGATTTACAGCAGGTGGTAAGTGCTGGGAGAGAGGGAGGTGCTGAATAGCAGGCCCAATGGTAGGCAAGAGGCACGGGGGGGGGGGGGGATGGAGAGGTTCTGGTTGGGGGGACTGCTGGTGCATGTCCAGCCCCAGTCAGAGGCCCCACCAAAAAGCATGGTCACCCTGATTTATGGTACCCTAGGGACAGCTCTGCCTCTCTCAGGAGTGGGCAAAATATAGTCTATCCACCAGAGTCTCAGCTGGCCACCTGCCTACTTTGCCCCCGCTCGGCACTCAGAAAAGCCAGCCATGTGTGCCCCTCTGAATGCTGAGAACCTGGGGGAGGGGGTAGAGGCTTCTCATGCTGCCCCCAACTCAGTAGCTCCCATTGGTCACTTTTCAGTCAAGAGCAGCTGGCTATTTGGAAGACAGGCAGCATGTGAAATGCCTCTCCCCCCTCATCTCCTGGGCTCATCCCAGCAACTATGGTCCCTGCAGCTGCTCTGAGCACATACAGGGGCATGGAAGGTAGGGAGGTCTAAGGAACCTGCTAGGCTGCTGTCTGGGAGCTACCCAGGTGAGGTCTCCTGGTCAGAGCCTGCCTGTGGCACCCCAGCCCCTCCCCCCCCTTCACTCCTGCCCCATGTAACCTAAACCTTCTGCACCCCTGCTTCAGTCCCCATACACCTTTCGAGATACTGCATTCCTTTCTAAACCCCTCCTCAGGTCACAACCCCCTTCCAGACCTTGCACCCCAATCTGCTGTCTCTGGTCACAGTACATATCCCTGCACCCCTTCTTACCCTAGGTTACAACCTGTACTCCCTCCTTCTACACCCCCCCCAGCCAGAATTCTCTCCTGCACCCATACCCCTCCCAGACCCTGCACTCAATCCCTTGTCCCAGGTGACAACCCAAACCCTTGCACCCCTACCCCAGGTCACACTCCCCTTCCAGACCCTGAACTCCCTCCTGTACCCCAGTCCGCTGCCCCAGGACACAATCCCCTCCTTCACCCAAACTCCCTCCTAGATCCCATGCCCCAATCCCTTCTGCACCCATCCTCCATCCCAGACCCCCTAATCTTCTCCATTAATATAATGGAGGAATGTGGTCCTCAACCACTTACCAAATTCTTGGAGTGGCCACCCAGCAAAAATTATTGCCCACACCTGGCCTAGTTCTTAATGGACACAAAACTGCAAGTTGAAGAATTGTCAACCTGTTGGAATAAGTAATATTGCTTGAACAGTGGCAGGTGCCTTAGAACATTTTAACTGGCCTAAGGTAGCTTTCCCTGTTTTTAACAATACACATTAAGTGATAAACCAATACTATTTGCAATATTACTTTTTATCAGTCAAATTTTAAAACAATCATTTTATGGCAAACTGATTTTATTTCTTCATTTTAGTAATATATAATTTGCTTGAACAACATTATAAACTGGAAAGAGTTAAAGAAATTCCTGTCATTCTCTAGTAGTGAAACATAGCTTGTGTTCGTTGTTTTAATGTTTCTTCATTTTCTTCATAGCTCGGATGAACACTTCTCAGTATGACAGTGGAACTCAATATGCTGTGGGAATTTTTGCTCATTAAAAACTATGTGGTTGGATTTGTATTTCTACTTTTGTATGAAGAAATTTAACAGCATGTGCTACTTAGATTCAAACAGGAATATTACTTTAGTTATGTAGTAAGATGTAGATCAATATAAATTTCAACATAAGTATCTAATATGCACACCACGGACATTCTGTTCTGCTTAAAAACTTTTAGAAAAAAGTCTAGAGATGGGCAGTCTTTGTTTCCTGTATTCCATGTACATTTTTTTCCTTTAGCTATAGTTCTCAGCACCTAGGGAGGGACAACACCTGACTGCAGATTGTACATGCCTTTTTTCGCCTTGTTGAAGGTGAGAGGATATTGTTCTTTCACAATGGCTAAATCAGCACTATTCTATTGTAATTCTTCCCATCACCTCCTTTTAAACACTAATTAAAAATTAATTCATCTGTAAGATGCCAGAGTCACAGCACTGGAACCTAAAGTTTACATATACAGGTATCAGCCCAACAGGCTACCATACAGTACATTGACATTGCTCCTGTTCACTGACAGTAGAATCACCCTTGTGCTCCTGCCTATTCATTCCTTTGCCTCTTTACTGAGGCTGTCAGTTGGATACTATTCAGAGCCAATTATGAGTTTTTTGCGTATGTACTGTTGACATCTGCACTAGAAATTTGCTTTTGTCCATCAACTAATTTTGCACAGGCCACTGAATAGCCCTCAGCTGGCAATAGTTACTATGGAGCGGGGTTGGGTTTTATTCAGTGACCTAGATGTGAAAGGCTCTATAGCCTGTCATGAATCCCCATAACTATCATGATTTTTAAAACCAGTCTCTCAACCTCAAAAATTAGAGGAACATCTTCACTAAATCAGAGACCTGAGAGATTATGAGGAATCTACATAAATCAGACAGGAAATTTTGGATGAAATTAGAAAGAAGGATGAAATGTATATGTTGGTGTCAGGATTGAAAAACAAAAGTAGAAAATGCTCAGTATTAACTGTGCCCTGACTTGGAACAGGGACTTGAACCTACCACTCCTATACCAAAGCATGAATGCCTTAACCTTTGTGTTAGTGGGTATTCCGCACTGGATCTCTCAATCATTTCTGTTGAAGGTGGGGAATGCCTGGGTTGAGAATCCCAGGAGGGCTTTAGCTTGAGTTGCTCAGAAAGCCTCACTGATTAGTTTTGGACGAGTAATGTGCACGTGATGACTGGTAGAAATAGGCACCAGCATGGTTAGGCGGTAGCTGAGTCCTGCTTTGACAGTGCCTGTGGCACTTAAATGTCAGAATTGGGCACCTTTATTAATCTAGCCCTTTGTAATTTGTGACCAAAACCTGATCGTTTTATTAATCAACTACTTTTATAAATTGAATGGGATTTGGTTCTGATTTAGAGCCAAATTCTGCCACCTTTAGTTAGATTGCATGGGACCTTACTAAGCTAGTAGTTTTTATTCAGTCTACGTGTACACTATGAGTTTTGCTGGAAGAGGCAATGCAAATGAAGCACGGATTAGCATTTTCTCGTGCTTCATTTGCATAATCTCTTCCGATCTGTTTTTGCGCAAGGGGTTTTTGCACAAAAACAAGCAGTGTGGACGTTTCCTTTATGGATCGGAAGAGATTATGCAAATGAAGTGTGAGAAAATGCTAATCCATGCTTCATTTGCATTGCCTCTTCCGGCAAAACTCATAGCATAGATGTAACCTCAGGGAATAAGGTACTATTTTTTGTAGAGGTAGCAGGATCAAGCATTTGCATCCAGATTTGGAAGAGTGCACAGCATGTTGGGTACACACCTGTAATGATGCTCTTGACAATCTGCCCATTAGTGATTTCCACTCACTACTGCTCGTAGAATAATAATTTTGTGCTAAGGTTGAAACAGGGTACATGTGGTAAATGGTCTTTCTGCTACTTACTGATAGTAGCTTTTTTAATATATTTAGATGTACTTTATATAAACGTACAAGTGCTTGAGGAAAATTATTCTGATAACTGGTGGATTCAGAACACATCTGAAAAAAAATCAAATCAGTCCAAAATCATCTCTCCTCAACTTTCCACCATGATGGACCGAGGCTGTGTGTGAACTTGAAGTACATTTTCTTGTCAGATTATTTTTCTTCAGGTTTTTAATTGTTATAATTACTTAAGCTTGCTGTGCATTTTGTCAGTGCTGCATGTTTCCTCATTTTCATGTCCATGATCTAGTTGGAAAAAAAAACAGTTGTCCGGTGACTGATAGCTGTGTGGATGAAATCCTGGCCCTTTGAAGTCAATCACAAAATGTCCATTTGAAATCCTGATAGTGTGAGAACTAAACAATATAAGTTACGCATCAAGTGTAATTTAGTTAACTATTAATCACTAACATTGCACTAATTCAGAAAAAGCATATGCTATAGTTAAACTCATTCTTAAGTGCTTTTCTTGAACCTGTCCTCACAAGTGTAATTTATCAGAGTAGCAGAAAAATAAGAGCATATAATAACATAGTAGATACCTGCTTTATCTTACACCTGTTTGTTGCTTCTTCTGTTACATTCCTTGCATCCCTCCATTGTCTTTTGTTTTTCCACAACCATTAAATTACATTGCAAGTTACATTCCTTTGTCACTTAATCATTATATCAGATATGGGGTGTTTTATCACAAAAGAATTCATCCTGACAGGATATGTATATACCTGAAATTAATTCTTATAGGATCCATGTATAGAGTTCTGAAACAACTACTATCAAAGTCACAATTTCATACTCTTCCCAGTTATACTAGTGCAAGGCCACTTGAGAGGCACCAGAATAACCGGGAAGAGAATTTAGCCTACTTTTGCACATATAATATGTTTAACACATTCTTTTAAAGCTTATACCGTATATTTTCACAAGGTAGAACTTCAAAGTACCTGAAATTTGTGATTTGCTGGCTATTTCCTTACCACACATCTAACATTGTTGCCCACCAAAATTAAAAAAAAATCATGAAAAACGAAAACGGATGTTTTTGGCATGGTGCATGTACACAATAGGACAAGCGACCATACCATATTTTAATATGTATTTATATAAAAAATGTATTTTACCATCTATATTAGGATTATAGAAATATTTAGAATATTGGAGAGAGTGTACTTAGTGCACTCACCATGAAAATAAAGCCTGAAGAAATTTTATGTCCACATTTTTTTTTTTAAATATATGGATTCTTTTTGTCTTGCAGTATTACATTAATATGAAAAACAAAATACCAGTATGATGATCTTTCTCCACATCAAAAATATTCTTATTACACAGTGAATAAGCATTCCCAGGCTTATTTAGGATTTTCACTACAGTGAAATATTTTATAAAAACCATCATAGTACTTTGATTTTTAGATTCCCTAGATTTGTTTGCATTCATGTCTAGTGCACATAGCTTGTCGTTCAATTCTCCAAGTGCCTTCTTCATAGGTACAGTGACATATAGTGCATTCATCAGTCTTCACCTCTCGGCCTGCTGGAATGACAGTGGTTTCTGCAAAGCAGTTTGGACCTAAAAAACAGAAATAATAATTAATAATTATACATATATATAAAAAAATATATGAAAGCTATACTGGATCACATGTTTAGTTTTTGCTCCTTAATGGTTCAGACCTAATATAAATTAGTAACAAAAAGTATGTTACTTTTAATGTCAGTTGAGATTTATAAAACAGAATATTTAATTAGAAAAGGGAATGAGAACCATCCATTCTTTGTCTGGGGGCTCTGTATGCACATTTCCCCTCTATCCAGGAATACGTATAATGTGCTAGTTGTACAGTACTTGGTAGTAAGATCATACATAGCCATGATAGATCTCTGGGCAGAGTCTGTTCCTGTAGATAAATATAGATTTCAGAGATGAGAAACACTTCCTATTTTCCCCAAAAAGTGGACCACTATAGCATCTCTACAGGTTATTAAGCAGTTTACTTGAGATTTTATTGCTTCTTCCGCTGGAAACATGTTTAGAATATACTGTAATAATTAAAATATTCCAACTTTATTGTGTGTTACCTGAGAAAATGTTCTGTCTCCACTAGAACAGTGATTTGAGTCTCTACTGCCGCCTGTGCACTTTATTTAGTGATACATTAACCAGCAGTAAGTAAAGCACCCTCTTTTAGATTTCACAAAAACACGTTTGCTTCCCACCACAGGGCAGAACTACTTAGCAGTAGTTTCTTTTTTTCAGGTTGGTGCTCTGTCCATTATAAAACACTGTTTCTGAGTTTTCTTGGTAAACAAAAAGTAGAAGCAAACTATTTGTTAAGACACATTGAATGGTTCATATGTTAATTTAAATAAATACTCTTGGGGGGGGAGATAAATGTCTTTTATTCAGGGTCTGTGTACCAGATATACCACAGGTAGAGACTGAACCAGTCCCTTAATGAAGTTTAAGGGACTGGTTTTGCCTCTGCCTGTGGTATATCTGGTACACAGCACACACCCTGAATAAAATGACACTCCTTATATCCATCTAAGTCACTACTGAACTAATGTTCCAAACACAATCCTGGAGGGAGGTGTGGTATCTTTCAAATTTGATTTAAAAACTACTTTTGTATTTTTTTTTAAATTTTGGATTTTTTCCTACTAATATGGCAGTTAATGGTGGTATCTTGGTCATATTACAAGTAATAACACTTTCTGATTGTCTAAACTTGTTAATAATAGTGAGTATTATTGTACCTACACTTCTGGGGTAGAACACAGCAGTTGTTTCTCTTCGGTGGGAGATAAAGATGCCTGGGTATCATCCTATAGAGCCCTTCACTGTAAAAAATATGCGACAAATGCTACATTATTAAGGGGAAAATTCACTGCTATAAGGGAATTGAACAAAATCTAAATCCTAATTAAAATCCACTTGAGCACTACGAAGGTGTAGGAGGTGCTGAAATTACAGGGATTGTTCTGGAATTGTTGTACTTGGTTGTGAAGAGCAACAAGAAATGAAATAAAATAGCCCAATTAATTTAAATGTACTAAGGGTCAAATGCTAATGTCCTTATATTGAAAAGTATTTTATGCTGTGAGCAGTGCCATTGAAATTAGTGCATTATTTAACATGAGTAACAGTATCACAAATTGTTAAACTACTGCAGTTTGGAGAGGCTGTTTATATTGGCAAATCTAGTGTCAGTCCTCTACTTGAGAAGGGTAGTCTATCACAAAATAATGGTGAAACAGCAAGATAGTCTTCTGAGTGACTTAAGTGTATGGGAAATTATCTATTTTAAGACTTCATAGTTTCTTCGATCACTGTAGCACTTGAGCACCTTTTATGTTAGATTGTTGTTATAGCAAAGTTCCTGGTTCAGTTAAAATGATATCTTCAGATGTTTTCCCTCTGTTACAGAAAATGTTGCTGAGGTAGATTTCCATAAAATCAACCACCATGCTAAAACAATAAATGAAACTGTTAGTTAAACTGAAGAGGCTACATCAACCAAAATATTGGGAATTTATGTGCACACAGACATCTATGTACAGTAAAACTCCATTCGTCCGGCATCTGATGGTCCGGCACCATCAGGAACCCGGAAGTGCTCCGGGCAGCCAGACCATTGGAGCTGCTGTGCCTCCGGCATCCCCGATTCAGCCGCTGCTGAAACTGACCAGCGGCTGAATCGGGAAGCTGGGGGCAGAGCAGCTGGAGTGCTGGTAGGTCCCACAGCGCTGCCCCTCGGCGCCACGGGACCAACCCGGCAGCACCCAGCTGTCCCCAAGTCAGCCGCAGCTGAAACTGACCAGCGGCTGACTCCGGGAAGCCCGAGGCAGAGCTGCTCTGCCCCGGGCTTCCCGGAGTCAGCCCCTGGTCAGTTTCAGCAGGCGGCTGACTTGGGGACGCCTGGAGCAGAGCAGCTGGGGTGCTGCTGGGTTGGTCCAGTAGCGCTGCTCCTCGGCGCTACCAGACCAACCCGGCAGCACCCCAACTGCTCTGCCCCAGGCGTCCCCAAGTCAGCCGCCGCTGAAACTGACCAGGGGCTGTCTCCGGGAAGCCCGAGGCAGAGCAGCTCTGCCTCGGGCTTCCCGGAGACAGCCCTGGTCGTTTCAGCGGCGGCTGAAATTGACCAGCAGCTGACTCCGGGAAGCCTGAGGTGCCCGGGCTTCCTGGAGTCAGCCGCTGGTCAATTTCAGCAGTGGCTGACTTGGGGCAGAGCAGCTGGGTGCTGCCGGGTTGGTCCGTAGCGCCACCCTTGGCGCTGCGGGACCAACCCGGCAGCACCCCAGCTACTCTGCCCTAGGCGCCCCCAAGAGCAACTGGGGTGCTGCCGGGTTGGTCTCGCAGCGCCAGGGGCGGCGCTACCGGACCAACCCGGCAGCACCCCAGCTGCTCTGCTGCAGGCGTCGATTCAGCCGCTGCTGAAACTGACCAGCAGCGGCTGAATCGGGGACGCCTGGGGCAGAGCCGGACAATCGGAAGTGGGGGCTATGAGAGGTCTGGGATGACATTCCCCCCACACCACCCTAGATCCCTCATAGCCCCCCCTTCTGATAGTCCGGCATATCTGATAATCCGGCACCCCCTGGGTCCTAAAGGTGCCGGATTATCGGAAGTTTACTGTATTCCTTAAACAGAGATAACTGTAGAGTATATCTATACATTCTTCAACTTCTGTGGCTCTTGATACTAAAGCATAACATGACTTTTTAGTTTGACATTCTAGCCATAGTGGTCAGGTGACCTATAAATGGGAGTAAGAGTCAGAAATTCCATGTATTCTATTCCTGTCAATTGTACTAACTTGTTGTGTGACGTTGGTCTCAATGTCCCCTGCCTGTAAAATGGGGATAACACCTCCCTTACGAGACTATTGGCAGTATAACAACATTTGAATACCACTTTGAAGTGTGAATTACTAATATGTATTTTGTGACCATCTCCTGTTTAATATCTACACTATTTTGAACTTAGTAAGATGATCTCCAGAAAACTGTACTGTGTGTGTGTGTGTCTGTCTTCCAGGCAATTTGCAATGATAAAACTAGAGACTTTCTGATAAAAAATTAAGGGGGGGTACATTTAATATGTTTGTTCAAAACTTAACAGTAACAAGTCACCGGGACCAGATGGCATTCACCCAAGAGTTCTGAAAGAACTCAAATGGGAAATTTGTGGAACTACTAACTGTGGTGTTTAAATCAGCTTCTGTACCTAATGACTGGACAATAGCTAACTGACGCCAATATTTAAAAAGGGCTCCAGAGGTGATCCTGGCAATTAGACTGGTAAGTCAAACATCAGTACTGGGCAAATTAGTCGAAACTATAGTAAGGAATAAAACTGTCAGATGCATAGACGAACATAATTTGTTGGGGGAAAGTCAACATGGTTTCTGTAAAGGGAAATCATGGCTTACTAATACACTACAGTTCTTTGGGGGGGTCAGCAAACATGGATATTGTACACTTAGATTTCCAGAAAGCTTTTGACTAGGTCCCTCACCAAAGGCTCTTAAGACTGGAAACAAAGGGTAGGAATAAATGGTCAGTTTTCAGAGTGGAGAGAGGAAGCTAGTGGGATCCCCCAAGGGTTTGTCCTGGGACCAATCCTATTCAACCTATTTATAAATGATCTGAAGAAAGGGGTAAACAGTGAGGTGGCAAAATTTGCAGATGATACCAAACTGCTCAAGACAGTTAGGACCAAAGCAGATTGTGAAGAGCTTCAAAAAGATCTCACCAAACTAAGTGATTGGGCAACAAAATAGCAAATGAAATTTAATGTTGATAAATGTAAAGTAATGCACATTGGAAAATATAATCCCAACTATACGTACAATATGATGCGGACTAATTTGGCTACAACTACTCAAGAGAGATCTTGGAGTCATTGTGGATAGTTCTCTGAAAACATGCACTCAGTGTGCAGCAGCATTCAAAAAAGCAAACAATGTTAGGAATCATTAAAAAAAGGGATTGAGAATAAGACAGATAATATTTTATTGCCTCTATATAAAACCATGGTATGCCCACATCTTGAATACTGCATACAGATGTGGTCACCACATCTCAAAAAAGTTATATTGGCATTGGAAACGGTTCAGAAAAGGGTAACAAAAATGATTAGGGATTTGGAATGGGTCCCATATGAAGTGAGATTAAAAAAACTTGGACTTTTCAGTTTAAAAAGGAGGAGATAAGATACAGGTCTATAAAGTCATGACTGGAGTGGAAACAGTGAATAAAGAAAAGTTATTTACTTATTCCCACAATATAAGAACTAGGGGTCACCAAATGAAATTAATAGGCAGCAGGTTTAAAACAAACAAAAGGATGTTTTTCTTCACTCAGCGCACAGTCAACCTGTGAAACTTCTTTCCAGAGGATGTTGTAAAGAGTAGGACTTTAACAGGGTTAAAAAAACAGCTAGATAAAGTCACGGAGGTTAGGTCCATCAACAGCTATTAGCCAGGATAGGTAGGAATGGTGTCCCTAGCCTCTGTCTGTAAATGGGTGACAGGAGAGGGATCACGTGAGGATTACATCTTGGGTTCTCTCTCTTTGAGGCATCTGGTATTGGCCACTGTCTGTGTCAGGAATAGGAGCTGCTAAGGGAGAGTCTGACTTACCTGAAGAGTGAGGAAAAGGTTAAGCAACTCTGGAAATGCACCTGAGGGAGGGGGCTTTGGGCATTCAGCCAGTGAAATACAGATAGGAATTTCATACCAAGAGAGAGGGTTTTTCCCCCTCTCTTATTTTGTTTGAGATCAGAGCAGTTTTTTCCCCAGGTAACAAGGGAGTCGGCCGCTCTCAGGAATGGACAACTTGAAATGTATAAGTAGGAAAACATTTAGCTAATCCGTCAGGTTTTATTGTTTTCCTTGTTTGGGGGATTGGAAATCACGTCTGAGCTGCTTAATTATTTTTCTCTTTTGTAACTAAGGATTACAACCCAGGGATTTCCCGAGTCTATTTCACTCCATGACTTAACACTCAGTCCTTTGCTATGCTTGCAACAGTAGTTTGGTTTTGACAATAAAAGTATTTTCCTTTTGGTTTTGGTTAACTGTTATTGGTTGATTGTTGTGTCCTTAAGCCTATGTGCCTGAGTTACCCAGGAGGAGTAGAGCCCCGTTGTTCTCTGCAGATTCCCTCTGTTTTCCCAACTCCAAGCAAAACAGAGAATGGGGCAGGGGGAGAGCTTGGCCTTAGGCAGGGGATTCCCAAGTGATTTCTTCTCTGGAAAAGGATTTATTTTTAATTTTTTTAACTCACTTGGGTGGTAGCAGCAAGATTGTCTTCCTTTTGGGTCTCTGGGAAGTTAGAGACAGGTTCTTAGATTTTATTCTGCTAGCCAGCACAGCATATCTGCACTCAAAATGCCAGCTTGGGGAATTGAGACGTGACATGGTGAGCAGGGGTGTGGGATCATTTTGAGAACCCAGAATTTTAAAAGGACACAGGTTTTTCTTTTTACTGGTTGCAAGCTTTGGAGTTTTCTCACCCTTCTTTTCTGTTGCTGCCTTGGGAAAAGGCATACAGAAGGTTAACCCTATAAACCCAGACAGTCCGACCCAAACAGTTTTTTTTTAAGCTTTCACGGCAACTGGATCAGTAGGCTAGAATGGGGCAGGGAAACAGCCCAGTGCATGCTTTTGCAGTTGGGCAGAGTAGCCCTAGAGCAACCAACTCTTCCTAAGCCACACCCTGATGTGAAAACAGCTCCAGATCAGGGCAAGATGTACAGCTCCAGGGAAGATTGACACCCCAAGGAGGGGAGACAGGAGAATGTCCCTGGGAGGCCAGGGGAAAGTAACCTTGTGTGGGCAGGAGCAGCAGATGGTTGCCCTTCCTGCTCACCACTGTCGTCTTTGTGGAAAAGTGCCTTTAAGGCAGGCAGATCTCTAAGGTAGAGATGAATTTCTTACTACAAATGAGGCAAATAGAAGCCAAAGCACAGATGAGGTGTGCTGAAGCAGAGGCCAAAGTTGCACTAGAGAACACGAAAAGGTCATACACTCCAGGTACCCCAGCCAACAACACTGCTCCAATTGCTGTTCAACAGGAAATTACCCATGTACCAGGTGGGAGATAATGTAGAGGACTTCTTCCTCAATTTTGAGAGGGCCTGTTGGCCGTACCACATCCCCACTAATCAGTACATGGCAGAATTAAAACGGCAAATCTCTGGTCCCTTATTAGGAACCAGCTGCAGAGAGGGCCACAGTGCCTGCAGCAGCAGCTGAATCTGCGCAGGAGTCTCTTCCCCGAGCCTGCAATGCAACCCAGTGCACCAGCAGAAAGTGGTTCCCCACCAGTAGAGGTACCCACCTCACCTGCATCGCTTCCAGGGGGACCAAGCCCAGGTTCGCAACTCAGTAAGGCGCTTATGTCTCCAGCATCAAGTAAGCAGTTCCAGGCAGAACAGGAAGCAGATGAGAGTCTCAAAGAAGCTTGGATGGCAGCCAGCAGTGAACCACCACCTCTCAGCTGTTCTAACAGGTCCAGGTTTGTGGTAGAAAGAGGACTTTTATACCAAGAGTCTCTTTCGGGTGGGCACAAGGAGGACTCGCATCCTCAGAGACCGGGGTGGCCAACCCGTTCCAGATGAAGAGCCACACTAGCAATGGAGACAGCGTGAAGAGCCGGGGAAAAGTTGTTGAGGAAAAACAAAAAACCCGCCGCACTGGGGGAAAATAGGTGCTGGTACACCATCCCATGGCTGCTTTTTTTTGTTGTTGTTGCTGGCTCAACAACTTTGCCCGGCTCTTCACGCTGTCTCCACTGCTATTGTGGCTCAGAAAAAAACAACTGGGAAGGGGTGAGAGGTGCAAGCTCTGGGAGGGAATTTGGGTGCAGGAGGAAGTAGAGAAGGGGATGGTGGCTCAGGAAGGGGGCTCCAGGCTGGAGAGTGTGGGTGCTGAGCAAGCTGCAGGCTTGTGGCTGTGAGGGTGCAGGAGTTTGGGCTGGGGTGCATGAGGGGCTCAGGGCAGGGAGTCTGGGAGTATGGTGGGGTCAGGACACAGATTTGCAGTATGTGGATGGTGCGGGGGTGTTGTGGCAGAAGACTAGGGATGGGAGAGGCTCAGGACAGGGGGTTCCAGTGTATGATAAGCTGAGGTTTGAGGTCTGGGGGAGCGTAGGAGTGTTATGATGCTGCGGCCAGATGAGGGCTTGTTGGCCAGGCTTCATTTTTAAATAAAATATTATGTCAAACAAAATGTTTCAGCGTTGTCTTTATTTATGAGAGGAGCAGGAAACCTGTTTTGACCCACAGAAAAGTCAGTTGGGGCCACACAAGTAAGATGCACAAAAAACAACCCCTCCAAAACCCCTCAAGCCTCACTAATGGGGCCCCAACTGTGCTGGTGGGGGCAGCGGACAGGGTGCTAGGGCAGGATATTCCTGTGTGTGTGTGGGGAGGGGGTGTCTGGCCAGGGGGAGGGGACAGAGATAGCTAGGGCCAGTATCTGGGGATCCCAGGTCTCAGGAAACACGCAGGCTGCTCTTCCCCTCCCTTAAACAGCTGGTGCGCTTCCTGAAATGCCCAGTCTGTCGCTCTGTCAGGGACTTCCTTCCCCCCTGCTGCCTGCCTGCGCAGGGTGTGTGTGTGTGTGTAGGAGTCCCAGGACTGCATGCCAGCTCCAACTTCTCAGGAAGCGCACACTCTTCCTCTGCTCCCCACGACAGCTGCGTGCTTCCTGAGATGTTGAATCTGGCATGCAGTCCCAGGATTCCTACTCTTTCCCCCTCTCCCCCCGCGCAGGCAGGCAGCAGGGGGAAAAGTCCCTGGTGGTGCGACAGACCCGGCATTTCAGGAATCGTGCCAGATGTTTAGGGGAGGGGAAGAGCAGCCTGCTCTAACCCAGTCCCCCTCCCCTTCCCCAAAGCCAGGCACACCCCCTCCCAACCCAATCTCCCTCCCTCTGCTCTAACCTAATTCTCAAGTCCCAGAGCTGCTGCTACAGCTGCGCGTCTCCCTCCAGGCGCTGGGGCACGTGCGCTGAGTGGCTGGCTTTGAGCATGAGCTGGCCGGGACTCCGTGCACAACCCGATCCCTCTTCCCCTCCCCGAGAGCCAGACACCTCCCCTCCCTGCTGTAACCCAATCCCCCTCTCCCCCAACCTTATTTTCGGGTCCCGGAGCCGCTGCGTTGCATCTGGGATGCCATGCGCATTGCTCCCCTCCCCTTCTCTTCTCCAGAGCCAGGCATCACTCCCCTCCCCTTCCCCCACCTTATGCCTGGGTCCCAGAGCTGCTGCTGAGGCTGCTGCCTGCGCTCAGCAGCCTGCTACTAGCACGTGCAGGCTGGGATGCTATGATGTAGTGTGCTGGGGACCATGAGCGGAATGGTGCAGGCGTGAGCGTGCATGCGACTCACAGCGACCTGGCCGTGAGAGCGGCTGCCCTGTGTGGTTCTGTCAGGAGCCACAGTTTTTTTCTTTGGCTCACAAGCCTCGGGTTGGCCACCCCTGTCAGAGAAAGTTGGTAGTTCCAATTAAGTACCAGGAAAAGCTCTTGAGCTTAGCCCACAATCACCCTAGTGGCTATGCTGGGGTGAACAGAACTAAAGGTCATTCTACTGGGAGGGAATGGGCAAGGAGGTGACTGGCTATATCCGGACTTGTGAGGTGTGCCAGCAGGTGAGGAAACCCCAAAACTAGGTCAAGGCACCTCTCCAGCCCCTCCCCATAATAGAAGTCTCATTCCAGCATGTAGCTGTGGATATTATGGGTCCTTTCCCTAAAAGACTTCCAGAGGGAAACAGTTTATATTGTCCCTTGTGGATTTTGCCACCTAATTACCTGAAGCAGTGGCTTTAGGAAGCACTATGGCCAGGAATTGTGCCAAGCCCTGACATATCTTTGCCAGGGTAGGTTGGTCATCAGAGATCCTCACAGATTCAGGGACTAATTTCCTGGCAGAGACCATGAAACACCTTTGGGAAGCTCACGAGGTAGAGCACCTAGTTACTACCCCCTACCACCATCAAATAAATGGCCTGGTGGAAAGATTGAATAGGACTTTGTGAGCCATGATATGCAAATTCATGAACAAACACTCCAATGACTGGGTCCTGGCTTTGCAACAGTTACTGTTTGCCTATAGAGATGTCCCACATCCCAGTTTGGGATTCTCACCCTTTGAACTGATGTATGGCCGCCAAGTTAAGGGTCCCTTGCAGTTAGTAAAACAGCAATGGGACCGGGCTACCCTTTCTCCAGGAACCGACATTTTGGATTTTGTGCACAACTGACCCCGCTCAGTTCGCTCTCGGAAGGGGGAGAGAGGTGATGTAGTGGGGGGTGCTGTACACTCTGGTTGGGCATTCACTGGTCACTAAGCTTGGGCTGTAGGTGACCCCTACTGGCCTGTATCTGTAAGCACTGCCCAGCGGGGGGTCACTCCTGAGGGCTGTCATGTCACCTAGACAATGGACCAATCTGTTCTCATCTGACCAGGGAAGGGGTTTGGAGAAGGGGAAGAGGCGGTTGGGGGCCTTGTGCAGCAGCGGAGGGGGAGGGGGAAGGAGAAGAAAGGGGAAGGTGCCAAGAGACAAATGGCAGGGGGCCAAGTGCAAACAATGAGGGAAAGGGCAGGAGGGGAGGTGTCATTGGGAGGGGGGACAGGGTGATGCTGGGAGAAGAGAGGAGAGGGGAAGGGCATTGGGGAGGAGGGGGAGGTGCTGGGAGAAGGCTTGAAAGAAGGGGTGGGCATGAGAAAGATGGGGATGGAGCAAATCCTGTGTGAGGGCACAGAGGGGCAGGAGGGGAACGGGGCAGAGCGTGGCGAGGGGGTGGGCCTCAGGAAAAAGAGGGCAAAGGGGCAGGGGCAGTAAGGGAAGGGGGAGGCACCAGGAGGGTGTAGGGCTAAGGGAAGGTGCAGGTGCCAGGGGATTCTGCGGTGAAGCAGAAGGGCAGACACCTGCAGGGAAGGGACCAGCACCAGAGGAGAGAGGCAGGGCAGGTGTGTAGACGGAGGTGTTAGAAGAGGGAATGAGGAGGCATAGCTCACTTCATCAGCGTGGGGCTACTGGAGGAGTGGGCACGGGGGGGAGTGAAGGGCTGGTGGAGGGGGGGCAGGTTGCAGGAGGGCTGAGGGCAGCAGTCAGGACAGTAGACAAGGGTGAGGAGTTAGGGGGCAGCAGGCACCAGGGGAGATGATGGAGCAAGGAGAGGAGACATGGCAGCAGAGAGAAAAGGTAAAGGTTTAAAAATATTTATTAATAATTTGGTATGCTGCTCACGGCCAGTTTGTTTACACCCTGCCGTGCAGTTTGGGTTTATGTGGGGATCAACACGTGGCCGGCGAGTGGGAGCCAAAACAAAAAAGTAGTCAGTGTAATGATCTTCTGTTGATATGTGTTTTAGTAGTTAAATGCTTGGACTGTCATTGCTCATGAAAAGTGCTGTCACATAGGTAGAAATTGGGTAAATATTGCATTTTATTAATATCAGCAGAACTGACTTAAATGGGGCCTGTGTGTTGTGTAGTCTTGCCTTAATCTTTGTATTCATGCCTGTCGGTGTGAGAGAAGCTATTTGTATATATTTGCTTGCTTATGCAACCACACTTAAGTTGAGGCTCTCAGCATGTTCTGTAAGTAGTAGTGTGGCCCCTGGGGCTTCCAAAGTTGAGTTGCCCTAGCTCATCCCTGACAGGTGTCTGTCTAACCCGGTCTTAAATATCTCCAGTGATGGAGATTCCACAATCACACTAGGCAATTTATTTCAGTGTTTAACCACCCTGACAGGCAGGAAGTTTTTCCTAATGTCCAACCTAAACCTCCTTTGCTGCAATTTAAGCCCATTGCTTCTCATCCCAACTTCAGAGGTCAAGCAGAACAATTTTTCTTCCTCTTCCTTATGATACTCTTTTAGATACTTGAAAGCTGCTCTCATGTCCCTTTTCGGTCTTCTCTTTTCCAAGGTAAAGGCGGCCAATTTCTTCAGCCTTGCCTCATATCTCATGTTCTCTAGACCTTTCGTCATTTGTGTTGATCTTCTCTGGACTTTCTCCAGTTTCTCCACATTTCCTGAAATGTGGCGCCCAGAACTGAACATGATACTCCAGCTGGGGCCTAATGTAGATGGCTCATTCCCTGCCTAGGGGACGTGAGACTGGGTGGGTTAATTTCCAATCCTCCTGTTTATTCTTTTCCTAAGCCAGGAGGGCACAGTAGTTCTGATGGGGGCTCTGCAGGAAGGCAGCCCACACTGCTCCCTGCCTGAAACCTTGTGCAGGTGTTAAACAGCTGTCCAGCCCACCCTAGAGGTGACTGCATTTCAGCGTGCCTGAAGCAACACTGCACCAGCAATGGACAGGAGAATGGCTCCCGGGCATGGTTTGCTCATGACTGCTTCAGTCCCGTTGACGGTCCTCAGCCTCTTTCCTTCCACTCCCCCACTTTGCAATGGGGCTGTAGACTCTGGGGGAGAGGAGTGGAGGCAGGCAGAGGTGTCTTCCTGCAGCAGATGTAGACACGTCTCTGTATTAATCATTCTCTCATTGAAGTTTTTAGCTTTGTAGTGAGTCCTTTTACATGGAAACTTTGTATTACATCTTGGTAAAATAGTCCCTAGGACAAGTGAGGCAGAGACTGTCCCTGTGGGGTGAATGAGGTGGGAATGGATAAGGCAGAAGGTGAGCACCTCTGGGCAGTTGCAAAGGTTGGAGTGGGGATGGAAGCCAGATCCAAGATCAAGGAGCCCTGAGAAGTGGGCCCACTGAAAGGAGACTGGACCTGTGGATGCCTTGGGGGTCTGCAGCAAAGGCCTGCTTTGGGAAGCCCCCTCTTTGGAAGTGAATGTGGCAGCATTGAGACACCACCCAAAAGCAGGCGCCACAGACACTAACTGCAGATTCATGGGACAGCTCTCACAGATCTTGCACATGCATAAGATGATAGATCTGCAGGAGGGGGGGCAGTGGCGTAGTGAGGGGGCCGGAGGGGTCAGTTGCCCTTGGGAGAAAAATAATATAAAATTTAGTTAAAAATAGATGTCACACGTTTTAAAAGGAATACCATATCTCCTGCCTTTTGTCTATTTTTGTCTCTTTAGGCCCCCAGTTAAAATTTTCAAAAGCACTTGAGTGACTAAAGTCATTTTTGAAAATTGGACTTGGAAATCTAAGCTCAGATTTTCAAAGGTAATTAAGCTCCTAAAGAGACAGTTGCCAACTCGGATCTTCAAAGATATCTATCTGATCTTTACACACCTTTGAAAATCTGGTCATAAGTGTCCTAGTCAGTTCTGAACGTGAGATGTAGAAGCCCACTCCTAATTCCTTCAGGCTTTTTTTTTTTTTTAATTTGAACATTAATCTACACTAATTCCTCTCCTTTCTCTTTCACTATCCAATAAATGCATGGATCAAAATTATAGGTGCTTTGTGAATATGCTGACTTGAGTGTGGAAAGATTCCATATTGTCATGTATGATTCCTGGTAACCCATCTCAAATATGAAAAACTAGGTTGATACCTGTTCATATCAGGAGCTGTTGAATTCAGTTCACCATTTGCAGTATCTCATTAGGATGTTTAGTGGAGAAGATACTGTTTTGTTTTTATTTATACTGTGGGCAAAGCATGGGCTCACAAGAATTCCTCCATTGTTTTACCATGAGTCTCAAAACATTTGGGCTCTGTCTATACTGGCGCGATCTTGCACCAGAGCTATGCATATGAGGCTAAGCGTGGAATATCGCCGAGCCTCATTTGCATAACTAATGAGCCGCCATTTTTGCAGAAGAGGCTCTTGCACAAGACGGAGTCTACACTTCTTCATGCAAGAAAACCCTCTTGCACAAAGCCGTTATGCCTGAAAATAATCAGCATAACGGCTTTGCGCAAGAGGTTTTTCTTGCAAGAAGGCAGTGTAGACAGCTCCGTCTTGCGCAAGAGCCTCTTCCGCAAAAATGGCGGCTCATTAGTTATGCAAATGAGGCTCTGCGATATTCCACGCTTAGCCTCATTTGCATAGCTCTGGCGCAAGATCGTGCCAGTATAGACACAGCCTAGGTGTTTTTCTAAAGGCCTGGAGTCAATTGATTATGTAGGAATCTCAGCTTTCATTTAAAAAAAGTTCTCTATACTTGTGGGCCTTACAGCTAAGGAGGAAAGCTTTAAAACATGAACCCTAAATACTCAAGAAACAAAAGGCCAATAAAAATCCAACGTATTATTTTTTTTAAATCTTATGATTTGTAGACCATTCTCATAACTTTGTGTAGGCGTGCCTTGTGATTTCTGGGTTGGCAATACTGCTCTTTGATTGGTGAATTTAGAGATCTCTCTCCCTTCAGTTTCCCTTTCCACCCTCCTTTTTTGTCACAGGTCATCAGAGAATCAGAGACAATGGAGAGTAGGATGAGTCCATGACTATGGTTAATGACTGGTCAGGGTGACTAACTATTATCAGCCAGTAGTCTGAATGAGCTATCTACTGCCATCTGTTAATCAACTGTAGGAAAAGGTTTCACGAGCAGACCTTATTTATATAGACAACCTACTATGCCACAGAGATCAGTAGACACACTTGTTGTGTCAAGGTGATCAATTTTGGCTCTTTTGGGTTGAAATTCACTTAAGACTTGGAGCTGGGAGAATGAAATGTTGTTATCCATATCGTATGATTAAAAGGTTAAAGACCTGAACTTAATATGACCTGGCTTAGGGTCTACCATAACTTGAACACTAAGCAGAGGATAGTGAGTCATATCTAACTGAAAGTCACAGATGGAAACAGGTTTTATTTCTGGTGGTGTAGAGTCTATTTGGGAGTCCTCAATTATATCTGACACTTTACATCCAGTCTTTAAAGGCAGAGCTGACTAGAATCAATTGAGAGTCCTTGTCTTGTCTCAGTGATCGCTTGAGCAAAAATCATTGATAAAATCTTGTGTAGACTGACCTTGGACTCAACATGCAGGCAGTGTGTTGAAGGGCAGTGCAAAGGAGGCAATGGTGGTGAGGTACCATATTACCTAGTGAAATCATTGGTGCTGAAATCACTAAGGACTGGAATTTGACCACAGAACTGACACTTTGTTAACAGACTCCATTTTTGCTATTTAAAAAGTAAATCAATGTAACAGAAAACTGCAACGCGCTCTGGTAATTTTAAAAATCAAACTTTAAACTTTATTGAAAAACTTGGATAGTTTGCAATTGAAAATATTTGACCTACACTTAAGGCAACTGATTTAATTTTGTGTAAAATTTTGCATAATAAAGGATGGCATTTTTTTTTTTGAAAATGTTCAATTATATAGATATACATTTTGATCAGATCTACTTCTGATGTGATATTTGTGTGTGGTTGTGGTTTGCTGTGGGTTTTTTTTCCTCAACAAAAAATCCTGGGGGTGGGGGGCCACCAAAACGGTTCGAATTGGGCCCCGCACTTCCTAAAGCCGGCCCTGGTCCAACCCCTGCCAAGGGGGGAAGGCTGCTAGCTCAAAAGCTGGCCAGGGAATATTGGGGATCCTTGCCACTTCTCTGACAATAGGAAGAAAAAATGAGCTGAAATTGCCGCAAGAGAGGTTTAGGTTGGACATTAGAAAAATTTTCCTGTCATGATGGTTAAACACTGGAATAAATTGCTTAGGGAGATTGTGGAATCTTCATCATTGGAGATTTTTAAAAGCAGGTTAGACAAACCTCTATCAGGAGTGTATAGACAAGGCTTGGTCCTGCCATGAGTGCAAGGTGTACTGGACTGTACAACCTCTCAAGGTCCCTTCTAGTTCTAGTATTTTATGAATAAATGCTGGAATTGAAGTGGGATTTGAAGTGGAAGCTGACAGCTCATGACTACCCCAGAAATAAGCTTGTGGCTTCCAGTTTGAGAGCCCCTAATGTAAAACCAGCTTGAGATTAGAATCAAATTCTTGAACAACTAAGAAAGTAAATCCCAGTTTTCTTGATCATATTGAAATGTTGTTTCAGCCAGATTCAATAAATACATAGGCAGATATTTGTTAGGACTATACGTGCTGCGGCAGTTTCTTTAAATCTTCAAGTATGTTTGTTGTTTTTAAATCTTCTGCACCTTTTCTACAATATTTTGAGATTTTTAATTGATACCATAAAAAGCTTCCAGTGAATTATGATATTATAGGCTCAAATGTTAATACAAACAGGATTTAATTAAAATGCAAATTTTGTTATCCCAGAAGAAAATTCTTGATACCAATTATCAATAGAAGATGTCCAAGTCATTCACCCACAGGTTCAGTATTGCTTGTAACCTAGACAACCTTTTGAGTGAATTTTTCAATCTGCTACTCCTCCCCTTCCATAAAAACATTTGTGTTTACAGTATTGTGTTTATCTCTTTTGCAGAGTGAACCTGCTTTTGCATATGCATGTTCACCTAGTCAGGCAGATTCAGTAACTGAGTCACATTTAATCAACTCTTCCATAATATTTTTGGCCAAATTGTGGCTAAATAACCTCTTCAGCGCATGGAGTACAAGTCAGCAAAACTTAGCCCCTTAGCAACTCTGAGTAATAATACTTTGATACAAGACTCTTCTATCCTTTGGTTTGAGCTGTCCCATGTTCCTTAGGTGAGTGCCTTTCTAAGGCAACCTCCAATCTAACATGTGTGTGGCTTCTCAGGTATCATACAGCATGTTTAGATATTTATATTCTGCACTTATAATAGTGATACTGGAGCACTTTACGAATTTATATTTTAAAAAGACAGCTTTACTTTCTCTATTTAAGTGGACAGATGTGTTTAGAATAAATAGATTTAAAACCTATTGATAGATTATAGGTAACAAAGTTACAGAACCAACACTTTCACTTGAATTTTTCCCTGTTAATAAAAACTTTCACTTTCTTGCAATATATTAGAAATATACAATACAAAAAATACTGTCAATTTGCAGTAGGGAAATAAGGTGACAACTTGCTCAAATTTCAGAAATACCAAGAAAGTGAAGGGAAAAACCACAGCAATATTACAATTTTTCCATTTTATTTCAGATAATTAACTTCTCTGTGGTTTCAGCTGATGATTCTATATCTTCTACATCATTCAGTAGCTATTTATCTTGGGGCTTTTGTCAGCCTACATATTTTTTAAATATTACCATTTTCTCCTGCATGCTATCTGCCATAGTAAGATGGGTTGTCACGGGACAGAAGTTGTATGCAGAGGTAGGCAAGCTAAGGACTAGACTCCAAATATCAGAGATTGACTCCCAGTGCTGTATTTAAAAAAAAAAAAATTCCCTTCAATTGGAACATTAAACTCATGACTCTAGTGTATTTTATATATTAATTTTTTAAACAGTAACAGCATGGAAAAAGAAAATGAAAAAAGGTACTCTCAAATTTAACACAGACCTGACTAGATTTCAATCTGCAGGCTGTTTCCCCTCTACCGAATCCAATCACTGCTTTTTCAAAAATATGTTATTTCTATGTGCTTTGTCCTCTTCTACTCTCTGATCTCATCGAAAGAGTTTGCATCTTCCCGATTTGTTTCCCTATCACACGTGTGAATATATATTATATCTTTCAAATTGTTTCTCTGAAAAGTGGAGAAAGCAGATCAACTAGCAGAGGTAGTTTGAAACTGGAATAGCTGACTTGCATTCTTCTACAAAAATAAAGTTATCACCTCTGTTACTGTCACACTATTGACTACTTTCAATCCAGAGCCTCTTACTGTCCTCTCTGTCTCAACAGATAGCTGTGTCTTTGAATACCACTGTACCAGACAAGATTTCATGCCCTAACAATTGGTGCTTTACATAGTTTAATCAATGCCTTCACACTGGGTACTAAAGTCCCCTAAATCAAGACATTTTTAGAGCATTATTGAATGTGTATGTTCAAAGCACCCATCTTTTGTTATTTTGTTTCGCTTCTGTAGAAAAAGGTGCTGTAGTATATAGAAACTGTTTTGTTCATGCTAGAGAAAAATCTTAAGTGCACTGCAGAAGAAAACCAAAAGTAGTGTCCTAAGGTCATTTTTCTTGATTGTTTATATAAACTGATAAAAATTGAAAGTAAAACTGGTATAGTAAAACCTATTAAATACGCCACAATTTAGGAACACAGGAGGTGGAAGAACAACTGTAGACCTACTAAAGAAAGATGTAACATGATGGGAATCCCCACTGACAAAAAAAAAATCTAGAGGACCACCGATAGGTGGACCTCCCACTCATGAGTCTCATAAAATGCCTGCTGGCTGATTCTTTACAGAGAGGGTGACTTGATGCTGAATGGATCTATTCTAGAGCTTGTCTGATTCCTTCTAGAGTAGGGGAGATCAAAAAAAGTGGAAATATCTGAGTTGGACGTAAGTGGACTGGATGAAACACAGGATCCTCTTCCACACTGTGCACTGCCTGAAGCCTCAAGAAGGTCGATGTGGAGTTCAGGAAATTGAGTTGTGTAGTCATCCAGATACAATCCCCAACCAAGAGGCATCTGTAGTAAGTGTGTTTGCGAGTGGTGTGAGAACAAAGGAAATTCTCTACACAAGTACTGTCCCCCTGCACCCAATAGGTGAGCGATGTCAGGATACCAAAAGAAAATGGGGCTTATTTTCAGCTTGAAGGATAAACCTCTCAGACAAATTTGTAGACCGTGAACATGGAGCCTGTCAAAGGGGGGTCACACACCAGAAGACATGAGCAGACTGTCATCTGAGTTGAAGAACACTCATTGCAAGTTATATGTCCTGTGGTAAGTAAGCCTTGGCTGCCATTAAATATAATTTTGTTCCAATAAATTATATAGTTGGTGGTGTTAAAGTGGACTCTCTTGGATTTAACTAAAATGCCAAGGAATGTTGCAGGTTAAATAACTAAGTGCACCTCCTAATGGGACTGTCCAATGAGCAGCCAGTCATAAAGTTAAAAAAATACAGGGTTGCATAGTGCAAGTGCACTACTATCACAGCCATGATATAGAAAGTTACCAATCACATGTCCCAAGGTGTGTATTTTGTAGTGGAAGTAGTCTAAAACCACTGTAAAATGCAGAAATCTTCTGGGGGGATTTATATATGAAAATGGGTGTCCTTTAAGAGCCAAGAACCAGTTGTGTTTGTTCAAAGAGGAGATTATGGCCTCCATGGTAATCCTCCTCTATTTTGAATGGTGAACAAAGACATTCAACTGCCTGAGGTCCAGGATGAGTCCCAGCCCTTTTCTTCTTCTAGAATTAAACCCTTTTCCCTATGATGATGGATACAGGCTCTACTAGATTAGGGAGGATAGGTCGTCAGAATCCTCTTGTGAGTGGGGTCCATGAGGAAAGGCAGACAGGAATATGATTGTGTAGCCAGTTAAAATGTTGTCTGAGATCCATTTGTCTAAAATCATGATCTGCCCCATTGGAAGAAAATGGGCTAGGTGTCCACCAAGAGTCCAGGGGGAGATTAGCTGTGCAAGGACTGGTTGATTCCCCTTGTGTGCCTCAAACTGACATTTTAGAAGATGGGAGAGGGAAGATGACAGCAGTGTGGTATGTCTGCTGCACTGTACCTTCTTGTGAGTTTAAGTAGCTTGTAGAGCCTTTGGTAATAAAATGGCTGAGGGGTGGGCTGGTATCTATGCAGTGGTGTCTGAGAATTTTTCCTGTGGAGCACTGGGGTGTATATTCCCTAGTACCAACGGGCTGGCACAAGAGTCCTGAAGGGAGTGAAACAACTTATTACTTTTCTTGCTAAATAGGTGGTTACCTTCAAAGGGGAGATCTTCAGCTGCTGGTGGGAACCCCAATGTCGGACTTATAACCAGCAACGTTCCCATGGAACAAGTAGCTGTCTGCTGCATCAAATGACACCTGAAGGAACTATCTAGTGGCCCATGGTGTCCAACTAGTTCTGAAGCAGTAGCCACTATAGTGGCTATTGCTATAGTGAATTAGCCAGACTCAACCAGCCAAATATCCACATGTGGCTAGCAGCTAGCTTGTTGGACACCATGTGTTGGATCTAGCCACTAGCTTCCCTCCATCTAGGATAGTAACCAGGGCCTTCATCGGTGAGGTAGTTTAATTACAGCATGCTGTCAGTTTGTCAGTAGACTTTTTTGACATCAGAGCCTGATAATTTGCCAAATAATAGGTTGGCTAATGAAAAAAGTTCTTTTTGCTGAAGGCAGTCTGCTGGCATTCTTGCCTGAAGGAATGGATCTGGGAAGGATAGTCTGTTTTTCTCCAGGACTACTTGGACAATCAGACACTTAGAGTGAGAAAACACTCAACCCCCATGGAGAGAACAAAATAAGTCTTATCAGCCCCCTTCAAGATCACAGCAGAGGTGGCTGGTATGTGCCAAATGTCCCTAACAGATGCAGACGGGTCCCATTAATAGAAATAGATTCTTAAGAAGCCATACACTTTTGGACATTCTCAAGTCTAGATCCTGATCCACTTCCAGTGGACTCTAGAGGGTTTCTTCAATCTTCCTAAGAATTTCCTTGTGCTGCTAGAGAGACTGGCACCTGATCCAAGATAAAAGATGCTGGTGGGAGATCCAGCAGCACTTGCTGCTCTTGTGCTCCGGGCAGAAAGGGAGGAGAGGGGCTGAGGCTTCTCTCTGAGGCACTCTCTTCCAGAAGTGGCACACTGGACTCAATGGTATGGAATCCAAGAGCGCGAGTAATAGCCCAGTGGATAGGTATAGTAGAGACATAGAGGTAGGCCCTGAAGGGGATACCACTGGCCCCTACCTACATAATAGCAGTCATTTGGGTGTTGGGGCCTCTGGGAGGCTCTGGAAGCCATGTATGGGCTGATGTCCTTGTTCAAACCATTACAGAAGCCAGCAGTACTGTTTGCTATTCACCCATGGAGTAACAGTCATCCCAATATGGCATTATGGTTAAAGCCAAACTCCCATCCCAGCTTTCTGGAGCATCCACAGCCTGGTTCTAGTACTCAGGACTGATGAATAACATGTGAATGAAATAGTGACCTCTCTTACTGGAACTGGATCTGACAGGATCAATAACTCAGGATCCTTGACAACACTTTACAAGTCTGTAACAAAATCTAGTGGTAGGAGAACTAGCAGAAGTCTTCAGTATACCCTGGTCCAGCAGTGTGATCTTGGGCATGGTGATCTTGGTGCAGCAAGGTACTACTACTGTGCAGGGTGAATACTCTTTTCTATCCTTACATGTCCTTGTGGATGGTTTCAGAGCACTGGAAGCCCCTGGCATTTCCTGTATTGGTTTGTGTGTCATTAGCTTCAGATGCATCCACTCCAGGTAAGACAGCCGTTACTGTCATGGTACTTGAATTTGGTGCTCTCCTGGCTCATGCCTCTTCCCCCTCTCCCAGTTTGAGCTCCTAGCTACCTGCTCTCTAGCCTATCACACAAAGTGGACTTTCTGGTAGCTACTTCAACAGATGGGTGTCACCCCCATATGGTGTTTTTTCTAAGGATTAGGTGCAACTGCAGCCCTACAGTGCCAAAGGTAGTGTCACCTTTTCACATCAATCAGGACATTTTTCTCCTTGTTTTCTTCCCAAAAAACACATACCATGGACAAGGATAGAGCGCTATATCCTCTGGACGTTCGGCACACCCTTGCCTTTTATATAGAGCACACTAAACCATTCCGTCAATCAGCGCACTTGATCTACATTGTGGAATGCATGAAGTACCTCCTGATTATGTCAGAGCCTGTTGTCCACTATTGCTACATACATCAGACTCTTCTATGACTTGGGCAAAATACCAGCCCCACCTACCACAGCACATTCAACTGGGGTGCAAGCCTCTTCGGCAGCCTAGCACAGGTCCCAATTCAGGACATTTGCAGGGTGGCTATATGGTCCTCAGTACACACCTTTACCCTTCATTACGCACTCACCCAGCAGTCCCAGGATGACAGCATTGGGCAGAGCTATACTGCACTCAGCAACAAACTGAGCTCCGATTCTCCTCCTTACAAACTGTTGGTAGGTCACATATTGGAATACACATGAGCAATCATTCAAAGGCAGCAAGATTACTTATCTTTGTAACTGTTGTTCTTTGAGATGTGTTGCTCATGTCCATTCCAGACCCACTGTCCTCCCAATGGTTGGACTTTTCCAGCAAGAAGGAACTGAAGCAGGAGTCATATTGATAAGGGTATATATGCAATGCCACAAGGCCTCACCACAGGGGGCACTACAGCCAACCTTACAGGTATTGCTAGGAAAAGTCTTCCGATAATCATGCATGCACACATATTGGAATGCTCATGAGCAAGAGCAACACATCTCAAAGAACAACCGTTACAAAGGTATGTAACCATTTTTTCTTGCAGGGACTACTCCCCCTCCCAGATACATTAATAGGCCTATTCTTTTGTAATCTTTAATCACTGTGACTCCATTGGTTTAAATAATTACTCATGATTTACACCAGTGTGATCCCAAAATTAGGCTTAATAAGAGCTTTGATAAACTTCAACAGGAACAGGATTTTAGCATTCATACAATAGTAGGAAATGTTTACAGTTGTAATTTAAAAACCATGTGAAATGCAAGTACAGGTTGTACCTCTAAAATCCAAGATTCTCTGGTCAGGGAATGTCTGTGTTCTGGCATGACCACAGGATGTTTCAGGATCAGAGAGTACCAGCATGCTGCATGAGGGTGAGGTCCAAGGAGCCAGCGTGTGACTTAGTTGGGCTGTGAGGGGGAGGAGCCAGGAGCCAGCACATGGCTCAATTGGGATGCGAGGGGAGGGGATGGGGGTGGAAGGCAGGAAGCCTGGTAAGGGGGTGGCAGGGGCGGGGGCTGGCAGCAAGGGGCCCGAAATGACCGCCCCTAGTCTGGCAAAATCCCTCATCCGGGACCAGTCAGGTCCCGAGGATGCTGGACTAGGGGAGGTCCAGCCTTGTACTACCTTGTTAAAGTAAAACAACATCCTAAAAACCTATCACATTAATTTAAAGAGATGCTGCATTTACAAATGTAGGCATTACAGGCCAGTATTTTAATTCACTAGAGAAGTGCTACAAATTTTGAAATAGTTAATCTAATCCACCAAAGTCCTGCAGCACAATCTAAATAAGTCAGTTTCACAGCACAGCAATAGGGTTAGGAGGTCAATGAGAAATATAAAATAACCTAGGTTAGCAAAATAGAAAGTGCTATGCATATTAACTCTAATTCTGTGTTAAATTGACAGATTACCAAATGCTAATGAAGAAAGGAGATTTGGGAGTTACTAAAGAAAAATCCCCATAAACTTCAGTTTAATTCAAAGCTGAAATGAAACCAAAGTATAATAATGCCTTGGTAGTTGAGGATATATATCAGTACAATTCATTTAACAGCATGTAAAACATGGGGTAATCCTCATGCAGAGTACTCTTTTGAGGTTTAGCCAATTGTTTGCTAGGTGTTATTCAATTTAAAAAAAGAATGACATCCCAATATCAGCCATCATTTCATCTCTTTTTAGAACCAGTGTACTTTTTCACTTAGTCCTTCTCTTATGATTACTGCGAAACAGATCAAATCCTGAATCTAGAAATAATAAATTCTAAGCAATTCTGCACAAGTTTGATTTTTACCCACAGTGCCTCTTTAAATTCTAGAAAAGTTGTTTACAGTAGGTCAAAGTATATCATTTAAGTTTCTGCTGCTAAATGCTTTTCAAGTGTTTGGGGCATTCTTGCACTGAAGGAAGACTGTCTGCAAAGAGTTATTCCAGCCTAATTATAAAAGCTTAAATTCACACTTCAATTTATACCATTACCTGCCTCTGTAAATGAGACCTACAAAATATTATTAGGACTAAAGAATTAACTGAAATGAGATCTGTGTGTAAGAGAAGGGAAAGGTAGCATGCAAGTCAGACCTGATAACTAAGTGTTTTGGATTTGTTCAACTTTCCAGAGCAGCTGCATCTTTTTTCTAAATATCACCGTACCTGAGAGAGGTGGTTTTTTTCCCCATCAAGAAACTTGTTGGGTTACTTGACAAAAGGTGACAGCAACACACCTAATATTAATCCCTATCTTTACACTAAGGCTGTAAGCCACTAGTTGAGAATTTGACTACCCAATAAGTCGATTAACTACTCAACTAAGTTGCTTCTCCCCCCCTCCGCTGCCTCTAATAGGGGCAGCAAGGGGGGAGAGGGAGCAGGAGCCAGTGCTGGGGGAGCCAGCTTAAAAGCCAGTTCTCCCCAGCACCGTCTCTCTGCAGTGGGAGAGGGAGCAGGGGAGGTAGAGGCGCAGCGGGGGATCGGGAGCAAGCCAGGACTCAGCTGTCCCAGCACGGGCCCAGTCCTAGATGCTGCGCCCCTTCTTTTTATCTGTAGTAAGAGCCACTACGCTCTTACTAGAAATAGTGGTTTCCAGTTTAGCTGAGTGTCTGAAGAATGTGTAGGTATCTAAGAGGTGTGACCAGACTAAGCATATCCAGCACATTCTGCCAATCAAATATTTCACCATTGATTTTTGATCCACACATTCATCACTCTGTTCTCTCTCTGCCTTCTGGAGACAAGAACTGTAACTTTAATGCTAAAGCTACACAATTATCCATCTGATGTAGAAAGCAGTGAGTTTAAATGCAGCAAGCTCAGGCTGGAAGTGTATTCCAGAAGTTAACAAGCCGCCTGAATTTAATTTAAAAATAACATTTGCACTGGGGCAAAAAATTGCCTGTCAGAGCATGGCTATGGATTTGTTAATAAGAAAAAATGAAGTATATTGTGAAAAAAAAACTCCACATCCAAGAATGATTAACTACTTTGTGGCTGCTTTTTAAAATGAAATTCCCTTTAGCTTCCATTTGTTTAAGTGCCATTTCCCCCCCTCAAAAATAGAATTTGTTTCATGTTATGGGCACAAAGGGTTGGGTTTCAGAGTGCTATCTAAAAACATAATTGGAGAATTTTGTCATCACTTTTCTGAACACATTACTATGTTTTTGGAATGTATTGTCAGTTTCACTTACACACAAAGACTATATCTTATATAAAGGGTTTGCCTCTTTATTGGTACAACAGGTATGACACTTACAGCTGGCCAGGAACTTTTTGACAATGTTTTATAATAGGAAAAAGACCTATCAAAACTTCATGGAAACAATCTGTTTTGACAGAAATTTACTTGGAATGGTTTCTTGGATCCAAGGTGGAATTTCTGGTAAAAAACCAAACAGAGTACTTGCAAGAGAGATTTGACTACCTCAAAATAGCTAGTTGCCTGGTGGTTTGGGCAATCGAGTCCTAGAATCAAATTCCTGCTCCAAACTGGGCAAAATTTAAAGATTTGATCCTCCATAGACTTACGTGTGTGCTTAACTTTTCATACTGAAAATAGTCCCAGGATCAGGATCTACCCATCTTAAACAGTTTTTCTACATTTTTCTCATAAATGTAAAAAAATGAAGACATGAACTTCTCATCTCTCTGCAAACCTGCACTTAATAGCAGCATGCAGTGGTTACCATCTCTGAGATGTCTATAATGCAAGCTAGAGGTGTAACCTCTCTGTTCTTGTATATATACTGGCAGTAGCTTTCATTAGTAGCAAGAGTTAAAAAAAAACAAAACAGTATATCTGAGGTAGCATACATACATACCCAGGTTTGAGGCAGGTATATACTCAGCGCTTTCACTGCCACTAAGGAATACAGGAATGACTTGTATAGCAGGAGTGCTGAGAGTCATTGAACAAAACTGCTAGAAATCACATCAAGCCACAGGATGCAGGAGCACCCCACATTACAGCATCTTTGCTGCCATTATTAGTGCTGCTTTGGCTACAGGGCTATTCATACTGGTGTTAATTTGATGAGAGCTAAGACATTTACATACAAGCAGGAGAATCATACTCTAAGCTTGCAGCATAGATATACTTAGGCTGTTTTGCCTGTGTTACAGATGCCCACCCAGGAAATGAGTAACGCTAAGTGTTTATCTGTATTGTTCAATAAGAAACAAGAGTCACTGGATTACACCAGATGGATTTATTTCTGTCTTCAGCAGCAGTTTAATCAATTAAAGATAATATTATATCAGCTAAACAGTTTTACTGATCTACTAGATTAAACCTAATGGTCCTAAAAGAGCTATTTACAACCACAATCACTTACAGAGTAAATGCCATATCTAAAGATAAACTTTGAAAATAATGATGGCATTCTAACTCTTTCATGTTTATGCCCTCTCCAGTCCCAGGAAATTCAGAAACAAAGGAGGTAAATCAGCAGTTGGATAGAATAGATATTTAGGGACAAGGAATGGGAGGAGGTCGGTAGGATGGAAGAGTTATTTGAGGCAAAGAAAGAAATAATAGTTTGGAGGAGTTATGAAAAAAGGGAGAAGCAGGAGTAGCAAGGGAACAGGCAGTGGAGGAGGGTAAGCAGGGCTATGGGCAAAATGGCCCCAGTGTCTTAGCTATAGAGGCTGGCAAATGGGTCGGGGACATTTTGATTAAATTTATTGTTAAGTAGGAAGAAGTGTCCTGATTGATAGCTGATTATCAACACGAGGTCAGGCTGCTTTGGGGTGAGGAAGACTCAATATGGCTTTGTGAAACTTAAAAGGGTTGCTTGCTGTATTCCATCAATACTACAATCCTTTTAATTTTACTGAAATTGCAAGTTGGAGACACAAGAATAAGAGATGAAGATATATACAGTAGTACAAGAAAATCTTACATTTCAGACACTGTGGCCCACCTCTGCTCTGTACCATCTAGCATCAAACTTTCTTTGCACGTCAATCCAAGTTGAGACCAATAGTTTGTCTACCTGTTCACAGCTAATATTTTACTTTCTCCTTTTACAGTGGTTTCTTATAGCAACGAAGTTGGTGAGATAGTATCTACTAGTACACCAATTTCTGTTAGTAAAGTGACAGACTTTCAAGTTCCACAGAGCTCTTTCTTCAGTGTGTTGTAAGCCTATGCTTGGAGCTCTTCTCTGAAGCTAGAAAGGCCATTGTGAAGATGCAAGTCTTGTAGCAATTTCTAAAAGAGCCAGGCTTGTGTGCAATGGGATGTTCTGGTGGAGCAAATCCCAGAGGAGAGGTAAAGGAAGAAAAAATAGCCAATATTTCTCCTTTAAAAATTCCTACTACAAACTTTTCATGAGATAGCAACAGGTCTCATTTGCACTATCAGCCTTCAACATTAATATTGAGAAGTCCCTCTTCTATATCTTGGTCATATTAGGTAACTCAGCCCTCTCTGATAGCAATCACATTAATTTCCTCCTAGAGAGATCCGAGTGCTTAGAGAGATCCAAACCTGGCTCAAGGTTTTGTGAACCAGAATCTCAAAAGCTTAGTATCTGGAACCCAGGCATATGGCTCCTAGGGGCTTTTCTCTTATCAAACTAGTGTGGAGTAGATGGGGTGTCTTGCAGATGACAGACATTTAAGATGTCTTTCCGCCCTGGAATGGACAGCATACCAGTAGCAAGTACTTTCACTCTGATTGCTGGTGTTTCTGGAAAGGAGTGTTCATGGCCCTAACAATGAAAATCTCATGAGAAGATAACAGCTCAGGCCTTCTGCTTAAAAAAAACAAAACACTGAAGCCTGGCTAAGACCTATGCCCCGCCCAGACCTTAGGCATTCCAGGTACATAATTGTTGTAGGGAAACTTAGTGTACTGCTTGCATCTAGCACATCAGGCATCTAGAGCAGTTACGGAGACAGGAAAGCTACTATTTGTATTTCCTGTAATTTAATTATTATAAACCTGTTCTGCAATATTTCTGTATTATATGTTTCTTCTTTGTAAAATTATTTCCAAAGGCAAGTATAATGGAAATGTAAAATTCTGGTGGGGGAGGAAAGAGGAAGAAAACAGCTGGTGCTTTAATGTTTATCTGTAAACTATGTTTGCTTTCTCTGAGGCAACACTAGAACTACGGGAAACTAGAAATTACTTCCCATATTCTTCCAGCTGATTTTCATAAAACTCAGATTAGTGCACCAGAAAAGGGGTAAATAAAATGAGGGAAAATGAGAAACTAAAAATTCCATTTTATTCTTCTAATTAAATTGTTTATATAAAATCTCCTTCAAGCAATAATTAAAAGCTCGATTTGTATTGTTATATTTTGTCAGCCAGTCCATTTATCTTCATGCTATTCTTTTGTTCAGCACTAATAAAAGTGAATTTGTAAACCACTTCAACCAAACGACTACCGAATATAAGTATAAAACAGGCCAATGCAGTTGTTCTGCTGTAAGATCTCTCTTGTAGGTGCTCTATGTTGATAGGAGAGCATTCTCCTGTTGACATAATTAAATCACCTCCAATGAACAGCAGTAGCTGTGTCAGCAGGAGAAGCTGTGCGCAAATTTTCACTTATGCTGGCAAAACTTACGTTGCTCAAAGGTGTGAAAAAAACGCCCCACTGAGCAACATAAGGTTTGCCAACATAAGTGTTTGTGCAGGCATGGCCTAAATGAGAAGCAGCAGCTATAAATTATTGTGTAGATATGTTAGTACTGCAAAAATATATGCGAGACTGAGACATCTATTAGTGTCATTCTGATATGAGAGTCACGTGCTCCCAGTGAATATGGGACTGTCATTCCAAGGGGGAGTTGATTCATCCCTTTGTCACACTTTCTTACTCAGGATCTGATCATGCTAACATTCACTGCTTACTACTGCGAATGGTATGAGTAACTTTATACATGCACAGAAGCTCCAGGGGGTAGCCGAGTTAGTCTGTACAGGATAAACTTAAACAAAAACTGGTCTGGTAGCACTTTATAGACTAACAAAACATGTAGATGGTATCATGAGCTTTCGTGGGCACATCCCACTTCTTCAGATGACTGGAGTTTTGAGTTTAGGATGTGCAGACCCAAAATAAATAGGGGAAAAGGGGGAAGAAAAAAAGGAAGGGGGAGGAAACAAGGAGCAGAGGTTATGAAAAAAATCCAAGGGAAAACCAGGAAGGTAGATGGGTCATCAGTAAGCACCTGAAGATTGGCCAGTTAAAATGAAGCAGATAAGGATCAAAGTCAATAGATTGGGGGGGGGGGGGGGGTTACTAACACAGGAATCTACACAAATAGCAGTTTGCACCTTCACTGAATGTTAGGTTGGTAATGGCCCAGCCACCCCTCATCCCGATTGAGTCGATTAGCATGAGAACTGAACTTGCAGATGAACTGTAATTCCAACATTTCCCTGTGTATTTGGCTGGTAGAATTTGTTTGGGACAAGACGGCCACCTGGAGAGTGATGAGGTAGACTGAAGTGCTGTCCAACAGGTTTGTGTATGTTCCCTTTACGTATATCTGATTTATGTCCATTGATCCTCTCTCATAGGGACTGTGCAGTCTGTCCAATATTCATAGCAGTGGGGCATTGCTGGCATAGATCAAATTAGTGGATGTTCAGTTGAATGATCCCTTGATTTGGTAGCTTATGTTGTTGGCTCCAGTGATGAATTCGCTTGTATAGGTATGTGGGCAGAGTTGGCACTGCTGCTGATTGCAGGGCTAGGTTCCTGGAGGCTTATGATGTGGTTGTGTAGCATGGTTACCGGAAAGAATCTGTTTCAGGCTGGGGGGTTGTCTGTAAGCGAGAATAGGCTTTTCCCCAAAGATTTCTGAGAGTGAGGGATCATTTTCCAAAATGGGTTGCAGATTCCGTATAATGCGTTGGATGGGTTTGAGATGTGGACTATAGGTAATAACAAGTGGAATTCTGTTATTCTCCCCTTTGGGTCTGTCTTGAAGTAGTTCATGTCTGGGTACTTTTTTGGTGCTGTCAATCTGTTGTTTCACTTCTCCAGGTGGGTATTTCAGTTTTAGGAATGTTCTATAAAGATCGTGAAAGGGTTTGTCTCCGTCTATGGGAACAGAGCAAATCCGGTTGTATCTTAGGGCTTAACTGTATAAAACAGGATTGAAAAATGTGTCCGGGATGGAAGCTGGAGGCATGAAGGTAAGTGTAGCGGTCGGTGGAGTTCCGATATAGGGTTGTGGAGATTTGTCCATTATTTAATTGTACCGTAGTGTTAAGGAAGTGGATTTCTCGTGTGGACTGGTCCAGGCTCAGGTTGATGGTGGGATGGAAGTTGTTGAAATCCTTGTGAAATTCTTCAGGAGTTTCTTTTCCATGGGTCCATATGATGAAGATGTCATCGATGTAGCCTAAGTAAAGTAGGGATGTTAGGGGGCGAGAGCTGAGGAAACGTTGTTCAAGGTCAGCCATAAAGATGTTGGCATATTGTGGTACCATGCGGGTGCCCATGGCTGTGCCGCTGACTTGGAAATACAAATTGTCTCCGAATTGGAAGTAGCTATGGGTGAGGACAAACTTGCAGAGCTCTGTAACCAGGTGTGCAGTGCTGTTATTGCACATAGTGTTCCTAATAGCCTGTAATCCATCTTCATGTAGAATGTTGGTGTAAAGGGCTTCTACGTCCATAGTGGCCAGGATGGTATTTTCAGATAGATTACTGATGTTTTGAAGTTTCCTCAGGAAGTCAGTGGTGTCGTGGAGGTAGCTGGGAGTGCTGGTTGCATAGGATCTGAGGAGGGAGTCGATATAGCCAGATAATCCTGTGGTAAGTGTGCCTGTACTTGAGATGATGGGCCATCCGGGATTTCCAGGTTTGTGTATTTTGGGTAGCAGATAGAAAATTCCTGCTCGGGGATTAGGAGGGGTGTTAGTGTAAATTTCTTCCTGAGCAGTATCAGGGAGCTTCATGAGCAGTTTTTTCAGGGTTTTTTTGCTATTCCTTACTCGTGTCATAGGGGATATATATATATATATACATACATACACACACACACACACACACACACACACAAACACACATAGATAGTGCCGCTGAAGTCAGTGTATTACTTGTAAGCATAAAATTATTCACATGAGTAAGAGTTTTTGGAATGTGCTCTTGTCTGTGATCCAATAAACAGGCTACTGACAAGAGGTCAGGAGACCTGGATTTGTTTTCTAGCCTAGGCATGATTTCTGTGCCTGTTTCCTTCCAAATGTTTCTGTCTTGTCTTTTTGGCCTTAAAGCTCTTCAATGAGAGGGATTGTTCCTTACTATTCTTAGTACAGCAATTTGCACAATAGGGTGTCATTTCCAGCTTGGGCCTCTAGCTATACAGTAAGAGTACGTCTACACTATGGGACAAAGTCGAATTAAGATATGCAACTTCAGCTACGCAATTAACATAGCTGAAGTCAAAGTACCTTAACTTGGCTTTTGGCATGGTCTACACTGCAGGAAATCGAAGGGAGAATATTCTCCCTTCGACTTCCCTTACTCCTCTTGAAAGCAGGGTTACCGGCATCACACCCCTCTGTTTGAATTAGCTGTCTTAACTAGAGACCTGCTAATTTGAACCTTGTATGATCGACTGCGGCAACTTCAATCTTCCTCTATAGTGTACACCAGGGCTACTCAACTTTGAAAGCCCGAGGGCCCACAATGACACTCACAACATGTGCTGAGGGCTGCAACTTAAGTGTGGTTGCATATACATGAAAATGTATGCAAATAGCTTTTCACACTGATGGGCATGAATACAAAGCACTTCCCACAATGCCCCGGCGCTCCAGGCACCACCTCCACTGGGGCTAGAAACGCCGACACCCTGTACCCTTATGTTCCAGCCAGCCCGTCCGCTTGTGTCTTTCAGTACTCACCCCGCCTGGGAGATGCCTCGCCATTGTGGAGCATTTCACAGTGGAGGCTATGTTCAAAGGATCCCACCTGTGGGCCACATCTTAAGCCCCGCCCTTGTAAACCCAAACTGTACTGCGGGCGGCAAACAAATGGACCGCATGTGGCTTGTGGGCCGTGTGTTGAGTAGCCCTGGTGTAGACATACTCTAAGAACAGTAATGTCTTAACTCTTTACAAGCTATCAAGAACTTGGTGCTCTATACTAAAAACGAGACTGCTAACCCAAATTTGAGTGGCACCAAATTGTGTGGGGGAGAAAAAGTTAAAAATAAATAACATTCATAGAGAAGTATCCATGAAACAAGGAAACATGAAATCCTGGGATAGGCAGTCTGAGGCTTGCAGATCTTTCAGGACATACCATAAAGTAACATACACAAACACTAATAAGATTCTGCAGTAATTGAAAGTTTGCTAGTATATCTCCATTTACCCACTGCTAAGAAATACTATAGTCAAAACAGATGTATTTTGTAATTTACTCCTCAGAATAGCAATCTGATGAGAATTTTACTAAATTTCATCACTAACAGAAATACAGAAGTTTATGTTGAAAAATAACTTACTTTGCAGTCATTCATAACTGTGAAGACACCGTTGCAGTTTTATAAGATGTTTTACCTGAAGTCCTTAATAAAAAGACTGCATTTCTGTGGTGCTTTCTAGCTGAGGATCTCAAACTGTTTCATGGGTCACATGCTGTACTAGGTCAAATCAAGTGCTTTGAATACATATTCAAGGGGTGCCATCCTCCTTTCAAGCACTTATTTTTCCAAGATATACAGGGAGGCTTGCTTAGTTCTTTGAAAAAACTATAAATTATATAGTCCCTTAGCAAAAAAATGATATTTTCTTAAGTGCATGGTGCAGAGGTACTAACCAATTTCTAAAATGGTCTTAATTGTTCCCAATCTAAAATGCCCAGCAAATAGTTCCTTATTATCCTCTTACACTTAATCCTTATATGCAAATTCTAACCTGTATCAAGATTTTATGCCTGAATTCTAACTTGTGAAAACAGTAATTTATAATGGAAGTCCTGGAAGACCTTGAGTCGTAAGGCCACAGTAACAATTGAAAGGAGGCAAAAGAATTTAGCAATGGCAGCTTCTTAGTGGAATTTATTTGGTTTCTGGCAGACATTTTACACTCTTTTTCTGCAGATTTGTGTTGCTCCATTAGAACACTGTTCTTATTACAACAGAATTCAGCTGAAGTAAAAATGTACCAACAGCAGAACAAAATACTATCCAGCTGTAAAGATAAGATTCTCTCAGGGAATTATGTAGACAAAACAATATAGCAAATGCTCTATTAGAATGCTTTTGATAAAAACTACAGCTAAACATATTTGCTATTCTGGCTAATGCTAAAGGCAACAGAACTGTCAAAGAAAATTGGGGCAAAGTCAAAATACCCTAATCACTGCTAAATAATCACATTGATAAATTTAGATTTCACATTTTAAACACACCTGACATGTTGTGTCATTTTCCTGCAGCACGAAGTTTTAACTAATAAAAAAAACCCTCTATACCTGTAATTATGGGACTCTTTATAGTTAATTATATCATATTTATTCATTCTAAATGAACCTGTGTTGACAGGGAGTGATTGAAATCAGATACTGACTGTCAGAAAGAGGCGAACCTTTCAAAAAGGATAAAATGTCAAATCTAGTTGAAGGCAGCAGTAGAAACCTGCCTATCATCTCTAATAATTTCCCATATGAGATTTCATTCCCTTCAGAATAGTTTTTAGAGGCTACATAATGGCATATCTAATAACTACTCTATTTCAGCTTCTTCTTGTACATAACATTGCTATTAAAAACATTCTAAATATAAAAATACTTATTAAAAACTAGAATCTACCAAGAACATCAGAAAGTGGAAGACAGTGATTCAGGGACAAGGCTAGCAAGCTCAGGTGCGAGACGCCTTATTTTTATCTAAAGTTAGGCTATAGATGTTAAGGATGTGAAGGACTAGTCGACTATCCGATAAGCAAATGCTTATTGGATAGTTGAGTCAACTGGTTGATCCTCTCCCCTTGCTGCCTCTATCAGATAAAGGCAGCAAGGGGGAAAAGAGAGGTACTTCAAAGCGGCAGCGCCCTACTTGTGCTCTGTGCGGCACTGCCACTTTGAAACACTGTGGCAGCATTCAAAAGGGGCAGCGCCGCATGGAGCTGACCCCAGGCTTTGTGCAGCACTGCCTCTTTGAAATGCACACCACGGTGGTGTTTCAAAGTGGAAGCACCCTCATGGAGCCTGGTGTCAGTGGAGGAGTCCCCAGCTGACCCCGGGTGCCGTGAGGTATTCCTCAGAACCCAGGATCAAGAGTTCTTCCTTAACTTTCAACTCAGGGAAGCATTTACACCCATGCTTAAAATTTAAGTTTGTGCTTAGCTCTCATTGGCTTTATGTCCTGAATAGATCTATTTTCCTAACTCAGGGCCTGAATGAGGAGGGGCGGGGGGATGGTGAAGAATTCTTAAAAGACCTGCAGCCTGAAGAAATCAAGCTGTTGGACTGAGGTTACATTTCAGAATTGGGAGAAAAAGAAGAGTTAGGTACTTGAATGGTAAACTGTATTATACCTACAGAGGGGTAGCTGAGTTAGTCTGTAACAGGAAAAACAAACAAAGAATAGTCTAGTAGCACCTTTAAGGACTAACAAAACATGTAGATGGTACCATGAGCTTTCATGGGCAAAACCCACTTCTTCAGATGACTAGATCAGTGTTTCCCAAATGGTGTTCCGCGGAACCCCAGGGTTCCGTGAAGTGGAAATAAGGGTTCCGTGAAAAAAATTCAACTCCCCCGCCCCCTGCAGAGCCAGTAGGCAGCTCCCATTGGAGCTTTGCTGGCGGGGCGGGCTTCTGGGGGGCACATGGCTTTGGCCGCTCCACCACCCACTGTGGCTGCCCCACCCCTGTGCATGGAGTGGTCCTCTCCCAACTCCGCAAGATGGCCTCTGTCCCACAGGGCTTCTGGTGCCGCGCAGTCCCCTCCTCCTCCACATGTGCAGGCCACAGCTTTTACAGTAGCCGCTGCTTCTGGGAGGGGGAGGGGTGGCTGGGTCCGAGCGCCGAGTAGCTGCTCCCGGATCTCGGCGTTTTTAAATTGCCGCCTGTGCGGAACTTGGCTCGGGCTCTCCTGCCCCCCCTCAGGGCACGCTCAGGCTCTGCTGCCCCCCGTTCGCTGCTGCTCTCTCCCCTCCGCGCCCCTCCCCAGCCTGCTGGGGAAGTGGCAGAGTTTGGCCTGGCAGGGAAGTTCAGGGTTTCTACACGCCCCCCCACACCCTGCCAGCGGGAAGCCTGACCTGGTGCTGCAGCTGCGCTGGGATCCCCCCTCGGTGGAGGGACTGAGCTCTCGTCCTCTCCACCGAGGAACAAGAGCGTGCTGCCGTAAGGCTTTCCCTGCTGCTGCAGCAAGGTGTCAAGCCAGATAAGCATCCCCCCTCATACCCACACCCTGCACCCAAATTCCCCTCACTCACTCCCCTCCCCCACCAAGACCCTACATTCCCAGCTTGCTCTGACACCCTGCCCCAAGATCCCTCCTGTATCCTCCCTCCTGGCCTGACACCCTGCCCCAAGATCCCTCCTGGCCTGACACCCTGCCCCAAGTCCCCTCTTGTACCCTCCCTCCTAGCCAGACACTCTGCCCCAAGCTCTCTCCTTTACCCTTCCTCCTGGCCAGCACATTGCAGATCATCTTTGTGATTTATACACAAACATCATGAAGTATTTTCCAACCATAAATGACAACAATAACTGGATTTGAAATCCATTAAGTATAACAGAAAAGCCAGTCAGTTTTTCTACGCAAGATTATGAAAACCTAATTGAAATGTCAGATGGCCAACTAATACAAAAATTTAAAGAAGCTTCTCTGATTACATTTTGGGGTGGCTTATGTCAAGAATATTCAGCTTTATCAAGACGTGCAATTTGTCAGTTGTTGCCCTTTGCCAGCACATACCTGTGCGAAACTTGGGTTCTCGAATTATGCCGCAACAAAAATGAAATACAGAAATCGACTGAATGGCATGCCAGATATGCAAATCCAACTTTCTAGTATTAAACTGAATATAAAAAGAATTTACCAAGAAAAGAAGAAAAACCACTTTTCACATTGAAAACTGTCAATATAATTCATATTGGTTTGAGCTTTATTTTTTGTACAAATTAAATGTGATTTTTGTTTTTAAATATGTGCAATTAAACTAAATGTTGATCTCATGACCTTATTTAGCATTTGTTTATTACTACTACTACTACTACTACTAATTTATTTGTGGTCTACTTTTTCAGCTCCATATATCAGACTGTTATTAGGAGTTCCTCGAAATTCTTTCGAGTTTAAAAGGGTTCCGTGGCCAAATAAAATTGGGAAACGCTGTACTGGAGTATTAGAAGTCCAGATCCAAGAATAAATAAGGGAAGGAGGGCGGGCCGGGGTGGGAAGGAGAAA
The DNA here is from genome assembly GCA_019425775.1 of Rafetus swinhoei. NCBI lineage: Eukaryota > Metazoa > Chordata > Testudines > Trionychidae > Rafetus > Rafetus swinhoei. The sequence goes on from CM033424.1 coordinate 158,134,171, forward strand.
AAAATTAGGGCTGTCAATTAACACGTTAATGCCTGTGATTAACGCAGGACAGAATTAACGCATTAATCTTTTTAACATGTGTTAATCGCAGGCGTTTCCACGGCACTGCCCCTTTGAAACACCGCAGCAGTGTTTCAAAGGGGGCAGCGCTAACAGAGCCCAGGGTCAGCTGGGGACTCTAGCTGACCCCGGGCTCCTGCAACGCTGCCCCGTTGAAACACCATGGCGGCGTTTCAGCGCAACGCGGAGACCAGGGTCAGCTGGAGTCATTAGTGTTTAACAGTGTGATTAATCGCGTTTAATTTTTTTAATCGCTTGATAGCCCTATAAAAAGCCTTTTTTTCCCTCCCTCCTCCCCATTTATTCTTGGATTTGGACGTCTAATACTCCAGTCATCTGAAGAAGTGGGTTTTGCCCACGAAAGTTCATGATACCAGCTACATGTTTTGTTAGTCTTTAAAGGTGCTACTAAACTATTCTTTAAGTTTTTCCTGTATTATACTGTTCAGTCACTAGGTGGTACTGTGTATAAGAGCTTAAATAGACCTTGCACAGTGTTAAAGAATCTTATGATGAACATATCTCATGATATGAGCAATCTCTATAGCCAATCCATAGCTGTTATAAAAGTAAACAGAGAACATAAACAGAAGGAAAACAGTAATAAAGGTTGCAAGATCTCAACAGCAAGCCATTCAATGCAGCAAACACCATTTTGACAATCCTTTACAATGGACAGACTGGAAGCAGTACTTTGCATGACTTTGAATTATAAGCAAATCCACAAGGAAACTAGAGATATACAGGTATCTTTTTAAAAGTTATGCTATGGGGAAGTAAGTAGAGCATATCCTTAGATCTTTTGACTGCTTTGTGACTGTCATCTTAGCTATTACTGTTGACATTCATAAACAGCTATTTTGATGCATAATTTATACCTCAGAGAAATGGTATTTATGAAAAAGAATGTTTTCAGCAGAGAATTCAAGAAACCGTGGAGAATGCTGAATGTTTTATAAGAGCTCTACATACATTGGTTGAAACTCTGATTTTGGAAACGCAAAACTTGAAAATATCAGACACAGGCTGTTTATTGGATTGACAGATAAAAAACCTTTCACAGCAGCTACAACTGAGGAGATATGTAACCCTAGGCAAAACTATTCAAACAGAAAAGCAATCTGAGCTAGTGAGACAGCAAAACTAAGAGCAGCTTCCCAAACTTGCAGAACAAGTTACTAGCTTAGGAGCTGTTGACACGTGCAGCATGAAAGCTAAAAGCCATTACCATGACACCCCAAGGCAAGGAGAAAATACTCCCAGGCTGAGAGGAACAAATCCTGGCCTGCCTGCACAAGCCGTAGAAAAAGTCATATCCTAAGAGATGATGCATGTTCAGCCAGAGGTGCACAGTGTAACAAATACATCAAATATGGGCAGTTTGCTGCTGTTTGCCACACCAAAGTAGACAAGGGATTGGCTTGTTTTAGAGACAATTATGAGTCATTTTTTGGGGGGGTGGGGAGGCTCCATCATGTGAGAAGACAGAGTGTGGTAGGAGAGTAAAACAGAATATTTATGGAAAGAATATTGACTTTAAAAAAAAAATCTGCCTCACGAGCTGATGTCACAGGCATCCCAGAAGGGATTTGCAATCACTTTCAACCCTGTCAGAGTTGAAGTCTGACACAGCACTGACTAGCCCTGGAAGTATTCTGAATTGTTTAGGCTAGTTCATCACAGAAAAAACTTATAAAGACAAAAGCTATGAATTCAGAAAGGGTATGTGATACAAAGATCACAGACCAACAGCCTTTTCATTTGCAATGTGGCAGCCATCATCAGGAGTGGCAAAGGAGTCCTAAAAGTGAGGAGCTCCACAGGTGTCTGAACCATGGCCCTTCCCCCAAGGCCTGTCCTCATCTTGCCCCATCCCTGAGGCCATGCCCCTTTTCCCAAGACCCCACTCTCACTCTTCTCCACCCATCACTCGGCAACATGGCCAATAAGATGTAGGAAAGCATTGTCCTCCAACTTTTGAAAGTGATGGTGTCCTGGTCCCTGCCTCCCCTTGCTCTTTGCCATTATAGGCTTAGTGAGAAAAGCAGAAAAACTTGACAGAATGTTTGTTAATATTGGACCTTTGAAAGGAGATCCAATACAAATAATCTTGAGACAATATTGAACCATACAGTGTACACATCTCTTGTGGGATTCCTATCCCATTACTTTATAAAATGGAAACTGAATTAAAGAGAATGGAGTGGGATTGGCATAATCAAGTAAATCTCTGTGCCAAAAGTTGGTGTATCCCAATAGTATAAGAAAACTGGGATAAATACTTTTAAGGATCAGAGTGATTTGTCTTAATGAAGCAGCGGAGAGAGAACAGCATTTCCTCCAAAACTAGAGGACTTCTCTCAAGAGAAATTCGCCAGGTTAGATGCCTGGAGTGGATTCAGGCAAACTACATTAACCTCTTCTTCAAAAGAGGCTAACCTGATTAGTCACACCCTTTGGAAGATTTTGATTGAGATTACCAGTGCACCTTTCATTTTTAAAAGAAAGATGGCAGAACTATTAAACACAATAGAGCTATAGTTTTCATGGACAATATACAATGGAAAAACACCACCACCAGTCAGTCAGTCTGGACTGAAACTAAAGAAGGAAACATGTATTTTCCACCTGCTCCAAATTGAGGTTTTTTGGGACAGAAATAAAGAATAAAGGAATTATGGCCCTGAGAGTGTAAGAGCAATCTGGAAACTGAATATACCAACTGATTTATCAGAACTCAGACACATGGTAGGGGTGCTAAACAACCTTGAACGATGCCTGTATAACCTTTCTTCTGTAAAAAACTACTGAGTAAACTATTAAATTCAAACACATTTTGGCTTTGAGGTGCAAATCAAGCAAATTGCCTTAAGAAAGGTAATAAAAGATGTCAACAGCTCCAGTTTGCAAGTATTGTGATGGGAACCCACAATGATCAGTGCAGATCCAAGCAGCTATGGCAGAGGTGGTCTATTGCATAGCTCTCAGGGGAAGCCACTTGCATTTAGCTCTCAGGCCAGGAGTGCCTGGCAAATGTATGAACATGTGAGAACTTTTACAGATATGAGTGAACTGGATTTGTTTCCACTCAAAACAGACCATAAATTACTTGTAATGCTCATCAATAGAGAGAACCTGATCATGCATCACTAAGATGCCAGCATGTATTGCTAAAGTTAAGGGGATTTAATTCAATAGGTAAATATAGTCCTGAGGGGAAAAAATGGTAGCAACAGACACTCTAGAGGCTACATCTAGACTACAGAGTTTTATTGGAAAAAGGTATGCAAATTGCGCTCCACAATTTGTGTACTTTTCCGATTGTTTTTTCCGGAAGAGGCTTTTCCGAAATTTGGCCTGTCTACACTGGGCCAAATTCCGGAAAAGTCTCCTCTTTCAGAAGAGCGCTTATTCCTTGTGAAACAAGGAACACAGAGGCTTCTGAAAGAGTGCGTCTGCTCTTCCGCAAAAAATGTCAGAAGAGCAGATGTGTTCCCTGGACTCGGCAGAGTTTTTCCGGGATATTAGACATAGCCTCTGTCAGAGCCCATTATCATACTCAACTACCCATGAGTTTGAAGACTATGTAAAAGCATATGTGGCTGTTGTGGACACAGATACCAGTGTCAGAAAAGACACACCACCCGTTGCAAAGCAATAGTCTTGACAGATGTAGCATCTAAGTCATAGTAGAGACAGTCCAAGTATCTAAAGGAGACTAAGGAAGTGACAAGAATCTACTTTGCAGTACATGGACAATTAAGCAAGTCAAGTGGACTCAAGAAAAAAAGGAAATTACATTGTAATTCCAAACGAAATGAGAGGAGAAATCTTAAAACTCATCCATGAAGGACAACTAACTAAATGCCAGCCAGTCAGTGTGGTATCCAGACAGCAGCAGGGATGTAAAGAATCTAATGTATTTGAATACTGCAGAACTAACAAACCAACACAATGACCCTTTAATACCAACACCTCTGTCAGACCTTGGAAGAGACTAGCTGCAGATATATGCAAATTCAGAGGACATCATTATCTAGGCACTAGGGACTATTTTTCTAGATATATAGAAATAATGTACTTGAAAGATATAAGATGTTGCAGTGTTAACAAGAAATTGAAATGCACTGTTGCTCACTGCAGCAGAATTTAAAGTCATTTCAAATGAAATATGCTTGTGATCATTTTACTAGCAGGGCACTGCTTGCAGGTAATGTGGAGAGGCTGAGAGAGCTGTACAGATGTCCAAGAAAAATCATACAGATGAACATCAATGGCAACTACTGGACATAGTCCTGCACAACTTCTGATGAGAAGACAACTCAGAATTACTGTTCCAAATTTGGAAAAATCTCTGTCTCCAAAGTTGGATTAAGAGGTTTTAAAATTGTATTAAAAGGTTTTAAAAACTGTATTAAAAGATTTTTAAAAGGGCTTAATGCTTTAACAATGGAGGTAATTCAGTTAGATAACTGCTGGGTTTAGAGCCTAAAGCCCCTGTTCACTTCAATTCAGATGAAGAAAATGCACGGACAACACTAGGTGAGCTAAAGAAAATTAATTCAGTGCTTAGATCGTAAGTGATCAAGACACACTGTGGAAAATTAAACATTTAGTTTGTGTAATTAGGAAAAGGGGTATGATTCAGAGATGCTTAACAGAATGATACAACACTTGATCTTAGCCTTAAACAGGCCGAGAAGTAATGAAAGTATCAATATGATAAATTGTAGGAATGTAGAACTTAAAATAGGGAGATGGAATGTAATGTGAAATTGTATCACACTGTTGGTGGTGCCGTGCATAGAATATTTTATTTAAACAAATCTTAGCTCAGCGGTACTCAGATCTTATTGGTTCCAGAGACAAAATTATCAATCATTACCCAAAAGAGCCATGGTCGTGTGACTTCATTGTGCCCTTTAACATAGTAATACTTCAGTCATTGTTATCAACCATCATTGGTTTAAAACGCAGTAAAAACATCCTGACTGGTTAATAACTAAATCACATAGTGTTTTCATATCATGTGCTGAAAAGAGCTGAAGGAGACACACTGAAGAGCCACACTCAGCTCATGAGCTTCAGTCTGAGTATCACTGTCTTAGCCTTAACTGGCAGAGCATTAAAATATCTGAACACATCTAGCCAGTCCGTATCTGGAACAAAAATGCATGACTGAGTATGCAGCCCAAAGATTACTTCATCTTCCAACTGCCAGAAAAGCAACAATTGCGGGAAAGAGGGTGAAGCTCCACAATGATAATGAGTTTGTTTCCTCTCCCACTTGCTTTTATGGCCTCGATATTGAAACATGAACCTCAACTTTCCTACTTGAATCTACAAAGTGAGCGTTACTCTATGGCTGGACTCATTTCTGCAGGCTGAACAGATGCAGAGAAAGTTTGAGTGGTTGAACAAGTATAGGAACTATCAGTGCATGCAAGGCTCTCAGTGCCTTTGTGCAAGCAAGCCCTTTCCCTTAGAAAGTTCCATAATACATAATCATAGTTTTATTTGTTCTTGTCTGGCTTCCACTGCTGTACAGCCTGTTCCCAGGTAAATGACTGCTTCAGACCCAGCAGCTTTCACAACTTCTGCAATATAAAAGGCCAGAGATATATTTGACTATAGCGGACCCATACATTTTTCCATGAACATCCTGATCTTTACTGCAGCATGGTCTGATTTTCTTGGTTGCTGAAAGCTAGTGAGTGGATACAGAATTGATTTTCTGTAATGGTTGTTGTGGCTAAACCTCACTGTCAGTTATGGTTTTAGAACAAATGGTCAATGTCATATACTATTGCAAAGTTGCAACTGAGAGGATCTATCAGGCCATTCTCCTGGTGCAATAAATGTTAGACTTAGCAGATTTGATGACGTTTACACAGCATCCCCACAATCATTTTAAACAATTTTTGGGTTTGGGAGAGGAGGAAGATCCATTGATCTATTAAAACACAAAAAGATAAGACTGAAATTTTTGTTCATCACGAATCTCATCTTAAGTTTTCTCTCTCTATATATGTACATATTAAAAAAATGTCCCACCAGACAACAGAACGATATCATCATGTCATCAGCATCCATATACCGCTGCCGCCCACTTCTGCCTCCATTCTCAGCTGCTTGCTGTGGCCAGCCTTGGTGCTGTCCCCGCCGGGCATAGGCTGCTCCAGCTCCCATTTCACACCCCGGGGGGACTGTGCTGTCGGGGCTGGGTCTTCTCCCCCATCCAAGCCCAACCCCCCCACCCTGAGCCCCCTCACCTCTTCCACGGGACAGTCCACACTCCCTGCCTCCTCACTAGACAACTACCCCCAGAGAGAGTGGGGTTGGCGAGTGTAGCGAGCAAGGTGCACAGCCCCCCTAGTTTCATATGAACATTAATAATTTACGAATAATAAAGGTCCATAATAAAAACAGTGACTGTCAGAGTGATTAAACAATTCCCTCTTCTTTCTACCAGCAACCCTTACAAATAAATTAATGGAGCTATATTCTACTCTTTACAACACAACTAAAGTCAAACTGAAGGCAAAATGACCCATTACATATTTAGGAATAGAATATATATTAATGGATTATCTGGAGCTGTGAATGCTCTGCATCAGAAGTATGCCATGAATAAGCCTGGGGGAGCTATGTTTATTTTACCTGTGCCTTATGAAAGCAACATATAACTATGTAAAGAAAAGCTGTCTTTACAGTCTTTTTGCTACTGTATTGTCAACAGAATTCTCTGACACTCAAAATAATTTTAAGCATGCAACTGAACACAAAGACATACCAGTCAGAGTTAAGAGCAGGGGTGGGCAATAATTTTTGCCCAGGGGTCGCTTCAAAAATTTTTGAAGTAGCCCCAGGCCACCCCGGAAGAGGCAGGGCTTAAATGTGAAGGGGCGGGGCTACCCCACCGCCAGACCATGACTGGTCTGGGGGTGAGGGAGCCCCTTTGCCCCCCCTTCCCACATACCCTGGAAGAGGCTTGGCACACTCCCATACCCCCAAGCCAATCAGGGTCTGGGGCCGGGGGAGCGTGCAAAGCCTCCTCCGCTCTCCCCCCGCCCTGTGAGCAGTGCACGGCGCGTCAAAGCGCCACGTGTTCCTGGCAGGGCAGGAGGAGGCTTCGGGCACTCCCTCAGCCCCAGGCTCTAATTGGCCTGGGGGCAGGGAAACAGCAGGACCTCAATGGGCTGGATCCACCTGCTTGGCGGGCCGGATCTGGCCCGTGGAGGCCCTTTTGCCCACCCCTGGTTGAGAGAGCGGTTATCCTAAACATAACACAGCCTCAAATTTGCCCTGATATGTACCAGGTATTTTTCTATTAAGGCTGATTGAAAAACAAGCTAATTTCGGTTACAAAAATATCTGGATACAGCAAACTTGTTCATTTAATTCTCATTACAAAAATCTGAATAAATATTATTTTTTATTCTATATCTTCCCACTCCCTCCATTTGGCTTTGGGAATAGTTTTGTCCTTCTAATTCCTTTTCTAAGTTTAATTTCTCCTAAACCTCTTTTTCACTTTTACTGTGCCTGACCCATTGTCCAGTGGAGGGCAGGGGAGTTGGACTGAAAAAAGGAAAGTAAGAAGAAAACGACAACTTACAGTTTCAAAAACTGCAATGAAGTGGTATGAAAATTTGTGAGTTTACTTTGAAAAGTATGCTGTAATTAAAAACATTTGGATAATTTATTTTTACTAGCCCCAGTTCCAACATACACATTATATATTCTCCTTTCATTTGCCTTAGAGGACTTGTACTCACTTTAGAATTTGTAATTCTGTAAAAAACCATAGAGATTATTTCACGCAGGAATGAAAAGCAACTGATTCTGGGGTAGAACAAGGCAAGCATAATGATAACATCATCACAAAACAATTTAGGGAAAATGATAGAGGCATCATGGGGAAGGAAGAGGCATCATGGGGAAGGAAGCGACTAGTTGAGCTTATGCTTATCGGAGAGTCAACTAGTCGCTTATCTCCCTAGAGTGCTACCTGAACTTTTGGAGTTCTGGACCTTTGGGTCTAGGACTGGCCTCTTAGTCCAGTGCATCTCTTCCCTAGTATTCTGAGAAAGCTCTCTAATCATTAACTGCATCTCCACAAGAGCAACCAAATCATCATAAAGGGAAGGGTAATTCTGATCAATCTTCCCCCATTAATCTGGCTGCAGTTCTCTCATGAATCGGTCCAAAACCAAGAGTTCTGTAACAGTGAGTCCCGGAACTCAGCAACTACTTACATACGAGATGGATCGGGTCAAACAGTTGGTACCCTGGTTCTTTGTGTTCCCAGTAGCTCCACAAGAGGAGGAGTTTTTAAAAAAGGTCACAGACAGCCCTTAACTGGACTCAGTCATCCTTAGATGACTTGAAGTAGCTTCTTTTCAGTTCGGGGGAAAGAGCCATTCCCATTCCAGAATTGATAAACCTGCCTTCCACCACACTCCAGTGTGTGTCTGGTCTGATTTTGTTACATACTGCACATACCTATCCTAACTTTGATTTGATGTAAATCAGTCATGAAGCACAAGAGTACCTGCCTATTCTGTACAATTATTTGCATTGCTTAAACTCTTTCCTGCTAAGAACACTGAAGTCCCACTGTAAACATGGCACTAAGAGCAATGTTTATGGCAGCCTGCCCAACTTTGTTAATAAGAAGAAAAAGTGATTAGTCTTTGGTGATATAACCTAGAGCTAGAGTTTTCTGTGTATCAGGGCAGGTCATAAAAAGAAGAAAAACATTATGACAGCTAACAGATTAATAAATGTTCAAATTAATGAGTACATGTCAGTTGGCATTGCAGTTAGAAATTAATCTCTTTGTACTATGTGACAGTTAAATACCAAGTTACCATCAATGTGTATTCTCCAGATGGAGACAGTACTAGTGTGCCACAGACAAGAAAAAAAGTCACTGCATTTTAACTGGAAATTGTATAGAATAGCAATAATAAATATTATGCATATTTCATTAGTGACTAGAGGCCCTAAGCCAGGCTGGGGTTCTATCATACTAAGCTCTCTAACATCCTGCCACAAACAACTTACAGTATAAACCAGGCCTGGGCAAAATCCGGCCCACCAAGCCACTGGATCCGGCCCACAGAGGCAATGGGGAGCCCCAGGCATGCTCCATAGCTTGCCCTGCACGCCATGCAAAAACACGGCTGACAGGGCTCCATTTCAGTTTTAAAATTGGAGGGGAAGGGGGGAAGTTTTAGGAGACACCCCACCCCCAGCACAATTCCAGTGGCCATTTTCTGGCAGAAACCAGCCAATGGCAGCCGCTTGTTCAACTAACAGGCAGCTAAGAAGAATCACACCCCCCTCTCCTGGGCTCAGTTATTCATGATGCACATGGCCAGGCAAGCAGGCAGGCTGGCTGGGAAACATTTTAACCTTGGCAGGGAGGCAGGCAACTTTGGCAGCTGGCAAGTAAATCTCTTGGCCTCAGCCTGCTTCTGGCACCCTGGCCCTTTCCTGCCCCAACTCTGTCCCCCACACTCAACATACTCAAACCCTCTGTCCCCCTCTTATACCCATACCTCCTCCCAGATCTGCACCCCAATCTCCTGCCCCAGATCACAATCCCATCCAACCCTAGGCCACATCCCAAACCCCTGCACTCCAGTCCTCTGCCCTAGGTCACAACCGCCTGCTTCATCCCAACTCCCTCCCAGACTCCCGTCTCCCTCTTGCACCCCAGTCCCTTACCTCAAGCTCCCTTCTGCACCCAACCTCCATCCCAGACCCCGCACTCCTCCATGGAAGAGTGCGGCCCTCAACCACTTTCCAAAATCTTGGAGTGCCCCCCCCCCCCCATCAAAAATTATTGTTCACCCCTGGTCCAAACAGACAAAACAAAGGGTGGAAGAAAGGAAGCATTCAATTACCTTCATTGTACAGATGGGGAACTGAGGCACAAAGAGATTAAGTCATTTGCCGAAGGTCACAAGGGAAGTCTGGGGCAAAGTGAGAAACTGTATGAACAGCTACTCATAACAAATAGAGCAGCAAGTGAAGAATGGGCCAGAGCCATAGCTGGTGTAGATCATTGATTTCCCTGTGTTAATTTCAATAGCCCAATGCAAATTTCCACTAGCTAGGGATCTGGCAGTGTTACTTTGCAATGAGGCCTTTAACCATACATAACCTTACACATAGCAAGCACAATTTAAAAGTTTTCTTTTTAACTCTTTCCAGGTAGGTTAGGTGTTGCCAGTTTTTGCAGAATTCCCTATTATAAGAATAGGCAAGATCATTGTTTGGAGCAGGTATTTCGTAGTGAGAAAGGGTTAAAACTGTTTGGGTGTACTGTGTCAGGCATGGGTGCATGAATCAGCATGAGTGAACATTCTTCGCATGCTCCTTAATAATCATGGATAGTCTCACAATGGATAAAGCTATTGAAGTATCTTAGGAATATTAATTTCACTGGACATAGGAGTTATTGAAGAACAATGCTACTAAGATGATTAGATGATTCATGGAGTGGTAATGGGATAAGAGACGTTTCACCACCTGGTCACACCTGGATCAGAAGAGACAAAATCAATAGTATCCAGTGGTTCTTCAGATAGGAAGCATTCAAGGAGTCACTTCAATCCTTCATAGACAAGTGTCACCATGCCCAACCTGAAGCTACCCCAGAGGACAGGCACACCTCCCCTCTCCATGAAGAGATTCCTGTCACCTGGCCCCAATCTGCTCTGGTGAGAGAGGGTTGTGGCAGCCTACATCCTCAACTCCTCATCTCCAGATCCATCCCAGCCAGAGCCCCCCATCATACACTCAAGCCTGGAGTCCACTCCCGCACCCACACCCCTCAATGCCACCCCTACCACACACTGTCAGTCTGTGGAATGACTTGTTATGTGATACATCACCTCCATAGTCCTCACATGGACATAAAAATTAGAGGAAACACTGACTGACAGCTATATTATATCATACTTTGACTAAAGGGATACTTTCAGCCTCCAAGGCTGTCAATCTGGCCCCTTTCACAAGCCCTACATTCACAATAAAAGTAAAGACAGGTCACAGTAAAAGCTTTTAAAAATAAATGTTAAAAGTCTCTAATTTCATTGGCTTGCTCATTCAAACCTTTTCTCTGTGTATAAATATTATACTAATTCGTATTAGTTTCTGTAATCCCAGAGTGTGGTGGAAAGGGGGCCTCAGGAGGAAGGCAGCCACTATATCTGGACACCTTGGGCTATATTGATATTCACTTTTCACTGATGGCTAGCTTAGAGGGGATGCAGATGGCCATAGATGCTAAATAGCTTTAGCGGCAGACTGAAAGCAAAGGCTTTTGAATTCGAAGCTGTCTGAAGGCTTAAGAGAGAAAGATCAGTGAGAATTGTGTCCATGTCTTCCTTATCCTACATTTACACTTGGGGATTGTACCTTTGAAGTTGCTCCAAGCCAGAGCAGCAATCAGAAAATACAAGTACAAAGCTGATTATGAGGTTTACAATGGAAATTCATACTTGCTTTCAAGACATTTTTACTTATTACATTCAGAATTGTAAGTAACATTAATCAAGAGCCACTAACTCCTCTGACTTTTTACCTCCCAATTTATTACATGATCTGAATGGAGAGTAACTCTCTACTCAACATGTGTTTCACCTCTCTTGTGTAAAATAAGAAACTCCAAGGACTCTGATAAATGCACTGAAGTTATGTCATGTTGCCATTATATGGGGGTACTGTTGGGTGTTTGTTCAAAGTAATAGTTTGTAAGTTCCTACATAACACCACTCTATATTGGACCAGCTCATTAGACCACCTAAAGAGAGGCATACATGCTTGCCTCTTTTTCATTTGTCCAGGGCTGGAAGTACACTGTTCTAGACCTCATTCTCTTCTACTGCTCCTGCAATTAAGGCTTAGAACTTTTAAGAAAGTTGGATGGAAGAAAACTGAGGAATAGTTTAACTGTTCCTAAAATGGCAAATAGGTTATTATTAGAATCCTTTAATGAAAATGTTTTCAGAGTGTGTTAAGTTCTTCTCAAGAAAGTGTAAAAATGTATCTGGCCTGACTGCTTAGTTCATCAAGAAGTAAACAATTTTTCTCTTTGAGTAAACAAATGCACTCCAAGTCTCATCGGCTCTATTTTTATGAAATTAAATTCCATAAGTCAATATTAAAGACAAATCCTGGGGAAAAACCCTACACCAAGCAAAATATAGGGCATCAATACAACCAAAGGGCCACTTAAAGCAATTGGTCTTGAGCCATTCAAAATAATGGGAGCAGGATCAAGCCCATAGTCACAGGAGCAACTGCATAGTTGCACAATAAAAAAATACTTTGCAATGCCTTGTGACAACAGTGCTTGTCTCACCGAGTAAAGCAGAACCCGATCACTCCCTGTGATACCTTACAGGGCTACTCAACATGAAGCCCGCAGCCTGTTTGCTTACGGCCCGTGGGTGGGAGCCAAAACAAAAAAGTAGTCAATATAACAGTCTTCTGTTGATATGCATTTTAGTAATTAAATTCCTGGACTGTCATTACTCATTAAAAGTGCTGTCATATGGGTGGAAATCGGGTAAATATTGCATTTTATTAATATCAGCAGAACTGACTTAAATGAGGCCTGCGTGTTGTGTAGACTTGCCTTAATCTTTGTATTCATGCCTGTCAGTGTGAAAGAAGCTATTTTCCATATATATTGGCAGGTATATGCAACCACACTTAAGTTGCAGCCCTCAGCATGTGCTGTGAGTATCATTATAGCCCCTGAGGCTTCCAAAGTTGAGTAGCCCTGCCTTACTCTAAGTCTTCAGCTCTTGTTCCTGGAAATGAAAGGATGCACGCAGGTTCATGTGTCTGAACAGAAATAATTCATCTTGCAGGCATCCATAAAAGCTTTTTAATTACATCATACAAGATGGAAAATAGCAAGTACAGCAATTATAGCAGCACACTGTATTGTCAGCATCTTCAGATGTTAGGCCCTGATCTTGCAATAAGCAGCTCGGTGTAGGCAGGCCTCTTTACCCATGCACTGAAGTCAATGGGCCTTTGCAGGAAGACCCATATAGCACACGTTGCGGGGAGCAGGGCCTTAAAGATTAAATTAGTTTTGTTTTACAGCCAATGGAAAAAACCCCAATTATTATCCCTGTGACGGGGTGTCTGACCCACACCGCCCCCCTTTACGAGTTAAAGCCCAGCTTGGGAGAGAGCTGGAGCAGTGGAGCTGTAGAACCAGCAGCTGTGGCCAGTATGAGCCAATTAGGGGCCCAGCTGAGGGCAGTACAAAAATACAGGCTCCTGGAGGGGAGGAGACTCAGAGTCACTCTTGCTCTATTTGGGGAGCAGGAGGGACCTAGCTGCCAGGGAAGCGAGAGGCTTCCTGACACAGAGCAGGGCTGGGGGTAAGTCCGGCAGAGCTAGGGAAGCTCTGGCCAAGTAAGCTCCCAAGCTGCAGGGCCTGAAGCAAGGCCTGAGGCTACTAGGGCTGCAGAGAGGTAGCTGGGGAGGCAAAGGTAAAGGCAGTCCACACCCTCTTGCCAATGACAAGTGGCCATTTCAGACTGCAGTATGCCCCTGAGGTAAGGGGCTAGATGACGAATGGCAATGGGTCACTGTGGCAAGGTGAGCATAGGGGGTTGGTGGTTCCCAGTGGCAGAGGGCCCCAGTGTGTGGGGGCACTACTCAGGAGGGAAGGGTGCCACAGTCTAAGTGGGACATGGGTCCTAGGAACACAGAAGGGTGGAAAAATAGGTAAGAGTGGGTGAGACCAGCCAGAAGGGGATGCTCCAGAGCTAAAAAGCTAATTACCAGAGTGTCCAGCAGGAGGCGCTCGTGGCAGCGAGTCCCATACCATGTTACAATCCCAAACTAATAAAGTTGTGCACACACTTAAAAATGAAAAATACAAATGCAATTGAAAACAAAACACTGTCAATGAAAACCAGTTCTTCCTGCCAAGACCAGGGTACAATGTCTTATGTTTCTTTGGCTACAATTGACAAGGTCACTACCAGTAAAGCAAAACAGGGAATACAGGAAATAAATATTTCTGCTTTATAGGACACTGGTGTTCTCACTGTTGTCAAGAAAAAAATATTTAACTCTGAATACAGGTCTTACCAGCCAGGCAGCTTTCCACAGTTCACCTGTTAGTCAGTATTCTAAGGGGTGTTGTCAGACCTGGCCACTCCAAGCTAAATGTGTGTTCCAAATAGCGAGTACATCAGTTCACACCACCTGAAAACTCAGACTTTTTGGAGGAAAAAAATCTCCACACATTAAAATAGTTTTCTTATTTTACTCTCATTTTTACATGGTTATAACTACAGTGATTTCAATTATGAACAAATAGAGCACCCTAGTGGTGAATCAGAGCCTATAAAATACTTTAGTAAACTTAATGCTGGTGAAAGTTGCCAAATTGGTAGTCCTGTGGAGGACTTCAATCTCCTGAACAGATACTGTTGCCACAAATGAGATATGCCATTACAAGTCACCTTAAGTCAACGTGAAAGGAAACAAATTGCCAGATTCAAAGCTCATGGAAGTCAGCAGAAAAATTCCCACGGATTTCTATGCCTCAATCTGTAACATAACACAAACCACGTAAACACCTGCACATTTTTAAAGCAAAGCTACTATGCCAAAGCTCCACAGAAACTTTCATCAGTTTCTCCTCTTTGTTTCTTGACTGTGTTCCCATTCTCTCGGATTGTTCTCTCATTTTTTTTTCCTTTGGGGAAAAAGAAGCCAAAATTGCAGCTTAAAAATTTTAAATCGTGTAGCCAGGTGTCTATACTGGACAAACTGAAAGACTAGATTTAATGTGTGAATTAAGAAACTTTACAACTGCTTATAACTGCCTAGCACTGTTACTCCAGGAAATACTGTACCTCACTGGATATAACCAGATAACAAGACTTACCAACCTTTCAACACCAGTGAGAGCTAATTGGCAGATGTCCAAAAGAAGGAATAAAATCCAGACCAGAATAAGACACATACTACTGATACACACACCGACAGCCTTTAAAAAAGGTCAATTTCAAAAAAGCTGAAAACAATTATGAGCCAAGTCAGCCAGGAGGAAGCATTTAATCAGAAAAATATGAATGATCATTAGGAATTGTTTAAGAACATTGTACTAGATGCCCCCCAAAACCTCTCAAGGCAGAACGCTGTAGTGGTTAAAAACCCAAACCAATTTACAGGTGAAGCTACCGTAGTTGCACAACACAAACAAATGGAAGAAAGGGAAAGCTGACTGCAATAAATATAAATCAGACACTAGGAATTATAGAAAATTGATATGGGAACAAAAGAGCACAAGGAGAGATCCATGGTTAACCGAGTTAAGGCCAATAAGGAGTTTTAAAGTATATTAGGAACAAAAAAAACTTTAATGATATTGGCCCATTACTGGAAATGGCATAATTATCAATAATAACAAAGAAAGGCAGAAGTGTCCAATAAATATTTCTAGTCTGTATTTGGGGAAGGGGTGGAAACATACCATGATAACATACAATCTACTACTGTCCCCAATGGAACGTTAAAACACCAGCCACTAATGTTAAACATTTTAAAATCTATACATCTAGATAACTTGTATTCAAAAGTTTTTTAAATAACTGGCTGGGCAACTCTGGAACCCAGCTGATTTTCAGTAAGTTTTGGAACACTATGCATGGCAGAGGACGGGAATAAAGCTAGTGTTGTGACAATATTTAACAAGAGCAAACAGGATGACCTGAGTAATTATACCTCTGGTAGACTGACCTCAATCCTTGGCAAACAAATGAGGGGCTGATATGGGATTCAATCAATAATTAAAGGTGGATAAAGTCATTAATGCCAATCAACAGGTATTTATTGAAAACAGATTCTGTCAAACTTACTGGCTCTTTTTTATTAGATTACAAGTTTTGTTGGTCAAAGTAATGGTGTTACTATGTTATACTTAAACTTCTGTATGGCATTGATGACATTTTGATTAAGAAACTAACTGACATGACACACATTAAATGGGTCATAAGCTGGCTAACTAATAAGACTCAAAATGTCATTTTGGAGAGGGACCCATCACTAAGCTGGTTTGGTTTTACTGGGGTATTGCAGGGATCAGTTCTTAGTCCTAAACTTTTTGTCAGTAACCGGGAAGAAAAGAGAATTGTCACTGATGAAGTTTGCAGGTGACACAAAATCAGGGAAGTGATAAATGAAGAGGACAAATCATTAATACAGAGCAATCTAGATCATTTGGTAAGCTGGACACTAACAAAGAATGTGCATTTTAATATGACTAAATATAAAGTTATATATATAGGAACAAAGTAGACAGGCCATACTTACAGGATGGGAGGACTATCTTGGGAAGCAATGACTGAAAAAAACTTGAAGCTCCTCATGGAGAGTCAGCTGAACATGAGCTCACACCATCATCCTTAGGCCAAAAGGCCTAGGACATGTGGGAATCTTGAGTCACAGGAGAAGTTGTTCCAATGGTTAATTACCCTCACTGCTAAAATGGTTGCCTTATTCCTAATTTCAATTTGTCTAGCTTCACCTTCCAGATATTGGATCGTGTTATACTTTTTATCTGCTAGATTGAAAAGCCCACTATCAAATTTGTTTCTCATGAAGATATCTATAGATCATAATTAGGCTACCCCTTAAGATTTCTCTTGTTAAGCTAAACAGACTAAAGGAGCTCAGTCACTATAAGGCATGTTTTTCAATATTTTAATCAATCTCATTCCTTTTCTGTGAACCCTCTACAGTGTGTTAATATCCTTCTTAATTTTGAGCACTAGAATTGGATAAAATATTCCAGCACTGGAGCAACACACAGAGATAAAATTCTTAAGGGTTGCAATGGATTCTCTGTTACTAGCATTTTTTAAATCAAGATTGGACGTTCTCCTAAAAGACATTCTATTGGAATTCTTTTGGGAAGTTGTATAGTCTGTATTACAGAGAAGGTCAGACTGGATAATTAGAGTAGTCCCTTCTGCCTTGGGATCTCTGAAGCCATGTATTTACGAATAAGGAGGAGGAGAAAAGAGATAAGAACAAAGGAGAACCAGAGAAGGAGTTAATATAGTTGTTCCTTTTATTATCTTTTGTTTACTTTTCCTTATGTGTGGCCTTTGTCCCAGCAAAAAGTATTCTAAATGGAGGTACCAGCACATGATTTGAATGAAGGGTGACTTCAATTACACTGTGAAAGGACCATACACTGGTGTTCTCAGTCTTTTACAAAATAAAAGAACTGACATTTTAGCATTAAAATACACTGTCCAGAGCAGGGGTGGGCCATACTTTTTAACAGGGGCACTCCAAGATTTTGAAAAATGGTCGAGGGCCACACTCTTCCATGATATTAATGGAGGAGATGTAGGGTCTTGGATGGAGATTGGGTGCAGAAGGAAGCTTGGGGTAAGGGACTGGGATTCAGGAGGGAAAAATGGAGTCTGGGAGGGAATCTGGGTGATCTAAGGTAGGGGACTGGAGTGTAGCGGTTTGGGATGTGACCTAGGGAAGGAAGGGACTGTGATCTGGGGCAGTAGATTGGGGTCCCAGATCTGGGAGGGAGTATGGGTGCAAGGGGGCCCGAGATTTTGGGTATGTGTGTGTGTGTGTGGGGGAACGGGACAGAGGGTTGGGGAAGGGAGGGGCTGGGGTGCCAGAGGCAGGCTCTGGCCAGGAGACTTACCAGCCAGCAGCCCTGCCTGCCAAGCTAAAAGGTTTGCAGAGCTTAAAACATTCCCCAGCTGCCCAGCCTGCCTGCCTAGCCATGTGCTTGTGTGAATAAATGAGCCAAGGGGAGTGGGCATGGTTCTTCTTGGCTGCCTGTTATTCAAACAGGCAACTCCCATTTGGCCAGTTTCTGGCCAGAAACCAGCCAATGGGATTTTGCCCGATCCAGCCCACTGGCTGTATTTTGCCCAGGCCTGGTCCAGAGTATATAAACAGTCATGGCAAAATACAACTTTTTATCTAATAAAATCTGAATTACTACAATGCTGATACATGCAGTATCGATGCACAGGCTTCTCTACACAGAAAAATTATAGCTCTTAAACTGCACTAGTATTGCTAAAGTGCCCACAATAAAGTCACAATTATTCAATATAAAGTGTTTATACTGGTATAGTTTAATTATATAGGAAAAAGGAGTACAATTTAAACCAATATACAACATATCAAACTGTCCTCAAATGGAAATCACTTCTAGCCACTACTAACCTAGCCCACACATCAGTAATGTAGTGGGGGGGAAAAGATGTGCTTTACATTTCAAATTCTCTAAGTCATCCTCATCTTTCTTAAAAAAAAACAAAACAAAACAAAAAAAAAACAACTATTAGCAAAGTCTATCCACGTTTTTGATACGCTGATTTTCAATCACATGCTTTAATGTTTTTGTTCACTCATAAAAAAGTAACCCAATTAGCATCCTAAAAAACACATGGTTGTGCCCACAGATTCTATTGGGAAAAGATCGGTTTAAAAAAAACATACTGCAATCTCAATCTTCCAAAAGACTGAAAATGATTTTTAGTTATTCAAAGCACCTAACAATGCTCTCTTCGCAGGTTTTGAATATCACCATGGCATTCAGAATTGAGGAGAAAGGAATAATTATTCCCAGGTTTCAAAAATTTTAATTGCATCTTCTTGTAATCAGACTAAAGAGTGATTAAAGTGTCTGGTCAATGGAATTTCAGTGTTCTTGTTATTTACAGTAGCTCTTATCAAGTTTAAAAGCTGAAATCATTAAATTGAAACCCTTAAAATCTCTACAGAATATGTTTACTTACAAGTCTTAAAAATAATTAGGTCATTATCATTAAAGCCTTCTTAACTGACTACAACTTGAAAGCCCTTAGAATGGCTGACAGATCTATAAAATGAAGATATTTTTAAGCCCATTTTTAATGTTATGGGATCTAAACAACAGAAACATCAAAGGCTGAAGAGTTTTAATGCTTTTTAATGGTTTTTTCTTCAGTTTAGCAGTCATTTAATTTAGTTTTTTATTCCTTCCTCTCCCCCCACACACTATTCCACTTGTTTTGAAATTATATTTGACACTTGTGGCAAAGAGATGCAAAATGCTGAATCTAGCTCTGGAGGTCAACATTGATACAACTGAGAACTTCAGCTCAGAAGACAGACATGTTTCAAGTGACCAAGTTAGGTCATTTCCAGACAGTCACACAGCTCAAACAAGAGCACTAACATATTCCTGTACGTCAGTAACACAAAGATGACATCCCACATGCATAGAAAACAGAAGATGAGCCTAGATTGGGGATGTTAATTTTTCTCCTTAAGACACAGCTCTCTTCAGTACTCTAATATGGAGAACATGTATTCTACAGTATTCTTGCCCATAACACTCTTTTTCATTGAAAAAATTAAAAGCACATTTCCAGCATAAAGGAGAGGGAAGCTTATCCTCTCTACTTCTTTGGTGTATAAGGAACTAGTTCTGGAGACAATTTTTTCATTTGGGGGAATGACTACTGCAGGCAAGACTGGCTGAGACCCAATGCTTAAGCAGCTCATTTATCTCACACCTGATGAGATAATTTATCTCACACTGACTCAGGTGAGACTTGCTTCTCTCCCAGGGCTGCAATAACCTTCGTTCTGTGAAAAAGTTAATAGCCTGGTTTTTCAGCAGGAGCTGCAGATAGCTCAGCAGAATTGAAAATCAAGCCAGAAAGGCATTCAAATGTAAATATTTAATTTGGATTTGGCTTATTACATGAGTGCATAGGAGAGCTGATGGGATAGCCTCAAAAGCTTGGCAGTTCACTTTAAAATAAAACACCCATAGAAGCATCTCTTTGGCAATCTTTCCATTACCAGTTTGGCATCATTCCTACTTCCAAATGCCACGTGTCACTTAATCTCCCTTTATGCTTCCAACTCTGTCTGCCTTTGGAATACAATTTCGAGTTAGCTACCTACAGTTTCCAGCTAGCTACCTCTGCTGGGCAGTTCCCTGATTTTGGCAGGCTTTGGAGTTTGAAGAGTTACCTGCCAGGTGTTCTGTTTGACAAAGTAGGAGTCATAAGTGGAGCACCATAGGTCCATAGCACATTTGAAGAGTTAGATTGAAGGTGGTCTGATCTGATGGAGCAATGCAGACTTTTTTTTTTTTGGGAGGGAAGCAGCCTCAGTTTGAAGTAATACAGCTTGTCTCCTGCAGGGATTTGAGGAGAACGGTGTAGATTCTACCACTGCCTTTCAACAGTGCCGGGCAAAGGAAAAGAGTTGGTGTGTCAAGAGAATCTACCACCACTCTCTATGTTCAGATGTGTGTGTGCATGCACAAAGAGTCTTAGAACTGGAAGGAATCTTGAGAGATCATCAAGTCCAGTCTCTTGCACTCTTGGCAGGACCAACTCCCATTGCCACCAACCTTTTTGATGAAAATAAAAACAAAGTAGTCATTAATCACCTCTGCCATTTCCACATTTTCTGTTATTGTATTTCCCTCTTCATTGAGGAATGACCATACCACCCTGTCCTTGGCCATTCTCTTGCTTCTAATGTATTTGTGCCTTGGCCTTTCTAATTTTGCCCCTACATACTTACAGTATTTGTTTATATTTATCCTTTGTCATCTGACCTAGTTTCCACATGCATTTCCTCCCACCCCCCTGCCAGTAAATTTTTTAGCAGGCTGGCCAGCAGCCCAGCTCAGACGTGGCTTGGGCCAGGCCTGGGACCTACCCCCGCTGTGGCTCTGCATTTAAAGTGTATTAGGAGCCAAGCAGCCAGGCCGGCTCAGTTCCAGCTCTTGCCAGGCTCGGGAGCTCAGCACCTCTCCTCCCCCCGGACAGGGGCTGCTGCCATCCCAAGCTGCTGCCTCTGTATCAGAGGCAGCAGCGCAGGGCAACAGGCAGCTGGTCTGTGAGGGGGAGCTGGTTTTTAAACTGGCTCCCCTTGTGGACCAGTTCCTGCTTGGCACCCCACACATACAGAGGCAGCAGCGTGGAGTGGCAGGGAGCTCCTTGGGAGTGAGGCCCCACTCCTGGGGACTATAAAATAGTCAAACCACCAATAAGAATTCATGAAGTTAATTGACTATTCAATTAACCGATATTTAACATTCCTAGTCCAGGAACTCAGTGGTCAATGCTAGACCATGGATGTTGCTAGACCAGTGAGTCCCAGTTAAGGGAGATACAGCATGTACTTACTTCCCATGGGAAGATTCTGACATTGCTTGCCTCCTTCATACAGTACTGTGGGTTGAAACAAGTATTACCAGTGCACCTTTATAGCACAAGTGTGACTACAAAAAAAAAAAAAAACCACACGCAAGGCAATGGGGAGTCAGGTCATAATTTTCTAAGCTATTTATGACCCCAAATCAATAGAAATTTTTAAATATATATCTACTTAGAAAAAAAAATCCAGGATTTTATGTGATATTTCCTATAAAAAAATCTGTCTCATTAACATGCAATATTATGGATACTGTGGATTCCAAAAATGTCAGGCTTCTACTGAAGTTTTCACAGTGAGAGCCTCAGCCATGGGTGATTTACAACATAAAATTGTGGAAAAATAAGAATAGACTGTATTATCCCCAAATAACAAGGTCCATTATTGCTTTTCCACAAATTTTGCATGTCTGGTTCGTAACGCAGCCGCAATTTTTTCTGACAATCCAGCAATTCAAGTAGGGCCCTAATTTTTATATAAGTTCTGCTAATGATCACACCCAAATAAATAAAAATTAGAATTAAGTGACACACAGCATTTTGACACATAGCAACAATGACGTTGACTTGCTCCCCTCCACCGTGAGGTGCAGAGGGGAAAAAATTAGAATGGACCTTAAATATGCTCAAAAGCAATAGCCCCGGGGGAGAAATACCTACTCAGGATGTTAAATTGCGTTTAATCAGCTAATCAAGTACTCGATGTAATTTCCATTGACTACTCAATTAGTTGATAAGGGGGAAAAACTGCAGAGCTGCAGCAGGGTTAGCTCCCAGCCCCAGGAGCTAGCCCCGCTGCGGCTCTGCCTTTTAAATGTAGTGAAAGCTGCCAGGCTCTTACTACATTTAGAAGGCAGAGCCGCAGCATATGAGACCAGGAGTAAGCCAGGACAGCTGAGTGTCAGCTTGTGCCTGGTCCCCCGCTGTGCCTCTGCATCCCCTGTCCCCCACTCCCCAGGCAGAGACAGTTCTAGGGGGGAACCAGCTTTTAAGCCTGCTCCCCCCAGCACCGACTCCTATCCCCCTGCCACCTTGCTACCTCTGATAGAGGCAGCCAGGAGAGGGAGAAGCGACTACTTGCATAGTGACTCAACTACACGATAAGCCTAGACTAGTCGCTTACATCCCACATACATGTCCAATTCCATCCAGGAGGTTATGGAAGCACCTCTGCTGTAATGATGTGAGATTGTAGCATACAGAGCAGCAGCATTTTGTAACTTACCTTCCTTCCCCCGGCCCGAGAACAGAGCAAATATCTAAGCAGAATATGCCTTAAGACTAAGCTCTTTGAGGCAGATAGTACATCTTTGCATCTGCACATGCATAAAGTTCCTAGCACAAAGGGGCCTCAATTCTCACTGGACCTAATGTTTCCCCTAACTGTCTTATCTTCCATTCCATACCTGCACTTTCTTCAGAGATAGTATTAGCATGTCTAGAACACTGTTGTAGCACAGCTCTTGTGGGAAAAGAGGATAGGCTAAATTTGGTCGGGTATATGCTACCAAAAAGCTATGCTATATAGGTCATTAGACTAGGCAGAGTACTGTGTAATAAACTTGAAAAATCTTACTTGGCAGAAAAACAAAAGAAAAACATTTTTTCAATTCACAGCCAAAAGCTGAAAGTCTCTGGGCCTACATGCTGCCTTCTTTCTACTCATCACGCATGTCTACACTGCAGGGCAAAAGTCAAATTAAGATATGCACCTTCAGCTATATCAATTGCTTAGCTGAAGTCAAAATAGCTCAATTCAGCTTTTGGCGCGGTCTACACAGCAAGAAGTCGAAGGAAGAGCACTCTTCCTTTGACTTCCTTTACTCCTCGTGAAATGAGGGTTATAGGAGTCAGAGTAAGAAATCCTCCATCCAACATTATTTTGAGATAATGGCTTGTTTGTAGGTGCACATTGTTATTTCAAAATAATGCTGCACTCTAGATGTACCCATAGGCTACATCCACACAGCAGGCTTTTTGCACAAGAACAGCTGTTCTTGCACAAAAACTCAGAGCATCTACACTGCATGTGCATTCTGCGCAAGTAAATTTACAGTAAAGCGTTGGAACAGAGGGCTTCTTGCGCAAGAGTTATTCCTCTCCTCACGAGGAATAAGCCCTCTTGCGCAAGAAGGCCATGTGGACGGGCAACAGGGGTTTCTTGCACAAGAAACCCCTATGGCTAAAATGGTCATCAGAGCTTTCGTGCACAAGAGAGCGTCCACACTGTCACGGATGCTCTTGCGCAAAAGCACATGGCAGTTTGGACACACACTTGTACAAGAATTTTTGCACAAGTACTCTTGCACAAGAAGCCTGCAGTGTAGACGTAGTCATACTGTCTAACCTACTCCCCATGCAAGTAAAGAGCATTAGAGGGAAAGACAACTGCATGGGAGAACGAAGAGGAGATAAGAGGTGATATGTAGGTTTGGTAGTCAAGTACAGCTTTCCAGGTAATCAGTTGTATCCCCTGGCTGTTGAAAAGAACACACAGGGCCCTGAGACACCCTACATTTGCTTCTTTTAAAAAACTGTATGTTTTAAAAGGATTGAGACAGATCTCCTACGTACAAGTCTCCAAGCAGTGAGATTAGACTATGTATTTCTTTGCACTTTTAGGAAAGGGCCCACATCTAACGTCAATCTGCCAGGGCTGCAGCAAGGGACTGTCCACAAAATTTATGACCAAATAAATGTTGATGGCCTTGGTTTGGGGCCAAGAAGCACCACAATCGTAACTATATCTAAATGGCCCATGATGGGATGGGAAAATCACATGCCTGCAGGTTTGTGGCAGAGAAATCCTGTAAAATTATGGCAGTGGCATGCTGAACTCTCCTGTACTTGATACAGCAGAAACCCAAGGTGAAAGCTCACAAAAAGACCACCACACAACCTTAAACTCTCTCTTTCTAAACCCTAAGAATTGCACAGTTTTTTAATATATATACTAAGGCTGTTAAATTGCAGTTAACTGACTAGTTGAGTAGTCGATGGAATTTCCATTGACGAGCCCATAGGCTCTTGTACATTTCAAAGGAGGAATGAGGAACTCCGTGTGCAGGCTGGGGCCAGCGGGAAGTCCCTCTGACTCTGGGCTGCATAGGGGTGTCCTGCTGTGAAATGTACAAGAGTCCCCAGCGGGGGCTCTTGTGCATTTCAAAGCCACAGTGCCCTCATCGAGCCCAGGGTCAGCGGGGGACTCTGAGTCCCCCGCTGACCCCGGGCTCCATGCTGCGCTGCATGCCACTCGGAGGCTGGGGTCAGCTACGTACTCCCCAGCTGACCCCGGATTCCATGCAGCATTTTCCCAGAACCTGGGGTCAGCTAGGGACTCCCCAGCTGATCCCGGGCTTCGCGGTATTTCAAAGGGGCAGCCGCTGCACAGCTGAGCCAGGCATCAGCTGTGCAGCCTGCCCCTTTGAACGCTGCTTCAGCGTTTCAAAGGGGCAGCCGCCGCACAGCTGATTCTGGGCTCAACTATGGGGTGCTGCCCCTTTGAAACACCGAGGCATCAGCCAGGTATCAACTGTGCAGTGGCTGCCCCTTTGAAATGCCGCCTCGACGTTTCCAAGGAGCAGCACCATAGAGCCCGAAGTCAGCTGGGGACTCCCCAGCTGATCCGGGGCTCCACACAGCATTTCCCCAGAACCCGGGGCCAGCTGGCTCCTTTCTGGGGAAATGCCTCCCGGAACCCGGGGTCAGCTGGGGACTCCCCAACTGATCTCAGGCTACATGGCGCTGCCTCTTTGAATGTCACTTCCACATTTCAAAGGGACAGTGCAGCACAGCTGATCCCGGGCTCAGCTGTCGGGCGCTGCCCCTTCGAAACTCTGAAGCAGCATTTTAAAGGGGCAGCATTACACAGCTGAGCCAGAGATCAGCTGTGAGGCGGCTGCCCCTTTGAAACGCCGCCTTGGGGTTTCAAACCTTGGGGTTTCAAAGTGGCAGCGCTGCACACCTGATCCCCAGCTCAGCTGTGCATCACTGCCGCTTTGAAGTACCCTTCTCCCCCCCTTTGCTGCCTCCATCTCATAAGCATTTGCTTATCGGATAGTCGACTAGTCCTTAACATCCTTAATGTACACACTAGAATATTTACCCAGTTTTGCTCAGATCTTTAATTAAATTAAGAAAAATGAAGTCATTGCTCTGGAGTGGGGCTGTGGATAAGGGGTTCAGACAACCCCAGCCCTCTTTCACTCCAGTAGCTTGGGGCCAGGTGAATAGCGCCTCTCTATGGCTGCTGCAGCTCCAGTGGGCACAGCCGGGGGAGGGGAACATGTCCTCTGGCTGGGGCAGGTCCAGAATCATCTGTCCTCTGTGCTCTGTACTCTCCAGGGAGAGTAAGGAATGCAGCAAACTATGCACTTTCCTCTTGTCTCATGAAGGAGAACAGCCAACAATGTTCACATATGAATTGTGCGTGGGGTGGTGGGGGGGGGGGGAAGGAGGAAGAAGCTTCAACCTCCTCCCCCCACCCTCTCCAAAGAATGTCTCCGGGATGGGAGGCTCGGGGTCTAGGGGGTGGGTATGCCCCCAGCCAGCCCCTTTCACTTGCCTGGTGATTGCGTCTTATAAAAGCAAACAGAAAAAAGAGACAGAATCGTATTCCAGACATCCCACTGTCCTGCCACAGCCAAATTCTTATGTTGTTTTAAAGTTACGATAACAGGAAGCTGTAGATGGAATTTTGTGTTCCTAGCTCTTACTACTTAGGAGGATTTCTTGAACAGACAGACAGACACACTCTCTAAAAAGCCTAGTAGATATGTGGATCTGTTCAATTAGGAGTTACTTTAATTTTTGTTCAGATCAGAAGACATTGCAGCATGGAAGGAGATTGCATGTGCAAGGGTATATGCATTCTTAATAAAGGGTCTGACTTTTAAGAAACAGGTAATTCTTACCTCAGAAGTTAAATGCACTTTCCCTGTTGCTGTTAATATAAATACTACCTATTAGGTCTAAACTAGCAGATGTAATCCGATGCTAGATAAGGAAAGTCTCTTATGCAGAGAAGGTGTTGGCTACTAACTCCAACATTTAAAGTAGTCTGGAAACTACTAGTTTACTATGATGCACCCTATTCGTAATGAACAACAAAAATGCTACATTTTGCCAGCAATCTCTATGCTAAACACATGTTTTTAAGCAAACAGTACTATATTATCCAATTGAGAAAATGTAATGAAGCTCAACATTTTTCTCCATATAACACACTTTAACCTTTGGAGTTGTTACCCTCTTGAGAAAGATTTTATGCCTCTGAATTTGCTACAAGTTTTGGGGATATAAAAGACGGTGCGTGAAGATGATCATTTCTAGAGGCAAACAACTGTGCATAAAAGATATGTAGGTGCTAGGTTAGGGAAATGGGCTGAAGCAGCAATATTTCATCTGTAACATTGACATAAGGCCTTGTTTTTGTTATATGGGTAATTAGATTGTAAACTCAGCTGGATGGCACCACCTTCTGGGGGTTTGGAGATTAGCTTATTAGTTTCTCCTCTACACTTCCCTCTGTCCCCCCATTCACTCTCAGGTGTTGCAGCTGTATTCCTCATGACTCAGCCCTCCCGGGCAGGTCACTATCGTGATTTCCCCTTCCAAAGAAAAATATGCCAAGGTTCCTGCTCTCCAGCAGTCTGGGGCAGTCTTCTGCTTCACTGCCTCCCAGTGCCACTTCCACAGCAGCTGGCAGGGGACGCTGGGCTCACCCTCTTCTTAGGATTCCAACTCATAGTTGCTGTATAGAGCATCTATTTTCTGCACCTTTCCCTGGGCTAATTCCCAGCTGCTGCACAGGTGAGCTCTCTAATCAATTGCCTAAACCTCCCTGGTTTGCAGCCTAGTTAAGCTGATTAGGCCCACCTGGCTAGGGTTGCCAGATAGTTTAAAAATACTGAACATCCCCCTCCCCTCCCCCCAATTTAAACCACCAGGGAAAAAATTCTGTTGAGGAAAAAAAGAGGGGGGGAGACCAAAGTTGTTGAACAACAACAACAACAAGCCAGCATGGCCCCTTTAAGAAATGCCTTTGAGGCTTTTTGCCGGTGGCCATCTTGTTTTCCTGCTCGGAGCCAGGAGACAGCTCCCCTGTGGAAGCAG
The DNA here is from genome assembly GCA_019425775.1 of Rafetus swinhoei. Classification (NCBI taxonomy): domain Eukaryota; kingdom Metazoa; phylum Chordata; order Testudines; family Trionychidae; genus Rafetus; species Rafetus swinhoei. The sequence goes on from CM033424.1 coordinate 158,161,608, forward strand.
GTAAACTGGGGAGGGGAAGGGGAGGCTGGGCCTGGATGCTGGGCCTGGTTGCCAGGTGTCCGGTATTTTTGCCTCTGGCAGGGGGGGGGGAAAAAAAATCAGAAAATACCAGACATTTTAGATGTCCAGTATTTTCTGAATTTTTTTTATTTTTTTAAACCAGGAGGCAAAAATACCAGACTGTCCGGGTCAATACTGAACACCTGGTTACCCTACACCTGGCCTAATTCATCTCTTGCAGGACCAGTGTGGAGTACACACCCCATCTCAGCCAGGGAAAGCTTTTTTTGTTCTGTTTATCACGTATCATAGTGGGGACCGAAGTACCACCCTAACATAAACAACAGTCACCAACTATAGAGAAATCTGTCCCAGCTGAAGTTCTAACTTGATCAAGGGATTGAATCCTGCTAATAACTGTGTGTGGGGGAGGAGGGATGGGAAATGGAGAAGTGAAGCAGAATATGCACGTTAGAAAATCACACCACAAGGCTCAATCGTATAAACAAATCCCCCGCTCTATCCCCAAAATCACTGCACTGGGGTTTTCACAAACTGCTGAAGTACTGGTTCTGTGAGTCTTCAAAAGAGTGATAATAGGCAAAGAGGAGACCTGGAGGCAGGCTGGAAGATGAATCAATTCTACTAGAATGGGGTTTTTGTACCATTAATATTTTAGACTAAAATTAAGTATACTGCATCCCTGTAAACCAAAATATAGCTAAAAAGCAACATGCCTCAGATTTTTCCATGACCAGCATCAATTATGTTGACTTTGACAGTGACACAACAGAGTCGGGCATCATAATGCACTCTTCACTCAAAAAACAATAGAAGACTGCAAGGACATCATTAACTCATCTTTGATAAGATGGCCTTATGTCAGCTCCCTTGGGATTCTCTCACACATCATGCTTGCCCTAGTCACAAAGTATACCAAAATGGAGACTGTACAAAGAGACATCGCAAACATTGAGTGCAATATTGGAGTTACAGGATATTTTACTTTACACCTAGTTCTGCATTTGAAAGCTTTGATCTTCCACAGCTAGAAAGATTTTCATGTGAATTTTGTGGTGATGGAGGGAGCTAGAGCCTTGATGACTGTAGCCCTTCTTTTAGGCAACAAGCAGGCACAGTGCTGCCCCATCCATATACCTTTACCCTGACTTGGAGGAACCATCTCCAAGGGTTATCATTCAGCCTTTATAGTCTTTCACCAAAGACTTCCATTTAGTACAAGCAGGGTGGTCATTTGTTAGAGTTAAGGATAATAACTAATCAAAACACCTATAAATATTCAGCTAATTAGATTGCTCAGTTATCTGAATACTTTCAACACCTCTGCATGGTCTACTGATTAGAGCAGTGGTGGGCAAAATGGCCTTCACAGGCTAGATCCGGCCCGACAGGCGGGTTGATCTGGCCCACGGAGGCCCTGCTGCTCCCCCTTCCCAGGCCAATTAGGGCCTGAGGGCTTGGAACGGCATGAAGTTTCCTCTGCCCTGCCAGGAGCATGCATCACTTAGAAGCACCACACGCTCTTGACAGGGCAGGAGGAGGCTTCGCACACTCCCCCGCCCCCAGGCCAATCAGGCCCTGGGGCCGGGGAGGAAGTGTGTGAATTTTCCTCTGCCCTGTGAGGAGCACACGGCACTTAGACGTGCTGCGCGCTCCTGGAAGGGCAGGGGGAGACTTTGCACGTTCTCCCGCCCCCAAGCCCTGATTGGCCCGAGGGTAGGGGAACATTGGAAGTCTACTCCCACTGCCAGGGGCATGGGCACCTAGGGAGAACCTGTGGGGGGGGCAGGGAGGAAAGGGGCTCCCCCACCCCCAGACCAATCATGGTCTGGGGTTGGGGGAAGCCCAGAAGCACCTTGGCCCCACCCCTTCCAGAGTGGCCCGGGGCCACTTAAAATTTTTTTGAAGTGGATCCAGCAAAAAGTTATCGCCTTCCCCTGTCCTAGCATATTAAACAAGGGGCACAGAAAAGGAGCTGCCCCTGAAGCAGCTGCTGAAGTACATATATGTGGTACGGTATCTGTTTGAATGAACAGCCTCATCGTGCCCGAATATTTTAACGGAGAGCAAACCCAGAATATCTGATTGGGTCTTAAAAAAAATTGCTTTGTTCTCTCAGTCACTGAAACAATTCTTGTCTATGAGCCTACTGTAATGTTTAGAGCTGACCTACGGCTTCAGGGAGTTGATTCTTTCTGCATGTGGTAGCAGTGTGTGTTTTCTTTTTCCTCCAGTTTTTCCCCCTCTTCCTCCAGCTGCAGAAGTGGCTGGTACCCACCTGCTTGCTCCTTTGAACTCTACCAATCCATCTCTTTTCCCTTTTCATAATTCTAGCACTGCATTCTCTAACCCTCCAATTCACTTCCTGTCCTATTTTCCTCCAGGGCTCCCCTGCAAGTATTCCTCTTAACTCCATTCTTTGCAAACTTTTCCTCATTCCCACATTCTCTCCATCTTTTTGGCCTAAATCAGGATTTGAACTTAAATCTCAGTAAAATTAAAGGGAGTAAAGACAATGTTCACCTCCCTTGGATCACTAATGGTGCTTTGGTCAGACGGATCTATAAGCTATTGTGCTAACACAAGCGTCTCAGAAAACTAGAGAATAAAGCATTTTATAAGGCTAGCCTTTTTAGATAGCCATTGAAGAGCCTATAGTATTTCTCTTAGATGTTATAGGAATTAAAAAACCAAGTTCTTCTGCCACTTAAGCAAAGATAAGTTCTCGATCTCTCTTAATACAATTATTATGTACCTATACACATGAAGTCAAGTCTAAATATTATCGATGAGCATACATCAGTGAGTTTACATAAGAATGGCCATGCTGGATCAGAGACCATCAGTCCATCTAACCAAGCATCCTCTCTTCTGACAGTTGCCAATGTCAGGTGCCCCAGAAGGACTGAAAAGAGCAGGTAATCAAGTGATCCATCCCATTGCTCATTCCCAGCTTCTGTATATAATTATGGAGAGAGAGAACTTCTCTCTATTCATTCAAGCTGCATAAGAGTGGTGTTTATTTACACCATAGCTTAATGTGTATACAAATACACATATAATATTGTGTTGGAAGTCAATCTGAATGTGCACTATATTATTACTTTTATTTTAGTCTGAAAAAGATTGCAAAAATTAAAGGCATCTTCCTTAATCCCCTCCCCCCATCCCGGTTATTTCATTTTAATACCTTAAAACCTCAGTGTCTTGTTTCTTGCAGGGTGATTTTTTTGTTTTCTTTTTTAAGATTTGTTGTACTGTAAGATTTATAATTTTTAACATAGATTTGTGGTATCAGTGCTTTTATTGTTCTTTCTGGAAAATGACCAATGACTAATTCAACAAGCTGCAGACCTGAAGAGCTATAGAACTATCTTAATCTTGCTAGTAGTCTCAAAACTCATTGGAAAAAAAGACAAGTATCCTTTTTGGTTAACCAAAGAAAATGGGATTTTTATCTCTGTGACTGTTTCCTTTTACATAGCACTGTTTCGTTAAGAGTCACTAATGAAAGAGCTTAGCAACAGATAAAGGACATGTTGCTTCTGCTGAATTTATAGATTCTCTCCATTAAGCATCTAAGATGAATCACATTGTGTTCTTTTCAAAGCTCTGTGAAATAGGATTAACCAGTGCAGAAATGGATTACTTAAAATATATAGAATATTATTACATATGTCTGAATAGTTTCAATTAATAATGATGTTTGGAGGATTTTAGTTTCCTCACCGAGCTCCACCGGGAATAGTTTAAATAGCTTCATTGTTTTTCTTTCATACTAATGCTGGCTGGGATTTTCAGAGGAGCCTAGGGAAGTATAGTCCAGTGTTAGGGTGTTGGTCTAGGACTGGAGAGATCCAGGTTTGTGATCTGCCTCACTGCAGACTTCCTGTGTGAGCTTGGGAAATTGCTTAGTCTTTCTGTGCCTCATCTTGAAAGTGGTGCTAATAGTACTTCCTTCTCCCATGGGGGGAGGATGCAAGGATATATTCATTAAAGATTGTGAGATGTTCAGGGACCGACCCTCATTACCTCATATCAAGGTCTAAGATTCACATGGGCAGTTAGTTATGTGCTAGAATTTTGGTCTCTAACTCCCTTAAGCTCTTGAAAATTCCAGCTGTTACTTTAAGAACATAACATCTTTCAGAAACAAATAAAGAGCTGAACCAATATATGAATAGTTTAAGAAAAGAAGGAAAGATCAGAGGAGGAGTCCAGGTGTTCCCAACAGTTTATTACCTTGTTTTATCTTTGCTGAAAACAGCATTAAGAGTGCAATGCAGTGAATTCACTTAGCTGCTTTTCTCTGAAAATTCTTCAAGTGACTGAAGCATGTATTTAAACAAATGTATTCACTCTATCACTACCGCTGGCTTCTCATGGCAAAAAATTAGAGAAGTCATGGCTTTGTCATGGCATGAAATGCAAGAGTCATTTCACTTATAAAAAGAAAAGCTCTAGCATACATTTTAATGAACATTAAGTTTTTCAGAAGTAATTACAAGAAAAAAATCATAAAAATATCCTTTAACAATAAAAAAATTGTTTAAAACTCATCATGATTTCACTGGTAGTTTTAAGCCATTAAAAAACATTCACTAGACTTGCATATAAACAGACTATAAATAGAGTAGAGCAGGGGTGGCCAGCCTATGGCTCCAGAGCCACATGTGGCTCTTCAGAAGTTAATATGCGGCTCCTTACATAGGTACCAAATTCAGGGCTAGAGCTACAGGTGACCTTATGTCCCACTGACTTGCAACAAGATTTAGATTGTCTACTCTAAGGGCTTGCCTATACCGTGCATTAGTCTGCCCCAGAAGGGTGTAAATTGTAATGGGCACTAGTGTGTCATGCACTAACTACTCCCCCTTGACCCTATTAGCATGCAATAAGAATTTCTTAGTGAATGTTAATACAGCACTGTTTCAGGAATACATCAACAACCACTGGGGCACTAGTTCTCAACCAGGGGGTACATGTACCCTGGGGATATGAAGATACCTTCTCTGGAGTACCTCAACTCTATTAGATATTTGTGTAATTTTACAATAGCCTACATAAAAAGCACTAGCAAAGTCAGTACAAATTAAAATTTCATACAACAACTTGTTCATACTGCTGTACATACCACATACTGAAATACAAAGTGCAATATTTATATTCCAGTTGATTTATTTATAGTTCATGGTAAAAGTGAGAAAGTAAGCAATTTTTCAGTAACTGTACTGCGACACTTCTGTATTTTTAGTCTGAGTTTAAGCAAGTAGTTTAAGTGAGGGGAAAGTTGGGGGCATGCAAGACAAAAATCAGACTCTTGAAATGGATGCACTATTCTGCAAAAGTAGAGAGCCACTACAGTAGGATACTTTTAGTATGTGCCAGCAGAGGCCACAAGAGCCAGTTAGCGTATAACACCCAATCATGCACTACAATTTATATGTCTGTTACAGACCAACACACTGTGCACACAAGCCCTTAGATGTCAAGGCCAAGTCTACACTAAAGAGGAATATTGAATCAAGACACACAACTCCAGCTAAGTTAATTACATAGCTGGAATCAACATACCGTGTTTCAAATTTCCTTTGCCGTCCCCACAGCGGAAGGCCGATAGGAGCAAATGCTCCCCATTGGTTTCCCTTACGCCTCACAGGAGCAGGTGTACCGGCAGCCGACGGGAGCGTTAATGGGACTTGAGGTCTCTAATGCCTAAGTTAGTTTTTAAAATGGGACTTAGGCACTTTTGAAAATATTATGCAGTAAACTTCCAATAATCCGGCACCTTTAGGACCCGGGGGTGCCGGATTATCAGATATGCCGGACTATCGGAAGGGGGGGCTATGAGGGTCTAGGGTGGTGTGGGGATACCACCCCAGACCCTCATAGCCCCCCCTTCCGATTGTCCGGCTTTGCCCCAGGCGTCCCCGATTCAGCTGCTGCTGGTCAGTTTCAACAGCAGCTCAATCGGGACGCCTGCAGCAGAGCAGCTGGGGTGCTGCCAGGTTGGTCCGGTAGCTCCGAGGAGCAGCGCTACCGACCAACCCGGCAGTATCCCAGCTGCTCTGCTCTAGGCGTCCCCAAGTCAGCCGCCCACTGAAACTGACCAGGGCTGACTCCGGGAAGCTCGGGGCAGAGCAGCTCTGCCTCGGGCTTCCCGGCATCAGCCGCTGGTCAGTTTCAGCTGCGGCTGACTTGGGGACAGCTGGGGTGCTGCCGGGTTGGTCCCGCAGCGCTGAGGGGCAGCGCTGTGGGACCTACCGGCAGCAGTCCAGCTGCTCTGCCCCCAGCTTCCCCGATTCAGCCGCTGGTCAGTTTCAGCAGCGGCAGAATAGGGGAAGCCGGAGGCAGAGCAGCTCCAATGGTCCGGCTGCCCGGAGCACTTCTGGGTTCCTGATGGTGCCGGACCATCAGGAGTGCCGGACCATCAGATGCCGGACGAATTGAGTTTTACTGTACTTCTATAACTAGAAGTACTGAACATATAAAACTATAAACATTGCTAACAAAATACTGAACATCAACCAATCACAGTTGATGTTATTCTATGCACTTCTTGCATTTTTCCTGTGCGAGACAGGTACAATGGTGTTAGATCTTGAGCTGTAATCCATTTTACTTAAGTGTTTAAAAAAAATGCAGCACAATGATTAGCAAAGCCGTATGACTTTCATGTGTGAAAGTCTGAGCAATTTAAAGCAAGATTCTACTTTATTGACACCAAATAAAATGAAATTAAATGCAATTAAAAATCCAGGATTATGAATAGAATGCACTGTATTGATTACCCAGTATTTGTAACTTAACTTTCATATGTTTAGAAAATCCTGAACAGTTCATTGTGATTTTTTTCCCATATCGGTAGTTTAAACCAGTTATCAAAGTAAGTGAAACTGGTGTAATATTGCATTATTTTGATAAACAAAATATGCAGACTTTGGCACAGAATTCCCTCAGTTGCTAATATTGCTCTTGTTCTCACTATTCAAGTCAGCCAACCCCCACATACACTGTACTTTCAGGAGCCAGAGGTTGTATGCAATTGGCTGATATCTGTATCCTATGGCACACACCACAGAGATATCAGAGATTTGCTATGCAGAGACAGAGATTGCAACAAGAACCAGATCTGTAGATACACAGGATCATAACAGAATCTGACACAGAATCAAAAAGGAAAATGTTATAGCACAAAGGAGAGAAAGTTACAAAGGTGCCTAATGTTAGAGGTTCACATAGTGCATGACACAGTCAGAACAAAATCATGGGAGCTTAGAACCCTTTCAGGACTTTGTTTTTGGAAATTTAGTCTATGACCCAAATGATATCCTCCACAAGGGTAAAACCTTTGGCAGAGGGAAGAGAACTCTTCCACATTTTGTCACATTTACCTCGGGGGGAGGGGGGGGGCGGGTTGAAACTCCCAGCTAGACTGGAGAAGAGGTTGAGATGGACATAATGCCAACTTAGGACATCACCATCATTGTAGAACAAGATTAATGCCCTTTAAACAGATGTTAGAGGGAAGCTCAGAGTTGACCCTAACATAGTAACTCATATTAAATGTTATTAACCCCTTTCTACACAAGCACAAACTTGGAACTTCAACTTTTCTCCAATCTAGATCAAGGCAACACAGGATAGCCTCGAGCCCACACAAAGCCCAAGCCTACCCCCTGGGTTATTACCTCAGGAGCAGTGTTAACACTATATGCCTCTTACATCTATACCCTTCTTCTCCTGAGAGGGTAGCAGATAAGCTTCTTTCGCTTGCAGATGGAAATATTGACAGTAGACAAAGGGAACCTGCCATGTAAACAACCTTCTGCCCATGTTTCACTCATCCTTCCCAGTCATTCATGATGCTTGTAGGAAGCTGATATTCTGTATGTGAAATGAATTTCTTACTGCTTCAGGTAGGAGACAAACCAACTAATGCATCCATTCCTTTAGCATGCAGTGGAAAGGAATATCAATTTCTAGAGAGGGTAGCAGAAGAGTTAAGTGGGATAACACCTTGAAAGTGGAGAAATGATGGCTTGTTCTATAGAAGCCCTTAACCCTCCTCCACTGTCTCTGATCAGCAAGACAAACATTTAGCTATATCCATTAAAAAAAAAAAAAGAAAAGAAAAGAAAAAAGAGGTAGATGTTAATGGATTTAATTAAACAGATTTTTTTTTCAGTTAAATTCAGTACCTAGTGACCAGCAAGCTTCAGCTCTTATCCATTCCTTACTAGGGGGAGCAATGACACAAGAAAGTAAAGTGATTTTCCCAACGCTGGAGTCAGAGGTCCAGTCAAGGTATGAAATCAGAGACTCTTCATGTCTTCCACACCTTTGCTCACACTCTGCGTGCATATAGCCTCCTAAATAATGAAATGATAGCAAACCCTTGCTACTGGCAATTTGAAATAGCAGTTCAGTTTAACAGCTGAATCAATTAAAAAATTAAAAATGAACAAGTCACAATTTAAAAAGTTATCAGCTCTGATTCTTTTATCACCTACGTTGGGTCAAAAATCAACTATCACACCACCAAAAATCAAGAGAATTATACAAGTGTAGGAAAGATTTAATCTAGGGCAGTGGTCACCAACCAGTAGATCGGGATCTACTGGTAGGACTTGGCGCCTCTGACAGGTGATCCAGACTGGTTTGGCCAAGTGGCTATTATCAAGTGCCGGCACTTCAGCTGCGCCTTCCCCCACTGCTACGCATCTCTTGCCCTTTGACTTGGAGCTGTCCCATCAGAAGCCTCCTGCTTGCTGGGCAGAGCAGGGCAGGGCGAAGGAAGGGTCCTGATGTCAAGGTGCCTCCTTCTCGCACTCTGTATCCTATCTCCACAGAGCAGAGAGGGGACACAACAGGACTTGCGATGGAGTTTGCTGGCTGCTTTTGGGAGTGATGCAGGGCCAGGACCGGGGTGAGCCTGCCTTAGTCCCACTGCACCACTACCAGGAGCCACCTGAGGTACACAGTTCCCAGCTAGCCCACATCCCAAAACCCTACCCCAGGCATAAACCCCCTCCTACACCGCTAGCCCCAAGCACCCCTGTATCTGAATGCCCTCCCAGAGCCTGCACCTAGAACCCCCTCCAACTTCCCAAATGTCTGCAACTCAAAGCCCCACTCACACTCCAAATCCCATAATCCAAGGCCAGAGCCTGCACCCCACCCTTCTGCCCCAGCCTAGTGAAAGGGAGGGAGGGAGGATGGAGTGAACAGGGGCAGGGCCTCAAAAGGGGCAGGAAGAAGGCGGGCAAGAGTATTTGGGTTTCAGGTAGCTCTTGGATTGCACTTAAATTCAAAAAGTGATCTCATGCATAAAAAGGTTGAAGACCATTGATCTAGGGTATAACTGACTTTATATGGACACTGCTCTAAAAGGAAAAAAAAATTACTGCTTTCTTACATACACCCCATTCCCTTTCTTGTACTATCAATTTCTTAGCAGGGATGTCACTAGCTGATAAGATATAGAACATTTTAACAAGTAAGGCACATTTCACAACAAGCAGGCCAACGATAATGCTTTAAAAACAGAATGAACAGAATTAAATGTTTTAAACAACATTCCTTTGGTCTTGTGAAGCTCGTATTCCTGAAAGAAGAACTCACAAAACAGCTGCACTTGCAGCATAAAGGGAGCATTTTGACACCAGAATTCTGACATCCATATTGTGCACTTGTGTCACATGAAAAATCACTGTTGAGCTACATGTTCAGGTTCCACAAGTACAGTATTAACAGACAGATCTTCTTCAGGAAATCTAGCATGGATTGGGATGAAGAGTTTTGCCTGCAAGGCAAAAATATAAAACTACCTTCACACTGAACTGTGTGTCTTCAGGTAGGAATTTTCCAATAGAGGTACTGCTGGATTCAACACTACTAGGAGTGCATCTCTGTGCTGCTACAATTTGTAAGAATTGTCTCTGAGCTTTGCATCCATAACTGCTCCATAAATTTGTGTCTACTTCAAGACATATGCAAAGGAATTCTGTATTAGTTATCATGGCAGATGAAGGCAGAGGCACTATAGGCCTATACATAGGGAGGCAGCTTTTGGAACGGTAAGTAATTAGAATTTCAGGTGTCAACCCCCCGGCCCCCACACACACACACCCAAAAGAATAAACCTGTGGCCCTCATAATTGTGATGAAAAACCTGAAACTACGAACAAAGCGTAACTCGTGTAATGATGTCTGCAGACCACCTAAAATAATTGATTTTACAGGAGTGAAGTGCACCATGCTCCTGAATGGGTTGTTAACACCAAGAGCTAACAGCACACCAATGAAAGATTCCGAGTGTTGCAGGAAAAGTGCTATGTGCCTGGTCTATCCACCCAAACAAATATACAGCTGCTAGGGTGATCATGTAGTGGGGGGAAGAGGATAGAGGCAGTGTTTTCTCTCCCCTGCCTGCTACTTCCTCCTCTCAGGACATAGAAAAAGCCCCTACTGCCACTCCCAGGCAGAGTTCCCTCTAATATTTTTCATCTGTGGGTGGAATACATTTTATGTGCACCAAGGCTTGTATGGATGTGCACCACCAGTAAAAACACCATGGACACTCAGTTAATCAGTTGAGCAGCACCTGAATCTCTCCTGGGTGGCCACTCAAGTACTCGGCTTAGAGGGAACACTGCTCCCAGGCAGTCCCTTGCGTTTGTCTCTGTTTCTCTGGGAGGGAAAGGGGTCTCCTACTACTGCCAGGCCAAATTGTGGGGGACAGGAGAGAAGATCTGAGGAAGGAGCTAGCCGGACATCATGTAGTGATATACCTATTGCTCCAGACTGCCTTAATTTTTATGTTTTGCAAACTGTGATGTACAAGCAGGGGTGGGAAACTAAGGCTGGATCCGGCCCCCCAAGTTTGGGGTTCCCCCAGCACTGGGGAGCCTGCGCTGGCACTTCAGTCCCCTTCCCACCCGTGCTCCACACATTGCCCCTACTACGGGGCTGAAATACAAAATCTACTAGGCTGGGCTCCCCTAGTCTCTGGTGTGGGAAGGGACTGTCTGTTCCCTTTTCAGTCCCTTTTTTTTTGCTTCTTAGTTGACATGAGAATAGCACTTTAACACAACTAAGCGCTGCAGGAAATGTTGAGCAAAGATTTTTTTCTGCTGTATTTGTGCTGAGTACTAAGCACAGACATCGTTATGAGTTTGGGTTTGATGTCAAACAGAGTCTAGCTTGAACCTAAGCATTACTAAGTAGTAAACAGTCATTCCCATATGTTAATTATGCTAGCAGGCTCCTGTCTAAATCAGTTCATTAAGAATATCTCAAGCTAGCAAGCTGTCATTACTAGAAAATAATTAGTTTTCTGTCTTGGGGCTGCACTGTTTCTCTCAGACACAAGTAGTAACTGCACACATTGTGTGATTTATTTGTATTCAGGCCTCCTTAGTTTACCCTTTTGCTGATCTTTTTAAATACTGACTGTGATATACCTACCATGACCCCATTACTCACTAACAGCAGAATTAGGCTGCATGCATTGCTATTATACAGCAATTCACAGCTGACCTGCCTTTAGGTCATTTCAGTAAAGCTCCCCTAGGATCCTTGAAAGGAGAACATGTCAAAAAGCATCCTCATTAGCTATTTTTTCCACCATCTGCTGGGTCTGAATCCCTTGAAGGCTTCTTTTTAAGAATACCCTTTTGGGTCCTATGCTGCATCAGAATGATGATGCAATGGATGCAGGGGGGGAGGAGGGCGGGGGGAGGGCGGGGGGAGAAGAAGAAGACCACTATATTAAAGCCAAGATTCACAACAACAGCATTTATCCCAAGCAAAAATTTGATTGGCCTGGAGTTAAGCTAGCCCAGAAACTATGAAAACTTGGTTTATACTGCCTTCTTGCTGCTCCCCTCATTGATCAAGCGCCTTGGAAATGAAACTTACAATTAGGTGGAATTACTTCCTATGCAAGGATGCAAAAAGGAGTTGGAAGTGGTCAGGTATCACTGTTTAAAACAATCAAAATCCAGCACAACAGCCCTGCCCTCTATTTAGTTTGCAGAGGCAAAGTACCCCAGAGGGGAAAAAAAGCTAGAAAAGGACAGTATTCCTCAACTATAAAATTAACAGGCAAATTGGATTTGTGCATATCACTTCCAATAACTCAAAACTGACCACAGTTCATGGGTTACTAACAGAGCAAATAAAAATGAGCTGAAGAGTCAGCTAATATATGGAATGTTTGGAAGAGTGTGAGGTGGGAATGTTTTGAGGTGGAAATGCATGATTGAGCTGTGAATTTAAACAGCCCTATACTGCAGATAGTTTGGCACAGAGTGCTACATGATTTCCTACTGGAAAGCATGATCTTCACAGTATTTGATTTTTTTTAAATGGTCAGAAATAAAAGCTAAGCCCTACTTCCTGGGAAAATCTTCATTTTGATAATGGTGAAGATGAAGCCAAATAATTGCTTTAAAAATATACATGTTAAAAACAAATCACAGCTGCATAGATGATTATACTGAGCAAAGTAATCCAGAAAAATCACAAGCTAGCACTTATCTTACAACCAAGTAGAAGCAGATTTAATATGAAGCCATAGTTTCTCAAATAAGCAAGCATTTGAGTTTACATCTTAGCATGACGATATAGCTGGGCAGGAATATCATCGTCTCCTAATACAGGAGTCTGATGTCAAAGAGGGTAAGGAAGTTCCTGTTGTTTAACTTATGCACCATGGGATCAGACAGGGAATGTGTCGTTTGTTACAAGTAAGATACATTAGCAAAAGTTGTTACTTTAAAAAATACAAAATGTTTGCACCCAACCCCTTCTGTGGCCTTGCTCCTGGTGCACCAGAGAAATCCTGCTTTGAGGAGCTTTGTTGCAGGAGTCAGAGCAGGGCTCTGTGTACTTCACATGCTAATCCAATCTAACCATTTGGTGCTCATTCAGAAAACTAGAAAATCCGCACACAGTAAAGTTTAAAGGGGTTTCAATACAATTCACTGAAGCCATTATCAATATTGATATTTTAACAAAAATTATATACCTTTTAATATGGTTTCCTGTTGTATAGAAGGTCAAAAAACAAAACAGCTCTCTATCTCCATGGAAGCATGGAATTGATGAAGGAAAAAAACTGCTGCTTTGTTTGTCTATTGCCTATTACAGCAGTATGTAGCTGTTTGCAAACAGATATGTCCTTGTCTGAATTGGGAGCAACCTCTGTGGTGGGGTACTCTGGGAGGTATGCAACATAGCTGGAAACTGAGAAAGTAATTTATTTTGTCAGACCTGGGCAGCTATCAAGGCCATCACCACTCACTATAGAGTGCACTGGGTCACTTGGCACTTCAGAGATAAAATTCAAGTCTTTGTTTCAAACGATTAATTACAATATCAATCAATATAGCTGTTGACACACAGTAGGGCAGTTCTGATTCCAGGCAATAGTTCACACAAATACTGCCCTCTTTGCTACTTAGTTCTCTATGCCTCTTGATGCTATTCAAGTGGTGTGAAATAACATATTTCACATTCCATCTTCTTGTTCTGTGGAAGCCCACCATTTATTATACTGTTTAAGTTATAGGGCTTTATTTGTAGTATAAGAAACTGCCATGGAAATGTTATGATGTTGTAGAATAAGCCTTATGACTTCACTGCAGCATCAAACAGAAAATATTGTGATGGGGAGTAGGGACTCAGAGTGGGAAGAAATAACTAATAAGAAAATATGACAAAGTCACTTATGGAAAACCTATGAGTAAACTACGTTTTAATAGAATATTTTACATTCCTCTCCTCACTCAACTATAAAAGTTGCACTTTAAATATTAAACACTACCACTGTAGCTGTTCCAATTGTCCTTGTATGCATGAACAGAAAGACAGGATGTTATATCCTTAGGGCCATATACTGCTGTCTATTCACAGCAGAACCCCCACTGAAATCAATTTGGCTTCCTAGTGTCAAAAAAATTTAACTTTTTGTCCCTGTAATGCATTTGAGCCGAAAGTGATTAGATAATTTTCTAAGTTCTATCAAGTTTACAGACCTTGTAGTCTTTATTCAAACTGATTGGCAAACTTCAAAAGAATCAATTTCCCTGTATATCAGGGTTGGGGAACCTTTTTTAGGTTGGGGGCCACTGACCCATTGGAAATGCAAAGCACACAAATGAGAAGCAAAATAGGGATGTTAAAATGAGGTAAATTGACTAGTGGAGTAGTCGATGGAATTTCAATTGACTACTCGACTAGTCGATAGGCACTTCCACATTCCTCCTTTGAAACGTACAAGTGCCCCAGTGGGGCTCTTGTATATTTCAAAGGAGGAATACGGAACTCCATGTACAGCCCGGGGCCAGCAGGAAGTCCCGCTGACTCTGGGCTGCATGTGGGCGTGCCAGCTTTGAAATGTACAAGAGTCCTGCAGCAGGGGCTCTTGTGCATTTCAAAGACATGGAGTCCAGGGTCAGTGGGGGACTCAGAGACCCCTGCTGACCCCAGGCTCTGCTGAAATGCTGCGGGAACCCAGGATCAGCTGGGAAGTCTCCAGCTGACCCCAGGTTCTGGGAAAATGCTGCTTGGAACCCGGGGTTAGATGGGGAGTCCCCAGCTGACCCTGGGCTCCTCAATACTTCGGCGTTTTAAGGGGGCAGCACCACACAGCTGATCCCCGGCTCAGCTGTGCGGCGCTGCCGCTTTGAAGTACCCCTTCCCCGCCCTTTGCTGCCTCTCTCTCATAGGGTACGTCTAAACTACACTAATCTTTCAAAAGAGGATATGCAAATTCCCACGGGAAAAAAAATGCGTCCAGACTACTTTCATTTTCAAAAGATCCTCTTTTGAAAATGCTATCGGAAGAAGATATGCAAATTCCCATGGAATTTGCATATCCTCTTTGGAAAAAACTTTGTAGTTTAGACGTACCCATAGAGGCAGCAAGGGGGGGGAGGGGGGAGAGAGAATCAATTAGTCGACAGACTATTCGATAAGCAAATACTTATTGGATAGTCGACTAGTCCTTAACATCCCTAAAGCAAAAAAAACAAACAAAAATGAACAAAAATCAAACAAACCCTCACTGATGTAGTCCCCAACTAAGAAGGAGAAAAGGCACTCCCCACATTCCCTTCGCACACTAATGCCTAGGGGGACCCAGACTAGTAGACTGTGTGCTCCAACCCTGTGGTGGAGCAGTGGGAGGTCTGCGGTGCCAATGTGGACTCCCCAATATTGGGGGGAGCTCTGATCATTGGGGGCCAGATCCAAGCACACCGGGGGCTGCATCCCTGAGGTTCCCCACCCCTGCTGTAAGTGAGTATAATGTAGTGTGGACTATAAATAAATATCCTTAAAGAGAATAATCCTAGCTATTCATGCAAATAAACACATCAGGTCTACTTCTCAGACCAGAAGTACATTGAAATCAACAGGTGCTATATCTGCACTTCTGTTTTTTGCTTAATTTGGTTAAGCTCTTGGATCTTTTAATCTGTATCGGGGGGGAGGGGAAGGGGAAAAGAAGGAAGCAAAAATAAAAAAGGCTTTGATGCATTACAAGAAGCAGCTTTAGTTTGTGCAGTTAACCAAATTCCCCAGCCATCCAAGTAAAAAGAGACAAAATATGAGCAAGTGGGAGAGAGTCTCCTTAAAATCAGGATGAGAAGCCTTCAGCATTCTGCTATCCATTTCAATAGGAGCTGGAGCACAACCCAGAAGATTAGGCTTGATTTAAACTTAAATATTAGATCAAGCTAGTTATGTTGCTCAGGACAATGAAAAAATTTCACACTGTATGCAAGAGTTAGGTCAGCCCAACCCTCAGTGAAGATGTGGCTAGGTTGAGGAAGAATTCTTCTGCTCTTCTAGCCACTGCCTCTTGAACAAGTGGATTAACCACTGCAATGGAAAACCACTTTTGCTTTAGGAAGTGTCTTCATTACACAATGCCGTTCTTTAGCTGTGTTGCTGTAGCAACTGAAGTGTAGACAGTTTAGTTTATTGACTTTACCTAGATGAGTGCAGCATAAAATAGTTTATGACCAAATCAAGAGGGGGCAAAATTTGACATTTGTTTTCCCCACAAGATACTATTTTTGCATTGTTTCACCCAGCTGTATATTTGCCAGTTTTTCATCTCTTCCTATTATTTTAATGAAACTCTAATAGCGTTTTTCCTACTGACATACTAAGATTTTCTAGCTAACGGTTTATCCATATTATAATTTTTTATGAAACAGCCAATTAAGACAGAATGTTACATGACTGAGCAATTGTGTCAAGTGGTTCTCACACACAGAGCAAACATTTGCTACCATTTACATTTATTTGTATATTATCAGTTAGAAAGTAAAATGGAACCAGTAATCCTGGTGTACATGATATGCAAAGAGGTAGCGCTCCGATTAGATTTGTCCCCGGATTCCCATTAGGCTGATTGGTTTACAGTAATTCCTCATTTAACACGATAGATGCGTTTCTGAAAATGTTCGTGCTAAGTGAAAATGTGTTATACGGGGTCAATTTTCCCATTAAAAATAATGGAAAAGATGGGGGTTGTGTTAAGTAGTGGTGGCAAAGTCAATTTTTTGTTGGTGCTGGGTAGTCAACATCAACATTAGATATCTAGCAACACAAGATATCTAGCAACCCAAGTTGCCGCAGTTTGTTAAAACACAAAGATAAACATGTGAGTGAGCGGAAGAGCGCTGTGACCACGTGTATTCATCCGCTCGTGCATATTACCACTGTTTTCACCAGCTTATACCACCACACAAAGTAGTCTGCTACTTGATTATTTTCGTGTTATTTCGGGGACAGTCATGTTAACTGAAAAATGTTCCCCAAAAAATCGTGCTATTGCAAAAACATATTAAGCGGACATATGTTAAATGAGTAGTTACTGTACTTGCAGAACAAAGATAAGGGTTCACCCCATACCACAAATTGCATTAAGGCCCTTAATATTAGAATCCATGAAATAATTTCAAAAGGCCAGAAGGGACAATTATGATCATTTAGTCTGATCTCCTGTGAGACACAGGCCAAAGAGTCTCAATAAAAACTTCACTCAACTATAAAACTTCCTTTAAAACAAAAACAAAACAAAACAAAAAATCACTCTGAAAGTCTCTGAACAGGGCAATTAAAATGAAAAACACAAAGAAATTACTCGTTTTAAATTGCAGAGCATCTGAGGTCCTGACATTTACAGTCATCTGCATGGGCCTTTATCATAGCTAAATAACTATTCTTTAGTACATTTGGTCCCATCTACGGTGGCAAGTCAAGGCATATTACACACACAGTTGAAGTACCACCATGTTTTATTTAAGCATACTGCTTAAGGACATTAACATTTATGGGCAGGATGAATAATTTGCTTCAAGCGTTGCTCAGGTACAGTGGAGAAGTGGGGCTGCAGGAAATCATTTGTGGCTCCCTGATGCTCAGGTGCTCTGCATTTTAGGCTCAAAAGGACACTAGCATAAGTTCCCAAAGTTCTGATGACAAAGAGGACATACAAGTCTGCTCTATCATGCCATGCCCTCACTCCTCTCACATTATGGAGAGAATAGTTGAAGGAGGTGGCTGCTGATACAGGAATCAACAGTTCTATCTGTTGGCAAAGAGGTAGGGAGACAGGCATTAACTGCATTTTGTTTTAGCTGCCTTAACCATGGTATTAAAGAAAATGTCTGGGGAGTCTTCAAAAGAAGTAAGTGTCTTTGGATCTTACAACTTATTTTTTCCCCTGCATCCATCTGTGATACTGATTTAATTGAAGTCCTACTGACAGACACTATAATTGGAGTAACAACCATTCAAGTGAGAGCCAAATATATAGAAATGCTTATTAGAGATTTCATTGACAATAAAAGTGAAATGGACAACTGAGATAATTCACTTTGCACCATTAAGAACCCACAAGCCATCAATGAAGCAGTAACATATTCCATTAGTATTTCTAGTGAAAAGAGAATCCCAAGTTAGTCTGGCTTTTTTTTTTTTACCTGCCTGAATTGTGTCTGTGTCTGATCCCACTGCCATAAATAAAGAGTAATTCCAGTGAAATCAATGGAGTTATACCAGTGTAAAAATGAAGTGGGGGAACAGGTCTTTAGTGTAGGCAGACTAATTTATCAGCTGCCTGTAGTGTCCTGCACTTCTTTAATGAATCCAGTTATAGTAACCATCAATTATATTGAACCTTGGGAGTACAGAGCAGCTACATTCTTGTTGTATACCCAATACCTATCCTGCAATAGCAGGGGAAACTAAAAGCTGCAAAACCTTTCCAATCTTGGACAGCATGGTCTCTCAAGCAATGTCAGTGATCTTAACCATGATCATCATGGAAGATTTCAGTTGCTAAATGCGCCCTTCTTCCAGTTCCCACCTTCCAAACAGGCTACATATATGTTTCAGGAGACACACATTAACTCCCTTTCTATCAGCAACATTAACATCAATTATTATGGCCCCTGAGTTACTGTCCACATAGCATATGCACATACTATGTATATTAGAGCAGATCTTACTGATACAGAACTACTCACACCTAATTTAGACCATTAGGATACTGTGAGAATTGATTTCAGAGCTGCAAATGTGTACGAGCCCCAAATCCAACACTAGCCTCGCCCTAGTATTCTCCCAAAGCGCCAACACTCTGCCATGTATGTTGGAAATTTTAATAGTAACCCAACCATCTGGGGATCCAGCAAGACACACCAAAATGTAGTTGATCTTTTGGATTGGGCCTCACTTGGTTATCTTCACTTCACCCATGACCCAAAACAATGGGGTATTTTTCCATGTTGAGGCGCTAATCTCCTGAGTGCCATCAGCACAGGCCATTATCCACTTCAAGCAATAATCAATATATTAAAAAAAATGGTGTAGTCAACATCCTCTGATCCTCAAAGATGGAGTAACCATACGTATTGCGAGCACCAATAAAAATCCTCTGGAACTGTTGGAAAGCAAACTTGCCTGGCTTTACACAGTTCACGGACTGTTCATATCCCATTATTTGTATGCTACACACCATTTCTACTGAGGAACCTCATGTCCAGTACACCAAAGTAATTTACGAAGCTGCCACTGGGTCTATGCCAAGTGACTGTTATAAGAGCTACATTCTTTGCCTAGATGAGGGGGCACAACTCCTCAAGCAATATGAAGAAAGTGGCAATCCAGATAGCTCGCATACTTCTAGAAGAAGAAGAGTGGGGGCCACTGCCCAACTAAACATGTTAACATCCAGCCACAAACTCTGGGTGCAAATCTAAAAAGTTGGGGCTCTGCAGAAGCTTCCACTAGCACGCAATTACCCAGTCTCTTCAAGCAGCTGATAAATACAACAAAAGCAGATCAGTACTAAAAGCTTAAAGGAGAGGTGAAGACAAAATGGCAGCAATACAAACAGCATGTACCTGAAATTGAAGACTTCTAGCCTCACTGCCGAAGAAACAGAAAAGGACAGTCAAATCAATGAAAGCAGGTAGAGCCTGTGAGCTTGACAATACTCCCCCAAGTTCCTGAAGAACTTTGTGGGTGGGGAACCTAGCAGATTATTAGCCATCTTTTTTGTTCAGTCATCCAGGAGACTAATATACCTAAAATTTCTTGCAGAGCAAAAGTAATACTTTGACAAAACTGGAGAAAGATCACAGATTTCCAACAAGTTACTGATCCATCCCTTTGCTAAGCTCTGTACACAAATTATACTTGAGAGTCTCATCCTTCAAAGAACTGCCCCTTCTGCGGAGGACGCCCTGAAGGGATTTCAGATTGAATTACACTCCCTGTGATCAAGTGCTAGCACTCTACAACTTTAACAAGAATGGCTTCCATGCCAGGCCAAAAGACAGAAACAGTTGCTAGGTCTTACTGCTGCATATGAGACAGCCTGGCAAATAGGTCTGCTTTACAGTCATTGGCTCTACTCCAGTGGGTTGTCATGGCTGTGGAACTGTTGCTGACCTGCCGCTGGTTCCAAGTTTGACTAAACTACACACCTCCCTGGATGATCCAAAACAGATTGGCACAATCCTAGCACCAACACTTAGGGGTGTGGAACCTCTGGCCCATGAGCAGCATCTGGCACCCTGCTTAATTTCATCCAGCCCATGGCAAGTCTCCACCCTGGGGACAGAAGCCCTCAGCCTTGTTCCCTCCTCCCCACTCACTGAACTAGAGCTGCAGGTGCTTCTGACTCATGGCAGCAAAGGAAGCTTAGTACTCTGCTTGCAGGCACTGACCCCACTAGCCAGTATTCATGGCCAATGGGAGTTGCAGGGCAATGCACAGAGCCACCTGCCTGCACCCCCCAGAAACCTTGGGAACATGCTGCCTGTGGCCCCTTCGGGGAGTAGCAGTGGCACAGGCCCATGGAGCTCAGCCCCACTGAACAGGAGCTGCTCAATGTAAGTGCCCCATACCCCTGCCTGCACTACAACCCCCTGCCTCAGCCCCCAGCCCCCTCCTACTCCCAAACTCCTACCCAGACCCTGCACCTTACCACAACCTCCTGCCTGGAACCCCCTCCAATACCCAAAACCCTTCATCCCCAAACCCACTCCAGAGCCAGTTGGAGCTTTTACCCCTTCCTACACTCCCACCACTCTGCCCCTGCCTGAAGCCCCCTCCTGCATCCTGAACCCCTCATTTTTGGCCCAAGCCTCTACACATCTCCCTCTCCTTCACAGGGCTTTATGTGACACATGACTTTTGTGGAGGGCGGTGAAGGGGAGATTAGTGGTCCATGATGGGAAAGAGGTTCCCCACCCGTTTTACAACTTTTTCACAAGTTACCTTCCCAACCCACTGCTTGGCACTTTATGTATGCAAATATCACCATCTGTCTAGGAGTACAAGATTAGGATTTCAAACATCCAGAAGTCCTGACAGCCAACAGAAAAGAAAGGCTCACTGTTGCAAAACTAGAGACTTAAACCTGGTATCAAAGAGACAGTTTCCTTCTACGCTATACAAAGGCCAAAGAACAGATCCCCTGCTTCCTGGACGACAACCCCAAAGCCTGTGTATCTAGGTGTTACACTGGACCATACCTTGAATTGTGAGGAGCATCTTACCAAGACAGATTGTTTCTCATCTTTTTTTTCAGCGATTAGCAAACTAGCTAGGTTCTTCCTGGGGAGCCAATGAGTATTCATAACTCTGCTAGACAACAGAAATCATGGTCTTAATGATGACACTGGATTTATAGTTTATTACAACAATCTGTAACCCACTAACTCTCCTTTTGGGCTATGACTACAGGGAGTTAATGGACCACTTTACCTTGATTGGTCCCTTACCTAGCACTTACTCTTCTTATGCTACAGTATCTGTTCAACTTTGTATTCAGTGTGTGACATTCTGAGTACCTTTCCTAGACCTAAGGAAGGGCTTTGTGTGGCTTGAAATCTTGTCTCGCTCACCAACAGAAACTGTTCCAATAAAAGATTTACCTCACCCACCATGCATTAATTCTGTTGATGCCAAGAAGAAAAAAAAAAAACCACAGCCGAGAGCGAGAGAGGCTCTGTAGGGCTAACAAACAAAAAAGCAGCAAAACTTAGGTTTGGTCACTAAGCCAAGAAGCTAGAACTCAATGCATACAGAGAGGAAAACATTTACGTAAGAAGGTACTGTTTTTACCTACTGTGATTGCTTCTCAGAGCAGAGCTGTTCTATAAACCTTTTTCTTTCCATGAACATTATTTTCCTACATCCAAATGTTTTCAGATATCAAAATACCTACGTTCCTTCTTGTCTGATGGAGTGAGACTTAACATTTATCCTTAGCTATTTACAGCTTTTCCATTAACTTTTCTAGTCATGTTCTATGCAACAGTTTTACTTGTGCATATGTGCACAGTTACATTTTTGAAATGTGAAGTCACCTCTGTCTCCTGGAACAGCATACCAGAACGCTAGACAGGGTGGCGCTAGAGCATGGCAGGATTCCCTATCGGTCTAGCCCATGTACAGGGTTTCATATTCCTGTAGGAGCACAGACTGAATTCCCACATCTCCATGTCTATCATGCTTCCATTAATCATTCTCCAAACTTGTTAGTCCCATTTCCATACCTGGTCTTATCTGCAAAGGGTATAGTCACTTCATTTGTCTCTCTTGTTGCACTGACATTGAGTTCTCTGAACAGGGAAGAGGTAGGGAACTGCAGTGTATCACTAAATGCCAGGAAAATTAAGAAGTTTGGATTTTGCGCCACTTGCCACAAAGATCAGCAATTTCCTCCTGTGTTCACTTCAGGAACAGGGAATGAGATCACAAGGTCTTACGGAGTGGGTTGTACCATATGAGCCTGTTCATTTTTCTATGGTCTCCTGGACTATAGGGTACTCCACAACAGTGGAGCAGACAGCCTCCACAGGCCCCTGGGTCACGTGGAAGGGGAGGGTGGCTTCGCACTCCTGTGCCCTCCTGCGATGGGGCGCCCCAGCCCCGCACTGAAGCTAAGAGAATGGCCTTGGCCCAGCTGGCCGAGAAGGCCCCGCAGCCCTGCTGGGCATGCTCTCACTGGAGACAGACTATAAAAGCCTTGGGAGTAGTTCAGTGGGGGCTGACCACCAGAGGAGAAAGAGCTCAGGCCTGAGCTCCAGAGCAGCCTCAGCAGCAGCCGCTGGAGCAGCAGCAGCGACAGCCCAGCCAGGGAGGCTGCCTGGAAGGGCCTGACCCAACAGAGCAACCCTGCGGGAACTGAGCGGCATGCCAGGAACAGAAGGAAGGAGCTCAGGGTGGAGGATTGTCCTCCAGGAGCTCGGAGTGTTTTGGCAGGAATCCCCGCTGAACAGGCAGCAGAACCTTCCCCTGCCAACAGGGCCCTGGGCTGGGACCCGGTGGAGTGGGAGGGCCTGGGTCCCCACTCCACAACAAACCAGCTCCCAAGCAATTGGGAGGTTTCCGCTTGGACTAGGCCTCCAGGCTGTAAATACCCTGCTAGAGGGAACTGTGCTTTGAACTTGGCCTGTAGGCTGTATACACTCTGAGAGAGGTACATTTGCTATGAACTGAGCCTATGGGCTGTGTTTTCCCTGGAAAAAGAGGGCAGTGACCCAAATTTTGGGGGCTTCTGGACCATCCAGGGGGCATGCCCCTCGACGTCTCCCCCAGCCATTAGCACTTCTCAGAGCACCTGGAAGAGTGCTCCAGTAGCTAATTAAAGGACCTGGGAGCCCCAAACACCCTTCATCTCTCCCCTCCCCTGTTGGTAGACCTGCTCCACAATAGCCACTTCCATATGCAGCTGGTCTTCTCTCACCTCCCAGGTTCCATGGACGAGCTCCTCATGTGCTCACCCAAAGTCCTCTTGGTCAGCAAGATGATAGGACAACCATCATTTTGAGAGCAACTTTGCAATGAAATACAAATTCCCTACATATGTGCACCACAGTATCACCAGGCTTCCATATGACTGGATGAGGCAGGGCAGTCAGTTTGCCCAGATATTTATTAAAATCTTTCACCGATATTTCTTTTCTGTCTGTGAAGGACAACAATTTTAAACTGTGCAGGTGCCATACTTCTAAACAACCACATCCCTGCTTTGAAAACAAAGAGCCAGATATTTTTTAAACCCAATTCCTGCAGAGGCACTTCTTTATGAACTTCTTCACTGAACCAGAAGAGCTAAGCCTCTCACAGACTGTCTTGTTTATGGCATTTTTTCCTTGTCGGAAACCTAAGGAAAAATATTCTCAGCTCCTTCTTGCTCCTGTGAATGTTTCCAGTGAGATGAACTGACAAACAGCTCCAGCCACTTTTGTCTGAAATTGTGTCAGTGACTAGACTATACAAGGCACATGCAGTTACAATTAGAGTTCAATAATTAGGATAACAGGATTCCTATCACTTTTTCTTACACTACAGGAAGGGATAATTCATTCAAACTTGCTCAGAGAGTGATCACAGTATACAAGGCCACCACCTTCTCTGAAGGGAGAGAAATTTGTGGCAATACAGAGGTGGCAGGAAACCTGTCCCACTTCCTCCTCCCAGCTCATTCGTGGTCAAATTATTGTTAAAAGGTACCCACCACATTGAATTACCTTCCTGCCTGAGGGAAAAATAAATCATGTTACTGAAGCTCAAGATGCATTAAATGCCTTATGGCTAAGGCTATAACAGGGCTACTGAACACACAGCCCGCAGGCCACATGCAGCCCGTGGCCCATTTGTTTGCGGCCTGCAGTTCGGTTTGGGTTTACATGGGGCTCAAGATGCGACCCACAGGTGGGATCCTCTGGGAATATGCTCCACAATGGCGAGGCATCTCACAGGCAAGCATTGAAAGACACAAGCGGATGGGCTGGCTGGAACAGAAGGGTACAGGGTGTTGGCGTTTCTAGCCCCAAGGGAAGAGGTGCTGGGAATGCCGGGGCATTGTGGGAAGTGCTTTGTATTCATGCCCATCAGTGTGAAAGAAGCTACTTGCATACATTTGCATATATATATTTGCATGTATATGCAACCACACTTAAGTTGCGGCCCTCGGCATGTGCTGTGAGTATCACTGTGGGCCCTGGGGCTTCCAAAGTTGAATAGCCCTCGGCTACAATTTAGGTCACAGGTCTTTTTAATAATAGGCATGGACAATACACAAAAATTCACAGCCTCTGACCTGTCCATGACTATTACTAAAAAGACTCATGACTAAAACTTGAAGGGGTGAGGGTTGCTGCTGGGGGATGCCAAGGAAGCTGCCGGGGAGAAGCAGGTCTGTGGGGGCCACTGCTACTCTGGTTGTCCATAGACTGTACAGTGGCCAGTGCAGCTGGCCCCAGAGCCAGCTGCTTGCATAGCCTTTGAGTCAGCCACACTTGCCCCAGCAGAAAAGTCACAGAATCCGTCACACAGAGAACTCTACTCACAGAAAATCCATTGAAAAGGATGATATGGACGTAGTGTATTGCTCTTCTAACCCAAACCCTAAATCAGAAAGTACATTTAAACAGCAGCTGGGAAGCGTGATTCCAGCTTGGGTAGAAATGTGTGCACTGGCTCTGCATGCGCTAGTGCATTAAAAATAGCAGTGCATCTGAAAAGATATGGGCAGCAGCTTGGACTAGCTGTTCGAATACAATCCCACCCAACTCTCTGGGTACATATTTGGGCAACTACCCTGATCTGCCAACTGCGCAATTGCAGCTATTCTAGCTCTGCTTAAGCCAATGCATTAAAAACAGCAGCATGCATGTGTGTGTATGATCCCCAGCACTGGTAGGCAAATCTCCCTGCTGCTGTGTAGACTTATGCTGAGACAGGCTTCTTCCCTGCTACAGCCTCTGTGCCAGGAGCTAAAAACAATACAGCAGATACTGAAAGCAAATACCTTAGGAATGATTGGAGAAGCATCTATAAACACACTAGGGGGACCTATACAACTGACCAGAACACACACCCATAGGACCTCTATCCTGACTTGTACAGTGGCTGATATCTAGGAGAGCGCTCCTGGAGCCTTTCCCTGCTGCCTTCCCACTGCCAGAAATCCTACTGCTGGAGTCTGTACAGAGAAAAAGAATCCAGCAGTGAGAAACACCACCACATAAAACAGCAATGCAGTAGAGAGCAATGTAGGGTACATATCCACAGAATACAGGTGTATCTTCACTGAAATAGTGTCTCACTGCTAATTATACCCAGGCTGGGGGTGCACACCAAAAGAATTGTCAAGTGCAGACATAACTTAAGAGTTGTATATGGTCGCTCCATCTAGCTTTTGCACAATTTTCATTAGTTTGTTTTAGATAATGTAATGGACCTATATATTCTACCAAAATAATATAAGACTGCATAATTATTTGTATAATTGTAAATGATTCTCCTTTTAAAAACAGTTTCACTTGATATTGCAGTTATTTGTTTTTTGTAAATGGTGAGTTAACGTATCTTACCATTTCTTTTTCTAAACGGATAAAAACTTTGATCTAGTGCAAGCCTTGCTAGGAGTAGAGACTTTTTACCTAACTTAGTTACGAAGAATATTCAATTCAACAAGGAAGTTTAATTCATTTAGTTATGAAAATTAAATGAGCTCAACAAGGTACATTTGATTTGCCTCAAGAGGAAAAAAATCTCTGCAAGGGAAGAAATGTGAAGTTCTACTGCTCAATAATGGAAAGCTGGAATCAGGACCTCAGCGTTGCAACCAATCCTCAGGCACCATCTTTAGACAACACGCTGAAACCTCTGCCTGACCCACAGCTGTAATACTAATGGCATACTGCAGCCAGGCCCTTGATGAGATGGACAGGCAGCAGTCTCATTGGGTGCCTGGACTATACACAGGCCCCACTGGAAGAGGAAGCTCTCTACACAACAGGCCCCTTGCTGCCTAGACTGCCTTGCTGCTCTAACTGACTCGGTTGCCCTGCCATCTTGCCTGACCCTGCCTCACTGGACCTTGCCTCCCCAACCAGTAGGGTTGCCAGATGGTCTCCCAAAAAATACCAAACACACAGGCAAACAAAAAACAACCCCACCCCACCAAACACACATCCTGTGTGACTACTACCAAGAGCCACCAAGCTGGGAACAAAGGGGGAGGCAGCAGAGCCTGCTCTGCAAAACAGCCGCCTGCTACCCAAAGCAGAGAGAGGCAGACCCCGGGACAACAGAATGGCCGGGGGGGGGGAGGCGCGGCCAGGGGTAGGAAGGTGACTCCCCCATAGCCAGGTCTTTGGGTGTCCCAGTGGGAAAAAGCTGAAATTCCACCCCAGTCAGTTTTGGCTGAGAGCCCATGGAAGGCACCTAAACGCAACTACAAAGCACCTGCAGGCTTCTCTCCTGGATTATGGCGCCACAACGCGCTTGAACAGCGCTCAGGAGCAGGGACAGGGCTTCTCCTCCTCCCCAAGGCATCACTCCTCCTCAGATGCAACCAGCTGAGGGCTCCCAGCGCCGATTGCGCCCCGCCTCCCAGCCACTCCCCAGCCTCTGGCACGCAACCAGAGGCTCCCAGTA
This sequence comes from Rafetus swinhoei, assembly GCA_019425775.1. Lineage (NCBI taxonomy): Eukaryota > Metazoa > Chordata > Testudines > Trionychidae > Rafetus > Rafetus swinhoei. Next base: position 158,188,620 of record CM033424.1, read on the forward strand.
CCGATCGCGGCCCCGCCTCCCAGCCTGGGACTCCCTCTGATTGCATGCAGAAGCCTGGCGGGGCCGGGGGGAGTGGCTGGGACTCCCAGCCACTCCCCCCACCCGGCTTCTGCATGCAACCACAGGCTTCCAGCTGGGAGGCAGGGCTGCGATAGGCTCTGGGAGCCTGTGGTTGCATGCAGAAGCCCGGCAGGAGGAGTGGCTGGGAGCCCCAGGCACTCCCCTCGCCCCCGCCAGCTTTTGCACGCTACCTCAGGCTCCCAGAGCCGATCGCAGCCCTGCCTCCCAGCTGCTCCCCCTGCCAGGCTTCCGTCCGGCGCCCATCTGGAAAAACAGAAAATACCGGACATTGCACATGTCTGGTATTTTCTAAATTTTTTTACCAGACAGAAGGCGCAAAAACCAGACTATCCAGTAGAATACCGGACACCTGGCAATCCTACCAACCAGGGTCATCCTTAGGATTTATGGGGCCCTATGCAGTACTATTTCACTGGTGCCCCTATGCCCTACTGCAGCCTGGGCAGGGGAAGAGGGGAAGTGTGATATCTCTTAAAAAAAAAAAATGTGATTTTTTTAAAGCAAATGTTAAACTCTGGTAAATTCAGAAGCTGACAATACATACTTTGGGCTGGCAAATGCCTGTTAAATGGCTTCATTACCACTTCAATGGCTCTTCCGCAGGTTCAGTGTTCTGCTAATAGGTCTGGCAGGCTTTTTCACTTTTAAGTTAACTAGATCCTCTCCAGAGAAGCAGAGCCATAGAACAGAGATAGGAAGAGGTGGATGGTGGGCATTAAAACCCAGTAGTGCCCCAAATTTGCTGATGTCCTACGCAGCTGTGTATCCAGCATACGGCAAGGAAGACCCTGTCCCCAACTCACTGACTTGATTGTATGTGCCAGCTACTGACACCTGTGCAAACTCAGATAATTGCCCTGGATTGTAGACTGACCGTACATCTGGCTACCCAATCACAAATGCACCATTTACTATAGCTCTGGACTGCCATCTTACCTGCCTCAGCTACTGGGCATTATAGCTGGGAACAATCATACAGAGCCTAGACTCGGTATGGCACATAAGCCATGCCCACTATGCCTAGACACACAACACATCACCAGAAACTGGTGTTGATGTCACACAAGATTCTCATGAACAAAATCTTCGGGGGATCATTACAAATCCACCCTAGTTTTAAAAAAACAAAAACCACACACCACATTATTCCTTTCCACACAACAAAGCTCTCTTGTATTTCTGCAAATCTCCTTGGACAATTAAATTTCATTCAAAGAAATATGAGGAACTGGTAGGTCTGAGGAAAAAAAAACCAACCATGTGGATGTTGCATTAGTTACCTACCATTTTTGCAGATGGGGCAGCACTGATCTGGCTCATACACAGGATCCACACATTCAGTCTGAGGACAAGCTGATACTGTGCAGAGAACTTCACCATTAGCTTCACAACGGCATTTCTCACAGGGGGAAACCTGAAACACAAATCCATTCATCTTTTAATCTTGAATTTTCATCCTTTTAATTCTTCCTTTCCTCCTGTATTGTCTTTTCCTCTGTCTTTTACATGCATCTTGTCTTCTACAGTTTCAACAAAAGTAGCAGTCTCAGTTTAGGGCACCAACCAGGCTAGCCCCTAGCAGTGTTCTGAATCCAAGCTCCAAACTGAGCAAAGCAAAAAAGTTCTGAGGAAGAGAATCACTTGAGACCATTAAGCAATAGTTGGAAGATGTTCCCCCGGGCTCCAAAGGACTGATGTGGCATTAACTTAGAACTAGTCTTTTAAACTAAAATTCTGATTTTAAAATAGATTTATGATTACGTTTTTCCTGACATACAGTAGTTGTCATTATGCTTTTCTGATAAAAACCAAAATCCCAACATTCTCCACAGGAAGCTCAGACCAAAAAAAAAGTTCTCTCCCCTCAAATTTTCTGTGAAAACCAAATATTGGTAGCTATGGAAAATACCAGTTGAAGTGTACACATAGAAACATTTCGAGAGGAATAAAAGTACGGTCATGTTTTGAAGAAGTTAAAAAGCATGAGTGGTTTAAAGGAGCTTTGTGGGACAGTGGAAAAAACGATACTTACTTAAAAGTACCATTTAAACTCAGGCTTGACCCTACTCCTAATGAAGTCAATGGGGGAAAACACATTGATTTAAATGGAACAAGAGCAAGTTGGACATGCAAGTAATTGCAGGATATGTAACCCCTTCCCACACTCTCAATTTTATAAAATACTCCCTTATCCTCTTCTGCATACATCTGTCTCGAGTCTCATAAGTGCACATATACCCTTCAGAAGAGGTAGGGGTATTAGACACATAAGGGCCATTTCATAGGGCTGGTCTCTCCACTCATTTGAGAGTGTGATTACTACTACAGTACCCCAATGGCATTGGTACAACTCCACAGAGTTAAAGGAAGGACATTGTTAGAACGCAATTTCCAGTAACATCGCCCCGTTTTCAAGATCTGAATATCTTCAACACCCAACATTTTCCTGTTTCTAGAAATAAACTTGAGGTTCTGAAGTGCTCAGATAAGGTTCTGCCTCCTTCTCTCATGCCATTTGTAATTCCAAAACACAAAGGCTACGTCTAGACTGGCATGATTTTCCGCAAATGCTTTTAACAGAAAAGTTTTTCCGTTAAAAGCATTTGCGGAAAAGAGCGTCTAGATTAGCGCAGGGCGCTTTTGCGCAAAAGCACTTTTTGCGGAAAAGCGTCCGTGCCAATCTAGACGTGCTTTTTCGCAAGAAAGCTCCGATCGCCATTTTAGCCATTGGGGCTTTTTTGTGCAAAACAATTCTGGGTTGTCTACATGGGCCCTCTTGCGCAAAAGCATTTAGAGAAGTTTTGCTCTACAGTTCTTAAGGTGAGATATTTTTCCTTGGATGCACCACCAATTTCCTGAATCTGCCATGTGATCTATAGTACATACTTCACTGCAATTTGCTACTTAAAAGCATTTGCGCAAGAGGGCTTTTGCCCGAATGGGAGCGTCATTGTATTTGCGCAAGAAGCACTGATTTTGTACATTACAAAGTCAGTGCTCTTGCACAAATTCAAGCGGCCAGTGTAGACAGCTGGCAAGTTTTTCCGCTTTTGCGGAAAAACTTGCCAGTCTAGACACAGCCAAAGAGTTGCAAGATTGTGTGGGAGGTGGTATTGCTATCCTCACTTCTGTGCCGCTGCTGGCCGAGGCACTGCCTTCAACAGATCAACCTCAATCAAGAAATCAAATCTTGGGGCTAAGTTCATCAAGAGTCTAAATTGGCACAATTCCATAGACTTCACAGAACTTGGGCACATTTAAATAAGTGATGAATCTAGCTCTGTTCTCTGACAGCTTGTTAAGAACAAAAATGGGTATTCCCTCTTCAATTATCTCATATACTATAGTACAACCAACTTTTATATCATTTTTATATCCTTGTATTTGAAACAGCAATCAACACTGAAAAAATTAGGATGAAATTTTATAAGATTGAATAAATGTTAAGCTTCTTTTAATTCAGCAGCTTATTTACTGAAATTTCAACTTTGACAAAACTGTTTGCCTCAAAAAAGCATAAGTTACCCAGAACAAGAAGCCATTTAATAAAGTATTATTGACACTGTGCAGGAGAGACAATCCTGATTTCAAAAGTCTACTTCTGACCAGATACATTTTCATAGAGATGCATTTGCCTCTTAAATATTATGTGTTTTTGAATATCACACTCTTCAAAAACTGAACTCTTTATCATAAACAGATACTATGATGATATGGGTTATGAACACTTTTGCATATAATATATGGCAGGTTATTTCAAAGAAATATTTACAATGATTATGTAATGAGAACTGTGATCTCTAACATGAAGTTTTGCTCTACAGTTCTTAAGGTGAGATATTCTTCCTTGGATGCACCACCAATTTCCTGAATCTGCCATGTGATCTATAGTACATACTTCACTGCAACTTGCTAATTAGAAGCACCTTGCACTTTCATAAGGAAGAGATTTAGGGAGCTGGTACATGCAGGGAGCTGGCTTAAGAGCTGGCTCCCCACAAGCACTGGCTCCTGCCAGCCATAACAGTTCCTTCACTTTGGATTTCATTGTGCAAACATTCATGTTTGTGCAAGTGCTCACCATCAGTTATAGTCTATGAGAGAGAGCAGTCCCATACAAGCTCTTCAACATGAATAGGAGTTGTACAATGTAATAATCCTTTATGTACTCATTTTTCTACTCTATTTTGTAAACCCATTGGAGAGTTAGGGATGAAGAATACCATGTAAGTGCTAAGTAATATTAATCACCACAACAGCAACTCTTCCTATGCCAATATATAAAAGAACCAATAAGAAGCAGATACATCTGACTTAGTTAGCCAGGCAGCCATAAAACCTATAGGAAATTGCAGAGGTTGACTTCTTGAAGGTTAACGGGAAGATTATGAACACTTGTACTAGAAAAGTATTTATACACCTCAGAAAAGCAAATACAGTAAGTGTGATGGATAGGAGTGCTGGCCAGCACCCGGTGACTCAGGGGTGAAACTCAGGTACCTAGCAAGGGTGTTGCCAAGGGGCCAGAAGAACCAATGGGGATACAGCACTGAAATTTGAATTGGATAGATACCTGGTCTGCTCTTCCTTTGTGGGAATTTCTAAGAAAAGGGCTGGAAAGAGCAGATGCAGGGATCAGAATTACCCTGCCTATAAAAATATTGGCTATGGGAGTGAACTACACCTTGAAGTACAGATCAGCACATATCATGAGTAGAGGGAAAGGTATCTAGTTGCGATCAGATTTTTCTTTAATTTTGGTTGTTTGGTTTAAACTTCTCTGTGAATCCATGCTTTCCTTCCCCCATTCACTAACAGAGTTGTTCCCAGAGATTTTCTCTGTGTTTTAATTGGTTTTACTTAGTTGCTCTGTACACCTAGCAGCCAAGTATGCTTTATCAAGTATATCTTTTGTTTGTTTAAAAAAGTGATTTTTTTTTTTTTAGGTGATGATTTGATTCTTGAGTCCAGGAAAGTAACCGGGGGTGTCTCTGTGTGTATTTGCCTGCCTAAGACTGGGTGGTCAGCTACTAGAGACTGCAGCTTGTTTCTCTTTTTTCAAGCTCTTTTGGGGCAACAGAGCTTGGGTATACCCCTGGGGAAGGAATTCATGTGTTCCCCCTCCTGTTTTTTTAGGGTGAAATCACTTGATGGTGGCAGCTTTGGTTCCCCCCCCCCCACACACACACACACTTAGAGCCAGTGCAGCTGTGACTCTGGGGAGGTTTTTTTTTTTTTGTAAGCCTAGTCTAGAGAGGCAAGGTATGTAAGGTCTTTGCAGGCCCCCCCCATCTTCTGCACTTGGAGTGCCAGAGTGGGGAACAGCCCTGACAATAAGTATGCAAGGACATAAGTGGATCAGTTAAGGTGTCCCTAAAAGCATAATACAGGCAGCATGCCAGATACTCAGCTGCTGAAATCAGTGGAGCTGTGACATTAAATTGAGCTGTGAGAGCACCAAATGAGGATGTGGCCCAGCCTGCATACCAAAGTACTTTGCTTTAGGCTTTTTTCCCCCCCAATGGCCTTCAGAAAAAAAAAATCCACCAGGGTTACAGAAAGTGAAAGTTTTTTATTTGAACTTTAACAAGAAAAAATTAATCCAGAAAGTGTACATTTCATTCCTTGCATCTCTGAAAAATCAAGTTAAAATCTATAAAGCTATATCCATTTACTTTTTGGTTGTTTTTCTAGTAATGTTCATTCCAGTTCCTCCCCCGCAAGAGAAAATGAACATAGTTAGGCTGACAAGTATTAATACATCCACCTTTTTTAGTCTCTCTCTGTGGCTTCAAAGTACCACAAATGCTTTGAAATCCATCTGGATGTGTTATCTTCTAGAATTTCAAGTGAGTTGCTCATAAATTAAGTTATTTGATAGGACTAAAGTCATGATCAAGCAAAATCTGCAGCAGCTTTGGACTTTTACCTAATAGGACGCAAGTAGATCAGTTAAGGTTTCAGCATTATTAATTTATGTTAACAACAGCTCTAGAAATTATTCTAATTTCTGACCCTTTGCAGGGGAGAGGGAAGTGTCATTAAGTGTAGGAGTAGACTAAATTCTGAAGTGATTTATAAAGTATCCAATTTGACGCTAAGTAAAAAGCCCAGTAATGATCACTGGAATGTTTTTTTTTTTAAAGTCCAATACAAATAAAGAACCATATTGGTATGTCCATCTTCATTGAGGAATTCCATTTGAATCACAGTTGAGAGACTGTTCTTTTGGTCCCAATCCCATTAAAGCTGTCTATATGCTGAAACTTCATACCCCAACACAGCCTCCCCAAAAAAGCTATAATGCAAGGGGTAGATAAAGCCATCTTTATTAGACTTCTGAGTTTGAATTTTGTTTTTTCCAGTTTTGCTTTGCAATATTTATTTTCTTTTTTAAACACTAGTAAATATATGCTTCCACATACACACAAATACAATCAAAGTCTGTATGCAGAGGCAGGAATGGAGTGAGACAAACCAGACTTCACAGAAACAGTAGCACTTCGTAAGCAGTGGTAAACTCTCTTCTCTTGGAAGATTTTTTTTAAATATATACATGCATGTACACAATGCACCTTTGTGCATGCATACACATGAATATACATAAAATGTCATGCAATCATTTAAGCAGTCAATTTTTCCCCACTTATCAGAATCAGACTCATTGCCATTAATGGAATATATGAATTCCAACATAAAGAAAACAGAATTATCTGTTTACAAGTACTCCCCCTGACCTAAATCAAATAGTAGACAGAGTACTGTACTTAACATCCATAAGACACTTGTGACTACAGTTATAAAAATGGCTTCCAATACTAGAAACAGTTATTTCTGTCTTCAGTTATGCATGGATTTAGTGTTGATCCTATTGCACATGTAAGTTACTTCCCCACCATCTTCATTGTAATGGTATATGAAAGTAACCAGGCCTACTGTTTTGCACCTACCGTATTCTAGGCAGAGTTAAGGCCTAGCTATGTGGTGTCAGTATGATAAATCATACAGGCAGCAATTAAACTACTATATAGTTGTAGTTATTTTCCTTATTTCACACTGAACACACTCATTCCTAGTCATACTGTTCATACCTGGCTAGCAGAGCATGAATAATTGGAAAGAGGCACTATATTATGGGAAAGTTTCATTTAGAAGTGCTAGAGTCAGAATGGGGAAAAACAAAGCTGAAACCCAGATCTTTTTCAGAATTATGTTTTATCTAAGGGCACTTCCCAGTATTATATGTCTAAAGGTATCAGACATGATTATTGTCCGTCACCAGTGAGCCTGTGGCTTTTATTCTTCCAACACACACTAAACTTAATAAACCTAACCACATTTTAAGGATGCGCTACTGGCCACAGAATAAGATTCTAACATTAAATGAAGAGGGGCTGGAAAACTGTGGAACAAGCACACATTTAAAAATTCCAACATTAATCTGTTGAGATCTGGAAACAACATATGCAGGAAAGCGTGTTAAATTGACTTTGCTTCTGAATGTATTTTGCTGAAATAGTAAGGATTTCAAACTCGGGTCCTAAAAGGGCACACCAACCACACACATTTAAAGTTATTTCTTCCATTTTTAAAAGGAATAAGTTGCTGTACGAAGACTTATGATGCTGGGGAGGAAAAAGAGGAGATGACCCACAGTTTGGTGGCATATGCCTTGAACAGTGCTAGTATTCTGAGCACAATCACCCCACGATGGGAGGAAGTGCTCCCATTTATTCTCTGGACAGAGCCATTCTTCAGCTTTTTTAGAAGGTGAAGAATATGAAATGCATTCACAAGTTCCTAAGACTGCAAATACCACAGATGACATAAAAGAGATAAGCAGTGTATTTATAACCTTCATTAAAATATTTTTTCTCCATCTACACACACACACTATATGTAACAGGCATAAACTCCAAAATTCTGGGCTGAATTTCTAACTCCCTTTATTATACCCAACTCCCAAAAGTTCAGGAATATTCAGATCTCAGTTTTGATTAGGCCCTTTTCTAGCAGGTGCACGCACAACAGTACCTGTTTACAGAATTCAGCTATAATGAAAATCTGTTTATATGGAAGGAAAGAATGAACAAGCAACTGTACAATTAGGCCTTAAGTCAAACACTGTTTCAATACACAAGATGCACTGCAATGATAATGAACATCTATCACTAAAGTTTTCTATAAAAACAAAATTTAAAAAATGCTTCATTTTTAAAGTATTCCACTGGAAGTATTCCACTGGACAGAAAATTTGACTCTAAGTATTGCCATAATCTCTCTCTGAATCTGAACCATATATTCTGATTAATGCACCAATGTCCATAGTCATGCCCACAGAAAATTATGTAATGATATCCCAATTTGAACACTCTAAAAATGGATTAAAGTATGCATTGCTGTCACTAATTGTCTATATAATGAAAACCAGCCCCAAATGACAATTAAGTTTCACAAAGAAAAAGTTTTATGGTTAATATTATAAAATAAGAACTGTAAACGTAATGGTGAAAATGTAATGAAAATCCTGTGGAAGTGAATGGCACACACACATTAATGCTGAATGGCTTCATTGTGCGATGTTTTACTACTATAAATATCAAAGGAATTAATAGAGATCATCTCCCTCACTTTAAAGTGTTATGGTTTCACTGAACCAGAAAGGTCATATTTAAGAGAAAACTTATACAATCCTGTATGTGCAATATAAAAAAGAAAAATCCCTCTCTAAGAAACAGTTTCAAGAACATAAAGTCACTTTAAAATGACATACCAAGTCTCAAAAACGAGTTTTTAAAAAACCCTTACCATGAATTCTTCTAGTGTTTGGTAGGTCTTTCCTCTGAACTCACAGTAGTTCTTCCTCTCTTTGCACTGTGGGCAGCATTGACTGGTATCTACATGAATACACCGCGGATGGAGTTTTGGGCACTCTGGTTGAATGCACAGAGGTCCCTCTTCAGTACAAAGGCAAGGGCAGGCTGAGGGACCTGGTGTAAACTTCTCCCCAATAGCGTAAACGAAGCCACTCTCATCCACACAGCCTTTCCCACGGTAGTCTGGATAAGCGTACTCCTCTGGGGGCTCAGGCGTTGTACTAGCAACAACTTCTGGGAGGGATGATTCTTCAGCTGCCTGAGGTTCTTCTGGAACACCATCCCTTTGCTCCTGTGCTTGAATGTTCCCTGATTTACTGCTTGTTCCCTGACTATTCCAAACTTGTTTTTGCTTAGTCCACGATTCTTTGTTTGAATAATTTCTGTTTCCTTTGCTCTTCCAATCCCTGGTGCCCTCTTCCTGCCCATTCCTTCCAATTTCATTCATTTTCCCTGGGCCTGTCTGACTGTCCCTAGTTGATGTATGATCCCTCTTTTCCTGGCTTGTTTTTATCTCCTGTTTATCTGGAGCCTTGGCCAATTTTTGCACAGGTATGGTGGAGCTACAGAGAGCAACCATGAGACAGCAGGTTACAAGAAGAGAACTAGAGAGAGCTCCAATTGCCATTGCAGTAGAGCTGGGCATCACCTAAGGCATCCCAGAGGGACAAGAGATGCTGCATTCACATCAAAAGGAATGGCTATGTAAATCCACAATCCCTAGGAAGAGAACAATTAGGAACATTTCAGCTCGCTTGTTTTTCATCTTGCATTTGTACCAACGCAACATCTCAAACATACAACTTTGTTAATTAATAAGCAAAGGTCTTGTGCTGCTTCTACTCCCCACACTTAGCCTGTATGTTTTTATAGATTGCATCTTCTTACACCTTTAAGGAATGCTGTACAAACTCAGTGAAGTATAATTAATAAGAGCTGGCATAAAAGCAAATATTTTTAATCAGAATGTTTTAAAAACATTACAGCTGTAAAGTGGATATAGCTAGAATTAAACAAAGCTTTCTAAATAAGCCACAGCAGTCTCCAGAACTCATATCAAACATTCACTTCCATTACCTGACTTCATGCATGATTTTCATTAATCTTTTATTCATTTTGATAAGAGCTGTTTTAAAATAACTGCTAGCCAGCATGGTTTTTTTAAGGACAAATACAGACAAGTATTATTAAAACCAGCAGAGCCAAACTTGATCTCTTTGTAATTTCCTACAGTAAGCATATGCTGTCTGTTTCTTCCTCTGGTTTACAAAAGCAAAGCAAAATAGTTTAGGACTCTATAGCAGAGATTTATTTACACCTATTGTATCAGGATTTTACCAGAAGTCCTCCCAATATAACTACCCTGGCTACTGATTAAAAGATATACACAATACCATTTTGTGGGGCAGACAAAAATGGGATATTAGGTACATATTTACAAGCCTTTAAAATTGTCTCCTGCTTTTTTGTAAAAATTGACATTTGAGCTACCTTTGCACAAAACCCTTAAAAACCACCATATCACCTTATTTCCAGAATATCTACAACCCTAGAATAAATGCACTTCTCGGCCTAGTTCCTGTGTAGTTTTGGATGAAGAAACGGACCTCAGACGACATGCCACACATTTCACTTTGCTGCCTGCTCTCTCTACTTCCGTGAACAGTTTCTCATCAGCCAGCCAGATTTTTTTTTTAAAAAATGAGAGAGTTGATGACCCATCACAATCACACACACACACACGCGCACCCTGATTGCCAGTTGTAGCCGCGCTAGGGAAGGCAAGCTAAGGTCCAAGTCTCTTTAAAGCAGAAAGCCACCTCTGTGTCTGGGCGACTGAGAAGAGATGGAGCAGGAGATAAACAGTTGCAAGACAAACTGTTCAGTGTTCGCCCTCCCCTCCTAGGGGGGCGGCTCAAACTTTCCCCTGGCAGGCAGTCCGTGGGGTCTGAGACGCCTCACCCTATCCCCGCACAACCTACCTGTGGTGAGCCCCTCTCCAGCCCCAGCCAACTCTGCCTCGGTGCCTGGGATTTCAGAGCCAGCCCTGCCTTTCTCCGCCTGGCAGTTCACTCCGCCATCCGCCCTGCAGTCCCTCCCAACCCCTCCCTCCTGGTCCCAACTTTCCCCGGCTGGGGCCAGCGGGTAGGAGTTCAGGCTCGAGAGAAAGGGAGGGGGAAGGCAGCGCCCCTTCACCTACACGCGCGCCAGCCGGAGCCCCGCAGCCGCCTCCAGGCGAGGAGACGCTGCAGCGCCCACTTAGCTCCCATCCTCTCGCCACACTGGGGCGCCGGAGGGGTGGTCAGCTTGCTGCTGCCCCTGCGGGGACATGCACAGCGGCCACCGGCTGCACCTGCCCAGTGTGGCCGCGGGGCTGCCCTAGCCCGGCCCCCCTTAGTCCTCTCGCATCGCAGCTGGCAGCGCCCCTCCCCAGCGCGCAGCGCCCGACTCCCAGGCTCGCCCCACGCAACCACTGCAGGGACCGGCCGGGGCTCAGCTCTGGCTGCCAAGCTCGCGGCCCCGCCTGGCGGACGCCGAGGAAGGGAAACGCCGCCGGCCACGCTGCAGAGTCCGGGGCTCCTGGGACTGCCGCGCCTCTCCCGCCACACCGCACCTACCGCCCCGTCCTCCGTGCCTCTGCCCTGCCAGTGCCTGCCATGGCTCGGCCGCCGCCGCCTCCTCCAGCTTGTCCCCTTCCCGCCCGCCTCCTGCAGTCCCTGCGTGGAGGGAGGAACCCCACCGAGCTCGGCGGGGCAGGGGAGTGGGATGAAAGGCAGCGCGTGAATTTAAAGGGCGATAGCTCTGAAGTCATTCCAGCTACGGCCACTCTTATTCCACCATAGGAGTGGCCGCACAGGTGCAGTTAGTCCTGGGCAACTCCAGCTGTAAACAAGCCCTCACACGGGTGTAAAAGGGATGCCAATGAGATCAGGAGGAGGGCTGCACTCTTTCCTGTCCTTACTAAGATTCTTCCTTTCCCCTCGCCACTCTCCCTTTTCTTATATTCAGGTTTAGGTTCCGTTCCTCGTTTTTTAACGGTAGCGTCCGTTTCACTCATTATTCCTGCGATTCACGCCCCTCTGATTTTTTTCCTTCTCTCTCACTTACCTTTCCCCCTCTCTCCCAGTTTGTCCTGCTCTCTCCTCCTCTAGCCTCTCCATCCCTTTTCTTCTCTTCAAAAACCCCCATATGTGCTGGGACAGTTTTATAGTGCAGTGCTGCCGAAAGCCATTAAACAAAACGGCAAACCCTATACATGATGGAAACCACGTCAGCTCTCCCCCAGCACTCCTGGTCTTAGCACCTATGCCATCCTCCTGAGTTGCACGGTGGCTCTGGGCTCAGCTGAGGCACCAAACAGAAATGAGACATCTGCCATTCATGTGCCACTGAGGGTGCAGCTACACAGCACCCTAAACTCAAAATAAGATAGCATCTACACAGCGCCAAATTTCAAAATAACACACTATTTCAAGCCATCCCTTATCCCTCGTGCAATGAGGTTACCAGGATGGCGAAATAGCGCACCTGTTATTTCAAAAAAAAATTCAAATTAACATGTGGCTTGTGTAGATGCGGGGTAGCTATTTTGGGATATCTCTGGTATCCCAAAATAGCCATGCAGTGTAGATATACCCTTAGAAGTCTTTTCACAAGCAGACTTACCAGTTGAGGGAAGGAACAAATATGCATTTTGATCTAGAATTCTGTCAAAAGTAGATAGGAAACATTACACAGATATTTCATGAAATTATGCATAGCTAGGTCTACACTAGAAACCTGTGACAGTATAATGTCAGGTAGGGGTTGTATTTCTTTATGACATTTATATATTGGCACAAAGCCTGAGTGTAGATGTAGTTATAGCCGTGCAAAAGGACTCAGGTTGTTATAGCTTATTTTGTTCAAAGAATGGAAAACTATGCCAGCCAGAGAACTTTTTGCCAAGAATAAGGTATAGCTCCACTAGGGGGGGTTGCTGGTATAGATATAGCATAGAACTCTCAAAAGCATAGACAAGGGCTATGACTTATCAGTTCAACTTATTACTGGAATATACTTTTGCATGCACATTATAGTTTTGTTCCTACACATTTGCATTTGTCTCTTAAAACAATTTTATATATTTAAATATTTTAAACTTAGAAAATGAACAGAATGAAGAATTAAAGAAATGAGGGCAAAAACAGGAACACCCAGATGTTAGCACAATAAATCCATCAAAATAATCTCTAAGGCCTTGTCTACACTTCACGGTTTTGTTGAGAAAAGCTGCCTTTGGTTGACAAAACTCAGAAAGTGCTCACTCGGCAATGCGACTTTTGGCAACAAAACTCTCCTGGTTTTGGTGACACAATGAAATCACCTCAATGATCGACATAGGGCTATTTATGGCAAAGATTTAACGTAGACACCATGCTTGGTTTTGTCACTGTAAATGGCCTTCAGGTGGTGTCCCCACAATGCCCATCCTGACCACTCTCAGCAGCAGTTCAAACTTTACTGCTCTGTAGGCAAGTGTGATACATGTCCAGAAAGGATTAAGCAACTTTCTAATTGCAGAAAACCGCACTTGCCCTGCCCCCCGCTCTTTCTCTGAGCCCCTCCACCCCACCATTTATTTATTTCACCAGGTTGGGGACAGGGGGTTGGGCTGCAGAAGAGAGCAAGACCTCTAGCTGCAGATGTGGAGTCTAGGGTAGGACTTGAAATGAGGAGTTCAGAATGCAGGCGGGGACTCCTGGCTATGGTAAGTGGTTGTGGTGGGGGGGTCAGAGGTGGGCCAACAACGAGGGGTTAGGGGTGCATGAGCCATGGGAGTAAGGGGTATGCTGAGTCTCCCGGGATCATTATGAGCATTTTAATATTCCCCACTGTAATCCTCTGTAATCTGTAGCCACCCAGACACAGCCCCCCCATTGGAATGTAACCAATTGGACACGACCCCCCCCCTCTGTTTCTCTCTCTCAGCTACAATTTGAACAAGTTTCCTGATGTGTTGAACAAATGTGGTTTAGGTAGTTCTTGTTATGCTAAGTAGTGGAAAGCCTCAATGTTAACAGCTTGCTTGGAAAAATCACATTGCTTTAATAGAATCAGTTGTATTCATGCTTATGAATACGTATGGATTGCATGAGGAAGTGTGAGTGAGAACTACCAATCAGGAGTGTTGTGGGCAAGACACAAGAAGTCATTCTTCCGCTCTACTCTGCGTTCATTAGGCCCCAACTGGCGTATTGTGTCCAGTTCTGGGCATTACATTTCAAGAAAGATGTGAAGAAATTGGAAAAGGTCCAGAAAAGAGCAACAAAAATGATTAAAGGTCTAGAAAACATGACCTATGAGGGAAGACTGAAAGAATTGGGCTTGTTTTAAGGATGTTAAGTATCGGGTAATTGATTAATTGAATAGTCGATGCATTTTTGCATCGACTATTCGATTAGTCGATATGGCGCCTCTGCCTTTGAGTGTAGCAACAGCCCGAAGGCAAAAGTACCGAAGCCTGAGGTCAGCTGGAGACTCCCCCGCTGACCCTGGGCTCCATGCAGCGCTACCACTTTGAAATGCCATGGGGAGTCCCACAGCTGATCCCGGGCTCCCTGCGGCATTTCAAAGTGGCAGTGCCACATGGAGCCCGGGGTCAGCTGGGGCTCAATGCGGCGCTGCCGCTTTGAAATGCCATGAAGAGCCTGACACCAGGATCCCTGTGGTATTCAAAGTGGGAGCACTACACGGAGCAGCTGACCCTAGGCTCCGTGCGGCACTGCCACTTTGAAGTACCCCCCCTTTTCTCCCTCCCTTGCTGTCTCTATCTGATAGAGGCAGCAAGGGTGGGGGGGTAGGGAGGGAGTGACTAGTCCTTCACATCCCTAGCTTTAGTTTAGAAAAGGGAAGACTGAGAGGGGACATGATAGCAGTTTTCAAGTATCTAAAAGGGTGTTACAAGGAGAGAGAAAAATTGTTCTCCTTGGCCGCTGATGATAGGACAAGAATCAATGGGCTTACATTGCCGCAAGGGAGGTTTAGGTTGGACATTAGGAAAAATGTCTTAACTGTCAGGATGGTTAAACACCAGAATAAATTGTGTAGGGAGGTAGTGGAATCTCCATCACTGGAGATATTCAGGAACAGGTTAGATAGACATCTATCAGGGATGATCTAGACAGTGATCTTGGTCCTGCCGTGAGGGCAGAAGGCTGGACTCAATGACCTCTCAAGGTCCCTTCCAATTCTAGGATTCTACGATTTTATAGGGTAGAACAGCATGTAATACCTTTCATGGCTGTAAGGAAGAATTCTGCAAAATGCTTAAAGGATGTAACATGAGGCCAGGTGGGGTTCTCTGGGATCAAATATAATAGCATGCTGAATTTGGTACCGGACCAGAGGCAGTAGAGCCCTCCCACAGATCTGAAGAGACTTTGGGGACTCTCGTCACCTCATGGCCGATCTCTGGAAAGCTGTCACCCAGCCAGCCTCAGCCAGCTGTGAAATCAAAAGTAATCTGCACCGCACTTGCAGTGCCAGCATGAATGTGATGTGTGTGAGAGCACTGCTGTACCATTAAGAATCTGTACCAATAAACAAGCTTCAGTGCTGCTCAAGTTCACCCTTTGTCTGAGTTTACTCCTTGGCTGGCCCAAGGACAGGTAACATAATCCTTTGATCAGTAAAGAAGGTCCCTGCTTTCAGCTTTCTGTATAGGCCAGTGTTCCTTCATGTACCTTCTCAGACTACCCCACATTCCTGCAAAGCCACCCCCATTTCACATGCAGTGCCAAGAATACAGTCTTTCAGAACAGGATACACTTGCATTAAAGCTTCCCCAAATGTCAACTTCTGGACTCCAAACTAAGTCACAACTGACCAGTAGTAGTCTGGAGTCACCAGCTTCCACACAACAATAGCCATGAGCTTCTCCACCAAGAGGGCTGCTCTCATTTTAGTGTCCTTATGCCTCAGGACTGGTGTGAGTGCTGCACACAGCTCCAGAAAGCTGGCTTTTTGCATCCAAAAGTTCTGTAGACACTACTCATCATACCAAACCTACATGATAATGCAGTCCCACCACTCAAAACTTGTTTCCTGATCCCAAAATCAATGGTTCACCTTGCTCAGCTGCTGCACGAATATCAAAAGTAATCAGGTGTTGTTTCTTCCCATGGCACACAACAGGTCAGGGAATCCTGATTCATGTTCAGATAGCAAGTTCATGATTAGAGCCCAGTATCTGAATCCACAAAAATGAATGATAGATATCCACAATGACATCCATGGAAGTGGATACAAAGCATATATCCAAAATTTGAAGGGTTCCAGATACAAAATTTGTATCCGCATCCACATCCATATCTGCATCCTCATTTTTGCAGCTATCTGCAGATATAAAGCAGATATGTGCGGATTTCCAAGCTCTACACATGATATACTATGTGACTATCCACAAAGTGTCAATGACAGTTACCACAACAGGAGAAAGAAGTGTGGGATCCATCTTTTCAGAGATGGCAGGCACACAGTAAGAGGGGGCTGTTGAAAAACACCATGGAATGCAGTCAGAAGTCCATAGAATGCTAAAATGAAAAACCATGCATCATGGGATACTAAGCCCACCACCCATGATGCACTGCAACTCAGCATACTAGCTACCCACAGTGCACTGCTCCTACTGTTGAGGCTACAACACCAAGGGCATGTCTACACTAAGAAATTATTTCAAAATAAGTAATAATTCTCAAAACAACAAAATCAAAATAGTGTTTCCCCAATACAAGGAAGCATCAAATTACTCAGAATCATTTCAAAAGAGCATGTCCACACTGACTGAAGCCTTCCTCAGACTTACAGCCCCTGGAAGCACTCTGGGGAGGGCACCAGGAGGGCAGACACTTCCTGTGGCTGCTTGGTCAGGCAAGCTGCAACGTGTGCTTTCAGGGGCTCCTCTCTATGGCTGCATCTCACATGCCACTCCTCCACTGCCTCCCCCCTTGCGGGACACCAAACGGACACAGTGTGCTCTGGTTGCCCTTGTGGATGCCATAGCACTCACAACATGAGGCCAGAGCTGCTTCAAAGCAGTGCCAGGCTCATGGGCCTCATGCTGCAGCTCATGGCACAATACTTCCAAACTGCCTACATGTTGCTCCAGCAGGACGAGGACCAGTCCGGACCGCAGGCCCTCATCACCCAGGTCCTGGCACTCCTGCTGCAGCGCATGCCCCACAATCCCCTGGACACTATGGAATGCCGCTTCTGATGGAGGGAGACCAGTTTGGACTGGTGGGACTGCATTGTCCTGCAGCTATGGGATGACCAGCAGTGGTTCCAGAGGTTCCCCATGTGGAAGGCCATCTTCCTGGAGCTCTAAGTGACTTGCCCCTGTCCTCAGGGGACAGGATATGCGATTGAAACCTGCCATCCCCATGCAGAAGCAACCTGTGGAAGCTCACCACGCCAAACAGCCACCACTCCGTCGGGAAACAGTTCGGCCTGGGGAACTCCACAGTCGGGACCATGCTCGTACAAGTAGCAAAGGCCATCAACCATGTGCTGATAGGAAGCGTCGTCACTCTGAGCAACGTGGACACCATCGTGGATGGCTTTGCCGCCATGGGCTTCCCCAACTTCAGGGAAGCCATGGACAGCATGCACATCTCCATTCTGGGCCCCGAGCACCGTGCCTTGGACTACATAAAGATAAAGGGGTACTTCTCCATGGTGCTGCTGCAGGCCCTTGTGGATCACAAGGGATGCTTCACTAATATCTGCTGGTCGGGGAAGGCACACAACGCCGCGTGTTCTGGAATTCATGCCTGTTCCAAAAGATGCACGCTGGCACTTGTTTCCCCAACTGCACCATCAGAGTCGGGGAGGTGGACATGCCCTTCTGCATCCTGGGTAACATTGCCTATCCCTTGCTCCCCTGGCTCATGAAGCCCTACATGGGCAGCCTGGACCCACCGAGAAGGTCTTCAACACCAGGGTGAGCAGGTGCCACCGCATTGTGTTGGAGTGCACATTCAGCCACTTAAAGTGGAGGTTCAGAAGTCTCCTCACCTGTCTGGACCACAGCGAGTGCAGCATCCCCTTTGTGGTGGCAGCCTGTTGTGTCCTCCACAATGTTTGCAAGAGCAAGGGGGAGACTTTCCTTCCAGGTTGGGGGCCAGAGACTGAATGGCTGGCCTGCGCATAAGAGCAGCCCAACACCAGTGCCATACAGAGAGCAAATCAAGGGACTGTGCTCATCCTCTTCTTGAGGAAGAGTTTTGTTCAAGGCTAGCTGTGAGACTCTCAAGGGGCCCCTGCATTCCCTCTGTGTGCCTTTCCTCCTCAACCCCTTCCTTCTCTTGTCCCATCTTCCCCCTCCCATGCAGAGCAAAAAAAAAAGCCTTCTTTCTGAAACAACAGGACTGTTTATTGGGCAGATACACAACAGGGGAGGAACTGGAATGGGAGAGGCATGAGGGAGAAGGGGTGCTCAGGGATGGGGCTGGAACTGACTCCTCCCTCTGGTTAGTTGGGAGGCTTCAGCTGTCCGAGAGGTCCCACCACCACATGTTCTTGGGTCCTGGCAGTGCCTCCGGTGGGCTAGAAGGGGAAGTCATGGTGGGGCCGGGGAGGTGGCTGGTGACACACTCCCTGCACGAAGCTATGAGCTCCATCACCGAGGCGAGGGAGGAGTACATGGCCTCGTACTGGCACACTAGCTGTGTGTTTCCATGATGCCAGACACCTTAGTGGTGGCTTGTCATGGGAAGGTGTCCCACCACAGAGGCTGGAGTAAGGCAGGCCTCTCCAGGAACCTTGTGAGAAGGAGCGAGGGGTTCCAGTGTGAGTATCATTGGGCTGAGTGCTCTGAACTGGTGCTGTTGTGCAGCCCCCAGGTGGGCTAGACCAAGCAAAGAACACACACTGCCCCTCACATCTCACTGCTTGCCCCCCCCATGTAGATAGGGAAAGTTATAGTGCCATCCCCGTGGTTATCTGAAGTCTTAGACACATCCTGCAGGGAAGGGGAGGGGGGCACACTGGCTCCAGGGTGAGGAACAGCTCCTGGCTGTTGGGCATGATTGCCTGACTGGCCTTCTCCTCCCTCCTCCTGCTCCTCCTCGTCCACAACGCTGCCCTCGTGGAGGCTGATGCCAGGCTCCACGATGATGGGGGGAGGTGACCAGTACCCCTCCCAGGATGGCATTCAGCTGCTCAAAGTAGTGGCACGTGTGGTGCCGCCCCAGAGCATCTGCTCTGCTCCTTGGCCTTCATGCAGACCTGGTCGAGAGTCCAGTTGTGGCTAGGCTGGTGGTGATTCGGCCGTAGACATCCGCATTCTTTTTCCGGGTGTAAAGATCCTGGAGGTTGGTTTCCTCCCCCCAAATCTCGATGAGGTCCAAGATCTCCGCATCAGTCCAGGCTGCAGCTCTCCTGCGTCCTTGGCCAGAGGCCCTGAGGGAGCATTGGGGTCGCTCAGGGCTCCATTGGATCCTGCTGTGTGGCACGGGGCTGACAAAGCTGGCCACATGCCACAAGCCCTTCTCCTGCAGCCTGGAGTTTAAGCTCTGCAGGAGAAGGGGAGCAGTGGACATGGCAGATATAGCCAGAGCGGTCAGTGCTGCCACTGTGAGAGGCCTCTGAAGGCCAAGTATTTTGAGTTAGCATCACTGGAGCATCCACACTAATGTTATTTCGAAATAACTTTGAAATAAGCGTCATTCCCCAAGGAAAGCAGGAGTACAGATTGTACAGATTTTGAAATAAGGGGCTTGGTAATGTGGATGCTCTGCTTATTATTTCAAAATAAGGGGGGGGGGGAGTTATTTCAAAATAACTCCCTAGTGTAGAGCATGGCCGAGTGAGTATGCACTCTGCCAAAAAAGGGAGCACAGTGTGAAGATGCTCCAGCCCCCACTGGCTAACTGGAACTGCTAAGCATCCCCCACCATTAACGGGAATACTTACCAATTAACCTGTTATCCTTTCACATAGCTAGTTTACATGAGAAATGCAGGATTTATTGCTTTTAGTGCACATAGCACAAGAGGTCTGGTTCTGCATAGTCCTTTAACAGTTGGGTATTTTTACTGCTACAGAAAGAAGAAACACTTTCCCTTAATTTATTATTGCTGCAGGACATACAGGGGTTTCTATTCTTGCATCTGAGCAATGACATACTAGGAGATCGTGTTAGGAATGCAGTAATGAATATCAGATACCCAGATGCTTGATGAGTTGAGGACTGGCTACAACACCTAAGAGATGTGAGCAATCAGTATTGCCAGCTCTTGCGGTTTAATCATGAGCCATGCAATATTTGGTGTTTTTTCTTTAGAGCAGCAGCTCCAAGATTCATGTAATTTCAAGTGTATTTCACATAATTTTTCTTATTTTTAAGGACAAATTTCTTGCCCTTATGGCCACAAAGGGAAAGCTCAATAGCGAACCAAGTTCACACTAAAGGATTAAAAATGAGAAGAAAGAAAAAACTCCCCTTTTTAAAAAGCTCATGATTTGAATGACGGCTTGGCAATACTAGAATGAGTTCTAAAAAGGGCGGAAGGAGCCGAGTGAGGGACCCAATACATGGACAAAAATTAGAAAAGTTCTGAAGGATCCCAAGGGAGCTGGAGTTCAGTCAGAGACCAGTGCTCTCTTGAGAGAGAAGAGAAAGATTCCATATAACTGTCTGCCAGAGTGATAGGTGTAGAAAGAGAAATCTGCAGTGGCACGGAGACAGTGAGATGATTACGAGAGTGAAACATTGATCAACAGGTAGATAAAAGTGATTGGAATGGTGAAATGGCTGTGTTTGTTGGGCCTGCTTGGAGTTCTGATAGTATCGTGGGTCTTATTTACACATACAGCTAGTACATGGCTACAGACAGTACGTCGACAGAACATGGCAGTTTTGTCGACGGCGGTAAACCTCATTCTATGAGGAATAACACCTTTTTTCAACAGAGTTATAGCACCTTTTTTCGACATTACATCCACACTGTGCTTTTGAAAAAGAGAGCGTCTAGACTCTCTGTCGAAAAAGCGGCTTGCTTTGTCGACAGAACTGGCTGTAGTCTAGATGCTCTTTTTCGACAGAGGCTTTGTCAACAGTATCTGTTGACAAAGCCTCTGTCGACAAAAGCCTGTAGTCTAGACGTACCCTCTGGGTGGTGGAGTAATTCTGTTGAAAGGATTGCTCTTTCCCACTGGTTCAGAGCATCTGCATTAGCAGCACCACAGCACCTTAGTACAGCTGCACCATTGTAGCTATTCTAGTATAGACTAGCCCTTAATGTTCACTGATCTACAGATGGGAGTAGGTCAACTCAAACTAGCCACTTTTTAGGGCATGTTAGCAGGGTCCACATGGATAGTTCTTTCACAGCAGGCTTGAGCACTGTACATTTCCACTCTGGCTTGCCAGGCACTGTTTGTCTAAACAGGTCCTCAAAGATTTAGGAGAACTCACAGCACAAGATGTGGATGCCCAGAACGAAGATAAAAGGGGCTAAGAAGCACTGAGTATCAATGGGTGTACGGGGGGAAAACAACCAAAGAGAACAAGCCCTTTGCTGTAGTCACTGTCATCACTTTTAATTAGCAACGCAGATGTTTCTCTTTTTGTTGCTCTTTCTGAGGGAAAACTGAGTTGCAATAGGAAAAAAATCTTTATTGTGGATCTGAAGTAGCACTTATTTGGATAGATTCACATCATAGCTTTGTTTTACAGCACATTACAAAATAACGCCTTTCAAATAGCTCGTCTGAAAACAAGACAGTAATGTAGAAGCAAAGTCTGAGTACATATTATTATAATTATACGTGTATGTTTAAAAGGCTTTGATACAAACAATTACTTTTAAAAGTAATTCAAGAAGTTTTTTTTCCCTTAACCTAGATTTTCTTCCCCATTTTCATGGCTCTACTTTTTCAACCAGTTGTCTGCAGATACTGAATGTGCTGAGCCAGCTCTTTCTTTTTCTTCTTGTTTAATAATTATTTAGTTGTCTTACAAGTAAATACGGAATATAGTGAGGTAGTATTATACAACCTGTAATTAAGCCTGTATCTTCATTAATTGTTTTAAATTATTCAGTTTAATGCAGTTGGAGGTATTTTGCAACATTATAATTTCTATGTTTTACATGCTGAATACAAAGATTTACCCAACTAATCTCAGATTTTAAGGTCATGAGCACAGGGACTCTCTTTTTTACATGTCCGTGACGCACATGGCACACTATTTGGGATATGTGACGCAAATAATTATAGCAGTTTTTTCTTCTGTTCTGAAAGTATATTTTTGCTTATTACTTGAAAAACAAATTTTCTTCCAAGAGCAGTGGGCAATTTAGTTTTGTAAGAACACAGTAAATCTATAAACTGTCCTCTAAAGTAGATTGCTGCTACTTATTTTTTAAAAAGCCCAATGCTTTTCAGATAGCACTCCTTCTTAGCTGAAAACATCTGAGTTTCGATTTAACTCAAGTCAGTATGATGTCAACTAAAGTTGGATTGAAATAGGATGCTGATTCTGAAATAAGAATGTCTACACACACAGGCTTGCACTGAAACAACTAAAAGTGTGAATTAAAACCAACTGAGTTAGTTTGGCTCCTGTTTGTGTGTAGAAAAGCTTTCATACCGTTTAAAATATTTTGGTTGTTTTTTGATAATACCTATATAATTAAAACTATAAAGAGAAAACTCTCGGGGGCGGGGGGAGGAAGGAAGGACAAGCTTCAGCTCCCCTGGTGTAAACTCTATGTGGCTGAAGATCTTGGTTCTCTGTAATCTCGATTATCTGAAGGTTTTGGATGTTGCCAGACCTTCAAATAATCTTACTACACACTTTTGTGTACGTGCCTCTCTAATGATACCCATGCACATACACCAATATGGATCCATGGCACACTATTAAGGGCAAAATCCTTCCTGCCACACTCATGAATTTGATCTTTGAAATCAATGGTGTTTTAAATGTGCTAATATAAACAGGCTTTGGCCCACAGTTTATTGAATATAAACAGAAAGAGAGGGAAAGGGAAGAAGGTTAAATAATGTACTATAAATGTCTTACAGTGGAAATGGAGATCTTTGTAGAGCCTAAAGTAATCTAGAGGTAGGGGACTGAACTCCCTGTTCCCACCTACCTTTTGATCACAGAATTTCAGTGTCAAACTTTCTAGAACAGAGATTTTCATCCTTTCTGTATTAATTACGCCTCCACCATCCACCCAATATCCCTGAATCCTTTCTATGTCCCTATCCCAGAATCTTCTGTCCTAATTCAAACCAAAATATGCCAGTATTTGCTTGGATATTTTAGTTCATTGCACCATTTACGGCTAAGGAAGGCATTTATGCTAATACTAATACTTGATAATATCACTTTTGAAAGAAATGAGGCATACATTATAATCTGTAGTTTACTGAAAATTTAATGGAATTGGATAATCCCCAAGTTCCATATTTAGGTCCAATTACTGAAGCTGATAACATTCAGGAGGTTCTCTCTGCAAACAGACACACGGAGATACCTTTTTTTAAAAGGAGTTCAGCCTAAAAATTACATAGATTTTGTGGTCAAGGAAACTGACAGCTTCTTAGACAACTAGCCAATTAGTCCGTCATAAAACGGGATTTTCAGGTCTCTCCTCCACGTCCTATTCCCTTTCTATCTCGGTCTTCTCTCCTGAGCCTCCGGTCTCTCGCTCCGTCTCTCTTTCTCTCCCCTCCTCCTACTGCCTCCCCTGCCTCAGCTCTCCTCCATCTCCTGCCTCTCTCTCCATCTCTCTTTCTCTTCTCCTCCTCCTGCATGGGGAGCGTGGAGCCCAAACGGCTGTTTGTGCCACTTGTTCCTGAGCGGCTGCCTATGAGCTCCAGCTGCCCCCCTGCACCGTTTCCCTTCACCCCAGCACTGATCCTGCAGCCTCCCAGTTGTCCCCCACCTCTCCCTCCTCCTTGTTCCCCCGCCCTTCCCCCAGCCAGGATCTGTTCACGGCCAGGGGGCGGGGCCTGGAGCCGCTGTCACACCGTACATCACCGCCCTGCCTCCCCTTCGCCTCCCGCCGTGGCGCTCGGCTGACTTCTGCGCCATTCAGCCGGGCCACTACGGGGGAGCAAGTGGAGCAAGTAGCCGTTTGGACTCCCCCGCGGCAGCCCAGCTAAGCGGTGCAGAAGTCAGCCGAGCGCCACAGCGGGAGGTGAAGGGGTGTGGGGCGGTGACGTACACGGCCAGGCCCCACCCCCTGGCTGTGTACGTCACCGCCCTGCCCCCCTTCCTCTCCCGCCATGGCACTCGGCTGATTTCTGTGCTGCTTAGCCGGGCACTGCGGGGGAGCAAGCAGTGCAAGCGGCTGTTTGGGCGCCGCAATCCCCATGCAGCGTCCCCGCTTGTGCTGCTTGCTCCCCCGCGGCGGCCCGGCTGAGCAGCGGAGAAGTCAGCCGAGCGCCACGGCGGGAGGCAACAGCGCCGCCCAGAGGGAACAGCCAGCGTTTCAGTGTTACAGAATCACAGACATTGGGCTACTATATATATGATAAGAGGAACCATCACTGAATTGGCTTGGAAGCTATAGATTTTACCAACCATTGGTTACACTGGCATACAAATTTACAGTATTGGTGCAATACCAGAGAACGTCAGAATACTTTCAAAATTAATATCTGCATACTTTGGCATGACCCAGGCAAGGTAATTTTGAACTGAATTAATCTTATTTGATGATTAACCCTCTAAATTCTATTGAGAATAATTTGATTGAACTGACATGAGGCACCTGTAACTCCATTTCCTATAACATGAGTGGAAGGAAATAAGGATATATATTTAAAGATCCACATTTCCATATTGGTACCAAAGTCACCTGCCCATATTAGTATATGACTAGGATACAAATTTCCTTTTATAACAAAATTATGAATAAAACTAGAGTTGTACTAATTTATTACCTCTAGGAAAGTGTGATCCAATATTGAGTTACATTTTGACATTGTAAAATCATCTAAATCATCTTTCTTTTGCCTTCTGTAATTTCTTATTTGCTTTAAAAGTTTTTTGGCTAATGAAACTAAAAACAAAATATAATAATT
The DNA here is from genome assembly GCA_019425775.1 of Rafetus swinhoei. Lineage (NCBI taxonomy): Eukaryota > Metazoa > Chordata > Testudines > Trionychidae > Rafetus > Rafetus swinhoei. The sequence goes on from CM033424.1 coordinate 158,213,663, forward strand.
CTCCAGTCTATACTTTAGAGTTAAAGAACACAGATCAAAAGAAAAGAAAGAATCTTAGCAGATGTAATTGCATTACTTAACTGATATGCATTTTACAGCCTATCTTTCTCAGAAATGTATCAGTTTAAAATAATTAATTTCCAGTTGCTTTTTAAAATTAGAGCAAGGCTATGTTTGATATTAGCTGTAGCTGTGAACTTAGCAGATACCTCAAATCCATCAAAAGTCACACAGGGATGTGCATTCAGGCCCCTAAAAAGAGAACTGTAACCGTTTTAAGTAATTACATCCCTCATTAGACATTAAACTAAGTAAAGACCCTTTTTTTTCCAGAGCCCATGGTGTTGAATTGGTCCTGTAGACTTTGATTTACAGAGATTCTGAGTTCCCACTGAAGTCAATGGGAGTCTGTGGGAGCTCAGCACCTCTATGAATCAAGCCCATAGGTTGTGTCATTAGAAAGAGATCCAGAGATCATACAAGATCCTAGACAATCTGTAGTTTTCATACAAGTGGGTGGGTCAGATTAAAGACGAGCTTCCCTCATACTGCTTACCCACATCCATCTGCCGTCCAGACCTGCAATCTCGAGAAGTGTGCTGCTTACCAGCAGCTCGCATTCAGGATGTGACCGAGAGTCTTCCAAAACTGATCAATCACTACCCCTTCCTACTTCTCCATGTAGGAACTAACGATACAGCCAAAAATGACCTCAAGCGGGTCGCTGCAGATTATGTGGTGCTGGGAAGAAGGATCCAGGAATTAGAAGCGCAAGTGGTGTTCTCGTCTACCCTTCCAGTTGAAGGAAAAGGTACAGGTAGGGATCGTCGAATTGAGGAAGTAAACGCGTGGTTGAGCAAGTGGTGTTGAGAGAGATGGCTATGGTTTCTGCGACCATGGGACTCTATTCCGGGCACAAAGATCGTTAGGAAGAGATGGGATTCACCTAACCAAGAGAGGAAAGAGCATCTTCGCAGGCAGGCTTGCAAAGGAGGACCCCTGACTCGAATGGAGAAGGTAGGGTGATCAACTGGTTATCTAAGGTGTTTGTATATGAATGTGAGAAGCCTGGGAAACAAACAGGAAGAATTAGAAGCCCTAGCCCAGTCAAAGAACTATGATTTGATTGGAATAATGAAGACTTGGTGGGATGACTTGCATGACTGGAGCACTGTAATGGAAGGGTATACACTGTTCAGGAAGAACAGGTGGGGGAGCAAAGAAGGAAGAGCTGCATTGTATGTGGGGGTATGTCTACACTAGCCCCCTAGTTCGAACTAGGGAGGCTAATGTAGGCATTCGAAGTTGCAAATGAAGCCCGGGATTTAAATATCCCGGGCTTCATTTTACATCTGCCAGCGCCGCCATTTTTAAATCCCCCTTAGTCCGAACTCCGTGCCCGCGACTACACGCGCGGAGTAGGTAGTTCAATTAGGATCTCTAATTTGAACTACCGTTACTCCTCGTGGTAGATCTAATTGAACTCCTCATTCGAACTACCTACTCCGTGCGCGTGTAACGCGGGCACGGAGTTGAACTAAGGGGATTTAAAAATGGCGGCGCCGGGCAGATGCAAATGAAGCCGGGATATTTAAATCCCGGGCTTCATTTGCAACAATGCCTACATTAGCGTCCCTAGTTCGAACTAGGGGGCTAGTGTAGACATACCCTAAGAGAGCAGTAAGATTGCTTGGAGCTCCAGTATATAGAGGGAGAAAAGCCTGTTGAGAGTCTATGGGTTAAGTTTAGATTGCACCATCAGCAAGTTTGCAGAGAACATTAAGATAGGGGGAGAGGTAGATATGCTGGAGGGCCAGGATAGGGTCAAGAGTGACCTAGACAGATTAGAGGATTGGGTCAAAAGAAATCTGATGAGGTTCAACAAGGACAAGTGTAGAGTCCTGCACTTGGGACGGAAGAATCCCAAGCATTGTTACAGGCTCGGGACCAAATGGCTAAGTAGCAGTTCTGCAGAAAAGGACCTTGGGATTACAGTGGATGAGAAGCTGGATATGAGTCAACAGTGTGCCCTTGTAACCAAGAAGGCTAATGGCATATTAGGTTGCATTAGAAAGAGCATTGCCAGCAGATCTAGAGAAGTGATTATTCCCCTTTATTCTGCCCTGGTGAGGCCACACCTGGAGTATTGTATCCAGTTCAGGGCCCCCCACTATAGAAAGGACGTGGACGCATTGGAGAGGGTCCAGCGGAGGGTGACCAGAATGATGAGGGGGCTGAAGCACATGACCTATGAAGAGAGACTAAGGGATTTGGGTTTGTTTAATCTGCAGAAGAGACGAGTGAGGGGGATTTGATAGCAGCCTTCAATTTCCTGAAGGGAGGTTCCAAAGAGGATAGAGAGAGGCTGTTCACAGTAGTGACAGATGGCAGAACAAGGAGCAATGGTCTCAAGTTACAGTGGGGGAGGTCTAGGTTGGATATTAGGAGAAACTATTTCACTAGGAAGGTGGTGAAGCCCTGGAATGGGTTACCTAGGGAGGTGGTGGAATCTCCATCCCTAGACGTTTTTAACTCCCAGCTTGACAAAACCCTGGCTGGGTTGATTAAGTTGGGATTGGTCCTGCCTTGGGCAGGGGGCTGGACTTGATGACCTCCTGAGGTCTCTTCCAGCTTTATGATTCTAACCTTACCTCAAGTTAATTCACTCAAGTTAAGAATTTGATAGCTGCTCTCATGGCTGACATATTGGCGACTGAACCAGGGATCTGCAGATCTAAAACCATGAACTGCTACATCTTGAGTAAAGGAGCCAGGTTTCTATAGCCAGAGGCTGTAACAACACATACACTCAGCATATGGAGGAAACTAACACAAATATATCTTTTCTTCCTGACGAAGACAAAACCTTATGGAATAGAGGTAAATGTGTAACGCTGGAAAAACCGAACCTAGGACCTCCAGAGCTTAGTACTGAGCCTCTATGGCTTGGTAAAAGCCAGCTGGCTCTCAACTAAGACTGTAGAGGACACTCTAGCTTTCTCTCCTTAAGTGGTTGAGTGCCACTGCATGGGACAGTGAACCGTGCCCAGTAGGTGTACGGGTTACAAATGTACCTACTATTTAAGAGTAGCCTTTCTGATTGTTTCCTTCATCTCATTCAATTGTATTTTAAAATACATATAATAACTGAGATGTTATTGGAAACAATCTCCACTCCATACATATGCTTTTTCCACCACTTTTCTTAAAATAGGAAAAGACTACATTTACTGTTAAAAAAAAGCAAACTCACCTGAAGAATTTAAACAATCCATTACTGCTGTTAAAGAAATCCACTGAGAACTGCAGATGAAAAAGAAAATGCCCTTGTGCATTTGTGGTAAAAAGCCCACAGAAGTTCACTGTGTCTGTGGTTAGTCTCTTGTTGTGGCAGCAATTGGATTTCTTTAACAGGATGACTCACACTGCTGTTAGAAGCAAGGTTTAATACTAATGTTTCCACAGTCTTTTACACTCTTAGTTTCCAGTCTTGTTTCCTGTCATTAATTTTGCATTGCACTTGAGCATTCAGATTGTGCTACTACATAGAAATATTATTTTTAAAAGTATTTTTCAGATATGATTGCTGACATAACGTGTGCTGTAGAGCTGAATACACAAGACAGTGCTCCACAGGTCTGACATACATATAACACAAATTGGAAGTTGGAGGAAATCACATAAAGAAAACACAAACTCATGCCTGAGGTATATTAATTCTTGCCAAACCCACTACAGGATCAAGACGTTGAGTAAATATGTAACTGTTCTTATTTGCCAGTTGGTGGCCAGAAAATCTAGTACATTAGTTAGAAATGTCACATTTGGTGACTGGGCTTCTGGGTAATGTGCCTGACATATTGCTGTTGCTGAAATTCAAGCCTGTGTATACCTTAGTGCCTTTTTCTAAGGCTCTGTCACTTATTCCTCAAGTCATAGCTACTAATGCTCTTTCTTTTACCACAGTTTTAGCCTCCATGGCTGATTCTCCTTTCTCTTATATGGCTTTCATGTGATTGACTTTAATAGGGTACTCCTGAATTTACACTGGGGAAAGCAAGATCAGAATGAGGCCCACAATCAGTGGCAGTCTGAATATTTAGGGCATTGGGACACTGCCCCACCAAAGTAACAAACACACACTTGTTTATATATGAATCACACATGTGAGAGTGAGATTGATTGTTCACCAGCCACCACTACCCCCTCCATCTTTCTGTTACACACACCTTTCCTGTAGCCTCCAAAATGGAAGAATTATTGACCTTTTCTCCCTCTGTAAAATGGGAGAACACAAACTGGGTGAGATTTGCCACATGTAGGGATGGTTTTAGTACGAGGATCTCTCAGCTTTTCTCCAAAGATACCTATATGGAGTTCCCCCATCTGTTTCCCATATTCATAGAATAGAATAGAACTGGAAGGGACCTCGAGAGGTCATCAAGTCCAGTCCCCTGCTCTCACAGCAGGACCAAGCAACATCTAAGTAATCTCTGATAGATGTCTATCTAACCTGCTCTTAAATATCTCCAGTGATGGAGATTCTACAACCTCCCTAGGTAATTTATTCCAGCGCTTAACCACCCTGACAGTTAGGACATTTTTTCCAATGTCCAACCTAAACCTCCCTTGCTGCAATTTAAGCCCATTGATTCTTGTCCTATCCTCAGACCAAGGAGAACAATTTTTCCTCCCTCTTCCTTGTAACACCCATTTAGATACTTAAAAACCACTATCATGTCCCCTCTCAGTCTTCTCTTTTCTAAATCAAACAAGCCCAGTTCTTTCAGTCTTCCCTCATAGCTCATGTTTTCCAGGCCTTTAATCATTTTTGTTGCTCTTCTCTAGACCTTCTCCAATTTCTCCACATCTTTCTTGAAATGTGGTGCCCAGAACTGGACACAATACTCCATTTGAGGCCTATCAGCACACAATGGAGCAGAAGAATGACTTCTCGTGTCTTGCTCACAACACTCCTGTTAATGCATCCCAGAACCATGTTTGCTTTTTTTTTTTTTTTTTAAAGTGTCACACTGTTGACTCAAGTTTAACTTGTGGTCCACTATGACCCCCAGAGTTCCCTGTAAGATGCATGCCTGCGTGGGCGCACACCAAGAATTTCATTCCTGCCCACCCCCTCAGCAGAGCTGTGCAGCTGCGGTCCCAGCTACTGCCAGAGGCGGGGCCACATGGTGGGTGACTGTCCACCCCAAGAGCAGCTGGGCATCCACCACACGGTCTGCATGGCGGCTGCCAGAATTGGAGCCTGGGCTTCGGTACTAATAACATCATGGCCCAGCTCCAGTCCTGGCACATGGGGCAACCGCCCACTGCATGGCCCAGTCCCTGGGAGCAGCTGGAGCTGGGGCCAGAATAGCAGTACTAAATATAGCACTGTAGAGTAAAATTGAGTCCATGGTATTTTGCTAAGATCCCCTATTCAACCCTAAAGTCTGGGACAATCCTGCAAACCTAACAGAACAGGCAGTTAGCATGAGTGGAGGGACCTTAGGAAAGGCATGGTCGCCCTGGCAACCACATTCCAGGAGGTTGCACCAGATAAGAGACAGGCTGGTACCAAAACAACTTGCTAACTTACTAAGTGTGATATGTCCTCACTGTTTTGCTTTAATCCTAGATAATGAGCCCATGACCCAAAGATCATGCCAGCTCAAGGCACCACCGCCTTCTTCATAGATGCATCATAATTCAATTAGACAAAGTTGCCATTAAATTGTCTGCTTTGTTTAAGTTGGTTTATTTAACTTGTTAAGGAAAACCACTTGTATTAGAGATAAGGTGTTTTACTGATGATGGGCGGATGCTGCTAGAACCTATCCAATTGTTTCCCCTCCGCTCATCAGCCCCCCTATATAATCTATTGTACTGTTTTGCTTAGCAGTGTTAGCCAGCCTAACCAGTGCTGTGTGTAATAAATCCTCATGCTTGCTTTCACCGCACCCAGAGTGTCCAGACTTATTCCCAACAGCACTTCAGCCCTGGCTCAAGTCCCAGCACATGTAGTGTGCTGCGTTGTGTGCCAGGACTGGAGCTGGGGCCATGGTGCTATTTTTAGTACTGTGGTCCTGGCCCCAGCTGTCCCAGGGCTGGGCTGTGTGGTAGACGGCTGCCCCGTGTGCTGGTGTAACCCATGCACTGGGTCGAGCCATGGTGCAGCTGCTCCTGGGCCAGGGCCTCAGTACTAAAAATAGCACCATGACCCTGGAGACAGCCCTGACACACAGGGCAGCCACATGCCATGCTGCCCCGCCCAGCAGGTGAAGGTGTCAGGAATGCAGAAGGTGTGGGAAGGGGCAGGGGGAAACTAAGGGGAAGGCGGGTGAGGAAAGGAAGGAGCTTGTGCTCAAGGGAGAGGAGGAGGCCAGGACAGGAGAAGAAAAGGGCAGGCACCAAGGGGCAGGGTGGAGGAGAGACAAATGCCAGGGGGCCTAGAGGAGACAATGAGGAAATGGACAGAAGCAGGGGTGGGGAGATGTCAGTGGGAGTGGGAGAAGGGAGGGGACAGGGTGATGCTGGGAGAGGAAAGAGGAGGAGCAGAAGGGAGGGACAATTGGGTCAAGAGGAAGGAAGAGGAGAGGGGAGGAGTGGGTGTTGGGAGAAGAGGGGTTGAAAGGAAGGGTGAGTATGAGCAAGTTGTGGGTTGGAGCAAGTCATGTGTGAGAGCACAGGAGTGTGAGGAGAACTGGGGCAGAGGGTGGTGAGGGGATGGGCACCAGGGAGGAAGAGGGCAAGAGGGGGCAAGTGTTGGGAGGGCAGGGGCAGTGAGGGAAGGAGAGGCATCAGGAGGGTGCAGGGGGTAAGGGAAGGTGCAGGTACCAGGGGATTTGTGGGGATGAAGCAGAAGGGCAGACATGGGAAGGGGAGGAGAGGGACAGGCACCAGGGGGCAGAGGAGAGAGGCAGGGCAGGTGGGTAGAGGAAGGTGTTAGGAGAGGGGATGGGGAGGGGGCTAAAGGAGGGGTGGGCACAGGGGGGAAGGGCAGGTGCAGGGGTCAGAGAGGATGGGGAAGTGGGGCAAGGCCCAGGAGGGATGAGGGGAGTGAGAAAGGCAGGAGTCAGGACAGCGGGGGAAGGAGGTACAGGGGAACAGATGGGGCAAGGGTGGAAGACATGGCAGCAGAGGGGAAAAGGGAGAGGTTTATAATTTGGGTGGCACACATCCAAACAAGTGCACATGACCTTAATATTGGTGCACAAGACAAAACTCGCTCTGCTCATGGATGGAAAATCTTAGAGAGAGTACTGATTATCCCTAAATCCCTTTCTGCAGTACTCCTTCCTAGACAATCACTTTCCATTCTGTATGTGTGAAACTGATTGTTCCTTCCTAAGTAGAGTACTTTGCATTTGTCCTTATTTAACTTCATCCTATTTACCTCAGACCATTTCTCTAGTTTGTCCAGATCATTTTGAATTGTGATTCTATCCTCCAAAGCACTTACAACCCCTCCCAGCTTGGTATCATCTGCAAACTTAACAACAGTACTCTCTCTGTCATCATCTAAATTATTGATGAAGATATTGAACAGAACTGGTCCCAAAACAGCCCCCTGTGAAACCCCACTTGTTATGCCCTTCCAGCATGATTGTGAACCATTAATAACTATTCTTTGAGGGTACATCTAGACTACAGGCTTTTGTCGACAGCCTAACCCTAACCCTGGCCTCCTCCTCTCCCTTGAGATACTGTCGACAAAGCTTCTGTCAACAAAGAGCGTCTAGACTACATCCAGTTCTGTCGACAAAGCAAGCCGCTTTGTCGACATGACAGTGTAGACGCAAAGGACAGTGTAGATGCAATAACGCCTTCTGTCGACAGAACTCTGTCGACAAAAGGCATTATTCCTCGTAGAATGAGGGTTACAGCCGTCGACAAAACTGCTGAGTTCTGTCGACGTTATGTCGACAGAACTCAGCGGCAGTGTAGACGCAGGTATAGTTTTGTCGACAAAAGTCCACTTTTGTCTATAAAACCCTATAGTCTAGACACACCCTGAGAATGGTTATCCAGCCAGTTAGGCACCCACCTTATAGTAGCCCCATCTAGGTTGTATTTCCCTAGTTTATTGATAAGAAGGTCCTGCAAGACCATGTCAAATGCCTTACTAAACTCTAGTTATACCACATCCACCACTTCTCTTTTATCCACAAGGCTTGATAGCCTATCAAAGAAAGCTATCAGATTGGTTTGACATGATTTGTTCTTTACAAATCCATGGTGGCTGTTACCTATCACCTGATTATCTTCCAGATGAATTCCTTAATTCCTTGCACTGTTATCTTCCTGGGCACAGAAGTTAAACTAACTGGTCAGTAGTTTCCTGGATTGTTCTTATTTCCCTTTTTATAGATGGACACTATATTTACCCTTTTCCAGTTTTCTAGAATTTCTCCCAACTTCCATGATTTTTCAAAGATGATAGCTAAAGACTTAGATACCTCCTCTATCAGCTACTTGAGTATTCTAGGATGCATTTCATCAGGCCCTGGTGATTTGAAGACATCTAACTCTTCTAAGTAATTTTTAACTTGTTTTTTATTTACCCCATTTCCACTAGCATTCACTGTGTTAGGCATCCGGTCACCATCAAACTTCCTGGTGAAAACCGAAACCATTAGGCATCTCTGCCATTTTCAAGTTTCTTGTTATTGTTTCTCCCTCTTCACTGATCAATGGGCCTACCCTGTCCTTGGTCTTCCTCTTGCTTCTAATATATTTGTAGAACATCTTCTTGGTACCCTTTGTGTCTCTAACTAGATTTAGCTTGTTTTGTGCCTTTGCCTTGCTAATCTTGCCCCGCATACCTGTGTTGTTTGCTTATATTCATCCTTTGTAATTTGACCTAGTTTCCACTTTTTATATGGCTCCTTTTTGATTTTTAGATCATATAAGATCTCCTGGTTGATCCAAGGTTGATCCTGCCATACTTTCTATCTTTCCTATGCAGTGGAATAGTTTTCTTTTGGGCCCTTAATAATGTCCCTTTAAAAAACTGCCAGCTCTCTTCAGTTGTTTTTCCTCTTAGTCTTGTTAGCAGTGTTCATGGAACTGATCACAAAAGGAGGACTAAGCAGATTTTTCTTTTTGATCCCTCCTCATTTGATTCAAAAGTTTCAGTTTTGCAAAGCAAAGCAAAGCAAAACAAACAAAAAAACATGCATGATTGCTCCCACCAGCAAAGAACAATTTATCCTCACTTCTTTCTAGGTGGCTGGGGAAATGACACACTACCATCAATTTATATCTATCAAAAGTGGGGTTCCCCCGCAGTCCATTATTATTTGAGCACTCACACTTCATGCTACAAAGCTGTTCAGGAAATATTCCTTAATAGTCTCTCTAGTTTCCCTCAAGTGAGATTATACATATGGAGAGGTGTGAAGGCCTTTTTGTTTAAAAATGTCATTTGGCACATTGCAATAACTTGGTTTTAATTATCTCTAGGGATTTTATCTTGTCATGTTTAGCACTTTTTATGGCTTGTTTGTGACATGCTTACTGAGCTAGGGTGGATAGAGGTCCTCAAAATAACACACATTATTATAATTGGCTTAATCTTTTGAAGTGAATTAAATGCTTATGAGGCTCTTCATCAAAGTTATTTTATCTATTCCGCACCTCAGTTTCACAACTGTAAAATGGGTTAATAATATTTCCCTAGCTCTTATAAGTACTGTCATGATAAAATTCATTAGCGACTGTGTGGTGCTCAGATACTATGATGATGAGGGCTATATACATGCCTATTATAGAAAGAAAATATATTCACCACTCTGATTCTGAACAGATACATTTCACACCTGTTTTATTTAACTGATGTGCTTGTGTTGTCAATATAATGATCAATACATTCTTATAGTCGTAAAATGCATCCTCTTTTGCAAGAAACGTGAATCACCTTTACAGGTACTCAGTATTATTCAATGGAATTTACGCTACAGAAACAGTGGGTTTTTATGACTCAGGTGGTAGTGCTATATAACTATAAATTTGCTGCCATACATTTCCCTCCTGTGTACTTTATACTTTTTTGCTCCATAATGGCTGTTAAACAGATCGAGCTTACTATAATATTTCACAAAATAATTTGCACATTGCCTATTTTTCAAGCAATTGACAAAGGGGCAGCAAAACCTCCCAGCACAACATGTTCCTATGAACCCCTGACAACTGAGACTACTGCTTAACTGGCACCATTCTCATATACCTGTGTCTATGCTAATGAAAAAGGATTATTTTCTAGTGTTTTCTGTTTTGTTGTTTTTAAGGTAACTGCTGAAGCAGTACACGCACAAATGTGAGTGTTTAGGAATCACTCATAAATAACAGCTGTCAAGGGATTACATAGTTCCAGGAATTGACAATCGGCTGAAAGGAGACTTTCAGTCTTAAAACTCAATCCTGCAAGCAGCAGCTATCAAGTTCAGTGTTTTGTACTGTGAACAGCCCTGTTGATATCAGGAAGACTATTCATGGCAATAAGCCTGTGAGAAAATGTTTGTAGGAATATAGATGGCTGATTTGAATTCAGCCAAGATGACCAAAGTTGTTAATCAGAAGTAACTCCTTTGAAATCTGTAGAGTTGTACAAGTTTAAACTTGGTGGGATTGGCATCAGGCCCAGGGCTATGTATCAATTTCAATCTGATACCTTTCAATAATCATATATTGAGGTTGTTTTGAACACCATAGCCTGTGTTTAATTTTCTACCCATTATTATTTTCATTATGCATCTGCTGCTCTCATGAAACAACACAGCTATAGCCTATAACATCATAGATGTGAAAAGGACAGCCTTCTCTTGTATGAGATATGGAGAGAATGTTCTAAATCACAAAGGAAATTCTCTTAAATCCTATAAAAGGGTTCTGTTATAAAATTTGCCAGTAATCTATAAAAGGAAAACAAAAAGAAAGTAGTGACATTGAATCAAAAAACTTTTGACTAACAAGCCATCCAGGTCAAAAGCCCAATTCATCCATATAAGAATGTGATACGAAAGATTTTTTTATACCCCTGATAAAGTACAAATCCATAGTCTTCAAAAATAAAACCACAGTTTTGCCTGAAAAAAATACAGCCTTGTGTCAAGTCAGAAAGAGAGCATCACATGAACAGGAAGACATAGATCCTGAATAAGTGACTCAGTCATGCTTGCCAGAATATGCTGATTCCCTAGAATTTCCCATGAGTGATGCCTTGTCTGAAATGTGTTCTTATAAAGCTAAACATATACACTATTTTTCTAAAAATTACACTCCAATATATTTAATATTCAGCATGTTACCTCATGTTTCTAAAAATTGTTTAATGTGACTAATTATTATAAGAGATTACTAAATTGCTCATGAAAAACACAAAAGATTTATAGGGAAATAAAAATCCCTTAGAATATGTGGACTACATCTTAATAGACTTTGTCTCCCGGGCTACTTACTTTCTCATTTATGATCTTGTTAGTACCCAGGGCTCTCATTCACGTCTCAGTCACCTCATATCAGCTATTACAATTACACACCAGGAAAATTAATCTACAGGCTAGTATTTAATGTATTTTAGTAATCTTTTAATGATATTTAGCAAGGGAGAGAGAGAGAGTTATCTCCAAGTGATTAATGGAGTTAGTTTTCCAATGATCACGGAAAGAGAATCACTGTCTTAGAAACTTTTGCATTTCTAGGGAACTGAATTGTACATAAGTCTAGTATTGGGCTAGGGATCCTTTCATACATAGCTCACTGTTTCAAAACTAGTACTCAACAGTGTAGTAACTAGCCTATGTGAAATAAATTGCTGGTCTCAGTCCAGTTCCTGATGGATAAATATCCATTTCACATAAATCAGCACGAATTAGCATCTAATAATAAAATAATAATAATAATAATCAGGGATTCAACTGGCATTGAAATTTGAACTGCCCTTTCACTTCAATTCTCACCCAGGCTGAGGCATAATCATTCAGTGTAGTGAGAAGCTGACCTATTCTGCAGATTAAAAGGATTTCATTCTGCAAACTGTCAGTCTGGCATATTTCACTGGTACTAAAACCATAACAATGTTTAATTAAAAGGAAGCTGTGTAGGACACAGCATTAATGGTGCACAAAGAATCTCTTGCTGGTGGCTCAGGCTACTAAGCTCACATTCTTAAATTTTCATTGTAGAGCATGTAGTGACATTAATGGGAGTTGTACCGTTAAAAACCAGTGCAAGCCTTTGAAATTGTACCAGCTCTTGCCTTCAAGAAATGAAGAAAAAACAAAATGGAAACACATCTCATCTCAGCACAGCAATGTACAGACTTGATTGATATTCATGGAGAGACCAATGATGCAACAAAGTGCCATCGAAGGAAAGGTTTCACCTTTGAATAATGGCACAGCTACATTAATAAACCAGTGTACTCCAATCAGAATGTTTCATTCCTGGCAGTGGAGAACTAAACAATTTCTTCTGATCTCTCTTCAGCAGAATAATTCCCTCCTCCCACTGCATATCAAAGGAGGAGGAAAATTATTACTGCTTCAACCTGGGTAATTTAAAAGGAGACAATTAATTTAAAATGAGATAAGTCTACTTGGAATAAACACACAGTCTGAAGCAAAGGAACCATGTATCATGGAGAAAAGATCAGATTAAAATGGCAGAGCTTTGTTACAAACTAAAGAAACACACAACTGGGAAGCCAGTAGCATGACCAAATAGTAGTTGTGAAAAAATGGGACAGGTGGTCAGAGGTAATAGGTGCTAATATAAAAAAAGCCCCAAATATTGGGATTGTCCCTATAAAATTTGAATATCTGGTCACCCTAGAAGAAAGTCAGGGAAGAAGAAAGGATCAACACCTTTTTACTTACAAGAATGCAAGTATATAATTTCGAATGTCACGTTTGGGTTTTTTCCTGGTCAGCAAGTCCCTGTGTAAAGTTGTTTCCAGAAAGAAAAAAAAAAAATCAGTAGGCCTCATCCTACAGTCCTGAAACAGGAAAAATGACAGAGGTAAATTCTGTGCTACATCTCTAAGATGGCCTCAGACAACTTTCATACCCTTGTGATCATGGGGTGCTTCAAGGCCCTCAGTGTAACAAATCCTGAGGGTGCCCTGTAGGCTTTGGCATGCCCCACGACTGCTGCATTACTGAGTGTGATGGCCCTTGTCCATGCCCTATCCCCACCCCCCTAGTCCCACCCCCATGTGGGGTCTTTAGAGGTCAGCTTTTAGACTGCCGTCTGCATTGTCTGAGTGAGCCAACCTCCTCACAGCCAATCCCAGGAGCTTTTAGAACTCCTTTATGCTCCTTTAGGGTCTTTTCTGCAGCATATATTTTCACCTGTTGGGTTGAAAATTCCCATAGTTTCAACTGCCTGCAAGTTTCTCAAACTTTCTAGAGGTGAAAAAAAAAAACATATTTTCTTATGCTAAAATTTTGTTGTGACCTGTATTTGAGCTAGAGATGTTAGTGTACAGTTGAGTGAACGATTAACTGATAAGTCTGATAGAGAGGCAGCAGCTCGGGGAGGCAGGGGGCTCCCCAGAAGTGGGGCCAGAGTACACTGGCTGCCGGGCCCATCCCTGGGGACTACTGAATAATTGTGCAACCACTAAGATTTTGTGCGGTTACACAATTATTGAACTAATCGATATCTAACATCCCTAATTTGAGCAGTCTTACAGCCACAATGGCTGGCAGCTGACAAACAGGGAAACAATTCACAGTGAGGATTGTGCCTTCTATTGAAAACTGGGGTTTTTATTTGACCATCAACCAACTTTGAAAATTGCATGCTGAGCATGCTCAGCAACTTGACCAACTGTTTTTGCACTACATTCAGAAAGCATTCAGGAAGGAATAGGGATGTGAAGGACTAGTTGACTATCCGATAAGCAAATGTGACTATAAAATGCTAAGGGATCTTAGAGAAGTTATCAAAATAAAAAACTCAGTAATAGTGGGGTATTTCAACTATCCCCATATTGACTGGGTACAGGTCACCTCAGGACAGGATGCAGAGATAAAATTTCTTGACACCTTAAATGATTGCTTCTTGGAGCAGCTGGTTCTGGAATCCTCTCAAGGGGAGAAGCAATTCTTCATTTAGTTCTAAGTGCAGTGCAAGCTCTGGTCCAAGAGGTAAATATAACTGGACTGCTTGGAAATAGTGAATGTAATGTAATAAAATTTAACATCCCTGTGGTGGGACAAACACATCAGAGCACAATACTGTGGCATTTAATTTCAGAAAGGAGAACTACACAAAAATGAAGAGGTTAAATAGAAATTAAAAAAGGTACAGAGACAAAAGTAAAATTCTTGCAAGCTACATGGAAACTTTTCAGACACCATAATAGAGACCCAACTTAAATGTATATCGCAAATTAAAAAACACAGTAAGAGAACCAAAAAAGTGCCACCGTGGTTTAACAACCAAATAAAAGAAGCAGCGAGAGATAAAAAGGCATAATTTAAAAAGTGGAAGTTAAATCCTAGTGAGGAAAACAGAAAGGAGCATAAACTCTGTCAAATTAAGTGTAAAAATATAGTAAGAAAAGCCAAAAAGGAATGTAATGGATAGGAGGAGTGCTGACCAACACCAAGGTGACTAAGGGGTTAAACTCAGGTAGCTGCAAGGGTGTTGGCAAGGGGCCAGAAGAACCAATGAAGAAAGAGTGCTAAAATTTGAATTGGATATAGATACCTTGCCTGCTTCCTTTGTGTGGGAGAGTTAAACCAGGAGTTGAGAGAGAGAGAATGATTTAAACACAGACAAGACTACCATACCTCCAAGGAATTTAGGGCATGGAAGTGGACTGAACAAAGAGAAGATTGTGAGTAAATAAATGGGGAGAAAGTGAACCTAGTCGCAATCAGGGTATTTTTCTTTATTTTGTGGTTTGGTTTGAACTGCTCTGTGTGAATCTATGCCTCCCCTCCCCATTTACCATCTAAGAATTGTTCCCGGAGATTTTTCCCTGTGCTTTAATTTGATTTCCTTAGTTGTTCTGTAACATCTAGCAAACCAAGTATGCATTATCAAGTTTATCTTTTGTTTTGTAATAAAAATCACTTTTTTAAAGTGATGATTTGATTCTTTTGTGTCCTGGAAAGTACAGGTGGTTGGTCTGTCTGTGTGCATCAAACTAAGAGGTCAACTACCACAGACTGCATCTTGTTTTTCTCTTTTCTTTATTCAGACTCCTTGGGGGAGAATTCAAGTGTTTGTCCCTGTTTTAAGGGATAACTTCACTTGATGGTGGCAGCTACCACACAAAGGCTGTGCATTTGTGACTCTGGGGATTGTTTTTTTTTTTTTGGTAAGCAGAGCCTGCAGAGGTGATATATAAGGTCTTTTGCAGGACGCCACCATCAGCACTCAGTGTGCCAGAGTGGGGAACAGCCTTAACAAGGAGTTTGAAGAACAGCTAGCCAAAATTCAAAAAAGTAATAGCTATTTTTTTAATTACATCAGAAGCAGGAAGCCTGCTAAAGAACCAGTGAGTCCAATGGATGATCGAGATGCTAAAGGAGCACTCACAGACAATAAGGTCATTGCAGAGAAACTAAATGAATGATTTGCTTCAGTCTTCATGGCTGAGAATGTTAGGGAGACTCCCAAACTTAGTCATTCTTTCTAGGTGACAAATCTGAGGAATTATCCCAGATTGAGGTGTCATTAGAGGAGGTTTTGGAACAAATTTCTAAAACTTAATAGTAACAAGTCATTGGGACCTGATGGCATTCACCCAAGAGTTCTGAAATAGTTGTGAAGTTTCACATTTAAGTTATTAACTGTGATTTGTAACCTATCATTTAAGTCTGTATCTGTACCTGATGACAAGAAGATAGCTAATGTGATGCCAATATTTAAAAAAGGGCTCTAGAGATGATCCTGGCAATAACAGACTGGTAAGTCTAATGTCAGTACTGGGCAAATTAGTTGAAACTATAGTAAAGAATAAAATTGTCAGACACATAGATGAACATAATTTGTTAGGGAAAAGTCAACATGGTTTCTGTAAAGGGAAATCATGCCTTACTAGAGTTCTTTGAGGGGGTCAACAAACATGTGGACAAGAGGGTTCCAGTGGATGTAGTGTACATAGATTTCCAGAAAGCCTTTGGCGAGGAACCTCACTAAAGGCTCTTAAATAAAGTTAGTAGTCATGGGATAAGAGCGAAGGTCCTCTCATGGATTGATAACTGGTTAAAAGACAGGAAACAAAGGGTAGGAATAAATGTCAAGTTTTCTGAATAGAGAAGGTAGCTAGTGGTGTCCCTCAAAGGTCCGTACTGGGACCAATCTTATTCAAGATTGTTTATAAATTATCTAGAGAAAGGGATAAACAGTGAGGTGGCAAAATTTGCAGATGATACTACACTGCTCAAGATAGTTAAGATCAAAGCAGACTGAAGAGTTTCAAAAGGCTCTCACAAAACTAAGTGACTGGGCAACAAAATGGCAAATGAAATTTCATGTTGATGAATGAAAAATAATTCACATTGGAAAAAATAATCCATACTATGCACACAAAATGATGGGGACGAGTTTAGCTATAGCTACTCAAGAGAGAGATCTTAGAGTCAAAAGCAAACAATGTTAGGAATCATTAAAAAAGGGATAGAGAATAAAGCATAGAATATTTTGTTGCCTCTATATAAATCCGTGGTACCCCCACATCTTGAATACTGCATACAGATGTGGTCGCCTCATTTCAAAAAAAGTTATATTGGCATTGGAAAAGATTCAGAGAAGGGCAACAAAAATGATTAGGGGTTTGGAACAGATCCCATATGAAGAGAGATTAAAAAGACTGGGACTTTTCAACTTAGAAAAGGGGGAGGCTAAAGGTGAGTATGATAGAAGTCTATAAACTCATGACTGGTATGGAAGAAGTGAATAAGGAAAAGTTATTTACTTGTTCTCATAACATAAGAACTAGGGGTCACCAAATTAAATTAATAGGTAGCAGTTTTAAAAAACAAACAAAAGGAAGTTTTTCTTCATGCAGAACACTATCAACCTGTGGAACTCCTTGCCAGAGGATGCAATGAAGGGTAGAACTTTAACAGGGTTCAAAAAAGTACTAGATAAATTCATGAAGGTTAGGTCCATCAATAGGCTGGAGAGATCAACCAATGTGAAAGGTGCCTGATTGTGGAATCTCTCAGGCAGCAGGTGGGAGAGCTACAGGAGGAGGTGGCTGGGTTAAGGAGCACCCGAATCCACGAGCAATTCCTGGACCGTGTCCATGAGGAGACAGCTGAGGTAGCTGTCCCAGTACACAGGACTGTGGCCACACCACTGGTGGAGGAGGAGACGGCTCAGGGTGGACACTGGCAGCTGGTTACTTCTGGCAGCAGGCACTGCTCCACCCCTGCTCCGAACCCTCCCGCCGTGGTACTAGGAAACCGTTATGCTCTTCTTGATACAGGAGATAAGGAATCACCCCCTACAACAGAGGAGGAGAAGCCTCGTACCCCCAAGGCTGGGAGGTCTGCTGCCACCACTGCAAATAGGAAACGTAGAGTAGTGGTGGTCGGAGACTCCCTTCTGAGGGGGACTGAGGCGCCCATCTGTCACCCTGACATTTCACCTCGTGAGGTATGCTGTCTGCTGGGGGCCCGTATCCGAGATGTTACGGAGCCAGTGTCAAGGATTATCTGGCCCTCTGACTACTACCCCATGCTACTCATCCATGTGAGCACAAATGATACTGCGAGGTGTGACACTGAGCAGATCAAGAGTGACTACAGGGCTCTGGGTGTACGGGTAAAGGAGTTTGGAGTGCAGGTGGTATTCTCTTCTATCCTTCCTGTCAAAGGTAGGGGCCCGGGCAGAGGCAGGTGCATCCTGGAGGTGAATGCCTGGCTGCGAGGATGGTGTCGCCAGGAGGGCTTTGGCTTCCTCGACCATGGGATGCTATTCCAGAAAGGACTGCTAAGCAGGGATGGCATCCACCTTACGAGGAGGGGGAAGACCCTGTTTGCATACAGAATGGCTAACCTAGTGAGGAGGGCTTTAAACTAGGTTCGATGGAGACAGGTGAGCAAAGCCCACAGGTAAGTGGAGAACATGGAGACCTGGGAGATGGGTCGGAAATGGGAGGGAGCGTGGGCTATAATGGCAGAGAGAAAGGAGGGTCAGGGCAAAACTGGGAGGCCAGGTCAAATCAGTATCTTAGATGCCAATATACAAATGCGAGAAGTATGCGTAATAAGCAGGAAGAACTGGAAGTGCTAATAAATAAGTACAATTATGACATTGTTGGCATCACAGAAACTTGGTGGGATAATACACATGATTGGAATGTTTGTATGGAAGGGTACAGCTTGCTCAGGAAGGATAGACAGGGAAAAAGGGAGGAGGTGTTGCCTTATATATTAAAAATTAACACACTTGGAGTGAGGTGGAGATGGACATAGGAGACGGAAGTGTTGAGAGTCTCTGGGTTAGGCTAAAAGGGGTTAAAAACAAGGGTGATGTCATGCTAGGAGTCTACTACAGGCCACCTACCCAGGTGGAAGAAGTGGATGAGGCTTTTTTTAAACAACTAACAATATCATCCAAAGCCCAAGATTTGGTGGTGATGGGGGACTTCAACTATCCAGATATATGTTGGGAAAATAACACAGCGGGGCACAGACTATCCAATAAGTTCTTGGACTGCATTGGAGACAACTTTTTATTTCAGAAGGTTGAAAAAAGCTACCAGGAGGGAAGCTGTTCTAGATTTGATCCTAACAAATAAGGAGGAATTGGTTGAGAATTTGAAAGTGGAAGGCAGCTTGTGTGAAAGTGATCATGAAATCATAGAGTTCACAATTCTAAGGAAGGGTAGAAGGGAGAACAGCAAAATAGAGACAATGGATTTCGGGAAGGCGGATTTTGGTAAGCTCAGAGAGCTGATAGGTAAGGTCCCATGGGAATCAAGACTGAGGAGAAAAACTACTGAGGAGAGTTGGCAGTTTTTCAAAGGGACATTGTTAAGGGCCCAAAAGCAAGCTATTCCGCTGCGTCGGAAAGATAGAAAATACGGCAAAAGACCGCCTTAGCTTAAACACGAGATCTTGCATGATCTAAAAATAAAAAAGGAGTCATATAAAAAATGGAAAGTAGGACAAATTACAAAGGATGAATATAGGCAAACAACACAGGAATGCAGGGGCAAGATTAGAAAGGCAAAGGCACAAAATGAGCTCAAACTAGCTACGGGAATAAAGGGAAACAAGAAGATATTTTATGAATACATTAGAAGCAAGAGGAAGACCAAGGACAGGGTAGGCCCACTGGTCAGTGAGGAGGGAGAAACAGTAACAGGAAACTTGGAAATGGCAGAGATGCTTAATGACTTCTTTGTTTCAGTCTTCACCGAGAAGTCTGAAGGAATGACTAACATAGTGAATGTTAGTGGGAAAGGGGTAGATTTAGAAGATAAAATAAAAAAAGAACAAGTTAAAAATCACCTAGAAAAGTTAGATGCCTGCAAGTCACCAGGGCCTGATGAAATGCATCCTAGAATATTCAAGGAGTTGATAGAGGAGGTATCTGAGCCTCTAGCTATCATCTTTGGAAAATCATGGGAGACAGGAGAGATTCCAGAAGACTGGAAAAGGGCAAATATAGTGCCCATTTATAAAAAGGGAAATAAGAACAACCCAGGAAACTACAGACCAGTTAGTTTAACTTCTGTGCCAGGGAAGATAATGGAGCAAGTAATTAAGGAAATCATGTGTAAACACTTGGAAGGTGGCAAGGTGATAGGAAACAGCCAGCATGGATTTGTAAAGAATAAATCGTGTCAAACCAATCTGATAGCTTTCTTTGATAGGATAATGAGTCTTGTGGATAAGGGAGAAGCGGTGGATGTGGTATACCTAGACTTTAGTAAGGCGTTTGATACGGTCTCGCATGATATTCTTCTCAATAAACTAGGCAAATACAACTTAGATGGAGCTACTATAAGGTGGGTGCATAACTGGCTGGATAACCGTACTCAGAGAGTAGTTACTAATGGTTCACAATCCTGCTGGAAAGGTATAACAAGTGGGGTTCTGCAGGGTCTGTTTTGGGACTGCTCTGTTCAATATCTTCATCAACGATTTAGATATTGGCATAGAAAGTACGCTTATTAAGTTTGCAGATGATACCAAGCTGGGAGGGGTTGCGACTGCTCTGGAGGATAGGGTCATAATTCAAAATGATCTGTGTTGGAGGCAAAGGAGGAGCAAGGGGAGAGTTAAAATGGTGGTTGTTCTCTCTCACCTGTTAATGATGTTATTTGGTTCCCTAAACTGTTGGAGTGTTGTCTGTTAACCCCCTATCCCTTCCCTGAGTGAGTGCAGAAGAATGTCTGAGGTAAACAGCAGGAGTAAACAACAATGCACATGGCCCCCAGCAGGGAGTGCACACGGCCCCAAGAGGCCCAGACTCAGAGGCTGCATGTGGCTGATCCTTAAAGGAGAGAGGGACAGAGACACAGTGGGTTGACCATCAAGTGGAGCCTCCCAGAACGCCCTCTGCTCGGATCGCTTGGCCAGCAGACCAGCTTAGGAGTCAACTTAGGAAGATCAAACAATATGAACTGCCTTCTGCTCGCCTTATCATCCTGCCTGGGACTGTAAGTGTGATTGAGTGTATGAGTGAGATTCCCCTCTCTTCCCAGTTTTAGTTGAATAAACAAACCCTTTACACTCCCATGTGGTGATCCCCTCTCCTTAGTGTTTAAAGCAGTTGCAATCCACATCCCCTTGCAACAATCTGGACAAATTGGAGAAATGGTCTGAGGTAAACAGGATGAAGTTTAATAAAGACAAATGTAAAGTCCTCCACTTAGGAAGGAACAATCAGTTTCACACATACAGAATGGGAAGCGACTGTCTAGGAAGGAGTACGGCAGAAAGGGATCTAGGGGTTATAGTGGACCACAAGCTGAATATGAGTCAGCAGTGTGATGCTGTTGCAAAAAAAGCAAACATGATTATGGGATGCATTAACAGGTATGTTGTGAGCAAGACACGAGAAGTCATTCTTCCACTCTACTCTGCGCTGGTTAGGCCTCAGTTGGAGTATTGTGTCCAGTTGCGGGCACCGCATTTCAAGAAGGATGTGGAGAAATTGGAGAGGGTCCAGAGAAGAGCAACAAGAATGATGAAAGGTCTAGAGAACATGACCTATGAAGGAAGGCTGAAAGAATTGGGTTTGTTTAGTTTAGAAAAGAGAAGACTGAGAGGGGACATGATAGCTGTTTTCAGGTATCTAAAAGGGTGTCATAAGGAGAAGGGAGAAAACTTGTTCATCTTGGCCTCTGAGGATAGAACAAGAAGCAATGGGCTTAAACTGTAGCAAGGGAGGTTTAGGTTGGACATTAGGAAAAAGTTCCTAACTGTCAAGGTAGTCAAACACTGGAATAAATTGCCCAGGAAGGTTGTGGAATCCCCATCTCTGGAGATATTTAAGAGTAGGTTAGATAAATGTCTATCAGAGATGGTCTAGACAGTATTTGATCCTGCCATGAGGGCAGGGGACTGGACTCGATGACCTCTCGAGGTCCCTTCCAGTCCTAGTATTCTATGATTCTATGAATAGCTATAGCCAGGATGGGTAGGAATGGTGTTCCTAGCCTTTGTCAGAGGCTGGAAATGGATGACCGGAGAGGAATCATTTGATGATTACCCATTCTGTTCACTTCCTCTGGATACCTGGCATTAACCACTGTTGGAAGACAGGATATTGGGTTAGATTGACCTTTTAGGTCAGACCTTTCATCTGACCCAGGATGGCCATTCTTATGTTCCTATATTATGAATGTATGCTAGAATAAACCCTAGATGGCAGCACATCATGGGCCTGAGGTGTAGGATATGCAGAATTCATACACTCAATCCCTGTAGGCTTTGTAAGGAGGTAAAAGCAATGCTGCTCTCCTTCCCATCCTATATATACAGCAAGTGAACTCCTAATTGTTTTGAATCTGATGGATAGAAAATGTTGTTCACTTGCTGATATTTCTATGGATGATGGTAGAAATCATACTGTAATGATGGTAGAAATCATACTGTAATGAAAATATGCAATGTTAGCACACAAAGTTGTATACGCTAACTGGAAAAATGCTTCTGCTACACATAACTATAAGCCCACTGCCAAAATGATTAGACATCAACCCACTTTGAAGTTTCAGGATTCCCTTCTTCTCTATAAGGCTGCATCTACACTACACTACTGAGATTGATCAACTGACAGTCCATCAAGAAGGTCTACTGAAAACATGCTAAGTCGACTGCACATTGATCTGTGGTCAACCCCAGTATTCTGCCCCAGTGAAAAGAGTAAGGTAAACTGACAGGAGAATTTCTCCTCCCATCCCCAGTGTAGACTTCTCAGTAACTCAACCTAAGCTATATCAACTCCAGCTAGGTTATTCACGTAGGTGCAGTTGTGTACCTTCGGTCAACTTCCTGCAGTAGTGTAGACATAGGCGAATAGACCTGTGTACATCCAGGGTAATGGTGCTATCTTCAGAGGAGTTATTCTGGGTTTACTTTGGTAAAACATAGCCAATCACACAAACTCTTTTTTTTTAAATTAAGTGATGTGGAAAGGGGCTGAAAAAAGGCTGGTTTCCTAAGGTGAGCGATGGTAGAGACAGAGTTCTGGGAGTGCCCTGAATAAAATCTTCACGAGGTGAGTAGAAACAGGAAGAAAACTTCTTGTATTGTGTGTTAAGGTAATCGAAAGGGTATCCCATTCTGATTCACCTTCTTAGGAATACTGTACCTGGGGAAGATGCAGAGCCCCTAATAGTTCTATACAATTGAGGCTCACTTATGAGGCTCTCCAGAGGCTCCAGAAAAAAATCTCCCTCTCACAGACTTAGCGTGTGAGGGGAAAGGGCATTCTTGTGGGTGTTCAGTCAAAGGATTATAGAGCACCTACTTAATCTTTTATTTTATTTTATTGCCTCAAAGATTGCATTTCCTTATTGTTGACTACAGGTACTGAGTGAAACATGCACATAATCCAACATATATGTGGGTGCCCACAGCACACTCATTTGGAGTATATATATAAAACTGAACAGACTATTGCAGATCTGCTTCAGTTCTGAACACTGTCATAGACTCATAGACTCAGACTTTAAGGTCAGAAGGGACCATTATGATCATCTAGTCTGACCCCCTGCACAATGCAGGCCACAGAATCTCACCCACCCTCTCCTAGAATAATCCTCTCACCTATATCTCAGATATTGAAGCCTTCAAATAGTTCGAAGACCCCAAGATGCAGAGAATCCTCCAGCTGTAGATTAAAAACTGCACAGTCTCCTGTCTCTTCAGCAACCTCTGAGGAGTTTAATAGTACTAAGAATTTCATTGAGTCACTGAGTCATGGGAACTAGAGACAGATGTGTGTGAAAAGCATGAATTAGCTGATCTCTCTCAAAATGCCAGAACATACATTATGAAAATAGAGGGCAACAGAACTCTGAATTCAAGGATATCATAGGTGTCAAGTAAAGCAACAGCCTCATCATAAGCACTTCAAAGGTTATTTTGTACTACATAACACAGAAAAACATTTTTGTAATCAAATTTTCCTCTCCCCCATCTAATCATTTATTTTGTCTATTTTAAAGGGGATAATTTATTCTAGAGAGAGGTCCTGTCAATCTCATTTGTCCAGTGCAAGTTAGTCACTGTATGTTGTTGTTTCTCAAAATATTAAGATCTTTAACGTCTTATGCCCCCTTTAATTTGGAATCTTCTGTCATGTTTGATGACATCAAATATGTTCAGTGTTTGTGCACTCAGATTTAACACTTTCATGTTCTTTGAACTAAAATTATATTACTGGATATTTCTATTTAAAAATGCATGTGGAAGGAAGACACACACACCTCCATCTCCTCTTTTCTGTGTTTATCTTTTGAAAAATATCATTTTAACCCTGCTTCCCTTATATAATATTTCATCTCCAGTGACAGCTTTGCTGTATAAAAACATTTTACTTATTTAAAACAAATGAATAATGAGGAAATATGTTCCAATTCCAAACCAGCAGGAAATGGTGAATCTGATTTTATGCAATACTAGCCATGTAGCAGCACCGTGTCACAGATTAGATTGTTTCCATATGAAGATGGCATCTGTTTTTAAACCACTGATCATCATAGCACTTAAGCATTTACTTCTTGCTGTTACAGTGGTGCAAGTGGCATTAGAATCATAGACTCCTAGGGCTGGAAGAGACCTTAGAAGGTCATTGAGTACAGCCCCCTGATCAAAGTAGGACCAACCCCAACTAAATCAACCCAGCCAGGGCTTTGTCAAGCTGGGAGTTAAAAACGTCTAGGGATGGAGATTCCATCACCTCCTTAGATAACCCATTCCAGTGCTTCACCACCCTCCTAGTGAAATAGTTTTTCCTAATATCCAACCTAGACCTCCCCCACCGTAACTTGAGACCATTGCTCCTTGTTCTGCCATCCAACACCACTGAGAATAGCCTCTCTCCATCCTCTTTGGAACCTCCCTTCAGGAAGTTGAAGGCTTGCAATCAAATCCCCCCTCACTCTTCTCTTCTGTAGGCTAAATAAATCCAAATCCCTCAGCCTCTCCTTGTAGGTCATGTGTTCCAGCCTCCTAACCATTCTGGTTGCCTTCTGCTGGGCCCTTTCCAATGCATCCACGTTCTTTCTATAGTAAGGGGCCCAGAACTGGACGCAATACTCCAGATGTGGCCTCACCAGTGACAAATAAAGGGGAATAATCACTTCTCCAGATCTGCTGGAAAAGCTCCTCCTAATGCACCCTAATATGCCATTAGCCTTCTTGGCTACCAGGGCACAATGTTGACTCCTATCCAGCTTCTCATCCACTGTAATCCCCAGGTCCTTTTCCATTGAACTGCTACTTAGCCAGTCGGTCCCCAACCTGTAACAGTGCTTTGGATTCTTCTGTCCCAAGTGCAGGAATCTGCACTTGTCCTTGTTGAACCTCATCAGATTTCTTTTGGCCCAAACCTCCAATTTGTCTAGGTCACTCTAGAACCTATCCCTACCCTCCAAAATATCTACCTCTCTCCCTAAATTAGTGTCATCTGCGAACTTGCTGAGGGTGCAGTCCATCCCCTCATCCAAGTCATTAATAAAGATGAACAAAACTGCCCCTTAAAACTGACCCTTGGAGCACTCTGCTTGATACTGACCGCCAAGCAGACATCAAACCATTGATCACTACCTATTGGACCTGAAAATCGAGCCCGTTTTCTATCCACTTTACAGTCCATTTTCCAGTCCATTACTTCCTTAACTTGCTGGCAAGAATACTGTGGGAGACCGTATCAAAAGCTTTGCTAAAGTCAAGGTATATCACATCCACTGACTCCCCCATGTCCACAGAGCCAGTTACCTCATCATAGACGCTAATCAGATTGGTCAGGCATGACTTGCCCTTGATGAATCTATGCTGACTATTCCTGATCACTTTCCCCTCTTCCAAGTGCTTCAAACTGGACTCCTTGAGGATCCCCTCCATGATTTTTCCAGGGACTGAGGCAAGGCTGACTGGTCTGTAGTTCCCTGGATTGTCCTCCTCCTTCGTTTTTGAAGATGGGCACTACATTTTTAAAGATGGGCACAAGTGGTGTTCTCGTCCATCCTCCCTGTTAAAGGAAAAAGTCCAGGTAGGGATTATCGAATCGTGGAAGTAAATGCATGGTTGCACAGGTGGTGTCAGAGAGAGGGCTTTGGTTTCTTCAACCATGGGACTCTGTTTCAGGCACAAGGATTGCTAGGAAGAGATGGGATCCACCTAACCAAGAGAGGAAAGAGCATCTTTGTGGGCAGGCTTGCAAACCTATTGAGAAGGGCTTTAAACTAGGTTAGTTGGGGGACGGTGACCTAAGCCCAGAGGTAAGTGGGAAAGTGGGATACTGGGAAGAAACACAAGGAGGAAAGAGCAACAAAGGAGGACCCCTGATTCAAATGGAGACAACAGGGCAATCAACTAGTAATCTAAGGTGTTTGTACACATAATGAGGAGAGGCTGAGATGGGTAAGATGAATGGACTCTTGGGTCAGAAGGTCTGCTTTGAGAGGGAAGATTGCCTCAGACTTAGATGAATCAGATGCAGGAAACATACTTCTGTCAGCCTTGTAGGAGCAAGGAGGATAACTACTACCTTCTCTTGTTTCATGTTGGTCAGAACTCTGAGGAGTAAAGATATTGGAAGGTAGGTGTATAGAAGCTTGAAGGACAGGGAGTGAGGAAAGCACATCCCAAGAGTGGCTACTGAGCCTGCTGCTCAGGTAAAAGTGTCCGCATTTTGAATCGGATTGTGCTGCAAAGAGGTCTACCTATATGAAGTGCCAGGTGGGACAGACATCCCAAAAGATTCATGATTCTTATGAAAATGCCTACTCAGAGTGGTTATTATGGTGCTCTACAGATGTGGTAGATATGCAGCGGAGATCTCAATTTGTTGGGTTAGACTCCCATTTCAGAATTTTATAGCTTCTTATTAAGATTTTGCATTTCCTTGGCAGCTGATGTAGTACATTGTCACCCTATTGGTCAGTCATGTTCTTTATAGAGTAATCCTTGATCTTGGGCAAGAAGCGAAAGCAACACATTGGACTGCCTGTAGCTCAAGAACATGGACACAGGAAAATGATTCTTGTTGTAAGGGGATGCCTATTTAAGTTGTGCTGTGAAGTCCTGAAGGTGTACTCCTCAACCCAGCATGCTTTTGTCTGCAATGATCTTTGCGGGAAGTGGACACAAGTATAGTGTCCCAACACAGACCCTGTGGGGTCCTTTCACCCTCTTGGGAATAGATGCTCATTTGGACAGACTCAGCTTGTTGGTTGCATACATAGTTTTTAGCCAGGCTTGGAGGCATCTGTAGCATAGCTGGGTGTGGGGTGTTACTAATGTGTAGCCCACCCTGTGCCTGAGTGCCACAGTGTTATCACTGTGGTTTGAGGGCTCTGCTGTAGAGTTCAGATGACATTGAACATCACGCTGAATTAGTCTCTAGGTAGCTATGCCCTGCCAGTTACAGAAGAGAGGGTGGTTCTGATGAAGTCTAAATGTTGGGCAGGTGATGTACTGGATTTCTCTATATTGAGTTAAAAGCCCAGGAAGTAGAAGAGAACTAGTGCCTTGGTGGTGGTGGACTGTACCTTGGGGATGGAGTGACCCTTGAGATGCATTCAGGTAAGGGGATAACAACTGTTCTCACATGGCAAAGCTAGACCACTGAGAGGATCTGTTTAATGGCTCTTGAAGCATCTAAAAATGTGAAGGGAAGGTAATGGTAATCTCTGATGATGAACCATAGGAAGCACTGTGTGACCAGGATTGATAACTACATAAAAAGTATGCATTTTGGACATCCAGTACCCTGGATCAAATAAGGCTAAAATCACTGCTAGCATAACCATCTTGAACCTCTGTGTCTGTATGAAAGTGTTCAGTGTCCTGAGGTACTACAGCAGGTACTTCCTGGCTCCCAAGAAAAAAGGGGATGGGAGCCTGCACAGACTTAGATTAAGAACTTAATTATGTTCTTATGTTCTAATTGAATATGTTGTTTGGGACCATCTGTGCTACCAGAGGCAAAACATATCACTCAATGAACAAAGTACCAGGGTACAGCCTTTGTGTTTTACCTTTAATATTAAAGTATATATTTTTAAGCCTGGTTACAACAATTGGCCCTGATAACCAACATTGGACTGCACCATATTTAAAAATGGGTGCTCCAGAATCAAGTTTAACCAACATTTTTTAATTTATTTGCTTTTGTAGTGTAGACAGGAGCTTAATGCTTTTAAGGATCCTAAGATTAAAGACATTACAAAGTGCAAAGTATTA
This sequence comes from Rafetus swinhoei, assembly GCA_019425775.1. Taxonomy (NCBI): domain Eukaryota; kingdom Metazoa; phylum Chordata; order Testudines; family Trionychidae; genus Rafetus; species Rafetus swinhoei. Next base: position 158,241,562 of record CM033424.1, read on the forward strand.
TTATTAGTAATAGCTATTTCTTCTCTATTTAATCTAAATCTGAGTGCTCAACACATCAAGTACACTTTTTAAAGGAAAAGTATAGTCATAATAACGTAAATGATAAAAGTAGTGTGTTCTGATATGAAGAATGTCCTTAGCCATTGTATTTGCAAAATCTACCAACTAAAGGAAGACCCATCTAAAGCCATTTGTACAGCTTCAGAACACAAGCGATCCATAGATTATGTAAAGTCATAATAGAGATGCCTAGAAAGTGCACTGAACAATTTTTGTAAGATTTAATCAAGCTGCAAATATTTAAAAAGGTTGTTTTAGTAATTACATTCCCCACCCCACCCATATATGCACACATCTAACAATGTAAAAAAGACTAGCAATCACCACCAAGACCTTTAGTATTAATTATTATTCTAAAATACACTAGATCTCAATTTTCTTCTTCTGGAATATACTAAATAAGGGTTTCTGTCATTGTTTATTTGGGAGTAAGGGTCTTTAATGACATTAAATTAATATTCAGTGGGCTCAGAAATTCAGAAAGGTGAGCACACCTTATAATGTTGGTGAATTTGCTGCATAATCTGTTGCACAATTATTATTGCAATATACGATGTTACTGAAGCCTGCATATGGAAATTACCAGTTACACATCCAAATGCTTATTTGAGCACATATTCGTAGCATATATGCAAGTTATGAACATAACCTTTAACTGAAGTTGAGGCTTGTGCTCTCCCCTCAGTGATTCAGCTTGGTACCTTGCAAGATTAGGCCACGTGCACACAAACTCACCTGCACTTTAATGAAAACATGGCCTGCAACTTGCAAATACCCATGTAATTATGCAAGCACTTAAATGTTACACAATATAGAACAATAAAACGAATACATGTATTTTATCATTACTACACAGGGGATCATCTAGGTTTGAAAGTGCAAGCTATAATACTACCAAATCAGATAGAGCCAGCTCTATTTACCTCAGATACAGGTGCAAATCTTTCACTTTCTGTTTGCTTTAATTCAGAATATTTTTTATGACTTTCCCTTTTTAACCATGCATTTCTCCAAGTAAATATATATTGATCCTCTTATGTCAATAAAAATGTCATTTTCTGGCTCTTTTCTGTGTCCATTTTTTCCCCCCTTTGCTTCCTGGGGTCTGCACTTTTCCCCTCACACTATGATTATGCTGTTTCATTGTGTGAGCGTGATGACTGGCACTGTTAATAGTCACTCTTCTGTGCTGCATTTATTGGACAGGTGGTAGCAGCCTGAAGGAGTTTAACAACACAATGTTAAAGATTAAAGGCCAAAGCAAAATAACTATTTTGTTGCTGTGTAATAGGACAGATATGTAGAGAAAAACTTATTTCCCATGCTACTCCATGGATTTGATGGAGCCTTGTAAAAGTGGAGTTCTGCTTATAAAGTGACTGTAGAAATGGCATAATGGGAGGGTTCACATTTATTCTGTCAGTATTCCATACCAAATTTGGGGAGAGGGGGGTGCAAGTAAAAATAGATATTTTGTCCTAACTGCCAGCCTTGCAAAATCAGCCTGAGCTCTCGGTCAAGATTTTTCCTTTTTGAGACACAACACTAGTAAACAAATGTCCTGCAAGCAAAAATATGCCTTCAATGCCACCTGTGTAATCCCGTTGCCTTCAAGACGTGTGCTCAAGTATTTAGAATTTAGTGAATTATGCTGCTGATGCGCAAGGAGGAAGAGAGTCCAGATCTCTCTTTGTTAGTGGTGTTGACTCTGCCGGGCTAACAGGAAGAAAAAAAGGAAAGAAAAATGTACTGCTGTCATTCAAATGACACAAGGAACAAAGTTGTTGTGTAAAAAGGTAGTTTTAAATGGTTTCATGACAATTAAAACTGTATTTTTAAAATTGCTAAAAACATTTAGTTTAGAAAAACAAGAAATGGAAGGCTAGCTTGTGTTACTGCCCTTTCCCCCCACCGCTAGCCCCTAGCTCTGGCTCCCACTATTTGGTTATAAAGTTTCTTTTAGATGTCTTAGGGGAGTGGTTCTCAACCATTCCAAACTACTGTAGCCCTTTCAGGAGTTTAATTTGTCTTGTGTTCCCCAAGTTTCCCTTCACTTAAAGACTGATTGCTTACAAAATCAAACAAAGAAAGTGAAAAATTGTTTTTGTTTTTACCATGTAACTATAAAATAAATTGATTGGAATATTAATATTCCAACCTTATATCTCAGTGTGATATTTCGATACATTTTTCATTTGTGAACCTCCTCTGAAGCCTGAGCCCCGGTCAGCGCAAAAGTGGTAACCTGCTTATAGTAGCTAACAGGGTGAGACACTACTTAATTCAAACCTTATCTAGTTGATAACGTTTATATTGCTCAGGGGTCCTAGGCTGTGGAGCTGGAGTACTGAGGTGGGGTGGAGTGAAGTTAGCTGGAACCTCTCTAATGTTAGTTCATGCATGGCTGAGGAGAAGCATTCATGTAACTGCAGCTAGGCATGTCTCTGCCTGTGCAGATGTTTGGGTGAGTGCAGGAATAGGAGCTGTTTGCAGCTTGTCACAGCTTCATACTGTGAGAAGGGGCCCAGATTGGTATGCCAGAGGGCTCAGAGATACTTCATTCCAGACTGCACCTTGGGGAAGTCCATCACAATTACACCTTTGAGAATGGACCAAATTTGGGGGCTCTTTTCTCTGGTAAACTAAGACCAGAGTATATTGTTCCTCCAAATTATTGTAAATTAAGTTTTAATGTCATGGAGGGTTTTTTGTGCCAGCAAGGGAAGCAGAAGGATAAGTATGGGAGGGGGAATCTCACTTCAGAGTCTTTTATACCCTTTCCTTCCTATTTTCATTAAATTATATGAATACACCCTTTCAGGCTGGTTTAGATTCAAGGTGGTTATTGTCACTTTCATTGGTTTCGTGATTTTAGGGGTTGTCTTTAAGAGCCACTTCATCTTATGAATGTATAGTTCATTAATGAATATGCACCATTTAATTGGTTTTGATCTTCTTAAGGCAAGAAAGCATCAGACAATTGTCAAGGACATTTCAACTCATTCTTTTTATTCAGTCCATTCTCAGAGATAAGAGTAAGACAGGAAATGAAATTCTGTTCTCAAACAGTCCAAACACTCCTATTTTTTTAATATATGCAAGTTTTCAGTTCTCTGAACAGCCTTAAAATAGCTCTTGGAAAGTAATTAATCTAAGTTGTTGCTTCGCTATGACCATTTTTGGAGAAAAAATGTATTTTCCTCCACTTCCTGAGTGGATTAAGAATTGTTTGAGGACAGCCATAAATGAATTTTAATTAATACAAATATTCTGTACTTAAAGGGCTTCTGACACTAGTTTAGCATAACCACTAGATTCCATGTAAATAGTAAAACACTTTATGTATTACCAGAGTAATGACATCGGGACCTTTGCAGTTAGCTAATGTATTTGCAAATATGCATTTCACAAAGGCATTTGTCATTTCAACATTTAAGAAATAAACAAAAAGTTTAAAATATCAACTACGTATTTTCCTCTAAATGTTTTTAAAAGCACAATTAAGGTTTTCCTCCAAGAGGGTAGGGTTGGTAGAGTCAACATTATAAACAGATTTCTGGCTCTGTGAAAAGAATGTAGGATGCTATCAGTTTATTCCTAGAAGTAGTTTGTCTGCCTGTTCTTGGAAGGTTAAAACAGAAACTGTCTGGAATTTGTATTTTTTTTTTAAATTAGATTAGCTGGTTATGCTTCAAAATGTTCAAACGTATGTATTTTCCTATTTCTAAGCATTCTGGCTATAACATATGGGAAGCTTTATCTTAGTATTCAGTAAGGCTATGTCTAGACTGCAGGCTTCTTTCTGAAGAAGCTTTTCCGGAAGAGATCTTCCAAAAAAACTTCTTCCAAAAGAGAGCATCTACATAGCAAAAGTGCATCGAAAAAGTGATCTGCTTTTTCGAAAGATAGTGTCCATTCACTGTGGACACTATCTTGCATGTAAGCTGTGATTACTCTGGGTGGAGTGACCACCAGTGCACCTATGCTTTTTCTTCTTTCTTCTCGAAAGAACTCCCTCTTCCCTATCCACACATGCCTTTTTCTGAAAGAGCTCTTCTTCCTTGTAGAAAGAGATTTACCAATGTCAGAAAAAAAACCCTGTTCTTTTGTTTTTTTTCGAAAGAATGCGATTGCAGTGTGGACGTAAGTGAAGTTTTTTCAGAAAAACAGACGTTTTCCCGAGAAATCTCTGCAGTGTATATGTACCCTAAAGGTGCAAATGAGCATGGAACTACTCATGAAAATTAAGTTATAATAATGTTATTAATTTTTGTCTCAATATTAATGTATTATTCTTACATGGTGCAATTTCCACAATCGGTCTGACTATAAAACCACACTTTAAAAAGCAACAAAGAGATTTAAAAAGAGTAATTAAGGATCTGGTGTGTGGAGGGCAATCTTTTCCCCCATTTAACTTCTCTCCCATATTTTCCTATTCTTTTTATTTTGAAAGTCCCATTTGGGGGCTGAGCAGCCCTGAAATTTTCATTAGCCAAAGAAATCCAAATGAACAATACTGCATAGTTAGGGAAACTGCAGGGATCCCATTTAAAAACAGCACCCAATTTGAAAAGCTAGAGGCATGCAGTTGCATAACTAGCACGTATTTCTGCACCCAGGCTACGCAGGTGCAATTTTATACATCCATCTTTTAAAATTAGTCCTGTCATGCCTCCACAGCTTGGAGATGCAGTGGGACCACAAGGGCACAAATATTTCACAAGGAAAGCTGCAAAGGGATTCTTTTCAGTATCCAATCCTTCAGGATAAGAACTTGACAAGCACTCCCTTCCCAGTTCACATTCAAGCCTGCTGCAATTACAATACATTCCTCACAGAGGACTGAAACAATTCACTGGTGCCCCTTACAGAATCTGAAGCAAACAGTGTGCTGGTGCTTCAGTAGAAATGATAGTACTGAAGGGGAGCGTTTAATAATTCATCCTTTTAATTATGAAATCATCATTTGCCAATAGAACGCCAAGAGACAGGCAGGAATGGCTAACACAAAAATCACACCACAGGCAGCAATTTATTCTTTGCTTGGCACTCACTGAGATGGGAAATGAGGTACTGATGATTCGTCTAGTTATAATCATCCCTTATAACTTCCACATTAGGGTTTTACTGCAGTTCATTTCCAAATGTCTTCAGTCAGTGCTAGAACAGGTCTGTGAGAAGAGAATATTTCCTGTTTCTCAAGGTCTCAAGTCTGTCTTGCTCTATCTTTCTCAATTCTTAGTTGAAACCTTTCTACTAATGGAAAAGTATTCAATTAGGAGACCCATACAGAGCAGAGGGGAAACCCAGCAGGCAAGGAGTCAAAATCCTTGCAGTCGGTGCTGATAAAGAGCCATTATTTTGACAAACAGGATTAAAAAAATAAAAGCCATAAAAGGCTGCAGCAGGATGCCTGAAACGGGTGCTGAGTTTTCACTTTTCTTATAGTGCACTTGTTTGCCATGGTAAGTCATGCATGATTGTTGGAGGCAAGAGGCTCTGATTTGTCATTGCCTCTTGCTGTCTTTTATCTTATTAGGAGTTACTGTAGTTTGAAATGTGTTAAGCTGGGAAATGCGCTGTATGTGGAATTATTTCAAGAGCTGGAGAAAAATAAAGCATTTTGATTTATTTCATGAGTCTTCAACGCTGAAAGAATGGCTCTGATTAAAGTGACAAATGCCCCTTTTCATTTGGGAAATAATGTTTGTGCGCTCTATAGAAAAGAACCTAAGTCAGACGTAGAAGTAATGGGCTCAGTTCAGCAGACATGAGGCTCTGTGTTTCTCAAACCTCACCATCCTTCCTCAGGAGTGAGTTTTTGAAACTGCAGAATGATTTCTTGCCATTGTGTTCTCTTCCACAACCACATTTCCTGCAGAGGCAGCAGGTCTAGCGGATACAGCGTTAGAGAGATCTGGGTTCCTGGCTAATCCTGGCTAATCCACTGACCTGCTGAGTGATACTTGTTCATAAGTGGGATTGAGATACTTTCTTCCTCTGTGAAGTCCATGGAGCTCTGCCATGAGAAATACTGTACCAGACCAAAGACTATTAATAGCAAGTTGAAATCCATGTCTCCCCACATTATAAACAACAAGTGGTCCTGTGGCACTTTAGAGACTAACCAAAATATGTAGAATCATGAGCTTTCATGGGCAAAACCCACTTCATCAGATGAACTGAAGCAGAAACAACTGTGACTGTGACAGTAGGGATATATTATTGATCAGCTGACCAGGATGCTGAGTGTGACTGTGAAATGTAAAGGGACATTAGAGAGGCTATGAAAATAAAAAACTCAATAATAATAGGGGATTTCAATTATCCCTGTATGACTGGAAAAATGTCACCTCAGGAAAAGATACAGAGTTAAAGTTTCTTGACACCTGAAATGACTGCTGCTCAGAGCAGCTTGTCCTGGAACACTCTAAGAGAGAGAAATTCTTTATTTAGTCCTAAGTGGAGTACAGGATCTGGTTGAAGAGGTGAATATACTTGGACTGCTTCATAATACTAACCATAATATAATTAAACTTAACATCCCCTTAGCAGGAAAAACATCACAGCAGCCCAACACTGTAGCATTTAATTTCAGAAAGGGAAACTACGCAAAAATGAGGTTAGTTAAAAAGAAATTTAAAAGGTACAATACCAAAAGTGAAATTCCTGCATGAAAACTTTTTAAAGGCACTGCAATAGAGACTCAACTTAAATGTATACCCCAAATTAAAAAATACAAAACAAAAAGAAAAGAAAAAATTGCCACCATGGCTAAACAACAAAGTAGAAGAAGCAGTGAGAGGTAAAAAGCATTGTTTAGAATGTGGAAGTTAAATCCTACTGAGGAAAACGGAAAGCAACAAACACTGGCAAATGAAGTATAAAACAGAATTAGGAAGCCCTGTCCCCCAAAAAAAAAATTAGAAGAAAAGCTAGACATTTACTCAAAAATAATCGTATTTTTTTAGTACATTAGAAGCAGGAGGCCTGGTAAACCATCAGTAAGGCCACTGGATGATTAAGATGCTAAAGGCATACTCAAGAACATTAAGGTCATTGTGGAGAAACTAATGGAATTCTTTGTATCGTCTTCACAACTGAGTCATTCTTTTTAGGTGACAAATCTGAGGAGCTATCCCAGATTGTGGTGTCAAGAGGGGATTTTGGAATACATTGATAAATTGATGAATTGAATAGTAATAAGTCACCAGGACCAGATGGCATTCACCCAAGATTTCTAAAGGAACTCAAATGTGAAATTGCAGAACTACTAACTGTAGTCTGCAACTTGTCATTTAAATCAGCTTCTGTACCAAATGACTGGAAGAAAGCAAATGGGATGCCAATTTTTAAAAAGGGGCTCTAGAGGTGATCCTAGCAAGTAGAGTCTGGTGGGCCTAACTTCAATGACAAGCAAATTGATTGAAATTATAGTAAAAAATAGAATGATCAAACTCAGAGATGAACATGATTTGTTGAAGAGTCATGTTTTTTGTAATGAGAAATCATGGCTCAATCTCCTAGAATTCTTTGAGGGGGTCAATAAGAATGTGTACCGTGTACTGGACTTTCAGAAGACCTTTGACAAGGTCCCTCACCCAAGGCTCTTAAGCAAAGTAAGAGGGAAGGTCCTCTTATGGATTGGTAACTGGTTAAAAGAGATAAACAAAGGGTAGATATAAAGGGTCAATTTTTATAATGCAGAGAGGTAAATAGTGGTGTCCTCTAGGAGTCTGTTCTGAGACTAATCCTTTACAACATATTAATAAATGATCTGGAAAAGGGGTAAAGGAGTGAGGTGGCAGAATTTGCAGATGATAGAAAACTAGTCAAGATAGTAAAGTCCTAAGCAGACGGCAAAAAGCTACCAAAGGATCTCTCAAAACTGTCAGAATGGGTAACAAAATGGCAGATGAAATTCAATGGTAAATACTGCACATTGGAAAACATAATCCCAACTATACATATCAAATGATGGGGTCTAAATTAGCTGTTACCACTCAAAAAAAAAAAGAGATCTTGGAGGCATGGTGGAAACCATCCACCCAATGTGCAGCAGCAGTCAAAAAAGCACACAATGTTGAAAATTAAGGAAGGATTAGATAATAAGACAGAAAATATAATGACTATATAAATTCATGGTATGCCCACGTCTTGAATACCGTGCGCAGATGTGGATGCCCCATCTGAAAAAAAAAAGATATATTGGAATTGGGAAAGATACAGAGAAGGGTAACAAAAGATTATTAGGAGAATAGAACGGCTTCAATATCAATAGAGATTAATAAGATTTTGATTTTTCAGCTTGGAAAAGAAACAAATAAGTGGGGATATAATTGAGATCTATAAAATCATGACAGGTGTAGAGAAAGTGGCTAAAGAAGTGCTATTTACTTCTTCTCAGAACACAAAATGAAATTAATAGGTGGCAGGTTTAAAATAAATAAAAGGAAGTATTTCTTCACACAACACACAGTCAGCCCATGGAATTCTTTGGCAGAGGATGTTGTGAAGGTTAGGGTTGCCAGGTGTCGGGTTTTGAACCAGACAGACCAGTATTTGAGCTTTCTGTTTGGGAAACAAATTGAGAAAATATAAATGTTTGGTATTTTCTAAATAAGATGTAATGAAGATTGTGATGCAATATCAAGTGTGTCCAAGTATTTTTGTTGAAACCATCTGGCAACCCTAGTGAAGGCCAAGACTATAGAAGGGTTCAAAGAAGGTCCTATTAGCCAGGATGGGTAGGGATGGTGTCCCTCGCTCTTGTTTTTCAAACTGGGAATGAGCAACAGGGAGTGGATGACTTGACGGTTACCTGCTCAGTTAATTCCTTCTGGAGTACCTGGAACTGGCTACAGCCAGGAGAACAGGATACTGGGCCAGATGGATCTGTGCTCTGACTTAGTATAGCCATTATTGTATCATGGTCTTACTGTTAATACACCCCAAAATTATATTAGCCTTTTTAGCAACTGTATTATGCTGTTGACTTGTATTTGATTTGTGATCCCCTAAAACTCCACATCTTTTTCTGCAATACTACTGCGTACTTAGTTATTCCCCATGTTGTAGTTGTGCTCCTGGGGCTTGATTTTCCTTTCATAAGGGTAGTTCTTTTTTATTGAATTATATCTTGTTCATTTCAGACTAGTTCTCCAATTTGTCAAGGTCATTTTGAAATCAAATCCTGTCCCCAAAGTGCTAGCAACCACTACCAGCCAGGCATGATTTTGCACATTTTATTAGCACATTCTCCAAATCATTAATGAAGATGTATCCTAGACTCAGGACAAACCCATGCAGACCGCACCAGATATGCCTCCCCCTAGTCTTACAGTAAACCATTGAGATCTACTCTTTGAGCATAGTTTTTTTCTATCAGTTTTGCACCCACCTTGTACTAATTAAATCTAGACCTCATTACCTTAGTTTGTTTATGATACTGTCCCATAGCATGGTGTTAAATGCCATTGTGGTCGCCAGGAAAAAAAAAGTACATGTATTTCTCTGCTGAATTTCAATGTGGAACATAAATAAATGTAAGTAACAGCATTCTGTAGTATATAAATAAGTAGCAGCTCAACCATATTGCGTTTGTATTTTACTTTGCCCCTGTGTCTGCAATGTGGCATTTTCTGACATGAAGCAATGGCACAGTTGTCTAAGTATCCAACATGAGATATGTAGACTCTCTGCAAACAGGTTCAAATCCTGGATTGGTTAATTCAAACCTTCATCCACTAGGCAGTTTGTCATCATTATTTGTATAGCATTGGTGCCTCAAGGACCCAACTGAAACTGGAGCTGCATTGTGGTAGGCATTGATAAACACTTGTACAACACAGTCTTTGCCCTCAAGACCTTACAATCTAAACAGACAAGGAAGAAAGGAGAGAGAAAAGATCCATTTAACAGATGGGGATCTTAGATGTAGAAGTGAAATAACTTGATTCATATGCTTAGTCTGGAATAGAGCCAGGAATTAAATTTAGATCCCCTAAATCGCAGATTAGAGCATTACTTACAAGACCATCCTTTCTCTCACAAGTTTGTTTTAAGAGCTTGTTTGAAAGATACATGCACCCACAGCAAGCAAACAAAAGAATAAATTCATTGGGGACATTAAAAACCCACTGTATTTCCTAAAAGTAAAAGTTGGTCTGTGGCCACAGTGTTTCTTTCCCTCCACTACAGCGCAATGTGCAATCTATTTTAGCATGATTCTTTGAGCATGACAGATTGGTTCTCAGGGAATGCATCTGAGCTTTAATGTTCTGGCTACCACATGCTGAAATTGCTTACAGCACTCACAATTGTTTGGTATCATGTGGCTATAGCCAACCAATAGTAAACTAAACTACTGAACAGGCATTCATTGAGCAGACATATGCCGACATTTTCAGATGCAACAAGTCATTTTGTATGCTTTACTATCTGTATGCTCAACTAAAAAGACATTAAATGGGCCTCGATTTTCAAACAGTACAAAAGAGATAGGCATCTTTAAGATATCTCCAAAAATCACTAGTCATTTTTGAATATTTAGACCATAACCTTTTTTTGCCCCCTCACAGCTGCTTCTGATAGTTGAATTACTCTGAAGAAAAAGAAGAAACAGAATAGTTCCCATTCCCTCATACTTCCGTCCTCCCCTATTTAGGCCCTGCTATCCTGTGCCCATCTGTACACTTCCTTTTGTTGTTTCCATTCCAGCTTTAATTTTTATAGTGTTTGTTTTATTACTATGTATGTCACTGCCAATGAATATATACAATGGGAAGGCACATCTCACTCATAACCAAGGAAAGGGCAACTGAGTTTGAAGGTTATACAAATGGTAGCTCATCTAGGTTTTTCTGAGTTTTAGAACAGTTCCAATACCCTATACACTGCAGGTCAGTCTTCTTGGATGCCTTGAGAAACTAGCAGAAAGTCTTTCTAGTATTTGTTATGTGCACTGTTGTTGTAATGGAATGGGTCCCAGGATATTAGATACACAACATGAGTGAGCTAATATCTCTTCTGGAACCAGCTTCTGTTGGTGAAAGAGTTGAGCTTACACAGAGCTCTTTTTCAGGCTCAAAAGCTTGTCTGCCACTAAAAGAAGCTGGTCCAATAAAAAAATATTTTGTCGCCTACCTTCTCTCTCTCTCTAATATTTGTCTGTTTCCCTGTCCCATCTCCAGTCTGGTTTTGAAGGAAAAGATAAATAGATGCTTAAATCTAACCTTGTAACAGTTTAATGTATATGCTGAACCATAGTGTACTGGGATGAATTTATTTTGGATACCGGCTCATGGAACCACTAGCAGCATGATTTACTTTGAACTGCTTCTTCAGTGCTTTGGGTTAAGGTTTTTATGGCTGGTGCCAGACATTAGGTATCCCTCATGCTGTATGTGAATAACTGGCTGCTGATGGTGTTTGTATACAGCAATCCAAGAAGCCAGCAGTGATAGCAGGATCTAGTTGGAGCACTTTTTCCAGCATACAGTGGGACTCCTCTTGTACTGCTGACTGCTTTTTCAGTCTATGGGGAGTGTCAGTATAACAGGACGAGGTGTACCTGGCAAAAAAATACCTCTTTACTTGGTGGTAGCCTCTTCACCTGCTGAGTAATAAAAGGGAGCTATCGACTTGGTGAGGAGGGGCAGGGGGACTTTCTTGAAGATCATGGGCAAGTCCTTCACCTATAGGTTATTGATGAAGTTCCACTGATGTCAACGCAGCTGCATGGGTTTATATCCTTCTAAGGAACTGGTCCGATACTTCACTCCCAGTTGAGAGGTTCCTTGGGAATATGGGCTCCCTAATCAAGCATTTACAAGGCAGCCCAGAAATGGGGGGGAAGGGAGATAGGGGCAATTATCCCAGCTGCCACCACTGCTATTGCAGAGGCAGCAGCGGCCAGAGCCCTGGGCCCTTTAGAATCATTGCTGGAGCACCGTTGATGGGCCATCAGCACTGTCTATCTTCTTCACTGTTGAACGAGAAAGGCTAGCCGTGTTTCAAGATCACATCATCCTCTTTCAGTTGCACATACATGGCAAAGCTTTAAAACGGATCATACAATGATAACACATAGTCCAACAGGATATTAATGTTCAACAGCTCAAGACTTTTAGCATGACTTACAAGGCATACTATGTACAAGATGCCACATAATTACACCATCATCATACTACAGGTTAGCCCTCCCTGCTCTGGCACCCTTGGGCCCTGACCAGTCCCCAATGAGGCATTTTGCCAGACCAGGGGAGTTCAACTCCAGCCACTCTGTTGATGGGCTTTGGACTCTCCCAGGGTCAAACAGCAGACCACAGTAGGCTTCCTTCCTGGCTCTGCTGCCAGACACTCTGGTTCCCACCTGGCTCCCTTCCTGCCCTGGGCTCCGCAGCTCTATGGTGGCTGGAGCTGCTGTGGCTCTATCCTCTGGGGTGGTCTGGGCTCTGCAGCTACTGGAGCTCTGCTACCCCAGGGCCGCCAAAGCTCCTGAGCCACTGGGGCTCCGCTGCCATGGTGTTGCCAGAATTCCATGGCTCCACAGCCCCAGGGCTGCCAAGGCCTCTGGGGCTATCCTGCCCCTGGGTTGCCAGGGCCACCATTCCAAGACCACCCTGGGATACCGGGCCCCTGGCTGCCACTGGGCTCCCTGGCCACTTTAGTTCAGGGGCTCTGGTCTAGCCTGGCTAACACTGCTGGACCACAGATATTGCCAGACCAGAGAGGTTCAACCTGTATAATCATATTGCCATGGGGAATATGGGGTGCTGGAGTGTCATAACCACATCCTGTCAGCCCCCATTGCAACAGTGTATGCATGAGAGCCTCTGGAATTGCTTTTTGCAAATACTTTCTAGAAATGAAGCCATCCAGCTTGAAGCTCAGACTGGTCAAGATCAATGATATTGGAAAAGCTAATGACATTTTATACACCCCCTCAAAAATACTGTCTATGCAGGGCAGAAAGTGAATACATTTTGTAGAGTTGCACTGTAGAATAGGGAGTAAAATTTGGAGGTCTGAGCTCAGTCTCCCTTCTTCCTGGATCATCAGAAGTGGAAAGTGTTGTGGTTGCAGCCTCCTCAGTCCCTGAAGTGGGAGTGAGAACGCCCCAGTTTGGAAACATTGGAGGCATGGAAAAGGGAACCTTGTATGAAAAATACATAATTACATGATATAAAAAGGCTCTTCTCTCTCCTCCTCCCTCTGTCAGCAGAAAACAAATACAAATATCAGGATCCCTTGCACATCCCTGGTTGACAGTATCCCTTTAAATTAAAAATGCTTAAATGGGGTTTCACTGTTGTACTTTTCCTTAGGATGTTCCTGTGTAAGTCACAGTTGGCAGCAAGTCATGCATATACAGCAATTATATAATCAAAGCCAGGGGCCAGAATAGCATGACATTCACTATTTCTGACACGTTCCCATGTTATCAATAGCATTTGTGGAAGGTTTGTATTGCTCTTTGGGTAGCTTACCTTGCCAAGGAAAATCCCCATCTTTTTGTTGTTGTTTCTGATCTCACTGTTTATTTTTTCCCTGCAGAGTATGGATTGGAAAACAGACATTCATTTTAAATAATTCAACTCCTTCTGCTGCTGTGCAGTTTGCCTTCAACTCCATTTCCATGCCCATAGCTATGCTAAGGGCAAGAGAAAACTTCTAATTAGTTGGACAGGTTTGCTCTTTAATTATGGAAGATCTTTAGCTAGAATTGCATTTTCAAGCAATTTCAAGAGTGGGTAAAGAAAGATTTAAAACAGCAATCATAATATATTCCTTCTTCTGATGTGATTCAGCCTTTATGATAGTGCTAAGCAAGTTGATGTAGGTTTAAAGCAGATGATGAAAAATGAGATCATGTAGTAAAAATCAGAGTGCATTAGCAACACAGCTATTGTCAATAGCTTTTTTTTTTTTAATCATTGAGCTGAATTTTACCGTAGCTACTGTTCTGGATTTGCATAACGTTCCTGCATATTTTTAAAAAAGTAATAAGGACTTTGAATTAGGATCACAACTAACATGTTGTATGTGTCAACTCTGCTTTCTGCTTGCTTCTGGTAGGGTGCTTGCTTTTCCCAGGAAGACTCCCTAATGTCATTGGCACTCCATCTGTTTAACCTGCGTTTAGGTATCCTTCACCCTTTATGCCCTCCCTCCCCACCCCCTTTTTTTTTTAAACTTTCCACTCTGTCTTCAGTCTAACCTTTCTTAGTCTGTTTTTGTCAATTCTCTTCCATCTGTTTTTTAATTACCCTGACTACTATGCCTTTCTTCACATTGGAGAGTCTTCCCGATTCTCTGTTCTCTTTGTCCTAAACCAGCCCTTGAAGATATTTCACAGCACAGCTCCTTAGTGCCCCGAGTTTTTGTTGGTTTCTCTTTAAACACAAAAGTATAAAAAGTGGATGCTTACAAACACTGGCTAGTAGGTAAATTTTTAAGATTGGTGCTATTTCCTTCTCTTCCACACAGTTGGATTTGTCTTAACATTGTCTTCTATTATTATTAGAGTAGGGAACTATACCTAATAACCTATGCAATGTAACTGTGGATGCTTTCATTACCCTTGGAAATGTTTAATGAGTTTAAATTCCTTATAATTTCTTGGCCTGGATGGCATGTTTTGGCAATGAGTGCCACAATTCAATTTATGTATTTCAGAAGCATATTATTTTATCAATTTAAATGTGCTGGCTTTTTAATTGCACTAACTGTAAATTCTGTAAACAAGTTACTCACTTTTCATTGATCTGGGGTTTTAAGGAATAGCCTTGTCACATACTTACATACCTTCCTAAATTAGGGCCTGAAGGAGAAATTTTGCAATATACTAAGAAATGTAAATTGAGTAACAAGAGAAAAAGACTTATGATGCTAAAAATCACTTGAGAATACAAAAAAGAGTTACATTACTACAAAAGAGCAGTCAAACAAAAATATGAAAAACCAGGCTGAATTTTGGCAAATATTACCAATTTGAGAGAGTCTCCATTCCTATGGGGACTGATCCAAAACTCTGGAAAGCCAAGGGACAGACACTCAGGCCTGATCTATATTAAAGTGGAAAGTCAACTTAAGATACACAACTCCAGCTACGTTAATTACATAGCTGGAGTCAACGTATCTTAAACTGTGTTTTCAGGCCATCCACACAGTGGGAGGTTGATGGGAGCAAATGCTCCCGTCGACTTCCCTTACTCCTTGTGACAAGCAGGACTACCCACACTGACGGGGGTGCCCTCTTAGTTCAAATTAGCAGGTCTTCACTAAACCCGCTAATTCAAACCCTAGAAAAATCAGTGTAGACAAGCACTCCGAGACTTCACTTGGCTTTGGACTAAACCAGGAAATATGCCTCAAGCAAGTAGAAACTGTTGCAACAAAAAATATTTTTCAAGTTCATTCATCCATGTGTGTATTTCACTGAGAAACATAACTGCTTACTATACTGAACTACTGTTCAGTAGCGTTTCACCTGTCCAGGATGTCCTAGGATCATGCCTTTTTTAAAGGAAGCTGTCCCAAGAAATCTTTAAGGGTGCTTAGTACACACTATCACCTTGCCTGTTGTAGGCTTTAGGCTCCTCTCAGCCATCCCCTTTTATGTACATCAGAGATAGCAACCCTACAATTCAAAGGTGTATTTGTATTAAAATATCTTCAATACGTGAGTGAGGGCTGAGAAAAATATTAAAATACAGACCACTTAAAAAAAAAAGATGACTGAGTATATGAAGAGTACAAGGATCAAATCCTTAGAAGTGGGTGAGCATTTATTTTCCTTGTTGAACTTGGAAATTGCAAATGCTCAGCACCTCTCAGAATTTGATCTGGCAGAGCCAATTAACTCCTAAATGAAGTAATTTGGCATCGAGACTATCAGAACCTAAATCAATGAACACACAGTGGACCCTTTTCACAATATAATTTGTGCAAATGAACAAATACAAGAGGCAAATATGATGCTACAGTATATATTTAAGGTTATAAATATGGTATATTATTTTTCAGATAACACACATGTATGTAACTAAAGATTGCATTGCAATGCATAGGCACAAAGAGGCAGAATAAAAGTTGCAGTGCGACCTCAGGCTTGATATTTCCTGACTTTCAAATGTGTTACCATGCAACTTTAACATTCTCTTAAGAGTGTAGTATTTTTTACAGAACTATTATGAGAACCTAACAGAAAAATGAGAGCAGAAGCTTGCTGTGTTCAATCCAGCTACTAAGAGTAACTCACTACATTTATCTGGTAAATGACCCAGAAGACTTTCATGTAAAGTGGCTGTCTTGCTTTGCATTTTGAATACGGCTATATTAATTAGATATGCTGCCCAGGGTATAAGTTCACCACCTGCTATGTGTTAACATTTTGCTTCCATTGTGATTTTGTCTGTTATTTCTTCAGTTTTAATCCATGTCCCTAAATGCTGGTGTCATCAGTTCAAAGAGATTATCTATACTTCTCTTGTGACTGTATCGTACATGCAAAGATTTCCATCATATCTTGCTCATTTCTCACCTTCCCAATGCCAATCTTCTTGATCTGGCATTGGTGTCATAGTACAAAATTTCAAAGAATTTGTAATTCTTTGCTTCAATGGAATTCTATCAGTGATTTTTTTTTTTGGTGAAACTATTGTCGTTCTTTACTGCTGCTTTTGCCCCTCTCCACGCTGATCAAGCACATTTTCTGAATTAGCAAGTCTATGAACTTGTGTACTCTCCAAGTAAGTGGGACAACAACTCTTAAGTTCCCCTTCACTTCTGAGTGGCACATTCCAGCAATTATAGATTTTAAATTAGCATAACAAAACTGCCTGAATTCTGATCTTGTGTGCATATGTGCATCCCTTCCACATGCACCTACATAATTTGCAGCAAACTGCATCTATTCATATTTGCTATGTAGTCAATATAGAATCATGCATTCCTCCCCTAATACAAAAATTGAATTACTCAAGTCACCAGCTCAACTGTTCTTTTGATTTAAAGAATAGATTTAGTTTTCCGGTTTTAAAGGAAAGGGCTTACTTCCATTATTAATAAGTAAAAATATCACAGTAAATAATTTAAATTGAACCAAAAGGAAGTAGAGTGGATATTTGCTGTATAACCATAAAGCAGATGAACAAGCCACTTAATAGGGGCTGAGGGAGAGTTCAGATAGAAGGTTTGGTTTTATAGCCATAACACAAGATCACGTGACTGCGGGCTTTGCAGTTGACTTCTCTCGCAAATGGATCCAAATGCCGCCCCGCCTCAGTGCCTGTTTCAATTTTAGATTTTGTAAATTGTATTACTGGTTTCCAACCTCACTGTTAATACATTTGAATTTCATGATTATGTTTTTCTTTTAACCAAAGGCTTTGGGAAATCATGAATTGTGTAGAAGATTTTGGGAGAAGTTTTAAATGTTGCTCTTTTTGGCATAGCTATTTACATATTTTCATCTGCTAATAATTATACATTTAAAAGGGGCTCAAATATATTTAACTATGGAAGTCTAAGTCTTCATACTGCAAAATAGATAAGACAGATTTCAAATAGGATGACTTCCCTTGGGAGAAGGATGACATAAGCCATGTGATAGATATGAGTCACGTCACTTAATGCATTACTGAAATACATTCACCGACAGTGGTGAGAATGCGGTAAGAACCCATATAGGATAAAGCGGAATAGAAGTACTCAGATGAATCTTGCAATGATTCACTGACTGTATGGGCACGTCTAGACTGCCCAGGGCTTTTGAAAGAAGATATGCAAATTTGCGTCAAATTTGCATATCTTCTTCTGATCCCATTTTTGGAAGTTTTTTTGGAAAAAAAGCACTCTAGAAGCGGTTCTTTCGAAAAAAAAAATGAGTACAGGATTTTCAAAAAAGGTTTTTTTCCCCCCCCGAAAGAACCGCATCTAGACTGCTTTTTTTCCCCCGGAAAAAACTCGTCTGAAAACGGGATCGGAAGAAGATATGCAAATTCATGCCAAATTTGCATATCTTCTTTCGAAAGCCGCAGGCAGTCTAGACGTGCCCTATGGGAAAGGGTGTGGATAGGGTTTAGGACAAAAAAGAAATGTGTAGAGTTTATTCAAGAAGCCCCCTGGAGATGCTAAGTGAGGCAGGCCGCTAGCAGGGCCATCTGAGGACAGGGGAGATGGCAGGGGTTGCGGGGAAGGGGGGGGGGGTTAGGATTGCCAATCTTCCAAGATTGGCATTGGAGTCTCCAAGAATTAAAAAATAATCTTTCATTAAAGCATGTGTCATGTGATGAAGTTTCCAGGAATACATCCAACCAAAACTGGCAAACGTAAGTGTGGGGAGTGCATTCGGTAGGCAGCACAATGTGCAACCCTTTCCATTTTCCTCTCCTCCACTAAGCAACTTCATAAAGGTGTCACCTGAAAGCCCCAGAATTGCATGTGCAAACAGACATTTGTGCATAGACAGTGTCTCTCTCACAGTGATCCACTCATTTGGCATGGGTAGAGTGAAAATCACAATAAAAGTGTAGCATCTGATTTGATTAAACCATGGTTGGCAAATCTGCAGATCCACTTTTGGTTTCTTGCCTCATGATTAGGGGGACTGGTCTTTGCATGACATCTCCAGTGCTTTCTGGTTCCAGGCAGGCCAGAAACACCATTAGAACACTCTCTTTAAAGTGTTTTGGCCCTAACTAAGCCAAATATGAAGTTGTGTGATTTAAAATAGTATACTGAACTTTAGTTATAGTTTAGCTTTGGGTTAAAGCTGGGATTGATTGTTGTTTCATCTAAATCATTTTACCTATTCCTATTTAAAAAAGAGAGACAAAATCCTCCTGAAAACGGAAACAGGGACCATCAATCCACCTGAATTATGTCTCAAGACTCAATTTGCTGCAGCTAGCTCATTAGCATTGCTAGGAACCATACAGCAAGAATCCTGTGCGTCAATTTAAGGTACTTACTTGCAACTGACAAAAAATATCAAATTATACACAGAAGCACTCATCTGTTACGAGTCTTACACAATCATTTTATTTGTAGAGAGCTCAATGCTCTTTAGAAGCCCTTCTGACAGACTTTTGAATATAACCCTATAATCTGATTATTTTGCTGAAAGGTAACATACCAAAACCTATAGAAAGACATGATTAGAACACTGCAGTGAACCTGTTTTGCTCAGTTTGATTCCTTTGCAGGTGATTCTTACATAATGCATGGTCTAGATATCCTTGGGATATTTCATTAATAGCAACATCTGTTATTCAAATATTAAAAATAAATTGCTTGTTTTTCTGAAGATGAAATCCCCTGAATATTTCTGCTGCGAGGAGACAAAAAGATACTTTTACAACTGAATCTAAAGTAGCCATGTGACAGATTAATATAGGTCTGCATATTTCTAGATCATAAAACCTCCATTTTATTTTCTGTACCATTTTGATTTTAAAGCTGTTCTGTTGCCTCCATACTGTGCTGGAACACCCAATAGGAGATATTCTTATTCCTGGCAGAGAGATAACAATGCTAAACCATCACAGTCTTCTATTCGAATGGAAACCCCCTTTGACAAAGATGATGGTCAGTTGAGGAAAACCAATCCACCCAAGTAGACTGATAACTAATCAACCGGTCTTTTACTCTGAACACTCTCACCAGGCATTTTAGAGACCCGAAGAAGAGACTGAAGGCAGAAGGCAAAAGCAAGGCTGTTTTGGAGAAAAGGGAGGACTGGAGAAGTTACACAGGACTCTGACCTAACCCTGAAGAATGTTCCAGAGTGGTGAGGAAAGCAAGACAGGGCAGAGCAGTTCCACTGTGTCTAGATCTGTACATCTCAGAGTAGTTGTTTTATAATTCCTCCTGCAAAATGCTATATTATCACTTGTCTATGGGGAGGTAAACTGTAAACGAGAGTGCCCACAACTTAGGAACTCTGGGAAAGTGTTTGCTTGAAATATTGAGGTGTCTTGGGAGGTTAGCACTGGTCCTGGTGGACTATTAGGGCAGCACTGGTCCTGGTGGACTATTAGGACTGTAAAGTCCTACTTCGGTGAAGGGTAGGTGATAGTCTATGCCCAGAAAGTGTGCCAGAGAAACCAAAGAAAGAGATGGTACTGGAGCTTACTTAGACTCAGGGAAACTTAAAGCAGTCTTGAGCCCAGACCTAAATATGGCAGCCTGGTGAGTGTCCAGCAGGAGGAATTTGACCAGAGTTGTGACATGGTGGCCTGAGAACTAGGATATAGGCCTGAGTCTATATTATGACAGAATTCTAACATAAAAAATATTTTTCCCTAAAAATCCCATTTAATATCTCCCCAGGCTTCCATTTCTTTAGACTTCTGCAAATAAGCCTTATTTATTTCACCCCGGCCTATTTCCACCTTATAACCATCTTCCTTTCTCATCGAAGGGATAGAACAAAGGATAGGGTGCCAGGAGACCTGCCTTCTAGTACAGTCTCTAGAACAGGCTGACTGCATACACCTGAGCAGGTAATTTCACCCACATGTGTCTGTCTCCTTCTAACTACAAAATGGAGACAATACGTACAAAGCTTTATAAAAACACTGAGATATATCACTAAAGCAACATGTAAGTGCTAAGAGTAATCTAGATATGGATCCAAACCAAAGTTCAGGTGTAAATTTGGATTTAGAGCTAAATTTCCACAAAGTTTAAGACAAGAATATTGGCTTATAGACCGGGGGAGGAGGGAAGAGAGCATGAGGGGGTGCCAAGCAGGTAGCTGTCCCAGGGCCCAGTGATTCCAATGTACCCAGGGTTCCTAGCTGCCCTCACTGCAGCAGCAGTGGCAGCCACCCCAGGCCCTGTAAACCACAGGGCTGGAGAGCCATGTGGCATGCTCCAGGAGGCCTGCACTCTGGGTGGTGCTGAGGACTAGATGCCCCCAGCCTGCCCCTTCTGGGAGTGGGAAGCCACCTTGCCCCAGGAACCCAGCAGGTCTGTCGGCCCCCCTGTCCTCAAAGGAAACCTGAATAGACAAGCCTGGGAACTTAAATGCACAACTCCATGGAAGTGACAAACCATGGATTTAACAGAAACATTGGTTTTTATGACTCATGACAATTTGCAATGCACCTTGTGGGGCGCTACCTACCTTTGTTTTATGACTGCAGGGGTGTTAAATGTCACTTTGTTTTAATTAGTTTCCTACAATATGCATGGATCTCTCATGTTCAATCATCTGTCTCACCTTGTATTAGCTTGAAAACTCAAGAGCACCTCCTTTCCACCATAGTAGTTAGTCTAACAAGGGTGACCATTCATCCCATTTTTACCAGAACAGTTCCTTATTTAAGCTCTCCTCCCCGCATCCCAACATTTAAAAAAAATGGGCACATTATCCCGTATTTCCCCTGCATCAAGGAAGGGGTGAGGAGAGGAACTGCCAGCGCTCAGGGCTCCAGCGGCTGAAGCCCCGAGCTCTGGTGGTCCCCCCAGCCTGCTGCGGGGATGAAGCCCTGAGCACTTGGTATCCTGTATTTGGCATAAGGAAATATGGTCACCCTAAGTCCACCTATTCTCTCTCTCTAACTTTATTGAATTTAGCCTCACCATCCCACTGCAAAGCAGTTAAATATCATTACCCTTAGTTTTACTGATGAGGAAACTAAGGCATGGAGAAATGTTAGATTACAACCCTGGGAAAATGTTTATGAATGACAGCATCAGCATTGGAACACAAGTTGGAATACAGTTTACATTGTAAACTTTTCTGGGTAGGGACTATAGGTCTAATTCGCAGAAGGGCACAACTGATTTACACACATCACACTCAGGGACACAAAACAGAACCATTACCACTCATGGTCTGACTCCTGGTCCTTAACCATAAGACCATACTGATTTTACTTACACATATTGTGGCTACAGCCAGTCCTCTCTCCTACCTCTTCATTTCTTTGCCTTTCACTTATACTCTTCACTGAGGCTCATCTCTTCAGTTCACCTGTATCTTGCTCCTCTTCCACATTTTTCTTTTCCTTTCCACTACCTGCTTTTTTGCTTCTTTCCCTTTCTCATATCATACCCATAAGCCTCTCATCTGGTAATTCACCCCCTCCCCCTTTGACCTGTATCTTCTCCCTGTGCAGAGGTGTGTATTCCCCCCCCCCCCCAAAAAAAAAATGTTCTTTGAACTTTCATCTTGAAATTTAGTTCGGGGGTGAAGTTACAGACTAGTCCTCATTTTAACTGAACTGGCCATCCATACCTAAAAGCCACACATGATTTGCTTAAAAATGGTAAGCTACTATAAAATATTTTTCCTAAAGCACAGAATGGTGGCTAAAGCTAATTGATACAATAAAGACTTTACCTTGCTGTAGTGGACCATACTTGTTGAAAGCTAAGAATAGTAAATACACAAAAGGTAAGTGAAAGTGAGATCTGGTGAGTTAAGTGACTGGATTAAAAAACAAAGCAATGTAGGGTTATATCCATGCACCTGTGTATATACATGTCATGCGTGCACACCTTCCCCCCACACACAAAGATAAATTGGCCAAATATTTTAAGACTCTAGGACAGGGGTGGGCAAACTCAGGCCCAGGGACTGGATCTAGCCTGCCAGGCATTTTTCTCTGGCCCCTCCAGCTGATTAGCAGAGATACATACTTGCAGCTGGCAGCATGTGTTCAGCTGCCCCTTTCCCCACTTTGCTCCATACTGTAGCTGAGCTGCTTCCAGGATTCTCCTGCTAGCTAAGCAGAGTCAGGTTGGGGGGAAGAGATGGGAGTGCTGAAGTCAGGGTGTACCCTTGCCCTTAAACCCCCTCTCTGCAGAGCAGGGATCATAGAGGGGAAGACACAGTCAGCAAAGCTGCTCCAATCTGAAGTATGTGGCTCAGAGCACTGTAGATTTGGGTGGGGGGAGACAACAGGGTAGGACTATTTCCCTTAAAGAAACAGAGTGTAGCCTCTCTCAGAAACTTAGCCAGCAGCAGCCAGCACACAAACTCGCTCTCTCACACTTTCCCAGTCTCTGTGCCACACAATCACTGCTGCACACATTCTCTTATTTCTGTACCACACACACTAACTGTGTCACAAAGTCTCTCTCACACACTAGGGATGTAAGCGACTAATCAACTATCTGATAAGCAAAAGCTCATTGGATAGTCGACACTAGTTGCTCCCCCACCCCTTGCTGTCTCTATTACAAAGCAGCAGCAAGGCGGGAGGATGAGGGGGTTCTGCAGGGAGCCGGCTTAAAAGCCGGTCCCCCCCAGCTCTGTGGAAGGGGGCAGGGGTGCAGTGGTGTCCAACTTTGAAATGTACAAGAGTGAGCGCTGGGTCTTCAAAGTTGGAATGCCAGGTGGAGCCTGGGGCTAGCGGGATGCTTCGGCTTTGAAATGCACAAGAGGTATTAAAGGCCCATCCCCTATTTATTTAGAAACTGGACCTTTAATAACTCTGTTCATCTGAAGAAGTGGGTTGGTGCCCACGAAAGCTCATGATACCATCTACATGTTTTGTTAGTCTTTAAGGTGCTGCAAGACTATTGGTTGTTCTTTAAATTTTTCCAGTAAAGAACAGGTGAACCATTTTTGTGCCTAGGCTGGTAAATTTTCACATTAATTCTGCCTTAAAAATTATTATTTTTTTTTTTTAGAGACAGTGGGAAAGCAACGCAGGAAACTGAGGGATGGGCATGGGACTAAAAATATGTAATTTTTTTATTTAAACGACAGAGATTTGATATATTAATAAAATAAATCCAAACAAGCAAGTCTGATTGCCACTCTGAAGCATGCAGTTTAGAATATGCTTTACTAAAATTACTCATGCTTTCTCTGAAAAAAGTAAGTACAATGTAGACATATAGAGATGCCTCAGATATGAATCCAAATACAGTAGGACATATAATCTTCATTTGTTTGTGAGATTCACAATATCAGTTTTGTTTCACCTTTCTATAATGTGAAATTATAGATGTAATATACAATATCTTGTAGCAGAATCCAAAAAAACCAGAAATGGCCATAAATTAGTGTAGATTCCATGAAGCACAGCAGTAGAAATGGGGCATGTAGAATACACTGGGCCACTATTAAGACTTTCATTGTGTTTCTGTAGCAAGAGAAGTCATGTTGGTGAGTTTTTTAAGCAGTTACGTACAAAGATACTTAGTCACATCTCTAAAGCAGAACAACAATGCAGCACAAGGTATGGTGCTAAGAACACAGTGGATTAAAATGCTACCTTTTGGGAGCAATAAGGAATGATAAATTGCATCATCTGAGCATTACTGCCTGTGATGGGGACCTTGGACAGCAACCAGAACAATGGGACTGCTAAACCCTCTGTCTCACCGAGCCCTCACACTGGGTAGTAATGTCAAACTGCAAACCTTTGACAGGAGCTGGAATTAGAGACATACACAGGCAGCGATACAACCGAGTTAGATGAATGGCCTCCCAATCTCTCATAAACCAACAATAGAAGTGCTCCAGCCAGTTCCCTGCCCTCCCCATCCCACTTCCCAGCCTTACATCCCTGAGTGGTACCATCTTGCACTGGTCAGTAAATTCATTACCAAGTTTGTCACTCTGACAACAGGGTAGGGTACATGCAACAGCCCTTATTAACCTGAACTGAGATTTCCCAAGCACTTCAACCAAAGCATACTGTTTTAGTTAAAATATAAAACAGATTCATTCACTACCAAAAGATAGATTTTAAGGGATTATAAGCGGTAGGCATAAAGGTCAGACATAGTGATTTTTTATTTTCTTAATATAAACACTTTCTAGATCCCAAACTTTTACAGGTTGAACCTCTGTAAACCAGTATTCTCTTGTCTAGGAACATCCATGGAGAACCAGGAATGTTCCAGGACCAGAGAGTCCTGGTGGAGGGCGGGTGCCTAGGAGCCCTGTGGGCTGGAAGGGCTGCAGGCTGCTGCCAGTGAGCTGCCAGCGGGGCCAGGAGTCTAAATCTCCACAGCTGGGCTGCTGGGCACACTCCAGCATTGCAACAGGGCTGCTAAGCTGGGCTGTTTGGCAGGGCTGGGTGCCCGGCACAACGCAGCTGGCCTGCCCAGCGTGTCAAGGAAGGAAGGATGGGGACCAGCAAGGAAGTGGGGCCTGTGGTAGGTCCAGGGCTGGGAGGCCAGTAGCAGAGGAGGAGGGGCAGATATGATCTCTAGGGATGTTAAGAAGCATGTAATTCATTAATCAGGTAGTTGACAAACGTTTTGTCAACTACATGATTGATTAATCGATAAGGGTTAGCACTGCTACTATTCAGTCCCAGCTCATGGGACCCGGCTGCGACTCTGTCAAACTCCTGCTCTATCACACCGGGGTTGATGCCAGGACCCAGCGCAAGGCAGGCACCCACTTATTGGTTAGTTGTTTAGTCGATTACACTGTTACATCTCTAATGATGTCCCTTGGTCTGGCAAAATCTCTCCTCCAGGACCACTGAGGTCCCCAGGGTGCCAGACCAGGGGAGGTCCAACCTGTAGTCTAAGCAACAGTTCAATTGAGCAGCTTTTCTCTCCCTGACAGATGGTACAAACAGCTTACAATACACAGACTGGACTCTGTCCAGCTTGGGACTACCCTTCCCATTTCAAATATTTTGTTCTCCAGATGTTCTTCCAAGTGTTGAGTTTGTAGGGGATGGGGGGGGGAGGAAGGAGGGGGCTGTCAAGTGATGTCACTTCCTCTTTTATATTTTCCTTTCAGTTTGCTGGAAAGATCTTAGGGGTTAGGCAGCCTAGAAGAGCTATGTTAAAACAATACATGTGCCCCCAAACCAGCAATTACAATTGTAGAAAGAAAATGAGAAATAAAAGCCTTCTTTCAATAATTCTCACTAATAGTCACTTAAACTAGTCAGGACTCAAAAGCAGACAATCATGCAACATACAGTTTAAGAGGGAAATAATATCATGAGAGAATTTGATCAGATTAAAATAAGACTTGGTTGCTCATATATAGGGCTCCAGATCTGTCTCAGATGTCGCGGAAGTCACAGATTCCACTTAAAAGATAAGTGAAGTGAAGTTAAGGCACAAATCTTAAGTTTATTTAATTATAAATTTACATGCTTTGTTGAATGGGTATAGGCGTTAGCAGAAACTTAAGTTAATCTTATTCTTAAGTGTTTTCCTAAATCAGGCTTCAATTATTTAGTTTATGTCTTCATTGAAATAAAAGATGCATTTTCACATTGAGATTAACAGTGAAGAATCCTTGTGAAGCCAATGCTCAAGTAGTTTTTAGTTTGATTTAACTAGTCAAGATAAAACTCAGATGAGGTAATAGGCTGATCATGAACAGCTACATTAAGGTAAAAAGCTACTTATCTCTAGGTTTGAATAGATATCTCCATGTGAAAAGAAACAAACCAATTCTGCATCAAAGATAAATTTTCTAGTGTAAGTCAACAGGCCCTAATTCAGGAAATCACCAACATATGCTTAAAACACATCCGTATCTAGGACAGTACTAAATCACATGACCAAAAGCTTGGATTTTTATCATGGCCCTGCCACTGCCTCGCTGAGAAAAGTGAAAGAATAAATTTTATCTTTATTTGCCTGGGCATTTAGTTAGGAACCATCACTAGTATCTGAGGGCTTCACCACTGAGAGTTGGGAAAAGTCATTATCCCCACTTTACACATGAGGAGATATGGCACAAAGATTAAATGAATTACCCAGGGTGATACAGGAACTTTGTACCAAAGCAGGAATTGAGCTCAGACCTCCTGATTTCCAGTCCTGCACTTTAACTTCTAAACCATGCTTATCTTTTTGCTTTTCCCCCCCAGATATATACACCATTCACAGCTACAACACTACTAGACTAGCTGCTGACAATGGAAAAAAAATCCACGCAGGACAGTAACTCTAGTGCCTGTTGATTTTATTTTTAATTTCCTTTAGACTTTCCTGCATTGCAGGTTATTATACGTGCAGTTAAAACCCTTAAAAGAAACGAAACCAAACAAACAGAATTTGGACAACAAAATAGATTCTGCCAAATCGAGCAAGTGAGCAATTAAAATGGCAGTAAGTCTGAAAAACTCTATTATAATTTAAAAGAACAAATATAAAGGAATATTATCAAAGGCAGGGAAGGGATTATACTAAATGCAGTACATTAATTTCACTCCTTTTGTAAACAGCTCACTGAAAACTAACCTGCAGTCAAACCATAAACATCTCTGTAAAATTTGTCAAACAACCACACATCTAGGGCTGATGTATTTTAGGCCCTCATTTTAAGCTTGTACAAAGCAACTGCAAATGGGCACAGGAATACAAACAAGCAGGCCCCAATCCAGGATTAAGGCTGTAGAAACACATACCTAGAGTCTACCTAAACTTCCTACTTTCTGAATGAGAAACCATCTACCCACTCACAGAAGAATGGTCCATGGCATAATCTGTGCTCTCTACATATTAAAATGTTTCTTTTCCACCATTTCCTTTTGATCCTTTTCCTAACTACAATCATTTACCAAAAAATTTAAGAAGAAAAGACTCCCACATTCACAAACCATCCAAGCATCTATGATGAGATGAAATTAATTGTAAATGATGGGGGACAAAATCCAATAAAGAACAAGAAACAAGCCAAAGTACTTACTAATTGAAGAGAAAAAAGAAGTTGCAGCCTGAAGTACTTCACAATTGAGATCCAAAATGGCCCACCCTATGTGCCACAGGTCATAGGTTCCCCCAGGCTTAAAGGGCCATTTCTCCTATGAAGTCATCCCAGGAAAGGGCACTTAAAGAAAAAGGAAAGGGTAGAAAACTGAAAGGTTTGCTACAATTAGTCACAGGGAAGATAGCTTTGGTTGATGTTGCATACATGCTCTAAAAATACCACGGCTCTTTCTATAAGTAAAAAGTTACTGGTCTCATTCTATAAAATATCTCCACATTATCAATAGAAAGTAAAAGCATTACACTTTTGCTATTTGTTTTTGTTCTGTTGTGCTTATTTGTTCCTTGTTTTCTAAAATAAATAAAATCTGCATTTTATGAAGAAGCCAGTTGCCTCCTTTGTACAAAATACACCATGATCACCTCAAAAGACCATTTCAGCAATTTTTACTTAATTTAAAATACCATTACATGTTTCCTGAATCAAGCTCTTAGCCAGATGGCGAAGACTGTAGGTCCTAATACTGGAAAGATTGAAACTTGTGCTTAACACTGAACTCTCTAAGAGTTCAGCTGAATTTAATCAGATTACTCACATACCTAAAGTTAAGCATATGCTTAACATTTTATAGGCTAAGAGCCTTATATATTATAGAAAATTCTACAATACACAGCAAACATATAGGCAGGTATGTTTGAAATAGCATTCATGGATCATTAAAAATCTTTTGGCTGTCTACTGCAGTGTTATCAAAGAAATATGCTGTTTATTGCAGTAGTCCCAAAAGGAATATGCATTACATAGGTGGAATAGGGTCACTGGAAGATCAAGAAATATGTTTGCTACATGCTGCTGGGGGTGTAAAATTAATAGGGGTCTGAAATGGCCTTTTTGCATTGGTGGTTAAGGATTCAGCTACAGCAGGCATTATCCTTGGACAAGTCCTTTTCTTTTGTTTTGTAGTTTGGGACAATAGGGTCCAGTTGAGACCAGTATTATGTTTTGATATATATGTCCTTGATCTCTCGCCCTCTGTTTTGTAACCTAGGAAACCAGATAGGTATGGAGCTGCTCTGCCTTGTTGTGTCTCTTGCTTATCCTCATTGCTCTGTATAACATTTCCAAGGTCAAATTTCTTGTAATCGCTGTAATTTGTTCGTAGTATAAGAAAATGCTGATTTAATTAGAAATTATATAAATAGTAATTAGGGGCAGGTATAAATTGTTTTCATTATTTGCTTATTAATATTCATTTTATGGGAGTTAACATTACTAAATAAGGCTTTAGGAAAAGTAGTGATAGACATGTGAATTAACATACTAAAATAGATGAAGATTCTAACTATTGCCAAGTTGTTGCCACTCCGACATTGTGTTGAATGTCTGAGGTAAACATGCATAGGCAATAAAGTAATCTTTTCTACCCTATTCGCTCCTGGGTCTCCTGATTCTTCCTCTAACACATGCTTAAGGAAGTGAAAACTGATATATATTAACAAGGAATCTATGTTAATAAACTAGAAAGCTCTGAGACAGTGGATCAAGTTCTGCGCTCATTTACATGCGTACAACACCACTGACAATGTCAACAAGTTATAAACCGCAAACTGTGCAGGGGTGAACCAGACCCTTATTTAAATTGGAGATGAGCTAATCTCAACAGGCTACTAGTAAGTCCTGCCATATAAAATACTGCAGAAGTCAAGGTCATGAAATTCACTTTAAATGGAGCAATTTTTTTTATAGGTTAGTTGATTTTTGCCAAGTCGTCATCTAATTATAGAAAGTTACTCAAATGGCCTAATAAAACTTAACATAATATTTCACAACATATTATTAAAGATTAATAAAGGAGCTTTTCAAATGGTTCTGTATCAATAGATGACAAAAATAACCTCTGACCAGAATGTACATAGCCTACAATTGTACAGGGTTAAATCAACCAGCCCTTTCTTCACTGGCGTTATCCATCCCAATTATTTTCAGATACAGTAGATATTTATTATAAATGTCTATAAGTTTTGTTTTTTAAACTGCTCACCTTGTAACTGCAAGCTGTTTATATTTTAAAGAAGGAAGCAATACTGGATGAAGATTCCATTGACTATTTGTGTGCATTTTAATGAGTCAGTTCTAAGGATTTTCTGTTGTTAGAAACATCATCATGTGTCGAGAGAGTTTGAAGCTCTGGCAAGCTACAAGGTCTGCCCATTTGAAAGGACTCCCCAGGCGATGGAATTACTGCATGCTTCACATTTCGAGCCAACACAATTAATTTAATTCCTTCTTTCTAAATGTATTGCCTTACTGTTAAAAAACTAGTGCTTTTCATGTGGAGGTGCTGAGCATATTAACTGTACCAAGGCGGAAGGCATCAGTGTTTTCATATCTTGTGATGTATCAGGCTCACTATTTGAGTGGCACACAAATGAATACAAATGTGCCAAATACTTCAGATGTTAAACTCAGCATAATGACTTATGGCATGGAAAATCCTTTCTAAGGCTACAAATTCCAGTGAGGCTATACAGATGCCGTATGCTCAGACACCAGTGACTCATCCACCACACAAACTAAATAAGCAGAGATATTTAAAATTGGGTATTAAAAAGCTTATAAAGAGCATGAAAATTACCATCTATCTTTAGATATGCATTTATAGCAGTGTTTCTCTTTGAGAAAGCCGCTGGCGGGCCTGTGGCACAATGTTTACCAAAACGGTCCACAGCCACGGAGCCTCGTGGCTCCCATTGGCTCCGGTTTCCAACCAAGGGGCACCACAGGAAGCCCACTTTGAGAAACACTGGTTTGCAGGCTTGACTCACTGCAACGCAAGGCAATGGAAAGGCTCCCAAGGACTTTAAAAGGAGTTGAATTGGAGACCTATATTTTCACTAAAGTTAGAGTCTGCTGCCCTTTCCCACACTGAATACTATGGTACTCAATTGTTTCAAAGAAGTCAGTGGGACTACTTCTGTTGTTCAGTGTTCTATACTTCATGAGCGAGGGTTTCATAATCTCTCTCCTTGTTGATATTGGGAGCTGCGTATATTTGCCAACTTTTAGATAAGTTTGGCAAGGGTCAATTCTCCAAATAAAACTGATTCTTGTGACAGTTTAGGTGCCCATTCTTGGGGAGGTATAGGACTCAGGCATTAGTACTGCTCAGAACTTTACAAACATCAATTATTAAATTTGGTAACAAACCACTGAGGGGCAGGCAATTATTATTAGCCCCACTTCAGTGAGAACTGAGGTACAGCGGATACGTCTACACTGCAGTAACAACCCTGCCACAGCTAGAGAGAGAGCGCCAGATCAAGAGACTTGGGTTTGCAAGATTCAGACCACAGGACTAAAAATAGCAGTGGAGACATTTGGGCTTGCAGCTTTCTGAGCTGGGGCTACAGCCTGAGCCCAAATGTTTACACTGCAATTTTTAGCTCTACGAGCCAGAGTCAGCTGACCCAGACATGCCACGGCTGTGCTGCAGGTCTTTTATTGCAGTGTCGATGTACTCAGAGAAATAAGGCCAATATCTGCAAGCTCATCTGAAAAAAGTGAGTAACCTTAATCCCTATTTAGCTTCTTAAGTAAAAAACTGGCCTGATTTTCAGGAATATTGAGCAGCTGTAGTTCCCACTGTAATCAATGGAAGCTATGAACACTTAGCACCTTTGGGCTCAAATGCTTAACTTTGGACAGCCAGGTTTTAAAAGTTCTGGCCTATGTGACTTGACAAAGGCCCAAGAGGGAGTCCATTTCTGAGATGGGACTAATACCTTGCTTTATCCCTTGTTTACATGCTAGGCCGTGCTGCCTCTCACACTAATGAGCTGCCTTTCCTGTAGCCAAAGGTCACCTTGACAGTGTAGTAGGAAGACTGAGGCAGTGTTAACTACCAAGAGCAGTCGCCTCAGCAGCACTGAAATCTAGAGCTTTCAACTGATCTGGAGTCTTCTCAAAAGTGAAGAAACAGCAAGGAGTCCTGTGTCTCCAGGCATCTATGTTTTTTACCCATGAAAGTTAAAGCCCAAATAAATCTGTTAGTCTTCAAGGTGTCACAAGACTCCTCGTTTTCGCAGATACAGACTTACATGGCTATCTCCCTAAGACTTGTCAAAAATGAAGGTTTATTTTGGTTATTTTGGATCCCAAAGTACAGACCTGGATGCTTTATAATGGGAAACATGAAGAACCTGTAATCTTTAGAAAGTATTCCTGCAGATTTTCAGTGATCAGTTTCCACTGATTTACATTTCCAAGGCTATAGCTACAAAACAAGATGGCTTCTTCTTACATAACTCCAGGATTAGCAAGTTGATTTGGGGGGGAGCATGGATCAGCATTCAGGTCTCACTCTACATCTGTACCCAGCCTGGGCTGGAGAAGCCAATGATCGAACCAGTAAAATAAATTCAGTTAGTAACCCTGCACCTGTGGCACACTGCGCATATGCTGAGACTACCAAGTTGACAAGGATGAGTTCTAAATAGATTTGACAATGTTGGGATTGTATGTTGCAAGGCCTACAAGGTCTTTTGAAAGCAGTGGCTGTTGATCATGTGAAAAGCCATGATAAGAGCAGTTGAATTTGTTGCTTAGTCAGCACAACGTGTAACATTTAAATATAAACCGGATGACCAGACTAGAGTAGGTGGATCCCATTTCACCACTGTATTGGCAATTTCTTTAAGCTTAGGATCTGCAACTTTATTATCGCCAGTTACTTCATGTTCTGTCATGCTAAGAGACTCAGGGTCCTTCAATGCCCTCTCTAAATGCCTAGATTGAGTGGGGCCTTCCCCATTAGGCAGATTATAAAAAGGCCCAGCTCCCCCAAATGGAGCAGCATTAGCTGCATCTTCTATTTATTTCACTTGGAATTGAGGTCGTGCAGCATCTGTGAAAATCTGACCCAAGCTGGGCACTGAAAACCAAGACACCCAAAATCAGAAGCCTAAAATTTTGAAAATTTTCACTCAGAGCTAACATTGTTGGAGTATGGCATGGCACGATGTCATAATAGACTCTAGATTGCAACAATAAGATCTTTGACGGCAGGATTCAGTGGTTTTGTCAGTAATTAATTTATGTAGAATAACATGCATCTCCTCCCATTCTGCGACTTCACTAGAAACATCTCATTTGTTTGCTTTGCCTATTTCCTTCCAGTTCTTTCTTGAATAAAGACTCTGAAGCGGTTCCTTACTCCTGATGTTTCATTTTCTGTTTAAGGGGATTTCTTCTGAATTAATCAACAAATGTCACTTTCCACAGCAAGGTTCCAAAATAGTTATTCCTGGAAACTAACACTATAATTAGCGCACAAGGAATGCCTCAGGTCAGTGTCTCATCACTCTGCACAGCAACTGAGGCGTGTCTTCTTTTTATTTTCATGGGAACCATGTATGTCCTATAGCCCTCAGAATATAAGACTAAATAGAGGTGTTGTTGGGATGTACTTGGCCCAGGCAATCAAATGTTAGTTTTATTATAATATAGATCAAACAGATAAGGGTTTCTGAAACTTTCTCTAGAGTTGTTCAAGGGAACTGACATTTCCATTGCAAAGGTCAGCAGGAACCCATTTTGCTGATGTTACAGAGGACAGCAGCACAATTGAAGAAATCCAGTGTTTCCCATTCCCCAGCAATCAATTAAAGTTGTAGTCAAATATTCAGATATGGAGAAGAGACCTTGCAGAGGTGACTGTGTAAACACTTAATAGCCATTGATGGGCCTATTTTCCATGAACTTATCTAATTCTTTTTTTAACCCTTTTGACCTTCACAACAATGCCTTGGCAATGAGTTCCACATGTTGATTATGCACTGTGTAAAGAAGTACTTCTATTTGTTTGCTTTAAACCTTCTGCCTATTAATTTCACTGGGGCAAGAGGGGGGAGGAAGCCTGTTCTTGTTCTTTGAAGGGGAAATACTTCCATATTCACTTTCTCCACACCTTTCTTGATTTTATAGACTTCGATCATATCCTCCCATATCTCTTTTCTGAATTGATCAGTCCCAGTCTTTTTTAACCTCTCCTCATAGGAAGCTGTTCCATACGCCTAATCATTTTTGTTTCCCTTCTCTGCACTTTTTCAAATTCTAATATAAACTAAATACTTTTTTATCCAGCATGTTGAGAGAATAGGGGGTGCTCGTAAGTGAAAATTTCTAGTCAACTGAAAGGGAGGGTGTTTGGGTATGGGAGGTGTTTCAGGGCAAGAGATTAGTCAGAGGAGTTAATCAGAGGGATTTTGGGGTGCCAGATCTAGGCGCTGTTCACGGTGGGTGGTTCCACACAAGTGGTGACCTGTCCACACTTCTCATAAGCAGAGGTGCAGCTTGGCAGTTCTGCTCAATGTCTTCACCTGCAGGCGGTGCTTCTGCAACTCTCATTGACTGCAGTTCCTGTCTACTCAGCACTGCAGAGCCAGTGGTCAGGGCATGGCAAAACCATCATCATGCAAAACCATCATCATGTAAAGCCATCTAGCTGTGCTTCCACCTAGGATCAATAGGGATAGGTCACCACTTGTGGGGAGTCACGCCCCCAAGGCAAGGGCCCCCAATTCTGACAACCCAAAACCCCTCCCATGTCAAACCCCTGCTCTGAGCTGCCTCCTACACTCTACACACCTCATGGGTTTTCCTCTGGTGAGGAGCAGCCGGGATACGTCATTGTTTCTGGGGAGCCTTGTGGAGCAAGTGGCCATGCTCCAACTTGACTATAAACCAGACTTTCTATGAAGTTTAGAAATGTCAGTTTATAGAGTTTTCCAATACAGCGTCGGATAACACAGATTTTACTATATTTTTTTGAGACAAGATGACCAGAACTACACACAGTCTTCAAGATGTGGGAGTACCATGCAGTACATAGCTACATGCGGCCATAGAAGGCTCTCACAGTCTTCCCCAGTAGCAGAGAAAGGCTCCCGGAGCAGAGAGACACTAGACTGCTAGAAAGAGCATTGTAGATAGGGAGGCATGGCTTGGGCAAATAAAGAGCCATGTACATACCTACCCAAGCCAGGACTCTCTATTCACTTACCTTGCCTCACTGTCTCTGTTGATATTTATGCAGCTGCTACACAGGTATCTCCACTGCACACCATTGCAGGAGGCATGCGGTGTGCATTCCTAATTCATTTTCCCAATTGACTTTGCATCTTTCTTTGAAACTCCAGGAGAGGATTGGATGCACTTGCTTTTGGAAGACTGCACATTCTTTAACATTGCAGTGACGATTTATTCCCCGGATAAATTCACCTTGGTGCATACAAACTTCTTATGATAACCACTTAGAGACACATGGCTAACATTTTAGTATGATTTCCATTACTGCACTTGACTGCAATAAAATGTTGGATCTATCATTATAAACACAGATCCTGTTGGATCAAGAATCTAGAAAAAAAACTAAGGGTGTATATACACATCAGGGCGAAATAAGCTATGCAAATGGAGCTACATCAATTACATAGCTTATTTTGAAATAGCTTATTTCAAGTTTTGGTGCTATTCACATAGCACTTATTTTGAAATAGAGCACTCTTCCTCCAACTTCCATTAGTCCTCATAAAATGAGGGTTACAGGAGTCAGAGTAAGAAGTCCTCCAGCTTGACAGTATTTCGACATTATGTCAAAATAACTGCCAGCTGTGTAGATGTGGACTGTTATTTCGAAATAACACTAGTTATTTCAAAATAATGTTGCTGTGTAGACATAGCCTTAGAGACCAAGACTATGGTTTTTTTCAGGCAAAAAGCCCATGAATTTAAATTGAATTCAATGAGCCCAGCACTGCCTGCTCTTGATTGTCCATTTTACAAGTGAGGACAGTAGAAACTTATTTTACAAACCCTTTTACAGAGCTTTGCTTGCCAGGTAAATCTTTCATTGCAAGAGTGAAAAGATTTTATTTATAGAGAGGGGCTATCTACCACCCTTGACTCACACAAGGATTTTACACAAATGGAGGGCAGAATGACCCTATAATTGGTAAATCTTTGTGAGGCAGGACACTATTACTGTACAACATACTGCTTTGAGCAAAATCACTGTTTTCCCCATTGGTACATGCATTACCTTGAAAATGTAATAGAGACCTCTGCCTTTTTCACTAAACGCATACCCAAGGCAGCCTGCATTAGAGATTCATTACTTCTGGCATGAGATCAGGCTGAGCGAGAGTATGCATATTAATGATAAAAAAAGAATTAAGCACAGAGTGGAGAATAGACCCACTGTGTATCTTACTCACTGGAGATCTGGTACCAATTCTGGAGTTTTACAATTTCACCTGCCTTGTCAGAGTATTCCTCCACCTATGACTTGCTCCTGCTCCCACTGAAGTCAATGGCATTGACATTCAACAGCAGTTGTTTGCTTAAACTCCTTGCAGCACCTATAACAATATCAGTCTTTCCAGGGAAGTTTTTGTGCAGATCATGGTAAATGTGGTTTAGCAAAGTGGGAGCCACACCTATGATGATTTTTAGCTGCCCCTCTTGGATTTCTTTCAATCTCTTGTGTTTTACCTAAATCTCTCTTGCTTCAGGGCTTGCTTTTGGGTTCTTCACCAGGGTCAATATGTCATGGTTCTTTCTGATGTTCTTCTGTTTCTAGCTTGCTTTTTATAGGATGTGGATAGGATCCAGTCTTCTCCACTCATATCTTGGCTCCCAAGAGCTTTGCAATCTCTCTCTGGAAATATGGCATACATTTTCAACAGTGAGCATAATTAGCCATTGGAATAAATTTAAAAAGGGGTCATGGTGAATTCTCCATCACAGCTGATATTTAAATAGAGATTAGGTGGTTGTTTTTTTTAAAGAACTTCTCTAGAAAACAATTTTTCAGAGGAAGGGGATGTTTGATGCCCTGTGCTATCCTGGCAGTCAGATAAG
Organism: Rafetus swinhoei; assembly: GCA_019425775.1. Taxonomy (NCBI): domain Eukaryota; kingdom Metazoa; phylum Chordata; order Testudines; family Trionychidae; genus Rafetus; species Rafetus swinhoei. The sequence continues at coordinate 158,278,208 of CM033424.1, forward strand.
ATGATCACAATGGTCCCTTCTGGCCTGGGAGTCAACTCAATGGGCAAAATCTTAGTAGGTCCCCACCAGGTTCTGTATAGTTTAACAGAAAGAACCCTGAAGGAGTAATAAGATATTCACATTTGGGCTACGTCTATACTGCTTCCTTCTTGTGCAAAAGTCTATGCAAATGAAGTGTGGATTAGCATATTGCTGCACTTCATTTGCATATTTAATTAGGGGCCGTTTTTGCGCAAATGCTAATCTTTGCTTCATTTACATAGGCTTTTACGCAAGAAGGAAGCAGTATAGACGTAGCCTTGCAGAGCACCAAAAGTTATTTAGGACCGTAAGCAGCAGAGGGGATAGTGAGAAACTCTAGTCACACAAACAAATTAGATGACTAGGGAGCATGATGGAAAATGAAAACAAAAGCTAGTATGTCCACAGTCATGCACATTGGAGCTGTGGAGATAGATCAGTTACACATCTTAGAGTTCTAAATTAACTAAATCAGCTCAGGAAAAATACCTGGGCATCACTGTAGACAGCTCAGTATCGACCGCTACTCAGTGTACAGCAGCAGTCCAAAACAAGATGTTCAGTGGCATAAGATAAAAAATACAGGTACTGTTGTAATGTCTTTATATAAAATTAATAGGATGTCCCTGGGTGGGATACTGGGTGCAGTACTCATCACCTGATCTCAAAAAAAGAAAAGAAACTTTTCAGAACTGGAGGAGGTTCAGAGAAGGGTGATGTCAGTTATCTAAAGGGTCTCATCTGAAGAGAGACTAAAGAGACTGCGGTTGTTCAGAGACTAATAAGAGGGGCTATGTTAAAAGTGAAATAATGAACAGCATAGAGAAAACAGATTGTAAATTTCTGTCCTTCATTTCATAACCCAAGGTAAGAAAATAGTAAATGAAAAAAAAACCCACAACAACATGGCAAATTAAAAATAACAGGTAATACTTTCCCATGCAATACGTAATTAGACTGTAGAACTCATTTTCACAGGATGATGTTGCAGCCAAGAATTTTGTAGTGATTAGAGACCCAGGACATGGTGGAGTATATACAAGATAGCTGGTACTTCCTATTTACACATCCGCTTACCTCCTTTATGGCTCTATGGCTGCGTCTAGACTGGCAAATTTTTCCAAAAGCAGCCGCTTTTGCAGAAAAACTTGCCAGCTGTCTACACTGGACGCTTGAATTTGCGCAAGAACACGGACGATCTAATGTATGATCGTCAGTGTTCTTGCTTGCAAATACAATGACTCTCCCGCTCGGGAAAAAGCCCTCTTGCACAAATGCTTTTGCGCAAGAGGGCCAGTGTAGACAACTGAGAACCGTTTTGCGCAAAAAAGCCCCGATGGCGAAAATGGCGATCGGGGCTTTTTATAAAATCGTCTAGATTGGCCACGGATGCTTTTGCGCAAAAGCATCCGTGCCAATCTAGATGCTCTTTTCCTCAAATGCTTTTAACGGAAATTTTTTCCGTTAAAAGCATTTGTGGAAAATCATGCCAGTCTAGATGCAGCCCATATGTTTAGAGCTAACACCACATATTTAGCAAGACTGGGCATTATATATTATGCAGAGTTATCATAATTCATATTAATAAATACCAGGGCCAAAAGCAAGCACTGAAATCATCTTGTCTGTCTGCCTGCCTGTATAATACTGGCCATACAATTTCCTCAAAATAATTCCTAGAGCAGATCTTTTGAAAAATATCTAATCTTTATTTAATAAAATAACAATAGTAAAAATAATTGGAAGGGGTATTAAACCTCAGGATTCAGGGCTTAAGCCATCTGTAAGTCTCTCAGAGTGAGTGAGAGTCCATCTAGCCTAATTATCTGCCTGTTAATGCAGGCTTCTCTTCACATTCTACATGTATTGGACACAATTGAGATACCGGTTTGATAGATCTCAAGTCTGCTCTACTATTGTACTACTCTAACTTTCTCTGGGAATTTCATAGGTTCCTCCCAACGAGTTCTATGGAACTGAATTCCAGTGCGAAAAAAATACTGTAGGAAGTGATCCTTCACTAGCACAGAGATGGAGGAGACAATCTATTTGCCTCCCCCCCATCTCTAATTTTAATTATTCTCTATGTAATTACATAAATCCCCCTAAGTTAAAATGAAGTTAATATTTTGGAGTCAAGAACTCAAAAGTTACAAAGTGCTAGAAAGAAGATTTACTCTATAACCTTCATGATTCTCTTGTGTTTATGCAGTATGGTGGAATCTTTGTCAATATCACATGAGACTTCTGCCAAATTTGAAATCCCTGCTGCAAAGCACAGAATCACATTCTTTTAAGGACAGTTGGAGAAAAAAATTAAAAGCACAACACCATATATTTTTCACTAATCTCATTCTTGGAAAAAGTGTCAGTTACAGTTCCCCCCAAATTAAGTCTGAATCAGAGAACAATAATGGAAAATTTCATCCTGAACAGTTAAAGTTACATAAGCAACTGAAAAGGGGACTTTTAATGAAAAATTTAGTCAAGCTATCAGTTTCACGTAAGTAAGAATAACTGATTAATTTATCCAGAGGGTATGGCACTGTTCCCAACAATTTTTTGAAACTGCCATTTCAAACTCATATACAATGATATACACCTTTTCAATGTTTCACCTTCATAGCATGTAATCTAGAGAATACTGGTACCAAAGTAATTATCTTAATGAACAGAATTTGAATGAGTAATTTTTTAAGTTTCTATCAAACAAAACAAGACAAACAAAAAGTGATTAAAGCTGTACATGCACGATGTGCAGAAAGATCAATAGCAGGAGTTGAAACATTTGCACTAATCAGGGAGGAATGGGACCTTAACTCACACAGAACATTTGCAATTTTCAGGGTATGACTTCCAAGACTGTGATATGCTTGGCTGAATCCTACAGGATTTTCCACTTGAAATATTCTAGCAATCCACTAGAGGTGCAAAAGTACAATAAGGGCTTACTGCGGAAGAACAGAACTATGTTTTGGTTGACGAGGCCTAAAACTATTACACATTTATCCCTCATGCAATATGCCACACAACAGTGGAAAAACATATTACTTATACCACCATAAAGCTAGAATAACCACACTAAAGTAACTGATTAAAACTACTATCACAGCTGGTAAATTTTGGTTCACTGAGCCTCTAACTGTACAGTGATGATATCAGAATATTCATGGTCTGATGGTGACATTCAGAAAACAACTGAAAGTGTCTGTGGCACATCAGCTTAAGTTGTTAATAAAGCCACTTTCCTGCTACTGCTCAATAATTGGATTTGTTGCTGCCACATATAACACCACACCATTTTAAAAATACTTTCAAGATCCTTTCATTCTGCCCCAAACCTTAATTCTGGTGAGGATTTTGAAAAGTCCATTCTTATACTCACATTTCATCTAAGGCAGACAACTATATTGCCACATACCAATGCTGTGTTGCTGCATCTCCTTATTCAACCAGAATTAGAATGGAAACAAAGAAAAACACACGAACATTTGTACAGTTTACTTTTAAAAGTACAATTTTATATAGAATGAATGCACAATTCAAAGTAGTGAAAACACAAGCCTATTTTTGCTTTATTTGCTCTTCACTTCCAGGACTGATTCTATTTGAAATTGCAAATGGCACAAAAATTGCGGGGGAGAGAGAATAATGAAGACATGTCACTAATACAGAGCAATCCAGATAACTTGGGGTATGTCTACACTACAGCATTATTTCAAAATATCTTATTTCGAAATAGTTAATTCGAAATAAGTTATTTCAAAATAACATGTCTGCACACAGAATGCATTTCGAAATAGCGTTTTGCTATTTTGAAATAGTGTGTCCACACTGATTGGATGCGGAATCGCATTTAAGGCCAGCTGAAACCGGTTCCAGCAGGGCATCAGGTGAGCAGTTGCTTTATGTGGCTGCTGCCTGAAGCTATCTGAGGCTTGTGCTTAAAGGGACCCCCCTGGACAGCTGGTTCTCAGCTTTCCCTGCTTGATTGCCTACCTCGCTGAGGGACAGCAAAGCATTTTTGTCTGTCTGCTTTGGTTGCCCTGACTCAGGACACCACAGCACTCGGCACCATGGAGCCAGAGCTGCCCCGGGCACTCTGATGCTCATTTTGGATGTCTTGCTACAAGTCTGGCTGCAATTGCTGGACACTGCCTGGCAGCATCTGATACAGCCCAAACCCCAGGCCCTCTTCCTGACCCCCGTGAGGGCCGGGGAGGAGCAGCAGCAGCAGCACCCGGATGCCAGTGTGCCACACCGCATCTGGACACCAGCAGCGACTGGTGGGACCACATCATCCTGGAGCGCTGGGGAGACCAACAATGGACCCAGAACTTCAGGATGAAGGACACCTTCCTCGAGCTCTGTGAGTGGCTCGCCCCTGCTCTGCGGTGATGGGACACGCACATGAGGCCCGCCATTCCCCTCCACAAGCATGTGGCCATCGCCCTCTGGAAGCTCTCCATGCCGGATAGCTACCGATCCGTGGCAAACCAATTCAGTGTGGGGAGATTCACCGTCAGAGAAGTGCTCATGCAGGTATGGCAATCTCCAGCCACTGTGCCGGGGGGTGTGTGTGCGCAAGGAGGGGATGGGCTGCCCTAGGGAAAAAGGGAGGAGGGGTGCAAGTCCCTCCCGGGAGGTCCCAGCCACTACGGACTGCCCGCGGTGGCCAGGATTGCAGGGGGGGTTGCTCCTAGGGAGTGGGGGCACGAGGCAGTGGTGGGGAAGGAGACTCTCAGCCACCCTGGCACCCCAGTGACTCTCAGTTGTGTGTCCCTTTGCAGGTGGTCAAGGCCATCAATAGAGTGCTGCTCCGCAGAGTCATCTGCCTCACTGATTTGGACGCGGTCATCGAGGGGTTTGGCACCCTGGGCTTCCCCAACTACGGGGGGGGGGGAAGCAATCGACGGGACACACATCCCCATCCGTGCCCCGGAACATCAGGCCTCCCTCTACATCAACCTGGAAGGGATACTTCTCGGTCATCCTGCAGGCTGTGTCTGACCACTGGGGCCAGTTCGTGGACATCAACGTGGGCTGGTCTGGCAAAGCACACGATGCACGGGTGTACTGCAACTCCTCTGTGTACCAAAGGCTGCACACCGGAATTTTCTTCCCTGACCGCCACATCAGGGTCGGGGAGGTGGACATGCCTGTGTGCCTGGTGGGGGATGCGGCCTATCCCCTACAAACCTGGCTGATGAAACCCTACATGGGACACCTCAACCACTCCCGACAGGCCTTTAATGCCAAGCTCAGCAGGGCCCGCATCATCGTGGAGGGGGGCGTTTGGCCAGTTGAAGGCCAGTTTTAGATGCCTCCTCACCCCTCTGGACCTGGATATCCCAGCAGAATATTCTGCACACGGTGGCAGCTTGTTGTGTACTGCATAATTTGTGCAAGAGGAAGAGGGAGGCTTTCCTGCCAGCCTGGATGGCAGAGGCCCATTGGGGGGCTGCCCGTATCCGGGAGGCCCTGCGGGAGAGCTTCCACCCAGAGGAGGAGTGAAGTCTCCCTGGCGTGTCCCACTGGGGCCTCATGCCTTATTCCACTCTCACGTCCTTCCACTTTCCCCTCCCTAACCCCCCTTCCTGATGTAAAATAAAAACACGTGTTGCCAAAAACAAACTCTCTTTATTGACCATAACTGGGGTGAGGGGGGGAATGAGGGTGGGAGAGAGGAGGGGGAAACCTGGGAGGAGGGAGCTGGAAGGGCGAGGCAAGGGGAGGAAGTGGGAGGAGAAGCTCAGGTTTGGGGTCTTGCTGGTCCACCTGTCTCCCAGCACTGCGGGTGTGGGGGCCTCAGCATCCCCGGGAGGGGGGGAGCGGGTATGGAGGGTGGGGTGGGTGGGGAGGAATAAGCGGGAGGGGGAGCAGGAGTGAGAGGAGGAGCAACAGCTTGGGCGACCACAGGGGCTGGAGCAGCAGCAGACAGCAATCTCTGCACCAGGGTCTGCAGGTGGGCACGGATGGCATGGCCCTGGTCAAGCAGCTCCCGCCGCAAGCTCTCCCAGTGCAGCTGCAGGTCTTCATGCCCCTAGTGCTCCTGGCTGCGGACCTGCCTTTGCAGTAACCCTAGGTGCTGCTGCTGGTGGTACTCCTGGTTCTGGGTGAACCTGCTGGCCCGGGTGGTGTGGTGCGCCCTGCACTCTCAGCTGCTGTGGCTATGGAGAAACACGGGTAGTGGTCAGTTATCCCTGGGGACACAGTGGGTGAAGCCCAGCCCCCCTCTGCAAGGCGAGGATGGCAGGTCTCCGCCCCATCATGTCCTCCTATCCCCAGAGTGTGAGCTGGCCCCTGTGCTGTATATAGTGTGGGTGTGGGCGGGGAGGGGAAATGTGCCCTGCCTCTGCATAGATGGGGCTTCTGGAGGGAGGGCATCGTGCAGTGTCCCTCCCCAGGGTCAGGAGCATGTCATGTGCCTTCATACATATATGCATGTGGGTAACAGGCCAGGGCCCCTGTGTGGCAGCCAGCTGGGGCCACATGCCCAGGGTGGTATGGCACATGCACAGGTTGTGTGCTCTATGGTCAGCAAGGCCCACACGCGCGCTCCCTAGGTTCCCTCTCCCCCCACCCTGCATAAGGGGACAGTGATGGCACTCACAGAGGCCTCCCCGGCGTCAGATGACACCGGCGACAGGCTTGCTGGGACAGCTCAGGGGTCCTTGGTGCGGGGCACACTCCCTCCAGGCTCCTGCAGCTCCTGGCTGTCGTCCTCCTCCTCGGTGTCATGGCCAGTGCTTATTTCGATTTAGCTATTTCAAATTTGGCGTTATTCCATGGTTTGCCAAATTCGAAATAAGCGCTCCGCTAATTCAAATTAATTTAGAAATAGCGGTTTGGCTATGTAGATGCTAGGAAAGTTATTCGAAATAATGGCTGTTATTTCGAAATAACTTAGCTGTGTAGACATACCCTTGGTAAACTGGGCACGACCAAAAAAAATAATGTCAATACCATAAAATGTAAATGCATTCATCTATGAACAAATAATGCCAGCCATACCTATGGAATGATGGACTGTCACCTGGGAAACAGTGCCACTGAAAAATATTTGGGGGTTGTGGTAGATAACCATCTGAACATGAATTTCTATTGTGATGCTGCAGCCAAAAGGGCCAATGCAATTTCTGGATGCATCAACACGGGAAAATTTTGAGTAGAAGTAGAGAGGTTATTTTATCTCTGTATTTACTGCTGATGCAACTGGTGCTAGAATCCTGTGTACAGCTTTGGTGTCCACAATTCCTGAAGGATGTTGAAAACCTGGAGAAGGTTCAGAGAAGAGCCACGAGCACTGTTAAAGGTTAGAAAATGCATCTTATAGCAATAGACTCGAGGAGCTCAATCTGCTCCTCGATTAAAGAAGGTTAAGGGGTGCCTTGAGTTCAACTGTAAGTATCTATGTGAGGAACAAGTATTTTATAATGGGCTCTTAAATAATGCAGAGAGGTGTTACAAAATCTAATAGACAGAAGTTAAAAAGCCAGGCAAATTCAGACTGGAAATAAAGGAGACAGTTTTTGATATAGAGAACAGTTAAGCACTAGGACAATTTACCCAGGGACATAGTGGAGTCTCCACCACTGACAGCTTTTAAATCATAATTGTTTGTTTTTCATAAAAGACATGCTCTAAGAATTATTTGAGGGGAGTTCCAAATCCTGTGGTCTACAGGTCAGATTAGATGTTCATAATGATTCCTTCTGGCTTTGGAATCTATGAAAATTGATCATCATCACAGGCATGACTTCATCACTAAGATTATGCAGCCATCTTCCTTTATTTGTGTTCAAACTGGCAAATCACTGCTTTTGGGGCTCTGTGCTTGCAAGGGAAAGAATGCTAAACCTTGCAACAAACATCTTGCCTTCCTTCAAAACAATTATGCTTGCTGGCAGATCCAAGGTATGGCATAAGTGCACGGCTAAAGCATTTCTATTGATATTAGGAATGAATTACAGAGTTAGCATCAATTATAAAGTCTGGCAAAACTGAAGACAAGTTTATTTTAAACAGCCAAAAATAAACTAATGGGAGATATTTGGATCAGTTTTAATATTAGAAATAAATGGACTCATGTATTTTACAAGTAAAACTGTGCACACACCAGAGATATTTTCTCTAGTATTGTCAGCAGCAGGCAAGCTGATTTACTTTAAAAACAAGGTCATTAAAAGTATATGTTGCTGAGTAAAGGTAACTTTACTGTGACCAGGTAAGTGACTCATTAGAAAATAAGGCAATTCTATCATTAGTTCTTTGAGAAATTTGGAGTGGCCTGCACTGCCTCAGCACCTGTCTTTCTATATTTATCATATGAGCGCATGGAGCTATTAGCAAGTTATATTAAAGTGGTTCAATATTGCCCATAATAAACCTCTGTTTTCAGTTGCTTACATACTTTTCAGAGTGTAACCTTTTGAACTACAATTTTCAGTGTTGGGCTCAGCTTCAAGGTGACCCCCTCCAAGTCTGATCAAATTCTGTTCATTCACATTCAAGAATCAAGATACTGGTGGTAAGGAGTTGAGGAAGGAAATTCAGTTTCATTCATCTTCAAAATGTTTACAACTTTTTTTTTAAATCAACAGCTCTTTCATGTTGTGTTAGTTGGCATAAGAGGGCAAAATTTGACAAATGGAAAGTCTGGAGTTCAGGAAGGTACCTTGCAGGTCCCCGTTAAAGTCCATACAGATTTGGCCAAATTATAAACCAAAAAATAAGGCACAAATGGGAAGAGTCTGAACGATAATTCGAACTTCTTGACAGTCCTGGCCTAAGTGCAATGGTAATAGAAATAGTAATGTTTGCACAGCATGGGAGCATGTGTAAGACAGCTTGCCAGCCATTCAGTTTTCATCACTACTTCAAACTGAACACTGGAGAGTTCAAAATGCATGAGTACATAGGCAAAATGGATCCTCCCTCCCTCCCCCGCCCACTGCTTATTGCTGATTCAAAATACCCTTTGCACAGGGAACACTGAGGCTGGTAACATGGACCTTCTGAATTCTAAATTCCACTCTTCCAAAATTGACTGACCATAATAATTCTCTGCATTACACAACCTTTATTCCTGAACTAAGATTTCTAACCTTATCATAGAAGGTCGGTAAGTACCATTCCCCACCATTATGTTGACTGGGTAAGGTCACCTCTGGCAGAGCTGGAAATGCAACCTAGGTCTTTTATGTGGCAAACACTCCATCCACTAAGCCGCACATTCAGAGAGACTATACCTAATCTATAGATCTGACTGCTGTCTGTAAAACTGAGCTACTCTCAGATGCCACCTCTGAAGCACTTTAAGACTCCCAGATGAATGAACACTGTACAAGTACATAGTTAACAAAAAATCCCTCACACTCAGTTTCCTGCTATCATTGCTGCACAATATTCACTTTTCAGAGCCAGCACCACAGCCCACAAATCCAGATTCCCAGCTTTCCACTGTTCTGTCTTCCAGAATTTCCAGCCCAAGAATGGCACAGCAGAGAGCTCCCTCAAAGTCGCTATGTCCCACCTAGCTCCAAGCATGTGAGCTCATGGAAGAGAAGGTGCAAGAAGGAGCTAATAGAACCTCAGCCAGCAGAAGCAGAGACAAGCAGCAGTTGCAGGGATCTTTGGATGTTGATGTTTTCAGACTGCTTTTTTTCCAGTTTTTACTCTGGACAGTCTTTACTGATCAGACTGGTTAGCTGTTAACTCCAGCTCCTTTCATTGCAGTCTCTTATCTTCAGCCTGACTCCCCCTTTCCCCTTCACACATCTTCTTTCCTGCTCTTCTCTGATTTGCTACCTTCCTCATGCCTCACATTTCTGTGTCTCCTGTCCCTTCCTTTGTTTCTCTGTTTAAGTAATTCCTTCCCAACAAAACCCCATCCAAACATTCAAAGAGAACCACCACCACCACCACCACCACCACAAAAAAAAAAAAAAAAAAAAATCACAAAGCCAGTTTGGCATTTGAAGACTACTATACTGTTCACGCTGCTTGTATAGTATATCCCTTTCCAACATCCTTGGCCATGTCATCAATCTGCAAAAGATTGACACTGCTGCAATTGATTTTCCAAAGTTCAATTTAGTGGGTCTAGTAAAAACCTGCTAAATTGAACTCAGAGGGTGCCCCCATCAACAGCCAGTACTCCTGCAAGTAAGAGAAGCGGACAGGAATGTTTGCTCCCCTTGGCCTTCCACTGTGGGGAAACTCGAATCAAGATACATCGACTCCACCTATGTAAGTAATGTAGCTTGAGTTGCGTATCTTGATTCAACATTCCCCTTTAGTTTAGGCTTGGCCTTAGTTGGCCTTGCGTATCCAGATAGTAAGTACTTCAGGCAAAAGTATTATTTACTTTGTTTATTCAGTACGTGGTGCCTCCATCTCAGATAGGATGCCTTAGCACTGACATAATAGAATAAAAATAAAATGAAATATTTGAATGTCTTTTACCTTTAACAAAACAAAAACCAAATCAGCTTCAAAATTCCTTACAAACTCTTTACATTAAGAGGTCATGTGAAAAATATAGTACATAATATAATTAAATGCTTCACTGGTGTAAATTATTGTAGTTCTACTGAAGTCAATGGAGCTATACAGATTTACTTGAGTCAAGTATTAGGCCGTGTGTGTCTCATCTTTCCCAGAAGTTTGGTTTCATTTGCAACTTTCAGATGTTAAGTCTAACTCCTTTGACTAATTTAAAGTGAATTTCCTCTTACCTGTTCTGATTCACTCATGGAAGCTGTGTTTAATGTATTATTTTAGTTGACATTTAAGAAACAGACGTCTGATATTTTCTTAGAATACACAATGATTTCTTCCTGGCTGACACCCTTTGTGAAGAAGTTTGTATGAGTAAATGTCATGCCCAGTGAAAGTCTTCCATTATTATAGCAACATTCCTTGTGACAATACTTATACAATTTTTGTTTGTATATAACAAAAGATTATTTACACATTTTATTTCATGTCACCTTTTGACTTTATTTACTTTTGCCTTTAGTAGAAAGAGCATAAGAATATTGTAGGATTCTGTTCAATAGATATTTGGTTCCAAAATAATGCTTAGAGTGTCTGTCCATGCTATGCTCTGACACAAGGAATATAAACTATATTTGTTGGAAAGAAGAAGGAGAGAAACATCAGGATATAGGCCTTACGTTAACACGAATCTGTCTCGATACTGCAAGGCCTACAGGTAGCTAATTAGCTTTAGACAGATACATGGATAAATCATTCTCTGTAACTTTTATGAGACTAAGTTTAAAAAAATAAACCATGCAGTTTTCTGGTCAACTTAAGAGGACTGTACATGGCTACTAATTAATAGCCCTTCAAGGAACACCTGTAATGATGGTAATTTAATTGAGAAGCAGTCAAACCAGAAAGCAGCAGCCTGTTAAATGATGAGGTTAAATGAGAGACTAATTGGGTCCTGTGATGATTAGCCTGAGCTATCAGATCTGCACATAGAATGCAACCAAAAGACCATTGTCCCTTCTGAGGTGATGAGACACTCATTTTCCTGACCAGACACACCCTGGTCTTATTTATATCAATGAGAAAGCACCAAGGGAGGGAAGGGGAGCATGAATGGCCCCTTACTGTGCCAAAACCAGTTAACTCTTCTATATGCCACAATTGAAACATTGAACCATAAAATTAGCCTCCATTTGCTGGCAGGAAAGAAAGAGGCAGAGATTGTCATTCCTATACATGAGAGACCATCTGATTCCACAGTACCAACATAGCAGCCCAGATAGAAAGTACCAATGGTCTGAACCTTATTCTGCTTTCATTGACATTATTCCAGAGTTGCACTCTGTTGCTATTACCAATGAAAGCAGAACTTGGCTTTTAGTTTTAAGACAGGATGTTTTTAATTAAAGAGTTTATTGAACAAGAGCCAGAAGGCTGCATTCCTTGCAGACACAAGTCACCTGCTGAAATCAATGGGAGTTTTGGGTGTGCAAATAATGCAGGTTTGTACCTAAGGACTCCTCCTTTCAGAAAAGCAGAGACCAAAGTATTGGGATTTGAGAGCAGAACACTTAGAGTAACTCAATTGCAAGTAAGATGGAGGAGTGTGTCAAGCAACCACTTTGTCAGAGCTGCTGTCTAAAGATGCATATGCATCCAGAGAAGTACTTGTGGCCCTGAAAGATAGATGGAAGATAGACAACTCCTCATTGCCATAGATGTAACTAAAAACAGTTGAAGCACTTACAGAATCCCGGTTGTTAAAAAAAAAAATCTAAATCTTTATATTTGCATTATATGGAACTGTGTATGAAGGACAGTGGGGAAACCTGCCCCGCAGCCAAGTTGTGTGGGAAATTCTGGGCAGAGGGAGTGAGTTACAGGTGGCTGCACATTCTAATCACCCTCACTCTTTATATGTATACTGGATGGGGGGGATATCTTGATGGGAGGTTGACAGTAGGGATAAGTTGATCTGTTTTTTTTTAAAGTACATTTACCTTCAATCACTCTGAATATTGGAGATCCTCATTTTTTTCAATTAATCTTTGGATTTCAGAGAAAGACCAAAATCCAGGTCATTTGGGAAATGTGTAATTCAGATTGCACATCCTGGTTCACAGAAATGCAGTGAGTTTTAATTAATGATTATAAACTGTTCAGGGGTCATCAGATAAAGTTCTAGAAGAGTAGGTTTTTTTATTCAATGCTAACTAGGTTTTCCCACCTTCTCATGAAACTTCCAACATTGCCAAATTGAAATTTTAGACTGTGCAGATGTTTTTCATTCTTTATCTCCTCCAACCTTAAGTGTTCTTGAAAAAACCTCGCATTTTACCATTAAGGGCTCACAAAGGATTTGATTGCTGCTAGCTCACATGTAGTAGCGTCCCTTTAATCTGAGTCATTTAGCCACAGTAGAAATGAATATCCCACAATATGATGTCAAGAGCACAACTGATATAACATGTGATAACAGAGCAGTCACAGAAGATGAAAATATAGAGAGACATGACACCACTAGAGCATTGTAAATGGAGATAGATTTTTGTATATTATCTGAAAAAGAGTGAGGCTGCATATCCTTTTGAGAAACAAATGAAATAGTATCTCTGATTTAATAGGCAATGGCTATATTTATTTCCAAGGGTTGTTACTGATTTTTCAGAGCGTGGGGTGTGCTTTGTTTTGCCTTATTACTTGTTCTTAAAGAGATAGAGATATGTAAAGTTTCTAGGTTCTTATTGAAACGAACATTCTTAAAAGATAAGACTGACCATTAAAATGATCAGTTTCATTAAAAGTATCCAGGGAATAAAAATCAGATAAAAAAATTAAACAGGAACATTGACAATGTGTGTTAAAGCCTAATTAAATTATGATCTATTAAATATGAAAATAATATTAAGTAGTATTTAATTTGCTGCTAAATTTCAAGGAAAATCAAGCCACTGAAACTAGAAGAAGTCACTGGCTAAGTAAGTAGAACTAAAGTTTGTTGAGGATAAAAAGTCTTATTTATATCTCCTTATATGAAAGCTGTTCCAAACCCCTAATACATTTGGTTGCCCTTTTCTGAACCCTTTCCAATTCCCATGTATCTTTTTTGAGATGGGGCACCACATCTGCATGCAGTATTCAGGGCAGGCAGTAGCATCTTCTATAGGTACAGCGAGAATATTTCCATTTTAGTTTATTCAAGTAATTCAGTTCAAAACTGTTTTATTCAAATAAAGAAATCAACTAAGAGTTAAAAAAAGCAGGAAAGCTTGTTTTAACTCTTCCACTTAATGCATAAACCTAGCATTAGAAGATGAGGTTTTATGGTTCTAAAATCTTGAATGATATGGGACCAGAAAATCAGTTCCGTAACAACCAATGATTCCTTTACTTAACTCAGTTTTAAATGCAAACCAAGTTTTGATAATTTTCTTCTTATTTATCCAGCACATTTACGGTAAATTTTAATTAAATAAATTAAACACTGTTTATGTGCGTTTTAATTTGCATTTGAATTTCCATCCATATAGAGCTTGAGACAAATCACAAGTGAATCACAGAGGGGTGGCCATGTTAGTCTAACCAGAAAAAAAATCTTAAACAATGAATAGTCCTGCAGCACCTTAGAGACTACCAAAAATGTAGATGGTATCATGAACTTTCATGCACATAACTCCATTCATCTGAAGAAGTGAGTTAAGGGGTCCAGGGTACAAATAAATAGAGAAAGAGAGGGGATGGGGAGGGAAAAAGTAGTAATAAAAATGGGGGGAAATACTGTCCGAGTTTCCATGTTAAATGAGGCTAATAGAGTGGGCTCCAACTACCCAGTGCTTAGCTTTTTGTGTCATTAGGGTGTGGAATGTAGCGGCCCATCCAGCTCAAATCTTTGTACATACCTCAATTCCACATGTCAAACTTGTAAACAAAACCAAGTTCTGCAGCTTCTCTCTCAAGTTGGTTTTTGAAATTGCTTTGTAATAACATAGTCACTTTTAGATCCATTAGTGAGTGCCCGGGCAAGTTAAAATGTTCCCCAACAGGTTTCTGTGTGTTACCATTTCAAATATCTGATGTGTGTCCATTAATCCTTTGTTGTAGAATCTGCCCAATTTGGCCAATATACATGAAAGAAGGGCACTTCTGGCACTTGATGGCATTGATCACATTGGTGGATGTGCAATTATAAGAACCTCTAATGTGGTGGTTTATGTGGTTAGGTTCTGTGATGACGTTGCAAGTATAGATGGGTGGACAGAGTTGGCACCAGAGTTGATTGCAGGGGTGGGTTCCTGAATGAGTATGATGGAGGTGTGCTTCATGATTGCTGGAAATAATTTGTTTAAGGTTAGGAAGTTGTAGGTAGGTGAGGCTTGGCTAGTCCCCCAAGGCCTGTAAGAGTGAGGGGTCATTTTCCAGGATAGGTTGTAGATTGTTAATAATGTGCTAGAGAGGTTTAAGTTGAGGGCTGTAGGGGATGACCATTGGTGTTCTGTTGTATTCTTTGTTGTACCTAACTCCAAATCCCAGACCAGGACTTTTCTATGTACTGCCCAAGATCCACATACCTGGAAATCCCAGACAACCCATCATTTCAGGCATTGGCAAACTTACAGCAGGATTATCTGGCTATATTGACTCTCTCCTCACACCCTATGCTACCAGCACTCCTAGCTATCTTCAAGACACCACAGACTTCCTGAAGAAACTACAGAACATC
Organism: Rafetus swinhoei; assembly: GCA_019425775.1. Taxonomy (NCBI): domain Eukaryota; kingdom Metazoa; phylum Chordata; order Testudines; family Trionychidae; genus Rafetus; species Rafetus swinhoei. Next base: position 158,293,449 of record CM033424.1, read on the forward strand.
AGTAAACTTCCTGAAAACACCATCCTGGCCACCACGGATGTAGAAGCTCTTTACGCCAACATTCCACACCATGATGGATTACTGGCCGTCAGGAACACTTTCCCTGATGATGCCACTATACAGCTGGTTACAGAGCTCTGCAACTTTGTCCTCACCCACAACTATTTCTAATTTGGGGACAATTTATATCTTCAAGTCAGTGGTACAGCTATGGGCATCCACATGGCCCCAATATGCCAACATCGTTATGGCTGACCTTGAACAACGTTTCCTCAGCTCTCGCCCCCTACCACCTTTACTCTGCTTACGCTACATTGATGACATTTGCAATATACGGACCCACAGGAAGGAGACCCTTGAAGAATTCCACAGGGTTTTCAACAACTTCCACACTACTATCAACCTTAACCGTGACCAGTCCATACAAGAGATCCCCTTCATTGACACTACAGTACAGTTAAATGATGGCCACATTTCCTCCACCTTATACCGGAAGCTTACCAACCGTTACACTTACCTACATGTCTCTAGCTTCCATCCAAGACACATTTCCCATTCAATTGTTTGCAGACAGGCCATAAGATACAACCAGTTTGGCTCCAATCACACAGACAGAGACAAACACCTATAGGATCTGTATCAAGTATTCTTAAAACTTAAATACCCACCTGGTAAAGTAAAAAAACAGATTGACAAAGACAGACAAGTACCCAGGCATCAGCTTCTTCAAGACAGGCCCAAAAAAGAAAACAATAGAACACCACTTGTCATGACCTACAAACCCCAACTTAAACCCCTCCAGGGCATGATTAACAATCTACAACCTGTCCTGGAAAATGACCCCTCACTCTCACGTGCCTTGGGGGAAAGGCCAATCCTTGCCTACAGACAACTTCCTAACCCAAAACAAATTCTTTCCATAATCACGCAGCACACCTCCATCATACTCATTCAGGAACCCACCCCTGCAATCAACTCCAATTCCAACTCTGTCCACACATCTATACTAGTGACATCATAACAGGACCTAACCACATCAGCCACCACATCAGAGGCTCATATAACTGCACATCTACCAACAGATATATTCCATCAAGTGCCAGCAATGCCCCTCTGCCATGTATATTGGCCAAACTGGGCAGATGCTACAACAAAGGATTAATGGACACAAATCAGATATTCAAAATGGTAACACACAGAAACCTGTTGGGGAACATTTTAACTTGCCCGGGCACTCACTAATGGATCTAAAAGTGACTATGTTATTACAAAGCAATTTCAAAAACCAACTTGAGAGAGAAGCTGCAGAACTTGGTTTTGTTTACAAGTTTGTCATCTGGAATTGAGGTACGTACAAAGATTTGAGCTGGATGGGCCGCTACATTCCACACCCTAATGACACAAAAAGCTAAGCACTGGGTAGTTGGAGCCCACTCTATTAGCCTCATTTAACATGGAAACTGACAGTATTTCCCCCCCATTTTTATTACTTCTCTCCCCCCTCCCCATTTCCTCTTTCTCTGCTATTTATTTGTACCCTGGACCCCTTAACTCCATTGATCTGAAGAAGTGGGTTGTGTCCACAAAAGCTCATGATACCATCTACTTTAAAAAAAAAAAAACCAACAACAAATGGTCTGGTAGCAATTTATAGATTAACAAAACATGTAGATGGTATCATGAGCTTTCATGGGAACAGCTCACTTCTTCAGATGACCAGAGTTACGAGTTTGGAATGTGAACACTCAAAATAAATAGGAGAGGGGAAAGGAGTGGGGGAAAAAAATAGAGCATCAGTAAATATCTGGAGAATGGGTATTTAAACCTAAGCAGATAAAAATCAAACTCAATAGATAGATTCCCATGTCAGGAAGGATACTACTCAGAGAGCTGTTGGTAATATCCTAACCAACCTTCATCACAATTGAGTCCATTAGCATGTGAATTGAATTTGTGGATGAACTGTAATTCTAAGGCTTCCCTATGGATTTGGTTCGTAGAACTGGTATGTGACAAGATAGCCACTTGGAGATCTGTCATAGTATGATTTGGAAGGTTAAAATGTTCACCAATAGGTTTCTGTACGTTTCCTTTACGTATATCTGATTTGTGTCCATTGACTCTTTCCCTCAGAGACTGTCCAGTTTGTCCAATATATATAGCAGTGGGGCACTGCTGGCATTTGATGGCATAGATCAAATTACTGGATGTGCAGTCAAATGACCTTTTGATTTTGTGGCTTATGTTGTTTGCTCCAGTGATGAATTCGCCAGTATAGATATGTGGGTAGAGTTGGCATCTCTTTTGGTTGCATGGCTGTGTTCCTGGAGGCTTATGATGTGGCTGTGTGGTATGGTTACCAGAAAGAACATGTTTCACGTTAGGGGGTTGTCTATAAGCAAGAATAGGTTTTTCTCCCAAGGCCTCAGAGTTAGGGATCATTTTCCACGATGGGTTGTAGGTTGTGTATAATTTGTTGTAGGTTGGAGGGGTCTGAGTTGTAGACTGTAGGTAACAAGAAAAGGAGTTCTGTTATTTTCTCTTTTGGGTCTGTCTTGAAGTAGTTCATGTCTGGGTACTTTTTCGGCTCTGTCAATTTGTTTTTTCACTTCTCTAGGTGGGTATTTCAGTTTTAGGAATGCTCTGTAAAGATCCTGTAGGTGATTGTCTCTGTCTGTGGGGTTGGAGCAAATCCGGGTGTATCGTAGGGCGTGGTTTTATACCATCAACTGAGAAATGTGTCTGGGATGGAAGCTGGAAGCATGAAGGTAAGTGTAGCGGCTAGTGGGTTTCCGATATAGGGTGGTAGAAATTTGTCCATTATTTAACTGTACTGTAGTGTCCAGGAAGTGGATTTTTCATGTGGACTGGTCCAGGCTGAGGTTGATAGTAGGGTGGAAGTTGTTGACATCTTCATCATATGGACCCACGGAAAAGAGATTCTGGAAGAATTCCACAAGGATTTCATTGGTGTAGCATAAGTAAAGTAGGGATGTTAGGGGGACGAGAGCTGAGGAAATGTTCAAGGGGACGAGAGAGCTGAGGAAATGTTCAAGGTCAGCCAGAAAGATGTTGGCATATTGTGGTGCCATGCAGGTGCCCATGGCTGTGCCACTGACTTGGAGTTAGAAATTGTCTATGAATTGGAGGTAATTGTGGGTGAGGACAAAGTTGCAGAACTCTGTAATCAGGTTTGCAGTGCTGTTATCGGGGATGGTGTTCTTGATGGCCTGCAATCCTTCTTCGTGTGGAATGTTGGTGTAAAGGGCTTCTACATCCATGGTGGCTAGGATGGTATTTTCAGGAAGATTACTGATGTTTTGGAGTTTCCTCAGGAAGTCAGAGGTGTCGCGGAGGTAGCTGGGAGTGCTGGTAGCATAGGGTCTGAGGAGGGAGTCGATATAGCCAGATTTATTACCAATTAACAACCATTGGAGGTGCTAACAGCTCTCTGAGTAGTATCCTTCCTGTCATGGGAATCTATCTATTGAGTTTGATTTTTATCTGCTTAGGTTTAAGTACTCATTCTCCAGATACTTACTGATGCTCTTTCTTCCCCCCACCCTTTTCCCCCTCTCCTATTTAGTTCGAGTGTTCACATCATCCCAAACTCATAACTCCGGTCATCTGAAGAAGTGGGCTGTTCCCAAGAAAGCTCATGATACCATCTACATGTTTTGTTAATCTATAAAGTGCTACCAGACCATTATTTGTTGTTTTTTTATGTAACCGACTAACTCGGCTACCCCCTGAAGCTCATCAACTTTTTTGTTAGTCTCTAAAGTCCTTCAGAACTATTTGTTGTTTAAGATTTTTCTAAAAACTAAGAAATGCTTCATTCAACATTTCCAATTTTTATTATGGTAGAAAAAGATTTAAAATCCAAATGAATGCACATTAAGCTATATAATTTCTTAAATATGTATCTGTATAGCTGGTTAGCAAGAAACACTAAATTTAGTGTCAAGGTTATATTTAGTTGCAAATCAACATGTTTTAGTTATTACCAACCAATGAGAATCAACCTTTCTTTAGGAAAAGAATAAAAATGCAAAACATGAAGGTTTCCTGCTTGCTGGTATAAATCATGATTAAATCGGTGATTTAAAATAACATTGATTTACATCAATCCACCCTGAAAGCATCTTATGACTTTTCAATGACTTTCACTATTCAAAACGATTCCTTGAATACATTCTGAAAACAGTCTTGTTCTGAATTCATTAACAATAAGGATCCTTGTGAATATTTAATAGCTGAAATTGGATATTCCAGTTAGTTAAATTGTAATGGACAGAAGCAAAATGTAGTACTTCTTCTTATGGATTGGATGTATAATTCTTTTAACAGTGGTGCCCAATCTTTTCAGCCTAGGGTCCAAACTTACATTAAAAATGACAAGGATGGAATCAATACTTAGAAGTGGTTTCTCTTCCCCTATGGTCAACCTCACTCAGCCAATACATCTTTTAAAAAGTTACAGTAGTGTATCTACACTAAGTACAAAGTCATGTTTTAAGTGGTGTTAATTCACATGTATTTGCTAGTTTTTTTCTCAAACATTAACTCAAAGCGCAAGGTTACCATAGCACAAGGTTATACAGTCAAATCATCAAAAGATATTTAGGCTCCTAACTTGCGCTGGATTTCCAAGGATATTAGAAGCCTATTTACTTTTGAGGATCTGAGCCTAAATCCTTACACTTAGAGCAGGGAGAAGGAAGCAACGTTCTACTCAGTAGAACTTTTCTGCTGCTCCATTCTCAGAAGCACCTGAAAAAGAGAAAGAGACCAAAGCATCCTCACCTTGATCTAACCCAAACACTCATTTCCATAAGGCTGACCATGGTTCTCTTTTTCTTAATTTAAGGGGAAGTGTGATGGGGCGCTGGACTCAGCGGCTGCAGAGTCCGTGAAGCCCCGCACTCCCCAGTGGCCAGAGGAGGCATTCGCCGGCGACAATGCCGCACCGTGGTGGTCATGCGCGGCGTGCTCTGGCACTGCTCCAACGGCTGCGGGGGAGGAGATGCAGTGGACTGGAGCCTCACGTCGGACATCAGGGGTGGGGCCGTGGAGCCCTGGACGTAGCGGGGCCAGCGTGTGGGTTCAGATGGCGGCTGGGCTCTGCAAAGGGGAAAAGGGCAGAGCAGAGAAAGAAAAGCTCAGGAGTGCAGCAGTTGGGGGTTGCCAGGACTCTAGGAATCCCAAGGAGGAGCGGGAGAACGGAAGGCTGTCCGGACACTCCGGGGACGCAGCGAAAGCCAGACCGTGCTGACCGTGGGTTGGTGAGTTACAGGGAACAACCCCACCAACCAGGCAGTGGAGTTGTTTCCCTGCCTTTAGGATCCTGGGTCGGGACCTGGAGTGAGGGTGGGCCCAGGTCGTCGTCCTACTCTGTCAATGCTGTTGGCTGATAAGGAGATCTGCCTAAGCCGGTGAGCTCAGGCTATGGGCAGAAAGACAAAGACTATCCGAGCCAAAGACTCGGTCGGGCACAGGGAACAATTGAGGGGGTTAAAGTGGTAGTAAATCGAAAACCCCCAATGATGAGGCGGGTGTATGTCTGAGGGGAACCTACGGCATAACAGGAAGACAAAGGTCATCTTCACATGATTGGATATGACCTCCATCACAAGGCTTACATGGATTTTGTCAAGTACTGCAGTATATGAAAGGCCAGTTGAGGAAGTGGATTCGAGGTAACAATATTTCATTGCTAAATTACCCCAAAGATATCCATGAGGCGTGGAAGGAAAATTTAAATCCATGTGCCTTTTAATTCCTTTTATTTCCTCAAATGACCAACCACCAATGGCTTTTAAATATTGAAACATCTCCATATAAAATGCCCTTGTTAATATTGCTTTTGGACTGCTAAATCTTATAGTCTCCAAGTTGTCAAAGCGAGTGTGTGAAATGCAATATTTAAAAACCTTGTAAATTATAAAACAAATGCTGCCTCATAATTCACAGTACATTTATTTTTGCATGTTATTTTTATATAGCATCTTTCAACCCAAATGATCCCCAAGCATTTTAGAAACTCGATTCAGTTCATGCATCATTGAGATGCAGCCCTCTCCAGACAGAATGCAACTCATTTGTGTTTGTTTGCTGTTTTAACCGTGTAAATAACTCATTTCTTCTCTTAGTTAATAAACCTTTCAGTTAGTTTATTATAGGATTGGTTACAGGTATTGCCATTGGTTTGAGATCTGAGAGCAATTGACCAGGTAAGAACTGAATATCATGATTTTTGGTATCAAGTGACCATATACCACATAGTCTAACTTGCCTGGTGGCAGGATAGACTGGAATGCCCAACCCTCTGGCCGCACACACTTAAATACAATATGTAACAAAATCATTAGCTGATTTCATTCAGCCTTTCAGTTTAACTGCAAAGCAAAGTGTCTAACAATTCTATTCAGTCACTTTCACACAGTCTAAAAGAGAATCAATGATTTTGTTTCTGGTGTATCTGCTTTTACATGACTTATCACTGGTTCTTGGTAATCTCTCTGTGATATTCTCTTTAGAAGATATTTATGGTAACATTGTGAGATGTTTCCACTTTGTGATCATGGAATGGAAACAAGCTAATGTTTTCTTAAATCACTGTAGCTACTTCTGGCCTTTAGCCACCCTGCCAAATTCTAAGTCTGTTATTCAACAGTGGTAAAGCTATAATTTGTTTTAGCTATAACTTTTAAAAATCTGTTTTGGCTTGTTCAAGCTCGGTGCCAAGGTCACAGCCCAGTTAATCACCCTTAGAAATAATTTGGTATGGTAAGAGTATCTGTTATATACAAGTTCTTCCAGAGATTTATTACATTACAGTGGTATTGCCCTGTAGTGAAAAGTGCTAAATATGGATCGTCTCTTATCTCAGTTGGTACTTGGAGCAAGTTCTTATGTGGAGGAAGTCTCTCTCAAACCAGCAAATTCTTTCAAAGCAGCACAACCAGTTAAATGTAACCACAAAGCCCAACAACAATAGCTACTAATTACTCAAAGCCAACAAATGATGAACTTTAGAAATTGAAAATTGTCAAAACTATTTGGTGATTACAAATAATACATTTGTAAAAAAGGTTAAGATTGTCTCCAGAAAATTTGTAAAACAGGACTAAATTTGAAGAGCAACGTGTTTTATAAGTGCAAATATTTTATATAACACACGGCTACTCACAATAAATGGAACAGCAGCAACAACAAATGGGATTTGCAGCCTCTGTTATGTAGGCCTATTGTCTCTATATCAAAGGTGTACCATTTTGATATGGCATCTCCTGAATCCTAATTTTTTTTGCAACAGCTTAATTTTACAGCTAGTTAGTTCTTTCTTGTCTTTTGTTATAGATACTTTCTTAAATTAGTTTAATATTACTGAAACCTCTAGCTTTCTGATTTTTTAGTTTTATTCTTACTGCTTTGGCTTTACTGACTTTTCCTTCTTTTTCTCCTGCTTTCAATCACGTTAAGCATTTCTTTTCTCTACAAGGGGTTGGCTTTGCTGAGCACCGATCACTGTAGCCAATGGGAAGCCCTACAGGGTTACTGTTCTCAATGGCCTTCATAGTTCTCAGATTAAAGGATCTTCACGTTATGTGCAGGACTGGTTTAGATCAGTTGTTTTATTCGTTAAAGTTGAAATTAGTGCTTGTAAAAATATATTGGACAATAAAGAAAGGAACATTTTAGAGGCTCACTCTCTGTGGGGCCCAGATAAACCTTGCTCTCAATTTTTTTCAAGCATGTGAATTATGGTATGGATACCCGTTCATTAGGAATTGGCCTGAGAGCATCAATACATTTTACAGAGGACAATGAAGCAAATGAACTTTAGATGATATGCAACTCAGAAATAATGTCTGAGTTAAGGTTTGAAGTGATGACCTACAGAAGACAGATTCTATACACTATCAGTGTTCTGAGCCAACCAGACTTCTAATGACACTGTTCTGTGCCCCTAGCTAATGCTCTAATTTACTATCACTATGATAAAGTTTAAACAAAGAACTGGTCAGGATTCAAATAATTTAAAGGACAGAAAAAAAAAAGAGCTTTCAAACACTGTAACTGTGTTCCATGTGGGAAAGGAAATATGCAAATGGAATTGAATTGCTATTCAATGACCTGGTACTGAACACTATTTAAGCTAATGCTTAACAAAATACAATCCATGTTTATGGTTGATCTCACAAATGAAACAAATAATGGGAAACCATTAAGGAAACAACATTATAAGAGACAGATTACAAGTGCATTGTACTGTATCCAGCAAAACCAAGAAATGCTAATTTTTACAGGACTTTCAATTTTCTATTAGAATGCTTCTGGTATAGTTGACACTTATTTTTAATTTTTGTGACTCTTTTGTGCTCTTGGAAGGTGCTGGACTGACAGCCCTAGAAGGTAAAGTCTTTCATTTAGTCATAGAATATGTACCATCTTAGTATTGGCATTACAAGACTCTCTCATGAAATCCTGCCAATGTGCCTCAATTCCCAGCTGGGGGGAGAGATGTTACAGTAAGGGGACAAAAGGTTTCACACTAGTGTGCAGGGCATGATTTGGATCTCACCAATAGCTTTAAGTAGGTGTCACTCCATTCTCTTTAACAGAGTTACTCTCAATTGACACCAATATAAATTGGAGAAGAATCTGGCCCTGAGTCTCCTTGTTCCTTTGTCCACTAGCTGGTAGAAAATAGGGAGTCATGTTCTTTGGCAATTGGACAGAGTCAAACAAACCCATACACCAAAGAGTTTTGCCATTACAACCTGGCCTGCACTCAACTTGCAACCTGAAAGTGAAAGGACTTTAAACTCTTTTGTTTCCATAATCTGTGAGAATAAGGAGCTATTATTTTGCCACTACAAAAGGCAAATTCTTAGAATAACTTGTGATAAACCTCTGTACTTTGTGATGCATGAGCTGATAGAAAGGATAAAGTAAAGAATTAAGAAGCTTCATTTTTCTCAAGAAGCAAAAATGCTCATAACAATGACCTAGAAGGAAGACAGCACCACATTACAAACACGTTTAAATTAAGTGGACTTGCTCTTGAAAGCTATACTTTGTTCTTTAACTATAATGCAATTCCATTCAGACACCCATGTAAAATCAGCAATAATTCTTGCAATATCTGTGGCTTGCTCTGTTTTACACAGCAGTGACTAAGAGTAAAACTTAGCCTAATATGTTGATAATGGATTCAACTTGGAGTAGAGTTGGAGGCCAAGTCTTTGCCTGAGTGCCTGGGGATATCCTTCCCCATGATTTTTTTTCTGCAAAACCCTACAACCTAGTCCATATCAAAAGCAGAAAGTAGTCTTCAGAGGTACTCTTATGAGCCCTAGGGATGTGTCATTTCTGGTAGGGATGGGTAAAGTCATTTCTAGAGTGGCAGTTGTTATATTGGATCTAGCATAGAAGAAGATACAGACATAGTGGAACTCATTTAAGCACAGCTATCTACCACTGAAGTGTTTACTGATCTGGCTGCAAAACCGAAAGCAGGACAAAATGGAGGCTTTTTACCCTGGAGGGGGAGTGTGTTCAAATATTTAAAGTGACAGGACCTTACAGGGGTGGACTCCATCAGAAGTGAGGAAGTCACCAAAACCCTACCTACAAGTTGGTGGTAGGATTTTAACAAGGGGATCATAGAAACCTCTGAATTCCCTTTCCAGCATGGCTCTGAAAGCACCTAAACAATTATGATGTGTCATATAGCCTCTGAGAAGAGGCTTTCATTGAGAATGTTATTACAAATTCTGCCTGTCATTTTCCTTGATTGTTTCCATATGGGTAGGTTGTTTGCGCTTTATTTGGCTTTTCCTGTGATGGTAGATGGAGATGATCTAATCTCTAACTATGATTCCATGAACAACAAATATTTAGAAAAAAAAACACCTTAGAACAACAAAAGATGCCGTACATAAAACTGGAATACTATTCTATATTACCAGGGGGCAGTACCCCCTGCTCGCTATGCTTGCCAACTCCCCTGTCTCTGGGTGGGTAGGCAGGCAGCCCGAGCTCTCCCCAGCACTACCCCCCTGCCACCGGGGAGGGCTGGGCTGAGGTGTGGCAGCCCCAGCCTGCCCCTTATCCTCCTGCGCCCCCCCAGCCACTGGGCCAAGGCTGGGACAGCCCTGGCTCTCCCCCATTAGGGAGTTATTTCACAATAACTCCCCTTATTTTGAAACAACAAGTGGAGCGTCCACACTATCAAGCCCATTATTTCAAAATAAGGGGCTAGTTATTTCCAAATAACTCCTGTTTTCCATGAGCAACAACACTCATTTCAAAATAGTTATTTTGAAATAGCATTAATGTGGAAGCTCCACTGGTGCTATTTCACAATAATTACTTCCCAGGGATTCCTAGGGCTCTAAAGTTCAGGTAGTGCATACACATTAAGGGAGCCTGCCTTGGACTAACTTTGAGGCTTCCCTGTAGTGTGGACATGCTATTTTGAAAAGTTATTTTGGGAGTTATTTTGAAATAATTTGCTAGTGTAGACATGCCCTAGCAGAGTTATAACAATCCTACACCTAAGTGTGTTTCTGATTCTATTTTGAAGCCTTTCTTCTTCCATGCTTCTCATGTAACTGTATAGCATAGCAATTAAGGAAAGATGAACAGGTTCTGAAAGAATAAGAACCTCTAAGAAGCTGTGAACAAAACCCAGCCATGAGCCATTGTTGAGTCATAAGATTGTTATAATACATCTTATGATATCACAAGAGAAAATGCTCCAATGACTGACCTGCTGCAGGTAGCCACAAGATATTATTTTATACTCCTGCAATGAGGAGTAACGGTAGTTCGAATTAGGCGCTTTAATTCGAACTACCTAGTCCGTGCCGCATATAGCCGCAGGCAGGTAGTTCGAACTACGGGGGCATTTAAAAATGGCGGCGCCCGGGAACGTGCAAATAAAGCCCGGGATATTTAAATCCCGGGCTTCATTTGCAAGTTCGAATGCCTACATTAGCCACCCTAGTTCGAACTAGGATGGCAGTGTAGACATACCCCGAGATAGTTTAAGTTAGGAACATCAGTGGATGTCTGACCATGAGTGCGCCATGCTAAGTTCATTAGCACCTACATCCATTAGTTAAGGTAAAAAAACCTAGGTTATCTAAAAGACAAGGGCATTCCAACATAAGTATCCAACATAAGGAAATACAAAGTAAGGAAAAGGGGACAAAACTCTGGCTGAATATGCCTTTGGGATAGTGATGTCAGGACAACACATTATAAAAGTTGTATCCGGACCTGCGTGCCTTGGAAGATGCAAGGATGATGACTGTTGATGGTGAGGATGAAGAGGAGACCAATGACTAATAGTTCAGGTTTTCCTGCAAGCGATGTTGTGGGTATATGGATGCTGAGAGGTTTCTTCTGCATTATTTCTGCCTATCTTTCTGGGTTGGATTGTTTGTAACTTTGCTAATCATGTTAATAAAATTAAAAAAAAAAAATTCTGGTTTTGTAAGTGTGAGTGTTGCAATTGTGTACATTGGAGTTCCCAGCTGAATAGTAATTTTAATACTGGGCTTGATTTGGGGTCAGAAACCTGTTAAAACTCAGTGGCTGCATCTAGACTGGCAAGATTTTGTGCAACATCTTGCCGCCTGTCTACACTGGCCGCGAGTATTTGCGCAAGAACACTGACTTTGTACTGTACAAAATCAGTGCTTCTTGCGCAAATACTCTGATGCTCCCGCTCAGGGATAAGCCCTCTTGCGCAAGTATTCTTGCGCAAGAGGGCCAGTGTAGACAACCAAGTTAATTTCTTGCGCAAGAAAGCCCGATGGCTAAAATGTCCATCGGAGCTTTCTTCCGCAAGAGAGCGTCTACACTGGCACGGATGCTTTTGCGCAAAAGATGTCTTTTGTGCAAAAGCATCCGTGCCAGTGAAGATGCTCTCTTGCGCAAATACTTTTAACGGAAAAACTTTTCCGTTAAAAGTATTTACGCAAAATCTTGCCAGTCTAGACGCAGCCAGTGTGTTAATTGGGAATGCTTAAATAATTAATATAATGAACACACAACTGATATATTGGGCAACACCCTCTATGCGCCAAGAAAGGACAGATAAGTTCTCACACAATATGCTGCAAAAGGGTTCATAGTGTGGCACAAGTTACGGCAATGCTAAAAATAATGGGGTATGCCCCCGTGTTCATTCACAATGTAGCTGCTGTCATTGAGCTATGCTAACATGAGAGTAGATATAATTAATTCTGCAGTAAAGACATCCTCTGAAACAAGGATGGTCTCCTCAAGCAGGTTTTTGTTCTTCATTATATTCTCACTTTTATTGAGACTCAGTTCTTGAAATAGGAGTCAATAGTTAATGCTACAATATGTGACTACTAAGTTTCTCATCTCATATTATTCCTTTAGAATTCGTTGAGAGATAAGTTTGTTTCAACTTAGATGATTAGCTGATTTCCTATTAGAGATTTATCTCAAGTGCACAAACCCCTCTGCACTTATTTCATCATCAGGACAAAGATTGAAGTTTAAAAAAAATCCTTCATGTTTTACCAGTCTCTGCTTTATCTGTGTTTTCGACCGATAGCTGTTTGAGGCTATAGTAATAAAGTGAAAACATACATGTTTGTTCATTTCATACCTAATCACCTGAAGAACCAGAAAAGTTGTTTTCTCTCCCAAGATTATTACTAAATCGACAATGCACTTTTCAAAAGATGACCAACGTTTCCCAGGAAGAACCGGATGCTGGCGGTACCAGCAATGGTGATTCAACATATGGTGCTCTTCACTCAGTCAGTGTTGAACCCTTATAGCTTATATAGCAATAAATTGGCTCTGTTCTGGACAACACATAGAACTGAAAGGGTGACCACCTATAGTTATATCTTATGAGTGGTGGCTGGCGAAAGAAAGGAAGCAGAAGAAAGATGCAACTTAACTAAAATTATGCTATATCTTCAGGCATTGCATCTTCCTGAGGCAGGAATGAGGGTAATAAGGCATAAGAACATCCCCTAAATAAAAGGAAGTCTTCCCATTGATTTTATAGGCTTCAGAGATTAGACCAGAGGCGGGGAGCATAAGGCCCAGGGGCCAGATGCAGCACCCATCTTACCTTGATCCAGCCCCCAAAGCTCCTCCTCCAGCATTGGTGCTCCAACCCTCCCTCCCCCCTGCAGGGCTGGAACCCACAAAATCTACTAGGTTGGGCCCCTTTAGGCTCAGGTATGCCAGGGGAGTGTGTCTCTCCTTCTCAGTCAAGGGCCATGACACTGCATGTTTGGTTGGGTTTTTTGCTTCTCACTTGTGTGGTCCCCGGACTGATTTTTCTGTGGGTCAGGAGCCCTCGACCAAAAAAAGGCTCCCCACCCCTGGATTAGACCATTAGAATGCATGTCCGGCATCAAGCACTGCCAGTCCTCAAGTGTTCACAAATCACAAGTCAGGGCTCCCACAAACCCATGAATCTGGCTTCTGACAGCCTGATTCACATTTTCTGGCTTTTCTCTGCAAATAGAAGGGCTAGAAACACTATTAAGACTCATGATAACTCACCAAGAATTGACAACATCATTTGGAAAAGTCTCTAATGCAAATTACTCAGTGGGGTTAACAGATTTAATTGCACGGATTAGTAATGTTTCAGGCCAACCTGCTTCAAATAGGTTTAAAGTTATTACTAACAGATGAGATTACTTTCCAGCTCTCACAGTTAAAACTGTCACATTGTTGGCATACTCCATCTTTTAAGCTTACTTTAAAAACAAAGTCAGATTCCTGACAACACTTACATATGACTTACTCCAGAAAGTCAATAGAGATAAGTGAGAAATCAGTCAATATTCGTTAAAAGCAATTTACTGCCTTGTGCACCACTGGATAAAAGGCTCATTAGCAAGTACTGGAGCAACAAAACCAGAAAAGAAACAACTAGATCATATACACGGGACAAGGGAACATTCTCATAGAAAAAATTGCTTGGGCAAATAAGAATTATTGACTTAGACTTAAATGCCACCCAACTGTACTGGAGAGGAAGTTGAAACAACTTTTAAGATTTTTTTTTTTTAATTGGGTAGGTAACTGCAGACTTACTTTTGCCATGTAGTCTCAGACCCACACAAATATTGGCTAACTGAAGGAATTTTAAAGGTGCTTATATGCTAGGTTAACTTAGGACAATAACTTCAGGCTTCCAAATAAGGGGGGAAGTGTCTAAATGACTACTATACCTTTGTCCTTGTTTTGAAAGGAATACTAAAGGCTTTTTTCTGAACAGACTCTTAATCATACAAAACAAGGAATTAAATTGTCCTATCTAAGGCCTTTTCTGGCAGATTTAATGAAGCTGGCTAATTCTCAGATTCTCCAAGCTTTGGCTTTGACAGACTCCTCTCTCTGTTCTCACTAGGCTGAGAGTAAAGGGCCATTCTTCTTTTCTTTAGTAGCCCCTTCTTTCCTTCCTGTCCCAATACTCTTCCCTCTGAGGCTGAGTGAAAGGTTCTTTGCCTTAATCTTCAAGGGTTCTGTGGGGCAGGGATAGCACATGGCCAATGCTCCTTCTAATCTTCTCCATACACGTGTGGAATAAATGTATGTGCACCAAGACATGTGTGAATGTGCACCAGCATTAGAAACTAAAAACCTAGCTGTGGGCACGCCGCTAATCATCTGGATGACATTTGAATCTCTCCTGAGAGGCTCCACTAGAGCACAGCTTATAAGGAACACTGTACATGGCTTTCTCCGTAGGAAATTAATCACTGATTTTCCTGCTCCGGTGTGGGGTATGCACACCGCACCAAAGTGTTATACAACCTCCCTACACTTCTGAGTTCAAATTTAACTCATTCCACTGTTGGTAAAAATAATTGCCCTCAGACTGCTGTTTGACTATGAAAGGAAGTGACACCCAGCAGGCAGGAATCATAGCATTACAACTGATGGATGATGCAGAAAGGCCAAAAAGTAAATGGGAAAAATAATTATAGTCTAATCCCATTGGAAGGCCCTCCAGAACAGGGAAGATGCACACGATGCAATGCAAAGCAAAGCGTGTGCTGCCCCAATGTGAGCTTCATGTTTTCAGTAGATAAATAGAATATATTTCTACCAGCAGGGCTGTCAAACAATAAATACAGCATTCAATATATATGCACTTTTGGTGTTAGAAATACATGTTGACCTTTGAAGAACATGTTATAAAGATTCAGAGGTTTTACCAATACCTTTCCTTATCATGGACCTAATTGGAGGTTAGGATGATATGAATGTTGGTAGATATCCAAAGATGACTGACAATTTCATGTTACTGAAGTATAGGGAAAATTGGCATGGACCTACAAGAAGTTATTGAGAAGTCAGGATCTCTCATAGCTTTATTATGAACACAGAGATAGGGCTATTGTTTTCCCAAGTTCCCCAAGCCAGATTCAGCCTAATTTTACAAGGTCATCAGAAGATCATGTTAATCCCCAAAGTCTCCTGGCTTCTGAGAACTGAGCAGAACTAACCAGAAAGAAAAGATGTCTTCAAAAAGAAATGACAGGTTAAAAAAAGGAAGAAAGATGAACATCTGTCGTTATAGTTCAGAAGCAGTGTTAAATATCAAGGAAAAGAACTCACTTTCAAGTTTCAAGATACTAAAGGAATAACATTCTCTTCACTGTGATTAAATCTTAAATTGGTGATCATGATATGCATTGAAGGCTTAACACCAAGGGGGAAAATAAGAAGAATGGGAAAAAATACTAAAATTTGATATATATAGCTCTCACAGGATAATTCTGATCTTTGAAAATGTTAATTTTACTATGCCAAAGAAAAGAACATTCATCTTAATTTACCAAATAAAAAGTGCTATTTGTTCTCAGATATGAGAGATATTGATTGATTGAATACATAAAAATTATCCATTGGAAAGCCAGCTGGGGTCAATGGAGGGAAGGGGGGTTTAACCTGTACTTTTGGGACCAGATTTTTAAGGGCATTTTGTAGCCACAGTGGGATTTTCAAAGAGCATCCTGATGCCCAACATCCATTAAAATCAATGGGTTTTAGGCACCTAGATAGCGATAAAAAAATCCACTAGATGCCTAAATACCTTTAAAACAATTGGCTCTCTCTTATACAAGGTTTGGTTTGCATGGGCTCTACTTTGCACGTACACATGCGTTTATTAAAAATTGTACGATAGGATTATTATATTCCATGATTCACCTGCCACACCGAATTTCCCAAGAGTCAATTCCTTGCAAGCTACTTTTTTGCTAAGTATGTCTATGATTCATCTGAAAAAAAAAGCTGTTTCTCACCTTGTTCTGTAGATAACCTTAAAATGTGAACTTAGTTGAGTCCTCAAACAGCCTAAAACAATTGTTGAGAAAACAGTTGAGAAGTGTGAACATTCGTCTCAGTGAGCATACTCTGAAAACATATAATGGTAACTTTTAAATTGTCACTTATGTTAATTATTTCATTCCTGATCATTTTAGCAGGAAGAATTGGGTAATGAGATTCTACCAGACTTTTAAACTACTTTTTTCATCCTTTAATGTTCTAAGAGGTTCAGCTGCTTCCTACGCTTCCGTTTCCCACCAAAACATTTTAACATGCAGTAATGTGTTTTCAATACAAAAATCTAAACATACTGAAAAAGTATCAGGGGAGCATAAAATATACTGAATTGAATATAAAAACAACCAATCTGGGGAGCACTGTAGTGATTGTATTACTCACTTTGAGTAAATAAACCTCTTTCTTTTTTAATCTAAATGAACCTGCCATGCCACAGAGTCATGGTTCAGCTGGCAGCAGAGCAAGAGGGCCCTTTGGAATTGATTTCCATATCTTGTATGTTTGTCTGAGGCACAATTAATTTAGAGTAAGGAGCTAGAAATACATTAATCAATATATTCACTGCAGAGCTTTTCAGTTTTTACTTCTTTACTGAGCACCTCACTTCTGAGGAAAGGCCATGCCTAGCTTCATCCTTGACATCCAAATTAGAATCTCTTTTGGACTAATGGGGCCATTAATTCCCTGTATACTCCACGAGATGATATAAATAAGTTACTCATCATGATGTTCTATTCATTCAGTGCACTATAATTGGCCTCCTTATCTGGGATATTTTTGGATTTGTACAAGGTGAACCCACCCTTTTCAGGATTATGCCAGGGAACACAAGTATACCAGCCACAGAAGGTATACTGGTGTGCATAGGTAGACATAAAATAGCATATCTTGCACATAAATTCAATTCTGCCTAGCTAAGCTTTTAGTAGATTCTCATAGAATCATAGGGCTGGAAGCGACCTCAGGAGGTCACCAAATCCAGCCCCCTGCCCAAAGCAGGACCAACTCCAACTAAATCATCCCAGCCAGGGCTTTGTCAAGCTGAGACTTAAAAACCTCTAAGCATGGAGTCTCATGATCACAGACTCTGCCTTGTACCTAGCCACCTCAAACTGAGTTCTGCCCAGACTAAGTATCTCATAGGTTTTGGTGTGTGTTGTTCTCCCCAGAGAGGAGGCAGAGAATATGGAGACAGCAAGAGTCTTGAAGACACTGATCTAACATGGAAGAGAACATGAAAAAGTGATAAGCAGCAGGCTCCATCTGAGTCAACGGTCCCCCTCTCCATCGCTCTTTCCCATCTTCCCCTGCAAATACTTGAGGAGGACAGAATTAAAAAATGAAGGGAAGGGACGCTGCTGTTTTGGGGGTTTCTCACAGGGAAATAGATGAGCCACAACCCTGTTATTTCTGTCTTCTGTCTTTTGAGGGCAATTCTGGAGTATACTGCAAAGGGGATACAGGCTCCAGCAGGATTAAAGTGGCTACTAAGAGGTTAACTGAGTCATTCAGAGTATTATGGGATGAAGCCTTGATTCACCCTTTGAACTGTATGTAGACAACGTGTTTTTGTATCCACTGGGGGCCCCTCCAGACAGCAATCAAGGATGAAAAAACATGATGATATGAGGCCACTCATTGGAATGGTGCCTTGAGGGATTGCAAAAGCAACAGTTCAACAGCTGAGCTGTCATACTGTTAAATTTTAGATTTAAAGACTTGAGGAAGAAGATTCAGAAACATAATTCAATTTTGTGAAGGTGGGATTGAGATGGGCCCCATACTCAACTGGTCTAACACATACAAAAAGATGTACACTCCCTCATTGGGATGCACAGCTACAAGATGGCGAACTGTGGAAAATGGCAGTGCATATAGTTTATATGACCAGAAATTGGTCTCCGTTGCAGCTATAAACTGGAAATTGGCTATAGAGTACAGCCAGGAGTTACGCAGACCAGCACTGGGGGGGCAGCTCAGATGGTATCTAACTGGTATCAAAGTGACAGCACCCACTAGGTGCCAGAGTTATTTAGCAACTCCACAACACATAGAACACCACTTTTGGGGTGGGAAACCCTCTGGCACTACATAACACTCAACATCAATACTACTTCTAACTAGAGTTATCTATATACTCCAAGGGACTGAAGTTCTACCTCACCACAAAACCTGATACCATACTCATATCTGGAGGCTTCTTTCACCAAGTTGCCTCAAGATATGTTTTCTCAACAACAACATCATGTCCCTTATAAGAGTTATAAGAAAAAAAAGACATCTGACTGGATACCTCATTTGACAAGGGCTACACTTGATGCTTACATTGATTGCTTCAGTGGAAAAAAAACCCCAACTGAAATCCTTAATCACATCCAAATGAATCTCTCCATTGCTGAAACCCACCCTTTTCAGGATTATGCCAGGGAACACAAGTATACCAGCCACAGAAGGTATACTGGTGTGCATAGGTAGACATAAAATAGCATATCTTGCACATAAATTCAATTCTGCCTAGCTAAGCTTTTAGTAGATTCTCATAGAATCATAGGGCTGGAAGCGACCTCAGGAGGTCACCAAATCCAGCCCCCTGCCCTATTGCTGAATAGGTATATGGTTCCTCAAATCTAACCATCAAACAGGCACACAAAGGTGGTGCCATCAGAGTTCTTCGCCAGGATGACTGTGTCAACAAGGACAATGACAACATTGACATCACCTGCCAAAAAGAACTCAAAGACTATTCCACCACACAATTTCTCACCTGAGGAATTTAAGGATATTATCATACCAAACTGCTCCAAGAGAAACTCATCTTCCAAGAACCCACCTCAGTGACCTTCTACATCCTTCCTAAGATACATAAACAAGAGAATCCAGGACTACCCATCATATCTGGCCACCACACTACTACTGAAGGAGTATCAGGACTCATAAAAACCATCATCAGACTACTCATTACACAAAGGACGAGCTTCCTCCAGGAAGCAACTGGCTTCCTCCTGAAACTCTATAACGTTAACAACTTCCCTCTAAACACCATCCTTGCCACCATGGATGCCACCTCCTTGTATACCAACATCCATCATCATGATGGCATATAGCGGTCTTCCTCAAATATCCATAAAACAATGGACAGGTGGTGACGCGCTGGGTCAGCAGAAGGTCCCCTGACTCCTGCACCCCAAAGTTAGTGCTGAACACCACACAGACTCCACCAGCCCGTAGAATGGAGGGAGTTTATTGCTTCTCCAGGATACAGCACAGCACAGATGTCATCTGGTTACTGGGCAGGCCTAGGATGCCTCAGCCCCCCCTGAGATGGGGGAGACTGGGCCCCTAAATCCCAGCCCCTGGCTTAGGCTGGTTCCTCCATGATCCCAGACAGAAACTAACCACTCTCGTCCAGCCCTGCCCCAGCCCGGGGCATTCCCCTTCCTTTGTCTCTCTCCTGGGGTAGCTGGTCAGACAGGTTGAGCATAATGACTCATCCCCTGTCCTTCTGGGCTGTGGTACCGATGGCAGCCATTGGGGATTACCACAGAGCCAGCATAGAAACCAGCCAGGTACCCCCACTACGTCACAACAGGTTAGCAGTGGTCTCCCCCTCTGCTCCAGCTGGGTCAGCAGAAGGCCATTCCACCTTACTAGGTATCACCCAAAGTTAGGGATTAGCTGAACAACACACAGCCTATGGCTCTGGCCAACAATCTAGCTGAGAGATATTCATTTGGGGTCTATAGCCTGCAATCAGTGCAGAGGAGCAGATGGACAGGGGCTCATGCCTGTAGTGAAAGTAGAGCAGAAAGGAGTCTGTGGCTTGGACCTATACTCAGGACTGAGCAGAAGGCAGCTATTTAGAACAAACCCTTAGTCATGACAGGGCAGTGGAAGGTCTATAGCTCAGGCCTGACCAGCAAGAGGTTTGGGCATCCTAGAGCTGATGGATGGCTCACAAATGAAGGCTCCTAGGATTTGGGGGGGGGGGAAGGTTGGGTGGTAGGCACAGGAGGATTCAGGTCCTCCTAATTCCACCTTGACCCAGCCCAGAGTCCCATCATCAACAAAGTGTTCTACCACTGGGGCAGCAGGGAATCCAACTGCAATATTTTGACCTGGTCTCTGGCAGTGACATAGCCATATTAGGGTAGGCTACCTCTGGGCCAATTCCTTCCTTCCCCTCAGGTTGCAGCTGAACCCATAGGGGGGTCCTTTGGGTGATTTGTATACAAGGCCAGTGGCAGTTCCAGTGACTTCTCAATGCCTTTGCCAGCTGGTGGCTCTAGCAGCTTTGGCCAGTCCTCAGCTTGGTGGGATTCCACCACAGTCTTTCCTGGGAGCCCCAGGTTGTACTACACTTTCAAAATTTACCCAGAAACTAGATCAAAAGACTTACTCAGAAAATGTGGGATAGCCAGATGAAATTTTATTAAAAGCATTTGACAACATGAAATATGTAAAAAACCAAACTCAAACCAAAACAGATGACAAAAAGACGCAAACCACTGCCAGCCCCTCCCCCAAACTCACAGCCCTGTATAATTTGAATTTATTCAATTTATAGGCCATGAAATTGCAAAAATATCATCTTCTTTAATCAAAACACATACTGTGGGTCAACATACTTTCAGAACATCATGTGTTAAAACTGACAGTTCTTCATTTATGATAGTCACAGTCATTTTGGCAAAAGTTTCTAAAGGTGAATGTTAACTTTTTCCTTTTTTTTTTTTAAGCATGAGCTTCAAAGACTGACAGACTGAACACACTGGACAGAAGAGTTAGTAAATGTTTTATAAACAGTTACACATTCTAAACAGGAATTTTAAGGGTATTTTAAGAAAACATTGTGTAATACATTATGGGAAATTTTGTGCTTTGGAAAAGTTCCAATCTATTTGACTCCATCAGACTAGACCTGCTTCAGCACTCCTTTGGTTATACGCAAAGAGGGGAAGACAACAAAAGACTGAGATGCTTGACTAATTCCCTTGTGGGACACAGTATAAAGTAATAATCTGGATGCAAAATTAGAAATAAATAAATAAGCAAGCAAGGTTGATTCAAATTAAATAAGCAAGCTTATTTAATTAAATAAGCTTTCTTCAGAACAGGATTCATTCAGTTCCAAGCACTCAATAGTATGTGAACAGATTCACTCATGATGAAAAACTAAGACTTGATTCAGTTACTCTCCCAGGTAGCCTGTGCTGTGAGGATTCTTATAAAACGGAGGTCAAGTTTAAGGTTACCATCTGGTTGAGAGAGTAGTCATGGTACTACCCTTTGAGTAAGCACATTAGAACCTGGCACTCTCAGAACAGAACACCACTACAGAATACCACTCTCAGACTCAGAGACTTTAAGGTCAGAAGGGACCATTATGATCATCTAGTCTGACCCCCTGCACAATGCAGGCCACAGAATCTCACCCACCCACTGTTAGAATAATCCTCTCACCTGTGTCTCAGATATTGAAGTCCTTGAAATGATGGTTCAAAGACCCCAAGATGCAGAGAATCCTCCCGCAAGTGACCCGTGCCCCATGCTACAGAGGAAGGCGAAAAACCTCCAGGGCCTCTGCCAATCTACCCTGGAGGAAAATTCCTTCCCGACCCCAAATATGGCGATCAGCTGAACCCTGAGCATGTGGGCAAGACTCACCAACCAGACACCCAGAAAAAAGTTCTCTATAGCAACTCCTATCTTCCCACCATTGGCCTATTTACCACTGATAGTGAAAGGTCAATTAATTGCCAAGATCATGTTACCTCATCAAGCCATGCCCTTCATAAACCCATCTAGCTTTATCTTGAAGCCAGATAGGTCTTTTGCCCCCACTACTTCCCTTGGAAGGCTGTTCCAGAACTTCACTCCTCTGATGGTTAGAAACCTTCGCCTAATTTCGAGTCTAAACTTCCTAATAGCCAGCTTATATCCATTTGTTCTTGTGTCCACATTGGTATTGAGCTTAAATAATTCCTCTCCCTCCCCTGGCATTTATCCCTCTAATATAGTTAAAGAGAGCAATCATATCTCCCCTCAGCCTTCTTTTGGTTAAGGTAAACAAGCCAAGCTCCTTGAGTCTCCTTTCATAAGACAGGTTTTCCATTCCTCGGATCATCCTAGTGGCCCTTCTTTGTACCTGTTCCGGTTTGAATTCATCCTTCTTAAACATGGGAGACCAGAACTGCACATAGTAACCAAATGAGGTCTCACCAATGCCTTGTATAACGGCACTAACACCTCCTTATCCCTACTGGAAATACCTCGCCTAATGCATCCCAATACCATATTAGCCTTTTTCACAGCCATGTCACAATGGCGGCTCAGTCATCCTGTGATCAACCAGGACTCCGAGGTCCTTCACCTCTTCCGTTACTTCCAACTGATGTGTCCCCAGCTTATAACTAAAATTCTTGTTATTAATCCCTAAATGCATAACCATACACTTCTCACTATTAAATTTCATCCTATTACTATTACTCCAATTTACAAGATCATCCAGATCTTCCTGTATGATATCCAGATCTTTTTCTGAATTGGCAATACGTCCCAACTGTGTGTCATCCGCAAGCTTTATTAGCACACTCCCACTTTTAGTGCCGAGGTCAGTAATAAAATTAAACAACAATGGTCCCAGAACTGATCCCTGAGGAACTCCGCTAGTAACCTCTCTCCAGCCTGACAGTTCACCTTTCAGTATGACTCGCTGTAGTCTCCTCTTTAACCAGTTCCTTATCCACCTCTCAATTTTCATATTGATCCCAATCTTTTCCAATTTAACCAATAATTCCCCATGTGGTACTGTATCAAATGCCTTACTGAAATAGAGATAGATTAGATCCACTGCATTTCCTTTATCTAAAAAATCTGTTACTTTCTCAAAGAAGGAGATCAGGTTGGTTTGGCACGATCTACCTTTTGTAAAACCATGTTGTAATTTGTCCCAATTGCCATTAACCTCAATGTTCCTAACTACTTTCTCCTTCAAAATTTTTTCCAAGACCTTGCATACTACAGATGTCAAACTAACAGGCCTGTAGTTACCCGGGTCACTTTTTTTCCCTTTCTTAAAAATAGGAACTATATTAGCAATTCTCCAGTCAAATGGTACAACCCCTGAGTTTACAGATTCATTAAAAATTTTTGCTAATGGACTCGCAATTTCATGTGCCAGATCCTTTACTATTCTTGGATGAAGATTATCTGGGCCCCCTGATTTACTCCTATTAAGATGTTCGAGTTTGGCTTCTACCTCGGATTTGGTAATATCTACCTCCATATCCTTATTCCATTTGTTATGTCGCCATTATCCCTAAGCTCTTCATTAGCCTCATTAAAGACTGAAGCAAAGTATTTGTTTAGATATTGGGCCATGCCTAGATTATCCTTAACCTCCACTCCATCCTCAGTGATTAGTGGTCCCACTTCCTCTTGCTTTGTTTTCTTCCTATTTATATGGCTATAAAACCTTTTACTATTGGTTTTAATTCCCTTTGCAAGGTCCAACTCTACATGACTTTTAGCCTCTCTCACTTTGTCCCTGCATGCTCGAACCTCAATAAGGTAGCTTTCTTTGCAGATCCCTCCCATCTTCCACTCCTTATATGCTTTCTGCTTTTTCTTAATCACCTCTCTGAGATGCTTGCTATTCATCAGCTATCACATCTAGGAAAATCTGAGCCCTATTATTACCACCAGTATTTGTTCTCCAGTCTATATCTGGAAAGTTGAAGTCTCCCATGATTACACAGTTTCCAAAAGTATTTACTTCTTTAAAAACATTAGAGGTCTCTATCCGTATCCAAATTAGATCCTGGTGGTCTATAGCACCCCAAGCACTATCCCAGGGGAGGATCTAATAGTTTTTTTTCCCCAATGTGATTTTTGCCCAGACAGACTCTGTCTTCTCCATTCCTTCACTTTTTAATTCTTTGCAATCTACCTCATCATTGATATACAATGCTACTCCACCACCTTTACCTTTATTTCTGTCTTTCCTAAACAGCACATACCCTTCAATACCTGTACTCCAGTCATGCCTAGTATTCCACCATGTTTCTGTTATTCCTATAATATCTGGTTTCACTTCCTGGACCAGTAGCTCTAGTTCCTCCATTTTGTTACCTAGGCTCCTCACATTGGTGTACAAACATCTTAATTTTTGCTATTTCACCTCACTCACATTCTTTACCCCATTTGGCATGGACATTGTACCTTCAATATGACCTATTAGACTAGTATCCGCTCTGCCCTTCCTCCTTATGTCCACTATCCTACCCCCGGCTATATCCTTTCTTACTTCGTTTTCCTCCCTCTCAATGCTAAAATCCGGCGTAGAGATTACCTGGACATCTCCCAAATGTCTCCCCCAAATTTCTAGTTTAAAGCTCTCTTAATCAGTTGTGCCAGCCTCCATCCTAGAAGTCTGTTTCCTTCCCTACTTAGGTGAAGTCCATCCCGAGAGAACAGTCCTCTGTCCATGAATGCCTCCCAGTGGCCATACATCCCAAAGCCCTCATAGCACCACTGCCTGAGCCACCTATTGAGCATCATAATCCTATCACACCTTTGTTGCCCTTCTCTAGGAACAGGCAGAATCCCACTAAAAATCACCTGAGCCTCAAGTTTCTTAAGCGTCCTCCCCAACCTGGTATAGTCTCCCTTGATTCGTTCCAGCGAGAATCTAGCCATATCATTTGTTCCTACATGAAGGATGATCAATGGATTCTTTCCCGCTCCCTTTAGGATCCTCTTCAACCTTAGTTCCAGATCCTGTATCTTAGCACCTGGCAGACAGCACACCCTTCTGTTCTCTGGATCAGCTCTGGTTACAGGCCTGTCTATTCTTCTCAATAAGGAGTCCCCAATCACGTAGACCTGCCTTTTCCTGGTGACAGTGCGATTCTCTGGTCTATCCCTTGTTTCCTCTGGCTACAAGTCCTTTCCATTCCTATCTTCCCTTGTAATCTTCTTCAACCCATCCTGTGTCCTCCTGGTGCTCATTATTGGTGTTGTCTCCATCAACTCTTCCCCTTTATGTATGGGACTAGCCACTCTTCTTCCTTGCCTTTCCACCTTCAGTGGCCACCTGCTGTATCCCTTCTCCATTCTCCAACTCTGCATACCTGTTCTTGAGCTCTATTTCTCCTTCACTGGCCCATCTTTTCCTCTGCCTGGTTCTCATAGTCACATGCTTCCACTGTCCATTTTCTTCGCCCAGCAGTCCCCCCCTCAGAGGCCTTTGATCCTGCTTCACTCTGCATGTCTAAGCTTTCCCCTTCAGCCACCTCACGCCTTTGCTCCATCTGCTCGAACCCCCTTCTAAACTCAACCAGAGTTTCCAATTGCATCTCCAATCCTTGGATCTTTTCTTCCATCAATTCTATCAGGTGGCACTTCATGCAAACAAAACTCCTTTCAGGTATCCCCTCCAGAATCATATACATACCACAGCTGCCACATCTACTCAGTCTTATTGTGTCCTCCACTGCTTGGGTCACGGCCACTGCTATCTCTGTGTTAATCAGCCTTCTCACCTAAATCCTGTTAGTCTGGCAAACACAAAAACAGAAACAAACCAAAACACCCCCCTACGGCAAAAACAAACCCTAAACGAGTTCCACAATCTAAACTCCTCCAACAGAACTCCCACTCAAACTCCCCTGTTTACAGCTCTGTTTGCTGGCTCCTGTGCCGCTGCTGCTGTCTGAATGTTAAAACCACCTTCTTGCTCCAAACTAGTATTCTATTCACAGCCCTGCAAAGCAACTAAACTCTGTCTAGCTTAGAGATTTATACAGGGTAGGGTAGACTCCAACTGGATCAGTTCTCATTAGAACTGATGTAGAGGCAAGTTGTTTGTTTCTGATAATATATGAAGAGCTACTGGGATTTGCGGGCTTCTCACCCAGTAAACATATAGCACATATAGCATTGTTGCGACCTTTCCTTCCATGCTTTCATGTTGGTGTGAAAGGAGAGCGACATCAGCAGCAAAATCAATGTCCTCTAGCTGTTTGAAAGGTGTCTACTGAATGCCCTGTTGATGGCCATCTGTTGTCCTGCTCATAATCCAGTCCATTGTGATCAAGAACAGGAAAGGTGACAATAGGCACCCTTGTCGCACTCCTGAGTATGCTAAAGGATTCTGTCAAGACACCATTGGGAACAACTTGGCTTGTCGAGGGTTCATACGTTGAACAGATCAGGTTAATAATTTTGGATGGAATGCCACGGTGTTGCAGCAGTTTCCACAAAGCGTCTCTATCAATGCTGTCAAAGGCTTTTTCAAAGTCTATGAAGGTTACGTATAAGGGGGAGTTCCACTCAAGCAACTGTTCTATGATCACTCAGAGTTATTTGGTCAGTACAAGATCTTTTGCTTTGGAAGCCGGCCTGTTCTTCCCTGAGCTATCAATTTATGTCTTCATTCTCTCCAAGAGAATCCTATTGAACACTTTTCCCGGAATAGACCGTAATGTGATGTCCTTCCAGTTCTTGCATTCCTTTAGGTTGCCTTTCTTTGGAAGCTTGATAAGGTAGCCATGTTTCCAGTCTTGTGGGATCTCCTCAGGGTCCCAAATTTTCCCAAATAGATTATACATCATGTTGACTGATGTCTCACCAACTGCATTGATTGCTTCTGCAGGGATGTTGTCTGGACCAGGTGCTTTTCTGCTTTTCAGATGGACAATGGCTTTTCTGATTTCTTCTTTTGTAGGTCTGCTGCTGTTAATTTGCAGAGGTGTATTTGCAGTGGTATCTCTGGATGTTCCATGTGGGCAGGGCGGTTCAGTAGCTTTTCAAAGTGTTCCTTCCATCTACTGAACTGCTCACTTGGGTTCATTAGCACATGCTCTCCTTATCCTGTAATGGCTCATCCACTGTATGCTGTGACCCAGCTAGCTTCTGTGTGATGTCATACAGCTCTTTCAAGTTTCTCCATCCTGCAGCTTGTTCCACTAAAGGTTGCAACACTAGACAAAACTGCCTCAATGATTGGTCTGAGCATCAGCAAGGGAAAGACCAAGACATTGAGGATCAACCAGTCCAACACCACCACCACCACGCTGGGAGGGGATGACCTGGAAGATGTGGAGCAGTTCATCTACTTGGGGAGTATTATGGGCAGAGACAGAAGAACAGACAAGGATATCAATGCTAGGATAGGGAAAGCAACAGCTGCATTCAAGACGCATCCCATATGGAGCTCACAAATAATATCTGCGAAGACAAAACTGCAGATCTTCAACACAAATGTGAAGAGTGTGCTCTTGTATGGATGCGAGACCTGGCATACTAAAAAGTCTTCAAATCACAAGCTACAGACATTCATAAACAGATGCCTGAGGTACATCCACGCTTCGCATCAAATGGCAAGACTTTGTCACAAATGAGGAGCTTTGAAACAGAGCAGGACATGAGCCACCTGACATTCAAATCAAGAGAAGAAAGTGGGGATGTCTAGGCCACACTCTCAGAAAACCATCATCCAGCACAGTCCATCAAGCTCTCACATGGAACCCGCAAGGAAAACACAGAAGAGGAAGACCTCGGACAATGTGGAGAAGATCTACTGAGATTAAAGGACAACTGGGGTACTTCTGGAGTCAGCTAGAAGTTTTGTCTCAAGACAGAGTGAAGTGGAGGAGACTTGTAGATGACCTATGCACCACTCAGAGTACAAGGGTTTAAGAAGAAGAAGACATACAGCAGTTCAGCTGGCTTTCAAATAAAATTTCTCATTAAATACAACAGTTTTACACTCATTAAGTAGTGTGCCAAACAAGGGGGAAAGGGCTTTTTATTGTAATAGCAGGGTAATAGAAAGGTAGGAATTGCCATACTGGACCCATATTCCACCTGTTCTGGTATTCTATATCTGATCCTGTCCAGGGCCAGATGCTTCAGAAGTAACCTCAAATTAGGCAGAAGTGGAGCAAACCACCTTACACCCAAGGCTTCCTCATCACTGAACAAGTCTAGTCTAAGCCTTGAAGCAACCATAGATAAATCAAATTAAAGTAAATATAACCCCGCTGGACATTTCCCATTCTTCTTATCATGGACCACATTCTTTCCATTAACAGAGGAGACAAAATAATCCATAATACATGGTTTTGTTAAAATGGCACTTGTACAATAGTGGCTTTTCATTCTGGTGTCCCTTCCCCACTAGGATTGGAGGAGTGATAACAGGTAACTTAACAGGTATTTCAAGAAAACATTCAGACATGTGATCTACTTATGCTAAACAATCTGTCCACCATTTATTTAGTGATGATTGAGTACCTTTCCCAGATCTGAAGAACTCACAAACGTAAGTTAGTCCAGTAAAGAAAGATATTACAACACTCACTTTGTCTTTCTAAAACATGTTAGAGTTTCTCAGATAAAGTCTCCAAAGTTGTGCTGTGGGGGCCAACCAAGACTTTCTCTGCAATTGTTTCTCTAGGCAACTGTGAAGCCAAGCACTGAAACTGAAACCAGGGACGCTATCTTTCCCATGTTTTCAGTGTTGCCTATTCTGGGCCCAAGCAGTGTGGTGGAAGAAGCCACCCAAGTATAATGTAGAGTAAATAAGGATGGGGAGGGGTGTGAAGCTGGGAAAAGAACCTGGGAAAGGAACCTGGGAATGCAAGCCTGTGTGCCTGTGCAAGGCAGGTCAGGGACAGATAGGACAGGGAGCCCAGGTGGTGGGAACTGGCTGGGCAAGAGCATGAAGGGAATGGAGGAAGGTAGAGTAGAAAAAGGCAACAGATCAGAGGAGGAGCCCAGCAATGGGTGTGGAGATTGGGACTGAAGGATGAGATTATGTAATTAAAGATTTTCATAATGCGCACAGACACAAGTGGACTGAGCTGAGGTTGCACAGGCACCCTTAATTCTGGCCTTTTCTAATTGTGAGCACTTGATTTTGCAATTTGGATTAAATTAATATTAATTTGCTGTTATCTGTGTGCAGTCTAGGATAGAAATGATCCTAACATGTCATTTAATTAAAATACTTTAATTTTCAAAAGAAGCTTAAAATGATCATTCTGTGTTTCCTCTGTTGAGAGCAGAACTTCTGTGCAGCCATGGAATTGTTACAAGCTTGCAGAGTTACAGAAAGTAGCAGCAAGATACTGAACTTCAAAAGTAACAGCTACAACAAAATAGGGTTTCAAGTGGGCATCCAGGACCACAATTTTAAAGAAGGACCTTCTTTTTACATATGCAAATAAAAGTCAGCCTGATTTTTAAATATGGAAATTGCATTCATCTTATAAAGTTTTGCACTTGGGATTCCAGTCATCACGAGCACAGTATTACTGTCATACATGAGTAAAGCATTGTCACTGTCTACCAGATAAAATAGAGGGGCAGGTTCAAGGCATTTTTCTGAAGTATGACAGCTCTTCAAGATTTTGTTTCTTTATGACAGTATTTAAATGGGTGACCCATTAGTCACTTGTGCTGAAAAATGAGATAACTCTGTCAAAGTACACAGAGTACCTTGAACATGCTCTGAAAGCTTTTTTGAAATGTATGGATTTTCTGTTTTGACTTTTGCTTAAAATGTTTTGCATAAGTGTAGATGCAGACAAAGATGCTCTGACCTCAGCAACGGTGCATATTAGATTGGATAAATAAGCTTGCTGCTGTTCTTTACTCTCTGCTTCCTCATATACTCTTAATTTCAGAAAACAAACTATTAGTACATTGTATGAATTGTGTTGAGAAAAATATTTTGCTCATTTAAAATCAAAGTATGGTGGAAGAGTGTATATATTATAAAGACTTATCGTTTTGGGTTCTTATTTTAAAAGAATGCTTATAATTAAGAATAATTTTCATACAAGTAAGGGCACTGTAGTAAAGTGTCCAGTCCATGGCTACGTCTACATTACATCCCTCTTGCGCAAAAAGCCTATGCAAATGAAGCGCAGATTAGCATATTGCCATGCTTCATTTGCATAATTAATTGGGGGCGTTTTTGCGCAAGAGGCTTTTGTTCAAAAAGGAGCTGTCTACACAGCTCCTTTTTGTACAAAAAAGCCCTCTTGCGCAAGAGCCGTTCCTCATTTTTTCAGGAAGAACAGCTCTTGCGCAAGAGGGCTTTTTTGCGCAAAAAGGAGCTGTGTAGACGGCTCCTTTTTGCACAAAAGCCTCTGGTGCAAAAACGCCCCCCTAATTAATTATGCAAATGAAGCATGGCAATATGCAAATCTGCGCTTCATTTGCATAGGCTTTTGCACAAGAGGGATGCAATGTAGACATAGCCCATATTAGTTTGCTTTATCATGGTTCAGGACAACTATGTCCATATTCCCTCTCCGTGATCCACCACAGAGGCTCACTCTAGACTTCTAGCTCTCAGATATAGCCCAGCTTGGACAGAGACCCATGTCTCTCCCACTCCTGGGGTTTTTCTGGGCTGCTCAATTTCCTGCCTACACTGATATTCCTAATCCACCACCCCAGGTTGACCAGCATCTGAGAGTTGGCTGCTCTTCAAGTGTTATAAGCAGCTGTGATTGGCAGCAGTTAGAAGTTATCACATAGCCCTTTGTAAACAATTACTTTTATTCTCAAGATAAAAAAATCAGAGTAAACATTAAAACAAGAACTTACATGCCTGCTAAAAGCTTACCAAAGGTCACCTATCAATCTTATAGGGCACTAGTAGGCCAAAGTCCTTTCACATCTTCTGAAGAATTGGGGCTCTTTTTAGACTGAAGGTTGTGTGTGCTGAATCACAAAGAAGCCCCTGAGCATAATTCAGGCTGTTTATCTAGAGGTCCCTTCTTTGTCTGCTGATGTCCAGAAAAATCCAGTTTTAACTAGTATATGTGAGTTTCTCCTGGTGATGGTAGCATTCTGGAGCTCTCACAACCTGGGTAAGTTTGCCTAACCACATCCCACTGGTCTTAGTTCCTGGAGCACTATGGTCTCCATCCTTTGCCATGGAATTATGCACAATCTCAAAGATATTCCAAGAATTCCCGTATTTGTCATATTCCTTAAGGCTATATCTCAAAGGTTGACACTCAAACTATCGTGATACAAGAGGTCTTTACAGATTTTAAGACACCCTGTCTCACAAAGTATGTCTAAAACATCTACACATCTTCTGCCAACCACAGTATACAGACTTCTACCAGAATCCCATAAGACATTTAAGTCTTTGTACCTACAGAAGTATCAGGTTTTTTGTTTATCTGGAAATGTCAAAGTACTTTACAAAGAAAAGTATAGGTTGAACCTCACTAGTACAGCACACTAGGGACCTGACCAGTGCTGAACCAGAGAATTTTCCCAACCATAGGAGGTCAATGTTGTCTAGCAGCATTACCAACACTTCCACTGCTTATGGGGCTCTTAGAAGACATTTAGGGGTAAATTAGAGCTAAAAAACAGCACAGAACACTCAGAGCCAGGACTGGTGGCTGTAAAGAAACTTTATGGGACAGTGGAAAACTTGGCCACACCCATGACAAGTGGACACATGGCTAACTAGAATCATGTCAGACCAAAGATTTTGCCGGACCAGAGAGTGCTGGCCTAAAGAGGTTCAACTTGCACAATTTTCATATATGTAAATGGGGGTTAATGATCATTGGAAAAAAAGTTACTGGAACAAAAAAGGATCAGACAAGATCAAGTCAAGACTGTTTCCAAAATCTGGTGATGGTGCATTAGCAAGGAAAACTGTATCCCAAACCTTGAAGGAACTCAGTCATTCTTTGGTTAACCTATCCCAGGTCTGAGCTATAGAGATAAAAAAGTGTAGTACATTTACTGATGTACCTGGTCTTTCTCCAAAGTCTCAATTTCTAGACATGCCAAAAGACAAGCACAACTGAAGGCAATGGTTATAGGATGGCTCTGAAAATGGTGGATGTCAGCATTCCAACTGTCAATGGCATCTTCGTCTCCCCATTAGCAATGAGGAATTTTACTTCCATCAGGGTATGTCTACACTACAGCGTTATTTCGAAATAGCTTATTTCGAAATAACGCGTCTACACACAAAATGCATTTCGAAATAGCGTTTTGCTATTTCAAAATAGCACATCCACACTGAGTGGACACTGGAACACATTTAAGGCTGCCCGGAACCAGTTCCAGCAGGGCATCAGATCAGGAGTTACTTAGCCTCAGGCAGCAGCCACACAATCTGAGGCTTGTGCTTAAAGGGACCCTCCCCCCCTCGGGACAGCCGGTTCTCAGGTTTCCCTGCTTGCTTGCCTACCTCGATGAGGGACAGCAAAGCATTTTGTGTCTGCGTGCTCTGGTTACCCTCACTCGGGACACCACAGCACTCTGCAACATGAAGCCAGAGCTGCCCCTGGGCACTCTGGTGCTTCTCGTGGATGCGTTGCTGCAAGCCTGGCTGCACTTTCTGCAGGCTGCCGTCCGGGAGGTTCATCGGGGGGCTGTCAGTATCCAGGAGGCCCTGCGGGAGAGCTTCCACCCTGAGGAGCACTAACAGCCTCCCTGGTCTGCCCCACTGGGGGCTTGTGCCTCATTCCTCCCTCACGTCCTTCCACTTACCCCTCCCTAAGCCCCCTTCCTGATGTCAAATAAAATACATGTATTTTCATGAACACAAACTCTCTTTATTTAACAAAACTGGGAGATGAAACTCTGGTGAGACTGGGGAAAGGAGGCGGGAGAGGGAGAAGAGAGGGTGGGAGAGGAGGGGAAACCTGGGAGGAGGAAGTGAGGGGAAGCTCAGGGCTGGGGGGTCTCACCAGACCAACTTGATTTTCATGCAAACCTGCTCCTGGGTTCACATGTGGCCTTTGGTGGCCAGGCTTGCAGCTATCCTGCCATAGATGGCTGTGTTCCTCTGTCTAGTGCAGAGATCATGGACATTGGGGACATCCCCCCAAACCTGAAAAAGGTCCATGATCCCCACCCTGGACCAGGAAGGTGCCCGCCTTCTCTGGGCCCTGGCAGGCTCCTGGGAGCTGGCAGACTGCTCCTGGGGAGTGGTGGAGGGCTGGCTGCCAGTGGCTTGCTGGCTCATGTTTTGGGACCACTGGGTCAGGGGCAGTGACTGCTGGCTCTGGTCTGGCAGGCTTGGAGCTGGCACAGGCACT
Organism: Rafetus swinhoei; assembly: GCA_019425775.1. Taxonomy (NCBI): domain Eukaryota; kingdom Metazoa; phylum Chordata; order Testudines; family Trionychidae; genus Rafetus; species Rafetus swinhoei. The sequence continues at coordinate 158,326,922 of CM033424.1, forward strand.
GTGGCCAGGGTCAACCCCTTTAAGGGCTCCGGGGAGGGAGGAGGGAGAGGAGTGTTCTGGGTTGAGGCTGAGTGGCCACCAGGGCACCCTGGGAAGGCCCCCTATTTTGAAATAAGTGTCTACACAGCACTTATTTCGAAATAGCCATTTCGAATTTGGCTTTATTCCTTGTGGAATAAGGTTTACCAAATTCAAAATAGCCCACTATTTCGAATGAATTTCGAAATAGTGGTTTGGCTGTGTAGACGCTAGGAAAGTTATTTCGAAGTAACGGCTGTTATTTCGAAATAACTTTGCTGTGTAGACATAACCTCAGTTTGCCAGTACTACAAAGATATTATCAAGACCCCTGCCTGATACAAGAACCAAAACAGAGCCCAAGGTCACTCCTGATGAAGCAACTCAGAGGTCCTAATAGTAAAGAGTCTCAAGCAGGAATAAGAGGAAACAACAGATACATCTACTTACATCAACCAACCCTTGAGAAATCACCACTGCTGCTCACTAGCAAGAAATTATTCCATGCAAATTTCTGTTGCAAGCTCACATGATTATTACATGAAAATTTGCTGTTAAGGTGAACAGTCTTGCTAGTTAACAACTCTGCTGGACCATCTATGGGAAGAGAACACTGGCTAGGGCATGTGGTTGGAATACCTTTCAAGTCAAATTTCTTTTAAAGGTTTCTGTTTAATATGTATAGAGACTAGCATGTAGCAGATCCTGGCAGCACAGCGGTAATCTTCTCACTCCTATGATAAGGAATTTTGTGAGCAAGGCTTCTAGATGTTCAATTAGTTCCAGCCACAAACACCTTTAAAAAACACAACACACACACACAGTTTTAAGCTGAAATGCTATTGCTCAGATCTGCTCCTCAACAAGCTTTTGTTAAATTAATAGAAAGTGAAAAACAAACAACCTCTGCTCTTTGTGAATCTTTTCATTTTGCAGGTAGAAATCATCCTTTTTTCAAAGCACCCTGAATGGAAGAGAAACTATTGTGTCAAATAATATCTAGAGCATACATGGAGCATGAAGGATAAGTTGACACATTGCATCTTCATTATCATGGGATAGAAACAGGCTTATCCACCCAAAGAGACTGACAGAATTAAAATTTTGTTTGTAAACTATTAGAATTATTTTGAAGTCCATGCACACTTTTGAAATAAACAATTTTCTTCTTTTTCTTAATCAGACCCTGGGCATTTTCCTTGTCCCATAAAACAGAAGAATGTAAAACACATTTAATAAATTTTCATTCTTTAATGTGCAAATTGTATTCTTAACCTTTACTTTATCTAAAATGGTGACAGCAATTGCAAAGGAAAAGGTTCTGCTACTCAACCCTTGATATTAAGGTTCCTCAAGGAACCTGCTCATATTCAACCAGTTTCTGCTCTAACAAAGCAAAAACCTAAATGTATTCTTCTGACTGCCCCTTTTCACATTTTTGTCACTCAGTAAGGGGCAGAAATTATGTATGGGTCTTAAACTGCTCCCAGATCAGTACCTGGTGTTTCTCTGCCTGATAATAGAAATCTGTTACATTGCAATAAACATTCAGTGCTAGGACAGCTTGTTCTTGCTGTAATTTGCTTGTGGCAATCTTGGTCCTTCCTCAGAGTGGCAGGGAAGTGATTTTTAAGAATAGACAGCAGGAGCGAGCTGCACAGCAAAAGAAAAGGCTTTGAATTTGCAAAGTGGAGAAGTACTATGATTGCAGCAGCTCCATTGAGAGGTTTGATACAGAGAGGAAATGAGCAAGCCTGATGTGGAATCAGTAAGAGACAAATTGCCTGATCCAAGAAGTAAAGAACACTCATGAAATATGTTCCCTTAACTGAAATTCTCTAACCTCATTCCTTTTGCACATGATGCACACTTGGATGACTTAACAGAAACATTGCAAAGAGCACTGTGGTCTGGCAGATCTGGAAATACGCAGGCAAATATCACAGGATGGAGAAAGTTAATACTTTACCAATGTCCAAATCCAACCCAGTCCTCCTGTCCCCGCAGAAAATCCACCTAAGAGCTCTCTCTAACAGACTGGACAGAAATGTCATTGGAAGTCAACACACAGAAAGGTGATGCTATTTATTTTACTAAGTGGCTATGTTTGAAGTAATTTTGATGAAGCTAAATGACATTCTAGAGCAAACTGTTTCTGAAACCAAATTAATTCTGAGGGTTTCAGGGTGAGGAATCTTGTGGATATTAGATTTCTCCATCAAGGTCACTCTCCTGTGGTCCCTGAGAGGTAGGATTTTTGTTAAGTCTTAGGAGAGGGTCAGCGACTGACACCAAGTCTGACATGCTCTTGAAGAACAAGAGAAGAGAAGGCAACCCTTTGCATATATGGACTAAGATAGCTCTCATTAAACTTCTAGCAAATTATTAGGCAACAAATAGGACCTCTATTTTCTCTTCTGTTCTGCAACCCAGAGATGACAACCCATTCCTTTTGCTAAGTCACTGGTTATGAAAGTCCTACCAGTCACTCCATTCCCACTGATGACCAAAGCACTTACCAGCTTCCTAGTGAACTTCCCAACTATGGTATCCCTGTGAAGACAGGCTGCATCACCAGACACTTCAAGGCCTACCAGTAAACCCTCTGCACCACTGGTCAACAAGGTGCCAAACAGGTGCACACCACTAACAGCTGTGCCAGTACCCACAATAAGCTTCTGCCATAGACCTTCAAGAGGCCCTCCGGCATTCTGGCTGCACTTAGAGTTACTAAGGATACATCTACACTGCAAAGTAAGCCTGGCTGTGTAGGACTTGGGCTGGTGGACTCTGTTTATATACCCATGCGTGAGTGACCATGCCTCATTGTAAACCTGGGCTTACAATTGCGGGACCTTAGTCTCACAGTCACCCTAATACATCCATATGCACTATTCAGATTTGAGCCTGCAGCTTCAACTGCAACCACAGTTCAAAATGACAGGGCTTGGGGACCAGCGTTTGTGGGACTCTAGCTCCGGCCTCCCTCCCCCACCACAGAAGAGTCCTAGGACCTGGGCCTGAGTCATAGAAACCTGAGTCAGAAACCAGGCCTAAAGGGCTGTGAAGGCATACTGCAAGGGGCTTATCAAGGACTTGACTAAACTGCTCTGTGCCAAGGAACCCACCCTCAAATTGGCACCCCTGTTCTCATCCAGAATGCTCACTCCCTTTCTTCATTGGGCCCATTGTTGTTTAGATGCATTGTCAAAAGGAACTGATTTTCCTTTTTTTTGTTTTGTATTTTGTTTCTGTTTTTTGGGGGGAGGGGTTCTTTTAGCCAGAGATCTTAAAGTACAGACATGAGCCAAAAAAACAACAACAACAAAAAAAAACCCTAAAGGCCCCCAAACCACAAAGTGTTCAGTCACCACATTTTTGGAAGCTCAGTATTGCACATACAAACAAACCCATCATGCTCCTAATTTTTCAAACACTGTCAACTACAAACAAAATGTTGAGACACAAATTCAGAGGCCAGTTGGATACATTTAGTTTTATATATGTGGTGGAGAGAGTGAGAACACACATGCACATGCCAGTCACTTTGTCTATGTATACAGCAGAGGCACTCAGTTTCTATTTTTGTGGCACTGTTCCCACCTTCAATATATAGCTAAAGCCTGCTTGCAAGATCAATCAAGCATAAACATTCAAAAGTAAAGGGGAGAGCAATACAGCCAAAATGACAAAGATCAATCACTGACCTACAAATAGATCTGAAGGTTCGGGGGGAAATCCTTGGCCTCACAGAAGCCAGTGGCAAAACTCTAATAGATTTCAGTGGATCCAAGGATTTCAACCCTGGAATGTATTCCCTCACAACATTGAGCAAAATAAGTTTGTTCAAGGCATCAGAACAGATCTCTTCAAACACGACAATGTTCCAATGTAATTTTTGAAATGATAAATGGGAGACGCAAGTTTTCACATGGACCAAAAATATATTAATAAGAGCAAATTATTTTTAGAAGGGTGGAACTGCATGCCCATACACCATAATGGAAGCTGAACACGTGAGAGTTTTTTTTTATTGTCGCATACACCAAGCAGTAAGTGGCTCTGATGACACCATAAAAGAAAATGCATGAAGTAAGCTGATCATTTACACTATAAATACAGATTTTTCACCTTTCAAAATAAGCAAAAGTCTCATTAATGAAGAGTAGCAGCCCTATTATTCAAATAGTCATAGTGTAACTGTATATTTGCAAAGATCCTAGCACTTCCATATTATTGAAATGGAATGTGCATTAAGGAGCAATCCCAGCAATGCTAGATTATTTTGTAACCATTTTATAAGGCTTGTCTATACTCAACCAAAGATCAACGCTCCTGAGATTGATCTTCTAGGCTTAGTTTAGCAGGTCTAGCAAGGACTCACTAAATTGAATGCTGATGGTGCCCCCATTGACCATAGTATTCACAGCATCCCAAGGAGTAAGGGAAGTCAATGAGAGAGTTTCTCGTGTTGATCTCCTGCAGTACGTCTACCAGAGAAATTCGATTTAAGGTGCGTCAACTTCAGCTATGCTATTCTCATAGCTGGAGCTGCATATCTTAAATTGAATTTCTCCCGCAGTGTAGACCTGGCCACATACAAGCAAAAACAATCTCTAAGCAAGTATAACAGTTTCATATACTATCATGATATCCCACAAGGGATATTTTTTGGAACATCATAGAGTAGAGATAGAGAGCTGGATGGTTCAGCATTCAAACCTGTGTGTTTGGGGAACGATACCATACCAATTTAGCATCCAAATGTATAAGGCCCAGCAGGGATAAAAAGATTTTTAAAAGTCTACGTGAAGAAAAAAGAAAATTAAAATCCTGAATTAGGGATTAGAATAAACTATGTGGCTAGATAGGCCATGCATTAATGACAGATCATAAACTGACAGATGAGCCTAACACTGCAAATCCTCAATCACTGGGCCATAGGCTAGGCAACTAGGGAATATAGTGGGTTCCAGAGAGCTTCCCTATTACTTTTCCTTGTGTCATATGTAAGGCACAGTGCAAGTACATACTTACCTCCTTGTGTCCACTCCAATGAGGTTTACAACCTCATATGCCTTCTTCCCCAGCAAAACATGTTCCACCTGTCACATGTCAGTGCTGGGTATTTCAAGTGTGTTTAAACTGTAGTTAGAGATTTTGCATTATACCTCAAGGGCGAGGAAATGTGTCATGCGCAAGGACTTTCTCTTAGGAATTTGCGATTTAATCAACTGAAATTGTAAGACATTGTCTATCCTTGTAGGACTTTTAATTCTGGATGAAATAGCTATCACCTTTCCCCCAAAATGCAATTTATGTTAGGTAGCATTGCACCTAGAAGCAGCTTTTCTGCCAGCACCTGTATCTGAGCATCTGTATTAGCCTGGCCCTGGTGTGAGCAGCGGCACTGCAAAATCCTACTTGAGTTAATGTGTCCTCACAAGTGCTGCTCTGCGTGTGTCACCTGTGTGTGTCAGCAGGACTTCTGGAGCTCTTTGTGCTGCTCTGTGATTATTTCCCACTGAATTATGAAAATGCTTGGCAGGCTTTCTTGGTATGCAGGGACTGTGGAGAGGCTCTGGAACACTAATGGCAGTCAAGTGGTTGAGCCTTCAGCCTTACTGGAAAGTGAGATACCAGGCTTTATCCTATACCCCAGGATGGGCCTGCTATCCCAGCTCTAATGTGTCAGTATACTTGGGTGACAGTATTTTATGTTTGAAAGAGATGGGTTAAGGAGCAAGACCTAAACTAAGGCTACGTCTACAGTGGCAGCTTCTTGCTCAAGAACTCTTTTGTGGAAGAGTTCTTGTGCAAAAACTCTTCCAGAAGAGAGCATCTACACTGGCATGTGCTTTTGCACAAGAGCATCCTTGCCAGTGTAGCTGCTCTCTTGCGCAAGAAAGCTCTGATGGCCATTTTAACCATAGGGCTTTCTTGCGCAAGAAATTCATGTTGCCCGTTTACACTGGCCTCTTGTGCAAGAATATTTGCGCAAGAGGGCTTATTCCCGAGCGGGAGCATCATAGTTCTTGCGCAAGAAGCCCTGATTTTATACAGTAGAATGTCAGTTTACTTGCGCAAGAACACACGGCCAGCGTAGACAGGGAGCAAGTTTTTGCGCAAGAGCAGCCGCTTTGGCGCAAGATCGCACCAGTGTGTAGACAGCCTAAGAGCCCAAGGTAACTGCTGTGAAAACAAGCCCTAAAATGGTCCATTCTGAGCTACAGATAAAAAGAGCATTTATCTTCCAGGCAGCAGGAACAGAGTTTTTGTGGGGAAAACCTCTTGATTTCGCAGAGGCTACACTATGAGGTTACCTTACCTGAATGGTGGTGAAAGTCCAGTACTCTCCTTGAAGTAGCAGGCCACTTTAGCAGACTATGATATGGCAGTAAAGTGCATGACAAGCTGGATTCTAGATTGTTCCATTCTCTGTGTTCATTTAGAGTGTCCAAGTTAAGATCCTGACAAAAGAATGGGTTTCTTTTGAGATTGTAAGTGCTGGGAGTTGCTACTGCTCCACAAATGCTTTATTCTACAACTTCAAATCAGAGCAGCATAGCAACGATATGACACAGCAACTCGTTGTCCTTTAAGTTGATTGTTAGCCTGTGGCATGGCCTCCTGTAGGCTAAAAGACTTCAGGACATTACTGAACAGTTTTTTAATTAAAAAATTGCACTTTCTTCCCCTTTTGCATTCCAACAATGTTGGCGCTGGACACTTCCTGTTTTTCTAAAGCTTTTGTTTACTCAAGCAGAAAATCATTTCTGCCAAGGTCTCTTCTCTCTGCGTTAGAAAATAGTTCTATATGCTCTGTTTTGTTTTTAAATGGATCCAGGATCATGTCCTTGAAGATGAAGACCAGGCTTGTTGTTCCTGCCTTTGTTACTTCTCAACTTGGGCTACAACAAAGTGCACAACCTTTAGAACTTTAGAAATGCCAACTAGTATAACCAGGTGTAATTACTATAGTTATAAGGTATCACAAAGCACTTCCTATGCATGCAACTTTATTGTTCAGGTAAATAAACACTACAGTGAAACCTACATGCTAATGCATTTACCAGACATCACCCAAAAATGCATTCTGGGAGGAACAGTCCTTTATTCCCCTCCTCCTTATCCCAAAGGAATTCATCATGGCTACAGGATCTTTGCAGCTTCAGCTCAGAACAAGCCCAATCCTTCCAACTCTTCCTACCTGATAAGGATCCCTTATGGAACAGGGTCCTGTTAATTTGCTGGATGATGAAGATGGCCCTGAGCCAGTTTAAAACCAAGGTATCTATTCAAATTCCTTTGGGTCTGTTGATCACGGTTGCATATGTGGACTGTATCAAGATGTGGCTTCAAAGGAGAAACACCACTTTTTATTCCCCCTCCCTGCTAGAAGATACGTACAATGCCACATCCTGCTCTCCTCTCCCCCCCCCCCAACTGCATACAACATACCTCAAAGGTAATTCAATGAAGTGTCTCTTAATACAGTAAGGTTTGTTCAGGATACCTCACCACTTTCCATTCCAAATACCAGTCACATTGCTTTGTTCTTGCCATTTGACACACACATTGCAACAGGTACATTTATTTAAAAAAATAACCCCACCAAAACAAGATACTACAGTGCAAACACTTCTCTCTCTCTCTGGAGAGGATGACAACATACATGGGACAAGTCTGCAGCCATGTTGCCTAAGGCACCGAAAGATGCTCTGACAACTTCTGCAGTAAGTGTGATAGAAAGCCTATATAGAAGAGAATCAACAGCATTACACGGGATTTTGTTTTTGATTCAGTTTATCTTCATTTCTTTCAAGGAAGCAAAGGTTCGGGGCAGCCCCATCACCTAAAGTGAGAGGCAGAGAGGTAGTTACATTGGAAGCACTAAGTCACTTTTGTCACTAAGTGTCGTCTTAGAATCCCTGACTGAGGGAAAAATCCATGTGAAAGACACTGAGAAAATCCTTGTTTACCTAGGAAAAGCAAACAGTTTGAAAGCTACTGCTAACTATAGTATCTTCTATAGGTTTTTGGAAGTGGAAATGGGTTAGAACTGAAGTGTGTCCACTCCTCACGTACGCCCAGTGAAAGATTTCATTTGTACTTAGAATTTATTTCCAGTGCTTTTAACAGCCATCTAAAGACCGGCTGCAGTTCAATGCAGTAATGCTAGTCTGTCCTTGACTGAAATATAGTTAGTGCCCTAAAGAGACCAGCTCACATAATTATGCCTTGTTCAGACAACTTGAGTAAAACACCAGGTAGAGTAATGGGTGCTTGGATTCATTCTGATTTTTCCTTTGCATATTTTAATCACTTATTTTGCTTCTCTTTGCTACTCAAGCAGTCTCTGGAAAGAGTCTCGAAAGAGTACACAAGGAGGAGGAGAAGTATGTCCTTCATTTTACAGAGTGGATGCAGTGAAACTGAAATGAAGGCTGATAAATGATTCCCTGTTGCACTTGGGCATGGCTATACAGACAAGGTTGCAGCAGCACCGATGCACAGATACAGTAGTACTGCTGCAGTGTCTGGTGAAGTTGCTCTCTTCTGATGGGAGAGAAGTCTCCCGTTGGGATACTAAAACTACCTTCTTAAATGGAGGGAAACTCTTTCACTGGCATAGCACTATCCAGATTGGCACTTATGTTGGGTGCAACTTGTTGTTGAAGAAGGTGGTTTATTCACACCCCTAAGAGACATTCGTTATGCCAGCATTAGTTGTAGTGTAGACATAGCCTTACATTTAATATTATAAGGGTTATTCTTTGAAGGATACAATTTACAAAGAACAAACTAGTGGTGTTTTAGGGAGCCAGCAGGAAGATTGTTATTGGCTACAAATGGAGAAGGAGCAGACGTATTACCCATAGACTATCTTTAATCCCACCTGTCCCACATCCCTGAGTCATTGTGTCTACAACAAATTAATAGCTTAGGAAAGCAGGTACCCAGATAAACTGAAAAATCTGAATTTAAAATGAGAAAAGGAGTGGTTGCAGATTGGTTTAACTTGGGCACACAAGACTCTGAAGGTCACATTAGAAAAAAAGCTCTCCGCGGTAAATACTGTAGTGATTGTTAGGCAGGATAAACGCTCAGCACAAAATACTCCTAGAGCCATTTTTGGATGAGAGAGGAATCAGCCACTCTTTTGCATAATTTGGAGACTCCAGTTTTGAAAACTCATGATTTGTAATATTTCATAGACAGGATTGTTGTCTATGTTGATACTGTTTAGATCCAATCTTGCTAATATGTTTGAACAAAGAGAAAGACAGTTTCAGTTCAGAGGTAGTTTTGTTCTTTAGCAGTTGTGTGGAGGCTCACCAGTGATCTGCCACCACAGCACGGCATACCTGAGCTCTTACAGTCAAGAGAGAGGAGGGGAAATGTGCGCATGTTTAATTATTGCTCAGCCCCACTGACATTACTCAAATGCCAAATGGTAAAATGACAACAGCATTGGGGGTGCTTATAAACAGGAGAGTTATTCTGGGAAGTCAGAACATAAAAGGTTATTGATCCCAAGGTCCCCATAACATGTCAAAGTTAAAAGCACAGAACAGGGAACCAAGTTTGAAATATAATTTATATCTTATCTTTTCTGAGCAGATGCTCCCCAACCTCCAGAATTTCAATATCTCCACCCTCCTTTACATGACACGATCTATACAATCTCCTAGACTAAAGTGACCTTCAGCTTTCCCGGGAGAGGAAAAAACCCATGGGACTCAAGGGACAAGTGTAAATGCCAATCATACAGGCAACTGACAAGCAGTGAGGGAAAGTTGTGTTACATCCTGGAAGCTAGTAGCCCATACACTAGCTCTGACAAAAGAGGATCTGCAGACTCTATAGCTGCAGCCTGCCCTGAAAGTTTCTGTGGGTATTAAGCTCTTAATCTCAGTACCTTCAGGAGTTTACACCCATTAAATGACCTCACATATCCAGGGATTCTCCTGACAGAGGGGGGCTGATGGGGAAGTCATGATTCACCCAGGGTTATGAATATAATGATATATACTGGAGTACAGACACTCCCACCCCTTCCTGAAGCAATAAAAATTGAACTAATTACAGACTCATTTGAACAGAAAGAGTGATTAGACCAATGTAAAAAAAATTGCTAAATTACAAAAATCTGATTTCATTGCTTTTCCCACGAACCATGCTGCATACTAGGAGTTCATTTGGACAGTCCAGGGCAAATGCTCACTGTTGGTGAAATCACGTGTTTCTCTTTCTAGAGATGCCTTCCCTAAACTTTGTAATTTCAGCTTTCCACCACATTTTCTTGCATACATTGGAGGAGGGGTAACCCCCTTCTGAGGTAACAAGTGCAAACAATGGGCCATCCAGATTCAATCTGAGGATGCAGGACTGACTTCTGACGCTCTATTCCTTTTATGCCACAGTTTTTGCAATACTTTTTCCAGTAGCCAGAAGAGAACCCAGGCTTACCCTCTCCTAGGGCTGCCAGTTTTGACTGGATGTTTTCCCTGGAGGTTTTATCATATGACAATTAATAAAGATTACTTTTTAATTCCTGGAAACTCCAGGGCAATCATGGAAGGTTGGAAAATAGAGTTGGCAAGAAGAGGGCCCCTTCTTTATGTTGCAGTCTATGGATCCTGTACAAAGTTCATCTGTTCAAATCACTTCCTGCCTCCCTGAGCCACTTCCTACTTTGGCTTGTCCACAGGCCGTTCCCACCAGCTCTTCCTATACTTGCTGCCCGGGGCACCTACTCTGGACAACTCCGGGGATTAGATCTTCCAGGTGCCGCACTCTTCTCTGGCAGTTTCCCTTCAGCTCTTCTATTTTCAGGAGCTGCAACTTCCTTTTTGTGACTTGGCCCTCCAGCAAAGTCTCTATGGTCCTCCCTTTCCAGGGTAGCAAAGACATTTGGGCAAACTGTTCCAGGCAGCCCACTTGCTGCTGTCTGGTCTTTGCTATTTCCCTGGTGGCTGTGGGGCAAGGGGAGGCAGGCCTGTCCTCTACTTTGGGTTCCACTTCAGGAGCCCTCTCTTCATCAGAGAAGGTCCATGCTGTCCAATGCCTTGCTGTTTTTCCCTGAACCTTTCTGGCTCTCCCCCTGTTTGGGTTTGCCAGGCCAAACTCCCTCCACCCAAGGTTTGACTACAAATTACTTCCCTACAACCCCCTGCACTCTGCTCCTGGGCACCACCCAATCTTGTCCAGCTGAGCCTTGTCTAATGAATTCCACTTCCCTGGCTTCTCCATGTGCAGCCCGTGAGGTTTATTGGCCCAGCTAGCCACCATAACTCCTTCAGGCCCTGTGTGTGGTGGACACCCCTCATCACACCATAGTCCTTTCAGTTTCCACCCATTATGCACAGGATTCCCCCTACAGTTCTCTGACAAATCTCAAATAAAAAAGTCCAAACCTAAACTAAACCACTTCCTTCCTTTTTAGGCTTGAACTTTAATCCTTCAAAAGTCTTCCCAATACTGTGCTTCTCAGCTGAACACCAGCATCCCAGGATTGCCTGCCTGGTGTCTTGCCCCTAGAAAATAGGAGACTAAGTGGGGATATGATAGAGGGCTATAAAATCATGACTGGTGTAGGAAAAGTGAATAAGGAAAAGTTATTTACTGATTCCCACAATATAAGAACTAGGGGTCACCAAATGAAATTAATAGGATGCAGGTTTAACACAAACAAGAGGACATTTTTCTTCACTTAGCACACAGTCAACCTGTGGAACTCCTTGCCAGAGGATGTGGTGAAGACTAGCATTTTAACAGGGTTCATAAGAGAGCTAGATAGATTCATGGAGGCTAGATCTATCAATGGCCCTTATCCAGGATAGGTAGGAATGGTGTCGCTAGCCGCTGTCTGGATGACAGGAGAGGGATCATGTGATGATTCCCTATTTGTGTTCCCCCCCTCTGGGGCATCTGATTTTGGCCACTGTCAGCAGACAGAATACTGGACTAGATAGACCTTTGGTCTGACCCAGTATGGCCGTTCTTAAGTCCTACTAATTGACCTTACTTATTAGCTCTCCAGAAGCCAGAAGTTGTTTTGAATTGGCCTGTGAGGCTACTGTTAACTATCTTACTACCATATATTATGCTCCCTATATATACACATAATTTTTTATATTTCACACAATCATGCAAGCCAATGTGGGGGAAAAAATACAAATCAACAATTACAGTGAAGCAAACATATATACACATTGGGTGGGCAAAAATGAGAGCAGTAAACTTAAATAAAAAGACCTGCTGATCTTCTAGGAAGAGAATGTACATAAACTGAAACTACTATGTTTACCTTGCTTTCTTGATATTCAGGAATTATCCATCACATTACAAAATGGGATCCAGAACTTCTGTTTGTGAAATTTGCAACAGTTCCCCACTTCACATCTGCACTCATATCTGGTCTCTCCCCACCTGCAAATAATTAGTTAAAGAACATCTTGCTGCAATCAGATGAAAGATAAAGCCAATCAATTATTTAACAGGAAAGCTTTTTGTTAGAAGGTCATATGTACTACTTACAAAAAGGCACTGGGGCAGTCTGAATTCAGTAATACAAAACAAAAATCAGAATCTAGGTTCATTTAGATATTTTCACCAGGTGGCAAAGTATCTTCTTTGTGATCATAAGTATTATTTTTCAATATGGTTATTATGAGGGGAGTTCAGTGGTGGTTCTCTTTGCCGGCAATGCACATTTAAGGAGACAAAGTTCTCCATCTGGGTCAGACAACAGTTAGTTCTGCACCTTCCCTACCAAATAGAAATAATCCTAAATCACCCATGAGTACTGTAGACTTTTTAAAAGGTCTTGGGAGAAAGCTGGATTTCAGTCTATCATTTCAAGTTGTGCAAAATCAGTTATTGTGCCAGACAATTATGTCTAATTTAATCATAGATCAACGTAATAAATCCAACTTTGCCCTCCTCTTACATATTCAAATAGATGTTTCACAAAATCTAATTAGTTACTAAAGGCAAATCCTGTAAAACTGATTTTTTTAATCTGGCCACCAAATAAAAAATATTTTGGGGGGGTTGAAAAGTTTTATTCAATTCAAACCTTTTAACCTTTTAAAAATAAAACTGAAGTAAAATTCTAGATGAAAAATCATTGAGTAGAATCAAAATGTTTCATTTAAAAAATATCAAAGAAAGTCAAGATGTTGCCTTTTAGTGTGAATTTGTAAAATGTTAGTGAACTTGAACCTGCATTTTTGGGAAAAAAAATTGTCCTAAAAATGTGTCCAGCTGTAAATCTGTATAGGCAGAGGTATAAGCAATTACTGTTGGAATTAGGAATTCTAGTAATTCCGTCATTTCTGCTAGCTATACAATACCCAGACAAAATACATTAGCCTGAAAAGAAAGCACACTTGTCTAATTTCGTTCATTGTTAATATTGGATAGAAACGCCTGGTTCAGTCAATGAATAATCTGAAGTTTCACTCAGTTTAATAAAATCACCTAAAACACCAATTTGTAGTTATAGTAAAGCTCACCCTACAATATGGTAATATCCTGTTCAACAGTGGAATCCTCTTATGGCTGTGCAATGTTTTTCCTGAATTAATGCTCACTTTTGAATCATTACCATTTTGTCTGATATTTAGATAGGAAATTTGTAAACCTTTTATCTTCCTAAATAAACAGTTTTATTAAAAAAGTGGCTGAAATATTTATTGTGATAAGTGACCCTAGTGTTTTTGGCACTTTTCTTCAAACAAAGAATTTTTATCTGTATTCAGCCAGCTCCATACATGGTCAAACCATATTCTGTCAATAACATATTATAGGAAACATGCATCAATTATGGGAAAAATGATCTGTCCGGCATATATTATTTTATCATGATTTACCAACAGCTAACACTATTAGTACTGCAGACCAGCAACTGAAGGAAAATGAGTGGCATATATTTGAAGAGGGCTAATATTCCAAACATGAAAGGGCAGTGGTGACACTTGCACTCGAGCTCTTGTACTGTACTAAACTGAAGTCTCTAATGTCCACCCCATTATGCCAATGAGAAGTCTTATAGGTCAATGCTGTATCAAAAACCTTAGAAAAATAGAATTAGTACTTTCCTCGTGTCATATTTGACCTTCAGAATTCCAACCTATATTACCTGAGATGTCTCTGCAACATGTCATCTTTACCTTAAGCCATAACTTTTATAACAGGAACCGCATTTGTAGTGGAGGAATAACTGGAAATCTCACTGAACATTGCAATACTCTTGAAATGAATATACCAGACACCAAGAGAGCACACAATGCGGTTTTGAGATGTCAATAAATGCTAAAAATAGGGAGAAAATAATGACATACTTTACATGTGAGAGTTTAGGTCAGTAAATGATGTTTAAATGGGTATCCCCATAACACTTAATTCTGGATATGACCATGCAGTATCCATGAATCCAATATATTTGTCTCTGATAGGAATATAACTGGAATTTACAACCCTGATAATTCATGCATCCTACATGCAGCAAAAGACAATTATGACTGTGTCATAAGCCAATGATTGTCCACTATGGTATGTGTACCTCTATGGGTACACAGGGTTCTTCAATGGTACATAAACTCCTCTAGATATATACCTAGTTTTACAACAAGCTACATGAAAAGCACTAGCTAAGTCAGTACAAACTAAAATTTCATATAGAAAAGTACTACTCTATATATGTTACGCTTATATGGTAAGCAATAACTCAGTACTAGAGTGCAGTGACACTTTTTTGCAAAATTAGACATAAAAATACAAAACTAGTTTAAGTGAGATGAAACTTGGGGACACAAGACATAAAAAAGTCACACTCCTGAAAGTAATAGAGATATAGCCATGTTAGTCTGATCTTGCTGAAACGAAAGACAGGCTTTAAAGTGCTGCATAGTCCTACCAAGATGGTTTATTAGGTGATGAGCTTTCATGGACCAGACCCACTTTCTCAAATCAAATTGTGGAAGAAAATTGGAATGACCATATATACCAAAGGGATACAATAAAAAAAGTGAACACATATGAAATTGACAAATCAGATTTTAGAACAGAGGGGGTGAGGGGGAAGGTTAGTGTCTATGAGATAATGATATTAGGGGTGATAATTGGGGAAGCTATCTTTGTAATGGGTAAGAATTAGCATCTTTGTTAAGACCCATTCGTAAAGTGTCAAATTTAAGCATGAATGACAGTTCAGAGGCTTCCCTTTGTAGTCTTGTGTTGAAGTCTCTTTGAAGCAGGATGCACATAGTGAGGTTGTTGAGACAATGCCCAGTCTGGTTGAAATGGCAAGAAACTGTTTTTTCTTTGTGAAACAGTCTGATGTCTGTTTTGTGGGCATTGATTCTTTGGCGAAGTGTCTGAGAACTTTGTCCAATATACATAGCAGACGGACACTGTTGGCACATGGCATAAATTATATTTCTGGATGAGCAGGAATATGTGTTCTTGATCTTGTAACTGAAATGGTTAGGTCCAATGATGGTGTCAGCAGAGTAAATATGTGGACAAAGCTGGCAACGGGATTTGTTGCAAGGGAAAGTTCCAGGGTTGGTATTAGTGTGGTATGTCCTGTGGTTGTTGGTGAGAATCATCCTGAGGTTAGGTGGTTGTCTATAGGAGACTATGGGTCTGTCCCCCAGAGCCTCTCTGAGTATAGTATCCTGTTCTAGTATAGGTTGTAGTTTATTGATAATGTGTTGGACGGGTTTAAATTGGGAGCTGTAGGTGATGACAAGTGGTGTTCTATTGATGGTTTTCTTGGGTCTGTCTTGAAGTAGATGGTTTCTAGGTATTTGTCTGGCTCTTTCAATTTGTTTTTTTTATTTCTCCAGGTGGGTAATTGAGGTTTATAAATGCTTGGTAAAGATCCTGAAATTTCTGGTCTCTGTCAGTGGGATTAAAGCAGATGCGGTTGTATCAAGGGCTTGGCTATAGACGATGGATCATATGGTGTGTCCTGGGTGGGAGCTGGAGGCATGTAGGTAACTGTATGAGTCAGTGGGTTTTCTCTAGAGAGTGGTATCTAATTTACCATTGGTGATTTGTACTGTGGTGTCCAGGAAATGGATCTTGGGTGGTATGCTGCCACCAACCAAATGCAGAAATCCCTTTGAAAACTCAGAAAGATGTACTTGGGAATTTCTTCCTGTGGAGTACCCTGAAGCTTTTTAACCCTCCCTCTGGAGAGATCTTGAAAATAAACTGTAATTTCTTAATAGCTGACCTTTCAAACTCAGACCTGTGCACACAGAGCTTCATGCCTTCTAGGACACAGGAATATTAACACCACAAAGATGACATATTTGGTAAAGCATCTTTGGTGGTTAGGTGTTATAGAGCAACTGAAAAAAAGGCAGATTAGGAACAGAGAATTGCTTCCCTGGGATTCAGTTTAAAAGTTACAGTGTAAGGGGTAGGGCGTACATGAGCTCAGTACAAAGCCATTCAAAAAACTCAAAAATAAATAAAATAACCTGATCATGTCTGACTAAATATTCCCTGTTCTATTTACATATCTGTTCTAAGCTTTAGTTCTTCCCTAAGCATAAATATTACTGGAAATTCCATGCCTTGTTCCTGGCTTAACTCATCTCTCCCAGCTCCTGCTTTAATCATGCAAAGACTGCAGCAGGAGGAAAAAAATTCACACTTTTTTCATTGATTCTCCTGGCTCCCTGCCAATACTTTCTGGGGACTTTCAAGGACCTACCATCTCTGGGTTTAACCCTTAAAGGCAATTTAGTTAATTGAATGGCTGGGATGTCTAGAAAAGGGTAGTACCTCTCCCATTCATCACTTGAATCCACAACCCCAATCTCCAAATGCTGATGCCTTATCTGTTAGGCAACTGAGAACCCACCTCACCTCTCTAACTTCAGCAGCTGCCTTATCCTCCCTACCTTTAGCTGGTGCTAGCTCCATCCCTGGTCAAGCTGGTGGGGACTGTTCGACTGCTCATGGGGTGGGCAGGTGGGGAAGGGCAAATGGATTTCCACTACACAGTTCGTAACACACATTCTCATAGCTGTCTAAATAAATTAGTTAGATTATTAGAGTACTCTTTCTGCAACTAGATTGCCAGTGTTTAAGGGTATTGACTTACCCTTTTATAAGAACTTCTGATTACTAATATTGCACTACTTTCAGCTAATGAAAACATGAGAACCATGAACAGTTCCAGAAAGATTGATCATATTCATAGTAGAAACCCCTTTTCATTTACTTTGCACTTGTATAAATACAATCTCAATGGTCTTGACTACCAATAAGGAATTAAGTCTCACAGGATCATTGTGAAGTAGCTATTACTTGCCCCTATTTTACAGTTGGCGAAGAGGAGGTTACTCACTTTTAGCAGTAACTGGCATTCTTTGAGGTGAGCATCCCTGTGGGGATTCTTCACAGCATTGCCTGAGGGGGGCTGCGCATGTGCCGTGACCAGGTCGTGCGGGTGCCATGCAGTGTGATCGCGCATGCATGGTCCCCTTCGTCTCAGTTCCTTCTCTATCTGGAAACCTGGCCTGATTAAAAAAAAAAAAAAAAAAAAAAAGGTCTCAAAGTAGAGGGGAGGAAGGGAGGGTAGTGGCGCACCCACAAGAACGCTCATCTCAAAGAACGTCAATTACTGCTAAAGGTGAATAACCTCCTCTTCTTTGAGAGATGTCCCTGTGGGTGCTCCACAGCAGTGACTGCAAAGCAATATGTCCTATGGAAGTAGGGACTTTGGATCTGATAAGTATGCTGTAGACAATAGGGCCTTGGCCACTCTGGTGGAGGAGAGAGGTCCCTGTGAAATTGTATACTTGGAGAAACCAGGGTGTTTTGTTTTTTTGGGAAGACAAACCTGGATAAGGTGTGGGATAAATGAAATAACCAAAATTTAACTACCTTCAGGATTTGATGAAAAGTGAAGAGCACTGCTGAGCTCCGTCTTAAGCCAGGGATGGTAAGAAGGAACTGAAGGGGGGGGGCCGCACAAGTGCAATTGCACTGTGCAGTGCCCATGCAACAGGCTCGCCATGCATGTGCAATCCCTCTAGGCCCTGATGTGAAGAATCAAGCCTGTGGCGCTGGGACGCACTGACACCTGGGCTTTGTCTACACTACAGAGTTTTGTTGGGAAAACCGCCATTTTTCCGACAAAACCTGAGTTATGTCCACACTGCAATCATGTTCTTCTGAAAGTAAATTGAAAGAACAGAGGGGTTTTCCCGGCGTTGGTAATCCTCTTTCTAAGAGGAAGAAGCCTTTTTCTGAAAGAGCTCTTTTGGAAAAAAAGGCTTGTGTGGACGGGGAAGAGGAAGTTCTTTCGCAAGAAGAGGAAAAAGCACAGGTGCCCTGGTGGCCACTCCATCCATAGTAATCACAGCTTAAATGTGAGATCGTGTCCACGCTGAATGGACGCTATCTTTTGAAAAAGCAGATCACTTTTTTCGATGCGCTTTTGCTATGTAGACACTCTCTTTAGGAAGAAGTTTTTTTTTCCAGACGATCTCTTCTGAAAAAAGGTTCTTCTGAAAGAAGTCTGCAGTCTAGACATAGCCCTTCTGTGGAACACCCACAGGTTACATCTCTCGAAGAAGAATATAGAAATATAGACGGGTATACTCAATTTCAACCATGTTACACTCAAGGCAGTAGCCAACCTAGAAACAGTAATACTATTTTGGATGTATATGGCATCCCATCCAGTCATCTCAAAGCTGTTTACCAAAGGTATGCAAGTATTACCTACACTTTACAGATAGCAAAACTGGGGCATGGAGTGTTGCCTGATAAGAAAACAGATAAAGATCTCCTGATTCTCAGACGCCTGGTTAGCTATAGACAATGCTACCACTACTTTGTCCTTTCCTTTTATTTTATAACATATAAAAATTACTATACTAGGCAGAATGTTTACTTAGTGTAAGGAAACTTGCTTTATATATGTACATAGCTGTGCTCAATTTAAACTTTGTTTTTCAAATTCAAAGCCAGAATACATAGTAGTTTTATCTTTGGGTTACGATCAATAGTAAGGAAAGCCACATGCTAGAGTCTGAATATTTCTATTATCCACAGAGCAGGGAAAGAATTGATAAGAGACTAAAATAACTCCTCAATGGAAGTGGCTTCCCTAGGTCATTCAGACTTTGGCCCCTCTTCAGTGCTTACAAACAAGACTTTACAGAAGTGCCACTTATAATTAGGGCTGGCCAGCAAGCAATTTCAACTCTTTCCAATGGGATGAAAAGCCAAAGCCTCAACTTTAACTGAACTTGCCAACATTTCATTCCAGAAACAGCAAAACATTCCCATGTTTACAAAAAGAAGTATGCTCCTCAGAAGCCTGAATACCAAGGTCTGAGGCAGTCTGTCTGGCGAGCTACCAAAGAGCTCCTGCTTCCAGGATTTCCAGACTCCTAAAATTTCAGCAGCCTATCTGGTGGGTAGATGAGGAGCTAAAAGTCAGAAAGCCACAAGAGCCCATGTCCTGCAAAACATTTTGATTTACATATATAAAAGTTGTGTTTTATATTAGAAAATGCAGTTTCTGGAAGATTTCTGACCAGCTCTAGTCATGTTTATTTTAGGATTAGAAACTGTATTAAACCAACTATTCATTTCACATAGATTTTCAGAAAAATAGTCATATGGTAACACTTCAGTCATTACTGTTTAAGTCGGATTAAAGATGGTGTCCTTGAGGTGAAATGTTCCAATCCACAGCCCATTTACCCATTCTAATCCATAGCTGGAGGATAGGAAGGAAGTTAGAGCAGATGTTTTTGTTTAAGCACAGGGTTTCAGTTTAAGATATGTCTGCTCCTGACTTTCCAACAGAACTCTGGCATGACTGTTGACAATTTACTTAATCTGTGCTTCATTTTTAGAATAGTAACTACAGTACTGCTACGTCTCCCAATGCTAAATTCAACCATATTTGAAAAGGACCATGAAATTCATAGATTACAGGTGCATTAGAAACACATGATATTAGTTTTTTTCCATTCTTCCTTGTCATTTTGTAGATCTTAGTTAATGCATTTTCAGATAAAAGGATTTATTTTTGCTGGTGTCTTCAATGTAACTTTTTAGACATTGTAAATGGATGGAGAAAGCTGAATTATCTATTTGTTGCTTAGGCTTAAAAATGAATACCTTGAAGTTATTTCTGATCAGTTAATTTTTGGTGACCTGAATCT
Organism: Rafetus swinhoei; assembly: GCA_019425775.1. Lineage (NCBI taxonomy): Eukaryota > Metazoa > Chordata > Testudines > Trionychidae > Rafetus > Rafetus swinhoei. Next base: position 158,347,156 of record CM033424.1, read on the forward strand.
CAAACTGCTATTTGACTTCACAAGTAAGGCCCATTTCTAGTAGTTACGCTTTTGGGCTAGTTTTGTCGAATTGACAATAACTGGCCAATATTGAGCTCCCCTAAGCTTCCCTAACTGTGGAGATTCTTACACCCACTCACCCACCCGCACATCCTTTTTAACTTAAAGTAGCTTTTACTGCATAGGTAAAACTATCCTCTTCAGATGGCATCTTATGCATAAGTAGGACAAGAATATAATTATGGGTATGTTTACACAGCCACATTATTTCGTAATGGGCATTATTCCAAAATAACTACACAGGCCTCTACACAGCAAGCCCATTATTTTGAAATAATTTCAAAATAATGGGTGGCTTATTTCAGCGTTTGTAAACCACATTTGTAAACGAGGAATAACGCCTCTTCCAAAATAGCTATTTCAGAATAGCAGTAGTGTGGACCTCCACTGCTGCTATTTTGAAATAGCTCCTCCCCCAGGCCATTCAGAGTAATTACTCCCCAGTGATTCCTGGGGCTCTAAATTGAGGTAATGCTTCAATATTAGGGGAGCCTGCCACAGACTAGTTTCTAGGCTTCCCTGTAGTATAGATGCGCTATTTCAAAATAAGCTATTTCAAAGTATTTCTTCCGGAAATAGATTATTCTGAAATAATCAAGCAGTGTAGACGTAGCCTATGTGGATTGGTCAGACAGAATTGTTCCATAACCACTGAGGTTTTCTTAACAAAACCTTAGCTGTCTCATCAGTTTAGGTATGCACCGAAGGGATATGCAATCTTGATAAGCCATCTATAATGCACAAGGAGCTGCTTTTCCTCACTGAACCAACCAACCAAGATTTCTATATATATGTAAAATACCCACTCAGACTATAAAGTTTTTCTTTCACTTTTCTGAAGTGCTCAAAATGTGATCTGAGGAAAAATTGCAGTGATAATATGCCTAAATCATACAAGTTACTGAAAGATTCCTGTGACAATTCTCCTAAATTCCAAGAGTACAGTACAGTGCTACTGTGTATTTGCTGTTCTGCATTTGCACAGTGCCTAGCACACCACACTGGAACCCGTACAAGGTATCATTAAACAATTACAAGTTACCAGCTATATTAGATAGTGACCACATCCTGAAAGAAATCTTTCAGGAACTCCTTCTTCTAGCCTTCAAACAACCTCAGCATTAAATGCCCCAAGAAAAACTATGTGGGTGACCTCAGACGATCACCGCACTCTTGAATGAGCTCACACAGAAAAATAATGAAGGCAAAACCACCACATCACCTGCAAGCAAACCCTTTTTGCAAAACAAATCAATCCATATTGGACTTCTTAATCTTTGTCTTAAAAGGAAACCTGCACAGCAACAGCAAAAGATGAACGTGAGAGCATAAATTCTGAACTTTACTAGACACTAAAATCTATGGTCTAAAGACATTGGATTTATGGCTGATCTACAGTCAAGTAACTCCCACTCTCTCTTTTTTGCCCTATGACTGCAGAGGTGTTAACAGACCACTTCATTCTAAGCACGAGTTATACAAGATAACTATTTATGCTAAACTATCTGTTCCACTTTGTATTTATCTGTGTCTTGTCCATAGCTATGGTGTCTGAGGCAAAAATCACAGTACTGAGTCGCAGAGTCTAGGTCAGCAGATATGGGTCCTCTGGATTCAGGCTGCAGAGCTATACCATTATAATGTCAACATTTGGGTTCGAGCTGAAGCCTGGGCTCTAAGACCCTCCCAACTATTGCAATTTTATAGCCCCACAGCCCAAGCCCCATGAAGCAGTCACTGTCCTGGGCAGGGTGATGGATTTGTATTGCACTGTATACATACCTTCAAAGTCTGGGTCTGGCTGTAATCTGGGACCATCCTCGCCAGACGGGAGCAAAGTATAATCCCTAATTTCTGTTGTTGCTGTTTTTACCAACTTGACACAATTCCAGTGTGTGGAAGAGGGAAAGTGTCCATGTGTTGGGTGCCCATTGTATAGCAATCTGCATGGCACCTGAGGGAGGAGAACAGGTTTCAGGAGTGTCGTTTTTTGCAACGTCCTGGGAACAGACTTACTTGTGCATCCTCCATATTACATATTCTAGTTCAATATATTTATTTACTTTGCGCACTTTCACTGCAAGGGTGGATGGGATTCTTGGTACATCTAGCAGTCTGTCACAGAATGGAGTTGCTATATCAGCATGCCACCTTATCTATGCTGTAGTTCATGTTGCTTAAGTGGCAACCCCTTCTTTATCAACTGCACCTGATTTTTTTAGGTTGAGACTTTTCAGGTGTGGTGTATACATGGAAAGTTTGAGCAGAAAGACGGTAATTTCTTTTTTGAATGAAAGAATATAAAAGCTATATACTTTTCACATTAAATATATAATTGTGGCCTGTATTTGTACATCTTCAGAATAATAGGTATCTCCCATTATTTTGAAATAATTTCAATAATAATGTTGATTAGCCAAAATGTAAACGAGAATAACGCTTCTTCAAAATAGCTATTTCCAGTAACAGCAGTAGTGTGGACTCCACCGCTGCTATTTTGAAATATTCAGAATCAAAATGGAATATTTCATTCTTTTTGTAGTATTAATTTATATAATATGTATACCATATTCCAAATATGTTTTGAGGTCACTGATGTCCTTTGTTTCAATTAGGCAATTTTGAAATATTGCAAGATTTTGACTTTTGTCCTCCTGCATGACAGAAATTCCATTTTATAGTTATCTTAAGAGAAAAGGACTGGCAATAGAAAATTGAAATCTTGTACAGAAGCCACACCAAGCCTAACACTTAGTAACATTTGCAGACTATAAAGTTTTTCTTTCACTTTTCTGAAGTGCTCAAAATGTGATCTGAGGAAAAATTGCAGTGATAATATGCCTAAATCATACAAGTTACTGAAAGATTCCTGTGACAATTCTCCTAAATTCCAAGAGTACAGTACAGTGCTACTGTGTATTTGCTGTTCTGCATTTGCACATGTGATTAACAATTATCACACATATACAAAACAAGACCAGCTATATTAGATAGTGACCACATCCTGAAAGAAATCTTTCAGGAACTCCTTCTTCTAGCCTTCAAACAACCTCAGCATTAAATGCCCCAAGAGCAAATATTTAATTTCCAGAGTATATTGTATCTAGAATGAGCTCACACAGAAAAATAATGAAGGCAAAACCACCACATCACCTGCAAGCAAACCCTTTTTGCAAAACAAATCAATCCATATTGGACTTCTTAATCTTTGTCTTAAAAGGAAACCTGCACAGCAACAGCAAAAGATGAACGTGAGAGCATAAATTCTGAACTTTACTAGACACTAAAATCTATGGTCTAAAGACATTGGATTTATGGCTGATCTACAGTCAAGTAACTCCCACTCTCTCTTTTTGCCCTATGACTGCAGAGGTGTTAACAGACCACTTCATTCTAAGCAATGAGTTATACAAGATAACTATTTACGCTAAACTATCTGTTCCACTTTGTATTTATCTGTGTCTTGTCCATAGCTATGGTGTCTGAGGCAAAAATCACAGTACTGAGTCGCAGAGTCTAGGTCAGCAGATATGGGTCCTCTGGATTCACGCTGCAGAGCTATACCATTATAATGTCAACATTTGGGTTCGAGCTGAAGCCTGGGCTCTAAGACCCTCCCAACTATTGCAATTTTATAGCCCCACAGCCCAAGCCCCATGAAGCAGTCACTGTCCTGGGCAGGGTGATGGATTTGTATTGCACTGTATACATACCTTCAAAGTCTGGGTCTGGCTGTAATCTGGGACCATCCTCGCCAGACGGGAGCAAAGTATAATCCCTAATTTCTGTTGCTGTTTTTACCAACTTGACACAATTCCAGTGTGTGGAAGAGGGAAAGTGTCCATGTGTTGGGTGCCCATTGTATAGCAATCTGCATGGCACCTGAGGGAGGAGAACAGGTTTCAGGAGTGTCGTTTTTTGCAACGTCCTGGGAACAGACTTACTTGTGCATCCTCCATATTACATATTCTAGTTCAATATATTTATTTACTTTGCGCACTTTTTCACTGCAAGGGTGAATGGGATTCTTGGTACATCTAGCAGTCTGTCACAGAATGGAGTTGCTATATCAGCATGCCACCTTATCTATGCTGTAGTTCATGTTGCTTAAGTGGCAACCCCTTCTTTATCAACTGCACCTGATTTTTTAGGTTGAGACTTTTCAGGTGTGGTGTATACATGGAAAGTTTGAGCAGAAAGACGGTAATTTCTTTTTTGAATGAAAGAATATAAAAGCTATATACTTTTCACATTAAATATATAATTGTGGCCTGTATTTGTACATCTTCAGAATAATAGGTATCTAACCTTTTTTATGTAAAACTTTCAATAAGAAAATGTTGATTAGCCAAAATGAAAATGTTTCAGAAGAATATTTGATGAGAAAGTTTTGAAATGATTCAGAATCAAAATGGAATATTTCATTCTGACTTTTGTAGTATTAATTTATATAATATGTATACCATATTCCAAATATGTTTTGAGGTCACTGATGTCCTTTGTTTCAATTAGGCAATTTTGTGAAATATTGTAAGATTTTGACTTTTGTCCTCCTGCATGACAGAAATTCCATTTTATAGTTATCTTTTTCTAAAGAGAAAAGGACTGGCAATAGAAAATTGAAATCTTGTACAGAAGCCACACCAAGCCTAACACTTAGTAACATTTGGTTGTGGTTTGGCTGAGCTGTTGAAGGTAATTTTTAGAACTTAAGATTTGTTTTGAGTAATATTTTAGCACTTACATATGTATAACACAAGAAAAAATACATAACATTTTACAATGATAGGTATTCCACATTAGAGAAATGGTATGTAATCATGTGATTAACAATTATCATAACACATATACAAAACAAGACAAAGTTAAGGTTAAGCAGAGAACTACGTTCATATTTCAAATATGAGAAAACAATGAGCAAATATTTAATTTCCAGAGTATATTGTATCTAGAATCATCTGTCCTCTCTTTAGGGATTTATCTAAACTCACTGAAGTTGGAAGGTGCACTCATAATTTGCTAGTAACATTTATAATTTTGCTTCAGGATCACAGAACATGGAATAAAGAGTTTTAAATATATGAAAGTTATTTTGAAGTTTCACTTTACTGGCAAATATTGTACAGGTTGAACCTCTGTAATTCGGACTTCCCAAGTCCAGCAACAGCTCTGGTCGGGCAACTTTGCCTGACCTGTGGGTGCTCTGGTGCTGGAGCACTCATGGGGGAAAAACCAGTGGGCTAGGACCAGGAGCGCTGGGACCAGGGAAGAACAGCGACTCAGCAGCTGAAGCCATGGTGCTATGGGGGCTAGCAGCCAGAACAGGGAGCTGTGGCACCCTGGAGGCTAGCAAAAGGGCTGATATTGAACTCCTCTGGTCCAGCAAATTCCCTGATTCGGCACCCGCCAGGTCCTGAGGTTGCCTGACCAGGGGGAGGTTCAACCTGCCTTCATTTCCTTGGGAATTGCTCAGCAGCAGCTTTCAGCAAAGCAGTAGAAATTCTGGTATCACTTCAGCTTCTGTGTAAATAGCACTTCACAGTGATTCTAACACCATTTTCAATCTAAAATCAAAATTTTGAGAAAACTGGCTTATTTCTCCATTTGAGATTTTCTTTTTAAATTTTATCCCCTCATTTAACTACTGAAAATGGAGAAGTCGCTTTCACTATTTTCCTTTTTGTAATAATTTCCAAGATAATGGTGCACTCCAGTTCTTATAAATTAGCTCAATGCTGCAATTTGGATGGTACACTGCAAAGAATTATTTAGATTCAAATAACTATTTTGGAAGTTCTTTTCTCCTACCCTAAACTTGCATTTGGGTCCTAAACTACCTATGTATGTTTGAAAAACAGACTTTAAACAAAGTAGTATTTCAGTATTTAAATAAATAGCAGAGAGGACAGTTTTCCCTACTCTTATTTTTCTCTGCTATATATTTCCATAAACATAATGATTTGAGGGAGGATATACATTGGAATTTTCACCAGATATTTAGAAGTTTTTTTACGCAAGCTTTAAGAGCCTTACTGAGAATCTAAGGCTTCTTTGATAGTATCAGATCAAAATATTTTTATTTCATATATAGCAATATTAAAGATACTTTTATGAGACTGTGCTTTCCACCAGGCTTTCTTCCTGCATTTAAAAGTCACACAATGGCCTTTGACTATGTTTACATTTCTCCTGTTCTACCCCCAACCACTTTTTATGAGAAGAGGAATGGACTAACATATAATAAAAACAACAAATGGTCTGGTAGCACGTTATAGACTAACAAAACATGTAGATGGTATCATGAGCTTTTGTGGACACAGCCCACTTCTTCAGATGACTGGAGTTCTGAGTAGGGGATATGAAAACTCGAAATAAATAGGAGAGGGGAAGGAGAGGGGGGAGAAAAAGAAAAAAAGGAAGGGGGTGAGACAGTTTTCGTATCCCCTACTCATAACTCCGGTCATCTGAAGAAGTGGGCTGTGCCCACAAAAGCGCATGATACCATCTACACGTTTTGTTAGTCTATAAAGTGCTGCCAGACTATTTGTTGTTTTTTTCTGTAACAGACTAACTTGGCTATCCCCTGAAGCTCCCTAACACATAACTGTCATGGGTTGACAGTGGCAAAATACAGCATGATTGTTTTCATTTTTTTCTGAACAAATGAGGGAATGAAGACGAGAGAGAGACGAGAAAAGGGGAAAAACCCCAGCTGCCTAGTTGCTCACATTTTTCTTGATAGAAAGTTGCTGAACAATATATCCATCTGAGAAATACTCTTACATGTCAGTACTGTGTCCACTCAGTACTCTGATTTACAGTCATGAATGTATGCAATACCGTCACTCTTCAATCCCTAGGTATTGGACTGTTCTTCTTCCCAGAAACCATAAATGAGAAACGAACAAAAAAAATCACTTTGCTTTATGTGCAAGTGAAGGGGGAACACTGGCGTGTAACAGACGTTATAATAAAGAAAGATTCATTGTTGTAGGATTTTCTTCAGGGGGCTGTATTTCTTGGAGGGAGACAAGAAATATTTGGCTGTGTTTTGAGTTTTTTCCTCGACACTGTTCTTGTGCACATGCACACACATTGGTAGAGCTCATTTTGCAAGGATACTGTGAAAGACTGAATCGATGGAGAATACTTAGTACCTTGCAGGGTCTGAACCTCAAAAAAGAACCATTAGGTTTTCTTGGTAGTGAGATGGGGGCCAGAATTTTCTAAATGCAATACTTATGTATGTTTTGACATCTAAACCCCAGCCTAGGCATTTATGTAAATATCCTGATTTTTCAAGGCACTGAATAACAGCAACTTCCATTGAAACTCATAGAATGAAAACAATCCATTCCCCAGGTGCAGAGAATATTCAGGTGCTGTACCATTAGCATGCTTCCCTACCTTTCCTCACCTGAAGTATAATGACCATTCTGGAATAGGCTGGATGAATGTCAGAAAAGGAAACCCATACTGGAATGTTCTCCAAAAATCATGGTTGAAGAAGAGGCTTCTGAGAGAGGGAAGAGGCTTCTGTACTCATGTGGCAGAGGGCAGAACCAGAATAACTTATTAAAAACAAGAAAAAAAGTTTCCAAGAAGTAACATTTGGGAAAAATCTACTTCCAGAAACTGCTGTTAAGCCATCTTTCTATTTTCCTGCACAGTTCTGACTCCAGACACAACTTAATTAACCCACTGGTACAGACATCTAACAGTACCATATAATGACCTTTAAGGCTTGTAGCTCAAGACGACGATGGTCACATGGGGCAAATGGACTTCTGGCTCTAGTAATCACAATTTACTCACTGAAGGTGTGTTCACTTACTCCTGCCGATTCACAGATTCCACTTCAGCCTACATGCATACTCCCGGAGAATGAATTAGCCAGCCTTTTATGATATTCCTTTACTGTAGTTAAAAACCTACAGCTTATCTGTGTCAACTAACTCAGACTAAGGGGCTGTTAATTTGCATAACTGACATTTGGGCTCAGGCTGGAACCTAAACTCCAAGACTGAATGTCTACACTGTAAGTCAACAGCCTTTTACGCCAGATCTGCAGACATGGGCCAGCTGTGGATTTTAATTACAATGTGGACATACGATATTTATGAAGAAAAAAACTTGAGTCCTACAGAAAGCATCTAATGTTAACTTCTGCCCTTGAAGCATTTGCATAGCCTATGGGCCAAATCTTGAACTTATTAAAATGAATGGCAAAACTTCCACTAACATAACACAAAGTCAAATCTTGCTCCCATTATGTTACTCTTCACATTAAACAGGCAAACCGTGCTAGAAGCATGATGCCTGCTATGGCTCATTATCTTTCTGTAAATGTGGCAAGTATTTGTAAATGTGTCCTTTGCCTTGTTTGAGTTTAAGTTTTCCTGCTAGCTCCCCCCACACACCAGTTTTATGTCTGGAAACCATTCTTGCTTTAAAAATATTAATTATTTTTAGATAATTTTTTAAGCAGAGCTCATGCATAACCTCTTCTAAAGTACAGAGTGCCTGAAGATGTTGGTGTGATTGCTTACATGAGACTGACTTTTTAAATTGTGAACACCTTAAGGGCTACTCAGACCTTTCTCGGTTGTTGCCCACTGATTTTTGTAGTTGACATATATAAAGAGTACTTATCCTTTCCACTCCATTCATATATTATAGTTAGAAGTCTAAAAGTGACTCAAGATACAGGTCTAGTTCCTCCCACATTTCTAAATAACTCCAGGCCATGTATTTCCCTTACTCTCTCACAGATGTCCCTTTGAAGAATGTTATTTTATCTCTCTGCCGTAATAGAAATGAATATTGACCAAGAGATCCTATGAGTTAAGTCCCTTCCTAGTTACAGAACCATAGAATCATAGAAATATAGGTGAGGAAGGGACCTTCAATTGTCATCAAGTCCATCCCTCCATGCTGAGGCAGGACCAAGTAAACCTAGACCAACCTTAATAGGTGTTTGCCCAATTTTTTAAAACACCAATAATGGGGATTCTACAGCCTCCCTTGGAAGCCTCTTCCAAAACTCAACCACTGTAGTTAACAAGTTGTTCCTAATATCTAAACTAAATCTTCCATGCAGCAGATTAAGCAAACTATTTCTTGTCCTACCTTCAGCTGACATGCAAAATAATTGGCCACTACCTTCTTTTGTAAGAATTGTTACATTTGAAAACACTTATGTGACTTCCCCCAAATCTTCTTTTATCAAGGCTAAAGATGCCCACTTTAACCTTTTCTCAGAAGTTAGGTTTTCAAAATCTTCTCAACATTGTTGATGTCCTCTGGGACCATTCAAGGTGAAGTGCTCCATTAATATCTCTGTGGTCAGGAGAAAAAAGTGGGTTACAGATTGTTGTAATAAGCTATAAATCTAGTATCTTTAAGAAGACCATGATTTTTATTGCCTAGCAAAGTTATGAATTTAAGCTTGCAGGCTCATCTTTGAAAGTGTAGCTCAGGTTTCCTTTGAGGATGAGGAGTGATAGGTTTGACATGGAAGATTTTGTGAGAAGAGTGATAGAGTGTTATTGTCTTACTTTCCTGTGTGAATTAATCCAAGAGCACAGTGATTGTCTTGTTTCAACAATAAAGTTATTTGTGCATTTAGTGTAATTCTGGGAAAGTATGGACAGGAGAGCTGGAAGGAAAAAAATTGGAAAAATGCAGCATTTTAGCATATGCGAATGGCCAAGAAATACTAGCCCTCAGATTTGTCTGTTCACATCAAAAGTGGGAATTACAGAAGAGGTAACAGGAGTAGTTCCCATTAAATGCATCCATGGGGATGTTCTATTTTTACCCCAGAAAGACATAAATTTGGTTGCTACTGGGCTGGATAAAGGTAAGCATTTCCCCAGATCTCCATTATCCATTGACCATGGGCTGAGACAATGTACTTCCCTGAATTCTTGTAGAACTTCCCGTAACTTGTAAGCCAGACAGAGATGCTCTAGAAGAAGGTTTAGGTCCTCCCCCTTTAAGGATTCTGAGCTACTTAACTCCCAAGGTCAAAGAGAGAAATGGATAGAAAGGAACAAGCGGAGGGAGGTAAGTGATGTGGTTCCTTCTGTATGCATGAGATATAACTCTTCCCTCAGGAAATAGAACTGGGACCCCAAATCAACTGCCTCTAAACCTTCCCCAAAAAAATCAGACCCTCAGTGCTCTTAGGAGAGAACCAAAACTAGGCACAAAAGGAGCAGGCAATCCAACTGGTGACAAAAATTACAATGGTATTCTCAGCCCATGCTGCAAAGACATTCATTGCCCGCCATCACATTTACACTGAGCCTGGAAAGTAATGGAAGGGCTATGACCAATCTCTAACACATTGAGAAGAACTGTTGAGAAAGAGTGAGAGGCCATGTAAGAATCTGGGATAACAGGATAATCTCAAAATGACTCAAGGAGTCCTACTGGGCTGGCCCAAAGCTGGATGGCTCGTGTTCCTGTACAGACTCCAGAAACATGAATGCAATCTCAACATCTGATGCCTTCAAGCCACAAGAGGATGAACTCTCAGACACGGAAGAAGTGACGTACCTCACAACTGGTCAAGTACCTCACAATATGATGAAGAGGTCCTGGCAAATCCCCTTTAGCACTTGTGTCTCAGAAAGAGACAGCATTTTCCATGCCTCTCAGTCTATTCCATTTTAAATGGATGTGATTTGGATTGCATTGAACAGAAGCTACTTTTCAACGTGTTTTGGACTGACTACTCCAACCACAAGCAACAGCATACTTGGACAATGTAGTCATTTAAAGCAAGGATTTGAAGTCCCATATGGACAAGTAGCTACTATCCTCCAATCACTTAATGGAAGGTGGGTTAACAGCCAACAGTGCTTCCAGGGAATGGATAGTGGGACAAAGAGAGGCCCTTTAGCTCAGGGCTGATTCATTTGTTTTATGAGAAGTTGACCGACTGGGTTAATGTAGGTTTAACAGAACAGAGCCAGTTTGGGAAAAGTGAGCTACCCTTTGACAGGTTCCTTCATGAAGGTAGAAGAGGCAACGTGGGATTTGATCCCAAGCCACTGAAGTCAGTCATGGAAGGGATCACGTATGGAGTAACAGTTCAACCCCCCACAACAATTTGCACTGAGACAAAAGCCAGTTCAGTCTCACATTTGGCCAATCTATGATGTCCAATGAAGCTCAACAGCTTTAGTCATGAAATGTTTCCAGATTCTTTGAATTGTTTATAATCTGATAGTCTGGGAATGAGCAGAGTCCCTACTATGTGTTAGCACAGACCACGACGTAGTATCCATCTCCATCCTAGGACTTTGCTCCAGGGTAGCTCAAAAATATCTAGTCCTACATGTTTGGTTGAAAAATGGCCTCAGCTACTGTAATACAAAGCAAAGTGATGTTAAAGAGATCACAAATCAGCAGTAAGATATCAGCAGGATTTTTAGAATATCGAACAAGACGACATCCTCTCATTCTGTGGAAGTCAGGATACTGGAGGTATCATTTTGGTGAGTAAATGAGGAGAAAAGTATAGCAGCATCTAGGGACTTGAGAGAGAATGTAGGTTTTGCTACAGTGGCAAGTAATTTCCATGTACATACCAGGTTTGTAACATTAGTCTGCAGAAGGCCCCAAGTTATTTTGGTGTGTGTGTGTGTGGGGGGGGTGTCTAACTCTCACTGAAGGACCAGATAAGGGCACCAAATTGGTGGATTAGCAAAGAGAATTGTTAGATGATGTTTCACAGAGGTCATGGAAAGGATTAAGTGGTTTCTAGCAGCATTGACTATCACAGATTTCTGTTTGGTAGTCTGCTGTTCTTTGAGAGGAGTATACTATGTAGTCTTCTCCCTCTCCCTGCAGCCCTCAATCCATAAAGATGGGACCTCTATGGAATGTTGCAACACCACTTCCTTATCCGGACATTCCTCTTTTCTTTGCTCCTCTATGCATTGCACAGATGTTTTTGGCCAAGAACGAGAGCAGTGATTTCAGGTAAAGCAATTGTTTGATACACAATACGAGACACTTCAAGAACTTTACTTTGAAGAAAGTCAGTGGCAGATTATTTGTAACTTAAAGTCTGTACATCAAGATTTGAGGACTTCAGTAACTCAGCCAGAATTAGGGGCCTATTACAAAAGTAGTCGGTGTCTAATGTGCAAGAGGGTCAGACTAGATCACCATGATGGTCCATTCTAACCGTAACGTCTATACATAAATGCTCACTGCTACCTAAAATTTGGGTCCTCTTCAAAGGTATTCAGGCACCTAAAAATTAAGTCACCCCCAAACAGTTATTTATCCTTGGCCCTATGTCCTTTCTAGTGCAAATTGGCATTGATCTCAATGGAAAATTTACTCATTGTTTGCATATAAATGGCAGTTTTGAGGAATGACAGATTCCAATCCCTTCTGACAGGAGGATTCAGTTGGTTTTCAGGAGTTATCCTGGGGAAAATAGATGCCTCTAAATGTGTGCTCTTTAGTTTCAATGAGAAGACAACTCATGTCACCAAGTTTTAAAATCCAGTGGGCTGACATTTGAAAACACTAAATCACAGATTGCTTTTTCAACTGGCTATGGATAGAGGTAGGAGTTTAAAAGCTACAGCAGTGGCCTACATCTGCTCCTCCGATATTAGTAGTAATCTCTGTTTGCACTAAGAAGAAAAAAAAGCCTCTCAACCTCTCTCAGCCACCAAAATGATTACACTGAAGTTCTTTGACAAAGACTGTCAATTCTTAATTTAGGAAGAATCCTATCTGTGGTAGGGTTGTCCAGCTTTTCATGTAGGAACACACTGGACCAGCAGCTCACAGGAGAGACTCAGGAGATTACAGTATCTGTCTCCAGAAACAAATAGTGCAAGAAAGACTGTTCTTGCTGTAATTTTGGCCCAAACTAGAAGCAGATAGAATAGGTCTTCATGAATGATTTTCAGTACTATGAGACTTCCATTTTTATAATAGAAGTGAGGCACTTGAATAAGCATGTGATTGTCTTTGAAAGCTTATTTAAACTGAGTTAAACCTTTCATTCATTGCTCATCATTAAAATGCAATATTAAAAACTTTTACTCACAAATTTAACTCAAATAAACAAGATTATTTGATTAAACACAACCTCCAAAGTGCAGTGTTAAGGCCCATATCATAAAAACAAAGCATCAATAGTATTAGCGAATTTAAAAACAGGACTAAAGTCTTTCAGTGTTCCCAAAGTACAAACATAACTGCTTCAGTAATACAAAAGCATTTGGGTAAAAAAAAAGAATTAAAGATTAATATCAAAGTACCTTATCCCCTTGAGAGGTGGGAATGGAAATTGCTGAATACAAACAGAATGACCCTACATTTTCCCCCTGCATGTGCCAGGAGGATTCATGATGTGTGAAAAACCAGACTGAACTCATTTGATGTGACAGGTGCATGAGCTGCTGCAGATCAGAGAATTGTCTGAAGGGATCTTTCCAGATTAAAGTACTTGGAGAGAAACAGATTAAAAAGCAAGTGCAAGACTTTCATTATACACAGTACAAAAAAAATGCAATGACTTTTTTTGATCACCTACCTCACAGAAGAGTAATGCATACAGTTACACAGGTAAGGCAGTTTGTTAGTAAAGAGTGTATTCATTTACTATATATTGCAGTTAAGCAGCTAAACAACCATATAAACATTTATTTGGTGCTAGTTAATCTCAATAGCTGTCTCTCTAAATAATGGTTTTGGGTGAAGCCTTTGCATCAAGACACACAAGGCTGGTCTGAAATAGGCAGCAGAAAAGACGGTGTAATTTAGTAAAATTATGTAATTTAGTAAACTTATGTAAAACACTGCTTCTTGACTCCAGACAGGGATTTATATTCGTATGCACAACATGAGTGATTATAGCATACGAATTTAAAAAAGGAGGCATGGTCCGGATTTAAGCCATTTTTAACACAATGCATCCCTTCTGAATTCTACTGTCTCATTGTTAGCTGAAGGGAAGGTTTGTTCAGCCACTCTCTGCTGCAGTAACTGGTGTGCAATGACTTCTGTACATAAAGAGCCCTAAAGCAGAAGGACATATGTACAGAATATCAATGTGTATATCTGGAAATATAAAGGTCATAAAACAACAAAGACAACCACTGGATGGTATATTCCCCATATCACCACCAGATCAGAGCAATAGGGTAAGAGATGAAAAAAAATCTGATATGTTTAATGCTAAACCACAAGAAAATATACAGTGAACTCGTAGCAGTTCATAAAAAATTCAATGTACTTGTCTGAGGTCATTGGATGCTCTGAATTAATAGAGGCTAGATAGGTATAGGGCATCCCAAACAAATCCCCCAACTAAGTGCTCCTATTAATTGTTGATGTTGTAGACAGACATCTCCAAAGATAGCTTCCCCAATTATCACCTCTAACATCATTAGCGCTCAGACATTTACCTCCCCCCCCCATCCCCTCTGTTCTGAAATTTGATTTGTCCTTTTTATATGTGTTCACTTTTTTTGATTGTATCCCTTTGGTATATATGGTCATGCCTATTTTCTTCCACAAGTTGATCTGAAGAAGTGGGTCTGGCCCACGAAAGCTCATCACCTAATAAACCATCTTGTTAGTCCTGTTTTTTGTATCTCTTAAAAGAGTTTCAGAAGTGTCCCCAGCTATCTTCCCTGTTGCAGTTTCAGGGTAACTGTAACCTGTATTCCCCCTTTGTGGTCAAACACACATTTCAGAGCTATCCCGAAATAGCCACCCCATATCTTAACAAGCCGCCCATTATTTCAAAATATTTTTTGAAATAATGGGTGCACTATTTTGACATCCCTGAAATCCTCATTCCACGAGGATTAAGGGATGTCTCAAATAGGGCATTATTTCAAAATTTGGTGCTGTGTAGATGTGCCAAATTTCAAAATAAGCTATTCTGAAATAGAATCAAAATAAGATATGCAATTTGCACCTCACTGACTAGCTTTGGGAAGTAATTTATGGTTACTTTGGTATTTGGTTATAGCCATGTGTAGGAGGCTCTCTGACCCTTACTGTTTCTCAAGTTATGCAGCCCATGTTTGTCTCTTTCTTATTTCTTTTCCAGGTAGCAATGGTTCTCTGGTTTCTCTCAACTGTCTTACTCCAGGTCTAAGTTTTAAATGAACGGTTTCCTTTCTAGCACTGAGCTACAGCTTGAAGCTGAAAGTAGTGCTGTTATAGGCTACATCTAGACTGCAAGCCTCTTTTGAAAGAGGCTTTTTCAAAAGATACTCTCAAAGATGAAAAAGAGCATCTAGACTACCAGAAGTGGCCCTAGACAAGCTGCCGGCAACTGGTGCCCTAGGCGAAATGCGCGATCGGCGCCCCCACCTCCAAAGCCCTCAATGGCAGTTTATCTTGGCGCCCTAGGTGACCGCATAGTTTGCCTGTATTGACGGGCCGCCACTGTAGACTACAACCAGTACTTTCGAAAAAGCAAGCCACTTTTTCAAAAGAGAGCGCCCAGACAGTCTGGATGCTCTCTTTCGAAAAAGCACAGTTTGCATTACATTGCTCTTTCGAAAAAAGGCGCTCTTTTGAAAAAAAAAAAAAGGCGTCATTCCTCTTAAAACGAGGTTTACTGTGGTTGAAAAAACTGCCACATTCTTTCTATTTACTTTCAATTTACTTAGAATGCAGAAGCAGTCTAGATGCAGGTAAAGTTTTTCCAAAAAAGGCCACTAGACACACCCATAATGGGCAGTCTAGACACACCCATGATGTCCTAGCACTCACCCTATTAGGCAGCAGTGCAGGGTTAAACTACCAGAAGTGAAAGTTTTGTCTTCATTTCTCTAGAAAGGACGACTAAAGAAAGTTTTCATTGCTGATGTGTGTTTGTTTTCCAGTGTTTATCCTTCTAAAAGGTCTAGTGTTAGAATTCAGTTGCTGAATAAGACTGAAGTCTTCCAGGAATAAGAGTGGGAAGGCAAACCTTGGATAGCAGTTGCACCAACCCATAAGCCTCTCTTCTCAATCTGTGCCTCCTGACAGCCCCCAAACAGTGCCAGTTCATGAATATTTGGGTGTCCTATGTGGAAATAGGGGAGTTGCAGGCCATTGGCCCTCTCTCTCTCAGCTTTTGCAACCAGACAAAAACTGCTACTGTCTTTTAAAATCTAAAAGGAAGGTACTTTGCTTTTCTCAAACTTCAGATCAGAAACAGCTCCCCCCATGACATAGCATAATTTCCCTTATTTTTCAAGTTTCAAGTCCTTGCCTCTATTTTCACTTAGTTAATAGGATTCCCAGTGTCCACCTAACTAGGCAACAAGAAATTAAGTGGGTATACACTACATAGTGTACCATTTGTGACTGATATATAATGTACAACAGAAGCTTGGAACCATATATAGAGAACGAGTCAGGCAATGGTCTAAAATTCCTGCACTCTCTAGCGCCCATCAGATTCAGGCAGAGTACCAGATCTAACGTGTCCCTTCCACTCTCCTCTGCCTGCTTCCTGAGGACCAAGTCAGACCAAATGACTCACTTGCTTAATCTATTTCTCATCTGTATTACTCATGCCTCCTGCCTTGCTAAATGCAAATGTCATGCCACACACATCAGAGGCTAACCAAGACTAAACAGCCAAACTCATGTTTGCTTTTAGATACCATGGTGATGTGCACACTAAAATAATGTAGGCAGAGTTGGGGCAAGGATGAGCCACCTGTCAGGAATAAGAGAAAATATAAAGCTCCTGAAAATATTTACCAGCTGGAAGACAGGGGATGGAACTGGCAGCATCAGACTCAAATGCCATGTTAGCGGTACAGCTGCCTGTCTGTTGGCTTATTTCAGCAGGTTCAAAGAAATGTAAATTTCAGACAAAAAGGTTTAAAATCAATGAAGTTTCAAAAAGATTTATCAATGAAATCAAGGCTAAAACTTTACCTGTCACATTTTAAGAGAATTCATTTTGCAGTGGATGTTTTCCATTTAGTCCACATCATCCTTTGGTTCACTCTGCAGTTATTCGTTTTGCTTAAGTCCGCCTAATTCCAAACACCTGTCTCTGCCAGCCTGACACAGCAGGGCCTTGCCTTGGTCTACCCTCTCTGCAAAGCTCCGGTTCCCAGGCTGTGAAAGGAACAATGGCCTGGATTTTCCTTCTCATAAGAACATAAGAACGGCCGTACCGGGTCAGACCAAAGGTCCATCTAGCCCAGTATCCTGTCTGCCGACAGTGGCCAGCACCAGGTGCCCCAGAGGGGGTGGACCGAAGACAATGATCAAGCGATTTGTCTCCTGCCATCCCTTTCCAGCCTCTGACAAACAGAGGCCAAGGACACCATTTTATCCCCTATTCTCCTTCCAGATACTAATTAGGATCCAGGACCATATTATGAGACAATATTCATTTTAATTATTCCTTCAGTCCCAGATTTGCTTTCCATGGACATCTGGAGCAAGATACATAGGCTCAGACTGAATCCTTAGGTCTTAAGGACGAATACCTTGCTACAATAGCCTTTTACACCTTTTTTGTACTGGGGCAAGTGACTAAACCAGTGGTTCCCACACTTTTGGCAGCCACAACTACATTTAAAATAGTTATTTTCTCCCAGGGCCCCAAATTGCATAAAGGATGCCATTCTGAAAAGCAAGGTAGCATCCTCCACACAGTACAATCTTGCGTGCAAAGCATGTGTGATGTCATGCCACTTGAAGAATGTTATTTTAATCTACAAAACAGTGCCCTCTGCACAGTGTGATCTCATACACATGGTGTGTGCAAGGTCAAACTGTGGGTAGTGCAAACTTTGTAGTGCAAAATGACATCCTCCATGCCTCATGACCTTGCACACATCATACATATGAGGTCATGTTCTGTGGAGCACAATGATGCCCTCTGCACACTAGGGATCACTACAGCCCAATATGCTGACACTTGGTCACATTCAGAGTTTGGGAACTGCAGGATTGCAAAAAATGCAAGGCAGAAGCAGGCCCAAAAGGTGGAAACACTTAGAAAAGCTCGCACCTATGCACTGGATACATAAGTATTTTGCTGGTGAAGTTATAAATACTTTTAATAAGTTATGTATAATCACATGTAATAAAGCCAAAGGCTCCCAATTTCCTGAGCAGGACATTTCTGTCTTTTGTGAGGAGAGGGAAGTTCTGGGGCAATGTAGGTTCTTTTACAAATCACCTTATTTAAATTTTGAGAGCCTCAAAAAAAAAAAAAAAAGTGCTTCTCAAGGGCCTGCTTTTCAAAATTAGTTTTGGGAAATGTACTGTTTTGAGACAGTTGCCTCAAGCTAATTGCTTATTGTCTTCAGTATCTCACATAGATCTGCATAGTTAAAATTCAGCAATTCAGCTCACTGGATTATGTAAACATTCTGCAAGCTTTACTTGAATTTGGGTTTGTGTAACACACAATAAGGCTACTTCTGTGAAACTGATGTCTGATTACATGCTCTCAAAACACCATAGGCAAGTCACTGTCACATGAAGTTTCTCCTTCTACAATCAAATGTGATGCTGACAGAAGCATCAATAATGCTCAGATAGCTGGGGGTACTATGAAAAACGTTTATCATGCGGGCCACTTTTCTCTTGGTTTCCTTGCATTCACCTCCCCCATCTGTTTGTTATAGATACCTGTTATCTATGATCTTCAAATTTGTAGGTTTTTGTGAGCAGTGGTCATCAGTTCATGGGATCATAAGATGTGTAATACAATGGGGGCTCTGGCTCCTAGGCAGATCAGTTGCAATAATATCAGAGCTGGCATTAGATACTCTTAGTTCCTGTGATTTCAGCAGCCCCCTAATGCTAGGGTTTAAGTGTGCTTCTATTCTGACTAGCTATTGCCATTTACTTTAAGTTTTTGAAAGGACTGTGTCTAGACCGCGGTTTTACTTTCGAAATGGTGCTTTTTCAAAAAAGAGCCATGATGCGATTATGCAAATGAAACGCAGGAAATTCAAATTCCCGCTTCATTTGCGCTTTCAATACAACTAATTTACATCCCTTTATTGAAAAAGGGATGTAGTTTAGACATACCCTCATGATTGTAAGTTGTGCTGTAGCACTTTTCATCCTCAGATCTCAAAATGCTTTATAAAGAAAGGGAAGCATCATTAAAGGCATGGGTTGGCCAGCAGACCTTATATTCAGGTGACATGGAAGAAATAGAAGAGGCAGGGGGACACTTGGAGTTCCATTTGGGTCTGCAAAAAGAATTTTTCAAATGACGTGTTACTTGTAACTATTACACTGGATGTGAAAATTGAGAGGGGAAACAAAAACATGGAACAGAGTCATGCTTTTCTTTTAAAATGATTCACCTTTTAGTGTATCGCTAGACTTCAGAGTGTATGCAGCTCCCTTGCTATAAAATGACACCGATTTTCAATTAGGAGTTAGACTGAATATTTCACAAACTTTGTGAAAGATGCAGCACTCTGTGGTGTGATGCTTGCACAAGAGATCATGATATGAGGGGGGTGCATATATTCGTTAGTCAATATTCAACTCATTTATTAAGTTACTATACAGTATGGGGAGAAAGCTCTATATAAAGAGAGGTTATGGAAACAATAGTGATGCGTTGATCCTTTTAGGGGAAAGCCAATGCCATCGTTCTAACTCCAGCCCCAGACACTGGAGGGATACTAATACTTCATCTGTGCAGTGCCCAAGGTCTGGCAGTTTGGCCTACTTTCAAAAATCAATATGCACGAGACCAGCAGTGGTCCTTACTCAGGCAGGACTCCTGGTGAAACACTGTAGGATTTTTGCATACATACACACTCATATCTAAGACAACATTCTTACAATAATATATGCTGTGAAAATGTTGGTATTCTGCAGGAGTAGCAGAGGGCAACCTTTACCATTCTAGAAGAAACCACCACAATGAAAATAAATACAGATTTCTCCATATACAAACGTCTCCACCTACTGAAGATCAATTATTTCTGAAGAGTTCAACTATGTTTAACTTGTCTAGTAGATTTGAAAGCAGCATTTTTTTCATTATTTGACCATCCCCATCTTTAACACTCATACTGAAACGCTGATTTAAGCAGGGATGGGGGAGCATTATCCTCCAGCTCAAGAAAGACCATCAGTCTTCCCAGTATAGACATTCATTATGTCCAGCTCACTTAGGACACTTAGTATTTCAAATGTTGAAACTTCACACACCTCACTCCTGCATGTGTTCTGAACAGGTTTACTGCTCTTGAATAAAAACGTGACAACAGTCATGAATACTTTCCACTTCTCCACTGCTTTCCTTCTGAGGATCTCAGTGCACCTAACTTTAACTATAACCACAACAAATGTTGCTGTAACACATTTCATTCTAAAAGACCCCAAAATACTTTGCCAAAAGGCAGAACCCAATATGTACTGTGTGGGACAGTTCAGAATTTGGCAACTAATATTTAAAAGGTACAAACTCTCTAGTCCAACACACTCTGGTCCAGCAACATTTGTGGTCCAGCATGATTTTAGTTAGCTGGATGTCTGCTTATCATGGCTGTGGCGAAGTTTCCGGCAGTCCTGTAAGGTTTGTTTATAGCCACAAAATACTGGCTCTCAGTGCTCTGTGCTGTTATTTAGCTCTAATTTATCCCTATGTAGGGGTGGGCAATACTTTTTTTAGTGGGGGGGCCACTTTAGAAATTTTTGAAGTGGCCCTGAGCCATAGCAGAAGGGGTGGGGCCTCAAACTGAGGGAGCAGGGCCAGGATACTTCCTTGCATCCCCACCCACAGATCATGATTTAGTCTGGGGGTGGGGGAGTGCGTGAAGTCTTTGACCCCCCCCCAGAGGTTCCTCCTAGGTGCCCATGCCCCTGGAGGTGGGAGGAGACTTTGCACGCTCCCCCTTCTGCCCCCAGACCAATCAGGGCTTAGAGGCAGGGGAGCGCGCGAAGTCTCCTTCTGACCTGCCAGGAGCACCCAGTGCTTAGAAATGCCATGTGCTCCTGGCAGGGAGGAGACAAGGTGGAGGAAAATTCACACACTTTCCTCCGCCTCCACGCCCTGATTGGTCTGGGGGCACGGGAGCGTGCAAAGTCTCCTCTCGCTCAGCCAGGAGCGCATGGCGCTTCTAAGCACTGCACGCTCCTTGCAGGGTGGAGGAAACTTTGTGCGCTTCCCCCTGTTCCCAGTCTGTGACTGGCCTGGGGGCAGGGAAGCAGCAGGGCCTCCGCAAGCTGGATTAAGCCCTTTTGCCCACCTCTGCTCTAAGAGCCCAGTGGGCAGCAGAAAGATTGGTAATACGGCTAGACAACATTGAATTCCCATGGTTTGGCAAATTTTCTGGTTTGGCACTGGACAGGTCCCAAGGGTGCTGGACTAGAGAGGTTCAACCTGTATTTGATGCTGTGACCAGAGGTCCTAGAGAGCCACACTGGAATTACTCAGTGAGGGTCAACTGCAAAAGAATGGGGCAAACTATCCCCAAAGCGGGTTGATATCCCAATATTTAGATTTATGAAATTAACAGTAGAACACCTTCTATAATACCTTACTGGTTACCACAAAGCCTACAACAAGGCTCCCTTAAAGCAACCCAACCTCAGGCCTCCACCTAGAAATCCAACTCAAACATGATGAGGATCACTGAAAATATTATTCATCATATAAGAAAGTTCTACCAATCCCAAAGCATCAGACACATTACCTCCCAGGCTAACAAATATTCCAGATCTTACCCAACTACACACTTATGGTCAATTCTTATTAACTAAATGTTTTTAAAAAGAAAAGGGTATTGATTAAAAGAATACTTACAAACATGAGGGTGGATTGAGATCAGATTCATAGTAGAGATGGAGAGATTTGTTGCTGTAAAGAGTTCTGTCACAATTGGTCCAGAAGTTAAAATCCAATGTCCATATTTAGGGTGAATACAGGTCTTCTCTGATAGCTCAGAGTCCTTAAGAGGGGTGAATAGGCAATTATGAAGATTTTGAAGTAGACCTATTTCCCAGGCATCATTGGTACTTAACATAAAATATGTGGTAATTAACGTTGGTACTTAACATTGGATTAACAAGGTAATTGACCATTTTCTATTATTTTCAGCTGATTTGCTGTATAATTCAGAGAGATTAATACAGTGATATTATTATGTTTACAGTTCATTTAAATGTTACTATTTCCTTTTAATCTCGCTGAATCAATAATGACAAACAAGGATTGTCTGCTTATATGGCTAACATCTAACAGGATATAAGTACACACATGCAGTTAGTATCACCTGGAGTTCTCAAACAATATAGATTTGCAGGTCAAAGTTCTAGGCTAAGTACTATAGAATGATCCTAATTACCATTTACATACTTATTTAACATGTCTACAGGTGGAACTGGGGTCATTTATCCTGCAGGAGGCTTAACTCTTTCCAGCTAAAGGTCACACTTTGTAGAAGATTTGTTGCAATTATATAACAGTGGTAGCAACAACAGTTTGCACTGTGATATTCTGCTTATATAACATTACACGTACATATATCACTTCAGCCCTCAGTGAAATTCCGTTCTCTGGTACATTTTAGGACAGGAAATGAATAAGAATGTCTTGTACATTCAAAACTGCTGGCTTTGGCCAGGATCAAGTAAATACTGCTTTCTGCATCAGACCCAAGTTTTCTTCAAATACCGCTCATCCAAGAGCAGTTCAGTCACAAACTTGCATAAAAATTGCCAATTTTATATCTCCAAGCAGTATAGCATATGGTAATGAAGCAACTTTAAAGATAAAAGTATTGTTCTATTTATTTTGCAATGAATTTGTTTCTGATTGACTATCTAGTAACTGTTGTCATTGTTGACTTCACAATGACTGCACTAGAAAATATACAGAGCAGTAAATGTTTGCCATATGCCTTTTAGTTTCCATCAAGGTAAATTGTGACTGTGCCCATTATACAACCATCTTATTGATCATATCATGGTAGGCTCCCATGTATAAGAGTATGGAACACTAAATTCCCCCTTCCCCCCCCCCCAATAACATTTCTTATAAGGTTGAATTTTAGGTGCCCAAAATTAGTCCCCTAAATATTATACTTAAATACCTTATTTAGGAAATTAAGTGTGATTTAAGCATGATAAATTCTTGGGCATACCTAAATCAATACTTATGTGCCAAATATATTCACAAGGATGAATTAAAGATGATTATGTTAGGCTCTGAAATGTGAAATTTGGACAGCAAATGTGTTTTCATACCACTGAGTTAGAATATTCAAATAGAATTTTTACTGTGGCTAACTTACATCTCAGAAGACAAACCTTCAATGGCAACACTCAATTTTTGATAGTAACTATATTAGCTCTTTAATCTGGTGTGGAAGATTTATAATTTTATACTATAAATGCTTTCCAAGGCTTCTGAAGTCTACATAAGCCAATGGGGCTGATTGTGCTCAATTAACTTTTATCTACAAAGTTAAAAAGTAAGTTCCCAAATGATATTTATGTCTTTGACATGCCTTTCTACATCTTAAAACTGTTTTAAATTATAGTTAAACAGAGCAAAAAAAGCCAGATTTTTACAGGAACATTTTAGATAATAGCAAAAAAGTAGGTAAAGCCTCTGTTATTTCAATTCATCTCCAAGAAGAAATGAAGTGCTTTACAACAGGACATATTTAACAGTCTTACACAGGCTATGTCTAGACTGCAAGGTTCAATTGGAAAAAGAAATGCAATTTGCGGAATGCAAATTGTGCATCTTTTTCCGCTTTACTGTCGAAAGAGGCTTTCGAAATTTGGCACGTCTACACAGCGTCAATTTTCTGGAAAACCTGCTCTTTCCACACATCCCTTATGCCTCAGAGAACGAGGTTTACAGGGATGGTGAAAGAGCACGTCTGTTGGGGGCGGTGGGGAGGTGTTTTGGAAAAGCAGATGTGTTCCGTGGCAGTCTAGATGTAGCTTTAGTGTCTGTACAGTAAGTGATCTATTTAAAATTACATAGAAACACCATCTTGGGCTATTAAACCGAATGATTAAAAAAAAGATTCTCTCAAAGTTGCTTTTTTTCTTTTTTTGAGACTTTCTTGGTGGGTCTTATTTGCCTCAGGAAACCTTAGCACCCCAGTTTTAAGATGTGATGGAAACAAGCAACATTCCCATTTTCTTTAAGGGAATCCTATTCACCTTGAATAGAAGTTTTACATATTTTTTAATATTCTGTTTGTATTTTTATCCCATGCTCATCAGCATAGTATCCAAATACCTAACATGAGCAAGATTTGGCCCTAATTTGTGAAAACTTGCTGAATTATTCATTCTATCTTGTTGCTTGCCAGCTTTATTTATACTACAGGTTGAATCTTTCTATGCCAGCATTCTCCGATCCAGCAACATTTGTGGTCCGGCATTATTTTAGTTAGCCAGATATCAACTTATCATGGATGTGGCCAAGTTTTACACGGTTCCATAAAGTTTGTTTACAGTTCACCAGTCCTGGCTCTCAATGTTCTGTGCTGTCATTTAGCTCTAATTTGCCCCTAAATGTCTTCAAAGAGCTTAGTAAGCAGTGGAAGTGTTGGTAATGCTGCTAAATAATACTGACCTGTGGTTTGGCAAATTTTCTGGTTTGGCACCAGTCAGGTCGTGAGGATGCCAGACTAAATAGGTTTAAGCTGTATACAACTTAAGCATACCCTGAGAGCTAGATGCCCTTGACAAACTCTTAAAGACACATTCAAATATAATTAGTCTGGCATTTACCCTCAGATAATATGACATCAACAAGATCATACATATAATGAATCCAATCCAATAATAAACATATCACAAGAGTCCCTCTCCCCACACTCAACCACCATTCAATTTCAAATGCTAGGATTGGATTTATTTTAACTGTTCTTTCTATCCTAGCGATCTATCACCCTCAAAATACTAAACAGTTCCTGCCATCACCTTAGCTTGTAACCAGAAAAATCTTTCCTGGTAAACAGATCCCTACCAAAATCAAAGCCATGGGATATGCATCGCAGACTAAAATCTTGTCTTCCCTCCACGAAATCTGGTCTCATGTGCTTTTAACTTATACGGCAAGGGCTGCACACAAGTGATGTGGATCCTGACTGAGAAGGAGAAAAACCACTCCCCACATTCCCCACCCACACTAGAGCATAAGGGGACCCAGCCAGGTAGATTGTGTGCACTCTAGCCCTGCAGAGGGGCAGCATGGGCTCACAATGCTAGGGGGCCTGAGCCTCGGGGGCTGTATCTAGGCAAGTCAGGGACTGCATCCAGCTCCTGGGCCTGAGGTTCCTCACTCCTGTTATACAGATTTCATTACAGAGACGAGCATTCCTCAAATGGGGGTCCTGACCCCAAAAGGAATTGCATGGGGTCATGGTATTGCCACCCTTATTTCTGCATTGTCTTCAGAGCTGGGTGGTTGGAGGGTTATTTGCTGGGTAACTGGCGCTGGAGATAGTGACCCACCAGCAGCAGCACAGAAGTAAGGGTGGCTATAGCATACTGTGCCACTCTTACCACTGCGCTGCTATGTTCAGAACTGGGCAGGGGGCTGATGATCAAAGGCCCAGCTCTTTAGGCAGAGCACAGAAGGAAGGATGGCAATACCTTGCCACTCTTACTTCTGTGCTGCTGCTGCTGATGGTGGCTGTACCTCCAGAGCTGGGTGCCTGGCCAATAGCTGCCACTTTCCAGCTGCCTAGCTCTGCAGGCAGCACCACCACCACCAGCCATGCAGAAGTAACAGTAGCAGTACTGCAACTCCTCCTCCCCAACAATTGTGCAAACTAATTAAGATCACCTAAATTCTGAACAGTCTTCAAATTTACACCTTTTTTCATCTGGATTAATTTTCCTAGTTGCTTCCCTGGAGACAAACATTAGGCATTTTGAAAATCCTGCCCATAAGCACTGCTAAACAAAATGACAAGATATGTGTTTGCCATGGACCTTGACAGTTCTCTCTCAGGTGTTGCAGGAGGTACATATATGGCAGGTTGCCTTGTGTAAATAATACTAGAAACTGTGAAGGTTGTGTTTTTGTAGAAACAGCATCACAGTACTTCATGATGATTAGTCAGAGCTACAAAAACTAATATATTTTAACAGTGCATCTCAGGGTGCATCTAGACTACACGGCTCCGTCGACAGAGCCATGTAAAGTAGTTTACTCGACATAGTCAATCTGGTGAAACGAGGTTTACCGGAGCGGTGAACAAAGGCTTCCCTTGTTGACCGCGCCGTGTCTAGACTCTCACGCTGTGCCAGATCAGCTGATTGTCAGTACAGTGCGGTGGCCATTTTTATTTTAATGAAGCAGGGATTATTTAAATCCCTGTTTCATTGACTATGTCGAGTAAACTACTTTACATGGCTTTGCCGATGGAACCATGTAGTCTAGACGCAACCTCAGTGATTAATGACATGAAGAACAAGGAAGCTACATTTAAACACATAAGAAAAAGAAATACAAAGTTTCTAAAGGTTGCAGAGCTGCTGAAGGCTAATTCTGGGGAGAAAAGAGGAAAAGTGATGCCCAGATCATTGATTAGATAAACTTGGTAGATGCTTCATTACCACAGCTACACCTAAAAACAGACACCACCGATGCAGATTTCCCTCCTTATATGCCCCGTTTTCTATGCTGAGGAATTTGCCTCTCAGTCCAGACTTCCATTTCCCTTTCAACCCCATTTTACTGATGTCTCCTCATGGGTGTTCTCCTTTACCTCTGCCTTAAACCAAACATGGCACAAATGAATTTCTTATAACTCCTCCCTTTCTTTTTCTCCTCACACCAAATACTTGCCAAATCTTGTCACTTTTATAAATGTTTCTAACCCCCTTACATCTCCTCTGACACTTTAGGTTTGGGACCAGTATCTCTCAGATCGAGAACATCATCTCTGAAGTTCTGCAGCCACTGGTCATTATTGCACGTTTCCAAGTTGTGATTCTCTATCCCCCGCATTTGAGCCTGGTTCTCCAAGTCCAGAAATGGCAGTTTCCTATGTCTGTCATGGAATGAGAGTGGATCAGTCAATGTCCAGTCACCTGTCTTTGACTTGTGAGAAAGGTCTGAGTACACTTACTGGAGATTAGTATCAGAGGGGCAGCTGTGTTAGTCTGAATCTGCATAAACAATGAGAAGTCCTGTGGCACCTTATAGACTAACAGATTTATTGGGGCATAAGTTTCCGTGGGCAAAGATGATGCATCTGACTCAGTGGGCCTTTGCCCAAGAAAGCTTATGCTCCAATAAATCTGTTAGTCTATAAGGTGCCACAGGATTTCTTGTCATTTACTGGAGATTCTAACCAGTCACATACTGCAATGTATGCACATTTTTCCCCACCAGAAGGAGGAACAACAGAAATGTATTGTGGGAAAGCATGAAGCAAGTAAGTGACCAACAAGTTGCCCAGGAGATAGGCATGAGCAGGAACTACCCTGACAAATGTGTGAAGGCAGCAAGCGGATAGTAGCAACAGCACACTGAAAGGCAGTTCCTAGAGTGTATCCTGTGATGCAAGCCACATGCAACTCTTACCACTAAAGTCCAGCTCACACTGCCTTCTATTGTCCCCTGTTCCAATCAGTTGGGATGGGAGCTTTGGAACTTTGCCTTGTGGTGGGGTAGGGCCTTCTGCCCAGCAGGACTGAGGCTGAAACCCCAGCAGGTATGCCATGGCTTTCAAACTTCTAAAGATGGTCAAATGTGACTCAGAGGGTAAATTTGGTCACTCCATAGCTCATATGAGACCTATTTGGGTTTTGTTAACCAGTACCTTCTGAATTTGGGTAAGTGTTTTATTTCTAATGGCTTGCCTTTACTACTTTAAAAAAAAGGGGTACCATAATGAGCTCTTTTCACATGTAGATGTTGGGTAGTTTCAAATATCTTTTGCATGATTGGAAAGAGTGACTCCTCTAGGAAGCAGTCCTAAGACTACTAATTGTAGTTTCTAAACTGAAAAGCAGAGTTGGCATAGGTATGCTGGTTAGGAAAGTGAGAAAAACTCTGCTGGCAAAAACTTCTGAGTGGATGTTACTAAGCTGACTAGGAAAAGTGCATCTGTTGACTTAGCTAATTTTGTCATTTGAAGAGATGGTTTAGGCATATCAGCATCTCCTTCTGCCTGCTTACATGGTATCTTCCAAAAGATGTTAACATAATCCCATCCCTGTCTAACTTCTATCAGCATTAAACAAGGCCCAGGGTTTGAGTCATGAAGACTTCAGCTTGTTCAATTGCTGGCTCTCTCAGCAAGGATAGAGTACACACTGAGACTCCTCCTACCTGAGATCCTTCAAGTTTAGACTCTGCCTGTGCTGTACTTTATTCTGTGACTGACTAGAGGACGATAGGACTCATGAAACATGGAATTGGGCCCAAAGTTCCATATTGGATGTGTTGCCTTTCTGACAAAGTACTCAATGAGGCCCCTTATGAGGAAATACAGATCTGGTGGTGGTTCTGAGAGTAGACAACCATTATTCTTCCTGGCAACATTTTCCACTTAACCCCAACCCCCAAAATATTGTGAGCTAATGCTAAACTATGTATTCCATTGTTTTTTTCCTTTAAATCATCTGTTTCTTCCATTCTGGGTGTGTCAACAACAAAGTTATTTTGGAATAATGGCTGTTATTCCAAAATAACAATGTGAGCATCTACATAGCAATTCTGTTATTTCAAAATAACTTTGAGATAACGGATGGCTTATTCCGACTTCTGTAAGCCTCATTCTACAAAGAATAACATCTATTCCGAAATAGCTATTTTGAAATAAGGCATGTGTAGATGCTCCACTTCTGCTATTTCAAAATAGCCCCTCTCCAGGGCCAGTCTAAGTTATTCCTTCTTGAGACAGAATGTCTACAAGAGGGAAGCCTGCCTTGGATTAATTTTGAGGCTTCTCTGCAGTGTAGACATGCTATTTCGAAATAAGCTATTCTGTAAAATCTCTTCTGGAATATCTTATTCCGAAATAACTCTGCAGTGTAGATGTACCCTCTGGGTACGTCTAGACTTACTTTCACTTTCGAAAGAAGATATGCAAATTTGGCAGTCAAAAATTGAGGTTTACAGGTTCTTTAAGAAAAAAAAAAAAAATTTTTTTTTTTTTTCCAAAAGAACCATGTCTAAGATGCTTGCTTTTTGAAAAACTAAAAAGCGATTGGAAGAAATGCAAATTACTGGCACATTTGCATATCTTCTTTCAAAAGTGAAAGTAAGTCTAGACATACCCTCTGAGTCCAAGAG
This sequence comes from Rafetus swinhoei, assembly GCA_019425775.1. Lineage (NCBI taxonomy): Eukaryota > Metazoa > Chordata > Testudines > Trionychidae > Rafetus > Rafetus swinhoei. The sequence goes on from CM033424.1 coordinate 158,376,488, forward strand.
AGGCTTTTTTTTTGCAGATAGCACAATTTACCTATCCTTGTGTTTTCACTGTTTGAGCTTTGTTCCCATTTCTTTCCTCCCTATGCTTTGTTTTCCTCTTTCCATTTAACATGCCCTCCTTGTTTGTGCTCCTGCACAATTCCTACTCTTCACCTGTCTTTCCCTTGCGGCTACTTTTGTCCTCACCCATCTTCCTCCTTCAGACTTCTGTTTCTTTTTCTTTTCCTTTTCCTCTTTATTTTCCCCCCTTTTTGCTATGTTTTATGCCAATGCTGTAAGAGCAACTCTTTTAAATACAAGGAAAGGACTGTTAAAAGATAAGCCCAGCTTCACTGAGCTTTCCTGTACAGGATTGGCATTGTGTTCATAGAAACGTAGGCAGAAAAGGCAGATTTGTGGAGACTTCTCGTATTCCTTTTGAAGGCAATGTGGAAGGGGGAGACAAATGTACTGCAAAATTAACAGCTTTTTCTTTTTGAAGCATTTAACAGATAATAAACAAAAGGGAGAACTTGTAAGTCTTTGAACACAAAACAAATTCTATTGTCAATGCCAGTATCTCCATACCTACCATATGTCCCTTCTGATGTTCAGCCTCTAAAATTGTATCCAATGTATTATGCTCCCTGCTGAAAGGGGCAAATTATGTTAACTCAATTCACATTTTCCATTTACAATGCTATATTGGGGTAGGACTTGATTATACCCAATAGGCACAAGGCTGCATTAGGAATAGCACACATCCACTGTGTCCAGTGGGGATTGTGCCTCCTCGTGTTTATAGTGGGGATGTAAAATCCCATTAAATTAGTTAATCGGTTAACCATTAAGCTTAACCAGTTAACTAATTAAATAGGAGCAGGCAGTGAAGGGAAGGAGCTGTTCCAGCCCTTCAGGTTGGAATAACCCCTCTGCCCTCTACGGCTGAGTTAGAGTAGCCCTGTGTCACGGTCAAGGTCTGCTCCAGGCCCTGAGCTGCTGCCAGCTTTCAAACCATGCAGGCTGGGAGCTGGCAGCCCCATTTGGCTGGAGCAGCCCCCTGCCCACATTGGGCCATGGGTGGGGAGCTGCTCTTGGGTAACGGGTTAACTAGTTACCCATTCACATCCCTAGTTTACAGGCATACAAAGATAGGACACCTGCTGTACCATCCCTCAGGATGCTGGACTGGGCTTCCTTTCTCAGCCTGCCAGCTCTGCCTGGTAATAGGTTCACAACCCCACCCCCAGCTTGCCTGCTTTAGGGCTTTTGCAACCTCAGCACCACTAGGACAGGCTGCTGCTTGTGCTCAGGGAGGGATAGAGGCTGCTCAGCTGCCATCCAAAACTATGACAGGACTGAGGAGTATTCTTCTGCCATCACCCTTATACCATAGCATTATTCTCTGGAAACCATCCAAGTGCTCTTCAAAACATCCTGTCGTGCATTCATAGAGCAGAATGACAGGGGAAAGAGTAGAGGAAGACGACAAAAGGTACTGAGCCTCATCCTGCTAACATCAGCAATTCATTTCAGTGGAGACACTGAAAAAGGGGAGAACATAGCAGGGGAGGGATGGTTAATCAGAGGAGGGAAAATGGAGATGGGAAAGGAAAAAAACCCCAAAACTTAGATGCAAGGTGGTGTTACCCTCTTCATTCTATTTAAATTATACTTTTAACCAGTTTGCTTATTCAAACTGTTGTTTCTTCTTCCATGCAGTGATCAAATGACCTGTTTGAGCATTCTTGCAGAAAAAGCAACAAGGCAAGATAAAATTGCACCAGATCCTGCAGTCTTCATTCTGGCTAAGCTTCCAGTGACCTTTAGTGGGGTTTAACCTGTGTAAGGACTCTGGGATTAGACCTAACAAGTCTAAACTTCCAGATATAACATTTGAAATAAACACTCCTGTGCTATTAGTAAACAATAGCTGTACATTTTCAAAAGCAACTGATGATCTTTGGGATTCTTCCATTTTAGTGGCCAACTTCACGTGCTTTAAAAGGGACCTGATTTTCAGAAAGCGCTAAGCATCTGCACATTGAAAATCAGGCCTCTTTAAGGTGCCTATTCAGGTGGTGCAGCTGAAAAATGAATTACACAAAATGACAACTCACTGTCACTTTAAACTATGCAATAATTTCATCAATAGCACATTTCATCCTGGCACCTCAAAGCACACTGCCAACATTTACAGATCTCCAAAGGAAGTAAAGGATATATTGCAGTCACTTTTCCACTCACTGGAATGCAGACACAGCTGGTTTAAAGCAGAGTAGCTATTTAACAGCTTACAACTAGTTTAATATACATGTTCTGTTCAGTGCCTTGATCCTCCAGTGCCATCTCCCTTGGTGGAGAAAGAACAGGTTAAGAACTAGCTAGAAAAGTTGGACATACACAAATCCATGGGGCTGGTTCTAATGCAGCTGAGGATTTTGAGGGAGTTGGCTGATGTGATTGCAGAAGCATTGGCCATTATCTTTGAAAACTCATGGCAATTGGGGGAAGTCCCAGATGATTGGAAAAAAAGGCAAATGTAGTGACCATCTTTAAAAAAGGGAAAGAATCCAGGGAACTACAGACCAGTCAGCCTCACCTCAGTCCCCAGAAAAATTATGGAGGGAATCATCAAAGAATCCATTTTGAAGCACTTGGAAAGCAACCAGAAACAATCAATATGGATTCACCAAGGGCAAGTCATGCCTGACCAACCTGATAGCCTTCTATGACAAGGTAACTGGCTCTGCATATATGGGGAAGGTGGTGGATGTGACATACCATGATGTTAGCAAAGCTTTTGATAGGGTTTCCCACAATATTCTTGCCAGCAAGGAAGGATGGACTGGAAAATGGACTGTAAGGTGAATAGAAAGCTGGCTATATTGTCAGGTCCAATGGACAGTGATCAATGGCTTGATGTCTACTTGGTGGTCAGTATCAAGCAGAGTGCCCCAAAGGTCAGTTCTAGGGCCAGTTTTGTTCATCATCTTTATTAATGACTTGGATGAGAGGCTGGATTACACCCTCAGCAAGTCTGCAGATGACACTAAGTTAGGGAGAGAGGTAGATATGTTGGAGGGCAGAGAGAGGGTCTAGAGTGACCTAGACAAATTGGAGGTTTGTGTCAAAAGAAATCCGATGAGGTTCAGCAAGGACAAGTGCAGATTCCTGCATTTGGGGCAGAAGAATCTGAAGCACTGTTACAGGCTGGGGACCAACTGGCTAAGCCTCAGTTTGGTAGAAAAGGACCTGGTTATTACAGGGATGAGACGTGCGCCCTGGTAGCCAAGAAGGCAAACAGTATATTAGGGTACATTAGGAGGATCACCGCCAGCAGATCTAAAAAAGTGATTATCCTCCCTTATTTGGTACTGGTGAGGCCACATCTGGAGTATAACATCCAATTCTGGGCCCCCCCAGAAAGGATGTGGATGCATTGGAGAAAGTCCAGCTGAGGCAACAAAAATCATTCGGGGTCTGGAGCACATAACAGAAAGAGGAGCAATGGTCAAGTTACAGTGGAGGAAGTCTAGGTTGCATATTAATAAAAACTATTTCACTAGGAGGGTGGTTAAGCATTGGAATGAGTTGCCTAGGGAGGTAGTGGAATCTCCATCCCTAGAGGTTTTTAAGTCCAGCTTGACAAAGCCCTGGGTGAGATGATTTAGTTGGGGTTGGTCTTGCTTTGGGTAGGGGGTTGGACTCGATGACCTCCTGAGGTCTCTTCCAATTCTATGATCTTGTCAAAGTGAGTAATCAGACTCCAGTTCTGGTCCCCTTGAATCTAATGGAAGAATCCCACCCCTTGACTTCAGAGGGAACAGAATCAATCTTTGGGAGACTGACTTAGATATAACTGGAAAGTCAGGGTATTTTTTACAATCACTCTTCATAACTGCAGCTAATTCAATTGCAGTTAAATGTCACTACTGCTTGAATGTCTCTGGTCTGGCAACATCTGTAGTCTAGCATGATTTTAGTTAGGCAGATGTCTGCTAATCATGGATGTGGTCAACTTTCCTGTGGCACCATAAAGTTTGTTTGAGAGCCAGGAGTGGTGGCTATAATGTTCTCTAAATTAGCTGTAATTTACCCATAATCTCCATGAGCCCAGTAAGCAGTGAAAGTGTTAGCAACACTGCTAGACAATATCAACCTTCTGAGGTTTGGCAAATTCTCTGGGCTAGAGAAGTTTGACCTGTTTGCGTTGACACTCACCAATATAAAATTGACATATCCATCTTACTGGCAGCCTAGTAGCACCTGTTGCCTGGTAGGATAGGTGGGCTTTGGTTCCATCCAGGAATCAGAATGAACTTGGACTCAGACCAATCCAATTTGTGTGGAGTTTTTTGTGGATACTTTTGAGAATTCCACCATTATTGGCCTTGCGCCAAACGTGAGTTTTCCAAAGTGCTTGGAACCTGCCTAACTGTTCTGACTGAAGTTAGTAGGGAAAAAGTTTGAACCAACGCTGAGTACTCAGGAAAATATCACCCTAAAATAGTAAGTTTCCAGCAATAGTATTTCTCTAGCTTTTTATGCCTTCATATTGATGAAGGCTACAAAGTATAATAGGATTAGATTCCTTCTCACTTGTGTACTTAAGACAACACGCCAATATTTTGATAAAAGGCAAAGAAGATAAAGATGACCACACTGTTAGTACTTGTCTGAATCACCCACAGTCATTTATCTTTCCTCTTATGTATTTTATGGCTTTAATAAAAACAGTTGTTGCATCTTCTGAGGTGCTGAGTATGTCCTGAAGGACTTCAACTCCCATTGACTTCCCTGGGAATTTAGTGCTTGATATCTTGCAGGATCAGGCCCCTAGAGAGCAAAATATAAAAAAAGTCTACCTCGCCTTGCTGCAAGTTGAGCCAGAGCACAAATGACTGAGACCTCTATCTCCATTATTGCTCAGTAAGTGCTGATCTGCACTCCTCTAAAAGTTAATCCAGGTATCAGACATGATCATCTTTGTGCCTTGAGAAATCTGTCCCTGTAATCCTTAGAAGTCTTTGGAGGAGTATTGGTAGTCAAGCATTTCAAAAGTTACCCACTATATATGTTGGAGTGTTTCACATAGCAAAGCTTGTTTTTTTAGAGTAAAATCTCCTGCCTGAAATCAATGTTCTTAGAATTTGGGAAAGTCACAAACAAGTATTCATGCAAGTTTCTTTAGATTAACTCCTTCAGTTTACTGAGGAAATCCAGGAAACCTCAATCTTCAATAACCAGTCACTGACATGTCTGTAATATTTACATTACAGTAGCACTTAGAACTCTGTAGTGCTAGGTACTGTGCAAACAGTATGAGACAATGGCTGCCCTGGCAAATTATACAATCTAAGCAGACTAGGGATGCAAAGTGAGAGAAGGGAAACAGAGATGCAGCAGTCTGTTCAAGGCACTGAAAAGGTCCATGTCATGGGTGGGAATAGAAACCAGTTAAATTTCTAGACCGGTGTCTTATATAAAGGAGTAGATAGGTGTGGGGCTTTGGAGGGAAAACAATTAATACACAAGGCTCAATTCTACCCCTGCAACAGCCACTAAAATCTGAATGTGATCAACATTCATTCACACCTAAATAACTGTGAAGTCAAAGTTAAGGTGCTACCTCCACAAATATCAGAGACAAAATGAAGGAAATGGAAACTTACCTAAAGCCACATACCTTCTACTACGCCACCCATAACAGGGTGCACTACAGACTACAACCCTCTCTCTCCCCTTTATGGATACTTGCCTTCCAGAAGTGAGAGGGAGGGGTGCTACCCTTTTCTAAACATCCCAGCATTCATTACCAAAAGGGTTAAACTCAGAACACTGAGTACCTAGGAAGTGTTGGCAGGGAACCAGAGGAGTCTATGGGAAGGGAGGAGGAGAAATTTGAAATGAAAAAGGGTAACCTGCTTCAACCTCCTGTGTGTCACTTGAGTGAGGAGAGAATTGGACTGAGTAGAATAAGGCCTGGGTTTCCCAGCAATACCCACATCTAAGGAAACAAAACCTAAATTTGGAACAGAGATGGAAGTAGAACATGGAAAGTTTAGAAAGATGCAGTTAGGTTTTTTGGGTTTGTGTGACTTCTCTTTGCTGACTTAAGGCCCCCTTGTACACTGACTGAATCCCAAGGAAGCAATTCTGTGTTTTAATTTTTTTTTAAGTTACTCCAATGCCTAGCAACCACATATATGTGACCAAATATATCTTTTTTTTGTTTTGTTAATATTTTAAAGACTATAATCTGATTCCTATATCATAGAAGGCAGGAGGATCTAGGTGCATGTGCCTGAAATGGAAGGTTAGCTACCGAGATTAGTTTCTTTTCAAGCTCTCTCCTAAGGGATGGTTAAAGAGCTTGGGTTACCCCATAGGAAGAAATTCCCAAATCCTTCTGTCTTTCAGAGTTTTGTGGGGGGGGCGGGCGCGCGCCACACATTTGAGTGATGGCAGTGTATCACGGAAGGTCAGAGCATCTGTGACCTTATGGAGTTTTTTGTTTTAAACAGAAGTCTTTAGGGGAAGGGTTTTTTTAAGGTCTCTTACGGGCCCCCACTTTCTGTACTCAAAGTGCCGGAGTAGGGAATAGCCTTGACAGACTGATAAATGTATATTGTTTGTGACAGACTACTTAACTGATTTTATCTAAATAGCTACAGGAAATTTCAATCTTTACTTGAAGATTTTATGCTGTACATTTTGAAAAGATGCACTGCATATTTGGTACAAAACAGGTTGTGTGTGATTCAAATGCATAACTCCAATAAAGCCTTTATATGAAGTAGTGAACAAGCAGCTCCGTAACAGTGATGCAACTTGGCGTGGTGATGTACCGAGGTTGCAAACCTGAGTTATACAAGCATAGAATGTGACAACAGCAAACAGTAGGGATTCTATGCTGGGAGGTATAGAAGCCTGATCCAAATCCTGTTAAATCAATGAGAGCCTTTCCACTGACACCAAAGATTCTGAACACGGCAAGCTAATCAAACATTCTGATATTTTAGCTAGCAATGAGTAGACAGAACAGCATAGGTGGGGATACAAAATGACAAGTAAATTTCTGAGGAAGGATTTGCCAGAGGAACATGTGGGCTTGGTACATGGGAAGAGGATAACCTTCCAAGACTAAGGGGCAGCGTGAAACAGTTTTAACTGAAAGGAGGAGGAAGAGACAAAAGGAGGAAAAATGAAGAATAGTCCAAGTGCAGAATTAAATGGGACTGGACAGAGATATGATAAAGACAAAGGCAGTTTTATAAAGGTTTAGAGGCTTGAAGCAGTTTGATCTTTATCCAGAAAATGATAGGAAGGCAGTAGAAAGAGTGAAAGAGGAGACAAAAATACTACAAAGACAGTAGAAGATTATGTAGGCTACAGAACGTTATATAGAAGAGTGGAAAAGTGATGCAAAAAGGAGAAGATTACTGTCCAGGTGAAAGAGAAAAGTGACAAACCAATTTCTTGACAGCAGGGCTGAGACCGGGCACCCCTTCAGGTATAACACTCAGGTGGTTGTTTTGCAGCAGAGAGCCTGACCTGTAAAATTGCTCTGTTACATCAGCGTTCACAACTGTTAGCCTGACCCCACACCCCACGTAAGAGCCCTTCAACTCCTTCAAATCATTGTGGCAAATATTCTCCAGACACCATGGCTATGACAGCTGTTCTTGCGCAAAAACTTGCAGAGTATCTACACATTCTTGTAGAAGTAAATCTGCAGTAAAGCATTGGAAAACAGGGCTTCTTGCACAAGAGTTATTCCTCTCTCCACAAGGAATAAGCCCTCTTGTGCAAGAGCCCTTCCACAAGAAGGCAGTGCAGACAGGCAACAGGGGTTTCTTGCGCAAGAAAGCCCTACAGCTAAAATGGTTCAGAGCTTTCTTGTGCAAGAGAGTGTCCACGCTGCCATGGACGCCCTTGCGCAAAAGCACATCTCTTGCACAGGCACATGGCAGTGTGGACCCACTCTTATGGAAGACCTTTTTCACAAGAACTCTTACATAAAACAGTTCTTGCGCAAGAAGCCTGAAGTGTAGATGTAGCCCACCAGAATAGCACTTTTGCCTTTTGACCATAAATAAAAGGCATCATTTTAAAGAGTCATGGCTTGCACAGGTGAAGGTGGCACACTAGTACCGTCAACTATGAAGTAGCAGTTACTTTGCTTTCCCTGTTCTCAAACTCAGAGGTGACCTAATTGAAAAAGAAAAGGGTGGAAATAGTTTATTTCTCTGTATAATACACTTTCCACGTCCCCAGCAGTGTTCCCTGTAAGCAAGACACTTAAGCAGCCACCCTAGAGAGATTCAAGTGTCACCCAGCTAAGTAGCAGAGTGCCCACAACTGGCAGCTTGTGTTTCTCCAGGTGGTGTCCCTCTGCACATGCCTCAGTACACAATATTTATTCTGCCTGCAGATGGGAAAGAAAAGGGACATTGGTGTCCAGTTTACTAGGTCACATTCACATCTGCCTGACCCAAGGGGAGGAAATTTGGAAAGCAGCAAGAGAGGAAGAGGACTTTGACCCAGTGAGTTGTGTCTAGAGGAAACAATTGGTGGGACCCAAACCCACAGAGATGGGAACCAAAAAAAATTTACTTTTATACTGAAGCATGAATGTAGCATCCATATATACAGAAATAGACATTTATGAAATGAAGTGTAGGGTTACTCATTTTCTAAGAGCAACTGAAAAAACAGGACAGCTCACACTCCAAAAGAACTTTAATGCCCATGACTATGCACCTTTGTCTCTCCCTCCCAGAGTGGCGGACCCTTACTCCCAGACAATGGAGGAAAGTGACCTAGACACACAACAGGGGCATCTCCTGTGTGAAATTTGAGGGGGGAAGGAGAAGCAGACATGCTTGATTTCAGGAACCATCTCAGGCTCCTTAATTGTCTCCTGTATGGAGAAAGGGCTCCTTGGGAGGGGTTTCAAGTGCCAGATGCAAGTTGTTGTGCTTAGAGTCCTGTAGCCTCAACTGGAAGTAGGGGCAGGATTGGATCCTCCTCAGTAGGACCCTAGACTGCACATACAGAAAAAGCTGTTCCCAGGCATTGGTAGTGGCTAACGCAGCAGGTGGGACTCCATTCCTTTCCACCACCACTTGTACCAGGGACCATAGTTCCTGCTAAGGTGAGCACCTGCACTGCCACACAAAAAAATTCTTCCTCTGCTCACCTCCTCTGGAGAGCCACACAGCAGCTCTCACGTAGCAGGTGACTGCTCCGGCAGGCAGTACAAGGGAGACACTGGGGGATGGGGCCAGGACCTTCCATGACTACATGGCAGGAGTGTGGGGGGGAAGCCTGCTTTGGTGGCTCGGGCTGCCAGGGGCCAGGAACAGGGCCTGCCATGGGGCAGGGGAGGAGCAGGGTTTCTGCTCTGGTGGCCAGGAACATGTGTGCGTTAATAAGTTGGGTGCCATGGTGGCACCATCTAAACCAGTACAGAGGATCTCAATATTGGTGCACAAGCCAAAACTCACTCCCCTCATAGTTGGAAAATCTTAAGAGAAAACACTGCCAGGGACTACTACAGGGCATGCTCCCAGGTCCTTTAGGTAAACTTGTTCTCTGTACTCAGGGACCTGCTCCGGGAACTGGATCATTATGGACTCTTGCCTTTGAGGAAAAAGCCTTTCCTAAACACCCTGTCAGCAGCAGAGCCAACAGCCTTTGCAGGCCCCCAGGCAAGGTACGTGTGGGGGCCAGCTCCACACTTCCAGAAGCAACAGGGTCTGAGGCAGAGCCAGGGACAGCCAGCCCTCAGTGACACACAAACCATAACCCCCCCCACACACACACACTGTCAGGAGCACATGGTGCTCCCACAGCTGTTTAAAGGGCCCAAGCTCCAGCCACCAACACATTAGCAACAACCAGGAGCCCCACAGCCTTTTCAATTGCTAGGCCGTAGGGCAACTGACCTCTTTCCTACCCTCTCCCCTCCCATAGCAGGTCTGCCTGTCAGAGACTACTTACCACAAGCAGTGCCTCCTGCCAGTCATCCTGGGGATTATTCTGCCAGTTTGTGTTTTCCCTACAGCATTTTCTTCCATCTTGTCTTGCTCTGCTGCCCCAGGCACTCCCAAGTGGGAAGCTTCCTTCCTCTGGTTTGGCCTTTCAGTCAGGTCAGTAAAGTCCCTCCCAAGGAATTCAGACTTTCTAGACCTGCTATGTGGCTGGTGCCTCTAATTCCCTGCACCACTCCCCAGGGGCTGGTAGGGAAAAATCTAGGCCCACACTCAACTCTGAGTTCTAGCCTAGAGATCTTTTAAAAAGCAGCCAGAGCACTTGCATAGTCCTACTGTTTCACTGGGCTGCTTCCTAAATAACTAGCTTCTTCCCTCTCCAGGTTTGCCAATCTCCATTGAGTTTCACTCAGGAAGCAGTTACAGCCTCTTCACACACAGCATTTCACAAGAACAGCAATCCTTCTGCCTAGGCCCAGCTACCTGGTTTTATACCAGCCCTGCCTGTTCCTGCACAGGTGAGCCTGTCTTTAATTAGCTGCTCTCAGCCTAAATCTTCCCTGCTTGTAGTCTAATTAGCTGATTGGGCCCAGCTGGCCTAATTCAGCTCTTGCAGCCCATTCCTTCCTTTCTCAAAGGGAAATTGCTCCTGATTCCTTCTGTCAATGCCAATGAGCTGTTCAGTGTCTTTTTCAGTCTGTCCTTATATCCCTGGGCTGCTGGCTACCAGGCAGAATTAATTCACCTTCCTCAGCCAGAGGTCTTGCCAAGTCAGCCACAAAAAGCAGCACTATTTTTTTTCTTTCCTTGGAAATTGGGTACAAAATCCTCCACATAACTTTGCTTTTGAAGGCCAACAGAGATACTTGTCAGCATGTCAAGAGTGTGATTGTTTCATTTACCTTATTTCCCAGACAAAGCTTGCAGCCCCTGAGAAAGACGTACCAGCTGAAAATGGAAGGGAGCATGAACAAATGCAATGACTATAAGGCTACGTCTAGACAGCGGGGCTATTTTGGGATACCGGAAGTATCTCAAAACAGCAATTCTGTATCTTTAAACACACCTGTTATTTTGAAATATATTTTGAAATAACGGGAGCACTATTCTAGTGTTCCTGTAACCCTTGTTCCATGAGGGTTAAGAGACTTGTCAGAATAGAGCTTTATTTTGAAATTTGGCATTGTGTAGATAGCACCAAATTTTGAAATAAGCTATTTTGAAATTACCTTGAAATAAGCTATGCAATTAGTCAGTTTGTGTGACATGACTCGGAGTGTGGAGACCCTGGAAGCCAAGGACCAGGAATACTTGAAAATATTTCTGCTGTGACCAACAGCTGCTGTATTCCTCAAAGATGCAAAAGGTCCCCTTCCTGCATTGTAACCTGCCCTGACACACTAATTCCACCCTTCTTCTGGCACAGTTTCCCCTTTAAAAGGGGGAGATGTGACTAATGAAAACTTGTGATCTTGAAAGGAGCAGAATAGAGCTGAAAACTCTAGAGAACCATTAATCTTGTACAAGTGTCCCATTCCTCCAACTATACCTTTCTACTCCCTCCCTTGATGACAGCCTGGTGACTGATACTAACAGAGCCCGGGGCACTAAAATAGTTCTAAGATAAACTGAGTGTGCTTGGCTGACCAGGTCACAGCTTTTAGATCAAGTTCCATGTTCATGTGCATTGTGGTATCAGAGCTGGAGGACTATTGGACTCAGGACATAGTAAACATCCTTTAGCTCCATCCATAGTACAAAATGGCATGGCACAGAGTACAGGCTAGCATATTCTCTCTCTACACATCTTGAAACTGGTGCTTCTGGGGTTTAGATGTAGATGCTAATAGAGGTTCTGTCACAACTGTGGGCACGGACCCACGTCCAGTTGCTCATATAGAAGTAGCCGTAGTGAGAACAGCCATTAATAACAGCATATTTATTTTAAAGTATTTTGAAGTTGTTGATAGACTGTGCTGCAACTTTACCATGACCAGGGATAATTAATTTCAATGGAAATACCGAAACAAATTCCAAGGTCTTCTGACAAAATGTAACACTGATACAAAGCTATGCCTGTGGATTTTAATGAAGGTGGTTTTTATTAAAGCCTTAAAGACCTACTATATAACCTATTACTACAGTACATTTTCTAAGAATAGAAATAAGGCACAAACAATTCCTTTCTGCTTTAATGGTAATCATGTGGCTAAATCCTGTACCTCTGAAAAATGTATGCAGCCCTCTTATGCAGAACAGAGTACCCTCTTCATAGAGATGTTTATGAGGAGTGAGGAACTTTGCATAATACTGAATAAATACATTTCTAATAGCCTACAACAGAATTGGAAACATTTATTTCTACTCACAGATACATAGAGTAAGATTTCTGTCTATCTGAGAAAGTCACATAGGGCTCTTTAAAATGTGGCACATACACACAAGTCTGGAGGGATTAGCAACTGCAGCAGTTGTCCCTCAGAAATGTAGCTGTCCTCCAAAAAATTCAGAACCTTTATTTCGGTTTAATCCTTGAATGTAACAGTAAACAATTTATCTGACAGATAGCTCAGACCGGGGTGGGCAATAATTTTTTGCCAGGAGCCACTTCAGAAATTTTTGAAGTGACTTTAGGCTGCACCAGAAGGGGCGGGGCCTCAAGAGGAGGGGCGGGGGCAGGGGCTTATGCCCTAATAAATTTGTCAGTCTTTAAGGTGCCACTAGACTCCTTGCTGTTTTTGCTGAAACAATCAAACACAGCTACCTCTCTGAAATCTATCCACTGTAAGTCACAGGTCCTTCAGTTTAGAGCTTCTTGTTCAGCTGATACAGTAGAGGCATGCATTCTCACTGTTCACCCTGCTGTTACTATGAAGATCTGAATGGCTGTGGCATAAGTCTGAGGGCAACTATGATAAGAATGAATTTACAATATGATTAAATGAAAAGCCAAGTTATTGGGGAGGGAAATCAAGGAAAAAATACAGAAGTGGAAGATAAAAACGCAACACTACAGATAGGTAGCTAGTACACATCAGTATAGCTCCATTGACTATTTTCATCAGATAAGGATCTGAATTAAGTATTTCTAAGAGTAGAAATACGAGGAGTACTTTGCACTGAGGAACTGTCAGGCACTTGTCTTTGTGAGAATCCAGACATTAACATGACTTTTGAAATATGTATGTGTATATATTTTATGTTTGTTAGAAACTAACTTCATCTTAATGAAGCTTGCTGCAGGAGAACTTAAAAAAAAAAAAGCTATGCCAAGTTCATTAGCCAAAGAACACTTTTCCTTTGTATCATAAGAGGAGTTCCACAAAGGGAAGACGCCCCCTCTGGCAAACCCTAAGAGAGTTGATAGGGGATCTTGGTTGGCTGGGTGGTGTCTCTGGCTAATCACAGCCCATGGGGATGGATCCTGCAGGTCACAAGAGGTCTCAGAATGGAGTCAACATTCCTGACCATTTGGGTTTTTTCCTTTTATAATTCCATAGACTTAGTCTACTGAAAATATGTGATTGGAGATTTGCTCTGTACTGCTGGAGATGAAGAAGAAATGTGACATTTCAAAGCTGGTATAGAAATAGTCTAGGCAAAGCAAAGTCCTTAAACTCCCGAAAGCCATAATACAGAAACATGTCTTATTATAGGAGATTTGTTAGGATACTTGATTTAAAAACAAAAGAAATGTAATTCATCCCTTTGAAAATAAAGGGAAAGAAACACTATATGGGTGCTTAGTACCTTCATGGCAGACTTACATTGGAGGCACTACAGAGCTATTCTGTCCCAGGGGTAGCTGAGGGAAGGATGTGCCTCCGGGAAGAACAGTGCATAACATTGCATAGGGCAGGTACCTAGCATGCACCATCATGGATGACTGCTGGCAGGGATGGGTGAGGGGGAGAGCAGAAAATTTCTATCAGAGCTCTCAGTGACGTCTCCCCTCTCCCACCTACAACAGTGTCTTGATGAACAGGTGAAGAGAGAGGGAAGGGGAAGGCAGTCCCATCCTCCAAAATGAAGCTGTGTGCGCAATAACTGCAGCAGGCTCAGCCAGCCCTTCTCCTATGAAGCACTTAGCAGCTCATCAACTGAAGAGCAGAGGAAGCCAGCAGTGGGTGCCAGAGGGAAAAATCCTGTTTCCAACCTGCTAGCTGTACTCAGACGGAGGAAGAGCCTCCATCTCACAGACATGGAGCAAATGGGAGAAGGCAGAGGGAGCTGGTTGGTATCTTTCCCAACAACAACAAGAAGGAAAATACAATTGGGAGAGAGAGACAACCCCGGGTGGGGAGACAGGAACCAAGGGCGATACAAAAGTATTTAAAAATTACAGGAAGGGTACATCTAGACTACACGCTTCTTTCGAAAGAGATCGTCTAGACAGCCACAACTCTTTCGAAAAAGCGATCCGCTTTTTTGAAAGAGAGCACCCAGGCAGTCTGGATGCTCTCTTCGAAAAGCCCTGTTTATGTCAAGAATACCTTTTTTTGAAATAGCTCTTTCGAAAAAAGGCGTTCTTCCTCGTAAAATGAGGTTTATCACTGTCGAAAAAACCGCCACATTCTTTTGATTTAATTTTGAAAGAACATGGCAGCAGTCTAGACGCAGGTGAATTTTTTGGAAAAAAGGCCTCTTTTTCTCAAAAAAACCCTGTAGTCTAGACATAGCCGAAGAGTGGCTGCAGTATACACAGCTTTAGTTTGGACTAAGGGGACAAAGCAGAGTAGGGGACATAAAACAATAGATATGATGTTGCACATTACTCTCTGTCTTTTCCCAACAGTGGTCCCACCTTGTGACACCGTGGTTGCATTCCCTGTAGCTTTTAGAGCACACAGATTAAAGTTACACTTTGTTTTGTGGAGAAACACATGCTCTACCATCCACCAGCCTCTTGTGCATTCAACATAGAGCAAAGAGTGTTACTAAACTGGGCAGGAAACATTTTTCCCATCACACACGAGTCAAGATTTTTATTCTCCCCACCTCTGCAAATTGGAGAAAAAGTTGAAATCCCAGACATCTTCATGAATGGAAAACCCAGAAAAAAACCAGCTCAAACTGATTTGTTTTGGTAATTTCAAACATATAGTTTAAAATAAAAGCTGGAAAAAAACCCACAATTTTTTATTTTGAGTGTCAAAATGAGATATGTCAAACAATCTCAAAGAGTTGTTCCAAAAAGGGGAAGTTTGTTATAGCTATAACATTTCATCTATAACATTTCATATTTGGCAAATTGGCATTTTCTGATGCCAACCCTTTCATCAAAAGTTTCCTCAACCAGCTCTAGGAACTAGTGTAATAAATATTCTGCTGTTATGGCCTTAACTGATGGCCTCAAGGTGCTTACTAAATAGTAAGTCATTAAGCTTTATAACCCTGAAGTGAGGCAAGTATTATTATTCCCTTTTTACATGCAATTAAACTTAGGCAATTGGCTTTATGTAGAAACTTTATGTAGACCAGTGGCTGAACTGGAAATGTAAACACGTATTTCTGATTCTCACTTCCTTATTCTACCCAAGGATAAATAGTGTTTTTCACAAACAATGATAAAAACAAAGAATTACATATGCTCGACCAATTCTCATAATGGTTTTATGGGTCTTGAGATTGTGCTCATTTGTACCATGTGAATGTCTGTTTTTGTTTTCCTTTCACAGTATGTCTGCTTGGATATTTCCATCCCGTTTGCTATTGAAAATATACAGGACATTGTTCCCAGTGACAGTTTCTTTATATTAATGTGGAAAGTTTCACTACAGTGTTCACATTGCTATATATTTCTTCACTTTTGTGACACTATGGGGGATGAGTGTATTGTAGTTTATTCAGGTTCTTATACAGCACCCACGACTGATGTCTGAATACTTCATAGGGCTAAACAACCATCAAGGTGAGTTATAGACTAACAGATGTATTTGAGCATAAGCTTTCGTGGGCAAAGACCCACTTCATCAGATGCATCTGACGAAGTGGGTCTTTGCCCAAGAAATCTTATGCTCAGATACATCTGTTAGTCTATAAGGTGCCACAGGACTCCTTGTCGCTTTTGCAGATCCAGACTAACACGGCTACCCCTCTGATACTTGACAAGGTGAGTTGTGTCAACAAAGTTTCCTCTCTGTTCTGTGCTCCTGTCAAGCTTTGTTACATAGGACTTGTG
Source organism: Rafetus swinhoei (assembly GCA_019425775.1). Lineage (NCBI taxonomy): Eukaryota > Metazoa > Chordata > Testudines > Trionychidae > Rafetus > Rafetus swinhoei. Next base: position 158,392,646 of record CM033424.1, read on the forward strand.
TTCTTGAGCTGTTAATAGATTCTGAGCTCCCATGAAGAAAGTAAAATCAGAGGACTACAGTTTTCGGTGAGACCTAAAAGTACATGAATTGTGTGTCACTTTCATTCAATGGGGGTTAATTCCCAAGTTTTGGGCCGAGAACTGAGAACTGCTTGTGTTGTGCATTCATTCACTAACAGTACCTTGGAGACGCAGAGTTCCAGTGTCCCATGGAGTACAGCTGTCGAAAATCCCAAAAGATGTAGTATTCTGATATTAGTATTTTGAAAGTTTCACAAATATTTGGCATATTAAAACAATTCTTACAGCATTTCTCAGATACAGTGGATAAATTGCCTTCAGTCAAAAGAAAACCTTAACATGTGTAGGTATAAATACTGGCATTTGGGTTGCATTTAGTCAAGAATGCACATGGGTTTCAAAATATAGTCAGAATTCCATTATTTGTGACCTTTTTGGTGTGACTAATTCCCTGTCACCTCACTATATTTTAACTCTTTCAGGATATTCAGTTTATACAGAGCTCAAGAGAAATCTCTGCAAGTCTACAAGTCCCATATGGGAACCTTGTCTGGTATGCCAGATAATTGCTTTAGCACAGTCTGCTTATTCTAATATTTGGGAAAGATGCTGTCACTTACGATGCCTGAATAGCTGTCTCTTCTTCTATAATTTCAACTGTTAGTGCTGCTGTACAGACTAGGTTGATAGAGCAAAGTATGGATTTTTACTTGACAAAAAGGAAAATCAATTTCCATCCACATAAGATAGAACGTATAGAGCAGAAGCTCACTAAATACTACCAGCTTCTCTATGGCATTATAGCAATCCTATGTGAAAGATGAGAGTGTGGAACAGGATCTTCAACTGCAACAGGGTACAGAAAACGTTAACACCAAGAAACTAATGAATAAGCACAGACTAGGAAGTGAGCTCCAGGTCTTCAAAGAATCTTTGGCCAGATTCTCTGCACATGTAAATTGATGCCGTGCCACTGAAGTTGGTGGAACAATGTCACTTTACACTTGGAGAGGAATTGGCCCTCTGACAGGCAGTAGAGCTTGTAGATGTGTGTGCTTCCCTGCATGCAGGATGGATTGGTGCCCAAAGATTTATGTGCAAACTTAGCTAGTGTGAACATTAGACCAGAAGCATCTTTTGCCAAGGTCTGGGCAAAAATATATTTTGTTTGTATGCCAAACACTGAGTCATTCTGGTACAGGAGGCTGATGGGACAGCTGCAGCTCAAAGTGCCATATGATTTTTTGTAGTAAGAAATACTGAAATGGGGCCTAGATTCACACTGCAGTAGGAGTGGAAGTGTGTGTTATGGGAGAAAGCTTTGGCCCACTTTATACTGTAGAAATGGAGAGATGGTGCAAGTCTTGGACTATGGCAGCCTGTTCTTGTTACATTTTCCAATGAGTAACAGGGACTGGATGTTATGGGGGAGTTCGTGGGGAGGGAAACAATGGGCCAGGAGGAACCCTTGGACCTATATGGATTAAGCCAGATGGCTCTTTAAGGTTACCGGAGAGTATTTTGTGCTCGAACAAAGTCATAATTTTGCATTTGTGGGCAAATCAAGCTACTTTGCCCATTGTAGGTGGTTGTCTTGTGTGGTTGCTAGGTATCTAAGCCCTTACTTGTCTGTAGGCTGTATTTGCTATGTGACATTTGAAGAGCGTGTATGGATCTTAGGGATTTGTGTTCACTAGTGTAGCCATCTGATTGTTCAATGTTTACAGCTTGGATGCTAATTAAGTTGGCTAGCAAGGACTGCCCAGCCATGTTCACAAGTAGCACGTTAACATATGCAAATAGGTCAGTAACATGCAGAGTGCCCTGGTGCATTCCCAAGAATACCCACTATAAAGGTGACAGAATGAATCAGTACAGTGATATTGTCATTGCCCTGTGAGAATGGGCTCCAATGATGCGGATGGGGAGAGGTCAGGACATGAGTATACCCAAAAGACAGGAGTCTGAGGCTTGTTATGGAGGCAGAGCCTGAATCAAGGCTCCTGGGAGATGAATATTGGTTGGAAGATAGTTATGTGGGGAGGTGATACTTGACAGGATCTGTGCTATCATAGGGTAGAGGAGTGATGAGACCCTCCACTTCTCCTTGATGGGCTTGTAAAAGGTTGGCTAAAGGAGGACCAGCTAGCCAAAAAAAGAGAACAGGAGTTTTCTTGGCAAGAGATGAGGGTGACCCTGATAATGCTGTAACATATATGTGAGAAGGGTGTCCTGGATTCAGTATGGATGAGTTCCTAGTGACAACACAACTGCATGTCCTGAAGCTTCTCTGAGCTGTAGGGTATGGTTCAGTGCCCAATGGAGTGCTTTATAATAGGTCACTCCCATGAGTGTCTTCTCACTGAGCCATCTCTAAATAATATCTATCTATATCTATCTAATGCTGGCCTGAGTGTGACTCGTGCGATTCTGAATAAATGTAGACTGCAGCAACTACTTCTGTGGTCACACAAACTGTCCAGTCCATTTGTGCATGCTTATGCTTTGACATGCACACTGCATAAATCTAGCCACTCCCTTTGAAGAGACCTTCCACTGCCATCTCTTAGAGCAAACATTCAAATGGTTTTTACCTACATGGCTAGCTGTGTGCCTGCACACATTCAAATGTAGCTCTCATTCTGATTCTCCTAATGGATATGAAGAAGTGCAACATGTTGTACAGCAATGTACAGATTGAAACAAACTCCTAAGGGACAGATTCCAACACCCTTGCTCAAATGGAGTACTCTGAAAATAGCTCTCTTGGCTCTAGAAGGGCTACTCATAGAAAAAAAGCAATATTGTATGTAAGAGGTTTCAGAACCTGCCTTTACATAAATTATTAGTGCATAAATTAGAGCTGTGGAGATCTCACATCAACCAATGTTGAATTTGGGCAAGTTATGTTTCACTAAAACATTTACCCAGATCTAGTACTCACAGCATTAAATTGCTGAAATGTAAACAAACATAGATGCCCATCTAATAAACTGAAGCAAGAGCTCTTCCAAGGGAAAAGTCCCCTTTTTCACTTTTCTAGAAAGTGAAGTCACAAAAGTAACACAAAAAGCTAACTGAAACACTGTTTGGATCTAATTGCATTTGTTCCAGTATGTAGACAAGTTGAAAGAGAGACATATATATCTACTAAACAGCTATTCTGCCTTGAATTATCCCCTCTTGGGTCAAATTTTCAGAGCTGCAATCCACAGGCAATGAAGCAAAGAATGGATCCAAATGGTTTTTAAATTAATCAGATTCACAGTTAAAAAGCACCCTCAGCTAGGTTAAATGTCAGTTTCTCATTCTCAGATTCATGTAATTTAACTTACTATAATTGACCTTTTTGATTATAACTCCCAGTTAAAACTAGGAGAAAATGACAATATAAAAATGGAAAATAGATTTTAGTATTGACAGTGTGATAATTAAATGTAAAAGATGGGACTAGAAGGAGTTAATTAATCTTTTCACTATCTCCACAGTAGGCAATTAGATTTTTGGGTTCATATTACTCTTAATAGACATGAACTCACTGCTGTAATGGACTGAGCCAAGACAGGGAAATGAGTTTAGAAAGTGTATTAAGGGCTGGATTCAGATACCACTGACATCATGGAAGGTCCGCCATTTGTTTCAATGGGCTTTCAATCAGGGTGTTATCACACAGAAGAAAAAGTAGTTAAGGTAAAAATTAACTGGACTAAAACTGGTGGAAAAAATCCAAATAATTATGTTTTCCTCTCTTCCCAATCACTAAAAGTCTCTTGTTAGTAACAAATATCTTTCTTTGGGGAAAAGAATTAGGGACTATTGTAGCATGCCTTTGAACAGCTGTATGGAATGAGGGGAGATTATTTCCCTCTCAGGGGAGATGACAACCTCCAGGGGCCCCTGGGCAAGACCGCGAGGGGTGAGAGGGAGGGTGGCACCATGCTCCTGAAAGGGGCAGGGCCAGGAACAGCCAGTCCTTCATGCCACCCAGCCCTTAAAGCTGCCCAGAGCATGCAGTGCAGTGCTCTGGTGGTGATTTAAAGGGTCCGGGGTTCCAGCCGCCATTGCTGCCACAGTAGCACCAGCAGCAAATGGAAACTCTGGGCCCCTTTGAATCACTGGGCCCTGGGACAACTGCCCCCTTTGCCCTCCTTGTTGTTGGGCCCGGTCCCTCTTGTGTTCTCATGAGTGGGAAGAAGGGTCATTGCAATCTGGTCCACTTATTATTTAGCGTTATATTATTAGTACCTGGAAGCAGACACATTTTAATCAAAGTTGATTGGAACTGCCTCAGACTGAGGATTTGGAACAAATTGATACATTAAATAGTAAGAAGTTACCAGGGTCAGATCAGATAGTGTTCACTCAAGAGCTTTGAAGAAACTCAGATATAAGACATAGGTCACTCTATGATGGATCCTGTGTTCCTTACCCATGCAAAACTCCCACTGACTTCACTAGGAGATAAGCATAAAGTAGAACTGAATATGTCTACAGCTGAGTCATGTCATTATCTCAACTTTCCACATTGAAACATGCCATTGTAATGTTTTAATTGGAAGTATGTGTCAATCTTCTATGCATATCAGTCACTAAACAGGTCTTCCTGGAGCATTCATCGTTTGTTCCTGATTTTTTTTCATAAATTGAATGAAATCCTCTGAACCAAATAATGACATTAGCACTACAAATAAGCCAACTGATTTCATTACACTTCACAGATTTTATTTTGGCTTTCATTCTTTTTACAATGAAAGGACTACATACATGTGGGAAACAAAGCCTGCTTTGTCGGCAAGATGCTAATGCCTTACAAAAGTAAAATCAATTAGTGTGTTTCATACAGTATGGACTGAAAACTGAAATGTCTTCTTGGGAGGAAAAATTAAAAACTAATTCGACAAAAATCTATATTAATAAAAATATTACTTTACTAATCTACCCTGACAGTTTGCAAAGAGCTAAATAATATAAGATGTGATCTAAAGACCACTAAAATCAATAGAAGATATTCAATTGATTTCAGTGGCTTTTGACTGAGGCTGATGGTGTCCAGTAGTTCTCCACAAGAACTATAATACAGACTGAACACTCTCTGGGTACGTCTACACTACAGCGTTAATTCGAGTTAACTTAATTCGAAATAGTTAATTTGAATTAAGCTTCGAATTAAGCTTCGAATTAATGCTTCTATACACAAAATCTATTTCAAAATAGCGTTTTGCTATTTCAAAATAACGCATCCACACTGAGTGGACCCTGAACCGAAGTTAAGGCTGGCTGGAACCAGTGCCGGCAGGGCATCAGGTTAGGACTTAGGGTATGTCTACACTGCCACCCTAGTTCGAACTAGGGTGGCTAATGTAGGCATTCGAACTTGCAAATGAAGCCCGGGATTTAAATATCCCGGGCTTTATTTGCATGTTCCCGGGCGCCGCCACTTTTAAATGCCCCGTAGTTCGAACTAGCTGCCCGCGGCTACACGCGGCACGGACTAGGTAGTTCGAATTAAAGCTCCTAATTCGAACTACCGTTACTCCTCATTGCAGGAGAGGGGACGAAATGGGCGATGGGGCAAGTAGGGAAAGGAGCTGGCATCTTTCTTCCCTGAGACTTGGCATCAGCCATCAGTAGTCATGAAGAATTCCCTCCAGCCTTGTGCTGTATCATCATTATATGGCCTTTCTACTTAATGGCAGCCCTGGTGGTAGCTGCTGGATGGGGAAGCCCTGTGGCTTTAGCCTCTCAAGAGATAAACATTTGAAAAACAACAGGAAGTCAAAAGTGAGTGTCCAGAGGGCAGACTGTTATGAGAGATGTGAAGAGCTAGCTGCAGTTACAGAATAGCTTGGTATCCGTATGTTGAATAAAAACAGTTTAATTCTGTCAGCTTCATGACCTCTCTTTACTGCAGCCCTGCAGAAGCCACATCAGTCATGACTGCAGAGGTCTAGCAAGAGTACAGAGCGTGATTAGAATGGAAAGTCAAAAACAGCAGGTAAAACACACACACAGAAGACTGGGCTTACATACTATCCCCAGACCACTGGCAAAGATGGGTTTACATATAAAAAGCCTGGCAGAAGCATGCAAATATTAAGCAATAAATGAGTCTGTATAGAACTAACTGTAGGGTCAGGGGGAACCAAATGACAGCAAAGCTTTTTCCATTATCTGACTGGGGAGGAAAAGATAAGAAGTACATGCGACACTATTTCCATGGATAGTGCCAAACATTCCCTGGAGGAAGACACAAAGTGGGCAGAGCATAATTTGTGGTACTGCAACACGAGACAAAAGAAAGGTGCCAAATGTATAGCTAATTTCCCACCATTCCAACTTCTGAAGAAAAATGAAGAAATAGTTTCAATGACTAATGTGGGTGACTGAGATATGCAGTAAAACTGGCTGTGGTCCTAGAAAGTGCAAAGTCCCACAACCTGGCTAACTTGATCAACAAATTCACTTTCCGTTGCACCATGAAACAGCTACCAGATAATACCAGCAATAACATTATGCAGTAGTGCCATATTGGAAATACATGTGCAAGGAACAGGCTCAGGCAGTCGATGCGTGCTTAACAGAGAAACCCACAAAACAAGAAATTAGATCTCCTATAGTTCACTGTTGTTGGCATGGAGACAGTCTATGTAATGCTGAATAGCAAGACATTACAAGCAATGGAGTTCATCATAGTACAGTACTTATCTCTCACACAGGAGTGTTTGGACATTAATTAATGTTTGCAACATGATTCGAGGTGGCTAGATGAAAAGTATTATGAAAATAAAAGTAGTGGCTTATAGGCTAGTTGGGAACCTAGTGACCATTTCTTAACTTAATTCAGTAGAGTTCACTTTGTTAGAGAAACGGGTTTTCCATATAGTAAAACAAAATAAAGAAAAATAGTGAATCTTTGTTTTAAATGGCCACACATTACAAGTCAAATTATTTCTTACCAAGAGAAAACTTTTAAAAAATTCTATTCAAACTGACAAATGAATGACAGATCTGTAAGGATTGGTCAGTGGTCTTAGGACTGTGTCAAGGGATAAAATTGTCATGAAGGTTAGTCATATCTCATTCTACTGAATGAAATTGTAAGGATATCCTGCAACTCTTGTTTTGAATAGTCGCATCAAGAGAACAGTTTATGTAAATACAGGATGAACCTCTGTCGTCTGGCACCCTTGGGACCTTACCGGTCATGAACAAGGGAATTTGCTGGTCCAGGGGAGGTCCCCTGCTACTAACTCCCCGGCCCACCACTCCTCCCCACTGCCAGCCCCAGACGCCCCCCCACAGGGCTGCTGCAGCCCCAGCAGCCTGTACTGCAGTGTCTCTGGCCCCAGCCCTGCTACCAGGGCTACTGCAACTGCCGCATCCCCAGTCCTGGCTCCTGCCTCACTACCTGGGCCGCTGCGGCCCCAGCTGCGCTACCAGGGTTTGGGCCCTGGCCCCAGCTCTGCCGGGCTTCCAGCCGCCAACCCTCTTGCCCCAAGGCTCCCAGCCAGGACTCCTTCATAGAATCATAGAATACTAGGACTGGAAGCGACCTCGAGAGGTCATCGAGTCCAGTCCTCTGCCTTGATGGCAGGACCAAGTACTGTCTAGACCATCCCTGATAGACATTTATCTAACCTACTCTTAAATATCTCCACAGATGGAGATTCCACAACCTCCCTGGGCAATTTATTCCAGTGTTTAACCACCCTGACAGTTATGAACTTTTTCCTAATGTCCAACCTAAACCTCCCTTGCTGCAGTTTAAGCCCATTGATTCTCGTTCTATCCTCAGAGGCCAAGATGAACAAGTCTTCTCCCTCCTCCTTATTACACCCTTTTAGATACCTGAAAACTGCTATCATGTCCCCCCCTCAATCTTCTCTTGTCTAAACTAAACAAACCAAATTCTTTCAGTCTTCCTTCATAGGTCATGTTCTCTAGACCTTTAATTATTCTTGTTGCTCTTCTCTGGACCCTCTCCAATTTCTCCACATCTTTCTTGAAATGCAGTGCCCAGAACTGGACACAATACTCCAACTGAGGCCTAACCAGCGCAGAGTAGAGCGGAAGAATGACTTCTCGTGTCTTGTTCACAACACACCTGTTAATGCATCCCAGAATCATGTTTGCTTTTTTTGCAACAGCATCACACTGTTGACTCATATTTAGCTTGTGGTCCACCATAACCCCTAGGTCCCTTTCTGACATACTCCTTCCCAGACAGTCACTTCCCATTCTGTATGTGTGAAACTGATTGTTCCTTCCTAAGTGGAGCACTTTGCATTTGTCTTTATTAAACTTCATCCTGTTTACCTTAGACCATTTCTCCAATTTGTCCAGATCATTTTGAATTATGACCCAATCCTCCAAAGCATTTGCAACCCCTCCTGGCTTGGTATCATCTGCAAACTTAATAAGCGTACTTTCTATGCCAATATCTAAATCGTTGATGAAGATATTGAAGAGAGACGGTCCCAAAACAGACCCCTGAGGAACCCCACTTGTTATACCTTTCCAGCAGGATTGAGAACCATTAATAACTACTCTCTGAGTACGGTTATCCAGCCAGTTATGCACCCATCTTATAGTAGCCCCATCTAAGTTGTATTTGTCTAGTTTATTGTTAAGAATATCAAGTGAGACCATATCAAATGCCTTACTAAAGTCTAGGTATACCACATCCACCACTTCTCCCTTATCCACAAGACTCGTTATCCTATCAAAGAAAGCTATCAGATTGGTTTGACATGATTTGTTCTTTACAAATCCATGCTGGCTGCTCCCTATCACCTTACCACCTTCCAAGTATTTGCAGATTATTTCCTTAATTACTTGCTCCATTATCTTCCCTGGCACAGAAGTTAAACTAACTGGTCTGTAGTTTCCTGGGTTGTTCTTATTTCTCTTTTTATAAATGGGCACTATATTTGCCCTTTTCCAATCTTCTGGAATCTCTCCTGTCTCCCATGATTTTCCAAAGATGATAGCTAAGAACATCCATTGTCCTATCGGATATTGACGGACCAGAGTCCCAGTTTTGGGCGGTCCAATCTATACTACTCAACTAAGTACTACGTGCTGTAGAAATCTGGCCTGATAGATCTAGGCTATGAGAACAAGGCTGCACTGGCCTTTTCAAATGATCACATGGGAATTTTATTTGTTTGCATAACTTATGATGTATCATGGTGGAAAACTATATATGCTGGTAACTGCATGGCCAATTTTATACAATATATATATGAGTTTATGGACCAACATATAGGATATTTAGCTTGTAGGGCAGGGGTGGGCAAATCCTGGTCTGCGGGCCAGATCTGGTCTGCCAGGATTAGCTCTTGGCATGCCCTCCCTGCTATATTTACCTGCACAGCTGTAGGTACCAGTCATGGCAGCTCCATTTTGCAGATTGCCGTTCCCAGCCAATGAGAGATGCAGGAAGCCATGTCCCAGTCCACGCTGCTTCCTGCTGCTCCCATTGGCTGGGAACAGCCATCTGTGGCAAATGGGAGCTGTGATCGCCAGTATCTGCAGCCATACAGGTAAATATAGTGTGGGTTGCCCACCAGGGACTACCCCTCGAGAGCTGCCATCGTGTTATTGCCTATCCCTGACGAAGGGAAATGCTAGTTGGTCACTGAAGCCACTGTTTAATTTTTAGAAATCTATATTTATTACAGATGCAACAGATCTTTGCTAAGAAATGGTAGCTCAACCAACTCCCATGGCATTGCCTGGGTAAAGCAAGCAGGATTTGGTCTTCTAAAAGTAGCATGACTTAGAAAGAGAAAAAATAACATGGGGCCCAAATATTCCCTTAGCCAGTAGGAGTGGTGCACATACAAGTGACAGGGAAATTGGATTAAGGGAGAAGGACAAATTTACTAACATAGTAGGTGTGGTAAGAGAAGATATTTTTTAAAAGGGCAAGGGTATGGTTTAGAAGTAATGATATGACCAATGTTATGACCAGTGGAAGCCTGATTTGAGGAGGAAGATGGAAAGAGTTATGACTGGAGACCCTCCTTCTTGTGGCATCAATATGTAAGTTTTAAACACCCACATCCCAATACAAAAATTCCGTTCTTCCAATCCATTCCTCTTGGTGACATTTCCATGTTTTATACTTCAGTCCTAACACTGCTTCTGCCTTGTATGCTATAGGTCTCAGTGGGTATGTCTAGACTGCATCCCTCTGTCGGCAGAGGGATGCAGATCAGGCAGGTCGACATTGCAAATGAGTCAGGGATTTAAATATCCTGTGCCTAATTTGCATAAAATGGCTGCCACTTTTTTCCGACTCAGCACTTTGTCGGCAAAAAGTGGCAGTCTAGAGGGGGATCTGTTGAGAAAGCCTTTTCGACAGATCCTTTATGCCTCCTGCAAGGAGGTTTACAGGATCTGTCGAAAAAGGCTTTCTTTCTCGACAGATCCCCCTCTAGACTGCCACTTTTTGCCGACAAAGTGCTGAGTCGGCAAAACGTGGTGGCCATTTTTATGCAAATTACCCACGGGATATTTAAATCCCTGCCTCATTTGCAATGTTGACCTGCCTAATCTGCATCCCTCTGCTGACAGAGGGCTGCAGTCTAGACATACCCAATCTGTCTCTAGCCGCCCTACATATTGAAAATATTTCCTGAAATGCATAATAAAATTTTATATGCAGTCCATTTCTAGCACTACTCCTGTATTGTATATAGAAGCCTGACGAAAGTAATATCTATTTTTATATAATTGATCAATTAGGAATAATTGTCAGAAAAATACACATTAAATATTATGAGACAATTTTTTGAATGTAAATAAGTGTAACATGCACATATGTGATGGGACACAGGAAGAGAGAAGGGAACAAGAAATATTAAACCTTCTAATCTTTGTTAGTCTATTGCATATTCAACTATTTCTTCCTTATTTCAGATTGATGTGTGTGTGTGTGTCTCCAAGTGGGATTCTTCCTATAAGAGGACCAAAAGATATTTTAGGTTTTTCCAGAAGAATGAACTTTGTGATTTTATAGTATCTTTTCATTGACTTTTCTTTTACTGAATCCCAGCAAAAATATATAGGCTAACATAATTTAAGGGGCAGTAGGAATTATGCCTGACTTTAAAGATGTCCTGATGGCCTGTCAGCTGGTATTGGTTTTCTGTCTCCTGAGTGCAGTGGAGTATATAATGCATTCTGATGGGCAGATAGATGTGAGAGTTTGATGTATTGACACAGCACTAATAACCCCATCACACTCAAAGATTAATGGTATATAGGGCTTTGTGCATGCAGTCCTCATCCATCATGTACCTGGTTAACTGAAAAAAAAAAAAGTACAGTAGAACCTCAGAGTTATAAACACCTTGGGAATGGAGGTTGTTCGTAACTTTGAACACAATGATATGGTTTCCAAAGTTTAGAACTAAACATTGACTTAAAACAGCTTTGAAACTTTACTATGGAGAAGAAAAATGCTGCTTTTAACAAATTTAATTTAAATGAAATAAGCACTGACAATTTCCTTACCTTGTCAAATATTTTTTTTCTAATTTTCCCTTTATTTTAGTAATGCATGTCTAACACGCTACTGGTATTGTATTTACTTTTGCCTCTGCTGTTGCCCAATTGCATATTTCCAGTTCCAGATGAGTGTGTAGTTCTGTGGTGTGCAACCGGTTCTGAAGTGGATATAGCTGCTATAGCAAACTAGCCACACTCAACCAGCCAAATAGCCACATTGTTCTAGCCAATTAGCCACACTCAGCTGTGACTTGTGGCTAGTGTGTTGGAGACCACGGGTGTAGCTGATTGGTCAATTTGTAACTCTGTTGTTCATTACACTGAGATTCCACTTCATAACTTCCTTTATAACAGCACCCAGCCTTATTCATCTAATTGTTGGTGTAAACACCATATATGTAAAGAGGATCCTATTCACAAATATCCCACAGTTTACTGTTGTATCTTAATACTATTCTCCAGTTCAGCATCTGACTGAGCAGCTGACTGAGACTCACCATCCCTGTGCAGAAGCATATCGCCATCACCCTGTGGAAGCTGTCTCACTGGACAGCTACTGCTCCATCAGGAAGCAGTTTGGCATAGGGAAATCCACAATTGGGGCTGTGCTCCTGCAAGTACCCAAGGCCATCAACCACATGCTGCCACAGAGGATTGTCACTCTGGGGAACCTGGACAGCATCGTAGATGGGTTTGCTGCCATGGGCTTCCCCAGTTGCGGGGCAGGGAGCATCCTGACCCCCTGACTCTATCCTGACCCCTGACCACTGTGCCTCAGACAACATAAACAGAAAGGGGTATTTCTCCATGGTGCTGCAGACCCTTAAGGATCACAAGTGATGCTTCACCAATATCAATGTTGGTTGGTCAGGGAAGACGCACGGCACTTGCATCTTCTGGAACTCCTGCCTGTTCTGAAAGATACACACTGGCACTTTTTTTCCCCACTGCACCATCAGAGTTGGGGAGGTGGACATGCCCATCTGAATCCTGGGTGACGCAGCTTATCTCTTGCTCCCCTTGCTCATGAAGCCCCACATGGGCAGCTTGGACCCCACCAAGGAGCACTTCAAAGTTCTATAACTTTCAAGGCTGAGCAAGTGCTGTATGCTGGTAGAGTGTGCTTTCAGCCACTTAAAGGGAAGGTTCAGGAGTCTCCTCATCCATCTGGACCTCAGTGAGTGCAACATCCCCTTTGTGGTGGCAGCCTGCTGTGTGCTCCACAACCTTTGTGAGAGCAATGGGAAGCCGTTCCTGCCAGGGTGGAGAGCAGAGTCTGAACAGCTGGCCAGGGCATATGAGTACCTGAACACCAGTGCCATTCAGAGAGCACATCAAAGGGCTGTGCTCATCAGAGAGGCCTTGAGGGAGAGTTTTGTGCAAGGCCAGCTGTGAGACTCTTCACCTGTGCCTCTCCACAAGGGGCCCCTGCATTCCCTCTGTGTTCCTTTCTTCCCCCACTCCTTCCTTCCCTCCTGTGCCTGGGGGGGGGGGAGGGAGAAGGGGCGGAGCTAGGAGCTGAAGCCACGAGAGGAGGGCTTGCATTCCATCACAGAGGTGAGGGAGGAGCACATGGCCTCATGCTGGTGCACTGGGTCCTAGACAGCCTTCTGCTGCTCCCGGTTAGCAGCCCGCTCCTAGCACTCCTCTTCGAGTCCCCTGATGAGGCACTGCAGTCAGGCCATCTGCTCCCTCATTAGGTCTTTCTGGGTTCATTTCCTCCTGTGGATTCTGTGGAGTTGTGCAGATAGCATGGGAGGAGGGGGACGCACCAAGCTCACAGCTGGCCCAGCTGTGAAGAAAAGTTACAAGGGCAGTCATCCCAGGAGACAACATGTATGAAGCCTAGTGCTAATCTCTGAGCCGACACTGAAGGTCTCAGTTCAGATGATGACAAGGCCACCTGTTGGCTAGACAGCGGGCACTTTCCTGCAGGGGCACAGACGTCCCAGGGGAGCATTGCTACACCTACAGCCTGGGCACAAGCAGGCATGGAAAGGTGCCGGCCAGGCCAGGAGCTTGCGGGAGGGATGAAGGGATAGGGCAGCTCAGTTCCTTCCATAGTTCGCACACGCCAGGTCTGGCACTGGCAGCATCCTGCAGAAAAAGAACTTCTAGCCCTGCCTGCTGGAGGGGGAGGTTGTTGGAGGAGGTATGTGTGAGTGGCAGATGCACTTTCCAGAGAGAATGCTCTGGGATCCCCTCCACTTCCTCCATCTGGCAGGTTCCTATGTATGGGATCAGTCTCCTCTGCATCGCCACACTTGATGGGGAGTAGATGCTGACTGAGTGCAGGCATGAGCCTGTGCTGTGTGAGGCACTGCTGGGTGGTTTCATGACTTCAAACTCCTTAGTGATGGCTTTTCATGGGAAGGTGTCCCACCGCAGAAGCTGAAGTATGCAGGCCTCTCCAGGAACCCTGTGAGAAGGAACGAGGGGTTCTGGTGTAAGAGCGTCATGGGGCTGAGTGTTCCAGACTGTGTAAACACACATGCACAGGCTGCGTGTGACCCTCAAGCCGAGTAGGTCAAGCAAGGCTCATGTAGCCCATCGCATCCCGTCACCTGCCCCTGTGTGTTTATAGGGAAAGTTATAGAACTCACCTGAAGTGCCTTCCCTGGGATTGTCTGAGGCCTGAGAAACATCCTAGGAGGAGGGGAGTGACTCTAGGATTGCTTGGCTGGTCTCCTTCTCCTCTTCTTCCTCCTTATCTGCAACCCTGCCCTTGTGGACGCTGATGCCAGGTGTGTCCTGGCCAGACTCAACAATGACAGGAGAAGGAGGTGACTGGCCCCCCTCCCAGGATGAAATCAAGCTATTCATAGTAGCGGCAAGTGTGTGGTGCCACCCTGGAGCATCCACTCTGCTCCCTGGCCTTGTTGTAGACCTGCCAGAGCACTTTCATCTTCATCTGGACCTGGTCAAGGGTCTAGGTGTGGCCTTTGTTGGCCAATCTGGTGGCCATCTGGCTGTAGACATCATCATTCTGCTTTCTGGTACGGAGATCCTGGAGGTTGGCCTCCTTTCTCCAGGCTGTGATGAGGTCCAGGATCTCCTCACCAGTCCAGGACAGAGCTCTCCAGTGTCCCTGGCCAGAGGCAGCTGAGGATGTTACAGAAGTGCTGGCAGCCCTGGGAGGCTCTGAGGGAGCATTGGGATCTGCCATCACTCCATTGGCTCCTACTGTATTGCATGGAACTTGCCAAGCTAGCCATGTGCCTCAAGACCTTCTCCTGCAGCCTGCTGTTTTAAGCTCTGCAGGAAAAGGGGAGCAGTGGAGATGCCAGGTGTGGGCAGAGTGGCCACAAGTGCAGCTGTGAGAGTCTGCTGGAGGCCAATTATTTCGAATTAGCGGCACTGGATTGTCCAAGCTAACACTATTTCAAAATAACAATTTCAAAATAATCTTTATTGCCTGAGGAATAACGGGCTTGGTAGTGTGGCTGCTCTGCTTGTTATTTCAAAATAACTCCCCAGTGTAGAACAAGGGCTTAGAGAGTACTCTTTAGCACCCAAAAGGGCTCTAGCACACTGTGTAGCTACTTTTGACCAGTGACTAAGTCACCTCTGAATCTTATCTTTGCTAGAATAGTAGAGTAAATACACTGAGCTTTGTAAACCCTTTCCTCAAATCATTTTTTTCAGGGCTCTTTTAATGCTCCCCATAGGCATCCAACTTGAAGTAAGTCTATGGGGCATTACTTTTCATTTGACCAATGCCACAAGCTTGACAGAGTTTTACAAGGTATCTAAATCCTGCCTAAGTCAGGCACCAAAGCAGATATGGGTATATTTGCTTTCTATGGCTCAATCCCAGGTATCATGCATGTCATATTTTCACAGAGCTTTATACCCTGGTGCTAGGAAGAGAGACAGAGAATGCTAACTCATAACGGCTTCTATGACAGAATTTGATAATTACCTATATACTGCACCTGTGCAGAATTTCATATTTCGGTTCTTCCTAGACATTCCCAAGGCCCATCCTTCGTATCTCAGTGCCTTTTTATTTTTTCCCCTCAGTAAACAAAAAGAAAGTTATGTCCTATTATGAGCACAATTCAAAAAAAGAGAGAAGCAAGTATATTAAGGGAAATATAATGAGAAGGAATATAGCTAGTTTATATTCTAAATTCATTTTAATCCCTGTAAGTATTAAAAAACCCAACAAACCCTTGTTTATGGAATCAAAGCATTGTTCAGTATTTGTCAGAGGAAAGAACATTCTGCTCAGTTATTTGGCTAGAGGCGATGAAGTATTGTAGGCTCCTGTGTATAGCACAGAATTTTGTATTTTTGTTGCTTCCTCTGTGTATGGAATCCAGATTACATTGTCTCCATGTGACTAGTGATAGAATTTATCATACTACTTCCTTCTCAGAAGGAAATGTCTCCTATTTATTCTCATCCGATGAGAGTAAAACATAAGTAATAAAACATTAGCACACCCAGGGTGCCAACTTTTTAATCAGTACATTCCTTTCTCACAAGCATACAAATTGTAGGTTTTTTAAAAAGCATTTTTTATATATTTTAAAAGCTCACATTCTTGTAATTAAAGATTACACCTTTAAAAATCCTCTTATAAGAATTACTTTGAATCCTTCCACTTGATGAATAATCAGCAGAACTTATATATTTTTATTTGAAGTCAGGATTCTGGGCCCGATTCTTCTGCCACTTGAGGTCAATGGGATCTTGATTTTAGTCATTGATTTCAACAAGAGGAGAATTGGGCACTTTCTATTGTAAATTAGTTCTCTGTGTATGTATAACTATGCTTGCTTAGGAGGGGGCAGGGTGTTATCTTTCGGGTTTATTATTTCAAATGCCAATTACTAGCATTTGTCCCACATCAATGCACTCTCAAGGCACATGAACCCAGATAGAGTAAGCAGGCTCTGTACACCTGGACTCAAGGTCTGAGTAGATCATACTTACCCCCCTTCATATCTTAGGGGAAAAGTGCTGTCCAAGCCCGGTAGCCCCTGATATTTTATTAACCTGCAGCTTAAACTAGAAAAAAACAGGAATGGAAAATACTGTTGGAGAACTGGGGCTACCTTCAACTACTGGCAGCCCAGGTGAGCAGATGTTAGGATGAGTTCAACTCAGGTTTTTCCTTAGTTGACTCAGTCAGCATTTAGCTCTGTACCTGGTAGTTCCTCATTAGGACTCCAGTGCACTAGCCAGATTGTTGTTAATTTCTCCCCTCTACAGTCTAGAGACTCAGGAAGTGAGTAATCCTAATGAAGGGTCAAGAGACTCCAGCCTCTGGGGGTTCAGTCCCCTTTGTACTACAGGCCCACCTACTCCTCTGGAGTCCAATCCAGGGACACCATATGAAGCAGTGAAACTGGTTTCTCTTAAACCCGCTTATTGCTTTCCTGGACTTCTTCCTACCACATCTATTTCACTTTCTGTAGTCCTCTTCTAGAGATCCAGCTACCTGGGCAGTCTCTCATCACTCTGTTGTTGAAGGACACAACTCACAGTAGCTCTCAACCTTTCCGGCAATCTCTGTTCCTGTCAAACCTGCAACCTGTTTTATCTTCCCAACTATTCAGGGCCACCAATTAGCTTCATCTAAGGAGGCAATAAGTCTCCCTGTTAACCCTTTACTGGCAGGGAAAGCAATGCCAATGATAATATGCAAAATTTCCGGCTTAACAGTGCTGCTTGAACGTTAGCTTTTGTATTTCCTCGCTTCTTGTAACTATGTACCCTTTATGTTTTAACAATGCAGATTTTTGCAATTAATTTGCCAGTTGGTTTTGCTTTCTAAAGATAAAAAAAAGAGAAGGAACAAATTGCCTGTCTTAATAACTCAAGCACTTAAATGGTTCCAATTAGCATTTGAAATTAGTTATATATTAGCAATTGAGAAACTTCTGGTTTTAGATACTTGTCCAGATCTTGGGTTATCAAAAATGTGTCCATTGAAATCAAGTACTGCATAAAATATAGGGCGAAACAGAATGCCCTATCAGCTGCATGTCTATTGCTGCATTTCTTCTGACTCCATTAGCTTCAATAGTCAGTGGTTTGATTAAAATAATGTAATTCATTCCTGATTAATGCCCCCTAGACTGCTTGTTATCCAGGATTGACCAGGAAACTGGAATGCAAAGCATTCTTATTTAGGCACTAGCAGATTTTAGGATGAAATAATTCACTAAGGCTTTACATTTTGGGCCTGATCCTGGAAAGATTCATAAAATTTAGAGTCCATTGTATTAAAATTTAAAGGTCATGTATAGATGATCAAAGAACTATATAGAACAATGAGGTGGACAACAATCTTTTGGGACAATATGTATCAAGCTGTTTTCCTGGGGAATTTCTAGGGGTAGGTCAATGCAAATTCCCCTTCTTCCCATCCAGTTGCACAAACACCCAGCCTTTTGAAGCTATATCCTGAGGAAGCGACCATTGTCTGCTGATTATCAGTTGCCAGGGTCTCAGGATCAAAGACCCAACCTGTATAAAGGAAAGTCAGAAATATTCATAGGAGTGTTTGTTCTGAGTAGAGGCTGTTATGAAATGGTAACCACATTAAAAAGTCTTTGATGGGGTTTTAAGAACTGACTCCTACCAGAGCAGAAGGTGATCTCTGGCAAGCTTATTAGCACACACATTTTATTAATATGTTTTTGCTGTAATGCTTTAACTTCATGAATAAATGTGCTTGCTTATAAAAGGCCGTGTGGTAATTTATACCTGCTGCCATTTACAATCTTAGAAGAGAAAGCTAAGCTCAAATTCTGGCCTGTTTAGGTGGTCTGGGGTGCTGGAAATATCACAGTGTGAGCCAAGAACTGCATAGCCTGGAAAAAACCCAGTCCAAGAAAGAGAGAGACACAGATCTCTACCCTAGAGAGGTGATGGCGGAGGATCCTGGGGACTTGAGCGAGTGCCCTTTAAGGACCGTGGACAACAGATGCAATTGCCCTGAATTGCGGCATTTTATAACTTTACTTATGTGGGTTGCCAGGTTGAACTCCACAGAAGTACTCACCCAAGTAAAGTTACACACCTACTGAAATCTTTGCAGGATCGAGGTCAAAGATTTGTAACGAGGTTGTAACAAAAACATCTGTTGCATTTTTCATGCTGGAAATCCCTGCACCTATGGAGTAAACCATCCTCTCAGTTTTGACTTTGGATTGTAAACTCTTGTAACTGAATTATTTGTTACTGACATTAATTCTATAGTCAATTGCTGTGGAGCATGTTTGTTTCTGCGGCAGAGGTAGATTAACCTGGACAAGTGCCAAGCATAATGGTGTTTTAGTGCTTTTTGTTATGGAGGTCTATAAAGCTTTGAGAATCCTATAGATATTAGTAGAAATGAGGGCATGGTCTGTCCGTATTTGCTGGTGCCTCGTTTTCCAGAATGAAGTCACTTAGCACTTCTTATGACTGCACCACCATGAGGGGGATATTTGTAATGTGGTGTTTACAAGCGTAAGTGCTCAAATGGGGCTTGATCCAAGAAGATACTGAGTGTCGAGGGGCACAACCCCTCGGTCGGGACCCCCCTCATTCTGGCCCAGCAGCCCAGTCGGCCCCAGTCTTTAGAGTTCCCCCTCTTGGGGTAAATACAGCCTTCTGGCACAGTCTTTAGGGTTCCCCCTCTCGGGGTAAATACGGCCTTCTGGCACAGTCTCTAGGCCTGCAGGTCCTCCTGGACTCTGATGTGTTGCAGAGGGGGAGGATAGGGGGACCTGGGCCGTCCCTCTCCACCAGGTCCCAGCCCAGGGCCCTATTGGCAGTGATCCGGTCCACTGGGTGCTCAGCAAGGGGTTCCTCCCCTTAACCTGCTGAGCACTCAGGGTCCTGTTACTCCCTGCCCTGGGCTGCTTCCTACCTCCCCGCTGTTCCCTACAGTTGTGCCTCTCCACGGTCCCTGGATCTGGGCTCAGCGTGGCGGCTGGGGCTGTAGCGTTGGCTCTGGCAGCGTCGACTCCTCTTGGTCAGGAGCTGGCCTCGCCGATCCTTCCCTCTCAGCTATCAGCCCCAAGTGAGCTGGCTCGGGGTCTTTTATAGTGCGGCTCACCCGTGAGCGTGCCTTGCAAGGCCATGTGGGAGGGGCAATCTCCGCCAGCTGGACCGTCACTCACAGGCTCACTTATAGTGCAGGGTGGGGCCACCCCGTTACACTGAGTACTCTCAGCCTCACTCAGCAAAGCAGTTAAGGGTGGGCTTCATTGTGTTACCTTGTGCTTCGTGCGTCAGGGTAGAAGTGGGTCAGTTGCTCTAGGGCCTGAGGCAATTCAAAAGGGCACAGGGCTCTCAGCTACTGCTGCTGCTATCACAGCAGCAATGGCGGCCAGAGCCTCAGGCCCTTTAAATTGCTGCTGGAGTGTCGCGTGGCATGCTCTGGGCAGTTCTGACGGCTGCCTGAGAGGGGACGGGAGAATGCATGCTGAGGCAGCGGTGAGGGCTGTCTGTTTCCAGCCCTGCCCCTTCTACCCAAGGTCTCACCCCTTCTGGGAGTGCAGAGCCAGTACCCGCCTCACCTTGCCCAGGGGCCTGGCAATTCTGTCACCGCCTCCCCCCCCCCGCCTGCATTGCCCTAGAAGGTTCTCAGGGAAGATATAATGTGAACTGCTGAAATAAAAATTACCTCTGCATATCCTTGTTCCAAGAGAGTAATAGTTATGTCTGTGAACTCACAATCTATAGACCGCAGACTTAGGCTATGTCTACACTACAGAGTTTTTCCGGAAAAACAGCCATTTTTCCGAAAAAAAATTGAATTACATCCACACTGCAATCGCATTCTTTAGAAAGAAAATCGAAAGAACAGAGGGGGTTTTCCGACATTGGTAAACCTCTTTCTATGAAGAAGAAGCTTTTTTCCGAAAGAGCTCTTTCAGAAAAAGGCGTTTGTGGATGGGGAAGAGGGAGTTCTTTCGAAAGAAGAGGAAAGAGGAAAAAGCACAGGTGCCCTAGTGGCCATTCCATCCATAGTAATCCCAGTTTAAATGTGAGAATAGCGTCCATTCAGTGTGGATGCTATCTTTTGAAAAAGCAGATCGCTTTTTTGATGCACTTTTGCTGTGTAGATGCTCTCTTTCAGAAGAAGTTTTTTCAGAAGATCTCTTCTGGAGAAGCTTCTTCTGAAAGAAGCCTGCAGTCTAGACGTAGCCAAATACACAAAGATAATAAAATGAAATAGAGAGAAATATTTTTCTCTTATTCCTTTCAGCAATAGTTCACTTAGGGCATGTCTACACTGGGGAGTTATTTTGAAATAACTGTCTTTATTTCAAAATAACAAGGCGAGTGTCCACACTACCAAGCCTGTTATTTTGAAATAATGGGCTTGTTATTTCAAAATAATAACTCCTGCTTATGAAGAGGAATAATCTTATTTTGAAATAGTTATTTCAGGAGTTATTATTTTGAAATAACCTGGTAGTGTGGACATAGCCTTAGGTACTACTTGTAATAGGCTGGAAACAATTCTGACCCTCCCCCTGCAAAAAAAGTCTCTTTCCTTCTCAGTGGTTTGGCAGGACCAAGGATTAAGTTTCTTAAGTTACTGCTTATTGACTTCACTGAACTTCAACTACTCCTGACTTTCGGTTGTGTGAGGGAGTTCATAATTATACCTAAAAGATGGGGGAAATGAAGATAGCCTTAGATAATTAAGTGGTTTATTGGTGTCAACATGATAACAGTAAAGTGATCTCTGATGAAAATAAAATAACAGCTGATGAAGGGAGAAGAGGTAAGTTTTTGGATTTCTTGTCACCAGAAAAGTTGTACATATAAATATTCATTGTATTTTCATATCCATGCTGTTACGTTATTGTTCCAAGTCCCAGGAATTGACAGAATAGGTGAAATTTCCCTTAGTCAGTTGCAAACCTTACCATCTTTGTCAAACCTGAGAGTCATAACCTGCTAAGTACATTGTCTTAACTTTGGCATTCTTCCTGCTTTAACTCACCTCAGCAAACTGACACATTCAGGAGTATCAATGGACTCCAAGCTATAATAAAGTGCAGTTCTACACACATACAAACATACCCTTCTCAAGTGGATAAAGGTCAGTTAAAATACAAAGGACATCTCCTATCCAAACCAGCCAAGGAAGGTGTGGGATTGGTTACTGACACTTGGAAGGGGGATTGGAGCTCTACTCTCATCTCCCACTTACTTTATTCCTCACACCTCTGTGTGTTTCAATGTCCATATTCACTCCACTTTCTCCAACCTTGTTCACTATTTACAGACTACTGCTCTGTTTTGCTGTGCTGTGCTGTGCCAACATCACCACTACTGTAGTTGCAGCATTTAGTACACAGCCACTTGTCTAGCCATCAATACACCCAAAGGCAATTGTCCATTATAAACATCTGACTTATGCTGGTTTGCATATTGCAGGTGATATACCGAATATACAGTATAGTCTGGCAAGTCAATGAAACTAATTGGTGATTGTTTACTAATGCACTCTTCACTGGTTTTTTTTTTTTACATAGCTACATTTGATTGTAAATGTAATCCACATCTTGATATTTCAGCACTGAAATGTAAATTGGTACCATTTAGTGCTTCACAGTTTAAATAACATTTGGGATTTATCAGAGAGCAATCATTCATTGGGAAATAAGTGGAAAAGTATTTGTTAGCAAATTTTTCCTAATGCTGGATGTTATACTCATGTTTTATGTGGGATCAAATCCTGCTCCATTTGTAACAGTGAAGTTGGCCATCTGAAATTAATGAACTGAATTAATCCCAGGTAGAGCTCCATAGTTCTCAATGGAGTCACACAAGTGATATATTTGACTCACTGGTATTATGTGCTTCAGTGAAGGAAGCAAAATTGTTACTTAAAAAGGCATATTCACAGCCTGTGGAAGGAAATGAGTATTTCCTAGCCTTCTGATACCCATACAATCTGAGCATTTCATCACTCTGGTTCCTGCACAACCTGAGTTCCATTCCAGACCTTTGTCAGGATCAAAATCAAATCCCCGAATTCTATTTTTGGTGGCATCTAAATTAGGAGACATTTGGTTAGCTGCTCTCTGCACTGCTCCTGTGCAGCTGAAACTTGGATGCTATGTTTAGTTCTGGATTCCATGACAGATGTTAGCAAATTTTAGGATTTTCAGAAAGAGGAACAAAAGTGACCAGAATTGAAGAAATTTATTTATAAGGGAAGATTTAAAAGAGACTATAGATTATCTGAGATGGCAATTAAAAGTATATGGAGGCATAAAATAGTTTACAGATATTTGTAGAGAAAAATACAATACATTACTTATTGCTTTAACAAGAGGTAACAGGATGAAATTAAGAAACAGAAAATGTAGGCTGAATGTTAAGAAAAATATTGTTAGTGGGATATAGTTGTATTATGTTGTGGAATAATATCCCTAGAAAATCAATGAAAACCCTGCCACTTGGTATATTTAAAGTTGGGATAGACAACACAAGAGAGAAACACATTTAGGCAACAATTCAGCACCAGCTGCGGGTTAGAGGGACAACTTGATGTAGTTGAAACTAGCTGAATTTGAAGTTTAATTAAATCAATTATTCATAAAGCCATATTCCCACATTTTTTCGTCTACCATGATTAACAATGACCTAGTAGGTTTCCAGAGACATAGGCCAGAGTCACCAATCTCATTTATTTCCAGGTGTTAAATCTGCCATAATTTGGGGAATTTTAGTTTGGT
This sequence comes from Rafetus swinhoei, assembly GCA_019425775.1. Taxonomy (NCBI): domain Eukaryota; kingdom Metazoa; phylum Chordata; order Testudines; family Trionychidae; genus Rafetus; species Rafetus swinhoei. The sequence continues at coordinate 158,415,889 of CM033424.1, forward strand.
TCTTGGGGCTATATTTTTTTTTTAAAGAAAGCTGTTATGATAAGGACTGTAAGTCCATGTCCTCAGCTCTCAGGTCCTTGTGCTTGGATGTGGCATTTGACTAGGCCATCATCTCTGGCATACCCTCCTGGAGTTTTCCTTAGACCTCTATCTTCTCCTGACTGGTATTCTAGGTGTTCTGTGAATTGGGCCTATGGCTAGGTGACATAAAAGTCAAATATGTCCACTAAAAGTCCAGCTGATCTTCAAACTAATAGTCTGTCTGCCCCTATCAATTCTCAATGTAATTCTCTTATTGACTCTACGTCCAGACTTCTTTTGCAAGAGTGTTATCTGCTCCCTTAGGGCATGTCTACACTACAGCATTATTTCGAAATAACAAGATGAGCATCCACACAGTAAGCATGTTACTTCAAAATTATTTTGAAATAATGGGCTTGTTATTTTGAAATAATAAACCCTCATTTCATGAGTAATAATGCTTATTTTGAAATTGCTATTTTGAAATAGTGGTAGTGTGGACGCTCCACTATTGCTATTTTGAAATAGCTCCTCCCCATGGCCATTCAAAGAAATTACTCCCCAGTGCTTCCTGGGGCTCCAAACTGAGGTAGCACATAAGGGAGCCTGCCTCAGACTAATTTTGATGCTTCCCTGTTGTGTGGACATGCTATTTCAAAATAGTAATTTGGGGAGTTGTTATTCCGAAATAACTTATTTTGAAATATTCTTGTAGTGTAGACATACCCTTAGTGTTCTTCTCCATTATTACCTGTTGGGTTAAACCCCATCCAAGACTTCTTTCCATTAAACAGCCCAATCACCTCTATAGTTTCTCTGATTGTGCTCCCATCCTCTACTTACAAGGTCTAGCTCTGCCTTCTCAGGCCAATACGCAATTAGTTAATCACTCCACTAAGTGCGGAGTGATTGGGGCTCTTTCCCTTTCCTTGCAGATGATGGCAGTTAATCCTGGGGTTTTGGTTTGAATCTATCACTACTTTTTCATCCCTAGTGTACTGCATGTTATTCCATGATCTACAATATTTATATATTTATAAAATGGAGGCTATTTTCAAAAGGCCTGAGGCTCTCTTATGAAACAGGTAAAGGGAATTACTTTATTTAAAAACAGAATCTACTAGAAGGACTGAATCCTGCAAAGTAATCTGAATAGGTAGACCCTCATGTCTAAACCGGGACTCTATGAGCATGTGTCAGCCTGCACAAATAATTTTGCTGGACTGGAAATTTAGTGATCAGCTGTTTCAGGAGAAATTCAGTCCCAGCATGGAATTAGATCAGTGCTAAGGCTAGCTGTAAAATTTCCATTGACAATTCTTTCTCAAGAAAAAATGGTTTTTAATAAAACATACATTTGCATGGAAAGTGCTTGCTTTCTGAAAAAAAAAATTCATAAATTTTCAAAAAAAATCTGGAAAAATTAAGTTTTAGTCAAAATGTGTCAGATTTTGGATGAAAGTTTTCACATGCTGAAAAATGAAATAAATTAAGGTGATTTTATTTTATTTTTGGTGGTAACAAAATAAACATACACATTTCCCAATCAGCTTTGATTAATAAATTTCCAATTAGTCTTTGAACTGTAACTAAGGTTCTCACATAGAAAAAAGCCCTATGTATTCTATCAAAAACCAATTATTTACTTTCAGCAGATTATTAAAGCAAAATTAGTTACTTAAAAATAAAAGGTTTCTTGCACTGACTGAAAAAATGAATTAAAATGCTAGTAAACTAGATAGACCATATGGCTAGTGTCAGCCGTGCTATATATAGATTTCTCTCATGTCTACAGTACAACACTGTGCAATTTCTCACTCATGACAAATCTCTGTTCATTCACAGTCCACTTCTGCTCCATCTGCTCCATCATATTGGCTAGCATGGTCACTGAACATGCTGTATGGCTGGATGGCCCAGCATAGATCTGTGTGTGTATGAAGAACAGAGTATTTATTGATTAAATGGTCAATATGGGGCTTGCAGTATGAGAGATGTGCCCAGATTTGCTATTGCATGCTGTCTGAGCTTGATTGTTGTATTTTGACCCATGAGAAAAGTATGAAAATGCATAAGTTTGCAGTTACTGCAGCCAAAGAAAAAGTTAAAGTGGGGAGTGGTCTGTAACTGCAGCAGATGAAAAACTACCTATTTACTCCTGGAGTGCTGAATTAGACCAGCTGCAGATACTGTACTCCTTCAATATGAAACAGTATAAAACCATAACTTGCAATTAGGGTTGTAACCTGCATGGATTGTATTCAGCAGAAGGACAAGGAGTGGAGACAGTTTTCATTTCTTGAATTTCAGAAATTATATAATATCAGAGACTGACCTAGCTGAAAATTCTAGTCAATAGCTTCAGTTCTTTTTACTCAAGGATCTTGAACCACTTTCTAAACACCAATCAAGCTTTACAACTTCTCTGTGAGGTACCCAGGAAGAAAGGAAGGTAGAAAATGGTGGTGATGGGTCCATCCTTCTGGCAAATGGCAACTTTCCTTTTTACAAGAGGTTTTTCTGTGAAGATGGCAATAATTACGTAGGACCTGGTTACTCCTATTGAAGTCAGTTGCAAGGTCAGATGGCTAGATCCTGCCCTGAAACCACTTTTAAACCAGTGGATCCAGCCTCTTGATGATGTCCTGGAGGGGACTCTTCTGACACAGAATTGCCCTAGAAGCTATTCCTTTCTTCTTTGCAGTCCTTGGTGTATTTGGGTGTGTCTAAGGAAAAGGACATGGGCATGTTCATCCTTCTGCCCCAAAGTCCACAGTCACTTGGGGCTTTTGGCACCTGGCATAGATTAAAGCAGCCTGAAGGGTGCTGTAAGGCACCCCTGAAGAAGCTCAGCACTAGAATGACAACACGATCAACACAAAGGTTGTTTAAAACCAACTTTAGTTCCTTGGCCCTAGCTAGGGCAAGCTGAATTGGATGCTTCACTACCATATTCACAAACAATGGTATATATGGAAATTGTCTAACAGGATAGCTATCTGCCAAAAGCAGCTTTTCTATTTATAGATTAGGTAGTTATCACTCAAATTGACAGCATTTTGAATATTAAAAATAATAATTAATACATTATTTATAGTTTTTAAAATGCCAAGATTTAAAATGTTCATTGTAACCTCATTTACACAATGTGTTCTGGGGGCACTAGCCACACTTGGATAAACATAGAGTGACCACGGAAGCAGCAGGCTGTTGATTATTTATCAGTAGAGATATGCATGTATGTGATCTTATAGAGATGCAGCATGGTCTAGTGTGTTTTGTACTAGGCTGGGAACAGCTGAGTTCTAGTACTTGCTTGAACTCTGATGTTCTCTATGACCTTGGGCCGGGTATAGTATCTGTACCTCAATTTGCCCCATGGGTAAAAAGAGGGGAATTAGTTAACTACCTTACATAGAGGCTGGAAGGTTTAGTTTTACTGTCTTACTATGCACCCCATGGAAAGGGTAATGATTATTTATGTCCAACATGTCCCTGCATCCAAAGGGTTTGCAGTCTAATTTAGACAAATATGAGACATCAGGGAACAATTCCATCATGATGGGTTTGTAGCAGTCATTGGGGAATTGATTATCCTACTTGTAGGGAAGCTTTTCAAGGATTAAAGCGTGTTTTAAGAAAGGATTTGAAGGAGGAAAAGGGTGTGGTTTGCCTCAAGAGAAAGCAAAGGCAATTTGAAGTATGTAGAAGAGGAAGTAAAAGAAGGGAGAGAGAGAGGAATAAGGGTAGATTTTTGTGGGGATTTCTGCTCCCAAGGAATAAAAACACCAATGAGTTTTTCTACCAATGTGATTGTGGATCAAAGGGTGCAAGGTTACACTCTTCGTCTGTAAACACAACGTCCCAGTCTAGATTTATGAGCAAGTGGACCCTGCCCACATCTCTGCCCTGTCACAGAGCATATAAAGAAAGGAAACAATCTCACTTCAAGTCACTGGAGTCTTACTGCCCATTTGGGTCAGAGTCTGGAATAATTTAAATCGGTCAGCAGAGCTGCAGTGGAATGGCACACACATCCCAAACCGAAACCCCTATGACAAAAGGCCATCCAGGGGCTGCAGCTGGAAGAAGCAGGGAGATTTTTAAAGGGAAAGTTTGTCTGGTTTGACTGGTTGAACAGAAAGCTCTATTTTCAGAAACATGATAGACTTTCACTGCATGAGACCTTTGCAATTGGGCATCAGTATATTCACAGGTTAAACTGAAGATTTTTTTGCTGTCTAAATTAATACTAAATCTCTCTTCAGCCAGTGCATTCCCCAGGCACCTGGAAAGGGGCAGATATGACTAAATCCTATTGATGATCACAGTGAAAGTTGTCATAATTATTGATCATGAAATATAGTGGAGGTTTAATAAAGGAAAAGGGCCAGTTTTCACTGAACTCTGTGACAGCAAGAGAGGTAATGACTTTTATAGGCAGGAGCACCAGTGGATTCTCATCTGCTGTTACCTGTTTGACAAGGTGACTCAGTCTGAGCAGCACACTTGGGGAAGATGGATTTGCTGTTTTGCTAAGAAATTTTGAACTGTCACCTTCAGGCACTGCATAAACTTACATAAATGGTTTTCAGATACTACCCTGAGAGGATGACATTCATCATACTAATGGACGTTAACTCAGCTTTAACCAGCCAGGAACAAGCTTTCTGGAGAAGAAAGAAAAAGTTTTCCGACAACAGGATTTAACAGTAATTCATAGTGTATATTAATACAAACACATATATTCTTATGAGAAATATGTGGGTATGTATGTGTCCATGCTCTACCTTCTTTTTTCTCTTTTGTTCATCCAAGACTGGTTAAATGAAAGACCACGGATAACAAACATTATATATGGATAAATGCCTTACTTTTATGGTATCTGAAGTAGAACCAAGGCACCCATACTCAGAGTATAAATAATCCATGTATTAAATAAAAGCAAAATTAGATACTTTTCAGAGCGTAGGCCATGTATATTTGTACGCACACACATACACATGATACAACAGCTGGATTTAACACAAAACTAAATAATGATAATCCAGTTTATTTGCTTTGAATAGGTATAGAAGACAATATGTGAATGGGAAGCATATAGACGTACTAGTGCTGATTTTTCTTCCTCTAGAATGTATATAATGAAGATCAAAAATGGAAAAAAAACCCTGAGGCTGCCTGAGCTGATGGTTTCATTTTCCTTAACATGAACTTGAGAAGCGGGTGTATGAGCCCTTCCAACTTTACTGCATTTTTCCAGGTCATTAAGTACCAGCTACAACACACAGTCAGTGATGATCGTGATGATTCAGAATAGGTGACAGACAGCAGTGATACTGCTGAATGGTTTTTACAGTGCCTTCAGGTAAAGCCTTTGTGCCTTCAAATAATGGCAGTTGAATTAAGTTGCATCTGAATGTGTTGAATCCCCTTCTGCTGCACAGGCTTCTTTGCCAGCTTTGCTAAATCCCATGGCTGAAGTGGGGCATGGATCATGTAATGCTCTTGGGTACAAACTGCTATCTTTATTGAATTTTTTAAATTTCCACCTTCAGTAATATAAAATAAAGAACCTGTAATAGGAATAGCATTCCCAGCATCACCTCTGAGAACTCAAAAGTTTATGAAGTTCTCCTTTCCTACGTTTCTCTTGATCTCTATCTAACCTGTGGATATTCTATAGCACCTATCACTGCAGGGTTTCAAAAGTATAAATGAAAAAAAAAAGGGAATACTGTAGAGATTTAAGACCCAGTTTTCATCTACCTATGTTGCTTGGAACACAGATTTCAATCTGAGCAGAATACACTCAGCTATTCACAGTTCAGGATACATACACAAAGTACTAAATAGCTCACTGTTAGGCGTTTTGGGACCTTGTAAGTGATGACTCTTCATGGTCATTAATATCCTGATTCTCATGTCCCTTGTACCAAGTTTTATCATGTTGTAACCCCACTATGTGGAGTGGAATTACTCCTATTTTATGCAGAGGTTCTTCAAAGGGCAAATTCACCAAATGTGACAGACTTATTCAGGCAAAAATGACTGTTCTGGATGGACCATCTGTGTCGGTTGGAAGATGGATGCATACCCAAGAACAGACTATGTGGGGAGCTAACTGAGGGAATAAGAACAACAGGTTGTCCCAAGATTTGCTGTAATGCAAATGGTCTAGACAGTATTTGGTCCTGCCATGAGGGCAGGGGACTGGACTCAATGACCTCTCGAGGTCCCTTCCAGTCCTAGTATTCTATGATTCTATGATTCTATGAAAAGCAGGTGCAGACAAGATATTTGGAATTGACTCTGACCAATGGAATACCTTGGTAAGTGCTGTGTTGTCATAGTCTCCATCCAGCTATCAAAGTCCGTAACAGAAGCTAGTTCTGACAACTTGAATTGAAAAAAACCATAGGGAGCAATCAGCTCCCAACCAAGATACATACATTTGCAATAACTGCCAAAGACCATGCAAATCTCAGATTGGACTACTCAGTCACATGAGACATTGCAAACCATCTACATCAGAGGCAGAAATTACCACACCCTCTTGCGAATTAAAGGATGCCAGCAATAACCTAAGAAAGACCCTTCAACAAGCAAAAATATATTTCCGATTAGATGATACAGAAAAGAAACAGTAGGTTTCTCCAGGAAAAAAAATCAGTGTCTTCAGCAGTTACAGCATTACGTATTTTTTCCCCGCACATAGACTGCTTTATTTTGCCAACCATGATCATCTTTTTTTCAATATGGTAGTTTTCATCCTCTGTGTCTCTAACTAGGATGATGTGGAAGCAGCATATGGTTCTTTAAATAATCTATATTCTTCCTGTATAACATGCAGTAGATCTCTCTAGATTGTAGAGTTTTCCTAGAAGCCTGCCAAGATCAGTGAAAGCAAGAAATCATTGCAAGGCAGATACTGTTCCTTACAGGAAAATATAATCTCAGGGATTATTCACTGATTTATTATTTGGTCTGAAATCATTGATTTGCAGGTGTGTCTCTTTTTCTTGATAAGTGATCTTGCATTTATTAAGGAAGTATAGAAAACACAGAAAGACACACTGCGTCATCCAATACATGTCTGTGGTGAAATTTACAGAAAAAAAGGGACAAAAGGCTCAGGAATCTCAGTGTGGCTCACATCAAGTTGTTTCCATGACATATATGTTTTTCTCGGGGAGGAGAAGGTTTGTGGAGATTGCCCGAGAGAGAGAGAGAGGGACAGGGGGTAACATTTAAAAAACATTCAAGTGACAGGCTTTTAAGTCCCTTTTTCAAAAGTGACGTTGATGCTTAAGGATATGACTACACTACAGAGTTTTGTTGGAAAAATGGCCATTTTTCCGACAAAACTTGAGGAATGTTCACATTGCAACTGTGTTCTTCTGCAAGAAAATCGAAAGAACAGAGGGGTTTTTCCAGCTTTGGTAATCCTCATTCTACGAGGAAGAGGCCTTTTTGCGGAAGAGCTCCTTCGCAAAAAGGCATGTGTGGACGGGGAAGAGGGAGTTCTTTCGGAAGAAGAGGAAAGAGGAAAAAGCATGGGTTCCCTGGTGGCCATTCCATCCATAGCAATAACAGCTTACATGCGAGAGAGTGTCCATCCAGTCCGGACGCTATTTTTCGAAAAAGCAGATGGGTTTTTTGATGTACTTTTGCATAGTGGACACTCTCTTTCGGAAGAAGTTTTTTCAGACGATCTCTTCCAAAAAAAGCTTCTTCCGAAAGAAGCCTGTAGTCTAGACATAGCCTAAGGTTTTCTCCTTGGTCCACACCAGCTGGGATGTAAATACTAATGAACGCTAGTTTATCTCATTGTAAAAGGCCCATGTAGAACATTCTGGTGCATATTAGAAGTTCTCTAGTGTGTGCTAATGTAGCACTATGAAATGGGACTACATTAATGAGGACTAAGATACTGTATAGGAATTGTATAGACAAATCCTAAATTTCAATAAAAGCCAATGGGACATAGCATTTAAATCACATTTGAAAAATAAATTTAGGAGCCTAAACCACTTGTCTTTGAAAATTTTGTCAGTTTATCAGAGACTTACAATTTGAAGGATCCACGAAGAAAGAAAACACTAACTCAGAGGTGTTGATGCCCGTCTGTTATACTTCTCTTCCTAGCCTTAATAGTTTTGTCTTTTCTGTCTGATACTACTTGTCTGTGCAATATGACCTACCTCTGAAGGGTTTGATGACAGCTTAGAAGGAAAGATAAAGCTATGAGGGGTATTAACTCCCTGTCCATTACACTTTTACTACTGCAAATAAATTTAACCCATCATAGTGAGTCTACAGATGGAACAATGCAATGACACAACAGCTGTTCATCTTTGTAGTCTGTGTCATTACTGTTGCATCTATTCCCAGGGGCACTTTTGCTTTTCAAGCAATATGTGTGAGGCAAACAGGCAGATGTACCAGTTTTAGCCAGTAATGGCCTAGTTACAACTCAAATTCCCCTTTACTGAGCATTTGTTCCTCTTCAACTAGAGTGTAGCAGTGTCCTATACAGAAGAGTATGGCATGTTATGCAGTGTGGGTATAAGTTTCCCTCTGCCTAAAATGGGAAGCATGCCAGCAGCTCACACCTGCTCTGCAGGATCATTGCGTTTTGCAGATGAGTGCAAAGTATGCAGTTAAATTCAGATATAAAAAGCAATGGTCAAGGCTCCAGACTATGCTCTGAAGCTGCTGATTTGCATTGGCATGTTATCATACTTCCCTGGGAAGGGCTAATTAATTAATTATGGGGAAGAATAACTGCTGATGTTGGAATCAAGATTTGCAGCTTTCTCATCAAATGCTTAGCCACTGAAGCAGCTGTTCTCACTCAGGCCAATAAAGCAAGGCTATTAAGTTAAAGGATGACTATATTGTAGGCGATTTTCTTATAGTCTTCATCTTATCCCTGTTGAGCTCTCTGTCTCAACTGGGTCCCCAACATTTCTGTTTCCCGTTAGATTTGACTGACAGATTACTAGTCTGCCCCAATTCTCTCTTGCAATTTAGTTGCCATTTGCTGTGTCCTTGCCAACTTTAACTAGATTGCCAGGAAAACTAGAGCAGAATAGGTTGATGTTTGTGTGTTAATGCTTTGTGTCAGGGGAAGGGAGACAAGGCCCTGGGTGTCTTGACAGACCTGATGAAAGTGTCTATTAGAATTAAGCCAGAATCTTGCAAAGTGAAGGGCAAGCACATCCATTTGTTAGTGCTCCACTAGAACTATAAATAAATAATATATGATCAAAGGTTGGGCATCAGGAAGCAATTTTAAAGCTTTTAGCTTCTATGAAATGGGAAGAAAGGAACATCAGAATGGAAGGAGAATGGGAAGATTGACTAGGTCTGCTCTTTTATTTTATGTTCACCACTATCATATGAACCAGAATGCTCTGTACTTCTGCTAAGCTGTATTGCGATGAATTGTACGCCCAGGATCCTTTGTACTCATGCTAAGTTTTGCTGTGGAAATATACTAATAGTTAAACTGTTTCAATCTTTGTTCTTTCTATGTACTAAGTGTGTCAGAGGTAAGATGCATGTGTGATGGCATGGACCCCTTGGACTATCACATGATGAGATACCACTGAGCTTTCCTTTTTTGCCAACTTGGGCACCCTTTAACTGTGTCTTGCTGAGCCAGGTTCTTAAGCATCCTCCGGCACACACATAGGCAGGGCCACACCCAACTGGAGAATGATACAGACACTCAGATCAGCTCTGGGACTCTTTTTGTTTCCAGGAATTTTTCAAGTATCTCTTTGGGTGGGGAGGTGGAGGAGAAGCAAACTGAGGAGCTTGAATGTTTTCCTCTACCACCTGCTATAGGATTTTCATGAGGCAGGAATCCTTTGTTTGATTCCCCTATCTCCCAGCATTTCAACAATCCATGATGGAGGTTAGTATCAGGTGACATGACTCTGTAGCATCACAGAATTCATGAGTCAGTGACAATATGGAGCATCCACAGAAAGGCCAAGCCTTTTCACAGTCCATTATCCTGATTGGCCATTAGCCCTGTCTGGATTTTTCCTTGTACCTAAATCGTTAGCAGCGGGCGTCACCCAAAGTAGCATAATTGAAATACAGGTACATAATCAATATTCCTAACTTCAGATACAAAATTGATACAGGCATACAAGTAGTATAATCCAATTCAGTGAATCATAACCATTCCAATGATACATTACATACATTATCTTGCATAAAGCATAATAGTTTTGCCACATTCATATCCTATCCATATTTTCATAAAGAATATGGAGTATAATGTCTCAGTACGTTCTGTTAAGGAATATTTATGTTTTAACTGTGTGCAGGTGTAATTAGTGCCACTTGTTCTCTGCAATCTACTAATATCTGAAATGTTATTGTGTATGGACATCATTGTACCCTGAAAAAAGATATGAAATTAGATGAGAAAACTGCATTAATTTTCTATTTATCATAAATAAACGGGGGCATAAATATGTGCAAAATTGGGTTGATTGTTTTTAAACATATTGCAGCTGCTGCAAACCTGTTCTCCAGATTTGGGACTGTATGAATGTCTCTGTGCTGATTTGTCTATGTTTAATAAATTGAGTGAGTGAAGTTATCTGAAGTCTTATTAATGATAATCTACACTAAACCACTAATATTTACAAAAAAATCCCCCCAAAACAAGTAGTACTGTGCCACTTTAGTGTATGTCTAGACAGTGGGGCTATTTTGGGATACTGGAGGTGTCCCGAAATAGCTACCCTGCGGCTTTTAAATGCATCAGTTATTTCAAAATATTTTTTGAAATAACAGGTGCACTATTCCAGCATCCCTGTACCCCTCATTCCATGAGGGTTAAAGGATGTCTCAAAATAGCACGTTATTTTGAAATTTGGCACTGTGGAGACACACCAAATGTTGAAATAAGCTATTTCAAAATACAATCGAAATAAGATACGCAATTTGCATAGCGTAAATTGAGTATCTTATTTTGAGTTTAGGGTGCTATGTAGACACACCCTTAGTGACTTAGGGTATGTCTACACAGTAGGGCTTAACTCGAAATAAGCTACGCAAATTGAGCTGTGTCATTTGCACAACTTATTTTGATATAGCTTATTTAGAATTTAGGAGCATCTGCATAGCACTTATTATGAAATAGAGCACTCTTCCTCTGACTTCCCTTACTCCTCATACAATAAGGGTTACAGGAGTTGGAGTAAGAAGTCCTCCAGCTTGACAGTATTTTGACATTATTTCAAAATAACTGCCTGCTGTGTAGTCGTGGACTAAGTTATTTTGAAAGAACACTAGTTATTTTGAAATAATGTTGTTGTGTAGACATACCCTTATGGTGTGTCCACACAGCACCCTAAACTTGAAATAAAATCCACAATTTGCGCTACACAATTGCATATCTTATTTCTATTTTATTTGAAAATAGCTTATTTTGAAATTTGGTGTATCTACAGTGTGCCAAATTTCAAAATAACGTGCTATTTTGAGACATCCCTTAACCCTCTTGGAACAAGGTTTATGGGGATGCTGAAATAGCACTCCTGTTATTTTGAAAAATATTTCAAAATAACAGGCATGTTTAAAAGATGTGGGGTAGCTATTTCCCCCACTGTCTAGTCATACCCTAACAGATGTATTAAGACATAATAAGCTTTCCTGGATAAAACCCATTTCATCAGATGAATTGGAGTTTTGTTTATAGAGGCATAAGGACAACAAAAGAAAAAGGGTATTTGTGTAAATAAGGCTAACCAAGTCACAGTGTAAGTGGCTCATTCACAGCAATTCCTGTGGAAATGTGGTGATCTGGAGAAGAGAAATTGCTTTAGTAATGTGTTAGCCAATTAAGATCCTTAACTGTAACTCTAAAAGGGAGATAGCTGAACTGGAATTAATTTGTAAATTCAATGCTATCAATACTATCAATCATTTTAGGATTGAATAAGGATCTTAACTGGTTAACACATTCTACATTCTTGATATCCACATTTCTACATCAACTGCTGTGAATGAGCCACTTCCATCCTGACTTGATTAGCATCATTTACATAAGTACCCTCTTCTGTTGTCCTTTTATATACCCATTCCTTTTTAAACTCTGCTCAAATTCATCTGATGAAGTGGGTTTAACCCACCAAAGCTTATGCCCTAATAAATCTGTTAGGGTGTGTCTAGACTACAGGGTTTTTCCAAAAAAAGTAGCCTTTTTTGGAAAAAACTTCACCTGCGTCTAGACTGCAGCTGCATTCTTTCAAAAGTAAATCGAAAGAACGTGGCAGTTTTTTCGATCACGGTAAACCTCATTTTATGAGGAATAACACCTTTTTTTGAAAGTGCTCTTTTGAAAAAAGGCGTTATTGAATGCAAACTGTGCTTTTTGAAAGAGAGCTTGTAGTCTAGAGAGCTTGTAGTCTCTTTCAAAAGAGGCCTGTAGTCTAGTGTCTAAGGACCTGTCTACGCTGGGGAGTTATTTTGAAATAATTCCCTTTATTTTGAAACAAGGTGAGGGTCCACACTACCAAGCTGTTATTTTAAAATAACAGGTTGTTATTTTGGAATAATTACTCCTGCTTATGAAGAGGAATAAAGCTTGTTTCAAAATTATTATTTCGAAATAGCGTTAGTGTAGATGTTCAGCTGCTGTTATTTTGAAACAATTGGCCTCCAGAGGCCTCTCACAGCTGCCCTTTTGGCCACTTAGGCCACACACTTAACAGCTTCACTGGTTCCCCTTCTCCTGCAGAGTTTTAAAGCTGAAGGTAGAAGGCAAAGGTCTTGTGGCACCACACCAGTCCTGACAGCCCCGTTCTTCACAGCACCCTCCTTTTGTGGAGCCATGGTAGACCCCAGCCCTCCCTCTGAGCCCCCCACAGCTTCCAGCATGCCTATAGCCATCTCAGAAGCCCTTGGCCGGGGCAAAAGAGGGCACCGGCCTGGACTGGTATGGAGATGCCAGATCTCATTGAGGCCTGGGGCGAGGAAATGAACATCCAGGATCTCTGCCCCAAGAGGCAAAATGCCAAAGTCTATGGCTGGATGGCCATCAGCTTGACCCAGAAGGGGCAGAGCTGCACCCTGGACCAGATGCAAATGAAAATAAAAGAACTCCAGAATGCCTACACAAAGGCCAGGGAGGAAAGTTCATGCTCTGGGGTGGCACTTCACTACTACGAGCAGCTGGATGCCATCCTGGAAGGGGAACCAGTAACCACCCCCTCCCCTTGTCAACTCCAGACAGGACACACCTGTCATCAGTTTCCATGAGAGCAGGGTTGTGTAGAAGGAGGACGAGCAGGAGAAGGAGCAGGCCAGCCTGGGTCCATGCCCACCAGCCAGGAGGTCATCATCTACCTGGAGCTGGTCCCCTGCTTCCAGGATGTCTCCCAGGGCTCAGACGAACCTGGGGAAGGCAGTTCAGGTGAGTTCCATTACTTTCCCTATACATACACAGGTGATGGGAGGCGAGAGGCTGCACACACCTTGCTTGGCCTTCTCAGCCTGGGGATCACACAGCAGCCCGCACATACAGTTGCGCAAGGAGTGCCTGTCCAGAGCAATCAGCCCCATGATGTTATCACACAGGAACCCCTTACTCCTTCTCACAAGGTTCTTGCACAGGCCTGCCTTACTCTGGACTCCATGGTGGAACACCTTCCTACAACAAGCCACCCCTTATGAGGATGGGATCATGGATACACACAGCACAGACTCATGCCTGCACTTTCAGGCAGCATCTGCTCCCAGTCAAGCACAGTGATGCAGCGGAGACTGACCACATGCCCATGGGAACCTGCTGTGGGGGAGGAGGAGGGACCCTATTACCACTATCTCCAGAAAGCAAAATCTGCTGCTCACACACACCTTCCCCAACTCCCTCCTCCTACTTCCTCTAGTGGGCAGGGATAGAAGTTCTCTCTCTTTGGGATGCCACCACTGCCAGACTCAGCGTGTGCAGGACATGGAAGGAAGCTGAGCCACTGTGTCCCTCCCCACCCACTCACAGGCTCCCAGCCTGGTCGGCATCTTCCCATGCCTGCATGTCCCTGGAACACGGGGGTAGCGAGGCTCCCCTGGGATGTCCGTGCCCCTACAGGAAAGTGTCTGCGTGTAGGCAACAAATGGCCTTGCTCAAAGCACATCACGGCCTGAACTGAGACCTTCAGTGTCAGCTCAGCGATTAGGGCGAGGCTTCATCTCCCAGGATGACTGCCCTGTCACTTTTCTTCAAAGCTGCACCAGCTGTGTGCATGGCACCTCCACCACTTCCCCACGCCATCTTCCCAACTCCGAGAGACCCGCAGGCTCAGGTGAACCCATGAGGACCGGGCACAGGAACACCTAGTCTGCCTCCGTTCCCTTAGCCAGAACTTCAACAAACAGTGCCGGGAGCGCGGGGCTGACCATGAGCTGAGGAGGACTACGTGGCAGCAGCTGTCATGCCAGGCCTTGTGCTCCTCCATTACATCCGTCATGGAGTGAATGGTCACGTGTATGGATTGGTCCACCAGCCACCTCCCCGTCCCCGCCCTCCCAACTCCCAACCTCCACCCCCCTGGCTTCTCCTCCTAGACCTCCCAGGAGCCACCATGGCCTGTGAACACATGACGGTGGGATCTCTCAAGCAGCCAAACCTTCCCAAGGTACCCAGCCCCACCTCCAAGCCCCTGTCCTCCCCTCCTCCACTCTCATTCCAGATTCTTTCTCCAGTCCCTTCCCTGTTGTATATCCCCCAAATAAAAATAACAGAGTTGTGTTTTCTAAACAGAAATGCGTTTTTATTTGGTCTACAGAGATGTGGGGGGGGAGAAGGGGGGAAGTGGCGGAGGTGGGAAGGGAAGGCAGAGGAAGGGAGGGGTGGAAGAAGAAAGGCATATAGGACAATGCAGAGGCCCCTTGTGTGGAAGCCCAGGGGGAAGAGTCTCACAGGTGGCCTTGGCTGACACTCTCCCTCAAGACCTCCCAGATCAGCCCAGCTCCCAGCTGACAAATGGCAGCGGTGCCCAGCTGCTCATAAGCCCTGGCCAGCTGCTCAGCCTCTGCCCCCCTACCCTGGCAGGAGTCCCTCCCTTGCTCTCATAAACTGTGGAGCACGCAACAGGCCACCATCACTTGGGGGATGTTGTGCTTGCTGAAGTCCAGGCAGGTGAAGAGACTCTGAAACCTCCCTTTGAGGCAGCCAAAGGCACACTCCACCACCAGGCAGCAGCAGCTGCTGAGCCTGCCATTGTAGGGCTTCAGCAGCTAGTTGAGCAAGGGGCAGGCTGTGTCTCCCAAGAGGCACATGGGCATGTTCACGGCCCCATCCCTGATGGTGCAGTTGGGGAAAAAAGTGCCAGCATGCATCCTGTGGAAAAGGCTCAAGTTCCAGAACATGCGGGCATCGTGCGCCTTCCCTGACCACCAGCTGTTAAAGTCCATGAACCGGCTCTTGTGCTCCATGAGGGTCTGCAGCACTATCAAATAGCACCCCTTTCTATTTATATATTCAGAGGCACGGTGGTCGTGGGCCAGGATAGGGATGTGGGTACCATCATTAGTCTCCAGCAGCTGGTGAAGCCCATGGCAGCAAAGCCCGTGATGATGGGATCCACGTTGCCCAAGGTGATGTCCTTCTGCAGCAGAATGGCGTTGATGGCCTTGACCACCTATAGAATCACAGAAACAAAAAATTATAGGGTTGGAAGAGACCTCAAGAGGTCATGGTGTCCAACCCCCTTCCCAAAGCAGTACCAACCCCAAGTAAATCATCCCAGTCCCTGGTGCACTGCCAGCATTTTGGTTACTTGCACCTCTGATGTTATGGGGGCTTGCAGCAGCCAATGGCTTATTGCCCACCCTGAACTAAGTGGACACCGGGCTGCTGGAGACAATGTTATAAAATGAAGGTTCTTCTGAACAGCTGTATTTATTAAAGATCCCATGATACTTTTTGAAAGAATGTCTTAACCCTAACGTTCTGATCAAATTCTAGTTTGTACGATTGCATTTTTATACCACTTTCTTTGCAAGTGTGTACAAATGAATCGCAATACTATTGCTGTCTACACTTTCTGTGCAGGACTACTATGTATGTTAACAGTTGCTTGCCACTTTTACAGGGGACATTTTTATAGTGGACAGACTCGGATGCATATAGACATATTTACAATTAATCATTTATTACAACTTTTAAAGGTATTATAGATATGGCTGTTATGCGATATAAAATGTAAGCATTATCAGTGTATAACCTAGCTCTTCCTGGTGTTCTCAAATCATCCTGGTTGCATTTTCCTGTATTTCCATTTACTATATATTTTAGAGAGAGTTTGCCACCCTGGCCTGACCCAACCAGCATCTGCATACCTCCACCTCTGCAGGTCGGCCCCAGAGAGAGTTGGCAGGCAGCCTGGACACACCTGCTCCTGCCAGAAGACAGCTCCAGGGAGAAGTCGGTGGGCAGCTTGTGTGGCCCTCCACTGCTCTGGGCTGGCTCCAGGGAGAATCTGGCAGGCAGTCTGCATGGCACCCGCCCATGCCAGGGAGAAGCTGGTGGGTGGCCTGTATGAGTGGCCCATCCCAGACCCGGGATAAGATAACCTAAGATACAACCACAGTTGCTCCAATCCCTCAGACAGAGACAAACACCTACAGGATCTCTATCAAGCATACTTAAAACTACAATACCAAACTGGAGAAGTGAAGAAACAGATTGATGGAGCCAGGCAGGTACCCAGAAGTCACCTACTACAGGACAGGCCCAACAAAGAAAGCAACAGAATACCAATAACCTACCGCCCCTAGCTAAAAACTCCCCTACACATCATCAAGGATCTACAACCCATCATAGACAACAATCCCTTGCTCTCACAGACCTTGGGAGGCAGGCCAGTCCTTGCTTACAGACCGCTCCCCTACCTGAGACAAATACCACCAACTTCATATGCCACAACAGAAACGCTCACCCAGGAACCTATCCCTGCAACAAATTCCGTTGCCAAATCCGTTCACACATCTACCCTATTGACACCATCCCAGGACCTAACCACATCAGCTATACTATCAAAGACTCATTCACCTGTTTACTAATGTGCCAACAAAGTCCTTCTGCCATGTGCATCATACAAACTGGACTGCCTCTACATAAAAAAATAAATGGACACAAGTGAGACATTAAAAATGGCAACATAAAAAAAACCAGTGGGGGAGCAGTTTAAGCTCCCTGCACACACAGTTTCTGACTTGCAAGTTGCTATTCTCAGTCTAAAAAAAACCTTCAGTATCTGTAAGGAGAAACTGCTGAGCTGGAATTCATATGCAAATTTCACACCCCAAGAAAAGGTTTAAATAGAAACATGGAGTGGTTCTCACATTACAGCAAGTAATTTCCCCTTCGCATACTCTCACCTTCTCATCACTGATGGAGATGAGCCTCTTCCCCTCTGATTTAATTAGCACTGATGTCATACTCCTATATCTGTATCTCTTCCTTTAGCATCTGAGGAAGTGAGATGTATCTCACAAAAGCTTATGCCCTAATAAATGTGTTAGTCTTTAATGTGCCACCAAACTCTGTCTGAGATGTGTTCTAGATACTACTTCTCAAAGTTCTAACTGTGGTATCAAATTTTATATAAAAAAAGACCCCAGTAGTTTATATCTAATTCTTCTATTTTAGTAACCCTGACAGGTAATAGTTTTTTAAACTACTGTTTAGTATTATAATGAAAGTTGTAGTTTAATCCACCCCTATTTCTTGCTTACTCTTCTGTATTTTATGACTACTGAGGGTATAATTCACAAGATTAACTCAAATTATGTGCTATAAGAAATATTTTAGCTCCTACTTTAAATCAAACTAATGCAGTGAGAAAAGAAAACCATTAATTTAATGTCTATGCTGTATTGAAGATAAATCTGCATATTGAGTTTAGGAAAATTTTGTAAAGATCAGCAGTAGAGGTGTGATTAAACTCTGTTGTTTTTTCCATAGCCTTATTTTTTTGGGTAACCCTGTATATTAAATAGCACAGACTATTTATTAGCTTGGACCATATTTCTGTCAAGGCAAACAAGAAGTCATTTTAATTTAAAAAAAAATTTTTTTTTTTAATTTCTCCTGGTCTTTCCTTTATACAGGGAATTATTGCTTCTATAACACTGATTCTCAGGTCATTTCATGAACAATTTTCCTTCATCCCATGTTATTATTCCTAATAACTCTCCATTTAAAATATAGATCTTATTGTTTCGCAATTAGATCAGAATTGGGAACTCAAATGGTCTATTCTAAATTTTGCCACAGAAACCATAATTAAGATTGCAGAGCCTGGGTACTCTGTGCAACTAAGTTCCCCCTTTGAGCTCACCTGTGAAGGTAGGTGACAGTGAGGGGGAATGGCCTCTCTTGGAGAGTGACAGGGTCGGCCGGCCATGCAGATACAGTTACAGTTCCATGAAGCCCTGTAAAGTCTCACAAGATCTACACCAGCATAACACTTCCTGGGGAAATCAGTTTTTTTAGTCCAGGACACTATTCATGGTAATAAGGCAAAAATTAATTAAAGACAGTGTCAGTATTAATGTTGGTTATTTTTTCCTGTTATGGTTTTGCCAAATTAACATTACTAGTAGTTTCTTGTGCTTTATGACAAAAATATATTTGAGTTGGACTTATAATTAAGCCAGTTTATTCAATTAGAATCAGGTACCTCAGCAGGACCATGTCTCCCCTTCCCGACAGCTTCCTAGATATCAGTGATATAAACCTCCAAACCACTCTCCCTCAAGTCATCAACAGCTACCAAAGCTATCCAAAGTAATGGTGCCCAAGGACAAGTCCTCCCTCCAGTGGATCTAGGGGTGTGGCTACACTACAGAGGGGTTTTTTTTTTAAACAGCCAGTTTTCCAAAAAAACTTCAATTACGTCCTCACTGCAATCATGTTCTTTCAAAAGAAAATCAAAAGAACAGAGGGGGTTTTCTGACAGCGATAATCCTCTTTCTATGAGGAAGAAGCCTTTTTCTAAAAGAGCTCTTTTGGAAAAAAGGCGTGTGTGGACGGGAAAGAGGGTTTTCTTTCAAAAGAAGAGACCTCCAGGAAATAACACAGATGCCCTGGTGGCCACTCTGTCCAAAGTAATCACAACTCTATAGTTCCTGTCTCCTGGTCCCTCTTAAAGCTGCAGGCACCCTGGACAAGCCTTGTCGCAGGAAGCTGGCTTGAGAGCAGCACCCTGACCGCGCAGCTCTCCCTGCCACAGGCATTGCCAACTTGTCCCAGCTTCAAGCCCCCCGAGATCCTCCTGGCCCTCACAGGGAACAGCCCCAAGGCTCCCAGGACTCACCCAGAGGGACCAAGAGGCAGGCACCCTCCTGGTCTGGAGTGGAGATCCTGTCCCTCCTTGAGCTGTGGGGCAAGGAGGAGACACTGCAGGATCTCTGCTCCAAGTGGCGAAACGCCAACATTTATGGCTGGATGGCCGATTCCCTAGTGGAGCATGGACACCCACCCTGGACCTTGGAACAAGTCCGGAGTAAGGTCAAAGAGCATGAGGGCCAGAGAGTACACCTGCCCCTATTACCAGGAGCTGCACCAAATCCTGGGAGGTGGGGAAAGGTTTCCCACCCGTCATGGTGGACTCTGGCCTTGACATGCCCATCGTCACCCAGCTGGAGGTCACAGTGGAGGAGGAGGAGGACCAGAGACAGCATGAAGAGAAGGAGGCAGATGATAACCACTCCAGGGCAGCAAATCTGGCCACTATCGAGTCCAGGTCTCCCAGGTGGATGACCCTCCACAGCAGGTTGGAGTTGATGGCCCTCACAACTGCAGAAGGAGCCAAACACACAAAACAGAGAATGAGCAAGAGAGTGCCTGAGCCCTTGGGAGGTTGCCCACCTCCTTCCAATCCCCTTCCCCCCCTCAAACACCCAGGAATCACCCCCTATAAGGCCAACCCCACAGCAGCAGGGCTGTGTGAGGGTCAGACGGCACCCCCCAGGATGGGCTTCCCGCCCACCTCCACTCCACCCCCCAGATCCTCCAACCCTCCTTTCCTGATGGTTGCCCTTTTCCAGGACTTCCCCCCACCCGTGCAGGGACTGCAGCCTCAGAGTGCCTTTCCTCCATGAAGAGGGCCCCGATGATGGACTTCTCCATGCTGAACTGGTTGCCCACCTACCGGTAACTGTCTGGGGTGGCGAGCTTCCAGACAGCGATTGCGACACACTTGTCCAGGGGGATGGCAGGCCGCAGATGGGCAGGGGTGAGCCAGGCACACAGCTCCAAAAAGGTGGCCTTCTGCATGCAGAAGGTTTGGAGCCACTGCTGGTCATCCCACCACCCCAGTCGGAACTGGTGTCCAGCCTCCAGAAATGTCTCTCCACTGAGGGTTGTGGTGGCAAGGGCATTGCCCCCGCACCAAGAAAGAGGGTCCCCAGAATAAGCTCAGGGTTGAGCTCGGTCAGGACCAGGAAGGCAGCCAGCACAAAGTGCTGCAGAAACTGCAGCATGGCTGTGTGGGGCCATCGCATGCCCAGGGGCAGCTCTGGCTCCATGGAACAAAGGAAAAAGCTGTGGTGTCCAAAAAAGCTGGGCAACCACAACAGGCACTGCAAGACCTTTGCTGTTCCTCGAAGGGGTAGCAAGCACGGAGCAGAAGCAGAGAAACGGCTGTCCAGGGGGTTCCCTTTAAGTGCGTGTCTCTGCTAGGCTCTGACACCAGCACTCAGAAGCAACTGGTGACCTAAAGCCCTGCCTGAAGTGGTTCTGGGTGGCCTTTTATGTGAGACAGTGTCTAATCAGTCTGGATGCTCTTTCAAAAACGCAGATCACTTTTTTCAATGCACTTTGGCAGTGTGGACATACTCTTTTGAAAGAAGTTTTCCAGAAGATTTCTTCCAGAAAAGCTTCTTCCAAAAGAAGCCTTCAGTCTAGACGTAGCCTATGACAGCTACCTAAAACGTTACATACACACATTCACAAAACTTCTTTACTTAATATTTTTATATGACATGTACTTCCCAAAGGCCCAAATCAGACCATGGTTCCATCTTGCTGGGAATTGTACGCACATACCCCTGCCCCCCCCCGAAATTGATATGGTATTTGATATACCTCATCAAAAATGTTTATGGATATTTTAAGTGTTGGTCATTTGCTATACATTTTGGAGGTCTTTACTATTCATTTAGGCTATGTCTACACTGCAGAGTTTTTGTGCAAAAAGTCTTTTGCAGAAAAGTTCTTCCGCAAAAACTTCTTGTGCAAAAGCACGTCCACATCTCAAAGCGCATTCCTTTTGTGATGCACTTTTGCGCAAGAGAGCGTCCACACTACATGGACACTCTTGCGCAAGAAAGCTCTGATGGCCATTCACAGAATGGCCATCAGAGCACCTGTGCTTTTTCAGATAGGCTTTTTTTGCGCAAGAAACCCCTGTGGAGTGTCCACATATGCCTTTTTGCACAAGAGCTGTAGCACAAAAAGGAGTTATGCCTCGTAGAAGGAGGTATACCTACACCTCAAAAACCCCTCTGTTCTGTCGATTGACTGTAGATTTTCTTGCGCAACAACGTGCTTGAGGTATGGATGCTCCACGGGCTTTTGTGCAAAAACCTTGTAGTGTAGACGTAGCCTCAGTGAATGATCTAAAGCCCATTGAAGCCAATGGAAAGACTCCGTATGATATCAGTGGCCTTTGGATTTGGCTGCATGGGTGAGAGTCTGCCCACAAATATGTAGCATAAATTGCTGCATGTCAGGCATGATCAGCCGTCATGCTTGAGTTTGTAGCCAGCCCAGGGCCAGATTTGTGAAAGGTAACTGGCAAAACATATTTTGTATATGAGAGAGCAGGATGGAGGTCTGGGTGCTGGAAGGTTGAGAAGTTTGTTTTCCCCTGGCTCTTTTAAAAGGTTACTGTGATCTGTGAATAAAAATAGAGTAGCCTTCTTCTTTTATAGAGATTTTGCTTGGAAAGCTCAATTTATTTAGAAATCAAGACAGATTGATGCTGTTCCCAGAGAGTGCAGATAGGCGGATTTTAAACTGTAAACCAGGAGTCCTTATCTGCTGATTTTTTTGTCTTTCCATTGCATCTATCCTATGCTAATTTTAGGTCTGCTTCCTTCATATCCTGTTTTGTTTTGTTTTTCCTCCCATTCAGCACTGATTTCCCATTACGCTGTGCCCTTTTAGTACATATTTTGCACTTATGACGCATCTGTTCTCATTTTGCTCCTGTGAGTGCCTAAAAGATAGCTAAATTCATCTCTAAGGATGAGTGCTGAACAGGTGCAAAATAAGACCAAAAGTAATGAAATGGGAGGAAGAAATCACAGAATTTTGCTCAGTCAGGATTTTCCTAATATATGTAAAGCCATCACTCAGGCACTACAAGCTTCTCATTTATGCCGTTTGAAAAGTGAAATCTTTTGACTTAACACATTGTAAGGAAATTTGGAAGTGGGAGATATTTGTTCTCTGTAGCTGATCGTCAGAGCTTTGTTAGCATATCTGGGGGATTTAAAGCCTGGATCGAGGAAAGACTCTTTTTTTAATCCAAGAGGCAATATTGAAAATATAAATGTATATAGTATTTCAGAGAGCAATTAAATTTATTATTTCATTATCAGAAACAGCTTTGAATATTATTTTGGAGCAACACATTTGTACAGAGAACTCCACATGAGTTAATATACTGTGCCATGTTAATATGCAGGTTGTACCTCCCTAAACTGGAACTCTGGTCTGGCAACATCTGTGGTCCAGCAGGAATATGGATGTTCCTGAACCACAGAGCCCAGACACAGGGAAGTCTGGTGGCTGGGCTGGGAGCACGACAGGAGGGCCAGCAACTCGTCAGGGGACCTATGATGAGGGGACAAGTGGCTCAGTGGGGAACTGGTAGCTGTGTAGCTGCAACCCTAGTGGGGGCAGTGGGGCTGACAGCGACTGGGGAACTCTGGCACTGATGGCAGTGGGACTGGTGGTGGCTGTGGAGCTCCACCCTGGAGAGGCCTGGCCAGGTAGGCTGCAGGGGGGCTGGTGCCGAAGCCCAGAAGTTTTGGGGCCAGGCCGGGGCTGAAGCCCAAACCTGGGGACAGCAGGGCTAGGCTCAGGCCAGAAGCAGTAGGAAGGGGCAGCGGACTGGGATGCCAATAGCATGGGACCTCCCCTGCTCCGGCAAATCCCCTTGTTTGTGACTGGTCAGGACCCAAGGGTGCTGGACAAGGGAGGTCTAACCTGTACTATCTTGATTCTGATTTCACTGACATACATTTTTCACTTCCATAGTGCTGCTTTCCTCTGACACTTCTCTGGCAGCATAAAACACCTGTAGCTAGTTCCTGCAAACTACCACCACCATATGGCATTATCCCTGGCTGTGTTTTGGCTCTGATTTCTAACCACAGCAGTTTCTACCCCCTGTCTACTCTGTGCTGGTGTAATGGCTCCTAAGAGCAGAACTTGAAGGACTAATGTAGAAATTTGTTAATGAGGTTCTTAGGCTTGTATTATTCAGGAAGAGAGACTAGATCAGTGGCTCTCAACCTTTCCAGACTACTGAAGATCTTTCAGGAGTCTGATTTGTCTTAAACACTTAAGAACATAAGAAGGGCCATACTGGGTCAGACCAAAGGTCCATCTAGCCCAGTATCCTGTCTTCCAAAAGTGGCCAATGCCAGATGCCCCAGAGAGAGTGAACAGAACATGGAATCATCAAATAATCCCTCTCCTGTCACCCATTCCCAGCCTCTGACAAAGGCTAGGGACACCATTCTTACAGATCCTGGCTAATAAGTATTGATATACCTATCCTCCATGAATGTATCTAGTTCTTTCTTGAACCCTGTTAAAATCCTGGTCTTCACAACCTCCTCTGGCAAGGAGTTCCACAGGCTGACCATGTGCTGTGTGAAGAAAAACTTTTTTGTTTGTTTTAAACCTGCTACCTATTAATTTTGTTTGGTGACCCCTACTTCTTATGTTCTGGGAACAAGTAAATAACATTTCCTTATTCACTTTTTCCAAACCAGTAATAATTTTATAGACCTGTCTCATATCCCCCCTTAGTCTCCTCTTTTCTAACCTGAAAAATCCCAATCATTTAATCTCTATTCATATGGGACCCATTCCAAACCCCTAATCATTTTTGTTGCCCTTTTCTGAACCTTTTCCAATGCCAATATATCTTTTTTTGACATGAGGTGACCACATCTGTATGCAGTATTCAAGATGAGGCATACCATGGTTTTATATAGAGGCAATAAGATGTTCTCTGTCTTATTCTCTAACCCCTTTTAATGATTCCTAACATTATTTGCTTTGACTGCTGCTGCACATTGAGTGGATGTTTTCAGAGAACTATCCACAATGATTCCAAGATCTCTCTTGAGTAGTTGTAGCCAAATTAGTCCCCATCGTATTTATGTACAGTTGGGATTATTTTTTCCAAGGTGCATTACTTTACATTTATCCATATTAAATTTCATTTGCCATTTTGTTGCCCAATCACTTAGTTTTGTGAAATCTTTTTGAAGCTCTTGATAGTCTACTTTGGTCTTATCTATCTTGAGCAGTTTGGTATCATCTGCAAATTTTGCCACCTCACTGTTTACCCCTTTCTCCAGATGATTTATAAATAGGTTGAATAGGATTAGTTCCAATACAGACTCTTGAGGGATACCACTAGTTAACCTCTCTCCATTCTGAAAACGTACCATTTATTCCTACCCTTTGTTTCCTGTCTTTTAACCAGTTATCAGTCCATGAAAGGATGTTCCCTCTCATCCCATGACAGCTTATTTTACTTAAGAGCCTTTGGTGAGGGACCTTGTCAAATCTAAGTACACAGTACTTTCTGGATCACTTTCTGGAAATCTAAGTACACAGTATCTACTGGATCACCCTGTCCACATGTTTGTCGACCCCCTCAAAGAACTCTAGTAGATTAGTAAGGCATGATCTCCCTTTCCATGTTGACTTTTCTCCAACAAATTATGTTCTTCTATGTGTCTGCCAATTTTACTTTTTACTACAGTTTCAACTAATTTGCCCAGTACTGAAGTTAGACTTACCGGTCTATAATTGCCAGGATCACCTCTAGAGCCCTTTTTAAATATTAGCTCATGTTAGCTGTCTTCCAGTCATTAGATACAGAAGCTGATTTAAAGGACAGGTTACAAACCACAGTAAATGGTTTTGCAATTTCACATTAGTGTCCTTTAAGAACTCTTGGGTGAATGCAGTCTGGTTGCAGTGACTTGTTACTGTTAAGTTTATCAATTTGTACCAAAACCTCCTCTAATGACACCTCAATCTGGGACAATTCCTCAGATTTGTCACCTAAAAAGAACGGGTCAGGTTTGGGAATCTCCCTAACATCAGTCGTGAAGACTGAAGCAAATAATTAATTTAGTTTCTCCACAACGACCTTATTGTTTTTAAGTGCTCCTTTAGCATCTCAATTGTCCAGTGTCCCAACTGGTTGTTTAGCAGACTTCCTGCTTCTGATGGCCTTAAAAAACATTTTGTTATTACTTAGTGAGTTTTTGGCTCACTATTCTTCAAACTCCTTTTTGGTTATTCTTATTATATTTTTACATTTATTTTGACAGAGTTTATGCTCCTTTCTACTTTCCTCACTAGGATTTAACTTCCACTTTTTAAATGCCTTTTTATCTCTCACTGCTTCTTTTACTTCGTTGTTAAGCTATGGTGGCACTTTTTTGTAGCAAGGCCAGCAGCTTGACAGGTATCAGAATGGAGCCCCCATCTCTAGTCCCCCCCACGCAAAACTTGCCCAGTACTGCTCTCCAGAAGGTGCTTCTTTGGGGACCAGGTCCTGCATCTTCTCTGGTGAGGGCATCTCTCTCTCTTCTGGCCAGCTCCTTATATGCTGGGCTACCTCAACAAGCCACACTTTAATTGGCTACTAAATACCTCTTCCTAATGGGCCAGTGCAGTGCACAAGCTCCCTCCTGTCTGCATTTACTCCTTCTGGCCAGTGTGGTGCAATCGGCCCACCACACCTTAAATTGATGACTTTGTGAACCTAGACCATGTCTGTGACTGATATAGCTGTGCTGAAGCCTCTGGCCTATGCCACAATTGGTGAGGCACTTGAAACTCATTTTGTCTGCTTTTTTTCCTTTTCCTAGCATCAGATAGTCTGTCCCATTGACTTACAGTGGATTTATGCCTGATTTGCACCCATATAAGCAAGATTCATCTCAGGCCCATTATTTTTAAAAAAATAGAATGAGCTTTTCTTTCATATGAAAAGCATCGAGTTGCTAATGCAATCTGGGTGATATTGACCTCTGTGCAGAGGGCCAGCAAAGGGCCTATGTTATGTATAGTCCTAGTCCTCACCCAAGGTCACCTTTTCAGCAGCTTACACCAGACACAGCACTCCCTACGTATTCTGATTGGCACGCCACAGACAGTTTTACTTTTTTTAATTAGTAAATTTTAATTTCAATAAATGCTTCTTACTGAGAGAATCCCAAACTTCTAGGACAGTGTCATAGTGATAAAAGGGAGCTAAAGATGGAAAAGTCCACTTAGTGTGGTCCCTATTTTCAATCTGAATCTGACTCCCCACATATTTGATCCACAGTGCTCATGGCAGAGTAAAGAGTGGGAGGGAAACATTCACTAATCATGAGAATGGATGCTTGAGACTGGATTGTGGATGCCTGAGACTAGATTGTGCTTGGCCCTTAAAGCCTGGTCTTCACTACAGGAGGTCAAATTAAGATATGCAACTCCAGCTATGTTAATTATGTATGTGGAGTCAACATCTTAAATTGTGTTTCTGCAGCATTCACACAGTGGGATGTCAATGAAAGCAAACACTCCCGTTGGCTTCCCTTACTCCTCATGAGGATTAGGTGTATCGTGCTGATGGGGGTGCCCTTTAAGTTTGATTTAGTGGGTCTTTACTAGCCCCGCTAAATTGAACCCCGGAAAATTGATGGCAGCAGCGCTGATCTTACACATAGTGAAGACATAGTCTAAGTGTTTCTACGGAGAAGAGACAGCACAATGAGATTTTTGTATGTTGCACCCTGTACCATGCACAAGTCCAAGCACCATGTTAGCAGCCCTTTCAAGTGACCCTGGAAAGCAAGCCATCTGTCACAGGGTGACCTTGCCTGCCCCCTCCGGAGGACAGGGGTAGGACCCCAAGTCTCTATGTACAGTCGCGGGTTGGCCCTTAAAAGCAGGGCTCACTGGCCGGAGTCCCTAGGCAAAGCCGGTGACTGTCTTTTTAATACAGGGACCGCTGGCCTGAGTCTCTATACACAGACAGTGACTATCCCTTTAACACCAGGCCCACTAGCCCGAGTCTCTCTGTCCAGACCTCGGTTGGCCCTTTAAGGCAGGGCTGAAGGGTCAGCGATGGGAGGTCATGGGGGGGGGGCAGGAGTGGAGACACCCCTAGTAGGGGGACCCAGGCCCACCCTACTCTACTGGGTCCTGGCCCAGGGCCCTGTGAGTGACAAGATGACCCACCACTCCCTCGGCAGGGAATCCATCCAAACGTGCCGAGGTTCCCGGGGTGGGAGAGGCTGCTCCTGCACCCTCCCTGGGCCACTTTCTACCTGGTCTGACGGGGTATCTTCCCACATTCTCGCAGGGTCCTCTAATTCCCCAGGGGCTGTTCCTCCCTCGTAGGCAGCAGTGGAGAGCAGGGCCTTGGGGGAAGGGCTCCTTTAGACAGGGTAACCCGGCTAAATCCTGTGAGTTCAGTGCGGGGATGGCTCGCCCCATCACCCCACCCAAGAAAAAAAAGCATCATTCCTACACTACACAGGCCTTTGGTAGCATTCTGTGCAGAAAATTATTAAATATGCAGAGGGTATGTGCACGTGTGTATGTAAGTGTAAGAGACAGACAGATGAATGCAATGCTAAGCCAATAATTTATTTTTTTAGTCCTGAACTTAAACTACATTTTTCAACATTTCTTGCTGCAGTGGAAGTTGAAAAATATTTCGAGTAGATTCTAAATGACATTTTAACAAATGAAACAACACTTCTGAACCGAGATTTTTGTTTTGGCGGAGACTATTAGCTGAATTCAACCCAAATTTGTGATTAATTTCAGTACCCCCCAAAAGGGTTCATAAAGTACAATTCAGCAAAAAATAAGTTTTTAGATTCAATCTTGTCCTGCTTCCTTTCTAGGTTCATCAACTACAGTGCCTCCTTTCCTATAATCCAAGAACGTCCTACCGTAAGGTTGCGAGTATAGTGCGCACTTTTTTTCCTGTTTTTTTTTAACGTCAAAGTCGAGTTGCGCATTATCCATAGGAGGTTTTTTTCAAAGTTTTCATTTGGCGGTTCTGCGGCACTTAATTAATCGCTGGACACCAGAGGTTAAGTTGATTTTTATTAGCATGGACAAGCAACTGTATACACAGTTTCAAAAAGGTAAGTTAAACAAATGAAATCAACACTGCAGCGCAAACAAGCAAATACCGTATGTTAATTGATCTTCTACTCATCTTCAAAGCCCTCGAATTTGCGTTTGTTAGAATCTTCCTCAAACAGACTAGCAATATCTTCTGGGGTATAGCCCTCGACATCTTCATCCAGGTAATACAAATCATTGTCATCGTCGCATACCGGTAATTCGCCCTCAGACGATCCATCCACAGGGCATCATCCTCGCTGCCATCCATAGCATTAGAGATGCTGCAGTTCAGAAACCCCTTCCTTATGATAGCGGGATCAAGTTCAACCCAGACATCCTCTATCCACTGGGTAACATCTTGCAGCATCGGTGTTCGCATACGTCCACCTGCAGTAAATGTATGTTCACCTTCCAACAACCAGGTGTTCCATTTCCTGCATAGTGCATCTTTCATTGGCTGCAACATTTTGGTCATTCCACCAGGAATAATTGCCAAGTCTGTTTTGTCCTGCTGAAGCCTTTTCTTGACGGATGGCATACGATGACACCAAAATGCATCCAAAACTATTAGAGACCGCTTTCTCATAAGTCCACCCGGCCGCTTCGCCCAAACTGTCTGTAGCCAATCAAGCATTAAAGCTTCATCCCTGCTTGAGAATGCAGGGGAGTTATCAGGAAGGCAAAAGCACAATTGGAATTGCAGCTGGCAAGGGATGTGAAGGGTAACAAGAAAGGTTTCTACAGGCATGTTAGCAACAAGAGGGTGATCAGAGAGGGTGTGGGACCCTTACTGGATGAGGGAGGTAACCTAGTGACAGATTATGTGGGAAAAGCTGAAGTACTCAATGCTTTCTTTGCCTCTGTCTTCACGGACAAGGTCAGCTCCCAGACAAATGCACTAGGCAACGCAGTATGGGAAGGAGGTGGACAGCCCTTGGTGGGGAAAGAACAAGTTAGAAACTATTTAGAAAAGCTAAACATACCCAGATCCATAGGCCCTGATTTAATGCATCCAAGGGTACTGAGGGAGTTGGCAAATGTTATTACAGAGCTTTTGACCATTATCTTTGAAAACTCGTGGCAATCAGGAGAGATCCCGGATGATTGGAAAAAGGCAAATGTAGTGCCCATCTTTAAAAAAGGGAAGAAGGACAATCCAGGGAACTACAGACCAGTCAGCCTTACCTCAGTCCCCGGAAAAATCATGGAGGGGATCCTCAAGGAATCCATTTTGAAGCACTTGGAAGAGGGGACAGTGATCAGGAATAGTCAGCATAGATTCACAAAGGGCAAGTTGTGCCTGACCAATCTGATTAGCTTCTAGGATGAGGTAACTGGCTCTGTGGATATGGCCAGGTCAGTGGATGTGATATACCTTGACTTTAGCAAAGCTTTTGATACTGTCTCCAACAATATTCTTGCCAGCAAGTTAAGGGTGTATGGATTGGATAAATGGACTGTAAGATGGATAGAAACCTGGCTAGACTGTTGGGCCCAACGGGTAGCGATCAACGGCTTGATGTCAGGTTGGTGGTTGGTTTCTAGCGGAGTGCCCCAAGGATCGGTTCTTGGACCGGTTTTGTTCAATATCTTTATTAATGACCTGGATGAGGGGATGGATTGCACCCTCAGCACGTTTGCAGATGACCCTAAACTAGGGGAAGAGGTAGATACGCTGGAGGGCAGGGATAGGGTCCAGAGTGACCTGGATAGATTAGAAGATTGGGCCAAAAGAAATATGATGAGGTTCAACAAGGACAAGTGTAGAGTCCTGCAATTGGGATGGAAGAATCCCAAGCATTGTTACAGGCTGGGGACTTAATGGCTAAAAGGACCTGGGGATTACAGTGGATGAAAAGCTGGATATGAGTCAACAGTGTGCCCTTGTAGCCAAGAAAGCTAATGGCATATTAGGGTGCATTAGGAGGAGCATTGCCAGCAGATCTAGAGAAGTGATTATTCCCCTTTATTCAGCTCTGGTGAGGCCAAATCTGAAATATTGTGTCCAGTTCTGGGCCCCCCACTATAGAAAGGATGTGGACGTATTGGAGAGGGTCCAGCAGAGGGCGACCAAAATGATGAGGGGGCTGGAGCACATGACCTATGAGGAGAGATGAGGGATCTGGGTTTGTTTAGTCTGCAGAAGAGAAGAGTAAGGGGGGAATTTGATAGCAGCCTTCAACTTCCTGAAGGGAAGTTCTAAAGAGGATGGAGAAAGGCTGTTCACAGTAGTGAGGGATGGCAGAACAAGGAACAATGGACTCAAGTTACAGTGGGGGATGTCTAGGTTGGATATTAGGAAAAACTATTTCACTAGGAGGGTGGTGAAGCACTGGAATGGGTTACCTAGGGAGGTGGTGGAATCTCCATCCCTAGAGGTTTTTAAGTCTTGGCTTGACAAAGCCCTGGCTGGGTTGATTTAGTTGGGATTGGTCCTGCCTTGGTCAGGAGGCTGGACTTGATGACCTCCTGAGGTCTCTTCCAGCTCTATGATTCTATAATTCTATCTAGTAACCTTAACAAGAAACCTGATTTTCAGAGGTGCTAAATATCCATAACTCTCGGTGAAGTCTGTGGGTACTTAATACCCTTATCTCACAATCTGTTCTCTAAGGATACGTCTACACAGTAGGGCTTAACTCAAAATAAGGTATGCAACTTCAGCTACTTCAATTGCCTAGCTTATTTCGAAATAGCCTAGCTTATTTTGAAATTGGGAGCGTCTACACAGCTCTTATTCCAAAATAGAGCACACTTCTTCCGACTTCCCTTACTCCTTGTATAATGAGGGTTACAGGAGTCAGAGTAAGATGTCCTCCAGCTTGACAGTATTTCAACATTATTTCAAAATAACTGCCTGCTGTGTAGACGTGGACTAAGTTATTTTGAAATAATGCTAATTGTTGCTGTGTAGATGTACCCTAAGAGATATCTTTCCTCTGTGCTTAACTTCTCCATAGCTTTTTAGTTAATGGTCAAATTCTCTTATAGGAGCCTTTCCCAGTATGCTCTTTGGGAAGCTGTCTTTTTTCCCACCAACTTTCTCTTATAGCCGTTTTGAATATTGTACATCTCCTGTTTCCACTTTCCTCCCTTGTGCCTGGAAAGAATGTGTAGGATCTCTTGCGCTTTCTTTTTTCTCATTCCTGGTCATCACAATAACTAGAGAATGTATGTCTATATTTATAAATTTTGCATATTTTTGACACACATGATTTTTAGACTAAAAGTGAGGATCTCAATCCAAAATGTAGCATATTTGCATTTATTATACAAATAGATCAGAAGAGAATCCTTTGGACTTTGCTTTAAGGAAAGTTTATTTCAAGAAGAGATCTTATTAGACAAAACGGAACCATTGTAAAACCTTTCTGTGTGCACCTGGCACTGATCCCTGTGTACTGTCATCATTGCTGAATTGCTACAAGATAGGGTGAGCTGAACAGTCATTAAGATGGTTTTTAGTGTGTGTTGACACTGCTAAAGGGATACAATACTAAAGAAAGATACATAAAAATGGGACTATCAATGACAAGATGTTTTATTGTCTGTATATATCACACAAAGTTAGATGAAGTAACTGGTCACTGTTATACCAGGAGACTGAGTTAGTCAGGCCTCAATAATCTGATTAGATCTGGCAATCACTTTCTTATAAAGTTCTATGGCCTGTACTTCTGTACCAGAGCTCAGCCTAGATGATTATAATGGTCCCTTCCAGACTTAACGTCTGCCAACCAATTCTCCTCTGACAAAACTCCATTGATATCAATTGAACTATACCAGTAGATAATTCAATCCCATGAATTTAATGTTGAGAGTGAAGAATGACTGCAGAGTGCTGATGACAGATGCTTTGTTTTCTATCTGTGGGGTTTTATATAATCAATATGTGAACTTTTTAAAGCAGAGAAAATGAAGCTTTTCCTTTCTAGTCAACATAATTAGGCTTTTATTTGGTTTGGTCAATATTAATTGCTCTATTGCCATCTGTACCTCTGCATGCATCAATGGACTGCTTTCGCTCTTTGCATGCCTCTTTCTCAGCTGTTCTCCAAGACGCAGTCAAGTAATTTGCATCAATAATCTAACATTTCTGAAGCAGCAGAAACATGGGAGTTAAATGGAAAGCAATACAACAGTGTTTCTTAAACTGTGTTCCGCGGCACAGCAGCGTGCCACGAGGCAGTTGGAGGTGTGCCGCAGAGAACAACAGAATTCAAAATGGCTACCCTTAAAGGGGCAGGTTACTTTTTTTCTCTAACTTTCCCCTGACCCTGTTTTTCCCTCAGAAACTTTCTCCCAACTCTTTTCCCACCAACTTTTTTTTTTTTTTGGGGGGGGGGCTTAACAAAAAATCCTTGGTGTTCCTTGTAAAAAAAAAAATTGTTTGGTGTTCCTCGGTCTTAAAAAAGTTTAAGAAACACTGCAATGCAATGTCTGAGTAGAACAGAGAGCGAAAAACATCCTAAGCACATATCAGGGCTGTAAAGTACCCATATCCAAGTCACCTGGAAGATGGCCATTTAAAAGACGCTTTCAGTGTGCTTTTCTTGGTGGTAGCTAGCAGAGATTTATGAATCTGGTACCTGTGGAAAGGTAAAAGATTCAAGTCCATTAGCTCAGGCAACAGAAGTTTATTGCTTTTAGATCCACCTGTCTTATCATCAGTCTCCACTGCTGATTGGAGTGCTGTATGGATTACTCAGTGCCAAAATTTACATTTTGGGGGGCAAGGGCAGTAAGGTTGTTGCATCTTCTGTACGTGTTTGACAGGTGCATGTGCAGTCAAATATCAGAGCTGCTTTCCGCAGTCTTATGACAATATTGTTAACTGCAAATTCAAGAATCAATGGCCTTAGTTTAAAAAAATACCTGAGGAGCTTGAGAGAATAAAGATACATCATCATCAACAACAACCATGGGGTCAACGCCCGTTGGTGTCCGATGCCTTCCTCACTATTCCTTCCCTGTCCAGTGCGGATTGACTTAGTTTCTGTAGACTAGCTCCACACCAATATACCCATTTTCTGTGGGGTCTGCCTCTCCTATGCGGACCATCCATTATGACGAATACCAGGGTCTTAACTTTTCGCTCGCTCATTCTGCAGATATTCCCGAATAGCTGTAACTTCCGTTGTATAACCTTCTGCAGTAGGTTCTGTTTTGGCTGTATCTTCCTATATAATTCCTCAAATAAAGATACACCCAACTATTTATTGCCTAGTTTTAGGCTACAGCTTCCAATCCATTTTAGCTTTCTTCAGTTATATATATTCAATATAAACTGGTGGCTTCTAATGGGCAAGAGCTGAAATCACAAAATCCATTAGAGCAGTTGATGGGCTGGTTTAAAGGACTACAAAGAGATGGTCACACATGTTTAAAGGAAATGCTCTTCCATACTTGCATGCACTCTGTGTACAGAGGTGCATCTGCTATTTCCAGTCTGATAACACAACCCAGTAACGTGTTTTGTAAATAAACCACTAAGTGCAATAATGTGTGTGGGGCATGCACTAACCAAAAGGGAAGTAAGGAAGAGATGGAGTATGGATTCTAGTAGTAAAAGTAACCCAGTTATGCCCTTGAAGTCCACTTCATTACTTGCAACTACTAGGGGCATTACACACATTTCCAGTAATACATAGAGTGGTAAAGAGCTGTGTCAGCTTTGAAATAGAATTTTCCCTGTCCGCTATCAGGACACTGCCACTGCATCAGTTTTCCCCATATATTGACTGCCCAGGATTATGGGCTGGTAATCTATTTGACTTGCAGCCTGATCAGTAAGGATATGTCTACACAATAACATTATTTTGAAATAACTTAGTCCGCATTTACACATCAGACAGTTATTTTGAAATAATGTCAAAATACGGTCAAGCTGGAGGACTTCTTACTCCGACTCCTTTAACCTTCATTGTACTAGGAGTAAGGGAAATCAGAGGAGGAGTGCTCTATTTCGAAGTAAGTGCTGTGTAGATGCTCCCAATTTCGAAATAAGCTATTTCAAAATAAGCTACGCAATTGACGTAGCTCAATTTCCATAGTTTATTTTGAGTTAAGCCCTGCTGTGTAGATGCACCCTAAGAGACATTTCTTTTTGAAGGGCAAAACAATAGACTTCAACTACAATAAGAGTTTTTCTTCCAAGTTCTGATCTTGTCTCCTTCCTTGATACATGCAGGGGACAGGGAGGAGGTCTCCTCTCACACACTCAAGAAGCCGCAGAATAGGAACACCTAAAAATGTATCTGCACAGACCAGACCTTTGGCACACACCACTCATAGCTCCCAGGTCAGACAATTCTTCACTTGCTCCCCACAGTGTCCCACTCAGACACCCTTTTTTCTGCCTCCATGGTCCTTCCTGGGTTGAGGGCCTTCTAGAACTCATAGCTTCTCTGGGTCATTGTGCAAGAACCCTCTGCCCCTGAATAACTGCTTACCCAGAGTCATGAGCAGCTTTTTTTGTTCTCCTGTCATTATGTGTCCCCAAACAGTCAAATTTTAAAGGAAAAGAAAATTGGAGCAGACTTGCACTTATAGAGATAATTAAGAGCTTCCTCAGTACAACTTAATGTGCTGGGCATGCTCACTCTATTCTCCCGTCACTTGAAAAAGAAAAAGCCCAATAGAAGTACTATATTTTAATAACATCCCTACACCTTACATATACCATTATACAGAAAACTATGTTAAAAGACAATAAGGTTAGAAAATCAAGCACTCAAAAAAATTAAAAAATTCCAAAATTAAGGTTACTGTGTATACAGAATAGTGATAGAAATGTAGCTGTGTTAGTCTGGTGTAGCTGAAACAAAATACAGGACTATGTAGCACTTTAAAGACTAACAAGATGGTTTATTAGATGATGAGCTTTCGTGGGCCAGACCCACTTCCTCAGATCAAATAGTGGAAGAAAATAGTCACAACCATATATACCAAAGGATACAATTTAAAAATGAACACATATGAAAAGGACAAATCACATTTCAGAACAGAAGGGGATGCGGGGGGCAGGAAGGAAGGTAAATGTCTGTGAGTTAATGATATTAGAGGTGGGGAAAGGTAGATGTCTGTGAGCTAATGGTATTAGAGGTGATAATTGG
Organism: Rafetus swinhoei; assembly: GCA_019425775.1. Lineage (NCBI taxonomy): Eukaryota > Metazoa > Chordata > Testudines > Trionychidae > Rafetus > Rafetus swinhoei. The sequence goes on from CM033424.1 coordinate 158,451,460, forward strand.
GAAGCTATCTTTGTAATGGGTAAGGTAGTTGGAGTCTTTGTTCAGCCCCCCGCGGAGAGTGTCGAATTTTAGCATGAATGCCAGTTCAGAGGATTCCCTTTCAAGTGCAGATTTGAAAGTCTTCTGGAGTAGGATGCATGTGATTAGGTCATTGAGACAGTGTCCTTTCTGGTTGAAATGGCAAGAAACTGTTTTTTCTTTGTGATCCTGTCTGATATCTGTTTTGTGGGCATTGATTCTTTGGCGAAGTGTCTGAGACGTTTGTCCAATGTACAAAGCAGACGGACACTTTCGGCACATGATAGCATAAATTATATTTCTGGATGCGCAGGACACTCTCCGCAGGGGGCTGAACAAAGACTCCAACTACCTTACCCATTACAAAGATAGCTTCCCCAATTATCACCTCTAATACCATTAGCTCACAGACATCTACCTTTCCCCACCTCTAATATCATTAACTCACAGACATTTACCTTCCTTCCGCCCCTGCATCCCCTTCTGTTCTGAAATGTGATTTGTCCTTTTCATATGTGTTCATTTTTTTAATTGTATCCTTTGGTATATATGGTTGTGACTATTTTCTTCCACTATTTGATCTGAGGAAGTGGGTCTGGCCCACGAAAGCTCATCATCTAATAAACCATCTTGTTAGTCTTTAAAGTGCTACATAGTCCTGTATTGTGTATACAGAGTTCTTTATATAGGAATGTTGAAAAGAAAAAAGAGAGACATTAGAAAATGGCTTTTTTGTTATGACCATCATTTTCAGACCAGGGTGCCTAACTTTATTTCCATTCTTACATTCATATTCAGGCACCTAAATATGATGATGAATTTTCAAAAGTGATGGATGCTCGGGATTTATTTTGGTGATTAAATGTGGATTCAAGAGCCTAAGATTAGAAAAGTTTTGAGGTCTTGGCCATTAAGTATAATCTCAATCTCAATAATGTTCACTTATGTCATCCGCATCCAAGACCAGAAACATCAAGCAAACTTGATGGTTAATTTTGACACCCCCACCCCCTTGTGCATGGTGGGATTTAAATTGTACATCATCCTTGTTCATTCTAGAGTTTGCTTTCCACTTAGGAGATGTTGTCACAAAAATGAATGGTGAGAATATTTGTAAAAAAAATAGGGTGAAGGATAGAACAGAGCAATGAAAGTGAAAGACAATTTTGCAGAGACTGGGGGAAAAACAAGAGAGGAGAAGGGTAGAAGAAAATGCTATTGCAAAATTACACTATGGCTGTGTCTACACTGGCATGATTTTCCTCAAATGCTTTTAACGGAAAAGTTTTCCATTAAAAGCATTTGTGAAAGAGCGTCTAGATTAGCACGACGCTTTTCCGCAAAAGCACTTTTTGCGGAAAAGCGTCGTGGCCAATCTAGATGCGCTTTCTGCAAAAAGCCCGATCGCCATTTTCGCGATCGGGCTTTTTGCAAAACAAATCTCAGCTGTCTACACTGGCCCTTTTGCGAAAGTTTTGCGCAAAGGGACTTTTGCCCGAATGGGAGCAGCATAGTATTTCCGCAAAAAGCACTGATTTCTTACAGGTAGGAAGTCAGTGCTTTTGCGGAAATTCAAGCGGCCAGTGTAGACAGCTGGCCAGTTTTTCTGGAAAAGCGGCTGATTTTCCGGAAAAACTGGCCAGTCTAGACACAGCCTATATGTTTAATTCTGTAGTTGTTGATGGGGGTATTTCTGTCTTTAATATATATCATAAGCTTTCAGTTAGGGTCTGATCCAGTGCTCAAACAGACGTCAATGGGTTTTGGATTAAGTTCATAGTGAAAAATATTTTTATTCTTAAGTTGAATCGCCCTTTGAAAAACTAAGTTTAAATTACAGGGAGGGAGGAAGTCTAATTAACTCAGAAAAATTTGAGAGCTCAAAAACTAGTGTAAGAGATTTGCAAACCCCCCAGAGACTCCAACATTTACTTTATCTCCTTTATACACTCCTCTTAAAAAAGGAGAAAAGCAACTTACCCAGAATACAAATTAATTTAACTCAGACTGGAGTATGTAACACAAGATGTTTTACACACAAGATGGATAAGTAGTTTATTCCTATAAAAGTGTGCAGGGGATTGTAAAATGCAAAAGAACCCTGGACTATTGTTGTACTTTGGGAGTAATATATTTCAGAATAAATCTACCGTTAATTATTGTCCAAAACCCAACTTTTTTCATAGTCATGCTTCTTTTGTGTTCCCTTTCCATAAACAAATAATTAAGTTGTACTGGTATGTATGTCCATAACAAGGAAATTTCCAAGTTGCAATCATGAGGATTATTGGCAAGACAGTTTAAAATTCATTGGTATGAAAATGTCTGATGGAACAGAGACTGGGAGAAACCAAGATTAGGAAAGGGTGGAGCAAAACCAGTGCCATGTAACTTTTCTGACCAATTGCAAGTACTAACACAGTGCCAAGAGCAAACATCACATGCTCTGAGAGCAGAAGAGTAAAGCTGATCAAAAACGTAAGTGTTGTTTTTCAGCAGTTTAGTTTTTTGAAAGAAATTCCAGAAGTGAAAAATCTGTATAAAAAATGGAAAATATCAGCCAAACACTGAAAAAAAATCAATTTAGAATGTTGCCTCATGGTGGTTATAGTTTCTCAACAAGCAAAGCTTCCTGGTCAGAGTCAGAATTTCCATAATGCATCCCACTTTCATTTTAGAGAATGGAGTTACTTCAGCATGTAAGTCCCTGGCTATGATGCAATTTAGGACATATAATGCACAACATATATAATCTGGCTGGGGAGATTGGCCCAAATAGGAATAACGGGGACATGGGGAAACTGCACTACAATTCCCATGAGACATTCTGACAACATTTTGAAATTGAAACTTTTTTTAGATGAAACATTTCCTTTTTTCTGGGGAGGAAAGAGCAGTTCATTTCTTTGACAAAAATACACACACACACACACACACACACACACACACACACACACACACACACACACACACACACACACACACACACACACACACACACGAGAACCATCAGTCTTTGCAGGCCCCTGGACAAGGTTCTGCTCCATGCTCCCAGAAGCGGGGCTTGGGCAGAAGGAGTAGGGCTGGGGGCAGCGAACCCTCCACGCTATCCAGAATGTAGCATGCCCCTCTCCAGCCCTCAGAGCCAAGCAGAGCACGTGGCGTGGTGCTCTGGAGGAAATTTAAAGGGCTTGGGAATCTGGCTGCTGCTGCTGCAGTGACAGCTGGGAGTCCTCAGTCCCTTTCAATTACCAGGTCCTGGGGCAACTGCCCCTTTCCCCTCCCCTCACATTGGCGGGCCTGCATATATATCTGTATATATAGATAAACACACTACATAAGACTTGCATCTCCCATGGGGTCTTAGCTATAATATTAAACTTTGTCCTCCTCTCACAGTTGTAACCGTCCAAAAAGGCACTGGCTCTCAGTCAGAGCTCTGGGGCTCCTTGGGAGGAGGGCTACAAGCAGGTTTCAAGGGTCCACTAAGCACAGTTAGCATTAGACTCACAAGGGGCCCAGGTCAGAAAGCTAAAGCCCCATTGCACAGGGATGAAGTCCTACCACCCAGGTCTGAAGCCAGAGCCTGAGGAACTTAGTTTTGTGGGGCCCCCTGTGATGCAAGGCCCCAGCTAATTGCCCTGCTTGCTATACCCTAATGTCAGTCCTGGCTTGTTGTGCACAGATGGACCGGGGAGTTTTTATAGTTTTGTGTGAGGGAGAAGGGGACTCATAAAGAACAAGGCTTAGAACCCCTGCAGCAAAAGAATAGGTTTCTGCAATAGCCACTTCTCTTGTACTTCTCTTCCACTGCATCCCACTCACTGTCTGTTGTCCAGGATCTGCTGAGGCCAGGAGTCGGGTATGTCCAACTCCAGTCTCTATACGAAATGCAGCCTGGTTTGTTCCAAGGGTTATGTCACCTACTACAGTATAATGACTGCTGTCTTTTATGACTGAAGAGGACATTGATGATGTATCAAGTCTTGTAAGTACACAGTGGTTAAGTAGGCCAATGCATGAGTACACAGTCCTTTCCACATTGAGTGCATACCTAGCTCAATATCGATGACAGCATCACAATCTGTTCCCGTTGAATTTACCACTGTTTATGACTCAGCATCCATGCCTCAAGATCCACATGGTGATTAGTCTCAAATTGAGTAACCCCACCGTTGATGGCTCCTTGTTAGTATGGTCTATCTGTTGTTGACACTCCCAGCTCTCAACATCAACACTGCACTGCTTCAAGTTAGGTTTCAGTGTGTCCTTCAAACACTTTTTCTGTCCACCTTGTATACAGTAACCCACTTTCAGTTTGCTCTACAGTAACTATTTTGGCATGTGTGTAGCAGCCGTCCTTAGCGCATGACCAGCCCAACATAAGTATGATGTGATGAGCATGACTTCAATCCTTGTTCAGTGGCTGAGCTCCAAAACCTAGCTTTATCCTGCCATTTGATGTGGAATATTGCACACAATTGTCATAAATATCTAGAAGTGTGAGGTGATGCCTACTGCCAGTCTAGGTCTCACACCCATACAAATTGGACAGCATAAGTGCTTTACAGCATTTTAGCTTGGTTTGAAGTTTAATATCATGATGAGTCCAGACTCTGACTGATAGCCTGCCAAATGATGAACTGACTTTGTTGATTCAAGTTGTCAGCTCCTTGACTATAGTAGCATCATTTGACAATGTGCTGCCAAGATAGCAGAAGTCTGTAATAGTATTCAGCTGTATGTTGCTGATGGTGACTTTGATTTCATGAAGGGTTTGTCTGGTGCAGGTTGATAAATGACTTCTGTCTTTTCCAGATAGATTGTCATCTCATACCCTTTTGCAGACACTGCAAATCTGTCTGTAGTCAATTAGATCTCTTCTTGTGTGTGTGTCTCTGGTGCACAATCATTGGCATTTGGAAGCTCATGAAGAATTGCTTCAAAGATCTGTGGAAGATCACAGTCTCTTCAGGTTGAAGAGGCTCAGAAATGTAAGGGGAAACCAAGTCTCTTTGTAGCATCTTCAAACATTTCTATTTTGAAGAGATTGAAAAAGATTGGACCAACTATGCAGCCCTGCTTAATACTATTAGTGACAAGAAACAGGTTAAACAAAACACCATCTACACAGACTCATCCAAGCATTCCATTATGAAATACTCTTAAATTGGTGATTTTCTTTCCCTGGACAACGAAACTTACATAGTAGTTGACAATGGTGCCAATGGTTTACTGATGCTGTTCAGCACTTTAGCCAGGTTGATGAAATGTACAACAAACATGCGGACAAGGGCCATCCAGTGGCTATAGTGGATAATGTCCCTCACCAAAGGCTCTTCAGCAAGGTAAGCAGTCATGGGATAAGAAGGAATGGCCTCACAAGGATCAGTAACTGGTTAATAAAAGACAGGAAAAAAGTGTGGGAATAAATGGTCATAAAAGTCATTCCACAAGTGAGGAGACTGGACTAGATGCTTCTCGAGATCCCTTCCAGTCCTACAAATTCTTTGATTCCATGGTCTCTATAGTCAGTTGTCATAATCGAGACAGGTAAATAGTGGGGTCCCCCAAGGATTTGTACTGGGACGTACGTTGTTCAACATATTCATAAATGATCTGGAAAAAGGAGATGGCAAAATTTACAGATGGCACAAAATTACTGAAGATAGTAAAGTCCAGACTGTGAAGAATTACAAAAGGATCTCATAAAACTGGATGAAGGGACAACAAAATCGCAGATGAAATTCAAAATTGAGGCTATGTCTAGACTACAGTCTGCTTTTGGAAAACCTTTTTTCAGAAGAGACCTTCTGAAAAAACTTCTTCCAAAAGAGAGCATCCACACACAAAAGTGCATTGAAAAAGCGATCTGCTTTTTCAAAAGATAGCATCCACACTGAATGGACGCTATCTCACATTTAAGCTGTGATTACTATGGACGGACTAAGCACAGGGCACCTGTGCTTTTTCCTCTTTCCTCTTCTTTCGAAAGGACAACCTCTTCCCTGTCCACACACACCTTTTTCCATCAGAAAAAACCCTCTGTTCTTTTGATTTACTTTCAGAAGAATGCGATTGCAGTGTGGATGTAACTCAGGTTTTGTCGTAAAAATGGCCGTTTTTCCAACAAAACTCTGTAGTGTAGACATACCCTGAGAAATGCAAACTAATGCACATTGGAAAATAATCTCAACTACACATAAAAAATGATGGGGTCTAAATTAACTGTTACTGCTCAAAGATATCTTGGAGTCTTTGTGGATAGTTATCTGAAAACATCCACTTAATGCACAGCAGTAGTCAGAAAAGCAAACGGAATGTTAGGAATCATTAGGAAAGAGACAGATAATGAGGCAGAAAATATAATACCATTATATAAATCCATGGTACTGCCACACTTTGGATACTGTGTGAAGTTCTGGTCATCCGATATGAAAAAAGGATATAATTGGCAAAAATACAGAGGAGGACAACACAAATCATTAGGGAAATGGAAAAGTTTTCATATGAAGAGAGGTTAGAAAGATTGGGAAATTTGACAGAAATGCCCCCAAATGTCAAATAGCAAATATGCAAATGAAACCAGCCCAATTCAGTCATTTTCCTTAGTTTACCAACAGGAAATATCACAGCTATAGTCAGGGAGAGGCTAATTGACTAGTCTGATGACTGGTCTGATGCATTATGGCTGTTGATATGTTCCTATGTTCAGCTATAAGCCCACTCTCTGTAGAAGTTCAGAACTTAAAAAAAATAATCTTTTTCACAAGGAGAGATTGTAGCTGTTTACTTCAGAGAGGAGATAAAAAAGAGTATCCTGATAAGACTAAGTATTTTAATTTCCTTTTTATTTTATGGTCTTTTGACTAGCTACATCATGTTATTAAGCCTCTTCCAAACTTTAGTGCAAAAGTCTTAGTTTTTGGCATTAATCCTCACTCTCGCTATCAAATTTGATTAATGTACTTATATTGTCATCTGCAATATTAACCATAATGAATGCTATTATGTGACAAACATTTAGAATCATAAAAAGATTCATTGTCTTCTAACATTGAACAAGAAACTTTACTTGTATGACACCAGTGAGATCTTCCTTAAATCTACCCCCTTCCCCCCCTGATTCAGTTATTCTCTTAAAAAAATCTACCTCAGCCAACTGCAGTATTGTCCGGGGGGTTTCAAACTGTGGGTCACTTGTTTACCTGTGCCATTGTATTGGAGATTACAGCTACCATTGGTCATAGATTGCTGTTCCTGGGCAATAGGAGCCGCAGTAAGCAGTATCTTGGTCCACACTGCTACCTGCAGTTTTCAATGGCTGGGAAAAATTATCCACAGCCAACAGGAGCTGCGATCACTCATACCTGCAGCAGCAGAGGTAAACAAAGAGTTTTGTGGCCAGCTAGTGGCTTGCCCTTACAAGCCATGACCCAGAGTTTGAAAATCGCTTTCCCTGGTTGGTTCTTTAGTATAGATTTAAGGAAACAGTACACATATGCTTAAAGATCCTTCATCATTAATAGTCTGTTTTGGGTTCTATTTTAAAAAAAGGAACAAAACAATGCAAACCAAATGCCATGAAAATATGAAAATGAAAATGCACAACCCACTATTAATTTTACTAGAAAAGCCTATTTGTATTTAGTATGTAAATATATCATTGTTCATTTTACATTCATCCTGTTTCAGTGCAGATGTTCTTTCTGCTCATAAAAAAATCAGATCTAATTAATGTATAAGCCTTCGGGGCAAAATATTTCAGTTTATGACACAATAACTAGAGTATTGCTTGCAAACTCAGTAAACAAGATACTGTACATTAACTTTCCATTGTAGATAAGTTATGTTTATTTCATGAGTGCAGTACTTGCATCTATCCATGGTCCTGTACGTTAGCGGGAAGAAAAGGAAGGGAAAATCTCAATGGAAATGGACACTTGCTATTCACAGCATAATTGCAGGGCCATTCTAATTTCAACAGCACCTTCAGTGATTGTCCCTTTGGGTATAAAATTTCAGGCTATACATTTACATTAAAAAATGGAATGTGATTTTTAAATGCCGGTTTAACAGGACACACTCACCTCTCAAGCACCCTTTTGGCCAAGTGCATGTGCCCCTTCACACTATACTCCTTGTTTTCTGTGGGGACACCAAGCTTTTGGAGCAGCTGATCAGAGCTCCTCATTGGGACTGGTAGGAGCAATACACCGAAGCAGTGATTGTGTTTGGGAAGTGCTCCAGACTGTGCAAATCCAGATGAAAATAAGCCAGTTTTTATGGATCTGGTAGTAACTCCAAATACAATAGAGGCAGCGCGCACATGGAAGTATGGAGGCAATGTCTTGTGGCTTTTGCCTCCTGACTGTTGCAGAGTGTGTAATTTATATTTAAATATAATGTGAGCAAATCATGCTGACAGCCTATTGGGCAATTATGAAATACAAATGGTGGGAGGGCAGAAAGTGTTCATTGTTAGCCACCATGCCCCCTTTTAAGTTGCTTCTGAAAGCAACAGTATCAGCAGAGTAGTGATAAGATTCAATAATGGACCTTGGCACTGCTGAGAGAAAACACAGAGGCAGTATACTTTAAAGAGCCAAAGGAATGGGCTGCACTGAAGGAATGCCACATGAATGTGAGGTGAGTCCAGTTACTCCTGGGCACCTGACATGCTGTGTTTAAGGAACTGCAGGCTAATACAGAGCAGGAATCAGAAGATATATTGTATCCTGGTGCAGTCATTATGGCCAGGGTCAAAGTAAGGGAGTCTAGCAGCAGTCAAAATGAGAAATGGGCAAATTATAAAGACTTTACAGAATAAAGGTGGCAATAAATCAGCTCAGAATGCTGACTTGGTAGCAGTCATCAGTGTATTCCTGGAAGAGAAAGGGTTGCAGGAGAGTCTCAGCACTGTATTGAATTTGCACTAGAGTTTCAGCAGTGTCATACTTAGACTGTCATGGTGGCGGGAAAACTCATATCAAGCAACCAATGGGGGATAAATCAAGCTTAGCATGATGTGGCAAATGTTAGATGTAGCAAACCAATTCTAGCGGGTGGGTATGTTAAAATCGGCGCACACAGGAAAAAAGTTCCATCAATAAAAGGAAATCAAACTGCTGCCCTTTTAGCAAAAGATGCATCAATTACTGCCCTTCCATGGCTTTGTGAGGCAATGCTAATAACAGTGATAACTTGGGGGCAGTAACAGCGGTCCTGGCAGGCAAATGCTGCCCATTTACAAGCGATACAGAAACAAGATGCTGAATTGGAACCATCTTGGAAACAAGCTCAAAGCTTAAAGTAAAAGTAAAAAGCGGGGGGGGGGGGGGGGAGCAGACTTGGCAATAGAACAGGGACTACTTTGTTTCCAACCAGAGCAGGATTTAGTATGGGTAATACCTCAAGACATGCAAAAAAGATATGCTACAGTGGGTACACTGATTCATAATGGGATAAAACATCAAGTTAAAGGAAGAAGAAGAGAGACTCATTTGAACATGTTGAGGGCATGTTCTTGTTTCATGTGTAACAGGGATGATTGAATTAATAATACCGATGAGACAATTTCCCAGGGGCTCCTGGAAGAGAATTCAAATTGATTATATGGAGGAGTTGCCTTTGATACCTAAAAGACACCAGTATATGTTACTAATAGTGGATTCCTTCTGACACTATGATGGAAGCATTCCCCATAAAAAATATGACTGCATTAACTACAGCAAAAAAAGCTTGTCTACAATCTGTTCTTTTGCTGGGAGGGTTCCAAAAGTGGTCAAATCAGGCAACGGTGGTGGCTTTCTAAGGTCTGTTGGTAAAGAAATGGGCAATAAGCTGGAAATTTATCAAAAGTTCCACATTACTTAGCATGCAGAAGCAGATGGGCAAGTGGAGAGAATGAACAGAACTGTTAGGGCTAAGCTTTAAAAAAGGGGTGAACAGTAGGGATGTTAAATATCAGTTAATTGAATAGTTGAGTAACCTCATGATTTTTTATCAGTTAGTCGGCTATTCTATCATCCGTGGGGGTGGAGCCAGCAGCCAATGCGTCTCGCTCCCAAGGAGCCCTCTCCATTCCGTGCTGCTGGCACTGTATCAGAGGCAACGGTGTGGGGTGACAGGCAGGAGCTGGTCTGTGAGGAGAGCCAGTTTAAAAACCAGCTTCCCTTGCAGACCAGCTGCCTGTCACCCTGTGCTGTTGCCTCTGATAAAGAGGCATCAGCGCAGGGTGGCAGCAGCCCTTGTTTGGGGTGGGGGGGCCGTCTGAGCTCCCAGACCCCACGTGAGCTGGAACTGAGTTGGGCTGTCTGCCTGCTCGGCTCCTAATACACTTTAAATACAGAGCCACAGCAGGGGGAGGTCCCAGACCTGTCGCAAGCCAGGACTGAACCCGGCTGCTAGCCAGCCTACTAAAATATTTACTGGCGGGGGAGAAATACATGTAATCTATAGCATTAACCTATAAGCTTTCGCTTATCAGTTAATCAGTTAATCGACTACACTGTTACATCCCTAGTGAACAGTACTAGTTAGTAATTGAGACTGATGGAGATCTAGGCAAGACAGTGTCGATCCATGGTGTTTTCTCCATATGAGGCTTAATGGGGAGGACAATGAGGATGTGGGAAGACATGATTAATCAACTCCCCAAACATTTGCCAACTGTAGCACAGTCTGAAACCTGCATGCTGGAGATATTATAGTGGATTTTGCAGGTACTAAAGAGCGTGGTGGCAACAGATGAAGCAGAAAACAAAAACTTCCTAAAGTGAGCTTGGATGCAAAGAGAGATCTGACTGAACATCTGGTGGGATTAAAAATAACCATGTAGGACCCATCACCATCAAAGGAAAAGTGGCACAGTCCCTGAAAATAGCTAGACGGGGACACTCTGTACACCTGTTTTCCCTCGGAGACAAAGGACAGAGTTGGGTCCATGCAAGCCAGGTAAAAGCTTCCAAATGTAAATAACAGGAAACAAGGGATGCTTTCTTCCTAGTTTGTTTTATAGATGTGCCAAAATGAAATGGTGGTGATTTGATTTCTAATGTTGTGGTTTGTGTGTGGATTGGCACAGGAATGGCTCTGTGGAGGAGTTTTAAAGCAGAGACATAGTCAAGGACTTTGAATGGCACTAGAACAATTCATTCCCAGCATGGTGTGCAAGCTGTGACTGCACCACTGTTGTCACTGTTCTTCTCCACACCTCCATGTTTGTTGGAATAAGTTTTTGTGTAAAGCACATGATGTTACACAAAATTAGCCCCTCCACAATGTCACACATACCCATACTTGAGACATACAAATTAAGAATAGTATTATTGAAGGATGGGAGAAAGTGTATGATACATTTTGTATTGTTGTAAACTCTATGGGGAGGTATCAATGTCACATTGTACAAGATAATGGATTTAAGGCACAGGGGCATTTTGTATGAGTGAAAGGAATTCAAAGAATTACTTCAACAACCCCTAAGATTCATATAACGTCTCAGTCCTCCATGGAATGTCCCCATATGAAAATAGTTTTTTATACACCTCATTCATGAGACCTCAGTGTAGGGAGTAGAATGGATTCATCTCCCATTGGATGTTATTATTATTATTATTATTATTTGCAATATGGATTGCCTGGAGTATTCCCCATGTCACTTATGGGAAGTGGCTTCAGATGAAGATTAAATAGCAAATTTGATGGTGGGAGGCCCCAGTAGGAAATTTAAATCAAGGACAAATGAATTTTAGAAAGAAGATGGACATACTAACAACCATTTTGAGAGAAGCAGGTATTGATATGTATGACACCCTGTATCCCATGTTCACCTCTTTTATAAGGCTACTAGCTGGACTTACCCGGCGTTGCCCGGGAAAGTGGAGGAACACAATTTAGAAAAACAGAAGCTGGTCCTGACAGCCTCCAGCCACACTGCAGCTGCCAGTGCCTGACATCTGGCCATTATGGCAGACCCCCATGCTTTTCTACTGCTGCATAAAGCAAAATCTCTGACTCAAAAAAGAGGCATTGCAATGTTGAGAATCAGAGCTATATGACTTGGCAAACTTAGATACAAAAGTCACAATAGAAACTATGTCTCTGTTTTCTTCCAATGTCATGAATCTTGGAGCCATTAAAAGCACAGTGGAAGGGAGAGCCCCCAAATCACCATGGCTTGTTTCCCCACCATTGCTAGAAGCATACGGAGGCCCCTCTTCAATAGTGCAATGTTTTGCTTCCTATCAGATGGTATTTTTGCTAATTATCCTTGTAGAAGCTAATGGTTTTTTGGTAGGGAAGTAGGGGATAGGCATGCTGGGTCTGCAAATTCTCATCCAAGAGCTGAGTATAGGGATGTCTCAATCAATGGGACTGGCCCTACTGAATCTGAGAGATTGCAAGGTGACACCTCACACTCTTCTCCCATCTTTTTTGATGAAACTATGAGTCAACTACCTGAGCCTGCTGGCACCTCTATAGTCCCTCCTCCAGCACCACCCCCTTGACCAGCTGCCCCTCCATGGACTGCATCTCTCACCCCACCCCCCCCAGGATCATTCAGTATCAAACCCAGGACCAGTGCCCAGATTTGAGGGATCCCCTCCCCCCACCTTGGATTAATTTCTCACCCACCCAGCATCATCCAGTGCTGCCCCTTGGGCCAGTGCCTCTCAAAGGAGACCCCCACCATGGGCTTCATTTCTCACTCCTTCCCTGCAGGATTGTCCAGCCCCACTTCCTTCATCCCCCTACAATCCTGCCCTCCCCTCACTCACCCCCAGTGGTCCAGCCCCACCCCCAATCCTGCCCTCCTCCATTCACTCCCAACAGCCCCCGGACCAGACCGCCCCTAACGATCCAGTCCCTCTAATCCTGCCTTCCCCACGTGCCCCCAATGATCCAGCCCCCAATCCTGCCCTACCCCCACTCACCCCCAACAGTCCAGCCCCCAGACCAGCCCCCATTCATTCCCCGCTCTCACCTCCGTGTCCCCTTCCAGACATTTTTTCAAAGTGGGAGCTGAGCAGTAACACCAGCCCAGCCCCCTCCACCTAGAGCGAGCGCTGGCAGCAACCCACCTGCCCATTGGTCGGCCGCCGGGCCCCAAGCCAATCGCACTATTGAAGAGGGGCCTCCATATGCTTCTAGCAATGGCGGGGAAGCCGCTTCTTCCCGCACTGCCAAACTCCATGCAGCCCCAGGGAGAGGTGTCAGTCTCTCATCTCTTCCCTCCCACAGTACCTTAAAACCTTCTCCTGGAGGAAAGGTTATCCCATGGAAAGTTTGGTTGCGGTAGGTCGTATAGTGTCCAAGTTATTAGAGCACAAACATACAAACATTCTCATTTATATATTAGAAGACATATTTTGTATAAAGTATGCCTTGTGAGGTATCATTTGAAATCTCATAATCTGCTGAATATTATTATCCTGTTGAAATGTGCATCACATCATGGCTGTACACGGGTGGCCTTGTGCTCGCCCCCGTGCTTGTCCTTGTGTCTGTGTCACTGTTCGCCCTGAAGGCGAGCGGCGGTCCTGACTCTGGACTCCGTCGTTTTCCCCGTTCAGGAATGCAGGGTAGGGAGGCCCGGGCCCACCCTCTCTCACAGGCCCCAGCCCAGGGCCCTAAGGACAGGCTCGCCTCGCCCTGTCCGGCGGGTGGGGGATGGCCCGAAACTCACCGGCCCGCCGGCTCTTTTTACCTAAAGGCCCTGCCCTGGGCTGCTTCCTACCCCGCTAGTTCCAGTGGCATCTCCATCCTCCCTACCATACGACTCACCATCCACCCTCCTGACTCTCCCCCTCTCTCTGTGTTCGGGCGACCTTTTAACCCTTGTCTGCCGGCAGCCTCGCTGACATCACCCGCTGACCCCGCCGGCGGTCAGGGCATCCTCCCGCCCTCGGCATGCCCTGGCATTCACTCGACACCAAGCGTTCGCCCGGCCCCCGCCCCCGCCCGTCAGCTGTGCTGCTGCTGCCAAGTAATGGACACAGCTGATCAGCGCTCTCCGGCCGGTCCCGAGGAGCGCTAGCGCTACCACAGGTTCAGTGCGGGGCGGATCGGCTTTGGCCGGGTGGAGACGTTCCACCCCGTCACAATGGGCTATAAAGTTATAAGTTATTAATTGTAGGAGTGCGTGTCTGTCTCGTCCAGGGAGGCCATGCCCCCTCACTTTCATGCCCTTAGTAAGGTAAAGCTTACTGGGTTATAAGCAATTTGTAAGGCTTTGGCCTTTGAAGTAGGGTCAAGCAGCACATAGTCCAGAGCTCTGGCCTTAGGCAGGGCAGAGAAATATGCAGTCTGATATCCTGGCTCTGTCCAACTGTCCTATCCCAAACCTCTGATTCTGGAAGCATGGGTGCAGGTATCATGTCTCCACTGACCACTCCACTGATGGAGAGGAGTTCCTCACTGTCAGTACTGGAGTACGGTCATACTACTTTGCTGTACTACCATATGGTCGTTACTGAAATATGTTGTAATTCTGGGTAGCATCCACAACCCAGTTTCTTAGAGACAAAGATACACTGGCATCATTGTTCCCTCTAATCTTTTCCATCTGTGTGTGGATTTTTTCTATCCATGTGCAGAATAAATTTTGGTATTTGCACCAAGGCATGTATGAATTGCACCACCAAAAAGAAACACAAAATTCAGTCTGGGCATTCTTCTAATCAACTGGGTGGCAGTTGATTTCTTCTGAGTGGCTGCTCAAGAGCACAGCTTACAAGGAACACTGACTGGCATGTTAAACTAGCAATTGCTTAAGTGGCTGTTCGCTAGCAAGGAAAAAGGTGTAAATAAGAAATTTACATTTAATTTCAGAGATGTCTTAAACCTCACGTACGCAAGAGATTGTCTGTACTCCATCAGGGGCTAATCCCCAATGGGGAGAGGATTTAAGTATGCAAAACAGTGGCTTCCACCTCTCCTGTCCTCTTCCCATCTCTGCTCATGACATCAATGAATACCTGAAGACTATTGCATGAGGGGAAGGGCCCCAGGCTGAAAGGAGACCCAGCCTGTAAAACTTTCTGCTGCTTATAGTGAAACAGAACTTGTTTTGTTTATGTCCTATTTCTTGTTTAGTTTCAGAATTAGTTTCCAATTTTATCTTTTTATTTCATTTTAAGCCAATTTTGACTGCTGTGCCTAATCACTTGTAATCACTTAAAATCTATCTTTCCGTAATTTGTTTTATTGTTTTATCTATATCAGTGTGAAGCTGTATTGAAGTGTTTGGGAACTTCTACCTGGAAGTTACAAGGCTGGCAATCATTTTCCTTTGCTGAGACGATGGACTTAGTATGAGCTTGTATCATACAGGAGAGTAGGGTGCAACACAACACACACATTTCTGCATGTGGGGTCAAGGCTGGGACTAAGAACACGAGGGGTCACTCTGTAAATAATCTAAGAGTGGCTAGCTAGTAGCAGTTGATAGTGTGTAGTAGCAGGGAGCAAGTTACATGATGGAGTCTATGCGAGTAGAACCTGGAAAAGTGGGTGTTAACCAGCAAACAGTGGAAGAGACATCCCAGGCTGGAGAGTTAAGGGGCCACATCTGTTCAACAGTCCAGGCTGAACTTTGGGAAATGTCACAGTATGATATTGTGCCATTCTGCAGATACTGAAGTTTAGAATTAACTCTTTATCTGATCTACTGGTTTTGTAAAAAACAATAAGGAAAGGGGAGGGATTACTAGTTTACTACATCACCAACCCACATCAACTATTAAAAACACATACATGGTAGCACAGAATTCAGAATGGATTAACATGTTTGCCAAGAATATTGCTGACTCAATTAACATTTCCTCAGCAACTGCAGCATAGATTTCTTACACATTTGATTCAGGGAACAGAAGACACAGGGTATGGTAAATGATCAAGATTATGAAACAACACACTGCTCTGGACTACAGGGCATCCCTACTATAAGTCACCCTGGTATTCATCAATTCCTCACTAAAGTCATTGAAGCTTGTAAGAACTGATGTGTTATAAGTCCTCTCATTCCCCCACTCTTAAGTCATGGGGAAAAAAAAACAATTTGCGCAAACGGAAGTCAGCCACGGGAAAAAAATTCCCCATTTTAAGTTGTTTCACAATAAGTCCAAGTTTTCTGGAACATATCTTGGACTTATAGTGAGGACAGCCTGTACACTGGTGGGTAGGGAAATTCAAAATATTGGGAAACACAGTTTGGAATTTGCAAGGGTGGAAGGTGCAGGGCCTGGGGCACCATATGAGATTAATAACTGCATGGTACAAATTATAGTTGTCATTCCCAGGAGGGCAGGGAGGCCTAAAGAGTTGGTATGTGAATAGTATGGGTATTATTGAGAACATAACATACATACACTATCCTAGGGTCAAGATGG
This sequence comes from Rafetus swinhoei, assembly GCA_019425775.1. Classification (NCBI taxonomy): domain Eukaryota; kingdom Metazoa; phylum Chordata; order Testudines; family Trionychidae; genus Rafetus; species Rafetus swinhoei. The sequence goes on from CM033424.1 coordinate 158,467,869, forward strand.
CCAGAAATGATGCACCCATGGGGGGGGGGGTGTTTGCCCCAAAAGTCTGTACAAAGGGGGTCATGTGAAGTGTCACATGAAAGCTTATGTTCTACTCATTCTGTATATGCTATTCATGTACTTGTATAATAGCTGTATGTGGAGTTATAAATATGTACTCTGTGTTGATGCTGGAAACTTTTCTGTCTGAGGCAGAGCAATGTGCCAGGAATGTTTGTTCAATGGCTATGCTAATTAGCGAGGCTCCAGGGACAATAGATCTCTAGGTGCCAAAGACACACCTGAGGAATGAATCTGGATGCCTGCAGACCAGCCAGAATAATGATTGCTGGTTTGGGACACAAGGATAGGTTCCTGGGCCATGTGACCCACTCCAGCTTGGAAGAGACCAGGGATGGATATAAAATGCCATGTGGCAGACTCCATTTTGTCTTGAGTTCAGCTCCTGATCCCAGATGCAGCCTCGGACCATGGACCCATCCTGACATAGGATGAACACCAGAGACTTTTAAGATAGCAGTTGTAACATCTCTGCTAAGAGCCTGCATTGAGAACTTGGCGATTTGATGCATGTAATGTATTCTCTTTAACAAACTTACTCTCATGCTTTTCTTTCTTTTATTAATAAACCTTTAGATTTTAGATTCTAAAGGACTGGCTCAGCATGATCTTGTGGTTAAGATCCGGAGTGTAAATTGACTGGGACCTGTGGCTGGTTTCTTGGGACCGGAAGAACCCGTTTGGGGAAGGTAAGATTGGGTTCTAAAACCCCTCACCTGTGTGTTAGGCATGGGGCTGATTGGGGCATAGGAAGAGCGGGAGTGTTAGAGGGGTTTTGCTCGTGAGGCTTCTGGCTGGCCAGATTGGCAGCCGACACGCTCGGTGTGACTGGTTTGTGGCCTATTTGGGAAGGTCTCCAGTCTGGGGCTGTAAGGAGCCCCAAGTCTGAGCAATTTGCCCTGAGTGGATGCTCTCGGCTATGCCCAGACCTGGCCCGGTCCGTCACAGGATAACACAATGGAAAAAAAAGTAAGCAAAAAGAGAAAGAATAGAATTGTAGGACTGAATGTTACTTCTAGTCCAATTCCTTGCATTCATGGCAAAACTAAATATTATTTAGACCTTCCCTGCCAGGTGTTTGTCTATTCAGTTCCCATTTTGTATGTGTACTATTGATTGTTCCTTCCTAAGTGGAATACTTTGCATTTGTCCTTATTGAATTTCATTTGACTTACTTCAGACTATTTCTCCAGTTTGTCCAGATCATTCTGAGTTTTAGTCTTAACCTCCATAGCACTTGAAAATCATCCCAGCTTGGTTTCATCTGTAAACTTTATAAGAATACTCTTTATATGCCATTATCTAAACAATATATTGAACAGAACCAAGCCCAGGGCCAATGCCTCAAGGGCCTCACCCAATGTGCCCTTCCAGCTTGACTGTGAATCACAGACAACTACTCTCTGGGAATGATTTTCCAAGTTACAAATTTTATTGTGGTTCCATCTAGGCTGTATTTGTCATATGAGACAGTATTAAAAAAACCTTGCTGAAATGAACAGAATCCACATCCACCCTTCCCCTCAATCTGCAAGACTTGCTATCCTATCAATGAAACTATTAGGTTGGTTACCCATACGGTTTTCCTTTAGAAATATAGCTTGAAAAAATGATAAGTATTTTATCAGCTATACTGAAATTAGATAAGGCTTGAGAGTTGATCATTTGCTTTTATTTGAATAGGAATTGGAATGATCATACCAAAAATCAGATTTCAAATCTTTAGCTCATTCTTTCATCTCTTTATGCACCAATTCCTTTACTCAAATTCTGAAAAAATAATAATTGTAGCTTTATTCTTTCCCCTGAATGGCTCTTTTTTGCCTTTTGCTTTTTATAAAACATGTCCCTCAGTGATAAACCACATGGCTACGTCTACACTGGCATGAATTTCCGGAAATGCTTAAAACGGAACAGTTTTCCATTATAAGTATTTCCGGAAAAAGAGCGCTCTACATTGGCAGGATGCTTTTCTGGAAAAGCCCTTTTTCCGGAAAAGTGTCCGTGGCCAATGTAGAAGCGCTTTTCCTCAAAAAAGCCCCGATCGTCATTTTCGCGATCGGGGCTTTTTTGCGGAAAACACTACTGTGCTGCCTACACTGGCCCTTTTCTGGAACAGTTTTCCGGAAAAGGACTTTTGCCAGCGGGAGCAGCATATTTTTCCGGAAAAGCAGCTGATTTCTTACAGTAGATCGTCAGTGCTTTTCCGGAAATTCAAGGGGCCAGTGTAGACAGCTCGCAGCTTATTCCGGAAAAGCGGCTGATTTTCCGGAATAAGTGGCCCAGTGTAGACACAGCCTATTTGTTTAATTATAGTGGCTATGTCTACACTACGATGTTTGCCAGAAGAGGCAATGCAAATGAAGCATGGATTAGCATTTTCTCGCACTTCATTTGCATAATCTCTTCCGATCTGTTTTTGTGCAAGGGGTTTTTGCTGCGCAAAAACAAGCAGTATGGATGTTTCCTTTTTGTGCAAAAACCCCCCTTTTTCACAAGATCGTTATACCTCCTTGAGATATAATGATCTTGTGCAAAAGGGGTTTTTTGTGCAAAAAGGAAACATCCACACTGCTTTTTTTTTGCGCAAAAACCCCTTGCGCAAAAACAGATTGGAAGAGATTATGCAAATGAAGTGCGAGAAAATGCTAATCCACTCTTCATTTGCATTACCTCTTCCGGCAAACATCATAGTGTAGACATAGCCAAAGAGTTTTGGCCTCTTTTGCCTTTAAGAATCAGAGCCTAGAAGCTAGTAAACATTTTCATTTCCAAGATAAAGAGATAAATCCAACATGTCTCTCAATAGTTTTTGTTTTGTTTTTTAATGTTGTCCTTTTGTATCCCTCCAGAGAAACTGGCAGTATTGTTTCTCTCTGACCAACTTTTCTGCTCTACTGTGTTTCTTTTTAATTTCTCAGTTGAGTTGAATTGTCCACTAGAGATTTGGATTTCAACACATAACTGTCTTCAAATACCAAAGTCTCATCTTCAGCTTCAATTATCTCTGTTACCAAATAAAATATACTGGATTTTATCCCAGTTAACATCTTCAGAAGTCTTCTGTAATGCATTTTTAAATAAGTTTTTAGTTGTTCCCTTGATCAGCTACAGATATTAAGTGAAAGCAAAAACAGCAAGAAGTTAAAGGACCAACAACAACTAAAGAGAAAGCAGGCACAGGTTAAAGAACAAATATACCAAATAAGAAATTAAGGACAAAGAGAGATCTTGGGTAATAATTTCAAAAGCACTTAAGTGACTTATGAGTGTAAGTCCCATAGAATTACAATAAGAATTAGACACCTAAGTGCCTAATTCACTATTGAAAATGGGATATAGGCTCCTAGGCCCAAATCCTCAAAGATTCTCTCTTAGGTGCCTCAATACATTTTAGGATCTGATACCTTAATAATTGAGGTGCTTTTGAAAATGGTACTATTTTTCTACACACAAATTTTCACTGATTTAATTAACTGTAATTTAAAATCTGTTTAGTTAATACAGTACATCATTTTTGCGGACGTTCTTAAATCAGTTTTTAGAAATGGTTTATATCAATTTAGCCCTATTTATGCTAAGCTAAGTCAATAGAGTCCAGCTTTAAATTAATTTAAATGTATCCACTCCAGGGCTTTGTACAAGTTTACATCTATTTTAACACCTATTTTAATTAAAGCTGTTTAACTTGGTGTGCAAATAAGACTTCAGGAAGAATAAAGGTGACTTTCCCTTTGTCTGTGGGCTGGATTAGACTCTGAGCAATGTGGGAGAGGGATTTTTCTTCTTGCTTGTTTATAAGGCATGTGTCACATCTTGGGGTGTAATAAATACTACTACTACTACTACTACTACTACTAAAGTGGCTCTCCTATAAGGTGACATTCTCATTCCTTCTTTTTCAGTCTTTTCTGTACAGGTGTGTACTATGATTTGAGATACTTATTTGCCATCTGAGACTAAGCACCCATAACTTTCTTTGAACTGAAGGCACACAGCACCTGGCAGGGCAAAGTGCTTTGACTAGACAGTTGGGATTTTCATAAGTGTCTGAGTAACATAGGATTACAAGTCCCACTGGCTTTCAACAGATTCTGCTCTCCTTTATCACTTAACATCCCTCTCCAAGTTCCTTAGATCAGGAACTGTGTAACACTCACAATTTCTTTCCATTTTCCTTATCTTCTCTGCTTCTAGTTGCTCTCCCCTCTTCATTCTACTGTTTTTCCTGTGTGCAGAGCCCTGAGCTTTGGCTGGGTGGAGCTCATTAAGCAGCTATGGGGCTGTGCTACCATGCAGCTTAGAGGGAAACTTGTTCGTGAGCCACACCAGAAAGTGTGACACTTTGAAAGCCCAAATCAGTTGACCCAAACTGTGAGACTTGTTGCCACTTGGTTGTTATTTTTCCAATGTAGACTTACCCTTCCAAACATAAGGGTAAATCCCAAACATTTTGGGATAACTGCCTTCCTTTTTGATGTGTCCCTGCCAGCTGGGAGAGACTCACTGCTCTGTCCTCAGCAGGGGGTTGCTGCTGTAGCTGAGGGAGAAGTGCCCCTTCCCCAGCCTTTTTTTGCAATTTAGATGGACCCACAGATAGTTGCCTATTTAAGCACTTATATGCCCTTCATTACTGTTGTGCAATCATTCCAACTACTGTTAAAAATAAAAAACCCCTCCAAGAATGGATTTTATCTTCACGGCACACATTTGGCGAAAGGAAGTGTTATATTCATTTTATAGTTAGGACAGAGAAATTGCAGGGTAGATTAACTACTTTGCCGTAAGTCACAGAGGAAGTCCATGTCTGAGCTTCAGATTAAACCCAAGTTGCCTGAACATATGTCCAATGCCCCTTAAACCATCCGTCTAGCCTGGCATTTCCTAGAATACATCCTCTTTGGGATCCATTATATTCAAATCCTGAACCCCTCATGGTTAAAGATATTTAATTGACAGTATCAGTAAGAATTAATGCAAATTGATAATTAAGTTATAGTGCTCATAGAAAGATTTCCAAATCAGCTCTCCAGATACTATTTAGAAATTGTGCCAACCAAACCCATGAATTTAAACATCTGTGGACACTGGGGAAAATATACAACTGTACCCAAATTCCAATGCTGAAACCTATCACAATAATATAACAATATAACTCTTATTATCAGAAAACCTTTAAACTTTGGGGAAGTTTGGTTCTAGAGTCAAAGCCTAGTTTTGTGGCTCTGGATTTTCTAGCTCTGTTAGTTACTGTAAACCTTAAATTAATGACAAAGCATTCCAAGGTCCATACCCATTTTAGTTGTCTGTACATGAACAGTAAAATCAATTAATTTCAGTAGAATTTTAGTCTCTGCATTTTAAATAATGCAAAATGCCAGATGTATGTTGTGCAGTATTCTTCATCAGCTGCAAGATTGATTTTGTCTTTGAGTGTCATTCTTCCATAAACTACTCTTCTCTGAAATAGCTGCAAGTGAGTAGATATACAAAATAAACCACTATAGAAGATTTATGCAAATACAAAAAGTGGAAAAATCATGACTTCCCAAGGTGGAAGCACTGATACCATTCATATTTAATAATACATGAACAGCAGAATAAAACTTCTCTCTCAATTTCTATTTAATCCTTTATAATACAATTAAAGTAAAAAGATTAGGTATGGATGAAATCACTGTGTATAAAGTAAGACCCAAGCTTAACTTTTAACACAAACCCTAACTGAATCAGAACGGAACCTTTCTGAGATTCAAAATTGCATAACTTTTAAAAGAATTTTTGCATTTTGATGAATATGCAGGGTCTACCTGGGACCAGAAGAAGATGTGGCACTTTACAAGGAAAGACTGTTATCAGGAAATTTCCAGGTCAATTGCTGTAGTTCAAAAATACAGATTTCATTTGATGGACATCTGGGGTCAAACTCTAATCTCAGTTATATCATCACACTACTAATGAAATCACTGTGGTTCCACGAGTCTGACAGAAAAGAGAATTTGACCCTTTAACAGTTATCTAGGTAAAAGTCCCACATTGGCTAAGTCTTTGCTATCTCTAGTTCTCTCTCTAAAACCTTAATGTTTTTGTTCAGGCATTATAAGTTGTATATTGTAGACAAATTTCAAGAAGAATATTTATGAAGTAAGTTCAATATTGATGCCTGTGTTACTCAACTGTACTATAGCTATACTAACTAGATCTGAAATATACCAGTAGCTTTTTCACATCACACTTATATATATGATTTATGCCTTAGCGGTACTTGAATAGCAACTCTATAGGAAAGCTATGTTAGATCTTATGTCTATTAAAATAGGGTAGATATCAAAACATAATCATGATGGATAATGAAATAAATATGCAAAGACAACCTATATTATACTTGTCAGCTTTGTGTACACTAAAGGCAATTGTGCATGAAAGTTGGATAGTTAGAATGCTAGATAGTTAGAATTCATGATGCGGAAGTTTGCATGGGGTTAGGTTCTGAGGCTGAGTTGAAACATCATTGAAAATTTGGTCCATAAATTTAAATGTAACATTCATGAGTTAACTTGACTAATCTATTTCCCAGAACTGATCTCTTGAGAAGGCAAATGAAATCTGTAGCTTCATTTGCATTTCCTTACTCCGACAGTTTGCATAATTAGATTATTTCTTTTTTTTAAAAAAAACCACAATAATATTTTATTTAAACAATAGAAAAAATAAAAGAATTATCAGAGACATATGTACTTTAGAAAATCTACAGTAGCAAATTGAAAAAAGAATACTTAAAATTCTAATTTTGTACAGGAGGTTCTGTCAGGGAGTTTGAGATGCATGAAGTCTGTGAAATATGATATGCTTCATAAACTGCTTACTTTAGAGCAGAGACATCCAAACTGTGAGGAACCTTTTGATCCCTTCCAGGAGTATTTTGTGCAAGTCTGGGCTCATATAAATAACGCTAGAGTGTTGAAAGAGGATATGCAAATTCTGTGGGAATGTGCATATCTTCTTCCAATCTCACTTTCGAAAGCGGAGCTTTCAAAAATGAAAGTAGTTTAGACACAGTTTTTTTGGAAATCCCCCTTTGTCGAAAAGCCACTTAAACTTCATTTTTTGAGGAAGATATATGCCTTAGCGGTACTTGACAAAGGGGCTTTTCGACAAAGGGGAGGAGGTTCGCCGAAAAAGCCGCGTCTAAACTACTTTTTCTTTCGAAAGCTCTGCTTTCAAAAGTGAGATTGGAAGAAGACATGCAAATTCCCGTGGAATTTGCATATCTTCTCTGTGTGTAGCAAGTCAGAATGGCTTCCTCCAGCAAAGAGGGATGTTAACTACCCCAGGTAGGTGCCACCAACCCAGCCCTGTCATCTCACAACTAGTATGTATAAGAATAGGGCCCTGCAGCTCATCTCAGTTTTGGTTTGACAAGTGAAGGTGGAAGATTTCTTTCCCAGGAAACTGAATCCTCAGCAGAGCCCACAACTGTCATCAGGGAGAAAAGGCAACCCTCTTCCTCACAAGATAGAAGACCCCCTAGGAGAGACTGGAAGAAGGTCCACTGAACTATGAGATAGAGAGCCAGGTCCAGTAGCGAAGGAGCAGTGCCATCTGGAGCTGGTAAGAAGTAGCCCATGTAAAGAAGACTTTATTTTGGTAGGGCTGTTGGGATGCAAGGCAGCGACTACATGTTTCCCCACCAATCTAGTGATGGGACAATCCTGGTGGAGCAAGGTAGGTCGTTTGTTTGGGACTAACATTTAGGCTAGATGGCCCGTGACATGAATTGTTTAATTGTTGCTATTTGTCCCAGCCAGAAGGCTGAGGACCATGGTCTGTTTAATTATTACTGTTTCTGCCAGCTAGGATGGGAGGGCTATAAACTGTTTAATTGCTTCACAAATGACAAGGGACCTTAACCCTCACCTATTCCAGCCATGAGGAGGAGGGCTATAGATTGCTGAAGTGCTTTGCTCACACCCAGAAGGCTGGAGCCCAAGATTCCACTGCACAGCCAAGCCAGTAGAGCACCTAATGGACAGCTGATGAATATATCAACTCCCCAGTGCCACCAAAGGGAGTGCTGTGATCTTGAAAGGAAAGATGGTTACACTGCAGAAAACTGAAAAATATGTATTTCTGTTTTTGACTGTTTTGGAATAGACGGTCACATAGCTCAAAAACAGAGAATCAAGGGCATGGTTTTGCTCCTAAATACACCACTAATTTCCTTGTGACTTTGGGTAAGTCATTTTAATTGCTTGGGTCCTCAGTTTCCCCAGCTGTGAAACATGGATGGCAAACAGTGGCAAAAGCCAACCCAAACTTATATCAGAACAGCTTGAAGGTAGAGGATCATTGCTCTGCCCCACCCTCCACACTGGCAAGCTGTTGTTACAGGAAGTAAAAGTTGCAGCCACTTCAAGGAATGGTAAAATGGCTGCACTTCCCTGCATGTTCCTGAAGTGAATGGACCTTTGGAGCTCCCAATGGGAAGGAGGAAGCGCTGTTCAAACCCATCAAAGTGTTCTGGATTAATACTACAGTTTAGCCCTTCACGTTTAAACATCTGAAGACCACTTTCATCCTAAACTTTACAATGCAGTTGGATAAAAACAAAGAAAAAGAAAAAGAAACTGAATCTGAACAATTTGTTCTTTAGTTCTACATATTAAAGTGCGTCTGCATTAAATCGTTCAGTGAGCTGACTCCCTGGTCTCTGAGGGATATTTTGATCCACACTAGCTAGCTTTTGTGAAAGGGTACATGTTCCTCTGGTTATATGTTTCAAAACCTGCAGTGTGCTCTTTGGAAAGTGGACCACATCATTGTTATGGGTATGTCTGTACTTCAATAAAACATACGCATGACACAGTCTCAGAGCCTGGGTCGACTGACTTGTCTCACTGGGCTCAAGCTGTGGGGCTATAAAATTGAAGCATAGAATTTGGGTACTTAGGGTGGAGCCTGGACTCTGAGACCCTTTCCCCCTGAGTCAGCTTTCCAGGTCTAGCTGGAGCTGTGTCTTGCATCCTTTATTTTGGTGTAGACATACCCTATAAGGCTCGCAGAGCTGGAAAAATAATTGAAATGATGGAACTATCCTTTTAGCTAGTATCTGCCAGAAAAATTCAGTCAAGTCTTAGATTAGGCATAAGAAGTGCTGGATTCTATTCCTGGCTCTATCACAAACTCATTGTGTGACCCTGGGCAAATTATTCTTTTTGCCTCAATTCCTTCATTTGTAATGTGTGCTAGAGGCAAATTAACACTTTTTCTTAAAGTACATGGAGATCCTGAAAAGGCAAGTTCTAAATGAATGCAAGGTGTTTTTAGGGGATAAGAAAGTTAGTTAAGGCCTGTAAAATGAATTGAACATATGAAGAGCCCTATAAAAGTTGTAAAGAACACTCTCATCCTGGCAGGTAGATGGAGAAAATAATCTGGTATGGAAGGATTCATAGAATCTAAGGCAAGAAAGGATCATTAGATCACTTACTCAGACCTTCTGTCCATCACAGAAAAATTTCACCCAATTACCCCATATGGATAACTTGTGTTTGGCTAAATAATGTCTTCCATGAAGGTCTTGATTTCTCTTTATATTTCTTGATTTGCTGACATCAAGAAATGGCAAATCCACCACAACCCTTGATAGTTTCTTCCAGTGATTAATCACCCTTACTGTTACAAATTTGTGCCTAATTTCTGATTTGAATTTGTCTGTGTTCAGCAGCTGGCTACTGACTCTTGTTAATTTTTTTTTCTACACTAGATTAAAGTGATCTCTAATACCCAGTAACAGTTTGCTTCAAGGTACACAAAGACCACTTTCCTTTGGTCATCCCTCATCCCCAAGAATCAGTCTCGCATATCACAATTACAGCTCTCCCACAATGCTGCAACTAATCTCTCAGACACCCCCATAAAGCCCCACGTAGCAGAACAAGCACAACTTGCGTCCATACAGATCATTTTCTATGGTTGTTGCCTGTTCTAGGGAGACAGAATTAAAGTTGCAAGGATATGTACTTTAATACTCCATTTCCTAGTTGTTCAGACTTACTTTTGAGTCTTGCAGAATTCAGTGTTCTGGGGGGTCATGAGATACCACTGGGAAACCTGCATTCTGTGTTAGCCAATTTGTTTGTGGGTGTAAAAAGCATTAATATTAGATCATAGATCCAAGGAATTGAACATGGGATTTTAATAATAGTGCTCCAGGAAGAAAACTGAAATATAAACAATCAGATGATCTTATTTAAATGCCAGCATGATAATTAACATTTTGACATTATTTTCTGAAAAATGCTGTGGCTATCAGCCATAGCTTCAGGAAAGTGCATGAAAACCTTCAGGAGAGTAACAATGTCATAACTGGCAAATGACAGAAAGATAGTATTAATGTCATCTTATGGAAGGGTGATAATAGCAATTTATTTTAATATCTCTTGAAACCAAATAAGGAAAATTTGTTTTTACTCTGTTAACTGTGTGGCTTGTTCCTAGCCTTTGGAAATGCCACTCCATTACATTTTAAACAATACATGCTCTTAATAGAGAAAATTTTGACTTCCCTTTAGCTTTTTATGTCTTCATTGCCTTTGCACTTTTCAAGGCAAAAGTTTCATTACCGATTACAGACTGGACTGTGATACAGTGATGCTCTGCAAAGCAGTATGGATAGCTAAAATGAATTTAGAGGAGGGAAGGAAAATGAAGAAAAACAAAGTAACTCAACTGTCTATTATATTGCTTTCACTGAGAACTTGCAGGGGACAAGAGATTTACAGAATTTAAAAGACAGAAACAAGTTGAGGGAGAGGGAAGGCTTGCTGATCTTCTGTGAAAATATTTCTAGGCAGAATTTCGTATACAGACATCTTTGTGTTTCCTGATTTAAGGACTCTTGAAACTGCTACTGTTTACAAAATCAAACCAGTTACGAAACTGCATGTAATGTACATCAGTCATGTGACATGAAAATGATTAACATTTGTTCACAGTTACTAACAGATTTTTTTCCTAGTCTTGGATCAGAACATAAGAAAGGTCATACTGGAGCAGACCATCAAGCTCAGTATCCTGTCCTCTAACAGTGGTCAGTACTAAGGCTACGTCTATATTGGCAAGATTTTGCGCAAATACTCTTTAACGCAAGAGTTTTTGCGTTAGAGTATTTGAGTAAGAGAGCATCTACACTGGCATGTGCCTTTGCGCAAAAGATGTGCATTTGTGCAAGAGCATCCGGGCCAGTGTAGACGCTCTCTTGCGCAAGAAAGGTCCGATGGCCACTTTAAACATCGGGCTTTCTTGTGCAAGAAATTGATGTTGCCTGTCTACACTGGCCTCTTGCGCAAGAACAGTTGCGCAAGAGGGCTTATCCCTGAGTGGGAGTGTCAGAGTATTTGCGCAAGAAGCACTGATTTTATACATTAGAATGTCAGTGTTATTGCGCAAGTACTCGCGGCCAGTGTAGACAGGTGGCAAGATTTTGCGCAAAAGCAGATGCTTTTGCGCAAAATCTTGCCAATGTAGACGTAGCCTAAGTGTTTCAGGGGGAATGAAAACAACACCCACTCCCAGCTGCTGGCAAAGAGAGGCTAGGGATACTTCAGAGCATAGTTTTGCAACCTTGCTTATCCTGCCTAATGGCCAGTAACAGACTTATTCTCCATGAATTTATCTAATCTTTTTTTTAACTCTGTTACAGTCTTGGACTTCACAACATCCTCTGGCAAAGAGTTCTACAGGTTGACTATGAGTTTTATGAGGAAATACTTCCTTTTGTTTGTTTTAACCACCTTGCCTATTAATTCCATTTGGTGACTCCTAGTTCTTGTGTTCTGAGAAGGATTTCAAAATTTCAACATTTTTCATGGGATAGAAATTCTGTTTTCACCACTTCTGCTCTCTCCCATTCAATCATAGTAAGTGTAAAGCAAAGGGATGGAATTGTGACTCAAGATATATCTACTTTGCAGTGTAAGCCCAGGAACGTAGGACTTGACTCAGCTGATGTATGTTAGGAAATCCTGGGCTTGAGCATCCACATTATTTGAGTTTGATGTCTAGTTGGCAGCGGATAACAAGTGGAGGACCCCAGGGGTTGGGCATGGGGCTGGTTGCATTCAACATCTTCCTTAATAATCTAGATGATGGGATGGATTGCACCCTCAGCAAGTTTGTGAATGACACTTAGTTGGGGGAGAGGTAAATATGCTGGAGGGTGGGGATAGTGTCCAGAGTGTCCTAGACAAATTGGACGATTGAGCCAAAAGAAATCTGACAAGGTTTAACAAAGACAAGTGCAGAGTCCTGCATTTAGGATGGAAGAATCCCAAGCACTGGTACAGGCTGGGAACAACTGGCTAAGCAGCAGTTCCACAGAAAAGGACCTGAGTATTACATTGCACAAGAAGCTGGATATGAGTCAACAGTGTGCCATTGTAGCCAAGGCTAATGGCATACTGGAATGCATTAGTAGGAGCATTGTCAGCAGTGGAAGTGGTTGTTCCCCTCTATTTGGTACTGGTGAGGCCACATCTGGAGTATTGTGCCCAATTTTGGGGTCCCCACTACAGAAAGGATGTGGACAAATTGGACAGAGTCTAGTGAAAGGCAATGTAATATCTAGGGAACTGGGGGTACATGACTTCTAAGCAGAAGTTGAAGGAACTGGGCTTATTTAGTTTTCAGAAGAGAAAAACGAGGGGAGATTAGCAGCCTTCAACTACCTGATGGAGGGGAGCTGTTCTCAGTGGTGACAGGTGACCGCACAAGAAGCAATGGTCTCAAATTGCAGTGGTGGAGGTCTAGGTTGGATATTAGGAAAAACTATTTCACTAGGAGGGTGGTGAAGCCCTGGAATGGGATACCTTGGGAGGTGGTGAAATAGCTATCCCTAGAGGTTTTTAAGGCCAGGCTTGACAAAGCCCTGGCTGGGATTACTTGATTGGAGTGGGTCCTGTTTTGAGCAGGAGGTTGGACTAGATGACTTCCTGAGATCTCTTCCAACCCTAATCTTCTGTGATTCTATGATTGCATTTAAATCCTATATTAAGACTTTTCAAATTATTACTCAACCCTAGGGCTCTGGTGTTCATACTGCAATGTACAGACCTGAGTCAAAGTACCTTATTCCAGAGTCCTTAGTGCCCCCCTGCCTCTGAAATGTATCTCTTTTAGCTCAAGGACCTTGGAGCACTGTAGGAAAACTCTAATGCCCACCATTAGGAAGTGGCTCACATTGCAAAAGTCTGACTGGTTTGATCTCCATTGCAAACTGAGGATGCTGATAGTGTGCTTTCAGATTGGTGATCAGAACAGAATGGGTTAAAGCTAGCTTGAACTGCTGTGATTTGCCATAGGTGTGGGGGATGCATCTGTATTCACTGGAGTGGATTGTAGATTGTTGGGGTAGAGAGGACAGAGGAAGTTGTCCCATGGAATTGTGGAATACTTCCAGCTGACTCCTGATACACAATTTAAGTGGGGTTGTGGCTACACTGCAAATAGGGCGCAGGTCCTGGGTCACAGCTTGACCCATACGTGGTCCTAGGACCCAGGGTCTAAGCCTTGGGTTAGCACAATTGCAGTGTAGAAACAAGGATGAGGTTTGCCTGGAGCCTGGCTCAAGTATGGCTTACAGTGCAGTGTATATATATATATATATATGCTCAGAGGGCTGACTTTCAGGAATAAAGCCTTTTGGAGCTGCTCTTGGACTGGTGAAATTTATGTACCATCCTTTCCTCAGAGCTATTCCTAAAAGCACTGTCTAGTTCAGTGATTACAAAAGGCTATAGCATGCATTTCAGATAAGTATAAGTTTCTGTGGATGAAGGTTATTTTCCCAGTTATTCTCAAAGTAACACCACTATAATAAGATCTACTTTATTACAAAAAATAGTGGTTACTTAGCAACTGAGGGCCTGATTCTAGGCTCAATATGTGTACATCATAGCTGATTTCCCCAGATGTGCTGCAATATGTTTCAGGTCTCTGAGGTGAGAATTGGACTTTAAAATTGTATTCCCTCATGAGGCACTTCAATTCACTGCCATCCTACTGCCAAAACATAATAGAAACCACCTACCTGGCTCCTGTCATTCTCAAAGGGCTGTGTAGTACAAAACATATCAAAACTATCCTCTGTTTTTAAATGGTCATTTTGTGGCTAATGAGCTGCCCACTGTTGACTCTATTATGCAATATTCTGGCGATCTGAATGGACTTTTTAAGCTAGATATTTAGCTGACATAAATAGGTGTGCTGACTTTGCTATCCTTAGTCACATCTGGAAGTATCATTCTCTGCAAACAGTTCCATTGAAATCAGTAGGACAAATCTCTAAGCCAAGTATTTTTCAGTGTGTAGAAGGGTGATGGAATCAGGACCTACATGAAAAGCAATAAAAAATGTATCAATAATTGAAAGAAAACACACTTGCTGAATGTTTTTCTTTGTAACTGTCACCATAACATAATTGCCAGTTCACCATAAACTAGAGAAGTTGTGCACCAAAGAAATAAGGAAGGGTTGCAACAGAATTTAATGGAACTGTTTAATGCAAGAGTGCATGGAGATCCTGCATATATGTACATGAGTAGATAACAGTTATGTGTGTGTATAGATATATGCCTGCATATACACACACTGCAGTTCTCCCTTTCTCTAGCTTGCATGAAGAATTCTGTCATGGAGTTGTTCTGAAAAGGTAAATTCAACAGCTAAAAAGGCAAGCTGATTCATAGCCTGGGCTGTATGTGTATAGCTGAGTAGAATTCTGCTAATAACTACAACACACAAAATTCTTTATTTTGAAATGTGACTTATTAGCTATTTAAAAAAAATCTATTTTGAATCTTTATAGAATCATAGTATTTTCAGTTATTCTGCTCAGTCTTTTTTTATGTTGTATCAGTTTACTTAATGCGTTGAACTCTTTGTAGGACAAGTGGTATTTCTGTAATGGTGACAATGATAATTTTCACACAGGTTCATCAGCTGAGGTCATTCCTTATATTTTTTTCCTTGAAACAACAGATCATTTTAATGCCTGTATCAAAAATACTCTGCACCTTTTACTTATGCTCTATTTCCATCTGAACATTTAACCCTTAGTAGTACAGTGTCCACAAACACTAGACATGAGCAGACAGTAAAGGATAGTAACATGAAGTAGAACAGTGCACGAGACCAATAGCTTATCTCTTTTACCAGCCAAAGTAGAGCCAATAAAAGTTACTTCCACATCCACCTTGTCTGATATTTTGAGATCAACATGGCTATGTCAGTACAGAAAACAGGACACAAGCAAATGGTGACACACTGCTGCTTTGAAACATGCCTTGTATGACTTCGTTGAATGAATTTCAGTGAAAATAAGCTCTATAATCACTGGAGAAATGTTACTGTCCATACAGTTAGCAAATCTCAGTCCTAATGCTTAATATCAGTAGACAAATACAGCAAAAGAGACTGAGCAGTTTTTCATTTGGAATGGAGTTCATATTTTATCTTTTTTTAATTTCAAATTGCTTAATGAATTCTTGTTGTACCGTAGAATATTTTATCTCTACAAGAAACCTCCCCCACTCCACATTCAAGCAATGTAACATAAACATGCAAAAATTCAGAAGACTAGTAAAATACTTTCCTTTGCTTACCGTATGAACTCACAGTAGGTATTGCATGGGTTGGATTGGTCTTATTTCCCACACATTGTATCTTTTAGTAGTCTTTAGAAAATGGATCTAAGTTTTCCTGACTTATTCTGTGACCTTGGCCAAGTCACTTATCTTATTGCATCTCAGTGTACTCATCTATAAACATCTCAAAGGATATTGTGCAGTTTTATTGATGACTATACAGAACTTTCATATTCTCTAGTGAAAAAACAAGTGCACAGTAATATTTTTACTGCAATACTTTAAAATTCAGCCAATGCTTATTAAATGTCTTTCTGAATCAGAGCTGAATTTTTCTCCATCTTTAAGAGATTAATATATTTTAAGGGCAGAAGGAGCTATCAGATTATCTATTTTGATCTCCTGCATAACATGGGCTATAGAATTCCATACAGCTACTTCTGTACTGAATCCAGTAACTTGTGTTTCACTAATGTATTTCTTCCATAAAAGCATCCCATCTTGATTTGAAGAACAAGAGATGGAAAATCTGCCACTTTCCTTAGTATCCTGTTCCAATAGTTCATGGCCTTTACTGTTAAAAATTTGTGACTGATTTCTGATTTGATTTTTCCTATTTTAACTGGGTTGTTGTTAAGCCACTCTCTTCTAGATTTACAAGCCTTTTAGTATGATGTTTTCCCCCTGTGAAGGGTATGATATACTTTAACTGAGTCACCGCTTGATCTCCTTCCTCATGAAATAATCTAATCTAATAATAAAACATGGAATACATTGTTGGCATGCGCTGAGATTGAGCTTTAGTTGGTATGAGTTTGGGATGGTGAGCCAAGAGTAGCTAAGCCATAACCGAGTTATGCAGACCATCCCAAATAAGACTTTGTAGTTTGTTTGTTGGTCTCTGTGCTTGGCTGGGTAGAAGACCAGACCCCCTGGCTTCACCCCCTCCTGGGGCATCTCAGTCCAGGGACTCAATGAGGAGTCATTGGGCTCTAGCCTGTGGGAACGGCTGAGCTGCAGAGAATCTCTCTGTCCGCCAATCTCAATCAGGGTGGGGCAGCCAATAGCCATTGGGGCCCAGCTGTCAATCAGTCCAGCCAATTAATCAGTCTTCCTGCCCAAGTCTCCAGCAGGTAGCAGACCTATCCAGATCGCCTATCCTATCAGCAGGGTAGTTGGGGATGGGGGACGCTGGCCTTCCCACTCTATTGCTTCCCAGCCTAGGACTCTATCAGTGGCGGGTTAGTCCGCCATTAGGCCAATAGGGATCCGCGCACGACACGCTGGTCAATTTAAAATCAGTCCACACCCAAACTCTATTTGGCTTCCCTGGGCTCCTTCCTATCTTGGAATCTGGGGTACCTGGGTAATGGGGTTGTCTTCAGTCTCACTTGGGTAGAATGCAAATGGCAGCCCTAGAAGCTTGTTGGGGTTGCTGGTATCCAGCAGTTCTGGCAGTCCTGCTGGGTATCTGGCATGGCAGCAGTTTCTGGACTTTGCTAGTTCCTGCACCTGGGGAGAGATGTCCTGTTCATCTGGCAAGTCTCAGTCAGCGCCAGGCTACAGCAGTGGAAGAGAAACAACTTGCTCCCGTGGCAACTCTTCCCCAACTGAGCTAGAGGGCTGGCCTTCTTCCTGTCCTGGTCCTTTGCTTGCAACAGGGCAGCTACGGGTGCTCCGGTTCTGCCCACTAGGGGACTGTTGTGGGTTTCTCTCTGTCTGTCCAGGTGGGAGACCACACCTCCTAGCCTCCGACATGTTGAAATGTTTATATGAGCATATGCAGAATATATATAAATATATATATTACTTTACAACTATTTCAGAGAGGATTTTTTTTACATTTTAAAATCTAATTGAAATTTTATTCCTCTGTAACAGCTTGAGACTCATTACTGTGGCGTCTCCTGTTGATCACTCTGGGAATTAGTTCAGTCCTTCCTCAGAGCACCTTCTTAACGTCTTGACTGCTGCTACATTTATATCAGTTCTCCACCACTCCCCAGGACCTGTGTCCCTCACAGATCATGGCACCCTTCCCTCAGAGTACTGCCCCATAACCATGTCCCCACACTCTCTGGTCTTCCCCTCCCAGGGAACCCCAACTCCCTATACCTGCCTTGCCTCAGTGACCCATTGCCATTCGTCATCTAGCCCCTGCCTCAGGGGCAAACTGCAGTCTGAAATGACTACTCATCAGCAAGGGGATGTGGACCTGCTGCCTTCTCCTGCCCTGGCTGCTCCTCTGCAGCCTTAGTACCTGGGCCTCAGCCTGGGACTTATTCAGACATGAGCTCTCCCAGCTCACACTGCCTTCCCATAGCACTGGTCTGTCCAAGAAACCCAGTGCTAGCAGGCAGCTAGGTCCCTCTCCCTCCAGAGCTGGAGCAAGAGTGAGCTCTTCCTGGCCACCTGTCTTTTTAATATAGCTTTGCTATTTTAACTCTTTATACTCCAGTGCAGGGCAACTGCCCCATCACATCCTCCACCTGAAAAATCAAGTGCCTTGGAGCCAGGATTTCACCCCTGATACCCTTGCAATTAACAGCAAAACTCCCCTGGCTTTCACTGGGGACAGATTTTCATCTTATAAGTTCAACTGCATGCAGTTCAGAGGAATAGGGATCAACTTCCCTTTGCCCGCCCCTTCGGTTGGCCTGGGTATGTGGCTCTATAATTCTGCACATAGGTGTGGGAACTGTATATCCAACTGGTATGGCATCGAGGTTGTACTGAACTGTAGATCTCTGAAATTCCTTTCCTTGGTTTATACACCTTTTTCAATGCAAGGCTATTGCTATCTTAAAAGTCCTGACAACTTTTCAGTAGGAAAGAACAAATAGCAGTGTGTCTAAAGAATTTTCTATATTTATGGAGCTAAATACTGGAAAGTATATGAAATATCTCTTCTCTCCTTCCAAAATAAGATAGACAACTCAGAAAGACGTTTAAATGATAAGCAGAAGGAACAGGATTTCTTGCAGTTTTGTTTGGCAAACTTTCCATTCCATTCCAGAAACAATCCAGAACACAGCATGATCAAGGCACTAAGCCCTCTATATTGTTTTCAGCTGGAGAAGTGAGAAGAATCAAATCTAGTCTCTTTGAAAAAATCAATTTTTTACAAGTGTGTGAAATGCAGACAAGGTCAGCAGGAAACACAGCATGCTTCTAAGATACAGAAGATAAAACTCCTTTATAAATTTTATACCTAGGACAATCAATCTTTGTAAAGAATTGGAGGGGAGGGAGAAAGTAAAAAAGCTATTTTATGAAATATTAGAGTTAGAGTCAAGGGATTTTTTTAATATTGCCTGCAAGATATAGCACGCTAGTTCTAAATGTGTGTATGTGAGTGAAAGGAGAAGGGGAGAGAAAGGCACAGAGAAATCATCCATATAAATATCCTGTCCTCTACCACTCATAGGCACACTTCCCCATTCCCCACTATTTCAACTACTGTACACCAGAGCCATAACTTTGCTTCTTCAACCTACCCTACATACTCAATTATTCATCCATCCTCTCCTAACATTATGGCTACGTCTAGACTGGCATGATTTTCCGGAAATGCTTTTAACGGAAAAGTTTTCCGTTAAAAGCATTTTCGGAAAAGAGCATCTAGATTGGCACGGATGCCTTTCCGCAAAAGCACTTTTTGAGGAAAAGCGTCCGTGGCCAATCTAGACGCGCTTTTGCGCAAAAAAGCCCCGATCGCCATTTTCGCGATCGGGCCTTTTTTGCGCAAAACAAATCTCAGCTGTCTACACTGGCCCTTTTGTGCAAAAGTTTTGCGCAAAAGGGACTTTTGCCCGAACGGGAGCAGCATAGTATTTCCGCAAAAAGCACTGATTTCTTACAGCAGGAAGTCAGTGCTTTATGCGGAAATTCAAGTGGCCAGTGTAGACAGCTGGCCAGTTTTTCCGGAAAAGTGGCTGATTTTCCGGAAAAACTGGCCAGTCTAGACACAGCCTATAAGTTTAGGATATTTAGTGTGGTTTGGTGAGTTGGGAAGGGTACAGACTATGGCTATGTCTAGACTACATCCCTCTTCGAAAAGAGGGATGTAAATTAGACATATTGAAATTGCAGATGAAGCCGGGATTTGAATTTCCCATGCTTCATTTGCATAATTGCGTCACAGCGTTTTTTTGAAAAAAGCTATTTCGAAAGTGAAACAGTGGTCTAGACACAGTTCTTTCAAAATGAAAAGCCTTTTTCAAAAGATCCAGTACTCCTCAAAAAATGAGGTTTACAGGATCTTTCAAAAAAGGCTTTTCTTTTCGAAAGAACTGCGTCTAGACTGCGGTTTTACTTTTGAAATAGCGTTTTTTGAAAGACCACCGAGACGTGATTATGCAAATGAAGCTCAGGAAATTCAAATCCTGGCTTCGTTTGCAATGTTGATATGTCTAATTTACATCCCTCTTTCGAAAGAGGGATATAGTTTAGAAGTACCCTCTGATTAGACATTTTCTTTCAATATTTTTGCAGTGTTCTCTATTACCCTACTACAGTCGTCTGCAGCTGGTGTATTTAATGTGCATAAGTTACTTTGTACCATTACACTGTTCTTTTTACACATCCTTTCTTAACCCTAGTAATTTTGCCATAGCCCTTGGAAGAATAAAGGGACTTTACTGTTTGTGTTGTTTTACTACTTACACAAAGGCTGATAGAATACCTGACTGTGTGATAAGGCAGCCACCACGTATATCAGGGCATAATGTTAGCTTTATAGATTCTGAATCCTGCCCATGAGTTTGAGGGATTGTGTGTTCAGAGATTGCCTGGATCGTTCTGTGGTTCTGTAGTACGATTCTGTGTTGTTGTTTTTTCCCCCTCCTTGCACACCCAACAGAAGGGAAGTCACAGAGAGGTCCTCAGTTTTCACACTGCATAATCAAGCTACAGGTTTTTTTGCATCAGGCTGCTCAGATGACTGGATTATCCCTGGGAAGTTTATTTACCTTGAAAGATCAAAGATTTAATTCCAGACTAACTCAGTTCAAGTGTGATCAGCAACGTTGGACCATCTTCTGCATTTACTTAGCTGGCCTCCACTCAGAGGGGTAGTTGGATTATACTTTATCATGATTGGAATTATACTGTAATAGTGCCTTTTGGGTGACGAAAACCACTCATCTGTATTTCTGGATGATTAAATACATGACTATACTATTAATTATTGGTGCAATTGTGCCCAAAATCACTCAGGAAGTCTAAGGTAAATAAAACTGAAGCCAGTCTCCTGAGTCCCCAGATAGCTTGCAAACCCCAGGACCATCCTCTCTCTCTCATATTACAATAGATAACATAAATCAATATCATTGAGTTATTCACATACAGTATCAAAAAGATGCTCTTTGGGAAGATTCTATAGAGCAGTCTCTGTCTTTGAAATAGCTCATTCTATTAGAAGTGGTACAGTCTTTCAAATATATGGAACTTTTTAAGGGCACCCACTGTATTTCCACCAAAACTATGGTTATGTCACATTTCATGAAGAGGAATATTTCACTAGATTTTTTGGAATAAACAATGCACTGGAATACTTTCAGATGCGTAGTCAATAGAGAGCTGTTTGTGATTTTATACATCACAAATCTCACTCCGAAAACTAAATGCAAAATCAAGCACTCAAGAACATTGTGGGGATTTGTGATATTCTCTGGAGGCTTGTGGGCCCATAAATCAGCAAATGGATCACACACATATATATTGAACCATCCTCTCCTAACAGTATGTATTGGTGAGTTGGAAAGAGTACAGACTATGACTAGACATTTTTTTTCCACCTTTCTGCAGTGCTCTCTATTGAGTAGTAATCTGCGGTTGATATCTATATCTATATCTATATCTATATCTATATATAATTCATTAAATGAGTTCTCCATTTTATTAAACTGCTTCATGCCATTTGTGCATGAAGAGGGAATGGGATGATCATATGGTAAACATATGTTGGAAGGAATATGAGGCAAACAAACACATTGTGGCTGATAAAGGCAAAGAAATCTGAACAGTATGAAAAAGGAACAGACTAAAGATGAATACAAAAGGGAAGACAAACAGGAGAAAATATATACTAAACAAGGCTAAGGAGCAGGTAAATTAGCAGATAGATTCTTCAGGAAAGAGGAAACAAAATTAAAAGGAAAGAAATAAAAGGGGCAGCTGCTAAAAATACCAGACAGAAAGATGAGAAGTGCGGAGCCCAAACAGCAATTCATTTAGCCAACTATTTTTGGGCCAAGTGTTCAACACTCTCGGTAATATCATTTCCAGTATGGACATCACAACTAAGCAGGGTACTTGTCAGTCTGGCACACTCTTGATAAAAATATCTGCAGAAAGGAGAGAGACATATCTTATTTGTGACATTGGCAAACATCACAGCTGCCTAAAATTTCAACATGTACAGTGAACTGCCATTGTTTGCAGTTCAGCTTCTTAAAACATCTTCCTTTATTCTTATCTAGTGAACTTTACAGTTTATATAAGCATACTGCTTTTTTTTCTTCTGGCTGCAACTTCTTCGCCCTGAACTTCTTGCTGTGCTTTACCTTTGAGACCTAGCCAGCCAAGCACAACTATTTTCAATAATTTCAATATATATTCACTTTCAGATGTCTCTGTTTTTACTCTCACTTGTAGCATAACAGTGAAAACAAGATTTGCATGATGTTTATTTTCTCAGCCAGAATCCACTTACTTCATTACAATGGTAAGCTACTCAGCCTTCACTCTCACCATTTATCCACTTAAGAGCTGACTGAGTTGTTTTCAGATAGGAAAGTAAGAACCAGGTTTAGTGCAGTGCTGTATAAAACTACCCTGTTTTGAAAACTTCATCAAATGTAAGACAAGGTCAGAAGATAATAGCATGAATAGCATGATTTTGAGATATACTGTATAAGATAAAATATCCTTCCTGACTTCTTCCCTTTGGACAATCCCCCCTTATGGAGAATTACAGAGCAGGGGGACAGTAGGAGGAGGCAGGAAGGGGAGAATGTAAAAAATTTTGCTTCCGAATATTTGATAAGCAGAAATGAAGGATTTTATTTTATACTGCCTGCATGGTGTGCTTCTTTGCTTATTAGTGTATAATGTTATTGCCTCATAAAACAGTGTCCCCATCCTATTACTTTTGAATAGTTGGAATGCTCACTTGTTCACTTATGCTAATTGGAAGGGTTTAAACCAAGCCAGAATAAACAGTACTTCTTGGCTGAAAAAAAATGAAAGTTTATGATGTTGATTTCCATACTATTTTAGATTTTATGGTAATAATATGCTAAATCTAACAATGATACGTTAATATAACAGCTAAACTCCGCTGTCTATGAATTACTAAAATGTTATACAGAGTAATTACTGAAATGGTGGAAAATTGCCAATTTACTCTAGTTTTTCCAAACTTTTCCTAAAGGCATCATCACTAATGGAAATAAAGGGTTGACATTGGCAAGCAAATCTCAATGACAAAACTTCTATCATCATTTTCAGTCTGTACTAAGCATTCAATTGCTGGCTTATTTACTCTAAACCCTCATTTAAAGTGCTACCAATAGACATGGTCAAAATAACAGAAACAGACTGCAGATTCCTTTGGGGCCAGATTCTAATACTTTTGTGGTAATTAATATGACTGCTCATAAAGTGAACCATTACTTAATGTGAATAATCCCATTAATAGTGACTATCAAAATCTGGCTCCACACTATATTTATGATTAATTATTGTTTGAACACATTTTTTATTAAGGAACATTTTTTTTCACACCATTTTTCAACCAGCTCTATTTATTCATTATATATCAGTGGGACCTAGATACCTCTAATGGAAATTGGGGCTCCACTGATTTGACATTGTATAAAAATACAAAATGAGAGACAGTCTTTGACTGAGTCTTAGCCTTTGTCTACCCTGCAACATTTTGCTGATATAGCCGTGTTGGCTGGGAAGAATCTACCTGGTAGCTGACACAGCTATGCTTACAAAAAATAATGTAGATGTAGGAGTCGGTGCGGGTATAATTATACTGGTAAAATCTTTTCAGTGTAGATTAATCTTAAGGTTAAATACGTGCCTAGTGTTAAACATGTGATTAGTCCCTTTGAACTCTCGTGTTCAGCCCAGGAACATAGTGGTGGTAAGGGGGTGACGGGGCCTCTGCCCCACACTGGCCCTTTAAAGGTAAAACCAAGCCCTGGGAGAAGGCTGAGAGAGCAAAGCCTCACAGCTGAGGTAGATACTGTCACTTAGGGCCAAGCTAGGGCTATATAAATAAGGGCTCTTGGAGGGAGAGAAGAGGACTTACTCCTGCTCTAGCTAGGGAACAGGAGGGGACCTGGTTGCTAGGGAAGCTGGAGGGTTTGTGAGATGGGGCTGTGCTGGGGAGCTCTGGCTTGGCCTCTCTCCCAGGCTGCAGGGCCTGAGGCAAGGCCTGAATATACTAGGGCTGCAAGGGAGACAGCCAGACTAGAAAGAGGCAGCAGGTCCACACCACCTTGCCTATGGTGAGTGGCCATTTCAGACTGCAGTTTGCCCCAATGTAAGGGGCTAGATGATGACTTGCAGTGGGTCACTGAGGCAAGATGGGTATAGAGGAATTGGGTATTCCCTCAGAGGGGAGGAGCACAGAGTGCAGAGACACAGAACTGCTAATAAGCCCCTGGAAGGGGATGAAGGTAGGGTTGCCAGATGGCTTAACCAAAAATAAAGAACACGCCCCACACACACAAAAAAACCACTGGGGAAAAAATTCTGTTGAGGGGGGGAAAAAAAAGGGGAGACCAAAGTTGTAGAGCAAAAAATAAAAAAAGGACTCCAGAGTTATTAAGCAAATAAATAAATAAATAAATAAAAATAAAACAGCAGGTCCCTTTCAGTGCATGCAGAGTCAGAATAGGGATAGGAAGAGGGGAGAAGTTGAGCACTAAGACCCAGGGAAGGCATTGCTTCCCCTTTGGTCTTTAGGCTTTTTGCTGGTAGCCATTTTGTTTTCTTGATCAAGCCAGAACGCAGCTTTCCTGCGGCACCAAGTAAGCAGGAGGTCCGGGGGCAGGGGGTGTCGAGGGCTGGGGGGGGAGAAGGGGTGAGGCCGGGGGCTGGGCCCAGTTGCCGAGTGTGTCATAGGGTTGCCAGGTGTCTGGTATTTTCGCCTCCTGGCTGGGAAAAAAACCAGAAAATACCGGACATTTTAGGTGTCCGGTATTTTCTGAATTTTTTTACCAGGCAGGAGGCGAAAATACTGGATTGTCTGGGTCAATACCTGACACCTGACAACTCTAGATGAGGGAAAACTAGAGTGGGCACTGCTGGAGGGCAGTGTCCTGAAGAGGACACCGTGGTCTGGGAGTGACACAGGACCAGACTAAGAGACTGTGGACAGAGCAGAGTGATGGGGGAGACACCACCCGGAGGGAGGCACCCTGCTGATGAGTTAATTCCCTGTGCTACTGGCAAGGAGTGCTGTGGCGGTGAGTGCCCACCCTGTGACAAAGAGGAACTGTGGCTTTAAAATCACCTTTATGTTTGCCATATTCATGAGATGTTCAGAAGCTTGCCTGACTCCTGGTGTGAATAGGCATCTTCAACACTGTTATTTTATCTTTCAGATGCTAATGGGCAATCCACCAGCTGAGGATAACCGGAGTGTGGTGCATTCCAGCCATAGCCTGTACCTGCATTCAGGAAGAGGGGACAAGCATAGAATCATTCCAACAATTGTATATTATATGGGGAATCCCTTAAGCAAGGATGTTCCTGGGAGCCATTTCTTCCTGGTTTAAGGCCCCCGCATTTAAGCTGTCAGAGGCACAAATGTGCCTTATGAAGCCTTGAATCAGGTCCAGAAATTATGTATTTTGTATACATAGACTCTACAGAGGAATGTCTCTGAATTGGGCCCTTAGCCTCAAACTTCTGTTATTTCTTAACTGGTAGATTTTCAAATCTGCAGGGCTTAAGGCAGTTGTAATAGTACTGGGTGATTTTGATGTGCTTGGAATTGAGTAGATATTGATTAAAGAAACCTAGTTTGTGTAGGTGATGTAATTGACTTGAACATATTGAGGTTCTCTAGAAAATAAGGTAAGCCACTCATTACAGAAGCTGTCCCACTGCTTTAAGGTATACATAAGTTCATTAACCATCTTTCAGTAACAGTAAATTTCGTGTTTTAAAAATCAATGGTTCTTTTGTCTTCTATAGCATAAGTCCTAGTTGGGAAAGGTGCAGTCAGACCTAAATAATATCACTGACATCATTGTTTGAGGAATATTTTGATATTGATCTCCACTGCAGAAAAAGATGTTTGTCTTTGGTCAAAACCCGAAATGGCCAATTAACATATATGTGGGTGCAAGATTATGTCAAGAAGAAACACCAGGAGCTACGGATAAAACAAGCTGAGCTGCAGTACGGTACATTCCTATACTCAAGGGATCAGGTAAATTGTATAATTTGGTGATGCAGGAAATCATTACAAACCTTGCCATGAGCCAAGTGTAGTGTTATATACGAGCAAACCCTTTTCTAGAGCTTTTAGGGAATCACGAATACATGCCTATGCACTACAGATTATTAAATCCTACCCATGCAAAGTTTTTGGCAGCTAATCTCTCTGCCAAATGGAGCCTGGAGGATTTCAGAAAACCCATTTGCATAAATGGGAGATTTCTTATAGTTTTTGTTTTGCCCCATGTGACTGTGGTGCCTGGAGAGGCCACATTGAAAATGCTTATTCAGAGCAAACTGCAAAGAACAGGGAAAATAATCCCCCAAACTGTTGTTTTTTTCTATATTTAGATTCACCAAGCCAGTAACCCAAACAGCTTCTGTAATATCTTACTGGTTACCAGAAGCCAAAATAAAATCCTCCTTAAGCAGTTCAGCCTTTGGCTTGACTCCCACCCAAATGACCAAGTCTCACACAGTGAGGGTTAATAAAAACTTTATTCGCCATATTTAAGTTCTATCAATCACAACAAGAAATCAGACACATTACCAGTCAGGTTAATGAATATTTCTGGTTTTACCAAAATACATGCTTACAGCCAATTTTTATTAACTAAATCTACGATTTATTAATAAAAAGGAAAAAGAGTTGCTATAATTAAAAGATCAATATACATACTGATATGAATAAAATCCTTAGGTCATTTTCCTGGCAGAGATGGTGGAGCTGCTGATTTGTAAAATTCCTTTGGGAAGCAATGTAAAAAGTTATAGTCCAATAGGCAGTCCATGTATAGACTGTATTCAGATTCTTCTATGAGAATTGTATTGTTAATCCAGAGTAGACCCAGGGACCTCAGTCTTGTGGTCTTAAACTTTCCCTGCCAATGTTTAAGCAGGTCTAAAATGGAAAATATCAGTCCCCAAACTTTTTTTTTTACTATGTAGAGTTACAAATATCAAAGAGAAATGAAGACATTAATATTTATTATATAACAAGTCACATCTAAATAATAAAATCCCTGGCACATCCTCTAATGTGATAAATGCCATGAAGTGCCAGCAATGCCCCTCAGCCATGTATATTGGCCAACCTGAACACTCTTTACACTAAAGGATAAATGGACACAAATCAGACATCAGAAATGGTAACACTCAGAAACCTGTAGAGGGACATTTTAACCTGCCTGGTCACTCAATCATGGATTTTAAAGTAGCCATTTTTCTACAAAGGAATTTCTTTAACCAATTACAGAGAGAGTCTGCAGAACTGGAATTTATCTACAGATTTGACACTATTACCCTGGGCCTAAACAAAGACATTAACTGGTTGGCCCATTACAAAACCAATTTCTCCTGCCAATAACATCTGTATTTTCACATCAAAAGCTATGTATGGGTCACATCAAGCCCACTTAATTATCCTCATTAACACTGGTCCTACAATTGACAGGTTCTTCTGCTGTTAAATGTATTTCTTAGTTTCTGTTACTTCCACTCAAATTCATCTGATGAAGTGAGTTTTGCCCAGGAAAGCTCATGATTCTATATATTTTGGTTAGTCTCTAAGGTGCCACAAGGCCTCTCATTGTTTTTTAAATTAGACTAATATGGATACCCCTCGGAGATTTTAAAATTCCCTGTTGACCGCTGAATCAATAGATTACCATAATGAATCATTAAAAACAAGAGCAGAATTTTTGCATCTACAAGCTAATTACATCACAATTGTTAAATTTCTAACAAGATATAAGTAAACATACCCAAAT
This sequence comes from Rafetus swinhoei, assembly GCA_019425775.1. Classification (NCBI taxonomy): domain Eukaryota; kingdom Metazoa; phylum Chordata; order Testudines; family Trionychidae; genus Rafetus; species Rafetus swinhoei. The sequence continues at coordinate 158,495,809 of CM033424.1, forward strand.
GCAATTAGTATCTACTTTTGATCCTCTAATACTTGTCTATATATCAAGGATACTAGTCTATTTAAAGTGGCTTTGATGAATATCTGCAAGAAATGGCCCTCTTTACCATTTCAGTTCTCTACTAAAATGTTTTAAGGGTTGCTTTTAGGTCACTTCAGCCTGCTGATTGCTTAACTCTCCCTGGTTCAGCCCTAGTTCTCTGTCAATAAGGGAAGACAGTGCTCCATTGGTCTCATGTAGAAAGGACAGATCTTGTAGGAGTGTCTGTCCATCTCTCCCCATCCATCTCAGAGGGAGGCTATGCCCCCTCACTCTTGAGTCCCTTTTACGGCCAGGGTTATTGGGGAATTAGCAATATCTAAGGCTGAACGGTCATGGCTGTTCTGGTATGACCCATCAGGGCAGCAGCTCCTAGAATCATAGAATCATAGGGCTGGAAGAGACTTCAAGAGGTCATCGAGTCCAGCCCCCTGCCCAAAGCAGGACCAACCCTAACTAAATCATCCCAGCCAGGGCTTTGTCAAGTCAGGACTTAAAAACCTCTCCATCAGTCTTAGAGAGAGGTCATGCCCCCTCACATCAAGCCTTTTTCTGTTTGTAATTTAAATCCTGCTATCCCTGTTGGGCATGGGATGTCTTTCCTCTCCCAGCTGCACCACAAATTTTAATATCCCTTCACCCCTACTCCTCCAAAATGTAAGTGTCTTTTTTAATAGGAGAGGGTGAGATATTAAGAGCAGATTCGATGGCCAAGCAATGCCTAAATGATAAGAGCGTTATTTTCATGTCACTTTTTTTTTCAGCATTCTGTTATTTAAAGACATTAGATAGGTAATAAGGCTTTTAGTTACACCATCTTTAAACACACAATTTGATCTACATTAATGTTTTGCTGGGAGACCAGGTGGGATATTACAAAAAGAAGAGCCCAAAAAGAGGGTTTTATGACATGTACAAAGCAGCAGCCTATACTTTATTTAATATGTTAGAGATGAAAGTGCCACAATGTGCAATCTTCCCCACACCAACATATTGTGAATTCACAACACAAAATGTAACCAACTGTCTGGCTCTACAGATAGTTTTAAAGAGCTGAATGTTGAAAATCTCATTGGGCATTTCAATCCATGGCCTCATGCAGAAATCAGAAGCTTCTCACTTCTCATTCAAGTCTGACACTTATTATCCCAGACCAGACAGATATGCCAAGGACATCAAAGAGAAAACTCTGGCTGGCTGTTTGATTTATTATTTTATACAGTACTAGAAGGCTTACTGATGTTTTTACTTGCCATCACACAGGACCTGGCCCAATACGCACTGAAATCAATAGAACTACTTCTATTACCATTAGCGAGCTTTTGATCAGGTCCAAGTGAGCTTTTGTCAAGCTGTCATGATAGCCCTGGTCCTGTAATCAGCCCCACTGAAGTCACAGTCAGTGTGGAACTCATTCCAGGACTGAGGCCACCTAGAAGGATCCAATTGCTATTTCAGTCAAAGGGTATGTCTACACTAGCCCCCTAGATCGATCTAGGGAGGCTAATGAGGGTGACTGGAATTGCAAATCAAGCCTGAGATTTAAATATCCCGCGCTTGATTTGCATGGTCCTGGCCGGTCGCCATTTTAGAAATTGACTAGCCCAAAGTAACTGCCCGCGTCTACATGCGGCAGTGAAACGGGATTCCGATTTAAAGCCCCTAATTCGAATTAGCTGGTAAACCTCATTGCAGGAAGAATACCAGCTAATTCGAGTTAGGGCTTTAAATCGGATTTGTCATTTTGAACGTTGTTTTGGTATAATGTAGTTTTCTTCTTAAACGTGTTGTCATGATGTGCCTTGTATACAGGCCTATAGACCTGCATGTTCTATGCCCTGTTTTTCCTTTTAATATTCCTCCGCAGGATGAACCTTCCTTGTTAACCAGCTGTATTACTGTGTATTACACACAGTCATAGCAAATGTATTTATTTATTAAAAGAAATCTTACTAGTCACCTTCATTCAGTATTTAATTTTTATACCACAGTCACAGCATAATGAAAAGTCTACTAGAAGAAACGAAACAAGTGTTAACGTTTTAATAAAAATATCCAAAACATTTGAATAAATGTTTAATAGAAATAAATCTAATGGTTTTCATAACCAAGAGATATTCACCTGCTATCCTGGCTAAAAAATGTCACTAGAACCCGTCTTTGGGAGTACCCAATTCAGCTGTTTGATCATTATTGCTCTGAGGTTGTGTCTAGACTACACAGTTTTTCTGGAAAAAAATACACATATTGCAAACTGCAATTTGCATCTTTTTCTGCTTCTTTTTTCAGAAGAGGCTTTTCCAACATTTGGCCTGCCATTGGTTGGATCTCCTCCAGCACTCGCTTGGGATTTGGCTGGACTCTGTACTTTCCCATCCTCAAAGTCCTCAGTATCCATGGGATAGGTAGCACCAGTCCAGCCCTCCAGCTAAGTTTCACAGGAATTTTCCCATCCAACTCTAATAAGGATCCACACAAAGGAAAAAAAGAAAACTAACACAAGCCCCCCTACAGGCATCTCTTCCTTCAAAGGACTTCTGGTAGGCCTAAAATAGAGGCATAAGGATCTTGCGCAAAAAGGATTGGAAGAGACTATGCAAATGAAGTGCAAGAAAATGCTAATGAGTGATTCATTTGCATTGCCTCGTCTGCAAAAAAAGTAGTGTAGACATAGCCCAAGAGCTGTCTCTTACATGGTTATAGCTAAATTAGTCCCCCTCATTTTGTACATATAGTTGGGATTTTTTCAAATGTGCATTACTTTGCATTTATCAACATTAAAATTCATTTGCCATTTTGTTGCCCAATCACCTAGTTTTGTGCGATCCTTTTGAAGCTCTTCAGTCTACTCTGATCTTAACTATCTTGAGCAGTTTAGTATCATCTGCAAATTTTGCCACCTCCCTGTTTACCCCTTTCTCCAGATCGTTTATAAATAAGTTAAAAGGGATTGGTCCCCATATGGACAATTGGGGGATACCACTAGTTACCTCTCTCCATTCTGAAAACTGACCATTTATTCCTACCCTTTGTTTCCTGTCTTTTAACCAGTTATTGGTCCAAGAGTGGACCTTTCCTCTTATCCCATGATAACTAATTTTAATTAAGAGCCTTTGATGAAGGACCTTATCAAAGGCTTTCTGGAAATCAAAATATACTATATCCACTGGATCCACCTAGTCCACATGTTCGCTGACCACCTTAAAGAACTCTAGTAGATTAGTAAGGCATGATTTCCCTTTACAGAAACCATGCTGACTTTTCCCCAACAAATTATATTCATCTATATGTCTGACAATTATATTCTTAACTATAGTTTCAACTAACTTGCCCGGTACTGATGTTAGATTGACTGGTCTGTAATTGCCAGAATCACCTCTAGAGCCCTTTTTAAATATTGGCATCACATTAGCTATCTTCCAGTCACTAGGTACAGAAGCTGATTTGAAGGATAGATTACAAACCACATTTGAGTTCTTTTAGACTTCTTGTGTGAATGCCATCTGGTCCCAGTGACTTGTTACTGTTAAGTTTATCAGTTTGTTCCAAAACCTCCTCTAATGACACCTCAATCTGGGACAATTCCTCAGATTTGTAACTTAAAGAGAATGGGTCAGGTTTGGGAATCTCCCTAACATCCTCATTCATGAAGACCGAAGCAAAGAATTCATTTAGTTTCTCTGCAATGACCTTAGTTTTTGAATGCTCCTGTAGTATCTCAATTGTCCAGTGGCCCCACTGGTTGTTTAGCAGGCTTCCTGTTTCTGATGTACTTACGATCATTTTGTTATTAATTTTTTCAGTTCTTGGCCAGATGTTCTTCAAACTCCTTTTTGGCTTCCCTTATTATAGTTTTACACTTAATTTGACAGAATTTATATTCCTTTCTATTTTCCTCACTAGGATTTAACTTCCACTTTTTAAACAATGCCTTTTTATCTCTCCTGCTTCTTTTACTTTGTTGTTAAGCTATGGTGACACTTTTTGGTTCTCTTACTGGTTTTATTAAAATTTGAGATATACATTTAAATTAGGCCCCTTTTATGATGTCTTTGAAAAGTCTCCATGCAGCTTGCAGAGATTTTACTTTTGGAACTGTACCTTTTAATTTCTGTTGAACTAACTTCATTTTTGTGTAGTTCCCCTTTCTGAAATTAAATGCCACAGTGTTGGGCTGCTGAGATGTTTTCCCACCACAGAGATGTTAAATTTTATTACATTATGGTCACTATTTTCAAGCAGTCCAGTCATATTTACCTCTTGGACCAAATCCTGTGCTCCTCTTAGGACTAAATCAAGAATTGACTCTCCCCTTGTGGGTTCCAGAACCAGCTGCTCCAAGATGCAGTCATTTAAGGTATCAATTTTATCTCTGCATCCTGTCCTGAGGTGACGTTTACCCCACAGTCAGTCTGGGGATAGCTGAAATCCCCACTATTATTGAGTTTTTTTATTTTTACAAGCCTCTTTAATCTCCCTTAGCATTTCATAGTCACTATCACTATCCTTGTCAGGTGGTCGGTAATATATCCCTATTGCTATATTCTTATTATCGGAGCACAGAATTACTATCCATGGAGATTCTATAGAACATTTTGGTTCATTTAAGATTTTTACTTCATTTGATTCTACTTTTTCTTTCACATATAGTGCCATTCCCCCAACAGCACAACCTGTTATCTCTTTCCGATATATTTTGTGGTATGACTGTGTCTCATTGATTGTCCTCATCCCACCAAATTTCTGTGATGCCTATTATATCAATATCCTCCTTCAATTCAAGGCACTCTAGTTCATCCATCTTATTTTTTTAGATTCTAGCATTTGTGTATAAGCACTTTAAAAATGTGTCACTATTTTGCTATCTGACATTCCCTGATGTGTTAGATTCATTTTCATTTGACTGTTTCTCCTCTGAGCTTACCCATATTTTATCATCTTGCATCCGCTCCTCCTTACTAGAACATAGAGAATCTCTATTAATAGAAACTCCCCTAAGAGATGTCTCTGTCCGATACACGTGCTACTTCCCACCCATCGTCTTTCCCCCAGCCCTTACTTTAAAAACTGGTCTACGACCTTTTTAATCTTAAATGCCAGAAATCTGGTTCCATTTTGGTTTAGGTGGAGCCCATCCTTCCTGTTTAGGCTCACCCTTTCCCAAACGTTTCCCCAGTTCCTAATAAATCTAAACCCCTACACCAGCGTCTCATCCACTCATTGAGATCCTGCCATTCTGCCTGCCTACCTGGCTCTGGGCATGGAACTGGAAGCATTTCAGAGACCATTGAAGGCCTGGATTTCAATCTGTTTCCTAGCAGCCTAAATTTGGCCCCCAGGACCTCTCTCTTATCCTTCCCTATGTCATTGGTACCTGCATGTGCCACAACCACCAGCTCCTCTCCAGAACTACACATAAATATATTTAGATGTCTCGAGAGATCCACAACCTTCTCACCAGGCAGGCATGTCATCATATAGTTCTCCCAATCATTACAAACCCAGCTGTCTGTTTCTAATGATCAAATCCTCCATTACTAACACCTGCCTTTTCCTAATGGACTTCCCTTCCCGGAAGAGGTATCCTAAGTGCTAGAGGATACCACATCATCATCTGGAAGGAGGGTCCCAACTATTGGATCATTTCCCTCTGCTCCAGTTGAATGTTTTCCTTTCCAGAGCCTTTCACCCTACTCAACAGCACAGGGGCTGTCTGACCAGAGGTGGGATAGTTCTACAGTGTCCCGGAAAGTCTCATCTATGTACCTCTCTGCCTCCCTCAGCTCCTCTACTTCAACCACATTGGCCTCCAAATGCAGTCTGAGGGCCAGGAGCTCCTTGCACCAAATACATACATACATAGACCACCCGTCCATAGGTGGTGCAATAAACAGGATAGCCCCCACTCTGCTGCTGGGCTTCTGTCTGCATTCTCTTCTACAGATAGTTAGATACTTGATAGGGTTTTTATTTAAATAAGGTAGTTTGGATTTAGTTCAGTTTAAAAGAAGTTTTAAAGAATACCAAGTGTACCTAGCCCTCTTCCAACTCCCTCTCTACACCCCCTCACAAAACTCTCTGTTAGCTGCTCTGGTTGCTAGGGTTCCTGGTTGCTTACTAGCTGGCTTTATATAGCCCTGGCCTTCTGATAGTTCTGCCCCCTGGTTAAGGCTTGAACAAAGGTTTATGTTTCAAACCCTCATTAAGAAGCTCAGGGCTTCCAACTGCCAGCCTCAGCACACAGTCCTTCAAACAAAGAGCTTACCACATGGACCTCCAAACAAACTGACAAGATCAGCACACAATATCTTTCAGGCAACCAGCAAGTATCCCCCAAACACAAACACACACACTTTGCATTATTTCTGCAAAGCTTGTCTCTCCTTCCCCACCACCATCTGCGTAAAATGCATTTCGTGCATCTAGGACTTTTTTTGGAGAGCAGAACAGAGCACTCTTTTGCTCATTCCCTGCTTTATTTACCCTAGTGGCTCATATTCAGCTCAAATTGCTGTTTGAACAGTTTCCAGGCACCTTCAACACTTGTCATGATTCTCATGCCTTGGGGAGGAATTACTCTTAGGTGCACAGAATCTGCATCCACCATTGGATTGTGATCTCTCACTCCCAAAAATGTCCAGACAACCTCTTATCCCAAGGGTCCTGTAATCACTCCTTCACCTGGAGAACACCCTCACGTAACCCGGTTAGCTACTCCTGTTTGTTAAGTTCCCTGGTTGCTTACTAGCGGGCTTTCTACTGTTCTATGTCATACATCCTCTTAATGATACATGTGTAGGTTCAGGACTGGTTGCTTACCTCTGTGTAAACTACCACAAAATGTTTTATTCATTTCCTTTGTACTTAACTGTCAGTGTGTAGTTTCCCAACACTGGAATTGTATCTTCATTACAGCCTTTAATGGGTTCTTTTGACTCATCCACTTCTATGGGCACTTAACATTTTGCTTTTTCAATTTGTGTTATTACATGTATTTGTGCCCTAGTATCTATTTTGTATGTCATATATGTGCCTTTTGTGAACATTTTAATTTGCTGAACACTTGAGTATTCAGTCTTCTTTGTTATTATTTTTAAGAACATCTCCATGTATTCGCTGGGGAAATACATTTTTTCACTTTATACATGCACTTTACTGCTTTCTCTGCAAATTTTAGTGGTTCGGCTTCCCACATTTTGTCTGAATGCTGGACATTTTCCATAATCATGCTGGTTGCCACATTGCTGACTTTGTTTCCTGCATTCCATTTTTCAGTTTCCTTTCAATTTCATTTCTGTGGCATTTTTCCCTTGGTGGTTCAGCTATGGTACTCTCAGTCATATGCTTTCTGCCGTTCCCTTGGATTTTTATTTGTATTTCTGTTCTGCTGCTTGGCATATACATATTGCCCTTTCTAGTGTCAAATCCATCTCCCTTAATAAATAATCTGTTAACAGTTCCCGTTACATCTCAGGATGATCTGTCTTTAATGAAAGAATCTTTTAATATTCCATATTCACAGGTCTGACTTTTAAGTTGAAGTCAATGAAAAACTCCCTTTTCCCCCTTTCCCTTCATTCTGTGTTCACACCCTGAATATATAGCTTGCAAAAGTAAACATTTTTTTCTAGGGACACAATGATCCTCCAGCAGTCATTATTTCTGCAAAGCTTGTCTCTCTTTCCCCACCACCATCTGCATAAAATGCATTTCGTGCATCTAGGACTTTTTTTGGAGAGCAGAACAGAGCAATCTTTTGCTCATTCCCTGCTTTATTTACCCTAGTGGCTTTCATATTCAGCTCAAATTGCTGTTTGAACAGTTTCCAGGCACCTTTGACACTTGTCATGATTCTCATGCCTTGGGGAGGAATTACTCTTAGGTGCACAGAATCTGCATCCACCATTAGATTGTGATCTCTCTCTCCCAAAAATGTCCAGTCACTTATGTCCTTTGTCTTGGGGTGTAGATTTAAACTGTGGCTGTCTAGAGCAGTAGTGGACAGCATCTACCACCAATGAAAATGAATTTGGCCGGAGGTGAAAGAAAAGAAAATCCATCCCTTTATCTGGGATAAAGTATTTTCTACCCACCCTGTGATTAGTGGTGGGGTGGGGGGATAGAGGCTGGTGTCTGCCATATGGTTTCAGATGGTTCCATAATAGTTTTGTCAATTGGTAAGGCTATTTTGGAAGAGGTGGTGGGCTGTAAAAAGTTCTTCAATTTATGCTGTTTCTCTTGTACTTCCTTCAATATGATGTCTTGGGAGTGAGCTATCCTTTTGAAATGGTTTGAGGTCATCTTCAGGGGGAGAGGAAGAAGGGAAAACAGCCTCATCCAGGGATGAAGAAGACTGGGGAACTGGAGAGTGATAAGTCGTCATCCTCCTCTGTGGAATATACTTGAATAGTCACCGAAAGTGATCGTGGAGGGTGGCTCGGTGATGATTGTGTAGTGGTAGGAGACTGCATTGTTGTGCATGCTGGGGTCGCTGCTGTTGACACTTGTGATTGGTGCCAATGGGAGGAGTGGGTATATTACTGGTTCCACAGTTCCCAAGGTGGCCATTGGGTTGGTATTGCTGCAGTAGATAAGGCCATGGATGGTTAAACCAGGGGTACTGTTGGTGCCTAGTTGAATGCCACAATGCCTTTGAACTGGTTGGTGACGAGTGTTGGGAAGAGAACCTGCTCCCGTGACTGGTGCTGGGTCCGGTGCCCAGAGAAAATAGTGTAGGTGAAAAAGAGAGGTTCTCAGAAGAGCATCGGTATGGACTAGACATCACAATTATGGGAGCGTGGGGAGGTCAATGTCTATCAACACTGGTGGTGATGGTGCCGGTGGTTGTGGTGTTCGGTGCCGCATCTCTGTCTTCTTCTGGGAGCTCACCTTTGAACTCTCTGGTGCCAATGTGTGCTTAGGTGCTGCCACACAGCAGGAATCAGAAGAGCATGCTAGTGCTGTTATATCCATCAGCACTGGTCGCAGCAGCATATCCACCTTGGTCAGTGCCGGGTGAGAAGCCATGCTGGATGGTGCGGAGAACCTGTTTTTCCTCTTTGTCTCCAACTCTGCCCTTTTCATTAGTGCCACTTTTTTGGTATTGGAGGTAGACAGCACTGGTGAATGTGTGACATGGGAAGTTGACGGTACAGCCAGCAAGGACTGTGACAGAGAAGCCCATGACCTATGGGAGTCCCATGAAGGGGTTGAATTGGCTCTTTTTCATGGTGCAGTATAAAACAGCACCACATTTCAATCTATTCATGCTTAATAGCACATTAGTCTACATCAATCACATCATCAAGTAGATGGAGAAACTTGGGGTCACTGAGCAAGCTTATCCACATCCAAAGTCTTTAGTCCCATTTCCCTATAAAGGTCTCATACTTCTCAGGCAATTCCAGATTCCTGGGGAGGCAGGACACATCCTGTGCCCAACTCTCCCCAAATTCACTATCTTTTCCCCAAGATTATTTTCTCTCCCCCTTCTCCTTTCCAGAGCTTTGATTCCCATTACCATTCATTTAACCTCCAATCATCTTGGGTATTGTCTCTGTTCCTTTTCTCTGTCTCTGGAATGAGCTTGGTGTAGTTTAGATAGTCGCTCGGACTCCTTTCACTTATAGCAGCCTCTGACAAGAGTGGTTAATTGGAATCTGTACACATCTTATATTTTATCCTCCCCATATGATGGTTCACGTACTAGAAGATTCACGTCTCCAGTGAAAACAGCTTTAATTTAACTTAACTAATACTCAGAATGAACTGATCACCAACAAGCTGCAGAGCAAAGATTTCACACTGAAATGATTATGAACAATGAGCAAATTCAAGAACACTTGATGTTTATAACAACTGGCAAACAAAAACAGAAGTGAAATTCATTGAATCAATTATTTGCTACAAAGCATTCACCTAGCTTTGCTCCTGTGGTGAATGCCATGATTCACATTTCATTTAATAGCTCACAATATGGAGGACAACAGGTATACTTTAATTATCAATGTAATTGCTCATAATTGGCAGGAAAAACATTACCCATGCATTTCCCCTCCCCCAGCAATCATAGTACATAGTTCAACAGTTGATAAAGGTAAAATAAACCAAGACTTTGCTTGGTTTCCAGATGAAGTGTGCTCCATGGTCAGGAACTCTTAAGTGATCCAATCTAGCCTCCAGTCCACAAACATAGAACTCATGTGTGACCTTATTAGTTATAATCCCGTGATTTCTAAACAGAATATTACTATAGTGAACATGGATATGACACATGACACTGAGAAACATGAAACACAGCCCCTCCCTCCAGGTTCCAAGCCATGGGGATCTTGCTGATGTGTTATATTGTACGTAGTTGGAAACATGCAGCCCTTGCCTTAATATGACAAACACATGATTCCAGGAGTGGATAGATCTGAGAACAACCTGGAAGAACTTTCACTGCAGTTCCAGTTGTGTGAACTGCACATAGACTTCAGGTCTGGCTGGGTAAATGGACTGAAACGTAATTCTCCCAGAATATGGCTGAGACACATTAGTTGAGCAGAATGGGCAAGCTGAACTTGCTTGGTACAGAACTACTAGATATCATGACTGGCAATCTGGCACTTTCATTGAGCATAAAACCCTGTTCACAAAGGGGAAAAAAACAGTAAAATGAGCAATAATACAGGGTCAGATTCTCAGCTGATATAAATTGGTGTAGTGCCATTCATTTCTGAATCATGCCAGCTGAGGATCTGGGCCAAAGAATCTGGGGGGTTTGTGCACACTACAGAGTGATTGGGACTTTCCATATGGACTGTTAGTTATAGGGAAATGCGTTTTGCCTAATTCTAGAGCCCTTTGAACGCAATATGAGTTCAAATGTTTGATGCAAAGCTCCAATATCATTTGTGTTGGAGCACTTAGAACAATCTGTGGAAAAAGAAGGTTAGTGGTGGAATAGTGTGAAAAACTCTAGTGAATGAAATGGGAAAGTGAAACAACAAGCATGCAGAGTAAAAAATCAATACAGATTGGTAAAAAGGGAACAGAAAAGGGATGAAAGGAAACTTCTACTAAAAAAATAGGTATAGTCTATGAACAGTGTACAGAACATTACTTGAACCAGGGGGCTTCTTTGGGCCCTAATACACCATTGGACATTTTCTATTAGGTAGAAAATCATTGTTAGTACATTACCAAGGAAAATTCCATTTATTTTTAAAACCATTGGCCAGATCGTTAACTGTTATAAATCAGTCAGGCTCCATTTAAATAAATCCATTCATGAAGGGTCTAGCCCACATCACTTAATTTGTAGGAGTTGAGAGATTTTAAAATTCAACTAATTGTGCAAATTGAGAAATAATTCATGTTTTACAATTTCTTAAACTACATGAAGTTGAACATTCCTGTGACGTGATTCTATCATTAAATGAATTAGAGTTTTGCTGTTTATTTACTTATGTTGTTTTGATGGCTGCCTGTGATTGGAATACTTTTCTCTAAAGAAAAAAATTCATTAGTATGTTGTTGTTCTTTAGCCAGGGAAAACTATGGGTGAGATCATTAGAAAGAGTTGAACATCTGACTTACATACAAATATATGTGCAAATGCCAAAATAAAACCAGTGAATAATCAATGACTTGACTGGAAATTTGTCTGAGTAATACTGTCTTTCTCTGCCAATCCCTATCTATTTTTCCTTATCTCTATAAATTCCATTCTAACTCTGTCTATATATCCCTGTAACTCTCTCTAATCTCTACTGTCTAACCTCCATTCCTAACCCTTTCTATCAAATCTCTTATCTTTCTGCTTTTAATCTCTAATCTCTGTCAATCTCTATATCACAATCTCTCTATTGTTCCCTATGTTGGCTTTAACCAACTCTTACCCTCAACTAAATTTGGCTTTAATAATCATGAAGTTTTGGCAAATCTAGCAATCCAACCATTTTTCTGAGACATAACTTGATTTTGTGGCTGATTTAATACACAGTCAAGAGAGGGATCAGTTTTCTTTTCTGTGTGATATTGTACCCTGACTGCATCATAATAATGCCTCCTGAAAGGAAAAAAAATGTTGTTTCTGTGCTATAAACAAACAGAACAGAACATGGAGGTTTTGTCATTATAAATATTGAAATAATCCATGTAAACAGTACCTCCATCAATAGGAAGTGATGTACGTTATCTTAGTGCTAAATTGTTGTACTGTTTTGGTCTTATATTATTGCATCTGATCAAGGGATGGGAAAGCTGATAGGAAGTTTTATTCCTGCCTGCGTGTTCTGGAATTGTTACTTGTAGTGTTCCAATAAATCCTTGAATTTCTAAAAAGAATGTTACTATAGTGAACATGGATATGACACTTTACACCAAGAAACATAAAATATCGCCCCTCCCTCGAGGTACTTAAATTTTTGGCCATTATTAAAGGTCTGCTTTTAACAGTGTAAATGTATTTTAAGTGATCCCATCTGATTTGATTACCCATTTCTGAATTCTAGCTATTATATTACATACAGAAATCATTTATATCTACAGATGAAGAGTGCTGTATAAGAGCGAAGTATGATTAATTGGATGATTGAAGTATTTTAAAGAGGAGAATTATGAATGATGAATAGCAAATTTAATAGCAAATAATGCATTCTTGGTACAAAGCTGTGATGTTTTAGTATTCATGAACATTTTCATGCTCATCTATCATACAAATACTTGTGACCATATAGTAGTACAGGTTGAACCTCTCTAGTCTAGAACTCTCTCATCCGGAAACTTCTGTCGTCCAGAATGATTGTAGTTAGCCAGATGTCCACTTTTCATGGGTGTGGCCAAGTTTCCCGCAGTCCCATGAAGTTTGTTTACAGTCACCAGTCCTGGCTCTCTATGTTCTGTGCTGTTATTTAGCTTTAATTTACCCCTAAATGTCTTCTCATAACCCAGTAAGCAGTGGAAGTGTTGGTAATGCTGCTAGACAATATTGATTTCCCATGGTCCAGAAATTTCTCTCGTTTGGAATCGATCAGGTCCCAAGGGTGCTGGATTAGAGAGGTTCAACTGTAAAATGTCATGGATAGCAGCAGTATGTGAAATTTGTCCTGTATTGGTGTACACTTTTTTTTAAATTCAACCAGTTTGAACTATATATGCAGGGTTGATCTTTAGTGCTAAAGTATACTTGAAAGTATCTTTAGTAGTTTCAGGATAATCCTGATTCTGTTTATGAAGTAGGTTTATACATTCAGTAGACCTAATGCTGTTTTACAGGTTTGAGGAACAAGATAACACTGGCCTTTTAAAAGAACTTGAGATAACATGAAACATTATTTTGTTATGAATCCAGGCATGTCAAGGAAAACTCACAAGTGTGTGTGGGCTAATATTAAAATATACTGTATTATAAATCTTTAAAAAAAATCAGTGTTAGTTTAAAGTTAAGATGCATAGTAAACAATATCCCCATAAGCAAACTTAAATCAGCCTCTGTATTGGATTAGTCGAGGATAGGTAATATAATGCTGACTTTTTAAAAAAAGGCTCAAAGGTCAATCCTAGCAATTGAAGCCAAGAAAGCTCAACTTCATACCAGGAATATTGGTTCAAATTATAGTCAAAATCAAAATGATTCGATACATAAATGAACACAATATGCTGTGGACAAGTCAGCACAGGGAAATCATGCCTCAAAAATCTATTAGAATTATTTGAAAATGTTAACAAGTATGTTTACAAAGGTAATCCAATGTAGATAGTGTACAAGGACTTTCAGAAAATCTTTCATAAGGTTCCTCACCAAAGGCTCTTAAGCATAGTAATCAGTCATTGGATATGAAGGTAGATGCTCTCATAGAACAGTAAGGCTGTGTCTACACTGGCACCCTTTTGCGGAAAAGGGATGCTAATGAGACACAGCACAATTGCAAATCCGGGGGATTTAAATATCCCCCGCGGCATTTCATGAACATAACTGCCGCTTTTTCGGCTCGGGGTTTTGCCGGAGAAAAGCGCCAGTCTAGACGCGATCTTGCAGAAAATAAACCCTTTTCCGCAAGATCTCTTATTCCTACTTTCAAGGAAAATAAACCCTTTTCCGCAAGATCTCTTATTCCTACTTTCAAGTAGGAATAAGAGATCTTGCGGAAAAGGGTTTATTTTCCGCAAGATCGCTGTTTAGACTGGCGCTTTTCTCCGCAAAACCCCGAGCCGGAAAAAGCGGCAGTTATGTTCATGCAAATGCCGCTGGGGATATTTAAATCCCCCGCGGATTTGCAATTGTGCTGTGTCTCATTAGCATCCCTTTTCCGCAAAAGGGTGCCAGTGTAGACACAGCCTAACTGTTTAAAAGATAGGAAACAAAGGGTAGGAATAAATGATCCTTTCACAATCACAATGCAAAGTAGTAAATGGCAAGACCCCTCCGAGGATCTTTAAGGGACCAGTACCATTCTATTCATATATTAATAAATCATCTGGAAAAGGGGGTAAACAGAGGGGTCGCAAATGTTGCCAATGATGTTAAATTATTCCAGATAAGTACAAAAATGACTGTAAAGAGTTACAAAAGACTCTTACAAAACTAGATGACTGGGCAACAGAATGGCAGATGAAGTTCAGTATTGATAAGTGCAAAGTAATGCATATTGGAAAAGATAATCCCTACTATACACACAAAATGAGGCACTCTAAATTAGCTGTTACCACTCAGGAATGATCATTGCATCATTATGGATAACTCCGTAGAACTATTTAGAGTCATCAGTAGCTATTAGTAAGATGGTCACGAATTCAATCTGAAGGCCTTGAGTGTGTGTAACCACTGACTACAAGAAGCTAGGATGGGATGACATGGATGGATCACTCAATAATTACCTTGTTCTGTTCATTCTGTCAGGCACTGGCTACTGCCAGAAGATGGGATATTTGGCTAGATCTGACCCAGCATGGCTGCTTTTATGTAGATACGAGCTAACATTATGATTTTTATTGAGTGACCAGTTGTTCAGTTTTGAATTCCTGTGAAACATTTAGGCTCCTCAGTGAATGGACCATTACAGTAGTTGTATTTTATAGAGCGTTATAGTTCATGTGCAATCTAATTTTAGATTTCTGTTTAGCAAAATTATTGCTGCTATAAATGTTATAGATGCTACTGGGACAACTTCTGATAAGGGTGAAGTCAGTCACACTTGGGGTTTTTTTTTTCTTTGAGAGGATTTTGATACAATTTACCATAAATTGTTCTGACAGTGAGAGGATGGCAAAGCTTTCAGTACAAAAACTGTAACCTGCTTTGGCAAATAAGATCCTTTGGGAGCAAAGAAGCTATTCTATTAGTTTACTTTCAAAGGCTGATGCAAGCTGTTTGCTTTCAGATGACTGTTGGGGAGAATGCTGACTAGTTAACAGTACATTCTAAAGAGGGACATGTAGCCTGTTGCAATGCTCTTATGGCCTCAGCTATAGACAGAAATGCTTCCTTCCCCCCAATGGCACCCTGTCAGATCACTAAGGGTGCATCTAGACTGCAGTGCTATTTCGGGATACCAGAGCTATTCCGTGTCTTTTGAACCAGCCCGTTATTTGAAATATATTTCAAAATAACGGGCTCGCTATTCTGACATCTCTGTAACCCTCGTTCCATGTGGGTTAAGGGATGTTTTGGAATAGTGGTTTATTTCAAAATTTGGTGCTGTGTAGAGAGCGCCAAATTTCAAAATAAGTTATTTTGAAATTAGATTGAAATAAAATATGCAATATGCTTAGCTCAGATTGTGTATCTTATTTTAACCTATGGGTGCAGTGTAGATGTACCCTAAAAACTACTGATAATCTGTGTCAGATGTAGCAGAAAGATGGCTCTAGATAGCCAGTGGTGGAATTCATATGGTAGTTATGAGTACCGGTAATTATACTATAAAGCAGGGTTGGGGAACCTCCGGCCTACGGGCCAGATGTGGACGCTGGCTTGCCTGGATCCAATCCCTGAGGCTTAATGCTACAGCCTCCATGCTGCCGCACATAAAATATACTAGGCTGGGCCCCCCCAAGGCTCTGCGTGTGAGGAGACATTCAGGGAGTGTCTTTCTCCTTCTCAGTTGGGGGCCGTGGGGTTTTGTTGTTGTTGGTTGGCTGTTTTTTTGGGGGGGGGGCGGTTGCTTTGCTTCTCATGTGCACAGCCCCTGAATGCTTTTTTTCTGTGGGTCAGTGGCCCCAACCCAAAAAAGGTTCCCAACCCCTGCTATAAAGAATATTGAAAACTTATGAGTGGCTTTCTCTACACCATTGTATGCCAATAGCATCACTCTTTATACTATTGACTAAGGTCAAATTCAGTTAAGGGATGTTAAAATGAAGAAACTAAGGCCCAAGACAAAATATACACATATGACTAACTTTATGCCATATACATATCTAAATTGTTGGCAGATGTTGAATCTGGCATTGATCTCAAATTATGAGAAGCTACAGCATGAATTAGAGAAACAGGTACATTAGCTAACCACTCTAACCACTGGAGGGGGACAAAGAGGCATATTATTATCATAGGGTTTCATTTAAATGTGTAACGTTGTGTACAAGTACAGGTTGATCCTCTCTCTTCCGGCACCATGGAACCTGACTGGTCAGAACAAAGGGATTTGCCGGACCAGGGAAGGTCCCTTCCAACATGGCCCATGCTGTCCTGCTGTCCCTAGCTAGGGCTCCAGCCTAGCCCTACTGCTATCTGCCCAGCCATGGCTGCTGCTTGGGTCAGAGTGCCACAGCCAGGGATAGAGCTGCACGGCCAGGGCTTGGGGTAGAGCACTATGGCTGGGGCCAGGGCACTGCCACTGCCAGAGCTCTGTGGCCACCAGTGCCTGAGCTACATGGCTGGGACTAGAGCTACACAAGTGCCATTGCCATCCCTGAGTTCCACAGCCGGGACCAGAGTTCTGTGGCTGCTGCTGCCGGGCCCCCATTACTGCCTGGCTGCAGGGGCCAGAACTCCCTGCTGTGCCACCTGCCCCTCCGCACCCTGCGTCCTATCTCCCAGCTGAGTCTCTGTGTGCCTCCCCACCTCCCGCTGCTCCTGCTCTGCGCTCTGACTTTCCTGTACCTGGGCTCTGTGGTTCAGGAACATCTATGGCCCTGCCAGACCACAGATGTTGCTGGACCAGAGTCCCGGTTAAGGGAGGTACAACCTGTAGTACCAGCGAATTCAATGAAGCAACCCAATGTGTGTAAAGTTACACGTGTATGTAAGGTTTTGTAGAATAAGGGCCTAAGGATATGTCTTCACTACAGCGTTAATTCGAGTTAACTTAATTCGAATTAAGCTAATTCGAATTAACGCATCTACACACAAAACCTATTTCGAAATAGCGTTTTGCTATTTCGAAATAGCGCGTTCACACTGAGTGGACCCTGAACCGAAGTTAAGGCTGGCTGGAACCAGTGCCAGCAGGGCATCAGGTTAGGACTTAGTGTGTGGGGCTGCTGCCTGAGGCTAACTGAGCTCCGTGCTTAAAGGGACCCTACCCCCACCCCGGACAAACAGGTCTCAGGGTTCCCTGCTTGCTTGTCTACCTCGATGAGGGACAGCAAAGCAGTCCTGTCTTGGAGTGCCCTGAGTGCCCGCACTTGGAACACCACAGCACTCGGCCACATGGAGCCAGAGCTGCCCCTGGGCACGCCGGTGCGTCTCGTGGGGTTGTTGCCATCAGCCCGGCTGCACTTGCTGCAGGCTGCCATCTGGGGGGTCCATTGGGGGGCTGTCAGGATCCAGGAGGCCCTGTGGGAGAACGTCCACCCCGAGGAGCCCTCAGAGCCTCCCCAGTCCTCCCCACCGGGGGCTCCTGCCCCATTCTTCCCTCATGTCCTTCCACTTACCCCTCCCTAGCCCCCCTTCCTGATGTCAAACAAAAGACACGTATGTTCAAAAATAGAAACTGGGTTTATTGAACAAAACTGGGGGGGAGGATGAACCTCTGGGGAGACTGGGAAAAGGAGGTGGGAGAGGGGAAGAGAGAGGGTGGGAGAGGGGAGGGGAAAACCTGGGAGGTGGGAGCTGGAAGGGGGAAGCAAGGGGAAGAAGGGGGAGCAGAAGCTCAGGGCCCAGGGTTGGGGGTCTCGCCGAACCAACTTGATTTTCATGCAAACCTGCTCCTGGGTTCGCATGTGGCCTTTGGTGGCCAGGCTGGCAGCTATCCTGCCATAGATGGCTGCATTCCTCCATCTAGCGTGGAGATCATGGACATTGGGAGCATCCCCCCCAAACTTGAATAAGATCCATGATCTCAACCCTGGACCAAGAAGGCACCCACCTTCTCCATCCCCTGTCAGGCTCCTGGGAGCTGGCAGACTGCTCCTGGGGAGCGGTGGAGGGCTGGTTGCCAGTGGCTTGCTGACTCATGTTTTGGGGCCACTGGGTCAGGGGCCCCGGTGGCCACTGCTGGCTCTGGGCTGGCAGGCGTGGAGCTGGCACAGGCACTGTGACCAGGGTCTACCCCTTTAATGGCTCCGGGGTTGGGGGAGAGGAGAGTAAGTTTTCCTGGTTGTGCCCACAGTGGCCACCAGGGCTCCCTGGGAAGGGCTGGAGGCCCCCTATTTCGAATTAAGTGTATACACAGCACTTAATTTGAAATAGCTATTTCGAATTTGGCATTACGCCTCATAGAATGAGCTTTACCAAATTTGAATTAAGCGCTCCGCTATTTCAAATTAATTTCAAGATAGCGGTTTGCATGTATAGATGCTATTAAAGTTAATTTGAAATAACGGCTGTTATTTCGAATTAACTTTGCAGTGTAGACATACCCTAACTGATCTGTGGTTATTACTGGGGCAAAGGCAACAACCCAGAAAATTAAAACAAAAATTCAGAACCTATTTTAAAAGCAAACGTTTGAATAATGTGAACTGACCTGGCGTTACTTTCTGTTTGGGAGAGTGTGGCATTGTAGTGTTTCTTTCCTTTTACTTACAGTATTATGCAATCTTAATTTCTATAGCATGTTTTCTAACACAGACCATTAAAAATACTTTCTAGTCATCCCAACCAGCACTTCAGGGTGAATGTTGCATTGTTTTTTTCCAGGAACTGACAATGGCAGCACCTCTTGATTGGCATAACAACCAATGGGCTGTGTGTGAGCTCAGCGTCAGTCATTGTGCCTTATTACATGTAAATGGAATAAAAGCCGCTACTTGTGGAGTGTTTGCTGTGCATTTGGCTGGAACAGAAAGGAGACAAAGAAGCAAAGAATGTAATTATTGAAGCACAAAGAGGAGAGATGGAAGTGTATTTTATTGAACAGTTTAATATGGTTTTTTTAAATAGCTTCTCCTGCAGACACAAAAATGAATGATTTTGTGAACTGCATTGGAAAAACAAAGGTGATTAAATGAGCACCTGGATTATAGGAAGAGGAGAATGGACAAATTTTGATGAACAAAATATAATACAGCACACAGTAACAATGTTATGGAGTGACACTCAGACTATGTCTGCACAGCAGCGTTATTTTGCAACAACTGATGTTATTCTGAAATAACATAGTCTGTGTCTATACTACAAGCAGTTGTTTCGACATAATGTCAAAATAATGTCAAGCTGGAGGATGTCTTGCTCCAACTTGCGTAACCCTCATTTTATGAGGAGTAAGGGAAGTCAGAGGAAGAGTGATCTCTCTCAGGTTTCCTGCTGTGTAGAAAGTGCCAAAAGCTGAAATAAGCTATTTCAACTTAAGCTACGCAATTGATGTGGCTGAAGTTATGCTGCTTATTTCACCTTTAGCCCTACTGTGTAGACATGCCCATAAATTTATATAGATGAAGGATATGTCATCAATACAAAAATGACAAACTAGAGAGTAATGCATAAAGAATAACTAATATTCTACAGTAATGTTTCAGCAAGTAAAATCCTGTCCAAAATAAACTTGGATCTAAAGAACAGCAGAGTGACTAAGCTTTCTTTTATAGACATTGAAAGCTATTCAGAGCTACATGTTATGGTGTTTTTAATACAATGTGTAAACTATTCTTGGGTGAAATATCATATCTTAAAGTAAATGAACATCACATAGAATGATGAGTTTGCCCTTGCTTGCTTTTCAGCTTGCATTAAAATGGGAATGTGCATTTATTGCTAATAATTAGAGATAAAGATTCAGATCCTCACCTGATTTCAGTTGACTGAGCTTTGAAATCACTGGAGCTATGCCGATATATGCTGATATAAGCAGGTGGTCAGATCAAAATCAGTCTAGCTAAGAATGATATGACACATTCCAGGGTTCAGTGCTGCTTAAGGACAAGGATTCATATTTAAGCCCTTACAGCTTGGAATCCTGTGAGGTCAGCTTCAGGTCCACAGCTAGAATCTTGGTTTCCATAAAATACACATGCCAGAGGATGTTGTGAAGACCAGGACTTTAACAGGGCTCAAAAAAGAACTACATACATTCTTGGAGGTTAGGTCCATCAATGGTTATTAGTCAGGATGGGCTGGAATGATGTACCTAGCCTGTTTGTCAGAGGCTGGAAATGGGTGATGGGAGAGGGATTACATGAGGATTACCTATTCTGTTCACTCCCTCTGAGGCATCTGGCATTGGCCACTGTTGGAAGACGGGATACTGGGCAAGATGGACCTTTGGTCTGACCCAGTATGGCCCTTCTTATGTTCTTACAGTAAGGTTCTGCCGTTAATACTTCCCCAATAATTTTGAAAAGCAAGTAACATTTTTAAAAAATCAAGTTGATTAAAGTCTAAGGATGAAGCCTAGTTTGAGGGAAAACTGCTGTGATGACAACTGTCAAGTACACTAACAATGTTTTGAAAAAAATCAGCATTTCTTCCCTATGATTATACATTGAATGTCAAAATAGTGTCTTTCTCCCTACCATCATCTAATGAACACACTGAGGTTATATACCGTAGATAAGATTGTACTTGTAGGATTGGGGCTTCATAGCTGTACAGACTTTTGACTTGTACACTTGTAGTGCACAGTTTATAATCCAGTTCCTTGATATTCCATCACTCATAAAAATGTAACAAGGAAAAATTTTAATGTGATGCATTTTTTTTTAAAAGCTAGGAGCAAGGAAGCATTTCTTTAGATGACAGCCATTTTAATGGAAAAGTGGATAAAGACTACTTCAAATCAAAATCCACTGCAATTATTTCATCTGACCACATAATCCTGTAGGAGTTTTAAAAAAATCACAACATGTTCCCCTTCCCCATATTGTTCAGAAGTTGTCTGAAGGAGAGGATTCTTAGTATGTAACAGCACCCTTTTCATCATGTAATTGCATAACTGATTTTCTCCCCTGGAATGACAGCTCTTCAGAAGAATGAAAATGCTATGAAATGGAAATAAAATATACAATTCAAAAATGTATTTTCATTTCTTCACAGAGAGTGCAAATTCAACTATGTATTGCATGCCTTATCTATGCAATAGTTTGACTCCAACTCTGCTAGCAGTTGGGTTAATTAATAATAAAATAGAATAAGAATAATAAAGCTTAAGGATAAATCACTTCTTTCACTTTTAAATTTGCTCTGTGTAAGTCTTACCATCTTTTGCTAGAAACTGACAGATATCATTCTGGGATGTTGTCAAGAAAAAATGTTTCCTAGTACAGAAGGACCATTGTGATCATTTAATACAACACAGGCCAAAGAATTTCCCCAAATAATTCCATTTTGAACTACAGCATATCTATCTTGTTTGCTTCTTTTAATCAACCTTGATTAAAAATTTCCAGTGATGGAGAAATCACCATGACCCTTGGTCAATTATTCCAATTATTAATTACCATACCATTAAAAATATGTGCCTTATTTCTAGTCTGACTCTAACTTCAATTTTCAGCCATT
Organism: Rafetus swinhoei; assembly: GCA_019425775.1. Classification (NCBI taxonomy): domain Eukaryota; kingdom Metazoa; phylum Chordata; order Testudines; family Trionychidae; genus Rafetus; species Rafetus swinhoei. Next base: position 158,517,716 of record CM033424.1, read on the forward strand.
TAGTCCTGTTATAACTTTCTCTGTTAGAATGAGGAGACCATTATCAAATATTTCTTCCCCGTCTAGATTGTTACAGGCTGTGATCAAGTCACTCCTTAGCCTTCTTTTTGTTAAGCAAATTAGTCTGAGCTCTTTGAATCTTTAAGGCATGTTTCTAACCCTTTAATGATTCTCATGTCTCTTCTCTGAACTCTCCCCAATTTCTGGAATTGTGAACATGAAAACTGGACACAGTGTTCCAGCAACAGTTGCACCAATGCCATATAATCTCTCTATTCCTACTCCAGAGTCCCCTGTTTAGACATCCAATGATTGTATTAGCCTTTTTGGTCACAATATGTTACTGTGAGCTCATGTTCAGATGACTATCCACCATAACCTCCAAATCATTTTCAGAGTCACTGCTGAAAAAGTGATAGAATCTCCGATCCTTAAGAATAGCCTGAATTCTTTGTTCCTAGATATATGCTGTAAAAGTGTGTGGCTGTCTCTTGCCATCCGTTTCCAAGGAAGTCCATGCCTCCTTGCTGTCACAGACCAGTAAGGGTAATCTCAACAGGGAAAATTAGCTACCTCTAATGTCCAGGCCTTCAGACCAGACAGATCAGAAAATATCCAGGAGCCCAGGCCTTCCAGCAGGGTGGGACACCAAACTTTCAGGGACTCTGGCCTTGGAAAAGCAACAAAAGGGTCTATTGTTCTACACTCGGGAGGCTGACACACCAGAGGTCAGGTATCAGGAGTGGCAGGTCTACCTGCCTCCACTGGGTCCTAGCCCAGAGCCTTAACAGTGGCATTGTTTTCATCACTGGTGTCAGCGAGGAGACCTGCCACAAAATGCTAACCTATCTGTAGGCAACCATGCAGCCAGACAATCGTCATCTGTCCCTCCACTACTTTCTATATCCACGGTGTTGGTACCTTTGTGCTGTGGGTGTCTTCTGTCTCCACAGGATTGGTGGTCACAGGCAGTCCCAACAATTTGCTGGTGTTTCAGTTGGCCAGCGGCCATGGGAGCTCTGACCAGTCCTGAGGTAGCTATCTGGCATCTTCTAGACATATCAGTTGGGTGATGGCCATAGGAGCTCTATCCTCAGGATTAGGGATATCAACATGTAGACGACTACACTATTAATCTTGTCGACTACACATACTCCCTCTACCAATGCTTCTGTATCAGAGGCGACAAGGGGGGGTAGAGTGGGAGCCGGTGCCCATGAGGACCTGGCTTAAAAGCTGGCTCCCCACAAACACCAGATCTGCCTGCTCCCTTCCCCTGTGCTACTGTCACTGACAGAGAGGAAGCAGCACAGAGGGTGAGGGGGGCAGGCGGGAGCAATACACGTGGGGTTTTTAAGCAGGCTCCCCACATGTGCTGGCTCTGCAGACCCACCTGCCCCCTCCTTTGCTGCCTCCTACAGAGGCAGTGGGGGGAGGCAGGAGCTGGTACTGGGGGAATCCAGTTTAAAAGCTGGTTCTCCCCCCCAACATGAGCTCCATGGTGCTGCCTGCCATCCTCCCCCCACTGCTGCCTCTATTAGTGGCAGCATCTTGGGGGGGGGAGGGTGGCAGGGGAGGCTGCAGTGATGCAGCCTCTGTTTGCAGTGGCCTGTACTCACCACGGAAAGAGGCTGTTCAACAGCAGCAGTCCCTGTCTGGGGGTGGGGTCTGAGGTCCCGGCAAACAGAGGCTGCTCTGGCATCCCACGAAGCAGCCTGTGTCCGCGGTGAGCCTGGACCCACTGTGGAAAGAGTCTGCTCCACAGCAGCAGACACTGTCTATGGGAAGCTTGGACCCTGAAGACAGGAGCTGCCGCCGCCCCACACATCTGCCTCTGTATCAGAGGAAGCAGCATGGGGCAGCAGGCTGGAATTGGTCTGCATGGGAAGCTGTTTTTTAAACTAGCTCCCCTCATGGACCGATTCCTACCTGCCACCCCACACTGCTGCCTCTTATAGAGAAGCAGCAGCAGCACAGGGCGGCAGGGGGCTCCCTGGGAGTGGGGCTGGACAGCACTGGCTGCCAGCCCTGCCCCAGGGAATATTAAATAGTCGTGTAACTGTTAAAATTTCATACAGTTACATGACTATTTAATTACACGTGATCTAACATCCCTACTCAGGATGACATGGTCCTTTGTGGGCTCCAGCAGCAAGTGAGATGCACCTGTCTCCCTTGGTGGCTCCCATGCAGCTGAGGTGTGGGGCCTGCCTTTTATATTTCCTTTTTGTGACCTACCCTTTTATTTCTGGCAGGATGGGCTGGGCTTACCTGGCTCTGCCTACCAGTGGGCGAGTGGCATCTGTCCCTCACTATCAATTGCTAAAGGAGACCATACTTCTTCACTACACATGCATTTACATTTAATTGTATTCAAGCATATTTTGTGCCTGGATTACCAATCAATCCAGAACACTTGGTATCAATGACCTGCCCTCTTCCTTAATTACCACCACCCTAAAATGTGTGTCATCAACTTTATTAGTGATGGTGTTATGTTTTATTCATCATACATCATGTGATATTCAGGAAATCTGATAAAAACTTAAGGACATTTTAAGCAATAAAATCTTCTTATTGCAACGTACACCTGAGGCACCAAAAATATGCAACTTCATGTCCCACCAGTTCCCTCTTTCCTTGTTGGCCATAGAGAAATCAGGTAGAGGGTTTTCAGCCAATCAAAATGAGTCCCAGGGAAGGATTCTTGAAGGACAGTGAGGCTACGTCTAGACTGCATTGCTTTTCCGGGATACCAGAGGTATCCCGGAAAAGCAATGCTGCATCCAAGGAAAGCATCCGCTTTATCAAAAAAAATTTCGAAAAAGTGGATGTGCTCTTTCACTATCCCTGTAAACCTTGTTCTATAAGGAATAAGGGTTGTGTTGAAAGAGTGCTTTCTTTTGACATTTGGCACCATGTAGACACACCAAATTTTGAAAGAGCCTCTTTCAAAAGTAAATCAAAAAAAGATACGCAATTTGCGTATCGCAAATTGCATTTCTTTTTCTGATTTAACATTGCAGTGTAGACCTAGCCTGAGTTCCAAGAAGAAGGGATTCAAGACCTGAATTTAGAGAAAAGTAGATAGTTTGAGTTACCACCCTTAGCATTCTAATTGGCCAGTTGCATTGATGTGCATGCCTATGGAAAAGAATAGTTATACATATATATATATATATAGGAAAGACAGAATAAATAAACTTAATTCTCTCCACGACAATAAATGTGTTATGCTAATTTTAGGCATATTAGCTAAGATGACTAGATAACTAATGTCAATAGTATTTTGCAATATAGACTGCAGATGAAAGTCTGAAGATTGAATTCTTATTAGATTGTATTGTATCACAACTTGTTTAGTGTCGACAAAAGAAATAATGTAGAAAATGATAATCGCAGTTACTATATATTAGTTTCATTTTTAACTTAGAAGACACTGAAGGGGTAATGAAGTATTGTTTCTTGACCCTGTGCAGTTTCACAGATGTCCTGGCTTTATTACATTTCCACATAATTGAAATTAAACATTAATGTAGTGCAGCACTTTCATTTTACATAACATATAGGTGCTCTTCTCCCACTTAGAATTTGATGTACATCTTGCCTTAGGAAACCTGCCAGAAAGGCAAAGAAAAGTTTCCCCAAATGATCAGAGAAAGTAGGGAAAAAAAGCAAATACATTGCAAGTATTTTTTATCTTCAAAATGTTTAGAAATCTTAGGACAGTTAGGTCCATGGATCAAAATGGCCCAAAAGCAGCTTTAACTTTTTTGCTAAACACATAGGCAACTCACTGAAAATTGCAGTCATTAAAAAAGGGGTTATATTTTCACATGAATGAACTGTTCTTGAGCAATTTCTCTGGCAAATCAGACAAAATATATCTTTCTTCCACCTCAGTTGTGTTGGGTTTTTTATTTATTTTGTTATATTGCCAAGAAAATTTGGCATTGATCCATTCTTGTTTTGATGATCCATTCTTGTTTTAATTTCTTTTTCATTGATTGTCCTCTGCTCGACAAGGAGAAGATCCAGAAGGAAACATCCTATTTGCTAAGGAAGTGTGCAGTGTTATCGGAGCACAGGATGTAGTATATGCATGAGAAGGGGTTTGGCACCAGAAACAGAAGTATTTGGAACATCAAGTACAGGAATGTATCAGTCAATTTTATCTATCAGCACTCTCTGGTCTAGGTCTGGGGAAAGAGAGGGAGCTCTGCAGGTTGGTTGGGATGTGGGTGGGTATGTTAGGTGGCCCAGCAGTGCTGGGGTAGGGTGGGCTGTGGCACCTTTGGGATATGGTGGAGCCTTCTCCCCCATCCAGTGGGGCCTTGTGCCCCTCATTCTTGTGCTTTTTCTTCCCTCTCTTTGTCCAGCAGAGGCCTTTACCCCCATCTGGTGCGGCTTTCTGCCTCCTCTCTCCCTCATTTCCTCCCCCCGCTTCAGCATTGCGGGCAAGGGCAAAGGGAGTTGTTTGTAGTAGGGGAACCACTTATCTGATCTGGTGGCCAGCAAGATGTCAAGCCCCACCCCAGCTGGTCACTCTCCTGGTGGTGTGGCTGTCCCCAGTGGTCATTCTGCAGAATAGCGTCCCTCTGAACAGCACTCTCCCTTTCCATGTTATGAAAAACAATCCCATTCCAGGCAATTCCCATTGCCCAACACACCCAAACCCTAATCTTGCTTTAAGTTAGAAGAGGAAGCTGCATATCAAATTTGGTGGCCTTAGCTCTTACCATTTAGCAGGAGTTCTTGAACAAATGGACTGTAGTGGGTCAGAGTGGCCGACCACTGACCCAGAGGGGGAGGAGCCCCTCCCAGAGCCCTGGTGTGCAGTGTCCAGCACCAGCACAGCATCTGACCAGAAGTCAGTAGGTGGGGCCAGAACTATAAAAGGCCAGCCTGAGAGGACAGTTACTGCCCAGTCGCCAGAGGAAGAAGAAGTTACTCACCTTGTGCAGTAACGATGGTTCTTCGAGATGTGCCCCGTGGGTGCTCCACTCTAGGTTTCGGGTCTGTCCCGGCACCACTGGTCGGAAGATTTCAGAGCCATATCTGGCCGGACCGCGCATGCTCCCTGTGCCGCTGGGCATTCGCGCCCTTTCTAACGTGCGCAGTTCGGCCCCCCTGCCAGTTCCTCTCACCGCTCGGTCTCTGAAACGAGAAAGAGAAACAACCCCGTAGCGGGGAGGAGGGCGGGACGTGGAGCACCCACGGGGCACATCTCGAAGAACCATCGTTACTACACAAGGTGAGTAACTTCTTCTTCTTCTTCGAGTGGCACCGTGGGTGCTCCACTCTAGGTGACTGTATAGCAGTAGTAGGAACAAGAAGCGCTCCGGGTCAATTAGTTTTTTGCCGTAGATAGGACTGCGGAAGCCACAGCGTGGTCCGCTGCCCATCTTTGCACTATAGCATAGTGTTTCATGAATGTAGTGCTGGAAGCCCATGTGGCTGCCCTACAAATATCTGCTAGTGGAACCCCCCTGGCGAAGGCCGTAGACATTGCCACTGCCCTGGTCGAGTGTGCTCGTGGTTGAGAAGGCAAGGGTCTGCCCCGAATAGAGTGGCATGTGGTAATGCATAAGGTGATAAGTCTGGCGATGCGTTGACAGGAGAGTGCAGCGCCCTTAGATCGTTGAGCTGTTGATACCAAAAGTCTATCTGTTCACCTCCACTGGCGGGTTCTGTCTATATAAAAGGAAAGAGCGCACCTTACATCAAGCGTATGCAGCAGGGCCTCCTTATTCGAGGCATGCAGCTTAGGGTAAAAGGAGGGAAGGACAGTCGGCTCATTGATATGAAACGACGAGGAGACCTTGGGAATGAAAACTGGATGTAATCGTAACGTCACCATTTCCTTCAAGAAAGAAGTGAAAGGGGGATTTGCCATTATCGCCCCTAGCTCGCTGACTCTGCGTGCTGATATAATTGCAAGTAAGAAGACGGTCTTCATAGTTAGCATCTGTAAGGGAACAGATGCTAATGGTTCAAAAGGAGGATACATAATCATATCCAGTACTAAGTCAAGGTTCCACGACGGCGGGGGTGGTCTTCGAGGTGGGCTTATATTGGTCAGGCCTTTGAAGAATCATTTAGTAGTCGGGTGAGAAAACACCGAAGAGCCCTGTATTGGGCAATGGAAAGCACTAATGGCTGCCAAATGAACTCTGAGGGACGCCAGGGAAAGTTTCTAATTTTGCAGATGAAGAATGCATTTCGAGGATTTGGCGTAAAGGAGAAGGCAATGATTGAACGTTATTATGGAGGCACCAGTAGGAGTATTTGCGCCATTTAGCCAGGTAAGTGTTGCGCGTAGATGTTTTCCTGCTATGTATCAATATGGACTTGACCTGTTCTGAACAAAGTTTTTCATCTTGCCTAAGCCAGTCAGGAGCCACGCCGTCAGGTACAATGCTTCTAGCTTGGGATGTAGGAGAGATCCCTGTTCTTGAGAGAGGAGATCTCGGTACAAGGGCAGAGGCCATGGTGGCCGTAGTGACATTCTGTGTAAGAACGGATACCAGGCTTGTCTGGGCCAAGCTGGTGCTATTAAAATTACTGTTGCTGCTTCCGTTCTGATTTTCTCCAGTGTTCTGGGAATGAGGACTGTTGGTGGAAAAGTATACAGGAGTGCCTTTTTCCAGCTGGTCAATAGTGCGTCGCCAAGAGATCCCTTGCTGATCCCTGCTTTGGAGCAAAAAAGGCGACACTTCTTGTTGGTGGATGTTGCAAAGAGATCTACTAGGGGCGTTCCCCATCTATGGAAAATCTTCTGAAGCACATCCTGTCTCATTTCCCACTCGTGGTCTGTGGGGAAGCATCTGCTGAGGGAGTCGGCAATGACATTGGCTGTGTCAGGTAAGTAGGATGCTGTTATGATTATGTTGTTCTGTATGCACCAATTCCAGTATCGTACCACTTAGGCACATAGGGAGCATGATCTTGTTCCTCCCTGTCTGTTTATATAATACATTGCCGCTAACGTTGTCTGTCAGCACCCTGACTTTCTTGTCTTTCAGACGTGGGAGGAAATGTTTGCATGCTAGAAAGATCGCTCGCAACTCTAGTTGGTTGATGTGAAGACGTTTCTCGGGGTGAGACCACCATCCCTGTATGCGATCCTCGCCCATGTGAGCACCCCATCCAATGAGGGAAGCATCTGACGTTTACTGGACGGATGGATGAGACTGGTGAAACGGTACTCCCGTCAAGATGTTTGATGCGTTCGTCCACCATCGCAGGGACATGTGCACATGGGATGGAGGAGAAACTAACTTGTGGATGTCGTGTCTTGCAGGGATATACACAGCTGACAGCCAGTGCTGCAGATTCCTCAGATGGAGGCGTGCATGCGGGACGATGAAGGTGGCCGTGGCCATGTGGCCTAGCTAACGTAGACAGGTATGGACTGAGATTGTTGGGGTTTTGCTGAGTAGACTGACCAAGTCTTTTATTGCCTGGAATCTGTCCATGGGCAGGTATGCTTTCGCCGCGCGGGAGTCGAGAACTGCTCCTATTAACTTTATATTTTGCGTTGGAATCAGTGTAGACTTTTGTTCATTTACTATCAGTCCGAGAGAGTCAAATGTTTGTCTGACCAGTGTAAGCATCTGCATCATCTCTTCTCGTGATGTGCCCTTTATCAGACAGTCGTCCAGATAAGGGAATATGATGACTCCGAGACAACGAAGGTGGGCGGCGACAACAGTGAGGGTCTTTGAAAATACCCTTGGGGCCGAAGCCAGTCCAAATGGAAGGACGCAATACTGAAAGTGTTCATCGTTTATGACAAATCGCAGGAATCGCCTGTGCGCAGGGTGTATGGCTATATGAAAATAGGCATCCTGGAGGTCGAGGGCCGCGAACCAGTCGTCGCTTTCTAGAGATGGAATGATCGTAGTCAGAGTCACCATTTGGAATCACTGCTTCCGAAGATAACGATTTAACCAGCGTAGATTGAGAATGGGTCTCCAACCCCCTGTTTTCTTGTGCGTTAGGAAGTACCTCAAATAGAACCCTTTTCCCTTGAAGCACTCTGGGACCCTTTCTATCACTCCGATGGCTAACAGGTGATAGGCCTCTTGTCATAAGAGGTTCTCGTGAGATGGGTTCCTGAAAAGGGACAGGGTAGGAGGGGTAGTAGGGGGAAGGGATGTGAATGGAATGGTGGGTCCGGATTTTATCACCTTCAATATCCATCTGTCTGATGTTATGGCAACCCATTGGTGATAATAGGGTTGCAGCTGGTGGTGGAATATGGGATTGGCGTCTCTGACTACAACAGGAGTGTTCGGCGTGCCCTCGACCTGGGAGTCAAACCTACTGCTTGGGTGTCACTGCGTTGTTCGCCCTAGATGGCTGAGGACGTCTGCGCTGCGTCCTCTGTTTGGAGCGGCTTTGATCATACGGACAGTTTTGCTGCCTACGAAATTGGTAATCGTAACGTCTTTGGAATGGAAAATAATGCCTATGGCGGAAAGGTGGAACATACATCCCGAGTGTGCGTAAGGTGGTTCATGAATCTTTCCCTGTGGAAAGATGGGTGGAGCACCTCGTCCGTCTTCTCTGCGAACAGTTTAATCCTGTCGAATGGAAGGTCCTTAACCTTGGATTGTAACTCCTTGGGTACGGCAGCAGTCGCGAGCCATGAAGCTCTTCTCATGGAGACTGCTGTTGCTACTGTTCGCGCCGCTGTGTCAGCCACATCCATGGCAATTTGAAAACCTGCCCTGGCACATGCGTACCCCTCCTGCAGTATAGATCAGAGAAGTATCTTATCGGTCTCAGAAATTCTTTGAGCAATTTCTGATAATTTTTCGATGTTATCAAAGCTATGACTGGAAAGTAACGCTGTGTAATTTGCAATACGGAGAAGTGTAGAAGAGGAGTACACTTTTCTTCCAAATATGTCTAGTCTCTTTGCGTCCTTGTCTGCTGCTGAGTTCCTTACTTGCGGGTTTTTTGCTCTTTTCAGAGCCGCATCCACCACCACCGAGTTGGGCTGGGGGCGGGTAAAAAGAAACTCAGTGCCCTTTGATGATATGAAATATCTCTTCTCACTCGCTTACATGATGGAGTAGTGGAAGCCGGTGTGTTCCAGATTTCTGCGGCTGGCTCCAAAATCGCCTCGTCTAGCGGTAATGCCACCTTAGATTGTTGTCTAGGGTGCAAATTCTTTAGCAGCTTATACTGCTTTGCTTGCACCTCCGCTAATTGGACCTCCTGTGATTGTGCCACCCTCTTAAAGAGGTCTTGAAATTCTCAGATATCACCATCTGCTGCAAAAACCGCGTCATCGGGAGAAGATGACTGGATATCCTCTGGGGAAGCTGCAGGCATCCGCTCATCTGTGTCCGAGATTTGGCCCTCTTCAGGTTCCGAAAGAATCGACACTGAAGGGGCGCTAGGAGGAGGTCTGGGTGACTGCAGCCTTTGGTGATCGGAGACAGGTGGTGAGCGATGTCTGTAAGAAGATGGGTGGCAGCAACAAGAATGAGAATGAGTCTGTGATCTGCCCTGTCTCCCGGAGGTGCGATAGCTCCTGTGGTAGCAATAGTCATAATTAGGAGATGATCTTCTGGAGGCATACCTACTCCCATGTCTACTATGGTATGACCTGGGAGGAGAATAGCTCAGAAAGCGAGATCTGCATGGAGAAACTTGTCTGTATCTATAGGAATGGCGAGAGCGGGATCGTTGCCGCGGTGAACGTGGAGACCTATGTGCGAAAGAGTAAGCACCCCTTTCTGATGAAGGATAAGGGGGTGGGGAAGGCTCCGCTGAAAGCACAGGTGAAGGAGACAGTGAATGACCCCTACGATCAACTTCCTAGCTGCTTTTGTAGGAACTGATGGTAAATGTTCTCTTGCAGCTGAGAGGTCTCCTGCTGTGTTAGTATAGATCTCTTCCCCTGATAAGGAATGTGAGTCCTGGGAAGAAGGAGAGGCTGTCTGCAGTCTTGGTGCCGATGCTTGAGCAGGGTGAGAGAGCACTCTTGGTGCCAAGCCAGGCAACTCGCGCGGCACCGGGTGTGCTGCGGAATAACTGATCAGTAGTGGTGCTGGCTGTATCGCCGGTGCCGCCTCGGCGCCCTGCGGAGTGGGGCCCTCTCAGTGCCGTCTCTTGTCCAGCGCAGGCGATACACAGTCCTGCAGAGCTGTGAGCGGCACCGTCTCGGTGGCAGCCCTCAGCGCCGACTCCGGGGCCGATCCTGGCAAGTCCCACTGTTCCGGGGACTGTGCCTTCTCCGGCGGCACCGTTGGTGGGGGCCGCTTATTCCCCGAAGGGGTCGCAGCTTGCTTCTGCTCCTTATGAAGAGGGGAGGCCGGTGGCGGAGCAGATGCCGTGCGGGGCTTAGCAGATTTAGACGATTGCGGCAGTGGCTGTGTAATTGGCCGGCCATTCTCCGATCCTGATCTGTCTCCCTGACTTATGGGAGGCAGGGGAACTGCAGGCAGGGAGCGGGCAGGAGAGGCTCTTTTCTTTTTGGCCCCCAATGCTTCAGGGGATAATGCTCTTCTCTTTGGAGGCTGTAAGGATTCCTGCTGAGTGGAGTGTGATGGCTGAAGAGCCTTATCACATAGAAGTAGTTTCAGTCGCAGATCCCTATCCCTCTGTGCTCTCGGAGTTAACTTGGAGCAGTGAATACATTTGTTAGGGACATGGGACTCCCCCAGGCAGCGACTACAGAGTGCATGCCCATCGGAAGCCGGCATTGCCTCTTTGCACTGGATACCTTGGTGATCCGGGCATGGCGGTGAAATTGACAAGAATCGCTTAATTGCGTAACTGATGAAAACGATCTTCTTTTAGATTTTTTTTTAAGTAGAACACTAACTATCTAAAGACTAAGAGCTAACTAACAAAGAAGGATTAACTATTTACAACGTTTCTTTACAGAATGCTATACGTCTGTGGAGAGATCACAGAGCTCCGCCAGCAACCGAGGACGGTTGAGAGGAACTGGCGGGGGGGGCCGAACTGCACACATTAGAAAGGGCACGAATGCCCAGCGGCGCAGGGAGCATGCGTGGTCCGGCCAGATATGGCTCTGAAATCTTCTGACCAGTGGCGCCGGGACGGACCCGACACCTAGAGTGGACCACCTACGAGGCCACTTGAAGAAGAATTAGAGGCTTTGCCTGCACTCCCAAGTTGAAAGGTGGACCTGAAGGAAGCTAAGGACTGGCCTGGACCACTGGGTTCATGGTTGGAGTATGGCCCAGAGGGACTGCTCACCTTGCCAGAGGTTCCAGCCCTGCAAAGCACAGAGGACCTGCACTTGAGCCAGGTATGTGCCAAGAGGAGAATGGAAGCAGCCCAGCGATAGCCGACCATAGTTTGGCTGAGCCAAAACTGGGGTTAGTGTGGTATGGTCAGGATCCCTGTTAACCCAGGAGCAGACTGCTCGGCTGTTGTTAGGGCCCTGGGCTGCAATGCAGTGGAGTGCGTGAGCCTGCATCCCCTCCGTCACCCCATCCCTGGGTGGCAGTCTCCCCCCTCAGCTGTTCCAGACCAACAGCCTGCATTTGCCAGACCCCTGCCTGAGCAAGGGGATCTGAGTGCGTTTGCTCCAATTTGGACTTGTGACTGTTTGTTTGTTGCTGGCCCACCTGAAACAGGGCCTGAGCCTAGTGACTATTATTTGTGAACTGTTTGTGTTGCTGCCCTACCCTGAACCCAGGCCTGGGCCTACAAACTGTATATTTGCTGCTCTGCCCTGAACCAGGGCTGGGGCCTCATCACTTCTAACTGTGGACTGTATGTCTACACAGCACAGCTAAAGTTGGAATAAGTTATGCAACTTCAGCTACCTCAATTGCATAGCTGAAGTTGAAACAGTTTATTTAGGCTTTTGGCGTTTTCTACACAGCAGGAAGTTGAAGGAAGTACACTCTTCCTTCGACTTCCCTTACTCCTTGTAAAATGAGGGTTACTATGAGTCTGAGTAAGATGTCCTCCAGCTCAACATTATGTTGAAATAAAGGCTTGTAGTATAGACATGCTCTTTGTTATTTCAAAATAATGTTAGCTATTCCGAAATAACACTGTTGTGTAGACATACCCTTAGTGTGCTGCCCCACCCTGAACCAGGGCCTGGGCCCACTATCTGTGACTGTGAACTGACCTAACACCAAAGTCCAGCATAGCTGATTTCCCAAAAAGAAACTGAGCAGGCATGTAGTGGGTCTGAGTGGCCGCCCACTGACCCAGAGGAGAAGGAGCCCCTCCCAGAGCCCCATTGGGCTATACGGACTGACAGAGAGACAGATGCACATTTATAAAATATATAGATAGACCTGAAAATTAGACTGAGCCTTCTTGTTCATCCTCAGAATGCAATCCTTTATGTCTATTTTATATCTACTATTATCCTATCTCACTGAATTCCCCAGACCTAGATATCATACACACACAAAACTGTGAAAGCATTTTTACTGGTTCAGGAATGTGTATGATAAATGCATAAACATAATAATAAAACTAGTCTTTGCTATATTCTTTTTATTGCTGAATTACACTTTACAGAAACTGAGTGACGAAAAGATGAAAAATCAATTCCTTTTTCTTTGACACTTAAACTACACACCCACATTCTCAAAAGAAAAAATTCCACCCCTTTATGTACCCGACAGGATAGGATGTGACCAAGAAGAGCATCATATACCTGGAAAGCTATAAGTGCTGAAATGGGTACCAAAATTTCCCAGAGAACAGACCTGATTCTTTTTAAGGGAAGGAATTCCTGAGTTGTCTCTGTATCTCAGAAAGATGGAATCCCTCATTTCTGTCCCAAACACCGGTTTGTTTCCAGAAGCAGAATACCTAGCCATGTAGATCTTTTTAAAGTCATGGAAGGTGATTTGTCTTAAACTGAGCAAATAAGGATAACCTTTCATTATTCACAGACTGATACCTTTCTGAAAGTCCTTAACAGATGTTAAATTCCCAGGAAACACATACAAGGGATCAAGATGCACTGTAGTGCTGCTAAGCCATCTATAAAGGCTATGCCTACACTGAGTGCTTGTGCTATGGTTCCTACCACACATAGCCATAATCGTACTAAGTTGCTGAGAGGCAGTGCAAGTATAAATAGTAGAGCAGTAAACTCACCTGATTAACTCAAAAATTAATCACAATTAAAAAATAAATCATGAATAATCATAGTTTTAATCAATAGTTTTACTGTTAAACAGTAGAATACAAATTTAAATTTATTAAATATTTTGGATGTTTTTCTACATTTTCCAATACATTGATTTGAAATACAACACAGAATAAGAAATGTACAGTGCTCATATTATATTTATTTTTGGTTATAAATATCTGCACCAGAAAACACAAAACAGCACATTTCAATTCACCTCACAAAAGTACTGTAGAGAAATCTATAGCGGAAGTGCAATTTACAAATGTAGAAATTTTGTTTGTCACAAAAACGCACTCAAAACCAAAATAATGCAAAACTTTGGAGCCTACTAGTCCACTCAGTCCTAGTTGTTCAGCCAGTCACTAAGACAAATATGTTTGTTTACATTCATAGTTATATAATGCCACCCACTTCTTATTTTCAATGTCACCAGAAAGTGAGAATGGGTGTTCAAATGGGATATTTTTTACCTAGTATTTCAAGTTTTTATGGACCAGATATGATCAACATTCATATGCCACTTTATGATTCAGCTACCATTCCAGAGGACATGCTTCCATGCTGATGATGCTCATTAAAAAAATAATGCATTCATTAAATTTGTGGCAAACTCTTGAGGAAGAATTGTATATCTCTGGCTGTTTACCCACATTTTGCCATATCTTTCATGTTATAGTAGTCTTGGACGATGACTCAGCACATTTGTTTTAAGAACACTTTCATTGCAGATTTGACAAAATGCAAAGAAGGCATCAATGGATGATTTCTAAATAGAGCTACAGAACTTGACCCAAGGTTTAAGAATCTGAAGTGTCTTACAGAATTTGAGAGGGATGAGGTGTAAAGCATGCTTTCAGAAGTCTGAAAAGAGCAAAACTCCGATGCAGAGACTGAAGAATCTAAATCACCAAAAAGAAAATCAACCTTCTGCTGGTGGCATCCGACTCACAGGATGAAAACAAACATGTGACAGTCTGCACTGATTTGCATTGTTATCAAGTAGAATCTATCATTAGCATGGACACATGTCCTCTGGAATGGTGGTTGAAGCATGATGGGTCATACAAATCTTTAGTGTATCTTGAGACACTAGCTACAACAGTGCCATGTGAATTCCTGATCTCACTTTCAGGTGGCATGTGAGCAAGAAGTGGGCAGCATTATCTCCTGCAAATGTAAACAAACTTGTTTGTCTGAGTGTTTGGCTGAACAAGAAATAGGACTGAGCGGACATGTAGGCTCTTAACATCTAATATTGTTGTATTTTCAAATGCATTTTTGATATGTAATTCTACATTTATAAGTTCAACTTTCATGACAAAGAGATTATATGAGAGTACTTGAATTGAAAAACACTATTTCTTTTGTTTTTTACAATGTAAATATTTGTACCCCAAAATAAAGTGAGCATTGTGCACTTTGTCTTCTGTATTTGAATTAAAATCAATTTATTTGAAAATATATAAAGTATCCAACAATATTAAATACTTTTTATTCTATTATTGTTTAACAATGCAATTAATCATGATTAATTGTGCTTAATTTTTAATGGCATGATTAATCACAATTTTTAATAGATTGATAGCCCTAATAAACAGTAGTGTAGCCACTGGTAGTATGGGTAGCATTGCTTAGTTATGCTGAATACATAGCCATGAGGTTCAGGCAGTTTTGTACAGCCATACTGCTGCTTCCTGTGCAACCAGTGTCTACACGTCTATCTCACTGGGAAAGATCAAAAAGGCATATGTAAGCATGGAATCACATTGTTAGTACACTGTGTGGATGTAGCCAAAGACTGAACATAAGAACGGCCATACTGGGTCAGCCCAAAGATCCACCTAGCCCAGTATCTTGTCTTCTGACAGTGGCCAATGCCAGATTACTCACAGGGAATGAACAGAACAGGTAATCATCGAGTGATTCCTCTTCTGTTGCCCATTCCCAGCATTAGAAACACTTTTTTTTTATTCTTTTCGAGCTAGGCTGTTCCATCCTTTCACATTTAGTAGTTTACTCCAGATAGCCAGTGACTTCAATAGTACTACCCAGAGGAAAAAAATGCTACTTGGCACGAAGAAGGGTATCAGAATATGGCTATGGACCATTCATTTTTCCTCTTGCAGTTACCTCTAAAGACCTTCCCATATTGTTTTCAGCTTTGCTCCTACAATGAGCTCTCTGTGCTGATTAAAATTTTAAGTACCAGTTTGCCACCGTGTGTTGGACAGGCATAAATATTATGTTCTATTGAGAAGACTGTGAACTTCATATCTCACAAATCTAATTACTTATGTGTTATATCCTACCACTTTAATGGATTTATCGTCACTAAACTCTGTAAGAGATTATTTTCAATTCCATTTAACCTATGGGGAAAATGAGGCATTGAGAGATTAAAGGAACAAAGTCTGCTAGGCCATCATATAGGTTTTGAGTAGGTACAGAAAACATAATAGTCCATTCATGTCCTTGGCTTGAGAAGCCCACATAAGGGCTAGGGAAGAATACAACCATTGTGTTTAGGGGAGAGATGGGATTGTTACTGCCCGGGAGGTGACAGAATTGCTGGACCTCTGGGCAAGGTGTGTCGGGATGGCTCTGTGTTCCCAGAAGGGGCTGGGATGGGGCATCCACCCACACTGCCCCATCCTTCCCTAGCCAGCTCTTAGTGCCACTTGGAGCATACAGCATGGCATTCCAGCAGAGACTTAAAGGGCCCAGGGCTCCCAGCTGTTGCCACTGCCCCAGTAACAGTAGTGGTGGCTGGGAGCCCCAGGTTCTTTTGAATTGCCAGGCTCCAGGGCAACTGCTCCCTTTGCTCCCCCTCCCCACCATTGGAGGGCCTGTTCTTGACCTATTTCCCTTTAGGGCACCCTAAATGGATGGGCAGGAGGTGGGCCTTGCTTCTGCTCTTCCCTCAGCATATCTGGCCAGCCATGCAGCAAGGAGTGAACCTGAGGGCAGGGGACTTGACTGGATGACCTCTCAAGGTCCCTTCCAGTTCTAGTATTCTGAGAGTCTATCATTCTATGAATTAATGGAGGGTGTGCAGGCATCTAGAGAGCTCCAAGAAAGGGCAGTTCCATACAGCTCAAGAACATGGCAAAACTAATCCCTATGCCCTGAACTACACTAGACATAGTTGAAATAACTAGTTATTTTGAAATAACAAGTGGAGAGTCCACACTACCAAACCTGTTATTTCGAAATAAGGGGCTGGTTATTTTGAAATAACAACTCCTGAGTTCCAAAATTGCTATTTTGAAATAGTGGTAGTGTGGACTGTCCACTGCTGCTATTTCAAAATAACTACTTGTCAGAGTCATGCAAAGTAATTACTCCCCAGTGCTTCCTGGGGCTCTAAGTCAAGGTAGCATGTCTACATTAAGGGAGCCTGCCTCGGCTGCTTTTGAGGCTTCCCTGTATTGCGGACCTTCTATTTTGAAATAGTTATTTTGGGAGTTATTATTTCAATTTCCTAGCGTAGACATGCCCTACATTATTTGTCCAAGGTGACACCAGAAGTCTGTGGCAGGTTTCTGAATAGAATTTAGATGCCTTGGATTCTAACCTAGTGCCTTGCCCACAAGTGCCATAGTTGGGTGCAGGCAAAAATTAAAAAAAAGCTAGCCCTTTAACACTAAAGGATCGAAGCTCCTCAGAGGAGTGAAGTCCTGTCTACCAAATACACAGACAACCCCTTAATCCATTAATCTTCCAAAATCTGAAATCAGGATTAGACTATAAACTTTGTGGATAGACAAAAAGTTACAGGTGTGGATGGCTTATAACAGAAGTGGTATCAGGAGCTCATCTGTCTGCTCTTACTCTCCTGTCTGTGCCCAAACTGGGGCCCCAGAATAAAATTAACACATATATTTGAGCATCTCTGAGGCTTTAAAAAATTTCAGAAGCAATTTTGGAAGCAGATCTTCCACTCCATGCCAGGAGTGGAGTGACTTTGCATGTTCAGCCAATCCCTCACACAGCAAAGTTGGCAGGTAAGACTATGATTTGTTGCATGGACAATTTCCCTTCTGACATGATTTTTCTAAGCTCATTTGCATGTATAGCATTTCCTCCCACTTTAAAATAAACTGAGAGATCAATCTTTCTGTGTCCCTTCCAGTCTTTCTTTGCAATAAAATTGGCAGGAGTTGTAGCTGATCCATAACCCAAAATTATTTTAGCATCTTTAAGAGACTGATCCTTCCAAATAAAAGCAGAGAGAATGCCTACCACTTTGAGAAATCAACATTCTTTCCATAGATTAATGAAAGGGTTACATTATTATAAACCCACAAACCTGAAATCCTGAGGACTCTCACTCCCAGATACAGAATACATCTTTCTGTTAGGGTATGTCTACACTAGCCCCCTAGTTCGATCTAGGGAGGCTAATGAGGGCGACCGGAATTGCAAATGAAGCGTGGGATTTAAATATCCCGCGCTTCATTAGCATGTTCCCCGCCAGTCGCCATTTTAGAAATTGACTAGCCTGAAGTAACTGCCCGCGTCTACATGCAGCAGTGAAACGGGATTCCGAATTAAAGCCCTACATCGAATTAGCTGGTAAACCTCATTTCATTCATTAGCATGTTCTCTGGCCAGGAACATGCTAATGAAGCGTGGGATATTTAAATCCCACGCTTCATTTGCAATTTCGGTCACCCTCATTAGCCTTCCTAGATTGAACTAGGGGGCTAGTGTAGACATACCCTTAGACAAAAGAGAAACTCTTAATTTTTGGCTAAATTGATTTTTTGCTCTTCATTTCATCTCCCTCCCCTTAAATTCCAGTCTTCTCCTTTCACTTTCAAAAGCACCCTTGCAGCCTGGTCCTCTGCTTCTCTCCACTTGCATATGTTTTCCTCCTATCTTTCACCTTTTCCTCTGAACATTTCTCTCTGGGTATGTCTACACAGCAAAGTTATTTTGAAATAACAGCCATTATTTCAAAATAACTTTACTAGCGTCTACACAGCCAAACCGCTATTTTGAAATGAATTTGAAATAGCGGAGCACTAATTTTGAATTTGTTAAACCTCATTCCATGAGGAATAATGCCAAATTCAAAATAGCTATTTCAAAATAAGTGCTGTGTAGACACCTATTTCGAAATAGGGGGGCCTCCAGCCTTCCCAGGGTGCCCTGGTGGCCACTCCAGCCTCAACCAAGAACACTGCTCTCCCTCCCCCCTCCCCGGAGCCCTTAAAGGGGTTGACTCTGGCCACAGTGCCTGTGCCAGCTCCAAGCCTGCCAGCCCAGAGCCAGCAGTCACTGCCCCCTGACCCAGTGGCTCCAAAACATGAGCAAGCAAGCCACTGGCAGCCAGCCCTCCACTGCTCCCCAGGAGCAGTCTGCCAGCTCCCAGGAGCCTGCCAGGACCCGGAGAAGGCGGGCGCCTTCCTGGTCCAGGGTGGAGCTCATGGACCTTATTCAGGTTTGGGGTGATGCCCCCAACGTCCATGATCTCTGCACTAGACAGAGGAACGTGACTGTCTATGGCAGGATAGCTGACAGCCAGGCCACCAAAGGCCACATGCGAGCCCAAGTTGGTCCAGCGAGACCCCCCAACCCTGAGCCCTGAGCTTCACCTCCCCCTTCTTCCCCTTGCTTCCAGCTCCCTCCTCCCAGGTTTCCCCCTCCCCTCTGCCAGCCTCTCTTCTCCCCTCTCCCGCCTCCTTTCCCCAGTCTCACCAGAGTTTCATTCCCTCCCCCGCAGTTTTGTTAAATAAAGAGAGTTTGTGTTCATGAAAATACGTGTATTTTATTTGACATCAGGAAGGGGGTTTAGGGAGGGGTAAGTGGAAGGACATGAGGGAGGAATGAGGCACAAGCCTCCAGTGGGGCAGACCAGTGAGGCTCTTAGTGCTCCTCAGGGTGGAAGCTCTCCTGCAGGGCCTCCTGCAAACTGACAGCCCCCCGATGGACCTCCCAGATGACAGCCTGCAGAAAGTGCAGCCAGGCTCACAGCAACGTGTCCATGAGAAGCACCAGAGTGCCCAGTGGCAGCTCTGGCTCCATGTTGCAGAGTGCTGTGGTGTCCCGAGTGAGGGCAACCAGAGCACGCAGAGACAAAATACTTTGTTGTCCCTCGTTGAGGTAGGCAAGCAAGCAGGGAAACCTGAGAACAGGCTGTCCGGGGGGGAGGGGGGGGCGGTTCTTTAAGCACAGGCCTCAGATAGCCTCAGGCAGCAGCCACACAAAATAATCCTGACCTGATGCCCTGCCAGACCTGGTTCCGGACGGCCTTAAATGCGATTCAGTGTCCACTCAGTGTGGACGTGCTATTTCAAAATAGCAAAACGCTATTTCAAAATGCATTTTGTGTGTAGCCGCGTTATTTCGAAATGACGCTGTAGTGTAGACATACCCTCTAGGACCATGTTGCTTGGTCACATGGTCTTCTTCATCCCCTACTCCCTTGGATCCAATTCAAGTTGGTCGTGTTTCTTTCTCTCTTGAGGATTCCTTCTCAACTACTGGAAACTTTAGTCCTACCATTAGCATCATTTAATGTGGGACAGGTTTTGTCTCCTTTATTCCTATAGATGGAACAATGGTCTCTAGTAGATGCATCTATACAGCACTTTCCATCTCCTGGCTGTTTTCACATACAACAGGGCTCCTCTTTTCAGTGAATATCCTAGAATCTAGACACCTGTAGAAACAAGGAGTAGAGCTAGCACCAGGTAGCCAGATAGTTTATCAGGTTTTGTTTCCATTTGCCCTGTGGGCCACAGTTTGGAAGGCACAATCTAGTTCTATGAGCATCTGGCTTTTTGGGTAGCTCATGGATTATATGAACTACAAAAAGATTAATTAAACTGGTGTATCTTAGTCCCATATTGGTGAGCATGTGGCAGTTAGAACTGATCAGGCACTATATCCAATCATATATCAACTAATATAGTTTATGATTAATGTATCACTCATCAAATATATTGTCTGTCCAGTAGCATTGGATTAGTATTGGATCAGCTGGAGAGCTAGCTGAATAGTGCAAAAATATGTATTAAATAATTTATTTACTGAATTAAATAATTCCTCTTTAAATACATTATTCATCAAGTGGCATTCAACAGCCACTTGATAGTTGCCTAAAGTATAGGATAGAAGTTCTATCCACAATTTTATTTAAATTTCTGTGGGTTTTTATTGTTTTTTAAAGGTGCATGAATGTGGCTTCAAGCTGTCAAACTTTGTTCTTTTAGATTTGCTTATTTTTCATCCTGTCTGAAGATCATCTTTATAAGAAATGCTTGAAATATTGCAAATCCACAAGGCTTTCTTGTGCTTAAGCAAGAGAAATACATTATTTTTATTTTGTTTTATTTTTGGAAATTCCTTAAGCTTAAGGAAAAACAAAAGGAGTTCATGTTCAACTTATTGTAAAATATCAGATCACAAGCTGGAAGTGCAAGTTGCTCCCTTAAAACATGCTGACATTAGCAATCTTTGATTTTTATGAATGTGTGCACTCTCTAAAGGAGGATCAAAATATCATACAAAATTTGGATGAACTTGAAAACTGTAGTAGAAAAATGGGATGAAAAATAATAATGCAAAGTGCAAAGTCATGCTATTGGACACTAAAATAAGACATACCAGTTGGAAGCGACAAAAAATAAGAAAGACCTACGTGTGCTGGTTGATCAAAGGATGACTATGAATCATCAGTGTGATGTGGCCATGAAAAAAGACTTCTCCAGTTTTAGGATTCATCAGGTGAAGTGTTTCCAGTAAGGATGTTAAGTTGTGTGTAATTCACTAATTGAATAGTCAATGCATTTTTGCAGCGTGTATTCGATTAGTCGATAGGGCAGCGCTGTCCCTTTGAAACGCTGCTATAGCGTTTCAAAGGGGCAGTGCCGCACAGCTGATCCTGTCTCTGTGTAGCACTGCCCCTTTGAAATGCTGCTGTGGCATTTCAAAGCGGCAGTGCTGCACAGCTGACCCTGGATTCCGTGCAGCGCTGCCCCTTTGAAACGCATGATGAGTCCTTAACATTCTTAGTTTCCAGTAGAAAAAGTGTGACTACCATTATAGAAGGCACTGGTGAGATCTCTTCTAGAATACAGTGTGAAGTTTTGCTCTCCATTATTTAAGAAAGATTAACTCAAAGTATAACTGGTGAAGAGAAGGACTACTAGGATGGTTCAAGGAATGGAAAAACCTACCTGATGATAGGAGACTCACAGAGCTTGGCTTGTTCAGGCTAATCAAACAAAGGGTAAGTGGGATATATCAGAGGGCTAATTATCAGGGAGAGTAGTTATTTAAGTTAATGACAAAAGTTGGTAGAAGAACAAATTAAATTAACTGGCCATTGACAAGTTTAGGCCTGAAATTAGATTAAGGTTTCTAGGCATCAGAGGAGTGAAATTCTGGAGCAGCCTTCCAAGGAGAGCAGAGGGAGGCCAAAAAGCTTAACTGACATCAAGACTAAGCTTGATAATTTTATGAAGGGGATGCTATGATGCAACTGCCTACCAAGTCATATGGCCCACCTATGATTGGTAATAGCAAATATTTCCAACAGCTGGAGATGAGACACTAGGCTGGGAGGGCTCTGTGTCACTAAACAGAATTCTTTGTCAGTTGTCTGGCTTGTGGGTCTCACTAACACAGGTTATGTCTACACAACAGTGTTATTCCAGAATAACATAGTCCACATCTACACACAAGCAGTTATTTTAACATAATGTCAAAATAATGTTGAGCTGGAGGACTTCTTACTCCAACTCCCGTAACCCTCATTTTACAAGGAGCAAGGAAAGTCAGAGGAAGAGTGCTCTTCCTTGGACTTTCTGCTGTGTAGACAGCACCAAAAGCTGAAATAAGCTGTTTCAATTTAAGCTATGCAATTGATGTAGCTCAAGTTCTGTAGCTTATTTTGGCTTTAGCCATGCTGTGTAGACATGCCTTTATGGTCTAACTGATCAGCATATTTGGGATTGGGAAGAAATTCCCATGCAGTCAGATTGGGAGAGTCCCTGGAGGCTTTTCATCTTTCTCTGCAGCATGAGATATAGGATACTTGTTTGTCTGAACTAGAGTAAATGTTGGACTCTCTATAATCTGAAGTTTTTAAATTGTGATTTGAGGACGTCAGTAGAAACAAGAAACGAAGCCAGAAACTGTGGGTCTATTTACAGTAGGCAGATTGTAAGGTTCTGAAGCTGGTAATGTGTAGGAGACAGAAATATTGCTAGTGAGCATTTATGGCACTCTGTATCTCCATGCTCATTTGTTTTACAAATCATAATGAATTTTGTAAACAGTATGCTTTAGTAACTTTATGGCATCTTGAATCCAAGCTGAATTTGGTCTTATGTGATCAGATAAAAAGCACAGAATTCTTCATTTTTGATCCTCCCAAAGTAACTGATGAACTATTATCATGCAAGACTAAATTTACAATTGGGTATTAGTAAAATTTTCATATTGATGTTGCTCACAAAATCTTCAGATAGTGTAAATTAGAAAAAAATGCAGATATTTGATGCATCAGTAATTTATGCAATCATTTTTGTTGTATCATTTTTGCATGTTAGGGTGAAACATTACAAATTTGGTGTTGAAAATCAAATTTATTTTGGAGTTTTCATGTGAATGATCTAGGCAATAAAATTATTTAAAACTGAACAGTATTTGAAACTACTTTACAGCATGAAAAAGCAACATTTCTGTCTTGGCAATTATCTACAATGACATTGTGACAGTAAAAACATATGTGATTACAATCTTTTAAGTATAGACACAGCTGAATATGGGATTAGACATCAGCTACCAAAGGAAAGATTTGTTAAAGTGATGAAGAAAGTACATATGGAACTTTGTTTCCTGTCTGTAATGTTTCATTACTATGATCTATTGATCCAGCACTCAAAAGGGAATATGAACATTTAGATTAACTTGTGATGTCTTTCAAGTTTGTAGTAAACTACCTCTGAATGGCTTGAATGATTAATTGTCTTATGCGAGTCAAATTGGTGTACAGCTAGGAAATAGGGATTTAATTCAAAGCAACAATGTGCATTACCTATTCTTCAACCAAAAAATGCCTGCTGTGGTCAAGAGGCAAAGCAGATGAGCTTCAGCTATAAAGGAAACTTGAAACCTGATCCTGTTTTATGTCAAATCTGCTTAAACTTTGTCAGAAGACTGAGGTCTCAAGGTGCACTCTGGACTATCCCTGTAAATTCTTATAAAAGAATTTGAACAAACCCAGCCCCTGGACTACTTTATTTATCCTTTGATGTTCACTAGTGGGTTTTTAACTGACTGAGAAGTTCAATTCGTGCCAGATAGATAGATAGATAGATAGATTCATTCCTTCCCCTTCCTTTCCTTCCTCTCTCCCTCGAAGTCCTGTCCAATCTCTTGGTATAGTTATAACTCCCTATATATTGTGAGTAAGCTTTTAAAGAACCCTCATTAAATAGACATGGCTATCTGGATGGGAGCCAAAGATTGAAATGCTTAAAGGAAATGACATTTTAGCTTCTTGGTAACCAATAAAATCCAAATAAACCATCGGTTTTGGGAATTGTCTGCCCTATCCTTTGCTGTTTGCCCTGATTGAGCATTCTTAATGTGGCCTCCAGGAGCCACAATCACAATAGGTAAGTATATTTTGTGCCTAGATGGGTAAATGTTCATTACTGTCTTATGAGATAGCTGTGTATTAATACAAAAAAAATGTGTGCTATTGAATAGTTTGGTTCCTGCAGGTCAAATGTACCGAGTGAATGTAGCTGAATCTACTGATTACACACGTTATGCTGGTCTTAATAGAATCCAGGTAGAATACAGCAGCATGGCATGTGCAATGCAAAATCAACAGAAGAAGACTGAGATCCAATTGTTCTAGGGTTCTATCATACGTTTGTAGTGAATGTTGTAGGCGTGTTGTGTCTATTTTCCAGGATTTATGTGCACACCTGGGTAGGGGGTCAAATAAAGTCAGAATTGCCCGTGACAAAGTTTAGTTGTTAATTTAGCAGTAGGTAGAATATGTAAAATATATTCTGATTATCAGGCTATAATGCATACTCCTTTGCCCTTCCTTAAGAAGCTGCAATCCTGAAAGACACATTTGAATAAGGTATAGGCAGATGACCACCTGACCACATGTGGAAGAACCCAGGAACATATTAAAGACACTCTCAACTAGATGTTGAAGCCCTACTGAATAAATGCTGACAGGTTAAAATGTGCAGGAGATTAATGGGTTGGCTGGGCTAGTGTCACATAGACAAGGTATTTGACAAACTTGTATCTTATCCATTTAATTACCAGGTTGACACCATTGCATACTTATTTGGTACATACTCTTCTAAAAATAACTTGACTAAATGACCTAGTCCTTTAACTGTGACAGAGTATGCACACCCCATCAGTCATTTAGGGAACAGTCTTAATTTTAAGGTATGCATTTGCAGAATTAATGAATATTTTAAGACTAAACATGAAGAGATTCTCAGAGAGACATTGTCCATTTCCCCCTGTTTAGCAGGGCTAGCCAGTGTAAGAGAAGTCACTTGCTCTGAAAAACTGTAATGCCATTAAAAGCATTACTTTTTAACATGTTGTATGACAAATTGGCATAAGTTTCTTGTCCCATGCTTAAGTATATTTCATTCCCTTTTGCTTATTTTCTTTGATGCTCTCTGTAATAACTGACAGTCACTTGGGTCTCTCAGCGATCATCTGCACAAATAAAACCTGACATCACTTTCATAAAATAATGTCAATAATATATCAAATTCACCCAACAAAGTCCCCACACAGCTGCACCAAGTGACAGAAACAAAAAACACCTTCAAACATAATTTATAAAATCATAAATGGAGTGAAATGTTCTCCCTTTTAAAAGCAGAACCTAGCTACCTTGTAAACAAGATGATAAATCACCAGTGAGTTGGGTTAGGGTTTTTTTTTCCAGTGGGAAGGTCATTGGAAATGTTGTTTTCATGTGGTGTCTTTCTACAAATTGCAGAGACCCATAAAAAGCAGGAGTAATTAGTGAAAAGTAAAGCAAAAATGATTTGTTATGATATTAAAAGTAAAGAACAAAGGACACATGAAGAATTTTACAGGTGTAAAGGGTTTGATTCTTCTCTGCATCTGAGATCACAGTTACAATCCTATGCGTCTGTGCTGGCCCAAACCTCACTTCAGCTACAACAGCTCTAAGGCTCTGCACTGGCATAAGGCCCCTAATTGTTTTTATACCAGTGGAAGACTTGAATAGCAGAGCAGAGCTCTGCATTGACTCCTTTACCCAGCACAATTGCTATTTTGGAAGGAAGGTGGGTCAGTTAATGCAAGAACTGACTCTGCCACTTTTATGCCTTCAGGGAGAAGTGTCTAATGGACTTTTTAGGACCAGAATCTGGTTGTTCTGTGCAAAATGGCCTGATTATACCAGAGAATCTAGTCCAATATCTTTTCTGTCTCAAAGAATGTACCAGTGGTTTTCAAACTTTTTTTCTCATGACCCAGTTGAAGAAAGCTGTTGATGACCACGACCCAACATAATTTGACTAGAGTGTGGGTTCCGGAGTGGGGCTGAGGATGAGGGCATTGGAGGGGGTCCTGATTTGGAGGTGTCAGGGCTCTGGCAGGAGGAACTGACCTTGAGCAGCTACCAGTCAGCGGTGCAGCTACCTGTCTGTCTAGGGATGCTAAGGCAGACTTCCTGCCTCTCCTGGGAGTGCAGCCCATGCTGCACCCCAGAAACAGCCAGCATCAGGGTCTCAGGAGTGTGGAGCTAGTGCTCAGGGCAAGGGCAGTGTGCAGAACCCTGTGCGCTCACCCCCTCCCTTCTCATCTAGGAGCCAGGCTTGTTGCTGGATGCTTCTGGAGTGTAGCCCAGTCTGCAGTGCCAGGACAGACAGGTAGCCTGCCTTAGCACCCCCACTGGTCACCTGACCACCTTGCAGCAATGAGACATAGAGCCTGACATTGAAAACTACTGGTACATAGTGCTTTATTGAAATAAAAAGGTAAATTGCTACAATTGCTTACATCATTTAAGAATATCTCCACATAGGCTACTAATTACCATTAGCATGTATTCTGTTAACATAAATTAAATAGTGCAAGGGCTTGTCTGGTAAGATAACAGTTTGTGACATCTGAGAAAGACTTTCCCATGTATAATCTAAGCCTATTTTCAGTGAAGAATAATTCATCTAAGTATTAGAACTTCAAGATCTAAAACACTTGTCAGTGCCTTGACACCAGCTCTGCAGTAAAATAATGCAACATGGCTTATGCAACGTATTTTAAAGATGGTAAATATTTTTATCAAATGTTTAATGATTTCTGAACCATTACTTGTATATTTTAACACCATACTTAGTTCATTCTGAGCAAATCAGATTTACAAATCAGATGTTACTGTGTGAGCTAATGTGGGCACCATTACTCACAATTACTGCAGAGGTTTATCTCATGTATCACAGTGTTACTATATGCTTAGACTGGGGAATAATTGAGTCATTTATGATGCTGTTGTATAATGAATGTGTAACTGAGCTGAAGGGAAGCACTATGGCATTTGAAAACATGTCTCTTGCACCAGATAAAGTCAATTTTGTGAAATTACCTCAACTACCTTGTTTCTCTCATATCCTGAAACCAACTCGACTATAACAACACTGCAAACAAAGGGGTAAATGGTCATTTTTAACGTAAGAACGATACTGGATCAGACCAATGGTCCACCTAGCTCAATATTTTGTCTTCCAGTTGTGGTCAATGCCAGGCACTTCAGAAGGAATGAACAGAAGAAGTCTTCATTAAGTGATCTATCCCTTGTTGCCCATTTCTAGGTTTCAGCAAACAGAGGCTAAGGACATACAGATCATGGTTTTGCACCCTTCCCCTAGTTAATAAAGCCTAGTTAATAGCCATTGATGAACCTATCTTCCATGAATTTATCTAGTTCTTTTTTGATTGTCAACCACTGTAGATGCTCAAGACTCCAGCAAAGAATATAGAGTGAAAGTCATTCAATACCAGACGTGTGTGTATACTTGTCTTGTAAGAAGGATGTAGTATAACTGTCAAATAAATCCAACTAGTCTTAATATTCATTTGTTAGGGATTGTCTATACAAAGTTAATGCATGGCAAGCTGGTGTGTAAATCCATCTCACAGTAGCTTATTTCTTACTAACTATCCATAGACCTCCCACTGCCATTTATTCACAAGTCCCTAGCACGCTTTGATCTGTGCTGCTTTGAAATGGCAGAAGATCAAAGCAAACCACAGAACTGTTAGTGCATGGCAGCAGGATCCACAGGGGCAGTTCATGGATGACAGGTTTGTGCAAGTTAGATTTACACCCTAGCATGCTGTGTGCTAATTGTTCGTTGTGACAAGCTTTCAGACTGCAAACCCTTTAGGGGCAGAGACATTGCCTTTATATGCATTTGTTGAATAGGTGATAGATTGGGGACTGATGCTGACTGGGATGTGTAGCTATTTTTGTAATATAAATACACAGAGAATACTCCCTACCAGTTTCCCCTATGAGCTAGACACCCTGAAGAGGAAGGAAAGGGGGCAGGACAATTGCTCCCCTTGTCCTCTGCACTAGCTAGTAAAGATAGCCAAATGCTTTTGGTATCATGTACCATGCCCACCTAAGGACTAGTGCAGCAGCATATTCCTAGTACCTCCTGGTACTCCTTTGATGTTGGGCAGCTCTGAACTGGCCCCTCTGCCCCGTTGTCTATCTAACACAGTGGACCCCTGATCACAGCTGCAGCATCTATACACCTTTGCTATATAAATACTAAGAATGACTTGCAACTTGTTCAAAGGCACTCAGCCTTCAAAATTTGCTAATGGTCCACACAGTGGCTTAGATGACATCATCAAAAATCTTGTATTTGATTTGCCAGACATGACATTTACATCATTGTGGACCAGGTACACAGGCACTGCCATGATCCAATATTTACACATAACTGAATGCAAGTGACTACAAAGTGTACTTGTTACTACAAGTGTCAGGTAAAGGCCCACCAAGAATTCACATGCTGCAGTGGAATTTAGAAGTAGCAATAAGGACACACGGATTAACTGGCTAGTCCTGAGGAGTCAATGCGTGCAGGGAGTTCTTCTGAACAAGATCAAAGGGCATGCATGATCTCGCAAACAGTCATTTGTGAAGAAGTCTTAACTGTCCAGCTCTCCTTGTCTTGACCTTCCCATCCTGAGATGGGACCTGAATGGAGACTGCAAGTAGCTTATTTTCAAATGTGTGTTATTTTTCAGTCTTTTTCCTCAATGCAAATCTGTTGGTATAATTGCAACTTGTCCAGGGCTAAACTGCACTTTTAGGTCCAGCCATCAGTAAGGGGCAGCATGTGGTTTGGCATCTCCTGCAAATTCTAGGTACACAAATGCAGTTAGCAAAACTACCCTATTCTGGGAGACTGTCTTGGTTACGACAATCTTGTGACCCACTGAGATGAAAGAGGGCCATTTAAGTGGCCCACTCACTAGGTCACCCTTCACTGATCTAGCCCCTAATGACTTTGAAGGCAATATAAGACAGTGATTCAGGGAGATAGGGCAACACACTTCAAGTTAAGAGGGCAAAAGCCTATTTTTATAAAGCCTGTAATTTATAGCTAGAAGCCATAAATTGTATTCCAATTTATTTCTCTCTGAGGCACAATTCCTTCCATACTTCTTGCACTAATCTAGATGTATAGTAATGTACTGCAGTACATGAACAGCTAGTTACAATAGCCCTCTACTGAGTCAGTTGTGCTGATAGAAAATTTGGAGGGTGTGGGGTACAGCCTTACCTGCTTTGAGGATCAGGGCCATAAGCAGGCATGCTCTTAGACACATGTTTTGTAAACTATGCAGATACATATGAGTCTGTAGATGCTACTCCTCTTACTTCCCTGCTCATGTCGTATAACCCAATCATTACCTTACACTCAGCATTTTCCCTATACTTGTAATAAGAACAAAGTTGTTTGCGTTTTTAATAATGATCACTGCAGTGTAACACTTCCTGGGGAAAGCAGTAATAGGTCCCATATAGAATTAGAGCAAGGAGATCCAGGGATAAAAAGATGAAAGACTGAAGCATAGGTCAAGTTAAATTACCAGAGTCCTGCTACAGATGATTCATAAAACTGAGATGAAATTTTAAAATGGAGGGGGGTAAATTTGGAGCAGTGCAAACTTGTAAGTTAGACAGCAGCCAGTGTATAAATGTAGATCAAACCAGTGACATTTCTATGATAAATTTTCCTGACTGTACCAGGAAAGGACTAGTTGAATGTAAAGTCAATTTCAGTAAAATTGCAAACTTAACTCTCAGAATGCTTTTGAACAGAGACTTCCTGTGCTGCCAATTAGCATTTAAGTTGTAATTCTGTCGCACTGACATTACCATTTGAACTCGCTGACTGGCTTTAAAAGATTTTTTTTTTGATAAATTGCTTCATCATTGGGATTATTACATTTCATTGTAGGGCTGGAAGGAAAGGCCGTATATAATTCCATGGTGCTGCTTTGACTGTTACTTTCATTCAGTTTTGACTCTATAAATAGTAACATACAGTCTATCTTCACAAAGACTGAATGATACTTGCACACATTAAATCACCCATAACTTCAGCTGAGGGGTCAGCACCTCACAGGATACGTCTCTTGCTTACTAATATAAAATATAATATAATATAATATATTTAGGAAATGTCAGACTAATTGTACCAAAACAATCTGCTTTTCTATTCCTTATTTCATTGGCTAGTGTTCAGCCCCAGACATGCTTCTGTGCTAGAGGTTTTGTATTTTTTATTAGCCCTTCTGCAATTCTTCATTCACTTCATGTATCTAGCTCACCATTCCTGCTCCGTTTTTCTTCCTTATTACAAACAACTACTGGGGCATGCCTGAAAAGCATGAGCTAACCACCTCAGGTGGAGCTTTTCAATCTACTCAATTACTGAGATCCACTGTTTGTTCCCATATGAATTCCCTCATCTTGCACCCTTTACATAACTCTTTTTTTGTTTTTGTTTCAGCCTCACTCAAAGTATTACTATTCATATTTTCTTTTTCAAACCTTAATATCTCTGTTTAAATATAAGTCAAATCTGAGAGGCCAATAGGACACTTAAGATCTGCCACTAATGTAAGCTAGAATTATCTTGATATATTGTGTTATACATTAATTTAAATTATTAGCTAGTCATGGGTTTCCCCCCAGATCTACATTTATTATATGGAGTTATTTCATATAATTGCTACTATTAACAAAATATTATTTCTGAACTAGATACTGCTAATAAAACAAAAATGATGTTAAAGGACCACGATTAAAGTCACAACTACAAGCACTCAAAAGTTAGGAAATACCAGAAGTACAGTCTTAATTTGTCTTATTTTAGATGTTTCTATATGGCTCCCATTACATGATCATAGAATCATAGAACTAGAAGGAACCATGAGAGGTCATCAAGTCCAGTCCCCTGTTTTTAAAAATCTCTAGTGATGGAGGTTCTAGAACCTCCCTAGGCAATTTATTCCAGTGCTTATCCATTCTGATAGTTACAAAGTTTTTCCTAATGCCCATCCTAAACCTCCCTTGCTGCAGTTTTATTCCATTGCTTCTGGTCCTACCATCAGGAGTTAGGGCAAATAATTTTCTCACTCTGCTTCATAACAAACTTTTAGGGATTTGAAAGCTGTTATGTCTCTTCTCAGTCTTCTCTTTCCCAGATTAAACAAACCCAATTCTTTCAATCTTCCCTCATAGGTGATGTTTTATTAGACTACTAATAATTTTTATTTCTCTTCTCTGGACCTTCTTCAATTTGTCCACATCTTTCCTGTAATGTGGCACCCAGACCTGAAAACGATATTCCATCTGAGGCCTAATCAACAGAGGTGAAGAATTTCGTCTCTGTGTCTTGCTCACAACACTCCTGTTAATGAATCCCAGAATGATGTTTGTTTGTTTGTTTGTTTGTTTGTTTGTTTTTGAAATAGTGTCACACTGATGACTCATATTTAACTTGTGGTCCACTATGACCATGAGATCCCTTTCTTTTGCACTCCTTCCTGACAGTCACTTTCCATTTTGTATGTATGAAACCGATTGTTCCTTCCTAAGTGGGGTACTTTGCATTTGTCCTAGTTGTATTGTATCCTATTTACCTCAGACAATTTATCCAGTTTGTCCAGATGATTTTGAATTATTAACTCAGCCTCCAATGCTCTTGCAATTTCTGCCATCTTGTATCATCCACAAACTTCGTAAGTGTACTAGCTATTTTTTTCCACTTGTAAGTACTTTCTTCCCAGTCTCCTCCTTGGGCTTAATATTCAAGTTCCAATCTCCACGCAACACCTAGCATGTCTACCTTCCCATATCTTGCCCAGCAACTCCTAGTTATCTCCTTCCAATCTGCCTCTCTCCCCACTTGCCAGGTTCCAGTCTCAGTCTCTCCCCACTTCTTCTTTGTTCCTTCCCCACATTCTATGTTCAGGCTCCCAGATCTTCCTCACCTCCCAATTTACTGTCAGATCTGTGTCTCCTCCCCATACCTTCCCTGCAATTGGCTGTCAGTTCCAGTCTCCCCACATACTGATAACTGTTTGTCCAGTCCCAGTGGTCTCCCCTGGGTCCTTCCTCACTGGGGCTACATCTAGACCGCATCCCTCTGTCGACAGAGGGATGCAAATCAAGCACGTCGAAAAAATGAAGTTTACAGGATCTGTCGAAAAAAGGGTTTATTTTCGACAGATCCGCATCTAGACTGCCTTTTTTTAAACTCCGTTTTGAAGAAAAGCGGTGGCCATGTTTATGCTAATGAGGTGCGGGATATTTAAATCCCGGCTTCATTAGCAATTTCGATGTGCCTAATTTACATCTCTCTGTTGACAGAGAGGTGTAGTCTAGACACAACCTGGGTCCCAAACTCCCACCCATGTCTCTGAATCCCCAGCCTTCTGACCCAACCATTCTCAGCCTTCCCTCTCCTCCACCCAAGCTCCACATTTCTCCCACTCACTCTTTGTCACATTTTTCAGTTAAATTGACAATTTTCAGTTAGTTAAAATTTAACAGTTTGGCAAAGTTATGTGCCACTGAAAACTGGATCTTTTAATGGGAAGTATTATTATTTTAATGGGAAGTATTATCACTTAGTAGCAGGCAGTGGTAATCGGTCTCACCTACAATACATACAGCTGCATATTATCTTCATATGCCATTTAAGATTTCCTTGTACTCCACAGGGAAACATAAGCTCTATTTTGCCTATGCCCAGTTTAAATTTAGAAATCACCCCACTAACAGAAAAGTGACACTGAAATGGCACTTGACTTTAAGGAAGGGGTCCAATCATAGATGGAATTCATGACAGTTATATGAAAAGGTTTGGTGCATAGTTCAGTGCATAAAACTATCATCTATTCACCAGATTATATATCAATACTTTTTCAGGTGGTGAGGTTTAATTGTTGTGGATCTGTAGTTAACTTTCTCTAAGTAATTTCCTCTACTAAGGAACAGAAAAGACTCAAGAATATCAACCCATGGGGCTCTGATACCAAAGTTTGTAGATGTGCAGGAACTCTGCAAGGACTGACACTTTCATGAATAAAGGAGATGTGTACAAAAGCAAGTATTTTAAAGTACTTTTTTCTGAGGTTAGAAGCAATTGATACTGGAAAAACTATGCATCTTTCTCTAGGCTTATCTTTCCCTAGGGCTTATCTTTCCCTAGGCTTCCAGAAAAGGAGAAGTACGCTGGGGAATATAATTTCTTTATCAAAGGGTGGCATCTCAAAAGATTTGCTAAAGCTTTGATAATGATTATGCTTATTAGTGGTACTACTTAAGGGCATAGCCATGCAGCTGATTGCAGGAAGAGAATCGGTACACTATTTCCCTCACCATTGTTGCTCTTAGCCTAATCTTTGAGGGAGACTGGTAGAAATAGAACAAAGCTATAGCTTAGTATTCAAACCAGACACAAATTGGTCAGTTCTAGACTTATCATCCAAGCAAGATCTGGAAACAAGAAAGCCAGAATTTCTGTTTTGCAGAAAATTTTGATATTCCAAACTGGAACCAAAACAAAATGGAAACAGAAATTTGAAAGTTTCTGATTCTGGAAAAAAAAATTGGATGGTAAAATTTTGTTCAGAATTTCAAACTTTCATTTAGATTTTTATTTTAGTTTGCTTCTGATATTATTTATATTTTTACATTATTTTATGATGTGTTGGTAATTGAGCACCACTGCTAAGTATGCACAATCACTACTACTCTTTGTGCTAGTGATTCATAATGTGAATAGCATAATAGTTAAATAGTCTATTATTGATCACAATTTCAATACAACGCAAATAGGAGGCATTTTTATCTAGAAAAGATCCTACTTTTCAATTAATATTATGAAGTAGTTGCCATCAATGATTTTAAAATAAATAAATGTTTCAACTGTTATTTTGTGCCACATTATAACATGCCATAAGTATGAAATAATTTAACCTCATAATAATATAATAAACATAAATAATATAAAAATGAAAAAAGACTAACATTGTAAATGAAATTTCCTAAAATAATTTTTCCTAAATGAAAAAAACTTGTTTTGAAAAATGTTTTCTTTTATGAGAAATTTCTTCAAAATTGATATCACTTCATGAAAAGAAAATCAGTTCTGTCAAAACAGCTTTTTCCAATTATTTTTTTTCTGACCAACTATAATCTATGAACTATAATCTCTAATCTATAAATCAGTTAAGCAATAATTTAAAGAAATATCTATTCTTTCTTTTAATCTGGACAAAACAAAACTCTTACCTTAGAAATCTTTCCCTCATGCACTCTCAGACAAGGTTTGCTAAGGAAGATAGAGTCTATTAAAATCTTGGAGATAATGATTTATAAAGACAAAAATATTGTTGAGTGTTTTCCAATGAATTTGCATCTATCTCTGCCAGAAAGAAAACAGGGATTCTCCCACTAAGCTATATTGCCTCATTTATTAACTGGGAAAGTCAATAAAATTATGATGGTAAGTTTGCCCCACCTTACATATCCAGAAGACACACATACAATTTTTCTTCCAGTTTTAGCATTATTCCCAATATCTACCATGAGGCATGCCATGAAAACAAATATACTATTGCTATTTCTTTTCTTTGGGCAAGTGCATGAATCAGAGTCTTTGAAAATTATGATTTTCTTCAGATAAAGGCTGACCCACTGTCTCAAAACTTTAATTTATTACCTGGTATTCTAGAGTCAGTTTAATGCATTTTAGTTCTAATGATATTGATACTTTGCCAAAATCACTGGATCACTGACACTAATCTGCTCAGTGAGTGTGAATCTTCTAGTGAGCCAGATATTGCTGATTACCTAATTGAGTCACTGGATACCACTAGAAGGGAACAATGGGAGGATATGACTGAGAATCAAGGTGACAACTTAGACTCAAGATGCAAATGCTATAATTTGATTAATCATTTCTGCCCAGCTTAACAATGACCAGCACGAAGCTGACCACCTGTCACACCAAATCAAACTGCCAGCCATCTGCTGAATGTGTCAAAGGCCCCAAAGAAAAGCGTGTTAGAGGACAAATCCATGAAAAATCATGTCAATTCCACCAGAGATACCCCAGTCTGCAACTTATAGAGCTGTTCAGAGCCAAGGTTAGACAAAATTCAGAGTGATATTATGAGCAGAATTGCATTTGGTTATAACAGCATATTGCCAGAGTTGTTAAAGCTCTTTGGAATCTTGGTTGCCAGAGACTAGTGCAGTACTTCATGTGTGTGCGCAATGAAGATGCAGAGAATATCAAAACATCATTGCCTTTATCCCCAGTTGGAGTAACACTGACTACCATCCTCTCCAGAAAAACAGAAAGGCAGCTATATGGGGCCCCTTTCTTCTCACCGTGAGTACCAACAAGGTTCTCCTCTCCCAAGTTCCAGAGAGGCAAATGTGACAGCAGGGGAGCCCCCAGTACTGACTAGCAAACAGAATTTATATGCTAGGGTCACTGACCAAACTCCTACCATGTGACAACTCTTTTGAAAAGCATGGCCAAAGACTGTCTTAGCAAATTCTGATTTAGATGTCTTTGCACCAGATATAGGAGAACCATTGCAACATGGTGGATGATGAACTACTTTCTGAATTCTTCAAGTGCCCAAGGAAATCTGAGCTCCTACAAGACCTTATTTGTGCCAATACCAATAGGGGTCATTGCACAATCAACCATGTCTGTCATTCAGAACACGTACACACAACTGTACAACATGCCAAGGCGAGGAAGACTGTGGTAACTCTCACAGAGATCATAATGATGAATACAATGATGATAATAATGTGGACTACAAAAATGATCCCAGTTCACTTACATTTCAATGATACCCATACAAATTCATTAGTATATTTTGTTTGTATTGTTGTGATACTTTGAGGTCACAAAGAAATCTGATTTTATGTCTTGGAATACTACATAATTTAATGACTAGCAGAAACAAATGCAAATATTTCAAAGTAGTCGTTTTAACATGTTGACAGTGTGATTGCTTATCCCTGTTTCTATGGTAAAAGCACCACTTGAGAGCTCTACATCATATCTCATCTTAGTAGACATAATAAGCTTTCAAATGAAGTATGATGTGCATCTGTCTAAAGACAGTACATTAAGTCAACCAAATCAGTGACATCTGCTGCTTGCTGAATAACAATCGCAGTTTTATTGAACCTACTAACTCAGAGACAATGCTACCTAATCATATGAACCATTTACAAGGCAGTCTTTCAAATGCTCTAGCTACATGTATATGGCTTTTTTATGGAGCACTCTGGGTGTATCTACACAGCACCCTTAGCTTGAAATAAGCTATGTAATTTGCATAGCTTATCTAGATTGTATTTCGAAATAGCTTATTTTGTAATTTGGCGCTGTCTACACAGTGCCAAATTTCAAAATAAACCTCTATTCCAAAATGTCCCTTAGCCCTTGTGGAAGGAGGTTTACCAGGGCGTCGGAATAAGCTGCCTGTTATTTTGAAATCTATTTTTAACAGGCTGCTTTAATAGATACGGAATAGCTATTTTGGGATACTTCCAGTATCCTGAAATAGCTCCGCAATATAGATGCACCCTTTGAGAACAACAGTAAGGGTCCACTTCCCTGCTCCTCTTCTGCTACCATCACAAATAGTTAAAACATCACATATTTTTAAACGTAACACTGGATTGGTTTAGACTAAAAATAAAACAAGTTTACTTTATCTAAAAAAAAAGTTTGTCAGTACAAGTACAAAGTATTACATTTAGAAATGGTTATGAGAGAAATAAAGGTAACATGCTTTCTAATCACTAACATTTAATGAGGTATGCCAAATCCTTACTATATGATCCCAGGAAGAGGGCTGACCAATTCTCAGGTCAGAATCTCCTCACAAAGTCAAAGGATTGGTTAAAGAGAGGTCAGAGATTAGAGAGAACCTAGAATGGTTGTGCCCTCACTTTCATAATCCAATCATCCTTTGAAATGCATTTACCTGTGGGTTACCTATAGCTAAAATTCATTCCAACTGTGAAGAAGGAGACATGGAGTCTAGTGGTGAAAGAGGTTCCCTGCTATTGATTACTAAAAAGCAGACTGATCTGTTCCCACTTCCCTTCATTGTCAAAGAAGAGATACTTGACTGGTAATTGCCAATCAGCTTTGATGACATCTAGCTAAAGGCTTCAGCTTGTCCTTTGTTTTTCAGAAACTGGTTTCTCCTCTCCTCAAACTTGTCTGGTAAACACATTGCAGTCAAAATGTCAGCCTATGTAAATAACTCTTCACATGCATTCGGGGGGAGGGGACAGAATTGCTGGGATACTGGACAAGGTAGGAGGACATTCGGTGGAAGGGGTGGAGCTGTGGGCAGCCAGCTCTTGGTATTGCCTGGACATGGCACACTGCACTCCATCAGCCAGCTTAGCACCACCAGAGTGTGCTGTGTGGGGCTCTGTCGACAATTTACAGGGCCCATGGCTCTGGACACTGCTGCTGCCGCAGTAGCAGCAAGGGCATCCAGGAGTCCAGAGCCCTTTGGAGTCACCAGGGAAATTGCCCCCTTTACCCTGCCTCCCCATCGGTGGCTCTGTATGCATTTAATACAGACATTTCACAAGAATTTTGATGATCTCTGCATTATTAACTTTAAATTATACCTCACACAGCATATTTTGCACAAGTGTGTGTAGGGTGTGAATATAGGGGTGTTTTCAGTCATATCCCCCCACTCTCTCAGAGACATGTAAATTCCCACCGTAAGATTAATTCACCATAATTCCCACCATAAGATTAATTCACTAGACAAATTCCTGTGTGAATTTGTCGCTCTCCAAATTGGTGCAACCTAGCAGGTGAGGAGAATATTCACCCACTGAATATCAGACCTCTTTATAGTGGCTCACATTGGGCATCCAAAATCTGAGGCACTCAAAATCACTGATCATTTGGAAAATGTTGGTTATTTTAATTAATTCACGTCCCATTTAAGCTGCCCTGATCACATGTTTTCAGCAGACTATCCAAAGACATTTCTAACAAGTCTGATCTCCCTGGAGAGCGACTGTGCATGGAATCAGCATGTCCTGGCTAAGCCCAGGCAGTGGGGATTAGCACCTAGGTGTCTCTGGCTGGGGAATTCCGAGCATCACAGGCAGATCAGACTCACTTCAGCCTCTAGGAGCCTCCTCCCACTGCAGGAGCCTATGTGACTTTTGTCTTCAGGGGTGGGCTCTCAGGGCAGCACAAAAGTGAGAGTGGATCCTCTTTTGGGATGGGAACCCCTCCAAGGTTAGAACACCATAAAATTTCAGATGTAAACATTTGAAATTGTATGAAGTTGGCCAATTTTAAAACTGTAAATCTGACCAAAATGAGCTGTGAATTTCATAGGGCCAGACTCATATAGTATGTTGGGGTCTTGTTCATTTTATAAGCCTCTTGGTCATTACAGTAATTCCTCATTTAACACGGTAGATGCGTTTCAGAAAATGATCGTGCTAGGCGAAAAAGTACCAGGTGGGGTCAATTTTCCCATTGAAAATAATGGAAAAGGTAGGGGTTGCATTTCAAGCAGTGGTGTCAAAGTCAATTTTCTGTTGGTGCTGAGTTGTCAACGTCAACATTAGACGATGTAGATGGAACAGGGCTATCTTGTTCATCAGATGATCTTTTTTTAGGTTGAACATGAAAAAAACTTTTGATAGAGAGCTGCTTTGATGCTTTTTGTTTTTCACTGTAAAGTTACTGGTAGCAAGATATGGCACTTTCTAAGCTTTTCACTACTTTTGAGCTCCGTTCGCGATCAGGATCATTCTCATAAAAAATGTTTATTGCATCGCTTACAAGCTTAAATGCTTCAGCCATAACTTTCATTGATAATGTTCGAATAACTGGCTCAGTATGTTCAGGCTCATTTTCCAGCCACTGCTCATCCAGCAGCTTCAACTTGTCGATAGACAACTCCTCTCCATGAGAGTCGAGCAACTCTTGCACATCAGTAGCATCCACCTCCTCTAATCCTGCTTCGTGGGTTAGGGCTACAATCTGCTTTTTAGCTTCAGCTATTTCAGTGTCGAACTCCCTGTACTCATGAACACATGCAGGCCATATACAGTGCCAAACTGCATTAAGGTAACTCGAAGAAACTTCTGCCCAAGCCTCTGCTATAATATCTATAGAATCTTTAATGTTAAATTTTCTCCAGAACTCCCTGATTGTAAGCTTATTCTCACCATCTGTCTCCCTTATAAGCCTAGCAAATGTACGGCGCAAGTAATACGCCTTGAAAGCAGCTATCGCGCCTTGATCAAGAGGTTGAATTAATGAGGTTGTATTGGGGGGTAAAAATAACACTCAAATGTTTTCTGACAGATCAGTAAGGCAAGGAGGATGCCCTGGTGCATTATCTAAAAGAAGTAAAATTTTGAAAGCAAGATTTTCTTGCAAACAGTAGTCTTTCAACTCAGCAGTTAGGCGATTGCAGAAGTAGTCTGTGAAGATGCTTGCAGTTATCCATGCTTTCGCATTAGATCTCCAAACAACAGGAAGATAATCCTTCGAATACCCAGCTAAAGCTCTAGGGTTGGTGGAATGGTACACTATTGCCGGTTTGAGCTTGCAATCCCAGTTGGCATTGGTTCATAGCATCACAGTCATATGATCCTTTGCAGCCTTAAAATCAGGTGCATAAGCCTCATCACGAGAGATATATGTGAGTGCTGGCATGCACTTCCAGTAGAGTCCTGTTTCGTCCAGGTTAAACACCTGTTTAGACAAATAGCCACGTTCCTTTACAATAGCTTCAAATATCGCTGGGAATGATTCAGCAGCCTCCATGTCAGCAGCAGCAGCCTCTCCAGTTATTTTTATATTATGTAAGTTTGAACGCTTTTTAAAGCATTCGAACCAACCATGACTTGCATTAAATGGCTTGGCATCAGTTTCATTCAATTCTATTTTAACAGCATCATACAAATCTTTGGCTTTTTCCTGAATAACAGCCAAACTCACTGGCATCTTTCGTTGTGTTTGGTCTTCAATCCACATAGACAATCGCCTCTCCATATTTTCCATTAGGTTAGATCGTGTGCGAACAACCTTCTTCACACTTACTGGTGTTGCATTTTTGCAACTTTCCTTAATTTTCTCATCCTGGGCACAGATTGTGCGCACACTAGACTCACGCATAGTCAAAGCACGGGAGATATCACAATTGCATTCACCTTTTTCAATTCACTTAATCACTTCAAGTTTCTCTTCTAATGTAAACGATTTTCTATGCTTCTTGCTTGCAGAAGCAGATGTATCACTTTCCTTACGCTTTTCACTAATGATAAGGGATACAGTAATACACAGCAAGATACAGTATCTAGCAATACAAGTCGCTTTTGTTAACACAGGACAAACACATGAGTGAGTGGAGGAGCGCTATGACCACATACAGTATTCATCTGCTGATGCGTACAGTACAGTATTACCGCTATTTTCACAACTTATACCGCCGCATGAAGTAGTCCGCCACTTGATTTTTTTTTTCGTGTTATTTCAGGGATGGTTGTGTTATTCAAAAAATGTTCCTTAAAAAAAATCGTGCTATTGCAAAAACGTGTTAAGCGGGCACGTGTTAAACGAGTAATTACTGTAATTCCTAAATTGGAGTGTTGTGAAGAGAATCCAAAATTAGGAAGTAGGAAAAATAATAATTTGACACCCAATTAACATATAAACTTCAGATTATTAGTATTAGTCACAAACACTCCAGAATATTCTACTGAGAAATATCTAATTTGGCTCTTTTCCACTCTTCTTCAGCACTGTATTTTGTAAAAAAAAATTAATCTCCATTAACTAAAAGTAAAAATCGCTGCTATTTACTATCCTTAATATCCAGAAATGCAGCCAATTGCCTTAGGCCAGACCTTAATATGAGAGTACTGAAGAATACAGAATGGAAGAGAACTGTACTCAGAGAAGATGGACAAAGGTGATTTAATGTAACTTTTCCTTCTACATTTATTATGAGAACTTAAATCAAAACCTTAGGAGGGAGTGCTGATTAACCGAAACTTTGCAATCTGTAGTTACTTTTATAATTTGGCTCATTCATGTCTCCCTGATTTGTCATCCCTCTGTTGAGAAGAACTGGAAATACCATATTGAGAACTGGGATGTTTAGAGCATTATCTGGTACTATTGGAAAGCAATCTGAGGCTCTGTAAGACTTCCATAACAATGATGAATGTGCAGTTTGTCATACTGAGTAACAAGAAATCAAAATTCTCAGGGTAGACCTTGGTTAGGTGTATAAGTAGTCTGCTCATTTGGAGCCCGGGTAATAGCCAGTTCATACTGAGTCTACTAAATAGATTAATATAGGCATATCCATTACTTGTTATCGTTCCTTACCCTGTTTAGATTCACTGCTGAACTCACATCAGGGTAAATCAGGAAAAACTCCACTGAATTTAATAGAATTAATCTGATATAAATACAGTGTAAAATACAGGGCATTTGTCTGCAAATTGGACTCAGTTTCCAAAATGTCTTCGTTACTTGATGCACTTAGACTGAACCACTAGACATGCGGTTCATGGATAAAAGCGAACATGCAGAAATAATGCCCAAAAGATTTATATCCTACTTCTGTTCTCTGTCTGTTCTTATATATCAACGATTAAAGTAACATATGTGGGGCTGGCACCACTCTGCTGAGAGAGCTCCTCTGATCTCTATTTCCTTGTTCTGATTTTTTTCTGTATCTCTTCCACATATGTCACTTTACTACAAATATAGCTATTTCTATATTACTAATGTAACACCATATTGCACAGAATTGCAGATGACCTTTGGGTTTTTCCCGTCATATCACAGAAAATAATGCTGACATGAGAAATTGAGTTGGAATAAATGATATTCAGTTATACTGATGTAGTTACATAGGGTTCCTGCTATGGCAGTATATTATAAGCAACAGTATTTTAATGATCATAAAGTGTCTGAACAAGTCAATTGAACTATACTGATTATATTTTTAATTCAATGCACTAATGCTAAAAATATATTAAGTTCCTGAGAAACATGCACAAAAGCAAGGCAATCAAGAGCTAATAACATATTGGTTCTTTTTCACAAAAGATTCAAAATAGGGGTATAGGACCATTTCATAGTATTGGGTAAATATATATGCTTATATGCAAATATATGTTGATGTTAGAAAAGACTGCACCATTAACTGATGAGACAAAAAAAGTTTCTCTTAATAAATTATTCAGCAAAACCTAGCAAAATTCAACTTTTTGGAATGCCAGAAAAATGTATTTCTTGCATAAATTATTTGATGAAAAGTAAAACTATTAATCAAATACAGGTTGTACCTCCCTAAACTGGGACTTTCTGGGCCAGCAACATCCATGGTCTGGCAGGAACATGGATGTTCCTGGATCAGAAAGCCCTGGAGCTGGGAGCCCTGCCAGGGCCTGCAGCAGTGGGTCTGGTGTCTGGCAGTGGGACTTGAGCAGGAGCTGGTAGCAGTGGGGCTGAGGCCAATATCCAGCAGTTCCACTACCAGAGCTGATGGTGGTATGGCTGGGGCTAGTATCCTGTGGTGAAGCTGAGGATGGTGCTGATGACAGTGGGAATGGTGTCCAGCAGCCCTACAGTAGATGGGCTAGAGGTCAACCAGGGCTCATGGGAGGGGGGTCAACTACAGCTGGTTGTAAGGGAGCCAGCTTCCAATAGCCCAGCTGGGCCAGAGGCAGGGGTGCCAGCCAGGCCAGAAGCAGAGCCCGTGGCAGGGAGAGGTGATAGACTGAGGGGGCAGTAGCAAAGCACCTCTCCTATTCTGGCAAATTCCCTCATCTAGGACCAGTTAGGTCCTGAGGGTTCTGGATCAGAGAGGTCCACCCTGTAATGAATTTGTACAATAGTATTCAATCAGCGTTTATATATAATATATATTTCACCATTTTAAATAGTGTGGTCACCTAGGGGAATAAAAGGGAAAAGAAGAAGTCATTTAAACTGGTTTTTAATTTGTGAAGAGTAGGTACTCCATTGGAAAGAACAATATGTCCTTGTCTGAAAGAACCTCAGAATCAACAGATAATATACACAAATCCCAGAGGCCAGAAAGTCCAAAAAGAGATAACAAAGGAGAGCAGTTAGAGTTTCCTGATGATGCTTCTTAATTGAAAGTGTCTAGCTTTAATACAGCATCATGAAAACAGGAACTTTAACCAAATGGAGTGCAATCTTCATATTCATAATAACCATTAGCTTACTTTACATTAATTCTGCCTATGTTCATACAAACGGAAACACTATGGAACTGAATTTTGCCGCATACACAGATATTATGGATGAAATCCTGGCCTCAGTGAAGTCAGCAGGAGCTTAGATTTCAACTTCAATGGAACCTAACTTTCATCCAAAGACTACAAGTACGTGCCTTTGTCATCGTCATTGTTCAGTCATTACTTCTTCTAGAATGGGATTAGGGCTTTTTTACATTCCCAAAGAATGAGAATCTACTGCAACATTCTGCTCTTAAGAAATCATAGAGCCATAGACTGGATGGGACCACGAGAGGTCTTCTATTCTAGTCCTCTGCTCTCAAGGTATGACTGAGTATTATCTAGACCATACCTGACAAGCGTTTGTCTCACCTGCCCCTAAAAATGTCCAATGAGAGAGATTCCATAACATGCCTAGGCAATTTATTACTGAATTGATCTATTTCACTAGATTTTAAAGTTTTCTTGGCTATATTGGTGTCTCATCTTGACCCAGGGTTATTCATACCATTGTTATCTCAAAGTATAGAGATTGCTATATATTCTTTCTGAATTTCCCCAGAAGGGTACTAGGAATCTTTGTGTGCTGCAGTATCCTGTCGTCAGTATTTTGAATAGAGCATGTACATCACATAAATATAACATTCTGCACTGATTGCCAGTTCATTTACAAGTGACTAGTTATTAGGGTGAAGAGGTCCACAATTCAGAATTCTGAAGACAATGAGAATGGCGGTGGAGGAACCTCTAACAAGGGTATTTAGAAGCTCATTAGAATTAGCACAAATATCTAACTTGGGTTGGAGAAAGAGAGCACCCATATTCAAAAAGTCACATTATAGACCAGAACAGGGAAACAAGAAAACCACTGGTGTTATTTTAAAGTGAAATGCTGGTCCCACTAAGACCAATGAGAGTATTGCCATTGACTTCAATGGATCCAGGATTTCACCCTTAATATATACAGGGCTCAGACTGAAGGGAGCTAGAAGGAATGTTCTTTTTCTGCTAAAATAACTTGTTTAACACATAAAGGAATGGGATGGAAAGCTTTGCAATTGCTAAATATTTACTTCTTGGGTAACAGAGATTACAAATGAGACACTGATCAGACAGAGTTAGAAGAACAGATGGAGGAGACAATGTACTTTGATTAAAGGCAATAGGCCAGACCCTCAGATTGTTTAAATTCTTGTAGCTTCATTATAATCATGAGATATATGGAGCCTCATTAATTTATGCCAGTTTGAGACCCAGTCTAAAACAGCATAAATTTCCAAATGGACAATATACCAGACAAATGTATTACTTGTACTGAATTTTGGGAGAAGTGTTCCCAAAAATGAAGGAAAGGTTTTATAGCATTTATTCATTATATTTCACACATGTTCTAAGAATATTACAGCTTGAATTGGATGAACTAGTGAACTTGAAAATACAGTAATAATATCAATCTGAACCTTAAACATTTTTTAAATTGAATCAAGGGTACATTGTGCTAGAAGCAGGCTATGGATTATTCATGACTGGAACGGTCTGATGTCATAGTGTGTGTGCATGATTTTATAAAAAAACAAAATTAAAAAAAACTATTTTGCAGAAGATAAAAGCAGTGTCATAAAACCAAATAAACAAGCAAACTCCCACAAACAGAAAAAAACCCAACCCTGCAAGGACTCAATCCAAGGAATGGGGGAATTCAAAAGGAGCAAAGAATTTCCTATGGTCACTAAGAAAGGGCTTTGGACATCCATCAAACCTTGATCTCTTAGCAATGCCTAATACAGTATCAT
Source organism: Rafetus swinhoei (assembly GCA_019425775.1). Lineage (NCBI taxonomy): Eukaryota > Metazoa > Chordata > Testudines > Trionychidae > Rafetus > Rafetus swinhoei. The sequence continues at coordinate 158,562,567 of CM033424.1, forward strand.
GTTGGACAGTACACCCTTTTCTGCTTTCCAGGCCTTCCAATCCTTCTTTCCCCTTTTCCCTTGTCAGCCTACTAAGCTCCCCACCCTGCCTTTCTTTCATGAGATAGCCTAGTCAATAATTTGACCTATGAGATCAAGCAGACCTATGAAATTTGGATCTGGAATTGTCCCCCTTTTCAAATTTCTTAATCAAAGGTTCTCTGCACACTCTTCTGTAGCTGAGCAAAACCCTAAAACATGTAATTCCTCCATGGTATTGGGTCTACGGACATGAAATGGAGAAGTCTGAAAACCAACTTCACGGGATAGGGGAAAAGGAAATTTCTAGCATAATGGAGGGTCAGGGGGAAACTCACAGACCTCCTGGACTGAAGAGTGGGTAATCTCTCAGTAGCAGATGTATTGGAAGAAGTAGGAAGGAGTAGAAGTAGAAGTTGGAAGAAGAGGAGGAGAGGGAATTAGAAGACAAATAGGTAGTCACTACATTGCTGAAAACTGTGAATAAGAAAGAGAACTAGGAAAGGCAAGGAAGGAAAGGATGAAAGGTAGATAAATCCTCAACTTCTAAACTTTTGAGTAGTAACTGCTTGTCCAATTGAAATAAACTAGTCTTTTCACCATTAACTATTTACAGAAGGATGTTGTGAGGCTTAATAAGGTACAATTTGTACACTTGTTTGAAAATCAAAGTAGTAATTACTTACATAAGTTTAAAAAGTCTGCAGTGAATGGCACAGCAGATAAGCTCCATCAATGGAGGAAAAACAGGCCAGGAGAGTGGATTCCAGAGAAAAAGTGTGCTTATGAGCAGAAACCATGAGTTGGTAGATAAGTGAAAGGTGGAGAAGCACATGTTGAAAGTAATTTCATTTGCTTATGATACTACTATGAATATGATACAATGTAAATAAATCTTTGAACCTAAAATTGAAAGATTTTGAGGAAAACAGTAAGGCTTTTAATAAAGCCCCACATAGCATTCTCAAAACAAAACTAGGGGAATGGAGTCTAGATTAAATTACTATAAGGTGGGTGCACCAATGGTTGAAAGACCATACTCAACAAGTAAGTAGTTATCAATGATTTGCTGTCAAACCGGGAGGACATATATTGTGGGGTTCCACAAGGGTCAGTGCTGGGTCTCATACTAGTCGATATTTTCCTTAATGACTTGGCCAATGAAGTGAAGAATATGGTTATAAAATCTGCAGATACCACCCATCCGGGAAGGGTTGCAAGCAGTTTGGAGGAAGGAATAAGAATTCAAAATGACCTTGTCCAATTGATCTGAAATCAACAAGATGAAATTCAACACAAATACATGCAAAGAACATATTTATGAACAAATAACATACTGTAGAGACACAAAATGTGGAATAACTGACAAGGTGGTGGTAATACAGATAAAAAGGATCCCAGGATTATCACAATTTGAATATGAATCAACAATGCAATGCAGTTGTGAACAAGGCTAATGTCATCCCAGGATGTACTAATAGGAGTGTAATATGTAAGGAGCAGGAGATAATTGTCCCTGTGCTATGTAACAATGATGAGGCCTCACATGGAGTCCGTGTCCAAGTCTAGATGCCACATTTTAGGAAAGATGTGAACATATTGGAAAGAGTCCAAAGGAGAACCATAAAATGATAAAAATGGTTTAGAAAACCTGAACAGGTTAAAAAAATCCCTGGTCATGTTAAGTCATGAGAAAAGAAGACTGACGGGGAACTCATAACAGTCTTCAAATATATTAAAGGTTGTTATAGAGAGGACTGTGATCAATTGTCCTCCACTGAAGTTAGGACAAGAAATAATGGGCATAATTTGTGGCGAGAGAAATGTAGGTCAGATATTAGGGAAAGCTTTCTAATTGTAAGGATAGTTGAACTCTTGAATAGGTGTCCGAAAAAGGTTGTGGGATACTCATCATAAGAGTTTTTATATACAAGCTGGACAAACACCTGAGAGGGATGGTCTAGATTTACTTGGTCCTGCCTCAACTCAGGGGGCTGGACTTAATGAACTATCGAGGCCCTACATTTTTATGATCCTGTAAATCTATAAGGCAAAAAAAATCATTTAATAAAAATGTTCCCATTGAAAAATATCTCGATAGAAAATTTTGTTCACCTTCCCTATGACTACAAATGTGATGCAATGTACAACTAAGAGGATCAAGAAGAATCAACAGAAAGGATTCAGAAAGAGTCAGACTGGAACCTCTGAGAGGAATAAGCTGCTTATGTAATTCATTGTATGAAAAGGAAAGTAATACATCTGGAGACAATTAAAATAAATACACATGGAAATCATAGCCATAAATCATGCAACAGGCTAAGGATTACAGGATTAGAGTGGTAAGAATCAAAATTAGCACAATGCTTAAAAGCAGTAAAACAAGACAAACATAATTCTGGAAGTTATAAAGATAAGCACTGAACACAAGTTACAGGAATTTTTTCTGACACTAAATGAGGAAGGTAATGAAGCCACATTTGAAATATTAAGCTGATTCCAAGCTGCTTTATTATACTGGAGATAAATATGACTTTATGGAGAAATAGAAGGCTCAGCAGATGGCAACTGCAATTATTTAAGGATTCCCTTAAGGTGGTTATGGTAAAATATTAGGGAAAGTAGGACTGTATTCTTTGGAAAAGATGAGACCAACAAATAATATGGTGCCATTGAAGTGTATTCTCATTAGAACAAAAAAGAAGTTAGAGAACTGTTATAGCTCAGTAGTGCACTATACACCTGTAATATCACAATGTCTCATCATGGATACTTTTAAGTGACAGGCTTACATCTGCACTTCTCGCAGAGTGAAATCCTGCAGTTTACACCACTTTTGCCTGGACCACCAGGCTACAGTCATCTACTGTTCCCCAACTGTACTAATCTCCTGCAGATTCTTTCAGTCAGTATGTATCTCATATATATATATATATTGATATAAATAACTTTTCGCTTTGCCAACCAACGAAAACAAAGTGATATAAAGTGACTTGTCAAACAGGTAGCACTGATAAGCAAAATTCTGAAATTTAGTTTCTGAAAGGTATGTCTAAAACAGCATGAGAGACATGGGCAAAAATCACCCCCATGCAAAGAGCTAGCCCAAGGTTCATATACTCCTTAAATACTATATACGAATGGGAGTGAAGTAGTCGAATGCTTGTGCTGGCACTCTACACAGGGTGAATTTCAACTACGCATGACTGTAATATCTATATAAAAATGTTGTGATTATTTCAAATCTTAAATGGTTATCATTTATGGTTTCCTTATTCATTCATTGGCTTCCTCTGATCTCACTCACTACCATGTAATTATTCCTTACTATTGACTTTCACCTTTGTAAGTGGGAAGAGAATCAGACACCTTACATTGTCTTAAAGAACAAGCCCCAAACAAATACTGTAGTTCTATGTATTTAAAACAATTAAAACACACCCATAGGCCTCCAACAGCAATTCCAAGCCTGAGGGCAGAATAGTCAATGGGCACCGACGCATGGACAAGCCATGATCCGCCTGATATTTGGGCAGTTCTGTGCCTGAGCTGGCTGGCACCCAGCAAGCTGCCAGCTGTGCTGCTAGGCACACATATCCAGCAGAGCCAGGGCTTCCACATGCCTGCCTGGATGACTTTGCCACTGCTGGTTCCCCCCACACAATGCCTAAGAGTCCTGTGGTCCAACTAGACATTTAAAAAAAGCCTACAGTTCTTTTCTTTTTTTTCAATGTAAGAGATCTTCCCATGATTCAATATCAATCTTTTTAATCCCTGGCAAGCTGACAAACTGTGAAATTCATCCTTATTACCATTGTAAAGTCATGAAATGTTTCATCTGCACCCATGATCTACACAAGGCAGGTTTTATAAGAATTAATTAATGTTAGAGTTGCACTGAATTATTTGAATCTCTGCCAGTTTCACTTGTAGACATATTTGAATTAAAAAAAAAAAGAGTGAGATCCTCTATACCATTCCCCCACTAAAAGTGTGCTCTAGAATTATGCTTCTTTGAAATCCCTCTTACTGCTCTAAATGAGCAAGACAGAAAGGTCAACAATTTAGCTCTGAAAATTCTGGTTGAACTGAATAATGCTATTATTTTTAAGTGCCCATCTACCCTGTAAACATAATAATTAAAATAAATATTAAGGTTGTGTCCTACTTTCAAGTAGGAATAAGAGATCTTCCGGAAAAGGGTTTATTTTCCGGAAAATCGCGTCTAGACTGGCGCTTTTCTCCGGCATAACCCTGAGCCGGAAAAAAGCGGCAGCCATGTAAATGCAAATGCCGCGGGGGATATTTAAATCCCAGCTGATTCTAATTCGAAGTGTCTCATTAGCATCCCTTTTCCGGAAAGGGTGCCAATGTAGACACAGCCCAAATGTATAATAATGCATAATAATACACCACCCTCTTTTATGACTAAAATAGGTTTGATGGATGTGGAAGAGAATTCTGACTGTAAAAAAATGGAAGAATAAAAAAGAAGAATAAAGAATGTGTGCCCAAGATTGGAAAAATAAAATAAAATAAAATAAAACCCCTTTGGCGAGGTAAAGTTTTAGGTTCCCTTTCGAAGTTAGAAGACTTTTTTTCTTCAAACTTAGTACTGATAAATGCAGGTGTTCTTTTTCACATAGGGTAAAATCCATCCCTTCTTCAAACTTATGCTTTATTTTAGAGCATAAGTTATTCTTAAGGCCTTTGTGGGCTCACGATATAGAGGTGAATTTTACCCACAGTCTGCAAGCAGATAAATGCAGGCCACAGTTACAAAAATAGTGACTTGTAATGTTTATTAGGCCCATTGAATGAATAAGATAATTGAATAAATCAACTAAGTATTAGTCATATTAACACTGTAGATAACACCAGCTCTGTTGAAAGACCTTTAATGTAAAAGGTTGTCTTTCTTTGGCAGTAAAGATTTAAAATTTTGGTAGGGATGCTTTACAGCTTAATTTATTAGTCCTTATAAACAGGTTTTGTAGCCCCAATTGGAAGGCACCATACATGTGTAAAATATTATGATTACAAGTCACACATATACATGTTTAAGACTAGAAATTAAACCAGCTGTATATGATGTTTATCCTGAAAATTAAAACCACCACCTGGCTCTTTTTCACTATCAAAAACATCGCAGAAATAGAAATCCCACAGCCTATGTAACAGATTCATTTTTACTGCCTCTGAGTTTACCATCTGGTGTTCTTTATTTCATTAAGCTGTGGCTTAAAGGCAGATGATTAATGTAAGGCAATTCCAGTAAAATGTATTGTTTCTGATTTGTCAGCTAGATAGTGAACTCCACCAATAATATGCCAAGAGATAATACCCTTGCTGTCCAGAATAACATGCCAGCTTCTTCACAGATATTCCACAGACCAAATTACACTAACACAATTGCTATTGAATGGTTAGCCCATATAAAATGGAATAGAAAATACTTGCATCATAACCAGGCCTTTCTCCCTTCAGTATCAGCCTTGAAGTCCCCTGATAATTTCCTCTTATGGACCACCAATATGATCACTTTCTTTCATTCTCCTAATTCTTTTTCATGATCCAGAAGATGCTATCAGGACAATATATACACTCCCAATAGATCCTGTAAGACTCTGCTGCCTCATAAGCCCTCTGTGACCCCCAACAGGTTGTTAGATTTGCTACTATCAAATGATCAGGAGCATTGTAGATAGATGTTTGCGATACTAAAAACTCAACCATATGCCAGAGTACTTCCCTGTTCAGAAATATCATAGAATGCTTCCACCCTCCTTCTCCATTCCTGCACCAGGGAAAAGCCCAGTTATGTTATTTATCCTTCTGCAGCCCAGTAGGCAGTCGAAACTGAGAGCTCACTCAACTCCTTGCAAAATAATAAGCCTGTTAGGCAGCGTGGAGAAAGGCGTGAGTCTACTTAACATTTTAGATTCAGTTGTTTCAAGTTTTGGTTGGTTCTGGTCGGTTCTCATTGCATTCTGAACAGGCTCATCCTTCATGGCTTGAACATTTGAGATATAAGATACATGACAGATACCTATAGATATTTAGACTAGCTCTTTCTTTTACAGACTTTTACGATATTAGTGCACATTCTCTAAGCCAAGCACATCACCATCTCTGTTCTTCCAAGTGATGCAAATTAGTCATGAAATGCCAGAATGACTAATTTTTCTGCACAACCACTCCAGCCAGAGTACAACAAGCTAATGCTTTTTTAATACGCTATTGCTGTTATTAAAACGCAAGCCAGTCATTAACTGTCTGTAACAATTTGTGTGGATTTATTGCTTAATTAGATTTTTACCTTCATTTGACAGGGGTTATTGAATATATCTTACATTCTTCCTATAAAGTCACAGTAAAAGTCTAAGTAAGCTTTTATATGAGCTTGTATTAAAATGCAATACAGTGATATATTAACTTACTTCATGGAGTTTTAATAGGGCCCATTTTAACACAAAGCTATTTACATATTTGCATAATTTTCCTGGTCATTTTGCTCATTACCAAAGATGTTTGTGAGGTTTAATGAGGATTTTTCTCCCTTGCAGCCCATCCACTCTTCCTTTGTGATGCTGCAATTAAGTTATAATGCTGGCTTTGAAGAATTGTGGAAACTTCCAGAGTAAAAGATGGCAGGTGTCTAGCACAGAGGCCTCTTACTTCCATGCTCAGTCACATGTCTTCAGTACTTAATCATAAGGATGGGAGGAAAATCAAATGTTTCTTTAAAAACTCATGAATATTAATGTTACCTTGTGGGGTATATTTCCAAAGTAGAGCAAATTTGTTCCCTAATTTAACTACATGCTTTGCTAAATAGAATTTTAAAATAGCTTCATTTTGATAATTGCACTCAGAGCCAAATTCTGGTTATCTTAATCATTTCATGTAGCACCATTAAAAAAATAGAAAGCAGATATTGTCCTGTGTGTTCACATTTCTCCATTCAGCCCTCTTTGCCATCTTCTGTGTTCATTGCTTTTCATGAGGTGTAATGCTATTCCTGACCTTGCATGGCCAAATTTACAGTAGTGTAGACCCACCACTGGCTGAAAGTTGAGGCTCTTGGCCTCCAGGAGCCCTTCTGCACTTCCCCACTCTGACTGCTGTGGCCAACACTTGTGCCTCTACCACTCTCCCAGTGAGCTCAAAAAAATCCCCGTGGAAATCACAATGGCATTTTTCATGTGGCCAGAGTTGTGAGCCCACCCTGAGCAAGCAGCACACCTTGCCACAGGTGGAGATGACTTCAAACATTCCGACGGACACTGCAATGACTTCCAATACTTGTGCTCCCCCAGGCACCAGTTCCCAGGGTGCAGAAGAGTGCCAGCATGGTGAATCCAGGAGAACTTGGACCTCATTGAGGCATAGAGAGATGAGTCCATCCTCTTAATGCTCCAAACCAGCAAGAAGAATGTTGAAATATACAGCAGCATCGTAAGCTACCTGGTGACTAAAGGATATTCCAGGGATGCCCAGCAGTGCTGAGTCAAGATCAAAGAGCTCAGGCAGTTCTACCACAAGGTGAAAGAGGTGAGTGGATGCTCTGGGGCAGCACCTCACACGTGCCACTATTTCAAGCAGCTGGTCATGATTGGGGGGGGAGGGCAGCCAACTCCCTCAGCGTGGTTGTGGAGTCTTCCCAAAACATGCCCAGCATTTATGTATAGAACAGCATGGTGGCAGAGGATGTGGAGGAAGAGAATAACTAGCCACCGATCCGTGAGAGTCAGGAGGTAGTCATGATGCTGGAGTTGGTCCCCTCCTCCCAGGATGTCTTCCAGCCCAGCACCAATCCTGGGGAAGGCACATCTGGTGAGTTCACAAACTTTTTCTAACTACAAGTGAGTTAAAGAAATGGGGTGTGATATGCAGTGCTCCCTTTGCTTACAAAGCATGTAGGGGTATGGGGTGTGGAACAGCTTGTTAAAGTGCTTGCAGATGGAGTGGAGTCTTGCTGCTCAGGTCCATGAAGCTCTCAGATAGGAACTCTTTGATCCTTCTGACAAGGTTTTTGGGGAGGCCTGCCTTATGCCCTCCTCCCTGATAGGATACCTTCCCATGCCAAGACACCAGTAAGTGGTCTGGCATCATTGACCCACAAATCATTGCAGCACAAGGCCCAGGTTTATGGCCACACTCAGTCAACATATGCTCCCAATTACTCGGTATGATTTGGATAAGATAGATATCTCCCATGGCAACCTGGAGGGAGGAGGAGGGGAACCTATTTGCACTCTCCCCGGGAGGCCGTGTGTGCTGGACACATATCACCCCTTCCACCACGCAGGCAGGAAAAGAAGCAGTTCCCTGGGAGGCCAAGCATGCCAGACACAGTGGGAAGCTGTCCTACCCTGTCTCCCCCCTCTGCTCCCCACCTTTGGGCCTGCAGGCTCCTGTAGGCAGGAAAAGTAGCACCGTCCTGTAAAGCCATGTGTGCCAGAACTGGTATGTGCCAGACAGAGCAGGAAGCTGCCCTCTCCCATCCCCTCACCCCATCTGCAGGCTCCTGCTGTGGCTGGCCCCTTACCATGCTTGCCTATCTCTGGACTGAGTGTGTCCCGATGCACCCGTGAGAAGTCTGGGCACCTGCTGTAAAGTGCCCATTTTAAAGCAAACATTTGGCCTTGAAAGGAACACATCTCCATTGTCTTTACAGAGACCTTTGGTATAAAGTAACAGATTAGGATTAGGTTTAACACAGTGTATCTCCTGTAATGTCTGCCCTTGTAACTTTTCTTTGCAGCTGGAACAGCAGCCGGCTTGGCAAGAACTCTCCTTCTCCCAGCTACTTCCCCCCTGGCTCAGATCCACAGATGAAAGTGGACAAGGGAGGAAATGTTCCATGAACAGATGGAATGCATGCACTCCCTCATAGAGGAGATATAGGCCAAGCACCTGCACTGGATCGCTGAGCACCAGGAGAGGTGAGCCACCAAGGAGCAGCTGGCCAAACAAGATGAAACCATGTTTGCCTGCCTGACCACTGTTAGGGAGCATCTAGAGGCATTCATGGAGTGGGCCACCTCCAAGAACCCCGCTCGCTCTGATGACAATCCCGGTCCCTCCTCCTCCAGTCCCATGGCTGCCACTCCCAGGGTCCCCAGAGGCTGCCGGTGCTCCAGGACATGGGGGGGAGGGAGAGAAGAGGGACGGGACCTCAAGGGCACCTGGACCATCTAGGGCCTCTGGAGCCAGAAAGCAGTCCCACCCGCATTCCTGAGTTCCCCTCCCTCCTTTGATTTCCCAGTTCATTCTTTTTCCAGCTGTTTTCCCCAAATATAAAACTTCTGTTCTTTGAACAACAGTCTCTTTATTACTCGTACTGCAGGGGTGGGGTGGAGGATTAAAGGTAAACACAGGAAATGCAGGGGCACCTTCTGAAGAGCCACCGGACAGAGTCTCAAAAGAGGCTTTGCATAAAACTGTCCTTCATGGCATCTCTGATTTGCACTGCCCCTTGCTGTGCCTTCTTTATGGCCCTGGTGTCTGGCTGCTCAAACTCTTTGGCTAGGTGCTTTGCGTCATCTCCCCCATCCTTCCAGAAAAGTCTCTCCCTTATTCTCACACAGATTATGGGGCACAAAACAGGCTGATACCACAATGAGAATGTTGCATTTGCAGGTATCTGACAAAGTCAGGAGACTCCAGAACCCATCCTTTAAATGTCCAAATGCACATTCCCCCACCATTCTGCACTTCAAGCTCAGGATGTGATGGTGATAGCATATATGCATCACCTCTAGCTGCTTCATGTTTGCCTGCAAGAGGAATGAGGTTTCTGAGCCATATACCAGTTTAGGCAGCACACAGATTTGATAGATCCTGAACTCTGTCTCAGATCAAATACTTTTTTGTTTCCATTAGTGAGATATAGACTTAATGCAGGAGTCAGCAAGACTCTTCATTGAAGAACATCCAGTTTGCTGCACCCATTTGAACTCTGCTTGCATCCTAAGTAGAGAATCTGTCAACATTCTCTGAGGTATTTGGCCCCCACAGAGGCATCGGGAGTTCTGGTAGTCAAGCTCCAGACATTGGTCTTCTTTCATGAGATGTTCAATCCAACAGTGGATTAAAATTCAGCTTGAGAATTTCATGCAAACTCTTTTGGTGAGTTGAAACACACTGGATTGCTACGAAGAAATTATAAAGGAAGGTTATCTGGAGTCTCACTCCAACTGGATTCCCCAACAAGAAGGCATGGACTTAGGAGTCCTCTTCAATAGAATGAAAATATAACAGGGCTGCAATAAAAATGGTGCATAGGAAATGCATAAAGACCAGGTACAAGAACTAAGAAGAAGATAACTATTTGCTGCAATTTTGCCCTCCTAGTTTTCATTCAAGAAAATTAGCACTGGACAATGTTCATATTAGTTTAGCTTGATTTTTTGTTATTTGCAGCACCGAAAAAAATAAGTGAATAATTTACTGAACTAATTTAACATTTTTTCTGCTCTTGGAATGTCCATGAGTATCATATTTTCTAGCGATGTACTTATTGGAAAATACTTGGCATATTTTTGCAAATATGTCTTTAATCTATGGATTATAAACAGTTCAATGGGAATAAATTGATAATTAAAACTGAAGCTATATCAATTTATTGTATGTAATTATATAACCCACGTGATATTTTTTTCTTCCCTAATTGACTGAATGTAATTTATAGGATAGGCTTCAGGGAGCCAGTGGAACAATGGATTTCTTAAAGAGGGATTGCAGAAAAGCTGCAACAGATGTCCTTTTTGGAAAAATTGTCTTTTGTTTTTTATTTTATGCAGCCCTTTCCCCAGGAATTATTCCTAGAAAAAAAATAGCCTTTTGCAAACTGTTTTGCCTAGGTTAGAAATTTAAATTTAATTTTGTCTCATCATATTCATGCAAGGCAATTGTGCATGCCTGGTCCTAATTACAACAATGAGGTCTGATGCTTGTCTGATTCATTTAGATGTCAGAGACATGAAATACAGAAAAGGGCTTTAGAAACCCAAATGCCCTTGCTTTTTAGGGCAGCATCTGAAAATGATTTTCAGGGTATGTAACTTTAATATTTACTTTTAGTAAGCAAGGTGTGTCTGAAAGTTTAAATTTCAACCTGCACCCATATGACTATACTTTAGTGGAAAGTGAATACAAATTCGATTAACAAAAGCAAATGCATTATTTTTGAGAATATGTTTTCATGTTTTAGCCAAGTTTTTAAGAGAATTTGTTTAATTTAATTTAATTTAATTTAATTTAATTTAATTTAATTTTTCTTTAAAAGAATTGCTTAATTTTTGCATGTCAGCGTATAGCTTTTTCCTCTCAAAACTTCCTTGGAAATGATTCTGCTTGCATGACCAATGCTGCTGGCTGAGTCATGGGCCCTTCATAGATTTATGGATTTTATAGTCAGAAAGGACTATTATGATCAGATAGTCTGACATCCTGAATAACAGACCTATGAACCTAACCAAATAATGTCTACATCAAACCCATAGCTTCTGTTTGAGCTATAGCATCTATAAAAAAAATCCAGGATTGGATGCAAAAAGCACCTGCGTTCCAAAGCAGAAGAGTCTGAAGAATCATAAAATCATAGAACTGGAATGGAATTCAAGAGGACATCGAGTCCAATCCCCTGCCCTCACAGCAGGACCAAGCACTGTCTAGATCACCGCAACAGGTGTCTGTCTAACCTGCTCTTACATATCTCCAGTGGTGGAGATTCCACAACCCCCCTAGGCAATTTATTCCAGTGTTTAAGCACCATGACAGTTAGGAAGTTTTTCTAAATGTCCAACCTAAACCTCTGTTGCTTCTTGTCCTATCCTCAAGGGCAAGGAGAACAATTTTTCTCCCTCCTTCTTGTGACACCCTTTTAGATACTTGAAAACTGCTATTATGTCTCCTCTCAGTCTTCTCTTTTCTATACTAAACAAGTTCAATTCTTTCAGTCTTCCCTCATAGGTCATGTTTTCTAGACATTTAATGATTTTTTTGTTGCTCTTCTCTGGACGTTCTCCAATTTCTCCACATCTTTCTTGAAATGTGGTGCCCAGAACTGAACACAATACTCCAACTGAGGCCTAATCAGCACAGAGTAGAGTGGAAGAATGACTTCTTGTGTCTGCTCACAACACTCCTGTTAATGCATCCCAGAATCATGTTTGCTTTTTTTGCAACAGTGTCACACTGTTGACTCATGTTTAACTTGTCGTCCACTATGACACATAAATTCCTTTCTGCAGTTCTCCTTCCTAGACAATCAATTCCCATTCTGTATATGTGAAACTGATTGTTCCTTTCTAAGTTGAGTACTTTGCATTTGTTCTTATTAAACTTCATCCGGTTTACCTCAGACCATATCTCTAGTTTGTCCAAATCATTTTGAATTTGATCCTATCCTCCAAAGAACTTGCAACCCTTCCCAGGTTGGTATCATATGCAAACTTAATAATCATGCCTTCTATGCCATCTTCTAAATTATTGATGAAGATATTGAACAGAACTGGTGCTAAAACAGACCCCTGCAGAACCCCACTTGTTATGCCATTCCAGAATGATTGTGAACTACTAACAACTACTCTCTGTAGTCATCCAGGGGTTCGGCGCCCTGGGCTTCCCCAACTGTGGGGGGGCAATCGACGGGACGCACATCCCCATCAGTGCCCCGGAACACCAAGCCTCCCTCTACATCAACCGCAAGGGGTACTTCTCCGTGATCCTGCAGGCCGTGTCTGACCACCGGGGTCAGTTCACGGACATCAATGTGGGCTGGTCCGGCAAGGCACACAACGCACGGGTGTACTGCAACTCCTCCGTGTGCCCGTGGCTGCATGCTGGGACTTTCTTCCCCAACCGCCACATCAGGGTCGGGGATGTGGACATGCCAGTGTGCCTGGTGGGGGATGCGGCCTACCCCCTACAGCCCTGGCTCATGAAGCCCTACATGGGACACCTGAACCCCTCCCGGCAGGCCTTCAATGCCAGGCTCAGCAGGGCCCGCATTGTGGTCGAGGGGGCCTTCGGCCGACTGAAGGCCTGATTTAGATGCCTCCTCACCCACCTCGACCCCTCCCAGCACAATATTCCGCACATGTTGGCAGCATGCTGTATGTTCCACAATTTATGTGAGAGGAAGGGGGAGGCTTTCCTGCCAGCCTGGATGGCAGAGGCTGACCGCCTGGCTGGCCAGTACGCACAGCCCCACACGGCTGCCAGCCGGGAGGCCCTTCGGGGGACTGTCCGCATCCAGGAAGCCCTATGGGAGAGCTTCCAGGTGGACAAGGACTGAAGTCCCCCTGGCAGGCCCCACTGGGGCCTTGTGCCATACATTCCACCCCCACCTCCTTCCCCTTTCCCCTCCCTAACCCCCCTTCCTGGTGTACAATAAAAACACCCGTGTTGCCACAAAAAAACTCTCTTTATTTAACATAACTGGGGTGGGGGGAGGGGGGAAATGAGGGCGAGAGAAGGGAGAGGGAAACCTGGGAGGAGGGAGCTAGAACGGGGAGGCAAGGGGAGGAAGGGGGAGGTGAAGCTCAGGGTTGGGGGTCTTGCCGGCCCTCCCGTCTTGCAGAACTGCGGGTGCAGGGGCCTCGGCATCTCTGGGAGGGAGTGGGTATGGAGGGTGGGGCAGGAGGGACGGGGGGGCAGAAGAAGCGGGAGGAGGAGCAGGGGTGGGAGGAGGAGCGATAGCTGGGGCGGCCTCAGGGGCAGGAGCAGCAGGAGGCAGCAATTGGTCCACCAGGGTCTGCAGGTGCTCGCAGAGGACCCGGCCCTGCTCCCGCAGCTCCCACAAGCTCTCCTGCCACAGCTGCAGGTCTTCTTGCACCCAGTGCTCCTGGCTGTTGACCTGCCTTCTCTGTAACCACAGGTGCTGCCGCTGGTACTTCTCCTGGTTGCGGGTGCGCCTGCTGGCCCGGGTGCGGGTGGATGTTCCAGGTGGGGTGGTGCGCCCTGCACTCGCAGGTGCTGCGGCTGTGGTGAAACAAGAGAAGTGGCTTCCTGTGGACACAGTGGGTGAAACCCAGCCCCCCCTCTGCAAGGCGAGGATGGCAGGTCTCCGCACCATCATGTCCTGCTATCCCCGGGAGTGTGAGCTGGCCCAGGACTGCACCCCAGCCCCTTTAAGGGCTCTGGGGCTGGGGGGGAGCAGACGAGTTTTCCTGGTTGTGTCCAGAGTGGCCACCAGGGCTCCCTGGGAAGGGCTGGAGGCCCCCTATTTCGAATTAAGTGTCTACACAGCACTTAATTCGAAATAGCTATTTCAAATTTGGCGTTACTCCTCGTAGAATGAGGTTTACCAAATTTGAAATAAGTACTCCACTATTTCAAATTAAAGTCGAAATAGCGGTTGGCATGTATAGACGCTATTGAAGTTAATTCGAAATAACAGCTGTTATTTCGAATTAACTTTGTAGTGTAGACATACCCTGCGAATGGTTATTCAGCCAGTTATGCACCCAGCTTATAGTAGCCCCATCTAGGTTATATTTCCCTAGTTTATTGATAAGAAAGTCATGCGAGACCATGTCAAATGCCTTGCTAAAGTCTAGGGATACCACGTCCACCACTTCTCCCTTATCCACAGGGCTTGATATCCTATCAAAGAAAGCTGTCAGATTGGTTTGACATGATTTGTTTTTTACAAATACATGCTGGCTGTTTCCTATCACCTTCTTATCTTTCAGATGTTTCCACATGGATTTCTTAATTACTTGCTCCATTATCTTCCCTGGCACAGAAGTTAAACTGACTGGTCTGTGGTTTCCTGGATTGTTCTTATTTCCCTTTTTATACATGGGCACTATATTTGCCCTTTTCCAGTCTTCAGGAATCTCTCCTGACTTCCATGATTTTTCAAAGATGAAAGCTAAAGGCACAAATACCTCCTCTATCAGCTCCTTCAGTATTCTAGGGTGCATTTCATCAGGCCCTGGTGACTTACAGACATCTAACTTTTCTAAGTTTTTTTTAATATGTTCTTTTATTTTACCTTCTAAACCTACCCCATTTTCACTAGCATTCACCATGTTAGGCATCTCATCACCATCCATCTTCTTGATGAAAACTGAAACAAAGTCATTAAGCACCTTTGTCATTTCCAAGTTTCCAGTTATTGTTTCTCCCCCTTCACTGAGCAATGGGCCTACCCTGTTCTTGGTCTTCCCCTTGCTTCTAATATACTTGTCGAACATCTTTTTACCCTTTATTCCTCTAGCTAGATTTAGCTTGTTTTGTGCCTTTGCCTTTCTAATCTCGCCTCTGCATACCTCTGTTCTTTGCTTATATTCATCCTTTGTAATCTGACCTAGTTTCCACTTTTTATATGATTCCTTTTTGATGTTTAGATCATATAAGGTCTCCCGGTTGATCCAAGGTGGTCTCCTGCCATACTTTCTTTCCTATGTAATGGAATAGTTTGCTTTGGGGCCCTTAATAATGTCCCTTAAAAAACTGCCAAAAGGCTTAGACCATAAAGGGGCCACTTGAGAGCTTCACGTAGCTCTTTTCAGATTATCCCATGTTTGCCTAAAAAAGTTGTCATTCAAGAAGGTGATGATGTCTGTTATTATGAATACTATACAGCCACAATTGGGCCAAATACTGTGGAAACATATAATGGGAGCCCCATCACAAAAACCATATGGGTAAGGTAAACTGGAGAACTCAGGATAAAATTAGATACATGAGACAGACAGAAGAGTACAAGGTAACAATAAGACTGCTATGATTAGTGTGATAAGCAATGGTAAAAGAACACCAGCTGCTTTTTAGCACAGAGTAGTGGGAGGCAAGAACTCAGGGTTCTGTTCCAAATGCAATAGTGGCCTTGCACTGTGATCTTGAGGTAGTCCCTTACAATCTCTCTCATTGATTTTAACTTACCCATTTGTCAAGAGAGAGTAATAATATTTACATCTAGAGAAGATGTGATGCCTCATTAATAAGCGATTGTAGTGTGCTTTTATAAAATCACATGAAAGATGCTACGTATTAGGACTGAAAAGTTATAGTTATAGTTTAGTTATATAATTGAGTGATAAAAAATCTAAAACAAAGCAGAATGATGTCATCCGCAATGCATCAATTAAAGTTAAGTGAAGTAATGAGGGTGAAATAATCCTCTATTTGATTCTACTCCTTAGTAGAAATAATTAAAAAAATCAGAACCATATTTCAACATTTACACTGTTTTGTGTAATTTGTAAGTACAACATTGCTACTAGCATTCCTTGCTTATTGTTGTTGACATGGTGGTGTGGTCTTCATAATGTCCTAGAAAATCTCCCAAAAAGTACACTGAGAAATATATATATATATACATATATAAAAACATATATTAAAAACTAGATTCTAGAGAACTAGGAGAATACATGTGTTCAGGAGCAGATCACTGGTTTTATTTGTGTAACATAGTTCATTAAAAGATCAGAGGTACTGAGAAAGAGATAAAAACCTTTCAAATCCAACAACTAAATGATATCTTGTATTAAATAGTTCTTATTGAACTCTTTAGTACAGAACAAAGCAATATTATTTTGAACCCTGTTGAAGAAATCAACATTGGTTGCAGGTATCCCCAAAAGCCCATTCTTGGGATATGTAATACAGGTTAAACCTCTCTAGTCTGGAACCTTTGGGACCTGACCAGTGCTGAAGAGAATTTGCCAAACCACAGGAGGTCAATGTTGCCTAGCAGCATTACCAGCACTTCCACTGCTTACTGGGCTCTTAGAAGATATTTAGGTATAATTAGAACACTGAGAGCCAGGATTGGTGGCTGTAACAGACTTTATGGGACCACTGGAAACTAGCCACCCCCATACGTAGGCACCTGGCTAACTAAAATCATGCCGGATCAAAGAGTGACAGACTAGAGAAGTTCAACCTGTACATTAAAAAAATGCTATCAATTGTATTTCAAAATGTTTTCTTTAGGCAATGATATGGCAAGTAAATAATAAAAACCTGCACAAGAGTATGCACACACATCACAGAAAAACTTGTGGCTGGCCTGTGCCAGCCAACACAGACTGTGAGGCTGTTACATTGCTGTGTAGATTTCTGGGTTCTTGCTGAGGCTGGGCTCTGGGACCCTCCCAACCTGTAAATTTATCTTTGCTGTGCAGACATACCCTACATTTGATAGCCTACGATGGTTCACTTTGCACACATTTCTCTTGATTTTCACATACACTTCTGCACCTGTTTGTTGCTGCTGTTGTTCACAATGCAGTATTTATGGATGCAGAATCCTGGCTGCTAGGTAAATTGAAGAGCTAGTAGACCGGTACTTCTAATTTGCAACATCACAAAAGAAGGCTCTTGTTGACATCTGTCAATATTATTACTTAGCTCATGCTCCCAGTCTGTTCTAAATGAGGAGGCAACCATTTGGGTTTCTCCTCACAGCACCAAATAGAACACACAGTTAGCTATATTCTTGAATTTACTAGCCAGGCATCATCATCATCATTTGGCAGAGATACAGCTAAACTATTAGTGAGAATAGAATAGAATTTGAGATCCGTCTGCACCCATTTTTAGAAGCTAAACATTTTTTTGGACATGGCCTTGTCCAATAGTACCTGAAAATGTGTATAATGCTCCTTCTGCTAAAATTCATGGGATTTACAAGGTCATCAGCCCATCTGCACATGAGAAGCATTTCAATTATTTTCTAGTCCATTAAATATTGCAGATTTTTAAGGTGACCTTTCCTCTCAATAAGCTGTTATTTCCTTCCTCCAGTAGAGATCAAGGTTAACATAGCCTGAAGCTTAGATTTAATTACTGTGTAAACCTAGGAGAAAGGTATTTTTCTCCTAGGTTTATTTTTCCTTATAAATGTCTTCTAATTAAGGATAGATAACATTTTCAGTAGAATTTACAAACACATGTAATCAGGAAACTAGCTCTGCTCACCAAATAATGTTGCACTGTAAAGGGATTCATGGTCCCCACCCATTGGCTGAGGAGAGTGGTTATATCTCTCCCTCACTTCTAGAGGAAGCAGCACAGTGACCAGTCCTGAGTGCAGGGTGGATGGTTGAACAGTGGCAGGGTCTCAATTAATTCTGACTACTTTTAGCTGATGCAAGCTACAGTTTTTACCTTTAGGGTTGGGTTGTACCCAGATATCTTGGGGGTACAGATATCTTGGGGGTACTCGTGCAGACTTCCCCAGGGCAAGGTGAGAGGAAAGGCAAGTATGGACTGTAGGTGAAGAACCTTACCATGGAACTTTGGAAAGGGTAGTGCAGTGGCTCCTTTGACATTGTGCCTAAACCTGACATAGGACTTGCAGGAGACGCTACTGGGGTTATGTGTCTTTGCACTGCCCCTATGCTCAGGCTAGGCCTTAGAGGCACAGGGAGCCCTTTCTTTGGCTGAGGAAAGCCCCAGGGTTGTATTTTGCTTTAAAATAGAAACACAACAAAGATGTGGGTAAAGCACTGATAAACATAACCAACAAAATTAAGAATGGATAAAAACTGGAATCAATTCCCTTCTCCCAAACAAATCCTTTTCAATGCTTGATATTGGGCCTTTCTAGGAGAATGTCATTCTTCACATTTCTCATTCTGGTTTACAATCAAATGCACCAAAAAGGTGTTTGAAACTCCACTCAGACATGCACAGTAGCTCCCTGGCTCCCAGAAGGCCTGTCCCATGCCTGCTTTGCAACATTCACTGTGATAAGAAGGAGAAGTCTGACTTTTCAGCAGAACCATTGTAATAATCTGATCTGCCCCTTAGGTTACAGATTCAAATCAGGCTCAGAGAAGAAAAACATTATGGTCTTGCAATTCAGTAGCAGAACAGAGGCCTCAGTGATTTTATGGTGAAAGCAAGGGTCTCCCTCTCAAGCAGTAGTTTGAGCAAACGCTGAAAGAGTCAGGTGGGATTTAATGGTATGCTGTGTGGGATGAGATTCATGAGATCTGAATTCTATTCTTATTTACCGTATGGCGCCATTCAGTTTCCCCAGTTGCAGAGTGGGGATAACAGCACTTAGCCACCTTTGGCCAAGATCACTGCTAAAAAACTTGATGTATCTGCATATTATTTACTGTTATAGCTTACTATAAAGGAACTGAGACACATTTGCTGAGCTGTAGGAAGCTTGTATTGCCTCTGATGAACCAGTTCTGTGATAAATAGAGGACATCAGCTTCCTTGCCCATCATTCTAGTACCTGTCATAGCCACTACATATATTTTTAGAAAAAAAAATGATCAGAAAGCCTACATTTATTCATACTTCTTTATAGATGGAGTATGTACAGTTCTGTTAGCTTTTTTGAAAAAACATGTGAAACATTATGGGTTGCAGATGAAATCAGTGGAGGGAGAAAACTGCATAAGTGTACATTGAAGCTATGTTCCCAGTCACCCCCGTGAGAATGTTTTGGTCCTTTGAGGCTGCGTCAAGTTGCACTATGGATAGCTACCCATGGTGCACTGCTCTCTGCATCAATGCAAGCGATGCTATTGAGGTCATGGTCCAACAATATGGGGAGTGCTGTATGGATGTTCACAATTGATTTAATTACTGCTGTGGCTAGATGTTGACTAAATTTAAATCAACTTAAATTTGTAGTGTAGACTTGCCCTCTGACTGTAGAGTGAGCAGAGTCAGGCTAATGTTGAGTACTTTTGAAAATCCCATCCAAACTTCATGAATCTCTACAAAGTCACAGTAGGTCCAACAAATCAAAAAAGTATTAGTATCTTTGAAAATGAAGGTATTGTCCTGGTTCACAACTGAATTAGTCCACTGAATTATACTAGCACAGCGATGAATCAGGACAATAATTAAGCTTTATATACACACACACATACACACACACACTTCGTATCTTACTGAGGGGAAAACAGTTGACCAAATTATTTGCAACTTATCTTATTATTTAACAGTCTATTTGAGAACAAGTTCACTATTTCACCAGAGTGCCAAAATTCTTTGCATAAATTATTCATGATCGATAACTTAACTGACTGTGACATTAAGAACAAGTTCCATGTTATAAAAACCCTGAAGATCCACCTAAGCCCAAATGTTGGCACTTCCAGAGATGAAATAGTTACAGCCTCCAGAATGCTGACTGTCATCTATCATATTAAAGCCACTCCCATCATTATCTTCTTTGACATGACTCCAATTTTCTAACTAATGGGATGGGCCACCTTTAGATGCTTATATCTCAGTGCAGCTTTTTTTTATTTTTGACACAGTTTTAATCATTCTTCCCGCTGAAGGCTGCTAGGTGTTGCCATCCAACTTGTGCAAAGGGCTGAATGATGAACAGGCACAATGTTGTACAGTCAGTGCTAGGTTTTTGTTGGTGTGTTTGTTTATTTTTTGTAATAGACAATCGATGTGGCTGAGGTTGTGAGTTGGCCTCCATTTCAGGCTAAATTGATTGATAAGCATAGACTAAGATTGGAGGAAGGGACGCAATTGGATTCTCATCAGAAAGCTAATCTTCAAAGGTTATGGATGGCCTACAAGTCTCTATTTGTTATGTCTGGCCTATCATCCTTTCAGTTTCAGATATGATGTTCTGTGCCATTTCCCTAGTTATATTATCCCGCCAAGTATTTCAGCTTTAGTAGATTCCAAAACCCAGTGCCTCTTGCTTGATCACAATACTTACCAGGAGCATACACCAGTAGGAATAGAAAGGCTTTGGGTTAGAGTTGGGTCAAATTTTTTGGTCAAAACTTTTTTCTGACCATAAATGCAGATTTAGCAGAATTGAAATGTTTTGTGAATTTGTGTGGGTTTCACCTAATTGTTTCACTTGGAAAGAAAATCTAAACAAATTTTCCCCAAAACTGAAACATGATGATTGTTTTAGTTTGAAATGAGTTAACTTAATCATTTCCTTTATTTAAAAATCAAGAATGTTTTAATGTTAAAATTCAAATGACACATTTTGTTCAACCTGAGATAATTTTTTAAAAACATTTTTAGTTTCCAAATTTTCCAAAAAATTATTAAATCCTCATCCCCTCCTTTTAAAAAAAAATTTCCAGCCCCCCAGAAAAAATATTCACACAGCTCTAAAAAGATAGGATGAAATGTGTCAGATAATATAAAAGGTCTGACTATCTGCATACAAAACTCAAATTAAACCCAAAACAAATTTATAAGGCACATTAAAGGTTGTTTTAATTATTCCACACCACTATATTTCTGGGTTGAGCTGGAAACACAAATCCTGAAATGCATCAGCGATAGTCAGAGAAATTCTGGTCCCATTGAAGTCAATGGCAAAACTCCCATTGTCTTCAATAGGATCCAGAATTCACCCATGGTAGTTTTGAGCCAACCAAGAAATATTAGAAATAGCATAACTAAGTTTGTTCTATTAAGACTTCAGTGCAATAATTCAGGTGTAAGAGGGTCTAAGAGTTCTGATAAACTCCAGGTTACTATTCAAACTTGTTCGGTGCTAACCTATGTAAAATCTAGATATAAAATCTTTGGGGGAAAGAGATGGCATGCTCCCATGCAGATCCAGGGCTCTGGTTTTTTGAAGGCAGATCTGATTCACAGCTGTGATGTGACAAAAGGGCTTGACGTACATTATGGCCCTAATTATACTCCAGAATGGTTTCACACAACTCCCATTGCTATTGTCTCCCCAACTATGGGCCTGATCCTGAATGTTCTGAGCCTTCTCATCTACCACTGACTTTCAGGGGAGTTAAAGACAGAATGCCCCTCGCTGGCCTGTATCTTCTCTCTTTTCTTACATAACATACCCTAAAGCTATATTAGCTTCTTCGGTGAAATGGCTAAGCTCATCTATGAGTTAATGTCCTTTCCCATCTCTGTGAATGCATATGTTTATAATGTAATGTCCTATGCTTTGCTTGCCTATAATAAACCCTTATGAGTAACGTTTGTTCTAAACCAAATGGGAGTTTAGCATGATGTTGCCATGAAAACCTGCCATGTGGAGTCACCTGGAGTGAAATCCTGGCCCTATTGAAGTCAATGGGAGTTTGCTGTTTGCTTGACTAGGACCAATATTTCCCCTAAGGAATCTTTCCATTGACTTCAGTTGGCTTTGGATCAGCCCTTATATTTGGGGAAACATGTCTGTCTGTTGGGTCAAAGAGATATGTAAATTATGATGATTCACTATGGTAGTAGGTGTATAAATGTACCTAATAGTAATAATATATAATTTTCAGTAACTTTGGATCAAAGCATTTTACTATTACCATAATAATTAGGTTTCCCTTAGTAAAGTCTCCACCTTAGAATTACTGAATTCTACAACCACTTTGTGTTATTTTCTGTTTTCCTAATTTTTCCTACCTCTAAGTTTTCTGGCCCAGCCCCTGAGGCCTGTCTGAAATGCACAGAATGCAGGTTAGCAGGTGTGCAGGCTTAAAGACTCCTTTCTTACCCACACTTTGAAATCATGACCCCACCGAAATCAATGGCGAACTTGACTGCAAATGGGGCCAAGATTTATCCTACAGCATCACACATAATCAGCCATCTTGTCAGCTGTCAGAGTTGCCAGGCTGAGGTAAGAGTAGATGCAGGGTAGAACACAGGCTGGCTTGTGTGGAAATATACACATCAGGAGCAGGAGGATGACATATCAGCAAGGGCATTCTGTTGAAACTACTGGCAATGGGAGTGTCCCTAATCAAATAGCGATGCAGAGCAGGCTAGAGAGATTAGTTCCCCTCAGACGTTATATACCTGCCATGGAATCACCTGGGGGGAGGGGGAGGGTCCTCACTGGTAGTTTGGCTGAAGCCTGGTTGGATAGACAGACTCTGTCACAAGATCTGTAGGTAGTTGGCTCTGATGACTCAGGGATGACTCAGACTTTAAAAAGTTCAGGCTCAGAGGTACCACAGTGGGGCAGTAAGGGGTGAGTTGATCTGCCACTGACATCAGGATTAAAAAAATAAAATTTGGTTTTAGATTAAAATGCCAGCTGGAAAGGATCATGGAGCAAACCTTTTGCTTTGCCATGCCATGTTGTTTCAGTCTGGAATTGTTTCATTGGTTATACTTTAACTACTGGCTGTTTACTTTAAAATAATGAAGGCTTTTTGGCTGCTTTTCAGATGAAGAGGGGCATGTTCCTACATTCATTTTCAACCAATTTGTCCTCGGTCTCTCAAAGGAATAGGAGGTTAGCCAGGACTGTAGAATCTGTCTGCAGTAAAGTAATGCCTTTGTTAATGAGATTTAACCCGATTTGACTGAAGAAAATAACTTTTAAAAAGCACACTGTTTGCTCCCATGAATTTCAATAACAGCAAAGCAGTGCTGAAAACCTTTTAAGTGAAACTGAGCTAGATTTCATTAGCAAAACAAAAAATGTATTAAAGCACGTCTCCATAGTTTAAGAAATGTTCTGTATTAAGAAATGTGAACCACTTAAACTAAAAAATTAATTTTACAAGAAATTGCTTCCACATACCCCATTTGGATCAGCTATATGGTGCATTGCAAATGCAAACCTGTGTGTTTCTAGCCATCTCTCATGTGCAACAAAGAGGGTAAAAATAGAAGGCAATTGTGCTTTTCACCAGCCTCTTAGTGTTTTTCTTGCCATCCCTTGCAACTTCTGATGGTAAACCTTGTGCTGACTGCCATAAATCATGAAACTTTCACCATTCGTTCTCTGAAGAACTGCTTATGACCATATCTTTCATCAACTGCTGCCGCAACACACATGTTATTTCTGTGATTAAGTGCCCTTATGAACTAGAACATGTTACTAAAAGCTACTAGAGCATTTCAAAAGTGCATAATATAAAGGAAAAGTATAATAAGATAGTCACTCAGCATAGGCTTTGACCCATTTAATCAGGAGATTTCCTCATTACGCAATTTATTGGAGTACAGAAACCAAATTTCTTTTAAGCACAAGTTGTAATGTAAGTAAAGTGATAAAGTGCTAATGAAAACAAAGCATTTCAAATCACTATATTTAATAGCATTTTATCAAGTGGTTAGGCAGACTTATGGATTTTATTACAATTTTTGCTAGCAATCATTAATCTCCTGGAAGTTTCCTAGCAATCAGGGACTCATTTCATTATTTTAAAACTCTAACTATAATAACTCACACTTTTCTTTTTAATAAATGAGTGTGCTTTCATTGAAGCATAGAGTGAACAACGTGGTCCCTTTTCATCCCTTTTTTTTCTTTGTTTCTGATCACTTGCTTCCATGGCAACTCAATGTCCCTTTCTACAATGAGGTTCCAAATTTCTTAATTAAGCACTAATTTACGGAGTATTTCTGTGCTTATCAATAGTCTTTTCACCTTTGCAGCAACAATATTGTGATTTGACAAAGATGAATTTGTTCTATGTAGTAATGAGACATGGAAACTAAAGCACTGGTTCCTAATTCTTTTGTAGAAATTACTTGCATATTCTATATATATATATACACACATACATATAGGGAGAGAAAGTGAGAGAGAGATATGAAGTATTTAACTACTCTTCTATTCCCCTCAGATACTCAACATTTTATTTAAGTTTAAATTTTCATAAGTTACTCCTTCAACAAATGGACACTTTAATATTTTATTATGGTGAATGATATATAATCAGGGAAACATTTTGATCGTTTAAAATCTTTTAAAAATCTTTGTAAAATCATATATTTTTGGAGGGATATACTTGGGTGTGACTAGGATATATAAACCTGGGGAGTTGCTACCAGTTGTGGTATGGAGATAAACACAAATTTTATATGGGCCGTAGGACTCTGAGTTTGTTTAACCAAGCTCTGTTTTCTTACAACTCTGCTACATTGCTTCACAATGAAACCCTGGATATATTTCCTAGATCTGCTACAGGTTTCCTATAGGACATACACTTCAAAGAAAAACTCATGGCACTGAGGGCAAATCTACACTACTGGTTAACCTGATTTAACTTATGTTGCTCAGGGGGGTTGAAACCCGCCCCCCCCCCCCACTTCCATGTGACATAAATTTCATGCTGTCCACACCAGAGCTATGTTGACAGGAGATTCTCTCCCCACTGGCTGGGTTTCAGAGCTCAGCCTCCACCCCGAACAGGAACATTTACACTGATCTTTTTTTTTTAGCCCTGCAACACAAGCCCCATGAGGTCAAGTCAATTGATTGAGTTTCACCATCAAGGGTTTTTCTTTGCAGTGTGAACATACTTTCTTTGTCCTCAGGCATACAATGTAGGCCACAATCCAAGTGTAGGCTGGTCTAGTGGTGAGAGCGATTCTAACGGCTAAAAGTATATGCTAGGTTTTTATCTGTGAGGCTAGCTTTAACTCGGCCACAATGGTATTTATTGTTTACAACTGTGCCACACCCCGACAGTGAAGACATATAATTCAGCTCATTAATTTTTGTCATAGCTAGAGTCTGAACATATTTAAATAATTGACTTTTATATGTGTGGACAATGCCTTGGAAGGAGTTCACGAAAAGCTTGTCGAGTGAGAACGGGATATCTGAACAAGGTCAGTGCTTGTCTGCACTTGAAAGGCCACAGCAGAATGGCTTCTGCTGTATTGCTATAGCGCTTCAGTGTAGATCCTTACTACAGTGACAGGAGGGGGTCTTCTTCTCTCAGCATAGTTAATCCACCTTCCCAAGAGGCAGTAGCTAGGTTGGAGGAAAAATTCTTTTGTCAATCCAGCACTGTCTACATTGGGAGTTAGGCTGGCTTAACAACATTGCTCACGGAGGGGAGGTGTGGATTTTTCACCCCAATGAGCAACATACCTGAGTAACTTTCAGGAAGAGGAACTGGAGAGTAGGGGAGCTTGTAAAAAGCAGTGCAGCTGAGAACCTTGATTTTGGCACCAACAGAGATGCACATACTGGAATATGAGATTCTAAACTGTTGCTCTTCTTTTTTCTAGATCCCTGTTAGAAAAACTTTACATATAAAATAAATTCAGCTTCAAAAAAGTGATATTTCCCCCCAAACTAAAAGGACTCAAAAGGCAGGAGAAATAGAGGTATGTAAATAACATAAGGAAATGCAAAGTAAACACCAGGAGATACACACAAGTATTGTGCAGGGTATGCAGAAATAGTGCTTAGCTTCAGCAACCAAACCGCTGCTTAAAATAATAATTTTAAGGATAGGTTTATTACACCATACGATCCATCGTCTATAGCCAAGCCCTTTGATACAACCACATCTGCTTTAATCCCACTGACAGAGACCAGAAACTTCAGGATCTCTACCAAGCATTTATAAACCTCAACTACCCACCCGGAGAAATAAAAAAAAACAAATTGAAAGACCCAGACGAATACCTATAAACCATCTACTTCAAGACAGACCCAAGAAAACCAACAATAGAACACCACTTGTCATCACCTAGAGCCCCCCAACTTAAACCTGTCCAACACATTATCAATAAACTACAACCTATACTAGAACAGGATACTAAACTCCAAGAGGCTCTGGGAGACAGACCCATAGTCTCCTATAGACAACCACCTAACCTCAAGATGATTCTTACCAACAACCACAGGACATACCACGCTAATACCAACCCTGGAACCTTCCCTTGCAACAAACCCCATTGCCAGCTTTGTCCACATATTCACTCTGCTGATACTATTATTGGACCTATCCAGTTGAGTTATAAGATCAAGAACACATATTCCTGCTCATCCAGAAATATAATTTATGCTATCATGTGCCGAAAGTGTCCGTCTGCTATGTACATTGGACAAATGTCTCAGAGACTTCGCCAAAGAATCAATGCCCACAAAACAGATATTAGACAGGATCACAAAGAAAAAACAGTTTCTTGCCATTTCAACCAGAAAGGTCATTGTCTCAATGACTTGATTACCTGCATCCTGCTTCAAAGACCTTTTAACACCAGACTTGAAAGAGAATCCTCTGAACTGTCATTCATGCTTCAATTCGACACTTTATGCCTCGGTCTAAACAAAGACATTAATTATCTTACCCATTACAAAGATAGCTTCCCCAATTATCACCTCTAATATCATTAGCTCACAGACATTTACCTCCCCCCCTTATCCCCCTTCTGTTCTGAAATTTGATTTGTCCTTCTCATATGTGTTCATTTTTTTGATTGTATCCTTTGGTATATATGGTTCTTCCAATTTTCTTCCACTATTTGATCTGAGGAAGTGGGTCTGGCCCACGAAAGCTCATCACCTAATAAAACATCTTGTTAGTCTTTAAAGTGCTACATAGTCCTGTTTTTTGTTTCAGGTTATTTACCTGTGAGGCTGGATTTAACTTGGCCACAAAGATGTCGGTTCTCACGGGCTTCAACAATCACCAAGATTAAGTTTTTACAAAAATGGAAGGGTAGGCTAATGCTAGAATAGTGCAATGGTATTTGGACATGTCTGATTTAACAGCCAAAGAAGGAATTACTGTAGAGAGAAAATATCTGAATTAAAAGAAATGTAGACTGCATTTCTAGATACACTGTGATTTAAAAAAAAAGTTGTGATGGCTTAAAGAATGCCAGACCTCCATTGTGTTGAACCCCTTCTTTTTCCCCTCCCTCACGCTCCCTATTTCTGTAGGTCTTCTATTTTATTACTATTCCTTCTTCCTCTCTTCCCCCCACACACAATACATTGTGTCAGTGTAGTATTGGCTGGCTGTGTATGGTCTGGCTTGCAGCTTTGATGTACTGGTAAATTGCATAATTCTATGAGTGATCCTGAGAAGCATATGGAATTTAAAAATATGGGCAAACTGCAAGTCATTTAACTTTATGCATTTTCATTGCCTGTTTCTTTATAAAAATCAATAAAAATATTTAAAAAGAAATGCCACCACAAAGATACGGCATTGCACTGCACCCTCCAAAAATGCACTGAATGCAAATGCAATCACAGCAATACTCACTGCTATCCCAATACAAATACCGAGTAAGTAAAAGAAAAGATGCAGAGAAATTTAAGTGTGATTCATCATATTAAGAATGGACACTGAATCTTGTGCTACTACAGAAAACAACTGACTGAAAACAGCTCAGGACAGCAGTGAGTGACACTTACTACCTTTTCATGGAAGTTTGATGGCCAGCATGAAATACACAGGTGGTCTCAGCCCAGTTTCCAGTAGTCAAGTATCCATATGATAAAAGTTACCACTATAATCATCACCTTATTAGACACCCGAGGGAGAAAGACCAAAGAAATAGTAGGTTTGAATACTGAACAAACCATCCATCAACTCTGGCCATAGACTGAGGCACATTGACAGGACAGCAGAGAAGCATCACTGCTGAGGTCCTTACTGTAACTGATCTGTAATTAAAGAGGATTTTCATTTCCACAACTGTCAAATAGGCATTGCCTGAGAGCGCTGAAGTGAGAAAATGGTATAAAAATGAAAACTAGTGTAATAGCATGCAGTCTATGCAGTCTGCAGCTGCAGAATTTGTTGCACAGTCCAGCCATTACTGTAAAACCATGCTCCAGCATCCTGTGTGAAAAGGAAAGATGTCCTTGTAATTACAAAGAAAACTTTAGGAATCTAAACTAGATGTTTGACTGACTTTTTGAGTCTGCACACAACCTGAAACTATATCTGTTTGAACTTCTCTCAGTCTCTAAATGGATTATTAATTCTGAAAGTTAAGGATGACTATTTAACATTTAATAATTCCACTGATGGTCATTTTAGCAAAAACACCCAGTTAAAGTGCGTATTCACAACCACCAAATACCTCCCATCATTTGCAAGGTGCAATAGGCAATTTCTGATCTCTGGTCAGCTGCCATTACCTATACCTTCCCCTAGAGTAAACAAGGAATCTCTCAGTAGAATTTAGGTCCATCTTGTATAGGACTACTGGAAGGCTGGATTATAAAAAAAAAGTGCACAACATCATGGGTGATATTCACAGAATGTACAGATAATCACATCTCTCTCCCTGCCAATGAAAGAAGTTTTCCTGATTCATCTAGTCTAATTCTAGTGAACAGACAGGACTTCCATCTTTCCTCCTAGGTGATACAGACTAATGGATCTCATTCTCAAAGGTTCCCTCTGATGCACAACCTAAATGTTCCTTTTTTAAAATTTAATCCCTATATTTACACTCATATTTGCTTCTTATTGTGCTAAATATAATTAATTACTCTCTCTCTGACTGGACTTTGCACTTTCCAAATACACACAAATTGCTATGGCTGCCCCACATATGGCCCAAAGAGGTCCCACAGCTAAGATAACAACATTTAACTTTAATGTAACATTAATTCATATTACTTTTTCCTTGATTTCACTTCATCACAACAATCTCCCACATCCATCCAGGTTTTAATCTTTTGATTCTTACTCAGAAAACCTCCCATTCATTTTCTAAAAATCCATCTTGATGCTATGGGGACATCCAATCTGTTAATTTCAAAGAGATTCTGGTACCTTTGGGTGGCAGAAGCAGCCTTGAACTCTCATACTGTCTGGAATCTTGATTAAGGCTTCTCTGCTTGGGGACATCAGGGAAGTGCAGACATGCCAGATACCAGGCTGGCCAGATTGCACTTTTATTATAAATACACCAAAGAGCTCTTGATAGCCTCACTTATGTTTTTTGAAAAACAGGGAGGCAAGGAGAAAAATTTTACAGCAGCGTGTATACTTTGCAAATGGAAAAGCACACACGAGTCCCTTTATTATCTTCTCTGGTGCCTATTTGGCCACATACACATGGAAATCAGGATTTACACACAGCCTTTAGGTAATGAATGTGCAAAGTAGGTGCATGATTATTATTTATAGTCCAATGGTGCCCAAAAACACCAACTGAAATCAAGGCCCAATTATGCTAGACACATTACAAACACAAAGTAAGAGATAGCATGTTCCCTGAGGAGTTAACTAGGTAAGTAGACAAGACAGACACAATTTGGGAGGACAAATAGTAACAGAGATGTGACATGACTTGGCCAGAGTCATATAGTAAATAAATGACAAAGCCAGGAAATAAATCCAGATCTCCTGAGTCCCAGTTTGGTGCGCTATTAGTTATACCAAAAAACCACACCTACATAGTACTGAAAAAAATAGGCCCGTGTATATTGTCTGCTTTATAATCAAATAAGAATTCATGTGCAGGTTTCTTTATTAAGGTTTTGATCCTGCAAATCTTTTTATGAGATGTGTAATTTTATTTACTAAGAACTCCCATTGCAATCAATGGACTTACACACACGTATAGCATTAAACATGTGCATAAATCTTTGCAGGATTAGGACCTTAGAGTGGAATGTAGGGTTGAAAGAAAGGGGTAGGAAGACAGAAAATATTAGGGCTGTCAATGAATTGCAGTTAATTCATGCAATTTAACTCAAATAATTGACTGTGATTAAAAAATAATCATGATTAATTATATTGTTAAACAATAGAATACTAATGGAATTTTATTAATTATTTTGGATGTTTTTCCACTTTTCAAATAATATTGATTTATCTTACAACACAGAATACAAAGTATATAGTGCCCACTTTCTATTATTATTTTTGATAGTCAATATATTCACTTGAAAAATGATAAACAAAAGAATACCCTTTTTCAGTTCACCTCCAACAAATACTGCAGTGAAATCTGTTTATTGTGGAAATGCAACTTACATATGTCGTTTTTTTTTTTACATAACTGCACTCAAACCCATGTAAACTTTAAAGCCTAGAAGTCCACCCAGTCCTATTTCTTGTTCTGCCAATTGCTAGACAAACAAACCTTTATATTGACAGGAGATACCACTGCATGCTTCTTATTTACAATGTCACCATGGAGAAAGAACATGCCTTCTCACAGCACTTTTGTAGCCAGTATTGGAAGGTATTTACTGTCAGACATGCTAAATATTTCTATGCCCCTGATGCTTTGGCCACCATTCCAGAGGCCATGCTGATGATGCTCATTAAAAATTAATGTGCTAATTAAATTTGTGACTGATCTCCCTGTGGGGAAAATTGTTATAGCAGTCTTGGGTGATGATCTAGCACATGTTGTTTGTTTTAAGAATGCTTTCACAGCAGATTTGATAAAACAAAAAGAAAGTACCAATGTGAGATTTCTAAAAATAGTACAGCATGGTTTAAGAATCTGAAGTGCTATCTGAAATCAGAGAGGGATGAGGTGTGGAATATGCTGTCAGAAGACCTAAAAGAGAAACTCTCTATGTGGAAACAACACAGCCTGAACCACCAAAAAAAAATCAAGCTTCATCTGGTAGCATCTGACTCAGATGATGAGAATGAACATGTATCAGTTTGGACTGCTTTGGATCATCAACCTAGAAGAATGTCCTCCGATATGGTGTTTGACGCATGAAGGAACATATAAATCTTTACTGAATCAGGCACAGAAATATTTTGCAATGCCAGTTACAACAGTGCCAACTGAATGCCTGCTCTGACTTTCAGGTGACATTGTGAACAAGAATCAGGCAACATCATCTCCTGCAAATTGTAACCAAATTATTTGTCAGAGATTGGCTGCAAAAGTAGGATGACTGAGTGGACTTCTTAGCTCTAAAGCTTTACACTGTATTATTTTTGAATGCAGTTATTTTTGTACATATAATTCTACATTTTAAAATTCAACTTTCATTATAGAGATTGTATACAGTACTTGTAGAGGTGAATTGAAAAATACTTTTTTTGTTTTTTACAGTGTAAATATTTGAAATAAAAATAAATATGAAATGAAGGTATTTTGAATACTTTGTATTCTGTGTAGTAATTGAAATCAATATATTGAAAATGTAGAAAACATCCAAAAATATTTAAAATAAATGTTATTCGATTATTGTTTAACCGCATGATTAATTCAAATATTTTTTAATCCCTTGGTTATCCAATAAAATTGAGATATAAAAAACCAGTGAATGTCATGCCAAAAATGTTCATGGGGCTTTTCCATGCATCTGCTTTGGGAAGTTTCTATATATCGAGTAAGCGTGAGTTGTTGGATGGGGGAGGAAGGATCCCTTCACTTCAGCCTGGATACATTTATTGCTGAGCATGCTTTTTTTCTTCTTTACCACTACAATTCCTTTTGAGTTAATTTGTTGTTTGGAAATGTTTTTACATGACTGGGCAAGCTGCTAGAAGAGGATGATTGTCCCCAAGAGCAATGCCTCCCTTTATCTTATCACATTACATAACTACTTATGTCTATAAAAGCTTCTGCAGTGCTTATACCTCTCGCCCAGGGCCGTGGCTCTTTCCATTGATGACAGCTTCTTCCCATGTTTCCTTGTCTTCTCTGTTTAGTTCTGGGAATAAAGTCTTCCTTTTCCCTTCCAGCCTTGTTTTCATTTCACATGGTAATCTGGCATGGTTGGAAAACCTCCTTATAGAGCTTTCATTCATTTAGCATTATTACGTGGGTGTTTCTATGTTAAGTACTATGGATTATCGTTTGGAAGAGAAACACATTATGGGGATAAGACTAGAGCAATGAAGCTAATGAGCAATGACAGCACTGAGTCCAGCACTTGCAATAATATTTTAAAAATAAGATTGTCTAGCAAAACGTCTAGCAAAACTTCAAAACATATAGCAAAACTAATACAAATTTCAGAGTTTAAAAATTTTATTTTAGGACCTGTTAGGAAAGAAGTCTGTGTGGCATTGTTAAAATATAACATGCAAAACAGGAGGAGATATATATTCATACAGAATACAACACTGCCCCAAATGTGCTAGGAATTGAGCCATGAGACATTTGACAATGCCGTCTTACAAATATATAAAGACATTTAATGAATGGATTTAGGTGTTTGGCTTCAGGACATTTTTAGCTACTAAATATTTGCTAATAACTCACTGCTGGAAGAGATCGCATTGCCAGTGGCATAAATCAAAGTCTCATTATGAAGAATATTTCCAATATGCTGCCCTTTATATTTAATGAAAATTATTACCATGCTTTCCTTGGACTAAATGTTGGCATTCAGCCACAGAACAGACACAGCCCAAAATTAAATTAAAAAATTTATTGGGCTACTAACTTCCTATTTAGAAGAATGTCCATGATGGACAGTGAGACCAGGGTAATATCACCTGGGACTCTGTTGCAACAGTATTTCTCTTCAACTTAGAGATGTGAAAGAGAAAACAATGGTCATGGTTTCTACCACTCAAACACTTTACACAGAGCTTTAAGGTGTTGCTCATAAAAAAGGATAGCCTTTGGAGATAAAAATAGTTTGTATTAATACAATATATATATCTGACTAGACAGTGCTGATACAATTAGAGCCCTGGGCAGATGCAAAATCTGTATCCGCATCTGCAAAAATATGCTGAGGATATTTGCATTGACATCCACAGATGTGGATACCCGTGGATATAAAACGGATATCCACAAATGTGAAGGGTTCTAGATAAAACAAATTGTATCCGTATACCCATCCATATTTACAAAAATGAGCTGCGGATATCTGCATCCACAACCATGGATGCAGATACTGGCGGATATAAAGCAGATATCCGTGGATTGGCAGAGCTCTAGATTCAATCTGATCTATGTAAGTGGTAGAGGAGAGCAGTGATCCTCCAGGAATACCCCAGGGATGGGACTGTGAAAGAGGTATGACTCTATCCTTCCTACTTACTACTCCCCTGAAACAAGGAATCTGCTATTAGTCATAATAGTGACATTATTACCCACTCTCTGGTGAAGGAGGTAGATCCAATGTATGCCCTTACTGGTTTTGCTTTCTCATTGGGATAGCAAACACAGTGCTTGCTTACTCCCCACCTGTTTCAGCTTGTGCCTGGTCCAAGGAAGCCAGGTGAGAGTAAATAGAAGAATACTTATCTAAACTGTATCCATGCAAGAGCAAAAGGCTGGCTGCTAATGGAAATCTTTTCCGGAGCAATGAAGTTTACAGAATGAACTGAGGGCTTGTGAGACTAGACCCTTGTGAGAATATTTTGGCACTTTGGTAGTGAGGTCATTTCCTTGGTCATCAGGCCTCGTCCTGGGTCTCTGATTGTAGTCTCTCTTTCAGTTCCATGTCAGGTCCTCTGGATGGGGTCCCAGTTATGTCAGCTTTCTTGACAGCAATCC
Organism: Rafetus swinhoei; assembly: GCA_019425775.1. Taxonomy (NCBI): domain Eukaryota; kingdom Metazoa; phylum Chordata; order Testudines; family Trionychidae; genus Rafetus; species Rafetus swinhoei. Next base: position 158,596,698 of record CM033424.1, read on the forward strand.
CTTGTCCTCTCTATCGTAGGGTACATCTAGACTACACGGAAAAACTGTTCCGTGTCCAGGGAACGCGCGTTTGCTATTCTGCTCTTTTTTGAGAAAGACCAAACATGCTCTTTCGGAAGCCCCTGTATTCCTCGTTCTGTGAGGAATAAGGGGGCTTCTGAAAGAGGGTTTTTTTCCTGACATTTGGCCCAGTCTAGATGGGCCAAATGTCGGAAAAGCCTCTTCCGACAAAAGAATCGGAAAAAGCTATGCAAAATGCGGAGCGCATTTTGTGTAGCTTTTTCTGAAAAAAAAAAAGATGTAGTCTAGCCATACCCTTAGAGCAGATTGGGAGGGGGGGAAACTTGGAGGACTGAGGATATCCCATTCCACTGTGTCCCAGCTCAGGATCCTGAAAGTGCAGCAGTATGGTAAGGTTTGGATTCATCCCACCTCTTCCTCATTTTCCTTGGAGCCACTTGCAGCTTCAGATGATGCCTCCATTTGGGGTGTGGCTGACACTGAGCAAACGTCCTTTACTTCAAAACCCCATAGTTCAGGGGCCAATGCAGGTGACCCTCTGGTGCACCTGTACATAGTTCTCCCTCCCTCAAAAGTAAAGTTGAAAAAGGAATTGAAAAGAGGAAGAGACACATCCAGAGGTCTTTGGTGGGGGTTTCAGCACTTCAGAGCATTATTCCTTTAGGACATAGTTTCTCTTTCTCCCACACTTGCCATACTGGCCATTTCCTCAGCTGACTTGGGGAATGGGTAAGAAAATAATGGCAAGTGGTAATGAACTCACAGTAGTTAGTGATGCTCATGTGTCATCACTCTGCATGCTATTTAGCTAGTGTCAGAAATGTTCCTTGCATGTAAACATTGCATTACTAGCTCTAGTCCAGGTCATATCATGTACAGGCAGTCCCCGGGTTACATGGATCCGACTTACATCGGATCCCTACTTACAAACGGTGTGAGGCAACCCCGCACTAGCTGCGCTCTCCCCCCTCCCCCCCCAGCAGACCTCCGAGGCGCGCCGTGGTCCCACCGCCACGTCCTCCACGGCAGAAAAGCCGCTCCGCGTCTCCTGGTCTGCTGGGCCCCCGCCAGCAGACCAGGGAGGCGCGGGCGCTTTTCTCAGCAGACACCTCAGCTTGAGAATAAAGGACTGAGGAAGTGAGGTGTGGGAGAATAAAACTGAGCTCTGGAGAAATGTTTGGCTAGAGTTTCCCCTACAATATGTACCAGTTCCGACTTACATACAAATTCAACTTAAGAACAAACCTACAGTCCCTATCTTGTACGTAACCCGGGAACTGCCTGTATTCCTGATGGCTTTCAACTATATGTTAAAAGATGAGGTAAAAGCCCGTGCAAACAGCAGAGTGCATACAGAATGCCTTTTAAGATAAATTTCAGTGGAATGAGCCAGGTATGCTTCTTTTTATGCTTTAAATACCATAGCTATGTCACAAAGTTCAACTCCGTTCATTCTTCATAAACTGAAAGGAGGAAAATCCACATTTTAATTGCCTCATTGACATTCCCTCTGCCTCTAGTAATATAAAACATGTTTTTACTTATCCAACTGAAGATCTACATTTTAAGCTTATCTGATTTTTATTCTGTAAAAGCATGATCCAATGTCTGTTGGAGTCAATAGACTGATTCACTATTTAAACCCTAGATTTTTTAACCTTCTCTTCTCTTGGGCTTGCTGGTGAAGTCTCGTGTTTATACTATATAGGCCAGATGGACCAACGTCTGAGCAGAAGTTAATGAAAGGTAATACCCAACAATCAAAAGAGTGAAAGGGAAAAGCAACTTCAAGATGTTTTTTCACAGAATGCATCTAAATGCTGTGATCTGACTCAGTGGTGTGGTTTGTTGTGCATCATTGAATGGTAGTTGCTCACTTTGGATGATGCAACAATGAACTCTTAAAATTTGGTCTCTGTGCTAATATCAGCATCAGTACTCAGGACAGATAACTAAACTTGTCCTCAACCCTGGGTTTTTTTATTTCCTGACCTAAGGTGTGGCAGGACAGGTGTCAAATTTATGAAACTTGGTGGAGGGCAACTTAAAAAGATAAATCAATTCTCTGTGTGTGTGTGTGTGTGTGTGTGTGTGTGTGCGGGCGTGTGTGTGTGCATGCGCGCGCGTGTGTGTGTGTTTAGAGACAACTTTCTGTAGCTGTAAGACACAGAAACTGGATTGAACTAAAACCCTGCTCCCAAATTTTAAAACTTTGGGAGAAGATTGAATCTTAGATGACATTTGAGCTTCATGGCAGGGCCATATCAGTACAAAGTTCTAATCACAGTCCCAATCTGATTACTTCCTATATTTTTGGGCATGGTTCGATCCAAGATGTAAACATTAAGTTACAAAACAAGTTTAAAAGTTTAACAGCACTGCATTCTCCACCCAAACAAATCTGTTCCAAGCTCAGACTTTGCTCTGTACACCAGGAGTTTATTTTAGCAGAGCACGAGCTCTGCTGCAATTAACTTTACTGGCAGAGTTCTGTTTAACACACAATGTTTCTCAATACTCTATAATCCGCATAATTATTCAGATTGTCTAGTATATCTCCTGGGGGTGCAGGGTACAGTTACTGAGCTAATTTTGGGATGATTTTACCTAACCAAGGGGTTCCTGAAAGAAACAGTTTTTCTAATGGTTCATGTATTTTTGCAACTTTTTTATATGTACAGAGACCAAACCAAGGCTGAAATCATCATGCCAGGGACTCACAGGCTTGTGAGTTACCCAGACTGATCATGGCACCCACTAGCCCTGGGACAGTGTTATTACAAATAGAGTTTGGTTCTCCAGCTAGACATGTGCCTAACAGTTCTCAGACTCATTTGCCAAATGGCCTCTCATATGCAGTGTAATTCCTTTTCCTACCCCTTCACGTGAGCTGAGACACAAGAGACTTTGTCTTTCAGGGAGGTATGACCTACACTCCTTTCACTGCTCCTTCTCCATCTGTGCGAGGATCTGGGGAAGCCCTGTCCTTTTAGGTTTTAAGCAGAGAATGGGGATCCTGGGAGTAGGCAACAAGAACCCACTGACTTTAGGGTGAGACGCTGAGAACCAGCATGCTTGATGCATACCACAGGCTCTCCAGCAGTGAAGAATGGGGATCTGGACAGCCTCTCTAACATGAAGGGAGCAGGTCACACATCTCAGAGCTATCTTTTATTTGTATTCATCTCCATGGAGTGATCTTATTCACGTGAGATGGGATAAATGGGACATTTCACACCTCTCTGTGCTTATTATACTTTGGGGATTATCTGATCCTGGGGATCTGCATATAGCAAAGCAGTTGTTGATTATTAATATAGTAACAGAGCTGCAGTTTAGGCTGAGAATATATTTCTGCTTAAAGGATGATTCTTTCAGGTTTGCTAAAATCTGCATGCATATTCGGATTATGGGGATGTGAGATGGGATTAGGAATCCAAATCTGAGGTCATTTGACTAAGAGGTTTCAATGATACAGCCCCTGAGCAAAAACAAAAATACAAGCCCTTTTCTTAAAATTCACAGAGTCTATCAATATTTTATTTTACTTTATGCACAGCTAGCATCTAAAATGTCAACAGCTTAATGGGATTGGAAAGTAAGACTGACCTGGAAATGGTGGTGGGAATAAATTCTGGGGAATAGTGAAGGGGTGGAGTGGACAGAGAAGCATCAATCTTCTTTCACAGGCTTAAAGTTATTGTAACCACCATTTAACAAAACTGTCAAGTTCTTAAGACATAGACCACATCTAAGATATCTCTCATAGATTCTTTTAGCAAACATTTCAAATTATGACCATTATCACCATTCCACTATAAAAAGGTCTGTATTGCATTGGGTGAGGGGAGGTTCTTAGAAATCATATAGGGACCATGTGACCTAGCAGACAGCACAAGATACATGGACTCAGATAACCTGATCTTAATTCTTGGCTCTGTCACTAGTCTGCTGAGTGATATTGACCTAGTTACTTCACCTCTCTGTGCCTTAATTTCCCCCATCTGTACAGGGGGAATAATGTGTTTTCAGGCCTTGATATGTACTGATCAAAAGTGCTATGTAAGGGTGAAGTGCTATCATCAATAACTTGTCAACAAGAGCACCTAGACTGCACATCTACATGATCATTACAATTGCCTAAATGACCATTAACTTCTACCAACATTTCTCTTTCTGTTCAAGATGATTGGCAAAAATCTTTGTTAACCCAGATTTAAAGTTGTCCAGCGCTGTTCCAGAATTTTGAATTCAGCAAAACGCAAACTTGTAAAAACCAGGAAATTCCAAGTGAAGATATACACTCATGCAACCTTAATTCTGCCCTTTTTAATTCATCCAATAAACCTATAACACATACTTGCAACCCATAACACACATGCTGTGGTCAGACACAGAGGCCCCTCCCTCTGGGACAACAGTCCCTTGGATTGCCTCCTACCAGACTCACAGCTCATTGAAACTGCTCTCACATATTCCTATACCATTCAATACAGCAACACCTAATTGTGAGTGCAGTTGGAATACACTCAGATAGTTCCCAATGACTCTTGCCCTCTTTGGACCAGAGGGGGAGTGGGGGAGGCAGGATTATGGTTGTATGGGCATGTATCTTAATTCTGGATGTTCTGGTTTTCACAAATTTGAGTTTTTCTGAACTTGATATTTTGGAAGGGAATGAGCTATCATCAGACAACCTTAAATCTGATTTTAAAAGGTTTTTTGTTGTTGTTTTTTTGCTATTGAATTATATTTAGTGATGCCTGAACTGGACATATGGTCCTAATGTTTGATGTGAGATAACTACTGAGGTATACCAGTTGTCTAGATACCTAAGTACCTAAGACAGGCTTTCTCTTCTAGTCCGTCTCTAGAAATCTGAGCCATGCACTAAATTAGGTTTGTGCTCTAACAATTTTTCAGCCTAACTGATGCATTTTAATAGGAAATCTGCTTATTTCTTTGTCATTTGTCTATTACACATAAATTCCTAAAATGCTTTTTGCACTAGAGGTGAACTTTTGCATCATTTAACTTTCATTTTTCATTTGCACTTGCTTTTTTACAGTTTCCCATTTACCAGAATTATGTCTTAAGTCTTTAAATGTTGTTTACTGATAAATAGTAGTAGTACTATCATCTTGGACTTAAATAATCTATTTTATCTCTAAGGATTCCCAAATCATTTACAAAAGTATATGAACAATATCATCTCACCATATGTGAAATGCGGAAGCTACCATGGATAGAATCCCTGGATATTTAATAACACATAGCAAAGCTAAAACAAAGTTTAGCACCGGAAGTGAGAATAAACACAATCTAATAGCAATTACAAGGTGAGTGGAGGCAAGAATGTAAATATCTGTGTTGAAAATTGAACAGTACTCTAATACCCCAAACTCTAGCAAACAGCACAAAGAAATGTTTAATAACACAAGGGGTCAGAGTCTTTGTTTTATGCTCCTTCACTAGGAAGCCTGCTACATTGTCCCATAGCAATATATTGGATTTCTGTTTCAATGCAAAAGGAAGAATGCTACTTATTGAATCACCAGCATGACTTCCTGTTACACCATATATTTTCCCTGAAAATCTCTCATTCAAATGCTGATCGAGTAAACTTCAGCTACAGCTGTTTAGCTTGAGAGATATGACAAGATCACAGCCTGAGATAATCATAGGATTTCCAGAGCGCTTCTGAACACACAAATATTTGCCAGATATTTTGTGAAGATACAATAATTCCATTCTCTGTATCAACTGCTAGTCTTAAAGTCTTTCATCTCATTACAGTGCTCCCTTACTTAAGCTGCTTCTTGAGATTCCCATCTTTTGCATGTTATAGCAATATTTGTGTACATGCAATCCAAAATCTTACTGCCACAATATTTTCAGTACAATTCTCCACATCCCAGAAACTCTGTGCTAGGACCATCACTTTCATTTTTAAAAATAATTTTGTTTTTAGTCATTCTGATTGCAGAGAAAATCTTAAAAACACAAACCAAGTACAAGCTAATATACTGATGCCTGTGCCAGTCTGAGTCTGCAGACAGCCTAACGCAATGGCTCTAAAATGTGCAAAATGCCCCATTAATCTTGAACAACGTCACATGAACTCCATAATTTTGCTGCTGTGAAATCTGGCACTTTCACAAGATGCCACAGAATTCAGCATTTTTGCTACAGTCGGGCAACTAACATTCTGTTTTCTGGTGTTCTACACTACTGGGTCTTTTCTGTAGCTGCCCTTCACCCTCTAGCTTACCATGCAAGGGAAACTTAATTGGATTAGAGTGCATGTCTCCTTGTAGTGTTCATGGAGCTGTAGGCCAATGACTCAGGGACATGAATTAACCCTAGACTTCCCTGATACCTATCAGGGGAAGAAGTTTCTAAGACAAGCTGCCTAGATAACATTGCAAGAGTTAAGACACAGAGTCCAAAGTTAAGTCACCTGAAGAGTGCACAAAAAAAAAAAAACCCTTCATCCATGAAAATAAATGATAGACAAATTTTATGCTAATGACTAATGAGTATTGTTTACCATAAGCTTTGTGGTGGGACAGGAGTGAAGTTATTTCAAAATTAACTCAAAATAAGCTATGCAATTTTCATAGCTTATTTCAAGCTATGGGTACAGTATAGACGTACCCTTATACGGTATGTCTAGACTGAATGCTACAGTGGTGCAGGTACAGTGCTGCAGCAGCACAGGCGTGGTGTAGACCCTTACTATAGTAATGTGTGATGGGGCAGTGGATGCAGCGGCCACAGCGCCGTCCGAGCCCCGCTCTCACTGGCAGCCGGAGGAGGTGTTCGCCGGGGGTAATGGGGCAGCAGCCGTGGTGGCCGCAATGCTGCCCGAACACCACACTCGCTGGCAGCCAGAGGAGATGTTTGCTGGGGAAGGCGGGTCCTCCCGGCAGCAGTATGCGGTGTGCTCTGGCGCCACCCCCAGAGCCGGAGGAGGAACGCCGACCGATGCCAGAGGTCGGGGGGCAGAGCCTCGGGATGCAAGGCATAACGCGGCCCAGGCGGGAAGGTCAAAAGGGGCCCAGGCAGAGGAGACCAGGGGAAGCGAGCCGGGCACCGGCGGAGCCGGTGTTGCAGAACCAGGAGCCCCACAGGAATGGCGGGGTGATACCGAAGCGGTGACAGAGGGAAGGAAGAGACCCAGGACAGGGTGAAGGATCCGACATCTAACCTGTGGGTTGGTGAGTTACGGGGTCCGCCCCACCAACCAGGCAGCGAAGTTTCCTCTCTGTCCTTAGGGTCCTGGGTTGGGACCTGGAGTTAGGGAGGGCCCAGGTCCCCTTCCCCTCCATTGGGGCACTTGAGGGTGTTAGAAGAGTCATAAGACTGTGGAGCAGTCTGGTGGACTGAGAGACTAAGCTGCCGATGCAAGTACTGGGATGTACGTTTGAGTGGTGGAGGGAGCACTAGGCTTGGTGACCGGAGGACGGTAGGCACGTTTGACCCCGATGATGTAGGGGTGTAGATCTGAGGGGGAACGTGTGGTGTAACAATGAAAGGAGGGCTTCAGACACTGCAGTAAATCCGCATCTCTAAGAGGTAATAGTTGGATCAAGAGAAGAACTCTTCCATAGACCTAGGAGTATTTAGGTTGACGTAATTACATTGCACAGAGAATGAAAAATTTCACAGTCCTCAGTTGACCGAACTGTGTAGTCTAGACCAGCCCATGGACTGTAATCAAGTCATCTTAATCTTTTCTTTGTAAAGCTAAATAAACAGACTTCTTTGCAGCAATCACCATAAGACATGCCTTCTAACGTGTTAATCATTCTTGTAGCTCTTTTTTTAACCCAATTTATGAACATCCTTCTTGAACTGTGGGCACCAGAACTGGACACTGAATTTGAGAAGTTGCCAAACTGGTGCCAAATATAGGGAGGTAAAATAACCATCCGCTCCTATTCAAGTTTCCACTGCCATGTATCCAAGAATTGCATTTGCTCTTTTGGTCACAACAGCACAGTGGTAGCCCATGTTCAGCTGATTATCCACTACAACTCCTTCATTTGTTTTCAGTCACTTCTTCCCAAGATAGAATCCACTATTGTATAAGTATGGCCTACATTCTTTGTTTCTATCTGCCTACAATTATCCATATTAAAACACTTTGTTTATTTACTCACAGTTTACCACATGATCGAGACTGATCTGAATCAGTTACCTGTCCTTTTCATTATTTATCACTCCCTCAATTTTTTTGACATCTGCCAACTTTATCAGTGATGATTTTATGTTTTCTTCTAGGTCACTGATAAAAAGGTTAAATAAGCATATATCCGAGCAACAGTCCCTGTGTCACACAACTGCAGACACATGCTACCAGTGACAATTCTCCATTATAGTTACATTTTGAGGCATAACAATTAGCCACTTTTGGGGCTATTTAATGTATGACATGTTAATTTTATATTATTTTAGTCGTTAAGCAAAATATCAATGGTACCAAGGCCAAAGTGTTACAGAAGCCTAAGCTTATTACACTAACTTCATTACCTTTACCTACCAAACTTGTAATCTCATCAAAAAAGACATCACATTAATTGATCGGATCTGTTTTCCATAAACCCATGTTGATTTGCATTACCTTCTTGCAAGTCTTTATTAATCAAACAGTATATCAACCACTCCATTATCTTGTCCAAGATCAATTTCAGGCTGAGAGGTCTATAATTACCTGGTCATCCAGTTTACTCTTTTAAAATATTGACACAACATCAGCTTTCTTCCAGTTTTGTGAAACTTACCCAGTGCTCCAAGATTTGTTGAAAATCAATATTAACAGTTCAGCAAACTCCTCAGCAGCTCTTTTAAAACTCTGGAATGAAAGTTATCTGGACCTGCTGATTTAAAAAATATCTTCTGTTTAACATCCTCCAGAAATATTAGTTACTATATCTTGTTTTTCCCTAATTACACAACAAAAATAGTTATTGAACACTTTTGCCTTTTCGGTGTTATTTTTGATAATTCTACTAGGTGCTATAGAGCAACTGAGAACAAATAGATTAAAGCACAGAAAATTGCTTCCTTGGGATTCAGCTTCAGTTACACTGCCGGGGGTGGGGTGGGAAGGGCGAAGGCACATGCACTCAGCACAGAGGAATTTAACCAAACTACAAAACAAAGAAAATAACCTGATCTTGTCTAATTAAACATTCCCTATCACTTACATATCCATAGCTTCAAGGTCCAGTCATTTTCTAGGCATCAGTATTCATTTTCTAAGCATGTGCATCCCTGCTTGATTCAATTAATCATTTCTGCCCATCTCCTGGTTCAAACTCACCCAAAAGATCTGTAGTAGTCAGATTTCCCTTTCAAATCAAATCTCAACTCTTTCTTCCTGTTGATTCTGCTTAGCTCCCTACCAACACTTCCTGGTTAAACACTGTTCATGGTTTAACCCTTTAGTTATTGAATGCTGGGATGTTCAGAAAAGGGTAGTAACTCTCAGATTCACTCTCTCTCTCTCATTTTTATAGCTACCTTAATTTTGCCTTTAAACCACATTTTTTTAATCAATAAGGTTCCAATTGACTGGTTATTAGGACATGGTTTTCGTTAAAAAACAGGAAAGTTGGAAATCAGACTCTAGTTTTGCATATTTGATCTTCTGTTCTATCTCCAGTCAACTGTCTTCCATTAAAACTATGTACCTCAAAAATTGGGTTCGGTTTCCAAAGTTGGGATTTTACTATCTTGAACTCATACCAGTGCCTGAACCTTTGGAGCACTGCAGTATTCAGAGGAAGACAGGGAGGAAATTTAAGGTTTTGGTATTAATACTTATAAAGATAGAGACTATTAGCTAAATGTGTATCCAGATGTTATTTTAGATTACAACTCTCCATTGGGGTTATTCAATCTGATGTTTACATACAAGGCAGTATAAAAAAATGCTCTGATAAGAAACAAAAGTACACTATGTTGTTTGTGCTGCAGTGAATATTATGAACCTGCACATTTAACATCATCTTCCTTAGAGCACATATTACTATAGATTGTTCACTTATGTTTTAGGTTAGTAAATATCCCTAGTGAGATAGTACTATACCTCTAGGGCCACATAGGCTGTGTCTACACTGGGCCACTTATTCTGGAAAAGCAGCCGCTTTTCCGGAATAAGCTGTGAGCTGTCTACACTGGCCCCTTGAATTTCCGGAAAAGCACTGACGATCTACAGTAAGAAATCAGCCGCTTTTCCGAAAAACTATTCTGCTCCCGGGCAAAAGTCCTTTTTCCGGAAAAGCTTTTCCGAAAAGGGCCAGTGTAGACAGCTTTTCCGGAAAAGCAGAAGAAACGGAAAAAGGCGCTTTGGACGGCGCGAGACCCCGTAGGAGCCCTGGACTTCCTGGTAGGGAGGCTGCTGGGCACACTTGGCAGGACCGTGCCACAGACCCTGCTGCCTCAGCTCTGCCACGTGCCCCTGTGCTGCCCAGCCACCCATCTCACGTTACCATGGCAGCTCCAGCCGGTGAGCCCCCTGCACCGCCAGCGGAGGAGGCCCCCAGGGGCCGCAAAAGGCGGGCTCCCTCCTGGACCCCCAGGGAGCTGGAGACCCTCCTGGACCTATGGCAGGAGGAGGAGGGTCTCCACGATACCAGGTCCCGGCGCCGCAATGCGGACATTTTCGGCCGCATGGCCGAGGCTCTGGCCCACCAGGGACACCCTGCCCGGAACACCGACCAAGTCCGGGCAAAGGTGAAGGAGCTCCGGCTGGGGTACATGTGTGCCAGCGAGGGGGCAGGACCAGACACCTGCCCCACTACGACCGGCTGCACGCCATACTGGGCCAGCCAGCCCCGCAAGCCCGGGTGTCCCTGTGGACACGTGCCAGCGCCCCATCGTCCGACCCACCGAGCCGGGAGGGAGAGGACAGCGGCAGCGCGTCCGGTGGAGAGGAGGCCAGCGTTGCCACCACCCAGCAGGCCCCCTCCAGCAGCTCCTCCGAGGCCGAGGCCGGGGAGGAACCCACTGGTGAGTCTTTGCAGTTTGCACTCCCAAACGGCGGGGGGCGGAGAGCGGGGTGGGGGGAGCCAGGTGCCCGGAGGGAGGAGGGGAGAGCATGTCACTCAGGCCACGTGAGCTGCACGCTGCGCTGCATGAGGCAGCAAGCAGCACGTGCAACCTCGTGCAGCCTGGTGACCGAGCGGCACGTGGCGCGGCAGGCAGCTGCAGGGCACGCCTGGGACCGTGCTGCTCACACACATTCGGCGGGACCAGGGGGAAGGGTGGATGCCGGCTGGAACCGGCCAGGGCCCCAGGGACTCAGCCCAGAGCCCCGCACCTCCGCCAAGGGTGCAGCACGGAGAACGGCACACTGTCCCATGCCTGGCTGTGAGGCACAGCCAGCTGCTCCTGGGAAAACTGCAGCGTCACAGTCCTGTGACCGTGGCCCCCCACCGAGCCCCTCGCCTGCTCCCGGTGCCTTGGCTGGTTCCCCGAGGGAAGTCCCCACTGTGGCCACACATGTCCCTGGGCTACCGGCCTTGCGGGAGGGATAGTGGGAGGGACAAGAGCCCCTGAGTTTTGCTACAAGGATGGGACACCCCCCCCACCCAGTCACTCTTCTGGTTCCGTCCAGGAGATATCCCACGCGAGGGGATCTGAGAGCCCAGACCGCCTCTGCCAGATGTGCTCCCAGGCACTGTGTGGGGATGCATCTCGCTCCTGTCAAACACCAGTGATTAGCCCAAAGCTTTTCACAGTCTCCACCGGCAGGGAGTTCCACAGGTGAACGCAGCACAAGCACCCTCCGCCTCCACGGGGCCAGGATACAGACCGGTGCTTACAATACTGGAGGGAGGACCCTACTCCAGGGGCGGTCCTCCTTGCCAACATACAACACGGGGCAGGAGGGGAACTGAGTGGGCCCAACCCACACAACTGTGGGGTCACCTGGGCTCAGGGGTGGAGGGCATGAGGTGGGGACAGTGGACGGCCTGCCTGACTGACCCATCCTTTCTTCTCTTCCTGCAGCGGGACCCAGCACCAGACCCTCCACTGTGGCAGCAGCGGCACCCCCAGCTGGCCAACCCCGGAGGCGCAGGCTGCGCAGAGGGACCAGCTTCTGCGCCGCCACGTGAATGCCGTGGAGGCCATCCAGGCCTCCATTGCTGAGCGGGTGCAGGGGGACCTGCAGTGGCGGCAGGAGGGCTGGGCTGCCTTCCCAAGAGAGTGCAGAGGATGCGCACCTCTATGGACATGCTCACGGCACATGTAGTGCACGCCATCCATTATGGCATGGCCGGACCACATGCCCCCGCCATCCCTCCCGGAGCACAGCCCATGCCCCCTCCTATCCCTGCTCCTATCTCGGCTCCTGCCCCTGTTCCTGCCCCTGCTCCTATCCCAGCTCCTGCTCCTGCTCCTGCCCCTGCCCCTGCCCCAGCTCCTGCTCCTGCTCCTGCCCCTGCTCCTGCTCCCGCCCACCTCCCAGTGCAGCCTGCCCGGACGTGATCTGCCCCGCGTGTGCAGGTCCAGCGCCGGAGGAGTGCTCGCAGGGGCCGCCCGTTGCAGTAACTGCCCCCCTCCCTGTCCCAGTTGAAGGTCTCCCCGTCCCAGTTGAAGGTCTCCCTTGTAAAAAAAAAGTTTTCTATTTTTCTGTTCATTCTTGTGTTGGTTATTGTGTTACTGTAGTAACTGTAAGAAATGATTTGAGATGCCAATTAGCCACTTAAATTTAACAGGGTTACAAACTGTGGACAACAAATTCTTTACTCTATCACCGGGGGGGCCCTTTGTAAGTGGTCATTGGTTTGTGGCGCATAAAGAAATACTGAGACTTTTCAGTAAAATGTAAACCACAAACTATATTTACATAGCTAACAAACAAGCAAGAACGGTTAGAAGATGCACACTACAGATTATTAAACATAGTCTAGGCTCAGGGAGGACAATTGGGTAGTGTTGCTGGCCACCTCAATCCTTTGGTCCTTCCAGGCCTCGGGAGAGGAACAGCCAGGAGATCCCTCGAAGACGACTGGAATCAGGTACGCTGACTTGAGCCTTCCGCACGACCCCCGAATCCTCTTCGCTGTTCTTCGGGACTGGCGATGGTGGCCTAAACCCTAGCCTAAACTAAAAAGAAAAACCCTAACTACGCCCGATTCGCCCGACGAACAGTCACGATGACGGCCGATGTGCTTTGACCCGACGCTTTACAATTGGGGGGGAGGCAAGGGGAGGGGGTGGGGAAGGGTAAGGGATGGGAGGGAGTAGTCTGGGGAGACCCAGGCGACCCTACTACGGGGCTTGGGCAAACATGTCCACCAGGGCCTCTCTGATGCGCACCGCATCCTGGCGCCTGGCGGACGGCAGCTGTGTCGGGCTGTTCCCATGTCTGTGCCTCGGCTGCCATCCATGCAGGAGGAAGGCCTCCCACTGCGCTCCACAATGTTGTGGAGCACGCAGCACGCGGCCAGTACCTCCACTGCATTCTGCTCACCCATCTCGAGAAGGGTGAGCAAACAACGGAAGCGGGCTTTTAAACGTCCAAAGGCGAGCTCCACTGGGTTTCAGGCCCGGTTGAGGCAGTGGTTGAACCGGGCCCGGTTCTGGTCCGGCTGCCCCGTGTAAGGCCGCATTAGCCAGGGCATCAGGGGTAGACCACGTCCCCGACCACGCAGATGGGCATAGGCACATCCCCGACAGTCAAGTCCCGCCGGGGGAAGTAGGTGCCCGCCTCCAACCTGCGAAACAGTCCAGAGTTGCGGAGGATGCGGGCGCCGTGTGCCCGGCCGGACCAGCCTCGTAAATGTCCAGGAAGCGGCCCCGGTGGTCCACGAGGGCCTGCAGAACAATGGAGCAGTACTCTTGCGGTTCATGAAATAGGCCGCCGATGCTCCGGGCCCGGATGGGGATGTGGGTGGCGCCCAGGGCTCCCGCAGTTGGGGAACCCGAGGGCAGCGAAGCCGCCATGGTATCATCCACGCCGCGCAGGCGGATGACTCTGGGAGCAGGACGCCGTTGATGGCGCGGACGACCTGCAGAAGGGTGCAGAGAAACACAAGGGAACACATCACATACGGCAGGGGTGAGTGTGCACTCCTTGGGCCCCCTTGATTCCCTCTGTCCTCACACACGCGCGCACACACACACACACACACACACACCAGGGACCCCCCCACAGCCCCCCCCCCCACCGGGCCTGTGCAAGGGAGGGACGGCTCAAATCCCTGGGCGACCCAGCCTGGAGTCTTGGCTGTCCCTGGGCCTGGAGTGCAGCCCTACCCCATCCCACTCTCCTGGGACTTACCTCCACGACGATCACTCCGACGGTTGATCTTCCCACCGACTGCTGTGCCACCGAGCGTAGCTGTCCGGTGTGGCCAGCTTCCACAGTGCAATGGCGACCCTCTTCTTGATGGGGATGGGTGCCCGCAGCCGGGTGGTGGCTCTCTGCAGCGCGGGGGTGAGCCAGGTGCACAGCTGCAGGAAGATCCGCTTTCTCATCCGGAAATTCCTGATCCATTGCTGGTCGTCCCATAGTCCGAGGACCAGCCGCTCCCACCAGTCGGTGCTGCTCTCAACTCCAGACGGGCCTCTCCACGGTGGGGTGCTGATGCCACAGGTTGCCAGGGCCTCCTGGTGAGGGAGTCCACGATCTCTGCCTCCTGGTCCATGAACAGCAGGGCACCGGCCTGCAGCACGAGCTGCAGGCACTTGTACAGCTCCAACAGGGGCCCGAGCAGGCACATGGCCACCCACGGCTCCATGGCAGACAGAGCAGGGCAGAAAAACCAAAACTCAGGGAAAAGCAGTTGGGGGCCAAAGGGTGGTGTCCCCAAAACTCAGAGGGCAACCAGCGAACCTGCTAAGGGTGCCAGTTCCTGGCAGAGGTCCCAAGGCATGGGAGCAGGGACCAACGGCTGTCCGGAGAGACCCCTTTAAGCACGTGTCTGAATGGCGCTCTGGCCCCGCCCCCGGAAAGGTCTGGTGGCCTTTGCCCTCTTCAAAATGGCTCGGCTTCTGCTTTTCCGAAAAGCGCCACATCGTAGACGCACTTTTCCGAAAAGCGCATCGTTATAACGGTAACTCCGGGCCAATGTAGACGCTTTTTCGGAAATACTTAAAACGGAAAACTGTTCCGTTTTAAGCATTTCCGGAAAATCATGCCAGTGTAGACACAGCCATATTGTTTCAGAGTGATTTTATATGTGTTATCACTTTCAAGTGCTACAAATGCCCCTAAAGTCAATAGTCTAGACTTCATCCAGAACTCTCTTATCTGCATTAATATTTGTTGATGTGCCTTGACATCCTGACGTGACAATCTTTTGTCTGACAATTTTCAGCTTTTCTGTCTTTCACTCTTAATGTTCTCTGCTGTGAGTTAGCCTGCACATCACTACTTATAGCACTTCAGGCAGAACTTGCACGAATGTTGATGATACATAACGGGGGTTTCAGCTGCTTCTCATTTGTTCTTAGAATGACCAGAGGCAATATTTACTGTGATTATGTAAAAATATGACTGTCCTCTTGGGAGTAGAAGTGGCAGAAAATAACTAAATATCAATTTTGAATTGTACAGCTTCTGTTTTATATAGATTATGTTACATAGCATTTGTATGCCACAGTTACAATGTTAAGAAGCATGAGGACTTCCTGGCTCCTATTCTATATTTTAAACATATTCCACCTGTAATAGCTGAACTCCCCAAACCCAGTAATTAGATTAGTTGGATTCCAATGGTTTTATATGTTAATGATTTCAAAGTAGCCAGCTTGAAATTAAAAACAGCCAAAACATATAAATTCATAGATGCCAAGACCAAATGGGATCAGTTTGATCATTATTTTGACCCCCAGTACACAGGACGTAGACGTTCTCCAAAATAATTCCTGGAAATTGTCTAATTGATTTAAAAATTCTCAGGGATGGAAACTCTACCACAACAATACTAAATTATTCTAATTAATTAATTAATTACACTTGCTGTTAAAATTTTTACACCTTATTTCTAGTCTACATTTGTTTAGCTTTAACTTCCAGGCATTGTATCCTGGAGCAACTTTTTTTGCTAGCTTGAAAAGCCCATTTTCAAATATTCATTCCCCATATAGGTACAACTGATCAATTTAACCTTCTCTTTGTTAAACTAAATATGTTGACCTCTTTGAGTTTATCATTATAATGCATGCTTTCTAATCCCTTAATCAATCTTGTGGCTCTTCTTTGAACCCAGTTTATCAACATCCTTCTTGAATTGTGGGCATCAGAACTTGACACTGAATTTCAACAGTGGTGAAACCAGTGCCAAATATGTAGGTAAAATAACCTCTCCATGCCCACTAGAGATTACACTGTTTATGTATCTACAAACTGTATTTGATTTTTGGCCATAGAATCACAGCAAGAGCCCATAGATTATTCACAACAACCCTTTTATCTTTTTTCAGTCACTGCTTCCAGGATAGAATATCCTACTTTGTAAGTATTGGCTACATTTGTTTATGTTTACATTTAGCAGCAATAAAATTAACAGTGTTGGTTTTTATCCAGTTTACCAAGTGATCCAGTGATTAACTCTGAATCAATGACCTATCTGCTTCATTAATTACTTCACCCCCAATTTTTTGGCATATGAAAACTTTTTCAGTGATAATTTTCTGTTTTTCTTCCATAAAAATGTTAAATAGTGAAACATCAAAAACCAAACCCAGCAGGATGCCACTGAAACCACATCTGTTTGCTAACAATTAACCAATAATGATTCCATTTTAACACCTAGCAGTTTTTAATCCATTTAAAGTGACATAGTAATTTTATATCATTATAGTTTTTAAATTAAAATGTTGTACAGTACCAAGTCAAAATGCTTACTGCAGGGTAAGTATATTATGTCAACATGATTACCTTTATCTACTAAACTTGTAATCTCATCAAAAGAAGATTTCATATTAATTTGACCTGGTCCATTTTGCATAAATCCAGGTTGATTAACATTAATTACATTACCCTTATTGAATTCTTTATTAATCAAATCCTTTATCAGCCACTCCATTATCTTGCCACAGACAAATGTCAGGCTCACTGGCCTATAATTACCCAGTCATCCCACTTACCCCCCTCCCTTTTTTTTTAATTGGCACAATATTATATTTCTTCCAAATCTTCTGGATTTTACCCATTGCTCCAAGACTTATTGGAAATCACTATTAATGATCCAGTTTTAAAACCCTGTTATGCAAGTTACCTGAACCTGCTGATTTTAAAATATCTTAATTTAATAACTGCTGTTTAACATGCTCCAGAGGTCCCAGTGGAATGGAAAGATGGTTATCATCATCATACAATGTGACAAGATCATGTGTTTTATCCCCAAATATTGATTGAAAACTTGTACCACTTTTGTATTATAATTGTAATGGACCCACGCTATTATCAAGATACTTTTTGTTCCTAATACATTTTTTGGAAAAAAACCCTTGTGTTGTGTTAAACTTTATGAGCCTGATTGTGCATTGTGTATTTTTGCTTTCCTTATCAATTTTCTACAGTTCCTAACTTGTGATTTACATTTATCATCATAGCTTTCCCCTTCTTCCATTTGTTATACACATATTTTTATTTATTTTTATATCTGCCTACATTTCCACTCTTATTGAGTTCAGGATTTGTTTGTTTATCTCTTTTAATCCAGAATAGACTTCTCCCTCATTTGTGGCTTTTTAGGTTCTTAATAAGATGTTCTTAAATTATTTCCAACTATCATTCATCTTTTTTCTGATTAAATACTACTTTTAGTTGATTTGACTCATAATTTTCATCATTTTTGCAAAATTGACCTTATTAAAGCACTAAGAGTGTGCGTGTACACCTATACACATACACACACACACACACACCAGTGGGGTGTGTGTATGTCACAACTGGCAGGGGGGACGAAACATCAGTTATGTCAACATTCGGTGATAATTTTCCCCTAGACTGTTAGCATCCCCATTTTTTTCTACAACTGGCTCTTTAAATACAACCTGTACGTCTCAAGAAAACTTACTGATAATACAGTAAAACTCCAATAGTCCGGCATCCAATAGTCCGGCACTCCTGATAGTCCGGCATCAAAATGGCAAGAGCCTAGTGAGTGAGCTTCAGCAAAAAATGAGTCACAAGGTAACAGCAGCAGCAGCTGAACTGAGCAAAAGGGTAAAAAGGCTTAAAAACTAAAACATTACAGTATACTGTATACAGTATGTACAATAAAAAGGGTTAAGAACACTTTATATACAGTATATAATGTATACAGTATATATATAACCTGCTTATAGTACCTCCTGATAGTCTGGCATATCTGATTATCCGGCACCACCTAGGTCCCATAGGTTCCGGATTATCGGAAGTCTACTGTAATAGCAGCATCATTTAATATTATCATCAATCATCATCACCACCATCACCACCACAACTCTGTTCTGGACAATCCACTGGACTGACGGATATAACAGAACATCCCAGAGGTAAAGCAAAAAGTCATGGGGTTTTCCAAAAGAAAACTTAGAACATAGTGTGAAGAGTAGCTGTGATTGCAATGTAAGGACGTAGGTGTGACAGCAGAGACCAAAAATCGGCCTCAGTCTTTTATTTGCCTTTATAAGGAGAACAGCATGCACATTTTGCAGCTTCTCAACACTATATCTGGGTTTTATTTTTCTACCTGCCTTTTCCTTTGTGTATCAAATGCTGTGTATATTTTCAAAGTATGTCATTAGTGCAGGGCAAAATTTTTCAGATTATTTTTTTTTCATCCAAAAATGCAGATCTAGATTCACTGATTCATTTTGTGAATTAGTGTTTAAAAAAGCTGAAAAATTGAAACTTTGTATTTCAACACTTTTGGAACAAAATATTTCAATTTTTGGATTTGCAATTATTTTTTGTGTTCAATTTTACTTCAATTTTATTTTTTTTTTAAAGTAATACAAACCCCCCACAAATTAAATAAAATATTCTATTTTTGGTCTGAACAAAACAGAATTTTTTTTGTGTGCAGTTTGACTGATGAACCAGCTCTTTGCAAAGTTCTGCATATCACTGCTGTGGCCTCTGATGGTTAAATTTGTCAGCTCTCGTTCAATATTCTACTACTTCCCTACCTTACACGTTTAATCTCAGCTAAACATTTTTCATTTGTAAGCATCCACTGGCTCTAAAATTATCTTTCCTCTTTCTCATTTATCATACTACTTAATACAGCCTTAACTTTCAGAAGCCATCAACATGAGACAGAGAAGGGCAACCCTCAAAATAGACTGTATGAGCCACTTCAACAATGTGAGTTAACATTTGTGATTCCAGAACTCTCAAATTTAGGTGAAGAAATTCTGCCATGCCTACTGAGAGAGGTACAATAAGGAAACACTCAGGCTCATGAACATGCTTGAGTCTGCTCTGAACATGTTAGAGCACAAAGATGACCAGGGGATTCATGAAAAACTGCACATAGCTGATCTTGCAAGTGAATGTCCCCCTTCAATCGTTTAACCTACATAACTACACAGCTGGCCCAGAGGGAGTACTGCTCTCATGTCCAACATGGCCAGGGTAGCAGTAAAGTGCTGTTAGAAAAGCACTAAGCTAGATGGCTCAGAGAGGCAACCAAATCAGCAAAGTTTTTCAAATGGTACCATTTCAGGTGGTGATTTGTACTAATTGTGAAGGCAATAAAGGGAGTGTCATACAGGGGGTGTTCCTGCTACAGAGGTTCTGAAGAGGAGAGTGGATTGTATTCAGTGGTGGCCCGTCAATACAGGCAAACTAGGTGGTCGTCTAGGGCTCCAAGATAAACAGCCATTGAGGGCTTTGGAGGTGGGGGCGCCGATTGCGCGCCGATTGCGTGTTTCGCCTAGGGTGCCAGTTGCCGGCAGCTCGTCTAGGGCCACTCCTGATTGTATGGGTAACAGTTAAAATATATGTACAGCAAAAGATGGATTTCCAGTATGCAATGCATTCATGAAGCATTGAAAGTTTCTGAGAAGGCCAAAGTCTGCATGTGCCTTTTCTCCTCTTCCCCTCCATTCCTCAAGGATCTTCTGTCACTTGATGATTTTGTTCCAGGGATGAGGACAGACTTGCCTGGCCTTTGGGCTACCGGGCTACCAAAAGAGGCAGGGCTTTGGATGGCACGGGAGAGGCTGGGGCTAGCCTCCCCCAGCTAGCGCCTTCAGTGCCCCCTGAACCACTTCTCCCAGGGCTCCAGTGGCAATTTAAAGGGCCTTGGTCTCTGGCCACTGCTGCTGCTACTATAGCTGTGGCAGTTGCTCGGCTCCTGGGCCCCTTTAAATCACTGTCCTTCCCTCATTGGTGCCCCTACTTTGCCCATGCAACATTTGGTTAGAGAACACTGATTCTTGCTCTGATCAGGTGCAGATTATCCCTCTATATGACTGTCCTTTGGCTTTCTGCTTAGTGCCATTTTGCTATGGGCACACTAGAGTTCACAGTGACAGGGATGTTTTAAAATGTACTTTTTATCATGACGTTTCAATGTGAGGCGTGGGAAGAAGGTGACTTAGTTTGGGGGTTTGGACTGACCAGAGCTTCCCCACTGCTGAAGTACACTGCTAAGCTCAGACAGGCAGCTGAGAGAGGAAGGGTTTGCCCCCTTGTATGCCAATGATAGCTATTTGCAACATGTATCCCAAATTTCCCCTGAAAGGCATTCTAATGGCACTGTGTGAACATGCCATTGCGAACAGCTTTTTGGTAAACTTGTGGGCTTATTGTCAAAGCAAGAGCAAAAGAGTCACAAAGGCAAGCAGGCATGTGTCCCTGATTAGTAGTCCTCAAGAAAAAGACCTCACATAGACCTATCCCTCAAAGATGGAAGCATAAGGTAAGGAAGTGCTGCACTTGGAATCGGGGATGCAGTGTGTGTCAAACACAATTTTTAAGGAGCACTGTGGGGAAAAAAAATTGACATTGAAAGTTCTGACCATTGTAGAGGGGGTTGATATTTTTTAACACTTCAAAAATTGTGATGAATTTTTATAAGCTTGATGTTTCCAAAATATAGAAAAAATGAATATTTTTCCAACAACTTAATTTTTTTTTAAATTACTGAGTATTTTAAACCACTTCTGTATTATTGAACAAACTGCTATGGTAGCCAGGGTCTTACCTCCACATTTTTCTGCTTCTCAAGGGCCAGATCTAGCTATTGTTACCCACAAGGTGGTAGCTCTTTATTCTTCAAATAGTCTAATTGAAACTAATGGGACCATTCTTATAATAACGTGTTATTCATCTTGAGTGAGGTTATCAGACACTAGTCTTGCATTAGCAGCATGACATATAGGCAAGGTTGGGAAATTTCATACCAATCTAAGGTAAAAAACTAGAGTTTAATTTACATTTATTAACAGAGCAAATGGAAACATTTTAGCTCAGCTCATTGTTGATGCCATATCAAACAATTACTGCTTCTAAGAAAAAAATGAAGTGGAAGAGAACAATGGCAACTGTAGAATATTTTGCATCCTTTTTCAACATCTTACATGATATTTTTGCACTATATGGAGAAAAAAATTCCATTGTCCTATAGATTTCAGTTTCATATTGGCAAAGCCCTTAACATACCATATATATTACATCCAGTGCAAAAGGATGTTTGTAATATTACTTTGTTCTACAGATACTGGTGAGGCTGAGCTTTGGTTATTGGTGATGCTGTATGTGAGATACTGTATGGAATATGGGTGGCCATTTATAACATTACTGATACCAATATTTCAACATTTCAATGAATCTTACAAGATAAGTGATATAAAGTCTCAGCAGAAAAGTAATGCTTTACTAAATATGATACTCTTTTTATATGTATGTATCAGCTTCATATAATTATTTATCATATATATGTTGCATATTTGCATATTACACTTATGCTATTTTTCTGGGCAGCACCCCCACAACACTCTCACACAGATTGGCATCAGCAGCATCCAGCCTGGTTGACAGCCCATCAAGGGCAATCAACAATACAATGAATCCATTGAGAAAAGCTGGGGAAATGTCTATGAGTCAACAGGACATGTAGGGACATGCTTATGGACAGGGGACTTCAAGTATTTTTTCATGTCCATGTTCTGTAAGTCTGTGTTAGGGACAAAGGATGTACAAGCCACGTGATAAGAGATATAAAAAGGCACATCTGTTTTGTCTTCATTCCTGCTTTGCACCCCGGGCAGGATGAGGGTAACTTCTCTACAAACTAAAATGGACAGATTAATGGATAGATAGATCCATCAAATTGTGTCAATTTGTTCCAGAGGGACTTCATAAACTAGTAGACTCACCAGTGCTTCTAAAAATCTGATATATGGACTCTGAAGTTATATGTATACAACTGATTGCTCAGAGCACTTAACAACTCTTTTCTCTTTCTTTTAAATAAAATCTTTAGTTTGAGATACTAAAGAATTGGGAGGCAGCATGGTATTTTGGGTAACAAGAACATTTTCTACAGTGAATTGAGTTTTAAATAACTTCTCACTTTATTGCACCTCTTCACGGATTGGGATTGAGAGACTGGAATGCAATAAAGGTATCTAGGTGATATCCTTTTTCAAGCTTCTTAATAGCCAGTGTTGTGCATCAGGAGCACAGTTTTGTGAATCTAACTATAGCATTAGCCACTGGGTTTGGGAGAGTCTGCTCTTCTTTTTCAGTCCATCCTGATCTTGGGTATATTCAATATGGTCTGCCCAAGGGCAGTGTTTCTCAACCAGTGGTACGAGTACCCTTAGGGGTATTCAAGAGAAGTCTGGGGAAGAGTACGTCAACACAACTGAAATTTGGAGAAAACTGCATTTTTGTTTTAAGTTTTACAGCGCTTTGTTATTTTTGTACTTTTTACACCCATCGCCTGCCCAGCTATGATTAAGTTGTTTAAACAAATGTGTTGCAATGGTAGAAAAAATGTTGTGTCTCTGAAAATGGTAGGTACTGGGAATACTTATAATTTTGTTTTTAATAAAAGGGGGTACTTATAATTTTTTTAAAAAAAGGGATACTTTATAAAAAAAGATTGAGAAACACTGCCCTAGGGCACCTTGGATCACAATCATCTTTTAAATGAATGTGAGTTCACATAAACTGAAAGTTTAAGATATTGATTTTAGGAGAAATTCCTTTGTAAATAGTACTTATGCAAGACAGAATGATTATCTTATTAAAAATGGTAGCCCCACTGCTTATCTCAGTGGACACTAGAAAGCAGGTATGTAAGAGTATGTCTACATTACAGGACAAAGTCGAATTAAGATACGCAACTTCAGCTACGTTAATTGCGTAGCTGAAGTCAAAGTAACTTAACTCGGATTTTGGTGCTGTCTACACTGCAGGAAGTCGAAGGAAGAACACTCTTCCTTCAACTTCCCTTGCTCTTCATGAAAGCAGGGTTACCCGCATCAAGTGGTGTGCCCCTCTGACTTCAAATTAGCTGTCTTAACTTGACCACTAATTTGAACCCTGGAAGATCCACAGTAGCAGCTTCAATCTTCCCCTGTAGTGTAGACATAAGAGACTAATTCACTCTTTTTTGTTAGCTAATCCAAGTAGCATTCTACGACTAAATTTGTAACATTAGACAATTTCTCTGAATATTGTAATAAGACTGTGATTGTTTCCCAAGCAGTAGAAACATTACCAGAAGCAAACAGACATAATTTGCCCTGATACTGTCCCCATCTGTTATTTGCTCAAATGTTACTGCAGCCAGAGGGGTGTGGATTGATCTGTCAGATTTAAAGATGTCATCATTGCCACAAACAATTTCTGAGGCTACATTTTTAAAAACTGTGAAACTCAATATTCTTTCTTTGATATAAAAAGACTTTCATTTATGATTTAGAACATGAGAAAATGGGAAATTTATTGAAAATTAATAGTTTGATGGTGTTGCATAAGAACAAACACTCTCCCCACCACACACACACACTTTTGTTTGGGCAGAGGGCTAATATGTTTTTTTCTAACATCTGTTTTTGACCAAATATAATGGTCATTATTGGTGTGGTTAGTTGTTTATCATTGCATATTTGTAACGTATTTGTGCATTAGCTTTGAACCAAGATATTTTCATTTATGTTCACAAACCTTAAAATGTCTCTTTTTGCAAAACTTTTATCTGATGAAATATTTTCTGAGACTATTCATGTAAACAAATCCTCCTACAGAAAGTTGTCATGTGGCTATCTTGGGAAAGTCTTGGTGGATTTGGAGTAGAAAAGCAAAACAGAATAAGAGTATAAGAGGGATAAAATGTAGGAGATAAAGGGCATTGTGGATGTGATCCTGCAAAACTCCCATTGACTTCAGTGGTGGAGGATTAGTTCCGGTGGCACCACCAACTCAGCAACAGTGACAGTGATGTTTGCCCCATCTGGTGACATTTCAGGAAGTTAAAACATAGGCATGTATGTGAAGTATGGCTAGAAAGACCGGCAGGGATAAATTCTTTGTGAACTAGTGCCCTTAACATGATGGCACTGGATCGTGTCCTGTATAGCATCTTGCATTTTTTGGGAGCTGCCACTGCTCAGGGTCCACTGAGCCTCTCAGCACCCAACAATGTGTACATCAAAAACCTAGGAGGAAGTGGGGCTACACTATCTGGACATGATATAAGAGGACCTGCTGCCTGTGTTTAACAACCTGTCTGAAGTAAGACTGGTCCCTTGATACACTGTTTGCTCTCAGTGCCAGAGAGCATATGGAAAGAGGGAGAAATCTTTTAAGGAGAGGACCTTATGGGAGACCAACATGTGGGGAAAGGGGTCTCTGTGTTACAAGAACAGTAGGGCACGAAAATGGCAAACGTGAGACTTTTCCCATTGAATCAAGGAGAGGTTCAATAGTGGCAGATACCACAGCTCTCTTTGTTGTAGGAATGAAGGGGTAGAAGAAAAAGGGGCAAAAATCTAGCAGAGTTGGGTGAATAACAGCTGACTTTTCTGAGTATGTGAATTTTGCAGTGCAAACCCTGGTGCATGAAGACACCCTGCAATACAACTGGAATACTGTTTTGAGGATTTATGCTAGAGGACTGCTCATTCAATTCATTCAGCAATTTAACCCTTCAGAAATGGAATGTTTTTAAGGGAACAAGCCAGAAGCTTGAGCTAGGGCTGTTTCTTGGAGGGAGTTCTGATGTGCTCCAATTTCCTTCTGCGAGGACCTCTCCCTGATCCCTGGCACGTGCACCCCATTTTTCCTGCCTCTTTTCAACCAGTGAAAGTATTGGTTTGTTTGGGGGGCATGGTTGCAAAGGTCAGAAAGGAACACAGTGCAGAGACAGAGTGTATGACTGCCGAGGGCTAAACTGACTGGGAGGCTATGAGGAATGCTGAGGCCTAGCTGGAGAGGAGGAACACGAGGAATGCATTCTAACACAGGCACTCTGTTATAGGGTGTGAGAATGGATAAAAAGCAGAGAATAAGTAAATTTCTCCTCGGTGCTCTGAGGGTTGTCCCCACTGATAGAAGTGATTCCCCTAATTATGGCGGCAAATACTAGCTGTAAAATACCTTTAGTTGAACAACTGGTTTTGTATAATAGTATTGATAACGCCCGTTATGTTACAAACCCTCTTCATCCAACTGCTTCGTGGCACTTCATCACTACAATGTTGCCCTTTAATCATTTTAAATAAAACTGAGTAAACCTGATAATTTAGCAGCATAACTTGCACGAGCCTATCCAGACATAATGCAATAAGGTTGGGAACACTGTGCAGCGCCAGCTCTCCCTTCTTTACTCGGACTGTGCAGTTACTGAAGTCAGTGGGAGTGTTCCCTGGCTAGGGAGTGCTCAATTGTACACTTTAAGTGTAGACTTAAAATGGTCACCAATAAAATGTCACCATACTAATCACATACCCTACAGTGATCATATTTTCTTTCTCTAAGTAAATCATAGAAAAAATAACAAGTTAGCTTCTAGCCCAGGGATGGGCAATAAGCAGCCCATGGGATGGATGCGGATAGCCAGGGTTAGCCTCGGGTTGGCCACTGAATGTTTTTTTTACCTGCACATCCACAAGTACAGCAGTTCGCAGCTCCTGTTGACTATGGATCACTGTTCCCAGCCAATGGGAGCTGCAGGAAGTGGTGCAGACTGGGACACTGCTTCCCACAACCCCCATTGGCTGGGAATAGCAATCCATGGCCAATGGGAGCTGTGCACACCCATACCTATGGATGCATAGGTGAATAAAGCATCCAGCAGCTCTGCATCTGACCTGTGGGCTGCTTATTGCCCCTCCTTCCCTCCCTCCCCACTCTAGCCAATTGATGTAAACTATTTACTGAAATTGCTAGGAAGAGAATGGTATCGTCCTATCATCTCCTTTTAAATGGAGCAATGTATCAAGATTTATAGTCACAGCAAGACCATGAAGAATTTATGAAAAAAGGAATCAGATCCATTGTTGTCCTTCTTGGCTGAAAGGCCAATAGCTGGAACATGTAGGATCTCAGCTTTAGGTGGGGAGGGAAATACACCCACAAACATTTTCAGAGGCCCTTTTCATCAAACTATTCCGAGCAATCAGGAAGAAATGGAATCATTAACAAGCATCAACAGAGGCTTTAAGCAAAGCAGAGCCTGAAGCATATTATGTTTTCAGTGTCATTTAGCGCATATATACTGCGCAAACACTACCTTGTAATGCAGATCAGTGAAAGGAATAAATCATACTAAGAAAACATTTTCAGGACATCAATCACTATTGCATTTGTTTTCATTATGTGCATGCTAATGGGGAATTGGAGATACCTAATTACTAGAAAACATTCATACTCAACTGACAGTATATAAAAGGCATCATGCTAATACTTTATTAATTGCTACTAAGTAGCATTTACCGCTCAGTTCCCTGCAGCAGTCTACTTAAATTAGTTCACACATGTACTGATGGACCATATCCTTGCAATCACAGACGTGAAGTTTTAGAAATGCACATGCAAAAATAGATGTGCACATTTGCATAAACTCAGCTGAGGCGCAAAAATACCTGAATACATATACGCCAGTCTTGGCTTGCCCATGAACAGAGGCCAGCAGTATCAGTTGACGAGTATTAGAGCTACTCACATAGTATTTGCTGAATTCATTATTCCATTTGTTATTCATCATTGCCATTTTTTCATTTAGTATTTTTTTTCATGAATCAATTTTCTGATAACCAGTAAGCTCTAACAAGTTTTTAAAATGCTAAGCAAACACCAGTCTAGGAGGCAGTTTTAATTCTTCTCTCTCATTATCCCATGTTCTGTAGATATGAAGGGTAAATGCTCATTTTAGTTTTCAAAAGTTGCAGTGGAGAAAAGAAAAGAATGGGGATATTCAGAAAATCAGGCGCTTGCACTTTAGTTGTGTTGTATCATTCTTTTAAATATCTCCTGGAGATGGCATTGTACTGCTCTGAATCACCAAAGCATGTCATGATGACTATGTGAGCCATTAACAAGTAAGAATGTTGCTAATGAATGCAGACATAGTAAGATTCATATTATGATTCTGAGGGAGTAAGATAACCATGTTCTCTTCTATTACATGAGTGACGAGGAGTCCTGTGGAACTCATCGTCGCTTTTGCAGATTCAGACTAACATGGCTACCCCTCTGATCTATTACATGAGTTATTACTGGTGAGCCATGAATTGGTACTTGGTATGACACTTAGCACATGTACTCTACAGTTATTTCCCCATTTCACAACATTCACTGGGAGTATTCACCACACCTTGACATTAATTCCAATTGTTCAATGTGTTTCAGCCATCTGTGTCCAGGGTTGATTTGTTGCACTAATGACTTTAGCTAATCATATTTCACTAGACAAATATAGATCCTGATCCAAAGCCCACTGAATTTCCTTGATTTCAATAGGAACAATCCAACTATCACTGAAGTCGATGAGAGTTTTTTCCATAGACCTCAGTGGAAGCTGGGTCAAGTCCTTAGTTCTTTTCTTGCAGGGTTTGCTACACTGCATACTACTCAGTTATCTATTTCATATGGCTGTATCACCAGATCTCTGTGGTCACACTATTCTCTCCACACTAGAACTAAAACAAATCAAATTCAGTGTGAACCAGCTCAGACTCTATTTCAGTAAGCACGCACGGAGGGCCCAATTTTGCTTGCATTGAAGATAATGGCAAACCAGTGTGGTAAACCTTCAAGAGCAGGATGTGTTCAAACCTTCAACTGTTTTCTAGAAACAGAAGTTTCCAAGTTTACCACTGACAAAACCCACCACCCTTATTTGTGATACCCATACACAATCATAATCAGCAGGAAAGCACTTCACCATCATTTCCATCATGACAAGAACTTAAGCCTGGCGATAAATTCCCCCCTGTAAGTGTGAGTGCTACTGATCTTAGCTCTGGTTTTGTTACACATTGTTACCAGATTTGCCCAATACTCTGGGGTATGCTCATTTATCAGGGTTACTCTTATGGGACTGGGGGAAGGTTAACAATTCTATCAGTGTGCTGTTTGTGCTTACTTGTGCTCTCATATGCAGCTGAATTCTCCCTGCTGCCAATTCCCCCTCCCACTGGAGCTCTCCTGCAGGAACTAGGTTCCTCAGGATGGGGTTACCACCTTAGCAACACACACAGACGCTCACACCCACTAACAGAGCACGTCTGAGAGGACTGGGTAATCAGCACTCACAAGCTGACCCCCTCATATGTCCCTGGACTCAGCTGGCTGGGTTTCACACAATGCCACACTGCACCCTCATGTGCCTTTGGACTCAGTGGGCTGGATTAAACAGCACTTTAAGCTGCCATCCTCATAAGCCCCCAGGTTCAGCACTTCCCCATCCCCACTTTCACCCCACAATCATTCACTGGCAAACCACACGATGGGCAAACCCCACAGGATTTTGGGCACTACAGGGATCTTTAGCTTGGGTACAAGAAGCGTTGTTGCAGAGCGAATGGGAAGCTAAACAACACCTCTTAAGGAAGAGTGAGCAAAGAGAAAGAAAGAGAGAAGCAACCAGCTTAACAATGAAAGTTATTTATTTCTGAGTAGTGCATAGATATCAAAAAGTTACAATATTAAATCTAAATTGAAACTGATTACAAATGTTAGGTAACCATATAACAGTTTACATAGGGCAGGGTCAGGAGGCTATGCTTAGAGAGGTAGTTGATGGGAGGAGAGAGAGAGAGAGAGAGAGAGACCTCACCACTCCATGGAGCTTGCACTGATCGGGGGTCCCAGATGATGATGGTAGCCGGGGGTCCAGAGGGCAGGAGACAAGCAGAGCAGAGCCCCCAGCACGATCAGACAGGAGATGAAGAAGTCTCAATGGAACTGATGCAGTTTAAATCCAGGTATCAGAACAGTTTTTCTTGGGGCAAGGATAGGAGTTTTATAGAGATAGTTCAAAGAGAAAGAGGAGAGACAATAGAGATTGATCACCCCTGGTTATGGGTGATGTTCCTTGAACGAGCTCACAATGCAACTAGGCAGTTTCAGTATTTTAGATGTCAATAGGATCGTTACTAGAATTGGTCTGATAATGACTAATTTGGGTGTGAGCAGGCCTGGGTTCATTAGCATCTGGAGTAGAGATTTCCCATCAGGCAGTGCTTCTCTGCTTTCGGTATCCCATAGTTCACTGCGGTTCCTGCCTTGGAAGAGCTGCTCTCCATTCTGTATGCTAATGAGATGTCCCTCTGTTCCATCTTTAATGCAAATGAGGCTGGGGTGTTTCCTTAATTGTATCACCCTTATCTGAAGCAGTTTAGGTGTGTCTTCCCCAGCCTTTTCATTGCTTTGTCTTTGATTCTAGCAGAGGCCTGAGGGAGGGGGATGGTTTTCCATGAATGTCACTCCCTGGCTCTCCAAGAGCACAAGGCTGACAGGTGACCATGTTCTGGTTCCCCAAGAATCACAGAGCTGGTGGGTAACAACATCATAGATGTTTTCCAGCATTAAAATGAAGGCAAAGCTATCCAGCTTTAAAAAAAATATATCTTCATAGACACTTAGGCTTTAATTTGTGGGAAATGACATAATTTTAATCTAGATAACCCATTTCAACTGCTCCACATCTAACATACTTACTCAATACTTATTGGCTTCAGCAAGCCAAGAAAGGCAACAGTAGTGCTGGAAAAAAAAAAGGAAATAAAAAGTTCAGCCTTTTTTCATTAGATGGGAAACAAATAGATTTATGATTTCATCAGAGAAAAAAATATACACCGAAGACTGTTTCCCTGATGCTCTCTGAATGTATATTTGTTAACCAACATGAAACTGTCTTCAGCCATCCACGTGTGACATAAAATCTGAATTTAAAGAAAGAAACCACTTGACTCCAGAACATCAGGAAATAGTGACTCAGAAATAGTAGAAACTGTGCAGTTCCAATAAGCTCAAGTTTAAAAATAATTGACAAGAGGACAGGGCTCTTTTTTGCCTTTAATAATAATCAATGCAAACTCCAGGGTTTGGAGGGAAACACAAGTTTATGTTTCATATCGGAATGCATTAGTGAACTTGTCAGGAGTTACCTTAGTTACGGCGTAATGAGCCCAGCCCCACTGAAATCAATAAGTATGAATATGGTCAGACTATGTCCCAGGGTACCGATATCAAACAGCACAATAATCCTTTTGACTTTCTGAAGTTTTGCTATGGAAACAAGCATGTATGTTGCTTCTAGAAAGATATAGTACATTGTGTAAGAGTGTGTAAAAAGTCAGTGCTATTGAAGTTGATGCTAAATTTGTCATATAACATCCTGGGCCTAACTATATCAAGTTCGGGTCACTCTGGGCATGCTAAGGGACTATAAAGCTACCCCTTAACTGGGTCATTGAGGATAACAGTGCCCTGGTGGAAAGTCTGTTGATCATGGAGCTAGCTCAGCTAGCCTTGCAACACAAGTCAGTCCCTCCCCACCTCCTTATAGGGAGGAAAAAAGGGGATGGGCCAGAATTATTCATGGTGTGCCAGCAGCAGGGAAGCTGTCAGCCTCACTGGGCCCCTAGGCAAAGAGAGGAGTAGGAGGGTGACTCTGCTCCCAGAAAGGGGGGGGTGGGGATCAGGTGGAAGGGGTGGGACCGAGGGCAGCTTGCTCTGAGCATGCCTGGACCACAGCATGCCCTGCCCCAACCTTCAGTGCTGCCTAGAACGTGATGCCCCTGACTCCCCCAGGAAGCCCTAAGAGCATCTCAGAGCATGCTGTGCAGCACTCTGGCATCAATGTAAAGGGCTCAGGGCTCTGGGCATCTCTGCTGGCTACGGTAGTGGCAGTGGCCAGAGCCCCGGGCTCATTTGAATTGCCAGGCCCAGGAGTGGCTGCCCTTTTGCCCCCCTCCATCAGTGTGTCTGGCTAACTTAATAGTGTCTAGTGGCTGTTACAGCCCTATAAACTGCAGCTGTGCTGAGACTATTCTGTCCTATGCTGGTGGCCAAACAGGTTTCTGAATGACTTTTAAACAGAGAGCCTGCAAAGGGAAAGAACAGGCACCTTTTGCCCTTCCTTGGGTTTTGCACACAACTGAGTTCAGCTGGACCTCAAGGACCAGTGCAATGGAGATCTCCATACCCTTTGTTCCTACCACAGGTTTTTCTGTTGGAGATGATATGGACTGTTATGAACATTTGAAAATGTAGGACTGAATTGCACAAAAACTCCCATAAGGGCACTAGCTGTGAATGGGTGACATATGCAAGTTGTTAGCGATGCAGTGATTTTGATAGAGGAATTAAGATCTGCTGAAGCAGCAGGAGAATGCAGCTCCTAAAGCAAGCATCTGGTCAGTTCAATTTGTGAAGTGCTTATTTTCTGCAGAACCTAGTTCTTGACTTATGTGGAAGCAGAAAGGAGAGGAAAAATTGACAAGGTTGATCAATTAGGCTGGTATAAGGTCACAGGGAGTATTAAAAACTAGGAGCATGACTTTGAACTAGATCATAAATAGAGTGGGGAAGTCAATACTATTGTTGATAAAGCCATGTTTCCATATAAGAGGAGGTCAGCACTTGCTTCATGTCTAGAGATCATAGACTCATGGAGACCATGAAAAAAGGAAGCTACAATGACCAAGATAAGAAAAGATAGGGACATACGCTCTGATGAAATCATTATGTAAGTCAAGGCAATGGCTGACCTGGACATAGTTGTGGAAGTGGTGACCCACAGGTTTTCAGACTGACATCTAGGAGGATCAGGAAAATATAATGTCAAGGTTACTGTTAGTGAAGGGAACAGTGAGGTTGACTGAGGGCACACAAGAACAATAATATGTCACTTCAAATATCCAATTTTGGATATGACAAGAAAATTTCAACAGTCTTCCACTGTCTATGCACTGAGCAATACACCTCCCACAAATAAACAAATACTTATATCTATACTTCAAGTAAACAGTGGAAGACTTATTGCCTCCATACCAAACAAGATCTACTGCTGGCAGGACTAAGGAAAGCTATTCTTTAATGTTATTCACACTGCCGAACATATAATTTCACACTTCCCTTCAAAGCCCATCCCCCTTTTCCATAGCAAATTGCCATACCTGCTTTGCTTTCCTGTACAGCTCCTATCAAGATTTAGATTTAAATTGGCCTGTAATAGATCAAGGAGGGCTTCAAAATATTGGCAAAGCCTTTACTGATTAACCTGAAAACAAAATGTCACACTCCTTAAGTCATAATCTCAGTACAGAGCTGTCTGTTCCTGGCACAATTTAAATTCTCATTTAGTATGACAGCACTTGGTCATAGTCTTGTCTAATTTACTCTCAATTAGACCATTATATAATTAAATTCCACCAGAACTATTGGATTATGTCACAGTTGACTAAATTAAAGAGTTTATGTTACCTTATTTGTTCAGAAGCAGGAGAAAAATAACCTAAATAAATCTCTTCATTTCTTTGTTATGAGAAATGAATAAATAACTCTGGTGCCAGCACACATTCAAGCTTTCTCAGAAAAAGCACAACAAATCATTCTTCTCTCTTAACTGTGATGCTTCAATCAGTTCCCAAGGTGCTTGCTGACCCTTGTTTCATGTTCTTTCATTCATCATTTACTTCTTTCTCACGTTTCATAATTTGATATGGCATTTTGAAAGAAAAGTAGGGTCTGGAGGTGAGTTAGTGGTATGCAGTGGAGCTGCTGGCCCTGGCCTATTTTGACTGTGAGGAGGAAAGAAAGGAAGGGAGACTAATAGTCAAATATGGAAAATAGCATCACTCTGTGATAAATCTATCACTTGGCTTTGTAAAATCCCCTCATATTTATGCAGTTTTATGTCAGTTCTTCATATTACTAACAACCCTTTAAAATGAATTCCTTTCACTACTACCAGCATCATTGTAATCACATGAATTTTCCAGTATACAGCTGATGTGATTAGTTACAAAAATGTTTTACCTTTGTGAAAGACAGTTTATCACTGTAAGCCGTTTGCCAGGTGGAGTCAGCAGCGACCAGGGCCAGGCTCAATATCCAGGGTTTCCTTTTCAGCAATACAACACAAAACTGGCTTGAGGCTCCACCCAATAACCTGGGAAAATTATACACCACCCTTCCAAGGGGCAATATTTTCCCACTTACAAGCTCAGAGTCTGAGTGTAGAAAAGAAACTTTTAATGAAAGGAGAGAAGTCAGTCACTTGACATTACTTAGGGAAAATGCCACAAGCACAATTAATAATCATAGAACAGTAAGTAGGACACCCACCATGGAGTGTGGGGGTCAGTACCTTCTGCCTCATGTTCTTGAGTTCTACAACCAAAAGTTCCTGTTCTGTGCCCCTCTCTGATCCCTGACCACCTCCAACTCAGAGTGGTTGTCCTGGGTCAGGGAGGACCTAAGATTCCAAGATGCATCTGTGTTAGTTCACCTCCCACCCGAGGAAGCAGGCATCTTATTTCACCATCTGAGTGCTTGCTCTGGCTGGCCAGACGCACCAACCACAATTCCTCATTGCCAGGCTGCCCTGCCAGCTGGTCCAGCTAGCCAACTGCTTGCCACTTTTTCTGGCTGGCCATCAGTTACCTTCTGCCTTTCTGCTGTGCCTCTGTGGTGAATCTGAGCTTTCAGGGGTGGCTAGGCAGAATCACTGCCCCACCACAAGTGATTTCAGCTCTTATTGAAAACGATGGGAAAGAACAGATTAAACCAGTCAGGGACCAGTAGTGACAGTCCATTCCTCCTGATTCGTACAGCTACCCCACCCCTCTTACTTTCACAGGGGTCTGGCATTCGAGCCCCTGCCTTAACAAGGTCCTTTCAGCTGAGGGTGAGCCCCTCATTTGGGACAGGTTAAGCTCAGTTCTGCTTCCCTTTATTCAGACAATAAAGACAACAGCACTGATAACAACATTTAACTATCCCTGCATTCGGTATTGAAATGATTTGTAACCCAACACCAGTCAAAGTTGATCACATTGAGCAACACAGCTCTATCTGGCAGAGTATGTGTGCTCATATAAATACAGTTTGCTCCTGAAGTTTTTCCCCTTCGCCAGATAGCTGTCATGGGAGAATTCATTCATATGCTGCCCACATCATATTTTTGATAATTTAGCATAGGATTCTGAATTAATCTTATATTGTTAATCATATTTCCTATAAACACAGTGACCAATTTCCTACTGTAAACTGGAAAACAAATTACATTTGAGCTAATGCAACAGATTGGTGTGAAGCCCTCTTAAAGAAGTACATTGTAAAGGAGCAGATTTTTTAAAATAATTATGGCTTGCGTTTTCAAAAGAGACTAAGAAAGCTAACTGCTTACTTTCACTAGTATTTGGGCACCCAGCTCTTGAAAATATAGGATAAGCTTTGAAATACACCTCCACTCTAACTATATGCAGAAATGCATCGGAGTTTTGATTTTCAAACCACATCTCAGATGAAACAGGAATGGTTAGTCCCTGCAGTGAATTGTGCCCACAGTTTTGCACCCTCAACGAATTGCCAGGAGAAAGCAAGAATGAATTGTGGGTGCAGAACTGTGCCTGGAGCAAAAGAAGCTCTTAAACATAAAATATCTGAGAAGGAATTTGTCTGTAAAAAGAATAATATTTGGCTCACCAAAAGACAAAACATAATACACCTGCTGAGAAAATCAAATATATGATGGAGTATATGGCATCTGTGACATGAGTACTGGAAGAGGCAAATTTTAGAAGTACCCAAGGGCATGTCTACTCTACAGCATTATTTCAAAATAACTCATGTTATTTCAAAATAACAAGGTGAGCATCCGCACAGGAAGCCTGTTATTTTGAAATAGTTTCAAAATAACAGGCCTCTTATTTCAAAATAATAAACGCTCATTTCATGTGGAATAATGCCTTTTAATGCAATTCAGGCTCCAATCAGGGTGGACATGCTATTTTGATATAATTCTGCGCTATTTCAGTGGGGACTTGAAGTGTGTACAAGCTATTTCAAAATAGTTATTTCGAGAGTTATTATTTCGAAATAACTTATTTTGAAATAACTTGGTAGTTTAGACATACTCAAAGAGAATCCTGTCCTTAGTATATATACACCAATGAGTTTGTTTTGTGATGTAGTGCCTCTGATGTGTTTTGATTGGTTCAATATTTTCATATCCATACCGAGAATTTGGAGATAGGAGTTTAGTGTAAAAACCACACAAGTTTTTCACAATATTATGCTGTTCAGTTGTTAATTGAACCTAATTTCTTTGATCTCTATTTTAAATAAGCTGTATATAAAGTTGAACATATAGTCATCAATTCTCACATATTCACAAACAAAGAGAGCTTGCACATGCATAGCCCTAACGCCTTCCACGCAGTCCTGATTTGTGCACACTCATTGTGAGATTCACATGCCTAAATCATAAGCATGCACCACTTAGAAAATACAATTCATTTTCAAAATCATCCCTGGTCTGATCTTGCTGCCAATGAAGCGAATGGCAAAATATCCATCAATGTTTAAAGGAACAAGATTGAGACTTTCGTTTTGGTTGCTGCAATTAAAACATAAGACATCTTCCTCACAAGTGTTTATATCAATGGGAATGCTTGAGGAAGGAAGCAATGCAGAACTGGAACCTAAGTGAACACCTTTCTGTATACCAAACTGAAACTATATTGAACTTTTATAAATGAGCTCTCTCAAAAGAAGAGGACTGTTGGAAGAATGTTGGATAATTGAATAATATACTAAATAAGTATCAGTGCATTAATGTAGACAGTTTCCTAAAATATAATCTTATGGAAGAAACTGGATCCACGAATTGTTCACTATCCTTATTTTGCTACTTTGAAATATTCCCTATATAAAAACAACGCCTGTTTTATTTTCCACTTTACCATAGTATGAGCTTGTGGCATGAGAGCCATCTCAAGTCATAACAGCTTCATTTGATACCTGTTATTGATGTGGACATTGGATCATAAGGAAAGGTACAGCTCAGAGTATCAGAGGGATTCACATTGGGAACAAACAACATGCCTTCCTTAAAGACAATCTGATAACATTTATATTTGTCCACTTTGTTAATTTAGTTTTAAAATTATGACAACATCTGCCTGTCAGGTAAAGTCCATTTCTTTTTGAACAGGCTTTGCTAAATCTCACAAATGAAGGCATTTTCAGCAAAGAGAAATCATTGTTTCACATACCATTATTTTCAATTTTAATAACTTTTCTGGTTTATAGAGCACATTAAAGAGTGGCAAAACACCATTTTACTGGGTCTAAAATCTGTGACATTGGCAAAAAAAAAACCTTCCTTTTTTGTTTCTTAATAATTTGATCACTCTAAATTATTATTAATTGTTCCTTGTACTTATTTCACAAGAACAGATAACAGGTAGCACAAATATTGGAGCCAGAAAGGGGTGGCTTGAACACTAAGGATATGTTTACACTTTACATGACTTCAGTAGAATTTACTTGACTCAGGGATGTGAATAATCCATACCACTAAGTGACATAACTTATGCCAACCAAAGTGCCAGTGTTGACAGCACTGTGTCGGTAGCAGAGCTTCCTGCAGCTCCCATTGGCCAAGAACAGCGAACCATAGCCAATGGGAGCTGCAAGCAGCCATACCTGCAGACTGCGTAGGTTGTGGGTTGCTCACCACTGGCTTATAGTGTTTTCACCAGAAGCACTACAGCTGTGCAGCTGCATTGATCCAGCTGCGCCACTATAAATGATATAAGGTTGGCATAGCCTAAGGTAAAAATCGACAAAATCCCACATGCCCCGCATTGCAGATTTGAATTCCAGCTCAGAACTTCAACTTCAAGTACAGAAAAGAGAACAAATAACTATGCACTTTACAGTGTGGTCACCTTTTTGATGAGATCTCAAAAGCTAATGGCCTATTTCACACGGGCATCAAAAATATTACTCTCTTTAGAACAAGGATAAGATATATGGGGGAGCCAGTATGAGGAAGAATGCACGGCAGCTACTCATGCTATTTGGACCTGATTTTCATCTATCCTGATCCTTATGTCTTTACTTACTACTGTTCAAGTGCATACTAAGTGAGCATAAAGCACTCACCAGAACAGAATGGGGGCATTTTACACCCATTTGGCACTCATTTTCAGACTAATATAGATTACCATTCATGATGCAAAGCAATGGAAAATCAGCCAGATCTACCCACATATTTTGTACCAGTGTAACTATTTCAGTTAGGGTATGAAGCTGAAGTAGTTATACCAGGTGCATGGACACATAGGGTATGTCTAGACTACATGCCTCTGTTGCCAGAGGCATGTAAATTAGAGTACCTGACATAGTCAATGAAGCCGGGATTTAAATATTCCCGGCTTCATTAAAATAAAAATGGCCGCCACGCTGTGCCGGCTCATCTGATTGTCGGCTGGCGAGTCAAGACGTGGATCGGTCGACAAGGAAGCCTTTGTCGACCGCTCCTGTAAACCTTGTTTCACGATGCATAAGGGAGCGGTGGACAAAGGCTTCCCTTGTTGACCGATCCGCGTCTTGACTCGCGTGATGTGCCGACGATCAGCTGAGCCGGCACAGCATAGTGGCCATTTTTATTTTAATGAAGCCAGGGATATTTAAATCCCGGCTTCATTGACTACGTCGGGTAGTCTAATTTACATGCCTCTGGCGACAGAGGCATGTAATCTAGACATGCCCATAGATACTGATAAGAAGGTGTTTTATGCTGGTATTGCCTCTCTCATATAAGAATAGCTATAGTAGCATAAGGCATCTTTAACACCACTCACATAGTTAAACTAGTACAACTTTTGTGTTTGGACAAGTCCTTCATCTCCATGTGTCCTGTGAACAGGTAGAATAGAGGAATTTGTTTTCTAAGACTCTCTCTCTTCTCCCATCTTTCAGAAGCAGCGACTTCATGAAAAGATATGATTAAGGAAGTTTCACTGACACTAATAAGTCAAATTTCAGACATTTCCTATATCAGGTGAATACTATGCTCCAAAGCAACTAACTCATCCATGAGGAGTTACCAGATCATTTAGCATTTACCATTCAAAACAGATTAAATAAATCACAGATTTTGGAGACCTTAACATTGCATTCAGTGGAATTTAATACACCTTGGGTACTAATGTTCACACTCTCTTGAAGCAGTTTAGTTCAGTACAGTCTGAGGATGACATGAATTGGTAATGGATGCATACACTCAACTTTTAAATTGTGAACAGCTGATCAAAATAATTGAACAAGTGTCAAGCTGGTTGCAATTCAATCAACAAGTAGGAAACCTTTGACCTATCAACTCCTGCAGCTATTTCTTAACCATAGTACATTGATTTATACTCTCCATCTTTAAATCTCTCATATCAATGCTCCTATAAGCAGTTTCCACAGCCATGTTAATTCAGAACAGTGATCTCTACCATACAATTTGGTAACAATGGATAATCAACTGTTCATAAAGAGCAGGTTTTAATACCACCCATAAGGGGTCAGATTACCCCATCACAACCTCACATGTTTATAAACTGAGTCTGAAATTACATGGTATTATCCTCTAAGTACAAACTTCTTGCAGCAGGGAAGAAGCTTTCATTCTGCCACTGATTGGAGATAGTGGAAATTAACAGAGTTATCTTCCCTTTCAAATAGGAAACCCACGAGCATTTAATATGTGCAAATAACTCGTTCTCTTAGGCTTGCAAAGCCAAACCATGAGATTTAAAAGCTATTTTGATTTTCTTTTATTTACCCAAAGCACTTTAAGATCCTTTAACTATGAAATTTGAGTTTATTATTATTGCAACTGAGGCCATATTATCATAGTTGTGGGTCTGTTAGCTTTAGTGTTATATAGGCTCTTTTCAAGAAACAACAACACAACAGTTTTCATATCCTTTTGTTTATATTCTGGAGCTTTATTCAGTGGTGAATTTAGCTCAATAGGTAATTTTGAAAGGAATAAGGAATTATTGTTAGCAACATGATGGTGGATTGAGATTATCAATGTTATTAAAGTCTGTAGAGGTAGGAATTCTATCTTTTCTATATCTGTACAGTGGCTCGAATAATACACAATTGGTTTTTCTGTAATGATGTTTTCATAGAGCAATATAAATATGCATTACTAACAGTTATTTTATTATTAAAAATGAGAACTTAACAAATATCAAGTTTTACAACCAGTAAAGGCAGTCTTAATAAAATTAAAATTACTAATAATTTCACTGGGAATATGATGCATAAAATGATGGCAGGGTATAGCAGTAATTGCAGGTATCTTTTGTTATGCCGTTCTAAATTTAAATGAAGACATTCAATAATCATTTTCACCACTGCATATCAACTTGATGAACTGACCACTAGTATGTATTAACCCACTTAATAGTGCTATTCATTGGACACAATGTAGTTTAAAATATCCCAAACAGACATTACCTCATAAGGGTCTCTCATTAATCTGTCATACGTAAAACAGAAAGATTGGGATTTACGAAAAAATGGCTAAGGCCCAAAATTTTTAAAGGGGTTTAGCTGCCTAACTCCCACTGAAATACTTCTAGAAAGCTGTCCCTATGTGACATATGCTCACCAGTTTCACTGAACATCAATGGTCCTTGTGGCTCCTAAATCTCCCAGAGAATTTTCAACATCTCACCTAAAATCTAGGATATGTGCTTGTACTTCTGTTGTCACTTGTTTCAAAGTGCCCGTGCCTTGGTAAGCATCTGACCTCTGTTGTGGCTCAAGGGCAGGTTATACTTAAGGCAATAAAAGACTTGCAGCACTGAGTCTCAGAACCCAGCACAACTGATGGCCATGCAGGCTGTGGGACTAAAAATATCAATGTAACTGTTCAGGCTTGGACTGGAGCTGGGACTCTGAGCCCTATTCCAGTCCCAGTTTGTAGAGTCCAGGCATCAGCCTGAGCCCAAATATCTATGCTGATATTCTTAGCATTGCAGCCAAAGCCCTGTAAGCCCAAGTCAATTGAGCCAGCTTCAAGGACTCAATGCCACAGGTCCACAGGTCTTCCTTTTAGAGTGTAGCTATATCTCCAGTCTTCTGGGGATACTCTTTCCAAGAGACAAGACTCCACACACACTTTCCCAAGAGTGAAACCTCATTCTTCACCTCTAATTTAGATTGGACCATACCATCAATAAGGAGGCTATCAAAACAGGTAAACTAAGATGAATATGATGCTCTCATAAAAATGCAGAGAATGTCATTATTTCCCACACCTTATCTCTAAGGAACTTATTACTTTTTACATGCAACAACGAAGTAGGCTTTGCAACATGGCTGTGAGGTAGTTGAGCATTATACTTGTTTTACAGGTGGGGAAACTGAGACAGAAAGACATCAAGTGATCAAAAGATTCCATAGAAAGCATATTGCAGAATAAGTAGTAATCATAAATCCTTATTTTCTATACTTAAGCTCTAGATCATGTATCTTCAGATATTTAATGCTTTCAGCCAACTCAGTCTCAGAATACTAAACTTTGTCTCCACTACGTCAGTAGTTCTCATGACATTCTGTACAGAGCAGCGCCCTCATAGAGCCATGTCTCCCTCTGGGCTTGTTGCTGTTCCGTCAGTTCCCTGACTAACTGTCTCTGCTGTTCCTGCTGCTGGGCTGCTAGTTGTTGCAGCAGCTGGGTTTGCAGCTGCTGGTGTTGGCGTTGCTGTTCAGAGAGCCATGCCCACACCTCTTTAGCCTCCATGATAATGGGAGGATTTTTCCTTTTTTTTTTTTCCACCGTCTAGAAGTGGGGCTCGCGACTATGCCCATGTTCTCCACCATCTGTCACAGGTTGGGCTACCCCTCAGGCTTACAGCCCTTTCATCATCGGGGTTGGCCACCCGTGCACCTTCCCCCTACCCGTGTTTCCCGTCACCATGTTCCGCTTTATGGTTAAGTTCGTGGCTCCGTGGGTAGCGCACTAAGTCTTAGGCTTGTCGATAAGGTGCCTCTTGCTGTGAGGCGGGAGGGGGACTCGGGCCCACCCCCACTCCGGGTCCCGACCCAGGACCCTCAAAGGCCGCAGCAGTTTAGCGCAGCCTGGTTGGTGGGGCGTTCCCCGAAACTTACCAACCCTCAGGGATTCATTCCCTGTCCTGGGTCACTTCCTCCTCCTCCTCCGTGTCCTGAGCTCGCTCCCAAGCTGTTGACGGTTGTCTTGCCTGTATCGTGGTCCTCCAGCTTTGTCCAGGGCACCCTCCTTTCTCCCTCTGCAGTTCCACCATCCTTCCTCCCTTCCTGCCTGCTCTGGGTCCCTTTTGAACGGCCTGCTTCTCCTGGCCCCGCCCCCTCCCTGGGGTGCGGGTTGATGACATCAGCCACAGGGAAACCCTGCCCGTGTCTAGGCCCCCGGCTGCCCCGGTACACTCTGGGCATGGGTGCTGTGACGCCGCCCGTACCCAGTGGCGTCCCTGGGGCCCGTCTCCCCCTGCTGCCCCGGTGTGCCGGGAAGTGCGGGGTGCCGTGCGCTTCTCCGCATTGGAGCCCGGTGCCCCATCACAGATGGTTCAAGGCAGCCATCCCAGGCAAGGGGGGAAACCACAGAGGCGGCTTCATCCATCCTATGGGTAACCCAGGGGATTACCTGGGGGGAGGGAAATGGTGCAGGGCAGCAGCCAGGTTTGAGCCCCCCTTCACCTCTCCTCTACTCATCATGGCAGCAGGAATCAGAGCTCTGCTCTGTCCTGTCCTCTCCCACCCAACTGCACTTGGCTTTGCCATGGCAGCAGGAAGCAGAGTGCTGCTGACCCAGGGCACTCTGCTTTCCATCACTGAGGAGAAGCAGGATGCAGCAGGCTGGGAGGGGACAGAGTGGAGCAGACTGTGCCAGGCCCCTGGTAATCTCTTGGCATGTGCCAATCATGGGAGGGAGTGGGCAGGAATCGGAAGAGGTGGAGGAGGGGTGTAGCTTGGGGAAATGGTTGAGTGGGAGTGGGGTGGATTAGGGGCTGCTGTGGGGCATTGCCTTAGACCCCACACCTGGAGCACTGGGGAGGGGGTGCCCTAGGCCCCACACCCCCATAGGCATGGCTCTGCCTACATAAAACCCATGGCAATTATTAGGTTGCAGAATGCTGATGTGTAGAGATCACAGGCTTTCAAGCAGACAAATATCAACTCACTATTTTCTTATCAGTCTGCCTGCATCCATCTGCTGTCTCTTGTCTTATGTACAAACAGTTAGTTCATTGGGCAGGGACCATCTGTTTGTTCTGTATTTGTACATGGCCTAGCACAATAAGTTCTTGGTTCTTGGCTAGGGCTCCGAGGCTACATCTACAATGCAATGCTATTTCGGGATACCGGAGTACCCTGAAATAGCTATCTCGTGTCTTAACGGCAAGCCCATTATTTTGGACTCGCTATTCCGATGTCCCTGTAACCTTCATTCCACAAGGAGAAAGGGCCATTTTGGAATAATGGGTTATTTCGAAATTAGGCGCTGCGTAGACAGCTCCAAATTACAAAATAAGGTATTTAGAAATATGATCAAAATAAGATACACAATTTGCGTAGCTCAAACTGCATATCTCATTTTGAACTACAGTGCAGTGTAGACATAGCCCAATCTGCTAGTTTTGCTAACCACATTCTATTTAACAATTCTATTCTATTTAACAAGAGTGTATTTTGAGGTCTATATGAACTGCTTACAAGATGTGAAGATTTTCTTTATTGTGATGGAACATTGTCAGACAATTTGGCAGACAAAAGTCCCCCCTGATTAAATCAACTGTTGTCTTCATGCATGGCCTGACAATTCTATTACCAACACATTTTACTTGAGGTACATTCATCAAATATTCACATAAGACAACTGTAGAGGGCTTGAACTTGATTATGCTATACTGGACCCAGTTAAATGGAGACTTAGGGTACATATACACAGCAGTATTATTTTGGAATAACTGATGTTATTATAACTGAATAACTGAAATACCATATATTTGGTGTACCAACAGGCATTGAACCCATGGTTGATGATATGGTATCTGGTATATAACTATACTATAGTCCGCATCTACACTACAAGCAGTTATTTTGACATAAATGTCAAGCAGGAGGACTTCTTACTCTGACTCCTGTAACCCCTCATTTTACAAGGAGTAAGGGAAATTGGAGGAAGAGTGCTCTACCTTAGACTTCCTGATGTGTAGACAACGCCAAAAGCCGAAATAAGCTATTTTGACTTAAGCTACGCAATTGACATAGCTCAAGTTGTGTAGCTTATTTTGGCTTTAGCCCTGCTGTGTAGATGTGCCTTTAGATAGATTAACCTGAGTGACTTCTATCTTATTGTGATATGAAGGGATGATGGGAAACGAATAAATTTGAATGAAATTCATTTGCATTCCTTTCAAGTTGGCCTATTTATTAGTGAGAAATATGTGTCTGTGACTGGCCTAGGATTTTTACACGGAAATAAGCTCAAACACTGAAATGGCTGCACAGAGACAGTATGACAATCATAGCACTTAGGTGGGAAAGAGTTACCAGAATGTACTTCTGAGATGACATTTTATCATCTCAAAATGACTGTTATGGCCTCAAAAATATCATTTGCAGAAATATCTTATTAGAAAAAGGGGGACTTCCAAAATGATTGCACGACCAGAATGGCAGAATTAAATCCTATTGTGGGAAGAAAAGCCATTTGGGGGACATTTTTTCCTTGAAGAATGTTATTGTTTTGCTTTTCAAACTTGTTTTAAGACTGTTTTTATTAACCTGAAATTACTGTGCTTGGCTGTACTTCCATTGCTTTATGGTGCTGCAGTGATTTTATTTATTTATTTTTAAACCGCAAAAGAGAGATTTCATGCTCACAGGGCCAGTTTCTGACTTTAGGCATGGTTCTAAGCAGAGGATGGTATATGAGTTGTACTGGCCTAGGAGTCATGTTGACTCATAGACAAGTCTAAGTCACATTTCCACCCCTGCTTCCTCCTTGCTGCATGGGGACAATAATTTATTGCTAGTCTATACCA
This sequence comes from Rafetus swinhoei, assembly GCA_019425775.1. NCBI lineage: Eukaryota > Metazoa > Chordata > Testudines > Trionychidae > Rafetus > Rafetus swinhoei. Next base: position 158,641,251 of record CM033424.1, read on the forward strand.
GTGGTAAATAATTATCCCTACCTGCACTAGCTGAACTTCTCTGACCAGTGAATAAAGAACATGGAGCCAAGACCTCCTTTCCCTTGTCCCTTGCCCCGACCCCAGGGAGGAAGTAAGCAGAGATGTAGCCACATTCACACCTATGTGCATGGACACAAGCTGCAAGTAATCCATACAGGAGAACAAGGGTGTATAAAGCTGCATAGTCCAAAATTTAATGCAATCACAGAAATTAGATATGACTTTTTTGGTCATCTAGATAATCTGAAGCTTCTGTCTATCTAGTCTGGTACATTCATGGAACCTGCTCCATCTTATCTTATTCTTACGTTAGTAACATACTGGTATTTCTTTTTTGTTATTAATTTTTTCCTTTTTATTTATCCTTCTGGTGTGTGGCTTACTCTTAATAATGAATTATGGCAAAATAAAGTGGTGAGCTGGCCACATCTACCCTTTCTCCTTTTTCCGGGTTAACAGAGAGCTATACTTTTTTACAAAAGCAGAGGTTACTTGCTTAAAAAAAATGAAAATCGGTATTTTCTAACGCTAGAATGCAATAAATGTGAGGTGTGCAGCTTTGAACCAAATCATGGGCTAGGCCAGCCCATCAATCACTGAGCAGAAATCTCCATCCATAGCACTGGGAACTTCTTAAAACTTAAGTGGTTGAGGCTGACCCCAACCTTTGTTGAGTAAGGCAATACAACACACACATAGTACCATAAAATTATACATCATTATGCAAATGAGCTGTAGCTTTTATAGGCTGAGAACACCTCAAGTAGAGATGTAACTCAGAGGACTTAAAAGGGCAGAGTAAAAAAAAAAAAGAAATACCATACTTTTAATGTACTACAATATAATATGGGCCACCCATAATAGTGTAAATTGGGCCAACTTAGAGAGCAGCACTACCCAAGAGAGGCACAGGAGTATGAATTCATTGTTTTGTTTATGATAGTACTATATACTCATCTTTAAATAGTATGATGAGGAAATATTTTCTCACAGCAAAATGACTGACCAAGCATTATTATTTTATCAACATCAATTAGTTAATAACATAGTAAAAGCGTCCTGGCTGGTTTATAATTAAATCACACAGTGTTTTAATATCATCCACCGCAAAGAGCCACAGGAGACTTTAAAGAGCAATTAGTGTCACGTGAGCTTCAGTGTGAGTATCACTCCTCTAGCTCAATATTTTTTTAAAGGGGAGATTGTTACTTTTTTAATGTGCTACCAAGTGCAATCTGTTATACTTCATCACTCCCCTAACACTACAGCATCCGTGTTCTCAATACTATGACATAAAAAAGCTTAATTGCTTTTAATTAAAAAAATAAGATTTTCAAATCACATATTACAACCTGAATAATGCTAAATAGACTAAGTATTAACTACTGCCATCTTTCACAAAATCATTATGTATGTGCACACACAACTTTATGGAAGATGGAGACATATATAAAGCTCGCCCATTCAGGGTTCAGATACCAGTGATACAGAGTGTAGGCCCTGATTCTTCAAAGAGATCATTATGAGAAGCATCTATATCTGTACAGAAAACTGTTGACTGCATTACTGCTCCACGTGACCTTGAAGGACCACCACAGCAGATTCATTATGGGGATCAGGCCCATAGCTTTCTGTCCCAAAATAAATGCTATCATACAAATAGGACTCTAGAGCTTGATCCCACAAGTAGGCTGAGTGCCCTGGTCTTAATCCAGCAAAGCACAGAAGCATGCAGATTGACTCATTGAAGTCATTCATGAGTATAAGGCATTGGGGAGGAGGTGGAATCAAGAGGACTGTGCTTTGGGCCTCAGTTCCTTACTTGTGAAGTAGTGATAGTGATACTTCCTTCTTCCCACACTTGTCTGTCTTTGTCTTTTCAGAATGCTAACTCTTCAAGACAGGATCCATCTCTTGTTGCGAATGTGTGCAGTGTCTAGCAGAGTAGGGGAGGGGCTGATTGTGATGTGAACCTCAAGCATGGCTATAATGTAAATTAACAACAATTTCAGTCTTGCATATGTAAGTGCAGTGGGAGTCTTAGTGAACTGAATTATAAAAATGAATACTTACTGTATATGCAGAGGGGAACAAAGGAGCAGCAGAGATGGTAACAATGAGGAACCTGGGACCACTGTTCTGCTTTGAAAAAAAAAAAAGTACAATTAGAGGAAGAGAAATGTATTTTCATCCCATCTTAGGCACTACACACACTTGTTAGATGATAAGAATAAAAATGATCCAGCTGAGGATTCAGGAGCAGGCTACTGCTTGGATGACTGAAACAACACAGCATACATTTCAGCATCCATCTTTAACAGCTTGCTCAAACACTAGCAGAAGAGAGTAAATTCTTATAGTCTCCAATTGTTTCTGGATTGGTGCCTGGAGCAGGAGCAGCGGGATTTCACTGACCAAACCTGGCAGGCTCAGCAGGGCCCTGAAGGGGCAATTTCTGAAGTGTCCTCAAGTAACAAACATTGGAAGTGCCCAAACAGGCCTGGCCCTAGGGCAAGGCGAGCAAGGCAAATGCTTTGGGCCCTGCACTTTCAGGACTCTGCACTGCTGAATATTCACCATCCACTGGCCAGGCCCGGGGTCCCACTCCCAGTGGCCTGCCTTGGGCCCCGCAAACCCTTTGGCTGGGCCTGAGCCTAAAGGTTGCATTTAGGACCGGACCAGGACCCTCATGTGATACAGATACTGTACAAACACTGAGGTAGATGACTTCCTTGCCCTAGCACACTGTTTAAGAAGATGGAGAACATACAAAGTTTGGGGATGAGTGCAGATATTGTATGGACACATAAATATTAACTCAGGTCCAAAGCTTTCCATTGAAGGTTGATTTTGATAGAAATTTGGGTTTTGAATCAAACAAAATTTTTCACAGAATATCTCATTTCCTAGAATAGTTTTGATCATTTCCTCAGAAAACTGAATATTTTATAGACAACCCCGCCCCCCCCCAGCATTCATATTTTTGATAAAAACATCTAAATTTTCAGCTGAAACAGTGTCTGAACAGCCGATACTGACTTTTGTGATTCCTACATACACAGACATAGGACCCTAACAAATTCACAATCCATTTTGATCAATTTCATAATAATAGGGTTTAAAAAAACCATAAAATTCACAATTTCATCTATTTCAATCTGAAATTTCATGATGTAATAATTCTGGGATCTTGACTCAAAAAGGAGTTGGGAGCACCCCAAGATTATTTATTGCAGCATATTGTGCTACTGCTACCTTCTGTGCTGCTGTAGGCGGAGGCACTGCCCTCACAGCTGAGCAGTTGGAGACTAGCGGCTGCTGGCCAGGAGCCCTGTCTGAAGACAGAATTGCTACTGACAGCATTGCAGAAGTAAGGATGACACGGTATGGCATTGCTATCCTTCCTTCTGCAAAGCTGTCTGCAGAGCAGGGCCGTCAATCAGCAGCTGCCACTACTCTAGCTAGCAACTCTGAAGGCAGCATAGAAGTGAGCATGGCAGTATCATGACATACCTAATATAATCTTGTGGTTCCCCAGCAACTCCCTTTTGGATCAGGACCCCCAATTTGAGAAACGCTGGTCTTCCCCTGTGAAATCTGTGTAAGCACATAAAAGGCCAGATTTCATAAGGGGAAGACCAGATTCTGTGGTCTATGACATTTTTTCATGGCAGTGAATTTGGTGGAGCCCTACACATACATAAGTACGTAAGGATCAATTTTCCCCAACCACACCTCGGCCATTATAACTTGGTAACTGGGTTATGCCACTTTTCTGTAATGAGTCTGAATAGGAGGCCTCAGAGCCAAACAACTCCAAACATGAGGGAAAGTTTGGTACAGGTGCCTAAATTGGCCAAAGTCATTAATGGTATTGGGTGCCTCAACATTCTAATGCCCAACTTGATTTAAAAAGGGTCTGATTTTCCGAAAGGACTTGGAAAAATCAGGCTCTTTTGAGGTGTCTCAAGATGGGCAACAAAACAGCGAGTCATCCATAATCACTAACCACCTTTAAAAATGTTGGCCAGTATTCCCACTAGAACATCACTCCTGTAGCCCCTCTCTCATCATTCACAGTACAAACGTTCATGGAAGCAGACCATTCAATTCATGGAAAAAGAAAATACAATTTAAAATGTAATATTATAAGTGACCCATTTTCTTCTGTTATCTCCATAACAAAATACTCATTTTGATGGTTATGATAGAAAAGTCAAATGCCTCTTCACTTTAAAATGAATTAGCCTTCCTGTGACGGAGCAGACAGGCCCCGTACTGAAGGGCAGGGAGTAGCCCAGGCCCAGCTGGCTGAGAAGGCCCCGCCCATCCAGCTCTGCTGGGCATGCTCCCAGCAGAGCCAGAGCATAAAGGCAGAGAGAGCCCTGCAGCGAGGGAGGCCACTGGGAGAAAGAGTAGGTCAGGCCGCAAGGGCCGTATATACCCTGATAGAGGGGCCTGAACTTTGGGACTGGGCCGCAAGGGCCATATATACCCTGATAGAGGGGCCTGAACTTTGTGACTAAGGCCGCAGGTGCTGTATATACCCTGCTAGAGGGACATGAACTTTGGGGCTTAGCTTTAAGGGAACGCCTGTAACACAACACGGGGGAGACGCACCCCTCGACACTTCCCAATTACATATTACTCTCAAATCAATACAACATTAATTGTAATTCATATTATTAATGAAATACAAATGGATTATTTAAATGGCAATACCAAAGTATTTATCATTTTAAAATGGGAAGGGGGCAGCTAAAATAAACCGTTAGGGGCTTGAAGATAGAATGTGATTCCTTAACAATTTATATTTGTTTTCATTTGTACATGCACATTAAGTTGCTGGTAAGCGCCGAACCCATGACATTATTTGCTTTTATTTAAAAAGAGGATTGGGATTTTTTTTAAAAACACACAAATAAATAATATAAATTTTATAATAAGCTACAAGATATCGGGTCGAATTATAGACATACAACCATGAGAGTGTCCTTTTAATGGTTAACAACTCATAAAATGCGTGGTGACAATAATATAATTTTAATAAAATGTTGATTGACATTGTCATCTTAGGGTGTGACAGCCTGACAAATAAATATAAAGGGCAGGATATTCTCTTGGTAACATTGGCAGAGGAAAGCGGACACAGCATGGAAGGGGTGGGTGCAGCAAGTCCATAATATTCTTTTACCTCTCCTCAAAGTTCATCATATGTAACCATTTCAAAGTCTCATCTGCAGCTTGTTAGGTCATATTAAGGATCCATGTGCTATGAAGGGGTCATGTGAGGAACATCAAAAAGTGGAAATGGGGAACTTGTACCCCACATGACATGCTCTCCTCCTCGCCTACTTTACAAGGAAGAAAAGAAAAGGTTGATGTGAGGTAATTTTACTATAAGAATATCAATCCATCTTCTGCCTTATAAAACAGATCTACAATGCAATGGAGAGGGGAGAAATACAGCTACATGAAAGGCCTAATTCTTCATACTAATTCATGGGTGGTATCTACTTTCCCAGTAGATATGAGGCCAATGTACGGTTTGTAGGTTGTGTATCTTTATTCCTCCTGGGATATATATAGACAAAGAATTTTCATCACTTTCCCCACCATTGCATTATACAGCTGCAAAAGCCATGGGAGATGTGCTAGTTTGGATATGGCCAATATGGTCGGCAAACTCTATACTTCGTAGTAGGGTACAAAGGAAATGTTACCAAGGTTCTATAATTCTTTTCTTTTTCCATGAGAAGGAACTAAGGGTATGTCTACACTAGGGAACATCAATGCAATATGTTACCTAGGCAACACAACTCAACCTCCTGCAGGGATAAGTGATGCAGAAAGCCACTTCGGATTGGGTCCCAGGATGAGTATCTACAGTCAGCAGAGAGTAAGAGGAAAGAGTGGGGCTTAACTAGAAGGACAAAGAAATAGGATATTCCAAAGTGTGGGAAACAGATAAAATAATCCCTTGTTTATCTGTCAGAAACTATCTATAAAATAGGCATAATACTAATCTCACATCAGTGTTGTAAAGCCTAATTAATTAAATATTCAACAAGTTCTTGGCTTTGGAAGGGCATTATTCACAGTATTTTTTTAAATAATTAACTGTAGATCTTTATTGTTAGCTAAGGACTACATATGCCAGCTAGATGCCAATTATAATTATAGTGAGAAAAAAAAGTTGCAAAATTGTTCTAATCCCGGTAATCTACATGGGATCCTATTCCCTTTAAAATCAGTGGCCAACATCTCACTGACTTCAGAAAGGTCAAGATTGGCCTATAGAGTCATGCCCCAGATTTTGGCTCAGGCCCTTAGTAAATACAGGGTTTTTTGTTGTTGTTTTTGTTTTGTTTTGTTTTGTTTTTTGATTTGTTGTTTTTTTTATGCACCATCATGAGTGTTCATATTAATTCTATTTTATCTCTCAGTATTTCCTAACTTCATGTTTTTCAGATGAGATTTGAAAACCCCTTGAACAACAACAGCCCCAAAGTTTCATTAGGCAACAGAGTTTCTGTGACTAAGAAATGAAAGGATTTCACATTTTGAGAGGCTGCAGAGATAATGAGACTGCAGAAAACAAACAAAAAAACACCATGAATTTATTTCATCTTATTGATGAAGCCAAAGAGCTAGTTGGAGTAGAAGGAGCTCTGACATACACAATGTCACATCTGCTTATCAGTATGTGGTAATCTAAGGGGTTTGTCAGCAATATGTTTCAATACTTTATTTTTTATAGGAAAAAAAAAAGAAAAGTGGGACAAAACAGGAGAATCTCCAGACTGCAAATGCAAAACATAGATGATGTGATTGACAAAGAAGGAGATAAACAGAGGACAGAGAAATCAAATTGACATCATTTTTATATTTACCACATTCAAAAGTAACCAATTTTCATGTGAAAATGAGATTGTGGAGACAGATACAGATAAAAACAGCCTGACAGTTGGTGAAAGAGTCAGGTAAGTTAAGACCTTATGAATTTTAATCAGCATGTTGGCTCTATACAAGTGCTTTTTAAGATAGTGACAAAAGCTTCTGAAAGAAAATAAGATAGCATATTACGTACTGGTTATGTTGCTCTGAATAAAGTTTATTTCAGCCCCTCCTCTCATCCAGAGACTGAAACCCAACTTAGTTCTGCATATAAAGAGGATTAGTTCTCAGATCAGGAAAGGCTACAGATGGCTCTTTCATTCTTAATGCCCACTTACTGTACTACTTGTTACATCAGTGAGATGTTTAGAGATGCTATACAATAAGCTTTCTAAAAGACTCAGTCATATGGAGCTTTTCAGCTGAATCTGACATACAACGCTATAGAAAAATGGCAGTGAATTTGGTGCTGCTTTGGTGCTGCACTAATGCAAATCAAGGAGGAGGAGGAAAATGTTATTAAAATGTACCAATTCAGAATAGAAAACATAGGTCAGATATGAAGCAGGAAACATTTCTAGCAGGGTGAGTTTAGCAAACCTAAACTCTGCAGTTTAAATCTCACTTGCAGGTGGCACTATCTGTACTCATCCATAGACAGTATCCAGCAATATAGAAGTGGAACCCCATGTAAGTTCTTATCCTGCTTCTTTGAGATCAATGGCAAAAATCTCATTTCTTTAACGGGAACAGGATTGGTAGAATAACACTAATTTTTTAAAGAAACTTTTTACATGTTTGAAACACACTGTTTTATACATAGTTCGCCATCGTCATCACCATTGTCTTCTTTTTCCATCTCTATTTTGTTGTAGTGACTTTTACAGTCTTCTTTCAAAATTTATCATTGTACGCCTGGATGTCATGTAAATTCGTTTTTTTTCCTGAGGATATGACTACACTACAAAGTTTTTCGACAAACGACAACTATGTCCACACTGCTATTGCATTCTTTCGACAGAACAGAGGGTTTTTTCCAACAGTGGTAAACCACTTTCTTCAAGGAAGAAGCCTTTTTCCAAAAAAGCTTTTTTGGAAAAAGGCACGTGTGGATGTTGACGAGAGTGTTTTTTCGAAAGAAGAGGACTCCAGGAAAAAGCACTGGTGCCCTGGTGGCCACTCCATCCAAAGTAATCACAACTGAAATGTGAGATAGCGTCCAATAAATGTGGACGCTATCTTCCGAAAAAGCAGATTGCTTTTACGTTGCGCTTTTGCTGTGTGGACATTCTCTTTCAAAAAAAGTTTTTCTAGAAGATCTCTTCTGGAAAAGCTTCTTCCAAAAGAAACCTGCAGTCTAGACGTAGCCTAAGAGATGGGCAACAGGGGATGGATCACTTGATGATTACCTGTTCTGTTCATTTCCTGCAGGGCACCTGGCATTAGCCACTGTCAGAAGACAAAATACTGGGATAGATGGACCTCTGGGATGGCCTAGTATGGCCATTCTTATGTTCATGTAAGTTAACCAGTAGGCAAAAGTAGACTCTATGGAATAGCTTCAGCTGTTACTCTTCAGCCTGTAAGGGGGGGGGGGAGGGAGGAGTCCTTTAAAACTTTCCTCTTTCTATATTTCCCAAGCCCAGATAATCAGACCAGGGTGATTCTCGATATTCACCCATACGGCACCTGACTCAGAACCCACAGAAGTCAGTGACAATCTTTCTGTTGATTCAGTAGGCTTAGGATTAAGCCCTGGGTGACTATACCAACTATTTAAAGATAATTGGCTATAGTAAAAGATATCACTATACTTAATTTTATATATTTCAATACATATTTTGATTTAATTAATGAAACTAATTATTTTGAATGCTCTAGTCATTTCTTAAGCCTTATTAGGACAGATTTTCAAGGAGTTAGCTATGATGTGCACAGGATATCAAATAGGGTTATTGTGGATGCATTATTTATTTTCATGAGTTATTGATGGCCTTATAACTCATAAGTGACAGAGCATAGCACAGCTACAAGAGATGGCAGTGAAGTCATTAATAATGAGTGGAAATAAATAATGTATCCATAGTCACCTCATTATAAATTTTGTTTAAAATGTTTGAATTTTGTATTTTATTCATCTATTTACATATTTTACACTCAAGAAAGCCACCTTGGGTGGGGGGGAGTTGGAAATACAGTCAGCATAAAGTATGGGACAGGTAAATACTTACAGAGATAGCCTGTGTTACAGATTTAATCTGATTTCACCAAGTTCTATTAATAAAAGATGACATTACTCTGCAAAAATGACCCAATATACTACATACCTAAAGACTATGTTTCCATGTAGCTTTATGTGATTACTGTAGAATATTGCAGTATTTTTCCAGAATGACATTGACTCAGTTAAACAGCAATGTATGCATCTAGAAGTGTTTTTTAGAGGAAAGTTCCTGAAGAGCAAAATCTTTGCATGGGGAATCCATTAATGAATAATATAAATTGCTCTAGAAAATTAGTAGGGCATTGGAGCATATTCTATATATTACCCTTCATAAATTCACGGTGCACTAGACCAATACATTAATTTAAGTAATAACCAGCTCAAATGGTAATATGGGCCTCCTGAATGATTTTGCCCTTGAAACTGCCTCCTTCATAACTTAAGAAGAACACTAAAGTTGTGTTTATAGTAGGATTACTACAGTAGTTACTGACAAATTCCACGTCCTCAAAATAGAGCTGGTATTCTCCACATTCACTGCACAAGGTTACACAGTCCATTTATGTTACAGTTGGTTCTTTTACAGTTAGTCTTTAAGAATTTAGCTATTGAAAATTTGGAGCCTTACATGAAATACATGATGTATTTTGAGGTCTTTTCTCTTACCTATCCCTTTCACAGCACTCCAATATATTTACAAAGTTTCATGAAATAATTCAACTGCAGCCACAAAAACAAGTCATGTGCCAGCTAGAACATTGTACCAAAATGTGATTATGAAACCCCAACTAAAAATTCACCTTGAGCTGGCTTTAGTTAGGAAACTTGAAACTTAGCTCGTGTTCAGCAAAAGATCTGAGACTTTTTAAAGCCAACTTTTTGAAGAAACCTGGATTAATTTAAGTTTCATATTGAGAACTATGAGAACTATCTAAAAATATCTTTTATTTGATGTTGACATTTATTTTAAAAAGCAGTCCCATGTAACCAGAGGAAACCTTAAGAAAAGAAGCCACAGGATATGTCTACGCTGCTTTAAAAGTAACAGCACAAATCTAAGAGTCTACAGACTTGGGAACACAGGGTTTGTGCTACAGTGCTAAACACAACAGAATAGATGTTGGGATTCTAAAATCCACCCTCTTCCCTAGGCTTCAGCGTGAAAGGTCCAGCCCAAACAGAGCATCTGCTCTGCTGTTTGTTAGCACTATGGCACAAGCCCGATCTGCAGACCCAGGCTCTGAGACTTGCTGCCACAAGTTTTGAAATTCACTGTAGACACACCTCAAGTATCACCCAACTTGACTTATTGCTTCTGAGGGCCTAGACCTTTGTCCACCAAAGTCAACAGTAAACGTGACATTGACTTTTATTTTTATTTATTTGTTGTGAGTCATACCATGATATACCAAGGCATCTGTGACAGATCATACCCACCACACTTTCATGGTGCCACCAGATGTACTGGAATCCCACTGAGTGCACCCATTCCACCAACCTGGGCCCCCTCACCTTGTCCTTGTTGTGCCAGACCCTCAAACCTTCTCTAGCACACACGCAAGAAGGGCCATACTCAGCTACAAAAGAACATAGACATTGAGATCAGCTCTGTGTGGGAAGACTCAGCTCAGGGATTGCCCAGAACTCAAATGCATATTCCCTCTGGAGCATGAACCCTAAATTGTATTGTCTTGCACTGCACAGAAATGTGTACAGTGTAAACTAATGAATGTTGCTCTATTCTCTCCCACAAATGTGGAGAAGATTGAATCTTTGATTTCCCTGTTTGAGCACCACTCCCTCATAGTGGAAAAAACAATATAAGTCTATCATGGTGTCCAATACTAGGTGACATTATCACCTGACCCTTCAGTGTCAAAGCAGGATCCCAGGAAACTTCTCAGGTGGGGGCTTAATATCTTCAATGTCCTATTGTTGTCTCTAATGGCTCATCCAGGCTGATTGCTTACTCTCTGGTGGGCATTCTCCAGGTGCAGAGTTGTAATTTTACAGGCTTCATAATCCTAACTTTTAGATACAAAAATTATAAATGGATACAAATAGGATAATCATATTCAGCATATCATAACCCTTCCAATGATATCTCACATGACTCATGTTGCATAAAATACAACTTAGTTATGCCATGTTCATTGTATAACAATATTTCTCTGACAAATGTGGGATGTAGCATCTGTCACATGAAACTCATATGTGGGTCCTGCAGCTTAACAGGCCTGGGATGGAAGTTTCCGTCCCTGCTGTACCCAGCTTAGCATAGTGTGGGATGCTGCAAGCACAAACAGCAGCTGGGCTTTATCAGCTCTAACCCATGCCTTCAGCTGGGAAACTACTAAGTGGTAAACAAATTTGACCTCGGTCTCAGCCCATAAAAGTGATAAGAATGGCGTTGAGCCAGGTACGTGCACACCCAGTAAACAACTGTAGTATAATTAGTGTAGGGAATCTCGTGTCCAGTGAGTGTCAAGAGGGATCAAGACCTTGAAGGGTGTCCTGAATCCCTCTAGCTGGAGCCACGTTCACTGCGGCCAGGTGCGAGGTGACTGGAATGGGACTTCCCGCAGACTAAAAGGGTGTAAGCATTTCCAAGTGCCTGTTACTCTCATGTGCGTTGCTTTGCCTATGCTGATTGTTGTATTACTTTGCAGTAGCTATGTAACCATTTGCCAGTATTAAGCCTGTAATAGTAGTGACGTAGTGAGATTAACAAAAGCAACTATCTATCCCTAATCGACTCTGTCTTGAAGCAAATCCACAGCCCTGTTGGGCCGTGGCCCTGTGACTTGACAGCATCCATCTGTTATGTCTGGGCACCTGAGTGATTATGAAAAGTAATAATACAACACGTATGAAAACAGTACCTCAGAAAAACAACATTCCCAATCAAACTTCCATGTCCTATGAACAATTATCCTGTCAATCGCCAAGATCTTTAGTTGCCAGCAGGACTGGAGGGCAGGGAGGAATGAGCCTCACAGCATATCCTAAAGGTCAACAATCCCCAAGTATTTCAGACCAAGGGTGAAAGTTTGTTCCACACCTGAGGATCCTTCATGGAGATTGCTAGATTTTAAGGATGAAAGGGATTATCTGATCACCTAGTCCGACCTCCCGTATAATACCTTGTATAATACCAACTTTAGAATTTCAGCCAGATTCTCCTGTATTGAGCCTAATAGCTTGAGTTTGACTAAAACAAAACTTGCAGAAAGACATCTAATCTCAGTTTAAGAGTTTAAGTACGACCCAAAAAACAGGACTATGTAGCATTTTAAAGACTAACAAGATGGTTTATTAGGTGATGAGCTTTCATGGGCCAGACCCACTTCCTCAGATCAAATTGTGGAAGAAAATAGGCATGACCATATATACCAAAGGGATACATTCAAAAAAAGTGAACACATATAAAAAAGGACAAATCAAATTTCAGAACAGAGGGGAGATGGGGGGGGGAGGTTAATGTCTGTGAGCTAATGATATTAGAGGTGATAATTGGGGAAGCTATCTTTGTAATGGGTAAGATAATTAGCGTCTTTGTTAAGACCCCAGCGTAAAGTGTCAAATTTAAGCATGAATGACAGTTCAGAGGTTTCTCTTTCAAGTCTGGTGTTAAAATGCCTTTGAAGCAGTATGCAGGTAATCAAGTCGTTGAGACAATGCCCTTTCTGGTTGAAATGGCAAGAAACTGTTTTTTCTTTGTGATACTGTCTGATATCCGTTTTATGTACATTGATTCTTTGGCGAAGCGTCTGAGACCTTTGTCCAATATACATAGCAGACGGACACTGTCGGCACATGATGACATAAATTATATTTCTGGATGAGCAGGAATATGTGTTCTTGATCTTATAACTGAATTGGTTAGGTCCAATAATGGTATCAGCAGAGTAAATATGTGGACAAAGCTGGCAACGGGGTTTGTTGCAAGGAAAAGTTCCAGGGTTGGTATTAGTGTGGTATGTCCTGTGGTTGTTGGTAAGAATCATCCTGAGATTAGGTGGTTGTCTGTAGGAGACTATGGGTCTGTTTCCCAGAGCCTCTCAGAGTGTAGTATCCTGTTCTAGTATAGGTTGTAGTTTATTGATAATGTGTTGGACGGGTTTAAGTTGGGAGCTCTAGGTGATGACAAGTGGTGTTCTATTGTTGGTTTTCTTGGGTCTGTCTTGAAGTAGATGGTTTCTGGGTATTCGTCTGGGTCTTTCAATTTGTTTTTTTATTTCTCCGGGTAGGTAATTGAGGTTTATAAATGCTTGGTAGAGATCCTGAAGTTTCTGGTCTCTGTCAGTGGGATTAGAGCAGATGCGGTTGTATTGAAGGGCTGGGCTATAGATGATGGATCGTATGGTGTGTTCTGGATGGGAGCTGGAGGCATGAAGGTAACTGTATGAGTCAGTGGGTTTCCTGTAGAGAGTGGTGTCTAATTTACCATTGGTGATTTGTACTGTGGTATCCAGGAAATGGATCTCTTGTGTAGAATGGTCCAGGCTGAGATTGATGGTGGGTTGTAGGTTGTTAAAATCTTTGAGCACATCCACAGACTTCAGCTGTAGCAGTTGGTTAAGAATGTCTCCTGTGTAAAACTACCGCAGTCTAATATAGTTGTCTTACTAATCTGTATTTGTCCTGAAAGATTGTTTATGAATACTCACCAAAACACACAACTGCTGAGAATGAATTTGTAAGCACATGATACATTGTTGGCACTTACACAGATCAACTGGAAGCTTTATCCAGGTTTACTCTTGCTCATTGTATGTTCTGATAACCTTTAACATTTAGAAAATATTCTTCAATAATTATAATATTCATCTCAACACTTAAACTTTAATATATCCCAGTGTACCTTTTAAAATTCTCTGATCAAAACTAGTAGAGGTAATCTAATGCATTCTCTTTATCTATTCATTAGACCATAATCAGAACTCATATTCCCTGAGAAAATTCCAATGTATGTACAACCTCGGGCAATCAAATTTAAAAGAAAGTGTCTCCCCATTCTCTGTTTAAAAATTCTTGTCACAAAAGCAATGAGCAAATGAGCATAGGGGATAGACACTTACTGCTTCAGTGCAATTTACTAGCTGGGCCTCATTAAAACCTTTTGTAAACAAAATCCAATTTATTTTTGCAGATTAAGATTACTTTCATAAAGTTTAAAAGTTTTAGACTGTAACGATACTCAGTACACGCCTAACATGGTGGTATAGCTGCAGTGCAATAGCTATACTGCATAACCCCATACATTCAGCTTAAAGTGATGGCTTTTGTTGCTGCAGATAAAGTCAATATAGCTATGGCACTCTGGGGATGTGGATTGTTCACACCCTTTAACACCATAGCTATGTTGACTTGAATTCTTGAATTTTAAATGCAGATGAAGCCTCAAGAATTAAGGGTTTAGTTCCTGGCTCTGCCATAGGCTTCGTGTGTGACTTTGGGCAAGTCAGTCTCTGTGTCTTAGCTATCAACACTATAAAATGGAAATAATGATACTTCCCTATTCCACAGAAATGTTTTAGGCTAACACTATGCATTCTTAGGTTATATGTGGGTCATGATCTAAAGCCCAGTGAAGTCAAGACAAATGCTTCATTGGACTATGGATCAGCTCCATATATATGTGGTGAAGGATATCATACAAAATCCTGCATACATAAAATTAAATAAAACAAGGAAATTCAGTGGGGATAGATCAGAACTTCATGGGATCTCATCAGTTGGACAAAATCTGTTTTAAAATGCTGTGGTGGTTTTTGGGGAATATAAATAACAGTTGTGAAATTAAAAAGCTATCTAGAATTCAGAATAAAAACAAACACTGAAAAAATCCTAAGTAAAAATAATACAGTTGATGAAGACACTCTGGTCTCATCACATCCACCTCTAGTAATATTGTATCCTGTATCACTGAAACAAACAAGGGACTAAAAATGGATTTTTTATTATTAAAGACTACAGGAAACCCTTGCCATTCATGGTGGATGCGTTCCCTCATACACTGTGAATGGTGAAATTTGTGATACTGTGGGGTATGGGAGCCACGGGGAACTCACTGAGGCTCCAGGAATCATCATCATTGTCCTTCACACCCACTGGCGTATAGGGCAGTGTGACAAGGTGCTTGCCCTGCACTGGCCCTTTAAGGGCAAAACCCCAGCCTGGAGCAGGGGCTAGGAGCAAAGGGCACAGCTGGGAGCTATATAAGGGGGAACTGACAGCTGCTCTAGAGGGAGAACAGTGAAGGCCTGACTGCTAGGGAAGCAGGAGGCTCCCTGGAGCTAGAGCAGTGCTGCGGAGGCAAGGCAGGGCTAGTGGAGCTCTGGTCAGGCAAACTCCCAGGCTTTAGCACCTAAGAAGGAGATCAGGGTACACTGAGAAAGAGAGGACCTTGGGGTGTGAGCAGAGGGAACAACAGCCACCCCTGGCAGGGGGGATCGGACACTGGTGTGGGCACTGCCAGAGGGCAGTGTCTGGAAGAGGGCACCATGACACGAGGAGAAACCTGGGGCGACACCACCTAGAGGAAGGCATCCAGCTAGGCACGAAGAGCTAATTCCCAGGACAGCCGGCTGGTGGTACTGTGGTGGTGAGACAGCCCCTCACAGGCAGCAACAAAGGTCCTCCACTTCTGTCTGTCTCTGGCCAGCCTCTCAGTAGTGCCCCAAGTGTAATTCATGCTCTTCATTTCTCCTTCAATGGTCCAGCGCATGTTGTCTTGGGTGGTCCTCGTTTCCGACGTACATTCCAGAACCCAATTCTGGTCTTAATCTTGGCACTCAGGACTTCCATCTTCATGTCAATAGCTTCGTTTCTGCTTTCACCACTGACAGTCATACAAGTCACTATGAGTGACTCTGGAAGGCCGTCACACACAGTTGAGAAGGAATTCTTTGTTGCTGTTTCCATAACAAAAGCTTTTTCTAGGTCAGGGTTGTTAGCCCTGAGCCAAACCCCTAATCCTGGAGGACTGGTGTGCATGCTTAGTCTGGTTCCTCCCCCCTTGACCTTTCCAGCTTGGTCGAACCTACCAGGAGCACTAAGCTCCTGTCAGCATAGCTCCTGGGATCATAAGAACATGCAAGCTGCCCCACCCCGACAAGGCACACGCACAAGGAGCAGGAGGCTCCAGGGAGTCACGGGGAATACATCGCAGGGACCAGGAGCTGAGGGGAGTTCCCCATGGCTCCTAGCCCCTGCTCCCACCCTCCCCCGTCCTGACAGAAGACCCACGAATATATGGAACCGTGAATAGTGATTCTGCAAATTGTTAGGGTCTCCTGTATTTCTTGCTATGGATCCCAGCCCTGTAATCTGCTCCATGTGGGGGACCTTGATGCCTTGTCTAAAGGCATCTCAGAAGTCAATAGTAACCACCATCTATGTGCAGCTGTCTTCCTTTGTAGTTCAGATGGCTGCACTGGGGCCATAATGAGCGAAAATGTAGTTGCTGAAGCACCTTGTTTATATATTTTATTTTTGCCTTCTTTTTAACCACATGCTCCCAATCCACAGAAGCTCACTTGGTGGCATGGTTTTGTTTCCTTTCTGTTTAGTGGAAGAGTAATTTGAGTGAGGTGCATTCTTTTGAATATACATATTGTACAGTATGTCTGAAAAGATATTCTTCAAAGTCCACAGTAAATAGAGCTTGTGGACTTTAGTTATGGAAGCCCCTAGTGGGAAACATGTCTTCCTCTTTATATGTGGCTGTAATAGTTGCAAAAACAGCAGCAAAGATTCTCATTAATCTCAACTGCACTGCATAAACTCAGATTTCAATTGCTCAGAAACCTCACAAAATGTTCTTGTGTTTGAATTAATCTGCGGAGACTAGTTCTGAGGATAAAAAAGCAATCTTCTTTTGAAATCCTGTGGGTAACAACAACAGAGAAGAAGAAAAACAAGGAAAGGCAGAGAGAGGAAGGAGATAAACAGAGAGAAATATGGTCACTTGAATAGAATAAAGAAAATATTATGAGTAGGTGACAAAAAATAGAACAGAAAGAGCAGAGTGTGTGTGTTTTTGAGGGCGAGATTGGGAGGTGTTGCCTTACATTGTATATTACTCAGAAATACTATTTACATTTTCAGTGTTGCAGGATAACATGGAGTGGGTTTTCCACTGTACATTTAAATTAAAATAGCCCCCCCCCCTTATGCATATATAGCAGAGTACAGTACAGGACATGTTGCACATGTGAGTTAAGGCTCAGCTCTAGGTTCTTTCTAGTCTCCTACTTGAGGGGTGAAGTAGAAAAAGAATCCAGGGCCAGATACTGAAATGGTGTAAAATAGTGTAGGACCACTGAACTACATGGCTCCATGGCAATATACAGCAGCTGAGGCTCTGGCGTATGGTCACAGGCAGTATACCCTCTAACCTGCTCAGCAGCCCAGCTTCCCAGATGATTAATCAGCCATATCCAGTCAGAGGTTCAGGGCTCCCTGCATGGAGCTGACTGACTGGGCAGGGCTGATTAATCATCTGGGAAGCTGTGCAGCCACACAGTTTAGAGGGAACACTGCTCACAGGGAGTATTCAATAGCACCAGCAGGCAGAGTTACTAATATGAGTCTATGGTTAGAACAACATTTCAGATCAGACAGACTTTATCCACAAAATTATGTCTGAACTGAATTTATACTTGCATTTGAAATAAATTATTATATTTTTTTCTGACTCTCAATCTCAGAAGATGGCTATGATATTTTAATAAGGTAGTCCCTTTCCCCAACCAAATAAAACCAACTAACAGTCAAACTTACTAATCAGAACAACCAGAATGCAGAGAAATGTGTGCAAACAATTACAACAGCAACAGTATTACTTAGGAATATTGATAAATGAACTGTAACTGGTCCAGAGGGCTGATTCAAATGAAATATGGATATTTATCGGGAGGGATTTAAAAAGAGATTTCATTGTTTGCCTAGCTCTCCTCCAAGGGTATGTGTAGACTACATGGCTCCGTCGACGGAGCCATGTAGATGAGTTTACTAGACATAGGAAAATGAAGCGATGATTTAAATAATCGCCGCTTCATTTACATCAAAATGGCCGCCGCGCTGTGCCGATCAGCTGTTTGGTGGCACAGCGGGGCAGTCTGGTTGCGCTGTGGTCAACAAGGGAAGCCTTTGTCGACCACTCCGGTATGCCTCGTGAAATGAGGTTTACCGGAGCCGTCAACAAAGGCTTCCCTTGTCGACCGCAGCACATCCAGACTGCCCTGCTGTGCTGCCAAACAGCTGATCGGCACAGCGTGGCGGCCATTTTGATGTAAATGAAGCACTGATTATTTAAATTGCCGCTTCATTTTCCTATGTCTAGTAAACTCATCTACATGGCTCCATGTAGTCTAGACATACCCCAAGTGATAAAAATTGCAGACTTTGACAGCATAAACAACAAGGAATTCTGTGGCACCTTAAAGACTAACATTTATTTGGGCAAAAGCTTTCATGGATAAAAACCACTGCATCAGATGCATGGAGTGGAAATCATGAAGACAGGGATTAGGGATGTACTGGCATATCAAAAGAAGCGAGTAACTTATCAAGTGTAGGAATAGTGTTAATGAGGTCAATTCAGGCAGGGTTGATGTGGCTCACTCCCAGCAGTTGATGGGGAGGGGTGAGTACCAAGAAAGGATAAATTGTCTTTATAGTCCTTATTCAGTTCCTAATTTGATCATGTTACATTTGCAAATGAATTGCAGCTCTGTTATTTCTCTTTGTAGTCTGATTTTGAAATTGTTGGGTTGTTTTGGGGTTTGTTTTTTTGGTTTTGTGTTGGTTTTGGTTCAGGTTTTTTTGGTAAGAGGATAGCTACTTTTAAATCTGTTACTGTTCCAGAGCGTCCAGGGAGATAGGGAGGTTAAAATACTCTACTGGTTTTTGTATATTACCTTTCTTGATGTCTGATTTGTATCCATTTATCCTGTGATTTCATCACACCCAATGGACTGAAGATGAAAAATCCATTACAATCAACATACTACACAATCTATAGTGAAATATTGTGACCCACTCTCAAAGAAACCGATGAACCATCTAATCAGCATCCTGTACATCAAACAGGACAAGATAAAGAATGAGAGCTCAAAACTGGAGACTCTCATAAAAAAAGCCAACTTTCCACACAAACTTCTACATGACTGACTTTACAAAAACAAGACAATCCATTTACAACACACACTTTACTTTTCCAGAGAGGAAAAAGGACAATAAACTATCTACACTCCTACATGCTACAGGGGACTACAACAGTGGTCCCCTTAACTCACCCTACATTGTTAATCTATCCAACCACACACTTAGCCTGGCAGAAGAGTCTGTCCTATCTCAGGGACTCTTATTCTGCCCCATCACCTCCATGCACAGAATAGAGTTTTGTGGTGAACTGGAAGCATATTTTCACTGTCTCTGACTCAAGGAATATTTGCAACACACCACTTGACCATTACACTTACCCACAGGATCCCTCCTGCCAACACTACAAGAATAAGAATTCTATGTGGATTCCTCCTCAGGGTTGAAACAACAGTCTGGACTTCTACATAGAGTACTTCTGCAGATGTACACAGGTTAAAATTGTGAACAAACAACATCACGTACCCCATAACCTCACCCATGGAGAATGCAATGCTATCCACAGCCCCAAAAACCAACTCTGACATTATAGTCAAAGAGGCCGACAAAGGAGGTGCTATAGTTATCATGAATAGTTCAGATTACAAACAGGAGGCTGCCGGGATGTAGATGCACTGTACAGCAATATTCCATGTGAGAATAGACTACATGTTGTCAGGAACAATATCCCCAATAATGCCATTGCACACCTGGTGGCTGAGCGTTGTGACTTTGTCCTCACATACAACCATTTCAGATTTTGGGACAATTTAAATCTTCAAGACAGTGACACTGCTATGGGTACTCGCATGTCCCCACAATACATCATCATTTTTATGACTGACCTAGAACATTTCTTCAGCTCACATCCCTTAGCACCTCTGCTCTACTTGCATTACACTGATGACATCTTCGTCATATGGACCCGTGGAAAGGAGGCCCTTGAAGAATTCCACCACAATTTCAACAATTTCCATCCTTAGTCTGTACCAGCCCACACAAGAGATCCACTTCCTGGACACTACAGTACAAATAAATGGTCACATAAACACTACCCTGTACTGGAAACCTACTGACCACTATTCTTACCTATATGTCTCTAGCTATTGTCTACAGCCAAGCCCTAAGATACAACTATATGTGTTCCAATTCCTCAGGCATAGAGAAAAACACCTACAAGATCTTTATTAAGCATTCTTGAAACTAAAATAACCACCTGAGGAAGTGAAGATACAGAAGACAGAGACAGATGAGTACCCAGATGTCACCTATTACAGCACAGGCCAAACAAGGAAAGTAACAAAACACCACTGGCTATCAACTACAGCCCCCAGCTAAAACCCCTGCAGTGCATCTTTGACAATCTACAACCTATTCTGGAAAATGATCACTCATTCTCACAGATCTTGGGAAGCAGGCCTGTCCTCACCTACCGACAGCCCCACAACCTGAAGCAAATACTAGAAAGCACACACCACAACACAGAAACACTAACCAATAAACCTATTCCTACAACAAACACCATGGTGTTGTTGGACCAGAAAGTGCTGGACTAGAGAGATTGAACCTATACAGAGTAACAAGACAACTCCTCTGAGATTTGACCGATTTGACCGCATGGAGCTTTTGCAGATCCCACTTTTACTACCCAGACTTTGAGTGTTCTCTTTCCCCACCATGTCCTTCATCTTTTTCTTCTCCTTTTCTCAGCTTGACCCTTCTCCCTCACCCATCCATTTCTCCCCATTTTCAAACTCTTTCCTTCACTCCAACGACCCAAATATTGAGCCACTCTCTCCTACTTCAAACAATTATTTCCATTCCTTCCCATGCTTTCTCTTTTTCTCTGAATCTCAATTTTCACTCTCAGGACCTGCTCCAAGATCCATTAAAAGACAGGCCCTTAAAACTCATGTCATATTTGCATTGTAGAGTGACTGTCAAATTCTGAGTAGTCTAGTAGACATGCTTTTGTTGCCTAATTTTAGGTGTGATTAATAATATTGGCTAGATAATATGGGCTACAGGCTCACCAATTAATCTGGTCAGAAAATAATAAGGTTCTTGTCACAGAATCAATCTACACAGAATTTGCAGCCCCTCAGGATGCATGACTAGGAAACTCACCCTGAGAGCAATGCATCTGACAAAGTGGTTTTTAACCCATGAAAGCACATGCCCAGCCTGCTTTGTCTTTCTCTGTATTACTCAGAATTTCAAGAAATATAGTAGTGGTTACATTACAACCTTCCAGACAGAGTGTTTTGTGTTTTTATTTAACTTGACCGTATGCCATGACACATAAGATGCTCACAATGAGAGGTGGCTTGTCAGTTCTACATGAGAGAACCCAGCACCAAGAGCTCAAGTAGCTACTGATTATAGCCAACAAAAGTGACTAATCTGAAGTTCAAGATGAATATATTTTCTGTCACTTTCTGGTCCTTCTAAGTCTGCTAGTTCTTTAGTTGCTGTCTTTCAAATAATATAGTAATTGTGCTCTTATATGTAACATACTACCTTTCATCTCAAAGGATCCCAAAGTGCTATAGTATACTTCACCGGTCACTGAAATACAGATACTTCTGCAGATCATATTGCTTATGTTTTCTGTTTGAATGCAATGCACACACAATATTAGTCTGTTAAATTATTTATCAAATATGATTAAAATAATCTGAGCATCATCAAACCTAAAAATGTAACAATGTTCAGAATTTTTATGTATGACTTCATGCACTGGTTAATTTTTTTGCTGGTGTTGCATGAGAGCAATTCAAGATCAGATCAGTCAGACAAAATATAATTAATGATGCATGAGAAAAATAGTTATAAGAAATTGCATAAAATATTTTACTAGTGAAATGATATTTTATTAGTGGTTCTCCCAGTCTCCAAAATGTAAATGTTGGCTCAATTTCTTTTTTCAATTACAGTCTTTCATTTGTGTAACTTCATTTATGTCAGTATGAGAGGAGAATTAAGCCCAATTGGCACAAGTTCAATATTATTAGACGTGTTTGGAACCAGCACTCTAAGGTTGGTCAAAAAATTCTCTTCTTCTGCACATGTTCATTTTTCTAAAGAATGTTTCTGTTCATTGGTATGTTTCCCATTCAAAGCACCATAAATGTAATACGTGCAGTACCCCTCTGTTAATATATAGCTATAGCCCATATATTTGCACCTGTAGATACTGCAGAACACAGTGCTTACTACCAGATGTAGATTATTTCAAAATATTAAAATAATAGGGACTATTGAAATTAAATTCATTATGCCAGGTCATAATAGCCTGGAAGACCTGGGTTTTAGGTGACAAATCTGAGGAATTGTCCCAGATTGAGGTGTCATTAGAGGAGGTTTTGGAACAAATGGATAAACTTGATAGTAACAAGTCACGGGGACCAGATGGCATTTACCCAAGAATTCTGAAAGAACTCAAATGTGAAATTGCGGAACTAACCACTGTGGTTTGTAACCTATCCTTTAATTCTGCTTCTGTACCTAATGCCTGGAAGATGGTTTATATGATGCCAATCTTTAAAAAGGGCTCCAGAGCTGATCCTGGAAACTATAGACTGATAAGTCTAACATCAGTACTGGGCAAATTAGTTGAAACTATAGTAAAGAATAGAATGTCAGACATGTAGATGAACATAATTTATTGAGGAAAAGTCAGCATGGAGTCTGTAAAGAGAAATCATGCCTTACTAGTCTGCTAGAGTTCTTTGAGGGCATCAACAAGCATGTAGACAAGGGAGATCCAGTGGATATAGTGTATTTAGATTTCTAGAAAGCCTTTGACAAGGTTCCTCACCAAAGGCTCTTAAATAAAGTAAGCTGTCATGGGATAAGAGGGAAGATCCTCTCATGGATTCATAACTGATTAAAAGACAGGCAACAAAGGGTAGGAATAAATGGTCAGTTTTCAGAATGGGGAGAGGTAACTAATGGTGTCCCACAGGAGTCCGTACTGTGACCAATCCTATTCAACATATTAATAAATGATCTGGAAAAAGGGATAACCAGTGAGGTGGAAAAATTTGCAGGTGATACAAAACTGCTCAAGATAGTTAAGAACAAAGCGGACTGAAGCGCTTCAAAAGGATCTCACAAAACTAGGTGAGTGGGCAACAAAATGGCAAATGAATTTTAATGTTGATAAATGCAAAGGAATGCATATTGGAAAACATAATCCCGACAAGGCATACAAAACGATGGACCCAGTACCATCATCCCTGTTTATACCACCCTGACAGTTAGGAAGTTTTTCCTAATGTCCAACCTAAACCTCCCTTGCTGCAGGTTAAGCCTATTGCTTCTTGTCCTATCCTCAGAGGCCAAAGAGAACAATTTGTTTCCCTCCTCCTTGTGATACCCTTTTAGATACTTGAAAACCGCTATCATGTCCCCTCCTAGTCTTCTCCTTTCCAAACTAAATGAGCCCAAGTCTTTCAGTCTTCCCTCATAGCTCATGTTCTCTAGACCTTTAATCATTCTTGTTGCTCTTCTCTGGGCCTTCTCCAATTTCTCCACATCTTTCTTGAAATGTGGTTCCCAATTGAACACAATACTCCAATTAAGGCCTAATCAGTGCAGTGTAGAGCGGAAGAATGACTTGGGCCACGTCTATACTGCAAGCCTCTTGCGGAAGAGCAAATGCAAATGGAGTACTCATTTGCATATGCAGCAGCACTCTCATTTGCATTTCCTCTTCCTTTCCCTTTTGCGCAAGAGGTTATTGTGCAAAAAAGCACTGTGTAAATGGCGCCTTTTTGCGCAAAACCCCCATTTTGCACAAGAGCTGTTCTTTTGTAGAAGAGCTTGAGGAAGAACGGCTCTTGCTCAAAAGGGGTTTTTTTGCACAAAAAGGCGCCATCTACACAGTGCTTTTTTGCTCAAAAAACCTCTTGCACAAAAGGGAAAGGAAGAGGAAATGCAAATGAGAGTGCTGCATATGCAAATGAGTGCTCCATTTGCATTTGCTCTTCCGCAAGAGGCTTGTAGTATAGATGTAGCCTTATTGTGTCTTGCCCACAATACTCACAACATTTGATGATTACCTGTTCTATTCATTCCCTCTGGGAGCATCTAGCATTGGCCACTGTTGGAAGACAGAATATTGGGCTAGATGGACCTTTGGTCTGAAAGTATAGCTGTTCTTATGTTCTAATAATAATATTTTCCAAACCAGGATGTCTGAGTTCAGCCCCGTCAATCCTTGTTTAGGTACCTGAATAGAAATGGCATGATATCCAGATGTCTGAGTACTCAAAAATGCTATTCAAGTCCACAGAGGTTTCAATTGTTCAGCAACCTTGATCATATCATTCTAATTAGGTATTAAATATGAATTTGGATGTTCAAATTTAGGCATCTAGGTTTGAAAATTTTTGACAGAAGCTTTCCTCATATGTTTTTGGTTTTGTATTTTTCATGTGTGAAAAATTTATTAAATTCAAACCTGCCTCTTAGACAGAACTCCTCTGCGCTATATATTGTTTCTTCATTGATAGGCACGTTCTGATTCAGAACAAATTAGAATTTGCCAAAAGTAATATTAAAAAAAAAAAGAAGCTTGGAGGTCCAGAGATATTTTTAGAACTCAGGTATTCTGATGCCCCACACTCTAACCAGGAGACCAGGCTTTCTAGTTTTACATGTCCTCTATTTTTGTGCCTGAATGTGATTTTTACATAGTAAAATGATCACAGATTACTTTCACAGGGATACTTTTTAACATTATTGTCACCAATGAAATTTGGGCTAATTAACAATTCCCAGAAGGACACATAGGGCAATCTAAAATTTTACAATTAAGGGAACAAATCTATGCAAGTTTTTACCTGCATTTGAATTATGAATTTGTTATATTCATTCCTCAGCATTTATTTAAACTGTTCACAGAACATGATAAACATAATTAAAATTAATGAAATTTAAAGAATACACAGAGGAACAGATGTCAATGTCAATTGTATATGCCACCTACAGTGAAGTCAGGAATATGAAAATTTGTGTTTAATATTTGATTTATCTGATAGCTGACTCGTGTGGCTAATTGATGCAGCTCGCAGAGGTGGAACATTATTATCTTTACTGTTTCACTGCTACTGAAATGCTGGGATGATGACAGGAAACCAAAATGAAAGCAATTATTTATAAAATAATCCTATGGCACCGCTTGCTTGTTACACAGTAATCATTTCTGTTAACACTGAAACAGAAAGACTTTAAATTATTTCATACTGAAGATTTCCTGACAGAACCAATAATGTTGTTGTGGCTTTGGATTTTGGTTAATAACAGGGACATTTATTAAATGTATGTACAGCCTCTTCCCAGCCTACGAACTGGTTACGGACCAAGCAATTGGTCATAACTCGGTTTGTTTGTAAGTCGGACCCCATAGAGTTAAACGCGACTGCGCTGTTCGTAAGCGCAGATCGCGTTCGTAACTCGGGGTCTGCCATTTACAACAGCTTCAGTCGTAACTGCGAACGGTCGTAAGTCAACCGTTCGCAACTCGGGGACCAACTGTATTTGCAGTTTGTGGGTACTGAGTTGAATTTAATCTTACATCCAGCACTGATTGCTATAAAATTTAATTTCAGAAGTCAAACAATTCTCTTTAGGCTGAATCTGAAAATTCAGAAGTTTGGGTAAATTCACCTTTGGATCCAGATTTAGAAATCCGGATATTAGGAGTTTTACAATCTGGTATTTTGGTTCTGCCATTATAAAGATGTGGACTTGTTTTTTCACAGGTGCTGAGAACCAGATCTCACATTGAATACATAATATTACAGGGTTTTCATTTGGTGATTACCAGTAAGTGGCTTGTCAGCCATTATAGAATTGTCCTTCTGTTTACAGACTATAGCTAAAAGTACTGCGAAAAATATTAGTTGTGAAAATTCAAAGACTTGAAAAGATTTCTACTGTTACTCCCACGATTATCTGCCAAGGAACTGGTGCCAACAAATTATTGACTGTTAAGAAATTAGAACTTTGAACAGCAGTTCAATATTTATTATCATTATAAAGTCTGTTTAAGGTCCATCACCAGCTTTATCCCTACACAGGGAAGCCTTGGCACTTAACTTCCTTTACAGGTTTGATTCCTAGCACAAAGGTATGAGTAGAGACATTGGCTGTATGGCCCGCTACATTCCACATCCTAACGACATAAAAAAAACAAACAATGAGTACTGAAGAACAATTTGCAACTTCTCTATCAGCTTCACTTAGCATGGAGACTCTGACTGACTATTTTTTTCCTTCTCCACCCCACCCCCATCCCCTATATATTTTGAAACTGGACCTTTAATAACTCCATTCATCTGAAGAAGTGGGCTGTGCCCATGAAAGCTCATGATACCATCTACATGTTTTGTTAGTCTTTAAGGTGCAGCAAGACTATTTGTTGTTTTTTAAGTTTTTCCAGCTTTATCCCTATCATTTTACCTTTTGTACAGGGACTATTGGCCCCTTATTAAAATTTGGGGGGAGGGAAGGTTGGCTTGTTAGCTCTAATACCAGAAGAAAGGAGAAGGGTCAATGAGAAATCAAAACCCTGAGACCGACAGTCCCCAGGAACAACAGGAAGAGGATAACGCTCCAGGTCAGCCTGATTGACAAACGGGCAGGCTAATGAGAGAGCCAGGAGGTCAGAGGGCTTAGGGGGTTCCCATTTTCCAGGTAGCTGGATTTGCCAGAGACAGACAGAGTGAGGCTGAGTTGAAGTGAGAACAGGGGACTGAGCTGAGCAGGGGACCAGAGCCATGCCATCCAGAGAGAGCCAGAGACACAGCACAGAGAATAGATGCTGGGAGCAGGGCTGTAGCCACAGAGCCCGAGGGGACAGGGAAGCAGCCCAAGAGCTGGAGGCAGAGCAGCTGACAGTGGAGCTGGGGCTAGCGCAGTTTAGGTCCAAGTGTGTTGAGTAACTGGAAGCGTGAGGGGAGCTCTGGACAGAGGGTAGAGTACAGGGAGAAGCCACCAGCCAAGAGGCCTTGCAGGCCAGACTTGAATGAAGGGATCATAACCCCAAGTGGGGGGCTGACAGGGGGGAGACGGGTCCAGCCACCCAGAGCCTGAAGTGTGTGGCTGCTGCCAGAGCAAGTGTCTGACCAACAGCATCCCTGCTGCACAGACACAGCCTAAGGATGAGGTCTGGAACCTATGAGGAACAGATTGTGAATTGCCTTTACATTCCAGAGATGCTGCCTATGATGTCTCCTGACATAGAATAGGGTTATGTGTTTCCCTTTCACCTCTCCCATTTATTTCCTTATTCTTTTAAAAAATGGATTGCTGGTTAATAAATTGTATTTGCTTTGTACTGTCTGTAGCGATCAGTGGGTAAGGGAAGCATCCAGTGTAGGAAGAGCACCCTGGAGCGGGGGACATTCTAGCCCCAACCCTAAGGTGACCCCAACAAGGTTGAGGGCCAAGCCTCCTAGGAATACTGGGCCCAGCCTTGTTGAGTTTATGAGGACTTTGCTACATATGAGAGTGGAAAGGGAGCCCTCAAGGTCAGAGAGACTTCAGGGTAAAGGAAGTGGGAGTAAGGACTCAGATTCATTTGCTAGCCCATTTCACCAGGATAATGTAAAAGCCAGGAAAATTCCTCTCAATAGCAGGACAGTTCCTCCCCTTACACTTGCTTATCATCCACCCACTGGATGGAGTAACCCACTAGTTGCCACCTGAAATAAACTTGACTGTGTAGAATATTGGTGGTCCTTGGTCCATATGTTCAGGGAAAGTTGGAAAAGACTTAACTTCACACTGTATCTTGAATGGGGATCTTTTCCTAGCAGAAGGAAGTTGACTGCAGCAAGGTAGAATATCTAGCATATAATGGTGTGGTCAGTGTTGTACAATCTTCTTCTGGTCATGTCTTCTCCTCTGTCATGAAGGTGTCCTAACTCCCCAGACTAAAATGTATAGGTGCTATTACTGTGTATAGGACAATATGTAGATTTATTTTCTCTTTATCCTGAGGAAGTTCTATGGCACCTATCTGAAAGTTAGATAGTGGATGATGGGCTATGGATAAATTGGTAGAATTAAGGTGGCTTTTTTAAATACAGTGAATGACACTAATGGAGCTACACCAGTGGTTCTCAAACTGTGGATCCATACCTTAAAATGTTTGGAGTTCTTTTCTGAATTTCACAGTAAGTAATGCTTGGGATAATTACAACATCCTTCCAATGTTGCATGCTGTTAAATGACAGATATGTAGCCCCAAACTTAACTTCATTTTCATGTAGTTGCTTTCTGTGACTAAAGCAATAATCCCCTTTGCAGAGTGTTTGACATAGCTTATTGTTACTCTGATTTCAGTTCTATTTTCCCTTCATCCCCCTTCTCTGCAAGTTTGCTGCAATTCTTATGGAATTTCCCCAAACCAAATGAGTAGTCTTCAGGGTTGTGGTCACAATTAAGCGCAAGCTGCAATGGTAGGTTCCAAACCCAGGTCTGAACATTTCCCCAGAATTTAGCATTGTACAAATCTGAGGGTGTGCTTTGATCCATTACAGTGATAGTGGCAGTAAAAATCACTTCAGAATCTAGACCAAACTTTTCTTGGGCGCGGGGGGATATAGGGTTTTGGTTCAGCCCTATCTCTACTAGCAACATTGTAAAACTAGTAATATTGAAAGGAACCAATCCAAACTTAACAAATCTGGAAGAAACTGAAAATAAAGTAAGGGAATATGAACAATGTGTCTTTTGATATGTCATATTTGGGTGGAAATGGCTTGGAGAGATTGGTTTCCAGATGGTTACAACAATGTATATTCAACATTAATTTGGATTTGGCTTATTTACCTCCCATGAAGAAAAGCACAGAGGCAGAATCATTTTAATACTACATTGGAATACTCCAAGGATCTTCCCAGTTAAATTACAGATAGACAGTACTTTGGGAGATGGGGGTAAAAAGGAGATCTCTCTATCTCTGAGCCTTGATTCTCTATTTTTGGTTGCTCAAGATCATGTTTTTCAACTGGAACAAGAAAGAAACATTCCTATTTCCCTCCAATCTCTTTTATCTTCTTGGTGCATGTGTCTAGCAGAACTTTATAGCCCTTTGCAATCAATAATGGAGATAGAAAAATCTTAATCCACATCTTAATCCACAAGTGGTTCCATTGATTTCAGTGGAAGCACTTAAGCAGTAAGGTACTACATCATGAATAAAGGTGTTAGAACCTAGCCCACAGCTAAATTCAGTCCCCATCTGAAAAATATATAAGTGCTCAGGGATAAATTTTAAGTATATGTGTGCAGCTTTATAGAGCAAAACACATTTGTGTAACACTTGTGTACATTCACTACAGTATTTTCAAGTACAAGTACCCATTTACCCACAAAAATAGAGTACAAATCAAGCACATTGGCACACACACACATTCTGCTATTTGTATGAACAAGTGACGGTGTGCAACAATTGTGTATGCAATGCTGTTCACACAACTGGAAGCTAGTTCAAGACCTTCAAGGTACAGTTAGAGCAATGTAAACTGATACAATTAAATAATGTATTTCTCTGGACTAACGGTTACTTTTGCTAACCATGTGATGACAGCAGCAGCTAGTGATACGGCTAGATTCTGACAGACATTCCCATGTTGAATAGTACTTCACACCACCAGTAGCCCCACTGAACCAAATGAGATCACACATGGTGCTAAGTACTACTCAACATGGATATCAGAACATGGCAAATTCTTTAATCTCAGACTGGCATATGAGCCAAGATAAGAGATGCTTCAGATTTAACAGCATATGAAGTTGCAAAAGATTGAAATAGGTTATTCTAATAATCTGAAAATCACTTGTAACTTAGTTTTACTAGTCTGTGACTTAAATTAACAATTACTGTTCTGCTGCCCAGAGAGAGTCGGTCCATTTATGTTATGCCTTTTGCAAAATTACACCATGTATTTATTTTGTTTGTTCTTTTGTGCCTCAGTTAATAGCCTACCTTGTCTAACCAGTGAGACTTTAATGTTTAGTGTGATAGAAATAATTTTCTGGCAGCCAAAGAGTGTCAGTGTCTCATACACAATATTGAGAATCAGCTCTCATGACTCGTTTATCTTCAGAAATTTTGCAAACCTTCATGTTGACAAGCTATTTTTCAAATCAACTGTCCTAGAATAGCATACCCTCCTGCAAGACATCACCTTATCAAGACCTGCCTGAAACTCCAGGTAGTTTCTGTCTGATTTATATGCACGGTTATGGATGGGGGAGACAACAAAACAAAAAGAAAGGAAGGGATGGGTTTTTTTAAAATTCATAAATTTTTAACAATTTCAAAGAAAGCTAATGTTGGCATTGCTTCTCAAGGGCTTTTGTAGTGAAACAACACCAGCAAGAGATGGGAAAGAAAGACAGAACTTTTGCACAGAAGATTCTCAGGGCATCACCTCCATTTCTGATTTGAAGCTTTGAACCCCTGTGTTTGTTTTTAAAGCTTTTGTCAGAGCCCATGCTACTGTGCTTGTTAGAACTGCATTTCATTCATTACTGATTTAGATATTGTGCCAAAATGCCAAGATGCACACAGACAGCAGGGTACAGACAGTGCTTCTCTTGACAAAGTGGTCACAGATATATGCTTTTCCTGATGCCTCACTGTCAGTCAATATAATGAATGAGCTAACCTTCAACGGTTTCTCGAGCATGCCTGAATACATATAAAACCACTTACGCAAGTACGAAGAAGACTCAGTTCTGAACCAGGTCATTCATTTGTCTTTTCTTCAAGCTAATAAAAAAAGAAGATGGTAATTTCACTGCCTAGAGGTGCAGCAATACTGAAAATGAAAAACTGAATACCTGTTATTATGCATACATGTATAAATTAGCAGCAATCTGCTTGGAAGAAGTTACACATTGAGAAAGTAAAGTAATAGCTTGGCTGCTGTCAGAAGATAGGTGATTAATACTGAATGAGGATGGATTTGAACATGCTGCTTAGCCTATTCTTTATTTAGTGTTTCAGCCAACACCTACTAGGCAGTCTATCTCCTGCCACACACATTACAAAATGCATTGCCCTCTTGTATACTTTAACCTTACATGCTGGAGGAGTGGGATAACTAGGGATAATAAGGCAGTTGATCAATTCAGACAATGGTGACTCTTAGGGTAGCGGAGAATCTGCCGGTTGAAGGCAACATACTCTTACATTCAATACTCTTTATATTGCACAGCATCACTCAGCAATTAACCCCCTAACATTCATTAATTAAGCTTGACAGCATCCTTTCTAGGAAGGTAAAGAATTTCCTCAGCAATTAAATGCAACCATCTCAGAAGTGAAAGTGAAACTCAACCACTTTCTGTAGCATTGCTGCATATAGGCAAACCATTTCTAACCAGAGAGGGAAAATGCCATAATCCACTTGAAACTAGATTAATAGACTGAATTGTAGGATGAATTTAGCAGGCAATGTATTTACTTGAGCTGAAATCTGAACAGGCTACTTAGAATATCATGCCAACTCTTACAAATTATGGTATTTTTATGCATTGCTAGTGATCAGGATTGCAGTTTCATATTCCATCAGAAAGAAAAGATATTCACTATTTTGCATATTTCTTAGTTTTAAAAAGCTTATTCATTTCAAAATGGTATGAAGGAAGTCTAAAACTATCTATATTGATCAGGTGGGCTTTTAAATTTATCCCAGTGATTTTTTCCCCCTAGAAGTCAGGAACACGCCCTCATCACTTACAATGACTTTATCCTTGAAGCCAGCCAATCATGTTAATTCTCCCTAGAAGCTAGCCACCACAGTGCCTCAGTAAAGATGTAGCATGAGTGCTGCCTGGTTTGTTTCAATTCTATGGATTGGGCTCCCTGGTATAGGAGCTGTAGAAGATATCTGCATTTAAAATATGGCTGCAGTGGATCACAAACTATTTTTATCTAAAATTCCAAACATTTCATGGAAGATCATGCCCACTGACACCCTGATATGGGAGTGTCAGGTTTGTATACCATTTTCAAATACTCCACTTCTTCTGAATATATGGGGGGTCTTCATTTTTGTTGGCCTACCCAATTTTTTTATGGATCGCTCTGACCAAAGAATCACCTGGAAAAGAGATTAAGGAGAAAGCAGGTTTTCAGTTCTTCACCTAAGAAGCCCTCCCACTGGTGACATCTGTAAATGCTTGGTATGGCCCTAAAGCAGGCAAAACTCCACTATCATTTCAACCAGTCAGAGCCAAGTAGGGCTGTAGTGACCTGGGAGACGCATACAGTTGCAGGTTTATCGGCATTGTTTGAACCAACACTGGTAACTATATCATCTGGAAGTGAGAGTTTTGCCTCATCTCTAGGCCTTAGCAAAGTGTGAGCTGCCAATAGAAATGCAAAATTTACATATAAATACCTTTTTCATCTTGATAATAATAAAGATCTTCAAATATATGGCCATTTTCTTTTATCCGGATGATGTGGTATCTCTAATATAATTAATCACTTCTTAGAATGTTTATGCCTTAGTAGTAAGACACGAATGTAAGTGACTAAGCATTAGTCACACGACTTTATAATGCATAATTATGTTTTACTCACAGGATTCTATTTGTTACTGTTCTGCAGTGTTCATCTTTGTGGTATATCATGAAAATACACTAAGTATGAAAGTAGAATTTTGACTCATTTAGTGTTGAAGAATACCCTGGGAACTCTAACCCCTATGAGCATAACTTCTGTTTAAAGAATAAACTGTACAAAGGAGAAAGAAACAACTAGAAGGAAAAAATAGACCCTTGCATTATTTAATCGTCTCAGGTCTGTTCCACAGCAGGCCTCTTTGAATTTCTGGGTTTACAGCTAATCCTTGGAAAGTAAATGCTGGGGGGAGGCATTCTGGCTGCCATTGCAGCTAGTGGTGAGATTCTATTATCACAGACAATGTTCAGTGTCCAGCAGTCAGAGGACAAACATTCTTGCCACTCCTCTTCAGGTGGCCATATAGAGGTCTGTCAAGCTAGTGTCTTTTTTAGGCACCTGGAAAAGGGGGACCCTTGCCTATCACTATTGTTGGGGAACTCTAGCCCTGACATCAGAACTCTACTGGGTGGTGTCAGCAGGACACTTGCCTGCAGGGGGGAACTGAAGGGTTCACCACACATGAAGCTCTATATCATACTGGGGTCATAACACTGGACACTCTGAGGCTATGTCTATACTGCACCCATTTTGCGCAAGAAATATGCAAATGAGGCTAAGTGTGGAATATCACCCAGCCTCATTTGCATAATTAATGAGCGCCCACTTTTTGCGCAAGAGGCTTTTGCACAAAAAGGAGCCGTCTACAAAAAGCGGGTGCTCATTAATTATGCAAATGAGGCTTGGCGATATTCCATGCTTAGCCTCATTTGCATATTTCTTGCGCAAAACCGGTGCAGTATAGACATATCCTCACAGTGCCATTGTAGGGCCCTTTGTTTGGGTAAGGCTTCCTTTCTGCTCAGTAGGCCCCAAAACCTGCCTGAACTGAAGGAGAAGTGTGCCAGGCAGAAGGACAACCCAGCCTGCCAAAAGAATGAGGTGGTGGGCTCCTTGCACCTCAGCCATGCTCTTATATTGGTAACATTTTCCATCATCATCTCAGTCAGCAAGGATCATGGTAGATGGTCTTGAGTACTTTTAGTTTAATTCTTATCTCTTTTGTTGGATTTCAGAACTTCAGGATCCTCTTAGCTATGATCTTTGTAGACTCAAAGGTCCAGCACTAACCATTGTGATCACGTAATCTGACCTCCTACATAACCCAGGCCATAATGCTCCCCCAAAATAATGCCTGTTGAACTAGAGTATGAAACCCTAATGAATGAGTAGGGGACTCATTCATTACAAGGTATTGAATACTGTCACAGTTCAGAACAAATGGAATTGTATTCCTCCTGCAAGGTCCAGCAAGGGCATCCACTGTTTGGCCTCCATCTCTCTACTATCACCTAATCTGGACAAAGACCTATATCTCTCTCCCTTCCGAATGGAGAGTGTTCAGGATATACTGTACTCTTCCTTCACTGAATTATTCCCAGAAAGCCAAATGACCTAGACAGGCTGGTGTCTGCACTTTGCTCTCTCTTCTGAAGCTATAAGCATCACAACTGGTCATAGTTATAAGTTACCACACTGACCTTCCTAAGCAAGCACATGTATTCTGACAGTGAAAGCATTAGACCATTTTTTTCGTAACCAGATGGGGATAGGAGGAATATGTATTCATAGCTCTGAAAACATTTCCCAAAAATTTCCACTTCACACATATGGTCTCAAATGACAATTCCCATCTACCACTTTTTCAATGTGTTTGCAGTGCTGTTTTAGCTGTGCTGATCCGAGAATAGTGCCTCGAGAATATTACCATATTTGGAAATCATTTTCACTGACCATTATTCAAAATAGTTTCCACCAATATGTCAGGACCAGCTGGATGGATGGATGGATAGCTCTACCTAAAAAGGTCTGAGAAATTCTTCAGAAACCCACATGAGTGAAGCTCCATTCAGCATGGGTCAGGCCAGTAGAGGGTTTACAATCCCTGATGGATTGCTGGAAATGAAAATGGTTTCAAAGCCGGTTGACCCACAGCATAGGCTCTGAGCTCTCTTTCCCTCAAAGGATTTCTAAGAAGCCCACATATAGTTCATTAGTTAATGTTCAGGATCCCTGGTGACCTGGGAGCAGGTGGGTGCAGGGCCTTAGTGGTATTTCATATATTAGTTAGCCAATAAGGGTATCTTCCATCCCAAGACAACGAGAGTCTTTCACATGCCATATCTGTTCTCCCAGGATTTAACTTCATTCCAAAGGGTTTCAAGCAGCTTCCTAGCTTGTTTTGTTGTTGTTGGTTTTTTGGCCCCCATCCCGGGGTAATCACTACAGATGTTCATTCCCTGCCTGAAGCTTTCTTCAGCATTTCCCCGCAGCCTCCTTTCCCCACTTCTTTTCTGGAGCTACCCTTCTATATCTTCCGTCTTCCACTACCTCTAACTCAGGTGTCATCCTGACTCTCCTCAGGGCCAAATGGGGGGACATTTGCCTCTACCATCAGGGAGCTGAACCTGGTTCACTTAAAGTGACCAACCACCCTATGACACTATCCCTTTATAGCTTTCTTCTTTGGTTTGCTCTTTTGTTCTTTTTTGCTATCAGTCCCCTTGTGGAAGTCCTGTTCTATTCTGATGTACAGGGCATAAAAATCACCTTCCCTTTCAAGTCCCTCCATAAAACACATCTACCATGACATTTACCAACCTTAGTTGGTAAAGTGTTTTTTTTTTTAATCTTTCATCAACATCCACCAAACCCTTGTTTGACTTTTCACTGCCAGTTCCTGATCCCCTGATGTATTCTCATCTGGGGTTCTGTCTTGTTCACTTCTTAAACTGTGAAGTCTTTGAGGCAGAGTTCATATTGCTTCTATTTTCTATACCGCTCTTATGTAACTACTCTTATAAACACAACAATACAGTCACCTTCACATTCATTCCCCTGATATTTTTATTCTTATTCATAGTTTATTAATTGAATTGCAGCAGTGCTTAGAGGCCCCAATTAAGACTGAACCCCCATTGTGCTAGTTACTGTACAAATGCTGAATAAAAAAGTGTCCTTGCCTCAAAAAGTTTACATAAACACCAGACAGTATCTCTTATAGCTGCAGAACTGACACAAAGTGATTAAGGGACTTACACCCAAGGTACAATAAGAAACCCAGGAAATCAGAGCTGATATTCCTGAGACCCAGACTAGCATCCTAACAACCAGATCATCTTTCCTCCCAATTAATGTCATCTGATGTCACCTCTTTTCCTTAATGAACTACAGGCACCTTCTTTGATATTGTAATGCCCATTCAAAGCTTTAGCTGCTGTCCTGACATTTTTTTCCATAACTTCTAATTTAAATAGTTTTTAATTTTGAATTGTAGTTAATAACCTGTATTTATCAAAGAGCACACTGAGAGTACTGAAAAAAAAAACAATAAATGATGAAATTTTTAGTCCTAAACTTTTAACCAGCTTAGTGAAAAATTCAATAAGGTTACTTTGTCTAATGGTCTCTTCCAGCCCTATGATTCTAATGTTGCCTCTTTTACTATTACAGTGGGTGCTGCTTAGTGCTCTATGCTTTTGAAAATCAGGGTGCTTTTTAGGTGTCTTGGGAGTCTAAAAGGCTTTCTAAAAATATTAAAATAATGTATTATTAAATAGAAAGCAGTTTTGTCTAATGGGGAGAGCAAGAGGCAGTTGTGGATTTTGTTCCCAGCTGTGCCACCTGTAAAATGGGGCTAATGATCCCAGCTTCTTTTGTAAAGAGCTTCGAGATCTATGGATGGAAATCACTGTGTAAGAGTCAGGTAATATCCATGCTCCCCAGGTGTTTGTCCATGAACACTTTCTTAGTAGTAGTGGTATATGTCCTCTTGCCTCCCACTTCTTCCTCCTTATTCAGGAGCCTCGGGTAGCCTGCTGACCCACTCAGACACTGCTGAGCCACTGTGCCCTCCTTTCAGGATGTACAAGTTACAAAAAAAAAAAATCTTCAGTAAAATAAACCCTCTTTTTTCTTGAAGGTATGGCAGCTGCTGCCTCTGATGCAAGAGCATCAAGGAGGCTAAGTATGCACCATTACCTGTAGTTCCACAACAAGGGGCATGGTCTGTGATAGGCCAGATATGGGCTCTGCTGCTGTTGTTGCACCCATGCAGTCTGGACACTTGCTTTTGCAAAAAGCGCATTGCTTTTTCAATGCGCTTTTGCAGTGTGGACGTGCTCTTGCGCAAGAAGTTTTTGCGGAAGATCTCTTCCGCAAAGAGCTTCTTGCGCAAGAAGCCTGTAGTATAGATATGGCCCAAAAGGCCATGATACCCAGCACAATGACAACTCTGAAGTCCTATATGCCTGTGGACTTCTTATAATCTTTACAATTTAAATAACCTCACTGTAGTAATAATTAACAGGCTGCTCTAAGATTTGTCAGAGATAGGCTCCCCCCTTTTGTAAAACTAGCACTGTAAAATGTGGGTCTTGAAGAGATATATCATCTGACTATGACTGCTAAATTAGAATTGAAGCAATTTGTGGCAGAGCCTCTTGTGCATTTAGACAGTGCCTAGAATAATAGGGCCCTGCTCATATTTGGGAGCTACCTCAGTACAACCAAGAATAATTAATATTTGTCCTATTTGGACATGAAATTACATTAGAACATTAGCCATTAAAATGCAGCATTTCTTCTGCTAGCAATTGCCATTGAATTTTTTTCTGACTTTCCCTTTCAATCAGGCCATTTTAATCAAAAGGCCAATGAAAATATCCACTCTTCCAGCAGCTTCTAACTATTCTTAAACATTACTTGAAATAAAAATACATCTCTGGTGACTGAAATTAATGCCAGAATGCATGCCTTGGCCTTCTGTCAGGTTTTTGTTTTTGCACTTTAACAAGCAATAAAGAAGCAGATGCTTAGCACAGGAAGGTTTATTAAAGATGGTTTCCAAGACATTCAAGATACCTTGGAAGGGGGAAAAAAATGCGTTAAAGATTATTGATCTGTTCATTGAAGTTTTTCTTCTTCACTGTTTAACTTCTGCCACATTCTACAGCACAAGCCTAATTAAATACAGTAGTCAGAGCTCATACTCAAAGAGTGTACAGCTATAAGTGCAGTACAGATTGAACCTCTCTAGTCCGGCACTCTCTGGCCTGGCAACATCCGTGGTCTGGCATGATTTTAGTTAGCCGGCTGTCCGCTTATCATGGGTGTGGCCAAGTTTCCTTTAGTTCCATAAAGTGTGTTTATAGTCACAGATCCTGGCTCTCAGTGTTCTGTGCTGTTCTTTAGCTCCAATTTACCTCCAAATATCTTCTGAGAGCCCAGCAAGCAGTGGAAATGTTGCTAATGCTGCTACGCATTAGCATGATTGTTATGCTTTATCTACTTATGCCAATACAGTAAAATTGTATAACAACACTAACATTTTGTTATGAAGAGCGGTGATAATCCTGGGCTAGACATAGGCTTATGTAGGGTCGCGTAGGTGTATATAGGGTGTATCAGTGAAGTCATACATGATTATTTTGCAGCATTGCAAGTGTGGCTCTGTTAATTCATCCTGCCAAAATAAAAATGAAAAGAGACCCACTCACTAAAATCCTCACTTCCCATGATGGGGCAAATCCTTTGATTTGGCACTAGTCATCTCCTGAGGGTGCTGGACTAGAGACCTGTATTAAGTCAGGTTCTTTTACATTTACCTTCACTAGCAACCACATTGCTTCCAGATGGAAGCACAGACAGGTAGGTGATCTCTAAGGGACTCAGGGATAAAGGTCTGTGCGATTTAGCTGTCTGCATTCCTATCTAAACAGATAGACTCTTTTCTTGGTAGGAGGAAGATGTGTACTGTGCCTGGTGTAGAATGGGGCTAATGCGGAGTTCAGAGGGAAATATATGAGATTATATCTAAATTACATTCATGGATAGTAAGGGATGTTTGTATTATAAAGAATTCATGAAAGACTATCTTAACCTAGCTCCTAAAAGTAAATAAGTGGCAAATACCATCAGGGCCTCTTGAAAACATTGCAAGAGGTCAAACAATATTTTCTTTTCTTTCCCATACAGGTACATGGAACCAGGCTGATTTCTAGGCCTATTTGATTTGCTATGTTTAAATTATAGAGCATTTGGGGTAAAGATAAATTGAAAGGATTTTATAGTTGGATAAAGAATCTCCCAGTACATATAACCTGAGAGTTGGTGTCTGAGGAAACATGTATGCAAAGAGTATTAAGGTATCAAGAATTGACTGGACCTTCTCTCTGAGATCCAAGGAAGCTGTAATATCCATTTTCTCATCTGGTTTGTCTAGTAAATACATTATATATTTTGTTTTTTAAACAAAACAGTTTAAAGGGCTTGGGGAATTTCAACAGCCAATACATGGAGGGAGGGGCAGGAAGGGAGAGAGAGATCCATAGAATCATAGAGCTGGAAGAGACCTCAGGAGGTCATCAAGTCCAGTCCCCTGCCCAAGGCAGGACCAATCCCAACTAAATCAACCCAGCCAGAGCTTTGTCAAGCCAAGACTTAAAAATCTCTAGGGATGGAGATTCTACCACCTCCCTAGGTAACCCATTCCAGTGCTTCACCACCCTCTTAGTGAAATAGTTTTTCCTAATATCCAACTTAAACCTCTCCCACTTTAACTTGAGACCATTGCTCCTTGTTCTGCCATCCGTCACTACTGTGAACAGCCTTTCTCCAGCCTCTTTGGAACTCCCTTCAGGAAGTTGAAGGCTGCTATCAAATCCCCCTCACTCTTCTCTTCTGCAGACTAAACAAACCCAGATCCCTCAGTCTCTCCTCATAGGTCATGCTCTCCAGCCCCCTAATCATTTTGGTCACCCTCCACTGGACCTTCTCTTGAATGAATGAATGAATGAATGAATTCTGTTAACTGTGGTAATACACTACTACGAACATAACCCATATAGAGTTGTTTTTCATGAAGGGTGTGGTGAATGTAAATGCAGGTTAATAAAGAATGGGAATTACAGACTGATCTTACAAAAAGACAAAGAAACTACTAATTGTGAAAACTGACCCTATTGAAGTAAAAGGGAGTTTTTCTATTGACTTCAATAGAGCTCAGATTTAATTCTAAGAGATGTCAAAAAAGTCGTATAACTCTCCGGAGGAAAGCTACACTTGCATGTACAAACATATATGAACATATCTGCACACACAGAGAGGAGAATCCCATTACTTGCTAACTGGATTTTTCTATATCCTTCCAACTTTGAAAATGTAACCCACTGTTAGTATAAATGTGTGCACTGTGAGAGTGAAAAAAAATGTATAACAAAACAAAATGGTTAATAAATAGTATTCTTGTATCATTATTCTGGAAATGTCCTAGGTTAAAGTAGATTATAGTGCTTAACAGAACAAAACAAGACATTAGGAACATCACCAAGGGCATTTCTGATTAGATGAATAAACCTATTCTGATCATTCAGAACAAGGATTGTCCTACTTCAGTATTAATGAAAACTACACCGTGATGCTGGGATATGTTTGTGAAAACCAAAGAAGCTATATAAAAAACAAGCTGTATAACACAGTAAACTCCTCCTCCTCTCTCCTTCCTCCCAACCCCCTGGTCTGTGTGTCAAGAATGTTGCTGGCAATTATACCACCCAGGTTCCTATGACAACAGCTCTTCTTTAAAGGGTGGCTGTCACTAGAGGGAGATAATTTAATTTCAGCTTCCATGGTAGTTCATCTCTAGGCCCCTATTTATCTTGAAAAGCTTCTTCATAGTTGTTGCATATGCTTATCTGCCTTATAGTGTTCCCATGATGTGGCTTATGACGCAGTAGGGCTGAACCAAGTGCTAATTGAAAAGCTGAAAAATAGAATTAAGCAACACATTTCAATAGGAGGTAACAGCATTTCACAGAGGATAAAAAACAAAGAGGATCCTGAGTTGTTCTTGTCTTTTAGCACTACAAAGTCAGCTCTTGCTCTCAGGTAATTAAATGCAGAACACAAGTATCAAATCTTTTAAATAACTGGGCTATGCCACAAAGAAATCTTTCTTGTAATCAGCTAGCGCACCACATGAAGATGTTTCAAAAATGTTATATAGAAATCTGATAACATGACCAAGAAACTTGGATTCCCTAAGTTCTAATTGCCATTCTAGCACTGTATGCCTCTATGGCATGGGTTCCCAAACTGGGGGGGGGCGTGAAGAAATTCCAGGGGGGGCGTGAGGCGACCCAGCCACATACACCCTCATCAATCCCACCCCAAGTTTTGCTGCTATTTTTTTGGGAGGGGGGGCGTGAGGGTTTCTCAAAAATCAGAAAGAGGGGGGCGTGATGCTGAAAAGTTTGGGAACCACTGCTCTATGGCCTTTGGCAAATCATGTAGACTTTGTTTCAGTTTCACAATGTATAAAATAAGAATAACAATTACTTACCTCAAAAGGGTTGGGGTGAAGTCCCTTGGGGTAGGGACAGCAAGAAATGTCTCCAGAACTGGTGTGCCTTTGTGGAGGGAGTGAAGGGAAAAGTAGCTCGATGTTTCTTCTTACATATGCCCCAACCTGAGCTCAGATAAACAGGGAGACATCCCGATTCTCTAGTGAGTTTAAGTTATCAGCACAGCATTCCCAGTTAATTTGTGGCAGTTCATATGCCACCCCATGCACCGTGGTCCCAACAGTATTGCCAAAAGCATACTGGGGAAATGGAATGGAGGAAAGAGTTCTATTTAGCCAACAGGATGTAAAGAGTAAAGAATTCTCTTTCTGAGGACACTGTGGACCCTTATTTGCAATTTTCCCCAGAGTTCAATATAATACTTGTTTGCAGCATTATTGTAACCATGTTGGTCCCAGGATATAAGAAAGACGAGGTAGGCAAGGTAACATCTTTTATTGGAGTAACTTCTGTTTGTGAAGAACAAACTTTTGAGTGACACAGAGCCACTCAGAGCCTGAGGAAAAGATATAGGTAGATCAAAAGCTTGTTCTTTCCTCTGACAAAAGATGGTCCTATAAAAGATACTACCTCCCTATTTTGTCTCTCAGTAAAAATACTTAGCAGTGTTAGCAGTGTGTACATCTACACACAATCCCAAATGTGATGGCAGCATGGATAGACCCAGCTGTTCTTGCATGGCTAAAAATAACAGTGTAGACATGGCAGCATGGGTTGCTAGCATTGCAATTATATATTCAGTATCCCTGGCATGTTTTTACAGCTTGCACATATGCCAGTGCTACTATGTCTATCTACCCTGTTATTTTTTAGAGGTGCTAGAGTTCATAAAATTAGTGCAGCTATCCTTCAGTCATACCTCTGATTGCAGTGTAGACATATTCTTAGACAGCACTTCTTATCCAAAGATTGAAAACATTTTACCAAGATTGGCGCCACTATCCTCACGTTACAGGTGAGGACATATAGGCACAGGTGAACAGAGTCTAGACAGGAACTCTGGCTGTCCTCCTGTCTCCAGCCCTCTGCTGTCATGCTTAAAGTCATTATTGAAGCATTAATAACTTTTATTGATGTTTAAATTTTCTGGTCATTTAAAGTTTACTGTGGCATGCTGTAAAGAAATGAAGTTGAGTTGGGAATGTCTGTTGAGGGTTAATTTAAGTTAGAAAATGCTAATTGCATCACTGCACAGCTCCATAATTTCAACATCCTATGCACTTTATCTCTTTGAAGTTGATATAATTTTGCAAAGAAGCATCATTTATACCTGTATAAATTATATTAATTTAATTTTTTTGTTAAATATACATGGAGTAGATAATCCTAAACCTTCTGTGGGGTTAGCTGCAACGATTTATTAAAAGGTCTCTAGAAAACTTGATGCAAACTGAAATGAGATATGGTCTGTTTTCTTTGTAAAAGATTTTCTTGGTGCTTTTGGGAATGTTTCCCTTGTTGAAATCTTACAGAATTTCTGTTCGGGAATAGAGATTACATCAGGAAAAAAAAACAGTTACATAAACCTATAGTTTTCTCATCACTTGGAATAATTAAAACTATGCATAGAGATGAGCAGAAACTGTCCACAAGCATCTAAAAGAAAGGCCACTCAGGAAATGAGCTTTCAACCAGAAAAGCCGTGATTTTGATATTGTAAAGAAAGCCATGTTCATTTTTTAAATTTTATTCTTTAAATGAAACAACTGGCCCAAGCTGAGCTTCAGGTGGTGTCAGTTATAGTATCCTGTAACGTCTTTAGGGACTCATATAAACATATCCTTGAATTTATGGAGTCAAGAATACAATTGAAAAGGGATTGGCTTACCCAGGGCTTTCATTATAATGGATAAGCCTGGGAAAATTAGATAGGTAAAGACTGTTTCCTAAGGGTAGACCAACTAATCTATGTCATCCCCTTGTGGCTCATCTCGAGAATTGTTTAAAAGCAGGGAAATGATTCTCCTTGAAAACTGACAGGATATACAGGCACTTCTAAACTGACTCTACCTTCAGACAGCATCTCAGTATACTTTATTTTAAATACTATTGCTCCCATAGTACTTTAAAAACACCACCTAGCTATGCCTCATCACATAGTGATGATAGATATTGATCACCCCAATTTCACTAATGGAGAAACTTCAGCAGACACACTGGGACATTAACACTCAGGAGTTTCTGGCCTTCAGTCCTTAACTTAGACCACTGTTTTTTATCTTCCGACTGGCTATCTTATCCACCTCTTCTATTAGGTCTCAGTATTTATGTGCCCCCATCAAAGCAATCTCTGACTGCTAAAAAATTCCTTTCTCTGATTAATAGACAAGATTATTTTCTGAAGCTCAGAAATATTTGGAAGAAAAAATAGTAGTATTTCATGGTGAAAGAAAGTAGCGACTTCTGAAGGGGGAAAAAAATTCATTGATAGTGCTCCAATAAATGGAAAGCCAGTGCAATATGTGATGAATTTCAGAGCCTAACAAGCCTCCATATAAATTGCACAAAATGAATAATGAGATTCTCTTAGCGAGCTGGGGGA
The DNA here is from genome assembly GCA_019425775.1 of Rafetus swinhoei. Taxonomy (NCBI): domain Eukaryota; kingdom Metazoa; phylum Chordata; order Testudines; family Trionychidae; genus Rafetus; species Rafetus swinhoei. The sequence goes on from CM033424.1 coordinate 158,685,161, forward strand.
AATGTGGAGGCGTAGGAGACTATGCATATTTGGGAGCTGGCCTTAAATTAAACGACACTAAGACTTGATTAGGGAAAATGTCTAAAATAATGCAAAGAGGAGCCTCTCTCATGCTTCCTAAAACTGTGTAACCAGCCCTCTTGGGGGCACAAGAGAATTGAATTCCTTGGAGAATTTCTCTTTCTTGCAGTAAGAATTATCCTAGTTTTTCACTGGAGATCAAGGTGAGGGGCATTCTGGTGATGGAAAAGTTCATAGCCATGAAAAGTAATTACACTAATTATTCTATTAAATATAATCATGCATATAATTACACTATTGCACCTGACCTTCATCTTTTTACTTTGTGGGGGTGGGTTTTCCTGAAATTATAGTGACTTTGTATACAGTACTCTTTAATATTCTCATATTAAAATGTAATAGGCAAAGGAGCTGTTGACATTTACCTTACACCCTTCAGGCAAAGTCCCTTCTTCTATTTTATTTATATAGTGAATAATCAGGCATATACATAAGTAGAGAGGCCCTGGCCATGCCATTGCCTCTCAACCAGCACCTCCCACTGCTCAGGCTCTGATGGCCTTTAATGGGCACACCCTTTTGCAGTGTTACCATACTGTGCACCTTGGGAACTCAGCACCAGTTGATGCAGGAAGAATGCTACGTAACCTTAGGCTGAACCCATTTCAGAGTTCTTTCGCTGTTACACGGACACTGTATTGGTCATTTTGTTTTTATTGGGGCTGGATAAAGTATCACCCAAAAACATGATAAAGTCATTAGGCATTGAAGTTAAATAGGACACAACAAGAACTACATTGGGGTTTGATTCCACTCCTGTTGAAGTCAAAGGCAAAAGACTCCAGTGGGAGCACACACTAGCTACTAGGAATCTGAAGGACTAGTTAACTATCTGATAAGCAAATCCTGTTGACCACCCCCCTGTTGTTGCCTCTATTAGAAAGAGGCAGTGGGGGGAGGGGGAAAGAGGGGTGGAGGGAGTACTTCTAAGCAGCAGTGCCGTGTAGAGCCTGGGGCCAGCCCCCAGGCTCCACATGTTGCTGCCACTTTGAAACGCTGCATGCAGCCCGGAGCCAACTGGAGTGTCCCCAGGATGCATGTGGTGTTTCAAAGTGGCAGCGCCATGGAGCCCAGTATCAGCTGGGGACTCCCCCACTCACCCTGGGTTCTGTGCGGTGCTGTCACTTTGAAACGCTCCGGGGAGCCTGATGCTGGGCTCTCCATGGCATTTCGCAGCAGCACCACATGGAGGAGTCAGTGGGGGAGTCCCCCACGCTGATCCCAAGCTCCACGTGGTGCTTTTGTCTTTGAAGTGTAGCAACAGCCCTAGGGTGGAGGCACCCTATCGACTAATTGAATAGTCGATGCAAAACGCATTGACTATTGGATTAGTGAATTAGTTGCAATTTAACTAGCTATTGGGCCGCTTAAGACCATTAATCCACACAAAAGAATGTGTAACATCTATAAATCTAGTTTATATGTTGTTTACCCATTCCCACTCATCACAATCATGTTCTGTGAGGCCTAACACTTACACTGGTTGCCATTAAGTCATAAGAACATAAGAACGGCCGTCCCGGGTCAGACCAAAGGTCCATCTAGCCCAGTATCCTGTCTGCCGACAGTGGCCAGCACCAGGTGCCCCAGAGGGGGTGGACTGAAGACAATGATCAAGCGATTTGTCTCCTGCCATCCCTCTCCAGCCTCTGACAAACAGAGGCCAAGGACACCATTTTATCCCCTGGCTAATAGCCTTTTATGGACCTAACCTCCATGAAATTATCTAGCTTCTCTTTAAACTCTGTTATAGTCCCAGCCTTCACAGCCTTCACAGTCACTCAAGTCACTGGTGACACTGCATTTGGAGGAGGGCTGGGCAAAGAGACTTCCCCCTAATTTATTTCACATCCTTCACAAGGGCCAAGCAGAGTTATGGCAGGGAAGAAGGGGCACAAAGATAGGGGAAATAGCAGCTTCATGACCCCATTCCATCTCCCCCCAAACCGCTTCTCACTGCACTATCCCACAATGCTAACAGGAATCATTTCAAGGGACGGTGTCATGTGTTCACTCCTTGTGTGTTCAAGAAAAAGACATAATCCCTCCTTGATATATCTCTAGGACAGAGCAAATTGGCATTGCCTTTAGTTGGCGGCCACAGTCAATGTGCCACGGTCTAATTCATAATAGCTTGCTGCCTCAGTTTCCCTATTCGGCAAAATGGGGACAATACTTTCTTAGGTTCATGAGAATATTGTGAAGATTAGTTAGTGTTTGTAACATGCCTTAGATGCTCAAGTGGAAGACCTCACAGGACTGCACAGTGTTTATTATTAATAGTATTTTTAATTCAGAATTTTGTTCATTTAGCAGTAGGTCTTTCATCTCCATTGATGAGGGAGGAGTCCTAGAAGTTCATGCTCTAACTTTGACTTGAATATATATGGAGGAGTTTAGATTAGGGAAAAATGCCCCTTTTTATGCTAAAAATATTCCAAGGTTGAAGTGTTTCAACCAGTTTGAATTCAACTATTTGAACAATGAAGGGGGGAGGGCTGCAAAACAGGGGCTGAAATCTCAGGGAAGCAAACTATTTTAAAGAGTTCCTGTATGCTGATTCTAATTGGCTAGCAATCACTCAAGAACTGTCTCTCATGTTAATTTGTCACTTTTCAATCCTAGCAGTACTGAGAGAGTAGAGCAGAATGAAGAATGAAATATTAACACTACAGGACAAATTAGTACGGAACAAAGAATGCAGGCTGTAGTTACAGGACAGGGGACTGTGTTCTGAGAAGCCATAACTCTGAGGTTATGGGTAAATAATCATCTGAGCATGATTTCCCAATGTGATGCTGTGGGCTATAGAGGTAATGTGATCCTGGGAATACACGAACAAGGGAATCTCAAGTAGGAGATGAGATTTTATTTTACCTCTGTATTTGGTACTGGTATGACAGCTACTAGAATTCTGTGACCCGTTCCAGTGTTCTCTATGCAAGAAGGATGCTGATAAACTAACATTCAGAGAGGAGCCATGTGAACAATTAAAGGATTAGAAAACATGCCTTATAGCAATAGACTCAAAGAGCTCAGTCTATTTAGCTGAACAAAGATTAAGGGGTGATTCGAGTCTATAAGCACCTACGTGGGGAGTAAATATTTAATAATGGACTTTTCAATCTAGCAGAGAAAGGTATAACATGATCTTATGGCTGGAAACTGAAGCTGGCTGGAAATAAGGAGAACATTTTTAACAGTGTGGGTAATTAACCACTGGAACAATTTCCCACAGATTATGGTGGATTCTCCATCATGGAAAATTTGTAAATTAATATTGGATGTTTTTTCTAAAAGATCTGCTCTAGGAATTATTTTGGGGGAAGATCTACAGGAGGTCAGACAAGATGATCACAATGCCTTCTGGCCTTGGAATCTCTAAAAAACCAAAGCTTTCAAACCATTTTACCCAAGGCTGACAGGCAGCTATGACTGAGGTCTTATTTTACTGAGCCTCTTTAGTCCCTCCCTATTCTCCACCATAACATACTGCAAACAAGGGGCCCAATTACCCATTGCCTTGCAACTTGTATAGAAATTTATATCAGTGCTCAGTAAAATGCTGTGTCCAATGGTACCAAGTAAGAATGACTGTGTTTAATGCTCACTTTGCACTATGTAAAGAAGTATACAGGATGCAATGCAACATTGAATCAGGCCCAAAAGGTAAAAAGCCATGGAGAAAATTGGAAGATTCACTATCTTTTGTTATCTGCAAACGTTCACTCTTTTTGCAGATGTAAGCAGGGTCTGAATGAGTTCTCCCCTGACAGCGAGTTGGGAGGGGAATGTTGGTTCTCGGTTCGGTAAAATGGCGGGACTCCCAGAGGCTTAAGGCCAAATACCCAGTGAAAATACCGAATGATGGCAAGACAACAAGTTTTATCAAAGAAGGAATGATTTATTAAACTGAACAACTTAAAATGAGCAATTACCCAATATTTACCACAAAACAATTGAACCACAACAATTTTTAAAACTCTACCTAAGTTACAGCGAAGTCAAATATATACACATTTCAAAAACTGTTTCTTTAACACTGACAATAGCAAAGGTAAAAGTTACAACTGAACAATACATTTTCTAACCTGTCTCTTTTAAACCACTTAACAAAGAGTGAGAGTAAATTAAATACTTACAAACTCAGCAATGACAACAGCACAAAGACATACAAGGAATCGGAGCATGCTCGAGATTCGTACACCCCTTTTTAGATTCGGCGGGTGGGAGGCGGCCTTTGGGTGATCAGTCCTAAACCAGACTCAGATTCTGTCTTCCAATATTCGGGAGTCCTCCCCGAGCTTAGGGCTCAGGGGTTTTTATGTTGTTGCCTATTACCATATTTGGTGTTGTTTGTGCTCTAGGAGTGGCATGGGTGTGGTCTGGGTGTGGTGTGATGCCCATATATGGTGTTGAGTGCTGGACTCTGACAAGCTCCATTTTATTGGTAGATAAGCCTTGTTGCTATCCATGTGACCTGGTGAGGTTGCTGAGGTAGATCTCAGCTATGCGTGCGAGGCCTGGCCAAGAGAACCCATACTTGACAGGGAAGAGACTTCAGGAGCAAATTGTATTTACATGATGAACATACCTACTCTGCCAAGAAGTTGTGTTGCACTAAGTGATCAACTTGGGCTGATGTTGGGTTACATATCACTTTAGTATTGAATACAGAGATAGTGAAATATTGTTGTCTTTATTGTATGACTAAAGGGGAGCAGAACTGTGCTTAATCTGTTCAATATTAGGGAGTTACCCTCAGCTGAAAGAACCTCATCAAACCAGGGACTCAAATGCCAGAACCCTGTGAAACTTAGAGGAGTGGGGACAGGCGTCCAAGATAGGAAATGTGGCCTCTCCCTCAGGGTTCCTGGTCTAGTTTAACCTGTCCTTCCCCACTTTTCAAAGATAGAGCTAAACAGGCTCCATAAGGAGCCTTTGTTATTTTAAGTGCTTGACTGAGTGCTGAAATCACTTGTGGTGGGAAAGCATTTCTGTTCTGCCTCCTAAAAGCAGATGATCCCTGAGAGACTGACCTGCAGAGGTTATTGCAAGTGGTAAGCCAGTGGGACTGCAAGCTGGTGAGAGTGGAGAGCAGTTAGCCAGTGGGAGCAGAATGACAGGCTGGCCGGGTGGCTAGCAGAGAGGAACTGCCATTGGTGGGACAGCTAGCTACAGCAAATACTCAGATGGCAAAGCAAGCAGGGTGCCTTTACCCAGGGCTGGCCCTACCATGAGGCGAACTGAGGTGGCCACCTCAGGTGACAGACTGTGGGGGGGCGCCACTAGGACCCAGAGTGTAGAAAATTGTGTCTGCTGCTGGTGCATGTGTAGGTAGCAGAGCAGTACCATGAGAGGAGTAGAACAGGAAGAAGGCAGAATTGAGACCTTTCAAAGTTTTGGCCCAAGCAAGGGGGTATAGGGGCATCATTTGAGCTCCCCACCTCAGGTGCCAAAATGTTGTGGGCTGGCCCTGGCTTTATCCCCAGGTGGGAGGTGAACTTGCACAAATGCACCTCTGAACTCTAGGCCCTCACTGATCAAGGACAATCACTGCGAGTGGGGGAACAGAGAAGGGCATAGAAAAGGAACTTTTGGTTACAGAACTGAAGAACATGATACAGAAGGCACTGCCCTACATACTCTGGGGTGGGTGTTCTGCGCACAGTTCTATGATTAAGAATTCTGCTCATGGCATTTTCCCTAATTAATGGTAGGTGACTTCTCTCCTTCCATTAAAGGTTTCTTTTCTATAGTCAGATTCTGTACTTGTGAATTGTGAAGTCACTAAGAGCTGTTAATCTTCTGAGAGGTGCCCAGGATGGTATGTAATTTTTCTAGGTTACTGGGTAGGGGCTCAAGATGGTTCTGTATTGTATTGTTGAAAAGGAAACTCTAAATATTGAACCTGATGCTGGATGCTGCTGGCTTCATTTGGCAGAAGGATTTCATAAACACCTGCATATCTAGGCAACTTACATTGAAAGCAGACAGATCTGCCCTCATTCACACTCCTGCAAAGTCCATTTTGTTCACTAGAAGCAAAATTATCTTATGTAATTAGCTTACGTAAGGGCAGGATTAAGTCTGTATTTGTCTGTATTGCAGCTGTGATTCCTCAGTAGAGCTCAAAACTAAAGAAAAATTCAATTTCTTCTGAACAGCACCAACAGTATTAGAAGCCTGCATAGGAAAAAGGAATGAGTTTATGAGAGACAAAGGTTTGAGATGTCAGTTTCCATTAAAAAAAAAAAAATGTCAGGAGATGCAGTTGAGGACAGAGAGTTTGTTTTAGTTTCATCAGCTTTACTCTGCATAATGCTGCTAAACAATAATGACAATGAGTCTAAATGATCCTAGGAGAACTTGTGCAAGTAGCAAAAGAACAAGTGGAATCAGCAAATGCCCAATTTGGCTTTTTTAATTTGTTTTGGTGGATAGATATAAACAAAATTATTCTTTATCCATGAGCACAGTTTTGTTGCATAGATTATAGAGTGCATAATTAGATACTCCATGAAAGCAGGATTAGACATTCCTGACTTTAAATTATCTTTCTTCCATCACCTTACCTTTAGTACATTTAAACAATTTGTGATCTATTTCGTTGGGTTTATATGACATAGCTACTATACTGTATGTAATTAGAGCAACAACACTTGTGATTTGTAGCATAGTGCAGCATCTGTCAAAGGAGCTAATTCCAAATTCAAAAACCAAAAAGCCAACCCTTTTTAAAATTCATTGGCTAGTAAGACAACAATAGAGGTGACCCCCAATTATCTGAATGACTCAAAGATGAGACATTTTGGGATATTGGGAATATGTCTACATAGTCTGAGCCAGTGAGCCTCAGAGCTCAGTTCAACAGAAGTTGTTGCTTGGACTTCAGCTTGGACTCTGAAGTCACATCCCTCCTGAAGCCCCAACTCTGGGCTACACTGGCAGATCCCATTCATCTGTGGGCATAATCAAACCTCGGATATCTGGAACTTACTCTACTGCTTGAGCTAAAAGCCAGGTTCCTATTAGCTAAGTCTGTAAAGCAGACTCATTCTCTCTGTAAATGGTCTCAGTGCCACTAAATGGGACAGTACACCACACCCAGAAGGTATGTGGGTTACATTAGCACAAGCCCCATAACCCTGAGTCAACTGACCCAGGCTTGGATGATTACTGTGGTAGACAGTGTAGACTCTGGTTGTTCCAGCTATTCCACAGGACTGAAGTGCCTCTGAAGGAAGGAATCTTCAATCCTTTGAGAGACTGGAGAAAAGCACCAGTCTGTGCAACCTTTGACGTGTGGTAAACAATCTTCAGAAGCACTGGCATGTTATTTTGCAGGGGCTGGGTTCCTCAGGGTTCATTTTTATGCTGAAGTCAGCAGGTTAAAATATGTGGGGATATTTTACTGTATTCTCTGCAATCATCTCAATCTATAGGTGGTTCACATCAGTTTTGTGGAAAACATTCAAGTGGAAATTTAGGTTTTTAACCAGATGAGGGGTGGGTTTTTTAACCAAACCAAACATTTAAAAAACAAACAATTTTCCATGGAAAATTTTAAATTTTCAGCCAAAAAACTTTGCTTTCAGTTTGTAGAAAACAAAATGTGTCCATTAGGGCTTGGGGGAAACTTTTGAACCAGGCCTTTCTCCTCCCCCACCCCAAAATATTATCTTGCACAATATACATTTAGGACCCAAACCTGAAACTAGTGAGAGGTTTGCTTAAATGAAGATTTTAAAACTGTGTCTTTATGAATTTAAAAGGTGGTGAAATAATATGACAACGCTATTTCATGACCAAACGTATGCATTAAATGGACTATACTTTTTGTTTACTACTGAAAAATTGTAAAGATTTTTTTTCTATGCAATTAAAATCCTGATTTGACAAGCATGTGCTGAACATTAAGCACATGAATGGTCCCAGTGACTTCAAAAGATCAATTACCCTACAATGGTAACTTATGATTCCCCCTGTAGTTTATGTGCATCAGTAATTTGATTCAGTGGGGCTACCATCTGCTTGAAGTTAGGCACATGCTTGAGTACCCTGTTGACTCAGGTCTCTAGTCAATATGCAGATGAGGGGAATCTACTCAAGCTTCCATGTTGTAGTTATTAATCACAATTTTCTTGAACAAGCAGGAAATTATAATGCATATTTGAACTTTAAAAGCCAAAACCAGCAATAAGTGAAAGCTTGCCTGAAAAATGAAAGCAATAGAATAACTTTTAGAAGAGAGAGACATGGGGCCATGGAGGATAGATAACAGCAGAAGGTGACATCACCCAATATAGGATAGTGCTTTCTGTTGTGGGACCAGAAGGTATGACACAGAAATGGAAACAAACTGTCCGCCAGTAGGACAGTACAAAAATTAAGGAAATATGACATTAGCAGAACCAGATTTGGCTCTGAGGTCATTAAAAATTATACCACAACAACTCTTATGCCAGCTAACATCACCAAATAGAAAGCTTGTTGGCCACACAGGTTAAACAAAATAAAATGCTAAGACCCATAGCAAGAGGAGTTGTAGGTATAATAAAGATAACATCTTTGGGGGCAAAAGGAAGAAGAGATGTGAGCTGGAGGGAAGTCACCAGTCTTTAGGAGTCAAAGAGAACATAGGGAGATTTGAGACTTTGCAATATACATGAAAGTTAATGACTAGTGTATTGTGGGGTGTCTTGTTTTTTGATGGAGGTATTTTGTTTTGGATTGTCATCGCCAATCATTCTAAAAAAGTAAATCACAGCTAAATAAAACCTTGAGTTTAAAAAGAAATAGCATTTGAAATATGTAATACATTTGGGCAGGGAGGGGGTTGGGGTTTTTTATTTTTGTTTGTTTCTTTTCTGTTATTTGAGCCTTTAGGATACAGTTGGGTCACATTTGCCAGTATGAAAGACAGCATGCTGTTTTTGGTTATTGATGGGACAGGGGATTTTGTTATACCGCTGGACATGAGTCAGGTACTTTGTAATCATTTCCTACAAAATTACATTTAATTGTAAAAAGATAAAATCTATAGGACAACATGATGCTTAGAGCTTCCTTGCTTTTGATTCTTTTATATTTTACTAGAAGGAAAAACAATGATATACTCTTTTATCAACAGTCAAGGAATAACACTCAGCAGGTGCTCTTCCTCTGTTCCCTTTTGTCTTTTCTCCTAAAGTACCTCCAGCGTCTCAGAAAATATACTCTATAGAATTATTTTTGAAAGATGGAACATAACTGTAAACAATACACGTGCCTATGTTTCCACTGAGCTTTTCATCATAAGAGATTTCTGTCTAGCTTTCATTAAATCCTGCTCTCTCACTCTTCCTGTTTTTGTTTGGCTTCTGTTGTGGCAAAACCAAGTGGGTTAAACAAAGGAAAAAGAAAACTATCACTGTGGTTCTCAGACATCAACAGCATTTAATACTGTATTAAAAAGCACCACCATAACTGAACTTCACTCTTATATCTACTATGTGAAGCATGCTGCCAATCCACTATTTCGGCCAGGTCCTCAGATGTACTAGCATCTCAGGCCAGAGTCATAGGTGGATTTCTGATTCAACCTTCTCCATATGTCTCAGAAGGAGATAGTGGATTGGTGAATGTATGATTCAGCCTTTGGTATGGAGCAGGTATAGGCCTCTGAAACAAATTAGAATAGGCTTCTGTGATAATGTGTATCTGTAGGGAACTATATGCCATTATAACCTTCTGGGACTTTATACAGAACAAATTCTATTAGAGCAGTGTTTCCCAATTTTATTTGGCCATGGAACCCCTAGGGTTGCCTTAAAAAAAAAAACCCGCCGCCACAATTCCTGCCACGGCTCTGTCTCTAAGAGCAGGCGGGAGAGTGCCGGCTCTTTGCGGAACCCTTGCTTTTGCTTTGCAGAACCCCAGGGGTCCACGGAGCACCAATTGGGAAACACTGCATTAGAGCATGTTGCTGAATCTCTGATGATAAATGAGTATTAAACCTGCACCCATGTTTGCAACAGGACAAATTTAGCAAAACCCAGAGGTTTCTATAAAGAATCTGAATTTTTAGGTGATTATCCAAAGCACAGCTTCACACTGTCACAATGCACTGGACAAGAAACCAAAAATGAAACCAGAAAACTAGTAAGTCAAAAATATTAAAAATTGCCTAATCGGGGTAACCTTTACAACACAACACAACACAGCCATCTCACTTTTAACAGCCAGTCTATGCAAGTTAAAGATAAAGCAGCTGGTGGAGCAGTATGTGTGAAGATAAGCCTGAATGGCCATCCTTCCTCCCCTGTCTCTGAGGAAGGCCACACCTCCTGACTCTCAAGCCCTTCAGACTGCAATCAATTAGTGGGGAATTAGCAGCATTTAGATCTCAATCCGCTTGATCTGGTTGGGTAATAGTGACTCAGTGAACCCGAGCCCTGAGGCAGGGTCTCTGGCCTGAAGTCAGGGCAGAGCAACACAATCTGTAATCCCAGGCCCTTCATCAGAGTAGAGCAGCAGACAGTAGCTCTGGCATGTGACAAGAACAGAGTTACATAGTCTTGAGGTTCAGGAGGGGTGAGCATCTAACATAGGCCTTCTGGCCTTATGTGGGGAACGTGCCACCCCAAGGGTGAGGTGTCACGAGTTAAAGGACACCTAACTTGGGCCCAGCCTACTCTATTGGGTTCCAGCCAAGGGCCCTTGCAGTAGCAGAGTGGTCTGCCACTGGGGCAATGGGGATTTGGCTGCAAAACATCAACCTCCCTGGATTTGGTACCTCTGTGCTATAGGTGTCCTCCATTTCCTAGGGATCAATGGTCAATGGTAATCCAAGCTACTTTTCAGTGCCTCAGATGTCTGGCAACTGTGGGAGCTCTGGTCAGCCCTCAAGTGGTAGCCCCAGCAGCTCCCCATTATCTTAGTTGGGTGGCAGACCTGGAAGCTCAGACCAGCCGTCAGGTGGCAGCTCCAAGAGCTCCTCCTTGACATCCTGCTCCAGGAGCAGGGGAGAATCATAGAATACTAAGACTGGAAGGAACCTCGAGAGGTCATCAAGTCCCGTCCCCTGCCCTCATGGCAGGACCAAGTACTGTCTAGACCATCCCTGATAGACATTTATCTAACCTACGCTTAAATATCTCCAGAGATGGAGAGTCCACAACCTCCCTGGGCAATTTATTCTAGTGTTTAACCACCCTGACAGTTAAGAACTTTTTCCTAACATCCAACCTAAACCTCCCTTGCTGCAGTTTAAGCCCATTGCTTCTTGTTCTATCCTCAGAGGCCAAGATGAACAAGTTTTCTCCCTTCTCCTTATAACACCCTTTTAGATATCTGAAAACTGCTATCATGTCCCCCCTCAATCTTCTCTTTTCCAAACTAAACAAACCCAGTTCTTTCAGCCTTCCTTCATAGGTCATGTTCTCTAGACCTTTAATCATTCTTATTGCTCTATTCTGGATCCTCCACATCTTTCTTGAAATGCGGTGCCCAGAACTGGACATAATGCTCCAACTGAGGCCTAACCAGTGCAGAGTAGAGAGGAAGAATGACTTCTCGTGTCTTCCTCACAACACACCTGTTAATGCATCCCAGAATCATGTTTGCTTTTTTTGCAACAATATCACACTGTTGACTCATATTTAGCTTGTGGTCCACTATAACCCCTAGATCCCTTTCTGCTGTACTCCTTCCTAGACAGTCGCTTCCCATTCTGTATGTGTGAAACTGATTGTTCCTTCCTAAGTGGAGCACTTTACATTTGTCTTTATTAAACTTCATCCTGTTTACCTCAGACCATTTCTCCAATTTGTCCAGATCATTTTGAATTATGACCCTATCTTGCAAAGCATTTGCAACCCCTCCCAGCTTGGTATCATCTGCAAACTTAATAAGCGTACTTTCAATGCCAATATCTAAATCGTTGATGAAGATATTGAACAGAGCCGGTCCCAAAACAGAACTCTGCAGAACCCCACTTGTTATACCTTTCCAGCAGGATTGTGAACCATTAATAACTACTGTCTGAGTATGGTTATCCAGCCAGTTAAGCACCCACCTTATAGTAGCCCCATCTAAGTTGTATTTGTCTAGTTTATTGATAAGAATATCATGTGAGACTGTATCAAATGCCTTACTAAAGTCTAGGTATAGCACATCCACCACTTCTCCCTTATCCACAAGACTCGTTATCCTATCAAAGAAAGCTATCAGATTGGTTTGACATGATTTGTTCTTTACAAATCCATGCTAGCTGTTCCCTATCACCTTACCAGCTTCCAAGTGTTTACAGGTGATTTCCTTAATTACTTGCTCCATTATCTTCCCTGGCACAGAAATTAAACTAACTGGTCTGTAGTTTCCTGGGTTGTTCTTATTTCCCTTTTTATAGATGGGCACTATATTTGCCCTTTTCCAGTCTTCTGGAATCTCTCCTGACTCCCATGATTTTCCAAAGATGATAGCTAGAGGCTCAGATACCTCCTCTATCAACTCCTTGAGTATTCTAAGATGCATTTCATCAGGCCCTGGTGACTTGCAGGCATCTAACTTTTCTAAGTGATTTTTAACTTGTTCTTTTTTTAGTTTATCTTCTAAACCTACTCCCTTCCCACTAGCATTCACTATGTTAGGCATTCCTTCATCAGACTTCTTGGTGAAGACCAAAACAAAGGAGTCATTAAGCATCTCTGCCATTTCCAAGTTTCCTGTTACCGTTTCTCCCTTCTCACTGAGCAGTGGGCCTATCCTGTCCTTGGTCTTCCTCTTGCTTCTAATGTATTTATAAAAAGTCTTCTTGTTTTCCTTCATTCCTGTAGCTTGTTTGAGCTCATTTTGTGCCTTTGCCTTTTTAATCTTGCCCCTGCATTCCTGTGTTGTTGCCTATATTCATCCTTTGTAATTTGTCCTAGTTTCCATTTTTTTATAGGACTCCTTTTTTATTTTTAGATCATGCAAGATCTCGTGGTTAAGCCAAGGCAGTCTTTTGCCATATTTTCTATCTTTCCTATGCAGCAGAATAGCTTGATTTTGGGCCCTTAACAATGTCCCTTTGAAAAACTGCCAACTCTCCTCAGTTGTTTTTCCCCTCAATCTTGATTCCCATGGGACCTTACCTATCAGCTCTCTGAGCTTACCAAAATCCGCCTTCCTGAAATCCATTGTCTCTATTTTGCTGTTCTCCCTTCTACCCTTCCTTAGAATTATGAACTCTATGATTTCATGATCACTTTCACACAAGCTGCCTTCCACTTTCAAATTCTCAACCAGTTCCTCCCTATTTGTTAGGATCAAATCTAGAACAGCTTCCCCTCTGGTAGCTTTTCAACCTTCTGAAATAAAAAGTTGTCACCAATGCAGTCCAAGAACTTTTCGGATAGTCTGTGACCCGCTGTGTTATTTTCCCAACATATATCTGGATAGTTGAAGTCCCCCATCACCACCAAATCTTGGGCTTTGGATGATTTTGTTAGTTGTTTAAAAAAAGACTCATCCACCTCTTCCACCTGGGTAGGTGGCCTGTAGTAGACTCCCTAGCATGACATAATTCTTGTTTTTTTACTCCTTTTAGCTTAACCCAGAGACTCTCAACACTTCCGTCTCCTACGTCCATCTCCACCTCAGTCCAAGTGTGTACATTTTTAATATATAAGGCAACGCCTCCTCCCTTTTTCCCCTGTCTATCCTTCCTGAGCAAGCTGTACCCTTCCATCCCAACATTCCAATCATGTGTATTATCCCACCAAGTTTCTGTGATGCCAACAATGTCATAGTTGTATTTATTTATTAGCACTTCCAGTTCTTCCTGCTTATTACCCGTACTTCTCGCATTTGTATATAGGCATCTAAGATACTGATTTGATCTTGCCTCCCAGTTTTGCCCTGACCCTCCTCTCTCTCTGCCATTATAGCCCACGCTCCCTCCCATTTCCCACCCATCTCCCAGGTCTCCATGTTCACTTACCTGTGGGCTTTGCTCACCTGTCCCCATTGAACCTAGTTTAAAGCCCTCCTCACTAGGTTAGCCAGTCTGTGTCCAAATAGGGTCTTCCCCCTCCTCGAAAGGTGAACGCCATCTCTGCCTAGCAGTCCTTCCTGGAATAGCATCCCATGGTCAAGGAAGCCAAAGCCCTCCTGGCAACACCATCTTCGCAGCCAGGCATTCACCTCCAGGATGTACCTGTCTCTGCCCGGGCCCCTACCTTTGACAGGAAGGATCAAAGAGAATACCACCTGTGCTCCAAACTCCTGCACCCGTACTCCCAGAGCCCTGTAGTCACTCTTGATCTGCTCAGTGTCACACCTCGCAGTATCATTTGTGCCCACATGGATGAGTAACATGGGGTAGTAGTCAGAGGGCCGGATAATCCTCAACAATGCCTCCATAACATCTCAGATACGGGCCCCCAGCAGACAGCATACCTCCCGAGATGATCAGGGTGACAGATGGGTGTCTCCATCCCCCTCAGAAGAGAGTCTCCGACCATCACTACCCTACGTTTCCTATTCACAGTGGTGGCAGCAGACCTCCCAGCCTTGGGGGTATGAATCTTCTCCTCCTCTGTTGTAGGGGGTGATTCCTTATCTCCTGTATAAAGAAGAGCATAATGGTTTCCTAGTACCACGGTGGGAGGGCTCGGAGCAGGGGTGGAGCACAGCCTGCTGCCAGAAGTAGCCAGCTGCCAGTGTCCACCCTGAGCCGTCCCCTCCTCCACCAGTGATGTGTCAGCAGTCTTGTGTGCTGGGACAGTTACCTCAGCTGCCTCCACATGACCAGGAATTGCTCGTAGATTTGGATGGTTCTCAACCTAGCCATCTCCTCCTGTAGCTCTCCCTGAGCTGCCTGAGAGATTCCACCAACAGGCACCTTTCACATTGGATGGTCCCCCCAGCCTGGTTATTAATAAGTGGGAATTGCAAGCCACAGTCCCTGCAAAACCACACCAGGATCTGGGTAGAGGCATCCACGCTCAGGCACTCTGTCTGGCTACAGGCACAGGTGGAGGAGACAGAAGCATCTGTCTCATTGGGCAACTCCCACCCAACTAAACTTCAAGGCCTGTCTTTTGTGTATCTCCTTCCCATGTCAGCCCTTAGTTTCTGACGATGAGGATGAGGCTTTCTTGATTCTGCAGTTCAAGGGATAGGTTGTGGTCTCTCCTGGGCAGTCTCTGAGGGATACCACACATCCTTGATAGAATAAAGCTCACACAAATGCTGTCCATACTTTTTTCATTTTGCGGAGAAAAATGTCTATTTCTAGGTCTTTCATTGTCATAGTTTTCACTAGTTCTAACTGATTCCATTGGAGCCAATTTACACCAGCTGAGAGTCATGGCTTTAAATTAACTTAAAAAAGAAGACAGGAGTTTTTATTGTTGCTCCAACATATTTTTGTCTTGTCTTTTGGAATCTGCTGAGATAGCATCCACATAAAGGAAATGGGAAATGCACCATAGTTCAATCCACAGAAGAGAGCAGTCTAAAGACTTTTTTTTCCAGCTAAATAGTTGTATAAAATGCATAAACACTTTTCAGAAATGAGACTTAACTCTTCATCCTTAACCCTACAGAATTCTGGCAATCAGAAAAGGAATGTGTGAAAATAAAATCACAGGCTGCTGAGAAACAGAATTGTTTTACAGTAGGGCTCATGTATCCTTTGTAGTCATTGTAAAAGGACGTTAAGGAAATAGTAGATAAGTGACGGAATATTGCTATGTAGATGTTATATAATTATACTTTATGGAACCATTTGTTAGAATTGCACATTGAAGTTTATTGTTAGCAACTTTACATTTGTGGAATAGGGTGACATAGACTTGTTAAACTGGAAATTATGCCACTGTAATAAAAAATGCTATTTGTGATGCAGATTTCCTTAGTTTCATGAAAAGCCTCTCAGTGAAGAATGGTTCTACGTCAAGTGTCTGCTATATTTCCAACTGAGGGACGAGAGTTACTGGTGGCTATAAACATTTTAAAGATGGAATAGGCTGTTAGTGTTATAAGCTATTTGTATGCAGTGAGGGAGGTTTTTTTTATCAAGAGCAAATTTGGGAGTCTAACTCAAAAGTGAGAATGTGGAAATTTTTGCAGAAGTGAATCTTAATATAGGGGCCTTTTCATTCCTTAATGCACAAATGTAACAACCATTTTTGTTGCCTTGTTCATATTAATCACTCCCGTTAATGTTGAATCATAGCATTCAACACTCCCTGTGTTGTGTTCGGCCAGATCTCACAAGCTATAGGGAAGGAGCTTTATTTGAATGGATAGCCACCAAGGACCACCAAACCACTGCAGGGAATGTGAATGGCATGTAATGGAGTAGCACTTCCAGTCAGGACTGCATCTGTGCCCTGCTGTAGTGTAATTGGCTTGTACATTTCTGGAAGTCTCTGATGGTATGGAACTCTGATCTTTACCACTTGTGCTTTAAATTGCATTGTGACAACACAAAATGTCAACATTGTTAGCTAGTCCACCATTGCTGCTTAGCAGAACTATCCAGTTTCTGTATGAATGTGGCAGACCTTGGTATTATGAATGGAGTTAAGGTAGAGTACTACCTTTTTTCTATCCTGAACTTGCAGAGGAGACTTCCTGTCTGTCTGAAGCTTAGGCAATTGGGTGCGCTGTCTGTTTGAATTTCAAAGTATTCAAGAGAAAAATAGCGTTTTGGTCACCATGTTGGTCTTGGGTTACTACAATAAATTAACATCCAAGCGCTAGTGTGGGTACTGACCTGTCGGTCTTAGAGATTTGTACTGCTACATATCACTGCAGTATCTGAATGCCTCCCATACAAAATAAATTGGCAAGAATCATAGAATGCTAGAACTTGAAGTGACCTTGGGAGGTCCAGTCCCCTGCCCTCATAGCAGGACCAAGCATCGTCTATCACCCTGATAGATGTCTATCCAACCTGCTCTTAAACATCTCCAGTGATGGAGATTCCACAACCACGTTAGGCAATTTATTCCAGTGTTTAACCACCCTGACATGCAGGAAGTTTTTTCCTAATGTCCAACCTAAACCTCCCTTGCTGCATTTTAAGCCCATTGCTTCTTGTCCTATCCTCAGAGGCCAATGAGAACAAATTTTCTCCCCTGCTTCTTGTAACATCTTTTTAGATACTTGAAAACTGCTAGCACGTCCCCTCTAAAGTGGGAGTCTGACGCTTCTCTGTTTCAAAGCTCTACAAAGGTTTGCACGGGTACATTTGAGGAATTAAAAAAATAAAAAGAACCCCCCCCAAATTTGCAGTTAACATGGAAGTACCACAAATCATTTAGGTTCTGTGTAATCAAAACCAGAAGGGCTAAGTATGTTACCCTAAGTACCCAGGCTAATATATGGCAAATGCATTTGTATTGCAGATAAATGTGCACCTATTACAGAATAGATATGTGTATGCTAGTAAATCTAACTGCACAGATCCACAAGATAGAATATAAATTACACTAAATGGAAGAATAATCCAGCATAATGACTTTAAAAGGAGAAAGATAAAAAAGGCCCTCCAGCATCTCAAGTCAGTATGTGATCTACAAGTTTCAGTCTGCACACCTGCATTCCCTATGCAATTTCAAATGTCTGTGATATTTATCTTCATTTTCCTGTCCTAAACTCTTTGTGAGAGAAAAATAAGTGCAGAACACACTTCATTTTTTTTAAAGTGAGTGAGCGAGCAATTCCTTGGAGTTCAGAGAACATAAACTCTGCCAGAAAATGTATAATTATTAACTTATAATGCAATTTCCTGCAATTTAGAAAACACACTTTAAATGGTGAATTCTAAAAAGGCCCCTCAACTGTAGCATATACTGTGTGTTTACCAATGCACCTAGCACGGAGACATGAACAATCACTAGAAGTGGCAGAGAACAGAGCTGTTACACTCATCAGCTATAGCTGCATTTCAGTGAGAAAGCAAATATTTCTGAATGGAGAGACAGAGTGTGGCGGGTTCCTCTGACCGCCAAGTCGCCTCTTTCAGGTCACTGCCCTCCGGCAGTGACAACCACAGCCTCTAAGCTTTCCCCTTCTGGGGGATGGTCCTTAGTTCACGACCCCGGCCTTGCTTCAGGTCCGGGGTGAGGTGCGACAGTTCAGGGGCCCGGCCTTACTTCAGGTCCGGGCCACGGGGAAAGAAGTCTACTCTGGAGTCGAGTCTCTCAGCCTTCCCGCGTTCCGGCCAGGGCCTCGACCGGCACCACCGCGTCGTAGGGAAGCCCCGGGCCCTCGAGCAGGGTGGGGCAACAAACACCCTGGTTGGTAGAAGCTCCTAGTCCAGGAACTGGGCGTAGGGTGCACCAGCTACAGGCGAGGGGGAGACTGCCACCCAATTGGCGGGCGGCAGGGGGGGGGGCGCAGGCCCACCCTCTCCACTGCGCCCTGGCCCAGGGGCCCTGGATGCAGCCGTGCAGCTGCCACCGGCTCAGCAGGGCTCCAGCCCGCAGCTTGCTGGCCTAGGACTGCTATCAGCCCCGTGCTACCCCCTGGGCCATCTCTCGCCTCCCCCCCCTCGCAGGTACCTGTGCTTCTCGGCGGTCTCTCCGGGAGTCGAGGCCCGTGTCGTCCCAGCCGGGTCTGGGCGGCCCCCTCTGGGCTTCAGGAAGCTGTAGCTCCGCAAGGTCCCCGTCGGTCCGCCGGTCCTTTAGCTCACCAGGCCCCAGCAGAGTCCGGGGGTCCTCCGGGTCAGAGGGGATCCCCGCTGGCTGGCTTGGCCAGGCCTCAGCAGCCCTGGCAGGGAGGCCCTTGATGGCCTTCAGAGAGGCAGCTGGGGGAAGCCCAGGCCGAGTCCCGACCTCCTCAGCCAGGAGCTCTGGCCAGACCTCTGTCTCCCTCGGAGGCTGGGCCTCTACTGAGCTCCCTGGCAGGGTTCTTATAGTCCTAGCCATGCCCCCTAGCTTCCGGTCAGGTGAGGGGGCTGGGCTAGGCTGTGCCCAAAATGGCTCCCAGAGGGGTTCCTCTGCCTCCGGCTCAGCGGGCAGCCACTCCGCTCCGCTACACAGAGCAAGACATGTATGGTAATTTTTATAGGGATTTTGAATCTTTTAGAACAAAAGGCACTGTATTATAGGTGGAGCTGATAAAATCACCTCTTTTTATGGTTGCCTGACACTTTCCATTATATGACTGTAATGGGATTCACTCACTTCCGCAGTGCTGCCTTCTGGTTAGCCCAGGAATTAGCTCAGTTCATGGAGGGCACCACCTTTTGGCCAATATCTCACCCATCAATGCTCTATTGTCTCCATCATCTCTCTGCAGACCCATGTCGCTCTTTGGGCTGAGGGTATCAGCAGTCCTCAGTCCATACATCAGCCACCATGGCCAACTGCAGCCTCAAAGTCTAGCCCCTTACCTCAGGGACAAGCTGCAGTCTGTGAGCGCCATGCTTCAGTATGGCAAGGTGCAGTGCAATGGGGAAGGGAGGACCCAGGCCTACCCACTACTCTGGGTCCCAGACCAGGAATCCTCTGGCAGCAACCTTGTCCTGCCCTCCTTCACTCCCCTTAACTGCCCTCAGCATATCCTGGTCCACTTCCCCATGACACTTGTACCTTCTTAACCTGTGTATCAAGGCCTACAGCCTGGTAGGCATCAGGCTGGGGCTCCTCTCCAGTTCCCCTGAACCTGCCCCACACTGCTCTGTCCGAGGTACTTCTCACTGGAAACCAGTCCTTCCCCTTCACTGGTCAAGACCCAACTGCCCTCTGCTCTCCTGAGCAGCTCCTTATACCAGGGCTGCACCAGCCAGCAGCCCTTTGATTGGCCCCCTATGAGTCTCTCCCTGATTGGCTGGGTTCAAGGTCTATTAAAGCAATTCTAATGTTTCTGTGATTATGATTGTGGTGAAACAGAGAAACCCTCCACCAGCACAGGCCGAATTAAGGAGAAGTTAAGGTCAACCTCCCTTTCCCCAAATAGTATACCTGCTGTCATTACCAGGCCTGGGTAAGAAGGAAAAAAAAAAGAGAGAGCCTGGCTCAGTTTTTGGATGACTGGTGAAGAGGTAGACTATAATCGCCTTCCTGCCTAAGGGAAGGATCATTCGTCTTCTAGCCGAGGTAGCCACCAGGAACCAAACTCTGTCTTCCTAGCCAAAAGACAGAGAAAGAAACCTACAAGCACCCATCCTGAGAGAAATCTGGGATACCAAGCATAGAGACTTTATGTGGTCCTGATCCCGCCAATATCACAGCTGTCCCATCCGAAGGAAACTGGGATGGTAGCAGGATGCCACCCAGGGTCCAGAAGGAAGCAATACTGGAGATAAACCACCACACAGTCTTTGACTACAGGGTGCCACGCTCCAAAGTGAAGAGGCAACAGTATGAAGTAGCCCAAGGCACTGGATGTAGACTCTTTCCCTAGAAGGTCCTCTAATCAGGGTTGACTTACACAGAGCCCTGGGCTGGGATCTAGTGGAATAGGAGGGGCCTGGTCCTTAACTTTAAAACCGAGGCATCTGAACCACAAAAGCAGGGGGCAGGAAGCAAACTCCTCCAACCATGAAATTGAATGGCTCTCTATGCTCCCCCCCACTAATTACAGTAACATTATTGTCAGACTGTCTGGAGTTGCTTATTTCCATGAATGCCAGTCTCAGAACAAACAGTCAAGAAACAGGGCATAAACCCCAAACAGATTCCATGTTTTATACTTAGATTTCACCAACCACATAAAAAGTGTAAATGCCTCAAGCACTCTGATAACCTTTATGAGGCATCACAGAGAGCGGTGTTGGGCATTACAGTCTATCTTGCCACCCAGACCTGGCTTTTTGATAAATGGTCCCTTACACCAAAAATCACAACAATATTCAGGTTACTCCCAGTCCCAGAGGACCAGTCACTTATCCCAAGTAAAACCTATCTCACATCTCAAACCAAAAGACAACATGTGTAGTCAATCCCATAATAAACTAACTAAAGGTTTATTACCTAGGAAAAAGAAAAGAAAGCCATTTACCAGGTTAACACAGGTCAGCATAAATGAGCTACAAACTTAAATTCAAAAGGTAATAGAAAGGTCTGTAAAAAGCAAGCTCTATTTGTCCTTTCAGAAGCAGCTACAGATCTTTGCTTCTTGGTTGCAAACAGCAGAAAGATAACATTTCTTCTTGTCAGGCATTTTCAGTCCCTTCCCCAGAGTTCAAAACTAACGGGATGAGTGTTTGTGCATTATTTCCTCTTCATAGAGGTAGAAAGAGCAGTCAAGAGTCTTTCATACACTGAAGTTCCACAAGTCTTGTTGAATATCTGTGGACTTTTTTTGTTGGGAAGGAGAGGACAATTCCTGTAGTAAATTAGGATTTCACAGTTGATAATGATTCTCTCCTGACTGTGTGCATTTCTAGTTTCGTAGCAAGAACATTTATAGTTATAGAGCAAATACTTACATTATCTTTTAACACAGGATACAGAGATTGTAAGTGGGATTATTGCATACAGCAATTTACAAGTATTTCATAAAGTCCAAACACTAAAAACCTTCTGATAAATTTAACATCTTTTAACAACACACAGGTGAGTCAGACTAATTTCTAGTGATGCATTTGTTAGAGAAATTTTGGGGTAAGGAATGTTTGTTACTGTGTGTTTGCACAAATGCCAAGCAAGACCAATCTTGTTTAAGGCTTCTAGACTATACTGTATATAAAAATGTATTGATAACAGAAAAATATAGTGGTATTGTAAATAGTACTGTGATATACTTGATGATCAAAACTGACTTTTTAAAGGCAATTACTGTGTAATGCTGATTGGTCATCAAGATTTCATCCTTAAAGAAAAATGTGCCAAGAGCACATTCTCCCCATGATGATGGGGAGGTAATTCAATAGGAAAGTTAGCCTTCCTCTAATACTTTAGCCAGGATGGAGCTAGTAGGGCAAAATTGTCAGTTTATCCTATTTTGACAGTTATCAAATGTGGCAGTTACAGCTACATTCAAATCTTTCCATAAGACTATTTTTTCCTTTTAATGTAATGAGAGATGAAAGATGTGAATAATTCCTGTGTGGCATTTCCATCATCCATCAGTGGTGCTTTTCTTATCAAAGTGACAGCACTCCCAGTGCTCCAGGACATCATGAAGAATTATTTACTGAAATAAACAGTATGTTAAAAGATACAAATATCCCACAATAACCCTTTAATGAGCATTTATTAGGAATTCAAAGAGAGATGGCACTAGTAAAACAAGAAAATGTCAGAGTACATAATCCAAAACATTGTGACCCAGTAATAACTGAATTCTTTTCATCCCACCCCTCCACCCAAGCAACCTCAAAAAATAATTTTTATTACTCAAAAATAATATTTTATGAACAGAATTTCTTGTGAACCATTGTCAGTCACTGGTAGAATGAAGACAACTGCTTGAAGGGACAACTGCGAATCAATATTTTTTGACTGACTTGTTCTGTGGACAAAAATAATGATAAAAGGTAAAGAATATCTGAAGAGCAGATACCAGTATCATACTTACAGGAAGCTGACTACCTTTATCACCTCAGCCCCTTCTATTGCACATAACTATCAATAGTAACTATGATAGATATATTGGTGACATGAATGGAATAATAAGGTGAAAAATCAGACCTGAAGGAATCCTCTCTTTTTCTGTGTTTGTATGTGTTTTGTATGCTGCATTTTTTATTTGGTTTGGGGTTGTTGTTTTTTTCTCCATCTAATAGGTTTGTATATTACTATAATAAAAATGTTATATTAAAAAATGAATTCAGCTTTGGAAGTTTTGTCATTTGTCTCTCCGGATTTATTATACCTTTAGGGTAGGAGGTACCCTAGGCAGCTAACAAAGTTATCTTTTTCCTGGGAAAGAATTGTTTAGTAACCTAAATATTTTGCATTATTTCCCAATGATTGTTTATTTTACCTGTACCCCCCACCTCCACACACACCTTCTCCTTTAATGTTTTAATGCAATACAAGTGATGCTTAGATAGTGTAGCAGAGTCAGTTAATTTCCAGGAATTTTAATTAAGTGTAGTTTCAGTGGGGAAAGTGTCAGCGCTAAGAATCAGGTTAGATGCTTAATGCACTGTCAACCTGAGCAGCACTATCAGGTGGGATGTACACTCAACCAGTGGCACTCACTGCAGTGAGATGTTACAAAGGCCAGAGAAATATTTGGGTTAAAAATAGATACATTCATGAAGAATAGGTCCACCAATTAGCCAAGATGGTGAGGGATACAGCCCTATGCTCTGAGTGTCCCTATGACTCTGACTAGTAAAATGTGAGACTGGATAGCAGCGGAAGGTAATCTGGTTCCTCTGAAGCATCTGACACCAGTTGCTATTGGAAGACAGGATACTGGGCTAGATGGACTACTATTCTGAGCCAGTATGATCATTTTTATGGGAGTGATTAAAAAAATCTACTAATAATGAGGCAGACTACATAGATATATGCATGTTAAAGGTAAAGGTACATAATGAGGCCTATAGTTAAGTTTGCAATAAGATTTAATTAATAAGATTTCATTACATTTTTCCATCATTTATAACTTTCTCAAATGTTTACCTTTTGATCTGAAGTCTTCCAATTTTGTTCTCCATCTAAGGATGAAATGTTGGGGAAGAAAACAGCTGTATTCAGCTAGGAAGGGTGTACAACTAAATGTATTTCTGCAATTATAAAAAATGGCTTGCACCTTCTTTGGGCAGCCCTAGCCACCCAGAGGTCTAGAATATGACTGAAATTTGGGTCAGATAGATCACTGGGTGGCATCTGTCTTGGAGATATGATGAAAAACCATATTCTTTCGGTCAAATTATCAGGCTATTTTAAGATATGCTTTGAGTACATGCATTCATTTGTTTTTAATCACACACTTTTTTATTTTAA
Source organism: Rafetus swinhoei (assembly GCA_019425775.1). Classification (NCBI taxonomy): domain Eukaryota; kingdom Metazoa; phylum Chordata; order Testudines; family Trionychidae; genus Rafetus; species Rafetus swinhoei. The sequence continues at coordinate 158,709,127 of CM033424.1, forward strand.
CTAACATTCTGTTGTCACTGAACACGTGTGCAGAGGTATTGAGTGATCTCATTTAACACATCAGTTTGAAAAATGTAAAAAATGCTCACAGTATGAAAGCATCTATGGAGGAAAAGCACTGTAAAAGTGCTATTAGTGGTAATACAGGTTGCACCTCCCAGAAATGAAATTCTCTGATCTGGCAACATCTGTGGTCCAGCAGGACCATGGATGTTCCTTGATCAGAGAACCCTGGTGCCTAGTGGCAGGGGGCAATCCAGGAGGGGCTGGGCTGAAGCAATGGGATGGGGCAGGAGCTGGAGCTGGCAGAAGCACCCAGCAGTGGGGCTGAAGCCAGCAGAAGCCCTCGGCAACTCCTGACAGCCTGCAGCTCTGGGACTGGAGCCAGAGCCTGGGCAGCCCATAGAAGTTGGGCCACAGCCTCTGGGCTGCCTTGGGGCAGGAGGTGGCACTCTCGACAGCCCACAGCAGTGGGACCTGGGTTGGGACTGACGGCAGCTCCTGAAACCCACAGCAGCATAGGACTAGAGCCCTGGACAGCCCACGGAAATGGGGCCAGAGCCTGCAGGCTGCTGCAGGGCTGGGACCAGAGCCCCGGAAGCCGGTCCAGGGCCAGAACCAGTCCCTGGCAGCCTGTGTCAGTGCAGGCTGCTGGATCCCAGCAGGTAGTCAGCAGGGTCAACAACCTAGCAGGCAGCCTGGCAGGGGCTGGAGGTAGTCTCCCCATCACCACTCTCTCCCCAGCTGGGGGCTGTGGCAGAGAACCTTCTCTAGTTCGGGAACTGGTGGGTCTCGAGGGTGCTGGATAAGAGATGTCCAACCTGTAGTATTTATTTCTATTTGTCATTCATTATGTAGTCTCTCAAAGTGCTACATTACAAAGCATAAATTACACTGACATATCATTTCAGACACCTTTATACTACTAGAACAATGTAAAAAGTAGACTTTGTGTAAATGAAAATCAGTATCTCTGTTGACAGAGGTGCAACAATTTATAGAATAGTGAAGAGAAGTGAAGGATAGATTATATAAAAAAATAAATCATCACTGTAGATATTTAAAATACTGTACCATGCAGAAAGAAAAGTCATGGTGCATAAAGGAAAAAAACAGAACACAAAATTTCAGGGTAACATACATGATGATTCCAGGACAGTTATTTTCCAGTGAGTAGATATTTTCCCTTCCTCGCTGTCAGGGAGAGAATGTCAATGGAAAGATTCATTTCCATAACCCAGAGAAGTCATTGGTAAAATGAGTCTATGTTGCCTCAATTCCTATTGAAACTGATGCAGACAAATCACATGTTCTCTGGAACTACTCACGGATCCCAACTTTTTGGGCACCCATCTCTAGAAGCTTACAGAACCCCTTCAACACGCAAGCAGATAATGATCCAGAGAATTGAATTCTATGACACACTCCCCCATAAAAGAAAAACAAAAATATTTGTTCAGAATACTAAACAGCACAGCAAGGAAATGCATCATCACACTTAAGCTAATATGAGAAAACCCTGCAGTGATAATGTGGATAAACAAAGTAAAGACAAATGAGATATGGGTCCCAGCTGGCATGTCAGTTTGGAAAGCACAGCACTCTATCTAGCCAATGAGCTATTTGTAATACTCAAGAAATAAAGACAGACAATGACCTGGAAATAAAACTACAACTTGCCATACTTTTAAAGATGTGAGTGAATTTTTTTACTGTGAAGTGACAATAACTGGCTCTGTCATTAATGTTGAAACCTGCTTTCAGTCCTAGAGGGTATGTCTAGACTACATGGCTCCGTCGACGGAGCCATGTAGATGAGTTTACTAGACATAGGAAAATGAAGCGGCGATTTAAATAATCTCTGCTTCATTTACATCAAAATGGCCACTGAGCTGTGCCGATCAGCTGTTTGGTGACACAGCGGGGCAGTCTGGACGCACCGCGGTCGACAAGGGAAGCCTTTTCGACTGCTCTGTTATGCCTCGTGAAATGAGGTTTACTGGAGCAGTCGACAAAGGCTTCCCTTGTCGACCGTGGTGTGTCCAGACTGCCCCGCTGTGCCGCCAAACAGCTGATAGGCGCAGCACGGCGGCCATTTTCATGTAAATGAAGCAGCGATTATTTAAATCGCCACTTCATTTTCCTATGTCTAGTAAACTCATCTACATGGCTCCGTCGATGGAGCCATGTAGTCTAGACATACCCTTATTGTCTCCTCTTGCCCAAAAAGAATCATAGAACCATAGAATTATAAGGCACCGCAAAAGGTCATCAAGTCCAGTCCCCTTCACTCATTGCAGGACCAAGCACCATAGACCATCTCTGACAAGTGTCTGTCTAACCTGCTCTTAAAACCCCACAATGATGGAGACTCCAGAACCTCCCTAGCAGTCAGTGACTGGTAGGATGAATACAACTGCTTCAAGGGAGAAATGCAATCAATATTTTTGACTATCATATTCTATGGACAAAAATAATAATAAAGGGTGAAGAAAATCTGGAGAACAGATACTAGTACCATACTTATGAGAAGCTGACTGCATTTATCACCTCACCCCCATTTATTGCATGAAACCATCAATAGTAACTATGATAGACATTTTAACAGAAGCCAGTCAGTCTCAAAGGTAGCCTGAGGGTGCAGGCAGCTCCTGGACAGCCCTCTTTCTAATCTGCTATGGTGCTATAGGACAATTTCACAAATCTGACAAAAATTATGACTCAAATAATTTGGGAGAAAGAGCTGAATCAGAAAAAATTGAATGATAATTCTGAACAGTTTAGGAATACTTTACATCTTAAAACCTACAACTAGCTTGTCAGCCTGACTTCAATCCCAGGCAAGATATTGGAGCTGTAGGCCTTGCTGAAACCCTAGGCATAACTAAGAGTTTGAGCCAAAGGCTGTGAACAAGAATAATACCACACTGGATCAGGGTGGGCAAATTGCGGCCTGCAGGCTGCATCTGGCCCACCAGACATTTTTCTTCAGCCTTCAAGTTCCTGCCAAGGAGTGGGATCAGCAGCTTGCTCTGCTCTGGCACAATAGCCAGGGAGCAAGGACTTTTCCTGTTCCCAGCATCCTGTGGCCCTGGAATCAAGTGCAGTCAGGTGACTCCCCACTCTGCCCTTGCCCCAACTGCCAGCTCTGCAGCTCCCATTGGCAGAGAGACACCTGGCTACACCTCCATGTAGGAGCTGGATGGGGACATGCTGCTGCTTCTGGAAGCTGTTCCAGGTCAACATTCACCTGGAATCTGAACCTCCTGAACTCCTCGTGCCCCACCTTCCCGTCCCAGCCCTGATTCCCCCCTCCTGCCCTCCAAACCCTTTGATCCTAGCATGAAGCACCCTCCTTCACTCAAAGCTTCTCATCTCTGCCCCACCCTAGAGCCCGTACCGCCAGCTGGAGACCTTACACCTTCCTGCATCCCAACATTCTGCACCAGTCCAGACACCCCACCTGCACCTGCATCATGAACTCCTCATTTCTGGCTCCATCCCAGAGTCCACACCCTTAGCTGGAACCTTCACCCCACACACACATCCCAACTCCCAATTTTGTGAGCATACATGGCCCACCACACAATTTGCATACCGAGATGCAGTCCTCAGACAAAAAAGTTTACCCCGGCACTAGGTATTGGCTTACCAAGTAAGCACGTTCCTGATCCAAGAGAGGATTGCCTAAAAACACACAGATCTCTCAAGTAATTACATAAACACATTCTTAAGAGAGAGAGTACAGGAACACACCGAACCCTTGTAAAATAAGAAAGGGATGAAAGGATCATGGGCAAGGATGTTTTGTTTGAATTAGCAGGCACAAGGTATGGTAACTAACTACATCGGGGGGCGGGGGTAATATAATACATAACTTGTTTCTATCAAGGTATAAGAGGAGAAGTCATAGGAGGGCCACCTTTGTCCAACCAAGGGGACAGCACCCTGGTGTGCTAACTCAGCTGGTACCATTGTCCCATACTTACATGTGTTAGTGTACCTATAAGCTCCTATGGGGCACTTAACATTGTGCTTTGTTGTCAATAAATCAGGCCAAGCACCTTCGCCAATGGATCTGGTCTTTGGTCTGTCTTATAACATCAAGGTCTGCTGCATTAACATGCTTCACAATCTGCCAGTGCAGCTGACATTGGAGTTCCAAGAACAGCAACAACACTGCCACAGCAGCAACATTTCAACAGGAAAATCTTATGTGAAACTCAATTAATAAAAAATGAATAGAGAGTGTAATGTAATTCATGCAAATCAATATGGGTTTATGGATAATAGATTCTATCAAACTAACTTGATATCTTTCTTGCTGAGATTACAAGTTTGGTTGACAAAGGAAATAATGTTGATATAATATACTTAGGCTTCTATAAGAGGTTTGACAGCATACCACACAACATTTTTATTATAATAGTTGAATATAAAATTAACATAACACACATTACGTGGCTTAAAAACTGATAGATATCAAAATGCAATTGTAAATGGGAAATTGTCAGTGAGGGAGAGGGGTGTTTCCAATGGTGCTCTGGGAATACACTAATTAACCTTTTTATCAATGACCCAGAAGAAAACATAAAATCATCACTGATATAATTTGCAGATGACACAAAAAATCAAGGCAGTGGAAAATAATGAAGAGGACAGATCATTGATTCAGAGTGATCTGGATCATGTGGTAAAGTTGGAACAAGGAAACAATATGCTTTTTAATACAGCTAAAATGTAAATGAATAAATCTAGGAATGTTTAGGCCAGTGTTTCTTAAGACCAAGGAACACCAATCAATATTAAACAATATTTTTTTATGAAGAACAGCAAGGATTTTTTGTTGACCAAAAAAAAGTGTGTGTGGGGGGGAAGGAGGGCCAGGGGGAAAGTTATTGAGCAAAAAAAAAAAAAGTAAAAAGGTCACCTGCCCCTTTAAAGGTTTAAAGGCAGCCATTTTGAATTCTGTTGTTCTCCGCAGCACACTGGTGTGCCACAGAACACAGTTTAAGAAACACTGGTTTAAGCCATATTTGAACTATGGGAGACTCTACCCTGGGGATCAGTGACTTGAAAAGAATTTATGGTTATGGTGGATGATCCGTTGAACATGAACTCTCAAGCTTTGCTACACAACTATATTTTGCCATGCAGCCAAAGTCCATTATTCATAAAGTCAGGGTGACCCCTCACCCAGTGCATATCCTTCATAGTTCCTGTGTCCTTTCATCAATATTGTAATAATAATAATAATAATAATCTATTATCACATGTACTCAACACACATTCCAACCAAAACAACAAAACTCAGAAGATGGGATTATGGGTGAACATTGTAATTCATATAAATGAGTTTAACCAGAGCTTTTCTCTACAGAAAGAGCAGATAACTCCATTCCTCTAGGACTTCTAGCCTGAGGCTTACAAGTGCATAGGACAGAAGTAACAGCATGGTGTATTCTAAAGGTTTTATGAGCATGAGTTTGAAAATCTTTCAAAGCTGCAAGTGAGATTTACAGATTATCCCAAAAGTGTGTCAATGAAACCTTTACACCATGTCAGATCTCCATGTAAATTATTGCACCTAAAGAGTTTTAAAAAATGACATTGGAACTATTTCTTTTATCCCTCCATCTGTAAACCAGGGTACTTTAGTTCAATGAGTAATGCAATCTTGTGCAATGTTGAAAAAAAATACTACACCACACCATCATTTCAGCCGTGTACCACGTAATGAGGAGAATGGAGGAAGGAAGGAAGTAAACTGCCCTGGGTTACAGTTTTGGTGTAAATATTCACAGTATAACTTATTGTATTTGAATTATTTTCCCCATTCTATCCTAAGTAGTTTGCTTGGGTTGACCTAAAAAAAATTCTTCTTTCTGTTCCAGTATTCAGGAATCTTCTTCATCTTTCTCTCATCTGTTCATTATAAATGTTACTCAATTTGAGCAATTAAAAAAATCAAAAGTGCAACATAACTAAATCCTAAGAATAAAATACCAGTGTTGTCATCTCACAATTTTATCAAAAATCTCATGATACTTGATGGTTTCCTTAAAGCCCAGCTCTTGGTTTAATATGATGAAAGTAGAGCAGCCTCATCTTTCATTTATCAAAAAGTAAGTTTCCACTCCTTGTGGTTATGAAGAAAAAAAACAGCAACCCAGAAAATACAAACCTTGCAGGATCAAAAACCAGAAGACAAAGAGAGAGGGCATAACATTGGTTATTTTAAAGATTCTATGATTTTTAAGACAACATTATTATTTTTGGGCTCTAACTCATGGTTTTTGATCTCTTGAGGTTGACAGTATTGAAACAAGAATTTTTTGTACTGTTTATATATTTGAATAGTTTTACATAGACATTGTTATTTATTTCTATTATGGTAGCAGACAGGACTCTACAATGAGGATCTGAAACCTTAGTTCTGTACAAATAGAGTAAAAGATGATGTCTCTCCTAGAGAGTTTAATAACTTTGGAAAATCATATCTTCTTTGAGACATTATTATAGAGGCAGAAGGAGTTGTTAGCAGAGAACAGTATTATTTCAGTTTTGGGGGGTATGCAATTACTATGCATCAAAGCCAAAATTTGAACCACTTAGTAATAGTCGACGGTACATTTCCTGAGAAAGTATGTCTGACTGACTGTTTCTTAAACAGGGAATGGTTGAATATATAATAAAAATTACAATAACTGTCTCTCTCAGCCCACAGTCATTCATAGAAGACTTAATTGTAAATACAACTGTTAAGCATTCATATATCAAAAAATATAATGTATTAAAACTAGATTTTATGATGATTCTCTTGTATAAGCTTTCTTCTTCTTTAATATATTGTAAAATACAACTTAATTCAGTCAAAGAAATTCCAACATCAAAGAGGTCTAAATTAGAATTGGGAAGAAACAAATCATGTCACTAAAGGCAATATCACAGATTAGCAACCAGAAGATTAATTTACTCTTCAGTCCTCTTCCGAGTAAGGCAGGCGTACAGATGTACAAACTCCTTAGTTTAGCTTTTCAGAAAGGCCATTGAATGAGCTGATGATTTTACCTGAACCTGACAAGGGTAGCATGGAAAGCTCTATTCATGAGAAACTGTCAGGTTGGATAAGAATCATGTATATTCCATTATGTATCATCTACTCAAGCTCTCTTATCTATATATCTCATGTGCACCTTTTGTAAATTAATTCTAACAAATTTATGAAGCAAGACAAATCATAGGACTGGAAGGCACCTCAAGAGGTCATTAAGTTCAGTCCTCTCCATTCATGGCAGGACCAAGCACCATCTAGACCATCCTTGATGAGTGTTTGTCTACATGCTCTTAAAAATCTCCAGTGATGGAGATTCCCTAGGCAATTTATTCCAGTGCTTAGCCACCCTGAGAGGAAGTTTTTCTTAATGTCCAACTTAAAACATCCCTTGCTGCAATTGAAGCCCATTGCTTCTTGTCCTATCATCAGGGATTAAGGAGAATAATTACATTAATTTACATAATATATTGCAATCTTTATGGCATGCTCTGTGCCTACAAATAATGCAATAAGCTACAGTTTTACAGTGACATGGTTTTACATGGAGCATACTCTGTAAACAGACTGGGAGCATTAGTAGCTTGCCCAATTCAACAGCTGGTAGACAAAAGAAATAAGTGAGGTTGAAATATTCATATTGTGTTTTAAGATTCATGTCCGTCTACAGCTAAAGAATACTGTGCTTATAGTTGCAATCAGTGAGTATTGGGACTTAGAACATATTAGAAGGGGGCAAAGATTTTCAAACAAGAGGCTGCATACAGAAAATACAGAGAAATTAAAATGCTTTAATATATCAAGACAATAATAAATGTAATAAAACAAAAGGTTAAGATGATTCATTTTAATTGAAATTTTACTTTGAAAAACAGCTGTCAAGCTGTATTATTGGGTTCCTTATTTATTGTGTCTCAATGATTTCCATATCAAAAGTGCTCAGTTTGTCACCACAAAGATGTTTTTGCTAGCTGCAAAATCTACCTAACATCTGAAAATCAGCCTAGAGTTTCATTCTCTCTCAAGCACCAGTACCATTAACAAAGAGTCTGCAGATCAAACTCTGCCAAAGTAACTCACATACAATTTGTTTGTGAAATTATCCCCTAGGCCATCCTGTGAAATCTCATGATACTCATTAAGGTGGACAGTGAGAACTGTTGGGAACTTAGAAAACAATCCTGTTGTTGCTATAAAAGAAGCACAACAAACTAGCTCACTCTCAGCTGTGTTTGCCCTTCAAAACTAACAAGAGTAAAAAGAAATAACAATTTAGTTTTGTCTCCAAACATATGACTCTGTAAACACAGAGCCAAATTCAGCCCTTCCCAGCGGCCAGCCTAATATGGCTGTGCAACATTTAAATCCTCCTCATAGCATCCAAATAGGACTTGAGAGGGCATAAGGTGCACCAGGGCCTTAATATGCACCAGTGAAATTGACCCCTACATAGGGGTCAATTTCACCCATGAGAAGCAGAGCTGTTCAGTAAGAAGAAGCTGTTATTATCTAATCACTTTTCAGAAAACATCTGCACTTTTGTATTACAAAAGGATCAGTGACAATGAAAATAATTGTGTGTGCTTTCTCAAGAGCAAGTTTAGCACTTAGGTCAGCGGTGGGCAATAATTTTTGATGGGGAGCCACCACAAGAATTTGGTAAGTGGTCAAGGGCCACACTCTTCCATTAGATTAATGGAGGAGGTGAGGGGGTCTGGGATGGAGGCTGTGTGCAGAAGAGAACTTAGGGTAAGGGATTGGGGTGTGGTATCTGGGGTGCAGGGTCTGGGAGGGGAGTGTGACCTGGGGTAGGGGTGCAGGGGTTTGGGTTGTGACCTGGGACAAGGGATTGGGGTGCACTGTCTGGGAGGGTATGAGTGCAGGAGAGGATTCTGGCCCGGGGGAGGGGTGTAGGAGAAGGGAGTGCAGGGTATGGGATGGAGTTGGTGCAGGAGTGTAGGAGGGGGTGCGGGGATTTGGGTTGTGTCAGGGGCAGCAGATTGGGGTGCAAGGTCTGAGAGGGGTTTGTGACCTGGGGGAGGGTGTAGGAGGGGATGCAATGTCTGGGAAGGTGTATGGAGGCTGAAGATTTTGGTTACATGGGGTAGGGAGGCAGAAGGGGAGCAGAGGGTTGGGGGACAGTGACGCTGGGATGCCAGAGACAAACTCTGGCTAGGAGACCTTACCTGGCTCCCAGCCAGCAGCCCAGGAGGTTCCTTAGCCGTGGTTCCTGCCTTCCAGCCCCTGTACATGCTCAGGGGAGTGGCAGGAGCCATGTTTACTGCTGTGATGAGGGGGATGAGAGAGGAGGGGCAGTTCACATGCTGCCTGTCTTGCAAACAGGCAGCTGCTATTGGTCAAAATTGGCCAAAGGGAGCTACAGGGGGCAGGGGCAGCATGAGAACCCTGTCTCCCCTCCTTCCAAGCTCTCAGTGTTCAGAAACACACACGTGTCTCTGCACCCGGCTTTCTGGAGTGCCGAGCGGGGGCAGGGCAGGCAGGGAGCTGGCTGAGGCTATCACGGGCTGGATTCAGCCCGCAGATCATCTTTTGTCCAGCTGGACTTAGATCATAAAACTAGTACTCTACATTACAAACCACAATGACCATCACTGCCTCTGTAGTCTTAATTACTCCTTGGCAGTTAAAGTAGTCAGGAGAGTCAATCACTGACTTTACTCAGGAAATTATATATAACTATGTAGATTTGGGTGAAAATGTATTGCAATTTTGATTTTGGGGGGAAAAAATGTTGACCATTGTATAAACTCACCAAACCCTAGCAAAATATGGCCTTAAAATACAAATATTTTAAATTAACATGTAAGAAAACTTAATTTTTACCAGATCTATATAGCTCCTATTTCTGTTCATTACTCTAAATTATTCAATGAATAGTCTGTGAACATATTTTAAATTAAGGATTAATTTGCAATCTATTTGGTATAACTTTTCATGAATTAATTATTAGTTTCAAAAATTAGTTATTCATAATCAGCTATTCATGCAGATTGATTGATCACCAAAACCATTATACTTGTTTTTGTTTCCTGAAAAAAAAGTGTTTACAATTCTTCTTAGTGCAGCCCTGTCCAAATAAACATGTAAATATATTTATACAATTATTTTCAGTACTTTATTTTTGGTGAACACTACTGAGAACAAAAATTAGGCCCTACAAATGTCAATGGAAATTACTAAAAGGAGTTGCAAATATCACTTGCATGTATGTTTCAGCCTCCCCCACCCCATTTCCCCAGCTCGTCCATCTGGAATAAAAACACGTTGGGGATTTCAGTCAGAGCACCTGATTCTCCAGTGCCTTGCATGTTACTGTGTGAATGCAAAGTCGATGTAAAATGTTTGTTTTTTTCCCCCCTCAGAGCTGGGAGTATTTTAGCCTACTTTTCACAAGTAAAAATTATTTTGACAAGGTGAATGGTGGCATGCTATCTGGAATGGCTCATGACTACATGCGCTCACCTTAAGGCAGACCATCGGAAACAGGAGAGACACCCCAAACTGGTGTCATGTTTCATAACCAGGCCCCACCAAGCCTGTAACAAATGTGACACCTAGACTAACACAATAGTCCTACTACAGAGTCACAGACAGCCACCTTAAACTCTCCAGTCTGTCTTGTCACCCAGACAAATTCTACTTAGTGATAAATCACATACAAAAGTGACATACAATATTCAAGTAGCTTCCAGTCCCAAGAGGCCAGTTACAGGTGACCCTCGACTTACGACCGCCCGACTTACAAACCCCCGCATTTACAACCATTTTTTTTCATGTGAGATAGCTCCTAAAATCCCCCTAATTTATGTCCTCAGCTTGCATTTATAATGGCGTACGATGCAGACTCCATGCATCATCCCAAAACAGGAAATGCACAAGGTCAGTCAGACATACGAGAACCTCTTTAACCTACAGTTAATAGAAACTCAGTGTACAGCCACTTGGACACATACAGTTGCCTCAAAGTCCATGCCTTCAAAGGGGATGAATGATTTTCTGCTGAGATAAATGATAGTCTTTTATAAATAAGCAAAAATATGGCTTCATTTAATCCCAAACAATCTAAATACAGTGTTGGAACACTTTGAGGGACCTTTACCTATAGATCTTAGTAGATCATCATCAGGCATTGAAGTTTTTGTCCCAAATAGATCAGGCTCAGTCTGAGCCTACAGATCTAGCTGAGGTTTGTTCCTCAATGGCTGAAAAGTGATGACAATAAAAGAATAACTGCTGGAATATTTCAGCAGCAAGAGATTATTATATCATAAAGAGATAGAGGCCAACAACACTAAAGACCTAACTATGCCCTTTATTTCATGGCTAACGCATGATTAACTTCAATGGGAATTACAGCTAGGGAACCGAGGGTAGACTAGGACTCTAAGATTTTTTTAATCAATACAGTATATTGGTGTTGAAACAATGAATGAGGTAAGCACCTTATGGTAAAGGAAGTTCTCTCAGTTCTTTGGGGACATAGACAGAAAACCATGTCTTCCTATGTCTACGTAGGTTGCCAATATCTTCTAGAAAACACTCTTGGAACAAAATAAAAACTCTTTTTTTTTTAATTATAATTACAACTAGCCCCATTGTGCTTGGTACTGCTCCTCTCCCTAAAGGCCCAGCACTAAAGACATGGCAAGTCAAGCTATGTTTTTGTTATTGTTGTTTCCAAATAACTATTCAATAGGTTATCTGGAGGGCTGTCCTGGAGATGTTAACAATTTCAAGTTTTTTAAATCAAAATTGGTTTTGGATTTTTGGGGGGTTGCCAAAAATCCAAAAACCTCAAAACAAAATTTGTTTGAAATGATCAGAATTCCAAATAAAAGTAAGAAAGGGGAAGGGGCCTATGGAATTCTGCCTCTGCTGCTCTCATTTTAGAAATGTTCTTCTCCCTCCCTCTCTATCCCACACTCAGCCCCAGCAAGTGAATCCACTACTCCCTGTCCATTCGGGGGCAGGCAAGTATAATAGGCAGGAGAAGGCATTGCCTTTCCAAACTGCCAACCTGGCCCAACCACACTCTGCTCCCAGAATGCCTACTATAGGCATACTGGGGGCAGAGTGTTGCTGCCCCCAGTACCTGACTCCCAGGGCTGGGGCCATGTGCCGCCTGCCCTCCCCGTGATCCAGAGCTGGGGAAGCTGGGCTGTGCACCCTCCTCCCTCTCCAGTGCTCTGCCACATGCCATCTGCCCTCCCTGTGGTGCTGGGGCTATACTGCAGGGGGCATGGCCAGGGCAGAAAGGGCAGGGTTGGGTGTGGGGCTTGCCACCTTCAGCCCTACCTTCATCCGCCACCCATGCATTTAAAACCGGCTAGTAAGGTGAACACATCATTGCATAACCAGTTGTGTAAAATATTTATTCCATTCTTTGAAGGCAAGCTCATCTCAAGTCTGTATGGCCAGCATCTTGCTAGAAAACACTGTTTAGAATCAATATATTATTGCTGGTCACCACTATGATGCTTTGGCTTCATATAATCTTATATTTGCTTGCCTGAGTGTAACCTGCAGGTGGCTGCAGTAATTCACTGTAAGGGAGACTCAGCAACAGGTTTGACTAGTGATTGAGCCAACCTCTAAAAAGAAGAATAGCAAAACCAGCAGATAAGCATTTCTCCGAGATCTAGCGCTTTCACATCAAACATGCAGAACTAAGAAAGCCATTTGCAATAGCACACTCTGGTGACTCTCAATAAGCTTATACTCACCACTTGGCTTGGTGGAAGCTGTCTGATCAAACAAGAACAATGGCTACTGATATTTGTAAAGTGTTACAGATATTTCAGTGCATGTTATAGGACTATTCAGTTAGCTACCTTTATGTGCAATGTTTCACCAGACATAGCATTCATCTTGAACATTAATGCATATGCCCTAGTTTTGCTTTGCTTGTCACTTCTACAATACTGGCAATGTAGCCTCTATATTCTGCCTAAAATCTTTGGACTAGATGCACTAGTTTCCCCCGAAATCTGTATTCTCCACTACTTCAGTTACATAAAAATGAATAAATAAAAAAAATAACAATTCAGATATGGCTCAGCTTCAAACGAAAGTAAGAATATTCAATAATCAAATAGGCCCTTGATCTCCTAATAAACCACTGTAAGATTCATCCTGTCAACCACCTATCTGTTTGATGTAATGTTTTCCTTTGTTCCAGGATGAGATACTGCTATACTTCTTAAACCTATTTTTGGCTGCAGCCCTTTCTGGTATGGATCTCCAGCTGGCAATCCAATCCCCTAAATCTCTTTCCATCTTTTTTTATTCTCTTGCCTCTTTTTCTTTCTACTCTTTCCCTTCCTCTCTTCCACTTCCTCTCCTCAGCCCCACACTGCTGATCACAAGTGTTTCTCTATCATTCTGTTCTCCACCGATGGCTGTACTAGGATCATCAGCATGGTAGTATCTGAGGGTATGTCTACACTACAGCACTAATTTGAACTAACTTAATTCGAATTAGTTAATTCGGAACTAAGCTAATTCGCATTAGTGCATCTAGACCTAAAAAACTAATTTGAATTAGCATTTTGCTAATTCGAAATAGCATGTCCACATTGAGTGGACCCTGAACCGAAGTTAAGGCTGGCCGGAACCAGGACTTAGAGTGTGGAGCTGCTGCCTCAGGCTAGCCGAGGGCTGTGCTTAAAGGGATCCGACCCCCACCCCGGACAGACAGTTCTCAGGGTTCCCCATTTGCTTGTCTAACTCAATGAGGGACAGCAAAGCAGTCCTGTCTTGGAGTGCTCTGAGTGTCCTCACTCGGCACATCACAGCACTCGGACATCAGCCCGGCTGCACTTGCCACAGGCTGCCATCCAGGGGGGCTGTCAGGATCCAGGAGGCCCTGCAGGAGAGCTTCCACCCCGAGGAGCCCGCAGAGCCACCCCAGTCCTCCCCATCAGGGGCTCGTACCCCATTCCTCCCTCACCTCCTTCCACTTACCTCTCCCTAGCCCCCTTCCTGATGTAAAAATAAAGGACACGTGTTCAAAAATAGAAACTCTCTTTATTTAACAAAACTGGGGGATTAACCTCTGGGAGACTCGGAAAAGGAGGTGGGAGACGGGAAGAGAGAGGGTGGGAGGGGAGGTGGAAACCTGGGAGGAGGGAGCTGGAAGGGGAAGTCAGGGGAAGAAGGAGAAGGGGAAGTATAAAACTATGGTACGCCATATCGTCAGTACTGTGTACAGATGTGGTCTCCTCACCTCAAAAAAGATATTTTGGCCTTGGAAAGGGTTCAAAAAAGGGCAACTACAATGATTAGGGGTTTGGAACAGGTCCCATAAGAAGAGAGTCTAAAGAGACTGGGACTTTTCAGCTTAGAAAAGAGGAGACTGAGGGGGGATATGATAGAGGTCTATACAAGCATGAGTGGTGTGGAGAGGGTGAATAAAGAAAAGTTCCTCATTAGTTCCCATAATAGAAGGACTAGAGGACACCAAATGAAATGAATGGAGAGCAGGTTTAAAACTAATACGTGAAAGTTCTTCTTCACACAGCACATAGTCAACCTGTGGAACTCCACAGGAGGCTGTGAAGGCTAGGACTACAACAGAGTTTAAAGAGAAGTTAGATAAATTCATGGAGGTTGGGTCCATGGAGTGCTATTAGCCAGGGGGTAGGAACAGTGTCCCTGGCTTCTGTTCGTGGAAGGCCAGAGATGGATGGCACGAGACAAATCGCTTGGTCATTGTCTTCAGTCCATCCCCTCCGGGGTACCTGGTGTTGGCCGCTGTTGGCAGACAGGCTACTGGGCTAGATGGACCTTTGGTCTGACCCAGTATGACCATTCTTATGTTCTAAGCTCAGGGCTCAGGGTCGGGGGTCTCACTGGACCAACTTGATTTTCATGCAAACCTGCTCCTGGGTTCGCATGTGGCCTTTGGTGGCCAGGCTGGCAGCTATCCTGCCCTAGACGGCCGCATTCCTATGCCTAGTGCGGAGATCGTGGACATTGGAGGCCTCCCCCCAAACCTCGATGAGGTCCACGATCTCCGCACTAGAGCAGGCGGGCACCCACCTCTTGTGGCCCCGGGCAGGCTCCTGGGAGCCGCCAGCCTGGTCCTGGGAAGAGGCGGAGGGCTGGGTGGCAGCGGGTGGCTGGTTCATGCCGTGCCAGGTGCAGGGTCTGCTGGCTGAGTGCTGGCAGGCTTGCAACTGGCACAAGCACCGTAGCCAGACTGTGCCCCTTTAAGGGCTCCGGGGCCGGGAGGGGGGCAGAAAAGTTTCCCTGGTTTGGCCCAGAGTGGCCACCAGGGCAAGCTGGGAAGGGCTAGCCTCCAAATAGTTTGAATTAAGTGGCTACACAGCCCTTAATTCGAACTACTTAATTCAAACTAGTCGTTAGTCCTCGTAGAATGAGGTTTACCTAGTTCGAATTAAGTGCTCCGCTAGTTCGAATTAAGTTCTAACTAGCGGTTTGTATGTATAGATGCTATTAAAGTTAATTCGAACTAACGGCTGTTAGTTCGAATTAACTTTGTAGAGTAGACATACCCTAAGTACCTTCTAGTAGCACCTATCTAACTGTCACATGTTATTTGTTCTCCCCTCTTCCTCTCACTCCCCTGAGCAGCCCTCAGATTTGCTGTGCCCCTTCAAATTCCCTTTCTCCCCTACACTGAGCACTCTGCAGATCTGTGTACAGGTTGTACCTCCCTTAACCAGGACTGCCTGGTCCAGCAACATCTGTGGTCCGGCATGGTCCATGGATGTTCCTGGACCACACAGTGCAGGAAGAGGGAGGTCTGGTGGGGCAGAAGCACCATAAGGGGCACCGGTGACTCAGCTGGGAGCCCAGTGCGTGAAGGGGAAGGGGAGGATGGACGGCATGGCAGGGAGTTCTGGCCACAGCGGAACTCCCTGGCCCCAGCAGCCATGGACCTCTGGCCCCTGCTAGGGAGCTCCAATCCCAGCAGCAGCCAGGGAGCCCTGGCCTTGTCCCTGGCCACAGAGCTCTGGCTGTGTTCTGGCTCCAGAGGCCGGGAAACTCCAGTCCCAGCAGCAGCCAGGGAGCTCTGGCCCTGTCCCTCTGCCCTAGCCACAGAGCTCCAGCACCAGCTCTGAGCCAGGCAGCTGAGGAGCTTTGCCCCTGCCGTGCAGCTCTGGCCATGGCAGCAGCGGGGTCTGGCTGGAGCCCTAGCCCGAAGGCAGAATGGCTATAAAGAGAGGGACCTTCCCTGGTCCAGCAAATCCCCTCGCTTGCGACCAGTCAGGTCCCGAGGGTGCCGGACCAGTGAGGTCCAACCTGTAGTGAAGTTCCAACATTTTCCTCCCCAAATCCCCCACAAACTACTCCATAAATCAGTTCCTACCCAAGAAAATCACTCCAGATTTAGCTTCATCCACATGTAGCTAAAACGTAGCTTTATGAAATGTAATGTGCCTCAGTGTACCTTACCAGACATCTTTCTGACTTGCAGACAAGAACAGTCTAGTGCAGTTGGTAAAGATGCATTAAGCAGGCTGTTTGTGTTTGTTATTAATGCTAAGGCAGGAATAGACCCTTGTGGTCAGCATTTTTTTAGGTTTAAAATTAACCTTACGAAATGAGTAAAAGAGTGTGATGTTTTTTTAAAAATTGTAATTTGCTGTTCCTGCTTAAATGTTCATATTGTTTGTGTGAGACATAAAAAATCAACTCCATTTTGTGTGTGTGAATGAGGAATGTGTGTTAGAAGATAAGTGGGAAGGACATCACTGGACCAGATGTTCTAGGGAGAAGCCAAGGATAGATGCAACAGTGCCAGGAGATTGCTGTATACCCCTATCCAGACGTGGATGAAGGCCAGATTGATGACTCTAAAAGATAAGGCAAGCACCTCTCAGCTAAGACAAGATAGCTGTGATATGAGAAGAACGACTTAAGAAAACAAGCACTCGTCAATGGGGATTGATTACAGCATGACGGTGCGAGACTTACTGATCCCAATGAAGGAAACTACTATAAAAAGGGGCTCCTTTGCCATGGTTTTGGGGTTCCATCCTACCAAGACTTCCCCCAGAGCAGCACGTCCTGACCAGTAGAGCTCCGCTCCTCCCTACCTGTGATTTATCTGGCTGGCTACCATAGCAATCAGGATCCTGGACTGGAAACAATAAACATCAACTGGTAGGACAGGGTGTGTGTGTGTGTGTGTGTGTGTGTGTGCTAGCTGCTCTAGTATTCTATTCTTTATAGATATATCATATTGCCTTTTCTCTAAATAGATCCTGTGCCCTTCTTATAAGCATAACACACATCTCTGAAGGGGCTGAGTGACAGCTGGCAGATGCTTCTGAGGGCTGGCTAAGGTGGTGGGTGCCGGCCAGCGGTTGCTTGCTGGGCACTTGCTGTCCCCTTGTGGTCATTCCTGTCCCTGTGCCATCTCAGCCCTTCCTTTCCACCCATGTCCCATTATTCTGACACTACCAAACCCTGAGCTTGCTTAGTTATGATAAAAGGAAGCTGCATACCAAATATGGTGGTCCTATCTCTTATCGTTTAGAAGTTCTTGAAAAAACAGACTCACAGATGGAAGGAAGGCTGGATAGGCGCACATTTCTAACATATATAGTAAGATTTTTGCGGGAGGGGGATTTTATTTTAGACAAATAATTATCAAAACAGTTCACTCATCTGTGCTACACACCTTGGACCTGATCCAAAGCCCTTTGAAGCCAATGAGAATCTTATCACTGACTTCAGAGGGTTTTATCTTAGACTCCTGATTTGGACAGTGTCTGATCTGATTCCTAATCTCAAGTGAATTCCTTAACAGCATGACTATATAGCACAATAAATACCAACCATTCCATCACAGAGCTGCATATCCGTATGTCCCTCATTTGAATCTATTTTGATAATCACAAATCACAGTTTACCATTGTTTTTAACATCTGTTCCCATGAAAACACCATCTTTCTCAAAGCTCTTTTGAAATCCAGTGGGAAGTGGTATAATGCAATAAATATGAAGATTTAGAGAGAGAGCACTGAAGTATAAATATGCTAATAATGCCATAAATCAAGTTAATGCAATGCTTGCTTCTGATACTGAGGTATTAAAAGGAGTAAATTCCCTTTATGTTGTTATAATGGGGCAAATGCATCAATATAATCTCGCCTCAATTGTACGATCAACCACAAAAATAACCATAGACATTTTACTACTTCAGCCTCTCCAGCATAGTTTAAGCTCTGTGTTTTCACGTTTTTCAGACTCATGTTCACTTCACTACTTTTCTGTGGATGAGTTATTGTTGCTGTCTCTTGGAAACACAATATTTTATTTATATGCAAGAGACTCTATTGCAATATCTTGGAACAAGGCCTGATTTTGTCAAGTAGTTGATTTAAAGGATTTGCATTCCTAAACATTTTGTATGCATTTTAATGCACTTAAATAAGAAAACCATCTGTGCATTTCTTCCTTTATTTGAAACTATGCTTGGCAAACAATCATTACAATTATAAGCAGCATACCATTAACCATATGGTTAAATGACAACATATTTACTTATTTCAAGATCCATTCGCTTGAAAGCATTGGAGTTTTTAACACTAAAATTCATAAATCAGAGTTTTACATAATATAGGATGCCCACTTTTGCAATAAGGCTGGTGTGCCTCAGGGAAAAATATGCTATCATTGTATGTATAGGTTTGGAATTATGCAAAATGTCTGTTGGTTCCCTCACCACCGAATAGATCAGTCTCTTTCACCTGGGCCACTGTCACAGAATCCATTTCACAGTGGCCTGACAATTCCTCACATGAAGCATGAGAAACATGTGCTGTATTGTTTGTTTCCTTACAATGAGTGAAGGTGGACTTTATTATTAACTATTGTAGTACCTAATGGCCTGTAATGGGATCAGGGCCCCATAGTGTAGACACTGTATAAATGCACTGACAAAATCTATCCCTGCCACACAGATTGTAGTAGGCATGGATGAATATTACTATTCCATGTTATGATGGAGGAACTGATAAATTAAATAACTTAGGTGGACCCATTCCAGGCATCTTCCTTTTCTGTTTTATTATGGGAAATGGCAAATGCAATTTTATTCTGAGAAGTGACTGCAAACAGGACATTGTGGGTTTTCATGTTGCTTCTCAACGCTTGAACAAATATGCTTGTTTGCAAGTAAAAAGTTGGCTTTGTGTAGTTGGTAAATGTGCACTCACTATCTGGGATATGAAAACTGAGCTGGGTTCTTTCTGGTTCAGGCATCACTGCTAATTAAAATTCACCAATTAACAGTTCTGTAGGTGATTCATGAGGTAGAAATACATTCCAGAACACTCCCCAAAAACTTTATTTTCTCTACAGGACTAACAGGAGAAGTGTAAGCCATATGCCTATAGGGAGATATCTTTTTAAGAAACACATTGCGGGGAAGGTAGCAGTGAGTTGTGTCCCAGTCATTGTTGCTAGGTGGATTTGGCACTCCACATCCAGAAGCTCCAAGGATTGGGTGTGGCCATTTTGGGTCTGCTCTAATGGACCCCATGTTGCTGGTGTCAGACTCCATGATGGAAAGTAAGGACAGCTACTTTGCAGGAGCCGTGTGCCCTGTGTGAGGAGATAGAAGCCGAGTCCAGGAGCAGAAAGCAGGCAGCTTTCCCTAACTCTGAAACATTTTACAGTAGGCTGGTGATATTATTAACCCTCTAACAGGGAATCATGGCCAATGTTAATTATAGCCAGGGGAAATTGAGGGGGGAAATTTCTTCTATTTTAATTGTATGCCTTGAATGCTATTTTAATTTGAGCCAAACTATTTTAATTAAATTTTCTCAAACTTAATTATTATTAGTTTATTATTAGAAGTTTATTATTCACAAACTTCTTTAAATGTAGTTTTGGGGAAAGGGACATGTTTTGTACTTTCTTGTGAGAGAGTGTGTGTTTTTTTAAGCTAGACACGAAGCTGAGTGATTATGTTTATGTTTATGTATAAACTAGAAGATTTACCTGGCATTGCTTGGGTCCTTAATTTTTTCTTCAAAAAAAAAATAAAAATGTACGTGTTTCATTTAAATCGTTGCTCTGGGGTGGGACTGGGGATGAGAGGTTCAAAATGCAGGCTGCCCCAAGAGAGAAAGGACTATCCCAGCCCTTTCTCACCACAGCAGCTTGGGGGCAAGTAAGAAGTACCTCTGCATGGTCACAGCAGCTCCAATAGACACAGATGGGGGGAGGGTGCATGTCCCCTGGCTTGGGCAGGTCCAGGTTCATCTTCCCCCCTCTGTGCTCTCCATCCAGAATGAGGAACTCAGCAAACTGTGCACTTTTCCCTCACTCCCTGATGAAGGGGAACATCTAGCAATGTTCCCATTAGAATTGGGGGGGGGGAGCTTCAGCCCCCCCTGCCCTCCCTAATGGGCACCTGAGGGGCAGGAGGCTCTGGGCTGGGGCATTTGTGGATGTGGAGCACTCCCCCAGCCAGCCTCTTTGTGTTTCACCTGCCTGGTGATTGTCTCTTTTCTGTACGGATTTACGAGAAGCAATCCCTTCCAGGCACATCCCATTTTCACGGCACAACCAAGGGCTGGTAGCACTCCTCCCCGCTCCTCCCCCCTGCTGTGGCACAGTTAGGAGGGAAGGCCACAATCTGGCTGCAGCGATGCTGACACGGCCCCTCATCCAGCTGCTTTGCCTGGGTGCTTTGGGTTATGATAAGAGGAAGCTGTATACCAAATTTGATGATCTTAGGGTTTAGGAGGAGTTCTAAACTCCTCCTGTTTAAGGAGTAGTTCTTGAACAAATATGGATGGACAGGCAGACAGACAAACGCTCCAAAATATATGACAAATGTGAAAAAAAGCCTGTGGATTGTAAAATAGCCATGTTATACTTTAAATTGAGAAGTATCATAAGATTTTATAAAGTTGTTCACTTAATTTCATTTATTTAGTTTCTTCTGGACTTGAATGTGGGAAGGCTGACCCTGCGTAATCCTTGATGAAAATCCTTAGAGGCTGAACTCTGGATCTCCATCTATTTTTTTATGGGACTTAAAATTTTATTTTTTTAGGCACTGGAGAAGGGCAAGGAAACGAACTCTAGCTTACCCAAGGCTTACATATGGAAATAGAAACAAAAGTGGTTACACTATCACTTATTTTAGTATAATCTGCACCACTTAGCTGTGTGTATAAGTCACCCCCTTAAGTGACGTAAGTTACACTGACTTAAGCGCCAACGCGGACAGCACTATGTTGGCAAGAGACCTTCTCCTGCTAACATAGCTACCGCCTCTTGCCCCAGTGGATTTATTATGCTGATGAGAGGAATCTCTTCTGTTTGCACAGGATGTCTTCATGAGATGTGCTACACCTGGACAGCTGTATTGGTCCAGCTCCTGACTAGCCGATTGTAGATTAAGAGGTATAGCTCTGAATAAATACAGGGATCTGCGTAACATTTTTTTAAATTAAGCTCTCCCTGGGTAATGTGTTAGAAAAAATTACTTAGAGAAATTTGGACACAAACATTTTGGATAGGACAACATTAAATAAAATGTCAATCAAATAGGTCTGTCTGTCATTTGTCAGCATGGCTGCATTGCAATGATCCTCAAGGTGCCAACTTTAAACTGGATAGAATGCTGGCATACTGTGCACACGGAAAAAAAAAACAACAGGTGGTTGAAAAGCTAAAATAAAGTGATATGTATGAAAGAACTCTGGTTCTGAAATTCCAATTAGAACGTAAACACCTGCTGCAATCACAAAAGCTGCAGGGAAATGACAGTTTTGAAAGGGTCAGCTGGAGACCCTAACACAAGTTACACATATCCTTGGCTATTAATTGCCAGAAACTGGTTATTGTAAACAAAAGTAAAATAGACTGTGTCCTTCATTTGCATCGCCTGGGGATCAGAGAAGTACAACTCATATTTAAAACATATTGTTAGCTATGGATTTCATATATAAAATATATTTGTAAGGAAATGTAGTTCTGTCAAATTAACAGGCCAGGCCACGGAACTCCTCTGTTTGGCCCCAGAAGCTCAGTATAAGTGCAAGTTTCCTCACACTGTCCTTCTCTTTCATTTCTCCCCAATATGGGGTAGTGAAAGTTTGATAGACTGTTCACTTGGCTACTCTAAATCAAGGAGAGTGTCTCTTTTTCCCCCCCCCCCAGTCCCTCAAAATACCTAGGAAGAGACACTCTCCTGTTCTCCTACACTGCTATTTTTAACAGTGTCTTCTACATTTGCCAGGAGGAATGTAGGATCAGTGGAAATAGCAGGACCCTATAGTCTGTGGGGGGTTTTAGCTCAGCAACTCAATTAAACTCTGGTCAGTGAAAGACTGTGAAAAATATACCTATTGCAGGCCCGCCGATGGGGGCAAGGGAGAGCAATGGCAGCAAGCGCCCTGGGGCCTGTCAATTCAAAGGCTCCAGAGCACCTGCCTGCCACCGCTACTGTGGCAGTTGCAGTGGCCAGAGATATTAGAGCCCTGTGTGGCACACTCTTGGCAGCACTAAGGGCTGGAGGGGGGTGGCCGTGGAATGGTCTGGGCAGTGCTCCCTACACCTTCCACCCAACCCCACTTCTTCTGAGAGCATGGATCCGGCCTACCCCCCAACTTGCCCAAGGGCCCAGTAAGTCTCTTGGCCACCCAGCTCCTGTAAGCACTCACCTACTTGCTAGAAAGAGTTTGCCAATTTGTATTGGTGTCAGAATGCATTGTTCAGGCCCTATCAAACTGCCAGGCCCTACCGACTGCTCCTTTTAAAAATATCTTAATACGGGATCAAATTCACTGCAGGGTCCTTTCTCAAGTAAAACTTTAATAAGATGTTCCATTAGAGATCTGCCTCAGGAAGAATCAAGTAGCAACTTTGTAAGTACTTCAGAAAATTTGGACCTGTGTTTACAATCATCTTGTTTTCTTGAACCCGTTTTAGCCTAACAAGTGTTCTATGCTGCTTGCCATCACCTCACCTATTTCTTACATGGCCTCCTAATTAAAACTGTAGATGTAAATTCCATCTCATCCTGGAGACTTGGTAGCTTTCATTTGTGTTAACTTACTGAACACTTCTGGCTCACTGATCATGAAACCATTCAAGATACTGCATACACAAACAGTGTCGGATGGCATATTTTTCCTGATTTCTCATGTAAATACATTGGAGATATATTCATGATATTCTTTAGCTGTTTTGTCATTCTCTGTCTTTTCCCATTCCTTCATCTAATGTTTTAATTTCTTCTTTGACTGCCCTCTCCCTTTTTTATTTATTTATTTATTTTGCCTAAGAGAAACCATTTTTGCTTATATTTCTACACATCTAATTTTAGTTTCTAGTTGGTATTTCTAAAGCATTTTTCCTTTCTTGCATTCAGCATTTTTCTTGTACTCTTAATGATTTACGGTTTTTATTGTTTTTGCTTACAAGCTTTGAACAGTTGATTATTATTCCCTCCTAAATTGATTTAGTAACGTTGTACTCTATTTAGATAGATCAGTTTTTATAGAGAGTGGATATTTATATTGGTTATTTCCTATGGTATTTACCACATAGTCCTCTACATTTTACTAGGGCTCATTTGAGGAAATCAGAGCATCACAGAAGTTTATTTTGCTTCTTTCCAGATATATCCAAATTTGAAGCTTA
The DNA here is from genome assembly GCA_019425775.1 of Rafetus swinhoei. Lineage (NCBI taxonomy): Eukaryota > Metazoa > Chordata > Testudines > Trionychidae > Rafetus > Rafetus swinhoei. Next base: position 158,732,843 of record CM033424.1, read on the forward strand.
AAATAAAATACTAATAAGCATGGGCTTGCCCCCCCGGTCCAGATTTAGTCTTTTGTTACTCAGTTTATAATGTCAGTAATTTGTCATTTGTCTACACTAGTAAGCTTTCAGTGTCACTGCTGTGCCAATACATCCATGACCCTGTAAGATCACTCATGTAGCTGTTCTAATAAAGCCTCCTAAATAACTGGCAGTAGATATGTTGGTGGGAGAGCATCCCACAAAGCACTGTGCATACGAGTGCTTATGCCAGCTAAACTTAGGTTGCTCATGAGTGTGTTTTCACATCCTGAGTGACATAAGGGTAGTGTAGACATGGCCTTAGTTTAAACGAACTAGCGAATTCATCCCTGATTTAGCCCCAAGAGAGATGAAAGGCAGCTTTTGTCTCTCCTATCCGACAGCTGCCAGGAGTGAAATAGGCACAAACTAGAGTAGCTCTTAGGAATGCCTCCTGTTGCACTCTATGCTGATATATCCCTCGTGGGTGTTGAGGGATACAGGCATGCCCCAGCCATTTCTCCTCTCCCCTGGGTGCCAGGGGCTTTTAATTGGGGAAGTACAGAGCCAGCAAAATTAGCTCAGAGTCTGGCATTAAGGACCCTCTGCATAACTAGCACAAAGCAGAATTAAGGCAATGATCGATCAGGTCATGGGAGTGGATTAGAGGTAAACCACACTGTTTTAGACTAACCTCTGGATTTAGCCCTTAATCTTTCTATTCTGTAGTTCAAATCATAATTGATTCCTTCACTTTACTCTTACAATTACACAATTCCAATGAATGTCACTAATTCACACATGTTTGGTCTTTCTGAAATATTGTATAAGCTCCATTTACAGCCTTAATTCAAGATCTTTAGTGATCTGTAAGCAACGAACCTTGTAACTTTATTTCACCAAACAGGCATTCATTTCAGATGATTTTATTACTGCTAGCTTTACTAGCACAAGTATGTTATTTTTCTCTGTGTAAGAGTTTCCAGTGTCAATGGTTTATCCCTTTTCTTTGCTTCAGTTACGGTATCTTTCTAGACTTTTAAATCCAATCCATTCTACTCTTATTTATCAGAGCTGGGCACACAGGCTGACATTCTGATTCACATTTAAGGGATCCTCAGTATTTGGATGAAATTCAGTTGCATAACATTCAAATGAGAACATCAATTTCCATTCCTATTCCTTCTACAGGTCTGTGTGCTCTTCAAGGAGCCATGGATTCTTCACTTACCTCTCCACAGTGCAGACAAAGGGAGCTTAGCAAAGACTACTCTCAGCCTCTGGTGTTCTTACAAGGTTGAGAGAAGCAGGCACCATACAAGGACTTTCAGGTTTTGGAGTTCTTCTCTATCCTGTCCTGTGCAGACCATGGGCTCGTGGCCTGTCCCGAGAGGGTTCTTTGGCTTCAGTGCCTCACCACTTTATTAGAAGAATGGAATGTGTGACCAGAGCAGAGAGAGCTAGCAGAGGATGGTCACTGCTCCTTTACTTCTACCAGGCTGAGTTAGAGAAACTCTCTTCAATGCTCTGCTGTTGAGTTCACTGATGACAGGGATTGGTTGTGGTGTATCCTTGCTCCTGAACTCCTAGCTTCAACTTCAGCTTGATTTGAACTTCACTCTGGACTCAGACTTTGCCGTTTGATATTGACTCTGGCCTGGAACCTGACTACGCACTCCTCCACTAGTCCCAGGCTCATTTGTACCTGCTTCAATCCTTTGTCTGGATTACCCTTGTCCGGATCCTGACACCATGAGAACTGGCCAGGAGGAAGAAAGGTAGCGTGGTGAATCAAGGGGTAATGCAATGGGAAAGTCTGAATGTGCATTTTGTCTTCTGGGGTGAGGCAATTGACCATCATGCCCACAATGCCATGGAAGCAAAAAATCTTGTTTTGTATGGGTACGTCTACATTGCAGCTGGGAATATGTTTCTCAACTCAGATAGACAGATATGCACTAGCTGTACTTCAGCTAGGATGCTAAAAATAAGAATAGCCACTGGTAGCACAGGCAGCACTTTAGCCTAGCTGCCTGAATACCAACCTGTCCAAATCCCCAAGATAAGTATTCAGGTGGATAGCCCAAGCGACATCTTGTACTTGCCCACTATCCTTTAAGCATCTGGCTTTGAACACAGGTAGTGCAAGTCTGTCAATCTGAGCTGGGAAGCATACTCCCAGCTGAAGTGCAAGTGTACCCTATGGATTCTTCCAACTCACCCATCCTGTGTGTGTAAAAACCACAGAATGTTAATAACGTATCTAACAGTAAATTCCACAATCTAACCTAAATCTACAATAAGTAGCCCTTCCATTCTATGATGCAAGAAATTGGAGGTTGTTGTAAAAAACGTGTTGATGCTGTTAGAAGGGCAGAAAGTACAATAATTAAACAAAAATAACTTACGAACTTTTATAAACAGATGTTTGGAGGAAAGATACCTCACAGGTTGTCAATGTGTCAGCATAATCAAACCGACTATAAAGTGGGCTGCCATCCAGCCATTCTTTGTCAGGAAGAAGAGTAGAGATGAAAACTTTACATATTGGCAAAGATGCAGCTGGGGTTTCCATGTAAACAGACTGGCAAGATAATCCTCAATAGAGGGGAGGGGATAAGATTGAGAAACAGACTCCCAAATCATCTCTACCCACTTTCATCTCCACTTGAGACAGTTATAATGTTTGAAAGGCAAAGGAAGCACCATTGAACTGCGGGCCAGGAGACAAAGAGAGAGAGAGAGAGAGTTCCTGAATGAAGTAATCCAGACAGACTGCTTTGGTTAAAAAACAAAACAAAAACTTCTTGCTTTTAAGTTCACTTATTTTGTTAAGTATTGGTTTACAATTTATCATTTTATTTGCTTTATAACTAGTGCTGACTTCTACACCTCACAACTTGCAATAACTTAAAATCTATCTTTCTGTAACTAATATGGTATTTTATTGTTTTATCTAAATTGGTGGGGGGAGAGGAGAGAAATGTTTGGGAACCTGTGCTTGAAATAATAGGATCTGTGCATATAATTTTCTGTTGATGAAATGATGGACTGTCTATGAGCATGTAATGTTCTGGGGAAGTTCTGAGACTGGAAATTTGCTGGTGTCACTCTGTGTGTAATTAATTAATGATTGGGCAGAGCATTCATTTAATTCAGCTGGGAGTGATTTTGTATGCTAGAGGCTGAGAGAGACCAGGCCAGGAGTGGTTGTTCTCCTAGGACAGCCATAAAAAAGGCACTCCAGTTTGGAGAGTTCAGAGGACAGAGCTGTTCCACAGTCCAGACTGCACCCTGGGCAATGTCAAAATAATATTTTCTCAACAGAGTTAGAGCTCAAACTAGCCAAAGGTTATCTCCGTATATGAGTTCCTAACTTGAAATGTACAAGCCCCTTTGCCCATCCTTCAAATTCCACATACTTCTGTACTTACCAGTTAGACTCACAAATACCATAAAAGCCTGTTCTCACTTCAGAAGTGTGTTCTAAGCTAGTATAAAGCACTTTAATTGGTGTAACACTTAATTGGCCATCGAAAGTGACACAACTTTGATAAGATTCTGATTGGGATCACTGACAGAACTTCCAAAGCTAATCAGAATTATAGCTTGTCTATTTTGAACTACTTGATGCCTATCAATCAAAGAAGTCAAGCTGACATTAAAATAATCAGCTCATAATGAAGCAAAAAGCATTGATCGGATTCTGTTAATCTGGAGAAAGTCTGATTTAAGATTGAAACTATTTCTCAAATAGTAGAAAAAAACTATACCACCACATAGACATGGACATTAAATATAGGCCTTACTGAAAAAAGAGCTCCAAGGCTATTATTATCTATTAATCATCCTAGAACTAAAGATGGCAGAATTATTTGTAGTGCTTTAGTTAAAATTTTTAACCTGACTGTACAATATCAGTACCTTTGTCTGGAATTACACACAAATTTTACAAACAAGCATTATTCAAAATTATTTGAACATTGCACACAAATGAATATCAGATGAAGGAACTATTTTCTGTGACTTTTTCCAAGATTGTGCACTTTGTACAAAATGTAAGTCACTTCATATTATATAGCTCCATCATTGGATGATTTTATTTATAAAAAAGGAAGGACTTGAAGAAGTAATTGCTAGCAAGAATATTCCCATGAGATTTCCTGAGACTTACACAAAGACTCTTGCAAAATATGAATGTTTATGGAAAATTAATGAAAACAATGAAAGAAAATGTTGTGTCTCTTCCAAGCTGTAAAGTTCCAGACTCATTAATTTTTTCCTCATATGGCAGCCGTTCCATATCCCTAATCATTTTGATGCCCTTTTCTGAACTTTTTCCAATGCCAAGATATAATTTATTTTAAGATGAGGCGGCCACATTTGCATGCCATATTCAAGATGCGGGCATACCATGGATTTATATCCTTTTTTAATTATTACTAGCATTCTGTTTGCTTTTTTGACTGCTGGTGCACAATGAGTTGATGTTTGCAGAGAACTATTCACAATGACTCTAAGATATTTCTCTTTAGTAGTAAAAGCTAAATTAGCCCCATCATTTTATGCATATAGTTGGGATTATGTTTTCCAATATGCATTACTTTGCATTTATCAACATTAAAACTCATCTACAATTTTGTTGCCTAGTCACCTAGTTTGAGGAGATCCTTTTGAAGCCTTTTACAGCCGTTTGAAGCAGTTTTTTGTATCATCTGCAAATTTTGGCACCTCACTGTTTATCCCTCACTTCAGATCATATATGATTATGTTGAACAGGATTGGCCCCAGTACAGACCCCTGCAGGACACCATTAGTTACCTCTCTCCATTCTGAAAACTGACCATTTATCCCTACCCTTTGTATCCTGTCTTTTAACCAGTTAATCTATGAGAGGACTGTACCTACCAGTCAAGCATCTCTGGGGTATGATGAGGCCAAACTCCTTGTCCCTGGACTCACTGTTTGCACTAGTGCAGGAGCCATTGCAGGTACCCCATATACCCAGAAGTTTCCTCTGTACAGGAGGGAATCCTCAGAAGTTTTTCCTTAGCCTGCGTAAAGGGTTTTTTTGTACCATTGGAGCAGCACAAAGCACTAGGGGTGTAGGACAGGGCACAGACCATACTTTATTACCCAAAGGAAAACCATATGTGTGTTAAATAATAATAGAGCAAAGATAGCAAGACATAGCATGAGATACACTGGAAGGAATCAGGAGAGGAACTTCATTTAAATCATCAGTGTCAACTGCAGGCAATTGGAGGAAAATGAGAGCAAGGACAATTCCAGTCAAACTGGCATATGTCCAAACCACTTAACATGATGGCATTACTGATGCTCTCTAATGCAACAGGAATGTCTGGCAATGAGATATAGGCCCAAACTAGTGAATACAGTGAACTACAACCCAGAATGTCAGCACCTCTGAACTCAGGAGAGAGAATTAAAAGTACAAGCCAGATTACAGTCCTATGACTCGTCCCCATCTGTCCTAGCAACAGAAAAGCTAATAGCACTCATTAGCAGCATTGAAAAATAGACAACTCAACATTTTAGCTAGTGCCATTGAGCCAGACCAATAACATTTTAAAATAGATAGTTATTAGCAAGGTGAAGAGTCAATTATTTGGGTAGAGACAGCCATGGGAACACTTTAAACTGGTAAATTAGACACTAGAAAATATCATCCAATCTACCATTCTCTAGCATTTGTTATTTCAAACCCTTGATTAAAGAAATACATGACTGCCCTTGTGGTTATCCTTCTGAAATGGAAACATGCTCTGAACCACTTCATGCCATCTGCACTTTTAACTTTTTTTTTCTGGATACGTGGGACACAGCTCTTCATAAAAATGCCAGAGCCTCCAGCCAATGCATCCTAGAATCATCTCTGGTCTAATTTGCCCTCGGTTGTCTTCATCTATACTTATTATTGTTTTATATACAGGGAAGCTATTTGGTGCCTTTCATTTCCTTCTTCGAAACATTTATTCAAATTGAACTTCGCCTAACTACTGATTTGCTCAGACTCAGTTGTGACTTTCCATCATGACCATCACTGGAGTTGTTCCCTTAAGTTATTCTAAACTGCAGTGATAATGTTATACTTTACCTAGGCAGGACTGAAGTCATACAAAGTTTCCATTTGCTGTTCCAAAGGTAATTTCTATACGTTGTAGGCAAGACGTTAGCCAATGCCAAACACTCAAAGGGCCTCTCTGGTGATACAAAGAGGACTTCAAATTTCTATAAGCAGGAAATAGCTGGAGAGCCCCACATAGCAGGGGAGTCATTTTGCAGGTTCAAGTTGAGTGATAAAGACATAGTTAGAAAACACAGTGTTAATTTCCCTTAAAATGTACACCCCCAGTCTAGTGTACAATTTTTCAGCCAAGCCCTTAGGAATAGTCACCAGGAAACACTTTTAACTGTAGGGTTTTTTTAAAAAAATTATCTGCATTGTGGTCAAAATAGCTAATGTGGCCCAATGCAAAATGAGTTTTGGATTGGGGCCGTAGTGACCATAGTGGGATGAGTGACTGAGTTCATTGCAGTGAAAAGAAATAGGGCTAAAAACACGAGAAAGGAATATTATCCTTAAATGCCTGACACGACAAAAGGCAGGTAATAAGGGCAATCTGGGGATGTGGTAGGCTGCAACTATAAAACCCACAAAACAGTGTCTAGGAAAAGAAATAAATCTAACAGTACAGAAGAAACCCAGGAAAGACCAGTTTTTAATGCTTCTTTGTTTTCTTTTTAAAAGATATTTTTGACATGAGACAACTCGATCTTCAGCTGCTCTAAATTGCTGTAGCTCCACTGAGCACAATGGATTTATGCCAATTTATACCAGCTGAGGATTCAGTTCATAAAATCTACAATCAATAGAGAAACTAGAGCAGATGGCAGCCAGAGAGATTAAGGAACTCAGGGAATTTACTTAAAAAGAGAGACTGCAGAAATGAGCCTGTATTCTATAGGAAAGGAAAAAGAAAAAAAATTAAGTGACCTGGTTCACAGAACGCTGAAGGGAATGGAAAGGGCAGATGCTTCAAGATTATCTGAACTTGTGTCATATACAATAACCTTAGGCACAAGCTAAAGTTTAAGGAGGGTGTACGGCTTTAAAGAACTGAAGAAAACTTTCCTTCAGGGTTCTGTACAAAATGTCTCAACATGCTGTAATGGACATATCCAGAGTTTTCATGAACTGCAGCCCCCGAGCTACCTATCTTCTTCTGTTTCTGAAATTCATTACTGTATGTTCCTAAGCCACAGTGGGATTAATATGCAAGTCAAACACAGGCACATACGTCCCAGCCAATCGTCGTAAACTTGAACATTTGCAGGAGATCAGCTACTACACACAGGTGATAGAACTTTTGAAGTGCACACAAAGGCATTTTCAGATGCAAAGTATTGGCACATAATTATGTACCAGCAATTGTGCATGCAGACAAGGGGAAATAATGCCCTTACTGTCTTTTAATTGTTTTAAATCTTTGAAAGTGTGTGTGTGTGTGTGCACCCACACGTATGTGCTGGAACCTTCTTCTATCCTTTCTTTAATTGCAGCAGTCAGCATGTGAAATATGCTTCAGATACAGAAGCATAGTACTTATACAGCTGTTCATATCTGACACATAGGAGATGCTTAATTTCCAATTTCCCACCAGAAGATATTACTAGACGTTAAGAGACTAGAGTCATCAAAAAGTTGAAGGGTATGTCTGGGTGCTGCAGAGAGAATGAAAGAGAGCTAGGTTCATAACATTTAATTCTGCTTATAATACACTCAGGTTTGAGGAAGAGCGAACTTCTTTCTTGGCTTCTTGAGTCATTCCCCACTAGGCAAAATAATAACTTGGTTAGAATGAGATGGACAGGTGTACTGCATCTATCATTCATTTGTGCAACATCTGAACCTTTTGGGGAGTTTTTAGAGCATGTTTTTTCTCCCAAACTGGTTTTGGAGATAACTTTTCAAAAGCTCGAAGTTAAAAAAAAATGGATGCACTGTACTCAGTATACAGTACTCAGAGGATAAATCTACACTGCAACACTATTTCAAAATAACTAGCACTATTCCAAAATAACTTAGTCCGTGTCTACACAGCAGGCAGTTATTTAAAAAAAAATGTCAAAATACTGTCAAGCTGAAGGACTTCTTACTCCAACTCCTGTAACCCTCATTGTATGAGGAATAAGCAAAGTCAGAGGAAAAGTGCTCTATTTCGAAATAACTGCTGTGTAGACACTCCCTATTTTGAAATAAGATACGCAATTGATGTAGCTCAATTTGCATATCTTATTTCGAGTTAAGCCCAGCTGTATAGATGCACCCAGACATTGCTAATACTCCATATCTCTGTGGCTAACGTCTCACCAATATAATGACTGGTTTAGACCAAAAAAGCAGGTCACAATCTTGCCCCCTGATGAAATGCATCTTGGCCAATAAAAGAGGAGACACACAAGGTGGATGAGGCAATATCATTTATTGGACCAGCTTCTGTTGGTGAGAGACACAAGCTTTCAAGCTTATACTTCTTCAGCTCTTCATAGCTCTAAGAAAGTTAGTCTCTCTCACTAACAGAAGTTGGTTCAATAAATGATATTGCTTCACGCATCTTGTGTGTCTAATATCCTGTGACTAACACAGCTACAACAACGCCTACAACAAAGAAATAGAGCATGCACATCACTTCTGTTTGCTGGATTACTGGGTAATTTAATATGCTGTCTTTGTTTTGCTATAGGCCTCCTAACATTGAAAAATATCACAGTAAAATCTCCAACAATATGCTGCTTGGGGGGTAAAATCCAGAATCCCTCCCCCCATCCCGTCTTTCCCCACTTTCTAAACCATCACGTTGTTCCTTCTCTTCGGTCTCTTTGGCAAGCTAGACAAAAGAATACTTTATTGGCTCTGTGAAAGCCTCCCACTTCCCTTCCTATTTGATTTTATCACAGCTCAAAACGGTCTCCCACAATATTCTTGCCAGCAAGTTAAGGGAATGTGGATTGGATAAATGAACGGTAAGATGGATAGAAAGATGGCTAGAAGGCTGGGCCCAGCGGGTAGTGATCAATGGCTCAATGTCAGGATGGCGGTCGGTTTCTAGCGGAGTGCCCCAAGTTTCGGTTCTAGGACCGGTTTTGTTCAATATCTTTATTAATGACCTGGATGAGGGGATGGATTGTACCCTCAGCAAGTTTGCAGATGACACTAAGCTGGGGGAGAGGTAGATACACTTGAGGGCAGAGATAGGGTCCAGAGTGACTTAGACAAATTGGAGGATTGGGTCAGAAGAAATCTGATGAGGTTCAACAAGGACAAGTGCAGAGTCCTGCACTTGGGACGGAAGAATCCCAAGGATTGTTACAGGCTGTGGACCAACCAGCTAAGTAGTAATTCTGCAGAAAAGGACCTGGGGGTTACAGTGGATGAGAAGCTGGATATGAGTCAACAGTGTGCCCTTGTAGCCAAGAAGGCTAATGGCATATTAGGATGCATTAGGAGAAGCATTGCCAGCAGATCCAGAGAAGTGATTATTCCCCTTTATTCGGCTCTTGTGAGGCCACATCTGGAGTATTGTGTCCAGTTCTGGGCCCCCCACTACAAAAAGGATGTGGACGCAATGGAGAGGGTCCAGCGGAGGGCAACGAAAATGATTAGGGGGCTGGAGCATATGACCTATGAGGAGAGGCTGAGGGAGTTGGGTCTGTTTAGTCTGCAGAAGCAAAGAGTGAGGGGGGGATTTGATAGCAGCCTTCAACTTCCTGAAGGGAAGTTCCAAAGAGGCTGGAGAAAGGCTGTTCTCAGTAGTGACAGATGGCAGAACAAGGAGCAATGGTTTCAAGTTGTGGTGGGAGAGGTCCAGGTTGGATATTAGGAAAAACTATTTCACTAGGAGAGTGGTGAAGCACTGGAATGGGTTACCTAGGGAAGTAGTGGAGTCTACATCCCTAGAGGTGTTTAAGTCTCGGCTTGACCAAGCCCTGGCTGGGTTGATTTAGTTGGGATTGGTCCTACCTAGAGCAGGGGGCTAGACTTGATGATCTTCTGAGGTCTCTTCCAGCTCTATGGTTCTATGATTCTATGAAAACATATTTGCAAGATGAAAAGCTCTGGAAAGTGCCACCACACTCAAAAAGTTGCTGACAGCTGTAGTTCATGACTCTGATGAATAATGTGCACCTATGTACAGGAAATCTACAGTTCCACCGTGAAGTTCTCTAGCAATGCCACGAGGTAGAGGAGCAAATCATGAGTAGTTTTATGGCTGTGATTAGAAAACAAGGATGTAATTAGAGCTAATCATAATATTTTGCATCTATATAGCCTTTTTTCCTCTACACTTTTCAAAGGGCCTAATAATTTCTGATTGATCCTCCACATGGATCTTCTCCTACGGTTTCCCTAAAACACCCTCCAACTCCATCCTACGACACCTTGAATTTTGAATCCTGCAAATAGGAAAAGGGACAGGACAAGAGAAGAAAATATATCACTCCCTGAAAAAGCCTTCAGGGGAACCTGATGGAAAGGTATTGGAGCATAAGCTTACAACATAAAGATACAAGCATACATAAAAGCATCATATGTAAAGATAGTATCATCTGTAGAGTTGGTTCAAATTTTGTGACTAAATGTTTTTTGCCCGAAAATGAAAATTAGTTGATACTGATAATGTTATAGAAATGTATGAATTGACAAGCCCTTTGTCCGAAAGGTTTCTCAGGTCCAGCATGTAATTTCTAGTTGGTGTGGGGGGAAAGAGAGAGACATTCATCCAAGAATATCCAATACCCCGGTGGTTATTCAACTCTCTGCTCTGAATCAGGCAGAGCAGAACATTAAACCTGGAGCACTCCAAACTTAGTAATGCTGTCATTAAAAGGAGCAGGATTGGGAGGTTGGATTATCGTGTCTTCTGTTATAGTATAGAAATACCAATACATTATTATCAATAAGCTAGCTGGCACTTCTCCAGCTTCTTCATGCTTTGGACTGGTGCAAAAGAGAAAGGAGATGGTCTCATTAATCCACTTTGCATCCAGCTGCCTCAGTTCCTTATTGCTTAATTCACAAAATGCTTTGTTCCACTCACTTCCAGGAGGGACTCCACAGACTATAGCTTTGCATGGAGGTAAGCATTACAGGAATCCAAAAGTTGCATTAATTGGCAATGTTCTCTAAGTCTGAGAAGGAATACTTGGGTGGATCATTGTAATAATATTGGAAGGCAAAGATCCTTCCTTCATTCTCCCCATTTGAAAAGCAAAAACTTGTCTGAATATATTTGTGTTCCTTTCTTTAATACTTTTCATTATTAGATAGCCCAATAATGTTATGAAGAAAAGTCCTTAAATATGAGATATTGGATTTGTTTTAAATGGATGGAGAATTCCCCAAATGTCAGAAAGCAAAGCTAGGAAGTAAAGTTGTCTGCTCCTATTAAATTAGTTCAGCAGGAAGAAACTACATGGTCTATCAGACAAACTGATAGCATTGAGGAATGCACAGGAGGCATTCGATGCCAGAGGCACTATTGTTGCTGCCAGAAGAATTTAAATGAAAACAGCTCCTGATCATGTGCTGCTTAACACTGAGTTCCTTTCACTTCACTTGAAGCAGAAATTAGCAGGCCTGTACTCTGTGCTAGCTTTTCTTCTTTTCCTAAACACAGCTGTGGAGAAAAATTCAACAGGAATATTATGAATACATTCACTCAAGGCTGGTGATATGAGGAGATAAGGAAGACATTTGTATTGGTGTTCTAGGCTCAAGTGGGTCTCTCCACTATGACTACGCTGTAGCCTTCTTCCGGAAAAGCTTATGCAAATGAAGCGCAGTGCTTCATTTGCATAATTAATTAGCAGCCACTTTTGCGGAAGAGGCTTTTGCGCAAAAAGGAGCTGTGTAGATGGCTCCTTTTTGTGCAAAAACCCCCTCTTGCACAAGAACCGTTCTTCCTGAAAAAATGAGGAAGAACAGCTCTTGCTCAAGAGGGGGTTTTTGCACAAAAAGGAGCCATCTACACAGCTCCTTTTTGAGCAAAAGCTTCTTGTGCAAAAGCGGCTGCTAATTAATTATGCAAATGAAGCACGGAGATATTCCATACCACACTTCATTTGCATAAGCTTTTCCGGAAGAAGGCTACAGTGTAGCTGTAATGTCTAATATCTGTGCAAATAAAGTGAAATGGGAGCACAGTGAATATGATGTCCTGGGTCCCCAGTTTTTAATTGATAGGTCTGAATAGATCAGCCCAGAGGAAGCATGAAAAGCTGAGAACATTACCACAGTTAAAGGTAGCTTGAGCAGGTTCACCTGAAATCACATACTGTCTTTCCTCCAAGTGGGTGTGGCTTGAGACAGATGAGGTAATTGTTATGGGAAGGAATGTTTTATGGGAAGGAATGTTTTCTAGAAATACCATGGTATTATTTCAAACCCCTCACCTATTCCAGTTTTTTCCTGGGTCAAATAAAAGGATCCCAGATATCACAGTATGGTAACTGTTGGTAAAATTATGACTTTTTAAATAGAAATCCCCATACACAAGGAATCCCTCCAAGTGTCATCTAACAACTAGGGATAGGCAAACTGGTTCACTAAAAATAAGAATCGAATGAAACTGCAAAGATACAGAAATGTGTCAGTATAAAACAATTTAGTTAAAAATACTTCTGTCCCTAGCCCCAGTGAACCTTCTGAATGAGTACAACTGTATCACAGGAGCTCAGTGGCTCCGGCTGAAGCGTTTAAATAGCATGGGTATCAGGATTTTCCTCAGACTGGTTAGTATAAGTACAACTAAAGCCAAAGAGAATGCTAGATCTGAGCAAATCTGTTTGTTTCTCCCATGTGGGTTCCATCACTCCCAATATAATTTCAGACTTCTTCTATTTTACACTTAAATATTCCCCCCCACACACCCCTTTATTTTTAACAGGTTGGTTAATCAGTGACTTTCCTCGAGCTTAAAACTTAAAGTCAAACTCTTTACCAATTAATTCTGCTACTATTCCTGGAGCTTCATCAGAAATTAATTTGGCCCTTACTCTTCAAGCATAAACACTTATCAAAAGCTTTATTCAGCATGTTCTTAGGGGCAGCTGTTTGTAAGATTTTTTTGCTTAGTTGCAAGGGGAGTTTAAAAAAAAAAAAAAGAGGATAGTGCTGCTGGAAATGCTAATCCCCTGAGTGCTTTATGTACTTGCCATTTTGCAAATGCTGACAATTTCTGATTTCCGTACAATGATTACAGGACCTGCACAAAAATCTTTTTGACCTGAAGAATCCAGAGATGCACGGAAGTGAATCAGAACTTTTCATACCAAATTTTAGAGTCTCTTTGATTAGCCAAAATGTGGAGATTGCACTGTTCTCATATTATGCAAACATTTCTTCATTTAGTATCAGGATCTCATATTATGCTAATATCAATTCAAATGATTCTCCTACAAATGGCAACAACACACAGATATCACAAGTGACAATATGATTCTAACAAACTAACAAAAGTAAAGCTCAGAACTAAGGCTACCAACCTGTCCTTGATGCTGTTTTTCTAGAAAGATAATGCATTATCTGTGATAGTCAACATACCTTTCCTGCTTTATCATAGTCCATTTTTGTTGGTGTTAGCAGGGCAAGGAATCAGTCTGGATAGTAAGAGCCATGTTAAGGAGAAATAGTGGAATGAAATTAAGAAATAGAAAACAGTCCGAATAGCAGGATAAAAATTTCTTAGCTGTCAATTCTACTCGCTTGCAGAATAGTTTGGTCTAGAAAAAGGCCTGTGAGTCAGGCTTCTGGGATTCCAGTCACAGTTCTTGTATTGATTCACTGGGTGATTTCATGAAAGCCATTTAGCATTTTCCTGCCTCAGCTTACCTATTGGTACAGTGGGGATCACCATGATTCCCTACATCACAAGGGTCTTAAGAAAATTAATGAATATTTGTAAAAGGGTCAAATATCCTCAGATGCAATGCGCATAACCTGTATGATAACATCATTCTTAGTAAATGTAGTAGGAAGAGGACCTGAAACATAAGGCCTTGTATCAGGGGCTTGGTATGAGACCTGGACTAAAATGGTGGTCAAAGCTTTGCTAATATAAAGCAAAGTCAGGGTTGTGAACTAGAAGTAGGCCATGCTCACCTATTCTGGCAAGAAAAGGGCTGATGTTGCAGAAACATTCATCGCTAAGAAGCTCTAGATACAAAACACACACACCAACCCACTACGGAAGGATGGTTCCAGAATACTTTGAATCTGACACATTCCCCAAAGATGACAGGAACATGCTGACCCATCCCAAAGATAAGGTAGTATGACTGCACGATGGATTGGGATGTTTTGATCAAATTAACAGGCACAAGGTATGTGAGAGAGTGACAAACTGATACATTGGGGTAAATATGTAACTTGGTTGTATTGGCATACAAAATGGAGTCTCAGAGGGAGAGTCTTTGACTGGCATAGGGGATAATGGAAAGTCCAGCCATACACTGAGCTATTTCATGACAATGGGCATACATGCATTAGTGTACCCATCACCAATGAGTCAGGACATTAGGACCATGCTTGCTGACAATTAAACCTGACTGAATTCCTTCACTACAAATAGGACTGTGGTTATCGGTCCGTGTGATCCAGGTCTGCTGTACTAACTATCTGCTCAGAGCTGGGACAGCATCCAGAGAGAGCACATATGCAGCCAAACATCTGACATCTATCAACAGTAAATATTTTAATAACAGTTTCCCAGGTCAGATTACAGATTATTACTATCATTATTAGAATTGCAATAAAATCTAGAGGGACACAGTTGAAATCAGGGCCCCATTGTGCTGTGTGTTGCACAGACACATAATAAGTGGCATTAATTACCCTGAATCTCTTTGTGTATTTCTACTGGCTTCTGAATTCTGGCTCACTTCATGCCAGGTGCATATTAGGCTGGGTTGGAGAAGAGGGTATGATGGGGCAAGAGATGGAGCTGGAGCACATTCACTGGCCAGAGAACAGCAGAGCATGTAACAGGACCATAGAGGACAATCCATCTGATATACGTTTGGTGAGGAATTAGCAAGCTGGGTTTTGGGCTATAGGAAAACAAAGAAGTGTTAGACAAAAACCAACATTTCAGAGTAATTGATTGGTAACTTGAATCTGTTGATGAATTTTCTTTTAACTATGCAGAAATTCCCACCTTTGTTTTGAGGATAAACTGGGCCGTGTTCAAGACAAATTAATATTACAAGTCAGTGTCACAGAGAGGGAAGGAGTGTTTTACAAGAGCTGCTGGTTGCAACTTTAGGTCTACATTTGGTCACAGCTATTCCCTGTGAGTGGCTTTTTACTCTACAAATTGTTCCCTGCGTTTCAGCCACGCCCTTTGTGAAGGTTTGGGTCACAGAGATCCCCTTCAGACAGACACTTGATGGGCTGATCAAGCCACTGAACCTGCCTTAACAAAGTCACTAAGAACAGCTCAGCTCTCAGGGCTCAGTCACAGGGACTTGACAACACCTAGGTGCACAGCCCCAGTGGGACCAAAACCCCAAATAAATTCATCTGACTTTGTATAAAAGTTTTACACAGAGAATGCTCATAATGTTCAGTCCCTTTATCAATGAAAGAGAGATACACTTAGCTGTTATTGCCTCCCTCCAGGCAACAATTATTTACACTGGGTTTGATAATAGACAAAAGTGATTTTATTAAGTATAAAAAGTAGGATTTACGTGGTTGCATGTGATGACAGACAGATCAAAGGTAAGTCTACTAAGCTAAAATAAAACCACACCAGCTAAGCTTAATACTCTATGTAACTTAATACATTGCAATTTCTTACTTGAACTGTAGTTTTAATTACCTAATTTCCACAAGCTAGGCAGTCTCCTAGTGTGGCCACAGTCCGTACAGCTGTTCAGTCTCACATGTTTTCAGTAGACATTTTGACAGTAATCAGAGGTGTCTTCCAACTGCTAACTCTCTGTTTGGTTCCCTACCTATAAATAGATTTTGCCCAAGGTAGGAATCCTTTGTATTCGCTTCAAACCTTTCACATTCCCATGGAAAATACTGCATTCAAAATGGGTTCCAGCATTAGATGACCTGGCCATCTGTCTTGACAGTACCAACCATAGTACAGGTTTACAGGAAAAAACAAGACTATTTACAAATCATTGATGTGAGCACCAGACCATTAAGCTCCTTAGTACCACTTATGGTTTTCACTAGAAGATCTAGATTAATGAACACATTTACACTTCACATTTCTAATTTCACATACAAGAACGATACACGTACACACAGAGAATATACACATTCAGGGGATTAAAGGCTCTTGAATGACAGGTCAATTTGCATCAAGTATATTCTAGGTATTCATATTCATATTCAAAAATATATTTCCATAAAAATATGGGGGTACAGCATCACACCTTTAATATGAACAAGTTATTTCTTCTCCATAGTAAAGGGAAAAAATACAGTTCCAAGCAACCGTGAACTCTGGGAAATTTTAGATTCTGATTAACTTCTTGAACCAAATTTCTCATTTTGATACATTTTAGAACATAAGAATGGCCATACTGGGTCAGACAAAAGGTCTATCTAGCCCAGTATCCTGTGTTCTGACAGTGGCCAATGCCAGATGCCCCAGAGGTAGTGAACAGAAACTGGTAATCATCAAATGATCCCTCTCCTGTCATCCATTTCCAGCCCCTGACAAACAGAGGCTAGGGACTAATAAGCAGGGCTCACCAAGTGGCGGCAAGCCCCGCTCGCCAGCCGCGTGGTTCAGCACGCTGCGCATGCGCAGACCGTGCTGTGCGGCTGTGCCGGCTTGTAATCTACTTGCCACGGGCCAGTAGATTACACTAATTGTCGAGCCCTGCTAATAAGTATTGATAGAGCTAACCTTCATGAATTTATCTAGTTATTTTTGGAATCCTGATAAAGTCCTGGTCTTCACAACCTCCTCTGGCAAGGAGTTCCACAGATTGACTGTGTGCTGTGTGAAGAAAAGCATCCTTTTGTTTGTTTTAAACCTGCCGCCTATTAATTTCATTTGATGACCCTTAGTTCTTATGTTATGGGAACAAGTAAATAACTTATCCTTATTCACTTTCTCTATACCTATCATAATTTTATAGATCTCTATCATATCCCCTCCTTAGTCTCCTCTTTTCTAAGCTGAAAGTCCCAGTCTTTTTAACCTCTCTTCATATGGCACCTATTCCAAACCCCTAATCATTTTTGTTTCCATTTTCTTAACCTTTTCCAGTGACAATATATATTTTTTGAGATGAGGCAACCACATCTGTATGTAATATTCAAGATGTGGGCATAACATGGATTTATACAGAGGCAATAAGATATTCTCTGTCTTATTTTCCATCCCTTTTAAAATTATTCCAAACATACTGTTTGCTTTTTTGAGTGCCACTGCACATTGAGTGGGTATTTTCAGATAACTATCCACAATGACTCTAAGACCTCTCTCTTTATTGGTTATAGCTAAATTAGTCCCTATCATTTTGTATGTGTAGCTGGAATTATTTTTCCAATGTGCATTACTTTACATTTATCAACATTAAAATTCATTTGACATTTTGTTTCCCAGTCACCTAGTTTTGTGAG
The DNA here is from genome assembly GCA_019425775.1 of Rafetus swinhoei. Classification (NCBI taxonomy): domain Eukaryota; kingdom Metazoa; phylum Chordata; order Testudines; family Trionychidae; genus Rafetus; species Rafetus swinhoei. Next base: position 158,750,520 of record CM033424.1, read on the forward strand.
ATCCTTTTGAAGCTCTTCACAGTGTGCTTTGGTCTTAACTATATTGAGCAGTTTAGTATCCTCTGCAAATTGCCCTACCTCACTGTTTACCTCTTTCTCCAGATCATTTGTAAAAAGGTTAAATAGGATTGGTCCCCTTGGTGGGGAAAATACTAATTGTCTCTCTCATTCTAAAAACTGACAATTTATTCTTACCCTTTGTTTCCTGTCTTTTAACTAGTTATCAGTCCATGAGAGGACCTTCCCCCTTATCCCATGACAACTAATTTTACTTAAGAGCCTTTGGTGAAGGACCTTGTCAAAGGCTTTCTGGAAATCTAAGTACACTATATCCAATGGATCCCCCTTGTCCACATGCTTACTGACCCCCTCAAAGAACTCTAGTAGATGAGTAAGGCATGATTTCACTTTACAGAATCCATGTTGACTTTTTCACAACGAATTATGTTTATCTAAGTGTCTGACAATTCTATTCCTAATTATAGTTCCAACTAATTTTCCTGGTACTGATATTAGACTTATCAGCCTGTAATTGCCAGGATCACTTTTAGAGCCCTTTTAAAATATTGGCAATACATTAGCTATCTTCCAGTCATTAGGTACAAAAGCCGATTTTAAAGATAAGTTACAAACCACAATTAATAGTTCCACAATTTCACATTTGAGTTCTGATCCCAGTGATTCGTTGCTGTTAAGTTTATCAATTTCCCACAAACCTCCTCTAATGACACCTCAATCTGGGACAGTTCCTCAGATTTGTCACCTAAAAAGAATGGCTCAGGTTTGGGAATCTTTCTAATATCCACATTCATGAAACTGAAGCAAACAATTCAGATAGTTTCTCCACAATGACCTTATTGCCTTTGAGTATGTCTACACTTGCACACTAGTTTGAACTAGGGATGCAAATGTAGACATTCGAAATAGTCAATGAAGCGGGGATTTAAATATCCCACTGTTGATCTCACCAGCGCGTTACTCTGATCAACAGCTGTTTCGAAAGTGAAAGTTCGCGCTGGAACGCATTAGTTCGAACCAAAGCCCTTGGTTCGAACTAACATTACTCCTCGATCATCTAGTGGCCCCACTGATTGTTTAGCAGGCTTCCTGCTTCTGATGTACTCAAAAAATATTTTGCTATTAGTTTTTGAGTTTTTGTCTAGCTGTTCTTCAAACTCATTTTTGACTTTCTTTATTAAATTTTTAAGCATAATTTGACAGAGTTTATGCTTCTTTCTATTTTCCTCACTGGGATTTAACTTCCACTTTTTACACAATGCCTTTTTATCTCTCACTGCTTCTTTTACTTGGTTGTTAAGCCATGTTGGCACTTTTTTAGTTTTCTTACTGGATTTTTAAATTGGGGTTATTCATTTAAGTTGGGCTGCTACTGTTGTTTCTTTGAAAAGTTTCCATGCAGTTTGCAGGGATTTTATTTTTGTCACTGTACCTTTTAATTTCCGTTTAACAAACCTTCTCATTTTTGTGTAGTTCCTCTTTCTGAAATTAAATGCCAGAGAGTTGAGCTGCTGAGGTGTTTTTTCCACCACAGGGATGCTAAATTTTATTACATTATGGTCACTATTTCCAAGTAGTTCAGTTATATTTACCCCTTGGACCAGATCCTTCACTTAGGACTAAATCAAGAATTGCCTCTCGCCTTGTGGGTTCCAGAACCAGCTACTTCAAGAAGCAGTCATTTAAGGTGTCAAGAAACTTTATTTTTGCATCCTGTCCTTAGGTGACATGTACCTAGTCAATATGGGGATAGCTGAAATCCCCCACTATTATTGAGTTTTTATTTTTATAGCCTCTCTAATCTCCCTTAGCATTTCATAGTCACTATCACTATCTTGGTCAGGTGGTCAGCAATATATCCCTACTGCTATATTCTTACTATTAGAGCATTATTAGAGCATTACTTCCCATAGAGATTCTATGGAACATTTTGGTTCATTGAAGATTTTTACTTCATTTGATTCTACATTTTCTCTCTCATATATGCCACTCCCACACCAGCACAACCTGTTCTGTCCTTCTGATATATTTTGTACCCTGGTATGACTGTGTCTCATTGATTGTGCTTATTCAACCAAGTTTCTGTGATGCCTGTTAAATCAATATCCTCCTTAAAAATGTAGCACTCTAGTTCACCCATCTTATTATTTAGACATCTAGCATTTGTGTATAAGCACTTTCAAAATTTGTCCCTATTTATCTGTCTGCCATTTCCTGATGTGTTAGACTCTTTTTCATTATTAGATTGTTTTTCATCTGATCTTACCCATATTTTATCTTCCATCCTCTACTCCTTACTAGAACGTAGAGAATCTCTATTAATAGACTCTCCACTAAGAGATGTCTCTGTCCGATCCACGCGCTGCTCTGTACCCGTTGGCTTTCCCCCAGCTCTTAGTTTAAAAACTGCTCTATGATTTCTTTAATCTGAAGTGCCAGCAGTCTGGTTCCATTTTAGTTTAAGTGGAGCCCATCCTTCCTGTATAAACTCCCTTTATCCCAAAAGTTTCCCCAGGTCCTAATAAATCTAAACCTCTCCTCCCTACACCATTATCTCATCCATGCATTGAGACCTTGCAGTTCCACCTGAACTGAAAGGATTTCAGAGAATGCTACCTTTGAGGTCCTGGATTTCAGTCTCTTTCCTAGTAGCCTAAATTTGGCCTCTAGAACCTCTCTTCTATCCTACCTTATGTCATTTGTACCTACATGTACTACGACCACCAGCTCCTCCCCAGCAATACACATCAGTCTATCTAGATGTCTGGAGAGATCCACAATCTTCATACCAGGCAGCCAACTCACCATATGGTTCTCCTGATCATCACAAACCCAGCTGTTTGTTTCTAATGATTGAATCCCCCATTACAAACACCTGTCTTTTCCTAATGACTGGAGTTCCCTCCCCAGGAGAGATATACTCAGTGTGAAAGGATACCACAACATCATCTGGAAGGTGGGTCCCAACTATGGGATCATTTCCCTCTTCTCCAGTTGAATGTTTTCCTTCCCTGAGCCTTTCGCTCTCCTCGACAGCACAGGGTCAGTCTGTCTTGCTACCTTTCCTTACTGGAATATATTAGGTGGTCTTATAATCAACATATCAGTAATCTGACATGTACTATTTCCTTGGTCTTTAATTTCTGTCTCTGCATTTAACATGCAGAGTAATTTTACACTCTAGCAGAGAGATTTTCTCAGGAAAATATTTACAACATAACCGACTCATTAAGGATAAAATGGGGAGAAAGATTACAAATGTAGAAAACCAGATGGAAAGATGGGTAGAACATTTTAGCAAACTTCTAAACAGACCAGTTCCAGAAGATCCCCCAGAAATCCAGCCAGCTGAAGATGACCTCTTGGTCAATTGTAACAAGCCAAGTAAAGAAGAGATAAAGGAAGCAATCTGACTTCTAAGAAGTGGGAAAGCTGCAGGTCCTGATGGAATATAGGCAGAAGCTATAAAGGTGGACATAGATAAATCAACAGAAATACTCCACAGCTTTATTGGTAACATTTGGGAAAAGGAAGAATTACCAAGAGACTGGAGGGAAGAATATTTAGTAAAATTGCCAAAGAAAGGTGACTTAGAAGACTACACGAATTATAGAGGAATCATGCTTTTGTCAGTGCCAGGCAAAGTATTATATAGGATAATTCTAGAAAGACTCAAGAAAACTATAGATTCCAAGCTAAGAGATGAACAAGCAGGCTTTCGTCAAAATAGATCTTGTATAGATCAGATAGCCACATTGCGCATAATTATTGAACAATGTTTAGAATGGAATGTTTCTTTGTATATCAACATTGTGGACTATGAAAAAAGCCTTTGATAGCTTGGATAGGGAAACATTGTGGAAATTATTATGGCACTATGGGATCCCTCAGAAGCTCATAAATCTAATAAAAAAGGCCTATGAAGATATAAGCTGTAGGGTCTTGCATGAGGGTCAACTTACAGAACCATTCAGAATAAAGTCTGGTGTTCACCAAGGTTGTCTGCTGTCCCCCTTCCTCTTTCTTCTGGCTGTTGATTGGATCATGAGAGAAACAACAGCTAATGAGAGGAATGGAATCCAGTGGACCCTGTTTAAACAGCTAGAAGACCTTGATTTTGCAGATGACCTAGCTCTTCTGTCACAATCAACTTCAAATGCAAAATAAAACAGTGAAGCTGGACAAAATTTCACAGCAGATGGGACTGAAGATCCATGAAGGGAAGACCAAGATCATGAAAGTGAATGTAGCAAATAACAGCAGCCCAACTGTCCTGAGAGGAACAATACTGGAGGAAGTTGATATCTTCACTTATTTAGGTAGTATTGTAAATCAAGTGGGAGGTACTGACGAAGATATTCAGATCAGAATACAGAAGGCAATAGGTTCTTTTATTATTTTGAGGAACATACGGAATTCAAGAGAGATCAAGCTACAGACCAAAATAAGGCTCTTCAGCTCAAATGTAAAATCAGTACTTCTCTATGGCTCAGAGTCATGGCGAACAACAAGGACAAACATCAAAAGATTGCAGACATTTATTAATAAATGCTTGCATAAGATCATTGGCCTGAAGTGGTCTGACAAGGTTACAAACATTAGCTTATGGGAAAGAGCAGGGCAATACCCAGTAGAGCTAGATATTTTGAGAAGAAGATGGCGATTGATTGGCCATACACCGAGGAAGCCACCAACTAGCATTACCAGACAATCGCTATCCTAGAACCCACAGGGAAAAAGGGGAAGAGGAAGGCCAAAGAATAGTTGGAGAAGAGACCTGGATGTGAATGTGAGGAAAACGGGCAAAAGCTGGAGAGAATTAGAAAACATGGCACAAGACAGAGAGGCTTGGAAAGAAATTGCTGATGGCCTATGCTCCCATAGGAGCTAAGGGCAAAGAAGAAGAAGAGATGTACAGGTAAGCAAACTCATTTTCCCATCTATTTCTTATGAATACCCAATATTAGCAGTCCACATCATTATCTAAGACTCTAATTCAACCAAGCACATGTTTAACTTCCATGATACTACTCTTCAGCTTAATGTTAAGCATGTGTTTAAGTGATTTTGTGAACTGGCTCTAATTCAGTAACCTATGAAGTCTAAAGCTGTCACATGTCTGATTTGTACAGCTGTGTGGAACACAGCCAATGTTGCAGAATGCACCTGGAAAAATCATTCTAGTGATCCAGTGCCTCAAGGAGAACACAGAGGAAAACAACAGCACAAATAAGATGCATTTATTATTTTATGGGCATCAGAGAATGTGCAAAGCTTCTCATCAAAGAAGGGATGAAGTAGTCCCCACTCCGATCTAAGTCCAACTTTATACAAGAGTGAGGGTCAACAATAGACAATGGCAGATGGGGAGGAAAGAAGGAAGGGAACAAAATGGTGGCAATAGCAAGGTTAATCAATCAGGCATATAACCTTTTGATGATTCATTTCCTCTTTTCTTTTAAAGGTATATGAACTGTTACAGAAGGGTTGATCTAAGGAGTTTAAGAGTTTAAAATAGTGCAAATCACAATAAATTGGAAAGGATAGGAAGCGAAAAATATACCATTCTTTCTTTTAGCATTGCTGCTGCTGACACCTAGTAGAATAGGCCAAGTCTGAGTCTCGAACAAATTCTTAACTGCTAAGAAATAAAGCCTTCAAATTAGGAGTTTCAAAACACAGCTATAAACTTAATTATTGTGTGCTTTAGTGGGGCAGTACCATGTTAAAAGAAATGTCCCTGGTGTTCTTTAAGGCTTGTTCCTAATGTGTTTCACTTTATACAAGCTGCAATTCAAAGAGCAGCTGGTTGATGAAGCTCCCAGGACAATATGTCCTTCTTTATGATTGTTTGGCCTAGAGGTTATGTTAAAAAAAAAAATCTAATGTCTTCAATCCTGAACTATGTTAACTCAAAGAGATTTTTTTTGTTTTTTAACTTCTGCTAGATGGGTCTAATATTGCTGCCAGTGAAGTCAATAGCAAAACTCCCACAGAATTTAATAGTCCAGGAGCATGCAAGAAGTGTATAAACTTTCCTTGCTGTTTTCAGACACATTCAAATACTGGGGAAGGATGGGGGAAGTTTGCTTTCACTTTTTGATTAAGTGAGACGGGGGGGGGAGGAGAAAATGAGAACAGAAGGAAAAACAAAATATAATGAAAAAAGGGTGATCAGTGGAGTAGAGAATGGACAGAACGAAAAACATTTTTACAGACTATGTTGCAGGGTGAGTGCATCCCATCCCACTTTGGGGCAGGATAAAGATATTGTAGTCCCACAGCTGCCTCTGTCTGGCTACCCTTACCTTCAGGGCAGAGGGGCCTAAGATTCATAGTCAATAAGGGTGCCCCTCTCTGCAGCACTGTATGACCTAGTGGTCAGAGTTGATAAGGCATCCCTGTCCCCTTCGCATGACAGTGTGGCCCAATAGCCAGAGTCAGCATGGCTGCCCTTTTCTACTGGGCTGTGTGACGTAGTGGCCAGTCAGGGGGGTGGGCCACCTCCTAAGGTGGGAAGCTCACAGAGTATGGGGACCTGGGCACTCCCTACTCCACCATGCCCCAAGTCAGGGCCTGGCAGTAGTGAGTGTACTAGCCATTGAGTCAGCAGGGATTCAACTGAAACACACTGACAGTGTTGTTTCCCATAACTGTTATACTTTCTAGTTACTCTGGGCCACTCCCTACCATGTCTCCTGATGCAGTTTTCCAGGGTCTCAGCTTCCTTGGTTTGTGCTGTTCCCTGCAGCTCTAACCTTTCTTGGAGGTCTGCAGGGGACTAGGTCTCAGCACCTCTGGCTTTTGGGGTTTGGGGCTCCAGCAGTGCCCAGCCTGGAGCCTGGTGTATCCTCCTTCCTCTGTGGTCTGCTACAGCTAAGGTGATCTGCTCCTTTTTGTATCAGCATTCCCAGCTGAAGCATGCCCAGTGGGAGCAAGGAGGTACAGATGCTGCTGCCAAGAGTGTTGGTTTAATGTTTTCATCTCCACTACAGGGTGAATGTACCATGTTTCAGGTTATTTTAGAAAAAACATCAGTCATATGAGCCATGACTGACAGCACTACAGGTTTTTGATGTTGTTGCTGATTTGTCAGGTGGCTTGTGTTTTTGACCATTTGCAAACATGGGGTTCCCCCAACATATCTATTTAATACCTCAATATTAGTGCAGTATGAAGTGTTACTGCATTGTACTGGAAAAACAATTTTACATCCTTCTAGTTGTTTAATTAACTCAGTAGTTTTACAATGGGTTACATCTGCCCCTGGCATAGCTGGAACTGTCTTTCCAAAGATTTGATTCTACTTGGACATTCTCTACACAAAACACATGTCTTCAGGCCAGCTGCCTCATTAATTGCACAAGATAGACAATGAATGAATCAGAGGGGTGCAAGAAGAGAAATAAATTCTCACAAGTTTAAGGAACTGGATACGGACCCAGGAAAACAGGCTTTTTTCCCCTATTCAAACTTCTTACGGAATATTGAGCAAGACTGCAGCATACATGTAAGAGTACTGAACTGGGGTTACACTGGAAACTTTTTCCTTATTTGTGGAAGGTTTGACTTTTAATCTGTAGTTTCTTTTGTGTGACAGCATTATGTTTCTGAGAACAAAATGAGGACATCCAATTTGCATGACAGAATGGTACTGTCCAGAAGTTCACACAAGTCTGGTAACTGAGGAGCACATAGGAAAAGCAGGGATAGCTAAGTCTCATATCCACCCTCCCATGTATCTTTAGGAGTGCCCTGTGCAGACTGTATTGTGCCTTTTCTTGGTGTTTCCAATTGGCTTCAATTTTAGTATTTGAACAGTCTATTTTCCCTACCACATGCAAACCTCAAAAAGGCCATGCAGTTTGCTGTTTACCATAAACAATACAAGAAGATAACTTTTTAAATTGAAATCATACTTCCATATAATGGGCTGTCCTAAGCAGCCCTCCCGAGCTTTTCTCTTTGCCTTCTTCAATTCCTTCCTCGGTGCCTCAATTACTCTAGTTTGAAATTACAAACAATAAAACCCTCTCGTAAAAGGTGGAATTGTACCTCTTAGGCATTTTTTTATAACAGCAGCAAGAAAAAGAAAAAAACCCACCTTTTAAAAAAAGTAGAATAGTCCATTTAATCATTTCTGGAAAGCAGGGAGCTCTCTGCATTATAAGTTCCAATATTGTTCTCTTGGCTGCTCCTCAGCTATTCTCAATACTATGTTTTCTCTATTGATTGCACAGATGCTGCAATATGAATAAAAACTGTGTATACAACATTCAGGTTAAGGAGGTACAGAAAGTCTGCATAGGCCAAGCAGTGACTGCAAAATTAAACAACGTGCCATGGAAATAGCCAAAGCCCTTTTCATCGCAGGGAGAATTATTCTAAAAAGCTAGGACAAAGCTATATACTGCATCACATGCGAAATTCTAACGAACAGGGAGGGACTAATAGGGGAAGTAGAGGTGGGTGACAATCTCGGAAGCAGTGATCATGAGATGGTAGATTTCAGGATCCTGACCAAAGGAAGAAAAGAGAGTAGTAAAACACTCACCTTGGACTTCAGAAAAGCAGACTTTGACTCCCTCAGAGACCTGATGGGTAGAATCCCCTGGGATGCTAACATGAAGGGGAAAGGAGTCCAGGAGAGCTGGCAATATTTTAAAGAAGCCTCATTGAAGGCAGAGAAAGAAACCATCCCGATGCGTAGCAAGAGAAGCAAACATGGTAGGAGACCGGATTGGCTTACAGGGGAAATCCTTGGTGAACTTAAGCACAAAAAGGGAGCTTACAAAAAGTGGAAACTTGGACAAATGACCAGGGAGAGCTATAAATGTATAGCTCAAGAATGCCGGGGGGTTATCAGGAAGGCGAAAGCGCAATTGGAATTGCGACTGGCAAAGGATGTGAAAGATAACAAGAAAGGTTTCTACAGGCATGTTAGCAAGAAGGTGATCAGAGAGGGTGTGGGGCCCCTACTGGATGAAGGAGGTAACCTAGTGACAGATGATGTGGGGAAAGCTGAAGTACTCAATGCTTTCTTTGCCTCTGTCTTCACGGACAAGATCAGCTCCCAGACTAATGAGCTAAGTGACTCAAGATGGGATGAAGATGGACAGCCCTTGGTGGGTAAAGAACAGGTTAGGAACTATTTAGAAAAGCTAAACGTACACAAATCCATGGGTCCAGACTTAATGCATCCAACTGAGGGAGTTGGCAAATGTCATTGAGGAGCCTTTGGCCATTATCTTTGAAAAGTCGTGGAGATTGGGAGAGATCCTGGATGATTGGAAAAAGGCAAATGTAGTGCCCATCTTCAAAAAAGGGAAGAAGGACGATCCAGGGAACTATAGGCCAGTCAGTCTTACCTCGGTCCCTGGAAAAATCATGGAAGGGATCCTTAAGGAATCCATTTTGAGGCACTTGGAAGAGGGGAAAGTGATCAAGAATAGTCAGCATGGATTCACAAAGGGCAAGTCGTGCCTGACCAATCTGATTAGCTTCTATGATGAGGTAACTGGCTCTGTAGACATGGGAAAGTCAGTGGATGTGATATACCTTGACATTAGCAAGGCTTTTGTTACGGTCTCTCACAATATTTTTGCCAGCAAGTTAAAGGAATGTAGATTGGATAAAAGGATGGTAAGATGGATAGAAAGCTGGCTAGAAGGTTGGGCCCAGCGGGTAGTGATCAACGATTTCAGGATGGCGGTCAGTTTCTAGCGGAGTGCCCCAAGGTTCGGTTCTAGGACCGGTTTTGTTCAATATCTTTATTAATGACCTGGATGAGGGGATGGATTGCACCCTCAGCACGTTTGCAGATGACACTAAGCTAGGGGGAGAGGTAGATATGCTGGAAGGCAGGGATAGGGTCCAGAGTGACTTAGACAAATTGGAGGATTGGGCCACAAGAAATCTGATGAGGTTCAACAAGGACAAGTGCAGAGTCCTGCACTTAGGACGGAAGAATCCCAAGCATTTTTACAGGCTGGGAACCAACCAGCTAAGTAGCAGTTCTGCAGAAAAGGACCTGGGGATTACAGTGGATGAGAAGCTGGATATGAGTCAACAGTGTGCCCTTGTAGCCAAGAAGGCTAATGGCATATCAGGGTGCATTAGGAGGAGCATTGCCAGCAGATACAGAGATGTGATTATTCCCCTTTATTTGTCTCTTGTGAGGCCACATCTGGAGTATTGTGTCCAGTTCTGGGCCCCCCACTACAAAAAGGATGTGGACGCATTGGAGAGGGTCCAGTGGAGGGCAACGAAAATGATTAGGGGGCTGGAGCATATGACCTATGAGGAGAGGCTGAGGGAGTTGGGTCTGTTTAGTCTGCAGAAGCAAAGAGTGAGGGGGGATTTGATAGCAGCCTTCAACTTCCTGAAGGGAGGTTCCAAAGAGGCTGGAGAAAGGCTGTTCTCAGTAGTGACAGATGGCAGAACAAGGAACAATGGTCTCAAGTTATAGTGGGAGAGGTCCAGGTTGGATATTAGGAAAAACTATTTCACTAGGAGGGTGGTGAAGCACTGGAATGGGTTACCTAGGGAAGTAGTGGAGGCTCCATCCCTAGAGGTTTTTAAGTCTTGGCTTGACAAAGGCCTGGCTGAGTTGATTTAGTTGAGATTGGTCCTGGCTAGGGCAGGAGGCTGTACTTGATGACCTTCTGAGGTATCTTCCAGCTCTATGGTTCTATGATTCTTGAAAAGGTGAAGGTTATGCAAGGAATCGGGAGGAGAGGTTCTCTGTGCTCTTTGCCATACTGTGAGCCCATGTAATGGTAAAAAAAAAAAAAAATCTTGCCCTGGGTTATTAGCAGCGAATTGACCCCAAGATTGATACATAATTAAGAAAATATAAGGGAAACTTTTTTTTTTAAAAGCAAAGGTTCAATTAACCTAGCAAATTACTGTGCACCTTTCTTATGTAGACCTTAATCCCTGGTACAAAGGACACTACATTCTACAGAATGTCAACAAAGAGGGGATCTAACTCTGTATCGAGAGTGTGTACAATAGCAGTGAGTGGAGGTTGTTTGCTAATCATCAATGTGCAGTTGCAAGTGTTTACCCGTGCAGTGCTCATTTTTACCTGCTGAATGTTTTCTGGGACTAGCTTTTGGTTTGCCCATCTTCATGAGCACTTCTTTGCATGTATTTCATCATCAACATTGTAGATGTGGTGTTGAGTTTTGATTGGGTATGTGAGAGGTCTTTGATCACTTTTATGAAAAATGTACTCATTTAATAGGACCAGCAACAACTCACTAGTCAACTGGGAAAGATAAAATAATTATTACATTTCCCTTTTCCCCTCTTAAGATTGGGAGCTGGTTCTGATGCCATTAACATAGTTAAATGCTCACGTATCCTAAGGGGAGCTACTCCTTTTTCAGTCATGTAACTCAAAGAACAAGGCTTGGACTAGCATCTGAATTAGGTTACAGTAGCAAAATGAGACTGCCAAGCTCATTCTATTTCCTAATAGAGATCTTTTCGCTTGAAAATATGGTGCAAATAAGCATAATTGGCATTCTTTCATTGGAACATAACTAGGCCTGCAGATGCGCAAAAATGTGACATCAGCTCAGCTGTGCAAGTTAGTTTGTAGAAGAACTGCTTGTTTGATTCTAGGTGGGGTGACTAGTTTCTCAGGCACTTGACAATACCTTACAGTCAATCAAACAATTTAAAGCCTTGTTGCTTTGGGTAACTCTGTTAGTTTGAAGTGCTTTTTAAATATGTGCATGGGAGAATTACAAAACAGCACACAGGGTTGGCATTTTGCTTGCTCAGTTTAAAGAGCAATCCATAGTGGGTCTTTGTCATGTTCTTTGAATGTTACACTGTGCTGTCCTTGTGATGTGGAGGTGTTCTACATTAAACAAAAACAGAGCAAAGGTTTTGACAATCTCAACAGAAACAAAACCTAATGACTGAGTAATAGTTTCAACTTTTTCTTTAAAAATGAACTGCTTTTCCTTCAAACCAATTGGTTTGATTCTGAAAACAGAGGTCAGGAAAATTGCCGGTAGACTTTCAATTACTAGAGTAATTGCTACAGAGCAGTATTGATTGTTTATTATTACCCATTGTATCATTTATCTATTAGTGCAGGAAACATACTTCATGATAAATTAACCTTTTTTTGAAGTAACAGTAGATAGCATGAGGAAGTTGTGCTGCCACAAGTTTGTATGTGATGTATAAGTCACCTGAAGTATAAGCAAAAATAACAATGTTGTTCAAAACTCAACAAAACAATGCAAATCAGCAATGAAGGATGGCCAGGTACCTGAAAGCTCAGGTAACTCAGAATTTAAAACTCTGTGTGATATACATGGAAAAGGCACCCTCACGTTTCGTAAACAACTTAAATGCTGAAGTTCACAGTATGTTGTGCCTGGCGTGCTGGAGCACCATGTTTTATTTCTACAAGCTGAGCTGATTGGAATGGTTCTGCTTTTCAAGTAAAAAACTGTGGTGCCTCACCAGGGTACCATGGGCTAAACAAGTTAGCTCTCACTCACTCCCATTAATTTCTTTCATCTATCAGAGAAGTGCAAAGAACAAAGTAATTTTTTTTAAAAGCATGCCCCCCTATTGACTCAAACAAACCAAACAAAGCACACAAAATACTTATCTTGTTCAACAGATGGTCTTCCTTAAATAGAAAAGGAATTCGTATCCCAGTCTGTCATAGACAACTGCTGCAGGCTGAAAGCACTTATGATGTCAAACGTTCAAGCGGAACTAAGCTAATCCAATTGTAATAATAATACTATATATAACTCTGTCCCTCTCTGCAGCACAAATGCAAAAGAAGGGGCAATGGTTCTGCTCCTGCTCCTACTGAAGCCAATGGCAAAATTCCCATTAACATCAGTGGAGCAGGACTGAACTCAGTATTTCAATTAAGACGAGAAACATGGAGAATTTAGCATTTAAGCATGGATAAATGGCCTGATTTTCAGAGGTGCTGAGCACCCATAGGTCTTACACAAGTCAAAAGGAGATATGAGGGCTCAGCGCCTCTTGAAAAACCAGGCCAAAAACTTGTCAATGAAATTCAGTGATGTTTAAGCTGTATCAAGCCATTACTTATCAGCGATACACTGTATTACAAGTATACGACCACACAAAACACTTCAGATGCAAAAGAAGCCAAGATAGGAAAAGAAGGTGTCGCTAGAGCCCTGCGCAGATACAAAATTGGTATCTGCATCTGCAAAAATGATCTGTGGATATCTGCATCCACAGTCACACACGTGGATACCTGTGGAAACAAAGCCAATTTGCACGGCTTTAGATACAAAATCTGTATCCTTATCTGCAAAAGTGAGCCACAGCTATCTGCATTAACAGTCGCAGGTTTGCAGGGCTCTAGGCAATACCTGTTTAAAATTTCTACAAAAATATTAGAAGAGTACTAGATGGTTAAAGAGGCCTATTAAACAAGCAACTGTTAGGGTCCCACAACCTCATCTCACTCCTACATCTATGAGTTATAATCCCATGCAGGGGAACACTAGAGCAGTGTTTCTCAACCTTTTTTTTTTTTTTTTTTTTATAAAGTACCCCTTTTTAATATATATATATATATACACACACACACACACACACAGATATGTGTGTGTGTGTGTGTGTGTGTGTGTGTGTGTGTGTGTGTAAGTACCCCCAGTACCTACACTTCTGAGAGACACAACTTTTTTCTACCATTGCAACACATTTGTTTAAACAACTTAATTGTAGCCAGGCGGGCGATGAAATTTTGGGTGTAAAAAGCACAAAAATAATAAAGCGCAGTAAAACTTAAAGCAAAAATTCAGTTTTCTCCAAATTTCAGTTGTGTTGATGTACCCCCCAGACTTCTCTCGAGTACCCCTAAGGGTACTCATACCACTGGTTGAGAAACACTGCACTAGAGGACAGGAGACTATGCTATGTATATTGATTAACTTGATCATTTAAACCTATTAAACCCTTTTCTATCACTTATTTTTAAATACTGGGCCATATTTTGCTCTATTTTACCAATATAAATGCAGAATGACTCCATCAGAATCAATGGACCATTTCTAGATTTATACCAGTATATTTGAAATTACCCTGGAACCATGCCGCTATCATGGAAAATGGATTATGGCTCTTTGCTTTCTTCTTTAAGAAGCTCAAAATTAAATAACTGAATTCATGCAAAATAGTTAATCAAAATTATAATTAAAACTGAAAGGAAATATATGCTCCACCACTTTGAAACAAGAAGCAAAGGTTTTATGTACACTAGGCTACAGAGGCTTTCATTACCTCCCTTATAATTTATTAATATGTTTCCTCCAAGCTCTCTCTTGTGCATTAATTGCAATCAATTCATAGAGAGTATTGCAAGGGAAAAAAAACGCTTCAAGAAGAATCAGGTCCTTAAAAAGTAAAAATAGGGAAGTATTTATAGTGGCTATCCTCATACAACAATTAGACTCCTGAAAGGCTCTACATATCTGACAGAACATGGAGACATTATCACTTAATTGCTTCTAAGAATATAAAAGAAATGAAGAGAGCAAAGACAGTAATGAAATAGGCAAATACATTTAAAGAAACATAACTGGATGATCAAGCTAGTCAAATTCAGACTAGAAATAAAGGAGCATTTCTTTTATCTGTGAGGATAGTTAACCATTTTAACAACTTATCTAGGGATGTGGTGAAGTCTCCATCTGCTGAAGTTTATAAATAAAAGCTGGACATTTTCTGAAATGGTATGCTCTGGCTCACTCAGAGGTTCTTGGCTCAATGCAGGAATCATTGGGTGAAGTGCTGTGGCTTATGTTATGCAGGTCAGACTAGAAAATCATAATGGTTCATTCAAGCCTTAAATCTATGAATGTAGGACTCTATATAGCTGGCCCAGGTAACCAATGGGCGTTTTACTTCTATAGGACTAAAGTGATGCTGATCCCAAACTTGGAGGCTTTGGACCTGATTCAGGAAACCACTTGAACAGTGTTTAAGTTCCCCACTATTCGGAATAGCCCTTTATCATATGCCTAGTTCCCATTTACTTCTATAATATTTAAGCATTATAGGCAAAATGTGCTTTAATGCTGTCTCAAATACAACCGCTTTCTTAAACTACACCTTAAGGATTTGGCTTATTCTTAAAAATGAGTGTAATGTTTAAAGATCAAGGGTAATATTGTGTTCTCGTGCCAGAACTCAGCTCCAATGTTCTGTTCTTCCCATCTGGGTATAACTTCTATTAAGTTGCATCAGGAATGATTTTCTCTAACTTCTGGGTCAGGCCCTTGAACACCTTCATTTCCACCTGCCTCAGCCCAAGTCGGCTTTGTTCCAATCCACTCCCTGCATTTCCAGATTTGATATCTGAAGAAATCTCTCCCCCATATGGGAAGTGTTTAGAAAGAAATATTTAAAACATCAAAATAAACTGGTCAGAATAAAGAAAATGTTAAGAGTTAAGGGAGATGGGGAAATACTCATGAAGATACATTTGCCACTTCAAGGGACAGAACTCTGATCACAGAGCATTTCAGTAACTTTGACAGCACTATAATGGCAGTGGGAAAATCACCAAGTGTGAACCTGGAGATTGTATAGTATATCACAGCTCTTTCTCATGGTTTGTTGGGCAACAAAAATCTCAAAGGTTTAGTTTTGTTGAGAGCTTGGTTGGTTGGGTTTTTTGTGGCCTTTGTCTCAGAAAACAAGCCAGGAATGAAACATAAGTTGCTGGTGGGTTACTATCTACTGTCTGGAGAGCATTTGCTACTTTGAATTACTCCGGGGTAAGTGTGTACAGGGCTGTACCCAATAGGCAGACTAAGCACGTGCTTAGGGCACCAGCAAAGCAGGGGCACCAAAAAAAAAAAGAAAAAAAAAAGATTTTACGGTATAGTATTGTTTTTATTTTGAATTACATATGGGGGGGGGCACCATAATCTTTTCAGTGCTTAGGGCCTCTAAAGGTCTTAATCCGGCCCTGAGTGTGTAAATAGCAATAGTAGGAAAATACAGAGTTGAGAGACTACAAAGTAGTTCAGTAGAAAAAGAAAACCTACTGAGAAAACAAAGGAAGTGTTTGATAAACAGACATGAAAGTACAAACTGTTGAGCATTTCAAATATAGTATAAAGCCAAATATCCAAAATTCCTTTATCTGAAAATCCTCGTGTGTACACAATGTAGCACCATGTTAATTGCCTGCTAATACCTTCCCACTTAGCTTTTAAGTGCCTGTTAGTGCTAATCAATGGCTTTGTGTTTTGTCCTATTTGTGTAGCAATCTGAACAGTCACCAACACTTACTGGGACATAAACCTGTTACAGCAGCACAAAATATTAAGCACACATCTGCATCACTCTCTTCATTTCCTGAATTTCTATATCAATGAAATTGCAGCTCAAAAGTTTCCAGTGTTCCCCCAGCGCATTCATACTGTATAAGCTAAGTAATAGAGAGGTAGCTGTGTTAGTCTGATCTTGCTAAAACAAAAGGAAAAACTATGTAGCACTTTCAAGACTAACAAGATAGTTTAATGGCTGATGAGCTTTTGTGGGCCAGACCCACTTCCTCAGATCATATTCTGGAAGAGAATTGGCATGACCATATATACCAAGGGAATACAATGAAAAAAGTGAACACGTTATTAAACTGACAAATCAGATTTAGTACAGAAGGTGGGGCGAGGGAGAGAAAGGGAGGGAATAGCTATTTATGAGTCAATGAATGGCTAATCAGGGGTGATAAATGAGGAAGCTATCTTTGTAATGTGTAAGGTAATTAGCATCTTTGTTAAGGCCCATTTGTAAAGTGTCAAATTTAAGCATGAATGAAAGTTCTGAAGTTTCCCTCTGTAATCTGGTGTAAAAGTCTCTTTGAAGTAAGATGCATGTAGTAAGGTTGTTAAGACTATGTCCAGGTAGGTTGAAATGAAAACCAACTGGTTTTTCCTTGTGAAGATGTCTGATGTCTGATTTGTGGGCATTAATTCTTTGGCGAAGCGTCTGAGAAGTCTGTCCAATATACATAGCAGAAGGACACTGTTGGCACATGATGGCATAAATTATATTTCTGGATGAACAGGAATATGTATTCTTGATCATATAACTGACATGGTTAGGTCCAGTGATGGTGTCACCAGAGTAAATATGTGGACAAAGTTGGCAACAGGGTTTGTTGCAAGGGAAAGTTCCAGGGTTAGTATTAATGTGGTATGTCCTGTGGTTGTTGGTAAGAATCTTCCTGGGGTTAGGTGGTTGTCTATAGGAGACTATGGGTCTGTCCCCCAGAGCCTCTCGGAGTGTAGTATCCTGTTCCAGTATAGGTTGTAGGTTATTGATAATGCATTGGAGGGTTTAAGTTGGGGCTATAGGTGATGACAAGTGGTGTTCTATTGTTGGTTTTCTTGGGCCTATCTTGAAGTAGATGGTTTCTGGGTATTTGTCTGGCTCTTTCAATTTGTTTTTATTTATTTCCCCCAGTGGATAATTGAGATTTACAAATGCTTGGCAGAGATCTTGAAGTTTCTGGTCTCTGTCAGTGGGATTAGAGCAGATGCGGTTGTATCTAAGGGCTTGACTATAGACGATGGATTGTACGGTGTGTCCTGGATGGAAGCTGGAGGCATGTAGGTAAGTGTAGCAGTCAGTGGGTTTTCTGTAGAGAGTGGTATTTAATTTTCCATTAGTGATTTGTACTGTGGTGTCCAGGAAATGGATCTCTCATGTTGAATGGTTCAGGCTGAGATTGATGGTGGGGTTTAGGTTGTTAAAGTCTTTGTGGAATGCGTCCAGTGTTTCTTGGCCATGGGTCCAGATCATAAAGATGTCATCAATGTAGCATAAGTAAAGGAGGGGTAAAAGGGGATGGGATCTGAGGAAACAGATGCTAATCACCTTACACATTACAAAGATAGCTTCCCACTTATCACCCCTAAATCTGATTTGTCAGTTTAATAATGTGTTCACTTTTTTCATTGTATTCCTTTGGTATATATGGTCATTCCAATTCTCTTTCAGAATATGATCTGAGGAAGTGGGTCTGGCCCACTAACGCTCATCACCTACTAAACCATCTTGTTCATCTTAATAGTGCTACATAGTTTTTCCTTTTGTATAAGCTAAGGGTCTGACTCAACTGCTACACCAGTAGGCATTCAATGAAGTTACACCAGCGAAGCATCTGGCCCCCTGTACTGAAAATGGCAAGTGAGGTAAAGAAATGACATCTCCAGAGAAGGCTGCAGGAGCCGGAAAATGAGAGAATTTAAAAGGTAAAGCAGCAGCTCCAGGGAGAATGAAGAAATAAGCATCAAACATGGAGTAAAGGAGGGTATGTCTTCACAGCAGCGTTATTTCAGAACAACTGATGTGATTCCAAAACAACAAAGACTGTGTCTACACTACAAGCCTTTATTTTGAAATGCTGTCGAGCTGGAGAACTTCTTACTCTGACTCATAATAATTCTCATTTCATGAGGAGTAAGTGACGTCGAAGGATGAGTGTTCTTCCTTCAACTTCCTGCTGTGTAGACGGCACCAAAACCCGAATTAAGCAGTTTTGACTTCAGCTACACAATTGACATAGCTCAAATTGTGTAGCTTAATTAGACTTTAGCCCTGCTGTATAGACATACTCTAAGGGTGTGTCTAAACTACATGGCTCCATTGACAGAGCCATGTAGATTAGGCAGGACGGCAAAGGGAAATGAAGCGGCTATTTAAATAATCGCCGCTTCATTTAAATCAAAATAGCCGCCGCGCTGTGTCGATCAGCTGATTGTCGGCACAGTGCAGCAGTTTAGAAGGCGATCTGCCGACCCCAGAACCCTTCGTGGGCAGATCTTTTATGCCTCGTGAAACGAGGCTTACAGGATCGGTCGGCAAAGGCTTCCCCAGCCGACCGATCCACGTCTAGACTACCGCGCTGTGCTGGATCAGCTGATGTCGGCACAGCGCGGTGGCCATGTTTATTTTAATGAAGTGGGGATTATTTCAATCCCTGCTTCTTTGCCTATGCCGGGTAAACTAGTTTACATGGCTCCGTCAACGGAGCCATGTAGTCTAGACATACCCTAAGTGACTACCTACTTCTCTGTTTTACACACACACACACACACACACACACACACACACACACACAAAGACTATTTTCCATAGCATCATTAATACGATGGCAGTGCAAACTAGGCTTTCTAACTGTCCTGTTTGATAATACGTTTTGCATGAGTGCTAAAGTCTTTTCTTTTCCTCAACTGTCTCTCCAAATTAGGAGGACAGACATAGGATTGAGTCAGCAATGGAATTTGTACAAGAGACTAAGGAGAGTGTAGCTGCAGTAGAGAAAGAAAGCAAGAGACTAAGGAGAATGTAGCTGCAGTGGAAGATTATGATTGGCACTGCCGATAATCTATGACAAGAAGAAACAAGGTTCTGGAGAAACAGGTCTTCACCAAAGCCTATAGGCTGAATACTGGCTTTGCCTGTGTGTGCACTAGAGGAAGAAGAGAGCCCCCTCCCAGTTGACCCTTCCAGGAAGCAGCCAGATATGGTGGCTTGACCTCTCCCTTGCTAACAATACTGTAAAATTTAAAAGGAAAAGACTATCACACTAGATCAGGGATAAATCCAGAAACCAAGTCCTTCTGCCCTAGTCAGCATTTGCAATGCACAAAATACCTCTTTGTATACTTTGTGTCAAGTGCTACCACTGAGGCTATGTCTACACTACAACTTTTTTCGGCAGAAAATATGCTAATGAGGGACTCATTAGCATGAGTTGCAACATCATTAGCATATTTTCTGCCATCTCTTTTTGCGCAAGGAATTTTTGCTATAAAGCTGTGTGTTGTGTGTTTTTTTTTTTTTTTTTTTTTTTTTGCTAATCTGTTTAAGCAAAAATCAGATTTCAGGGTCAGATCTCAGTATCGCCCAACACTGCTACATTTGTCTACAATTAATTTATTACCACTTCTTACCTTGCCTGATATCAATACTGGGAAAAAAAGGATATTGATGGGAAATACCCTGTAATCTATAACAATAACTCTATGCATCTTTTTTTTTCTATTTTTGTTTAAAGTGATTTTATTCTATCACAAATATTTAGGCCAGTTCAAATTGTTCATAGATAACAACTAGTTCAATTACAAATCCTGAATAGAATGCACATGTTGTTGGCAGATTTACATTTGCTCAACAGAGACCGTGTCGAAGAGACTTGAGGACTTCAGTCACCAGCACTGCCAGTCCCTTAACCTACGTGAACACACATTTACAATATTTAGATAGGCACACAAAGAAGCTAATAAAAACAAAACAATAATGGTAGTGAGAATAAACCTGAGCATTGGAAATATTCCAACCTTACATAGCACATCATGAGATATCATTTTGACATTTGTTTTCAAATGTTATTACAGTCTGTATATTAACTACTTATCTTGTGTATGAAACTTGTTCTCTCAAAGGATTGCAATTCTGACCTCAACAGAGCCATCTGCTCTTTTGAGAACTTTATATTCTTGCCCCCTCTAGTGTATGAGATATCACAGAAACACTAATCCTTTTTTATTCCTTTTCAGAGTAGTTTTCTTGTTATTTCCTCTATGATCGCATCAAGCCAGCAAAGCAACCTGATAACAAAAGAACTCCACAACAGACTACCCCACGGCATTTCTTCGAAATTTAAACATGTTCTGCCAACTTGGCATGGTACCTGATAGATCAAATTTTCTGTGATGGTGGCTCCTTACATCAGTCATATCAATGCTAAAAGCATAGAGCTTATTATATTTGGCACCAGTGTGGTATTGGGAGAGGGGAAGATGTGGTACATGTGAATTACCAAAGTTGCCTGTTAAAAACATATTGCAATCAGCCTCATGGGCGGCCTTAGACTAGCTGCCGGCAACTAGCACCCTAGGCGAACCATGCAATCGGCGCCCCCACCTCCAAACCCCTCAATGATATTGCACCACCATTTGGCTCCCCATTTAACTTGGCGCCCTAGGCAACCGCCTAGTTCGCCTATCTGGACGGACTGCCCCTGCAGCCATTGCTCTCACAGACCCAAGATATGGCCATTAGCTAACTTCCAACTGAAAGTAAAGAGAAAATGCATGTGCTAGTCATTTTTCAATTCAACAGTGTACACATGAACGTTTATGCAGAATTGAGGGCTATCTACTTAATAACACAGGTTTCTAAATGTGAAATAAAAGAGAATTTCCATTAACTGTTAGTCTTACTGGTTACAGTCTATTTTCAGGCCAGTGGCTAGAAGATGGGACTCTTACCAAGTAATGAACTCCTGAGCAACATGATTATGTGTAGCAGAGGACAGCAATCAGCAAACTTACCATTTTCCTTGACGGCTGCTAAGTAATTTTTGCTGAAATTTCATTTTAAAAAAAAGATGATTATTCCTTACGGTTGCAAATGGAAACCTTGGAATGCAAGCTCAGCAAAACCGATGCAATGATATCTGGCTGAATTTCCAGCCAGCCTGAAACAACCATTATGAGAGCCTGTGTAAACTGCTCTTACTCATTTCAATGGGATGCAATAAACTCTGAAGACTATTGATAGCACTGCAGCACTCTTAACTAGTTAACTGCTGAACAGAAGCATGCAAAAAAAAAAAGAGAGAGAAAGATATGAACCATCTATAATCTAAATGATTATATTTCATTTTGGTACAGGAAGTATTTTTTTCCACACAAGGCATAGTCAACCTGTGGAACTCCTTGCCAAAGGATGCTGCAAAGGCCAACACATCACAGCATTCATAAGAAGAACTGGATAAGTTCCTGCAGGATAGGTCCATCAGTGGCTGTTAGCCAGGATGGACAGGGAGAGTGTCCCTAGTGTCTGTGTGTCAGAAGCTGGAAATGGGCAACGGTGTTTGCCTGCTCTGTTCTCTCTCTGTGGGGCACCTGGCATTAGCCACTGTGAGAAGACAGGATACTGGGCTAGATGGACCTTTGGCTTGACCCAGTATGGCTGTTATGTCGTTATGGTGCCAATAGTCAGAAGCTCTGAGGCGTAGGCTGCGCATGAATGTACCAACACTTAGTGTTTTCAATTCTGAATTCTGACAGCAGTAAGGAAGAAATATCCACAATCAATCAAATAAAAAATGAATAGTCAAATTCTCCTTTATATTATGTCAGTGCAACCAATGGATGACATTTAAACTAGGTGGTGGATCTTTGCTTCCAGTAATTATCAAAGGGCATATTTTGAGCAAACCATCACTTTTTTGTAATACATAAAACCTATTGGTCAAGAAGATTTAGAATTAATAAGACTATTTTTAAATGAAAAGGACAACTTCCTTCTCTTTCCTATACCTGTGAATTTCTCTACCAAACTCTCCATAGGCAATTCTCTTCGGGTATGTCCACACTTGCTCCCTAGTTTGAACTAGGGATGCAAATGTAGTCGGCCGAAATTGCTAATGAGGTGGGGATTTAAATATCCCGCACTTCATTAGCATAATCTCGCCCGCATGTTATTCCACTCGCCAGCTGATTTGAACCAGGAAGTGCGCTCCAGGATGCGGTAGTTCGAATCAAACCCCTTGGTTCGAACTAACGTTACTCCTCATTTTTTGCACTAACGCATCCCGAAGTGCGCTTCTTGGTTCGAATCAGCTGGCGAGCAGAATAACGCTTGGGCGAGGTTATGCTAATGAAGCGTGGGATATTTAAATCCCTGCTTCATTAGCAATCTCGGTCGCCTACATTTGCATCCCTAGTTCGAACTAGGGAGCAAGTGTAGACATACCCTTCCTGAAAACTATTCTTTCAAGTTCACACATATAGACCACCAAAGACAACTAGCAATTACTTAAATTATTCTGGTATAGACCTTAGGGATATGTCATGTGGCCACATCCTGCCCTCACATACTTGAGTTCAGCTCCCATTGTCTTAATTGTCAGTTGATCATGCTCACTTAGAGCAGATTTCAGCCTGACTTTACCATTTAAAAGGAGTATTTATAATCCACTGTCAAATACTTTGCAGCTTCACAAGGTTTTTGCTGTATGCTGAGCACTGGACCACTGGAGCTATTCTTAATAACAGACTCATACCCCTCTTTTTAAGAGAAGTGTGTTATATGAACAAAGAAAACTAATAATCTCCCTCCCCCCCCTTTAATTTTCCTAGGCTGCTCATACTCTATTTGGTCCCAAATCAAAGCAAGATAAAAGTAAATGAAAGATTCTTTTAATCTGCTATTCACATCTGTCTAGAGATGCATTTCCTGTTATCCAATGCCACACTATTTAATACACTTTGTTTTGTGATTGAGAGAAAAGTGGAATATAACGTATTTGCAGAAGCTAAAGTTTTATTTAAACTTGGCAAATATTGATATCAAAATGTGAACATGAAGCCCAGCATGGATAAGCAAATGCAATGCAAGAATAAGAAATGCATAGCATCCAATAAGGAGATGTTTGTTCATTCTAATTCACTGGGCAAATATATAATGTGCAGGATTTTCAAAAACACCAAACATTTTCTATTTATCTTTCCTCTCACCACTTTGACTGTTTTTCCTTTTTGACACTGAAAAAGAGAGGAAGTTTAAAAAAATAAAAATAAAAAAAAAAGACAGAACAGAGGAAAAATCAAAACTGAAAACACAAGAAAACAAAACCTGAAAAATAATTTCTGATTTTGGTGATAAAACATAATTTTTTGTTAAAAATGCCATACGTTCAACACTTTTTTCATTAAAAAAAATGCCAGCACTCTTTTCTAGTCACATGTCTGAAAGCCAGAGAATTTTCTAAGGCCCTTGACACTTACTCATAAAGAGCAAACACTAGGAAGCATGGAACAATGGTATGTTAGGATTGACTTTTTCCAAATCCAAACATAGGAACACACGGAAATGCAACATTAAAATATCTCAAATGCTCATAATTTTATCCCAGTAAAGCTCCCAGCTTGTACAACACCCATCCGAGGCAGATACTTGCTTATATCAAGTAAGGTAAATGCCCTGGTAACGCAGCATGACATAACAATCAGGCAGCTGGTATGCTGAGACCATTGCTTTTCATATCTCCCAATATCAAACTAGTTGTTTCTTGTGCTTCTCCACCTGTACATTTACACTTTAGTCTACACTTGCAATTGAATGACTAATTTTTTGTCATTCACAACTGCCTATCCCCTCCTGCCCAGAATGACAAAAGTTTTGCTGCTGCATGTGCAAGTGTAAACAGCACTTTGTTGACAGGAGTGCTCTCCTGCTAACAAAGTGAAAGCCACTTGTGGGGACTAGAAGTATTTTGTAAGCAAAAATGACAACCAACAACACTTACACATGCAGACTTTAAGCGATGGCTGTGTCAACACAGCCTTGTCACTAAGAGCTGCATAGTATAGACATAGCATGAGATTATAAACACTTCTTGGAAGTGTCATCTCTCTGATATGTTTGTACAGCACCAGAGTGCAATACTGGCCACTAGGCATTACTAAATTATAATAGCAAGATGCAGGTAAATACTGTACATCTGAGGACATCATTAAAGACAATAGGACTGCATACAGGCATAGCAGTCCACCTGTGTGCCATATATTGCATTACCAGAGTCTAGATCAATGTCATAGCTAGGTGACATTCTTAAGTATGTATTGCTTGACAATTTTTCCAGGAACTGGGGACATCTTAAATCTTTCATACATAATCAATTTACCTAAGGATTCACAAGGAAAGGACTGAATTGAGAGATTCATGTTCACAGAGCACACCAAAACAAATAGACTTGAATTAGAAATGGTGACTCAGGACAAGTCTACATTGGCAGAGAAAATTGGTCCAAGATACTCAACTCCAGGTACTTGAATTGCATAGCTAAAGTCGACGTATCTTGCATTCATTTTCTGGGGTGGCCCCACACAATGGGAAGTCGACAGGAGAAACTCTCTCATTGACTTCCCTTTCTCCTCCTGACAGCAAGGAGTACCGTGATCGATGGGGGTCCCTCAGTGTTTGATTTAGTGGGTCTTTATGAGATCCACTAAATCAAATCCCAGAAGATCAATCGCCAAAGTGTCAATCCTCTGGTGAGTGATGCATGACCTAAGTTTCTTCTGTTTGCACCAAACTCAAGTACTGACAGAAGAAATTAACTATATTGAATGTTCCCAACTCTAACAACATGAATTAAGTTCCACTGAAAAGCTCTGGGGGAGGACTGTGCTGAATCATTTTGCTGAACAGGTTTGAAGCACTGCCTCAGTCGTTCTTTGCCTTTGTTAACCTTTCCTTTTTAATCCTTTGTTCAGAGTCTGACTTTTCATATACTTTGTAAACTACTCACAAAAATTACTGATGCCAA
This sequence comes from Rafetus swinhoei, assembly GCA_019425775.1. Taxonomy (NCBI): domain Eukaryota; kingdom Metazoa; phylum Chordata; order Testudines; family Trionychidae; genus Rafetus; species Rafetus swinhoei. The sequence goes on from CM033424.1 coordinate 158,775,922, forward strand.
TGAAAAGATCCTGTTTAAATCAATTGGTTTAGGAATTAGATTCTTCTGTCATATAAAATAGTCTCTGATCACTTTTTTTCCCCCGATCCTATCAAGACTTTTGTCTCTTTGGCTTTGATAAAGAAAGATTAAACAAACGATGAAAAAATGGATCTGGCTTGAACATTGAGTAGTTGATTGTCCAGAATTTTAAACTGCCAGCATCTGTATGTATCTGAACTTTTATATATTTATATCTGTACCTACATTTCCTGCCACAAACTATTGGAAACCGAGATTTCTGCTATACCCCAAGCATTGAAAATACTATTCTAGGCTCAGTGAAAATTGGGGGGAAATATATGACCCTTTAATTAAACATTTCTGCAATTTCCTAGCTAACAAGTAGAATCTGTAGAAAATTATTAGTGTTTTATCAAGAGAATGCTATTGTGGAGAACACATTGCAACCATTTCCAGTGTGGCTTTGGTGATGTACATATATTATCTTTTTATTTGTGGATGTTTAATAACTGAATACTACATGCACAGTCCTGTTTAAGGATAACAAACCATCTAATAAGTAAGAATCAGTCTGAACATTTGTCAAAGAGGCTGTTTTGAAGTTTAAAACATCACAAGATTTTTTTTTTCTTTGTAACATTACTTTGGGTCAGTATGCTGGGTTGAGTTAAGAACAGAAACAAATTTACTTTGATAGACAGCATTATTAGGGTAGTTCTGACCCAATGAAAATTAGCCCCCAAAATAAATTTAATCTGTCAAATCAGAATCTCACAATGATGCCTTTTATTGTAAGATTTCAGATCATTTTCTAATCCAAAACATTTTGGGTAAGTGGAGATAATGCTAACCTGATGTGAATCCAGAGCTATTTTCTATGACCTTTTCATACCCCGGAATTCAAAGATATGATGGGGAAGGCAGGAATACATATCCACTGGTAAACCTACTCTGCACATCTGTGAGTAATGTTAAAGCCCTTGGGGTTATTTTATTATAATTTACATTACTACTAAGTAGTTGCTGATTGCAAATCTAAGGTTAAATTTCCAGCTGGGGCTCCATTATAAGCCTTATTTGACAATCCTAACTCCGAAATACCTGGAGGAGTTACTGGTCTGATTTCTTCTTTGATTACCATGTGCTGCAGAATTGGTTTTGATGATTTTCAGAAGTGTACGACAGGTAGGAATTAAAAAAAAACCCTATGGTTTTTACAATGAGAGATCCACTTTGTTTCCTGACCATTCTTATCTGAACATAGATTTATTATATAAGTCTAAAAAATTCATACCTGTGTACACTATAAGACACTTAGGAACACTGTCATTTTTAAAAAATAAAAACTCTGTTTTCAAGCTTCAGTTAATATTTTAATGTTTCAAAAACATGGTGTTATTCTGGTATATCATTATGTAATATTTTTTATGTCAAATGCATTTGACAAGCTGATAGATACAAATTGTGTATCAATGCAAGAATCTGCAATACTTTTAATTTCCAAAATGTATGTTTCTATCTCCATCTTTGCAAAGATAAACCTGGGAAAGTAAACGTGAGAAAGTGTTAACCTAAACTAGTGGATCGGTCTTAGAAAGGAGGCTTTGTCACATATATTTATCATCAAGTGAATTCTATGAGAAAAGATGATAAAATCTTTGGTCCCAAATCACCTCATGACTAATGATAAATGGAGTGGACAGACTGTGTGTGGCAAATAGGCTGACCTAGTATCTGTAGGATGTACAGGCTGTACCAGGTATGTTCAATATACAGGTTATATCATGTTTATCTCTTTCAGATGACAGAGAGAAAGAGAATGAGAGAGAAGAGAGCAAGAATGCACCAGACATAGAAGCACTGGAAGGATGACTCTCAATAAAGAGAGGCCTTTTGAGTAAAGGGTTGGCTGAAAGAGGATTGGAAGCAAATATAATATTTCATGTTTGGTTCCTCCTGTGCTCAATGAAACAAGATTTAGTGTTTGTACAGAAAACAAACTACATCAAAGAAATAACTGTCTCTATACTGTAGTTTCCATTAGAAGGGAAATTGAGGACCCAAAATTTTGGTTAAGGACTGGGGGCAAAAAAAGGGAAACAATGTGAACAGGACCTATTCATTCATGTCAGTACAATGCACTAAACTTTGGAACAAATATCATATATATATACCTTCAGTTAGCCATATTTACAATAACTCTATTGGAGAGACCAAGTTAAGGTTATTTGGGTGCTGGTGATTCACAATTTCTCTGCTTAGTATCTATATCCATGAACTAAGATTTAGTGTTGATGTCAGAGTAGTCTATGTAGTAATGTTTTGAGATTTCCATACTTCCTAGTGCTCAAGATTTTTTAGGATGCATTTACGATACAGCTCTTGAATTGCCTTAGCAAGCTTAACTGTAGCTTAACACTTTGCATTTCATTGTCCACATCAAAGTAATCCCATGTGATTTCATCTGCCATTCTTGCCTGATAGGGTTCTTTACATTTTCTGCTGGCTCCCTTATATCCTGCTGATCCCCTACTCTGTTCCTCATGGCAAACTGGCAAATGGGATGAAGAAGGTAGGCAGTATGTTATTCCAAACCTGGAATGAATTTGGTGTATATACAGATCTTTCCTATTGGTTTAAGCCTTTTTCTAGTGAAACCCATTTTTTTCCATCTACTGATTATCATGGAAAACCAGATGTGCATGTTTACGAATATATGCCATGCCTGTGTGCATTACTATCTTTTTTCAAAGACCCCTGGCTTCTTTAACTGACCTTCATTTCATGGGCTTCATGTTTATGGGTGTAAGAGGGGCCAGAATTTGGCACAATGTGTATTTCAATTTGGCAGAAAGTATAACTGTACTGATGAAACTATCTTTGCTGTGATACTAAACAACAAGAACAACGAAGAGACTTCTGATGTCTTTTCCGATAACCAAATCATTACTCTGCACAAAGATGTTTCATTAAAGCACACAGTGGGAAGTCCCATGCTGAAAGAATTCTCTGCCAGAATAAGAAAAGTGTGATTTCTGTTTCCCATTTGCTGCCACCATCACTACACATCACACTAGTTTGTGATGTAACTGTCTCGTGTGGAACTCTGATAGAATTTTATCTTATTTAAAGTGTTTGGAACAGAAGTCCTCACAGAAGATGTCTGACTTCAGTTCTCAATCCAAGCAAGACATTTTCACTTGTGGCTCTGGTCTGATGTGGGTTTTAAAACAAATACAATGAACAAAAAAGTACAATTTACAAGATATTGACAATAAAGATGTAAAACCCTTTTTACATTTATAGATGTAAAAGCATTTTCTAGAGATGGTTCAAGAACACAGTTATTCTAATCTTAGTAGGTTTAGGCTATGTTCAGAGTTCAGGTTCAAGCCCAAACTGGTCAGATTCAACCATTCAGAGAAGACACAAATCATTAACAGGAGATGTGGCTGTAAACGTTACATGTTTCACAAATCACAAGAGCAAATGACTGAAACAAACTTCCCATCATTTTAATAGGAAATGTCATAAAACTTGATGTTATTCCAAGATTACCAGTAACAAAGGTCATGTGTGAAACAGATCTGGGAAATAGGTCTCTTTTGTTCTAGGCTGAAAACCACATAGGAAGTTAAGATTTAAGTAAATAAAATCCTCAATTAATGTTAGTCCTGACTTAAGATTCAGATTTGGACTGTTATCTATTTCATTTTAGATGTATGTCAAAGTGAAATTAGATCCGATCAGCACTGAAGTTAGTAGGAGCCTTTTCTTTTTTACTTCAATAGGCATGGGAATAGGCTTTTAAATAGATAGATGTGAAATCTGTCTGCCCCATTTCAACTTTAGAATTTCATCCATTCCTTTGTTTTAAAATCTGAGTTCAGTTCTGATTTCATCTTGCAAAGAAAGAGGCATACTATCTGACATGGAGAAATCAGCCATGGAAATACCCACCAGAAATCTCATACAAGAGCAATAACCCTGATGAACTACCACCGTGTTAGCCCCTAACGGGCTGCCAACACAGCTCCCATTGGCCAGGAATGGTGATCCACAGCCAACGGGAGCTGCAGTCACCTGTACCTGCAGAAGCACAGATAAATATAGCAGTGCCGGCCCATCAGGGGCCAACATTGGTGAACTGGATCTGGCCTGCAGGCCGGTATTTGCCCAGCCCTGTCATAACAGAAGGTGATAAAATGCATAAAATTTCTGTGTGACTCAAACTCAATGACTTTGTCAACATTAACATATGAATTGACCTTTTCTTGGAACAGATTTTTTCCCTTTAATTTTAAAAAAAGATTCTTCAAAGATTAGACTTGAGACTTACAAACTTCCGGAATGCAGCTTTTCAAAGACTAGCAAAATATCCTCTGAGACAGAACCCAGTACCCTGGAACTCAATTAGATTTTGACCTTCTTCAACAAGAAAGGATTGGTAGAGACACATTGTTTGCTACTTGCTTCAATTAAATTGGGACCCGAGAGAGACAGATGAAGAGATTCAAAGAAGAGAAATACAGTTAACAGAATTGCATTCAACTATCAGCCTGAAATAAATCGTATTTACTTTATTCACCCACTACATTAATATAATATGCTACAATTTACTCAGAAATGTGACATTTAATTAAGTTTTGAGGATTTAACATTTTGAAAAGAGTGAGAATACATTTTTTTTTTAAAGTGGGAATCCTGAGTTCTAAATTCTTTAAAAAACATCATAGTCCAAAAGTACACCTAATCAACATGAGAATCAAAAACCCTCCTGGGTTAGCTTGAAAAGCCTAAGGCACAAGCATAACACTTTAAAATTACTTCCTGCTGCCGCATGGCATTAAAGCTGTGACACAGAAACACAGATAGTCTTTGATTAGATCCTTTTATCTCAAAGTGTACAATTTGATTTTCACAGAAATTATACCACAGAAATACCTTTCTACTAAATCACAGTGTGCCAAGATTTCAGCTATCAGGTAATGGAGCCCAAATGAAAGCGATATCAACTACTGTGGCACAAGGTTCCCAGACAGCTTGTTTTTGTTTTGTTTTTAATAAAAGCTAAGAGCTTCTCCCATTACTCCCTCCCCTCTCCCAGAAGTTCTAATCTTTCTCTAGACACAGAATAATCATAAACATATGAGGATGGATGAAAAAGGCTGAGATTTTCTTCATTAAATATTAATTTCGGTCCCACATTTATAGGCAGTGACACTATTGAAGGCTGTGGCAGAGCCCTGTCTGAAAAACCTGAAATCAGAATAAATAGACTGAAAAGATTATTGATCAATGCCCATGCACTTATCTCATTTATTTCCAGTATGTCCTTGGCTACAAATCATTTTTAACCTTTTCTTGGAACATTAAAAAAATTAAAAAGCTAACAAAGTACATCATTATTAACAATGCTGTTAAATGCCTAAAGAAATAATCTAGGGAGAACTCATTGTCAAGTATGTTTTATGAAACCTTGTTAAATTTTCCTAATATAATTGCACTAATACCCCCTTGACAAAAAGCCCTTATGGAATATAGTGCTTCCTTTATACAATAAAAAAGACTAATTTAGCTTGTCACAACACAGAACTGAGTTAATGCAGAAGTCAAAGTGTGCTCATTTGAATTATTAAATACAAATATTGTATGATTGCATGGCTGTTCCTAATATCCATTGAATTTGCTTCCCTTGTCATGTAATGATTATGGATATTTAATGTGACTATATGAATAGAGAGCTACTCCCTACCTTAAAATTATTATAGAGTGACATTTCATATCAGCCATTTTAGCGTGTTACAGATTTGCAATAAGGAGGCCAAATGTTTTATCATTATAAGATTCCGGTTCGTTAGAGGAAAGTACTTCTTTGTCTTTTTGTGAGTGTATTTAATAGCCATTCTTTCAATTAAGAGTTGGTAGTTCTGTTTTTTGGTCTATAAATTGAGTCTTTCAGCTCCCTCTCAGTATGGCTAAACAGCTGAAAAGTTTTATTAACTGAAAATTATTGCTGGACTGTGATTTGTAGTGAATCTAGGCTGGCAGATGGTGGTGATGATTGGTGGAAGATTCTTGTGCGGAATAAGATGTTTCCTCCTGCTGAGTAGCAAAATTAATAAATACCTGAAAGACACAATGTAAGAGGACTTATCATATAGCAACCATGAACAGGAACTTTTTGTCTCTTTTGTGACTTTTTCAGGCCACTTTTATTAAGAAAAACAGTAGAAGTCCTTGTTCAATGAAATCTCTTCAGAGTTACATCTGAACTAGAGCAGTTTGCAAACAAATCGCTCTTCCCTTTTACATCTTCAAGTCAAATAAAAATAATGATAGGACAGTTTGACATGATAGTCCGTATGACTATCCTCTTTCTTTGGGAACACTGGATTTTGCTTGTACTGAATAAACAAATCTATATTTCAAAAAATATTGGGGAGGGGGCCTGATCCTGCTTTCATTGACTTGAATGGCAAAACTCACAGAAACTTCAGTGGTACAGGACCTGGCCCAGAAATTTACCGCTAACATTTGTGTTGAGTAAATCTTTTGAACGCTGATGTGGGCAAACATCTGTTTGAATTCCCCATGTCTGTTCTATTCAGTTGGGACCCCTGATTGTTTCCTTTTCACTTACATTCATAGGAACAGGTTTTTTGATTATTCAGATATTTGAGGGTGACAATTCTTAACTCCCATAAGAATATTCACATGCAAGCAAAATTATTCATTTAAGAGCAAGTATTCAGTCATCAGTGTTCTGCTGTTTAAAATTTTTACTTATTCAGCCAGAGTGCAAAAACAAAACCATGTGACTGAGGGCAGCAATCACTCACCATAAATAATGGAGAGCCTGAGTGAACAGTCCAGGAAAAACCCATAGGCTATTTGTTTGCATAAATTATTCATTGAATAATTGAAGTAGCAGGAGCTGATAGATTAATACAAATCAAAGTCTGTTCATGAATGTTTTGCTCTTGAAAAAAAAGCTAATCTCACAGCAAATACTATTCATAATTAATATCCTGACCAGCTTGAATTCACAGCATTTTCAGAATATACACAAGAAGTTACATCCCTAGCTGCTGTAGCACAACACTGGCACCCAGGAATTTCATGATCATCATTATATTATACATAGTGTAAACCAACAATTTCATAGGCATAAGCAGAGATCCCTTTTTTCTGCATGTACATAGGTACATGGATTGCAAATGCAAGCAAACTGCATAACGTTTGCTTCAGAGGGAAAGATCCCAACCACTTCCATAAAAGCAAAAAGTTCTTTAGTTATAAGATTATTGTGGCTCATGAATCACTCTAGGACAGTTCTGTATAAACTATATGCTACTACATACATAATGGAGTGGCACAGCATATTCAGAAAAAAGAAAGGCAACATAGAGGAGGAACATACTTGCTCTAAAGTGGTTTGGCTAATGGAATAATGTTTGATTTGTAGTGGAACTTTATGTGTCTCTAAAACTTTGAAGAGCTCCGGTAAGCAGCCCCAGCTGTATGGCACACGATACTCCTGCAGATTAAGGTGCTGGCCCTTCAAACAAACATAAATAAAAGTCAATGAATATTCTGATAGCTATATTTATTTTCGAACTTCAGCTGCAAAATATGATTTTGTAAGAATATACCAGAGCTTGATTGTAACATAGTAAAAGGTACAAGGTGTGCTTCAGAAAAGATCATCCTGTTTCCTCAAAAGCAATCACAGTGAAATTGAAAGATAACTGGCTCTGCTGCTGCTGAGATGTATTTTTCCTATCAGTTTAAAGTTAGAGATGGCCTCAAACCAAAACCATTGATTCATATACATAGGAGAATGGGAAGCATTTGAGAAATCACACTGAAATCAGAATGTTACATGTTATATTTACAATGGCCAAACCAAAACCTCAAATCACAACCCCACCGCAGACCAAAATTCTACAGTTTGGATACATTTTCAGAGACAGGTTTTTACATTACACCCATAAAGAAGCCATTTTGCATATGAAAATATATATTTTAGTCTATATTTATGCATGAACACACATTTTGGAGATAAGACAAAATGGCAGTGTTATGTTTGAAAGTGTTACCCTTTTATAATGTTTTCAGAACATACAATGTAAGCAAATACAGAACACTTATTGAAAGAAGGATCAGACCAATTGACTTTTTTTCTGTGACTCTGAAAAACAGAGGTCCTTCAGGACACAGGACTATAACCACCTGACTGTAGACATTGGCAAGATTTGAGAAAGAAGAATAAAGTTTACTTTTATTAACTAATGGGTACTGCAATCTCTCTGTCACCATTATATATCTATATATCTATATCTACACACATACAATCAATTGTCCTATGGTTGCCATTAGCAACACAGCTAAGAACAAAACGTGTGAGTTCTACATCAGTACTATTATATAAACAAATGGCTGAGTGCCTGTGAAAATGAAAATCTCAGTACATCTATGGGCTTATCATAAGGTTAAGATATCACACTAATTTATCTGAATGGATGAACTAAAGAAATGAAAAGAAAAATGAAAGGAGGGGTTAAAATGTCTTGAGAGAAAATGCCTAACATATAAGTGTATCTTTTGATTATGATGCCCAATTCCTTGCATTAGTTAAGCCTCAGAAGAATTCCCCTATTTTAATTCTGAATTCAAAGAGACAACCTGCTAAGAAAGGAGAACAAAGTTGTAGCAAAACATTTCAATCAACTATTAAAATATATATGAAAGCTTTTTTTGTAGTGACATACATACATAGTAATTGTCATCCCACAGTCAAGAGTTATCACACAATGATATGTGAAATACTACAGCATTTCCATATGCTTAAAATAGAAGGCATCAGAGATATTTTAGATGTCATTGTGTGATAGCTGAGGGAAAATGCTGACTTTTTAATGGTGATTAATGCAGTAAGATCATCTGCCTGCCATTTTCTATGCACTGTATTGACTGGGAGAGGACAAGGAAAAATATGGACGTATTAACTTATAAGTTACTTCCATTCTCTTCAGAGAACATAAGATCAGGCCCTGTGTGCATGTAGTAGGAACTCTGACTCTGTAAATACAAAAAATAATAAAGAAAATTGCAACTCATGAACCAATAACATTTGCTTATGTTGCCAAAATGAGCCTACTATGCATCCGGGGTTAATCTGCACCATATTGTGGGTGACAATTTAACTGTTACACACATACCAATTAAAATGAGAAGCCATACAGATCTGGAAAGAATGAGAAACCACCTAGTTTATTAAAATTTATCTTTTGTTAATGACAGAACTTATCCTTGGCAACTGCTGTGAACAGAGAATTTCAGACCTACCTTAAACTGTGTTCCTGGAAAATGTAGCTTCAGACAGTCCAAAATAGCACTGTGGTAACTTGTTTCTTTGCTAAGCCAAATCTTGACTGAATAGCCATCTCCAAACCTGAAAGCAGTGAGCAGAGATACAGATTGCATGTTCTGTTCCATAAAGATGAGACGAATGCTTAGTTAAACTGATTGTCATACAATGTTATCAAGTAACAGCATGGGTGCCTATTGTATTATCATCATTGGGATTTTAATATTATACTGTCATCAAGCACACATTGATAACCAGAAGGAAAAGACATTGTCAATGACATTGATACTCTATAATGTCACAAAACTCTATTTGTAAAGGAGAACATGTCTTAATGACTATACAACGTTGAACTGTCAGTGGAAGATGGCATTTCTTACTAGAACCAAATACAGAAAAGGAAAGCTGGAAGGTATATTTTTCCTAGCAGGAGAGCGAAAGTATAAAATTGTAGATTATCACAATTCATTGCATTTACTGAGGACTTGCTATGGAGAAACTCAAATGTTTTACAAACATAGGTATTATCTCTATTTTACAGGAGTAGAAAGAAATGCGTGCAGTTGTTCTGTGTTTTGTCAATACTCATACTACAAATCACAGTGCTGGGGGGAATTCTGTAATTTTACTATGACTCCAAATGCAACAATTGCATTCCTCTCTCTGGACACATTTCATAATATACAGGTAAGTCAAGTTTTGAAAAAGTAACAAACATTATTTTGATTAAATATATTATTTTCTAGCAACGTATGTGGAATGTTAATTTTATACATGAGACATATTATAAGTGATGAAAGTCACTTCTGCAGGATCATACATTTGCTCATGATCATTTTTAAATACTTTAAGTACATTCAAGTGCTTTTCCTGCTCCAAAACAAAGTCTATACACAATCTTTACTCAAAATCTCATCCTCCTTTCCTAGGATTTGGTTACAAAACTAACATACCACACATAATACAATATCAATTAACAAAATTTCTACCCTGCTTATCTGTTCCTAGGTTTCCTCTCTCAGTATTGCTCAGCCTATACCTTAATTTTCTCTTCCAAGCAAACCACTCCCACTTACCTCACTTACCTCAGAGGTAAAAGAGACATTACCTGTCTAAATGAATCAGCTGAACCCACTTTCTCTCATGAAGCTCAAGGCTGGTTAACAGAGTTGAATGTTTAAAACAAACTCTGCTATAACACTATGGCACAGAGCGCATTTCCGGATTATGTGACCTTCTACTGCTCAGTGCTAGTGAAATTTCTACAGCACACAAGCAGATGGTAGAGACAATGACAAATGGCTGGTTCTTCTGAGGAAAAAAATCCTTATTTCACAATGTCCCTGAAGAAATAGCCAGTTTCCAGTCATAACTCACTACTCTCTGCAGCCTCATTGTTATGGGAATGAGTGAGCATGACCATAGCAGCCGAGTGCTAGAGAGCTCCATGTCCTGCTGCACCTTGTGTCAGCTGGGATTGTGGGTCACTGACACATAGTACGTAGTAAGCCCTTTGCAGGTCCACTGAATGAGAGTGTAGGGCACGGCGCAGACACCCAGCCCAGGCTACAAGGAAGAGGACAAGTTCTTGTCCATGGTGAAGGCTTCCTCACTGCTGAATGGCTCCTGCACTATGGATTACTCACTCTCCCAAAACCCATATCCCCCATGCCATTAAGATAACATGAGTAAATTGTTCTGTATTCTGTACCTTTCCTCCTTTACGTTTAGAAAAACAGTACTGTATGTCCATGGGTGCACATTGCATGAAGTGAACACACAAAAAGGTACAAAAGGAAAAGGAGTGCCCATGGATATCATCACCTAAACCCTCAGCTCAACCTCTCCTCAATAGTCTGAGAAAGAAAAGCAACAAAGATGAAATGCTAAAGCATAAGCCTTGGATTCAGGAGGTGTTTTCCCAGATTCATCACAGATTGCCTATGTTCCTTTCAGTATAACCCTTCACTTCCAGATGACCCATTTTTTCCATTAAAACATGTGGATAATAATAATAATAGCTATGGGTATGTCTACACTACAGCGTTATTTCGAAATATCTTATTTTGAAATAGTTAATTTGAAATAAGTTATTTTGAAATAACACATCTACACACAAAATGCATTTCGAAATAGTGTTTTGCTATATCGAAATAGCATGTCCACACTGAGTGGAGGCTGAATTGCATTTAAGGCTGGCCGGAACCAGGTCCGGCAGGGCACCAGGTCAGGAGTTACTTTGCGTGGCTGCTGTCTGAGGCTATCTGAGGCTGTGCTTAAAGGAACCCCCCGACAGCCAGTTCTCAGGTTTCCCTGCTTGCTTGCCTACCTCGATGAGGGACAGCAAAGCATTTTGTCTCTGCGTGCTCTGGTTGCCCTCACTCAGGACATCACAGCACTCTGCAACATGGAGCCAGAGCTGCCCCTGGGCACTCTGGTGCTTCTCATGGACGCGTTGCTGCGAGCCTGGAGGCACTTTCTGCAGGCTGCCATCCGGGAGGTCCATCGGAGGGCTGTCAGTATCCAGGAGGCCCTGCGGGAGAGCTTCCACCCTGAAGAGCACTAAGAGCCTCCCTGGTCTGCCCCACTAGGGGCTTGTGCCTCATTCCTCCCTCACGTCCTTCCACTTACCTCTCCCTAACCCCCATTCCTAATGTCAAATAAAATACATGTATTTTCATGAACACAAACTCTCTTTATTTAACAAAACGGGGGTGAGGGGAGAGGGGAGGGAGAAACCTGGGAGGAGGAGGGAGCTGGAAGGGGGAAGCAAGGGGAAGAAGGGAGAGGAGAAGCTCAGGGCTCAGGGTTGGGGGTCTCGCCGGACCAACTTGATTGTCATGCAAACCTGCTCCTGGGTTCACATGTGGCCTTTGGTGGCTAGGCTGGCAGCTATCCTGCCATAGATGGCTGCGTTCCTCTGTCTAATGCGGAGATCTTGGATGTTGGGGGCATCCCCCCAAACATGAATAAGGTCCATGATCTCCACTCTGGACCAGGAAGGCGCCCGCCTTCTCTGGGCCCTGGCAGGGTCCTGGGAACTGGCAGACTGCTCCTGAGGAGCGGTGGAGGGCTGGCTGCCAGTGGCTTGCTGGCTCATGTTTTGGGGCCACTGGGTCAGGGACAGTGACTGCTGGATCTGGTCTTTAAGGGCTCCGGGAGGGGGGGGGGGAGGAGAGGAGTGTTCTTGGTTGCGGCTGGAGTGGCCACCAGGGCACCCTGGGAAGGCTGGAGGCCCCCTATTTTGAAATAAGTGTCTACACAGCACTTATTTTGAAATAGCTATTTTGAATTTGGCATTATTCCTCATGGAATGAGGTTTACCAAATTCGAAATAAACGCTCTGCTATTTCAAATTAATTTTGAAATAGCGGTTTGGCTGTGTAGACACTACTAAAGTTATTTCAAAATAACAGCTGTTATTTCGAAATAACTTTGCTGTGTAGACATACCCTATGGGATTTGCATTAGGCCACATCCTTAGCTGGGTGAAGCCACATTCCTACAACTACAAAAGAGCTATGACATTTAATACCAGCCGAACACCTAGCCAATTATTTCAAAAGTATAACTCCACTATTTTATTAGACTGGAGAATCATATTGTAGGAATGTTTGGTACAAAGGCTACATAGCAAAGCTGCGCTGAAGGACCCTAAAATATGAGAGTGATGACTTTTTAAAAAAGATATACACATCACCCCAACACTGTCTGTGTTCTCTTTTATTTTTTCATTTTGTTTTTCCATTGCATTTGGACCCAACCATTAAACAGTGCTAAAGTGAGCAGGAAAAAGTAACATGTCATTACATAGTTTTGTTCAAATGCGACACTGCCCAATCTGTGCTGTTGATTGTCAATCATACTTTGAGTAGCATGAAGTAACACAGAAACATGATCACAGGAAAGGGAGCCAGAATACTGGAATGAAGAGCAGCAAACTGGCTGATTTCCCTTGCAATGATTTGCTACACATAATAGACCACTAATTAAATCTTCTAAATGCATACTATCAACCCCTCAGAAAAGACAATGAAAATGCAACAAAGATATGAATGTTACCAAGATTTTGCTCAGTCTTCTGGAGTCTATACACAGAGGTTTTATGGAGCAGTCTTATAAAATGAAAATATTGCATGTGCGGTGAAGTTTGCAATGGAAATAAATTAAAATCCTGATTAGCACAGACAGAGATCTCCACAGCTCAAATGTAGTTTTTAGTCCTGAATGGCATAAGCACCAACATGGGTACAAATAAAAAGCTTTCAAAGATGGGAAATATTTCTAGCTAGTCAAATTATGCACCTCCTATTCCATGAATTCAGGGTAACTGTGGCCATCTACAACATCGCCCTCCTTTTGTGGAGGGAGCCAGCTACTTGCTTTCTGTAGCAAACTGAGGCAATGGAAATTGAACTGACAATTTTTTTCCTCTACATGTTTTCCTCTCTCACTCAAGTGATACAAATTAATGCAGAAACCCAGAGTGGAATTACACAGGCCACCACATTCCGGTTTGATGAGCACTGCTAGGATCAAACCTTTACTACCCAACAGCTCACGACCTAGGAAGGGAAATATAATAATTAAAGCAGCATCATTAGAGCCAGCACACCTGTTCAGCAGCCATCTGTTCCCCTCTCTTTGGCGTTTCTCAGGAAAGGTGTTTTCCATTGCTACAACAGACGCCGTTTCATCAGTTTAATGTCGCCTTCATTTGTTTTCAATCTTGCCTTTTATCCCAACCAAGCTATTTGTTCAATTTGGACTTTGAGCAAGGCCAGCGGGACTGCTTGTGGGAGTAAAGTTACTGCCCACAGGATGCTTATTTTGTAAATATCAACGATATTATGGGGCTAGGCAGTGCTCTGTTCTCTTTCGGTACATCTACACAGCAACATTATTTTGAAATAACGAGCATTATTTCAAAATAACTTAGTCCGTGTCTACAGTCGAAATACTGTAAAGCTGGAGGACTTCTTACTCCAACTCCTGTAACCCTCATTGTACGAGGAGTAAGGGAAGTCAGAGGAAGAATGCTCTATTTTGCAATAAGTGCTGTGTAGATTCTCTCTATTTCGAAAAAAATTATTCTGAAATAAGCTATGCAATTGACGTAGCTCAATTAGCGTAGCTTATTTTGAGTTAAGCCCTGCTGTGTAGAAGCACCCTCTGTGCCGCACGGGTGCTGTAAAGGGTGTGGAGGCTCTCTCCTCCAACTGAGGGTATTCTGGTGGGTGCAAAGCCATTAAAACCATCCCTTATGACACCTTCCCAAAACCCAGTGCAGGGCCCAGTGAGGGAGTAGAAGACAAGGGACTGGGTATCAACATCTTCCTGTTACATTCAGTTGGCACCCACGCTAGCTGATCGTGGTCACCAACTGACAGAAGTTTGTGGGCACTCCTGTACACTGCACCAACAATCGGCAAAGTATCAGACAGCTACAGCAAGGAGCTCCCTGAAATCCTACTTCTACTCCTCCCATCAAGTTTGATAAGTGTAATTTCAGTGAAAAAGGGAATCTGGGTCTATATCTTAATTTCTAATGACCATCCAGAGCAGCCAATCATTTAGACATATTTTAGTATTCCAAATACATATTTTCTTGACGTTGTGCTTTCTAGTTTTGTTGTCTCTGCCTGGAAATATATACAATTAAATTAGCACTGTCTGAAAGTTTGCTTGTGAAAAAATAATGTGCACACTTTAACTCTTAGTATAAAACCAGCTTGATAGATATCTTCTATTGCTTCATGGAATATCAACAGATTACTTAAAGAACAACAGTCTCAAACAATAGAGAATTGTTGGCATTTAATGTCTGGAAGGGAGACAAGCTACATCCTTTAGAACATCAGCCCTACTTCAAGGATGTAAAACAGCTCCTTGCTGTAATGCTTAACTGTTGGCTTTAATTCATGTTCACTTGTACACACCGGGTGCAATTTTTCTTCCCGTAAGTGAATAGTCATTATGGGTGCAAGTCAGCCCACTGACATCAATTAACACCAGTCACATAAACAAAGTAACACTCCTAATAGAGGGCTGAATGTGACTCTTCACACAGTGCGTAGTAAACCTGTGGAATTCATTGCTAGAGAATGCTGAAGGACAAAAGTATAACTAGGTCCAAAAATAACTAGATAATTTCATGGAGTAAATGTCCATCACTGGATACAAGCCAGGATGGTCAGGAACACAACCCCATATTCTGGTGTTCCTAAGCCTCTGAATGCCTGAAGCTGCAACTGGATGACAGGAGATGGATCACTGAATAATTGTTCTGTTATATTCACTCCCTCTGAAGTATCTGGCACTGGTCACTGATAGATGACAAAATACTGGGCAAGATGGATCATTGGTCTGGCCCAGCATGGACATTCTTATGTAATAAAATTTACAAACAAATACAAATGTATTTCAAAAGAGAAAATAATTGAGATAAGTTTATCTATTAATAATGAAAACTGATGAAACCACCACTTAAATAATCTTGCTAATAAATAAAAAACTGGTACCAGTTGCTTATATGTTTTGGTTATTCAAAAGCATAAGAACCTCACTGTTGCTGAAAAAAAGTAGAGACTCATAAGTAGATATAACAATTTTAAATAAAATATAAAATCTCTTTCTCATGTGCTATTAGTTGTTTTTCTTTGTAATTCTCTGTTTTCTTAAGTAACAACAGGAATGGAAAAACAGACAGATTGACATATAACACATATATATGGTCCATATATAGTGTACTGGAAATATATTTCATAAGACATGTCCAAACTCTTGATTATTTTGCATATAGTATGCTCCTAATTATCCAAATAACTGGTGGGCGTGGATTTTATTCCAGTAATAGGGATTTAATTCTGCAGGAGGCTGGTAGCTTGTCCCCTTCCTTCTCCTCCTCCTTACAGTCCAACCTGGGGGGAGAAGGAGTGTCTCTGCTCTGCTCACTCACTCCAATGACAGCAGGGCTGCAGAAGGCTCCCTGTGCTGCTGCATGCCTGGTGACACCCAATTCCTGGAAGCACAAGGTGCAGGGCAAAGCAGAAACCCAGAATCTGCACTAGGACAAGGAAGGGATTTGGATAATGTGGAGGTTTGGATAATAGCATTTGGATAAAAGAGACCGTACTGTATATCAAAATGTCAATAAGTGTATTCACATACACATGTATACATATATAACCTTCGTATGTGTACACCCTCCATCCCCACCCCCATCTCATGAGCCCGATTTACCAGTGTGATACTCTGATCTTCCACTTGTGGAGTAATAAAGTGGTGGTTCAAGCTCTATATATTATAGACCAGGCTAGTAGCATGGTCTGCTGAGGTTGCCTGATACTTCTCATTATAAGATCCTGTTTTCAGCTTTGCTAACATTTAACCATTTGGGCTGCATGCTGGCTTCAGACTGAATTTGTTTGGAGGGAAAATGCCAGCTAAAATGGTTTGGCCAGTGCCTAGAATAAGGCTAGATCAGAATACGGAGTTTTACTCAGGTTGAGAGAGTCTGTCCACCTTTTCTAGAAAAGCTAGAAAGGTTTTAGTGCCCCAACTTTGAAGCAGAGTCTTAACATTTGCCAGGGCATATCCTTTGTGTGAAGGGTGTACTTTTGCTCTCCTCATGAATATCAACTGAAATTTGGCCAAGTTATAAGCCTATGGAAAACTGAAATGTGCACATGCTCAGTAGAAATTTAGATTTTGGCAATTAAATACCCCAAAGAGTCTGTCCATGAATGTTCACTGCGATTGCATATTTGGACTACCACAAACTATGCAGGTCAGAGCATGTTAGAAGGGAATCTCTCTCCTTCTGCCTCATGAAGGAGGAAGCTATCTGATCTGAATGCAGAAGGGGCAAGTGCCTGATTTCTATACATTGGGGAAGAGCACGAGGGGAGTAGTTTGGGAAAAGGAACTTGCAGGTGTAGACAGGACTGAAGGATAGCAGAGGGAAATTAGGAGTGACTGGTAATGTATGGGCAAGGAGGCTGGATTGGGAACAAGGAAGCAAAAGAAGTGGATGACTGGAAGCCAGTAGGCTAGGGAAGAATGTGTTTGGATGAAGAGGCAGAGGAAATCTGGGATTGTCTGAGGGAAATGAGTGGATGAGACCCCCAGTGGGGCAGCAGACTGATGAAAGGGAAACATATGAAGAAAAGTCAGAGCAAAGGAGGAGCGGGACAGGGAGGAAGTACTGGTAATCTTGGCAGAGAAGCTGGGAGAAGGAACTAGGCCAGGAGAGCACAAATTGGATAAGCAGCTTCTGGAAGCCAGAGGTAATGGGAATATAGGCTGGGGGACATGACTGAGGGCAGAATGAGACTGATCAGACAAAATGAGGGAACTGTGATTGTTTGGGTTGTCTGGGGGATCAGATTAGGACTTGCTGGTCTGAAAATGTATAAATATAAACAGATAGGGCTCATTCCCAGACTTTTTAATGTCTGAAAATTTTTAAAGATACATAATATTTATAATGAAAATGCACCTTGTTTGTTAGCTGTACTCCACCAAAAGCTAATTTCAAACTTAACGCTACTTTGGGAATATATTGAAATACATATTACACATCTATACCTATACTCTCAATGGCAATAACAGGTTTGTCAAATACAAAAATATTTTGATTGCTGAAAACTAATAGGTATAAAAAAAAAATCAAATGGTGTCATTACTTGCATGTTTCATGACTTCTAATAAAAACATCATGACTTTATTACCTAATAAATATTGGTATCCTCTAGTAATGTAATTCTGTTTCCACTCAGAAACACCCATGGGAATATTCATGGGATTATTAAATTCAAGCCTCTCCTTTCACTCTAGGAAATCCACATTTGTGAGTGTGCAGTGGAAAGAAAGATGAAAATCTTCCTAATCAACCTAATTTTTAAATAGTGTAGCTAGTTTGGCAATTTATTGTCACTCCAGCTCCGCCATAACAAATGGCTTAGTCATTGGGTAATTTAATCAGCTGGCTTACTGCTATTATTTGTGCACATATTTAATGTGCATCCAACGCTTGAAAAATTGGTATAGGTTTTTCAGCTATGAGACATCTCTCCAGATGGACCCAGAATGAAGGAAGATATTCCAAATATTGTTCCCGGGGGACTGGCCAGCTGTATCTAACATAAAAATGCTTCTGTGCATTTTTCTGAAAAACATAAAACATAACAGAGGCTACTGGAGAGAGTGCAGAAATGTAATCCAGTCACAATATCAAGTAATTGACTTATTTGGCTGGAGTCAACTGAAATTAGGCTTTAGCAGACACATCTACTAAAGCATGTAGCTCCTGGAAGCTATATCTAAACTCTAACTCACCTCTAAGCTCACACTTTCCAAGTAACAATGCCTTTTTTGCATTATTCAGAAAATTACCAGCTGCTCTAAAGGAACGTCAACACTGAGAAGCATTCTGAGATATTTTAAATCTGTGTCAACATACAAAAAATATAGTCTCACAAATGGACTCAAATCTGAATAGGAGACAGATAACCTGCAAGTGTCACTTGGACTTTGGATGAACAGTGTACAGATCAGATGAGAATATGGAAGAGGAAAAACAGCAACAGAAATGAGTCAAGTCTCACCTATTGACAACAACGTGTGCAGTACCTTATACCACATCGGAGCTTTTTCATATTACATCATCTCCCTAATGCTGGCCATGAATTTAATAGTAGAACACTGTACTGCCATCTGGAGGACTTCAATCCCTGACCAGGGGCTGAAGGTTTGTTAAAAGAAGAAGCTGAAATGGGATTGAGTACTCCATAACACTCAGCACCTATTCCAAGATTAAGGAGTGATTTAAACAAACCATAGTGAGTCCCATTAAATCTTCCTTATTCATGCAGGAAAATGGTGGTTGTGACCCAGAGTTTCACAGGGTCATAGCAATATCAAGCAGGGAAATAAGGCACAACTCTCTGATAATGCTGAAGGATGAAGGAAATAATATCTTCTCAGTATGGAGACTGAGTCGCTATATTTATGTATGGATAAAAACTCCAAGACATACTACTATTGTCTTAAATCAGTGTTTCTCACAGCAGGCCTGCTTCCCACAGCACCCCTTGGCTGGAAACAGCAAACTGGAGCCAATGGGAGCCATGAGGCTTGGTGGCTATGGTGCCTTTAGATAAAGAAAACAGAGACACCTGATAGCACTTTTCTCCAAGTGGGCCAGCAGCCCACTTTAAGAAACACTGTCTTAAATAACACCAAATAAATCTTCCACTGGGTTCTCATAGCATTGCCACATGTTAAGTGTGTTAAAATAAAGTTCCAAAGAAAGGGGTTACAAAATTATGCTAGTCACCAAAATGTATGGCTTTTAAATTGAAATGAATTAATGACATACAGGTTTAGTTCAAATGCTGACACAATATTCAATCCAATTTATTTGGTTTACCCATCTGTCAGTTGGATCAGTATAGCTACAAATGATTTGTGAATATTCATTCCATATAATGTATAGAAAGAATTACAAAAATAAAGAATTTGTTAAAAACAAAATGTAAAAATAACAATATGCACAACAGTAGTACAACCAACATAAAATGTTAAATGAGAAGGTCCCTCATCAAAGTCTTTTAAGTGAACAAGCAATCATGAGATAAGAGGGAAGGTCCTTTGATGGATCAGTAACTGATTAAAATATAGGAAACAAAGGGTAGAAATAAATGCTCGGTGTTCACAATGGAGAGGGGTAAATAGAAGGGATCTGTACTAAGACCATAACTGTTCAACATATGCAGTAAAAGGCAGTCAAGTGCTGACAAAGCCTGAAGATGATACAAAATTATTCAAGATAGTTAAGTCCAAAGAATTACAAAGTGATCTCTCAAAACAGGGTGACTGGGCAACAAACTGGCTGATGAAATTCAGTGTGGATAAATACAAAAGACACGCACACTGGAAAACATAATCCCAATTATACATAGAAAATGATGGCTTCTAAATTAGCTGTTATCTCTCAAGAAAGATCTTGGAATCATTGTGGATAGTTCTCTAAAAACATTTGCTCAAAGAGCAGCAGCAATCAAAAATGCTGACAGATGTTAGAAACTATTAGGAAAAGGAGAGATAATAAGGCAGAAAATATCATAATGTCACGAATATAAATCCCTGGTACACCCAAGCATTGACTACTGCATGCTGGTCAACCCAGCTCAAAAAAGATATGTTACAATGAGATCAGGTATGGAGAAGGCCAACAAAAAATATTAGGGGGAATAAAAAAGCTTCTGCATGAGGAGATATTAGAAAGATGGGAACCGTTCAAATTGGAAAATAGAAAAGGGGGGATATGGTAGATGTCTACAAAATTGCAAATAGTGTGGAGACAGTAAATAAGGAAGTATTATTTACCCAATCACATAACACAAGAACTAGATGTCACCAAATGGAATTAATAGGCAGCAGGTTCAAAACAAACATAGGGAAATATTTCTTCACATACTGCCCAGTTGACCCATGGAACTCATTGGCAGACAAGATTGTGATGGCCAAAAAGTATAACAGGTAACAAAAAAGAATTAGTTAAATGTATGGAGGATAGGTCCATCAGTAGTTATTAGCAAAGATAGTCAGAGATGATGGTTCTGGGTGTCCCTGAACTATCAAAAGCTGGGACTTGATGACAGGTGATGGACCAATCAACAAACTGCTGTTATGCTCATTCCCTCAGAAGAATCTGGTACTGCCCCATGTCAGTGGGTTGGTCTGACTATTGGTCAGTATAGCCATTCTTATGTTTTAATGTACAATTAATATGGTTGAAATGAATTACCTTTCAGCAGAACACCTGCTTAAAAATGAAATATAAATAAAAAAGTGTCACCTGTGTGAGCAACACACAAAAAAAACCTCTGTTAATTTGCAATTTATGTGGGTTGTATGAATTTCCTTTTAGCATAATCAGCCTGAGAGGAATTCTGCAATTTTACTATGGCTCCAAATGAAACAACTGCAGAATTCCCCAGCACTACATAATTAATCACTAAGGCAATCAATTAATATTATGGTTAAACACAATACACTCTACCACTCAAATAGAATGGGATTCCTCACCTCCGCTACAAATATGTTTTCAATTTCAGCACATACCACACAGAGAACACATATTACATTCCTCAAAGTCACACTGAAACATATCATCATAACTCTGGCCTGAGTGTCATAATAACAATGACCTTTTCAAATAAAGGCATAATCTATCAATAGCATACATTAATCATGCTGAAGTCAGAGTTAAAGTCGTGCATTTTTACTTGGAAGTGGAAGGGGGATTTTGTTGTAAATGGGAGTTACATTTAGGCAGTACAGATGGTTAAACCAAGTCCATCTAGATGCTAATGTTGCCTTAATTGATTGAATTAAGTTCTACTAACTCTCTTCACTTGTGTCATCTTAACTGAAAGCTTACTTTTTTCTTCACTTGTGCAAAGTATTAGTGTGTATCTACACAGCAGGGCTTAACTCGATATAAGCGATGCAAATTGAGCTACACTAATTGTGTAGCTTAAGTCAAAATAGCTTATTTTGAAATTGGGAGCGTCTACACAGCACTTATTTTGAAATAGAGCACTCTTCCTCTGATTTCCCTTACTCTTCGTACAATGCGGGTTACAGAAGTTGGAGTGAGAAGTCTCCAGCTTGACAGTATTTCAAAGTTATTTTGACATAACTGCTGGCGGTGTAGACGGGGACTAAGTTATTTGGAAATAACGCTAGTTATTTCGAAATAATGTTGCTGTGTAGACGACCCTTACAGTGCCGGTGGATACTGTTTGATAGAATATAAGAGCAACAAGTGGCACTAGAGGCTGATGAGTAGGGGGCATGGAAATGTGGGAAGGCAGCAGGAAGTGGTGAGTGAAGCAGGCAGTAGACAGCAAGGGCTCATCTAGACTATGCTAGTGTGTCAAAAAAGGATATGCAAATTCCACGGGAATTTGCATATCTTTTTCCAATCTCACTTTCGAAAGCAGAGCTTTCAAAAGTGAAAGTAGTTTAGACGTGGCTTTTTTGGCGCCCCCGCTTTGTCGAAAAGCCACTCTTCCTCAAAAAATGAGTTTTACGTGGCTTTTCGAGAAGGGGGGGGGCTTCGCTGAAAAAGTGCTCTCGAAAGTGAGATCAGCAGAAGATATGCACATTCCCGGGGAATTTGCATATCCTCTTTCGACACTATAGTGTAGTCTAGATGAGCCCCAAGAGTGATTGTAAAGGGAAGTAGATTGAGGAAGGAAATAGCATTTAGCAAGTGGGCATTTAGGAGGCCAGGAAAACAGGAGATGCTGAATATAAACTGTATTGCATTATGGGTTGCAAGGTTTTGACAGGGCAATGTGATTAGTAAGGCCGAAAGGGGGCAGAGAGGGAGGCTGGGAAGAAGAGAGAGTAATGAATGAACTCTAAAGAGCAGCAAGGAGGAGGGAAGATAAGGAGAGCTCCAGAGGTTGGCTGTGACTGCTTAATGTGGACAGGCACATCAGTAGTGCTGAGCAGGGTGCAAGCAAAAAGTGTAACGGAAAAAGCTAAGTTTCAAAGCAAGATGATTTGAATTGATTTCTCTAGGCAAGTTAGTAGCTCTTTTTTCCACCACAATGTAATAGTTCTCTGGAGGGTAATTGTGGTATATATCTGGAGACTAAACTCAATCAATCAGTCAGTGAGCTGTGAAATAGAGAAGAGTGACACTCCAGCGCACAGTACCAAGTCTGTGGGAACCTGGGATGTTACAGAGGTTACCATATAGGGGAATAAAGAAATTGGAATCAGGATGTGGAGTCTGAAGTGGTGTTGGGAAACTAATGAGGAAGCCTGGACAGCAAGGAAGCTCCAGTGAATAGAAATTCATGGCTGACAGTGAGATTCTCATTGGCTTCCCTTTGGTTATACCTGCTGTATTAAGATGAAGAAGGGGAATAATTTCTATTGCATTTAAATTTTTACTTTGCCCAACATGTCATTTTACTGGATGCTTGTGTGTAAGGTTCTGAATTAGGGGTGGCAATGGTGGTTTAGCTATAAGCAGCTAAAGGCAAGCGGGATTATTTGTGCTAATTTTCAGAACTGGTTGATATTAATTGATTCCTCTAAAAAAATCAATGGCTATTTCCCTTTTCCTGCCTTCCCCCCCCCCGTCCCCAATGGGGTAGGAAATTCAATAGCCCTCTGAATAAGAATGGTAAATTTGCAGTCTAAATTCAAACACTGAATTAGAGCTAAAGGGATTTTAATCTTGCTTTATGTGAAAATCTCAGTGCAGCTGTAACTATGGGCTCACTACGGATATCTCATTGATATTTATAACCAGTGCACATAACACAAAATCCCACATGCATGCTATTAAGATTCAGTTATTGAAAGAACTGACATGGTACATAGAAGGAATGCTAATCTGCTGATAATGTAAAATATGACCAGTATACTATGTTTCCCACTTACTAAAAATTAGTTTCACAAGAATAATTACTATGAATGTGTGTCAGACACTCGCTCTTTCATGACTATGTTCTACTGGAATCCTGTTTTGGAGAAACTGAAAGATGCCCATGCAGCTGATTGATGTGTGAGCATCTTGAAATCATTAGGATTGGGAATAACTTCTGGTGTATCACCTAGTTTATCCCCTTGACTAGTTTTTACTGCTCCCAGTCACTTGATAGATGCATATCTATTTTAGACCTGAATATCTCCAGTGATGGTGAACCCAAAATTTCCTTTTAGAACTTGTTAATATTATTAAATTATTATAAAGCCAGATGTTCAGCTGGCATAAATTAGCATAGCTTCAGTGACTTCAATAGAATTACATTCATTTACATCAGCTGACAATCTGTCCCACAACGTTTGTTCTAATATTTAACCTAAATGTTCAATGCTGAAGTTAAACCCACTACTTCTTTCTTTGCTTTCCTGGTGGCAATGTGCACTTGTCCTCTTTATAAAACAGCAAATTCTATGGATCACATTTGACTTCAGAGTACAGATAAAGCTAAATTGAGAGTGCTCAGTCCATGAAAAGAAAAGAGAGAAACATTATTATTTATGAATAGAGAGCCTGATTCTGAGACATACAATTACCACTGAAGTCAGCTCAATAGGTTATTAGGTGAGAGGGACAATTAATTTGAGAGCCCAGAAAGCATTTCTTTAGTGCCTCCTGTTCTGGTACATGCTTGTTTCTATGTTCAGAGAAGCATGTGATGAACATAAGGCTTTTTTATGAATTCAGCAGTGTGTCAAATTACACACAATCCATTTCTCATATTGGGTGCAGCGGGAACTGGATTTAGATACAATTTTTGTCTTTCAAATACAGTGCAGTATTTTACCAATGTCATACATCCATTTAGTTTGCTAAGATATCTTAAAATAAAAGCATTTAACTTTAGTAATGGTAGGTAAGGAGAAATTGTTCTGAAGTTGTAAGTATTTATACTCTATTGGCACTATTAAAATGCCCAGCTAAATCTTTGCCTGAATTTTGCAGCAGTAGGTTAGATGTCAATTTATAATACCTGTTTTTAATATGCTGGGGAGAGCCAAGACACCTGAAACTGCCATTGACCATAATAGCCAGTCGAGTGCAGAGGGCTTCACACTCTTCCATGCTAGAGGAAAAATGGTAGAAAGAACAATAATTAGGAGATGAAAGTAATTTATGACTAAATTTAATTAAAATTCAAAGGAATCTGGATGGCAGAGAAGATGCAATGCAGAACCTTTCACTTCTAGGTCAATGGTTCAAATGCATCACTAGTCAGTAGAGACCAAAAGCTATTACCACATGACATCTGGTGGAGTCCTATAAAAATGAATTCATGTTTTCAGTCTGTTTCTAACTGGATGATTTTGGCTACGTTACAAAAGCCATACTACTGCAGGCACTAATTAACTACCTTATTGGCAGTCTTAGCAGAGATTCTAAGGACTGGGCTATTGGCACAATGTTCTCTAACATGCCTAGTGGAGGTCACTCCAAATTAGGGTTGTAACATTTGGCAGGACAGAGTGGTAAAACTACAGGGCTTCTTTTGCATTGTGCTAGTCCTTGTGAAGTGAAATATTACTTAGTATGAGTATGGGCAACAGAGACTCAACATGACTCAAACAAAAATTAATTCAGGATATAGCCCCAATGTTCAAAAACAATGCACCATGCTGTATTTGAATGCTTTAAATAATAATGAATTACCGTGACTTACCAATAGTAGAGCAAAAATGATACCCTTGTATATTTAGTATGAAACTGAATAATTCTTGCAAAGCATAGATAAATTAAGTAAATCATGAGCACAATAATACATTTCACATAATTGCGCATTCCAATGGTACATTTCTAAAACCAACTTCCTGTGGGCATGTGTGAGAGTCTGATTTTCAGTGGAGCCTCAATAGATATTCCATCTGTGCAGGCAGAATACTGTTCTTGAGAACAAAGGTGTCTGCAATTCACTGTTGACACCCACACTCAGTAGTGAGCGGTTTTCATAACATATGTGGGTGCAAGCAGCTATTTAGATGTAGTTGTAGTTCACTGTGACCCAGACTGTGGCTTCCACTTTATTTACATAGCTATGCAGGGTAGGAGAACAAGGAGTCACTCCCTATCCTTGTTTGATGGACATACGAACAGACCAGAATTACAGCCATTACACACGGGAAAGCATTGTTGACTTACTTCCCTAGGGGCAATTCACACAAAAAAAGAGGCACTTGGCAGGGATATATAGGATTAAGCAGACCATAGCTCTGTCCCTCTTATATGTGGGGAGTATGTTACTGCCCTTAAAGATGATTTGCAGATAGCTCTCCCCACAGCAGAAATGGGAAGCTAGCTCCAAGAGGCATATAATGCCTCAATGTTTCCCTAGGTTGATGCCAATTAACACTACCCCCAACACAGCCATGTGGGAGCTATTAAGTGCATTAACTTCAGAGACTAAATTTTCAGAGGATCCTTTAAAAAGCACCTATATATTTTATATGTACATGGGATGGTGCACAAAAAACTGCATTTACAGGCACAAAAGCATTTCCCATTTAAGAAGTCCTTTGAAAATCTGGTCTCCAAAATACAATTTTGCCCACATGCAACCATTCATATCAAAGTGGTATGAATTAGAAATGTAATCTTTGTACATAACTATTGTTAATTATTACTACTCTTGCTTAGAATCATTCATTCATGGAGTAATTTATTTGATTAATTTGTTTTCTTTTAATGCGCACTACATATCTATGAGCTGATCACTATTATCTTCGGTTTGTTTGCTGTTTGAAAATGATTGTTTTACTCTGTGGTTTGAAAAACAAGATGTGTTGGTTACCCGTGACTGTTTACTTAAATCACATTTTTCTGTTCCCTAGCTGGATGAGCAGGCTAGCAATTTGAATACAAACATTCATGTATGTGAATTTAAAGAGTCTGTTTAGATGAATACCAAAACAACTTTGAAATACATTTTCTGTGGGCCTCAAGCATTTGCACATTGAACATTCAGAGAGAGAAAACAGGTCTTGAACACATCTATCACAACTTTCATTTAAAATATCTAACAAATCTTCTGTTGTGGAATTTTATTGATTCATTTACTAATTCAGGATTTAATTTGGTCAAAACATTAATTCAGTGTTTTGATTAATTAGTTCTGCCCCTTCTAGGCATTTTTCATAATTATACAGATAGAGATGTCTATCAGCAAACCAGATTGCTCCCTCAATTTAAGCCATTTATATATAATTATGCTTACTATACAGCATGCCCTGCAGGGAACATGCAATTTATTCACGTTACCATAGATGCTACAAAACATTTTCAATGTCTCCTACATTAAACTGACAAAATGGAGAGCATTCACAAGATGTTTTGTGCCATGTTGGGGATTGTAAAGAGACACCATATCCCACTGGGGTATAGTCATTTCCAGTACAGGAAGCTCAGATAGATGGTGTATACTGGAGATGACTTTAGTTCTCATAGGGTATTTCCAGGAGCCCAGACGCATGGGGCTTCTGCCCTACAAGGTGCGGTAGGGCGCCTGCCCTGTGGGTTTGAAAATATTCATGGGAGCTGTGCCCTGGAGAACGCTGGCTGAATTTAAATCCTGATACTGGATCATCCTTTATGTTGGGGTAACATGCTTCCCCACTCTGAGGCCAACCACCATCTCCAGTCAGTTTAGAGTAGAGAAATAGCTTTGGATCTCTCCTCCTGTCCCCTCTGGTGACAGCAAGTCCCTTGGGGGATGGCATAGAGTTTTAAAAGGCATAGTCCTAGTACCCCCAGGGAACATAGGGATTGCAGTAAAAACAACGAGGAGTCCTGTGGCACCTTAGAAACTAACAAATTTATCAGGGCATGAGCTGTTGTGGGTAAAACCCACATCATCAGAGTCAACCAGCAGTAGCTGATTCTTGTATGGGGATAACAAGGGAGGTGGAAGGGCCATTATCTCCTCCTTCTCTCAGAATACCCACCAAAATATAGCATAGCCCTTAACACTAACATTTAGGCCAATTCAGGTTTCATGGCTGAGAGGAATTGCCATAATAAAGCAAGAGACCTGATCATGGTTAATCCTGAACACAAATATCAGCTTCTCTCTTTCAGAGGCCTGTGCCTCAAAACTCAATTAGAGGAAGGGATTAGAAAAAGAGAGGGTGTTGGCCAATGTGATAATATTGCACCTGTGGGATGTCAGCACAGCAGCACTGCCATCCTGGACCTCCTTCATGATGGCTTTCCAGAGGTACCGCTTGGAACAGGGATCCATTCCAGTGCTGGGCTCATCCTATAGAAACAAACACATCAGTTAACAATGGGAGTAGAGGAGAGAGAGAAAGAATTTGATGAGGACGCAGGGCTAAATGTTACTCGCATGGTCTGTCTGCAGGGGCAAGGGAGCGCTCTGATTTGGGATTAGTATAGTTTCAGTTTGGTAGGGGTACAGTGTTTTCTCCTCTTCACTGCCTGGAATTTGTAAGTCTGCCAGAGGCATGGGATAACAAATGAGATGCCCTATATCTCCATACTGTCTCCCTTGCACATACGCACATGGCTCCTCAGAGCTCTATGGGAGCACAACTTCCCTGCCCCAGGTTCCCTATTCCATGTCTTTTTTTCAAGGGTCATTCCAATCTGTGTGGGAGAGGAAACCATGTGATTACATACTGACCGAGCCAGCATTGCCTTGTTCATTAGTCTCCCTCAAGGTCTGAGGGGAGACAACATGGCAGGGGCTGACCATTGCCCCAACCTGTCCCTTTCATAGTCTAACACTTCCAGTGTGGAAACTAAATCTCCTGGAGCAGTCATTGAGGGCTTCTGTGGGAAAGGAAGTGCAGATGCAGAGATTGTACTTCTCCTTTCTGCATCCTCTCTGCTGGATAAGATGAGTTTTGATACCTTTTGCTAATGGAAGTAGAAGATATCACTTGGCCCTTACTCTTTAAAAACCATCTACTCCACTTTTATAGACAGACCTTTCAATGCTTTCACTAAATGCAGGGTGTCATGAGGGAGGCACTTTAATAGAGAAAATACTTTACATGGTTTTACTTTTGTTCCTTAATTATGGATCCTTCATGAATAACCCCCTAAAATCCTTTATAACTAATCCTTCACAAAACACTTAGAATACATATAAGCCTTTTAGAGCATTCAAGTTATTTAAAAGTGGTTTTTTCCCCCCTCTCAATAGTATATATGTAAGGATGCATCTTTCACAGCAAGAGACAAATTGAAATGGCTGCCTGCAGTGGCAGATTGTCCTAAAGAGATTACATAACAGTTGGAGTACTTCTGAGACTAGAAGAAGCATTGACTTAAGAAAATAACCTCCCCCTTCCCTCAAATCATCCAAGATCAGTTTGAGCTAAAAAGAAAAATGTAAGTAGAGGAAGCAAAGTATCTCAGGTCTTAAGAACATATGTTGATTCAGAGGCATGGTTTGGTAAATTCACTAATGTAATTTAACCCATTCTGTATTCGCTTCGGAGGCACACTCTTGGGATTAATGTTTTGTCCCTTTACTCTGGGGAGTATACTCCCACCCAGTAGTATTTCTGTAGGATTCTGAGATTTGTTTATTTAACTAACCCCCCATCAGGCAAAGAAAGGGGGATTGGATGAGATATTGTTTCCTCTAATTGAACTCTTATACCACGTGATGGGTTCAGTATAAGGAGAGAGAATGTACCCACATTTCTCTGGATATTTACTTAACCCCTCCTGCCACATTTAACTTTTATCCATGGCTCCTACAGATGCTTATGAAAAGCACATTTTTTGCCCAGGGTACCTATCAGATTCCACAAAATGGCAGATAGTTTAAAAAATATGGAATACCGAGGAGGAAATCCTATTATGGAAGGGCTCTCCTCCCTATCCATCTGGAACCACTTTACCAGCTTAAGGAACATGGGTATTAAAATTCCTGGAGCTTTGCAATTGGTCTTTCCAACCTGTCTGGACACTTTGTAGCTATGCTTCCAGAGATCTGATCTCTGCTTACAAGTCTGTCTTTGGTCCATACTGTAAATCCTCCAGGTGCTGCTTCAGTTCTGTATGTGAAACCTCCAACTCTTGTTTTAACATCTGATGTGAATCCTCCAGTTCCTGTGTCTGGGCTGGTTTCAGATCCCACTGACCATTTTTGATTTCTGCAAAATTGGTTGTTATTTCTTCCAACTTGGTTAAAAAGAAACATCAGCTCATAATTTCATTCCCTTGGCAACTGGATCCTGCTGCTAATGCCACTATTACCACTTTTGATCTGAGTGGCTTATCAAAGTTTGGAGTCCAATCTGAAGCATACACAAGAGGGGAGTAGACACTAGTGGGAGTCAGGTATTTCTTTGATGTAGTTTAGTTTATTTATAAAGAATGTACAAAATCCTGTGTCCCAAATACAGAAGAAAACAAAAAGCAGGAATCGGGTTTTTTTTTTTTTTTTTTAACTCACAGAACCAAGAATGCCCTTTTCAGACAGCAAGCTCAGCCAAAAACTTCTCTGAACATTTCTTCCAGGATCCATCACTATTATGTCAGCTGCTCCCTTTTGCTCTATGTGCCTGGTTTATACTGGGAACTTATGCATACCTACTTCTTTCAGGGGCCTCACTGGAGACAGTGCTAGATTGATAGAAGAATTCTCCTATCCACCTAGCTGCTCACTCTCATGGAGATGGATTAACTACATGGGAGAACTCCTCCTGTTGGCATAGGCAGTATCTACACCGAAGTACAACATCTGTTTAAGTCTAGACATAACTCTCTGTCTTTCTTGTCCCTTCCCAATTTCTTTGTATTCTGTCTAACCTCCTTTCCCTGCCCCTCTTCACAAAGTTGGCTAAAGTTGGTGGGCAGGCTCACATACTTATTTTCTCTTAGGTGAAGCTTATGCTCACATTAATGTTAACTGAAGGGTGAGCTCATATGTATCAACAATCAATCCCTATCGCCAAGTTTTACCCAGCTCATAAAAGCATTAAATAATGCAGTTCAATGGTTTACTCTCCTACTGGTAACAGAATCATTAAAATAAAATAATCTCTATTGCTTTAAATGCCCCGTGGAACTATGTATCTTTGTAAAGGGCTACATTCCCTGGAGGGGTTCCTCCTTGTGGCTAAGTCTGGGAATTAGCTTTTGCCCCATATTATGCCCCTTTGTTGGTTATGCTGCTGTCGCAGTCACTCTGTGTCTCTCCCCTTCCCCCACCCCCCACTTCCGGGGAACCTAATTCACACTGACAGGCTGTCCAGACAGCACCTCAGATAGTCATCTGTTCCACCTCTAGTCCTAGCACAGTGATGGGCAACCTAGGCCAGTGAGCAGGCTGCATGAGTGGCCTTCCATCATCTCAGTGGGCTGGAAGATTGTCTCCCGGGATGGGGTAGTTTTGTTAACTGCACTTGCATACCTAGAATTTTTGGGGTGTGTTGACTGAACCACAGCAGCGCTTTGATTGGGAGTACACAGGTCTCACAATCAATGTTTTGTGCAGTCAGTGCTCACCTCACTTCACATGCCCTTGCTTTACATGCATGTCACTTTAGTAGTACTAGTAGGAAAAAAAAAACCTATGTGGAACGAAACCAACAGAACCTGGTTACCATTTCCCATGACCAGTCCTCTTGGACTTCTTCCTTATCCTTGACTCCATTTCCCTCTAGAGAGTGACTGAAGGCTCCTTTTTCCTGCTAACTCTTCCTACTCTCCCTTCCTTGGGTTTTATAATCCAACCCCATCTCCATCCTAAACTGGGCTTCATCAATCAATTAATGGGAACCAATCCCTGACTCCCCTTCAAATGCAGAATACAAGATACATTAGCCCCTTCTGGCTCAACTTACCCCATCCAAGGGCTTTTGTGGGCTGAGCACCCCATTACAATCCTATTTTTGCATTTTGATTTTCTTAGATTGTGCATAAATATGGGCAGAAGATACACTATGCATTCTAACATATTGAACAGTAAATTCTACTTCTTTTGTTCTGTGAATCAAAGAGTTCTCTCTCTCTCTCTCTAAAAAATGAATACTGAAGCCACAGCAGGAATATTGCAGTTTTATCAATGAGGGCCTAGGAAACCCAGATCCAACTGGAGAATGCTGAAGCACAAATTAAAACAAGTTTATTGAGGGATCTGAAGATGACAATTGCATTGCTTATGCATTACATATGATTTGGAAGCTGCACTACATTTTCACATGACAGATAGGAAAACAAAATAATGAAATATCTTAACACTTCCTAAGCAATAACAATGTTCACTCTACTCACCAATAAAAGTATTTGGGGTTTGCCAATTAAAGCCAAAGCTGTAGAAAGCTTCCTTTTTGTGCCACCGCTATATGTCCTCACCGGTTTGTAAATGTGTGCATCAAGGTGCAATCAGCTAACAAGGTCCCCAGATACCTGAAATTAAGAAATTGCAAGCTTGGTCAGATTAGTATATTTAACAGAATGGTCATTTTGAATCCTCTCATTTTGCACGGAGGTGCGGAAATCTTCCCTTGGGAAATCTTGGATGTAGTGTGTAGATCAGAGGTTGAAGACTACTGTTCTATGATAATGGGAAACTTTCACTGAACCCTTAGACATAGTCTGAGGACCACCAGGGGTCCATGGACCACCGGCTGAAAACCACATTAGTAGAGTCTGCACTGGTATGGCTTTTTCCCCCCTTGGCTGAGCATAATAAAAACGAATACAAAGTATTTCCATTTTTCTCATCTGACACATGCTGTTACTTTTAAGTCCTGGAAGAAGGCTCCTTGGAATCTGTCAGAAAAATGTTAAGAATAAAAGGCTGCTGTCAGGGGACTCCCAAAGATAAGACACTCTCTTGTATAGAAAATGTGGCTGTGTCAACTCCTGTAATAGTCATTTGCATTCATTTTGGGTTGTTGAGTCAATAATTTAAAATGCTCCTCATTCCAACTACTTTCTGCAATATCTATCTGATCAAACACATTTCGCAAGTGCTAGAGAATCTGAGAGAATGAAATAATAGGTCAGACACAGAAAGATGGGATCAGAAGAAAGGCAATCACATGAATAATGAGTTCAGCTATTCTAAATGCCTGAGTTGAACAAGACAGTTGATAACATCTCCACTTGCAGCTGGTAAAGAAGAAGGACAGGTGTGAGGATCAGGGTCCATATATACCCAGAGAGAGCAGGGAATCTGAACCCCATTGAATAAGAAATGGAATTAGGTAGTTATATACAATGTTATTGTGCATAAACTTATGTCAAGTATGGTATGTGCATGTCCATGCTACAATCTGCTAAAAATTCATGCGCTCAAATGGAAGCTACATTTTAGAAATGCAGACCTAACTATCTGAAATATGCATAAGTTTTTAAAAAAATGATCTGACAATCAGAAAACCACCACTTGGGAATTTAGTTTTGCAAAGTGCAAATTTTCTCCTATTCCCCAGGTGACCCACAAATTATGTTTTGTTCTACTTATGAGATGGTTGCTAAAGAAGTTGACTTAGTGAGAAACCACAGATTTCCTGAGTCTCCCTGCATGGCCTTTTAAGTTCTTTGTTACTCATTCCCCATACAGTGGAACTGCAAAGATTCTGATGTGTTTGGTGCATGCTCTGGCTTTGAGGAAGGCAGAGATTTGGCCCTAATATAACTGACCATGGGAGTTTTCCTTTCAAATAAAGAATCAGTCTGTGCAAAGTTCTAAGTATTGTCAACTTCCACTGACACGCAGTGACACTAAGAAGAAAAAAAAGGATATTAAGAAAATTAGATCTGCAACTGCATTTAAAGTCATTACCTCTGAAATATAAGACACATAGTTTACCTACTATAATAAACTGCATTAGTACCATTTGGACAATGTGTGTGTTACTGAGTACTGGAGTGGGTCTTCTATACAAACAAGAAAAATATGCTGAGAATTGTTTGGAGAAAGCTATAAAAACTGAAAGTAAGGAGAGTTAAAAATCTGATCCCTTGTGCTTAGCAAGCAAAGGAATCTCAAGAATGACTGTAATTTACTCTGTGTTGCTATCTCAACCAAAATACAGGGGAGAAGATTACTATATTTTATCTATAATAAAAGTGTTTTCTCTAAAACATGGTTTTCAAGCATTATTGCAAATCTTACAACAAAAAGTTTAAAAGGGATAATCAATGTAGAAGAATTTAGAAGCCAAGGAATATTGATAGAGAAACCACAGAAAGCAGTTCAAGGAGGTCAAGTCAGAGGTTAGAGTTTGTTGGCCCCGAGAAGGCTGAATCATATGCTTTTAGCAAGTTAGTCCAGCAGTAATTTATAGGCTAACTATCTATGTTTTTCTTTATATTGAAATATGAATGTGGTATGATTCCCAAGTTGTGGGGAAATCTTGTCTTTGCTTTAACTTATCTAGAAGCAAAACATGCCACTCTATTTGATTTTTACAGAAGAATATGCAGTGCAGAGACCTACATACTAAACTCTGACATTGTCAGCACAGTACAGGGAAGCAGATATACCCAATTTCATAAATTTAAAGGCCAAAAGGGACCATTTTGATCAACTAGTCTGACTTCCTATTTAGACCATAGGCCATAAAACTTCTCCTATATAATTCCTAGACAATATCTTTTTAAAAAATCCAATCTTAATTTTAAAATTGTTGGTGATAGGGAATCCACCAGGACCTTTGGTAAGTTGTTCCACTATTAATTATTCTCACTGTTTTTATGCTGTATTTCTAGTCTAAATTGGTCTAGCTTCACCTTCCAGCCATTGGATTGTATTATACCTTCTTTCTCTGATAGATTGAAGACCCCATTATTAAATATCTGTTCCCCATGTAGGTACTTAGATGGTAATCAACCGATCCCCTTAACCTTCTGTTTGTTTAGGGAAATAGATTGAGCTCCTTATGTCTATCACTATTCGGCATGTTTTCTAATCCTTTAATCGTTCTCATGGTTCTTCTCTTAACCCTCAGCAATTTAGCAATATTTTTTCTAAACAGTGGACAACAGAGCTTGACACAATATTGCAGCAACAATCAGACCAGTGGCCAAATATATAAGTAATGTCATTTTTGACAGCGAATGCCACTTTTCCTCCCTTTTTGTCCACTTCATCCTTCCTAAATAGGTTATAACCATTGATTCAGGTCAGTTATTCCTGTGCTACAGAAATTTTGCTAGTTTCTAATGGTGGGGCTATGGGTCATTTCATGACACTTGTTTTTGCTGTTCCTTTGAACACATACAATTTCCCAGCAAACTTTTACAGATGATTACAACATGTACACAAACTGACTGAAGGTCTCCAGAACATTGTCCGTATGACAGATGTTAGAGATGTTAACCAGTTAACCAATAAGCCTATTAGTAAGTATGAGGCTTACCGGTATGCTTACCAGTTAACTGGTTAACCAGCTCTTCCAGTTAACTCCAGCAGCAGCCAGCTGTGCTGTGTTGGCACAGCTTTGAATGCGGAGCGGCCGGTGGACTAGGTGGCAGGACTCCATGGCAGTGGCCGTACCTGATGGCCACAGCACGGCCAGAAGGCAGGACCTAGGTTAAAACAGCTAAGCATTACATTGTTTTAACATCCATAATAGAAGTGTAACAGAATAGCAGTTTGGACTGATTCACAATGCTGTGTGTGCAGAAGTGTTATAAAACTTTCTCGCTCCCAGTACTCTCGAGTGCAACGAAGAGAGTTTGCTTTGGTAGGAGGTCTCTTTCTAAGAGCATTCAAGTCCTGGTATCTCCCTTAAACCTTATCCACTAAAGTAGCTAAAGTGGAATTGAGCTCATCAGATATAACATCATATATTTTATTCTATCATGCTCTTCAGCAAA
Organism: Rafetus swinhoei; assembly: GCA_019425775.1. NCBI lineage: Eukaryota > Metazoa > Chordata > Testudines > Trionychidae > Rafetus > Rafetus swinhoei. The sequence goes on from CM033424.1 coordinate 158,811,675, forward strand.
TGCCTCCTCCCTCTTATCTCTTTTTCATTAACATATCTACGGAGAGAGACTAAATTTGCTGTAATAGTCCCAAACTCATTAATATAATTTAAATAGTAATGAAGATGCCATCTAAATTACATCTAAATTAGATATACTGTAAAGTAGCCAATACATCTCCATTATAACTTCATTTAGCTGCATAACTAATGGTGTACTGTTGTTTGGATGGTGTCACGCCATAAAGTATACATGACAATATTTCTCAACTTGACTAAACCCAAATGTGGGATATGATGTGTGACAAAGATTTAAAGTGACTCAGAGACAAAAAATATTCATGCAGAAAACTGAAAATGCTGTGGGATTCCTTCCATTAGCTCTAATCTCTCTCTCTCTCTCTCTCTCTGTCTCTCTCTCACACATACACACACACACACACACACACACGCGCGCGCATTCATAGACAACCTTATCCCTAGTCTCCAATGTTCCTTAATAAAATTTCAAACTATGTTATCTTGATGATTCTAATTCAGTTAAAGAGCTCTTCTCTTTCTAAATCCTATCCAACTCCCACTTACATTAATGGAAGCGGATTAGATGTTTAAACCATAAAAACTGAAGGACTCGATTCTGCGAACTCCTGCCAATACACTTAACATTACACACAAATAATCCCACTTAAAACAGCACCTCGGAAAACATGTAGATTAAGGTAGGGAACATAATTGGATCAACTATTCACTTCTGAATAGAACTCATTAATATACTGCACAAGTCATCCTTATAGTGTACACACACACACACACACACACACACACACACACACACAGAGAGAGAGAGCCAGATTCAAATCTCATTGAAGTTTGTGGATCTGCATCCTCAACCTGCAGCAGCCTCACATTCCAGGTGGGGGTCAGTGTTGCACTTTCTGTCATGGAGGCTATTGCAGACCCAGGATGCAGTGCCATTTTGGCAATCAAATCCACCCTGAGAACCTCTCCCTCTCCCCAGAGTGGTGAGCCTGGCCACCCCTCCTGGCTGGGCTCTGAGGTGCCACCATGGAGAAGACAGTCCCGCAAGAGAGCATTTGCCACTCTGCTGACTTGGCAGACCAGGCTGGGTGTGATCTGGTAGCTGCAGGGAAGGATCAATCAGGATGTGGGGTTAGTTCTTTCTGAGCTCCTGTGTCTGCTCCCCAAGAAAACTTCCCAGACATGGCCTCTTATTTGAAAAGTCCACTTGGACAGAAAGCAAACTACCAAAAAAAGAGGCAATGCCCATGTAAATCCTGATGTATGGCTTTGGGAAAAGAGGAGTAATGTCCCCCAGCACTGACGTCAAACTCCACCCACAACTTTACACAGCATCATGATCTAGAAGAAACTTTTAGGTCTGCTTTAAAAAGCAGATTAAAACTTCATTTGATATAAAGTTTCACACTGATAACAAATGACCCATATTCTCATCCTTTCCCATTCAGTTAATTACTGTTTTGGAACATTAAAAGCACTCAACATTACAGCAGGTCTTTAATTCCTGTTGCTGCCAAATCTGTTTCTAGTGAAGAATCAGATCCTTGAAGATATTGCTTTAATAGATTATATTTACTTATGCAGCAGTGCATACCGTAAGTCATCTACTCACTTGCCAACTCAATGAAAAAAAACAAAATTAACTCAGATTACCTTCCAATCAAACAACTGTGTGCCCGAGTGCACGTCCTCTCTCTTCTTTTGTTAGCACAAACATTTAACAGTAAGCACTCACAGAGCATGGCCCAGAACACAGCATAGACAAAAACAACAATTTACATTTCCATAGAAACCTCTATCCTCAAGGATTCACAAGCATTATATTTTACTAATTTACGCTCAAATACAACTTTACAGAGGGATCATTTCATTCATCCCTGACATTTAGCCATTTCTGGGTTGCAGCCCAACAGCAGTTCCACACCATACTGCAACGCTACACAAGAGTGTGAGACAGGAGGTTCATGTTGGCATAGCATACCTAGGTCAGAGTCACACCAAATCTTTTTTTTTTTTCTCCTAAAAAAGTTTAGGTTGAGTTTGAGTTTTGGGGAAAGCTTGAAGGTCAGTTATTCTATATTAATTACAACAGCCTGTAGGCAGACTACACATCTGGCATGAAACTGGACTCTTTCTTTTCTAAGGTTCGTTCCCCACCTGATACCCAAACAAAACCGGGCATGCCTCTTTTATGCAACTGCATTTGGAAATCTGATACTGAGTATCTTTTGAAAACGTATGAAAATTTGCAATTCCTTTAAAAAATATTAATGTTTATTCAAAGGCATTTGACTCTAGTTAAGATCCACATTTTTACTTCAAGGAAGGAGCTCTTGTGGAAAGGTTACAGGAAATAGGGAACACATTCACACATGTAGTAGATATGTCCAGGAACAGAAAATTTTGGGAAGAAATGCTGAAAGATACAATATGACAAAATACTCCTTCCTAAATATCCCTTGGCTGCTTACTTAATGCTCTGGTCAAGGATCAATGTTTTAAACAGAACATTTCTTTTTTCAGTGGTTAGCTAGACTTTGTTATTAGAAAAATGACTCCTCCTCCCATTGAATTGTGCCATAGTAAAATATGGACTTTCCAGCTTTCACACCAAGTATGTACAGAAGAGAAGTGCCAAAAGAGGATCAACATTTAGAAATTGGGGCGGGAGGGAAGTTGTATGCTACGAGAAGGAGAAGGGCTCCCCAGCTAGTAAGACAGATTCTTTAGTTCTTGGAATACTAATCTGATCCTGAATAAGTAATAAAAACAATGGACGATGTAGTATGTCAAGGTTTATTGTAATTTTGCCTTAAAATGTTTCAATCAACCTGCGCAGCTTTAGGACCCAGGCCCCTAGGCACAAGTTTATAGTGCCTACCCTTTAGACTGGCCTTGAATCAAAGATGCCCCTCATGGCAAAAGAAGAAGTCCTTTAACACAGTTGCTACTCTCCCAACAATGCCAATGCAGCTATCCTCCTTAATTAGCTCATTCATGTTCCATCTAAGTTTCCCATAGGCCCTGTTTTGCACTGGATTATTTTCAGTACTGGGACAGAATATGTTTAATTTACACACACTGTGCCCAATATAGGAGTCAATCAACTTGCTTACAGCAATGTTGTGGGCATATTATGTACGTTTTGCACATCAGGGCACCTCTGCTTAAAATACCCTGTCTGCAATATTGAGGAGCTTATGGATATGATTTTAAAAGATTTCTGAGTGACTCAGGACCACAACTTTTACTGACTTACAATGACATTTGTGCTCTTCAGTCACTTGACGTACGTACACGCAGCATGCTTATTTTGAAATAAGCTATTTTGGATTTTTTTTCTGAAATAGCTTATTTCAAAATAGCATGTCCACACTACAGGGAAGCCTCAAAATTAGTCCAAGTTAGGCTTCCCTAATGTGGAAGTGCTACCTCGATTCAGAGCCCTGGGAGGCGCTAGGGAGTAACTACTTTGAATAGCCCTGGGGAGCTATTCCAAAATAGCTGCTTCAGAATAAATGTTATTCCTCATGGAATGAGGTTTACTGAAGTCAGAATAATCCATCCGTTATTTCAAATTTATTTGAAAAATTTATTTTGAAATAACAGAATTGCTGTGTAGATGCTGGCATTGTTATTTTGAAATAACAGCCATTATTTAAAAATAACTGTGCTGTGTAGACGCACCTTTAGGTACTTCTGAAAATTTACATTTCACAGCTACATACTGTCAGTATTAGGGCCTTGGTTTATTATATACTCTGTCCTACATGGAGACATCCATTACAGGGATGTATTGTCATCCATGCTTTTTACAGTACAGAAAGTGTTAAGAACCATGTTTCACAGCATTTTAAGAACTTGATGCCTAATTAAATTATCAAGCCTTGATTGCTGCTTTAAGTTACATTTATGAACAAAACATACTTGATGACTTAGGTGAGTCTTATGACTATTAACAACATTTTCTCAAATGAATGTTCGGCTCTAAGAGACATGCCAGAAATTATTCCCATCCATGTCTCTATTAAATGCCACGATAACAGACAGATAGTACAGTTGTGCTAAAAGCTGATCATAAGAGTGGAACTGTCACTGTATGAAGATGACAAGTAATTAAAGCCAAGAGGCTTAATGCAATAACAATTATCTCTTAATATATTTTCCTTAGACCAACAGGAACAAAACTTCATGTTTGCAGTGCTCTGGCCATCTTCAATCCATAACTAATGAGGTGAGTTGACAACACTGAGCAGCTAAGGAAAAGATTGGGGGCTGAATTCTAATTAAGTATTGTAAATGGTGCTTGGTACTGTTTACATGGGAGTGCCTTGTTAAGACAGAAAGCTGTGTTCTCAGGTGCAGCCAAGCTCTCCTGATATACACAGGGCTCAAGTGAAGAGGGAAATGTGACTGTTGCTAACTTTAGCTCCCAACTTCAATCCTGGAACTACATGAGGGCTTTACTATGACCTCAGGTCAGACTAGACTAACTCCGAAATGCTCTAGTTTATGTCCAAATGCAAAACTGCCTTAAAGGCCTTCCTTATAGTTGAGAATCATCCAAGCACCTGTAGTCTGACAACAAGTTCTGGGGTTGAAATTGTTTTGCTAAGAAGCCACAATGATGGCCTAGGACCTGAAAGTGAAGAGGCTACACACAAAGACTTTTAATTCTTTTATAGATTGTGGGCCAAGCATTGCTCTCACACTGGTGTAATTCCAATAATGTCAGTGAAGTTACTCTTTAGGTACATCAGGATGAGAGGAAAATCATGCTACTTTTAAAGCTTCCAAGAAATCAGGATTTTTGAGTGGGTAGCAGGAGATTCCTTATGACCAAAACTGTTAAAGACAAAATGTCTGACATAAACGGTATTTTCTCCAGTGCAAGAAAATTAAACTGTTCTGTAAATCTTTGGCCCAGCCTTGCTCTTCTCTATCCATTGCAAAGCTAAATCATGGCTATTTACCTTAGGGATACATTGTTTTGGAACGCCACGCAAAGTGCAGTAATAATAAAGATGCTCCCATCCAGTTAGAAGTTCATCCAGAGCATCTTGCTGTGGGCAGTAGCCAATCAGAATCCCTTCGGAGCTTGCAGACAATATATCAATTTCTGACCTATTTAAAAGAAAAGCAAAAAATTGAAACACTCAGTTGTGATATTCCTTAGTACTGTAACTCTGGTGTTACTGTTCTACAGCCTTAATCCATACTCTCCCTGAGAATAAGTATATTCACCTTAGGATTCTAAGAAGAGGGAGCAGAACAGCCTCATCTCTCTCTTCTCTTTACTTTCCCTGAGATAAGACCATCAGCTCTCTGTGGTCTTTTCCCTTCCACTTCTTCCCTCTCTTTTTAATCCCACATTCCCACAAGTGCCAGAAGAGGAACCTTTGGTTCTAGGGAAGCTTCCCCACTTTGCAGTTGTTTTATCTCCCCAGCCCACAAGCTCTAATTGGACACAGAGCTACTTCAGGGTCCATGCTGTAAAATATGCACCTGACCTAGAACTGTCACTTGGAGCCACCCATGCTCTGCTGCTTCTCCACATGAGGTAGGAAACAAGTCAAGTCTCTTGTGCAGGCCCTGGGGGAACCAGGGGGGAGATGTGGTATGTAGGAATTGACTCTCCACAGGTGTAGCTTTTCCCTCCACTTCATAAAAGAAGAATAACCAGACCTGAAGATGTAGAGCACTTCAAGAACAGCCAGTTTCAAAAGAGTTAAGACTTTTTATGAGTACAACATGGCATGCCTACACTGGCTGCTAAGCAGATCCTTCAGTAATTTACAGAGAGCGCTGTATGTAAAAAATCCATATAGTCAAAAGTTCTTCAGCAAACACAACCCCCCAGAAGCATTCAATGCCCAATAGTGCAAAGGATGATAGCCAGAAGTAAAAAAAACCCAAAACACCCCAAAACAAACAAACAAAAACCCCCACTAGTATCTTAAAATTATCACCCTCATTTCAGTCTTTGGCCTCAATTTTGTTGCTGTACAGCATTACTAGAAACTGCGTTCATTACTAAGAAGCAGGCTTGATTGCAACGTGCTCTCATTACCCATAATGATGCTAAATGTATCCTTATTGATTCCAATACCTAATCCAACATTTGGTGGTACTGATTTAAATTTACCCGAAAATGATTTAGACAAACAGCATAACTACAGACCTGTCAAAAATCAAGATTTTTTTTTGTCAAGTCTGATGAGCTCTGGGGGGGAAATTAAAAAAAAAAAAAGTCTGGATTACAATATGATAAATTCTATTTTCCCATTGTGCCTGTGTGTCGCTAGGAATCTGATTAATAAGGCTGAATACACAGCTAATCATTTAGAAATGGAAAAGTTCTATATAGACAGGCTACAAATGCCAAAACTGAAGAAAGCATAAATATGTATTTGCTATTCCTTTACAAGACTGTCTTCTCTAGGGAGAATGGAGTACAATCTGTATTTTACATGCTGAACCATAGTATCAAAATATTTTAAATGCTCTGAAAAGCATCACAAGATACATCTTGCTGGAGACTCACTGGAGCTGACTTCTTTCTCTTACTACAAAATATATGAAATTTTAATAAGTATATGAGTTTGGACAGAATCAAGAACTGCATGTAGGGAGCTCTGATAAAGTCTAAAATGTTTATTAGGACAAGAAGCAATGGGCTTAAACTGCAGCAAGGGAGGTTTAAGTTGGACATTAGGAAAAACTTCCTGTCAGGGTGGTTAAACACTGGAATAACTTGCCTAGGGAGGAATCTCCATCTCTGGAGATATTTAAGAACAGGTTAGAGACACATCTATCAGAGATGGTCTAGACGGTGCTTGGTCCTGCCATGAGGGCAGGGGACTGGACTCAATGACCTCTCAAGGTCCATTCCAGTTCTAGTGTTCTATGATTCTATGTGATCCAACCAAGTGGAAGTTAGAATAAAACTTCGCCAGTTGCCTATGGTCAGTCCAAAGGTTGTTCTTTAAAAATATGTAAACAGCATATTTAAATCAAATTAAATGGTTTTAAAAAAAGCCATCTGCACCTTAGGGCATGGATTTATTAATGTGAACTACATTAGCATAAATTGGCAGAGGCAGTGGATTTCTTCCATAATGAACTCTGACATGCACAAATTCTATTTATAGTCAATTCCTTCCTGGGTGCCAAAGACATTGTAAAGAGATATACAGAGCAACCTCAAATTAAGGCAAACAGAGCAGGGCAAAATCATCCTTCCTTTTGGCACAGCTGCTCCTTTCAGAGCACTGAAGTTTTGCCTTGAGGCAATATGGAGGGCACACAAATAGGAGATTAAATTAAATGCTGGGGTAAGTTTACTAACTTCTGGAAACTTTCAGTAGGAAGGAATTTACTTTAGTGAGTCTAGTAACTGGATGGGCAACTCCCATACCAAATGGTTCTACAAGGTAGGCAGAAAAGATCACCTGGGAAGCAAAATAACAAAAGCCAGAACATTCATTAACTCTTCATGTGAGTGACTATGGCTCCATAGGGATGCACTTTAGCTAGTTTTCTATTTTGCTTAGGGCAATGCAACCTATTTAGAGTCCCTGGCTCCACTGATTCTCCTAGGCCAGTATGAGCGACTTACTTCCAATTAAACAAAGACCTAGAAATACAGGGGGTTCCTGTAATGAAGTACGGTTGTCAGCCGATGGTCAGGGCAGTGTGTGTGTGTGTGTGTGTGTGTGTGTGTTATACACCCGAGTCTTCAACTGCTGGGACACAAGGTCCCGTCGCAGCGGGCAGCCTAGGGAGGCTGACGGGTGCCCCAAGAAGTTTAACGTCCGTGTCTTTGACTGCTAGGATCGGGATCCCTTCGTGGCAGGCAGCCAACAGGCTGACAGATGCCCCAGAGTTTACAGGGAGAGCTTATTACATCTCAGACTTTGACAGCTAGGATCGGGATCCCTTCGCAGCAGGCAGCCTAGGGAAGGCTGAGAGATGCCCCACGGATCTGTCCTCTGGAAGCGACACGATCCAAATGCCCAGCTCTGCCTGTATCTGTCCCTTATGACCGGCTGGAGTTCTTTTAAAATTGTGCTTGGTTCTGTTACAGCAACTGAAGGAGTCAGGTTAAAACTTAACCAGTTGCAGGTTTATTAAAAGGCTTATAAAGCATGTGGTTACAATGGCTATTGCTCTACTTCTTAACTGCTAGCAAATATAGATCTTAAAAAAAATGGTTACAAAAGGAAAAGGAAGATAGAAATAATGGTAGCAAGTGACAGCTTAATCTTTAAAGAGCTCTATTCTATGCATGCACTAAAACAAAAGGACACATACGGGTACAATTTTTACTCCCTTCTGCATCGCTCGGTCCCAGCGTGTCAGGCCAGGATCGGTCCCTCAATTCCTCGGAAAGACAAAATACGAGGTGGGCGTCCCCGGCCTAACCCGACCAGCAGGAAAAGGGTGGATTGGCACTCAAAGTGAGTGTGCTGCTGGACCCATCTTTATACCCATGGGGTCATGTATTTCTCTTTCTTATCTATGATGCCAAATGGTGCTGGTCCGTCTTTGTGATGCCAGTTCTTACAAGGGAGTTGTGAACTTAATTTACACTTGTAAGAGAGATAACTAAATTGGGAGTACTGGGCATTCTTTTCTCAGTGGGAGATTCCTCTCCCAGGGACGACTGTGTGTGATCGTATCAATACAGGTGCCAGCCAAGGCAGTTCTCGCAGCCTCGAGGTCAGCTTATTGGCTTGATCCTTCTCTCGTATCTATGTTTTCAGCTTACCCAGGGTCAGATGATCCAGCATATCCGGGCCTCTGTCAAGGATTCAAAGACTACACTGATTTTATTGCTCCTTCTCTGCCCTGTATTCTCCAGGTACCTCAGAGGGGCAAACAAGATGGATGTGATGGGGGGGGGGGGGGGCTGTCTGGCTACAACGGTTTCCACAAAGAAGGAGCACACTGTAAAGAAGTTTGAATCCTTTAGCCATGTAGCTGCACACTTTGGACCTGATCCTGCAAATTGATCAACTAGTACAGACCTTGTACCCTTGTGGATTCGTACTGGCTACAAAGGTTTTTGCTAGCAAGATCAGGGCCCTTGTTTCTACTTCTGGGAGCCTTTAGCTGTTTATCAGGGAAAAAATGTCACGTTTTACAGAAGACAAAAATCCATTTGAGGTGGTGGGTGTTTGAGAGTTTATTGACAAGTGATGCCTGTTCATCCCCCAGTACATTACAAGTAACTGACTGCTTGGAATGACTATGAGATGAGTGCTTTTTAGCTTTGCCCTATGCTTTTCTTGCATACTGAAAACACTGGTTAATCAAAAGGACAGCTTAGTTTTCAAATGTTCTTCTGACCTTACTCCCTACTTCTTTAAAATAAATTGACCTCCAAGGAAATCTCATCATTCCATTTTACTTTCATGTACAGCAGAGAAATTAGTACTCCCTCTATTAACTTGGTGTTACACCAAAAATCCTCCTCATTATATGATGTGCTGTAAAGGGTTTTGCATTCAAACTATAATTATCCTTAATTTATATTTTAAAGCTATTAGTTGCATTAATTATATTCTCCTCCTCCCTCAGCACATACTCATATAATATGCATGATATTATTAGACCATCCATGTTAATGAGAAAAAGAGCAGGAAGAGAAAATGCACTTGATTTTATATATGAAGCAAGACTCTAGGATGATAAGGCCTCACTCTGTCTATAACAATGGAATACATCAATAGGCACAGTATTTCTCAGCACAATACCAAACCAATAAAGGCAGTAATTTAGATGTTGCTACATTTACATAGCAACTTCTGTTTAAACTGCTTTAAAAACATCAATGAACTATATTGGAAACCTTTGAAACTTGTCAATAGTTTTAGATAGAATACTACATATATTGAAGTAAAGTTAATGATCTAGGTACTCTCTATAATAAGTATAGGGAAAATTAGGTAATGCTCCAAAAGTTGAGGTAACCTTATCTAAGGCAGAACTTAAGGTTGAATACTGCAATAATAAACTAAGACTTAGCTCTTTTATAGCCCTTTACATTCACAGATTGCAAAGGGCTTTATAAAAAGGCATTCTTGTCCTCATTCTACAGATAGGGAAACCGAGGCATGAAAACAGCATAACACCACATTGATTCAATGACATAAGAACACAGAAATTTATCAATAAAGGGGTCCAATACCCCTCCCCCCCCCACACACACAGTGTGACTACCATTTTGCTGCTGTAACAGATTTTTCCATTTTGTTCAGCAAGAAGCTGTCACTATAATACAATAGTCACAATCTTTTCCCATTTCTATATGCTGACAGGAGGGAATTACACTATTCTCTGAACTGCCAAAGCAGGGACGTTGGACAAAGTCTAAGAAAAGGCAAAAACGTGAGAAACAATTCATTAACTGATCAGAAGAAGCTGAGAGAAAATCCTGCTTATGGTTGTAAAAACCAGCCTAAACAAAGCGAGATTTGCACTGGCACAATTGTCACCCAATATGCAGCAGTTTCTTGGCAAGATCCTCAATGTCCTGTTTGATGTGCACGCGCTGAATGATTACTCCAAGGAAAGAGGGAAAGGACATATTTCAATTGTTCCTAAGACTTCAAAATGAAAGACAAAAGGGTTAAGAATCAAAAACCAAATGCCTGCAGTTTAACCACTGAAAGGCTTGTGGTTCAAAGAGGCAGCCCTGGGACAAAGGTTACTGTAGACCCAGGACAAAGGATACTACAGAGCCAGGCAATAAATAATATCTGTAAATGAAATTCACTTCTAACTACAGGTGGCTAGATTCTCAGCTTGGGTAAATTAGTATCTACTGGATTCAATGCAAAACATTTGCACTAGGCTTTTTCCCGATGATTAGCCAGAAGCGTGATTCACTTATCTCTTTTCACTCTCCCATGTTCACATGCCTTCTTCCATGTATGCTCTTATGCCTTGGAATGCCCCTTTTGATGTGGTCTACCATGCCTTGTCCTTTTATTTCTTATATCCTAAAAAAAAAAACTTCTTCTAGACATCATAGAGCTAACATGCTCTATGTTGAACCTTACAGATCATTCACGCTGTTTTTCATTATATCCCATCCGTCCCATACTCCATTTGCATATTGCATAAGCAGATGGGAGGATCTATGAGTCTGTTAGATTAAGACCACTCTGTAGCCCTTCCAATGTGACCATAAAGAGAATCAGATGCCTTCAATCACATTTGAACTCCCTGTAAAATGGTTGGAGTAGTGGAGGAAATCCCAACAATACATATAAAATAATGGGGTCTAAATTAGCGGTCATCATTCAAGAAAGAGATCTTGGAGTCATTATGGATAGTTCTCTGAATGTGTTCATCCAATGTGTTGCACCAGTCAAAAAAGCAAACAATGTTGGGAGCCATTAAGAAAAGGACAGATAGTAAGACAGAAATATTACCTCTCTCTATAACCATGGTATGCCTATAACTTAAATAATATAAGCAGATGTAGTCTCCCCATCTCAAAAAAACTACACTGGAATTGGAAAATGTACAGAGAAGGGCACAAAAATAATTAGGGGTATGGCACAACTTCCATATGTGGAGAGATTAATAAGACAGGTATTTTTAGCTTGGAAAAGGGACAACTATAGGGTGATGAGACAGAGATCCATGAAATCATGACTAGTGTGGAGAAAATAAATAAGGAAGTATTATTTACTTCTTCTCGTAACACAAGAAATAGGGGTCACACAATTAAATTAATAGGCAGCAGATTTAAAACAAACAGAAGGAAGTATTTCTTCACACAATGCACAGTCAACCTGTGGAATTTTTTTCCAGAGGATGTTGTGAAGACCAAGACTGTAACAGGTACAAAAAAGAACTAGATACATTCATGGAGAATAGGTCCATCAGTGACTACTAATGTAGATGGGCAGGGATGGTGTCTCTCGCCTCTGTTTTACAGAAGCTGGGAATGAGGAACAGGGAAGGGATCACTCGATATCCTGTTTTGTTCATTCCCTCTGGGGCACCTGGCATTGGCCACTGTCAGAAGACAGGATAATGGGATAGATGGATCTTTGGTCTAACCCATTATGGCTGTTCTTATGAGGTAGATTAATCAACTCTGTGCCTGATACCTTATCCTGTGAGCAGGTAGGGGTGAACCTTTACTCTCCCCTCATCATGCTAATCAGTCAAGCTGAGACAGCATTCAAGAGGAAGTAGCTGGCACCTAATCAAGGGCTGCAATAAATTACTTCCCCCCAAGAGTGTTGAGAAAACAGGGAAGGAACTGAGACTCAAAGCCATGTTTCCTTCCCAAAGCTCCACATGCAGCTTTATAATGGGAATTGAGTAAAGGCACAATCTAACACTAAATAACTACAAAATATGAGAATTTATTTCTCTAAATGTATTTAGTAACAGAGCTGTGTAGGAATGGTTTTCCCATCCTGGGAAAATTTTGGAGATTTCTACATTTTCTCTTCATGTCACATTGGGAATGAAACGTCAAAATCTCAAAAATTTCACAGGGTGGGAAATCCATTCCCTACACAGCTCTGCTGCTAAATATATTCAGAGAAATTAATTCTTATTTTTCTGGTCCGAGTTAACTGAAGTGTTTGGTTTAGATTTACAAAAATTTCTAAATGTCTCAGTGTTGAGCTTGTAATGATTCAATTCTTTTAATTTAGACATTAAGTTTTAAAGAATTAGTTTAAAACAGAAGTTTTGGTTTCAAAAAGTATCAAAATGTCAACATTTCTGAATTTTGATGTTGTTTTCAAAATGGTTTCTAAAAGAGAAATTTGTTGAAACTGACGCCCGTTCCTTCAAAAAAATTCAGCTTCACTGAAAAATGTTAGTAATTTTTTTTTTTTACTGTTTCTATTGAGTAATTAAAAGAGTATTAGGATTATTAGGAGACAAAATAGCTACAGAATTACATATTGTTAACCCTTTTTCAAAAGGTAAAAAACTGCCTACCTCCTTCATTGGAGGCAGCGCAGTCTAGCCACTATTCCCAGAAGGGAAATGGGAGGACTTGGACCTATTCTAGCCAATTGATCTAATTTTCTGTATAAAGTTTCTGTGTATTAGTCACCTCACCTGAAAACTGGGGATAATAATACTTCTTCATTGTCAAATGCTTTGAGAAAGTTCAGGGAGTGTGGAAAAAGGCTTTTTGTGAATACAATGTCATTACTGTTTTTGCAAAGTATAATGGTGTTTATGAAAGAAAAACTAATGGGTAGGTGGGGATGGGAGGAAAGGAGCAAACAGCCTCACTGAAGTCAGTGGTAGGGATAAAGTTTTGACCCACAGTTGCTTTTTCACCAGTCTCCTTGCGGTCTTTTAATTCAGTATCCCTAGTGTGTTCTGGCAAACTTTCATACTTCCACATGTCCAGAAATGCATATTGGGACAATCTGGGGGAAAGGACCATAGAGGAATGGTAGAAAAAACATCATCTGGGTGAAAATACTCATTTCACACAATCGGCCAACTGACTTCAGAAAGACTTGTATACTAGGCAACAAGGATTTGGGCCTTTATCTCCCAAAATGTTAACAATAATAGCATTGGGACATATAAGGGCTGATTTTAAAGGTGCTCTAATTGGCCTAAGCAGAGCTCCTCTATAAATCCCCCTTTTTTGGGCTGGGAAACGTGCTTTATTGTTGACATTAATTTACACTTAGTTTGATTTTTGCAACCTCTTTCAGGAAGTCCAAGCATAAAGTAAAGGCAGTGACAAAATCCGGTACTAGCGTTGGCTTCAACAGAGAGATAAATTCCATTAATTAGTCAAAATGAAATACAAATTTACAAATCATAAAAGTAGTTAGGAACTCCATTGTGCTTATTACTGCACATTTGATTCAGTGCATACTAATGCTCAATTAACATTATAAAAATACTACAGTTAAAAATATAATTAATGTAACTATTGCTTAGTTATAATTAAACTAATTATACTGATATACACTGTTACAACAGTCATCTCATCCATTATATTGATGCAAATTTATTCTGCTTTTGAAGTGAAGCTATTTGAATTACATTTTTAATTATTTATCAAGCTGAATATCATAACCATGAAAATAGCCCCAGATATGGTTGAAAATAAATACTGTAGTTTCTCATCTTTGGAGAGGTACCCTCTGGCCTTATGATCTTTTAATCCAAGAGCGTAGATAAAAAGTGACTTCTAGTTCAAATATGAATGGGACTTTCTGTAATAGAGAATCTGTCTGTACACTACAATGCATGAAAGGGAAATTAAATCAGTCATATTAGAAGGATTGTCAGATGTTAATTATTTTGTCCATTGGTTTCAATAGGTCAACTTCTGCTCATCCTATCTAATCCTTGCCAATCGGACTCCAAATCAGTAAACCACTTAAACACAGGCTTTGCCTTAAGCACAGGCTTAAATTCATGACTATTTGTCAAAGCACTCAAACACTAATATATGCTGAGTTTTAAGCTTAAGCATCTGTAAAGTAAGATCCAAAGCAATTGTCAAGTTCTCCTATGCTGGTCTCTGGCTAATACTTGAAAATGCTTTGACATCCTCCTGTGGGATTTCTGTCTAGCCCTCTTTAGAAACAGGGTCATTTACACTCCTGGAAGAAAATTGGGGCAAAGTAAAGGATAACTGAGGTGGGGGGAACAAGGCAGCTATCTAATATATCTAAGAAAATAGCACAGATATATAATGCCTATTTGTGTTGCATAGAAGTGATATTTAGTTTCTAGCAGTGGTACCTAAATGGGGGACACTATGGTCTCCTGTCGTTTACCATTTAGACATTCTAGATATGGTAAGTGTGTGCTTTTAAGAGTACATGTTATACAATTCTATTCCTTACAGTATGAGAATCCAGTATCATATTGTTGATGGCAAGGGTGTACAGATATCATTCAAAAACTGAATATGTGGCCAGATTTTCCTAATACATGTTATAGTGTCATTATTTTAATGTAGGTAAGGATATTTTAAGTTTTTTAATATGATTTTTATTCTGGTTGTGTCTTGTATTGCTCTTTTAATATTTCTGATCTCTGTCAATGGGAGTTACAGTATTCCACAGTGTCACATCTTCCAGAGTGACTGCTTGTAATATTGTTCCTTGGTTTGGGCTATTATTTGTTTTCTAAGGACTAACTGGACAGCATTACTGGTATATAACAATCAGTTGTATATATAAATTGGATGACTGTGTCACTGAATTATGCCCATGCTACTGAGGTGCACACAATATGAAAAAAGGCAAAACTGTTTTTAAGTGGTACATTGCTATTACTGAGTCATGTTTGGTTGTAATTACTACTAAATTTGTATTTTTCAGGAACATTTTTATTGGAGTGATTAATTACAACTAGAACTTGGTAGTAAAACCTCATTATTTGCCTACAGCCTTCACATCCAAGGAGGAATACTAAAACAAAAATGCAATTATTTGGTGAACTGATTGTGGACCTTTGAATTTCCTACTGAAACACATTTATTGTGTCAATGAGAACTATCACAGTAAATGCACAGAGACCACTTGAAATACACTTCTACTTTGGGCTGCATTAAAGAAATAGTATTGTAATACAAATTATGGGACACATACATCCCTAAGAAGATATTATTGTAAACTGTGGAATTTTAGGACAGATAAATTTGGCCCCATTTATTTAAAAACGAGGTGCCTTATCAATAACACCTTGCATTTTTAAATATGAATGACATTTGAAAATATTATTTCTTTCCACCTTTTAATGCATTTTGCCCAACTTGAATAGTGAAACTTGAGGACTCATTTTTTTCTTTGGTTTTCATGTACTTCACAGTGCTTTTGGTTTTGGGTTTCCTCTAACATTTACAAAATGATTTTCAATGCTTCTTTTTTAAATACATGAAAAAAAGCTTCCTTTCATATGAAAATTTTCAAATACAATGTTGTCTTTTAAAAAACAGACAACCAAATTTTAAATTCAAGATTTCCAACTGTGCCTATTTTTTGAGTACCAACTTAAAGGGGGCTTTATTTTTCAGTGGGTGAGTGGTATGAGGCACTTTCTGAAAATAAGGCACCTTTAGTTCAGGTAGACCAAAACAAAAATCAACGGGTACTTTTGAAAATCTTGTCTTAAATTTCTGGGCCTAAACAATGGACTTTTGGTATAAAAGATGTCAGGTCAAATTCAATCGTGCTGTTACAATGACTTCAATAGAATTACTCCAGTAGTGCATTTGGCCATTTCTGATTTCCTTATTTCAGTTTGCATGATCATATTGCAATATAAAGGCATGTAGGAAAATATTTAATTGTTATAAGGCCTTTTGAGCTGTTTTGGATTCTTTTTTAAATTAGCTCTTCCTTTTAGTAATATCAATTGGATTGTCAAATATCTATACCAATAACTTAACACGTACATAGTAAACCAGGACAGAGAGGGATACGCAACATCTGATTGTGGAAGAAGGATTCAGCTTCTTTTTTCATGACATATCCTGTAGATTGTGTACTGTGTAGGAAATGACCATTAAAAGTAGTACTTTCAGCTGTTTTTCATGAGATAAACTTAAGCTAAATGGTAGTGCTGAAACAGAGGTTTGTAGAATCTTCCCAAGATAAAGATGAAAAAATCTGGAGATACAGGATGTGCTCATTTCAGCCACCCACACTATGGGCAAGAGTGTTTCTTTGAGCCACTGCCCAGGTAGTCTATCAGTGGCTGCTCCCAGTGGCACAGAACTTGAGATGGCTGGCAGCCAGTGAGAGTAGAGTGTGAGGCCAGGGTCCCACCCTACTCTCTTCTGCAGGAGGAATGCTTGGGCCTTCAACTGCCTTGTGGGTGGTAGGGAGGAGGAAAGGGAAAGCAGGGAAAAGAGAAGACTTCCTGCACTCCCCCCAGCTCCCACTTGTCCCCACATTTGCCCACGGACTATTCATGCACAAATAAAATGCAGCCACTTTCCCCCTTTTCTTTATACGGGGCACATTTACTCTTAGTAAACAGACCTTTAAACTTAGGAGAAAAACAAGATTTTTGGAAATTTACAACTGACTTTCCTTGATGTAAGAGAAACTGCTGAGTGCACATAGAGTCCTTAGAGAGCATCTTTCAGTGCACAACAAATTAGAAGAGCAGAAGCCTTTCTATGACTCGGTGAACTTTCAATGTTGTTTTTGCCTCTACAGACTCACATAAATGTGGTAGTTAAAGAGCCAGGATTTGGTCACTGACATTCTATTTTCTGTAAGGTTTAACTGAGACTGCAGTTTAGAAAATTCTGGAACTGGGAAACATTTATGACACTCTCCAAATAGACAACCAAAACAACTCAAAATAGCCAATTTCCTTGTGTTGGCATTTCTTGTTTAACTGGGTGGTTTGGATGGAGGAGGCTTTTATTAATGTTCTTTTTAAACTGGGTCAATTTTTCAATTACATTAAAAAGAGTGATAAATCAAGAAGAGAACAAGTTAAACTCATGCTATATCTCCCCATAGGCATTTTTGTTTCTGTCTCCTTATTTTCCTGCATTCAACCTTAGCTCAAGTGAGACACACACCACAGCCACACCCCCTAATCTTTCTGGCTTTTCAATTTCACCAGCAATTCCATCTGATCACATTCAACATCAGAAAATTACTAAAAGCACTGGAGGAAAGTTAGAGTGAATGCCGCCTGGGGAAATTCCAAGCCGCGTACATCCAATGAAGGGAGGAGCATGGTTGGAGAAAAGGGAATGTGGCCAAACTGCTGGTGTGCTCCAGCAATCCTCACCTGTCAGAACATTCTCCCAAAGCTATTCTAAGTGGCTTCTTGGGAAATTACGAGTGCCTCACAGCAACAGCCACCATTGTTCACACGCTCTCTCTCTCACACAGCACCAGCCACATTTGTAGGCTACCATTGTATGCTTCCCCCCCGTCCACCCTCTCAATCTCTCTCTCTCAGCAGGCATCTGGTCAATCTGGTCATAAGAAAGAGTCTCAAAGAGAGTGAGTGCACATTTTTCAGCTGACAACACTAGGCCGGTCAGCCTGCCTTAGCAGTAGACGCTAAAGCATTAAGGTAACAGTGGGGGAGAGGGAAAGTGAAAGTGTACACAGCCATATATCACTATTAGTTTCCTCTTACCACTTGTTTTGGTATTCTATTCACTCATTATCCAAATACAATCGACAAATGCTGTATAACTGAATCTCTGGCCTATGGTGACAGCTTCCTCATTACCACTTGCCTGTTCTAATATGCAGTTTTGAAGACATGGGCATACATACATTATATACATTCAAGGCTACAAACTTTTTCATTTAACCACTGGCATGACATCTTTTATTCTCCTTTTTAAAACTATAATATCCTAATCTTGTCAATCACTCTCCATCTAAAAGTTTTCCTACACTTGGCTTATAGGAGTTTTGGTATATTAACATATATTTTTGGGTTGTTTTTTTATTTACATTTTACATATAACTCCTTGAAAATAAAAACATTGCAAATGAAGAGCACCAAAATCAAGGCAATCAGTGTGGCCAGTGTTAACAACTCTATGCCGGAGGGAACGGTGTCCCCTTGTTTTGTGATACCCCTGCTCTTCCTTGCACTTAACGATTCATTGATGAATCCGGGGGTTCCGCAAAGCATTTAGAAATTAGCCCTTCCTAGTGCTGCTAATGAGTCAAACAGTGAAAATCTTTTGGTCTGGTATTGATTTATGGGGATGTGTGTTTGTGCACCTGTTCTTATATTTCTAACCTCCCACTCTATTGCTATTGAGCCAACCCATTCCCAATTAACTGAGCTGCCAGACAAAACTAAATAATGTTAAAATTGCTTAACCCAGTCAGCTGGATTTAAAAAGGTTTTTTTGTTTGGCACCATAGACTTTGTAATATTGTGGTGTGTGGTGAATTGTGAAAGGGCACAAACAACTCCTTAGAATACAGTATAAAGACTTGAAAGCATGCTGAGGCTTCTGTAGGTTTGATCATAAGCCTTATAATCAAGTAACAGTATTCTGATCCAGCTCTATGCTATTTACCCTGTAGGAGTCTTGATAACAGCACGCCCCCCAGATGGGGTGATGTCTCCAGTCAGCATCTTAAATGTTGTGCTTTTCCCAGCACCATTTACTCCCAGGAGCCCGAAGCACTAAGAGTGGGGGGAGAAAAAAAGTAATCATTATCTCTAAGTGATATCACAGCTAAGAACATTAACATTTCATCCTGGTTTTGTTTTTTTTCCACTCATGCACTAGTTTTGTGGAGAACACACATGTGGGTGTGTACATTTCAAAATCACCTAGTGACATGGGAATGCATGTTTTCATACACACACACACACACACACACACACACACACACACACTCCTCTGTCTCTTAGGTGCATACTCTAATACTCTGTGTGTGTCTGTGTGTACACCCTTACACATCCACCCACCCACCCAGTACCTCTGAGTTTACTTTAAAAAAGAATTCAGACATAAAACGCAATGTAATAAACATATTTTTTGATTACTGTTGATAAAGTTTTCAGAAATTTCCTAAGTCCCATTTGGCCACATCTCACCTCTTTTCCCACAGTGTTGTGGGCGGTCTTGAAATACAATTTTTTCACTGACATCACTGCAGAATGAAGATTTAAATCTGCTTTATCCACCCTCCAAAATGCATGTGGATCGAAACATTGCACATCTTTGTAATTCCTTGCCATGTCTCAGGCTGTGTCTAGACTACACAGTTCTTCCGGAAAGAGATACGCAAATTGCAAACCACAATTTGCATAGCTTTTTCCACTTCTTTTTTCAGAAGAGGTTTTCTGACATTTGGCCCATCTACACTGGGCCAAATATGGGGAAAAAACCCTTTTTTGGAACATCCCTTCTTCCTTAGAGAGCAAGGTTTACAGGGATGCCGAAAAAACGCATCTGCTCTTCTGAAAAAATTTTCGGAAGAGCAGATGCTTTCCTTGGACGTGGCAGAGTTTTTCCAGGATAACTCTGGTGTCCCAGAAAAAAATCCACAGTCTAGACATACCCTCAGTTACCACATCAGAAAAGGGCTGCATTGGGAATGAGGCTACCAGGGCAGGCATAAGGTTGTTTGATGAAACAACTATATTATTCTCTAATGATCAAATGTGCTCACCTTCCTATCAAACAACTAGAACCCAAAACTCAGATGTTGTTCTTTGCACCACATTGAGAACATTAACAGCCACCTCAGGATGATCATGAAGGGATCAGCTGTTCAATTTGCCAATCTCCCCACCCAAAATATATCAACTTGCCTGGAATTTGGAGGGAGGTGCACAGGTTGTAGGACAGTGTCTTAAAGAGGCACTAGAAGTTAGGTTGTATGCACATTCGACTACGTATCTGCAGCTGATGCGACAGTAATGAGACAATTTAATTTTTACAAGCACTGAGGCCTTTCATGTTGTTGCCCAGCATGTGGTACACTAACAGGTCAATATTGTGGTTGGCAGTGTTTGAAATGTGCTAACCAAGTGTGCCCCAAACCCAGCACTGCACAGTATGTGCTAATAGCAGGGGAGAACCCTCTGCCATCCATGTCATTCAGATAAGCACTGTGACATGTATCCATGCTACAACAAGGCTTGCATTCTAGTGGTGTACGTTATTTTAATTACACTATTTATACTTTTATCTGTGTTTTAATTAAAAGTCTGATATGTAGGCTTACATTAGCAATAATAAGTTTTGTGTTTGCCATTTCATAGCAGTTGATCACTGAAACCCACAGTGTCACACACTTGTGTCTCACCTCCTCCAGCTGGTTATCAGGAACCAGGATAGTCCCTCCCTTCCTTGTCAGCATTTATGGAATAAAGGCAATAATTCCTCACATGCATTTTTGGAAGTTAAACCTCCACGTGCATCTTAAAACTGGAAAAACTAATTAACATTTCTCTGACATCTTAGGGTCCAAGGTTTAAAGATTCAGATTTAGGTTTGCATTCATTAAAATATACTGGGACTGTTTCCACAGGCCAAAATCCTTTTTGGTTTTAAAACCTTTCCTAACCAGAGCCATCCCTAAACATATGCAAAATATGCAGTTGTGTAGAGCACCCATAAATTTGGGGCACCACTGGGTCTTAATGCTTCTTAATACTTAATGCTTCTTCTTACCCCTGTTCTGTGGCTCTGCTTCCTCTGAAGAGAATCTAGTTAACTTAAAAGTGAAAAAGCCAGTGAGACCTATTAGCAGAAGCTTTGAAAGAGCCATTCAAGTGATAATCAAGCCATTTAACAGGCATTTGCCAATCCCTGTCAGCTTCTGAATTTACCAGTTCTGCCTACTTGTTTTTCCCTTTGATATTTTCATACCCTCTGCTCCTTGTTTCCCACCCCCTTCCTTTTTTTCCTTCTCCCCTCTCCCTTCTCTCCCATTTATTTTGGGTCTGCACATCCTAAATTCATAACTCTGGTCATCTGAAGGAGTGGGCTGTGCCCACAAAAGCTCATCATACTATCTACATGTTTTGTTAGTCTATAAAGTGCTACCAGACCATTTGTTGAATTTACTGTGTTAGTCTTCAGGACCTTAGTTTACAATTTGTTTTCAAAATATTTCTTTGGAGTGCTGCTGAAAATTATAAAAATCACATCTCCAAAAAATCATCTCCCCCTTCCCCTTGGCTGCCATAGGGGCACCAGTTTAACAACACTGCATAGGGCCTCATAAATCTTAAGGGCAATCCTGTTCGTAACTCAGACAAAACTCCTATTTCAGTTAATTAGAGTTTAACCCAATGATAATTCAGAGTTTAGTCTACGGTTTGTGAATTGTTAACAAGATATGCAGCGTAGTTTTTGCATAAACAATACTTCCAAATAAGAGCAGACTGTAAATCTATGTTGCTTTTTATCTTTTAGGTTACTCTAATCCATACAATATCTCCATAAAAAACAAGCCAAAAGAAATAGTGCTCTCTGATGCAATGTACACACATATACACAAAAGAAACGTACACCAAAAAGTAATATATCAATCACCAACAATTGCTTCTAAAATTTTAACACTCCATGGCAGTGCTTTCAATTCTGCTCAACATTATCGATTTCTCAGAAATTACTGCAATTGGAAGGCGTCTGCTAGCAACCAGAGAGCTTTGATTTCAGACTTTCTGAACATGCCAGAACAATTGCCCATGATTACACAATTGTGTGGGGGTTTTTTGTTGTTTTTTTTGGGGTGGGGGAAGAGAAATGAAAAGCAAAGCAATGGAATCTTTTACCTCTCCCCTTGGTATCCCCAAGCTAATGTCTTTTACAGCGGTTTTTTTCTTGCTGAAACCTCGATAACATTTCCTGAGATTGTACAGTAGGAGGATATCATTTTGAGTTTTTCCACCAAAGAGCCTCTTTTGTTCCACTTCTACATCCTCATCCTCAGAAGGACTGACTGGGCTGCTGATGGAACAATGAGTCCTGAGAAGAAAAGATGGAAAATTTCACAGTGTCATTTAGTGGATCACTAAAAAGAGCACTTCTGTGCATATTAGAGATGGCAGGGAAACAACTTTTAGTTCTACAAATATTCCTGACATTTCAGGAAAAAAAATCAACCCCAATCAGAACAAAAAGTCCCAAACTCATAAATGTTAATGGAACCAAAATATAGTTTGTTTTGGAGCCTGGGCTCCATTTGTTAACGCAAACTGTTTCCATGCAGCATTTGAATTTTCACAGGTTGACCAATTGATAAAAATTGTTTCTTTAGTATTTTTCCAGCAAGTTCCAAAGCTTTTGCTACATTAAAGTTCAGCCATTCAGATCTCAACGGGATCCAATGCTTCACAGCAACCCCTACACATTTGCTCTGCAATTTTCATTCATTCTGGCAAACACAGTCTGTATTTCATTTTTTTTAATGGAAGGAAATAACATATTTCATAGGGGAAATCGGCGTACTGAAGTTAGACTGAAATGCCATTTGAGCATGGAGATAAGTCTGCTATACATTATGAAAATACATCTGAACTTGGGAGGGTGGGAAGAAGCAGTACTTACAAAATGGGAGCACTGAGTGTGAAATGCACCTAGGAATGTTTTTAAGATACAGAATAAAATGACTTTAAAGTATGAGCCCACAATGCAACTTTTTTGATGAATACTCGCCACATTCATTTATAACATAGATATACACAACCAATGGAAAAACAGGGATAAGAGACATAAGCAAAACAGGCAGCTGCATAGGTGACCCACAGAACAAAAACACTTTGTCTTTTCTATTAAAAGAATTAAAAACTAAAGCCCTGACATTGGCCTGCCCATGAGAAAGATTCTGCTGGAGAAGCTGGAAATATCAGGTGGCTTTGCTAGAAACTTTTCAAGGGACTCTTATTTAAACACACTTTGCCTGCCTGCCTCTGGGATCCTCACAAATATGGAAAGCGGATTGCTAAACTATTGTATAGCCCAGATGCTCCCCTGTTGAGTAAAAGCAGTTGAAGATGCACAAAATGTGAGTATAAAGTGCATACTCCCCTCTCTGGTCCAAAATGGCAGCACAAGATGAAGGCTAAAGACCACAGAGATGACAGCCTCTAACCTTGGCATGTCCCAGCCTCTTATCTCTCCATATATAGCAGTGTGTCAAGTCTAGTAGACTGCCATGGGCTCAGTGCCTACTACTGTTCTCTCTAATTTCACAGAGCTGAGTCACAAAATGGGAAATAATGCTGCCTAAGCCATCAGTAATTCCCCACAAATCTACTGTGTGCAGGTGGTTTTGAAGCATATAAGTACCCTTTGTCATCTCTATCCTCATGCTCTGTCCCATCATTTTTCCCAAGCAAACACAGGTCTAGAGCAAGCCTTTGCAGAGTAGGCAGGCTTCAGGGGCAGCAGGATCAAACTTCAGAAGCAGAGATTGGTATAATTCATCATATTACAAGATGGACCATACTTGGGGCAGGGCACAGTTATTACTGATAAAATATTTCACAGAAAAGGCAAGCTATCAGAAGCATTTTAAAAGGAGAAGGAGAAGACTGCTTGTTTCCAACGTGATCTTTCAGTACACTGGTTCATGGGAAAAGGAGGAGGAGTGGACATCAGAGATTGGTCATTTGTTACCAACGCAGCGTTCCTGGAAATTCTGCCTCCTGTAGTCAAGCAATTAATGTTAAATAGAGAAAATCTAAAATATTATAATAATGGCAAAATTCCTTCTCTAGATGCTGCAACAGAACTGCTATTAGAGCTAAGGAATTTCATGGAAAGCTGCTCATGGTTTATAAGTTAATCAAATAACTGAACACATTCTTCCATCTGGCTTCTTTGAGTAACTTCTGAAATTCTCTTTCCCAGCTTAGGAGGCTAATAAAGATACAGAAATAGAAACCATAATGCATGTGCTCATTAGAGCCAAACAGAATAATGATCAGATAGTCTATCTTCTTGTTTTCAGAAGGATTTAATCTTCTTCTGCCTTTGGGAAATCAGTCAGTGTCCATGAAAGCAGAGTATAAATAATACACACACATACCTGGTTTTCTGGAGCAGATCCCAGTGCAGCAGAACCCTCAGGAGGAGAATCACTGTGCCCTGCAAGGCCATTGCCACAAAGATCCAACCCAGGAAATTCATCTCAAAAGGACTCACATAAGAATCAATTCCAAAGCTGCTTGTCAGGTCAAACTTGATCTGATTGTAGGAAAGCTCTAGTAAACCCTGACCCAAGCAGAATTGTGGGAAAATAATGAAAGCCCACTTGAGGATGTTGTAGATATTCTGAAAACTCTGCAAAAGAAAGGAACTGGGTGAGGTTTGGCAAAAGCAAGGAGGAGAAAATATTAAACCTCTTAGCAATTGAAAAGTAAGCTAAGTCTAAGCAGAATTAGTGGAGTCTATTCTTATTTACAGAACTGAAAGATAAGAAGCAGGTCCTCAATCATTTCACAATTTTGAAAACTTAAGTGCATATGCAATTGTAGTTCACAATTTATTTTGGATAGAGATAGCCTGCTCTAAATTTGTGTGGTGCCTAGTTTAATGAGTTTGGGTCCACCTGGCCCCACCGCCAGGATTCCCCAGCCGGAGCTCCCGGGTCACTGTCTGGTCCTGCTGACACCGGGGGTTTGCCATAATACAAATAGCAATTGTTTACACTCTGTACAGCAAATTTTTAGGGAACTAGTTTTGTCCAGAATCTTATATATAAACAAAATGTCCCTAGTTTTTCTGGATAAGGTACTATGACAAGAATATGCTTAGGAGTAGTACCATACCAGATATAGTGCTTCTGCAATACATTATGTACATTTAGCAAAACAGAAGTACAAGAGAATGATCACAGTCAGTTTACTCACAAGTCCTTGCAGTTTTAAGAGTTGCGTACCAGAAAAACTGGGCCACAACAATAATCCAAATTCTACCTCAAATGTGAACCGTCAAACCTCAACCAAAATTTAATCCAGATCTGTACTGAAACATCACTTCCTCAACGTAGCTCATTTATACATATCTTGAAACATTAAGGTACTTCCATCTCCTTGTCTTAATTCACATGCATAATTCCCATTGAGATTAAGACTAATAGGTGTTACACATGCGCACTGAGGGTATGTACACTAAACCACTTGTTTAAAGGAGATATACCACTTACGTCAATACAGGTTGGACCTCCCTGGTCCAGCACCCTTGGGACCTGAACCACCCTGGACTGAGTTTGCTGAACCAGGGGAGATCAATGCTCCCTTGCTGACTGCCCCACTGCCAGCTCCTCTCCCTGGGGCTCTCAAGGCTGAGGCTCCCTGCCCTGCTGCTGCTCTTCTAACGCTGGCCTGGCTGAGGCTCCCATTCGTTGCCCCTGCTGCTGCTGCTGGGGGACAGGACTTATAGGCTGCCACCTGGCCCCACCGCCAGGATTCCCCAGCTGCAGCTCCTGGGTCACTGCCTGGTCCTGCTGCCACCGGGGGTTTCCTGGTCAGGGCTGCCCAGCCATCCCATGGGGTTCCCAGGGTTCTCTGGCCAGGGCCACCTGGTTGCTGTTGGCCCCACTACCAAGGACTCTCCAGCCACTCTCCAGACTCTCCTGACCCCACTGATGCTGGGGGTTCTTCAGCAGGGAAGGAGGTTCCCCCATGCCACCTGACCCCACTGACACCGGGGTTCCCCTGCCTAGATGCTGCTGGCCCAGCTGGGACTCCACAGATCCTACATTCTCCCAGCTGGCTCGTGCTCCTGGAGCTCTTTTGTCCAGCAACATCCATCACCTTGCCGGACCACAGATGTTGCCAGACCAAAGAGTCCTGTGTTTGAGGGGTTCAACCTGTAGCATTCAAACAAAATTTGCAACGCACATTTAGAGGATCTGAATTGCTCCCGTTATGTGCAAATTATGAATTAAATGTCTAGAAAATATTACAATTTCAATTACAGTTGTTTTTGCATTATTAGAATTTTTTTTTTTTAATTTAAAGCCAAGCCAAATGGCCATCGGGCTTATAAAATGTTGTGGTGTGCAACAGCCTATAACAATTCAGGATAAAGAAGTGAACGATTTCATTACAATTTAAACTGCAAGTATTTGGCATTGGAAAACACATTCCTATACGCATTACTTATGGTAAGTGGCGCTCAGAGTTCATACTGACCTGTGCTTTGGAGATCACAGCTAACAAACGAGGCAAAAGGGTCACCAGCATGGTACAAAGGCCAAACACAAAGTTTAAGGAGATATAAGAAATGAAAGCTATGTCTGAGCTTGAGAAGAATCTGGACATAAGATACATCCATGGTAAAGTTGCATATCTGAAACAGGTAGAAAAAAATAGTATTACATGATAAATGTTTGATTTACTCCAACAGCTGACTCATGAGCTCACTATTCTTTGTGTTACTGGAAAGAAATATGATTGCTATTCATTGATTTTATGATTTATAACGCCTTTCCAAATCCTTCAGCCTCACTGGTGGAAATACCTATCTGGCTCACCATACTTTCCTGTATTTCAATACATATCGACTATGTGATGATCAGTAGTAACTCATTCATTTTCGTTTATTAATCTCACTTCTTTTCTTTCATTGCTCACCATCTTGATTTCTGAACAACTGCAAAACCAAGCCATTTTCTACCCTTCATATAAAATGAGATACAGTAAAAATAAATTCATTTAACTGTAAACTTTGGTCACATAACTGTCACATGTTCTTGTAAGTTTCACCACAGAAATATAGTCTGCTGTAATTGGAACTTAGAGCAGTGGAAATGATGCCCAATTTATAGCTTATTTCTGCCACAGAAAGCATGTTAGCACTCTGAATTATCTATGACGGACAAATATTTAGCACAGTGGTTACCATTAAAATAGAAACATTAACCCACAGTTCCCATGTAACAGCATCTGAGATATGGAAGCATATCTCTGACTGCCAAAATGTGGGTAATATTTAGGTAACTAAAGGAAGAATGAGCAGAAAAATTATTGGCCTAGTCAGACTCTCTGGTGCACAAAAGAGCAAAAATATCAGCTTCTTGACAAAGAATGAGTCCAGTATGTTGCCCATAAGTTGCACTCCAGTATGTTGCCCATACTCCAGGGCAGTCAGCTGAATATGATCACTGTGTAAAGAACAGTATATTGGACTGAAATATTCAAAACAGGATATGGACACATTACAAACTTTAATGAATTAAACCTTACAATGCCTTCTGTTAAATTAATGGTGTTGTTATCCCTAATTTACAGGCACAGAGAAGTTAAGTGACTTGCTCAAGTTCTCTAAGGAAGTTCATGGCAAAGTTTAGACTAAAAATGCTGATTTTCAAGTTTCCAGTTCCAAACCTTAATCATTTTGAATACTTAATAAAATTCAGAGTAGTGATTTCAGCATATAGGGGAGGAAAGATGGTGTTCAGTGGCTTAAGTAGAGTTACATCAGTACAAATGAAATCAAAATTTAACCTACAGGTGTTTTGCCAAACTAAGAATGAAGTCAAGATATAAAACTTTAGTTCTAAAATTGTATGAAGTTCTGGTAGATCACATAAAGTGCACACCAGTCTCAGAATCTATTTTACATCCTTCCCTTCCTGCAAAAGTGAGTATAAAGAATCCCAAATATCATGGGATTCTTTGAATTGAGGACAGACCATTTTGGACAGATGCTCATGGAAGGTAGAGCCATACAAAATTTCTGCTACTAGCCAGGAAAAGAAAATAAGAACGAAGAAGCTTAGTCATGAATTCTGAATATTTTCAAAATGTTAGTATCCCAGTTTGAATTTTAATTCACATGGATGATGTATTTTTTTAAGCAGAGTGCTTTCAGTAATGTTACTCTTCTGTCACATAACTGGGTATTTAAGTATTTTTGTCTATATTTTAGGTTGCACAAAGCCTGACAAAATGTGTTTTCAAGATCTCAAATTTAAAAACTTTTCTACTGAAAAATGTAAAGGGAATATGCCTAGAAACAAAAATACCTAAAACATTTATGGCAGGAGGGGCAGGAGGAAATGATCACAAAAATACTTTACTGAATTAATTATATGTTTGGAACCAGGAAGGGGTGGAATGTAAAGAAGGCCTAATACAAATACAGGCATTTGTATGTCACACATCATTTCTTGGAGTTTATTCATTGTTTGATTGGTACAGTACTTTTTAAGATTCCGTAATACAGGGATTGATTCTGCCCCACTGAAGTCAATGGAAGTTACATCACTGACTTCCTCTAGAGCTGGATTAGACCCACACAATACAAGAAGGTTTATCCTTATTGATTTGAACACCGTTATAAGCCAGCCACAGCACTGCTTTTGCAAATACTCAAGCTCTCTAATTAATAGTTGCATATTCTCAAGTAATCTCAACCATAACTTGTATAAAATAGCACTAGTATCTCGTAACAGCATACCACACCACATAGGCCATATCCAAAACCCACTGAACTCAACAGAAGTCAATGGACATTAAATCAGGCTTGGATACTTGCTTCTGGTCCATTGGGATGAGGAGAGAAGTTAGGATATATGTAGCTCTCCATTCACATTTTATAGTTAACAGCAAGAATAAAAAATAATTCAAAATTTATACAGATTGTAAGAAGACACTATATTAGGTAAGAAACATTTAAAAGAGATACATATCCTGTGCACAAACTAATCCTTAACTGCTTGGAGTCAGGAAAAAACTTTCTCTATGAGTTGCTTATTCCATAATTCTTCATCTTACACTTTCCTCTCAATCACCCTGCTTGAAACAGGATATAGAAGTAGATAAACCATTGTTCTGATCCAGTATGGAGATTCCTATATACCTCTTATAAAGCAAATACCATAACTTCTATTAATTAAAATGGAGTATTTCACTTCTAAATTAGCTGAAGCAGGCTCATGTAAGTGCTTTCCTGTCTCATAATGTGTGTTAGAAGTATATCCTCAACAGTCTGGAGCTCAGACTTGGCCAACTTGCTCACATCAATAAATATAATAAAAGAGTTTCAGCTTCTGTAACCAAGCCACTGAAATTCAAGCTATTTTTGGCACCTAGATGAGTCCTTCAGTGAGAACAACACAAAATCAGTTTCTAATAGTAAAAGATTGTTGTACAGCTTGAGTGTGTTCTTGAGACATTTTTAGTACTACTCTCATTATGAGTGAGCAAATCTCCCTTCCCTTTTCCCTATGGTGCATTCAGCCTCATGCTGCAGCTTGTTCTCTCATTATCCATTGCTGCCTCATAATCGTTTGCAAAGACAGAAAATCATGCACCCAGCAGCAGGTGCAAACCAAGCCTAAAGATTTCTATTTGTAAGAAACAAGTCATAATTCTGGAGCAGCATCCCCAATCACATACCCAAAGAGTATCAGCAGGAGAGCTGTGGCTGCCAAGTTTTCTCGGAAAGTGAAGGCTGATAACTGGAAGGCAGTAATAACACTGATACACAGGCCGACTGGAATCAGGTAAAATAGCTAAAAAGAGAAGAAAAACAGGAACATTGCAGGTGAGCATCTCAGAGTGGTCTTATCCAATGAACACGGAAGTATCATTGGAATTAGTAGCAACTCTATTTTACATAGCATACTAGAAATATGTAGGTCATGGTATTCTGCGACCTGGTACTCAGTAGTTCTGCAACTGGGCAGCTGGAGTATTGTCCTGATAAAAAACCCTGAGAAAATACCATCCAAACATACACATTTACCTTTGTTCCAACCCTAGCTACCGTGACTAGATGTCAATTTAAGAAACTAGCTCCTGCACACAATAGATCCATGTGGGACTGCTGCTCCAATGTCCCAAATGACACTGGATGCATTCTAATATGGGCAGCAGCAGCAGCCCACAACCGCCATCGTTTCTTTGAATACTCCAGCAACCATAGCAGACCACTGAACATGTTAGCATGACTAACAAATAAGAACATATACAAATGAAGCATCACCTAACAGTTTTAATAGATGCTGACACTGTTTGCATTTACACACAGCAGTAACATACACACTAGACCATCAGGAATCTAACCTTCCCTATCTTCCATTAACATAACAGTTTGTACAGGGAATGAGAGTGGTCCAAAGGATCAGGCAGAGGACAGAGAGTTAGGATACTTGGATTCTTCTCCCAGTTCTACCAATGATCTGATATGTGATCTTGGTAAGTCACTTCAGCTCTCTGGGCTTCTGCTCATCGCCCCATGATTTGTCTCCTGTGTCAATTTAAAATGTAAGCTCTTTGAGGCAAGAACTGCCTCATACTCTAAGGACAGAAACAACTGTCATGATCATCTAGTCTGACCTCCTGCATGTGGCAGGTCACAGAACCTCACCCACTGCTTCTGAAATAGGTCTCTACACTCTGGCTGAGTTACTAAGGCCCTCAAATAATGATTTAAAGACTTCAAGTTACAAAGAATCCACCATTTACTCTAGTTCAAACAAACAAGTGACCTGTGCCCCCATGCTGCAGAGAAAGGTGACAAGCTTTCATGATCTCTGCCAGTCCCAGCTATGGTGATCAGTTGTACCTTGAATATGTGGGCAAGACTCATCAACCAGATAACTGGCAAAGAATTCTCTGTAGTATCTCAGAGCCCTTCCCACCTAGTGCCCCATCTCTAGCCATTGGGGATTTGTGCGATTAGCAGTCACATATGTAGACAGGGTCATCATTCCATCCCCACCATAAACTTATCAAGCTCAGTCTTCAAACCATTTTGATTTTTTTTGATCCACTACTCCCCTTGAAATGCTGTTCCACCACTTCTCTCCTCTGATGGTCAGAAACCTCTGTCTAATTTTAAGCTTAAACTTGTTGATGGCTAGTTTATATTAATTTGTTCCTGTGCCAACATGGGTCCTTAACTTAATAACTCCTTCCCTGGTATTTACACCTCCCATATATGTATACAGAGCAATTGTATCTCCTTTTACCCTTCAATCAGATGGGGAAAACAAGCCAAGATCCTGGAGTCCCCTCTTGTAGAGTAGCTTCTCCATTCCTCTGATCATCCTAATAGCCCTTCTCTTCACTTGCTCCAGTTTGAATTAAACTTTCTAAAACATGGGAGACCAGAATTGCACTCTGTATTTCAGTACTAACTCTTTCCTGTCTGTAGTGGAAATACCTTATCTGGTGCATCCTAACATCACATTAGCCTTTTTCATGGCTATGCCACCCATGCGGTGATCAACCAATACACACAGGTCTTTCTCCTCTTGTGTCATTTTCAACTGAGAAGTCCCCAGCTTATCAAAGAAACTCTTGTTGTTAGTACCAAGTGTATGACCTTGCACTTTTTATTATTACATTTCATCCCATTTCTGTTACAGTTTGCAAAATCATCCTGATCATCTTGTATGATATTTTGGTGCTCCTCTGTACTGACTCTACCTTCCTGCTTCATATCATTCACAAATTTTGCTAGTCTGTAATTTTAAAAACAATGAACAGTCCCGTGGCACCTTAGCGACTAATATATTATATCATGAGCTTCTGTGGGTAAAACCTACTTCATCGTTTTTTATGAAAAGATCATTAAAAATTACCCCAAGATCAATCCTTAAGAAACTCCACTAGTAACCTCCCTCCAGCATGACAATTCATCTTGTAGTATAACCTGCTGTCATCTCCCCTTTAACCAAATTCCTTGTCCTTTCAATTCTAATATCAATCAGTATGAAACCAATTTACCCCACAGGTCACTGACTGGTTAGTTGCCAACTAATATAACACCATGGACACAGTCATTTTCTAAGATCTTAGAGGACAGTGGAGACATATGTGAGGAAGTGGATGTGTTATTTTCATCCTGTTTGCACAGAACATTATTCAAGCTGCTGATCAATTTTTAGTCCCTGTGAAAGGACCACACACTATGTTTATGTTGGCATTAGGGCTGGTGGACTGTATTAGTAAGTTTGAGCGAGTGTATCCATTAATACTACTGTACTTGTTTTCAGTTGCCCATAACTTTCAGAAACTTTTACCTGTTAGTCTGCAAATTTCCCAGATTGGTAACTGCCCAAAAGCAAATTAAGGAGAAACACAAACACACATACATACAACCAACCATTATAAACAGTTTCATGCAACAGTGCTCCACAAATACAATTTTCGGCCATATTTTCCACGAGCGAATTCCATAAAATTCATTAAATGTATGTGGTGATTTTTGAGGTCAGTATTCAAACATCAGGAATAGTCAATGTTAAGGTTGCACATGCAATCTTAATTTGGCCCTCTTTTTGTATATGGAAAAACTTGAAACACAACATGTTACAGATTAACTTGGCTACCCCTCTGAAGTTTTTGTATATGATTTATGATGCTCTTAAAAACACCTAAGAGGTGTTTGCATTTGACTTTCCATATATTCCTGCACATAAAATCTTCAACTTACCTGAAGTATGCTTAGCATTTAAGCAGTGCCTATTCTTTCCCAGCTTAGGATACATGCAGAATATGTGATAATATTTTAAAAGCAACAGACTGGAAAAACTAACAAGAAGAGGACTTTGCTGAATAATCAAGCAATAGAGAAGCCATGCTCTCACTAGGAGGGAATAAGCTCTCAGTCAAGCACTAAGAAATGAAAACAAAGGGAACACAGAAATGTACTGGCTAAATAAATGGCTTTTTGTGTAACTGTCCTTGTATTTTAAGTTTGCTCAAGTGTGAAAGTCCCATTTTAGAACACAGCTGGGTGAAGTTCTAGTGTTTCAGGTTCAGAATAGTTTGAATTAGAATCACAAATGTTCTAAAAATCTGTGTCCCAAGAATAGCCTAGTGTGCTTAGTGGCTTCAATTGACCTGCGCCAGACCTGGATTGCATTATGAGTCCGTCTTTCCCTGAACCAGCAAGGGTAAAGAGTACTGCAGAAGTGTGCTCCTCCTTTGTCACACAGACTGGTTGGAGGGTTTTGAGGTGGAGCTGCTGGATAATCAAACTGCAGAAATTGATTCCAGAGGCAGTAGAACACAGTCTCAAGCCAGAAAACATCTCCTTGGGGGGAAAAAACCTTACTAAAATTTAAAATACAGAGTAAGGTTGGACCGCTATAGTCCAGACTTCCCTCATACAGCAACATCTGTGATCCGGCATCCCCATGGATGCTCCTGGGATGGAGGGCTCATGGAAAAACCAGAGGCCCTGTGCTCTGCAGCTCCTTCCCTGCCATTTCAGAGCTTAAGGAGCACCACAAATAGCTCTTTTGTGGCATTCAAGCTCAGGGAGGAGAGGGGATGGGGGACGCTCAGGGAAGAGGCAAGATGGCTGTGGAGCTTCATGTCTGGGGGCCAGGAGAGCAGCCCCAAAGCTGGCAGCAGGGGCCAGGAACAAAGACCGGCCGCCATGGGGTTTGGTACTCTCCCACAGGGCTGCACTCCTGGCCCCTGACTGTGGGGTTCTGCAGTTACCCTGCCTCTTCCCTCCAAATCACCCCACCACCATAGTCTCTATTCGGTCAATGCCAGCTCCTCTGTTGCCACCGGAGTGGAGTCCTTCAGCCAGCGGTAAGATAGGGACCAACATTGACCTCTGGGACCATTCAGGCCCAAGGGTGCTGAACCAGCATGGAACAACCTGTACCTATATATACAGCCCATTTTACTGAGCTCTTCGGGGAGGAGGTAATTCTTCAGCATGCTATGGAGAAGAGAGCTCTACTTTGGCTCAGAATTGGTCAATACTGCAAAGGCTGTTTGTGGATGGATTACAGAATCCATGATTATGTGGATCCATGGGCCACTCATACACGTGGGACACAAAATGTCAGTGACTGTGAATAGGTTGCATAGCATCCTGGTTGCAAGCAGGGGTGAGGGAATGGAATTCACCCTTCCAGATTAGCTTCCTGCACAAAGACTACTTTCTCACACTTTACGAGTGGAATTCCGTGAATTCCTGCCACAGTGATGATTTAAGTACATGGGTTAAATCCTACATTCCTACTTGTGCATGTGTCTTTGCACTTGGTAAATAAGGAACTGATTGGGAGAGATTTAGAAAACAATAACGTCCTTGCTATTTTCAAAGGATAGAAAGATTTTTGTATTTTTCTGTGCTCTGACTATAGATAAAGAATGTTAGCTTACAGGTGACTGAATTAAAGTTTGTAATAATCTAACCTTGCTGCATGAACACACAAATGTTTAGTGGAACTGTGTTTATAAGATAGAGATTTTACTTGTGTATCTATATCTGAGTTAGAAGGGTCATTGCATATGATCCCATATATTCCATTATCTGCTTTATATATCACCCTTAAGGAAAGTGTAGTTTACTAATCAACTTTGAAAAACACAGAGAACACAATACCTGCCCTTTGGTGTTTTATCTTTGTGTGGAAAAGCATGGATGGGTATAATACAGTGGATATATACAGAGTAGGTGTCTTAACATGTACCAATCAAACAGGATTGTTGCCCTAAAATATCACAATATTAAAATGTATTTTATTGTGAACAAAAACTCCTCCACTAGTTAGAGCCTACTCAAAACAACCCCTTCAGAAATATACCTGCAGCCATGCAGAGAGATATGTTATTTTATACAGTACATACCATATCATACAGGAAGTTAGCAAGCCAGTAGGTCTTGTAGCCAAGTCCAGAGATATGCTGCAGCCGCTTTGTACCGGATACTCTGTCTTTCACCACTGAGCTACCAATGGATGCCGTAAGAATAGAGAGCCCCAACATGATACACAGTGCAACTCCACACTGGCGAACATTCTCCATTCTGGGGTTCAAAACAAAATGGAGAATTAAAATTAAGTTAAACAAATGTTTTCAAGTCCCACTTATTACCAAAACAATTGCTACTTACCTTGATAAATATGAGATTAGTAGTATCATGTACATAGAGGCACATCCAGAATACAAATATAGACATAGAGAGGTTAGTATCTATTAGGGTGCATCTACGCTGCACCATTATTTTGAGATAACTAGCATTATTTCAAAATAGCAATGAGAGCATTTACACAGCCATTCCATTATTTCAAAATAATTTTGAAATAACAGACGGCTTATTCCAAAATCTGTAAACTTCATTCTATGAGGAATAATGCCTATTCTGAAACAGCTATTTTGAAATAAGGCATGTGTAGATGCTTGCACTACTGCTATTTCGAAATAGCCCCTCACCAGGGCCATTCTAAGTTATTCCTCCCCAGTGCCTACAGGGACTCTAATCTACATTAGGGAAGCCTGCCTAGGACTAATTTCAAGGCTTCCCTGTAGTGTAGGAGTGCTATTATGAAATAAGCTATTTCGGAATAGCTTATTTCAAAATAAACATGCAGTGTAGATGTACCCTTAGTAAATATTAACCATATAAGTTCTTTTCTTTCAGTAGAAGTGATTCATTTATCTCTCAACTATTTTTCAGAATCTTTAAGCTATTAGCAAAGAGAATGCTGAATTCTAATGCCCAAATACAGGCCCTTGACCAATATGTAACCCTATTCAGGAATTCGGTACATTAGACTACATCTAATAATCCATGTAATTTCTTCATCAGTAAAACTTCAGAGAGTCTGAGAAACAATCCCCTTAACATATATACATACATATATGTTAAATGCTTACATAAGCATATATAAACCTGAAAAACTGAAAAGGGATGATTGTTGGAGCAGATGTTTCCTTTAGAGCAGGGCTACTCAACACGTGGCCTGCGGGACACATGCGGCTCGTGGCCCGTTTGTTTGCAGCCCGGGAG
Organism: Rafetus swinhoei; assembly: GCA_019425775.1. NCBI lineage: Eukaryota > Metazoa > Chordata > Testudines > Trionychidae > Rafetus > Rafetus swinhoei. Next base: position 158,847,906 of record CM033424.1, read on the forward strand.
TGGGAGCTAAAACAAAAAAGTAGTCAATATAATGGTCTCCCGTTGATAGACATTTTAGCAGTTAAATTCCTGGACTGTCATTGCTCATTAAAAGTGATTTCCAGTGTTGGGTGGAAATCAGGTAAATATTGCATTTTATTAATATCAGTAGAACTGACTTAAATGGGGCCTGTGTGTTGTATAGTCTTGCCTTAATCTTTGTATTCATGCCCCTCAGTGTGAATGAAGCTATTTGCATATATTTGCAAGTATATGCAACCACACTTAAGTTGCTGCCCTCGGCATGTGCTGTGAGTATCATTGTGGACCCCGGGGCTTCCAAAGTTGAGTAGTCCTGCTTTAGAGAATCAACAGGGAAGAATTATTATGAGGAAGAAAGAATCACTGAAAGATACCTTGAAAAAGTGTTAGTCCTTTCAGTTGTAAAGAATTTTGCTTAGCTTATTTCATAATAGCTTATTTTGAAATTGGGAGTGTCTACACAGCACTTATTTCGAAATAGAGCACTCTTCCTCAGACTTCCCTTACTCCTCATGCAATGAGGGTTACAGGAGTTGCAGTACGAAGTCCTCCAGCTTGACAATATTTTGACATTATTTCGAAATAATTGCCTGCTGTGTAGATGTGGACTAAGTTATTTCGAAATAATGTTGCTGTGTAGACATTCCCTCAGAGAATAGATACAAGATTAAGCAACTTATTTAACTAAAAACACACATTTAAAAAGTTTGAATACTGAACATATACAGTGAACTCTTGGCAAGATTGTCCCTCTTTGTAGAGAATGAACATATTCATGAATAAACTAAATAATTTCAAATAATGGACATTTTTGAAAATGTTGTGTCCTGCTCTCAAACATTTTGTGAACAGGAAACAGATGAAGCTCCACAAAAAGCTATACATGATTGTTTTTTTTTTTCTCGAATTTAATCTATGTCCTATATATACTTGTACAATACACTGTCAGTGGAAATGCATAGCTAAATAGATTTGTGCATAGCCAAATTACTGCATATAGTACACATGCATTTTAATTGGCAACATTCATTTTTTGGCCATGGGGCTTTTCTTTCGAATTAACAGTTTACTTACATTTTGTCCTCATCTAGCAAGCCTCCTCCATACGGGTGGCTATAGAGTGAGATTCCTGTGAAGGGAAATGAAGAAAGCCCCGTGTCAATATTACAAGTTCTAGAATTAATAGACCCTTAAATGTTTATTAAAAATCACTGTCTTAAAATAGGAGAGACATTTATAAAGGTGTTCATGTTCCTCTGTGTTTTTCAAGTTCCAAATTTATTTCAGAACTTGTTTTGTGAAAATAATGGAGAGAGGGCAGGGTTTATGATAGAGTTTATGTGAGACAGATGAAGAAAGAGCATCAGATACATATAGAGACTGATACAACAGGAAAAAGGAGAGGAAATGTAAGAAAGAATTATCCATTTTGAATATCTCACTTTTGCAGATACGCACTACTTGACATTTCAATGTGCCATTAACATGGTGTTAGCTCCACAGTTAAGTCTGTGTGAACTGATCATCTGCTGTGCAATCCTTAGCCAAACTGATCTAGACTATGGGAACCGATGGCACTCAGGATTCAAATGTTGATTTCTTGCAGGATCAGGGATTAAGGCTACAAATTGGCCCTTTGATTTCTGAATTCCAATTTTGCAAGGATTTATATTTTGCAAATATATTGTACATAGACCAATGGGGGATGACATTTACTTCCCTGCATGGGCTTGATCCTGCAAGGCATTTGAGTGACATTGTCAAATTAGAGATTATCCTCTGTAGAAACACTACTGATCTCACAGGAATTACATATGGGGAGAAATGTAGGCCAGTACCCTACTGTAGGCAGTTTTCAGTGTCACACAATTTTTATTTTGCTCTTTTTGTTAGGGGGAGGGGTGTATTTCCCTGAAACAAAAGCACATTACGTCTTGGAACAAATCCACATTCTGTTCAGTATAAGAATTTTAATATTTTCACTGAAAAATAAAAAACCCACCCTATCTACTGGGGGAAAATGAAGTTTTGATTGGTATCAAATTAGAAATTCTTGCAAAATACTACTTTTTCACATTGGAATACACAAACAAACTTCAAAAACTTAAACAACAACAATGGTCCTGTAGCATCTCAGAGACTAACCAAAAAATATATAGATAGTATCATGAGCTTTCAGGGCCACAACCCACTTCTTCAGATGACAAAGTTTTCATCTGAAGAAGCGGGTTGTGCCCACGAAAGCTCATGATACTATCTCTATATTTTTTGGTTAGTTGCTTAGGTACTACAGGGCCACTGTTGTTTTTAACTGTGTGTGTGAGGGGAAGGGGTTTTAGCTACAGACCAAAACAGCTACCCATCTGAGTACATGTAAACATGTAAACTGAGTTTCACACAGCTATAACTGAAGCATATTTTAGGAATGGTCCTTAAAAATAATGCTTCCACATCAATTATTAATTGGACTTGCTTTCTTTACATGTATCCATAAGAAATCTGCTTCTCTGCCCTGCCAGGCAATAATATGATTCCTTGGTGGCTGAATTTGAAATGAACTGGGTTAATGCCAAGGAAAACGGAGGCACTGTGATATAATAAAATATAATGATATTGTAAAATAATAATCTTTTTAGTTATTTTATTTGTCCATTTTTCTGGGATGTTCACAACCTGAGATGTGGCATCCTTCATTTATTTTATGTCTCCATATCTGTTGGCAGATGAGGCCATTTGGAAGAACACTCATGAAAGTTGACGATAACCTGGAGCTGATTCAATTTCATTCCCATTTCTTTCATCCATTCACAGACTCTTGTGATTGGCCTTAGAGAAGTAACCTGTTTCCCCACCCTGCCAAATCTTGACAGATCCTTTCCCCTTCAGAAGCCCCCTCCATCTCTGTGGACCATTCACAGCCGTGGAAAAAGGATCATTCTAAAACATAATTCAAGAACTTGATGGTTGCTCATGTCCTTTTCGGTTCTGCTGATTGTCTACTAAGTGCTCAGACACCTCATAGCACTCTGCCTGTTCTGACCCACCCTGACCAGACCATCCTGTGCTGTACCTGCCCTTCCATGCCTCTCAGTATTAGGATAAAGATGAGATCAAAAGCAAGGGAAGCAGGGTAAATAGCACAAACAGATCAGGAAGGAGAGGTAGCTCTTGACTAGAGGGAAACTGGACAAGTTGTAGCCAGCCCCTCCAAACAGCCCCTTCTTTTGTCCACTCCTTGGTGCAGCAACCACTGCTGTCCTACCCAGGAGTCTTCAGCACTGGCTGGCCCTGATGGGTTAACATCAGTCAGGGTTTGACAGTGTCATATGGAGTACTACTGAAAATCATGTCAGCTCTCTTGCATTTGGATTGGGGAAGTGGGTCCAATTGTGTTCCATATCATTAGTGGATTTGTTTCACAGAAGAGAGATAATAGGGATTCTATTGTAATTTATATACTTTATGTATTCTCTTTTCTTGATTAGTTATGAAGATTGTTATTGAAATCTAAATGAACAATTGCTATTTTACCAGTGTTTAAATCACACCTGTGGGTTTTCTATGCAGCTGATTTCTTTTGTAGAAAATGGCTCTCTTCCCGAAGTACCAAAATAAAAGAAAATGAAAGGTTTGAAAATGTAGAATTTCCCATTAAAAAGTAAAATGCCTGATTTGGTTGGCTGAGCAAATAGCTGGTGTGAGACCCAGCCCTATGTTTGTGATGGCTTTTGCATACAGCCAGGTTGTAGGACACTAGTAAACGGATTATAAAAGCCATAACATTTCATGGTTGAGAATTTACTAGTCTGGGATGGTAGAGCTGCTGAGCTGACAGAGACGTAAGAGCTCTGTAAAAAGGAAGTATGGTCAGAGCATGAACTATAACCATTTGATCTCTAAGCCCTTCCTGACACAGACAACACCAAATGAAGATTCCTTGTGGCTGGCTGAATCACAGCTGCCTGATTGGGGCAGCTTTAAACACAGGTTGGCACCAGTCTCATAGCACAACCAATCTCATCTGAGGTTAGGAGCTGTCCATTTGTTTTAACAAGGAGATAAATCTGCTTTCCGAAACCCAATCCTCATCACAGCTCTGAAAAGTGCCAGTTACATGAACTAACCAACAGTTGTAATTTGCCTGAAGCAGAAACAGGCATATCAGAGAAATTGGAGCAAAAAACTTTACAATAGCCTTTCTTTTATTTAAAAAGGCTTGCAGGCACTTATTCCTCAGAAGAGTTTTCTAAACTTTTACACAGACGGATATATATTAGAACTGAGATTGTATTTACTCCTTTCATTTGGGATCCTGGTGGATAGAGACAGATCCTCTACTGGATTAGGAATGGATAAACTATTTGGATAAAATAAGAATTGAACTAAACCATTACCAATAAGTTCTTTCTAGACATTCAGTGCAATCTTAGAAACAAAATCTTAGTGCTTCGTTCCATAAATATCAAATATTTTTGTATCTCTCTGCTAAAACATTACATTAATGAGCACATCGGAAATTGCAGCTAGGTAGACGCAACAGACAGCACTTAGGCTATGTCTACACAGCAACATTATTTTGAAATAACTAGCATTATTTCAAAATAACACAGTCTGTGTCTACACAGCTGGCAGTTTTTTTTGACATAATGTTGAAATACTGTCAAGCTGGAGGACTTCTTACTCTGACTCCTGTGTTACCCAGGCTAAGAGAGGATCATAATCAAAATGGAGTCTGCTGGGTTCCATTTTACCTCAGCAGTTTTCCCACCAAACCCTATACAGAGTACATCACCTCAGAAGGCTTTGCACTCCACCCCCTAGCCTGTGCACACAGCCCTATACCCTGTGCACTCCTCTCCAATATGATGCGTGCGCATCCAAGTTGTGCACCTGACCCTCTTTTCGTGTGCACACCACCCTATTTTCTGCACCCCTCACGCCAACCCAGTTTTCCCGCCTTAGACTCTGTTGAGGAGAGCTCGGGTTAGTTCTTCTCCGTCCTTTCGTGAGTGTGTCGTCGTCGTCATCCCTGAGGAGCTCCATCCATGCGTGGTGATCTGACTAGGACTGCCTGAGTCCAGTCACAGTGCTGTGTTCTCCTAAGGTGTGAGGGAAGCCTCCCTTTTAAGGAAACTGGGACTGGTACTATGGGACTTTGGAACTGTTGTTATCCACTACGTGTCCTGCCTACGGATCGTGCATATAGCCGAAGGACTGGTGTCAGTGGATCCTAAAGGTGTCAACCCACGTGGAGGTGAGGATCCAGCTCGAGGACTGCTCCGGAATTCAGACCGATCTACCTTCGAGGGATCTTCCTGCTGATCCTCCCCTATGGCTTCAAACTAGCCACAGGGTAGCAGGTCGCAGGCAGCCATCACCGCCTCCAAGTTTTGTAAAGTATACTCCTTTTGTTTACGGGAATCTTTCTGTCTCTCTTTCCTTCTGGGTTAGGGTGGGACAATTACAGTTGTGTTGTTGTATGTTGCTGCGTGTTCTTATTTTCAAAATATATGGTTTGGCCCTAAATTTTGTCTCTGGCCTGATTTGTGGCTCCATTCCAACGGTGATTAGATTCGTATCGCCAGGTTGAATCTATCTTTTGTGGGGGGGGACAGCCTTAGGCTTTAATTAATTGCTTAGGCTCCACAGCAATTGTTTACCTAAGTCTCCCAGGTAACACCTGTAACCCTCATTTTATGAGGAGTAAGGGGAAGTCAGAGGAAGAGTTCTCTGTTTCTAAATAAGTGCTGTGTAGGCAGCACCAAAACTCAAAATAAGCTATTTCAAAATAAGCAACGCAATTGACGTAGTTCAATTTGCATGGCTTATTTTGAGCTAAGCCCTTCTGCACCCTTATTATTATTATTATTATTATTACTATTATTAATCCTCTTCGCTCCTGATGGAGCATAAGGCGCCAACGAATCTTCTCCAGCCTTCACAGTCCTGACAAAGCTGGCTGACTTCTTCCCAGGTCGTGCTCTTCCTTTTCATGTCCTCCTCCACAGTCCTCCTCCAGGTGCCCAACGGCCTCCCTCTTTTACGCTTTCCAGGTGGAGTCCATCTGAGTGCCATATGAGGGAGTCTTGTTTCGCTCATCCGAAGGACATGCCCCAGCCATCTCCAGCGTCTCTGCTTGATCTCGTCCACAACATTGTTGATGCCAGTGCGCTGGCTTATCTCCTTGTTGGTAACATGCTGTTCCCAGCGGACTCTGAGGATCTGACAAGGCACCATCCTTCAAAACCTCTGAGTCTGCTCTCAATCTTCTTGTTAGTCCTCCAAGTCTCTACAGCATACAGCAGGACTGAGCGCACATTCGACCTATAGATCTTCAGTTTAGTCCTGGTCTGCAACAGTGACGACTTCCAAATGTTGTTAAGCTTTTGGAAGGCTTGTGCTGCCAGGGCAATTCTAGTGGAGATCTCTTTGTCGATGTTGCTGTCCGCCGAGATGTAACTGCTGAGATACCTGAAGTCATTTACTTCCTCTATCTCTTCACCCATGACGGTGGTTTTATCGGTGTTAGTTGTCCTCAGTTTCATCACTTTGGACTTGCCAGGGTGAATTCTGAGACCAACGCTTCTGGCTGTCCGGTCAACAATGTCGGTCTTTTCTTGGATGTCCTGCTGATCATGCGCGAGAAGCGCCAGGTCATCTGCGAAGTCGCAGTCCTCAAGCCGAACAGTCGGTCCCCATAGCACTCCCCTTGATCTGCCCTCAGTGGCTCTGCGCATCACCCAGTCGATTACCACAAGGAAGATAACAGGTGAGATTACACAGCCCTGTCTGACCCCTGTCTTCACGTGAAACCAGTCACTCTGCTGTCCTTCATGTCGCACACAGCATTGATTCTCAGCATACAGGACCCTCAGGATGTTAATGACCTTCTCAGGGAACCCGTATGCTTGTAGAATCCTCCAGAGTGAGGGGTGGTGGATGCTATCAAACGCCTTCTCAAAATCGATGAAGTTAATGTAGAGAGAAGAGTTCCACTCTATTGACTGCTCCACTATGGTGCGTAGGACGAAGATCTGGTCCGTGCACGACCTTCCACTTCTGAAGCCAGCCTGTTCTTCCCTGAGGATTTTCTCAATGCCCTTTTGCATTCTTTGTAGCAGGACTCTACAGAAAATCTTTCCTGGCACAGACAGCAGATTAATGCCTCTCCATTTCCTGCAGATGGACAGATCGCCTTTTTTGGGTAACTTCACAATGATGCCCTTCTTCCAGGCCTCCGGTACCCTCTCTTCTTCCCAGACCCTGTTGAAGAGACCCTTCAGAGCTTGTGCGCTTGCCTTGGGGTCTGCCTTAAGCATTTCAGCAGTGATCTGGTCTTCCCCGGGCGCTCTGTTGCCCTTCGTCTGTTTGATAGCGTCCACTGTCCCCAGCTCACTGATGTCCCCACATTCCATGTCTACTTGGAGGTTCATACTTCTAATGTCAGCTTCTTCCTCTGGGTCTGGTCTGTTGAGAGTCTCCCTGAAGTGTTCCGTCCACCTGCTGAGCTGTTCTTTTGCTGTCACCAGCATTTTCCCGTTCTTGTCTCTTACTACAGTAGACTTGTTGGTAAAGTCTCCTATAAGAGTCTTGGTGATCTTGTACACTGTCCTAGTATCACCTCTGTCTGCTGCTGACTGGGCCTCCATGGCAATATTGTCCACATACGCTCTCTTATCTCTTCGTACACTTCTCTTCACGGCAACGTTTAGGTCCCTGTAGACCTGTACAGCTGTTATTTTATCTTCGTCACTGCCTGCAAGTGTGCGCTGTTTAACCGCCTTTCTGTTCTCAATGAGCTGCCATGTAGCATCTGAAATCCACTCCCTTCTCTGTTTCTTCTTGTACCCCAGTACAATCTTGCTGGTTTCCAGGTATACCTTCTGGATCTCCTCACAGTGGATATTAATATCATCTGCTATCAGGTCTTCGAGTAGGCTGAATCTGTTGGACAGCTCTAGAGTGAACTGGATCTTCACTGTTGGATGTTTTAGTCTACTGGAGTCAAAGAGCTGGCCACCAGTCTTTCTGTCTGTCCTTTCCAGCCATTTCAGCTTGAGCTGCAGCTTACAAAGAAGAAGATGATGATCGCTGTTGGCATTTGCTCCTCTCAGTGCTCGGACATCTCTCATGGATCTTCTCCACTTCTGGTTGATAGCAATGTGATCAATTTGGTTACAAGTCCTTCTATCTGGAGATATCCAGGTCAACTTATGTATTGACTTATGTTGAAAGACAGTGCCTCCTATGACCAACCAGACCATTCTCCAGACACAAATCTACAAAATGCTGTCCATTATCGTTTCTTTCGCCGACACCCTCTGGGCCCATGCAGGATTCGTAGCCTTCATTATCCGACCCGACTTTTGCATTCAGATCCCCCACTACGATCAAAACGTCGTGGCGAGATGTCTTGTCTATCTGATCTTGCAGGTTGCTATAGAATAAGTCCTTCTTCTCCTCTGTAGCTTGTTCGGTGAGTGCATAGCATTGAATAATGGTGGTTTTGGCGTATCTGGAAAAGAATCTTGCTCTGATGATACGAGAGTTGACTGGTTCCCATCCCAGAAGGCTCTTCTTAGCCTGAATATCCATGATGATGCCAACCCCTTCTTGATGCTGTCCATCTGACCTTCCAGAGTAACAGACAGTCTCCCCTGAACCAAGTGTTAGCATCCCTGAGTCAGTCCATATCATTTCACTAATGCCCAAAATATTGATCTTGTACCTGGACATTTCTCTCACCACCTGTGCTGTTTTCCCAGTCTCGTACATGGTTCTTACGTTCCATGCTGCCACTCTCACTTGTTGCTTGGGTCTCGCTAGGGACTGTATCGGAGCAGAGACTTCCTTTCAGCTTTCATTTCTGCTCGTCATGCTAGGCGTTGCTGCCTTGATCATCAGCTGATCACCCCTTTAATGGCTTTTTAAAGTTTTCGTTGGCGTTTCTGTAGCAAGAGGGTTTTTTTTACGTAGTGGGTTGCTAGCCCAACGTACAACCCTCCTCCTTTCACATCCTGGACTTGGGACTCTGCCGTTGCCTGGTCCCAAGTCCAGGATGTGAAAGGAGGAGGGTTGTACGTCAGGCTAGCAACCCACTCCGTAAAAAAAACTCTTGCTACAGAAACGTCAACAAAAACTTTAAACTTCTGCATCCTTAGGGTCCTTTAAATCTGTGATGCCCCCTGATTATAGAGTGCTAGAAATCTCTGTTTTTCATTTTTTTAAGACAAGTGTCTAAACCTTCTTTTTGCAAAGTTAAGCTCTGATCCTGGAGAGCACTTAACCACATTCATTGGAATTCAGTGGGACTACTGATGAGTACTGATGCCTACTGATGAAAAAACAAAAGGAAAAACTATGTAGCACTTTAAAGACGAAAAAACCCTGTTTTTGCAAGATCAGACTAACACAGCTACCTCTCTACTGATGAAACTGAGTATGTACCTAAGCGCTCTGCTGGATCAAGGCTCTAAAACGTAAACTGACTTATAGTGATTGCTAGAGTAGAAAGTTTACCGCTGACAGATTTCAGAAGACACAGACTATTCATGGTATTCTTACTGAGATGTGGGACTGGCCTTTGCATATAATAAAAATTTCTGAAATGGATCTTCCATTTTGGAGGGAACATCAGATCAGTTTGAAGCTGTTGGTGGTGATGCTGACAGTACCACCATTAATGAAGCTACAGCTACAACATGTTCCCTCTCTGTTGCTGGCCAGCTGTCTGCAGGTACAGGCGTCCTATCTTCAACTGGTAGTGTGGCCTGTGGCCACAATAAGGAATTGAGCACTGTGGGAGTTTAGGTGGTCGAATGGATCCCAGCACAGATCTGAAAGCAAGAGACTCCTGTTCTCTCATCTATGGTCTGACATTGACTCTGTGACTTTAACCAAATTTGCATAGATAAAATTTTCCAACAATGCCCATTCATTCTGGGTACTAGCCCTTATCCTTAGAATTGCTTAATACCCATAATTCCAAATGACCTCACTAGGAACTGGGAGCTCTCTCTCTCTGAAAACCAATCCTTAAGGTGTGTCAAATTAGGCACCCAATATTAGTGGACACTTTTGAAAATGAAGACATGATGCTTTCTGAATCTCCCCATCTGTAAAATGAGGATGACATTTCCCTCTTTACTTCCCAGAATGATTGTGTTAATTAGTTAGGCTATATTTAAATTCAGCAGAATGTAAAATCCTAGTGATACAAAGACCACTCACTCAGCTTATTCAGATATTTGTTCCTTAAAATTTTTTCTGTATTTTGGACATAGATTTGAATGTCTGAGCTCTTCTTCTCCTGCAGCTGGCAGCCCATTCTATTTCTTATTTAAAAAGGAGGCAGCTAAGGATGCTTTGCTTATCTTCTCAACAAACCCAAGATTGATGCTGGGCACAGGACTCCTTTAGCTTTTGAGGGAGGAGAAGCAAAAACTATTTTGCAGATTTACCCTGTAGAGAATATGGGGGATAGTAGTATTATGATGATTGTGTGTGCCTCGATTTACCTGTTCATTGTTACAGTGCTGGCCGTAGATGGAGCTCTCCACACAGAAAGGAAGAAAAGTGGATGATGATACCTGATAAACCTTAAAGCCTGCGGCTCAAAAAAGACAATTCATGGGCCAATTTTTCTGAAGTCTCACTTTTGTTAGGTTCTCGCTAGCAAAGTCATGGAAAGGGGAAGAAACTGGCAGCAAATAGAGATGAAGGCATGTGGCTCTGTTAAAAGCAGACCTGAAACACACTGGAAGATGAGGAGGATGCAGGCTGCCTGATGACCGATGCTTTTGTAACCCACACACTTAGGGTATGTCTAGACTACATGCCTCTGCCGACAGAGGCATGTAAAATAGGCTACCTGACATAGTCAATGAAGCGGGGATTTAAATATCCCCCGGCTTCATTAAAATAAAAATGGCTGCTGTGCTGTACTGGCTCAGCTGATCGTTGGCACAGCGTGCAAGTCAAGACGCGGATCGGTCAACAAGGGAAGCCTTTGTCGACCGCTCCCTTATGCCTCGTGAAACTATGTCGGGTAGTCTATTTTACATGTCTCTGTCGGCAGAGGCATGTAGTCTAGACATACCCTAAGTGTGTGCGTATGTGAAACGAGGCATAAGGGAGCAGTCAACAAAGGCTTCCCTTGTCGACCACTCTGTGTCTTCACTCGCATGCTGTGCTGACGATCAGCTGAGCCGGCACAGCGCGGCGGCCATTTTATTTTAATGAAGCCAGGGATATTTAAATCCCCGCTTCATTGACTATGTCTGGTAGCCTATTTTACATGCCTCTGTCAGCAGAGGCATGTAGTCTAGACATGCCCCTAGTGTGGTTCACTGTCCCATGCAGTGGCACCTAGACCACAGCAACAGCTAAGAACAAGAGACCTCTAAGCATGGGCTGAGAGCCAGCTGGCTTTTAGCTCAAAGAGTAGAAGCTCTCATACTAAGCTCCAGAAGTCCCAAGTTCAAATCTGCCTGGTGGTGTTACACTTTGTCATCCCAGCTCCCTGGGACAAATAGGAGCTATGCAAACATTCAAGGAGAGGGTGAGTGGGTTAGAAAGATCGATTCAGCTGGATTGTTTATTGTCTAAAGATTTGTTTCTCTGAATACCTTGATTCTGAATAAATAATACTTTGCTTCATGAAACCTGATTGGTCACTGTAATTACCACTTGATAAAGGTCCTGAAGAGGAGGACCTTGGACCGGGGTCACATACATTCAGACATGCTGAGACATTCATAGTTGGTGAACAGGATAGCTGCAGCTCAGCACTTGGTCTCAGAGAAGCACTGCAGGGTCCCACCCTGAGAGATGAAAGCAATGAGATCCATCACCTGGGTGGGATAACACTCCAAAGGAGATGCAGCTAGCCTGGGAACTGTGACATACCCAAAGTACTAAGGCTGGTTCCACAGAGGTAGAACCAGTCCCTCAGTGGAGTAAATATGCGTAGCTGTGCAAGCTTATACCTGCTTAGGTTAGATTATACAGAGGAAAGTCATCCACGCTTCCAATAATTATTTGAACCAAATCAAATAATAAGAAATTTGTGAAACACGCAGAGAGCACTAAAGAGGAAATGGCATCAAACATTTCACTGCAAAAGGACAAAAGTTCTTCAGTTACATTCTCAACCTCCTGAAAAATACCTTCCCTTCTGAATGCACAAATGTCTATATTTATTGAATATGGCAAAGGAGCCAAGAGGAAACACTAACAAAAGCGTAAAGATGACTAAGCCACTACTAGTCAAGGATTCCATACAAGGAGTCATATCGTAAGATCACAGAATCCACACAGAAAAAAGAAAATGAGACAACTGCTAGGGGAAAAATACCCATGGGGAATAAGATATATCTTACACAGTTGCATGACAATATTTACTGAAAAAGCAAACTAGTGAAAGAGCTACCCTTTAGTTGAGTCATAATCCAGAGAAAATGTGCAATCCACAATGAAGGACATAATGAAACAATGTAATTAGCTTTCTTTAAAAAAGAACTAGTGGGGTAACTACATTCTATTTACATAAGCAGAACACAGTTTAAGTAAAGAAATATTTTTTTAAGTGAACACAAATTCTTGGAGTTGAATATCTAGTCTTGGTCTCTTGTCTTTACATAATATTGGTCATTGTCATGTTTAGTTCAGAGTGATGCTGCAAGTTCCTCTCTTTCCAGAGTACTAAATGGTTCTTAATTAGTAATTTGTTGAAAAGGATTACATATAATCTAAATTGAAAGAGAAAGTAATAGAGCTGGAAAATGTCATGCTATATTAAAATGAGCAAATGTAGCTTCCCACAAATATTTTGTGTATTCCTTTTTCACAAACTTTACTTTTCTAGTCTATCAGCTCCTGAAGTTCTTACTGCTAATCACCAGGGCCCACTTACTTTATGTATAGGTTTGTCCTTACCTAGCTTTTAGTGGGAAATGGAATGTACATTTTGGTTGCTTACTTGCCTTTATATGCCTTTTTATTGCATAGACTTGCTATGATGGGACTTATGTAAAACTGAAAACCAAGCACATAATTTTAATATCTTAAAGTCCTTTCTTCAAGTTTGAGTCATAACTCAAATCAAGGAACGTAAATGATTGATAAAATAAGGTGGTTCAACATAATAAAGCCTCTATTTAATGGATGCGTGTCATGTTTTATTCAGAGATTTTTATGGAATGTACTTGGAAGACTTGAACGAACAGTCTTCAGGGCAAGTTTGACAAAATTGGTATTCATCAGGGCAAACACGTCATGCCACACTGACTAATGTGATTGATTCAGCTCTAGTCCTATCTGTTTCTTTTTACAAATTTATTAATTCAAAGTGGATTGTTTCATACCTGAAGAATAACACCCTGCCCTGTTGATTTAATGCACCAGAATTTTTCCAGTGGCTCCAAAACATCTTTCCTAGAAACTTTAAGGTCTGTCAAGGATGCACACTAATCTCCAATAAAAACTGTCTTTTGAATATAAGGATTCATGTTTTATCTTTTAGAGTGAGGATTTAAGCTAGGGTTTTAAAAAGCATATCAGTAAGTTCGGAGCACAAATTACAGTGACAATTGATGGGACATGCACTCCCAAGTCATTTATTTATTTCTGAAAGTGCCAACCTAAGGCCCTGAATACTACAAGTTCCTGTCCATCTCCGCTGAAGTCAACGGCACTGTATTTGAGCACAGGATTTTGCCAACACAGAACCAGTAACAGACCTGGACATTTATGACAAAAAAATCCCATAACTTCCCTATCTCCAGACTTCAGCATCTTCTTACAGTGTTGTAACTTCTGGAACTAATAGCAGGTTTCTGCTTGTTCCTTCTCCCGCCCCTGCCAAAAGCCTAGCTAATGGCAGTGGCTATCAACAAAGTGAGAAAGGTCTAGGCAGTAATCAGATGGATGGGAAAGAAATGTGATATTTCTACTGTGCTGTAAAGCAAATTTCCTTTCTATGGGTCTGAAGCAAAGCCTTCTGTAGTCAACAGGAACATAGGCTTTATGGCCCCATCCTTAATATAAAAGTCTTTGAACATGGACTTTGATACCCATGCAGATCCCTGTAGATCAGGGTCTTCATGTCCCAGTCACCACACACCAGAAATTACAAATAAGGAATTTGGAAACATGTGAAACCTTGCCTGTGTGTCTTTATTGTTGAGATATCAGCAGAGGTGAAAGTAAACTGGTGCTCCGAGGTACGCAACTTCAGCAAGAGATGGCTGAGCTGCTGCAAAAGCCAGCAGGGACATGGGTTGCAATAAGACAGTACCCGTAAGAAATTTTAAGTTACTTTTACCGCTGGATACCAGTTCTGAATATATAACATTGTTTCCTTAGGGTTCTTTTTCAGAAATTTCCTTTGCTGTTTTACTTCTAGGGCTTTTTCTGGACAGTTCATGGTACAGATACATTTTTTGAGGAAAATGTTCTTTACATCTGATATCTTTTTTCATTCTATTCCATAAATGACTGTAAAGTTTATATAGTTTGGGAACAAAAACACAATATAATCTTTGTTACCAGCCTGGACACTCGCATTGCTGATTGGGAAAAGGTGTGACACTATACGGTAGCTCATCTCGTTTCTTTTTGTTTGCTGTGCTAAATGGAAAACATTGCCAAACATGGTGAAAGAAGCAGTGATTCTGGAGAGTACCCTGCCCTAAAAAGAAGAATCAGGAATTCCTGAACTCTCTACCAATACTTGTTATTAGGTTAGTTGCTTCCATCAGAAGGGAGGAAAATCATGCTAGCAGTACTTGTCTATCATGAGGCTGCTCTACTGGGGGGAAAAAGCTTGCAGCATCAAACTTCAGTACATAACAAAAGTTGAAATTCTTTCAATATACAAGTGATGCAAGAGATTGACTGGATCAGAAATTGATACGTTCACTTCTCAGCTAAAGTCACATCATGGTGACTGTCCCTTTAAGCAACAATGGGTCTTGCCTCATCAACACTTATTTTCTCCTTCTGAGGAGGTGAGCTAAGCACATGTCACATGACAGGTAAGTCATGTGAGAAAAAAATTATTTGGGGGGTGAAGACAAAACCAGAAGCCTCTGTAGCACGAAAGGGGTAGAGAGAGGGTAGACAGCCTGGAGAGGAGCATGGCAGGGGAAAGTGTCCCTGACTGAGGCTCAGCCTAAAAAGGAGGACTGTGGACTGACTCCCTTAACAGAAGAGAAGGATCTGAGTGTCCTATAAAGTTCAACTGGAAGCTCAAGGAAGGCAGGTTAGGGGCTGATATTCAGAGGAGAAGTGGTCTCTCCAGGTCAGGGTTGAGGCACACTGGCTGTCCAAGGTTGGGAACCTAGCACTGCCACTGTCTGTGTTACACCTGTTCTGAACATAAAGGAAACTTCAGCTTCTCCTATCAATACGGGTGCTTCACCTTTCAAACACACGTCATTTCACATACGAACAAATTGCCTAAGGAGGCTGTGGAAGCTCCTTTGCTGGAGATTTTCAAGGGGAGGCTGGATAGTCATCTGTCTTGGATGGTGAAGACCTAACAAATCCTGCATCTTAGCAGGGAGTTAGACTGCCTATCTAACCCTATGCTTTGATGACAAATCTTGACCATTTCCACAAGGGCATGGAGAGTTGCTCCTGCTAGGAACTAGTGTGATTCTGCTCCGCAGAAGGGCTGTACTCAAGAGTGTGTACACAACTGCTGAACTCAAGCTCTACTGGGATCCTGGTGTGCAGGGACTGTGGGAGGGGCAGGGCTGATGGTACCTCCCTTTGCAGATCTGCTAGATATTCTCTACTCCTGCACGAGGGGAAAAGAGGTAAGGACATGAAGGACTGACGAGGCTATTCCAGCTTTGAGATTAAAAGAGCAGCCACAAGGTAGTTCCACTATTACCTCATGGCTTGGAAAGGAGGAATATTTTCCTGCTCCCTCCCTAAGGGAATGCCCCCAATCCACAGCCCTGTGGTGGGGTTTGGATTTGGAACTTGAATCGTTTTGTCAAAAAGGCATATTCTAAATTGGCTGATGACGACTGACAGTTGAGCTATTATAGAACAGCAGCTGCATGAGTAGAACACCAATGCTTCACTTCCTGAATACAAATTTGGAAAAGAATTTAAAATGTCTTTCACTATTTTAACAGTAACCCAGATCCATTCTTATACCAAGAACAGCCACCTGGATTCCCAAAATGTTTCTACAGTCGTACTAACAGCCTGACTGAAAACACTTGCCCTTCTATATATACACAATACCCAGGGGGCAATCTGTGCCATCCCACTTATGTAGTCCAATTTAGATCAATGTCCAGGTCAATCAGAGTAGAGCTGGCCCAAAGATCTTCAACTACAGCTGCTGTCATGCCTTATAATTAACATTCTAGTAGCAAAGTAACTAGTAGCAAAGTAACCATAACAGTGCATTTGTGAACTGCTAAATTCATGGTAACATGTATTCCTGATTAAACTGGTGTCATGATGAAGAATATGGAGACCAATGGTATTAAAAAGATAAAGCTTAAAGAGAAAATTGCTGCAGCAATATGGTTTTTTGTTGTTTTTAAAAACTCCACTCTTATAATCAGTTGTGTAAATGAGACACCAGAACCATGGAAAGTGTGATTATAGCATGGCAAGGAGAGGAGAAAAAGATTATTTCTGCACTAAGAACATCACTGAAAATAGGCTCACACTGGGGATGAAGATAATTTCATGATGGATTCTTTTGTTAGTAGTCCCAAGGGTTGCCTCTGATCTTCCACATATACAGAAGAAATTCCACAATTAAATTGTTTTCCACAATTAAAAAACATTTAATTATTTTAAAAGAAAAGACATCCCAAAGCTGCAGATATAAGTTTTATATAAAGGTGGAATTGCAGTTATGTGCAAAGGTGTTTGAGACAGAGAAAAATACAGAACCTATTACTTTGTGGCTCTTAACAGACATTGGTTTAAAAGAAAAATAGTTATCTGAACTATCATACCAACATACATCTTCCTGAAAATATTCTGCATGGCATGAAAATAGGTTGAGCAGACTATATTGGAGTCAATCATCATACATGTTGGGCCAGATCCACTCCTGGTGTAAATCAGAATATCTCTATAGACTTTAATGGCACTACACTGATTTATACCAGCAGAGGATCTAGCTCACCATCATCTCTAGCCCATAAAGATGCACAAGAAATCTTCCCTCTTTTGAGCTTCTGTGCAGTCTGTTGCTAGCCAAGTTTCTAGACTGAGAGGGAGACTAGTGAGAGGGTGGTAGGGACCAAGACACCACACTCGCTACCCTGGATAACACAAATAGCTCAAACAGAGGAAGCACATGCTCTACACTTTCAAGGGTATAGCAGTCTGCATGCTTCCATGCTGTCATATGCCAGGTTGCTTTGGTGAGTTTCCATTGGGGCTGCCTATTTCCCATCACCTCTTCTCTAAGCTCAGGAGGTTTCAAGAAAAGGTGCCTTGGAATTGCAATTTCAAAACTGAACATGAATGTTTCTTTGATTAACATAAAGACAGACAGGGGCCTAGGGCCACCTTGTGTGACAGAACCTGCCTTCCTCCTCCAAGCGGTGTAGAACTCTACATTCTCTTGGCCAGCTCAATTTGTGCACAATCCAGCTTCCAGCCCTTGCCATGTGGCCAGGTGTTACAAAGACTGCAGCTTTGTTGAAGGAATGAGAATGTGAACAATATGTAGTACTTCATGTTGCTGGGTGGAAGAATTTGCTCCAGTGTGTCCTCATGCTCATTTACTTTCTCTGTCAGCCAGCCAAAACTGTCCCTTATGGCATTGATCCCCGAGAACATGCCTGGGTACAGGAGACTCCAAAAGACTAGCTGTACATTCCCTGAAGCTTTGGGCTAGCCTTTGATCTTATTGCTCTTGTCTTTACTGTAAGCATTCGCCCAAATAACCTACTACTCAAGGGCCCCTCATTACCATGTACACCAGTTATGGGAGTGTTAAAGTTAACTATGTTCCACACAGGATAGGGTGTGCCCTCATTTTGGCAAATAGCTTATCTCAAAAATGACTCAGGAAATTAGAGGTTACAGAGAGTCATTTTCATTTAAGGAAGGCATCCCACAGCCTTTTAAGTGGCCTGCATTATTTGTGCATTTTCATCTTTTCCTCATAGATTGTGTTCCAGATTTCGGCATTGACAGTTTGAGAGTTATACCCATTACCTAGAAAATTTTTCTTCTTTTCTGTCTATTGTGTAGTACACTGTGTATTATCTGCCTGCCCAGGACCTCACAACCCAAGGGTATCTGCATTTCAGTAGTGCAGGTGTAAGTAGTCTGTGAATCACTTTAGGATGCTTCAGGATGAAAGGGCCCATAGAGGGATGTAAAATATGATCACCAAAATATTACTGACTGCACCAGACTTAAGTGGCAGACACTAGGAATTCTTTATCCATGAAAATATAAGTGTCATTCCACTCCAGCCACTGATGGATTTTGTTTATAACAGTGATGGACACAGGTTATCATAGGTTTTCACATGTTCTTCTTGGAGGGAATTCATATTTATGATGAGAATTTCTGAGAGCACTTGCAGGGTGTTTGTGTTTAATGAGACATTTCTCTTTTACTGTGAGTTAGAACATTTATTTTATGGAGCATTTCACAGAGAGCAGCTCATTGATGATTGGCATTTTATAACCTCCTCCCCCACTAACCAGAGAGAGATAACAAGGTCCCTTGCATAGAGCTCTTAGTGAGACCCTGGTTAAAGGGTTTAAGGCTGCATTTTTAAAGGAGCCTAAGTAGTCAGGCAGACAACTCCTACTTAAAATCAGTGGGAGTTGTCTGACTAACTCCTTTTAGGCTCCTTCAAAATATCTCAGCCTGAATAAATGAGGACACACTATTGGTCTTAAATGAGCCCCCAGTATGAGGTTTAAAACAGATAGACAAACTACAATCTTAATTCAAGCATTATAATAGATAGCCACTGCATACCTAACCCCATATCTTTCTGTGCTTACAGATTCCTGTTCTTTGAATAGTGACCTAGTAATGTGATCTGGCCACTGGATACCATGAGGGCATGTATGAAATAAAATTTACAAAACAAAATATTACAAGTACTGAATTATATGCCAAGCACTGCTCTCACATAGTACTATGAAAAAACCCCAGCACACATACATTTTACTGTTGAATTTCCCTTCCTCACCAGGAGTAAAAAAATGCTAATGCTTAACTTTTCATTTTCATGCTGTCTCTCAGAATTTGTAAGCCAAGGTGATTGTTGATCAATACTATCATTTTTATGCAGGCGGTGATAGACAATAGCATTTATTTCCCTTTAAAACCTGCATCTTCTGATTAAGTGGATGGGTTAGTGTGGAGGCTGTCTGAGAAAACAGATCTAGATTCATTATAGGTAGGGCCCTGCTAAATCCACAGCCATGAAAAAACACATCACAGGTCATGCAATATGTTTTCCCCCCATAATATCTGGTCTTTTGTGTACCTTTATCCTATATCATACAGATTTTATGAGGGAGACCAGTATTTCTCAAATTGTGGTCTTGACCCAAAAGGGAGCTGAAGAGGAGTCACATTTTCAGGGATGGGGTGAAGGTTGTGATATTGCCACCCCTAGTTCTGAGCAGCCAGAGAGTGGCAGCTGCTGACTGAGGACCCAGTTCTTCAGGCATCAATGCAGAAGTAAGGACAGCAGTACCATATTATTCTTTCCACACTTTTGTGTTGCCTATGGCAACAGCTCTTTCTTCACAGCTTCTGGCCAGCATCCACTGCTCTACAGCTTTGAAGGCAGCACTGGAACCAGCAGCAGTGTGAAAGTATAAGTAGCGGTATCAACCCCCAATACCTCTCCCACACACACAATAAGCTTGGGACATCTCCCCGACTTTTTTTGGGAGGAGGTGAGGACCCCTACAATTACAACTGTGAAATTTCAGATTCAAATAGATGAAATCAGGAAAATCCTATGACTGAGAAACTGACCAGGAATTAGGTTGTGCCCTTATAGGGCAACAGGTTTGCCCTTCACAGAAATGCTGAAGAGAAGCTGCTTTTAGAGAGCAAAATATTTCTGAATTGACACTTCAGAATAGATCACTGGCCTACCAATGTGTATTTTGACTTTGGCCATCTACTGCTCCTTTACCATAAAGAAATGGTTTTCAACCTGTGGTCTGTGGGCCCCTCAGTATCTGCAGATTATGTCTAAGGGATCCACAAAGGTTGTTATTAAACACAACAGTGGTTTTCAATCTGGGGTCTGCTGACTCTATTGAGGTCCATACTTCTATTTTAAATTCTCTGGAGGACCACGAATGAAAAAAAGGTTGTAAACAACCTTCATAAAGTATCTTCAAAAATTTTCATTTGAATCTCTAGATGCACTTGTTCTTTAAAAACCATCCACTCAAATCAAGTGCCTAAATATTAAAACTATGTGAAATTAACAATTTCTCACTTTGCAATTGTTCCCACAATAACATAGTATTTTATATTTGTGAATCTGAACAAAGGAGAAAGGTCAACATCCCTTCAAAAAACATAGCTTGTTGAGGGACAGAGGCCAGATAGTATTGCTATTAATACTGATGGACAACATTCAAGTGGAAATCTCTGCTGGTCACTAAATCATCCCCATTCTCATTCACATACACACCAACTTAGTAAGATCAAAGTCACACTAATAGCACACATCACCCAGGGCTTTTTTTTTTTTTTTAATCAGGTTTGATTTGTAAACCATTAATCAAAACTAGGTTCTGTAAAAGCTAAAAATCTCTCTTGTCCTCAAAACCTTATTGTAGAACCCTGGCATATCTCTGCCCTGATATTCTAACAGAGGAGAAGCCAGAATTAACTCATGCCCATGAGCCATATTTCTCAGATCTTGGCTCGGGTTAATGCAGATGGCATTATGTGAGTCAATGGGACTATTCACATGAGTAAAGCAAGAAGGACCACCTCAAAATATCCCAAGATTTGGTTCCACATGAAAACACCTACTCATCTCTGTTTGGCATTATGGGCACAACTATATCCTTTCATGTTCTAGCAAATCTCTTGCAGTAAAGGAAAATTTTTTTGTTAAGGTAGGAAGGGAACTTGTTTTTCTCCCTCTCTTGCTTTTGAAAGTTCTGATTATTGCCTTGACAGACACAGACACAGACACAGACACAGACACACACACACAAAGAAATTCAACAGTACTATTCATCTTGACAGGAAAATGTTATCCTCTGAAAACAGAAAAAAATGGCATTAATGCAAGAGAAGATTACACCTCTCAACAGGCTTCCTAAAAAGTCTCTCTCAGCAATATGCTAGAATATACCTTACACTCTCCATAAACACAGTGTCTCAAATTGAAATTATCCAATGTAGAAAAATTGTAACATAATATTCTATCATCTTGAAATTTAATAATCCATAGTAACCTTTTGAACACCACTTTTAAAAATTACTTTCAATCTCTCTCTCATCTGAAAGCACAAAATGATTTTTTTCTACATCAGAGTTGCATGTTTATGGAATCTATCCCACCAGATGTCATCAAAACCTATCCCAGAGATGTGACAATAAAGCTGTACTTGTAAAAATGCCTTTTCTGTCCACAAACAGCCTTACACACACAAAAAACAGAAAAACAAAAACCCACAACAAATGTTCTATAGCATTAACCTCAAATTTCAAGTAGTTTCATTCCACCAAATAAGACACAGTTGAAAGTTAATGGGAGTTGGTAAACCTAACTGCTCTTGGTACCTTTGAAAACCTCTACCTTCTTTTATATATATTGACCCTTTTCTCTTTCAAAAATGGTCCTGTTTTTTTCTCCTCCACTGGATCTCTACAGCATCCATATTGTGCTTTTGCCATAGAGACACATTATGATAATACACACAGTGCTTTCCAGCTTAGAAACTATCTGTAGAGATGTTTAACTAGGGTAAACCACCAGAAGACTACAGAAATTTTGACATAGTATTCATTCAAAGACTCCATACATTTCCCATGAACCGTTTTTATCATGCAGCCTCTATTCATCTAAAAGAGCACAAACCACCACAATCCATTGGAGTACTTTACACTGATTTCTCCATCCACAGTTTGAAGAATGCCTCCCAAATCTTACAAGCATGTCTAGATATATAGACTAGTGGGCCTAACACAACAGAGAGTCCCAGTCCTGACTAGGATGTCTTCTGCTACTTGGACACAAACTATCAACCATAACTAGACACTAGTCAAAATACTTCAACCAGCTCTACCTGCAGCCATTGCAAAATAGTGCTAAGGATTACAGATTTTGTCAAACAATGTAAAATGAATGTCTAAATGTCTACTTTTGCCCTTCTGCTGGGACTTTAAATATTTCCATAAGATTTTCATGTTATTATTTGATTTTCATTTTTTTACTTTTAAAAATAAGTATTTTTAGGAAAAGATGAATGCACATTTGAAAAGAGTTTTGAAAAAATATTACCATATTGTCTCCAATCCACAGAGGGAGGCAAATTCAGCCACAGGATAAGGTTGTTCAGTTGATTTAAATAAGATGGCAGTGAATGGGACCCTTTCTGGTTGTACCACACCTGAGAAAGAAAACAGATATTACATGAAAGATGGCCTGAACCAGAACCCCAGATCCAAATACCCTGGGATATTAGTGAATTTCAAATGCAACATTATGTAAGATTCCAGGAGGTAGGTGCTTCTCTGCAGAGCAGTATACATGGGATAGGGTGTTCTGGGTGGAACAGAATCAAATGAGCTGTAGAGTTCCTTTGGTGGGTTACAATGATTGTCAGCTTTATTTATTCAGGGCTCTCCATCCAACTAGCAACAAAGGAAGAGAACTCTTGGGTTAATGGATTACCTAAACTAGACCCTTGCATCATGTCAGGTCAAATACACATGAAATACATAACTCTCCTATTTGTGCTGAAAAGGTAACATTAATTGGTTTAATCTGAAACCCAGTGGGAGAATTTAGAAAACAGTAAAACTTTGAGATACTTTTTAGTGTTGAGATTTCAAAATGAGATATGCAAGCAATAGAAAAACAACAATCAGAGCTAAAATGTGCTCTGACCTTTATGCTCAAGAAGAATAGGGTGGGACAGGAGAACTCAAAGGCCAGGACTACATGAAACTAACGATGCTAGTCATTCCATATGAGGCACTGAGGGGTGAGGTCAATAACTCATCCATACCTATTCAACAGAAAAAGCATGAATAATATTGCCCTTAATGGGTGCTGAAACATGCTCCTCCCTTGCACAATGAGAGACTCTGGGAGGCACTGTCCCAGAGCTTAGGCACAATACCTTCTTGAACAATGCAGGTCTACACTACTGTTATCTTTATGGAACAATCTAGCACAGTTAGCACTTGTTTCTGACTGGGTGCATCTACACTGTACTCTAAACTCAAAATAAGGTACACAATTTGGTGCATCTATACAGTGCAAAATTTTGAAATAAAGTGCTATTTCAAACCATCCCTTTCCCTCATGCAATGAGGTTTACAGGAATGGTGACACAGTGCATCTGTTATTTCGAAAAATATTTTGAAATAATGGGTGTGTTCTTTGGACGTGGGTAGCTATTTCGGGATTCATCTCGTATCCCAAAATAGCCTTGCAGTGTAGAAGTACCCTCACAGCCTGACCAATATGCCTCAGCCTTTAATAGAATTACCACTTAAGGGTGAGAAAACAGCATAATCTCCATGCCCTGTCAGATGATACCAACAAAAAATGGTGATGAACTCCATTTATAGTTGAATTTGCTGATGAATACCTGTCTACAGGAACTAGGCTGACCTTCTTCAACTCATTGCACATGGGCAACCACGCAGACATGGAGTACAGAACTATGCAGATCAGAGAATTGTTATTAACAAAAGGATCTCATTTTTGGAGGGGAAAATAATTTGCATCGCTCTAGGATATAGCTAGCTCTTGTGACCGTAAAGAATTATAAACTGAGGATTGTTTTCTGGCTCTTAGGATTCTTCTGTGTTCCAGTTTGAGACCGTAACAACTATGTAATCAGCAGGGTAGCTACTAATGGTTCAAAAAGAGAGTAAAATAGACACAGAACAGGCCCTGGGCCTCCCATATAAAAATGCAGGAATAGTCTTCAGATATTCAACTTCAAGGCCTCTGCCATTCCTGGTCACCTGTGCAACCACGTGCCAGCACTGAATCAAAACCTTACTAGCAAGTGGAGCCAATTCCCCAATACACCATCCCATTTCTTCCTCTATCTGTTCTTTTAAAAACTTTGAAATAAGAATGTTAAACATACATAATGGAATCCATGGCAATTATGCACATTGTAAAGACAAAAAGAAGCAATTACAAAAAACAATAATGTAAGATTCTGCTGACATATCCTCAGTTAATTGGAGGCAGGGGAGAGGTCTCAATAAGTAGTCACAGAATATCCTAGTAAATGTCATAATTTAACCAAAATTATAAGGAAATCAAAAAATGACAATATAGCATTGTCTGTAACAAGAAATTTAGAAGTCCTGACCAATAATTAGAATCACTGCATCTTCAGTGTATTTGCAGCATTCTACATCCCAGAGTGCGATATAATTATGTAACTGAGTCAGGCCATCAGGAAATAACTAACTTAAAGCAGAATATTTAATCATTTATAATCTGGCAAAAAGGAAAAAAAGTCGTTGATGTTACCTTCATCAAAAGATGCATCTAGTTCTTTTTCAAGAGACTGACTACAAATAATTTTGAATCAAGTGACCACAACATTGAAAATGAGATACTGGCACTTAACTCCATTCAAAAAAAACATGCAGCTATGCTAGACAAAACACTGCCATGTGTACAGTATGTTTTATGGTGAGAGAAAAGAGTGGGGAGGAATCTGCAGATTAAACTTGGTTTTCTAATTGGGTCTGGTATGCAAAGCACTGGAAAGTCTCCCTTCCAACACAGGACCAGTTTTAATGCTCAAGTGTGGTAGGACCTAGTCACAGGAAGTAAACATGACTAAGGGCTTAAGAGTGGAACTAAAGAGATCTGGGCCCAAGTCCCATCTCTGTAACTTCCTCTTCCTGCTTAATCTTGTCTTATTGTGTCTGACTTCCTGTGTGACTATAGATTAATTGAGTTATCCACATACCTCAGTTCCCCATCTCTACAAGGAATATTTTAAGAACTCTGAGGTGCTTGGATATTACAATGATAAGGGTCATAAAAGTACCATGTTAGATGTGTGTTCATAGATACACATATTTTGCTATGCATCTTTATTTCTGCAACTACCACAAAGGGAACAAAGTAGTGGTTTGAAATGCTTTGAAGGTCAGCACATATTTTGCCAAGGTTAGTGCACATGTTCTCCACTGACAGGGATGGTCTCCACAGATAGAAAGAGTTAATATCCAGGAGAGTTCCTAAGAGATCTATGTCCCAATAATGCTATTACCATCTATGTCTTCTTCTATGCCAAGTGTTCTTAAATGTTTATATTTTATTTGGCTCATTAAAAGTTGTGTCAGTCTCTTTCCTTCTTGAATATCTATGAGTAAAATACATCCCTAGAGGAATTCTGCATTGAGAAAAGCAGTTGGCTATTCCTTAGATTAATGCTATCAAATTGTGAATGTATAACATTTTATCCTACTATCATCTGACAAATTTCTCTCTCAGTGGGAATTTTTTCCCCCCTCCAAGTTAGAATTACCTTGTGAATAGGCATAGATCACCACTCTGGGATATAATCAATTTCTGATTGTCTCAGCTCCATGAATATGTGACAACTTTGTGAGGTCAAACTAGAAAAAAGGCCTGTGCTTAGTTACAGACCACAACAAGAACTCAAACTGGCTTTAAGGGTCCTTAGGTTTTTCAGATAATTTAATACAATAAGTTATAGACATGTCTGAATACAAATCTTAGCACTTATTTAGCACCAATGGATCGACCGCCACCATTGCTTCCTCATTGGATCAAGGTAGGCCTGGAAGCAGTTCTTTGCTTCAGTTTCCCTCTTAATGAGGCTTCTTTAAAAAACTCCACACAAGATTTCACAAGTCCAATGACAACAGCCCTCTCTGGGGTCTGATTTTATTCACCTAAAATTCACCAATGGAAGAAAGCTTTCCACCTCATCCTTAAGCTGGGCACCGACTCTCATCCCTGAGTGCTGACTTTCTCTGCTGTCTGAGCAGCAGGAGAAGATGCAAGGCCTGACTTGCCTTTAGGCCTTCTCTCCCAAAAGAAATCACATTTCTATACAGGCTTTCTAACCAGTCACACTCTTCAAAGCAGAAGTGTCCCTTCCTCAAATCAGGGACCACTGCAGAAAACTCCCTTTTTGCCTCTT
Organism: Rafetus swinhoei; assembly: GCA_019425775.1. Classification (NCBI taxonomy): domain Eukaryota; kingdom Metazoa; phylum Chordata; order Testudines; family Trionychidae; genus Rafetus; species Rafetus swinhoei. The sequence continues at coordinate 158,874,308 of CM033424.1, forward strand.
CTTGAGCATCCTCCTCTTCCTGCAGCTTGAACGGTTTGACCCTAATAAGGTGTGTCTCCTTAGTAACGTGAATTAGCTTGCCTCAGGCCTCTGACCCTTAAAAGGGCAAGCCACCTTGCTGCAAGACCTTTATAGGTCAGATTACAGATAGAGACAATGAACACACAACACAAATGAGGAAGGGCAGGGCAGGAGAACAAGATGAGCTGCTGAGTTCTGCTACATGCTACTATTCCATGATAGTCATCTTTGACTGTTGAATGCCATAGTTTTTTTTCCAATATGTTTGGTATGTGATGCATACTGTGGGTGTCTTTTTGTTACATACCCGGAACAAGAGGCATTCAAGGTGCTAGCTACCTTCCATGTTTTGGCTGGGTATTGTTAAAATTGGGAGTGGAAAGCTAGTTGTCATGCACATCCTGCAGCGGAGAGGAATAATTTGAGAAGGACTCAGAGGTTTTCTGCAGTGTAATGAATTGTACAGTAAGTCTCTTCATATGCAAATTTCCCATTTTCATTCAGGAAAGGCTATGTAAATGGTACATTCGCTGTCTTGTGAACAGGCCCGAAAGGTCAAAGTAAAAGACTGGTCATTAATTATTGAAAGGTTAATGCAATAATTTGACACTACATCAGTCGAAAACCACTTCAAGGAGGTAGTTTAGATAACACAGTGCCCTTTATAAGTCTAATGCACTATTATGTTGTCTCTGAAAAATGAAGCTTACTCACGAACCATACGGCTATAATTTATCCTTGTGCTGATGACAGGTATAGTAGACACCAAAGATCAAAACAAAAAACGAAAAGAAAAACAGCAGCCAGAGACACACATTATATTGTAGCCATCTGGACTAATTATGCATTGATCAGGTCCAAGACCTGAAAGCTGCAAGAAATTTGGAGGAACATAAATAAAGTTAAGATACTGTCACAGGTATTTTTAGCAATATAGGTAGGATCTCTCTGGTCTGGGACTCTCTGGTATGAGAACATCCATGGCAGAACTGTACCCTTAAACATAAAGAATCCTGCTGGACCATGGATATTGCCAGACCAGAGACCCATGGGGCCAAGAGCACAGTCAGGGCTGGCAGCTGGAAGCTGGGCAGGGGCACAGTTAAGGGCTAAGACCAGGAGCAGGGCTGGGAGTGTGGCCGGTGCTGGTGACTGGGAGCACCATTGGCAGGCGGGAGGGAGCCCAGCACTAAGGAGGCTGGAGTGACAAATGGTAAAGTGGTGTAGGATGGCAGGGGATGGCGAGAGGCAGTACAGACTTTTGTTCCAACTCTGGGGAGAGACGCTGCTCTGGCAGGCCTGGGCATCTGCAGCAGCAGCCCCTGGGCAGACCCACCTAGCTGCTCCAGTGGCCCAAAGGACCACCGTTCTGGCAGCCCTGTAGCTGGCCAGTAGCTGCTGCTCTAGTGGACTCAGGGATGACTGCAGCAGTTGCTTCAATCTCATATCTGTTCCTGGGGTAGGTTCTGAGCCACCCCAACCCCTCAGTGCTTCAGCCGCAGGGCTACTGTTCTGGTGTCCCTGGGGCTGATAGCTCCAGCCCTGTCACTACAGAAGTCTGGAAGTCACTTAAAGTCATAGAATCTGTGACCTCCATGGCAGAATTGTACCCCTAAACATAAATAATCATAAGGAAAATGCAAATAGGCATGTGCGGGGGGTTTTATGGACAAATGTAGATGTCAAAGGTGCCAAACAAAACTTCAGCTGATAAGGGTATCTCCATGTCCCATTTTAATAAGTAACCTTCGGCCCCTGCTGGAAATTTGGGGCTAGGCTTTGGTAAATGGTTCCACCTCTACTTTGTTTACAAGAAACAAAAACGTTTTTATCCACTTTCTAACCAACCCATGTACAATGTTTAAGGTCAGGGCTTCTTTCTGTCCAGCTCCAGTTTAACTCTCAAAGGTCATCTCCCTTAACATACATTGCAACTCACTTCTTCAGTGCCCTTCATTTCAACGAAAGAAGAAAACGGAAGTCAGTCACAGAGACCCTGAAACACACCTTGGAGACTGCTATTCCTCTTCATGTTGCTGGACTCCCACTCTAGCAGTTCTCTGAACTGTTTTATGAGACTTAAAGACTGTTCAGATAGTTTGAAGAAAGTCTTACAACCAATGGAAAGACACTAAAATCTGCCAGACTGATAATTTCCACTGGACTCTAGATGCCATTCTACCTTCTATAGTATCCTCTCTGGAAATATTTTGAGTGACCTTCAAAGGGGCTTAAGAAAGGCCAAACTTGGTGGACGGTGGACTATTCCTTCGGTCCCTGCCTCTTCAGTCCCTTGGTTAATCAGGAAAATTGAAGTGGTGAGAAACAGTGAAAGACAGTATGATTTACTGGTTAAAAAATAAGTCTTGAAGCTGAGAAATCCGAGTGCTAAGCCACTGGCTTATGATGTGACCACATGCAAGCCATGTGAACCTCACCATGTTTCCATCTGTAAAAGGGAAATAATATATGCTCATATTTGTAAAGTATTTTAGAAGCATCTGATAAGAGCAAAGAATGATTTACTTGTTACTCTTGCAGTAACTACTCCACGCACCCACATCTTTACTTTTCTAAAAATCAATGAAATTGCTATGTATATTTTAGTTTGCTTGTTAAATAAAATAATATTGATCACAAGACTGAAATAGCCATCAACAAAACACAATTGATAGTTCACTTTACTTCAGTCAATTCCAAGATTGATTTTAGTAGGAATGGATGGGAAATAAAGAAAAAATTAGGCCAGTTATGAGGAAATAGTCTTAAAAGTGAGCTCACTTAGATTGTGAAACATTCTTCCAAGAGATGTGATGGAAATCCTCCATTTGAATTATTTACAACTGAAATGCACAAAGCATGGGGCAATGTAACAATACCAGACAGAGGAATTGACTATAAGATCTAGCAGGGGTTTTTTTAAGTTTTGCAAGGACACTAAAATTACACTATTATAGTCAAACCACAGAGTTACAAACACCTCAAGAATGGAGGCTGTTTGTAACACTGATATGTTTCTAACTCTGAACAAAACATTGTGGTTACTCTTTCAAAGATTTTCAACTGAACATGGACTTAATACAGCTTTTAACTATCTTAATGTATATGAAAGAAGCACAGAAACTATTTCTTTAGCTTGTCAAATTGTCTATTTAAACTTTCCCTTTTCTTAGTTTATGTTTAACACTGTTCTGTATTTTATTTGCCTTTTTAGTTTGGTCTCTGCTGCTACCCGATTATGTGCCTCCAATTCCAAATGAGATGTGTGGTTAACTGATCAGTTTGTAACTCTGAAGTTCTACTGTATGTGAAGTGCCAAGGAGTTAGGAACCTAAATACTTTGACACTGCAACATGGTTTGGACTCTGTGTGCATGTCTTACCTTAGTCAGAGGCTTAGAGTATGTTTTATTCAGTTTTAAGTCTTGAATTTCAGGGGATGTCTTCACTCCAAAAGACCAGCCTCCATATCTAGCAATAAAAAACAAAATGATAGGGAGCTGCCAGTAGCTTTCCTCTCTTAGCACTGGGAGAAACATTTTCTTGCAACATAGAATTCACAAATATTTTTACTATTATGTTTTACATTTTGAGTTAGAAGTACAACTTAGCCTCAACACAGGACTATGTAGCACTTTAAAGACTAACAAGATGGTTTATTAGATGATGAGCTTTGTGGCCAGACCCACTTCCTCAGATCAAATAGTGGAAGAAAATAGTCACAACCATATATACCAAAGGATACAATTAAAAAAATGAACACATATGAAAAGGACAAATCACATTTCAGCTTCCCCAATTATCACCTCTAATACCATTAGCTCACAGACATTTACCTTTCCCCACCTCTAATACCATTAGCTCACAGACATTTACCTTCCCCCCGCCCCCATCCCCCTTCTGTTCTGAAATGTGATTTGTCCTTTTCATATGTGTTCATTTTTTTAATTGTATCCTTTGGTATATATGGTTGTGACTATTTTCTTCCACTATTTGATCTGAGGAAGTGGGTCTGGCCCACGAAAGCTCATCATCTAATAAACCATCTTGTTAGTCTTTAAAGTGCTACATAGTCCTGTATTTTGTTTCAGCTACACCAGACTAACACAGCTACATTTCTATCACTAACTTAGCCTCATATACTCACCACATTTTTATTTGAAAAAGAAGTCTATCCACTGTTGAATTCTCTGAGTGCCTGGAAGTTAAGCCACTGACAGTGTGGCATCATGGAAGATGCACCAGTTCCAAAGTCAATTACCTCTGCACAGAGGAAGGGCAATCTAACTCCCTTTTGCCAATTTATGCAGTACATACATGTAATGTTGTCTGCAAGGACTCTCAAGCATGATCCCTTGATCAGCAGGAGGAAATGGGTGCAGGCATTCCTGACTACCCTGAGTTTGAAAAGATTGATGTGAGGGACCTCTATGTGGACAAGCCACCTGTCTTGAGTCATGAGGACATTTAGAAGAGTGTTCCCTCCAACAGGGGCTCTGAGGAGCAATGACAGGGAGGCTTTTGAAACGAGGGTCCCCTTGCAAATATTTGCTAGGTCTTGCTGCTAGTCTAGGAACTTTTTGATCCTGGGGGGTTATTGCAGATATTTGTCTAGTCTGTCTCTGGCTGGAAAAGGAACTGATCCACATCTTGAGACATTGCATGTGAAGCCTGGAATGTGGTATTACTGCTGTGCTTGCTGTCGTATGCTCCAGTGTAGGCAGTGTTGGGGCGTTGGCAGCAGTATCTGCCTGATATTTGTGGGCTGCTTTAAAGGGCCACTATGAATTTGGCCAAGAAAAAGGGAATCTGTGTTGTGATAGGAGAGCTCTGACCAGCATGAATTTTTGAGCTTTCACAAACCTGTTGACTGGTCAGAGGTCTAGTATGAGTCTCCCACCTTGCTTCCTCTGGGGTATTAGGAAACAGCAAAAGTAAAAACCTTTGCCTTGTAGATGCTGAGGTAGTGGATCTGTGTCTCACAAAGTATGAACAATCTCCAAGACCTATCTGTCTGATGTTATACATTCCCAGTACTGCAGAATGTTGCCAGATGGTAGGCAAATGAGCGGGAAGTGATGGTCAGTTGTAGCTCTTGGGCAGACTGGTCTATCATGCCCTGACCAACACATCAAAATTGGTGTTTGGAAGAGGATGGATGGGATGCAGAAGATTATGGGCCAGATAGTTTAGGTCCAGTATCACTGAGTCAGGTATCGAGAGGTGCATGATTTGGTGCTGGGACTGTGGGCTAACTTTCCTTTTTTGTCCTGTGCAGGTGCCCAGCAAGCAGACAGTGGCCCTAGAATCTTTTAGGGATTGAAGAGAGGAATCTGTCTTCTTTATGAAGAGCCTGGAGGCTTCAAAGGGAAGATCTTCAATGGTCAACTGCACCTCTTTAGGGAAATCCAATCGGGGTAGCCATGACATACGTTATATCAATCACTGCTGGGAAATGGATTGGGCTTCTGTATAAGCTACATTCAGAGCAGATTGTAGCATAATCTTGGCCACTAGCTGTTCATCCTGGATGACTGCTTTGAACTGGTCACAGTATGACTCAGAAAGCTGATCAATAAAGTTGCTCATTTTCAAACAGTTGACATCATAGTTCACCATTGGGGCTTGGTAACTGGCAATTGGAAATTGCAGAATGGCAGAGGAATAACTTTCCTCCCAAAGAGGTCAGACACTTCCAATCTCTTTCATAAGGAGTGGACCTCATACATTTACAACATCCACCATGATGAAGTTGGATGGAAGGTAGAAGGGGAGAAATTCCCTCACCCTAACTGTCACCTAATATTTTTATTGGCTTACTTGCACATAAGGCACCACTGATGCTAGGGTATGCTGTACAGTTTGTGGGGTCCATTAATATTTGAGAAGGCTATTTTAGAGGATAAGGAAGAGCACAGCATGTCAGGGAGCTTGTGATAGGTGAGATCATCTTGGTGCCTATAGTACTGAGGATACTGAGCATGCTGGAGATAGTTTACGGTTGGCTCAAGGTTTACTTTGGGACTTACTACTATTTTTATTGATGACTTGTGGAGGGGTCAGTGGCTCATTTATTTAATCCATGTTGTTGGGGGCTGAAGGGGAAGACTCATTCATGTCTACTAACTGACTCTCACTGTGGGTCCGGGGAGGTTGGAGGGCCGCCTCCATGATGACGATCTTCCACCTCAACTCCCTGTCCTTGAGAGGCCTGGATCTGAGCTGCTGGCAAAATACCACACTTCTGTGCAATATGACCGTCCCTGAGAAAGCATATGCACCAGCCTTGCTTATCTGCTACACAGATTGCTTCTTTGCAGGAGAGACATTTCATGAAGCCCAGTGAACTGAGCATATTCTGTGTGTGGGGAAGGGTTCCTGATGAAAAAGTGTGGGGGTAGGAGCAGGGAGTGAATAAAATCTTTTTGGGAAAAAAGTACTAAAAGAAGAAACTTCAAATAGGACTGGGGAGATTAACCATAGAAATGTAAAGGAAGATAATGGTCACAAACATGCTGCTAATAGCTCCATCTCTAGCCCGGGAAGTTGAAAAGGAACTGGGAAGGTTAGTCTGTATGCACTGGCTACCTTTGTGGCAGGACACAAGGAGAGAAAGCACATGTGTGGGCCTAACGGACATTGATATTGACATTCTCTGATCAGCAGTGCAGGGACACAGGCACACCTACAGCGGAAGATCCACGTGGATACTACTGGAAGAACAATGTTAAAGCTACCTTGCTTTGTCTGTAGGCATGATTAAGTATTCCTCCACATTGAAACCAGAGAGGTTGTAAAGGATGTGCCCTTCTCTGTTCTTCACGTACACAACAGACACATTGAAGCTTGGGCATTTCTGGAAAACAATATACATGAATCAGCAAAGTTTTTTTAAAAACCTTAGACACTGTTGTTTAGCCATGATTCTAAATTTACACTCAAACTTTACTGCCTTGTTTTTCAGCGGGATTGGCTTTTATAACTTTTCAACAAATTAGATATGGTTTATATGTGCACAGGACATCTGAAATCATGGTAGCTGTCATCAAATCACCTTCTATTTCTGCTGTAACCTTATCAGTCAACTTTGTTTTGCAAGCATCATTTTTATGCGTGCAATTTTGGTAAGGTTTACAGCAGTGAAAAGCCAATGAGACTTTTACAGTCACTATCATTCATCTGCTGAAGCTGAAAATAATAAAAAAAAAACCTCACAAAAAATACATTGATCAGATAACGAGGGGTACTGGGATTCAAATTCACATGATATATTTGATAGGAAATACTATACATAAAGATGTTTTTTAATGATTTATTAGAATTCTCTCCTTGGGTCAGAAAGTGGGAAGAAGATACAACGTTGTGGTGAATAAGGGGAATCCAATCTGGCATCCTGTAAGCTCATAAACCACTATCAATACCAAGATCTCTTCCTGAGAGGCTGACTTCATTTTCAAATGTGAGGAAATGAACTAAAAAATACTGTTCTAACCATTTGCAGGTTTCTAGCTTCCCTCAGGTGGGAGTGAAGAAACTACAGTCTTCCCACTCTAAAAGCAGGCCAACTTTCAGTTATACTGTACATTGTTTTGAATTTTAACACTAAATTGTATACATTGAGTTTGATTCCCATATTGTCTTTAAGACAAAGTTTCATATTCTGATGTAAGTTCAACTCCTCTGACTTGTGTTACCTCAACTGGAACTGCATGAGAATGTAGGAAGGCAAAATTTGGTCCTTAATATTGCTGGTACTGTTTGTAGTGTACATTGTATGCAGAGAACAGATCATTTCCATATAGACCGATTCTCCCCCACCCCAAAGCTTGAGCCCTATTATCTCCAGAACAAATAAGAATAAACTACAATAATAGAGGGTGAAAATGGGACTGAGATCTGTTAATTCTCATTACAATTATAAGAGTATTGTTGGATCCAAATAAGGGTTTGGAAATAGATGAGGAGAAATGTGCCCACAAATCCCCAGAGTGTTGATGTTCACAAGTGCTTAAGTTGAAAGACAAATGTTCCCATGTGCAGGTGTCAGCCACCTTTTGCATCCTTTGTGCTACCTTGCATAAAAGGACTGGCTCCTTCTAGTGTTTCACGGGGCCCCCCCTTCTAACCCTAAAAGGAGATGAGAGCAGTCCCAGCCTTCTCTGCACTGGCAAGTTGAGTTTGATAGCCATGAATCAAGTACTGCTAAGACAGGTTTGACACCCAGATCTTGGTTTTGTTGGGCTTCTCACATTCAGATTTATACAAAGTTATATCTGAAATGTCTGACAGCCATCTTTGGGAAAATGCATTTTAAAATAAGAGATTTGTTTCCTATACAATACCTTCACAATGATACATTTCTGGAAGATACGATAGTTTCACAAGGTTGACATCGTGACTACAAGTGTTCTGTTCACCTGCAGACTAATATTACTTTATACATCATTTCCCTGAAAACTTTAGAAAAATGAAGCCAAAGCAATACTGGAGAGAGAATGAACTCTCCAGTCATAATGAGGCCAATCTATTAGTTTCATTTTGTTAAGGAATGGAATAAAATATACCTGATGTTCTGTCATACACCCGCATGCACCCAAGAATTTCTGTAGTGAACTATGCTCAGTCTGCCAACATGAACTGTGGTTTCTACCAGAGCAAAAATAACAATAGGAACAATCATTAAAAGATAATTTTTTTATCTTTATATAATATTATTTATATAATATTTTATCTAAGAGTAGACGTCAAAATAATGACCAACATTTGCTGTATCTTGACCACTTCCACAATATTGGTTCCAAAACAATGGTTTATTGTTGTTCTATTAAATTGTGTCAATTTCATTCATCATGGATCAGTGTCATAACATCTGACACTTCCAACTTAGTGGCTTCTAACTTATTGCTTCAAACTTCTGACAGGTATGCAAATCAGGTACTTGCCTGAGCAAACAGCCAATTAGCTGTATACCAGGTTTTGGTATGAATAACACAGATGCAAGTAAAGGTACTTCCTCGACCCGGCATGTCAAACTTGGAAAACCTGACCTTCTATTTAATGAACATTGATGCAGCATAATGACACTTGCAGTTACTGAGTGTCACCAGCCTTCCTTCTTACTGACTTTGGACCTGATCCAAAGCCTGCTGAAATTAATTAAAAAGATTCCCACAGACTTCAATGGGACTTAGAAGCCTATTATGTATTTCAGTTAGAAGGCAGATCATTCATCAATGCAATGCATGAAATGCAAGGATGTACTACATGAAATAGGACATTGAAGATTTAATCTCAGAATTCCACACTATCCATTCTTTTACTTTTGGAGGCACATATATTCTATTAAACTTATATTTCATAAGGAACGATTAAATCCAGCACTTGACATCTAGTAAAGATTATTGAAATTCGAACCGCTATGCCATCAAGTGCCAGTAATGCCCCTCTGCCATGTATACTGGCCAAACCGGACAGGCTCTACAAGAAATGATTAATGGACACAAATCAGATATTCAAAAAGGTAACACACAGAAACCTGTTGGGGAACATTTTAACTTGCTGAGACACTCATTAATGGATCTCAAAGTTACCGTATTATTGCAAACCACTTTCAAAAAACAGCTTGAAAGGGAAGCTGCAGAACTTACATTTCATTTATAAGTTTGATACCTGCAACAGAGGTCTAAACAAAGACCTTGTGTGGATGGCCCACTACATTCCACATCCTAATGACATAAAAAAAACCAAGCACGGGGTACTGAAAAGCACTTAGTACCCACTCTATCAGCTTCATTTAGCAAGGACACTATTTTTTTCCTTTTCTCTATCCAACCTTCCCCAACCCCTTTCTCTTTTTCTGCTATTTATTTGGAAACAGGACCCCTTAACTCCATTGATCTGAAGAAGTGGGCTGTGCCCATGAAAGGTCATGATACCATCTACATTTTTGTTGGTCTCTAAGGTGCTGCAAGACTATTTGTTATTTTTTAAGTTTTTTCAGCTCATAGCTAATAACTGTTTAGTGAATAAATATTACATTAATATAAAATCTTACAAAGCACGAAATGTATGTATCAACTATTGATTCCCTCCCCTGTGCAGGAATCTCTGTATTAATGATTGTAATGATTAATGGAGCCACATAGTGTGCTAAAAAAAAAGTTGCATTGTTTGCACTTACACATCTTGTGTTGAATAGGTGCATGGGTGATCCTGGTCTGCAAAATCTCTCAGCAGCACATAAGAAAGGTTTCCTAAATCATCACTTTCAGTGCTGCTCAGCGGAAAGAAGGAATAAATAACAAGGTAATTAGAACTAAGGAAACACACATTCCTACTCATGAGGTAGAAATTGAGAAATAAATCTGTTCAAAACATCTGCCCTAGCTCAACATTCACAATATCTTTGAGACAGAAAATCGCAGTTGATTAAATCATTGATTAAAAACTAAACATTAAGTGTGAAGGAATTAAAAGTAAAGTTTACTACATGGAGCTTAACTCTGCCTATGCTACAGTTACGGGCATAACTCTCCACCAGTTGCCATAAAAAAAAGAAATATAAGACTTTCACATGTCATGTATAAGTTCAACAGTATAGACTTTGGCTTCATGATAGAACCTACATTTGCAGACCAAAGAAGCTTTGTACACAGTGCATACAGACCTAGTACACTAAGCAGAAATAAGCTAAAACAATGGCTATACACACATGTATGATTGTATGCACATGCCTACATTATATAAACACATTTTATGACCAAGCTTGAAATAGATTCAGTAGGGCCAATCCAGCCTGATCCAAAGCCCCTACTCTTTCACTTTGTGTCTTAAAACATACTAAGATGCATTTCTATTACTCAAATGTGCACAATTTACCTCTCATCATTATCTACAAAATTCAAATAAGTGACTAACATACATTTTTTATGGGATGAGCACCTCTCAAGACTTTTTTTTTTTTTAACAGCCACTATAAAATGTGAATTTGATTACTCTGCTTGGAGGAAAAAATCATATATAATCAAAAACAATGACCCTACTTCAAAGTTATTAATGATGATGAATGGGGTTTTTACCTAAAGAAGGATTCTGCATTGTCATAAAGGCCTGGCATCAACTTCAGTGAAGGATAATCAATAGCTAATGGCTTCACAGTAAACAAGGCCATTGCCATGGCAACAAAGAGGACAGGCAGCAGAACATTTGACAGAGTTCCTCTCCAGTCTCGCCTGGTGTGGTGAAACCGCTTCATTAAAAGGGCAGCAATCTGTGTGAGAACAAGCCTTGTTCCATGTACGCTCTGGGCATCCATGAGTGAGTTACCTGCCAGGAGACAAACAAACTTCTTCACAAACATGAACTGTCTTTTCTCTGAAGTCACGATTCCCATCTGATGCTAGGTGCTCAGAGAACAAGGGCGTCCTTTAAAAAATGTGTGTGTTTCTGTTTCTTTCTCTATTTACCTTGCTTGTGAAATATTTAGTCCCTATCAAGAATAAAAATAAAACAGCCATAACAACAAATGACGATGAAGCAATATTACAGGCCAAATCTTGCACTCATGACTCAGGCAAAAATAACTACTGTACTAAACTCCAGGATTGAAGTCAATGAGACTTTTGATTGAGTATGGACTATGGGGCAGTTGGAAGGAACTGGAACAGTAAAACCACAAACAATCCTGCTTATTATTTTCACTATAAGTCATTTTGTGTTTTCAAAGTGCTATACAAATATTCTCTCTAAAAATATCAACAGTTACCCACTAGTCTCTGAAGAAGGCAGCATAGAGATGTATTGCTCCACAGGGCGTAGAAAAGGTCTCAAGAATGTACAAACCTGGCCACCGCAACCCAGAAAAGATTGTGGAGCCTGCAGTAGTCTTTGGGATGGTGCAGCTTGCTCCCATGATGATTCCTAGGGAGACCAGCAGCTGTTGGGTATTTCTCTATTACCTGCCCTTACCATGAGGGAATCATGTCTGTGCTGACTCCCTGAATCTATCAGCCTTTGGAAACACAAGCATAACATTTCAGGCCTCTGCAGGCCTCATTCTCCCTCTACAGAAACAACAAGTGGTCCTCTGGCACCTTAGAGACTAACCAAAATATACAGAATCACGAGCTTTCATGGGCAAAACCCACTTCATCAAATGAATTGGAGAGAAAATAAAAGAAACCAAGAGACATATTTAACAGCAGCAGAAGTACCTGTCAGTTGTAGGGCCTATGTTACTGAGGCTATTTAAGTGGACTGCATGTGTCCCATACATGGCTTTTGATGCAGGAATGCAGATGTTAATGACAGGAGAAATTGGCTTTGTAATTCCCTAACCAATTAAAATCTTATACTCTACCATTTCCACTCCAATTCATCTGATGAATTGGGTTTTGCCCGTGAAAGCTTATGATTCTATAAATGTTGGTTAGCCTCTAAGGGTGTGTCTAGACTACATGGCTCCGTGAAATGAGGCTTACAGGATCTGATGACAAAGGGTTCTGGGGTCGGCTGATCCCTGTCTAGACTACCGCGCTGTGCCGACAATCAGCTGATCGGCACAGCGTGGCGGCCATTTTGATGTAAATGAAGCGGTGATTATTTAAATCGCCGCTTCATTTTGCTATGTCTAGTAAACTCATCTACATGGCTCCATCGACGGTACCACAAGGTACCACAGGACCACTCGTTTTTAAAGTTACAGAATAACACGGCTACCCCTCTGAGATTCTTCCTCCACAGGTTCGGGATAGCCACACACCACCCCCTGAATCCTCCAAGGGTCTTTCTGGAATGCTCAGTTCCTGCTCCACTGCATGCACACACACAATTGTTGGATTCACTATTCCCAAAGGAACAGTATACATCAGCTTCCAAGATTTAACTCAGGATCCTCACTCTCTCTAATTAACTCATAGCATTTAATTTACAGGCCCGTACGCAAGAATTTCTATGAGAGGTGCGAGCCTTGGGGGTAGTGCATGCCATGGGAGGGGATGGTGGCTGCCCCATCCTCGCCACGGCAGCCCAGCCCCACCTCTGGCCTCACTCCTGGGGGAGTGGGGATATCAGCCCCATCTTTCCCCCGGTCGGCCGGAGCACGGGGGAGGGAGGTTAGGGCAATTAGCTGATCCTGCCCTCTTCCACCAAGCCCAAGCATGGGGGAGAGAGGCTGGGTTAACACGCTGCCCCAGCCTCATGTTTACTTAGGGGATCCTGGGGGGTGCATTTGCACACTTTGCACCTCCCACCCCACGTAAGGCCAGATTTATACACATACACAAATCTGTTTATCATCAAGGAACAGAGATTCAAGTGACAGAATGTAAGACTATTGGAAACAAAGCAAAATCATAACATGCTTTCTCTTACAAGACAGCTTATCCCACATCCTTCTCTCAGCAGGCTGGCTGAACTCCTCCCTTTTCTTTCATAAGATCAAGCTGACTGACAGCTTGTCTTCATAGATGAAATGATAACCAAGGGATCATCCATTGCACACCACATATAGTTTGAAAAGTTCACTCTCACTCCTAAGCAGGATGACTCCTGCTGTTTTTGTTCTTTCCCCAAGCCTGCACAGCTTGTGGATTAACATCTTGTTCTGACTGTAAATGGATGCCCATGGCAAAACAACTTATACTTAATTTGCACATGACCAGCCATGTGTTATAAGTGTTCCTTCTTCCTTGCCTGCACTAAGGATGTGCATGAGTAGTTGATCAGTCAATTAACCGATAATCTTAGGCTTATCAATTAATCTAGGCAACTACTTTCATTCCCCCCCTCCTTGCTGCCTCTATATCAGAGGCAGTAAGGGGAGGTACGGGGACAGAGGAGGTTGTTGTGAAGCAGCCTCCACCCTCTGCGAGTCCAGGCCCACCGTGGTCAGGGGCTGCTGCCATGAAGCAGCCTCTATCTGAGGCAGTGCCGGTGCTGGCCATGGTCAGAGGCTGTTTCGGGGCAGCCTTCTACGCCCCTTTATAACCTTCCCCCAACAGCCTCTGTCCACGGGTAGCTCGGACCCCCCATGGACAGGGACTGCTGCCACCACTGATACAGAGGCAGCAGCAGGCAGCCTTTCCATGAGGGGAGCTGGTTTTGAAACTGGCTCCCCTCACAGACCGGCTCCCACCTGGCACCCCATGCTGATGCCTCAGAGAGAAGCAGCAGCGTGGGATAGCAGGGGGCTCCCCAGGAGTGGGGCCGGATTGCACTGGCTGCTGGCCTTGCTCCCAGGGACTATCAAATAGTCAACTAACTGTTAAGAATTCATCTGGTTAGTCACCTATTCACTGAACTGATAGCTAACATCCCTAGCCTCCACAAATATGAAAGAGAGAGCTGGGACCAACATCCCATCTCATCTTTGCTGCCTTTGGGGCTCTGTGCACAGCTTGGAGAGCGTGGAGTATACGTTTTTGTCAGGTCTTTGCACAAGCCATGAAAAGGTGTCATGTTCCCTTGGTTCCCTCCGTGCCTGTTATGATAGTCTTGACCTATGTGGACATCAAGCAACTGATTTAACTTCTGCTGAAATCAATGAGACTTTTTGAATTGGCTTTAATAGGAGCTGGACCACCTACCAAGAGAAAATATAACATCACAGGAATTAATGTATTCAGTTAATTTCCTTGCCAGTATAGGAATCTCCTGTATAATACATTTTCTAATGTTTTATCCAATCAAACTGATAGATCCAAATCCCATCTGTTGGATCTTCTACCTCTACCCTGTAGGAAAGTATTTCATATTCTATTAGAGCTCACTTAGCATAATTTTTCATGATGATCCCTTTTCTGGTTTCATCTCATTCAAAATTAAACCCCTGTGAATTTTATTGATTACTTCCTCTTCATTCTTCAAATTAATATCCTCCAAATACATGTAACACTATTAATATATCTTGTACCCTGATTAAGCTGTAAGTTAGCCAGATTCTCCGTATGTGTGTGCACGCATGCATGTTTTCAACTTTCTCTTTTGGTTAAAATACATTGATCTCTGGGATTGTTTTTTAATAGTAGGTATTTGTAATGTAGTAAGACTGAAAGACTTGTCTGCACTAGGGCTCAATAAGATCTAGGAAGAACAGTCATACCTAGTTAGACTTGTCCCTTTTATCTTGTATTCTGTATACTGAACTTTTCACAGCAGTTATTTCTGCACTAGATTTTATCCGTTGATTGTACGAGTGCTTTCAATTAGCCTCAAGGTCAACTGTCTCTTCCCTTTCATAGTTTCTTCTGGTGTACTGGAATTTTCTTCTTTAATTTTGATAGGTGACTACTCATACAGACATGGGGCATTGTTTTATTTAGAGAAACATCTCAGTTAAACATAAAATCATGGCAGTTGTAGAGGAAAAGGAAAAGCTTAGTGAATTAGTTTTGATACAGATAAGAGGAGATAATTGGACAGATGAAGATAAAGGCAAAATAAAAAAGCTAAATTTACTTTAAACCTTTGGATTCTGAAGAACATGAACAAAATTTAGTTCATATTCCCATACTATTTATCCTCAACGGAAGTCCATTAACCTGCATGGGACATTGCACAGAACTCAGCCAACGGGTTTCTTGTTACATTCAAAATTCTTCACATTTTGTCATAAGAAACTGCAGCATTAAAACCAAACTTATTCCTCAGGAAAAAGGGAAGAAAAACATAGTAGCAAATTAAGACAGGGATTTCAACAGAGAAGACAAAGGAATTGCAAAGACTGGATCAGAAGGTCCATATAGTACGGCATCCTGGCCAATAGTGACCAGCACCAGATGCTTCATGGGAAGGTATAAGGAGCCCCCCTTATGGCAATATGGGATAATTGATCACAGAGAAAAGACTCTTCATGATCCAAAACACTGAGATTGATGTAAACCCTAACACATTGTAGCATCTGCTCTATCAACAATCCAAAATTTTCCAATCTATCACCATATAATCATTTTTCCACATCTCCTAACCATTCTCACTGATATCTCCGAGCCCCCTCTACTTCTGCAATATGAACTTTGAGATGAGTGACCAGTACTGCACACACTGGTCCAGATGAGGGCGAATCACTGATTTATACAAATAGCATTAATCTTCTTTGTATTGTTCTCCATATCATTCTTTATACAATCTACAGTTATAGTTGCTTTTTATTACACCTAATAGGACTCCAGGAATGGGTAAACACAAGCTCACCCACAGCAAAAGGTCCTTTCTCCCAGGCTGTATATTAAATAAACGTCTATCTTGACCTCCTTTCCACAGTTATGACCAAAGCCTGTTCCTGAATTCCCAAGATATTAAATCACTTGGAAGATGAATAATTTGAATTTGATTTCTACATATATTTGAAAGTCACCCAGGCATGACCTGTTTTCTTCATTGACAATTTGCTTATACCTGGAATTCAGAGTCATTTTTATTTTGAAGTAATTCCCTACATCCCTTTTGTATACATGTCAGGAGGCATAAGTGAAGCACAAGCTTATGAGAATCAAGACTTATTCCACCGCTGGTAAAGTAATTCTAAAGAACAGAAAAGGAACAGCCAATCTCCCAATTATGAATTTAACTTTCATGCTGACAGTGTATAGAAATCTTCACATGAATAATTTAGCTGATAAAATTAAAATCTGACCCAACTGTTAGAAATTGTCTTACATGACTTATGAGTGCAATTATGTGCAAGAAGTGCAATTATGTCCACAATTAAATTGTGCTTCCCAATTCACAGAAATTCTCCCTTTGCATTTCAGAGAAGAATACTAGTGAATTTTAATTCAGGAAGCTACAAAAAAAGATACAAAGAAATCAACTTATTTCAATAAGTCCTGTAAGTTTTGGACTCCAGGAACTCAAATTTATAACTCATTCAAAAGTTTGGATGTTCCAGAGTTCTCAATGGTACCAGAGGTTCTGAAGTTCTCATTTAGGATATAAAATTGTGCTAAAATTAGTTAAAATAAATTTAAATTAATATACATTGTTTTTTCATCACAACAGAAGGAAGGAGGGTATCTAGTGGTTACAGCAGATGACTAGAACTCAAAGGTCCTACCTTCTGTTTTGAATGTGTAACTCATTCAACAGCAAGGCTAAATGACTTGCCCAAAGACCATCTCTGCATTTGTTTACCCAACTGTAAACCAAAGGTATTTATTTACATCACAAGTCTTGTGAAGATTTTCATAAAGTGTTTTCAGATTTTTGGATGAAAAGTGCTTTAACAAGGAAAGTATGAAATTCTTTCATCGGCCCTTGCAGCAACTCCCAGCCTTACCCCCTAATACACTGCCTGGGAGCCGGAGAGGCTCGAGCCCTTTCAATGTCTCTATTTAAAGGGCTCGTACCTTCCTCATGGCTCCCAGGCAACGTGGTAGCAGATGCCCAGCAGGTGCAAGCCCTTTAAATAGAAGCAGTTGAAAGGGCTTGAGCCTCCCCATTGGCCAGGGGCGGAATTTCAGATTTTGGTTGGGGGCAATGAGCTCTGCATGCCCTGATGGAGGAAGGGGGAAGAGAGTGAAAGCAGGGGGCAGATGAGGACAGCAGCTTCAGCAGTGTTACTGAGCATGCCCAGTAGCAAATGGGGGGGCGGATTCCATCTGCCCTTCCTCCATGCACATATCACCTCTTTCTAGGACTACTAAGGCACTGGAAAATTCTAGATTTTTTGGCAGACAACTTAGTAATTTGCTGACGGGAGCCCTGTATCTAATTCCTCTATAAAAGAAAGAAAATTTAAATAAATTAGAGACCCACTCAGCTCTAATATTAACATGTTCTAACATCTTATGGCAAGTCTCTTAAGGGAAACTGGTTAGCCTTAAAATTTTAATATATAGTCTTACTTTCTTACTGACTGGAGAGAGAGAGAGAGAGAGAGAGAGACACTGACTCACTCACTCTGTCAGGACTCCTGGGTTCTATCTCATCTCTGGGAGTGGAGTGGGGTCTAGTGGGTTACAGCAGGGGGAAAATATATTCACACTCTATAGATGATAAGAATTGCCAGACTGGGTCAAGACCAATGGTCCATCCAGCCCAGTATCCTGTTTTCTGACACTGTCCAGTGCCCGGTGTGTCAGAAGGCATGAACAGAACAAGTAATCATCAAATTACCCTCTTCTGCCCAGTGCCAGCTTCTGGCAAACAGAGGTTAGGGACACCATTCCTGCCCATCTTGGCTAGTAGCCATTGATGCACCTATCCTCCCTGAACTTATTTTGTTCTTATTGGAACTCTGTTACAGTTTGGGTCTTTCCACCATCTCCTGGGAAAGAGTTCCACAGGTGGCCTGTGAAGAAATAATTTGTTTTAAATCTGCTGCATATAAATTTAATTCTTGTGTTATGATAGTGAAGGAGTAAATAACATTTTCGTATTCTATTTTTCCACACCATTCATTATTTTCCAGACCCCTAACATTCCCTCATCCTTTAGTCCAGGTCTGGGCAAGAGCCTGTCAGGGAGCCGGCCAAGCTCTTTCATCCAGCCCGTGGCAGCTCCCGGCCCCCTAACACGTTGCCTGGAAGCCATTCTATTGAATGGGCTCTGCCTTCCCTGCGGCTGACAGGTAACGTTAGCAGCTACAGGGAAGCCACGAGCCCTTTAAAGAGAAGCAGTTGAAAAGGCTTGCGCCTCCTCGGTGGGCAGCAGCTCCCATGCAACGTGTTAGCAGTGGGGCCAAGAGCTGCGAGTCCTTTCAACTGCTTCTATTTAAAGGGCTTGTTCCTTCCAGGAGGTTGCTAAGGTGTGAGCCTTTTAAATAGCAGGAATGGAAAGGACTCACAGCTCCTGCTGGTCCCCTAATGCATTGCTTGGGAACCACAGAGAAGGTGTAAGACCTTTCAACTCCTGCTATTTAAAAGCCCCGCCCTTTCACCTGAGGCCCCACGCCTTCTGGGGCAGCCCACAACCACTTCAAAAATGTATGAAGTGGCCCTCCTTCAAAAATTATTTCCTACCCCTAATGTAGACAATCCCTAGTCTCCTGTTTGTCTAACATCCTCTGAAATATCTCCAATGATAGAGATTCCATAACCTCCCTTGGCAATTTATTCCAGTACTTAACCATCCCAGCAGTTAAGAAGGCTTTCCTAATGTCCAACCTAAAGCTCCCTTGCTGCAATTTAAGCCCAATGTTTCTTGTCCTATTCTCAAAAGTTAAGGGGAATTATTCTTCTCTTTCTGTCTTATAACAATCTTCTCTCTATATAAAAACTAGTATGTCCCCTCTCAGTCTTCTTTTCTCCAAACTAAAAATCACCCGTTTTGTCAATCTTCCCTCATAGGTCATGTTTTCTAGACCTTTAAGCATTTTAGTTGCTTTTCTCTGGGCCTTTTCCCATTTGTCCACATCTTTCCTGAAATGTGTCACCCAAAACTGGACACAATACTCCAGCTGAAGCCTAATCAGCATGAAGCAGAGTGGAAGAATTACTTCTCATACCTTGCAACATTCCTGCTAGTACAACCCAGAATGATTGTTTTGTTTGTTTGTTTTCAACAATATTATACTGTTAACTCATCTTTACCTTGTGGTCCACTATGATCTCCAGATCCCTTTCTGAAGTACTTCTTCCTAAGCAGCATTTCCCATTCTGTAGGGGAACTATGTAACTGATTATTCCTTCCTACATGAAGTACTTTGCATTTGTCCTTATTGAATTTCATCCTATTTATTTCAGACCATTTCTCAAGCTTGTCTAAAGTATTTTGAATCCTCTCATCTAAAGAACTTGTACTTCTTTCCAATTTGGCTTCATTTGCAAACTTTACATGTGTACTCTCTATGCTATTATCTAAATCACTGATAAAAATATTGAAGAGTCAAACCCAGAACTGATTCCTGCAGGACCCCTTTCAATTTGCCCTTCTAGCTTGACTGTAAACTATTGGTAACTACTGCCTGGGAATTTGTTAGCCAACCAGGTATGCACCCACTTTATAATAAAATAGGTCGCATTTCCCTAGTTTGCTCATGAGAAGCTCATCTGAGACAGTATCAAAAGCCTAAGTTAATATATACAATACCAACTACTTCCCTCCCCACATACCCTCCCATTCTCCAGGCTTGTTACCCTCTCAAAGAAAGCTGTTAGTTTGGCTTGACATTATTTGCTCTTGACAATAATGTAATAAGTAAGTCAGCATGGATTTATCTTCCAGCTGTTTCCATCATTATTTGCTCTATTATCTTTACAGGTACTGAAGTTAAACTGACTGATCTGTAATTCCCCAGGTTGTCCTTATTTTATAGATAGGTGCAATATTTGCCCTTTTCCAGTTGTCTAGAATCTCTCCAGTCTTCCACAACTTTTCAAAGAAAATAGCTAACAGCTCAGATATCTCTTCAGTCTGCTCCTTGAATGTTTTCTGATTTATTCCATCAGGTCCTGGTGACTTGAAGACATCTAACTTGTCTAAGTAACTGTAAGTAGTTATTTCCCTATTTAGCCTCTGATCCTCTCTCTTTTTTCACTGGAATTCCTTGTGTTAGACATCCAAGCACTACTAATCTTTTTGGTGAGAGCTGAAACAAAAAAGGTCATTTAGCACTTCTGTCATTTTCACATTTTCTATTATTATCACCCCCAATGCTTGAGTAGTTCCATGCATAGAAACTCTACCATGGAAGGCATAAGCTACAAGCTAAAACTTGAATGTATTTGAATTTGCAGGAAATAGAAACTGACTAAAACTTACAACTGTTATATGGGAAAATATTTTCAAAATGTTTCAAGGCAAAATGAAAACTTTTGTTGCATTTCATTTGAAATACTTCAGACTCAAAGCGTCACTGAATTTCAAGTCAGAAGAAACCACCAACTCGTCTGATATTTAGTATATCACAAGACACCAGCACCATCCAGCACACCAATGCTAAATCCAGCAAGCAAAATTAGCCCAAAATATTACAGCCCACAAGCGATTATACTTTTATGTACCAGATTAAAGAATTTGAAACAAATTTATTTGAGAAGTTTATTCAAAACAATTCATTTTTGTTTTAGGATGTGTCCTCCAGAAAATGTTGATTTCAATTAAACCTATTTTTCAACGGGAAAATTTTCCAGATGAAAAATTTCAGCCAGCTGTGGAACTGAGCTATATATTTGTGTCCCTCTGCAAACAAGCTCTCCATGGAGCTTAAGATTCATGCACAGAAGAAGAGAGGCAGCTTGGGGGAAGGAGGCGTGACCAGAGCTTGTGAATTACAGTAGTTGAACCTGGATAGCAGGCACAGAGTAATTCAGTGCAATTCCAGGACCTGGTGGAAGGGAATTTTCCTACCTCCAACCGACCGCAGATTGACTTAGCCCATTGTTTCAGGCATTGGGCAGAGGATTTCCTTTATGTATGTAAGGCATTCAAATAGCTTAAGATATCATATATTAGGTATTTTATCACATAGACCATAAGAACTGAGTCTGGGACACCACGGTTATCGCCATCATCATCTGATAAACAAGTGGCTGAGAAACAGTATAGCGTGCACCAAAACACACACAAAAAGATGGGCTTCATTAGCGAAATCTTTCTGGCAATTTTTTTCGACATTTCTAGGTATCCAGTTGCAGCAATTCTCAAAGCTCTGCGGAGAGAGGAAATCTCTTCATTTACATGCCACAGACCCTTCACTGCTTTTGGAGGAACAGGTTTGACTCAGCCCATCACTTACTATTCATAAGGAGGAATTTATTGTTAGGCTTTTGTTACCTTCAAACTTACTCATATGGGGCTAACTTTACACAGCCTACCTCAGTAGTTACAAATAGATCAGGGTTTCTCTTAACTGAGGCTGCTAGATCTTACAAGACCTTTCCTGTCAAAAAAATCCACCAACATTGAAGCCACCCTAGGCATTGATGCCACACCACACTCCCATTCCAGCAATATTTACAAAAAAGTATAGCAGGAGTTGCATTTAGTTCTATGCTACAGTGTTTGGGCTGACAGAGCTTAGGATGATAGTAGCAATATACCTAGCCAATGTGTGATTGGGAGCAAGCACCTCATGGCTCTCTCAAAGGTGGATCAATGGCTTGTGGGAGAATCAGGGATTGGTCCTGCCTTGGGCAGGGGGCTGGACTTGATGACCTCCTGAGGTCTCTTCCAGCTCTATGATTCTATGATCCTTACCCATAGGCAAAATACATAATTGTGTAGGGCACCTGAATATCTGGGGCACCACTGGGTCTGAATGTCCACCCATCTACCTCTTCCTATTCCTGTTCTGTGGCTTTGCTTCCTCCAGAGAGATCTAATTAATTTACAAGTGAAAAAGCCTGCCAGAAGCAGAATACTGAACCTGTGAGTCATCCAAGTGATAATGAAGCCATTTAACAGGTGTTAGCCAATCTTAGGTATGTAATGTCCATTTCTGAATTTACTATGTTAGTTCACAGGACCATAGTTTAAAATCTGCTTTAAAAATATTTCATTCGTGTTAATGAAGATTATAAAAACACAGCTCTAAAAAAATCTTCATCCTCCCTTGGCTGACATTGAGTATTTGGGCACCAATTTAATAGTACTGTGTAGGGCCTCATAAATCCTGAAGATGTCCCTGGAGAGAACAGACATCTGACTGTTATCAGCTGCAGGGAAGGATAAGGTTGAGCCTTCAGGGTGGTAAGAAAAGTAAAATGAGGATGGGTGTACAGACAGACACACCTGTTCACCTCTCACCTCCAACAAGAAGTGTATTTTTAATGTTTCTTTCTGGGATTTTCCTACACTAATGACAGACATGTATCCAAACTACAATATCTAAATCCAGACTCTGTGTTTGGGATTAATGTTTAGGTTTGTCTCCGAAGGTAAACATATTGCAAAGTTCCATACAAAATAGATATTGAATGCTGATTTTAAAATTCTGCTAATACATTCTAAAGACAAAAAAAAGCCACAAGAATCACAGCCTGTCCCCTATTGTGGCTTTTATTTCAATTCCATATACCACACCATGTAACACTCTGAGAAATTTATAGAACACAACTCACGATCAATCTGTCAATGTGTGATCAAATAAATGAGGCACACATTCTTTGTTCTGCTTGCTGGAAAAAAAGCAGGTAAGTAAGCAATTTTCCAGTTGTCATGCATCTGTGATTCAAATGGCATGCGGTTGTTACAAACATTTCACCACTGATTCAAAAACGCACTACTCCTCTCACACACACAGCAATGACAATGGCCACAATGTTAATGGCATCAGCTTCTCCTGCCTTTTGGGAGATTATTTTGGGAGAGATAACTAACTAATGGATAATCCATTGTACATTGCATTGTATCTTGAGACTGTTGGCTAAACAATATTTGGAGTCTCAGCTGCACCTGGATCAGGGAGTTGGCTACATAACCACTGCTGACACACATTAAGCTCTGTGTTATTGATGTACATGTGGGATCACAACTTCAAAGTGAGTGGGAGATGCACACACATTTTCATAAGCAGTATGAATAATATCAAAAATAAGAAAAAATATGCTCTGGCAATCCTTCAGTATAGGCTACTGAAGCACCATTAACATTGCCAACCTCTGTCTGACTTTCTGTGAAAGTGTAAAATCAGACAAAGGAAGTCTCAACAGACAAGCTGCTTTCCAGATGGTCACCCATGGATGTACCAGGTGAATCCTCAATCTTCTTAATTGGAAAACTAACATACTAAGCATATCAGGAATATGCAGTCAAACGAAATGTGCATGCCTTTCAATTAATTCATTTCAGGATACTTTTTAGACATCACCACCACTAGAGTATGTTATACAATTTAGCTTTGAAATTTTATAAAGAGCTGTGCTAATGAAAAGTTAAAGCAGGAATTTATTCAAACACACACTCTTCTGAAAATGTTATTGGACAAAATTCCTTTCCCCCATTCATTCTGATAACTCACTAGGCTGGATTAATCCAATAGCTGCAAATAGCAACATAGATTTTAATTAACTGAACCTACAGTTTTATTATCTCATAAGGTTCTCTCTGATGTGTGTGGTACATCTACGTAGGTCAGATAAACAGAGAAAATGATGTGTAGTCAGAGACAGAACTGTGCTCATCATGCATAAAATCTCACTTATGCAGAGATCCCAGATAAGATTTATGCACTATACAAGTGCAACTTAATCCCTATTTGGAAGGTCAAACATGTGTGGCACAGATCATGATAACAATCAGTTAAACACAAGATCATTCCATGAACAGTCAGGAACAGAACCCAGGACTCTAACGTGGTAGACCTAAATCCTGTCTGCTGGACTCTCTGCCTTTCAATATTTATTCTCCCTCCAACCACTAAACCAGATTCTTTTCCCAGAGCCTGGGATATCAAGCTGGGATTCCTGACCGTATGTTCTGCATTAGGAAACAGTTGTGGAACCCCCTGGAAAAGTGTGGCTTAAGTCTTCCTCTAGTGCATGAACTAAGTAATGGCTAGCAACTACTACTGTAGTTCAAGCAGTGACGATCCACCCTTCTCCAGGGTGGGGGCGGGTGTGTGTGTGTGAAATCTGTTAGGTAGGCCAGGTCTACACGACCAGCGCTGCTGCAATTGATGCTGCGGTATCAATATCGTGGGTCTGGTGAAGACTTGCTAAGTAAATGGCAGAGTGCTCTCCTGTCAGTTCTGGTACTCCAGCTCTTTGAGAAGAGTAAGAGAACTCAATGGGAGAACATCTCCCATTGACAAAAGGTTTTTTCATGCCTCCACTTCATCTAGTTAAAAAACAAAACAAACCACATTCTCATATACCAAAAATTACTCCCAAAAACAATGGGAGTAAGCAATGCTTACTGGGGAAAAAAAAATCAAGTTTCAGGGTGGGCATGAGTTATTTTAGCTGAAGTTTTGTTTTATTATTTTCTTTTGAGAAATCTGTAATCAAATGGAATTGCAGTTTTTGATGGAGGTACTATCAACCCTAGCCACAGTCTTGTTAGCACAACTCTACAACATAATTAGTTGCGTTTTATGTATGGTAGTTAATCATTAGATAGTTATGCATTAGATGAGACAAAACATCAATGATTCACCATCACAGCTCTTTCATTAGCCATTGTATAAACTATTTCAGAAGTAAAAATTCTTTTAATTAGCACTCTGTATTCTTAGCAGTATTTTTCCTACTGTACAAGAAAACATGACAGTACTTCAGCTTCAGATACACCTGATTAATTGAATGCATCTGAATTTCTTGTTAAGTACCTACTTAAAGTTTTAATATGCGTGTATGTATGCACACACACACAAATATATGTAAAAATGTTAATTGATCTTAAATTTCATGGGCTTTTCAGTTATGTTCAATGCTGTAGTATTCAAAATGTCCCACTAATATTCATTATTATTTTTAGTTCTTGTATTCAAGTGGTAGAAATTATCTTCAGAACAACCATCTGAGGTAGGATGGTTTTATCTCAATTTTATATGGGGAACTGAGGCAGAGTGTTAAATTATATCTCAATTGAAAACTTCTTCCAAAAACTAATTTTTTTTCCTTATCTGAGTTTACAAAGACCATACATACACTGTAATGTACTACAGTAGACTTCCGATAATCCGGAACCTATGGGACATAGGTGGTGCGGATTATCAGATATGCCGGACTATCAGGAGGTACTATAAGCTGGTTATATATATACTGTATACATTATATACTGTATATAAAGTGTTCTTAACCCTTTTTATTGTACATACTGTATACAGTATACTGTAATGTTTTAGTTTTTAAGCCTTTTTTACCCTTTTTGCTCAGTTCAGCTGCTGCCGCTGTTACCTTGTGACTCATTTTTTGCCGAAGCTCACTCACTAGGTTCTTGCCATTTTGATGCCGGACTATCAGGAGTGCCGGACTATTGGATGCCGGACTATTGGAGTTTTACTGTATGTCTTTAACGTTGCTATTTCTTTCAATAATACATATGTAATGTTTACAAAATCTAATTTTTTATGTTTATAACAATTAAAAATAAATTGTTTAGTCTGAGTAGCTGCAACCTGGATATATCACATGTATATTTCCCTTTTACTATGGTATATTCAAATTTAGTATACAAATTGTAATTTACATGAAGACTAAACACAGAGCCTTTGATGTTGATGTTTTATAATGTTCACGTAAAACATTGTAAATTGTTTACCAAAGACCGCCTTGATTTCCAAACATCATTCTATTTCACAGTACATTAGGTTTTATTACACCCTTTTCCCCTCCACCATATTTTAGTTTTCTTCAATAAAGTAAACTAAATTTAGAATATGGAACAATCATTTATTTCTCTAAACTGATGGATATCTCTCATAAAGATTTTGACTAGCCATGTCAATCTCTGTGTCACATACAGCTGAATTGCATATTTTTTCGTCATTATGCAAGGGCAAACAGGGAAGATTTAACTGAAGTAACCCAAGAAAAAACAGAGAGACCAGAGATTGTCAGCAAAAACGAAAGCAAAATGAAATTGATTGGGAATGGGGGAAAGAGCATCCTAAAAACTGGTTTTGGTTGTTGAGAATAAATACCCACTAAAACAGGGATGGGCAACCATGAATGGTGGGTGGGCCACATGAGTGTCCCTCCTTTACCTTGGTGGGCTGCAGCAGCCCACCATCTACTGGGGTTCCACCTGCAGCGCCCCGGTACCAGTCAATTCACGGGCAGTTCAGCTCTGGGAGGAACTGGGAGGAGCAGGTACAGAGTATGAACCAGGCAATTCATGGCTTCCCCAAAAGTGATAGGAGGAAGTGGAAGGTGCAAGAAATGCAGGCCTCCAGTGTCCCAGTGCACGAGAGGTGTATGGGGGATGGGACAGACAGCTGGGCCACAGATTGCCCACTACTGGCCTAAAACATGAGTATATTATGCATTGCTTCACTGATCTAAACTTCCAAAAACTAACTAAATTGTGTGTGGGGGTGGGGAGAGGGCAGGAATACACCAGAAACAGGAAAGCTTCAAGTGTCAGTTTTGGAAAACTCACATTAATGAATGAGAATTTTTTTTTTAATATATGGAGATATACCTATCTCATAGAACTGGAAGGGACATTGAGAGGTCTTTGAGTCCACTGCCCTCACGGCAGGACCAAGTACCATCCCTAAAATAAAGACCTAAACCCAAAAGGAATTCCAAGGGGGAAGGCATCTGACAGATGATGAGGACAAAATATATGATTTTATTGAGCAGGTACAGTTTTAAAATATTACACCTATTTCCTCTATACAATCTAAAAATTTTTGCCTTGCTCTTTTACCTTGCTCTTTCAGCACACTGAGGTAAAGGGCTAACCACAACCTATATATATTTCTAGGACTAAATTTTGGAAATGTAGAAGTAAAGCTAGTAGGGCCATGACCATTCCTGTTCAGTAAATGTCACATGAAGTCAGGGGAGCTGGCTGCTCTGACTGCCTCTGCAGACCCCCGGGTAAGAAGTGGGTGGTGCTTCCGTGCAATGATTTACAGGGCCCAGGGTTCCAGCTGCCGCCGCTGGTGCACTAACTGCCGCCATCCCTCCCAGTTAGAGGACATGCATGCAGTATGTGCTTCCATAAAACTGATTAGCTGACTTGAATTAACATAGCAGTAAGGATATGACAACTGTGCTTTTAACTTGCATTGACAGCTCAAAAAAAGCCTATAAAGGGGGATTGAGATTTAACTGCTGCACATGGTAAAAATTCTGAAGCCCATGGTAATTTTTCAAAAAATTGAATGACTGAACAGCATACTCCCTGCACAATGTTTGTCATTAAGGGAACATCTACACTGTGTGGCTATTTTGGGATCCCGGAGGTATCCTGAAATAGCTACCCTGCATCTACACAAGCCGCCCATTATTTCAAAATATTTTTTGAAATAATGGGCATGTTATTTGGGCATCCCTGCAACCTTTGTTACACAAGCGTTAAGAAATGTCTCGAAATAGCATGTTATTTCAAAATTTTGCGCTGTGCAGATGCGCCAAATTTCAAAATAAGCTATTTTAAAATAGATTCAAAATAGGATACGCAATTTTCCACAGCACAAATTGCATATCTTCTTTTGAGTTTAGGGTGCTCTGTAGATGCACCCCAAGTATGGTAATTTTGTCAAGTGTCCATCATGCAAAAAGGTGTTGTTGACCCCTGTTTAAGAAAGGGCTTATGCTTGCCTTGCCATACCCTGTCATTTGCTGAGGTTACCACTTCTTTGAATGTTTCACCAGATGGGAGATAATGAAGCTGGAGTATTCCAGAGGGCTTTGCAGGCTGTAAGCATCTCTTTTATTGGGAGGGCTATTCTCCCCAGAGCTGCTGATTGGTAAATATCCTGCAGTTTATGTGTAGTCTCCTGTAAGAATTCTGCCTGGATGTCCAGTGGGCATCCTTGAGCATGGAGAGGAAAATTCCAGCATGGTACAGTCATCCAGATAGGAGCAAGAGGGGTTTGCTGAGACAACAATGGCCCTGTTCTTTCATCACAGGATCCACTTGGAATAATTCTTTCAGTACAGACATACCAGGAGCAGCAGTCACCTGCAACAGCAGAAGCAGTGGCGTAGCAAGGGAGAGCCGAGGGGGGCAGTTGCCCCCATGTGCATTTAGCTGCCAAGAGTTATGTTGTTAACTTTTTTATGATTATTTCCTATTTTGTATATATTCTAACAGGCGGTTGTGAAAAGGTTTCAGGAAACCTTCAAAAAGTAAATGGGACGATAATTATGTTACACTGCAAGTGTTGAAGTTATACTGCATGCGTTTTAGCGCGAATGGTGGCAGGAATACAGTTAACAACAAACATAACTTTTAAACTTTAAAAAGTTAAACAACAACATAACTTTTGGCAGCTAAATTGGTGCCCCCTAGCGTAGTACCTGGGGGCAACTGCCCACCCCACCCCACCCTCACTACGCCACTGAACAGAAGTGATGGTTTGGGAGAGGAAGCCACCATGAGAACCAGTGATTTCCTCCTGGATGAGGTCGAAGAGTATAACCTCAAGGACTGAAGTGTGTTCCAGGGAGGCTACTGGGCAAACAGATCAGAAAGGTACTGCTAGCCAGTAGGCACCAGGCCAAGAGTCCCCATCCTGACAGTAGGACAGATAATCTCAGCATTGATGGTGATCCAGGGGTGATATCGAGCTCCTATCGAGTAGTGATGAAGGGGGGGATGACTCTGAGCTCAATATTCAGGAGTCCTTGATGTTTCTCTCATGACATCTGGGGAGCCAGCCCCAAAGGGGCAAACAAACCATCTGAAGCCCCATACGAGGCAGCACTGGTCTGAAAGAGGAATGGGGAATCAGCACAGGCAATAGTGAATGAGATACACTCTCATCCATTGATAGGAAAGGCACTATTACCCAGGCTAAGGGTAGTACCAAATTGTAGAAAGGGATTTGCCACCAAGGCAATGTATCATATGTGCCAGCATTGAGGGGGGATTTGGTGCTGAGCCTGGCATCACTATGCATTCTGAGGCTTTGGTATTGATAAACCCAGAAGCTCTGCGATGCAGCCAGAAGATGCCAAGACCCAACTGAGAACAAGGCAGGAAAAGCCATGACCCCAGAGCACTCCTGAGTCAATGGACAATTCAGGAATAAGAGGCAAATCAGGTCTGATTATGCCACCTGGTATGCCATTGGCACTGGTACTGGTGCCAAAAATCACAGTTCTGAACTTAATGGACACCCTATGATCAGAACCAAAGTTGATGGTATAAGCTCTTAATGATCTTAGCTTGGAGAGCAGTTGGATGGAGCTGCTCCATACTATGTGCCAGAAGGACTAAATTTCCAGTCTGAACTCTTCTTTGAAGAAAAGAAGTCTCCCTGCACTCTGGTATGGTCCTGATTCGTTTTATGGCACCTCTTTCTCACTACACCAGAGTAGGAGGAAACGCCACAGTCCAAACATGCAGTGGCATCACCTGTTGGATCCAAAGGCAACCACCAACCAGACGTGGGTGTCAGTGCTGAAGTGAGACCCACTGCCAGCTCTAACAGGTGCTGCTTCAGTTGCAAGTCTCATCACCCAAGTCCATGTGGTGAACAACTCACAATGGAGCAGTGTTCCATGTGCATGTCCTTCACCAAGACACAAGTACTTTGTGGGGAAGTTGCTGTTGGAGATGCTCCCCCACGAAATGGACAAATATAGAACCCTTGTGAGCACATCACACAGGTCAGCCAATTACCTGATAATATTTCAACACTAAACCTAAGGTACTAAGCAATGAATACATACAAGAAACATTCTAAAAAACAGAGATTGAATGTGAATGGAAGACACCACACAGAGCTTCAGCCATTGGTGGTAAGAAGGAACTGAGGTGATTGGGACAGGACCGTCCTGATATTTTCAGGATGGAACTACAGATGCTGGACATGAGTGCCTCCCCCCCTTGGGGGCACCGCTAGGCAAAGTGCTCCAGCTCTGATGCACTGGCTGCACACACACCTAAGCAGGAGTGACTGACTACAAAGGATGCAGGTGGGGCACTGGGCATTTGACCAACCCCTCACATGTGCCACCCCACGGAGGGCTGGGATAATGCTCTCTCTGCTCTGGGTACCACCCCTACCCTACTTCTTTCCCACTCCTGCTCTGCCCCCACCACACCTGTTCCCCCAAGCCTCCTCCCCCACAGTGACATGGCCCCAGGAACTAGTGGGGGTCTGACGTACACAGCAGGGATCTGGTCCACCTGCACTCTCCGGTGGTGGCAAGGCGAAGTAGAGAGACATGGCTTTGTTCCTTGGCTGCCGACCGCATCACTCCACTTCCCAGTGGTGAGTGCAAAGGGGTGACAGTCCCACCCCTCTCCCAAGTGATGCACCAGCATCTGGGGACCACAGCTGCATTGCTCCAATTTCCCCCATTGCCACCAGTCAGTGTGGGGACAGGAGAGAAGTACTCCCTTCGGACACCAGACACCCACTTGTCCCCCAGAGCACCCCAGAAGCTCTGTTGCCTTGCCCCTCCCACTCATGATGTTTGCGGGAGGGACAAGGCCTTGAGATGTCCCTCCACCTCCTCCTCCCCCCACCACAACCCAACTTGATATATTGCTATTGACTGTCAGTGGACAATTTTCTGTTTGTGGGAGAATTAATTTTTCTAGAAAGATATGGAGACACAGTATTGAAAGATTTATAAAATCCGTCATCCACCTTCTTTTTATACAAAACTCTCCTGGGGATAGAATGGAGAGTTCTACTTAAAAATTCTCTAGTGGCACAATATTCTCCAAATATATTACACCGACTGCCCTACTGCCATCCACAATTTTTGTAATTCTATCAAATGTAGAAATTGCCAAGAGG
The DNA here is from genome assembly GCA_019425775.1 of Rafetus swinhoei. NCBI lineage: Eukaryota > Metazoa > Chordata > Testudines > Trionychidae > Rafetus > Rafetus swinhoei. The sequence continues at coordinate 158,905,640 of CM033424.1, forward strand.
GATTCAAGCAGATTAAGGCCATAAAATCATCTAGCCTGAACTCATGTCACAGGTCAATGCCTTTCACTGAAGTACCTCCAGTACTGAACCGAATAACTTACATTCCGCTATAGTAGGTTTTCCACAAAGGCATCCAGTACTGATTTGAAAACATCAAGAGGAGGATCCACCATTACCCTTGGTGCTCCAGTGGTTAATCACCCTCACTGTTAGAAATACACACCTTATTTCCAATTTAATTTATCTGGCTTCAGCTTCCAGCCATTGGTTCTTGTGCATTTCTCTGATTGATTAATGAGATCTTTAGTACCCAGCATTTTGTCTCAGTAGAACTATTTACACACTTAAATTGACACCATCACTTTTGTTTATAAGCTAAGCAGACTGAGCTATTTATAATTCTTAGGGTAAGGCATTTTCTCCAGCCTTCAATCATTTTGGGGAATTGTTTCTGCACCCTTTCCAATTTTTCAACACTCTTTCAAAAATGTGGATGCCAAAACTTGATACAGTATTCCAGTCTCGTTCTCTTCGGTGCCGTATACATATGTGAAATCACCTCCATACTCCTAACTCACTATTCCCTTACTTAGAGGTCCAAATATCACATTAATCCTTTTCACAACAGCATCACAATGGGAGCTTGTGTTCTGTTACTGGTCTACTATGACTCCTTCTCAAATTCCCCACTTTCTAAAATACTGTCCTTCATTCCATTAGCATGGCCTGCTTTGCAAGATGTATAACTTTGCACAGCTGTATTAAAAACACATCTTGTGTGAACAGGTCCAGGTTACCAGGCAATCCAAATCATTCTATGACTGCCTTTTCTTCCTCATTATTTCCCATTCTTATTATTTACCAACCTTTTTAGCATCTCCAACTTTATCAGGAGTGATTTTAAACACTTGCATCTCTTTAATCCAGCAACCTGGGGAAACAGGGTATGTTGGATTAAAGAATTTTCTGGGTCAGGAAGGGCATGTGGGGTCTGGGTGTGAGAGGGATGGGAATGGAGTGTGTACTTGTCACCCCCCACCCACCTCCAGAGCACATGTGGCTCTGTGCACCTCACCACTCCCTGACACCACTGCTACAGCAGTAACAGGGAACACTACTGCTATAGCAGTAACAGGGAACAAGCCTTAGGAGAAGCATATCGCTGAATTGCTGTTCCCCCAGCTGGGGAGGAGGGGGAGAGTAGAGTGTCAGTAAGCAGATCTGCTTCCTCCTCCCACCCTGCCAGCATCCATACCATGGGTGTTCCCAGATCAGGGACACCCAAGTATGGAGGTTCAAGCACATTTACTTCCAGATCACAGGCAGCTGTGTTGATTAGCTTTGGGCCCAGCACTGGTCCCAGTAGGTCCCCAGTACAAACATACCCATTTGATGATGATTCCCCATTGACTACTATTTTTTGAGATCTGTCAATTAGCCAGTTCTAAATGCCATTGACTTGTATCTTACTAATACTGCATAGTGTTAGGTTTTTAGAGTCAGAGGAGTGGTCCATTTAGTCCAATGTCTGCTATTACAACACAAACTGCTTCAGAGAAAGGTACGAACAAGCCTGCAGTATCCAAGATGGGATAATCTTCTCTTTGCATTAGGTTCCTTGTGACCCCAATGGCAAAAGTTTGGCATTTACCTAGAAATATGACCATTACCCATTTCAATCTAAAAATATCACTACTATAAACATGGATGTTCTTGTTATCTGAATAAATGCCTACTCCTTTTTCAATGCTGCTAAGTTTCTGGCTTCAGTGCTCTATTGCAGCATAGAGTTCCACAAGTTAACCATATGATGTGTGCAAAAGTATGTCCTTTTACTAATTTTCCATTTGCCATCTTTTAGTTTAATTGAGCATCGCTTTGATATTTCAGTTCCTGACTCTATAAACAGAAAAGAGTAGACACAGGATAAATACCACACCAATATCCTCTGTAGTGAAAAGTGATACAGATTATTCATTTAACTCCTCAGCTAAGTACTCATATTCCTTAATTCCTCCTTTCCTCCCTTGCGCTCCAATTTTTGCACCACAGACAATTTTATAGGCATTCTTTCAACATTAAAATTTCTATCTATTCATCATGGGAAAGAGAAGAGCTTTGTAATAATCTAATCTTTAATGGAAATGAACTAAGGGGGACCAACAGAGTTTCTGCAAAGTAATATATATTACCAATTGGAAATCACAAGTAAATGTGTATAGACTCCAAAACTACACATACATTAAAAGTGTTAAAACAAACAAATTGCTGCTTTACTTTAGGGTTCTAATCCCAGTTCAGCAGCCTATCCTTCTTTAGTGCACATAAGCATGTGCTTAGCTTGAATCATGTGTTTATGTCCCGTTGCCTTCAATGGGGCACAAGCACATGGTTAAAGTTAAGTGCATGTTTAAGTGCTTTGATAAATTGAGGTCCTGTGTATTTCTTGCAACTGCTTATTGGTCACATCCTGTCATTCTGGGATCTTAAAAGCCTTGGGGTTTTGCCTTTTCATTGTTAATAATCATTTGCTGTCCCCATTCCAACACAAGTACTGATTCACCAACACACGCACAGACCTTGAATACTCTCACAAAGACAGACTTGGATACTCTTATACACACCAAAGTAATACCCATCAGAATTTTGCCTATACATTCTCTGCTTCAAGAGCAAATGCAACAGGACATCTTAGCATTGTCAAAATAGCTTTTAAGAAAGACAGATCAAATGAGGACAAATGTCAGCCCGCAGTTCAGATCCGCTCATTTAGCTTTATTATGGACCTGAATTGGACAAATGGATCGATTCCAATAAAAGATATTTAATCTATGAAATACATCATCATGGCAAGGTACCTTCAGCTCCAACAGCTGCTCACAGATGACTATTGCTAGGATGGGGAGAGGAACACATAGGCCCCCCTGCTCAGATTTGACCCTTATGGGTTCATGGTAACCCTAAGACTTCTGGCATGAACCCTGATATATCCAACTTTCTCAGACTGGTGTGGCCACATATGATAGATAGTTCCATTGTGGGCAGAACAAGTGAGCAGTCCAAGGGATTGACTCCAGTGATGTTCTCTAGCATGCATCATCCCAACAGCGTGCTCTCACCCAATTCTCTACAGCTGATGGCTCTTTAGCTATGAACCTCTTAATAATTCAGCTGTTTGCTTATGAGCCTTTTTAAAACCCACTGAACTCATCTGACAAAGAAAAAGTTTTTGACTGTCTTTCAGTCTGCTTTCAGATTAAAAAGGATACAGGTCAAGCTATTATTGCCCATGGAATATTCTGGTGAACTAGCAGAGATGGATAGCGTTCATGAGCAATTTCCAAAGCCTTTATGACGATACTTCACAACTGTCCTTAATGATGAATGGCAGTCATCAGCTTTGAATGAAAATGTCTCCTCCATCTTCCTTCCCAAAGAAATGGCATTATTGCCTTATTTTCTTACTATAATTTATCAGTCTCAGAATGTGGAATTAATGACTAATTCTTTAATTATATGCCACATGCCAAATGAAGAAATAGCCTGGAAGGTTAGCTAGTTATTATAGGTTAAGTTATTAGGTACAATACAGATCAAATATTGATTATTATATAAACTGCAATGCTTAGACCCCAATGAAAATGCATCACAGACAGGACAAACAAATCTAACTGCCCTGATATTGCACAGTGTTATCTAATTGAAGACTTCCAGTAATACAGAATTATACATCAGTTATGAAATAAAGAGATATCCCAATCTGTCTCTTTTAATCAAACTAGGGTTTTTTTTTTCCATTTCTTCTGGAGCTATTGTTGTTCCTGTAATCTATTTTTTTCTCCCAGAGGAACCCTTGTCATATTTGTTCCCCATACACATCTCCACCACCATATGTATGATGACAAGAAAGTCGCAGGCAGGAATAGTTAATTAACTAATGTACAAGTCACCACAGAGTATTTATAGAGATTATGAAAAGCATTCAGCATTGGCCTCACTGCTCCCTTTGATGTCAGTGATAAAACTCCCACAAAATCCCAACCCACAATGTTTGCACTTGGTAAATGAGGGTCTCAATTAGGCTACAGTTCTCTTTGGAGCAGGTCTTATGTCATAGTGACAGCCTTGATTGGGGGTTATTGTGACAGAGGACACAAACCTTGGTTCAAAATGCCTCTTATCACAGTGAGCAGCATGAAGTGTATCATCTGAGGAAGATCATTTAGTTACTTCAGTTGCACAAGGAAAGGCACTCCCAGAGCACTGTGGGGACCACAGGGCAACATTCTTCACTTGCTGCTTAACCTAGGAAAGTTTTACCCTTCTTAGCTGCAAGTCTCTTGCTTTTTTAAACACGGCTGCTTTTGAGGAAAACTTATTTTTCTACTTACAGTTTTGGTAGGTTGATTCTGAGCTATTAATGTGGGGAAGCACTGCTAGGGGAACTTGTGGCATCTTCTCTGTGTCTTGTAGCAACTTCAAAAATACCTTGTGTGAAAAAGAAAAAGAAATGAGATCCTTATGTGCTATAACTGGCTGTCACCTTCCAGCACCTAAGGTATTAGACCAAGATGCACCACTCCACTCCACTCTGCTGGAATATCCTATAAATTACTGATCCAGTGTGATTACTTTGGGAGAGATCTTCCCCTCTGATGGAGAGAAGTGACTATCCCATGGATTCAGAAGCACCATATGGAGAGCTGCTGACCCTTGCACACTGCTCTATGGTCCTCTCTGCCCTCTAACTGCATAGCTATTTCTAGAACCATGCTGTCGTTGAATCCCAGTTGCTGAGTCACAGGATGTATGGGGTCCAGGGTTAATGCACACTAAAAGCAGCATTAACTCTTCACTGGTATTCCAAGTGGAGCTCTGTGGGTTTAGTAGGGGACAGTGCCACAGGCAGTAGCAACGGTTCCCTACCCCACCTCCTTATACTCCTGACCAAACCCAGAAAACTCTACAGAGCGCTGAAACCTTGGAATTCTAGCCAAAGAGCCTCTGCAGGAATATGGGGAGTAGGTGAACAATCTCCCCCACTCTACCTTCCCCAGACTAGATTTGCCAGTCTAGGCCACTCATGGAAATGGTGGGGATGATTTAGCCCTTTAAGAGCAAAAATTCTGCAGAAATAAAGTTAACATAATGTACAATTTGTAGCCAACTCAATTGCCATCTGCACACAGACAACATGAACAATTAATTGGTTTTTTTTGTTTTGTTTTTGGTTTTTAAAAGATTGCAGGGTCTTGGTTGAGAGATGTTAGTGTATTTGAATAAAAGTGACAGGCGTATAATTTCCATCAGTACATCTGAAAGGTAGAAGCCTTGGAAGAAGAGATGGAGGAAAGTTAATGGAAGTTTTTTAGAAAACTAGCAGTAATATTTTCCATGGATGTAATAACCTAGAGGTAAATCTAGCCTGCAGTTAACACCGGCAGCTGGCTAATGGGGCCCAGGCTACGGTGCTGGTTTAATTGTGGTGCTGACTTCCAGTTTTGGGGTGGAGCCCCGGGTCTAGGATTCTGTGAGACGAGAGGTCTACACTGCAACTTAAAAGCCACACACCCAAATCAGCTGATACTGGTCATCCATGGGTTTTTTATTTCAGTGCATAGATACCCAAAGAGGCATATATAAATGTTACACAGTGTGCAATAGATTTGCCTGACACCTGCTATATTGTGCTCGATCCTGCTTCTATACCTTACGCCTGCTGCAATGAACAGGAATTTCAGGATTAGAATACTGGGGGTAGAGGTGCTTGAATACTGCAGTAGAGTGCTAATAGTGACTCATGTGTTGTTAAGGCACTCACTCACATCTCATTGTAAGACTGACAAATAAAAACTCAAAAACTTCCTTGCAAGCATATGTTCCCCTTTGTAAATTCACACTCTCTCTCCAAGCCACAAAATCATTTTTGGGGGAAGGAGGAAAGGAGAAAGAGAAGGCATAGGGAGATTTTAGAGTAACCAAAAAAAAGCAAAACACATACACTACTGGGGTAGGTAGAACCGACTCCAATTTTTTCATCTGAATTTGGCGGAAGAGATACCAAGATAGGAGATATTGAAAAATGAGCACTTTTCTGAATAACCATTTTCTTCCCCCCAAAAGCCGTCTATAACAATACCACATGGTCAAGAAACTTCAGATTTTGGTTCAAATGTAAGCTTGCATACCAAATCAGCAGATTTTATAACTCCCATGAGCACCTTTCAACAGAGGTCTCACAAAAATTGTAAGTAACTTGGACTCTTTGTTGGTGAAGCCTCCTGTTTATGATTAAATCAAATTCTGATTATAACAATGTTAAAAAAATATTCATGGCCATATTTAATTGCTACCATGAAGGAAGCCAATATTGGCTATAACAAAAGCACACAGTAGCAAAGGAATCCACCATACAGTGGATAATAAAAGCCGATCAATTTGATATACATTATCTTTGTGGCAAGGCAGTTTCTTGTTCTATTGAGAAACTACACAGATTATGTTTTGTTTAGTCAATATAATTGCCATTTAATAGCAATGATGGACTGCCAAGCTAACTGTAAGTGAACTGTTTTGGCCATTAGCTCAAGGACAGAGAAAGTTAAATGTCTCATGCTGTTTCTGTATTAGAGCCTACAGGGGGACACTGACTGTCCAAACCCATATCTTGACAGACTCCTTTGGGACAGCTTGATGCTACATACCGGTTTCCAATATTGAAAAGCCAGGGGCTCATAACTAAAAACAAAATAAATACCCCTCTCTAATTAAATACTTCCGTCACCCACCGTAGTATTTGAACCCCTCAATGTCCCTTAGAGTCAGGAATGTATCGCCGACTCTATTGTACAGATAGAAACAAAACTGTACAGATTGTAACTTGCCCAGTGCCCCAAAGGATGTCTGTGACAGAGCTGAGAACTAAATGAGAATGCTGTTGCCAGTATTAGCATCTCTGAGGTAAAAGAGAAGATTTGAGGAAGGAGATGAATAGCCCCCCATAACATGTCTTTGCAGATATGTACCTTTAAATGATGGGAAAGAGAGCCCCCTTAATGAGGGAAAGAGAGAAGAAAATAAAAGCAGTTGATGGAGGAAGAGGTTCAAAAGAACTATGAAAAATTTTGGCAACCAAAGTATCAATCTACTATTTCAGCAGCATTTTAGGACCCTCCAATCTTGATTAACCTAATTTCTACTGTTAAAACAAAATAAATAAGTGGCTGCTGGTCAATAATCTACAGATGAAAGGGCAACCAAGATTCTGGGGAATAACATGAGGGAAACAGTCAGGAAACAGGACAACAGAAGAGAAGGCAGAAAAAAATAATCAGCATAGTGATATATTAAAAATATTAAAGATTAAACACTTTTTCCCTACTAAAATCTCTTATTCTTGTACTAAGAATGACTGAAGTCCCCACAAACATTTCAATGAGTTGGGAAAAACATGACATATTTAGCTTTAAAAAAAAAAAAAATAAAAAAAAAAATAGAGATAGTGCTGAATCAGAACTCCAGCCCTGAAAATCTTCAGCTTTAAGGAGATTCAGATCCAGATTTGGGAATGTTTGGATCCTTTATGGCTCTATATAACTATACCCTTTAATGATACATGGGAATTATCAGGTTAAATAACCATGTGGCAGTTCTGATTCATGAAGTACTTTAATATCACCAAAAATCTTTATTCCTACTACCACCATTTTACCTTAAACATATACATTTTATCAGAACTACAGATGTAATTTTGCTTTCTTTTTTCATTTTTATGTGTGTTTATTTTTAGCCTTTCTTCAGAGCGGGAATGTCTCAGTCCTGTTGCACCTGGAATCAGTGGCAAATATCCCATAGATTTAAATTGTGGAGGAGTGTGCTAAGAGCTATTTATTGTATTTCTTGTGTCAACATCAGGGCAGCCAACAGACTTCCTCAGGCCCAAGGAAATGAGGGTGGTGGTTCTGGGCCCCCAGAAGAGATGGAGCATTGAGCAGAAAGGCAGGCTGGGGGCTAGTCTCCCCTAACCAGCCCTTCTGTGCCACCCAGCCCATGCCACCTTGGGCTCCAGCAGTGATTTAAAGGGCCCAGGGCTACCTACAGCCATTGCCACTATGACTGCAGTGACCAGAATCCCTGAGCCCTTTTGAATTGCCAGGCACCAGGGTAGCTGCCCCCCTCTTCTCCCTCCACCCATCCCATTATTGGCAGGTCTGGTGGACAGGAAAACTGATGCACAAGAGATCTAGGTTTAGCAAACACCAGAAACACGCTTGTTACGCTATAACATTCAGGGCTTGTCTATACAGCCAGCAGTTTGAGCTACACATGAGTGAACAGCATTCCAAATTAATGGAAAATAGGTACATTGTAGTTTAGGCCTGCAACATCCACAAGGTGGTTACAGCACAGCACATGAGTGTCCATTGGTAGTCACACCCCTGTAACCAGAGCAGTGGTACAGTACAGACATAACCTCAGAAGAAGGAAGCTGAGAGCTGTACAGAGAGTCTGCCAAAAGAAATTGCCTGCATTTCAGAGAGCCAAAAACAAGTACATTACAAAGTCACTGGTAGATTCAGGCCAGGAGGAACACCCAGCCCATACATTAACACAGAGCACCCAGCTCCTAAGTAACTCAGAGCACAGAACTTCCCTGAAATAATTCCTGATTGAGCTAGAGCATATCTGACACATGGATCAATGAGAGATCAGGGATGTAAGGCAGACAGCCCAAGCAGAATGCAAAACAGACATTAGTATTAGTAGAACTAAGAATCTTTTTCGTTTTTCCATTGAAACTTGCTTTTTTGTTGCAGATGAAACAATTGATGGAGCTGTATCTGTATCTGTATCAACACAATTTTGCCAGGAAGATGTTTGCTACCTAGCATGGATTTTCGGTTATTTCCCGAAAGAAAGAGCTGAACACAAAACAGTTTCATCATAATTTTGTTTTGCAAAAAAAACCCTCTGATGCAGAATGAACACAAATTTCAAAAACCTCAAAAACTGTCATGAAATGGACTTGTTACCCCCTAGCCAGCTCCAAGCATTATGTAGTGATTTTAATAAACCATGGTCCTGATTCTCCTCCCCGCCTCACGCTCCCACTCTTGGCTTATTGCTATTATATTATTTCAAACTCAGAAAAGGGGGAAACAGTTAAAAACAAATGTGGCTAACATGATAAAATGGGTTTGACACAACAGTGACACATTTTCCAAAAGCAAGTTGCTTCATAGGCATAAGTGACAATATAGTCTTCCTTGAAGAGTTACGATTTCAAAAGGGTGCAGGTATCCCAAACAATGGACTGAAAAAAATACAGGAAGCAGGCTGGGATAAAAACCTAACCTCTGCACAAACAATAACTTGATACATTTTCTCTTTAAAAGTCAGAGTTCTTTGTTTCTAGATTGAAGTGTCTGAATAGACTCAATAGCACTATTATATGTTATCCATTTACTCGGCAGTGCAAAGAGTCTTTTGATGAGAAAATAGAGAATGAGGTAACAATGGGAAATGGTAACAATGGGAAATGACAGAAATCAACACAGATGAACATGCTAGTTTTCTACAGTGTACCAATATGTGTTGCCATTTAGGAAAGCTTATTTGCTTACCTGCAGAAAACAATCAGTGGCAGGTGACCTTGAAACTGACTGATTCAAAGGAGTACACTAATGAATGTTATATGTTTGCTATGGTTTGTTTCTGTAGCGCTATAATTGCCCTTTATGGAAAAGTCTTAAATTTTAGGAAAATTTTCCTTTAAAGGAAAACACCTTTAAATTTTAAATAGGTTATATCCTTTCCATACAAATTTTAAAACCCTCCTCTGTAATTTCAAAGAGGAAGACAATTTTTCATAGGCTTCTTTGACTCACCTGATAGAATTCTACAGCGAGGATTACATTCTAAAGAATGGTTATAAAACCTATAAATTATCTTTATTATTATTTCATTGCTCTTATTGAAGGGGCGCATTAGCTATTATATTCCAATGTAGCAAAAAGAAAGTCCCTGTTTCATAGAGTTTATCCATGTATTCGGTTCTACAGGGCTTTGTGATAAACGTTGAATCTCATTTATTCGTGATTCTGTTTAATAATTTAAAGGAAACCATTACACTTGCTGATATATACTATTTAATTGGACCCCAATCGAATAAATGGATCTGTAGATATGTCCAAAACTGCAATGAAAAACCCATGAAACTAAGTTGTAGAGCCCTGTTCAGCTGAGTCACACTTATGGAGCTCTAGCAATGGGGCTATATCAGTGTAATTGTTCTGGCTTTGGCTGGAGTCAAGGCTCTGGGGCCCTAACCATGCTCCAGGTTTCAGAACTCAAGGGTCTAGCTTGCACAGAAATGTCTACACTGCTGTTTTTAGCTCCACAGCCTGACCTCACAATCCATTGACCTGTGTGTGGGCAAGCTCCTTAGATATATGAAGGGTCTAACTGACTTTTACAGCACTACTCATAGTTCTAATGTATGTTCAAATTACAATGGCTCTCAATTTTTCCGGACTACTGTACCTCTTTCAGGAGTCTGATTTTTCTTGACTACCCACTTAAAAACGTCTTGCTTCACAAATTCAGACAAAAAATTCAAGTGTCACAGCACACTATTCCTGAAAAATTTGCTCTCTTGTTTTTATCATATAATTATAAAATAAACCAGCTGGAATATAAATATTGTATTTCAGTGTATAGTTTATAGAGCAGTATAAAAAAGTGATTGTATGAAATTTTAATTTGCATTAACTTCGATTATGCTTTTTCTGTATCCTGTTGTAAAACTAGCCAAATATTGTGATGAATAGAGGACCTCCTGGATGACCCTGGCATACTCTCAGGGGTACACATACCCCTGGTTGTGAGGGTACAGAACTGAAGGTATTTAGTAAATAGGGGCTATTCACTTCCCATCATTATAGTCTTGTCTGTATGAATATGGATTTTCATTTGTTTTATTTGAAAATAAAATGTCAATTCTAAATTGGTAACAAAAAAAGTCCCAGTGTTTCAAACTAGATAAAAGCTAATGGTTTTTAATATCTGACCACATTACTTTCCACCTGTTTACTTCATGTTGCAGAGCTACAACAGATAATTAATGTCCCTGATGACAGGCTTTTCAGAGTCTTGGTTTCATAAGCCCAGAAAAGAAATAAGTGTCTTCCCTAGAAGACATTCTCTTCTGACTGCTGCTAATAATGAAACATTTCTTCCCACCCCTTAAGGGCATGGTGTACAAAAATGATTGATAGCTTACTATATATGCATTGTGTGGTAAATTATCTCAAGAGATGCTCGTTTACAAAAATGTGCATTTTGCGTACTTGTCATTTGTTTTGTTCTTGGTCACATCCTAAGTTTTCTTTCTGTACGTAGCCCAGTTTGGGTGGTTTTCAGACCTAAGGGAGATTACTAGAAAGATCTTCATTCCACAAAGTGCTGTTGAGTGGATTCTGCCATCAAATGAAAATATAGTGTCCCACCTATTGAAAAAAATTAGCTGCATTCTTTTATTATAATTTCAAGCAGTTCAAAAAATAGGGATTATTAAGGATCTGTACTATAATGCAAAAATAATGATGGATTAGGGAATTTTGAAATGAACAGATAGTTGGGATGAAAAAAAAATCAGAAGAAATAATTCATTCAGTGGTATAACCAGTTAAACAGTACCATATTAGCCAGATTAGAAGCAAAAGTAATTTTGTAAGAATGGCTATTCTTGTAAGAGTTCCAGTCCTGTTCTGCCAACCCTTGAGGTTTGTTTAGTTCAGAGAGAACTCAGAGACAAGAGGACACAGATTTTTTGAGAGTTATCTGAACTGAACAGCCAAGCCTTCTGATGTTCAGTCTCAGCTAGTTCAAAGCTCAAATTTTTCTGATGCTAAGAATTAATGAGAGATTTGGGCTGACAGTGGTTTTGGGTTAAAGCAAGGTCATGTAAAAAATTTCTGAGATCAATAGAGATAGAGAAGAACCTTCCAAAAGGCAATATAACCTGTTAGGATAAATCTGACTGCCCAGAATGAATTACGGAAGGAAAGTGGTTTTGCCCTTAAATTATACAACAAAATATTTTTTTAAAAAAATCTATATTCTATATGAGATTTTCTTTCATGCTCCCTTCAAGGATCTATCCTGAAATATTAGGTAGTAAAAATCTGGTCAAGAAAGTTAGATAGAAGCCTATGGAGCATCTCTAATCACTGATAGTTACTATATGGAGAGAAACACAGTACCTCTTCCAAGGTGGTGTCTGAAATGCCATAGCCGGTCACGTGTAGATGTTCAAGGTTTTCATCCAAAGCCTGAAAGAGGCCTTTAAAGGAGATCTTATCTGCTTTTGCTGGAATTACATAGGTCAGCTCACTTCCACTGTTCTCTTTTAGGAATGCTTCTGGGACATAGGACTGTACTAGAGAGGTCACTTGAACAGTATACTTAGGCTCCTGGATTTCAAACACAGAAGGCTAGGTAGAAAGGAAAAATAATAATAAACTGAGTTTATATACCATCAGAAAGTTGTAAAGCATGTCACATTTCACAAAGTGCACAGTTAACCTGTGGAACTCCTTGACAGAGGATGTTATAAAGACCAGAACTTTAACAGAGTTAAAAAAAAACTAGATAAATTCATGGAGGTTAGGTTCATCAATACTTATTAGGCCAGGATGGGTGGGAATGGTGCCCTAGCCTCTGTTTGTCAGAGACTGGAAATGGATGACAAGTAAGGGTATTACTTGATGATTACCTGTTCTGGTCACTCCCTCTGGGGCACCTGGCATTGGCCACTGTCAGAAGACAGGATACTGGGCTAGATGGACCTTTGGTCTGACCCAGTATGGCCATTCTTATGTTCTATAGGTTGAACCTCTCTTAACCGGGACTCTATGGTCCGGCAACATCCTTGGTCCATAAGGACCACAGATATTCATGGCCAGAGAGTCCAATGGCAGGCAGGTGGCTGGGAGCCCTGCAGCAGGGCTGGAGCCCAGTTGCGGGGCTGCCCTGTGGCAGTAAAACCAAGAGCCCAGCAGTAGGGCTGAGACCCGGTGGGTACGCTGCAGGGGGGCCAGGAGGCAGCGGGGCTGGAGCCCAGCAGCAGAGCTGCCACCTGGCGGTGAAAGCACCCAGGAAGAGTGGGAGATAGCGGGGTTGTCCGATGGTGGGGCTGCACAACCAGGAGTTTGGCAGCCCTGCTACTGTCCAGCGGTGCAGCTGTGTGGCAGGACAGGAAGGCTGTGGGGCTGTCTTTTGGGCCGGCAGCCTGACAGTAAGGCAGCCTGCTGGTGGGGCCAGGAATCTGGGAGTGGAAAGCCCGGCAGCCTTGCTAACATTAGGCAGAGCTGCCTCATGAGGCCGGGAGGCTGCCTGGTGAAGTGAGGCTGAAGCCCAAGTGGAGCTGCCACCTGGAAGCACAGCTAGAGCCCAGTGGGGGGGGGGCTGCCCCGCAGAGCCGGGAGCCCAGCAGTGGGACTGTGTGTGCAGCGGCAGTAACGCCATGGCTGGGAGCAGGTGGAGGACAGAGAAGGGTGCAAAATGATGTTCCCCTGACCAGCAAAGTCCCTCAACCGGGACCGGTCTGGTCCCAAGGGTGCCAGACCAGGGAGGTTCAACCTGTACACCAGGGCTACTCAACTTTGGAAGCCCTGGTGATATCCACAGCACATGCCGAGGGCCGCAACTTAAGCATGGTTGCAAATATATGCAAATAGCTTCTTTCATACTGATGGGCATGAATACAAAGATTAGGGCAAGACTACACAACACGCAGGCCCCATTTAAGTCAGATCTGCTGATATTAATAAAATGCAATATTTACCCAATTTCCACTCATATGACAGCACTTTTAATGAGCAATGACAGTTCAGCAATTTAACTACTAAAACACCTATCAACAGAAGACCATTATATTGATTACTTTTTCGTTTTGGCTTCACAATTTTAACAAATCAAACAAAAACTGCCAATACAATATTTACTGAAATATAAGTACAATCAGTGTGACGTTAAAGGCACTGAGCGGTGAAGTTGCATGGCTAGAAAAGGAACCCAGGAATCCTGCTTCCCAGAATCCCTTTCTTTCCATCCCACAGAGCCAGGGAGATAAATCTAGTGGGGTGGAGGGTGGGTCTCACCGGAGCCATGTGCTTTTCCCTTCAGGCTCTGGGGCCCGTGTGCAGTGCGATTGTGAATGGTCCAGGCGTGCGGCGCCGAACATTCTACTGAAGGCACATGCTGCCGCCCCCTCCCCGATCCCCTTTGCAGGGCAAAAAATCCCAGACATTTTTTGTCTTTAAAAACCTGGCCAGCCAGCAATTTAACATGTGAAAACAAGGACATGTCCAGAAAAACCGGACGTGTAGTAACTCTACCCAAGCCCTAGTGCAGACCTCTCTCACCCCGGCCTCGCTCCGCCTCGCTCTCTCACTGCCCAGCTCTGCCACTGCCTTGTCACGTGCCTCTTGCCGCCCCCAGGAGCTCCTGCACACGCGCCGACATGACCTGGCTCAGGGAGGCACTGCTGCTGTGGCAGACGTGGCAGGTGTGCTCTGCTGCGCCTTTTGCCGCTCCCTCCCCCTGACAGCAGCTCCCACACATGCCCTGATGCGGCCTCTCTCAGTGCCGTGTGGCTCCGCTCACATGGAGGCGCTGCCGCTGTGGCAGATGCAGCAGGTGTGCTGTGCCATTGCCTCTTGCTGCCCCCGCCCTCCCGCCAGCTCCTACGCACATGGCCTGGCTCAAAGCCACGCGGCTTGGCTTGTGGCTCGGCACTGCCGCTGGAGTCTCAGTGATGAGGCAGGCAGGTAGCCCAGGAAACGGCTCAAGGTGCCGCGGGCCGCATGCGGCCTATGAGACACGTGTTGAGTAGTCCTGCTGTACACTGAAAACAAGTATGGAGCCTGGGCTGGAAACACCTTCCTTGGATGTATAATCCCAGTGAAGTTTCTGGGTCTAATCTGAGCAAGGGACTACTCACCATGAGTAAGGAATTACAGGATTAGGTCTCTATTCGGCAAATCATCAAATTACTAATTTTACTATGTTGTTAGATTATTTTATGTGCAAATTAATTCAGTTCTGAAGGTTGTGAAAAACATTTGTTATATATCAGGGTTAAATAGACCAAGTCTTTCCCGCATCCCTGATAACGTAAGGTGAAGAAATTACCACATTATCTTGCATTTAAGTTACTAACAGAGTTGCAAAGTTCCCTCAGGAAAAAACAAATTTCACACAATATATTACCATTCCTTAGTCAGAAGGGCATATTGTGCACAGTTCCCTCACCATACCTTTTTTGTGAGTGTTAGACTGTATCCCTGGCCATACGTTTCCTTCAGGTAAGAGGGAGAACCATAACATCTCAGCTGGCCATGCTGCAAGATGGCAATATGATCACTGAGCACTTCTGCCTCATCCAGATGGTGTGTAGTGAAGATCAAGGTGCGACCTACCCAGGAAGAGCAGTAGACACTGATTAACACTATTTTAAAATGTTCTCTCATGAGACTTTTTTTTTAAAGAGGATTCTTCAGAGGGTAGTAATTCTACAAATTTACAAGAGCACTTCAGTATACAGAACACAGGCACAAAATACCTGCTAACACATATCCCATTCACACTCATTGACATTGTACATATAAATCAGTGCAAAGTTTAGGATGGAATTTAAGGGAGACAGCAACAAGCAGTTGGAATTTCAAGGGTAGGAAGGTGCATTTTACAAGGTTAAGAAATTCTTAAAATCTCTTAACTGTGGTACCAGTTTCAATAGATCATTCACTGTGGTTTAGTCTAGCTAATAGGGAACTGAGGTGCCTGCTACTTCAGAAGCTTGCATCCTACTGTCAGTTTTAGCTCATGACACTAGAAAATTACTGGAATGGGTTAACTGATGAGCATTTCCTTTGGAAGAAAAAATATAGATAACCACATGGGAAACCAAAAAAGGAGAGTCCTCCAAAAATGAAAAATCAAAGTCAAGGAGTGATGAAGCTAGGAGATAACACTTTTCATCCAGAACAGGATCAGCATGGACTGAAAGCTAAATTGAATATTTATTAAATACACTAGACCAACCATCCTTCCTGAAGACAAAGAGAATGTAGCTCTGAGTTTTGGCTGGCTGTTTAGGATTTCTGTTTACCAACTGGAAAGCAAAATACTATTCTGAACCACCCTTTGATGGGAAGGATGTTAGCCAGAACATGACTTGAATTTGTACCAGCTCTGTACTTCAACAGAATATCCCAGATTTTCCGACGTGAACATGGATCCACGCCACTGGTGGGCTCATCTAGAACAACAGTCTTGGAGTTTCCAATAAAGGAGATAGCAATTGAGAGCCTTCTTTTCATCCCCCCAGAGAGAGCTCCAACACGTTCATGCTGATGGTGGGATAAATCCACATCATTCAGGGCTCTGGAATAAGAGCACAAATAAAACCATGACCTTTAAGAATCACAAACCTTTTTTTTTTCTTAAAAGATCAGCCACCACATCATCCCAAACCACAATGACAGTGATCTAAAGTCACATGTATACAAAAAAATCATGGGCAGTTCAAATACAGCACAGCACATATAACTGTTACAATTTCTTCTTGTATTCACTGAGAAGTGATAGTAATAATGAAAAAGATCTTATTTTTAACTGCAACCCCCTTATAAGCCTCATGAAATATACTTTTAATGACCATTTTATAGGATAAAACAAAAAAAAATCTAAATTATAGGCCTCAACAATGGTCCACTGAAGTTCCATTGACTTCAATAAGATTTAGATTAGGCAGTATAAAAATCTGGAGAGAGAAGGGAACAGGTGTATACTGAAGATAGTTCAAGGACTTTGAAGTATTATTTAATATGCGTATAACCACACAGGCAAATTAAAAACCTACACGTTGATCTGAAAGAAATAGTTATAAGAACTGGAAGCACATTCTCTTTCTCTTTACAAAACAATATCTTTCGGATCAGACTTGCAAAGAGGTCTCCCCATGCAAACATTTACACTAACGTGGAGCCTCATTACACCAATGGGACACCACACAGAAGCAATGGTAGGAAGCTCTGATGGATTCAGTGCTTGTAAATAGGTGCCAGATTGAAAAGCAAAGCGAACAGAACAATATGAACTGCAGCAGAGAAAATTTCCCCACACTTCTCAACCACTGTGGTTTAAGAGTCACTTCTTAAAAAGGGGGTAATTTATTTGCCATCGGCTATTTAATCCTTAGCCATTACTTGATGCTGCCTCCATTTATTATGTGGACACCTGTCTAATAAAAACTGGACTGCAAAACCACCAACTTATTTCACATGTCATCCAACAGCCATTGGCTTCTAATTGCTTTCAATCACTATCAATCTGGGTTCATTTGAACTGGCAAGCAAAAGACAAGATATTCCCGTGCTTATATGCTGAGTCATTCATCACAATACATTCTAAATTCAAGTAATTTTTCCATTTTAAAGAAAGCAAATTCCTACAGCAAAGTGCTGGCTTGTATAAACATATACACAGCATGTTTTCTATCCTTCTGAGAAGCTACATTAAAATCGCGTGTTGCTTTGTTTAGAAAAACAAAATCTTACTGTTGCCTCAATTTTGTTAAAAAAAAATTCTCATTTATGTAATAGCCTTAGCAATGAAGGCTTAATTCAATACAAATGTTCTGCTTCCCATGAAAATACCCAGTTTGTGACAAGAACCTATTTCCCGAACCTTTGAGAGTCTTGTTATTACATGGTCTAGGGTATTCAGTAGTCCGAGTACTATAAACCACTTGAGAATTTTTTTAGGTCTTGTCTGTAATATTCTTACTCTAATTTTCATTTTTAATTTTATTACTGAAAATTAAAATCAGTGAATACATTTATAAGCCAGCATTTCAGAACACAAACTCCATCCTTAGCACTCTCAAGATTCCACTAGGCAGGGCTGACTCTTCTAAGATGAGGCTTGCTTTGTTCACTAGTGGTTTTGGAGTCGTTATGAAGAACAGTCTTCGTCTACATATAGGTTTCTGGCAAGGCAAATAAGAACCACTGACCTACTGACTTGCTGATGTAACTTTTTCTTTGCCCATAGAGGTGCTTTCACTGAGCCATAGAACAGCAGATGCTCTCGCACAGTTAAGGTGTCAAACAGCACATCATACTGTGGACAAACACCCATCTCCATTCTGATAGCTGTCAGATCAGTATGTATATCCCTTCCATTGATGATAATGGTCCCAGAGCTGGGTGGATACAGGCCTGTTAACATGGATCTGAAACAAGATATAACAGTGTCATGGGTCAGAAGCAGAAAAAGAGCTCTGTGGAGCAACAAAGCTTGCCTTTTTCACCAAAAGAAACTGATCCAATAAAAAAAAAAATCATCTCATCCACCTAGCGCCTGCCCATAACAAACAACACTAATTCAGTCAACGCACTACATTCAGGACATATTTTATGTTGTATCCTGAATTTGATCAATTCACTTCTTTCAATAATTTCTTGGGTCACAGCTGCATTATTTAAATGACTCTGGAATGTGTGTGGAGGAAACCTTGTTATTAATGCAAAAATGGTCATTAATAAAATTACAATTTACTCTTACAATGTTAGGTCATTACAAACTTGCCTGCATCTTTACTGATTTTAAGAGAGACCTACATTTATTTTTATATTCAGTATGCTTAGAGATTTGAACACATTTTTTGCTTTGGTTGCTTATTAAATGGAAAGTTGCATTTTATTACATGTAATTCTTTAGGCAATCTTCTTTCTGTCAACCACTGACAAATTTCAAATGTCAAAGGAGATACATTGGCCATAAAATACCTGCATGTTTATACAGGGTCTAAAATGTAACTTTTAGCCTCTATTTTGCTTTAACTTTCTATGCTATTTTCTTTTATATGTTTGGAAAGTATATAATGTTATTGTGCCAAAGATTTTGCATAAAATATTAATACATAACTTTATTTGCATGATGTAAATATATTGCAAAGGAAGATCTTAAATCCAAAGACAGACAAACCATAATAAAGGGGTCTTATTAAAAACAGGACACATCTTTTGTGTGATGTAGATGTGATCTTGCCTATAAAAAAAACCTTTATATGATATTCATACTTTAGAAAGAGTCCTGACTTTCTCCTAAAGTAAGGATGATTTGTTTAGAACAAAAGGAAATGAATGCTTGAGGTGTTAACTTTAAAATTAAGATATAAAGTCAGCTTTCCTTTTACCCCACCCCTCACACACGCTCTTTCAACACAAAATCTCTAGTTTAAAACCTATTCATTCATTTCAATAAAGAATTTTCTTATTGAAAATATTTTCTTCCACTCAAAACACTAAGAAAATCCTGAATGTCTGGAAAATGTCTTACACAAGTTGGTTACATCTACCTTGTGTTTTCCTTAAATGCTTGAAGAGGGCACCAGCTTCTTTTGAAGGTAAAGCTGCAAATATTATATCTAAATGCAAAACATCCTAATGTCTTTGCTAAATGGTAAGCTGCTTCATGTATTAATATGGAATCCTCTGACCTTGCTGTGACTGATCATTAATGTAAGAAGTTATCTGGCAATGCTTAAGCAACTTCCTTACCAAAATCATAAAGGCAAGCAAGGTTTGATTAGGAGAAAGGATAATAATTTATTTAATGAATATTCGAGCTAAAAAATGCTCTCTTCAAGAATTAAGTTTAACCCTTACAACATTATCTTGCCCATACGTACGCTCTTTTAGTTAGTAAGAACACTCTGATCTAGGTCTCACTATTAAGTTTGGGAATAAGCTACTTTGGACTTCTGCCAGGATAGACAACTTTCAAAAGTATAACCAGTCCAAAATTCTCCATGGTCACATATATAGAAGAGTTTATAGCTGAAGTAACTATTATTTAATTTTTGTCTTTTGGTTTTTTTATGTCTCTCTTTTCCTTTCCTTAATAAAGCAGTCAGTTCCTATCTGGAACTATTTTGCTTGTTCGAATCACAGTTTCCCCTAAATCCTGGCAAAGAACTCCAGGTGACTAAAATTGTGGGAGTCATTCCACTGAATTGGTATTGTGAGAGAAAGGTATTAAAGTTTGTATGCAATTTTTAAATTAAAATAAATTGGTGTTCAACATCTTGAAAAACTCCTTAGAATGACACAAGTGCTTTAGATAGATCCTCAGCTGATGTAAATTGGTGTACCTCTATTAGGTGTACTGGAACAATATCAACTTTCCTGTAATAATGATGGAAAAGTTTCTAATGCAAACATTTTTTGTTTAAACCCAATCTCAAAAATTCATTATGTTTCTTGCTATTTCCTGAACAAGGTTCATTTGCCTAGCTGGAGGGCTATTCAACTGATCAGTGTTTCCTGGTGTGTAGCTGGGACTGCAGGATAAAATCTCTAATTCCTAATTTATGTAGGCTCAGTCCTGCAGTTCTTACCCATGTTAATCAAGTTTTGACTGAATCTAGAATACAGTTCATTCTAATTAGTAATTTATGTAGCTACGGGGGTTGAGAAAAAAATAGTCCTAATTTTCAATATTTCATTAATGTAAAGGGCAGAAATAGATTAACTTTTTAATTAAACTAGTTATAAAAAAATAGTTATTTCTGCTTCTTTTCAGATGTCGGATCACCCTCTTCAACGTCCAGGAAGAAAGTTTGCAAGGTCAGTAAACCTCTAAAATCTCCATCTGATGCAAGCACAAGTACATATGCCCACAATAACCCCTTGTTCCCATCCACCACTAAAGCTGCTCAAAATAATATTTTTACCATTGAAGTTATAGTGAATAGGATCCCATATTCCACTGCAATGTATTTGTTTTGCCAGCAACACCTTGGCCCAATAAATTGATTTAAGCAGCCTCAGTGATCTCTTTTACATGGTAAAAAAATGTGCAAGGACAGATAACAAGCAAGGAGATAGAGTAGCTCTGCTAACATGCAGAGAACATTTCAAAACACCAAATAAGGTAAAATGTGTAGTAAGACATCATACATAATCGTAGTCTTGCCAGCTCCATTGGCACCCAAGAGCGCTGTTATTTGATCCTGGTAGAAAGTGAGACTGAGATCTTTAACTGCCATCTTTTTGTTGTCTGTGTATTCTTTGGAGAGACATCAGCATAACTCCTACGGGTGTTCTTCCTTCACTCACACTTTTCTCATCTTGGGGCAGAGAACCTATAGACATGAAGAATAATAAGTCTTTAAAAATACTGTCAGTTATGTAGTGAAGATTAATTGTCCATTTAAACTATAGGATCAGGTGGGTGTAAATTAACAAAAAGGTGCCAATTTATAACCATAAAGGATTGAGCCCAAGGTTATGCGAGGTATCTAGCCAATGAAAATATTTAATTTCACCCAAAATAAACCTGATAAACAAGTGTGTGCATGTGTTAATACAAATATACACATAAGTGGGAATTATTCAAATGTTAATGACAAGTATTAAAATGTATTCCTTTAATACTGACACTTTTACAAAGGAACGAGGAAAAAATAGAGTTTGTAGACCAGAAAACAAGGGGAAAATATGGCTTGACTAAATGGAATGGAGAAAAAAAAAGGAATGCATACAACATTCCTTTCTCAGTAAGTCAGTAGAGTCAGGGTAGTCAAACACTGGAATAAATTGCCCACGGAAGTTGTGGAATCCCCATCTCTGGAGATATTTAAGAGTAGGTTAGATAAATGTCTATCAGGGATGGTCTAGACAGTATTTGGTCCTGCCATGGGGGCAGGAGACTGGACTCGCTGACCTCTCGAGGACCCTTTCAGTCCTAGTATTCTATGATTCTATGAACATTAATGAACGAGAAAGACTAGTGAGAATGAAACAAGCAAAACTTTCCCCTTTACCTTTTCTGCACTGTGTTTCAGAATCCAGAAACTTTAACTCTATTGGCCCTTTCTTCTACTTGATATAAATCTCAGGGGTACTCAGAAGCTTACACAAAGGTGCCAGGCCCTGCCATTGCTGGGAAAGAAGAGATAGTCTTACTTTCCCCCTTCCAGTCTAAGAAGAGCAAAGGAATCATCAGGGCAGGGAGAAAGTGAAGGTCGCTATACAAAATAAGCATCAAAGGTAAATATAATCCTACTGATAGAGGGAACTGGAAACTGTGAGGAGAGAGCACTCCGTGGAGGGCTTGAAAGTCAAGATTGTTCAGATAATATTCCAATTAACATCTACATATTTAGACATTTAACTGAACCTGTGAAGCTTTTGAAATGTTTCCCTTCAGTACTAGAAAGGTACTGATAAAAAATGCTCTTGGGTGCTGACCTCCACTATAAGTAGATGAAACATTTCAGATAATATGTAATTTCATGTGATCACAGAGGACTTCCAAGGCCCAAGAATGGATGTGGGTGGCATGTATTTCTCTATCCATGAATTTTTAATCAAAAGAAATGTATGACAATGTAGTGAGATGGGCCTTAGGGAAAAGCAAATACATCTGATTTTAAACACCAAAACATGTAAGGAATTCATAAGCAGCCGAACCCAGAACAGGAAAGAAACTGTGGAATTTCTGGTATGCAGTGGTAGCCCTTGAAAATAGAGATGATGCACAGGTTTTTAAAATGTGAGGGTAAAAAGGAGTCAGAAAGGACAGAGTTTAGATAACAAGACAGAATGGAAAAAAAAAAAAAACAATTCACATGAAAGACAAACCTTTCATTGAGGCAAGGAGAATATAAAACAGAGCCTTATATTTGATTTCATCTGAAAAAAGTGTGGCTGTAGCAAAATGGAATTCTGACCATGAATTTTAATGAGCACAAAATTGTTCGGGTTACTGAACACTTTACAACACTGTGAGGAATGTCAAAGGGTCCTTAAAAAGCTGAGTGAATGCTCAGTACAATGGCAGATGAAATTCAGTATTGACAGATTCAAAGTGCTATATATTCAAACAGTCATTTCAACCACTCATACTATAATGCCAGAGTACAAAACATGCAGGAATGACAGAATAGGTCAGGCTAATGTGGGGAGTGGCACTTTATGGGAAAGAAAGCATAGGGTGAAATATAGTAAAATTCGTAAATGAATCAAACTGTACTGCATAATCTCTTTGAAACTTCTTGTTTGAATAGTAAGAGTAGAGTTGGAGGAATATACTACTGACCACTTGGCCAGGATGGTGATGGTAATTTTGAAATGCTCAGGGAACATAGAGTCAAAATACAAAATAGAAAAATAGAAGACTTAGTTACAATGGGGGATTTCAACTACCCCCGTACTGACAGGTTACAGGTCCTATCAGGAAGTGAGAAATATGTTTCTAGACATAATTCATGACTATTTATTGGAGCAACTCTGAAGGGGAGAAGTAATTTTTGATTTAGTCCTAAGCGAAGGATAGGATGTGTTCCAAGATATGAGTATAGCGGAACTGTTCAGTAATGGCTTAATATTCTTGTAGAGGTGAAAATACCAAAGAAGTCCACCGCGGTAGCATTTAACCGCAGAAAGAGAACTACACAAAAATGAGGAAACTATAGAAATAGACATTAAAATGAACAGTTATACAGGGAGATTATGGTGGATCACTACCAGTGAATGGAATGTTGATTATCATGCTTATTGCCCCAAACAGCCAAGTTAGTAGGTTTGTGCAGCAGGTTTGAGTGACCACAAGATGAGAGCCTGAGACTGTGGATTTCCTGATAAGATCTCTGTTGAAATTGCTGAGATATGTGTTTTAGCAAAGAGGAAACATATATATTTGTCCTCTGGGATGTTTGCTAGGGCACTCAAACATGCCACAAAACCCACATTTTTCTAATTAGCCACCTGAGGAAACCTCTTAACCTCTGAAACTGTTTGCTTATCAAGTTTTTTTTTTTAAATGTATTGATATTTTATTGTCACGCTAACAATAAATAAGGAGGGAGAAGTCTAGTTGGATCACATCTGAGGGTGCTCAAAAGAAGATGGATGATGGGGTACCAGATGACTGTCATGTATTATTTGAAAACTACTCTAGACTTTGGTAATTTTTGAGGGTTGGGGTATTTTTATTACTCTGTTGCAGACATGTGTAAGTTCTTGAGACAAAATAAAGTGTAGTTTTAAGTAACAGCACTCTTGCATTGTAATGTCAATCATCTGTCAGTTAGATATTCATGTCCCGCCTCTGCCTCACCACAGGTAAATGTTCCAAAGAGCTTTGGGTACAGAAAATCCCAGATAGCAACATCACAACAGGGAAATAAGTGTAAGCTGCATGAAATTTTTAAAAATACAAAATAAACAGAACCAAAAAAATGCCACCATGGCTAAACAACAGAGTAAAAGAAGCAAAGTCATTCTTTAAAAGTTGAAAGGCACATCCTACTGAGGAAAATAGAAAGGAGCATAAATGCTGACAAGTCAAGTGTGAAAGTATAATGAGGCAGGCCAAAAAAGAATTTGAACAGAAACTAGAAAAAAAGATTCAAAAACTAACAGCAAAAAAATTTAAGTACATCAGAAACAAGAAGCCTGCCAAACAATCAGTGGGGTTACTGCATAATCAATGAGCTAAAGGAGCACTCAAGGAAAACAAGGCCATTGCAGTGAAAATAAATGCATTCTTTGCATCCGTCTTCCCTACAGAGATTTCCAAACATGAGCCATTTTTTAAGTGACAGATCTAAGCAATTGTCCCAAGCTGATGTGTCAACAGAAGTGGTCTTGGAATAAAGTGATAAATTAAAGGTAATAAGTAATAAGTCATCAAGATCAGAAAGAACTCAAATATAAAATTGCAGAACTATGGTATATGGTTATGAGTGGAGGATAGCTAACATGATGCCAGTTTTATAAAAAGACTCAAAAAATGATCTTAGCAATACAGATATGTTCAGTACAAGGCAAATTGGTTGAAACTTTAGTAAAAACCAGAATTATCGGACACATAGATGAACAAAACTTGTTGAGAAAGGGTCAATACAGGTTTCTCTAAAGAAAAACCATGAGAGTCACCTAATGTGTCAACCTGGTTGATGAGGGTAGATATAGTGTACTTATACTTTCAGAAAGCATTTGACAAGATCTCACCAAAGGCTTTTAAATAAAGTAAGCAGTCATTGGATAAGAGGGAAGGTCTTCTCATAAATGAACTGGCTAAAAAGATAGGAAACAGAGTAGGAATAAATAGTTTAAAAAATGGAGACAGTAAAACAACAGGTCCCCTGGGGATCTGTACTGAGACCAGTGCTGTTCAACATATTCATAAATGAACTAGAAAAAAAGAATATAGGGTGAGGTGGCAAAGTTTATTAGTGATGCAAAACTACTCAAAATAGGTAAGTCCAAAGCAGAATGCAAAAAGTTAAAAGGGATTTCACAAACCTGGGTGATTGGGCAACAAAATTGCAGATTAAATAATGTTGATAAAGGTAAATTAATAGATACTGAAAAACATAATCTTAACTATACATATAAAATGATGGGATCTAAATATGCTGCTATCACTCAAGAAAGATCTTGGAGTCACTGTGGATGGTTTTCCAAAAACCATCAGCTCAATGTGCAGCGGCAGTCAAAATGTAAGGAGCCCTTATAAAAGGGTTAGATAAGAAAAAACTTAATACCATAATGGTACTATATATGCCAACTGGTACACCTCAGGAAGTTCTGTTTTCCCTTCTCAAAAAAAAAAAAAAGATATATTAGAAATTGAAAAGATACAAGAAAAACAACAAAAATGATTAGGGATATGGAACAGTTTCTATAAAATGTGAGATTAAAAAGTCTGGAAAAAAGACAACTAGTTCCAAACTGAATAAAAGGAGATATGATTGAGGTCTATAAAATCATGGGTGGTGTGGAGAAAGTCAATAGGAAAGTATTATTTACCCCTTCATGTAACACAAGAAGCAGGGACCACCCAATGAAGTTATACGCAGCAAGTTTAAAACAAAATGCAGGCAGTTTGTGGTTCTCATTGCCAGGGGATGTTATGAAGGCCAAAAGTATATATGCGTCCAAAAAAAGAATTAAATATGCTCATAGAAGATTGGTCCATCAATTGCTATTAGCTAAGATGGTCAGGGATGCAACTCGGTGCTCTGAGTCACCCTAAGCCTCTGATTGCCAGATGCTGGGACAGGACAACAGGAGATGAATCTCTTGATGATTACCCTGTTCCAGTCATTCTTTTTAAAGCATCTGGTGCTGACCACATTCTGAAGACTGGATAGTGGGCTAAATGGACCATTAGTTTGACCCAAATGGCCATTCTTATGTGATGGGTTCTAACTGAAGTGGACACATCTTGGTGGACATCTTCATACATCTTGGTGGACAGCTAAATGAAAACTTGGTACTCAAAATTAAAAAAAAAAAAAAGCCAATAAAATGTTAGCCTGTATGAAGAATGAGATAAACGTTTAGATTCACTCAATTATGGGAGAAAATTGATTACAAATAGTGAATTAGGCAGAAAAAGAAAATAATATTTACTAAAAGGCTCCTGTAGTTACAAACCTTTGTCAAGGAAATTTTCATTGAAGAAAACCATATTGGGATTTAGATAATGTTTCCTTCTCTTCTCTGTACCACACAGCTTCTTCCAGTAAGAGACAGTAAAGGGGAAGTACCATGGCTTTCTGAACCCGAATCTTCCTAAATGTTAAATAAGAGCAATATCCGAAACATATTTTCAAAATGCATTTGTTGTTCAAGCACATAAAATAATCCTATTATCCTTCCCCCCACCCCAAGGGAACAGGGATATAAAATCTTGTCTATACTGTGTAGCAAAGATGCTGTTAAAGCACTTTTCTTCTCAAAGTATCTGAAAGTACTTTCCTCAGAGGGTAGCCATGTTAGTCTGTATCTGCAAAATCAACATCTAAGTGGTTTTTAAACACGAAAGCTTACATCCAAATAAATCTGTTAGTCTTTAAGGTGCCATAGGACTTCTCATTGTGGAAGTACTTTGCAAACTTTGGGGACAATCTGTCTATCATAGAAACCAAAAGAACTTTTGACATGGAATTTGCCAGTGAAAAGGGCTCTCTCAGCATTATCCTGGCATTAGTGAGAGAATCCTGACTCTCGTAAATAAAGATTTTGACCCAGATCACGAGCTAATCTTAGTGAAGCTCAGTGAGTTGAGGTAAAGGTATCAAGCTTTTTACCTGCTCTAATTCTGGCATAATTTGGCCATTGAGTCAGACCCTAGGGCTGCCCTGTTTTGGGTCAGAGCCTTAAGGGTGCCCTGATTTGTGACACCAGCCAAGCAGGTGGCATTCTAGCCTCAAGAGATACCAAGGTTTTAGCAACATTTTGACCTGCTTTCTCCTAGCTTTGCTTCCTATAATATGAGAGGGAGAAACAATGTGCCACCGGCTGAATTGCACCCACAGATACTTCTCCCTACACAAGTGACAGATTTGTTACCTTTCCTAGTGCTTTGCACCATCTCAATGCAAACCAGCTAGCACAGAGGGCAGGATCTGGCTTTGAAGTGTAGTACACTTACACAAAGGTGCAATAATGGCTGCACATACCACCTTAACATAGACATTTCCTGACCTTTTCAGTGCTACACCTTGCATTCACTTAAATGTGGTTTTAGTATCTGTGGAGTCACAGTACCTGGTACTGAATAGCAAGTGACATCCTCAATTTTTAAGTTAAAGATTTGTGGCTGGGATAGAGTTGCATTATTGTATTCCCTTCTGTTTTCATGCCAAACATCTCAGTTATTCATTTTGAAATAAATACACAATAAACAAGAAAAAAATGTGATATGCCAAGTTGAGCAGGTGTAAATTTCAGGCAATGAAAGAGGTGTTTAGAAAGCATTCCAAATGTCCCAACAACCAACTGAAGGGCATTAATTAAAAAATATTGGAGATTGGAGGAAAAACTAATATCCACCTTTGGAAAATAAATTTGGGATTGTATTAATTTCAGTTGTTACCTAGATTTACTGGTGGAGAGAAATGATAACCAGGAAGTCAAATATTGTACTTTTGCATTCTGAAACTACATTGTTAATAACCAACTTTAATAAAGGGGTCTGTTCCTGACTCAGACAGAGCATCCAATAACTCAATATTGCACCGAAATCTGTCATTATAAAGTGTCAATCAGTCTCACAAGTCTTTATCCAATTATCTGTCTCCTTATTTACATAAACAAATAGATGTCATACCACATTACAATTCCAGCCCTCCAGTTAGCATGGTTCACTGACCTATCAATGCATGAATGTTTTCTTAGTTAGTCTCACTCCTATTCTGTCAGCTTTAACTCAGAGGCACCAAAGATTTAATTTTTTTTATTATAACGTAATAGAAAAAAACCCCAATATTAATAAATCTATGAGTGTTTGTTCTTACCAGGAATTACATTGCTGAAATACCAGCCAAGTAATAAATAGATAACTGAGTCAAAGAAAATCATCCAGCAAGCCCATCCAAAGGTCATGGATTCTCCTTCTGCCAGTGGCTCATAGCTGTTACTCCACTGAATTCCTAGTAATAAAAAAAGGTCAGTGCTAAATCTGTAGAGCACCACAGGTAGCAGGATCATAAACACGTCAACACAAAGCACTAAGGAGGTATTTGAGCATTGATGGACAAAAGAAACAATGTTAATAGCTGTAATTTTAACTGAATAAAAACTAAATGTTAGGCCTTTCAGTCTCTATTTGCAACAGCAGGTAATGCTACTGCAGAGCAAATATGAAAGAATTCATGGTGGCACAGAGATTTTAAGAAGTTGACTATTTTTATTTTGGCTGTCCTTTCATTTTACTAAAAAGAAGAAAATAGGACCACTAGGCAAAATGCTGAATAAAATACGTGAGAAGTTCTTTGTCAGCTGTTCAATAAGTCAGGCATTATGACAGTTTGCTGATACAAGTAAACAAATGGTTTAAAGGAGATCTGCAGCAGATGTGTTTAGTTGAAACTTGCAAATCTTGACTAAATGCAGTTTATTATATACTATTTGTTTTATATCATGCCTGACAGTAATAGCCAATGACTGGAGCTCCAGACTCTAGTCATCTGAAAAACTACTTAAACCTGTGGTGGACTGCATACAACTCATCAGGGTTCTATGTGTGGCCTGCAAGACATTTTATTTACTATTACCCACATACAAGATTGCCCAATTCCACTGGTCTCTGTCCGTGTAGTTTTTTTTCCTACCGGTATTACTGAAGTGACATACATGTAAATCAAGGGCATATGAAGAAAGGTGCATATTGATTGCACAAAACATTGACTGTAAGAGCCATGTGCTCACTTTTCATCCAATCAAAATGCTGCTACAGTTCAATCGATACACCCTGCAAATTCTAGGTACACAAGTGCTGTCAGCAAAACTACCATGTCCCAGAAAGCCATCTTGGTTACAACAATCTTGCAGCCCATTGAGATGAACGAGGGCCACTCGAGCAACACACTCACTAGCCTAGGTTGCCCATCACTGCTTAAATTCGTAATCAATCAGGTGTAGCAAGAATGGAAACACAAAATGCTAGCAGTAGTCAAAATTCAAAAGTAATACCATTACTGTATTTCTGAATTGAAAAGTTATTTAGAAAACTAGATTATTATAAACTATAGCAATTTTCTTGATAATTTCTTATAAAGGTAGCTACGTAGTGTGCAATAGAGCGGCCAAAACATATTTTTACCCCGTATGTGGGGCAACATTTCTTATTTACAAATTTCAACAAAAAATAACTTTTTTTCACAAAAGCATACTTTTGTGGGGGGAAAAAAATCTAACAGCAAATTATCCACCAGCTCTAGTTTGCAATAATTGCCCCTTCTGATACTTCATCAGCTTTCACTAAAGTAAAATACTCTTCATTAGCAGGTGGTGCTTGAGATAACTTCCATTTTGACACCAAGACTGTCTTGCTGTTAACACCACCCAACTGAAGAAAAAATTCCATCCTGGATCAATCACCTGGTTCAAAAATCACACCTCTGGCTAAGCATTAGGGTGTTCCACTCACACACACATACCCCAAGAAAAAAAAAGAAATGAGATTTTTAAAATCTGCTTGGATGATTTGGACATTCGGTTTCCATTTATGTTTGAAAATGTAATTGATCTCTTTTTTCCAACATATAAAAGCAATAAAATAGTGCCTGACCCCAGAATGTCTTATAAAGCAAAAAAAAAAAAAAAAACCCCAGGTGGTTAAAATGACCTGCTATTCCACAAAATATTACAGCTTCTTAGGAATAACGTATATTCTGTAAAGCACACGGTAGTATGTAATCAGATGCATAATGCTTGATTCTGCACCTGAAATTAATGATAGCACTGATGCTGACTTTAGTGAGTTTTGGATTTGACACACATTAATATATTAATCTGTCTGACAATTATATTTTGCATCAATATTCTTCAGTAAATAATTTATTTTAGGCTGAAACATGGGCATTACTATTAGCAAGTAGAAACAAATACAGTTTTGAAAATTATATCATTGGCAATGTACTCATCTATAAAAGGTTCTTAATAAAAGGTTATTAATAGAAGTTTCTTAATAACACTAATATAGTCTTATTTTCCCAAAAAATCAACATATTTGAATTATAGATTGAAAATGGTATAAAATGATATAAATCCAATCTATATGAAAAAATAAAGGAAAATAATATCTGAAAGTATCATTTAGGAGAAACTTATCTAGTGCCCAAAGGTAAATCAGAAGAAGAACTGCTTTTTATGAAGACATAAATTAAACTGCAAAGTCAATATGGAATATCCTCTATACTTCATAGCATTTGACTCCCACAAATCCACCAGCAGGATACTGAGAGGCAACATATTAAACCAGTAAAAAACAACAGGCTAGCTCTTCAGGCAGGGTATATCAGCACAGCTACACTGAATTTGATCGAGCAGCAGATCTGGATCTTCATCATCAGATACTCTCACTGGCTGACTATACCCTAAGAACAACATATTGCCATCTAGTAACTTCTGAGAGCTGATTAAATCTTTCGTACATGCCACATACACTACATAAAATCAGCAATATTAGTGGTGTGGCTGGGGCTTCCTTGCACCCTGTATTACCAGTTTCTTGGGTGGGGGGGGGGGCTCACTGGCAGCTGCCATAATTTAGAGCAGCATTAAGGCTTTTATAATTTACTGGAGAAGACCAATATCTCTGACCTGGCCTGGGATTCATGGAGCACAAAGGTGGCTTAAAGCTTCATCTACATTCTTCTATGTCTAACTTGTGGTACTGGTTGGGGACCAGAGATTCCACAAAATTTCACTTTCAAAACAAAGCAAGTGAAATCAGTTTCCAAGTTTAGTTTTATAACCATGATCATTAAAAAAAAACTTTTTGCTAATTAGCTATCTTACCTATTTCTTGGCTTTCAAAGAATGTAATGAAAAATAATCCTTGCCCAAAGGCAGTTGTAGACAGAAAGCACTGCAACAATAGAAAAGAAACAGGAAATGAACATAAATAAATCTCCATTAAGATATTGTGTGATATAACTATTGCACGATTCAGTACAAATGGAGAAACAATGGACCTTTCAGTTTTAGAAAGGCTAACGATCCTGTCTATCACTTACCTTTCTGAACCTGAACAATATTTACCTGTATTTTGCTGAAATGTGCTCTCTAAATTAAAGATTATTATGGAGCTTGTTATTAATATTTGAAAGCATTATTTGACATTACCAAAATTTATAAAGCTTCATAAATCCTCCATATATTGCAAATATATAATGTATAACATTGGAAAAGTGGCTAATGCAATATATTTTTGGTAGTAAGTGAATGACCCTAGAATTCACAAGAGGCAGGCTGATGGAACATACATTATATAATACACTGAGCAGGTATTCTATTGCAAGGAAATAACATTTTATTTCCAATGGAGCAATATAAATTGGACCATATTGCATCAGAAAAGCACAAAAAAATGGAAAATGACTAACTTCAGGGATGTAATGTAACAAGGATGAAAGAATTATGGTAAATGGAAAATCACTAACCAGCATCAAAGGGTACTAAATCATTACTAACTACTGATAAAAATACAAGCATTGTCATCTGAAAAAGTTCTATACAATAGTTTGAAAGTCAGTTTTTAGAGACATAGTTTAAAGTAACTACGGTAAGTCTAATATGTTTTGCAGTGTTCAAAACAGTAAGACAAAATTCTCCCAGGTTACTGGAAAAAAAATAGTGTCTCTCTCCTCTCTCTCAACTCCCTCCCCATAACACACACTCACTCTCACTCTGATATAGGCTCCTGATCATGCTGTTGCCGGCACAGAGTGCCCGAGGGGGGCAACAATGCAAACGCTTATATAAATGCTTATCTTTACACTCTGTGGATAGTTCCATTGGGTTAAAATGAGCACATAGATAAGTATCTGCAGGAAGAGAGCACACAATGTACAAAGTATACTTAAATTTACAAATGTATTTCTATTATAGCAGTGGCTGGAGGCCCTGAGGAAGAACCATTCTAATATAGGGATGTGAACGACTAGTTGACTATCCGATAAGCAAATGCTTACCGGATAGTCAACACACTAGTCGACTAGTTGCTTCCTCCCACCTTGCTGCCTCTATTAGAAAGATGCAGCAAGGAGGAGGGGGGAAAGGAGAAGATACTTCAAGGTGGCAGTACAGCGTGGAGCCTGGCGTTTGCCACTTTGAAACTCTGCATGCAGCCTGG
Organism: Rafetus swinhoei; assembly: GCA_019425775.1. NCBI lineage: Eukaryota > Metazoa > Chordata > Testudines > Trionychidae > Rafetus > Rafetus swinhoei. Next base: position 158,938,370 of record CM033424.1, read on the forward strand.
GGCCAGCTGGGGACTGGACTCCCAGCTGGCCCCAGTCTGCACACAGTGTTTCAAAGCAGCAGTACTGACCCTGGGCTCCATGGAACACTGCCGCTTTGAAACTCTGCAGGGAGCACAAGGCCAGCTCCGTGCTCCCTGCAGCACTTTCACCTTTGAAGTGTAGCAACAGCCTTGGGGCTATTGCTACACTTCAAAGATGAAGGTACGCTTATCAACTAATCAAATAGTCAATGCAAATTGCATCGACTATTTGATTAGCCAGTTAATCAAAAATTAACATCCCTAATTTTAGCAGGTGCAAAAACAAAAACAATCTCTGCCCTAAGAGCTTATGAGCTTCAGGGGGTAGCCGAGTTAGTCTGTTACAGAAAAAAACCAGCAAGCAAATGGTCTGGTAGTACTTTATAGACTAACACAAACTTAGTTACCAGACCATTTGCTTGCTGTTTTTTTTTCTAAGAGCTTATGTCATTCACATATAGCGAGAAGACACCTGGATAACACAAGCACAATATATAGGAAGAAGGAGAAGATAAACAGTGAAAAAGAGGTAGCTTGTGCAGCTTACCCCATGGAAAACATGGGTCTAGAATGACTGATACTTGCTGTCTGACCAAGGACCTGATCCAATTCCCATTGTAGTCAATAATAATCTTAGAACTCATCATTCAGACTCTGACTAGGTAAATATGTACTCAGCAGGATATGGGTTACATGCATGCAGCTGGCAGCTCTATGTGTAGTAAATACGTACGTGCTATTCAACCCTAAACATTAATCTATCACATTTCTGGTTGGTTTTGTCCTATTTGCAGTATCACTTAGATTGTTTAATTCTGTATATAATACTTAATTTTTGCAGGTACAAAATTAATAGGAGCTTAATTGTGGGTAAAATTAAAATTAAATTGGTATTAATATTAAAAATGATTAAAATATATTAAAATTCTAAAGTCCTTTTTAAAAGTTTTATTTTGACACAAAGCCCTAAACATATTTAAGAAAGTACAACCTTTGCATAAGCCATTTTTACTTGTATTCTTGCATTAATGTTCAAGAAATTTGCAGGCATAAATTATGTTATTCCTACTGAAAGTTAAGGAACCTTTCTGTCTCTACCGGACCTCAACTGAATAACAACAGACTCATGCTTGGACACACTCTTGCTGTATTTACAGACATAGCACCAATTCCCTTCACTTTATGGGTTCATTTATTTCACTGTTGAAATACAGTACTGTTCATTATATATTATATTATATTACAAGCTGGTCCCCGAGTTGCGAACGGTCGACTTACGACTGTTTGCAGTTATGACCAAAGCTGTCGTAAATGGCGGACCCTGAGTTACGAACGCGATATGCGCTTACGAACAGCGCGGTTGCGTGTAACTTAATGGGGTCCGACTTACAAACGAACCAAGTTACGACCAATTGCTTGGTCCGTAACCGGTTTGTAAGTCAGGAACCATATATTTACAAATGTGGTTCATTTTATTGTATTCTATTGCCTTAAAATAAACACATATATAAGTCTTTGCAGAAAGACAGCACATAATGTACAAAGTGTACTTAAATATATGTATGTCTATATTTTTCCTCTCTGAAGGGGATTAGGTATATCAAATTGAAAAGAGGAATCCTAAAAGATAATTGTCCTCATAGGATTTGTTTGCTTGTTTGTTTTTCTTGAACAAAGACATACAATTGGAAGGGGGTCAGGTGAGCTAACAAAGCTATAATCCTGACTTGACAGTGCCTCCAGAATAAGGAATACTGATTCTAAGAATACAGCATTCAGGAGAATAAACATTGCTTAGATCAAATCTTATCAGAGAGTTAATGTGACAAAAGAAGGGTGCTTTGCAGCACATAGTGAAACACAAAGTGAAAAATACCACTTAGAAACTATAAACAGACAATCTGGTAAACTAGTTCATGGATAGTTGTTTGAATCGTAATTTATATTCTAGACCAGTGGACAAAAAAAAAGAAAGAAATTATGAAACTTTATTTTCAGTAGTGGAATTTTAAACGAAATCACATTTCTCTCCCCATACACAGTACTCTCTACAAAGAGCAGGATGTGCAGCATGCATTCTTACAGATCTGTTTGTCTTGCAATGGTATTTTAAACAAAGGAACAATTTCTACAGTTCACTAGTAAGTTTTATACTGATTTTTCCTACCCAGATAACCACTACCCTATGATGGGATGTCATCTACTGTTTGAGAGAACATTAATTTTCCAAACTATTTCCCTTCTTTTAGTAAAAAGAAGTCTGCAAGACTGTATCTTTTACTTTTAGGCATGCTGCATTGGAAATATTGAGCCTTAGCTTTCCAGAGGGTTCTCTCAATTTGGTTGAACATTCATTTTAGATTCCCCTCTGTTGTATTTAAAGCTGGATTTCTCAACTGCTTTTCTGTCTAGGAAAGCCATACAATTACAGAGAGGTACAACAGCAAAGCAGGAACCTCTGGACAAGATAATGAGAGGATATCCTAAAGGTCACATAATTATGGAAATCAATCAATCAATCAACCATTTTTAAAAAAAAGAAAAATACTTACTGCAATGGTCTGGTGGGAAAAGCTGAGTTGGTTCTGCAGAACCAACAAAACTATGTATGGTAAGAAGCTGATCATATATATGAGGCTGGCACAGAGCGCTGCTGTATTGGCACTGTTAAAAAATGCACTGAACAGGTAGCATAGCATAACCACTGCAATTCCAAAGTCGAGTAGAAAGAGGAAGACTAGAAAACCATCGCTGAATGCAAAGATGCCGCTCACTTTTAAAATGATGACCAGAGCACAGCTGCTTAGAGTAAGCATAATGACATTCTCCAGAAACCAAGCTAAGAAGTGAATGACAGGATTCACACCCATTGTCTTCATATACTACAAGAAGAGAGAGACTTAGTCACAATTAGTCACAATTTAAAAAAATAAATAACCATCAACAGACATGCATTGGCCTCCCAAGTGACTGTATAATCATAGTATCCTTACCCCTGTGTTATATTTTTCCCACTCTCTCGTCACATGCTGGTAAGCTGAGAGCAACTGAAGCAGGTAAGGCCCAATCCTGTAAGTACTTGCTTTTGAGTAGAATGCATATGAGTTACCCTATTGACTCCAAAGAGACCATGCATATTCATGAGCAAGTGTTGCTGGATCAGACGCACAGATTGTTACCTCTTGGATATAGAATCCACTTTTATCACTTCTTTCAAGCGATGGGCACATTTATGTTACTAATATTTAAAAAACAGCAGTAATACAAAAGCACTATAACCATAAAAATAATGCAAGGCTCTGAATGATTATCAAAGACAGATTACAAGTGCTCTGAGAAAAATGAAAATATTGTAAAAAACATGAAACACTTTCTGTCCTTTATTTTTGTTGGGTTGTTTTGCTGAACGTAAGGCTGGTTCTGAAGATAAATTGTTCTATTTCCCACTCAGATGTGAATTCGGGGAAATTTACAATTTTGCCTATTGCAAAATTTTGCAGAGGAGATGGGAAAAAGGGACACATTTTAATCGTGAACCAAACTTCTGCATACATTTGTAAAACTCCCAGATTTAACATTGCTCATATGGCCAGAAATAATTGTCACATCACGAGACCACCCTTCTTAAAAATACTTTTTAGAATTGTAAGACACCATTTCTCGAGTGCTTTCCCAAAAGTCACCTTACAAACACTGGTGAGTTAATATTCAAAACACCTTTGCAGATCAGAGAAGCCCTACTTTACACATTAGAAACCAAAATTTAGACAGTTTATATGATTTGCTCTAGCCAAACAGGAAGACACCAGCAAAACCAAGAATAGCATTTGAATTCTTGTGGGGTAAGTGCTGTTATATCCATTCCTAAAATACGAAGCTTTATGGTCTCAATTGTGAAAAATGCTGAGCACCAGCTAAGTGCCATGAACTTGCCTTTAACTTCAACAGTAGCTGTGATTATGTGTCTATGTAACTGTTATGCCCTTGTATTCTCTGTGTACTTTCAATACCTAAAGACTAAAATTCTCAGCATTTTTACTCAGTTCAGAGTACTTCAAGGAGACCCTACTTTTCTTGTTTTGTTGTTCTCCTAATCTAAAATAAAGGTCATGTTGAAAGAAACTATGTGGTTGCTTTTTGAGGCTGGATAAACATAACCGCAATTGAAGTCATTCAGCACCATGGAAGATTGGGATCTCTATCTGCAAGACTTGTTTCAAAAAAAAGTGCTCAGCTTTAAATTTCATACTTCTGTCATTCACTGCTCTCCTTCATTTCTACAGAGATAAATCTCTGCAGACCAATGGGACTCCAAGCAATATCCCAGTGAATCTAATTTGGCAGTTGGAACTCAGATAAAGAGCCCAGGAGAGAGTGAAAGACAAAGCACATGCATTATTATCCACAAAACCATCTCTCTCAATGTTTAATATGTATTTTCAGAATAGACCCTATAAACCAGTTTCACTGTGAAAGGCTCAGCTAACTATTACCTCTTCTAGACGAATTTCCCTCTCATAAACCAGTTTTCGGACCATCCCAGCAACAGATACCATCCATGTTAACATCATTATGAATGGAAAAAAGAAACCAATATTGTTCAAGAATCTGTAAGCAAAAATATAGACGTAAGACACAAAAGAGAAAGATATAGAAGTATTAAATTAATGTTTTAATATTCAGAAAATAATACTGTAGTCCCCTTACTAAAGGTGCCTCTGCTTATTTTCTGGAAAGACCCTGTGTGCTGCAATCCAGACTCACAGACTACAATTCCCATGAGCCCTTGGGAAAAACAGGAAGGAGGTGACTCTTGTGTGGGAGATTTGAGTCTCTCCATGTGCATGAGAAGAGAGACCTAGCAGTCTGGGACTCTGCCCTTGGATTTTGGAAGAGAAGGGGAGCCAGGCTGCTGTGGAGGAGCTTGATCCAGTCCAGGGGCTGTTAGAGTGCAGCTACAGACTGGAACTAGAGGCCTTTGGAACTGGGATCTAACAGGCTGCTTCTGATAGGCACAGCATGAGGCTGTAAGTAATTGGGCCTTTTTGGGAAAAGTGTTGCCTGAGACAGAGCTGCTGCCTAGCTTGGACCCTCATACACACTTTCTACAGAGAATCTCCACTACAGCTGCAGTTCTTCGAGCGCGCCCACGCAAGCAAGAGTCTGGGACTCTGAGTCCAGGGGTGTGCACACCGGGGTGGGATAAATACTGGCAGCTAGATAAGTTCCTTTTACTTCTGTGTACTTTGTTAATTGATGTTATTCACTGTTAATTTGTTAAAGCCTGTTTCTTTAAGTTAAGTAAAGGTTGTTCATTCTAATGTAATCTATTAGATGTATATGATTTGTAGTAGTTGTTCTGGAATTAGATCCAGATTATAGCTGGAATGAGTATATTCCTGGAGGCTCTCAGGGCACACCAGTAAGTGTGTTACAGGGCCAGCCAGGTGAAGGCACCGCCATGGTATGTTCATTTCGAGCAAGGGATTGCAGCAAGGGGGTGGATAGGGCTTTCCCCAACTAAACACCATCACCACTGGGGTGCTCAGGATCTCCTTTTGGGTTAAAACCATCAGGCACCCAGGTACACCTGTGAGAGTGACCTGCTCCCGAGTAACCCGGGGAGGAAAAAGGGGGTTACGTTACAATATATAAAACAATTCTTGAGGTTGTAATTTCTTTGTCGTTACTAATTAAACATACCTACTATAATTTAATGGTAGAACACAAGATCATTGGAACATGTAAAGTCTATCTCTAAAACAATGACACTCCATTTATACTGAAAAAGAATAAAAGTCTCAAACGATTTTAATGGTTTGCAAGGCTCTAACTGCAAATAAAGATATTTGGAATGCCTGTTATACTTACTAGGCAAATTTTCCCCAGTGTCTATGGCTTTATTCCAGTCATTCAATTTTATCTTTCGCATGTATAAACTAAACCCTAAGGCTATGTCTAGACTACATTTTTTTAAGAGGATATGAAAATTCCATGGAAATCTGCATATCTTCTTCTGATCTCACTTTCGAAAGTGAAAGTACTCTGGACGCATTTTTTTCAGAAAAAACCCTTTTTCGAAAAAAAACACTCTTCCTTAAAAAATGAGGTTTACGTGGTTTTTTTGAAAAAGGGTTTAAAAAAGATCCTCTTTCAAAAGTGAGATCGGAAGTGAGATCCTCTTTTGAAAAAAACCCGTAGTTTAGATGTACCCTAAGGGTGAGTCTGTTCTTCAACCTTACCTTGAAACATGCTACGCAATTTGCGCTACACACATCCTATAGCTTATTTCAGGGTAATTTTGAAATAAAGCTCTATTCCAAAACATCCCTTAATGCTCATGGAATGAGAGTTACAGGGACGCCAGAATAGCACACCCATTATTTCGAAATCTATTTTGAAATAATGGGCTGCTTTAATGACGTGGAATAGCTATTTCGGGATAGTTCTGGTATCCCAAAATAGCTCCACAGTGTAGCCTAAATTCCCACTGCAAACCAGTCTTTGCTATCCATAACAGAGAGGGGAATTCACAGGAGCTGATGTCTGCTGCCCAATCTCTGAGCTAGTTCTAACTCCAGCCCCAATGTAGCTTTGAACATCTTTGGAGCTCCTGTAAAGTGCATGTGCTGATAAGAGTTCCCAAAGAGAGCTGTCTGCCAGATAGAATTGCACAGTGAGCTTTTACCATGTCCTCTTCTCCCCATAGCCCTTCTGCCAAAAATGGCAGAATGAGATACACAGGGCCCAACCACATTGGTTCTTGCTAGTGGTGCAATCCCCAGATAGGGAAATCTGTCAGCTTTTCAGATCCTTGGTATAGCTTGTCCAGATCACAGACACACTATTAAAAGTGCCAAATTAGGTTCAAAATTAAGGCATTTACTTACAGGTCACTGGTGTGGCATGGATATGGCATAGCTTGAACTTGTATTTCTGGCTCGGAAGCATCTGCTCCAGTGTGCACTGCAACAATGGCTTTTTCAATCATATCTTGAAGTGGAATGAAGATGTAATTGTATTTGAACCCATCACCTGGCAGGTGCTGGGGATGGGATTTCCACATTGGGTTTTTTACTAGATCTGTTCTCATGCTGTAAAGAACACTAGTTCTAATTGTATATGAAATGTGCGGTGGGAGATAGTTAGCAAAATCTCGCCGATGTCTCCCATTACTTGAGGTGTTGAATATAATACCTGGTCAAACAAAAGAAAAAAACCCAAGGAGTTTCATGAATTGGAAACCAGACTGTGAATAACTGATTTTTCATCACTTTCCATTCTAAAAAAAATATTAAAAATTGTTTTTGAACCAAAACAAAAACAACTTGCAAACCAAACAGTTAAAAAAATCATTTCAGGTCAAACAAAACTTTTGTGTTTAAACTTTTAAACCTTTTATTTAAATATATTTTAAGTCTATTTCTAAACAGAAAGTTGTTCTAAATCAAATACCAAAACATTTCATTCTGAAGAAGTCAACATATAATGTCAATGTTTTCAGTTTTTTAAACCATGTTAACACATATTTGCAAAATGTTTCAATCAACAAGAATTTACTTTTTACATTTATCTGAAGAATTGTGTCCAACTGTAATTGTAAATGAGGCAGATTTCATATTTCTGCCTTTTGTGTGTCCTGCGTCTTATGTTTCTGTGAGGATGCAGCCAAATTGAGCCAATGAATAGTCATTCCTGGAATTTCTGAAGGCCACTTAACCATTTTCAAAAAGGCCATATTGTCTTCTTGTACAGAATGTGAATGCATATTTTATCTGAAATAGCTAGATGGTTAAACGCTATTGTTACAGCACTTCCTTGTACTATAAACCTTAGATTCATGCTGGTGGGATTCCAGCAAAAAACATGAAATCTTTCATATCTTTATTCACCACTGTATGTATTTGTAGTTACCTTATGACACTTTTAACTGTTAGAGTTAAGACAGTCAAAGAGCTTGATATTCCATCTCAGTAGGCCTTCTAAGATCTATAATTATCCTCTTTTCTGTGAGACTGAGAAAAATCTTAAGAAAATCTTCCTTGCCTTGTACTTAGTGCTCTGGAACTTGTTCTCCAGACTTGCTTTGTTTTTAATTAAAGTGTTCCCATTACTGGGCCAAAATCAAGCAACATTTTCAATTAATTTGGCCATCTAAGGCCTGGTATACGTTTAAAAATTAGATAGACTCTGCTATGTCATTCATATATATGAAAAATTTTGCACCCTGTGCAACCTAGATCAGCTAGCTCCCCTCCCCCCACACACATTCCCCAGTATAGATGTAGCTAGGTCAATGAAAGATTTCTTCAGTTGACCTACATACAGCCTCTCCAGAGGTACCCTTCCCATTGATTTAGGAAGCATCTATAGGCGACCTCTGACTTAAAACCACCTGACTTACGACCCCCTGCATTTACAACCATTTTTTTCATGCGAGAGAGCTCCTAAATCCCCACAATTTATGTCCGCAGCTCACATTTATGATGGCGTATGACGCAGACTCCACGCATCATCCCAAAACAGGAAATGTACAAAGTCAGTCACTCGCCAGTCTGCAGCTGCACACGTCGATGCCACATCGGTCTTCACTTTTTAGTTATTTTTGTACATTATTTGAACTATTTAGCTTAGTTCCTTCAGCTTAGGAACTATTTTCCTCCATTTCCATAGTAAATTTTGGTATTTTTAGGGTATGAAATGGATTTCCAGGAACGGAACTGCCATTTATAACATTGCACCTATGGGAGATAAGGGTTCGACTTACGATGGCTCGACTTACGACACTTTTCCAGGAACCAATTAGGTTGTAACTGCGGGGTCACCTGTACACTACTGCACTACAGCAGCACAGTTGTAGCATTGTTGCCATGTCACTGTAGTATAAACAAAACCTGGGAATAATATTTTCTAGACCAAGGGGTATTCTGAGGTTGATTTTAATCCCTTCATCCTGAATTTCAGGCAAAGAACATATAGAATAATTTGCCTTGCCATCATGGCATTTGTCATAATCCATATTTTAGAGCACCCTCTGGGTGTGCCTACACAGCAAAGTCATTTTGGAATAATGGCCGCTATTCTGAAATAACTATGTGAGCGTCTACACAGCAATTCCATTATTTTGAAATAATTTCGAAATAACGGACGGCTTATTCCGACTTCTGTAAACCTTATTCTATGAAGAATAATGCCTATTCCGAAATAGGTATTTCAAAATAAGATGTTTGTAGATGTTCCACTTCTGCTATTTCAAAATAGCCCCTCACCAGGGCCATTCTGAATTATTCCTCCTGGGGTTCTAAATCAAGATAGCACGTCTACATTAGGGAAGCCTGCCTCGGACTAATTTTGTGGCTTCCATGCAGTGTAGATATGCTATTTCGAAATAATTATCCAAGAGCTAATTCCAAAATAACTGTGCAGTGTAGACATAGCTTCTGTGTTACAGGGGCACAGGTCAACCCTCTTCCTGAAACAGGAAAGAAAGTCAGACAGAGTACCAGTAGATGAGACTCCTCTGATCTCTATTACTGTGCTATACTTTCTTTCTTGAGTAAAAGAAATAGTTGCACTTGTCTTCTTTTAAAAGCTGTGCTGAGGTATACAAACCATATGGTGAGCAATAAGAGGTTAAAGAGCTGCTCTGGGCTAATCCAGCCCTGCCCCACGTGGGGACAGGCTCTTTTATCAAAAACTCCCACATGGCAGGTTAAAGGCCTACGTCCCTGACCACTACACAACACGCTCCATGGGACAAAGACTATAAAAAAAGGACAGAAAGGAACATTAAGATCTTTTTCATGTATTTGATCCCTAGAAAAATAAATATTCTCCAAACATTTAGTTTCTGCTATGCAATTTTTTTCAACTAACCAAAGGCTAATTAGCCAAAACACAGAGACTTGACTCTCCCCTAAATGTGCAAATATATTTCTAAGAGGATTTTGAAGATGCAGCACACCCTTCAAAGAGTAGTTTATGAAATCAAGGAAAATTAACCTTCAGAGACCCACCTTTCAGTGGAAAGGAACGTATGATTGCATCCATTGCAGTAGCAGGGATGTTTTCTCATTATACCTACTTAAGATCCCTTATACAACACTTACTTCAATATTTTAAGTACATTTTCAGGGCGTTTGTAGCTTAGTTCTTTGAAAGTAAAGAGCAGAGATTACAAAATTCTGTATTGCTCAAGATAACTTCCTGCCTGGCTTTTAAATAGGTGTACGTTGTGGGGAGGACACAAAGTGTCTCCGCCCACCTCTATGTGCAAAGCATGTCAGAGCCAAGCAGAATTACTGGCTACAGTTCTCCTCCAGGTTTTTCTGTGGGATGGGGCAATCACTTCCAGACAGGTTAGGTAACATGTTAAATCACAGCATTTTATCGATGGCGGAACTTGAATAGACCCAGATCTTTTGAGTACTTGCCTTGTATTTTAAATCATCTCAACATATGCGTCTGCTTTGCCCTGACTTTTTTAAAAACTCCCCTGAGCCCTGGGGTCTTCTGTGCTGAACTTAACCAAATTTAGAAATTAAACATAACAAATGGCTAAAATCCTAGCTCCATTGAAGTCACTGGCAAAACACTTATTGATTTCTGTACGGCTAGAATTTCACCCTCCTCTCCAGGGAGGGCTACATAGGAGGATGGAAAACCTCAGGCAGGGAAAAGAATTTTTTTACAGTGCTGAATGACTGTTCTCTTGCTTCCTCTTATAGCTGCCTCAGCACAAAAGAAAGATTTCCAGCAGCAGAGGAGGCATTTTAAGGTAGTGGGGTAGAGACTGTCATCCCAGTGAGCAAAAGAAATAGCAGAACTTACTGAGAAATTAACTTTATTCTGAGTAAATGAGCTGATTTGAAAGTTATCTTCTTAGGCAAACAGGTTTTCTACAAAGATTAATTTGTTTTCTGTGTTCTGCAACCCCAAAGGGTATGAAATTTAAAATCAGAGGCAAATAAAGCAGAGGGTGCTCTTACAAAACAACTAAGTAACCTTACTTGGATATTGTGTTTTCAAACTTTTGCATTCCACGGCCTCATTTGACTCTCACTATATGATATTAATATCTGTTGTTCCTGGTATAATATTTTTAGGAACAACTGACTCCCAGAGACTTGGTTAGTAGTCATTCTTCGGCTATAATAGCAATATCACTAGTTTTTATTGCTTACATTACAGTTTTCAAGAATCAGGGGCATGTTTTTATTCAGCAAATATGCCTTTTTACTGTGTTTGTACTGTGTGTGATTTCTCTATGTTTCCTCGGTGCCAAGTCACTGAAGCATCTTGGTAAGAGGGAATGATAGTTTTATGGAGCATTGTCATCTTATATTTTAAATGAAATACTTACTAGCCAAGAAATTGTTTTGTTGCATGAGCTCTTGTGCCTTTGTCTCCAATTTCTCTGCTGACTCAAGATGCTCGAAGCGATCCAGTAACACACAGGAGGAGATATTTACCATGAGCTGTGCCAACAGGTTGATCTGATCAGTGGCTGAATTGTTCATCATTTTCCCCATCACAGGCTCTGAAAAGGAGTAAATACATTGGAAACTATCATTTTAGAGTGAGATTTTCAGAAGTTCCTAGCAAACCAAAGAGCACATGTACAACCTTGTAGGACTATGCTCTTAAATCCCATAGATGCATACAACATTTCCTCCTCCCTTCATATTCCACTCTAGTGCAGTTGGAACACTTTGGGTATCCCAATTTTGGAAAGAAGATCATGCATATCAGATAAAAGAACAGTGAATTTTATGGGCCAGATTCACCGCTATGAGTACCAATTCCATCCCTGGCCCTTGTGAGGGCAGCTGAACAGGAGAGTTATTCTACTCTTTGAAAAAGAGGAAGAGATTCCATCAGGTAAAAAGAGCAGATTTGAAGTCCGCACAGAACTTCATAGGAGCATAGGGCAGGAGCTGTCCCTCCACTTCCAACTTGAGCCCAGTTCCAAAACTTGCCCTTGGTGTAACTAGGTATCCTTCATCAGGCACTTCTGTGAGGAGGATGGGTGAAAGGAGTGCGTCTGCCTGAAAGCAGGTTTGTACTCCCTTCTTAGAGTACTCAGTGGAAAGAGAACAGCCTGCTTTGATTCTGCAGCATTTTCTGCCACTATCTTATCTAGCTTTTCTCCAAAGAGGAAGGATCATGTGAACTCAGAAAAGCATAGAACTTGCTTAGAGTCAGCACCTACCTTTCAGGGACAAAAGCACATATGCCTCCTGGCTATTGAAGTGGATATTGTGATGGTTGGGAGGGATAATACCCTTTTCTGGACATTCCAGCCATTCAGTTAACTAAACTCTTTTCATAGCAGTTAACTCTTGAAACCTAACCTTAATTGTCTTGCCTGGAAGGGTTAAAACCATGGACAATGGGTCCTAGAGAGTCTTAGGGAAGCAGGAAGTGAGTTGGCAGGAGGGCAGGAGAACCAATGGTAATGAAGTGTGGGGTTTTGAATTGGAAACAGTGACCTTCCTGTTCCCATTTTTGTGTGACCAGAGCACAACTGGACTGACATGAATTATGCCAGGAAGCAAGGCATGGAATATGCAGCACAATCCATGCCTGGGGCAGGAATAAACCTTGGAACTACAGATATTTAAGTAGAACAGGGAATGTTTAGTCAGACGCTATCAGGTTATTTTCAGATTTGTTGGACTTCTCTTATGGAGCACATGTAACTATCCCCTACACTGTAACTTTCCAAACTGAATTCCAGGGAAGCAATTCTCTGTGTTTTAATCCTTTATTTATTTATTTAAATTTATGTATTTATGTATTTAAATTTAGTTAGTTGCTCTTTAACACCTAGCAACCAAGTATCTTTTCTTTGTTTTGCTCTGCCACGCCAAATAGAGGACAGAGAAATTCAACAGAGATATACTGCAGAAGAGGTTCTGGGAAGTTGTAACCACAACACCACTGAACAAACCCTGTATAGGAGAGGAGGTTTGGAACAAAGAAAAAGTATGCTACTCCCTAGAAATGGTTAGAAAGTAATAAAGACAAAAGGAAAGGGTGGGAGCCAATGAACTGCCATTTGTCTGCTGTTATGGAAGCAGAAGAGGTGGCAGCACACATGAGAAGGGGGGTTAGCCAACACTCACTATGCTGCAGATCATAACCACTTCCAGAAACTGCAGAGAGGATGGGAGTAGCTCATTTGTAACAGAATGCTGGGAGACACTGGGCTGCAGAGATCCTTGCTTTGGCAGCCCTCCAAGTATTAGTGATGTTTGGATCTGGAACTTCATGGCTGGCCCCTCTCTACAAATGATCATCCATCAAACCCAGGACTATGGACCTTTGGAGGAGTTAATGCAATTTTTTTGCTTTGTATTGTGCTAATCATGTTGGAGAGAATAATTCCAACAATGGGTTTACAGAACAAACCCATTATAACATAAAACAATTCTAACTGCATTTGGTTGAACAGAAACTTGTGAGGAAAGTGCACCAGACCCACAAAACTAGCTGATCTCCCAGTGAACAATTATTCACACTTGAGGAGTGAATAATAGCTATTGAGAGATACAATATGAGCTTTCAGCATCTTAAATTTCTTTAAAAATATTGAATGTTTAACCCTAAACACTAGATGATGAGTTAACTTGGTAAGAGTGCTCATTAGCCTAATATTGGGATTCATTGATGGCATAGCAGGTATTGCAAGGGGAAGGTAGAGAATAAAAAATGAACGTAATTGATCTGGATGGAAGGCAGCACAGGTGAGGAAGAAGGGAAGAAAAAAAGATCAGGAAGAGAAGCAGTTGTGCAATGAGACAGTGAAACTGGCGTACTAAAAATCAGAAGGCATGCAGCATCAATGTAATGCATTCTGAAGGAAAATAAACAATGGAACAGGGCCGGGGGCACCATACAAATATCTACTGTTGTTCCTAATGTGAAGGCATTATTGTTTGATTTTGTAACATCCCAGGGGCTAGAATAGTCTTAATACTAGTAACTTAGCACTAACAAGGTTAATCATAATACATGTCACCAGAGATTCCTCCCAGCTGATCTTTAGAAGACCTTATTTTGAATAATACATCAGTTTTTAAAATTCTCTCTTACAACTTAATCATTTAAATATTTGAGCATGAGAAATATCAACTGACGTGCTGCATGCTTGGAATACTGCATAATTAAATGTTTCTGTAAGTAAAAGCAATATTTCATAGGCTACATAATTTACATGGAACTAACTCATCTAAATATATAAAAAAGTAAAATCCTTGGGGGAGTTTCAGAATTTATTTAATAAAATATCCTCGCCTGCATTTTCCTTCAGATAATACAGTAGACTTCCGATAATCCGGAACCTATGGGACCTAGGTGGTGCCGGATTATCAGATATGCCGGACTATCAGGAGGTACTATAAACTGGTTATATATATACTGTATACATTATATACTGTATATAAAGTGTTCTTAACCCTTTTTATTGTACATACTGTATACAGTATACTGTAATGTTTTAGGTTTTTTAAGCTTTTTTTACCCTTTTTGCTCAGTTCAGCTGCTGCCGCTGTTACCTTGTGACTCATTCTTTGCCGAAGCTCACTCACTAGGCTCTTGCCATTTTGATGCCGGACTATCAGGAGTGCCGGACTATTGGATGCCGGACTATTGGAGTTTTACTATACAATGATACGAAGGCAGCAAACTTTGCACAGCTATTTCTGTTACTTACTTTCTGCTTTGTTACTTATCTTAGACCCAGTCCTGACTTGATTTTCAGTGACTTCACTGAAGTTGAAGACATTTAGCATCTCCGAGGAGGCACACAGAACCTTGCAGAGTCAGGTACCTTTTCTGCATATTCCTATGCAGAATCAAATGCCCAAGAAAGACTAAGGGCCTGATCCCATAGAGCAGGTTGAGAATTTTTCAGTGAAACTTCTGGTTGTCAGAAAAAGCTGATTCATTGAAACAATATCTTGGGTACATATTGAAATTCTCGCTCTTTGGTTATGAACAAAAGATATAATCCCCCTCTTCCACCAAGAATGGTCCAAAGGTTAAGGCCCAAACCTGAATCAAGCCCCTGCTCCAGCCAATCAGATTTGAATGTCCCACCTGAAAGGTGAGTGCACTAACCACCACATTACACAGTCTCTTCCTCTCTGACCCATTGAAGATGGATCAGCCCCAACAAGTAAAACTGAATGAATGACTCCAAATCAGGCAGAGCAGGCCCTTGAACCTGGGTTGTCTTCATGAGAGATAAGTGCTTTGACCATCGAGCTACTGACTATTCTGTAGCACTCATGTTTTTACATGAAATATTTCAAAATGTCTCATTTTCATTCCAATGTGGAATAGAAACAAATTTCAGACCCTGAGTTTTTTCATGAAACAGAATTTGCTACTCTCGTTTGGATCAACAAAAGTTGTAAGGATCAGGCCCATAAGGTGAGAAAGAAGGGGATTCACATGATTTATAAAATAAGGGAATTGTTATTTCAAAAGGTATTAATCTTGGTCTATTAGTGAAATGGATGGATTTTATTTCTTCGGACCTGATGCATTGAAAAGAACTGTATTTATTTGCAAGATGATAAATGATCAACAAATATTTAAAATGTTTGAAACTGAAGTGAGATAAGGTGCACTTTATGTTTTTCTAAATGAGAGCGATGTGAATCATAACCAAGAATTATTACTGCTAAATTTCAGTCATATACAATGTCTTGAGCATAATAAATGCTGTGTGTCCGTTCGTATATACACCTACCATACTCTTGCAGCTTTTCAACAAGCTTCTCCACATCAATATTCAAGTGTCTTTCTATGAAGTTCTTTATAAAATTGTTTTCAAGAGCTTCCTAAAGTAAGAGAAATAATTTACAAGACAGAATCTGTGCTATTTATCATTGCCTGATTTTATTACATGTATGTATATACCCACACAGATCTCCCTTCTCAGCCATAGATTTCCACTGTGTGACCGTATGCATCTCACTTAGTGTCAGGGCCTCAGCTCCTCATCTGTAAAATGACCTC
This sequence comes from Rafetus swinhoei, assembly GCA_019425775.1. NCBI lineage: Eukaryota > Metazoa > Chordata > Testudines > Trionychidae > Rafetus > Rafetus swinhoei. Next base: position 158,954,420 of record CM033424.1, read on the forward strand.
ACAGAAGTATGAGGAGAAACACACTGAAGATTCTCAGGCAATTAGATACTACATAGAAGGGAACCAAATAAATGCCTATAGCAGATTGATATAACAAATTATACATTTTCTTCATCATCCTCAACTTATTTTTCTCTTTTGTTTCTGTTATTGAACTGAGATTGTAGAGTTTTCTTAATTAACTGTTTAAGATCAGAAAATGGATTCTTAAAAAAAAAAAAAAAAAATCTGTTTATGTTGTTTCAAACTGCCCCTGGTAAACTAGTGCTCTAATAAGAATTGAGAGCTACTAGGAAATAAACTGGTATTTGGCATCTTTCAGCCATTGGTCTTGATGCAATGAGGCCAAAGGTATGACCATGCCTTTTCAAATGTATTATGACAAAAGACCCAAAACTCAGGTACACTACACAATTAATTAGCCTGATTTGGATTTGTTATGGCATGGACAGTTGGCTTTTGAAGCGTTTGTTTAGATTTTTACTTTTTTATATTGTAGGTGGAGAATATAGCCAATATCTGTTCATACCTTAACTAATAATAACTGTTCATACCTTAACTACTAATAAAAAAGATAAGAGATATTTTTCAAAGATGCTCACTGTAAAAAACTTTCTGTAAACTCAGGTCCAACATTCCACATTTTAGGTATCAATAATTGCATTAGTGATCTAACATCACATTTGTGTGTAAGGGGAAGTAAGCGTGGTTCTAAAGTGGCAGATGCACTTCATAATGTGACGCAGTTAACGATTAGGCTTATGGTTCCAACAGATTTGGATACAAAAGAAGCATTTATAAAGAATATCCATTCTCAGGGACAAACCCTAGATCAGCGGGAGCACAGGGCAGTCAGGGCCTTACAGGCCTTACAGGCTTCAGCTTTAATGGATTGTAAAAGTGACCAGCTCTTGTAATATTATGAATTTGGCACTGACGGAATGCAGAATCAGTCAAACAATAGGTTACTAATTAAAATCATCGAATGGTAGATGAAAGGCTTTTCAAGTGCTATCTCCTGGGTCCAACACAATCTCCCTTTCTGTACTTAGAAATACGGCAAGTTCCCAGTGATCTATTACAGCATATCATTTATGTGAATGTCTATAGCACAAACATTTCACATTCTAAACTTCCACATCAGAGTCTGAATTCTAAACACCAAGGGAATTTGATAGATTCCTGTTTCTATGTCTTTCTGAATACTTGTTTGTATTCAAATGATTTAGTGGAGACTCAAGTGAATAATTTCTCTTTTATCGCAAAGTGCCTAGCCATTCCGTACACTCAAAACAGAATGTATATTGTGCAGTATAAGCCATAATTGCTTCACCAAGCTGGCAGAATCCTGCTAGTATATTTTCCTTACTGTTAGTCTTGGATATCTTTGTAAAAGTAATGGTTTCTAAAAGACAACCCACACCTGTGGAGATCGGAATCATCAGGGTAGTGTACAGTGCTGTCTAGAGTACTAAGGTAATACAATGGTAAGGATGGGAGATGGTATCTTAAAAGGTTATTATTTTTATTTACAGACTATTTAAAGGTACTTATATGACCCCCATTATGGTTTTATCTAAGCACATCACAAATCTTTAGTGTATTTGTCTTCACCACACCCTATTTTACAGATGAGGACGTGAGGCATAGAAAGGCTAAGTGACTTGCCCAGGTCATACAAAATGTTTCTGACAAGAGACTTGGCTAGTGCCCTAACCGGTAGATCGTACTTCATCTCCAGTCCTGATCCCCTCAAATTCAGTATAATAGCTCCTTACTCCATGGGTAACCCCACTAACTGCAGTGGGATTACTCATGGAATAAAGTACTATTCAGCATGAACAAGAATATCAGACCCTACCCCCTTGAATTTAGCAGATACATGTTAGAATATGTAACCCACGCAACACCTGCTGGGTGTGGTGTACTGTTCCATATAGTAGCACCAGGATCATTTGCAAATAGAATAATGAGCCTGCGCTTCAGCCTTAACTAAGAGACAGCTGGCTTTTAGCTCATGTGGTCACGCCAGAGGTCCCAGGTTCAGTTCTACTTGTTGGTGTTATATATGCACATGCCTAAAAGTAACCAACCACACAGCCTTATTGTTACCCTTGCTACTCCAACTCATCTATACATTTATTGTAAATTGGCTGATGCAGAGACCTTTCCATTAGCTTGTTCTGTAAAATACAACATTTTGGAGCATTACACTATTAGCAGTTGCTCAAACAACATTGCCTGGAAAACGGCATCTTCAGTTTCCATGTTCATTATCTCAATTTCTCCATCTCATTTGCTCAGTGTCCAAGAAAAAGGACTAACAATTAGCTCTGTGAGGCTTTTCAGGGATTGCAAGTAACATTCCTTAATTGAATCTTAATTAACAATTCTATTGTTGATTCTATTGTTGATGCATGAGCATCAGTTAATTCTTCCACAGTTTAATGGCTCTGCAGACGGTGAAGGGTAAAAACTGCCAAAACTACATTTCAGTGACTAAAGAAGATATGACTTGGAAACCACTCAGGGAGAACTGTTAACAAGGTCCTACATTTATGCAGTCACTAGTGTTGTTGCATTTTAAATTTCCTCCGTTATCCCTGTGAGAACTGATCCATTACATAAGGAAACACAATTGTAAGAATTAAGTAAGTTCAATCTGTAACAAATATTTTAAAACTTGCCAGTTGCTTTAGATAACTAAATAAATTTGCAGTTGTACTATTCATTGTATTTCCAATATCACATGGCAATACTGCAGACAGGGAGGTAACTACTTATTTTACCTACTTTAAAACTGTGAAGATTTTCAGGACCACACTATTGTAGGTCTATTATATAAACTTCAGAAGGATCAAACTGTTGCAGATGTACTGTCTTCAAGTGCCACTCAAAAGATAAAAAACTCATATGTCTGTGCTGCCTGTACCAATAACCTACAGCATTTCTGGTAATTGCTCTACCTCAAAGCCAGGACTTTTGTAAAGGCTGATCCAGAATTCCTTTTCCTACAGTGAGCTAATATTTCTAGAATTACTACTTCATTACAGGCTACTTTAACTCTTCAACTATTTGTCTCTGTGGTTAGTATTGGAAAATAGAAAGTCACCCACAGTTCACCAACCTGGAGCTGATTCATCTTGGAGAAGTTTTCACTGTTCTTAAATACCTCAGACATCCTCAGCCATGCCTCAGAATAAATCTTCAGCTTCTCCACAAAACTAAATGTGTGATTAGCCTAAAAGGGAGAAATGAAGCCAAGTGAAATGAACTACACACACAGTAATTTCTGTGGAAACAGGAGCAACTGGGGTGGTTCAGATCTCCTGAAACTCTTCTGCATGTCAACTTTAATTGTCAGTTATAAGTGCATTGTGTTTCCTTTTATCTTCAAAGGAAACCAAAAATGATTCGTTATTCAGAGACTAACAGATCAAAGAAAAAGGCTTTCTGCATATGTTTCCCACATGAAAAGTAATAATATAAAATTTATTTTTATATAGTGTCTTTCATGCAGGGTATCACAAAGAGCCGGTCAAAAACCAAGAAGTTCAAATTAAAGCTTCTATCTTGATCACAGCACTGCCTACATGGGAAGAAGTGGAATATCTGGATGAAACATATAGTTCCTGCAACTTTGAGGATAGTTTTGGTGCTTATTGAATCAGGGTCCAGTAAGAAAGAAGACAGAATTAGGTACCTTCTCAATTGACTGTATTGAGGAGCACCCACACTCTTTCCTTCTGCCCTCACCCAAGAATAGACTTTGAACTACATGTGTGGTTTCTCCAAATTCATGAGTCATGAATAACCTGACTTCCCAATCACCATGACTCATCAATCACAGTGATTTTATTCACAGAAGGGTCAGTAGATCAGTTAACTTTTCTCATTTAGACAGATCTAGTAGTGATTGGACTGAACTTTGCACATGAACCAGTCAATAAGAAGATTCAGTGCGTTCCACTATCACTCAAGGCATCTGCAGCAAGGTTTGAATTATCTACCAACGTAACTAAGGTGCACCAAAGACTGACCTGATTAGATGGCCAAATTCATCACAATTTGAGAAAAAATGTTAGCATTGAAATTAAAAAAAAATAAAATAAAAATCAGGAAATACTGTTTCAATCACATAGAATTAGTATAATATTAAATGTAATATTTAAATTAAACATTTAAGTTAAAATGAGACAGGTTAATATTACTGAATGAAGCAGTGCAACACAAACAAAATGAGAAAGTTAAACAATTCATTTTCACTTTTTCCTATCAAAATGTCATCTAAATGTACATGTTGCTGCAAAATGTTTTAATTTGGACTAAATTGCACTGTCCAACAGAAAACTGTTTCATGAAGAAAATTTAGACTCCCTCAAAACTGTTATATATAAAAGCTTAAGAGATGATTTTTTGTGATACAACTGAGAGAAGTGTGTGTTTTAGGAATAAGTAGACAAACAAATTATAAACCTGGGGATACTGACAGAGAGAGCAAAGTTGATTTTGATGATGGTGTGATTGCAAATAGCAAAAACAGATACAGGAAATTAATATGAGTTATAGAATCTGATTAAAGTCAATGTTATATCAACACACATACTTCTATAAAATAATTTCTCCAAATTTGATTGTACGATGATAAAACACTAAGCTATTGTAACTAATGGTGGTTTTTAATTCACTCTGAAAATATAGATAAGTATTATTTGAAGTAATACATTCTATAGCCAGTTCTGTTCTAATGATCATCATCATGATAAAGCTACATTACATCAGGGAATTATAAGAGAAGATGTGTTTATGTCTGAGGGTGTAAAAGAGAGCTCTTTTGAGTTGTAAGTTGATTCTTGAACAAACACCAAAAGGAAAAATAAAAGGATTAGTATTATTAGAGATAACAGTTTTGAAAGATAATTTAAACCTGATTAAAGTTTAGACTGCTATTTTTTCTAGTGAAATACACCACCCCAATTTCTCTGATGGCTACAAGATATTCAGATTTATTCCAAGCCAAAAAAAGTATGCCTCTTCCCTGCCCCAACCTTACATATGTGCAAGTGTTTCTCAGGTTTGATTTTGGCAATTCACTTGCCATTGATTCTATTAAAAAGAAATAAACAGATATTTGCATATAACATAAAAATTGGCAATGGATAACAGATCAGTACTTTCAAAATACACTTGTATCTGCACAACATCAATCGAATGTTTATGGACAACTTCTAATTAGGGGAAATCACTACCATCCTAAAGTATCTTAAGTACATTATTTTTGTCAAGCTAAGAAGTCTTATTACATAATAAGCAAATAAAGGTTAACCATAGTAAACAGGTTGGGAAATAAAAATTGAAAAACCATATTCCATTTGACATCACGTATGTAGGTCCAGACCTTGTGTCCCATTCCAGTACCTTACATCACTAAACTATGCTTCCTCTAAGCTTTCTTTAAATGTCTGTCTTATTTTCCCCTTGCCTAACAAATTATAGATCTACTGCTCCATGATATTTTTTTTTGCTTATGTTAATACTGTAGCCATCTTAGCTGCTTTTAGGAACTAGATCTCTTCATTATGCTCTAATGATGGTGTTAGGAAAGGGATGCACAGCATTCCTTAACAAAAAAGCTTCTGCACTGACTCGCAAACTAGATTGGGGGTAGATTTATTCTAATCCTTCCTGTCAAAAGTACAAAACTTAATGCAGCATTAAGTGAATTTTACAAAGTTACATGTCCAGACTTTGTCCAAATGTATCTATGGGAAATATATGCTTAAGCAGCTAAAAACCTGGGAAAGGGAGGTGCTAGGGTGGGCATTGGCAGCCAATTATGTCTTTACAAAGGAGATGCTGGTGGCCAGTACTGGAATAAGATTCTCTGGCAGAGGCCACAAGAGCTTCGTTACAAGGAGTGAAGTGTGAAGAGAGGGATGCCTATCACTGGGAAATATGTCACTTAATCAACCCTGAAAGTTCAGATTCAATTCAGACAAATAAGGATTGAGGTTTGGGGGTGGTCTAAATTTTTAAATCCCAGTTCACCATTTTCTATGTATCCAATTTATAGACCTTTAAGAACTGCCTGGGTGACTATTATGCCTTTAAGACCAAGAAAATTATGAGGGAAGAGTTCAGTGGAGAGTCTTCTTAGAGGTAAGCAGGCATAGCTAAAGAATGAAGACAGCTGCATTATGTGTGGGGCTGATAGCACTGCTTACTATTAAGGGCACCTGATAACTCCACTATAAATTATTTTGTAAAGGTTCATAGTTAATTTGGCCAAACTCTAACCACTTGACATTGAAAATGTCAGCCCAAGTGCCTACCTGAGGCTGAATTTTTTTTGAAAATGTCAGCCAAAATGGCTCAAAATGGGCTGCAAGATATTGAGATGTGACATGTGCTGGATAGCAGCTTCGATAAAGGCTGGAGACTTGAATTCCACCAAAAAGTTTTCTCTGGTATAGCCTACAGCTAACCCTTGAATAAACCTTCTAATTTTGTGAATAAGGGAATGTAAGAACCATTCAGTTGAGGGTGCTTGTCATCCTGTTAAAGCATTTTATTATATGGAAATATTATAATACAACAGGAGTTGAAACAAATGTGTTTTTTTCAAAAATCAAACTTTATGAGACTACCAATTACAGTTGTAGAATAAAAACCTATTTATCTTGTTATGAAGGCTTGATATTTATAAAGAAAGGCTTTGCCTTTCATATTAAGGATTGGTGAGCAAAGCGGCAGGAATCCAAAAATCAGGATGAGTTTGTCAGACTTGTTTTCTTTTACTTCTGAATTGTTTTGATGTATTGTTTCATACATTCTGTTTTAATTAGAAAAATTGGAAAAAAATCTGTCAAAGGCTATAAACTTCTTAAATGTAACAGTCTAAAGAAAGATATATCACCTTAAATGGGAATGCAGTAATATGGAAAGAAATACACATTGCTTCTGATGAGCCAATTAAGAAACAGAGATGCACATCTGCTTTCTGATTGGCTCAGAGTGAAATACAAATGTTTATTGAACTTAACCAATGTCAATGAACATGCAGTCATTTATTATATGTGCAAACTGAGTGGTCAATATTGATTTATACCTCTGAATTCTTTATCACAGGGAGAAAGCAAATTTAATGACTTTCTGTAAGAATGATTTTCAACAATCCTGAGATGAGATCTTCCACTTTATGAAACAAAACATGAAAACTACCCTAAAATGCAAACAGATTTCTTCTCTTGTGGCATATATCCAGGAGCACCATTTCAGATTTTTGGGGGGGACGGGGGGCAACCTGTGCAAGTTGTGATGGGGGAGTGAAAGTATAGGGCTGTAGACTGAGGACAGAGGCTTCAGACTGAACATACTCAGTAAAAGCCAAGCACCAAATGGGGAGGGGGGAACCAACCCCATCGCCCCGTCCCCCGTCCCCCGTCCCCCATCCCCACACACACACATAATCTCTATCCAGGGGCTGCCAAGGAACTGGAAAACTCTGCTTTTTTTTGGCAGACAATTTAGCAGTTAGCTGACAGGAACACTGCATCTAATTGCTATATAAAAGAAAGGAAATTAAATAACTATTAGACACACTCAGCTCTAACACTAACACATTCTGGCTGTGTCTACATTGGCACCCTTTTTCGGAAAAGGGATGCTAATGAGACCAGTCGCAATTACAAATTGGGGATTTAAATATCCTCAGCGGTATTTGCATTACATGCTGCCGCTGGCTGGGCTTTGCCGGCAAAGCGCCAGTCTAGACAGGATCTTGCAGAAAATAAACCCTTTCCAAGAAGATCTCTTATGCCTACTTTCAAAAGATCTTGAAAGTAGGTATAAGAGATCTTATGAAAAGGTTTATTTTCCGCAAGATCCCTGTCTAGACTGGCGCTTTTTGCCGGCAAAGCCCTGAGCCGAAAAAGCGGCAGTTATGTAATCAAATACCGCGGGGATATTTAAATCTCATGATTTGCAGTTGCGACTGGTCTCATTAGCATCCCTTTTCTGAAAAAGGGTGCCAATGTAGACACAGCCTCTGACTTGTGGCAAGTCACTTAAAGGACACTGGTTACCCTTAACATTTTAATGTATATTCTTACTTTGTTAGAGCGAGAGAGAGAGACCTTCCTTCAGCTCTGGAAGGAGAGTGGGGTCTAGAGCGTTACAGCAAGGGGCAGATACATTTCAGCTCTAAATATGAGCATCCTGTTTTTGAACAGTGCCCAATGCCAGGTGCTTCAGAGGAATAGACTCTGAATAAAACAATCCATCCCTTGTCACCCATTCCCAGCTTCTGGCAAACAGAAGCTAGGGACACCATCCCTCTGCCTATTCTGCCTGCCCATAAATGATGCCCTTACATATATCTAGCTACCGTGGGTGAATAGCAGTTGAGTGGGTACAATCCTTCAGTATACTTCCACCACTACTTCAATGGCAATTTTCCCTAAGTAATGGATATGTAGGATATCTGTGATTATTTAGAGGAATTTATATTTGGTTTGTCTTAATTTCCATAGGATATAATAATTAAGAAAACTCTTCAACAGAAAGATTAAAGATGGATTTGATAAGAGGGACCTATCTGTTAGCTTCATTTGGTGAGTCTAGCGTTTATTTTTACAGACGTCTTGAATGAGCTGATGGAACTGTCTGAGGTCCAACCATGTTAATAGATTTATTGGGCTGATAGAATCTCTGTGTAGTTTCAGAAGATGGAAAAAACAGTAAAATTGTCTCATTTTAAGATAATTTGGCAATCTCAGAGCTGTTACTGAGTAGACTATTTCACTTAAGAGCTAGAATAAAATTCAACATGAGCTGAGAGATTTATCTGTCTTATTATTGATCCTATTAAGATAGTGTTCGTGATATACTAAACGGCAAAATAACATGGAAATCTCTATAATGCATTATTCTTGATGTCACTGTAACACAGAATGTAATTTTGCATGCAGAGTTTTAGACTTATTACCACTTAGAATTTGCATCTGTAAAATCAAAAGATCACCTTTAAAAAAAAAAAAAATCAGCCTAAAGTTTTAAAATGAATTATATTCAATTCAGCACATCAAGGGAGAAACAATCGGTCACCCAAACCAAGTTCTTCATTTTAATTGTAAACTTCACAAAGGGGTACTTGAAGCTACTAAGTCATTCTAACATTTATCAATTCACGTGCTGCGTCTAGACTGGCAAGTTTTTCTGCAAAAGTGGCTGCTTTTGCGGAAAAACTTGCCAGCTGTCTACACTGGCCGCTTGAATTTGCGCAAGAACACTGACGATCTGATGTAAGATTGTCAGTGTTCTTGTGCAAATACTATGCTGCTCCCCTTCGGGAAAAAGCCCTCTTGCGCAAATGTATTTGCGCAAGAGGGCCAGTGTAGACAGCTCGGGACTGTTTTGTGCAAAAAGGCCCCGATGGTGAAAATGGCGATCGGGGCTTTCTTGCGCAAAACCGCGTCTAGACTGGCACGGACGCTTTTCCGCAAAAAGTGCTTTTGTGCAAAAGCGTCCGTGCCAATCTAGATGCTCTTTTCTGCAAATGCTTTTAACGGAAAAACTTTTCCGTTAAAAGTATTTGCGGAAAATCATGCCAGTCTAGACGCAGCCTTAGACTTTAACATCTTACTTTTTAGAAAATTAGAAAGTTAAACACTGTACTGACTTTCATTTACCATGGAATACACTATTGTTAAGAAAGTATTTTGTATTCTGTTATCAAACAGTGATGCTTTATGTCAACCTTTTAAATTAAGCTAAATTTTCATTCCTGTAACAATTCCATATTCACAAGTATCATATCTGCAAGGTAAATACAAACATTTCCCCTGACATACTGTTTTAAATTCCCCCTTTTTAAAATAGATCATAATAGTTATTATTTATTTGCTTTGCAATAGTGCCTAGAACCTTTGGTTATAGACCCACTGTGTGAGGCACTGTGCAAACACAGAAGAAGAAGAGTATCTGTGATAAAGAGCACGGTTGTAAGATCTTTGGGACTAGGGCTATTAAACACAGGATATCTCCCAAGAAAAAACCTTAGAAACTTTAGAATTTTTCATCATGTAAGCAGTCACCAATGTCATCAGCCACCAGGGAAATGCATAATAGCTGGAGAAAAAAAAAACCCTGACAGTTTTTTTAGATTTCCCATTATTTCTTCCAGCCATACAAGTACAGATATTTGATTTTATTTTCTTTAGACACTCACCTTTTCTATCACCATGTTAAACATTGTGCTGTTGGGAGTGTACAGTATCTTCCCATGTAACAGGGGCTTCAGGAAAGTCCACACTAAAGCTCCATTAGGTGACTGTAAAATTTCCTGATAAAGCTGCAAGCAAAACGGAGCTGTGGTAAAGAGGAGAGAGAGAGAGAGAGAGAGAGAGAGAGAGATACCATATTTATGAGATGGTGCAAGTGGATGAATAATTCAGCAACATAATGCCTATGCATGTTAACTTAGGCTTGGCCTCTCTAAGATGCTGAAACCCTTCAGTTCTCACTGAACATCACTACAGCTCTTTGGAGAGACGTAGCTCATTCCCCAAGTGCCTGAATTTGTATGAAGCTGGGGATCCACAACCTCATCTTAAGCTGAGAACAATCATCACCCAAAGAGATTAGAACCTTAAGGCATGTCTACACTACAGCCGTAAGTCAACCTACATTAGGTTGATTTATAGCCACCACAGTAATTACTCACTAACCCTCTTCTGTTTGTGCTGCGTTCCCTACCAGAAACGCATGGAGTCATGATATTGACAAGATAGTCAATAGCTGAGATAAGTAATACAGTGTTCACAGACACAGTCATCCTAACTACACTGATATAAGCACTGCACCTCTGGTGAAGTTACCATGCTAGTGTAGAAGAGCACATTGGTGGGAGGAAAGCGGTAGTGTGTACACATTAAGTCATTGTAAGCTGACTTATATGAACCCAATTGTACAGTGCAGACCAGGGCTTAGTGAAAACACTGCACCTATCATAAAAGCTGTGGTCATGTATTACAGTTCTGGAATCAAAGTGCATAGGCAAAATATACACAAAATAAAACATTAAGGGAAGAGTCAGTGTTAAAAATTCTCATACCGATCTAAAGTTCTTTAAAGTGTATGAGACTAACATCAACTATAGACCAATGAAGGATCTGTAATTATCTGATAATTGTTTCCCTACTCAAGAGTCATTTTCATCTGGAGCATATTGTGCTACACAAACACTGCGTAATGTCACTGGTAGAGCTGAGCAAATAATTGATTTTTCAGTTTGCAGAAAAATTCTAAAAGCCGTTCTAACAAAAACTAAGTTTTTGGTTTTTGTCCCCAAAGCAAACAAAAAAAATCACTTTGAAAAGTTAATTTGAAACTAAATGTCAAAACAAATCATTTCAGCATTTCCCAAGAAATGTAAGGTTTCCTCTTGGAAATATTTGCTGTATTTGACCTCAATTCACAAATAGGTTCAGTATCTGCCAAAAAAAGACATTTTAACAAAAATTTTACTCAGCTCAGTTATATCATCTCTAGTTACAAAGGGGAACTGAATTAGAAATGAATTAGAATTTGAAATGTCAAGTGGACTGCCCAAAACCAAGGAGTGGATGTCAGAGCCAGGACTGTAACCAAAGGGACTTTCCAGAACCCAGTTCTTTGACTAGATCAGACCTCCACAACCTCTAAGAACGTTGTCCTCTACATGAAATATCTGTAACTGGAAAATATTAACAAGGGCTCTGCGGTGACCAGGCCAGAGCAATAGTTTGATTGCCATTTGAAGCACTGGAGCAAATCTTTAGGACTTTTTATGAAATTGTTGTCCAGCTGTTGGCCTATAAGGCTATAAGGCAAGTTCAGTAATGGGCATGGAGGACTGGAAGCCAGGGTGGCTGAGATTTATAAGGTGGGGTGGAGGAATGGGCAGGAGAGCTAAAGACCCATACACAATCACCTGTGCAGCCTCTCAAACTCTACTACTAGTAGGGGAAGCACAACCAGGGACCGTCTGACTGGTACTCTCTTCCTATGTTAGTGGTAATGCTCAGGAAGAGCTCTGGCTCCACACTCAGTGCACCAGGTTAGACAGCTCAGCCCAAGCAAGATGTTGCAATCTGTTAGATCACAGAGCCAGAAGCAGATATTTCTCCCCTTACCACTACCACCCCTCCTCCCAAAGAGCAACAATGGACTCACACCTCTGAGTCACACTTCCTTTCCTGTAAGATCACTGAAATTAATTTGGATGAGTCACACGGTGGTGGAGGGATGTGTGATAGGTCTAGAAAACAGTCCCTCACACACATAATACAGAATAATAGCATGGCACAGGCTATTTGAAATATTAACTCTAATGGGAACCAAAAATTCATCTACAAGCAAAGACAGAAGATATTCTTCTCTACTTATATTCAGAGGCTGAAGGATGTTACCATAAAATCAAGTTCACAAAATAAAAATACATAGCTATAGATTTGTAACCTTGTATCTAATAAATGTATTTAATTTTGAACATTCAATAAACTTCCAGTATATATGACCTGTCTGAGACAGGGGTGTCCTATTTATTGTTGTTATATGCAAGAATACAAAATAACTTGGACTGCTTGTCACTTTTCTCCGTAATCATTTCTGTGTAATAAAAACTTTCATCAATCATTCCTTGTGTTCAGGACTGCAATGTCATTTCATATATCAACATTTCCATTTAAGAGGAGAAGGTTTAGAATGCACTGCAAACTCTGAATGCAAGTACGTATATATGCAACTTGTGACTGATGCCTCTCTTACTTGAGTTTTTGGGAATGCTGTATTTTGCCATATCATCATCCAAGAGCTCAGTGGTCTTCGGCATGTCAATGAACATGTTGGTGTTGCTGAAGAAAGAGGATTCTTCTTTACAGACTGTCGAGATTAAAGACTGAAGGGATCCAACAATAGAACTTCTGGATTTCCCACCCTGTAAGAACTAGAACAACAACTACTAAGGAATGGAATCCCAATTACAACACAATTAAACTGTCCACTTAAAACTTTCACAGATGCAGTAACAGGTCAGATGTTCTTCCCCATTACTGCATCCCAGGAGAACAACAAAATGACAGTGTTCAGATTGTTTACAAGAATAGATGCATGTTGTGCTCTCTTCTGTTCTCATGACCACCTTTGTCAGCGAGAGATAGCGCCACTTCAATGGCCATCCTACTCTGTGAAAGATGGTAGTATAATGTACTACTGTAACCTTTTGAAATTGTTGTAATTTCATGGTTTGACTGGGCAGGAAAAGAATGTAAATATCAGGACCACCAGATTGCCGACCTCTGAATTATCTTGTCATTTTTCAGACATGATGCTACCCTGAACAAAACAAAAGTAGGATTCAATGTATTGCTCTTCTGACACATTTTATATACAGATGATAATAAAAAAGTAAGAGATTTTTTACATGAAGAAAATGTCTGTCATGAAAATTGGCCTGTTACAAAGAAAACAGTTGTACTTTGTTCAAAATATTAAAGTACAGTTGTTCTTTGAAAAAAAATGTAAAATGGTATGTTCTTATTAGATCTATTTCTGGTGGTATGTATATATATATATATATAACAAATTGGACCTTTTTATGAATGGAAGGAAGGAAGGAAGGAAATATTTTTATTGTCATCAGTCCTGTAGAACTGATGCTGCTCTGGGAGTCTGATCTGTCTGCTTTTATAGCTTATACACCTTCAACTCTATTGTGAGCTAAGTTCCAATAACACCTGTGCAATAGCAGGTATGATATTACGTGCTCACAATTGTGCAATCCCACTGAGGATTATATGGTTGCACAATTGTAACTGAGGATGGGTTGCAATAGTTGGGTTGCAAAGATGTAAATAAAACAAGCATTTGGCCTGCCTGAAATTTATCAAAGTTGAAGATATCCATGCCAGAAAGAACGGTAAGTAGATTTTCAGCACTTAGGCTGAGTCTGCAAGACTAGAAGTTGGAAAAAAACATTGAATCTGGTAAACTGAACATGTGTAATATGGAAATCACTGAGACATTATACATGTGAAACATATCATTTTTTTCAAAGTCATTTTCAAAGCAGAACTTCACTTTAAGAATGTAATAGTGCATGCTCAGCTTGGAGGCTGTAACTTTGGCAATATTTTAAATGAAATGTGTTAATCAACAAAGTGAAAGTAGTATAATGAGTACTAGTTAAGAAGCCAGTATTCACTAGCACTTTAATGCCTAGATCTCCAAAGAATTTGCTGGTATGAACACTCAGTGAAAGAGAATTTTATATACTGTAGAATATACAAATGCAAACAACTAGGAATTCATATAATGATTTTTTTTGCAATGGAATCTTGTTTCTAAGAATTAGGCAAATCAGAGAACAAAAACATACTAGCCATTTAATCACTTGAGCATCCAATCAAAATACTCAGCATTTAAATCCTGAACACTTGCAATGAATTGTTTGTGAGTGATACAAAGACCAAGAATTGGCGATAGAAGATTCAGTGAATAATTTTAATCTTCAAACATACCGGCAAAATTCATGATCAGTTCACCAACAAAAAATGATTTTTCTCAAATAAATTATCCATTACAAAATATTTCCACAGTGCAATTTAGAACAGAAAGCAGCTCAGTATTATAATCACTAATGTAAAAAATCCTGCATGAAGGAGACACAGGAGAAATAGAAGGTGTCTTAGGATATGCGCAAGGGTTATATCCACCATTAACAGGAGTTACAAATGTGGTCAATGTGGATAAACTGAGAAGTGAACAAAATAATCAAGGGTAAAAGGGTATATGTTAGAAAATAGCAAAAATGTAGCCAAGCCTATAAAGCCTGAGAATGAATGGAAGATTAAGATAAACAACTCTTTTTTGCTGGTACATAAAGGAACAAAAGGTCAGTAATGTAGATAGAAGGGCATTTGAGAAATCACATGGGTAATTTATTAACTAAAGAGGCAGACAATGAATTGCTAAAACAATTAAATTATTTTTTTTTTTTTTTTTTGCTTGAGTGTTTAGAGTGGAGACTTGATGGCAAAAACAGACATAAATTTACCAGGAGGGAAGGTTTAAAAAAACAAACAAACAAAAAACAAACAAAAATCCCTGCAAAATATGAAGATTATGCCAGAACAAGTAATCAGTAAATTGGAAGATATAAAAACATAAAATTTTAGGGTGTGATGGGCCACAGTCCAGGATGATGTAAGTAGCAGTAGACAAGAGAGCAAAACTGTGAGGAGCTGGCCCCCTCTGCTGTTGGATTCTTCTTTCTGCCAAGTTTTGTAAATAAGATTTTCCAAAGATTAACTCTATCAAATCATCAAGTCTGGGAGACGTTAGGTAGGCTCAATCAATAATATTTTATTCCCGTTGGGGAAGGTCCTGAACCTTCTGTAAATCAGATCATTGATTTCAAAAACGATAAGACCATATCCTCAGCTGATGTAAATCTGAATATATCCATGTACTTCAATAGAGCTACAATTACACACACTACCTGAGAAGCTAGCCCAAAGAATGGAAGGTCAACAGATTGGAAACACAGACAAATGCCTTCTTAGAAGAACCAAGCCTATAAAATAGCCAGGGAAGCTCTGAATACAAGAAAAGGGTTAAAGGACAAACAGGCAATCCTGTTGGAGTAACATTTTGAGGTTTTAACTTAGCCACACAAATGAGAGCCTTATGGGGAAATCTTATACCACTACCGAAATAACTGGAGCTCTGCTGATTTACATCAGCAAGGGGTATCGTCCTCTAGGTGGGATTTAAGGCAACGTTAACTATCTTACTCAATAGCAACAAGCAGGTGTGTATTACCTACCAGTGAGGCATTTGAAAGGTTTGCAATTTTAAGGCCAGATTCTGTCATCTTTATTCTTAGTAACACCTTTCTTCAGAAAGTAGTGCCACTGAAATTGGTAAGACAAGCTGTTGGAATAAGGTATTACTCAGTGGGAAAAAGAGTAGCAGAATCTGGCCCTTTGGAGAGTCCTTTATTATGACCTATTGTTTATTTTAGAATAGCTCCAACATCATGCTAACCAGTGCATACACACATGGTCAGAGTCCTTTCCACAAAAAATTTACATTTCAAACAGAGTGAGGAAGTATTACCCTCACTTACAGCTAGGGAGTTGAAGCAGAGGGATCCAAGTGGCATAGTCAAGATTTAAAATATATATATATGGCAGATCTAGGAACTGAAACCAGCTACCCTATATTCAGTGTTTTAACCACAAGACCCTCCCTTCCTACCAAGTAGACAATTACCAGTCACTGAGGAAATTAAAGGACACAACACTATGGCTCTATCAATTGCCCATGCAGTGCCTTTGGAGAAACGAACTATGTGATTTACAATAGGTGAACAATTTTCATTCTAACAAAGTAGCAGATGGAGAAACTATGCAAGGCATCGATCAAAGGAATGGCTTTATAACTACAAAAATAAATGTTAATAATGAATGCCCCATTATCTCCATTACACAAAGAATAGATGCCATTATTAATAAATAGATAGTTGCCATATCACTTAAGGCTGTGATTTCATGCAGTAACAAAAAAAAAAAAAGAGCTGGCAGCATATAGATGGGACATCACCAGGAGAATCTGTGGCTATAGCGGAAATGGGTACTGGTGATGAGACGCTCTGAAATTTAACGAGGCCTGAGCACAACAGGTTCAATTAACCCATTATGCAATACCACCCAAAAGTCTAAGGGGTACATTATGATTGTGCCCAACATTCCTTCTCAGTATTTAGTACTTGATCTTAAGGAAGTCCTTTATAAAAGGTGATTATACTTACACTATAAATACAGCTAATGGATGAAAGATCACACACATACCTGTTGAAATGCTGAGATGTCAAGCAGATCCATGCTTTTGAAGGCTTGGAGGAACATAGGAAGATTGTCAAGGATATGTTGGACTTTATTTAAAAGGGAGCTGATGCTTGAGACCACTTCCAGCAAGACATTTAGTAACTTGTTGACCTCCGAAGGTAACATGATCTTGAAGAAGAGAAAAATGTGAGGATCAATTATCATAAAATTCACCCTATTCATCTATTCATACAATATGGAGTTTATAAATTCTTCAGCCTTTCTTCCACTGCTTAAAGAAGCTCCAGAAAATGCTGTTTCCCCCAAATACTCTCACTGTGCTCTCTCATTGGCTATGGCAGGAATGGGTACTGATGATCAAAAATAACTATAATGTACTCACAATTTGTCTAAACAAAGTGAGATGAGGTGAGCAAGATAATGTCTTTTTATTGGACCAAATTATATAATTGGACCAAATTCTGTCTTTGTATTGGACCAATTTTGTAATTGTTGTTGTATCTCAACAACAATTACAAAAGTCATTTTACTGTTAGAACCCCTTAAGTTTAAAATTGAAATATACAGAATGTGTTTCTGCTTTCTAGATACATAGCTATGTCTCTCCTTTCCTATTTAGGGCTCAATTCCATTGGTAAAACTCTGGTCCCTTTAAAGACAAAGACAAAACTCCCATTCATTTCAACGGGGCCAACATTTCACAGTGACTTTATTGAAGAAATTTAACATTAAAAAAATCACAACTAATCATTTAGCTGAGCTGTCAATCCAGTAGGTTTTAAAGTCATGTTGAATTGCAATTTCCTAGTATGCAAGTTCTTCCCCATCCACCCTTCTCTTTCTTTATAATTATTGTCTCACAGCTAGAACACTCAGCTTTATATATTTCATCTTACACTGGACCTAAAAGCAATTTGTCTTCTGCTTTTGCCAATGAAGATCTTGAGTGCTGGGGAGGTTATGCATGTTTTTATAGGTCACTTTCTTACATTAATGCAAACCTGTTTTAATACATTTTTCTGTTCAAGGGAGACGAAAAAATAGCCATTTTCCATTGTTTACATACTCTATTTCCATCCTCCGTCCATATTTTACTAGTGCATTTTCTATTATGAAAATGTAGTCCATTAAGTTTATTAGCTTTTCACATTTTATCCTCTTTTGCATATCTTCTTTAAATAGCAAACATTCTGGAATATGCATCATACAATGAAAACAATTAGCCAGCTAAGACAGAAAAAGTCCTATAAACCAATGAAAAGTAATTGATGGAAACAGTCAAGTGAACAATGAGACCCTGTACTGGGAATTTATTAAAATCAACAAGGCTCTGTGAAAGTGTATTAGAAGAGTCATTGTTTTGTTTAGTTTGGTCTATGTTTCAAAAAGAAACTCAGAGATCCTCTCTTCACTTCACTTAAGTACACATTCTAGGAACACTTTAGTCCATCATTTTCAGGAGATTGGTCTGTTTATTACCAATCTATTTTCATAGTCATCAGTTTAACTATACACATGTGGCATCAAAAACAAGGATCTCTGGCATAATCCTGGAGATCAGCTACCACAAAGGCATGGAATGCATATTCCACCCTGTGCAGGATAATTTTGTTGATAACTGTCATCTCAAACTAGAAATCTAGACTTGTTCCTGGTTAACTGTGCCCAAATGTATTCATAGAGGCAATTCAGTTTCTGCAGCACATGCTTGGTCCCCCTCCTCCACTTCATAATGCAGAAAGCTATGTACAATGCTAGCACCCAAATTTTCTAACCACATACTAGCTTAAAACTTCTTAACTTCTACAAAGCCCAGTCAACATGGGCAAATGTTGCATTTTTCGGTTGAGTTGTATTCATTCAGCTGAACCTCATCTCACCCACCTAGATATACTTTATTAGTGCTATAATTACATGAGCTAGTTTTATGATAGCCCTTCAAATGATTTAGAGGTTTAAAATTCTGTTAACATGGACATTAAGAGGTGGTGGTAGAATAAAGTGAAGTTAACTGGAGTGAGCTAGCTAATGTGATAGTGTGCGGAGTTTTCTGGACTCGCAGATTCTCTACTGCAAGAAGAGAAACTTAAAAGTTACGATAACTTTATTCTTCTTTCACATACAGGAAATGCATTAATCAGGAAACAAGTGAAAGGAAATTAGCACTCAAACCAAAAAACCTGAAAGACAGAGAGAGAAAGGAAAATGTTAAGAAAAGAGAAGTCAAGGATGGAAGGAAGGAAGTATGCAAGCTTGGACCCCAGACATTCTTGTAACATTCCTGTTATCCTGAAGGTTACAGTCCACAAGCCAGATTGTGGGGAAATAAAAAGATTCCCTATTACTTGCCAAGCCCAGAAATCCCAGCTTTAAAGAGGCAGTGTGCCATAGTGAGCAGCCTCTGGGTTGTGACATAGCTCTCAAAGGAACAAAAAATTATCTGGTTTAGTTTCCTCTGTAAGTGAAAGTAAATGTAGTGACCACATTTACTTTCACTTTGCAGTAATGTGATTCTTACACATGAGACTCATCCATTGCAAATATTAGACCATAACCCATGCTATTCCTATCTTGAAAACATGAGCTATTGTAACATCAAAGGCACATGGAGTAATATTTTTCAAAAGCATCCAAGTCATTTTGGGTACTTCTACACAACCCACAGCAGCGAGCTGCCAAGCTCAGATCAACAGACTCAGGCTTACATTGCTGTGCTAAAAATAGCTATGCACAGAGTGCTTTTAAGTTGCAACTCAGATCCTGAAGCCCACCTCCCTCCTTTGGCTTCAGACCCCAAACTCTAGCCTGGACCACATCTACTCAGCTATTTTTGGTGTAGTAGTATGAGCCTCGCAAGACTGAATCATCAACCCAAGCTCACAGGCTCACTGTCCTGGGCTGTGCAGACATACTCAGAGGAGCCAAAGTCCCACTGAAACTTAGGGGGCCACATTCCAATAAACTTTAGATTCTTAAGTGTCTTAGAATGCTTCTGAAAATTTGAACCATGGTACAATCTTACTGCTCTCAAATGATTCTAGGACCTATTGTCTTCAGTCAGAGTCTGGTGAGAAAAAGACTTTTGATCTGTTAATTTATGTTTTTAGCCACAGTATTCATCCAGCACAAAAAATTGCCCCAGTGCAGTTATGCACTGAAGGTGGAGGGTATGTATTTGCATGATTACATTCAGCTCATGCACATAGTTACAGTTATAACTTAGGAACATTTTTACTTCTAAAACAGAAAACTTGGAAAATATAAAGCTCCAAAGCCAAGTAAAGCCAATAAAATACTTATATATGCACTGCAGTCTTAGGTACATGACCTGAAAAAAGTTGCATCAGGACTTGTTTCTCTCAAATGATGCCACATCACATTTGCACAATTTACAAGTCAAAAGATGACTAATTCTAAGTTCCAGTTCTGGAAACTCAGCCAAAAAAAGATCTGAAAATTGAACTGTGTTTTTATTGACTCCTAAAGGATCTCCAAAGTTTCTGTTATTAGCATTTAGCTGACAATTTTATTGGTGATTCAGAAGGCAGAACATAATCAAGTAACACTTCTGTGACAGCTGCAGCAATTGCTCACGTGGAAGACTAATACTAGCATTCGTAGCTTCATCCAAAGAGTCAGAATTAGAGTTAGAACATTGTGACAAGCCAGCTCCCCAAGAACCATGAAATCACAGCTTGGGAATTTCTATTTGTTAGTGCTAAGCAAGCAAGCCTGAGTCACAAATCAGCTCCTATCTGTTGGCTGAACACTGTAGATGTTGCAGTATTTATTATAGAGCTGCCTTTTGGGTGAGATATGAGACCAAGATCTGGATCCGTTAGGTGTCTAAAAAAGGTTCCATGCACCTTTTTGCAATCATTGGGAGATTTGATGGGGCCTGAGGCTAAAGCCAAAAGTCTGAGTCCCACTGCCCAGAGCTAAAGCCCTCAAGCTTTGGCTACACACTTAGGGTTGCCAGATACTTTCACAAAACATACCGAACATGGCGGGGAAGAAAAAAAACCCACAACCGCACCAAAAAGAAAAAAAAAAGAGAGAGTCACTGTGCCTTTAAATCCCCACGCTCCTCCTGCCCTCTCTCTCCCAGATGCGTCAGGGGAAGAATGTCCCAAGCGGCTTTCTGTCCTAGAAAAACAGAAAATTTTCTGTTTTTTTTAACTGGACAGAGGCTGCAAATACCAGACTGTGCAGGCCAATACCGGACACCTGGCAACCCTGTTCACACTGCCCCCCCAGAGAGGTGGAGCTCAGGATTTGGTGCCCTTTCCCAGGGTCACATAGTACTTTTTGTTCAGAAGGGAGTCGTGGTGCAATGAAGTTTGAGAAACCTTGATCTAGAATAACAAAATATATGGGATACAACTATGGGCAGTAATTGGATTACTTAATTCCTGAACGTTCTGGAGCTAGAAAGATAAGTACTTGTTCCTCTTACCTTGTAAACAGTATCACGCAAGTTCAAATTCTGCGTCATCAGTATAATCATGGTATATATGTCCAGTGCTGGGAGAGAACAAAGTTCCTTCACTGCCAGAGACGTTTTACCATTTTCAGGAAGCGTCAGCAAGAGACTAAGTGTTTCCTTGTCACATCTTCCAGCTAAAGCTACTGCAAAGGCACTGGGGAGAAACTGTTGTAAAGGTACATGGATTAAAATTTATCCCATCTGAAATGTATCATGGTGTTTTTAATTGAATATACTGTATTGTGAATGTCTCTCATAACATACACAACTATCCTTATAATTACTAATAGAATTGGAAGACAATTACATATTTGTCAAGATTAGATGCCCATATAGTGTAAAGTGTGAGCATATCAAGTGATAAAGTGCATTTTCCATTACTATTTATTTTAATTCATAAATGTTAATAATTTAATAGGCACCATCTGGACAGGCAAATGTATAACACTGAATATTCATAGAAAAAAATTCATATAAATTTCATACATACTTTTTTTGTAGAACCACCTATAAACCACAACAGGGATTGGCATAACAACGCAAAACTACTAAAGTTTGTTAAATTCAAAGCGGACTAGAAAGACTTAAAAAGGGATCTCATTAAATTAGAGAACTGGGAGAGAAAATGGTAGATAAAATTCGATATTGATAAGTGCAAAATAATGCACACTGGAAAACATAATCCCAACTCTACATGCAAAATGATAGGCTCTAAATTAGTTGGTATCACACATGAAAATGATATCATTTTGGAGAGTTCTCTAAAAACTTCCAATCAATGTGCACTGGCCATCAAGAAAGCTAACAGAATCATTAGGGAAGGGATAGATTAAAAAACCACAAAAAATCATGATACTATATAAATCCATGGTTCACCCATACATCAAAAACTGCATGCAGTCTTAATTGCCCATCTTCAAAAAATATTAATTCAAACAGATGTAGAGGACAATGAAAATAATTAAAGATATGAAAATACATCCATATGAAGAAAAATTAGAAAGACTGGGACTGTTGAACTTAGAAAAGACACAACTAAGAGGGGATATTATAGAGATCTATAAAATCATGAATGGTATTGAGAAAGGGACCAGGGAAGAGTTATTTACTCCTTCTCATATTGCAAGAACTAGGGGTCAGCTGATGACATTAATAGGCATTGAATTTAAAACAAATATATGAAAGTTCTTCACACAGTACACAATCAACTTGTGGAACTCATTGCAAATGGATGTTGTAAAGGCCAAAAATATAACTAGATAAAATAAAAATATAACTGGATAAAATAGAATTAGGTAAATTCATGATTGGTCCCTCAATGGCTATTACTCAAGAGGGTCAGGGATGCAGACCCATATTCTGCAAATTCCTTAATTTCAAATGCCAGAAGATAGAACTGGACCACTCAATAATTATCCTGTTCTGCTCACCGTCTTTGAAGCATATGGCACCACCCATGGTCAGAGGACAGGATATTGGGTGGCACGCTGGGCAGTCTGTAAGTGCTGGGGAGGCTGGCTGTCCCAGCCCTGCCCCTTTATCTGAGGCCTCACTCCTTCCAGAAACATGGAGCTTCCCCTCAAAAATTGCCCAAGGATCCAGCAATCCTGTCAGTCCCCCTGTTTATCTTTATGTAATGTATGTCTACAGCACACTAATCTTAAGCTTTGACTTCAGCCCAACTCTCCTTTCTGCCCACACATAAATCTTTCACACTCAAGTAGGCAAGCATTTATGACCCAAGTCCTAGGATCCTGTTTGGGACACGGGGTTCAGAGTCCGAATCCCTCTGTGACTTGGTTCCAAGCCTTGTCATTTTTCAGAGCACACATAGTTCAAGCAGAAGACCCGAGTCATATGGTGTACATAGCGCAGTATGGATGTGTTAGCATGACTGTGAGACCAAAGTTAAGCAAATATAAAACCAGATTACAATGCAGTGTGGACATTTAGCCCTGATGTACACTAGGGAGGTATTTTGATGTAACAGGCTGGTTATTTCAAAATCTTTACTCCTGCTTTCCTCGGGGAACAATGCTTATTTCAAAATAGTGTTAGTGTGGACACTTTGCTGTTGCTATTTCAAAATAATTACTCCCCAGAGTCATTCAAAGTAATTACTCCCCAGTGCTTCCTGGGGCTCTAAGTTGGGGTAGCATGTGCACAGTAACAGAGCCTGCCTCGGACTAATTTTGAGGCTCCCCCGTAGCGAGGACACGCTATTTCGATTTTGTTATTTCGGGAGTTAGTATATTGAATGTAGTTATTTCAAAATAATTTCTTAGTGTAGACTTGTCATTAAGTTTGGGCTTGGAAACACCAAATACACAAGCCCAGGACCTGAGGACCTGGGCTTATGATGCAGTGCCCCAAAACTGAGGGCACAGCTAGACTGCCTGCGGCTTTCGAAAGAAGATATGCAAATTTGCGCTGCATTTGTATATCTTCTTCCGATCCCATTTTTGGAAGAGTTTTTTTTTGGGGAAAAAAAGCATTCTAGACGCGGTTTTTCGAAAAAAAAAAAAATTTTAAAGAACCCTTCTTCCTAAAAAAATGAGGTGTGCAGGGTTCTTTCAAAAAAAGGTTTGTTTGGTTTTTTTCCAAAAGAACGGCGTCTAGACTGCTTTAAAAAAAAAAAAAAAACTCTTCCGAAAACGGGATCAGAAGAAGATATGCAAATTCACACCAATTTGCATTTCTTCTTTTGAAAACCGCAGTCTAGACATGCCCTGAGAGAATTTACACAGATATTTTAAAAATACAAAATCATATTATCAGATAAATATAACAATATCATGATGGGGCAAGAAAGAAATAAAAACAGGTGAGTTTCTTTAATTTAGAAGTGAATAGTATTATCCAGTAGTGCAAAGGGCTCCTGCTCCTCCACAAATATGGAAAACAAAGACAAATCTTGCCAGCCCAGATACATTTCCAAAAATCTCAGCCTCCCTCTTCCTCAAAAGCAAAGGAGAAAAGATAGCTCTTGTAGAGAGCTCAGAGGAACAAGTCCAGGGATCTGAGGCTATGTCTACACTGCCAGTTTTGCCGGCAGTGAATATGCAAATGAGGTGCAGATTAGCATATCACCATATCTCATTTGCATAATTTATGCAATACTTTTGGGTGGAAAAAAAAGTAGTGTAGACGCTTTCTTTTTGCGCAAAAACCCCTTTTCCCGCAAGATCCTTATGCCCCAAAAAAGGAGGTTTACCGATCTGACGGGAAAAGGGTTTTGTGCAAAAAGAAAGCATTCACACTACTTTTTTTTCCCCGCAAAAACCCTTTGCACAAAAATGGCTTGCATAAATTATGCAATTGAGGCATGTTGATATGCTAATCCACGCCTCTTTTTCATACTCACTGCCCACAAAACTGGCAGTGTAGACATAGCCCATGAGACTGAGAAGGTACAAGAGTTCCAGAGTCAAGAAGCGCCTTTGCTGAACAGAGATCTTGAAACTCTGTTCATGAGGAGGAAATTGCTCCTTGAGCATGTCTGTTGATTGTGATACTACCACTTATACAGAGGGACATTTGGAGGGAGGTGATTAATGAGATCCCCAGATACAGCTGGTTGAAAATTCATTGATGAAAAATGCAGTTTCAGTCAAATTATAATATTGTGGAGGGGAAAAATGTCATCTCAATAAAAGTTTCAATAGGAATAATCAAAATGATTATTTTTTTCAACTTAATTTATATTAATGTTAATGATAAGGACATTTTACTATTGAGTATATATTATCCATACATTTTAATGTACTATACATGTAAAATAAATATTTTTCTACACTGTCATATCAAATAATTTTAATAGTTCCCTCCACAGGATTTTTTTTTTCCCCACAAGATTTTTTTTCCAAAAAATCTTCCATAGAACAGAAATCTGGTTCCTAAGCATCAATATATCAAGCCACTCGTAGCTTTATCCATAACCCACCCTTTGAACTTGTTCTGGAAATTCAGAAGTAGTGCAGTTTTCTGGGCAATAGTTGTATGCATGGTTGATATAAAAAGCCACTCATTAAATGAACAGCCAGTCTATGTTAGATTCAGTTTCTTAATGGCCTTTTAAGACAGCGTGCCACCGCGCATATTACCATAGTCTAGTATTGAGGTGACTCAAAAGCATAGATAAGAGAAGCAATGTCAGCAATCACAAAACTTCATCAACCCCCCCCCCCGACCCCCCCCACACACAACTGCAAATAAAAAAAAATGCTTTCATAGCTATGTCCACTACGTGCCATATATTAGCTGCATAATTTGCACCAAAAAGTATGCTTGCACCCTTTGCAATAAGTAAAAATGTTATCAACAGGTCTGATATGGATTGGATATGTCTAAAAAAGTACTTTTTCCCCACAAGCAAATTGTTAGCAGAATTGTTAAATGCATGTAATGCTTGTGTGATTACATTTAATTAGTTGTGTTGTAATTATTTGAATAATAATAATGAGCCTAATATGTATTAGCTTAGCCATGTGCCATGTATGGATATTTAAATACGTCACGTCATCATTTTTGAAATATCAACTGACTTGTTTACTGACTTGTTTCATTTTGAATTCTAACTTGTAAATGAATATTCATGAGTTTAGCCCGTTGGCTGATGAAAATTCATAGGGAATGAACATTGTCTTATTAATAAGTAAGTATTATGATTGAAGGACCAATCATTTTAAACTTATGTTAATGTCGCATCCTTGTAAACCAATCATTTTAAATGGAACCCTCATTGCATATGCATTAGCTTAGCATATATAAGCCTGTACCACGCAGAGAATAACTGTTGCGTCGAGCGTCGGGCTAGGCTTAGGATAGGCTAGGTGAGCTTGAGAGGGTGTGAAAGGATCACGGCATTGTAACGGGACGCATGATTGAATTTTAGGATTGTTTAAGGGCATAGACTAAGCGGAAGGCTTAGTTCTAGCTATTTAGGTATAGATTAGGTAGTTTAGTTATTAGATAGCTTAGGTTTTCGTCATCGTGTCTGTCCGTCAGGCAGCGTTGGTCACAGCATGTCGGCCGTCGTCGTGTCTGTTCGGCGGGTGCGTCGCGATTTTAGTTAGGGTTTTATTTTAGGATAGGTTAGGATAGGATAGTTAGTTTGTATCTTCCATCGTCTGTTCCGGCTGCGCCGATAAGCAGGAAGAGCTGTCCCGAAGCGAAGGAAGAGTCGTGACCAGCGGAAGGCAATCATCGCACTCAACCACCTACTTCGAGGGACTCCTGGTAGTTCCTCTCCTGAGGCTCAGAAGAGCCGACGGATTGAGGTCACCAGCTTCGGCGCCGTCTACCGTCGAGGGACTCCTGGCTGTTCCTCTCCCGAGGCTCGGAAGAGCCAACGGATCGAGGTCGCCAGCACCTCATCTATCGTCGTTCGTCGTAGACTCTGGTAAATAATTGACATCTTGTCGTGGGAACTAATGTAATTTGATTATTTGAGAATATAGTCCAGTTGTTATAAAATCTATCCAAAGAGTTAAGTTTTAATTTATGCGCCACGGTCCAAGGTAAAAAGGAATAAAACCGGTGAACAGATACGGATTTGGAGTCGCACCTTGTAATCTTTATAGTTAATTAGGCTAATTGGCATTCTAAGTAAATATTCACGTTACCTCGTGTAACAAAATGTTAGTATGAACATACAAACATGGCATTTGTTTGCATAGCAGTGTGCATCCATAGAGTTTGTTGGTTTAAATTAAGTGACTGCATTTGAAAAATTCAACTCCGTGGCAGCATTATTTCAAGGAGACTAGGGATATAAAAGTTTACTGTCAAACTCCTCTTCTACTGAATCACTTCCAGGTATGCTACCTTTGTATATTGCTAACAAAGTAATGAAACAGCAATGTCAGTTATTCACATTAACAAAGGAACAGAAGCACAGAAATCAGTGACAATTAAAGTTAGGCTTCTCTTGTGAAAGAAAAGATTTCAGACTGAGAACAGCCATCCTAACAGTCAAGATTTCTATGGACAAAACTGGCACTGTCCTCTGCTTGTGGAGCATCAGTGACATCCAGTGGCTGCTTGATTGATCTGATCAGATTCTGTCAAGTACCAAAATACCAGTTCATTTCCCACACATGCACAGAGACACAGAGCAAACAACACTTGTACTTAGTTGCCCCCTTTATGAGTCATACAGGACAAAGGAGAGTTAATGCTTTCCCAGGCTCAGAGAAAGGGAATATGTCACAGTCATGGGAAATAGACACAGTGACATCAAACCTTTTGGGGGAGTAGCATATCAAGAGAGCCCAAGAAAGTGGTCTGGTCCCCTCACCATAAACCTGAGAACTCTGGGAAGTGCAATACATTTTCTCCATGGCATGTATGACTCTTCAGAATTTCCTTTGTTAGGTAAAACTGGGTAAAACTCCATTGAAACCAAAGGGGCTTTGCCTACTTACAGAGAATTTGGCGTTTGCCCTCTCCTCCCCATCCACCCACTAACTTTTTGCTCATGAAAGGAGAGAATAGGAGCAAACTATCCAAGAAGATGAAACCTTGATATTTCCAATATACTTTGCAATGCCTCAGGGTTTGGCTGCCAGTATCCCAGGAATTTCTCCTGGGGCTTTTAATGCTTTATTTTGGATTCCCCAAACAAAAACAATCTTCCGCATAAAAAATGGCAAATGAAAACACAGGAAGTCCATATAGCTTAACAAGTCTTGTTCATTTCTGCACCAGCTAAGAGAGGTTGGAAAGCATTGTTATAGGACAACATGTTAATTCAGCAGCCGCTTCTCATCTCATACCTTGGAGTGAGAGATATTGGCTTCCAAGAGGGTGTCAACAGTCTCTTGAGAAATGTTGACTGAAGAAGGAAGGTTCTGTGCCAGTTCAGTGGCATTTTGCATGCAGTCTTTGATTTTCACATCTGCAATGTAAGAAAATAAGTATTGTTAATTTCCCACCAAACTGCTTTAATTAGGGCCACCAGGCAGCCTTCTATTTCCTTGCAGATCTATGCTAAGCAACCATGAAAGAGCCAAGTACAGTTTCCAAGACATGCTGCTTTCTTTCCCACCAATTGTAGGGGACTGGAAGAGCTCTGGATTCACAGACCGAAAAAAGGGAGCAGAAGGTTTACTGTCCTGGAGCAAAATTAGGGCCCTACTAAATTCATAGCCATGAAATATGTCAAAGACTATGAAATCTGAACCTCTTCTGTGAAATCTGGTCCTTTTGTATGCTTTTACCCTACTATACAGATTTCATGAGGGGAGATCAGCATTTCTCACATTGAGTGTCTGACCCAAAAGAGAGTTGCAGGGAGGGGCATAAGATTATTGGGGTGGGGGTCATGGTATTGCCACCCTTACTTCTGTGCTGACTTTAGAGAGGGATAGTTTTACCCATGAAAGCTCATGATCCTATACCTCTCTTAGATTCTAAGGTGCCACAGGACTACTCATTGTTTTTCAAGTTACAGACTAACGTGGCTACCCCTCTGAGATTTAATATCATACCATGTCATCTTTACTTCTCCACTGCTACTGGCAGTGGCTCTGCCTTCAGAGCTGGACCACAGCTCTGCAGCTGTCCAGGTCTGAAGGCAGCACCACCGCCAGCAACAGTAAAGGTAGCAAGTACCGAAATAACATGCAACTCCCCCTCAACTCCTTTTTGGGACAGGATCCCTACAGCTACAAGACTATGAAAATTCAGATTTAAATAGCTGAAATAATGAAACTATTTTTAAAATCCTGTGTGAAATGGATCAAAATGGGCCATGAATTTGTTAGGGTCCTAAGCATAAGCTATTCAAAATAGCTGGTTTGGGAAGAAGGCACCTTAAATTACCAAAGGTAGTTTTCAATCACTTAAACGGCTCTGCAGTTTGGAGCTCCCTGATGAAAATGATTTGAGGAGCATGTGACTACGGCAGCCCTTGTCAGTATGGTTTCCACAGAAACTATGCTGACCTGGGGCCCATGGGAACAGATAGGCTAGGGTGACAGTGGGAAAGAGACAGACCTCAAATGATTCCAAAGACCGCAGTGCAATTTTACTTGCTGTACATAAGCAGCATTCTTTTTACTTTGTTATGTTTTTTCTCTTGCCTTGTGAGCAAGTGGTGGTGTCCAACCAGTTCTGATATAGTGAACTAGCCACACTCAGCCAGCCAAATAGCCATACGTGGGTAGTGTGTTGGACACCACAGGCATACAGTGATCTCCAAAACAGCACTGTATTTTATGTTACCTCCTGTAAAGTAACCATGCACTCACCATTTGGCATACTGAGGTTACTGAGAAAAGCTACCACTGGATTCGCAGACAAAGGTGCCCTTAGATTTCCAGCCAACCTGAAATAACAACACTAGTTTTACAAGGAGCAATTTCTGAGTAATTTGCTTTACTTTATGTTTAGCATACTAAGTATGAAGTCCCTATATTTATAATCCCTATACTTAGTATGCTAAACATAAGTAGCATATTGAAGTAGCATTAATTAGGCAAAAGGTTAATTTTCTAAGGGCCAGATTAGGCCTGGTGCTTGTACACGTGAGCTGTCATGGGTGGCAAAGAGGCCAAGGAGCCTTCTAGTACTCACACACCATGCATGGGCAGTGATAATCACACTCCTTGCCAGGGGTGAGTTATGAGAGGAAATGATTCATGAGAAGAGCTCTAGATTATTAAGATGGCTGAAAACAAACCAGAGGGAGAAGCACTAGAATAAGCAGTTTCTCACCTCCACAACTTTCATTGAATGGACCAAAAAAAAAATGGTGGCATGAATCAACAATCCAGAGGGACAGCAGCTGATGGCCACAGACTCTTCTTAATGGCACTAATGGACTTAACTCTTTCAGGTACATTTTGAAAAAATGGTCTATTGGATGGAAACGGATCATAGAGTAAAGTAGATAATAAGCATTACCCTTCCATAGGCAACGGTTGTAAAGAATCGCCAAGGTTTCCAGCACAGTTTCATTTACACTTCAGTTAACACTAATATTTGCTGTGCTCTCTGCTGGCTTCATAACAGCACAGTATATAGTGACAGAAAAAAACCTAAGATGATGTAGGGCTCATCTATTGTGAGGTGCCAAGCACAGTCTGTGTGTTTTTGTCCACTCTCAACTTGAGTTGACCTGAATATTTAGCATATTGAAAAAGATGCTCATCATGTCATAGGATTAGGCCTTGGAAAACCAAGGTCAGCAAAGAACCCCAAAATATGGCCGCTTATTTTGAACTGTCTGGGGTAGAGAGAGAAAAGCAAAGAGATTTTCACAATTCGGAGTCAAGTCAGTAACTATGGTTCCAGTACAGATTGAACCTCCTAAATCCAGGACTCTCTGGTCTGGCAACAACTTGGATCCAGCAGGATCATGGATGTTGCTGGACCAGAGAGCCCCAGCACACGGTAGTGCGAGCCCGTCGGCAGTCCAGCAGCAGGGAGCCCTACCATCAGGAATGGTGAGGCCCGTCCTGAGGAGTCCCAGTTGAGCACTGTAGCAGCGGGGCAGCCACGGAGCCCCAACCCAGTGGGGCAGCCATGGAGCCCCATCCCCGGGAGGATCCAGTCAAGCGGGACAGAAGCGGAGCAGCCATAGTACCCTTTCCCTGAGAAGCTCCAGCCAGGTGGAATAGAAGCAGGACAGCAGCGGCTGGGGAGCTCTATCCCCTGAGAGTCCCAGCCAGCTGGCGGAAGTGGGCCAGAGCCAAGCCCTGTAGCAGCAGGGCTGGAGCGGAGCCAGACAGAGGGAGGGGCAGTGTTCTGGTAGGTCGGTGGCAAGGGACCTCCCCTGATGTGGCAAATTCCGTCATTCGGGACGGGTCAGGTCCCGAGGGTGCCAGACCAGGGAGGTCCAACCTGTACTGCTGATACCTTTGATGGCTACACAGTAATTGTGTTTTTCGTCTGAAAATTTCCAGCACATTTTGTTAAGCAGGGATTTTAATCATCATGGACCAATGGTATATATCGTTGTCAGGATATCCGAACAAGCTCCATTTAACCAGCACCTTACTTTGTTAACCAATTCATAGGTCAGCAGAGTTTATATTATAATTATGCAAACTTTTCATGACAAGGTATGAAACTAAATCACTATGACTAACAAAAATAGTGCACAGCAGAACAACATGGCGGTGAAAAATAAAAGCTTTACATTTGCATGTGTTTCTGGATGTTCTCAAATGTGAGTTGATGTTCACAGCTGCTGCAGGTGGTATTTTGTAGTGCTCTTTGGAAGCTCTCCAATGCATTGGAAAGCTTCCTGTTTAAATACAAAAGGTTCCCACAGTCCCCTTCGCTGGATGTTAACCACATTGTTTCCGGATCCTGCAAAACATGGCAACCATATTAAATTTACATGCAGTGTATTTGCCTGAATTAACAGGCCTAAACTGCTAACAGTTGGGTATTTTCTGAAAGGATAATGATCTATTAAACACCTGCAACCAAGTGTCACCCTTGCATCATGCCCTTTGAACTGTTATCTCTGTTTATCCTTTTATCTAACTGTTCTCTAGCAAATCAGGATCTTTTTTTTTTTCTTTTTTTTTCTTTTTGTACATGTCCTTTGTATTGGTAAGTGATGTTAGAGACAGAGGGAGGGAGAAAGAAAGAGAAAGAACCAAGAGATTCATGGTGTCTGTGCAAAATTCTACTCTCAGATTGGCTAGATGGCTGCCAACTCTGTCTACTTTCTGTCTACACCAGGGTGGGGCACATTATCGACCCTGGGCTACAACCAGGCCATCAAACCTTTTAATCTGACCCTCAAGCTTCCTCCGGTGGGGTTGGGAGCAGGGGCAGTCAGAGGTCTCTGAATGCTACCCCCACCCCAAGCGGGTTTGGGATGCTGCTTTCAAGAGCTGCTTTAGGTAAGCACCCTCCAGATATTGCACCCGAGCCCCAACCCCCTGTATGCCTATCCACTGTCCCAGCACTGATCTCCCTCCTATCCTCCAAAGTTCTCAATCCCAGTCTTGCACACCCTTCTATAGCCCAAACCCTTCATCTCCAGCACCACCCAGAACCTGCACCTACAGCCAGAGCTACAGCCCTCGCCTTAGCACCCCAAACCCTGATCCTCCTCCCACCCCCACCTCCCTCCACAACTGTACATCCCAGCATGGAGAACTTCCAGCACCCTGAACTCCTCATCCACAGCATGATCCCAGAGCCTGCACCCCCAGCCACACACCAACCCCCTCACCTAGCCAAGAGATCCTTCCTGTCCTCCAACCCCCAGCCCAGAGCACCCTCCCACACCTGGAACTCCTATTTTCTAATCTGCACACCCAGCTGGAGTTCTCGCACCCTTCTGCACACCAACCCCCAATTTTGTGAACATTCATGGCCCTCCATACAATTTCCATAGCAAGATGTGGCCCTCGGGCCAAAAAGTTTGACCACCCCCACCTTCCATACTCAGAACTCCCACTTACATCAACAAGACCTCTGAGTAGACAGAGTGCAAATTATCAGAGCAGTGAGAACTTTATAAAAAGGGTGAATTTAAAGATTTGATGGTCTCTGATGATTTGGTTCTCCTCTCACTGAAGTCGATGGTAAACCTCTCAGTGACTTCAGTGGAGCAGGACTGTGCACTGAACGGAGCTCTAATTGCTACATTTGTTGTTCTGATTATGACTTTTGCCAAGCTTCAGAACGGTTGCAGAAACACAGATCAATTTTCTTGGCAAGCACAGTTAATATGTACTTTGGGTATTATTTTAATCCAGATGATTCTGGCAGCATTTTTAATGCTGTGAAAGCACCTGGAATACTTGAATGGGGCTGTTAATGAATATAAAGCGAGAAAATACCAATTGCTGTTTGGTACTCAGTGACAAACTAGTGATACTGTTTATGACTTTCAACAAGTGTCAGCATATATTATGTGACTTCCTCTGGGTATCACTACCATGTGCAACAGAATATCCCTTCAAAATCCTGAGTGTACACAATCAGGATGATTGATTTTTCTGGCGGGGGGGGCGGGGGGGGGGGAAGAAAGAAAATACTTGTGAAGTAATTTTCCAGTGTGAAATTTAAAGCACGAGAAAAGAATGTTTAGAAATCCCCTCAAACCTGATACTGCTCATAAACCAAATTGATTCCTTCAGTGGCAGAAAGGAGGAAATGTCTTGTTAGGCCTCTCTTACAGCTCGTAAAAGTGCAGAGAAGGTTGCTGATGACGGTAGGATTGTCTGTAAGAGAAAACACACAGGCTCAACCAGTGTAAAGATCACCCTATATGTGACTCCCTGTCAGAAATGCCAATGGTGTTGAGACAGGTGAGGCGTGAGGAAAGTTTTAGAGGTAAGGGCAGACAAATCTTGTGCAAAGCACAACTGCTAGGTTTAATGTCATATCACAGGCTACATGAGAGAAAAGGACATATTACCCTTGCACCCATTCTATGGTTGTCCTACACTATCCTGAGCAACTAGCCAATAGCCCGTCATAAGACGGGATTTTCGGGCCTCTCCTCCACATCCTATTCCCTTTCTATCTCACACTTCTCTCCTGAGCCTCCGGTCTCTCGCTCCGTCTCTCTCTCTCTCCTCTTCCTACTGCCTCCCCCCTCTCTCTCAGCTCTCCTCCACCTCCTGCCTCTCTTTCCGTCTCTCTCTTTCTCTTCTCCCCCTCCTGCCTCTCACTCTCTTTTTCTCTTCTGCTCCTCCTCGTGCATGGAGAGTGCGGAGCCTAAACGGCCACTTGTGCCGCTTGCTCCCCCGCGGCGGCCCGGCTGAGCAGCGCAGAAGTCAGCCAAGTGCCACGGCGGGAGGCAAAGGACGTGATGGCGGTGACATACCCGGCCAGGCCCCGCCCCCTGGCCATGTACATCACCGCCCCACCCCCCTTTGCCTCCCGCCGTGGCGCTCAGCTGACTTCTGCGCCGCTCAGCCGGGCTGCCACGGGGGAGCAAGTGGCGCAAGCGGCCATTTGGGCTCCTCCGCGTGGCCCGGCTGAGCAGCGCAGAAGTCAGCCGAGCACCACGACAGGAGGCGAAGGAAGGCGAGGCGGTGACGTACACAGCCAGGTCCTGCCCCCTGGCCATGTACGTCACCAGCCTCCTGCCGTGGCGCTCGGCTGACTTCTGCGCCGCTCAGCCGACGCCACAGGAGAGCAAGCGCAGAAGTCAGCCGAGCGCCACGGCAGGAGGCAAAGGGGGCCGGGGCGGTGACGTACACGGCCAGGCCCTGCCCCCTGGCCGTGTACGTCACCGCCTCGCCCCCCTTCGCCTCCCGCCATGGTGCTCGGCTGAATTCTGCGCCGCTCAGCTGGGCCGCCACGGTGCAGCAAGTAGTGCAAGTGGCTGTTTGGGGACTGCGGTGCCCAAACGGCTGCTTGCGCCGCTTGCTACCCCGCGGCAGCCCAGCTGAGCAGCGCAGAAGTCAGCCGAGCACCACGTTGGGAGGCGAAGGATGTGAGTGAGGCAACAGCGCCACCCAGAGGCAACAGCCAGCATTTCAGCGTTACAGAGTCACAGACATTGGGCTACTATATATATATGATACCAGAGGACAATCAGGCCTGGTGCAGAACCAAAGCAGAAGAACTGTGTGATGGTTTCATGACAGCAAGAAGCAGAGCTGCTTGGGGGGCTTTAAGGGTACCTAATCCCTCCAGTAACTCCCCCATCTCTGTCACATCTAACGTAAGATGCTTGCCTTCACTTTCAAGACAACTCACAATCAATCCCTACCCTATAATTTCTATTTTGCCATCAAGCTGTTGATCTATGATTTGTCTATTATGCCAGCCTCCACTGCCCAGTTATAATATTTTATCTTCTATGCTGCTTGAACTTGGGAGATCCCTGCAAACAGCTGTAAAGTTCTACAGGTTGCACTTCTAAAATCAGGCACTCTGGTCCAGTAACATCTGTGTTCCAGCAGGACCGTAGTTGCTCCTGGACCAAAGAGCCTGGGAGCCTAATGGCAGGAGGGCCAGCAGCCCAGCCAGGGATGGGGGTAATGGGGCTGGAGGATGGGGGTAATGGAGCTATGGGGGTAATGGGTACCCCTAGGGATGGGGGTAATGGGGCTATGCCGAGGCCATAGAACCCCGACAAGCCCATGGCAGTGTGGAGCTACGGGCTGGAAAACCCCATCCATCTGCAGCAGCTGGGTCTGTGTGCTGGAGAAGTCTGGTGGATGCAGCAGCATGGAGCCGGGGAAACCTGGCCACCCACAGCAGTTCGGGGCTGGGGGGTTGGAGAAGCCCAGCAGTACGTGGCAATGCGGAACCAGGGAAACCTGGCTATCCATGGCAGTATGAGGCCCATGCTTGGGCCTGGAGAAACCCAACCGCCAATGGCAACCCAGAGCCGGGGAGGGGGGCAGCAGCAGCACAAAGGACAGCCCAGCTGGGGAGGCAGTAGAGGGGGCCAGAGGTAGGAGGCCAGCTGGCTTGGGGCAGGTGGTAGGGGACATCTCCCCTAGTCTGTCAAATTCTCTCATTTGGTACCAGTCAGGTCCCAATGGTTCTGGACAAGGGAGGTCCAACCTGTAATTCATTATCCTCCTTCAAATCCACCCTCAAACCTTTGCTACAATGCTAACAAAAACTTGACACAGATTAGGGCACTGGTATAGTGAGATCACTGCTCATTATGCTGACCAATACGGTCTCACTGTTTACTTGAATTCTCTCCATCTGTCTATAGCCACCTGGGGTCTCTTATCTTACATTTAGATGATAATTTCTTTGTTGCAGAGACCATCATTTTAGTCTCTGTTTATACAGCAACTACCACAGGGGGGTCCTGATCAGTTTTCCCTGTAAGCTGAGCGTTTGGGCGGCCACCAAGGAGAGATTCAAATGTCACCCAATTAACAGAGCACCCTGTTTCTACCAGTGGTGCACATCCACACATGCCTCCATGCATATACAATTTATTCAGCACATGGATGGAAAAAAATAGAGTGCCATTGGTCCTGATCCATGATTGGAACTCTCAGACATTATGAGAATACAAATAAGTAATGACGTTTTTCACTCTGAGCAGCACTCTGAGACTCTCTGCAATGTATTTCCCTGTGGTGAAACGTTAATATTACTGTATCCACAGCATAGCCATAACCCCCACAAAGCAGCAGCAAGCAAATACGTTGGATAATTCATTCCTGTCATTCAATCAGCAGACCTTACACTCAATATGCATAGCAATGCCAGTTCTGTCCAGTCAGTTTTCTAGGGCAGTCATTTTAAATTCAGATTTGCTAAAATCCAGCAGGTCAAATTTTGGTGACTAGTTGAGCTAGGCAACATGACAGAAAATGAGCATGTGTGTGTCTCGCATAGACCTCTTTGTGGTTTCACTTGACTCTGAAGACCTAAGATAACCAAATACTACAAAGATCAATACACACGAACATGGGTCTAAATGTTCAACTCCTAAACTCCTACAGGAGCCCTAAATAAATGACCTGATTTTGAAAGGTCAGCAAGACCTTCTGGGTGCTCAGTGCATCTGTAAACCAGAACTTACAGACTTATTTATGGGTGGAATTTTCAAAACCACTTGACTATGGTTTTGAAAGAGTTGGCTTGCTCTGATCTGTAATTACTGTGAGTTTATTCCAATAGGCAGTTGGAAACCGTATTAAACAGTATTAAACCGACATTGACCAATGCTGAAAACCCACCCACACCCCAATCCAGGGTGCCTTAATGTGGAATTAGGAACCTAATTTAAAGCATCCATTGGGGTGGCATTTGGCTATACCAAGCCATCTGGGTCCAACATGTTTTCAGGTGCCTCTCAACTTCATTCTGAGCTTTGAGACTATCCAACTGAAGTGATCACTATGAAACATGAATGCCCTGAGCACAGTTTTTGCATCACAGCAACACCAGGAATAATAAATCCATCTTGCTAATAGTTGTTACTAGAGCAACCAACCTGAAAGGGCTGTAAATACATTCAAAGCCATAATCTGCATCTTTTGTAGCAGTAGGATATAAGCAGGGCTTAAATGCTTCTGGAAAACCTGGCACATCGCAAAGACTCTAAAGAAAAAATAATAAGATACTATCAATTTTAAGACAACCAAATCAGAGAATGACTTCAATAAGGACTGCATACACTATTACACACATCGGGGGCCAGATTCTCATTGCAGTTACCTAACAGGGTAACCAGAAAAATTTCAGTGGATTCACTCCTGATTTATGCCTATATGAACTAGATCTGAATCAAGCCAAGGGTTGGCAGTACTCTGTCTTTAGATACTACTTGGATGGTAAGTTTGTAAAAGCTAAATACTTTTCTGGTGTTGGCCACAGCAGTTTCCCCTTCCCTCCCCCCTCTCCCCCACCACATACATACACACCACCACCACTTTCCTTCTTATTTCTAAAACAATTCCAATTTCAATATAATTGGTTTGATTTTCAGGAAGGCTAACCACTTCGCTTTGACTTGAGTTTCAGCAGTGTTCAACACCTCTCAAGGGGAAAACACATACTTGGACACTGATTTTAAAAATAACCCAGCCTTTGAATATTTACCTTTGTTCTTTCAATGCATCTTGTCGCAAATATTCAGCCAAATTAACCAGCTGCCTGACATACTTCTCATATGTTGATAAAGGTTTGAAAATCAAGTCTGAGTCGTGCATCATCCTTAATAAACGGTTTTCCAGAGAGGCCACATCAGCTATACCAGTAGTTCCCTCAGAAAAGAGCCTCATAACTGCTTGGAGTAAGGCTCTTGTGGAATTAACTTGCTGATTGGTACTTAAATGCAGCAACTCTATCCAAGGATTAGTTCTATTTAATGCATGCTCAATAACTGTTTCCCAACTCAATAACTGTTCCTTCTGTTGACGGGTTGTATTTTGGCTGATAAGGCTGGTAAAAAGAGGCCACAGGTTAAAGATTTCTCTGGATACATTCTTTGTTATGTTGAATGATTCCATAGTGATTTCTAAAACTTTAAGAACGTTGTCTTGGTTGCGTACAAAAGGCAGCAGCAGATTTGAGTCATTTTCATTCAAGTGATTTTTACAGAAAGCTCTGGGAAAGGGAAGAGTTACACCTCTAATAGAAGCTTTTATATCTGTAATGTTTCTTTTGCACAAATAAGCAATTTTTTCCCGAATTCCCTCCCATTTTTCTTCATTTATTAGGTCATGAGTGAAGTTTAGTCTAGAAATTAAATGTATTTTACTAATAATATCATTAATGGGGAGAAAGAAATCAAGAAGATCTTCTATTAGACTAAGAGCATCATCAGATGAGTTTATGCTTGCATTGGTAACAATTGCAGCAAATCTTTCCAGTTCTGTAGAATAATTATGCATATTTCCTAAACACTTAGTGATTTCTCCTGCAATATCTTTTAAACCATTGAGTTTGCTCAGATTTGTGGACAATCTGGTTGATATGTTTGCAGCTTCAGAACCATATGAATTGGAATGCTTAGCCTGAATAGACAAGTAGGTCAAATCAAGAAATGCTTTCACCAAATCTGCCACTTGATGTTTGCTTGAATTCAGAACCTCTGCAGTCTCAATTGCTGTTAACTTTTCTAGTGTATCATAAACAGCTCTTTGAAGATCTGAATAGTCCATCTCAATGTAGTCTAAGTTTTCCATAGCATCTGAGTTGACTGATGATTCCAAAATATTAGCTACTTTTTCTGAAACTTCCTTGGACAATGTCAAAAAGTTAACAAAGGCTTCTATTATTTTTGCTAGCTTTACAAATTCATTGCTTTTCCACAATGCAGGCAAATCAACAGCAATCTCTGGAAAAGGGCTACTAGTGTGGTTAGATCCACTGCTCCACAAGCTGATATTAAGTAATGTTTCTGTGATTTCTTTTAGCTGCCTATTTTCCAAAGGAAACACATTATCCATTGAAGCCAACAGTTCTGTTAAATTAGCAAGTACCATTTCCTGAAGAGTGGGAACTAGGAAATCCTTGAAATGGTTGTTAAAAATATCCAGGAGCCTTCCCATTTCTGCAGAAGTTTGCCTCATGAGTTGAAACATTGTAGGAAAATCTCTGGTCATCTGGACAAGGTCCCCAGAATGACTTGCATTAAATAACATATGATGCACAAAAGTAAACAGTTCATAATGACTTCTGCTGCCATTTTTTCCAGAAAAATCTTTAACCAGAACGTTAATCAAATCCCTCATAAACTTCAGTCCTTTTGCAGTGTCAAAATGAGGTGTCCCATCTTCAGAGATGGCTGCATCTTTGATTAGCTGATACATATCTTCTTTCAACCCATCAACTTCTTCCTCTAGATTAACAGACCGATCAAAGTTTAGCAGAGTTCCAATACCATCTTTGGGGAACATCCTGCAACAAATATATTGTTTATTTGAATGATGCCAATTAACATTTACATAAGATGATTTTAGCAAAATATGGGGTATTACCATAAAAGAGAGCAAAATTACCAGTAAGCTATGATTAGTGTCTTGGTTATCTAAAGAACATTCTGATTGGCCAATATGACCTTTTGGATGATGCTATAACAGGCATCTCAACAATGGAAAATCCTGTGCCCTGAGGGGAGAGTGGGCCAGTATGGTGTACAGGTAAGAAGTGGTTACTAGTACAGGCCCATACACAGGCAATGTTGAAGTGCTTCCATGGCAGCAATGCTGGACTCTATTAGTAGGGCCACTAACAAGGGCAGGAATGGGGGCAAAAGGGGCTGGCCCTGGGCCGGTGATTTAAAAGAGCCTGCAGGACTCCCAACTGGAACCCCGGGCCCTTTAAATTGCCACTTGAGCCCCTAGCAGCATATGCTGTGCAGTTTTGAATGGCTGGCTGGGACAGGCTGGCCACAACCCCAATCCTTGTGCCCAAGGCCCTGCCACTTCCAGGGTCCTGGAGCGAGGCCTCCGTACCAGGAAGAATTTTAAATTACTTTCACTCCTATCTATGCCCAATATGATATACATTAGCATAGGGAATGTAAGAGGCTGTTGGGATAATAAAGAGAAGAAAATGGAGGCAGGAGGCTATGGAAAGGAAAGAGTGAAACACTATTAATAAAGTATTACCCAAAATTGGTTAGCCACTGCACGATATTTATTTATATTGTGGACCTAATTCATAACGGATTTATTTCACTTTGTCACTAGCGAAGCTTCTTTTCAATCAAAGGCCGGATTACCCTAACAACTGAAGTCAACGGAGTTACATCAAGATAAAACTGAAAGTTATTGTAGTCACTATATTTTACCCTTATTATGATGTTAGAGCAGAATCCTTTTAACAGCCTGCGTTAGGCTCCACATTTTCAAATTCAATGTTTACTGATGCCAGAAACTTTTCATTTGTATGGTTTTTCACTCAAGAAAAAAAGGAATTCAAACTTGAGAAAAACTGGTAATTTTTCAGAAATGTTTAAATTTCAAAAAATCCACAAGCACATTGTATTTTTTAGTTGAGTTGAAAAATCAAACTCAAGAAATTAAAAACATAACTTTTCTACACTAATTGGCTATTCTGTACACATGGAATTTTCTAGGATTTTTTTGGTTTGATCAATTCATACTTTATTATTTTACTCAGTTTTAGATATAGCATTGTATATAATGAAATACAGAGGCTGTGAAATGGATATAAGTGCTGACAAAGACACCTCCATTTTATTTCCTGTGTATTTGATTTTCCAGTTTTAATAGCACATTAATAGCAATTTTGGGATTATTTTAACATGTACAAAAATAATTCCACAAACTGGGAGTAAAAGTTGGCTGGGCGCCCTGTCCCTGGGGAGCCTCAGGTGGGCAGGGGAGAAGCGGGGCCACAGCAGCTAAGAAGCTCCATCCCAGTGAACCCCAGTCAGCCAGAGGCAGAAGGCTGGAGCCCAATCGCAGTGGGGCCAGGGCAGACCCGGCTGCAGGAAGGGGCAGAGTCCTGGGAGGCTGGTGGCAGGGAACCTCTACATATCTGGCAAATTCCTTCATTCGGAATAGGTCAAGTCCCGAGGTTGCCAGGCAAGGGAGGTCCAACCTGTACATTATACTCAATTTGAATTTTAAACTAAAACCATTTCAAGTATAGAATTTAAGGGATATGTTTTGGGTCTGGGCACCTTGAAGACAACAGAGTTTAATTTTAAGCATTGCATATTATGTAATGCAGCAACCTCATATAATTTAATAATCAGGCCCCTTTTTCAGGGCAGTAGCATTTTTAAAAGATACAAAAGAATGCCTAGAAATGTTCTGCTCTATAATTCTTTCCAAATTCTGTATCTCAAATTCCAACACTTTGTTACAGAAATTTAGACAAATAATAGACCTGATGCATTGAATATAGTTTGTCCCAAATGTGGGCTCGCTCACAGGTTTAGCTCTAAGTAGACTTGCAATAAAACAGGTAATCTAATTGTCTTCTTGTCTCAAAAGTATAGGGACACAAGGTTAGTAGACATATACTCACTTACCTCATTTCTGCAATTATATCCTTGTGTAAATTTTTTAATAAGACAAATATTTTGTTCCTATCATGTCCTGTAGAAGCTGGAAAAATTATCTCTAAAAACTCTTTTATCATCTCCACTGTCCTGTTTTGGAATGGGGTGATCGCCTTTCCATAATTTTCATACTGTGCATCATCAAAAAACAAATCAATGAAGTCCATTATTTGAAGGTCTGTATCATTTAAGTGCAGTGTCTCTTGCTTAGCGCTGAGGTCAGAGATCAGGTTAAGCAGACTCTTCTGTAAAATCACATAAG
The DNA here is from genome assembly GCA_019425775.1 of Rafetus swinhoei. Lineage (NCBI taxonomy): Eukaryota > Metazoa > Chordata > Testudines > Trionychidae > Rafetus > Rafetus swinhoei. Next base: position 158,996,503 of record CM033424.1, read on the forward strand.
CAACCTGAACATTATTTAGCTTTTCCCCACGAAGATGATCAGTAACAAAGGAAATATCAATGTGACCTTCTATAGAGCCATTCTTGAAGAGTTCCAAAAATTCAATGATATCTTTGATAAACAGTACTATGTCATCAGATGACTTTTCATTGGCCATAAGGACAAACAGAGCATTTATTATTCTAGAAAAATTTTTATTAGTGTACTCATGTAGCCAGTCTCTCACAATTTCTTGGAAGCCCTCAAAGTTTCTTAGCAGGATTTCTGGAGATGATGAATTAAATTGTTTTAATAAACTAACAAGTGCCAATGAAGAATTTTTTCTGGCTGCTGCACTTAATAATTGAACTTCTTTGTCTATTACAGAAAGTAAATGCTGAACACTGAAATTGACTAATAAATCTTGTAGGTCTCTCTCTGTATCAAGCCAAAATGCCTCAAAGTTACCAATCAAACTTTTGTTTCCGTTCAAAGCTGATAGTGCAGTGAATACCATTTGAGTTTGGTTTCCAACTTGAGACAGTGTCAGCAAAGGCTGGGCTGCAGAAAGAAAAGAAGATAGGGCATCTTCATTATCCAGCAATCCAGAAATTTCATTGGCCATACTTTTTAAATGAGTAAGAACGGTCCTTATAACAGACATTCCTGTGCTTCTATCCATGTTTAAGGTACCATACAGATCTGTTAGCTGTTCAAAAATAGCTTTGGCCTTTGCCATCTCTGTTGATGTCATGTTGTTTAGTGCTTCTATGAGCCGTAAAGCAGTTTGTCTCTTTGGTGTGGAGGAGCAGTAGACTGAGATTGTGCTACTATTTCCAAAAGCCATAACTTGTACTGATAATTTATTCCAAAACCCTAGTAGCTCTTTCAGAGCCAAACTATTTATGTTGTAGATCTCAGAAAGCTTCAGAAGAATGGAATTCCACTCTTTGAGACGCTGGAAGTAACAAGTCACTCTATAATTCATCTCCCTCAGATCATCTTCATTAGAACACAGGGTATGTTCCCCTGGAACTGTCAGCCTGAACTGCTCAAGTACATCAGCAATTGTGTTGTACACAGATGAAAAATTTGTGTGTGCATTTAAGTTACAAGTCTTTAAAGTGGTGTCATTCTGAAGTGTTGCTGTTGTGAGGTTCCTGCAGATAATGGCAGGAAGGCAACTCAAAGCCCTTGCAGATTCCGCAGGCATATCAGTTACTACCTCCAGCAACTCTAGAAGACTATCTATTTTATTGGATAAATGTTCCTCGGTAACTATTGATGTGTTTGCTTCCTGAGTTGAAGTGAAAGTGTACACTTCAATTAGGGCATCACTGATGTTTTTGTGAACCAATCGCTGTATAAGATGGACACCATCAGGAAGAAGGTAAAGCACCTGTAATACATCATCAATCTCAGTCCCATGAAACAATTGAGTAATTTGCCATAAGTTGGTCAAGTTCCAAGAATTTGCATTGTTCTTAAAGGAATCTAACCAGCCTGTCAACTTTCCCAGAACAGAATTTTCAGTGTACAAAGCTTTGATATTTTTAAAGAAATGATGCAAGCTTTTACTGACTTGTTTGAGTTGTTCTATTAGCAAGTCTAGATCTTCATTCTCAATTTTTTCAACTAAAGTTGCCAAATTGGTAAAGTTGTAAGACTTTAAGATGTTTAGTGCCTCTCTTACTAATTCCACATTGAGATCTGCTGTTTTCATCCATGTATGCAGAGTTACGTTTTGCAAGCTTAGCATACTATGAGGCAAGTTTGACATAAAGTAACTAATTAGATGTTGAAAGGTCTTCTTTAGGAAGCTCATATTTTTGTCTTGTGGAAGAGTTTCAAATGCATTTAGGAGGTTTACAATGTCCAAAGGAGATGAGCTGTTTTGTAGCATTTCAAAAGTTATATTCTCCAGAAAAAGTTGAATTCCTTTCAAAAGTGCTACTGAAGAAGGCTTGAGACTCTGGGACAAATTAAGGACCTGCCTAGAATTCCTGATGACTTCTGTGATTATTTTAGTAAAATTCATTTGTTCTGAATCCGATACATATTGTGAGAACTGAATTAATTCTTTGACAGTTGATTGAGCTTGGCCCCTTAACATATTCAATAGAGTAAAGATAAAGTCATGAATCTGTGTGTCATTTTTTTCAGAAAATGTAGGAAGAACATTTAAAATTTTTGCTAGAATGTTGAAATAAACATCTGCACAATGTGCATCAGGACCATTTAGTAAGCATGGAGATTGTGTGAAGTTAAAAATCATGTTAACAATATCCAGAGTATTTTTTAGGTTAGTGTTAGTCTCATTAAGGCTTCCCAGAGATGTCAACAGAAATAAAACATGTTTTGCTTTCTCAGAGTGGGAACAGGTGATGTATTTCTCTCTGAGGCTACTGATAATATGCATCCAACTTTTACAACCCTCTACTACATTCACTATATTATCTGAGGTTAAAAAAGTATTAAGATGAGACAGAACACTTATCTGTGAAACATTTTTATCTTTCAAAATACCCTCCAATACTAAGTTGGTAACATTCTGGGAAATAATCACGCAAGACAACAGGCATTGATCCTGGGATATATTTTTAAGGAATCCAGCAGTCTCTCTCAGGTTAGTGAAAACAGTTCCAAATTCTTTCCTAGAAAGTGTTAGAATATCTGAAAGTGAATGCCTAATAAAATCTACATGTGTATCTCTATTTTCCATTTTAGAACTCATTGGGAAAAAAACATCAAACCAGGAATCCAAAAACTCCCTGCTAGCATTAACCTCCAACAGAGTTTTCTGCAATTTGACAACTGCATTTTCCATTGTTTGAAATGCTTCCTCTAAAGTCTCTCTCTTAATTGAGCTGATGACATCAATTACATTGCTAAATTGACTTATGAACTGACTTAGAATCTCAAAGTCTTTTCTTTCATTCAAGTTATAAGCTTCAGTTATTATTTTCAGTAGATGTATTGCTGATGTAGTTTTAGCACTGACTGTAAATGTTGCATTGCACAATTCAGCATGGGTTACATTTTCAAGATCTTCTGAAAGCTGTGTCAGTCCATTCTGGAGATAACTGAAAAAATTTAAATCCAGCCTTAATGTTTCAGACATTTTTTCCAAAATCTCTATCCACATCTGAAGCCAGGTAACTGTGCAATGCATGGCAAAAGGCACATTTACCTCACTCTTGAAGTCTGATGTATTTGACAGAACTCTGAGCAATGGGAGTACCAATGAGTTGTGAAGATCTCCTGTTTGCCTCACAGAAGGAACACTAGGCATGTAGTAATCAGCACATTCATTATTTAACATGCTTTCTGATGAGATGTCAAAAAGTTGTTTCAAATATTGAAAGGCAGCTCCATGAAGCTCTGTGTCTGTTAATACAGTTTTAAGCTTGCCCAGAGTACTGTATACCACTTTTATCTCTTGTTTCCCTTTCTGTGCCAAGGACTGAGCCTGGAGCTCTAAGTAGTTGTAAACTGCTGCTAACTTTTTACAGAGAGGTTTCTGGGGGAGACCCTGGAGAAGATTAATAGCCTCAGACAGAAAGTCAAAAATCCCTTGGAAATCAAGTTGCACAGGCATCGGTGAAATGTCTTGTGTGATGTTCTGGAAGAGTGTTAGCAGAGAACTATTTCTCTGAGTACTTAACAGATCAATGTTTTGGTGGACAGAAAAAATCATTTGAACAAGTGAGACTATGTTACTGTCCCCTATCCTGGGAATGCTTTGGTAGAAATCAAACACAATTTTTCCTATGTCTCGTACCTGGGATACGGAAGTTGTATTTGAAACTAGAACAGAAGAGACATTTCTCATAGTGTGAATAGTGCTGAGAGTGGCAATGAAGTGTTCTTGAGTCAACACTCCAACCTCATAAAGATTTCTTATGAATTTTTCACTAAAGCTGTTTACATAATCTAGAGCAAGAAAAGACAGTTCAGGCCAATCTGTAAGTGTTTTCTGGAAGAATTGTGAACTTTTACTAAGGATTTTTTTATTTTCCTGAAAGGAATGCATAGTTTTAGATAAGAACATCTCCAGCATCTTTACTGCTTCCACTGGGCTTCCAAACATTCTATGTTCGAGTTGGTCCAAGACCTTTTTTACTACTTGCCAAAATACTTCCAGCTTTTCATTCTGCCAGAGCTTTGCAAGTTGATCATTCTCTAGCAGCTCATTACTGAGTTCAGAAAACATATGAACAACTGTAGCAGATTTCTTTGCTTCCATATTAGCAGAAGTGTTAAGCCACATTATAGTATTACTGAGGATTATTTCTGTTAGGGACTGAAAGTTATGGAGGTTTGAAGAGGCTAAAGAATCAGGCATCAACATTTCTTGTAGTAATTCTGCAATGTGTAAAATGAAGTCCAAATGCTGCTCCTCAAGAACCTCTACATTCTTTTCCTTCTTCAACAGCTCTTTGACAGATGTCACGATCCTGTAATATTGAGATTTTTTTTTCAAATTAGTCAGCTATAGGAAAGTTATACTGCAAACCAGTTAATTGTAAATGTTTATCACACATTTACTAGCATATACCTATACTAATACATCTTAAAATCAATATGTATTTCATATAGACAAAGCACATTTTGCTCAACAAGTGAAACAATTTAAAAAACCTGGAAATGTAACTGACAATCACCTATTATTTTAAAAAAGCATCTAAAAAACAATGATTAGAAAGTCAATACATAAGTCCTCCAAATACAGTTGGAGCTAGGTGGCTGTGTTAAGATGACACAATTGGCAGAGTCAGACATCTCCATCTCCAGTTCACATAACTTGCATATTTTGCTGATGAAACCAGTAAAGCCTTGAAGCTCCACTGACTGTTTAGCTTGATATCAAGGACCTTAACAAATACAACTGATCGAAAATGTTTTTATTTCCATACATTTTGATAAACGTGAATATTTTTGCCAAAAGCCAAAAATCATTTTTTCCTAAACAACCGAAAGCCAATAAACGTTTAGTTTTTTCAACAAAAACTTGAAAAATTCCCATTTTCACAAAGAATCTCTGAGGGGTAGCCATGTTAGTCTGTAACTTTAAAAACAACAAGTGGCACCTTAGTCTCTCACTCGCTCTCTTGCGCTCACTGTTCTATTAAAGCTTTTGAATAAGGCCCTTCAAAGATATAACCCTCTGATCTTACAGCAATAGTATTTCCTATTGGTAACATAGAAATGCTAAGCATCTCTTTAAGGTGAGAAAAATATAATTTAACATTACAAAATACCTGACATGGGGGGGGGGGGGGGGGGGGGGGGGAGACAGTTGAGGAAGGTATTTAAACTGAATTAGTTTAACTTACCTGGGCCATGAAACGAATGGGGAATTGTATACATTTTGCAGAAATGCTATGTAACTATCAATGACAGCCTTCAGACTGAGCTTTGGTCCAGAACAAAGAGATGTTGCAGTATCATCTGCATAGAAAATACATTTTGGAATTCAGTATGAAAAGTAACATGCACTGTCTTGTCAATAGACAATTAGACACAGGATACTGTGTGGTAAAGAGAAGCAAAATGAACTTCTCTGTTCAATAGGGGCCCTACCTAGCTACACTGAAGTCCCAGAAAAGATTCTCCCAGAGTTCAGTGGGTGGCTCAGAAGAGAAGAGAATTACAACTACATTCTGCAATATTCCTAGGCTGTGTCTACACTGTCATGCTTTTGCGCAAAAGCGCCTGCTTTTGCGCAAAAACATGCTGCCTGTCTACACTGGCGGGGAGTTCTTGCGCAAGAACACTGACGTTCTAATGTGTGAAATCAGTGCTTCTTGCGCAAGAACTATGATGCTCCCGCTCAGGAAAAAGCCCTCTTGCGCAACTGTTCTTGCGCAAGAGGCCAGTGTAGACAGGCAACATGAATTTCTTGAGCAAGAAAGCCTGATGGCTAAAATGGCCATCGGAGCTTTCTTGCACAAGAGAGCGTCTACACTGGCATGGATGCTTTTGCGGAAAAGCACATCTCTTGCGCAAAAACACATGCCAGTGTAGACGCTCTCTTGCGCAAATACTTTAACGCAAAAACTCTTGCGTTAAAAGTATTTGCGCAAAATCTTGCCAATGTAGATGTAGCCCTACAGAAATCCCCAAAATTATATTTGATAATGAAGAAAGGATATGCCCTTTTAGTAAGGGCATTTTGATACCAAGCAGCATTTAATGGTTTAAAGGATGATGACAGAATAAGTGAGAGACATGCATAAAATCCACCAATGACAACCAACTCCTCACAGAAAGAAATTAGGATATATTTTGTATTAAATATAAACTGCGATGCTAATGTAAAATAAAGATTGATTTTTATTATAGAAATATATCCTGAATATCCCCCACAAGCCAAGGGAGAGGAATTCAGCACAGCAGTAGCCTTTCATTTTCCAGAACTTAAAAAAAAACATCTTTATGAAATGCACAAGCATGTCCTGGTTATCCTGAAGTACATCTTGGCAATCACCATTCTGTATCCTATATAATCAATTGTGTTTTGTGAGAGACTGTCAGCTCATGCCTGTCCATATCACAAGGAGGATTTTTTAATCCACTAATACTTGTTTTGGGGTCAAATTCTCTCAACAGCCTGTTTAGCAACAGGCTATTCAATGCTTATTTCTAATTAGCCATTTTTATTAGAGCTTTTCAGTTCAGCTGTGACACACTGATTAAGAACCATTTTCAAAATGTGTCAGTAGGCTGAATGAACAGCATCTTTCAAAATGCGTGCAAACATAGGGTGGTGAATTTAGGTGAAGGAAAAACAGGGGGAAAAACTGAACGAAATAGGTGCCTGATATTAGAGGTAATTAACTAATGCATCCGTGGTGTGGAACAACCTCAGAAATAGATTTCCTGTCTGACAAAAAAATTCTGAAATTTCAAAATGCTTTCTTGTACCTTTCCTATTCCATGCCAAGACAAAACCCAAGAGCTTTTTTAAAAATATGGAAAGCAAGAGGGCCACTCTAACTCCAGAACTGCCAAGAGCCAGGTGGTCTGAATACTCACCTTTGATGTGTGAGGAGATCCAGATTCAAGTCCTCCCTGAGTCAGAACAGGAACTTGGAACCTAGGTCTCACCTATCCCAAGTGAGTACCCTGGGCTTCTGGCTAATCTAAGGTCAGCACATCTCTGACTAGAAATTACACTGAGATATTGAAAAACCTTGCTGAACGTGTCATTGAAATAAGGACATTGCCACAAAGTTTTGGTTTTGATGAATCAGCATATTACCACAAAAATCCTTTAGTCTAAAGATTCCCACACAGCTTTAAATCACCCTGACCTACACACAGACTCAGACTCTATAGGCTCTCAGGTTTGCTTCACACAGCAGTTTAACCACTGCTTTAATCATAAAGGGAGAGCTTTCTTGAAAATAAAAATGTACCCATTTTTATTTCTTGAAAATAAAAATCGTCTATTTCCTTTTTGAAAAGGAAATAGAATGCAAATAATCTGTTGGGTCAATAACTATTTGTTTACTCACTTGAATGGCCTCTGGCGAGATCTTTCTTGTTCACATATTGAGCTATTTCACATGTTCTCCTAACAAATGTTGTTAAGCCCTTCCAGTATGGGTCTTCCTCAAAAGCAAACCACACTTCTTCAAGTGTATGAATAACCCTGAAATGATCAAGGACCCAAAAGGCAGATATATTACGATCAGAATGTTGAATTTCTGAAGTAAAATTACTGGGTTCAGTACACATAGTTCTGGTGTATGGTTAGTGTTCAGTTTTACTAGTATTATCTGTCCTACTGACTTCAAAGCAACTTTCACAGGAATAAGGCAAGCAGGGCTCATGGCCAAGTACTGCTTCAACTGCCATCAAGGCTAAACTCCCACGGATGTCCAAAATAGCAGAAGTAGGCGGCTGACCCTTAGTGCCACACAAGCTGTTGAACACGTGCAATGGATTCAAGAAACACTAACAGCTAGTTTAGCTGAAAATGGGGCATACAAAAACCATTACCATCTGGGAAGGAAGTGCATCTTCCTGATTTTAAATACCTATCTGTATTAATAATCCACTGCTGTGTCATTAAAAAGAAAGATCAGGCAAAACAATAGCAAGCATTCATATGTGTCTGCATAAAAGCAGGACTCTGTAGAGCCCACAGAAGCTGCACATAAGCCCGTTGGTCACAAAGCCCTATTGCCAGGGTCATGCTGTAATTATCAGCAAGGCTGGTGCTCAAATGAGAGAAGCAAACAAAACACCCTAGTCAATTTCTAATTAATTTAGAAACATGTAGGGGGAGAAAAATCAATTTTCTGACAAATGAAAAAGGACAAAAGTGAGACCATAATAAATTATCTAATATCCAAAGGCTAGTACAAGCAATGGGCTTGTTCCGGCTGCCATTTAAACCGATGGGGTTTGGGGCAATGAGTGACTTCAATGGAATTAGGTTTGGACTTAATGGAGACTTCAAAAATAAACAATCCTCCTCTACAGAACAGCTAGATGTTGCAAATACTCATGCACGAGGATCTTCATGTAGAAGTGTAATTGCATCACTGAATAAGATGTTACATTCTTAAGTATCTATAGGACCATACTCTAAAGTACCTGACAATATAGCATACATGTAACTTTATTTTAACAATGTTATGCCCAGATTTAACTTTTGAGAGGAAATATAAAATCACTTCATATCGGGCTGGATTCTGATCTTATACATGTGGATTCCATGTTGGTGTAACTATACTGATGTCAATGGAGTTGTGAAGGAGAATACAACCAGGCCCTTTATAGATAAAAACCTACGTAAGTCCTTACAATGAGAGAAGTAGCTGCTCCTGACAAGAATGGAAATAGACATCCTCTTGAGATGGTGTCTTTGTGCTCAGCAACTGATTAATTTTACAGTAAGCAGCACTATTTTCAGCAAGCTGCTGTTCTATTTCTTTCCATCCCAAATATTTTTCCATGATTGAATCTGGCAGGCTCAGTTCTCCACGAAGTACTTTCTGCAAATGTAGGACCTTTGAAAATAAAGAAAGCAATTTTTTGTGACCACTGAGCTATTAATGGGGATGATGTTTTTTTGAGGCTTGGGCCCTGTCTCATACACTAATGTAACTTTACAGATTTTTGCAGTACTATTCCCAGTTCATCTGGGTTGAGAGATGACATTGAGACTGAGAGATGAGAATCAGGTCCTCAATCACTTCTCCTTGTGGATATCCTGGCAAAGTGACTCAAACAGTTTGTCATGGGCACACAACAAGTACACAGGGTTTGTATGTGTAGTACCATAAATTTACTACTCCAGGCCATTATTACAGTACAAAATGAAGTAAATTGAGGATGAACTTCAGGTTTTATAGTAAAAAAAAAAAAAATCATAAATACTTACAGACTCTTTTATTGACTGGATATGGTTGCTCAATGTCAAAGACTCATTTGGGTAGTTGTAATGGCACATAAATCTTGCCAAAATGTCTCTGACTTTTAAATCCTGTTGAAGCTGAACAGCCTTCTCAAACATTGGAAGCAGGTCCTTGCATTCACGGGATGTATTACTGATCAAGATCTAAAATGCAATTAATATACCATCACTGTGAAAATGAAGCAAGCGAGGAGAGGGTGATTTAATTCAACCCTAGCCATACCATGCCACAACTATAACATATACAATAAAAACTAAACTAAGGCCAACATCAGAATATTTTAGCAGGCATGATTTATACCAGAAACAAAAAGGAAACCGTTTTAACCCGTGGATTTTATGCACATTATATAAAGACTAAGAATAAGTAATGACTTACCTGTTTTAACGCCGAAAAGAGTGTTTCAAGGTCTAGATGCGTGAATTCATCTCTTTTAATAAAGGGGGCCAATTTTTCCAAGTTATGTACAATTTCTGCAAGACATTAATACATTTTTTTTTCTGAAAAAGGAAATACGTATCCCTGTGACTCAGAATGTGCAGTTCTTTGATGAGCTATAAAAAAAAAGAGACAAACCTACTTCTGGAATATACCTGAAACATGGTGCAATGTAAGTGTAATACTTCTATAAAAGGGGCAGTTATGTGTATTGATAGGAAATGTATAAAGAGCCTTTGCCATTCCCTTGGCAGTTGCGTATACAACTCTCTAAAAGCGAGGACTATGTTTGGCTAGCATCTGCACCAAACAGGTTGGAAGGAAATGAGTCCAAGATTCTACTCCCATTCCTACATCCAGCCAGTACTGCTGCCTCTGTGTGTGGTTGGAACACATGCACAGCACCTCTGTGGCACAACAGCCGTGCTGTCCTGGAGCTCTAGGAGACATCATGTAACGTCTGCTAGGGTGGAGATGCTCCCAAGCCTCTATGGTAACTGCAATACTGGATCTGTACTACCTGAGGGTCCTCCAACATCGTGTGGTCCTCCTAAAGACCAGCTGTTTTGGGTTCCAGATCTCATGCATTACAAAGTCGCACCAATGCAGCCAAAAACTGAGATGTGAATGTGCATATTACACAGTGCGTTAGGCCACAAAAAGCAGTTGCACTCATATCCCATTCCACTCTAACATGAGTTGCACTAGTACAGCTCCACTGACTTAGAGTTGCTGGTGGTTTATACTGATGCAAGAGGAGGATTGGACAGTATGACAACTTCTTTATGAGTATTGCATACAGGGGGAGATGTATTACTGATGGGCATTGAGCCACCAACCTTACCAAAGAAGCAACAAACCTTAGACAAGTTAATTCTCCAAATACTCAGAGGGTATAAACAACATAGCTCTATTAATATTCAGCACAGCTATACCAATTTACATCAGGATCTAGTCTAAAATATGTTAAATGAATGCATCTAAAAAAGACTGCAGGCATAACCCTGACTTTTTGGAAGGTTTGGGGTGCACGTGTAAATCAGGACTATTCCTTCTCCAATTTATGTCTATTACCACAGCACATAGGAACCTGAAAGGATAAGGACCCTATTGTGCTGGGTGCACAATACAGAGCCAAACCTCTCCCTCTCCAGTTCCTTCCCTAAAGAATTTGTATTCACAGCTTGAAAAAGCCAATCAGCAATTGTTTTAAATTAGTTTATGGGTCTAATCCTGCTATTACTTACATCAATTTTACCCTGGTTTCACTCCAATGACTTCAGTGGAGTGATCCTGATTAAAGGCAACGTAACTGAATTTAGAAATATAAAGTGACTGATTCGGAACTAAATTTCATGACTTATCTGCTATGAAAAACGATTATGTAAAGAAAGCCTTTTCCTTCCTCACCAGGCCTGCTCCCTGCTGTGCGCTCAGAGTAATGTCGCCTCTCTTAAGTGACTAAAATACCTTTTCACTGCTTTCCACCCCACCCCACCCCCCCCGCTCACAGAGCCAACAAAGCCAAGAGACTGATTTGGCTAATACTTGTTTCCAGGCCTGCCAATGGGACGAGGGCACAAATGGAGCAATTTCACAGAGGGCCAACATTTCAAAGGGGCCCAGAATTCCCGGCCAACACCGCTGCTACTTCGGCAAGCCCCAGAGCCCTTTCAGCTGCCAAAGAAGCATTGCTAACACTGCTCTGTTTGGTTTTGAGGGCTGGGGGAAAGGGGGCAGCACTGCGGTCTGGGCGGCGCTAAGGCCTAACAGCCCTAGACCCTGCCCCTTCCACAGGTGTGTACCTGGATATCCCTCCCAACTGGCCCTGTGGCCCGCAATGGCTGTCAGACCTGCTGCTTGTTTCTTGTAAATTAGCAAGAGCGCAGTGTACTGAATTTCAGTTATAGGCCCATCAGCTACAAAACCACTAATGGTAATGGGAACAGGGATATCACAGATGTGATCATTTGAAGAAATAGCAACTATTGTCACAGAGGCCATCATGTGACCTGTAAAACCTCTATACTTGGTGATAGTGCATAAGAAGGAAACACGACTCTGGATGCAGTGCTTGATTTTGCAAACACTTTTATATGTAAACTGAGCACATGTGATTTGGAAGTCATTGAGACAGTACAATTATACACATTTTACAGTCACTTTTCAAAGTAGAGCTGCACTTCACACATAGTGAAAGGTAATCAATTAGTGTAGCATTTAAAACTGACTAATGTAAAGTCATCTGAAAACACAAATCTAACATGGCTATTTACAATCAAAAAGAAATACTCCAAATCTGGAACATTCACATTGTATGGGCAATGAGAAACAGTTATCGGATACAGGCCACTGACAAGATAAAGACTTGTAAAACAATAAAGATGGGGCTGAGCCACAAAGATCAGAGCTGAATCCTGATCTAAACCCATCATGTGTGTTCATATCTGTGGTTTTGAGATAGTTACGCTTGCAGGGACCCAGTAACACACTGTAGACCAGGATCAAAGCACAAAATTTTCACCAAGTTCAAAATTGTACAGATCTGGAGATATTGCTCAGGTCCACATTTGTAGGAAACAGGACATATTTTATACAATTATTCATATCTGCATAGATTAAATCCTGGGGGAAAAATAGAGCATATGCTACTACACAGGCATCTGTTCATCAGGATGAATACAGATTACTGGTAGAGCTATACAGTTGCTTGCTTATTGAGCTTTTAGAATGAAAATGTGTATATGGGTGGAAGGAATGAAATTTGAAAAGCTCTAGAGACACTGGAAATATATTAGTGTGGAATGTAGTTCATAGTCTGAATGCTTTCCTAGATGTAAGTGCTATTGATCAATGCCCTGGCAGCCATTTGAGAGCTAGTGAAAAGTAACCACAGCACAGCTTTACCTTTAGTGAAATATAATTTTTGCATTATTACATTCCTTATGGCTCCATCTACCAGAAGCAATCTCTTCACAAGGGGACACTGAGGCAACTTCTGAATCACAGTCCGCAGTTTCTCCAGACACAGGACTCTGTAGGCAAAAAGAAAGAAAAAGAGAATAGAAAGTACAACAGGTCACCCAGGAGGATGCAATACTGCAGAATGACCTGATATTTGTAGTGCATTCATACCTATTCATATTCCCATCATGTTTGCGTTTGCAGGTGTGTAAGGCTTCTGACGGTCCCACAAAAAAACCACCCCAAAACTTAGGGAAATCTGTTCTACAAGGAATTATTATAAGGTGGGTGGCACAGCTAATTGAAAATCAGTACTCAAAGAATAGCCACCAATGGTTCACTGTCAAACTTGGAGGACTTATCTTGGGAAGCCCAGCAGGCCTGGGTCAGGCACTATTCAGTGTTTTCATTAATGACTTGGATAACAGGGTGGAGAATAAGCTAATAACAATTTCAGGTGACCCCAAGCTGTGTGGGGTTACTAGTACCATGGAGGACAGGATTATAATTCAAAAAAGCTTCAGCTAGCCTTGTGACGGACTGACATAAGAAAATAATGCTTTTGGTCTGGAAGAATAGGAGGAAATACTTGATATTTCAGTATATTTTGTTTGCAGTGTTGCATGCATTACTCAGGAATCTCAGGGTAAGTGCTGTTCCTTTTATTATTGAACTTGCATAATTGAAACAAGAGATTTTGAACCTGACCCTGCATACACTTATGTGCTAATCTCTCATGTGAGTAGTTCCATTGAAGTCTATGGAACTACTTGTTTGTGTTTGCAGTATTCGAACTTGCATGTGGTATTGTGTATAATTTTAAAGATTCAGTCCTCAATTCCACAAAGTACTTAAGCACATGCTTCAGTATCATTAATTTCAATGAGTCTTCAGGAAGAGCCTAAGTGTTTTGTTAAATCTGTCTTAGGTGCATCATTTCAATGTAACACAATTTTTTCAGCAGGGGGGTTCATTTTCAGATTATTTATAGTTTGAGACAATATAATGGTCTGATATAAAAAATTAAAAACTAACAGCTGAAAAACAATCCTTACCACGCCTCTAAAGACACCCAAACAGAACAAAAATCAGTGCTTGAAGATTAATTGAAATGCTAATATGAATATTCAAGCTAATCACCGCTTTATCGGGTGAATGTCAAAATGAATTCCTTTGCCTCATGGCTTCATTCCAGCTACAGAACCATACATTCGGTGGTGGTCTAGCAAATTCACAAGTTTCAGAAACGTTAAGCGAAGAAAAGAAAAAAAAATTCAACTTTTGCAATCTACCTTTTGGGTCAAAAGAGAAAGAAGAAAAAAGTCTCCCACAATTCTTTAATGGCCTTGTCACAAGGTAGCTGGTCTCTGGCTAGCCTGAGCCAAACTGCCCTGGACAGAAGTATGTGAGCTTAATCCATCTAGTTAAAGAGGTTGGGCTACACCTGGGCCTATAAAGGGATGCTACTAGGCAGCTGGGGAGAGAAAGGACTGAGATAGGCAGAACCCTGGAGAGCAAAACCATGCTGGAGTGGAGCTAACTCATGGGTCCCTGTATCAAGGGGCTCAAGGAAACAACCCCAGGACTGCAGCTCTAAGAAAGGAGCAAAACTAGCATGCCAGAGACTCTTAACTAGGTGTCACCTGAAGTTTGGGGTAGGAAGGTATGGAGTTGAGAGTGAGATCTGTTTGTGGTTAACTTTTGTTATTTAAAAACACACACACAAACCTCGACTAAGATTGGGCACAACCACATATGCTGGACAAGGGGAGCAGCAGCAGGCCCATTACCTTAGTATCTGAGTACCTCATAATCTTGAATGTGTTTCCCTGTTAGGTAGGGAAGTACTGTTACAGGTTGAACGTCTCTAGCCCAGCACTCTCTGGTCCAGCAACATCTGTGATCTGACATGGTTTTAATTAGCCAGGTGACCACATCACGAGTATGGCCAAGTTTCCCACAGTCCCATAAAGTTTGTTAACGGCCACCAGTTCTGGCTCTCAGTGTTCTGTGCTGCTATTTAGCTCGAATTTACCCCTAAATGTCTTCTAAGAGCCAGGAAGCAGTGGAAGTAGTGGTAATGCTGCTAGGCAATATTGACCTCCTGTGGTTCGGCAAATTCTCAGGTTCGGCACTAGTAAGGTCCCAAGAGAGCCAGACTAGAAACGTTCAACCTGCAGTCCCATTTTACAGATTGAGAACTAAGGCACTGAGAGACCAATGAATTGCCCTAGGTTACATAAAGTCCAAGGTGCAAGGGAACTTGATTCCATATATCTTTGAGGTCCATTCCAAAGTGTCTGGTAACCCATCTCTTGACTTCTTCTGATTTAGAATAATGAAGCTATTTCATGAGAGAATAAAATAAAACAATTTGATTTCATGTGTACACACACATAAAATTCCTTTCACAATGAAAGGAATAGTACTTCAAATAGTGGTACTAATGTCAGGCACTCAGCAGTTCCTCATGGTCATGAATAGGAGCTGGAAAGGAGAGTCCAACTTACGTGGAGAGTGAGGAAAAGGTTAAGCAACTCTGGAAATGCACCTGAGGGAGGGGGCTTTGGGCATTCCGCCAATGAAATGCAGATAGGGAATTTCAAACCAAGAGAGGGTTTTTTTCCCCCCTCTTCCTTTGGTTTGGGTCAGGGCAGCTTTTCCCCAGGTAGCAGGAGACATGGTCTCTCCCAGGAACAGACTCCCTGAAATGTGTAAGTAGGGAAAAGTTTAGATAGTCTGTCCGGCTTTATTGTTTTCCTTGTTTGGGGGTTTGGAAATCATGTCCGAGCTGATTAATTGTTTTTCAATTTTGTAACTAAGAATTACAGCTCAGGGATTCTCCCTGAGTCTATTTCACTCCGTGGCTTTTTACACCCAGTCATTTACTATGCTCGCAACTGTAGTCTTGTTTTAATAATAAAAGTGTTTTCTTTTTGTTTTGGTTAACTGGTATTGGTTGATTTTTGTCTCCTTAAACCTATGTGCCTGAGTTACCCGGGAGGAGCAGAGCCCCATTGTTCTCTGCAGATTATTTCTGTTTTCTCAACTCCAAGCAAAATGGAGGCTGGGGCAGGGGGAAAGCTTTGCCTCTGGGAGGAGATTCCAAGTGATCTCTTCCCTGGAAAAGGGTTTATTTTATATTTTTATTGGCATTTGGTGGTGGCAGCAAACTGGTCGTCTTTCTTTTTGGGTATCAGGGAAACAAGTTTGTCTCTGGGAGTTATAGAGACAGGTTCTTACTGAGTTTATTCTGTTAGCCGGTCCCCATTTCTACACTCAAAGTGCCAGGCTGGGGAATTGAGCCATGAAACTTCATAGATAGTGCCCTTCATTTTCAGTTTATTTTATTTTATTATTCCTGGGACATAATTACTGCTTATTGCAATAACTAAAACACAATTTATTTTTCGGGGTAAATATCAGAAGGATGGGGGAAATGTATTTAATAAATTAATGCTTTGATTAATTGAAGTGAATATGGCTTGCTGCAGAGCTAAAGCTGAATTCAAAACACAATACCACCTCTGAGTTTAAGAAAACCATATATCTCTAATCCTCAAATAAAATGTTTATTTGAATAAACAGTTTCCTGTTGTAGACTTAGAACTACTCACCTATAAATATTTACATTTAATAATTGGATCACACGATTTGCAGTGCATACATTCAGCTTCATGCTTTTTCTCTTGCTTTTTTTCTTAACCTTTCAAATACTTCCTTGTGTTTGAAACATAATTCAGAAATATTGATTTTTCATGTTCTTCCCATTTTAATGTGTCAGATCTTTAACAATTATCTGCTAACAGGTTGAAATGTGTACATGGTAGGAGTATGAGTCATCAGTACATTCAGGTGTGCATACATTTCAGAGCTTATATGCATGCCTGTTTGTGCATTGTGTGTCTTTATTAATATATAGCTTTATTCATCAGGCAGCTATGCACATAGTCTAATGTGTTTACATGATATGTAAGTCTCATGCAATATACTGTATTTTCCAAATTAAAAATATGTTTCTATCTTTGAATGATACAGATGTAGGGTGAAATATCAGAAACAATACTTTTTGTAAAACTAGGACATTTTTCAGTAAAAATTGGTTTAAACTGAAAACAAAGGTGCTTGCTTACATAAATTAAAAGTGATTTACGGATGATTAACACAGGGCACATGGATGATTTAACACTGACACTTTTTCAAGACCTTAATTAGAAGGATGATCTATCTTCCATTCTGGAGGCCCCAAAAGGGACCATCAGTAGAGGCACCTCTATATTTCCATGGTAAGAGACCAGTGCCAGTGGATACCAAGTGATTGAGCAAGCAATTCCTAATAGGCTTCTAGGGGGTTCCCACTTGAATTTTGTTGTGAAAACTTTAGGAACAATGCAAATAATTATCCAGTGGAGAGATTCTCCTTGTCTAACAAAAGGTTTCTGTTCCCCCATGTAACAGCCAGTGAAGCCACCTTTCAGTATATGGAAGAGCAATTTGGTGATGGCCTGGAGGATTTACCATATAATTGGCAGCAGTTGTGGTGCCTGGAGTCATCATGGGCCAACTCCTTCAATCCTGCAACCTAAGCTAATTACCACTGTTCTCACTTGGAGTTTGTCTTGATGCACTAGCTGCTGGTGCCTAGGTATAACGCAGGGGACTCAAAAACAATGAAGAGTCCTGTGGCACCTTAGAATGTGTCTACATAGCAAAGTTATTTCGGAATAACAGCTGTTATTCTGAAAGAACTATGCGAACATCTACACAGCAATTCCATTATTTTAAAATAATTTTGAAATAACGGATGGCTTATTCTGACTTATGTAAACCTCATTCCACAAAGAATAGCGCCTATTCCAAAATAGCTATTTCGAAATGAGGCATGTGTAGACACTCCACTTCTGCTATTTTGAAATAGCCTTTCACCAGGGCCATTCTAAGTTATTCCTCCTGGGACTCTAAATCAATACATCACATCTACATTAGGGAAGCCTGCCATGGACTAATTTTGAGGCTTCCCTGGAGTGTAGATGTGCTATTTTGAAATAAGCTATTTACGAATAACTATTCCGGAATAGCTTATTCCAAAATAACTGTGCAGTACAGATGTAGCCTCAGAGACTAACAGATTTATTAGGGCACAAGCTTTCGTGGGTAAAACCCACTTCATCAGATGAATTCTAGTGGAAGTTATAGAAGCAGGGTTGTATATAAGGAAGAAGTTGCTTGTGTTAAATGAAGCTAATCAAGTCAGGATGGAAGTGGGTCATTAACAGCATTTGGGGTGGAGATGTGAATATCCATTAACCAGTTGAGATCCTGATTCGACCCTAATTTGATAGTTGACAGAAGACTCAGACATTTAACATGAGACCGATCAATGGCAAATGCAGCTCTGTCCAGCTCAGTGCTGAATGTAAGTGAAAGAGTGAAGCTGGGACATGTACTGAGCTGCTGCAGTCAAGTGACCACAGCCAGGAGACTGAAGACGGGTAACACTGAAGCGGGAATGGCAGCAGTACAGAGGAAAAGCTGTCTGGCAGCCAGGATTTGAAGTAAATATTAAATGAATGGTGAGGACTTTTACCTGTGTGATGAAGGGTTTAAAACCTCTTTCACTATCAAACTAAACTTTAAAATACATTTCAATACCTCTCTCTCCCTAGATGTAATAGACAACCCTTCCACAAAATACAATTAGTCAGTGTTCTGGCCTTCCCTGTAGGCTCAGCCCCCTATTGACCTGCCAGAGATTCATCTCCCTCTACTCTTGATTCCTTCCCTCCAATTTTCATATTTTTGACAATCTGAATACACAATCTGTTCTGGACTTCCATAGCAATTCTTAAACTTGGCCTTCTTTCTTGACAGACAGCTCATTAAATTGGATGCGTACAAAACTCTGACACTTACCTTCCTCAAACCTATTCCACCACCCCACTCCCTTAGCTCTCTGACAGGTTCTTGCCAATTCCTTCAGGGAGAATAAGGATATCATACACTGGGAAACTATACTCCTTATCTTATCCTTCAACTCTCTCTTTTTCCAAGATGTCCCTCCTAACTCTTCTAATCTACCACTGTATCCCCTTGGCCTCTCTCTCCCAACTTCCTTGTCCTATATCTGTTCCACCACACTTTTCTATTCTGGTCCAATACTGAACATCCACAGTTCTCCATAATGTCAATGGGAATTGCCAGTGTTCAACAGCTCTTAGGATTTGGCCTTTACCTTACAAGCTCAGTCCTAAAATTCCCTAGAACAAGGATTTGTCAATGTTATAGTAGTTGTCTGTAAAACACCAGACACGCCAATGGTACTATGAAAATCAAATCATTATAGCATCAGTAGCTTTTTCAGCCTTACTTACAATAACAGGGCTCAAAAACCATCTGTCAGGGATTATCTAGTTATATTTAATCCAGTGTGGGACCTTCATTTCTATTATTCTAATCAGACTCTGCATAAATTCACTGAGCTATTTTCTTTTCTATCCTCTTTGCCCAAATTAATATTCTCGTACAGCTTGTTTACAAATATTGGAGGAGTCTGTGTAAGAGCCAACAGTTTACTAAGGTACTGTGCTCAAATTATCATAGTTGACACTTGTTCTGTTCAAGTAAAAATCAATATAGTGCTATATTCAGTAGCAAATATTGAAAATGGAAATATGAAACTTACATGTGCTGAGATTTTCCTTCTGAAAATTTTGGTTCCAATTCTTCATGCATATGTTGCAGAAGTATATTTATTGCTGAAATAATTTTCCGGGCTTCATGGTCATCTGGATATTGAGACACAAGATCAGCCATGCTTCTTCCAAGTTCAAAAAAGAATTTTTGGAGCTCGCTGCTGCTTAACAACTGCTTAAATAGCTAGCACATTAAAAGGAGAAACAAAATTTGCTTTATTACAAGAATGAAGCTTTCCCCATTATGAAAAACACAAACATTCTTTACAACATTAACCAGATTTTCTTCCTCTTGTGCTACAATGTACAGTGAAAGTTTTCTCTAATGACTCATACCAAGGTTAAGTATAATCAGCATGGATGCCCACTTGACAGGGTACATACAATGTTTTCAGTTATTTTACCTGCTTCTACACACAAGAGGGCCCAAACATCTTGGTCTGACTCAACTGCTCTAAATTCTGCTAGTTACAGTGATTCACTAGCAACTGCTATTCACCTCTTACTTACCAACCTGCCCCTTATGCTCAAGGAGGTAGATTTAGCAGCTATAACAACTTTACATCGCTAGGGATCGCTTTTATATCAGTGGCTGCCCTTTTGGCTAACTAAAAGCTAAACAAACAAGATTTCCAATTATATTTCCTTTGGAAGGACTCAATGCTAACTGTGCAGTATACCATTTTTAAAAACAGAACACTGTCAGCCTGTGGTGTTGAATATAGCTCAAGAACGGCTAATGACTGACTAACGACATATAAGCAAAATACACATCCCATCAGTTGTCCTGTTTAAGCATACCTGCATGTAGAGTTTGATCTTGTTGACAGAACGAACAAGATAGACTTTGGTCTCAAGCCACGCGGGGATACAGCCTCCCTCATTATCCACTTTGTGAGCTTCAAATTCTGACACATTGGACAGGACTGAGCACACAAACTGCTCCAGTGTGCCTTCTGTGGGAATCTGGAAGTGACAAAAGCAAATGACAAGCACGTCAGCTAGCCACTCAGTATTATCCCCTGTATCAACTTACTTGTACGTGGGGGAGGGCGGGGGAGAACAGAGCCATTGGGCTGTTTTCAGGAAGAACAAAGCTCAATTATCACAATCTACTGATTTGTGATAGAGACTGCAAATGTACTCTGCCTGTTTTGACAGGAAAACCCAAAAAACTCATTAGCCACTACGCAGTGGTGTTTGCATTTGTGTAACTGGAAACCAAATAAATCATACTGATATGAGACCCATTTTACACTAGTGCAGCATACGTCCACAGGAATTTTTGCATCAGAATAGCTACACTAGTGTGACTACAAAATTTACTGAGGTAAATAAGGCATTACATGCAGTGATGTATTAGGCTATGATTTTTTTAGGATTAATTACTAGTTTAAATGTTATTATACACTGTAGTTCGCAGCTCGCAAAGACTGCCAAATGTTCTCGTTTAAAATTCCTCTATTTCTTAATAATATCATTTCAAATCACTCTGTACACACTATCTCATCCTGTCATCTTGTAATCAGCTGTTTGAAATTCTGATGTATCAAAGCAATGCAGACATAGTAGACACAGTTCTAAAAGGTGCCTAAGCTTGTACATGCTAATGTGACCAGGGATAGCTGCCAGTGACCCTGGTGTCCGCATCAATGGTGAGGCTGAAGGAGCAGTACAACCATGATGGACGAGCTTCCCACCCGGGGCACTGGCTCCTGCAAGCAACAGCCCAACGTACTGCTTTTGCCACTGTGGTTAAGTACAATCAGCATGGATGCCAACTTAGCAGTGTAAGGA
Organism: Rafetus swinhoei; assembly: GCA_019425775.1. Classification (NCBI taxonomy): domain Eukaryota; kingdom Metazoa; phylum Chordata; order Testudines; family Trionychidae; genus Rafetus; species Rafetus swinhoei. Next base: position 159,017,804 of record CM033424.1, read on the forward strand.
CAATGTTTTCAGTTATTTTACAGATAGAGGGCCCAAACATCATGGTCTCACTCAGCTGCTCTAAATTCTGCTAGTTACAGTGATTCACCAGTAACTGCTGTTCACCTCTTACTTACCAAGTTGCCCCTTATGCTCAAGGGGGTAGACTTAACAGCTGTACCAGTTTTACATTGCTAGGAATAGCTTTATGTCAATGGCTGCCCCGTAGCTCCATGTTTATCTGATTTATATCCACAGATATACATTTGGTATCTGCACAGGACTCTGCTCATCACCAGTCTACTGGTCTGGCAGTAGAACAGAAACTATGTAGACCCACTTCACTCGGGTTCATTTAAAACAAAAAACAAACTTCCTCTTCTTGCAGTCAAATCTGTTCTTATCACGGTCTACCCAGGACCATGGCATACATGGTAGCATTTATAACATTGACAGTGTCTGTCTAACGCAACTGAATTGTAATCAGTCAAACTTTATTATTGCGCATCTTTGGACTCATTTTCTTCTCTTTCATTCAGGATTTTAACCTTCTTTAATTAAGTGGCAACCTCATAGATTAAACTACTAAACAATACCCACCGAAAGCAATCAAAATGTATACCAGCGAAGGGGGGAGCTGTTATTTTAATTACAATTATTTGGTCCCTGAAGTTTTCATCACATTAAATGGATCAAATAAATTAGCAAGTGAATTAACTTGAAGGCATTATATTTGCATTTCTTCTGAAAACAGAGAAGCTGGAGTCCAAAGTGCATGAACAAATATTAACAGTCAGTGAATGTAGAGAGCTTCAGATTCAGGATTTAATCTGAAAGTTTATGGGAACCAAACCTTGAGTCCTTCCCTTCTCTTCAGAACTGCAGTAACAGAGCTCAGGGTTCTTCTGAGCCAATATCATAACATGATGAGTTTGCACTGTGACCCTGACAGAACAGGGGCCTGTTCACATCAAGGCCTATAGGCGTCATTAAACACTGATAAATGCACAGCTGGAAACCAGTACGGCTTGCATATCTGTTAGTTTTATTATAATATATATTAGAGTTATAAGAATGTGTTTAGACTTTATGGGATATGTGTATTCATCTTACTTATAATACCTGTATCCCATGTTCTAATCTAAAGTAATGTTTAAGTGTTTGCTCTCTAACTATAAAACAAATTCCTTTAAAAACAAATTCCTTTGTAAAATAATAGCTATTTTAAGCCCATTAATGAGTGCCCAGGCAGGTTAAAATGTTCCCCTATTGGTTTCTGTGTGTTACCATTTCGAGTATCTGGTTTGTGTCCATTAGTCCTTTCTCGTAGAGACTGTCGGGTCTGGCCAATACACATGGCAAAGGGGCATTGCTGGCACAGATCACATTAGAAGAGGTGTAGTTGTATGAGCCTCTGCTGTGGCTTCTGTGGTTAGATCCTGTGATGGTATCGCTGGTATAGATGTGAGGACAGAGTTGGCAATGTGGTTTATTGCAGGGGTAGGTTCCTGGGTGAGTGCATCTGAGGTTGCTGGAAAGAATTTGCTTCAAGTTAGGGCAGGGATGGGCAAATTCTGGCCCGTGAGCCAAATCCATTCGGCAGGGTTAATCCCTGGCAGGCCCCCACCACTATGTTTACCTGCATCTCTGCAGGTATTGGATGATCACAGCTCTCACTGGCCACAAATCACTGCTTGTGGCCAATGGGAACAGTGGTAAGCAGCGTCCCGGTCTATGCCGTTTCCTGCCACTTGCATTGGCCATAAATGGTGTTCCACAGCCAATGAGAGCTGCAATCATCCGATACCTATGGAGGCACCGGTAAACATAGCAGCGGCAGCCCATCAGGGACTAATCATGGTGAACTGCTGCCATTTTATTGCCCACCCCTGGGCTAGGGGGTTCTCTGTAGGCAAGGACTGGCCTGTCTTCCAAGGCCTGTGAAAGTGAGAGATTGTTTTCCAAGACAGGTTGTAGATTGTCATTGATGCATTGGAGGGGTTTGAGCTGGTGGCTGTAGGTGATAAAATTAGCCATTCTTCTACAAAGGAATTTCACAAGCCAATTAGAGAAAGAGAATGCAGAATTGACCTTCATATGCAAATTTGACACTGTCTCCCTTGGCTTAAACAAAGACTTGAACTGGTTCACTGGTTAATATATAAAACTAGCTTTTCTTACATTCAACACCCTGTTGACATCAAAAGCTAAGTATGGGACACTTCCAGCCCACTTGATTAGCCTCATTAGCACCGGGACGACAATTCACAGGTAATTTTTTTCACCCTCTCCCTTCTTATTCTGAGGGTCCCCCTTTTTTCTCCACTCAAGATCATCTCATCTGAAGAACTGGGTTTTGCCCAAGAAAGCTCATGATACAATGGATCAGTCTATAGTACAGGATTTGGCAACATACAGCACTAAGTGGCATGTGAGCCGATTTTGAGTGGCACGTGGAGTCTGTGGCAGGAGCTCAGCCCCTCTTCCCCCACACAGTCGGGAACATGCACAGCCGCAAGGCTTGCAGCATCAGCTCTAGCTTCTGGGCACACGGTGGGGGAGGTGAAGGAAGCCCCAACCAGACCCGACTCCCCACTCGCGTCCACACCCGGTGTCCCTGAAAGCCACCCCGCTCCCCACCAACCCCCACCGGGCAGCACAGGGACCCCATGCTGAGCAAGAACAGCCCCCCGACACGGGATTGAGGCCCTACCCCCACATGCATGCTGCTGCTGCTCTGCTTGCCCCAGCCCCGCTGGCATGAGGGGGACTGGGGGAGAAGGAAGAAATGGAGTGGGGGTGTCTTCCCCTGTTGCCCCGAGAGCTGTCCCAGCTCCCTGCCTGTTTCCACCAGGCAACACAGGGACTCTGCACAGAGCCACAAGATTGAGGTCCCGGCCCTGCATGCGCGCCACTGCTGCTCTGTCCAGGACCAGGGACATCCCCAAATAGCCACCACCATGCGAGATGGGCATGGGGGGATCTCGGGTGTTGAGGGCTGGGGGGTGATGAGGCAGTGGAGGGGCTGGGCAAGAGGGAAGCAATGGGGTGGGGGAGGCCACCCCCGCTGCCCCTGAGAGCTGCCCTGGCTCCCTACTCCCACCATGAATGGCACAGGGACCCACCCCGCACAGAGCTGGGACCCCAACCCCCATGGGAGGGGTGGAGGAGTGGGGGCCAGGGGCAGGGGAAGTGGGGTGAAGCAGTAATGGGGAACTGGGGTGTGATGAGGTCAGGCTCAGTGATCATAGGACCTGGGGGCACATGGTAAAGTGTGACCTGCCCCACAGGCAAGGCTGTGAAAGGAGCAGACCCTGGGGACTGCTCACAGCTTGACCCATGCCAGGGAGAGAGGTACAGATTGATGGACAGAGAGAAAGCCCTGGACTGATGCAAGGGGAGAGCAGGCCTGGCCTGTTCTCAGGGAGGACAAGGATGCCCAAGTCAGTCTGTTGCTCTGAAATCACCCCCTGCTCTAACAAACTATCCCCCTTTTCTTCCCTTCCCCCCACCAGCTGGGGACAGAACATCAACCCCTTTAGCATCACATCAGGGAACTGAGGTCAGCGTCATCCAACAGTTCTTCCTGAGACCCACTGAACAACTGTGCAGAGCTGCTTTTACACAGCTCCACCCCAGAGATGGCTGCATCTCAGCACTGAGCAGAAGATCCCTGCCCCTACCCCAGGGCCAGCTGCTTCTCTGCACCAGGTGAGAGACCCCTGTATAACCAGCTCTAGTGTCAGTGCTGCACAGTCCCTGGCTGTCTCGTAGCCTGTGAAGTGTCCCTGAGAGTCCTGCTGTGGTGGGATGCTGGGAGCCAACATCTCTGGCAGGGTAAATGAACTGGACAGTCATGGGAGTGGGGAGCCCAAGAACTACTCACTGGCCAGGAGGGAGCTGAGCTTCCTTCCCCTCCCCAGCACGCTGGGGGAATGGCAGCGCAGTGACGTACTGTCCGGAGGCTTTCCTCGCTGCAGTGGGGCATGAACCAGGTAAGCTTCCCCCCTCATGCCCAGACCCCACACCCCAATCCCCCTCACTCACTCCCCTCCCCCCGCCAAGATCCCATGCCCCCGGCTTGCTCCTGCTCCCTCTCCCCTGGTCAGACATCCTACTCCCTGTCTGCTTCTGCACCCTACCTCCCACCTAGACCTCACACCCTCATTCCCTCCTGCACCCCACCTCTCGCCCAGATCCGGCACCCCCATCCCTATCTCACTCGCTGGCAGCCCTGTCCCACACACTAAACCCCTCATTTTTGTCTCTACCCCAGAGCCCAAGGGGGTCCACAAAATCCACTATCTCTGGAACCCCAAAAAGTCAATCTGGCCTATGGGAAGCCCTGAACCTCAGTGCTTCCTGTCCCTTCCCCTCACCTTGAAGGCTGGAGTGCCAGAGAAGTGAGGTGTCTCCGTTGGGGGCCACATCAGTGAGGGTTGGGGTTTTTTGGAGGAGGTTTTTTGCTTCTCACTGGTGTGGTCCCCAACTATTTTTTCTGTAGGTCCCCAGAAAAAGTTCACCACCCCTGCCATAAATAAAGAAAACATTAATTTATGTCCAACACAAAAAAAATTCAATGTATTACTTTATTTTAAATGAAATTTGATAAACTAACATGAGAAAGTTAAAACACTTAATCTGTTTAATAATTTAAATTAAACTAGTCTCCTTAGCTGCAGCACTAGCAAAATGGCTCGGGCATAATTTTGCAACTGGTGATCCACGAAGTTTTTCATTGGGTCAGGTGGTCCACGGACCAAAAAGTTTGAGAACCACTGCACAAGAGGGCGAGTGCTGCCTGGATTATAGCTCTGGGGCTGGACAGCAGTGGGGGCAGTGGAAAACACATGGGTGGTCCCCCTACCCCAAAGCTGCGTTGGCCCCTGGGACCCTGGCAGGCAGGCGAGGTGCCCCCATGGGATCCTGCCCCCAACAGGTCTGGACACCCAGGGTCACCCACCTGGCCCTGCCTTGCCCATTTCCCTGCTTGTGCTGGCCCCAGCTTATGCTGGCAATCCAGAACCTCCCCCACTGCAGGGAAGGGGGAAGCCCCAAGGCTCCATACCGCATCCAGCTTCTGGTGAAGCGCACACACTGCTGCTCCCTTCCCCACAAGAAAAGCTGGAACCCTTAGGCAGAGAACAGCTCACACTTTAAAAAGCCAGCTGTTCTCTGTTCCGGATTGTTGGGGAGTGACGAGGGAGACTTCTCATGCTGTTCCCATCCCCCAGCAAAATCTCTTAGCTGCCATTGGCCAATCTCTCAGTTTCCAGCCAATAGGAGCTGAGAATTTTTTCTGGGAGCAGGGGCAGTGTAGGAAGCCTTTTTTTTCCTCCTCAATCCCCCCCCCCCCCGCCCCCTCCATCTTATGCCCAGAGTGGAGCCACATGGAGTCTTTCTATTACACAGTCTGCCTCAAGTTTCTGCAGGTAAGCACCTCCCAGCCAGAGCCCGCCTCTGACACCCCAGCCTCTCCCTTCCCCAACCCTCAGCCCCCTCCTGAACCCATACCCCCTCCCAGATCTGGCACCCCAATCTCCTGCCCCAGATCACAATCCCCTCCTACCCTAAGTCACATCCCAAAATCCAGCATCCCAGTCCCCTACCCTAAGTCAAACTGCCTCCTTCATCCTCCCAGACCCCATTCTCCCTCCTTCACCCCAATCCCTTACCCCAAGCTCCCTTCTGCACCCAACCACCATCCCAGACCCTGGAATTCCTCCATTAATATCCTGGAAGAGTGTGGCCCTCAAACACTTTCCAAAATCTTGAAGCGGACCCCTGCCAAAAATTATTGCCCACCCCTGCTGTAAACTGATGTAGGTCTGGTGTGATTCACCCAGTATAAAATTATGCTGTCTTTTATTCCATGGCAAAGCCTGCTAAGAAACTACCCCCAAAAGATACTGCTTTAGTGTCTATAGGCATGAACTGCTCTTATTAGTTAGAAATGAAATATACACAAAACAAAAAAGGACCGTTGACATTTTTAGAAATTTACCTTATTTAATTCTGCTGTATAGTTCAAGATTTTTCCAATATGAAGATCATCTAAACCAAATTTGGATTCAAGCTCCATTTTGACTGCATGTGGATCCAACACCAAATCCCAAAGAGTCAGGTTGTATTGAAGACCTATGAGAAAAGATTTTATAAATGTCCTAAGTTTTGTGGAGTTACCTTTCTATTACACGAGCTATGATAAGATTCAGATGTGACATAGTCACCTTTTTATGAGAGAGACACTAAGATGTGAGCATGCGCATACACACTGGAGACAGAAAAAGTGAATGCTCACAATTTCACTAGAAATCTTGTGTGTGGAATTAGTCTAACAGTACATAGCCAATACTATATCTATTGAATATTGATCTATTGTATTAGTAGACAGTACCAATTTTGCCAGTATTAGAAGATTCTTCTCAAATAGTAAAAACACATCATGCAGAGCTGTTACATTATCCAAGAAGGGTTGGGATAGTATTCATGACTTATGACCAGTCCTCCAGGATGCCAGACCTCATATTTTTGAACTATTCATAATTTTCACTCAACTTAGACTTAAAATAATGGTTACCTCTATTATGAGTACCTCATTATTTTGGATGGAAACTGTTTTTTATTATAAGAACAAAAAAGTCTCAGATTTTCAAAAGTATTCTACAATGGCCTAACTCTGCTTCCAATGAAGTCATGGTGACTTCTGAAGAAGCAGAGTTGTGCCAAGATTGACTGGCTTTGAACATTTCAACCTATAATAAACATTCATGCCCACTGAAAATGTGTTCATAGGTGCTACTTCAGATAAGAAACAAACAGGGATCCATTGTATGCTTTTGAATGCACTAGTTTACTATCAATTATCTTTGAGCCCAAATAACTATTTCTCCCCCATTTACAGAGTCAATAAGTAAAGACAAAACATCGCAAATGTGTTTATCAACATTCTCTCATGAGCTTGGAAACGTCACAGGCTTTTATACACCTAAGTGAAGCATAGTTTATGCAAGACTGCAGGCTATAAATCTAGAGGAAAATATTTCTCAAATGTCCATCATTTTAGGGTGCATCTAGGCAGCATCCTTCTGTCGGAATAAGCTATGCAATTAACGCTTTGCAATTGTGTAGCTTATTCCAAGCCTAAGTCAAAAGAGCTTATTTTGAAATTTGGTGCTGTGTAGACAGTGCCAAATTTCAAAATAAGGCACTATTCCGACAAATCCCTTAACTCTCAAGGAACAAGGGTTACAGGAATGCCGGAATACCGTGCCCGCTATTTCGGAAACAGCAGGCACTTTTAAACACGTGGCATTTCTATTTTAAGGCATTTCAGGATACCTGAAGTACCAACACAGTCTAGACGTACCCTTAGTGACAGGATTCATTTTAGTCTCAAAGTTATCTAGGTTCCAGACAAACATGACACCTCCTCTCTTTTCTCATTCAAAGTTATTTACTTGGAACCAGAGAATCTTGAAACTGAGGTTACAGAAAGTTATTTAAACTAACAGGGTAAATCCCACAGCATTTTAAGTTTCTTACTCAATTGTTATTTTGTGCAACCTTCATATTGAGTCTGTCCTGGGGTGTGTCTAGACTACAGGGTTTTGTCGACAAAAGTGGACTTTTGTCAACAAAACTATACCTGCGTCTACACTGCCGCTGAGTTCTGTCGACAGAACTCAGCAGTTTTGTCGACGGCTGTAAACCTCATTCTATGAGGAATAACGCCTTTTGTCGACAGAGTTCTGTCGACAGAAGGCGTTATTGCATCTACACTGTCCTTTGCGTCTACACTGTCATGTCGACAAAACTGGATGTAGTCTAGACGCTCTTTGTCGACAAAAGCCTGTAGTCTAGACGTACCCCTGATGTCTTCACACTGTGTCCTACATCTGAATCTAACCAGATTGAGCAGTACACAATCTCAAAACATTTCCAATAAGCTTTTTATGTACCTTTCAAATCTATGTACACCCTAATCTACTCATTAGAACAACACTTCCATTTAGTTTCTTTCCACTTTTCCATTCTTGTCTTCTCAACATTATTTCAGTTAAAAAGGAAAAATGTTTTTAACTTTGCTGGACACTGTTACACTTATGATTTGACTTCCTTGTATAATTTAACAGTGCTATCTACTGGAGAGAAGGATTAAGCTGGTTTATGACCATAATTCAACAGGTCCTTCGCACTAAGTAATAAAGGAAATTACAAAGTCAGGGCCAACTTTCAAGAATCTACTTTTCTATCTTAGTTATTTCCAACACCTTTCACTCCAGTATTCAGACAGCACCTAGATAGATCGATCACAGACACTGACTTCTCCACTTTTCTCTGAATAGTTTAATAACCACATTGCCACATCTCTCATGTGAATCTTTAACTCAGCCTACCTAGGGCATGGAGCCAGATGTGGAAGTCAGCCTCTCATACTAAAGCAAGCGTAACAGTGATTAGTTACATATTGAAATGTGGCATATGTTGAAAACAGATGTAAACAGCCGAGCAGATGATGGGATGCCCCCCATGCAGTGAGTGACAACAGACCCTGCAGCATGTCGTTTATCTGAATTAGCATGTGTAATTCAGCATGCAGTATTGAAACTGTGTGCAACTGGGCTGAAATGAAAGATCACTCGGGGTAAATGGACTGTATTGTGCTAATAGATTTCAATGAAGGTGCAATGTCTGCACTCTGGGGTTTCAGATTGTGTACCACATTTTCGCTCTTAAAATCCAGATTTAGGGCTTGTCTACACTTAAAGCTCTAGAGTAGCACCACTACACTACTGAAGCTGTAATTCTTCATTGTAGATGCTACCTGTTCCAACAGGAAGAGTTGTTCCATCAGCGTAGGTAGCCCCCTCCAAGAGCCATAGCTAGGTTGACCTAGTGCTGTCTATATGGGGATTTCCGTTGGCTTTACGCTCAGGGATGTGGATTTTCCACACTTCAGAGTTTAGGGCACAGGAAAGAGAAAGAACAGTAGCATTGATTTCAGCCTGTTCAACTACGTGAAATTCAATCCTATATAGGAAACCAGCATTCCACCTAAGTACCCCTTTGTGGCATACGTGGGATGCAGGAGTCAATGTGGGCCTTAGGCTGCTTTTCTGTACAGAATGGGCTGTTTCACCTAGGGTGAGCAAATAATACTTGTTTGTCCTCATACAGCTCTGCCAATCAATCACAATCCTGACCTTACCCTGGGGAGCCAGAAGTGGGAGAAAAACAGAGTGGTGTCAGTCATTCAACTAGCACAAACACTAGCCTGCATTTGTAGGCCAAAACAGTGAGGGATGAGTCCAAATAATGTACTGCTTCCTGCTCAGATGAAGTGTACCTGCCTTGCCTAGTGCTTGCTGCTGGCTGTGCCATGTTTCAAGAAAACACTTGAGTGCAAGTTTGAACTTGCATTCAAGTCCCATGAGACCTCAATGATTTCAATAATGGGATTTCCGCCCTTTATTTTTCCTGAATGGAGCCTGGATGGCTGTAAGAGGGAGAGTCTGGACACGGCTCTGAAGAACAGACTATGTATGCCTCCTGGGAGCGCACATCTCTTACGCTCCAAGTGGGATCCTGTCTCACTGGATTCACAAGACGAAGCCTCCCAATGGCTCCTTCTCTTTCAAATTCAGTCCATGCGCCCATGCAGCAGATGAGATTTAGCCCTTGACTAACTGACATTTACAATAGGAGCCGGAGGAAGACTAAGATCAGAGACCCATGTTAATTTTCACTTGCAGCTAAGCCAAAACTTGAATTCAGTTCTCTTCACCACCAAAGGGAACTGAACTAAGCCATTGTGAAACACCTTCCTCAAAGAATCACCACGAAAACAAAGTGAGATCCTCCTCAATCTGATCCACAGAGTCTGCATTGTTTGTTTATGAAAGGTTTGACAGGATGAACAGTATTTTTTTTTCCAGTTTAAAAGACAATTTAAATGATGCATATCCAAGGTTCTAGATACTCCAACACACCACCACAACAACTCAAATCTCACCAGTATTAACTGATCATCTTAGCAGGGTCTCAGCCAGCTGCCTGCAAAAATATTTTGAATCCAGCCTGACATACCTGTAATTCATGCAGCATCTTTAAAAGAAATTAAGAACAAGCAAATATACACACGCAGCTTTCATTTACCTTCAAGGCTCCAGTCTTCTAACAAGCTCAGTGCTGTAATGGTTATATTCAGTCCCATTTTCATTGCTTTGTAGAAAATGTGGGTGGATGGAACCAAATCTAAATCTTCCAGGGATGCGAAGGAACTGAATGCAAAAGTGAAAAAACATGCACTTGTCAAAGCATAGTTGGATTAGACACACACACACTCTCTTTGGAGGAAGCAGTGGAAGGATTGCGAAGTAGAGCTGGATGAAACTTAACTTTTTGTCAAAAAATGGAGTTGTTTGTGAAATGCTCTGCTTTACGCAGTTTTCTAAACAGAATATTCTAGAAAACCCAGAAATAGATGAGTTTCATGATGGTTTGGGGTGGAGATCTAGGGGTTGTCAATTATCTTGCAAAACCTGCCACAACACCTTCAAAAGATGAGCCTGAGTGATTAAATTAATAAGTTTGCTGGACACTAAAATTCATGGACTGACTAGAAACACTAGATTTATGGCTTATTACAACAATCTACAACCTGGTTTAACACCTCTCCAGTCAGAGGGAGGGAAAGGGAATTCTAAATGGGTCACTTTACCTTGAATGGTGCCTTGAAATACGTGTTAACTATTTATGCAAACAACCTTATATTTAGCTGGGACACTTTCACTGTATGTCCCAGACCTGAATAGAACTCTGGATAGCTCAAAAGTTTGTCTCTCTCGCCAACAGAAGTTTGTCCAATACAAGATGTTACTTCACCTAACTTGCACCTCTAATATCCTGGGATCAGCATGATTACAACACTGCCTACATCAAAATAATTTGTTTTGTTTTTTTCTCAATTTCTCAGAGATACCAGTTTTGACCAACTCAGTTGTGAAGTTAATATCACTACAAATTTAATTATATGATACTTTTATTGAATCCACACCAATGTTGTGTGACATTTCTTATAGCTTCTTCTGCCCTCTGGTTGTTACACAATGAAAATCCAACTTTTTTTTTTATTTGATCAGCTGTTGTACTTTGCTAAAAAAATAGTTCACCTGCAGACTTGGAGGGGCAGGTGTTTGGACTAGGAGACACCATGAGATAGGGACTGTAGTACAAAACTTTCTAACGCTCATTATAGGCTAGATTCTGTTGTGCACTTCCTGATCGGCACAGAAAAGATGACAGTCCAGAATTCTGCCTCAATTTTTCATAAGCAATTTGCAATTCTTAAGCAATCAGTATAATTAAAACACAATCAATAGATCAGGTGACAATAGGGCCCAGAGTTGGTTTCTGGGCAAGTGTTGGTCTCTGCTCCTACTGGAGTCACCTGTCAAGCTCTCATTGACTATAATGCAAGCAAAGAGAGACCAACACTGACAATCCCAACCTATATCTTGCTATTGATTATATAAATGGGAAGAACAATGAGTTAAATAAAAACATCGATCTATGGAAACAAAAAAACCCCCCACAAATAGTTCTTAATACATTACCCGGATTTTTGTACTTACTTTTTAATAGTCTGCAGAAACTGAGCTGTAGCATGTATCCCATCTTCTTTGTAAAGGTTGCTTGCCTGCAACCATGGGAGGACATGCAGAAAGTTCCAGAAATCAGGTTGGTCGTGGAGGCTTTCAAATGCAGAAATCATCTCCTCAGTTTCATTCAAATTCATCTTGATTTTTAAGAAAAGTGTGTTAAATGTGACCCAATTATTTCATTGGGGGTGGGGAGAGGAATACAGCAGATGTCTTCTGCCTCCTCTTCCCCACCCATAAATAGGTACTGTTGCATTAATGAACATCACCACCAAAATGAGTACACTCATTTTTCAACTCATGGGCTTTGACTACACTGCAGGGTTTTTGCGCAAGAAGCTTTTTGCAGAATAATTCTTGCGCAAAAAGTTCTTGCACAAAAACGCGTCCACACCTCAAAAGCACATTGCAAAAGCAATGTGCTTTTGAGCAAGAGAGCGTCCGCACTGCATGGACACTCTTGCACAAGAAAGTTCTGGTGGCCATTAACAGAATGGCCATCAGAGCACCTGTGCTTTTTGTGATAGGCTCTTTTTGCACAAGAAACCCCTGTTGAGTGTCCACACACACCTTTTTGTGCAAGAACTCTTGCACAAAAAGGAGTTATGCCTCATAGAAGGAGGTATACCTACAATGCAAAAAGCCCTCTGTTCGTTCAATTGACTAGATTTTCTTGCACAAAAACGCGCTCGAGGTGCGGATGCTCCGTGGGTTTTCGTGCAAAAACCCTGTAGCCATGGTGTTTGTAACTCTGCTGTATGTCCCTCTCTTGTGAGGAAACGGAGTTATACAAAAAATCCTAACTAGCCCTTTCCTCTGCTACTGCTCATGTGTACAGGACATGCCCCTCCCTAAGAGATGGATTCATTCTGAAATCTGAAAGATGAATAGCTTGGCCATCACAAAACAAAACTGCAGGGTCTTGAGAATAATCACTACTAGTCTGCAAGGGATGAAGAGGAGTGCTATAATGAACCCTGTATGTATGCCAGACCTATTTTACACCTCCCCAGGAAAGTCTTTCATGCAAACAGACAAGAAGTGGCTTGAGGGGATAGACTAATTTCTGTTGAAATGACTGTGACTGGGAAGATCTATTTGGCTGGATCATTCTTTCAAATGCATCTGTAAAAAACAAACAAGCTATTCTAATCCCTAGCTTATGTCATCATGTTGGTGAGTACTTTAACAGGACACCTTTGCATAAATACTAACCAACACAAACAAGACTCCAATTTATCATTTTTAATAAAAATATAAAACCCTCAAGGCCAAATCACCTAAAGAACATTGGCATTTTTCTTTTTAAAATGGGGATGAACAAAATTTTTTATTTTTATTTTCTATTCAGTATCAGAAAGAAAACTTCATGCAACTTCTTTGAATCCAGGTTCTCAAGACCAAATTACAAATAATACATTAAATGGTGTCTAATCCCAGGTTATAAATTAGAGATTTAGGTTTCATGAAGAGTCAGAAAGAGTCACTTAAAAACTATGGAGAGAATCCACTCTTTCATTTTCTTTAAATGAAGGTAATGATTTGTGGAGGATGCAGAATTGACAGTACTGGAGATTGAAGTCGGTGCCCATTCAGCCTTGGACTTTCTATTGAGACTGCCAACTGTTATGTTGGTGGGTGATTTATCTAGTGGGGACTGGACAAACAGCCAACCCTTTTCTCACAGACTGTCACAAGAGTCCTGGGAGGAATTTTTCAACTAAATCACACAACCCTAGTTCTGCTTCACTCCATCTCCACCCTTCCTCACTACATCCCTGTCTAGAATTAGGGTGCAATTTCTTCTAGGCAGCAACCACCTTTCTCTCCCTTGTGCTGGGAAGTGTCTATCACCTTTTAGATGCTGTAAAAATAATCAATAATTCTCAATACATACAGCTGAGTCCTTTTAAGGTGTTTTATATTGTGCTTTTATATGTTTTGTACACATATTCAGAGTACCCTAATGCACTTTTTAAATTCTCTAGTTACATCAGCAGTCTTCAGACAAGGCAGGCTTTTAGCCACTAATAATGCAGACTCGAGTCAAACCAAGGATATAGCAATCAATGACCCTCTATATTAGGTCCCTGAATCACTGTCCTCTAAGCAACACTCTACTTTCTATAACATGCTTTATTAAAACTTGAAAGAAAAAAAATCCATCCATTATTGCTAAGCTTGAAATTGTAACTTTCCACACACACAAAAATGACTTACGGTTGAGAAAATGGAACTGTCGGTGAACCCTGTAAAAATAAGAAGTTTTCCTTTTTCATACATCTACATTATTATTCACTGCAGAAATATCACTACTATACACAATGAACGAACACTTAATAAATTAAATTTTGTTAAGAGACAAAGGACACAAAACAAGCAGTGCACTACAGAACTGGTGATCAGGTAACCTTTTGTACTCCCTAATATTTACAGATATCATTATATAGTCAGTTTTAAATAAATGAATTACCGGGGATGATATTCAGTGGTAAGGCACAATATTGTTTCAGGCACCACTGACCACTCCATCCCTAACCATTCGTCACATTACCAAAGAGTGCAGGGTATTTTACACAATATAGCAGGCTAAATCCCATTCTGTTTCAGAGGAAACACAGCAGGGTGGAGGTAGGGAAGCACACTCAAATGCAAATGACTGGGGGTAATGGAGGGTGCTGGTGGTAGATCTGACAGGACAGCAAGTCTGCAAGGTTTCTGTGTGCACCTGGAGGGATGCTCCTGGAAGTCACTACTTCTTTAGAGCAGTGTTTCTCCAAGTGTGGTCTAAGTCTATGAGTGGTCCACGACCATCTTGCAGGTGGACTGTGGACTCGGGCATCCCCCCCCACAGCAGGGACCACATGCTGGCGCTCCAGCCCCGTGCTCTCCAACCCATGAGGCTGGAGCACCAGCACTGGCTTCCCAATGCAGGAGTGGGAGCCCCAAGCCTTGTAGGCTTGCAGGAAAAGGAAGCACACTGTGTGCTGCCATTTCCCACAGGAAACCTGGAGGCTTTTCCTGCTGCTCCCACTGGTTAGAATTCTGCCAATGGGAGCAGCAGGAGGCAGTGGCTGGAAGCAGCAGGGGATGCAAAGCCAGTTAAGAGCCCCCGATTTCCTCACACACTGCCAAAACCCTGCACCCCCAACCCACTCCTGCACCCTGCCTCCCACACAGACCTTGCAACCCCAATCCCTCCAGCACCCATTTTATCATCAGGGGTGGTTGGTTGGTGTTCACAAAAAGGATTGCATTAAGCGGGATGGGCCACAGGCCAAAAAGTTTGAGAACCACTGCTTTAGAGCAAGACTGAGACAGGCCCTCTCTCCCCTGTGTGCTATCCCTTTCTAAGCTCCCTATAGGCTGGTGTGATTCTGTACCAACCCCTTCCTCAGACCAGTGTCTGAATATCTCAATTTTTGCAATATATTCACAGGGTGCAGCATAAGCACTAAGGGAGTCTAGGACTAGATCACTCCTATGGTCTGCAGCAAACCATACCCTGAGATTTGCTGGACCAATAGTAGCCAGGCCATAAAGTCTGTGTGCCTCTGTGCCAGGTGTCACACCAAACTAGGTCTCCTCCTGAAACCTGATCTTTCTCCAGCCCCACTCATCATATTCCTCTCCCAACTACTTCCCTGCTATTTATCACCCACAATGGTTTTGCCAGGTTTAATATTTAAATTCTAAATTGATGGGGGGGGGGGAGGAGGCATCTATGTGTCTGTGGAACATCTAACAGTGGTCCCCAACCTTTTGGGGCTGCCGCACATCCGGGGGCAGGGCCGCGTGTGCGCCACGCGTCCAGGGGCAGGGCTGCACATGCGCGCCTGGGGCAGGGGTCGCGCCCAGGCCACATGAATGGCTTGGGACGGCCCTGATCACTTGGCGGGTGCACATAAATGCCCTGGCGAGCGCCATGGTGCCCACGGGCACCGCGGTGGGGACCATTGATCTAGCCCAATTCTGGGCTCTGTAAAATAAAGAACGCCGCTGAACAGTCGTAATCATAACAATGGCAAAACATTAGATCAACGTCTTAGTTAAAATACTGATTTTTTTATGATGAAAGGAAGCTTTGTCTTTTTCAGTGACTTTCACTAAGTGCCTGGTAAACACATCAGCTGATTATTAAAGAGGAGGACTTACCTGAGACCTTTGATTCTTCTTCCCACAGCTTCTGTAAAGCAGTAGCTTTCTCTGAGGTCTCTGAAATCCCCGCTGAAAGGGCTTGTATCTCTGTCAAGAATGCCAGGTCCATTTCCATAAAGTTGTCCTGACCACCTTGGAAACTGGAAGCACTTTGCATGAAACAGGGAAGGGAAAGAAAAGGTCGTGTCAAAATAGGAACTGGAAAAAGGTCATGTCAAAAAAGGAATTGGTCAGCTGGGAGCACCATTTGCAAGACTTCCGAATGAAAGTGTTTAATGTTCCCCATTTACCCCGTTTTTATTTCTCAATTAATTACAGTTGCCTTAAGTTGTGCAGTAATCCCACAAAGCCATTAGACAACGAGAACTGCCATATTGGAACAGTCCAGTTCAGCTAGTCTAGTGTCTTGACTCTGACTAGGGCCACTGGCAGATAGAAAGCACTGGTAGTTACAGAGCTGCTCACAGAGAGTTGCAGGGAAACTGCTGTTGTGTGTCCATGCTGTGCTCCTTGCGATGGCAGAGCATGTCCACAATAACAGCTTTTGCAGAGGACAGAGCATTGTGGTAGCTATCCCACAGTGCAGATGGCTGCTGGGTGCTTTGGGAAGGGCTTACAATGCCACATGAAGAAGTCAGTGTCATATGATGCAGGTTTCCCAGTCCCATTGCTCCATGGTCTTTTTGCTAAATTGACAGCTGCTATTCAACAGAAGTCGGGGAAGAGCATGACAGTAAGTGTGTGTGTGTGTATATATACACATATTACATGCTGTAGCCAGACATGAACCCCATCTTGTTTCCCCCCCCCAGAGAGCAAGAGAAAGGCAGTCAGCCTTTGATGCCCTGGGAACGCAGGTGTGCTGCCTATCCCTGACTCTACCATAAACAGAAACCAGACAGTAAATGGGCTAGCTGACAACCCGGGGCCTCCCGCCGCCCTGATGGCTAGTACCAGTAATTGACACGCCTGCACTGTCCCAGGAGAGGAATCTTCGCCATCACATACTAGAAGTGCCCATTGTCTGCATTTTCCCAGGTGTGAATTATGCTTTGCACCCTTCATGGGAAACTTGGCATTCAAAGCCATTTTTCCTAATTGGCCACTTGAGACCAGGAAGAAGCCTACGTGACCCAAGGGGTATAAAGAGGGGTTTAGTAGCCCACCCCATTTGAGCTCCAATCATCTACACCTGCTGGCAGGTATTGATTGTCTCCCGAGGTCTGTGGGACGCCCAACCTCGCCCCTACTTCTTCCCGAGGGATTGAGAGAAAGACGCTGGCCACGCCAAGTCTGGAACGCAGGGGTGAGAATATATACCTGCTAGGTGTCTATTTTGCATGCATTTAATAAGAGCTCAGAGAACCAAAAGGGTTTCATGGTACCTGTAAGTGACTTTTGTTTTAAGTGTAATTTCTGTCCTGTCCTTTTGTAGTGGCTGTGTTATCTGTAACACAGCAGTAGCATTTAACAGCTAAGTTTACCCTGTAACAATAAAATAGTAACTGTTTAAGCTTTAACCTGACTCCTTCAGTTGCTGTAACAGAACCAAGCACAATTTAAAAGAACTTCAGCCGGTCAAAAGGGACAGGTATAGGAGAGCTTGGGCGTTTGGATTTTGGTGTCACCCCAGGTGACAGATCCATTGGGGCACCTCTCAGCCTCCCCAGGCTGCCCGCTGCGAAGGGATTTCTGGATTCTAGCAGCTAAAATCTGAGGTGTTATAAGCTCTCCCTGTAAACTTATTGGGGCGCCCGTCAACCTCCTCCAGGTTGCCCGCTGCTAAGGACCCCGGTCCTGGCAGTTGAAGTCTCGGTGTATAAGCTTTTCCTGTAAACTTATTGGGGCGCTCACAACCTCCTCCAGGTTGCCCACTGCCAAGGGACCCCGGTCCTGGCAGTTGAAGTCTCGGGTGTATAATACACACACACACACACCACTCACTGCCCTGACCATCGGCTGACACATGCACATACACAGGACAGGGGGGACACTGTGTTTTGGGGGATGTCATCTTGATGATTTGTAAGTTCACACAGTGGCAGGAAACACCCCCTCCTGAGGCAAGGGGGACCCCGACATCAGGTCCCCTGCCTCCCTCCCCCGCTCTTTGCACAGCCTCTGTGTCTCCTCACACAAACAGATGCCTGCCTCTGTGTTCAACAGTGTGAGCAAGCATTTCATTTGAATGGTTTGCTCTGTGTCCTGGAGCAAATCAGCGCAGCATGCAGACTGTCCAGAAATGGAGCTCTGAAAGGGGATATGTGCATGCCAGCAGGGCAAACCGAGTTGCTCCACAAAGAATGATAGGCTTTGAGAGATTATGGACCATTTCCAGAGGCCAGTCAGGAAACAGCAATCAGTTCAAGTGTCCACATTGCCTATCCCTCAAGCACCATATCCAGAGTGCAGCAAACTCTAAGCTTCTTGTGGAGCAGGTTTACCTAGAGCAGTGTTTCCCAAATGGTGTCCCGTGGAATCTCGGGGTTCCGTGAAGTGAAAATAAGGGTTCTGCGAGAAAATTCCATTACAATAACATTTTGTGACTTAAAAAAAAAATTAATTAATGTGATTTTTGTTTTTAAATATGTGCAATTAAACTAAATGTGGATCTCGTGACCTTGTTTAGCATTTATTATTCTCCTTACTTCTTTGTGGTCTACTTTTTCAGCTCCATATATCAGACTGTTATTAGGGGTTCCGCAAAATTCTTTCAAGTTTAAAAGGGTTCCGTGACCAAAAAAAATTGGGAAACACTGACCTAGAGTGCAGCAACTGCAGAGTTTGTGCGCAGTAAGTGCCTTACCAGTGTGGGCACCTCAGAAGTTACAGCGCTGGAAGCTGGTTTACTGCAAAGTAACTTGCCAGTGTAGACCTGGCCCCAGTTTGCCAACTATTACATTGCACAAAACCAAACACACCACCCCTGTGGCCTTACCCCTTCCCAGAAGTCCTGCCCCATCCTACCCTGTGTCTACACCCCACTCGCTCCATACCCCCTTCCTCCATTGCTTGTTGTCCCCCACCCTCACTTTCTCCAGGCTGGGGTGCGGGAGAAGGATTGGGCTCTGGATGGAAGTGGAGGCTCTGGGACGAGGCCAGGGATGAAGGGTTTGGGGTGCAGGAGGGGGTTCACGTCTGGGGCAAGGACACAGGAGGGGAGTATGGTGCTGATGGCACTTAACACAGCTTCAGGAAGTGGCCATTAGATCCCTGCAGCCCTGGAGGCTTTACACACTGCCCTCTCACCCACCAGTGCCACATTCACAGCTCCCCTGGGTTACAGTTCTCAGCCAGAGGAAGCTGTGGAAATGGCACTGGTAGTGTGCTGAGCCTCTTCTGCAGCCGCTTTTGGGAGACACTGGAACTAGGGCAGGTAGGCAGCTTGTGTTATCGTCAGGCCCATGCTGCACCACCAACTGCATTTTGAATGGCCCAGTCTGCAGGTGCCAAACAGGCTGCCAAGGTCCTTTTTCAACCTAGCGTTCCAGTCAAAAAACCAGATGCCTGGAAACCATAACTCTGACGCTGGTCAATGACAGACTTATTTGGAAGAGTCCAAATGAATTAAAATGCACCTAGATATGATAGACAATAGGAAAGAATGTCTTTGAACTCTACTGATGTCTAGTTTTTTACTTGAAGACTGAGGTTTAACAGGATAAAATAGCAGAGACTATCTAGTGAAACAGTCCCCAAACTGTGGGACATGGAGGAACATTTCTGGGAGCACCAGAGGGGCCAAAGCCAGCTTCCATGGGAGGTGGGGAAGGAGCACCACTACACAGGCTTCTGGGTTAAATTTTACCCTCTGTGCATGTTACTAACCTACAGAACTACCTTACAAATATCTGGTGCCTTAATAAGCAACAAACACTACAAATAATAATCACAGTCAACAAAAAGCAGCAACAGTAGCAGTTTCTGAGGCAGATGCATTACTGAGGGCAGCTGTCTAGCTGCTTAAAGTACAATTCTACTCTGAAAAGTGATCTTAACAACAGTATCATGGGCAGATGTTGATTGCCTTCCACTCGTATCCATATTAAGTTTTCCAATAAAATAGAAATAAACTGCATAATTCCAGACCTGCCACAAACGGACCACCAACGTTATAGTTATGAAGATTATATATGTGCAAATTTCTTGCAAATACAAATGCAGGTATTTTGGGGTTAACAAAGGCATATAAGTTTCTGCATTATTGTTGACAGTGTCTATATACCATGGGGATATGACAGTTTTAATGGTACAGTACACTTCCGATAATCCGGCACCTTTGGGATCTAGATGGTGCTGGATTATCGGATATGCCGGAGTACCAGGAGGTACTATAAGGAGGCATACTCCCAACCCAATCCCCTTCCCCCCTCCTTATGCTCAGGTCCCGGAGTCGCCAGTACAGCCACATGTCTCCCTCCAGGCGCTGGGTCACGTGCGCTGAGCGGACGGCTTTTCAATGAGCTGGCCAGGACGCTGTGCCAACCCCTTCCCCTTCCCTTCTCCTTCCCTTCCCCAGAGCCAAACACCTCCCCTCCTTGCTGTCACCCAATCCCCCTTCTCCCCCAACCTTATGTCCAGGTTCCGAAGCAGCTGCCTGTGCTCAGCGGTCGGCTGCTAGCACATGCAGGCTGGACGCTGTTCGTGCCAGGGACCGTGAGCAGAAAGGTGCAGGCCGTGAGCACGCATGCAGCTCACAGTGGCCCGGCTGTGAGAGTGGCTGACCTGAGAAGTTCCGAGTTCCAGTTGATGCCGGACTATCAGGAGTGCTGGACAACTGGATGCCGGACTATTGGAGTTTTACTGTATATGCTGCAGTGCACCTAAAAAACATTACTTTGCCAGCACTGAATTTCCCTCAGACTACATGTACACTTTTTTCAGCTAAACCAGACTGTACATACTTTCTATAATAGTGCCATCTGGTGGCTTGCTAATAAACACCTGTTTCCAAACCTGGATTATTGTCAGATGAAAACAAAGTAGATGGCCCCTATTTCTCTCTCCTTTTCATTATGCAACAAAATTCCCAAGAATGGCCCTGGACACAACAAACCTCATAATGGAAAAATTCTCAACAATACATTACCTAGATTTCTAATATTTGGAACAGTATTCTGATCCAGCTGTCAGCTTCCCCAAAACCTGAAGCGGGCATTTTGGGAGTTCGGGCCTCAGTCCTACAGTGAGCTCTGTGCTCATAGACTCTTAGGCCCATACGGAGCCCCATGATTTCAGTAGCGCTGTGGAAGGATGAGCCCATGAAGAACTCCTTGCAGGACTGACAGTTCAGGCCTCCCTCAAATTCGTATTTGGTCATTTAGCGGCTCATGTACTTGACGTGGTTTTGATGTAGGGAAAATTTAAAATGTGGGTTTGGGAGGCTTTTAAGAACTAACCAAACCTATTTTTCATAGAAATTACTTATAGTGGGTCAGACCTGAGATCCAGCTAGTCTGGTATCTTGGCTTCCACAGCAGCCCACACCAGATGCTTCTGACTAAGGTGCAAGATACAAGCCTTCCTAGCAGGTGTCCTCCTAATCCCTTCTGTGGGGTTTGGTTCTAGTTAATGTAGAAGGCTTGCCAGGGAAAGGAGGCTACTTCATGTAATATACTTTATTTACATGGAGAAAAAACACACATCTCTGAACAAAAATACAATCCCAAACCTACCGAGATTAACCCCAATTCATAGTGTAAATCAACCAATCAGATGGAATTAAAGTCTCCTTCACTGAATTTCTACTCATCCAATCAACACTCTGTCACTGATCACTGTGCTCCCTCATCACAAACCTCATAAACATAGGAGCTGCTTATCCTGACAACAAATTCAGGCTATTTGAGATCAACGGAAGCAGCAAACTTGGGAGCAGTTATGGAAAGCAGACTGCTGCCAGCCCTCCCCACCCTTTTTCCCCACCCAAGGGACTAATAGCTTGAGTGCCTCTGCAGATCACAACAGCTGCAGTACTGCCCAAGAAGGGAGATTGCCCCACAGTTAGGCAGAGCACAAACCATGATAAGGCTGGTTTACAATACTCCAAAACTCACTTGGAACTGACACCCAGTGCAAACTGCAGAGTACCTGCATAACCTTCTCTCATTGCTTGATAAGCAGGCAGACAGCTGGATTTTGAATTATTTTACTGTGAATCAGAATGGCTTTAAGGTCAAGCTACATCAGAGAACAATAGTTGTTTAATCAAGTGACAGAGCATACTTGTTGCAAAGCAAACTCAGATGGGAAAAAAAACCTTAGCCATAGTGCTTACCTGACCCTACAGGTGCAGTCAATGATCTCAGGTGAGCTTCAAATTGCAAACAAGGCTGGGAGGAACCCCCAAAATCTTGCCTCAATGAAGCCAATATAGCCACTTACAGTTGGTTTTGTCTGGTTTGCCCCTCAACCATCAAGTTCCTGGGCAATTTGTAATGAAAAAAGTGCTAGGGCTCACATAAATGCAAACAAAAAATTGTAACTGATGCAGCAAGCCCAGAAATGCCAGGGCTATGAACTGCCAAGCCTACAGGTACCTAGGCTGAGGCCTGGCATAAATTAAGCACTGCTCACACTCAACTGAGGGGTACAACACTAGGCCAAGGCAAACGGATCATGTTCTTACCACCAATAGTCAAAGGCAGTCCAGCTGCTTTCCTGCACATGTTTTTGAAGTCTTCCCGCAAGCCACTCTCCTCCCCTCCCCTCCCCTCCCCCTGCTGCTCAGTTTGTATAGGGATTCACAAAATCAGAGTCTGCCCTGGCAGAGAGAGTAGTAGGAATTGTTAGGTAGTCCTGATCTTGATTTTAGAAAAACTGCTGGTCTTGAGACCCATGGGACCTCACTTGGAGATTCAGGCCTGAATTAATTCCTGCCCGGGTGCAAATACCAGTGCAACGACCAGGAGAGAAGACAATGAAGATACAAGAGGCCTACTATGTTGCCAGATCTGGTTAAAATAGTACTGTGGGCTGCCTGAACTTGCTCCACTCCATGGGCAGTGGGTATAACAAGCAGGGGAAGACATTGCTTTTCCAAACTGCCAAGCCCCTGCCCACACACCACCCTCTGCTTCAGCCACACTGAAGCTGGGGCCACCTATCATCCCTGTGTTCTGGGGTTGGAGGCTGCCCCTGCATGGGGAGATGGCTTGCAGCAAGAGCTGGAGCCCTGGCCATGGAGAGAGGGAGCTTGGCTCCTGAAGAGGGTGGGGCCTTGGGTGGAGGAGGCAGGGCTGAGGGTTGCCCCCCGCCCTAGGTTCATCCACTGCCTATGCACCACTTCTGCAGTGGCCACTGTCAACAATTGCAGCATTGTATAGTCAAACCCCCACCTCTCTCTAGAAAAACTCCATTTCATAATGAGGAGCAGTTGATGAAGGCTCTTTGCCTAGAACTGAATTCCCTCCACATGAGCACACAGTGACATTCTGTTTGCTCCTGAACCCTGTCCTCAACAGCAGTTCTGCAGCAACAGAGCCAGAATATTTTTGAAAGATTGTGAATTGAAAAAAAAAAAATGACAGACCATGCTTAAACTATAGAATTTGCCCACTAGGGAAAAGTGTGATAATTGGAGATTGCCTATGCCTGCCTAACAATTGGAGTTTGCGTCCTGAGTTTAATTGTAAAAGTAATGTGGTCACAGTTGACTGCAAATGTGAGAAAGGAATTACATAAACATTTGGAGGAACTACTTAATTAGCAGCTATTTTGAATAAAACAAAAAAAAAAACGGGTCATGTAGCACTTTAAAGACTAACAAGATAGTTTATTAGGTGATGAGCTTTCATGGGGTAGACCCACTTCTTCAGATCATATTCTGAAAGTGAATAGGCATGACCATTATGTAACAGAGGGATAAAATGAAAAAGTAAACAAAATATAAAGTAAGGAATCAGATACATAACATAGAAGGTAGGGGTGAGGAGGGGGGGAGAAGTGACAAGAAAGGAGGAAATTGCTTATTGTAAGCGTCAATTAAGTGGCTTATCTGGAGTTACTATGAATCAAAAGGTGGGGAAAAAACAAATGGTCTGGTAGCACTCTATAGAGTAACAAAACATGTAGATGGTATCATGAGCTTTCGTGGGAACAGCCCACTTCTTCAGATGACCAGAGTTATGAGTTGGGGATATGAAAACTCGAAATAAATAGGAGTGGGGAAGGAGAGGGGGGAGAGAAAGAAAAAGGGAGGAGGGTGGGAGACAGAGCATCATTAAGTATCTGGAGAATGGGTATTTAAACCTAAGCAGATAAAAATCAAAGTCAAGGTAAGTGTAGCAGTTGGTGGGTTTCCGATATAGGGTGGTGGAAATTTGTCCATTATTTAACTGTACTGTAGTGTCCAGGAAGTGGTTTTCCCTTGTGGACTGGTCTAGGCTGAGGTTGATAGTAGGATGGAAGTTGTTGAAATCCTTGTGGAATTCTTCAAGAGTCTCTTTTCTGTGGGTCCATATGATGAAGATGTCATCAATGTAGCGTAAGTAAAGTAAGGTTATTAGGGGGCAAGAGCTGAGGAAACGTTGTTCAAGGTCAGCCATAAAGATGTTGGCATATTGTGGTGCTATGCGAGTGCCCATGCCTGTGCTGTTGATTTGGAGATAGAAATTGTTTCTGAATTGGAAGTAGTTGTGGGTGAGGACAAAGTTGCAGAGCTCTGCAATCAGGTGTGCAGTGTTGTTATCAGGGATGGTGTTCCTGATGGCCTGTAATCCGCCTTTGTGTAGAATGTTGGTGTAGAGGTCTTCTACATCCATGGTGGCCAGGAAGATTATTGATGTTTTGGAGTTTCCTCAGGAAGTCAGTGGTATTGCGGAAGTAGCTAGGAATGTTGGTAGCATAGGGTCTGAGGAGGGAGTCGATATAGCCAGATAATCCTGTGGTAAGTGTGCCAATGCTGGAGATGATGGGCTGTCCAGGATTACCAGGTTTGTGTATTTTGGGTAGTAGATAGAAAGTTTCTGTTTCGGGGATTAAGGGGGTGTTAGCATAAATTTGTACCTGAGTAGCATCAGGGAGTTTCATGAGCAGTTTTTTCATGTTTTTTTTGGTATTCCTTAGTGGGGTCACAGGAGAGAGGCCTGTAGAATCTGGTATTGGTGAGTTGTCTGTTCGCCTCCTGTTCATAATCTGTCCTGTTCATGATGACTATAGTGCCTCCTTTGTCAGCTTCTTTTATCATGATGTTAGGATTCGTTTTGAAGCTGTGAATAGCATTGTGTTCTACATGACTGAGGTTGTACGTTATATGTTGTTGTTTGCTGATAATGTCAGCTCGAGAACATTTGTGGAAGCAGTCGATGTAGAAATCCAGACTTTCGTTATGTCCGTTGGTGGGAGTCCACATAGAAGCCTTCTTCTTGTGGGATTGGCGGGGGGGGGCGGGGGGGGGGGAGGGAGAGCAGTGAGGTCAGTATGTTGTATATCGGTATGTTGGAAATATTCCTTCAGGCGGAGGTGCCCGAAAATAGGATTCCAGATCCCCACAGAACTGAATCATATTTGTGAGGGTGGTGGGGCATAAGGAGAGTCCACGGGATAGGACAGATTCTTCTGCTGGGCTGAGAGAGTGATTAGATAGGTTGATGATGTTGTTGGGTGAGTTAAAAGTATTCTTTATGAGAGATCCTGAGGCATGTAGCAGTTTGGACAGTTTATTGTCCTTTTTCCTCTTAAGAGAAATGAAGTGGTCCTTGTAGGTGGTTTGTTGAATAGTAGTAAAGTCTTGAAGAGGTGAAATGTATGTGAAGGCTTCCTTTTTTATGATAGTTCCTAATGTAGAGAGCTCCTCCTTGAGCTGCACATACAGGAATATGAGCCCTTGATCGTATAACTGACATGGTTAGGTCCAGTGATGGTGTCTCCAGAGTAAATATATGGACAAACCTGACAATGGGGTTTGTTGCAAGGGAAAGTTCCAGGGTTGGTTGTAATCTTCCTGAGGTTAGGTGGTTGTCTATATGAGAGTATAGGTTTGTCACCCATTACAAAGACAGCCTCCCCACCTTTTAATATTCATAGTAACTCCAGATAAGCCACTTAACAGCTGCTTACAATAAGCAATTTCCTCCTTCCTTGTCACTGCCCCTCCCCCACCTTCTATTCTATGTATCTGATTCTTTACTGTATATTTTGTTTACTTTTTCATTGTAACCCTCTATTACATAATGGTCATGCTTATTCACTTTCAGAATATGATCTGAAGAAGTGGGTCTGCCCCATGAAAGCTCATCACCTAATAAACCATCTTGTTAGTCTAAAGTGCTACATGACTGTTTTTTTGTTTTACCAAGATCAGACTAACATAGCTATTTCTCTGTTACTATTTTGAATAGTTATTTAATCTGTACTTTGTGTTTGTGTCTGAATATAAGTGAAAATATTTTCCCCAAAACTGAATCAATTCAGAATATGCCATATACAGATGAAAAATATCTGATAGAACATGCCTCAGATAAGGCTTCTATTCAGCCTATTAGGGACTATTATGTCTTCCCCCCACTGCAAAATTCTTTGTGGATAAGGAAGGCACCATTGCCACAATCTTTAGATATTATACTACACTAGTAGAAAATTAAATCATAAAACTTCTACTGGGCTTTTGACTATTTAACCAAATTTCACTTTCATTCTAGCTTGCCTGCTAGCCAAGAGGAATTGTAGAAGACCCATTCTTATCTGATTCAAAACTGAATGGATTACCACAAAAACAGGTGGATTGTTTTTAGTGTGTTTTAATACATGGGACTACATTTTTCAGCTGAGGTAGTGCTTGTGTGATTAACATCTGCATTTTTCCATTCTGAAAGTGGACCCACAAAAGTTGAAACAATTAAACACCTATCAATCGCTAAAGGCTACAAACATGGACATTTGGAGGAGAAAGTTAGGAACTCTTAAATGCGTTAAAATACAATTGTCAGAGAAACTTCTGGAGAATAGAGTGAAAATATAGTCAACGTTTCACTCAAATATAGGGACACACACACCAAGGACAATCTACTCTGAAAAACAGATATATAAAAAGGTATTTGGGGATTCTAAGTTTTTCTCTGGGGAATTTTCAGAGTACAGCTCAAATACACATTTATCTTTAAGGACGTAAGGAGTTTCACTGACTTCAATGAAATTAAGGGCAAATTTAATTATGTGCATCAGTGTTTGCACCATCAGGGCATAAAAATAGCCAAATTACAAGTAAAGCTTTTCCCTCTAACCATCAGCTCTGAGAACTCATTCTAAACTCTGAGTACCAAATTGCAATCTTGCCTTGTGCCTCATCACCAATAATTAATGTTCTAGCCACACAAATTATGCCTCTAATTTCAGCTGTGCAAACCCAATGTGTTCTAATTATGCCTCAGAACACCTGTGCCTTTCTTTCACGTTTTTCCCTGTTTTTGTGTAGGTGCAGTTCAGAATACAAACTAGGCACTGTTTTTGTATAAGTAAGAGCAATTAACAACCTCTATCCCTGGCTAATTTTAAAACAGGATTGGAAGTTTTTTCTAAAAGAGATGCTATAGTTTAAACAGTCATTAATTCAGAAAAGTCTCATGGCCTGTTTTATGCAGGAAGTGAGACTAGATAATCCGTGGTCCTTTCTGGTTTTATAATCTATTAACCCGATTAAAATTTAGTAAACAATCCTGTTATTTTCAATTCCATCTCCTAGATGTATTGTTTCTGTGAGGCTATCAGCAGTAAACACAAATCACAAAACTTATTTTAGTTACTAAGATCAGCATTTTAGTATACAGCTCAATGCATATTCATCACAGAGGAAGATCTTTTCCATACATACCAAATATTGTATCTGTACTATATCTTTCCATCAAAACAATTAAATATATAGTGTTGGAGACAGAATTAGGGACTGAAAGTAATGTGTTTGTGCGCATGCATGGACACACATACACATACATACACAAGTTCTCAAGTTGCTGTAAAGGCAACATATTTTTGCAATTATTTGTCCCCAGATCTCTGACTCTTGGATGTTTGAGACAGACCACACACATTATTTTAAATGTGTGGCACATCTAGTTCAGCCCAGCTCCCATGTAGACTACATGGTGTTAATATGCCATCTAGATGCCACGAGAGTAGCTTTTGATATGCCTTCTGATCTTTAAACCTTCCTTTTTAGTTAAAAAGCATATCTTGAGCATCAGCACCAGAAAAATGAGGACTAATTGGGCCATGCAACCAAACAAGGAAACTCTACATAACATTTATGCCAGCGCTTGGAACCTAGAGGCTGTTTACAGCCAGCAGAATTCAGAAAAGCCTTCAGGTTGATCTAACATATTCTGGTGGACTGGCCTGAAATAGACTGTTTCCAGGGTGAACTTTATGCTAACTTTTCGCCCTTCTCTCTTGAATAAGCTGTGTGCTTCTCAACCATAAATCTAACATCTAGAGGTTTACACATATAGACAGATATTATTTCTGAATCTAGTTGGTGAAATCCTTGAAATATCACACTAGAGTCCCCATTAAATCTCGAGAATGAAAGAAATCGTTTCCTGTTTTTACACTAAGCTGAGATGCGACTTTGAGACTATAATCAGAGCTATGCAAATACACATGCAGCACAGACAATCAAGATAGCTCACAGTTAGGTATTTCACTACTGAGTGTCATGTCTTAATATCAGAAGCTTCTCATCATCTCAGACAGAACAGAAAAAAAGTGTTTTCTTTTAAATACAAAGTCTATTTCAAGGCATAATACATTGTCATTTCAGCACTGAGTTGTGTGGTAGAGATATACATTAAATTATAATTTCAGGGCTCCATTCTGTACATTCTAAAACACTGTGTGAGGAAAATTACCAGTCTGGAGTAGCTATTCAGTTTAAACAACTTACAGCTGTTCATATTGCCAAAAAGTAGACTGTGACTTACTATGAACACTGTATCATGTAACGTAAGAGACATGGAATTTTGACATGTTACTGTGGCACTGAAATCTTTACACTCGTTCCATGCCAAATTCCACATTATCTTTAAAATTAAGCTTTTCACTACGAAAGCCCGGAAGCAACTTCATTCTACTTGACTGATTTTTTTGGCTATATAGTCGCAGCCAGTCACTGTGTTCTGACTAACTGACCTAGTTGTCCAGTTTGTCCAGAATATGACTTTGAAAAAAGGTGATTTGAAACTATTCCCATCATCTAGAAAGCACCCTTCTCACTTATATTTATAATTCTCAGTTTGTGTCAGTAAACTAACGATTTACAAGTTTGCTACTATATTGACCTATTGCCAAACAGGAAAGCTTTTTAAAGTTCAGTTCTTTTGTGGCTGGTTATTACTTTGTTTTTTGTTTGTTTGTTTGTATGTATTGCAATAATACCTAGGAGCATTACTCCTGGACCCTATCATGTTAGGTGCAGTCCAAACACAGAACAAAAAGAGCCCCAAAGACTTTAAAATCTACTTGTGCTCTTGAGTTTTCTCTCCTTTATTTGACTTTACTCTCTATTGAGTTTCTTATCTGTCTGACCTCTCCTTTAGCTCCTCCTGTTTCCTTCTTCAGCTCTTTGTTGTTGTCCCTCAAAATCCTGTCCTTGATTTCCGCTCTCTTCCTCCTGTACCCCATAGCAAGGAAACCTCAGACACACCCAAACAAATCAAAACACAAACGTGCAAATATAGTACTATCTTCCAGGTACAGCCTTCTCGACATGTACTTAAAGAACTTCTAAGAAGGATAAATCATTATCTGTTGTGTGTGAGTGCACGGAGGGCTGGGAAGAGCACAGGAAGTCTCCCCTCCTTCCTCCCTGACCCTTTTAGACAAATCAACATAGCAGCCCCTGAATCACCATGAAAAATGTAAGGAGAGGTCAGATGGAGCTGTGTGCCCCTCCCCTTCACCGAGCAAAGTGTGGGAGGCAATCCAGCCCAGAGTAATCAAATTCCTGCAACTCCTAGCTACTAAAGAATAATGACCTTTTTATGGGAAAAGACCCATTAATCAGAAATACTGATAAATTGGTGCATCTTACCGGAAATTGTGTTGTTTCTGAGATGTGTAACTGCTGTTCTTGCACCTTGAGCCAACATTGCAGAAGAGACTCTGAACAAAGGGATAAAGGCCCCGACTTGGCAAATCCCGGGCTTCTAAATAACCTAAAAAGCAACAGCAGACAAAATCACATCAGTGAGGCTGAAGCTTTCAGCAGTAATATTACTGCTTCACCCATAAAATTCGTTGAAAAATTACACTGCAACACAGAACCTTTTGTGAAGACAGGCTAATTTCTTAGACATTCTGGAGGAAACCTTGCCTGATTTCCTGCCAGGTCATTGGCAGGCTAGTTTTCCAAGGTATATGTTGCCAGGGCTGCCCACAATGCAGCCTGCCCCAGGGCCAAGGAATCCCATGTGTTTGAGGGTCTATGGCTGTGGGGCAGCCAGTCATGTGGCCTACCTCAACAATAGGAACTGCAGGATTTCCAAGGGCCATGGCTCAGGAACAGCCTACCAAGTGGCCTGCCCTGTCCCTGTCTCAGAAAATTTAAAAAATTGGTGGATTCAAACCTAACTGGAACAAAACCAAATTTTGAAATGTTGAAATCATGAAGGAAAATAAATTTATCTTTCTCCACAGCTATCCCTGTCTCATGTTAATTAAATCTTTCCACTGCATCGCTATGCATTCTATTTACATATGATTCACCCAGCACTGAAACACAGGCAAGTCTGGAGTACAGTATGCAAGTTTAACACTATAAAGGACACTCTGTAACAGTGTTATTCAAACTTCTGAAAGTTGAACTTCCCTTTAGAAAAACCGAAGCCAGACACTCCTTTGCAACTTTACTGTCTGTTTGTTTTTGGCCTACTCAGGATGACTGGCTATTTAGATTGGACTGTACAAATCTCCTAATAAAATATGTCCTCACCTTCTTTCCATGCTTTCATAATCAGTGAAATAATTAACAATGCTGACATTTGCATTTGACTATTGTTTCAGACTTTCTGCAAATTCAGGCAGACACTGAAGTACCAGTTATACCTTGGTTCATATTTTGAAGTGTGTATTTGTTTGTTTGTTTGTTTGTTTTGTTTTAAATAGAGTGAGACTCTCGTGAATAACTGGGAAACCTGTTCATTCTTCTTCTGCAAGCCCCCAGTTTGACAGTTGCAGATATGTAGAAACCTTAAGGCGGAAAATGTAGGAGAGTATTTCATGCAATTGAAATTGCTGGAGAAATAGCTACAAGAAGCTATTTCTAATCCAAGTTGAATTAGGCCTGGATATAACATTCCTATTGAATGTTCACAACAGAAGTGGAAGAACTGGAGAAACTGTGTTTTTAAGTATATCATACTACCTGAAAAAGCTCAAGCTAGTTATCATTATTTTTGAGACGTGTATCACTAGAAATTGCACTACCAATTAAGCAACGTAGAGACACCATACATAGCTCCACAGAAAGAGTATCCGTCTGCTTCATAAAAACATAAAGCCCAATTCTAGTTGTGTCTAACCAGTGCCAGTTTGAACATCTCCCCCTCTTAAACAAGTTCAACAGTTTCTAAAATTTACTCAGACAGTGATATCAGCTTTGATCTTGCAAGCTCTTGCTAATTAGCTTGCAGGATAGGAACAATACTCGGTAGACAATAGAACAAAATTCTGCCCTTGGCTATACGAATGAAAATTCAGTTACTCCGTTGAATTCAATGGGGCATTTCTATTAATTTCCCAAAAGTATAACTGACAGCAAAATTTGGTCCACAAAGATTTCTTATATACAAATAAATCAACTCTTGCAAGCAAATCTAAGGAGTTGTAGCACCAAGAACCTGCCCATTAATGAGCATTATAAGGTCCCCTGGCACTCTTCACAAAATTGTCCCAGCAACATGCCAATTCCTGTAATTATGCTCAGTTTTCTTAAATGCCTCCATAGTTTGAAGAAAATATTCTTCACTTCCTATCTCCTTATGACTAGCTATAACTTGAATGCTACCAACTGTGTGCTAGCTTCTTTAGAGACATGTAGAACTTCATAGAATCATGGAACTGGAAGGGCCCTCAAGAGGTCATCAAGTCCAGTCCTTTGCCCTCATGGCAGGACCAAGCACTGTCTAGATTGAGGTGGGCAAAAAGGCCTCCATGGGCCGAATCCGGCCCACCAAGCGGGTTGATCCAGCCCACAGAGGCCCTGCCACTCCCCCGCTCTCAGGCCAATTAGGGCCTAGAGGTGGGGGAAGCGCACGAAGTTTCTTCCGCCCTGCTAGGAGCACATAGTACTTTGAAGTGCCGTGCACTCCTAGAAGGATGGAGGAAACTTTGTGCACTCCCCAACCCCCCAAGCTCTGATTGGCCTGGGGTTGGGGGAGCATGCGAAGCCTCCTCCCACCCTGCAAGGAGCGCATGGCACTTCAAAGTGCTACATGCTCCTGGCAGGGCGGAGAAAATTGTGCGCGCTTCCCCCGCCCCCAGGCCATAATTGGCCTGGGGGTGGGGAAGCATGCAAAGCCTCTTTCCACCTTTTTGAGGAAGAATGGCTCTTGCGCAAAAGATTTTTTTTGTGCAAAAAGGCGCCATCTACACAACATTTTTTTGCACAAAAACCTCTTGCACTAAAGGGAAAGGAAGAGGAAATGCAAATGACAGCGCGTAGTGTAGACGTAGCCTTAGTCTTCTCTTTTCTAAACTAAACAAGCCCAATTCTTTCAGTCTTCCCTCATAGCTCATGTTTTCTAGATATTTAATCATTTTTGTTGCTCTTCTCTGAGTCTTCTCAAATTTCTCCGCATTTTTCTTGAAATGTGGTGCCCAGAACTGGACACAAATACTCCAATTGAGGCCTAATTAGCACACAGTAGAGCAGAATGACTTCTCGTGTCTTGCTCACAACATTCCTGTTAATGCATCCCAGAATCATGTGTGCTT
Source organism: Rafetus swinhoei (assembly GCA_019425775.1). Taxonomy (NCBI): domain Eukaryota; kingdom Metazoa; phylum Chordata; order Testudines; family Trionychidae; genus Rafetus; species Rafetus swinhoei. Next base: position 159,050,530 of record CM033424.1, read on the forward strand.
TTTTTGCAAGTTGGCTCTTGTTTAACTTGTGGTCCACTATGACCCCTAAATCTCTTTCAACAGTACTCCTTCCTAGTCAATCACTTCCCATTCTGTATGTGTGAAACTGATTGTTCCTTCCTAAGTGCAGTACTTTGCATTTGTCCTTATTAAACTTCATCCTGTTTACCTCGGGCCATTTCTCTAGCTTGTCCAGATCATTTTGAATTTTGACCCTATCCCCCAAAGCACTTGCAACCCCTCCCAGCTTGGTATCATCTGCAAACTTAATAATCATGCCCTCAATGCCATCATCTAAATAATTGATGAAGATATCGAACATAACTGATCATTCATGATCCCTGTATAAACACAGCAACATGCTGAAATCCTTCAAGGTTGATGTCATTTTGTGACTAAGTTTTCAAATTATAAATGTGATTATCAATGTTAAAACTAATTGCACAGGCACTATGAGTCTCAATCATTTGCCAAGAATGAAGCATTATTAACAGTATCAGTGTCTACCTGGAGAACTGTGACAAAGTTACTGGTGAAAGTCTCTGTTCCAATGTATAGATGTATGTTCTGTTCAATTGAATGATGAATCAGACAAAGAGAATGGGTGTTATGCTGACACTAGATAAATACCAAGAGTCCAGATGCAGCATGATGCAGCATTTGGAATGCTGCATCAGATTTTGGGCTTAATTAATGCCACTCAATCTAAAGGTTTTTTTATATAGCTCATAGCTATGCGTGTGAAAGAAATCCATGGTTTCAGGTCTCAGGAGGCTTTTACAAGAAAACAGGTTTTACACATCTTTTTTGAATACAAGATTTTGTAAGCGCCTATACCATGGTGTGGCTGACTTTCATTGTTTCTTTTGTTGTATCTTCTATTCTGTGTTTTAAATGGCATGAGACTGCATTACTCTTCTGGGAAGTTGAGAATATGTGGGTTGGACCCCAGATGCCATTTCCAGGTGGGCTATAAAATACAAACCACTGCGGCAACTAAATAAAACATAGCATAGTACAGCAGTTCTCAAACTGTGGGTCACAACTCAAGCCCCCATTTTCATGAGGTTTCTGGGGCGACATAGACTTGCTGAGGCGTGATGCCAATGCCAAAAGCCAAGTGCCGCAGCCCGGGGAGGCTGGGCTCAGGCTTCACCTTCATCCCTGGGTGACGGGACTCAGATTACAGGCCTCTGGCTTGAAAAGGTGGAAGTAGAAAGAACTATAGATTTCATGAGAAGGCAATTGTATGATGCTATCGGACACAAAAGACAAAACAAATGTAGGGCCCGAATGCAGTAAATGGGCTTTGAGTCAGGCTAACCTACTGCTATTTCCTTCTTTCCTCTTTAGAAAGTAATCTACAGATGTATACAACATAGAGATTAAACAAGAAACATACAGTTTTCCTTGTGTTCTGGAGGTTGCTGGATGCGAACTGCAGCCAGAATTAGGAACAGTATGCATGGCCAGAGTACTTCAGAGAGGGATAGGACCTGAAAAGTGAACACAAAATGATAGTATCAGCATTGTAGACATTAAACATGAGAACAGCATCATACAAATATATATGATTACAGGTACAAGCAACTCAATACACCAGTGGAGATGCCATACAAGAGAAACTATTAAACCAGATTCTGTTTCGATTATTTCTAAGTAGAAATACAGCTTTTTATTATGGAGCAAAGAACACTGATTTCAGAGCATGCGAGTAAAGATCATTGTCTTGTTATTTTGCAATATATTCATTAATCTCTACTTCTACATCTATACAAAAAACTAATGGAACAATATTCCTGTACACAGACTTGCTGTTCTCCAAAAATTTAGAATACTTGTTTAAGGTAAAGTGAAAGCAAGTTATGTAAATGCCTCAGTTGCTCCAGCTGCAAAATGGGGATGTTGTCAGCCAGCAGCTTTGTAAAGAGCACTGGGATTCACATATGTAAGCTTTTCAGTATTACAGAAGCAGTTCCATTGGGCAGAGGCACAATAAATATTAAATCAAAAAAATTAGAGAAAACATAAGGTCTTGTCAGGCTTTCACCACTCTTCCGGATATCGGAGGCTTATCTCCTGAGTCGCTTAAATTCAAGACCCAGTATTTATATCAACTGTCCATAGCAGGGAAGCCACTTCAAAAGATAAAATTATTACAAAGACAAACTAAGAATTGTAGGAGAGTGTGATTAATTCCTGCGGAGCAAATTTGGATTCTCATAATAATAGTGTTATGACAGTGAAGCCAGCCATTCCTACACTAAAATAAGCCTAGCCAAACTAGGAACAAGTTTCCTCCACAATGGCAGGAGGAAAAGAAGTGCTTTAGCACACCTCTGACTGTCATCATCTTTGCTCATGCTATTCTGTCTTGTCTGGCATACAAAAATAGATCAGGAGAATACTTTCTCTGATAACCCACCAGATATGTAGGTGATAGAACTGGTCAGAAAGAAGGAGGACTTGCATTTTTTTCAAGTTTTCCCCTTATAACTTTACAAAACTTCTAACTTCTTGGTCTGAGATTTCCTATAGTGTGTGTCACCTCAGGCTACATTATTTTGGAAAGTTTCAGCTTAAAACAGTTTAGCCATTTCTGAGAACAATATTGTTTTGCCCATGTTAAAAAAATTCCTTTTATTTCAAGGCTATAACTCTCCCATGTTTTGGAGCAGGAGCCAGAGCCAAGGGGGATGGTCTTTGTATCAGGAATGTGTCTTTTGCCATCTCTGTGAAAATCCACCTTAATTAGGCTAAGTTGTAAGACTTTCAAAAATCTCAGTTTATGAATGCTCCATCCAGATTTGTTAGAGTTTGGCAGCTAAATGCTCCTCTAACGATATCAGATGAACTGTGCATGTTCCAGCCAGGGGTATCAGGCTTGAACAGAACTTTCCCTGCAATTGTTATCTGTCTGCTAGAAGCCACAGTGGAGCTGGGTACCGGAATTGAGAGGAGGGTGAGTATGCTTCCTATACTCTCCATGGTGCCTGTGCTGGAGTTCAGGCAGCAGGGAGAAGGAAGCCTCCTGACTCAAATGGAGAATGGGGTACAAGTGAACCTAGTGCAGGTAGCAAAGGGTGTAGACCTGGAAAGGAGCTTGGGGGTATGTGAAGGCTTTGATTGGAGACAGGTAGGATGCAGAAGAGAAACAAACTGTAGCCAGAAGGGGGATTTGGTAGAGAGACTAAGATTGTCTAAGCAGGAGGACTGGGAGCTAGAGAGGAAAAGAGGGGAGGGGGACTGGAATCCAAGTGGAAGAGGGAAGACTGAGACGGGAGAGGAATCTGGGACTCAATGTGCCTCTTGTGCACTGAGTAAGACAAGGTTCCTGTACCAAATATAACATATGAACATGTAATTAAAGACTGAGTTATAATGCACAGACAGTCTTAATTCTGGCGTTTCCTCACTTCTGAGTGTTTAACTTGGCAATCTTAATGTTTTTTTAAATGCAGCTAATTGTATGCAATAACATATCTAGTACAACATTATAAACAGGGCATAACTGGCTTTGGTATGGCTTCATAAAAGACAGCTGACCACATCTGATACAACTGGAATGTCAGAGGCACGATGTATTTGTTAGTGGAATGGCTCATGACAAAACCTTTCTGGAAATCAATATTGCGCAGAATGAACCCACTATTGCATAAGATTAGTTTTAGATTGTGCCATTTGTTCTTGCTATTGTTAGTCTGGATGTTCATGACAAAGTGGTTATAAAAAGTGATTGTTTTTAAAAGTCACTTGACTGGCTAGAACATTGATCTTGCATGTGGGAAAGAGATGTCCTGAACATGACCCACAGGAGCAATGCCCTGATGGAAGTTGAAAAAGTGAAATTCCTCCAGTTGAACAAGCTCCTTTTGTATGGGCAAATCAGTTGCACTGAGCTAACTTATCCCCTTTGTGAGCGTTTCACACATAAGGGGAGACATAGACGTGTGTGTTTAGGCTTGCAGTGTTTTCCCTAATCATTCCATCTAAGCGCAGGGTTTACCTATTCCTCTCTATTATCATCCACCCACCTTGCAATCACCCGTGGAGCTGGCTGAAACTCAGGACACAGTGGCACAGCAGGACGGATTCTCCAGTTGTCATAGATAATCCATCAATTTGAGAGGTGGTAGCTAAGTCACACTGGCTGACAATTGCTGGGCCCCTGAGCAAGGTGGGAGGGGCCTGGCTCTGTGATCCCAGAAGGGATGGGCCTTGGGCAGCAGGCGCAGGACTGGAGCTAGGCTCCCCCCAACAGTCCTTCAGTGTCCCCTGGGCGTGCCACTCAGCTCTCTGGTGGCAATTTAAAAGCTGCCCACTCTCCCTATTGGCAGCCCTGAGGTAGGTCAATGCAGGAATTTTTCTGTCAACCAAGTCTACACAAGGATTTGCGTCAACTTAACCACACCACTTGGGGGTATGGATTTTTCATGCCTGTGAGTGACGTAGATAAATCAAACTGATTTTCTAATAGAGACCAGGCCTAAGATCGTAATATCTGCTGACTTTGCCACAGCCTTTCTTCACAAAGGACTGTATCCTGTTAACATCACGGTAACATCCTGTTAACATCCTGTTATAGCTAAACTCCCTTGCTGGACTGCTCTCAAGGCTTTTCCAACCATTTTTATATGTGCCTGTCTACACCTCAGAGAAGGGCGAGAAATAGGAGCCCCTGTAAGATCAAAATGTAGCCACCACCAGGCAGATTTAAACCTGGAACCTCTGAAGCTTAGCGTAGGAGCCTCTACCCTCTGAGCTAAAAGCTAGCTGGCACTCAGCCCATGCTGTAGAGGTCTCTTGTTCTTAGCTGTTCCTATGGTCTAGGAGCCACTGCATGTGACAAAGATCCACACTAAGGCTACATCTACACTACAGAGTATTTGTGCAAAAACAAATGTTTTTGCGCAAAAAGTTGCAGAGGGTCCACACTTCAAGCGTGTTCTTGCACAAGAAAAAGTACAGTAAATCCTAAGAATACAGGGCTTTTTGCACAAGAGTTATTCCTCTTTCTAGAAGGAATAAGCCTTTTTGTGCAGAGCTCTTGCACAAAAGGCATGTGTGGACAGGCAACTGGGGTTTTTTTCGCAAGAAACCCCTATGTCTAAAATAGCCATCAGAGCAAAAAGTTCTTGTGCAAGAAGCCTGCAGTGAAGATGTAGCCTAGATGTGCGGGTTACATACTTCCCCCAGGTGAGGAAGCACGTTGCAAGCTTCAGAGACCCAGTTGAGATCCTGGACCAGCCCCCACGTGTAACCTGGCGGATCTGAACCTGGGACCTCAGTATAGGAGCCTCGACCCTTTGAGCTAAAAGCCAGCTGGCTCTTAGCCTATGCTGTAGAGGTCTCTTATTCTTATTTGTTGCTGTGGTGTAGGTGCCACAGCATAAGACAGTGAACCACACTAGGCATGTGGGTTACAAAAACAGAGAACAAAGGTAGGTGATTAAACAGGAAAAGAAGTGGACTAATAACTATACAATATAAAGGACAAAGAACTCACAAAGGCCTTTGAAATCTTTGTACAAGGAAGTGCATGCCATCCTGAATCAAAACCACAGAACCCATTCATAGAAAAACCTCTCTGAGAACGTGCAGAAACCCCACAACATTCTGCACCCACCTGAGGATTTTGAAAATACCACTGAGAATTGTTCCAAACCCAATGGACTGCCTAGGTGCTCAAAGGGAATCAGCCATAGGAGAATATAAGGGAACATTTTGTAGTGTCCCTAGATCCTCAGTTAAAAGTTGTCCATTCAGTTTTATGTTTCAAAAAAGAGACTTTTGAAAAGTACAAAATATGAGCATATGGTTAACTGTGAAAATGGATTTGCTTTAGTAATGCTCCCTCCCCTTTTCTGTATGCTTTCTACAAACATGTAAATAGTGGTTTCACTCTCTTGAATCGATTAAAAAAGTGAGGGGTAGATTTGGAAACTATTCAACATGAATAAGGTAAACAGAACTGGATCCTAGATAGCTGCCATATTGGTGAAGTAGGAAAGAACATTAGTGTTGCAATTACACAGCTATACCCTAATTCAGCAGTGCTCTCTACATGGGGAGATCCCTACCCATGCCAGAGCCACAAAGCAGTCTAGGTATCCACGCACACGGAGCACATGCCGAGCCAGACTCTAGATATTTCAGTCTAATGAACTGTGATAACTGTCACCGCTTTTTGTCCATTTAGATTGTCAAGTCTTTCGGGCAGGGACTGTCTCTTAGTATATGTATGCACAGAGCATCTACCATGATGGGGCTCCAATGTTGGATAGGGTCCCTAGGCGCTACTATATTAAAAAATCACTGTTCATTATACACTTCCAAGTCCCAAATATACCCATCCTTCCTCCCTTCTTGTTGGTTATCCATGTAATTTGTAACTACAATAATTACAAATAATATTTGTCATTTTATTCCATATTTTAGCCATACACCTCAAAGAGGTTCACAAAGAGGGTTTTCATTAGTATTAACCTCATGTTTTAGGTGGGAAAACCAGGACAGCTAGGATTATGTAACCTGACCAAGGCCTCAGCATAAGAGCCAGGAAAAGAATTTGGGTCCCTAACTCCTAGTCCAATTTCCTTGTCCTCCTGCTCACCTTTATCCGTCTTTAACCAATAAATTCCTAGATTCAGTGATTTTCTTTGTCTTCTTGCCTTGTCACCACTTGCACTACATATTCACATGCACGATTAAAGAAACTATAGGGGGTTGTAGCTACAAAGTCAACGGCACCAAATTTTGAGCCCAGGGCAAGGAGCCTAGTGCACTAGTCTCTGCCCTGTTCTGCCTGATTTGTGCTGATCCAGGGACATACACCAGGCAAGAAACAGGTATGAAGGAATACCTAACAGTGGAGAGCTGCTGTAGCCATTCCAAGCAACTCTGTCTTTCAGCCTGGTGGTTACTGTTACAACTTGGAGCAGCCCTCTCCCAGGAGCTACAAGATTTGGGAGGTGCAAGAATAGTTGAAACTAATCTTCACGTCTACTAGTACCCAAGCTGAATTAAGCCCATAAGGGCTAGTCCCAAAGATCTGGTCCTGTGTGTAATGAAATATCATTATATAGGGTGAAAAACTGGCCCTGAGAAGTCAACTGGAATTTTGCCATTGATTTCAACGGGGCTAAGATTCCACCCACAAGCCTGAAATTTCAAGTGGAAACCACAGAGGATTAAATGCCTTGGTGAGAAATATGTGTGACAAATATGTGCATTAGAGGGCACAATAGGATAGAATTAAGAGCTTATCCTCATCATAAAGGCCACTGTGAAGGGAAGGAAAAAATGTGATAGAAACCCACTGGGGGAGAAGATAAGTGACCATAATAATAACAATATTATATTACTAAAACAAAGGTACAGCATATCATTAATACAGTGAGCTGCCCTTGTCCTTTATATTCATGGTTTTAAGGAAATTATACTGATCAATTCTATTCCTTTGCAACAATAGAAAACCATGAATTATATCCAGTTAAATTGTCCTCTGACATAAAAGGAAGGGAGAACCACATTTCCCAGCAATTCAGAATGCTGTTTATTTTTAAATGCTACACTTAGGGAGGCTTTTAACCTAAAGTTTATATGCAGATAGATATAGAAAGATGCAAAATAGTGGTGCTCCCTTCCGCTAATCATTTCCACTTTAATTAGACTACTAGAGGATTTACCTGGCACTTCTCGGGTCCTTAAGTCAATTAAATGTTTGGGTTTTTTAGAAAATAAAATGAAGATGTACATGCTTCATTTGAATCCTGGCTCTGGGGTGGGATTGGGGATGAGAGGTTCAGCATGCAGGCTGCCCTGGGAGAGAAGACTACCCCAGCCTTATCTCACCGTAGCAACTTGGGGACAGATGAAAAGCGCCTCTCCATGGCCCGCTGCAGCTCCAGTGGGTACAGCCGGGTGAGGAGTGCATATCCCCTGGCTGGGGCACATCCAGTTTGTCTGCCCCCTGTGCTCCCCGGACAGAGTGAGGAATGCAGCAAACTGTGTATTTTCCTCTCGCTTCCTGACAAAGGGGAACAGCCTGCAATGTTCCCATACAAATCAGGGTGGGCCTGCCCTCCCTAAAGGGCCCCTGGGGGGTGGTTGGCTCAGAAATGGGGCAGGCCTGGAGGGGGTTGAACCCCCCAGGCAGCACCTTTCACCTGACTGGTGATTTTGTCACTTTTCTATATGCTTTTATGAGTAGCAATCCCATTCCGGGCACATCCCATTTGCCTGGCACAACCAAATTCGTACATTGCTTAAAGATATGATAAGAAGAAGCTCTATTCAGAATTTGTTGGTCCTAGCTCTTACTGTTTAGGAGGCGTTCTTAAACAAATAGACACAGAGACAAACTCTCTCAAACATATAGAAGACTAGAAGATTTACCCAGCATTGCTCGAATCCTCAATTAATTTTTGTTTTACTCTCTCAAATATATAGTAGATATGTTGTGAGAATTGGCCTGCAGATGGTCCCCTACTTCAAAAAATATGATCCCTATTGCTTGGGTCCTTAACTAAATAATGTTTTTGTTTTCCTTCATTTAAATCATTGCTCTGAGGTTGGGCTGGGGGTGAGGGGTTCAGTATTCAGGCTGCCCTGGAAAGAAAGGACTACTCCAGCCCTCTCTCACCACAGCAGCTTGGGGCCAGGTGAGAAGCACCTCTCCATAGCCATTGCAGCTCCAGTGGGCACAGCTGGGGGAGGGTGCACGTTCCCTGGCTGGGACAGGTCCAGATTTGTCTGCCCCCTGCGCTCTCCAACCAACATAAGGAATGCAGCAAACTGTGCACTTTCCCCTCGCTCTCTGACCAAGGGGAACAGCCAGCAATGTCCCCATATGAACTGGGGGGGAGAGCTTCAGCCTCCCCCATTCTCTCTAAAGGGCACTTGGGGAGAGGGAGGCTTGGGGCTCAAAAGTCCTGGAAGGATTATGCCCCCTGCCAGCCTTCACCTGCCTTGTGATTTTATCTCTTTTTCTGTATGGTTTTATGAGACGCAATCCCATTCCTGGCACATCCCATTTGCCTGCCACAACCTTGCTGTAAGTCAGGGTGGGCAATAGAAAAAAGCAGAAGCCCGCGGCCAAGGTTAGTTCCTGGCAAGCTGCTGCCGCTATATTTACCTGCATAAACAACAAGAAGTCCTATGGCACCTTATAGACTAACAGATTTATTGGAGCATAAGCTTTTTGTGGGCAAAGACCCACTTCGTCAGACGCACAAAAGCTTATGCTCCAATAAATCTGTTAGTCTATAAGGTACCACAGGACTTCTCATTGTTTATGCAGATTCAGACTAACACGGCTACCCCTCTGATATATTTACCTGCGCATCTGAAGATATCAGTGATCGCAGCTCTCATTGGCCATAGAGCACTGTTCATAGCCAAAGGGAGCAGCGGGAAGTGGTACAGACTGGGACACTACTTCCTGTTGCCCCCATTATCCGCAAACAGCGATCCGTGGCCAATGAGAGGTGCTATCACCTGATGCCTGTGGAGGCACAGGTAAGTATAGAGGTGGGGACTCACCAGGGACTAACCTTTGCAGACCGGATCCAGCCCATGAGCCGGTATTTGCCCACCCTGCCATAAGTCAAGATAAGAGGAAGCTGCACACTGAATTTGGTGGTCCTAGCTCTGACCATTTAGGAAGAATTCTTGAACAAACAAACAGACAGGAACATAGATGCACACGCTCTCTCAAATATATAGTAGATACCTGTGACCGCGCTCATGAAACGATAAGTTCTTCCCCACGCCCTGGAGGCTAATGTCATACGGTCACCCCCTGGTGGCCGCCCTTCGTCCCTGACGGCCCCCTTGTCCCAAAGCCTGCAACGGCAGGCACGTCTTCAGTGTTGCTGTCAAAGTACCACACTCCCCGTGGAAACAGGGGAGGGGAAAGGGGGGCCTGGGCCCACCATCACTCACGGGCCCCAGCCCAGGGCCCTAAGGACTCGGATTCGCTATGATCCAGTCCGGCTGATGGGGCATCCCGCTGAAACTCGTCAGCCCACCAACCCTTCAGGGTTCCGCCCTGGGCTGTTTCCTTTCCCCCAAGGTTTGCCTCTGCCCCGGGGCTCACTTTCCCTTTGGACGACAGGATGTCTAGGGGGGACAGCTGCCGGTTGAGGCCTCCGGCTCTCTGATGCAGGGTCACCCGAGCTGCTCTAGGCCTCTCTCCCCGTACTCCTCAGGCATTGGCACTCCTCTCCGTGCACTCCCTGCTCCTCCTCCTCCTTTCCCCCCTTGGTATGGCGCTGGCATTTTCAAATGCCGCGCCGTTTCCGCCCCTCCCTGGAGGCGGGGCCTGTTCCTCCCGGCGTCACGGGGGGGCGGGGCCGTCGCTCACGCACTCCCTCTTCCCCCCCCTTGCGGGTTGCTATGGCGCCCGCGCCTCCCCGTGCTGCGCTGTTTCCGCCCCTTCCCTGGGGCGGGCTACCTCCTCCAGGCATCCAGGGGAAGGAGTCCCCATGTACTCCCTCTCTCTCCCTTCCGCACGCCTCCGGCGCCGCTCCCCATGCCGTCTGGCCAGGTCAACCGCCAAGTGGCGTGGGAGCAGCCGGCACACCACCGGGGCTCGTCCCTTCCGGTGCCGAACAGGGCCTGCTCTGCTGGGACTGCAGTGCGGGGTGAGGGCGCCCCGTCACAATACCACATATTGAAAATGTGTACGAAATGCCACTGCAACCCATATTTAGGATAGCTGAGAAGTGATGGGGCTTTCTCAGCTGAAGTCTCTTGGCCCTGGTCTACACTAGGGAGTTACTTTGAAATAAACTCCCTTATTTCTAAATAATAAACAAAGCATCCATACTACCAAGCCCGTTATTTCAAAATAATGGGCTGGTTATTTCAAAATCTGTACTCCTGCTTTCCTGGGGGAATAAGCTTATTTTGAAATAATTATTTTGGGAGTTATTATTTTGAATTTAGTTATTTTGAAATAATTTCCTAGTGTAGACTTGCCCTGAAAGAGCTCTTAATTCCTTTGAGGAGTGATACATTACCTGATCCAAAACCCAATGAAGTCAATAGGAGTCTTTCCATTCACTCCAGTGAACTTCGTGTCATGTCAAGACAACTCATTTACTTCATTTCATTAACCAATTTTGGCTTCTTCTGGGTCTTTCATATTGACAACAATTATTTGCAAATATGTATTAATCTTTGCAGTTAAAGCACTGTCATAAAGCTGGATAACACTGAAATAAGTAAAATATAAAAAGAGGGGAGCTTTTTTGGGGGGAGGGAGAAGAAGGAGGAATCCTGGCCCTTCTGATATCAATAGCAAAATTCCCATTGGCTTCAGTAGGCCCCAGGATTTCCACCCAGGGTTCCTGAGCAAGACTTGCAATTCCTTTCCAAAGCAGAATTTTAAGTTGGTGTGTTTTGGTGAGACCATCTTTAGATTTTCATAATGGTTAAAGTTTCTGAATGGAGAGCCAGCCTATGTACTTGAGGTTAAACTACAGCTCTGCACAAAACCATTTTTGAGATGCATTCTATTGCAAGATTCTTCAGCAAACACGGCTTGTGACTGGAAAAATGGGGTGTCTCCCCTGACACTGGCATGTTTTATAAAATCATGGAATCCTAGAGTCAATTGGATTCAATGATTTCCGTATTTTGGAGCAAATTCTGTTCCTATCTATGAGTGTGGAATGTACTACACAGAGAGAAATTGCCACAGTCACAAGCCTGATTTATCTCTAAAACTTGGTCAACCTTGCCACCTTGCTCTGTGGCGAGAAGAAATCTCACCCCAACCTAAGCTTTTAAAATCACACAGTCCTAAGCCGCTATGTGGATATCCTGAGGTCAACGGAAGAATTCTTCCATGAGCCCAGCAAGGAGGTAGATCTACTACAGCAGTGGAAAAATCCTTTCCATTCCTGTGGCAAGTGTCTACACTAGAGCACTATAGTGGCATAGCTGCAAGGCTGCAGCTGTGCTATGGTAGGCTTACATAAGAACATAAGAATGGCCATACTGGGTCAGACCAAAGTTCCATCTAGCCCAGTAGCCTGTCTGCCGACAGACGCCAGCACTAGGTGCCCCGGAGGGGGTGGACCGAAAACAATGATCAAGCAATTTGTCTCGTGCCATCTGTCTTCAGCCTCTGACAAACAGAGGCCAGGGACACCATTCCTACACCCTGGCTAATAGCCTTTTATAGATCTACCCTCCATGAATTTATCTAGCTTCTCTTTAAACTCTGTTATAGTTCTAGCCTTCACAGCCTCCTCTGGCAAGGAGTTCCACAGGTTGACTATGCGCTGTGTGAAGAAGAACTTTCGCTTATTAGTTTTAAACCTGCTACCCATTAATTTGATTTGGTGTCCTCTAGTCCTTATATTACGGGAACTAATGAATAACTTTTCTTTATTCACCCTCTCCACACCACTCATGATTTTATATACCGCTATCATATCTCCCCTCAGTCTCCTCTTTTCCAAACTGAAAAGTCCCAGTCGCTTTAGCCTCTCCTGATATGGGAACTGTTCCAAACCCCTGATCATTTTAGTTTCCCTTTTCTGAACCCTTTCCAAGGCCAAAATATCTTGTAGTGTAGCAGTACCTTTAATGTAGGGGACAGAGAATGCCGAGAGGACAATGGGGGGTTGCAAAACCCCACCCCATACACAGTGCACAGCAATATTTCTTTCTTCAGCTCCTGGGGTTCCCTCTCCTAGCTCTGTGGGAGGGGCTGTAGAAGGCTCACCTCCATTTTCCCAAACCAGGTATTTCAGGAAGCAGAGAAGGGGAAGGAACACAGCTGCCTTTGAGCTGCTGGGCTCATTCTGTTCCCTCCTTCCACTTCTGCTCCTATGAGAACAGCTTTGGCTCCTGAGCAGGCATAGGTGTGAAGAGTCTGCCTGTGTCCCACAGCAGCTCTGAGTGGTTGTCCAGGAAGCAGGGAAGTGGAGATAGCTCCAGATCAGAGAGGACTTTCCCCAGGCAGGGTTGTTATGTGCCCCCAGTCCTCAGTGCCCCCGCTGGAGCGGTAGAAATGTTATTTGTGAGTCTGTGACTCCTTCCAACCTGCCACACTTTAAACATGGACTTGAGTGCAGGGACAGGAGGTCAAGGGGTGCTAAATACATGACTTTGTCAATCCACTGGCCTAAAACTATGTATAAAGAAAGTTCCATGGGCCCACATTCTACTGACACCATTGAGCTGTAATAGCTGCTGCAATGGAACTGTGTCTCCCATCCCCCAGAGCAAGGGTGCTGACAGGCTCTGTGGGCCCCCGAGCAAGGTGGGCCTCTCTTTGACTATAAACCATAGTAAGAGGGGGGTCTAAAGAGATTAATTATGCCCAAACCAGTTCTTTTTTGCACAGGAAATATTGTAGACCCCTCTATACAAAGGGCTAGCATTTTAGCATCTAATTTATACTGAACTCTCAAAGAAACGGGATTGGTCATGTTTTGTCTGAATGTCTGATTATTTCACAGCATGTCATGGAAGCTGGTAATCCATGCTTATATCTACCAAAACCTTGTGTAACATTTGGTTGCATACAACAGTGAATTTTACACATATTTACACATATTTGTTTTATTTTTACAACTGCCTTCTATTAACCCAGGAACTCCACAGGCACTGGAAGACTTAAAAAGTAACATGAAATGATTGATCATTCTAAAAAGACCTGTTATTCTAACAGTCAATATTAATTGGAATGCTAGCTTCTTTTTTGCACTTTCCTAAGGTTTTTCATTTGAGAATCTCAGATACTATGGTAGTGAGTGCAGTATGAGGATCTAGATGGAATAGAATAATTACAAACATTAATAAACTTATACACTCCCCTGAGGTAGCTAAGGTACCTAAGTAGGTAACTATCTACTTTACCTTCTGTGCCTGGTTAAACCTAGCTGTGTGTATTTAAATAACAGTGTAAAATTCACTGTTGTATGCAACCAAATGTTACACAAGGTTTTGGTAGATATAAGTGAACTGTATGTAAGGGTTGCTCTTTCTGATACGCTGTTTCACATCCTGATTTTGTGCCACTGGGACACAATGATGATGAGTCAAAAAATCACATCACAGAGAAGGCCGAGCAGCTTGGTAGAAAGGATGGATATTAATAATATTATGGCAATATTATGGAGGCGAATACTCCAAGGCTGTGTCTACATTGGCAAGATTTTGCGCAAAAGCAGCTGCTTTTGCGCAAAATCTTGCCGCCTGTCTACACTGGCCGCGAGTATTTGCGCAAGAACACTGACGTTGTAATGTACAAAATCAGTGCTTCTTGCGCAAATGCTCTGATGCTCCTGCTCAGGGATAAGCCCTCTTGCGCAAGTATGCTTGCACAAGAGGCCAGTGTAGACAGTAACGTTAATTTCTTGCGAAGAAAGCCCGATGGCTAAAATGGCCATCGGAGCTTTCTTCTTGAAGAGAGCTCTACACTGGCATCGGATGCTTTTGCGCAAAAGCAAATCTTTTGCGCAAAGGCACATGCCAGTATAGACACTCTCTTGCACAAATACTTTTAACAGAAAAACTCTTCTGTTAAAAGTATTTGAGCAAAATCATGCCAGTGTAAACGCAGCCCAAGACTTAGTGAGAGGATGTAAGGGAAAAGGACAGGGAGAAGTTGAAGATGACATCTAATTATATATGTTTTATACCACCCTCATAAGTATGGTATTTAAATATCTGATGTGGTAGTGATTTTGAGAGCTAAGACCCTATGCGTGATAAATCCCACCGAGGAGAGGACTTGGAAAGAAAAGTGAAACATCCTGTTCTGGACCAATCTGACAATCTAGCCACAGCATAAGCGCAGCAACTTCAGTGGAGTTATACCCCAAATGAAGTTGGCCCATTGAAGATTGCTACCAGATAGCATCTGGAGAGCAAACTAAAGAGAGGGGGAGAAGTCAGCCATACAGAGGTAGTTATAAGTGTTATCTGCATAGAAATACTAGCTGAAATCACTGAGATGGATGAAATCACCTATAGAAAGTGCTAAAAGAAGTGAGAGGAGGGGACAAAGCAGAGTGCAGAGCATAGTATACCAACAAGGAGGGGAAGTTGGTAGGATGAAAAGCTACCAAATGAGACAGTGGTTAAAGTAGAGAGAACCAGAACAGAGCCACAACATTTGGAGAAGAAAGCAAGTGAAAAAAGAAATGATCAATAAGGTTGAAAGTTCGTTCACATAAAAAAAAATTGAAATCCCAAGATCTTTAAGGTGAAGAATAGACTGTCTCCTTCTAAATTAAAGATTCCTGGTCATATTTACATTACAATTTTCTGAGATGAAAACCAGTATGTTGACCTAATATCTACACAGCAACATTATTTTGAAATATCTAGCGTTATTTTGAAATAACGTCAAAATACTGTCAAGCTGGAGGACTTCTTACTTTGACTCCTGTAACCCTCATTGTACGAGGAGTAATGGAAGTCAGAGGAAGAGTGCTCTATTTTGAAATAAGTGCTGTGTAGACACTCCCAATTTTGAAATAAGCTATTTTGAAATAAGCTACACAATTGACACAGCTCAATTTGCGTAGCTTATTTCGAGTTCAGCCCTGCTGTACAGACGTACCCTTAGTTATCAGTCTGATCGCATTTAAAACAGCCAACGTGCTTCATTGCAAATCCCCAAACCAGAACTGACAAGGCAAACAATGACACACCATTAACTATAGTGACATGATTTTTTAATACAAAAATCTAATATCAGCCACAAGAGTCCTTCTTTTGCTCCCTTTGAAAAATGACAATCATATATTAGTCATGTTGGGAAAAGAAGAGCATTTCCTCTCTTCGACTGAGCATTATTTTGATTTTCTGTATGTTCGTAGGGTATCTGCCAGCTTTCTCTGCTCATTTTAGTTTAATCAGCTACATCAGAACTTAGAGAGAGAAAAAGGAGGAAAAATATTTCCAGCTAATATGTGCATTCTACTGCCCCACACCTTGTTTTAAATCCTTTGTAGGTTAAATTCTGATCTCAGTTATAGTGGTGTTCTCTTTCTGTCACTGTACACTTTGAAACTGAAGGAGGAGTGATTTTCATCCCCATAAGCACCAGCAGTGCCCAATGATCCAATATGGATTCTCCATGACTCCTTGAAAACATTTGAGCACTTTCCTTTATAATTTGCACACTGGAAAGTGCTGATCTCTCAGCTGTTTCAGTGTTATAAAGTGGAAGGTTCTGCTCTACTGTTTTAAATAATCAGGAGCTTAGAGGCAAAACATGAACCATTTGCAACCAGCTGATCCTTATTATTCTCTAAGGCAAAGGAAGAGTCTAAAGGACAGACACACTCGCTTACACAGAAATACAGAGAAGAAAAAAATCCCTGTGTTATGCATTTGCAAAAACTTACCGGTTGTCTCAGCCGGCAGAGCCAATTCTTCCAGAACAGTGCCTTGAACTGGCGAAAAGAATGCCCCATATGGCCGTGTCTGTTCACCATTCACTTCAAGAGTGCGTATTTAAAGACCTTTACGTGGGTATTTAAAAACTCTTAGTCACCTGATGAGGTTGGCTGACAGTAACTAGTTAATTCCAGCACAAATAAAAGGTGCGAGAGGTGTGTCTGCTTACGAAGAAAAGATTAGATTATGTTTCTGCCTTTTGTTCTGTGTTCATCGAGGAATCTCATCTTTCTATTTGCTGCTCAATGTGATGAACAATAAGGGGATGGTTTTATACAAATGCCTTCAGGATGTGTTAGTATGTGCTGGCTTTCTACTTTCCAGAAACAGACATAACTGCAAGCCATTACAACACACAGCAAACATGCAGCATTTAATATTTAAGTCTCCTTTCTATTTTCATAACTAGGGGTATGTCTACACTAGTTCGTTAGTTTGAGCTAGGTAGGCAAATGAGGGCAACCGGAGTTGCAAATGAAGCCTGGGATTTAAATATCCCGGGCTTCATTTGCATCTTCCCGGGTGCCGCCATTTTAAAATCCCCCTTAGTCCAAACTCCGTGCCCGCGGCTACACGCGGCAAGGAGTAGGTAGTTCGAATTAGAGACCCATGGAACAAGGAGGTAACAGTAGTTCGAATTAGGGTCTCTAATTCGAACTACCTACTCTGTGCCGCGTGTAGCCGTTGTGGAGTGAGGAGAAATTGCAGGATCTCCGCTCCAAGCGCTGCAACGACGAGATATATGAGCACATGGCCGAGTCCCTGGCGGAGTGTGGACACCCACCCCGGACCTTGGAACAGGTCCAGAGTGAGGTGAAAGAGCTCCGCCAAGGATACATCCAGGCCAGAAAGCACAGCTCGCCCTCAGGGGCAGGATCCTACACCAGCTCCTACTTCAATGAGATGCAGCAGATCCTGAGGGATGGGGAAATGTCTTCCTCACCTGTCGTGGTGGACTCCAGCCTCCAGACCCCCGTAGTCACCTGGCCGGAGGTCACGGTGGAGGAGGAGCAGGAGGACCAGGGCCAACCAGAGGAGGAGGAGGAGATGAAGACTGTGACCCTGTCCCTGGAGCCGGTGCCTGTGAGCCAGGACATCTCCCAAGCCTCATCAGATGCCGGGGAGGGATCTTCAGGTGAGTGGTCTTAGTTTGTCACAGACACAGGGGTGTGGGAAGCTGGTGCACGGAGAGCAGAGTTTGAGTGTCACTTGGGCTGCTAGGGCTGGACATCATGCTGCAGTTCGCGCGCATGGAACCATGTGCAGCATTAGTGTGCGGCAAGTGGACACAGCAGGCAGCCCCTGAGCATGGGTGGGATCCTGCTGCCAAGCTCAGAGGAGACCACACATGTCCTGCCACAAGGGGGCCCTTCTAGCACCTGCCACGGCTGGAAGCAGGCTAGCCACGAGGGTGCAGGCATGATCCCAGACACACTGAGGAGTGCCACACCCAGCACATGGGCATGCCTGCGTGTGTGAGGCAACACCTGCTCCTGCGGGCAGCACTATGAGTCGCAGGCGTGTGTGCGGACACCAGGGAGGGCCAGGCTGCTCCCGGATCCTCTGCCACCCATGATGGGATCCCATTGTGGCCGGACACTTCCCTTGCCTGCTTGTCTGTGGGCCGGGGGGTGGGAAGCGGGCAGCACAGTCCCGTGGGCACCTTGGGGCCCCTGTGAGGCATGGCCTACTGTGCAGGCCACACATGGCCTTGCTCCCAGGATATCCCCCCTCCTCTGCCCCAAGGACTGTTGGTCACTGCTCACAGAGGAGGGCACGGCCTCAGGTGTTCATGGATGACTGACCGCCTCTCCTCTTTGTGTTCTCCACAGCCGGGACTGAGGGGTGAGCCACACCACCTGAGCCAACCGCCAGAGTCTGGGAGACCCAAAGGCGCGCCAGGTTCCAGGAAGACCTCATACGCCAGTATGTCAGCGTCCTGCATGACATACAGCAGACCCTGGCACAGAAGATCTGCAAGGACTCTGAGTGGCAGAACCACTCATGGGAGCAGGTCATGCAGCGGTGATAGTATGTGTGCCATCATGTCGCACATACCTGCTGTCGCTGATCATGGCTTTCACCCTCCTGCCCCCCCTGCTATGTCCACTCCCCCTCCGTCTGCCCCCCATATGATGCCTCTGCTCCTTCCCCAGGTGATTCCCATGCCCTTGCCCTAGGTGATGCCCATGCCCACTTCCCCTGATCCCCTGCCATCCCTGACCCCACTCCAGCCCCCGACCACCTCCCTGTGGTCCCCGGACCTACCCAACCCCCATTCCAACAAGGTCCCCACACCCGAGGTGGCACATGTAGCCACCCTCCTCCCCCTGCAGGTTATGGTTTTCCCCTCCCCCTGCAGGTTATGATCCTCTCCCCCAGGTTATGATCCTCCTTCCCCCTGCCCACCTTTTCTTAATGTCAGATAAATACAGACTTCATTTTGTTGGAAACCAAACGTGTGTTTATTGAGAGGTCAGGGAAAGGGCGAAGGGAGGGGTTGTGATGAGGAAGGGATAGGCAAGCAAGCCAGAGGCCCCTGTTGGGAATGCCCTGGGGAGAGTTACTGGGGTGCTTGAGAGAACGTCTCCCTCAGGGACTCCCGGATGCACCCTAACCTGATGGGCCTGGTGGATGGCAGCTGTCCTCGGCTGCTGGAAGGCTCGCCTCTCACAGCCGGCGTCTGCCCCCCACTCTGGAAGGAAGGGCTCCCCCTCCCTCTCCACAAAGTTGTGGAAGACACAACATGCCGCAACCACCTCGGGGATGTTGTGCTCCCCCACATTGAGACGGGTCAGCAGGCACCTGAACCATGCCTTGAGGCGGCCGAAGGTGCACTCCACCTGAATTCGGCCACAGTTCAGGTGAGCATTAAATAGGTCCCTGCTGGGGTCCAGGTGACCGGTATAGGGTTTCATAAGCCATGGCAGGAGGGGGTAGGCTGTGCCCCGTGATACACAGTGGTATCTGCACATCCCCAATGGCAAGTTCACAGCAGGGGAAGAATGTGCCAGCCTCCAGCTTGCCACAGAGGCTTGAGTTTCTAAAGACACGGGCATCTTGTGTCCTGCCTGACCACCTGACAAAAATGTCCATGAATTGTCCACGGTGGTTGACCAGGGCCTGCAGCACCATAGAAAACTAGCCCTTCCTATTAATATACTGGGCTGCTTGATGTGCTGATGCTTGGCTCGGGATGTGGGTCCCATCTATGGCTCCTGCACAGTTCAGGAACCCCAGGGCGGCAAATCCGGCCACGATTGGGTCCAGGTCTCCCAGGCAGATGACCCTCCACAGCAGTATCGAGTTGATGGCCCTCACCACCTTCAGGAGACAAACAAACACACAAAACAGAGAATGAGAGAGGGAGTGCCTGAGCCCTTTGTAGGTGCCCATCCTCCTCTCCTCCCCTCCCCCCTCAAACGCCCTTGGAGCTACCCCCTATGAGGCTGCCCCCCCAGCAGCAGGGCTGTGTGAGGGCGGGACAGCACATCCCCCTGGGAATGGGGCTTCCCCCCCCCAATGCATCCCCCATACCTCCCAACCCCCCTTTCCCGAGGGTCCCCCTTTTCCAGGACTGTAGCCCCAGAGTGCCTTACCTCCATGAGGAGGGCCCCGATGGTGGACTTCCCCACGCCAAACCGGTTGCCCACTGACTGGTAACTGTCAGGGGTGGCGACCTTCCAGAGGACGATTGCGACCCGCTTCTCCAGGGGGATGGCATGCCGCAGGTAGGTGTTGCATCTCTGGAGGCAGGGCGAGCCAGACACAGCTCCAAAAAGGTGGCCTTCTGCATGCGGAAGTTTTGGAGCCACTGCTGGTCGGCCCACCGTTCCATGACCAGCCGGTCCCACCAGTCCAAACTGGTGTCGAGCCTCCAGAAACACCTCTCCACAGTGGGTTGCAGTTGCCAGAGTGTAGCTCCCACTCCCAGGGAGAGGGTCCCCAGAATGAGCCCAGGGTCAAGCTTGGTCAGGACCAGGAAGGCAGGTAGCACAAAGTGCTGCAAAAACTGCAGCATGGCCATGTGGGGCCATCGCTTGCCATGGGGCAGGTCCAGCTCCATGGCACCAAGAGAAAAGCTGTGGCATCCAAAAAAGCTGGGCAACCACAGCGGGCACTGCAAGAGCTTTGCTGTCCCTTGAAGAGATGGCAAGCACGCAGCAGAAGCAGAGAAACGGCTGTCCAGGGGGTCCCTTTAAGTGTGTGTCTCTTCAAGACTCTGGCACCAGCACTCAGAAGCAGCTGGTGACCTAAAGCCCTGCCTGAACATGAAGTGGATCCAAGTGGTGTTTTATGCGAGAGAGCGTCCAATTAGTCTGGACGCTCTCTTTCGAAAAAACACATTGCTTTTTCAATGCACTTTTGTGTGTGGATGCGCTCTTTCAGAAGAAGTTTTTTTGGAAGATATCTTCCAAAAAAAGCTTCTTCTGAAAGAAGCCTGCAGTCTAGACATAGCCCTAGCTATACGTCTCACCCCTATCACTCCTGGAGCCTGAAGGTATTGCTATTTCAACTGAACAAAGAATGATTTTGAGACTGCGTGTGTTATTTCAGGGACAAGAGGACAGAGAATGAGGGAGGTGCGAGAATAATATTCTGTAATAACACCAGGGAGAAAGCCATCACAAAGGTAAAAAATATTTTCAGCTATACTTATTTATTTATTTGTTTGTTTGTTTATTTCTGCTGGTTTTTTAAATATAGTTTTCTGCACAACCTAGTAATTTGTATATGAAGAATATGTAGCTGTAAACATCTAACACTAGGTATATACCATAGTCTGCTCTTTCAAATGAACTTGTTAAGACTGAATGTCAAACATTTACATTAGGGTATGTCTACACTGCCACCCTAGTTCGAACTAGGGTGGCTAATGTAGGCATTCAAACTTGCAAATGAAGCCCGGGATATTTAAATCCCGAGCTTCATTTGCAAGTTCGAATGCCTACATCAGTCACCCTAGTTCGAACTAGGGTGGCAGTGTAGACATACCCTTACATTGTCATAATCAAAATCATAACAAATTTAAAATTTAAAATTAAATGATTGCTTGAGCCCTGGCAGCTCTTTAATTAAAAATTTAGACACTTCCTATAACTAGTTAACAGATGAAGAGCATGATGCATTTACTAGGCCTATTTTTTTGTATGTTTTTTGTTTGTTTGTTTTTCAGGAGCATGAGAGCAGTGGAAGGAGAGGCAACAGAACTTAACAAGTTCTAAAAAAAATTAGGACATTTTAAACTTTTAAGTTTAATCTTTCCCATACTATAAAACAACAAAGAAGTACTGTATTAGCCATAGATATGGACCACTGATTTTAAAATGCCTGAACTTATTTCTGACGGAGAGAGAGAGAGAGAGAGATAAAGCATTAAAAATAAGGTTTGCCAGTTTGCCATATTTTACACTACATTTTCTCACCCCACATTCCCACAAAGATATTTTATTTGCACATGTGTTCAATTTGGTTTGCTTTAGCCACCACCTTATCATCCCTCAGTTCCCTCCACAGAACTTGCTTTGCCCCCTTTTGGAGGGGCATCTCCCTGCTGAGGCCATGGGACCAAAGGAGCTTGCTGTCCCTGCCAGGACTCCAGAGCCAGAGGAGTTCTTGTGCTCTCCCTCCTGGGCACTAGAGGAGCAATTTTGCTTTGCCTACTGGGGCCATGAGAGCCAAAGGAGCTCTTGCACTCTGTCCACTGAGGTTCTGGGGGCCAAAGGAGCTCTGTCAGCTCCTGCCAATTATTGCAGGGGAGGGACATGCATCTGCTTTCCCCCTTGTGCATGCCCCAGCTTCTGCTATGTGCAGAAAGTTACCATCAGAAAACATTTAAGTAGGTGACTGGAAAATAGTATTGAAACTGTCATCACAGACACCTGACCATCTACATCCATACCTATGTGACTGGGTTCATTTTACAAATCACCTGGACAAAGGAGGTATGTAGCCTATAGGGCTCACCTGCTTGCCTATATACATCTTTTCTGATAGATTTCTTATTTCCTTATTTTTTTATAATGTCTTTTATTATAATAGGTTTGTATTAAAGTAATTTGGCTATAATGTAAGGGAATTTGGGTGCATCTACACTGTGGCGCTAGCTCAAAATAAGTGACGCAATTTGAGCTATGCAACTTGTGTAGCTTATTTCAAGCTTATTTGGAAATAGACTGCTATTCCGACAAGTCCTTGTGGAATGAGATTTACCAGGACGTTAAAATAGCATGCCCGTTATTTCGACTGCATTTTGAAATAATGGGCATGCTGTAAAGACATGGAAAACACTATTTTGGGATACCTGGTGTATCCTGAAATAGTCCTGCAGTCTAGACATGCCCTTACAGGCCATATCCTATATGTTGAGCTAAGGCTAAGTTCGCATATATATTTCTAGGGGGCCTTTCACTCAGATAGCAAAGTTGACTCACATGTCTTTGGGACCTTTCACCTAGATAGATGGTGATGAGTTAACACATAAGGTCCACCTATGATCTGTTTAAGTAGGTTGGCATAGGGATTCTCCTAAATTCATATATTTGTAAATGTAAAAGAGTTTGTCCATATACATGATATGGATAAGTTCACATATTTGTAAATGTAAAAGAGTGTGAGAGTTGCATCTATATGTATCAGGGAAATAATAGCCATAGACATGAAGGAACACTCAAGGTCTTGACCATCAGACTAACTTGACATGCCTTGTGGGTGATTACTTGTCCCCCACCATTAAATCTCTAAATAAATAGACAGACAGACATATAGATGGATAAGCTTGATTTGGAATTTGTCAGGCAATGCATACTATTGTTTTGCAGAATCTAACTTGAAATTCAAAAGTTCATTGGGCAAACCACCATAATTTTAATGTAGAATTCTACCAATAATAGCTATATTAAAGTAACAATATTTATAGTATAAGTCCTCATCTTATGAAATAGGGTTATTGTTAATGGACCCTAACAAAGAGGCAGGGGTGTAATCAGTGGGTACTTTGTATTTCTTATATTCACTGCTACTGTAGACAAGCTCTGTTATATTCACTGCTTGGCATTATATTCTCCTTTGCATTAGATTCAGCAGTGATGCAAGAAAACTACAGGACTGTATTACATAAGTTATTAGTTTCATGAAGTGAGCCTAAAGCTTGAGGCCTATAAACTTTGGACAGATAAACTTTGTACTGACTAACAGCCCATTGAAAAACCCAAATATTTGGGACGCTGAAAATATAGGCATTAGTACATCTGCAGGTGTAATGTGTTTGAGACAGGCACTGTTTTGTGTGTACCACACTGAGAAAAGTTATTGAATAAATCATCATCGTGTCTGATGAGACTGACCAAGTAGAAGACTCCAATGGAGAGGTGAATTAGCCAATATGCTGGAAATAGCCAATTTTGCATAGTAACTATTAAAAAAGGTACTAATATGATCCTTGGAGTATCCTGCCACAGACTCAAATTTGTTTTCCTCCAAAGTAACCTACATTTTTGAGAAATCAAGTGATTTCTCCTATTCCCACTTCTAAAAACATCACTATCATCCAACCAGACCCAGCCTATCAGGATTTAACTATCCAGAGTACATCCATCCACCCTTTTTTGTCTATATTCCACCACTAGAATTATAATTAAGTCATTGTTGGCATGAACGAGACCCACCTCATAGAAATTATTAATGTTATGGATAAAGCCAAACAAGCTGTTACCTAATTAATGAATGAGTGCAATGAGTCAACAATCTCTGCCATGGACATTGAAGTAAAAGAATTGGCTATTGCACAAGGAATTACAGTAGGCACTATTTTCATTATGTTAGGATACATGTAGTGTAAATACAATGGATACAAGCAAAGACAGCAAAGATCTAGACAGCAAGTCGGCATACCTTTTTAAACTTAAAAGGACAACAAAACTTGCACGGAACTGAAATAACCAGTTAGGATGGGGACAACAAATGTGATACTTAATCAGAAAAGGTCCATGACAACAAATAAATGTATATAATAATAAGTTGCAATAAACAATATACTAACATACAGAAAAAATACACACCAACATTACATGCCCCCCCTTGATGGGGTAATTTGTAAAATAATTGCAAAATGTTGGTCAGGCATTTGTGGGGCCAGTTTCAATGCCATTTTCCACAGCTTGGGATGCAGAAAGAGTATCATAAAGATGATACTGTAGGTCCTGTTGCTTTCCTGAAGTGGGCAACATATGTATACATATGCATCACCATCAAGATGAGGAAATACAAATGAGGAAAAGGTGGGGAAAGCCCCTATTGAATATGCATCAAACGTAACAGCAGCAACATAGTATATTATAAAAAGTGGCATGCCAGCTTTGGGGCAGTAGGAGAAGGAGATGTAGCCCTTGGGAGGTGTCAGAATGATGGCCACTAGTGATAATGGGACTGATCACTGTGATGGGGAAGATGATGGCTAACACTTCAGGTTGTTCTACATGTGATGGTGTGAGTATATGGAAGTGCAGATGTACATTCTGTAATATCTATTTTATTAAATTGGAGGGTTTGTTTACTGTGCTAAATATATTAAAACCCCACATTTGTAAACATAAGAGTTATTATAATGTGAGTGGTAAAATTGTGCACATTGGATTTCCCAATAATATAATAATTTGAATAATTCTGGGTCTGTCAGAGGACAAGAACCTGTCAACCCTCTAAGTGATAACTGGGGATTTCTAAGTAATCTATATAATTCATTCATAATCTAGAGATCAGGCAACACTGACAACATGGTGGGATCATTGCTAATGATGGGCTAAGAATTGCACATGGAGCTACCCTATTTATTATTGTTATCCTTCACTCCCTTCTTGCCCACATACATCCTTTACTTCCTTGTCACATTCTTTTGTTACATCTTTTAAGTTCTTTAGGGTTTAGATTATTTATGTTTGTATAGAGTTTAGAATAAACAGGTTCTGACTTGCTGAGGGCGGTAGACCTAACACAATATAAATATTAATATTTGTCAAGGGTTTGGTCACATGTCTCTTACTCTCTTGTTTGAGTAATTTATCTCTGTGCTAAGGGGCTTTGCTCATGATGTGGGGAAGGGTCACGGAAGTGCTTTACTTCTCCAGAAAAGTCCAGAAATCATATTTGTGCTGCCTACTAGAGTCTTGCATAAATCTATTTCTTAATCCCAATCCTGTCCCATTCCCACATTCTTTGTCCAATTTTTATCTTGCTCTGGCTGTTATGGCCGAGGGATATACATTCAACAAACAGTTCAGGAGCAGATCTTGCAGGGCAGGATGGAAGTGGATTAAATACAATCCTCCCACGCTGCAAACATGCAGACACTAGTCAGCAGCCATCACCCTCTGACCGTCCAGCTCTGAAGGCAGTTACTGCTTGCAGCAGCACAAAGGTAAGGATAGCATGATACCCCATAATAGTGGGAAAATAATAAAAATCCAACAAATAATGGAGGAGCAGGTGGAACCGGGGCTGAGCAATGCACAGTGGGATGGTAGTGGAATTAAAAAATAGTCCCATGCAGGGCACTAGTAGGCAGCACAAATATGTTTGCTAGACTTTTCTGGACAAGTAAAGCACTTCCCCAACCCTTCCCCACACCATGAGCAAAGCCTCTTAGCACAGATATTGTTAATTAAACAAAAGAGGCAGAGACATGTGACCAAACCCTTGACAAAAATATTAGTACTTACATTGTGTTAGTGCCTACAGTCCTCAGCAAGTCAGGGTCCAATTATTCTAGGTTCTATACACAGGGACAAAAGAATGAAGAAACCATGGCTATCGAAAGAGTGTTGAAGTGGATATTGGAGAGTTGTCAGCAACAGGCAGCCCACCAGCAACAGCAGCAGGCATAGTTGTTACAACAAATGGCTATGCAGTAGCAAAAACAGCTTGCCCAGCCACAAGAACAGCAATAACAGATTACAGATTTTACCTCTAAAATCCGTAATTCTCTGGTCTGGCAACATCCGTGGTCCAGCATGACCACAGATGTTCTAGGATCAGAGAGTCCCAGTGTGCTGCAGAGGGGTTGGGGGCTCAGCAGCTGGCATGCAGCTCAGTTGGGCTGCAAGGGTGCAAGAGCCGGCACGTGGCTCATCTGGTCTGCAGGGGTTCCCCCTGGTGAGGGGCAGCAGGAGGAGCAGGCAGCAGGAGGCCTGAAATGACCTTCCCTGGTCTTGAAAAATTCTTCATACGGGACCAGTCAGGTCCTGAGGGTGCCAGACCAGGGAGGTCTAATGTGTATTTGCAAACTAGTGGCCAAGCACCAGGTGCAGCCAGAACAACTAGTCCATCAGAGCACCACACTCCTCCGTCTGCACAGGGCATCTAACACTGCCATTCCAGGACTGATAGGAGACAACTCTCATTGGGCTACTCATACAGTTCATGAAGATGGGGCCCAGGGACGACCCAGATACTTTCTTAGTCATCTTCAAACAAATACACTGGCCACCAGAATGTTTGGACTACTTTGGTAGCACCATATTGAACCAGTCTAGCACAAGGAGCATATCACAGTCTGGATCCCATCAAAATGCAGGTGAAAGCGGCCATGCTAGATGACACAGGCATCAACCCTGAGATGTTCCAACCGGAGTTTTCCTTAAAAGAAGTGTCCATCTAAACCCTGACCTCAAGTGGTACCCAGCCTTTGAGACACTGCTGACATTAACTCAACCGCAAGAAGCTAATAGGGATGCAAGTAGCCAAGATAGTTGGACTGCTAGAGCAATTCACCCAAGTCTCTGTTTCACTTTTATTTGTATAGCATGGATCCTAAACATTCCCCAGAGAAAATGTATAAGCCTGAGTGAATGCCTTTTACTCTCTTTTCCAGTGTCAGTAAATATTATATTAATATTTGCAATGAGAGCATAACTATTTCTAGTTGACTCATAGTTTTGTGTAGCATCTTAAAACTGAGCTATGTGTGGATAATATGCATTTTGGTGTGTTTGCTAGCTTGAGTTGTTTGTTAGAAAAGATGATACATGTCCTCAAAGGGTAGTATTAATTTCTTTGTATTTGATTTCATATTCAATAAACATTATAAGCAATGCTCCTTGTTAATTATCCCTTGTTTTAATATATTTTCTTCCACACTTATGGAACTGTTTAAAATATATATTTATATCTAGATTTTTTGTTTGTACTGGTGGTGCATATCCACACAGTACCTCAATATTGGTGTTGCACATAAGAAATTTCAACCTGACCAAAAGAAAATTTAACCTGCCCAAGAATGGAAAATGTTAGAGGGAACACTGCCTAGGAAGCCCAGAAAGTTTTGTTAATAGTTCTGCACTCCCCAGAACTGGAACTGGGACCTAAAGTGGTGGCCCCACCAGACTCAATTCTCATATCAATAGGGCCAAATGACAGGCCAAAGCCACAGGCACTGTCCCACGCCTTCCCTGGTATTCTCAACATGCTCAGGGAGGACAAGCCTGACCAATCATGACATTGTCACCACTCTGGGTCAGAAGATATGGGCACCTTTGCTAAACAGAATGTAGAAGGTGGTTCATGAAGAACTTGAGGTAATGCTAGACAAGGGATTGCTGAAAATTCCTAGAGAGTGAAGGACCCATCATCCTACTACCCAACCTTGTACCCTGGGTAGATTAGCAACTAGAAAAACTGGGGAATGCCAAATATATATCCACCCCAGTCCTAATTAAGGGATATTTGGAATTTTTCCTGACAAAAGAATCTAGGGAGAGGACAGATTCTTCTTCACTCTATGGCTTCTACCAGTTTGTGACCTGTTTGGCCTGCATAGAGCCATTGCCACCTTCCAGAGACTGAAGCTACTAAAGTGATCAGTCATTATGACTACATGGCCAGTACACTATTTAAAATATTCAAGGTGGCTTACAAAAGTTTTTAAAACACAATAAATAAATGTATAGAAAGTAAAATACAAGACCCCAAAGTGGGGGGGAACATAAAACCTGGTGCATACACACACACACACACACACATGCACCTCTAAATACCAAGTAAAAGGACAGGTAAAAAGGATGGCCTTGGCTGGCGCTGAAACAATGTCAATGTTGGAGCCAGGCAAATGTCCTGGGGGAGAGAATTCCATAGCCTAGGGGACAAAGGCTGAGAAGGCCCTGCTCCGCGTAGATATCAACCTTATCTCCATAAGTGAAGAAACACAGAGCAGAGTCTCCCCAGCTGACCTCAATCCCTGGGCAGGTTCACACAGGAGAGACGGTTCTTCAAATACCCTGATCCCAACCCATTTAAGGCTTTATAAGTCATAACCAAGACCTTGAATTGTGCCCGGAAACATACTGGAAGCCAGTGCAGCCGCCGGAGCAGGATTAAATGCTATCTAGCTCTTTATCTGGGGCAAAGAGAAGTGACCTGCCATGGATACACTACCGAATAGGGACAGTTACACCTCTCCTATGGACAAGGTTTTATAACTGAGGGATTACCCAGCCCCCTCAACCAAAAACAAGTACAACGATTTCTTGGATTGAATTGCTTTGTACCAAATTTCACCACAGAAGCTGCCTATTCCCTTCTCTCTGATATCATAAGAGGGACACAGCCACAGGGGATGTAATGGTCAGAAGAGTGTGAAAGAGCCTTCCAGGCCTTGAAGGACCATCTCAGCCAGAGACCTATCACCCCAATTTTGCAAACAGTTCATTCTCCAGATGGATGCTTCTCAGTTGGGTCTTGGGGCCATGTTGTTCCAGGAAGAGGATGGCCAGGAATATCCGAAACTGTGCTTAGGCCAGTTCCCTTGAGAAAGTCAGTGATTGAAGCTGTTCCCTTGAGAAATTCAGTGATTGAAAAGGAAGCACTGGTAATACAGTTGGAGGGACTGTTGGAGGGACTGAGACAACAGTAGGAAGTGACTCAGGGAGCATTCTTAGGGATATCGTGCCCCAAGTACTTTATAAGGATTATGGCTTTAAAAGGCTGTTAAGTGGGCCTTCCCTTGGGCAGCACTGCCCTGAGCTCTTGCAACTACGTAAGGCAGCCTTTGAACTCTAACAAAGAGGATGCTACACCTGAACTGTAGCTGCTAGGAGAAGTAGTCTTTAGTCTTGCACTAGTGGGAGACACTATTTTAAGCTATAACAGGCAGAGAACTCGACCCATGGACTCTTGATACTGGGAATCACACCTCAGAGTACTACCACTAGGCAGTCTGCTGGCCCAGAACACATAGTCAACCCCTGACAACATTAATTAAATTTATACTTACGTCCAAAGAATATATGTGTGTGACAAATTATTATAATTAACTAATGGTCAAGTTATTTGTGGTACTGTAAAAATGTTAGAATTATAAATAGTATACCTAAAAGAAGCAAATGCAAAGGAGATGTCTGTATTAAAAAATAAGCAAAGGTTCTCTGTAGAAAACAAGTCTGATTTGAATTCATTCAGCAAGACATTTAAGTCATATTGCTGCTACCCTAAGGGCCTTTTAGGTTGAACTTGATTTCATCAGCTCAACATAAGGTCAGGCAGTATATTGTGCATTAAAGAACCTTATGAATAAGTTGAAACTGCATGTTAAAGGAACTCAAAAGGTTAAACCAGAGAAACATTACTCATGTGCTAAATATGTTGCATAGCTCAAAAGCCAAGTTAGTGAAGTGACTACAATGAATTGGAGCATTCTAGAAACACTAGGTCATTTACAGGTCAGGAGAAGATGATGATATGTTTCATTTAATGCTGCCTTTATAACTTTTTGGAATGGGAAAATAAAACCTTGAGAATCAAATCTTTAGGCTGAATGAAGACAAAGAGGGATCTGCTCAAGCTCTTGCTAGTCGCTGTTTAACTGTCCTATTTAGTCTAGGCTAGAAAAGTGCATTGTTAGAATGTGTAACATATTCTAACCAATATGTTCTAAAGTCCAATATGGACATGGCAATGACTTCCCTAAAAAAAAAATGGCATCCCTCTGAGTTTTAAATAAAACTAGCTTAGCCCATTACAGATAGGGTACCTTTTCTTCACCTATTAGTTAGAATGTGTTAGCTAACACACTTTCAAATCTGAGTCCATACAAAGGCCAATACTCACAAATGCTGTTTGGTGGATAGGAATAAGGTCTAACAATTTGGCTATGTCTAGACTATATGGAAGATTCGAAAGAGGATATGTAAATTCTGTGGGAATTTGCATATCTTCTTCTGATCTCACTTTTGAAAGTAGTCGGGACGCGGCTTTCTCGGCAACCCCCCCTTTTTTGAAAAGCCACGTAAACCTCATTTTTTGAGAAGCATATCCTCTTTCGAGGACTGGGGCTCTGGAGAGTTAGGCTGTCTTCCTAGCTCTATCAACAACTTGATGTTTAACTTTGGGTGAGTCTCCTAAATTTGTAAAATGGGGATAACTATGAGGTGGGTAGGTCTTATTAAGGGCTTTAAGTAAGAAATGTGCAATCATTTAGTAAAAGATTATATGGGCATGAGAAGAATTACTACTACATCAGCACCAGTGTTGTCTGTAAGATGTACAATCGTTCAGCGCAGGAGAGATTTGAATGCCACTCAGCTGCTTAGCAGAGCACCCACAGCTAGGTTTTTTTGTTTTTACTGGTGGTGCACATTTACACATGCCTTGTTGCACATAAAACATTTATTCTGCACATGGGTGGAAAAAAAATCACACATGGATGAAAAAGATTAGAGGGAACACTGAGAAGCACTAATAATTGAGATATGTTCAACCAGATGTTGTACATCATCACCCCGCCCCCCTTCCTGTCCCACCGGCGCTCAGCTGGGCCCCGGCAGGGGGGCAAGCGCCGGCAAGCGGCCCTTTGGAGTCCGGCTGCGGCCAGTGGCTGCACCGCCCCCCCCGCCAGGTCTGCTTCCCGCCCCCCTCCTCCTGTCCAGCCCCACAGCCCCCGGACACCTCCCCACCAGCACTGCTTCCTCCCCTTCCTCCGGGCCCCCATCCTCCCCTACAGCCCCAATCCCTCCCCAGCTCTGCTTTCCACCCCCTTCCGGCCAGCCCTGCCCCCTTCCCCTCCTGCATGGTGCCCCGCCCCCCTTCTCCTCCCTCCCCCTCCGTGGCGCGCTGCGCCACTCCCAGCTGAGCGGCACTCCCGCTGGGCACCACGCAAGGAAGAGGAAGGGGACGGGGCTGGCCGGAAGGGGGGTGGAAAGCAGAGCTGGGGGGGGACCGGGGGCTGTGGGGCTGGAGCCACGGAGCGAGGGGAAGGGAGGCGGGGCGCTGACGTACACGGCCAGGGGGCGTGGCCGTGTACGTCAGCGTTACAGACGCACAGACACTGAGCTACTATATATATGATAGTAGTAGTAACTATTTACATTTCAAACCAGAGTTCTGCAGGAGCTGGCAGGCTTGCAAGCAATCTGCGGCAACTTTTCTTGGTGACACTCGCCTACCTTTGCAAAAAGAATGAAGGGGGGGAAATGTTGCCAGTTGAAGAAGGGCAAGGTGAAATAATGGGTTTTTTAGATGGGGCTGTATTCCTAGGTTAAATAAACAAAACACACCCTGATTCCCACAATAGAAACAGTGGTTCATTTGAACTTCTGGTCAGTTCTAGGAGTGTTCCTGCTTATAATTTGAAAGGTTGATAATAGGCTGTTGAAAACTTTAGCACAGAGACATATTCATAACTGACAAGGAGCATCTGGAATCAGGTTTCAGTGTAGTGCCAAACTGGCTTTGTCTGACTCTTTCGGCTGCTCCTTTTCCCGTAGCACTCTAGTAGAATCACCACCCTCCCCCCCCATCAATGCTAGTGCTGCTTCTATAGTTGCACTGGGAGAGTTTCAGATTTAACATTGTTCTGTTCAGTGACCTCTTTTCTCTCCATTACACAGTAGCCATCTGACTTTATTTTAGCTGTTGTTTAATTCACTAGTCTCTTTCTGTGTGCTATGGTCTTTTATTAAAGAAAAGTATATGACTGAGTTGGAGGTATTTTGGCTTTTCATTATTACAGAAAATGAAAAGGAAGGGAAGGGACTTTCAGTTTAATAGAAAATATGTCACAATCATTGGGCCCTAAAGACTGAGACCCTTCGCACAAAAGAGAATAGCCACATTTCACATGAAATAGTACAAGTTCTGTGATTTGTGTATTTGATGGTGGTATGCATGCCTCATGGTTATGAGCTTACTGCATATAGTCCTGGACATGCAGCAGTGGGAATGGAATTGACTATTGATAGACAAATCGCAAAACATTCACTTCAGTGCCCTGCACTGAGATTGTCACTGGAAATAAACCACATGACCCTTACATATGTTGGTGGGATGTATTCTGATCCTGACGGGATTACAGAGGAAATTGTTTTCTATGCAAAACATAATTAACCAGAAGAATTTACTGCCACACAATATTACTGAGACAATGAGTTTAGGAAGGCCTATAAGAAAGACTACACATTACATTTTTTGAGGAGTAACATTAGTTCGAACCAAGGGTTTTGGTTCGAACTAACGCGTCCCGGCGCGCACTTTCGCTTCCGAAACAGCTGTTGATCGGAGTAACGCGCCGGCGAGATCATGCTAATGAAGCGCGGGATATTTAAATCCCAGCTTCATTGACTATTTCAAATGCCTACATTTGCATCCCTAGTTCAAACTAGGGTGCAAGTGTAGACATATCCTTTGATATTAACTTACAGTTTCAAGGACCAAGAAGTAGTGAAAAGAAACAAACACCTTATTCAGGAAAAGAATGTGTGGCATTAAAAGCCAGAATATAGACAAAAAACGATAAAATATGAAGACACTAACATAATGAATAGTAAACTAAAGCTAATTGACCTTGTCTCAGCCATAAAATTTTTATATATTTACATCACTTCTATTTAAAAATATTAATGCAATAGAAATCCCACAATCATAAAACAAGAGAAAAGTTAATACCAGCCCTGAGTATGGCCACAGTTCTCAAATTAATTAAACACCTAAATGCTTAAATCCCTTTTGAAAATGAATGTTAGTATCTTAAATCAG
Organism: Rafetus swinhoei; assembly: GCA_019425775.1. Taxonomy (NCBI): domain Eukaryota; kingdom Metazoa; phylum Chordata; order Testudines; family Trionychidae; genus Rafetus; species Rafetus swinhoei. The sequence goes on from CM033424.1 coordinate 159,083,980, forward strand.
TTAGGGTATGTCTACACATCAGTGTTATTAGAGAATAACTGGGGTTATTCTGAAATAACATAGTACGTGATTACACTACAAGCCTTTATTTTGAAATAATGGCGAGCTGGAGGACTTCTTATTCCGTCTCCTGTAACCCTCATTTTACAAGAAGTAAGGGAAGTTGAAAGAAGAGTGCTCTTCCTTCGACTTCCTGCTGTGTAGACAGCGTCAAAAAACAATTAAGCTATTTCAACTTAAGCTATACAATTGACGTAGTTCAAGTTGCGTAGCTTCATTCGACTTTTGCCCTGCTGTGTATACATACCCTTAGGCACTACAATTCTAAGCACAAAAATTCCTAAATAGATTTAAAAATCTGGTCCTTAATAATTTTAGAAAATGGGAATTGGCAACCTCATTCACTTAGAAACTTTTGTAAACGTTAGAATCAGTCAATAAATCACTTCCCCAAAATTTGGGCTGCTTGCCTAGATACACAATTTGCATCTTGACTGTGCTTTTCATGGTACTCGTCATGTTTGTAAACCACAATAGGTGCCAGCTAAGCCTGAGACAAGTGTATAAACTCTTTGCATGCTCATTTCACCAAAAGAAGACTTCTTTTGAATGGTAATGTCCAAAAAAACAACAAAAAAGGAAGCTTCTAGAACCCACAATCCCATTCTCTTAAGTTCAAGAGACTGGAATACAAATCAGCTAGCACGACACTTGCACTGTTCTGGACAGGACTAAATGTTCTTTTATCTTTTCCCTGACACGGTTGTCCTTGCTATATCATTCCATGCAGGTGACTCTGTCAATAGCTTCTTAACATTTCAATTCAAGGACCAACCAGACACTGACACAGCAAGCAAAACAAAGAGCTCTCTGAAGTTGAGTGCTGAAGACAGCTGGAGAATATATGTTTGCTTGAAGCACAGTTTAAACCAGGTTGGGTGAAGTAGTGACACTCATATGGAAAATTTGGGTGGGGCAATTTAAAGTGGACAAGCAGGGCTGAAAGAACTTGTGGGGGATGGGGGGAATGAGGAGGTTAGTGATGCAGATGCAGGAGCTGGGAGGAAAACCAAAGGAAAATTGTCAGAAGGAAACTGAATATGTGGGGGAGCGAGCCAGGTAGGTAAATACAGGAGAAGCTGAAGATAGGAGTGAGGAAGCAGGGAGAAAGTGTAGGGAGCAAACTGACTAGGATGGGGAGAAGAGAAGGAAAGAAAATGTCTGGGAATGAGATAATGGCGGCTCCCCCACTCTGGGACTTAAGACATAGTAAGTGGAATCCCCTGACAGAGCCTGCATGGGGAGCATGGGGGAGGGTCTGGAAGAGGGGATGCTTTTTTTGAGATGGGGTCAGGAGAGCAACAGAGGCCAAGCTGGAAGGTTTCATTCTCCCTTCCTCATTGTCTGGATTGCAGGCAGTTGGAGAGAGGGAAGGATTGCTATTTTGTAGGAGTGAGTATTGTGCCCTCCCCTTCTCCCCTCACACTGGGGTTTGGTTTGTGACCAGCCAAGTCAAAAAGGGACTCTGATGGATCCCATCAACGCTGTCAACTAGGCCGTTAAAAGTCTGGTCAGCGGCACAGCAGAACCAGGACTAAGAGAGGCCTAGGGCTAAGAAGGCTCCCTACCTGCCCTAACTCTGTGAGGCTCTCAGAAGCGGCCACTGGACTCCTGTGGCCCCTAGCTACAGCAAGGATCTGTGCCTCTCACCTACTGACACTGCCCTCACAGCTCCCATTTGGCCAGGAACTGCAACTGTGCCAATACCCTGATGGAGCAAGGGTAGGATATGCATGGAGACTCCCTGTGCATAGGGGCTGCAGGGACCTAGCAGCCCCTTCCTGAGAGACACAGTAAGTGCTGCCTGCACCATGCGCTGCCTACCTCCTCCTGCACCCCAACTTCCTGCACCAGCCCTCAGCCCCCTGCTGTACCCCAAACTTCTCATTCCTGCCCCCCAGAGCTCACATCCTGAACCAGAGCCTTCACCCACCCCTCACTCCAAGCCCCCTGCCACAGCCTACAGCCCGCCCCACACCTTGAATCCCTAATTTTTGATCCTACAAAGAACCCACATCCCCATCTGGAGCCTTCACCCCCAAACACACACTCTAACTCCCTGCCTCAGCCCAGAGCCCCCTCCTGCACCCCAAACCACTCAACCCTGGCCCCACCCCAGAACCTGCATCCCCAACCAGAGTCCTCACTCTCTTCCTACACCCCAAGTCCTATCCCAACCCAGTGAAAGTGAGTGAGGGTGGGAGAGAGCGAGCAACAGAGGGAGGGGGCCTCAGAGAAGGGCAGGGCAGGATAGGACCCCAGGGGAAGCGGTAGGCCAAGGGTGTTCAGTTTTGTGCAATTAGAAATTTGGCAACCCCTTACTGAGCTGTCCTCTTCATCTTGGTTGCTGGCAACAGGGAGTGGGTGTGCTGTTTTGTAGTGGGGGCTCAGGGACAGCCCCTCCCCAGGGCACTGACCTGTCCCCTTCCCCTCGTCCATTATCCATGCTAGGAGCCATGCCTGTCCTTCATTGCAGGCTGCAGTGGTGCTCTGACCCTTCCCAGCCATGTATCCCTCCTTATGATGGAACATGAAGCTGCCAGTGGGAGCAGTCACAGCCTGTCCTTGGCAAACAGGCTTGCTCCCCTGCCAAGCCCAGGGCTCCCCTGCCACATTCTTGCCAATTCTGCCCCCCACACACACACACCAACTTCCCTTCCATCTCATTCATTACCTCACTTTTTTCTGTGCTATCATCTCATGTGATATTTGTTGCTTTGTTTACATTGTTTATTCAATCTAATCCCTTATCCTGATCTGCCACTGACTTGACCCTGGTGTTGACTTTTACACCTAAGTAGGTGTGAAATGCTACCAAACCAGAATTCTTCACTCACTCATAGTGACTGGCTGACTACACAAAGAGCAAAGTAGTGGAAAATAGTACCCCTCCCAAATACCTTTCTATCTGTTGAAATGTTCACCCAACAGAATGTTCTGTTACCTTTACCCTGACTTCCCTATCCTTTGTCTCTCTTGTTCTCTGTCTTATTGGTTCCCAAGGAACCCACCCTCTGTCCTCTCAGCCACTCCCATCCCATTAATCTTTTGTCTTCCACAGAGCTGTCCTATCCATTGGACCGTTTGGGAAAGCTGCACCAGACCCAACACTTTGGGGGACCCCATAGGCTCACAATAGCTTAGGAGACCAGTGGGAAACCTGGTGCTGGAAGCAGTGGTCAGGCCCCCAGCACTCACCATGGCAGTGGGAAGCAGAGTGACCCAGCCCCAATCTGCTCCCCTTCACCATATCCCAGCCAGGTAGCTCTGCTTCACTGCACCAATAGGAAGCAGAGCAACCTTGCCCCAGCCTGCTCTGCTCCCCCAAGTGACATAGCTGGGAGACAGCTGAATGGAGTTGGCTGGGTCTGTGTCTCTCTGCTTCCCATCACCGTGGTAAGTGTGGGTGGGGGCTGACCCCTGCTGCTGGTGCTAGCCTACATGCACACACACACACGCATACCAGTAGTCCCTTATGTCATGTTGCTCAGGGAAGGGGGCTTGGCGAAGGGATGGAATGGTGGCATGGGTGGGAGAAGCAGGGGCAAGAAGAGGTGAAGTGGGGGTGGGGCTTTGGAAAAGGGTGAAGTGAGAGTGGGGAGAGGGCAGAGTAGGGCTGGGAAGAGGTGGGGTGGGTCCTGGGGCAAAGAGGGAGATTTCCCCAGACTCCACCACCCGTAGGGACAACACTGATCTTCCAAGCCCCTGCCAATCAGCTGATCTGCTGACATCCCCCCTCACTACTTCTGGTCCTCTATGTCAGCCCTTCTACCAGCCAGTCGTGCCTCTGCCTCCTCCAGCATGTAGATTCTGTGCCTCCTTGCTGGATGGAGTATCTGCTATTATTGTGTTAAGGGTGTGGCGGCAGAGACCATCCTCCATTTTGAAAGGAGGGTTGCGGACTGCAGAGGGCTAAACAAACTGGAGCTGCCATGGCGTACATCAGGGTCTTGCTGCTGGGGTAATATTAAAGTAAAACATTAACTTCAGTGTTAACTACAAACTCCCCAGGCCTTTAAGAACAATACATCTCCCCATTGATATTGATATGCAACTGCAACAAACTGATATAGCATGTGATAGAGAATGTGGAAGCCTAAGGAATGGATCTATTAAAAGGGTAGTTTAAAAATAAAAGTTTGTTGAGTACATTAAATTCCTTCATTGAGTCTGAGAAGGAAAATGTATGTTGTTGAAAGGAACAATGTGGAATGTGTATGCAACTGACCGAACGTGACCTTGCATTTGTGTGAGAGATAGTGAACCTACTGAAACCAGCCTGATCTAGCTTTTCTGCTTCAAGGATGAGACTAATACTCATGTAACTAAGTTTATCTATGCATATTGAGATGGGGGGCTCCGAGCATTAAGCCAATCATAACGCTGTTACTAGCTTATGTAATGTCTATTTCTTTTTATGTGTAATCATGGATATATAAGGTTACTGCAGACATTTGATTTTTGAAGTCTTTCTTTTGAAACTTCCCACAGCTGTGTCTTAATAAAAGTGTTTCCCTCCTTCCAACCCTGAGTCTGGATTTCCGTGACAAATATGTAAAGCCTCCGGGGAAACTAAGGAAGTTTGCAGGGTCAGATGCACACGGCACTGTAATATTTTCCTTCCTCTGTCCAGTCACCTTCATAAGCAGAGAGTTCTTACCCTTGAGCAATGTTTCTGGCAGAGTTTTCTCTAGAACCAGGAGAAAACACAGCTTTTGTTGGATCAGGTTATTAGATCAAAGAGGGAAATAAGGGGTAAGCCTTCTAAGTAGTATTTATGTTTATATAGCACCCTCTGGTGTTAAGAATACAACATTGCAAGGAAAGTTGTATTAGAGCTTCCCATTAAAGATTTTAAAGTGGAAATAGTCAAATATTTGTTTTGCTTTGGCTTGTAATTTAGGTTTGTTTCCTGGTGTGGCTCCTGGATTGCTATGGACCTGAGTAAGCTAGGTGAAGACATACTTTCAATAGAGAAAAAAAACCCATCTTCCAGGTTTCCATGTTTTTCAACTCTAACCCTTTCTAATCTTGCCCCTGCATACTTGCATTGTTTGCCTATATTTATCCTTTGTAATCTGACTTAGTTTCCACTTTTTATACAACTCCTTTTTGATTTTTAGACCATGTAAGATCTTCTGGTTGAGCCAAGGTGGTCTGTTACCATACTTTCTATCTTTCGTACGCAGTGGAATAGTTTGCTTTTGGGCCCTTAATAATGTCCCTTTGAAAAACTTCCAGCTCTCTTCAATTCTTTTTTCCCATTGGACCTTACCTACCAGCTTTCTGAGTTTACTAAAATCTGCCTTCCTGAAATCCATCGTCTCTGTTTTGCTGTTTCTCTTCTACCATTCCTTAGAATCATGAACTCCATGATTTCATGATCACTTTCACCCAAGCTGCCTTCCACTTTCAAATTTTCAACCAGTTCCTCCCTATTTGTTAAAATTAAATCTAGAACAGCTTCCCCCCTAGTAGCTTTCTCAACCTTCTGAAATAAAAAACTGTCTTCAATGCAGTCTAATAACTTATTGGATAACCTGTGCCCTGCTGTGTTAGTTTGCCAGCATATATTTGGATAGTTGAAATTCCCTATCACCACCAAATCCTATGCTTTGAATGATTGGGTTAATTGCTTAAAAAAAAAAGCCATATCCACCTCTTCTGCCTTGGTAGGTGGTCTGTAGTTGACCCCTAACATGACACCACCCTTGTTTTTTACCCCTTTTAAGCTAACCCAGACATTCTCAACAAGTCTGTCTCCAATGTCCATCTCCACCTCAGTCCAAGTGTATACGTTCTTAATATATAAGGCATCACCTCTTCCCTTTTTCTCCTGCCTATCCTTCCTGAGCAAGCTGTACCCATCTAAACCAATATTCCAATTATGTGTATTATCCCACCAAGTCTCTGTGATACCAACTATGTCATGGTTGTGTTTATTTATTAGCCTTGAAGATCTTCCTGCTTATTTCCCATACTCCTTGCTTTTGTATACAGGCATCTATGATACTGATTTGATTTTGCCCCCCCAGTTCTGCCTTGCCTCTCCTTTATCTCTGCCATTATAGCCGATGGTCTCTCCCATTTCTGACCCATCTTCCAGGTTCCATGTTTTTCACTTACCTGTGGGCTTTGGTCACCTGCTCCCGTCGAACCTGGTTTAAAGCTCTCCTCACTAGGTTAGCCAGTCTGTGTCCAAATACTCTTTTCCCCTTCCTCGAAAGATGAACCCCATTCTCTTGTGTTCATTCTTATGTTCTTATGAAATCATCCTTTTAATCAATTATATCTAGCAATGTGACATTATGTAACTTCATGAATTGCAGACCAATTTTTATCAACAGGATTTTATAAATGAAACAGTGTTAATCACTTTTGGATTAATTTGTTAGCAGTCTGTTAAGAAATGCCTTTGAAGAATCTGTTATTATACAGATTATATTATATATACAAATTATTATATATATTATTTTTAATATATTGTAACTAAAGTGATCCCATATTGTAACTGAAACCCCATTTTAAACTTGGTACTGCCTTAACTCTGTTTAAAGTTGAAGGGGAGAGTTAATTTCATTTAAAAGTGTGAATAAGGGTAGGGGGGTAATGGGATCAGTATCTCCCTCTACCTCCCTTCCCCCAGAACATCACTTTGATGGTGTAAGATCAACGCAGGTGAACCCTGCATAAGAACTCACCCACAAAAGAGAGACAAAATCCCCATCAAGAAAAAGATCACATACACATCTGCCAATAACTGATGACTCATGATCATACAATACTCTGGGGCAGTGGGACAGGACAAGATCTATGCACTAAAACATATAAAAAGATGGGTGCAAAACTATAGGATTAGGTCTGTTGGTTTTATGATCATCCTCCAGAAGCATTGGTGTGTATCAACCACCTCTTTGTGTCTAGACCACTTGGCCAGTGGACTAGCATGAGCAACTGAGGCAGGTAATTATATACCATCCATAGAACTGTGTGTATAAGTGTGTGTATGTGTGGTGGAGAATTTCAGTAGCTTGGCACAGTAAACGAATTCTGAATTCACAATAAACATGGCATACTGCCTTATCCACAGAACAAGATTCTGCTAGTTCTATTTCTCTAAGTGCAACATACAGACCACCATTTACCTCTCATTATTTTCAATTATTTTTTCTGTCACATTTGCACCATCCATTACAAGAGAGAAAAATACATTCATTTTCTTTAGAGTTATATAGAGTCCATAGTTGTAGAGTTTAATATTTTAAAAGTCACCATCGGATCCAAAATGATGTGATGAAGGAACGCATAGACACTCTTTGGAGACATCAAATGTGGATTTGCTTCCATAGCTGAAGGCATTTCGGAATTCTCCACAAGAATCATGAATGACTGGAGGAGAGTTCCCTCTTAGCTACTGGGAAGCATAGCTTTACAGGTGATTAATGAGCCCCACTCAGTCAGTCAGCTCTGTGCATGAACCCTGAGCCTCTGACTGGGTGGGGCTGATTAATCACCTGTGAAGCTAGGCTGCTGCACAGCTTAGAGGGAGCACTGGTGCCTACCATTGCCTGAGGAAGTGGCGATGAAGGTAAGTTAAGAAGAAAGGTGATGACTGTTAAATCATCAGGAGAGAGCTAACAAGTCACCTGTCTCCAATCCTGACTATAGTGTATATCTCCTCTGAGCAGTGTTCCCTGCAAGCTATGCGCTTGGGCATCCACCCAAGAGAGGTTCAAATGCCACCCAGCTAGTTAGAAGGGCATCCACAGCACCCACAGCCAGCAATGTGTTTCTATTGTTTCTATTGGTGGTGCACATCCACACAGATAGAAAAAATTAGAGGAAATCTTGCCTTTGAATGCCTTTAATTCTCACTGAAGTCCTTTGAATCATTAAAGCACTTAAGCATATAATTAATTTTAAGCCATGGGACTTAAACACATGCTTAAGTGTTTTGCTGAATACATATGAACTTAAGTACATGTATAGAATTAAATCCATGTGGACCTTATTGAATCATGGCTTGGAAGCTAAAGAAAGGTTTGTCATAGAATTTTTTATTGATATGAAAATAATTAAATTTCCTCAATAATTACTAAACATAAAACACAGTAAGGATTTATAGTACATCTTAGTTTTGTACTTCTTTTGAAGCTAGTTTTAATGTTTGGCTTTGCAAATATTTAACATATTATTGCTAGAATGAATAAATAATACTTTTTATATATTACTATATTCTAATGCTGCACATTAGGGCTATTTCCAATGTACAGAAAATTGTAAAACCTTTTGTCCTCTGAAACAATACAAATAAACTAAATCTTCATTTAAGATTATTCAGCATGCTCTGCTACTAAAACACAGTTACAAATTATTAAATTAAGTGCATTTTGGTTGGTTTAACCTATCATGAGGTTAAAATAACTTTTATAGGCATTTATAGTTATGAACATTATTTTCACTCAAAAGAAATAGTAGCCTTCCGCTAATAACCAGCAAAGGGATGGGTACATCACACTTTACCAAGACGCTTCTTAATAAAGTGTCCCACTAATTTCTGTGGTCTCTGCTGATACTCCACAAGTACATCATGTGAGCTGCTAATCTGATCCCCTTCAAGTCGATTCAGAAGTGTGACACACACCACAGCAGCTACAGATAAAAGGAATAGTATTTGTTAGAAATGACATTTAGGTAACTTTCACAGTGGGAAAGCATGAGAGCATCTTCTAAGTGTACACCCGTCTCCGAGGTATCAAAACAAAAGAGGAGATAAAGCCATGGAAACTAATAGTTTCAGTGATGAGTTTCGCAGTTTGCAAGAGAACTACCAAGCCATTAGTAAAGTAAATGGAGCTGCTTCAACATACAGTCACATTCAGAACATTCATGGTCATTGCATCATTAGAACCTTTTTCTGAACGGGATTTTTTTTTCAGTAAGTTTCCCAAGATGTGTGAAGATGATTAGTAAAATTGTGTTAGAGATCAAAAGCTATGCATAGGCTAACTTACCTGAGGTAGCTTGGATCCAACTACTGTGGTTAACACAATAGTGATAGAGCATATGCAATGTGGGATTCCCCAGCAGGTAATAAATGGGGGAGAGGGGAAGAAGTAATAAACACCTCACAACAAGTCATGCTCTCATATCTCAGACCAGTTAGAAAAGGAAGACTTTGTGAGCTTAGAGCAAACATATAGCAAATGACAAGAGTCAAGGCCCTTTGACAGGCAGGAGGGAAAGAGGGCAACTGCCCTAGGGCCTGGCAATTCAAAAAGGCCTGCGGCTCCTGGCTGCTGCTACCAGAGTGCCCTCCACCACACTCCAGGCAATACTGAGGGTTGGAAAGGGCAGGTGCACTGTGATCTGGGCAATGCTTAGGTCTGGCTGCCCTGGCCCTGTCGCTTCTATCAAAAGCCCCATTTCTTCTGAGAGCACAGAATTGCCCTATACACATACACACACACACACACACACACACGGGAGGGGTGTGACGGCTTCCTTGGGAAGAGTAGAAAATGACTATTTAAATTTTTACTTGCGCATTTTTTCTAAGCTCATCTACCTAAACATTAACTACCTCATACGAGAACACGCTTTTTAAACTGGGAACCACAGTATTCACCAGGCTACTAAAAAGCTTTCTTAATTGTTTCAGAATTGCTTTGCAAATGCAAATCTTCTATCTATCTATCTATCTATCTATCTATCTATCTATCGATCTATCTATCGATCTATCTATCGATCTATCTTCCATTTTAATGTGCAAATAAAGAATGTTACTATAGTTTCACTGCACTAAGCTCTTTTCACTTGAAAGGCACTATATAAATGTAAGTTATTAGTTATTATTTCAATTTAGGATCAGTGCAGGGGGACTGATTGACTGAAGAGGCTACCTGATCGACTGAAGTTACTGAAGTTTCTTATATAATTTTAAGGCAGTTACATTAGTTCCTCTGAATGCTTCTGGACTTGATTGGCTGTTTCTCAGTGCTAGTCAAAAGCTGGAGAAACTACTAATCAGGTCTGAACTGGATAAGAGCTGTGAGGAAGTTTACATAGACCTGGCACAAACATACTGCATAGTTCTGGCAAATCAGACTAAAATAAATTTAACAGCATCTATAAATATTTATAATCATATATGCTAATAGTGTAGTATAACTTTCCACTGCAATGAATGTAATGCTTTGAAACTCTGTATACTGTATGTTTTCTACAACACAGATGATTTAGTCTAAATAAAGTGCCATTCATACAATTACCTCTGACACCACTAAGATTACAAAGAGCAGCAAAAACTGAAGATTCCATCTCAATATTTCGGACTCCAGCATCATAAGCATCCTTCAAATACTTCAGTTTCTCTTCTTCAGCATATGAGCAGATTGCACCATCCAGACGGGCTTGGCCTAAAAAGCATATAAATATAATTTTTTTTTGTACTGATGAAAGTACAGGGGACAGCTTCAGCTCCAAGGGACACAAGATTGTTATAATTTCTAATATACCCTTCCTAATTTTTATCACTGCACTAAGCTCTGTTTTCACTTGAAAGGCACTATATAAATGTAAATTGTTAGTTATTATTTGAATGTAGGATCAGAATAATTAGAAATGAAAAGACCAACTAAACGACCAGTTTCATAAACAGGAAAATATAGGCTATAATCCCTCAGATGAATTAAGTCGAATTTTAATTGTGACATTTCCTCTCTGCTGGTTTGATGTATTGATTATTTTTTAGTTTAGTAGACTGCTAGGAAAGCATCCAGATCTGCTAACACCTTTCTGATGCAGAGGGCAGGAACAATCTGAGCCCTATTTATGCTTAAAGGACTTTTTTAGATAACGAGAGATCAAGAGTTTCTTAAAATCAGACAATATTGTGCCTATTTTTAGGAAAGAGTTAGTTTACTCTTGCTCTTTGGGGCTTCAGACTTAGAGGAACAAATTTTTAGTTATTAAGTGGTGTTAGACTGCATGTAGCCAAAATAAACTTTATTGTTCTCTAGTTATCATATTTTTTGTATTCAGGAACTGCATTCCAAAGCTGATGTTCTCTGTCTGTTTGCCAGTTACATTTGGCAGCATCAGTAGGAAACCTGTTGGTGTACTTTTAGAACCCACTGACTGGACCATGGACCCATTACACTTTCTAATGGTGACTGAAGAAAGCCACATACTGACATTGCTCTGTTTGAGATCTGGATATAACCTTGAGCACTGCTAGAACCATGGATTGTGTCCCTCCAAACAATATATCCAGCCACAACTAGAGGCAGATATGACAGATACTTGGGGAGAAAGCTTGTTCTCAGAAGATTTCTAGCTCAGTTTGTAAACCTGGGAGGTTCAGAGAAGCATCTGAATTTTTGTCATACTTATCTAAATCAATCCCAAATTTAAATCCTTGATGCTTGCTTATCCCAAATCCAGCAGTATTGACATAACATACAGTTATTCAATTAATTGTTAATTAAGGATGGACCAAAAATTATTTGCAGGTCTGCTTACAGAGAATTTTGCCTAGGCACATGAGCAATTAAAAAAAACACCAATAACTCTCATTATCAAATTCCATCATGTGCTAAAAGGGATAATAGAAACTCCAATAGATAAATATCCTGATACTTCAGCAATCAAAAGACATATGATTTATGATCTGTCAGTCACTGTCAACTCTCTCTTCAGATAATCACTTAGGGTACGTCTACACTGCATGTCTATTTCGGGATACCAGAGGTATATATCCCCGAAATAGCTACCCCGCGTCTACAAAAGCCGCTCGTTATTTAAAAATATTTTTCAAAATAACGGGCACACTATTTTGCCATCCCCGGTAAACCTTGTTGCACAAGGGATAAGGGATGGCTCGAAATAGCATGTTATTTTGAAATTTGGTGCTGTGTAGATGCGCCAAATTTCAAAATAAGCTATTTCAAAATAGTTTTGAAATAAAATATGCAATTTGCACAGCGCAAATTGTGTATCTTATTTCGAGTTTAGGGTGCTGTGTAGATGCATCCTTAGGGAAGAAAAACACCACAAAATTACTTCCCAATACAGCCAAGTGATTAAATATGTGCTTAAATTTAAGCATGTAGCTGTACTCTCATTGAGATCAACTGGACTATTCATCTCATTAAAGAAAAGCACATATTTAGAACTTCGTTGGATTTGGGCCTTAGTCCCCTAATCCAGTTCGATTTGCATATGTTCCTGCTAACTAATTTACTTCTGTTATTCTGTTGCTAGACTTACCTTCATAGAAATCCAAAGTGCACATAGTATTTCCAATAACAGTATTGAACTGATTTATCTCCTTACTGCACTGCATCAATTCCTTAGCTAGTTGGTCATCTAGATTGGTACTGCGAATTACAGTCTTGCCCAGAATAACCTGTTCAAACTGAGGCTTGAAGGTAGCATCTACTGATTGCCGGGTTACTACCACTGAGCCTGGCTCCAAACCTGTTGTAAAAAAAAAAAATATATATATAGTGAGCTGTTCGGTCTCTCTGCTTATATGTAAACAAAGCACATTATAGCCCAGTCCTGCTCCTACTGAAATCAATCAGAGTTGCTACTAAACTCAATCGAGAAGTGTTAGGATCTATGTGTATGCTTATATTTACTATTCCAAATGTTTTAAAATAACTCTACAGAGGAGACACAGTATACTGGCAATTAAAAAGTTATTTATATCAAAGACATAGGGCCATAAAGTAAGCTTAATGGTCTGACAAATCCAAACTGTTTTGGAAATGTTTCATGTAGGGCATAAATGACTTTTTCCCCAGCTCGCTGCAGATCTCTTCAATCAAGCACATTTTCCTGTCTGGGGAACAAGATATCATCTTTTATTTTAAAATTATATAAATCAAAAAATTCTTTATCTGATGGGTAATAATGTTTAAGGAAAAATAAGACTGCTATGTGTGACTGAAAATATAAAAAACAAACACACACACACACACACCCCTACGTCTCTCTCACACACACTATTTCATGATCCAGAATTCTGGACTAAGGTGTGAAAGATAGGTGTGTCCTAAAGCAGAACTAAGATCCATTCACTGGGACTGTGTACCAATATTTTAAAGATGATATTAAAATACTAAAAAAGGTGTGTTTTTTAATATTGGACTTGCATTCTTTTTCACTTCTCTATGGGTATGTCTACACAGCAAAGTTATTTCAAAATAACAGCTGTTATTTCGAAATAACTTTCCTAGCGTCTAGACAAGCCAACTGCTATTTTGAAATTAATTCGAAATAGTGGAGGGCTTATTTCGAAATTGGTAAACCTCATTCCATGAGGAATAGCACCAATTTCAAAATTGCTATTTTGAAATAAGTGCTGTGTAGATGCTTATTTCTAAATAGGGGGCCTCCAGCCCTTCCCAGGGTACCCTGGTGGCCACCCTGGACACAAAGTAACTTCTGACCTGATGCCCTGCCGGAACCAGTTCTGGCTGGCCTTAAATGTGATTCAGCATCCAATCAGTGTGGACGCGCTATTTCAAAATAGCAAAAAGCTATTTCGAAATGCATTTTGTGTGTAGACGCGTTATTTCAAAATAAGTTATTTCGAAATAACTATTTTGAAATTAGATATTTCGAAATAACGCTGTAATGTAGACATACCCTCTGATACCTTGAAGAAGCCCTGAAAGAATTTCTTCTGTTTTTCTTAATATGAGAACAAACAGGAATGCCAATTTCAGTGCTCCCTTGTTTGGGTGGAGGACTTCCCTAGGATGTATAATGTCACCACTGACACCTTAATTTAAAAAGTGTGATTGCTGAATCTTGAACCTAGTTCCCCTTTATCCAAAATGTTTAGTTATTTGAATCAAATAGATATTAACAAAAACAAGCCAAAAAGTTTTACAACGTCTGCTTAAAATTCCTTTTCAGTTATTCAGCTTTCACTCTCTTGACTCCTGTGACACCATTTCACTAGTTCTCCAGTCATCAGAGAAACATTCAGGCTAGACAGGAAGAGTACGTCTACACAGCAACATTATTTTGAAATAATTAGCGTTATTTTGAAATAACTTAGTTCGCGTCTACACAGCAGGCAGCTATTTTGAAATAATGGTGAAATGCTGTCAAGCTGGAGGACTTCTTACTCCGACTCCTGTAACCCTGTAACCCTCCTTACTCCAACTCCTGTAAGGAAAGTCGGAGGAAGAGTATTCTATTTTGAAATAAGTGCTGTGTAGATGCTCCCAATTTCGAAATAAGCTATTACTCTGCTGTGTAGACGCACCCAAACTAAATTATTAATGTAAAAACTAAGCAAAATGTTAAAAAAAAATATTCAGGACTTCTTTATACATCATAAGGAAGGAAAAGAGAGCACCAAATCCAATTTGTTTTCCATTGCAAGTCACCTTTAACCTCTGTTTTCTCTGTAAAGTAAGGGTGCTAATATTTACTTAATAAATATTCACAAGACTGTCATAGGCATTAACTGATTTGTAAAGACTTCTGAAAATGAAATACGTGTTAGATCTTATTGTTATGCCTATGTGTTATAAAACTTTAACTACAGAGATGCTATAATTTAAAAAAGAGAGAAATATCAAGGGAAAATACCTATTCCACCGGAGGTGCCAATGCGAATAATGGTTACGTTGGAGCACTTGGAGTGATACAACAGCTTTATCAGCTCATGTAACATGATTGCTATAGAAGGGATACCCATACCATGCTGAAATGAAATCAGAAATTCACACTGAACATTCATATACATTATTAACAGAAGAGTCAGAAATTGGCTGAATTACTATGAAAAATACATGCAAAAGTAGTCTTATGCAGACCTAACCTATGGGCCAGTGTAGAAGTTTATTGTGGTCAACGGAAAAACTCCTATTGACTTCAATGGTGCAGTGTTCCCATATACCATGGCTGATGTTAATTTTTAAAAGGTTATATTCTCTATACTCTAAACCAGTGTTTCTCAACCTTTTTTTATAAAGTACCCCCTTTTTCAAAAAAATTTTTATAAGTACCCCCAGTACCCAGTTTTCAGACACACAAAATATTTTTCTACTATTGCAGCACATTTGTTTAAACAACTTAATTGTAGCTGGGCAGGCGATGAAATTTTTGGGTGTAAAAAGTACAAAAATAATAAAGCGCTATAAAACTTAAAACAAAAATTCAGTTTTCTCCAAATTTCAGTTGTGTTGACGTACCGCCCAGATGTCTCTCAAGTACTCCTAAGGGTACTTGTACCACTGGTTGAGAAACACTGCTCTAAACATGAGTCCCATTGTAATATTTTAGTTACATGCCTTCACAAAGCTTCTACAGAGCCTGAGATCAATGTTCCCTCTAGTTCTTAATGATCTGAAACACTGATGTGTCCAACTGAGCTAAAATCTTACAAAAGGCAGAGTCTGTGGTATATTTAAAAAATCTGAATGTGCTCCAGCTCACACCATGATATGACAATTTGCACATTAAGAGGAAGAGAGCACAATATGGCCACAGTTGTGGTGTTGATGCTATGGGGTTTGGGGTGGGTTTTCCCATACTTATGGATATGTCCACAATGCAATTAAAAAGGCCCTGGGCACTGCGGGTACATCTAGACTGCACACTAAAATCAAAATAAGGTACGTGTAAAAGTAGAATGAATTAAAGTAATGTTGTCTGTTCCTTTAGCAGGAAGAGAGATGTTAAGGTAAAGTTGTTTGTGTGTAAGCAGGAAGGAGGATGTTAAGGCAAAGGACAATGGTTCCACTTAAGGGTGATAGTGAGACATTAACAGGAGATTGGTGAAAGTTAATAAGGAAATAGGGGACATGACTGACCCCAGGTAACCTTGTCAGTTCGCGCCCTTTTGCAATCCTTTGTTTCGCTCTCCTTTTATCTGTATAAATAAGGTGGCTTAGGTTTGGGATGAGGTCTCACTTTTCTGGTTGTATTGGCGAAGCACTTTGCTAATAAAACAGAGTGGTCTACGAAATTGTGAGTCCTGAGTCTAACTTTGACATACGCAATTTGCACTACACAAACTGCGTATCTTATTTCGATTTTATTTCGAAATAGGCTATTTCGAAATTTGGCACATCTATACGGTGCCAAATTTTGAAATAAAGCACTATTTTGAGACATCCCTTATTCCTTGTGGAATGAGGTTTACAGGAATTCCGAAATAGCGCGTCCTTTATTTTGAAAATCATTTCAAAATAGCGGATGCGTTCCTTGGACGCAGGGTAGAGATATAGCTATTTTGGCTATATCCCAAAATAGCCTTGCAGTCTAGACGTACCCTGCGTGTAAGAACCAGACCAAGTGACAAGCTCACAGGGCTTGGGCAGTGTAAATGTTTGGAGCCCAGGCTTGCAGTGGTCTCAGAGCCCATGCTCTCTACCCTCAGTCCAAACATCTACTCTGCAATTTTTTGCCTGCAGCTCAAGCCTTGCAAGTCTAAGTCCCCTGAACAGGTCAACTGCGGCTGTGCCATTGGTCTTTTATTGAAGTGTAGACATAGTCTATATGACATAGTAGTATAAATCCAGTGGACTTCCATTGGTACTTGTACTCCTAAACCACCTAAGTGCCTTTTGAAAATCTGAGCTATAGCTACCTCTATCCCTCCTCCATCTGCACTGTAGATAAGCCATCTTTGTGTTCTCTCTAGAATAGGACAAGTAAGGTAGAAAACCTAGTGCTTGTGATTACGAAAGGTTGTTGTGGCAGCCAGGAATCACTGGGATGTAGGAATACACCAGCCATGCTCCCTTTCTTCTTTCCAGTTACTTTGCACCATTGAAATACACCTAAAAATTCGGATCTATATCCTCTAAAGAAATGTTTAACAGAAATAGGTATTCATGTCCCACTTAAAATATATTTGAATTGTTGATTCATTTCCAACTAAGGCATTGCATATTGAAAAACGTTCTGTTCTTCTACTTCAGAAATACTCAAAACAATAGTCACGGACTAGGCCTGGTCCTTTTTTTGGAAGTACTGGCAAATATAATTCCTCCTCCACTCCTCTTAATGCTTAATACTTACACTGACTGATAACACGGGTCCTACTTTGTACATGGCATAACGATCAGTTCCCTCACAGATGTTGGGATAGTCCCCACTGGCGCTTTCAAGTCCAAGCTCTTTAGCTATGTAGGTGATAAAAGCTTTCATCCGTGAAGGGCTTCCTCCAACACATACAAACTAGCATGGATAGAATTCAATACATCAAAACAATTAGGCAGCTGACTACATGATGCAGCATATTCAAGAACAGGAAAAGGTAAATATAATCATACAAAAGGTTTAATCAGAATTATTCCCAACTACATTATTTTTATTATTACACTCCTTGTAGAGAGGTCTGTAAAGATGAATGTTTGAATATAAGGCTTAAAAGGGTCTCTGTCATTGCCTGGAAATGGAATTTCATCACTAAAGTGCAAAATGTAGAACTAGGCCTACATACATTTAAAATAGCACTTTGAACTGGGGTGTGTTTTAAATAATAGGTACAGGATGCAGCGTGAATGTAAAAGAGAAATTACTTGAATATGCCAAGGGAGAGAGGGCTCCATAACTGGACTGGTATATAGGAATGAACCTGGAGCCTGACAGATTAGTTCTCAATTAGGAAATAGTGGCATTGACAAACTGAAGAGTTCAAACAACAAACCTAAATAAGCCCATGAGATTTATTTCTGATCCAGTGTCTACACAGAACTCATTTCTAGGGCACATTCATTGTAATGTCTTTGCTAATATCATTGTATCGTAAAAAAGAAAAACAATGAATGTATAAAATATACCTTAAAAATAGGTTGCAGATGAGGCATTTTCTGTCACCTCAGGAGTATTATTTCAAGTATGGGGGTTTTGTTTTTAATAGACTAAGCAACTCATCTGACTTCATATAAACCTTGTAAAAGAAGCTACCACACTACATGCAAAAGGACAAAATGATACTATATTCAGTAAATGAAAGATGGGTAGTATCCACTCAGTCCTTAGGGTATGTCTACACCTGCACCCTCTTTCGACAGTGGGATGCAAATGAAGACATTCGAAATTGCAAATGAAGCCGGGATTTAAATATCCTGCGCTTCATTTGCATATTCGCATTATGGCGCTATTTCAAAATAACAGACACTGTTAAGATGTGGTTATTTCGAGAGAAAACCCTTCTCTCGAAATAACCCTTATTCCTCATACAATGAGGTTTACCAGTTATTTCGAGAGAAGCGTGTCTTAACAGCATCTGTTATTTCAAAACAGCGCTATTTCGAAATAGCACCATAATGCGAATATGCAAATGAAGAGTGGGATATTTAAATCCCGGCTTGATTTGCAATTTTGAACATCTTCATTTGCATCCCTCTCTCGAAAGAGGGTGCAAGTGTAGACATACCCTTACTCAAATAAAACTTCAGTTAGGATGCTATGACCTTGAACCTACTGCAATGAGTGAACATTTGGAATTGGCTTCAGAGGAGACAGGATAAGGCCTCAGAAGGGAGATTTTCCTGACTGACATCTGACTAGAGATTGCAACATTTGACCCAATAATTACAAAAGGACACTAATTCTGTAAATCTAAATATTGTAGGTTGATGCTAGCGTTCCCTCTGAGGTCTTACCTCCTTTCTATGCATTCTTCAAACTGATTCATGCTGCTGTCTTTAACCTAATTCTGGACACAATTGCGTTTCAGTGGGAGTTGCACAGTTGGCTAACATGTTTAAACTTCCAAAATGAAATCAAGGTTCTTACCTTTACATCTCCAAACAAGGCAGGAAAATCATGGGTGCCAGTACCAAGAGCAAAATGGTACAAGATATCATCTTTCATTTTCTCAAGGTGAGGGTTGGAGAGATGAATTAAGCTGTCTCTGTCACGGTAATGGAAAATATATATTAAACTCAAAAAACTCCTATGTTAAAAGAATATTATTAATGTTATAAAAGTCTAGTGTTCAAAAGTTATAAAAAAACCAGAATTAAAGTTTCCTGTGCACCTTTAACTTACCCCCTTGTGTGCATGCATTATGAGACAATCTTTAATGACACTGTGACGGGTCGCCCCCGACCCGCACGGGGGACGGCTGGGGCCGCCGCGCCGTGGGAAGCGGAGGGTGGACCCAAGCCCCTCCCTCCGGCCGCGGCGCAGGCAGGGGAAGCCGGCGGGGCTGCGTTCAGCCTCCGCGCCTCCGCCGGCAGGGAAACACTAGCCCCTCCCCGGCGGCCGTGCCGAATGGGGACGGGGTGGGGCTAGGCGGCCGAGTCACGGCCGGCAACGGCGCGCCGCCGGAAGGGGAGGGGCTACGGGGGGTGTCCGGCACGGTGGGCCCGTTTAAAAAGGCCCGCCGCCAGCGGGGAAGGGGACGGCCTCCTCGCAGGGAGGGAGGAGAACCCCCGGTCCCAGGACGGACCCCGAGCGGCACCGAGGCCGGCAATCGGCCCGGCCTTGGCCCCGGGATTCCCGGGACAGCCACCGTAGCTGGCGTTCGGCCAGCCCCGGCTCGGACGGAGATTGGACCCCGCTCCGGCAGCCCTGGAGAGGACGGCCTGGCCGGGAACGGACCCGGCGGCGGGAGCAGACCCCTGAGGCATCGCCGAGACGACGACAGGCCGGAACGGCTGGACCAGGGTAGGTCTCGGAGGTGGGGACAACGACCCGAGGGAACTCGGGAAGGGAGGAAGGAGCCCGGGGTGGGGTGCTTTTGGCGACCGTGGGTAGACGGGTTATGGGCGGAGTGACCCCCATCTACAGCGTCGGGGCGCGAGTAAGCCCCGACGCTTAGGGCCCCGGGCTGGGACCCGGAGAAAGGGCGGGACCGGGTCCCCCTCCCTCCCCCGAAGGAGCACTCAGCTCTGAGCAACGCCGGCTTGGGCGCGCAATAGAACCAGGGCCCACCCCGAATAGGTGGAGACCGGATTGAGGGGCTCAGGCCCCCACCCCGCAGGGACGGGTGACAACTGCTGGGTCCGCTGACCCCCCCCCTCCCGTCTGGGGAGGGGGTGATCGCACCCAACTGCCCTGGGCGCCCGAGCAGGGGCCGGGAAGGACATGGACGGAAAGAGGCAAAGGGGTCCGCCGAGCCCCCCTCTCGTCCCGGGAGGGGGTGATCGCACCCCTCACCCCTCACAGACACCATCACATACTAGGTTTTTTTTCTTTCTAGAAGACCTCTACCTCATTCAGTGTACAGGAAGAACCATGCTCATTAAACAAGCAGCTATTCAATATTTTGTTTTATTCTTGTTCAGTGTGTGGTCTCAGGCCTTATTCACTGCACAATACTTAAACCTTTCTCAAAATAGAAAATTATTAATTTCCCAAGGGGTAAATCTGAGTGCTCCATTAATTTATTTTCATAGCCCCTCTGAGAGATGAAAGTGTTTTATTATTTCCCATTTTACAGATAGGAGCTGAGGCACACTAATTTCAGGTGCAAAATTTGAAACTCCTAGGGTACGTCTACACTACAACACTATTTCGAAGTAACTAGAGCTATTCCCGAAATAACTTAGTACGCTTCTACACACCAGGCAGATATTTCAAAATAATGTCAAAATACTGTCAAGCTGAAGGATTTCTTACTATGACTCCTGTAACCCTCATTGTACGAGGAGTAAGGGAAGTCGGAGGAAGAGTGCTTTATTTCAAAATAAGTGCTGTGTAGACATTCCCTATTTCAAAATAAGCTACACAATTGACGTAGCTCAATTTGCATATCTTATTTCCAGTTAAGCCCTGCAGTGTTGACGCACCCTTGGAAACTGAATTTTTGGAGTATGTAGCTTTATACAGCATTTTATATGTTCAAGACACATCTCTCATTGATTTCAAGGTATCTGTGAGCTTTTAGCACTTCTGCAAATCAGATGTCAGCATCTAAAAATGGGCACTCAGGAAATTAAAAACACACAAGTAGGGTACGTCTATACAGCAGCGTTATTTCGAAATAACGGACGTTATTCTGAAATAATGATGCGAGCGTCTACACAGCAATTCCATTATTTCAAAATAAATTTGAAATAAATTATTCCGACTTCTGGAAGCCTTATTCCATGAGGAATAACACCTATTCCGAAATAGCTAT
Source organism: Rafetus swinhoei (assembly GCA_019425775.1). Taxonomy (NCBI): domain Eukaryota; kingdom Metazoa; phylum Chordata; order Testudines; family Trionychidae; genus Rafetus; species Rafetus swinhoei. The sequence goes on from CM033424.1 coordinate 159,105,149, forward strand.
TTTAGAATAGCAGTAGTGTGGACGCTCCACTGCTGCTATTTTGAAATAGCGCCTCCCAAGGGCCATTCAAAGTAATTACTCCCCACTGCCTCCTGGGGCTCTAAATCAAGATAGCACGTCCATATTACGGAAGCCTGCCTCCGACTAATTCTCGGGCTTCCCTGTAGTGCAGGCGTGTTATTTGACTTGCCCACCATCACACAGGAACTTTGTGGCATAGAAGCCATAACATGACTCTGTTCTTTGCCTTCCTGCAATCCCCTTTCTCATTCACATCACATCTTCCAACTTCTTCAATAAAGGATCATACAAACAACAGCCTCCTTAACTACACAACCCTGATTCATCTCCAGAGTAGATCCAATCTATGCGCTGAATGAAAGTCCTGTGGGAAAAAACTCTATGTAATCATGCAATTAAAGACTGCATTATTATGCATCCTTTATTCCTGGGGAAATTCCATGCCAGTGTGCACGTGGAGAATTCATGTCTGGCATAGCATTTTGTTTCCTCACAGAAAATACATTCTTCCCAAGAAGTGCTGCAGTTCCACCTTTTGCCCGCCAGAGGCCTCTGTAGCGCCAGAACAGCCAGCATCATGAATACAGCCAGCTGCTTCTGGTGCCATAGTGGCCTCTGATAGGCAAAAGGCAGAACTACAGCACTTCTAGGGCAGGATGTATTTTCTGTGGGAAAACAAATTCTGTGCATGTGCAGTGGCACAGCATTCCTCCAAGAGCAGAAGCTCATCATAGCACTTTGCCAGTGGAGCTAGTTTAGGAAAGACAGAGTGGGGCACACAGATTGGGGTCAGAATGGATATTGGGGGGAACAGAGTAGTGAGCTCAGGACAGTGTTTCGCCAGAGACTGAATGAGAGTCACAGTACAAGACCACATAGGGATGGGGACTGCAGGGTCATGTAGGATGGAGGAAGAGGATAAAGAGACCCATAGGAATGGAGGAGCAGGGATGTGACAGATGTGCCTGACTGAATGGGAGAGACTTGAGGTCAGCCAGGGTCTGTATAGGGAGGCTTCCCAATGCCCTAACAATCCCATCTTTATTCCTGCCTCCCTTCCCCCACCAAAACCTGTTCATATTTTTCCCACCCACATCCAATCATTTTCCAGTTCCACTACAGGCTCCTTCCCTCTCCGTCTGCTCCTCCATCACACCTGACTACCCAATGCCTTTGCACTGTTTCTGAGGGGAGCAGAAAATACATTTCTGTATTGTAATTTAAATAAATTACTTAACATTCTATATTTTTTAATCAAGCTGGTGGAATAAATCACCAGGAGTTTGCCTTTATCTGTGCCCTGATAGACAAGGTAGTCTCTGCAAGATTATAGGATCTGTCGAAAAAGGCTTTATTTTCGACAGATCCGCGTCTAGACTGCTGCTTTTTTCCGAAAAAACTCCATTTCGAAAAAAAGCGGTGGCCATGTTTATGCTAATGAGGCACGGGCTATTTAAATCCCTGCTTCATTAGCAATTTCGATATACCTAATCTACATCTCTCTGTCGACAGAGAGGTGTAGTCTAGACACACCCTAAGTAAATACAAATATCTGAGGGCTAACCATTGATCTTTGACACTCATTTTCTTATACCATCATAAATCTAAAGTAAAACTGAGATTAGTGGACTGAAATATTTTTTTCAAAATTCCAAAATACATGGGATGAAATTCTGCCACCATTCAAGTCAATGATAAAACTCCCATTGACTTCAGTTGAGCCAGGATTTCATGTATAGGCCTAGCCTCCACTCAATTTGCACAGAAAGCTATAGTGGTATAGCGATTCTGGCAAACCCTTCTAATATAGATGCAACTGATCCTGGCAAGAGTGCTATTGTCAGTACATCTTAAACCAATTCTCTGAACTAAATAAACCATACCTGCCAAAGTCTTTTTGTTGTTGTTGTTGTTGCCAATATAACAGAGTCCACTCAAAGGCTTTTACCAGTACAAAAATGTTGGGGGGAAAAATCACACGCCTAACTGATATTACAGTAGTAGCAAAAGTTTTGAGCTTAGACCTAACCTCATTCCACATATGGTCTTATAAAGTTTTTCTATTTAAAAATAGGTTATGAAATGAAAGACAAGCTATTTTAGAGAAATTCAAAGTGGTAAGTTTATATAAATTCAAAGTGGCTACTGAAATTAGTTTTGATTCTTACTTTGATGACTGTTCATCCTCAGTCTTCTTTTTAGATGTAGCACCAGGTGCCATTCTGTACAGTTAGACCTGAAGGAAGAAAACAGCATATGGCACTTCAGTGACAAAATAAGACCTCGATCCTATAAAGACCTACATGTGTGCTTAATTTTACACATTAAGTAGTTCCACTTTAAAATTTGTTTAATTAACTGCAAAACAGATATTGCATCTACTCTACATAGTCATTAAAACCTAAGTAAAAAAAAGTAATGAAAATTTCACAAATAATACAATGCCATAAAAAATTGTGAGATTTCAACAATGTGAGCATCTGACCATTTGAATTCTTTTAATATGCATTTACCTAAAATTAAAATGTATGATTTTACAGCTGGTGCCAGTGGGTTAAATAGCATTGCATCAGAACTTGTACTACACAAAAACAGTTTTGTCATTCTTATGTAAAATAGAATTGACTCATCCTTTATGACTAAGACAAGTTATAAAACATCTAAAGGAAGTTATGCATTATTCTTTAGCCCAAATAAGTAAATACATAAATGGGCTGTGAATACTATTGTGTCAAATCTCTTCCTTCAAAAATACTCAACCTAATGACTGCAAGAGGAGGAAAGAGTCATATTTTGTAACAAAATTACAAAATAAATTCTTTCCGAGAAAGAAACAGGGAAGATCTGATGAAACAAACCTGAATATTTGCATGTGGAAAAAAAGAAATCTGTTGCCTCTTTTTGACTCTAGCAACTAGTTAAAGTTTGGAGATCTGGGGATGTTCCAGCTGGAAATTGATTCTCATGCTTTTCTCTGAGGTAGTCTTGTTTATTTATAAGGAATGAGAAAAGTCCTGTGTTGCTGAATGTGGAAGAAATGAAGTACAAAAGAAGCAATTTCTTAATCTATGTCTAGACTACAGACCTTACAGCAACACGGCAGTACTGCTGCAGTTGCGCTGCGGTGCAGTGTAAGGTCTTGTGAGGGAGAAAGGAAGGCCTGGAATCACAGGGGTTAAAGAAAGCCTGTGGGCCCAGACAGTCCTGTCCTGATTTACCTGCAACCAATGCCAGGACTGGAGGAAGGAGAAAAGGAAGGAGCCTGACTCATTTTGGCCCTGACTAACAAGGAGGCCGGACCCTGGTTCAGCAATCATAAGGACATGAACCAGAGCCTGTCCACTCAGCAGCCATGGGGGCAAGTAAGCCCCTACTCACACCCTCACTGGAAAAAAAGGGGAACCTAATGCGAAGCCCCAACTAAGGGGAATCTGGACTCTTCGGGTCACGTCCCAAATGTAAGGACTTCACTATGGAGTGGTTCGGAGCTCCTGGACCAGGAGCATAGCCTCCTTTTTCACCTGTTTATTCTGCTATCTAGCCACTAGCCTACACAGCTGCCAGGGACCAGGACACAGGTATGCCAGCAAAAGAGAGCTCTTCCACCTGCCTAATTAAACTACCCCCAATAAGAGGCAGTAGCTATGTCAGCAGGAGGGTGTCTCTTACCCAGATAGTGCTGTCCACTAGGGATGTTAGATATTGTGTAATTGAATAGTCATGTAACCGCATGAAATATTAGCAGTTACATGACTATTCTATAGTCCCCGGGCGCGGGGGGCGGGGCTGGCAGCCAGTGTGCTCCCGACCCCATTCCCGGGGAGCCCCCTGCCATCCCACGCTGCTGCCTCTGATACAGAGACAGCAGGACAGGGTGGCAGGTGGGAGCCAGTCCGCCAGGGGAGTCAGTTTAAGAAACAGCTCCCTCCGCAGACTGGCTGCCTGCTGTCTCATGCTGCTGCCTCTGATACAGAGGCAGCAGTGCAGGGTGGCAGCAGTCCCTGTTCACAGGGAGCTTGGACCCCACGCGGACAGGGGCTGCTGCCGTGGACCAGCCTCTGTCTGCAGGGAGCTGGACTAAAAGAGGCAGCAGCGCAGGGTGGGGGGCAGGCGGCACCACTGATCTGGTGCTGGGGGAAATCGGCTTTTAATCTGGCTCCCTCTAGCACCAGCTCCTGGATGCCCCCCCTTGCTGACTCTGTAGGAGGTAGCAAGGAGTGGGGCAAGCAGATCCGTGGAGCCGGCACACCAGGGGAGCCAGCTTGAAAGCTGGATCCCTGCGTTTATCAGCTCCAGCCTGCCCACCTCACTGTCTGCGCTGCTTCCTCTCTATCAGAGGTAGCAGCGCACGAGGAAGGGGGCAGGCGGATCTGGTGCTCATGGGGAGACTGCTTAAAGCCAGCTCTTTAGGGGCACTGGCTCCCACTCCTCCCCCTGTGCTGCCTCTGATACAGAGGCAGCGGGGGAGAAGCAGGGGAAAATGCGTGTAGTTGGCAAGATTAACCGATAAGCCCAGGCTTATCAGTTAATCATGTAGTCGACTACACGTTGACATCCCTACCGTCTACACCAGCACTTTTGCCAGTGACAATTATGTCAGTCTGTGGTGTGGTTTTTTTCATACCCCTGGCCAGCAAAACTTTACCGACAACAGTGGTAGTGGAGAAAAAGTGTTTATACTCCCACCCCTCACCCCCAAACCTCATGAGCCAACTCCAATCCAAAAGTGCTCTCTTTAGCTTTTTTCCCCAGGGTCCCAATATGCTTAGGCTCCTACTTGGCTTTTTTGCCTTTCTCTCTATCTATCCTCAGTTTGTATACAATCTCTACACACAAACTCATAAGTCTGTCTTCAGTTTGTGTGAGACCTGTTTACATACACAGCCTACCCATGATAATACTCAAACAAAAGCTTCTAGGCAGGGTCACACAGGGCATGTTGTTTTAGGTGAAAGCTTATGCTCACAGTTATATTAACTGAAGGATAAATTTACCCTTCTCAATGTCAAGGGGGTTTCAACTCAACTTATAACAGGTTTCAACCCAGTTCATAACAAGTTATTAAGTACAGAAAATGTGTTGATGCGTAGAGGAAGTATTTTCCCCCTTTATTTTAGTTAATCAGTTTTATCAAAAGAAACTATAATAAACATGTGTAGACACATAGCAGTAAACTAGCAAAGTACTGGGTCAAATTTCATCACCAGTTACACTGGGCGTGGAATTGCCTCTGTAATTATAGTCAACCATCATTACAACTGCTTAACAGAGGAAAAACATAATTGTTAAATGGAGTAATATTTGCATAGCATCATGCTACAGTTCTTAGGCAATTCTTGATCCAACTATGCAAGAGAACTGGTGTATTATTTCCAACAATAAGAATACATAGTTATATAACTAATACAACTAATATATTACACTTACATATCTGGGCTACATTTGAGCCTACTTGGAGTAGTCTTTCATAGGTTGCTTAGTGCATAAAGTGAAGAATAATTACATTAATTTTAAAGTAAATTTACAACTATTTACATTATTTTCAGGTCTTTTCATTTTCGATTTGTAATCCTCTTTTACTAATGGAATCAATATTCACTTCCATATGCTAATGTATTATGGATAGCTAGATCATGATGCATTCATTAATAAAATCTCTTAAAACTGAAAAAAAAAATACTTAAAATGAAAAAAATCCATTTATGATAGCAATGGAAACTGTTTTAACAATCTTCCTTTTCTATGATACAATTGACATTAGATAGGTGTTGAGAAACTATTTTCTGAAAAAGGCACCCGGGGTATAGTACACAGCAGGTGCAATTTTCAAATTCAAAAGTAGATTCCCTATTTTAATCAGATCTGATTATTAATATTTTAGTTATGCAGAGCCCATCATTATTATTGCAATGACTTTATTTGATTAATATTTGGTTAATATTTTTAAAGTAGTAGCTAATGCTCTCAGGTTCTGACCCATCTACTGTTAAATTCATTGGGATGACTCCTACTGACTTTAACATGAGGCCCTCAATTTGCAGTATAAGCAATATTATTTCTTTAAACTAAAATTCCTGTGAGCATATTTTTTCTCATTCTTAAGTGATTGCTTCCATTATATAGTACTTCTGCAATATCCTTTCCCTTCTTATTGCATGCCTATTCATTTATCACTCATATAATGACAGTTTAGTATGAGTTTATTCCTATGTAGGAGGAAGAACACTGATCTAATCTGTTAGTTTATCTGTAAAACATGAGTGTGCATTTTGCTCTTAAGCAAAGCTACCTCCCCCACCAAGTATCTGACCCATAAAGCACTCAAGCAGTACCAGCAAAACTTGTGATATTTCACCAAAGAAGAGAAGAATGCTGTTGCTTTGAAGATTCATTTCCTCCTGAGCCGGGGAGGAACAAAGAAAGGAAATCCCAATTTTCCAGTACTGGATTTTTAACCAGAAATGCTGTATATTAGGCACCGTCCATAGGAAACCTCCCCTGGACCTACTCTGCATCTCTCTGCACAAAGGAGGGCATGGCTTGGCTTCAGATGCATCAGCTGTAACCTACCTTGCTGGAAAGGAGAAGCTGAGCTCCAGCGGCTGCCCAATGTCTGTCGAGCTCGGGAGTGTTGAAAGCCACTGGCGCTGGCCCTGCTCCCAAGCCGGCAAAGCAGCGGGGCGCCTGGTCTCTGCGCGGGGAGGGCAGCGATGGGCGCTGCTGCTGGACAAGCGCAGGGACTAGGGGGCCGCAGCAGGAAGTGCACTGGCCCGGCCTTAGCAACGGCACGGACCCTGGGCACGCCTCGCTCCGGTTCCAGGAAACCTAGCGCCGCCAGCACCTTGCTCCGTGCCTCCTTCCTGGCACCGCCGCCGCCTCGGTCCCCTGCCCGCCTCCTGGCCCCGCCCCAGCGCTGCGGCAGCCGGAGCCGTGGGGAGTAGGGCAGGAGAAGCGGCTCCCTGGGCCCCGCGCTCACCTGAGGCAGGCGCAGGGGGATGCGGCTGCTGAGGGTCTGTGCGGCGCGGCGCGGGCTGGTGCCGGCTGGGGCTCCTGGTCTCTCGGGCTGCTCTGCCTCGTGCGGCTGGGCTGGTTCCCTGGCGCGGTGCTGCGGGCGTGGGACAATGCACGGCGGGGCGGCGGTGTCTGGGCAGAGGCGGGGCCCTTCCTCCCACGGCGGGCCGGGATGAGCCGTCAGTCTGCCCGGCCCCGGCTGAGCAATTCGGGGGAAAGCCGGGCCCGAGGGGTATGTGCGTGTGACAGTGAACACGCAGCTTTCGGCGGGCTGGTCCCGGCTTGTGTCTGTGACGCGTCTGTACATGGAACAAAGAGGGAGTCGGGGGAGGGGGGCAGGGTGTAACACAGGACGGTGGTGCCTTTCATTCTATGGGCATGGTGTAACTGGGTAACAAAGTTGACTATGCAACTAAGGGAGGGTACCAAAAATGGAGGGGGGGGGGCTAAGAGGTGTTTAATTCTGTGTGTGGTAAGATACAGAGGGTAGCTGAGTTAGTCTGTAACAGCAAAAACTTAAAAAACAACAAATAGTCTAGTAGCACCTTAAAGACTAACAAAGCATGTAGATGGTATCATGAGCTTTAGTGGGCACAACCCACTTCTTCAGATGACTGGAGTATTAGAAGTCCAGTTCCAAGAAACAGATATAAGATAGGTATATATTCAATGTATGGTGTAAGACAATGGTCACCAACCAGTACATCAGGTTCTATGGGTAGATCTTGGAGCCTCTGACAGGTGATCTTGACTGATTTAGCCAGGAAGCTATCAAGCGCTGGCACTTCAGTTGCCTCTCCATCCACTGTCCTGCTGTTCATGCCCTCTGCTTTGGAACTGCCCCCCTGGGAACCTCCTGCTTACCGTGCAAGGTGTGGGAGGGAGAATGGGAAATGCTGATGTCAGGGTGTCCCTCCTCCCCCCACTCCTGTACCCTAGCTCCACACGGAGAGATGGTGATGCAGGGAACTTGGCAATGCAAATCTGTCACTCTCACAAACACACACTGTCCTTTACTCTCATCTCCTGACCCAACACATATGTGGGATGTTGTTGTTACTTCTTTTACTGCTTGCTAAGTGGGTTAATTTTGGTTTTTGACGGGTCTGTGCATTTCATAATTTTTATTTCTCTCTTATGCTTAAATGTAATTCTTTGAGTAGTGAGTTCCCAAATATCTAACCTGTCATGGCTGGAGTTATTATCCCTGTGGTAATTGTTGGTCCTGGAAGTGGCTGGCATGTCCCTGCAGCACTTGAGAGGCAGAGCAGGGGGTCTCCACATGCTGTCATTGCCTGGAGACACCACACCTGTCCACATGCTGTCGTTGCCTGGAGACACCACACCTGCAGCTCCCATTGATCATTAATGGGGAACCGTGGCCAGTAGAAGCTGTGGGATCAGTGCCTGTGGATGAGGGGCAGCACATGGCACCATGGAGCCATTGCTGGCACATGCAGCTGCTTTCAGGAGTGTGGCAGGGTCAGGGCAGGAGTAAATCTGCCTTAACCTCGCTGCTCCACCCGGAAGCAATCTTAGTTAAACAGTTCCCAGCCAGAGCCTGCTTTCTGAACTCCTGTCCCAGCCCTGAACTTCCTCCTACGCCCAACCTCCTGCCCCAGACATGAGTCCTCCTGCACCCAAACTCCTTCCCAGAGCTTGCACCCTGAAACCCCTCCTGGACCCCAATCCTCCACCCTGGGCTAAACCTGGAGTTCCTCCCACACGCCAAACACCTTGGCTGAAGACCAGAGCCTGCACCCCAACCCGCTACCCCAGCCTGGTGCAAGTGAGTGAGGATGGGGGACGAAGAGGGATGGAGTGAGAGGATGAAGCCTCAGAGAAGGGGTGGAGGAGGGGCAGGGCCTCAAAGAAGGAGTGGGAAGGAAGTGGGGCAGAGGTATTTGTGGCGAGGAGTCCTGTGGCACCTTATAGACTAACCGAAGTGTTGGAGCATAAGCTTTCGTGGGCAAAGACCCACTTCGTCAGATGCATGTAGTGGATAAATTCGCAGAGTTCAGCCACCAGTTGTGCTGTGGCATCATCAGGGATTCTGTTCCTGACAGCTTGTATTCCATCTGCATGTGGGATGTTTGTGTAGAGAGCCTCCATATCCATGGTGGCTAGGATGGTGTTTTCTGGAAGATCACCAATGCATTGTAGTTTTCTCAGGATATCAGTAGTGTCACGGAGGTAACTGGGAGTGCTGGTGGCGTAGGGTCTGAGTAGGGAGTCCACATAGCCAGACAGTCCTTCAGTGAGAGTGCCAATGCCCGAGATGATGGGGCGTCCGGGATTTCCAGGTTTGTGGATCTTGGGTAATAGATAGAACAACCTTGGTCGAGGCTCTAAGGGTGTGTCGATTTGTTCCTGTGCTTGTGTAGGGAGTGTCCTGAGCAGATGGTGCAGTTTCTTAGTGTATTCCTTAGTGGGATCTGAGGAAAGAGGCCTGTAGAATTTGGTATTGGAGAGTTGTCTGGCAGCCTCCTTTAGGTAGTCAGGCCTGTTCATGATGACAACAGCATCCTCCTTTGTCAGCCTCTTTGATTATAATGTCAGAGTTGTTCCGAGGCTGTGGATGGCATTGCGTGCTCTGCACGACTGAGGTTACCAGGCAAGCGATGCTGTTTTTCCACAATTTCTGCCTGTGCACAGGAAGCATTCTATGTAGAGGTCCAGACTGTCATTTCGACCCTCAGGAGGAGTCCATGTGGAGTTCTTCTTCTTGTGCTGTTGGTGGGAAGGTATCTGTGTGTCAGTGCACTGTTCAGTGTTGTGTTGGAAGTATTCCTTGAGACGGAGACGGCAAAAGTAGGCTTCCAGATCACCGCAGAACTGTATCATGTTAGTGGGGGTGGTGGGGCAAAAAGAGAGTCCCCGAAATAGAGCAGACTCTTCTGCTGGGCTGAGTGTGTAGTTGTGTAGAGGTATTTGTGTTAGAGGTAGATCTTACATTGCACTTAAATTGAAAAAGTGATCTTGTGGTTAAAAAGGTTGGAGCCCACTGGTGTAAGAGAAAGTATACATGTTTACAAGTGTGTGTAAAACTGTACGTACCCCCAATACACACACTTAATCATACAGGTGTAACAGATTATGTGTATTTGGCCTTGTGTGTGTATGGGGAGGGGGGGCGAGATTCGATGTGTGTGAGTGGGTATGTGTGTGTGCACATATTGGGAGGTGTGTTTACCTTTGTTTCAGATAAAGTGGGGTGGTAATATCTTTTGTTGGACTAACTTCTGGCCCCACCTTGTCTCTCTAGTATGCTGGAACATATATGCCTACAACAACACTGCATACTTTCATGTTTAATAGCATATGTCAGAATGGGAATTTTACCAACAATGTATATATGATAGCATACTACCAATACCAAACAAATAGCAAACAACAGGAATTGAATAAGGAGAAAAGTTCAAGAAAGGTGTTGGCCCATCCCTTCTCTAGCTACTATAGATTTTGAAGAGTGAGTTTGTTTGTGTATTTGTTTGTGCAAAATAGAGTCATACTTCATGATTACCTACAGATACCACATTTTGCATAAACAATCCTGACACTTAAATTAGCACTACTTTTTACACTGGAATATGCAGGGTGAAAGGCTTAAATAATTATTTTTGTTTTTCATAGGCAAAAAGTCATGACTATTACGATTAGAGTTCATAAAAATATTTGCTAATAAAATTCAAATCACGTTGGCTATTCAACTGTCATTTTAGTGCAAAGAAAAATTTTACTGTTACAAATTACAAAGTAATTCAAATTAGTTATGGAAAGAGTAACGGAAGCTTTACATGTTTCTGATTCAACTGTACTATGTATGGTAATTATTTAATAAAATGAATGATGTTTGAAGTTAAAATCCTACAAATTTAAAACTGATCTTTTACTTCCCTTTTGCAAGCACATTAATAAACAAATTATATTACATATATTTAATTTCTTGAACTTTCCTATAAGTGTAATCTACGCAAAATGACTTTGCCTGGTCAACGACAGGCCTCACTTGCTAGTAACTAATGAAAGGTAGCCATGCATTCAGGTATCCTCTGAATTTATTCCTTCTAAAACTCAGTAATTTTTTCCTTATGCCATTCCCAAAATGTTCTTAAGCTACACGAGCTCAAGTATTGAGTCTCTATGAATTTCTGAACAAAACTAGTGTATGTTACCTAATGGACCTCTCAAATTGGTATTTTGAAAGTGCAAAATAGCTTGGTGAGAGAATTTGGTACCATTTATTTATTCTACACCAAGTTCTATGAAAAATCGATACTACTTGTATGCAATTACTAAGGCTTTATTATTGCAAATTAAGTGATATAATAATGTAATACCAAGTTTGATCTTGAAGCTAACCTTCCCTCCCTGCTTATGCAGGCAAAAAAAAAAAAAATGAAGTGTTATTAATAGGGAAAAAAGAAGGTGAACCAAGATAATTTAAACCATTAACAATTTTAAGCCACATTGACCCAAGTATGACAGGAGAATAAGTTGTTTAAAAGACACTTATATCCGATTTGGAAATAAATAGGGGGGATCAATTTTTTCCCTTTAAAACGGTCAACTGTATAATCTCCAAGCACTGTTGGATTGCATGTCACCACACAACCAGATTTCCAACTCTCTGGCACCTTTGAATAACTATTCAGGCACTCCCCATGATTGCATATGATATGAATAACAGTTTTGAGATTTGGCAAAATAGAACAATGAGGAATGCCTATGAGCTGCTCCACAAATAAGATTTTTGTTGGACAGACTTTATTTAATTGAATGGTTCTTGCTCACTTATCATTGGCATTGTTCCAGAATAATTTCCTTTAAACACTTGTGTTCTTGTGGACAGGAAGACCTAGATTTCCCTAAACATACTTCTCTTATTAAATGATTGTCATAGCAGGAAAGTGGGTGAGAAGAAAAAAATTCTGTTAGCTCTTACTGTGTCCCCATAGTGCTTCCTTCCTAGTATTTGTCTTACTAAGAACTGCGTCAGTCGCAATCATGCCTAAGATTGCTGCAGGATATGTCTACACCACTGTTTCCTAAATGGTGTTCCACGGAACCCCAGGGTTCCGCGAAGTGAAAATAAGGGTTCCACAAGAAAATTCCATTACAATAACATTTTATTATTTAAAAAAATAATAATTAATAATATGTGATTTTTGTTTTTAATTATGTGCAATTAAACTAAATGTTGATCTCACGACCTTGTTTAGCATTTGTTTATTATTATCCTTACTTATTTGTGGTCTACTTTTTCAGCTCCATATATTAGACTGTTATTAGGGGTTCCGCAAAATTATTTCGAGTTTAAAAGGGTTCCGTGACCAAATAAAATTGGGAAACACTGTGCCTGAGAGCACTCCAGGAAGACAGAATTACACTAGCAGAGCTAGGGATGTAACAGTGTAGTCGGTTAACCAATTAATCGATAAGCAAAAGCTTATAGGTTAATGCTATAGACTACATGACTTTCCCTCCTTCCCCTCCCTTGCCAGTAAATTTTTTAGCAGGCTGGCCAGCAGTCCAGGACCTACCCCGGCTGCGGCTGTGCATTTAAAGTGTACTAGGAGCCAAGAGGGCAGGCAGCCCAGTTCAGTTCCAGCTCGTGATGGGTCCAGGAGCTCAGAACCCCCATAGACAGGGGCTGCTGTCACTCTGCACTGCTGCGGACCAGCTCCCACCTGGCATCCACGCTGCTGCCTCTGATAGAGTGGCTGCTGGCCCTGCCTTCCGGGATTATAGACTAACTGAAAAGAATTCAGAGGCACTGCCTCCATCCACCTGCCAAGAAAAAGATGGCACACCCTTCTGGCTTATCTTTCTTTTCCTGATATACTCTCCTCATGCACATGATAGGCTGGGATCCTACAAACCTTTGAAAGCTGCTTCTTCACCTTGACACGAGTACATTCAGATAAAAACTCTCAGGCACATAAGGTCAAATTGTTCTCCAGGATACTGTCTACTGTAAACTGATAAAAGGTTGTAAAAATAGCCATTTGGTAAAACCACACAGATGAACATATTCAGTTTGCAACTCTCTTTACTTGAAGATATGAGCTAAAAAAGTTAAATTATAATGTATTCTTGAAAATTATAGGTTGAAATATATACCTAACCCCTCCTCCTAAAAGCTCATTTATTCTCCAACTATAGTACTTCTGTATTAAGTGTCCTGAATAATATGAGATTGTGACCCAATGTAAGCCCTTGGGGGCTGGGAACCTGTTACTTGCTTGCCACAGCTTACCAATTGAACAAGTTTGTGTACACAAGTACTGTAATAAGAATATTTTGATAGCAAGAGGAGGTTACTCACCTCGATAGTAACTGACGTTCTTCGAGATGAGTGTCCCCGTGGGTGCTCCACATTAGATCAGTGCGCTGCCACCGAGCCTCATAACAGAGACTTAATAACAGTGTCCCTGGGGCTGTGCACGCGCACACTGGCAGCCACGTGCTGTTAGGCTGCAGGCATCGTGCATGCGCGAGCCCACTCCCTCGTTCCTCAGTTCCTTCTCTACCCTGGAACGATTCAACGAGAGGGCCAGGATCCCGAAGTAGAGGGGAGAAAGGGAGGGTTGTGGAGCACCCACGGGGACACTTTTTCCGAAGAACATCAGTTACTATTGAGATGAGTAACCTCCTCTTTGAGAGAGAGAGATGTTCCCGTGGGTGTTCCACATTTGGTGACTACAAAGCTATTTCCCTTTAGGGATACAGGGACTTCGGATCTGGCAGAAAAGAGGTGGAAAGAACTGCCTTAGCTAGTTTCAGGTTGGAAAGAGGTCCCTGCATAAGTGCGTAGTTCTTTGCAAATGTGTGGTCGGAGGACGATGTGGCAGCTGTGCAAATGTCTCTTATGGGTACTTTGTGCAGGAATGCTATTGAGATAGCATGGCTGTGCTTGAGTGTGCCCTTTTTCTATCTGGAGGCTATCTGACTGTGCGTAACAAAGTTTGATACAATCCGAGATCCAGTAGGAGAGTCTCTGTGATGAGAAGGTCTGGCCCTTATTGTGGTTTGCTATCGACACGAATAGTCTCGGAGCTGCTCGAAAAGGTTTAGTTTGTTGCAGGTAAAAAGAGAGTGCTCTGCACAGGTCAAGAGTGTGCATTTTCATCTCGAAAGAGTTGGTGTGTGGTTTTGGAAAGAAGGTGGGAAGGTGTATTGTCTGAGTGATGTGGAAGGATGAGTGTACCTTGGGGGAGGAATTTAGGATGGGTACGTAAAGTGTTACCTACCAGCCCTGTGCTTTTGGGAGCCAGGGAGTGACATTCATGGAAACCCCCCCCCCCTTTCCCCTATGCCTTTGCTGGAATCAAACAAAGCAATGAAAAGGCCAGGGGAAGACACACCTAAACTAATTAAGAAAACACCCCAGCCTCATCTGCATTGAAGATAGAACTTATTAGCATACAGAATGGAGACCAGCTCTTCCAAGGCAGGAACTGCAGTGAACTATGGGATACCGAAAGCAGAGAAGCACTGCCTGATGGGAAATCTCTGCTCCAGATGCTAATGAACCCAGGCCTGCTCACACCCAAATTAGTCATTATCAGACCAATTCTAGTAACGATCCTATTGACATCTAAAATACTGAAACTGCCTAGTTGCATTGTGAGCTCGTTCAATGTACATCACCCATAACCAGGGGTGATCAGTCTCTATTGTCTCTCCTCTTTCTCTTTGAACTATCTCTATAAAAACTCCTATCCTTGCCCCAAGAAAAACTGTTCTGATACCTGGATTTAAACTGCATCAGTTCCATTGAGATTTCATCATCTCCTGTCTGATCGTGCTGGGGGCTTTGTTCTGCTTTGTCTCCTGACCTCTGGACCCCCGGCTACCATCATCATCTGGGAACCCCGATCAGTGCCAGCTCCATGGAGTGGTGAGGTCTCTCTCTCTCTCTCTCTCCCTCCCATCAACTACCTCTCTAAGCATAGCCTCCTGCCCCTGCCCTATGTAAACTGTTATATGGTTACCTAACATTTGTAATCAGTTTCAATTTAGATTTAATATTGTAACTTTTTTATATCTATTCACTACTCAGAAATAAATAACTTTCATTATTAAGCTGGTTGCTTCTCTCTCTTTCTTTCTCTTTTGCTCACTCTTCCTTAAGGGGTGTTGTTTTGGCTTCCCCATTCGCTCTGCAACAACGCTTCTTGTACCCAAGCTAAAGATCCCTGTAGTGCCCAAAATCCTGTGGGGTTTGCTCATCGTGTGGTTTACCAGTGAATGACTGTGGTGTGAAAGTGGGGATAGGGGGTGCTGAACCTGGGGGCGTATGAGGATGGCAGCTTAAAGTGCTATTTAATCCAGCCCACTGAGTCCAAAGGCACATGAGGGTGCAGTGTGGCATTGCTGTTAAACCCAGCCAGCTGAGTCCAGGGACATATGAGGGGGTCAGCTTGTGAGTGCTGATTACCGAGTCCTCTCAGACGTGCTCTGGTAGTGGGTGTGAGTGTCTGTGTGTGTTACTAAGGTGGGAAGAACCCCATCCTGAGGAACCTAGTTCCTGCAGGAGAGCTCCAGTGGGAGGGGGAATTGGCAGCAGGGAGAATTCAGCTCCCTATGAGAGCACAAGTAAGCACAAACAGCACACTGATAGAATGGTTAACCTTTCCCCAGTGCCATAAGAGTAACCCTGATAAATGAGCATACCCCAGAGTATTGGGAAAATCTGGTAACAAAAGTGACCTTGTCTTTAAAAAAAGGTAGTGTATGGGGGAATCCACCATTAGGGCTTCAAGCTCTCCTATCCATCTCGCTGAGGTAATGGCTACGAGGAAAACAGTTTTCATGGATAAGTGTAATAATGAGGTGGTGGCCACTGGTTCAAAAGGCGGCCGAGTTAGAGCATTTGTTACTAAATGCAGGTTCCATGGTTGCATTGGTGGATTGATGTTTGGATAAAGTGCCAGAAGGCCCTTTAAGAAGCTCTTGGTGAGTGGCTGAGCAAATATGGACAAGTCGTCTATCTTAGAGTGGAAGGTAGCAATAGCACAAGGTGAACTTTAATGGAGCTTATTGTGAGGTCCGCTTGTTTAAGGTGCAGAAGATAGTTGAGGATGGTAAGTAAGGAGGATGTTAAAGGAGTCACCCGGTGGTGTACACACCACATTGAGAATCTTTTCCATTTCTGAAGATAAGTCTTGAGAGTGCTCTGCTCCCTACTGCGTAGAAGGACCATTTGTACTTGTTGTGAGCAAGTCAGCTCTAGGTCAGAGAACTATCCAGTAGCCATTCCTTCAAGTGTAGCGAGTGGAAGTTAGGTTGGATGGCATGGGAACCTGGGTGAAGAAGGAGATCCTTGCAGTAAGGTAGGTGAATCAGTGGGGCGCGAGATGTTGCCACTAAAAAGGGGCTGGCGTGGCCATGCTGGAGCTATAAGTATCAGACGGGCCTTATCCCTCCTTGTCTTGTGAACTACTCTGGTCAATAGGGGTATGGGAGGAAATGAGTACAATGGGTGGGATGTCCAGGCGATGATGAAGGCATCTCCCATTGATCCCTTGCCTATGCCCGCCCTGGAACAGAATAGGGGGCATTTCTTATTGGATTGTGTGGAACACAGATCTATGGTAGAGAAGATGCCTGCCAATATGTGCGGGTTCATTTGCCACTCATTTTCAGTCAGGAGGGCTCTGCTGAATTCATCTGTTGTTGTATTCAGGGCACCTGGAAGGTGGTGATAAAAAAAAATTATGTTTATTTCAGGCACCAGTTCCAAAGTGCTATGGCCTCTGTGCAAAGTGCTCGAGATCAGGCTCCGCCCTGATGATTTATGTAAAACATTGCTGTGACATTGTCTATGTAGAGTCTGACATGGCTGTTGGTGATGAACGGGAGGAATTTGACGCATGCATTTCTGACGGCACGAAGTTCCAGGACGTTTATGTGCAAGTTCTTGTCGCTGCTGAACCAGAGGCTCTGACACATATGATGTCATAAGTAGGCGCTCCTTCCTTTAGGAGAGGCATCTGTCATCCTGGAGACGGATGGTTCTGGTGGGTGGAAGGGCACTCCGGAACAAAGGTTCCATGGGCTTAGCCACCAATGTAAGGATTCCTTTACTGTCCTTGGGAGGGCTAGGGATTTGGATAGTGAATGGACACTGGGTTTGTAAACCTGTCCCAACCAGCTCTGTAAACATCTCATGTGCAGACGTACATTGTTGACTACGGAGTTGCACGCTGCCATGTGCCCCAACAACCGAAGATATCTAAGGGCTGTTGTGTGGGGGCTGGATTGTAAGGTATTTACCAAGGCCACAATTCTGTAGGTAAGGATGCGGTGACCATTGTTGAGTTGAGGCATGCTCCTATAAACTGTAACTTTTGTGTAGGAGACAGCTTCAATTTGGTTTCATTCACCTGAAGGCCAAGGTGTTGGAATAGGTGTCTTGTGACTGACAAGAGAACTACAGGAATCGTTGTGTGAGCGCGACTTGAGGAGGCAGTTGTCCAGGTAAGGAAATATGATAACTCTTTGTTCTCTCAGATACACTGTGAAGACCACCAGAACCTTTGAAAAGACCCTCAGGGCCATAGAGAGTCTGAATGGAAGCACCTTGTATTGGTAGTGTTGAGAATTTACAACAAAATGAAGAAAACGTCTGTGAGCAGGGGGGATGGCAATGTGAAAGTATGCGTCTTGCAAGTCAAGAGATGAGAACCAATCATCCTGTTCCAATGCTGGCAATATAGTAGCAAGCATTACCATCTTGAATTTTTGTGTCTGAACAAATTTATTGAGGGCTTGAAGGTCTAGGATGGGTCTCCAGGCCCCCAACTTTTTTTCTGTCAAGAAGTAATGGGAGTAGAACCCCTTGTCTCTAACTTGTGTGGGGACTGGTTTGATAGCCCCTATGTGCAAAAGATGCTCTACCTCTTGTTGAAGAAGTATCTCCTGAGAGTGGTCCCTGAAAAGGGACAGGGAAGGGGAGTGGGAAGGGGGTATGGACATAAAGGAAATAAGGTAGCCTTTTCAATTATCTGCAGCACCCATCTGAGCTTATACGTTGCCAGTTGTTAAAGAAGGGTAACAATCAGTGATGGAACAGGTTTGCTTGCATCAGTGGTGTTGGAATAGGTGAGAGGCTCTCCAGACCCTCCACCTGATGTTCAAATTTGCTTATTGGACTGCTGCAACTGTTGTGAGTTGGTAGAGGAAGGGCGACGCTGTTGGTTTCTGCCTCTGTTCTGTTGTTGTTGGTCTTGTCTATTGTAGTGTTGTGCATATAGAGGGTATCGAGGTCTCGGGTAGGGCTGACACCTATATTGCCTTCTTCTAGGTGCTTGATTGTGGATCCCCATAGACTGAAGTGTCGCTCTGCAGTCTTTCATAGAGTGGAGAATTTCACTGGTGTTAGCTGCAAACAACTTCTGACCATCGAAAGGCAGATCTTCCACTGTAGACTGAATCTCTCTGGGGAATGGAGTGGAGCTAAATTGTGACGCCCTTCTCATTACTACTGCTGTTGCTGTAGAATGAGCAGCAGTATCAGCAGCGTCTACCGCGGCTTGTAATGCTGTTCTAGCAATTGTGTGACCCTCCAATACCAGTGCTTTGTACTGTTATCTTTTAGCCTCGGGAATATCTGCACTAAAATCGTTCAATTTGGTGTAATTTCTGTAGTCATATTTGCTTAACATAAAGCTTAACAATAAAGCTGCATAGTTGGAAATGCGAAATTGTAAAGTGGAAGACGTATATATCTTGTGCCCAAATGCGTCAAGCCTTTTGCTGTCGCAGTCTGACGGAGTGGACCGGTATTGTTGCTGCTTGGATTTTTGTTGTGCAGACTCCTCTACAAGGGAATTAGGTACTAGGTGAGTAAAAAGAAATTCAGAACCTTTGGGTGTGACATAATATTTCTTATCTGTTCTCTTAGCCATAGAAGAGATCGATGACGGAGTTTGCCACACCGTCTTTGCCGGTTCCATTGTTGCTGGATTAATTGGCAGTGCTATTTTTGATGGTGTTACTGAGTGCAATATGTCAGTTAGCTCATGCAGATTTTCCACAATCTCCTGAAGAGGAATGTTTAATTCAGCAGCTACACATTTAAAGAGGTCTTGGAAATTTGCAGTGTCATCTGAGGTAGTTGGAGCTGGGGCCAGAGAACCTCCCTCCACTGGGAGGGGGTCATTTTGGTCTGGAGAGGGTACTGCCCCCTGTGTGGGTGGGTCCCCTTCTTGTATTTGTTTAGAGGGGGGATATTGCATTTTGTGTCATTTCCAGCCATGCTGGTGTTTCTGATAATATTGCCATTTGTCCCAGTGTTATCAGTAAGATTATGGCTTAGGTGGGGGTACCCAGGGATTACCATAATATGAAGGCATATTCCCAAATCTAGAAGAGTAAATAGCCTGACCAGTGTAAGGAGAATTCTCTGGGGAAAAACCCCTAGAGCAGTGTTTCACAAATGGTATTCCACGGAACCCTGGGGTTCCGCAAAGTGAAAATAAGGGTTCCTTGAGAAAATTCCATTACAATAACATTTTATGATTTCAAAAATTATAATTAATATTTAAGCATTTATGAATTGTATTGAAAACAATTTTCATTTCTGTTTGCCACGATAAGTGTCCTTGTGTAATGCCATCTTAGCCAGACAGTGGGATGATGATGTCACTACTCAGTGCTGATGTGCATATATAAGACTGTTATTAGGGGTTCTGCAAAATTCTTTTGAGTTTAAAAGGGTTCCGTGGCCAAATAAGATTGGGAAACACTGCCCTAGAAAAATCGTCATCAGATTTAGATGAAAATCTTTCCTGATTGATCTCTGTGATGTTAACATAGTGGGAGAGCACTCAGGGTCTAAAAATTGTGAGTTAAAAGTCGATGAGACTAATAAGTCCCTGTGTTGGGTGTAATGCCCAAATGGCATTGTCGGTGCTGTAATGGGAGACACAGAGGCTATTTGAGGCACTGAATCATGCATTGGTGCCAAGGAAATTGGAGCCCCATCAGATGTCTCTGTGGTGGGGGCTGAGGCGCCTGTTAACATGGTCGACACCGTGCTCTCATGCTGCGTCAGCAAGATTGTATCAGTGCTGGATGGTGCTGCAGCTGATGAGGCAGGCAACTTAAAGCCTGACTCCTCAGAGCGTGATTTAGCACATGCCTGCTGTTTGTCTGTGCTGGGAGCTCTGGAGATGCCTGCAGTGTCATATATGCTGCGGCGCGGTGTCGCCGCTGCCCTCAGTGCTGGCCGGAGGGAGACAGCCATTTCGGTGCCATAGGCTCTTTAGGTGCTGAGGAGGCTCGCTTTTTGGTGGGCTTTTTGGTTCCACGCTGTTTATGTTCCTTGGGCGATTGGCCCAGGTCAGAAGCTGGTCTAAGAGAGTTTTCAAGTAAAAATAACTTGAGGCGGAGGTCTCTGTCTTTCCATGCCCACGATTTTAATTTTGCACAGTGAAGACATTTTTGGGAGTTATGCTGCTCTCTGAGGCAGCGGATGCATTGTGAATGACTATCCGATGTCGGGATAGGCTCTTTACATGAGGTCTAGTGCTTAAACCCCGGTGAGCCAGACATGCCTATAGAAGAAGTCAGAGACTGCAGGAAGGGATTAACTGGGAGAAAAACCCCTATACTAATCTAGGTTTGGATTTTTTTAAACTAAACTACCTAATTAACTAATTAACCACTACAATATAATTAACTGGTTTTCAAGAGATATAATCATGAACACGTGAAGAAGCTAGGGAGCACTGCTGAGTCCGTCTGTAGCTGGAGAAGGAACTGAGGAGCGGGAGGGGCCGGGGCTCATTCATGCTTGATGCCTGCAGCCTAACAGCATGTGGCTACCGGTGCGCAGCCCCAGGGACACTGCTATTAAATCTCTGCCCTGAGGCTCGGTGGTGGCGGACCAACCTAATGTGGAGCACCCATGGGGACATCTCTCAAAGAACAAAACAATTACTATAATAC
Organism: Rafetus swinhoei; assembly: GCA_019425775.1. Classification (NCBI taxonomy): domain Eukaryota; kingdom Metazoa; phylum Chordata; order Testudines; family Trionychidae; genus Rafetus; species Rafetus swinhoei. The sequence goes on from CM033424.1 coordinate 159,126,140, forward strand.
ATATCATACTTGCAATCTAGCTACTAAAAGGGTGCTACATGCTTAAAATAAATACTAATTATACAACAGTGTTTTGCAGAAAAAAATAGCTGATAGATTACCTGTAGAGCCTTTGCTTTGAAGTGTTGAGAGAAAATATAGGGGATTGAAAATAGTATATATGTTTTTTGTTCATTCATCCATTGTAAAAAAGTGGGGCTGTGGATTTGGAGTCAGATTTCTCAGGGTCACTCCACCTTAGTCAAATCACATAGACACATATTTAAGACCCAAATCTCCCCCCAGCACTTCTTGCCTGCTGGTGCCTCACTGATCTACTCCTCCCCCTCCCTTTCAGCTTCTGCGGCATTCAAAGGCTATGGGAGGGAGGATGCAGCACACTGTGAAAGGGACAGCAAGAGGTGAGGTGAGGACTTGGGGGAATGGGTGGAGTGGGATCAAGCACATCTTCCCCCCAATTACAGCAGAAATCAGCACATACGTATGGGATAATCTGATGTGGGAGTATTCCCGCTGTCTCTCCTGTTGAAACTATTTCACTTTAGATAACTATTTAAATCAGTGGTGGGCGACATGCAGCCCACTGGGGCTCCACCTGTGGCTCACAAACCCCCTCGCTGCCCTCCTCCCCTGTGCACCACTTGCTCACTGGAGCCCTGCACTTTGTACTCCTGCTTCCTTCCAGTACTTTTGGAGCATCACGAATCACCTGATTCATGCAACATCTCCGCTCCTCCCTTTCCCTCCCAGAACTGTGATAAAGCAAATCAAGCCTTCTCCCCTCCCATGAATGACAAAGTTTTGCCATGGCAAGTGAAAGTGTGAACGCTGCCAACAAAGCAAAAACCCCTTGTGAGGGATGGAAGTATTTTGTCAGTAAAAGTGCTGACAAACAGTGTTCACACAAGCTGACTTGTCACTTAAAGTTGCGTCATGTAGACATACCCTTGGTCCCTATCTCCAGCTGGTGTGTCTGAGACAAGGGCTAAGCTGAACTATGCTAAATGATTAACGAGACTCTAAGAATGGAAAAAAGCCTTGGATCTGAACAGAGCAGAGTGGCTCATTTTCATCTGGCAAAGTGGTTGGAAGGAACCGAGATGATACGTGCTCTTGTTCCCCCTTCCACAGCATCACCATCACAACACTCAAATTCTGAGGGAAGAGGTAGGAGAGGGTGAAGCATGAGCACTTAGGCCATTTCTATACTTACACACTGGACATCAATCTTCTAGTGTTTGATATAGCAGGTCTAGTAAAGACCCACTAAATCAAATGCTGAGGGCACCCCTAGTCAGGGTCAGTACTCCTGGCAGTCGTGAGGAGTAAGAGAAGTCAATGGAAGCAAATGCTCCTATCGGCCTCCCACTGTGAAGATGGTGCCAAGTTCGGCTTAAGATGTGTCAGCTCCGCTGTTATTTACATTGCTGGAGTTGCAAACTGTAAGCCAAACATCCGGGTCTAGTATAGACCTGGCCTTATTCTAAGGGACATTGCTTGGTGAAGTTGCTACCATGAGGCACCTTTACTTGGTACAAAATCTTAAGTGTGAATATGCGAAACTACTTGAAGAATTATCAATGCATTTTTGATGGGCAAATACAAAAACAATGCTCCCCTCAGACTCTCCTGAATGGTTACTTTGTTGGGAATAATTTACCAACTTTAACTCTGTATATATATGAATGCTGTATACCACACATATAAAACATTATTTCATGAATTCATTAAAGGCAGCCACTTCCGGGGATGACTACTGTCCTGCTATATAACCATTTCACCCTTTAAGACATAAAGGATCAGATTTTTTTTTTAAAAAGTGTTTGCCTTTGACTTCAGTATCTACCTGAAGTGGCCAGGTGTTCAACGTGCTTAACAGCAAGGGGCTTCAAATAGGAGTTGCTGAGGGCTGAGAACTTTTGAAAATCTGCCCAATAAATAAGACTGATGTTGTCAATTAAATGTATAGAGTGGTGTGATTATGAATAGTCCAAGGCTTACTCACCAGTCTGTACACTTTGTGGCTATGTCTACACTGGTGGGTTCTTGCGCCAGAAATATGCAAATGAGGCTAAGCGTGGAATATCGCTGAGCCTCATTTGCATATCTAATGAGCCGCCATTTTGCGGAAGAGGCTCTTGCGCCAGAAGGAGCTGTCTACACTGCCCCTTCTTGCGCAGAAAAACCTCTTCTTGCAATGCCGCTACGCTGATTATTTTCAGGAATAACGGCATTGCGCTGAGGGTTTTTCTTGCAAGAAGGCAGTGTAGACGCTCCTTCTGGCGCAAGAGCCTCTTCTGCAAAAATGGTGGCTCATTAGGTATGCAAATGAGGCTCAGCAATATTCCACGCTTAGCCTCATTTGCATATTTCTGGCGCAAGAACCCGCCAGTGTAGACATAGCCTGTATCTGTCCTTATAATGCACTAAATGGATGAGATAATTGATTAAGTAACAGGTGATTCACCAGTTTAACAAGGGGATTCAGCTCTTCAGTTGAAGACAGTTAAAGAAAGATAGGAAAAAGTGCAGAGAGAAACCTAGAAGCAGGCATACAGTTTACAATGCTGTTTCAGCATACAAATCCTGAATTTCTAGGATGTGTCTTGGAGAAGTGTATAGGATTATATGGTTCTACAAGATTTTCATAAAGCTACACAGAGTACTTACTCTTTTGAATGCTTTGAGGAGTTACAGGTAGATACTACAAGTATGGCATTTTGGATTTGAGCATACCATCTGTCCATTATAAAGCAGGAACACTTACACTATCTATATAGTGTATCAGCTTAAAATATTAGCTTCGTAAAATCCTGATAAAGAAATGTCCACCATCTTCCTGTTAAATGTAAACAATTTCCATACACAAATTCCCTTTCTTCCTATATCACAGTTAAGGAGAGGCAGTAGCCTCTGCATACTTCAGGTTGCAACAAACTTTCACTATAAAATCTTATTTTAGGGTCCCTATATTTTTGGCCTGGAAAGGCCAAAGACTTCTGCAAAGCAGGAAGAAAATTTGCCAAACTATTTTTGATTTATAGGTTGCAAAAAATTGCCCTGAATTAAAAATTCTGGCTTTGAGCTGACAGCCTTTGTCTTCTTCTTTTTGAAAAATATCTTGTTACTACATTTTCAAACTTTCAAAATAGTTAAATCTCCAAGAAAAATTAATGCATTTCTTTATACTTAAGCAGAATGTGTTTGCTTATTATGTGGATATTATAAAGTTTATTTAAACACTTGGATTTTGTAAATAATAAGATAAGTACGTTTGCCACTTATTTAGAAACTTGATCTGGTGGTTGAAATGACAAGTGAAGTCTTGAATCCAGTGAAAGGAATGGCTTTACCAGGGCAAAATTTTACCCTTTTTTTTTTTTTTGGTTTTGAATTAGTAATAGGCCATCTTTTATAATAGTATATAATCAATTTTCATACAAAACTAATAATCATTTTCAAACAAAACTAATAACGTATGGCTAAATGAATGCAATCTAATTCAGAAAACACTGCATTTAGATAGATGCTTTTTTGGTAACGTGACTTAAAAGCTTTAATTTTGGATTAACAGATATACAATGAATAGTGAGTATATTCTGAAAAGAAAATAACCATATTAACATTTCAATTGTAACAACACATATTTGCTTTTTCAGAGTATAACAGAAAATTTCTTAATGAACCAAATCCAAAATTATGTCCGTTCTCTTGTGGAATCTATTCAAACATAGTCAGTATTTGTGTGATTTATGGGATGCAAGGCATAACCCTAATTCAAACAGACAAAAGTAAATGTGACATTGAGGTACTGGAAATTGTAAATACATACTAGCTTCCAGAGTAACATCTTTACCATTAATATGCCTTGTTGTTTTTAAAAAACTGTTTTTTGCTCAACATGAAACAACAACACAGAAGTTTAGCATTAAATGGAATTTTTTTGACCCAGTCAAAATGTTGAGATTTACAAAATTAAGACTTTCAGGCTTAAAGTGCAGAAAACATGTATTGTTCATATCAGTTTCATTGTTTGCTCTATTGAACCACTTCCAGTGATGCAAAACATGCAAAACTACAAAACATGATGCTATAGAATGAGCTGAGTTGGTCCTGTCATTGCAGCAATGCCACTGATCAACTAATTCTTATGTAGCAGGTGCAGTGCTGTGGTGCTCTAAGAAAACCGTAAATCTAAGAGATTTTGTACCAATATAACTTTTCAGTTGAGGCTGTGCGATTTTATCTAAGTAGTTATACCAATACAATCCTTAGCATAGACATGTTTTAACTGCATAACTGTGTGCACAGTTTAGGAGATTGTACTACTTTAACTATACTGGTACAGTATTTATGTGTAGATGAGCCCTTAGTGAAAGGCAAATTGATGTATTCTGCAATAGCTATTGCCTACACTATAAAACGTACTGATGTGAAAGGCTGAACTTTCATCTCTGATGTAAAGCTACAGATGTAAATGAAGTTACACCAGGGATGAATTTAACTACAATTGTTAGATACATGTAATCTAACAAATATCAACCTATACACTTAGAAGTCTATTTCATAAGCCATATCATGCTTTCCTGTTCTTCATGCTGTTTTAAAAATATTGGTACAGTAATATCTTTATTGCACCTCTACAGCTGCAGTTTTTACTTGTTGTCTGTTGGAGTCAATTCGGGCTGGGATGTCTCTGAACCTGCAATACAAAAAATGAGAGAATAGATGACCATTTCTGACAATAAAACAGTATGTCCAAACACTGATCTTCCACTTGCCACAAATCAAAATTGTCTTCAAAGTCTAATACATCTATATTTATAAGTGATGAGGAAAAAAGCAAATGCCACATGCAAAGTTTGCAATGCATTGCTGGCATACGACCAAGCATCAATGCCCTGTAATGCTTCTTTATCCACTGCTCACTTGTATGCATCCTATGTGGGGGACAAGTAGCAAAAAGCATTAGATACAGTAATGCTCCATACATGAAGCCAACTGCAGAGGAAAACTAAGACCCCAATTTTGCCAGTTCTGTGTGGACAAATCCTAGTACCTATGCACAAGTCAGTGGCCAGTGGAAATGCCTAGAGGAAACCATGAAAGGAGCCCAAGCAGAGATGAACACCACTGTTTGTTGGAATGTGCATTCTCTGTGTGGGGCCCCAATATTCTGACATTCAACTGTGCAGCAGAATCACATTAGCTATTCTCTAGCTGACACACTCTATACCTACTAAGGAAGAGGCAAGATTTATAACTTCATTTAAATGTAAATTTACAGTCCGAGTCAGTAACAGTCACTTTGCTTGCAGAAGAGCTCTACATTTGTAATCCTCCAATTCTCTTTCTATATACAAAGCTGACTCAGACTAGTACTGTTGCTAACTGTAACAAGAAGAAGCAGGGAACAAGATTTTTTTTAAAAATAAAAAATGGTTTGGGGGTGGGGTAGGTAAGAATGGACAGAAAAAAAGTAGCAAATGGAGAAAGAGTAAGTTTTAAATACAAAAGTGGAAATAATCCTAACATTTGTATCCCATATAATTTTCCAGGTAATTTTCACGTGGAATACCAAATTGAGAATTAAATTATTAATAGATGAACTTTACTAGCTTAATGCAATGCAATAAAAGTATGTCTTTTTCTAACTAATCTTAGATGACTTGTAATGGGTTATATTTCCTTTTCCATGACTCACTTGTATGCATCCTGTGTGGTGGGCAAGTGGCAAAAAGCATCAGATATAGTAATGCTCCACACATTAAGCCAGCTGCAGAGGAAAACTAAGACCCCAATTTCTGCCAGTTCTATGAGGACAGATTCCATATTTAATGTGGGAGATTTACATTACCACAATCTAGGGCAGGGGTGGGAAACATATGTCTTGCGTGCCAGATCCGGCCTGCCAAGTCACCAGATCCAGCCCGCGGACCCCCCTGCTGGGACCCTCAGGCACGCAGCAGACGCTGTTTTAAACATAGGGCTGCTCTGTGTGGCTCTCTGCTTTGGAGAGAGGGAAAGCTTCATGTGATCTCTCTGCCTCCAGCACAACCCTCAGCTCCTATTGGCCAGAAACAACCAGCCAATAGGGGATGAGGGCAGTGCAAGCCTCTCCCTGCTCCTGGAGCTGAGAGCTACATGGAAGGAACAAGCCTGAACTTTCAAGCTGTCTGGATTTGCAACAGGCAGAGAACCCAGCCTGCCTTGGGGGTGCTATAGAGGTGAGAGTCAGGAGACGCTTAGGTAAGCACTTCCTAGCCAAACCCTGCCTCTGGCACCCCTGCCCCTCCTGCACCCCAACTTCCACCCCCAGGTCACCATCCGAACCCTCTGCATCCCCCTGCCCCAGGTCACAAATTATGATGTTCCATCACCTACAGTCCCCAGCTAAAACCTCTCCAACGCATCATCAGTGATCTACAACCTATCCTGGACAATGATCCCTCACTCTCACAGACCTTGGGAGGCAGGCCAGTCCTTGCCTACAGATAGCCCGCCAACCTGAAGCAAATTCTCACCAGCAACTATATACCAGTAACTCTAACTCAGGAACGAATCCCTGCAACAAACCTCGGTGCCAACTCTGCCCACATATTTACCTCAGTGACACCATCACAGGACCTAACCACATCAGCCACACCATCATGGGCTCATTCACCTGCACATCTACCAATGTAATATATGCCATCACGTGCCAGCAATTTTCCTCTGCCATATACATTGGCCAAACTGGACAGTCGCTACATAAAATGATAAACAGATACAATTCAGCAGGGCTCGACAAATGCACTCGCCCGCTCGCCCGTGGTGAGTAGATTTTGCCAGCTCGCGAGAGCAAGGGCGGACTGGCCCGGTGGGCTGTTGTAACGGCTGGCCGAAGCCTGTACGACAGGCGGCGTGGCCCCATCCAATCCGCCGGCTGGCAGAGGAGCAGAGCGCTGCCAGGGAGGGGGGAACTGCGGCGATTCTCAGCGCCGGGCTGTCCACGTGCAGCTGTGGCGCGAGGAGGCAGAGCCGGCAGACGCCAGAACGCTGGCATGACGTGGCCCCGCCGATTGTAAAGGGCCGCGGCAGCTCGGCTCTGGCCGCGTGTCCTCGGCAGCTGGCTGTGGCGCGGGGCGGAGCCAGGCCCAGCCCCACTGGCTCAAGTCCTGCCACGGCCCCAGCCCCTCGCCGGCGAGAGACCCTCCTTGCCAACACCCGGCTCGCTGCGCCCGCCCGCGCCCCGTCTGGCTCCACCGCCCAATCCCCACGCTGCCCCTGCACCTTGCACCCCGGATACCCTGCTCTCCCTCTGGCTCTGCGCCGCCCTTGCACCCCGCACCCTGCTCCCCCGATCCCTGCTCCCCAGCTCTGTGCTGCCCGTTCCCTGCACTGCCCCTAGACCCGATCCCTCTGCCCCCGTTCCCGCATCCCATTCCCTGTGCCTCCACCGCACCTCGCACACTGCTCCCCCCAATCTCTGCGTCCCTCTGCCTCCTGTTCCCCGTGCCATCTCTGTCCCCCCACTGTTCCCTGCACCCCTCTGGCTCCGTGCTGTCCCTGCACCCTGTTTCCCATGTGGGTTGGGAGTGAGGGGTGCTTGCCCATAGGGAGGGGCTGGACAGGGCAGGGAAAAGGCTGCTGTGACCCAGCAGTTAGTGAAAGGGGGAGTTCACTTGACGCGCCTTTGCCTTTATGGAAAAAAATGAATGAAAATGCTATTTGCTATTTACAGGGCTGGGACAAAAATGAAAACAAACACAAAAAAACCCCATTGCAAAATGCAAACGTATAAAAGACAACAAAAAAGGAGGGGGATGTTTTGCTTGGCCCTGGGGGAGGGCAAGCGGCTGGGCTGTGGGGAGGGGGAGGGGAAAAATATGGGGAAGGGGCTTGTGCTGAGGGGAGGAGAGGGGAGGAGGTCAGGAGAAGAAGAAGAAAGGGGAAGGCACCAAGGGACAGGGATGCAGGAGAGACAAATCCCAGGGGCCAAGTGCAGACAATGAGGAAAAGGGCAGGAGGAGGTGTCAGTGGGAGGGGGAACAGGTGATGCTGGGAGAGGAGAGGGTAAGGGCACTGGGGGCTAGAGGGAGGAGCTGGGAGAAGGCTTGAAAGAAGGGGTGGGCATGAGGAAGGTGGGGATGGAGCAAGGCATGTGTGAGGGCACACGGGCATGAGGGGAATGGGGGCAGAGGGTGCTGAGGGGTGGGTATCAGGAAAAGAGGGAAAAGGGGCAGGGGCAGTGAGGGAAGGGGAGGAACCAGGAGGGTGCAGGTGCCAGGAGATTCTGGGGTGAAACAGAAGGGCAGACACTTGCAGGGAGGACCAGCCTCAGAGGAGAGAGGCAGGGCAGGTATGTAGAGGAGGTGTTAGGAGAGGGGATGAAGAGGGGTAGCTCACTTGATCAGAGTGGGGCTCCTGGAGGAGTGGGCACAGGGGGGAGAGAAGGGCTAGTGGAGGGGGGCAGGTCTCAGGAAGGCTGAGGGCAGCGAGAAGGGCAGGAGTCAGGACATCAGAGGAGGGTGAGGGGTTGGGGGGCAGCAGGCACCTGGGGAGCTGATGGAGCAAGGGGAGGAGACATGGCAGCAGAGGGAAAAAGTAGAAGTTTATAAGATATTTATTAATAACTTGGGTGATATTTATTAAGAATGTATTAGTAATTACTGTTCTTATTCTTATTAGGAATTTATGCCATAAAAAAAAAACACTTTTTGGGACGGGGGGAGAGGGGATGGCGAGTCCCTTTTTTTGTCTGGCGAGTAGGGTTTTCCATAGTTTGTCGAGCCCTGCAAATCAGATATCAGGAATGGTAACATACAAAAACCTGTAGGAGAACACTTCAATCTCCCTGGACACACAGTAGCAGATTTAAAAGTAGCCATCCTGCAACAAAAAAACTTCAAAAACAGACTTCAAAGAGAAAATGAAGAGCTACAACTCATTTGCAAATTTGACACTATCAATTTAGGATTAAACAAAGACTATGAATGGCTAGCCAACTACAAAAGCAATTTCTCCTTTCTTGGTGTTCACACCTCCACATCAGCTGCTAGAAGTGGGCCACATCGTCCCTGACTGAATTGACCTTGTTATCTCTGGCCTTTCTTTTGATTGGTACTCCTTTCTTTTCATGTGCCTGTATATTTATACCTGCCTCTGGAATTTCCACTACATGCATCAGATGAAATGAGTTTTTGCCCATGAAAGCTTATGCTCCAATAAATCTGTTAGTCTATAAGGTGCCACAGGACTTCTCTTATAGAGGCAGCAGCACAAGGTGGGGGCAGGCAGAGCCAGTGCTCATGTGGAACTGTGGGAGGCAGTAAGCGGGGGGGGGCGGCGGGAGGAGGTGGCTCAGTGGGAGCCAATATATGCAGGCAGCTGGCTTGAAAGCTGGCTTCTCACCTGTACTGCCCCGCCCCAGTGTTGCTGCCTCTATTAGAGGCACCAGCACAGGGCAGGTGGAGCAGGCGGCTCCACAGGATTCAGTGGTTGTGGAGAGCTGGCTTAAAGTCAGCTCCTCATGGGCACTGGCTTCTGTCTTCCTCCTTCCTCTTACTGTCTCTAATACAGTGTAGTCAACAGGATTAACTGATAAACCCAGGTTTATCGATGATCATGTAGTTGTGTACATGTTGATATCCCTACTATGTAATTCATTTTAAAACATTGTTTAAAAATGAAAAGTGAAATACTCAAACAACTAGCCATTACCCTGAAATTCTTGCATCACTTTGGACATCCAGTCACACATACCTTGACTCAGGGCTGGGCAGGCTAAGCTACCCTACCTAATCTACCTCCAGTTTTGGATACACTACAGTAAATCAAAAAATTACAATTAAAAACATGCATGCTCTGAGACTCAATATATGCACTTTTCCTTCATTTCCTGAGACACTGCTTCCTAGCCTCACACATAAACCTGTCTCCACTTAAAAAAAAATAAGTTGGAAATTTAATAACGCAGTTATATAATCTTAAATTTCCATACACAGAGACCCCATTTGAAAAATCCAGGAAGAAAAAGTGTTGTGTTAAGTTAAATCCAAAATCAAAAGTAATAGAAACATTAAACATTTGTGTTAGGGAAAAGTATTTAGGTTGCTTGGCCAAAGTCTTTAATTCTCTTAAGACAGAAATGTGTTCTGTGTGGATAAAGACTGGGGTGGCATACATGTTGAGTTTGAAGAGTGGCTTCATAGGCAGGGCACCTATTTCAGGTCCAGATTGAGATCTGGGTTCATCTTTTATTTTTGCAACAGTTTTTCTTTTGAATGACAAGGTATACTTTTTAGCTTTCTGCTTCTTCCCTATTTTTTTCTGGTACTCACTTGAAGAAAGAGATTCTGCAAGAAATAATGCAGAAAAAAAACTTTACTAAAGATGCCATAATAATACAATTAACAGTGTATTAGAAACACTCAGCAAGTTTTAAAATTCTTAAAACACCTAAATCTGTTACATGTCTCAAAACCTATTTATACAAGGGTGGAATTTCAGGAGGGTGGCAAGGCAGCAGTCATATGCTCTGAGATGCGGCTTGCTTTTCATCCTGTTCCCTAGACGCTAAAGGAATGAGGGGAAAATACTTGCACTCCATGCATGCCTCTCACACCTGGCGGGTGAGCTCCTTCACCACAGCTGCTGTCCCCCTTCACGCTCTCAAAATTCCACCGTTGTATTTATATTTACCCATATGCATCAGAGTTAAAAATCAGTATTTATATTCTTTTTTGACTGAAATTTTCTGAATATATTTTACATTTAACACTATAGATATGTTTCAGAAAATGATCGTGTTAAGTGAAAACGTGTTATGCAGGGTCAATTTTCCAATTAAAAATAATGGAAAAGGTGGGGGTTGCTTTTCAAGCGGTGGTGTCAGTTGGGACCAGGACATGAGGCTGGGGGAGAAAGGGGACTGGGTTATAGCAGGGAGGGAAGGTGTTTGGCTCTGGGGAAGGGAAGGGGAGGAGAGGGGAGGGGGATTGGGTTGGGAGTATGCCCCTGTGACGGGTCTGCCAGGACCCGCACTGTGTCCGGCGAGGGGGGGGTTGCCGGGGAATGGCGCGGCGAGTGGCAAACCCTCCGCCGCTTTGCAGGGAGGCGGGGGAAGCCCTGCGCAGCCGCCGGCGACGGGCCGGCTGGGGAAACCCAGCCACCGGCCTCAAGCGGGGGCAGAGGAGAGGGGGCAAGGCGTCTGGCGAGGGGGAGTCAGCGGGGAACGGCGTGGCGAGCGGCGAATCCTCCGCCGCTTTGCAGGGAGGCGGGGGAAGCCCTGTGCAACCACCGGCAATGGGCCGGCTGGGGAAATCATGTTATTCCGGGGACAGTCGTGTAATTCAAAAAACGTTCCTTAAAAAAAAAATCGTGCTATCGCGAAAACATGTTAAGCGGGCACGTGTTAAATGAGGAATTACTGTACACATAGCTCTCTTCAGTATGCTTGTATGTATATACTAACATAGTGTGCATATAAGCATATTACAGAGAGCCATGTCTTTATTCAAAATCAAGAAGATATTGCACAGATTTTTAGATTTGGAACTTCCTTGTTCACAAGGACTTTAAAAGACATGTTACCTAAAAAATGGAAATATTTCTACATTAAAGATCTCAATATAAAAAGGTAGAGACACAAATGAGGACATCTTTGAAATAAATGCATTTAAGTATTCAAATTTGCTATAAGAAATAGCAATTGCACAGTTTCATGAAGCATCAGTACAAACAAAATATTTGTTTACTTCAGAAATGAAAAGAGGCAGTCACGCTAAAGATTTGTTGTAAATGGCTAATAGGGCACCACGGAGTCTTGTCAACTCATGAGTGGGAGGGAAGATTACATAAAATGGAAATGAACTGCAAAAGTCAGGGGGTCCAGAACTACATTTTTATATTTAGTACCTATTAATAATGATTATGTGTTAGTGAATATGTAGCTTTAAGACTATAACATAATTGTTAATAGATTTATGAACTCATTGGTTGCATGTGGATGTTGCTCAATTTAAAACACTAAAATACACAATAATAATGTTATATACAGTAGACTTCCGATAATCCGGAACCTATGGGATTTAGGTGGTGCCGGATTATCAGATATGCCGGACTATCAGGAGGTACTATAAGCAGGTTATATATATACTGTATACATTATATACTGTATATAAAGTGTTCTTAACCCTTTTTGTACATACTGTATACAGTATACTGTAATGTTTTAGTTTTTAAGCCTTTTTACCCTTTTTGCTCAGTTCAGCTGCTGCCGCTGTTACCTTGTGACTCATTTTTTTCCGAAGCTCACTCACTAGGCTCTTGCCATTTTGATGCCGGACTATCAGGAGTGCCGGACTATTGGATGCCGGACTATTGGAGTTTTACTGTATTATGATATATATTTGTACTTTTATGAATCAGTACAAGACAAAGTGAGATTCTAAAGCAGGGGTCGGCAACCTTTCAGAAATGGTGTGCCTCAGAGTAATCTCCTGCCCTGGGCTCTCCCAGGAGGGAGGGAGGGGCTCTCTCCACCATGCACCCTACTTGGTCTCCTGCCCTGGGCTCCCATGCAGGGGGAGGCTGTGCAGCTCCCATTTCCCACCTCTCTGGAGCACAGGGGAAGGCAGGGTAGATAAGGCAGCACGCGTTGCTATGGAGAGGGGAGGAGCAATGTGCATGCACTTCCCTGGAAGCCAGATCTTGTGCGGAGGCTCGGGGCTTCCCATCCTCCCAGGAAGTCAGCTCTGGCTCCAGTCTTGTGGAGGACGCAATGCTGGATCACAAGCACAGGCTTTCCGTTGTGGGTGGGGGGAGCAAAGGGGAGCCATTTCATTGCATGTGGTGCCACTGAAAATCATCTTGTGGGCCACTTATGGCACATGTACCATATATTGCCAGCCCCTGTTCTAAAGCATGGGCACTACATAGTTTTGTTTTTGTTTTGTTATTGGATTTTTTCACACTAACAGTTGTTCTTCAAAACTTCCATACTCAAAAAGCAGACAGGAATTAGGTTTTGCATACTGACACTCACTGATCTACCTATCATACCATTGGTTTTTGCTGTGTTTGGTGGGGTGGAGATTTCACAAAAAGTCTTAAAGCCAAGTTCTATGTGCCTATGCTAGGATCCAAAAGAGAATTCAAACATTTGCTTGACTGTAAACATGGGAACAGTTCTGTCTCTTCAATCTCTTAGGTAAATAAAGCAAACAGAATTTGGCCACAAAACCAAACCAAAGCACACTTTCATATCTTAAAAGATATACAAAGCCACTGACAATTTTGACCTTACAATGAAAATCACAGGTATTTTTAAATTTGGGTCTATAATGGAGAAATTAGTGCAAAATAATGAAGTCAATGTAATCATATTCAATATTAAAATGTGTGAACTGATACAGCTACTCTTGGTTAACTACTTTAGATAACTGCTAAATTAAAGAAAAAAATAGAATATACTTCACCTTTAGGCTGCTTGCTATTTTTTGAGGTTTGCTGAATCTTTTTCTCCAAGTCATTACGCTGCTGAATCCAATCATCCCTGTAACCATTACTAATCAGTTTGCTGAAATTTACAGGTTCATTGTTTTTCTGACCAGGCCTATATAAAAATAAACGAATAAAAATAAAATATATAATCAGACAAGAAAGAGTTCAGAAATAAAACATAAGAAAGAACTGGTAGTAACCATTTTATCTTACAGAAAAAAGTGTGACATTTATATAAAAATATTTTATATGCAAGTAAATAAAAACAAAAATGTCATTTATATTACTTATTTTTCCAAGTGTTCAATAGCATAATATGAATTTAACATGGTTCTTTAAAATATGTCATCTGGTTTCCATAATCAATCATAAATAAACATTGACTTTTTAATCATTAAGAGACAAAATTTTGTTGTCCTCATCCAACAAAACTCAATTAATGGGAGATTTGTGTGATTGAGGACTGCAAGATTTGGTCTTGAAGTCAGATGGTAAAGATGAAAAGGATAATTAATGTCAGAAATGGAGATGAAAATACAGTCAACAAGTTCAAAAACTAGATTCCTAAGCAATGTTAACTCTATGGGTATATCTACCCAGCATTTGGTGCAATCCTCCCAGCCTGGTTGATAGACTTGGACTAGCGAGTCTCATCCCAGCACTCTAAAAATTGCTATAATGATAGCACTTTTAAGTTGTTGTTCAAGCTCTGAAACCTACAAAGAGGGGTGGGTTTCAAAGAACAAGCTTCATCTGAACCACACCTTCAAAACATTGTCCAGACAGCTATTTTTAGAGGGCTAGCCTGCGTCACGCATCTGCCAACCCAGACAGGCAGCTCACTCTAAAATGCTGTGTAGAAATACCAAAAGTTACATAAATGTGGCATTTTCTATTCCCATTTTTGCTGTTAAATATATACTGTATTCTATTCAAATTATTAAGCATATATTATAAAACATATTGGGACTATACATCTATTCCTTTCTATTTATAATAATTAAATTAAGTATGCTTTTGAAAACAACTTAAAAACATCTAATTATACACAAAGCTAATTGATATAACCATATGTTCCTATCAATTGTTCTGTCTCCTATAGTACATTACACTACTTGTGTCTTGTCTTAAATTAAACGGTGAACTCTTCAAGCCAAGATGGTAACTTAATGTGTCTATACAGAACGCAGACCAAACAACAGTTGCAATCTTAAATAGATTCTTTGCACACTACTTTAATACCAATAGTTATAATAGAATTATGGTCCATTAACTACATTGCATTGAAAACCAAAACTATACTATTTTTTAAAAGTCTTCTGTTAAAAAAAAAAGAAAGTACTGGATGTGCAGAATAAGCATCATTGTAGGAACCTAAAAATTGTCAATGGATTACTTGTGTGCGCTTACTTTTTCAACTTTGTTGTTACATTTAATGGTATATTCTAAAAATTAAATAACATGACTTCAGTTCCTTATAAACCATTTAAATATTTTAGATAGCACATGACAAGGTAGTTCAGGCCATTACAAATTTAAACTCTGATCCTACAAACATATTTACAGGTGACTAAAATTACTTTTGTATAAATGTTTTCAGGATCAAAGCCTTAGTTAATATAATGTTTATGATACTTACATAGGTGGAAAGTAAAGCCTATTTCTCCGGTGAAATTCCTTATTTGCAATAGAGGGTGGTATTCTGTTTGGATATTTGGGGTTTATAGCAGGAAGCTTTACCTGTGTTAAAGAAAATCTAATTTAATAGCAATATTATGATTAAAGGAAACTACATAATCAGGAGACATCTAAAAAGGGGATTACTTTGGTATCTCTAAATATCTTCAATATTTGCACAATTCAAAGTACAGTATTTCCAGCAGTAAGTTTAGGGAAGTAAATGATAAAACTGAAGAAATGAGGTAACCTTGTTTATTTATTGCTAATTTTATTACAGGTTGCATCTCTAAAATCTGGGATTCTCTGGTCCGGCAACATCCATGGTTCAGCATGACCACAGATGTTCCAGCATCAGAGAGTCCTGGTGTGCTGCAGAGAGGAGGGGCACACAGCTCAGTTGGGTTGTGGGGGGAGAGAAGGGGCGGCATATGGCTCATCTGGGCTGCGAGGGGAAGGAGCAGGAACTGGCATGCAACTCAGTTGGGCTGCGAGTGGGAGGAGCAGGAGCCAACATGTGGCTCAGCTGGGCTGCGGGAGCCAAGGCATGGCTCAGTTGGGCTATGGGAGGGGCCAGGAGCCAGCACGCGGATCAGCTGGGCTGGGGAGGGGCTGGGAGTTGGAGCATGGCTCTTTGGGCGGGGGGGAAGGGGAGCCAGGAAGCCTGCGGGTGCAGGTGGAAGAGCGGCAGGAGGGGACCTGAAATGACCTCCCCTGGTCCAGAAAAATCCAGGTCTTGAGGGTGCCGTACCAGGGAGGTACAACTTGTAGCATGCTTTTAAGTAACACCACAAGTAAATCTTTGGCTTTAAAAATGCTTGTGGATTAATAAAGAGCTGTAGTACATTGGTAACTAAAACTTTAAAATTAAAATTTAGCATTCACATGTTCTCATCATGACTCAGCCACTGGATGGAAGAAACAAAAAACTTTGAACTAAAATCCAGGTCCCATGAAGTCAATAGCAAAGCTCCCTTTGACTTCAGTGGGGACAGGTTTCATCGCTGGTTTATGAAGCACAGTTCATTTGGTTAAGAAACAAAGAGTCTCCTAGGCTTGGTCTACACTATAGCAGAAGGCCAACTTAAGATACGCAACTCCAGTTTACATTAATTATGTATCTGGAGTCAACGTATCTTAAATCGTGTTTCCACGCTATCCACACAGGAGGAGGTAGACAGGAATAAATGCTCCTGTCGACTTCCCTTACTCCTTGTGAGGAGCAGTAGTACTGTGGCTGATGGAAGAACCATCTGAGTTCAATTTAGCAGGCCTATTCTAGACCCGCTAAATCAAACCCTGGAACATCAACTGCAGCGGTGTCGATCTTCCACATAATGTAGACATGGCCCTAAAAAGGCATTGTTCTATACTAATCTGAGGTGGGAAATTGCAAATGCAAAAGGTAGCCTTAAAACTGGGATTTTGCCATCTTTTCTTAATTATATATAAAGAGGAAGACTTGAAAAATGGTGGTGATTAAATTCTGCTTTTTGTATTTACACTGCAAATTAAGGTTCAGTCTAGAATGGAATATTTTTGATACTCAGAACTAGTGAAATGGTCACATCAAAAGAACCAGAGTAAACAAAGTAAACAGAGTAAAAAGAGACAAAAATAAGGAATCCTGTGGCACCTTAATGATTAGCTAATTTATTTGGGCATTAGCTTTTATGGGCTGGAACACAATTCACCATATGTATGAAGTAGAAACTATATGTTGGCAGGGATATATAAGATGCAAAGATGGGAGTATTACATTACTAAGCGGAGGACAAGTCCTAATGAGGCTAATTCAAAGACAGTGGATGTGGCTCACTCCCAAACAGCGGAAAAGGTGAGAATACCAAAAGAAGAGAAATTACTTTTTCTAGTGAGCTGTCATTCCCACTTTTCAGACCCAGCGTATTTGTGTCAAGTTTGCATATAAATTCCATCTCTGCAGTTTCAGGTTGCAGTCTGTTTTTGAAGTTTTTTTGTTCAAGTATGGCAATTTTCAATTCTCTTACTGAGCGTCCAGAGAGGCTGAAGTGCTCTCCTTCTGACTTTGAATGTTGCCATTCTTGATTTGAGTTCTCAAAACTAGAGACTCATAAAAAAACAAGCGTCCACACAAACTTCCATGTGCCTGGACTTTACAAAAACAAGACAAACTATAACACTGACTTTACTTCCCTGCAGAAGAAGAAAGACAACAAACTATCTAAACCCCTACATGGCATAGGATACTACAACTACGGTACTCTCAAGTCACCTAACAACATTGTTTATCTATCCAATCACATACTTAGCTTGGCAGAAGAGTCTGTCCTTTCTCGGGGACTCTTTCTGTCCCACTACTCCCACACACGATACAGTTCTGCGGTGAGCTAGAAGCCTATTTTGCTGCCTCCAACTGGAGGAGTATTTCCAACACACCACTGACCATTACATTGACCCACAGAATCCCTCCTTCCAACACAACAAGAAAAAGAATTAGATGTGGATTCCTTCTTACAGCCGAAATGACAGTCTGGACCTCTACACTGATTGTTTCTACAAACATGCACAGGCTGACATTGTGAACAAACAACATCATGTGACACAAAACATCAGGCATACAGAAAGCAATGCTATCTACAGCCTCAAAAACAACTCTGACAATCAAAAAGGCTGACAAAGGGGGTGCTGTAGCCATCATGAACAGATCAGATTACGAAGAGGAGGCTGCCAGACAACTCACCAACACCACATTCTACAGGCCTCTTTTCTCTGATCCCACTGAGGAAAACGAAAAGAAACTACACCACCTGTTCAAGAAACTCCCTGCTACAGCTTGGGACCAAATCTACACAAATACACTCTCAGCATATTCCTGGTTGGGACTCTATCTGCTACTCAAGATCCATAAACCTGGAAATTCAAGATGTCCCATCATCTCAGGCATTGGCACCCTTACAGCAGGATTATCCAGCTATGCTGACTCTCTCCTCAGGCACTATGTTATCAGCACTCTTAGCTCTCTTTGAGACATCACTAACTTCCTGAGGAAACTACAATCCATTGGTGATCGTCCAGAAAACACCATCCTGGTCAATATGGATGCAGAAGTTCTCTACACCCATATTACACACAAAGATGGACTACAAGACATCAGGAACTGTATCCTGCCCTGATGATAGCCCTGTACACCTGTGGCTGAGCTTTATGACTTTGTCCTCAACCATATCTATTTCAGATTTGGGGATGGTTTATACCTTCAAATCAGTAGCACTGTTATGGGTACCCACATTGCCTCACAATAAGCCAACATTTTTATTGCTGACTTAGAACAACACTTTCTCAGCTTTTGTCCCCAAATGCCACTCCTCTACTAATGCTGCATTGGTGTAATCATCATCTTGACCCACGGGAAGGAGACCCTTGAAGAATTTCACTGGGATTTCAACAATTTCAACCCCACTATCAACCTCAGCCTGGACCAGTCCACACAAGAGATCCACTTCTTGAACACAACAGTACAAATATGT
The DNA here is from genome assembly GCA_019425775.1 of Rafetus swinhoei. Taxonomy (NCBI): domain Eukaryota; kingdom Metazoa; phylum Chordata; order Testudines; family Trionychidae; genus Rafetus; species Rafetus swinhoei. The sequence goes on from CM033424.1 coordinate 159,144,811, forward strand.
GATGACCACATGAACATACCCTATACTGAATGCCTGTAGCTCTCTTCCAGAACTCATTAAATGATCCACTGTCTACAGCCAAACTCTAAGATACAAACACATTTGCTCCAATTCCTCAGACAGCGATAAACACCTATGGAATCTCTATCAAACATTCTTAAAATTACAATTTCCACCTGTGGAAGTGAAGAAACAGATTGACAGAGTCGGGCAGGCATCCAGAAGTCACCTATTGCAGGACAGACCCAACAAAGAAAGCAACAGAATGCCACTAACCTTTACCTACAGCCCCCAAATAAAACCTGCCCAGCACATCATCAAGGATCTACAACCTATCCTAGACAATGAATCCTCACTCTAACAGACCTTGGGAGCCAGTCTAATCCTCACTTACAGACAGCCCCTCAATCTGAATCAAATACTCACCACCAACTCAATTCACGCATCTGACAAAGTGCGTTCCAGCCACTTAAATTTGTTAGTCTTTAAGGTGCCACAAGACTCCTTGTTAATTTGTGAAACAGACTAACATGGCTACCCCTCTAAAGGAATCTTAATCGGTTTGTTTAAAACTGTGTGTATGTGTTAACATCTTTATCCAAAATGTTAATTACATGTGAAGTAAAAGGAAGACTTTGTTAAAGTTTCAATATCCGTGCCTTTCAATTAAAGTCAAAATTAAATTCAAAATAAATATCCTCCAAACCTCTCAGCAGTACTGCAGCAATAATAAAGAAGACCAAACTTGACTTTCCCAATACTTCTAAGGTAAAAAAATGCAAAAATAATTATTTAAAATATAATTTTTGCTTCCTTTATACACTATAAAGAAGCTAAAAATGGCTCAATCCCAATTTTTAAAGGTCACCTTTAAGAATTTTTAAATCTTCTTTGTGTATTCCTCTGATTATTAGAACTAAAATTATATTTGAACATATTTTACCTATTAAAGTATCCTACATAGTCGGTTGAAAGTCAGTTATGATGACATTTCAACATACTAGAAGGTCTAGATATCATCACTGCTACTATATTATTACAAAAGCTTCAAAACTGGATGATTGGAAGTGACATATATTGTTATATAAATTAGCTGTATACTACTAGCTGTATATAACTGAAACACTTTCAAAATAAATGCAACTTATTCTTCTAAATACAAGTACATTATGGAGGGTGCAGGTAATCTATGCAGATGTGAAATGAATGGAAAGTAGTGCAATAAAAATGTTAAATGATAGGGCATGGACTAATTAATAAGCCAGTGAAAGATGAGATACAATAAGAGGTGATGAGCAGAGAAGGAAGAAGACAGGTAAATATTTGACGAATATGGAGCAACTGGATTATTTCTCCTGCACCTTTATTTTATGAAGGACACTGAACTCAAGAACAGAGCTTGTGTACTGATTCTGAAATGCAATGACCATGGGTAAAATCCTAGACCCCAGTAAATGGCAAATTTTTCATTGACTTCAATAGGAACAGAATTTCACCTTGGGTGATGGATTCCAGCATCTGGTTATGAGTAAGATGATGGGCTATTTCATAATAGATAAAATGATTGTAGATTAGTTGGGGCTTAAAGAGATAATTGAGATGGGAGTTACTGTTGTCAAAATGAGAAGAAATTACATGAACAATAGTTTTATGTAGTCATGTCTTTTACCAGACCTGGGAGTTGTAAATTTTAACTGTATAGAATTATTCTCCTAATCTATCAAATACTGAAAAATCAAAGTTCAATTTTTCTAAGTAATTTGTTTGTGCCTTATATTTCAAAGTAATATTCTTAGGTGCAATGAATTGGCCTTATAGTCTCCTTTCTCTATTACCTTTAAATTTAAGGATTATGCACATTTACTTTTTATTTTTATCTATTTAAATTTTCAATTACACAAAATTATGTTTTAAGCATTATTTTATTTTTATCAATTTAAATTTTCAAAGTTGTGGAAAATTATGCAGGCTTACACAATGGGGGGGGGGTTAGATAATTATTTAATGACAGTAGTCACTGAGATTCAAAAAGTAAAGCTTTATAACAGTTAAAACCTAAACTGTCAATATTACAGTTCAAACTATACAAAGTAAATAGCCTTAAATCATACACTAATAAGAACTCAAGTAACATTTTTCTTACTTTGTCTATCTGTAAATTGAGATTACTATCGATGAAAACATTTTTGCATTGGTCTGTGTGTCTATGGTGAAATTGACATGTATCAAAATTTGTTAATAAAAATTGTGGTCCTTTGGACCCTACACAAAGAGTACCAAAGAAACACAGTTTGACATGGTTATGTATACTATGAATAGCAGATGGAAAGAGAATAAAAGTCATTTTTGGCAGTGGAAAGAAGGAGGATCATAAGGTAGAAAAGGGAAGCCTGCACAATGAGAAAATGTAGGACAGGGAAAACTTAAAGTGCACAGGTAGACAAAAGCTTTTGATTGCTATTAATTATTTTTTTACTTAAATTTTGACAAACAGCCATAATATAGCTTAAAACCAAGGAATAATTCACTGAAGTACCTTCTGAAGCTCCAAAAATCTTACTTAAGGAAATGAGAAATTTTTTTTGCCAACTTTATTGTGTAATCTTGTGCTCAGACTGTGATCAACACAAACTTATTTTCATAGTTAATTTTGATAATTCTCATTTTATATGCATTTCATGGAAAAACACGAAAAATCAAATTGTATGTAAGTATAGATTTTCTTAAACTACAAATGAATGGAATATCTAGGTTTTTCACCTAACAACACCTCATTCTTCATCTTAGAAAAAACTAAATAAATTGGGGTAGATGCTGGATTTAAATTCAAAAATATAAATCTTCTCTATAAATAATTTCACTGACTTTATGCTAAGTATATGCATATAATTTGAAATCCATTCAAGCAGCTAACCTGCTTGGAAAACATAGCTGTCTCCAGGGCTTCTCAGGCAACAGCCACTGTAGCAACAACTCGAAGCCAGATAAGAGAGAATGCTAGCGGGGCAATAAAGCCAAAAGTCACTTGCTTTCTGCTAACGAGCACAGTTATTGAATTACTAGCAGCTAAAAGTTCAAGCTATTACAAAGGTGTAGTTTGTAAAGCCATCTTTGTAAAAAAGCAAAAAATGGATGTAAATTACAAAATTGGAGGGTAACGAAATAAGAAACCCAGTAGTAACCGAATGTGGTGAGATTCTAAACAGGGCTGTCGAATAATCTCTATTAATTCACACAACTAACTCAAAAAATTAATTGCAATTAATCACATGGTTAAATAACAGAATATCAACTGAAATGTATTAAATATTTGTGGATGTTTTTCTACATTTTCAATATTGTTTTCAATTATAACTCAGAATACAAAGTGTATGGTGCTCACTTTATATAATAATTTTAATTGCAAATATATGCACTATTAAAAAAACAAAAGCAGCTGTATTTTTCAATTCACCTAATACAAGTACAGAAGTACAATTTCTTTATTGTAGAAGTGTAACTTAAAAATACAGATTTGTTTTTGGTTACATAAGTGCACTCAAAACCAAAACCAAGACAGTCTCCTGAGATAAGCACAGTTAATAAAACTACCCTGAGTACCTAAAATTTGTGTACCTAGAATTTGAATTAACGACTGAACCATAGCACTGCTTTGACTGGATGCAAAGGAAGCGCATGGCTCTCATAATCAATACTGTATGAGATCAGTATGCACCTCACTTCAACTGCCCTTACTTTATATGCATGTCACTTTAGTAGTACTGTGGGGAAAAAACTTCATGGACAGAAACCAGGGGAATCTGGCAACCCTGCGCATAGGCAACAACAAACAAAATGTCTCACGGGCCACACATAGAACTCGGATGGGCCACATCTGGCCTGTGGTTCATAGGTTGCCCATGACTTCTCTAGAGCCTAGAAGTCTATTCAGTCCTACTTCTTGTTCTGCCAGTCTCTAATACAAACAAGTTATTTACACTGACAGAAAATACATCTGCCTCTTTATTTACAATGTTACCAGAAAGTGAGAACAGGCATTTGAATAGACGCTGACAATTTCATTTGATGAGACGCTGTAAATACAGATATCTAAAAGTATCTTTTTTTAAAATACCATTGATTACTACATATTTTTAAATGCTCTCTTTTCATTATTCATGCTCTGCTTATTTTTTGCATTTTCCTTAGCAATGAAGTTGATCCCAATGAGTGAAATTCTTCTTTATGTAGGATGTCAGCACAAAATTTATGCATCATTTCAGTCTGAATAAGTGGTTCATAGGCCTTGTGCTAGCCTTTTGCATAGGAATGAATATCACATTCAGGTTCATAGTACTCAATGTTTGGGTTTCAAAAAATTACCTGGGAATGATTGTTTAACAATTGTTTTCAATGACATTTTTTAAAACTGGCAGATGAGTCTATTGGCCATATATTTTATAACAACTTGCCAGAAGCAATTAATTTTCCCAGGAATATATGGGAAAAAATATGAGGAAACAAAGACATTTTAAGATATTTGTGTATGAAACTTACATTTTATTCTTAAAACTTTTTGATGTTGTTTCTCATATGCTCATACTGTAAATAATGAGATGAACTTAAGATTCCTGTTTTTTAGTCACAAGAATGGGAGAGAGGAAGAAAAGCTGAGTACAGGTTGCATCTCTAAAATCTGGGATTCTCTGGTCTGACAACATCCGTGGTCTGGGATGCACCATGGATGTTCCAAGATAAGAGTCCCAGCACGCTGCACGGGAGTGAGGGTCTGGGAGCCAGCACATAGCTCATTTGGACTGCGGGGGAGGGGAGGAGGGGAAGAGCCGGCACGTGGCTCAGCTGGGCTGCAAGGAGTGGGGCAGGAGCCAGCGCACGACTCAGTTGAGCTACGGGGAGGAGGAACTGGCGCACGGCTCAGCTGGCCTGGGGAGGGGCCGAGAGTTGGTATGCGGCTCAGCTGGGCTGCGGGGGAAGCTAGGAAGCCTGTGGGGAGGAAGGCAGGGGGAGTAGCAGGGGGCCTGAAATGACCTCCCCTGGTCCAGAAAAATCCCTCATCTGCGATCAGTCAGGTCCCGAGGGTGCTGGACCAAGGATGTCCAACCTGTATTTAAAATGGTTCAAATAACATCTGTAAAATATTGAACTTTCCTGTGATTTAATGTTAAAGCCCCGTTAAAGTCTAGGGGTTCCCAGATTATTCTTTAGAGTTTTTAAAACTGTTTTTAAATTGAATTATGTGTCCTGCTAAATATATGTAAGAAGATTCTGAGATAATCTTACTACTGAGCTCTAATATAGTCAGTCATAGCAGAAAACAGGTTTCTTCTTCCATGATAATAGAGCAAGCCTAGCAGTTCACTCGGGAACTTATTTTGAGTTCTACTGCAAATCAGTTGGGAGTCAAAAAACAAAAATAGAAAGGACTAAAGTATGGAAATAGTACACAAGAGATTTGAGTTTTAGTACCAACTGTGCCACACACTCCTTTAGGGACTTGAACAAGTCATTTACTCTCTGTATTCTAGTTTTCCTGTCTAAAATTGATGACAATGACTGCTTACTTTACAGGTGGTGAGGCTTAAATCACTAATGTTTATGAAGTTCTTTGAGATTCTTGAAGAAAAGGCACTATAACAGGGCAAAATAATTGTACTGTAAGCCATGTCTAAAAAAAGGAAGAAGATTGAGTGACAATGATAAGGTTATCCTTTTAAAAAACCTTTTATAACTTTTGATATTGTAAGCACAGTTACTTGTAAATCTCATATAAAATTATTAAAATGCATAACGCTCAAGAAATTGTTTACAATACAATGTGAACTGTACTGTACATAACAGAGTTAGTAGATGAGATATGAGAAGATAAATATTTAAAAAGACAAGAAAGCAAGAGTAATCTTAGCCCTAAAACAAGGAAAAAATTAGCAAAGAATTTGAAGTGCAGAATTATAACACAAATTAAGTCTGCTTCTGGGAACAATATTTTTGGAAAGGTAATATATACTCTTGGATAGTACTATGCAGTGATTAGTACATTAGGCAAATACATTTTCTGTCAAACCACACCCCTATTTTAGGGATATACCCACCTCTTTTGTGTTGCCCACATGGACCTCAACTTGAGCAGCGTTTTCCTGATAGGAGAATTAGCGAATATTGTAACTTTTGCAAGAGACATGATGCTTGCCTTATGTAAATTGCAATAAAATTTACCAACAAATGTTGCAAAATTTGACCTGCTGATTGTCACTGGTAAAATGGGGGAAGAGACCAGCCCTGGAAACATTGTATCATTGCCTTGGGGAAAAAAGAATTCCACTGAAATACCCCTGCCTACTTCGCAATCTGCCAATGAGCACATGAAATAATGGCCAACAAGGAGGGTGACAAAAGTTACATTTCAGGATAATTATGTTAAAAAATCAGTACCAATATCTAAATGTCAAATTTCAAAGATTTAAAACAACGAAGTGGCATGATATAGTGGCTAGGGAACTATACTAAAAGTTGAAGGCTTGGTTGGGTTCAATGCTCACCTCTGTCACTGACGTGGTGCGTAATCCTGGGCAAGTCAGTTTACCTCTTTGTACATCTATTTGTCCGCGCTGCCCATATAGATTGTAAGCTACTTGGGATACAGTGTGTGTCTTTCGGTATGTCTACAAACTACCTAGAATATTATGACCCCAATTTTGACTAGGATCCTTGGATTCTACTCTAATTAAAATAATTAATGTTTTAAATAAATATTAGGAGACACTGTAGTACCACCACAGTGCTGTTAATATTCTGTTCAGTATCTTTTTCCTTTAAGCTTTAATTCCATGTTTTCTCTAGCATTCCTCATGCCTAATCAATGTGAGGTCATCATGGATTAAATTTAGCTGGTTTAATTCAGTTTCCAATATAAATTATTTAAAAATTAAAAAGACGCAGGTGGCGGACAAACATCTTGAAATGTTGATGGATATTATGACTACTCCCTCCAATAAATAGGTAATACTCATACTATTTCTAAATGGTTCATAGGTTCCAGGTATAATTGGATCCTTCATTACAGCTTCTCTGATGGCAGCCTCATCACTATGTTATTATTATTTTCATGTTGGACTAAGGTAATGCGCTGAATTTAGGGTACCATTAATAACCACTGGAAACCATCAGTATAACATAGCTAACTATTCAGCTTTTAAGAGGGCAAAGTCAAAGTGAACATTTAATATCAGTGTTCCATTCACTGACTTCCAACATTCTTTGGTGCAGTAAAAGATGCTGGTTGGTTATTTTAAAACCCTTAAGTCCTTATCTCAGAGACAGGAAAAATACATATTTTATAATTCTGCTTTTTCAAAAATACCATCTTGAAGGATGCTCAATCTTGGGTCTTAAGCTTCTTAGACTAAGATTGATAGAACTCTGCTAGCTCTTAGGCTTTTGACCATTAAAGGCAATAGAAGAAGGGCAGACTGTGTTTCAGGCACTAACTGGTTATTATGCATCAACTTTATGCAAGTCCAAATGCTGCTCTACAAGTAGGTCTCTTAGTTCTGATAACATAAGATGAGAAGCTCTTACTAACAGTAAACCAGAACAAGGCAATTAACATACGATAAAAAGCCTCACAGAAAAATGAAAGAAAACATACAAAATGAAAGACACCTCAAGAGATATTAGGTAAATCCTGAATAAAAGAGGGTGACAGAGAATTTTCTGAGAGAAAAAAAATCGTAAGGTATATGATTTATGCTTCTCTAAAATATATAATATATACAGGCTTCTCACTCCTGAATAGTAAAATCTTGAGGGACGTCTTCCCCCCCGCCCCACACACACAAATAGTACAGCTGTCACAATAAGTCCAATGTCTATAATATGACCTGGGAAACAGGGATGTTAGATAGCAATTAACTGAACAGTCCTGTAACCGCATCAAATGTTAGCAGTTACACTACTATTCGATAGTCCCCGGGGGCGGGGCTGGCAGCCAGTGTGCTCCTGGTCCCACTCCCACCTCATGCTGCTGCCTCTGGATCAGGTGGGAACCAAGCTCCCCATGTACAGGATGGCATCCCATGGAGGCAGCAGCTGGCAGGGAGAGGAGAGAGCTGGCAGTTCTGCCGAGCCAGTGCTCGGGGGGCAGCCAGCTTTTAAGCCAGCTACCCCTAAGCACCGGCTCCTACCTGTCCCTTCTTGCTGCCCCTGCGGGAGGCAGAAACGGGGGGCAGGTGGCTCTGCAGAGCCGGCAAGGGAGGAATCCATCTTAAAAGCCGGCTCCCCACATGTACTGGCTCCCACCTCCTCTGAATTGTTATTCCCCACTTGCTGTCTGGGCATATCAGTTAATTGTGTAGTTGACTACACATTGACATCCCTACTGGGAAAGTATAATTTTAAAAATTATATAGATGGCTCTCTCTCGATAAATCTTTAGAATCAATCACTAGTCAAGAAAGTTGATATAAAAGTTGGCTAACTGAAAATAAGAAACAGAAATATTTGGGAATGGGTGAGAAAGTTTGGCTTCATGCATTTGTAAACAAGTTCTAGAGAGGTGTGGCCAAACCCCGGCTCGTGAGCTGCATGCAGCTCTAAGTGGTCAACTGCAAAGGTTGGAACTTCACCCGCGGAGGGGGGTAAGGGAAAGCCAGCACTACATATGAGGGGCACTGAAGCTCAGGGCTTCACCCTGCAGAGAGGCAAGCCTGTGCTCGTGGCTCCAGCCCAGTGGGGGGATGCCAAGGGGCTCAGGCCTTCGGACCAGATTTGAAGACATTCAGAAGCTGGGATCCTGTTTTGCCTTTCTTCTAAACCCATTTATGGTTCATATAATCAATGACAGCTATCTGATTCCCAATACTGTGGTTACAGAAAATGTACCATAGAAATGGAACTACTGGCACTCCAGGAAAATCAAGTTCTAAAGATGATGCAAAAAACACTATCTACAATCAAGTTCTGGAAGTAAGTGCCAGGAATGAAGTACTGTCAACTCAAAAAGACTAGTGTGCCACTCTTTTCAATTTTTGGCACAACATACCATACTGCTGTGAATCTGTAGATTATAATATGTAGCTCATAGCATCACTAAGTTTGGCCATTCCTGCTACAGAGTCTCTCTTACAAACTTGTCCTGGACCAGTGATCATTCATATTCTTTCACTGTGACAATTCATATTCATTCACATGACATGTCTCCAGATGTTCAAGTGACACATATGGGTGAGCATAACACCAGTGAAGAGAAAGCTAAAATCTTGCCTAAGGACTAAGTTTTATCTATTTAAAAGGTACAAATCTTAACAATACCAAGAATCACATTGACAGAATGTGTCTTTGGAAAATATGCAAATTGTACAATTGACATAGAACTTGAACACAAATTTTAGCAAGAAACTTGCAGCTTGACTGTACAATACTGTCTTTAACATGTAAGTGAGTGGGTGAAGGTTAAAGAGAAGATCTCCCAGGCCCCTGTCTTCCTGAGCACGGCAACTGTTGGAAACCCATTTCAACTGAAACTCTTTCAATATGAGGAATAAGAGAATTTCTAATCATTCAAAATATAGAGGTTGAAGGTTGAAGAATCAGCAGTAGAGCCCAGAAGGGAACTTTGTTTTTTAAAATGGGCTGAAAAGGAACCCTCAAGAGTAACATGTTTTTGCACTTGTCCCTAAGGATTTCCTTAAGTATATCCTTAAGGGTTTATTTCTATAACTGCAGCAAACAACTTTTGTACCCTAAAGAACTGTGCCTATTGATTCTGAACTTCAAAATGGTATTTTGTTTTTAAATCTGTAAATCAAAGATTGTCCTGCTTCTGTATTCAAAGTCTTAGGTCTAATTCTACTAGTTAACTACAGTACACATTATCTAAAGCAGTATCAAAAAATAAGGAAACAGAAGACTTCTTGGAAATCTGTTTAAACAGCATTAAGAATCCACTTGTAAAGGTTCAACTATATAGACTGTATTGCCAAGAAACTAGAATAAAAATTATTCCATAATGCTCTCTCCATTTTTTTACTAGAAGAATCTGTAGGAAGGAAAAAATATTTGGTAGGAAGACATTCTTAAGTAATAATAAGACAGAAATCCTTATGAAAGGACGAAAAGAAGTAAAACTTGCTATGAAAGTGGGCATCCCATGATATTTCAGATTAAATGAAAAAATGTTACAACTGCCACTGGAAGAGGTCCACTAACAAGCAAAGAAAAATCCTTCTTGAATCTTCTGTAGTCAAGACATTTTCTTCAGTAAAGGCAAACCATTTCCCCAACCTTATGTTAATTGCTTAATCATATAAACAATGTTTGGACTGAGTAACCCCTCAGAAACACGTTCTTCCTCTACCTTGTCATAGAGGATAGATAAGTGCTCACCTTCCTCTTTAGGGCCTAATTCGTCTAGCAGAAAAATCCTGAAGGCGAAAGATGACTGACAGATGCATGAACCAAGAGCCCCATGGAGAAGGATAATCAGATAGAAACCAAATAAAATGTAAAATAGAAAGTGTTAAATGGTCAGAGATGTCATCTTAGATATTTTAGGTCATTTAGCCTATGAGAGTTAGTTTTTGGATTTAGTGTGTTTGGGTCAAATTCAGCAGAGGTGAAAATGGTGATGTAAGATACAGATTGGCTCTCAACATATTAGAAAAAAGGTCTAGTAGCATAGTAATGTATTCCAATTTCAGATTAGAGCTACAAAATGAATATAAGTTACAGACATGGCATGCTGCGGACCAAATTCTGGCATTGGTACAAATAGGCCAAACTCCCATTGGAATTAATTTGTTATGCCTGCTCGCCCCAGGAATAAACTTGGTCCGTGTGCTGACAATAGTGGGGTCATAAGCAGGAAGATAGGGGACCCTGTTTTACCTTACACCCTCCTATTTTCATCCTTTTAAAAAAGAAAATGCTTCCACCCCTGCTTACATCACCTTAGAATTTAACCAGGAGGCTTCCTTGGAACCCTAAGCTTCTATTTTAAGCACTGGTTATGTAAGTCTTCTTGCAGACTGGATAAATCAGGTGGTCTCTAAATTATCATCTCAATTATAATCACCTGAAAAGTGTTTGGTTGCTTATGTGGAATTACGAGATGTTCCCTGTCCTACTTTGTATGGACAATCATTCTTACAGGAGCATCAATTCCCAGATTCTCTAATTAATAATTTCAGCAGAGGTCAAGGTACTTTGGCACAAATGACTTAGGTTTACAACTTGAAATGCCTACAGCCTGATTTTCAGAAGTACTCTTGATTTCAAGAGAAGTGTTGGTGTTCAAAAGTGTTGGTTTGAAAATCAGATCCCAGGTGTCCAAAACAAAGCATGAAAAAACTGAGGCAGCAAAAACTAGTGAACATGTAAAAAATTAGGCCTTAGCTGAAATCACAGGTAGTTTCGGCAAGGTCAAGGTCAATCTAAACTAGAAGTATAATGTGTGAAAAATTACACTAATCACTGCTTGTGCAGTATCTATTTTGTGGATATATAGAGGATATGTATCCAAAACTGGTACAACAACACTTTTCAGTGTATTTCCTCAATTAAAATAAACAAAAAACCCAAATAGTCCCTGGAACATTCACCTGTCTCTAACAAGAAAAGATCCAGAGTAAAGCATTTATTGGTAGAAAGTGAATAGAAAATAAATAGCATTATGAGAGATGACTGGAGAATATTACACTTTGCAATACACTAAATGTTAATGAAATCAGAAAATGTATTCCTGGTATACTATACTGCAATAAGAACACTTCATGACAGATAGGGTTGCCAGATACTTTCACAAAAAATACCGAACGTGGCGCGGGAAAAATTGGTTACGCAAAAAAAAAAAGTCACTGCGCCTTTAAATCCCCCCGCCCCCGGCAGGGGAAGAATGTCCCAAGCGTCCTTCTGTCTGAGAAAAACAAAATACCGGACATTTTACATGGCCAGTATTTTCTGGGTTTTTTTTTACCGGACAGAAGCCGCAAATACCGGACTGTCTAGGCCCATACCAGACACCTGGCAACAGAACTATGTATTTTAAACCACTTCTGTAACTTCAGTACAAAAAATGTGCTGTTCCAATAAACTGCCACTTACAATTTTTTTCAAAAGTTTTACACCAAGAAGAAAGTCTTCAAATCATACCTTTCTTTTCTCTTTGTTCTCCTTGTCCTCAGCATCTCTCTGCCAAATACTTTTCATATCAAAATCAAAAGGCCCTCTTTTTGTTTCATAGTTACCATTGAGCTGGTCAGGCTTAAATTCTTCATGAACCATGTAGTCTGGCACTGAGGAAACATGTGCTCTGTAGACCAAGGTATAGCAGTTTTTTTTATGTAAATGAATTCCATGCTGTTGCAAAAGTATTAATTCAAAACATAAAGCTTAACAGACTAACAAAAGAAAAATACAGTAGGTTATCAAATGTTATAAAGACTCCATGGAATCACAGCAAACTTACTTAGATTCATCAGCTGTTAGAGGTTGACTGTGGTGCATATACCAGTCAGGTGCAGCATATGCTACTGGGGATGTTTTTCTTGAACTAGATGCAAAATGTTTCAACAAATCTTAAGTTAAAAAAGAAATATATTAATGCTGTAGTATTTTCCATGGTTATAAATGAATATTTTCATACTGATGTTATCTTTTACTTATATATATATATATATATATATATATATATATATATATATATATATATATATTTTTTGTAGCCCTTACTGAGATTCAACTGGACAATCAGAAGTTTCACTACTTTTTAATCCTAACAGGATAATCACCAACAGTGATTACCCACAAGGTAAGTAAGTGGCAGAAGTTTTGAAGGAATGGCCATTTCATTTTTCAATATTATTTCTAATGCTGTATTTCAATTGTATCAGATATTTCATATTTTGACATGCAATTATAGAACACAGTGCCTGATAATATGGGTGGATTTCTCATTTTACAGACTGGGAATCATTAAAAACTACGGAATATTTATGTCTGTTCAAGTTTTTTACATCTTCATTTAACTGAAAACAAAATTTATGTATACTAATAAACACAATTTACTTGCAAAAACTGAAAAGTAATTTTAATAAAACCTTTATAGACTGTTTCAAATTCTTGACAATTTCCTTTTGAGATGACACCATTTCCCCCCTTAGTTTTCATGATAAACGTATATTTTGACAATTATAATAAACCTTTCAAAGCTCAGTATCCATGTAGGTCAGGGGTGGGCAATAATTTTCGCAGGGCGGCCACTTAATGAATTTTGCTACGTGGTCATGGGCTGGCTCCACTCCCAGAAGGAGCTGGGCATGGGACAGAAGGGGCTGGGCATGGGAACTAGCCTCTCCCCTGCCCCCCTCGAGTTGGGTGGGAGGCTTTGAACTAAAAACACAGCAAAGGGATCCTGGCCCTGATGCTACCATATTACCTGGCAGCCACCTGGGGTTGCTGAGGCTGTTTAAAGGGCTTGTAGCTCTGGCCCCTGCCGGGGTAGCACCACAACCAGGACCTGTGAGCCATTTAAATAAGATCCTGCTGCCTGAGCCACCACCTAGAAATTCGGTGACACAGGCAAGATATAAACAGAAAGCAGCCAGATGCAGTCCATGGACAGGATCAAAGTATTGGGCGGGCTGGATCCGGACTCCCGGGCTGCATCTTGCCCAGCCCTGATATAGCTACTTTCTCTATTAAACACAAAATAAATTGTTCTGATCCCCATGTAATGCAGCTAAATAATTTAAACTGTTGTTAAAATGTATCAGCATTAACTTAACTATCATAAGGACTTAAAGTCCTACATTCAATTTAATAAGAATAAAAAAACCCATTCTGGATCAGATGAAATTTACTTTAAGAGCTAATCAAAGGATTTTAGCCATGAAAGACAGAGAAGAAAGGTTACAAGCTGAAGCAGAAAATTGTTAAAATTCAGATAATGGCATATTGGGGTTATTGCAAATGTGACTAACAAATTTACTAATAAAAGTTACTGTATCGTTTTTTGATGAGTCAGCATATTTCAACAACATACAACATTTCCCTTTCTATCGTTTTCCCCCAAATGTGTCACTTTTAAAATTTCTAGAATAGTCTACAGTTATATTTGTCAAATGCTTAAACTCCCCAAACCACCAATAATGCTAAAATGAACTGAGCATTACCAGGTTGGCCTCCTTGCTTTGCCAGCTTTACATATTCTGAGTCTGTGTCTCTAATCCATTTCCTGCGGCCCCCAAATGTAATTTCATTGTGATATTCTCCTACGTTGCTTAGGCCTGGGATCTGGGATGGTGGAGGGACTGGGATTTCCGATTTCACTGACTTCTCTGGTCGTTTTAGTGGAACATGGTAGTACCATTCTATAATCATTAAGAAGAAAATATTTAGATTATTTGTTTACTGACAACATTACTGTGTCAAAGAGCAGATGTAACAATCCAAGTCCACATTAAACTACAGAATAACATACTATATTTTATTAAGGATGTAAAAGATATTAAATATTCATTAAAGGACAGAATAATAAATACTTGCTACTCCTAGGTGATTACACATACCAAAAACTGTGAAACCACTGTAGAGTCTTGTTTAAAAACCCTTTATTTCAGATTGTCACCACAACTGTTCTTCAATATGATGTTGTATATCTTCCCCATTCAAAGAGTTAGATTAATGGACACTGAGACCAGCCAAATGTAAGAAGGCATCAGTGGAAGGCATTAATTCTTTAGTAACATTTCTCCTTCAACTATTACCAAAACACAATTAAATGCATTCCTACTTTTCTGCTCTTGACTTGTTTCAGTTAACTACTGAAACATAATCTGAAGAAATATAATGATTAAATTAAACAGTGCACTAGACAGTAAGCCACTTTCACAGTGTACCTAATTTCTTCTAATTTAAGATGAGTTCCAAGCATTGCATGGCTGAGCAATCTTGGGCCTTAACAAAGATGCTAATTACCTTACCTATTACAAAGATAACTTCCCCACTTAACACCCCTGATTAGCCATTCATTGACTCAAATAGCTATTCCCTCCCTCCCTTCCTCTCCCTCACCCCACCTTCTGTAGTAAATCTGATTTTGTCAGTTCAATAATGTGTTCGCTTTTTTCATTGTATTCCTTTGGTATATATGGTCATCCCAATTCTCTTCCAGAATATGATGTGAGGAAGTGGGTCTGGCCCATGAAAGCTCATCACTTGTTAAACCATCTTGTTAGTCTTTAAATTGCTACACAGTTTTTCCTTTTGTTTTAGCAAGATCAGACTAACACAGCTACCTCTCTATTACTATTCAACCTGAACTCAGGCAGTTTTAAAAAGTGGATTGAGAGAAGCATGATTTTATAAATCAGACTGTGAACGCTGGTTTTATCGCTTGCTGCATTGAGGAAACCTGATTTAGAGAGCAACAAAATAATTGTTAGTATAGAAAGAGTGAAGGGCTAAGTCAGGAGCAGCAAACAAAAATCATGCTCAAATCTATATGAAGCATCTCAGAAAGACATACCGGAGGGGACAACTCTGTAAAGTAGCCTGTAATCTCCTATAAATCCTTAAAACTCTGCTAATAAACTAGATCTAAGAAAACCTAAACAACCGATTTAAACAAGAAATATCATTCCATCACTACAAATTCCACACAAACACTCCATTAAAAATGTAGTTAACTTCATCAAAGTAGGTTCACTTCCTTCTTTCACAATGTTATTTATAAGGGGGAAAGGGCTTTTCAATCTGAATAGAGCTAATTTTCATGAAAAGTGGTGGCTGTGGCTGGGCAATACTGCATGCAAAACTTAGGTTTGGGAACAACCGTGAGATTTTAGGCCAGTACTCAGGCATGTCCTAGATATAATGATGGGGGCAAATAAAGTCATTTGGCAAAGTGCATCTAACTAGCTGGATTACAGTGTAGCATTAACTTCTGCCTTGAAAGGAGGAGGATATTCTCCAAAAAAAGGAAAACAGAAGGCCAAAATGGGAAATGATGGTTTCCTCACATTGGTGAGATTGAAGAGCATGTCACACTCCTGTCTGGAATGCCTTGTATGACCAGGCTAGAAAGAACCCAAAGAAAATTCCACTATCAACCTCATGTTCTGCACCAAAAATATCTAGGATTATTATATTGAGGGATGCACGTTCCCCACAGCATAAAATGCTGATGTGGTAGGTAGTATATGTGAAGTCTCTCAGTAAGCAAAGGGTTCCTTTCATTTTGCATGCCCAAGACATGTCAGAAATGTACATTAACATAAGGAGAACAAACAGTATACTTGCCACAAGATGCGTATCGGCTGGAGGGTCCGGAGGGCTCTTTGCTCATATTCCTCATTCCTCAAGCCTACATGAGGGAAGGGCCAAAAAAGGGAAAGACTGAAAATTGGGGTAGGGCTAAAGTTAAAAAATAATAAAATAGCAGCTGTTGAATATCATTTCAATGAGTGGCTTTATACCAATTAAATCTGTCTACTTCCAATAAAGTGAAATAAACAAACTCTGTTCCAGGTTCAGCATTTCTTTCTCTATTGATGCAATTCCTGGGCTGTTGTGCTCTTTCAGGGGTTACAGCCCCTCCAAGTCCCCTGTAGCATTTGCCCTTGTTTAATGAGATGGTGCATCACCCTGTGGCCCCCCAGCACCTTAGGCTCCTGGTGTCCTGCAGCCTGCCATGAGCAGCATGAGGCAGGGATCCCCTGAACTAGAGCAGCACCTGGGCATGGCGGGATGGGATGTGGCCTGGAAATCCCAAACCAGAAGGGAAAGGGCTCAACTCCCCCACGCCCGCTCCGCCCACCCTGCTACACACAGGGAGGCACAGACACCCCCCCCCCCATCCCGACAGACAGACACTCCCCCTCCTCGACAGACAGACCCCAGACAGACACGCCTCTCCTCGCCCCCGCTTTCGGACTCCCGTACCGGTGGGGGCAGGACCCTCTCGAACCCGGCTCACGCGCGCGCTGGCAGGAACGGACCCAGCACCACGCCGCCTTCAGCAGCAACCACAACAAGCCCCATCCCCATGGCAACGGGGACTCGTTCAGGGCCGCGCGTGGCGAGGGCGGGACTCCGGGGGGCCAGCGGGAAGGAAGGGACGCCGCGCGCGCGAAGGGGAGGAGGGTGAGTGACAGGCCCTAGGGTACGGCCCAGCTCCGCTGGGCTGCGTGAAGTGGCCGGGGCACGTGCCTGTGTGCTCTGGCGGGTGGGGCCAGAGCCTGGGTGGGGCAGTAGCCCCGGGGTGCGCCTGTAGAGCCTGGCCCAGCAGCGGGGTAGCTGGCCATGCAGAGGGCGAGGCAGGGTTGGGGGGCTACGGTTATTTGATTGGGCGCCATCCAAACTCGCTCGGGTGTGTCCAGGCTTGCTGCAGTGGCAACTCTGTCTGCAGCATACACTGAACGGTGCGTGGTGCCTCAGGGTGCACTACAAGTAACGAGCATGTTGGTGACTGCACCTCGGCCAATGCAGAGCATCATCGGTCCGCTTTACCAATTTAGAGCTGGCTCGAGCAAAAGAGCAAGGCAGGGCCTCCCTTTCCCTCTTGGTGGTGCAAAATACCACTCCGCTTCATAGCACAGCAGGTGCAGCCCAGCACTCAGAACCGGCAGGCGTAATTTGAGTAAGCACCCCCACTCGGGAGCTTTCACATTTTTGGGGTGTGTGTGCTCCAGCTCTTGCCACTGCATCTGGGATAGCCCAAATCATCTTCCTTCTTGTCATTTCACATCACCCCTGTGGCAACGTAGGAACTGCATACATAGAAAAGTAGTGAAAGAAAATAACTTGACTTTTCTGATGAATCTACCAGTCTCTAAAGGTGGCACTTGTTTCTTCTCTTCCTACATAGCAGCAACTACAAGGGGAGGGCAGCCAAATTACTTTCTCGGTTTGCAGACGTGCAAACGCTTATTTGCAGTGAAGAATCTGGGTGAAGGCCTAGGAAAGACCAGAGCCCAGGTGACTGGACAGAGACCCAGCACCAGGCGCAGAGCCCTGGGGCCTTACTGCTGGGAGGTGGAGGGGCCAGCATTGACCTCTCCTCATCTAGCAAATTTCCTGGTGGTTCTGAAAATGCTGGACCAGGGAGATTGAACCTGTAGTGGAGACAGACGAGTGACTAATAAGAAATGTACAGTCCTCAGTGTGAGAGCTCCTGCCTTCAGCGCTCATTAATGAATAGAGGGAAGTACTCTGATTTATGTAGGTCAGATGATCACAATAGTTTCTTCTGGTCCTAAAAGTTAAACTTCAGTGGGAATAAAAGGAGTTCAGCATTTCACAAGAGACAACCTTGAGGGATTTGACTGCATAACATTTCTTCACTCATTGAGACTTAAAATGTTGAGCACATGTCCCATCTTGTCTGGCTGACCTCAGGAACCTTATGCTTGACTTGTTTATTATGATATCACCAAGAGCAGCCTGTGACATATTTGGTAGCACTCAGTAGTTCAGAAATTCCAGGTTGCCTCCTCTTAGCATGATGTTACTCATTGTCTATCCTCAAGGCAAGTGCAGTACAAAGACAGTTTTCCTATCAAAGAAGACTTAAAATTACTAGAGTTTACATTATTTTAAATTAATTATTAAAATTATGGGTAATAAATTATGACATACCTTATTTCACCACATTTTCATGATTCTATTATTTCAGTGGTAAATGCAAACCAAATAAAAACATGTACAGAATTCCAAAGTCTTCAGGTAGCACCTATCTACCACGGGATGAAACAAGCCATGGCACCAACAGTGACAGCTCAGACACAGAAAATAAAAGCCAAGATTTAAATTGGTATGAATACTTTTAACATATTCAGTCTGTTAACTTTTGTTATATATATACAAATTATACAAATAATTATAAAATCTTGTAATGTTATTAAGCTCCCAAATATATTTACAATAAAACAATGGCATAGTCTAAGGGCTAATCAAGTGAAGTCAGTGGTAATCATTGCATTGATTTCAATTGATTCTGGAATCTAAATAGGATTTGATTTTGCTTCAGATGAGCAAGGGAGTTGGCAGTTTTCTAATATGATATATCAACTAATAAACATATCTACTGCTCAGTTATATAATCTAGTGATTTACAGATAAACAAAGCCATTCTGTTTTAAAGCCTGTAGATTAACTATTTAATAACATCTAAGTTACTGAGTAACTTATTTATACTGTCATTTATCTACATTCTGGTTTGAATGATAGGTCTGCTTCCTCTGTCAGCAGTGTGCTTTGCTTCTGTTATTGCAAAATGATCCTTTTTTGCAGAAATCAGGTTGATTCTTAATCAAGTTATCTTTTACAAAATAATGGACTGTATTATGTATGTGACACAAATACTCTTGTCTTATGTGATTTATATGCAAATATTGCCATTGCAAAAGGATTTCTATCTGGCCAAATTGTGAATTTGAGTGTGAAAATACAAGCACAAAAAAGCAAAACTATGTCTTGAAATCTTTTACTGCATGTAATATCGGCAAAGTAATCACTTCTCATCTATCCAAATCATTTGCTTTACCACCATCTTTGACTATGTGAGGCCCTTCTTTAATCCCTTCACTCTCTTAACTCCCCTCATATTTAATATAAATAACTTATTCTGTCCTGAAAGGTCATGCAAACTTTCCCCCTATTCTCAGCTACCATCCAGCACTCCCATCCCACCCTCCAGTCTGTCCAAGCCACACCATTTACTGCTCTCTTCCCATTCTTTTCTCACTCCCATCTCTTTTCCTTCCTACATGTTGATCTATCTGCCTAGAACACTCTTTCTGCTGGGGCAAGGATAAATGGTCAGTTTTTAAAGAAGAGAGAGATAAATAGGTGTTTCCCCCAGGGATCTTTAGTAGGACCTGTGCTGTTCAGCCATATTCATAAATGATCTTGAAAAAGAGTGCTGGCATTTCCTGGCTTTTAAATGTTAACTAAATGACTTTAATGTTTTCTTTGTATAAAATCTTTAAAAAAGATTTAACACACAAAAATGTTTCTTTATTTTTATTCATTGTTCAAATTCCAGAGCCAGAATCCAATTACAGTAGTTGAATTGTCTGTTGGGTCGTTAAGCTAGAGAATACAGGGTAAAGAACTCTGCCCCCACTGTGTGAAATAATTAAACCAAAGCTTAAAACGTTGTCTGGCAGTGTTTACATGTACAGTTATTTGTACCCATTTAGATAACTATTTAGCTGCTTTCAACGTTATAGGCTCATTCAGATATGGGTAGCTAGGTTTCTAAATGGGTGAAATGGTAGGTGCAAATATTTGTACCTTAGTACTAGAGGTTGTTTTTGAAAACGTAGCCTCTGCTTTTTTTTCCCCCACACCTGCATGACCACTTGCACAACTCTTCGATTTTAAAGCCCTTTTCTATTTTCTAGGCTCTCTCAAAGACAAGGACTCACACCCAGTAGTACTGAAAGACAGAGCCCTATTAGTATCAGGCAGGAAGATAGACAGCTTCAATACTCACCCAAAAGTAAGTGAAACTGATGTAAACTATCTAGTTTTACAGAGTGCTATATCTTGTGCACTAACAATATATATTGCACCGTATACAACAGTTCTGTTTTGTAAGTTATTCTGTTGTATGTGCTTTTACATTTTGGATTGTTTGTACATCTAGAGCAAGGGTAGGCAAAAGCCTCTCAGTGGGCCAGATCTAGGCTGCCTAGGGCTTTGATCTGGCCTATGAGGCAATTCCAGGCCCTGCTCCAAACGGGCATGCCTAACCTGTGGCACGCATACCATGGGGGAAGGAGCTCAACCCTGCCTCTCTTCCCCCCGCGCAGCCACTGGAGAACGCTCCCTCCTCCTGCAGCAGGTTAGGCTGCAGTGGGAGGGGGCAGCACTGGGGCTGAGGCTCCTCAGTGGTGTCTCTGCCATGAAGTCCAGGGCCGGCCCTGGAGACTGGAGATGCTGCTGCCACAGCCATATAGTCCGGGGCCAGCCCCAGGGCACGTGGCCATGGCAGTGGCACCTCCAGGGCTGGCCCTGGTGCCTCTAGGGCCAGTCTGTGGCCGTGGTAGCAGTGCCTCTGGGGTCGGCTCCGTATCGCGCAGCAGCAGCATCTCCGGCCTCCGGGGCCAGCCACATAGTCGTGGCAGTGTTGCCTCCAGGGCTGACCTGTGGCTGCGGCAGCTGCGCCTCCCGTGCCAGCCCTGGACTATGTGGCCGCGGCGGCTGCAGCGGGGCCTTCCTCCCGGGCAGCCAGGACAGCATGGCTGCAGCCGTTGCTGCAAGGGGGCAAGAAGCGAGATAAGGTTCCCCCTCACGCCCAGACCCCCCCCGCCAACCATTCACTTCCCTTCCCCCCCAAGACCCAGCACCCCTAGCGTACTCCGACATTCTCCCTTGTTCTTGCACCCTCTCTCCTGGCTACACGCTGCGCCCTCCCTTGTTTCTGCTCGCTCCATCTTGCGAGACACCCTACTCCCAGCCTGCTTCTGCACCCCAGCTCCCTCCCAGATCCTCACCCCATCTCTATCCTACTTGCTAGCAGCCCTGTCTCGTGCACTGTACCCCTCATTTTTGTCCCTACCGCAGAGCCTAAAGAGGTCCATAAAATCCACTAACTCCAGAACCACAGAAAAGTAAATCTGGTCTATGGGAACCTCAGTTCCCCCACTTCCCTTCCCCTTACTCCATGAGGCTGGGGCACCAGAGGAGTAAGGTGTCTCAGTTGGGGCCACATCAGTGAGCGTTGGGGGGTTTTGGAGGAGTCTTTTTGTTTCTCACTTGTGTGGTCCCCAACTGATTTTTTTGTAGGTCAGTGACCCCGACCCAAAAAAGGTTCCCTAACCCTGACAAAGACAACATTGAAACCTTTTGTGTTGGACATAATATTTAACTATTTAAAATGAAGTTTGATAAACATGAGAAAGTTAAAATGCTTAATCTGTTTCATAATTTAAATTGAACCATTCTTACTAGCTGCAGCTGGTTCAGAAAATAAGGTCACCGAACCCAGCAGGATAGTTCTCAACCCCACCCCTTCTGCCTGAGGCCTGCCCCTTCCAGGTTCTGAAATTTGTGAAGTGGCCCCGCCTTCCAAAATTATTGCCCACCTCTGATCTAGAGAAATGTTGTTGATAGGCACAGCCAAGGTGGGAAAAATTACATTAAAAACAGAAGTGGTTAAGACCATGTTATGGTTGCCTGGCTGAGCAATCAAAAGTCAGGGAGTTTGTGTTGAGGGTGTATGAGAGAGAGTTACAGTGTCAGCACTCACCTCATGCAAGAGCTTCCATTTGGCCAAGTGTGGGTTCCTGCACTGTGTCCATCTTAAAGCCTTGTGGCTATTCCACCGTCCAGCTGAATCACACTCTGGGCAATCACAAACCTCTTTTGGGATATACCTCTAACAGGGACCCACCCAGGTACCCTCTGTAGAGTGCCTCTCTGGGTCCAGTACAGTCTCTCAGTCTGTTTCACAACTCAGTATGAGAGTGGTGCTTCTCCTCCTGGAGATAACAGTTCCCTGCTCTAAACTGTTCTTGGTTTGTTCAGCCAGCCCTGGTCTCCTTTCTAGCCCTGGGCTGTAACTGAGCTGCCCCTAGTCCTGCAGCTTCTTATATAGTCCCTCCTGACCCCTGATTGGCTGGTTTCCTCCCAGCCACTCTAGCCGTCTGGAGGAATTTTCTATGACCCTCTTGGTCTTAGGGCCTAGCCCCGTTACAGTGTACTATATTAGTTCTGCTCCCTTACATCTATGCATTATGGTGCAGACTTTAATTACATGATCATATGCTACCTCACAAATAATTCTGTGTAATACAATGTATTTTTTCTACACCCATTAATGTACAGGAAACATCTTATTCCATTATGTACTTATCTGACAGAGTCCATGGCAATCATGTATATATAATTTTAGCAGAGATTAAAGCTAGAGCTTCACAGCAACCCTTATCTCACTCACTGTGAATTTTAAGAACTCACTTTATAGTGGTAGAAACGAACAATGATCACCATACAGGCTCCATAATGGATCTATAGTTAAGGTTCACTGACTTTAGTTAGTTCAAGTGGAATAGCTCAAATGTACTAATTAGAGTTAACTTTTGTACCGAAGATAAAATGGTGGTGGTGAGGATATAGCCAGAAATAAACCATCTGGACTTTGTGCAGAGGTGGTGATATGAAAAGCAGCAATATCTCTTCATTTTATGAGAAACTGAGAAAATGTGATCTGGAACAACTTAAGGCATGTCTTTACTGGGGAAGAAAGTGTGTTTTAAACTTGGGTTAAAAGAGCAGTGAAGATACAGGAACTCAGATACAGGTTAGCAGCTCAAGGTCAACCTCAGTCTTTCCATATGCTTTAAATCAAGATGCTAATCCAAATTAAAAGATTAATTGCTGTGTTTTCACTGCTCTGCTAACCCAAGTTAAGAATACGCCTTTTTGGCAGTGAAGGCATAACCTGAGGAACAAACAAAAACCCCAATACGCCTATTTTGTAGTGACTTTGAGTGTAGAACTGCACTTTTAATTATATCTGAGCTCATTTAGCAGTATGTTTATTGCATGTTTTCCAGAAGGTATCTGGCTTGTATTCCACTTGCTAGCACTATGCATAACCGTTCTGTGGCACTTTGTGATGAAAATCTGCAGCACTTTCGCAAGGTAAAGACTGCAATCTTTTTCTCAAGGATGGGTAGTCAGGAGAAACAGTCTGGTATTAATCATGCTCCCAAACCTGACAAAGAATTAAGAGCGTGATTTACATGGGTGTCAATCCAGGTTCTTGCTGAAACCAGTTGTCACAGTTCTGGGATTAGGGGTCACAAGACCAATCACTAATTTTAACAGCTCTTCAGTTTTTGATACAGTGCCTGAATCTCTGCTGCTGAAGTTAAAAAAGAAGCTTCACCATTAACTACAATAGGTGCAGGATCAAGCCCATGATGAAGCCAACAAATGGGCTTCAAGAAACTCTAAAGAAACTTTGTGCTCATATAGAATGTGTATGTGAAATATATGGATACTGCTAACTTTATGTTTTCTTTCTCCTTGCTGTTACCCAGGAAAATTTGGGCTCGAAAGATTATTTCACTGGCGTTGTTCCTCCTTTCTTTGTTCTTTTTTGGTGAGTTTCTATAAAGTTTGGTGGTCCTAGCTCTTACCATTTAGGAGGAGTTCTTGAAGAGACAGATGATTGGATGGCTGGACAGACAGACGATTTGAGAGAGTTTGTCAGTCTGTCTGTTCAAGAACTTCTCTTAATGGTAAGAGCTAGAACCACCAAATTCAGTATTCAGCTTCCTCTTATCGTGACTTTAAGTAAGGTTAGGGTTTGGATGTGCGAGGCAAATGAAATGTGCCTGGAATGGGTTTGCTTCTCATAAAATCATGCAGAAAAGAGACAGAATCACCAGGGGGGTGAAAGGGGCTGGTTCGGGAGATGTCCCGCATCTGAGACTGCTCCTGTCCTGAGTCTCCCCCCTGTGCCTTATAGGGAGGGTGGGATGGCTGAAGCCCTACCCCTACCCCCGATTCATATGGGGACATTGATGGCTGTTCCCCTTCATCAGGAAGTCAGGTTTAAGTGCAGTTTGCTGCATTCTTCACTCTGGCTTCCCCCCCGCCCTACATACTCTCTCTCTCTCTTGCTTTCTCTTCCTCCCCTGCCCAGAAGGACCTGAATAGTGCAGGTACAATGCCAAGTAAATTTGCTAGTTTAAAACAAAGAAGAAAAAATATCTTTACCGACTATGGGGCAATGGCAACTTGTGAAATTGGGAGTCACCAGGGAAACGGTTTATGTTGTTTTGATTCAGCTATACCTTTTTTTGATAAAAAGAGGAAAATAAAATTAATTAAATAAAAATAGGCAGTAATAATTTTTGAAATACATGGAAATAGGTGTTGGTAAAAAATTAAATAGGAGATATTACAAAAAGATAATAAAAAAAGCGGGGGGAAAAGTGGAAATAAGCAGAGGTTAAAAAATAATACATAAAACAACTTTCCAGTTGCATCAGAAATTCTGTACCAGATACCTTATCCTTCCTTTCACTACTGCCTAGTTTATTAAACCTCTTGATTGTCTCTTGTCTCAATTTTTGGTTGCAAACCTGTAAGAAATTATAGATGCTTAACTTTATGCATAGGAAGAAAATTAAATCAGTGTGTAATTTTTTGCAGGACCAGTGACTTAGACTCTGGTGTTGCAGTGAGCTCCATGGAGGCAAATCCTTGAATGTACACAGAGCACCACTGACTTTGTGTCCCCAAGGTCTTGCCCACATGGACATCATTGCAGGAGTGAGGCCACAATAATCACAAACACTGGTGAATAGACCCATTAACTTGACAATGAGTAAAGTCAAATAGATGCTTTCAGGATTAAGACCCATAAACATAGGAGAGCCTGATCCCAACTGCGGTCTGTAATAGGGATGTTAGCCACTAATCGACTAGTTGACTAACCGATAAGCAGGAGAAACGTGGAGCAGGGACCAGCTCAGCACCTTCATGCGCGTCTTCCCTAGGCTGTGCAATGCAGAGCAGCAGGTGGGTAGGTTATGCTGTGAACCGGCACTAGCCAGACTGAGTACTAGGACTGCCTACCCTAATCGACTAGTCAACAGAAAATCTGTCTACTAATCGATTAGGAAAGTAATTGCATTTTAACATCCCTAGTCTGTAGGTGATAATTCTATACCAAAAACTCCATACATGAATAATTTAATGTTACATAAACCTTAACTTTTGAGTTTGATCATTGATTTTAATCATGTAAGCCATAGTGCTCCATTAACATGGATTGAAAATGTATTTTCAAAATTTTTCCCCAGGAAAGAGTAGCTCCCCAACACAAAATCTATAAGAACATCATTCCACCATCTCTTGCAAAGTATCTAATTTGGAAACTCAAGTGCAGAGATGGTAGGTATGTAGAAAGGGAGAGCAATAATGAAATGCTAATGACAATTAATATAGCCCTAGCGAGTACCTCAATGCTGAATTTTACATTCATTCCAAAATTAGTCCCCAGTCTTGCAATCACGTGTATATGTGTTTAAGTTGACTTTGGTGGTACTATTCCCTGGTAGCTTTACTAAAGCTAAGTACATGTGTAAGTGTTTGATAGATTGGGGCTCCTTCTTTTGAAGAAAATAATCTGTTGGAGATGATAATGTTCTAAATTTAAACAAAGTTCTTCTTATGACTAACAGGTACTTACTACATGGGATTGCTTGATGGAGGAGGAATCCAGATGTCCAACGGAATATATTATAATGGATTTGTCCTCAGTGATTTTAATCATTTCTGGCACAAGGTGACTTTTATGATTAGATTTAATCAAATAAAGACTGCAACTACCAGTCTAGCTTGAGAACAGAAAGTGCTTACCAATAACTTGCACCTTCTTTCTATGGGGTTTCAGGTAGATTGGAGACAACTGTATCTTAGAATTTATTTATATTGCATTTAACCACACATTAATAATTATTCCGTTTTTGGGTCTGCTACTGTTTTACTACATGCCTTTGAGCAAATTACTTGGGCTAAAATTTCAGAAGTAGCCTTTAATTTTGGTTTTCTTCATTACTGTTTGCTCACCTTTAGATACCTGGGATCCTGTTGTCAGATGTACTGAGCCCCTATAAGTCTAGTTGAGGGCACATGATGTAATAAAAATCTTTATGATACAACTACTGAAAATAAAACTATTTTTGATAAAGTTTCAGTGTTAGTTAGACTTCTATCAAAAAGAGAAACTATAATAGGAATACACTTTATCATAGACAGCAACAAGTGTAGCCACTAGTATTCCTGTCTTTCCTCATAGAAAATATATGTATTTGTGTCAGAAGACAGTGAAGTAATGTTGTATTGATAACAGACAGGAAATCCTTGGTTACAGGGGTCCAATAAAACAATAGAAAAGAAAAAGAGGTAAAACCTAAAATGGCGCTAACAGTGGAGAAGTTTTAGTGAAAGTTCAGAGACCCAATTGGCTGGCTGGTATTCATTTGACCCTTTTTCAGAACTGTAAAAGCAGCTTCGAGAGAAGAAGTAGTTATTGGTTTGAGAATGTGGAAGACACATTTGAGCTTAAGGGGTTTTGGGAAATGGGTAGCTAGGAAGTTGATACAAAACTAGCAGAAAACAGGTTTGTCCGATGTATCCTTTTATTTTCTGTGTTATCAAGATAGATGCTTTTGCATTCTGAAGTGTTTTAACCAATATCCTGGAGCCTTACATGCAACTTCTTTTGTTAGCAATTATTGTTAATAAAAAAAGTAATATATACAATTCTGGTTATTACTTGAAATCAGATAAGTTTAAATTATAACAAACATTTATCTAACAGCAAGATTTGAGTGTTTTTCCTGCTCCAGCCACAGGAAAATATGTTTCCTTTTATTCTAATGTCTCATATTTCTTAGGTGGTAGCTGCAAAATAGCAGCCTTTATGGAATAAACTCAGACACATTTACAGACACAGAAAAGATGAAAATTCAGTACACATTTTTGTGTACATACTGACCTACATGATTATTGGTTTCTGGTGGTGGTTTGTTGTTAATAAATTATATTTAATGTCTTAGAATAAATAAATCAAATGCATGATGGGAGACTGCGATATCTATTTAATGAATTAGGAAATATCTGGCACTAATCTGATGTTCTATTTAATCATCTTTCTCTACTGGGTATTTATAGGGAGCCAGTTACTGTTGTGTGTTAGTGTTAAACATTGGGCTATGTCTACACTGCCCAGTCTTGCTCAAGAACATATGCAAATGAGGCGCGGCGGCGATGAATATTGCTGTGCCTCATTTGCATACTTAATGAGCCGCCATTTTGCGCAAGGGGCTTTTGCACAAGAGCCGTTCTGCCTGAAAATAAGCCATGCCTCATTTGCATATGTTCTTGCGCAAGTCTGGGCAGTGTAGACGTAGCCCCCCCCGAGTATGT
Organism: Rafetus swinhoei; assembly: GCA_019425775.1. Classification (NCBI taxonomy): domain Eukaryota; kingdom Metazoa; phylum Chordata; order Testudines; family Trionychidae; genus Rafetus; species Rafetus swinhoei. The sequence continues at coordinate 159,172,762 of CM033424.1, forward strand.
AGGTGTTGTGTCTACTGTTTCATATTCCTGTCAAGAATGATTGCTTCTCTCTGCAGGAGACTCTGTATGGGCTGTGTTAGTGATTTGGTATTAATGTTTAATTAATATTTCCATCTAGGATGAATCAAAGATATCTGGAATAGAACTGCAGTCTCTAAGGTAAGGTGGATTTCTGGATGACAACTTGACTCATTGCTTTAAAGAAATTCCAATCTTAAGTACAACTGTGCAAATTGAGGAGTTGGGTCTCCCACGCACTTTATACACATTGATAATGTTCCCAACCCCAAAAGTATCTGTAGGGATTTTTTCTTCCCTTCTCATAAAATCCATAGGAAAGGAAGATACTGGAGCAGGCAGTTTTGCTTCCCTGTCTTAGGATATAAGTTGCTCATGGACACCGCTAGATAAGAAGGAAAAACTGCTTCAATTTCTATCTTCCCTGAGTGTTTGAAGAGGAGCAGTAAAGATTATTATTTTCCTGCTGCTCAGCTTTGTCTTTCTTGTGGTGGAGGAAGGGAAAAATTATTTTGCTGGTTACCTCCATGTTCTGAAATGATTTGCAATAGAAATTTCTGATTGTTCTGCCTTCCTGTAAGGTGGAATAGAAGTTCCTTTGTACACTATTCCCAATGTAGGTGGAGGAAACCTCTGCTTCCTCCTCTCCATAGCCTGGTCACTGCCCCTGCCTTCAGCAAAATTTCTCAGCTCCTCTTGGCTGGAAACTGGCCAGTGGGAGATTGGAGATTTTGCTAGAGGGCAGGGACAACGCGCAAAGTTTTCTCCTCCCTGCCCAGCTTGCAACCTGGTGTAAGCAGCCTTGTGTTTAAAGCAGTTGCTTTGTAGTAAGGTGTCGGCAAGGTGGCCAATGCCGCTGTTAATCTTCCAGGGTTTGGATTAGCAGGTCTAATGAAGACATGCTAATTCATTTGAGAGGAGGACTCCAGTCGATGCCGATAGTTCTGCTTCCATGAGAAGTAAGGAAAGTAGACGGGAGAGTGTTCTCCCTTCGACTTCCTGCAGTGTGGACAGCGCCAAAAGTCGAGTTAAGGTATTTTGACTTCAGCTACACAATTAACGTAGCTGAAGTTGTGTATCTAAAGTCAACCTTATCCTATAGTGTACACATACCCTAAGGGTAAAATACAGGAGCATGGAGATGGGGGAAAAGCAGCTGTGGGGCAAAATGAGAAACTAGAACACCTAGGGTAAGAAGGCTATTATTGGGGAGAGAGAGCAAGCGAAAAAGAGAAGTGGTGGACATGAGGAATGAAGGGGGGAAAGCCTTTAATGGAACAGAGATGTTTAAAGTGGAATACAGGAAGATCAGAAGGAAGGAATAGAAACTGCCAAAACAGATGTAACAACTGCACTAACATAGACTGTAAAAAGTATGAATGAAGAAGGGAAAGAGAAAAAAGAACAAAACCAAGGGAGTTCTATCAAACAGTAGATTTTGATTGAAAAGTTGATGACAAGATGTTAGTAAAATAGCATGAATGTTGAATTATGTAGACTATATTAAGGTACTGTGCAGAACTGTAGGATGAGGAAGTGATGGGGGCTTTGGAGTTTGGATAGGAGCAGAGCATGGAACTCACTGTTCCTATGTATAAGGAAACAGGGACATTTTTTGTCTAGTAAAAAAGTGTTTTAGAAGTTGTTGCAGGAATAACTGCACTTTTTAGTATGCATTTTCATTGTTTTTTATTGTTTTATATTTTATGGTCTGTGTGACAGCTGGAACTAGACAAGGGAACTGGGCATAGATTTTGTGGCAGTGTGCCATTTGTGTGAGTAGTTTTTAGTGAAATATAATCTGCTGCTGGCTTGGTCTGCATTCCAGATAAAACTGACTTTTTCAAGCGTATATTCTTGTTTTGAAATACCCAGACATCTTTGAAAATTGAGTTTATTGCATCTTGTATGTTGATATTTTCCAGAGAGGATCCCTTTTATTTCCGCCATGTTTTATTTTTTTTCTTCATCAAACAAATCTTGCTCCCTCAGTCTTGCCCTTGCAAATTTTTTAGATAGTTGAAAACATGCTTCCACTCACCTCTGTGTCACTCAGGAAGCGGGGGGGGGGGAATTGAAAGTGCCTAAGTCCTGTTGAAAGTTTTTTGGTTTGAGACTTCTGATTTGCTTAGATACTTTTGAAGATTTTGTGCATACGGCAGTGAGGTGGTTCCTCCATCTGAAGGTATGAGAACTGTTTTTTAAGTCTACTTTTTCACTCACTTAGGGTAAAAGTGTTATTCCAAAATAACATAGTGCACGTTTACAGTACAAGCCTTTATTTCAAAATAATGTCGAGCTGGAGGACTTCTTACTCCGACTCATGGTAACTCTCATTTCACAAGGAGTAAGGGAAGTTGAAGGAAGAGTGTTCTTCCTTCGACTTCTTGCTGTGTAGACAGCGCCAAAAGCCAAGTTAAGCTATTTCAATTTAAGCTATGCAATTGACGTAGCTGAAGTTGCGTAGCTCAGTTAGACTTTAGCCGTTCTGTATGTACCCTTACAAATGGATCATGTGCAGCAGTTTTATTTAGCGGTATAAAAAGAGGTGGCTGTTGCCTGTCTCTCATTCTCATGGCAATACCATAAGACAGACAGCCTGGGGAATAGTGTTTTCTGTCACTTTTCCCCCCCACTTTTTCTAGGCAGGCAAGCCATGTTTTGAAAGAACTCCAGTCTCTTAAAGAGCAGATAGATAAGCTACAGACAGAGCTTTATACTCTGAAGCAAGGTTCGAAGGACATTACCCAGCGTGTTATCCGTGAAGTCCTAGAAAGAAGTGAGATCAAAGGTGTTACAACTTGGGTAAGAGGACATTGCATGATTTTGTAGATAGAGATTTCTATATTTCTTTGTCTTTACCATAGTTCCTTCTCACACATTCTTTTATGCTTCATTGTCATACAGTCTTGGGAATCTGGGAACAAATGTTATGTTCATCTCACAATTAAAATTTTCCCTTTGAGCTCCAGACTTTTTTGCAGGGTAGCTAGGTGGGTGGGATAGCATAGGTAGGAACTTCAATCACCCTAATCACCACTGGATGTATAGTATCCCACGCCTCCTGAACAAGATGTATAATACATTAGACATTTGAAGGAACAATAGTCTAAGATACAATAATGAATATTATACCAAGAGAATTATCCAGTGAGAAATTCATAAGGAGAACCTGCAACCCCAGCTCTTCAGTTACTTCTGGTACTCTTAGGCTCCCTTTGGTCCCTGGCAACATGGCCCATTGGAGACATGCTGCCAAGGCTTCCCCCAGCCTCTCCCCAGGGAAACTCTGTATGAAGGGGCTGTTTCACAGGGCTTGCGGGGGATATTATGTGCACCCTCCTAGCCTTCCACAATCTGTCCCACGGTTCGATGCAGGGGATCCTCTGCACATGTTATATTGTGTAGAGAATCTGTCCATCTATAGCAGCTGGTCTTTGAGGTAGAAGTGAATTGTAGAGTAAGGACTTCCCAAGGTGAATCCCATTGGCAGTTGGCACTCAGTATTCCTGAGAACAGGGTATACCAAACATCTTTGCTATTCTCAGTTTCCTTCTCTTTCTTGGAAGTTATAGGAATTTAACCAATCAATGTAATCGCTTACTTTTATGAAATGCTTGGTGGATGATGATTAAATAGCACATATATAAGGGATCATTAAATAATGACACAAGAGGATCATCATATAGTTACCACTGTTATGACATAATATAACAACTGCCCAGAAAGTTACATACACGCCTGTAAAAGTGTCCATTGCCAAAATTACAGAACAAGGTGAATACCATAGTTTTGTGAGAGCTTGAGTGAGGCTACAGATGGTTTTCAGAAACTCTAACAAGTGGTCCCTAACTCAAGAGACAATACATACACTTGATACCAGGCCTCCAAAGCCAGCCTCTTTGGGTATGTCTACAATATTAAACTTTAGAGCTTACAAGACCTACTTCTTATTCAGCCAATCACATAGAGAAACAAGTTTGTTTTCATTTGCAGTAGATAATACAGTGTGTTTCTTATTTACAGTGTCACGTAAAACATGCCTTCCCATGGTACTTTGTAGCAGGCATTGCAAGATATTTATGTTCCAGATATGCTAAACATTCATATGCCTTTTGTACTTCAGCAACCATCCCAGAGGACATGCTCCAGGCTGATAATGCTCATTAAAAATAATGAATTAATTAAATTTGTGACTCAACTCCTGTGGGGAAAATTGTATGTCTCCTGCTCTGTGTTTTACCCATATTCTGCCATATATTTCATATTATAGCAGACTTGGATGATGACCCAGCACATGTTTGTTTTAAGAACACTTTCATGGCAGATTTGACAAAACACAACAAAGGTACCAATGTAAGATTTTTAAGGATAGCCACGGCAATTGACCCAAGGTTTAAGAATCTGAAGTGCCTTCCAAAATCTGACGGATGAGGTGTGGAACATGCTTTCAGAAGTCTTAAAAGAGCAACACTCTAATGCAGAAACTACAGGACCTGAACCACTAAAAAGAAAATCAACCTTCTGCTGCTGGTGGCATCTGAATCAGTTGATGAAAATGAACATGCATCTGTCCATACTGCTTTGGATCATTAGCACACAGAATCCACCATCAGCATAGAATGGTGAAATGGTGGTTGAAGTGTGAAGGGACATATGAATCTTTAGTGTATCTTGTAAGTAAATATTTTGCAATGCTGGCTACATCAATGCCATGTAAACACCTATTTCCACTTTCAGGTGACATTCTAAACAAGAAGCAAGCAGCATTATTTCCTGCAAATGTAAATAAACATGTTTGTCTGAGTGGACAAGAAATAGGACTGAGTGGACTTGTAGGCTCTAAAGTTGTACATCGTTTTATTTTTGAATGCACTTAAATTTAACTTCTATGGTAAAGAGATTGCATTACAGTACTTGTAATGGAGGAATTAAAAATACTATTTCTTTTGTTTTATAGTGCAAATATTTGTAATCAAAACATAAATTGAGCACTGTACACTTCTTATTCTGTGCTGTAATTGAAATAAAAATATTTGAAAAGGTAGAAAACATTTAAATTTTAAATAAATGGTATTCTGTTGTTTCACAGTGCAATTAATCATGTGATTAATTTTTAAATCACAATTACGGTACGTCTACACTACAGCGTTATTTCGAAATATCTAATTTCGAAAGTTATTTCGCAATAAGATATTTCGAAATAACGTGTCTACACACAAAATGCATTTTGATATAGCATTTTGCTATTTCGAAATAGCGTGTCCACACTGAGTGGACTCTGAATCGCATTTAAGGCCAGCTGGAACCAGTTCCAGCAGGGCACCAGATCAGGAGTTACTGTGTGGGGCCTGTGCTTAAAGGAACCCCCCCTTGGACAGGCAGTTCTCAGATTTCCCTGCTTGCTTGCCTACTTCAGTGAGGGACACATTTTGTCTCTGTGTGCTCTGGTTGCCTTCACTCGGGACACCACAGCACTCTGCAACATGGAGCCAGAGCTGCCCCTGGGCACTCTGGTGCTTCTCGTGGACGCGTTGCTGCGAGCCTGGCTGCACTTTCTGCAGGCTGCCACTCGGGAGGTCCATCTGGGGGCTGTCAGTATCCAGGAGGCCCTGTGGGAGAGCTTCCCCCCTGAGGAGCACTAACAGTCTCTCTGGTGTGCCCCACTGGGGGCTTGTGCCTCATTCCTCCCTCATGTCCTTCCACTTACCCCTCCCTAACCCCCCTTCCTGATGTCAAATAAAATACACGTATTTTCACGAACACAAACAATGAAACTCTGGTGAGACTGGAGAAAGGAGGTGGGAGAGGGGAGGGGGAAACCTGGGAGGAGGGAGCTGGAAGGGGGAACAAAGGGGAGGGGAAGCTCAGGGCTCAGGGTTGGGGGTCTCTCTGAGCCAACTGTTTCCCAGCACTGCGGGTGCAGGGGCCTCGGCATCCCCGGGGGGATGGGGAGGGTGGAGAGGGGATGGAAGGTGTGGAGGGAGAAGCGGGAAGGGAGAAGGAGTGGGAGGAGGAGCGGTAGCTGGGGAGGCAGCAGATGCTGGAGCGGCAGGAGGCAGCACGCTCTGCCCCAGGGTCTGCAGGTGCCGGCAGAGCTGCAGGTCTTCTTGCACCCAGTGCTGGAGGGTGCAGTGCAGGGCTCACAGTGCCCCCAGGTGCTGCTGTTGGTACCCCTCCACTGCATGGGTGGTCCTGTGGAGCCCTCGGGTGTAGGAGCATGTCCCGGGTGGTGTGGTGCGCCCTGCACACGCAGCAGGTGCGGCTGTGGAGAAACAAGAGAAGTGGTCAGTTATCCCTGGAGACACAGTGGCTGAAGCCCAGCCCCCCCCCTCTGCGAGGTGAGGATGACAATTCCCTGCACCATCAGAGCCGATGTGCTTGCACAGAGGCCATGTTCGGAATGTCCTGCTATCCCCGGGAGTGGGAACTGCCCCGAGACCGCACCCATGCCCCTGTGCAGTATATAGTGTATGTGTGTGTGTGGGGGGGGGGCGATATCCCTTGCCTTTGTGTAGAGTGGCCTTATGGAGGGAGGGCGTCCTGTTGTGTCCCACCCCGGAGTCAGGAGAATGTCATGCCTCTTCACACACGCGTGTGGCTAACAGGGTAAAGCCCCCTGTATGGCAGCCAGCTGGGGCCACATGCCCAGGGGTGGCATGGCACGTGCTCACACATGCACAGGTTGCTGCATGATCCGTGGACAGCAAGGCCCACACGCGCAGTCCCTGGTTTCCGTCCCCTCCCCCCCTCCCCCCCCCGCATAAGGGGACAGTGATGGCACTCACCTATTGTTGCCTCCCTGATCTCAGATGACACCAGCGACAGGTCTGCTGAGGCGGCTCGGGGCTCCTGGCTGCTTAGCACGCTCCATCTGGTCTGCTGCAGCTCCTGGCTCTCCTCCTCCTCGATGCCCTGGTCAGGGCCCTCTGCCCCAGGGTTGACAACCACCTGGGCGGCACGGACCATCCCGCCCCTCAGGATGCGGTCCAGGGCGTTGAAATAGGGGCAGCTTGGTGTGTGTGCCCCTGGTTGAGAGCTGCCCCCTGTGGCCCTGGCATATGCCTGCCAAAGCTCTTTTATTTTCATCCACACCTGCTCCTGGGTGCGGATGTGGCCTTTGCTGGCCGTGCTGGTAGCTATCCTGCCATAGACAGCCGCATTCTTCCGTCTAGTGCAGAGATCATGGACATTGGAGGATTCCCCCCAAACCTCAAAAAGGTCCATGATCTCCACACTGGACCAGGAGGCGCCCGCCTTTTCCGGCCCCTGGCAGGCTCCTGGGAGCATGCAGACTGCTCCTGGGGAGCGGTGGAGGGCTGGCTGCCGGTGGCTTGCTGGCTCATATTGGGGCCTCTGGGTATGGGGCAGGACAGACTGTTTGTTGGGCTGGCAGGCTTGGAGCTGACACAGGCACTGTGGCCAGACTCTACCCCTTTAAGGGCTCCGGGGACCGGGGGAGGGAGAGTAGTTTTCTTGGTTGTGGCCAGAGTGGCCGGCAGGGCACCCTGGGAAGGGCTGGAGGCCCTCTATTTCGAAATAAGTGTCTACACAGCGCTTATTTCAAAATAGGCGTTATTCCTCGTGGGATGAGGTTTACCAATTTTGAAATAAGCCCTCTGCTATTTCGAATTAATTTCGAAATAGCGGTTGGCTTGTGTAGAAGCTAGTAAAGTTATTTTGAAATAACGGCTGTTATTTCAAAATAACTTTGCTGTGTAGACATACTCTTAATTTTTAAAATTGTTTGACAGCCCGAGTTTATACTAGTTGTGACAGAGCTAGCATGTTAAATTATAGGGTGTAGCTACGGTGCTATGAGCAGCAGGAGGGACTAGCGCTGCAAGTATATACCTAGCATCCTGTGCTAGGGATGTTAAATTTAGTTTAATCAACTAATTGACTGTGCTGTGCTGTTCGTCCATCGAGGTCGATGAGGACCACCCGTTATCATCAGTTTAGTTGGGGGTGGGTTCGGAGATGGCTGATTAGTCCAATCCGAGCCCGGAATTGACGGTTACAGTGGGGACATGGAAGATCGGGCTGTCGACCGGAGGAAGAGAAGATACCAGCCCTGGACTTGCGAAGAAGACGTTTCTCTGCAGCATAACGCAGTCTCTTTTGTTCGTGGGCTATTGCACCATCATGTATTCGTCGCGCCAGGCGGAATGATCATCAGCAATACTCTCCCAGTTTCCAGGATCTATGTTACAGTTCTTAAGGGAGGCCTTAAGGGTGTCTTTGAATCTCTTCTTTTGACCTCCAAGAGATCGCTTGCCGTGTTGTAATTCGCCATAGAGCATCTTCTTGGGCAATCGATCATCGGACATGCGCACAACATGGCCAGCTCATCTGAGTTGTGCCTTGCAAAGCATGGTGTGGATGCTTGTCATATTAGCCTGTAGAAGAACATTAGTATCTGGAACTTTATACTGCCATCTGATCTTCAGCAGTTTCCGTAGACAGTTCAGGTGGAAGTGATTCAGCTTTTTCGCATGACGACTATATACAGTCCAGGTCTCACAAGCATAGAGGAGGGGTGGGCAAGACGACCGCCGAATAGACTTTTAGCTTGGTCTCAATCTTAATGCCTCTTCGATTCCAAACATTAAGTTGAAGCCTTCCAAAAGCTGCACTGGCTCTGGCGATTCTAGTATTCACCTCCTCGTCGATGTTAGCTGCCTTTGATAGAGTGCTGCCAAGATATGTAAACCTGCCCACGTTGTCGAGCTTCTGGCCATTGACAGTGATGGATGGCTCAGTGTAGCCACAGCCAGGAGTGGGCTGATGCAGAACCTTGGTTTTTTTTGGTGGAGATCGTGAGGCCAAAGTTCACGCACGCTGCGGAGAATAGATTCATGCAGTGTTGCATGCCTGCTTGCGTACCTGAGTTGAGGGGCGCAGTTATCCGCAAATAGAAAGTCACGAATGGTCTCGACCTGAACCTTGGTTCTGGTCTGAAGCCTCCTCAAGTTAAATAGCCTTCCATCAAAATGGTAGCGCAAGTCGATTCCGACATTATTTTCTCTAAAGGCATTAATCAGCACAGCAGAGAACATAAGGCTGAAGAGACTGGGGGCCAGGATGCATCCCTGTTTCACACCGTTTGTAACTGCGAATGGCTCTGAATAATTGCCACGATCTTGGACTCTGGCAAGCATGCCGTCATGGAACTGCTTTACCATTTCAATGAAGATATCTGGGCATCCAAATTTGGCCATAATCTTCCAGAGGCCCTCACGACTGACAGAGTCAAATGCTTTAGTTAGATCCACAAAGACAGTGTAGAGCTGGACATTCTGTTCTTGACACTTTTCTTGTAGTTGTCTGGCGGCAAATATCATGTCAGTAGTACCTCGTCCCTTCCTGAAGCCACACTGACTTTCCGGCAAGAGACCTTGGTCAAGGTGCTGTGTGAGTCTGCTTAAAAGTGTTCTGGCGAGGACCTTTCCTGCAACACAGAGCAGAGTGATTCCTCTGTAGTTGTCACAAGAGTGGCGATTTCCCTTGCGCTTGTATAGATGAATAATAGATGCATCTTTGAAGTCTTATGGAATGCGTTTCTGTTTCCACATCTCACAGAACATCTCAGTAAGCCTCTTAATTAACTTGGGTCCACCAGATCTGTAAATTTCAGCTGGAATGGAATCAGCTCCAGGAACTTTACTGTTGGAGAGCAATTCAGTGGCCTTTTGAGTCTCCAGTACTGTTGGAGGATCAGCCAAGCTGTTGATCTCCACCTGAGGTAGGCGGTTTATTGCCTCATCGTTGATAGAAGAGGGCCTGTTAAGGACATCAGCAAAGTGCTCTGCCCAGCGATTAAGGATCTTCTCCTTATCAGTGAGCAAAGTACTACCATCTGCGCTCAAGAGAGGGGCTGAACCAGATGCGACTGGGCCATACACAGCCTGAAGAGCATTGTAGAAGTTCCTTATATCGTGTCTGTCGGCAAAAGCCTGGATCTCATCGGCTTTCTGGCTCAGCCATGTGTCCTGCATCTCACGTAGCTTCATCTGTACAGTCTGATGTATCTTGGTGAAGGCAACTTTTTTTGCTACAGACTTAGGGTCACTGCTGTAGGCACGATGGAGACGATGTTTTTCATCCAGCAATGCCTTGATTTCTCCACAGTTTTGGTCGAATCAGTCCTGGTGCTTTCTTGTGGTGACGCCAATTAACTCGGAGGCAGTGGAGTACACCAGCTGTTTGAAAGCTGCCCAGCTGGGCTCTATATCAGCGTCAGTTCCAGTGCCTTCCAGCTTAACTGCCAGGGCGTCAGCAAGTGATTGTTGGACGCCGCTGTCTTTCAGTCTGGAGACGTTTAGGCGCTTTGGGACCATGATGCCTTGTGGACGTCTGGGGGGCCGAATCCTAAGGTTCATCTTTGAGATGAGCAGTCTATGGTCCGTCCAGCAGTCAGCGCCACACATAGCCTTGGTCACACGGACATCCTGTCGGTCTTTCCTACGGACTATTATATAGTCGATTAGATGCCAGTGCTTTGAGCGGGGGTGCATCCAAGTTGTTCTGTTACGTTTGGATAGGCGGAACATGGTATTAGTTATCAGGAGATCATTTGTTGCACATGTCCTCAAGAGCAGATGTCCATTGCTGTTACAGCTACCAATACCATATCTACTGGTGACTCCCTTCCAGGCATCATGATCAGTACCAACTCTGGCGTTCAAATTGCCTAGGACAATCAGCTTGTCTGACTTTGGTATTGTAGCAATCAGCTCTTCCAGGTCTTGGTAGAATTTGTCCTTGATGTCTTCTGGGTTAGTCATTGTTGGTGCGTAAGCACTAATGAATGTGACTTCCTTTTTCCCAGACAGAGGTAACTTCAGCACCATCAGCCGGTCATTGATTCCTCTTGGTAGGTTGGATAGCTTATTCACCAGATTTGTCTGCACAGCAAATCCAACTCCCGACTTGCGGCGTTCGTCTATTCTTCGCCCACTCCAGAAGAAGGTGTAGCCTGCTCCAACTTCAGTCAGCTGTCCTTCCTCTGCCAGCCGGGTCTCACTCAAAGCTGCTATATCGATCTTGTAGCGAGCAAGCTCCTTGGCAATCAGAGCAGTTCTCCTTTCGGGTCTGTCGGCATCCGTATGATCCATGAGGGTACATATGTTCCACACTCCAAGAATGAGTGGAGTGTTACTGGTTTTCTTTGTATTTCGACCACATAAGTGGGATTCCCACCAGCCGCGGTAAACTGGTCAGGATTGGTGAAGCAGGCATTTTTTAGGGCACCTTTTCTAGCCCCTTCCTCAGACTACGGAGGTAAGCAGCGCTATCCTAAAAAGGACTGCTCAGGTGGCTGCCAAAAACCACTGCTGCTTCAGATCAGTGGAAGACGACCCTATGGCCTGAGCCGCCTACGTGCAGGTTCGCCACTGCGGCCGCCAGTGTATCCACACCTGCCATTTCGCAGCTAGCCCATCGCCGCAGGACTGGGGTGAAGGAATGGATGATAACATAGGTGACTTGCGAGTAATTTTGATTAAAGTGAGGAAGAGTTGCGCATCGTCGACCTCACTCTCTCGTCCAGGCTCCATTGCTCCAGTGGCAAGACGTAGTCAAGACGGCTGGAATGGAAGCTGGATGCAGTGGATGACCAGGGCGTTCTACGTGTCTTGCCGTGCTCTATGCTGTCCACAAAGCATTGCTGGAAATCGCCTTTCTGCCCGTTGACCACATGGTGATTCCTCCGCGCAGTCCGCCGAATCCAGTCTTCACGTGCATTGGGTGACAAGCCCAAAGCTCACTGATGGTTAAGAGCCCATCGGCTACCCTCACCTGGTTTAGCCAACCAATCGAAGCCGTTGCCTGTGGTGTGGCCGCTATGCACGCTATAGCTACTTGGAGCCACAGGTGAGAGCTGAGTGTGAAGTGGGGACCAAAGGTGGACGAACTACTCCCGAGGGAGTACGGCGTGTCCTCCGACCAGAGGTGCTACCCCTCCATGAACACCCCATACACCATCACTAGTCAATTAGTACATGTGGTTGTGGTGTACTAATTGACTAGTGACTAGTCGATAGGCAGGGGAACCACAGTGGTGTTAGCTTCCGGGGCCGGAGGCTAACCCCACTGCAGCTCTGCCTTTTAAATGTATTAAATATATTAAGGCGCAGCGTCTGGCACTGGACACGAGCCAGGTCCTTGCTACTCCCTGCCTCCTCTTCCCCTCGCAGAGACAGTGCTGGGGGAACCGGCTTTTAAGAGGCAGCAAGGAGGGGAGAAAGTGACTAGTCGAGGGACTAGTCGACTATCCGATAAGCTTTTGCTTTTGCTTATCGGATAGTCAACTAGTCACTTATATCCCTAGTATGTACTTGAGACAACTATCTCGTTGTGCCACCCTGACTAGACTTTATTTGTAGTACTCTAGCAAAATCTACTTATTAGGAACTTAGGGATTTTTAGGGAGTTAACACCCCTCACCACCATAGCTATCTCAACCTCAGTTTTACTGTAGACCACACCATAGCCTAACATAATGGTTATGTCATGATTGTTTTACACATACTTTGGCGTGTAGGTGAATTGGTGTGCATGCTACTTGCAAAGTCCTTTCCTTTCTCACAGTCCTTACCTTTTATATTCCTTCACAGACCGTGAAAAGGATGCTGAATAAAGTACTTGAAAAGCTGGATGAAGACCAAGTCCAAATGCCTGATTATGCCCTAAAATCAGCAGGTATTATTATTTGCAATTAGAATCAGGGTTTTCATTGTGCTGTACACTGTACAAATATATAGGAAGACAGAGTCCCTGCCTCGAAGAGCTTACCATTTGAGATATGATGTACAAGTGAATGTCACTTTTTATAGGAGGGAAGTGGAAGAGAGGAAAAGGGTCATAATATAATAAAATTATGCATTTACATAGTCTGTCAATGTTCCAAGCCTTTTTTACAATTATTTCTTATTTTTATATTGTTTCCATTAATCACTGTCTGTTTTCAACTTTTATTACCTATTGCCTATTATCAGTTTTGAATATTTTAATTAGCCATGGCATGTTACTATTGAGAGGAACAAAATAAGTGAGAGACCAGTACTGTTGTTAGAAATCAGTCAAAAACCTGTATTTGTTCTGGTCAAAGTATAGTAAGAGCCAACATTCTTATGATTTACCATTGGGGAAAGCTGTACCAACATTCCTTCATGCCTGTTTAACAAGAATATATGAAAGTAAGCATATGCGGGAGAGAGAGCTATGAGAATTATGGCTGGTGTATGTTGATTGGGTCACATAAAAGAGTTGTTTAATAATGAATTTCTTTCTGAGGGTCACATGCATGTTCAATATGAAATAGTCACGCACATAAATTATAATTGTATTACAGAGGGTTCGTTCCATACATGTTAGGAGTTAAGTATCCAACACCTGGTGTTGGTCATTAAATCTTCTGTGTATTATCCATTGTTAAGAATACCTGCTACATTAGAGAGGCAAAGTGGGTCCAACTTCTGTTGGTGAGAGAGACAAGCTTTTGAGTTTACTTAGAGCTCTTCTTCGGGTTCATATAATGCTATATGTGAGATATTATCTCATTAATATATTTTAATTTCAGGTGCCAGTATTATTCAGTCCAGAACTACCAGGAGCTTCCGTCATAATAGAGGAAAATTTTTTTGGTTATCATTTCCAATGCTGGTTTTTGTAAAGTCTCCAGAAGTTATTCTTCAGGTAGAAACCAAAATAAAAGATGTCTTGAGAGTTTCCTTTACCCTTTCCTCTCTTCCTTTTGGGACTCCTTGTCCTACTACCATTCTCCATGTGTTTCCCTGTTCTTTTCTCCCTACTGTCTGAAAATCAGGGAGGGGTAGTTGGAAAAAGAAGGCAAGCTGTTTATCATGGCATTTTTACAGACAAACGCAGGTTGGCACCACAACACAAATGGAGGAAAGAGAGGAATAAAAGTAATAGAGTTAAGAATTGGGACCTGAGAATAAACATGACTCATAAGTGCAGGGAGAAAGAGCAAATCATAATAGTAGTGCTTTTATTAGCTTCTATGAGTGGTGCAGCCAATGTAATCAATGTGAATACATCATCATGGAACTAGTATTTATCCTTAGTATTAAACGATATATAATATTTAATTTTAATGAGATTTTATACATATGAACTTTATGATTATTTGAGAGTTTTTAAATCTCACTGGTGTGTTTAAAACTAGATTTGAAGATGCCAAAGGAATCCCTGGTTTCAGGAATTCCACTGATGTCAGTGGAATTATACCATTGACACTGTTAGCCACAGAGTTGCCTAAACCAATCATTGTTTTATGTTCTGGTTTTAGCCCAGTAATTACCCTGGGGACTGTTGGCCTTTCCCAGGAAGTCAGGGTGAAACTCTCATCAAACTGGCTATGGAAATAATTCCAAGAGCAGTTACAATGGAGCACATTTCCAAGAAAATCTCCCCTACAGGAGAAATCTCCAGTGCTCCTAAGGACTTCGCTGTCTATGTGAGCATCTTCCTTGGCTTTTTATATAAGATTTCTAAGGGGAGGGGCAATTATGGGGAAAATATAGGAAAAAAGCACGTTCTCGATATTTCTTTACCTCTATAGCTCACTCCATGTTGTGGGAAGGGAGCAAGATATATATGTAGCTATCAGCACAATCCTTGTCATTCCATTTACTATTAAAAATGAGACACTCTCATTTCTGCACAACCTGCTGTGACTACATGCTACTTACAAGTAATATAGTGTAGAGGACTCTGCACAGGGCTGGGTACAGGTAATTCCAGATTTTTAATCCTGGTTTTGCCATTAACTCACTCAATGTCTTCATGTATTCATGGGGATAATATTTGTTTCCCTATCTCACAGGACTATTGTGATTATTAATTAACCAAAACAGAAAGAGGTAACTTGTAGGCCACAGCTATTGGGCTTCTTCTGGTGTTTGTAACTTTGGAGATGCATTTGAAATAAATATTTGGAATACATCTTGAGTTTATGAACATGAATTAAATATTTCATGTGTATACCATTCATGTTTGGGGTTTTGGATATCCTGTGATACCACCAGCATAACCAAACATGGCTTTGGGAATGGATTGTGTTACAAGGACCCTTGTTTTACAGCTTTAGCAAACTACCGTACTGGGATATTGTGTCATGTTTTTTGTTGTGTCTGTATGAACTAAAAACACATTTAAATCTGTTGTAACTGGATGTCCACAACCTTTTGTTTCCTCTATGCCTGTGTTTTTCTGCAGGGTCTGAAGGAGGAAGATGAGGAACAAGGAACTTTCTTAGGACAGTTCTTATATAACCATGAAGGAGATTTATTTCAGACATTCCAATTGAAGGTACATTAAGGGGTAGGGAAAGTGACTGAGATAGATGAATTCTATTGTTAGAACCAGGGAGTTGTTTGAGCTTCCCTATAGATGTGATCTGGAGAGCTAGCCCTGGATGGAAAGGATTGTAATTTAGGGTGCGTCTACACTGCAGGGCAAAAGTTGAATTAAGAGACTCAACTTCAGCTACGTCAGTTGTGTAGCTGAAGTCGTAGTATCTTAACTCAGCTTTTGGTGCTGTCTACACAGCAGGAAGTCGAAGGAATAATACTCTTCCTTCAACTTCCCTTACTCCTTGTGAAATGAGGGTGACAGAAGTCAGGGTAAGAAGTCCACCATCTCGAAATTATTTTGCAATAACGGCTTGCTGTGTAGATGCGCACTTTGTTATTTCAAAATAACGCTGCAGTGTAGACGTGTCCCTAGTCCAGTTCTGTTAATGGTGGCTTTTAAACTAATCATTTTTCTGTAGCACTATTGCTGCTATGTTACCTGCAATGAATTTGGGTAACCTGCCCTTAAGCTTATACAAAGAAAACACATCAGATACCATTAGAATATTGGTCCATGAAATTAAACATTAACAACAATTGTAAAGAAATATTTTTGTTATGGATACTGAAAATAAATCTAGACTATGTAAGTGCTTGTCTGTATAGAAATTCTCATCTAGATATCAGTGGGATTTCTGCATGTATGTGGTGGAGTCTACCTCTAGAAAGAGAAGAGAACTTTTATAGAGTTACTTTGCTTACTGAAGCAGACTATACTTTCTGTGTCCATGTATCTATAATTACTATCTTAAAGTACAGTTAGTAGAAGTGTAAACATCTTCATATCTTATGGGAATGATTTCACGTGGTGGCAAAGAGTAAAGTGGTGAACAAGTCACCCGTGCATTATGCTAATTGTTGACCAGCAGTGAGAGATACATAAAGTAAAAAAAAGAAATAGCTTTAATTTCTTTCCTTTTAGAATGAACTTCCTGAATTCATGAGGTATGTGAAACTGAAAGTGCTGAACAATTGGGGCCACCCGGAATACACCTGCATTTATAGATTCAGGGTACATGGAGATCTAAAAAATGCCCAGGAGTTCTTTCAACAGAGCCCAATACCTTAGGAACTCAAAATGGCAATAACACCAGCAAACTAAAACTGAAATTCTTAAGATCACTCTGCTTCATCAATCAAATGAAAAAGTGTCCATAGAAGACAAAAATAGAAAAATAAAAATGCAAACAACAATATTTTTGGCAAAATTGTTTTTATTCTTCAAAAAGTTACTCTTTCTAGAGAAAAAGGTACACTGTGTATGGTGAATAAATAGTATTTGTCTAATATTTCTGAAATAGCCAGAGGTAGGAAATTTGAATTAGAGCAAAGAGGTAATGAGATAGAACTATGTTGTATGGATTATCTTCTAATCTAAGTTTTTAAAGAGAAAACTTAATGTGTTTTTTTTTCTTCTTCTTTAGAGATGGACTCTTTGTATTTCCTGTCAAAGCTTTCTCAATTGTTCCATGTGGTATTCCTCTTTGCTTATCCTCTGTTGACCCACAGTATGAATTAGGGGCTCTGAATTCATAGACCGTGATTGATCTTGGACAGTTTCAACCGTCACCTACCCCTTAAGCTCAAGGGGGCAATTTCTCAGTTTGTGTAAACTGCCCTACCTCTGGTGACTTAACCATTAACAACTTACACCATCTGTGGATCGGCCTGTTGGATGATATTTTTTCCTGGTGCATTCCCAATCTCCTCTTTCATTTTAACATTATTTCAAAGGAAGTTAGGAGTCTAAATACTGTTGAGGATCCAGGCCTGTATGTTCCTGTTGGTACATACAGCTTCTTGGTAACAAGAAGCTTATATATTGTATTCCCCAAGCTTTTTACCAAGGTTAGACACTTTGCCACTAAAATCCCACCAAGGTACAGTTATTTTATGCTCCAGAGGGTAGCCGAGTTAGTCTGTAACAGGAAAAACTTAAAAAACAACAAATAGTCTAGTAGCACTTTAAAGACTAACAAAACATGTAGATGGTATGAGCTTTTGTAGGCATAACTCACTTCTTCAGATGACATATACATTATGGTATACCCCTCCCCTTTTCTCTTCAGCTTCTCTCTGCCCTTAGTTTTTGATTTATTAGTTGATTTTATATAAATATCTGGCATTCACCCCTCTGAGACATGCCATTTTCTATTCCCAGAGGATTCATCCAATAATATTAATCAATAGCAATAGCATTTCACCTTAGTTACTACCTATCTGTGACACTACAGAGTAAGGGTGCATCTACGCAGCACCCTAAACTGGAAATAAGATACGAAATTTGCGCTATGCAAATTGCGTATCTTATTTCAAAACTATTTCGAAATAGCTTATTTTGAAATTTGGTATATCTACATAGCGCCAGATTTCAAAATAACACGCTATTTTGAGCCATCCCTTATCCCTCGTGCAATGAAGTTTACTGGAATGGCGAAATAGCACACCTGATATTTTGAAAAATATTTCGAAATACCAGGCGGCTTGCGTAGAGACGGAGTAGTTATTTTGGGAGACCTCCGGTATCTCAAAATAGCCCTGCAATGTAGACGTACCCTTAGTTTCATGACAAGCTCAAGGAGGCACCTGTACCAATCTTGGGTTTTTTTTATATCTGCCATATGCGTTACTCCTGTATAATGTTTCCCAAAGTCCCTGACAGTTCTCAAAAATGCAGCCAATGACCATGAAACAACATTGTGCTAGTTTGGCTAAGTTAGGTATTGCAAATTTGACTGAATGTATGACATTGCATTTCCTCTATTTGAACAACCAGACTCCGTGGTTAGAAAGATTGCTTCCATGGCATACAAATAGCATCTGCAATGTTTTTCAGATCACTGTAGCCCCAACCTGTAAAATGCAGAGCACAGCTCATATTTACTTCAATAAGAGTTGATCAAACTGAATACATCATGGAATTGGCCCCCTCGTGATTCAGTTATTAGTCCCTGCAGTTTTGCAGCTCTTAGACCAAAGAAGTATTTACTTCTAGCTTGTTTTACTAAAAATAGCTATGGGGTTGTGCATAAAACAGCTGACATAGAAGCAAAATAAATAGATGTTGATTTTGCAGGCATTTTGCCTCCTATTTATCATTTCTCTTCTTTAATTGTTTTCATTTTTCATAATTAAAATACAGAAATACAATATTAAACCAATGTAAGCAGCATTAACCAAACAAAACGTGAAAAAGAATGTATTTTAATATACATGTTACAATCATTAAAATATTTTAATAGAATCACAAAAGATAAAATAATAAAAAAGAAACAATAGCACTGGAAGATAATACTACATATAAATGCAAAATTCTTTTTAAAAAAAGAACAAAAAATAAGGAGAAAATCAGTTCTAGTCAAAGGACTTGCATACAGCACAAGTTACAGGGTATGTGTAAATAGACTTGAAGCCCACTTTCGCTCTTCATTAATCCTGTGAAAGCTGCTGTGAGGCTCTGCATCCCTATGCAAATTTAGAACAGTCCAATGACTTTGGGGGTAGAGGGAATTTTGAGCTTTCCTGTTCCTGTCTCTCTGACAGTTCCATTTTAAGAGATCTGAGCTAGCTTGTTTCTTTAGAGTATCCAGCCCCTTCATGGTTCCTCTAACTCATTCATATGGGGAGAACACAACTTCATCAGGGGCAACTATTGCAGTTCTTATATTACACCCATTTCAGTGGTATCACTCACTATCTTTTATGGTAATTAGGGATGTCAATGTATACCCGTGTACATGGTTAACTGATGAGCCTGGGCTCATCCGGTTAACCTTCACAGTAACACGCAGCCTCCCCAACCCACCCACTGTCTCTATATAGAGGCAACAGCATGGGATGGGGAAGGGAGATGGGGGTCAGTGCGCATGGGGAAGGGTACCAGCTCTTGTGGAGCCACCTGCAACCCACAGACGCAGCAGCTGGGGGACAGCAGGTGGTAGCCGGCTTGACTGCCCGGCCCCCGCGCTACTGTCTCTGTATCAGAGGCAGCAGTGCATGCCGACTCCTGCGGAGCCACTTGCCCACCCCCAATGCTGCTGCCTCTTATGAGCATTGGTTGCTGCCTACCCCACCGTCCTCTGCATGTAAACATGTAACTGCTGAAAATTTCAGCGGTTACACATTTACAAATATAAATGCATTTTAACATCCCTAATGATAATGCAGTGGGGGGGAAACATGGAGTCTGCCCCAAGGAGTGGGAATTGGTGGCAAAGTGATCTCTGGCTGCTGCTGAGGAAGATACTTGGGATCTGATTAGTGTTACATGGATAGGAACTCCAGAGAGGACTCAGGGTTGGAGCCTGGATTGGGCCTGCGATGCGTTGGTTTATAATGGAGTTTGTCTCAGTATGTTCTACAAAGCATTTGCCCACATGATTTAAGCACAAGCATGCAACTCATTGTCATTTCTGACAAGTTATATATTGTGTCTGGAAGAATGGCCGTTAAAGCCTCATGGTTCTGCCTCCTCTGTGATGTATGATGCAGAACTGATATACATAGTTTCCACATGAGGTGAGTTGCCTAATTATGCTACTCGCAGATCCTACTGCTGGAAAATTCACACCGTTGTCATTGTTTATCATGTAAAATTCCACAGCTCTTTCTCCACCCAACTTACAGGGTGAAGGATTTTTTCTCTCTCCTTCTTTCTTGGTGTTATAATTATTTCACCTGTTACATGGCATCCTCTTTACACTCTGAACCACCTGCCCAGATAGCTATAGGGAGGAAGAGAATACAAGACCCCTGATAAGCTCCTTGAGGTAAGGACTGTCTTATTGTTCTGTGTGTAACACTTACCACAATGGAATCCTAGTCCATGACTAGGATTCCTACATACAATGAATACAAATACATAATAACAGCATTTTCAACAGCAGCAAGGTTGGATCCTGTGGCTTTAAGCATGATTCCAAGAGTCAGCTCAGCATGATCCCTTTTGTACTCTAATGCTGGTTTTTTATTATTATGCAGAGACTGGTGGGAAACCTGTGGCCCACGGGAAAGGGAAAAGGAAGAAAGAAACAGAAAGAAGAAGGAAGACCTGGAAGAAGAACAACTCACCTCCAAGACGCAGCCTAAGACGAGGACTGCCAGGACTCCTCTGCACAACAGTGATGTGCAGTGCAACAACCAGGATCCAGATGAGATTGACCTTGCCTAGCCAACAGGAGAAGTTTTCCTGTCTTTATCAGGATTGTGGGCAACCTGCAGCCCACAGAGACCCTCTGCTGCCTCTCTCCCCTGTTACCTGCACAGATTTCTCTGTCACTCCCACATGTTAGGGACACACAACTTTACCCAATTCCTAGGGCTCAAGGTGCAACCCTGTTAATTTAAATGCTCACACTTATCCAATTCTTAGGGCATAACTTCCCACGAGTGTGCAGGATCTTTTACGCTGAAAGAGCCTTACACAGTAATATCCTCACTTGTTATTTATTGAAAATTGCCAAGCAAGCAGAATACACATGCTAAGCATACAGTGCCATGCTCACCAATCCTGATAAAGGCAGACAAACTTTCCCTGTTGGCCAGGCAAGGTCAGTCTTCTTTCGATCCTGGTTGTTGCACTGCCCGTCATGGTGGTGCAGAGGAATCCTGGCAGCTCTGGTCTCGGGCTGTGTCTTGGGAGGTGAGTTGTTCTTCTTCCAGGTCTTTCCTTTTTCTTCTTTCTTCCTTTTCCCTTTCCTGCTGGTCTTGAACTCCAGTTTATATAGTGAAACTTGAGTCCTGCTTAACTATTTTTAAACAATTATTTTACTGAAATTTTACTAATTGTAACATACTGTAACAGAATTACCTAGCCAATCATACTCTGCCACTTCAATTGATTTAAACCTAGCACAATTAATTATACAGCAGACAGAAATAATTAAAAACCAGACAGAGATCATACAGGGAAACAGTAGGAGAGTGAGGACCATAATAACAGAATTAGGATTACACAACCTGATAAGGAATTGTGTGCCAGATGAAATGCTGTTTCTTTACCCATCTTGAGATCTGATTCTTTATCTGGTGATAGTGGCTGCCCTTAGGATGGAATCTCCTTAAGAGCCTGGTATGACACTACTGTAATGCAATTTAGGTGAGTATGTGACTCCAAGCTTTACAGATAATGGCTGCTGCTTTTCAATCGGGCTGCAGAGGAAGAAGTTAGGCCTTCCAATATTCTACAGGCCTTCAAGTATGGCTACCGAAAAACCATATTGTTTCACATACCCCCATGCACCTCTCACACACCAGAGCACTGGAGCCCTGCACTTCCTTCCCCTTCCTCCCGCCTTCCCAGAGGTGGAACACTGCAAATCACTCCAAAAATGCTGGGAGAGTGGAAGGAACAGGTAAGTGTGCAGCTCCAGTGCCACAGTGTGTGAGAGGCGTGTGCGGGAGGAGAGCTAAACAGGTGGGTCATGGGACTACAAGCGGAACCTAGGTGGACCACAGGCTGCTGGGGCCCACTGAGGTGAAGGAAAGCCATTTATGCAGCCCACTCGCCATTCCTGGTTGCCATCAGACTGTAACCAAGAGTGAGCTAGCTCTCCAGCCCCATCTAGTGTTCACATTACATAATTTAGCTTTCCCTATCCTTCAAGGCAACTTTTCTTAAAAATACCCAGTTTATTGTTCCCTTTTTCTCTAGGCCTGGTTCCCCACATGGGCACACTAGTTTATACCAATGTAAATTCTTGATTACACTCACAACAGTGTAAAACTGGTGTAACAGAGTGGAGAGTCAAGCATAAGTATAGCCTCCATTTTTTTTAAACTGTTACCCATTTTCCCTTTTGTTTAATTTATGCTTATTTCCTTTCATATTTGGGCCATTTCTAATCTTATGGGGGGGGGGGCTTTCCCAACTCCTACCTTTTTATATGGGTAGAGTTTGTTTTTTCTCCCTCTCTCTTAATATGTAGTACCAGTTTTCCCCTACTTCCTTTAGCTCTTCATTGTTTTTGAAAGGGAAGAAGCATCATTGCCAGCTCTATACAGCAGGGCTGTGTCTAGACTCAAGGGTTTTTTCGAAAAAAGTAGCCTTTTTTCAAAAAAACTTCACCTGCGTCTAGACTACAGCTGCGTTCTTCCGAAATTAAATCGAAAGAACGCGGCTTTTCTTTCGACGGCGGAAAACCTCATTTCACGAGGAAGAACGCCTTTTTTCGAAAGTGCTCTTTCGAAAAAAGGCGTTCTTGAATGCAAACAGGGCTTTTTCGAAAGAGAGCATCCAGACTCGGTAGCTTTTCAAAAAGCGCTTGCTTTTTCGAAAGAACTGCTTGCAGTCTAGACGCTCTTTTTCGAAAGAGGCTTTTTCGAAAGTATCTTTCGAAAAAGCCTCTTTCGAAAGAGGCTTGCAGTCTAGACGTAGCCCAGAGGAGCGCATCGGCGTGTGCGTGATTGCTCTCTGAAACACCCCCTCGGTGCTGCTGCTGGCGCCGCTTTTACACCAGCTGCGCTCTAGTGACCCCACCACGGGGGGACGCCGGAGTGACACCAGTGCGCGGGGAGAATCGGGCGCGTACCGCCTGGCTGCCACAGGCGCATGTTAGAGGCGGCAGCGGAGAGGTGGGAGGGGAGAAGGGGAACCGGAACTGGCTTGCTCGGGGCCGGGCTTTCCCGGAGCGGCTCCCATCTGGGGCGGGTTTGTTTTGCTTCCAGGCCGGGCGGCTGCAGCCATGCGCTTTCGGGCCAAGATCGTGGACGTCGCCTGCCTGAACCACTTCACCCGTGAGCGGGCTGGGCTGG
The DNA here is from genome assembly GCA_019425775.1 of Rafetus swinhoei. Taxonomy (NCBI): domain Eukaryota; kingdom Metazoa; phylum Chordata; order Testudines; family Trionychidae; genus Rafetus; species Rafetus swinhoei. The sequence continues at coordinate 159,195,912 of CM033424.1, forward strand.
GGGGCCGCCGGTGTCTGGGCCAGCGGGAGCTCCGGGCAGGGAGCCTGTTTGTGGCGGGGCTGGGAGCATGGAGTGGGAGGGAGATTCAAAGCCCGCATCCCCCACTGAGTGTTTCAGTCTCGGTGAAATGTGCAGTTGGATCCCCTGGCTTCTTCCTGGACCGCAGGGAGCGATGCATCCTCGCGGGGAGGGGTAAGTCGGGGCTGCTTTGCAAGCACAAGACCCTTGATGAGCCTCGACTTGCTGGCTGCTGCTGCTGTCCTTAGGCCATAGAATACTTTGTACGTAAAGCAGCTAAATCCGCAGTCACTAGCTGGCTTGGAAGAGAAGTTTCCAAGCCTGCTGACAGACCAGTATCACATTTGGCCCTTGCACAGCACATTGTTTCCCAAAAGCCATTACTAAGAAAGTGTCCTTGTCTCGTTTAACAAATGGGAAGACTGAGGCACAGAAATGTGTGCAACAACTTGCTGAAGTTCTCAGAGCAACTCAGTGGGAGATCTGGGACTATTTGTCCATCTGGGATATTTTCAGGGCATATTGCACTGTAACCAATAGGCTCAATTATACATAAATAAAATGCACATTTTAAAATTGTGAAAATGGCCTCTGCTCTTTGCAGATCCCAAATCATCTTAGTTCTTCCCCAGGCTTGATATATGTTATTATAGATAGTATCTCTGGAAAGTATGACAAGGTCAGTTTTTAAACCTGTTTGAGAAGACAGTCCATTTCCTTGTGTAGATGAGTCCAGATAACATGAGATGCCACAGACTGAGTAACATCCATATCAAACGCCATAGTTTTTCTGTTAAGCAAAAGTGTTTTCCAGAAAATCCATATATTTATTTTTTTCTTTATGGTGGTGTTCACAAAGATTTATAGCTTGCAATGTGAAAAAAAATCAGTCAAGTTTTAATACTCCTTTTAATTTCACATTAGCAGTTTCTAAGTTGTGAAACATACCTGTACACCCAGTGTGATGCTCCAAAACTGAATTATGTCAGTGAGGAATTCTGGGGATTTCTGAGTGTGGGGTGGGAAGAGAGGATCGCCATATTCCAAGGTTGTTTGCTCACTTCTGGAGGTAGGATATTACACAGTAGACAGGCCATTAGTCTGCAGCTTGTTCCTATGTTCCAATGATTTTCTTTGTAATCTTCCATTTTTGATTGTGTGTTTGTTTACTGTTTGTGGTAATGGTAGCGCCTATGAACCCTAAACAAATGGGCATCTTGCAAAGCAGTATAGAGACAAAAATAAAGAAGATAGCTCCTACCACAGATTTCTTAGGGAGTATCTACACAGCACTTATTTCAAAATAGAGCACTCTTCCTCGACTTCCCTTACTCCTCGTACAGGAGGGTTACAGGAATCAGAGTAAGAAGTCCTCCAGATTGACAGTATTTTGACACTATTTCGAAATAACTGTCTGCTGTGTAGATGCAGACTAAGTTATTTCAGAATAGTGCTAGTTATTTCGAAATAGTGTTGCAGTGTATACATACCCTTATAGATGTCGGGAGAGGAGATAGGTGACAAAATAAAATAATTATGTGCAGTGAGGTTGTAGCTTTTTAGTCCCAGTATATTAGCAAGACAAGGCAGGTAAGGTAATATTTTTATTGAACCATCTTCTGTTGATGAGAGAGACACACTGTTGAACCGCAGAGCTCTTGTGTGGCTCCAAGGCTTGTCTCTTTCATCAACAGAAATTGATAAAAAATATTACCTCATCCCCCTTGTGTCTCAAAACAAAATAAAGTGTGGAGGGAAAGGAGGTGGGGGGAGAAGAACCGAAAGATAATTTAGCAAAATATAGAAGTGTTGGGCTGCCACTTTCCATTGATTTATTTTAATAATGTTATTTCCTACTGAACTGCAAACCATAACATTGCAAGCAACCCTTTTTTGGCCTATGCTAGAAGTGTTAGGAATTAATTTAGTGAAATGTTATCCCATAGGTGTGATTAACACAATTGCCAAATTAGCCAAGACATGCACTCTACGCCTTGCAGTGGACAAACTTTACTTCATCCTTTCTGACAAAGTGGCAAATGGAGGGGTCAGCATGTGGTGTGAGTTAAATCAGGTATGTGCCAAAGAAATAGGCTGTTACTGCATAATTAACAGTATATGAAACGTCTCTCAATGTCTTTAAAATTAAGGTGGCTGTTCTAAAAGTCTATGAGGGACTACAGTGGTGTATAGACTTTTGCAATAATGTATTTCATAAGCAATCAAAAAAGCAGAATGTGCAGAACCATTAGCAAAGGGAAGGATAATAAGACCAAAAATATCATAATGCCACTATAGAGGTCTATGGTAGGGCCTGTATCTTGAATACTGCATGTAGTTCTGATTGCCCAACAATTGGAAAAAGTGCAGAAAAGGGCAACAGAAATGATTAGGAATATGGAACAGTTTCTGGATGAGGGGAGCTTAAATAGATTGTGGGGGATGGGAGAGGAGGGGAGAACGTTGTGGGTAAAGTGATTAGGGAAGTGTTATTGACCCTTTCACATAACACAAAAACCAAGGGTCACCCAAGGGCATGAATAGGCAGCAGTTTTAAAACAAACATAAGGAAGTGCTTCTTCACACAATGCACAGGAAACCTGTGAAACATTGCCATGGGATGCTGTGAAGGCCCTAACTGGGTTCAAAAATGAATTTGATGAATTCATGGAGATTAAATCTGCCAGTTACTATTAGGTAAGATGATCAGGGACACAGTGCCATGCTTTGTCCCTAAACTTCGCTCTGCCAAATTCTGGGCCTGAATGGATCACTAAGTAAATTGCCCTTTTCTGTTTATTTCTACTGAATAACTTGGACACTATAACCAGGATACTGAGCTATCATTGGTTTGACCCTCTGTGGCCCTCATGTTCTTCATGTGTCCTCTTCTGTTTCTAGGGAGACTTTTACATATATTTTGGTTCAGATTTGGTGTGCAGTGGCACTAGGGGTGATGATATTTTAACCACTGTGTTTATTAATGGTAGGTGGCATGTTAGGGACAGAAGTTAATAGATTAAGCTCTGATTTTGCCATGAGGTCCACACAGTTGGCCCTTTATGCCTGCAGAACCTGCCTAGTAACATACAGAACACACAGAGCAGAGGGAAGTTTCAGTTTGTAGACATTTAGTTCTGAATATATGGTACAATACTTTAATTCGTCATATGGTGACTTACCATATTTTAATTTTAAACAGTTTTTCTGGTTCCCTCCATGTTTTTTTAAGGGGAACTTCTTTGATGAGTTCCAGATGGAGGGAGTAGCAGCAGAATACAATGAAATTTATTTGGAGCTGACACCTGAAAACCTATCGAGAGCTTTAAAAACAGCCCAGAATGCCAAGACAGTGAAAATCAAATTGACTAACAAACACTGCCCCTGTCTTACATTAGCCGTGGAACTGGTAAGACCAGAAATGCTTTTTAAGTGGCCTTGGGGATTATGTAGTAAACAATGTGATGTTCCCTAAATCTAATAGCTGATTTTAAATTCATATATGATCCTTTCCTGAAATAGGTTATTTTTCCAACAGCATTTCAGACTATTTTAACTGTATTGGCTGAACCGTGTTTTCTTTATGCTAGGCAGTTTCCAAACATAAATGTGAGTGATACTTTCTGGAGGGGGAAAGGGAGGATAAAATAGTACAGAATGAGTTATATATTTTTTTTGCCTTTGCTGTGTCATATGCTTTCATTCTTCTTTCCGTTTGTTGGGCTAGGTTTAATCCTGATTAATACTTCATGCCCTTCCCATTGATATCAGTAAATAACATCAAGTAAAAGGGCAAAATTATAATTTTTTTAGTGTTGTTTTCTTTTAATTTAGATCTGCCTCATTGAAAATTTTAATATTACATTATGTTGCAGTAAGACCATTCATTAGCAGATTCTAAGTTGTTTAACATATAATCGTGCCTCTGTTTTGACACAGAAAGTTTAACTATTTTGTTCAGGGCAAGTCACAAGTACTTGGCAGAGCCAGGATTAGAAATCTAGTCTCCCTGACAGTTAATCCTGTTCCTTAACCACAAGAACTTTATTCTTCTCTCTCAAGCCCTCGTTATCGAGCAGTAGTCGTATTGTGACACATGACATTCCAGTGGGAGTTATTCCCAGAAGACTGTGGAATGATTTCCGAGAGCCCAGTGTACCAGACTTTGATGTAAGCAACTCTTTTTAAAATCGTCATTGAATGCACAGGATTGGGGTGAAACACAACAGGCTGTGTATATCCTGAAACTTAAAAAAAAAAAAAAACCAGCTTAAAAAGGTACCCCAATTATTGTCACTGTGGGTAACTCACAAATATAATTATAGATTTTCTTTTTTCCCCTGCAGTACAGGAGACCATGTAACTTTTGACAGAGCTATCATCAGACTACTTGTGTTCTTTACTCTCCACTAAGCAGCCCAGGTTTTTCACTTTGCACAACATTTTTTATGACCTTATTCTTATATGGCACAGATCCTGTCATCAGAACACATTTGATATGTAGCTTAAACTGGTTTCTGTCTGCTCACCATGTCTACTACACTTGATGTACAAAATAGGGATGTGAACAACTAGTCAACTATCCAAAGCAAATGCTTGTTGGAGTCGACACACGAGTCGACTAGTCGCTTCCCCCCCCCTTGCTGCCTCTTTCTGATAGAGGCAGCAAGTTGGAGGTGGGGAGACGAGAGGGTGCTTCAAAGGAGCAGGACCGTGTGGAGCCCGGGGTCTGCTGCTTTGAAACGCTGCATGCAGCCTGAGTCCCCAGCTGACCCCGGGCTCCATGCAGTGCTGCCACTTTGAAACCCTGCAGGGAGCACAGGGCCAGCGAGGGACTGCTTGAGTCCCCTGCTGGCCCCGTGCACCGTGCAGAGCTTTCAGCTTTAAAGTGTAGCAATGGCCCTGTTACTACACTTCAAAGGCGGAGGTGCCCTTATTGACTAATCAAATAGTCGATGCAAATTGCATCGACTATTCGATTAGTCAGTTAATCTAAATTAAACATCCCTAGTACAAAACCTTTCATAAACAAGAGGACAATAATGGAGTTTTGAATCCATGTAGCATGGAAATAACAGGGATTAATTGTTGTCCATTTCACTAGTGTAACTCCATAGAATAATGACGCTACTTTGATTTATAGGATCCAGAATTATTTTTCCCTTCAGCTCTAGATGTTTCTTGTTATAACAAACCCATCCCCTCCCTAGTTCAGAGGAAAGCTTATCGCTGAGGAACAGAAACTCTCATAGATATTTTGAAAAATTGTTTGGGCTAGACCTTCTGCTGTTGACACTTAACAGTGATTAGGAACATAAGGGGAAAAGAAAATATAACAATTGCGTCTTTTCAAGTGTTATCAATTGCTAGGAGGGCAGCATGCTGGTCTGAATGAACCAGTGAGTGATCAGGTAAGGGAAATGTTCTATTCCATGGTAGTTCACTGATTTATTTCAGTTCTGTTGTGCACTCCTTGCTGAATAAGCACTCAATAGTAGAGATGTTAAATTTAATTTAATCGACTAGTTGATGGATTTTCCATCGACTAGTCGATAAGTGGGGAGCTGCAGTGGGGTTAACTCCTGGCCTGGGAACTAACACGACTGTGGGTTTGCCTTTTAAATGTATTAAGAGCCTGTTGCACCGGGTCCCCCCTGCTCGTGCACCAACCTTTAAAATGTATTAAGAGACAGGAGGCTATTAATACATTTAATAGGCTGAAGCGCAGTGGGGGGGACCCAGCGCAAGCTGGGTCAGCTGATTCCCGGCTTGCACCAGGTCCACCCGCTGCACATCTGCCTTAAATGTAAAAAGAGACGACAGGCTCTTAATACGTTTAAAAAGCAGAGGTGCAGCATCCGGGACTGGGCATGAGCCAGAAATCGGTTGATTCCCAGCTTGTGCCCGATCGCTGCTACCCTCCTGCCTTTCCTGCCCCCTGCAGAGACAGTGCTGGGGGGAACCAGCTTTTAAGCCAGCTCCCCTCCTTGCTGCCTCTGATAGAGGCAGCAAGGTTGGGGAAGTGACTGGTCGAGGGACTAGCTTTTGCTAGCTTTTGCTTATCGGATAATAGACTACTCACTTACATCCGTACTTGATAGAAATTGGGGTGCTGTCCAAAATAAATACAGAAGTAAAGCATGACCAATTATCCCATCTAGGCCTATTAGTTTGTGACATTATATCACAGTGCTGTGTATTTTATTTTTAAATGCAGTTGATGTGATTTTTGTAGGTCAGTATTTACTTACCAGTGCTGAAGACCATGAAGAGTGTTGTGGAAAGAATGAAAAATCTCAGCAATTGCATTGTAAGTTATAATCTCTCTCCTAATACTCTGAAAAAGGAACTCGGTGATCCCTTACATAGAATATTTCCTTCTTTAGTGATCTCTTGTTAGATCTTGCAAGCTAAGCATTCTTGGACCAGGTTAGTTCTTCTGTGGGTAACTCCAAAGAACATCCAAGTGTTGAAAAAAGTGATGGGATTCAATGTTACTGTTATTTTATAGGGCTAAAAAGTACATTGTGTGCTTCAGGATAGGTGGTGCTCTTACTCCTGAATCAGTACTGAACCATTGCTCCAGCGTGACGTTACTGAGAAATGTGATGCCACACATACGGTCTTTCAGCTGAGATGTAAAACTGAGTTTCTGCTTTGATTATAAAAGTTAATGCTGTTTTATTGATCAATTACAACCTGAGCCCCTCATCCTGCAACTACTGATGCATATGCTTAAAAGTATGAATGTTTGCAGCCTCATTGATTTCAGTGGGAATATTCATGGTGCAAAGCTAAGCATAAGTCTATATTTCTAGAATTGGGGGTCTAGGATTTACCTTTCAGCCTAAGCATTCTTAGCAGCATTTATACGAAATGGTTTGCTAGCATTGCTAAGCACTGTTAAATGGCTGTCGCATTCCATACTAGGACTAGCGGCACATTAATGTTGGATTGAATTATTCTAGTATGTCCTTCACTTTCCACTCAGGAATGTTGTTTGTCTTAAATGGTGTTTGTTGTTAAACTGCTTTGAAATCCTTTGAAGGAACATACTGTAGAATTGCAAAGTAGCATTAGAAACAGTATTATTAGCAAAATTTGCATAACAGTAAACTTTTAGTTCGGGATAACAAAAAGAATGATTTAATTGCAGTGGTAGGAGCTCACCACTTCTGTCATTCAGATGATATTTAGGCACAAAAATCATGTAGTCTTTCACTTTCAAAAGGATACAAATATCTAGAATTGCCCTCTTTATAGCTCTCTTGGGTAGGGTTGTCTTTGTTTCGTTAGTAAAAGTGTGATCTGCATTGTGAAAAGGCTCTGTGCAATGACATTAATTTTTCAAAACCTCTCTAAAGGGACAAACAAATTGCAGTCATCTAACAGCTTTCATCCAAAAGGATCTCTGATTATATTGAAAACTCTGGCCCAGATAATACCCACGTTAGAGTAAATGGCAACACTTCCATCTATATTGTTCTTGTGTGTGCAATATAGGGATCATTTAATTTGCTGCTGACTTGCAGCCACCTCTCCCTTTCATTTTTCGAAGGTGGTATCTAGGAGCCAAGCACAACTGTAAAGAGCTCTAAAAATATTGGAGAATGAATGAATGTCTCTGCAACTACATAATGCCAGCTCCTCTCCTTCACCCTCTTTTCTTTCTCTCTACTCTCTATTCCCCATCAGATGTTAGCTATGGGAAAGATTAGTTATTGGGTGAAACCTCAGAAAAACCAAATGTAGCTGAAGTTTTCAAAAGCACTTAAGTTCCATTTTTTAATATGGGACTTAGGAACTTACATTATGCCTCAGTGAAAGTTTATGGGATTTTGGCTTCTTGGTGCCCAAGTCACTTTTGAAAATGAGATTGAAGGTCCTAAATCAAATAGGCACTTTTCAAAAAGTTTATCCCTTGTATTTTGTCAGACTGTAGTCAAGTTTGAGTTATATCTGATTACGCCTGCTAGGAAGTTCAGTTTTACATTATTTATCCCTGTTTCATTGTCCCTTTCGAACATAGCTGTTGCAGATGGTGAAGCACTGTGAAATAACTGCAGACTTTCAGACCTGACATTGCAGAGTAGGGGCTTGAACTCATTTCAGAAGCAAGGAGAGAATTGGTGGAGAGTGTAGTATCTTCAGAGTTATGTGCTTATATTGGTGTTGGTGCATTTGAGGGTAGGCTGCTGCAAACTGTATGAGATGTACATTTAAATATAATGTAATTATTTTCAGAGGGAAAATGTGATTGACAACATTTTTACTTATTTGTAGGTACTTGAAGCAAATCTAAATGGAGAAATGAATTTGAAAATAGAAACTGATTTAGTGTCTGTTACAACCCATTTTAAAGGTCTTGGAAATCCTCCATGGGGTATGTCTCTCTCTTTGCACCATCCAGATATCTGTTTTATCTTACTGTATTGGTGTTGGGTTTTTTAAACATAACTGTAGGTCCTGATCTTGTTAATACCTGTGGAAATTCACTCTTCAGAATGTTTTAACTAGGGATGTGTTAGGACAGTGTTTCTCAACCTTTTTTTATAAAGTACCCCCTTAAAAAAAATTCTAAGTACCCCCAGTACCAACAGTTTTCAGACACACCAAATTTTTTTCTACCATTGCAATACATTTGTTTAAACAACTTAATCGTAGCCGGGCAGATGATGAAATTTTTGGGTGTAAAAAGTACAAAAATAATAAAGCGCTGTAAAACTTAAACAAAAATTCAGTTTTCTCCAAATTTCAGTTGTGTTGACGTACCTCCCGCCTCCCCCCAGACGTCTCTAGAGTACCCCTGGTTGAGAAACACTGTGTTAACCTTCACAGCTACAGAGGCAGCAGTACAGGAAGGGAGCGGAAGCTGGTACGCGGGGAAGCCGTCTTAGAAGCCAGCTCCCCACTAGCACTGACTTCCGGGAAGCCACCTGCCCCTGCCCTCCTCCCCTGCACGCTGCTGCTTCTGATATAGTTTTAACATTCCTAGTTTTAACAATTAACACATAGTCAACAAATTTTAAATTCAAATAAAATAGATGTTGACTTTTCTTTACAGTTTTAGTTTTTCAAGCATTTGAATTTTAATAAACTAATGAATTATATTAAGGAAGTAACCACATGATCTGATGGGAAATTTGTCCAAAGATTGCAATTATTCATTTTCTAAGAAAAAAATGGACTTTTTTCCCCCACATGATACAAAAAAAAGACAGCCCATGATACACTCCTTTATATATAAATAGGTTATGCTGCCTAGAGCTGATACTCATCTTGTAAGTGTACTTTTGATACAAAATCCTCTTTTATTTCATTTTAGTATCTGAGGATGGTTCACAAAGTTCTCCGCAAGACAGAGATCCAGAGAGCATGGCTGAGGCACGCATAGACATTAGGAAGCTCCTGCAGCTACTTGCTGGGCAGCAAGTAAATCCCACGAAAGCCTTGTGCAGTAAGTTCAGTGGCTCTGACTTGAAGAGAAACTTATTCAGACTGCTGTTTTAAGCTTTTAGGGGTCAGCCTGAGACATCTTACAGGGGCCTAATTTTCAGAGAGCGCTGAGAGTCCACATTCTGCAGTATCAGACCTTTTTAAAGTGCCTGAAATAGAGCATCCAAAATCATGAGCCATTTTTGAAAATTTAGTCTCATAAATTTAAATTAAACCATCAAAGTCACGCAAATTGTGTGCCACTGGAAAATCCAATCCTACCCAATGGGAAAATTCTCAACTCTCTGAAAAATAGGTATCTTGGCTACCTTTTTTTTTCTCCAGTGGTTTCCCAGTGCATTCAAGGCTGTTTTTTCTAAATCTGTGTTAGTGATGTATGCTATCAGTGTACACAATCCCTGCTCTTGGGTGTTTAGGCCTAAATGTGTATTATAGCTACAGACAGGTAGAAATAGGGTGTAGGATTTTTTATCACATTCAATACCATCTCAGATTCTGGTGAGAGGAGGATCCTGGATCGCCTCTTTATTATGCTGAAGCGGGCATTTCCTCTGAAGATAACTAAGCTTCTATCTCACCTATATAGAAGTTGCACTATGTCATGTATTTGTGCCAGCCTTTCAACTGGCCTTATGGTGTCTCTTTTGCAGATATTGTGAGCAAAAGGATTGTTCACTTTATTTTGCTTCATGAGGAGGTTTCCCTTCAATACTTCATCCCAGCACTTGCATGAATACTCTTCTACAGTTCAGCAGCTCTTCCATCTGAGGATTTCTCTACAAAGAATGAAACAAGTATAAAAAGTGGGGATTTTGTAAATTGATGGGCTCTTGGTCTGTAACATTTAAATATGTTGTTATATATGTATATATATTTATAGACTTATTTTAAGAGTTTGGTTCTCAAGGAGATTATATTTTTGTGTTGATCATATATTGGATTAAAGTGAAAGTATATAGAAAGCTGGTCTTTCTAGTGTCCTAGGCAGGGAAATCGTAGAAGTTCATACAAGGTATGATTTGCTCCACTCAGTAACTGAGCAAGTAGATGAATGAATATGCTGTAACATGAATGTCTCTTCAAAATTTCATAGCAGATATAAGCACAAGTTCAGCTCCAAGCACTTGGGGATTCTTTAGATGAGGCAGCAACATGGATGCATCACAGAGAGTTTCTTGGGGGAACAGGGCAAAGACTGAAATAAACTCCCCTGAGAATTAAGGGCCATCACATTCCTTGCCACCTTCCACTCCATGGATAAGGTGTCTTTCTTTGATTTTGCCTCTTGGATCGCTCCCCCTCACTCTGGCTTGAAGGGCCACGTATGTTCCAAGCCCTCTCAGCAGTAAGTCTCTTTGCAGCATTCACCCACTTCTAATTTTCCCCAACGACTGATTTTCTGCAGGGATTCTGACTTCTACTGATAGTGGGCTCATGGTTTTGCAAATGCATTTGTGACTATTCCCCTTGGCTCAGAATTCAACCTTGCACTTTGCCCTGTCTCTGCCTGACACACAAGCAGATGAAGGCTTTTTGAAAGCTAGTCTTGGGAAGCCCAATGGGTACTTCCCAAGTGCCCCCTCACAGTTTCAAAGAACCTCTACCTGTCACCCCTCTGTGTTCTAGATAGGTGTGGTACTTCTTTGGAGTTATTCATCTATCCCAAGGTCTGCAGTAATTATCTTCCACCGCCAGCACCTGTGTTCCCGCTAAGTTTAAGTAATGACCACCCAAGAGAGATTCAAGTGTCACACAAGTCCCTCCCCTGGCTGCTTTGCAGCCATGTTGCTCCTGTAGCTGCTCCTGGGATTCTCCAGCTGGCTGTGCAGGGCAGGAAGTAGGGGGATGCTGATTCCTCCTGCCCCTATACCTCATCTCTGCAGAACAGGGAAGAGATGGTACAGCCTGGCTCCAGACTTGGAGCTGCTGTGGTCTGAGGTCTGAAAAACTTCATTCTGCAGGTGGTGAGTGAGTGAGTGCCTTTCTTAAAGAGAACACATGATCTCTGAGATTTCCCCAGCAGCCAGTCGCACTGTCTCTCTCAGATACACACTTATCAGTCTCTCTCTCCTTCCCCATTTCCACAGAGCAGAGGAGGGGAGACAGGGCTCAGAACAGAGGAAGAGAGAGTTCAGTGTGTGTCTTAAAGAGAGCACATGACATCTCTCGGAAACTTCCTCAGTAGTCAGCACACACACACACAGTCTCTTTCACACTCATGTCCCAACACCTACATTTTTGTTGTTACTGCTCAGTACTTCCTGTAATGCACATATATTCTCTGTAATTTTATTCTTTCCAAGTATGTTATTTTAGTGTTTTGAATGGTCTATGCATTTCATAATTTTTATTTCTCTTACACTTAACTCACTACTCAAAGAATTAAATGTATAAAATGCATAACCTGGAGTAATTAAAAATATAATATCTATTTTTTTTGTTTCTGTTGGTGGTGCACATACACACTCATCTTGGTGCATATAACAAAATTTATTCTGTACATAAATGTAAAAAGTTAGAAGGAACATTGATTGCCACCAATTCTGCTTCCCAGAGGGAGCTCTGTAACTCTTCAAAGGAGCTAGCATACAGTCCCTAGCTCCCAAAAATATAAGTAGCATGTATAAAGTTGACATAATATCTTTGAGATTATTGGATGTGTTTATAATATGTGTCATGCCCCTTTTATGCATGACAAGTTGAAGCAATCAGGAACATTTGGCATACAGTTTCATTTGCATAGCCTTATCACATGCAAGGCAGTGTGGCTGCCTAGCAATAACCAGTTCCTTCATTAAGCACCTAACTTTAGAAATTCCACCCATTTCTTAGACATTCAGACTCATAGCAGTCTTCCACTTATCCTCCTTCATGGCTTTGTGGATGCCAACATACTCTATATTGCTGCTCCTTAGCCCACGTGGCACCCAACAGCTCGTCTGTAGACCTTGAGTCAATAGGCACACCGTCGCCCATCCATTTGAAGAGAATGCCTCTCAGTTCAGCAGCACTCAGCCTGTGTTCTTCTAAGAGAGGTTGTGGCTCCTTTGCAGAGCCTTTCTCTTCTGTTCCTTGCTTCACTCTCACGGGGCGGGCTTGTTTTACCAGTTTTGTCTGATTCTGAGCAGATGTGATAAATGTTTGCTTAAGAGAACAGCCTTGCAAATGGAAGGAAGAGATCAGTGATTTAAGCCCTGAACAGAGAGCAAATCACGGAAAAGCTAATGTAATAGCAAATCTTGAATCCAGCCTTGTTTTGTTTATGGCTCCTGAAGGAGACCTGCTTGCCTGATCCGCCCTTAAGACTAACTTGGAATACACTGTTTTCCTTTTCAGTTTCTCCCCTCTTTTTCCCAGCTTTGCTCTCACACAGGATTTGACTGTAGGTGCCCAGACCTGCAGGTGTTCACAGCTTTTCAGTTTAAGAAAGAGCCTTGAAAGCAGAAGGGGGAGGAGTTAAAAATATGCCAAAAGCAGCCTTATTAAATATGAAAGATTCTTGCTTGCCTTATGGTTGCTGCTTCTTAGCCTCCTAGCTCAGGGCACAATTCAACACGTCACAATCAGATATGCCAGACAGATAAGATTTCTCTGGGAGTCCGCTCTTTTGCACTAGGTTGATTTTTAGATGCCAAGTCATAAAATAGTGCCCCATGAGTGTGCAGCTTTCTTATAGCAAAAGCAACCTGTGGTGAAATCAGGGAGGAACACTAGAGACCTAGGTGAAGTTAGTTCAAAAAGTTGTTAACTTTGGATTTAAATCATCCTTCAATCTTGGTGAGATCGAAGGGGACCTCTAACAATAAATGTTCCAGTGAAGCTCCCAGGCCTAAGAGCAGGGATGTTGTATTTCTATCCCTGCTATAGGACCCCTTTCATATGTTCCGTGTACCCATTGTAATCATGCATTTGAATAATTCCTGTGCAGAGGTCCCAGGGCATCCGGTTCACTAGACTGTTGAGCAATACTATTACATGGGGGATGCTGAGAACAGTGTCATCCAGTGGCTCTCCCTTGGATCTCTTGATGTCCCATTGGCCTGCCGGACATGACTTTTGCTTGTATAGATGTGACATGTCTATTGCTTTCCCCTATCCTTCCTTTGCCCACCCGGATGAGCTATGGGATACCATTTTCCAGGACAGGGTAGCTGCTCTGTGGAGCAAAAGTTCTTCCTTACTGCTTGTCTTCCTTCTAGGGTTCAGGCAGTTCTCACCTGCCCCTTGCTGATGATCAGACACTAGCTCACCTATCGCTAGAGCAGTGGTGAGCAACCTTTGGGCCACATGTGGCCCATCAAGGTAATCTGATTGCAGGCTGTGAGGCATTTTACCTAAATTGACCATCTGCAGCATTGCCTTCCCCCGCCCACCCCGGTGCAGCTCCTAGTGGCGGGGAATGGGGAATTGCAGCTCCTGGGAGCTGGGGGAGAGAGGGTGTCTGTGAATGATAAATGTCAGCAAAATGTCTCAAGGCCTGCAATTGGATAACCCTGATGGGTCACCTGTGGGCTGTAAATTGCCCACCACAGCTCCAGAGCTTAGGTGCCCTCTGGAGCTTAATTAGGCAGTAAACTGACCAGGCACAGATGCACTGGCCTCTTCCCTCTTCAAAGGCCAGTGTCACCCTGTGCCAGCAGGTTAATAAAAAAGCATAAAAACATGTAGTTACTTAGGAACAGAATTTTTTTCCTAATTATTATCTTGTAGACTTACTAAGGATTGAGTCCATGGGGATTAAGTTTAACTGTAATACCTGCAATAAAATACTTATGTCAGACAGCCTGATATAAATTAACCACTACTACACCTCATTTTCCTCATGTTTGGCCTTTCTAACTCATTTTCTATCCCACTCAGGCCAGAGAAGCCACAATTTGAAGTTAAAAGGATTTTGTGTGGATCAGAATTAAGGAACAACTGTAATACTACTGATATATCCTCGTCTACAGTTTCTCATTTTTTCTTGATTGTTTCTGTGGGGGAGAGTAGGTCATTCTGATTCTAATACAAAAAACTATATTGCATTTATAAGTTCTTTGGACATGTTTACACCACCATATACTGATTAATCTAGTTCTAGTCACGTTCACAGTTTGCCATCTAGTGGTAATTTTGTTGTACTGCTTCATTATTCCCACCCACACACTTAAGCACACACAAAAGTTATTTTATTTCAGTGTACAGATCAGCGTATTGCTACTTGCCTTTCTTTGTATAACTTACTGCATTAAATTTCATTGTTCTGCAAATCAGTAACGTTTCAAGGTTACTAGTAATACTCTGTTTATTATTTCGCAATACTTTCGAGCTGGTGGACTTCTTACTCCAACTCCTGTAACTCTCATTTCACAAGGAGTAAGGAAGATTGAAGGAAGAGTATCAGAGGGGGTAGCCGTGTTAGTCTGAATCTGCAAAAGCGGCGAGGAGTCCTGTGGCACCTTATAGACTAACCGAAGTGTTGGAGCATTAGCTTTCGTGGGCAAAGACCCACTTCGTCAGATGCATGTCATGCATCTGACAAAGTGGGCCTTGCCCACGAAAGCTAATGCTCCAACACTTCGGTTAGTCTATAAGGTGCCACAGGACTCCTCGCCGCTTTTGAAGGAAGGGTGTTCTTCCTTCGGCTTCCTGTTGTGTAGACAGCACCAAAGCTGAATTAATCTATTTCTACTTCAGCTTCGCAATTGACGTAGCTCAAGATGCGTAACTTAATTTGATTTTAGCCCTGCTGTTTAGACGTACCCTTAGAGACTAACAAATTTAGTAGGTCATGAGCTTTCATGGGTAAAATCCACTTCATCAGATGAGTTAAATAAATTGTAAGTCTGAATTTTGTACTTAAACACATTGGTTCAAGATCAGACTTTAAAAACAAAACAAAAATATCAGAGAGCAGTACCAACTGCTAAAAGCCTTCCAACACAACAGTATCTCATGGGAGTATTGTTGCATGATAGATATCCATGTTCAGATATAAAATGGAACATAAAGTACATCACTGGGTTTTTTTCGTGGAAACACCTGCATGTGGGAGTATAAAATCTAATATTACGTTCAGGAGATTTTGCTGATCTAAACAATGGAATGAATAATAAGAAAATCATTAAGAAAATGACATTTAACAAAATCAGGAGTATACAGGAGCATTAAATGCATAAGCCTTGTTTTGTGTGAAAGGACTTACCTGAATATAATATAATATAATTATAATATATACACACAGTTGCTTAACAATTTCAATGATTACATGAAGTATTGGGGATAGATGATACAGGAAGTCACATAACAAGAACACATTATTTAACAAATCAATAGGTGCTGAGCAAACACGGCAGGGGAAATCAGTAGCAGCAAGACCAGAGCAATATTGTCCTCCCCGATAGGTTTTTCTTGTTGATACATACTATCTTTTAGTAAGATACCAGCCAGATAAATTTGCTTTTAAAATAGTCTCCCCTCAAATTTACTCTTTGGGCAGACTCAGATTAAGGTTTCCTGGGGCCCTGAGCCAGACTAAGGGGGCCCCTACCCAACCCTTCTGCCTGTGGTCCTGCTCTCTTTCTGACTGTGCCCAGGTTCCACCCATCACCTCACCTTATTCTGCTCCTTCCCCTGCAGCCCCGCCCTAGTTCTACCCACAGTCCCACCTATTCCCCACACACCTTCGTACCTCCAAACCATTTGCTTCTTTTTGCCCCCCTCCCGTGAAGCTCCAAGACCAGAGGAACTCCGTTTTTCCATCATGGCCCCAGGGCAGTGGCAGGGAGCAAGAGTTCCTCCAGCCTTGGGACCATAGAATGGGTCTAGGCACTAGTGCTTCCTCTTCTCCCCTGCATCTATGGCAGGAGACCAGGTTTACAGTGCACAGGCTTCTTCCACTCCTCCTGTGTGGTGTTTCTCAGGGTTTTGGGTTTCCACCTCCCTGCATCAGATTTCTGCTCGGGTCGGGATGCCCATTTTTCCAGGCCCCATCAGCCCATTCGATAAACTTCCACTACCTTTGGACCTGTATTTATCATGATTTTATGAACATGTCAGAAATAACATCTACATAGACATTATATCTAGTGATGGATTTGTGAGATTTCTATATTGAAAGGAGTTACACAATAAGTATATTGTCGTATGGTCAGCAAATAAAGATGTAAGCCACCAAAAATTAGAGGTGGAGACATATAAGCCCTAGCTAGTAAATTTAAGAATGCTTAGGCTCAGGGAAAATGGTTGAGGTCAAGAGAGAAGGAGATATATCCATGTTTAGTCACTTAATGAACTCAGGTGTCTATACACAATTATATATCAAAAGAGATTACTGATTAGTAAGGCCTGGAAAAGACCCTGTGAGTGGAGAGGAGAAATACATTGCTTTGCTGCTTTCTATGACCTGCATGTTGAACTCAGCCTAGGATGGGAAGTAAGTAATTTCCCCTACTTCCACACCTTGCTGCATTGCATGCACAGTGAATCTGCATCAATATCTCAACGGTGGAGATGGTTTGCCCCAAGCGGGAGAATGCATACTGGTTTTTACTTTGGCTCTTGACTGGTCTTGTTCTGCTCTTAAAACTTTCTATTCCTGTAAGCAGCACAAATGAAGGTACATTTATTACTTTAATCTTTCCCACCCTCCCAATTATTGTGAATTTCCTATTTTAAAAAACAGTGGGTGCAAATAGTGTCCCATTAATGTATTAGATAATTCCACTTCTCTCTATTTCATTTTATTTGCCCCCTGCTTTCATGAGAGGAGCAATTTCATATAGTCACTTCCTCCATTTCATTGGAATTTAAATTCTGTCTAGTTGCGAGCTGCTTCCCCCTCTCAACTTTCACAGGTTGAATTTGTTCCTGATACAGCAAAGGGTTTATTCTTTAGCGTGCTTCATGCAATAGGTAGTAATGTGATGTGGTATGACTCCATATCTGCTGCTTCCAGGGCTGGTGACAGACATCACTGGGCTCTAGAAAATGGTGTGGGGGAGCTCTGGGCCCCCCAGAAAGGGTGGGGCCTCTGGAAGAAGGGGTGGGGTTAGGGGTAGCCAACCGTCAGTGCCACCTGGACCGTGCTACACGGGACTCCAGCAGCAATTTAAAGGGCCTGGGGCTCCAGCTGCTACTGTGGTAGGAATGGCGGCCCAGAGCATAGGCATAGGATTGGCAGTTGGAAGACCTGGGTCCTTTTGCAGTTTTGTATTGTCTTCTAGAATGACTGGTGGCATGACACTTATCCATGACTGAGTGTCTCCTATCTACTTCCCACATGTTCTGTGAGTCTTAGGGTGCTTTAGCATAAACACGGCCTATGCCAGGGTTAGCCTTTTCACACAGGTAGTCTACCTCTCCAAGAGGCAGGGCTTGGTTTATGGAAGAATTCTTCCATTGATTTAGCACTGTCTACAGAGGAACTTAGGTTGATATAACTAAAGGCTTCTCTATAACTAGGCCTGGTCTACACTAGGAGGTTAGGTTGAAGTTAGCCACGGTAGGTTGATTTTATAAAAATGAGTTTACACCACCAAGCCCATTCTGCTGACTTTAATGGCAGTTAAAGTCCATTTCTGTACTCTTCTTTGATGAGAGGAATAATGCTAAATTCAACCTTGCATGTTCAACTTTGGGATAGTGCAGACACAACACTAAAAGTCGAAGTTCTTGGACACACCCCAAGGTGACCACTCTGACCAGCAGTTTCAACTCTGCTGCTCTCTCAAGTACACATAAAAAGCCCTGGGAAATTATTAATTTCATTTCCTGTTTGGCCAGCATGGCGAGCCCAGCAGCACACTTCAGCAGCACATCTGACCATGAATGCCCAGGGTCACAAAAAAGCTCCTTTATGGAGCATGCAGGGGATCCTGGATCTGATTGCTGTGTGGGGAAAGGAATCTTTGCAGGTAGAACTACGAAGCAGCAGAAGAAACACTGGTATCTATGCCAAAATCTTACATGGCATAGTGGAAAAAGGATATAGCAGGGACACCCAGCAGTGCCACATGAAAATAAAGGAGCTCAGGTAAGTGTACCAGAAGACAAAGGTGCCAAATGGTCAGTCTGGGTATCATAAATAGGAACTGCTAAAGAGAGTCTGACATATCTGAAGAGTGAGGAAAGGGTTAAGCAACTGGAGATGCACCTAGAGAGGGGGTTTGGGCAGTCAGCCAATAAAAATGCAGATAAGAATTTAAAACTGGGAAAGAGAGGTTTTTCTCTGTTTGAGATCAGAGCAGTTTCTCCAAGGTATTGAGGGAGATGGGTTCTCTCTCCAAGAATGGTCTTCTTGAAATGTGTAGGGAAGAGTTTAGATAGTCCGTCAGGGTTTATTGTTTTCCTTGTTTGTGGGTTTGGAAATCACATCTAAGCTGGCTAATTGTTTTTCTCTTTTGTAACTAAGGCTATGTCTAGACTACAAGCCTCTTTCAAAAGAGTCTTTTTCGAAAGATACTTTCGAAAAAGCCTCTTTCAAAAAAGAGTGTCTAGACTACAACCAGTACTTTCAAAAAAGCAAGCCGCTTTTTCTAAAGAGAGCACCCAGGCAGTCTGGATGCTCTCTTTAGAAAAAGCAGTTTACATTACATAGTGCCTTTTTTCGAAAGAGCACTTTGGAAAAAAGGCGTTCTTCCTCGTAAAACGAGGTTTTCCGCGGTCGAAAAAACTGCCATGTTCTTTGGATTTACTTTTGACATGCTTCTTCTGATGAGCAGCTGCATCAGATTTTTGGGGGGACCTAACCAGCATCCCAAAGCTTTCCGTGGATACATCCCAAGCAACTTTTCAGGAAGCCCTGGCAACAATGAGGAGGACATTGTAGGTGAAGAAGAGGAGGAGGAGAATGTTTATCAGGCAAGCAGATGATCTGATCACTGATAGCCCAGACCTTTTTCTAACTTTGGAGCAAATCCCCTTCTCCCAGGATATATTGCTTCTGGACCCTGACATCAGGGATGGCACTTCTGGTGTGTTCACATTTGTAATCATGCTACAGTGAGTAAATGTAATTGGGTTTTATTTATGTTTTTTGCCCTGAGAGTAGAATGGTGGCCACTGTGCCTACACAGTACATAATGAACATAACTTGTTGGGGGAAAGTCAACATGGTTTCTATAAAGCAGTGTTTCTCAAAATGGTCCGTGAAACCACTTTGAGAAACCTGCTAACTGGTCACTCTGGTATATTTATTTAGCGGCTCTGGGGCCCTGGAGCCTTGTGGTGCTCATTGGCTCCAGTTCATCATTTGCGTCGAAGGGGAGCTATGGGAAGCAGTGGCCTGTCTCACGCCGCTTCCCACGGCTCCCCTTGATTGCAAACGGTGAACTGGAGCCAATAGGAGCCACAAGGCTCTGTAGCCGTGGAACTGGAGTAGCCAGTTAGCAGATTTCTCAAAGTGGTTTCGCAGACCACTTTGAGAAACAATGCTGTAAAGGGAAATCATGCTTCACTAATCTACTAGAGTACTTTGAGGGGATCAACAAGCATGTGGGCAAGAGGGATCCAGTGGATATAGTGCACTTAGATTTCCAGAAAGCCTTTGACAAGGTCCCTCACCAAAGGCTTTTAAGCAAAGTAAGCTGTCATGGGATAAGAAGGAAGGTCCTCTCCTGTATTGATAACTGGTTAAAAGACAGGAAACAAAGGGTAGGAATAAATGGTCAGAATGGTCACAATGGAGAGAGGTAACTAGTAGTGTCCTGCAGAGGTTGGTACTGAGACCACTTTTATTTAACATTCATAAATGATTTGCAAAATGGGGTAAACAGTGAGGTAGCAAAATTTGCTGATGATTCTAAATTGCTCAAGATGGTTCAGTCCAAAGCAGATTGTGAAGATCTTCAAAAGATCTCTTAAAACTAGGTAACTGGGCAATAAAATGGCAGATGAATTCTAAATTCAATAAATGCAAAGTAATGCATATTGGAAAACATAATCCCCACTGTACAAATAAATGATGGGGACCTAATTAGCTGTAACCACTAGAGGGAGATCTTAGTGTCATTGTCGATAGTTCTCTGAAAACATCTATTCAATGTGCAGCAGCAGTCAAAAAAAGCAAACAATGTTAGGAATAATTTTAAAAGGGACAGAAAATAAGACATAGAATATCTTATTAGCCTCTTCTTGAATACCGCATGCAGATGTGGTCATCTCATCTCAAAAAAGATATGTTGGCATTGGAAAAAATTGAGAAAAGGACAACAAAAATAATTAGGGGTTTGGAATGGCTGCCATATGAGGAGAGATTAATAAAACTGGAACCTTTCACCTTAGAAAAGAGGAGACTAAGGGTGGATATGATAGAGGTCTATAAAATCATGAGCAGTATGGAGTAAATAGATAAGATAAAATTATGTTGTTTGCTCCCACAAGAAGTAGGGGTCACCAAATGAATTTAATAGGCAGCCGATTTAAAACAAAAGAAAGTATTTCTTCGCACAATGTACAGTCAACCTGTGGAATTCCTTGCCATGAGGATGTAATGAAAACCTGGGCTTTAACAGATTCAAAAAAGAACTAGATAAATTTGTGGAGGATAGGTCCACCATGGCTATTAGCTAGGATGGGGTAGGAACAGTGTTCCTTTGCATTTTAAATCTAAGCTATAGCTAGTTTTGCTTTATCAGTTTTGTCAAGGTCTTGAAGATGAATTTTGAAATTCTTTTAAATATTATGAGCTGTAATTGATAAGCAACCATGTATGTTTAATTATGACCTCATCTAGCAAAAGTTCAGTGAGCACGTTTCTACTTGCCTACCTGACAAATATAACCATTTCCTCAAAGTTAATGAACCTTTGAAAATGCATTGTCTCATTCTAATGAAAATGCTTACATAGCCAGGTGTTGCAGCTCCAATTACTTAGTTCTAGTAACTACTTATCATTTCAAATTTCTTTTCATTGTCTTGGATTAGCCTCCAGTAAAGTTAATGTATCTAGAAATCTACTATTAAATTTAAGAGGCAAGATATGTTTTCAAGATTTGGGTGCAGTATATAACAAAGATGATAAATCCAAACAATCCTCTTCAGTTTTTTGATTTGTTTCTCAAATTTAAAAAGCAAAACTAAGCACTGGGTATTTTGAAGTGAAAGCCTCCCCCCCCCCCCCTTTTTTTTTTTAACTTTCTGTGACTAACTTTCCTGTTTATCAAAACAGGGTCAAAAGAGAAAGTTTAAAGACCAACATTGTATTCAGGGCTGCCTCCAAGCAACTTTTCAAACAAAGTTGTATGAAATGAAACTGACTGCTTTTTGGCAGTCAATATGCTAGAGGCCTCAATGTATCTCTAAAAAAGAAGTACCAAAGCAAGTGGTGGTAGTTCTGATATATCTCATAGCAACTGGGACAATTCAACCCAAACAACTGGCGAATGCAAAGAAAGATATGTTGGCTTTGTTATATATTTGTGCCATAAATCACATGAAGCTGAGACTCCTCGCACTGAACAGAAGTGTGTCATGTTAGTTTTAGTGTTTGCATTATTTATTTTATTTTAGTATGTGGTAGTGTCTAGGAGCGCCCGATATGCATCAGGATCTCATTGTGCTGGGCACTGTATGAACACACAACAAGAAGTTTCGGCCCCAGCGATGCCAGGGGAACAGAGCAAATGTAGGGCTGTGTTGCTTTCCTGTGACTGTGGGGAAGGGGGGCTGCTGTGGGTACCAGGCCCCCCCGCTAGTTCCCCAGGCCACCCAAAGGTTCTGGCCCTGCCAGCTGCTGGCTCCTTGCCCCTCCTGCCCATAGTGTTTTGAGGATATGTGCCCCTTCATGTCCCCCTCACATTGCCCCTGGAGGTAAGCATGGATCTTTCCCAGGTTTCAGCGAGGCAATGACTTATCTTGGCACCTGATTCTAGTCTGTCTGGATTCCTACAGAACTCTATTGAAAAACTGAATGAACCATTCTCAAGTGTGAGGACCTAGATATTTCAGGAATTCAGGTGTAATTCTGTCATCTCCAAGAGCTGTACCTGTTTTTAAATCATTTTGTACTTTATCCAATTCCATACCATAGAATGGCTCCATCTTACTATTGGCTGGATTACTTCTTAAGCAATGCCCCTACTTGTCATTTACTTGTCCTATGAGAGTTCTCTCAGCAGGAGCTTTGGTGACCTTCAAAAGGGGACTGGCAGTCTGATTTGGGGAAACTGCTGGCCTGCTTGGCACACATGGACACGGAGCCACACCTAGTCAATGAATTAAGCTCCAGCTCTAAAGTCAAGCGCCGCTGTCCCTTCATTCCTTCAAGCCTGGCAAGCAGCATCTGACGATTCTATAAGATGAGCCTCAGTTTTGAGTAGGTTACCTGACTACTCAAAATACCTCAGCAAGTCTGCACAATATTTGTTTGAACATGGAATGTACACTGGCTGGAAGCTGCATAGAATTGCTGCACGTGAAACATTAAAAATGGCACAACACAAACAACGGTTTGTATCTTCCACAGAGATAATGTGTACACTGTGTTTGCTGATTGGCCTGAATTTAACCGTCTTTCCAGATACAAACCTTTCATTTTTCTCTCGTTCTGTTTTTCTAGCAACATTTCAGGTGGGAATAACTTAAAATGCTGGTTTTGATCTATAATCATATCAGTTCTGCTTCAGTGACAAAACAGATTTTCATTGTACAAGGACCTTGCCAGCCAGCTCGAGTGAAATATTTGGAACAGTAAGAGTTCAGGTAAAATAAATGCTTCTGGAATATTTCAACACATTTGAAGGGTGTCCAGTGAGCTTTAGCTTGTATTCATAGTGAAGAAGGCTCTAGACTGTAAAATGAAAACCATGTCTATTTTTGTACTATTTCAAGATTAATACCACACCATCGCATTTTTTCCATAAATACATTCAGAATGAAATGTTTACTATATGAGAGGTATGCTTTAGCAAGTGAAAGATTTATTGTTTAGTTAATTATACAAACTTCCATGAGATTTGTCTTGCTTTAACATTTAGTTTCAACAGTACCAGACCATAAAGCTGAGAGTTATGACTGAAACTGCTGTCCTATGGAACATTTTGCAATGGCTTGTATACAGGTGGTTCTAATAAAGTCTGATGGCAATCTAATGTTCTTACTTCCTAATGTTGACATCTGCAAATAAACCATTATTCTTCAGTTACTTTCTGGACTATGGAAACTAAACTGCTATAGCTAAGGTTGGCTTATAGATTTTACATATTTGTAAACATTTTAAAAACACTATTTTAATGAGCTTTTTACTGGAGTGTAAATGGATGTGGCTTCTGCCTTAAAAACATTTTTCATATCTTTTTTTCTTTCAGGTTCAGGTAGGTGGGAGAGGGACACATACTAATTATACGGTACCAACTGTAGTATTTTCCACAGAAACAGTATAATTTCAGGGGGCACTCACCTCTCTAATGGCTCATCCTTTGTTGTGTTAAATACATCACAGTCCTGTGATTCTGATAATTTTGGAGTTTTTGTAAGGCTATTTTTTATATAAAAGGTGATCAATTTTACTACGGCCCTACTTAAGCTAATGCATTCAAGTGGTTTCAGAAATCTGCCTTTATCTATAATCAAATATCAGGTGAAATCCATTATACAATAAATGTCAGTATATTTATATTTTTACAGTTATATTTTAATGGGGAAAATAGCTTTAAACATAATATTAACAGCAACAACAACTAGATTTGTCTGGTTTAAGGTAAAGAAATAATATTAAGCTCCATGGAGTTTAAAGGTGCACATAATCCATTGTAGGGCCTATGGAAAGCCTAACATGCAACTGAACAAAAAACATAGAAAGTCAGTAAGGTTTACTTTGAGAGAATTCCAGCATCTTTTCCAATTCATTGTTCTGAGAAGGTTTTACTGGAAATGTGTCCCAGCCAATAGGCCAAAGAAGTCTTGTTTCTATTCTTCATTAACTGGACTCTTTAACACTTTTACTCAGATAAAGTTATCATCTAAGGCATTACATAAAGCGAACACCCACAGCTGGCCTATGTCAGCAGGCTTGAACTGGGATTATGAGGTGTGAGTAAATATTAATCTTTTTAAATTAAACTCTCTTGAGCAGACATTCCAAAATCTTTTTCTGTGTTAGCCCAAAGTGCCAGCTAAACACCATTAAAGGGTTTTGTTTTGGAGAAATGAATATCTTGCCCTAGGCCTGTACTTCATTATCCATTCTATTTTTACTATGAACTTTACCTGACCCTAGTGTGTTAACAATAAGCTGATTTTTAGCTAGAGCTTATTGTATTTTGAAATAATGTTTTGTGTCCTTTTTACTCTAAACTCTTGGCCCTTAGGAAAATACTTAGAAAAGAACCACTTGTAATTAATATGGCACAGGTGTTTCTCTGACTAATAAGCTAGTAATCTATTGAAGGATGTTTTTAGTTTATCAAGAATTACTCTAACCGATGATTTTTGTCATAATGACTGGACCGATGTCTTTAGTTTATCAGTTATGTAAATCAGATGCCATGAAAAGAAGTCAATGGTCAATAGTTCATTTTTTGTCTCTCTTCCGTGAACACAGTGTTATAGAGGTATGCTGTGATGGACTGTGAGAGGGTGCGACTCACCATTGTGGCACCCCCTGCTGGATGTCCCAGCAATCAGCTCTGCTAGCTAGTGCACCCTCTTCTGGTGGCATCTCACCGCTATCACTTCTGCTCCAGGGACCCATGCCATTTCTAGGATTGCAGCATCCTCTTTGTGACACCTCCCTTCTGCTTTGCAGCATTCTGCGCTCCTCTGTGTGTTCTCTTTGTGGGGAACAGTATCACAGTCTGCTGGCCAGCCACTTCCCTCAGTGGCTTCTACAGCCAATTGTTTGGCCTTTCCACAGTGACAAGGCAGGGGAGGGACAGAACCCAGGCCCACCCACTACTCTGGGTCCCACCCAAGAACCCTGTAAATGGCAGACATGTGCTGTGTCCCTTCCAACCTCTCAGCACCTTCTTTATCCTTGCCTCAGAATCTCAATCTGAAGATCCCTGCAGCCCACCAGAATCTGCCTTTAGCTCCCCAGCTCTCTGCCTACAGCACTGTTCTGCCCTGGATGTTTTCTACCTTAAGCTTACAAGGCAACTAGTTCTTCCTCCTCAAGCTCCAGAGAGTTACTGAAGCCGCTCTGCATCTCTTCTTGTATGGGCCAGCCTGGTCCTGACTGGCTGATCCTCGCAACCCCTCTCTGATTGCACAGCCTTCCAAGACCTTTATTAACCTCTAAGCCTATGTCTATACTATGAGATTATTTTGAAATAAGTTATTTTGAAGTAATCACTCCCAAAATTACAATTTCAAAATAACATGACCACACTACAAGGCACCATCGAAATAGCCCAGATTTATATTGAATCCACACTGATTGGAGCCTGAATCGCGTTTCAAGCCCCTTGGAAGCACTCCGGGCAGGGCATCAGGACAGCAGTCACTTCCAGTAGCTGCTTCCTGAGGCTGGCTGAGACTCATGTTTAAAGGGGTTCCTCTCTATAGCCACGTCTCACACTCCTCTTCTGCACTGACTACCCCCTCAAGGGACAGCAAATGCACCCTGTGTCTTCTGGTTGCCCTTGCGGATGCCACAGCACTTCCAACATGGAGCCAGAACTGCTGCAAAGCAGGGCCAGACTCTTTGGCCTCCTGCTGCGCTTCATGGTACAGTTCATGCGGACTGCCCACGTGGTACTGCAGGGGCACAATGACCTTATTGGGCATGTTCCAACTGCACAGGTATAAGGGAGAGCAGCTCAGCTTAGCTCAGCTGGAGCTGACTGCTAGGAGGAGAGGACATGCACCACTTGCTCCAGGCAAGCTGCAGCGCAAATCCAGACACAGAGACACCACAACACAGGATAAAAGCGAGACACTCCCCAGAGGCTTCAGGGAATTTTGAGGCCCCAAAGAGTGGACCAACCCAGACCAGAGAGAGGAGACAGAGACCCACACCACAGCTGTGGGGACAACAGCAGGAAGCAGAATAATGAAAGGCAACAGCTAACCTGTGAGTGAGCTCATGCCAGGAGTCAGCATGTTTTGGTTGGGGCTTTTCTCTGGTGATTATGTGACTGGAACTACAGCCACTAATAGGGGGTTGGGGTCCAGTGCAGAGGGAGGTCCTGGACACAGGGCCGGCTCTAGGCACCAGCAAAGCAAACACGTGCTTGGGGTGGCTCATTTCCAGGGGCGGCATTCCTGGCTGGGGGGCCCCTGCGGAAGTGGCAGTGGGTCCTGCTCCTGGCGGCGCACCTGGTAGGAGCCGCCTGGCCTCCTGCTCCGCTTCACCAGGAACCCACGGGGCATCTTGCCGCGTGTGGGGCGGCGACACGGGGCAGGCACCGGGCGGAAGCCCCCCAGCAGCTCGGAGTGTCGCGGCACCGCCTGCTCGAGGTGCCTTTATACCTAAAGCGCCTATTGTTTGCCCCGGTGTCATCCTGCCTGCAGCCGGGGTGGCCAATGAGGAGTTGGAGCCACCGCTGGCTGGGGGGGGACAGGGGGAGGATGGGCAGGGAAGAGAAGGAGCCTCGATGTGTGGGTGGAGGCCACGGAGCCCTGGATGGAGCCCTGGATGGAGCCCCCACGGGCTGCTCTGAACCTCCGCTCGCTAGGGACAGAGGCTCTGAGCTGGCACCAGGCACCCAACTCAGGCCGTGCCCACGCTGCCTCTGCCCCTGACCGTGGCTCTTGGCGCTCCCTGCCAGGGGGCTGGAATGACACCAGCCAATACACCGGCCAACACCAGGGAAGCCCCTTCTCTGTGGCTAACCCAGCTTAGCTCCCCACCCAGCCCTGCTGCGAGCTGCCCAGGTCTCTGCTCTGATGGCTTCCAAAAGTTACCTTGACCAGAGACCCTGGGAAATCCAGTCAGGCTCTCAGTGATGCATAGGCTACTGTGTCCAAGACCCCTCAGCAGTCACCTCAGAGATGCTTCTCGAGGGGTGACCGTTCGTTAGAGCTAGGTGCGTCAGTTAAGTGAGGGAAGCAATATCTCTTCCCTCTACAAGCCCTGGAGATTGACCTGAAATGAGTGAATCGCATGTGCTCATGTACTGAATGTAGCTGGTTCTTCAGTGTATCTATCTCGCTATTTCCTCCCGGCCCAGAATTCCACCATCACTTACTACCTCTTCTTCAAGAAGTTTTCCTCGTGGACTAAGACAAATTAGATCTTCTCATAGCTGAGGGTCAAATTCACATCCCCAGTGTAAAGTCATTAATTGAGGTGAATTTATTCCAATCCAATACATCAGGAAAAGGGGTGCACTCAATAGGAAATCCTCTGCTCCCAGCCTTGCAAAGTATCTTCCTCCTGATACTGTTTCCTTTTCTTTCTATTTCCTTTTCTTTCACTTCCTGCAACTGACACGTGAGTTGCAACTCAGGAGATCTTATGCCACAATAAAATTGTTAGTCTTTAACTTAAAGACCAAATATTTCTCAATTATAGTTGATTGTACTCAAGATCTGAGCAAAACCGAGCAAATGTCAATAGTTTTACAATTTGTGAAAATTGATGAAAATGCAGAAGTGAAAAATTGTGAACACTTTCTAGAATTTATATCAGTGAACGAAACTACTGGGAAAACCCTCACAGATGTAATTCTGCAGAGATTGGAACACTATGGAATACCTTTAGAAAATGTTCGCAGCCAAGGGTACAATTACGGCCAACAAAAAAAAGGGGGGGTGGCCAAAATTTTTTTTGCTTGGGGCGCCAAAAAACCTAGAGCCGGCCCTGCCTGGACAGCTTTGCCAGGGGATGTAACCCTCTCTCCCGTCTCTAATGAGAGAGCTACACTGCCCTGGGAACAAGGGTGAACTTATTGAATCTGGCCGTGGGCTATGAAAAAGTATCCAGGTTTGATTCTCACAAATCTACAACAGCAGCTTCTGGATTCTATTCAACTTCAACATCGCTTTTACAGTAGCCTCTCTTATAAAACGTTAATCATTGAATGGAGTGAGGCACCACCATCAGTGGGGCTGCAACATGGTCAGGATAGATTAGAAATTTTGAACATAGAGTGACATATATGATGAAAGAACAAAGATTTGGTTTCAACTTTTCATCATCACTAGTAGTTTGACCCAAGTTTTGTGCTATGTTTCTTGGGCTGAAAGAAGTAGGACTATGTCTCTTGTCACTCCCAGTCACTCACAACAGCTACAGTTGAGCATTCTTTTTCCTCGCTGAATAGAATTTTGTATTCTGAGAGATGTTACCTTCTGCCTGATGAGCATATCATGAAGAACTGGACTCATGAGAAGCCTCCAGAGATGAACGTGCTGCATTTAAGAAGTTCATTAACAGACTTGCACAAAATTCCAGCAAGAAAACAAGAAGGATATAGTTATAGTGCTCAACAGTAGGCTTGTGTAGCCAACTTTAATTTGTGTGATGATATTAAACCATGGGTTAAATCTAATAAAATGGTCATACAGTATTTTCAGTTTTTAGTGTGGTGCCATGCAGCCCATCTTTGCCTGCATGGTCTCACCCGGGGCCCTCACTTCCCCCACCTTGGAAATTCTTACGCACACTTATGCTCACACACACACACCAATGTCAATGTCTGGGGAAAACACTGATTCCCCCATCCTATGGAAATGCCCATTTGGGGGAAATCAGCTGACTTTCTGGTTTGTTGAGCTGCTGAGTCAGTCTCAGTACTGAACCTTGAATTTTTGTTTCACGCAAATGGCAGGGGACAAAAACATGGCAGCCACATCAAAATACATTACAGTGAATAACAACCAGTAGGAGAATTTAAAGCTATAGAAGTTGTTGTATCCCCTTGTTTTAGTGGAAAAATCGAGATCCAATTGCTTTTTACTCATTTCAGTTGTTATTTTGTGTATATGGTAATTTTCAAATGCAAAGGACAATATATTTTGCTCACTACATATATTGAAATTGCTCCTGCAGCAAGAAATCCATCTGATTTTACTTGTATCTGTAAATGTGCAATGCAGCTATTCAAAATGTTTATTGGCTGAGGAATCTAATTCTGAATCTTTTTACTATGGCAAAATTTCAGCCAATGGGCAAAAGAAACAGGCAAGAAGAAATGTGGGATGTAGGATAGCCAAAACCATATGCAGTTAATTATTTAGTTTCTTTTCTGTTTGCACTGACCTCACTTGGATCATCAAATATTTAGTCTTGTACATATTTCTACTCTAGTTTTGTTCTTTGGAATAGTAGTTCTAAATGGCATAATGTTTACTCTGGTTAATGTTACTGTGACAATATATATATATATTAGTCCTCTTTTCCCCACATAAAGTAACTTTTATTAAATCAGTGTTTTCAGCGTACAGGTTTTTGGGTCTGTATATAGTTTCCACTGTCTCTACACTAATAGATCTTATTATCTTTCCTGAACAGACTGGTCATGTCAGTGACTTGGATGAGAAAACATTTCAGCTTCAAAAGTTATTCACATGCACACAGATGAAAAACATTGCTACTAATCTAATAATGCTAACTGTGTTATGCTATTGGCAGAACATATGAAGGGTTCATGTCCATTATCTTAAATATGTTGTCTTCCAAATGAACGAAGTGTTTAATGGTAGTTCAGGAAACTACTAAATAAACATGTTGCACTAGGGCTCAATGGGGGATGTGTTATAAAGGCTAGGCTTGTCGAAGGTTATGTCTACACTGCGGAGCCAACTAGCTATTCCACATCTTTTGAGTGCTCCCGTTATTTCAAAATATAACAGGCTCGCTATGCTGATGTCCCTGTAAACCTCATTCCACGAGGAGTAAGGGATATTTCAGAATAGCAATTTATTTTAAAAAAGTGCTGTGTAGACAGCGCCAAATTTTGAAATAAGCTATTTTGAAATTGACTTGAAATAAGCTATGTAATTTGCATAGCTTATTTTGAGTTACAGGTGCAGTGTAGAGGTACCCAAACAGTCCTATGCGGAGTTGGTGTCCCCAAATCCCATTGGCTTTCAATGGGAGTTGGGTACCTAATTTCCCTTACTTCCTTTTGCAAATGACACCAACATTGCTTTTTATCTGTAGTTTACCAGGTGCTAATGAGTTCTAATTAAAAGTGATTTGCCATCAGCTGGCTCTTACAAGCACCTAAGGCTATGTCTACACTGCGGGGGTTTTTTGTGGAAGAGGTTATGCTAATGATGTGCTCATTTGCATATCTTCTTCTGATTCTTTTTGTGGAAGAAGTTTTGCCAATAAAAAGCCCTGTGTAGACGGGGCCATTTGTTGGAAAAATCCCCTTTTTTGCAAGATCCCTTATTCCTCAAAAATCGAGGTTTACAGGATCTTGCAAAATAGGTTTTTTTTCCGACAAATGGCCCCATCTACATGGGACTTTTTATTGGCAAAACCTTTTCCACAAAAAGAATCGGAAGAAGATATGCAAATGAGTGTGCCATTTGCATATCCTCTTCTGCAAAAAAACTGCAGTGTAGATATAGCCAAAGAGAAAGGAGTTGGAGCTCTCAGTTCATTTCCTTTCAAATAAATGTCCACATCAATTGAATAAAACACATACCATGATATTTGATACTAACAAGCGTCTTTGATGCCAGTCACAGAACAGACAAATGACTGAATGGACAGAGAATGAATTCCCTTCTGACACTCAGAGATGCTCCCTCCATGTTATTTCTGAGGTAAATAGGCAGGACAATACAGGGAAGCTTACACTTCTGCTGCAGACTAATTCAGAGATACTCAATTTTTTTGGTCAAGGTCTAAATTACTTAGTCAAAGAATAGTCAAGGTTCAGACTCCAGAGAAAATAATATAAAAAGAATGACAATAATAATGATAACAAGTGAATCAAAAGTGTCCGACTGTCTGGATTTGTCCCATGAGCAACTATTGACTACCCCGCAAGAAGTAAAGATGATTTGGGTCCCTGGAGCTATGCCCCTAGTTAAGCAAAACACCAAAATATTGCAGATGCAATGATTCTAAGTGCTTTGAATTGGTACATTTGTGTCCTTAAATGTGTAAAATGAAAAGTCCAGTAATATCATTGAGAAATTTGTAAATGTTGTGTATCATTGTAGCATAAGGATAAAGAACGCACTGAAATACATAGAAAGTTTGCCAATCACGGCCTTTGAAAGATTAGCA
The DNA here is from genome assembly GCA_019425775.1 of Rafetus swinhoei. NCBI lineage: Eukaryota > Metazoa > Chordata > Testudines > Trionychidae > Rafetus > Rafetus swinhoei. Next base: position 159,227,497 of record CM033424.1, read on the forward strand.
AAGATACGCTGAGCCACTGTATCCTAAGGCGTATCTTTCATAGGCGTTATTCCAGATGTGAATCTGTCCCAAAATATGAACTCACAGTCAAGATATTGAAATTGATCAACCTGTATATAACTGTGCATTTTTACAGCCTACAGACAACCTCCTAACCTGAAGCAAATTCTTTCCAGCAACCACACATCACACCTCAAGTATACTCACCTAGGAATCTACCCCTGTAATAAACCCCATTGCCAACTCTGTCCACACATCTATACAAATGATACCATCACAGGACCTAACCACATAAGACACAACATCAGAGGCTCATACAACTTCACATCCTCTAATGTGATCTATACCATCAAGTGCCAGCAATGCCCCTCTGCCATGTATATTGGCCAAACTGGACAGTCTCTACAACAAAGGTTAAATGGACACAAGTCATATATCAGAAATGATAATACGCAAAAGCCTGTAGGAGCACATTTTAACCTACCTGGGCACCCATTAATGGATTTAAAAGTAGCCATTCTTTTACAAAGGAATTTCAGAAATCAACTACAGAGAGAGACTATGGTACTGGCCTTCATATGCAAATTTGACACTAACTCTCATGGCTTGAACAAAGACATGAACTGGATGGGCCTTATCAAAATGTGCTCAACAAGCAACAAAAAGCTAACAAACATTATTTTAATAGCAAGCTTGCTATTAAAATAATGTTTGTTAGCTTTTTGTTGCTTGTTGAGCACATTTTGAAAATTGACCAAATGCCATTCTCTCACATATTCTTGGTGCCCATCAGAAAACATGGCATTTACAGCTGGTTTGCCCTGCTTCATCTGCACAGAAGCTAAGGATAGAATTAAAAAAAGAAACACTCTAACATCATCAGATACTTCTGTGAGAGTAATAAACCTTCTTTTTACTTACCCTAACATCTAATGCTATAGTAGATAATCAATATTACCTGGGATAGACTAAGTGTCTCTATGTATACAAAAATATTTCCCTCTTCTCTGAATCTGGCCCTTTGTATCTAACCCTCAGCCAGTCCTTATATCTTTGGACCATGTTATGTTCCGATAACTCTATGAACTCTTTCCTCCAGATGACTAGGGCTAGTTTTGACAGCCATCTTTACCTCTTCACCTTTCTTAGGTTTAATTCTTTAGTTTAGTTGTCAATCCCAACTGCATGAATTTTCCTCAGAAATTAGTCCTGCGAATTATCCAAAATTCTACATGCCATTTTAATGCTTGCCCATATTTCGTATTGATAAAATATCCTTAGGAATTAATCAAGTTTCAGTACAAATCTACGTCTTGCTTTTCAAGCAGCTTACAGAATGAATCCTCATGGCAATCAGAAGTACACGGCTTATTCCAATTATTCACTAAATATAAAATAATTATCTTTAGAATGATCTTGGTTGCTCATAAGTGACTTCAATGTAGTTTCAGAGAATATAAAAAGTTTATTCTGGAAATCCTAGCATCTAGCATCTTTCTCTGCATGCAGACATTTTGGCCAACTCCTCATTTAAATTATATGATTAGTGGTTTGGGCTGAAGTTCATAGTAAAAAGTAATGTCTTATATATATGGCTAAATAACCATGTCTAGCAAGCTGAATTCATTTGGGACTTTTTATGACTAACTAAAAAGAGACTTGGTCTGTCTTAATTAAATACAGTGTTTGGTAATATTAAACATTGCTAAATCAAGAAGTGCATATTATTTTGTAAATGTTCTCACAAGGCATTGTATATTTTGGCTCCCAGTTTACATTTATAGACCCCAATCCTACAATCCCACACAATTCATATTGCACTGAAGACAAACAATAAATCTTGATCCCATTGACTTCAGTAGGCCTATGATTTCACTTACAATGATCTGATAATCAATACACAGCTGCACTATACATGTTTCTTTTTAACTGATGCCTGTGTATGTGCTCAGTGCATTTTACAACTGTATTTTTTATTCTGTATTCTGATTCCCCTTAAAGTAAATTAATTGTAAGAGTGCCACGACGGCACCTGAAAAAGTGGATTGTGCCCATGAAAGCTCATGATATTATTTATATATTTTTGTTAGTCTCCGAGGTGCTACAGGACCATTATTTTTTAAAAAAAATTTTTAGTTACAGACTAACACGGCTACCCCTCTGAGACTTTTAAAGAATTAATGTAACTTTTTATAATTGAGCCAGTAGATGGTGGTAGAGGGTAGAGCAAATCTATTACTTTTTGTTCTCATCTTCTTTCTTACTTTATAGTTTAGAAATGTTCATCTGTCTGTACATCCATCTGTTCAAGAACTCCTCCTAAATGGTAAAAGCTAGGGCCATCAGATTTGGTCTGTAGCTTCCTCATATCATAACTTAAAGCAAGGTCAGGGTTTGGTTGTGCCAGGATAATGGGATGTGTGTGGAATGCTATTGTTTCTCATAAAATAGAAATGGAGGGGGTCTAGTAGAAGGGAGTTATACTCTGGTTTGACCACAGGGGGGCAGCAAGGGGCCAGAGATGGGGACCAAGACAGCTATAACTCCATTGGGCCAGCAGGAGGCAGGGATGGAGAAAGGGACAGCTAACTACTATATATTTCAGAGAGTTTGTGTGTTTGTCTGTCTGTCTACCCCAGCCAGGGGACATGCACCCCTCCTCTAGCTGTGCCCACTGCAGCTGCAGCAGCCATGGACAGGCACTTTTCGCCTTGTCTCCAAACTGCTGCTATGAGAGAGGGCTGGGATTGTCCTCTCTCCCAAGGGCAGCCTGCATACTGAACCCCTCATCCTTAACCGCACAACGATGATTTTAGTGAAGAAAAAAAATACTTATTTGAGTTAAGGACCCAAGCAATGCCAGGTAAATCTTCTACTAACAAATAAAGTTCAGATGTTTTACTTTGAGGAAACCAAAGCAACTAAGAACAAAACTCCTTTCATATCTTTCATCAATTTCCTTTGCTCTCCTCTTTCATGAATGAGACCTTTCAAATGTGCAGTCTGGCAGATATTAATTTGTACTGGAACCTTTTTGACGCACATAAAGTAAATATGGCCTCTGTCACAGGTTTCCTATAATCTTGAGCAGATTTCTTAGACTCTCTGTGCCCAATTATAAAATTGGGATAATAGGACTAACCTGCCTCCCAAGGGTGTTGAGAGGATAAATCTGTTATGGATTGTGAGGTTTCAGATACTGTGGGAGTGGTGTCAATAAAAGGACCTATAATGACCATATGGATAGAACTCCTGACTCCAAACTCTGCAAACACTTGCCCGTGTGAATAGTTTTACTTACATGAGTGTCTTATCGAATAGTCAGTGGAGCTAGTCAAGTGGGCATTTGCAGGACAGGATCATAAGTCATGGGCCCAAATTTCTCCTGGGTTAAGGCCTGACTTGTTTATGGAATGAAAAATAATGAATGTGGACTGTCTTTCTGATCCTCTGAAATATATTATTTAAAATTGTCAACAAAATTAGACTATGGCAAGCTACATGGGTATTGCAGTTTGTCAGGGAAACACATACTGCCTCCTTCAGTTTCTGGCACCAAATAATTTACTAGTCACTTAATTCCCTGACACCTCCTGGATTTAAAGATTACTGGGCAAGCTTGGCTTTAATACTGTATTTATACTATATTTTGGTTATGTGGAGGTTTATGGTTGGTCTGGAAAATCATTCTTCAATGAGACAAGTCAGATTAGTGCACCAGGGATGCATTCTTATGTTTCCAGAGAGCTGGTGATCTGCCAGAAATGGCAACCCTAGGAGGAAATATCTCCCCCACAGTATCAGCAAAAGAAGAGTGAATCAAATAATTTAACAAAGGGGAATCGACAGGTATATCTGTATGGTCTTATACAGGGGTATGTTGGAGCACATTCAAACCTTGTGTATTTCAGATTACTCTTCCACCTCTCTAAACAAACTGTGAAAATAACTTTTTCAAGCCTTTGCCTTAGAATACTTAGTAGAATTTGAAATTGCTACCCTTAGGTTCTGCTGTCATTTTTACGAGGCTTATACTACACATCAGAGAATGCAGAAGCAATAGCCACCTGAACACATTATGTTTACTTTTGTGAACAATAAGGAAATAAGTCTGAAACTTCAGTGTGTCTCAAGACACCCTGCTTAACATTTAATAGACCAGATCCTCAGATGGTATAAACTGGCATAGCCCCAATGAAGTCAACAGAGCTGTGTGTGAAGGGTTCAGTCACAAAAAATCTCCTTGAGACTGTCACTTGATGTACCTACCTGTCCTTTGTGGCATCCTACCCCCTGTCCTGCTGGGCCAAAATCTCTGGTCTCACCTAGCAATGACACTGGGTTGGGGATACAGCTTTCAGCAGAGCAACACCAAGATCCACTCAGCTCTGGGAAGGCTCAGTCAAAGGGACTTGACACAGCACCGAGGTGCACAGCCCCATTGGGACCAAAACATTACATCTGTTTCATTATACATAAAGTTTATACAGCATGAGCTCACAAGTTGTTTGTCCCCTTTATCAATGAAAGAGAGAAATGCACAACTGTTGTCTTCCCTTCCCCCAGGTAACGGTTATTTACACTGGGTTCATTAATAAACAAAAGTGATTTAATTAAGTGTAAAAAGTAGGATTTAAGTGGTTGCAAGTAATAGAAGACAGATCAAAATAAATTACCAAGCAAAAATAAAACAAAACATGCCAGCTAAGCCTCATACACAATGAGAAGTTGTTACAAATCATAATTTGTCATCCTAGTTCTTACAGTAGATAAAGTCTCTCTCAGGTCAGCAGTTCTGTCATTCCAGTCCTATTGTTCCTAGGTATTTTTATATATCTTCTTTGAGTAGGGAGGCCGTCAGTAAAGCTAGCTGATGACAATCATTGTTTACTTCCCTTGCATTATATAAAATTTCCTAGGGTGGGAAGCCTGTGTCCAATTCCCCATACATCTGTCGAAAAGTACAAAATTCAGGATAGAGTCCAGCCTGCAATGACATAGACACGTCTTTTTAGCATGTTTGCAAGGAGACGATGCTTTTCCAGTCAGTTGTCTCTTGTCAATAGGCTATTAGCTCTGTGTCTGGCCTCTTCATTTTTGTTACTGATGGGCTGGAAATAGCCTTTTCTCAACATGAACACTTTGATAATAAATCTACAGTCAATATTCTTAATTTCAGATAAAGAAATGGCATATGTACCAAATAGAATATAAACATTCCGACGATTACAAGCTTTCCAATGATAGGTTACATGCAATAGTTTGCATGAAGCATAGTCAAGTTAAGGCATATTCATATTTATAAGCATATTTTCATAAAGAATATGGAGTGCACCATCACACTGTACCAATATTTTTCATGAATCAAAAACACGGGGAAGAGCTGGCTTGTCCAATGATGCAGAGACCATGTTTATTTTCCTCTGTGGTCAAGTCATTTGGCAAGCTGAAAATATATCAAGGTTTTCAATTAAACCTAGAGAAGACATGATCATCAACACACAGCAACATACTGGGGTTTTGGTTCTCATATTTTACTCTGCTTCCATCCGGTCAATCCTGATCACTTAATTTGAGTAATCTGATTTCTAGTGGTTTCAATACAGGGTCGAATAAGGTAGTTGAGAGTATCCAGTTCCCTAAAGTATCATCAATCCAATCAGTAGTTCAGAAGGCCCAGGGAAACCATGGGGAATGTGTATCTATCACAGGAAACTCTGGCCTAGGTCATACTGCTGAATGAGATCAAGCAGACTCTCATTCCACTTTATCAAAGGCCTGCTTTGCATTTCAATGCCACCAAGTCAGGCCAAGCTCCTACATTCTGAGAGGGAAGGTTAAACACTTGATATTCAGCACTGAACTATAGCCCATATAAAGCCTGTTGCATAGGAGTTGGCTGAGTCAGTAAGAGATTCAAGAAGTTATCCAGGGCTATTTTTAAAAGTTTAATAAGGACATGGAGAGATATGAACAATATCTTACAGGCTTCTTGACTCATTCTAAAATTAAGAAGCTTTAGGGGGTAGCAGAGTTAGTCTGTACAGGATAAACTTAAAAAACAACAAATGGCCTAGTAGCACTTTATAGACTAACAAAACATGTAGATGGTATCATGAGCTTTCGTGGGCACAGCCCACTTCTTCAGATGACCGGAGTTTTGAGTTTCGGATGTGCAGACCCAAAATAAATAAGGGAGAAGGGAGAGGAGGGAAGAAAAAAAATGGAGGGGGCGGGAAATAAGGAGCAGAGGGTATGGAAATATCAAAAGGAAAATCAAATAGGCAGAACTGGAAATCAGTAAGCACCTAAAAATTGGATAGTTAAAAAAAGCAGATAAAGATCAAAGGATAGCAATTAGGAAGGGTACTAACACAAGAATCTACACAGACAAAGAGCTGTTGACACCTTCATTGAATGTTAGGTTGATAATATCCCAGCCATCCATTATCACGATTGAGTAGGCTATCAGAGTGAGAATTGAATTTGTAAATGAATTGTAATTTCAATGCCTCTCTGTGTATTTGGCTACTAGAATTGGTTTGTGATAAGACAGCCACTTGAAAATCTTTTAAAGAGTGATTAGGTAGATTGAAGTGTTCCCCAACAAGTTTCTGTATGTTCCCTTTATGTATATCTGATTTGTGTCCATTGATTCTTTCCCGTAGGGACTGTCCAGTTTGTCCAATATATATAGCAGTGGAGCATTGCTGGCATTTGATGGCATAGATCAAATTACTGGATGTGCAGTCAAATGACCTTTTGATTTGGTAGCTTATGTTGTTGGCTCCAGTGATGAATTTGCTTGTATAGATATGTGGGCAGAGTTGGAACCATGGCTGATTGCAGGGCTGGGTTCCTGGATGCTTACGATGTGGTTGTGTAGCATGGTTACCGGAAAGAATTCATTTCAGGTTGGGGGGTTGTCTGTAAACAAGAATAAGCTTTTCTCCCAAGGCCTCAGAGTGAAGGATCATTTTCCAAGATAGGTTGTGGATTGTGTATAATGCGTTGGAGGGGTTTGAGTTGTGGACTGTGGGTAATAACAAGTGGAATTCTGTTATTTTCTCTTTTGGGTCTGTCTTGGAGTAGTTCATGTCTGGGTACTTTTTTGGCTCTGTCAATCTGTTTTTTCACTTCCTCAGGTGGGTATTTCAGTTTTAGAAATGCTCTATAAAGATCCTGTAGGTGTTTGTCTCTGTCTGTGGGATCAGAGCAAATCCGGTTGTATCTGAGGGCTTGTCTGTATAGAATAGATCGAGAAATGTGTCTGAAGCAGGAAGCATGAAGGTAAGTGTAGCAGTCAGTGGGTTTCTGATATAGGGTGGTGGAAATTTGTCCATTATTTAACTGTACTGTAGTGTCCAGGAAGTGGATTTCTCATATGGATTGGTCCAGGCTGAGGTAGATGGTGGGGTGAAAGTTCTTGAAATCCTTGTGAAATTCTTCAAGAATCTCTTTTCCGTGGGTCCATATGATGAAGATGTCATTGATGTAACGTAAGTAAAGTAAGGGCATTAGGTGGCGAGAGCTGAGGAAATGTTGTTCAAGGTCAGCCATAAAGATGTTGGCATATTGTGGTGCCATGTGGGTGCCTGTGGCTGTGCTGCTGACTTGGAGATATAAATTGTCTCCGAATTGGAAGTAGTTGTGGGTGAGGACAAAGTCTCAGAGCTCTGTAATCAGGTGTGCAGTGCTGTTATCGGGGATGGTGTTTCTGATGGCCTGTAATCCATCTTCATGTGGAATGTTGGTGTAAAGGGCTTCTATGTCCATAGTGGCCAGGATGGTATTTTCAGGTAGATTACTTCCATTTTTTTCTTCAATCCTCTCCCTTCTTCCCTATTTATTTTGGGTCCACACATCCTAAACTCAAAACTCCGGTCATCTGAAGAAGTGGGCTGTGCCCACGAAAGCTCATGATGCCATCTAAAATTAAGGTGATGCAAACCAAATTTGAAAATTTAGGGAGGTAGCACTCATTAAAGGTTGGTTGGATGCCTTGAAAAGAATAAGATAAGAAAGGCTGTAACTGCTTTATACAGTTCTGCCTCAAATGTGTGTTGGCCCAAAGTCTTAGCAGCAGCACTTCCATGACTGTTTTGCTTAGACTGCTTGTTTCATTTATTCTAGACACATGCTCAGGACTCAATGCAAGGTTGGTGGGGTCCAAAAACAAAGACATAGCTCCAGACTTAGTGACAGACTAAGGAGAGTATAGTGCTTGATCAATATCCCAGACCTGTAATTAGGGGAGGGAAAGAATTAGAACACATTTTATATGCCTCATGTCACACAGAGTGTTTGTCACATTCTGCGGTGCACTCCAGGCCAACAAGTGCTGTCACCACCTGACCCACAAACCTGGGTGCCTCATAATGTTTGCTGTTGTTAGCTCCCAACTTAGGCTGCTCAGAAACAGCCTGTCAGCATGGAAGGCCACACCCTGTCTGCAGATAGCTGCAGATCTGGCCCCAGCAGCCTGTCAGCAACACGCTAGTCACATTGTGGCTTCCACCAGCCTTGTTTATTACTTTCAAAGTGCCCCCAACACACCCCCATGCTCAGTTTTCTCAAAAAAATGTGTATTCTGCATTATCCAGCCTTTTCCTGGATAGGGATGTTAAATATCGGTAATTGAATATTTGATTAATCTAGTGAATTCTTATCAGTTACTCGACTACTCTGTAGTCCCCAGGGGCAGGGCCGGCAGCCAGTGTGCTCTGCCCCTACTCCCAAGGAGCGCCCTGCCACTCCGCACTGCTGCCTCTGTATCAATCCTGCTTGCTCCTCCCATCAATTCTTCTTAATAAGCCCCTTGTATAGCAAAGCAAGACTTGGTCGTTCTAATAATATTTACCAATTGATTATGGATTGTGTAGGATACCTAAAATGCCCAATGCCCTATTTGGGGTGCATCCTGCTACTCAGGATGTTGCAAAAGCTACATGCGTAGTTGACATTTTTATGGCTGCATCTGTAATTTTTGCTTATCAGAAACAGAAGTACCCATACAAGGTTGCTCATCGTGTGTTTTTGACTTGGTCTCGCTGTACCACACTTAATCTGCATTGTTATGCAAAACATTCCTGCCTCTCAAAGCTTCTCCCTTGACCTTGCCTGCGTGCTTATGTGCACCAGACTTGAGACAGGCCTGGGTTTTGCTTTTTAGGGATCCACACTGTGGTCAAGGCAGACATTATTGTCACAGCAGAGCAGACCAGGCTCCCCTAACAAAATCCTGCTGGACCATGGATGTTGCCAGACCAGAGAGTGCTGGACTAGAGAGAGTCAACCTGTATAAGTGAATTACTCATAAATCACGCAACATATTCCCCCAAGTTTTGTGAGGTTATGATCAGATTCTTTGGACTAGAGCCTCAACTGATATAAATCAATGCTGAAGCCCATTGACTTCAGCAGAGCAGTTCTGATTTACATCAGCTCAAAATCTGGACTTTTACATTCTGCAGCAGCAGAGGAGATGACAGCTCCCAGGAAAGAGGCCTCAGCATGGAAGGTGTTCTTAATGCTCCCCGTATGGTGTATGTTGCTTATTCAATAATATGTTGCCAATATTTTAACAAAGGGAGACAACAAACATTCCCCTTTTAGCCTGTGATTAACCTTGCATCCCAGTGAGAAGGTGTGCTGGCAGAGAAGGGAGGGAAGAGGCTCTATAGAACCTATTTATTTGCTTTCCCATTGAAACAAAACCACTTTCTCATAGAGGACATTAGTAAGTACCTAGTTGGCTCACTGGAGGACATCTGACATCTATCCAGTCTCCTTGCAAATTCACATTGTACTTTATAAATCAACGCTCTCGTTGAGAGTTACAATAAAGCAAGAGAGACTGGATTTTTGCGCCTGGTACAAAATAAGTTTAACATTACATGGGGACAAATTAATTAAATCCCATGAGTACTGAAAGAACTTGTTTAATTCTAATTTCTAATACCTCCTCTGTTTGGTGACCGTGTTCTTTATTGATAGGTGAATGATCTAGATGTAATTTGACTTTATCTTTTCTGATTTAAGAGGATTAATTTTAATACTTGCTTCCCTATTATCCTGTAGCATCTTAGAAAATAGCAAATATATATATGTAATATCATGATCTTATTAGGAAAATCTTTCTAACTATAAGGGGAGTTAAGCTCTGGAATAGTCTTCCAAGGGAAATTGTAGAATCCCCATCATTGGGGGTTTTTAATAACAGGTTGGACAAACACTTGTCAGGGATGGTTGGGATTTACTTAGTCCTGCCTCAGTGCAGGCAGCCTGTACCTGATGATCTCTTAAAATCCATTTCAGCCATATAGTTCCGTGAGTCTCATAAAGTTTTGTCATTTCTATCTTCCCAATTCCTAATGAGGAGTATGCAGTTAAATCATATTTGCATTGAAGCATCTGTTTGTGACAGGGGCGGCCCGTGAGTATAGGCCGACTCGGCCGTCGCCTAGGGCGCCGTCTTCAACAGGGCGCCCAATGATGACATCGTGCCATTGACGGCCGTGTAGGTGGGGGCGCCGATCGCGCGTTCCACCTGGGGCGCCAGCAGCCCGCCTCGGGCTGCCCCTGGTTTGTGATGTGTTCATTATTATAATATGTGAGATACTTGTGTTATGGTAACTATGCAAATCCCCTGTGAATCCTGAGAAAAAGACCCCTAAAATGTAAGAGACAAGCCCGCCAACAGGAGGGCGACAAAAGAGACAGTTGCCCCGGAATCCGGCAATTCAAAGAGGCCCGGGGCTTCTGGTCCTTTAAATCACTGCCATACAGCTCACTGCAGAGACCCAGATGGCTCTGGACAGCACTGGCGGGGGAGAGGCACAGTCCAGGCAGCACTGATGGCTGACTGACCTAGCCTCGCCCCTTCTGCCCAAGGCCCCACCACTTCTGGGAGTGTGAAGCCACCCTCCTTCCCCCATTCCCATGCCCAGACACCTGGCAAGTCTGTCAGCTCGCCTCCTGGTAGGAGATGATACCAGATAAACTAAAATCAAGGTTATAATAGAGTGTCTCTTGGCTATAAAAGATCCTTCAGCTTGAAATTCAGTCTCAATTAATATCTTCCGGGATGAAATAGTGATGGAAGTGATATTCTAGAGACAAGTGAAATGGGTAGGCCACTTAAAAAATTACAACCTATGCTCCATCCTCAGAATTACAACCTTGTGTTTTGTGGTGCCCCTTTTTCAGTTCAGCCAACCTCTTTCAAATCAGCATAATTAAATCAGTTACTGTACTTTTCATCTGTCTTTTATTTTCAGTCTGAAAAAGCAGAAAGTGGCCCATTTTGTGTTTTTTTCCTACTGAGAAATTCCCCATTGGTTAGTGGCAGGTACTGTGTTTATGGTGGCCTACTTGTATCTTGGAAAATTGCTCCTGCCTATTTAGCAGCATAACATGTTCCTTTAAGACATTACTCCAACATTTCCTGGGAATTTGGGAAATGAAAATGTCCTGTCTGTGTGAGTCCAACCAGCTCTTTGAAGTTTGTTATGGATTTTTTTTTTCTTCAGAATTAGGGCAATCTTGGGGTTTGGGATAATAAGTATTTTTTTATTTTAAAAGTGAACTTTTGTGAAAAGCACTAGATAGTTATCTAGGATCAAACTTTTCTCTGATTTTCACTCTGTTTTTACACTCATTAATAGTTGCAGTATACTATTTTTACAGTATCATTTAAACTTTATCCAAAAAATAATTCACTTGCATAAGGCGCTAAAATATTATGGTACTTTATATGACTGATGAATTTATATAAGAATTAAATATCTATAGTTTAATAAATAAAATGTTCTCAATCATTTTTTCAGCTCCATTTTCCTCTGGAAAGCAGTTTCATAAAACTCTTCTTTTCAGTTGAATCCAGGTCTTTCTTGAATCCTGCAGTTAAAAATATAACAATGTTTTATGTTAAGATACTTACTGAAAGGTTGGAAAAAGGAAATATATCTTAAAATTGTCATTTTTAGAAGAATAGACTTTAGAATGTGGTTGCAAGGAAACACATTCAAAGTAGAAAATTTAAAATTGATATGTTGTTGTGGAAATAATCTTTAAAAAAAAATCTATTCGTATTTTCATAAAGAAGCTTTAGTTTCCAGCTTGGCTGGATTGGTCCAAGAAGAATCTCAACACATTAGTACATTAAACATATATTAATCCTTTGTTTCTCTTTTCTAGATGAAGGCGGTACTCATCACTTTTATACAAGAAGCAAAGAAATCCTTTTAACATGAGCCCTTCATGACATTGAGGGAAGCAGCTGTTCATACTCATGGGAAGATGTCATCTTTCATTGGTCAACAGAAGAAAAAATCAGCTGATGGCAACCAGTATTCCCTCTAACATTTTCTATCCTTGGGTGAGTTGAATTTTCTTTTGGGTGGGCTGAAATTTCTTATGTGCAACATCAATATTGAGGTAGTGTGTGGCTATGCACCAGCAATACAAACAAAACACACACATACACATAAATATATATTAAGCAGACCATATGTGTGGAAGAAAATATATTAAAACAAGGGATAGTTAACAAGGAGCAATGCTTGCAATATTTAATATGAAATCAAATATACCATGTCTTAATTAGTAACACAGGATTTAAAAAAATCATTAAGATCAGAGTTTTAGATATCTGCAACAGTCCAAAAAAATCTGTTAAAAATCTTTTTTCCCTTATCTTAAGCCATTAACCCCTATGTAAACTTTGTTTGAAATGTAATCATGCCAATATCCTGGCACACACCCACCCCATTCAGCCTGCTTTCCCTGACCCCCCCAACCCAGCTAGACAGAGAGGACTGCAGCAAATGAGTCAGGGACACCCCAAACAAACTACCCCCCACCTCCACCTAACTGCACAGATGCCAGCACCCACCCATCCTCTTTCCCCCACCTATCCCTGTACAATCTGCTCCCCCCAACCCAGGTGTGGGCTGGGATAAAATCCTGTTTCTCAAACTAGCAGGCACCAGCAGTCTGTCCTGTCCTAACTCCCATCTAAAGCACAAACAAATTATCCCCCCCACCTCCACCTCGCCCCAATGCCAATACTCATCCACACCCTCTTTCCCCTACTTACCCCATGCAGTCACCTCCTTATCTCCCCTTCTCAAGAGGCTTGAGAGTGCTGAGTTCCTGCCTCTCTCTCCTCACGCAGATGGGACTTTCCAAACTCCCCTCCCCTCTGACTTTGCCTCAGCCAATCACTCCCTTCCTCCCTCCTGCTCTCTCTGTCCCCAGCCACTCATTGTCTCCTTATCTCCCTTGTTTACCTGCTGTGGGAGCTGCTCCATTTCAAACACAGAGCAGCTCTGTTTAGTTGCTTGCTTAGTAAGATGATGCCTTGCCCCCACCAGTCACATTCAAGCCAGCATTATATTTCCCACACACCTGAAACTGCTGGGGATGGCTTAGTCCCTGGAATCAATGTAGAGCAACTCAAAGCTGCTCTGATTTGTACCTGGCTGGTTAAGGCCCATAGCAGATATTTCAGCAACTACAGATACGCAAAATGCAGCAGCATCTTGGACATTTTTTCTCCTCTAGCTATGTCCTGTCTGCCAGGGCCACAGGAACTACACAAGAGGAATTTCATCAGGCTTACAGGGAACGGATGCAAAGTGGCTGCAGTGCAGCCACATGTCTCCCCTTTTGGAAGGGTTAGCGTGTAAAAGGGTGGGGTCTCTCAACTCTAATTAGTGCAAGGGTTTACAGGCCAAAATGTAGAACTTTAAGAAGAGTGGCCCATAACTGAACTTCTAATTAGTCTTTTTCTCTTTGTGTCTGTGTTTCAAAGAATCTGGCACTTGATGATCCGAGAAAGCTGTTAAGGTTGACACAAACTGTTCAGAAATTGCCCCAAAATACCTTATCTGTTTCAAGGAGGGCAAGATTCTCTACGGAGCAAAGACCTTAGAACTATGAAACTGCTGAGGTAAAACACATAACACTGCCCATGACCTCTGCTGTGTAGTTAAGCATGAAGCTAGGCTTGCATCATCAGTTCTGAATTGTCTCTTTCCAAAGAAGTTGTCACTACCCAATTATGCCTATGGCGATTTAATCAATTACATAAACTGTTAAAATATTATTTACATTTGGCACTCAATTAACATAAGCAACAATAACTAATATTTCAGCCATCTGCATGTCTTAAGTCACTACATTGTACTTTGTCTCAGGGTGTGTCTAGACTACACCTCTCTGTCGACAGAGAGATGTAGATTAGGCACATTGAAATTGCTAATGAAGCGGGGATTTAGATATCCCGTGCCTCATTAGCATAAACATGGCCACCGCTTTTTTCAAAACTGAGCTTTTGCGAAAAAAAAATCGGCAGTCTAGATGCGGATCTGTCGAAAATAAAACCTCATTTTTTGAGGAATACAGGATCTGTCGGAAAAAAAAAAGCTCCATTTCGGAAAAAAGTGGCGGCCATGTTTATGCTAATGAGGCATGGGATTTTTAAATCCCTGCTTCATTAGCAATTTCGATGTGCTTGATTTGTATCCCTCTGTCGACAGAGGGATGCAGTCTAGACATAGCCTCAGAGGGGTAGCTGTGTTAGTCTGTAATTTTAAAAACAAATAGTCCTAAGGTACCTTAAGCTATGTCTATGTCTATACTGGGAAATTATTTCAAAATAATTTATTTTGAAATTATAACTCCCGAATTAACTCCCGAATTAACTATTTCAAAATAAGCTTATTCCTCTTCACAAGCAGGAGTTATTATTTTGAAATAACAGGCTTGGTAGTATGGATGCTCACCAAAGGTATGTCTACACTTGCTCCCTAGTTCGAGTTGGGGATGCAAATGTAGGAGACCGAAATTGCTAATGAAGCGGGGATTTAAATATCCCATGCTTCATTAGCATGATCTCGCCGGCGCTTTACTCCCCTCGCCAGCTGATTCGAACCAGGAAGTGCGCTCCGGGACGCGTTAGTTTGAACCAAACCCTTGGTTCGAACTAACGTTACTCCTCATTTTTGAGGAGTAACGTTGGTCGAACCAAGGGGTTTGATTCGAACTAACGCATCCCGGAGCGCACTTCCTGATTTGAATCAGCTGGCGAGCGGAATAACGCCAAAGTTGTATATTACAGCAAAGACAAGGAAAGTGAGCTTGAATGCAATGAATCATTTTAAATATGTACATTTGTTTATTATGGGACAGAGACCCCCCCCCATCAATTAAAATGGGATTAGGTTTTACTTACTAAGCAACTTTATCTAAAATGAAGGTGTTTTATAAGCTTTTGACTCCAGCTGGACTCTGTCTCAGAAAGCAGACTTGCATGGTATCATAGATAAAAGTTTTGTGAAGGTATGTGCTTGTACATTTAATTGCAGGAATACAGGCCCATCAACAGAGAAGATAGAGGAGGGGAAGAAGGCAATTGCCTCCAGACCCAGTGATTCAAAAGGGCCCAGGGTTGTCATCCACCGTCACCGTTACTGTGATGGCGGCTGGCGCCCCAGTGCTCTAAACCAACACTGGAGCGCACTCTGGGTGGTGCTGAGGGTTGAGGAAGGCCCAGAATTATGTACTCTAGGCAATGCTGAGGATTATCTGTTCCAGCCCTGCCACTTTCAGGAGCAAAGAGCTGACCATCCCTCCCTTGCCCAGGGGCCTCTGCAGTCACTACCTCTGCATGAAAAACACTTATTAAAGAAAGTATTGATTAATAACAAGATCAAATGACTCCAGAGCATGGGTCAGTCATCGTCCCCAGCACTTAGTTACAGAAATACCAGCTTCCAGGGTTGTGTTTTCTGGAATGTATGCAAAAAAAATACAATAACTGTAGACCAGAAGTAGCCTTATTACATAACACAGATCTCCTAATCAATAACTTCCATGCTTCAAGACATAAAATGACATGTAGCATGGGTCTGAGAGAATTTTCCACCATGATAGCACATATTGTACATTTATGTCATTGTGTAGCGTGTATTCCTTCTATTGAAGTATCCAGCATCGATTAATATCAGATTTGGGCTATTGCACTAGGTACAGTTCATGAATTCATTTGAACTTGGCAATTTTTATTAGCAACCCCTAGTCCTGATATTGGTTTCAGTATAAATTCATTTAGTCATTTCAGATTTACACCACTGAGATAAGAATCTGTTTCCTGTTTTTACACTTAGATGGATTATTTTGATCTTGTACTGACCCTCTCATAAGTTTTTGCTAGTTAAATTAATAGTATGTCTAGCACATACTATTTTGATAGCCACAATATCAGGTTATGCTTGAATGAAAACAGTTAGGTCTGAGAATGCAGGGTAAATTTGCACCGTAGAAACTTAGCAAAAAGGAGGGGAACGCCTTTGTTTTCTGAATAGCATGTGAAGCTGTTCAGTCATTTTCATTACTAATAGCATGACTGTTGCTTGGTCATTTTCAATTTAATAGGATTTTATCTAGATCTTGCCTCAGACTTGAAATACTCCAGCAACGTCAGCAACAATGTAAAGGTAGCTCACAAGGGGATTCATTCAGTGTTTCCAAGGAATACAGTTCAAATTGGTAACAGTCAGCCAGCAATGTTTGCCTAGCAGACCATAACTACAAAGCATGCCGCTTCAGTAAGAGAGGATTTCAAGTGGAGCTTTTCTGTAGAGCAACTCAAGCAAAAGTGCCAGTGACCTCCATGCCAGATGCCATTAGTGTGTTACAACTTAACTCATGGAATCAAGAAGACATGACTCCAGAGTGCTATCACCTGACAAAAATGGGAGAGACTTTGCCTCTTGCCTTATCTGGGACTTGAAATCCAAAAAAGCAATTTTCATGGGCGTGGTGCATGGAGAACGGAATGAACAACCAGCTTTCTTGTGCACCAGCTAGTGCATCTGCTAAAAGTTGCAAGCTGCTCAGACATTCCCAAACTACAGTCATTGAGCTTTTGGAGACCATTCATGCAGTGCGGTATCCTAAGGATGACCCCTGTCACTCTGTGCTTGAGAGCCTGAGAAATCTTAAGGGACCAGCATCTCAGCAAGTCAAAAGTGTAAATCATGTCAAATTCTACATATTCAGAAAATGGCAATAGAAAGCAAGGGAAAGGCAAGAGTGTTGGAGGAGAAACCAGTGAAAATGGAGGAACAGAAAAGAAAAAAAAAGATCAGAAATTTCGGGGGAAAAAAAAATTCTAATAACTCCAGACATGAATGTGTTATGCACAAATGATGACTATGAAAAAACACTGGCATCTGTTAGACAACACTGGTAATTACCTGATCAACATTCATAATATGCAAGAGAAAGATTTTAATAGCATAATCATGAGACATCAAGTGACACTACTAATTAAGACATTTAGGGCCAGACTTTCAGCTGGTGTACATTGGCTCCACTAACTTTATTGGGCGGTGCCTATTTACACCATTTGAAGAACTGGGCCTTCAGTTCTCTTTGGTGGCATGCCAGAGACTTAACATTCTTAGCTTCATGTCATACATTCATTTTAATGAAATAACTAGGGATAATTCCACTTGAACATTTTGATTTTTATTCAGAATTTTAGAGTTTAAATGTGTTATAGGAACTATCTTAGAAGTGTAGGGCAACTGTGTTTGTGATTTTGAACAGTTTGTGTCCAGATTGTTTGAAGTCACCTACTATAATATTCTTTTTTTTTTAATTGCACATTGGTTGCACAAGTGGAAAACATACCCTGAGGTTATGATTTCACCATTACAGTGGGAAACCTTTCATAATATTTTATATGAACAAAATATTTTTGCTTTTCAGTTGTAGTATTTCCCTATATTACTTTTATTACAAAGAAAACGGTTTCAACCTTGTTGTAATGAAAACATGAAGGACTGCTAGATTACATTTGTCCGGACATGAATTTGGGCTTGATGCTATCCCCATAGAAAGGAGTGGCAAAACTTCCAATGACTTCTGTGAGAACAGGACTGGCATCTTGTTGGTCAACATGTTTTCACAGACTTAAAAAATAAACCATAACTGTTTAAATATCTTTTCTTCTGTGCAATTGTGAACACGATTATAGCTCATTTCATCCATATTACCCTATATATAATCCCCCCTTTCTTTCAACTTTTTACTCCTACAATGTTATTTTAAGTGTGTCCCATGTATTGGAACTGCTCTCTGGGGCTACGTCTAGACTGTAGGCTTCTTGCGCAAGAAGCTTTTCACGGAAGATCTCTTCCTCAAAAACTTCTTGCGCAACAGAGCATCCAGACTACATGGACTCTCTCTCGCAAGACAGCTCTGATTACTATTCACAGAATAGCCGCCAGAGCACCTATGTCTTTTTCGATTAGCACTTTTTGTGCAAAAAACCTCTGTTGCCCATCCCCACACACCAATTTGTGCAAGAACTCTTGAGCAAAAAGGAGTTATTCCTCGTAGAAAGAGGAATACCTATACCGCAAAAAGCCCTCTCTTCTGTCGATTCACTGTAATTTATTTGCGCAAAAATGCGCTTGAGGTGTGGATGCTCCATAGGTTTTTGCGCAAAAACAGCTGGTTTTTCGCAAAAACCCTGTAATGTAGACATAGCCTGAGAGTCCCAATGTCTTATCTGTATGGTGTCATGTTACTGTTTTACTTTAAACTGAGGTAGTGCCAGGAATTATCCAAAGCTGCCATTACGGAACTGAACAAATAAATTGCAGCCAAAGCTGTGAATGGAACCTCATCCTGCAAGATGCCAAAGGACCTGCTGCAAAGTGGTGAATGCCCTCATCACCCATCATAGTCATTTGGCATTAGGGCACTCAGCACCTGTCAGGAATAAGCCTTCTTCATTCAATGGGATTCCTTCATGATCATGTTGATAGTTTTGCCATTTACTTCTGTAATGTGGGATCAAACTTTGAATTCAGTGAGGGTATGAGCTTTCTATGGAAATCCCACTCCATATTTTGTCTTGAATTTTGGATACCTGTCTGCCTGCACACTGCACAATGTCTCTAGTTCAAAAATAAAGATACCTCTTTCCTATATGATCTGACATGTGCATGTAAGTATAGTGTAAAAAATTATCAGCAGGACAAGGGAGCACAAGGGAACCTGATCCTGTATTAATGAATGCTGTTGCTGTTGAGTGGCTGCAAAATTACTCCTACGTGATATCAGGAGCGAGGTTTAAGATGTGAACATGCTACTAAGCACTAAACTGACATAAAACCAATATATGTTAATATATATCTATTCTTCACCCGTGCCTGGCCTACTTTGGAACCTACAATCCTGCGTATAAAGGAGCAGGTGTAGATGGTGATTAAGATTGACTAGGCAGAGGACTGTGCCTAGTGCTGCCACATACCCATGTGATTGATTCATAGCTGTTCTGCCCAGGCTATGGGGACTGGCCTCCGGAGCACAACAATAAGATAATTGAAATAACATTATCAGAATGTTTATTTCCTATTAAAGGCAATGCATCCAATACCATAGAATTTCATTCCCAATTTTAGCTGAAATTTCATCTCTACCCAAGTCTCAAGAACATGAACTTTGCTGCAGATGGTGCCATCAGCTCTGTCTATTGACTGACTTTTTTATTAAAGATAAACAGAGTTGTCAGCAATAAGTATAATAGTGGTTTCAGAGGGGTAGCCTAGTTAGTCTGTTAGGGCATGTCTAGACTACACGCGACTGCCGAAAGAAGATATGCAAATTCGGCTTGAATTTGCATATCTTCTTCTGTTTTTTTTCCTGGAAGAGGCTTTTCTAATATTTGGCCCATCTACACCTCTTTTTGAGGAAAAAAAAAACCTCTTTTGAAAGCCCCCTTATTCCTCCTAAAAGGAATTCCTCCTAAAACCTTTCAAAAGAGGGTTTTTTTTCCCAATATTTGGCCCCGTGTAGATGGGTCAAATATCAGAAAAGCCTCTTCCAGGAAAAAAAATGGAAGAAGATATGCAAATTCAAGCTGAATTTGCATATCTTCTTTCGGAAGCCGTGCGTAGTCTAGATGTGCCCTAACTGGAAAAACTTAAAAAACAATGAATAGTCTAGTAGCACCTTAAAGACTAATAAAACATGTAGGTGCTATCATGAGCTTTCGTGGGTACAACACACTTCTTCAGATGAATGGAGTATTAAAAGTCCAGATCCAAAAACTAAATAGGGGATAAGGGTGGGGAAGGAAGGGAAAAAGTAGTGAATTAGAGTGTTCAATTACAAGAACTCATCCTCCCACACACACATGTGCAGATTCTTGGTCTCTGAGTTACATAAGAACATAAGAACATAAGAACGGCCGTACCGGGTCAGACCAAAGGTCCATCTAGCCCAGTATCCTGTCTGCCGACAGTGGCCAGCACCAGGTGCCCCAGAGGGGGTGGACCGAAGACAATGATCAAGCGATTTGTCTCCTGCCATCCCTCTCCAGCCTCTGTCAAACAGAGGCCAAGGACACCATTTTATCCCCTGGCTAATAGCCTTTTATGGACCTAACCTCCATGAAATTATCTAGCTTCTCTTTAAACTCTGTTATATTCCTAGCCTTCACAGCCTCCTCTGGCAAGGAGTTCCACATGCTGACTACACGCTGTGTGAAGAAGAACTTTCTTTTATTAGTTTTAAACCTGCTACCCATTAGTTTCATTTGGTGTCCTCTAGTTCTTCTATTTAGGGAACTAATAAATAACTTTTCTTTATCGGCCCTCTCCACACCACTCATGATTTTATACACCTCTATCATATCCCCCCTCAGTCTCCTCTTTTCTAAACTGAAAAGTCCCAGTCGCTTTAATCTCTCCTCATACGGGACCCGTTCCAAACCCCTAATCATTTTAGTTGCCCTTTTCTGAACCCTTTCCAAGGCCAAAATATCTTTTTGAGGTGAGAGACCACATCTGTACACAGTATTCAAGATGTGGGCGTACCATAGTTTTATACAGGGCAGTAAGATATTCTGGGTCTTATTTTCTATCCCTTTCTTAATAATACCTAGCATCCTATTTGCCTTTTTGACCGCCGCTGCACATGTGTGGAAGTTTTCAGAGAACTGTCCACGAGAACTCCAAGATCTCTTTCCTGATTTGTCGTAGCCAAATTAGCCCCCATCATACTGTGCGTATAGTTGGGGTTATTTTTCCCGATGTGCATTACTTTACACTTATCCACGTTAAATTTCATTTGCCATTTTGTTGCCCAATCACTCAGTTTGGTGAGATCTTCTTGGAGTCCCTTACAGTCTGCTTCTGTCTTGACTATCCTAAACAGTTTAGTATCATCCACAAACTTTACCACCTCACTGCTTACCCCTTTCTCCAGATCATTTATGAATAAGTTGAACAGGATTGGTCCTAGGACTGACCCTTGGGGACACCACTAGTTACCCCTCTCCATTCTGAAAATTTACCATTTATTCCTACCCTTTGTTTCCTGTCTTTTAACCAGTTCTCAATCCAAGAAAGGACCTTCCCTCTTATCCCATGGCCATGTAATTTACACAAGAGCCTTTGGTGAGGACCTTGTCAAAGGCTTTCTGGAAATCTAAGTATACTATATCTACTGGATCCCCCTTGTCCGCATGTTTGTTAACCCCTTCAAAGAACTCTAATAGATTAGTAAGACAGGATTTCCCTTTACAGAAACCATGTTGACTTTTGTCAACAAACAAATTATGTTCTTCTACATGCTTCACAATTTTATTCTTTACTATTGTTTCAACTAATTTGCCAGGTACCGAAGTTAGACTTACGGTCTGTAATTGCCGGATCGCCTCTAGAGCCCTTTTTAAATATTGGTGTCACGTTGGCTACCTTCCAGTCATTAGGTGAAGCCGATTTAAGGGATAGGTTACAAACCACAGATAATAGTTCAGCAATTTCCCATTTGAGTTCTTTTAGAACCCTTGGATGAATGCCATCCGGTCCCGGAGATTTGTTAACATTAAGTTTTTCTATTTGTTCCAAAACCTCCTCTAATGACACTTCAATCCGGGACAGTTCCTCAGATTCATCACCCACAAAGGGCCGGTGCAGATTTGGGAATCTCCCCAACGTCCTCAGCCGTGAAGACTGAAGCAAAGAAATCATTTAGTTTCTCCCAATGGCTTTATCGTCCTTGATTGCGCCTTTTATAGTTCGATCGTCTAGGGACCCACAGGTTTTTAGCAGGCTTCCTGCTTCTCATGTACTTAAAAACATTTTGTTATTTCTTTTTGAGTTTTTGGCTAGCTGTTCCTCAAAATCTTTTTGCTTTTCTTATTACATTTTACACTTGATTTGACAGTGTTTATGTTCCTTTCTATTTATCTCACTAGGATTGGACTTCCACTTCTTAAAAGATGCCTTTTTGTCCCTCACTGCTTCTTTTACATGGTGGTTAAGCCAGTGACTCTTTTTAGGTCTCTTGCTATGTTTTTAATTTGGGGTATATATTTAAGTTGGGCCTCTATTATGGTGTCTTTAAAAGTTTCCATGCAGCTTGCAGGGATTTGGCTCTAGTCACTGTGCCTTTTAATTTCTGTTTAACTAACCTCCTCATTTGTGTAATTCCCTTTTTGAAATTAAATGCCAGGGTGCTGGTCTGCTGAGGTGTTCTTCCCACCACAGGAATATTGAATGTTATTATATTATGGTCACTATTCCCAAGCGGTCCTGTGCAGTTATTTCCTGGACCTGATCCTGCGCTCCACTCAGGACTAAATCGAGAATTGCCTCTCCTTGTGGGTTCTTGCACCAGCTGCTCCAAGAAGCAGTCATTTAAGCCATTGAGAAATTTTATCTCCGCTTCTCTTCCTGAGGTGACATGTATCCAGTCAATATGGGGGTAATTAAAATCCCCCATTATTATAGAGTTCTTTGTTTTGGTAGCCTCTCTAATCTCCCTCAGCATTTCAATGTCAGTATCCCTGTTAATTCACCTTTCTAATAAGCAGACATTTTCCATAGGTTTGAGGCAAAAATCTGGAGCTGCAGTGAGACAAGGCTGGGATGGTCCCCTCTCCCTGGGGCAGTTTGCATACTGAACCCCTCATTCCCAGCCCCAGCCCTGAGCAACGATTTAAATGAATCGTGTGCAATTTCATTTTATTTTCCAAAAAACAAAAAATTAATTGAGTTAAGGACTGGAGCAACACATGGTAAATCTTCTAGTGATAAATAAAAATAAACACATGTTCATAGCTAATAAATGGTGCTGAATGGAATAGCCTTGAAAGACTGTATAGTTCTCTATCTATTCATGGCACAGGCAGTCTTCCCAGCACTCCCCTCATCAGTGTGTCTCAGTTATCACCCGCTTTTTACCCATGGTATTTTGTTCTGGTAAGGGTGCCAATTAGTGCCTGTTGTGCTGAATGTCTCTTTGATGTGGATGTCTTTTCACTGGGAACTGGACTAACATCACGAGCCCCAATTTGCAATGTCCACTGAACAATCACTAGATTATAACTGTTGTTTTCTACCCACCTTATTTGTATTAGGCCAGCTCATACTGATGTAAAAAGTTTGACATCACAAGAGGGAACTAAAGTTTAGTCCATTTTTAAAATAGTTATTTGTTTTTCTTAACTTCATTATTACAATCTCATTGTGCTTCTTGCCTACCAAAATTAATCAATCTAAAATATGTAAATTAAATTACCTCTCCTTTTAAAATAATTACTCTTGGTTAGTATGATAGAAATCAGTTTAAATGCAATAACATGAGGCTTAACAGGCCTGTATTTTATTGAATTTGTGTTTTTGAAGAAAGTCTTCCAACTGCAGTAATTCTGTTTTGTTCAGCGAATAACCCACACTTGTTTTCATTAGCATCCACTTCTGTGAGGCTTCCTGAACATGGGTTTGTTAACTCTTCGGAGACTGCAGACCTATATAGCTTTCTAAGTGCTCATTCAAGTCTGGAGAATGCCAGTATCCTCAGGTCTAAAATAAATCAAAAAGAATTTACGTTGTGTGTGTTTGATGAAAAAGCAAAAGGTCACAAAATACTGAGTTGCTTTATGATATTGGAGTTTTGAAAGATAATCTATGGATAGAATGCTTTATTGTAAAGTTACAGTTAGTAAGTTTAGTATGGTTGGGCTTTTTCTCTCAAGTCTTATAGGATGCGACATTCTATAGGATTCCAGGTTGTTCTGCTTTGAATTGAGGTTTTTATGGAATTTCTAAGACATTGTGATTTCCTTAAAATGAATGGAAAGATATTATTCTGTTTGAGAGAATCAGTGACTTCTCTGTACTCATGACAATATAATAAAATAAGTTTAATTGAAACATAATATTGTCATCTAGAAGACTGAGCACGGGACTAGGTTCCAGAACACACATGGATTCTACAATCCCTCTCAGCTTGCTTGGTGACCTTGGGTGAGTAACTTACATTCCTCATTTGCTGGTTCTCAATCTGTAAAATGGACATAATTGTACTTACCCGCTGTTATAAAACACTTTGTATGTACAAAGAAAACTGTATAAGTGCTTGATATTTTTATGGGTCACACTAGAGGAAGCACTCCGTAGAACAATGGTGCCCAAATTTTTCTGGTCATGCTCCCACTTACCAATAATGGAATCTGTCTGCATCTCTCCACCATTACTGCACAGTTGGCTCAGCAGGGAGCTGAGGCCAGAACTGGAGCTGCCAGGCCAAGAGGAAATGAAGGCAGAGTTGGCACTGAAGTAGAACAGGCAATAGAGCTATGACTGGCTTCAGAGCTTGAGCCGGGGCCAGGAATAGAGCCGGGCTGGCATGTCCCTCGGTTTGGGGACCACTGACATGGGAATACCTCCAATATATGGATAGCAAGCGGATTTGCTTTGCCACAGGCTCAAACTCTATCTAGCACATAGATCCTTTTTATGGAGAAAGCTAGTGTGTAATCAGACAGAGCCCAATATTCAAAATGTGGCCTTTATCTGTATATATGCACAGAATCTAGTTTGGGCAATTTCCAAGCACTCCCCAAAACGATGAACATTGATATCAAATTCTTTATAGTATGTTCATTTACTAAATCACAGTAGCAAAATAACAGTGTACCCTGGTATGAGGCGCAGCCAGACATAATGTATCTCAGCCTCCTCAGAATTTTGGTTAAATTAGGTATATTTAAAAGTCTTTCCGTCTAATCTATCTAGCTATCTATTCAGATTGTTGTAGAATGATTACAGGTACCTGAAAGGCTGATGGTCCAGAAATCGCAAGATCACTTTTAGGCATTGGCTTTTGTTTGTTTATTAATCTTGCTGTGAGGGGGCTCCCCACACCAGCCTCAGAGAATTGAATGAGGCCAGATGGAAGCAATCAGCCAGTTAAGCTGCAAATGTAGGCTGAGTGGAGGTGCTAATTAGGAAGAAGCTTACCTGTGAGGGAACAGGCAGGGCTTCTATAAAAATAGGGGGCTGGGACATAACATGCAGTAATGTTTCTCCCTGAGGTAAGAGGAGGAAAGAGACAATAAGAATTCCTTGAGAGAATTTGTCTAGTAGACTAAAGAAAGAAGGGTCTGACTAGGAGGACTGAGGAAAAAGAAATCAAAGAGGCATGGTAGGAAATCTCCCAGGGAAGAGAGCAGTAAGGATGCTGAAGTCCCAGAGCTTAACTGCTCACTATAGAGCCCAGGACTGGAACCCTGATAGAGAGCGGGTCTGGGTTCCTCTACTGTCCACTGCAGAGTGATATTGTTGGGGGGCATTGATTTGGAAGACTGCTTAAGTCACTGCAGGAGTGATGCAGTCAGGGGAGGAGTGCCTGATACTGCTTGTGCAAAGGCCTTGGAAGGACTCCCTTGAAAGGCAAAATCCAAGTGAACTGTCTAGAAGACTGAGTCATGAAACTGTCATACTGCAAGCTTGCAAAAGTGAGGAGAACTGCAGTGATGGAGAAAAGATGGGGTGCTGAACTGCTTTTCACTAATTGCCTGAAAGGGGCACAATCCAGTGGTAAGTAGAGCAACCTGTAACATTTTCCAGACTTTCTCTGAGCATTGCTTCCGCCCACACACACACACACACTTGCCCTCACATGCTGGGAACCACTCTGAGGCTGGCTACTCCCTATGAAGTTTGTCACTGCTTTACTGGTGAAAGAGTCTTCCTCTCTAGTGATAGGATTGGCATTGGGCTTTCAGTCTTTAAAGTCAGCAGGTGCTGGTGGTGCTGTAGAAGAAGCATATTCAGCTTCTGGAAAAGCAGGACAGAGGTTCTGATGGTGGGATGCTAGGAGTTTTGAGGCCAAGGGGAATAACCAGAAGAATAATGGTATATGTCTCAGCTGCCTCAGAGGAAAAAATAAGTTCTCGTATGCTGGCACTAACAAAATCAGAGTGATTTCTGGCTCACTGGTCCTGCCAGCTTCTTGGTTTTATTTCAACAGCAATCAAGAAAGAAGCAAGCTTGTGCAGTTAATATTAGAAAAGCACTTCATGTCAGCCTCTGTCCCCCACCAGCAAATCTTTTGAGCTGAATAGTGTATGTATTCCTGAGAATGGTGCTGGAGTCAGACTTTTGAGACTGAAAATTATTACATTCACCTGTGGGTGTATGTTCATCAAAGGAGTTGAAAATGTGGCTTGGCTGTGTTTGCAAATAGATCTAAAGAGCCAGACAACTCTCCTATTTTTGCTGAATTGGTTTTGTTGGTGATGCTCTTGTCACCTTCCTCCCACCCAAGCAGCTGCTTCAATTAGTGTACATTTTATTAAGAGTGGACCTGTGGCACCTTATATTTACATAAATTTAGTCTAACATTTAGTCTCTAAGGTGCCACAGGAGTACTCACTTTTTAAAGTTAGACTAACACAGCTACCCCTATAAGACTTCTGTACGTTTTATAGTGATTCTTCCCAATTACTAATCTTGTTATGGATTCCCAAAACTGCAGAATTTTTCGCTACTCCCAGACATGACATGTAGGTTTATTGTCCTCTGTGTAATTATGGGAAACCTGAAAGCACAACAGTTTCAGTAATGAATAATATCAGCACTCAGAATTCCAGGGAGAGGAGTAGAACCAAATTCTGTGTGTTCTCCAACTCATGGGATATGTATTCCCAAAAGCTTTGTCTCTTCTGAACTGAAAGGGGTTTTTTAAAACAAGGTCTTTAATTTTGTGCTATTATGTAAAATACACCCTACTCCTTAATCTGGCAGCCCTGGGAAACAGGGTATGCTGGATTAAAGAATTTCCCAGGCCATGGAGGGTGCTGTGAGGTCTGGGAATGAGGAGAATGTAGGTGGGGTGCTTACCTGGCACCTCGCTACTAGGGGCACACATTGCTCCTCCGCACTCCCAGGCACCACCAACCACTGCTATGGGAGTGGAGGGAAAAGCTTCAGGGGAAGTGGGTCTCCATGCTGCTGTTCCCACTCCATCCCACCCCAATCAGGAGACGGGAGCAGCAGTATGCAGAGCAGCTTCCTCCTCTATCACACTTTTTCTGGGATGAGGGACACCAAGAATATGGAGGTTTAAGTGCATTTAATGAAATTCCCTTTCCTATTGTTGCTTTTTCTTTGTGGTGAAAAGAAATTCCTATGTTACTAATATAGTCTGCATAGAAAATTGTCAGGTATTACATGTAGCATTTCCATAATTCTGGCAATGGATCCCTAATCCCTCGTATAGGGAAGTGAGCATTACCACTATTTTTAAGATGGGTCGGGGAGAGGGATAAAGCACAGAAAATGCTAAGTGACTTACCTAAGTTAACAGAGAAGGAGCTAGAACCCAAGTCTCTTGACGGATGTTCCCTCTAATCTTTTCCATCCATGTATGGAATAAATGTCTGCAGATGCACCAAGGTATGTGTGACTGTGCACCACCAAGAGAAACAAACCTAGCTGTGGGCACTCTGCTCATCAGCTGGGTAGCCACACAAGTGCACAGCTTACAGGGAACATTGCTCTTGAATTGCATTTCACTGTGCTAACAGAGAAGGGCCTAAGCTACCTTAAGCCTGGGAATGTGTTAAGGCCCACCTCTAATTTGAAGTGTTTCAGTGACCAATGAATTTCTCTTTGATGTGTTGCTGAAAATTTATTTGGCATTTATGAAAAAATACAATTTCCTTTTGGGAGGGCCCATTGTAAAACATCACCCTCAGCAGTGGTGCTGGAACAATTTTTTTTAGGGGTGGGGCATGCTGAGTTGTGCCCCTGTTACTCCTGTCCCTGCCCTCAGCTGAGGTGGCTTCAGAGCCCCAGGCATGGGGCCGGAGGGTGGGAATGGCAGCAGAGCCCTTGGGCACTGGGTCAGTGCCCGGGACCCTAGAGTCAGTGCCCCTCCCCCCAGGTATAGGGCTAGCAGTGGAGACATCTAGCCTAAAACCTGGGGGCTGCAGCATGCCCTGCATCTCTCATTCCTGCACCTATGACTCTCGGACAGATGTCAAGCACAGATGCTTTCTGGATGTAAATATTTCAGGAAATTGACTTGCTTTGCATTTTACCATGAACCGCTCTCTGGTACTTTTCTGACACCACATGGCCATATTATCTGAGCACAATACAATTTTGAATATATTCTCATGGCACTCCCATCAGGTCAGACAGCTTTATTGTCCCCATTCAGCAGACAGGAATTGAGGAATGAAGAGATTAATGATGGGATCCATAAAGGGATTTAAGATCTGCAGTATTAAGCATTACTGTGCCTAATTTTAGGTGTCTAGAAAATCACAAGAATCAGAGGGGTAGCCGAGTTAGTCTGAATCTGCATAAACAATGAGAGAGCCTATAAGGTACCACAGGACATCAGATTTATTGGAGCATAAGTTTTTGTGGGCAAATACCCACTTCATCAGATGCATGTAGTGGAAATTCCAGAGGCAGGTCTAAATATACAGGCACATGAAAAGAAAGGAGTACCAATCAAGAGGAAGGCCAGAGATAACGAGGTCAATTCAGTTGGATTCAAACATGCATGCAATAGAAAGCGCTCCCTGCAGCAGAAGTAGTAAGAAAAAAAATTAATGTCACTGGAAAATCTGCAAGACCTTGGAAAGGAAAATGGAATAGATGATCTTTTGCAGATCACACAAACAAAATGGAGGTCACAAGAATTCTCTGGAATATAAATTCATATTTTTAAGGCAAGAATTGATCCATTATGTTCATAGAATCCTGGAACAATAGAGCTGGAAGAGTCCTCAGAAGGCTATCAAGTCCAGCCCCCTGCCGAAGGCAGGACCAATCCCAATTAAATCAACCCAGCCAGGGCTTTGTCAAGCTGAGACTTAAACACCTCTAGGGATGGAGACTCCACTACTTCCCTAGGTAACCCAGTTCAGTGCTTCACCACCCTCCTAGTGAAATACTTTTTCCTAATATCCAACCTGGACCTCTCCCACCACAACTTGAGACCATTGTTCCTTGTTCTGCCATCTGTCATTACTGTGAACAGCCTTTCTCCAGCCTCTTTGGAACCTCCCTTCAGGAAGTTGAAGGCTGCTATCAAATCCCCCCTCACTCTTCTCTTCTTCAGATTAAATAGACCCAACTCCCTCAGCCTCTCCTTGTAGGTCATATGCTCCAGCCTCCTAATCATTTTGGTCGCCCTCTGCCGGAACCTCTCCAATGCATTCACATCCTTCCTATAATTAGGGGCCCAGAACTGGACACAATACTCCAGATGTGGCCTCACCAGAGCCAAATAAAGAATAATAATCACATCGCTGGATCTACTGGCAATGCTCCTCTAATGCAACCTAATATGCCATTAGCTGCCTTGACTACAAGGGCACACTGTTGACTCATATCCAGCTTCTCATCCACTATAATCCCCAGGTCCTTTTCTGCAGAACTGCTACTTAGCCAGTTGGTCCCCAGCCTGTGACAATGCTTGGGATTCTTCCATCCCAAGTGCAGGACTCTATACTTGTCCTTGTTGAACCTCATCAGATTTCTTGAGGCCCAATCCTCCAATTTGTCTGTCACTCTGGACTCTATCCCTGCCTTCCAGCATATCTACCTCTCCTCCTAGCTTAGTGTCATCCGCAAACTTGCTGAGGGTGCAATCCATCCCCTCATCCAGGCCATTAATAAAGATGTTGAACAAAACCAGTCCCAGAACCAAACCTTGGGGCACTCCACTAGAAACCAACCCCCATCCTGACATCAAGCAGTTGATCACTACCCGCTGGGCCTGACCTTTCAGCCAGCTTTCTATCCATCTTACCGTCCATTTATCCAATCCACATTCCCTTAACTTGCTGGCAAGAATATTGTGGGAGACTGTATCAAAAGCTTTGCTAAAGTCAAGGTATATCACATCTGACTTTCCCATATCCACAGAGCCAGTTACCTCATCATAGGAGCTAATCAGATTGGTCAGGCACAACTTTCCCTTCCTGAATCCCTGCTGACTATTCCTGATCACCTTCCCCTTTTCCAAGTGCTTAAATGGATTCCCTGCATGATTTTTTTTTCCAGGGACTGAGGTAAGACTGACGGGCCTATAGTTCCCTGGATTGTCCTTTTTCCCTTTCTTAAAGATGGGCACTACATTTGCCTTTTCCCAGTCATCCAGGATCTCTCCCAATCTCCACGACTTTTCAAAGATAATGGCCAAATGACTTTTCAATGACATTCGCCAACTCCCTCAGTATCCTGGGATGTATTAAATCTGGACCCATGGATTTATGTACATTTAGCTTTTTTAAATAGTTCCTAACCTGTTTTCCCCACCAAAGGCTGTCCACCTTCATCCCATATTGCATCACTTTAGCGCATTAGTCTGGGAGCTGACCTTGTCCATGAAGACAGAGGCAAAGAAAGCATTCAGTACTTCAGCTTTCCCCACATCATCTGTCACTAGGTTACCACCCTCATCCAGTAGGGGCCCCACACCCGCTCTGATCACCACCACCTTGCTAACATGCCTGTAGAAACCTTTCTTGTGAGTCACAATTCCAATTGTGCTTTTGCCTTGCTGATAACTCCCCTGCATTTTCGAGCTATACATTTATACCCCTCCCTCGTCATCTGTCCAAGTTTCCACTTTTTGTAAGCTCCCTTTTTGTGCTTAAGTTCACCAAGGATTTCCCCTGTAAGCCAATCCGGTCTCCTACCATATTTGCTTTTCTTGCTATGCATTGGAATGGTTTCTTTCTGTCCCTTCCATAAGGCTTCTTTAAAATACTGCCAGCTCTTGTGGGCTCCTTTCCCCTTCATGTTAGCATCCCAGGGGATTCTGCCCATCAGGACTGAGGGAGTCCAAGTCTGCTTTTCTGAAGTCCAGGGTGTGTATTTTACTATTCTCTTTTCTTCCTTTGGTCAGGAACCTGAAATCTACCATCTCATAATCACTGCTTCCCAGGTTGTCACCCACCTCTACTTCCCCTATTAGTTCCTCCCTGTTTGTGAGCAGCAGGTCAAGCTGTGCACGGCCCCTGGTCAGTTCCTTCAGCACTTGTTATCCCCAACGTTCTCCAAAAACTTCATGGATTGTATTGCCATATTGGTCTCCCAACAGATGTCAGGGTGATTAAAGTTCCCTCATGAGAACCAGGGCCTGCGATCTGGAAGCTTCTCTCGGTTGTCCGAAGAAAGCCTCATCTACCTCATACACCTGATTTGGCGGCCTGTAGCAGACACCAACCACAACATCACTGCTGTTGCTTACACCTCTAAACTTGACCCATAGACTCTCAACAGGCTTTTCTCCCTCTGTATACTGGAGTTCTGAGCAATCATAGTGCTCTCTTACTTACAGTGCAACTCCTCTTCCTTTTCTCCCCTGCCTGTTCTTCCTGAACAGTTTATACCCTTCCATGACAGTGCTCCAGTCATGCAAGTCATCCCACCAAGTCTCTGTTGTCCCAATCAAATCGTAGTTCTTGGACTGGGCCAGGGCCTCCAATTATTCCTATTTGTTAACCAGGCTTCTCGCATTGGTATACAAACACCTTAGATAACCAGTTGATCACTCTCCATTCAAATCAGGGGTCCTCCTTTGTTGCTCATTCCTCTTTGCATTTCTTCCCGATATCTGACTTCCCCACTCCCCTCAGGGTTTTGGTCACCGTCCCTCAATGAACCTAGTTTAAAGCCCTCCTCACTAGATTTGCAAGCCTGCCCGTGAAGATGCTCCTTCCTCTTTGTTAGGTGGATCCCATATCTTCCTCACAATCCTTGTGCCCCGAACAGAGTCCTATGGTCAAAGAAACCAAAGCCTTTTCTGCGACACCACCTGTGCAACCATGCATTTACTTCCTCAATTTGTCGATCCCTACCCAGTCCTTTCCCTTCAACAGGGAGGATGGATGAGAACATCACTTGTGCTCTGAATTCTTTGATCCTTCTTCCTAACGCTACATAATCTGCAGTAACCTGCTCAAGGTCATTCTTGGCCGTATCGTTAGTTCCTACATGGAGAAGCAGGAAGGGGTAGCGATCCAAAGGTTTGATCAGTTTTTTTGTAAGACTGTCACATCCTGAATTCGAGCTCCCTGTAAGCAGCACATCTCTCGAGATTCTAGGTCCGGACGGCAGATGGATGGCTCAGTCCCTCTTAGGAGGGGGTCCCTGACCACCACCACCACCCGCCTTCTTCTTTTGGGGGTGGCTGTCATGGAATCCCCATCCCTAGGACTATGCATCCCATGCCTTCCAGTAGAAGTGGTTCCCTTCCCATTTCTTCCTTGAGGTCCCTTTCAAAGCATTCACCATTGCAGAGCCTGTGGAGAGAGCCTGAAAGCGATTACTTACCTCTGTAGGAATGGGGGATTCCTGTGCTGGCCTTTTTTTCCTTGTCCTGTACTGCCCTCTCTGGCTCTTCCGCCTGCCTTGTTTGCAGGATTAAACGCTGTCTTCTAGCGAGGAAGTCTTCATCCTCTTTGATCGAGCGGAGGGTTGACACCTGGGCCTCCAGTCCTCTAACTTTTTCTTCCAAAATGGCAATCAGCTTGCACTTAGTGCAGATGAAATCCTTTCTTTCTTCCAGGAGGAAGACAAACATGGTACATGCTGTGCAGGTAACAACAGCAGACCTATCACTATCCCATATCTAAACCCTTTAGGACAGCAAAGGAAAGGCAAGAGTACTTTGCCCCCTTCCAAACTCTTCCTAAACTCCCTGTTTGCAATCACCTGTTCGCAAGTGTCTGTCCTATATTATGCAGCAGGCCATTGATTCACATTGAGGGATTCCTGCACTGAGTCCATTATTTCTGTTCAGGTTATAATATTTGTTTGAGGAACCCCAGACTGAATTAAAATTACTTCCTCCCCTGCCCTCTTCCCCCAACATATTAACAGCTAACACAGAAATAAAACCCCATATTTACCAAACAGCCTGACTTGACAAAAGGAGAAAATATAAAGAAGTTAGGTGGTATCACAATTGAAGTAAATATACTTTGTATGGGGGAAGCTTGCTGTCTTACATCAATGTAAGACAAAGGTAGTGCCCTCAAAAACAGGAGTTAACCTGAGCTTACATGGCTATAATGGAGGTCAGAAGCTGGCCTGTAATCTATGGGATAGTGATAATTGAGTTTCGGTGTAATGTGCAGTTCTTATTGTTTCATTAGTTGCTCCACCTATAAACCTAACCACAATGGATCATTTATGCTACTGTACTGAAATTAAATTACTTGTCTTTTCCATTTAAATATTTCTTGCTTGCATAGGGAAATTAAATATTCTTGTTCATTTATCTTCATAGAAAAACTGAATATTTATAGATTAAATTACTGTGAGGTGGAGGATGGGTTGTTTTGGCAAGTTACCTAATGTATGTTCAAAGTCTGAACACTAGTTTAGGCTGCTGCTTTGTTCATCTAGATGACTTTGTTCGTTTTTCTTGAAATATAAACAGTCTCTGAAACAAGTGTTAGGAGGGGTAGCTTTGTTGGTCTGTCACTTTAAAAATGAGCAGTCCTTTTGCACCTTAGATGAACAAATAGATTATCATGAGCCTTCATGGGTAAAACCCACTTCATCAGATGAGTTGGAGTGGAAATTATAGAATCCAAATATACATGTCAATTGTAGGATCAGTGTTAATGATGCTAATTGAGTCAGGCTGAATGTGTCCCATTCATAGCTTTGATGTGTAAATATGAATTTCAAAGGCAGGACAAATAGCTTTTGTATTGTGAATCAGTTAATATCTTTATTCAAGCTCAAGTTGATAGTATCAAATTTGTAAATGAAATGCAGTTCAGCAGTTTCCCTCCGTAATTGGGTGATAGCATCTCTTATAGAAAGGAATTTTACTTCTACATTGATGAATATCCAGGGAGGCTAAATATGTTCCCCTACAGATTTGTGTTACCATTCCTGAAGGCTGATTTGTGTCCATTGTTGCTTTGTTGCAGAAACTGTCTGGTTGGGTGGAAATACATGGCAGGGGGCGTTGCTGGAACTTGAAGGCATAGATCGCATTAGAGGATGGGCAGTGGGATGAGCCCCAATTGTTCCTGTTTATTCCTAGTCTGTTTTCTTTCCCTAGATAGCTTTCCAGTGCCCTGTACCAGTAACAAGTAGTAAAATATCCATCTGCTGATCACTTACACATACACATTTTAACAAATATTGTACAGGGGCCATCAAAAGAAATCCTTTGCCCTTAGCAGACCAATGTGCTATCCATTAAGAGTTTGGCAGTAGTATTCCTGTCTTTCCTCCACGCAGAGAAGAAGCATGTTCACCACTTCCCTGAACTTACCGCACTGCTGTTGGTTTTAGTAAAATGGCTTTCTCAGTTTTTGTAGGTTGCTACAGACTGACTACGTCTGGTTCTTGATTACACTAAAGAATTGCCAGGCAGATCTGGAATATGATGGTCCCTTACAGGCAATGTAAATATCCCCCTTGTGCAGAGGGCCTTGCTGGTTAGAGCAAACTTTATGGAATGATTCTGCACTAGCCCTGCTTTAAACCCATAGGATAGAGAGTAAGTGAGGGGGTATGTACAGCTGTTTTTTTGTTTCCCAGGTATCAGAGAGAAGCATGGAAAGAAGTTACAACCTCCTTGAGGCTTTTGAATTTGGCCACAGCTGGACTAGTCACCAAGCACATGTACTTACATTCTTTTTGTTTTCTGTCCATATCTGTTGTCCTTTTCCATTGTGGAGGCAGGGGGGAGATCAGAGAGAAATGTTATGACTCTTAATTAGCCTGAGCAGGATCTTTATTCCTAGAAAAGTTTGATCTTGAACCTTTTCTAAGGTGGTAAGTTGTCAACGTTTACTGCAGTGTCTACACTGCTGTATTAACAGGAGAGGCTCTTCTGTTGACAGCTTCTGCCTCCTGAGGAGGTGAAGCACAGATTTGAGGAAAGCATGCTCTTGTATCAACTTAATTCTGACCTTTTGGCCTCTCCACAGTGCCAAGGGTTTTCTCTAAGGGTATGTCTAGACTACAGAGCTTTTCTGGGACATTGGAGGTATCCTAGGAAAGCTCTGCCACATCCAAGAAATGTCTGCTTTTCTGAACTTTTTTGGAAAAGCAGATGAGGGTTTTTTTTTTTTCAGCATCCCTGTAAACCTCTTTCTATGAGGAGGAAGGGATGTTCCAAAAGAGGGTTTTTTCCCCGACACTTGGCCCCATGTGTAGACAGCCTAAATGACTGTTCATAGTGGCAGGTCTTCCAGGAAACCTCTACTTCTGCTGTAAAACTTAGCAAGTATCTAGAGACTACATAAAGAGCACTAATAACATCAGCAAA
The DNA here is from genome assembly GCA_019425775.1 of Rafetus swinhoei. Taxonomy (NCBI): domain Eukaryota; kingdom Metazoa; phylum Chordata; order Testudines; family Trionychidae; genus Rafetus; species Rafetus swinhoei. Next base: position 159,263,140 of record CM033424.1, read on the forward strand.
AACTAAAACTTCCTACAATTGCTTCTTTATACTCTACATTAAAACTTAAGCACTATGTTTTCTATTCCAATTGATTTTATAATTTTATGGCAAAAATTAGAGTAAGCAATATTTCACTAAGTTTGGCTGTGACAGTTTCTAATGTGTGGTGTCTGATTTTGAGAGTGAAGTTTACTTTGTCTTGCATAGCCATGTTTCACTTCACTTCACTGAAAGTCATTAGAGCGAAAGCCATTGCCTTGTATTGTGATATGATATAGACTTTATAGTAGGCTGCTCTTGTATACTTTAAGCAGCGATGATGTAACATTTAGTACAGTGATCGCCAACCTTTTTAACCACAAGATCACTTTTTTAATTTAAGTACAATGTAAGATCTACCTCAAACACAAATACTGTTGTCCTGCTTCCTTCCCACACCACCTTTGAGGCTCTGCTCCATTCCACTCCTTCTCCGAGGCCTCACCCTGCTCACTCCATCCTCCTTTCTCTCCCATCCTCACTTTAACCAGACTTGGGTAGGGGGCTAGTGTGCATGCTCTGGTCTTGGACCAAGGGGTTTGGAGTGTGGGATGGGCTCTGGGCTTAGCCCATGGTGGGGGATTGGGGTCGAGGAGGTTTCAGGGTGCAAGCTCTGGGAAGGAGTTTGGGTGCAGTGGGACTCCTGTTTGGGGCAGTAGGTTGGGTGTAGGAGGTGATTCAGGGCTGGGACAGGAGTTCAGGAAGCAGGCTCTGGCTGGGAACCGTTTCATTAAGACTGCTTCCAGGTGGAGCAGTGGGGTTTAAGGCAGGCTTACTCATCCCCTGACCCTGCACCATTCCTGAAAGCAGCTGGCATGGACCAGCAATGGCTCCATGGTGCCATGTGCTGCCCCTCAGAAACACTGAGCCCACAGCTTCTACTGGGCATGATTCCCTATTATTGATCAATGGGAGCTGCACAGACCAGTCAAAAACCAAAAATAACACACTTTGCAAGCAGTAAAAGTAACCACCCCCGACATGTGTTGGGTCAGAGGTGAGTGAAGGACAGTGTGTGTTTCTGAGTCACTCACACACTGTGTATCAGAGATATGCATTGTCAAGCTCCCTCATCCCCTTCTCCCTGTGTGGAGATAGGGTACAGAAGTGGGAGGAGGAGGGACACCCTGACATCAGCGCCCTTCTCCCTCCCACGCCCTGCACAGCAAGCAGGAGGCTCCCAGGGGGACAGTCCAAGGCAGAGGGCAGGAGCAGCATGACAATGGGTGGAGGGGCAACTGAAGTACCAGCACTTGATAACTTCCTGGCCAAACCAGATAGTTATCCTCACCAATCAGGCTCCAAGATCTACGATAGATCCTGATGTACTGGTTGGTGACCATGACTTAGTACTACATAGTTGCCATTCAAACCAGTATGCACATCTGAAACCAATTTAGTTTTACAATACAGATTATCCTGAAATCTTCAAATACCATATATCTATTGCATATGTAGATGAAATATTTTGAAGCATACAACTAAGCTTCATTTCTTGCCACGTAGTAGTCCTTTGATTTTTAAAAAACACAATGTTATGTTGCAGCTGTTCTAAGATTTCAGGCAAATAGCTTTCAGCTATTGTCTGAAACTCCACTCAGTCACTGATTGTATTAGCAGGAAGGAAAATAATGGTTACAACCTGGTTTTGAATGGCCATTACCTCATTTTCAAACAATTCCAGCAATCTCTTTTAATGTAATTTCAGCAGCATAAATTGGATAGAAAGTTATAGGACTGTACTGCTCTTGCATCTGGTTTCTGTTATTGACAAGCTGACAGACACCATTTGCTCAGACCATTTTCAGAAAAATAACTTTCTAATGCAGACTCTCTTGCTTTCAACAGAGTATGCATCATGCAATTTTGATAAATCATTCCATAGGCAATATGAGGGTTGTTACTAGTTAAAACTTTTCTGCATGCCACCTCTTACATGCTTGGCATAGGTTTGAGGTAAGTTTATGAGAAATGAGAGCAAACTCATTTCAAATACCTTGTGAAATAAGACTGATACAAGTTGATTGACATAAATAGATTCCCACTAACTTCAGTGGACTTTGGATCAAGCCTTCAGTCCCCCCTTTTTTTGTCGTTGTTGTTGTTTGCAAATGGGTCCTAACTTCTGTTACTGTTTCACTTGTTAGTAAGCAGTCACTACATAGTTTGAACAGTTTTCTGCCTGGGTTTGTCTCTTTAGAGTGGTCCAAAGCCTAATTCTGTCCAAAACACACTTCGGTCTTCCATGTTGGTGATTTTTATGGTCTCTACTTTCTTACCTGCAACTTGTTAACTATATAAACTAAGATTTCTCCCTCTCTCCCACCCAATATAGAAATGGCCCATTTCTATATTATCTCAATTTGGACAGTCAAAAATAGAGGCACCTAAAATTAGTAATCACACTTTTTAAAATATTGACCCATAAATTTTCTGAAGGATGTTAGATGTTGGCTTCATCAAGATAAATAAGCAAGGTTTTATCTTAAGACTTCAACATTGATCTAGAGAACACTTCTCATAGAGGGCTTCTGGCAATAGTGTCAGATTTAGGTCTGCAGCAGGTAATACTGTGTGCTACAGGCATTGCCAGGCCCAACTTAAATCTGATCTTTGGAGTAGGAGTGCAAAGGGGCAAATAAAAAAAAAAAAAAAAAAAAAAACCCTCTTTCCCCTCCCCTTGTGCTCCTTCCTTTGTATGTCTATATAACACAAATGACCATCCATAAACAAAGGGAAGACGCTGGTGCTCAATGGCTCCACAAACTCCTGGCTCCCATTGGGCTTGAGGAGATTCAGAGAACCACATCTAATCCTATACACTCTATAGCCCATTGTTTGAAACATAAGGATCACACAGTGAGCATATCTGTAAACAATGTCACCAACTCCCCAGTACCACCCCACTGTCAAAAATCTAAAGCAGAAGTGGATGAAACATTCAAAAGTTGCAATGATGCAACTGAACAGCTGAGGGAAGAGTGGAAAAATGTTTCATCTTAGCCATTTTAACTGCTAAATCATGTCCAGTAGAACATTTCAGGATAACTCAAGCTACTTCAAACAAGTCTGGAAGCCAGGATCATATGTGGTAAAGGACTGCTATGGAACACAATTCAAGTCTAGATGACCTCTCCACAACACGATTTATACACAGATCTGAAGATCATAAACATTCCTCCCTCTTCAGTCTTTAGCTCACTTACACAAGAGATGCTTGAGGCAATGCATGGAACTGAGGCAGTGTGAGAAAACAAACCTACACAGATGACTCAGGCCTATGTTCTTGGTAGACTGTGAAACAGCTGGAATGACCTATATCTCCTCCAATACAGATAAAGTTAACACTGAAACATGAGACCCTACCACTCTAAAAGGTTCAGCCACTACTCAAGAAGTCCAAGTTGTGCTCTATGGTTCTAATAAATTACCATATAATATCCCACCTTAGCAAACCAACTGAAAAAATGGCAAAAATCATCTTGAACCACATCATTTCTGGCCAAGACAGAAAACAGAATGAATTCTACAAATGTGCTACCACCTTTTGTGTATTAACAGGGGGAGGATGTCTGTTCTAATACTTGTAAAGCTTTCAGAAATAATGGGGTGCTCTTCCCTACAATGTACTTGCATCCCACTTTAAAGAAGTACCCATTCTAATAGGCAAGAGATGACCTAGATAGGATCCCTCCTTTTAGGTCACATCCAAAGTGATGACTGACAACTTCTGTCACAACAAATCATATCACTCATCTGATTTTAATATACAGTTTTGGGGGCATGAATACCAAAAAAAATTGCCCAAGGAAATGGCCCCCGTTTAATTTTATTTAGTACTTGTGGAAGGGTCTGGGTTGCGTAGGCCTGGAGATTGAAGATTCTCTGCTTATCTGCAGAGAGCAGGTAGTTAGCATGTAGCTCTCTCCACAGAACAGGCATACCATAACCAGTGCCAGTAGTTTTTAGCCCATGAGTCACTTGCAGCCCAAATAGCACATACTTGTGGCCCATGTGTTGATGACCCAAAGGATATCTCAAGACAGAGTTGCATATGGGGCCCACCATGGTAAATAGGTTGCAAATGACTAAGTAATGGTAAAACAAGCTTCCCCTAAATACTTCACCTTTGTGCTTCAAACATGACCTCGAGGGACTATCGACTTGAGAGGTCATGTCTTGCCTTTTCTGCTGAAACGGTCCATAATGTCAATTGTAACTGTGATTCTTCTGCAGCAGATTCCTATCCATTAGAACTGGCTTCTACAAAAGTAGGGCAAGTATTTTAAAATAGTTAACACACAAGCAGCAGGCACCATTGCTAAGAACAGCACGCACAGCCAATATATTAATTACTATAACAATTAAATAGCCAGACACAGCACTGCAATACATCATCCCTTGACAAGCTTTGTGTTCTGCTCCATTTGCAATACAACTGCTATTTCAAAGGTGCATGAGACTTAGAGAAAGCACAGAAGGGCAACAAAAATGAAAGGGGTACAAAATAGAGGAAAGAAGACTGGGACTATTTAGCTAGGAAAAAAGTCTCTAAGATCATACAGGACTATAGAAAGGGGAATAAGGCAATATTATTTAGCCATTGGAAGAGAAGATCTGAGAGTTGGTTGAACTTCAGAGGAAGTTTGAGCTGATGATGGAGCCAAGGCAAGAGGAGGCTGATGGGGAGGGAGAGAAGACCTGCAGATGAAAATCAAACGAAAGAACATGGACAGACTGCTGGGTAAGGACAGTGATCAGTGGACACGTGACTGAGAACAGGCAGAGGAAAAGATTGGGTAGTAAAGGAGAAATAGAGCTCAAGACAAGGGCTGGTGAGCTAAACATAAAGGAGCAGAGCAGGCTGTAACTAAAGGAGGGCAGGCAAGGGAGGGGAAAAAAAGCACTGCTAGTCCACTTAGACAATGGAGATATCCTGGAGTTCAGAACCCTATGAGGATACAGGATAACTTGCAGAAGATGGCAAGGGAGAATAAAAAACAAATGGCACTGCAGCCAGAAAAGAGAAAAGGACAGAGATTTGCACCACTGCTAGGAATTGCACCATCACAGAGATGATCCAGAGAACAGAAAGGTGTGTTGTCTGCTGGGAGCTAATATATGGGTTGTGGACCAGAGGCCAATGGGAGCAGGAAAAAACCCTCTTTCCTTCATGTAAGGGATGGGGAAGGGGGAAATTATAGATTGTTAATAGAGGTTGGACCTCCTTGGTCCATCACCCTTGGGACCTTAGAAGTCCTGAACAAGAGAGTTTGCTAGACCAGAGGAAGTAAATTCCAATTACTCTCCTGATGGACTCTAGGCTTTCTTGGGATCCATCGGCACACTCTGCTGGGCTCCACTGCTGGTCCTTGCTGCCAGGCTTTTGTGTTAAGAACAGCAGGAACATCACACATGGATAAAAGATTAGAGGAAGCATTAGTAATGACCATACAAGGTAAAGTAAAGATCCCATGATGCCTTTTGTAAGAGTTATTAGCACTGGCATTCTGGTCAACATTCCTAAGGGTCTTCTAAATCCAGACTATATAGTACTTGACCTTTGTTCTGGAGAGCTTTATATGAAGCTTTTGCTTTTTTAGTATTTGCTTTGTGACTCAACTTCATGAAGCTCTATCTGAATTCTGTAATTGGCATTCAACATCAAGAAGGATAGTCTGCAAGGTGGTTGTGACTCCCTGTCCATTGTAAATCCAATTTTTCCTTACAGTTTAATTGAAGATTCATATTGTCAAAGATTCTTTCCATCTGAAGTTCTGTGCAGTTTCTACCCAGAGGAGAATGAGCTGATTTCTAAATCTGAGGTTAATGGACAAGTTATTTTGATGGCATGGATCTTTGTTGCAAAAAGCTTGGGCATGGAGGTTGTTCATTATTCTGATCAAAACATTGACTGTTCTTCCAGAAGTTTGCAACTGAACAGTCAATACGGCTTTGAACCTGTACTCTGCAGAAGAAAAATGCTGCTATCCCTTATTTTTTTAATAGTTTAACCCAGTACTGTACTTTATTTGCTCTTCTTTTGACTCTGCTGTTGCCTAATATGTACTTCCAGTTCCAAAAGAGGTGTGTAGCTGACTGGTCAGTTCCTAACTCTGAGGTTCTACTGTATATCAATTTTGCAAAGTCCTAACTATTTTAAAGGCCTATCTCAACAATATTGATATCTTTCAGTTTTAGATTTAATTACTGAACATAAGATTTGAGAGTAGTAGAATACTTGTGTGTTCATTTTACTAGCTAGGTACTACATCTGGTCTCAGCAGACGTAGTCTTCATAGATCTGAAGCTTGTTAAATGTCTTTCAAAGTTTAACACTACCAGCAGAAGCAGGTGTTTTTTTTTTTTAAATATTTTTAACTTCAGAGCTCCTATGAAGTCTCAGTGCTTTCAAGAGGTGGAGTATTTGAAACCAGGATTTGGTTAGGGCTTGTCTCGATTTTCATGAAATATTTACATTCTGATCGTGCCAATAGCCCTCAATGACAATTAGTGACTAGTTGAATCTCTTTTTTAAGGTCCATATTTAACATTGATTTCTGCTTTCTGAGAAAGATGGCGCAGATTCTCAGGGCCAAAGTAAGATCAAGAACTCTAGATCCCTTCTGGGTGAAAATTTTGTACATCGCTTACTGCTTTGGAGATTCTTAGGTTAATTGTTTCATTGACATTTAGTGAAATACTATCACAACACCATACATTTCTCATAAGCTCTAGAATTGTTGGTAACTCTTAGACTGAACTTGCTCTAGGTCTCTAACCTTCCTCAGCAAATACTCATTGAAAATACACCAACCCAAAGAGGGAGGAAAGATGGAGTTTAGTCTTGTCACTAAAACCCAACTGATGTCACTTTCAGTGTGAACTTTCCACACAGCCAGCACCATCCTTCTTGTCCAGTAGAGATGCTAGCTGTTATCAGTGCCACTAGAGGGAGTTCCTGACTCACCACTGCAGCTTCCCACACTAACTTGCCTATAACTTGTAGCCTCACCCTCCCCTTTGCTTGAAAGAATCTGGAAATAGTGAGGGATTTGTTTTTTACAATAAATTGTGCCTAGAGTTAACTTTTTGGTTGGAAGCTTCACGAGCCCAGTGAAAGCAATTAATTTCCCATGTGCCTTGGATTTGAAACCAGGGATTTGTCAAATTGTTGCAACAACTGTTCCAAAGCAAAACACCATCACTAACAAGACTTCCATCCTAGCAAGCATTTAAAGTTTATTTTCTGAAGGCAATGCAGTTTGACAGGCCTCTGAAAAGAAGCCAGTAGAGAAATTCCTTTATGCTTGGGAAGCAGGGGGGTCTAAGATAAACTTGTCCAGTGGTCCACAAACATTAAATTAAAAACCACGTGGCTACAGATTCTACTCTACCTGGCTGAGAAAATCACAGGGTGGGAGGGAAGCACTGAGCACCAAATGAAGCAATGAAAATTAATCATCTGAAAACTTCCCCCCCCCCCCCCCCCAGACATTAGCATGCCCTACACAATTCAAGACTTTGAATTTACATCTCCCCGCTTTTCCCTTCCAGGGCCTCAACAGCGGCAAATACTGGAGAGCAGATTGAATGAAAAGATTATTTTACATGTTGTGTTAAAATCAGTGGATCTAAAAACCCAATGCTGTCTTGGCTGTAGCCCTGTTGCCTGGCCCTCTGTTGGACAGCAAGCAATATCTCCTTCTGAATTATAAAGATCCAATGAACAGAGGATTCTGGCTGTAGTTATAACTTAGCTTGTTACCTTCTTTCTTCCCTTTGCTAGTAATTCTTCCTGGGTGTATCAGAGATCCACAATTTTTTCATTTTCCCCCTGCAACATGATTGCAAACTAACAAGTTAACTCAGATTAATTCCCATGAAGCTGACATACACTGATTCTTATTTCTGGTAATTTATTCTGTTAAGGTATGTCTACACTACGGCTGTGTCTACATTGGCACCCTTTTTCGGAAAAGGGATGCTAATGAGACACAAGCGCAATCTAAATCATGAAGTTTAAATATCCCCCAGTGTTGCATTACATAACTGCCGCTTTTTTTTTCGGCTGGGGCTTTGCGGAAAAAGCGCCAGTCTGAAACGAGGATCTTGCGGAAAATAAACCCTTTTCCGCAAGATCTCTTATTCCTACTTATTCCTACTTTCAAGAGATTCCTACTTTCAATAAGAGATCTTGCGGAAAAGGGTTTATTTTCCGCAAGATCCCCGTCTAGACTGGCGCTTTTTTCCGGCAAAGCCCCCAGGCGGAAAAAAGCGGCAGCCATGTAAATGCAAACACCGCGGGGGATATTTAAATCCCCCGCGGATTTGCAATTGCGCTGTGTCTCATTAGCATCCCTTTTCCGAAAAAGGGTGCCAATGTAGACACAGCCTACATGTTTATTTTGAAATAAGCTATTTTGGAATAAAAACACCTGAGAGAGCGCTGCACTAAGTCGATTGGGATTTGTAGCATGGATGAGCTATTTCAGAATAACACAGCCACACACATTTGAGCCTGAATTGCATTTAAAGCCCCCTGGAAGCACTCTGAGCAGGGCAACAGGACAGCAGTCACTTCCTGGAGCTACTATCTGAGGCTTGAGCTTAAAGGGGCTCCCCTCTACAGCCATGGCTCTGTCCTTTCACCTTTGCCTACTTCCTTAAAGGACAGCAAACACTTCGAACTGCATGCTCTGGTTGCCCTTGTGGACACCACAGCACTCCAGCCATAGAGCTGAACATGCTTCAAAGCACGCGCCGGCTCTTAGACCTTATCTGCACCTCTTAGTGCAGTTACTGCAGGCTGCCCATGTGGCACTGCAGAACCAGGACCCGCAGCTCACTGCGAAGCACCCTCTTTCCACGTGCTGCTCATGCAACACAGCCCCTCCAGTGCTCCCCTGCACACCATGCACTGCTGCTTCTGGTACCAGGACACCAGTTCTGACTGGTGGTACCAGATTGTCATGAAGCGGTGGGACGACCAGCAGTAGCTCCAGAGTATCCATATGTGGAAGGACTCTTTCCTAGAGTTGTGCAAGTGGATCACCTCTATACTCCGGCACCAGGACACCTACGTGTGACCCACCATCCCGCTCCAGAAGCATGTTGCCATCACACTTTGGAAGCTCGCCAGGCTAGACAGCTACAGCTCCATTGGGAACCGGTTCAGGGTGGGGAGAGCATGCAGATTTGGTGCATTCATGCTATCCTCCCAGGAGGGTGGTGAACTACTGGAATGGGGTTCCCTAGGGAAGGGGGGGTGGACTCCCCCTCCCTGGAGGTTTTGCACTCCCACCTTCACAAAGCCCTACTGGGGATGGGGTAAGTTGGGGTTGCTCCTGCTGTGGGAAAGGGCTTGGGATGGGGGAACTCCCAAGGGCTCCGGCAACCCAATGATTGTCTGTTTGTATCCTCTCAATGGTGGTGAGGACCATCACCACCAAGCTGCTGTGCAGCGTTGTCCTCCTGGGTGACATGGAGCCCACTGTCACTAGCATTGCCATTATGTGCTTCCTAGGCGGCGAGGGAACCATTGATCACACCTACATCCCCATCCAGGTCCCTGACCACTAGGCTTCTGATTATATCAACCAGAAGGGTTACCTTTCAATTGTGCTGCAGGCCTCCATGGACCATCGAGGCCGGTTCACCAACCTCAATGTTGGGTGGTCAGAGAAGGCGCATGATGCCCACATATTCTGGAACAGGCTGGAGATGTAGATGTGTGACAGCACTTTTTTCCCTGACCATGCCAACATGATTGGGAACGTAGACCTGTTGATGTGCATTGTGGGGGACACAGCCTACCCTTTGCTCCCCTGGCTAATGAAGCCCTACATAGGACACCTGGACCCCCACCAAGGAATGTTTCAACAGCAGGCTCAGCATGGCCCACATAGTCATGGAGGGTGCCTTAGGGTATTTGAAGGGGAGATTCTACTGCCACTTCACCAGCCTGGACCTCGGTGAGCAGAATGTCCCTCAGCTGGTGTCAACCGGCTGTCCCCCACAACCTGTGTGAGAACAAGGGAGGGATGTTCCTGCCAGGGTGGAGGGTAGAGACCAAGCAGCTCGCAAGGGCCTTTGAACAGCCATACACTGCTGCCATCCAGCAGGCCCATCGGGCTGTGTGCATCCATCAGGCCCTGAAGGAGAATTTCAGACAAGGACACCTGTGATGCTCCCCCCTAGGCCTCCCCACAAAAGGCCTCTGCATTGCCCCTGTCTGCCTTTCCTCCCTTCCCTCTACAGATACAATAAACCAGAATTTTTATCTTGAATAAACTGTTTTGTTTTTGTTTTTTAATTTGGGGGTAAACATAATTGGGGAAACAATGTGGGAGGCGGAGGAGAGGCTCAGGGATGGGGCTGGGATTGGAACCTGCCTCAGGTGATCCCACCGCCTTGTGTGTGTGTGCCTTTGGAGGCCACAATAGAAATTAGGAGAAGTTGGGGGGAGCAGGAGTGGGGAGGAAGAGGTGCTGGACCACTCAATGATGGCCACCAGGCAGGTGGCAGCAGCCGTGTATGCTGGGACAGTTCCTGGCAGATGGTGCAGCACAGCTCCCTGTCAGCACAGTACTCCCAGGGCCGGATTAAGGCATGGGCTAGCCGGGCAGCTGCCCGGGGCGCCAACCTATGGGCGCGCATGCGCCTTCCCCCATGTGCTGGCACGGGGGTGGGGCCGTGCATGCGCCTTCCCCCATGTGCTGGCACGGGGGTGGGGCTGTGCATGCGCCCTCCCCCACACACTGGTGCGGGGGCGGGGCCATGCATGCGCCTTCCCCCAACCTGGGGCACAATTAGCCTGTCTGCCCGGGGCACCGGAATGGCTTGGTCCGGCCCTGAGCACTCCACCAGGTCTACATCCAACCGCCGGTCCTGCTGCTCCTGAGACCACTGCAGGGTATGCAGGCAGGCAATGTGTTCCTGCTGCAGGTATTCCTGGGGCCGTCTGCGACCACTGCTCTCTCTGTGTGCGTCTAGACTACACCTCTCTGTCGACAGAGAGATGTAGATTAGGCACATCAAAATTGCTAATGAAGCAGGGATTTAAATATCCCGTGCCTCATTAGCATAAACATGGCCGCCACTTTTTTCAAAACAGAGTTTTTTCAAAAAAACGGCAGTCTAGACACTGATCTGTTGAAAATAAAGCCTTTTTCGACAGATCCTGTATTTGTCAAAAAATGAGGCTTATAGGATCTGCCAAAAAAGGCTTTATTTTCGACAGATCTGTGTCTAGATTGCCAGGTTTTTTTCAAAAAAGCTCTGTTTCAAAAAAAGCGGTGGCCATGTTTATGCTAATGAGGCACGGGATATTTAAATCCCTGCTTCATTAGCAATTTTGATGTGCTTGATTTGCATCCCTCTGACAGAGGGATGCAGTATAGACATAGCTTCTGAGTCATGATGCTGGCATGGGAGGTGGGGGGATGCACCTCACTCGCAGCTGGTCCAGTGGTGAAGAACAAGAGAAGGGCAGTCATCCCAGGAGACAGTGTGCCTGAAGGTCTCAGTTCAGATGATGGTGATGTGCCTTGAGCAAGGCCATCTGTGGCCTAGACAGTGGGCACTGTCCTGCATGGATGTCCTGGTGGGAGCCTCACTACCCGCCCCCCCCCCCCCACATCCCAGGAATAAGCAGGCATGAGAAGGTGCCAGCCAGGGTGGGAGAGGAGCAACAAGGCAGCTCAGTTTCTCTCCATGCCACACACCGGGTCTGGCAGTGCGGGTATCCCACAGGGAGATGACTTCTATCCCTGCTCTCTGGGGAAGGGGGGGAAGGGGAATGCGTTTAGGGGATGTTTGTGTGAGTGGCAGAGGCTGCTTGCCAGGAGGGGGATACTGATATCCCCTTCATTTCCTCCCACATGGTAAGGGGCTTAGTGTCCTCTGCCTCGCCATGCTTGCCAGGGTCATGCTTGCCCCAAGAGTGCATGCATGACCCTGTGCCATGTACACCACTGCTGTGCATGCCCATGACCCCATCCTCCTTAGTGGTGGCTTGTGGTGGGAAGGTGTCCCACCACGGGGTCAGGAGTAAGGCAGGCCTATGCAGGAACCCTGTGAGCAACAGCGCAAGGCTGCATGCGCGGGCCCACCCATGCGGAGCGGACCCGCCCCCCTAGGGTGCGCAGGCCTGCCCGTGGGGCGCACGGCGCATGCGCGGCCTGGCTACGGCCACTGGCGCGCAGCCCAGGGCCCACCCCTAGGACGCAGGGCACAAGCGTGGCCCAGTCCGGCCCAGTTGTTGCTGCTGGCGCGCGCACCAGGCCACGTAGGGCCCCGCGGCCACGGGGGGAAGGGCGTTGCTGGCCGGCGCCACAGGGATGCGGGCGGGCCAGCGCTGCGGGAGCCAGGCGCGCGGCACCTGATGGCAGCTGTAAGGGACGCCGCGCGCCCCTTACAGCTGCCATCAGGCGCCCCCATCGGTTGGCGCCCTGGGCAGCTGCCTGGCTCGCCCATGCCTCCGTCCGGCCCTGGCTGTGTGTCAGCCTCACTGCAGCTGTGTGCTCTGGATTGGTGCTCCATGTGTACCTGCTGCTGTGAGGTCCCCAGGCTGAGCGAGAAGTGCACAGCCTGTTTCAGCCTCTTCTCTCTCCCCCCGCCCCCCCGGGCATATGGCTAGGGAAAGTAATGGAACTCATCTGATGGGCCTTCCTCAGCTTTGTCTGAACCCTTGGTGACACCCTGGGAGGGGGGTACTGGCTCCAGGGACAGGCTGACCTCCTGACTTGCAGGCATCGTGTCAGTGCTGGCCCTCTCCTCCTTGCCCATGGGCCTGCCCTCTGGGAGGCTGACAATGGGCATCTCCAGCCAAGAGTCCACCACAAGGGGGGGAAGGAACTCACCAGGAGGCATAAGGGATCTGTCAAAAAAGGCTTTCTTTCTCGACAGATCCCCCTCTAGACTGCCGCTTTTTGCCGACAAAGTGCTGAGTCGGCAAAACGTGGTGGCCATTTTTATGCAAATTAGGTGCAGGATATTTAAATCCCTGCCTCATTTGCAATGTCGACCTGCCTAATCCGCATCCCTCTGCCGACAGAGGGATGCAGTCTAGACATACCCTATCTCTGCTTCTCTACCTCTCTCAAGCATACTTGCTCAGTGTCACCCTTGAGCATTCCTGCTGGTTTCCTGGCAGGGAGTAAATGAAATGGCGGGGACCTCCCTGACAGTCGTCATATTCTCTCCAATACAACATAGGCTCAAAGTTGAGGCCTGTGGATAGGGGAGAACTCAGTATTGTCAAGTCTTGTAATTTTTATTACAATTTTCACAATATTTGGAATTTTATTAAAGCTCCAATTCTTGGAAACATGTTTTGAGAATCTCTGTTTTCACTTACACAAAAATTAACTTCCCAGCCCTCCTTGTTTGGGGAGAGAAGCTTGAAAGTGAGACTCAAGAGCACACTAAAGGCTCACAAATTAGAAGGCTAAGGAACAAAGTTCAATACTTACTACTGGCTCAAATCTCCTTTGTCTTAAAAAAATCTCCTAATTGTGTGTGTCTGAGGGATTCATGAACATTGTGTTGTGGTCATATTGGAAGTACTTTTTTCATGCAACCCTCCTGAAAGTTTTAGGAAGAGATAATATAATGGGATAAGAATAGAAAAGAAAAAAGTGTTTTTTAATGTGTCTTTTTAAAAATTCATTTAAAATTAGAGATTGAATTATTTTTTACCTAATCAAACACTGGGAACTGTAAACCCTACAACACATTTTTTGTTGTTGTTTGAAATAGTAGTTGATATATTTAGCATTGTGGTAAAACATTCAAAGACGTGGCCTTGGCAAAGAGACTTCTGCACTTTGAGTCGCTACAACACTTCATCTTCAGCTTCTCATAGAATGTGTGAGAGGGATGGTGACTACACACACTCTGCCATCTCATATAGCTTCATTTTATTTTACACCCCAGGCTGCATTCACTGGTCTTTTGTTCTTTTGACAGCAGATTGAACCATAGCTACTAACCATGCATCTCAGTTCCTAGCTACTAACTATACATGTCTCGATTTCTCAGATGGCAGCAATCTTCTTCCACTACTGTCTGGCTTCCACATCTGGTGAACAAAACCCAAGGGCATTGTAGTCTTGACAGTGCTGTAATTTTACATGACCTTTAATGCCATGATGTCAAAATTAATTAAGCCATTGCCAGCCTTTAATAATTCTGAACATTAATGCTTGTTTTCCTGCCGACCTAAAGAAATCCATCTTTTAAAAGTTGCAAGGAGAACTGGTGTTGCAACACTAAAGCTGGTGGCTTAAATATTGGATAGGGTCATATGGGTGGAAGTGCCCAGTAAACACAGTGGCATGTGGAGGGCTAAGGGATTCTGTGATCATAATATATTTGCTAAAATGCAAAGTTCAATGAAAGCCATTGTGGAAAACAGTTTCTATGATGTACACTTCCCTTTATGTTTGTAAAGCATAGTAGGTGTGAATACATTGGTGTTTCTCATGCAGTGTTGGCTTTTGGATGCCTGCTGTTGGGATTTTTAAACTGTTCTTTAAGCAGCAAAGTAGGGCTGAACTAAACACAGCTCAGATTGCTGTAGAGATGGTGACATACACTGAACTTTTATAAGATGCTGTTATAGATATGTCACAGAATTGGGTGTGAGCAGTCATGCCTAGTGATCAGAGATTGAGTCCAAGTCATGGAAGGTCAAAATAGAACTAGAAACCAAAGGTCAGGAACTGAGCCATGTGGGCACAGGAATGACTGCAACTTCGGGCATAAGCATTGAGCAGCCCCTGGCTTTGTGTTGCTTCAGGGTTTAAAAGCAAGTCTGGTGGCACGACTCAATCGATTGGCTGAACAGGTCAATCCCTGTGTTCAGTTGCTAGGCAGCTAGCTGGTCCCAGGCTCGGCTGTGGACCCCTGAGTCTTGACAAGAAGCATCATTGGTTCCTCATGTATTCTGCAGGAAATTCTCTGTACACCAGAGGGAAACTATTTCCCACTCAGATCATTATAATTTACTTGTATTGCCAAAGCACCTAGGAGCCCTAGTCCTGGTCCAAGACCTCATTGTGCTAGGTGCTGCACAAATTCAAAGCCGTCCTCCACCAGATTTTGACTACATTTCTTATTTAAAATTAGGAAAGGTGTCAGTCCCTCCTTTTTGCTGTGGGCCTAGGGGATGAGCTAAGGGATATGATTAAGGCCAAAAGGTGGCATCATGCTCATCTAATTTGACCTCCAGTATAGCATAGGCCATAGAACTCCCTGAAAATCATTCCTAGAGCACATCTCCTAGCCAAAACACCTAATCTTGATTTTAAAATTGCCAGTGATGGGAAGAACACCATTACCCTTGTTCTAGTGCAGTGTTTCCCAACCAGGGTTCCATGGAACCCTGGGGTTCCGCAGACCATCGTCAGGGGTTCTGCGAGAAATCGTGGAATAAATAAATAAAATTTTCTTACAATGTAAGCTGACATATATATATAATAGCTCTTTACAAATACATTTTCTTGACAGTAATTTAGTAGTAATTGAATTGCACTCCCTGCTGTAAACTTTTTCTGGCCAAGCAAATGTTTTCATAGGTAGGGGTTCCTCGGGATATGAAAAATTATTTTAGGGGTTCCTCCATGGGAAAAAGGTTGGGAATCACTGTTCTAGTGGTTAATTACTTCATAGTTAAAAATGTACACCGTATTTTCAAGTGCCACTGGATTGTGTTATGCCTCTCAGAATCATAGGGCTGGAAGAGACCTCAGAAGGTCGAGTCCAGCCCTCTGCCTAAAGCAGGACCAATCCCAACTAAATCCTCCCTTTCTCTGGTAGGTTGCGAAGCTTATTCAATTTTTCTTATCTAAGTGTTCATAGACACTAATTAGCTTACTTGTTAACCTTCTCTTTGCTCAACTAAATAGATAGAGCTTTGTGAGTCTATCGCTGTAAGCCATGTTTGCTAACCTGTCAATGGTTCTCGTGGGTCTTCTCTGCACCATCTCCAATTTGTGAGCACCGTGAATTATGGGCACCAGAAGGGATATAGCATTCCAACAGTGGTTGCACCAGTACCAAATATATTTAAGAGCAGTAAAATGAAAACCAATAGAAGGGAAAATATTCTATGCTGAGCAATTCAGTGCCACAGCTTACTAAATCGCACACTCTGGCTGGATTTTAAATAGAGCTGGTTTAATGTTATTAATATGATTATCTAAACCTTTGTAAGGGGCCAGATTCTGCACACACAACACCCCAAGGAGGAGTTCTGGGGGAAAGAGAAGGGAGATGTAATGAGCAGGTAAAAATGACTTGAGGCATTCTGCCTGGCTGTGGTAGGGCAGGCAGAATGATTGAGGGGTCACTACCAAAGTCCATGCTACTTAGTCTAATACTTTGTATGTCCCTGAGTAGATGTTTCCTCCTGTGCAGTTGCAGGCACATGAGGTACAGCTCTATGATTACACCCCAACACAGCTAGACATGACCTCATTGAGTTGTGGCTTTCTTGGTACTTAGGGAGCAGCATTCTGCCTCAGATCAGCAGGGGTGCGTGATGGGGTGCAGCCACAGAAGACCCCTTGGGATTGTTCCCCAGTGTGTTGATCATGCCACTCACATCTGCCTTCTTGCTCTCCAGAGCTCCCCACCACCCTCTATATTAGCAACCTGTGTGTGTGCAGGTGTGCTGGAATGCCATGCCCATGCTGGTGCTTATAATCCATGAATGTCTCTGGGGGGCAAGAAGGCAAGTGTGAGTGCCATAATCAGCACATTGGGGAATAATCCCAAGATAACACAGAGTTGGGGTACCACACTCCCAAAGAGCAACCTGGACACTGAACCACTTCAGCTCTGGGAAAATGCAGTTCTCTGGCACAGCCCTCAGGAAACCAACCCTCAAAAGGGATGAAAACCCCCAATTCATCCTTCTCTGTCTAATAATCAATATTATTTGTGAATTGGGAGCACCAGCATGGATGTGGCATTCCAGCACAAAGGAAAGCTCATGAGGATGTTTACCGCCATTATCAAAGAAAGAAAGGGCATACTGGTTGTTCCTCCTCCCTACCCCCCACAAGTTACTAATTTACACTGGGCCTGAAAGTAAAGAAGTGTTTTACTTAAGTACAAACAGTAAGATTTAAGTGGCTGTAAGTGAAAACAGACAGATCCAAGTAAGTTACTAAATTAAAAGGAAACTCATACCTAGTTCTAATTCACTACAAACTGAATCGCAAGCAGATTCTTACCCTAAAGCGCTGTTCCTGTTTCAGGCATAGTCTTCAAGTCAAAGATAATCTTTTACTCTGACTTGGGTCTCTAGCCTTCTTTGGAGCGTGCCAGGCCAGTCAAAGACAAAGACCTGATAGATTCCCATTGCTGGAATAGTCTTCTCCCAAGGCAGGAATCTTTTGTTCTACATTTCTCCTCCATGGAAAACTATCAGGGTCAACATGGAATCCCAGTATTGGGTGGTATCATCACACGTTTTATTAGTTCAATCACTTTGGACTTACAGAACAAACAAGACTGTTTACAAGTCATTAAGTTGATCACCCAGTCGTTAAGGCTTCTGGGAAAGGGCAGCAGAGGAGGGAGAGCATCAGTAATGGTTCTCATTGGCACATTTAAAACTATGAACAGTCTCATTCTTCATATTTCTAACTTTACATACAAGAATGATACATGAACCAAAATAGGATGATTTGTATCCTATTGTAACATTAAAATTGAAGGTAACATGAGATATTTTGTTCAAAGCATCTCTGAATTATGCATATTTATATTCATAAGCCAATTTTCTTAAAGCATGGGAGGGGGCCTTCACAAGGTGTACAAGTAACATTGGAGTGAATTGACAAAAAGACTGAATTCTCTGCACCTGCTTCATCCTCCTATCCAATAACCAGACAATATGAGCAAGGACCGAGCTCTGTGATAGTATGACCAAAGCCTGAGCTTTTGGAAGAAAGATGACACTGTGCCAGTTCAGGAAAGAATTCCCCAATGCACGAATCGACAATAAAATATGGCCCAACTGGGAAGTAAATTGGGGGTCACCTTTCTCTGCAGCAACCATAATAAACTAGATGGAGAGACCTACTATAAAGAGAGTTAGGTAAAATTCTCTTTGGCAGCAACTCCTGCCTGTATCTTGCATTTGATGTTATTGAAAATGAAGTAGCATCAGTAGTACTTGCGCTTTGTATCCTTGTCTGGATTTGAGCCAGCAAGCCAAAGATGAAAGGCTTTCTCTCCAATTACCATCAAGTTCTCCACACAAATAGGGGGTATCAAATGCCGGTAACCTATCATGAAAAGAAGTTTAATATCCTTGCTTTTAAAGATCCATATTTGCTTTAAACGTTCTTTATAATCTGGAATGAAACGGATGATTGGGTGAAGCTGGGAAACTTTCAGGTTTTTATTATACCTGTGAATCGAATCTGAGTGATTTATTGTCAAAATAACTCCCACCAGGGGAAAGATCTCCATTTCAAGTGTCTCTCTCTATTTGGAGGAACAGTGGCACAAACCGCCTCAGATGATGGAATTTACTTCCCTTGGATTTCCTTGTCCTCCTTTGAGGAGAGTGGAGAAGAGTCTTTCTCCTCTGCATCTGAGAAACAAATCATTAGGTCTTAGGACTTGTTTGCATGCCTGTTTATTAGTTGGTGTCTGGTAGGATTCAGGATAGAGGTTTACCTCTATCTTTCTTTCACAGATGAGTTGAGCTTTCAGGGAGCTCTACACACAGTTCATTATCTCCAGCTTCAGCAAAATCCAGACCTCCCATGAGGTTACACTTGACTTTAAAAAAAAAAAAAAAGTGATGAAATGGGGAAGGACTGTAGTGTAGTGAAACTGAAATCTAACACTTGAGTTTTCAGTAGGTGGAAAGGGTTCCGAGTCCTGAACCTACCAGCAGTCAGTTTACAGACAGTTTATTGTGGAGTCATTGGTGCCTCTCATTCTTAGGGAGCAGCCTCCTTTGTCTTTCTGGTTTGGGGCGGCTTATGTGTTGACCTTCTGAATTCTAAGAAATAAAAGCAGTGTTCTGTTACCACCATCTAGCAAGAGTATTTGTTTTTTGTCTTTAACTTCTCTGTGTATATGCTTTGAGCATAACATGGTCCTAATTTCAAAGGATGTCCATTGAATTGGTTCTGGGTATTTTGAAGAATGAAACTCTCTGGAATGACCACCTACCTCTGCAGTTCTGTTCCTCAGGAAGTATGACACTGTCAACCCCAAGGGTGAAGCTTGTGGGATCAGACAATAAGGCTTTTAGAACAGGGCCATGACTCCTTAGAATTCATTACAACAGGTGAGAAGAGTGACAACAGCTCTCTACCTGCTTAATGTAAAACTCTACTTCCCTCTGCTTTTTCACAGTTGTAATTAAAGTGAGGACAGGAAGAGGAAAAAGAGATGAAGTCAAGGGGAAGGAATAAATAATATATTCGGGGGAGGAATGGTAGGAAGGGAGTGAGAAGAAAGTAATGAAACTCAAATATTAAAGTGTGTGTGTTTGTGTGGTTTTTAATTGCTGATTGCCTCAGAGGATGTAAGCAAACACAAAAAAAGTCTTGGGCCATCTATGGATTGCTTTTTCATTTTTAGAGAGATGGTTGTATAGACTAATGAATAGATGGTACTGATGCTCATCCTCCTCAGAGACTTGCAATCTCTGAGTACACTTTTTTTTTTTTTCCATCCCTGGATGTAATTGCCCACTTATCACTCTAAAGCTGCCTCTGCCAGTGCAGTGACACTAGTATTCAGCCATTTTCCTGAATAGAAGACGTCATTTTCACAGCAAACCTAGGAAAGTGACAAGGCTCACTGTGCTCTTTCACATATTCTTTTTGAAAGAAAATGGATCTCTTTTAAAAAACATGATCCATAACCAGATGGTCTTTTTTTGTGAGGGCAGTGGGTGGACGGGAGCAAACCATGATCCATCTAGGTTGATCACTTCCCTTCAGCAGTGCCCTATACTGCATTTTTCTGAGGAAGATGGCTCTTCCACAATAAATACTCTCCCTTTGCAGGGCACCTGAGCAGGCTCAGGCTGTGTCTACATTGGCGCGATCTTGCACAAAAGCAGCCGCTTTTGCGCAAAAACTTGCTGCCTGTCTACACTGGCCGCAAGTTCTTGCACAAGTACACTGACGTTCTAATGTATGAAATCAGTGCTTCTTGCACAAGAACTATGATGCTCCCGCTCAGGAATAAGCCCTCTTGCGCAATTGTTCTTGCGCAAGAGGCCAGTGTAGACAGGCAACATGAATTTCTTGCGCAAGAAAGCCCTATGGTTAAAATGGCCATCGGAGCTTTCTTGCGCAAGAGAGCGTCTACACTGGCATGGATGCTCTTGCACAAAAGCACGTGCCAGTGTAGACGCTGTCTTCTGAAAGAGTTTTTGCACAAGAACTCTTCCGCAAAAGAGTTCTTGTGCAAGATCATGCCAGTGTAGATGTAGCTTCACTGTACAGCACCATAGAGGAAAAGGTTTTTGAACTTCAGCTGGCAGTCACCTTATGCTCTAAAGCTGGGAGCTGAACTTCCCTGCAACTTTTCCTCCCTCATATAGTAGCTAGTGGAAGTGCAAGTTTTATGTATATGCATCTTTGCTAAGCTATTTGCTTCTATAGATTCTGCTGCTCCCTTTCCTTTTGCCAGTCACTAATACCAGCCAGCACCAATGGGCAGAGAAGCTTTGAGGCAAGAATGGCGTGGATTCCAGACATCAGCCACTTAATGCTGCTCCCCACAGGAAACAAAGGATGCCCTGTTTAGTGATGAACCTACATAAGATGTAACCACCACATAGTTCTGCCACATGTGATGTGATGTGTTAGGCACAGTGAGGCCACATCCATGTGTAAGCCCAGTAAATTGGAAGAAGGCCATGCAAGCACTGTATGGCTGAGTGCTCATGGAAGAAATACTATTGGGCGTGCACAGTGCGTAACAGAACACACTCTTTTTTTTCATTGAAAAGCTTTGGGAGTTAATACCAGCAATGTTGTATTGGCAGCAGATTGTCCCTGGAATAACATCCTTCCTTTTTTTTTCTGACTGAGTGTTTTCTCTAAAAATCCAAACCCATGCTGTTTGTTCTGTGCCTCCAGAAAGGCTTTGCAAACTGCAGTGTCAAGTGGAAGTGACAAAGCAGGATGTTTTCTTTGCAGGAAGGTATCCTGTGTACACAGCCCATCATCACCATTCAGCTTTCAAAACAGAGGTGACATGGCGGGAGAGCTGCCAATGAAAGGTCCAGGCATTGGCATCCCTCCTCTGTCTCAACTGACAACCACAGGAGAAAAACAAGATAGACCCAACCTGTGCAGAAACTGGATTGTTTATGCTTCTAGCTAGCTTGGTGGATGACCAAGGCCTGATAGATTCAAAGCCCCCTTTGGTGATGCTACATAGACAGAATCATGACTGATAAGCCATCTCCTACCTCATAATTGTATTCTATCCTTCCCTGAAAGAGCAAATTAGATGTTGTTTATTAGGTTCCTTGCTTTATTCATAAATTGAATGGCTCAAATTCATCACTGTTGTAACTCCACTGAAGTCAATTCTACTGAAATAACTCCGTAGTCAATGAAGTGAAACCAGAGGTGATCCAGACCTGGTAGAAGCTTGCCTTGAATGGAGGGGGGAGGAGTGTGAGTGCTCTGTATAGGGAGAGGAAGGAGGCAATGGGGCAGAGGAGGAAAGTTGGTGCGTTTGGGAGAGGAGAGGTCAGTACTCTGAATGGGGAATGAAATGAGCTATTGAGACCTGTGTGGGGTAGGGCACAGAGAGGTTTATGTGGGCCCTGAGCAAAATGGAGGCGCCCAGCTTTTCCAAAAAATTACCACCGAGACGATAAAAAATACTATTGTTGTGATCAATCATCTTTAAAGTTTTCAAAAGACAAATCACATGTTTTATCGTGGTTTTTTTTTTTTTTTTTTTTGGACAAACACATTTAGGATCATGCTCTGACACAATCATTAAGGCTAACACACAATTCTGGCCGATGGCAGATTAAAGATAGTGTTTTTTATCAGTGCTAATTTGCTAAGGAAGTGCTCAGCTTGGGAAACTGATATTCTGATTAAATTTCTTAGTGACATAGATCTGCGGGGGGGAAAACACTACAGTCCTTTTCCATAAATCTTATTTAACAAATTAGATCGCTTTTCCAAATAGTGTATCTCTCTCTCACCTTGTTTAAAAGTCAGATTTCTTCAACAAAATCCTCTTGGATCAAGTCTCTTGGGTAGCATTTTGATAGTTCTTGAGCTTTTGTGATATTGGAATTGGCATAATTTGTAGTCAGTTTCCAAATAAATGCAAATGTTTGGGTTATTTTTTTCAGATCTTCTTGTAATTTTGAAGATAACCATGTCTAGAGTGATGTAAAAATGTCAACCTTGAACTTAGTTTCTGGTATTCATAATATTACACGGTGGTCCTGTCTTAATCATGGAATGTTTTTCTTTCAAGCTTTTTTCCCTGAAAGCTTGTTCAAGGCCCGTGCCCAACTGCTACAAGTTCTGATTAATCAAAAATCAGAGGACAAGCTTCTTGAAGGTTCTGGTTCATATAGAAATGATTTTTATCAGCCTTGATTCCTCATCAAACACAAGTTCAAAGTCTTGAAGTAAATAACTTACATTGTTGATGGTTCATAGGGTTTTAAACCAGAAAGTGGCCAGTAAAATTAATTCAAAAGATTTTAACCATGTAGACCGTCTATTTCGTTGCATAAGTCCACAGGCAAGTAGAGTTCTTCCTTCAGTTTCATAAAAGCTTGTAGGATTTCCTTCAGTGTCTTCACTAGTGGATCCTTTGCTTCAGTTTTTGCACTCAGATTCTGCTGTATATTATTCAGTAAAATGTTTGTGGCTCCCTGTAGAATTTTCTGTTAGACAGGACTGCAGTTGAACAAGATGTAGCAGTGTTTTAATGTTTCCAGAGAAACTTTTTACCTCCGTACTAGAATCTGATGTGTTCCAACCACATTTGCATTTAGGTGTCTTCATATTGCTTGATCACTATTACACTCCTGTTGATTGACAGTTTCACTCTTCAGCTTCTTATCCATATTCAGGGCTAATAGCTCTGTGACCGATGTCTTTGTACTTGGCCACAGTAGACTAGGCCAAAGTATTGCTACTTTCTCTATTGCCTTGTATATTATCACTGGTATTTTCTACTTCATTTTATGTCACCACTATTCTCGATCCAGACAAGAATTATTTTCTTGTGAGATCTTCCTTTTTCTCTTGGGTGGTGACAGGCCCCTTTAGGAGTGTTTGGCTAGGGAATGGAGAAAAACACCAAAAGTTCACTTCCTATTTATTTCATAATCAAGTCATACTTTCTTTTCCTTTTGTTTAATTGCTCCTAGCTGTATTGCTGTATTCCAGGCTTTTCTTTACTATCTGAGGGTCCTGCTCAGAAAGGCTGCACCTATACTTCATACAATAACAGCTAAACCACAGCTACTCAAAATGTGGCTTGCATGATTTTCAAAAGAATGTTTTGCATTTTTATTCTATGTCTTTAACAGAAAATATGGGCAATGAATTGTATATTGATAAATAATCCTCTATGTGCACCATGTCTTTGCACAACAATTATACTGAACACAGCAATGCAGGTTCAGAATATTGCTAGGCACAGAGAAGGTACCACAGTGCAATGACTCAGCCTAACTGGCACGTCTTTTATTACAGACTCGGAGTACAAAGAAAGAAGACCACCTGAAGTCCCTCCCCTTCAGGGGTGCAAAGCTGGCCCCATCCCATACCTTATCCTGGGTCCCGCAGTGGTTGTCTGCACCACTGCTTGAGCCCCCTGAGTGTGTGACACACTATGACGCAGGATTAAAAATGAACAAATCCACTAAGGCTCTGGTCAGGGATAGGAATGTTAAAAACCATGTATTTTTCTAAACGTGTAACCACTTAATTTTTTTAAGCCGGCTCCCTGCGAGCACCAGCTCCCCCCTGCCCCCTTCTGCACTGCTGCCTCTGTATCAGAGGCAGTAGCGTGGCAGGGCAGCAGCTCCGTGGGAACCAGTACACGTGGGAAGCTGGCTCCCTGTTGAGCACAGGCTCCAGCCCTCCCTCTCCCCCGCCTCCCGCTGCCGCTGTGGGAGGAGGGGCATGCACAGGAAGCCAGCTTAAAAGCCAGTTCCCCATGTGCACTGACTCTTGCCCCCAACCCCCTGCTATCTCTGATACAGAGGCAGTGGGGGGAGAGGTGTGTAACCATGCAGGTTAACGATGAGCTCAGGCTTATTGGTTAAGTGTGTACACAAGTACACGCTAACAGCCCTAGTCAGGGAGATAAATCACTCTATCTTTACTAGTTCTAGTTTTATATAACTTTCATTTGAATATTATTTCCTGTTTTTTAGAACTCTAGCTCCTTCCCCTTTAATAAAATTCAGCAAGAGTTTAGATAAACATTCACATTACTTAAGAACTGTGATGGGCTTGAGACGGGTCTATAAAAAAAAAGTCATGCAGCAGGCCCTCCTTAACACAGAATCCTTCATAGTATTATAAGCATTTCTGCATTCTGCCGTCTTTCAACTTCATATATGCATGCAAGTGCTGTAGAGGACCACTTAAACTGGGAGAGCCATGCTGCCTCCACCCTCCAGCTGTACAGCAGCTGTCCCTCAGCTTGACCTTCTTCTCTCATGGCATTCCCCACCAGTGGCCTGACACATACCCCAGGCTCATGAGTCCCTGTATCCATCCTCTGCCAGGAGCCCCTGCCTTCTCCACCCACACTCTTTATCTTAGCACTCCTGGCTGGAAAGTCTTGCCCTCTGGCCATAGGGCTGTCCCACTTCCCACTGGATCCCCACCTTATCAGCTTTCAACATCAGTTTTGCTTTTTCAAACCTGGGGCTGAAGCATTTGCAGTTTTTATTATGATCAGATGGTCTCAGGAGAGCTTAAACCAGGCACATTTAATGGTTTTGGATCACTCCGCGTAACCCTACCAAAACGAAAACACATTTGGAAACTTATGCCAATTGTAAGAAGACTGAAGCCAAATTTGTCAAACCAAGGGATCAAATTTAGGCATTTTTGTATTCCTATTCCGGCACCTAAAACAATGGCTTGATTCTCAAAGAGGCAGTTTGGTTGCAAGACCCAATAACTTCAGTGGGATGTGAGAAAAGTCAAGCTATTGATACTCAGAAGTCTGAAATATTGATTTCAGAACCTGATTTTAGGCCCCTGAGGTTTGAAGCCAGGATTTTTATCTACCTCCGCTGGAAGGGTATTTCCTTGAAGTCTGGTTCAAATGGGTTCTGAATATGTGAACACTGTAAAGAGATGCTCTCTGTACCTTTCCTATTTGTGTTAGTCTGTAGGAAATAGCAAGGACTTTAATTAGTCATTTAGACCCCTCCCCCCCCAGATTCTACATTCAAGTCTTTAAAAATGTATAGCTCAACTGTCTCAGCAGCTGTTTGTGTCATATATTTTTCATTTCTTGCAATTGCTTTTCCCATTGAGAGGTATTGGCTTCAGAGCAGCCTACGCACAGCCATCCATTCTCCCTGGTTCAGTCACAGTGCATGGAGTGCACTGAAGTGGAAGTAACTTCGGAAACCATCAGAGCTGCTCATGCTATACTACAAGTCAAACACAGATGAAAAAGAGCTGAGAACTTGGAACCTGTTAATTTTTGAAGTTCTCGGTCACAAATTCAGATCCTTAGCTGGGTGTAGCTGCTGGCAGTTCAAGCAGGATGCTTAGCTAGTCTCTGCAGGAAGTGTATTGGAATAAAAGGAGGTTGTGTGTAAAAATGATCACCTCGGTCAGAATAATGGGAAATGGACCCAGCTTCAGTCACTTCCCACAGACAAATGGAAAGTGACATTCTTTAAATGTCAGGGTCCCCGTGCTGGGTAGAACTTGTCACATCTCATCAGCTAGGACACACAGAGAACTTGGCAGTTTCATATGTTTTAGCACAGTTTCTTCACAAGGTTTTTTTTTTTTTTTTTTTCAAAAATCACAAAAAGGGAGGCAGGAAAACTGCTGGGGGTTGTGGTGGGAATGGAAAAGCACAAAATTCTAAGTGTCTGTGCCGTTTCCTTTCTCTATATCTTTCACACTGTCCCGTGAGCAAAGCCAAATTCTAAATGGCTGATTTTAAAGCAAAATTGCAGGCAGTAGTTAAAATACCTAAGGGCCCAATCCTGAAGGCAGACAATGTTGATGGAACTCAGTCTACACTGTTGCCAACTCGTGATTTTATTGCAAATCTCAAGACATTTGACCTTTTTCTTCAAGCCCCAGTTCTTTCAGTCATGACGAACTGAAAATCTCAAATCTGTCTGTCTGAGAAACCAAAAACATGTTCTGTCCCTGTGATTGCACACACCAAACAAGAAAGGTTTAAAAAACAAAAGCTAGAAAATGTGAACCATAAATGCTCAAAGAGAAACCAAAGAAAAAGATATTGGGGTATTATTTATAACCTCATGAATTTTAAACCAATCTCATACTTAGCTACAACTCTGAATGTTAAATAATGTGGCTACATATATATTTGAATAATTCAATTGCAGCCAAAAATATAGCTGAGGATACAGATTAGAAAGTCTGGGATTGTTTATATCTGAGCCTTTGATTCTGATTCTCTCACATTTTTGTATTAGTTCCCCCACCTCTCTCCATAAATGTGAACAGCACATGTTCCCTTCACTGGGATGTGCCACTGCCTATGATGTTTGGTTGACAGACTTGTTAGTCAATTTCTCGCTCTCTCATGATATAATTGTGCTTAGTGAACTACCTGGGGTGAGTCTAGACTGGCAAGATTTTGCGCAAAAGCGACTGCTTTTGCGCAAAAACTTGCCAGCTGTCTACACTGGCCGCTTGAATTTGTGCAAGAGCACTGACTTTGTACTGTACAAAATCAGTGCTTATTGCGCAAATACTATGATGCTCCCGCTCAGGGATAAGCCCTCTTGCACAAGAATACTTGCGCAAGAGGGCCAGTGTAGACAGGGAGGAATTTTTTGCGTAAGAAAGCCCCGATGCGCAAAATGGCGATCGGGGCTTTCTTGTGCAAAATCGCATCTAGACTGGCCACGGATGCTTTTGCGCAAAAGCACTTTTTGCGCAAAGGCACCTGTGCCAATCTAGATGCTCTTTTGCGGAAATACTTTTAACGGAAAAACTTTTCCGTTAAAAGCATTTCCGCAAAATCATGCCAGTCTAGACACAGCCCAAGAGTGCCATGAGACCTTCTTTAAAACATAACTCTTATAATAATTTATATTCCAGAGATTTAAAAAGAATCCCAGTTTATACTTAAACTTATTCATTAGAAAAATGGAGACAGAAGCCCAGCAGCAGAGTGGGGGCTATCCTGTTTATTGCGTCGAGTGTAACATGTATGATTACCTGCCCTGTGAGCGGGTGGCATATGTGTGCACCGTTGCAAGGAGCTCCTGACCCTCAGAGACCGAGTTCGGGCTTTGGAGGCCAGGGTGGCTGAACTGGAGGAGCTAAGGGAGGTAGAGATATGTTGATGAGACTTTCCGGGACACTGTAGTACTGTCCCACCTCCAGTCTGAGAGCCCCAGTGCTCTTAAGGAGGATGAAAGTCTCAAGGGAACAGAGCATTCAATGGGAGCAGAGGGAAACCATCCCGTAGTTGGGACCCTCCTTCCAGAGGATGTTGCGGTATCCTCTCTCACTGAGGATACCTGTGAGGGGAAGGGAATGCCAGTTAGGAAGAGGCAGGTGTTAGTAGTGGGTGATTTGATCATTAGAAACATAGACAGTTGGGTTTGTGATGACCGGGAGAACCGTATGGTCACTTGCCTGCCTGGTGCGAAGGTTGCGGATCTCTCGAGGCATCTAGATAGACTTATGTGTAGTGCTGGGGAGGAGCCGGTGGTCGTGGTACATGTAGGTACCAATGACGTAGGGAAGGGTAGGAGAGATGTCCTGGAGGCCAAATTTAGGCTGCTAGGAAAGAGACTGAAATCCAGGACCTCTATGGTGGCATTCTCGGAAATGCTTCCAGTTCCACGCGCAGGGCCAGGTAGGCAGGCAGAGATTCAGAATCTCAATGTGGATGAGACGATGGTGTAGGAAGAGGGGTTTGGATTTATTAGGAACTGGGGACACTTTTGGGAGAGGAGCCTATACAGGAAGGATGGGCTCCACCTAAACCAGTGGAACCAGACTGCTGACTCTAAACATTAAAAGGCCGTAGAGCAGTTTTTAAACTGAGAGATGGGGAAAGCCGATTGGTGTGGAGATGCATGTAAATCGGAGGAGACTTCTCTTAGAGGAGAATCCATTGATAGAGATTCTCTAAGCTGTAGTCAGAAAGAGAGGAAGGAGAGGGCAAACCATGGGCCAGAGCAGACAAACAACCACGTACAAAGGAATCCAATGCATCAGGAAGGGCAGACAAATAAGCAGTGGCAAATTTTTAAAGTGCTTCTACACAAATGCTAGGAGTCTGACTAATAAAATGGGTGAACTAGAGTACCTAGTATTAAATGAGGAGATTGACATAATAGGCATCACTGAAACCTGGTGGAATGAGGAAAATCTGTGGGACACAATCATACCGGGATATAAAATATATCGAAAGGATAGAGCAGGCCGGGTGGGTGGCGGAATGGCACTGTATGTGAAAGATAATGTAGAATCAAATGAAATAAAAATATTAAGTGAATCAACATGTTCAATAGAATCGCTATGGATAGTAATTCCATGCTCCAGTAATAAGAAATTAGCAGTAGGGATATATTACCGACCACCTGACCAGGACAGCGATACTGACATTGAAATGCTGAGGGAGATTAGAGAGGCTACCAAAATAAAGAACTCTATAATAATGGGGGATTTTAATTACCCCCATATTGACTGGATACATGTCACCTCAGGAAGAGAAGCGGAGATAAAATTTCTCAATGGCTTAAATGACTGCTTCTTGGAGCAGCTGGTGCAGGAACCCACAAGGGAGAGTCAATTCTCGATTTAGTCCTGAGTGGAGCGCAGGATCAGGTCCAGGAAATAACTGTTACAGGACCGCTTGGGAATAGTGACCATAATATAATAACATTCAACATTCCTGTGGTGGGAAGAACACCTCAGCAGTTCAGCACCCTGGCATTTAATTTCAAAAAGGGGAATTACACAAAAATGAGGAGGTTAGTTAAACAGAAATTAAAAGGCACAGTAACTAGAGCCAAATCCCTGCAAACTGCATGGAAACTTTTTAAAGACACCATAACAGAGGCCCAACTTAAATGTATACCCCAAATTAAAAAACATAGCAAGAGACCTAAAAAGAGTCACGTGGCTTAACCACCATGTAAAAGAAGCAGTGAGGGACAAAAGGCATCTTTTAAGAAGTGGAAGTCCAATCCTAGTGAGATAAATAGAAAGGAACATAAACACTGTCAAATCAAGTGTAAAAATGTAATAAGAAAAGCAAAAAGATTTTGAGGAACAGCTAGCCAAAAACTCAAAAAGAAATAACAAAATGTTTTTTAAGTACATTAGAAGCAGGAAGCCTGCTAAAAAACCTGTGGGTCCCCTAGATGATCGAACTATAAAAGGCGCAATCAAGGACGATAAAGCCATTGCAGAGAAACTAAATGATTTCTTTGCTTCAGTCTTCACGGCTGAGGACATTGGAGAGATTCCCAAATCTGCACCGTCCTTTGTGGGTAATGAATCTGAGGAACTGTCCTGGATTGAAGTGTCATTAGAGGAGGTTTTGGAACAAATAGAAAAACTTAATGTTAACAAATCTCCGGGACCGGATGGCATTCATCCAAGGGTTCTAAAAGAACTCAAATGGGAAATTGCTGAACTGTTATCTGTGGTTTGTAACCTATCCCTTAAATCGGCTTCCGTACCTAATGACTGGAAGGTAGCCAACGTGACACCAATATTTAAAAAGGGCTCTAAAGGCGATCCGGGCAATTACAGACCGGTAAGTCCAACTTCAGTACTGGGCAAATTAGTCGAAACAATAGTAAAGAATAAAATTGTGAAGCATGTAGAAGAACATAATTTGTTGGACAAAAGTCAACATGTTTCTGTAAAGGGAAATCCTGTCTTACTAACCTATTAGAGTTCTTTGAAGGGGTTAACAAACATGCGGACAAGGGGGATCCAGTAGATATAGTATACTTAGATTTTCAGAAAGCCTTTGACAGGGTCCCTCACCAAAGGCTCTTGTGTAAATTACATGGCCATGGGATAAGAGGAAGGTCCTTTCTTGGATTGAGAACTGGTTAAAAGACAGGAAACAAAGGGTAGGAATAAATGGTAAATTTTCAGAATGGAGAGGGGTAACTAGTGGTGTCCCCCAAGGGTCAGTCCTGGGACCAATCCTGTTCAACTTATTCATAAATGATCTGGAGAAAGTGGTAAACAGTGAGGTGGTAAAGTTTGCAGATGATACCAAACTGTTTAGGATAGTCAAGACAGAAGCAGATTGTGAGGGACTCCAAGAAGATCTCACCAAACTGAGTGATTGGGCAACAAAATGGCAAATGAAATTTAATGTGGATAAGTGTAAAGTAATGCACATCGGGAAAAATAAACCCAACTGTACGTACAGTATGATGGGGGCTAATTTGGCTACGACAAATCAGGAAAGAGATCTTGGAGTTATCGTGGACAGTTCTCTGAAAACTTCCACACAGTGTGCAGCGGCAGTCAAAAAGGCAAATAGGATGCTAGGAATTATTAAGAAAGGGATAGAAAATAAGACACAGAATATCTTACTGCCCCTGTATAAAACTATGGTATGCTCACATCTTGAATACTGTGTACAGATGTGGTCTCCTCACCTCAAAAAAGATATTTTGGCCTTGGAAAGGGTTCAGAAAAGGGCAACTAAAATGATTAGGGGTTTGGAACGGGCCCCATATGAGGAGAGGTTAAAGCGACTGGGACTTTTCAGTTTAGAAAAGAGGAGACTGAGGAGGGATATGACAGAGGTATATAAAATCATGAGTGGTGTGGAGAGGGCCGATAAAGAAAAGTTATTTATTAGTTCCCTAAATAGAAGAACTAGAGGACACCAAATGAAATTAATGGGTAGCAGGTTTAAAACTAATAAAAGAAAGGTCTTCTTCACACAGCGTGTAGTCAGCCTGTGGAACTCCTTGCCAGAGGAGGCTGTGAAGGCTAGGACTATAATAGAGTTTAAGAGAAGCTAGATAATTTCATGGAGGTTAGGTCCATAAAGGCTATTAGCCAGGGGATAAAATGGTGTCCTTGGCCTCTGTTTGTCAGAGGCTGGAGAGGGATGGCAGGAGACAAATCGCTTGATCATTGTCTTCGGTCCACCTTCTCTGGGGCACCTGGTGCTGGCCACTGTCGGCAGACAGGATACTGGGCTAGATGGACCTTTGGTCTGACCCAGCACGGCCATTCTTATGTTCTTATGAGAACAAGGGAACCTCTGAGTGAAAATACTGACAGGCCACATCTCCACTTACCAGAGGATAGATATTCTGGTGATCAATCGTCTGGGGTTCGAGCTAGTAAAGACAAGCTAAATCAAATGCTGAGGGCACTCCTGTAGGCACCGGTACTCATAGACTTTAAGGTCAGAAGGGACCACCATGATCATCTAGTCTGACCCCCTGCACAATGCAGGCCACAGAATCTCACCCACCCACTCCCAGAATAATCCTCTCAGCTATATCTCAGATATTGAAGTCCTCAAACGGTGGTTTAAAGACCCCAAGATACAGAGAATCCTCCAGCAAGTGATCCGTGCCCCATGCTACAGAGGAAGGTGAAAAACCTCCAGGGCCTCTGCCAATCTAACCTGGAGGAAAATTCCTTCCCGACCCCAAATATGGCAATCTGCTGAACCCTGAGTAAGTGGGCAGGACTCACCAGCCAGACACCCAGGAAAAAGTTCTCAATAGTAACTCCTATCATTGGCCTATTTACCACTGATAGTGAAAGGTCAATTAGTTGCCAAGATCATGTTACCTCATCAAACCATCCCCTTCATAAACCCATCTAGCTTAATTTTGAAGCCAGATAGGTCTTTTGCCCCCACTACTTCCCTTGGAAGGCTGTTCCAGAACTTCACTCCTCTAATGGTTAGAAACCTTCGTCTAATTTCGAGTCTAAACTTCCTGGTAGCCAGTTTATATCTATTTGTTCTTGTGTCCACATTGTTACTGAGCTTAAATAATTCCTCCTTGCTGTCACGAGTAGTAAGGGAAGTCGATGGGAGCATTTCTCCTGTCAACCTCCCGCTGTGGAGATGGCGCCAAGGTTGGCAAAAGTTACACAGCTGGAGTTGCATACCTTAAGGTGAATTGGCAGTGTCATATCTTGAAATGCAAAGGGCAGAGAGAAGTTCCAAGACAATGTTCTCTTTAAAAGAATGCATGTAGATTGTAAGCTCTTTTGGGGGCTGGAACTGCCTTTTTGTGGTGATTGTACGCTAGCGCAATTGATCTTGATATCTGCCTGGAGACCTTGGGCACTACCGATATACAAATATTAATTATCATGGTGTGGAATTTGACTTTTACCTGGTATCTGTGATATTTTCTATTTCAAATATAAGAAATATATTATCACCATGCTTTTGACCCAGTATATGTGCCAAGAAGCAGCCGTTGTAGTGGCAGGCCATTGTAATACTGCAGGGTAACTGGGCCTCATCTCCAGTTTTGCAAGTTTACTCGGCCATTGATATGAACCAAGGTTAGAAAGCAAGACACACAGAGTACCTTCAGGAGGAAAAAGAGAATTTTCATCACAGTTTTTCCTTACGTGACATCCACAAAAGGGTTAATCAGCTAAGCAAGCATGTCCTGCCCTCAGGAGAAATGTTCTAGATGACACATTGAAACTCAGGAACTAGGCCGCTCCAGAATCCACCCCACCTTCCTACCTTCAGAGGGTCTCTTATCCTGTGTTGGCTGTCTGGCCTCTAGCAGGGTGGGCAGAGGCGGGGCGGGACTTATCCCCATCCTGTCAAAAATGTCCCCTACAACCAAGTCACTTAGGTCTAATTGTTCAAAAAGGTGTGTGGTTTTTGGACGCATCAGTGTTTAAATGCCCAACGTGAGGCATTTTAATCCTGTTTTGAGAGGGACTGAGTCCTCACAGTTTCCATTTACTACAGTTAGTTACTGAATTGGAGTTGGCAACTCTGAAAATGTGATGACTGGTTTAGTTGCCTAAATTCAGGCGCCTCATTTCATGCATCCAATTTTGAGAATGCCAGTCACTATTTTATTCTTATAAAATTCTATTGCATACCCGGCCTTCAGACCAGAAACCTGTGCACAAACTAGAGTAATTCACTTTACATGGTAGTATTTGCTGGGTAGAGATGC
Organism: Rafetus swinhoei; assembly: GCA_019425775.1. Lineage (NCBI taxonomy): Eukaryota > Metazoa > Chordata > Testudines > Trionychidae > Rafetus > Rafetus swinhoei. The sequence continues at coordinate 159,296,558 of CM033424.1, forward strand.
CCTCAATCAGGTTAGCTGTCTGAACAATATTGAGGGTTTTTTCAAAAGGTGTTGCTGACTCTTTAAGAGTGTAAGGTGGGTGCAGGAAGGTGGTTCAAGTTTTGTCTCACTAACCATGAAGTACATTGATGCCAGGGTGTAGGTTCCAGCTAGCCTTTAATATTAACCTGCACAGTAATATTACATCATTATTTAAACACTGCCTACACAAGATTTCATAGAGCTAAACTGTTCTTGCCAGAAGCATTGCTATTTTTTCTTGTTGTTGTTTGTTGTTGCCCGAGGGTGCATTATGGCAAATAAGTAACAATTGTGCATCCAGACCTCAGACTCTACACCCAGGACTTGGCTTTAGAAATTATCGTTACAGCCTGCAAGGAAGAATGACTAAAAATAGCAAGGAGGGATAATAAGGTAGACAATATGGCCCAAATCCTGCAATGAGCTGTGTGCAAGCACAGGGATCCAGTCACATAGGATCAGGGCCTATATTCACACACAAAAATAGCTTTGACTAACCAAAGCAGGCAGCCTGGGACATTCTCTTAAGTTGCTAAATGTCATTATAAAAACCAGAGCTCTACCATGGACTTGCTGTGTGATCTTCAACAAGTCACTTCATTTCTCTTTAAATCTGTTTCCTCTCCTATCATCTGCCTTGTCTATTTAGACCAGTGGTCCCCAACCTTTGGGGGCTGCCAGGTGCCCGGGGCCGCGCATGCGCCATGTGCCTGGGGCGGGGGCTGCGTTTGCGCCGCGCGCCTGGGGCACAAGAATGGCTTGGGCCAGCCCTGGTCACTTGGCGGGTGCATATAAATGCCCTGGCGGGTGCCATGGCACCCACGGGCACTGCATTGGGGACCACTGATTTAGACAATAACTCTTCAGGGAAGGGAGCATCCCTCTCTCACTATATGGATTTATCTAGTCAGGAAGACCTGTAGCCTTGCCAGGCCCTTGAACAAGGTATGTGTGGGGGGGTCGGGGGTTACTTCCATGTTCCTGGAATGGAGGTGGAGCTCAGGCAGAAGGAGCAGGGCTGAAGACAAGCTGTTCCCTGGAGTGTACCGTGCCCCCCGCCTCAGGCAGTCCTGAGAGCCAGCTGCTGCTGCGGCACTAGCAGCCGGAAATCATGGGTCCTTTCAAATCACCGGGCCTGGGGGCAGTTGACCCTTTGATCTGCTCCCTACAATGGGCCTGTGTATAATGTCTAGCACAGTAGGCTCCCATTTGCAATGGGGACCTTTAGCATCTAAAATTTTATTTACACACACACACACACACACACACACACACACACCGTCTCTGTCTCAGGGGGCTGCATTCCCTGCTCACTATGCTTGCCAAGCCCCCTCTCTGTGGCGGGACTCAGTGTCCCCAGTCTGACACAGTACTCCTTGGCCATCACGGTCATGTTGAAGGTGGTGTGCATGAACTCAGGCATGCAGCACTGTGGCCGCCCCCTTGCCTCGGCCGGGCACTGGATGGGGCTGGCGCGGCGCATGGGGTAGGGAGTGTCGCAGGAACAGAGCAAGCATGGGATGGGCCTGGCAGGATGTAGCAAGTGGGAGGAGTTGCAGGGCCCAGGCACAGGGAGGAGCAGGGGACAAAGCAGTCGGGGGATGCTGCAGGGGCCTGGCAGGTGAAGGGCAGAGGGTCCTTCCTATACCTGACCCCTGCAGTGCCCACCTGCCTGCTGTGCCCCAACAATCTCTCCTCCTCCCCGGTGCCTGCACTGACTCCCCCCCCACCCGGTCCCTGCAGTGACTCCCCCACCTCACCCACTGTGCTTTGCCAGCCCCTCGCTGTGCCTACCCCTGCAGTGCCTCCCACCCACTGTGCCCTCTTTTTCTCCCTGTACCCACCCAGTCCCTGCAGAACACATGGCCCAGTGCACCCTGATAACCTCTCCCTGTGCCAAGCCCATTCAGTGCTCCCTGCCCGCATCTCTCCATGTCCAGCTCCTGCAGCGTCCCCTGACAGCTCTGTTCCCTGCCCCTCCCCATCCTTGGGTCCTGGAGTACCCCCCATTTGCTGCATCCTGCCAGCCTCACCCTGTGCCCGCTCAGTCTCTGCTACACCCTCTACCCTCAACCCCTCCCTAGCTCAGCAACATGGCCGCTGGGGAAGGCTGAGCCAAGGCCACGGCATGCCAGCCCTGGCTCCCCCCACAGCCACTCGGGAAGGCTGGGTAGAGGCCATGGCATGGCAGTCTTGGCTCTCCCTGTGGCTGCTGGGGAAGGCTGGGCTGGGCTGGGAGTGGGTTGGGCTTAGCTCCAGCGATGGGGCCTCAGGTGGAAGGAGTGGGGCTGGAGTTTGCCTTCCCCAGCTGGGTTTTCAACCACCCATACCTACCTTCCCCCACCACCTGTGGATGCTGATGACGTGATGATGTCATTCTGTCATCTTGCAGGAATTTTTTTTATATATATAGAAAGAGATATCCAGCTCCTGCTCATTGTTAGTATAAATCCACCTTAGGGAAGGGGTGTCTTCTAGATATTCTATTTAATTAAGTTTTGATTTGTAAACCAGCAAGGGGCACCTATCTGATGCTCTAGACTCATCTGATAAAAACCAGCCAGCAGCAACCCCCAAAACTGTACAGCACAAAGAAAACAAATTCCCCAGCCTCACTAAATATCACCCTTCAAACAGCATTTTCCTCCTTGAAAGCTCCTTTAAAAAGATGACCCTTGTAGCATGCCCTGAAATTCAGCGAGGGTGGGCTATTTTGTGTCAAGGGAGGCAAGCACAGTGAAGGACAAGCATGGAAAGCACCCTGCAGGCATCTCCCTGTTGTTTAGAATTAGAGGGATTCAGGTTGAGTGCCTTCACACCTTTCAGCTGTGGCACTTGGGCACCAAGGAACCGGAGCAGAGGATGTTTTTCTGAAAAAAACTCTGTAGTGTAGAGATGGCCTGGGGCTGACCAGAAAACACAGAACCTGGCACCATCTGTGACACCTAAAAAGCATATCCTGGATAGGAATTTTAGACTCTGAACCTTTCTCTACCATGAGGCGTTATGGTTCTCAATTTTGCACAGTTAGACTGCCCACCTGGAGAATATAGATAAAAAATCCATTATTCCATAGACTATCAATGTTTCCCTTTCTACAGTGTACCTCTCATCTATCTGGACTGCTTTCACTCCACCTGTCCCAGTTTGTGTCCTATTCTAGTGATTCCATAGCAGAGTGGGGATAAATGGGAGCCAGAACTAGGCCAGACTCTGCTGGTGAAACTCTCTTTCCCTTTCTGTCAATATCCTTCTAACCATCTTTTCCCTTAACGCTAATGGATGGTTACCATCCAGGGCTATTATTCTCTGACCTTTGAAATGACCCTTTCTCAGCAACACCTCTAAGGATGTACAAAGATCACTGAACTGTGAGCAGCCGTGCAATTGCTAATCTGGAGCAAGTACCCCATGTGCCAACAACAGATGGCAATTTCCAACAAGCCGAAGGTTGCTGTTTTGTTGGGGGGAGGGTTCTCTTACATGTGTGCAGCTCTTTCTCTTGCTACTCAACTGAGAAAAATTCCCTTCACCCATCTCCTTTCTTGCCATCAGGACACATTCCCAATCACTAATCCCGAATCACATTCAATTTGTATGCCAGGCTAGTACCGCTCCCTTGTTCTTTTACCAAGCTACTACTGGCTGTTGCATTTTCTGTGCTCTAGTGAGAAACATGCAGTAAACCTTGTTTATGGGTAATCTACTCAACTCTATATTCAATCCCAGCCTAATTGGTGGCAATCTTCAATTTCCTGTAGTTTTCATGTGCTTAATAACATTTTATATAATCATATTTAAATACTTGATTTTGCTTGTGGAGCTGTGTTTGGTAGCATCTGATCTTGTGCAGAGGCCCTGATCCTGCACATTCAAGCAAAAGTCTCAATTGAATAAGGTAAGGCGAGTCTATTGGAGGGTTTTTTTCTGGGTAAGCCTCCTGATGGGCTGTTCTCTAGCATACAGAAGAAAAGCCTTCATCATTTGGGAATTATACGTGCATCATGTCTTTGGGTGGGATTTCAATAGCCCTCACCATTGACTTAATTCTCTTCCCATTGAAGTCAATGAGAATTTTACCACTGACTTGAGTGGAAAGAGACCAGTGCTGAAAATTGTTGAAAGTCTCACTAAAAAATAGTGTTTAGATACAATGTCCAGTTATTTTCTCCCTCAAACTTACTCAGTTTAAATACTAAAAGATTTTTCTAACTATCAGCACTGCAACTTGGCATGTCAAAAATCAAGCGGTACCCTTCTATGAATCCAAAATCATTTTAAAAAGATCGAAGAGTAAGAACTGAGGTGGTTACTTGCTTTTGACAGTATTAACAGCTGGGAATACATTTGAATCAGTAAACAAAGCAGATGTGAGTTGATCATGATAGATGTGTGTAACCCACTGGTAGGGGTTGGTTGCATGTCTCTACCTGTTTTTATGCTGTGCCTTTAGGGGAGTGCAGTGAATTTCAGTATGGTACTCAAGAAAAGTACTTAATCACTAACTCTGAGTGGAGATTAAATGCAGTGAACAGATACACTGCTGCTGCCCTTCTTGTAAGTTTTTCTGCCTGGCCCACATATTTCAGCCCTCTTCTAGCAGGGCCCACTCTAGATCTCAGATGGAAAATCATTTTTCATCTCTCTTCAGTCCTTTGCCTTTCTGTTGGAACTGATTGCTCAGTCAATAATTAGTGCAAAATGGAATGGCTGTTTGTGTGATATAAACAGCTGTCAGCTGGCAATGGGGATCCCCTCCAGCTCATTTCACATAGGGCATTGAAAAAATCTTGTGGTGAAACTTGATACAATCTTGTTGAAATGGGATCTAGTGTCCTAAGATAAATGATTGCATAAGCACATATTTAAAAACAACTGTGTTTTATAATGAACAGTCTGCTACATGGCAAAAAAAATTGGATAGTGTGCAGATTTTCTCTTTATTGACAGCTCTGTAATCTTTTGGAAGTATGAATGTGCCAGTAGTTTACAACAGAATAGAAAGATCACTCATAAAAGTTCTAGAAAGAGAAGGTGAGTAATGTAATATCTTTTATTGGACCACATTCAGTTTGGTGAGAAAGAGAGAAACTTTTGAGCTATACAGAGATCTTCAGTTCTGGAAAATGTCCTTGACATGTTTCTGAAACAATTTGCTCCATCTTGTGTTTGGCTGTGACACTGAGTACATTTCCCACACATTAAGATCTCTGTGTAAGCTCAATTCTCTGGCCAGCAGAAGTTGATCCACTCAAATATATTACCTCACCTACCATGTCTCTCTGTATAGGGACCAATACTACATACCACCATAAAAGTTCTGTCATATAAAGCAGGGCTACAGAAGACACATTTTTCTTTGCAATTGTTTTTTTCTCTTCAGTGCAGGATTATTCTCTTATAAGACCTTTTCTCCTGCATGCATTTCTGATGCTTTACATTTGGCAAAATCAAGCAGCTGGAAATCTAAAGAGGCCATTTTGCAATGGACTACTGCTTGCTTCAAACTCCTTCCTTATTAGCTTGTAGGTGGTGTTATCCTCGGATATGTTTTCTATTATTCCTAAAGATATATGAAGCATGATTGTAGTTCTCAGTCTAGGGATGTAAAATGTTGTGTTTTTTTTCTAAACACTGGTCCACCTCCTTGGTCCACACTACATCACATCTTTGGTTTGGAAAGTCTAGAAAGTATTAGTGCTATTCCTCCAAAATGTTCTTTGCTCTCATAGCTCTTGGGATTTTGAGCCTTTAAATCACAGCAGGGTTCTAGCTGTGGACCCTGCTTCTTCTGTTAAAATGTTAAAAATACTGTGTTTGGTTCATAAATGGGTTGTATGAAAGACCAGAGGTACTACAATTGCTATATGAATAGGGGTGGCATTTTAAGGATAGCTCTTGGAGAAAATTGTGTGATGAATGTGATTATGATCAGTTAGGGTTAGTGGTCATGGAGTTTTCTTATGGGAGCAGAGCTAAGGCTGTACAAGTGCTGATGACTAAGACTATCCCAGTTGAATGGTCTCTATGTGAATGTATGTACTCTCCTATGTAAAATATGCAGAAGTGACAGGATGTCAACATGTCCTGTTAGAACATGTAGGTTTTGCTTTTAGATTCCCCTCTCCTTTCTGCATGGAATAAATAATTTTAAGTTCAGTTAAATAGGAAATAAATCACTTACTATTAAAACAGAGAATTTAAAGACTTGTATTCTGCTATTCCACAGCAGAAAGGAGAATTTATTGCATTCTAGATGTAGCAAATGTGTCTTGAAATAGTGTAAAATTGTCCCTCATTGTCCTGAGTTATAAAGCCATATATGGAATGAAGCACTTTTAGCTTTATTTCTTAATAGGAAGAGCTACAGACAATTCTTTAAGGGTATTTAGAGCTTAATAGTTTCAACTCTCATAAAACTGGGAAATTCCAGATTTAAAGTCATCTCTTTTTGGATGGGTCATTCTATTTGCAGAATATTATACTTTTTTAAAGCATGACTGCTGGCTTCAGTGTGGCACTGTGTTTTCCTCAGTAAAGATTTGCAGGAAGAAACCTTAAATCCAGGAAAATGTATGGGGACTAATTCTTGTTCCTTTGAAGTCAATAACATTTTGCCATTGGATTCAATGGAAACAGGATCTAGCCCCCACTGTGCAATGTAATACTTCCTAATTTGCCTTCCAGTGCAGATAAGATGCATGAGTTCCATAAATATGCCCCAAGCTGATTGATCTGGCTGTTTCATGAAATACTCTGTCAAAGAGCAAGATTCTTGTTTTAAGCAGTGTTTTTAGGCATAGAACATGGTATATCATATAAAAATGCTGCATCGGTACAGGATGAACCTCTCTAGTCCAGCACCTTCAGGACTTGATGGGTCCCAAATCAGAGAATTTGCTGAACCACGGGAGGTCAATATTGTAGTGAGTTGGTCTCTCTTTATTTTTATTTCACTGAGTTGAATAAACAGAACAATGCTTGCTTTGCTGCTTAGTAATGTCTGACTGTACTGATACATCCTATATAAGCTTTGGCTAGGCATGGGCTTATCAGCAGCTGTCTTAATAACAAAGTGTTAGTATTGTTACACTATCTTACTGTAGTGGCACGAGGAAATAAGTAGATAAAGCATAACAAACATGCTTATACTTTGTGGCATTACCAACATTTCTTTTGCTTGCTGGGCTCTTAGAAGACATTTAGGGGTAAATTAGAGCTAAATAACAGCACAGAACACTGAGAGCCAGGACTAGTGCCTGTAAACAAATTTTATGGGACTGCAGGAAATTTGGTCACACTCATGAGAAGTGGACATCCAGCTAACTAAAATAATGCCAGACCCCGGATGTTTCTGGATCTAGAGAGTGCTGGACTAGAGAGTTTTAACCTATAATTTTAAATAGCAAACAGAGTGGTGAAAAATACAGCACATCTTATGTGGTGGTAACAGATTTGAAAAGGATGGCTTTTTCAAAGACTGGCAAAGCTCTTCATGTTTTTGTTTAGTTAAAGTGGATAGTATTTTCCCTCGGTCTTCAATTTACATTTTTTAATACTCAGCTTTATAAAAAAAAGTTAATTTTAGTCTTGAGTTTACATCATGTCTGTTTGACATTCAAGTCAGAATGCAGCTAATACAAAAATGCCTGGGTGTTAATGTAAACATTCACCACTGTAACTGAGGTAACCATCTGAGGAGCAACAGACTGAACTCTCACTTTGTGGCAGCATCTTACTACATGTATTTACAAAGGTATGTAGGTGCCTATTGGGTTTTCCCCCCAACAATGTCTAGATAGGTTAAGTGCCAAACTCCCACTGAAGTCAATAGGAGTTAGGCACCTAACTCACTTAGGTGCTTGTGTAACTCCTATACGGTGCCTAACCACACCTTTAAAATCTAAATTCCTTTGATTATCTGGCCCCAAATGCCTACAATTTAAAAATTAGGGCCTGATTACCCTCTAATTTGTACTGGCACGAGTGAGCCCAAAAATGAACAAGGTTTGGTTTGATTTGGTTTGGTTGTCTGTTTGTTTCTTGTTTTATTGCTTAGTCCAGGGTTCAGCAGTCTTTGGGTCTTGGCCCATCAAGGTAATTCACTGGTGGGCTATGAGACATTTTGCTGATGTTGACCATCCCCAGGCACCATCCCTGCAGCTGCCAGTAGCTGCGGTTCACCATTCCCAGCCAATGGAAGCTACGGGAGGTGGTGGCCAGCAGTTCATGCATCCCACAACACTTCCCACATCTCCTGTTGGCCAGAAACAGTTGTCATAGCCACAGGGAGCTGAGGGGGAACATGCCTATAGACAGTCAACACAAACAAAATGGCTTGCGGTTTCCCCGTGGATTTCTTTGATGGGCCAAAAGTCACAGATTGCCAACCCCTGGCTTAGGCAGTTATGTTTTTGGGAACTAACCTATTAAATGATATTGGGAGCAGCTAGACTGTGAATAATGCTGGTTACATGTCTAGCCTCAGTATAACTCCCTTCCCTGTGAAAGCTCTGAATCGGATGTCATGTCCACAAGTGCCGCCTTCTGGTTGTGTGGTGTTAATTTAGAGAAGGACACTACAGTGATGTAATGAAACTGTCAAGCTTGCATGCACACACTGAATAGTCTTCAGGTAAAAGGAACTCTTCTGTCTTCAGGCCCCAAAACACTGGAGCTGATAGCTAAAAGCTCTTTCAGGCTCAGCTACTATGGGATGATGGAACCAACAACACAAAATCAGGTCTGATTCTGTCCAGGAAAGGGCAAAGGTACATGTACATATGCCCGTGCACTCATAAGCCTTTATATCATTGTCACAGATAAGCAGTATTTCTTATGCTACATCATTATTCCTGCCATGATCCTTTTATGAATAGCATAGGAATATGTGCTGTGTATCATACATGTTGCTACTTAAGTTGCCAACCGCTGAATCTTAAAGTGACACGAATGTATTGATCCCTTTGTCTAATCTTTACTTAAATATAGAAAACCAACCTTTAGTGTAAGATAACTTACAAGTGCCTAATTATAAATAAAACATAAATCATATTTAAACCTGAGGACTTCATCCCATCAGAATCCTGAACTGGATGTTCAGATGGTTGTTTAGGTGCATAAATGCCTCATGAGAATGTCCAAATGAAACACTTTGTTGTCCTCCCACAGTGGCAAACGGAGCCCATGGTATCTAAATGCATGTCACTATTGGTAGGTAGATTTCACTGTACATGGTAGCCCAGGGGGGGGCCTCAGGATAAATACAGCTGATTTCCATGCAGTGGTAATGGTTGTGGCACTAGTGCTGCTGCTGCTGCTGAAGAATTTGTTATTGTTATTTGGAGTGGCACTGCCGTAAGTGGAGCTAGGTAACCTCCACAAGGTTCACAGCAAGTTCAAGGATTTGCTGCAAGGCACTGGAAGTTCCACCGCTGGTCAGAATAATTTACCTAGGCAAGAAAGCGCTTTTCCGTGTTGCTGCTGGCCTTTCCCGAGAAGTAACATCAGTCGATATGTGTGGTGCTTATGCTGCTGGGCTTTATGCAAGAGCATTAAGCTTTCTTTACTGTAGCCATTTTTTCCTCCTACTACAGGGTTATTAGCGGAAATCTGTGGAAGGAAGCACTTGTATAACTAATCATGGAAATGAACCTGTTGGAACTACACACACATCTATACATGCGCTGCATTTGTCAACTGCCAAACTGACGTCTCAAAATCCCCCACCAAAAACTAACAACAGCTTTCTTATTTCCAAGTTGGAGAGCAAATACAGGCCGTAAGATTTTTTTTTTTTATTCAGAGAAAACAATGGATACATATAGACTTTTTCTCCTTTCTCAAGGGACCCGATGTACACCATCCCTTCACTCCTCACCCCGACTCTGCAAAGCTACAATGTACCTCGCAGTGCCCATGAGCTCAGGTAGGCAAGATTCAGTGCTGCCAGCTGGGATGCTAAGCGGCTGAGACGAGAGCGTGTGTCGTCCCTTTGCTGAATGGGTGTTCAGCTATGTGTTGGAAACGCATGTTGACATCTGAAATGCCCTGTGAAGTCTCCTGGGTCAGGGAGCCAACCAATCCCTAGACAGGAAGGATTAGGGGGTGGGGTGGGGAGGGAGGAGGTTGACATCACATTGTTAGCTAGCAGAAGGTGAATCCACTGCTTAATACCACACAGAATGGATTAGGCATTTCACTGGAACGGGGGACTTTCCTTGAGCCCACGAAGTCTGGGCTGCACCTCCTGCCCGGGTCGGGTGGGGGGCGGGCAGCCAAAATGCGAGGTGTTAGTTTTCACTGCTGTAGGAAGACCAGCAACAAAAAACAGCTGGAATGTTCTCTGCCTTTGCTGGAGCACAATCCTAAACAGGTACAATGAAAAGATTCCTTCTCAGCCTCGTCTGCATGGTTTGTTTTCTTAACATAGCAAAAGTGGCTTACGGGATAGATAGCTTTTTTTTTTTTAACAGCAACAAATCATTAGCTTTTGAAAGCTGATTGAACTTATTTTGTTGGAGTCCAGCAGTGCGGCTTTTCCTTTACTTCCTTTGAATTATATATAATAGTCTCTCTCTTGCTTATATCACATCACACATAACCAGATCTTGCAATCTTGCATGCCTAGAGGGAATGATGTGGGCTCCCGCTGTCTATAATAAAGTGACCACTGCATGGAAGATTTAATTCATTTTGTTTTTCTTATGCCAACAACAGCATTGGAGGGGGTGGGGAACGGATGAATGAAAGGAGAAAGGGGCTATGTTTTGCTTTCAGCTAGTAACTGTTTTCTTAGAAGGCAATGTGGCTTGTTAGCAGGATTTTATTGAGAGAATAATGCTGGAGCAGCACTTGAAATCAAGATGCTCATGGAAAGAACTGTTTTACAGGCTGTTTGGCTTTGAATTAGTAAATAAGCATTATAACAGAGTCTCAGCAACAATCTGTGTCTTTTTATCCTCCTTTTTATTCCTAAGGAGAGAATTCAAGAACTGTTACTGGAGTAAAATCTTGGACCAACTTACTTGCATATTTTGTAGGGTATCATGTTTAACAGCCGTTGCTGTAATTCATTTCCTGCAGTTGTTACAATTACTACTAATGCAAGAAAATTCACTATTGCTGAAAGAAAAGACTGTGATAATGATCACATACTAAATATATTCTCTCTGAGTGGATATATTTGTGGGTATGTATGGGTGTGTATATATGTCTGTCTCTATTACATATACACAGAGTCTGTTTATGTGAAAGAGCATTTGAATAGAAACACTTAGAGTAAGTTATCATTACCTAGTGTTAAGATTATGTTGTATTAGATTGATATCCCATCCTTAATTCATAGCATTGTGGGGCATGGGGAGATCAATTGGCATGTAGTAGTTCTGTATCTTGTTTCCTTGTTCTTAATTTTTAAGGGTAACAAATTATAAGCATATTCTGGTTCTGGTCACTCAAAATACTATACATTATAATTACTATAATGTATAGTATTTTGAGTGACCAGAATATGCTGTATAGTATTTTGAGTAACCAGACTATATATTTTTTTTCAGCACTGATGTTGAATACCCATTAGACTGCATTGACTATTTAGAAGTCATGATTTCTAAGAGTATGGTTTCAATATTTTAAAGTATTTTTAAAAATTTCTCATAGCATTGTAAACCTAGGGTCTATAAATAGCGTCATGAGCTTTAGAAATATATATTTTAATGTAAACTAATACTTTTGCTCAGCAGCTGTTTCTGAGCTTTAATAACATTACAGTTTAACGGTAAGAACAAATACAAATAAGTGATTAAAACGTAATATGGAAATATCATTTGACTCACTTTGGTTTTGAAGTGGAAGAGCTCCCTAAAGCATGCATATTCAGTATCAAATTTTAAGGATTTTTATATATGTATTCATGTAATTTTGGATTAATTGACTCAAATGCTGAAACTTTGAAGGCAAAGATTCTGCATAGAGTGGGTTTTTAAATCTATTTAAGTGCTCTCATCCTTATCTAACTTTTAACTAGCTCAAATTTATCTGCTTTCATGGTCATGATATATGATGGTGGCACGTATTGTTTGGCTGAGTTATTTTAACATTTCACTCAGTAACTTCAGTGAATACATATCTGATTTTTCTCGTTACCTGCAAATATATCTAACACATTTGCCATCTTGAATCTTGTGCTATATATCAAAAGTATTCTTTCAACTATGTAAGCTTTTGCATCTTCCAAGGAATAATACACAAGTATATGCCAAACTTATGAAAACAGTTCTTCGGGAATGTCAAAAATGGCATTTGTGGGTTGAGGTAACTCTAGTTACTATTAGTAATACTACTGCAATGCTATATTGTGGTAACTAGGAACCATAGTCATGGACTAGGATCCTAGTGTGTTAAATGCAGTACAAACACAAAGTTATAATACCCACTAAAGTAAGACAGGCAAGAGTTTAATTAATCTCAGCTTTAAATTTTTAAAATGTATAGAATTCTTCAGGTATTTAACAAAACACTATGTGAAAACAAACAAATATTAGAAATAATTCCATTGTATGAAAGAAAAAATGAAACCTTGTACAATGATAGCCTCTGCTGATGTACAGTAACTTTATCTTACTTAAAAACACACACCAGTTGAACTATGTTGTATAGAGCATCTTAGATATCCTATATTTCTGATCACCACCATTATCCATTAGAAGGAAGTGGTCTGATGACTAGAGCACAGGAAGAAGAACTAGGAATTAACTGAGTTTGAATCTTAACTCTGACATTGCTCCTTGGGTGAAATCCTTTTCCCACTGAAATCAGTGGGAGTTCAGCAATTGACTTAAATAGGGTCAAGATTTTAACCTTTCTGTTGCCTGGGTAAGTCACTTAACCTGTCTGTTTCAATTTCCCTTTCTGGGAAATGGGGCTAATCATACATGTCTAAGGGGGTATTTAAAGGGCTAATAATTGTAAAACACTTCAAAGTAGTAACTGATGTGTTCCACTGTCCACATCATTTGATTAATTTCTCTAGAGTTTCTGAAAACTCTTACTCTTTGTTAATCAAAATGAATATTCACGAGGAATACTATACTATAAACTGAAACTTTAATGTGCAGAAAAGAATAGCTGTTACAAGTAATTGATTAAAATTCCAGATCAAGATATTGAACTTTTGAATGCACTTGGTTTTGTGCATGGTAAACTCTCCTTCAGTCAACATAGATAAGCTTCTAAAATACCAATCTCTGAGCCTTATCAAAGTGGTCAACTTTTAGTGCCCTAAAGCAAAATCAGAATACAGTATAGCCCATCTTGTTCCAATACTAAGTTTCTTACAAAGTTCCTAAATTCCACTTAAAGGTTGTCTGTATGTTGACTTTTCCAGTGTCTCTTCTCCGTTCCAGATACTTGATATATTACTTGGTATATTACACACTCTTTCTTTGTGCGTGTTTGTACAGCACTTTGAGTGATGGGTAGCTGGCCAATGCTCAACATACAGTATTCATAAATGATTAGGTAAAGAAAGTGAACTGTAAGGGAGAAATATTTGCAGATGATGCAAAGTTATTCAAGACAGTTAAGTCCAAAGCTGTTGGTGAAGCTTTATGAAGAGATCTCTCTAAACTGAGTGACTAGCCAACAAAACAGCAGGTGAAATTGAATGTTGATAAATGCAAAGTAATGCACAGTAGGAAAAAATAATCCTAGATATACATACACAATGATGGGATTTAAATTAACAATTACCACTCAAGAAAGATCTCAGAATCATTGTAGATAGTTCTCTGAAAACATCTGCTCAATGTACAGTGATAGTCAAATGGCTAATAGAATGTCAGGAACCATTTGGAAAGGGATAAATAATAAAACAGAAAACATCATATATGGAATGCCCATGCCTCGAATATTGCATATAAGTCTGGTTGCCCCATTTCAGAAAAGTATATTAAAATTGAAAATATACAGAGAAGGATAACAAAAATAACTTTAATATGTGGAGAGATTAAAAAGACTTGGACTGTTCAGCTTGGAAAAGTGATGACAAAGAAGGTGGATATGATAGGTTTATAAAATCATACATGGTGTGGAGAAAGTGAATAGGGAAATTTTATTTACACCTCTGTATAATACAAGAACCATCAGTCATTCAATGAAATGAGTAGGCAGCAAGTTTAAAACAAACATAAGGAAGTAGTACTTTACACAAAGTACAGTCAACCTGTAGAACTTGTTGCAATGGGATGTTGTAAAGGCAAAAAGCATAACTGGGTGAAAAATGGATTATATAAATTAATGGAGGATACTTCTCATCAGTGGCTAAGAGGCAAGATGATTAGGGATGCAACCCAATGTTTTGGCTATCCTTAAACCTTTGACTGCCAGAAGCTAACATTGGACAACAAGGGATCATAGATCACTTGAAATTGCCCTACAGTTTTAATTCCCTCTGGCACTGGCCACTGTCAGAAGACAGGATACTGGGTTAGATGGACCATTGGTCTGACCCAGTGTGGCCATTCTTATGACCTATGTCAATAAAAAATAATTATCACCTCTGCATGCAAATAAAAAAGATGTGCTGACTAATGACTGCTGAGTTTGAGGTAGGGACTGTGTTTGTACAGCAGTTAAAATGGTACTGACTTGTAACCTTTGCGTGCTAATATAACAGATCTAATAAATAGGCATCAGTAATAATAGTAATAATGACTAGTCTTATTTTCGAGTCCTTGTAGTACTAATAGTTCCCCTCTGATTACACTGTAAATGCCTTTTGGTTCAATTATATTTAAGTTCTGTAAATTCTAAATGGCTAAATAGGGTTGCTGTCACTTACAAAAAAGTCAGAAAAATTATTTCAGATTCAATGAAAGGATTTGTTCAACTTGAAACTAAACATTTATTTCAATTTCAAGCATTTTAATATGTAACATTTTGTAATAAATGTGATGCAAATTTCAAAATGAAAAGTCACTTTTAGCTGAAAATTTAAATGAAAATGTCAAAGCAAAATATTTACTTTCAGATGTTTAGTTTTTCAGCATGAGCAATTCAGCAAAATTTACAAAATGTTTGGTGTCAATGAATCTGTGTTTCTGACCCTCCAAAAAGTTTTGGGTGAAAATTTTCTCTCATACGGTTAAGGAAAGAACAAGCTGAAATCCTAAAATACAATAACTATTAAATAAAAAGCTGGATTCTCCCACCCCCATCAGCCTAAAGCAAAATTGCTTTACAACACTATAGTACTGTGAGACATAAACCCTAAACTCAAGCACTCAGAGCTTTTCTTGAGTACTCAATTTTAAAATGTCTTTATCAGTCTTAATTAGCTAGGAAACAATAAGTAGCTTGGGACTTAATGAGTTACCACTTATGTATCATTTGTTTCATTCATGAAGTAAATAAATCAGAACACAACCAACCTGTTCTTTGACCTCCTATCTCTTATACATCCAAGCTGCACATATGGACACATAAGTAATGAGACATCACAAACCACAATTTTGAATTTCTTCTAAAATGATAGAACTAAGCTGGTAGTTTGATCTTGGAATCAACAATATCTTGAATATAATGGCATACAGTGGTGGGAATAAGAAAAATAAACAAGATATTCTTATCGAGGATATGGAGACAAATTTTGTCACTCTTACAGCACTGTTGCCACTGGTGACGTCCAATGAAGCTGCATAGGTAAATGCACAACAGCCAAACTTATTTTGTAGCAATATTTCTGTGGCTTTAAACACTACCACAATAATAATTTTCTTGCTGTGTGTGAGGCAAAGAACAAAACTGTTCAGGGGTTCCTTATTTTGCTTCACTCAGCAATGAGTACAGTACATTCCAACTTGTTGGCCCACCACTGTTCCAGCAGTGGTACGAGCTGCAAGTAGGTAGGTAGAATGGATATGGAAAGATACAGGCAGGGACAATTTGCAGCAGTAAGGTAAATATCCTAATGTGTTTGATTCCAAACAGTATAGACAACTGTCTAAAGGAGTCTCCACTACAACCTTAGGGTACATCTACACTGCACGGCTATTTCCTCCAGTATCCCGAAATAGCTACCCCACGTCTACACAAGCCGCCCATTATTTTGAAATATTTTTTGAAATAGCAGTCATGCTATTTCGCCATCCCAGTAAACCTCTTTGCATGAGGGATAAGGGATGGCTCGAAATAGCACGTTATTATGAAATGTGGCACTGTGTAGATGTGCCAAATTTCAAAATAAGATATTTAGATATAGTTTTGAAATAAGATGGAATTTGCGTTACACAAATTATGTGTATCTTATTTTGAATTTAGGGTGTTGTGTAGATGCACCCTTAGTTCTTTGGAAATGTCTGCCCTCATACAGAGAGATAAATGCCGGTCTGTTCTGAAAAGCAGTTGTTTAAAATGGCCAACATGGTTCCGAAAGTGTGAGCTGGATTCTATTTCTTCTTTTGTGTCCCCAGCAGAATCACTTATCAGTTTTCAACCGGATACACAAGTGCAAGCCTTTTGACTATAGGATTGTTTTACTGCAGAACCCTAGTTACTAGTGCACAAGATGCAGAGAACTTTGCTTTTCTATTCTCCCCAGGTTGAATTTGCAAGGTTGGCTGTTAAGAAACACAACTTTTTACTTGTAAACTGAGCACATTTGGTCTGTAAGCAGAGAACATAAACATTGAACTCCACGGTAATGATTTTACAGAACTTACTTTCAGAGTTAAACTACATGGCAGACAAGCCTCCCCAGATCTAGGCTCACGGTTCTTTTTACCCTGTTGTTTCACCTCTGCTGCCACCACCCTGGAATTAATCTCATTGATCCCGTTTAGTTTACGATCTAGGGAGTCAATATGAAAACCAAGACTGTGTATATAGTGTTACAAATGTAGTATATTAGATCCCACTCTCAGATTACAGGTTCCTACATAACTATGTCCCCTTCGGTTTTGTTCGTGTTGATTTATTACCTGAAATTAATCACGCTTGTTACAAGCTGGTCTAAGGGCCTTTTTTTTTACCTTGTTACAAATGTGATGCTTTATTAAGGCCATAAAGAGGTCAGTGGGAGGCATAGCTTATTTTCATTAGTGCATTCAGACAGCCAAGGGTGAGATTTTGTTAATCCAGGTTTTCAAGCTGTGATTAAAGAGATTTTAATGCCACATTCCCCTCACAGGTGAAATTTACTATGTGCTCAAGTCTCTCTAAATTGTTCTCTCATATAGATCTGAAATGTGACTGAAGGAGCCTTGTACTTACTTTTTTCACAGAGATGAATTTCACTTGGGAGCAGACACCTTGCTCTTCAAGAAAAATAACCATATTTAATATTAAGAGTCTTAATTGGATACTGCCAACAAATCAAAATGCCCAATTAATTTCTCAATAAAATAAGTGATATGAGATGGGAAGTCATTTCGTCTCCCTCCCATAGAGACAATCTATACCCCATTTATATAAAGTTATATAAATTATAAATTTAGGGCCTTGAATAAATACAAGTAGTTTTCCTCTCCCATGTCAGTGTCCATTGTTATTTAAAACCTCATCTCTTCTCCTTTATAAAACTGAAGTTTCTCCCTGTGCCTCCTCTTCCTCATGTCCTCATGGTTGATTCCATAGTTCATCTCCCAAGACTTGTTTTGTCCAATCCCCTGGCCTTGTAAAAAATTAGGGTTAAGGATTTTTTTAAAGAAAATAATTTTCTAGCCCTCTATGCTGTGGAGAGAAGTTTGAAAATAAGAAACCTTAATACCTCAGTAACCTGACAGCAAAAAAAAAAAAAAAAAGCAAAAAAAAACAAAACCAAATTTTTATCTTGATTCATGATTTTGGAGAGCTTAAGATTGGCAGTAATGCTCCCCAATATTGTTTATCCCAGTTCTCATAGATCATTTAACACTAAATCTTTCTCAGTCTTCTCCTTCTAAGGTCTGTGTTTTTCTCCTCAATTGTCCACGTCAGTGTTTCTTGGCTCACTCCACATGTGTAACAAAGAACTGTTCTGTGCCACTCAGCAGTGATGCTGATAAAATAAACTTTCCAGTAGGGATTGGCAAGAAAGGCAGAAACATGGTGGGATGAGAATCTAAACATCTTTCTAAATAATCACTGTTAACATCGAGGGGGTTACAACTGTGGGAATAAAAATTGCGATTTATGGGGGTGAAGGACAATGTTGGGGGCAAAGATCAAGGTTTCAGGGGGACAAAGAACAAAGTGAGTTTTAAGAAGGGATTTGAAAAATGGAAAGGGAGCCAGCTTGGCTGTCTAGAAGAGAGGCTGATATGGGATAATCTCTTTGCCCAGGGGACCTGCATTGTTGCCTTGCAAACTGGAGCACCCTGGAGTATTCCAATTATCAGTGAATTACAGATCAGCATCAGTGGCAAGATAACCGAATAATGTTAAGTATGCCACTGAGCTTTGAGACCAGGCTTGAATCTGACAGTCAAGCTGTCAGGGTGTGTGGTAAAAATGATGCCATGATTTATTCAGTATTTAGGCCCAGGCGCAACAGTCTAGAAAATGGCTAATGCTGCAAAGATAAGGATAACCCAATGGCCTGGGCAGAAGTTAAGGTGCAAAGGAGCTCTTGAGTTCTAATCCTGCCTGTCACGGGGAATATTTCTGGCTCAAGCTACCCTCCCTTGTAGGAAACACACAATGGACAGGGATTCAGAGGAAATGACTATGAAGATTTCCTTGCACCCCCATCACACTTTCAAGATAAGGGAGCTGCCCCTGTGAAAAATCTTTGTCCTTTGCTAAATTGGCAGAGCGCTAGGGATCTTCAGAGCAGGCTATCAGCATGGAGGCCTCTGTTCTAGCTCTTGGCAAGGTACCTTTAGCTGCCCAACAGTGCAGCTAACGGATTAATTATTTCCATTGGACAGAGCCTCCCTTTTGAGTCCATGCCTGCTGCCCCAGGTATCTGTCTGTAAAACTGGGACAAGGAGGGCTATACAAGTTACATAATGTCTCTAAAGGGCTTGAACAATAAAAAGATATTATTAAATGCTAATTACAATTGCTCATCAGTGCTAACTACAAAAGTAATACAAGATCATTCTGATGCATCTAAACATGAAGTAAAAAAGGGGTAATAACAAGAGAAGCTTTTGAAAAGGGAGGCTAGGACGCTAATTGGTCTGTTAACTCAAGCCACCATGTGGGTCAGTATGAAGCCCCAAGTTTTCCCAGTACAGGGTGAACTTTTTAATCAGGACTCTCTGGTCCGGCAACATCCCTGGTTCGGAGGGATGTTTCAGGACCCGAGAGCCCAGGTGAAGGGCTGGAGCCCAGTAGTGGGGCTGCCTTGTAGCAGAGAAATCGGGAGCCTGGCAGTAGGGCTACCTCCTGGTGGTGAAACTGCAGGGGGTGAGGGAAGCAGGAGGCAGCAGGGCTGCACAGCAGTGGGGCTGGGAGCCAGCAGTGGGGCTGCCCAGCAGCACAACCGGGAGCCTGGCAGACCTGATGCTGAGCAGTGCAGCTACCTGGTGGGACTAGGAGGTAGGGGGACTGCTCTGCAGGACTGGGAACCCAACCACGGGGCTACCTGGTGGTGGTGCAAGGAACTTGGGAGTGGGGCTGCCTGGCGGTGCAGCAAAGAGCCAGCAGCCCCACAGCTGCCTTGCAGAGCTGTCTGGTGAAGCTGGAAGGCAGCGGGGGCTTCCAGGCTGAAACTCAAGTGGAGCTGCCACTCGGTGGCACGTCTAGACCCCGGCAGAGGGGCTGTCCTGCAGGGCCAGGAGCCCAACAGTGGAGCTGGGTGTGTGGAGGCGGGGTTGCCATTTGGGGCTGGGAGGCAAGAAGGGCTGTGCTTGTGTCGGCAGCTGACACAGTGGGGCTGGGACCCCTCGGAAGTTGGCAGCAAGGCCGTGGTAGGTGGCAGGGGACCTCAGAAATTACCTTCCCTGGTCTGGCAAAATCCCTCATCCAGAACTGGTCAGGTCCCCAGGGTGCCGGACAAGAGAAGTCAACCTATATTCTGTGTTAGGTGCATAATTCTATAGTATTTAATGCCTATTGATAAACTAAGAATTCATTCTGGAGAGTCCCAGAACAGCATTTAGATCAGTGAGGGCACAAGAAAATGATAGCTTATTTATTTTGTGCTGTATTATTTGTTAAATTAACTGCTCTAATGTCTGGATTCTGCCATGGGTTTTCAGGAACATGGTCCACTACTGTTAAGTGTCCCATATGCGATAATATTTCTCATATATGACTGTACTGTATTTACTGGTGTCCATTTTGTGGCGCTGTTTCTCACCATGACTGCTTTCCTGCACTCCAAATGTTCATGTGAATAGATAACACTTGTACAACACAAACTTACTCAAATCGAACATAGAGTAAGGAATCCTTTCATAGAGAATTTTTGAACTATTCACTTACTTTTACTCTTTGTTACGTGAGACTATTTCAGTAGAGACCTTAAAAACTGAGATCCCATATGTTTTTAATGGATATTAGAATAAGGGCTTATCCATTGTAGGCCATCACATTTCATTTCCTGCTGCTGTTTCACACTGGCACATTATGCCAGGGTTCTGACTCAGGTTTGAGCCCAACCCAGTCCCCCCTCCCTTCCATCCATGCACCAAATAATCTGACTCAGGTCAGTAAGTATCCAGGACACAGATCTTACAGGGTCATGGGTCAGAGCCAGAGTCTAATCCCTGTCATTCTGCAGTGCGGATGCTGGTCAAACTGCCGACCTAATGTGGAAGTTCAGTGTAGTGCAAAATGGATGCGTTAGCATGGCTGTGAGCTGGGTACAGCAACTGTAAACGCAGGTTTGCAATGCAGTGTGGTTGCTCAAACATGGGTTTGGAAACAGAGTCTACAAGCCTGGGTCTTCGGCAATGTTCCCTCTAATTTTTTCCATCTATGAGTAGAATAAATTTTGTTATATGCACTGAGGCTGTGCAGATGGACACCACCAGTAGAAACACATGCTGTCAGTTGTGGGCAGCTATGAGCAGTCTGCTAATCAGCTATGTGGCACCTAAATCTCTCCTGGCTGCCCAAGCACACTGTTTACAGGGAACACTGGTCCCAGGGCTTAGTGAGCAATGTTGGCATACCCACTGTGGTAAGAAAATTCCTGCCTGCCATCTCCGTGATGGCTGCTTTTCAGCATTAGTGCATGTATGCTGTCCTAAATACCTGCCATAACAATAATATATGCCCAAGCAAAGGCCAGCCTGCAAAAGCAGATGCTTCTGTTATCTACACGTCATCCTAAACTTGAAATAAGAAACGCAATTTGCGCTAACGCAACTTGCATATTGTATTTCGAATCTATTTCAAAATAGATTATTTTGATATTTGGCGCATCTACACAGCACCAAATTTTGAAGTAACTCACTATTTCAAGTCATCCCTTAACCTTCGAGGTTTACAGGGATGGCAAAATAGCATGCCCATTATTTTGAAAAATATTTCAAAATAATAGGTGTAGATGCAGCATAGCTATTTTGGGATACCTAACAGGTATCCCGAAACAGCTGTGCGGCGTAGATGTACCCTAAAAAAATGTGAAGAGCATTTGGGATATAATAGTATGTAATAATTATCATTTTAGTTTCCTAATTCGTTTTTAGGACTGATTACCCATAACTGTGCAACAGGACAGCAAACTGACAAGCATGTAACTTACAAAATAGTCTTTCTCTATATTTTGCTTTAAAAAATTTTTTTTTTTACGGAAAGAAAACTGAACTAAATTGGTATAAAATGAGAGACTGACATTTTTTTCCTGTTCATTCTCTGGGAGCCAGTTGGTGCAGTTAGTGGTGAGAGATGGCACTATGCTACTCAAACTAGCTTTCCTCTTTCCTCTCTCATTCATGCCAGAACCTGGGGCTCCTAATAATGGGAAAAGGGATGAGAGGTTTAGGGCATCTCAAAGTGAGAGGCTGTGTATGTGATGAGGGGCTAATTGCTAATCCTGGAGAAATTCAGCATAACATATTATTCTTTTGTACATGAAATACAGGAACCTTTTGAAATTTTTCCTGAAACTAGAAGAGGGGCCAATCCAAACCTATACCTGTGTCATGCCATTACTCAAAATCTCAGATGAAAACTCTTTTAAAATTGGTGGGTTGATCTCTACAGTGCCACAGACCTGGGTGAAGCATCTATGCTGGTGGGTGATGTGATGATTTTACTACACATTGAGCCTCTCTAGTCCGGCACTCTCAGGACCTGACCAGTGCCGAACCAGAGAATGTGTCTGACCATGGGAAGTCAATATTCTCTAGCATTGCCAACACCTCCACTGCTTACTGGGATGTTAGAAGACATTCAGGAATAAATTAGAGCTAAATAACAGCACAGAACACTGACAGCCAGGACTGGTGGCTATAAACAAATTTAATGGGACTGCAGAAAACTTGGCCACATGCACGATAAGTGGTTATCTGGCTAACTAAATCATGCCAGACTAAAGAGTGCTGGATTAGAGAGCTTCAACCTGTACATTTGAACCTGTTTAATCTGGCAACCATGTGAAATAGGGTGTGCCAGATTAAAGAGTTTGCTGGGCCAGGGAGGGGTCTGGTTATGAGAGGTCTGAGAGTGGGGCACTTACCTGGCATCCACTCCTGGGGGCACACGTGGGTCCATGCCCCATGACACTCTGACACACACACATCTCGCCACTCTGGAAGCAGTGGGGAAAAGCTTCCGGGGAAGCAGCTCTGCATGCTGCTGTACTGCAGCTGAGGTGGAGGGGGAGCAGCAGTGCGGGTGTTCCTGGACTAGGGACACCCAGAGCATGGAGGTTCCAGTGTACTATCATCATTGGCGGCCAGCTAGCCTTGTTTAGGTAAAAGAAGACTGAATAACATAGCCGCTCCATAGGCTGCAGTACCTCCTGAGCAGTACTAACTGGTAACTGGTTATTGCAGTCCTCCAGGGGATGTCAGAGGTGAAGAGAACAGGACCACACTCGGACTGATATTCACTAACCCATTCCCCTATCTACTATGTAGGTAGCAAAGACCTTAATGGATGTTATAGTGGATAGTGACACAGCAAGCAGATGCAGACATAATGGCTGTCTACTACTATAGAAGACACACAGAATGATTCCACAGACTGCACCCGATGCCTTCATAGTCGTCTTGTGAAGGAGTCATGATGATGCTGGATGTTGTAGTCTCACATCTGCATATACATCAGTCACTGATTGTAATCTCTTCTTTGGTATCGAGCCACCTATGCAGTTTATGCTAAAAGGATTGCCAGTCATGTATCGGTCTTTTTAGCCATGACCACAGTTGTAAGATGTTAAACCAGCAGTGTCATCGTCAGACATGAAGGAAAACAAGAACAGCAACCTCCTCCTCTAAGCACAAGAATCGAAGGTTTCATAATGTTCCGTTTAAGTTGAAAATAGAAGCCCTGATTCAGGAAAGCACTTAAATATGTATCAATTTCAAGCATGGGCTGAATTGGAATGCTTTCCTGAATTGAGGCCAGAGAGAGGTTCAAGCTATAAAGTTACATCTGAACCCATATTAGCATGCAAGATTTTGGTTCAGGCCTAGATCTACCAGAACCTAAATAGGTACTATTGTTTGTAATATTAACCTGTTACTATTACCATTTTTGTTACTTTTAGTATTATTCTGTATTACTAATTATGGAGCCAAGATTTTAAAATTGGAGTGTCTCCGTTTAGACTTCTAAACAAATGAACCGCTTGTCCAAAGTGCTGGGCACCTAGATTTTAACGTGAATTGTTGAGGACCCAGCAATTCTGAAAATCAGACTACTTAGGCCTGCTCCCCAGGAGGAAGTTGTGTTAGTTTAACAAATTATTTTTAAACCAAGTTTGTAAAATTGATGCAAAAGTTGGCCCTTTTAAAATTTTGGTTTAAAACAAATTGACTTGATCTTAATTTATGTAGACTGAGAATCAATTTAAACTAAATGGTACTAACACAGGTATAAATCAAAATAACAGTTTCCACTCAATCTTTTGTTAAATCAGAGCAAGGTTCTCCTGTACTCAACGTCCTTCTTAGGCACATGAACGTGAATTTAGAAGCCTAATTTTAGGCACTTCTTTTTGGAAAACTTGGCCTTTTTTAATAACTTGGTTAAGATTTGTGTTCTGTATGTGTTGTCACTTTGAGTACGTCTAGACTACGGGCTTTTGTCGACAGAAGTTCTGTCGACAGATACTGTCGACAAAGCTTCTGTCGACAAAGAGTGTCTAGACTACCTTCAGTTCTGTCAACAAAGCAAGCCGCGTTGTCGACATGACAGTGTACACGCAAAGGACAGTGTAGATGCAATAACGCCTTCTGTCAACAGAACTCTATCGACAAAAGGCGTTATTCCTCGTAGAATGAGGTTTACCGCCGTCGACAAAACTGCTGAGTTCTGTCACCGTTATGTCGACAGAACTCAGCGGCAGTGTAGACGCAGGTATAGTTTTGTCGACAAAAGTCCACTTTTGTCGACAAAACCCTGTAGTCTAGACACACCCTTTGAGTGGCAGAAGCAGGAGGTTGGTTGTAACTGCTGACCATGTACACCACAAATATATGAATACATTAATACAAATCTCAAATCAAAATAAAGAAATGAAGTTTATTTTATTTTATTTATTTATTTTAATGCAGGGCCTCTCTTCTGCCTTTGGCGTCAGCCCTGAAATCTCTTAGGCAATTTGTTGAGACAAGTGGTAATGCCAGAGAATGACTGATTCCCTTCGGTAATTACAGATGCAATTCATCTTTTCTAGTTCACTTCTCCCTCTCTCCTCAGGGGGATAATCAGACTTTAATTAATACAGGTTGGGGAAAAGGCAGTGCTTCAAAAAACCACAGGATGAAGCCTCAGACATTCTTTTTCTTTCTCAGGGAATTAATGATCTAGCTTTCAAGTACAGCTGAACAGGTCCCTGCAAAATCATGCTCTTTCAGCTTTGTAAGTCGTGTGGGCAGAAGTATTTGTGCTTCTGGAGCAAAACTGATCACTCCCAGCCACTTTGTAATAAATGCATGGTGGAAAGCCATTGAAAAGCTTTTGGAAGTTGCAAGGTGGAAATGCTTTCCAATTATACAGATGCTAAAAATGCTCCGTTGCGCCTCCCTAAATTATATCTAAAATAGTTAACCACTATTTTCTTCATGGATAATATTCATTACCGTTTTGGACCCCAATCCTGCAATTACAAGTTTAGCCCCTTGGTTTGGGAAACAAAAACTGATTTTCTTCAACTGTGTTTAGTGGGTGGGAGTCTGAATTAGTGGACTAATGGGAGTCTGTGCTTTGACTCAAAGAAGCACATCACAGAACTTGCAACTCAACTCAGCTGAAAGGGAACTAAGATGACTTTAAGGCAGCTTTAGTGCCATCACAATTGTGGGCTGCTCCAAAGGCTGGAAAGACCTCTGGGCAACTTAAACAGTCCTGAGGGCCTGTCTAAGTTATGGCCACTTCCCCAGCCTATCCTAAGGCATGCAGTGTTTCCTGGAATCTGCAATGGTGTGTGTGTGTGAGGCCCTGTGCTGGTATGCCCCTCCCATCCCAGCACACTCTCCATGCCAGGTCTAATGGGTATTTGAACAGCAGTGGTACATCTGTCCTCTGCAGTGACTACACCATGGGACATCACCCCCTAGCCTGTATTTTAAGGCCCCTTAACTCAGCATGGCTGGACCAGAGTGGGAATGAGTAGATTATCTGTTGCATGTAACTGTGCTTTGGCCAAGTTACACACAAAATTTTCAGACCATAGGGCTATTTCAGCTATACAGTAATTTACTGTTAGTTATTTATGTTTTGTGATTGGTTACCTAACTCACGTGGTTGTGCTCCTGCCTGCATGTCTGTGGAATGGTTTAAATAGGAAAACGGTAATACCAAATAATACAATACCCATGAATAATGGAAAATGTGTGGTTTTTAAAATTTCAGCTTATCTTTTGCCTGCCATAAACTCTAGGCACTTTGTGTCACTTAAAACATTACAGCTACAGCATGAAAAATACAGTTACAATAATTCAGTTCTTCAAGATGACACTTAAAACTTAGTACATTGAAATCAGCACTTATTCATTCATTCATTCATTCATTTGACTAGGTCTAGCCACAAATAACATCTACTGAATTTAGATTCCATAAAAGAAATATTAAATACTAGCAGGTGAGGCCCGTTGTTGACCAGGCAAAGTTGTTTTGCGTAGATTACACTTACAGGAAAGTTCAAGAAATTAAATATATGGTGATAGGTGTTCAGGACTGTTGTTGTAAATGTTTATAATGTACTGAAAAAAAGTCCCCTTATGGTCTGAAATAAAGTTTGAAAGCAAATTACAAAAAAAATTGTAGATTTTAAATTTGATTACTTTTAACTTATTTGAGCAGGGCTGGGTGCTAGGGATGTGGTATAAGCCTCAGTGGTCAATAAGAAAGGACTCTGGACAGGCTGAATTTTTTTGGAGTAGAGTTGGGGGGAATAGTGAGGTGGAGGTAGGAAAATGTTCAAAATACTATAAAGTTGATCCTCAACATTCAAAAGGAAGTGTCGAAATTGAAATTAACACCAGATAGACTATGACAAAGAATTGCATTTATAGTAAGGTCAGAGTTATATTTGCTGTGGGATTCAAAACTTGAATTTCCTAACTTCAGTGCATTTGAAGTGTCATGATGCACATTAATATAATCTGCCCATGAAATATGTAGTTACCATCTGTGTCATCTGCACATGGACACTTTCTAGCTTCAAATGGAAAGCCCTGTGCATCCTAAACCTTCAATGCTGTGGATTCCTAACATGTCTTAACAATATACAGGTTAGACATCTCTGGTCCGGCAACCTTGGGACCTGACCAATCCCGAAGGAGGGAGTTTGCCAGACCAGGGGAGGTCAGCCCCTCTGCCAGGCTCACCTGCCTCTGGGCCACCAGGTTCCCAGCTCCTCGGCCAGTTGGGGAGCTGCTCGGGCGCTACTGCCCCAAGGCTGCCCGATTCTACAGCCCCAGGGCTGCTGGAACTCAGCTGCCCCAGGCTATCAGGGCTCTACTGCTCTAGATTCGCTGGGGCTCTGTGGCCTGCTCTGGGGCTGCAGAGGCACCAGGACCATGGATGTTGCTGGACCAGAGAGTCCCAGTCCAGAGAGGTTCAACCTGGTTCAACTATAATGGATAATACACAATTGCAAATTACAAGCCAATAATTTGATTGAATGTCAGGTGACCTCATGTAGTAAGTTGCCAGAGCAATGCATATATTGTTTCTGTAGTCACCACAAACCTCAGGATGAGATTGAATAACTTAATTTTAAAAGTGTCACTCATTTTTTTTACTTTGTATAGGGCAGAACTTTTAGCCCTTGTTTAGTCTCTTGGTATCCCAAAACAACAGCTGCTCTCCTTCTTTCCCTGCTTCTCCTCCCAGATCCCACTTCTCTCTTATGGTGACTCCTCTGTAAACAAGTGGCTTTGCTCACTGCTTCTGTGGTCCTGACTGTTGTTACTCTCTCAAGTATTCAGTGATTGATCAGTTTTCTTTAATTAATGGGCACAAAACCATACTTAAGGCTGTGACTGGTGGAGTTTCATTCAGCACAGTGATGAATTCAGACCCATAAATTACAGTACATTTTTTTTTCTTTATAACAATATCCTGCACTTTGATGGCACTTTCCATTTCAAAGCATTTCACAAACACTTGTGAATGCGATTCAACCCTTTCAATAACCCTGCTTTCAGCACTGCAATCCACAAACTACAGATCTTGTGCAGTCTGCATCTGTAGTGGTTTAAACTGCTGCTTGTGTGGGTTTGGGGAAGGCAGCAGCTTGTGGGGGGACTGGGTCTGTGGCAGACACTATGCCTTGGGGAGCAAGAGGAAGAACTCGCACCAGCAGCATCTGTTAAGCCCTTTTAAAGGATCATCATGTGCTCCCCTGGGCCAGCCCCACTCTGCTGGCCTGTTAGCAGCTCTTCCTTTCCCACTGTGAGCATTCTGTGGCAGCTGCTGACCCAATCCTTGCGTGATGGGAGTGCAAGGACCAAGGTTATGCCTGGCCTATGCACAGCTTTTCCAGGAGAGAGAGGAAGCTCTTCCACCCTCCTCAACTTGGCCTCTTCCACTTTTCAGCCCACTGCTGTCCAGATCTGTTTCTTCCACCACTCCTGCTGCCCTGAGTTCTCTTTTCCCTGGGAATGTCTCCACCATCCCCCTTTTCTCCTTCACCAAGGAACTCTTGAATTATGCACCAGACTACCACTTTTCCACCAGAGTGACGACTCCTCCAAACTTCACAGTCTCAGTCCTTCCCTGACAGGGTGAGACCGGTGTTTTACAGCTATGGTATTACACCTTTGCACAGACCTAAGTATGTCCATATGGTAAAGCATTCACATGTTCTATAAAATATCTTCTGTATAACAAATTAGTTTTACCTGTTCTATCTAGAGCTGAGCAAAACTTTTTAGGTTTTGGTCATGTTTCCCCTGGCTTTGTTCTTTTTCTTTCATTCCCCTTGAGATTTGATTTGAGGAGATATTGAACAAAAGTAAAAGCAAAATATAAATGGAGCCTGTCCAGCATTATGAAGATCGTCTTGCAGATGGGGTCACAAAACTTTGGCAAATTTGATTCAGCCTTTATGGGAAGCCCACAGAATTTAGTAGGTCTGGACTCAATAAAACTGGATAAATATTAGGCTAAGAACAGAGAGAGATGTCTTTTCCCTCATATTTTTAAACCTTCCTGTGGAATTTGGTAACAGGGATCTAATTCTGTAATATATTCTAGTGCATAATTAATAAAATCCACAGGAAGATAACTTTATATTAAATTCTAGTTTTCATATAAGGGAGAACAGACTAAAATTGTGAACTCTGATTTGACTAACCCAAAATTTCAGTTCTTCAGGTTAGAGAGGTGCAACAGGTGCTTTTATTATTTAAAATTTCTGCCTCTGGACTTGAACAATACGTTCTTTGGAGGTCACTTGATTAAATATGGCAACTTCTGTGCTGTCATTTAATTCTTTTTTAAGGTGTGCAGTGGAGGAGGAATTAGTAGCAGCACAACAGAATTTAGCATTTATCTCATCTCACTCATTACCTTTTATTCCATATCCCCTGTCGCCATACGTCTTCCATCTTATTCTTCGGTTGTAAATCCTTCTGGGTGGGGATGCTTATATTTTATGTGCTTAATACAGTGGGGTTCTGAATGCTGCTTGGAGCCTCTGAGGTGTGATTGCAATATCAATGATGAAAATCACTAATGTATCAATCGATACTTAGGAGATCAGAGGAAAAATCACAAAGAATCTCTTTGGGGGTATATATGTGTAGTTTAATCTACTGAGGCTTTATATCTGTGATGGGTAACCAAAAATAGGGAGTGGGCTGCATGAGTGGTCCTCCTTTACCTCAGCAGGCTGCAGCAACCCACGGCCCACTGGGATTTCATGTGTGCCCCGTCTGCCCCTATGTGCCTCTTGCGCACTGGGGCACCGGAGCCCTGCACTTCCTACTCCTCCCCATACCTCCCAGCGCTTTCTGAGTGCCGCAAATCACTTCATTCACATTCTGTCCACTCTCCTCCCACTTCCTCCCAGAGCTTGAACAACCGCAAAGAGCAGATTTGCCATGCTCCAAAAGTGCTGGGAGAGAGGAGGAGGAGTAGGAAGTGTAGGTCTCCGGTGCCCCAGTGTGTGAGAGGCTCATGAGGCATGGGGGCAGACAGTGGGTCCATGGGCCGCAGGTGGAACCCCAATGGGCCGCAGGTTGCCCACCACTGCTTACTGTCATACATGGTAAGTATCTCTATTTGTGCACATACGGTACATAATTCACATGTCATCTATAAATGTCTGTGTATCTATGTCCTTCTAAGTATTTACTTAGCTAATAGTGGGGGAAAACCATGGGTCTAAGTGCTGGCTTAGTATATGGTGACGTTTTTTTCTGACTTTACCATTAACTGCCTTCAATTCACAAGCCCTGCTGGATACATTGAGATGGAAAGCTCAATTATCTCTGTTAAGTGTGGGTTAGGATGTAATGGGGCGGCACTAGAAGGAGGGACAGCATGGGATGATTATTCCATATCATTGTGATATCACATGCTGAGGTAGATTAATCCTCCACCACCACCCAAACATTACTTCTTTTGTGCATAATAAGTTGTGGTTATGTTCCTAGAATGCAACAAGGTATTAGAATTAGCTCAGTCCATGTCTCCACTGTGTTTTCAACCATGATGATATGAGGACTAATGGTAAACAGAATGCTTTGCTTTGCAAAATTAGGATGCCTGAGGGCATTAACAGTGGGCTTATAACTCATCCCTTCCTCACCCTGCCATGTGAAATGTGCTTTACTTAGCCCCCTAAGGGTGTGAATTCCAGAAGTTATGTATCTAAACAGATCAACTGCAAGTATTTCTGTGACAGTACATTTGTTCCCATGAGGAAAGGAACCATGTTTATTCGGCTCCACACTAAGGTTTTTTTTTAGGGGTGGAAAACGTGACCTGCACATATGTTCATGGTGACAGAAGGCCAAAAGGAAGACACCAGTTTTGTTAAATTTCTAGGAAACTTCCTTGAATGTGCTGCTCTTAGCAAATAACTGAGCCACCATTACTGAGAATGATTTATAAAGGAATATGGAAATACAATCTCCAAGGAAAATGTGCCCATTGTTATGATCTTACTTGGAAAGAACCACTTCCTTCAGCCAATTCTCAATACCTCAGATCAGGAAACCCCATATTTTGGGATGTTCTGAATCTGGATTTGCACACAAGGTTGATGTAAGTGACTGCTAAAGATGCCAGACAATAGAAAATTAGGCAGAGTTGGTCAAAATAAGTATTACAGAACTTCCTTCCATTAAAAAAATGTTTCCATATGCCACCACTATCCCCTGAAGCTAATCACTCACCCATTTCTCATGTTTTCTAATTAGCAAAGCTGTTTGTATTTTAACGTATAGTTGCTACCTCATGCTCAGTCTCCTCTCCTGTTTGATCTTGCTGTTAAGTCACAGAGCCAAATTTTCCTATTATGCAACAGTGGAATTAGACCAGCATAGCAAAGAGCAGAATTTTGCTCATAAGAGCAGAATTTTGCTCTTAATGTCTGTGGCTATAGGCTGTGAAGTCATAAATGTAAGATTCTGATTTCACTGTATTGTGAGGAAAGAAAAGTTGGGTTGAGTGGAGAAAGATTTAATCACTATAACAAAAAATAACTGCCTTGCACCTTCCTTTCCAAAGAACCTAGTAACAAAAGAAGGTTAGTCCAGTATGAAAGTCTCCCTGTGCCTTTATAACGGAAAACAAAGGGGAAATGTATTTCTCATCGTTTCCTAATATCTTTAAATACTGTGCAATGCAGGGAATACTTTCACCCAAAACTCTGTTGTTTCTGTCTTTATTTCAGTATCTGGTTTCCCAACACAGGCTAGGATTAAAATCTTTGCCTCAAGGGTTTTGACTGCCTGTCAAAAAGATACAAAAGGAAAAATAAAAGAAACAGACACTTATAATGTGCAGAATTTTTCTCTGTTATTTTATCATGACTAAAATTGTCTGGAATATTATTTATCCTCTAGGAAGCCATAAATTATGGCAGTGGAATACCAGCACATTAGTGTATGGCAACATCTGACCAATAAATATATGACCAGTCATTTGAATAATGTTGTCTTCTGCTGGGTGCTAACATAAACAGGTGTAGTTTGTTTCTTATTTTCCCCGAAGATCACTTGAAATGTCTCAAAGACATAAATTCCAGGTCCCAGCTAATAAACAGACTGTTTTGTTAAGGCAAAGTTTCAGCATTTAGGATTGAAAAAATGCTTTCAGTTTCAAGGATTCATTAAACATGAGTGATTTTTGGAGTGGGGAGGGCCGGAGAAAGGTCAAATAGTGACCTGAGTATACAGAAGGGAATGCAGGCAGTATTTCTATGGGGCGGGGGGGAGAGGGAATGAACTAGTGGAACAAAACATCATTTGTCATCTGTCTGTATCAAAATAGGTGAGGTGACACTGGGTACCTCTGAATTAAGGATTAAGGCCCTGTCCTGCTTCTCTAGAAGTCAATGGGAGTTGGATTGAGCCCTTATGAAGAACAATATTGGTGGAGAACTTGATATGGAGTGGGAATGTGGAGGAAAGGGGGAGAAATGAAAAGGTCTTCATGTTGTCACCACTTGCTATTTTCTACCCATGTAATAAATGCTACAGCTGGAAAGTGGGAAAAGACGGTTTGTGTAGGAATGAAGGGCCTATTGAAGTTGATGGGAGTTTTGCCATTGACTTTGCTAGGGCCAAGATTTCACTCAAGATTACCTATGACAGTGCTGCTGTTTTCAGCAAGACCTGACCAATTCTAAAAGGAAGATAGGATTTGCTGCCCTAATTCAGCATGTTGGTCCCAGCAGTGTCTAATTCTACTGTGACAGAAGGCAAATGCACCTAAATTCTGTCCAGTTTCTTCCTATTCCTTTCAAAGTATAAAATGGGATTAACTTTATGGGGTCTGACCCTGCTCTCATTGAATGAAAACCTCCCATTGACCTAAGTGTGGGATCAGATTCTAGCTATGTTTACACTGGAACAAAATACCTGCAGCTGGCCCAGGAGCCCTTGTGGGGCTCAACCACACTATAAAATTGCAGTATACTTTATGCTTGGGCTGGAGCCTGATCTCTAAGACCCCACAAGGGCTGGGGCACAACATGAACATCTAAACAGCAGTTTTTAGCCCTGCTGCCAGAGTCCCATGAGCCCAAGACAGCTGACTGGGCTCTGAGACTTGATGTTCCAGGTTTTAAATCACAGTACGGATGTACCCTTGCAGTCATAGAATCATAGGATACTAGAACTGGAAGGGACCTTGAGATCAAGTCTAGTCCCCTGCCCTCATGGCTGGACCAAGCACCATCGAGATCATCCCTGACAGATGTCTATCCAACCTGCTCTTAAATATCTCCAGTGATGGAGATTCCACAACCTCCTTAGGCAATTTATTCCAGTTTTTAGCCATCCTGACAGTTAGGAAGTTTTTCCTAATGTCCAACCTAAACCTCCTTGCTGCAATTTAAGCCCATTGCTTCTTGTCCTATCATCAGGCCAAGGAGAACAATTTTTCCCTCTCCTCCTTGTAAAACCCTTTTAGATATTTGAAAGCTAATATCATCTCCCATCTGTCTTCTCTTTTCTAAACTAAACAAGCCCATTTCTTTCAGTCTTCCCTCATGTTTTCTAGACCTTTAATCTTTTTTTTGCTCTTCTCTGGACTGTCTCCAATTTCTCCACATCTTTCCTGAAATGTGATGCCCAGAACTGGACACAATACTTCAGCTGAGGCCTAATCAGCACAGCATAGAGGGGAAGAATGTCTTGCATCCCAGAATCATGTTTGTATTTTTGCAACAGTGTCACACTGTTGACTCATATTTAGCTTGTTGTCCACTATGACCCCTAGATCCCTTTCTGCAGTATTCCTTCCTAGACAGTCACTTCCCATTCTGTCTGTGTAAAACTGATTGTTCCTTCCTAAGAGGAGTACTTTGCATTTGTCCTTATTAAACTTCATCCTATTTACCTCAGACCATTTCTCCAGTTTGTCCAGATCATTTTGAATTCTGACCCTATCTGCCAAAGGACTTGCAACCCCTCCAAGCTTGGTATCATCTGCAAACTTAATAATTGAGCTCTCTATACCAATATCTAAATAGTTGATGAAGATATTGAATGGAACCGGTCCCAAAACAGACCCCTGCGGAACCTCACTTTTTATGCCCTTCCAGCATGACTATGAACCGTTAATACCTATTCTCTGAGTGGTTATCCAGCCAGTTATGCACCCATCTTATAGTAGCCCCAACTGGGTTGTATTTCCCTAGTTTATTGATAAGGTCATGAAAGTCCATATTAAATGTTTTACTAAAGTTTAGGTATATCACATCCACCACTTCTCCCTTATCCACAAGAATTATTATCCTAGGAAAGAAAGCTATCAGATTGGTTAGGGCTCATAGGACTCACATACACTGGGAATTTGTCCCAATTCCAGTGAGCAGAACAGCTACCTCTGTAGCTGGACAAACTTTCAGTGCAGACTAGCAAAGCCTCTGTTTGTACATGCTAGAAACCAGGGCAGGCTGCATAGGTCCAAATCATGTCTCATAGCAATCTATGCTAAAGGGTTTCCATGAGTACAGCTACATTGTTGGCTGGCCATCAGCAACTGAAATCTGAACAAATCTCTAGGAGTGCATCTACACTGTGGCGCTAGCTTGAAATAAGCTACGCAATATGAGTTACGCAACTTGCGTACCTTATTTCAAACTTATTTCAAGGTAGTCTATTTTGAAATTTGGCGGTGTTTACACAGCACCAGATTTTGAAATAAACCTCTGTTCTGACAAGTCCCTTTATCCTCATGGAACCAGGTTTTCCGGGATGTCGGAATAGTGTGCCCGTTATTTTGATTACATTTCAAAATAACGAGTGTGCTGTCAAGATGTGGAAATGCTATTTCAGGATACCAGAAGTATCCCAAAATAGTGCTGCAGTGTAGATGTACCCTAGCATATACAAGTCCTTAGCTTGCATAACTAAAGATATTATCTCAGAAAAGTTGTTTGAAATAGTTTCACACTAGCATATCTCTAGAGATCATTGATTTTGTTGCTTTGAGGTGAGATAGTCACGTAATAAATATATGACATTTCCAGATATTTAATCTAATACTTTAAATACAAAAAAATACTTCAAAGCTTTTTTTTTTTTTTAATAAGAAGAGGTTGGGAAGAGAGGGAAATCCTCATACTTCACAGCCCCATTTGACTTTCAGTTCTTTCCTCTATTAAGTTAAAATACTCAAAGAGTTACGCAATCTGGAAAATATCAAGTTTTGGTGAGAATCTGGAGTTCTGGAAATATTACCAAGCCATAGGACTTTAAAGGGCTTTAAACCTACTCAAGGTTCTCATTTTTATGGAGGTTAGGCAGCACAGACTGTAGCAAAAGAAAAAAACTAGCAAAGAACTGGCAACAAAAAGTAATGTTATGATAAATCGTAAACTTATAACAATGAATTCCATTCTTTGCTCCCAGAGCTTCCTTTTGTCCTTTAAGGTTGTTTTAACCATTGCATTAGCTAAGTTATGTATCAGCATGTGTGAATGCAGAGCAGTCTACAAGATTCTGCTCTTATAATTGAAGATACAATTGCAGGCAAAAAAAAAAAAATCAGAAAAATGTAAATAAATTAAGCCACTAATATGACAAGAGAAAGAAACCATTTTAAACACTGCATGCTGACTCCTACTAGCTGTCCTAGAGTGTGTTTGAAAATTCCCTCTCCCCACCCCAGACCTAATGTGGGTTCTAGAGTGCCAAAAGCGTGCCTAGCTTAATCATATACATTTATTTTTTCAATTTCTCCCACCTTAACATCTCCCAAAAGAAACCAGTCCTCCCCTTGATTTCACAAGATGCACCTCATCCCAGGGTTGTTTTTTATTTTTGTTTTTTGTCTGTCTGATTTTTGGTCAGATTTTTTTTTTAAGGTTTGAGGAATTCAAAAGTGTTTTAAATTAGGTGTTTGTTTGTTTGTTTGTTTTTACAAATTTCCAAGTGCTAAACATTTTGAAAAGGTCCATAGCTTATTTTGGCACATAATTACAGAATGATTTGACCTACAAACTATGTTAGTTTCAGCCTACCTGAAGGGCCATATTCTTGGAGAACATCATCATGGATTTTCATTCCCTCCAGCCCCAACTGCAAAAGGAGCCACTTACATGACTTCCAGCAGGATAGAGGAGCTGCATGTTATTAACCTGTATAAAATCTCTAATACAAAATGGCTGAAGTCAGCACTCCCAAATAGAGCAATCCCAGCCCTATAATAGAATCATAGGGTTGGGAGAAACTTTAGGAGGCCATTGAGTCCATCCCCATCCCCAGCCCCAAAAGCAGGACCAACCCCAACTAAATCATCCCAGCCAGGGTTTTGCCAAGCCAGGACTTAAAAACCTCTAGGGATGGAGATTCCACCACCTCCATTCCAGTGATTCACCACCCTAGTGAATTTTTTTTTCTAATATCCAACCTAGACCTCCCCCCACTGCAACTTGAGACCATTGCTCTTCTTTCTGCTATCTGTCACTGTTGAGAACAGCCTCTCTCCATCTTCTTTGGAACCTTCCCTCATTAGTTAAAGGCTGCTGTCAAATCCCACCTCACTCTTCTCTTCTGTAGACTAAACAAGCCCAAGTCCCTCAGCCTCTCCTCATAAGTCAAATGCTCCATCCCCTTAATCATTTTTGTTGCCCTCCGCTGGACTTTCTCCAATGCATCCATGTCCTTTTCTGTAATGGGGGCCCCAAAATTGGACACAGTACTTCAGAAGTGGCCTCACCAGTGCCACATACATTAGGGACACACTACGTGGGCCTGTGAAATAAATGAAGCTGATGGTGAAGACTGTGCAGACTGAATATGAATGGAAGATCTGCCAACTGGTCTTTGATTCTAAAGAGTGATTAACTTTCCACTCTGCTTGCTGGCAACATGAGCACAACCCAGACAGCACCATTGTGAGCATACAAAGTAGGAGTATGCTTACTGGCCTCCTATTGATTGTCTGAACATCACACTCTGGTCGCTGAGCTTGGGCCTATTACAACATCGTTGAGCCACTAACCCAATGGAATACTGGACTTCAGAAGTCAGGCCCAACTCCATAGCCTCCAAATTAATGGAGAAATCACAGAAGGACCTCTTGACAAAAACACCATGAAAGAGCTCCATCATCAGCCTCATTGGGCAATCCGTCCACCAGACCTTATCACCATCAATGCAGATGAAGTCAAAGGGGGTTTAGCTATAATGAAGTAATGGCAAATGGCCATCAGAGATGATATCAAACCCAGAATTTCTTTATTAAGTAGACCCAAGAGGGAACTTCAATGGTTGGTGAAATTACCCCGAATCCATGGAATTTAATAGACTTCTGGCAATCTCACTGGTAAAGATAAATAGTAAAACGAGTTTATTGACTACAAGAGTTAGATTTTGAGTGACTATAAGTATTAGGCAAAAAGTCAGAGTAGCTACCAAAATAAAATAAAATATAAGATCACATTTTAAACTCTCAATTCTATTACACTGAGCAACATCTAAATTAAGCCGTTTTTCTCACCCCGCTAGTTACTGCAGTCTATAATATACAGGTTTGTCCCTTATACCTGCTCCAGACTCCTCATTTGGAGTCTTCAGTCTTTTGAGTGTCCTTGTTGCTTGCAGCAGAGGCTGGGGCAGGAGAAAGGCCCAGGCATGGGGTCCCTGGGTTCTGTTTTATACCCTCAGTCTCATATGTTTGAAGATGCAGGCATGTCTGGTGGGCATTGCTGACTCCTCAGATGTTGCGCCCTTTGGCAGGTGAGTCACTGAATTGTAACTCCTTTGATGGATAATGGCTGTTGAAGGTTGTTTGACATGACCCCCAGGCATTGGTTATGCTCCTTGCTTTTGTCTCTGAGAGCTAATAGCTGGCTGATACCCCATAAAATATAATCTCAACACTTCATATGCACTAAAGATGTACATATTTAGATAGAACAGTGAGTTTCAGCAGTTCATAGCCTTTCCCCTAATACCTCACATGGCATGCTTTTATATGCAATACCATAATTATATACCAATGAGGAATGTCGGGGTTGCAGGCTCCC
This sequence comes from Rafetus swinhoei, assembly GCA_019425775.1. Taxonomy (NCBI): domain Eukaryota; kingdom Metazoa; phylum Chordata; order Testudines; family Trionychidae; genus Rafetus; species Rafetus swinhoei. Next base: position 159,334,344 of record CM033424.1, read on the forward strand.
AAGGTATAGTGTGTCACACCTTTGGTTCTTCAACAATAGACTGCCATAAGAGTCAGTATTTGCACTGACACTTTCCAACGAAGTCTTTACAAATTTGCATATGCAGATGATCTTGCCCTGACAATATGAAGAAGCTTCCTTTGAACAGGGACCTAAACCTAAACCCCATTGGGAAATATTTCTGGAAATGGAGGCTCAAGCCAAATCATCACGAAACAACAGTTTCTGAATTCCATCTTGATAACAGGAACAACATCCTAAAAATTACTCTCTGGCAATACTGTGTGACATGTTCCCATGCCAACATAATTGGAGTGAAGATGGATCACCCACTAATCTTCCAAGATTATTGAAGAAGATAGTTGCCAAGATACAGTAAAGGGTCAACCTGATTCAGGAACTGACAAACACAAGCTGGGGAGCATTTGTATCTGTGATACTGACATCAGCAATGGCCCCTGTGAACTCTGTAGCAGAGCAGTATATACCGGTATGGATCCAAAGTAGCCATATTCAGCTTGTTAATATCCAAATGAACACTGCAGTTGGTGCAGCAAGTCAACCCCAACACCTTAGTTGCCACTGCTGTTGCACATTACTACCTCATACGTTCACTACAATGCTGCATCCTTTCGGGAATTCTAGAAGATTGTGGAAAATAAATGTCTTCCCATTCATGAGGACTGTAACAATGTCCCTCGCCACCACTTGAAGTCCCATACACATTTAACCTTCAACCCTGCTGAAGCTTGGAAAGCCAAATGGAGTTCACAAGAAATCACACATACCTTGTGAAAGACTCAGTGCAGAAGACCCCTAGCTTTGATCTCTCACAAAGTTCATGGGTAACCCTAAACTTTATCTGCACAAATTCAAAAAATAAAGACTTTCTAGTGTATGACTGTGGTCACCCAGAACAGATCATGGAACACATAACAGCTCAATGCCCAGTTCACAAATACAAAGAAGGTACTACAGCAACACTTTGGTAGTCCAGGTGCAATTCTCTGGTTTACCATCTAAATATAAAATTATTGTTGCTCTATATTTGCAACTATATAAGGCAGAAGAAAAAGAGAGGGATGGTAACTAGAGGGAATTACACATATGTATACTAAACAGAGCTTCTGTTGGATTGTACACACCACACACAATTGCAGGCTGAAAAGATTCAATGAGGGATCCTTAGAGTGAGTATTTTCTTCCCCTCTCTGCCCAGGAAGGAAGCAAGATCCTGAATACAGATGACATGGAGTTGTGTTCTCCTGTCTTGAAATCATGAGGCTTTCTGAGTGAGACAGGAGACCTGGGCATAGACGAGGAGATGATGAAGAGCACAAGGACCTTGAAAGGAGGGGCATGTAAACAGAGTGCAGAAGACTGTTGGAGACCCATGGAGTAAGGCAACAGACAGGAGATGATAAGGAGCAGTGGACTCTTTCATCCATATAAAAATTTGAAATACATAATATTTTATTTCTAAAATAATAATAATCTTAAATTTTAACATAGATTAAGTCTCTTCTTCCATTTTTAAATCTCTACCTTCCATTTTTCCCCATATCTATCTTGTATCTCACCTCCCTGTGCCTACACATACCCCCTGTTGATGTGCTTGAATCTGCAGGGAGGGAGCTGCACTTTAGATCTTGTAAGATTATTAGAGCATGGTACAGGGTTCTCCTCCTGCACATCCAACACACCAACCTGACTTAAACCTATGATGCTCATTAAAAAAAGAGAAATTCTCAAGCAAAAATTTGTGATTAAAAAACAAGTGCAGGTTGCAAGTTTATATTGTGTTCTGTTAGCAGTTATCTCATGAGCAAAATGAAGTAGAAAATTGTAGCAAAACTATATAGCAATTAAACATGTCTAGAATTTGGAAAGTAGTGTTAAAGGAAAGCTGACAGTGAAAACTTTTCCTTTTCAGTTATGTTTCAGCAATTTTTATAATGACCAGACATACTAAATACATTATATTGAGATTTGTGCATGGCATAGTAATAAACCCATGGCTATTGTGTTGAACAATCCTCTGACCTTTCTCTGTTCAGTATGGAAGCACCGAATCTGTTGCCTTGAGATCTATCAATGACATGCTCTGTGGCTAGGTTGTTTTAGCTGATACCATGTCATTGGGAACACAGAGGCATATGGTTATTGCTTTATTGCTATAGGGTCATAGTGTTATAATGTTTCTTCCTATGTGCCAGACATCTTCAGGCCATTGACACAGACAATATTAAGGGGCATTACATCCATAACATGGGCAGGAGCATATATAACTTCCTGTATGAGAGACATTGTCAAGGCAGTGTCTTTGAATTGTGTGATTTAAACCTTATTAACCTCTAATTTCTGCTAGATTTCATTTGCTCATAGTGGGGCTACAAGGTCAGTGTTGTTATTTTACACAGTATGTAAAAGTTAGGCCTGCTATACTAAGGGATCACACTAAAATTTTAAACACAAAAAGGAATTTGCCCCTTTCACTGAGTTTTTCAAAAAGAGGAGCAAATACATCTTTGTTAATGCAGTTTTCCAAACACTGGCCATAAATGAAGAAAAAAAATCTTTATTTTTAATATGTGGACAGGGATAAATGTTAGGAGGCTGATAATTTTTCAGGATGGTTAGAAGCTTGTAAACTAGGATGAAAATGAAGAATTTTAAATAAATGATCATTTATCTTGAGTGAGCTTTGCAAATACAAATATAGCACTTGGAGCGCATCAGCAAAATTGAGACAGTGATTAATGGATGGATTCAAGGAACTTGAGTTATTAATGGTTAATACACCTAATTACTGCCTAATTACTTAACTCTCTTTAACTATTTGAAGAAACTTAAAAACTAAGAAATCAAGCTGGCTTCAGACTTGTTCACTTTCAAAGACACTCCAAACCGAAAAGCCTCCTAGAATATCATTTTAATTCTGGAGATTCTAAAGAACTTCAAAATTCCACCTATGGTCTTAATATAGTCTTTACCCTCTAGGCGGATGTATGTGGAACAGCCAGGAATGGTTTTAACCACTGTTCGGTCTTCTGTTGTTCAAAGAGTGCATTCTTATTAATGGACCTGTGTCTTGCTGTGCATTCCTGCTTTATCCATCTCCAGTGTGCCTGATTAGCCTTGCCACCGATTAGTTACTGCTGCCTTATCTCTGAGAATGGGATAATCTCCATCATAATTAGCTACTGCAGTGTCTTGTCCTAAATGATCCCCTGCAGTGTTTTCTGAAATTGGCAAAATGCTTTTAGATCTGCATCAGGAAAAAAGGAAACTGACACAGAGGAGTCTCAATCTGTCAGTGCAAGGGCAGCCAGGGCAATCTTCTGCACGGCATGACAGGATCCTAGAGCATTTTTCCCACAGACATGACACTTCTCCATGGAGAGAAGGTTTTTTGTGTATGTGTGCTGGATTTTTCACCACGGATTTGTATTTAAAAGCAAATCAGATCCTATTTGTTTAAGCATCAGGTAACAGAGCAAACATAGATATTGAAACCTGTTGTGGCTAAGGAAATTGACTTGCTGTTTTTCCTGGGATACCTGGTGTTCAATTATCTTATTAGTTGCTTCTGTAATCATAGCAAATTACCTCTGATCTTCATCGTGATAAACACCGAAGAATTGCCCTGACTTGAATAAGACAACTATTAGAATAGTGGGAGTGGCTGATAGCTGTGCTGCCTTGAAGGGCAAGAAGACACAAGACCAATGTTAATTGCTGTAGGAGTGATATTTGAATGTAGCCAAGTCAGAATTTACAGAAAGAGAGGGGTGAGCTTTGCAGATTGCTATGTGCCCTCAACTGGCTTTTAGTGGCAGTCGAGGTTACATTGTATCTCGCAAGGGACACTCAGCCATATCTTGCAGTTCACATCACTTTCTAATGATCATATTAATCCAAAACAAGGTGCTTTGTTCTTCAATGGAGCTTATCCTCCTCTTAAAAACCCATCTCAATGTTTCTTGTATGCCCCTCTTTGTCCCTACCCTTCTCACAGTCCTCCTTCTTTATTGTTGCTTTGATCTCCTTTGGCCGCTCTTTGCTTCATGCTTTAAATCATGTTTGGGCCCTAACATGCAGAAGAGTCTCCTAACTTTCTCTGCCAAGCCCCTGATCCCACTCCCTGCTGGGAGCACCAGGTGGATGGAGCAGGGCAAGCCACAGTGCCCTGACCCCCTAGTAGGCAGAGCAGGGGAAGCCCCTACTTGCTCTTCCTGGCAGGAGCAACCAGGAGTGGGGCAAGCTTGAGCACTAGGAAGGGAGTTGGAGTAGGTGTTTTCCCTATGAAATATAAATATAAATAATTTCTAGGAACAGTTTTGAATATTAAGTTTTATTCCTCGTCACTTCCAGTTTCAAATTGAGGCTTGGGAATTTTACAGTAAAACTTTTCACGGACAGCCCTGTGGCCTGCCCATACATTTGTTCTGGTCCTTTTGGTTGTCTCTCGGTTTGAGCTGTCTTCTGGGAGTCAATGGGACTCCAGAGTAAGGATTGCTCAAGCAAGTAACAGCTGTGGGACTGGACCCAAAAACTGCACTGACCCTGGCCATAAGGAACCAAGTAAAAGAATAAGTTCAGATGGTCCTGTCTAGGAACTGTTCTGTTGTCTTGTCCAGTGTGCCTCCAACTGAGGAAATAGAGTGTGAGAGAAGGGTGCAGACTACACATAAATGGGGCATTCAAAATGAATTATCAAAATGAGTAGTTTAATAAACTGAGTAGTGGTTTAATAAATGAGAACTTTAGAGTTTTGAGGAATGTAGTTTTAAGTGAGAATCCTCTTCCACTCAATACCCACTCAGATTCACATTGTGTTGTTCACTGTAAGAATTCTCCGGGGGACTCATTTACTAATCAGAGTAACCCATGTACTCATGCAGCTATAGCGAAAGCCTTCTGTCTTTTGTCTCCAACAAGGAACATGAGGCTCTGGGTGAAATGTATAATTTGTTGGTTGAACTATGACTCTGAATGCTGCTTTACATCATGAAATGAATAATCCAAACGTCTCCAAAATCTCTCTTAGTGGTGGAGTTTTAAAAATTAAACCTTAAATCCAAGCACTTAAAAGCCACAAGGTTCCAATTTTTGCTATAGCCACCAAAGAGCTTTTTATTCAATCTGGATAGTATTGTGTCCTACTCCATACAGTATGTCTCTTCCACCAATATTTATCCTAAGTTAAATCCTGTCTCCAGTGAAATCAATGAGATTTTTGCTATTAACTTTACTGGAGGCAGGATTTAACTCTCTCCACCCCAAACCTAATACTCTAAGGAGAAATTCATCCCTGTACAGAAGACCAGACAAACCTCTGTACCTATTCAGTACTGCAAGAGACTAGAAAATAGGATTGCAGTAGGTTCTGAGTGATGCATAGATATTCTGCTCTCTCTGCTCAGAAAGAGCTCATAATGAAGTGAATGGAAGTTTTGCTGGCAAACCACAACAGATCAGGCACTTTTCTCCAGCAGGAGTTATATGTTGGGAAAACCCTACTAAATTGCTAAGAGAAGGCAGTAGATTATTTCTTGAATTAAATGCATAACATATATTAATGTCTGGAGGACCATGAATGGATAAATAAAGTTGGTGAAAAATACTTATTTTATTATACTTACTTTGTTTGACTGAAAACAATTAAGAAAATGAATAACCATTTAAATGTTTTATTTTTAAACTAGAAAAAATATGGAAAAGAGCATGACCATTTCTCATGATAAATTAACAATTTTGAAAAAGTGGCCACTTTTTTGCCAAAAAGTTTATTTTTGAATAAAAAGGGTGTTTTTAATTTTAAAAAATCATTTGAAAATCTTTAACCAACTTTAAAAAGAAATGGTTTAAATCATAGTTTTTTACTGTATGCAGCATTGATGTAGCCATGTTGTTGCAGGATATTAGAGAGACAACATAGATGAGGTAATATGTTTTATTGGACAAACTTCTGTTGGTGAGAGAGATTAATTTTTGAGCTCTCTAGGAAGACAGATCTCTGTGTAGCTTGTGAACTTGTCTCTCTCCCCAACTGAAGTTGGTCTAATAAAAGATATTACCTCACCTATCTTTGTTCGCCTTGGGTCTCTATTGTTTTTACTATAGAGTTTTTGTTCCTAGCTGAAGTATGATATGAGGTCTCCAGAACTGGCATACATCATAAAACTGAATCTGAAGAGAAGTTTGAACAACTGAGTCATTGATGATTGGATACCACAGTTCTGAGTGCACTGAAAATGTGAAGATAGAACAGAAGATACGGGAATGAAATGAAAACCCAAGCCATGATGTAACAGAGGATGATTACTTTTAGCTGGGAAATAGCAGGAACAAGTACAATTTTAATAAAGCAAAAATTCTTGTGGTTAAGGCACTTGGCATTAGAAGATTAGGATTAATATCCTTCATCTTGAAGTATGCATTGGGCAAATCATTTAATATCTGTGTGCCTTAGTCTATAAAATGGAAATAATAACCAGAGCTGGTAGAATATGTTCTGATGGAACTGTTCCCTATTGGAAAATGCTGATTCAATTAAAGCAAAACATTTCACATGAGTATATTGATTTTTTCAATGTATTCCGAGGCCTAGTCTGAAATGTTTTGATATGGTCAGAATGTTTTGTTTGATCATTTCAATTTAAATCAAATTTATAAATTGTAACACTATACCAGTCAAAACAATGTGAAATGCTTTGATAAGATTTTGTCAATGTTATGGAAATAAAATATTTCAGAATTTACATTTGACAATAAAATTTGGCTTTTTGTCTTGATGTGGGATGAAAGGAAATCTCAGAATGTCAGAATTTCCTGTTTTCCCATTTTCAAAGTTTTGACTAGTTCTAATAATACTACATTTTCTCCTATCCTTCATTTGACTGGTGTATTGATTCCTCAAAACTGCAAGCACTTATGCATCTATGTAACTTTATTCATATAAACAATACCATATTTGTCCAGATATTCTTAGCACTAAAGAATGAATGGAAAAAAAAACCCCTTTTGCTACCTAATCATATGTTTATAATGAAGGTTCTACATTTCTAGTTGTTTTTTCCTACCAACTTCCTCCACTTTAAACACCCTTTTAACTATTTGGGTCTATCTTCTAAAGAAGATTTTATCTTCTTTCTTTAATTTGACTGATTTTTATTAAGATTTTCCTCAGGACATTTAGTCCCATTAACTAATAGTATAGTTTTTAACTTTGCAAGGAGTGGGAGCTTATGTTTGGTACCTTTTTAAAGATTCAGGAGAACTGTTAAATGCTAATGTCTATCCTGTACTTTCTAGCAGTGTTTCTGACAGGCTCTTGTGAGAAGTAAATATCATTCCCATCTGCTACAGTGTGTATATGTGTGTGTTTTTAAAGTGTTCTTTCAGTAATGGAACATTCAGCTCAACACCTTTGTAGTCTTGACATTAAATCAGTTTCACATTGCTGGAATGGCAGAATTTGGCAGACTCTGTAGAGGTTTCTCAAGAACTTATTTAGTCATAGGCCTAGGCAGACTCTTCTAAATCAATCTGTTTACACAAAGGACTTGTCAGCGGTAATACAGGTACTTCCAAATTGGGTAATTGACCTTCCAGGCACATGACTGGATGTTTTAAACAGAGCAACTATAACCAAAGCATAATAGAAAGTATTTGCTTAAGTAACTTCAAGCCAGGGGAAGTTTGTAACACCCAAAGGAGGCTTGCCAAAACTGATGGCTTCTTTCATGCAAACCCTGAATTTTATAAAATTACAGTGAACCCAGTATTAAGGCTATCTTTAATTCACCATCACATCATGTCCTAAACAACCACCACTAGCTATCTCCAACCTACTAAGTGACTGCACCTTCCTCACTGCCTGAAATTAGACCTGAAAATTCTCCTAGGCCATGTTTACACTAGGAAAGTATTTGGAAATTGCTAAAGTTGGCTTAACTCCCAATTTAACAAAATCAAACTAGCATGTCCACACTATGGGGAAGCCTCGAAATTAGTCCAAGGCAGGCTTTGTTAATGTGGACACGCTACCTCGGACTTAGAGCCCCAGGAAGCACTGGGGAGTAATTAGTTTGAAATAGCAGCACTGGAGCATCCACAATACTGTTATTTCAAAGTAACTATTTTGGAATTAGCTTTACTCCTGGTGAAAAGCAGGAGTACAGATTTTAAATTCTGTAGCCCGTTATTTTGAAATAACAGACTTGGTAGTGTGGACGCTCTGCTTATAAATTTGATCTTGGAGGGGTTATTTCAAAACAAAGTCCTAGTGTAGACCAGGGCCTAGGGACCAGCTGACTAGACTGAGGCTGCAGTACACCCAAAAGGCACACGCTGCCTATGCTATTGTTCCACTGCTCACTACTTGTACAGCCCCTTTTAAGTCATTACAGCTACTCAAAGTAGTAAACATGCACAGTAGACTTCTCACTTTTCTTGATTCTGTGTGTTGCTTTACAAGAAATACCAGAGAGCAGTTAAGCATCACACACTTCACAGTTTTATTTCCTTTATTTATAAGATATCTAGTAGACCATAAATGTTTTCACTAGAAGTGAACATAAGATGGCATCCAAATTTTTATTTTTGTATAACTTCTTTGCAGTTCTGTTATACTTTTGTCAGACATTTACTTTTCACAAAAATCTTCTAGGTCTTGTCTCAGCCCGAGGTGAATTATTTTTTAATTCTGAACAAAAAGAGGCTTGCTGGTTTTTGAGAATGAAAGTACCGGAGAAAATATATATATGTTAAAATCTCAACCTTTTCTGAACAGCTCTAAAATCCAAAGAAGAGGGGGTAGTAAGTTGAAATTTCACATGGATGTAGTCAATTTAGATATGTGCCTTTCAATAGTCTAGTGGAAATCATTTGATTTGTCTTGGTTATAATAATCTAAACATTGTACTTTCTACAATTACTATAATTTTTAAATAAGTAAGGATTTTTGGGAACTCCCTCCTCTCCTTCTATTGATGCTGTGTCAAATTCTGATGAATTTTTAATCCTTTTAAAAATGTGGAAACACTCTCTCATTTCATGTGCAAGTGGTAGGATAAAATACAATAGTCTGAGGTGCATATGGACTGTGACAGATCTCCAGAAGAGACATGCCATGTTTAATACAATTGTTGAAGTTGCATACAATATGGATTGAGGCAGGGTGCCTGGCTTTGTTTTATAGAGTCTTTCAGTGCTGAATATTTTCTGCTTTCTTCATATATAAGATGAGAAGAAAAGACTGAGAGATTAATCTGAACTTTGTGGCATCATGGGGTGTTTCATCTGGCATAGAATTGAGCATCTTGTGTCTAAAAGGTCTCTCATCGCAATGGAGTCATAGTTATAGCATTCGTGTATATATATAAATTGTTAGGTAATTTATTTTTCTGGTTCTTGTAACTTTTTGTCAGAGAAGAAACAAGAATTACCAGAATACCAGTGAAGTCCTGCATAGCATGTGAACCTCTTCCTGGTATAAAGGTATTACTTATGAATGATAAGAAATGGCATCTCACAGTCTACAATATCTGTTATGTATTATAAAGATTATTTTGACTGAGTGACCTGATGGGAACTTACATAATGCAGCCAGACAGAAAATATAATAATTGTGCAAAGCACCAAATGGTGAGAACAAGCTGTTGTTCAGAGAGAGTCTGAGAGAAACCCTGGGGGCGGGGGGGGACTGTGCTGAGTGTAATTTGGTTTGATGTAACTTCAGTTAAATCTTTAATATTTTTGAAAATATAGAATATTTGGCTTGAGAACTGAAGATGTGCTGCTGAAGTGGGAATCTTTTTTGATCCATTTCTGACTTACTCTAACAGACAGTTCATCTGTTTTGCTGTGGGTACCTTTTTCCAGAAAGTGATAAGTGAACAATTAAGTAGAGATGATTATGTCTTTTAAGACATCTAAAAGTCATGCTGCTGCTGCTACTACCACTGGGCAGGGCCAGATTAAGACATGCCCTAAGCTATGTCAAGTTTAAGAGGCCCTATAGCAGGGCTACTCAACTTTGGAAGCCCCGGGGGCCATGATGATACTCAGCACATGCCGAGGGCCTCAACTTAAGTGTGGTTGCATATACACGCAAATAGATGTGCAAATATATGCAAATAGCTTCATTCACACTGACGAGAATCAATATGAAGCACTTCCCACAATGCTCCAGCTCTCCCGGCACCTCCTCTCTGGGGACTAGAAACGCTGACACCCTGTACCCGTCCAAGCCAGCCCATCTGCTTGCATCTTTCAGTACTCATCCCATCTGGGAGATGCCTCACCATTGTGGAGCATGTTCCCAGTGCAGGCCATGTTCAAAGGATCCCACACCTGGGCCCCATGTTGAGCCCCACATAAACCCAAACCACACCATGGGCTGCAAACCAATGGGCCATGGGCCACGTGCGTGTTGAGTAGCCCTGCCCTATAGCATTACCAAAAAAATGTATTATTCTATCAAAAAAGGGCAACAAAAGTAGAATTAGCAGAGTTTTATATTTGCATAAATATCAGTACATAGGTGAGGATGCAACTAAAAACTAGTTAGTTAGAGGTTCCTCATAATCAGAGGCCCTAACATGTAGCTTACTTAGCTTGTGCATAAATCCGGCACTGTCCCTGGGAGGGTGGTGTTCTGCGCATCTCCAGCCATGCTAAGCATTACCTTATCTCAGTGAATCAGAATGTTCTCTTTCCATACGGTTTGACGCAGTGTCCTCCGAGAAAGAAACCCTGACACAGCCAGAAGTACAAGTAGAATACACAAGCTGTAGAGGTATCAGTTGTCCTGGCAAACTGCCTCTCCAGTGTGGGCTCACCACTTGCAGCTACATTTAATGCTTAAGCAGAGAATAGGCACAGTGCCTGTTGAGATTAAAATATTATAGTGGTAGGATTTTTAAAAGCACTCAGATTTGACCTACCTCTGTGTTCATTGAAATCAATGGGAAAACTCCCATTGACTGAGGAATTTTTTTACTCTTCTGTTAAAATGTAGTTAATTAAAAAATGATGAAATGATGGTACTTTGAGAACACATTTTTTATTGCAATAAGCTTACTAGTTCAGTGGTTTTGCTGAAGCATTAACTAGCGCACATGGAAAAATCCATTGATTTAAAGTTGTAGGAGACTGGAAAACTTTTCACTCTTTTTTTTTTTTTTTTTAACTCTATCACTTGCTTTGCAAACACAAATGAAAACCTCAGGGCAAAATTTGGGCAATCTGGCAAATTAGATGGTTTTATCAAATCTTATTAAGGCAATAAAACTTGCTGGGTTGGGGTAAATCTAATGCCAAATTATTTTCTCTGTCTTTCTGTCCGTGAAACCAAGAGATAGCAAAATTTGACTCTTGGAATATACAGTCCAGCCAGAAAGCCTGTCTCATAGGAGAGAATGAAGTCATCAGGCATCAGTGCTACAACTCCTAGGTCAGTGTGCCACTAGAAAAAGAGACAGTTTAATAATAGACTGAATAATGTTTCTAAGTGCCATATGTTTTTTTATAGGGTTTTTGAATAGTACAATGTTTCCTCACTTATACTGCAGGAAAATAAAAACAGTGTCCATGCTTGAAATTATGTAACTGGGGATGGGCTTCAGGCATGATCAATGTATAAAAGGAAGCAGGAGATCAACATTTAGGATGATGTTTTTGCCTTAGCTTTATCTTTGAATTCAGAGGGGATTACTCAGAGGTGCTAAGTGAGCAGGGCCTGATCCTGTTTCCATGGCACTCTGTGAGGGTTTATAACTTACATCAATGGATAGGGCTCTCTAGGTCCTTAATTCTTTTAATCTTGTTGTACAGAAGCTCTAAACCAGCTTTTGATCATTTTTAATTATCCCTTCCATGATTAGCTTTAATGATCTTCCTATTTATTTTTGAAGACACTACTTTGATCCTTTTAAGTTTCTATCTATAGTTTGAATGGGTGGCCTTAGTAGCAGGTTTTTTGCTTTTTGATGGTTTTGTTTTTAAATGCAGGAGTGTTGAGGAAACCAGCCTGTTGCTAATCAGCCATTTATGTCTTCACATGAAGCAACAGGTCATCACAAAGATTATGACTGAGATTGTCTCATTGTAGCAGATATGGCAGAAAGGCCTTTAGTTAGAATAGTGGAAAAGAAATATCTCAGCCTGCATGGTACTTATTACCTTACACTTCGTGAAATCATTTTTTTTTTTCCAGACAGCTGGATGAAAGACCCTGGCCATAGTTTCTAGCTAAAACTGCCAAGAACCCTAATGAAGTTTGCAAGTCCTGTGGTGGATAAGCAATATCAAAGCTGTTTAATTTTTCAGTGGGTTAAAACTGAGACAATACAGCAATCAATGTTATGGTAATAAAACCCGTGCTCATTCAGTTGGATCTAACTGAGCTTTTTGACATAAACCTAAAAATCTGTTATTGAGAATATTATTAACTTTTAAATATTAAAAACCCAGGTTCAAATTGTGCTGTCAGTTTCATCTTTGTAAATCCAGAAAACTCCAATAAAATCAGTTGGCTTTCTTTCATATGTATATCAATGTCAAATCACAATTAATCCAGCACACCCATTACAAATATACATGAGCCTGGGCATATTTCCAGAGGCAATTACATGGCAACAATCTTGTAGTATATCTATTCAGAGTCTATTAATTTTATTATTACTATAGGTTGTACCTCCTTAACCAGGACTTCCTGGTCTGGCAAGATGTTTCCTGGACCACAGAGCCAAGAAACAGGGAGGTCTGGCAGCAGGGCAGGAGCGTGGTAGGGAGCACCAGCAACTCAGTGTGTGTGTTTGGGGGGGGTGGGAATGGGTAGCACAGCAGGGAGTTCTGACCCCAATAGTGGCCATGAAGCTCCAGCCCCAGAAGCAGCCAGGTACTCTGTCCCTGGCCCTCTGCCCCAGCCTTGGCTGTGCAGCTCCAGCCCTGGTGCCAGGTGGCTGCTGAGCTATGCCCTGTCTATGGAGCGCTGGCCCTGGACACAGAGACAGGTGGATGCTGAGTTCTGCCCAGGCTGCGCAGCTCCAGATGTGGGGCACTACCCCAGCAGCAGCGGGGCCAGTGGCATCTAGAGAGTCCTGGGGGGCTGGGGCAGCAGTGGAAGCAGGCCAGGACAGGAGGGCCCTTCTCTGGTCCGGCAAATCCCCTTTATTTGGGACCAGTCAGGTCCCAAGGATGCTGGACCAGCGAGGTCCAACCTGTATTATTATCACTTATTTTCTTTTTATTGTAAATAGTGCTTAGAGGCTTCAGTCAAGAATCAGACACACATTATGCTAGGCTCTGTACACACATAATTAAAAACAGCCCCTGCCCCAAAGAGCCTACATTAGAACTTCTAATGACAATAAATTGGAAAAAAAAACCTTAAACTTAGACTTGTAATTAATTAGTAATTTGGCACTTAAATATTGCTATTTAATTTATCAGAAGCTGATTACATAAATCAACATAATGTGGAAGAAATTTTGAATTTTAAAATGCGCTGTAACACAACTTGCATTCTATTTGATTCTACACAGACGAAATCTTAACTTATTTGTCTTTGAGAAACTATTACATGGAGAGCACTAGGTCACTAGCAATTTGCCTGTACACATCTGAGTTCTTGAGGACACAGAGGAAAATAATTTGGCAATCTGTCCATTAGCGGACCTTTGCCACTGAAAGCTTTTATAAATGAAATGATGTGCTTATGAAACGGGCAATAAAATATCATCTGATTTACAATCTGGGCAAGCAAGGTGTACATATTTCCACAGAGTTCTATCTGTGAGCTAGGTAGGGCTTCTAAGCCTGTTTTACTAATGGGGAACTGAGTCATAAAGAAGCTAAGGGTATGTCTACACTAGCTCATTAATTCGAGCTAGGTAGGCAAATGAGGTGACTGGAGTTGCAAATGAAGCCCGGGATTTAGCTATCCTGGGCTTTATTTGCATGTTCCCATCCGGTCGCCATTTTGAAATTTCACTAGCCTGAACTCACTGCCGCGCAGCTACACGCGGCAGTGAAACGTTAATTCGAACTAAGTCCTTAGTTTGAATTAACTGTTATTCCTCATTCCACGAGGAGTAACAGTTAATTCGAACTAAGGACTTAGTTCGAATTAATGTTTCGCTGCCGCGTGTAGCTGCGCGGCAGTGAGTTCAGGCTAGTGAAATTTCAAAATGGCCACCAGACGGGAACATGCAAATAAAGCCCGGGATATTTAAATCCTCATTTGCCTACCTAGCTCGAATTAACGAGCTAGTGTAGACATACCCTAAGTGATTTGCCATCAAGTCAGCCATTCATACAAATAAACGCTGAGGAAAATACTAGAGTAAACCCAAAGTAACTCCATTGAATGTAGTAAAGTATTTTCCTCAGCCTTTATATAAATAGGTGGCTTAATGGTAAGTCACTTAGCCTCTCTGAGACTCGGCTCTCTATCTGTAAAATAGGGATAATAACACTGCTTTACCTCACAGGGATATCTTGAGGATAAATACAATGACACTTGTGAAGTACAAATACTACAATGATGGGGGCTGTACACATATCACAGATAGTACAAAGATAGTGTTATCCTTAAGTGGATGGTCCATAGTAAGGATATGGAACTAATTAGTAATACTAGTAACTAGGGCATTCTCTTGTAGCTCAAATGGCAACAGAGGCCTATGGGTTTAGACTGGAGAACAACGTTTCTAGTTTTCTGCATCTTGGTGTGTATGCATAGGCACGGGAACTAGGGGTGTTGCAGAATCCCTAGGTTTTACATAGGACCTGGCTCCTGGCTTCATATATGGGGTCTTAGCTGCTGGCTCCATTCCTGCCACTCTGCTCGGGTGTGTCTATACTGCACCGTAGCTCCAAATAAGATACGCAATTTTGAAATAGCTTATTTCGTAATTTGGAGCTGTCTACACAGTACCAAATAAAAAAAAACAAAAACCATTATTCCAAAACATCCCTTACTGCTCCTGGAATGAGGTTTACAGCAATGTCAGAATAGCGAGCCTGTTATATTTAGAAATAACAGGCTTGCTGTGAGGACGCGGGATAGCTATTTCAGGATACTCCAATATCCCAAAATAGCTCTGCAGTGTAGATGTAGCCCTTCTGGCCCCACACCCAGGACTCCACACCCTCCTCCAACTGTGGCCTCAGGCCCCTTACCACTATCCATGTCCCCCCCCCCTTCCCTGAGTCATGGCTCTGCTCTCAACCCCAGCCATAGAAGTTGTGGGGTGTGAACAGGTTTAAAAGGGGTGGTGTGATAAAAAGTGAGGTAAAAAGTTTGGGAGCACTGCTTTACAGTTTTGCTGGGTTTTAGCACCCCCACTATTAAAAGTGTGCCAGCGCCACTGTGTGTCTGAGACTGTCTGCAGCATCTGAGTCTGATGCATCTTTAAATCTGTAAACTAGTCTGAAAATTGAATAAGCCAAGATTTGTGACAGAAACAACCCAAATCTTTAAACGAACTTCTGTGTTATCTTTGAACTTGCCTATACTATACAACAAGTGCTACAGCAGCACAGCAGCTATAGCAGCATAGTGTAGGAAGGAGTTTTTCCATCACTGCAAGTAATCCATTCCCCTGATCAGTTGTGGGTAACTAGAAGAACAGAAGTATTCATCCAACAAGCCTTGTCCACGTGGGGAGTTAGGGCAGCATATCCATGTCAATCTAAACTGTAAGTATTGATCAGGCCTTTGATTGTGTTAGCGTCAAATCATAACTGCTATCAAACACTGCCTCCTCAATACCAAGCGTCAGGAAATATCAGGTGTTAGTTTTTAAAGAAATGAGATATATTTTGAAGAGTAGTTTATTGTTTTGGATTAGTTATGCCTGTGCAATTTTTTTTTATTATTGTCAAGTGGTAATTTCCAGGTGATGGTCAAAATTCATAGCACGAATATAAAGCCTTACAAAGGATTATTGTCTTCCTGGTTCTATACATATTTATTTTCTTCCTGTTAAAAAACCCATTTAACTGATCTCATTCATCTTACAATAGCCCTCTGTCCTGTAATGTTAGCCACAGGTAATGACAAATAATAAAAATGGAGATTATGGCTATGCTAATGTGCTGCCCCTTCATTGACTTGGCTGGTTCCCAGATCTTGATTGTTTGGAGGTTTCTGAAATGGTTGGATTATTCTTCATATAAACAATACATTGCAGAAAAGTCAGTTATTAAAGGGCAAAGTACATGAGCACGGCAGCAGTAGGGAAAGAGGCACATGGGTTTGCCTGTCTGTCTAACTCAGTGTAAAATCCTAGTGAAGACAAGGACCCCCTCCCCACCACCTCCTTTTTTTTTTTTTTTTTTTTTTTTTGTAGTGAAGACATAACCTAAAGACTTAAAATCAAACAACAAAAATAAAAAGCCCCTCAAATGAAGACAAGAATAGGTAAGGGAGTGGGTGTAACTGATAATGTGGTTACAACAATACATCTGATGACTCTACATAATTTAAACATATAGTGATGGATATAAAAATGTGTGTTGATATTCATATGACACCTATACACCTTTGTCACAGACCAGAACCCTCATAGTGCTAGGCACGGTACAAATGCAGAACAAAAGGATGGTCTCAGCCCCAAGGAGCTTATGGTCTAAGACAACAGAAGCATACAAATGAGGAGTACAGGGAAACAATGAGATAGCATTGGTCAGCTTGAGGGGCAATGGTGTCAGTGCCACTGGTGTCAAGTTTGTTGTAGGCATCACAGCAAAGCCATTTTCAAGAGGATAATGATGTAAGTTGTGGAAGTTTATGGGAAGTTTCTGCCAAGCATGAGAAGCCACATGGGAGAAATCATGAAGTTGCTTGATTGAGAATTGAACAATTGAATGATTGAGGCTGACACCACTTGCTGATTGGAGATGGCAGATGACATCTCAGTAGCAAATGAGAGATGATGTGCATGGTGAGGATAAGTTGTGAGGGGCCTGGAAAGTGATGACAAGCAGCTTTTGCTTCCTCTGTTAGAGACGGGGTTTCCAGTGGAGGGAATGAAACAGAGGCATGACGTGGTCCAAGCAACAGCCTAATGAAATGATTTTGCAGCTGCATTCAGAAAGAATGAGAGTGGGGCAATCTTGCATTTCTCAAGGCAAGAGAGAAAGATATTGCAGCAATTGAGAAACTCGCTGATGAAAACCTGGATGAGAGATATAGCTATATGGAAAGGGTAGGAAAGGCCATATCTTAAAGATATTATGCAAAAAATATCTGCAAGCTATAGACATAGCCTGGATGTGAGGCCCTAGAAAGAGGTCTGGGTTGAAGATCACATCCAGGTTATGAGCCTGAGTGATGGGCAGGATGGTGGTGTTGTCCAGTGACTGAGAAAGGAGGTAGCAGAAGTGGGTTGTGGCATGGAAGAGATGAAGTGCTGTGTTTGAGCAATGGGGAGCTAAACCAGTAAAATGAGCTTTTCTCCCAAGCTCACTGTTATCAGTTGGGTGAGTTCTTGTAGGCATCCCAGAGTCAATAGCAGTGGTGGGCAGCCTGTGGCCTGAAGGCTGCATATGGCTCATCAGGGTAAGGCACTGGCGGGCCACCAGTCAGGTTATTTACATTGCAGCTGCGGGTACAGCCTCCCACAGCTCCCATTGGCTGCAGTTTGCTGTTCCCAGCCAATGGAAGCTGCAGGAAGTGGCACAGGCCACAGGGACTTGCTCAGGCTGCAGGTTACCCAACACTGGTCAATATCAATGTATACAGCAGAAGAATATGTATAGGGGAATATTTTTTTAAAGAGACATGTACTCTATTTTAATTGCTTGAATTTGATTTAATGATGTGCCCTGAAATTGGTGGGGCTGGCATGTCCCTGCCCTCCTGGCCTTCATAGCCAGCCAGAGTGTGTGGAAGGGGTGAGGCCTCAGGCAGAAGAGACAGGGACAGAGCAGCCAGCTCTCAGTGCTGCCCAGACCGCATCTCCCCTCCCACCTTCATGCCATTTATCTGAATCGCAGCAGGAGCCATATGGGGGTCTGCGGCAATTTAAAGGGCCCAGGGCTCCAGCTGCCGTGACTGCCGCAGTAGCAGCGGTGGTATACAGGACTCCTTTGAATTGCTGGGTCCTGGGGCAACTTCCCCCTTGGTTCCTCCCTACCCTCTGTTGGTGGGCCTGGACCTAGGCCTGATCCTGTGGAATGCTAAGCAATCTCAATCCTCAATGATTTTTGTGGTGGCTCAAGGCACTCGTCATTTTGCAGAAATAAAAAAAAAGGCATTTGAGGGGCAGGGTTGTTTCTCACTGCCATACAGGAATTTTAAAATGTAAGTGTTCAGTTTTGATTTCAGTTCAAACAAATGCTTTATTCACCTAAGTTCATTCCTAAGATGTCTTCTTGCTACAGAGAACTGGAGGAAAGATCTTAGCTAAAATTGCCTAGATCATAGAGGTACCTAGAACTGGGGCGATCTCTATTCACAGCTCTTATTTATTTTTTTCCATTCCCTTTCTTGTACCAAAGCATTAGAGATGGCAAGATAGCTTGATTTATTGGGTGCTGCAAGAGTGGAAAAACCTCATTCTTCTTTCATGATCCCTGGGAAGATATAATAGAATCTGTATTTCCCTGTGAGTTCTCATCTTTATTTTCAAATACAAGACCCACCCATTTAAACAACAGAGGTTCCAGATCATTGCTGGAGAGGCTTACTACTATTTTTATACCCATTCATGCCTTACATTTTGCTCAAAGGATGAATGTTAATTTGAAAGGCAAGCTTTCCAAGAAAAGAAGCAATCAACAAAACTACTAGGCACAAAAGTATTATTTAATATCATTTATTTTTTACATATTAGGTCAAATCATCTATGCCATAGAGGTGACCCAGATTTGGAAACAGTCTGTTTTAATGTTTCTTTTAAATATTTTTCATACCACTCAATATTTCTGAAATCAAAATTAACAAAATCAATTTAATTTGCAGAAAATAAAATGTAATTGATCAAATGCAACATATTGAGTAAAAATGTATTTTCTGTTACAAACTTATTTAATCTAATTAAACTTGGAATATTCCTTCCCCTCTCTCTCCATACACGCATACACAATGTGTCCTTTGTGTATATTTAATGTATATATGACTATAGGACAAATGTAACTTTTAATACATTATACTATGTTCAGATCATTTGCCCTTTGTTACACACACATTGTATATTCATTTAAAATCCCACATTTGGAAAGTATTACCCCCTTATTAATGTGCCTCACCAACATTACGATCGTGTCAAGACTTTTTCAAGAATTTTATGTGTGAATCTGGTGCACAGACACAGTCTATTAAAGCAACTATGTGGAAGATTGTTGTACTTGCCATTCATACTTGCATAGCATAAGTTTTGCAAGAGAACCACAGATGCTGTCAGCTACTAATATTTTCTTTGGGGGAAAATTCATGAAAATGTGAAAGTTCAACTTTGGGGTAGGGAGGAGGGAATTAAAGGGAAAAAAGCCCAAAATTGAAGAAAAAAAACCTATTTTGGACAGGAGAATTGCCTATATTCTTGGGTATAGGAGTGCACTAAGTGAACAAGTAATAGTCTTGGTTATCTCTCCTTACAGAAGAGAAGGTAGAAATCTCTGAAAGGATCCCCATCATCTGACTGAGGCTATGTCTACACTACAAAGAAAAGTCAGAAAAAGATACACAAATTGCGAACCACAATTTGCATATCTTTTTCCACCTTTCATCTGAAAGAGGCTTTTCCAACATTTGGCCTGTCTACATGGGGCCAAATGTCAGGAAAAAACCCTCTTTCAGAACATCCCTTCTTCCTCATAGAACAAGGTTTACAGAGATGCTGAAAAAACACGTCTGCTTTTCCGAAATTTTTTTCGGAAAAGCAGATGCATTCCTTGGATGTGGCAAAGCTTTTCCGGGATACTGGCGGTATCCTGGAAAAGCTCTGTAGTCTAGACATACCCTGAGATTCACAGTTTACCTTTTCCTCCTCCCTACAGGTAGAAAAATTCACAGGGTCCATGCACAAACCTGGCAGATTTCCTGATACCTCCCAATCTCTGAATCTTGTTGGTAGCACAGCTGTGTAGGTAGCACAGCTGTATTGGAGCATGATGTGAAGGCTTGCACCTGGCTACAGCTGCACTAGGATGGCTCAGTGGAAGATATAAGACTGTGTTTTCTCCTCTTTTCATGCTTTCTTCTGGCTTATCTAGTCTCCATTCTTTCCCTCAGTATGGACCCCAAACTGTACAGAAAGGCTGTAGGATCAAGGAGCCATAAGGAAAAAGTGTGTTAAAGATTGAATCTTCTCCCCTAATGCAAGTCATAACAGGTTGGTGAGGGCCACCAATCTGACTGAAAGAATAACAGTGTTTGATAAACCAAAAATATAGAGGATGTTTTAGGCATCATACCTTGAATGCCTGTCTCCTTATTTTGCTCAAGAAGTTAGAAATTGCTTAGCCTAACTCCTTGCAAAGTAGGAGCAGCTGCTTGTAAACGTAAGGTCCTCAGTCATGCAAAAACAATTCAAGGCATACAAAAGGGAATATTGGACTTCTCTAGAACAGGAAAATGCTTCACTTTGATGACTATCGTTCTAATGCATCATGTGTCTATTATGGGACCCCTTGTTCTTCCTTTGAGATTTGATTTTGCAAAACTTTGATATAAATGGAGGTAAATATGGCATTTATTGTTAAAACTTCATGCTGTTCAGCATTAAGTCTTTGTGTTGTTTGGTTTTTTGCCTAATGAAAAGGCAGAAGGGACAGACAAAACTTTAGCTTTGGCTGAAGGATCCTGTAGAGTAAAGTTATACTGCTTTTCATGGGTTTCTAAGGTAGTTCTGTAAAAGTGCAACATTGTATTGTGACTCTTTTATTGTCCTGTACTTGTTCTATAATAACCAGCCACCACCATCGCATTTCAACATGGGCATCTTGCTGTGCAAATTCTTGTCATTTTAGCCCTGCGGGGGGTAGAAGGGGGAGGGAAGGGGGTCTGTGTGTGTGGTCTGGAGTTTGTACATCTAGACTCCCATGTGTAAACTGCACAGCACAAAATGTCTGCAACTAAATGTCATTGACAGTACTATTGCCAAACAAGTTTGGTGTTTCTACATATCCCCTTCACTCCCCTCTGAGTTCTCTCTGAAAACCTGCACAAAAAGCTTGCAATGAAAGGCCAGATGATGTGGTTCCTTTCCTGGCCAATGGAATATGCCAGTTCCCAGAGCAGAAATACTACCATAATAGCACTCTCCAGGTGTTGGGGGTTGGCTTTTCTTCAGCCACTTTCATCCGCTTTCATCTTTGCTCACTTGGGATGAAATTCACTCATGTGCAAAAAGCCTGCAAGGCTTGTTATTAATTATTATTTGTTTGGCAGGAGTGCCTAGGGGCCCTAGCCAATGGTTGAAGCTTCCAGGTGCTAGAAACCATATGCACATATAATAAAAAGTCCCTGCCCCTAAGTTTATCACCTAACTTCATGTATGTAAAATGCTGTGTCATTCCCAGCCCAGGAAGGGAACATCCACAGTTTCTTTCAAGGAACAGTTTTATTTTTCAAAGATAGGCAAAATGTTTTCAAAGATAGGCTTGGCTCCTCAGCACACTCTGGGCTACAACTCGCAGGGGATTTTCTCTATTCCCCTGCTCCAGTTTAAGGGGCTACTGCGGAATTCTGCATGCTATTATCTGAGCATTGCTTCCCAGAACTTTCTCTCAGGATATCCTTTTTGCCCAGCAAATTGCGTAGCTTATTCTGAGTCTAAATCCAAAGAGCTTATTTTGAAATTTGGCTCTGTCTACACAGCACCAAATTTCAAAATAAGGCACTATTCCAACAAATCCCCTTAACCTTCATGGAACCAGGGTGACAGGGATGCCGGAATAGCACGCCCGCTATTTCGGGAAATAGCAGGCACTTTTAAAGACACTGTGTTGCTATTTCAGGATACTTCCGGTACCCCGAAAGAGTAATGCAGCCTAGACGTACCCCTAGAAAACTCCCTGTTGCTCTTGCTCCTTTCAGCCTCTTTCATCCCTTCCTTACTGACAGCTCAGCTTTTTATAGGGAACCACTGTCCCCCACATCAACTGCACTTAAAGGGGGTAGGCCATCCTGTTATAATGTGCCCCTAGTGAGACTTCTGTAGTATATTTGCCTTACACTGATCCTCTTCATGGAGTTGAATGCCTCCCTTTGATGCCTCTCTGCCTTTTACATGGAATATAACTACCTTATATCTGTGTGTGCACTCTCTTACCTCCCCTCTGTCCTCCCTTCATGTCATCTTCTATCTGTGCCGTAGGTTGCATTTTCTCTTCCTCTATCCTTGTTTGATATTGGTTACATAGTGCTATACACAGTATCTCCCGAGCAACAAGTTATGCTCAGTTTTGCATCAAAATGTGGTATGTTCGCTTACCACCAGCATGCCTTAGGTCTCTCTCTCTCTTTTCATATAGAAGTACGAAAGCCCAGCAAATTGTAAAGGTCATTCAGAATAGTTTCCAGCAAGACGACTGAGATGAGATTCCACCACTGAGACATTGCTTGCCTGCCAAAGGAGAATCCAGATGTTGAGGCATTCTGCTTAATAGCATGTATATATGCTGCAAACTGAGCTGCTATTACTTAAGTGCTATATAATTCACAGGGTTTCCCAGTCATACTGAAGCTATAAATGAGCTGAAAATATTGAATGACGTAATGTCCATTTGTATAGTGTTTTAACTGATGTTTGTTATTTGATTGTGTATATTCTATCCAGGGCAAAATGATGGCTGTAATTTCCTGAGTTGCATGGGGGAAGTGGGAAAATTGGAGTGAGGCCAGCCTCATGGAGGAATGGATCAGTGAGCTGTGGAGAAAGAATGCTCTTAGCAGACCACATTACTGCTGTTCTTCAAAGGAGCACCATGAGTGCTTCATTAGCACGTGTCATGCTGACAACTGCAGCATGGGCAAAGGACACCCTACAAAGTCACAGACAGACCACATAATCTGGGGGCCACTGAGTGTGGCTACCCATGTGTGCCAGGTTCCACTTGACAGTGCTCAACAGAATACTAGAGATTCTGTCTTTCTGTTTTGGGCCCTGCTCTGGAGTAGGCCATATGGATAAAGTTTCCTACATCTGCACTAGCAAAACTAGACCCTTGGTGTGGTAGGAGAGAAGCAAGCCTTTGTACCGTCTTTATTTTCCCTGCCTCCAGTTCACTCCTGCAAACAGGACTCCTTGGGTGTATCTAGACTACACCTCTCTGCCGACAGAGATGTAGATTAGGCACATCGAAATTGCTAATGAAGCGGGGATTTAAATATCCCCGTGCTTCATTAGCATAAAAATGGCCACCACTTTTTTCAGCACGAAGCTTTGTTGGAGAAAAGCGGCAGTCTAGAGGCTGATCTTTCGAAAAATAAAGCCTTTTTCAAAAGATCCCTTATCCCTCGTGAAATGAGGTTTACAGGATCTTTCCAAAAAGGCTTTATTTTTTGAAAGATCAGCCTCTAGACTGCCGCTTTTCTCTGACAAAGCTCCGTGCCGAAAAAAAGCGGTGGCCATTTTTATGCTAATGAAGTGCAGAATATTTAAATCCCTGCTTCATTAGCAATTTCGATGTGCCTAATCTACATCTCTCTGTCGGCAGAGAGGTGTAGTCTAGACACACCCCTTGAGTGGTTTATAGAGTGCTTCAGGATCCACAGGGATGGAAGAGAGAGAATAAGTATCTTGCACTTCTGTAGTACTTCTCCTGTGAGGCTAGTGGAACACTGCACAAGCATTCATTAATTAAACTTCACAGCACTCATGCTGTCATAGCTACACGAGTAGTATGTCAACTTCAAAGAGGGGGAAACAGTAGCAGACCAGTTAAGGCCAGAAGTGGGGATCTAAAATTAGGCATTTAAGTAACCCAATTTTTAGAGGTGCTAATGATCTGCTGCTCCCACAGAAGTCAACTTTTCCTGTCTCTGAAAATTTAGATCACTTATTTTGTTGTCTATGTGTGGATTTAGGAGACAGTCTCTAACTACCCAAACTTGAAAATTCTGGCCATAGTGACTTGTCCACAGTATGAGAGGGAGTCAGTGGCACTGCTAAGAATTGTGAAATACTGACTCCAAAGATGCCTGTGCCTTGCTTCCTCCCTGTTAAAAATCAGCATGTTGCTTTGATAGAAGATGGTTAGAATTATGAAAGGTGCATGGAATGCATTCTGGTTTTTCATGTCTCCCCTCTTGAGTAGTAGGCTAACTCAGCTTCCCACCCACCAAGATTCAGCAAGTATTTAAATGCTCAGCTTTCATAATTCATACATGAGTTCTTTAATACACCCCCTTTTCAAAGCTACATTTTCAGAGACTACTGTGAGCAGTGAATCACATGACCTGCTAAATTATTACACACAGTAGTTTATGGGTTTATTTTACCATGTTATCTACTCCTTTTTTAAAATAAACCCTAAATACAGATTGGCAAAATTTGCAAGCAGAAAAACAGTCGGTATTAGCAACTGGAATGAATGTAAGTCTTAAGAGGTTGACCCCAATCTATCTTCAATGACAACTGAACAAAGCATTACAAACTCACTCCCATATGGTGCTTACTATTTGCACTCAGCCGGATATCTAAACACTGAGACCTGATCACTCAGCACTGCAG
Organism: Rafetus swinhoei; assembly: GCA_019425775.1. Classification (NCBI taxonomy): domain Eukaryota; kingdom Metazoa; phylum Chordata; order Testudines; family Trionychidae; genus Rafetus; species Rafetus swinhoei. Next base: position 159,359,039 of record CM033424.1, read on the forward strand.
GAAAACTTCAGTAAGAGTTCTGAGGGCACAAGGAATGCAGGATTGTATTCCCTAAGGTGAAGCTTGCATGTGACCAAATTAAAAATAGATTGCATAAGCAATGCATTATATGTGAGGGAGACTATGTAGGTCTGTGCTTATAGCTAGCTATAAATCTATCTAGCCTTATTCTGATCTTTTACAAAGTCATAAATATGCAGTAACTCCTTCCATGGAATTACTTCAAATTGACACATTATAACAGGTAAAAATCTGGCCCATTTTGTACAGCTACATATTTAGATCTATCATAGATCCATATCTATCATATATGCAAGTCTGCAAAATTGTACATGTCCTTTCACCTAGGTTAAGTAACATTTATTGCCAGGAGAGTAGAATATCTTTTTTTTTCTGCTGTTAATGATCATGAAAAATACAAGCAAAAATGTTTTCTGTCAGTCTTTCGGGAATTTCATGAAAAATTTAAGACATATAATAAATTTCTGATAGTTCAAACTTCGACAATATTGTGTGTTTGTGATCTATAACATATCAGAAATATATTAAACTGGCCATTGCAATAAAATCTTTTAAAGAACAAACTTCAGAATCTGGACAAACTAAATTTTGGTCAATTCTTACAAATGAGGCATTAACTTACACACAATTGTCTCTTCATCCTGACAAGAAGAATTACTTGTCAAGCTTTTTATTTTATTTTATTTTATTTTATTTTATTTTTAGCACTAACACTCTAGTCCAGGAAAGCATTTTATGTAGAGGTCTGTGGCGAGAAACATTAATGGAACTATATTATATTGGAATATGTGGTTCCATCACAATCAAAATGTTTTGTGAAGCTGAATCAATTTTGCTAGAATTTTGTTTTGAAAAATGGGGACTAAAATTGCATTGAAATGTTCTTTTGATATTTTCTAATGAAATATTTTTACTTTAAAATTATTAGACACTATTTTATAATGCAATTTAGGAAAAGGTGGCATTGATATGAAACATTTTACTTTTCAGAACAAAATATTTTAAATGACCAGAAACCATTCTTTCACGTAAGTTTCCTTCACTAACAATTTCAAAATTTTTGTTTTCCACGTTGATTTGGAATGAAAAAAAACTTTGAAATCTCAAAACCTTTTATGAAACAGAACTTCCATCACCCCACCTAACTTTAAGCATATGAATATTTATTTTTTTATATTTATCCTCAATAGGACCATTCATATGCTTTTAGTTAATCATGTAACTAAGTACTTTGCTAGTTCATAGATTAAGAAAGTAGAATCAAGATGTACTAAGTATCAATCTTCTCTTTATAAAAATCCTGATGTTGTGGCAAGAAAGACAGGACCAAGTAGTTCAGGATCATGTAGGAGCTGTTCTTATGTCAATGGTAATTACATGCACTCCGGTCTGCACTAGCAGGTTCTGTTGCAGGATGAGGGCAATGGTATGTGTTCTGGGCATGTTTTAAAGTCTCACAGTTTTGAATGGAAGGGGGAAATCTTAGAAAATGAGAGCGAGTATGACTATCATTCTCCCCATTTCTGCAAAATATGGTTGTATACATACTGCTGCTATAGAAATGTAAACAAACAAAAAATTAAATTGCATGGATTGCTTTCAGGCTCTGATTTTCTAACCTTAATCCAGTTTAGGGGGGTCTGAAAGGGTGCGTCTACACTATGGCACTAGTTTGAAATGAGCTATGCAATTTGAGCTACGCGAATTGCGTACCTTGTTTCAAGCTTATTTTGAGATTGTCTATTTTTAAATCTGGTGCTGTATAGTGTCTACACAGCACCAGACTTCAAAATAGACTGCTATTCCGACAAGTCCCTTAATCCTCTTGGGACGAGGTTTACCAGGATGTCAGAATTACACACCTTTTATTTTGATTACATTTTGAAATAACGGGCGCACTGTCAAGACACAGAAAATGCTATTTTAGGATACTGGAAGTATCCCAAAATAGCGCTGCAGTGTAGACGTACCCAAAGGGATTTTCCTCCATATGGCAAATCTAGCACAATGCTTTCTCATCATACACTTAACATCAGGAGGGCTACATCTAGACTGCATCCCTCTACTGACAGAGGAATGCAAATCAAGCACTTCGGAAGTGCAAATGAGCCTGGGATTTAAATATCCCGGGCTTCATTTGCATACTCACGTTCTGACGCTGTGCTGATCAGGCTCAGTGTCGAAAGTGAAAGTAAAGTGTAGCCGTGGCTCTGCTGACAGCGGGGAGCTTTTTCAGCAGATCCTGTACTCCTCAAGCCCGGGCTCATTTGCCCTTCAGAAGTGCTTGATTTGCATCCCTCTGTCGGCAGAGGGATGCGGCCTAGACACAGCTGAGGTCTGTTTTGGGGAGGAATTTAATTCTATTAAGGTTGGTAGACTATGAAAGGTGCAACTGAGAACCCTAACCCCAGTGAGTTGTTCGGGCATTGGTTTCAGAGTAACTGCAGCTCTGACTCCACCTTCTGTGGTCTGCTTGAGGAGTGCCTATCAGGTCTCAAGTTTCTAGCCATCATGTTTCTCTGGGCAGATACCCACGTCCCACTGCCTACTGGCCAGGATTTCAGACTGCAATCCCATTGATCTGACTGAGAGTCTCCTTTCTTCTCGCATATGTCTGACAAATGGCACCCTGCTCTTTAGTTTCCCTCCAAGGACATTGACAGTGTTCTTGCCAGTAACCAGGCAGCCTTCCCAGCTGTACTTCTTTATCAGTTAAGCCTGAGTCCCCATCCAAGTGCAGCCTGGTATGTTAATTGGCCTCTCGGGCCAACACTAGCCTTTTTAGGATCTGTGTGGGGTATATACCCCATCACAGCCTTCTAGTACTTCAAGGGCCTTGGTTCAGACTGCATTGAAACAGTCCCAGATGGTTTACCTCAGTTAGGTATTAATTGTTTAATAAAACTGCAGCCTCCACAATTAATCAGATTCTGGCGTCTGCCTCTGATTGTTTCCATGTCTATATCAAGCATCAAGTCGCATAAATGCTAATCCTGCAAGACATACACACACACATGTGACCTCACTAATATGAGTAGTTTTGCTTGAAGGGTACTCCTGAGAGCATCTTTGCATATATCTTGAGTGTTTGTAGATTAGGGGGTCCATTGAGTGACATGTATAAGAATACTTGGAACTTCTTTCTTGATTCCATGAGTGGCAACTTCTTTTGGCATTATTTCATCTCTTCTCTTCACTTTCTAAGGCTGTATGTATTCCCTCGGATTTGGTAACCATATTGGTGGTTCGCTTAGTTTACATGGCTTGGGGATTCCCTGAATTTTTATCCCTTATGCATCAGTAATACACAGGATGATTGGGCCCATGAAGATAGCAACCCTTGAAAACACAAAGTGCCTTCATTGAAAAATAGTTGGGGCGTTCTCCACATGACTTGGCACTGATTTAAAGCAGGAAAATGCCTCTGAAAAGGGATGTTTTCAATCATCATTTTAGCAGTGGATGGGATGGAGCAAGGGATCAGAAAGAGGTTGTATATGGTAGTGTTTCTTCTGCAGAGTTTATTGCATTCTCTGGGTATGCAGCTTCCATAGACTGTTTAACATTCATCAGTACAGAGCAATTCTTTGCACATCTCTTTTCTGAGTGCAAGCTATAGTGCCCTGCCAAGTTTGGTGGTGAATCATGCAGACCTGGCAAAGATGAAAACTGAGTCACCTGCAAGTCTTTGGAATGCTGAGAGCACAGTGGGGCTGCTTAACGGTTCGAAATCTCTAGCGCCTGTAAATGAAAATGTTACCACAGCTGAGGACCATTTCCTGGCATTTCATTGCTAATTTTTTGCAAGGCAGGGGGGAAGAAAGAGGCCTGGAAAATATTAAATGGATCCCCAAGGGCATATGGGGGAAATCTGTAGCTTTTCAGACAATAGTCAGCTATTGCGAGGCTTTATATTTTTATCGTAAATCCGTCACAGTTATGTAACATGTTTTTTTCTTTCTTTTAAAGGATTTAAAGTATCTCAAGAGGCAAGTTTTCAGACAAATCCTTTCATCATTAGAACAAAGCAAATTTTAGGTGTTCATTCTTACTCTTTGTGAGTAGTTAAAATGATTTGAAATAAAACAAACAACCTAGTAAAGATCTAGGATTGCATATGTAGTTTGCTTTGCCCTTTCATGACTGAGTCCCATTTTAAGGTTGCCACAAATACAGAGTAAAATTGTGAGTTTGTGTATTTTGAGGGCTTGTGTTTCTTGGGGTAGGAAAGGTACTTATACAAAGCCATAATGAGGGCATAATTAGAAGTGGAAAGCAGTGAGTTTGAATGTTTTAGGAGAGCCCCTTTCCCTTTCTATGCACATTCCCAGGGATTATAAAACATGTGTTTCTCCATGTCTGCTCATTTTCTTTTCCAGATGAAGCAAGGCTGCCAAATTGGCCACATCTGGCTGCCCTTTCACTACCTCCCACGTTTTCAGCCACAAGGAAAAGAATAGCACCCTTTTGTGCAGCACAGGAGACCATGGATAAATAGCAGTTTGGGGGACACTAGGGCTAACCTGGAAAAACACAGATTTTCACTTCTGTGGCAATTTCAAAGAACACTTTGGGGCATCTGAGGGGTTTTTTTGGTCACTGAAACAATTTGGCAAAATCTGCACAAGTTTACCACATGCTTCTGTGTGGCCAATCTGCAGTTTTCATGGAAAAAAAAGGTTTTGATTGAAAAATTTCACCTCATTTTTAACTGTGATTTTTAATCATGATTTATCGAGTGCCTGGGAGGAGGGGGGAGGAAACTGGGGCTGATAATTAAAGCTTGTTGTTTGGTGCATGGAGAGATTTTAAGAGAAATGGTATAGGGCAGCGGTTCTCAAACTTTTTGGGCTCCGGAGCCCTTTACATGCGCACAAATTTATGCGGTGCCCCAGCGGTCCACTGATTGTATGTGTTGTACCTTTCCATGTTTCCAGTTTGTCAACCTTGCGGAGCCCCTGGAGATGTCTCGCGGAGCCCCAGGGCTCCGCGGAGCACAGTTTGAGAAATACTGGTATAGGGAGAGGAAAAGTCTGTGTTGAGGTTCTTCTTAAAGTTTTAAAGCTTTTCTAACTCCACCTCCAAGCCAACATAAAGAGATTGTCTTATTTCCTTTTCTTGGGCTCAGATTGGGAACCAAAAGCTGCAGGCTTGCTATGATGCTGCTTACGTGGATTTCTTAGCTCTGGGTTGTGTATTGCCTTAGCTCTCCCCTTCTAGATGGAGATACTCCAGATATGATTGGGAGAAGGCAAGGCTCATAAATTTGGGATGATTCCCTGTTTCTTCTTCTTAAACAAAGAAGAGAAAGGTGAGAATTCAGGCATATTTAGTACCCTATCCTGCACTTGCTTTGCATAGAAAACACCCCGATGCTGGAATTAATGGGAGCAAAATGTGTGAAAGTGTTGATCGTTTGTGTTCCTGTGAAATTGTATGCTTAGAAAACACAGGCTGAAATGAATGAGAAATTAAAACACCAGTATAAAATTAGAGCAAGTGAGGCTGGAATCAGACCCGCTGTATTGAGGTTGGAATTTATTCGGAGAAGACCATGTCTAACAAACCTGTTTGGGTTTTTAAAATTTTTCCTGAGAATAAATGTGGGCACACACAGTTGAGCGTAAGTGGATATAATTTGCCTGGGCTTCTGGAAAAGAATTAACACTGGTACTGACCCTACACAGATGGTCAGTAAATATGATATATTTATTGGAGTGATTGCAGAAAATTTGTCACTGGTTTATCTCCAGCTGAAGTTAGTGGGAACTGATAGGGCTCAGTGCAGCCAGAGGAGTGTTTAGCACCTTGAATGATAGAGTTGTTGCTTTCTTCATTGGGATTACTACTTACCTCAGTGGGGCTGAAGTGTCATTTAACTAATGATTGTACTGGTCTTTGAAAAATGTGAACTGTTCTTTAAGTGTTGAATAGTGCTGTTGTTTCTGTCTAGTTAGTAGCTCTACCCCATTACAAACAGTAATGGTCTCATGCATTTAATGTAATATTGTTTTTTGACTAAGCTTTGTTTGCTTATAATACATCATAGTTTGATTTCTCTTGTTTTCCTCTGTGCCCTGGCAGGATGAATGACATGCCATTTTTTTCCTCAAAAGGAGCAATTTTCATCGTGTTCAAAGAATCTGTAAAATTAAAAACAGTCTCAAATGTTTATTGCTCTGGTTAGTTGGAGTCTTTTGGCAGCAGGGCAGTAGAATAACAAGTCTGCTTGAGGCTGAAGGGAGTTCAGGATATGAAGAACAGAAGGCTGAGAGTGGCCTGAAGAAAATGTGAAGAATTTAGGATCTGTTCCTGCTCCCACTGAAGGCAATGGCAAAAATCCCATTTGCCTCAGTGGGAGCTGTATTAAGACATAAAGGAAGAATTCTGAATTGCTGCTGTGCCACCCATTTTTCTCTATAGATGCTCCAGCACAGAAAGAGGACTCTTAAATACATTTCATTCTTGCAGAGCGTGGTAAGAATAATGGTACCTCAAAGGAAAGGCTTATTTTGTTTGAGGAATCTCTCTCCCACCAAATGATTTACTATAATTTCATTAATGACTCCAGGCCACTGCATTTCCTGGAGAGTTAATGGCAGGCTCAGTGCTAATGACCCTCTGCTTTGCCTCAGGCCATTAGCTCTCTCAGCTGGTCATTATTCTCCAGGAAGTGACCTGTGCCTTGGCCACAATTACTTAATTTGAATTCATAATACATTATAACTTTGGTGTTTGTTTCTTCTCAGACTCTCCCATAATGTTTGATTTCCCCCCCACCCTCATTCTGGTTTTGGTAAGGACACAATTGGAACCTTTCCTAAATTAGATCCACCCTAGCAGACTTACCCAAAATTGCCCAGGTCCTTCAGGGCAGGGAGCTGGTAATGTTGGGGATGCAGGAGTCAGAGCAGGGCCTTGGGGATGTGGGCGAGCAGGACAGGAGACTTGGCTATGGGGAGTGCAGGAGTCAGGGTGAGGTTGAGGAGGGCTCAGGGCAGGGGGTTGGGAATGAGGAGGTGCAATTGTGATAGCTGGGAAGTAAGGAGGGGCTCAGGGAGGTGGGTCCCATCCGGTGGGACTTTCTTTCCCTCCCCGAGTTGTCAGGACCTTTACTTTCCTAGTCCCTCAGCCAGCAGGGGCCTTCTGTCACCACCATAATTCCCCTCTGGCTGGCAGGGGCCTTCTGTCCCCCCCTCAGACCTCTTCCTAATTGGCAGGGGCCTTCTGCCCACTCTCCAGCCAATAAAGGCCTTCCCCCCTGCAGTGCTGCAGCCAAGGGTTGGGGGAGAGGGGCGAGGGTTTGGGGCAAGGGGGCTACTTAGTTGGTCTGGTGGCAGGCAAGATGGCTAGCACCTGCACTGCTGCCCATTCCCTTGGTGGTGTAGCTGCCCCCTGTAGCCAATCTGCTGTATAGATCTCCCCTGCACTTGCTGCCTCCAGTGCATACTCTCAATATTGTGTCCCTTCCTGCTATGCCCCCTCCCTTTCCATGTTATGGAAAACAGTTCCATTTCCAGCACTCCCGTTTCCCTGACACAACTGAACTTGCTTTAAGTTAAGCTAAGAGGAAGCTGCAGACTAAATTTGGTGGTCCTAGCTCTTATTGTTTAGGAAGCGTTCTTGAACAAAATGGACTCATTGACAGACATATGCACATTTCTAAAATATATAGATAGATTGGAGGACTATTATATAGTTAAGTAAATGCATGAAAGCAAGAAACTCTAAACAGATTTCTTAAAGAAGAAGCAACTCATCAACAATGTTGTCCAGCTGGCATGTACATTTAAGTAAATTTGACTATTGATATTTCCTTTAAAATGTGCATGTATGGCTACCAAATTATAAAGACCAGGAGCCTGATCCTATGCCATGATGTGCTACTTGAGCTCCTGATTAATCGGAATTGAGGACCTGCAGCATCTCACATGCATGGTCCAGCACCTTGTAGAAATGGGATCTAAATCTACATCTCCTGCAGTTTGTCTGGTTCACTGAGGTTTGCCAACCATTGGGAAAAAATTTAGGCCATCTTTGGATGGTGGTTGGGCCAATGTGTAGTGTTTCCAAAGTGGTAAAGAAATGGAAGTGAAAACTTAGTTGAAATAAGATACTAGAAATGACTTCAGAAGGTGTCAACCGTACTTTAGCTACACGATGAACCCCGTATCATCAGTTACTATGTAGGGAATGTAAATATGAATTGCTATCCTGTCAAACTAATCTTACTGGGCATGATTCTTTCCTCACAAAAGTGTAGGCTCCTCAATTCCTTGTTCTTTTAACACATTAGGCCCTTTTTCATTTCTGGTAAATGGGATTGGATGTTCTTTGTCAGTCTGGAGAATCCCAGATGACTTGATTCCAGCTGGGTGTTGGTTTGGACACCTCACCAGTTAGCTGATGGAGAATCATATAAAAGTGACCTCCACATATTTCTTATTATATATTTTAGAAATGTGCATCTGTCTGTCCGTCCACCTGTGAGTCCGTTTGTTCAAGAACTCCTAAACGGTGAGAGCTAGGACCATCACATTTGGTCTGCAGCTTCCTCATCATAATTTAAGGCAAGGTCAGGGTTCAGTTGTGCCAGGATAATGGGATATGCCTGAAATTCAATTGTTTCTATAAAATTGAAAGGGAGGGCTCTGGCAAGAGGGAGTTATAGTGCAGACTGACCACAGGTGGGCAGCAAGGGGCCAGAGATGGGTACTAGGAAAGTTATAACCCCATTGGGCCAACAGGGGGCAGGGGTGGAAAAAGGTAGTTGTCTACTATATATTTCAGAGAGTTTGTCTGTTTGTCTGTCTGTCCCCCAGCCAGGGGACATGCACCCTTACCCCAGCTGTGCCCCCTGGAGTTGTAGCAGCCATGGAGAGGTACTTCTCACCTGGCCCCAAGCTGCTGCAGTGTGAGAGGGCTGGGGTTTTCCTCTCTCCCCAGGGAAGCCTGCATACTGAACCCTTTACCCCAGCCCCATCCTAGAACAATGATTTAAACGAAGAAAACCAAAAATTATTTGAGTTAAGGACCTGAGCCACCCTGGGTAAATCTTCTAGTATTCCTATAATAGAATTTCAATAGATCTGAGGATAACTAAAGATTTTTGAGCCAAACAAGTTTCACAAGAAACATAGTTAATTTCATTATTATGGTACCATACAGCCAAGCTCCTCAAGATCTGAGTCTTTCCATGGCTCAGTGTTCATGTTGCACTCCCAGTCAGTACCTGCTAATAATCCACCCAACAGACCAAATTCGGTGAGGAGTCCTAGTCATGTGCCACCTAAGATGCATTGTGCATACACTAAGAATGAAAGGCTTACTCAGTGATACATTTGTACCAATAAACCCCCCAAAAATGAACAAATAACCCAACCTTTTTGCCTTGCCTCCTTCAATCTATTCCTTTGTCTGGTGATAAAACCCCTTTGGGGAGTCAGTCTCTGTGACCAGAACCTGCAGGCAGCAACAAGGGATATGTTGTTGAGTGCCTATTTTCATTGCCTAAATCACCACAGAAACTGCCTCAGTGTACTTTGCAACTGCTGCCTTGACAAACAGTCAACACATGCATAAGTTCCAACATCTGGTGGAAAGTCCAAATTTCTGGTAGAACATGTCAGAGGTGCCCAACACAGACAGTCATATTTATTTCTGTGGGGATACTGGACTCAATCAAGCAAAAGACATGACATTCAGAGCACGTCTAGGCAATTATATTATCCCTGGAGTCATTTTATGAGGTGTGAGGCTGAGTGACTATAGCTACCTTACAGAAGGCTAAGAAAATGGGGCTCTGAACTCAGGTCTTCTAGGCGCTATTGCAAGCCAAATAAACAATAACAGATAAAAAGCAATTGAACAGGATTTTTTAATTAAAAAAGAAAACAAAAGTTATTTTGATTTGAACCCTTAAATGGTGGAATTTCAGCTCAGTTTGAATGTTTATAAATGATTGATGTGTATAGGTTGGACCTCACTGGTCTGGCACCCTGAGGACCTGACTGGTCCTAAACTAGGGGATTTGCCATACCAGGGAAGGTCCCTGTGCTCCAGCCTACTCCTGCTGCTGCCCCAGCTCCCCAGGGCTCTCTAGATGCTGCCAGCCCCACTGCTGCCAGGCCAGAGCACCACATCTGGAACTCCACAGCCGGGACAGAGCTCCACAGCCACTTGGCTCCACAGCTGGGGCAGAGGGCTGGGGACAGAGCTCCCTGGCCACTGCCTAGGCTGGAGCTCCATGGCCGCTGCTGGGGCCAGAACTCTCTGCTGTGCCACCTGTTTCCCTCACACACACACACACTGGGTTGCTGGTGTCCCCTGCCACACTCCTGCCCCACCGCCAGACCTCACTTTTCCTGGGCTCTGTGGTTGCTGGATCAGGGAGTACCAGTTAAGAGAGGTACAACTTGTATTACCTTTTCTGGCAAAGGGCATTGCGGGAAAGGGCAAAACTGATGGGCCCTTTGCTGATAGGCAGGGCAACAAATAGACTTTGCCAGGCCCTGAGCAAGGTGTGTGTGTGTGTGGTGGGGGGGGCACACAGCTACATGCCCCCAGAAGGGGCAGGGCCTCAGGCTGCCTGGCGACACAAAGGCAATTTAAAGGTCCCAATGCTGCAGCCACTGCCATCGCCACCACAATGGTGACTGGGAGTCCTGGGCCTTTTTACATCACTGGGCCTCAGGGCAGCTTCCCCCATTGTCCCTCTTCTTTGTGGGCCTGATGATAGGACTCTAACCTTATCAGTTTTGGAAATATATCACAAAGTCCCACCACCACTCAGTTACAGTCATCTTCATGGCATCAGAATGTCTCACAACTTATACTTCACAACACCCCAGTGAGGAAGGGAAGTATTGTATTCTGTATGATCCTTATTTTACAGGGGAAGAAGTTGAGATACAGAAAGAGTAGAGAGCAGATTTTCACAATAATGTAATCGAGTTTGAGGGCTCAGCTGTAGACATCTATTTCCTGATTGATTTCTGTGGGAGCTGCCAGCACTCAGTACCTCTGAAAATTAGGCTTTTTGTTTTCTAAAGTTTGGGATGCAAAAAATTAAGACCTCCAAAATTACATTCCCCTTTGAAAGTTTGCACAAGATCATGCTTGTCTTTGGCAGAAATAGAACTCAAACCCCTGTTTCTGGGCTGCCAGTGTTTTGCCTGAACCACTTGACTATTCTTCCTCCCCATTAACAGCTTGCATCATTTTGCAGGCAGGAAAAGTAAGTTATGTTAAAGCCAAGGGGAATTAATTAATGTACACAGGCAGACGGACTACACAAAGAAGCAGGAAATTCCTACAGATTCTCCCCTTCTAAAATTGTGCTTTCAAGGTCCTTCTTAGTGTCGACTTTAAACAACCATTATTTGCTCTCGAATTACTTTGGTATTATCAGCTTGCCTTAGTGACAGATTGCTGGATAGCTCTTTTCTTCTTTCCAAAAGGAGCACACCCTTCAAAACAGACTGTTTTCCAAGTTATTAGTTTCCTTGTTATTGTCTCCATACCATTCAGTGATCCAAAAACCCTCCCACCAGGATAGGAAAGGCTAAGTTTCCCCAGCTGGAGACATAGCTTTAGACACTAGCACTCTCATTTGTTGTCCCTGCCTCAGAAGGGGCACAATGTGGTCAGCATGGGATTCTGATACGGAAAGAGAACAGGCAGAAAGACAGGGATTTTGAGAACAGCAGAACCGGGTACAACAAAAGGGCTTCAGCCTGACACTGCTCCAAGAAGCAAAAAAGGTCAAGTGCAGGCAGCAAAAGGTGGCAGGCGCACAGCAAATCTGGGGTTGTTACCTTCGAAAGAGACCAGAGAAGTGGAGTTGATGAGTCCCGTTCACTGACCTGGATTAAAGAGGCTGAGGCTGCAGGTATACCAGATGCCAATAGTGCCTTATGGGCTGTAGAGTGAGCCTGGCTTGCCTAGGGAATGAATTTTGCACAGTGCCACTGGATCGTCATTACTTGATACAAGACAAGGCTGAGATCATGATTCAGGTATGTGGAATCTGTATACAAATCCAAAGAACTAATATAGGTGAGGCTGGGGGTTGAGGGGAGAGAACAGGAACGTGTCAGATTACTTTGGGCTCCCGGCACTGTTTAAAGCTGAAATTGTCTTTTATTTCCCACTCACAAATCCTACAGTCTGCACACGATTTATTGTTATGTGGTTCTGTATAACAAGGTTGGGTATGTGCAGCAAATACGCTTTAATTAAAGAAAATAAACTGAGAAGTCCTGCCAAAGTTTGAGGTGCTGAAATTTATCCCATTCCCTGCATTATGTCTGTACATAAGGGGAAAAATCCATGTTAGTTTCCAGTAGTCAGGGTCCAAACTCGCACATGCAGAATGTACAGGAGAATTTTAATCCACAGTAGCCACAGGGAGGGCCATTGTGGGTTGCTAAATTGTGTGGTTTAGTAAGTAAACAAGAAAGCAATTAAAAGACCCTTTCCCTCCGGGATATTGCATAAAGCTATTGTACTGCTATAAAAAGCAATTAATTAATGAAGCCAGTGTATCTGTGATTGTGGCAACTTGAGCATTATGTGGGTGCACGTCGCCCATTGTAACCATATGATCACCTACCAGGCAAAAGTTGTGAGCAGCAAATACATGTGTTCACACCGGCTATGGGCCAGTTGCCTCATTACAGAAAACAGCTTGTCAGTTGCCTGATGTTGGAACACCAGATAATATGTGGAAAATAAAAATTATCATTTAATTTGTTCACAAAACGTAATAAAAGGAAAGGTTTGGGTATCCTTGGAGGTCCTTTGACTACTTTTCTGTGCGCTTTGCAACTTTTATTGATGAATTCTTAGCATTGCAGAATAAAGCTGACATGGCTTCTAACCAAAGTTGAAAATTTCCTTTTAATTGATTGCTGGTCTGATCCACTTCAAAGTTTGAGTGTTGAATTCAGCAATTACAATGTTAATAAATGCATATTATTCTCCTATTAATCTGCGGGCTGAACTATGCTTGTCACACTTGCAAGGCATGATTCATCAGTGTATGGTCGTTTCACAAGTGTAAGTGGAGTTCCACTAGCAAAAACTGAAGTAACCAAGCAGTATAGCTATTCAATACTATCATATTTTTAAATGAAAAATGCACTTGAATTGTAACTGATTTGTGTGGAAACCCTGGAAAGAACAACTGTGAATACATGTGGGTGGATCATTTTGGATTCCATGACTTCATTTCAAACTTGTTTTGTGAAAAAGTGGGTTCAGATTTTTTTAATTAAAAAAAACCTTTTTTGTGCTCCCCTTGACTTGCTAGACGTGGACAGGACTGGAAGGGAAAGGACTAATATTTCAGGGTACAGGACGATTTCTCAGCAGCTCAGGCACAAATAGGTGTTGGACATGCGAGGAGTTTCAGGCTACGTCTAGACTATGGAGTTTTTCCATACAGAGGTGTCCCAGAGAAACTCCATCACATCCAGGGAATGCGTCTGCTCTTCTGTAATTTTTTGCAGAAGAACAGACGTGCTCTTTTGGAAGCACCTGTATTCCTCTTTTCATGAGGAATAAGGGCTCCTCCAAAGAAGGACGTTTTTTCTGAAATGTGGTCCAGTGTAGATGGGCCAAATTTCAGAAAAACTCTTCTGAAAAAACAGTCGGAAAAAGGTACGCAAATTGTGGAGCGCAATTTGCATAACTTTTTCCGATAAAACTCCATAGTCTAGATGTAGCCTCAGTGGAAATCTTGCTTCTAAGGGAATTTCAGCCCAGCTTTGCTCGTTCTAGAATTTGAGAAGCATCCATACTTTTGTTTGCTAAACAAACCAAGGCTATGTCTAGACTGCCGGGTTTTTTTTGGCAATTTGCCTACCTTTTTCTGAAAATTTTGTCGGAAGAGGTTTTTCTGATATTTGGCCAGCCTACACTAGGCCAAATTTCAAAAAAATCTCCTCTTTCAGAAGGGCCCTTCTTCCTTGTGGAAGGAGGAAAACAGAGCTTCTGAAAGAGCACATCTGCTCTTCTGCAAAAAAATGTCGGAAGAGCAGACGCATTCCCTGGATGTGGCGGAGTTTTTCTGGGATACCTCCGATATCCCGGGAAAAACTCTGTAGTCTAGACATGGCCCAAAACTCTGAAGCTTTGAGGTTTGCAGAGCTGTAGATCTTCTCTCATGGCTTCTTCGTGCCTTCTTCCATGTTAATTTAGAGGATATGTCTATACTGCAAGTGAAAGTATGAGGGTAGCATGGATAAGCATACCTGTGACAGCTTTATTCTAGCTAGCATAGGTAACAATAGCAATGTGGGTATGGTAGATGGGCTGTCAATCAGCAGATATACCTAAGGTCACTATGTCTCTCCTATTAAAGCAATGCCTTCATGTATAAATCGTCAAATAGTCATTGGAGCAAGGACTTGAACTTTGGCAGCCATATGCTAGGTGAGTGCTCTAACCATCAGGGTGATCTCCTTTCTCATTTGCTTTTCTTGATTGTTCATAGATATCATGATCTCCAATTCTCTATGAAAGACCATTGGAGAATCATTGGGCCAGGGAAAGAGAGATCTTGAGGCCAATAAGGAATTTTCCCCTTTGTATATTTTGTATGATGTTGGACAAATCACCATCATATGTAGGATGGGCTGATTCTTTTGCCATAGCAGCCTTCCTCTGAAGATCACACTTCGGTGCAATAGGAAAAAAATGGGCCTGGAAAAAACCTGTGTTAATTTTCCGTGTTTCTTTTTACACATGTGAAATGATCTAAAAAGGGATTTTGTAACACAGGAACTAACCTGTCTCCAGCAGGCCAGGACAGAATTCACATGCCATGCCTAGAGATGGTTTCATTACAGTGTCATAACATTTTGATCTTCGAGCATGACACAGTGTCTGCACTTAGCCTTCAATCTACTCTACCTAGAAAGGAGGTGGAGCGGAACTCATCACGATCCAAACTACTTTAATCAGTGCTGTCCTGTGCATATATACAACGTTTACTATATGGCTTAAAGATCTACAAATCAACTGTTTGCACTTGCTCAGGAAATATTTCTATTTTAACTAAACTTTTCCATGAAAAATTGAAAAAAATGTGTTCAATTTTGACTTTATTGAATAGAACATGGTTTTTTTTTCATTTTGAAACAACTTTTCATTTAATTTTTTCCAAAATTTTATATAATATAAAATAAAGTCCAAATTAGAAATAAACTTTTTAATTTGACCAAACTGGGGAAATACAACCTAGAGGGAGCTATTATAAGGTGGGTGCATAACTGACTGGATAACTGTTCTCACAGAGTACTTATCAATGGTTCACAGTCATGCTGGAAAGGCATAATGAGTAGGATTTCATGGGGATCCCTTCTGGATCTGGTTTTGTTTAATATCTTCATCAATGATGTAGATGATGGCATAAAGAATACACTTATAAAGTTTACAGATGATATCAAGCTGGGAGTGGTTGCAAGTGCTTTGGAGGAAAATGATCTGGACACATGGGAGAAATTATCTGAGGTAAATAGGAAGGAATTCAATAAGGACAAATGCAAAGGAGGAAGAAACAATCAATTACTCACATGCAGAATGGGAAGTGACTGTCTAGGAAGAAGTACTGGAGAAAAGGATCTAGGGGTCATAGTGGATCACAAGCTAAATATCAGTTAACAGTGTGACACTGTTGCAGAAAAAGTAAACATCGTTTTGGGATGTATTAGCAGGAGTGTTGTAAGCAAGACATGGTAATTCTTTGCTCTACTCTGTACTGATCAGGCTTTAAATGGATTATTGTGTCCAGTTACAGGTTCTGCATTGCAGGAAAGATGTGGACAAAAACTATAGAGAAAAGCAACAAAAATTATTAAAGTCCAGAAAACATGACCTATGTTTAATCTGGAAAAAAGAAGACAAAGAGGGAACGTAATAACCATTTTCAAGTATATCAAAGGTTGTTACAAGGAGGAGGGAGAAGAATTATTCTCCTTAACCTCTGATGATAGGACAAGAAGCAAGGGGCTTAAATTACAGGAAGGGAGGTTTAGGTTGGACATTAGAGAAAACTTCCTAACTGTCAGGGGGGTTAAACACTGGAATGAATTTCCTAGGGAGGTTGTAGAATCTCCATCATTGGATTTTTAAGAGCAGGTTACACAAACACCTGTCAGGGATGGTCCAGGATGGTGCTTGGTCCTGTCATGAATGCAGAGGACTGGACTTGATGACTTTTTGAGATACAGTGCAGCTCTAACTCATTTTCATTTCTTTTTACTTTTACTTTCCCTTCAATTACATTTAATGGGAAATTTTGAAATTTTTCCTTTTTATTCTATTTGAAAGATTTTTTTTAAATCACAGGTTTTATGTGAAGTAGGGATTTTGGTCCCTTTGGGGGGCTATGCTCCTGGGTGCTGTCAAGTCATTGTAATTGAGCTATCCCAGAACTGAGCTGTTGTGTCTCTGCTGCTCTGCTAGGGGACTCTTACCCCAACTATGTGCCTTGGCTGAGGGAGACCAGAGCTTCTGGCTCAGTAGGACAGAGCTTGACTAGCTTGACTTTCCACCCCTCACACCCTCCACACACCTTGCTGCCTCTATCAGAGAGAGGCAGCAAGCAGGGGAAGCAGGAACTGGTGCTGGGGAAGAGCCAGCTTAAAAGCCAGTTTCCCCCAGCACCATCTCTTGTGGAAGGGTTGGGGGGGCAGAGGCGCAGTGGGGAGCTGGTGTCACTTCCACCTTTGAAATGTAGCAGAAGTGCCGTGGGAAGCACAGGGTGAGCGAGGGACTCAAGCAGTCTCCTGCTGGCCATGGGCTCCTTGCTTTTGAAATGTACAACAGCCCCGCAGGGCTCTCATACATTTCAAAAGCAAAGTGTGCGGGGAGCAAGGGGCCATCAGGGGACTCAAGAGCACATGCACTTGTACATTTCAAAAGCTGGGAGATAGACGCTCCAGATATCAATCTTCTGTTGTTCAATTTAGTGGGTCTAGTATAAACCCCTAGGTGAAGTCTGAGGGCAGCTCCTGCCGGCGTCTGGTACTCCACCTTTTGTGAGGAGTAAGGGAAGCTGACAGGAGCGTTTGTTCCTGTCGGCCTCCCGCACTGAGGACACTGCCCAAGTTCCGGTTATTTTGCGTAGCTGGAGTTCCGTATATTTAAACTGACCTTCCTGGTCTAGGGTAGACCAGGCCTAAGAGCAGGTGTGGGCAATAATTTTTGAAGAGAAGCCTCTTCGCAAATTTCTGAAGTGGTCGTGGGCCACCCTGGAAGAGACGGGGCTTTGCGTGGAAGGGGAAGGGCCAGACGTCTGTCCCATGCTCCCCTTCCCACAGACCCTGATTGGCCTGGGATCGGGGAGAGCATGTGAAGTCTTTGCCTCCTGCCCCCAGCACCTAGAGAGAACTGCCAGCTGTTTTGAACAGCTGGTAGTTTCCTCTAGTGCTGTGCACCCCTGGTGGAGAAGGAGACTTCACGTGCTCCCCCTACCCCTAAGTTTTGATTGGCCTGGGGGTAGGGAAGCATCAGGGCAGCCTCTGGGTCTGGTTGGATCAACTGGCTTGACGGGCTGGTTCTGGCCTGCAGAGGCTGTCTTGTTCACCTCTGGGCTAAGGGATTGGGGTGAAGAAGGGCCTGTGAGGTCTGGGAGGGAGTTTGGTTGAAAGAGGCAGTTGTGATCTGGGGCACTGGATTTGGGTGCAGGGCTTGGGTTGTGACCTAGAGAAGGGGATTACAGTGCAGGTGTTTGGACTGTGGCCTAGGGAAGGAGGGGGTTGTGACATGGCGCAGGGAACTGGGTGTAGGGGTTTGGGTTGTGACCTAGGGCAGGAGGGGATTGTGATCTGGGGCTGAGGATTGGGTGCAGGGTTTGGGAGGGAGTATGGATTCAGGAGGGAGCAGAGGGCTTGGGTTGTGTGAGGATAGGGGATAGGAGTCGGGAGGGTGGGTGGGGGAAGGGTAAAGGGGCTGGAGTGCCAGAGGCAGGCTCTGGCTAGAAGACTTACCTGTGACACTCCCGGCCAGCAGCCCAGCACATTTGTCAGGCAGGAACATACCCTGCCCCCACACAGGCTGCAGGGCCATGTGCTCTATTAATAAGATCCTGAGGGGAGAAGGGAGGGTGCTTTGCCACCAATGGGATTGTGCTGAGTGCAGGAGCAGCACCGCTCCCCCTTTCCCCCCTGCTCAGTTTGAAACTAGAGCTTTTCAAAGTTTTCAGCATGGTATCACTGGATCTTTAAATGCTAGTTATTAATCTTATTTTCCATAGCCAAAGAAAGCAAGGGAAAACAATGACTTTCAAAACAAAACAAAACACTTGAACAACCAAACACAATCGCTATTTTATGTTTAATTTTTTGGTTTTTCTAATGGTTTCAGCCAGGTGAAGTACGGTGAAGTTTAATAGCTGTTACTGGAGTGAATTGTCTCTTTACTTTGGCATCCAGGTATTTGCCTTCTGTCTGACAACTATGACTTTCCTGTGGAAAGTTTTATGGATACTTTTTGATAAGTTGAGAAAACCTTTTTGAAAAAGTTGAGATAATTACAAGCCTGAAGATTCTCTCTTACTGTGATCAGCAAGGGAGAGGGATTAAAATTTAAATTTACATAGTAAGCTTTGGGAAAAAACATATCACAGAATGGTCACAGAATGCCTTAACTGATGTCCTATGAGATGAATACCTTTCCCATGAATTCTACACTGGAAAATAATAATTTCAGTATCTGTTGTTTCCTTTTAGGATTTCCATTGCTTTTTAATTTAAAACTCTCTTCCATTCTATCAGGTATTGTATGTAAAATGTATTAGCCTAAAGAGAATTTTGGGAGGTAGTCCCTCATTTTGTATGCGAACAGGTGGATGATAATACACAAAAACATAACACCTAGATAGACAACACTGTGCATCAATGAAATCATGAAGCTTCCCAGGAAAACTTCTTCATTCTAAGGTTAAATAGTTGCAATCAACTGTGATTTTTTTTTTATGAAAGCCAACTAGATTTCCTGTAAAAATGCCTGCATGTTCCTGAGGTTTCATGCTAAAACTTGTAGTTTGAGAACCAAACTTCCCCATTTTTTAACAGTTTTCTTCCCTTGTTGATGTCTGATAGACTTTAACAAGCAGATGTAAATAACCATTGCAAAATGCTGCCATATTTAAATGCATTTCAGGAACATACTAGTCCATTAAACCTCATAGAATAATGAAACACATTGTTTACATATATTTGTCAATACTAGACCAATTGATGAGAAAATATAAGTAGAATCTTCACAAATATTCTTTGATCAGAATTAGCTTTTTAATGGGAATACTTAAATGTAAATAAAAATCAGCTGTGAATTGTATATACAGTAGACTTCCGATAATCCGGAACCTATGGGATTTAGGTGGTGCCGGATTATCAGATATGCTGGACTATCAGGAGGTACTATAAGCAGGTTATATATATATACTATATACATTATATACTGTATATAAAGTGTTCTTAACCCTTTTTATTGTACATACTGTATACAGTATACTGTAATGTTTTAGTTTTTAAGCCTTTTTACCCTTTTTGCTCAGTTCAGCTGCTGCTGTTACCTTGTGACTCATTTTTTGCCGAAGCTCACTCACTAGGCTCTTGCCATTTTGATGCCGGACTATCAGGAGTGCCGGACTATTGGATGCCGGACTATTGGAGTTTTACTGTATATAATTCCAAAAATGAGCTCACGTAATAAATCATATGAGCAGAGACTGAGTTATTTGTGTAGCTACCCAAACCTAGAGATAGCCATATCAACCCCTTAATGCCAAATGTGCTTGGTTTGTAATTGTGTTTGAAATGTGGAGTAGGCTCTATGATTCTATGACACAAAGCTAGGGGGAGAGGTAGACACGCTGGAGGGAAGGGATAGAGTCCAGAGTGAGTTAGACAAATTGGAGGATTGGACCACAAGAAATCTGATGAGGTTCAACAAGGACAAGTGTAGAGTCCTGCACTTGGGATGGAAGAATCCCAAGCATTGTTACAGGCTGGGGACCAACTGGCTAAGTAGCAGTTCTATAGAAAAGGACCTGGGGATTACAGTGGATGAGAAGCTGGACATGAGTCAACAGTGTGCCCTTGTAGCCAAGAAGGCTAATGGCATACTATGTTGCATTAAGAGGAGCATTGCCAGTCGATCCAGAGATATGATTATTCCTCTTTATTCAGTTCTGGTGAGGCCACATCTGGAGTATTGTGTCCAGTTCTGGGCCCCCAATTACAGGAAGGATGTGGATGCACTGGAGAGGGTCCAGCGGAGGGCGACCAAAATGATTAGGGGGCTGGAGCATATGACCTACGAGGAGAGGCTGAGGGAGTTGGGTCTATTTAGTCTGCAGAAGAGAAGAGTAGGGGGGATTTGATAGCAGCCTTCAACTTCCTGAAGGGAGGTTCCAAAGAGGCTGGCGAAAGGCTGTTCACAGTAGTGATGGATGGCAGAACAAGGAACAATGGTCTCAAGTTGTGGTGGGAGAGGTCCAGGTTGGATATTAGGAAAAACTATTTCACTAGGAGGGTGGTGAAGCACTGGAATGGGTTACCTAGGGAAGTAGTGGAGTCTCCATCCCTAGAGGTGTTTAAGTCCCGGCTTGACAAAGCCCTGGCTGGGTTGATTTAATTGGGATTGGTCCTGCCTTGGGCAGGGGGCTGGACTTGATGACCTTCTGAGGTCTCTTCCAGCTCTATGATTCTATGATTCTTACGTTCATACTTCCCTTCTAAGTGCATCCTCCTCCTGAGTTAGGCTCTGATCTTGCTCCCATATAGTTCAGTGGCAAAACTCCCTCCAAACACACCTTTGTGACACACATCTCTGTCGTATGGATCTTTGTCCCCCTCTAGTGGCTGTTCCATGTAAGTGATTAAATAGCGAAATACAGCTGCCAGCTCTGCTCCTTGTTCCTTTAGCTTAAGCAGGAGAGGCTCAGGCTTTGAGGTCTCAGACCAGCAAACCTTCTAACCATGTGTTAACATTGAGTTAACATCCCTAATCAGCAAATGTAGTTATGTTTTATTGACTTTAATGGGACTTGAACATGAGTTTAAAATTAAATACATGCTTGAGTGCTTTCTGGAATTAGGGCCATAGTGCAAGAGGGCCAGAGTTGAATCCACATGATGAGTGATCAACACACAAATACCCTCCTCTTTAACCCCCATATCAGCTTCCTACCAGTAGAAAGTACCTGATATTTTCCTTAGCAGCATTTCTGCCTCAGACATTATAATTGAGAAGCCTTCCAACCTGCTGTGACATCTCTTCTCTCTGGTTTGATTTAATGAATCCCATAATGTCCATGTGTGAAGTTGTATCTCTGATAATTTTACATGAGTTCATGTATGTTTAAACTTTCAGCGCAAACTAAAAATAGATAAAACTCCTTTACTTTACACTTCCCTTTTTTCTTCTTTATCCTTGCAACTGTTAGCACATGGGCAGAGGGTATGCTAGGTGGGGGAAGTCATTGCTTTCCCCAACCGCCAGCCTGGCCCTCATCACACTTTGCCCCAGGATTGGCAATAATTTTAGGGGCAGGACACTTCTGTGCTCCCCTGCCCACAAACCCTGATTGGCCTGGGGTTGGGGGAGCACGTGAAGTCTTTGCCCCCCCCTCCCCTCACCTAGACAGAACTGCCAGCTGTTCTGAACAAACTCTCACTCCCTGCCCCCACCCTGGTGCCCCCACCCTGGTCCACTCTAAGTGCCATGTGTCCTTTGCAGGCTGGGGGCAGGGAGCGAGAGACTTCACGTGCTCCCCCCACTCCCAGGCCCTGATTGGCCTGGGGTTGGGGGAGCGGCAGGGCACCCATGGGCCAGATCCACCTACTTGGTGAGCCAAATCTGGCCTGCAGAGGTCCCTGTGCCCACCTCTGCTCTGCCCCCAGAACACCTATTGTAGGTGTTCTAGAGGCAAATTGTTGCTGCCCCCAGGTGCCCTCCCTTCCCATGCTCCGGTGCCAGGGAAGCTGAGGACATGCACCCTCATCCCTCCTCATGCTCTGGAGCTGGGAATGCGTGCCCTCCACCCTCTCCATGCTCCAGGGCCAGGGAGGCTGGGGACGTGCACCCGCCCTCCCCATGGGTGGGAGCAGAGAGGCTGCTTGGCTCCTGTAGAAGGGGCAAAGCTGGGACTGCAGCTGGGGGCTTGTCTTCTCCAGCCCTACCTTCACCAACCACCCATGTGTTAGGACTTCTTCCATGTAGTCATATTTCTTTTCCTTATGCTTCTCTGTCCCACTCATCAATGTTTTCCTTGGTCTACATTCTCAAAAATGACTAATGATTTTGGATGCCCAGCTTGATAAATTTTGCATTGGCCTTATTTTCAGGCATTGGGGTGCTTAGCACTTATGGAAAGCCAAGCCTTCTTTAAGCTTTAGGCATGCCAGAGACCTAAATGTTCATGAGCATTTGCATTGCTATGTTGGAAATTGATTCGGCACTTCTCATAGAGCCAAAACTTTCACCTGTGGGATCACAGGATCACTCCCCCACTGGAAAATCTGCAAACCCAGTTATGCCATTAAAATAGATATGCTGGTTTCTGTGCAAAATACATACTTATCCAAGATAGGCCCAGTGCTTATTTGTAAGTAAATACAATGCAACACCAGGTGATAATGACTTTCCAAATTGCAGAAAGTCTGAAATGGCAGCTCCAGGATGATGATACTCTTACTCTGCTTCATTAATTCAGATGCCCTGCAGAGAGCTGGACCTGTGCTTTCACATTTAGGAGGCTGCTGTAGTTCATAACATCTTTGGTGGTCACCTCCCTACATGTACATTGTTTTTTTGTTTTTTTAAGTTTGAAGCTAGTTCAAACGTATCCAAGAGATTGTGGGGGGAGCCAGTATGATGCCTTCACTCTATTTATTTATTTGAACTTTTATTATCCAGGCTTGGCAGTTGGTAGAGAGGAGGACTTGCAGTACAGTAAATCAGCACCACTCAATGACAAGCCTGAGCCCCCACTGGCTGTAGGCTTCAGCTGCCCTTATCTAGTGAATTCAGTTTTGGTGACCTGTGAATGCCTGTAATTGATAACTCATAGGAAAAACCTTTTCCTGACAAGTGAACAAAAAATATTGCTCCATGGGTTTTTCTAAAGACTGCTGAGGTAAAACATCATGTCTGGACTCCTGTCTCTTTCCTTCCTCTGCCCTGCCCCACTTATTAATGCAAAAAAAAAAAAAGCCAAAATAAACAGGATTAGATTTTTCTCTCATCTTTGTTAAACATCAGCTGTGTTTGCTCAGGTTATGGTGGTGAAAAGGAAGCATGATCCTGCTAATGTGAAGTGTATGAGGAATCACCCTCAGTGTTTGCAGGGATTCCCTTTGTCTTGCATTATGTATTGCTATCCCTCAAGGCTCAAAAAAAAGTTGCATGCAGCAGAGACATATGATTTAGCCCTAAGTACCATTGGAGAACTACAGGAATGATTAAGTTGCAAGCTGATGTGTGAATTTTGACCTATCTGTGCTAGCTATAGTCTCACTAATATATGTAACAAAAGGACCATAGATGAGAGGCATGGGCTAGCAACCACAGGACATACCCAGAGTCCCCAGTGGCTTTGTATTCTGGTTGTTACCCCCATGATGCCATGTCTTCACTGCTGTTGTTACCCTGCTAGCTAGATTAAAGGTATGCCTGCTTTGCTTTGATCACATTTGCTTGCTGTGTAGACTAAGGATGTAAAATAGCAAGTAATTTACTAGTCGAGTAGTGGACGGAATTTCCATCGACTACTCAACTAATCGATAGGCACTTCCACATTCCTCCTTCAAATGTACAAAAGCCCCTGCTGAGGCTCTTGTGCATTTCAAAGCAGGAATGTTGAACTCCGTGTGCAGCCTGGGACCAGCAGGAAGTCCCACTGACTCTGGGCTGACGTGGCGTGCCTGCTTTGAAATGTACAAGAGCCCCCAGCGGAGACTCTTGTGCATTTCAAAGCAGAAGCACTCTTATGGAGCCTGGGACCAGCGGGGGACTCAGAGTCTCCCGCTGACCTGGGCTGTATCCAGCGCTGCTGCTTTGAAATGCCATGTGGAGCCTGGGGTCAGCTGGGGACTCCCCAGCTGACCCTGGGCTCCAGGCGAATATGGGAATAATGTGCAACTGTGCCATCTGAGGTAGAAGGTCCAGGAAGGACTGGGTCAAATTTATCCATGGCCCTGTGCAGAGCCTAGCATAGGGATGGTGAGGAGGCATTTTGGGCTTTCCCAGTCCTGGAGCAGCCAGGAGCCACTTACCTCCTAGTACTAACTTCTACCTACCTGCTCAGAGCACTTATGTGTCTTGAAAGATGAGCAATAACTGGGGTGTAGGACCACTCCAGAACAATTCTTACTGCCCTAATAAGGGTAAAATATTGGGGGGATTGGTGAGGGGGCTGCTTTGCAGCCCCTTTGCACCAGGGTGACTGGCGTAAAGAGACTGAATAGCAATTGTAAATAGGATTCACTGTGCCTAACAAAGGTATGTTGTCTCTAGGAACTCTGTGTTGCACGGGAAAAGTGACTGCTGCTCTTCCCTTTTAAGGAGGGTACAGAGTGTACATCTTTCTGTAGCCAAGGATTATGATTTTTGCCTGGCCTCTGACTGGTGAGGGGGCTGGGGAGCTTTTTATTCCATCATAGGGAAAAGACACAAACTAATTCAGGAGACAGCCGATTGGCTATATCCCAGGCAATGTGGAAATATTCCATAATTTCTTTCCTCTTATTTTAATTGTTCTAGCACTGCCAGTAATGAATCCAAGCACGGTGACATGAATCACTTTTTGTTTATCACAAAGTGTTCCAAGGAGGAAAAATACTGCCAGGTGTCTTGTTTCTATTGTTCCTTGTTCTCTGTTGTCCAAGTACCAAACACTAATGAAAATCCTGCTCTTCATGATTTTTGTCAGTTATTCAAGCAATCAGAGCAGCACAAAATGATTTTTAAAGGCGATAAAAGACTCACAGAAGCAATGCAAGTTTAGTGCTTGAAAGAGCAAATGGTTTTCATTATATTTTAAGGGAAATGTCAACCATAAACTCTTTTTCGTGTCCATTTAAAGCCAAGGGCATGGAATGTCTGCTTCCTGCCAACTGTGGTATTAACTCTGGCTATCACTTACAGGGAAATTAAAACCATTTGGGCCTTCATCCTTGAAGGCTCTTACCTATATCGGGGTGTTCTAGTATACTGTGATGTCAGTTTATGGTAACTTAGTGCAACTGAGCATACATAGGCCTTGATTCAGCAAGATATTAAATCTGTAGCTCGCTTTAAGAATGAGTAGACCCTTTGGCTTCGGTAAGATTTAAGTCTGTTCTAAAGCATGTTGCTGAATTGGGGCCTGGAGTTTTTTTCATGAAAATATTAAAGATTGAGTTCAAGGTATGGAATTTGGATCTGTATTTTGAGCACTGTAAAGTCCAGAGGTGTTTCAATGCATGGTTTTCTTTTCAGCCCATCATTAAAAAAATGAGTTTGATTGTTCCTAGCCCCTTCATGACCAGGGAAGGGCACCTCATGCTGTGCCCAAGTGTTGGGCACATCATCAATACTTGTGCTCCTTTGAGAGCAAAGACTGCAAGTCTAGTATTTACTAGATTTTGCCAGGGACATGAGCCATTTTGCTGCACCATGCAAAGGAATTGGCCCATATGGAGAGGCGTATATCACTAGATCTGCTAGCCCTGTGCACTGCTCTTGTATCCCCACTGAAAGGGAGGAGAGGAGGTTCTCCTATTCTCCAGTGGTGTAAAATAGGCAATTCTAGTCATAATTAGTGAGATATTTAATATAGGCCTTTTGCTGATCTAGGGCTGATAATTCCCATTGCACCCCAAACATTTGCTTTCCACTTTCCAAGCGATTAATTTTTATAGAGATTAATTTTACTTTCTCTGTAAAATTAATCTCTTGGAAGGTGGAAATGGAATGTTTGAGGGTAAAGAAAGAAACCCTGGATCATAATGAACAAGAACTCCCTGTTTTTATTCACACAAGTCACTGTTTTCAGTCTTTCATCAGATGTGAAGGAGGTATCTAGGTACAGGAAGCATTATAGGAGTGCACTATTGAACCACTTCAGAATTGTATGTGGCTTGCTTTCTCTGGAACAGTTTTCACTTTGGCTCTAATTCAAAGGCATCCTTATTTGGGATAGGTCTTATACACGTGCTTAAGTACTTTCTTGAGTTGCATCTCAAAGCAGCAAGCTAAGCTGGCAGTATATTCAAACAGCAATGAGACATCATCATTGCCAACACTTAGCCATTACAGACATTTAACAATTTTTCCAAAGAAAAATAAATATATTCTTCACATATTTATAGGAATGGATTGTGCCCCTAAAAGGAGCAATGTCATTATTGCAACCCTCACACTCCAAAAACAAAGGATATTTATTTTACTTTAATCTTGTTTTCCATTTGTAATCCATCAGTCACAGGAAAAGAAGCCACTTCCACCAAATAATCATAAGCAATGTGGAATTCATCAGCCAGAAGTAAAGTGCCTGTTTTCACTGAACATTACCCCCATTTGAGAGGTACTAGGAATTCTTCTCAAATGACTAGAGTTCAGTTCTGGGTGGGCTGTTATTCCAAAGCCTCATGAGCACATGTCTCAGTGCTTCATGTATTTGCTTTACATTTGATAGTTCTACCGGAAGCTTTTAGCATCACTATGAAAATTCCAAGATGTGGTTCAAACGTCTTGAAAAACAATACCAATCTTGATTTCAGCAGTATTGAAGTGCTTAGATGAAAAGTGGAATAACTAGTGTAGCTCGCTAGAGGACAGTCTTTCCATCTCAAATGTATTTATATTCTTTCAGATCTAACTCAAAGCAATGCCAAGTGTTTATTCATTCAGAAGGACTTTTACACAAGTCTGGAAAAGAAATATTACATTTTTCAGGAACTGATCTATAGAATGTAATAGGAAATGTAATATCTGTGCTGTAAGAAGGCTTGCAAAACCTTTAAGAAGGATATTGTTCCTTATTAAATTCTTTGAGGTTTAAATTTCTGTAGAAACTTACTAAATTTTTGTGGAATCCTTTTTGTTTCATTTTTGATACAGTCTGTAGACACTTCCATAAGGGAAGTTCTCTATTAAACTTAATTACAAACAAATAATCCAGACAGAGAGAGCCTTTTTAAAAAAAGTTTTCTATACAACCACTACTGTAGGTACATTAGTTAACCTAGTTCAAACTAGGGTGGCTAATGAATCATTCGAACTTGCAAATGAAGCCGGGATTAAAATATCCCGGGCTTTATTTACATGTTCAGCGCCGCCATTTTTAAATGCCCGTAGTTCGAACCCCTGCCCGCGGCTACGCGGCACGGCTAGTAGTTCGAATTAAAGCTCCTAATTCGAACTACTGTTACTCCTCCTGCAATGAGGAGTAACGGTAGTTCGAATTAGGAGCTTTAATTCGAACTGCCTAGCCCCTGCCGCGTGTAGCCGCGGGCAGGTAGGTCGAACTACCGGGCATTTAAAAATGGCGGCGCCCGGGAACATGCAAATAAAGCCCGGAATATTTTAATCCCAGGCTTCATTTGCAAGTTCGAATGACTACATTAGCCACCCTAGTTCGAACTAGGGTGGCTAGTGTAGACATACCCTAAGGAAATTACAATGGCATTCTACTGCAGTGGCTTAAAACATTACCTCTTACAGTAATATTAAACACGGTGTCTTAGGCAATGACTGAAGTCATTTCTAAGTAAGTGAAGATAGCTGTCAGTTGAATTCCTATCTTAAGTTCTTTATATCTCCTAACATGGGTACAACCTGAACCAAGGATATGAACAAAAATATCATAGGGGTAGCTGTGTTAGCCTGTAACTTAAAAAAAGAGAGTGGTCCTGTAGCATCTTACAAACTAACAAAAATACATATATAGTGTGAGCTTTTGTGCTTTACATAGGCATGAAAGCTCATGATACTATATATGTATTTTTGTTATTCTCTAAGGTGCTATAGGGCCACTAATTTTTTTCATTGCTATGAACTTATCCAAACACAATGGAGCTAATATCCAAATTAGCACTTACCCAAAACTTAGAATGTTCAGATAAGAAGAAAGATATGAAATTGGAATTTTCAAGATATGAAGCTGTGTCTTTAATTTGGGCCTGGTGATAGTATTTAGAAATTAACTAGACTGTATCCAAGTCACGCATTGCGGTTCAGTCCTTTCTGTACTTGTCATATCTGACACAAAGGAGGATAATAGAAGTCAGCTTGTTTATCAAAAACAGAATTGTAAAAAACTTGGCTGATGGTGGGGGTCAACAAAAATCAGAAATATTTTTGATAAAAAAAAAAAGATTTCAGAGGGATGGGAGAGATTACCATTTAATTGGAAAGCTATTTTCCGTAGATATTGTCTTTCTCTTTTTAGAGATAACCTATGTCCTTGAGTTCCTGCAAATCCCTTGGGGGCAAAACCGTCGGTTAGTGTATGGTTGAGGGGGAGAGGCAAACCTTGTTTTTGTGTGAATAATTCAGGAAAAAAAACCTCTTCAGAAGACATTCCTCCCCTAAAATACTTTTCTGTGGAGAAGGGCAATCTGGGTCACTATTTGTAAGAGGGGTGCCAAGATAAAATGTTAATCCTTACCAAACAAATTTCACAAGTAGAAAGCTGAACATTATGACTGGTGTCATTTTAAAGCTTGTCCAACTAATTATTTTCATATTGAGGCCTAAAGCTTTGTAAAAGCACAGAATGCTTTGAAGCTATGCTAGAAAAATACACACCAGTGGCTACGTCTACACTGGCAGCTTCTTGTGCAAGAACTCTTCCACAAGAGAGCATCTATACTGCCATGTGCTTTTGCGCAAGGGATGTGCTTTTGCACATGAGCATCCATGGCAGTGTAGACGCTCTCTTCTGAAAGAAAGCTCTGATGGCCATTTTAACCATAGGGGCTTCTTGCGCAAGAAATTCATGTTGCCTGTCTACACTGCCCTCTTCTGGAAGAGCTCTTGCACAAGAGGGCTTATTCCTCGGGGAGCAGGGCCGGATTAAGGGATGGGCTAGCCGGGCAGCTGCCCGGGGCGCCAACCTATGGGGGGCACCTGATGGCAGTTGCCCCTTATAGCTGTCATCAGGCGCTGCGTGCCCAGCTCCCGGATCGCGGGCTGCACCAGCTCCCAGCGGCCACCCTGCAGCAGCCACCTGGGGCAGGGGCTGCATTAACCCCTGCAGCGTCAGCCAGCAGCGCCTTCCCCGCTGCTGTGGGGCCCTGCACTGCCAGGCGTGGCCATGCCCCGATCTGCCTTGGGCTGTGCGCCAGTGGCGGTGGCCAGGCTGGGCAGCGCAGCACACGTGTGTCCTGATGCCACCAGCTCTGTGCGCCGCCCCTTACAGCTGCCATCAGGCACTGTGCGCCCGATGGCAGCTGTAAGGTGCGCAGCGCGCCAGGGTGGCGGGGGCCACGCAGGCTCCGTGCGCCCGGGGCGGAGCCGCGCATGTGTCATGCGCCCGCTGCCCGGGGCACCAGAATTGCTTGAGCCGGCACTGGTGGGGAAAGGATTAACTTTTCCAGAAGAAGCCCTGTTTTACAATGCTATACTGTAAATTTACTTCTGGAAGAACCCTCATACAGTGTAGACAGCCGGCAAGTTTTTGCGGAAGAACGGCTGTTCTTCTGCAAGAAGCTGCCAGTGTAGACGTAGCTGACCCAATTCATCTTAAACAGCTTAAAGTTATATCTAAGGGGAGTCTACACAGGAGGGCTTAACTTGATAAACTATGCAAATTGAGCTACCTCAATTGCGTAGCTTATTTTGAAATTGAAATTGGGAATCTCTACATGGCACTTATTTTGAAATAGGGCACTCTTCCTTCGACTTCCCTTACTCCTTGTATAATGAGAGTTACAGGAGTCGGAGTAAGAAGTCCTCTAGCTTGACAGTATTTAGACATTATTTTGAAATAACTGCCTGCTGTATAGTCGAGACTAAGTTATTTCAAAATACCGCTAGTTATTTCAAAATAATGTTGCTTTGTAGACATATCGTTAGGCTGTAGGATACCAAGAAAACTTGATTACATTAGTATTTGGATTAAAAAATTTAAAATATCAAATCTCCATTATAAATTTTGTATTTGTTTTACTGAGGGCAGAATTTGGCTCTAAAATGCAGATTATTTTTTAAAAATTATAATTTAATCATTATGTGTCCTTTAATATTATTTTGCATGTGTATGTTGAGTTTTGCTTATAATTTGCTTTTAAAACCCCTCTGTATTGAAAAATTACTTGGATTATTAACAATTCTAATGGTTTTTCAAAAAGTTATGTCTTTCAAAACCATTTTGTTCTACACCAATTACTTTGATTGCTGCATATAAGTTGCTTTTGCACTTATGCCCTTTTCTTCATGATGAAACATTTATCTAATGGATTACAGCTGCAGTAATGTTTCATATAGCCAGCAGGATATGTTGCCACCATTCACTCCATCATGATGCTGTTGAACACATGAATTGTATTTAATTACAAAGAAAAAAAAGAAAAAGTCCTCTGGGGAAAAATTCATTAGTTTTGATGCCTGCAAAACATGAGTTAAAATTTCTTCTCAGATGTATAGGGTCTCAGTATGAATTTAATATCTGAGATATCCTCTACATACAGATTATATCCTGCCCTTTTGGGGGATGGTGTTCACCTCGTGTAATGATTCTTGGCTTACATCACCTCTGGCATTAGCAAGAAGCTCTTGTAGCATCCACCGATCTGAGAGAAGCTTTTTGGATCTGCCAAGGTTCAGCCACTCCCATCCACCCAGAAGCCAGAGTAGAGATGAGGAAGTAAAAAAGATATTGCAGTGAACAGAGTTGCAGAGGCCACAACTAATTATGGTATAGTGTCTTGGATTCATACCACAATGTCTGCATTGTAACACTGGACCAGGGGGCAAGTTCTTGATGTGATTGTTTTATGCAATCAGGGAGGTTTCTGCTCTCTGCTTATTTGGTGGCTCTCCAAAGCTGACTTCCATTGATCTAAGAGTTCCTTACCTTCAACTGGTGTGATGTCAAGTAAAAACCAGCAGAAGGGAGGCAGATGTCTGTGGGAGAAGTTATAAACCATAGTTCCATGTGGGATGAACTGGCAGGGTTGTGTTTTTTTAAATAAAAAATCGGCTACAAAAATGATTTGTTACAGGCCACAGAATCATTGTTAACAAGGTTCCCATCATAAAATGCAATGGACTGCATGGGAAAATGGAAAACCGCTTCAGAAGGAGGATTTTTTTGAGCCAGATGGATGACATCTGAGACCTCAGATTAAAGTCCAAAGGAGAAAAGGGTGATAATTACAGCATAAGCCCTAATGCAAACTTCCAGAAAACAAATGAAATTGTAGGCCATAAATGTCAGTGGCAAAGTGCACCCAGCAGTGACTCCAAAAGGACACATCATTCTTCCTATTCAAACAGTGGGATGCTAACCAGATTTGGCTGGAGTGCTTTTTCCCCTCCATCAGCAGGAAACAAGTTGAGGCTTTTGAGGTCCAATACAGTGCTGTCAATTGATTGTAAAAGCAATGTTGTGCCTTGTCTTTCTGGCAGATTTCAGAAAAATCCCATTTAGAAATTTTAGGTGGTTGATTATGCTGGTTTTACTGCAGTCACTACATTCTCCTTGAGGAAATATCCTTGTGAGTTTAGCAATCAAGCATGTTAGAAAGAGATGTTCTGGCTAGTGGCTGCTGCATTTCTGCTTGCGTGCATTTCACTCAAATCCTGATCTCCTGACAGACAAGTTCTTTTGCAGGTATAAAATCAGCTTCCAGGAGGTGAGAACTGTTTTATCTTTAGATCTGGTCAGAGTTCTTGGATGGATACTCCTCTGGGGTGAAACCCTGTCTCCACTGAAAATGCCCTTTCACTTCAGTGGAGCCAGAGTTTAGAAAATGTAGAAAATCATTATAAGTTATCCCTCCCCTTCTGATTCTTGCACAGTTACTCTTCTGGCTGTGCAAGTACAGTTCTGTATCCACTTGCAACATGCTTTGCTTACTTCCACATAGGCTTCTGATCCCTGGATATGCAGTATACCTGTGCAAGACAATGACACATCTAAGGGGAGGTACTAAAATTTTCTTTCCATAAATTGTGTTCCAAGGTAAACTTTATTAACGTTTTTAGTGAATGAGGATTTTGTTCTTCAGCCAAGTACTAACAAAGTAAGATTAGAAAATTAATGGAAAGACCTTCATTGATGCCTTTTGAGCTAGAATAGGTCAGAAAACTCAGTCTCTATGGTGTTCCCAGTCTCAACAGAAATTAAAGCCAAGAGATTTCAAAGGGGCCTTATGACCATACTTTCAGAGGTCTTTAGGCATCAAAATATGCAGAATGGCACCAAACGGGAAATTCAAAAGCACCTCAGCAAGTTGGGTTTCTAGAGCCCCATTGAAATGATGAGGTAATAAAGCATAGAAGAGGCAGCACATGAGGTTTCTAGACATTTCAAATAGGCCTGGCCAACTAGCAGATGGACTTGAGGTTTTGTCATGGGGATATTTGTGGTGATTTACAAATGAGTTGCTATGGGAAGTTATACAGCTATCCCTACAAAATATTAGAGAGAGGTTATGAGTAATACTGAGAGGAAATATGACACAACTCTTGCCATTTACCCTAGAACAGGGGTGGGTAACCTTTTTTGGACCAGCGGCCACCGACCTACAGAAAAATTGATGGAGGTCAGGAAACTCCCCCCCCCCGCCAAACCCCACATTCCCCTCACACACCAGAGCCTAGGGAGGCCTGGGCTAACAGATTTTGTGGGCCCCCTCCAGGCTCTGGGGTGGGGCCCAAAAATTAGGGATTCAGTGTGTGGGAGGGGGCTGCTGGGAAGAGGGCTTGGAGTGGGAGGTCTGGGCAGGAACAGTAGGGGAAAAGTCTCCAGGCAGCAAGGGAAGAGGGTGTGGTAGTGCATGGAGCCACTTCCCCCTCCTGCCAGGCAGAGCCCATGGGTTGGATCCAGCCTCAGGCTTGCTTGACTCAGGCCTGAGAGGCTCAGGGCTCCCCATTGTGGAAGAGGAGGTGCCCTGAGCCTTGGGGGCCAGATCCAGGAAAGCTGGGTTCTCCACCTCTGCCCTAGAGTTTGCAGTTCCCATTTTAGCCCTTGTGAAGCAAGACTCCGTACTATCTATTTAACTGAATCTGCACTGTAGTCACAAACAAAAAGGAAAAAGCTGTCCATGTTCCCACTCTTTCTCAATTTTAAGCTTTTCATTTGTATTTTCTTTAAGAACATCCCTCGCTTGAAATGTTCAAGTAGGAATAAATGATTTCATCATTTCCTTCTCTCTCTCTCTCTCTTTTGTATAAAGCTGCTCTAAACACACTCTGAGTTAACACAGGAAGAGAATTTTATCTCAGGCTTCCAGGGCTTGCTGCAAGGTGATACTGGTTACACTCAGGAGCCATATGTGCATTTTGATTGTTGATCCCTCTAGCTGTATTGGGATTATACAAGCTTTGTTTATAGGTTTAAATAGCTGGGCAATGTGGCTGTCTTTATGTGCAGTTCCTGATCCTAAAATATGAGGACAGGGAACAAATCTAGTACATAGGAAAGTACAGAGTCAACTGCATGGTCTGTTGTATTAGAAGCAGTGGTGGATAACCTGTTGGGGGTAGAGAGGAGGCAGGGGAATCTTGTTCAGTACTCAAAGGACTGGTTGGTAAGAGCAGGAGGTGTACTGACGGGAAAATTTTAGGGAATCATTTTTATTTGTTTGTTTTTAACCTAATCCTCTGCATTTTCACTTGTCTTGCTATGGGAAAGATCATGCCAGGAAGAAGCTCCATTATGCAAAATGTTGACAAACAGAAGGAATTCATTGAAGAATTGCACACTGTGACACAGTTATTGTTAGCACTTTGTGGAAGGGACTTTTTATTGTGTATTTGCACAGTGGCTAGCCCAATGAGCTCCTGGTCTTCAGTGGGAGCTTCTAGTCACGATGACGCTGCAAATAATAATCATACTTAATACTGATTGAGAAGCTAGCAGGGCTGATAAGTGAGCAGAGACATCATTGAAGAGACGAAGTAAGAAGCATGATCTCCCTATTCCTCAGATGACTGGGCCTGTCTGTTCTCTGAGAATCCTCATTTCTTTGGTTGTCACCCTAGGAGGATTTGACTATTAATGAACGGTGCCTCTGTACAGTCTAAAGCTTCTGCTGCTTCTACCACTGTCTGCTTCTTCCTACCACCTCTGTAGAAAGGCAGGTGCCTCATATCCATCTCTCACATACTTAACCCTTCAGGGTACATCTACACAGCAGAGCTTAAGCCGAAATAAGCTATGCAATTTAAGTTACATCAATTGCGTAGCTTAAGTCGAAATAGCTTAATTGGCTTTTGGTGCTGTCTACCCATCAGGAAGTCGAAGGAAGAACACTCTTCCTTCTGTTTCCCTTGCTCCTCGTGAAATGAAGGTTACCAGGAGTCAGAATAAGTTCTCCAGCTTGCCATTATTTCAAAATAACGGCTTGTAGTGTAGGCACTTTGGTATTTCAGAATAACATCAGTTATTCCAAGATAATGCTTCTGCGTCAGTGATTGGGGAAAAGGAATGAAAGATGTGAAAGGATTTTCAAGTCATTAGAGGGGCAAGAGGAACCAAGGGGAAGATCCCAGGGGATAGGGAGCTATTGAAAAATGCGGGTTTGGTAAGTAGCCCCAAGAGGGTCTCTGAGGAAACTTTTAGGAGATGGAAAGAAAAGCAACCCCAGTTACCCTATAGAGAGATGACCGTAGGGAGCAGGAGAAGAAAATCCTGAATGGAGGAGACAGTCTGGCTGGAAAAGGGGGCCAGAAAGACTTGAGGGAGAGAAAGGAAGATATTGAGGGATTTGTTGTTGGCAGGAAGGAAAGATTCTGAGTTGAGTGTGCAGGGAAAGGGAGATATCTCAGTCAAAAAGGGCAAGATGTGAAGTGTAGGTAAGAAGAGAAAGGATCAGAGGATTGGGGAAGGGAGGTGGGGAGAGACCACTCCAGATGTCGGGGAAATGACCCGTGTGAGTAGTAAATGCTTTGCTCTGATCCTTGTGCTGATAGAAACCTGTTATTCATTATTAGTGACTCCACTAGTTTCCGTTGCCCAACATAAATATTCAGAAGAGAAAAACCTTTGTGAGTTCCTGTTGCAAGTGTTGGCAACTCAAAAACCAAAAAACAAAATACAAAACCGAATGAACAATTCCAGGCAAAAACTTTGCTGCTGACCTGGGTTAATGGTGATACTTTCCCCACCAGAGGGCAGCACAATCTACCAATTCTGCAGACACTTATGAATTAGCTATGTTTACCTATGTAATGAAGCTATAGACAACCATCCTACACAAAAAGAATTATCTGAATTTGAAAAGGACACTATGCTATCACTTTTGAAAACAGTAAATAATTAAAACAAAGCCAATACATTTCTTTTTGGGCCAATTTTTCTATCTTTCTGGGAGAGCAAAGAATTGAATAAAAATTATAGATTACAACTTTATTGAACTACCCTTTAGAGTTGGATAGAGAATTAAAATATCCTTGTTACAGAATTTTATAAGATGGTTTCAAAATCCTTATGGAACGTAACAGAAGGAAACCTTTCTATGAGTTTTGAGAGTAATTCCAATAGAACCCTTTCGGTATATCAATCCCTGTTGGAATATCCCAAAACAAATGTTATAATTGTTTTAAATTATTCTGGGGGATGTGTCCGCTCCTGACTGAATATGTCAGTGAAAATATGTGCAACACATGCAGTTCTGTGCTGATGATCACTTTAGAAATATTTAGGAAAAGTGATCTATCACATGCAGTGAAGGGAAGAGAAAAACCCACTAAGGAAATATTTAGATGTCAGTTTTTATAGAGTTACAGGGAAATCTGTATATAGCAAAAGTTTATTAGGCTGCCTTTTGTCTTAAGAGACCATCTCAAGTGTACTCCACATTTTTATTTGAAGACCACTTCTGTTAGCTTGCTGATGTTTGTTGGTCCCTGGAGCAGACTCTCCAGATGGGCTTCCATATATTAAAAAGAAGAAGGAGCATAAAATGTATTTTAAATATTGTGAAAAATACCATCAGTTTCCTTTTATTAAGATAGCTTGTACACATGGCCCACTGCAATAGAGAAACACTGGGATGGAGTGTTTTTCTGCTGATGGTTTATATTTCAGATTGAGACTGCATCTTGTTTGAAAAAAAGGACTTCTTGTGCATGTAGCTTTCTTCCATATTTCTGAAATGTGATCTTGGCTATGGACATCAATTCTGTGAAGAGTTTTGAAGTTTGAAGATAAAACATTAAAAACTAAATTCTATTCCTTTTGAACAGACTAAATCCCAACCACGTTTTATCTGTTCAGATCATTTCACATTAACTGCTGCTGGTTTAGTTGGTTGAATAATGGTTACTATGAAAGATTTGTAACTTTGCCTCCTTTTGCTATTATTCTGTCCCTGCAGTCATCCTCCATTAACCCTAATTACTCCTCTTCCCACACTTACTACTACAGTTTTATTCACATTATTTTTTTTTGTTGCAAATATTTAACTATTGTAACAGAAGGAAAAAATAAAAGCAAAATGCAAAATGGCTGGGCTAAAGGAATAAGGATGCAGTGTGATGTACATAGAAGTCAGGAACTGGCAACATTCAAGTGGCCTTTTTTAAAAAACCAAACTAAACCTTGGAACTTTCACTAATCCCAAACATTTTTCACTAAAGGCACTTTTTTGATCTATGGGCTACTGCTGATAGAGTTCACGTTTCAATCTCAAACTTCCAAGGGACTTCAGTTATTACAAAGAAAATCATAATGTACTTATTTATCAAAAACTGGGAAAAATATGGGTCCTGTGTATAAATCTACAAGTTGCAGAGTAAAAAAAGAAACATCTATGAGCAACTGAAAAGAACCGTAAGAATAAAAACACGTGTATTAACTGTAGTCGTTATGTATTCCACTCGTGCTTTAGTGAGTATCTCTCTTGCGTGCACTGCTCATTCATAAGAGGCAGGTTGAAAACTGACTTCCATGGGAAGTTAGGGCTTAGGGTGTCAGGCTCTATTTCCACAAAGTACCTCTAAAGCGTCAGAGCATCCTGGACTGATGATTTAAAATATCTCAACAGTTGGCGATGGCTTGGATTGTGAGCTCCTCCAGCACAAAGGTCTATTCTGTGATATTCTTATTTGTTTTTGTTCATCTGGTTTCCCTTGTGATTTCTGACTCGGTGAAGCAGGGATCACGCTTGAGTGGGAGGGTATCGTGTGTCAAACATTACAACGTTGCATAGTTAATACTGCATTACACAAGCTCCCAGTGCACAGCCTGAGAAAGTCCTAGCTTTCTGGCATGACTCCCAAGGTTATCTCTGCCATCTCTACTTCCCCTCCGTTACCAGGACCAGCATTTAACCCCCGAACTGTGTGGGCTCCATTTGACACAGCAGGGAACAAATGACCCAAAGTCTTCTCTGCTCTGCTGTGATTATTACTGAAAATTCCTTTCATAGTTCTGGGAATCTATATAAGCCTAGAATAAGACACATCCCCTGTCTTGATGTTATAGTACTTCTAAAGGAGCAGGAAAAATTAGAGAGCACATGTGTCTCAGTGGTATGTAGATTCTCTTAGCCTCGATTGCCACAGCAGTAACCCAGAGACCTCTTTTCCCCTAGATGTGTATGAAAAATTATGCCTACCTCAGCAAAAGCAAAACGTAGTCAGCAAGGATTCCCTTCAAAGGTGAATTTTATAACCAGAAATTATAATAACTAAAAATGGTGCAAGAAAAACTTTCCCCAGCTGACCCTCGCTGCCTTCTGACAGATATTCTCCTTCCTCTGTCTCCCCAGCAGCCAATTTATAATTCTCCTCCTGAGGAAGGAGGGAATGGAGGACTAGACTGAATTAAACCCTTTCTTTGGCCAGACACTAGGTGCTGCTCTTGAATGTTGCCGGAGTACCTGTGTTGTAGCTTGGACATCAAGACATCTTACTGCTACGAACGATGTCACACTTGACTTCCTTTCCAACAATCAGTGTATTCTCTGCCCTTCTCTAGATTTCCTGCCCTGTGTTCCCCTCTGTGTGGTTTGGATTGTGGGGAGGGCAAGAAGGTAAATGCATGTTGTGCTAGAGAAGAAGGAAGAGAAGTGTGCAATTATATTTTAAAGGTAAGAAAAACAAAAGCCACGAGCGCATATAACCATCCTGGAAGGCCACCAAAGCTGCTTTCTTACAGCTTGTGCTCCTTTCTCTGTGAGGATTATTATTGCAAATTCCTTTCATGATTTAACTGTCCTAATCAGCAGCATTTCACATCTATGTTTTTTTGCTATGAACTTTTAGCTTGTCACAACCCTACACAGGTGTGCATTCGTAACCAGATGGATTGCTTCAGAGAACAAAAAATGGGTACAGCCAAATCAGAGTTTGAACACTCCGGCATTGAGATGATCTGTAACAGGTACATTAAGAAACTTCAAGCAAGTCTGGTGCCACTGAGCAGAACTTTAAAGCATGGATAACACTCAGTTCAACAAATGTGTGTCCTGTGGTGTTAAACATATTGTAGCTTGGATGCCCTCAATGCAGGGAAAATACTATTTGGATCTTTGTCTCATTTTCAGTGCAAAAGCTTAGCTACTTTAAAAGTCCCTTTAATTCTCTTACTCCCAACATGCTTCACCTCTTCCCCCCCCTCCCCCTTCCCCCTCCCCCCCGCACACACACACACTTTCATTCTCTCATCGGTGGGAATAAGTCACAGGAAGTTTCCTAGTCTGCTGCAAAAACTCATTGTCTCTTGCCTTGCGCTGGAAAGTTCCCTGCCTCAGCAATTCCCTAGCACAGAAAGAAGAGACACCATCTATATTGTGCTGCTTTCCGGTGGGTTTGGGTAAAAAAGAGAATCAAGAAAAACCTAACTGGCATCCCATGCCCCATTTCATCTACCATGGGTGGAGTCTTGTGGATAGAGAGGACAGCACAAAACCTTGATCGTGACTGTCTGAGGCCCGTGTTTGAATGATCCTCTCTAATGTATGCCCTAATTGATCAGTTGGGTCATCTCTGGCTAATGGCAAACTCTTCTATAGACCAGCTGATGACCACCAACCCCTGCATCCTCTTCCCCAGCTTTCTTTAAATATTGGTCTCAAATCTCTGCACTGTAGAGTGCAATCCCACTCCAACATTGTCTTTGCCTGCTGTGCTCATTTCTGGCAGATAGGCTGTTTTTCCTAGGCCACTGTGCTTTAATTCTTTATAGTTGGTGCCCAGTGTCCCACATGCTGCTATCAGGAGGAATCACTAAATAATGGAATAGATAGCAATGGCAGAAGAGTGAATTTCTAAGGTTTTTCTTGTGCCTGTTTACTTTTAAAGCATTGACAATACACTCCACAGTGTACACAACCCAAATAAACTTGTCCTAGAGAAGGTTTTACCTTAAAGAGCTTACCAGCTGGAACACGGACAAGACTTGAGTCCCTCAGAGCCCCCATGGCAGGTGGTGTTTTTCCCATTCGAATAGAGGGGAGGAGAAGGCAGTTGACTGATTGGGTCTGGTATTTGTGGTTCATGCAGTAATTCATAATTTGTCAGGTCAAATTGTATAGCTCAGCTTTGCAGCTCTAGTGTGATTTTAAAACACATCCAAGCTGTCATTCTTTGTTTTGATCTGGAAATGGGAGGAAAAAAGAAACGTTTTATTTAAAGAGATTCTTTTCTCAGGTCCGGGCAGTAACTATCTATATTTCCAGTGTACAAAAGGCAGCTGTTGATTCTGTCAGCGATACCACAGCTGTTGACAGTTTATCAATGGCTTGTCCATTGAATTAACTGGGAAGTTGTTAGCATGGGTCACAGATATTTCCAGGAGCTGGGACCATGCTATAAGTGGGCATTTTCTTCTGGTTTTCCCAAGAGAGAACAGTTCTTCCTTTCTAATTTTCTGTGCTTGAGTTAGATAACTGGTTATTAAGCAGCTTTATCCTCTTGAGGGATCTTTAACTCTGTTTTTTTCTCTTGTTTTCCTTCCTCTTACACATATCTGTGTATCATTTATGTTACTGTGTGCCTTGAGGCCCTAGCATGCTAGGCATTGTGTACACATATCTTTCCCTTTGAATGAGCTGGAAAGGGTAAGCAGGGTGTTGCGGGGCGGAAACAGGTATATGTGAGGTGAAGCTGTGCTCTGCCTGCTATGGACCCTGAAGTCAAAAGGCAAGAAGTATAAGAAGATAATTAAAGATGGAACTGCAGTCATTCTGAGGGTAAATGGTTATGCCAGAGAAAGACTTCACCAGAAGGAAGGTCAGGTGAAAAATTAATTATGGCATAAGCCTGGAGATGGTGTTGGAAGATGCACATTCTCCCTCACCCCTCCAAGGTCCCTTCTTGGTAAATTAGGCTTCAGGAATGACTCTCCAGTTTCTGGCTTTTGGAATAAAGAAAAGGGTTGAGCTAAAGGGGAAGTGGGGGGAGTGATAGCAGAATAAGTGAGAGGACAAAGAGTCATTCCAGAAGGAAGATTTCAGTCTTTGAAGTATTTAATAGAAGATATTTTGATGCAGTCAGGAGTTGACAGTTAATGCAGGCGCTACAGCTACATGGATCAGACAGAGACAAAGTGATATAGAGGCACGTGTCAGTCACAGGGCTGACAACCAACACAGAAGGTAAGAGGGAGATGGCATAGTGGATTAGATGAAACCCAGGATGATAAAATATGGATCTATTACGATTAATATTATGGAAGGAAAATATTGTATGAAGTTGTGAGACCAGTCCATTACATTACTGGTCTTTTAATTAATGTTAATGTGTACTTTTAATTATTGCAAAAGCCCATAAAGCAATGGATGGGTGCTCTAAGTAGAAGTGGAAAGAACAAATACATTATTTCATTCCATCTCATGGCCCTGCATTGTCATAAAATGTTTTCATTCTCATTTCTAATGCAGCCTGGGATTGATAGCAAAAATTGTTGTTATATCAATACCTTTCACCAATGTGAAATGAGCTCTGGTCTTAGTTTCTCCTGAACTTATCTGAATCACAAACCCCTACTTAGATGGCACTAATTTAGCATTTAGGGTACATCTAGACTGCGGCGCTATTTCGGGATATCAGAAGTATCCCAAAATAGCAATGCCGCATCTTTAAATGTGTCTGCTATTTCCCTATTCTGACGTCCCTGTAACTCCCGTTCCATGAAGGTTAAGGGATTTGTGGGAATAGTGCCTTATTTTGAAATTTGGCGCTGTCTACGTAGCACTAAATTTCAAAATAAGCTCTTTTCACCTAGACTCAGAATAAGCTATGCAATTTGCATAGGACAAATTGCATAACTTATTGCGACAGAAGGGTGCTGTCTAGACGCAGCCTCAGTGGAAAGGGCAAAGATGGAATGAGTCACTACATTTTTCCCTTTCTCATTTACAGGTAACTCTCACTGAGAAGTGTTGATACATCTGGGTAAGGCAGTGTGGTGAAGTTTGTGTTGCTGTTGCCCATGCTCTGTCTAGTCCATAAACTTCCTTCCCACAAGAGAATTTCTTGATTTGGCTTCAGCTATGTCCTGACAAAATAATGTGCATGAGACCCACATAGATTTCTTCACTCATGTCCATCTAAAATGTCAGTAGAACTCAGGGGACAAGAATGGAGGCTGCCAGGAGTGGAAACCAGAGTTTTTCTTGTCTGCAGTTGCAAATAATCATGCTTTGTATTGTTTTCCTTAGGACACACTTTTTTGCAGTCTTGCTTAACAGTTCTCAATTTAAGTCCTTTCTTAAGGAAGGAATATGAATGAATCATTAAAGGGCAAAAGTTGCCCTGCTGTAATTTACCATATAGCCAATACTTAGGTCCTTCTTTGATGGACCAACAAGCTGTGATTTGAAGTCATGTTGGTTTCGCTGAGTTGAAAAGCCCTCCAAGCACTTATATGATTTTGCATCTCTGAAGTCAATGGGAGTTTTACTTTTTATTTCAATGTATGCATGGATTGAACCTTGAAGTTGGATGATATGTTTTCTGCTTCCTGATTGGGTGACTGGATATTTTAAAGTGATGGTCACATCAGCATCGTCACAATTAATTAATGAATTAACTAACAGACATATAGGGAATACTCCTGTTCACACACACACACATTTTGGATTCTGTGTGAATATAGCTTCATTCAAACAACAACCCTTCCTCAAACTTTCATGCAAACAAAAACACATTCATAAGAATGTCCATTACAGAGAAGCAGGTGAAACCAAATGACGATTTGGAAATTGAACATGTGCCTGGAAAAATACTTTTTTCACATCGAGCCAATATAGCAAAACACCTAAGGGATCTATCTGACTTTGAAGTTGAGCACATGCTTACATGCTTTGCTTAACTGAGGTCCTGATAATGAGGCTATGATTTCACAACCCATTGCACAGAATGAAATAGAATGAAATTTGAATACCTAAGATTTCAATAACTTTTCCTACTCGTGAGAAAACCTATGCAATTCAAAAAGCATTAAAATAAATCTAAAAAGCAATGAATTTATTCCCCCTAAATCTTTGGAACAAATGAACATTATAATTCTAAATGTGATATTGAGGAAAATGACTTGGAAAGAACAAAACCACAAATGTCTGAGTCATATAGTTAGCCCAGCATTGTACAGCTGTCAGTAACTTCTGAATGCAGAGGAACATCCAAAATAGCAACAGTTTTAATATCTGAAGTTGTAGATACTTTCTTTATTGCATGAGGGATCTGACAGGGGGTTAACTTCTCTACTTTGGGGCATCAATTCTGCCATCTCCATCCTCACATAGTAGCACCATGCTATATTGGTAATCCCATTGCTTTCAGCAGGGCTAGTCATGTGACTTAAGTAATAAGGTGAGAGAGGGTAGCAGGGCCTTTTACAGGTTTTGATTTGCATCAGCTGTGCTGTGTGGATTTTGCTATCATTGGCAAACTGGAAAATGTGCCCAGCACAAAAACTTTTAACTTTGTTGTATTTTGATGCCCTAGGCCAGCAGGGGTCCATAGAGTAAATGTAAGTTTTCCAAAGCAGTCTGTACTTCCATCTGAAAATGTGTAGGGGCACACAAATGAAAAAAATGTGAAAACCACCACCCTAGTCAACCATTTGTAACTGGGAAAAGTGGGTTGTGTCTGCACTTGTGCCAGGCTCTCGTGATTTTACCATGAGTCTTACAATATTTCGCGTTTTTCATAAAGCCACAACTCCAGGAGTTAAGTAAATACACAGCAATCTCAACTGTCATTTAAATAGAAAAGTAAATTTCTATTTTTCAGGGTTGTGGGGAAAAGCCTGAAAGTGTCACTATTCCAGGCTAAAAAACCAAAAGGCAAAGAACAGGAGCCCCAAATATATTTTTTTAAAACCTCTCGTGATTATTGAGTCTGTTGCATTACTTTTGGGGCTTTGGCTCATGATTTTGAACACTTGAGGACGTAGTGGTAGACTAGCTAGCATGTGCTAGCCAAGCCTGACCTAAACTCACCTACTTTTCCTCTACTACTGCTACTTTTACTCCACATACATGTGTGACACATTTTCTTCTCCTTTTTAAAAATTTACCAGGTTGATTATAAGAATCTGAAGAAGGGACTATGGTCTCTCAACCTTTATGGCCTAGTACATAATCTAGCTGTCTTTTTTCCTCAGGTGTTTGTCCTAGCTGAGGCTAACTGCATAATGGAGTATGTCAGTTGCTTCCGGGGAGTCTTTCCTGTAGTTGACTTTGTTCAGAAAAAGTATATATTTTTTTAAAGATACGATACCTGCACTCTGCAATGCAGTAATTGCTCCCATTCTATAAATTACAAAGCAAGTGTGTCATACGTGCATAATATGTACACATAAGGAAGGATTATGGCTTTCCCTGTACAGCCATGCAGGAAACACTAACTAGGTGTAAGTCACTGCCTACTAGACTTGCATTGACAGCACACTCTTCAGGGTCCCTACACAGGACAGCCCAGCACTGGCAGAGTAGAGCAGGGAATGGGTGGAGCCAAGACTTCTCTCTTACCTCCAACTTGTCAACTCAGCACAGCTGAGTCAATGCAGAAGTGAGAACAGTCAGCATCTGTGATGATGGCATGGCCCCAAGTGGAGCAACAGAGGAACCAGGGAAGGTATGGTGGCTCTGAATTACAAGTCCCTTCTCTGGGCTGGTCCTTAGCTTGGGTGACACAGCACTGCACCACCCCTGACACAGGGGGAATTTATACTAACTGAGAATCTGTCTCAAAGCCTCAATCCAGTCCAGAATATGCAAGGGCAAGATTTGTATTAGATGCAGCCACACTACCCATTTTGAGCTGTACCTTAGTCCCACTGATATATCACTGTGAGTGAAAGTGCCAGAAGCTAGCCCTCAGACAACAAGCAGCTGAGCAGCACATTAGAACCTTCTTGTGGGAATGATTAAAGTTGCCCATAAAATAATTGGTTTTCTCTCCATTTAAATGCATGGAATAAGCTAGTTTTTGTGTAAGAAGTTAGAGTAAAGTTGCATTAGAATGCTCCCTCTCCCAGGAGAAGAAAGAAAGATCTTTGTTTCTGTCTGTAGATTCTGTTTGGCATGTTTCCCTCTCTGAATTCAGGGGATTTGCATAAGAGGCAGATTTGATTCTTTGTGTTTTGTAATAATTGCTACGCTAAAATTCTTCCTTGTTTGGTTTGCCTTATAGATCTCTTTTGCAAGATCAAATAGCAGTCGTGAAAAAAAACAG
Source organism: Rafetus swinhoei (assembly GCA_019425775.1). Taxonomy (NCBI): domain Eukaryota; kingdom Metazoa; phylum Chordata; order Testudines; family Trionychidae; genus Rafetus; species Rafetus swinhoei. Next base: position 159,403,916 of record CM033424.1, read on the forward strand.
CAACATCATTGTTTTCTCTCTTGTTCGTATGCACTTATGTTGTTCCTCAGTCCTCTTTTCTCATGGTGAATAGGTTGAAAGGAGTTTCTTGGCACTAAAATTATGGGGCCAAATTCCGTTTTTATTATGCTGTTGCAGTCCCACTAAAGTCATGGGAGCAGGAGTGTAGCTGAGAACAGAATTCAGCCCTCTAGACTTGAGAGGAGTGTGGACCTAGACAAAAAATGTTGGGGGGGGGGGGTAGGAGGACATATTTGATTTAGAAATTCTGTTGTGCATAGGTGACAGAGAAGAAAACATTCCTCATTTGTCTCTGCAACCATGTGGGTGCCTGAGGCCTGCAGGATGACATTTGTCAATCAACAGGAAGAGATTTTGAAGTTTTTAAAAGTAAAAATAATTTGAAAAAGCTCCTGCTAGATCTCCCTCTCACAATGTAGCTTTAGAGGTTGGGCTTTCCTCTGAATCATGTCACCATGAATCAGAGAGCAGACATCTGCTCCCCTGAGGAGAAGAACTTCTAGTCCTGTAATCCAAATGAATGGTAGATGAAATCATCAAATCCTGAGCATCCTGGTACAATTTACACCAAAATGAAAACAGACATTAAAAAAAATTACCCTGCACAACTATGGAACAAGTGGAGCATGATACAGATTCTTTGGAGCAGGGACTATGGGTGTCTGCTTTTCATAGATGTCTGCTTTTCAGCACTCCATGCTTTCACAAAAATTGTTGTGTCTAGATCTACCTTTATTTAAAGGTTTTCATTTCCAATAGATATTTCTCTGTTCGTTTTTTTTTCTCCCTTGGCCCAGAAAAATCTCCTGGTCTTGCTTGGCAGAATCTGAGTTTTATTTTTGGTCATGTCTATGGACAACGCTGATGTTTATTTTAAGCATTTTTTTCTAAATTTTATTAATTTTCACAGTTGTCTGAAATTATGAGGGGATCAGGCAGTTATTTAACGACACGTTGAAATTTAAGTAATTTGTGTTAAGTTAAAAAGCTTTTTCTCAATAGCGCATGTCAACACACAAAGTAAATACCCTTTAATCCAGCTCTAATAGGTTCAAAAGCAGAATTCTTCTTTGCCTATTTGTAAATTTCTATTATCATCAGTGGAAACAAATTCATCTTCTTGTGTTTGCAGTGAAAACTACTTTGACATTTAACAATAAAAATCTGATTCTTCCGAGCAGGCCCATGGACAGGATAGAGGGAGGGGAAAGGGGCCGCCGCCCTAAGGCAAGGTGATTTTAAAGGCTCCCAAATTCCTGGCTACTGCTGCTGCTACGGTAGTAATGGCAGTGGCCAGAGACCCAGGTTCTTTAAATTGCCACCAGAGCCCTGGGTGGCACTGAAGTGCTGGCTGGGGGAGGCTACCCTTAGTCCCACCCCTTTTGGGGGCCCAAAGCCACTCCCACCACCCACCTTGCCCAGGGCCCAGCAAAGTCTGCTGGCAGCTCTGCTTCTAAGCCGAAATACGATTACACGGGATGTAAAACTGTGGCACACTAAAGTGCCCAGTGCCTGGATTCTCCATTACTTTGCACCTTGTAAAGCTATCTGTTCCCGTGCAAAGTGAGTGTCACACTGCCAACTTGGAATGGTTTGTTTACATTCATGTTGTACTGGTGTATGATGACAAGAAATGCAGAGCAGTGAAGAATGAAGCTCTTTGAGCGGTGAGGGAGTATGCATTCGTTCTGTGTATGGAACTCCATCTGAAATTCACCACCATGTCCTTCTGCCAATCTCCTCACCAACTCCTCACCATTTGCCTACTCCACTGCTGCCAAGACACTGTTGAAAGAGCAGGAGGGTGGGGGGCTGTTAGCGTTTGCCTTGTTGCTATGCTCGTAGTGTCTCGGAAGCTAGTGGGCAACTTTTAATTTTTAACTTTTAGTTTAACTTGGCAGGCGGTTCCAAATTCCCGTCTTTTCCAATATATTTTTCTTTTTCATGTTGATTTTATTGTATTCAAGATAAACAAAGGAAGCACTAACTACAGAGAGCTAAAGAGAACTAAAAGTTTATACAGATGACCAAAATAACAAGAAAACTATTATATAGTACTAAAAACTGCATTACACAAATATTTAGTTTTATGTTTCTTCTGACAAATTCATAATTAACATAGTAAATTTAAAAACATGAATAATAAATTTGTCCTCACGTCCAAATAGTCTTCCTGGTGAATTTAAATATCGAATACTAGTGAGACACATTACTAGCTTGGAACATATGAAATGACAGATTAATGCCATTGCCTATTCCAGTTTTGGGCAGCTCAGTAAACAATGCATAAGAACAGTTGACTGATATATGTGATATCATAAATGTGAATCTGGATTTGCTTTATTCAAAACTGATTTTAGGACTGACCTGGCCAGGAAATGTATTTCAGCCCTGACAGCAGTTTATCTAGCCTGTTCTTTATACCCTCCAATGGCAGGGATTCCACAACTCCTATCAAAAGTCTATTTGGGTATGTCTACACAGCAAAGTTATTTCCAAATAACTTTACCGAAGTCTACACAGCCAAACCGCTATTTTGAAATTAAATCAAAATAACGGAGGGCTTATTTCGAAATTGGTAAACCTCATTCCACGAGGAATAGCGCCAATTTCGAAATTGCTATTTTGAAATAAGCACTTTGTAGACACTTATTTCGAAATAGGGGGCCTCCAGCCCTTCCCAGGCTGCCCTGGTGGCCACTCTGGGCACAACCAAGAAAACTCCTCTCCCTCCCCCCCTCCCTGGAGCCCTTAAAGGGGTAGACTCTGGCCACAGTGCCTGTGCCAGCTCCAAGCCTGCCAGCCCAGAGCCAGCAGTCGCTGCACCTGACCTAGTGGCCCCAGCATGAGCCAAGCAGCCAGTGACAGCCAGCCCTCCACTGCTCCACAGGACCAGTCTGCCAGCTTCCAGGAGTCTGCCAGGGGCCGGAAAAGGCAGGCACCTGCCTGGTCCAGTGTGGAGATCAGGGACCTAATTCAGGTTTGGGGGGATGCCTCCAACGTCTATGATCTCCACACTAAACAGAGGAACACAACCATCTAGAGGCAGATGGCTGCCAGCCTGGCCACCAAAGGCCACATGCGAACCCAGGAGCAGGTTCGCATGAAAATAAAGGAGCTGCGGCAGGTGTATGCCAGGGCCACAGGGGGCAGCTCCCAACCAGGGAAGATCCAGACCTCTGCCGCTATTTTGATGCCATGGACCGCATCCTGGGGGGCAGGGCAGTCTGTGCCCCCCAGTTGGTAATTGACCCAGGGGCAGAGCTTGCTGCCTTCTGCTGCTCCAGCCCCTGCTGCCTCCTCAGCTACCGCTCCTCCTTCCACTCCTTCTCCCCCTCCTGCTTCTTCCTCCCCACCCTCCCCACACCCCCAGGGATGCCAAGGCCCCTGCACCCATGGTGCTGGGAGACAGTTGGGCCGGCGAGACCCCCAACCCTGAGCTTTTCCTCCCCCTTCCTCCCCTTGCCTCCCCCTGCCAGCTCCCTCCTCCCAGGTTTCCTCCTCCCCTCTCCCACCCTGCCTCCTCCCCTCTCCCACCTTCTTTCCCCAGTCTCACCTCAGTTTCCTTCCCCCCCACCCCAGTTTTGTTCAATAAAGAGGCTTTTTTGTAATGAACATATGTGTATTTTATTGTACAGCAGGAAGGGGGGTTAGAGGGGGTAAGTGGAAGGACGTGAGGAAGGAATGAGGCACAAGCCCCCAGTGGGGCACACCAGGGAGACTGTTACTGCCTACAGAACGTGCTGCCAGACTCACAGCAACACGTCCAGGAGAAGCAACAGAGTGCCCAGGGTGGCTCCGGCTTCATGCTGCAGAGTGCTGTGGTGTCCTGAGTGAGGGCAACCAGAGCACACAGAGAAAAAAATGCTTTGCTGCCCCTCAGCGAGGTAGGCAAGCAAGCAGGGAAACCTTAGAACCGGCTGTCCGGCTATTTCGAAATAACTATTTTGGAATAAGATTTTTGAAATAACTCTGTGGTGTAGACATGCCCTTCCAGAGTTTAACCTTCTATGTAGTCAGAAAGCTTTTCCTAAAATCCAACCTAAATCTCCCTTGCTGCAGGTTAGACCCATTACTGCTTGTGCCTATCCTACCAGATCAGGGGCTAACCGTAGGGCCCGTGATTCTTTATCTTAGCCTGAACTAATAATGATTCTCTCAAAAGTCACATGATGGGGTCTATTTTGCAGAGTCCCAGCCTCCCACCCCATGAGTTCCATTCTGCCCAACAGGATTTGCCACATTTTGAAATAACTTCTACTGTGTCTGGGTCTCCTTCATGAAGTGCTGAAAAAAACCCACTGTTGCTCCATCTGCCATCCCAACATCATTTCTTGCTCACTTGGCTAGAATGCTCTCAGTGTTTTCTCCATCTCTTTCTGGTAGTCTACCAGCTACCACATCAGCTCCATCTTTTCCAGGTTCAGTCTGCCCTTTCACAGGCTGCTTCTCAAGTCTTCCTGCTTCTTGCTGTTATATAGATCCTAGATAAAGCCACACTCATGAATGGGCTTATCCCCTTTCTCTCCAAGTTTTAGAAACCAAATAGATGAAGATTCTCTTAGTCTTTTCCCCTCCTATTCCACCACCCTTTTTTATTTAATCAGGAAAATTAAATATTAAAAACTGTATCATGCAATGTTGAAATACTCAAATATTACTTAATTTGTTTTCTGTCTTTCCATGTTAAAGGGACACTACCAAGTTGAAATCTCATCCAGTTGGGGGAAAAGATAAAAATATTTTTTAAGAAACAACCATCATTTAAAAAAAATTTCGGATATTTACATGATAGAAGAGTTATGTGATGGTGCCATATTCATATATACAGTAAAACTCCAATAGTCCGGCATCCAATAGTCTAGCACTCCTGATAGACCGGCATCAAAATGGCAAGAGCCTAGTGAGTGAGCTTCGCCAAAAAATGAGTCACAAGGTAACAGCGGCAGCAGTTGAACTGAGCAAAAAGGGTAAGAAAGGCTTAAAAAAACTAAAACATTACGGTATACTGTATACAGTATGTACAATAAAAAGGGTTAAGAACACTTTATATACAGTATATAATGTATACAGTGTATATATATAACCTGCTTATAGTACCTCCTGATAGTCCAGCATATCTGATAATCCGGCACCACCTAAATCCCATAGGTTCCGGATTATCGGAAGTCTACTGTATGTAGCACTGCCAATTTCCAACATGCAAAAATCTTGAATTAGCTCCTCACAAATCATAAAATTGACTTAACACCATGAAATTTTTAAGAATAAAAGATTTCATTGCTTTATTTGCCTTCTGGGTTTTTTGTTTGTTTGTTTGAGTCCTTATGGTTCATGTTTTCCAGCTTTTCTTTGCAATCATAATGTCTAGAAACTAATTTTTTTTAAATGAAAGCCAAAATTTTCTCACAATCATATGTTTCCAGGACTGTGGATTAAGAAAAATATCACATTTGTTAGATTTGTCACCATCCTGAGGTGGCAGAGTGTGTGTAGCTGTGCATGGCTGATCAAAAGATAGATCCCAGTCCAAAAGCATCTTGGCTGATTTTAGGTTCTTTTGTTTTACTTAGGTCTATTCCATGCTGAGGGGTCTGACTAAACTGCATTATTTCAGAAGGAGCTGCAGGAGAAACTGTGCTTCAGTCACACACACAGTCTCCTAGAGCTCTGAGGTGCACAGGGGAGCATATATGCTACTACATCACTGAAAAGTTTGCAATGGATTCCTTTCCATCTTCTGGCACAGGCAGAGAAAAGGGATAGGGCAGGATAAACACAGGAATTGTGATTGTGTCTTAACTCTGTGCGTGATGGGGCTCATTTGTGTCTTTCCCTCCAGCTCACCAACAAACAAGCCAGCTGCTGCCTTTCCTTTGTCAAATACAATCCTAGGGTGAGGTATTTCCAGTAGAGATAAAGATGTACAAAACACTGATAAGACCACATCTGGAACAGTGAGTACAGTTCTGGTCAACCATCTTTTGGTCAACCATCTTCAAGAAAGATGAATTCAAACTGGAACAGGTGCAGAGAAGGGCTATTGAGATGATTAAGGGAATGCAAGTGTCTAGGAGAGGCAACTAAAAGAGCTTGGCATGTTTAGTTTAACAAAAGGAAGGCTGAAAGGGGATGTAATTGCTCTCTATAAATACATAAGCAGGGTAAACACTGGGGAGGGAAAAGCTATGCTGGCAAAAGAGCAAATAGGTATAAACTAGCAATGAATACACGTAGGCTGGAAATTTAGAAGTGTCCAAGCATCAGAGAACTGAGGTTCTAGAACAGCCTCTGAACAGGAGTAGCGGGGACAAGCAACCTAACTCATTTTAAGATGCAGCTTGACAAATATATGAACATGATTGTAGGATGGCGTTGCCCGCTATAGCAGGGGACTCAACGACCAGGAAGCCATTCCAGTTTTCTGCTCCAATGTCACTGGGACTCTGTCTCTTTCCTCGATGGTCCCGTAATAAGCACACTGACATGTCCCAGTGAATAGTGTATCTGTCTTTTATCTTGGGGCTTTCCATTCACTCTTCATAGCACTCATTTCCTCATATCTGAGTGTATAATTCATATATCATGGGTAACATTTCAAAAGCACCTGAGCAATTTAGAAGCCTGAGTTCCATTGAAAATCTTTGGAACTGAGTATGCTAAATGAGTCAGGTGCTTTTGAAACTGGCACTTTTTAAAATATTACCTATTCTGTATGAGAGCAGTCATAGTTAATGAATGCAATAGGAACCATTGAAACTAAGGAGCAACTACAGTGCCTTTAATCCTTTCCTCTTATATGGAATATTGTAATATATTCCACAGGTTTCCTTGGATATACAGAATTTGTGCTTGCTAATGTATAATGTCCCCTAACGAGGTGCATAATGAAAGATAACACTATGTTAAGGGGACAGTTTATCACGAGCTGTCAAGGAAAGATTCAGGTAATAACTTACAGAACTAAAACGTCACTTGGCAGAGCTTGTTTGATTTATGACATGCTTGTTTGCATGAGTTATCTGGAGTGGCCCCTGGACTGGGAAAGCAATCAGAGAGGCCTAGGGGTAGGGTGGTGAGACCAGAGATTGTAACAGCTTCCTAGAGGGGGCTGCAGCTGCTGGATGGAAGTGCCATGCGATCAGAGCAAAGCCAGAGGGGTTGTCTGATTGTGCCGTTGCTGCTTTCAGAATCAGACTTTTCCTAAAGACGATTGGAAAGTTACCGGAACTCTGCTCCAACCCCAGTTCCCTCTCAACTTTGCTTACAAAAATCTGGAGATTCTTTTCCTACAGAAAGACTGTAGGATTTTTAATTAGTGGGTTTCTTTCTGCTAGATTTTTTCTTCCTTTTAACTAAGTTGTTTTTTTCTGTGCTTGTTTGGTGGATGAGGAAACAGCGTGCATAGATGGGAGCTGTGCAGAAAGGTAAAGTTCAGCAATGCATCTATTCCTGTTTTGAAAACATTTTTCCTGTTTAATGTGATTGCATTGTAGGTAGCCATTGCACAGGGCTTTACTTGTGGCTGGGCTTGTTATAGGTAAAGTTGTGATCTCAGTCTTTTGAGAGTAATCTGTAGAACAATGCACTGTGGAATCTAATAGTTTTCATGCCTTCTCTGTCAACTCAAGATGTTCGGCTGATTTATTCATGCAGTTGAAGAATGTTTTTAAGAAGGGAAATCTTTTGTGGTCATGGGATTCAGCTTTCACATGTGCAAGAAGAGGGTCATTCCTTTTCCTAAAGGATTAAGATACCCCCCTCCCTGCCTTTCACCTCCCCCTTCTCCGTGTAGTCATTAATCCATTGACATAAGCAGCAAGTATGTGTATGCGTATGTGTGGGTTTTATATTCTAAATACCAAAGGTTAAGTCAGGGTTAAATCTTTTTTTTTCCTGGCATTTCATCTGTTTTTATATGTTTCAGTCAACTTAAATCACAAAAGGTGAGGGGAAATAAAAAAAATACATATTCTGGAAGAATTGAATTGTAATCAGGACTAACAGTGCTCCCTCCTTCTTTAAAGCAGTGGTTCTTAACCGGGGCACATGCTCTCCTGGGGGTGTGCAGAGTTCTTCTAGGAGTACATGAACTTATTTAGGTATTTGCCTAGTTTTACAGCAAGCTACATAAACAGCCCTAGCAAAGCCAGTACAAACTGAAATTTCATACAATGACTTACTTATACTGCTTTATATACTATACACTGAAATGTAAGTACAATATTTATATTCCAGTTGAATGATTTTATAATCATAGGGTAAAAAGCTGTGATGCTTTCGTATTTTTATGTCTGATTTTGTAAGCAAGGAGTTTTTAAATAAGGTGAAATTTGGGAGTACACAAGACAAATCAGACACCAAAAGGGATACAGCAGTCTGGAAAGGTTGAGAGCCACTGCTTTAATGTGTGTCTTAAGAGCCAAAGCTTTACTCTTTTCAAGGCATGTAGATCACTGGGAAAAGGGAGTACACAATGGATTTCAATGACGTTAGGAGCCATGGTGCTATGGTGTATGGCATAAGGTTCCCTTTTACATAATGAAGCACCTACTGATGAGAATGTGCTATAGCATTTCCATTAGAGAAATGGTTTTCAGGGCAATGGGAAAAAATTAAGTGTGAGAAATGATCATGCTGGCTGCTGATGTATTACATAAGAATCCAAGGTTTGATGTTTTTGTTTGGTTCTGTTTTGTGGGAGGGTATGAAGAGATGGCAATTCCCTTTAACATACTGGAAAATACTTAAGAGTTTATATATGTAAATGCAATCCTAGCAATAGCCATTGGAATTGAACAGGTGTAATAGCAGAATTTGCTTCAGGTATGTTTTCAATATGCATCGTTAATAATACTTCTAGGTCAGGCAAATGAGATTTGACCCAGTCCATATTCAGGCTTTTAAGAAAATAAATTCATGGGGGCAGGGGACTGGACTCGATGACCTCTTGAGGTCCCTTCCAGTCCTAGTATTCTATGATTCTATGCATTTTGAATAAAAATGTATTCTCCAGAGGAGAATCAATGGAAGAATATAGGATTTTTGTTCCTCAGTTTAGTTTATTTCATTGTGTATGTTCGTTAAAGAGAAAAATCAGCCTTCAAACAATTCATTCCCAGACTTCATAAATTGAGATGAAATTTCATTTATAGTTTGAACATTTGAAAAGCAAAATTGAATCTTCAATATGTTAAGCAGTAGTACTCTATATGCTATACAAAGCTATTATTCTGTGAGGACACAACTATAACTTACCTGTTTTCCAGTGCTTTACAGAAGTCATTGGGAGTCTTTGCCTATGGGGACCTGGAGTCTTTTTTCTACTTCTTGAAAACTATCTAAAGTGACAGGCAGCTTAATACATGGTAAACTAGAATATACCTTAGACAACCTTGGCTCTGGAGTTACTATCATATGAATTGGAAGGATCTCTAATTTTGTGGAGTTTTATTTTGATTTCTGAGAAATTATGACTCAACTCAAATATTTCATTTCCAAGCCTATGATCAGGTGATGATTACAGCTTTTGTACCATACAAAATACTGCTTTGTTTTTGGAATGCTGCTTGTATGTTAAGCAGTTTGTGATTTTTCTACTTCGAGCAATTTTAGGTGTTTAGGTTTGGTAAGGTATGAATTTTGCAACAATGTGAGCAAAATCACTGTTTACATGGGAGCTTATGTTACAAATTTTATTTGAAATTTGGTAGGTCACTTCTACATATTGCTAACTGCTCAGTTGTCTACATTTGTTATGTATAAAAAAAGCTGTTTCTGGAAAATAGTCATAATTATTGTATACTTCAACCTAACAGAGTGCCCAGCCTGCTTCAATTGAAACCGGTGACATTTTTGCTATTGATTTAACTGGAACAGTGAAAGTCCCAAAATTTGGAGGCATAGAACATAGTAATATATAGTAATATAGTAAGATATAGTAATGTTTTTTAATGTTACACAGGTATAAAGGGGTTGTTTGTTTCAAACTGAAATTAATTACATGTAATAGTTAATGCTTAGTGGAATATTTATTAACTCCTTGATTGCTTAGATATCAGTGCTCAAGAATCAACATCTCATTTCTAAGGATTTCCCACAGGTTAAATTATAGTACATTTAGATTTCCTAATACATATGCATATGCCACACAGAACAACTATTTAGACATGTAATGGCCCCAAACAATTCAGCCTTTTACAAGTTAATCTGAACTCTCTACATGCAATTCATACATTTTCTCTTATCTTTCTGAACTAAATGTTAGTCTTTTGTGGCTTTTATTTATTTTTAGGACACTCATAAATTGGGTACTGCATAATCTGACTCCCTCTCCCCTTTCTTTTTGGTCATTTTGGTGAGGTGCATTGTTTACAACATAGAAGAAACTGAGGGTATGTCTATACAGCAAAGTTATTTCAAAATAACAGCTGTTATTTCGAAATAACTTTCCTAGTGTCTACACAGCCAAACAGCTATTTTGAAATTAAATCGAAATAGCGGAGCGCTTATTTTGAATTTGGTAAACCTCATTCCACAAGGAATAACACCAAATTCGACATTGCTATTTCGAAATAAGTGCTGTGTAGACACTCATTTCGAAATAGGGGGCCTCCAGCCTTCCCAGGGTGCCCTGGTGGCCACTCCAGCCTCAACCAAGAACACTCCTCTCCCTCTCCCATCCCCAGAGCCTTTACAGGGGTTGGCTCTGGCCACAGTGCCTGTGCCAGCTCCAAGCCTGCCAGCCCAGAGACAGTAGTTACTGCCCCTGACCCAGTGGCCCCAAAACATAAGCCAGCAAGCCACTGGCAGCTAGCCCTCCACTGCTCCCCAGGAGCAGTCTGCAAGCTCCCAGGAGCCTGCCAGGGCCCGGAGAAAGCGGGCACCTTCCTGGTCCAGGGTGGAGATCGTGGACCTTATTCAACATTGGGGGGGATGCCCCCAATGTCTATGATCTCTGCACTAGATGGAGGAATGCGACCGTCTATGGCAGGATAGCTGCCAGCCTGGCCACCAAAGGCCACACGTGAACCCAGGAGCAGGTTTGCATGAAAATCAAGTTGGTCCGGTGAGACCCCCAACCCTGAGCCCTGAGCTTCCCCTCCCGCTTCTTCCCCTTGCTTCCCCCTTCCAGCTCCCTCCTCTCAGGTTCCCCCTCCCCTCTCCCAGCCTCTCTTCTCTCCTCTCCCGTCTCCTTTCCCCAGTCTCACCAGAGTTTCATCTCCCCCTCCCCCCCAGTTTTGTTAAATAAAGAGAGTTTGTGTTCATGAAAATACATGTATTTTATCTGACATCAGGAAGGGGGGTTAGGGAGGGGTAAGTGGAAGGATATGGGGGAGGAATGAGGCACAAGCCCCCAGTGGGGCAGACCAGGGAGGCTCTTAGTGCTCCTCAGGGTGGAAGCTCTCCCGCAGGGCCTCCTGGATACTGACAGCCCCCCGATGGACCTCCTGGATGGCAGCCTGCAGCAAATGCAGCCAGGCTCACAGCAACGTGTCCAAGAAAAGCACCAGAGTGCCCTGGGGCAGCTCTGGCTCCATGTTGCAGAGTGCTGTGGTGTCCCGAGTGAGGGCAACCAGAGCACACAGAGACAAAATGCTTTGCTGTCCCTCGTCGAGGTAGGCAAGCAAGCAGGGAAAGCTGAGAACCGGCTGTCCAAGGGGGTTCCCTTTAAGCATAGTCCTCAGATAGCTTTAGGCAGCAGCCAAACAAAGTAACTCCTGACCTGGTGCCCTGCCAGAACAGGTTCCGGCCGGCCTTAAATAAGATTCAGTGTCCACTCAGTGTGGATGCGCTATTTCAAAATAGCAAAAAGTTATTTTGAAATGCATTTTGTGTGTAGATGCGTTATTTTGAAATAACTTATTTCAAATTAACTATTTCGAAATATTGCTGTAGTGTAGACATACCCTCAGAATTCTGTATTCTTTTTCTGATGCTGTTTTACATGCTTGCTGGGTGATCTAGGGCAGTTTTTCACCCCCTTCAGCTCTATATCATAATTGAATACCTCTCTGAAAGATCTGTACTTGTTCAACCACACTGTTGGGCTACATGCAAGTATCACTTTGAGATTCTACATTATGCAGGAGTTCAGAGTACATAATCATGATGGCTTATCCTGGCCTTAAACATCTATGAAAATCCATTCATCTCCTTGTGTTTCAGTTTCCTCGTCTGTAAAATGGGGCTAATGACAGGCTGCCACCTCACAGGGTTGTGGTGAGAATTCCATTATGATGGAATTCTTCTGAGATCATTGAATAAATGCGTTGCCAATGTAATTCTTCTAAAAACTGAAACAGTGACAATAACCAAATTAATGACCAACACTAGTAAAATGTTAAAATCTATAATTTTGTCTCTTTTTAAAGACTTTTACACAGATCTGGTGCTTAGTTTCAGGTCTCAGTACTATATTTCTTACTCAGTCAAAACTACTGTGGATTTCAGTGGGATTTTTTCCCAAGTATTGATTACAGAACCAAGAGTGCAATCAATTGTGAGCCTGAAGAATCGCCTCATCCCCATTTCCAGCCTTGCAATGAGGGATGGGCCTGAACCAAAATGTTTGATTCATACACTCAGGCTATGTCTACACAGCAGCATTATTTCTGAATAACTGACGTTATTCCGAAATAACATAGTCTGCATCTACACACAAGCAGGTATTTTGACATAATGTCCAAATAATGTCGAGCTGGTGGACTGCTTACTCCGACTCCTGTAACCCTCATTGTATGAGAAGTAAGGGAAATCGATGGAAGAGTGCTCTATCTCGAAATAACTTCTGTGTAGACAGCGCCAATAAACTATTTCGACTTATGCTACACAATTAGCATAGCTCTAGTTTAGCCCCGCTATGTAGATGTGCCCTTAGTTTCAGTATTACTGTTTTGGATAATACCAGCTTGACTTGTTCATATAATGTGAAGACTGTGATGGACTCAGTGGATAAATTTTACATTGAGGTAGCTCTGGTACATTTTTTTTTCCTTCAAAGAGGACGTCTACCTGAGTTTTAGAGTAATTTATGGGAATTCAGAGCCACTAGTTTCTGTCCTTTATTGGGTAACTTTGGGCAAGTCACTTACCATTTTTAGCTGTAAAATCACCTGTCAAGTGAGTGATAATATTTACCTACCTCACAGGACTACTGTGAGAATTAATTAACATATATGAAGTGCTTTGAGATCCTTGGATGGCACTATGATCTCATCACTTTCTCTTTGGAAACATCAGACCGAAATGGCACTGGGGCCTATTGGTCTGACTGAATGAATAAGACCTGACTGTCAGCAAGGGAGAGGGGACAGGAAGAGATGAGCCTCATATCACCATGAACTGTGGGTTATCCACGACAGCAACCGCCCTGTGGAAGAGAGGACACAAAGCCCTTATTTTGAAATAACAAGTGGAATGTCCACACTACCAAGCCCGTTATTTTGAAATAAGGGGCTGGTTATTTTGAAATAATAACTCCTGCTTTCCGCGAATAACGCTTATTTCAAAACAGTATTCTGAAATAGTGGTAGTGTGGACAGTCCACTGCTGCTATTTCAAAATAACGACTCCCCAGAGTCATTCAAAGTAATGACTCCCCCATTCTTCCTGGGGCTCTAAGTCGAGATAGCATGCCCACATTAATGTAGCCTGCCTCAGACTAAATTCAAGGCTTCCCTGTAGAGAGGGAACACTATTTCAAAATCTTTATTTTGGGAGTTACTATTTCAAAATAAGTTATTTTGAAATAATTTCCTAGTGTAGACATGCCCATAGTGAACACAGACTCCATTCTGTTGCCTATTGAGGCTCAATTTTCCCCCCTTAAAAGGTGTCTTGGGTTGTGCACAGGGATTAGGTTTCACTGTAAAGTAAATGCAGGTGTTCACAAAAAAAACATTTTACTTTTAAAGAAAGCAAGCCGTATGTCTTGGCGATGTCAAAGCTGTTAAAGAAAGCTTTGGCCAGCAGCATTCCCTCAGTGAGGCCTGCGCTTTGCTGCATGAGTGAAAAGAGCTGCAGAAAGACAGCCTGGAAGATGACTGTTCCCAGCTGGAGGTGAAGGACCTTGTGTCCTCTCCCTTTGCCATTCCACAGGAACAGGCCAGGTGTGTCCTTTACTTGCATCCATGCTGGCCTTTAAAAAAAATCTTTCAGTCTTTCCAGTGTGTGAACTTCCAGGGTAAACACAATGTGTTATGATTGGTGAAGGAGGTGGAGTCTGTCTCAGACTATCTTTATGGCAGATTAGGAGAGTCCAAAATGATAATAAGTGACATGGTAATGGATTTATAGGTCTAAAGTGCATTTCCCTGCTTGGTCACCCATCTCCTTTGTTTATATATTTCACAATGTAACTATGCTCCCAAGGTTGCTAATTTGGTGCATAGTTTAAAAATATGATCATAGCTGGACTAGAACATTTAGGATGGTGAGTTTAGTGGGAGAGGATTGCTTCTCCATTCATAATATAATAAGACAGAATTTCCATAGCCTGCAGCATCTACAGTAGTGATCTGTTGTTGATATGAAATTAGCATTGCCTTTCCTCACAGGGACCATGTCCTCACCATCCTTTTCTGACCCTGCTGCTATCTGATTACCCACAGGGTACAGACCTATGTAATAACAGGATTGAAGTAATGAATTGCTTGAGGTGACAGACTGATTTGCAGTGATAATCTAATAGACAGGTGTGTTGACGCAGCCGGCTTCCAGTCCACCTCCACTGGAAAAGATCTGAGGAATTAAGTAGCATCAGAGACAGGGGAAGGGAGGATGCTATTAAGGTTGAGTGTTTGTCTTTTTAGTTCTTTAAGCTAGGTGGACACTGTTAGCTGGAGGCAGCAGAAAGTGGAAGTTTAATCTATTTAGGAATGTATTGCTCTGAAATCTTGGAGAGGAGTGAGAGAGAAGCCACTATTATTTGGAGAGCAGAGGGTTGCAGTGGAATCACGTTCAGGATACGTACTAAATGTAAGTAACTCCAAGGCTCTGCCTTGTTGTTTAACCCATCATTGCTGCATTGATATACTGGGAAACAAGGATGAGTGTGATGCCACTAACTGTTTACCCATGTTGAGGAAACCAAAAGAAAGGATATAATTTAGAGTGTATGTTCTTTACCAACCAATTTGAATGGGTCTTGCATAATGAAAATAGAGGGAGAGGGACTTTCATCAAACATGCCTGTGAGGTCATTTGGTTTTATTTTAATGTTAAAGGTTTGATTTTGATTTGAAAGTGTGATTTTAATTTGGATGAACAGTTCAGTCTGTAAAATCACATGTTGAACCATTGATATAATTGAGCATTTAGCTTTTGCCTGTCTTCCCTTGTACATGAAAAGCCTTAACTTAAACTGTGTGTTACATTTCCATCTGACACACTTACCCGCATATATATAAACCTGTATGTTCGATGCACTAACATTTTGTAAACATAAGATATTCCCACAGATTCATGAAAGAACTGAGTTTGCAAATATATTGTTTGGGCAGCTGTAATTGGTTTGTTCCTTTTTCCTCTACATCTTTCCATCCTATTCCACCCTACCCAAAATTTAATAAGCTACATTTAAAAAAATAAAAAATAACATCCTGGCCAGATTCTAGTTTGGGTAATTATGTTCTGTGCACTAAGACTCCCCATGCAGTTTCTGTTGGATATGGTGATATCCCTTTCCTGTCCTCAACTGTTCTGAAGTATTGCTCTGTCAAATACCATAAACACAACCCAGCCAAATTCCACCCCAGAAATGGCTTCCATTTCAGCTGTAGGCAAAGGCTTAGATCTTCAAAAGTATTTAGACATATAATGCCCACTAATTTCAGTGAAGATCTGAGTCAAAGGGACGGGGGGGCGAAATGGGTCCAAATCTACAGATTTCTAGGTCCAAACTTAGTCTCTATACAAAATTCCTGTTGAGTCAATGCAAAATTTTACCTAAGGACTGCTGGAAGAGTCCCTATACATGTGGACTGAAAAACAATTTGTGATTACTCAGGATGACATTTCATGTCTGAAAAACAATTTGTGATTACTCAGGATGACATGTATTAGATATATTTACCATCAATAATAATAATGTATATTCATAAAAATGTTTTAAATTGAGAGTATTAAATAATTTTGGTAAGAAGTACTGGTGTTCCATTTTACAGATAGGGTAAACAGAGGTTAAGATCCTTGCAAAAGATCACACAGCATGACTGGCAAAAAAACCCCCAAGCATAAAGCATGGAAATTGTGGCTCTGTGTGCTCTAGTAATTAGTGCAGGCAACATCTCATTCAAATTAAGATAGGTTTGTGACCTCAGATACTATTATTATGATATATTTTTAAAAATAAGGTGGAAAACTATTCCCATAGGGTAAACTCTATTTAAATGAACTAAATATCATTATTGTCATTTCAATAAAGACTATGGTAATTACAGCACACTAGTTAAAATAGAAAAGATATTTTGAAACATGGAATGTCTTCTTTACTATAACAATAAAACCTTGGTTTGTCCATGGACAACTGGATGAAAGTACCTGCTGGCCTCAGGGTGGTGTGCAGTAACAGATCCTGTGCTTTGCTACTCAGTGGCTGAAAGGGGGCAGGCAAGTAGAAGGTGGTGGTCTGACTAATGGAGCAGATGTGGAAGCACAAACTCTTCAGTTGCCTTTTTAAGGGCTATACTGCCCATATATAAGGCTGAACTTAAAAGCCGTAGTCTAACCCAAGGGTGCCCACATTTACTGACTCACCAAGCTATGTATGACAATATTAAACAGATTAAGAGCCAGGACAATCTCCCAGGGCTTCCTGCTGATGCCCTAAACCCTTAGAGCTGAAGTCCTGAGTCCCCCCACTCCCATTTTGAAAAACCCCTTCCCACTGCCCTTACCCTTACAACCCCACTGCAAGGCAGAGATCCTGAACTCTTCCCCTCCCCTCGTCTGGTAGGTGAGAATGTGGGAAGCATGGGGGGAGGTGCTCCACAGAGCACATTTTTAGTGGTGAATGTGCCTCATGTGGCTATAAGCCACAGTTTAGCCACCCCTGATGTAGCTCAAAACAAGAAATAGCCCCCCCCCCCGCTTCAAAGACCTTAACAACTAGATTATGAAGTGCAAACCTGTGTATGATAACATATGGTTTAATTCACCCCAAGACAATAGAGCATAAGTGGGAGTTAAGAGGCATGGGACTTAAGCTTGTACCTGGATGTGAATCTCTCCCCCTCTTTCCCCCCCTGCACTTGAGGGAAACCCAAGGTTACATGAATCAGTTCTGTATGTGCAAGTTGCTGGTACGTTTCACACTCTTAAATAAACAATTAAGGATAGCAGTGGCTTGTTACAGGACATTTGCCTAATAGTTGTTAAGATGATGAATAGCTAATGAGAGAACAAAGCATGTCTCAACTAGTGCAGTAATAGAGATGTAGCAGTGTTAGTCTGGTCTTGCTGAAACAAAAGACAGGACTATGCAGCACTTTAAAGACTAACAAGATGGTTTATTAGGTGATGAGCTTTCGTGGGCCAGACCCACTTCCTCAGATCAAATTGTGGAAGAAAATTGGCATGACCATATATACCAAAGGGATACAATAAAAAAAAATGAACACACATAAAATTGATAAATCACATTTTAGAACAGAGGGGGGCTGAGGGGGGGAGGTTAGTGTCTATAAGATGGTGATAACTGGGGAAGCTATCTTTGTAATGTACTGAACACCCACAACCATTGGGAACACCATTCCTCCTCTCCACCCCTACACACAAATTAACTACTTAACTGATGCATCTCAGCTCCCTAGAGCCTCTGCAATGTAATTTGTTTCAAATTGTTGGCTTTTTTTTTTTTTGGCTTGGTGGTGGGTATATTGCTATATAGTATCACATAATACAAGGCCACCGTAGAACAGCATCTGCCTAGATTTCAGTAACAGACTGTTCCTTTGAGGTTTGAGGAATGAGCTGTTATCTAATTGCTAATACACAAATCCAGTTTCTATGGATAGGAAGCCTGACCTGGCTAATTCCACAGTTAGGTTTGTTGCTGTAGAATTAATCGACTGAATATTAAAATCATACTCGGAAAAAAAACCCTCAGAAAATTCTTCCTCCGAAGACAAGCTACTTGCAACCCCTATTTTAAATGTAAGGATTTCATAGTATGTTTGAGCCACTTTATTTGCATGTTGTCTCCTGCCTGTAATGTTGTGACTTGTCATGGATCCTGTGCCTTTAGAATTGTTTTCATTTTCCTAATCATGTGACTTTAATGTGATTTGAGAAAACCAAAGTTCAGGTGACTTCTGGTCTGACTGAACAATCTTTATTAGGCCAGTCTCCCATTGACTGGAATGGGAATTTTGGCTGAGTAAGAACTCCAAGATCAATCTCTTAGGTTTTAAATAATAGACTGGCATTCTTTCAAGTAATAGACTTAGATTAGTATAACTAAATCAAAGCATAATGCCAACAGGCAGAACCAAACCTGGAAGCTCTGGAGCTTAGTGCATGAGCTAAAAGCCAACTGGCTCTCAACTAAGACTGTAGAGGACACTCATTCTTTCTCTCTTCTCTGAGTGCCACTACATAGTACAGCACACCCAGACGTGTGTGGGTTACAAAAGCACTGAGATTAGAAAGGTTGTGTGTCATTTAATTAGGATATGTCTACACTATAGGACAAAGTCGAATTAAGATACACAACTTCAGCTACGTTAATGTCAAAGCTGAAGTTGAAGTAGCTTAACTCAGCTTTTGGTGCTGTCTATGCTGCAGAAAGTCGAAGGAAGAAAATTCTTCCTTCAATTTCTCTTACTCCTTGTGGAAGCAGGGTTACTGGCATCGACTGGAGCACCACTCTCACTTCGAATTAGCTGTCTTCACTAGACTGCTAATTCTAACCCTGGAAGATCGTCAGTGGCAGCTTCGGTCTTCCTCTGCAGTGTAGCTGTACCCCCAGATAGCTATTTCTTAAGGCCTTGCTCTGCTCACTTACTTCTTACTCAAGAAAAACTCTGAATACATGCTCACTTCTATAATTAGAAGCATGTAAACTTTGCTGATCTCCCTGAGCTGTTGTTGTTCCTTGATTGTGTTCTACATGGAAAGGTAATGCCATGTCTTTCAAGTGTCGCTTACACACCTATTTAATATTTGTATGTGCCGCCTCCATCTATAAATAAAACAGGTGAGCAAATATTGACAGATCACCCACGCCCTCTGGGCACGCTATCCCTGTTGAAAGAAATGTCTGACTTTAAGAAACACTATGATGTTAATTTTATAAAGCTCTCTATTCTGTATTTGTTGTAATGCTGCAGGTGTTCCCTTTCACCAGATAATTCAGTGCCATCACTCCAGCTTGCATCCAGCTGTTCGGCTTTATTCTGAAGGCCCTCCGGTCTATAATATTTCTACTGAAACTAATATCTCTTTTTCTCTCTCCTGTTTGTACCGTGACTATTTAAAAATGGCCTTGAAACCTTTCTTCCACTTCTGTGTGTATATATTGTTTACCTGAGGCCTGATGGTGAAAATGTTTGCTTGCGTGAGTGGACTCTTAGATTTAGATTAGCCTTTCTTGATTAAATGGCACTTGCCATTCAAAATGCTTTTCAGTGGGAAACAGTGGAATAGTTTGAACACTGAGTTTTCTAAGCCTTTGATAAACACACTTACGATAGAAATTTAATTTTCAGACTTTCTGAAGGTTAGTATATTAACAAAAACTGATATTTAAAGGTGGAAGGGGTATAGAAATCCTGTGTCTGACTATACCATGGAAATACCATGAGTACTAGATGGTATTTATATTTGAGAACTGGTTTCTGTTTCTCCTGTTTCTTTTGGTCATGCTTTTTGCCCACTCCCTTACTTGAGTTGTAGAATGCTATTGCACTTGCACATTTATCAGATTGCCTTATCTTGCCATTCCTATCAGTGCTCTTTGAAGCAGTGGCTTGTGGGAGATTTTGAAAGGCCTTCTGGGAGCCCAGCTGAATTGTGGGTAAAGAAATGACGTTCATTAATTCCCTGGGAAACTCTGAAATGCCCATTTTCACTCAATTAGCAGAAAACTTCAGAATGCTCACCCTCTCCCCCAATCTTCCCTGCAACTCTCAGACAAATTATTTTCTCTAGAGTTTAAATGTCACAGGAGCTTCAAGCACATTTATGAGCATTGTGGCCTTTTTTAAAATAGATGGGCTTATGTCTTAATAGGTTCCCAACATTCCCAAATGTAATGTGGTCCTTGTTGTCCCCAGTGTGAGAATGCAGTACCTTCATTCACTGTTGAATTCTTGTCATTTCGTATGCTGGAGTTGGGTAGAGTAGGTGTGAAATGTGGCTAGCAGCGATTGCTCCCTTTTTAGGCTGAAATATATGCACAGATTCTTAATCCTGCTTTTGTAAAAAAGCCTCGGGAGACTGGAGAGGACATAAGGATGCCAAAAACCAAGTTGTGGCTGGGAAAACTGTAGAAGCCTAGAGAGATGCTGGGATCTGTAGCACACTGAGAGTCAGAGTAGCTGCAGATCTCCTCATCCCCACCTTCCTCTTAATTATCTTAATTATTCCCCTGCCCCTTCCCGCACCTTTGCCTTCTTGACACCTGCACCTGCCTGGCAGAGCAGCATGGAGGGCGGCTGCCCTGTATGCTGGGACTCAAGCTGGGGCTGCGGTGCTATTTTAGTAAAATGGTCCCAGCCCCAGCAGCTCCCATGTAGCCGGGGGCCCCGCTGCTCCCAGGGGCTGGGCCACACAGCAGGAAGCTGCCCCATGTGCTGGGACTGGAGCCAGGCCATAGTGATATTTTTAGTACCGCAGCCCAGGCTCCAGCTCCGGCAGCCGCCATGCAGGTGGTGTGGTGGCTACCCAGCTGTTCATGGGGTGGGTAGTCACCCGCCACATGGCCCCACCCTTTGGAGCTACTGGGTCTGCAACTGTGTGGCTCTGCTGAGGGGATGGTTGGGAATGAAATTCTTGGTGCAAGTCCACACAGGTACGTACACACCTTACAGGGAGCCCTACTGGAGAGGAAATATAGGAGATGTGAGGTAGCAATAAAGGCTAGAGAAGCCATGTAGACTGGCAGATGAACTGAGTTTGGGAAAGGATCAGAAGACCGGAGAAAGCCTATGGCCAGAAGTGGATACCAGGATTTCTGGATAACTGTACGATGAAGATAGCCACCCTCATTTTATGTAATCAATTTTAAGGATGTTAAGGACTAGTCAACTAGCTGACTATCCAATAAGCAAATGCTTATCAGATAGTTGAGTCGACTAGTCAATTCTCCTCCCCTTCACATAGAGGCAGCAAAGGGCAGAAAATGGGGGGTATTTCAAAGTGCCAGCGCCGCACGGAGCTGATCCCGGGCTCCATGTGGTGCTGCCCCTTTCAAATGCCGTCACAGCATTTGTGTGCAGCCTGGAGTCACCTGGGGAGTCCATAGCTGATCCTGGGTTCTGGGGAAATGCTGCATGGTGCTCGAGGTCAGCTGGGGGGATCCCCAGCTGATCCTGGGTTCTATGGAAATGCCACGCAGAGCCCGGGATCAGCTGGGGAGTCCCCAGCTGACCCAAGCTCAATGTGGCATTTCAAAGCAGCAGCGCAGCATGAAGCCCGGGGTCAGCAGGGGACTCAGAGTCCCCCACTGATCCCAGACTCCATGAGGGCACTTCTGCTTTGAAATGCACAAGAGCCCCCACTGGGGACTCTTCTACATTTCAAAGCTGGCACCCGTGTGCAGCCCGGAGTCAGCAGGACTTCTCGCTGGCCCCGGGCTTCATGCGGAGTTCCGCATTCCTCCTTTGAATGTACAAGAGGCCCACCAGGGGCTCTTGTACATTCAAAGGAGGAATGCAGAAGTGCCTATTGACAAGTCAAGTAGTCAATGGCAATTCCATCAACTACTCGACTAGTAAATTACTCGATATTTAATATCCTTAATCAATTTAGTTTGTGTTGCTAGATCAAACAGGGGGCATACAGAGAATAGATTGTTGGCAGGAAAGATCAATAGCAGAAAAACCTAATTCCTCCCCTCAAACCCCTCCCCACCCCCACCGCCAACCCACACACCCCCTGCAGGAAGCTTGAAACTTGTAAGAGGTCACATTTTCTGGTGTGTCTTTGTTCTATAGTTCAGAAAATGGTGTGATTTAACATATGATTTTATTGGAGAAGAAATCTTTTCAAATAAACATACTGCTTTTTGTAACAAGCTCTCTCAGGATCCGAAAGCAGAGTTCTGAGGGTACGGGCATGTTTGGCAACTTGGAAAAAAGCAGAAAAAGCAAAAACCTAAATGCACTGAGGAGGCCTCATTTCTATGAATCAGGAATAATTCGCTGAAGACAAATGGGGTTATGCTGGTGCAAAACAAATACAAATTAGATCAGAAATAGGCCCATAGTGGTATGGTTTTTTTCTACTTACTGATAAAGATAAGAGATCAAGGACAAACATGCTTGTTTATACATTTCCTATTATGATTATTGCATTTGGAAACAAGTTTTGAATACTTGTAGATTATTTTTGTTTGGTGATGTGAACACGTATGATTATTGACCATTATTATAGTCTGGAAATATCCTGCAGCTGATGGTAATTTGTGTAATATGTATTAACTTTTATGTGTATCTGGCTTACCTGTTCTGCAGATAGCTTTTCCACTACTCAGTTACCCTCATCCCTGAACTTAAGACCACACACTAGTATTTTAGCATTGATGCATGCCTGGTATGTGCTGCAGTTTTCCATATGAGACCATTTGCTTCTGTTTTGGTTACTATACCAGTGTCTCTTCAGGGCCATCCATGCTTGCCTGCTTCATTATTACTGTGATTATGAAAACCATTCAAATCCTTTGACAAGCTGAATGGTTTTTTTTTTAAATGTTTCATTCCATCCGCCCAATTTATGTAAGACTTTGGCACGACTGCAGCCCTGCAAAGATGGCAAGTTGTGGGTCACAAATGGATTGCTTTTCCTGCAGCCCTTCCCCAATTGAGAACAGGATACACAAAAGTAAAAGAAAGGAGGTTTCTTTCAGTGGAAATGGTGAGAGGAGTGAGAACCAGTAGCTACATTCTCCCATTCAGTTTAGGGATGTAATAGTGTATTCAGCAAACCGATTAACCAATATGCAAAAGCTTATAGGTTAATGCTATAGACTACACACATTTCCCTCTCTCTCCCCCAACCAGTAAATTTTTTTAGCAGGCTGGCCAGCAGCCCAGCTCAGTTCTGGATCACACTGGGTGTGGGACCTACCCCTGCTTTGACTCTGCATTTAAAGTGTATTAGGAGCTGGGCAGGCAGGCAGCACGGCTCACTTCCGGTTCGCACCGGGTCCAGGAGCTCAGACCCCGTCTCCCCGCAGACAGGGGCTACTGCCATCCTTTATCAGAGGCAGCAGCACACGGCAACAAGCAGCTGGACCACAAGAGGAGCTGGTTTTTAAACTGGTTCCTCTCCTGCCTCAAACCCCACGCTGCTGCTGGCCCCGCCCTCAGGGAGTATAGAATAGTCGATTAACCGATAAGAATTCATGAGGTTACTCAACTATTCAATTAACCAATATTTAACATCCCTAATTCAGTGAGAGAGGAAGAGAGAAAACGGAGTTCACCCTGTCCCCCAGAAGCTGGAGAGGGATGTCTGGTTTGAGATCAAATCCTGCTGGTCGAATCCCTCCATTGCCTTCTTCCTGCATCATACTTCAAGAGCCTGCCCATGTTACACCTCTGCCCAGCACTGCTGCTTGCACTGTCAGTGCATTTCTCTGCAACTAAACACCCTCCTCTCCTATATTATTTGCCAACTCTTAGGCTACAGTTAGACAGTGGAACTATTTTGAGATACCAGAAGTATCCCAAAATAGGTATTCTGCATCTTTAAAGTAGAAATATATTTTGAAATAAGAAATGGGAGCGCTATTCTAGCATCCCTGTAACCCTCGTTCCATGAGGATTAAGGGACGTTTCGGAATAGCGCTTTATTGTTAAATTTGGTGCTGTGTAGACCGCGCCAAATTTCAAAATCAGCTATTTTGAAATTACCTTGAAATAAGCATATAGCACAAATTGCATATCTTATTTTGAGATAAGGGTGCAGTGTAGATGCACCCTTAGATAACCCTGAATGAATCATTTGCTCCCAAAAAGTAAAATATGTTGAATAAATTATTGATTTCAAGCTTATTACTGTTATTAATAATAAACATGCATATTGCAGTATTGTCTAGAACATGGGTTCCCAAACTGGGGGGCGTGCCCCCCTGGGGCGTGAAGAAATTCCAGGGGGGGCACGAGGTGACCCAGCCACAATCCCACCCCAAGTTTTGCTGCTATTTTTTTGGGGGGGGCATGAGGGTTTCTCAAAATTCAAAAAGGGGGTGTGATGCGGAAAAGTTTGGGAACCACTGCTATAGAACAATGGTTTTCCAACTTTTTTTCTCATGTCCCAGCTGAAGAAAATTCTTGATACCTGTGACTCATCATAATTTGACTATAGGCTCTGGGGTTGGGCTGAGGATGAGAGCATCAGATTTGGGGGTGGGGCAGGACTGGGGCAAGAGGGGATTACCTCGCGCAGCATGCAGTCAGCAGTGCAGTGGGGGCTGGTAAGCATAGTCCCCTCTAAAATTTTCCATCCATGAGTGGAGTGAGTTTTGTTGTGTGCACCAATATTGAGGTCATGTGCACTTGTCTGGATGTGTGCCACCATGGCATCCACCAGTTATTAATAGATAGATAGATAGATAGACAGACACAATGCTTTTTTTGTGACAGTACGCACTTCCTGCAACTCCCTTTGGCAGCAAAGGACGAAACGGAGCCAATGGGAGCTGCAAGGCTCCGTGGCCACAGCGCTGGTACATAAACAAACCGGGGCGGCCAGTTAATGTGTTTCTGAAAGTGATTTTGCGGAACACTTTCAGAAACACTGCTTTATGGTATTTGGGACATTATAGGCCTGCTTCCACTACCACTGACGTGAAATGCAAAAGTTCTGTTGATTTTAAAGCAGAGTAGTCTTAGCCCCCATACAGCTGCTTAGAATTATGTAACAGGAAAAACCTTTTCAACTATAGGGATAGTTGAGCACTGAATCACCTAGGTAGATGTTTTTAAGAACAGGCTAGACAAACACCTGCCAGGGATGATCTATGTGTACTTATTCCTGCTTCAGCATGGGGAGATGAACTAAATGACCTTCTAAATTCCTTTCCAGCCTTACATGTGTATGATTCTATATCATCCAATAGTCGCAAAAAAGATCTGTGAGATGAGGTGTGGTTATTTTACTCTGTATATAGAGAGGCAGAAGGTTTAAATTACCTGTCCCTAGGAGTTCTGGCCTAAGGAGCATTGACCCTTCTGTCACCTCTAGAACAGTGCTCACTTACTCACCAGAAAAGATGATGCTGGCAACTTGGCAAAAAAGAGTTTTTATGTTCAGTCATGAACTTTGGAAACTGTAAGTGCCAAGTGTTGGTTCCAAATGAGAATGGCTAAGATGTCTGAGGTTCAAGTTTCAGATAACGGTTTGAAAAAGAAACCCATTACCAGAAGAAACTATCAGACAGTTGGCTTTGAAAGGATCATGCTTTCCATGTGAATCATAACATTTCATGTAAATGTTCAAGGGAGCGACATAACATTGTAAGCATACACTTCTAATGAAATTCTGTATTCCCACTGACACAGGACTTCACAAGGTGGAATTATCCTGTTTGTTAGACACCTTGATTAAGCTGAGCAAGCAGAACATATATACTATGTGTTCTTCAATGACCATATTTTCCATACAAGGCTTGTAGTAGATTTTTATAAGAAACTCTTGGAAAGCATATGTTTTCAGTCCGATGTTTGAGACAGTGTTGACTAGTGCTCAGAGCACAGGCCTGAAAGTCAAGAGAACCAGATTTTCTTCCTTCTGATTCTGTACATAACTGCAAGCAAAACATTTACATTTTTCATTCCTTAGTATCCTCTCTAGTAACACTCACCTTTGTAAAATGGTTTTAGAAATTCAGATGACAGAAACAAATTTTTGCAAATTATTTTATTACAATATAGTATTTCATTATTTTCCCACACATCCTGGACTATATTTATTATTGTTAGCTGTCTTGTAACTTCTTCAATTACAGGTACTTTCACCAGTTATTTGCACAGGAGGGTTCTGCCTATTAGCATTTTAGAATATAGTAGGTTTATTCTTCAGTTGTTGAGTTCACTTTCTTTGTCTTTGGCTCATTCATGTGGGTACCATTACAGCTGTTTGAAGCAAGCCCCTGGTGACTAGCCAGTGTGTTGACCTGTACAGCTGCAAGGGAAGAACTTTTAGAAAGAAATGGTACTGCTTAAGCAGATAGAATGTCTTGTTTCATTATATTTCAATGCTGAGAGAAATGAAGGGCATGTACTGAGCAAATCATAGTTTTCCTTTGTACTGTAAGTGGTGCTGACAATTCTCTGGGCAAAAGTAATGCAAGACCGAAACACTTGTTCCTCAAGATTATGATTTTTGTAGCATAACACCTCTTTTTTAAAAATTACATTAGTTACAGAATTTGAATCCAGATTTCATACACTCTAAAGCTGAGGTATATTCAGATGTGAAGTTTTAACTCAGTTGATACGTTGTTCTGTCTAAAATTTTCTTCCTCCATGTGGTCGTTCTTCCATATTGTTGTGATTCCTATTGGAGATGGAGTAAAGTGGGGAAACTCCCTTACTCACTTAAATGAATTCCCTGAACCCTCAGAGAACCCTTTACTAGTCTCAAGGTGCAGACAGTTTCCAGGTTGCTTTCACTGTGTTTGAACAGCTTGCAGCAGGAGAAAAGGTATTCATTGGGGGAAAATATAGGAGAAGAAAACTGAAAATCCTAATTGCCAAAAGCAACATAGAGGTTCTATGGAATCTGAGTGAAGGAAGGAGCGAAAAAATTTTTGTAATACTTTCAACCTGTATGAGAGCTTGAATATCAAATTCCAGACCAGTATAGCTGTTGAGGCCCTTTTGGGATCATAGAACATCAGTGCTGCCTGTACTCCTGTGTTTGTGTTTCTTGGAGATTAAGAGCTGGCAAATATGAATGACATATCTTTTTACAGGAATTTTATTTAATGTGAAACCTCATCTTCCCTGAGGAGAAACAAGCTTTGCTTACTTTGTTTTAAATTTTGCAAGTAATTTGTTTATTCCTATGTTTAGAGATGGGTGAACTGTTTATAACAAGCTGTTTATTTGGGTTTTTGCTAAAAAGGTTAGTCCAAGAGTCAAGCGCTAACCAATGAGCATCAGAAAATTTGGCCGGTGATGACATTTTACCATAAAGACATGAATACTGCTGAACTGGTCAGGGTTTTCTTGAATATATTTGTTGTCCCTTATTTGTAATACAGTCTAATATTTGGCTAGTAACTCAGGCTGTTCTTGTGAGTCATTCCTTCTTATCTGGAGCAAGTACAGCAGATTCTGCTTAATAGCAACCCAGATATTTACAACTTCCAGTAAATAACAACATTTGTCTAGGAACCAGTCCTGTCCCAATTGATTTTAATATTAATGGCATTTGGATATTGGCAATGACATGCCACTTATTAACAACATTTTTGGGAAGACAGGCTCTACCTGAGGGCAGGTTTGCAAGGCTGCAGCCCTAGAAGAAGTGGCTGGATATGCTGAGCCCATGCAGGGAGGTTTGTGGGGCTGCAGGTGGGGAAGAAAGTTCTGGGACCTGTCTTGGTGTAGGACGAAGTGCAGCTCCGCAACCCTGCCTGCAGCCAGTGGTTTACGTTACCAATGCTTTCTTCTGGGGCTGCAGCCTAGCAAATTGGCCTATGTGCAGAGACTCTCAGAAAGTAAGTGGTGGTAGGATAGGAGGGGAGTAGTAAGCTAGGGATGGGGGGAACTTCAGCCCAGATGCTGGAACAGTATAGTACCTCTTCCTGCCCTCTCTGGACTCTGCCAGGGGAGTGAACATGGGGAAGGAAGCACAGGGGTGTGCTGAGTCCCAATGCTTGGAGAATATAAAGTAATGTGCTGTTATGTATGCCTCCAGCGCCCCTGCTCCCAGTAGAAAGCCCTGGTGACCAGGCTGCATCTTTCCATCCAGGGAAGGTACATCCCAGCACTTCCTCTCCTGGCTGCTGCCTTTCAAACCTGCCTTCCTCTTGTTAGCAACTGCCGAATAATAGCAACTTTTTGCTGTCCACAGAGGAGCTGCTGATAAGCAGAATTTGTTATACAGAGTCTGTTACTTTTTTTTTACAACATTCAGATGTTTTAGATCTCATAACTTGCTTCTTATTTTCACATTTAGATCTAACTCTGATGTTTATGAATAGTTCTGAATTATGGAACATACTTATGACTTTGAAAGGACATATAAGCCGAGTGATTCCCATCTCTAGCTCTTTAGTAGCCTATATGAAAGAAATTGGTGGCCTCCCTCCTGTCCCTGACAAATGTTTGTCCCTCTTGTGAAAAGCACTATGAAAATATATTCTAAGTGGTGCACTCGATGGCATTATTGTATCACCAGAGGCAAAAGACTATATCAGGGTTTAGGGGAGAAGCGGCACTCTTGCTATGTATGCATTGCTTGTACTATGAATAAATAAAGGTCTCCAGAGTTGTTTAATTTGATGCTAAATGTAGCAATTCTAAAATGGAGGGATGATGACAAAAAATACAATTTATTCTGAGCATTGTTGTTTTAAAGAACTATGTTTATTTACCAGAGCAGGGGAGAGGAAGGGAGAAATACAGGAAATGTAACAAGATAACCTCAGAAACCACATGTTTTTTGCAATTCCTTTCAAAGTTTCAAAATTAGTCCAATTTTATCAAAATGATGTGATGGTTAGCCTATTTTCACTCAAAAAAAAAAAAAGCCAGTTGTTGAGAAAAGCACATAAAACTTTGAAAGTGGAAATATATTTTGGATGAGAATCAATTCAATTTTTTAGAACAAAAAAATTTTTTTTTGCATTTTAGTTTGTATAGTGCAGACCCTACTGGGATTCCAATCTCTGTTATGGTCTGTGGACATACAAATAATTATTTTTGGTAGTGAAGATCATAAACAGAACACATTTTCCTCCTACCCAGTTCTCAGACTCTAAGTAGCATCTTGACACTGAAATATCGAAGGGATATTGCTGCTGGTTCATCCCTGAGGGCCTGCTTTTATGGTAGGTTATCACAGTGGCTGCCCTTAGTGCCAACATGGGTGGTTTGGTTTTGTTTATTTGCTTGTGCCTTTTGATTGGGAGGGAGCACCAAAAATGTTTTCCATTTTTGGCCAAACGTATTCCTGGCTGTTTAATTGCATGACATAATATTCAATTAAACTGTAATCTTTAAGTCTTGGGGAGTCCGGGACAATCCAGGCAACCCTAATCCTGAAGACGCAACACCTGGCCAGGAGTAAATTTCACACTGAAAATAGCTATTAAGTCCACATACCATAGTGGCTATTTTTTTAACCCCCTATATTGATGCCCTCATCAGATTCACTCATTTTATTTTTATCTGTGAAAACGATTCTCCACGGTGTGTTCCAGAGGTTGCAATACATTTTACTCATCTGTCTTCTCTGTACCCTGGAAGAATGTTCAAGTTACAACCAGAATGTGATGTATCCTGCGATGAAGAAAGCCTTTCTGTCATAGAAACCCCATTCCCAACAGAAACCTGCAATTAATTCTTTTTGTGAAAAAAACATGACATTGGGATGGGTAGACAATAAG
The DNA here is from genome assembly GCA_019425775.1 of Rafetus swinhoei. NCBI lineage: Eukaryota > Metazoa > Chordata > Testudines > Trionychidae > Rafetus > Rafetus swinhoei. The sequence goes on from CM033424.1 coordinate 159,433,722, forward strand.
TATAAAATCAGCATTCTGCCGCATTGTGTATTTGGGGACAGGAAGGGAAGAAAAAACATATTATGTTAGAGAAAGAAGAGGGTATGGTGTATTAGGGAACATCATATTTGTATAAAAAAGCTGGGTGCATTCTGTAAGCTTGGCTTTCTCCTCTTGGGGGTGGGAACACAGTGAGAGAAAAACATTCCTGGAGGGGATTAATTTTGAGGTGACTCAAATAGACACTTTGATCCCTTCCATCTGCAGGTGGGCATGTTTTAACTTGTTAATATATGGAGAGCAAATTCCCTTTTGCCTTTTATGTTTGGAAAATTGCTCATGGCCCACACATGGCTATGTAATTGGGAGAGATTGTTCATTCTTGCCTGCAGGAAGGCATTTCTCTGTCTGCTGAGCTTGAGTTCCAAAACAGAGAGGACAATGCTGTCAGAGAAAAAGTAGCATAACTCTCGGTCTCTCCATGGATTCACTATAAAATAGTCACTGAAAGGCTACGAGCAGTTGTATTAGAGTTGCTTGCTCAATATACCAGCCAGATTTGTGCTTCACGCTACACATCTGTGAAACTGATTTCTGTAGAGCATTGGCTTTATTTGCGAACAAAAAGGAAATCATGGTGGCAGCCATATCAGGGCATGATGCAAATGGTCACAAGCAAACATCCATCCTCCAACCCATGTTGAGAGAGACTCACTACAGATTGTTAGCCTATGCTACCACCATGAAGCTCTTTGTCACCCTCTAGTGGCTGAACCTGTGACCGAGGCTTATGAGTCAACTCATGCTTCTGAATATTGTACCTGGTCCTTTGACTCAAGTACTAGAGACTCGTGCTTTTAAATCTGGAGACAATGGGGTCACTCAATCAACTGATAGCTTGGCATAATTATAAAGTGTTGGGTTGGGAACCAATGATTTAATGAGTTACAGGGTATTATATATTAAACTGGCATTGTTGTGTTCTGTGGCACTTGGTATTTGCTGCTGTGTATTCACACAGTGGATGTTGACGGCTGAAGAAAGTCCAGTGGGCTAAGAGAAGTCACACATACATTGCTTAACTATTCTATAAAACAGTTACTAATTGCAATGAAGCATAAATACAACTATTTTCAACTTTTGTCATTTTTAAAAAAAAGACACGCACATAGGTTTTATTACATTCTTCACAGAGAAAAGGATTTAGTTCCCCACATTTCCCTTCCAGTGATATTTGAGCTGCTGAAGATTCATATAAAGCAATTATTAAAAACAATAACAAATCCTTAGTGAGCTAGGGTACCAGCTGCTTCCTTTCAACTTGTTTTGCAAAAATGCCTGTTTTTTCACACACGTTCCACAGAGGTATTTGCTAAAGATATTTTAGGTATTGCTGAGCTCAACTTCTTTCTTTCTGAGGCCTTTTCCTCCTCTTCCCCGCCCCAACATGCTATAAAAACTCCATGGATCACCTGTATCATATAAAAGCCCGGACTGCATTTGAGGGTAGCAGGCAGGGAAATTGCCCAGGACCCCACATAACATGGGACCCCCAAAGCTACACCTGGGGTGGGCAATAATTTTTGATGGGGGGCCACTCCAAGATTTAGGTAAGTGGTTAAGGGCCACACTTTCCTATGGAGGAGGTGTGGAGACTGGGTGCAGAAGGGAGCTCGGGGTAGGAGATTGGGGTGCATCAGAGGGTGTGAGGTTAGACAGGGAGTTTGGGTGAAAGAGGAGGTTCACCCAAGGCAGAGGGTATGGGACCAGGGTCCAGGAGTAGGTATGGGTGCTGGCCTTGGGGACGGTATTAGGAGGGGGCGCAGGGTCAAAGAGGGAGCTGTGAATTGGGGAAGGGAGGTGCAGAGGGCTTGAGTGGTGACTTTGGGCAGGAAGTTGGGATACAGGAGGGGGTCGGGTGCCAGAGGCAGGCTCTAGCTGGGAGGTGCTTACCCCGGCAGCTCCTGGCCAGCAGCCCAGCAAGACTTAGGAAGGCTCCCTGCCTCACGCAGCCCCAGGCCACTCAAAGCAGCTAGCTGCTCCATGTGCCTCTCTGCGCTGCATGCCTTGCTTGGGGCAGCAGGGTTCGTGCGCTGTCCCTGGCTGCAGCACACTCATTGCCATTCCTATTGGCTGAAAACCAACCAATGAGAGCTGTGATGATTGTGCTGGGGGTGGGGGCAGCACGTGAAGTCTTTCCCCCCCCCCCAACATGCACTCACATCGCAGAAGGGCAAATGGAGCAGCTAGCCACTTTGAGTGGCCTGGAGCTGAGGCAGACAGGGGAGCCTGCCTGAAGGTCCCATCAGGGTGGGCCATGGGCTGGATCCGGCCTGCCCCTAGGATACACTTCTCAGACTTTGACTTCAGCCTCAGGTGGCAGCACTCAGGGCCTGAGCTTCAGCCCCATGAAGTGGAGCTTTGGCTTTCTGCCCTGGGCCCCAGAAAATCTAATGCTGACTTGCTTGGCAGCCTCTGAAACCTGCTTGTGGCCCCCTCCCCAAGAGGCCTGAAACCTCTGGTTGAGAACATGAGTATAAGCATTGAGGAACCTAAATCCAATTGACTGTCAAAATATGGACCAAAATCACTTGCATCTGCAAAAACGGGGTTTGTGAGAACAAATTTACAACCTATGTAAAAATATGACCCTTATCATGCAAATCCTCCTGCGATGACATAGGTATGGGACTTAACTTCTCTTGGGGGAAAAAAAATGAATTGTGTTTAAGCAGATTGAGAGTGTAGAAAATTATAACATTGTTAAGATGATAAATAAACCCTTACCATAGGTTGTAAGACAAGATGCTAACTGTAAAATTAGTTTTTGAAGAACACTCAGATATAGGATAAACTATGACTACAATAAATAACATGAGATAAAAAGACAGGAGTAAATTATGGGGTAGTGTTTACAAAAGGAATAGTTCTGCTAAGGTGTAATTTCAGTGAAACATGCCTAAGGTATCTTGCTCACATAAGACTAGAATTACTGAAGAAAATGGGTTCCAAAAGTCAAAGCCTTGTTCACATAAATAGTTCCAGTGAAGTCAATGGGACATCTCACATAAGAAAAATGAGCAGGATCTGACCCACTGCCATTGAAAAGACTCATTATTTCTGACCAAAGATATGGGACAATTAAACACAGCCAAGAGCTGATAAAGAGCAGAGTAAGAGTAATAGCAAATATCTCCTAATACTCTGTAGGCTCCATATTTAGGAATGATTGCTTTATATTGACAATGAGCCATGCCACATCATAACAACACTTTAACATAGTCTTAAAACAAGCCAACAGGAATTTGCATATGCAATAAGGATATGAATGCAGACATTCTTTTGAGAGTGCTGTTGCAAGCTGTTTGCACAGTTATGTACGTTGAGTATACACATACATATTTTACATGCAGATCTTCAGTGCCTATCTTTTATTGGACCAACTTTAGTCTTAAACAGAGCTCTTTTTCAGTGTGTAAGGATGTTCAGTGTAGATTATTACACATAGGGTGGGAACAATTAATAAGACTTCATGAAAATCTCTTGTCCTTGCTGCATTGCTAATGAAGCAACCCATTTTTGATCAAATGTATTGGGTCAAAAATTCTGTATAAATAAATCTGTATAAACACATCAAAATAAACCTAAAAAGAAAGAATGTTCTTGGAAGTTACACTGTAGTAAAGGAGACAAAAATAAGAATAAAAATGGAAACTGAAAACTGTAATTAATAATAATTGCAAGAATCCTTTCTGATGCAGCCTGGATTTTTCCACAGCAAGTTAGCTGGTATTGTGTCAGAGCTGGAGGAGACATTGTGGGGCTTATTTAAGGTATACCTACATGGCTGTTGACGGGTTAAATATTATTTCTTAAATGCTGTAGTAATGAATAGCAGAAAAGCTTTCCTAATTGTAGTAAAGTATTTTTGGAATTTGCCCCATCAGTTGGTAATATTTCACTAATTAAAGCAACTCTTTGTTTAAACCAGGCTGACAAGAATTCATCTGGAGGATTGGCTGTTGGACAAGCCGAGGTATGTTCATTCTTCAGTAAATCGACCCATTTTATGAAATGACCTTTCTGAAGTAATGCTTTTAACTTAGAAGAAGGTAATCACATCTGTGAATTCCTTATGGTTTCTGTCTGCTGTGGGTTGCAGACTAAAATGCTTCACTCTCTTTTACTGCCTCTAAGTCTTGTGTGTAATGAAAATGAACCAAATAAAAGAAATATGTTATAGGCACGAGTATCTTTATGACTGGAAGGCACGTAGAGTGATTGGATAGTAAAATGCATGGATTGTAAATGTTTGAAGATGGAATGTTTGCAGATTGCATGGGCAGGGCACGTATTGGTTTCCTACTGAGACCCAGGGCCGGCTTAAGCTCTTTGCAGGCTCTAGGCACTCTCATAATTGTAGGCCCTTAAATTAGACTATATAGAAATATATGAGGAAGAAATACCCTATCATTTATACACCTAATATCACTCACTTTAATTTTCGCTCTTGAAAGTGGTGCACCATAATAACTGCCACCTTGCTGTATACTACAGTTATACTTAGGATTCACCTGATAGTTAATCAGCTGATAAGGAGAAAAGTAAGGCAATGTTGCTGGTGCTACGACTGTAAAATCCACAGAGAAATGCATTGCACCGCAGAGCTGATAACTTGGGAACATTCTGTCTCTAGATCGGTCAGCCTCATGCACCACCAGTGCAAACAAAAAACCTAGATATAAATATATATTTTAAACAGCTTGTAGGTATGGAAGAGAAAAATTTTAAAACAAGGGATAATTAGCAAGGAACAATGCTTATGATGTTTATTTAATATCAGGTAAAAATAAAATTAACACTATCCTAGGACAACATGTATTTTATCATCCTGTCTAACAACTCAAGCTAGTAAACACACCAAAATGCATATTATCCACACAGCTCCACTTTAAGATGCTAAAGCAATCTGAGAGTCAACTGGAACAGTCATGCTCTCCTTGCAAATATTAATACAATATTTACTTACACTGGAAAGGAGAGAAAAAAGGCACGCAGTCAGGCTTATACAGTTTCTCTGGGACGTCAAGTCTTAATTTGACTAATAGTGCACAAACATAAAACAGTAAAAATAAGTAATAATGCAACACAGAGAGCAAATAAAGCCACACGTGAAAATAGGAAGGGAAGTAAAACATTGGGTAGTTGGTGATGGGTATTTTAAATGAATGTTTAGGATTGCTATTCGAGTGAAACAGAGATCTGTAAACACAGCTAAAAGTTACCCTTGTTTGAAACTTTCAAATTATGTATGTGACCAACTCAAAGAGTAGAAGATCCAGAGCAGCACTTTAACACATGGCTTCAGAGTTTGTAGACAGATCCATTTTCTAAAGAGCTTGCAAATACAGTCTTCATCCGACAACACACCTAGCATCACACCTAATACGCCCATTGACTCATAAGAGCTAGAACTATACCATATAGAAAAGATCTGGCCTTAATGTTCCTCCCCAAACAAGTTCTAAAACTTAATGGAAATCACTTGTCTGAAATCCAACTGAATCCAATTGAAAGGCCAAAAAACAAAGAAACAAACAAAAACAAACAAAAAACAGCTTCCATGACAAAGTTCTTCAGTTTTAACAATTTGCAATGTATTATTTAGTAACACAGGATATTTAAAAAAAAATAAAGATCAGAGTCTTCATATATGTACAACACTCCAAAAAAATCTCATGAAAGAATCCTTTTCTTTTCGTACCTTAAGCCACTAACACCTATATAAACTTTTTTTGAAATGTAATCATGCAAATGTCATAAGCTAGGCCTATCCACATAATCCTTATCTACAAAAGCAACCTAGAGAAAAACAGCAATCCAAGTGAAAAACTTAAAAAAACAACAAATAGACTAGTTGCACCTTAAAGACTAACAAAACATGTAGATGGTATCATGAGCTTTCGTGGGCACAAACCCACTTCTTCAGCTGACAGGAGTATTAGAAATCCAGATCCAAGAATAAATAAGGGGAGGGGGGAGGAAAAAAGAGAGAAAAAAAGGAGGGGAGGAAAAAAAGAGAGACAGTGAATAGATAGTTCAAATAGTTGCAAGAGGCTGATAAGAGCAGTTAGTACCTTCATTGTTAGGTTGGTTGGTTAAGTCTTTAGGATGTGGAAGATAGTGTGCGAGCCAGCCGATATCCCGGTTCATAGCATTTACATAAGAATTAAACTTGTGAATGAAGTTAAGTTCCAACCCTTGGCTTGTGGAATTGGCCTGAAACAAAACGGCGACTTGGAGATCCATTAATGAGTGTCCAGGCAGATAAAAGTGTTCCCCAATAGGTTTTTGTGTATTGCCTTTTCAGATATCTGATTTGTGTCCATTAACTCTCTCCCGTAGAGACTGACCAGTTTGGCCAATATACAGGGCAGTAGGGCATTGCTGGCATTTGATAGCATAGATCACATTAGTGGATGTGCCTCTGAAATGAGCCTCTGAAAATACAAATGAAGTCAGATCCCACATTAAGATCTGCTAATGCAGAATCTCTTCACCTTCTTTATTTGTCTGCTCTGCATCTGTCTCCCTCCAAACAAGCTAATTTTAGCTCAGGCTAATTGCCTCCTGTTAAACTCAACATGGCCAAAAGCAAGCTCTTTATCTTTCCCTCCTGATATAATGTGAAAAATATTTTGGTCTAATACTGCTGAGAAGTTACTATTTTGTGTTTGCTCTACAAGTCTAACAGTGGGTGCTACATTATTCTTTCCCCCCATCATATTTTCCTGGCATACTTAAGATCTTGTAATTATGTCACCAATCAGTTGGTAATTAATACCAACTCCTCCTCACTCCAGCCTCAACAAGAAAAGGGAAGATATATTTGACTAAACTTCCTTCCTCTGATGCATTAATGAGACAATGAAGTTTCCACAGCAGCATCCCCATCTCCCACATAATCACATGCCCCTATACCCCAGCATATCAGCACACACCCCCATGCAGCCTGCTTCCCCACCCCTCCCCAGCCTGGGAGAGAGTCCTATGTCTCTCCCTTGAACCAGCAGTTGCAGCCCAGACTGGAGTGAGTCAGGGCACCCAATGAACTCCCCCTACCTCACCACACAGATGCCAGCACCCACCCACGCTCTTTTCCCCCCACCTACCTACCCCACGCAATCTGCTCACCCTCTCCTCCCCTCCCAGGCCAGCAGGCTGGAGAGTGCTGAGTTTCTCACATGAAACTGCAGCCAAACCCAGCTGCTGTAATCCCAAATAGCAGATAAATTGGTGACAAGTTTTCCAAATGTCAATATTGCTTTCAAAATGTATCTCACCATTTTGGGAACAAACAGTGAAGAGGAGCGCTCTCTTTCAAAGTTAAAACATATAAAGAACTGTCTTTGGTCTACCATAGGACAGAAATGATCATCTTCCCTTGTGCTACTTTTAACTGAGAGTGAGTGTTTGAGGAAAGTGACAAAAAGAGTCACATAATAAATATTGAATTGTATGTTATACCTGTAGGAAGTTTGTTGACTAAAGATTTAATACATCTGCATATAACTGATCTTCAATATTTGCACATGTATTCTAATAAAAAATGCAAATTATTAAGTGTGATTTAGCAGTTTTCTTTTCTTTCTTTCTTTCTTTTTTTTTTTTTTTTTTTGAGTCAATTATGAATTTTTCTTAGGCCCTAAATTTTTCATAGGTCCTAGGCACTGTACCTACTGTGCCTAATGGATAATCTGGCCCTGCTGAGACTGAAATGAATATGCTCACCTGGGATATTTGCCTCCTAGGGGGCCATGTACCCTATGGCTGCTATTTGGTGAACCCCTATTCCAGACTAGCTCCATGCTGGAGAACTGTGCATTTGTTCCGAGGAAGGGAACAACATTCATTTGCAGAAATAGTTTGGTGCAATGTAAATAAAATTAAAAATTGTAGAAGCTTTGTATCCCAGATGAATGATAATGTACAGAATTGAACAGTGTTATATATTAATTGCTATTTTCTAAACTTTAGACTTAAAAATGCCTGTGCATCATGTCAATGGTATGTATGCATTACCATATATACCATTGACACAATCGGTATATAGTCTCGATTTAGTTGTTTATTTGTTCCCTGGGTTCCTGCTTGCGAAGAAGCCCAGTTTGCAAGATCAAGGAAAGAATAAAACTGCTGACTGATTTCTCAATTCTGTCCAAAATACTTTGTATATATTCCTGCCAAGGATTATTGTTGACTCAGTGTTTCTCTTGACAGCTGATTAGGCCATGACTTAGTAGCTATCTTTTGTATCCTTTTTTCTTCATTACAGACACAGGGTGGTGCAGGTCAAGACGTGGGAAGGCAATTTTTTGTTGTTGCTAATAACAGCATTTTAACACTTACAAATCATTTTCCATCTCTTGAATATTAAAAACAAAAACAAAAAAACTATCAGCTAATTAATCCTCATCAGCCTTATGAGGTGGGGGACTTAATTGATCACACTTCAAAAGTTCATTCTCATTTTAGAAATATTACAGATTTGAGCGATATGCCCTACATTTAATGAAGAATGCTGCTAGAGCCAGTTATACCTCTGAAATTGAAATGAATTTTAGAATACACCCATTCTGACCACAATAGACCAAAGTATTGCCAACTCTCATAATTTTATTGTGAATTTCATATTATGTCCTTTTTCCTTTTTTGAAATAAGGTTCTAGTTTTCAGGGTTGCAGAGGCAATCATGACTCCTACAGATTCAAAACCCAGAATGCAAATAAAAATAACCCAAAATGCAGCATTCTTTAAAATCTCTTTTTTTTAAGCCAGTTGTATTATTGTGGGATGGAGGGGGAGAGCTGATTTCATCCTGGCATCCAAATATACAAGCCTGAAGACAGATATTTTTTCTCCAGATATCTTATGTATCAAAAGTTACCTCTCCAGTTACCTTGCTATTTTGCTATTTGTCAGGGCTAAGGTCTGGACTGCGTAAAACATTAGATTAAACCAGGCATTTAATCACCAAAGAAACTGATTTGCAGCAACTTGGTAACAAGTGTTTTGGGTGTCCTTGAATCAGAGAGGAGGCAACATGTTCTGGGACATCTTTGGATTAAGAGACCCACAGAGCATATGGAAATCAAATAGTTGCTGATCCACACCCAAGAGGAAGAATTGCAGAGCTGAGACCCTTTATTTTCATAATGTGACCTTATCAAAAGTAGTTGGCTTTGAGTGGGGAGAACAAGCAACGGTCTATGGAGGATGTCAGCAGGTAGCATGAAAATGTTGGGTTATCAAGAGGTTTTGGGGATTGAAAAAAGATGGAATTAGGGGCATGTGATAGAATTGATAGCATGTTGCATCAGGAGGAGGAGCTGGAAGTCCGGGGAATGGAAGGATGAGGTGAGGAGAAAGCAGAAGGATCTAGTGGGGTTGGGAAGGAGGAAGATAAGTGGAAGAGGGAAAAGCAAAGAGCCTTTGAACTTTCATAGTCCCTTTGCTCCCAGAATTTCAGCACAATAACCATTGTCTCGGTTAACATTGATTCATTGATTACATTACTATTGATTCATTGTTACATTACTATTAAAGCACATGCTCATTTAAAGTTGTACTGTGATATAGGTCGATTGATTGCCTGCTTTGTCCACTACTTGCAGGATTTTCTAGAAAAGCAGCCTGTCCTCATGGGGGCTTGGAACCAGGGTGGGTCAGCAGCCCCTCATCAGCTTGTCTGTTTGCTAGTCTTTCGGAGTCAACCTGTGATCTAAATGGCAGGATCAGAAGGTTTCCAGATAAAATCCTCAGAGGTTTTCTTTCTGACTTGCACATCACCAGCAAGCTGGGTAGATCTGAGGGGTATGATAAGTATAGTTAGAATGCAAGTAAGCTACATGACTCTGTAATCCGAGCTAAACATGTTGCATTAGAAAATGTGCAACAAATGTTGATCTGTATCTTCAATAGGATGTTAAAAAGTTGGTATTTGGGTGAACGTGAGATTTTCAGCGGTTACCTGGTTACCTGCATCCACAGTGCAAGGCAATAGCTGGCATGCTGGGAGCTGGATTTTAAGTTGGCTCCCAGCACGCACCGGCTCTGTCCTGCCATCCTGATCCTAGGGAGCTGGCTGCCACCCATGTGCTGCTGCCTCTGGCACAGAGGCAGCAGTACAGGGTGGCAGCCAGTTCCCTGGGGGCCAGTGCGTGCCCAGAGCCGGCTTTTAAGCTAGCTCCTGGCTTGCACCAACTGCCGCCCCGTGTTGCTGCCTCTGCTTTTAAGTCGGCTCCCGGTGTGCACCGGCTCCCACCTGCAGCCCTGCTCCCAAGGAACTGGCTGCCACCCCCACATTGCTGCCTCTAATACAGAAGCACCATTGAAGGGCGGAAGGTGGCTCCTCAGCAGCTGTTCCATACCTCTAATCATTTTTGTTGCCCTTTTCTGAACTTTTTCCAATGCCAAGATATCTTTTTTGAGATGAGGTGATCATATCTGTACGCACTATTCAAAATGTGGACGTACCTTGGATTTACATAGAGGCAATAAGGTATTCTCTGTTTTATTCTCTATCACTTTTTCAGTGATTCCCAACATTCTGTTTGCTTTCTTGACTGCTGCTGCCCATTGAGTGGATGTTTTCAGAGAACTATCCACAATGACTCCAAGATCTCTCTCTCTCAAGTGATAACCGCTAATTTAGCCCCCTATTATTTTATATGTGTAACTCGGATTGTGTTTCCATTATGCATTACTTTGCATTTATCCACATTGAATAATCACATCAAATAATTCAACCAACTTTCCCAGGTCACCAACAGGGCCAGGGTTATATAATCATTTTATAAATGTGTCCATCGTGTCTGATTTCTGTTTCTAGAAATGCATTACATGCTTAGCTTAAGCACAAAGATCACATTTAACGATCTTGCATTATCCCGGCTCATTCACAACTGGCAGGGGAGGACTCGAGTGTGTAGGCCTCAGGCTAGTAGAAGCTGTTTCTTTCCTGGATGAGTTGGAGCAGACAGCCCCAATTATCAGCACTGGCTGCTACTCAGCCGAATAACAGATTGGATGTCATCTGTGAAGACAGCTGTTTTTCTGCTTCTTTACTAGAGGAGAGGCACTGGATGGGAGTGGCTATTAACAAGGGAGGTGGAGTCCATTATGGGAAAAGAGAAAGCTTTACCCTGCCTCCCCAATACACTTAGAGTGATTTTTATAAATGGATATAGTTAAGGGTTGAAAGGAGGCAGTTTAGTGTGATTCAGAACCGTCTGTCTCAAACAATCAAAGGGCTTTGGCTATAAAAAGTTGATGATGAATAGACGTAAATACAACTTGATGGCTGTCCTGACACAGACATGTTGTTTGCTGTAACTCAGCATGCTTCACCAATCAATTACCTAATACCCTGGGAGTACAGAGAAAGCATCAGATCATATACTGCAGCTGAACATTATCTAATGCATTAAATTTAGTATGAGAGCTTTCTGTAGCATAAAGACAGAGGATAAATTCTCCCATGACCAGCTTTGCTCATGCTCTACTATGGTAACGTTTCACTGACACAGCTTGGGCTATGCTGCTCTACCATGCGGATGCCACTGCCAGGGCCTGAACAACTTTTGCTAATGCTGTCAGTGCTCAGATGGTAGGGATGCTAGACCTACTAATCTGAGAAAAAGAAGGAATGCAGAGATTAGAATAAGAGGCTTAATTTTCTGGTTGTTGTAGTGCATGGCAAGTCCATTGCCACCAAGCTAAGACCGATCCCCTGTGAATGTTTTAAAAATGGATGCAAGTTGTAGCAATTTTGTTGGACAAACAATATTTGAAACCATAAACACTTGGTTTTAATATTTTGTTTTGTTTATGGATTTCAATGGAAACATAGCATGCCCTGGTGCCAGTCCTTGCTTGTTCAAAATTCCCATTGATGTCACTGGGAGTGTTTTGTATAGAATGGACTAGGGAATGTGGTCCCTGGTTAATAATAGCAGGAGAACATACAAATATGTGTGTACAGATGCTGCCTGTTCCAAAAACATTGACACCATTTAAAAAATGTTTTGTAGTGTGTGTCCTCAGGCTGGAGGGATGGCTAATCTCATAATGGAAGAGAAAAAAGAAATAGGTGATACATAAAAAAAATGTTGGCAAAGCAGAATGTTACTCATCAACATGCTCTCACAGGTTCATTTTAAAAGACTACACATGAAAACCAGGAAACAAGACAAAGATAAATATATTACCACAAGTCCTCTAATATCCAGTGAGAAGCATGTGATTGTGCTCAAGGACAGAATTGGTACATTTGTGGATTTGGGAGTGGCACTGAAGTTAACTTCTAAGAAAGACATGATTCTCTGATTTAAATAATTTGTTTGTGGTAGTTAAAGAAATAGTCAGTTTTGTTTGACTTGATTTATCTATAATGATTGTGGTTTCACCTGACAGTATTAAGGGATTAGCAATGAAAACTTAGTTGCTAAATACACAATTTCTTGCTAGTGTAGTATGATATTAGAGATTTTTAAAAGCAAAGATACAGCTTCATTTTCTCAACATAGCAAAAAATGAATATAATATTTGTAATGGCCTGTTTTTTTCCCAGTCAGTCTGGAAATACAAATTTAAATAGATAATAACTTCTGAGTTCCCCAAGAATAAAATATAAATTCAGATTAAGGATGTTAAGGACTAGTTGAGTCGACTAGTCTATTTCCCCCTCCTTGCTGCCTCTATCAAATGTGTGGCATTTCAAAGTGGCAGTGCAGCATGGAGCCCGAGGTCAGAGGGGGACTCTGAGTCCCCCACTGACCCCAGGCTCCATGCGGGTGCTTCCGCTTTGAAATGCACAAGAGCCCGCACTGGGGATTCTTGTACATTTCAAAGCTGGCACACTTGCGTGCAGCCCGGAGTCAGTGAGACTTCCTCTTGTCCCTGGCCTGCACACGGAGTTCCGCATTCCTCCTTTGAAATGCGCATTCCTCCTTTCCGCATTCCTCCGCATTCAAAGGAGGAATGCGGAAGTGCCTATCGACTGGTCGAGTAGTCGATGGAAATTCCATTGACTACTCAACTAGTAAATTAACCAATATTTAACATCCTTAGTTCAGATGGGACTTGTTGAGTCATAGATGTCGGCAGCCCCATACCTATCTCTAGAAAGGAAGGACTTGTCTCTCTGATAAAGATTATAGTTCACTGTAAGGTATGCTAAATATGAAGGAGCAAACATTTAAAACATGTTATTGTACCCTTCATATTGTAATGCAGCCCCGCCTCTGAGATTTCAGATAAAGTTGCTATTTCAGTTGGGGCCTGTCTCCACAGCAGCGTTATTTCAGAATAACTGATGTTATGACTTGGTGGCTGTTTCTGGGAGCCACCTGGATCTAGGGCATGTAGGAAACCTGTCTTAGCCCCCAACCTCCGCCAACCCCACCCACGTGCCACCAACTGGATTTTTACCAACACAGTCAGCGGTGCAAATCAGAGTGCCAGAGCCCATTTTCAACTGGGCGTTTCAGTTGAAAACCAGATGCCTGGCAACACTGCACAGGCCCTGAGAATGAAGAAAATCAAGATTTTTATTTTTATTTTCTTGAGAACAAAAGTGTTCTGTATTTTTTATTGGGTCTCTTACCCTTGTAATGCAACTCTGCTTAATGGAATTTTTTTCCTCTTTTAAAAAGAGAGGGCTTTTAGAACTTAGTAAAAGTCACAGATGAAGAAAAAAATGTCTTTGATCCTGTAGGATGGTGTTAACTTCCTAGAACTGCCTTTAGGGAAGGTTAGTCCTGCAGACCCAGAGGATAAAAAGCTTTTACAAGCATGTAGAAAGCATTTTGAAATGGTCCAGTTCTGTAAGGAAGATGTACTTAAAGTATTTTGACAGACTGATTAGTTTTGAAATTGCCCAAAGATTTGCAGAAGCTTTTCAGGTCATGCAGGAAGAAATATAAAATCTTTTAAGGACTGTTTGGTGATTCAAAGAATGTGTGAACAGTTCTGATGAGATTGTTAGTTAGACCCTAATCTATACTGTACACTTAGGTTGACATAAAGCAGCTAATGCTAAACTAACTCTGCAAATGTCTACACTAAAAACACTCTTCTGCTGATGAAACTTGCCCGCTACACTGACTTAATAATGCTACCTCCCTGAGGCATAGAGTCAATGTTAATGTAGTTAGGTCGACACAGTGTCAGTGTACACATTGTGTTGCTTACATCAACTATTGCTGCCTCCAGAAGTGATCCTTCAATGTCCACATTGACAGTTAAATCTGTGTAAGTGCTCCTGGTGAAGACACACATGGTTGAAACAAAGTGCAAAGTGTGGACAATCAAAAGCGATTTAATTACTGTGGCGGCTGAACGTCAGTGTAACTTGAGTCAATATCATTTTGTATTGTAGACATACCCTAGGAGTGTGGCATTTCCTTGCAGTATATTTTTTGGCTACATATTTTGACTTGAGCCCAGAGGCTGCAAGACTAAAAATGGGAACTGCATGTGAATATTGAAAGGAGAATCTTTATCCTTCTTACGAAGACGTTGGAGAATTTCATATCCAGTAAAATAGGTTTCAACAATTTTGTTTGGGAAATCAGATAGTAAAATGTTTCTAATTTAATTAAGTGGAACTTGGGAACTACAACCCTTAGTTGTAGGAGTAATCCCTTGGAAATCAATGGGGTATCACATGAGTAAGGTACAACACTGAGAAGGTAGCATCTGATTCAAGGCAAATATTTCCATGATTTATGAAATTTCTCTGTGTACTTTTCATTAGCCCAAGAGCTAATGGGCACATTCATGTACAGAGAACAGAACCACGGAGCACATGCAATTTACTAAGCTTTTATGTCTATGTGTTTTTGATGCTTCTCCTCTGTTTCGTCTTGGGGGGATGAGGTGAAAAGATGCTCTCAGAGCAATAAGATCCTTCACAACCTCTCCCACAAGCTTGACCCAGAAAAAATTAGTTTCATATGTAGTAAACATAGTGTGCTATGTCTGTTTTAAGGAGGATGCTAGGTTTAGTATAAGACTCCAGTTGTGAAATATTTTTGCTCTGGTGAGATTGCTAAATCCTTAATCACATTTTTGGGGTCTGGAGCTTCCCATTTCTCTGTGAGTAGTTTACTAACATGCATCCTCAGCCCCCTCAGCTGTTCACTTTGTTCATTGCTCTAGCACACAGCTGCTGCTGTCTCTCCTTGTATCAGTTCTTTTTGTCTTTGTTTCTCTGTTTCTCTCTGTTCTACCCCCCCCCACACACACACACACTCCCACACACACTGCACTGCATAGAAAAGAAAATTGGGCTGGAAGGTTTCTGCAAGATTCTGTACCCTCCTAGTCCCCCCTCCTCTTGCCATTAGCTGTTTCCATTACCAACTTCATTAAGGATTATAATTATCAGTGGTGGAGGGAGGAAATATGCATGGCTCCAAATACAGCTGGAGAAGAACATACTGTGCCTGGTCTGGTGTTTTTATGCAGCTGTGAGAGTATATCTTTGATTTTGATTTAGTTTAGTCTTATTGAGTCCATACCACCTGTGTAAAATAAAAAAGGATATCTGAGTATACCGGGAAGATAACACTTTTGAAGTAATATTTTCATAATTTCTTGATATCCTAATATCTGGATTCTTTATTGTTCAGGAATTTCTAGAAGAGATAACTAGATAACTAGAAAAATTAGTGAAAAAAATCAGATTCTTCCCCGTGCTGGCTCAGAAGAAAGAATGGGATGGGAGAACACATCTTCAGTGGTCAGAAGTGGGTTAAGGATTCTAGATGCAGAAGGATTATCATAAAAACAATCAAAACTCTGATCATTCAATGTGTAATTGTATGTATTAGTGTTTTTGGGCTTTCCGATGTCTATGTCAATACTTTTTTTAGAAAATTAAATTAAAGATGAAACTCAGTCAGCTGTAGTCAAACTCAGTCTCATTTTCCTAATATTGAAAGGACTAACTTCTGTTCTTTATATGTGTGCATAATATCCCACTAACCTGAAAAAAATGTTTCAGGGGGGTAGCCGTGTCACTTTGTAACTGGAAAAACTTAAAAAACAACAAGTGGTCCTGCAGCATCTTAGCGACTAACAAAAAATGTAGATGGTATCATGAGCTTTTGTGAGCACAACCCACTTCAGATGAAAAAAAATGAACAAATCCAGTTAATTAAACAAAGAAACGTAAGCTTATGATGAGCCTTCATGACACATGTTGACTCTTTCAGACATTTCTTGTATATCTGATCCATTCAGAACAAATGCCAGTTTGCCAATGGGATGAAAAGGAGGTAGAGACCCCAATCCTCGAAACCCCAATCCCTGGCTGAGCCCCCTAAATGGCTGCACCCAGCCCCCATTCACCAGGTGGCAGCAAATAGTGCAAGCTTGGACTGGAGAGAAGAGGGTGGTTGCACAACTGGCAGTCAGAGATTTTTCTGGTATCTGAAATAATGACGACTCTCCTGGGCCTTTTTAAAGAGAAGCCCATGTATTTTTTAGAAAATGATGATTTTTAAAATAAAAATCTGAAGGGCTGGCAAAATAAAAGCATTGGCCTAAAATATGAGCCATCAATAGTATTTGGTATTGAGAAAGGGATAAGTCAAACATAACGTCAATATTCACTCTTGCTAGCATGCAGAAGAATAAATTAGATCTCTCTTGGTCAGCCTAACCTGCTGTTTCCTGGGGAGCTTCTGCTCAAGTACAGAATATGGCCTCTTATAACTTGGCAAAGGGAAGTCAACTTGAATTTCCCTCAGGATGCGCACAAGAGCCTTGCTGGAAGAGGTTGCCTAGGGGAAAGCTATGAATCAGCATGTGTTTGACTACCCTGCTCAATCCCTCTCCTCAGATGGTCCCTCTTGTAGCCACTTATAGGGCTACCAGCTGGCTGGGAGATTGAATTCCTGCTTCATAGGGTTGAAGTTGCAGAAAGAAGGATTTGAGACTGGTTAAGGGTCCAGGAAGTCAGGAAGAACTTGGATTATCAGGCATGCTACTTTTAAAACTTCTTGTGTCCAAACTTTCTCTAGTTGGAGATTAAAGGTTCTCACTCCCTTGTAAAATAAGGCATTGTTCCAGATACTGGGAAATGAGACCATAAACTCTGGCAAGTCGAATATAATTTAGGAAAACTCCCCCAAAAATGTGAAGAGCAACTAGCAACAGACACAAAAACTAAGTGCATCAGCCTTCCAAACAATCAGTGGGGCCACTGGACAATTGAAGTGCTAAAGGAGCACTTAAAAGAAGACAAGGCACTGCAGAGACGCTAAATGCATGGTCCGCATCAGCCTTCACCTCAGAAGATGAGAAGGAGATTCCCAAAGATGAGCCATTCTTTTTAGGTGAGAAATCTGAGGAAATATCCCAGATTGAAGTATCAATACAGAAAGCCTAGAAACAAATCAATACATTAAACCAGGTGGGATCAGATGGTATTCACCCAAGGATTCTTTCAGAACCCAAATATAAAACTGCAGAAGTACTAACTGTGCTATGTAACCTATTTGATTAAATCAATAGGCAGCAAATTTAAAAGAAAAGAAAGTATTTCTTCACACAATGCACAATCAATTTGTGGAACTCATTGCAAGGGGACATAGCAAAGGTGAAATGTATAACTGGGTTAAAAAAGAAATTAGATAATTTAATGGAGCATAGGTCCATTAGAGATTATTAGCCAAGATGGTCAGGGATGCCATCCCGTGCTCTGGCTGTCCCTAAATTTCTGACTACCAGATGCTGGGACTGGGTGACAGAGGATGGATTACCCTAGTAAAACTGAAAAGCTCAGTGTCACTCATAATGGCGAGGCACTTCAATCAGATGGTAATGTATTTGTGAACAGGGTATTAGATTGGAAGTCAGGTGACCTGAGTTCTGTTCCTAGTTTGGCCACTAACCAACCACTGTCATTTCCACTTAGATCAGTGGTAGGCAACCTGTGAACCGTAGGCCTCATGCAAATTAACTTTGGACCCTTGGTTCCATGCTGTGCTGCCGCTTTGAAATGCTGGGTGGACTCCCCAGCTGATCCTGGGCTCCTCATGGCATTTCAAAGTGGCCAGCTCTGCATGGAGCCTGGAATCAGCTGGGGACTCCAGCTGATCCCAGGCTCCACCCGGCATTTAAAAGCAGCAGCATGGTACGGAGGCTGGGATCAGTTGGGGACTCCCCAGCTTACCCTGGGCTCCATGCAACATGCAAGCTTTGAAATGTACAAGAGTCCCCAGCGGGGGCTCTTGTACATTTCAAAGCGGAAGCACCTACATGGAGCCTGGGGTCAGCGGGGAACTCTGGGGGACTAGTCAATAAGCACTTCCATGTTCTGCCTTTGAAATGTACAAAAGCCCCAATGGGGGCTCTTATGCATTTCAAAGCGGAAGCGCCCTCATGGAACCCGGGGTCATTGGGACTTCCTGCTGGCCCTGGGCTCCATGTGGCATTCCAACTTTGAAATGCACAAGAGCCCCTGCTGGGGCTCTTGTACATTGCAAAGGTGGAATGCAGAAGTGCTTATTGACTAGTCAAGTAGTCAATGGAAATTCCATTGACTACTCAACTAGCAAATTAATCACTACTTAACATCAATAGTCGCTGTAGCCTGGCCACAATAGGTCTAGGTTCTGTTTGCAGCTCAGTCATTGACGTGTAGTGTGACCTTCAGCCATGTCTCATCCCCATCTCAGATCACCTCGCTACTGTGATAAAGTCTCAGAGGGGTAGCCGTGTTAGTCTGTAACTTTAAAAACAATGAGGAGTCCTGTGATACCTTAGAGACTAATAATATAGATAGATAGATAGATTGAGAGAGAGAGTACAATGAAATTTCATGGGCAAAACCCACTTCAAGATCATCTCATCTGAAGAAGTGGGTTTTGTCTACGAAAGTTCATGATACTATTGATATTTTTGTTAAGACTCTAAGGGTACGTCTAGACTACAGGCTTTTGTCAACAGAGGCTTTTTCGATAGATACTGTCGACAAAGCTTCTGTCGACAAAGAGCGTCTAGACTACATCCAGTTCTGTTGACAAAGCAAGCCACTTTGTCGACATGAGAGTGTAGATGCAAAGGATGCAAAGCACAGAAGTCTGTCAACAAAAGGCGTTATTCCTCGTAGAATGAGGTTTACTGCCATCGACAAAACTGCCCGAGTTCTGTCAACGTTATGTCAACAGAACTCGGCGGTAGTGTAGATGCAGGTATAGTTTTGTCGACAAAAGTCCACTTTTGTCGACAAAGCCCTGTAGTCTAGACACACCCTAAGGTGTCACAGGACTACTCATTGTTTTTATAGCTATTGTTGTGAATTTCTTGTGATTTATGGATATTAAGTTTATTATTACCATCCATCTTTCCAAAGTTAATTTGTAATAGCAGGCAGCAATGATAAGTGATCATTACAATTCATATGTACTTCATTGTTGAGATATATGAATATGAACATTACAATTCGTATGTACTTCACTGTTGAGATATATGTTGTATATCGGTAGCTATGGGAATAATCAATGACACTGAGAAAGAGACTACCTTGACTTAAATATATATTCAATTCTCTGGCATTCCCTGCTAATCGCTATTATAGAAGGAACAACTTCTGTTATATAGTGAGATTTACACAAGTTTACATATTTACTCATGTATATATCTGTTCAGACATGCCTACCACCACATTGTTAAAGAAAGTCAGAGAGATCAAATACTATATATATCTTCCAGAAGTATGAGTCAGTAGCACATTGTCTAGCAGATTAGTCACATTAAAATTATCATAAAAGGACTGCATGCATGTAGGCATGTTTGTTGTTTTGGAAAATGCCTTCTAGTTTACTCACTCTATTTTGTTGTGAATGGGGTATTCCTGAGTAGGAATCTTAGTACAGTCACTAAAAATACCAATTAATCCAGCTGCTGTTCTAAAAGCTATTTTAGATTACAAATAGATAATATTCCATTACGTGGCCTCTATACAGAGGGCAATGTTAGACAGGTTTCTGATAATGAAACCTGACGCAAAGATGGTATGCTGATTTAGAAAGCAAAAAGTTGAAAACATTGTTTACAATTGGGGGAAACTATCTGAAAGTAGTTCAAGGCAGGGATAAAAGCAGCACTTGTGCTTTGGTTTTGGCAATGTAATTTCCTGTCATGGCTATAGCAACATTTAGAATTGCTAGCTGGATAAAGCAAAAAGCACCTCAATGGGCTTTTCGTCTTCCTTGCTGTAAGTAACTGGCTGGTATATGAAACTTTATTGCACAGAATTTAAATAATAGATACTAGGCTGGGGAGTAGAAAGAAAGTGTCAAAAGCAAAAATGAATAGTTCATATCATGCGAAGTGGTAATGGGAACATGTTCTCTTGCATTTCCCTTGGATACCTATTTTTTTTCTTAGCCATTTGATTTATTTTGTTGCTATCCCACAGAAATAGATATGTGGCTGGGCTCTGCAAAGGTTTTGTAAGCAGGGGCCCAGCCTCATCATAAAGAACTCTTTCAGTCATCACTTAATTGAACTTTTCTTTTGGGCTTCCCATCAGAAAAGGTCAAAGTAGGGCATTTCCTTAGCCCATAAAAAAATAACTTGAAAGGGGGTCTGTGCTTCTGGAGCCATAATTGCCAAGATTTTCAGTCTCTCCTACCTGAAGGGTTGCTGCTGCTGCAGCAGTGTGTGTATGTGTACGTGCGTGCATGCTGTGTGGAAGCAGCAACTTGAGAAACCCCTTGTTCTTAGCTCCCTTTTTTCCTAGTATTAAAAAAAAAAAAAGGAAAAAAAATCTTGCATTGGATTGTGTATTTAAAACTACTCTGGAGAGTTACAAGAATGAGCAGGCAGAACCCCAGGAAACTTCAGAATTGGCTGGTAAGTTCTTTAAAGAAAACAGGGACAGGGATTATATTTGCCTGAATGTTGGCAGAAAGTGAGCAAAAAGTATCTTGGGTTGATATGGTTTTATTGCTGTGCTAAGAGGTTTTTACTGTGCTTGAAATATTCAGCATAGATGTGAGTGGTTTGAAGTGCAGAAGGCTATCAAGTTATGGACCCCTGGTTTACAGTTTTCTATTAACAGGGAGCTATACACAGGATTATTTCTGGATGTAGCATTTGGATTTTTCCTTATCTCAAAAGAGGGGGGAAAAAAGAGCTTAATGGTTTGATACAAAATATTGACCCTATAAGCAGACATGGATGCATTTTCTTTGCATCTTGCTAGGAATACAATAGAGTTATATAGCATCAGATTTATGCTATTAGGGTGCAGTGGAGAAAACTATCAGTTTAGATGTAACATATGGCTTCGTTATAATTAAACTAGGTTAGTGTGTGTGTGTGTGTGTGTGTGTGTGTGTAAAATTTGAAATTTCAGACTTTTTGGATTTTGTCTTCAAGAGGATGATTATCTGCAATGAATTTTTTGAGGATGGGTAATTGAATCCTTGATGCAAATATCTAAATCCCATTGTCCACTTCAAAAAAACACATCCTATATTCCTGTTGCAGTTACATAGTGGGGACAAATGGTTAGAGATAACTGTTTGGTTCTGTTCTTTGATAGATAATGATTTGTTACTCCCTGGCCTGGTATTTGAGTGTGTCTAGCTGATGTAACTGTCCATCGATGTGTAACAGTGAGCCAAGGATGAAATGCTGTGTTCGTGTTGCTGTGAACCAAGTCAGATACCCTGACTGATGTGATCCTCTCTTCACATCTTAACTGAAACTAGAGAGTGTTTCTTGTACTTGCACATAGCTGTAAACTATTAGCATCCACTTATAATTGACATGCATAGACTCCACGGCCAGAAGTGACCATTATGAACAACAAAGCCTTTTCTACACAACAGGGGGAGATTGATCTAACTTATGCAATTTACTATGTGAATAGCAAAGCTGAACTTAACATACTTAGATCTGCTTACCATGGTGTCTTCACTGCACTGTGTCAACAGGAGAGTGTGTCTCATTGACTTCTCTTATGCTTCTCGGGGAGGAGGAGTGCACAAATTGATGGGCAAGTGCTCTGCCATCGATGGAACATGTCTTCACCTTACCCAGTAAATCAGTGCTCACTGCATTGCTTGCAGTGGCTTGGCAGGCTGGATTTGGCCTGCAGTCCATATTTTGCCCAGGCCTACCTATATTTATCATGGTCTTCCCAGTTTTTTAAAAAAATAGCACATTACGTTTTTTCTAGTCTTCTGAAATTCTTTAATTGTACAACACTTAGTGAACATCTACACTGCACAGTTATTTCAGAATAAGCTAATTCCGGAAGAGATTTTCCAGAATATCTTATTTCAAAATAGCATGTCTACACTGCAGGGAAGCCTTAAAATTAATTCAAGGAAGGCTTCCCTCATGTAGACGAGCTATCTCGATTTAGAGCCCCAGGAGAAATAACTTAGAATGGCCCTGGTGAGGGGATATTTTGAAATAGCAGAAGTGGAACGTCTACACACACCTTATTTTGAAATAGCTATTTCAGAATAGGCATTATTCTTTGTAGAATGAGGTTTACAGAAATCGGACTAAGCCATTCGTTATTTCAAAACTATTTCAAAATAATGGAATTCCTGTGTAGACGCTTGCATAGTTATTTTGGAATAACAGCCATTATTCCGAAAAAACTTTGCTGTGTAGATCACCCTTACTGAGCACCAATAGTAACAGTCCAGCAAGTTCCTTCGCCATCTCTTTTTAAAGTTTTGGATGCAGGTAATTTAGACATGTAGATTTCCAAATGTCTAACTTTAATAGTTTTTGTTTAAAATCCTCCAAAGATATTAGTGAAATGTAAAGAACATTATCACTATATGAAGACACTATATTAACTTCCCCGCAATACAGAACAGAAATATTTATTGAACTCTTCTGCCTTTTCTAAATTTTAATTGATAATTTTACCATTTCTATCTAGTAAAAGACCACTATTATTGTCAGGGGTATTTTTGTTCTTAATATGTTTTTAAAACTCCTTTGTATTGACTTTAACTCAGCAGTCCATGGATTTCTCTTATACCCTTTGTTTCCTTTGCTATTTTTCAACAGTTTCTCACTTCTTATTTACATTAATTACTGTCAACTTCCCCTTTCTTCCTTTTCTTATATATTTTTTCATAGGAGCCTTCATTTCCCCTCTAAACTAGGTTGTTATTTTAACCAGCCTGACCTTCCTTCTCAGTTGTAGGCTTGTGGCTTTTGGAGCATCTGTATGGAATTCTTAAATTATTCCCAGTCATCATTCACATTTTTGGATTAAATTCTTCCTCCTGTGATAATTTTGTATGTCCCCTAAATCTCCTTGGATGCTGTTTGAACACTGATGTAAACTTACATCTGCTGGCATGTGGCAGACAATATAGCTGTTTGTTCTGTCACTACACAGTACAAAGGGTGAGATGTGAGATACGCCGAAGTCAGCGTAGCTGAGGATGCACTTCTGAATTTCCACATGAAGGCCCAGATTCTGCTCTCAGGTATTCCGGCGCAAATCCAGAATGACTCCAGTGTGGCTCTCTTGGATTTATGGCCCAGAGTGTTTCCTTGTAGGGTTTAGAGAGAGAGCTTTTGGAAAAAGAGAAATTGCATGATGCTAGCAATCAAGACCAGTACTAATTATAGCCTGTCCCTCAGGCAGGTAATCAGTCTGTAACCTGCAGTGCTGTACACTCTCTTCCAATTTTGTCTCCTAACAATTAAATGCAATTTAGATTCCAGTCCTGAGTCTAATGAAAATTGGAGTATTGCTGCTGCCTCCTGGTGTTTTCCTCTTGGCACCATCCCTATTGGAGAGCTGAGACAGCTATTCCAGGTGAAAACAAAGGAAGCCTGATCTAGGCTCCTTCCCATTTCACAGTGGAAGTGGTTGTACTGATAATGCACGGGCAAATATCATTACTCTATCTGCTAAGGGAAGTGTTAAATTAATTCCTTGGAGAGCCAACTGAGAGATGAAACATAGTTGGTGGAGGAGATAAGGCTGTGCCCTTCCTTTACTATGGTGGATAATACTGAGCAAAAATTATCCTTAATCATCCTCTGCCACAAAAACAAGTATTTGATTTTACATGACAAATAGGTTATGATTAATTGATTAGTTAGTAGATCAAGCCCTAGCCATGTTAAAGACTGAATTTTGCTCTGTAAACAACAGCAACATCTACACTCCTCTGGGACAATGCAGATCACCAAGCCCACGGTAAAGCACATGAGAGATAAAACATATTTGGTGGAGGAGATAAGGCTGTGGAGTAAACTTCGAGGTGAGATCTGGCAAATACACAGTCTGACTGCCTTAAGAACTCTTACAAAAACTTCCTCTTCGAGAATACCTTTTAACCATAACAATGGCATTCACACACTGATGCCTTCTACCTATAAACACCGACCAACCACAAAAAGGAAAAAAAAATTAATAAAATCTAAAAAAACCCAAACCAATTATTCTTCCCTAACCAGAGTTTTTACCTAGAAAAGTGAGACGTTCCAGGGACTCCACAAAGTTTACTATGAATTTTGTTGTTGCTATGGTGATTTTATGTGGAAGTTGCTTAGACATTATGGTGATGTGCGACACTATAGAATATGATCACATCTTAAATTCAATGGGTCCCAATGTGCCCTTGCTAACCAAAGTATGAACTAAGGGGGAACTCTGTTGTGTTATGCAAGAGTGGAACCAGGGCACAAGTGTGCTTATGTTTTTTACATCTTTTATGTGCAACATTACTCTGGTCATGGTTTTCAGCTAAAGGTAAAGTAGCACAAAGCAAACATATACAAGTTGATTATAAAATACATCAAACATACAGGAAGTTTTGTGACTCCAACTTTTATAGGAATACACTTGGCGATCAGCCTGAATAATTTAATAAGGTGTAGTAATAATGCAATGCAACTTTATTCACAAATGGCTTGTCTAGTATTAAATATTCCAAAGGAATAGAATCTTCCACCATTTCCCTAGGAAGAGTGTTCCACAGCTAATACAACTCACTATTAGATAGTTTTTCCTAAAGTTCTGCCTACATTTTATTTCTTCCCTGCAAATAATTTCTCCTGAGTATGTATAATGACACTAGTACTTGGCACGTTTCATCTTTAGATCCCACAGCGCTTCACAAAGAAAGGTAAAATACCATGATGCCCATTTCACAGATGGAAAAAACAAGGTGCAAAGTCATACAATGAATAAACAATTGCAGAGCCATAAACAGAACCTAAATCTTGTCCATTGTCCCATCCTGTCTCTCACATTTCAAAGTTTGCATCTATCAGGGATTGATATATTGTTCTTATAAGCTCCCAGCTATAGAGACAAGTTTCCAGACAAGTACACTAGACAACAATAGCGCACTCCAGTTGCTCAAGAGCAAACAGGCCCACTGTGTTCTAATAGCTAAGGAGAGTGATATGTGTGTGTATGAAGGGGGTGGGGAAATGTGGGGCTTATATAAACACTGTTGAGATTTTCACTGTCCAGAGCAACATCTGTCTTTTCCTTTTTAAAATACATACCAAATTTTGTATCCAATTCCTAAGTAGAACTTCAGCCAAAACCCATGCTATTTTGCAACCAGCATGGCATAATGTTCCTTTGCTTTGCTTTCTGCAGTAGACATGCTTTGTCTAGTGATGAGAGAGCAGCAGAATTTTTATCTGCTTGCTCCTGGAAAAGTCTTTCTTGATTTGTGAAAATATCCAGTATTGCAGATGAGGAGGCAGAAAGATAATTTAACATTATTCAATGTTAAAAGGGCTTTAAGGTAATTAAGAGATGCTTCCTAAAAGTTTGCCAATGGATTCGAATTTAGGCTTTGAGAAAGGAACCAAGAGTTGGTTTGTTTTCTCTTTCTCTCTCTCTCTCTCTCTCTCTCAGTAGCCCCTCACTGCTGTATCTATATGCTTCCAAGTCTATATATTGAACAGGTTGTCTACTCTTTTCCCTTCCCTGTTTATGTGTGTATTTGTTTATTTGTTTAAATAAATTATTTCAGTAATCATGGAAGCAATCCAAGGAAAAACATTAAGGGCTTTCCTACGTAAGAAACACTTAAAAAACAATAAATGGTCTTGTAGCACCTTAGGCTGTGTCTACATTACATCCCTCTTTCGACAGAGGGATGTAAATTAGGCACTTCAAAATTGCAAATGAAGCCGGGATTTGAATTTCCTGTGCTTCATTTGCATAATCATGTAATGGCGCTCTTTCGAAAAAGTGCTATTTCAAAAGTAAAACTGCTGTCTAGATGCTGTTCTTTCGAAAAGGGAAGACCTTTTCAAAAAATCCAAGGTGTTCAAGATCTTTCCAAAAAGCCTTCCCTTTTCAAAAGAACTGCGTCTAGACCACGGTTTTACTTTCAAAATAGCGCTTTTTCGAAAGAGCGCCATTACATGATTATGCAAATGAAGCATGGGAAATTCAAATCCCAGCTTCATTTGCAATTTTGAAGTGCCTAATTTACATCCCTCTGTCGAAAGAGGGATGCAATCTAGATGTACCAACTAACAAAAAACAGAGATAATATCATGAGCTTTCGTGAGCACAACCCACTTCTTCATATGACAGTTACACTCATTTAATGTAAGTGTGATTTTAAATAGATATTGTTACACTCTTGTTTTGGTTTAAACCAAGCATACTTTAATTTAGCTTCTGAAATAAACATAATAAGAATGTCCAAACAGCA
Source organism: Rafetus swinhoei (assembly GCA_019425775.1). NCBI lineage: Eukaryota > Metazoa > Chordata > Testudines > Trionychidae > Rafetus > Rafetus swinhoei. Next base: position 159,460,460 of record CM033424.1, read on the forward strand.
TTTTGCACCAATGAGTTAAATAGCTCATATGGCACTACTTAGATCACATAAATCAATTTAAAACAAATATAAGTTAAACTAGTGGAACTGCCTCAGGTAGAGAAAACATTAAGTTGGTAGACAGACACTTAATCTTACTTAAATTACCTTTTAGGATCCCCTTAAAAAATTGAGTAATAAAGAATTTTACAGTCACAATTCAAAGTTTTATACCACACAATATCAGTAATGCAGCATTTGGAGAGATTATAAGGGAGTACTGTTAAATACTGAAACACTTTTATCACTGGTGGTTGTTCTGGCTCTTTGTACATTTCATTTGTTTGATTACATTTAAAGAGTAACATTCAAAAATTGACAAGACTTCTGACTTTATTCCCTCTCTTCTAGCCTGAAAATCCCACTTTGAGTTCTCACACTTTCAAAAACAAGACCTTTAAAAAACCCAAAGACTGTAGTATCTGCAAACAAGCCATTGACAGCCAAGGCATTTCCTGCAGAGGTGAGTAACCTGTTATGTGACCCATTTGTTGTCTTGCTGTTTAAAATACTGAATTTTATATTAGTGCTGAAGAGCTAGGAATTAATAATTTTGGGGTTCCCACTCTGCTAAATGTCTATATACTCCAACTTGTTTGTCCTGTGTGTTCAGCATTAGGCTAATCTTTTATCTGGACTTGTATAGATATGTGCCTTTATTAGCTATGCTATTCAGGCAGGTTCCAGAATAAGACTCTCTGTGCAAGCTGAGTTAGGAGCATGTGTGTGAGAGTGAGTTGATAGATGCCTATGGAATTTAGCCTGCAAATGAGGAAGTGACCCTGAGCTCACTGAGGCATGAAGTCTTTCTCTGCATGAATTCTTTAATGAAATTCAAAAGAGCTGCCATTTTTTTACAGTTGCTTGCTTTATGGTCTTGTATTTCAGGTCTGTGATTCAGACGAATCATTCATACAGACACTGAGGAGGCTCATTCCTCTGCTTCCACATGCAGAGGAGGGGGAAAGTAGCTGCCTTTGGCACCATTTCCCCCTTCTCTCCTCTCCATCTTTAGAGGACCCTCCGTGGGGGCAGGGATTCTCACATGGGGAAGCGTAATAGGGAGGGGGATAAAAGACACCAACCTTTTTTCCTTTCCATGCACAAGCAGTAAGTATACCCAAAATATGAATGCATGAGGCTGCATTCATTTCTTCACTGTGCACTGTCAACACAGAGAATCACACTTGAGGGAGGATAGTTCTTGGGTCATTTATCAGTAGGGAATGCAAAGAAATCAGTTTGTAGCAAGGCACATAAGTAAAAGCATGCCTCTGGCATAAAGATGTTTTGCGCAAAACGGAAGCAGCTACACTGCTTCTTTTTGCGCAAAAATACAGTTCCGGCCACCTTAATTCTACATCATCATTATTGTTATTCTTCTGATCAGTGTGTTGATAGATTTTTGTGCCCCAGCCTCTGCTTCAACTGCATTGCCAAGTCTCTCAATTTCTATGCAAGAGAGGCTATTTTGGCAGGCGCTGGAGGCAGTCTGGGTTCCAGAAGCTTGAGTTCTCTCTTAAATTTCAGTCCTGTCTGTGAGGAAGACCTTGTGATTGTTTGCCTTCCCCAATTCCCCATCCCCTGGGAAGAACAACCAATCAAGGATGCTGTAGGAGAAAGACAGAGCTCTAACCCCCTCCCTTCAATAGCCAAGAAAGTTTTGGGGTAGGGTAGCTGGGACAAAGAGCCCAGCAGTTCAGGATGTACCTGCCTCCTCCACCCCACTGCATTTGAGCAGTGGGTTAGTCTGATGTCTACATAACTTTCTCCCTGCAACACCAGGCATGGGAGGAGAGTTGAAGAAGCCCTGAAACTGCAGGAAAGGGGCAATGGGGCTGGGGTAGAATTGATGCGGGGCAGGATTGACAGGGATAATTAGAATGTTGGGGGCTTGAGGAGAAGCTGGAAACTCCACATCATGAGGCAGCCAATGAGACTTCTGGCAATAGGGGCCAAAATCACCTCATTCCATAAATCTGGGGGAGTTGGGAGCACTAATTTTCACATGCACTGGGAGTGGGCAGGGATAGTTCAAAAATCAAAAGACAACCAAAAACCAGAATGTAATTGTTTAAAAAAAATCTTGTGTTTTGGGGGCCAGTTTCATGAATTTTTAATTTTGCAGGTTGGCAGTGTTGCATTAATTCTGCATAGAATCATAGAACAGTAGAACTGGAAGGGACTTGAGAGGTCATTGAGTCCAGTCCCCTGTCCTCACGGCAGGACCAAGCACTGTCTAGATCAGGGCTACTCAATATGCGGCCCATGGGCCGCGTGCGGCCTACAGCCTGTTTGTTTGCAGCCCGTGGAACAGTTTGGGTTTATGCGGGGCTCAACGGGTGGGGTCCTTTGAACATGGTCTCCACTGGGAACACGCTCCACAATGGCGAGGCATCTCCCAGGTGGGGTGAACATTGAAAGACGCAAGCGGATGGGCTGGCTGGAACAGACAGGTACAGGCTGTCGGCTTTTCTAGTCCCCAAGGAGCAGGTGCCAGGAGTGCTGGGGCATTGTGGGAAGTGCTGGCTGCTTAGCCCTGTGGGCAGAGCCTGGGAGGTTCTGACTGGCTTACATGGGCCACGTTTGGGTCCAGCACCGTGGCTTAAGGCTTAATCTTTGTATTCATGCCCATCAGTGTGAAGGAAACTATTTGCATATAAATGTGCATGTATATACAACCATACTTAAGTTGCGTCCCTCGGCATGTGCTGTGAGTATCATTGTGGCTCGCAGGGCTTCCAAAGTTGAGTAGCCCTGGTCTAGATCATCCCTAATAGATGTCTATCCAACCTGCTCTTAAATATCTGTAGTGATGGAGATTCCACAACCTCCCTAGGCAATTTATTCCAGTGTTTAACCACCCTGACAGTTAAGAAGTTTTTCCTAATGTCCAACCTAAACCTCCCTTGCTGCAATTTAAGCCCATCTGCAGCCTGAATCAATTAACATCCTGCCTTCCAGACCCACATGTCCTGTAATTGGGCAGCTCCAGGGGTCCATCTTCCTCTTCCCAGGCCAGGTGTTGCAGTGTTAGAGAGACGCCTGTGGAGGGGAGGCTCAGAGAAGAGATGACCTGTTATTCACAGGCGGGGCGTGAGGAGCAGAGCAGCCTTAGTCTGCTGCTCCCTCATGAAAATGATTTGGCTGCTCCCTCTGCACAGCCTTACCCCTTTATCCAGAAACTCCTCCCAGCTCATGAAGGGAAGGGGAAAGAAAACTGTGTCTGCCTCTGCAGCAGCTGTGATTGGCAGATCTTGTCTCGAATGTGGAGAGGTCAATAAGCCAGTGGGAGTTTTCCCTGGACATTTGAATTGTTGGTGGGAGCTCCTTGCCTCTCTGGTAGACAGGCTTACGCAGGGACCAAACTTCCCTTACTCATGACTCCTGAGAGCTGGCAACACAGCGTGTTAGCCTCCAGGAGGGAATAGGTGCCACCCTTTCTTATCTTTTTAGGCAAAGACTGGCACCCTTGAAGTTACATTACTGTAGAGTCAGTGCTGCTATTTTTTGAGACCCACATGGCTCCCCCTCTGTGCTGCACACATGCAGAGGCCACTTCCTGAGCTACACTTCGACTGCCTCTCTCTGTGAAGAGTTAAAGTGGCCCCTCTAGAGCACTGACACTTTTGTGCAGGCTTTCAGAGGGTATGTCTACACTACAGTGTTATTTCGAAATATCTTATTTCAAAATAACGCGTCTACACACAAAATGCGTTCCGAAATAGCATTTTGCTATTTTGAAATAGTGCATCCACACTGAGTGGACTCTGAGGGCACGTCTAGACTACATGGCTCTGTCGACGGAGCCATGTAGATTAGGGTTGTAACGCCACTTCATTTAAATTAAAATGGCTGCCGCGCTGTGCCGATCAGCTGTTTGGCAGCACCGCGCTGTAGTCTGGACACTCCACAGTTGACATCAAAGGCATTTGTCGACCTCCCCGGTAAACCTCATCCCACGAGTGGAGTGTTCTTGGTTGAGGCTGGAGCAGCCACCAGGGCACCCTGGGAATGCTGGAGGCCCCCTATTTCGAAATAAGTGTCTACACAGCACTTATTTCGAAATAGCTGTTTCGAATTTAGCGTTATTCCTCATGGAATGAGGTTTACCAAATTTGAAATAAGCGCTCCGCTATTTTGAATTTATTTCGAAATAGCGATTTGGCTGTGTAGACGCTAGGAAAGTTATTTCGAAATAACGGCTGTTATTTCGAAATCACTTTGCTGTGTAGACATACTCAGAGGGTTTAGCAAATCCTATCCAAAGTTAACAGATATGGCACCCTCCAATTTCATTGCAGTTACCTTCGGCTTTGTAATTTCTTGGTGCTTCTCTGTGAGAGGAGAATCCCCGAAGCAGGTCTGGGAGTCCAGGGGATGATTCGGAGAGGGCAGATTTTAAAAGAGTCAATTTGTCTCTCAATTCATAACAAGGACTTTATAAAATAGATATATACTGAGAATTATAGGTGCCCTCCCTCCATCTTTACATAGTTAACTCAGAGATCGTGAAACTCCATTAATGGTGAAGTAAACAGAAAAGTTGAGCCAAATCCAGACCCCCCTGGGTTTCCTCTGAACTCGCTAAATAAAGGTGAATGAGGCTTCTTGTGAAGCTGGTGTGGGGAGGAAAGAAATGGCTTCACTTATAAGATGGTTGCTTTGTGGTTTGATGAGAAAACCTTACCATCTTACTGTTTGTCTTGAGAAAGTAATAGTTCTTTGTACAGACTGTGAAGCCTTTCCAGCTTGTACTATCTTATCAGCTGCAAGAAAGCTAGTTGTCAGAAAAAGGAAGGCAGGGGGGAAAGCACCAGATTGACTTACGTATGGTTCGTTGTGTTTATCTACCAATGAATCATCTGTTCTTTATATGGAAACAGCTATAATTGGGTTTTATAATGATCAGATAACTTTTTTCTTGGGTGTGAGGCACACTGCTAGCCAGATTGCATTTTTTGGCCCTTTCTTAAAGGCACTGTGGCCTTCTTTCAGATCCTGCTCTGAATGGAGTGTCTGACAATTCTCTCTGAAAAGTGAATGATTGATCTACAAAGGGACTCAAGAGTGATGATGTCACCTTGTCCTAGTAAACTTTAGCCCTCCTCAGATGAGCATGTTCATTCCAGCTTTTAATGGGCTCTATAGAAAAAGGACAACAAAAGAAAGGAGGATCTGTAGCCATGGGGAGTTAGACAGCTAAGTTGCTGTGTATTCATGCCTGGTAAACAGAATCATGGCTAAAATATTTATTTGATACCATATTTCAGCGTGAAGGAGGAGCTTTGATTTTTACAGTAGTGGCATATTTCTTCAGAGTGCTCTTTTTCTCTCCTTGTCATAACAGAGGGGTGTCAAAGCTTGCAAATTATTGGCTCTACAATGTGCAATTCAGTCTTGTGAGTTCAGGTTTGAAAACTTTAACCTTTCCCTCCAAGATTCTTCAGTTTAATTCATTTCAAATCCAAACTCGGAGTTGTTTAGCCATTTATGCTTTCTTAGTTACTGAAAGAATTGCCTAATTATGATCCCTCTGTCAAGCTGTCTGGAGTGGCTCATGACTGTGAGTGTCTATCTAAGGGCAGACTAGGGTTACCAGATGTCCCAATTTTATAAGGACTGTCCTGATGTTCAGGGCTTTGTCTTATCTAGTTGCCTATTACCCTCCACACCCTGTCCTGATTTTTTTATACTTGCTATCTGGTCACCTTAGGGCAGACTGTCAAAACCAGGGCAGAGACCTCAAACTGGGTCTTACCAGGTGATGCTTACTGGATAACATTTAACCAGTTCCTTGGGGAGCAGCATCCACCTGGGGAGCCAGCAGCCAGCCCCAGCCCCAATACAGGGGACTTGTGTGAGGACTGGTAGTCAGGAGCTGGTAGAGCCTGTTGATTAGCTGGCTAAATGTTAGCTTAACCTAATGTGTAACCAGTTAATCATAGAATCATAGAATACTAGGACTGGAAGGGACCTCAAGAGGTCATCGAGTCCAGTCCCCTGCCCTAATGGCAGGACCAAATACTGTCTAGACCATCCCTGATCAACATTTATCTAACCTGCTCTTAAATATCTCCAGAGATGGGGATTCCACAACCTCCCTGGGGAATTTATTCCAGTGTCTGACTACCCTGACAGTTAGGAACTTTGTCCTAATATCCAACCTAAACCTTCCTTTCTGCAGTTTAAGCCTATTGCTTCTTGTTCTATCCTCAGAGGCCAAGATGAACAAGTTTTCTCCCTCCTCCTTATGACACCCTTTTAGATATCTGAAAACTGCTATCATGTCTCCCCTCAATCTTCTCTTTTCTAAACTAAACAAACCCAATTCCTTCAGTCTTCCCTCATAGGTCATGTTCTCTAGACCTTTAATCATTCTCGTTGCTCTTCTCTGGACCCTCTCAAATTTTTCCACAACTTTCTTGAAATGCGGTGCCCAGAACTGGACACAATACTCCAGCTGAGGCCTAAGTGATTTTCCCTAGTTTTTACTGATTTTTCACATGAAATTTAGACCACTCTAATCCATGAAAATACTGATTATGTTAAGAAAATCCAATATGCTACATTACATAGATATGCCTATGTTAATCTAAGTGTAAATGCAAAGACCTGTCTGTTAAAGTAAGGCAATGTAGTGGAAGAAATGCTCATGTGCATGCATGTGCATATGTACAAGTCGTGAAATAAACCATAGCATTAAACTGTTTTTACTTTTAATAGTCTTACATTTCTCCATTTCTTTTTCTCTTATGTCCTCCTGTCCCAAGTGTTAACATAATATTCTATCTATAATATCGTGGAGAGTGGGTTTTTTTGCACTGGTTTTCTTCCATTTTAAAATTTTTGTTATAAACACTGATACATTTCTAGGAAATTTTAAGTAAAACAATAAAAACAAATAACAGGACTATGTAGCACTTTAAAGACTAACAAGATGGTTAGGTGGGCCTGGCCCATGAAAGCTCATCACCTAATAAACCATCTTGTTAGTCTTTAAAGTGCTACATAGTCCTGTTTTTTGTTTCAGCTACACCAGACTAACACGGCTGCATCTCTATCACTATTCTACAATAAAAACAAATGTCCTTGATAATAGCGTATTAATTCTCATATAAAGCATGAGTGTGTGAAGAAGTGAGTAACCAAGAAGTCAAACCTCTTTTATTATTTGGAAAAAAAAACAACCCTACTTTTCTGAAACATTCATTTATGTTTACATTGTATAGACTAGATGCAAGAATTATCATTTTCTATATGTTTGTACAGCCCAAAAAAGCCCAGGCTTGACTGATGCCTCCAGGTGATGTTATTAATTGATTATTCTGATGATGATTTATTATTATGCCAGACCAAATACCTGAGGCATGACTGTTCTTACTGTAGGACCATTTAAAAAAATCGGAGTGTGTGAGATTTCCAGACCAAAGCAATTAATATCAGTTTAGATAAGCATTTAAACTGTGGTTCAAAACAAGCTGAATCTCCCTTTGTTAATCTAAATCCGTCATGAATACAGGCTCCGTACAAATAGACAAAAGTGAACCCTCCGTCATGTGTTGGGCCAAATTCTGCTATGATGTACAGTCAACAAGTGGTGCTGCACCTGACTTGCAGTGTGTTTTTAGGGCAGTATAAGCCTGGGATACAGTCATGCATGATAGGCTCCCAAATCACTTATCTGCTAAACATTATATTTTGACTTTCCTCATACCTTCAGACAAAAGCAACCAGGCCTCTAAATCATAATGAACCCAGAGCCATTGGCCAACCAGACCACAAGATGGGATTTTTGTTAAAACAATTGCTTTGAGTTCTAGAAGCCAGATAATCTCTCTATGAAATTCATCTTTATGCCCAGAGTCCACACAAGTCCTGTGATCCACTCTAGCTCCGTTTGTAGTCCATGGAGTTCTATATACAATAATGAATTTTATCCTTTGATAGGTGCAAGCTAGCATATGTATTTATAGCGGCAGACCTAGCAAACTGTCAGTGCTTCTTAAGAATACTATCTAATACAGTCAAACAGCAAGGGGTTTCAAGTTCTTTTATCTTTCAGCAAGAACTGAGTGCAATCATAATATATTAGCTTGGCATATAATCTCAGAAGCATGTTTGTGTCTGGTTTAGGATTAGGCAGACAAGCATAGCTTGTCAGCTCGAAATGGCAAAGGAATTTGGGCCTTGCCAGGGTGCACATGATGGGTTTTGAAAAGACAGCTTTATGAGGTCATATTAGCAGCAAGGATTACTGGAAATCGAGCACTTTTGCATTATGTATATGACCTTCAGAATAAGAAAGCAACATTGACCAAAGATTTTTACTAAATAGATTGTCAGAGCAGCTAAGGCCTGATGTTGCTATAAAGAGAGTTTGTTCAGTTTCAGGTAAGTCTTTCTCCTTCATGTTTACCAGTGACACATAAGACCCTCTTTGAGAAGGACAAAACCTTGTAAAGCCAAGCAAAGGTTGCAAACAATGAGATATTCCAAGAGATTACATCTGGACCACATTTCAAGGAACCTTCTTCTTTAATGTCATTTACAGTGTCAAGAGACTTAGCTAGCACCTGGGCTTTCATTTCTTTAAACCTGGGATCAGATTCTGTGTGGGTCTTGAGTGAAACTGAGTTTGTGGTCTCAAACTAGTCTCTGAAGCTTCCCTCAGCACCCATGGAGGTGTGGGGCAGAACCCTACAGCATCACTTCCAGGAGGCTTAGTCACTTGATATCTCTTATTTGAACCTTAGAAGGTTCATTTTGTCATACTTTGTTTCTGTTGGGTTATTGTTTTCTCCCATAAATTTCCATTTTCTATTTTAGTTTTAAAAGCTGTTTGTAAAAGCAAATGTGGCTTTTAACCAAATACATCTGAAGCCTGTACTCCACCAACACTTTATCCTTTCACAGGAAGCAAGTAGATCTAGATGAGAACTAATGGGTAGCAGGTTTAAAACTACTAAGTGAAAGTTCTTCTTCACACAGCACGCAGTCAACCTGTGGAACTCCTTGCCAGAGGAGGCTGTGAAGGCTAGAACTATAACAGAGTTTAAAGAGAAGCTAGATAAATTCATGGAGGTTAGGTCCATAAAAGGCTATTAGCCAGGGGGTAGGAATGGTGTCCCTGGCCTCTGTTTGTCAGAGGCTAGAGACGGATGGCATGAGACAAATCACTTGATCATTGTCTTCGGTCCACCTCCTCCAGGGCATCTGGCGCTGGCCACTGTCGGCAGACAGGCTACTGGGGCTAGATGGACCTTTGCTCTGACCCAGTATGGCCATTCTTATGTTCTTATGTAAATCTCTGCCCTTACAAATAATAATGTCATAATAAGTTTCTTGGATTTGAGTCTCTGAATGTTGTAGATGTGGGGACACAATTATTACGCTTACTTCAAGTTGCAAATAAAATGATAATGCTAGTGGAAAAATCCACTCACAAAAAACACAAGTACTCTGTTATGGATGGAGTGCAGAGAGGATGGGAGGATAAAATCTACACCCAACTAAAGTCCAGGTTGTCAGGTAGCTGCATAGCTTTCCTACAGCTGCTGTTCCAGAATGTGGGTTGAAATAGTGTCTGAAGTCCCTTCACATCTTTTGGGGGGATCCCTGGATCATGTAAATGGCTCCCTTTCCCCAGCTGCTCCAAGTGTGGCCTTCAGCACTTGCCAGCCGAAGTCTGAATGAGATATAAAGACACTGCTGCCTGAGGGCTCTGTTAGAGTACCTCTTTATGCTTTATACCAGTCTTAAGTGAGGTGCAGGGACTTATGCTAGCCCTGTGCAACTAGTTCAATAATGTCTGAGCTGTCAAATATTGTCTTTTTTTTAAATTGGAGTTTAAAAATAGAAAGCAGTCTTGCACAAAATGAAAACAAACAAAAACAACAAAAAAAGATCTAGGGAGGCAGTGCTGGTGCACAGGAAATGAACAAGCAGATGTTGCTATTATAATGTGACTGTTAGCATTGCAACATCATCAGCGTATGACTGATAATTTATTAAAAATAGAATCCTCATTTTCTGCTATCAAGATCAAACTTCTGCTCTGTCTCATGAGAGGCGACTTTCTCTCATTTTAGACTCAAACATGCCTCTTTGTCCCAAACTCATTTATCACCTTACTCTTATTATGGTAAATTATGATTGCAAGGTTCCTGCACAGTTATTTTTCATGTTTGTCATTCTTGATCTTTATCTCATGTCACTGTTGCTGGTTGTGGAGCTGGTTGAAAAAAATCAGCAAAATAAAAAAAAAAACATGTTTTCTGATCATCCTGTCAGAATAGAAAGGCATCAATGGCAAAAATCAGTGGAATCAGAATAAGTCTCATGTCTCTCACGAAGGCTCTTTAAATCCTTTCTGTGCAGGAATATTTCCAAAAGATGAGTTCATCTTAACAGTGGGGAGAAAAGTTGTCACACATTCAAGTGTTAAAATGGTCAACTGGATTTTCAAAGTCCCATGTCTACATTTGAAAGTTAAAATAGACACCTTTGTAGGGAAAAACAGGGGTACTCTTTTTTAACTTAGTTGAAATGCTTTTGCCTAAGAGAGGAACAGACTGGAGAATGGACTCCTAGCCTTATAGAACTTGACATATATTGTTCGCTCTCAAACTTACTATTTATTTCTTGGGCTTTCTTTTTGAGCTTGTCTTCCTGAAAGTCAATGGAAAGTGAAAAAAGTCAAAATTGTTTCATGTACTTTTACTCCAGCTGTAGCTGAAAAGACTCTTCCAGTTATTTTGATTTTGAATAACTGGGCTAACTTCTGTTTTGTCTGAAAGATCTACCTTTGTTCTAGTTTCTAATTGCACTTTTTATTTGTATGCATGAATGCTTCAAGATTTAGCAATACATGTACATACAAATACATTTTCATTTACAATCCATTTAAAAATTAGCAATGCATTTTAAACTAGCAATAACTCTCCCATAATATTGAGTGGTAATACTAGATGGTTCCGTAAATCATTCTAAATATAGCCCTGCCTTATAAGAACATAGGAATGGCTGTACTGGGTCAAACCAATGGTCCATATAGCTCAGTAGCCTGTCTCCTGGTAATGGCCATTGCCAGAAGAGGGAATGTACAGAATGGGGCAGTTTTATGTGATCCATCCCCTGCTTTCCAGTCATCTTCTTTCTTCCTCTGTCTGTCTGCACACACTGTTCTGAGAGGGAAGGCACTTATATACTCTTCTCCTCCTGAAAGCTTCCCCTGATTGCCTGGGAGAGAGGGAAGCCCTGCTCCACTCTACACTAAAGTGCTCCCAATCCCAAACTCTTAAAATGACGGTATCCTGAGATCTCCCAAGCCACTGCCAACTCCCCTGAACCGTCTTCTGTCTTCAAGTTCCATCCATTTTCTAACACCACTATCCTGTACTCGCATCAACATTCTTGGAATGGGCCCTGATTAAATCCCGCCCCGCCATGCTTAATTGGCCAGCACACCCTGTTATAGGAACCATCATACCCCCATCTCTCTGGACTCCACAGATCTCTACTCTGCACATGTAGGATCCATCCAGAGGATGAGGTAGACACTGAGCTGGTCAAGAGAGTTCTCAGCCATTTTGACTTTACAAATTACATGCAAGTGACAAAAAGGCATCTTTCCATGCCTACTGTACTAGGCCACCATGGTATCAAAGATAATTCAGAAGAAGCACAGATGTGGGATCACTTGTCCCACTTCCCACTATACTTCAAAAGCATGCCCACAACAAGATAACCAACACACAGTAATCCCCAAAACACATAGCCCCCTCAGAACAGCATACCCCCTTCATGTGCCAACCACAACTCTCTTACTACATACACAACATCAAAACCAGAATACATGGTAACAGTAAACACACACAAACCCCTTGCAGCAACAGACACCTCTTCATTTGCTACACACACAGATCAAAAAAATCTACCAGCGTAACACACACACACACACACACACACATACACACACACAAACTTGCTTGCTTTCACTGATACACCCATACACTTTTTTTTCATAACTTTTTTGAACTTTTATCATAAAGGTTTATAGTGACTAAGTCTTCACTGTGGCAAAGCTCCTATTAATTTCCAAGAAATACTTGAATCGGGCCTAAAAATGTGAATTGTTTAGATTCTCAGAGCTATTGTTTAGGAGATTTTTTGAAGTGTAGTAACTTGACTAAATGTGGCATGCCCTACACTTCAGTGTCAGCCATCTACAGACAATTGTTTTTGGAACTGATGCCAGAATTCTGAAACACAAATTTGGAAAGGCCTGTATTTGACACAGAGCTGATGTGTGGAATGCAGACCTTCAGCTGTTGAGCTGAGGAACCAAAGCAGTCTTGCTGAGTGTGACATTGATTAAATCTGCTGGACTGCTTCAAACAGATTCATTTCTGCTGACAGTTATCAACTGCGATAATACAAGGAAACAGACGGACCATAGTCTAGAGACAAGTTGGCTGGTTTATCACCTGTAATTGGTTCTGAAGAATGTCAGGGTTTGGTAAAAACTGCTCATTGAGTTCTTTTCACTGTAAGTCATGTCATTTTTTTTACTGTAACTCATGGTCATTTTTGTTTTCTTAACAGCTGATATGTCGTGAGTATGTTGTATTTGTCAAACATTTTTTCCATCTTCATATTTGCTGGACTGAAAAACAAAGGGCCCCTTTACTGTGAGCCATTATTGGCTTTTTGTTGTCTAAAAGAGATACCCTCTGGGATTAAATGATTACTATAAAGTTAATGGAAAGTCAAGAGATGATTAATGCAATGGCTAGTGTCTGAGGTATTCATTCTATTGAAAAGTACTATGCATGTCAGCTCAAACTACATTGTGTATCTTGCTGTACAGGTACTCAGAGGGCACAAGCATCAAGGAAGGGGGAATTCTAGAGGGTGCCACAAAGAGAGGATGAAATTAAGAAAAGGGTCATTTAGAATGAATGTTAGAAAGTGAAAGCTTCTTTTGGCTTGGGTTCATCTCCCAAGGGCAGTGATAGAACTTGGTGTTTATAGCCAGACTGGACAGAATATTGGAATCATATCATAAGGAACAATCTAGCATTGTCTGGGAGATGGGCTGGATAGTGTTACACACGAGGCAGACGTCATGCATGTGACTCTGCCAGAGCCTCAGCCTCAGTAGTGGAGGAAGCAAAGGCAACTTGTCTTCCTCACTGTGTCTGGCTTCTCCTACAGGAGCTAGGTCGCTGAGTAACTGACTAGAGGCAGTGTGCACTGGCAGCACCCCATTGTCCTGCACTTCACATAGCCACCTATGGCAAGGCTCTGGGAGAAAGCTTTAAAGCCTCCAGATCACCTGCAGAGAGTGTAGCAGCAGCAAAAGAGGCAACTTTGCAATTAAGAAACACTCCCTCCTGTTTGAGCCTGCATTTATCCAGATCAGCACTTTTGATTCTGCCAGCTGCAGTTTTCCTTCTCTTTGTAACTTTGTACTAACTTTGTACTAACTCACGTCTACCCATTCTACCTCCTAGCCCTGAGATTTTCCCTTACTCTGCTCCCTGCCATTCTCCGTTCCCCATGCTTATGCTTTCTCTTCCATTCCTGTTCCCTCCTCCTCACCAGCCCCCATTCCTATCGTTGCATGGCCCTTCACCTTCCTAACACAAAGCTAAGAATAAAACATCTTTTTTCCTTTCTATTGTTAGTTGGACAATCACACAATTTGTTTTTAATGGAAAATGAAAAAGATCTGTTTTCATAGTAATGAATTTTGAACAAAATATTTTCACCAGCTCTATAATGACTGTATTTTTTATTTTTGAGTCTTTGGGTTTATTTTTATGGACTTCTTAAAACAGCAATTGAAATGTTGGTTTGAGGTACTTTCTGAGGGTTGATAACTGGTAGTGGGTTTAAGATTCAAGGAACAGTTTCACCCAGCCATTTGCTAATTCCCTGTGCTACTGCTAAAGTGATTTCATTTTAGCGGCATACTCCCCCAGTGAATGAAATACTAATCTGTACAAAAGGCATTATCAGCAGCATCCGAGAAATGCATAAACTGGTTGTGTGGCCAAGTGGTTAGCACAGGGGCAGGTCCTATTCTAATCTCTTCCATTTATTCATCTTGTACAAGTCAGATAACCCATTGCTAAATGGCATATTATGATTACCATATGACTTCACAGGGATGTAACTGTTTGGGGGTCCTTGAATGAATGTTGCTATAGAAGTGGAGATGGTAGTTATTATTCTTAGAGATGCCCCCAAACCATGAAATCCAGATCTGAATTATGAGTATTCTGTGTGTGGGGAGATTAAATGGTTTTTAGTCTTCCATGGAGATAAATTCCAATTATAGCTCTCATTTGGGAATCTGGACTCTCAAAGGCTATGGGGTGTTTATAGCTGCACTTTTGAGACATGTATGTGCTACTATTACTGGATGTTTCTGATATGCCATTTAGCACTGATGTGTGCAACAGACATTTTGACTTTCATCCCAGAATGAAGTAGAAAGCCTCCTTTCTACCTCAGAACACAAAGGAATGCTTGTTTTGCTCACAGCATTGGACAGAGACAGTGATCTCATTCCCAGTATATTTACTTTTATCTAGCTTTAGTAGTAGTAGAAGTAGTAGTATACAGTAAGTAAGAGAAAGTAATGAATTACCTTGGGTCCACTTATCACTATTGCAGTTCAGGTGTGAATGAGGGCACTTGTGGACAGTAAGGAAAACAAAGCTGTCAGAGAAGCTAGACTAAAACAGTTTGTGCATCTACAGTCCCAGTATTTTACTAATCAAATACCTGAAAAAAGAAAACGATGCATGTGAACTAAATTTGATTTGTAACATACACACATTATTTTGGATTGTTTAGTCCATGTTCTTAGTGAATCACGTACTAGTAGAGATAACAGTGATCTATCATGAAGACTTGACCTATGTTCTGTGCAGAGCTGGAATGTTACTGGAGTAATTCAATTTGATGCAATGTTTGTCATAAGCATTTCTGATAGTGATGATGCAAGACTTAGCTCTTTACTGAAACTAAACTCCCATTTTACTGAAGTGTTTATCCTCAAGCATGGCAGAATTCTGGGAATTTTTATTTTATTATTAATGATGAGAGAGAATATCAGTGTTTATATTTAAGCATTTTTCTTGATGTTTAATTTTTCATAGTTGCAGGAAATTGCTGAGATCAGATGGTGGGAGAGGAACAATTATTTAATGACGGTAGACACAGATTCAAAAAATTAAAGCTTTATAAGTGTTAAAACACAAATTGTTAACATTGTAGGTCAAAACTTTAGCTTACATCAAACTAACAAGTTCTCAATCAGCATTTTTTCTTACTTTGCCTATCTATAAATTTTGATTATCATTGATGGAAATGTATGTTGCTGGTTTGTGCAAAATACATATATGGCGAAATTGACATTTATCAATAAAAATTGAATCCTTCCAAGCTTATTTATCTAGCCTAAGGAATGCAGGTTTGTGTCCACAGCCATATATATGGCATGCTATATAATCTTTGTGATTCAGTTGCACATGAATTGACTGTGAAACAATTGCAGTCATCCTAGAATGAAATATAATTTCATGCTTTACTTTTTAAAATACCCTCCACACATTCCTGCTTATTCAGAAGCAAAGCAGACAAATAGGCCTTTCTTTGTAACAGCAGGGTTTCCCAGTAGCTTTGCTTCTCTATTGTTTACTGTTTGTAATTGTCTTTTAATGATTGCAGACTTGCAGAGCCAGGGTATTGTTTGAATTAACTGTGCCATATTTTATACTTGTCTCACTGGAGGTCTTCAAATGTATTTTTTTAAAAGACTGGATAATACTGAAGTGAACGATTATGACTTTTAATTTCTTACAATATCAATGGAAGTCAAAAGACTAAAAAATTTTAATTTTTGTAAATATTTATCCTTATACATGAAATTCAAGCTAATCAGTTTATTTGCCCACACTGTTAGCAGGCAAGAAAATCGAGCTTCCCCTTGTCAAAATTCAACCTCCAGTTTCTTTAGGACTGAATCTTTTTAAATTACTCATATCATTATAAAAACTACGAATAATCCTGCACATATATAGTATAATATATATAGAATATATAGATTCATCAGGACTACTTATTTTTAAAGTTACAGACTAACATGGCTGCCCCTCTGGGATTTCATATCATTATATTTGCTCCCATACAAGTGTTGCTGGTAGTCAGGATTGCATTTTTGTATGACCTCTACCAAGAGAATAAGAGATCTCACCTCTTGAGAATTAAGGCTTAAGAATCAAGGGCACTCGGTACCTGACAAGATCAGATAAGATAACAGATAATTAAGCCTCATCCTACCGAATTTAACTAATCGCTTGCAAAGGTCAGATAGGATTGCTGAGAGTACAGCATTGCTTAATTGAATAGGTTAATTATAGGGGATTTTTGCATTCTTCTGAACAATCAATGAACTGGTCAAGATAGAAGCATGATATCAGAGTGGAAGGAGGGCGGGAAGAGAGATTGATTTATGGCCTTGATGACCATTCAGTGGGACATCCCAAGACAGAATTAGAAGGTGACTGACCACATAG
This sequence comes from Rafetus swinhoei, assembly GCA_019425775.1. Lineage (NCBI taxonomy): Eukaryota > Metazoa > Chordata > Testudines > Trionychidae > Rafetus > Rafetus swinhoei. The sequence goes on from CM033424.1 coordinate 159,477,091, forward strand.
GATTCCCAGTCAAAATTTGGTGCTGTGCTCCAAAATGAAGGGAAGTAGAACTGATGGAAAATACATAAGCAAATGAAAACTGGAGAACACCTTACAAATGCCCATTTGTGATCAGAAACATTTGGTGCTCAAGTAAAGAAGTTTTTTTTCATTCTACTGTGAAGGTAGGCGCAGGATAAACTAAGTAATTGGGTGCAGACTGCAGAAAACTGTATCCTGGGTGTATTATTCATGGGTAGACGTGCAGAGAAAGCAACATTGGTTTTAACCTTAGAGTTAAGAATGCAATGCTCTCAAACATTGACTTACTTGGTCTTGACAGTTACTGCAAATGGACCTGTGAACTGTTTCAACAGCATATTTGTTTTACAAAGAGATACTTTTTCAGGGACTCTCAGTAAACAAAAGGCTGGACAAATTTCAGGACAAACAAAAGTCTGGACATAAAATGAAAATAAACCAAAACTAAACAGTAAATGAAAAGGTACACATAATGCAAAATCTCATTAGTCAGGCTATATCAATGAATATTTCTGTATAAAATACTATTGTCTTATAGTTATTTCACTGTGCTCTTCCAATTGTCCTTTAAGAAAAACAGTATTTTTATGTATCCCAAACTCACTGTTTTATCACCTGACTCATCCTGACCTCAGAATAATAGTCTAATAGTTTAAAGAGTTTTAAACATATTACTTGGACGCACTCTTTGTAGTATTGTGCAAAGGACTTTCAGTTTTGGATTGTGAAACATATGATCTTACCCTGGCTCTCAAGTGACCATGACTGGAAAGTTCTGACTCATTTTGTTCTCTGGACTTGAAGTGACAGGGACTCGCAGATCTTTTAGTGCTTCAGACAGTTTGTTAGAAACAAAATTAGCATCATTATCCTTGCTTTTTATACCTACTATTTCCATAACGCCTCTGGTGAGTGGAGAGCTGTAAAGGCAAGTATCAAGATGATTGGACCCTAACATTAAAGCAAAAACATATTATTAAACTAAAAGGACAGATCACATGAAGAGTATTAGAGGATTACTACAGTTAATGAATCTTTCAAGATAGGATGGACAGTTGCACATAAACAGGCTAAAACCTGGTTGCACTGTTGATACCTGGTTAGGGGTTTATTTGTTATTTGTTTGTTGGTATTTTTATTAGAAAGAAACGAAGTACACCACAGTGGAAGAACTGGGATTACCAGGCTATGTGGTAGAAGGCAGTTTTAAAGATATGTGTCATGATGGGGGAATTACTGAGTATTTTGCTTATGTATTTTCTTTGCTTTTCTTTTAGTTTGCAAGTATGCCTGCCACAAGAAATGTGAAGCAAAGGTAAGCACCTTCTAGATATTTATTTCTATTCTTGATAACAGTGTCCATTTATTTGAAGTTTGGAAGTCATTAAGAATATAAATATTCAGCTAATAAGAGGTTTGCTTGACCAGATGCTCAACTGCTAAGAAATAGTTAATGACTTTCACTTCTGAATACTCTGTCTTGCTGCTTTGTCTTCTATTTGTTGCTTAATGGCTTGAACCCACACCACTAAAATAATTTTTTTTTGCCTTTGGCTTCAATGGGAACTGGATAGTGGTCCCACTTAATACATTTCCATTTAATTTTAGATGTATTTACCTAGTATCCTATGGTTGTTTTAGTTTTATCAGAAACATATCTCATTAATAGTTCTCCCATTGAAACCAGTGAGTATTTTGCCATTATCTTGTCTATTGTAGTGAAAGATTGAGCATCAGTGGTTTGAATACCTTACTCCTCCCACAAGGGGGCACAGTCAAGTAGAAAACTGCTTTGATAGATTATGAATGATACAGTTTCACAGCTAAGGAGTAGGCATGCCTACTAAACCAGGGATATGCTGCTGTTCTGTATCAAAATGCAGAAGTGATGGACACTTTAGAAATGTGAAAGATAGAAATACAGATTAAGAGAAAAATAGACATTCCCTTGGCAGCACAAAGATTTGAGTTTAGGAGCAGGGACCTAATCATTGACATGTTAGGGCAATCTGAGTTTGGAGTGTAAAAGGAAAAAAATGTACATCAAGGTGCCACCTGCTTTCATGATGCTAAGATGTTTCTGTGTGAGACAAAGCAAATTAATAATCGACACGTTCAGTGTTTGCTTCCCCCATTGGGTTTTCATACAGAGAACACCTGTAAAGATCAAAGACATTATTAATATATCATTACTACTATAATTGTGGTATAAGGATTTTATGTGCACATAATTATACCTTTGGTCAAAAGTAATGCTTTAGAAATTTTGCTAAGGGCTAAAACTTGGCATACTATGACAAACTGTTAAGGCTGTAAGAAACTGATACCTGGAAGGAAATTCATCGTTAAGGATGGCAATCAGAAATTTCCTCCACCCATTCGTACATACATAGCAGGGAAACTGGGATTAAAAGCCAGGGTGTTATGCTATTTTATGGTATGTTCTTCTTTGATGTTTGTAAACAACGAGATAATTGAACATATACAATGCGCTCCACTGTTTAGATATGTCAACACCTGTGATAGATCAAGTTGCTATTTACTGGCCTTAATTTGGTTTAACATTACAATACTTAAACTTTAGGTTTTCTTTCTTATTTCTTTGGTGAAGGATTAATGCCATATTAATGTAGTGTTTGCCTGAAGATTATTATTAATGAGAAGTGACTAAAACATCAAATGTTTTACTTATTTCCCCAACAAGATGATTCTTAATATGAACTTCCATTCTGTGTTTTTCCTTTGCTGCCCTGTTTTTTGTTTTTTGTTTTTGTTTTTTTAAGGTTTGTGGATTAAAATAATTCTGAAAATTGGCCTTGCTAAGATGTTTTCACATTTGTGGAAATGCCCTGTGAAATTAATTGCCATAAGGAAATACAAAATGTATTAAACCACTATTTAGTTTGTATGATTCCATCAGATGAAGCTAAGGATGGCTGGGTTACGTTAGTGCTTGGATAGTAGACTTTCAAGCAACACAGGTATTATAGTAAGTAGTAACATTGATTCAGTAGGTGGCACCTTCCCTTCTGAGTGCTATGCTGGCTGTAGGGATGTTAAATATCGATTAATTGAATAGTTGAGTAACCTCATGAATTCTTATAGGTTAGTCGACTATTCTATAGTCCCTGGAGGCGGGGCCGGCAGCTGCTATATCAGAGGCAGCAATGCAGGGTGTTAGGCAGGAGCTGGTCCATGAGGGGCGCCAGTTTAAATACCAGCTCTCCTTGTGGACCAGCTTCCTGTTGCCCAGTGCTGCTGCCTCTGATAAAGAGGCAGCAGAACAGGGTGGCAGCAGCCCCTGTCTAAGGTGGTCTGAGCTCTGGACCCAGCATGAGCTGGAACTGAGCCAGACTGCCTGCCTGGCTCCTAATACATTTTAAATGCAGAGCCGCAGAAAGAGTGAGTTCTGGACCCAGGGCGAGACAGAACTGAGCTGGGCTGCTGGCCAGCCTGCTAAAAAATGTACTATCAAGATGGTGGGAGAGAAATGAGTGTTGTCTGTTGCATTAACCTATAAGTTTTTGCTTATCAGTTAATTGATTACTCAACTATACTATTACATCCCTAGCTGGCTGGAGGTGGCCTCTTTCAAATGACATGAAAAATGTATGTTCTTAATATTAGACATTTTTCAGATTAATAAGGGAAATTTCAAAAGACATAAATGGTAATTAGGTGCCCAGCTCCCACTGATTTTCAAATGACATTAGGAGTCCAACTGATCTTTGTGCCTTTAGAAATGTCTGCGAGTGCCACATGTTATTCTACAGATTTGCAAAGTATGATTCCTGCTGCCATTATTTCAAATGCAATAGAAAAGTACAAAAAATCAGTATTGACATCAGACTGCAAATACAGTATTATTATTATTGAGCAAATACCCTTTGGAACCTCAGAAGTAGTTGCATTTCAGTGGTAGATAAATGGATCCCCATGTATAGTCTCTGATCCTTCCTCCTGAAAACCTCTGTAGAGTTCCATTGACTTCAGTGGGAGGAGACTCTGCATGAATTTAAGCAATCATAGTGAAGATATGATTGCGTGATCAGGATGATAACCTGGTTGTCAGGGTTGAAATGTATATTAAATGGTAATGGACTTATAAATACTGGCCACAGTTTGCTATGTAACTCCCTTGCTGCTACGTTAGGTCATACGTTTTGGAAGTACCCCTGTAACAACTCTCTTTTCAAAAGAGCAACCTACCACAAGATTTAAAACATGAGCAGTTGAAACAGATGGAACAGATGGAATCTGTTTTGAAGGCAATAATGCATGTGCACATCCAGAGCCTGATCAAAAGCTGATAAAAGACAATGGATCCTGTGAAGATACCGTTCCAAGTAATCCAAGCTACAGAACATCTTACTGAACCAAATAAAAAAAAATCACTTTAAAGAAAAACAATAACAGCACCAACCATGGCAGAGCATTTCATTTCATTGGTGGTATTTTTGGTATCTGAACAACCAGAATCATCCCTTGAAGTGGACTAAATGTATTTGTGCCATACAGCCTACATTTGCTCAGAGTGTAAATATCTGAGGAAAGTAGTAAGTGCCCAATCCTGATTCCACTTACATTACCAGTAGTTGTGACATTAGCTTAATTAGAAATTAGAAATAAGAAATTAGCATAATTAGAAATAAGATCTGGCTCTATCATTTTACCAAAGTGCAGGTGACATGAAGGCACAGCAAATGCCTTTGTTTGGGAAACCAAGGTTTGACAACAATGTTTTGGAATAGAATGTCTAGACTGATCTCTTAGGTGGGGGGATGTCTCACTGAAGATCCATCTGCCATTGAAGACTTTGTGCAGATCATAGGCTGATATAAATGGTCATAACTCCATAGAAATCAATGGTGTTATGACAGTTTACACCAGCTGAGGATGTTACCTCTACTCACTGCCCCCCTCTACTCAACGACAAGTTGAGTTGCAATTTTTGCATGTTACAAAGTATTGAGCCTATTTGGGGCTTTAGTTTCACTCTATCCAAATTAACTCTAAATAAGTTCCTCGTTAGCTATAAAATTATTAATTACACAACACTGAGTACAAAATAACAAATGCAGGTAAGCACTGAAATAAGCCTACTAGAACATAAAGAACCAACTGGAAAAAAAATGACCCTGAAGCTGCAAAAATGTAAGTGAGCAGAGATTAGGTTATCGTAATTTTAGCCAACCACATTCAATGCATCTGACTTCATTCTAGATAGATATTGTAACACATGAAATGATACAGAATAAGACAAGCACATGATTCTGATCCAGTACTAAAATGTCTGGTCTGAGTTATAAATGCCAAGCTAAAAAAATTCTTCTCTGTTTAATGTAGCAAAGAAAAACAAATGTAGGGGGGAGTTTAATGGTTGTCTATATATAAAATCTTAAGTGATATATGCATATCTGTCAAGTTACTATTTTCAGTTCAGCTCTGAAGATAGGAGAGGAGGGCATTAATGGAACTTAAGTATCCACAAATTCAGAACAGATGTCAGGAAGCACTTTTTCATACAGAAAGCAGCAAATATGTGGATTGATCTCCCAGACAAGTTTGTTAAGACAAAAAACAGTGTGGATTACTCAGGACACAAGCAATTTAATACTATCCTGGGGGGAAATGGAGCACCAAAAAGGATTGCGCCATGATTTTTCAAAAATCCCATATGTGCCTGAAGTTATCCTTCTAGAAATGTATTGCAACCAGTTTATTTAAAAAATTCTCTGTTATCTCTTCACAAATAGAGCACATTTCGGCTGCGGCTCCCTTGATTTTAAATACAATACAACTTAACCTGGTTCAGATTTTAGCAAGCCTACATAGCAGGGCTGGCCAAATTGTGTCTCATGAGCCACATGTAGCTCTTTGACCATTAAATTGCATCTCACTAGACTTCTCCACCTCTCCATTCTCCAGTTACCAGACTGGGGGTGGGGAGAGCTCAGCACATCTGCCTTGCAGAGAGGTGGTGAATTAGGAGCTTCTTCCCAATGGGGAGGAGGGTCTCAGAGCTTCAGCTCTGCAGGGGGCACTAGTCAGGGCCAGGGGATTCAGCAGGAATGGGGCTGAAGCCCTAGGCCTTGGCTCCTGGCAGGTGTGCTCCAGCTCTCCATTTTTTGCAAATTATCATATGCAGCTCGGAAGGTCAGTGAATTTGGCCACTCACCCCACTGTAGAGTAAATTATAACCTTCTGAAGGTCTATTTAAATGAGTCTGCACAAGTGACCCACAAGGCACAGCGGGGCTGGCAAATCACCTGGAAACAAGAATGCCACTCTTGTGTACAGTAACACTCCTCCAGGGCAGCAGTGCACATCAGTTACCTACCCAGCAAGATGTAGGACTGGTTTATAAGAAAGAAGGTGTGTCAAAGGAAGATCAGCTTGCATTACACGCTCTTGCTGATAGGTGCACATTTGCACAAAAGTCCATGCTGTGTGGGCATTAGGCAAGAAAAGCTCAACGCTGCCTCATGCATTTTTAACTCATGCAATAGAGGATGTGTCCTTTAGAGCTTGTATTATTATTGGTATTGTTCTGCAGCAGGTGTGCTTGCTGCATATCATCTACTTGCACATCACTCAGGACATGCTGATTTTCCCAATTCTGCTCTTATTGTTCATTTGTGCTTGTCCCCGTCGCTCAGCATTTTCCTTACTACCAAGCAAGGAGGCTCTGCTGAAAACCCTTTGCTACCTTAGAAATCACTTTCCTGCTGTTTCATAATCTTATTTGCTCAGGTGAGCTATTCTGTGCGCAAAAGGCTGATTTTGATAGTTTTTAATTGGATAATTTTTTACATGATGGACAAAATGTCTAGCTTTTTGGAGAATTACTAGAAACAACACACCTGTAAAGATCAATTAAAAGCCATATCTATTTTGTATGTTTAAAAAAAGGCACATATTGAATCGGGGCTGCTATTTTCATATTTTTAGTTACTTGCATGAGATTTGGGGAGGGGGAACAGGGGATGTTGAGGGAAAGAATTAGCTGTATGAAGAATTGTCTGATACCAATATCTATTTTGTATCTTAAAGCCAGCTCTATCAAATTTCTTTTATTCTTAACTGTCTGAAACAGAGCCTCATGTTCAGTTCTTTTCCAAAGAATCTATTCTGCTGTTTTACTGTACAAATCCTATTTAATTGGGATAATTAGATTATTGTAATGCCTCTGTGTATATATGCTTAACTTACAAGTGATTCCAGATGGCTGTCTGTTAAGATGTACATAGTGAATTAGTTTCCTGCAGATGCAGAAGCTACACAGTAGTGCCCCAAAACTTTATTTTGGATTAAGTTCCCTTTTTTTTCTCTTCAGTGTTGTATTGATGTGAGCATTTCTTCTCTCTGGCAGAGAGGTAGGAATATTTGTGTGCCCCAGCGAAGCTAGAAGTGTTTTATACAATGTTCATTCTGGGACAACATTTTCTTTCCATCTCATTTCCCCTTCAAACTTTTCACTTTTGCATATATGTGGGATAGTACAGAGCTGCAGATATTTGAAAGGCTTTATGTAGTAGCTCTGATTGGACACCCCTGTACCTTTTGGAGACTGAGAAGGTGTTTTCCAATTTCCAATACTTTTGTCTTATAAGTGGGAGCCTTGAAATAACCATGGACACAAGAGAGGTGTGTTGGGTCCTGATTCACTTAAGCATACATTTAAATCTTACTGAAATCAATGGGAATTAAGTATTTGCATAAAGTTAAGCTCATGCTCTAGTGCTTTGATGAATCAGGGTCCTACAAGCCATCTTTCAGGCCTACACCTGAACTCTCTTGGAAAACCAAGCCTATGTCCTTCATTAAAAGTCGGAGGATTTGTGTTTTTGATATAGTTCCAAATTCTTTTTCATTTTTGGTTCTTTGCCAATTACACATTATGTTTCAAAGAAACAAATATATAAGTGCAGATGGTTTTATAGCTTCTCAAATACTTTATTGTAGTAGATTAGTTTATTTTAATTGTACAGGGATTCAGTTGTGCATGACTTCTTTTTTTCTCCAGGAAGCCATCTACACATCTCAGTGGAGTGAGGATTAAATAGAAGTTCTGGGATTTCGTATTAATGACCTAAAATCTCTGTTCAGATTAACTTCCTGATTTGTAGCAGGCCACTTTGCCATAGTCAAAGCCAGACCAAACAAACCTTTTGGTTTATTTTTCCTTTCCTTTACAGAAATGTTAAATCTATAATGTAAGTCTACCGACTCCTTCTGAGACAGGCCATCAAAAAAATTATAAAAAGTAAACATTGTGAATCCCACTTGACAGTCTCTCATTTGCTCTTGTCATTTTTGTCAAAGGCCACATTTTTCTACTAGTTTTTTTCAGGGTTATTTATTTAAAAAAACGTTATTCTTCCTTTGACCCTTTCCTCCCTTTTTATATGTTTATGCTGCTGTCTAAAAGGAACTGGAGGAAGGCCTTGTGTTCTGCCCCTGATCCCTAGGGAGGTTATGTTCTGTTTTCAGATAAAGACTTGATAAACCTTTAATGACCCAGGAAAGACGGGGTGGGTGGGTGGGTTTGTTTTTGTTTGTTTTGGGGGTGGGAGCAAGAGAAACAGATGGAAATAGGAAAACAGAATATAAGATGTAGTGTGAATTAAAATAAAATCAGCACAAAGAACACAATGCAGGGGAAAGAAAGCTGTAAAAATAATAAAATGAACAAAGATTTCTGATTGGGTATTATTTCCTGCTGTACTGCAGAATAGCAATCAAAAAGCTCACCAAAGAGAGAGTGTGCAGTGTGCATAAAACAGGGTAATACAGGTTGGACCTCCCTGGTCTGGCACCCTCAGCACCTGAACGATCCCAAATGAGGGATTTTGCTGGCCCATGGGAGGTTATTTCTGCCCCTCACCTCTGCCATTGGCACCCCAGCCATGGTCTGGTTGCCAGCATCCTGGCCAGCTCCCCCCTTGCCACCAGCCCCTCTGCTCACAGGGCTCCCGGCCCCAGGTGACAGCCCTGCTGCCTCCCGGTCCCCCAGGCAGTTGCGCTGCCGTGGCTAGGGTTCAGTTGTGCCAACAGGCAGCCACCCCATGACTGGGCCTCAGCCCCGCTGAGCAGCCCTGCTACTTCCCAGCCCCTCCAAGCAGCTCTGCCAGGCGGCAGTGGAACTCCCCACTCCCAGCCCCACCGCTGGGCAACTCCGTTGTCAGGCTCCTGGCTCTGTGGGGCAGTACCACTGTCTCCCAGTCTCTCTGGGCAGCTGCACAACCGGGTGGCAGTGCTGCTCCTGGGCTCCTGTCCCGCTACTGGGAAGCCCCACTGCCTCCCAGCCCCACCGGGCAGTGTCGCCACTGGGCAGCAGTCCCGCTGCCAGGCTCCCAGTTTTGCAATCGCAGGGCAGCCTCGCTACTGGGCTCCAGCCCCGTCCTCCACTGGGACACTCTGGTCCTGGAACATATGTGGTTCTGCCGGATCATGGATGTTGCTGGACCAAAGAGTCCCAGTTCAGAAGAGGTTCAACCTGTAGCCCAAAGAGCAGATATGTAGCGGTGAGCCTGAGTAGTTGCCTACCCCCAGCACTGTGTACATACACACACACGTGCCATCTTAACCAGGAACACGAATTCAGGGGGTAGGAACTAGGAGACAAAACAGGTGTGGGGGGAGGAAGGCAACACACACGCCAGTCATCACCTTGTGTTGGCTCTGCCACTGTTTGAGGTGGCCATGAAGAATAGTGGAGCAGAATGGTTCTGGGTGCATGTCTGGCTTCAGCACCATCCTGCACTTCAGGATGATGTGGATCAGACCAGGTGGATGTGAGGAAATGCTGGATGCATCCTCCCCGCTTGCTGTAAGAGGAAGCACCATGTGCCCTTGGCTGGTGTGTACTGCTGAGTCTGGAGAGGGAGAAATGCTCCCAGGGAGGGGAGTTGTGATAGTTGTTTCCGCTTCCTGGCACTTGTTGGAGCCACATGGAAAGATCCAACTTTGCTGTTTGTGCCTGGATGAGGAGGCTCCTGATTCTCTCTTTCCCCCCTACCATCCTTGTTAGAGCACCTGAGCACCACAGAGCATTAGATTAGCTTCATTAAATTACATATACAAGATCAAAGTAACCTTAAATATAATAGTTCTAGAAATTTGTAGGTAGATCATCACATTCTCTGTCTGTCTGTTTCTCTCTCTCTCTGGAGTGTGTATTTATACATACATAACCACTGGAATTCTTTTTTATAGTGAAGTCATTTTTTTTCATTATGACTTCGCTCTCTGTAGTTTGCTGTCATGAACTATAACTCATTGTACTTACTACTATAATTCTTTTAAAGAGTTTGGATCTTCAATTTATCTGAACTATGAACAATTATGCTATAGAACATGGGTTCCCAAACTGGGGGGCGTGCCCCCCTGTGGGGGCGTGAAGAAATTCTGGGGGGGGGGGTGCGAGGTGACCCAGCCACACACACCCCTGTCAATCCCACCCCAAGTTTTGCTGCTATTTTTTTGGGAGGGGGGTGTGGGGGTTTCTCAAAAATCAAAAAGGGGGCGTGATGCGGGAAAAGTTTGGGAACCACTGCTATAGAACATGCTTACAGTTAAATTTCACAGACCAAGTAACTATCTGTCACGAATATACTGGATTCTTACTATTCTAATATCAACATTAATTTTAACTTGTGATTGTGTATTTTCAGGTCTTTTCTCCCAACTGAAAGAAAAACACAACTATAAACAGAAATATGCTGTATAAAAGAGCCTTACCTTTTGTCCTTTTTTGCTTTTAGAAATACAAATTGGTATTTCTTTTTCTTCATCCCGTTAAGCCTCCTGTTTCAAACCACAGTTTGGATTACCTCCTGCTTTCAGATGCACATGTTTGAATCCCACTGACTTCAGTAGAAGCTGTGCATATGCAATTATCTTCTCCTGGTGGATTTTGTCCATTATCTCTGTTCTGTGCAGCAATATAGGGATAGTGGTTTTAGCTGTTCTGCGTTCTCATGAATTTCTGAAAACAGAAAGTAGTTGGTTTTCAGCTTTCTGTAGGGCACGATATATCCCAAGTAATGTGTTACCTAGCTATGATATACTATATACCCTTAGGTGTCTTATATTTATTTGTTCATTGCTGACGCACATAAAGGAGCACTTCTTTAGCCTTTATTATTGTTGTGATGAAGAGTTCTTTTACTTTGGCGAAATTGCCTAAAGAAGGGGATTGGAAAAATAAACCAATCTGAATCAATCTCTTTTTAGTATACTAGGTTACCTGAGTAAAGAAAAGTTTAGGGGAAACGTTCTTAAGAGTAGCTACAATAGGCAATCTAGCACGCTGCTCAAAAGAGAGGTGTTTGAGGCATCTTACACTTCAGATTCTCAAGAAGAGATAACATCAGATCTAATGGGATCATGGTCTAGGTTTCCTGAATTCACTGGATAGAGGGATATATCTGGAAGATTATATTAGTTTTGTCTGTGTTCAGATTATTTTAGGTGATCTAGGACACCACATCCATTTTGCTTACATTTATCACATGTAGTCTTCTGGAGTTGTGTGCAGGTAACCAGCGCAGAATTTGTCCCACTATATTCCTATAGGCACTACATTACTTGGAAATAGAAATAATTGTGGTGCCTTCAGTGTCATTGTGATGATAAGTTTTGGCTTTTTAATTGTGAATGAAGAATACATTTTTCCTTTGTGTATTGCTCCCGTCAGTGTTAATGGAAGTCATGTTGTGTAAATTAAGAAAGAAAGAATATTTTTTTCTTGGATATTTAAACAAGTATAAAAGCAGGATAGAAACTGGTACACACGCTTTTATGCTCAAATGACACCATATGTAGCATCTTAAAAAAAGAAGGCTCCTACTCTAAAGACAATAGAGTCAAATGGCACTTTTAACTAAAAGCTTTCCAACTTTGATTATAACAGTTTATATTAGTAACATTTCACAATTGAGTTCTTCCCATGTTAAATTTCAGATAATTGTGTTGAGCACAACCAAGATGTTTCTTTTCTGGAAGAGAAATTTTTAAACACCAGTAATTTGAACCTGAAGATTCAAATTAGACAATCCCTTCTTTCAATGTGCCTCCATGGATTTTTAACTGTCATTAATTTATTATCGTTATAAAATTAATTTTCTTTAAGAGCTGGTTAAACAGAAAATAAATTTGGTTTAGCCTCATTTAAAAAGTAAAAATGGCCAGTGATTATAGTTGCTGCATGTATGCTATTATTGTAAGGTCACATGAAAGCCATTAACAGCAGAATTGTGTGAAACATGGAGGACTTGCTTCTTGACGATTTGTGTGACATTTTCCTTTGTTTTTAGTACTCATGGGTTCAGCTCCTGCTTTTTTGCTTGTGCTACATTTTTTTTAAGGTTTTGGGTTAGAATGAATCTAAAACTCAGATGAAGGCCTGCCTAAAGTTGGTAAGTGAAAGCCACATGAAACTCTGACTTGTGAATGGTCTCAACAGGAATCCATCAATCAGAACAAATTCAATGAGGATTGCAAACTTTAAGGGTTTTTACAGTGAGGTTTGGGCTTTATTACCAAATATAAAAGCATCTTCATATTGCATAGTGTGGGGACTGAGTGAGAAATCATGCTCATTTCCTGGTACCGGGCATAAACTCAGAGGGTTACAAAATTTTACTCCAACTGAAAGTGGCCTTTGAATTTTGCAGGGCTGACCCCATAAATGGTTCTGCAAGGTAATACTAGATTCTACAATCTGCAAAATGTTTTGTGCTCCACTAGATTTAATGTCATTCTAATGAACTGTTCTGGCTGAACACAGACTGTCAGCAGTAGAGTGACATAATGATTTGAAATTGGTTTCTATGGGCATAAAGACTTCATTGTTAAATGAGCAGATATGCTGTGCTGGGGGTTGTACATAGGACTGTTGGTTGCTGTGCTTTCCTCAGATTGAAAAAAAACTACACACATTTTAAAACAGATTGTTGTTGGAAAAGAAATCATTGTTAATCTTACTTTTTAAGATACTAGAAGGCTGCTTTGTGGAAAGGCCTAATTGGTAAGTGCAAATTCCTAGGCTTTTTATCAGCAAAACACCAGCATCACCCTAAATCCAATAGCTGGGGAGAAAAGAATCTTAACATGATTTCTTTATTTCTTTTTTCTTCATGTAAGCTCAAGGGTACAGATTACTTTTCCAGCAGGAAGGTTCTGCCGTCAACACCTATACCTTTTCTCTATCTGAAAACTGCTTTGGTTTTGGTGATTTGGGGGAGGATCTCCTCATTGACCCTTTTCTTTCCTGCCCTATTCTTATTCACTCTGTATAGACACTGGAGACCTAACACAGGCTGCCTTCATGGAGCAGGAATCCTTTTATCACTGGGGGGGTGGGGAAGAATTTGTCATCTTTATAAAGGGCATCACATGGGATCAAAGGGACAGGAATGATGTGTTTCACACTGTTGTTGCCTGGAACAATCATTTAGGGCATGTTATAACCCATGTCACATTTGAATCCTGGTTTCCAGAGATGAATAGCTTAGAGCTCTCCACCACCCACTCCTTGTAATTCTTTTTTTAAAAGTGGCTGGGTCTTACTGTACACTTATACTCACAGCTTTACCAACGAGTTTTTATTATGATTGGTAAGACCAAAGAGAGATCCTCAGCTTTGTGAAGACCAGTGGTGACAGTAAGGCCCACTGTCAGAACTTCTGGGCCTTGGGGCAGAATAGATAATGCCTCCCCCTCCCTCCCCATGATCAGTCCACCTGATGTTTGGGTTGTGCGCTGGTGGAATGTTCCCTCTTATTTTTGTCATGTATGAAAGCAATACATTTTATGTGAACTGAAGTATGTGTATATGTGCACCACCAGTAGAAACAAAAACCCTAGATATCTATTATATATTTGAGGAAAATTTTGTGTGTCTGTCTGTCTGTGCATCTGTTTGTTCAAAGACTCCTCCTAAATGGTAAGAGGTAGGACCAGCAAATTTATTGTTCAGCTTCCTCCTATCATAACTTAAGAAAGGACAATGAGACGAGCATGAAATGTGTTTGTTTCTGGTTGAATGGAAAGGAAGGGTTATGATAACATGGACAGTTATACTCCTGAATGACAACGGTGGAGGGGAGAAAGCGTGGGGGATGGTTATACATGCAACAAGGGGGCAGCAAGGGCCCCAGCCTTGGGGAGCAGCAGCGGGCCAGGCAACATGGCCTATGCCATCTTGGCCTGACCCCCCGGAACAGTAGCCAGCCACCCTCATCCCGCCCCCCCCCCCCAAGCCCACACACACCTCCCAATCCTGTGCCCTGACCCTAACCCCTTGCTCTGAGTCCCAGCTAGCATCCGGAAACCTGTGGCAGCCCTGGCTAACCATCAGCAGCCAGGAGACGGCAGCAGCAGGGTCGGGAGTTTGCAGCAACCTGGGCTGGGCGCGTGCAGCAGCGGGACTGGGAGCCCATGACAGCCCATAGCAGTGGGGCAGGAAGCCAGTGGCAGCGGGGCTGGCATCTGGCAGCCCCATCTGCTGCTTGCAGCTTGCAGCATGCAGCAGCAGGGCCAGGAGCCTGTGGTAGCCCTGGACAGGGCTAGCAGTATGGGAGCAACTCCACAGCTGAGCCAGAGACAGGGGGCATGACTGGCCAGAAGCTGAGCTGGCAGAGGGAAGGGCTGGTGGGCCAGTGGCAGGGGACCTCCCCTCATCTGGCAAATTCTCTAGTTCGGGACCAGTCAGGTCCTGAGAGTGCCAGTCCAGGCAGTCCAACCTGTAGTTATCTTATAGCATGCTATCTTATAGCATGGTAAGCTGTAGCATTTGGACTGTTACAGAGTTATGCTGTAGATATTTTTAATGAACATGAACATGATTCTATAACAACCTATTGGGGACTCTTACACAACGTGGACAATATTCTGGTTACGGCATGAGGCTGAAGATTGAGGGATTTGAAATGCTCAGACAGTGCGCGTAACTTCCAGTGGGACTGTCTTACCACTTTCATGAAAGGGAATCCAACGAGTACTCTAAAGAAAACATGAGTAATGGCATTGTTGGAAAGTATTGGCAGACAAAGAATACTGCAGATGCCTGAAGCTATAAATACACACCCAGCGTTTTCAGTAAGTGCAGCTTGTACGGTTTGTTATCAAAAGCCCGAGCTGTACATTTAGCCTTCTCAGTGTTTATTTGTACTCTTATATTGTAACACAAGATTTTAATAATAATTGTATATATGTTTTACTAATTTTATTCTAAAGGGCTGCTTCCCTCATTCTCTTGTAGGGTGGCACAAAAATGTACAAGTAGAGTGAAGTTAAAACATCATCTAATAAATGTTAATACACTGAAAACAAATAATATTTTTTAAAATAACATAATCATAATCTTGTGCCTCAAACCATCCTTTGTTTCTTTTGTCACATTTGCATTTTTTGAAAAGCTTGGGGAAGGGGGGAGAGACACATTTAGAACATACAAAGCTTAATGCCAAGATTTTCTTAGAACTTTCATTGTTAGATGCTGAGATTATGACATTGGAAATGACTGAGTTAATGGACATATTTCTTTTTTTACTCCCATTCTTATGTTGGCCATTTTTCAGTGGTACTACCTTGGTCTGTAGACTCCTAAAAATTCATAAAACAACAAGACCTGAGTAGGATCCTCTATGGTGTTGGAGAGAGTGGTCTTGGCAGCTTAGTACAGAACATGCTTCCTTTTGAGCCCACTAAGTGCTGGAGTGTGAGATTAAGGGCACTATGGTGTGGGAGATTATTGGGATGAAATGTAAAACATTAGAAATGGGGCCTGATTGCATATAATCATTAGTCCATCCATGGCATTCTTTTCAAAAGAAGCAGTTTCATCATTGCCCAATAATAACTATTATTATTTCCCTTTAATGTTTGGTTCACTTTCAACTGAATAATTATTCATTGCTTTTCTTGAACTGATAAGTAGCACTATTAATCAGCTATCACGCTCCATCCCATTTCAACAATGTGTGATTTTAGTCCTCAATCTTGCAAGCTGGTCTACACTAAGAGTCATAGAAGAAAATGGGACCACCCAAAAAGATGAGAAGTTCTGTAAAAATTTAAGGCTTTATGATGTATTTCACAGGATACAGTATTTTCAGTGACACTGAAATTTTCATTCAATTTGATTAGGTACTTTAACATAGATACTGTGTACAAATACCGTGTACGTAATATTACATCTCAACACAAAAGGACAAGTCAGAGATCTATAATCCCTTATGTAGACGCTGTTTTGTAACAGGAAGATTGCAATAATATCTAGGTTTTTATAGTGGGAATAAAGTAAAGCTGAAAAGACTCATAGCTCAATGTAAGTCTGATCTTAATGTAACTTATGATCTGCAACAGACAATGAAAGCTGTCTCTGGAATTACCATTCAGAGTTTGCTTAAACCCTATTTCTTTTCTAATGTCATTTTCCTCTCTTCTGGAATGATCAGATTTATCATATAACAGATTTGTTCATTTAAACCATTGCTTCATAAAAGTTGGATCCAGGACAGTTCTAAGTTCATCCCCAGTGCACAATAAATATATGTTTGCTTCATCAAATTAGCTGTACAATATTTTATAGTGATGGGAATAGGCAGAACATTATAGGAATATAATTTCAGTAGGCTTCTATATATGCATCCTCAAAATTTCTTGGGGCGCATATGCACTCATGCAAACTCCCAGAATTTCTGTGCTCACATCCAATAATTTTATGTGAAAAGGCTGATCTACAAATTAAAAAGAATAAGCTTAGAAATTGTCTGCATCTATTTTTGTAAGTCCCATGTAAAGGTGACTGTTGAGGGTATGTCTACACTGCACGGCTATTTCAGGATACCAAAATAGCTACCCTGCATCTACACAAGCCTCCCATTATTTTTAAACAACAGGTGCACTATTTTACCAGCCCAGTAAACCTCTTTGCACGAGGGATAAAGGATGGCTCGAAATAGTGCATTACTTTGAAATTTGGTGCAGTGTAGATGCGCCAAATTTCAAATAAGCTATTTCGAAATAGATTCAAAATGAGATACGCATATTGTGTATCTTATTTCGAGTTTAGGGTGCTGAGTAGTAACTGTAGAAACCAATGATGGAGAACTTGTGCTTGGCAGTGCAGTCTGGAGAAGCACCATAGGTTTCAAAGGTCTCATCTAACTCCAGATGAAAGATGATAGCAGTATCTTCACCTGTCCTCATGAGCAAGTTGACCTGTAAACGAAATAGGAAGGGCAAAAAGAACTTCTACACATGTGCTACGAAAGCTGAAGGAGAGAATTAGAGTGGAACAGACTGAGAAGCCTTCCTTGCATTATTGGATGGGAAGATAAGAAAAGCTGCCTTTGTTGAGGAGCAAATTCCTACATCAAAGTTCCAAGTGGAACAGAACAGATGAAGGGATCTGCTCCAACCAGCTTAGAATGGAGGTGGGTTTTTTTGACTACGGTGTAGCTGCAGGTTCAGTAGGTGCATACATAGTAAGTGAGAATTTTGCGCCAACTCTTGCAAGTATAGAAATAATAGGTTTTACCTAAAGGTATCAAGCTGGGCATTCTTTGGCTTGAGGTCAGCAAAGCACTTAAGCACACGGCTAACTTTGAATGAGTACATAGTTGTATTGAAATCACTGGGGCCGCTTGCCTTGTTTAAAGCATGACGTGCATTTAAGTACATTGCTGAAACAGGGCTTCTCATTTTTGTTACCTAGTTGACAGAAATCCCATAGCAATAATTTTAAGAGACTAAACTAATGTAACCACGTCAGTGCTGCTGAATGCATCGCATAGGTAGGTGCAAATGCACTTCCAGTGTTGTCCAACCTATCTGGTACATCAGCAGTTTGGAATAATAGAAATGTAGGGCTCAAGAGGTCATCAAACCCAATGTCCTGCACTGAGGCAGGATCAAATAAACGTTGGAGAATGTTGACATGCTAGGTGGACAACATGGTGACTGTAACAAAGCCCAGCAAAAGTGATTAATTTAGAAATGATACCAACCATATTATTTAGTCAGTGCTTCAATCCTTGTGTTTGGTTCCTTTTCTGTAGCCCCGACTCCTCCCTTAAAGCTTGCATTTGAAACATAGTCACCTGACTATAAGGAAAATAAAATATGCCCCAATTTCTTGAGGTAAATATTGATCCAAGGTAAAAGTGTAAGAGTGGTGTCAAAGGGTGCTCTGCTCACCGCCGGGGTGGCTCTTTCCGGCATCATCTGGGGATTAGCTATGCAAGTGCAGTGTCTATCCTGTAGTTGCTCATGCCATCACTCTCCCCATGTTGCTCTTTTGGGGACTCAGCTGTTCCTGCTTCATGGCTTAGACTTTCAGCCAGGTCACAGTAGTCCTTCCTTCCTGGGCTATCAAAGTCTCTCAGAACCCACTGTCAAGGCAGTCATTCCTCTCATTGCCTGTTAACCAGTGCCACTGCCCAGTGGCTGGCAGGGGAACCAAGGCCTGCCCTCTACACTGGGTTCCAGCCCAAAGACCCTACAAGAGGGCAAGGTCTGCACAGTACCAAACCTTGCTGCTGTATCCCTGGGCCACTTCCTGCCTTATCTTCTCTCACTCTGAGCCTCTCTCTCTGCAGCCCCTTTCTCCTCTCTTATCCAGCTGAGCTTCCTCTTTAATTATTGCTCTATGGCTTCTCCTCTGGGGCAGTTTATGGGCCCACCTTAACCCCTTCAGGCTTTGTATGGGGTGACATCCTCTTACAGGCAGATATGCACATAGGGGAGTCCCCCATGCACAGATTGTTGTTGTTGTTTGTATTACAAAATCTCTTTGAGGCCAATATCATGCTAGGGGGCACCTTGGTGCCAAGTGCTATGCGAACACATACAATGACGTAGTTCCCACCCTGGAGTTTATAATCTGGGAGACTGAGCAGAAGGGGAAACAGAACCAAAGAGAGGAGCCTTAGTTCAATACTCAGTTTGGTCCATCAGACCAGGCTCCCTTCCCTTCCCCATGTCAAGTGGGGGTAGGGGAGGCTTAGTCATCTTGTTGGCACTGACCTCCCTCCCCTTGAGTTTGATGGAGACTCTCTGTGAGGTCCAAGGTGGGACGGACCAGAGACTAGATGGGCCAGAGGAATGCATTTCATCTCCCCACCATCTGTGTAGGGCTTACTTTGAAAGGGACTATATCCTTAAGCTGTGTTGCATTTCCTTTTCTGCTTAACCCCAGGAGGGGCCCCTGGGAAGTCACACCTGGAACTATGTCACCAAGGAGCCTGGATGGGGGCCAGGTTGCACCTTTTTCTAAATGGAGTAAATCCTGTTCCCTGATGGAGTAGTGGGGGAAGCTTCCACAAGAAGATCCTCCCAGGGATTTTTCTCAAGGAGTGTCCCATCTTCCTTAGATCTCTACTCCGGAGGAAGCAGTTTGACACCAAAGCTTTTAAAGGTAAATCTTTCCAGATAGTAAACAGACTGTGTCAGCAAAAGCACAAAGCCTTTTAATCATTGCCATTCTCTTCACAATAAAAATGAAGGCAGTGGGATGAGAATATGGAAGAGTGGAGTTGGATGATATCAGTGAAAACAAAATAACATTTCATCTCTGAAAGTGGTTTGTAAATTTGAAGCCCCAGGTTGTGGATCTCATGGTGAACAGGCTATATCTGGTAGGTATTATGAGGAAGGGTGATAGAACATATTGTTTATGTGGTTAATATTGTTGTGCTATTTAACTCCCACCTGTTTCAAAGTCTTTCTATACTATGCCAATGGAAGAGATTTAGATAATGAGACCTCTTTGCTGTTATCTGTGGGGGGCTGAAAACCGGATTTGTGGAGCTTAATGTATGAATCTCTCTAGTGCCTGAAAGAACTCAAGATTGATAGCTCATAGGTTGAAGAAGACTCATATATATGGTATTTAAAACTAGCCGCGGGAGTGGGGAGGGGAGAAGCAACCCTGTGTAAGGTTGGGTTACAACTGCAAAATAGTGATGAATGTATTTGGAAGTCAGACATAATACTTCAGTCAACAAGGGGAGTACAGCATACTTGCCTATGATGGGAAATTGAAAATCCTGGCATTTTCCCTTTGGCTGCTTACTGGAGTTTTCCTCCTATCTCCTCTCCAATTTTTCTCTCCCATTAAAAATACAATTAATCATTTTATACTTTAATCTCTCAAATCAGGAAAATAATCTGTTGCTGATATTCAGTGAGTTCTGAGATAAGTGAAGGTGAAAGTTCAAAAAAGTATTTTCTCTGTGGTCTATCATGGCAGGGCTGATCTGCATTCCTCCTCAGATCCTTTTCAGGCCATGTTCATAGTTGTGCTCACTGTAGCAGTGGTAATTATGATGCTGATGTTCTAGCAACAAAAGTCCTGAGATTTTAGAGCATGGGAAATCTCCCCAAAGTCTGGGTCTCAGGCTAAAGTCCTGAGATAATACAGGTCTGATGTACACCTGGGTTGTTTTTTCTATAGAAAATTCCGTGTGTACTAATAGCTAATTCCCTTGAGGGTGGAAAACTTCCATGGAACCATTTTCCCACTTCTTTCCAAAGTACTTTCTGGGAGTGTGTAAGATCTGTTTGACTTTGTAAATGAAGCATGTTTTCTCATGGGGATTATATCAAAATAAATAGGTCTGTAATCCTAAAAGGATACCAGAATTCACTGTGGAATGTGTACCTAATTAAGCCTTAGGAGGTCAGACCTGATACAAAGAAAGCAGAAGTGGATGCTCTCAATAAAAAGAAGTACAATTGATAAAAAAAAACATTGGATTAGGGGGGTTGTTTGTTTGTTTGTTTTCACTTTTTTGAAGAAAAAAAATCAACAAAACCCAAGACATTTTGAAAAAAAAAAAAAAGCATTTATGTAACTGTTTTGCCCAAGCATTTTAAACCTTTACAAACCTTGCATTAATTAAGTTTCCGATAGCCCTTTGTCAGAGTAAGTACTAGCATACACCTTGCTCAGCTGGACAAACTAAGTCACAGATAGGGCTAGTCTCTTACCCAAGATCACACTGGAGTTGGTGGGAGAGTTGGGGAAAATATAAAGGTCCAGGCCCCTAGTCACTGACTCTAATTACCTCAAGACTCCATTTTAGGTTGTTTCTTTGCCTCTGGACATTTTTGGGGGCATAGCCAGTTATCCGAGTTCAAGAGCTGACATAGAAAATGTTGATCTGTTATTACCTGTCTGTGATTAATTACTGGATACCTCCTCCATTACTGCACGCAGAAACCCGTATAGGTTTTGGTTACTCTGAAGAGTTCCTTCAGTTTTGCAACTTTCAAATGCCCCAAATGTACCAAATGTCTCTCTTGTGGGTACCCTTTGAGAGAACTGTAGGTGGACTTTGATTTATGTAGCAAGCAACTTTTTCCTTTTGTAAGCTGACATGTTCATGGTTTTCTTTTGGGGGGTTGTCAATATAGGTCAAGTGTGTGACCTTGCCAAATCAAACAAGACACTGTGGAGAAAAAAAGCCAAGCTTCCAGGTGGCAGAGAAATGTGAACAATACATTTTTTTTATTTCTTAGAGCACTCCAGGTTGTTACTGAGGGTTTCTTTTTCTAACAGTTCCAATGATTTCATATTAAACAACTCGTTTTATTGTTCCATGGGTGTTTTTTGCGCAGGGGTTTGTGTGTATTTAAATGCACTGAAGTAAAAAAATATCTTCTGATATGATATAACTTTCCTTTTAAGGTACTATCATAGGGCTCTGTAATCCCAAATGAGGCAGCAAAGAGTTTTGCTTGTGTGAGGAATGTAGGAATAGGCTCATGTCTTAGATGTTATAATGCTTAGTGGCTATGTGTGATGGTGTTTTCTGCTTTCAAAGAGTTCTGTGAACATTAACTAATCCTTCATGACACCTCTTTGAGGTAGGTAAGCACAGTATTAGCCTCATTTTATCAGACAGAAAACCTGCAGCAGAGAATTTAATAAGGCCACAGAAAAAGTCTCCGGTACAGCTAGGTTTAAAATGTAAGTTTCTGACTGTATTTCCTCATTCTTTTCCTTAGCAAATTTATTGTAGAATTAAGCATCACAACATGCAATGTATGAGGCTGCATTTATTTGAAGGCCATCCTAATACATTTTGGTTTCTAATAGCTGTTTGATGGAGCTGTAAAATGAATAAATAAGCAAATCTTTGCTGCTTTTACAGACATGGTCATGAATCCACACGTTATATCTAATTTAGCCTAATTTTAATTTTGTAAAATTCACTGAATTTCTTTTATTATCTTAAAAATTTAGTATGCTTAAAATGTCTATAGACTAATTTGGTTTGGAAAATTCCCTTTACAAATTATAATTTGATGAGGAGCATTTTCATAGGAAGTGACAAATAGCTGAAGTAATTGTAGGTCTGGATTATAGTGGAATAGGCCTTATTTTGCCTGTGATATCCTAGTAACTCCTTTGGGGACTTCTGAAATGTGTCAGTTTTTCTTTATTTTGTCAATCAAAATGTGTGTGTATGTAAAATTAACCTAGAAATTGTTCAGTATTGCTATACTGACTAGCATTTGCTATATGTACCAGGAATAAACAGTCCAGTAGAATGACTGTTAAGTATGAAGTATTTGGAGGGAAATGTTGACTGTGTAAAACAACTTTGGTATTATCTGTTGGGTAAAGTGAATTCTAATGGCACTTTTTGAGTGTTTCCTGGTAAATTCATTTCAAACACTAAGCTTCTGAAAAAAAAATCTCCATTCTGAGACATATGGATGTCTTTGGTTCAGAAATTGGTAGTACTATACATTTTTATAAAATGTTGTTGTTTTTTTCTTTTTATGCTTATTTTGTGACCCTAAAAATGGTACCACAAGTGTATTGTTTTTGAAAATGTAGTCACTGACAAATACCAGTATTTCAGCAGATGATACCATTATTTTCAGATACTGAAGTAAAATCAAGCAGCCTTTTGGGCATTTTAGCAAAGTAGGGTTTTTTCCCCCCAAACAATGTGAGGCGATAATAAACTCCAAGTAAAGAAAGTTAATGTGTATCATCAATTAAAAGTTTTAAAATATTTTTATTAATCTGTATTTACTCATGACAAATCTAGTCTTTGCTTTCTGTCATTTTAGCAAAAAGTTAGCAGGCTCTTATATAAGTGAAATTCTTACAAACTTTGCAAGCATAGCACTATCTGTACTTTGTATTTTTCATTCCTTTCAATCTGCCTACCATCCTTTCAAAACAATTATTAACATAGGGCACATCTACACAGCAGGACTAAATCAGAAATAAGCTATGCAACTTCAGCTACATCAATTGCGTAGCTTAAGTCGAAATAGCTTATTTCGGCTTTTGGTGCTGTCTACTCAGCAGGAAGTCTGAGTTAGAGCACTCTTCCTCTGACTTACCTTACTCTCCGTAAAATGAGGGTCACAGGAGTTGGAGTAAGAAGTCCTCCATCTTTTTCAAAGGGACATTGTTAAGGGCTCAAAAGCAAGCTATTCCGATGTGTCAGAAAGATAGAAAATACGGCAAAAGACCGCCTTGGCTTAACCATGAGATCTTGCATGATCTAAAAATAAAAAAGGAGTCATATAAAAAATGGAAAGTAGGACAAATTACAAAGGATGAATATAGGCAAACAGCACAGGAATGCAGGGGCAAGATTAGAAAGGCAAAGGCACAGAATGAGCTCAAACTAGCTACAGGAATGAAGGAAAACAAGAAGACTTTTTATAAATACATTAGAAGCAAGAGGAAGACCAAGGAGAGGGTAGGCCCACTGGTCAGTGAGGAGGGAGAAACAGTAACAGGAAACTTGGAAATGGCAGAGATGCTCAATGACTTTTTGTTTCGGTCTTCACCGAGAAGTCTGTAGGAATGCCTCACATAGTGAATGCTAGTGGGAAGGGGGTAGTTTTAGAAGGTAAAATAAAAAAGAACAAGTCAAAAATCACCTAGAAAAGTTAGATGCCTGCAAGTCACCAGGGCCTGATGAAATGCATCCTAGAATACTCAAGGAGCTGATAGAGGAGGTATCTGAGCCTCTAGCTATCATCTTTGGAAAATCATGGGAGACAGGAGAGATTCCAGAAGACTGGAAAAGGGCAAATATAGTGCCCATTTATAAAAGAAATAAGAACAACCCAGGAAACTACAGACCAGTTAGTTTAACTTCTGTGCCAGGGAAGATAATGGAGCAAGTAATTAAGGAAATCATCTGTAAACACTTGGAATGTGGCAAGGTGATAGGGAACAGCCAGCATGGATTTGTAAAGAACAAATCATGTCAAACCAATCTGATAGCTTTCTTTGATAGGATAACGAGTCTTGTGGATAAGGGAGAAGCGGTGGATGTGGTATACCTAGACTTTAGTAAGGCGTTTGATATGGTCTCGCATGATATTCTTATCAATAAACTAGGTAAATACAACTTAGATGGGGCTACTATAAGGTGGGTGCATAACTGGCTGGATAACCGTGCTCAGAGAGTAGTTATTAATGGTTCACAATCCTGCTGGAAAGGCATAACAAGTGGGGTTCCGCAGGGTCTGTTTTGGGACGGCTCTGTTCAATATCTTCATCAACGATTTAGATATTGGTATAGAAAATACGCTTATTAAGTTTGCAGATGATACCAAGCTGGGAGGGTTGCGACTAATCTGGAGGATAGGGTAATAATTCAAAATGACCTGGACAAATTAGAGAAATGGTCTGAGGTAAATAGGATGAAGTTTAATAAAGACAAATGCAAAGTGCTCCACTTAGGAAGGAACAATCAGTTTCATACATACAGAATGGGAAGCGACTGTCTGGGAAGGAGTACGGCAGAAAGGGATCTAGGGGTTATAGTGGACCACAAGTTGAATATGAGTCAGCAGTGTGATGCTGTTGCAAAGAAAGCAAACATGATTCTGGGATGCATTAATAGGTGTGTTGTGAACAAGACATGAGAAGTCATTCTTCCGCTCTACTCTGCGCTGGTTAGGCCTCAGTTGGAGTATTGTGTCCAGTTCTGGGCACCGCATTTCAAGAAAGATGTGGAGAAATTGGAGAGGGTCCAGAGAAGAGCAACGAGAATGATTAAAGGTCTAGAGAACATGACCTATGAGGGAAGACTGAAGGAACTGGGTTTGTTTAGTTTAGAAAAGAGAAGATTGAGGGGGGACATGATAGCAGTTTTCAGATATCTAAAAGGGTGTCATAAGGAGGAGGGAGAAAACTTGTTCATCTTGGCCTCTGAGGATAGAACAAGAAGCAATGGGCTTAAACTGCAGCAAGGGAGGTTTAGGTTGGACATTAGGAAAAAGTTCCTAACTGTCAGGGTAGTCAGACACTGGAATAAATTGCCCAGGGAGGTTGTGGAATCTCCATCTCTGGAGATATTTAAGAGTAGGTTAGATAAATGTCTATCAGGGATGGTCTAGACAGTATTTGGTCCTGCCATAAGGGCAGGGGACTGGACTCGATGACCTCTCGAGGTCCCTTCCAGTCCTAGTATTCTATGATTCTATGATCTTGACATCAATTCGACATTATGTGGAAATAACTGCTTGCAGTGTAGACGCAGACTATGTTATTTCGGAATAACGTCAGATATTCTGAAATAACACTGCTGTGTGGAAATTAGCCATACTGAAACATACTGCCTTTTTTCAGGTCAAAAAGTTTTTCTTGAACAATATATTTTGTCTATATTGTTGCATAGTCTTTTAGTTAACAAATGTTCAGAGTTGAATGCTCCAATATAACTAAACAAATAAGGCGTGCAGCTTTTCTAGGAGAGCATTGAATGGAATGTGAGGTTGCAGCTTTGAAACCTAGTTCTGGAGCTGTCTGGCAGGCTCTTTGTAGAGGGCCGTTTATCTTAGAAGGCTGGAATAGTTGCAGAAGGAAGCACCATCCACAAATTAAGAAAAGGTCAAAGTAGAACAGAGATGGGGTGGTGCAGTGTATGAAAGGTAATGGTAGAATGTACACATCAGATGTCCGAGCAAATGACACTTTAATACGACAGAGGGGGGCACTGTAGTACAGCAGTTAAAGCAAGCAGTTATGTATTTTTTCCCTTTGTGCAGTTAGAAAGCCAACAAATGACATATCAGCTTTTTTATGTTAATATATTTGTCATCTCAGTTGCTATCTGATTATTGAATACAAACGGCTTCATGGTCCAGAGATGATAAAACACTAACCAAGGTTTCTCAGGAAATGTGAATAATTACTGGAGTCAGAATTTATTTTTAAATTAATTCTTTGTTACATATATTGTTGGGCATGAACGCAGAACTTCTCAGAACTAAGGCCATGGCTCAGGAAGACATTATTTCTCAGGAAAGCACTAAAATATGTCCCTAACTTTAAGTACATACTTATGTTCCATTGAAGTCAATAATAGTTAAAAAGTTAAGTCAATAAATTCAAGTTGTTAAACTTTCCCTTAATTTTGAGGCCTTTAAAGCCACAATATATGTGCACTTGCACAAGAACTGTGCCTAAGAACTATACATTCTTCATGAAAAAACAGGTAGTTTACACACCATTTTTAGCACGTGCAATTTGCATATGTTCCGGGTAACATAGGGTTGCCAGGTGTCTGGTTTTGAACCGGATAGTCCAGTATTTGAGCTTTCTTTTCAGGAAACAAATTGAGAAAATATAATTGAGAAAATATAAATGTCTGGTATTTTCTAAATAAGATGTAATGTAGATTGTGATGTATATATTTTGTAGGCACAAAGTAGATGTCTAGTTTTTAAAGGTTGACCTAAGCCTTTTTATAGTATAGTGCATAATAATTAGTGTAAATGTATAGATATTGAAAAAATTACGTAAATATGGAAATATTGCATTTTATAGATGATTATTTCATATACTTTTAGGACAATAAACGTACTGGAAGAAGTAGACAAGTGAATGATTCTAAATTGCCAGGGTATGTTTCTAGGCAGCCTATATCTACCAGAAGATTAACTTCTGGAGTGGTCAAAAAATTATGTTGGGTTTTATGTCCACTTATACAGTAGAGAGTGAGCAATGTATAAAATTGTGGAATAATGTAGTGATCTTGTAGTTGTCAGCTCTTCAATAATATTAGATTTGAATAAAATGATTTAACTTCTGGAATGGTCAGAAAAATTGTATTAGGGCTTATGTCCACTATACTAGAGAATATAACAGAGGCTGAGTAATGTATAAAACACTTGAATATAGGAATAATCTTGCAGCTGTCAGCAATGCAATTACATTAGATTTGAATAAAATAATCCTGCAATTTTGCTTTCTTGCACTACAGTGGAAAAAGTGAGTTGTGTGTCTAGTGAACCAATAAAACCAAGCTGTGTTCCTCTATAGATCAGTATAATTTTATAGAATCATAGAAAACTTTAAAGCAAGCACTCTTTTTATGCGTATGTCACTCTCTGGAAAATTTAACACATTTTAACTGGGAATTGTGACTGGGTCAGTCCCTCTCCTGGGACCTTGACCCCTGTTCCATCTACTCTCTCACCCTTTGAGGGCTGCACCAGGACCCTCACTTGCAGAGTTTTTAGCCCTGGGCCTTCCTGGCCCTCAGCGTAAAGAATAGTGTATGGGGCTGAAGCCCTGGGCCAGTCACAGCTGAGCAGTGTAAGCCCTCTTCTAGCCCCCTGGGAATAGGGAGCCCTTCAACACTCCCTGCTGGAAGCCCTCACCTCCCCCTGCAGCCTTTAGCAGGGCTAGAGGTTCCTCCTGTTCACTTCTCTGAGTCTCCTTATCACCAGGTTGTTTACTCCTCCTCCACTCTCTCTCCCTTCTTCTGCCCTAGGGAAGGCTTTTAAAGAGGCCCTGTGGCAGCCTAATTCAGCTCACCTGGCCCTTAATTAGTTTGCAGCTTCCCTGTCTCAGCTGCCTCTTTTCCCTTTTAGCAGGCTTTTTACCCTTCCCTGTCACAGAATATACATACATTCTTTTTCTTATATGAAATTGTTTCTCAGTCACTTGGAAATATGAAATTACAACATAGTTTGTACTATAGCAATAATCTTAACATAGAATCCATAGATCCCTAAGTACTTTACAAAGGAGATCAATACCATTATTCCCATTTTACAGATGGGGAAGCTGAAGTATAGGGAGGTTACCTGATAAATCAGTGGCAGAACTAGACATTGAATTCATGTCTCCTGAGTCTTCCATACTATGCACCAGGCCTCACCATCTCCATGACTAATATAACATTAAGCAAGATACATAGGAAGTTTGTTTCAGACTGATATTTTGAGCTTTGAAGTCCATGTGAAAAATATTGCACAAAAAACAGAAATTAAAGGGACACTGCAAACTTTAGTAAATTCAGTTCATTTGAAAAATAAGTGAGTTAAAACTAGTTTAATGTACAACACCTACTTCTAATTCCCATACAAATTTTTGAGTTTTTACAATTACATTTTCCTGGTTTTCAAAAATGTTTTTCATTCCCCAACTGCTGCTTGAAAGATTCGCATAAAAAACAAGGGAAACATACTCTTTATAAAGTGCTGTGAAATGGGCAAAGTAAACAAACTGAAGAAAAATCCCCTATTTTCTTTTGAAGTATAAAATGAACTTCTAAAATCTGGGACTTTTTTGGTACAGCAACATCCAGGGTCCAGAGAGCCCCAGAGGCTGGCAGCGCTGCCCAGTGGCCAGGGCTGGTGCCCAGGAGCAGGGCCAAAGCAGGGCTGACAGCTGAGAGGGGAGTCTTGATCTCCCGTGATCCAGTAAACTCCCTGGTTCGGGACCGTTCAGGTCCAGAGGCTGCCAGACCGGGGAGATCCAACCTTTAGTGGATCATATTTAGTGGATCCAACCTTTAGTGGATAACTTTTAGTGTTGCTCTTAGTCTTTACTATAGTTGCTAAAGCACAAATGTAGATAGAAGTGTGATATTTTTAATGGAGCGTGTCCCTTTAAAATGGCAAGCCCAGAGGAGCCTGGAAAAAAATGGAGAGCCCTTTCCTCCCCTTTGCTGCAAAAAGTTGGCATCCATAATACAGGCTCTTGCTTTCCAGTATGCAGGTAGAGTCTGTAAGCTCTTCTCAGAGGGATGAGTTCCTTAGAGGTAGGGTCCACTCCTCTTGCTGAGCCCCTTGCTGTCTGGTGGACTGATTTAGGGGCAAGTGAGAAGATCATGGATCCTCTAGACAGGAGCCCCAGGAAGTTCATTTTCTCCAGTCCACTTGGAGACAATCTGACAGCTCCTGGAGTCTGTGGGGAAAAGGCTTCCAGCCATCATCACTCACGCAATGCACCTCTTAACATCACCCGAGGGCATCTGTGGCTATAAAAGCATTGATTAAGCCCTTTGACTTTTGCAGAGCTCTGGCTGTGCTGAGTAAAGGTGTTACATAAAGTTGTATGTGCCTCTGTCAGGCAGAAGGTGAGGGAGACAGAAACTGTCTTCACTTCAAACAACATGGTAGTTATTAACATTTTCCACCTGTTTAATATGCTTGCTCTGCTGGACAGAGACAATTAACAAGTCAGCAGCAGCCATGATAAAATCCACAGCAAAAAAAAATGCATCCATGCATGTCACTTGGTCCATAGACTGTCAAACTCAGGGGTCACAAAGAGGCTTCAGGCAGTGAGAGCCAGCAACCATTTATTTGGGAATAACTTGGGAGACTTGGGTGGTCGCAGGACGGTCCTGAGGCTTTTTCAGGGATTCCTGGTATGGGAAAGATTGAGACCCAATGACTTAAATCTTTCCCAAGCAAACACCATCCATTTCCACACTGATGGAGAAAATTATTAAAGGATAGGAGCTTTATAGGATTTAAGAGACCTGAGTAGGTTTTGGTTGATATCGTCAACTCTGCTTTTTTTCTGCCTGTGTCATTCCCCATCCAGAGTGCACCCCTTCATTCCTGCTGGGATGTCACATATATTGGGTCTTCCTTTAAAGATGACAATGAATGCTGCTATTCAGTGCTGTGGCACATTAGATGTCTTATGGTACTCAACAGAGTACCAGATGCATCACGATTCAAAGGCAGATGGAGATGCTTCTGCTGCTAGGCCCTAGCATCACTAGCCCTGATAGATCCCAGTCAGCCCTGAGCTATATGGCTTTAGTGAAAAGGTATTTTACTGGAGCTGGCAAAGTAAATGTTCCAGGCTTCAAGGTGCAACATAGCTGTTTCTAGCATGTCCTCTGGGGCCACTCCAATAAAGGGTTAGGGCTCCTCAGGCCAGATCTGAATATTATCCAAGAAGATCTGGACAGCCTTGAAACCTGGAGTAATAAAAATGGGATGAAATTTAATAGAATTCTTTCCCCGGTGTCTGGCTGTTGGGTCTTGCCAAAATGTTCAGGGCTCAACTTCCTGACTCCAAATATGATCAGGAATTTTCCTCTGGGTCAGACTAGTGAACACCACAGAGTTATGGTGGAATGCTAATAAGCCATGTATCATTCAGCTCCTATCACTGATTTTTTGAGCTATAGATGAAGACATCAATCCTGGTTACCTGTTGCTGCTAACAGGATAAGCAACAAACAGATCAGTATCATGCTGCCTCCAAATGTGCCTTATATAGGTACTGAACTTCTTGTTTTCCTAGTGCTGACATTGATGGCGGGGAGAGGAGTTGGGCAGAAGCCCATACTAAGGCTTTCCCACCAGAATCAGTTGGAGTGTTGTAAAATTATAAACCCAGAATTAAAAGCAGAGCTGTTTGTGTACACTTGTTATTCAGTGAACCTTGTAGTACTCATCCACCTCTAGAGCTCTGACCTGTGCAGTGCCTCGAGGAGCCATTCTCTGCCCCATTTTGTTCGGCATTATGAAAGCCACAATGAGAGACTGTGAAAGTGTCTGGACTAAAATGCCAATGAACGTAGGAATTTCCATACAGGATCAGATACGCCTTCCATTTAGTTCAGTACTCTGTTTCCAGCAGCAGCCAGCATAAAATGAACCTTGTTCTACATCGGCCACACTTCAGATGCAGGCCGCACCATCTCTCACTTATCTAGGGCCTTGACGAAGATCAGAATGTTGGAGGATGATCAAGAATAATGTGCCCCTCCCCCCCAAGCTTTATGGTATAAGTACTTGGCATAGCCTTCATATAGCTATAGAAAGCAGCTAAAAATTGTTTCCCATGGCTGTTAGTATAGTCTGACATGGTCACACTGTTCCTGGTTTTTCATCCATTTTGGCATTTAAATGCCAAGCCTTGCATCACATGTATAGGTCACAGAATCCTTAATCTGAAGTATTTAAACTTCAGCATAAGTGGCATTGATGTACCAATTCAGGTCAAGCTGACTTTCTGTTTCGAATACTGTGGCAAATCTAAACTTAGATTTCTTTCTTTTGTAGATAAGGAGAGTGTAATTGTGTTTTCTGCCTGAAAATTGATTAATAAATAAGATTGCTTGTTCTTGGCCTGAATTTTTGAGCACTTTCAACTCTCAACTGCAAACTTTTAACTGCATTCTGTTGGATTTGAGGCCACTCGGAACCTTATGAGACTAGGCTCCCAAAGAGAGAAATATCTTTATTTTATTCTTTTTATTCCAGGTGGTGAAACCCTGCTTCCTGCCAGTCAACTACGAACTGGTAAGTAAATCTGACAAAACTGATATCTGTAAGGGAGAGTGCATTTAAAGTTCCAGCATGAGTGTTCACATCCACCCATACCTTACAATCATCTACCATCAATGGCTATTAGCCAGGATGAGCAGGGATGGTGTCCATGGCCTCTGTTTACCAGAAGCTAGTAATGGGTCACAGGGGGTGGGTCACTTCATTACCTCTTCTGTTCATTCCCTGTAGGGCACCTGTCATTGTCCACTGTCAGAAAACAGAATACGGGACTAGATGGACATTTGGTCTGACCCAGTATGGCCTTTCTTAAGTTCTTGTCACTGTCCTGCATAAAGTTGGGCAAATCGTTTCATGGTTCTGTGCTTCAGTTTACCCCTCTGTAACACGCTGGGTAAAAAGCACTGTAGAAGTGCCACTTCATTATTCATTATTTTTTCCTTAAAGTCAAATGGTTATAGAATGAATCAATTATTCCTTGGGTCAGTCAACAAAAACATAAATAAATTGAGTGAGGACTTTAAGATTTGGCTCAATAATTTTATTTATGAGGAAATCCGCTGCTATAGTGTTGGGGCTTTACGCATTACTATACAAATCTCTAAAATAGTGCAATAAAAAGCATTGCAATAAAAATGATCCAGGTGCTATTTTCTTTTGTATTTTTGTGTATTTTGATGCATAATTGGAAAAGTTGAAGTGAAAAAATCGCTTATTGCTGTGTGTGTTAAAAATGTGAAGTGAACTAGAGTTATTTCTGAACTACAGTCCGTATAACAGGTTACCAATCAGTGGGCTGACTGTTCTTGGGGATTCAGGTTTACGTGAGAAGTCAGTTTCCATATACCAATTTGTGTGTGTGCACATCCTTCTTATCTATTTGTATCTTTGTTCTCCAGGCCTTTCTTAAATTGCTGAGCAAAGCTGGAAGGTTGAGAGCCAAAACATGAATATTGTAGTATGATCCTAAGTGTCCTACAGGCACAATATTTGGGGATCCCCTGTCGTGCAGTTAGGGATCAAGACTGTCTCTGAATTCCTGCCTTTATTGATTTTTTGTGTGCGCCTTGTGCAGCAGCAGTTTAACATTTATTAGTGATGGCACAAGGGGATCTTTAATTCATGGGTGGTACCTCTAAAAGGTTCCAAGTCCTCTGTAGGAAGTCCATTTCTCTGTAGTCCTTGGTCTAATGTAAGTCTTGCTGAAATCAATAAAAATTCTAGGCAGGTAGTCTTTTGTGTGTTAAACCGATGGGATTTGGAAGGAGGAGACTAAATGTAAGAGCTGACTCCCTTTGTTTATACACAGTAAAGTGCTAACAGAAATATTTTTCTCCTCAGAGTGGACCTTGCTCATTATGCTCATGTGAGATGGATGAGATGGCACTTCATTCCAAATTGTCCTGGTCCAGACAAATGAGGCTAAACTCAGTTTCTTCCATTTGTTCTGGTTATTAGCAATATTGCTGATCGCATTGGGGTGTGTTACCACTGATTTGCAAATTGCGCTTGCTCTATTAGACTCCCCAGAACCATGTAGGCACAGGCATCTTTTTTCTTCCTGCCTATGAAAGGGGGAGGGTACTGGGAAGCAGGTGAGAGAACTCATGAAGTCTGTGCTTGTATGAAATAATTCATTAGGACAAATATTTCATCCAGCAAATCCTTGAAAGGACATTGGAAACGCAGCACATAATTTATAGTTTCTCTGAACATTAAGGCAACTGACGCACAAGCAGTTAACTCTCCGTGCTACCACAGACGGGGACCTAACCATCATACCAGCTCAGCCTGCTTCTGTTTCAAGTGGTCACAAAGTGCAGTCTCGGAACAAAAACAATTGTTACTGGTATTAGGCAGGTAGAAGATTCCAATTTTATTTGGATTAGATGAGGTGAATACTCAGTGGGACTATGATTGGTTCTTCTTTTGGCAGAGATAAAGGATCCCTTCAGTTGTATCCCTCCTGTTGGCATCGTTCTATTTTAGATTATTAAATCCATCTAACTCAGGGGTAGGGAACCTTTTTTATGTTGCAGGGGCTCACTGACCCACAGAGAAAAATCAGTCATGGGCTACACACAACCTCGCAAGGATGCTCAGAGACTCAGGACTACCTCCTTCCCCACAGTGGGGCAAGCTGGCACTCGAAGCTCCAACCTCATGTGGGGGGCATGGAAGCTTGAGGGAATGGCATGAGGGGCTTAAGATATGGGAGGGGTTCCAGATTGGGACAAGGGGTTGAGATTGGGGAAGGGATGAGGACTGTAGCGGGGTGCAGTAGTGCAGTCTCTGGGCTGGAGCTGGGGGTTGGAGTCCCAGGTAGAAATTTGGGGCGTGGGGTCTGGGAAGGAGTTTGGGTGCAGGAAGGGGCTCAGGGCTGGGCAGGGATCTGAGATGCAAGAGGTGGTTTGGGGTGTGGGCTCTGGCCAATCAGTGCTTACCTCAGGCAGCTCCCGGTTGGCAACACAGCAAGGCTAAGGCAAGCTCCCTGCTTGCCCTGACTCTGTGCTGTTCCTGGAAGCTGCTGGCTTGTCCAGCTGCGGGCACTACCCGCTGTAGTTCCCATTGGCCATGGTTCCTGGCCAATGGGAGCTGTGGGCAGGGGCAGCACACAGAGCTTCCCTGTTTTCTCCTGCACTGAGGGGCTCAGCCCTGCAGGGACAGGATCAGGGCTTCTGGCCTGTAGTGTGGAGACCTGCAGCCGGCTGGATGAAATGAAGTAGCAGGTGGGTTTCCCACCCCTGGTCTAACCCAACATAGTTGTTGCCAGTATAACGCAACTGTTGCTTTTGTAGTAAGTATTGTAATTCAGCTCTCAGTGGCATGTTTGCTGGTAGATTGTTACATAATTTTGTTTCTTCTGAATGAGGATTTTATTGAGTATTTTCAGCTTGCCTGTCTGTTTGCAGAGAAGCTTTCTCCCCATTTCTCATAAGTCAGGCATCTTGAAGCTTAGCAGTGACACCAGGGCCCTCATGTATCAACTCAGTGCAGCTGTTCAGCTGGTTTCAGGAGCTAAAATATAAACCAGCTGTTGTTAGGTGTTCTCATACTACTTGATTTTCATTGTCATTTCAGTTGCTGTGATTTCAAAAGGCGATTTTACAATGGCTTCAATATTTAATTAGATTAGATTTGACAACTGTTGATTTTGCTCACATTTTTAGGGACACTATATAATGGATGGTAAGAATTAAAATGGGCTGATCTTGAGAGGTCTCGTTTTATTTCTTTATTTTGAAAATGAAATGTGGTTGAATTTTATTTAAAAAAAAATAAAATTAAAAAAGAATGGGAAGCTTGCATGGCCATATTCACGAGGGGTAAGACTCTTACCCTTACTTTGGCCTGTTTATTTCGGCAGTGAGGGAGAAGGACCAGAGTAAAGGGACCCCTAAATCTCTATCTGTAGTCAGGGGAGGATTCTCCAGCATAGGCACTGCCTTCTAAGAACCCCCTGGCAGTCCTCAGCATACAGACAAGAAGGGGATTAGGAGGCATGTGTTGTGGATGAGTCTACAGCATGCAGCACTGCAGAGTTTCTGTTCAGCGCTGCGACCTACATGGCAGCCATAATTTAGACAGGCCTCCAGCCTCTCCAGCCACAAAGCAGCTCAGTATTAGGATGGTGCAAAGGTGGCGTAAAGCTACCATAGTGTTCCCAGTCCCTCTGCTCCAAGTTCTGTGCTGTGTCTTTTAGAGTCCTACCCCCTTAAGCAGAACCTACCTTTCAGGAGAAATTTGGCACTAAATATGCAAGGGATCTGAAAATCCTGCCTGCACTGTGCTGGTGCACTGGTGCAATCTTATCTGAGAGTAACGGTCTCAGTGATTAAGCTGGTATGTAGCAGTTTTGTTCTGTTGCTTTTAGGATGGAACACTGTGGCGATGGATAATTGGCTTAAAGGTTATGGACAATGATTGTTGGTCAGGGAAGAAATGGGAAGAGAAAAGAGAGAGAGAAAGATGCCAATGAAAAGAAAATAAATTAAAAATCAAATTAATACCAAGGAATAAGATTATCTTCTTTGCTGCCTTTGAGAAGAGCTTCTGTTTAGTCTAAAGGGAGATAAACGGTATAACCAAATGATCTACTTCAGTGCAACAGTCAGTGGAATATATATTAAATTATAGTATTCATGTTTTTATGTAAGTCTAAGTCTAGAAATTGGTGTCCCTGTGTAGCTATGAAGGGTGCCAGGACTGTGGGAGACTTTCTGGTGCTTAACAGGGTGCTACTCCTTTGGGCAATGCATACACCAGCTTGTTTGAGTAAGCGT
Source organism: Rafetus swinhoei (assembly GCA_019425775.1). Taxonomy (NCBI): domain Eukaryota; kingdom Metazoa; phylum Chordata; order Testudines; family Trionychidae; genus Rafetus; species Rafetus swinhoei. Next base: position 159,512,943 of record CM033424.1, read on the forward strand.
AGGATCAGCTTGAACTATACCGCAGTTATATTTTAGTGAAAACAATCACATTTTTTATCAAAAATTAAGATTTAAGAGATTGAGAGTCAGGATAATAGAAAACAGAAGGGTTACATATAAAACAAAATCATAACATGATTTCTACAGACTCAAATTCACTTCAACTTAACTTTAAACAGGCTTACCATCTGTCTAAAGATGCTTTTTCTCACTAAATATCTTTTGCAATATTTCCAGCCAATGTTCAGGATAAAAGGTTTTCTTTTTGCTTTCCCTATACATACCCTAAAGTTCATTGTCTGCTTCCTACGATTTCCTTTCCAGTTTCTTATCTCCTGCTGGCTTCTCATCTCCTTCCCTGGATCTGGTTTACAATGCTTAATTGGTGTGTGAACTCAAATAGACAACTTTTTCTGGCAGAAACTGTTTATCAACTTTGCCTAAATACATACTGTAAAACACATTTCCAGGATGTGTTTCTTTTACATGTGCCATCTGATATGAAAGGGCCTCTGGGCCACAAAGTCCGTGAATAACCATCTTGTCAGCTTGCCTGAAGAAAATCTTATGATCTTCAGAAGGAAGTTACGGAACAGTTGATGAACAGTGGGGGTGGAATTTAGATGCCATTAGTGTCCATAACACTCTGATTTAAGAAAGCATTTATGTCCAGGTGGGGTTAGTTCGATATGGCTCAGAGGAGACCTACAGGACTATAGCCTACAGGACTAAAGCCAAGTTAATTCTGCCAAAGAATTCATTTCAGAATGGGGTTATTACAGTTCCATAGTGCAGCTCCTTCCCATTCTCATCAGTGGGTCTCAGTCATGAGCCAGTGATGACATGGCGAGAGGGGCAGGTGGGGTCACGTTTCCCCTTCCCTCCCAAATTTGCTGCTTGACTACTGAGCATGCTCCCATGGACTGAGCATGCTCAGTAACACTGCTGAAAGTGGCTGCCCTCATTCTGCCCCTCCCCCCACCTACACCAATCAGCAGGCACTGGGCATCTCTAGGCATTAGAGCTTTCTCTAGCTGTCCAGAAAGTCCTGTTCTGGGAAGAAAGGAGAGTGTCTACATACATTATATAAATCCACCCATCAGCAAGGGACAGTGGGCTCAGTTCAGCTGAAGATCTCCCCTCTCTCCATCTAGAGGTGACAGCCTAGCCCCCTAGCATTTTTCCAACCAGACTTTTCCAACCAGTTCTCTTTTGTCTCTTTCATCTGCCTTTTCCTGTGCAGTATGGTGAAAGATCTTTGATGCCTATAGCTTCTCTGAGCCCTGTGCGGGGGGAGATGGAGAATACAATGCTGAGGTAGTTTATTTGCATGAGCCCTCTGCCATCTAAAGGGGCTCTGTGCCTGTCCTGACATGGGAGCTGCACTTTGCTCCCTTGACACCAGCCCAGACACCCCCAGAACTGGTCAGTCTGATTTGGAGCCCACATACATGGGCATACTGTCTAATATGGCTTGTAGTACAACAGGAAAGAAAGAGAAAATTTGGCCCTTTAAACATTCTGTGGATTTACTTGAAGCTCCAAACATTTTTTTTTGTTTGCTCACCCATTGCTAAGAAAATGAAACCAAATGAATTATTTTATTTTCAGATCACTTCTGAATTCTAGGAGGTATTTTCAAATGATCAAAGATGCACTGAGAGAGTTTAATTTTCATCCTCCCCCTGAAGGGGTCCCATTGTCCTTCACTATCAGCCTGCCAGGGTACTGTATCTTTAACAAGGAACACAATCAAAACTTGATACCTCTGAGGCCCCTCAGACATCCTGTTGCATGTCTTGCATTAATTAAATGTGACTTAAAGCTTGAACCTTGAGGCGCACATCCGCTCACATCTCAAAATGACTCCATCAGTTAAATGGGCCCTATCACTATGGCTTGTCAGGTTTAAGGCACAGTTAACCAGTGATGTTTACCAGGAAAATCATGAGTTGGCCTTTGCACTCTCTCATCTTTTTTTTTTTTTTTCCAGCGGGTTGCCAAAACATTCTACATACCTTTAGTGTTGCCATTTTGACATCACTGTAATAAATTGCTGGTGTAATAGTGGGAGCTCAGAATGCACTGACCTAGCTATGCATGCTGTATTCTAACCTACCACAGAATGAACTTTATTTTTTGCATGGAAGTTAACTCCTTTGGTTCCTTCTCTTTTGGTTTTCTCCTTGTTTTCTTGGTTAACTAGTTCTTAATCGGTTTGTTGCCAGTTTGTCCATCTTTAAAGGGTGACACACTAAAATTTCATGCTTACCTGGTGAAATATCATCCTCATTTAGATGGTGAGCAGAGCCTGGGTTCTGGCCTAATTCCAAAAGGATTGGGGAAGTAAACGGGAAAGAATGGGACAGAAAAAGGAAACAAGAAGGCACAGAGCATGAAAGATATACAAATAATTGGGAGAGAAGAGCCTTATGAGGACAGAAAATGTCTTAACGAGAGAGAGGGAGAGAAACTAAAGTGAAACATTTAAAAATGGTGACAAAGCCAGCTTAAGTTACTCTGAGTGAAAACATTCTGATGTAGGAATCAAAATGCAGATGCAGGTGAGGTGAGAAAAAAAGAAAGATACCCAAGGGAGAATTTTATTTTGTGTCTGTGGTTTAAGGGAAGCTTGGTTGTTTCTACCAAGAATTTCTTAACTCAGCTTTCCATGAGGTTATGTGGATATTTGCCTCCAAAAATTTTGACTGATTATAGATCACCTTCATTTCCAGCTATGGCAGTCAGCCTTTTTATCCTCATCCCATTTAATTTATTTAAAAATATCTCTTCCAATGAAAAATGCAGAAGCATTCCCATAGACTTCAGTCTGTACATTTTTAATATAACTCTGAAACAGATTTTCTTATAACCACCATTTGTTGTGAAGAGAGAGCCTCAGATTACAGCTAAAGGACTGGCATCTCCAATTTCATTCTAAGTAGGATCTGAGTTCTGGAAGATGCAGGATTATTAACTTTCTTTAATTGGGTGTGACCGTCAAATCCTCTGGAGTATGATGACAGGGACCAAGCTGCACTTCAAACTGAAAATGAGTAGCTATTCATCTCTGCCAGATGTGATGTTGGATTCCAGCCGATATCAGTAAAATGCCATTGGAAAATTGTATCGAATTGGTTTGATTGAACTCAATTTAAAACAGCTGTGGCTTGTTCATTCCTTGAATGCTACAGTTGGGGTTTGTTCATTTTTTGTGAGATTTACAGCTGTGAAAAATGTAGGCACAGAGAACTAGGGAGTGCTAGGGGAAATGGGGTAGATTTATAAGTTAAAATAAAGAACAAGTTTAAATTACTAAGAAAAGTTAGATCTCTCCAAGTCACCAGGGCTTGATGAAATGCATCCTAGAGTATTCAAGAAGCTGATAAAGGAGGAATCTGAGCCATTAGCTAACATCTATGAAAAGTCATGGAAATCGGGAGAGATTCCAGAAGACTGGAAAAGGTCAAATATATAGGAAATAAGAACAACCTAGGAAACTACAGACAAGTCAGCTTAACTTCTGTGCCAGGAAAGATAAAGGAGCAAATAATTAAGGAATTTATCTGCAAACATCTGGAAGATAATAATGTGATAGGTAACGGCCAGCATGGATTTGTAAAGAACAAATCATGTCAAACCAATCTGATAGCTTTCTTTGATAGGATAAAAAGTCTTGTGGATAAGGGGAAAGCAGTGGATGTGGTATACCTAGACTTTGGTAAAGCATTTGATATGGTCTCACATGATCTTCTTATCAATAAACTAGGGAAATACAACCTAGATGGAGCAACTATAAGGTGGGTGCATAACTGGCTGGATAACCATTTTCAGAGAGTAGTTATTAATGGTTCACAGATATGCTGGAAGGGCATAAAAAGTGGGGTTCTACAGGGATCTGTTTTGGGGCTCATTCTGTTCAGTATCTTCATCAACGATTTAGATGATGGCATAGAGAGTACGCTTATTTATTTGCAGAGGATACCAAGCTGAGAGGAGCTGCATGTGGTTTGGAGGAGAGGGTCAAAATTCAAAATGATCTGGACAAACTAGAGAAATGGTCTGAGGTAAACAGGATGAAGTTTAATAAGAACAAATGCAAAGTACTTCACTTAGGAAGGATCAATCAATTTCACACATACAAAATGGGAAGCAACTGTTTAGGAAGGAGTACTGCAGAAAGGGATCTAGCGGTCATAGTGGATCACAAGCTAAATATGAGTCAACAGTGTGACATTGTTGCAAAAAAAGCAAACATGATTCAGGGATGCATTAATAAGAGTGTTGTGAGCAAGACACAAGAAGTCATTCTTCCGCTCTACTCTGCATTGATTAGGCCTCAGTTGGAGTATTGTGTCCAGTTCTGGGCACCAAGAAAGATATGGAGAAATTGGAGAAGGCCCAGAGAAGAGCAACAAAAATGATTAAAGGTCTAGAAAACATGACCTATGTGGGAAGACTGATAGAACTGGATTTGTTTAGTTTAGAAAAGAGAAGACTGAGAGGGGTCATGATAGCAGTTTTCAAGTATCTAAAAGGGTGTTACAAGGAGGAGGAAGAAAAATTGTTCTCCTTGACCTCTGATGATAGGACAAGAAGCAATGGGCTTAATATGCAGCAAGGGAAGTTTAGGTTGGACATTAGGAAAAACTTCCGAATTGTCAGGTTGGTTAAACACTGGAATAAATTTCCTAGGGGGGTTGTGGAATCTCTATCACTGGAGATATTAAAGATCAGGTTAGACAGACACTTATCAGCGATGATCTAGATGGTGCTTGGTCCTGCCTTGAGGGCAGGGTACTGGGCTTGATGATCTCTCAAGGTCCCTCCCAATTCTAGTATTCTATTATTCTAACTAGCCATATTGTTGATACGGACTTATTGTATTACAGATGCTAGGTCCAGTACCCTTGTATGTGACATAACTCTCAAAGGACAGTTGAAATTCCATGTGTTTGCACTTGGACTTTCTTTCCGATTCTTTCATTTGAGGAGCTACTTCCTCCATTTCCAACCCTCCTTTCCCCTTCAAACTTCAGGGTTTTACCACTTAAGCTTGTGGATTCCCTGGAATGCTCACAGATTTTAGGTGATCCATTAGAGGCAGTGGGTACCCATGCAAAGACACCTTACTTTTGTACAGGTCCCACCCTTTGTCATCTTCTTCTGCAGGACAGCACCATTCTCTCCAGAGCCATGTTGTCAAGGATTCCCTCAATCTGTTGCTGACCCTGGAATCCTCTTCTAGTGCACGTTGCAACACGTAGCCGGGGATCAGCTGGGCACTCTACTTGCGCTGCCCCTTTGAAGTGCTGTTTTGGCGCTTTAAAGGGGCAGCGCATTAGGAGCCGGGGATCAGCTGGGGACTCCAGCTGATCCCCGGCTCTGCTGTTGCAAAGCCCCTTTGAAACACCGGAGCAGCACTTCAAAGGGACTTTGCAATGTGGAGCTGGGGATCAGCTGGAGTCCCCAGCTGATCCCAGGCTTCTAATGCGCTGCCTCTTGGAAACACTGCTGTGGTGCTTCCAAGGGGCAGTGCTGCATGGAGCCTGCGGTAGGCTGAGGACTACAGCTGATCCCGGGCTCTATGCAGCGCTGCCCCGTTGAACGCCGCCGCGGCATTTTAAAGGAGAAGCGCACGTGATTAATCGTGATTAAATTTTTTTAATCGCTTGACAGCCCTAGTATAAAAATGTGATAAGCAGAAAACCAGACATACCAGATGATCAAATTAAATGACACAATTAAAGTGTGGCCATTCTTTTGGGATGCATATATCTGCATAAATTAGTTGTGAATTAAAGAGGGAACAGAGATAACAAGAATGGTGATATTTTTGACTTGACCATTTCACCTTTTTCTAAGTCTTTTCCTCTTAAATTTCCCATTTCTGTATCCAGAACCATTTCTAACTTGGCTTTTTTTCTCCTATCTGGAACTGTACTTTTTGTACAATACAGAGAGGTATGTCTAATAAATGTAATGCCACTCCCAAGATAGACTGTTGGGAGCAGGGATTGAACTCATGATCTACAGACATGAGATTCGACTGCCTGAGCTAAAAAAGCCTTCCAGTCTCCTCTTAAAATCTCTGCGGGACCATCCATTGGAGGGCTAAACAGGGATTACAAATAAAAACCCAGCAAGATTTTAGTGTTGTGCCATTGAAATGCACTGTGCAGTTTATATCCACTAGAGACATGTATTACCTTGGCCATCAGAGGGACCGCCTATCATTCCATGAAAGCTATAGAAATATATAGAGAACTGCAAGGAGAATTTAATAAAAAATGAAATATAACAGCTATAAAGTTCCATTCATTCATGTCCTAATGTATTCTATTCAAGATTCCAGCATGCATCCAAAAGCAGTGAAAATCAAACTCTGTATGTGTGCTTTGTTCTTCAACAACTATAACAGCAAAAAAACAATGTTCCTACACTTCAGTAAAGTATCTGCACAAAAATACATCCAGCTATAATGTTTTTGTATTTGATATTGGCATGAATGGAACTGTAGTAAACTACAGAAGAGTGAAGTTGCAGTGCTTGTCAGTGTAGTTCCCCAGATCCACCATACAAATTGCTTCTGTTTAGATGATTGTACTCTTTTTTTCAAAGTTGGTTTCAAGTTCCTACCGTGACTCAGTTTGGAATATGACTGTTGCAGTACTCAAAGAAAGCTGATGCCTTTCTGTAATGCTATGATGTACATAATTAAAGCAGCAATAACTAAAACCCAAATTCAGCAACATGATGCATTCGCTAGACAGTACATTTTCTCCTCCCATTACGTTTTCATGGTAACTTTTGAGGTGTGAAATATTTTAATGCATGGAACAGTAACTTGTTTCAGACTGCTCAGTGACATTAGTATTCTTTTAACAGAGAAAACTTTCATATACATTTGCCTTTATTAGACATGCAAATAGAGTTGCATGCTCTCTGTTTTGCTGTCTGTGGAACATTTAAAATGAAAAGAAGCATGTGTGATCCAGGCAAGAACCTTCATTCTGCTTCTACAGTGTATTCTCCATTAAGTCTATGTGCAGAGGTTCTCTGTTTCGGTCATGATGGTTTTGTGAACAGAATAAGAGCAGAACTGCAGCATCAATTAGAGGAGTTTGCTTTTTAATGAGTACAGTGTCTGGGAAATGGGGAGAAAAAGCCATCTCTAATCCTATCACTTTCCTAGTAGAGTCTGTAAAATATACATCAGCCATACTCTGGGTTGTTGTTTTCTTAACTTCAGCAAAATACACTGTCACGGGTGTTCAGTAAATTTAGAGTTAAATCTTACAATGCCGAGGAGAGCTGCTACTTGTCTTCCAATAAAGAAAACCAACCGCTCTAATATAAACTTTGGAGGCAAGTTTTGTTCTAGTTAAAATTAGTTTAATAAACATAAGTGTTTGAGAGCAAAACATTGCCTAACCTTCTACTTGGAGGAGCTAAGAATGGATTAATATTTAAATTTCAGATTAAATATTGACTACTTAAGCTCAGCCATGAGTGTTTTATTGTATAACTGGTGGTTCTGTTTTACTCAGTGTTGTAATAAAATCATTCTCTCAGTCAATGCCACCCTATTCCACCCTTGGTCAGTGTCTTGGAAGAGTTCACATGCTAATTTAACATGTCTGACTTTTTTTTTCATAGCTGCCCAATAGTGTAATAACTACCTTAGGTGAGATCTCTGATTGACTTCCCTACATTCTTACAAATCTTGAACTGTTCTTCTGACTAGTTCTAAGGTGACAACAGCATGCAAGTTTACTAACATATAGGTGTAGGAGAGGGGGGAGAAATGGACTGGTCTTTTCAACTGTTTTTGCATCAAGTACTGATTAGACAAAGGTTGAAACTCAGATTAATTTCCCACAAAGAATCATAGTATTAAAAGCTAAGGCTAACCAAGTAGTGATGGAGAAAACTGTAATTCCTTTACTTTCCAGGTGACTTTAAAGAAATGATCAAAATAAAAGGCTTTCAAGGAAAAGCAAAGTTAATCTCATTGATCATCTACATATTAACAAAGCTGAGGGAACTTTCTATTTGTTCACGTGAACAAAGAGGACAGGCGATCTCCCACTACATTCACCTGAAAGTGGATGCACATTCCTTGGTCTTATCTTCTCTTTTGTTGTAATTTTTTGCATCTTTAATTGTAGTTAAGTCAGCTTGATCCATTGTTTTGATTGCCTCAGCCACTTTCCTTTAGGAGTGGATTTTTTTTTCTTTTCTAAGCATTATTAACAGGAAGACACAGATGGCCTTTTAAAATAGGGAGTTGGAGTGTTATTCTCGAACAAGTCCTGCCTTGAAAACATTTCTGTTCATCCCACACTTCACATAACAAAGCCCTGCTGAATCTTGCACTGAATATGAATCCAACCATACTCTGGTTACTTTGTAAGGAGAAAAAGTGATGGATTGTATTTGTTGCTCCTGAAATTCTGCTCTTGGTGATGAGCATATCACAGGTGCCCATGAATACAGATCATTCAATATAGGAAGAAGGTACAAATATTGTGCTCTTGTTGTGTGTGATTAGAAAATTCAAGTTAAAGTGAACTAAGATCACTTTATTCCTGAGAGCATCCATAAGGGTATTTAACATGCTTTTACTTATGTCAGTGGTTCTCAAACTGCAGTCCACGGACCACTAGTGGTCCACATGTCTAGCTCAGGCTCCCCCTTCCACCCTCCCTCCTTCTCTCCATAGTAGGGAGTCTGCGCTGGCACTCCAGCCTTGCGCGCCTCCCTCCCCCTGCAAGGTTGGAGCGCCAGCTTCCCGCTTGGAGGGAGGGGAGAAAGCCCCAACCCTCTCTGCTGGATTGGGTTTGTGGGGAAGAAGTGGAGCCAGAAGCAGCTCTGCATGTTGCTCCCGTTGCCCCTCTCTCTCCCTGGCTGGGGAAACAGCAGCGCATGAACACGCTGCCTGGAGGCTTGCCCTGCTGCTCCCATTGGCCAGAGTTGGGGCAATGGGAGCAGCAGGAGGCTGTGCCTGGGACATGATGCCTGGGAGTGGCGCGAGGCATGAAAGAAAGTAAGTGCTCTCCCACCCCCTCATGCCCAGATCCTGCACCCTCCCCTTGCTCCTGCACCTTCCCCCCTAACCAGACACTCCCACCCCCCAATCTGCTCCTGCACCCGCCCCAGTCAGAAACCCTACTCCCAGCCTGGTCCTGCACCCACCCTTGCTCCTGTACCTTCCCTCCTGGGCACACACTGTACCTTCCCCTGCTCTTGCCCCCACCCTGGCCAGACACTCTACACTTAGCCTGCTCCTGTACCCTACCTCCCACCTAGACCTTGTACCCTCATTCCCTCCTGCACCCCACCTTCTGCCCAGATCCTGTATCCCCATCTCTATCCCACTCACTGGCATCCCTGTCCTGCACAATAAATCTCTAATTTTTGTTCCTACCCCAGAGCCTAGAGGGGGTCCACAAAATCCACTAACCCTAGAACCCCAGAAGAGTAAATCCAGTCAATGGGAAACCCTAAACCTCAGTTCTCCCTGTCCCGCCTCCCCACCCCCCGCATGGAGCTGGAGTGCCAGGGGAGTGAGATGTCTCAGTTGAGGGCCACATCAGTGAAGGTTGGGGGATTTTGGAGAGGCTTTTTTGCTTCTCATTTGTGTGGTCCCCAACTGATTTTTTTTCTGTGGGTCAGTGGCCCCTGATCCAAAAAAGGTTTCCCAACCTTGCCATAAATAAAGAAAACATTGAAACCTTTTGGGTATGTCTAGACTACATGCCTCTGCCAACAAAGGCATGTAAAATAGGCTACCCGACATAGTCATAGTCAATGAAGTGGGGATTTAAATATCCCTGGCTTCATTAAAATAAAAATGGCCACCGCGCTGTGCCAGCTCAGCTGATCATCGGCACAGAGCGGCAGTCAAGACGCATATCGGTCGACAGGGGAAGCTTTTGTCGACCACTCCTGTAAACCTTGTTTCATGAGGCATAAGGGAGCGGTCGACAAAGGCTTCCCCTGTCGACCGATCCGCGTCTTGACTGCCACGCTGTGCCGACAATTAGCTGAGCCGGCACAGCGCGGCGGCCATTTTTATTTTAATGAAGCCGGGAGATATTTAAATCCCCACTTTACTGACTATGTTGGGTAGCCTATTTTATATGACTCTGTCGGCAGAGGCATGTGGTCTAGACATACCCTTTGTATTGGACATAAATTAATATTTTACTTTATTTAAAATGAAGTTTGATAAGCTAACATGAGAAAGTTAAAGAGCTTAACATGTTTAATAATTTAATATTTCCTTTCTTACTAGTTAAATTAAACCATTCTCCCTAGCTGCAGCACTAGCAAAACGGCTTGGGCGTAATTATGTAATTAGCGACAAGTTTCCATTTGCAACTGGTGGTCCACAAAAAGGTTTGTATTGAGCCAGGTGGGCCATGACCTCTTTTTAATCCTGAAATTGTATTTGAGCTTTCGTGTGTGTGTATGTGTGTGTGTATGTGTGTGTGTGACCAACCAACCCCCCCAAAAATATTTTGTAAAATGTTCTTTGGGCTTAGAAAAAAATTCAAAAGTTTTCTGTTCTGGTTTCATTTTTTTCTTAAAAAATAATGAAAAATTTAACAGGAAAAAAATTGGAAAACAGTCCTGCTGCCCCTGAATTTCCCACCAAAAAAATTGCATTCTTAAGCTTCCTCTCTGATCCACAACCACCCATCACCTCATCTCAGGTATCTGGTTTGTTCCTGAAAATCTTCCCTCTTTCCATACCACCTTCCTTGCTTTAGCCTTCTGGTTCAGTTCGTGTGTCCAGGCTCTGGCTTCTGCAGACATGATCACAGCAACTTATCCTTACGACAAACCTTCTTTCCCTTAGCCCCATCTTAGATTGTAGGAAAGGTGACTTCACTTTAAAGACCTTGAATCCCCTGGCCAAGGGATTCATGTCTGACAAGGTCTCTGTGTCTTTGGACTGGCCACCATTGCCAATCTTTCTCATTTTTTATCAAGTTTGAGGCTTCCATGTGGACAACTCAAGAATCTGACTATTTGCATATGAGATGTGATTGGAATAAGATTAGGGTCAGCTCAGAGCACTGGCAGATGAAAGTCCCTCGTGACAGGATTAGCAATGCCAGTGAGGTCTTAGAGGGGAGTCAGAGTGTGAGAGGAGGTGATGATGATCTGGTGTCTGAAAGTGGAGGACATACATCAGAGGGGCTGTAGAAAAGGCAAGAAGCTTGGTGCCATTGTGGGCATGGAGAAGGAATGAACTGAGACCAAAATCAAAACCTAATACTGCTTTTCACCCATGCAAGAGCAAACTCCAGCTGTGAGGACCCTTACTGTCTGGATCAGGGAGAAGTAACCTACTGAACATTCTTAAAAAGGACAATACTGGTATATATTTGACATGTCAAATTAGCCACTCTTAACCTGATTTATTACCTTATCAAGGTAAAATATATGAGTGCCCTATTACAGCAAGAGGGACAATTCTCTTAATTTCTGGCAGTATCAAACCTTTATTCCTATTGCATAAAGCTCAAGGCCAAAATTTTCAAAAAGGAGTAGGGATTTAAGAGGCCTTGCTTTTTTGGCTGTCAATCTTGAGACTCTTTAAAGGGGACTGATTTTCAGAGACTCTGAATATCTTAAGGTAGCTAAAGTTGGGCACCCAAAATCATTAGCTCCTTTTGAAAATCATGGTTAAATTCTTGGGGTGAAATCCTGGCTCAGTTGAAGTCAATAGCAAAACTCTCAGTGACTATAATGGAGCCAAGATAACTCCCTTTGCCTGTCTGTGTGAAGCATGTCTTTCTAATTTGCATGGTGTTGAGAAATAGTGGATGACGAGAATCTGATCGCTACCACTTGAAGCTAAAAGTGGCAGTGCATCTCTTTTCCTCTCATTCTTTTCTGAGCCTTATTGTTCTGCTAATAATCTTCCCCATTTTTCTCTCCAGTGCTATATTGATTCTTCACCCTTGCTGCTCTGTTCTTGTCATTCTGTCCTCTAGTTCCTGTCCCATGTGTTCCATTGCCTTTCTTTTTATCACTTCTTCTCTTGCTCCTAAGGTTTTTCTTCTACCAGTTCGATTCCCATGGTCTCCTTTTCCATCTCCCACCCTGCTGCCTTTCTCTCCTCTCTTTCCATTAAACCAACAGGACATAGGGAATAGTTTTGGTGCTGCAATCTGAAACAGATAATCCATCCAGGAAGTTGCCTCCTTGTCCCCTCACAAACCCCTGTTGGCTTCTAAGAACATAAGAACATAAGAACGGCCATACCGGGTCAGACCAAAGGTCCATCTAGCCCAGTATCCTGTCTGCCGACAGTGGCCAGCACCAGGTGCCCCAGAGGGGGTGGACCGAAGACAATGATCAAGCGCTTTGTCTCCTGCCATCCCTCTCCAGCCTCTGTCAAACAGAGGCCAAGGACACCATTTTATCCCCTGGCTAATAGCCTTTTATGGACCTAACCTCCATGAAATTATCTAGCTTCTCTTTAAACTCTGTTATAGTCCTAGCCTTCACAGCCTCCTCTGGCAAGGAGTTCCACATGCTGACTACACGCTGTGTGAAGAAGAACTTTCTTTTATTAGTTTTAAACCTGCTACCCATTAATTTCATTTGGTGTCCTCTAGTTCTTCTATTTAGGAACTAATAAATAACTTTTCTTTATCGGCCCTCCACACCACTCATGATTTTATACACCTCTATCATATCCCCTCAGTCTCCTCTTTTCTAAACTGAAAAGTCCCAGTCGCTTTAACCTCTCCTCATATGGGACCCGTTCCAAACCCCTAATCATTTTAGTTGCCCTTTTCTGAACCCTTTCCAAGGCCAAAATATCTTTTTGAGGTGAGGAGACCACATCTGTACACAGTATTCAAGATGTGGGCGTACCATAGTTTTATACAGGGGCAGTAAGATATTCCGGGTCTTATTTTCTATCCCTTTCTTAATAATACCTAGCATCCTATTTGCCTTTTGACCGCCGCTGCACACTGTGTGGAAGTTTTCAGAGAACTGTCCACGATAACTCCAAGATCTCTTTCCTGATTTGTCGTAGCCAAATTAGCCCCCATCATACTGTACGATAGTTGGGGTTATTTTTCCCAATGTGCATTACTTTACACTTATCCACATTAAATTTCATTTGCCATTTTGTTGCCCAATCACTCAGTTTGGTGAGATCTTCTTGGAGTCCCTCACAGTCTGCTTCTGTCTTGACTATCCTAAACAGTTTGGTATCATCCGCAAACTTTACCACCTCACTGCTTACCCCTTTCTCCAGATCATTTATGAATAAGTTGAACAGGATTGGTCCTAGGACTGACCCTTGGGGACACCACTAGTTACCCCTCTCCATTCTGAAAATTTACCATTTATTCCTACCCTTTGTTTCCTGTCTTTTAACCAGTTCTCAATCCAAGAAAGGACCTTCCTCTTATCCCATGGCCATGTAATTTACACAAGAGCCTTTGGTGAGGGACCTTGTCAAAGGCTTTCTGGAAATCTAAGTATACTATATCTACTGGATCCCCTTGTCCGCATGTTTGTTAACCCCTTCAAAGAACTCTAATAGATTAGTAAGACAGGATTTCCCTTTACAGAACCCATGTTGACTTTTGTCCAACAAATTATGTTCTTCTACATGCTTCACAATTTTATTCTTTACTATTGTTTCGACTAATTTGCCCGGTACTGAAGTTAGACTTACCGGTCTGTAATTGCCCGGATCGCCTCTAGAGCCCTTTTTAAATATTGGTGTCACGTTGGCTACCTTCCAGTCATTAGGTACGGAAGCTGATTTAAGGGATAGGTTACAAACCACAGATAATAGTTCAGCAATTTCCCATTTGAGTTCTTTTAGAACCCTTGGATGAATGCCATCCGGTCCCGGAGATTTGTTAACATTAAGTTTTTCTATTTGTTCCATTTCTATTTGTTCTATTGTTTCTCTGCTGCGTCTCTGCAATACAATGCATAGATTGAAAATCAGAGAGAGAAAGCAGTGAACAAGTATGCTCAAGAGCCAGTTGCTCAAAAGCTTAGATTCATTAAATGTATACAACATGTTAAAAATCCCCTCATGACAGTTGGCTTGGAAGCCATGAATGTCGTGCTGACTAAGGCTATGTCTACACTACAGAGTTTTTTGGGAAAAATGGACATTTTTCCAAAAAAACTTCACTTACGTCCACACTGCAATCGCTTTCTTTTGAAAAAAATTGAAAGAACAGAGGGGTTTTTCCGACATTGGTAAACCTCTTTCTATGAGGAAGAATCCTTTTTCCAAAAGAGCTCTTCCGGAAAAAGGCGTGTGTGGATGGGGAAGAGGGAGTTCTTTCAAAAGAAGAAGAAAGAGGAAAAAGCACAGGTGCCCTGGTGGCCACTCTGTCCATAGTAATCACAGCTTAAATGTGAGATAACATCCACACTGAATTGGCGCTATCTTTCGAAAAAGCAGATCACTTTTTCGATGGGCTTTGGCAGTGTGGATGCTCTCTTTCGCAAGAAGTTTTTTTGGAAGATCTCTTCCAGAAAAGCTTCTTCTGAAAGAAGCCTGCAGTCTAGATGTAGGCTAAGTGGAATACTGGCTAAAAGCAAGGCCTTCGCATGAACTGTCAGATATTTGGCAAGTCTGGCTTTTGGCCTTGTTTCACATAAGACAACACACACACAAAATCTTTATTATGAGACGGTCGGTACTAATTTGGGGTATGGGTATCAGGAAGAGCAAAACAGATGATGGAATTCCCTAAACACTCATCTAGTTGAGTATGTCGTATAAATAAAAACTGCAAAGATGGGATCTAGGGGGGGAAAAAGCATGTGAGCACAAAAATTGCATATTCACCATTCATAAAAACATTGTTGTTTATCTCTGTAAATCAACGTAAATTGCCATCTCCCTGCTGTCCTGTTCTTAATGAGCATTTTTGCTAGTGTGACCATCAACAGATAAGGTTGCTGTATGTCTTTATTCTAAATGTCCTTTTTCATTTGCTTATAAGGGCATCAAGCTTCCACAACTGCTACATGGTGTCCCAGTTCAGAGTTATTAATGGCAAAGTAGCTGCAAATAGACTTCTTTGACAGATAAGTCCATGCTGGCATGTTTCCCGAGTAAGAGAATCTCAGACTAATTTGCCCAATCATTTTTTATGACTGTATATAAAGAATAGATTCTGTTCCATGGAATTACCCGGGAGCACTAAGACAATGTAAATAACCTCACAACATCCCCAGATGGGAATTCCTCCAGAGTTTGGTAGCTGGCATGGCTGGCTCCACCTGTTCTTGGAGGATCCAACACAGAGATCATGCCAGGGGTGTTCTTGAGAAAAGAACATGTGTCTGCTGAACATTCTTAGCTAGTATATGGTCTGTAGGGGACTCTAGGCAGACAGTGTACTTTAGGGCATGCTTAGCTTATGAAAGAAGACCTTGATTTTAGTTTCATGTTTCCAAGGAAGAATTGTAAGAAAATAGAATGTTAAAACCAATGAAAATACACCCTTGCTGTTACACCTGCCCCACACTCCCTATCTCCTGTGTAAAAAGCATCTGTCGCTGTTGTGGTGCATCGGTTCTTCATATTAACTGCCACTATACTGAAAGTGGGAGGTGAGGATGGGAGGAGGCTGTTAGCCATTTATACACAGAATTATTTTTCCATGAATTTTCATTACAATGAGTGCTGTGTTAAGGAATTATTTTTTTAATAATAATTCAGATAATTATTTAATACTAGTGATTCTATTTTATTTTTGTTGTTATCAGTGTATCAAAGTGCACCTTGTTAATCTTTATTGAGCTGTGTGAGTTTTTATGGCTCAATGCAGGATGTATGTGCTGTTAAATTCTATGCAGAGGCATTCAGCGGATACTGCCAATAAATGTATTTTACTTACTTCCGACATTAAACTGTATTTGTGGTTAAGATAAAATCTGGACTTCCGGCAGTATTGTATTTCCTCCTTCTTGATGATGGTGGAAATTCTCCCTCCAATGAGAGAGACTCTGATTTCCAGTGATCGCCCAGAAAAAAAGAATTGAAAATAATAAAACTGCACCTTCCAGGTCAAAGTTGCTCTCATTTGCCAATCCATGGAGTCAGGTTTGCCATTCTCTTCCATTCTGGTTCTCCTGTCACTTGGTCGCGTGGCACAAGTTCCTAGTCATGCGAGTATTTTGAAGCATTTGTAATCTCTCTTAGGCAGTGGCTGGTACTCCTAACCTTGAACAAACGTTGTATTTGTGTGTTTACATTTTGCAGTCTTTGTACTTAACATTGAACAAGTTGCAAGCTTATTCAAAACCTTGAAGTTGCAGGTGAAACTTATTCCAGTCAGCAAGGTGATTCAACTAAAGGGATCAGATTTTCTTTTTCTTCCTCCTATGCATGTGCCATTTAAATGAATGTTTTCCCAGCATTAGGAAGTGGTTGTCAATGGAGATATGCTTGAGCAATGGAGAGAGCGCTTTTTCAGCAGTTAAGTACCAAGACTGAATTCTCTTTATGCAACACTGAGTTAGTGCATAGCTCTGGGTCAGCAAGTGCTAGGAAGGTGAGGATTATGCTTTATACTTTCATCTCCTTGTTTCCTGTCCCATTAGTCTATAATTTAATTGGAGAGGATAAAACTGGACTGGCAATTGTATACTATATTGTTTTGCATTTCTTGTCCTGAACTCTTGTGTAGTACTGCTGACCGCTGTTTAATAGCGCCCAAATTTTACCCCAGACTGAATATCAGTAGTGGATGAAGTGATCCCTATTCTGTAGAGGCTTTGCATGTCAGGTTCACAGTTTGTGTAGTGATTTTGGATCCCTTAGGACAGAAGGCACAGATGAATATAAACTGTGATTATAAAACTCTTATTACAAAAGCCTAGTATCTAACTTCATCTTTTCTTTGAGCTCTTCTCTGCTAGATGTTTGAAACTGACTTTGCAGATTTTTGTGATCCAAAATCCAGCTTCTTCCAAGGTTATACATCTTTCTGGGGGGTTAAAGGTTAACTGCTGTTTTATGCATGGTAGACTTTTTATACATAGGCATTATTAGATTAGTTTTAAATTTGGTAAGTTTCTTTCATTAACGTGATGGCTTCTTGGCTCTTGTAATTCTCATGTGTGTTTAGCAAAGTGAAATCTTTCTGCTACCATCCTATTGTAATCTCATGCTGCAAGATTGTTAAACTGGTGTATCCTGTTGCCTAAGAGGCCAAATTCTGCCCAGAATGCAGTACTTCACAAACACATTGAAGTCATTGGGCCTGAATCACCACTGCATTACCCTATTTTCAGACTAGCATGTAACTCTATTGATTATTATAACAACATAAGTCTGAAGTAATGCTGTAGTCCATGGGTTCCCAAACTGGGGGGCGTGAGGGTTTTTCAAAAATCAGAAAGGGGGGCGGGATGCTGAAAAGTTTGGGAACCACTGCTGTAGTCAGTCAAGCCCTATGAGTCAAGGCAGAATTTTGTCCATATTGATTAATAGGCTAGCTTTCATTTTTATTTAAAAAAAAGAAAAAAAATATTGCTAAAGGAGTTTATTTCTAAACTAAAATAGATGCAAATCTCTGTTTTCAAAACTGAGTGTGGATTTACCACCAGAACACCTAAAGGGTGACACCTGACTTCTGTGCTTAGTACACACACATATAAATATGTGTTTGCATCTAGTAGCAAAGGATAAAAGGGCAAAATGGGAGTTGCACAGTGAAATCACACGTGCCATGATGAAAATTCACTCCTTGACATTATTCTTCTGTCTTCAATGTGCTAGTCCTCTCTCATTGTACAAGTAACTGTATGCCAGAACTTTGGAGTAAGAGCGTCCCTGTAGTTAGTAGAAGCTCATACAACATAAGGTTAATTTCCATCTGTGTGTCTGTCTCAGCAACATTGCTTGTTGATAACGCTGCAGATCTATGCCTGAATTATTTGTTTTGTTTAGGGGCGAGATATGGTAGGAACTTTTTAAAAACATGTACTGTATTTTAAAAAGTATTGGAAAATATTACATTGATTTAATCATTTATTTTTACTCTTCACAGCCTGATAACTCTGAGACCTTTATGAGTCATGTAACCAGAACTGTAAGTAATCCATTTTGGTTAGTCTTTTTAATTTGCTTAGCCTGATTTATATTTATATTGCACATTTTTCTTACTTCTTCACAGTACTGTTACTGCTAGTCATTTTTCAAAGCATGGGCAGTTAGCATGTTTAAGGGGGCGCAGGTTTGGATTAAGAAAACTGGTGGGAACGACAAAGGTTTTTTGAAGTTTTTCTGGGAACTTTTGCAGTGGACTTGAATCTTTCTTTTGATCACGCAAAAGCTTTCAAGGAAGGAGGGGAAAAAAAAGAAATGTCAAAGCCCACACACACTCACACTTTTACTCTGAAAATAAAATCACAGATCCCATGGTACTTTTTCAGGAGTAAGAGTGTTACTCCTTGAGTTTTTGTCAATGCTCAGTCTACATGTCTGTCTTTCCATATGTCTGTGGCTAGCAAAGTACCTTGAGATGAAAGTGCTATGTACGTGAAATATATTATTATAAGCATCACATAAGGTGCGTGCATATTACTCATGAAGACTTGTGATTGTTTTGTACAGAAGCTTTGGTTCAAATAGCACTAAGTGAAGTTAGGAGATGGGGAATTGCTGCTCTTTGGTATAAATGCTGTGGAAAAATACACAAACTGACTAATAATGTATGTGTCAATACTGGCAAATCCTATAAGTCCACCCTCCTCCCCCATTTATCATTTAGCGTGAGTCCAGGTTCAGTTTTAATAACAAAACCCGGAGTACTGAGAAAAACTTGCCTAACACAAATTGTATAAGAATTGGAGGCCATTTTAGCCCCTTTTTGCTTTGTTTTTCAATGAGACAGTGAAGTGAGTATCTTTAAAGGGTTCTACTTCATGTAGTCTAAAAGCATTGATAAAAAAAATCTGGGCATAATACAGCTAAGTTATCTGGTGACAAGACATTCAATGAATTAAAATATTTAATGTTCCTTCCAGACTCTCCCCATTCTTAGTTGGACAGTTTACTTAAAATTAAGAGAAAAAACACCAAAATATTCCTCTCCTTAAATTTATATACTTGAATGATCAGTTTCACAGCTCTCCTCTAATATAACTAATATGAAACCACAATGAACTGTGTAAAAATAATGACAGATTATTTTCTATTGTTAGCACTAGCTGTTAGCGTCTTTGTATAACATCTGAAAACTTCAGAGGGTTTTTATGTTTGCACTAGTTGCTTATTAGACAAACCAAGGTCAACCTGCTCCCCCCTCCTTTGTATGTATGTTAGCTCATGCACAGCTGGCTATTTTTTTAGCACAATTAAAGTGGCAGGCCACACTATTTCAACTGTACCTTTTGGAATATATACCTTGACATAAAGTAGTATCGTGGATCAATGAATTTCCCATTAGTTCACAGCTAGAAAAATTTCCCCATTACCTTCCATGGGACCATACCTATTAGCCAGAGATTGATGTGGAAGATGAAACGGGGTCTGACCACTAGATAGTTCCTGGTTGTAGCACCATTGTATAATCTAACTGTCAGTTCAGTTCATAGAAAGTGGAAAGATGGTGGGATTGATACAAGTGTGCTGTCTTTATACCCTGGGTTATCAGACTTTCGCATGATCTTAACAAGTAGGTGTATGATAAACGGTGTTAGAATAGTTTAAATTCACTTTCCCTCACCATCTTCTAGTGCAGTGTTTCTCAACCAGTGGTCTGAGTCCCCTAAGGGTACTTGAGAGAAGTCTAGGGGGTATGTCAACCACCTGAAATTTGGAGAAAACTGAATTTTTGTCTTAAGTTTTACAGCGCTTTATTATTTTTGTACTTTTTACACCCAAAAATTTCATCTCCCGCCCGGCTACAATTAACTTGTTTAAACAAATGTGTTGCAATTGTAGGAAAAAAATGTTGTGTCTGAAAATTGTAGGTACTGGGGGTACTTATAATTTTTTTTTAAAAGGGGTACTTTATAAAAAAAGGTTGAGAAACACTGTCTAGTGCCTCCTAGCTGTTAAAGATGGTCTGTTTCTCTTGCCCAGCATCCTGACTACGGAGTTAATATCTTCAGTGGCAGCCTCTGCAGCTTCATAGGAAAGCTATGAGCTGAAGCTGAAGCTAAGAAAATTTGGCCTGTTTCATGACCTTGTCCTTGCTGCTCACAAGGTTCTGAATGATGCTTGTGAAGCTGGCTAGACTCTAGTTAATTTCTGTCTGCTATTGTTTGGGAAAGTTATGAGCATCTGCTGAGGAACTGGTCACATTTATCTGTAGGCTCAGGAAGAGTATGTCTACACTGCAGGCTAAAGTCAAACTAAGGTATGCAACTTCAGCAATGTTAATTGTGGCTTTGGCACTGTCTACTCTGCAGGAAGTTGAAGGAAGAACATTCTTCCTTTGACTTCCCTTACTTCTTGTGAAATGAGGGTTACTGAAGTAAGACTAAGAAGCCCATTATTTCAAAATTATTTCAAAATAATGGGCTTGCTGTGTAGATGCACACTCTATTATTTCGAAATCATGCTGTTGTGTAGACATGCCCAAAGATGGCACTGCATTTCCTTACATGTAAAAGATAGCTTCACAACCAGATGGATTAGAACCTGTAATTCTTTAAGACAGGAAAGCTTGAATTCTGGGTAAATTGATGAGTCAGGTTTCTTATGCACCAAAAAAAGGTCTGCCTACTATTTCAGTTCTTCACATCCTGCATTACTGTGCATAAGCCTTTGTTATAAAATAGGTGGGATGCAAATGTTTGACTGAAAAGCAATTTCAAAGCCACAAAAGCAAGCAGGCTGCATCTACATTGCACTTTCTTGCTCAAGAATATATGCAAATGAGGTGTGGCTCATTTGCATACTTAATGAGCTGCCATTTTTGGAAAAAATGAGAACAAACATTGTTCTGGACCCTGCAAATCTGCAGATATCAGTTTTACATGCATGGATCATGTTTGTGGATTATGAATGATGCAGATATACATTTTGTATCTGTGCAGAGCTCTATTGTAAAGATTGGTGAAATAGCTAAGGTGAATTCACTTGGGGCAAAATTGATCCCTCACGAAACTTAGTGGACTCCAGTGAAGCTTATGTACAGTTGAATTTGGCTTCTGAGGTATAATTGGCTAGAGGTATAATTTGGTTGGTAGTTCAAGTGGCTACTGTAAGTTCAAGAGCAGAGTGGAGGCATGCTGGCAGGAAATGAGGAGTGGTTTATGCAAATATAAGCCTTGATTGTTACTAGCCCAAGGCAACTGTATAAGGAAGTCTGGGAGCATAAGGGCACCACTTAGGTTCTTGTATGGTATGACAGGGTGTGCATACCCCGCACTAGAATGAGAGGGTTGAAAACTCTGTGGGCGGAGGAAGTCCCACCTCATACCCCAACTGGGCATGCTCCAAGTGCTGGGGCAGTATAAAAGGCCAGAGAGCAGCTCAGTCTGGGCTGGCTGGCGAAGGGGAAGGATCTCTACACAGAGCTCCAGTGCTGCTACATCCCATGTCCCAGACAGAGGGAGCTGAAGTGCCAGGAGGCTGCCACTTCTCAGCCCCTATGGAGACCCAGGGATAAATCACTACCGGGGAGCTGGGAGACCAGCTGCTACGTGGGACCATGCCTCTGTGGACCCAATAGGAAGTGACCCAGGGAGGGTGCAGGAGCTGCCTCTTCTGTCCAGGTATTCTTGGCATGTTTTGGCCGGATTCCCCGCTGAGGGGAAGCGGTAGGCAGCCCCACTGCTTGTAGGGCCCTGGGTCGGGACCCGGTGGAGCAGGGTCCCCCTACCAGGAGCTAACCCCAGTCATACTGATGCTGGTTATGAGGCCCTACTGCCCTGAAGTAAGGGACACTCATTGACTCTGGCTATTAGGCCCCCCTGCCTTGAAGCGAGGAGGACTTATTGACTTTAGCCATTAGGCCATTTTGCTGGGCGAGTAGGAGTACTTATAGACTTAGAGTTGCGCAGGAAGCAAGTTAGTTATGGACTAACAAGCCAGCTGTCGGTCCAGCGACCAATCAAGCGCCAACCGCACTCCGGAATAGCCATATGCCAGTGATGGGGTGGGCATACACCGCCACATATGGTCTAATCATATCACAGGTAGTAGTGTCAAGGAGAAGCAGGCTCAATAAAGCCACTGTTTCTTAACACCATCAGATGTGCCACGGTAGGGGCTGAACAGAGTATTGATTCCATCCAGCCAACATGCTGGCCATCATAGCTGTGCAAGCATATCATATGACATACAGTATATTGGGTATAAGTCCAGCAATATTCTAGAAACCTGCTAGGAGACTAGGAGAAACACTGAGACTTAGAGCCACACTCTGCTTCCTGGGCTGCCTATTGTTCAGGGCAGACCATAAAGTGACCATCTAACCCATCCTCCCTGACGGTTTTATTTATCAGGGTGGCCTTAGTCTCTGCTTTTTCCCCTCAAGTTTTGTAAACTACTGGGCTACTATCTCCTGTATTGCTGAATTAGACATACAGCCTGATTCTTTTCCTGTACAAAAGAGAAGCTTCACAACAGTGAAAGCCAGGAGTAACACCAGTCAATAGAGTGTAGAACCATGTGCCTAATCTGAATATGCAGAAAGGTACCATTCATAAATTCAGTAGCACCAGTAGATTCACCTGGCTGGGACATAGTCATGATGGCATGTAGAATGGACTTCCATCTTGAATAGTCCCTTGAATGTCTTCTTCCTTTGGCAAGAACCAGTATGAGAGGATTTAGGCTTCTTAAATACTTCAAAATTGCATCTTCCAAACTCACATGTTGTTGTCCAGAGTGCTCTGTTTCCTTTACCCTCGGCTGTGTAAACCTTCTGTAACTGTTGCAGTCATCTGAACTGGTGTAAGATTGCCGCTTGCTGGGATTGTCTTAGTATTTCCTTGTCTGTGATAATATCAAACCAATGGATGTTGTTAATATGCTGTAACTTTTGACATGGAAAACTGTTTCGGAAATCAAAGGCAATGGATATATCCAAAAGACCAGATCCTTCTCAGTTTCAGTATTTTCCATTTCAAATGTGCAAAGAAATACTTTATTTAGGTGTTAACATTTTTCCTAATTTTCCCAAAAAATGTTCTATAAATATGGACTATATATTAAAAGAAATTTTCCAGGGATGTAGAGGGGTAACATACTTTCCCTCTGTCCTTTCTAGGGAAAACAGAAATAGCCAAAATTAATATCTACTCAAGAATGACTTTCATCATTAGTCTATTGCCTTTCAAAGTCTCTCCTTAGTTCCTTGCTAAAATAAATAGCAATTTTATTGGATAAAAAACAGACCCACTTGTCACTTGACACCCTTAAAAAATCCTGGACAACTGGAGATTATTAATAGGGTGGCCAGATATGTATTTATATTATCTAGCATTCCAAATCTGTCCTAATTTAAGGTGATTCCTATCCAGTAGCTCTCTATACATACCCACTTGATTTGAGATAGGGGAAAAAAAGCTTATCTATGCCATTTGGTTCCCTCTCTTCTGTTATATACCTTAAAAGGCTGCTGCCTCTCCCAATTCCCTCCCCAGAAATATCCCATCTTTGCACCTACAAGATTCAGCACATTAAGATCATTATAGCATCCTATCTTACTAAGTCTCTTGTGCTGCTATTTTTCCTTCTCCAACCTTGTATATGTTGGGGGAGCTGGATGAGTTGGTATTATCAGTTAACATGAAGAAATGCATTGCAGTAACTACTTTAGTGCCCAAAATTTATTTTGAGAAAGTCGAAATCTGCAGCTCCTCCCTCATACACAGACTGGCTTAATGAGTTACAATTACTTTGTCTAATAAAAATGCTTGGAAAAAATATGAGGATGTCTGGTCACACATGAAACTTACTATTGAATGTATTTGAGGTTTAGTGTATATGTTATGTTATGTTATGTTAGAATCCCCAGTACTCATAAGTATTACCTGTTTAGTCATGTCAACAATGGACACCCTGTATGACCTCTATGTTCTACTCAGGCTTGGTTGGTTGGTTGGTTTTGGTTTGCTTTTTCTAATGTTCATTTCAAATTTTGAACACTGATTGGGTTATTTTAGGGTATTGCCATCTTGTGCATGTATTTATATATGTTTTGTATAATTGTGCTTATAGAAGATATAAAACAATAAAAAAGAAAGTTGAAAAAAGAAAGAAGACTCTTTTGGAAGTTCAAATGCATTGTTTAATTAACTATTCATTCTGGATTTGGACAGAGGGCATAGTTCAGCAGTGCTTGTTTTGCAGAATGTCTGTTGTCAAAAAACAAATTAGGAAGACATCCTTATATACTTGGTGTCCGTGCTGCATATTCCTACACAACCTGACAAATCTTTGCATTTCATCAGAGTTTGAGCACAACTGCACATTTTTTCAAGATGTATCACATTGCCTGCCATACCATTTGATAAATATCTTGTCCTCATGGTATTTTGAAATTCAGGATCACTCTTGAGGTTCTATATTACAGTGATTAATGTATGAAATCTCAAGAAATAGGGTAGCCACAAAATTTGATCAAAGTTGTGGAAGAATGCACGCAGTGTATCATAATCTGTTTAGCATATGAGACTATAAGAACAATAGAAACATGAGGAGGGAAAGTTAAGTTGCTTGGCTCAGAAATGAGGGCACTAGGGAATAATGCTGGGGAAGAAAAGATAGGTTCAATAGCACATAGGAGGGTAAGGCTATTTCTCTGGCTCCTTGCCATCTGTAAACAAACCATTGACTATTAAAAGTTAACATGTAATGCACAGGGTGACCTTGACATTGTAAATGGGTAAGAGTAATTTATCACATGCTATCCACTTCACATGCTATCCACTATATTAAAGTGGATGGAAAGTCTCACATGGTGAATTGAAATCTCTTCTTTTTTTTTTTTTTTTTTTTTGAGTCTCTGCCTGACAATTCAAGGGCATGTGGACAAGTGGAGACTTTTCACAGTTCCTTATGTTTATACATTCACAATGACAGCTTATAGGGTTTCACAATTCCTTATATTGTATAATAAAACTAGATATTCAGACAATATTTTAGGATGTTAAAAGCTTTTGCTTTAAACACAGAAGTAGTCAGATAAAAACATAAACTACATTATAGGTACTAGGAGAGAATTTTACAAACAGCACTCAAAATTTACATATTAAGTGATTCCAGCTGTTAAGCTATGGAAATTGGCACAAACCACCAATATGGTGCATGAAGCAGAAAGTATCTATCTTTTCAGCTTGATAGATGACTTGGCAAGCATACAATTAAGTACAGATGTCCCTAATGGGATTTCTTTTGTTTTATTGTGCAAGCTATGTTAATGTCCAATTTATATGCCGCAAATAAGTGGAATAAAGTTTCATTGTATCACTTTCTTCTTAGCAAAGGAAATCCTATAAAGAGAAATGAAACCATAACTAGCTGACCATTATTATTTAAGTGAGACTATTAAATTTCTGAATGCTGGAAGAAAGACTCAGGAAGGTGCGCGTATCTGCTGGCTGGCTACCAGTGAGGCATACAATGAGGCACATTCAGCTAATGCCTCCTTTACTTGACAGACTGATTGTGGGCAGGGATTTTGTGATTATGATTATTTATAATTTACTTATGGTAGCAACCACTCCATGCTAGGCACTTTCAAAACTCTCATTAATTGAGTGTTATGTTAAAAGGTTGATCCTGAAAGGAATTAAGTGAGGCCTGCAATGCACTGAGCTGCCTCAACTCTCACCACTGAAGTTAATGGATGGAGTGGATGTTTGGTACATCACACAGGACATTCAGCATCTCATAGAATTAGGCCCCATGAGTCAGTGTGTATGAGAGATACACAGCCATTCTGACTTGTTTAAAACTCTTCAAAGCAGCTCATCACTAGAAATTTTGGAAAAGACACATGCCAGTTGTGCATATTTTGGTGTGTGTTGGAGGTTTTCCTGCTTTTGAGGAATGTTGCATTTGAACTAAGGAGTGGTCTCTCAAAACTCTTCTTTTTCTTCTATAAAAGGTCTTATGGCTATAAAGGTCTAACCCTTCTGAAGCTTAATTAATCTATATATGAGTCCCTGGCATACATAAGTTATATTGGCTCAGGGGTTCTGAGTTCCAGTCTGTATCCTGACTCTCTGCTTTATATTGCTTTCCCTATAGTATACATGTAAATCAAAGGCAGGAAATGGGCGAGACACCCAGCTTTTCAATGATTTACAGATGATTCATAGACTTTAGCCCAAGCTCATCTGCATATGAGAGCAGGCAAAGAGTCTGAACTGTGAATATTTTCTTATTTTATAATTATTACATATTAACAATTAATTTTTAATTTAGAAATAAGATTTGACACTTTAATACTTAGTCTATATTACTGTTACATTATTACACATGAAAAGGATATTTCTCAAGGTGTGGATTTTCCTGCAAAGCAAATTTAATTAAGACCTCTTCATTTTAAATGTATTTATACATATTACTTAACAATTATAAGAAAGTTATTCATAACATATTCCTCTTGCTCATATCATCTCTTCCATGAAAAAAATTATGATAAAAAAATAGCTTTACGATCAATAGGCCCCTACCAAAAGTCTGGATCTAGCACACCAGAAATTCAAATCCAAACTCTGAGTCTTTAAACTCCCCTAATTTTTCTGCAACAATTCAAACACTACCAGAGATTTGGAATGTGTAAGGAAAACAAGCCTTCAATTTCAGCAGGGGAGCAACTTGTGTGAAGTAATAACAGTTTAATGGTTTTGACATGCCTGGGTAATGTTTAGTAGTTTGAAATTATGGTCAAAAGAGGATTCATAAGAACGCCCATACTGGGTCAGACCAAAGGTCTAGTATCCTGTCTAGCCCAGTATTCTGTTTGCCAACAGTGGTCAATACCAGATGCCCCAGAGGGAGGAATCACAACAGATAATCCTCACATGATCCCTCCCCTGTCACCCACTTCCAGAGAAACAGAGGCTAGGGATACCATTCCTACCCATCCTGGCTAATAGCCATTGATAGACCTAACCGCCATGAATCTATCCAGCTTCATATCATGATGCTATGACATGACATATTTTGGCAATGGACTAGAATTAGGGGGTTACATTGTTTGATCTCATTAATACTGTAGTTTACTCCTCCGTCAACACAGTGGTATTGTGTGAATTTGTCATTGCATTGCTTAGGCAGATCTCTGAAGATAGATGCATTAACACTATGCGACTCGTGTGATTAAATTCACCTTTCTCTGTGCCTGCTATTGAACACCATCTTCTGTAAGGGAAGTAAGGGCATACCAAACAAGCATAAATTCATGTTGCTTCTATAGGAGGAAGATTTAATGGGAATCCTCTTATAAATCATTTCTGGGAAAGTAGAAGGAACACTGTGATGCTAAGCCATTTTTGAGGAGTCTGATAATAGTTTAAATATTCTGGTGGAAGCCATACTAGCAGTGGCTTTGCCATTTGTGTGGGGATTTTTAAAGAATCTCAAGATGAATGCCAATGACTTTTAATGTGATTTCCCATTTGCAAGTGGGATTGATTTATGGTCAAATATTTTTCTTCTTATCTTTTTCTTAGTAGGAAACTTCATTTTGTAAAATTAAAAAGCAGCTGGAAATTACTGAGCTGATCACTCTGTTGCTTTGTTTATTTCAGACTTCCAGCAGTTTTTCAAAAAACTCATCTTTCTGTTGTGACAAAGTATCACAGTAAGTATTTCTTTAATCATTTTGCTGTACAGGTTAAACCTCTCTAGTCTGGCAATATCCATGGTCTGGAATGATTTTCACTAGTTGGATGTCTGCTTCTCATTGGTGTGGCCAAGTTTCCCCTAAATGTCTTCTAGGAGCCCATAAGCAATTGAAGTGTTGGTAATGCTGCTAGACAGTATTGATCTCCCGTGGTTCAGCAAACTCTCTGAACCAGTCAGGTCCTGAGGGTGCCAGACTAGAGAAGTTCAACCTGTAGTGTCATGCAGTACTCTTGCGCTCATTTTAATTACTCCTGGGCATGGCATCTCCTGCAGCCTAAAGTCACATTTAAAGGCCTTCCAGTTGTTATCTATGAAGGCACAGGCCCTAACATTTGCTTGCTAAGGAACAGTAGTAGGAGTGATCTTTTCCTGGACATATGCAAAATAGCAAGTGAGTTTCCTACAGTAAAACTACCACAAGTCACCTTAAGTGTCATATTCTCATTTATCTTTTATGCTGTTGCTTCAATACAACATTAATTACACAGATATAAAGAGAGTTTTTCTTTCAAGTGTAAAATTCCCTGTTACAGAGGGCCCCAGTAGGAGTTAAGTTTTGCACGGACCTTGTCCTGAGCCTTTGCACAGGGATGTATTTCACCAAAAGTGAAATTGGGACTCAAGAAAGATGACAGCCTAATAGCACAAAAGCTGTTTTTCCAAACTAGATTGCTCACAAGTTGCAGAGAAAGATACTATCTTACTTTGCTAGTGTGCTTCATCCTAGCCCAGGGAAGGGACCCCCATGAGGTGTAAGAGAGTTCACTTTCCATGCCCAATGAATACTCAGGTTACTATTTGCATTATAGTAGTACTTAAAATGTGCCAGGCACTTCACTGACATACAGGAAGAGCTGTCTCAGCAAAATTGTCTGAAATGTTGCCAGAAAGAGTGCCCTTTCTGTTGGTATGTTTTCTAAGGTAATGGTTAGTACATAGTACATTTTGGTTATGTTTGAAATTATGGTCAAAACAGGCTTCAAATTACATGTTGAATTGGGCTGAATCCTCCTAAGGAGCTAAGAACTTCTGATTTCTAGTCTTCCTTCTGCCTCTGACTTGCAGTGTGGCTTTGAGTAAGTCTATAGATAAAATAGTATTTCACAGGTGTGTGAGGAGGATTAATTTAATTGAAGTATATTGCAGATGGAAAGCTCTAAATAAGCTCTAAATATGATTTAGCTGCAGCTGCTAACTAGCTATATGGCAACAATTTTTTTTCATTATTAACCTGAATCAAAGCAATGAGGAAGAAAGAAAGACTATTTTAAACTGTTTTACATACTCTTTACTATGGTTCTTTTTGGTCAAGGTTCAAAATGATTAAAAGGCATGAACAAAACAATGTGTGCTATAACTCAAGTGCTTTTTCTGACATGACATTCAAAAAGGGTACCTCTAACTCTGCTTAATAGAAACACATCAATCGTTTATATGGGTAGTTTATAAGTCTCTGTCATTGAAGAAGTAATAGCAAGCCAAACTATTGGAGAAACTAGACCTAATTCTCACTTCATTTACTCGGTTGAAGTTAATACAGTCGCTCTAAATTCATGTCTGTGTAACTTAGGGCAGATTTAGTCATGTGTATACATAAATAATTTTAGAGACCACTTAAAGATAGAGTGTTTGTGTGATTCCCCAAAGAAAGAGGAAGAGATTATTGCAGCCATGAATCTTTGCATGTCTGTAACACCTGGTTTTTCTCCGGTTGGCAATAATAATTGTATTCATTTCTCCAGTTTTCCATAGCACTGCATACTCAGACTTAGATTTTATAGGTGGCACAGAAATGAACTCTCTCTTGGCCAGTTGCCAATTGCTTAAAGACCTGAATTTTTTTTGTTTAATAAGCTGTTTATGAACCGCAATTTGGATGAAAATACTATAAATACTGACTGATTCCCTACTATGAATCCAGACTGAAATTTCTTCTCATTAACTTCCTATTTCCTTGTTGTACTCCCCCCTCTTCCCACTCCTCAAACTGCCTCATCGGATTCTTTGCAGAAGTGCAGACTTTGATCACATTATGGAGGAGGGCTATGAACTTGACCTGACTTACATCACTGAGCGGATCATTGCTGTGTCCTTCCCTGCCAGCTGTTCAGAGGAAACATATGTGAACAACCTGCAAGATGTAACCCGAATGCTCAAATCCAAACATGGAGATAATTACCTGGTAAGTGTAGCTTAAACCTGTTTGAATATGCTTTGTGTAATTGAGTTTACCCCATTTGCTGTATGATGAGTGATCTCATATCCTTCATAACAAAGCCTAATATAGGCTTATTTATACCAATATAAGTTGAATGTAATTCCACCAAAGTCTGTCTAGTTCACATTTATGCCTGTGCAAGTGACTGCAGAATCTGGCACAGCATTTTGCATTCAGTCAAACAAAGAAATATCTGTAAGCCACCTGCTTTTTGAGGGCAAGGCGGTATGCTCTTTGGGCATCATGTTCACTTGCAACAGAAAAATTGTAGGGATAGCTATCATTGAGTAAAACTCATTCCTACAAGATCCAGATGCCTCATCATGGAATACATTTTTCTAGCAGCTGCAACTTGGGTTCCAATGATCTCTGATTATTCCGCACTGGCTGGTTCCACCGTTGATTATGAAACAGCTCATAAACGTTGCTGTTAATGTGTTTTGTCTAGTTCATTGACTTTATTTAGATGCATTTTTTCCCCGTGACTTATTTTCTATTTTTTAAAAAAATTAAAGGTCTTGGCCAAATCTCTAATGGGTTCCACATGCAAGATCTTTTATGATGATCAGAACTGGTATTCTCTCATGCTGTTTGTGTTTTTTACTTAGCACATTTAAACTCTGTAGTGTCACTATCTCTCTCCATTTGCTTATAATTCTGGGCCAGAATCTGTGCTGTAAATTGTAGGTATTTTTAGCTGACACGTGTAAACTGTTAGAATAAATCCATAACTTCAGGTGGGTGAAATCACTGCAGCAGCTAGCACCGCTCCACATTCATTCACTTACAAAACATTTATTTATTCCAAATGCATTCTATAACAATGACTGGACTCTAGCTCTGCTTGCAGTACTACCACTTTTGAACCATTTATGAAGACACATCAATTTTCCACTAAGACAACCAATGGTCTCTCTGATGCTAAACTATAATTCTTTGCAAAACATTTCACCTGAGTCAAAGTTTCAAATTCAGCCCAGATCAATAGTGATCTAGTGTCTCTTTTCGATGTGATGCTGTATTTTGGTAAATGTGAAATAAGGTGGTGGTCTCTGTCCAACCATATAACTCATTAGATATGTTTACATTTAAAAAAAACATTACATGGATACTAACTGGTGCAAATCTGCTGTCATTAGTCAATGGGATTTTTTGCTATCAATGTCAGTGAGAGCCTGGATGGAGTATTGCGTGTTTGCATGAGCATATTGTCCTCTATTCGGTTGTGACATATTGGAAAGAACATTGAAGGTTCCTCTATAGTAGGGGTGGCCAAACGGTTGCTTACAAGCAGCATTAAGCTCTTTTACAGTTAAAGTGTGGAATCGCCCTCCTCCGCCCTCATTCTCTGCCTACCAGAGTTGGTGAGAGAGCTTGGGGCTTCCAGAGTTGAAGCCGGGCCTGGCAGGTGCACACTACAGGGCTGAAGCCCTGAGTTCCAGCAAGTGCAGAGCTGTTCCTACCAATACACAAGCTACCCCAAATTTTGTGGTGCCCTAGAAGCAGCGTGCTGCATATTGCCTCCAGTGGCCAGCCCATTCCCTAACTGGGCCCCCCCATGGACTGCACCCAGATACTGCTTGCATGACAGCACTGAGTGATGTAAGCCCATGGACCAGAGGATTCAGGAGGAACAGTGGGCGGCTGTGCTGCCAGCCAGAGAGAAGCAGCCATTTCCCCTTCCGAAGCACCATTTCTCTCTGGCTGGCAGCATAGTCTCCCTGCCCTGCAGTGCTCCTGCACCTCACAGCTTCTGCCCCAGCAGCTGCCTTCTCTGCAAAGCATCCCCTCTCCGGTCCTGTGGGGAGTGTGCAGATGTTGAATTGCATAGGGCACCAGCATTGGTAGGAAATGCCAGGGCAGGTGCATCCCAGCACTTGAATATCTGAAGATCATTCATATGCAGATGAGAGGGTCAGTAAGTTTGGCTACCCCTCTTCTCCAGCTAATAGTTACAGGCGTCTTTTTTGTAGCTCATGTAGCAGAAGCTTGTGTCTTGGAGGTATAAGACCAGGGTTCTAGTCTGAGCTCTGCACTTCTGCAATTAGTAAGAAGAGATTATAACCTCTCCCTAGCTATTTTTGAAGGTTTTTCTGTAGCAGGAGTGGCCAAACTTACTGACCCCGCTTTTGGCCCTGCTTTGTACAAATAAATCCTCATGCTTTCAAATGTGTAAATTTCAGTCTCATTTGAAACTGGAATTAATTCCAAACTGATTGAAATAATGAGTGCTTTTTAAAAATTAAGTCTTCAGAAAGGCTTAATTTTTCCAACATTTTCTAACTTTTTTTGTGTGTCTGTCAGCTCACTGAAACCACCCGATATCAACAACATTCCAAACATAAGTAGATTTTAGTAACTGTCCCCCCAGCAACCTCAGTGATGTTTTCTAGTTCACATACAGTGCTCTCTTAGAGTCTCATGACAATAAGTGTTTTATAAACACTAATAGATTTTGACATTGGTTCGTGCAACAAAGACGTTTCACAGGCAGAAATAATAAAATATCTAAAAAAATTGCCATTATTTGACAATTGTACCTGAATCCCTGGATCTAGGGAGAAAAAGAAAGGACCAACAGAAAGGTAGTCCTATGTTGTCAGTCGTGTCAGCAATTAATCTAGTCAGAGATGAATGAAAAAATATTGGACCAATGTATTGCTTGTAGATAGGGAAACTGCACTGACAGTTTCTTTCCACAACAAGTATATCTATCATATCCATTTAAAAAAAAAACCAAGCTCTTAAAAGACAGAAAATGAATAGTTAAGGAATCATAAATCTGATACTTCCTACAAAATAAAAAAAAAATCAAGTACAAAGAAATGCAGATTTCATCACAACAAAAGAAACACAGTCCTGTCCCTAAATAAGTGCTATTTTTCACCAGTAATTTCAACATATAAACACAGTGCAAAATCCTTCAGAAGAACAAAATTATATATGTATTATTAATGACACTCTGCTAGAGAGGTGGCATGCGCATAGAGCCAGCGTGAAAGTCAGCCTTCTGTACCGGCTCTAGCCTGCCCCCATTCTATATCAGAGGCAGCAGCGGGGAAGGGCAGGGGCCCCACAGGAGGTGGGAGCTGGTCCTTGGAAAGCTGGCTCCCTCTGAACACCAATTCCCACCTCCGGCCCCCCCTTGCTGCCTCTGATACAGAGCAGCGGGGGCAGAGGCAGGGCGTGTAACCATTACGATTAACCAATAAGCTTATCAGTTAATTGTTTAAACGAATACACACTAACATCCCTTATATACATAGATAATTTCATAGTATATCCGCAAACTTTTACACTTATTCTATTAAACTGCATATTGTTATTAATATCTTTATTATTTATGTATGTTGTAATACTTCCTAAAAAGGGCTAGGCACTGTATCAACACATGCTCTCAATAAAGCAGTTATTTTAGGTTCTTAGTTACTGTCAACTATTACATAAATTAAACTGGTTTTAAATTTAACATCTTCCCTAACATAAAAATATGTTGATATCAAAATAAAGATAAGAAGAATATATGGCAAAGATTTCTACTTACTTCAATGGGATCTGTTTGGGTGCTCAGCCTTTTTGAAAGTCAAGGCACTTAAGAGCCTAAATACACACTTAGGAACCTGTCTTTAGGCACCCATTTTTTAAAAATCTTGGTCATTTCTTTAAAGTCAACTAATGAATCAACCAAACAAGCAACCCACAATGCTGGAATCTGAGAAATTATTGTAGTCTAATAAGATTGCTAAGCACAAGGCCCAATGTTATTTAAAATCTTACATTAAATATAATTACTATTATAAACTTGAAAATTGTTGCATATTATAGGCATTTCCTACGTACATATAGTTTCCTATTATACTTTCCTGAATTAACTACAGGTTGTATCTCCCTAAACTGGGACTCTCTGATCCAGCACGGATGTTCCTGGACTACAGAACCCGGGGACAGGAGTGCGGCAGCAGGGGCCAGTGACTCGGGCAGGAGCCCCGTGGTGGGAGATGGAGGCAGTGGTCAGCACAGCTGGAAACTCTGGCCAGAGAGCTCTGGCCCCACAGCGGCAGTGGAGCGTCATTGCCTAAGGAGCTCTGGCAGCTGGGAGGCCCCGGCTGGGCTGGAGGCAGGGGGCTTCAGGCTGGAGCCTGGCGGCAGTGGACCTGGGCACATGCCACAAGGAGCTGGAAGCAGGAAGGAGTAGCAGACTGGGAGGCCAATGGCAGTGGACCTCCTCTGGTCCAGCAAATCCCCTTGTTCAGGATCAGGGAGGTCCAACCTATACAGAAATACCCCGCATACTGCAAATGCTAAACTTATCTAACTTCAAATACTAATTTAGTTATCTAATGTGATTGCAAAATCCAAAGTCCACTGTCATTTAACTTTGTTATAACATATTTTGGATACAGTGATTTAGCACAACAAAATTAAACATCAGGATCTCATACTTGTTTTCTCTTTTTCTTCCTGAACAGGTGTTAAACCTTTCTGAAAAAAGATATGACCTTACCAAGCTTAACCCAAAGGTACTGGTTTTGACCATAACATATCTCACTTGCTAGACTTAAATACAGCATAAATGGGCTGCTATGAGCCTTCAAACTATAGAAGCTTTGATGTGCATAATGAGATGACAATTTTAGGAAGAGTTTAAACAAGAAGTCCTTTGGCATCTTAAAGACTAACACATTTACTTGGGCATAAGCTTTTGTGGGCTGGAACCCCACTTTGTCAGATGCATGAAGTGGAAATTTCAGTTTGGTAGGTAGATATACATCAGCAAAGATGGGTGTGTTACATTAATATGCAGAGGACCAGTGCTAACAAGGCTAATTCAATCAGGGTGGATCTGGCCAACCTCCAGAGTTGATTAGAAGGTATGACTACCAAAAGAAGGAAAATTACTTTTTGTAGTGAGTTAGCCACTCCCAGCTTCTATTCAGACCAAGTGTGATATAGGGATGCTAAATTGGGGTTAATCAGCTAATCAAGTAGTCGATGGAATTTCCATCGACTACTCGATTAGTTGATAAGGACAGGGTGCTCGCTACCCCTGCTGCAGCTCTGCAGTTTAAATGTAGTAGGAGCCGGTCTCATTTTAAGTAATGAAATATCACCATGATTCAATGAAACACAGATTTTTCTGCTGGAAAAAAAGGAACCATTTTCGAATAGGATTATTGTATATGATGACAATGTTAGAGTACCTTGTAAATGGAAAATGAAGTGGCTTTGCTTGATTCCAGATTATGGATGTGGGGTGGCCTGACCTTCATGCCCTTCCCCTTGATAAGATGTGCACCATCTGCAAGGCTATGGAATCGTGGTTGAACAGCGACCCCCAGCACGTGGTGGTGATCCATTGCAGAGTAAGTGTGCCATGTTGTCACGGCGTATGCACACTCCATCCCTTAGGGGACGGTATCCAGGGGTGTGGATGCTGCCTCATTGGCAGTTGAATCATCGGCAATCTCTCTCTCCATCTAGGAGCACCAACCCTTGGTTCAAGGTTGTACTGCCTAATGGCTAGAGTCGATGAGGAGCAGCCCACTAACTCAGTGCAGCCTGGCCTAGTTGCCGAAGTTGGAGGGGATGGCCCTTTAACTCCGGGGGAGACGGTCTGGTAGCCAAAGTCAAAAGGGCCTTTAACTCAGGGCAGCATGGCTTGGTAGCCAAGGTCTGTAGTGGTCAGCCCCTGCTGCTGGGCAGGATGGCTTAATGGCCAGAGTCAATTGTAGTCAGCCCCTGTCTTGATGCAGTATGGCCTAATGGCCAGAGTCTATAGTTAGCCCTTTTCCCAGGGTCGTACAGCCTATTGGCTAGAGTCAATGGGGTTTGGAGGCAGCTGCCTCAGTAGGGGGACCTGGGCCCACCCCACTCCACCAGGTCCTGACCAAGGGTACTGTGGGCAGCACAGTGGTCTACCACTCCCTTGGAGGGGAATCTGGCTGAAACACGCTGAGTTTACCTGGGTAGGAAAGGCCGCTCCTGCACCCTCCCTGGGTCACTTCATACCAGTGCCAGTGGGTCGGCATCCCATGTGGTCACTGGGTCCTCTGCTGGGGCTCCTCTAGCGCTGTGTGTACCAGCAGTCTTCTGGGGCTCTGGTTCCTGCTGTTAGGGTCACTGGCTGGTGGGGCCCTGGAGCTCCTGCTGGAGGTCCTTCTCCTTCCGCAGCCAGCCTAGTCTGAGCTGCTTTCTTGCCCTTTATGCTGCCCCAGCATTTGGAGCATACCCAGTCTGGGTGAAGGGGTGGAACTTCGTCTGCCCACAGAGTTTTAACCCCACCTGCTTCAGTGTGCAGTAGGCACACCCAATCACAAGTGTAATATTTATTACCTTAAATTTTTAATACGGGGTGTCCCTGTTATAAGTCGCCCCGGTATGCATCCGTTCTGTACTAAAGTTGTTGACACTTGTAGGAACTGATGTGTTATAAGTCCTCCCATTTTCCCCCTCTTAAGTCATGAAAAAAAACCACCCAATTTGCGCAAATGGAAGTCAGCCGCAGGACAAAAATTCTCCACTTTAAGTTGTTTCGCTATAAGTCCAAGTTTTTTGGAACGTATCTTGCACTTATAGCAAGGATGTCGGGTATATCATAACAAGAAGAGTTATAATTAACAATTTTGCAGCAATTTTAATGTTGAAAACATAATGAGCCAGATACTTAGTTGACATAAGTGAGCCAAAGGCCATTAACTGTTCCAAGTTAGACTAGTCAAGCCTTGGGTCTGATAAATCCAGGTTTGTGTGCTTAGAAGTAATATGCAATGAGATATATATTTCAAAGCTGAACAACACTGTTGAGTGTATTTAGTGCATTGAGATCTTCAATCTTTCTGTCAAACTTCTGAGGATCCTTTTATACTATATGACATTTGCTCCACAAATTGCATAGCTTATTCTGAGTCTAGGTCAAAAAAGCTTATTTTGAAATTTGGCGTTGTATAGACAGCGCTAAATTTCAAAATAAGGTATTATTCTGACAAATCCTTGTGGAATGAGGGTTACAGGGATGCCAGAACAGCATACCTGCACTATTTTGGGAAATAGCGGGAACATTTAAAGACGCGGTTTTGCTATTTCGGGATACTTTTGGTATCCCTATTACTCTATTACTGATTTCAGTTAAGTCTCTAAGAGCATTAATGTTAAATGTCCAAATCTCTATTTAGTTGCTTTATGTGGACATTTGGTCTCCTAAATGCACATCTGACTTTCCATCTCTGGAATTTAGACATCTAGAATTTAGACATTTAGTTGAAAAGTGAGCACTTTGTTGTTGACTATATCATACAGTAGTTACAATGGATTAAATGGTATTCATTCCATTTGGACTAAAATAATACTATATCGACTAAATTCACAAAAGGATTTAAGCATCTAAAGTACTGACTGGAATGATTTAGTTGGGGGTGGTCCTCCTCAGGTCTTTTCCTCCTGCTTAGATTCTCCTCAGGTCTTTTCCAGCCCTTATCTTCTATGATTCTATGATCTAACTGCCAGTTCAGGTGCATAAAACCTAGAATCAGGCTCCACTGACAGTCATAAAATATCCCTTCTCTGTTGTGGAAAGGTGAATTAAACTTGATTAGTGCCTACATTTGTGCATTAAAAGTTCCACAGGTGACTAGGTTTGCGTCTCCAAGTGTCTGGATGTGCAAGCCCCAGGGGGATGCATGAACTGGGAAAAGATAGGGTTCTGCTGCTTAACTCACCTCTGGGACCCACTCTAGTAAATGTGTTCAGTGTCTGCCTACCAGACTGGGCCCTGTATATGAGTTTGCACAAAACAGTAGTGTAGGTTGAACCTCTATAGTCTGGGACTCTGGTCCGGCAACACATGGGGCAACGTCTGGGGCCTCTGGGAGCTCCTTTGTCCAGTACCGGTCAGGTCCCAAGGGTGCCAGACCAAGGAGGTCCAACCTGCAGCAGCTTTTCAATCCCTGTCCCTTCCCCACCCACTCACCTACTTCCACTATGGATAAAAGTAATTGGAGCAAGCGAACTGGCTCCTGGGTTTCCCACATCCTAGGTGAGCGCTCTACCCACCCGGCTACGGACTCGTTTTCTCTCACTGTCTTTGCCAAATGATTTTTAAAATTACTTAGTCATAGTAATACAGCTTCAACAAGAGAAATTGAGGGAGCTCCCCCATATCAGAATAGCTCAGTGGTTAGAACGTTCTCCTGAGGAGTGGCAGATCCTTGTGCAATTCCTTTCTCCCCCTAAGGCAGAGAGGAAACTTGAACTGGGGTCTCTTACATCCCTGGTGAGATCTCTGTCGATTAGCCCAAGAGCTTCAGGGGGGTAGCCGAGTTAGTCTGTAACAGGAAAAACTTAAAAAACAACGAATAGTCTAGTAGCACCTTAAAGACTAACAAAGCATGTAGATGGTATCATGAGCTTTCGTGGGCGCAACCCACTTCTTCAGATGATAGGAGTATTAGAAGTCCAGATCCAAGAATAAATAAAGGAAGTGGGGTGGGGGAGAGGAGAGAAAAAAGGAGAGGAAAAAAAAGAGAGATGGTTCAAATAGTTACAAGAGGCTGGTAAGAATGATTAGCTCAAGATTAGGAGGGAGCCCTTCCCTATCCTGGCCTTGTGTGAAAATGGTATAGGTCTGTAACACCCACAGAAAGTTTGCAGCTGAGAATGCCAGGAAGAAAGAGGCATCTGCCTATAGCCTGAAGTTAGACACAGAACTCCCTGAGGGAGTGGGGCTTAGTACACACCCCTCTTGTCAGCCACTTCCATTGACTAATTTAGGCTGAGAACTGCCCAGCCTGCAGGGTTCTGTGAAACCCATTCTGTGGCAACTCTCTCTCCCCATTCATTGTGCAGGGAGCCGGAGCACCTAACTCCGCCTTTGTGAATCCCAGTGATTTTCTGAGCACTTAAAAGTTAGATGTTTTGACACTCAGGGTGCATATAGACAGTGGCACTATTTTGGGATACTTCCGGTATCCCGAAATAGCGTTTTTTGTGTCTTGACAGCATGCCCGTTATTTCGAAATAGCTTTCGAAAAACAGGCGTGCTATTTCACTGTCCCTGTAAACATCGTTCCATGGGGAGTACGGGATGTTTCAGAATAGCGCTTTATTTCGAAATACACTTGAAATAAGCTACGCAATTTGCGTAGCTCAAATTGCATAGCTTATTTCAAGCTACAGGTGCAGTATAGATGCACCCTCAGTGTCTCCGCACTTAAATTCCTTTGTGAATCTAGCCCAGACTGCCATCGTAGCCAGTGGGAAATTAGGGCCTCAGGGCCATCCAGGTTCCAACAGGTCCTAACTAACTGCCTATGTTCTAATGTGCTGTCACTGCTGTGTAGTGTTTTCCCTTCTCTGTGTTTGTTCAATGAGAAGAGAAATAAAAATAAAATAAATAAGTAACCCTGAGGTCAGAAGCAAGTTGGCAGATTGCTGTTGGCACTCTAGGCAAATCACATCTGGAGTCTTACTGGCTTTGCAGTGCTGGTATTGGTTGACAGCACCTTAAACAGATATGGGACCTGATCCTGCTTCAGTTGAAGTCACTGGAAAACTCTCATTGATCCTGCCCCCAGTCTGCAGTAGCTAGCAGATGGGCAAACTTTCTGCCTGTGTGAGTCCCTTTGATTTCCTGTTACTTGCAAGATTGGAGCCTTAAATGGTGCAGATATGGGGGCCTGTCTCGGAGTAGGGTGAGGGCTGCCCCAATAAGTGAAGCAAGTCTAGCTCCTCTGTGCTAGAATAAGTGCTCTCATTTGACCAGGTAAGAGGGTGGGGTTTATAAAAGACTAGAAGCTGAGGGAGGAGAGAGTGAGATCTGACAAGCTGAGGCTGCCACGGACGCAGAGATGGGCAGGAGACGAGAGCTGCCAGAGCGAGAAAGTGTTTCCTAGGGGAAGGCTAAAGACAGGAGCAGAGGAGGGCTTTAACAGCTGTGTGCCCCAAGCCAGTGATGAGGCGCGTAGGTGTGGTATGGAGAGGGGTGTTTCCATGTACATGTACTGTCTTGGTACTTGTATTTTAGATTATATGCACAACGCTTCTGTAGTAAACTAGTCAAGGAGAGATATTATTGATTCAAAAGAACGTTATGG
Source organism: Rafetus swinhoei (assembly GCA_019425775.1). Taxonomy (NCBI): domain Eukaryota; kingdom Metazoa; phylum Chordata; order Testudines; family Trionychidae; genus Rafetus; species Rafetus swinhoei. The sequence goes on from CM033424.1 coordinate 159,553,090, forward strand.
GAGTCCTTGCATTACTGAGAAGGAAACTGAGGCAGGCACATGTCATGCTGCAGAAGGTTGCTCCAGGCAGGGCTGTCTAATGTCAGCACCACAATAAGGAAGAGACAAATGAAATGATTTCTTCAGTACTCTGGACCAGTGTTCCTATAAACTGTGAGCTTGTGCGGCCACTCAGGAGAGATTCAAATGTCACCCACCTGTAGAGCTCCCACAGTTAGGTTTTTTGTTTTTACTAGTTGTGCACATTCACACATGCCTTGGTGCACATAAAATTATTCTGCATGTGGATGGAAAAAAATCTGCACATGGATGAAAATGATTAGAGGGAACATTGCTCTGGACTTGGTTTTACAGAGATAGCTTTCCAGTCACAACTATACTTGAAGAAAAAGTAAAATATCCCAATGAGTATCTAATAAATCTCTATGAAGTAACTGTTGATTAAATTCTTCCATGGGGTCTTAAATTCCCACCATCATCTTTCCTTGGCTTAGCCAAAATCTGTTGTCTGAGTAATCTGGAAGCATGTTAAAACTAGTAAGAATGACAGATTAGTAATTTGTACTGTACCTATGTCATGTAAACGATTTAATAAAATTTTGAAACATTATGAAAATGCCCCATAAAGAATAAGCAGTAGTTATTATAAATCACAGGTGTCAGAAAAAAATTGCTGATACTTGTCAGAATTCATAGTTTATAGCACATCATGCCAGAAATTTCAAAGTTGTTTAGGCTTGTCTTGGATGAGTCCAAAACCAAAAATTTATAGAATGTTACTGCTGCTCTCATGGTTTTCTTTATTTTAATTTATAGCTTTGTCTTGATACACACACAGAGAGAAAATATGATGTATAACAAAGTCATTGAATATAGGAGGGGAATAATAAAGGGAAAAATAAAGGGAAACAAAACAATTGTTTTGTTGGTTTTAGTTCAAAGATCCTTTGAAGGGTAAATCTGGAAAAAAATTATCTACTAATGCCAGATTTCAAAATCAGTTTTTAAAATCCTGTATTAAAATATATACATCCAACCTAACTAACACATGGCTTCCCTCGGCTCTCTGCTCCTGACTTGCAGCTGGTCAACTTGATATGCTACTGGTCAACTAGGAGTTAAGAGTAGGATTTTTAAAGGCAGGGCAATTTTGGTACTGAATCTCACTAAATTTCAGTAGGTGTAGGATACCAAACATGCAAGTTCCACTCAGTATTTGCAATGTTTCAGGTCAGCCATCTTACAACTGAAAGGTCTTTAAAAGCTGCTGACCATCATTCCACCCCCCACTGCAAGAAAGGACCTGCCGGAGCTTGTGTAGTCACCAGCATGGCCAACGAAATTGTTATTGTTTGTAACTTAGCATAGGTATTGAGTGAAGCAGTAATCTATCATGCATTATGGATGGAACTTTCAGCAAAATCTCATAGACACTGATGGTGTTATGTCAATATTAAATAATAGAAACTATAATTTCTTTTTGTTCCTAAGGGTGGAAAAGGAAGGATAGGAGTAGTGATATCATCATATATGCACTTCACTAATGTTTCTGCCAGGTAAGTGATGAACAACAGAAATGATTTACTGGGTTTGTGAATATTTAAAGGCAGGGGAATACCCCCTTCCCCACCCACCCACCCAATTTCAGTAATCTTTGGTTGCAGTTGTTACCCATGACACTTTCAATCAGATGATGCTGACATGTCTCAAAATTATTCATGATGGATAAGAATCTGTTACAAGCCTTCTTTTTATTGATTCTATGGCATTTCTTTTCACTAGGAGCAGATTCTGACATGTTTACTCATTAAAGGAGTACCTTACTCCATGAGTAATCCCTGTTTGAATCTGCCAATCCATATTATATATTTACATGGCTACCCTCACTGTAATATCTGAGCATATCACAGTCTTTAATGGATTTAATCATCCCAACCCTGTGAGGTAGGGATGTGCTTATTATGAAATCAGTTAGTATCCAGCAGAGGGAGTAGGGAAGGAGATGAAAATTTTCCACAGCCTTGTTCTGGAAACTGCCATGCGATCTTTAACATCATTGAGGAGAAGGTAAGACCTGATCCAACACCCATTGAAGCCAACTGGAATTTTGATTAGTTTTCAAAGTCTTCTTTTAAGCCCCCACAACTACCTTTGGAAGGATGTAGGGCTAAGCTAACTCTGATCAGATTTTAACTTGTGGTTCCATAGGGTCTAGTTATTTCAGACCTTGTACACAGATGTTAATTAGAATCAGACTACCAGATCTATTTTTTTCTCAGATGATGATTATGTATTTGTCCTGTATATACCAGAAGGAGCACAGGTTGATGCTTGGGAACAAATAATTAGGGACTGTGTCACTTAATTTGGGAGCTGGGATCATCATGGTTTCAGTATAGTATTTGAGGACCCCACCTTTTTTGTGTTCTCTGGCCTTCTCTTTTCATACATTAGACGCAATCTCATTTTAAACAAAGAATAAAACCTAATTTCTTTCACCGTCTACCATTATTGCTCCATTATCATACATGGCGTTCATGATTGACTGACACAAAGCATTTTCATCCCAAGGCCGTACTGTTCTGCATTTATAACTTACCCCGCTTCGGTAAACCAGATAGCAAGAAACCAGAGCAGAGTAAATAGCCGGAGTAATGACATGTATGTTAGTTCAGTCAGAACTCTGATGCTTTTTTTTTTTTTTCCTTTTCCCCTCATCATTATTTGCTATTGAAGGTTTGGGGACATAATGCTTAAGAGGGAACATGGGTACCCTCCTATGCAACCTACAGAGAATGCTATATTGATGAGGTGAAAAACAAATTGTGGCAACTTGTTCTTCATTGTACTGCAAATCTTGCATATTCACGTGAGAAATGCAAAACCGTAATAACTGAACATGGGAAGTAGGTGTTTTGTCTCATCAAGGAAACTGCCTTTGGGGTAGAATTGAAAAGGTGGCAGTGGAAGTATTATCCCAACTGACCATTACTGGCCATTACTGACGTCATTTCTAGTAGCTTGGCACATCATAAGCTGTAACTCACTGCATTTCCAAGATAATCCTGTAATGTAGTGGGAGTTTTTGGCAATATATTCATGATTACTCCTGGTGCTTCAGATTTCCCTATATCGTGCATTATTACCTGATGGGCAGGCTAAGAGATATTGGTATAAATGTCGTCTAGCTGTCTGAGCTTGAAGAAGTCATTGGAAAAGTACTGGCTGAGGCTGTTCCTGTATCAGTGGAGAATCCAAGACAGCAGTGGCAAATCCAATAACTAGCATGTTGACACATAGCAGCCAGTGACCCAGAGGAAGATGGATTCCTCCACCTGTCAGCAGAGAAGCTGAGCACAACTCCCCAACTTGAGAACAAAGGACCTGAGAGGTGTAAGGATAAGAGTTGGCTGCTAGAAGGAGTCAGGGATTTCACCTGGGATCTGAGGACGGAGGCCAGACCAAAAGAACTTGAACAATGGGGTTCACTACAGCTTAGCTGGGCTTGGGACTATCCCCATGTGGGGATGTGCTTTAACCTTCAGTTCGCCATGCCAAACTAAGGACTTCCTATATTGCGTTCAAGTTGACTGATAAACCCTCCTGTTCTGACAACATTATTTGACTGTAAATGCTAGGTGAGGTTCATTCATCCCTGAAGAGAATACAAGACTCTACCAGGAGTCAATCTCAATTGGATTCACTGAACAGAGCTTACAGCATGAAGTAGGAGAGTAGGATCCCCTGACATTCAGTCTAAGGAGGTGGTGAGTCCAGGTGGAGGAAGAATGAGACCCCTTTGAGCACAATGAAAGGGTTCTCTCAAGAGACTTTTACAAAGATAAGGCATAGTATGATCCTGTGCTCCGTGATCAACCCTAAATGGAATAACATGGTATCTACCTATGTCTTCTTTGTTTTGACAGTGCTGATCAGGCTTTAGACAGATTTGCTATGAAGAAGTTCTTTGATGATAAAGTTTCAACTTTAATGCAGCCATCCCAAAAAAGGTATTTAACTTGTATCTAATTTATATTACTAGACAAGCAAATGCCATAGTTTTCCCTCACTATTTAGTAGAAGATATTTCCCTGGGATTCTCTTACTTCAACATTTCCTTTTTTAGCAGTCTTCCTTGAAGGAGATCCATCTCTTTGGATGTGTTTATGTACACATAAATAATATTTTGGTATGGTACAAAGGTTTGTGTGTGTGTTCGTACTGCATTATGTCTAGAAAATAGACCCAATACACTTTACTTCTGTAAAAAAAATGTAAACTAGTTTTTTTGTCTCATATGATATTTTAGTGAGTACATGATGGAGTGTTGTGATGTGATATGAAGACTTTATTGACATTGTGTGGGATGATTTACATGTAACGTGACCATCTGAGTCATGACAATAAAAATGTTTAGCACGCTACGCTATGCTATATTCTGTCTATTCTATATGTGAGGGTGAGCCATTACTTAGGGCAGATAGCTGATGTTTTGGAATGTGAAATGGTCTTGAGGTATATGTGTATGTAAATCTGTTAAACTAGAGGATGTTTTAGTACTAGAAAAGAATGGAGCAGCTGGAAAACACCTGCTAGGTTCCAATCTTCTTTTGGATGTGTATAACATCTACAGAGGATCTTGATTTGGCAACATGGATTACACTTCCCTCAACAGATATGTAATAACTAGGGCTGTCAATTTATTCTCCGTTAACACCTGTGATTAATGTGTTAAAAAAATTAACGCGTTAATCACAGGCGTTAATGCTGCACTACCCCTTTGAAGTGCCGCTCCAGTGCTTCAAAGGGGCAGAGCTGCACGGAGCCTGGGGTCAACTGGGGACTCCAGCTGACCCTGGGCTCCCACGGTGCTGCCACTTGGAAATGCCAGAGTGGCCTTTCCAAGGGGCAGTGCTGCACAGAGCCGGGGTCAGCTGGGGACTCCAGCTGATCCTGGGCTCCTGCGGTGCTGCCTCTTTGAAACGTCAGTGCGGCCTTTCCAAGGGGCAGCTGCACTAAGCCTGGGGTCAGCTGAGGACTCCAGCTGATCCTGGGCTTCCGCAGCGCTGCCCCTTTGAAATGCCACCGCAGCATTTCAAAGGAGCAGCACACACGATTAATCACAATTAAATTTTTTAATCATGCGATTAATCGTGATTCATTTTTTAAATCGCTTGACAGCCCAAATAATAACTGTAGCACTTTTTAAAGAGAAAGGCCTTGTCAGTAATTAAAAAATAAAGTCATATAATCATAATGACAGTCAGGAAATTAGCTCTGTTTGCCTCTGATTGGGAAAGGCTTTCCTAGTGACTTGATGGACCCATCCAGTGACCTACGCAGCTGTTGTTGACATGAAAAATAACAGTCCCATGAGCCTTTAAATACACTTTAAAAAATATTTAGCCTGGAGAACACATTATCTATTCAGCTACATGCTGGCAAATAAACCTTGCATTATTACAATGTGACAGTTGTAAATGGCACCTGCAGGACATAGAGGCCTGCACCGTGGGAGCAAAGGGAATAAGACAGTCTCAATGCTCCCATCAGGATGCCTTCTGCAGTATAAACAGCTTTGACTTGTAGTTCTCTCCCTTCTTCAAATAAATTTCCATGAGAACCAACTGTCCTCACAACATTATCTGTGACCTGTGCCTCATGGCAGTTGTTAAAGTCATGCTGACAGGAAGTTTCAGTAGCTGCTGGCTTGCACTTACAGTGTGTGAGCCATAAAGCCAAAATAACATACCTGTAAAATCCAGGGTTTGGTCTGACATGCTCTTCTGGGGTGTTTGTTTAGTTTCTCCAAGGGCCTCTGGGAGGCAGTAATTCACCTCCTGAATGGTGGAATTAGCTTCTCAGTGTTTTACTACTGTTTCGTTCAGCATTGCAGTGCTCAGCCTGCTTCTTGCACACACAGAACATAAAAATGTAGGATGTGCCATAATCTAAATCTGGCTTCTTGTATCTCTCTCAATAGCCAATGCTTGTTATTGCGGAGGAAAATGAAATAGCTCCATAACACTCCTGGCTAATTTTACAATCCCTCTTGACCGTGATGATCCTCTAAAGTATTCAATTAAATAACCCCATTTTAGCTTGCTTACTTACTACTGCACATTAAAGTATCTAGATCCTTTCTGGCATTCAGGTGATTGTGACTATGTAATCTAGATTAATCTTAAAATATAAAAATACACACTCACTTTTTGCCTACACAGGCTCCAAAATCTGAGAATTCTCATGTTGGGGTCTAGTCCTGAGGTACTTGGGCAAAATTCTCGGAAGCTTCACCTGAAGTTTTGCCTGAATAGCAAGTGCAGTTTTCAACCCTCCATATGTACAAGTGGAATGTTGTGTGTTTTATGCTTTATTGTTTAATCTCAAAAATATCAAGTAAACAGCTGAAAAGTCAGCTATAAACGCAGTAACAAATGCATCAACTGGAGGAAGAGGACTCAAACTAGAAAGGGGGATCAACTTTTGGGATTATTAAGGAAGCGGTGAGTATGGCTATATGCCAGTTGCAGTCGTAATTCTAGTTCAGGGCAGGCGCGATTGCATTACTTTTAATCTAGCTAATGCTGCCAAAATTGTAGTGGAGGGACAGTGGCTTGGGCTTCGGCATAGGCTGTATAGACCAGTCCTGGGACTAGATACATAATCAGTCATCTTACTAGTGTCCATGTTGCCATGTCTTTACTGCTGGTGTTAGCTGGGCTAGCTAGATTCAAATCAGCATGGTGATGCCTACTCACATGGCAATCACACCCTGAAGTTACATACCCCTGGTGGGAGAAAGAAAAAGGGTTAAAATTAGGTTGGTGCTTGCAGTCATGCAAACAACCTGTACCTGTACTGCTGATTGAACAAATACAGCTGGAGAGTCTTCTTAAAACAAGAAGCAACACTGACATTTTCTAATATCATGTATTAAAGCAACCCTGCTGCTTGTATTTAAAAACAAATTGAATAAAGAAATAGGCCCAAACAACTCCAGACTCAGGGCAGTAAAACTATCACTGTCAAACAGAATCACTGCTGCTGTCATTGTATCCATATTGCTGCCACCTAATTTGCAGCATGGAGGGTGTTAATTGGCATTGATATATTTGGTATTGGTATATGTGTTGGTATTGATATATGTTTTATTCTTAAGAGCAATATTAGAGTAATTCAATACCTCTTGGGGTGTTTGAAATTGGGAAATCAGAAGTTAAATAAGAGGAAAGAATTTATCTTGCCCCTCCCTTGTCTTTTTGTACAAGAGGGACTGCTGGTTTTTTATTTTATTTTTTATTTTATTTTGTGGGATGAGGGTATTTTACTTCTTGCAAATATGGCTGATCTTGGGAAAATTAGTTGGGTATTTAAAAGGAAGTAAGGGAAATAGCAACTTCTCCCCAAAAAAGTAGGCAAAGCAAAATTTCTCTGGGGAAGAAATGCACTTGTACGTTTAAAATTCCATATGTGGGAAAGGCAATTACAGAGTAAATCATCCCTTTGCTTTCTCACTACCCTTTGCTCTCTTGTGAGGACGTTCATATCTTTACAAGGATAAATTGTTCTTGAACAATTCCTCTAAAGTACTAAGCACAATCTGGGTTTACATGAATGTCAGGTGTTAGTCCTCACTAGCCAATTGTGTGCTAGTTTCCCTGTCCCTCTTGCACTATCTTAGAACATGTAGGGGGAATGAAACAACACATTTCACATGTGGTGTGGCTGCATATATGCACATTTCTAAAAATTCTAGTGGCTTTATTGATGTGCAGGCCAGCTCACTAGGAGTAGAGCTGGATACATTTTACACTGACTACCACAGTGCTTTCAGCTGATAGCAACTTGAGTCAGGTTAATATGTACTGGTTGGGCTGAAAGTCTCCTGAGTCACCCACCCATCTCCTTCTCAGAGCTGGTAGGTGGATTATTCTCTCACAAATATTTATAGTACAAATATTACCAATTAGAGCAACATCTTTGCCAATAAAGGAAAAACTTGATAAACAAAAGCTTCTCTGCTTCTCTTCATATTTTGATGCAGATTGTTCTATTTCACTTAAATTCCAAAATTAAATGAAGCAATGATATCCCCCCCTTATGTTCGTTATATTCATAATGAAGAGAATATTATTTTCCATGGGATTATGAACACAGACTTTTTCTTCTTGACTAATTGTGAGGCATTATCTTTTCAGATATGTGCACTTCTTAAGTGGCCTTCTGTCTGGATCTGTGAAAATGAACGCGACCCCACTCTTCCTGCACTTTGTCATCCTTCATGGGATCCCAAGCTTTGATGCTGGAGGAGGTACATTATTTCACTTGCCTTTTCCAAGACTTGCTATTTTTGCTACATTTCACTCTTATCAAGATGGGCAAACCTGATATAGTTTACTTAAGAACTTCCCTTCAATCTCAAAACAATCCCAGACCTTTCTTGAGTTTTGGGGAATTAAGGGTTAACTCAACTCCTCAGCTATTCCTGAAAAACTAAAGGAAGAGATAACACTTTCTTCACATCTTCCTTCCAGTGGGATGAGGGACTTCTTGAGCAAGTCCTGCTGCTGTCTCACTGATATCCAAACAGCTATGTTCCTCTTCCATGAGAGAATCTCAGTACTGCTATCTCACTCTAGTGACTAGTGTAAGGATTATCTCTCTGCCTATTCATGGTGTTTTTTCCCTCACACTCTAGTACTGAGCCTCTTGAGATGGCCTGGGTCCAGTTTCTACAGTCCACTCAGATCTGCTGATTTAGGCGATCACCAGTGTTCCCTCTAATTTTTTCCATCCGTGTGCAGAATAAATTTTGTTATGTACACTGAGGCATGTGCAGATGTGCACCATTAATAGAAACATATGCTGCCGGCTGTGGGCAGCTGTGCATGCTCTGCTGGTCTGTGAGGCAGCATTTGAATCTCTCCTGGGTGGCCACCAGTGTTCCCTCTAAGCTGAGTGGCAGCACAGCTTTACAGGTGATTAATCAGCCCCGCCCAGTCAGTCAGCTCCCAGAACTTGAGCCCTGAGCCTCTGACTGGGCTGATTAATTACCTGTGAAGCTGTGTTCCCTCACAGCTTAGAAGGAACACTAGTGGCCACCTAAGCATTCATTTTACAGGGAACACTAGCGGTGACTTGGCCAGGGAGAGCATTTTGCTGAATCTGCTGTTCTAAAACTTAAAAAGCACTCCAGCAAGGGAAGCTGAAGAAAAAGCAGGCCACTGGCCTCTCTACATCCTCCCCAAAAAAGCTATACTAGTGGGTGATCCTTAAATCTGCACTTAACTCTGTTGATTGTATTGCCCTTTAAACTGGCCAAATTTTTTATCATCAGTTTTGCAAAAAATATGATTAAACATTAAATGATTGTTAATCTCAGTCAAATTTTCAGGAACATTTTCAAAAGAAAACAAACAAACCAAATGCTTTATTTAAATTTATTTTTGTTTTCTCTTTTGGTCGTTCCCCAGTTTCCTCCTATTTAATTATTTTCCCTTTATGGAAAAGTGATTAGGATAGAGGGGATAAGAATTTTAAAAAAGCAAGCAAAGTGCTACTTTCTCTCATGTTCTAAACTCTTTCTCCCTTCTGGCTACTTTTCCATTGGAAAAAAGAGTGGACATATTAAAAAAACCCCAAAGTTTATTTTCAGAATTTTCAGAATTGTATTTTTGTTGTTCCATTTTGAAAAATGTCCTTCAAAACTTTTAATAGAATTAAATATTTTCCACAAAAATGTGTTAAAAATCAAATTTTCCTTGTTTTTTCCCCTCCAACAAAATGTCACCTAGCTTTAGCCTTTGCGCCCACCAATACTAGGCTGAACATGGTTCGGTGGGTCTCTTTTATGTGCAGGAAACTTACTAAATGTGCATTTAAAAAATACAGACAAATAACAAAGAATATGTGACTCTCTTGGCTATTTTTGCAGTTTGTCGTCCGTTTCTAAAGATCTACCAGGCTATGCAACCAGTTCATACATCCGGAATATAGTAAGTCTCAGCTGTTTCATCTCTACATGAATATAGTCCCCATCCTTTCAGTTACAAGAGTAAAGCATCTTTATTTTCCCACAGTTTATTGTTTAAAATCACAACATTTATTTAAACAACTTCTTTTTTCTCTTTCCTGTTAAGTAGTGTAGGGCCAGAAAATCAAAGCAGAATCTGCATTGCTATAGAGCCAGCCCAACTACTGAAGGGAGATATTATGGTAAGTACTTAATTTTGATTTTACATAATTAATTATGCCTTCTAGGTGGTGATTTAAAAATAAAAACAGTCATACATTTTGCGCTCTGTAGAAAGAGCATGAGAAAATTGTCACTGAAACACCAGGGAAATAGGTATTTAAATTAGTTTTACTTGGCCTCTTGAGTTTTTATGCTAAGCAAGAGTTTGATTCAAGCTAGAGCCATTTTATGGAGACAAAACAAACCATTGCTATTGACTTTTCCCTGTCATTATAATGATATTCAATATGAATATGTTTATATTCGGATTTCCACTATTAAACACATTCTGGAAAGTTTTTTAATTCAGCCTTAAAATTCATAATTTAGCAGGCAAGGAACTACTTCTTTCATTTTACTTTCAAAGAATGGTTAGATCTGATGTGTGGGGTTTTCTGGGGGGGCAAGAGAGTGAAGAAGGGTGTACTGGATAAAAGGCCTTTGGTTTCCGCAGACACACAGTATAGAACACCCTCTACATACAATATATACCATATGTATACTAAGAATTATTACAGTCAATGTTGCAAAACCCCCATTGTTCGCGTACTTTTTAAAAATGAGGTGGCTATGCTGAAAAATGGAGGAAGAAAAAGAAAAGTTGTCATGTCTTCCAAACTAGTTTCATTGCACTTACAAAGTGGCAATGTCTGTGTCACAAACAAATATAATTTTCCCATTGTAAATTTGCCCCTAGGCCCCAGTGCTACTAATGTATTTAAAGAATGTTTTCTGTCTTTGATTAAATGTTTACAATGAGATGAACACTTTTTTGTTTCAGTTTTTTTCAATTTCTCACTTTTTTTAAGTTGTCCCTTCCCCTGCTTTTTTCAGTTTAAAAGATTTTTTTAAAGTCCTATGAAAGAGTGCCTTCCACATTCTAGGTACTGGCAGAGTTTCAGATTTAGCAGTAGTATTATTAACCATATGAACTTCAATGGCTGGACACAGGCAACTGAATTAGAGACAGAAGAACTAACTTCATTATGAATTTCCTTGTTTATTGACTTCTGACACAAGCCAGTAACACACTAAATCGGGGTGGGCAATAATTTTTGTTGGGGGGCTACTCCATGATTTTGGAAAGTGGTCAAGGGACACAATTTTCTGTGGTGGAGGTGTGGGGTCTAGGATGGAACTGGGGTGCAGAAGGGCGCTCAGGGTAAGGGAGTGGGGTGCAGGAGATGGTGTGAGGTCTGAGAGGGAGTTTTGGTGAAGGAGGGGGTTGTGACCTAGGTCAGGGATTGGGGTACAGGGTCTGGGAGGGTGTTTGGGTGCAGGAGAGGATTCTGGCTTGGGGGAGGGGTGGAGGAGGAGGTACAAGGTCTGGGAGGGAATTGTGACCTGGGGCAGGAGGGGTGCAGAGGGTTTGAATGGTGACCTGAGGGAGGGAGTTGGGGTGCAGGAAGGGCAAGGGTGCCAGAGGCAGGCTCTGGTTGGGAGGCGCTTACCTAAGCCAACAGCCCTGTCGGACCCCCAAGGCAGGCTGGGCTCCCTGCCTGTTACAGCTCCAGATTATTTAGAGCTGCAGGGTGTTCCCTCCACGTGGCTCTCAGCTCCGGGAAGAAGAAGATGCTTGCACTACCCCCATCCCCTAGGCCAATCTCTCAGCTCCTTATTGATTGGTTGTTTCCAGCGAATAGGAGCGGAGGGTATGTCTACACTTGTGCCCTATCTCGAGATAGGGATGCAAATGTAGTGTACCGAAATTGCTAATAAAGCGCGGGATTTAAATATCCCGTGCTTAATTAGCATAATCGTGTCCGGCCGCCATTTTGATATTGCATTATTGCAAAATAAAATGCCCCGTGTAGCAGCGTTATTTCGAGAGAAAACCCTTCTCTCGAAATAACTGTTACTCCTCATACAATTTTGCGCTTCATTAGCAATTTCGGTACACTACATTTGTATCCCTATCTCGAGATAGGGAGCAAGTATAGACATACCTTGAGAGACTGGCTGGGGTCAGTTTTTATTGACCAGTTGTTTCTGGCCAATAGGAGCTGAGGATTGGGCTGTGGGCGAGGAGATCACACAAATCCTCCCCCTCCTTCCAGAGCAGAGATCCACCGGACTGCACTTTAAACCCACAGCAGCTATGTGCCTGAGGGTCCCAGAAGGGTGGTCTGTTGGCAGGATCCGATGGCTTCACGGGCCAGATCTGGACCCTGGGCCATATTTTGCTCAGTCCTGCACTATATGCATAACTTTGAGAACTGTTAATCATACTAGAAGCCACTTTATGAGGAAATCAATGCCTTTTTCCGCAGAGCAGTATTTCCTAAGCAAAGCATGAACTCAAGTTATGAATGTTTAGATTTGACTAAGCAAAACTGTCAGTGGTTTCAGAAAATGAAATCCGTGAGGCTCAGCAGGTCTGAATATAAGGATTTTAAAAACCAATGGCCCATGAAATAACTGATTTATTGCCTCAATGTTTTTCACAGAAGATAAAGCTGCGAGATTGTACAATGTACTCTGTATATATTCTGAAATAAAAGGCTAAGGGCTTGTCTAGCTGGGGAGTAATTCATTATTAACTTTTTGTATGGACACTCATGGTGAAATAAAATTCCTTTTTTCAAATTAGCTTAATCCACTTTGGAAGTGGTTTAAAATAAGTTATACTAGTGATGTATTTTTATTTGATAATAAGAGCTTCTGTAGAGGGAGTTAATCAGGAACAGCTGATCCACTTCACAGTCACACCCTATTTTATGCCAGAGTAATCCTCAAATCATATATACGATGTTGCTGATCACAGCTGCCAGTTCTGCATGCTCAGTGACTTTAATGCATGTTTAATTTATATCTCTAAACCCTTTGGGATATCTTGAGCTAGAAAGACGGATTATACAATGATATAGTACTCTGTCCCAGTCTATACAATCTATATATTAGAGGTGGGCTGGGTGACATTTACTAGGTTCTCTATTCTGCCTCCATCTAGTCAAAACAAGATTTACTTCTTCATAGCATATGATCAACTATTTTGTGAACCAAAGCATACATCTTCCATCTTTTCCCTTGAGAGCCTAGTCCAGTAAAAAAAGACCTGTGTCCTTCTAGTTATTTAGTCTAACTTTCCCTTGGCTGAGTTTCATTCCTGTATGAAAAGATGAATTCTTTGCTAGCTCTTGGCATAATTGCTGGTCTTGGGTTGAGAGATTAGATTTAGGAGGTCAGACTAGACGATCTAGTCCAGGCCTACACAACTCGGAAAGCGGCGAGGGCCATATTACTCCAAAGAAAACAGCTGCGGGACGCAAGTAGGGTTGCCAGATGCTCTCCCAAAAAATACCGAACACGTGGGCTAAAAATTTTTGTCGAGCAAAAAAAAACCACCCGGCTTCAGCACCCAACCACAGGAGGTGCCACCAGGCTTCCGTCCAGTGCCCAGCCGGAAATTCAGAAAATACCAGAAATTGCACATGTCCGATATTTTCTGAATTTTTTTACCGGGCAGAGAGCACAAATACCGGACTGTCTGGTAGAAAACCAGACACCTGGCAACCCTAGCCGCAAGGGTAGGTTTGGGGGAGAGGGGGTGATACTTTATTAAGAATTTTTCAATTAAATCAGGCCTGCACAACGTACGGCTCCCAATACCCTTACCCTCTCTTCTCCCAGCATCACCCTGTCCCCCCTCCCACTGACACCTCCCCTCCTGCCCTTTTCCTCATTGTCTCCACTTGGCCCCCTGGCATTTGTCTCTCCTGCACCCTGTCCCTTGGTGCCTTCCCTTTTCTCCTGACCTGCCCCCCTCCTCTCAGCACAAGCCCCTTCCCCTCCCCTACCTGGCTTCTGCCTTCCAGTTTGCGGGGCTGCTGGAGCCTTTTTGAATCTGGCGGTCACCGGCCGTGACGTCACAACGCCACGTCACGCCAGCGTCCTGGCGTCTGCCGGCATCCCGCCCTCTGGCTCACGCCCCGCCTGCTCGTGCCGGAGATGCACGCGAGCAGACCAGCGGCGAGAATTGCCGCATTTCCCCTTCCCTGGCGGTGCTCCACTCCTCCATCCGGCCGGTGGATCGGATGGGGCCCCACTGCCCGTAGTTGTCATGGGCCACACAGTGAGCCCCTGCGGGCCGCACAGTGAGCCCCTACAGGCCATATGTTGTGCAGGCGTGATCTAGTCTATTTTGGCTTTAACATCTATTACAGTAGCCTAGAAATTTTGCTTTCGAGTAGATAGATTTAAGGGAATTGTATATGAGGAAGGAATTTTGATCTTTAAGCACCCTTTTATCCTGAATTCTGACTGCTGTCCTGTCAACTAATACTAGAAGAGACACATTTATGACACAAATTTATATCTGGATTTTGAATACCCCATAGTTTAGGCCTGTACAAATTTGGGTTTTGAGTCACACCTATTCGTTGCAACAAGCAGTAGTGGATCTGGTGATGGTTACATGAACCAGGGAAGGTGGGAGGCTTAATCTAACAAAGAGGGCAATAAATGGTCTGGTAGCACTTTATAGACTAACAAAACATGTAGATGGTATCATGAGCTTTCGTGGGCACAGCCCACTTCTTCAGATGACCAGAGTTATGAGTTTGGGATGTGAACACTGAAATAAATAGGAGTGGGGAAGGGGAAGTATAAGGTAGTGGGTTGGGATGCAATATTAGGCATACCTCAGAAACCAAGGTTTTCTCCACAATCTAGTCCCAAATCCTTCTTTGAGCCTGTGGGTGTCCTCTCATAACGAGCTTATTGCAAGTGCAGGGCCAAACTGTCCAACTACCTAGTGGTAAATTGGAGTAATTCCACTGAAGTCCTCATTTACTCCCAGTTTGAACCAAGGTATCTGTGATCAGAATGTAGCCTATAATACCTTGTAAGTAGGCAAAATATTCCGATTTACAGATGGTCCAAGGTTTTGGGTTTCTATTCAATGGAATGAATATTCTGGTCAGAATTATGATGACAGGATATGAAGAACTTGGAAATATGTAAGTGGAATCTGGGAGGAGGGGGAGTTGAAAGGGTGTTGATAATATTGAAAATGGGTTCTCACTCTCTCCAGTGGCCAGTTAGCTGGGGGTGGAGGGTGTTGGAGGGTTGTTCCTGAATGTGAGCGAAGTCAGACTTCTCAAGCCTGGAAAATGTATTGTACTTTGCAGTTCTTTAACTTTCTACATCTGCAGAAACTCATCTATGTCTCGTTCATTGAAAATGATGTGCTATTTAAAATATTTTCAGGAGAAGGAAAGCCAGTGTCTTCACCTCTAGCTCTTTTAGTATTAACTGTTTCCCGAAGTTTAATCCTAAATGAGTTGAAGTCTTTTTCCCCCTCACAAAGTAGAATTGTCATGTCTGTCTTTTGCATACTATCCTGCAAACCTTTGTTTTGATTTTTTTTTTAACACCTCTGTGCCAAATATTGCAGTTCTCCCTTAGGCAAATTGCCATCATGTGTGATGGCAGTATGTCTGAGTGAGGACTGCTAGTTTTGGCACATAACGAGTAGGCTGTTTATTCCTGAGCTCAAGCATCTTGATAGCAATCCTGCCTTATGGTTTATAAAATCAGTAGACTAGCTCAGAGTGTTAGTTCTAGTAAATTATTGCCAGCCACAGATTGGCTGTGAGTTAAAGAGGTATAATAAAGGAATCTCTTGATTGAAAGGGAATTTATAACATATGCTCCTATAATCGAGTTGTTAAATAAAATAAAAAAACATATTTCCTAGCCTTTCAAATAGGTTCTGAAGAATTTTCTTCCTCTGAATTTCCTTTTATCTTTTTATTTATTTTCTTTCTTACATAAACATACTTAGCCCTGTTTTTATGAAACTCTCAATGCTCTTTGCAAAGATGGGTATTTGTGACCCTAAGTCTCAATGTCCTCTGGCAGAGGGCCCACTATACTAAAATTCTTATCATGCCTAACACACTCACTATCCCCAATACACTGTTGCCATAATAGATATCTAGCAGGTGTTATGGAAAGCTGTATGTGTCACCTGGTGACACACTAGCCCCTAAAATCTTTGTGTGAGGTATGTACGGTTTATGTGCAAAGAGTTATAGAGGTGAGCTGGCAATATATTCTTAAAAGATATGCATACATTGAATCTGCCCTTACAAAAAAATATGGAGTCCCCTTTCTGATTGGCTTGAGTACAATGAAAGTACATTTATATTTAAGGTAAGCAAAACAATTAAGCTAACAAGAGGCAGCTCAATGAGCGTGCTGGTGGAGTCTACCCTCGAATAATGTTTCCTGATTCTTGAGCCAAAGGAAATCAGTTTGGGGCAATATAAGGGGAATAAAAACACAGTTGTCCATCACTTAGGGCAGTGATGTTCAACCAGGAGAACGAACACCCTTGGTAGTATGCAGAGGTCTTCTGGGGATACATCAACTCATCCATGGTCACACAGGGCACGTTTACACAGCAGGGCAAAAGCTGAAGTTGAAAGAGCTTAATTCAGCTTTTGGCGCTGTCCACACAGCAAGAAGTCGAAGGCAGAACGCTCTTCCTTCGACTTCTCTTACTCCTTGTGAAATGAGAGTTACAGGAGTCGGAGTAAGAAGTTCCCCAGCTCAACATTATTTTGAAATAATGGCTTGCTGTGTAGACACACTCTTTGTTATTTCAGAATAATGTCAGTTATTCCAAAATAATGCTGCTGTGTAGACATACCCACAGAGAGTCTGGCTGAGTCAGGAATTGAATGCAGGTCTCTTAAGTCCCAGTCTAGTATCATGTGGTCAGTGTGAGCCATGCTCTTTAGTAGGTGTCACTGGATTTAAAGGAAAATAAGGAAAAGTATTTTTAAAAATTACTAAAATAATCGTTGCGATTTTTGTCCATTTTATATTACAGGTTGTACCTCTGAAAACCGGCATTCTCTGATCCGGTAACATCCGTGGTCTGGCAGGACCACAGATGCTCCTGGATGAGAGAGTCTGGGAGCTTAATGGCAGGAGGGCCAGCTGGTCCTGGGGAAAACAAGGTGGGCAGCTCAGCTGGAGACAGTGCAGGACTGGAGCCGGAGGCCTCGCCCACCCACACGTCTGCGGCACCCCGCAGCAGCGCGGGACAGGGGTCAGATTCCATGGCAGCCTGTGTCAGCACAGGGATGGAGGCCCGCAGCAGCCCCTGGGAAGGCAGGACTGGGGCTAGAGCCCTGCTGCAGCCCTGCAGTCCTGTAGCAGCCCCAGGAGCGTGGGGCCAGAGCCCCACGGCAGCTCCCTAGAGCAGAGCTGCTACCAGAGCCCTGCGACAGCCCCCTGGGAGAGCGGAGCTGGGGCTGGAGCCTGGAGGCAGCCCCCTTGAGTGTGGGGCGAGCGCCCTGCAGCAGGAGCCAGGTTGGGGGAGAAGGAAGGTGAGACAGAGTGCCTGTCAGCAGCAGGCTATGGGGGCTGATGGCAGGAGATCTCCCCTGGTCCAGCAAATTCTCTCCTTCAGGGCTGGACAAGGGAAGTCCAACCTGTATTATACATGTGTCTCCATTAATTATCTTTCATGGGACTTTTTGTGTGATTTGGAATTTTATAAGGTGTCTTGCTTGCAGATATTTGCACAGTAATTGCTATGTAAGAAAAATGGATTCGTTGAGAGAAGAATTTTAGGACTGTCTGTATTCACTATCTCTTTCTCTTACATAATAAACACATTCAGCCTTCCTCATCTCTGTATAAATTTAAGAAATGCTCATTATATTGTTACAGTACAAACTGCTCTTTTAATGTCACTCCCAGACAAGGGTGTTGTTCTGCAGTTTAAAAGTAATGCAAGGAAAGACAAAGGAGCATTGGCAGCTTTAAAAAGGGCAAATTGTCCCATATTTTCTGTCTCTCCCCACATCAGTACTGGTGGGTCCTATAGCTGGCTGGATCCCTCCTTACCAGCTGCCTGCCCGCCCACCAATGGTGAGTGGGGGAGGAGGGGCCAGTGGCTGAACATGGGGGTGGGTGTTCAAGCCTCTGGAGGGGCAAAGATGCAATGCATAGGGCTAGCTGTTCCCCTTCCTGGGCCATCAGCACAGCCCCTGCTCTGTGCTGGCTCCAAGCCAGTAGGGCCCAGCCCCACATCCCATTTCCAGCCAACCCTAGCTACACACTGCGGTGGCTAGTGAGTGTGGGCAGATGGCAGGTGGCAGTCAGTTACATATTGCCTGTGCTGCTCCCCCCTCAGCCCTTTATATAGTCCCCTTCTCACTGTTCTCTCCCTGCTTTGCCCCTTTGTCCTTCACAGCCTTGCTATTCCTCTGTCTCCCCCCTTCCCAGTGGGGGGCCCACTCCTAGCATTATGCAGAGAATCAGTGCCTGGTTGGAGTGTGCGGTTTATCAATAGCCTGGATGGCAAGTTCCTTCTTTCCCCCAATGCCTCTGGCTGGGCTTGTGCCCCAAACCCTCCAGCCCAGGGTGCTGGCTAGGAAGAACCAAGCCCCGGCCAGGAGAAGCCAGGTCCCTGCAAATCACTGGCATGGGGCCAGACAGTATAGGAGGGAAGGGATGGAAGCTGCTCCTAGTTGCAGGGCCCCACTGGCTAACATCAATATGAGGGACTGTTCTATCCATAGGATGGTTTGGGGCAACTGCCTCGGGCACCATGCTTTGGAGGTCCCCACATGACTGCCCAATCCGTCCTATGGACAGGACAGTCCCACATATTGATGTTAGCCTGTGGGGCCCTGCAACTAGAAGCAGTTCCCATCCCTTCTGTCCTATACAGTAGCAAAAGGCTCCTACTGGCCACATTCTGGTGTGAACCCTGGCAGAAATCTGGGGAGGGGACATGTGACCCTGTGTGCTCCTCACACATGTTGTCTCGGGAAGTTTCGATTCCAGGTACAAGGAGAGGCGGGTCCATTTTGGAGGCCCAGTCGTGCATTGGGGGGCAGTGTCGGGCAAGGAGGGTCAGGTCAGTTACCACCCAATCCCCCCATGCAATAGAGGTGTATAAGTATGTGTGTACATGTGTGTATGACCTTTCCCCATGGGCAGGGTGTGTGTTTGACATCCCTCCCCATGTCACATCCCTCCCCATGTGAACCCTAAATCCTTAAAAATAAGAAGGTAAATAAAAAGACTCCAACTACACAGTATTTCTTTTCAACAGGGACTGAGTCAACTTGGTGTTAATTTGAACACGTGTATGATCAATTGCCGTTAAACTCACTTGAATACAAGTAATTTTACCTAGTGTCCCATATTCAGAATAGGGAATTATGGTCATCCTAATTTCAGTGGGCTTTGGAATTGGTTCATCTTGGCAATTCAGACCTATCTGCCTTTGAAAATCAAAGAGACAAGGTAGGTGCAGTAATATCTTTTATTGGACCAACTTCTGTGAAAGAGACAAGTTTTCATGCTCTATCCAGCTCTTCAGGCCTGGGTGAGGAAGACCTGAAGAACAGCTCTGTGGATCTCAAAAACTTATATCTTCTACTAACAGAAGTTGGTCCAATAAAAGATATTGTTACACACACCCATTACTGCACCAAATACCCTGGGCCTAACAGCTACACAATATTTGAAAATCAAGTCATACTAATGCAGAGAGACCTAGCTTATAAGGTTTGATGCAGCATTTGTTTCATCGTCTGCCTTCTGCACACATCTAAATAAAATAAAAACAGGCTTAGGTAGATGACTAATTTCTTTAAATGAGAGAGGTGGTGACGAGACTGAAGTTTCGACTATTTTGCAGGATGGCCCCTGAGGCTGTTGCTGAGGGCCCATAGTACCAGTGCAACATGAATAATAAGGAAAGAATGTGCCATTGATTCAAATAAGTCTGTAGGGGCCATTATCTTTACTTTTCATCTTTGGAAAGGCATGAGGCTTCAGATTCAAGAAAGAAGAAATGATAACAAAAGCCTTGTAGTTCACATAAGGGATCTAACTTCTAAATCTGTGTTTGGAAATACTCCATGGGGTGTTTAAACAACTATCTGCTTCCATCCTACCAAATGTAGTGGGGGCAAAATGCATCAAAAGCTGCCCCACACCCAAGCTATGATTCTGAAGTGTCAACGTTCCTGTGGTATGTTAGCACATCAAAGGGATGCAACATGAAGGGAGTTAACCTAACTGTGAAAGGATAACAGTAGTGCACAAAAAGATTAAAAACCCTCCTTTGTTTACGTGGGGGGTGCCAACATTTAGTATCCACGCTGTGTCTTGAGCTACTGTACCAACAAGTTGGCTCAACCTGTTTCTTTCCTGCATCACCCTGTTTTCCCCACCACTTCATCAGACAAGGATGGCCAGTGATTTGTTACAGGAGAACATATACAGTAGGCTGTGACTGTGGGTACCTTTCTCTCTAAGGGTATGTTTACACAGCAAAGTTATTTCGAAATAACAGCCGAAATATTCCTAGCATCTACACAAGCCAACTGCTATTTCAAAATTAATTCAAAATAGCAGTGGGCTTATTTCGAAATTGGTAAAACTCATTCCATGAGGAATAGCGCCAACTTCAAAATAGCTATTTTGAAATAAGCGCTGTGTAGATGCTTATTTCGAAATAGGGGGCCTCCAGCCCTTCCCAGGGTGCCCTGCTGGCTGCCCTGGCCACAGAGTAACTTCTGACCTGATGCCCTTCCAGAATCAGTTCTGGCTGGCCTTAAATGCAATTCAGTGTCCAATCAGTGTGGACGCACTATTTCGAAATAGCAAAAAGCTATTTCAAAATGCATTTTGTGTGTAGATGCGTTATTTCGAAATAAGATATTTTGAAATAACGCTGTAGTGTAGACATACCCTAACCTAAAAGCAGCTTTGCTATAACTCTATTTCCTTCCTTGTGCTTTTTGGTAGATGTACTTAAGTATACAATCTTCATGTACCATGCTCTGATGTTCACTTTTAATGCAGTTCCCTGTGCACCCAAATGCTGCCAACAGCACTCCTTAGCTCAAAGAAAGGCCCTGCCCTTGGTAGCGTGACTAGGGAGGATAAACAAAAAACAAAACAAAAAGTCTCACTTTCAACAGGGCAGATCGCAAAGAAACAGAGAGCCTCCTTGCAGACAGGATTTCTTGATTACAATGGTCTAATTTTAGGTTACTAGAAACAGTTTAGTCAGCTCACTATCTTACTGCTGAAATTATGGAAACCTCTGTGCGTTTTTCAGCCGCTTTAGATTGCGGACTGCTGCTTTATTTTAAGATTCATTTTGCTGCCTGGCAAAAATAGTGATGTAAAACCAGCCTATAAATCTACTGATCAGTCATATGATGATGACAATAAAAGTGAAATTAATGATTTTCTGGCTGATCCATTTTTTAAAAAGGAACTTGTTGGGCTTGTGTAATTTCACAAGGAGTGAGTAAGCTCCTTTCCTTGTTTCAGCACTGATGGAGTCTGCGGTAAAGTGCATCACCGTTGGTCTTGTTCAGACAACAATATATAAACCCGGGTAATACTATGAATGGACTTATTAGGGGTATTTCTCTTTTTTCTTGTCTGTTCAGTTGAAGTGTTACCACAAAAAATACCGATCGGCCACCCGTGATGTCGTTTTCCGCCTGCAGTTTCACACAGGTGCCGTTCAGGGTTACGGTCTGGTATTCGGCAAAGAGGACTTGGACAATGCTAACAAAGGTAGGCTTTCTTGTGTGTGTCGGGGAAGGAGTAGAGAGTGCTACATGCTTGTGTATACCAGGAGCTGTATTTGTATGTCTAAGAGTGTTTGTGTTCAAAGTCGACGTCTTCACCAATGCCTAGTGATATCAGATGCCTCCATTTTAGAAGCTTAATTGGACATTCTACAGGTGCTCATTCACTAGAAAGAGATGTGTGTAGGAAAATCAGGAGCAAAATCACTAGACACTTTTGAAAATCTCAGCCTAGGTGTGTGTGTGTGTACTTTAGTGTCCAAGAGTGTTGTTTTTTGCCATGAAATCATTGCAAATAAAGCCGTGAAGGAAGGGTTATTTTTAGTTTGGTTGGCTTTGTTTTTTGTTGCTGGTGGTTTTGTTTTATTTCTTTTCTGTGTTCTTGACTGTTCTGAGAAGTAAGTAAACCAAACTCTGACTTCCACTTTTGTGGTCTTTTACTGGCAATGTTGTGAGGGAAGGAGTAACCTTGCTTTTTTAGAAGGCAGTTGGTAGAATCTAATTAAAAAGAGGAAATAGAAAATACACACATTGTATTCATTCCACTATAAAATCTTAATTTGTGGATGCATTGCTACTATTCCTTGGGAAGTAAATTTGCTAATATATTTTGTTGTGTTTCCAGATGACCGTTTCCCTGACTATGGGAAGATTGAATTGGTTTTTTCAGGAACCCCGGAAAAAATCCAAGGTGAGCCTTCGATATGTAGAATGATTTCTGTATATTTTGGAAGCTAACAGAATTGAAGTGCAGACAGAAAATTAAATTTCATCCCAGAAGGCTGTAGTGAAGAAAGTGTGGAATGTAGTTTACCTAGGAACATAATAACTTAATACCATTTTTCTGAATTTACACTAGTGTAACTGTAATCAGAGTTTGACAAAAAAATAAGGTGACTGCTAATAGCTATTGTTGTGCTTGAAAGAAGCACCCGGGATCTTTTTCAGGGGGATAAGGCAACACACCACATTTATTGAACATACATAGATCAATCAATACTTTATCATATGCATATGATACATTACACTCATGCACTCATACACACACAAACAAGCACACTCTGTCTTGTTGTTACCAATAGTTGCTCCCCCTAACTACACTGGCCAGGTGAGTTAGATGGGGGAGGGGTGGAGTTGGGCTTCTGCTGATCAGGATTGTTGACAAGAGGAAAACCCAGGGTCCCTCTGCAAGATGCCTCATATTTATCCCTCTCATGCAGCCCGTTAGTCATCACCTCGCCTTTTTTAATGCTGCTTCAAAGAGGGTCCTTCCAAGGGCAGGCACTTGCTGCTTGACTCCCAAGGCCGTCTGTATGTCCACTTCTTTTCACTGAGCTCACTTCACAGGTATTGTCTTGGATCTGGCTCCCAGCCCCTCTCCACCCTTGCAACTGCTGCTGGAGGTGATCATCTTTCATTTTCCATTCACACCTCATTCATTTCAACAGGACAATCAATGAAAGGGGAGCGATCTAGTCTACTCCTAGCAAAAGACATTTTTCTTTACCTTAACTATTCCTAAGAGCTATAACATAAAGATTTATCCACACTATTAGAAAACATATAACATAGAGAGCTTTGGCATTGTCTTCTTGGAGGAAAAGAAATTCCTTAAAAAAACCTATTTATTCTTGGCAGTGTTCTATATAAAACACTACAGATAATATTTTTATTGTTATTTTAGGCACCATACATGAGCTCATTTAAACAAATGACAAACTTTGAACCAACTTCAGACCTGCAAGCAAACAGAATTTCCAGGACTCTGGGCATGTCTACACATGTCTACACAGCAGGGCTAAAGCCAGAATAAGCTACACAACTTGAGCTATGTCAATTGCGTAGCTTAAGTCGAAATACCTTATTTGGGCTTTTGGCACTGTCTATGCAGCAGGAAGTCCAAGAAAGAACATTCGTCCTCTGTCTTCCCCTACTCCCCATAAAATGAGGATTACACTACTTGTAGTGTAGACACAGACTGTGTTATTTTGCAATAACATTAGTTATTCCAAAATAATGCTGCTGTGTAGATACAGCCTTCCTCAAAGACATTATAATCTGAGAGTGTTTCTATAATAATGCAAAACTTCCCACATCCAAGAAGAAAGAATTATATCACAGAATGTGTGAACAGTTTAATAATGCTATGTATTTATTGCCTTTCCAAAGGTATATATCGATTCTGCCTGTGACGATGAAAAAGAAATGTGTTTCAAAATATAATTCTTTCTGTGTGCCATAAATAATCTTTTCTGTAGTGTTTAATATACTGTGTACAGGAAAGTTTTTCTTTTGCATTTTTCACCAGTCTGGTTGCTTGGAGAATAGTAACAGCAGCCAATAAGAAGCTGGGTTCAGTCAGGTATCTTGCCTGCTAAGAATCCTTATAAGAAAAATAATTTTTAATCACTGCTCCAGCCTGAGCTATTCTTTTCCTGGACAGTAAAGCTCCTGTTTTGCATGAAGAGTAGCCAGTCTGCCAGTCTGAAAAAGGATCAAAATCTGTTTATTATTACTTCTGTTTTTATGGTATCTTAGATTAGAAGATGGAAAAATTATTCTCCTTAATGTCAGATGACAGGACAAAATGCAATTGGCTTAAATTGCAGGAAGGGAGTGTTGGGTTGGACATTAGGAAAAACTTCCTGACTGTCAGGGTTGTTAAGCACTGGAATAAATTGCCTAGGGAGGTTGTGGAATCTCCATCGTTGGAGATTTTTAAGAGCAGGTTGGATAAACATCTATCAGGGATGATCTCATGGTGCTTGGTCCTGTTGTGAGTGCAGAAGACTGGACTTGATGACTTCTCGAGGTTCCCTTCCAGTTCTAGTATTCTATGATTCCATGAAGATGAATCGTATTTGTATTTTCAGCAGGTGCTCTGTTGGAATTTATTTCAAAGCTGAGTTATCTGAGAGCAAAAAGGGATAGAGTAAAAAGTCTCACTGCCCCATTATTGAAGAGACCCTAATTTTAGAGTTTCTCAATATTTGAGAAATTATTTTTAAAATGGAAAATTTCAGCTCTTCATACAGTTTAATTATAGAAGGCCCACTTGTTAAACTTGGATGGGAAATGTTAGCAACGTAAATCTGCATGTGAGCACCTAAATATCTGTGTGGGCTCTTAAGCCCAAATCCTATGTTGCAAGAATGTTGCTAGACTATGGCACTGAGCACGGAGCTCTACTGTTTTTTGTTTCCACGGGATCAGGACCTAAATCAGTACTTAGGTGTCTAAAAATAGTTATTAAGGTTCCTAAATGCAGACTTAGCTTCCTAATTTTAGGTGCCTATGTTTAAAAAGGGACCTAATAATAACACTTATATAACACTTTTTGCTTCTGTAAAGCATTTTCCAACTATTAATCAATTGCCCCTCAGAGCAATGCTGTGGGATAGATACATAAGGATTGTTCTCCTCTGTTCCAAGTAGGGAAACTGAGGTAGCAAACTGACTTGCTTATTGTCATGGATTAAGGCAGCATCACAGCCTAGAACGATTGAAGTCAGAAGTTCTTGATGCTCCTGTCTTGTGCTCATGTCACTGGACCACAGCTAAATCCCTCATTGCTATAGTTTTCAAATGTATAATTTACATGCGAAGGGTGAAACAAACATGTGAGTTAACTCCTTGATTACTGCTGAAAATTTCAGGTGTGTCTGGCAGAGGACATTTGCTGTGGGGCCAAATACACAAAGCAAATCATTCATTCCACTGACTTCAGGATAATGTTAGTGTGTGGGAACAGCAGCACATCTGCTACTCTGGAGAAAAGTAGCCAAAAGGTTAAGATTGGGATGTCAACTTTGCCTCTGAGCTGTTACCTCATTTTTAGTGCAGCCCTGGTTATCATTTACCCAGTGTTTGTTTTTAATAGGACTACTAAATAATCTTTCTGTGGTATAAGAAGAATAGTGACCCCCCTCCCCTAAAATAAATATGACCCTATATCATTTGCTCTTTGTATCATAGTGACAGTTGATCTGTCTTTCCCTATCATTTCCTCCCTCGCTTGTGAAGATGGGGTTAATGAACTCACTGAAGCAGCACATTGTCGATGGGGAAGGGGGGGAGAATATGTGTAGAGACAGAAAAAAAAAAGCAGGAATACTCCTCTACTTCATCTCTTATCAAGACTTTGCTCTTTCAGGTTGTGAACATCTGCAGAATGACCACGGAGTGATCGTTGACTACAATACCTCAGATCCACTGATCCGCTGGGATTCCTATGAAAACATGAGCCCTGATGGGGAAGGTGAGGAGAGCAAGCATGCCTGCTGGGTTCGGTCATAACACAGACCAAGACTAAACTGTTAGCAACTATGCAATACTTACTGGGATGGGAAGAAAGAGAGCTCCCTTACAGGAACCAGTGCAATTCTACCATTGTGGGAGTTGCTGATTGTTATGTCCCTCTGTGTCTAGTCTCAGTGGCAGTGTGGCTATAGAGGGAAGAAAGACCTAATGGTTGGTGTGAATTTAGATGGTGGGTACGTGTGGGCTAGAATGGGTTTTTATATCGATTGTTGGGTAGCAGCACTACTAAGCCAGTAGTCTTAGGGAGGACAGGACTGCAGCTGACTCAGTTTCCCTCTCTTGGGCTCCCTAATAACTTCAACATAGGTTTTAATGTGTTGAGAAATACCACTTGTTGGGGTCAGGGTTTGACAACAAAGTTCATAAGGAATCACACAAACTCCCAACCAGCTTTTAAGGTGGCCTACAACTCTTGGTACATCTTAGTTCTGTCCCTGACACTTTCCTTCAGCAGACTTGCTTTCCACACCCCAGCTTTCCTAGCTGGTTCCTGCTCCCTGCAGGATTTTGGTTTTATCTCCACCCCCAGAAGTCCTGAGTTAGCCACATGACCTGCCTGTTATGTGACGGTGCACGTTTTTTCCACCTGGGGAGGCAATTTGAGTGGGTCACAGGTGGACCCATCTCCCCTTAAAGGGCAGTCACCCTTTTACAAATGGCTTTGACACTTTCAATCTGAATTTATATCTATACTTAAAGCCCTAATGCTACATTGCCTGGAACTTTGCAGAAGATACGCAGGGCTATAAACAAAGGAGTGCCCCAGCCAACAGAATACAGCCAGGCATTTCCCTTGGTACAATTATATGTCTGTAAATTGTCAGTGACCCTAGTTTATTCCATAAGTTATCCTTCCTTCCTGATGATATTTGCAGTGCAGCATGGTTTGGGTGAGAGAAGTGTAAAAGCAGCCGTCATGGTCTCGTTCCTGTTTGCGTGTTTCCCTGTCCTTGCCTCAGTATATGGCAAAAGAAGTAATTGTTCTTGCTTTGTGTATTTCTCAAATGAAAGCTCAGAATGTCATACCTGCATGCACACACACACAAGTCTGATTCAGTTGCAAGTAAAAACATGAGGAACAGATAAGGCCTGAATGAATGCCAGCATTTCTGTTTTCACAAAGCTCCCTGAAGAAACGAGAAAGGAGTAAAGCTAGAGAGATACCAGCCATGATCTGGATTCAGCTTGAATCTTTTTGTTAATCTCTAAGAATCAGTAGTGAGTATAGATTGAGAGAAGCCCATATGTGCACACGCATGTGTGTATATAGGAGTGAGAGAGATGGGGTATACAAGAATCCTCAGTTTTCTACAGGACAACACAGTTGCACAAGGGCACCTTATGATAGCATGGACTGTTGACTGCTGCTCTCCCATGGGGAACAAGCCATGAAAAAGTTTGAAAGGCTGTAGCGGGTCATCATCACACTCTTTCCTCTACATGTTTCTACCAAGCAGGGTGAGTGAACAGTGGGAACCATCTGCTTCATGATAATGGTTGAAGCACACCATGTGTACATGCACACACATACTCTACTCAAGTGCCAAGAGCAGCATAGAAGACATTGTGTTTTACCTGAGGAAAAAAACACCTCCTTAGGTGGTCCACCACTGGGCTGCTCCCTACATAGGGCCATAGCATAATTGCCATGACCTAGCCCAAATCAAGCAGTTGAGCTGATGAGTTTCAATTACTTTCCGTGTGCATTCCATTATACCGCTGGTAATTCCGAT
Source organism: Rafetus swinhoei (assembly GCA_019425775.1). Lineage (NCBI taxonomy): Eukaryota > Metazoa > Chordata > Testudines > Trionychidae > Rafetus > Rafetus swinhoei. Next base: position 159,580,965 of record CM033424.1, read on the forward strand.
GCAGGAAGTTAAAGACAAGCAAAGGAATGACTGTGGAGTCAGAACATGGGAGGGAAGTTAGTTCTGAAAAGTGTATGATGCTCATCAGGTCTATCCCACTTGTGGGTGGGATATGATCAAGTGGAATAGAGTGTGACATCATGCTATTTGCTAATGTTATAAATGCCTATTAGGGTACATCTAGACCAGTGGTCCCCAAACTTTTGGGGCTGCCGGGCGCCCGGGGGCGGGGCCACTCACGTGCCGGGCACCCGGGGGCGGGGCTGCGCACGCACCCGGGGGCAGGGCCACCCATACGCTGTGTGCCCGGTGCTGGTGCCACCCATGCGCTGCACTGCCGGGGCTGGCGCCACTCCTGTGCTGCACGCCCGGGGCCGGAACAGCCCATGCGCTGCATGCCCGGGGCTGGCGCCGCTCCTGTGCCATGCGCCCAGGGGCCGGCACAGCCCATACGCCGCGCGTCCGGGGCCAGCACCGCCACTGCATGCCCGGGGCTGGCCCCGAACACTCGGCGGCGCACAGAAATGGCCCGGCGGGCGCCATGGCGCTGGCGGGCACCGCATTGGGGACCACTGATCTAGACAGTAGGGGCTATTTTGGGATACCAGAGGTATCCCGAAATAGCTACCACGCGTCTTTCAAAATATGTTTTTGAAATAATGGGCATGCTGTTTTGGCATCCCTGTAACCCTCCTTCCATGAGGGTTAAGGGATATCTCAAAATAGTATGTTATTTCAAAATTTGGCACTCTGGAAACATGCCAAATTTTTGAAATAAGCTATTTCAAAATACAATCGAAATAAGATATGCAATTTGTGTAATACAAATTGCGTATCTTATTTTGAGTTTAGGGTGCTGTGTAGACGCAGCCCTACTGAATATCTTAAATATGTAATAGGAGGGGTGCATCTACATGGCACCCTTACCTCGAAATAAGCTACACAATTTGTGCTACACAAATTGTGTAACTTATTTCAAGGTATTTTTGAAATACAGCACTATTCCAAAACTTCTGTTAACCCTCATGGAACGAGGGTTACAGGGACGCCCAAAGAGCACGCCCGTATTTTCGAAATCTATTTCGAAGTAACAGGCGCACTCAAAAGACACGGAAGAGCTATTTCAGGATATTTCCGAATAGCGCCGCAGTCTAGGTGTAGCCTAGATGACCTATATATAGCGCGCACACACACGCACACACACACATACCCCTCTTCACTTTTTTGTGCATAGTAAAAACTGAGGGCGGGGTAATGAAATATCAAAACTGCATAGCCATTTACAAATACCACAAGCTTTGTAACTTTTCATGTTGCCTTTTTTTAATGACAAATTTGAGATTGAAGGAGATCTGGTTTACCCTTCCTGACACTTTATGCACAGCAGGATTGTATCCTGTAGCATTGTTTTGTGAGTGAAGGTACAAAAATGAAAAGGGAGGTGATAAAAAGGAAAAGCTTACAATAAAATGGTAATCATGTTTTCTGGGTCTCCAATATTGGTTTGAAATAGCTAGATACAGGCGGTTCACCATTAGTTGCAGAGAGAGAACACTGCCTCCTCAGTTGTTATTGAGCTCCTGGGTGACTACCCCAGTGATCCTAGAAATCAGTTTGCCAGGGAAAATGTGGAAAAATACAGAATTTGTGTTTTTACACAGAATCCTTTTAGTTTTTACATTTTTATTTTTTCACAAAATGTATACAGTAGTACTTCATTTATCTCTGATCCTTCATTATCCAGCTCTCAATATTAACCAAACCAGCAGCCACCAGGGGCTGACAGTTGCGAGGGCTTAGGAAATTCAGCCCCTGATGGCTGTGGCTTGGGCGATCAGCCTTGAGAGGCTGCTTGTTCAATTAATATGGAGAACTGGAGAATAGATGCTCAGATAAACAGAGTTCTACTGTATTTTAATAAACTACTGTATTCCTCTGATACCTATCTATATTGTGACTAAGGAAAATGAAGTTCAGCATTTCATTTTAATCATGGAAAAACTTGGATTTTTCTGGGGATTTTAATCAGAGAATGTTGGAGGGTTTATTACAGAAAATGAGGATTGTTGGTGATTTGTGGAGCAGTGTTTACATATGTCTAGAATCAGAGGAGTCTGAAGACAGCTACTTGCTTATGGCTGTAATTCCGTGTACTTTCTCCTTAAGGATCTAGAATTTTCTGACAGTTAAGGAAGGAAGAAATGACTGAAAAAACATTGTGAATTTCTTCATCTATGCACTTATTTCTCTTAAATGTCCTTAATGAGCAACTTTATATGCTAGACCATGTTAACATACTTCCCCCAGAATGGGTATATGACTTTGGAAACAATTTCCAAGTTTTTCCTGGCCCCTGATTTTGAGTATCAAATTCCCCCATAACTGGGTGATGGATGACAGACATCCGTCTTCCTTGGAATCTTCTGTTGGTTCAGAATATGTGACTGAGAACAGTATTTGAGACCACGTTGATAGAATTCTAGAAGTTTTTTGTGCTGTCATTAGACTGGAAGAGATGGTATCATCGATTGTAAGTTCCTGTGGTCTCTACAGCTTTGGGTGCTTATCTTTTCAAACAACATTTGTTGGAGGATGAAGGGATCAGCAATGATTGTAATGTTAACCATCACTAGTATTTTTCAGTTTGAGGACAACAGCATAGTATAGTAGAGATATTATTTGAAGACAGCAGCAGGATGACCATAAGAACATAAGCTTGCTCATTTTTTGAAATGGCAGAAAAATGTCTATAGCATATTTGCCACTTTTAAATGTATAATGCCCACCAGAGTGTAGTATATTCCATTACCTGTGATTGTTTTAATATCCCACTCCAGATGAGTACCATGGTAGTTCATTAACTTACTCATAGGCATCTTTTACAGTTTACTTATTCATGTTACCTTCATTCATCTTTCTCTTCTGATTACTAAGTCTTGTTCAGCCCTTTGTTTCGTCTCTCATATTTAGATTATCCTTTAGGGAAAGGAACTGTTTTTTTGTACTCTGATTTAAGCAGTGCATTGCACAATGGAGCCTCTTTCCTGATGGGAGCCTGTAGATGCTACTATAATAGAAAATACCAATAACAACAGTTCAGGATTTAGGATTCATGGACTTTTTGCCCTTTGAGGCATGCTCTGCATGTTCCTTAAAGTTTGTCTATCCCCACAACAGCTATCCCCACAAAAGCCAGTTGGGAAGCATTAAACATTTCCAGCAAAAAAAGGTTAACACAAATAAACTTTTATTTCTTTGAAAAAATTAATAAAAATTTGTTATGCTTTTGAAAATTATTAGCAGCCAATGTTTTTCAGTTTTTTCATAAAAAAACAGTAAGGAAAATCTCATTATGAAAAAGGCCATTTTCAATTTTTAAAAAAGTTAAGACCGAGAGTATTTGATCAGCAAACTATTTACATTTTCAATTCTTGATAGTATGCAGGGTTATTATATGACACATTATGCCTCAGTGCTAACCAGGCACTTCCAATTTATACTCTGCCATGGAGTAAATGCATCTCTTGCTTATGAATATAGATGACTCTGAGGACAGCCTGGCTGGCAGCTACACTATTAGGGTTTTTCAGGCGTGTGGTTTGATTTGAACAGTGACAAGCATTCTTGGTTGTATGCCGAGACTGTTCCAGGGATAGAGTCACTGCAACAAATTGTCAGTGAGCATGTCTGTCATCCGTGGAAGGCTGCATGATACATGGCAAGAGGGCCGAGTATGCCACCTGCACATACACTGTTAGAAAAAACAACAGTAGTTAGAAAAACACTAGATAGAAAAAAAATCCATCATGCCTAGTCTGAGATCATAATAATAGCCCAAATTAATGCCTGGTAAAACTTGGCTGAAAATGAATTTACAGGAGGGAAGAATTTAGTCCATTCTTGTTAAATGTTTTATCATTTCTAATTATTCATTTCTTTAATAATCTCTATATCCCTCCACAAATTGACAGCTAGCAAGAACTGAGTGGAGAGGGAATACACACATACACTGTAAAATGCCTTTCAGTGACCATTTTTAAAAAAGGAAGCATTGTGCAAGTGTTTCAGCTGGCCTGCACGGTATTAGAATCCCTTAAATGTTTTTTTCCCCTGCTGATCACTGTTGCTTGATTCATAGTAAGTAACAAATTGTGATGCTTGCCAGAACTGCCTAAAATTTGGGGAAAGTCTAGCTCTCAAAAAGTGGCTTTGGTGACAAGGGGACATGTATATTCAAACCAAACTCCTCTCAGGCAGAAACAGTCCAAATTGCCATAGCTAGAGTGGTGGGTAACAAAATATCTGGTCCATCCCGTGAATAGTCAAATACCATATATTTAGAAATAGCCAAAAGTTTACAAACTGGCATGCTCCTATCTTTTCTTTGTTTTTCTGGAGAAAAACATCTGAGAGATGTCTCCAGGTGAGCAATAGCTGGTTTTCTGGAATGCACACATGTGACATGATTTGATGAGGGTGTTTGACTTTTATTTGAAATTTTTTCTCCTGTTCAACCCAAAGTAAATAGCTGTTGAATGGGGAGCTGCCCTCTCTCGTAGTTAAACACTTGTTTTCCCAGAGGGCCCCTTCAGTATTGCAAAACTCAAGGGCTGATACAAAACTGCTTGGCTTTGGTGCCTCGAAAGGAATGCAAATGCCTACCAACAAAAACAGTGGGGTTGGTGCCATTTCTGGTAAGTGAAACTGAAGTATAAGTTGGTCATGATCAAATGAGCTCCAGCTTTGATTTTTGAACTATATAAAAAACTCTTTAAGAGACAGAGAGTGAGAGAGATTTGGCAGGCAAGAAAAAAAAGTTTATTTTCATTTGAAAAATTATGTACTACAATAGTTTCCCTCTATTCCTGTTTGGCAATGATAATAGAAATACGGAATGATTGGCTTTACCCTATGAAACAGTGCCAGCTTGGAGTAGTGTCTTTTATTTCTGCCTTCAAATTGTGCCTATTTCAGAGAAAGCTGTTCTCTGTTAGCATCATGTGTGGATTTTTGTATTATTATTATTGAACAGAAGATTGCCATTAAGTTGAATATAAGTAAATGGAAGGTGGTTTATTTTGGTCTTCAGTAATGTTGAATGTGAAAATATAATTTAAAGTGTCCTAGCTCCACATGTACTGCAATGGGCAAATTTTGATCCCCATCTCCTTGCTCCCCCCCACTCCCTCAACAATGTTGATCTGTATAATTATACAAGCTTGTGACTTAAATACTCCTGACACTGTTGTGTATCCATGCATTATGGAAAATGTACAAGTCCAGGCTGGCAGATTTCAGATCTGTATTTGGATAAAACTAGACTGAGATTGTTCCAGTTTGTAATCTGCATGTTCCTTGTGACAGCTCTTCTTAGAAAAAGAAAGATTAGTCTCATGATTAAGCTCTGGTCTGCGACCCATGTGAACCTGGGTTCAGTTCCTGGTGCGTAGTGTCACAGATGCACTACATCACCCTGGGAAATTAATTAGGGCCAGATTTTCAGAACTCCTGAGCATACTGTGATAATTTTTGGCTTGATTTTCAAATGGATACATTTTTATTTTCGGTCTCCTACCCATTGTGCCTGTCTTGCCTGTTTAGTGTATAAAGTTTGTCTTTTACCATATGTATCTTTTACATCTAGCACAGTGAGACCCTGATCTTGTTTGGAGCCTCTAATTGCTGGCAGACTTAATAATCTATCAGGAAGAAGAAGGCTACAAATGGGGAATTTTAAAAAAAAGAATTCAAAGATAATAAATAAAGAAAAAAGAATAATGTTTATAAGTAAAAATATATTGATTCAGCACTACAATGGGAGGGCGGGGGTGGGGGAGATGTTTGGCTTTAAAAGCATTTGCTTGCTTTGGATTTTTTTTCCCCGCATCCCAGAATTAAAGTCTGTCTCCAGATGATAAAAGGCAAAAGATGTTGTTTTCCAAAGGGTGTATTCACAGCTTCTCCACGCCCTCACAGAAATGTCTTCATGGACTCTGAACTTGAGTAAATATTGCAATTAACTAGCACTGGGCAATTTTTTTCAGCTGCAACCTTTTTGGTGGAAAATGCAGAATCAGCACCACTGAAACATTTAAAAAGTGTGTGTTTTGCTGGATTGTTTATTTTAAAAAATCCAAAAAGTCAAACCATTTTGTTTCAATCTTTCCTAATGGAAATGTTTTAATTCTTTTTCTTTTGTGGTTTTCATTTAGACATTTCCATAATTTTATTAAACAGTTAAAATACATTGGAAATGTAACCAATGTAGCTGACCCACCATGTTTGATTTTTCCTTTTTGATTAGCTGAAAATGTAAAAGTTTGGTTTCAGCTTAATCCCAACAATTTTTTTTAATTGCCAGCAAACTGAAAAATCTGTTATTTTTAATGGCATCTGTTTAGAGACTGGCATCCAAATTGGTATCTCTCACCTAGGGCCAGGAGATGCCATAAAGGCCCCTCTTTATCCCATTTGCCTCAACCATAATGTGGGCCAAACTTTGCAGAGCTACACCAATGAGGATTCCCTGCAGTTCTTGGAGGGAGAGTTAATGACATGCTTTTCCACCATCAACAGCTGTCTGAATTGCTTTTCCACTGCTTGTTGTGGAAGTGGACAGGACAGTCCATGATACATTTGCTTCAGCAAAATATTTAAAATCAAATAGACAGAGCAACGTCATTGAATAAATGCTTGATTGTGCCATATATTTTGGACACACAGCTGATCACTTGCATGACAATGATCACTATGTGTAACTGTGCCAGAGCTTAACACATAAGCATGATTCTAAAAGCATGGATTGTGCAGATTAAAATTGCCGTGTGTGTGCTTCAACTTTGGCACTTAGTTTTCTATAAATTTCCCAGAAGTGGTGGGGAAAGGCCAAAGAAGAACATTAGTCCTTCTTTTCCCATCCCTCTCTGAATATATAAGAACATACGAACAGCCATAATGGGTCAGACCAACGGTCCATCCAGCCCAGTATCCTGTCTGCCAATGGTGGCCAATACCAGATACCCCAGAGAGAGGGAATACAACAGGTAATCCTCACATGCAGGGCTTGCCAAGCGGCAGCGAGCTCTGCTCACCAGCCGCGCGGTTCGGCACGCTGCGCATGCACAGACCATGCTGCGCGGCTGTGCCGGCTTGTAATCTACTCGCCACGAGCGAGCAGATTACACTAATTGTCGAGCCCTGCTCACGTGATCCCTCCCCCGTCACCCACCTCCAGAGAAACAGAGGCTAGGGACACCATTCCTACCCCATCCTAGCTAATAGCCATTGATGGACCTAACCTCCATGAATCAACCTAGCTCTTTTTTGAACCTTGTTAACATCCTAGCCTTCACCACATGCTCTGGCAAGGGAGTTCCACAGGTTGACTGTGTGCTGAGTGAAGAAAAACTTCCTTTTGTTTGTTTTAAACCTGCAACCTATTAATTTCATTTGGGGTACGTCTAGACTACAAGCCTCTTTCGAAAGAGACTTTTTCAAAAAAATCTTTTGAAAAAGTCTCTCTTGAAAGAGATCATCTAGACTGCAACCCCTTCTTTCGAAAAAGCAAGCCGCTTTTTCGAATGAGAGCACCCAGGCAGTCTGGATGCTCTCTTTCGAAAAAGCATGGTTTGCATTACATAGCACCTTTTTCCGAAAGAGCACTTTCGAAAAAAGGCGTTCTTCTTCGTAAAACGAGGTTTTTTGTGGTCAAAAAAACTGCCACGTTCTTTCGATTTACTTTCGAAAGAACGTGGCAGCAGTCTAGACACAGGGAAGTTTTTTCAAAAAAAGGCTACTTTTTTCGAAAAAACCCTGTAATCTAGACACACCCTTGGTGACCCCTAGTTCCTCTATTGTGGGAATAAGTAAATAACTTTAAAAAAATTTCGGAAGAGCAGATGTGTTCCCTGGACGTGGTGGAGTTTTTCCGGCATACCTCTGGTATATCCCAGAAAAACTCTGTAGTGTAAGCATAGCTTTAGTCTCCTCTTATCTAAGCTGAAAAGTCCAAGTCTTTTTAATTTCTCTTCATAGGGGACCCGTTTCAAACCCCTAATCATTTTTGTTGCCCTTTTCTGAACCTTTTCCAATGCTAATATATCTTTTTTGAGATGAGGCGATCACTGAATATATGCACTGTACTTTTCTTTGCATACTGCTTCTTAGCATGCTCCTTTACTTCTAGAGGTAGTGCTGGTAGGAATAGAGAATATCATTAATCATGAGAGAATCTGAACAAGAGAAACAGTTTATACCACTTCTGAGATGAAATTACTTGAAAAATCTCCTACTAGTATGAGTACAGTTACACTAAGGGAAGGTTTATACAGTTAGTTTTTTAAAAATATACCACAGTATCAGAACACATCTGGCCCAAATCTGGTCTTTCTCTCAACTAAGTGAAGCTTTAAGGGATAAGATTAGTTCGATTGAATATTCCAATTTTAGAGCTATCACTGGCCAATCCCCATCACAAGCCCACCTTGCTTTTCATTCATTTATTGTGCATATGTTCTCTCTTCTCTGTCCATCTCCATAACTGCCAAAGTTTGGAGTTACTCCATAATGTTGGATTCCACTACAAGGCTTTGAAAAGCTTCTTTACTGAGCCCCAAACTACGACTCTATTTATATTGCTATGGCAGGAGTCCCCAGGTGGTTCTGTTAGACATAGTCTTACATATTCTTTTCTCTTACTGAGCAAGAAAGTGTTGATGATTGGGAGGAGGTGCAGAGGAATTAACTTTGGGCTTCTTGTGCTTAACTGAAGGGAAGAGGGAGCTGTTGAAGTTGCAGAAGCTTGTTGTCTACCTTGGGCTCTGATTAGCGTCTATTCTAAAAGCAGAGTTTCTCCCTGATGCTGGCTGAGGTTGCTGGAAAACTGGATTGCCGTGCATGGTTTTAGCATTGTATGTGAATTAAGTTAAACATTGAGCATACCCAAGCTCCACATCACTGACTTCTCCTCTCTTGGGAAGCCAATCTAAAAAGCCCAGGACATCTGCTACCCCTCAGCAGAAGGGAGATGCCATAGGTACAGGAACTAGGGATGCAGAGGGAGGGTGAAGATGCTACAGCTTCCCTGAGCTCTCAGCTTATCGCCTGGGGTCCCTGCTGCCACCCCACATACCAAGTTTTTGACTGTAGGCCCTGCACACTGGGAGCTCTGTTGCCAGCCCCGCGTTCTGGGGTCCCAGTTAGAGCCCCACACACCAGGGGGCAGCACCGCTCCTGGCATGCAAGGCGGCAGCAGAGAACCCAGTGCCCAGAGTCCTGGCTCCTGGCCCACAGGTTGGAGCTTTGTTCTCAACCTTATCTGGGGGTAGCAGGTCAACAGTGGTAAGGGGGCTCAGCACTCCCACTTTTTTAAATGTTCCGACACCACTGAGTGATGCTGGTGTAAAAATAAGACAGTGGTGATGTCAGTGAGGTCAACAATATTTTCCATGTTTTGACACTCCCTTGCAGGTGATGCATGATGCACTTACCAAAACTTTGACTGGCAAACCTCAGATTGTGTGAGATTCATGACAGAGCAACCTGTCCACTTGATCCCAGCAGAGAACAATTAGACTTGCTGGCGAACATCAAAGTTACAGTAAAGAGTTTTTGGCCAAGGGTAGAGAGCACAGTCACAGATAGGGAGTAGGAGTCTAAGAGGAGGCCCAGCTGGAGTTTAAAGAGAGGAAAGAAAGACCGCCTGTGAGAGGCCATGGAAAGAGAGCTGGGTATTAGAGTTGAAGAAATATGAAGAATGCTTCAACATTCTTTTATACACAAAAAGTACAAGACCTTACAAACTGATATATCTTTAAGAAAAAGAAAAGTTATATGACATTTTGGGCCGACAGCTATGCTGATCGCATCCTCTCTAATATATAGAACTGTAAATCTGAGCTTCAGTTATTTTCATCTTTAACAAAGTGAATCATAAAAGGCACACTTGCTCCACTGAATTGAAATATGTGAAGCAGGCATTACGAAAGGTACTCTGTGGCAAGCTTCTGCTGCTAGCACCAGTTCTCTTTAGAGAACTGTAGAGACTAATAACATAATGATAAGTCCAAGTGGTGGCACTCAGGAGGGTTATTAATGCATTCTACTCTATTATTAACAGGGCATAGTAAATTCATGCAAGTGAAATGGGAAAATATCATTATCTCACTTTTTAAGGCAGTGTAAGATTATTACACTGAATAGTCTATACAGAATATATCCTAGAATTATATGAATGCCTCCTATGGGCATGTCTACACAGCAGGGCTAAAGCTGAAATAAGCTGCACAACTTGAGCTATGTCAATTGTGTAGCTTAAGTCGAAATAGCTTATTTCAGCTTTTGGCGTTGTCTACACAGCAGGAACTCCAAGGTAGAGCCCTTGTCCTCCAACTTCCCTTACTCCTCATAAAATGAGGGTTACAGGAGTTGGAGTAAGAAGTCCTCCAGCTTGACATTATTTCAATATTATGTTCAAATAACTGCTTGTAGCGTAGACATGGACTATGTAATTTTGGAATAACGTTAGTTATTCCGAAATAACACTGCTGTGTAGACATGGCCTGTGCTACAACAGTTTTTAGGAGTAAAGATTATTTAAAGTAAGCACCTGTAGAACATCAGATTTTAAGGTCCTTGTAGGAGTGGAAAAATGTCCTTATTAGTGCTATTAGCCTTTGAGTTAATCAACCATGGGATTCTATTTGTCAAAAAAATCTTGTTGTGGCAAGGGAAGTGGCACTCAAATGAGTCCATTCATTCCTCATGGGTAAATCCAAAGTGGTCATCATGGGCTCCTCCACCTTCACCCTCAATCCAACTGCTTTCACGTGCAGAGTTCTAAACGTGTACCACCCTGTCTGGGATCTAGGACTGTCCTTAGGACAGGAGGGGGGAACCTAAGGCCCGGGGACCAGATGCAGTTCCTGGGTTACCTGAATCTAGCCCTCAAGGCTTGGGGCTTCCGCCCAGCATTGGGAAGTCTGGGGAGCCTGTGCTGATGGAGCATACAAAATCTACTAGCCTGGGCCTCCCAAGGCTCTGGTGTAGGAGGGAAATGTGGAGAATGTCTTTCTCCTTGTCAGGCAGGGCCACCTCAGTGTTGTTGGTTTTTTTTTTGTTTTTTGTTTTTTTTTGCTTCTCACTTGTGTGCAGACCCCAAATGAGGCCTCCTACCTAAAAAGGCGCCCCCTTAGGATTTATGGAGCCCTACCCAGTACTGTTAAACTGGTGCCCCTATACCCAATGGCAACCTGGGGTATGTGTGATGATTTTTTGGAGATGTGATTTTATTATCTTCAGCAACACACTATTGAAATATTTTTAAAGCAAATTTTAAACTAAGGTCCTGTAGACTAACACTGTAAATTCAGAAACTGACAGTGTATACCTGGGGTTGGCAAATGCCTGTTAAATGGCTTCATTACCACTTGAATGGCTCTTTTACAGGTTCAATGTTTGCTAATAGATCTGGCAGGCTTTTTCATTTTTATGCTAACTAGATCATCTCCTGATGAAGCAGAGCCACAGAACAGGGAAAGGAAGATGTGGGTAGGTGGACATAAAGACCCAGTGGTGCCCCAAATGTTCAGGTGCCCTATGCAACTGCATATTCTGCATATCAGTAAGGGGCACACTGCTGAGAGCTGATGTAAAGCTCTTTGAAGTCAATGGAAAGACTCCTGTTGATTTCAGTGGGCTTTCAGTGGGTTGTTAATGAATATATCAAACCACTGTGAGAGAGCATGAGGTAACATGGGCTTCAGTAGTCTGATGATACCTAGTTCTTCATCTTGTTTTTGTTCAACAACAACACCACATTCCCGTAGATGTGCTTGTGCCCCTCTTGCCCACAAAGCAAGAAGTTTAAGCTCAGTCTGGCTAAAACAGAGGTGATGCTGCCTTATCTGCTCCAATAAAAAGAGGGAAGCACTTTGTAGGTCTGGCAAGAACTCTTGACCTCCATTCTCACTGAAGGCATCTTCTCTCTGTTTGCCAAGGTAGCATGCAGTCTTGGAATCCTTCTGGACTGATTGCTATTGCCAGACACCCAAATAGCGGCAATGGTTAGAAATATCTTTTAGCTGGTTAGAAGACTCCACCTTTTCCTGTCAGACACTTGAGCCTTATGATCCATGCCTTCATCACCTTAATCCTACTGAAAGAGTAATGTCATCCATTTTAGCTTTGCTGGCTGTGGAATCTTCTGCTCATAGTTCCACGCACAGCAGCCTACCTGTCAGGCATTACAGATTAACTAGAACAGCGGTTCCCAACCTTTTGCAGATGGGGACCCATTTTGACAATTCAGGAAGACTTGGTGACCCAAGGCAATTGAAAACCGGGGAGAGGAGAGGGAGCAGAGCGACCTGGGGAGACACTTGGTGACCCTTTTGAAATGTAATGGTGACCCATATTTGGGTCCTGACCCATAGGTTAGGAAACCCTGAACTAGAACATGTTACATTAATTCTTCATACTCTCTTTTGGTTTCCCCTCCTATTCTGGACTATCCTGAAGGCTGTCCCTCACGATAGTATTTAGCTTGAAAATTTCACTAAAATTGGATGCTCTGTGTGGCTGACACAGAATACTCAGGACCTTGAAGCTGAGTGTTTGTGGTGGCAGAAACATGAGTCCCGTGGCAGTGGGACTTGTGCTCCTAAGTCACCTTTGAAAAATGTCACTCTATGAGTATAACCCCCCAAAATAAATATTTAATCAGTGTAATGCCCTTTGGTATTCCAGAAGATTTAGTCAAGCAAATTGAGAGCATTTCAAGGATTTTCTATCGGATGGTAATGCCATCTGTAAACAAATATCACAGTCCACATTCAAAAGAAGAACTAAGCTCATGAAATTGTCCTTTGTATGCCAATTAGCCTTTAGCATAAACAGTGTTTACAATGATACTGTATTTTTTGTAAGATAGAAAAGCAGCAGCATCATGTTGTCTGTGTGGGTTTAGTTTCCTCTGTTGCTGCACCATAATTATAATTAATATTGCAATCTATCTAAATGTCTAATGAGAGAGGAGCAGATGCTGCTACAGTGCCCACAAAGTAAAAATGCATTCCTAATCTAGGCATTAGGAATAAACAACAGTCACTTTTGTATAATATTCCAAGAGATTGGCTTTACTTTTGAAACAGATAAAAGGAAAAAGCTTAAATGGATTCATGATTTCACAGTACATTTAACAGTAGGATGTTTTGCCTAGTGCAGTGCTATTGCAGTTTTAGTTCTGTGCCAATACTTTTTTACTCTTGTGTTGCTAGTTATTCAAGCACAATTAGGTCAAATTAAATCCATACTTAAACCACAAAGAAAAATTTGCAGCAGAATTGAAATCATCATGATACAATAGAGATTAGCAACTGGATAGGAAGTTGCATTCATTAATGCAATTTAATCTTTGCTTGTTTTTGCTCACTGGGATAATGCCATGAGATCCAAATCCCATTTTCCTGTGAGTCCCAGGTGGACATCAGCAGTCATCCAATATTACAGTAGTATGTCTTAGTACCATATGAATAATCCCCTTCATTTTTAGTGTTAGCCTAGACCCTAGATAAATGATTCAGACAGTAAACAAACAGGCATGCACACAAGCTTTGAAGTGCGTGTGCATCTGAATGTACTGATGAATCTCATGCCAACCATCTACACATTCCATGCTGTTAGCAGCTAACCGTTAAAGATTTGACACACTACAATGGGAAGAAAATAAAAATCTGTATCAGAATATGTTTCAGAACCATAAGGCAGTATTTGAAAGTTTAAAACACACACACACACAAACAAGAGAAAAGGAGGAAGTTTAGTAAATATACTGCAAATGGTGTAGCCTGGTAATTAAATGTAAATATTTATAGGCGAGTAGATCTAAGTCTACAACAGGAAATTGTTTTCAAATGGAAAGTTTTATTGGGGGACTATAGATGTAATGTTTTCTTGAACTCAGAGATGGCATTGTGTTTTGAGTTCTGTTTTAATTCTCCAGTAAACCACATTGATGAGTAGAATTCATAACATTATTTTACTCAATATTTTTTTCCTGTCCACCAAAATAAACACCGATATTAACCCAGAAAAAAATAGGGTTATTTTCACTGTTGTTCAGCTGTTTTTGTTGTGGTGGTAATAATACTGATAAATTCCCAGGGAAAAAATATAAAAACTGAATGCAAAGGGCCTTACAAAAGAACAACACAAGGTAAGGAAATTTATAAAATAGCAGAAACCTTCGAGTAGTAACAATTTCAGTACTATTTTTAAAGTTTGGCAAGGCTACTTAAGAGAGCAAAAGTTTATTAAGCCCAGCTAATGTTGCTGAATTTGTAATGGAATAGGTAGTTATTTCCAGGTCTTCAGACCTGCAGCCTGAAGCATGCCTCTATCAATCTTGGGTTTAGGAATTTAAAAAGTTACTTTATAGGAGAACAAAGAGTTTATTTGCAATCTGAATTGGACAAAATCAAACATAAAATACTAAGCCACAAGCAAATTTGTACAGGACATCCCCGCTATAAGTTGCCTGGGATATGCATCCAATCCGCACTAAAGTCATTGACACTTGTAGGACCTAATGTATTATAAGTCCTCCCATTCCCCACTCTTAAGTCGCACACAAAAAAATGCATAAAGGGAAGTCAGCCGCGGGAAAAAAATTCCCCGCTTTAAGTTTATTTGCTATAAGTCCAAGTTTTTTGTAACGTATCTTGGACTTAAAGCGAGGACGACCTGTATCATTTTGTAAACCAATTCTTTCTTCACTTGAGGAAGCTCTTTAGTCACTAAGCTTCAAATTCTATCCTGTGGAGTGTCTGCTCACTTAGGGTACGTCTAGACTACATGCCTCTTTCAAACGAGGCTTTTTCGAAAGAGATCATTTAGACAGCCACAAGGGTTTCAAAAGCTGCTTTTTCAAAAAAGAGCACCCAGGCAATCTGGACACTCTCTTTCAAAAAAAAAAAACTGTTTGCAGTTAAGAATGCCTTTTTTCGAAAGAGCTCTTTTGAAAAAAGTCATTCTTCCTGGTAAAAGTAGGTTTACCAATTTTGAAAAAAACCGCCATGTTCTTTCAATTTAATTTCAAAAGAACGCAACGGCAGTCTAGATGCAGGTGAAGTTTTTCCGAAAAAAGGCCACTTTTTTTAAAAAAAATCAGTAGTCTAGACACACCAGGAAGTGTGTGTTGATGGTTGTATGGCATACAGATGTTCTATTTATATGACAGCTTTGCGTCATGAAAAATTCAGGGTGGTGGATCCAGCTGTACGTGGGGGGTCCTGCTTTCTTGAATTTTGCTATGCAGAAAACCAGTTGTTTTCCCTTCCAATCATTCGTTAATTGCACATTTTCTTTATTAGAATGTGCAACACATTCAGGCTTTCAGTAGCCTCTCCAGAGTTTTACGATAAAGGCTGAGGCACGTTAGAAACACAGTGAGACATATTTATTGTGTGACACCAGCCTGCTAATGTGAATAAGGGTTAAGTGATACTAATAAAACCAGGGTGTTCATCAATCGTTCTTAAAGTACTTTACAGTGGAGGTCAGCATCATTATCTTCTTTTACAGATGGAGAAACTGAGGCACGGGAAGGGGAAATTACTTGCTCAAGCAGCATAATAAGGGAAACAAGAGTACAACCCCTGTCTCCCAAGCTCTAGTTCATCAGTGTGTCCCTTTCACCAGACTTCTGCAGGAAGTTATGCCCCTTATTTGGCGGAAATCATTATTCACTGACTTCAGTGGATGCTGTTACAGCTTCCCAAAGAGAGAGACCCACAAGCTAATGCATTCAATTAATAAAATGTAGGATATTTGACCTCCTCGCGCCATCCTTTCTGGCGTTAGATACATGCCAACCATTTCTGTTTCTGAATGTCTATGGCTTTCAGCTCGCATGGCAATACAAAAATTTCTTCTCCAGTGACCAGTTAAGACAATATGGTGGGACTTCTGTGTGTTACTCTGGGCACTTTTTCAGATGGGTGTTATTTCTTTCAGCCCACAAGCATTGTCAACAGTCTTCCTGACCTGCTTAAGAAAGAGAGAGCCAGTTCTCTAGACCCCCTCAAAGTAGGACTGTGTAGAAGAGACCTGAAGGCAAAAGGCTACTCTGTGAATACCACCTCCAATCCCAATGCAATCAACGTCCCCTGGAGAATTTTTTCTTCTTGTCAGGATCCTTGTCAGAAAAAGAGGCTGAGAAAAGAAAGATCAAGGCTGACTCCACTTAATGTTCAGACCTTTTACGGATCCATCTGTCCAACATCAAGGGAAAAGATGCACATCATTTATTTTTGCTGTAGGGTTGAACTTAAGAGTCTTATTGTCTTGCAAACAGCTGGTGGGTAGTTTGTTTTGAGCCTTGTACATATTGTGGGTGAGAGACACATTTTTATTCTGTTTCCCACTGAGACTGATGAAGTGGTGACAGGCTCCGAAGCAGAAAATGAATGCGCTCTAATGGTACGGCTATTCGGTAGTGATGCATAAGCATTTGTGCGTAGTTTGTCATAGGGTTTAGACTCAGAGTAAAGGTTTTGTGGGCTGCAGTGTGGTGAGATGCAGCTGTTACTAAAAGAGTAAAAGACTTGAAGGAGCCGAGGGCGGTTCTTTGCAGGCTGACCACCTAATTTGAGCGGATTTACTGCAGAGATGAAGGAGGGGTGGAGCGGTCAGTGGTTAGGTATTTGTATGGGTGGATGGGTGGGGGGAGTCTTGACAGCAGCAGCCGCTAGATAAAAATAAGCGTAATTAATGCTGAAGAATCCAGGGCACAAAGTTGTGTTGAAATCACGAGGGAGGTAGGGAGGTGCAGCATAACTGTTGTGAGCTGTTTCCTTGAGAAGTTAAATACATACAAAAAACCCAGGAAAGAAACGTGTCGTTAAATGATCTAGGAATTGCAACTCGCTCAGCCTCAGAAGAGAAAAATTTGTACTGGGGGCAGGGAACGGGACCACAGTGGGAAAAATAGTGGTTTTGAACGCTACCTTTTCAAACAACACATTTCCACTCCTCCCTGGCTCTCGGAGTTCAGATTTCATTGATTGTGCCCTCAGGCTCCTCCCTTGTGTTTACATTTTTTACTGGCTTTTTTTTTTTGGCCGAATCAAAGTCTCATGCATGCTTTCTCCAGCAAAGCCAGCTACCTTCGGCAGCAGCTGCAGCAGCAGCAGCAGGAACTGTGACGACTTGTGCCCCCTATGAGCTGGCGGCTTGCAAAGCTTCTGCTTTTCCCCGCATGTAGTATTTTGCTAGGGGAATAGTAGCAGATTTTCATAAAGCCAGGGACTGACTACCGAAGAGATTTCCTGCAGTTGCCGAGTGAAAGGTAAGAGGTTCTTTTACGGCTGAGAGCTGGAAACACAGCCCACCTGCCTTTCTGTGTGTGTTAATACGTAGGGGAAGAGCTTGCAAGGAGTGGGGATTTGTGCTTAGCACAGGGAAGAGAAAGGAAAAAGACAAGCATGCAACCCCAGTCGTTTATCCTTGCAGGAATGCAGCTCTGGACTTGTCCACGTTTCCCTGAGGGAAGAAATATGTATATGTAAAGTTGGAAAATAATCCTGCTCTTTTGCAATGTTTCCTGCTGTAAAGGGATCAATGGTACACTGTGTGTGAGATTGTGTTTGTAACCTTTTCCCTGCTGCTCACGTGGACTGGGTCAGAACTGTTGTTCCTGGGCCTGTGGTACATGTGTTTACCTAGCTGGCTTGCGTTTGCGTGTGTTTTCACAAGTGGTGACTGACTGGAAAGGGGGATAGCGGTAGGGACAAGTCAAAAAGGCTGAAAGACTGAAATGCTTTTTAACTCAGAAGCCTGCTTGCAGGTATTTGGATATCAAGAAAGGAAGTGCCAGGAAATACAGACTTGGAGGGGAGCTCAATGCATGTGTGTGTTTCGACTTCTTTTATTAGTGTTACTCTTTGTAAATTCGTTATAGGTACGGAAATACCTTCCAGTCGGAGAGAGCCTGATACCAGTCTGTAGTTCAGGTTCAGTGTTGGAAGTTTGCCGGGTCTGAGCCCAGGCAGTTCAAGAAGAGCCAGAGTACCTCTTGTGATGGGAAGTCAGACTATAAGAAAGTGGGCCCCTCGAGTTTGAGTAATTGAATTCCAGCACTACTTAGATCTCCACTGTTTTGAACTCCCCTTGTTTTTTGACTGCACTCTGTAAAACAGTGGAGTAACAGAGCTGCTTCCTTGGAAAAAATGAGAGCATGCCTGAGCTATGCACTGAAATGAGGTATTTCAGACAGACAGCTTTTGTAATGCCAGCTCTTAGCAAGGTGCATTTAGCTTTGCTTTGGTAGTGTGTGTGCCAATTTCTCTTTGCCAAAAAAGAAACTATTTTCCTCTCTGTATGTGTAGTATCTTTTCTAACAGCTGGGTAAGTGGGGAATTAAAAACAAAAATCAAGACTGAAATATTCCAAAGCCTTCATGCAGACCTATTCCAAGAAGATGTCTTAAGAAAAGAAAAAAAATCTAGTGGTTAAGTAGTATGGGGCAGTATGCCAAAGCTTTGTGGGGAGGAAAGGGGGTTCTAGCTCATGGGATTGTAGCGGTTCATCTCTAATTTTTGTTTTAGAAAAAATAGCCAAGATTTCTTTCATCCTAAAATATGTCAAAATGATCTGAAATCCTGCACTTCCTGAGAGGCACTAAGTGTCCTCAACTCCCATCAGAGTGAAGGCATTTAGAGCCTTCATGGAGTCCCTGTGCATTGTAACGGGTTTAGGCTTGATCTACACTAAGACCATATGTTGATATAATTATATCGCTCACAGGTGTGGAAAAATACCAAAGTGACTTAGGCCTCATCTACACTACCATGGGCTGTAGATCTAAGTTAAGCATCTTTACCTACATCAATAATAAAAGTTAAGCAACTTTATCTACATGAATAATGTAGGTGAAGTCGGGTACTTGGATCTACTTATCATGGTATCTTCACTGCAGTAAGTCCACAGCTAACGCTCTCCCATTGACTCTTCCTATGCTACTCATTCTGGTGGAGTACTGGAGTTGAAGGGAGTGCACTCGGCAGTCGATATATCACATCTATACTAAATAAATTGACCCTGTTGGATCGATTGAGTCCTGTCGATCTGGCAGGTAATGAAGACATGCCCTCAGTTATACCAGTCTCACCTCCAGTGGCATATTGACAGAAGAGCTTTTCCCGTCATCATAGTGGCTTCTGCCTCTCAGGAAAAACTCTCCCATCAGTGTAGATAGCACCTACACCAAGCACTATAGCAGTGCAGCTGCAGCACTGTAAATGCAGACAAGCCTGCAGTTAAAAAGAAATAACTTCAGAGTAACCTTTAGTTTCCCAAGATTCACAAACATAATTCTGCTTCATTCTCCCTGGACCAATATGTAATTTAGGTAAACCAAATTATTGACTACTGTGTATGTTCTGAAAATGCTGGCTGTTCCAAAAGACTGTGCTACAGTTCATTCCTCAGTAGTGTCGTCATATTGCAGAATGGAAAGATGGTTGTGCTCATTGTAGTGTGTTCTTCTGTAACTCACCTTATAGGGATACTGCAAGCAGAGATGGCTTTGACGTGGCCAAGTTTTGTGCTTCTGTGGGGTTTAGACAGAAAATATTTAATGGAATTAAAGCAAAACTGAGACCGTAATGTAGTTAGCCATATTGGGCAGTGTGTGTGGGGGTGGGCAGTGTGGGGGGGGAGGGAGAAGTTTTAGGAGCCACCTCCCATTACCTGTTAGTGGGAGTTGAAGACCTAACTGCTATTTGTACCTATGAAATCCCCCCCTTAGTAAATTAAAAATATTAAACCTGTTAGTATAAATGTCACCAAGAGCTGCACAGGTTAGTTTACACATGACTGTAATGTCTGGAATGAACTTTCAAAAAAGGAGAGGGTTTTGTTAAAGTGGAAATGGGGTTTTGGAGATTTTTTCATTTTCACATCTATTAAGGGGATTAAATTGGAATCCTACCTGTTATTCACCAATTTTCAACAAGTACCTCTCATGATAATGTCCATATATGCAAGCAAATGGCACATCTCTGGATAACTCTGAGAATTAAAAAATTATAACTAGTGATAATTATTGAAATGGAAAACTAGGTAATGAATATATCCATTATTATTTTCCCCAACTAAAAAGGAAATGCAATTATAATATTTCTTTTCAATGATGAGTGCAGACATAATTTCTAAACTAGATTATCTAATGTGTCCACTATAAGATGAGATGTATGCCAGGGCTGCAAAGTTTGGATCTGCATCCAGCCTTTTCTATAGTTAAGGAATATGGCTTTTGGTTCAGGCCCATCTCTGATCATTTCTCACTTATCTGTATAGTGATACCTTTCTCAAGGGATTACCTAAGGCAGTGTTTCTCAACCGGTGGTACGCGTACCCTTAGGGGTATGCAAGAGAAGTCTGGGGGGTGGGTACATCAACACAAGTGAAATTTGGCAAAAAATGTCCGGGATTTTGCCCTGCGAAAGAGATTGGGGAGGGGAGGGGCAGTGGCATGTGCCTGTCAGATTTAATGTTCGGAGCTGCACAGCCAGATGTTAACAGCCACTCTGCGCGTGCGCCCCAGCTCCTGGAGGGAGAAGCATGTGATGGTGCCGACGCCGGCTCCGGTGAGACCCAGGGTGTTAATAAAAGAATCTGGGGCTGTCTGGCTCTGGGTGAAGGGAGGGGCATTGGATTGGAGCAGGAAGGGGGGTTGGAGTACCTAGCTCTGGGTGAGGGAAGGGGCATTGGGTTAGAGCGGGGGCACTGAGGGTGCCAGGCTCTGGGGATGGGGGAGGGCATTGGCTGAGAGCAGAGAGGTTGGGGGTGCCTGGCTCTGGGGGAAGGGAGGGGCATTGGGTTAGAGCGGGGACACTGGGGGTGCCTGGCTTTGGGGGAGAGGGAGGGCATTGGGTTGGAGTGGGGGAGGCTGGGGGTGCCTGGCTTTGGGGGAGAGGGATGAGGGCATTGGGTTAGACTGGGGGTAGTTATCATTTTTATTTTTTTAAAAAGGCACTTTATAACAAAAGGTTGAGAAACACTGACCTAAGAGACCAGCAACCGTCAGATGCCTAGTAGAAAGACTCCTGCATTCCCGTCTCATGCCCTGAGCCCAGCTATACCCACCACAACCCCCTATCCTGCCCCCCTCGCCCCGTTGCAGAGTCAGATTCCACATTTCAGTGATTACTTTTTCTTGAGACATGATCATACCTGTTCTGCATGGTTATGCACTGATTTAAATGACCAGTATATGTTTGGGGGCTGTGTGGTGTTGCCCACTCAGGAAAATTAAACCCTAAAAAAGTATACATATACTCTTTTTTCAAGATACATGTACAATGTATTAAAATATTTCTGAGCTGCTTATCTCTAGTTTCTCTTTGTGGAATTCTTTTAAACAAGTGAATTAGCTAAAAGATATGCAGACCAATCATGCTGATGCTGAATAAGATAATGTTCACACTTTCTACAGCTATTCAAGGATTCTGGCCCACTTATTTTCCTGGTGTTGACTTTTGAGTGAAATAGTAAATGCCAGGAACCCCAAATGCCCATTGTACAGTGGTAGGGCAAGCCACAAAGATACCAATGTTGAAACATTATCCTGTCCTGTCATGATGCAGTCTCCTGACAGAGGTCTGAGTTTGAATAGCAGCATATGGTAGCTGACCTTTCTGCAGGAGAGCCTAAATATCCTACACCACTCCACTTCTCATACTGTGTGATTGTACAGTACTGTGTAAAGGAAGGCATTTCAAGTTAATTGAGTTTCAGCTTTGAAACTTGACTGTGAAGAAAACAAACCTGTTCTCTTTCACTGATTGCAGATCAGATTTGTCCAGATTACAGGTAAAAAAGATAACTGCCAGGACTGGAAACATTCTGAGAGCTGAAGGTCATGTTCTTAGTACATTATTACCATCAATAAGCATTTTGCACACTGATTTCTACCCTCTTCTATCCATTCCTACGTTAAGGGCAGAATTTAATCTTGCATTTAGAAATTAGCACCAGATCCAAAACCCAGTGAGTTATTTTCTGTAGATTTTTAAATCAGTCTTTGACTTAACAAACTGGTGATGCTCAGGCTAATAGCTCATCCTCTCTCTCCTGTGTTAGCTATAACCCAGCAGATTTCATTCTGTACAAATACACAGAGATAGCCCACTGAAAGACTCGCATAGGTTCCAGTGGGCTGCAGCCTAGAATAAGGAGTCATTCTTCAACCGAGTGATTTGTCTAAGTAGAAGAATTGTACTTTAAAACTGAAAAAATCTCTAAGTACAGAAGACAGAATAAGTTTTCATTAATCTACATAATAGTCAGAGGAGGGATTTTTCTTGCAAAATTTATTCTTCAGCTGATTTACATGTCTACTCTACACCCTTCTCTGGGGCTTATTGGTTATTATTGGCAATTCAGAGAAACATGAACCTTGTCTAGTTTCTTAGTCCTCATTTCAGGATGAAGGTTTGGTGAGAACTAGGATTTGAATAGTCATCAATTAAGTGCCTTAGCCAAGAAATAGGATCTTTTCAGAGTCCAAAACCACTCATTTCACTTATACACTCCTAACAAAACAATGTTTTTAACTTTAAATGAGTGGGACACTCATTATCCCCAAGTAGTTTAAGCTGCAACTCTGTAATTTTGCATAAACCAAACATGAATAGAAAGAGTGTGATTCTTTTAATGAATTGAAAAATATTTTTTTTTTTTTGTAAAACAATCCTGAGAAGTATTGGAAAACCAAACAGTATTGTTCTTTTACAGCCTGCTCCAAAGCACTATGAAGAAAGTGAAACTGTAGTGTCTGTGCTTGAAGTGTGGGACTTCTTTGTCTACCTCCTCTTATTGTTGGCTAAAGTGGCCATCTGTGGGTATGTCTACACAGTGGTGCTATTTTAGGATAAAGTCCGTTATGTTGAAATAGCATTGTGCGCATCTTAACTTCAAAATACATTTGAAATAACAAGCATCGTATTCTGGCTTCCTATAAACCTTGTTGCACGAGGAATAAGGAAGACGCTGGAATAGCGCTCTATTTTGAAATAGGCTATCTCAAAATAAGCTACGCAATTTGCATAGCCCTTTACTCTCCCTGTTATATTATTATAGATAATTATATAATTAGTTGAGTTTCTGGGCAAATGCCTGCCTATTTCCAAAGATCCCACTCCCAGGCTTTGGGGAGGATCCCCGGGGCCCACTTCCTCCTGACTTCCCAGAACCTAAATAAGACAACCACCCACATTGGGCAGGATTTTGTCCATAACATCTCTTAACAAGCACCAAATCTAGGTGCTAGAGTGTTTCATCTGGGGTCTATATTTGTGCCTTACTTGCACGTGTGAAGGATTTATAGTACTGTACTTCATTTAGTAGGGCATTACATTCAGTTCCGGAAAACAGAGACAATAAGTCAGGAGGAATTCTTTTTATCAGTATCAAAGATGAAAGTAAGCTGGTGTCTGTCAAGAAAGAGCCGGATGGCTGGGGCACTCGGCAGCAAGAAGAGGCATGGCATGCTCCCAGATGGGCTCCTGGAGTTTCCTGCTAAGCAGGCAAGCAGATTAAAGGGGCTGGCTCGGGGTGTGCTCCCCTACTGGTCCAGGACTGCCCCAACCCCCCTCCAGGGCACCATTTAAGAGGGGTCTGAGGTAAAGCCTCCCACTCTCCAAGAGTCATATGGCAACACTACTTGCTGTTTCTCTTCCCATCAGGGAGCGCGGAACAAAGCACACCATGTGTGTGCATTCCTCTCCCTCTTGGCTGGGAAGGAGAGGTGGGCAGAGGAGAGCGTGACCCACACTGCGAGCTTCCCTTTTGCTCCTTTGAGAGTGATGAAAGGGAGCAGCCTTCTGGTACAAATCTTAGTTTGGGGGATGGGGGGGGACTTGAGCCACCCTCATAGCACCATTTCCCCCTAGCACTCCCCTCATCTACATATACCTTCTCCCCCTGCCATGAGCCCCTCAAATAGCCCTAACTCTGACTCCTGCACCCGCCCCATACACAGCCCCCTGCCCTAACCCCTCACATCCTCAAACTTCTGCCCTGACTCCTGCTCCCCCACATCCCCACCTCATGTCCTCAGCCCATATACACCCACCACAACCCCTTGCCATGAGCCCCAGATACTTAAATTTCTTACGGGCACTGTCCTTTCACAACCCCCTGCCCCTGAGCCCCACCCCATGGGTGTGTGTGCGATACAACAGTACCTGTAAGAAATTTAAATTCCTTTCACCTCTGATTAGTAAAAGAATATTAGTTTTTCACCTTCCTTCTCCTGAGCTCTTCCCCAGCTCCTGAATCTATTTGGGTCTTGGTGCTGAGATAGGTGACCATACTAATATAGATGCCAACTGCAGAGAAAAATTTGTGGATGCTCAGCTTCCATCAGCAGCCAACTCCCCGCTTACTGCTCCAGTGCCTCTCGCCTGCTCGCTCATCAACTCCTTCCTCTTCCTTCGCTCGCATAGCTGTTTCACTGCATGCAGGAAGGAGGGGGTGGAAAGCCAGAGAAAATATGGGGCAGAGTGTGGGTGGGAATAGGCTTGGGGTAAGGGGGACCTGGGGTGAAGGGGAGTATCAAGCATTCTCTGGGGAGTGGGGAACTGGCGCCTATGCTAATCAAAACAGTATTTTAAGTTTGCCTCTGTTTTTTATACTGGAAACAAGCCGGACAGAAAATAATTATCCCATGGTTCGCTGTAGAAAACAGAACACTTTGGTTTCATTTAGCAACACGGAATTGAACTGTGGTTACAATAGTAAAGGATTCCATATGGTAACCCTGCCACCCTTTGATCAGTAGGCACCCAGAGCAGCTTAGGATGCTATCCGCAATGAGGACTGCTGAGAGAACATGGCATCCAATAGGTTGAGAAACCATCAGTTATAGGTGCTAGAACCAAGTGTTGCAGCACCCCCTGACTTAAAATGGCTTCCTTTATATACAGAGTTTAGTTTGGTTCAGTGGCTCTCAGCACCCCCACTATACAAATTGTTCCAGCCCCCCTGCCATCAGTCAGTGATTTTTTTTTTCTGTAGTGAAGCTCTCTAAGCCTATGTATTGCACTTGAGTACCTGTATACAGTACAATTTGAGAGATCAAGTAGGTGACGTCTGGGATCAATGAATATTCTATACCTGAAGAGGAGCTCTGCATAGCTCAAAAGTTTGTCTTTCACTAAGAAGATAGTCAAATAAAACATATTCTCTCTCCCCTCCCTCTTTCCCCCCATCCCATGTCTTTCATATACTGGGACCAACATGGCTACAGCACTGCAAACTACAGTGACACATTCATTATGTACCTATCAGGGATGCATTCAGCCTCAGGAATAGTAGCCCTTCTCATTACCAGATTTGAGCAATTTGCAGTGTAAACTTGAAAAGAGTTGTAACAATCAGCACACAGAGAAATGCTTTGAGGAAGGAAATTGTCTGTGCTAGCTAGCTTCATTCTTTTTGTTCTTTCAGAACCTTATTTTTGACATTCTGTGCAGTGCTTTTTGTAACTGGAGACTTACGCACAATGTCTGGTCTCTAAACAAAATTAGAAAGTTGTCCTTTAATTATTGACTAAAACCTATTAGATCTCTCACTTAACATTCGGTATACTGTGCTCTGATTGGAGGAAATTTGGCAGTGCACCATATAACTAGTGTTTTCCAACCAAATCATTTTTTCTTGCCATTGTAAACAGATGAATTCTTTATTATCGTGGAATAAATACAGTTTATGAATAAGTCCCTTTCTGAAATGGCACAGTCAGTAAAACTAACCAGTAATTTTCAGCAAATTCATGACCATGGTGCACTTGAAGCATGCCGTGAAAATATTGTGCTTGTTACATTCACAGATGAAATGCACTCCATCAGTTCTGTCAGCTAACCTTGCAATGCCAAGGGTGCAGGCTAAATTGTCCATTGCATTCAGAAAATATTTGTTGTACTGCATTAAAATTCAGATCCCTTTCTTCATGACCAAAGTAGTCTCAAGTGTTCGTATATAAAAAAATTGTTCAGGAATTCATGCCTAATATAAATTTTGTGGTAAATGACCCACACATCCTGTGATAATGAAACCACATATTTGATTTTACTCACTCTACATGCAACAGAAAATTGCACAGTCAAACATAAGAGCCCATTTTGAAGCAAAAGGAGGATTCACTTTCAGCTTGTAGATTAGCAATATCTATGAGCACGTCTACAGTTTGGGGAAGATTGACACTGCCATGGTCGATCTTCCAGTGTTCGATTTAGCGTCTCTAGTGAAAATGTGCTAAATCTGTCTCAGAAGGTGTGGCGCCCTGTTGGTGCTGGTAGTCCTGTTCCTCACATGAGTAAGGGACGCGGAGGGGAGAGTTTGCTCCCGTCGACCTCCTGCTCTGTGGTCGTCAATTTAAGGTATGTTGATTCCAGCTCCAGTGTAGGCCTGGCCTAAGGGACTTAATCTACCTATCGTTGCACAGATCCCTTTGAAATCATTGGGAGCTAAATAAACAAACCCAACAGAATTACTCCCTGTCAGAATATATACTTACTTAAGTGAAGCGCTTACCATGTTTTTCTCCTTGGCCCAAAATGTCTAGAAGACTATTGAAAGCTCCCTTTATTGAACCCTGACGCATAGGGATAGGAGAAGTGATCTGGATACAATAGGATGGAACCAAACAAAAACTCTTTTGAGTCTTTAAAATGTTTAAGAGCAAGTTGTAATGTTCTCTTCTTCTTGGTTTTGTCTATTTCTGGAAGTGCTAGCACTGAAATAACATGGAGGAGGCTATTCTCACAGTATTATTTCCAAGCCAAACTGATTAGGAAATCCTCAGAATCTTATGCAAAAAACAGTTCTGACCAATTTTCTCTAGAGTTCAGTGTCTAGTTGAGATGCTGACAATCTGTCATGACATTTTCAGTCATCTAATTTGTTTGTTGT
Organism: Rafetus swinhoei; assembly: GCA_019425775.1. Lineage (NCBI taxonomy): Eukaryota > Metazoa > Chordata > Testudines > Trionychidae > Rafetus > Rafetus swinhoei. Next base: position 159,607,938 of record CM033424.1, read on the forward strand.
GTGTTAAAACTATCCTTTTACTTACTGGGATTAATGAAGTAATACAGCATGATGTATGTGTAGTGAACATAAGGTTGTGTGAAATATTCCTGTTTACAAAACAGTATATTCTGTGTTATATTTGACAAATTATATATGAGACGAAAACCTTATTTTAAGAAATATGCGGGAAATATACTGTGTGTGTTTGAATAATTGTCATGTCTAGAAATCCATTAAGCACATTACACAATATTGTCTTGCTTTCCCTGTAGAAACATGTTCCAAAATTTGAGAGAGCCTCCTAGTCTAATTATGCTCGGTTATTTCATAGAGTGAGAAAAAATCAGATATTTTGGGTGCTGTGACATTGGGGTGCTCTGGTTGAAGAATAACCTTTGGTAATAACTACCAAGTGTAGGCTGAGGTTGGAAGCTTCTTTAGAACATGTTGGATTGTGAATAGGATGTGTTTGATATGACATTCGATCTCAATGTTTTGATTTTCATAGAATCATAGAATACAAGGACTGGAAGGGACCTCGAGAGGTCATCGAGTCCAGTCCCCTGCCCTCATGGCAGGACCAAATACTGTCTAGGCTATCTCTGATAGACATTTATCTAATCTACTCTTAAATATCTCCAGAGATGGCAATTCCACAACCTCCCTGGGCAATTTATTCCAGTATTTTACTACCCTGACAGTTAGGAACTTTTTCCTAATGTCCAGCCTAAACCTCCCTTGCTGCCGTTTTGCAGTTGTTAGTTTGGTATCACTTGCATTCTGGGTAAGTCTCAATATAAGACTTCTTGGATGTGGCTGAGCTTAGTTTACATCTTAAAAATGAATAGTAGAAAGGTACATCTTGTGCGTGAAATAGTCACCTTCAAGCATTTATAATTTTAAAGCTACAGAACCAATATTCTTCAAAATCAGAGTATTTTAAAAAATCTTAATGAATAATATAAAAGCAAGCCAAGTTTAGCATTGCAACTTTAGTCATTTCTAAATTAACCTAGCTCAAAAGTTTCTGAGAGAACATGTGAGAAAAGTGCCTTTGTTTAATGTTTGAGTAACTCAAATGAATTGAGCAAATTTGCAGAACCCTTCCATAAATAAACAAACAGACAAATTAAACCTTTTGTATTGGGCATGGCCAAATTTGAACACAAAAGGCATTTGGAAATTTGAAATTCAACTTTAGTTGTTGAGGGGACTACCTGTATTCTCTTTGATCACAAGCAAACAAAGCATTTAAGCATGCACAAAATCTTAAGTATATGTGTGGTCCCATTGACTGGTCCCACTGAGCTGTTTATAGTATGTAGATATATATTGTACCTAGAGTAAGTTTGCAGGTATTTGTGACAACAGAGCTCAGAAATTAGCAGATACTCCTGTAAAACCTAACTCTCAGACTTTCATTTATAATGCTACAACTTCAATGACAATAGAAGGGTTCTATTAATCAGGAGCAGAATTTGGAACATTCATTCTTTTGCACACCCAAACACACACACACCTCACTGCAAACGATATATTATAAAAATTCCCCATTACATACAATTTCTGAATGTCTGGCCAGATATGAACTTCTTAATTAAAGTCTTTTTCAGATCAGAGACAAAATCAAGGATGTTCATACTCAAAGACAAAAGTTATACAAGTGCAGTTGATATCTACCTACCTTCCTTCCTGTTTAGCCTGATTCTTTCCGATTTGTGAGAACTAGTTGTCTTGACATTATTAAAATTAAAAAGAAAATACCCGCTAAAGAAGTGGTGTATCTACAATATGTATCATACAAAGCTAGTTAGATATTATGTGCATGCCTCTGTCGAGAGATACTGTGTATGAGCTGATATCCTGCACATAGACTCCTGCTCTGATTAAGTGCCTGTCATTTCTGTGGGCTACCAAAAATAAAACAATAGCAGTTGATCAGTGGTAATGTGTTTTAACATATTCCTAGTAGCTGGCAGACTGGCAATTGCAAAACAGATGCTCAGAGCACTACTTGAAAGTTCTAGTAGAGTCTTAAGGGAATGCTGATTGTGTCTCAGATTCTTGATACTCAGTAGTGTGGGTCTTGAAACCAGTATCAACAGTGATCTTGTTATGCCATCATTTCATTTCTAGGAAAGTAGAAAAATGGAAAATTACATTTTGTCACAAGATTATGCACCTAATTGTTCCCCTTTCTGTTTTGTACAATGCTATGTTTTTATCAAGCGCTTTGCTAGAAATTGAAATGTGGTTTTAAAATGAGCATGTGTTTACAAAGAAAATGAATGTATGTGCTCTCAGAAATGCCTCTGCAATGTAATGCAATGCTGCAATGTAATGCAATGTTGAGTGTTTTATCTAATATTCTTGGGTTTTTTTCTCTTTCTCCTGACCCTATTGCTTCTCCTTTCACAGTGCTGCACACCCAGGGTCCTATTGATGGAAGTCTTTATGCTAAAGTGAGGAAGAAGAGCTCTTCAGATACTAGCATCCCCAGTGGAGGGCAGGGAGTTCCTGTGACCAGCAGCCCTGATCACAGTGACCATACTTTATCAGTCAGCAGTGACTCAGGACACTCAACAACTTCTATAAGGACAGACAAGACTGAGGAGCATCTACCACCGGGCACCAAACGGGGCTTGAGCCCACAAGAGAAGGCAGAACTGGACCAGCTACTTAGTGGCTTTGGCCTAGAAAACTCAGTCAGTCCCCTCAAGGATATGACTGATGCCCAAAACAAGTACAGTGGGACTCGCCACATAGTGCCAGCTCAGGTGCATGTGAATGGAGACACCAAACTGAAGGATAGGGAGACAGATATTCTGGATGATGAGATGCCCAGCCATGACCTTCATAGTGTGGACAGCATCGGGACACTGTCCTCTTCTGAAGGGCAGCCCTCAGCCCACCTTGGAAACTTCAGCTGTCACAAGAGCAGTCAGAATTCGCTGCTCTCAGACGGCTTTGGAAGCAACACTGGAGAGGACCACCACAGTGCCCTGGCTCCAGACCTGGGGATAGGTGTGGATCCCTTGTATGAAAGATCATTCGGAAATGGTGAGCCAAAGCAATCCCAGCAGCTGCAAAGGAATCCTCCTGTCTCCGCTCAGCCTCAGGCTTATGGCCCCAGTAACTACTCTACTCAGACTTGGGTGCGCCAACAGCAGATGGTCACGGCTCACCAATACACCTACTCCCCAGAGAGTGAAGTAAGGCTTGGCATTCCTAGCACTGTAGAGAATTCAAGCAATGTGCAGAGCCAACCCAGAAGCCCGGACACACCCACCCGGCGAGCCAGCAGCAGAGATGCTGTGCAGCGTGGAATAGGGATCATGCCAAGTTCCGGTGAAGTAGCAGAACACCCAGGGCCTGAGGCTTTTAAATCTAGATTAGTAACTGAGAAAGACACAAATGGCCTGGCTCAAGGAGTGAACGTAGAGGGCTTGCCTTCCTCTCCTACTCTGGATATCGACCAGTCCATTGAGCAGCTGAATAGACTGATCTTGGAGCTGGATCCTACATTTGAACCTATCCCGACCCGCATTAACTCAGTCTCCAGGGACACAAGTCAAGTGAATGGTTTCCCCAGCCCAGATGGGGATGTGGGAGGGCTCAGCGTGAGCCCTGGGCTCCGTGAGAAAGTAGAGGTCACAAACAGGAATCTTTCCAGGCATGGTAAGTTATTTTAATAACACATGCATGTAATGCTTTTCCCAGCATTTTTTTCTTTTGATATCGCTCAGCAGGAACAGAGGTCATTGCTTATTACTTTCAGATGATTGTCAGTGTGAGAGAAATTATCTCTGCTACCCTCTTTTCATAGTGATCTGTGGAATGATGGGATGAAAATGAATTATCATTCATCATTTAAAAAAAATAATTTTCTTTCAAAATCATTAAGTGCCTTAGGATGCTACACTCTGAGTTGTTTTTTACAATGTAATACTTCGCTGAACAAAACCTCAGTGTTCGGTAAAGTCCCCTGGAAGAGCCACAAGCACGATTGTTGCTGTTCTGCCTCTGAGGAGGAGAATTTTAAAAAATGGACAATCCCATTAATTGCAATGCATAGCAGTTTTGTGGAGACATCAGCAGTAACATTGACGTTAAGGTTGCATTAAAATTTCCACATGAATTCAAGCAGAAATCCCTCTGTTGTATATATTTCTGAATTAATTTAATTTCCACCACATTTGGCACAATAACACTTCATGGTACAGCTGAACTCCCTATGAATATTTTCATGAAAATATTATACTAACTTTGCAGATCAAATATTTTAAAATGCTCCTTTTAAAAAAAATTTTGCTCTTTTCTTTTTTCCTTCGGGTTTCCAGTAGCTTAACAACTTCATTCATTGCCTCTGGTTTTCACCTTAAACTGACCACAAACACCAGTTACTGAAAGAACAAACTACAGCACCAGTCTGCCTCTTCGTATCACCTGCATATCAATACTAGAATACACAACTTTGCAAAATGATAAACACTACTATCACAGCCTATTTCTATTTAATAATAAATTAAAATTAATTCCTTTTATTAGCACAATACTAAGCATATGAACTGTCAGCTAAAAATCTACACCATTCACACTAACCATCTCTTTTAGATTCAGGGGATAGGGCATTGGCCCAGGCTGCTATTTTGAACAATTCAAAAAATGGCCATGCAACTCCATGTTGTAGCAGTTATGAGTTTCATATTTTTAATGGGCGTGGAGGGAAGAGGTATTTGTTTCTTATGGGGTGGGTGTTGGTGAGGTAATGTGGACGTAGTGAACTCATAGTTGCACCTTACAAGAGCTGGCTGAGGAATAGGGATTTCTTGGCTTTTTATAATTTGTCCTGGTGGAAAATTTACTTGAGCAACTTCTACTGGATTTCAACACAGAATTTTTGTTCAGGGGAATATCTTTGACTGAAATAAATTTCTCTATAATGGACTTGAATCTTATAAATGTTTAGTTCAGTGGTAGAAATTAAAAGTGAGATCTGCCCATTAAAAACTAGTCTGCCCTTTGACATCCTTAAGTGTGGGAAATGGGTTGGATACCTTAGCGTACTTCGTTTACAGTCCAAAAACACATACAGAATCATCAGTAATTCACAGCAAAACTGGCTAGCAAAAAGACCCAAGTATTAATTGGCCAGTGAATGAAACCAAACTGTCCTTTAAATATTCATTACTTTAATTTTGAAGGCTCCCATTGTCTATGAGATTTGAGCGTGGTCGTTAGTTGAAGAGACTTTAAAATCTAGGTGATAAAAAGAGTAATGTTTACCAATCTACCTTCAAGACTAAAAATTAAAATTTGGACTCAGTTGTAGATCATGTCTATATTATAGTTTCTGCCAGCATGGCAACATCAGCTAAGAGTATGAAAAATTCAGATACACCATGGCTTTGCAGGCCAAGCCTCCTAGTGTGTAACTAAACTAAGACAAAAGAAGCTCTCCGCTGTTGTACCCTCCTCTTCTGGGTTTGTCTATTCTAGATTTATAGGGTGACTTCTAGTCATAGTTTCTATGCCTTCGAGAGGATGTTTGTGTTTGGGAAACATTTCTTAAGAAAAGGTTAACCATAACAATGCTTTCTTTTTGTATCCTTGCTTCCATTTTCAGAGCCTGATTCTGCCAGTGTTATTTGTCTTGGCTTGACAAAACCCTGGCTGGGTTGATTTAGTTGGGATTGGCCCTGCCTTGGGCAGGGGGCTGGACTTGATGACCTCCTGAGGTCTCTTCCAGATCTATGATTCTATTATTCACGTTAAGTAGTATCTTACAACATGAATCACCTCACTGAAATCAGTCAGAACTGGTTGGTAATATAAGACATAAGAATGACATACTGTGTCACACCAGTGATCCATCTAGTACAGTATCCTGTCATTTGACAGTGGCCAGTATCAGGTGCTAAAGAGGGAATAAACAAAATATGGTAATTTTGAGGGATCCTACCCCGGGTTGTCCAATTCCTATTTCTAGCAGTCAGAGGTTCAGGGACACCTAGAGCAAGGAATTGCATCCCTGATCATCTGGAACCATAAGCATTGATGGACCTATCCTCCATGAACTTATCTAATTCTTTTTTGAACTTAGTTATACTTTTGATCTTCACAGCATCTCTTGGCAGTGACTTCCACAGGTTGACTGTGCACGGTGCGTGTGTTTGCTTTAAAGCTTCTGCCTGTTAATTTCATTGGATGACCGTGGTTCTAATGTGAAGGCATAAATAACACTTCCTTATTGAAATATAGTCCCACAAGCATACTCTTATTCTTCCAAAGGCTTTTTCGGACAGTCATGCATAATAAATGAGTTTGTGGAAGGAGGATTGTATGGGATTTCTGCATTTATTCAGAGTTCTATACGAGCAGAACCTATTGTGTCATTAGAGCTCCCTAGGGCTTCAAATATGAATTCACAAACCTTGAAAAACCTTGCAAAAGACTTGAAATAGTAAAGTCCAGAAATGTAGGTCCAACCTACACGGCAGAACATTCAACCAGCCAGACAGGTGAATACAAAAGAAACAACCTTCATAGAGACCCCTCCTGGACACCCTAGAATTCTCACATGCTTGGGAAAGTTAAATAAGGTCTCGCAGTTAAACAGATTCAGATTATTTTGAACTGTGGAAGGGAAGTTTCTAAGATGCGGGGGGAGGAGGGGGACATAGAAAATGCCCTTTTACCAATCTTCTCTTCCCTTTTAGAACAGGGGCTTGATAACTAAGCTGTCGTTTTGGCCACTGCTGTGCAGTATGGAACTGGGGGAAATGGAGTCACTGGGGTAGGCAGGTCTCACTCAGACTGTTTAGGGCTTTGGATTTCAAAGCAGCACCTTAAACTCAAGTTAGTTGTTTTCATTCTCCTTTTGAAAACAAGTGTGTCTGTGGCACATTTAATGAATGTGTTCAACAGGGAACGCTGCAACGTTTAATTTTAACCTAATTAAGAATAAACTAGGCTCGCTCTGACTAAAAGCTGTTAAATGTCCCTGGATTCAGAAGCGAGGAACACCTGATAAATCCGTATCTGTCACTGGTGATTTCTTTAATAAACAGGCAGACACCAAATTTAGGGCCAAACCATATATTGTCAGATTGTTCAAAAACAGCATACACAGGAAATGGCAAACAGAAATACAAACCCACCCTAACCTTAGAAGAAAGAAGACAGAAAATCCCCAAACAAAAGAAAATATACATTATAAATGGTTGATGTACAGCCGTTGCTCACGACCTGCAATGCTGCAGCTAGTGTTAAGTCTTAGTGGAGGATAGGTGAGGAGATCCCTTGAAACTGGTATCCAGGCCTTTCCGACACAGGACCATCCAGGAATCCTCGACCTCTCGGACTGTAGTTCTTCACTGGATCCAAGGGCGAATGACTCTTCAGTACATTCACTTAGTCCAATATGGTGGCGGCAGTGATGTAAATGTCCAACTGCCACTATCCCTGGCCTCAACCCCCAAACGTGGGACTTCTCCACATGCAGGTGGCCCACAGGATAGCTATACAGCTGAGCCCACACTACTACACTCATGATGATGATAAAACTCAACCACTCTCACTCACTGCACATACATACACAAACGCACACAGACTAAACAAACCATTCAAACAGAGACTGGACTAACCATACCCACAAAAATGAACTAACCTGAACTGAACTGAACTGAACTGAACTGAACAGAACAGAACAGAGGGGTTTTATTAACATTTGGGCGGGAAAAGGTCTATGGGTGTTGAGTGCATAATTTGGTGACGTGTGCATAGATTCCACAGGGTAGTGTGCACCTGTGAAGAGCCATGTGCAACTTTCGGGTGGTGTGCAGCTTCTAGGGGGCCAAGTGCACAATGTCTGAGAGGAGTGCAAAAGAGGATTGAGTGCAAACGCTGGCTTTGGCGGGAAAACTCCTCCCTGCTTTCATGGTCACACAAAATGGAACCTATCAGAGCCTCCATTTTAACTACACTCCTTGACTATAACACTCATACATTTATCCATGGTAACAAATGCAAGCTATTTCCTCTGTTTTTGTTGGAATAAATGGCAGTTACTGAATTATTAGCTACTGCAGATGAAATTGTCATGTGGAACAGAGCGTCACCAGATTAAAAAAACAACCTCACTTAGAATATATTAAGTACATATTACGTTTTATCCTGTAAGAGGTGTGAGTAGAGATTTTTATGCCCTGGGAAGTGTTCCTCCCTCCCCCACAGATTTGCTATCTTTGTTCTTCCTTGATCATTGCAGAATTGAAGACTTCTCTAAAAAATCAGAAGTTTCTGGCTCTCATGGGCACAGGAGATATGAACCAACTGTAACCAGTGTTGGAACCTTGAGAGCAGCTGGTGCTGATCTGCTGTCAGGTCTGTAGGGAGAGCACTGCTCACTGTGCCTCGTCCAGTACCAGAGCAAGCTGCATGGGCTCTAGGTTTGTGATTCCCACTGGCATAGGCTCAGGGGGAAAAAAGATCATTGATTTCTCCAGGCTAACAGTATGCTGATACAGGCTTGTTCCTTCCTTGCTATCATCTTGGCAGAGTCCAAGTTCAGTACCCTTCCAGGCTCCAGTATGTCTCTCCAGAGACCTAGCAGATGGATCTGAAGACAGGAGGAGAGGAAAGAGAGGTGACCTATGTGGGATGGAGAGAACTGACAGGACTGAACCATGACTGAGTGAGGCTGTCGGGAAGGATGACTCACGGCGTATGCTGTGACTCAGCAGCTGTGGAGCAGAAGGGAGTTGAGTTGGGCTCTATGTGACTGCATTGGGGGGAGTTGAAGGGTGAGTGACCAGTGGAGTGGTGCGTCTGGCATGTGTATGAGAAGCAGTCGGGAAGTGTCCATGAAAAATGGAATGTGTGTCAAAGAGTACTGAAGATGAATGTGTTCTTGGATGTGGGTGGCTGACCTGCACACACACACGTTTCTCTAAATTTACATCCACACGCTGACACACACTCACTCTCTCACTTATTTGTCCCCGGGCATTGTCTCTCTAATACACATACCCTGGACACATGTGCTTTCTTTTGTGCAGGTACAGACTGCTTAACAGAAATTTAACTTCTTTGTTCCCTGGCTTTATCCAGCCAAATTAAAAGCAAACACTTGGTCACCTCTTGACTCCCTCCTTATTTCTTGTATGCTTCTACTCTTCAGTAATTTAAGAATTAACTGACAAAACAGACAGCATATGCCTCTGAGTCAGCTCCCAGGGAAAAGAATAGAATAGCTGGGTTTGAGCGTCATGATTGAGAGAGATATCTGTGCCTGTCACCATTAGGGATATGAACATGTATCCGAGTACATGGTTAACTGATGAGCTTGAGCTCATCGGTTAACCCTCTCGATTACATGCACCCAACCATGCTGCCTCTGTAACAGTCAGTAGGGGGAAGGAATGCGGGAGCTGGTGTGTGTGGGGAGCCAGCTTTTAAGCCGGCTCCTCGTGCATGCTGGCACTCGTGGAGCTGTGTGCTTCCCTGCATTCTTGCCTCTGATACAGAGGCAGCAGCGTGAAGGTGGGGAAATGGGCACCTGCTGCAGCCCTCCACTGTACATGTAAACGTGTAACCACTGAAAAAACTATGAGTGGTTACATGTTTACACCAATAAACAGATTTTAACATCTTTAGTCACCATGTGTAGACAGATATGAAGAAGGAAACAAGTATACTGCAGTCCATTTGTTATAGAGCAGCTGTCAACGTAGTTGTGACAGTTTTCTCCATATATGGGTTATTGCTCTCACATTTTAACATCTTTAGTCACCATGTGTAGACAGGTATAAAGAAGGAAACGAGTATACTGCAGTCCCTTTGTTATAGAGCAGCTGTCAACGTAGTTGTGACAGTTTTCTCCATATATGGGTTATTGCTCTCACATTTTAACATCTTTAGTCACCATGTAGACAGGTATAAAGAAGGAAACAGTATACTGCAGTCCCTTTGTTATAGAGCAGCTGTCAACGTAGTTGTGACAGTTTTCTCCATATATGGGTTATTGCTCTCACATTTTAACATCTTTAGTCACCATGTGTAGACAGGTATGAAGAAGGAAACAAGTATACTGCAGTCCCTTTGTTATAGAGCAGCTGTCAACGTAGTTGTGACAGTTTCCCCCATATATGGGTTATTGCTCTCTTTAAGTATATTCCATGGAGTAAGCCTTGATTGAACAGTGTGGGCCTGCCCTGTTTACACAATGGAGGATATTGACTTCTTGCTTTCCTAGGGAACTTTTGTTTAGCTTGGTTCTGCAAAGGTAGAATTTAAAGATGCCCCAGAGAGCTGAGGCAATTAATTGCATAAAAAATTAAGTTTAAAGAAAGTGGCAATAGCAATGGTAAATGTGGCGTGCTATTGGATTATATGAACAGATCCTCCCCTCAAAAACAAAAGTCTAGATGCAAACTGAATAAAAATGAAGCAGCTATTCATCTGATTACCTGTGTCTGGAACATCTTCAGAGACCTTTGGGTAATGGAAAAATACAGCTTTGAAGGGAATCCAAGTCCTAGTGCCATAAATCCTGCTACAAAGTATCTGTTATAGGAGAGAAAAATCCTTTGACTTAGCTATCTTTCTAAAATAATGATTTGAGCTATTCCAAATGTTCCCTTCTGTTATGTTCCCTCTGTTATGTTCAGTGGGAAAGCAACTTGATTCATCTGAAAGGCTTTGTAAAGTGACAGGAGAATGTGGCATGTCCAAATACAATGTCTAAGGATTTCTGTGTGGCTATGGATGTTACTGTACTAAGCACATCCCATAGACCAGGGTTTTCCAACCTATGGGTCGGGACCCAAATATGGGTTGCCATTACATTTCAAAAGGGTCGCCAAGTGTCTCCCCAGGTGGCTCTGCCCCTTCTCCTCCCCCCGTTTTTGAATTGCCTTGGGTCGCCAAGTCTTCCTGAATTGTCAAAATGGGTCCCCATCTGGAAAAGGTTGGGAACCGCTGCCATAGACCAATGTAGGTGCCTGACCTAATTTACAGAGGTTGAATCCCACTGACTTCAGCTGAGTTACTGCAGATTTACATTTAGTGTGATAAGAATTAGTGTTACTATGCAAATATTAGGGATGTAAAATCCTGTTTAATTGGTTACCTGATTAAACCTGTTGTTAACCTTGCACATCCCTAGTAAATATTGGTTTTTAATTTAAGAACACAAGAACATAAGAACAGCCATACTGGGTCAGACAAAAGGTCCATATAGCTCAGTAGCCAGTGCCAGATGCCCCAGAGGAAGTGAACATGATCCCTCTCCTGTCATCCATTTCCAGCCCCGACAAACAGAGGCTAGGGACACCATTCCTACATGTTCTGGTTAATAAGTATTAATGGACCTATCTTCCATGAATTTATCTAGCTCTTTTCTGAATCCTGATAAAGTCCTGGTCTTCACAACGTCTTCTGACAAGGAGTTTCACAGGTTGATTGTACACTGCATGAAGAAAAACTTCCTTTTGTTTGTTTTAAACTTGCTACCTGTTAATTTAATTTGGTGACCCCCTAATTCTTATGTTATGGGAACAAGAACATAACTTTTCCCTATTCACTTTCTCCATACCTGTCATGATTTTATAGACCTCTATCATATCCCTCCTTAGTCTCCTCTTTTCAAAGCTGAGAAGTCCCAGTCTTTTTAATCTTTCTTCATATGGAACCCATTCCAAACCTCTAATCATTTTTGTGGCCCTTTTCTGAATCTTTTCCAATGCCAATATATCTTTTTTGAGATAACAAAAATTCAATTTTCTCCAAATTTCAGTTGTGTTGATGTGCCCCCCAGAATTCTCTTGAGTACCCCTAAGGGTACTTGTACCGCTGGTTGAGAAACACTGTTGTAGGCAGTGCAATGTGCTCTTGTACAGAGTCAGTCCTGATTAATCCATGTGTTAGGTATTTCAGATTGACTGAAGATTTGAGTATTTAAGCAATGTATATATTAATAGCATATTAATCTTATTTTAAATGAAGAAGTCTATTCTCTTTCAGTATTCATGAATAACTCATTAATCTTAATGATTAGTTACTGTGGCTGCACAGATAGATAATAGAATTATGTAGCTTAATATGTTCAGAGTCTTATTAATTGTACATTTTGAGCATTTTAGAAAATTGTGACTGATATATTGCTAATTTATCAGATAATTAATGTTTGCTCCTTACTGGTGTCCATTAGGATGATAACTGGAATTTATTTAATTAAATATACAAAACAGCACACATAATTTGTTGGGTTTTTTTTAACAAAATAATCTCAAATGTTTTGTATACATAACATTCTGTTATCAAAAAGTTTCACATTTACAACTAAATGATTATTTTCAAAAAGAGATTAACTGAAGCCAGTGAATTAAACTGATTATTGTTCTCTGACTGATCAGAATGTCAGATGTGCCTTAAATGAAAGAGGCTGGAAGTTGTTTTTACTTGCCCAAGTCTCTGGAAAATAAGACAGTCTCCTAAGTTACTTTGGTTGTTCTTCAGACTTTTGAAGCTATCTCTCTTTTTGTTTTTATTCATGTACTGAAAGGAAAAAAATGAGTTTTCCTGCTTTTTCAAATTACAATCAATTTCTCAACTTTGAATTAGTCCAAATAAAGAATATATGCTTTCTGTGCCTGCAGAAGAGGCTGTTGCTATTGAAATTTTGTTTACTTAGCACTTAACAGATTCTGGTTCCAGGTGTTCAGCCAGTGACTTCCATCAGTTCTAGGGATGTAAAATTTCGATAATTTGCATTGACTGTTCGATTAGTCAATAAGGGCACTTCCACCTTTGAAGTGTAGCAACAGGCAAAAGTGCTGAGGGGAGCACATGGTCAGTAGGGGACTCAAGCAGCTCCCCGCTGGCCTCGTGCTCCCTGGGGCATTTCAAAGCGGCAGCGCCACATGGAGCCTGGGGTAGGCAGGGGACTCTGAGTCTAGGCTCCACGTGGCATTTCAAAGTGGCAGTGCCGCATGGAGCCCAGAGGAAACTTCGCATGCTCCCCCACTCTTGGGCCACTTGGGACTTAGGGGTAGGGAAGTATGTTCAGTCATACGCTTTTCAAAGTGCCTGGAAGCTCCCTCTAGGTTTCATGTGCCCTTTGCGGAGGCAGCGAGCTGCCAGCCACTTTGAACAGCAAATGACTTCACACACTCTCCCATCCCCCCATGTCTTGATTGGCCTGGGGCGAGGGCACATCAGGGCGAAATGCAGGCTGGCTCAAACGGCTTGGCGTGCTGGATCCAGCCCATGGGCCATATCTTGTCCACACCTGTCATAGGAGAAGTTCTGCTATTGATTGTAGTCAAACAGGTGTCAATGTAAATTTTTGTTTGTGTTTCATTATTTAAAAAAAATATTAGTTGTTTGACATTACTACTGTCCGTTGTGAGAGGAGAATGTTAAAACTGTTTACAATTTCCATAAAGGCTTATTTTTGAATACTGCTTGAGAAATAAAAGTAATTTACAGAATGAACCCTATGTTGCAACAGTGGGCAAGGTGTCCTGAGCTCCCTCATAAAGGAGTTACCTGTATCTATTTTTATTAATCCTTGTTTGCTATATTTAAATTCCAGAATACACCTACCACCTTGACGCTTTAATAATATAGCCCTTCACACATTTGTCCAACATAGTACGCACTTCTACACGATTTTTATGTGCTGAATGAGCATCTTCTACAAAGAATTAATCAGTTACACCCCCATTTGTGCTTGGGACCATGGACTTTATATATTTATTCTTTAGATTTAGACTAAACCAGGATCACATATACACATACTCTGTTCACTTTGCCATTTATTTTAAAATTACACAAAAATACCTTTTTATCAAGCCGAATGAAGTGCCAACACTCCCACATATTGGCCTCATGCACAGTCCACCTATACATGCTTCTAACACTACAGTTGGACATAATCCATTATGTTGTTTTCGTTAAGGATTGAAACTGCTATCTAGAATTATTACTGGGAATAAATGTGTTTAGCTCTTGCAGTTTGGAAGTGAAAGCTTTACCTTCATGATTCTGTTGTAAGTTTAGGTGTGTCATTTTGCTTTGTGTATGTTGAAAATTGAACTGCTTTATGAGGTCATCTGTACATTTAAGCAAAAGCAGAACATCTAGTAAATATAGTATGTTGCATAATACCAACTAAATCCTAAAACACCTAGCTTTTTGTAGAATCTGGTCATTATAGGATAAATCACATGTGTGATGGGGCTGGTCATAGAGATCCCGTTCAGACTAACTTAATGTGCTGAAATACCACTGAGTCAGCCTATCTGCCCTCTTGGGTGCCCCATAGCCATGTCCCGCTGAGCCAGACCCTCCAGTCTCCTCCAGCAATAGTACAGAGTTGGGGTCACAGCCCACAGCAGAGCTACACAGACACTGAGAACATCTCAGCTCTGAGAAGGCTCAAAGAGATTTGTCACAGCACCCAGGTTCACAGCACCAGTGGGACCAGGTGAGCTTGATCTACATAAAACTTTATGCAGAATAAGACTTAACTGTTAGTACCAAGTAAGTTATTTATACTGGTCTTATTAATAAACAAAAGTGATTTTATTAAGTATAAAAAGTAGGATTTAAGTGGTTGCAAGTAATAGCAGACAGATTAAGTTACTAAGCAAAATAAAACAAAACATACCAGCTAAGCTTAATAATATAAAAAGCTTGTTACATGCAATTTCTTATCTTAACAGTAGCTCTAATTATCTTTTCTCAGAAGCGGGGAACCTTCCCAATTTGGGCCTGATCCTTCTTAATATTCAGACATCTTAGTAAACAGGGTGCCCTCACGTCTTGCAGCCACCGCTTTCGTTTGGTTTCCCACTGTTAGATTCCCATTGCCAAAAGCGGGACTCTTTTGTGTTCAGTTTAAACTTTTCACACTTACAGTGGAAAAATACAGCATCCAAAATGGTTTACGGCATCAGGTGATTTGGTCAAATGTCTTGGCAGGACCAACTTGAATCTAGGCCAGGGTGGGCAATTAAAAAATGGCAGCCCGCAGGGTTAGTCTCTGGCAGGCCACCACCGGCATGTTTACCTGTGCTTCTGTAGGTATCGGAGGATTGCCACTCTGGTTGGCTACGAATCACCGTTCACGGCCAATGTGAGCGGTTGGAAGTGTCGCAGACCAGGACGCTGCTTCCTGCCACTCGTTTTGGCTGTGAATGGCGATTCGCAGCTAACGAGCTGGGATCCAATGAGAGCTGCCATCTTCCGAAACCTGTGGAGGCACAGGTAAACATGGATATGCCGGCCCACCAAGGAACTAACCCTGTGACTGGATCCAGCCTGAAGGAATATGCCCACCTGGTCTAGGCTTGCAGGAAAAGCAGAACTATGCACAGATCAATGTCCTCAGTACCAGGTCATTAAGTTCCTTGTGTACTACTAATGGCCCGCACTTAGCATGTCTAGATTATTAAACAGGCTTGTCCTTCATATTTCTAATTTCAAATACAGTAATGATACATCAAACAAATAGAATATACATATTCTGTAGATTATAATGTTTTAAATTATATATGCTATGAAGTATTTTATACAAAGCATATTCCAGTTATGTCATCTTCCTATTAATAAGCATATTACCATCAAGAATATGGGGTGCAACGTCACAACATGGACACTGAAATGAATTGTAGGATTAAGTGATTACGTTTAAAAAATTCAGTTTAAAACTCCTAATTTTAACTACGGAAATAGAGTACAGTCTGTTTAACAAATTTAATGTATTTTTCATGCATTTGATACAGCTGTCTTATTTTGTTTGTGTGAATTGGGAATCCAGTATTGCAAATTAAGTAGAAGGAAAGTATTGAAGAACTGCTTTGTAAGCAAAATTATCCCTGTAGTTACTTGCAGATACAAATAGAAAAGTCAAGTTGTGAGTCTTTTAAAGGTAAGGTTTATTTGTGTCTGTTTGAACTCTTTTCTAATGTGTGATGCGCACAATGCATAGTTTTGTTCAGGCTTTTCACTCACACAGATACTGGAAACTGTTTATATTTAGTCTATAGCTAGGGTCCCGCCAAATTCGTGGCCATGAAATACATGTCACGGATCATGAAATCTGGTCTCCTCCGATGAAATCTGTTCTTTTGTGTGCTTTTACCTCATGCTATACCAATATCACAGGAGACCAGAGCTTCTTAAATTGGGGTTCCTTACCCAAAAGAGACTAGTAGGGGCTCACAAGGTTATTTTAAGGGGAATTGTGGTATCACTACTCTTATTCCTGCATTACCTTCAGAGCTGAGCTACCCAAAAGCGGCAGCTGTTGGCCTGCCACCATCACTTCAGCCCTGCTGCCTTCAAAGCTGGATGTCTGGGGAGTGGTGGTTGATGACTGATGGTCTAGCTCTTCAAGCATCAGCGCGGAAGGAAGGGTTGCCATACAATACCATGCCAACCTTCTGCACTGCTGCTAGTTCGCGCTCAGCAGCCACTAATCTTCAACTACCTAGTTTAGAAGGAAACAATGCCTCCTGCAGCAGCACAGAAGTTAGGGTAGCAGTACCATAATCCCTATACTATATCTTTGTAACGCCCCCAACTCCTTTTTGGGTGAGGACCAATGTTCCCTCTAATCTTTTTCCATGCCTGTATGGAATAATTTGTATGCACCAAGGCAAGTATGAATGTGCACCACCAATAGAAACAAAAATCCTAGCTGTGCCGCTCTGCTAATCAGCTGGGTGGCATTTGAATCTCCCATGGGGGGCCACCCATGTGCTCAGTTTACAAGAAAATTTTCAAATATAACTTGCTAAAATAATGAAATTTACAATTTTAATATGATCATGGAATTGACCAAAATGGACCATAAATTTGGTAGGGCTCCATCTATAGGTCAAGATACCTTTCCTCTGTTCCACAAATTTGGTGTGTTCTCTCTCTCTCTTACTACTGTTCTGAGTAGGTATTGATGTGATTTGGATTTTGTAACTTAGAGCAGCCTCTTTTGTGGAAAAAGTGGTTTTCTCTTAATGGATAAAAGCCTGGCTTTCAGGACTCAATAATTTTTTCCAAGGGCAGTGAATAGGGCTATGTTGGAGAGCCTAGGCCAGTAGCAAGGATACTCATCTGGGTTCTGGGACAACACCCAGCACAAACCCTCACCCCCTGCCCAAGAAGGGATTTTGACATGGATCTGCCACCACCCTCATGGGTGCCCTAATCCTCAGGCCCTGGAATATGCTGCTGTGGAGTTCCTTCAGTAACCCTCTGTTAAATCTGTTGCACTATGGATATTTTTTTTTCAATGGAGACCATGAAGGGGTCTCCCATTGCCCAGGTGAATGCTTGATCCACCAGGTTACAGAGTCATTTTTATGTTTCTTCTTTCTTATTCTCTCTGGCCCAGTCACTCTTCAGTTATTTTAGTACAATGAGACAGCTCTGGGCCAGAGAGAGAGCAAGCAGTTGAGAATCTTAGAGGTGACTCTTTAAATCCAGGTTTTAGGTGCTTCTTCTGAGAGGGATGGGGCTTAGCACACATGCCTCAGGTAATCATTGCTCATTAGCTATGTAGCATAGGTGTGGCACTGCTGTAAATGCTGGGCTTTGTGAATCCTATTGTAAGGGACCTGTCTCTCTCCCCCCACATTCATTGTGTGCAGAACCTAGGTGCTGAAATAAGGCTTTGCAAATCCCAGTGATTTCTAGGCACTTAAATTTCCTTGTAATTCTAACCTTGGGTAACTTTGCACTAGGATCTTGCTTTCATTGAGAGTGGTTTTACACCAGTGTGATGCCATTCATTTCAATGGGATTTCTCTTGATTACTACTTGTGTCAGTGAGATCCATCTCAGCTCTACAATAGCATAATTACCTTGATAACAGAAATGTCATCAATGAATTTTAGTCCAGAAATGGCTTATCTAAGGGTTCACATAAACACAGTTAGGGATGCTCAGTGATTCTAAGGGGCAAAGGAGCCTCAAAGAAGAAAAGCTTTTATAAGGTTTTGGGACTACAGTAGGCTTGAGGACCCTTTTTTGCTTGCTTTTTATTAGAGAAATGTAATCATTTGTATACTAGTTTTTTATCTCTTAAACAGTGCCTGGTTGATATTTCTTTTATTAAAAGAGGTTAAAAAAAAAAAAAACTCTTTGTTGAGATTAAAAGGATTGCATGTTATCAGTGTTTTGCTTGTAGATTTAGGGAGGGGTGTGTGTGATGGGGTATCTGCCCTGTACTGGCCCTTAAGGCCTAAAACCCAGCCCTGGGAGAGGGTTGGAGCTGTGGAGCAAGCAGCAGATAGCAGCCAATTATGGCCCTCCTGAGACTGCATAAATAAGTGCTGCTGGAGGGAGGACACAGACTGACTCTTGCTCTGGTTGGGGATCAGGAGGGACCTGGCTGCTAGGGAAGCTGGAGGCTTCCTGATACAGGGTAGTTCTGGAAAGAGGCAGGCAGAGCTGGGGAGCTCTGGCTTGACCTCACTCCCACACTGCAGGGCCTCAGACAAGACCTGAGAATACTAGGGCTGTAGTAAGAGCAGGGCTGGGAAAAGGCTGGCAGAGATGGGGAAGTTCTGACGAAGCAAGCTCCCAGGCTACAGGGCCTGAAGCAAGGCCTCAGGGTATTAGGGCTGTGGGGAGACAGCCAGGAGAGGCAAAGGCAGCAAGTCAACACCCCCTTGCCAATGGTGAGTGGACATTTCAGATGGCAGTTTGCCCCTGAGGTGAGGGGCTAGATGATGACTGCAAGGTGGGCATAGGGAATTGGGAGTTCCCAGAGGGGGAGGACCCCAGAGTGTGCGGGCACTGCAGCAGGGCAGTACCCAGAGGGGAAGATGCCACAGTTTGGAGGGATGTGGGTCCTAGTAACACAGAGGTGGAGAAAAATAGGTAACACCAGGTGTGACACTAGCTGAAAGGGGGCACTCCAGAGCAGATGAAAAGCTAATTCCTAGAGTGATGCGAGCCTGGTTATGTGGTGTTTGAAGGCCAGAAGAGAGGTTAAGGAAAGTTTTCTTTCAGAATAGGATCTCCATTGAGTATGTGTTGTAGTCATTTCATGATACCTTGTATGGGTTCCAGTGTTGGGTGGTATATGACATCTGGAGTGTGTGGTCAGAGTGGGTTTTATTTTTACTTTGAGCCAGGTTCTTCTGAGGATTTGGTTGGCCCATTCCATGGTATGATCCACTTCTCTGGTGGAATGTCCTTGTTTGGTTAAGATGGTTTTGAGTGTGTTAAGGTGTATATCCTGAACTTTCTCTTCAGATCTTATTCTGTGATAGCTGGGTGTCTGGCTGTAGGTAACAGATTTGTTGGTATGCTTGGGGAAGTTAGTCTATGAAGGTAGGTCTGGTGATCCTAGGTTTTATTATATATAGTTGTCTGTAGAGTTCCATTGTTGAAGCTGATCCTGGTGTCCAGGAAGTTGATGCTAGTGTGGGAGTATTGTTAAAGTTGTGGTGGAAATCTATGAGGGAGATTAAGTCATCCATCCAGAGGATGAGGATGATTTATCATTAGCTTCATGGTACATTTGCCCAGAAATTCTTGGAGATGGTCCATGAAGAAGTTGTCATATTGGGCAGCTAACCTAGTACCCCTGGCTGTTCCCATGTTTTGGATGAAGTGTCTGTTGTTGAATGTAAAATAGTTTTAGGTGACAAAATGGATGAGCTGGCAATGTATTTGGGGTGGCTGTCTGAGGGCTGGCCATTGACTTTAAATATTTGAGTAGACAATTATTCCATGTTTGTGAGAGATGTTAAGTGAAATCCATGGTTTTCTGAGGGAAGTTGTTAATGTTGTGGAGTTTGTTGAAGATTCTGGTTGTATCCTGGAAGATTCTGGCCCTTTGTGGGGTGAGTTTTTTGAAGATGGTTTATATGAGTCCTGATAGTCCTTCAGAAAAAGTGTTGTTCCCAGATATGATGGGTCTGCCAAGATTCCATTATTTGTGTATTTTAGGAAACATGTAGAAGTTTCCTAGGCCTGGTTCTTGGGGAATGTGTTTGTAGAGTTTCTCTTAGAGTTGTTTGGGATAGGTTTTGATGATCCATCATTTAACAATGGAAGATTTAAGTCTCTTCAAAGAATAAAAAGGATTTGATGATATCTATACTTTCCTCAGTAAATTATGGTGAGGGGTACTCTTTGAATTCTTTATAGTACGTGGTGTTGGAGAGTTGTCAGTTGGCCTCATATAATAGCAGTAAAAGGTATTCAGATCTTTCCAGTTATCTACAGGAACATATATCATCCTTTGTGAGAATCGAGCTCTGTGGATTATTTCTTTTCAGTGAGTATAAGGTTAGATTACTAAGGATAATAACTTTTCAACAAACAGACTAAAATTCTGAAATGTAAGGCTAAATCTATGGTATTTTCATGTCACTGGCTATGTTTCCATATTTCGAGATTCAGTGCTTTTAGTATTATCAAAACATGTTATTCAGGATTTTGCAATATAAGATTTAGATCTCTTCAGAGAATAAGATGATATCATATTATTCATCTGTGGAATTATAACACTGGGAACTGCATTTAGATAGATTAGATGAGGAAGTATAAAGAGGCATTTTTTTGTAGAACCAGGCATGTTCTTAATCATATTTGGGTTTTTCAGTTAAACAAATCTTCATAATCAAACACCACCAAGTCCCTGCATTATATTACAAGTCATGCTATATGTCAGATCCGATCCAGAGTAGCATTGCATAACTAAAAAAGAATTTGGTCCAAAAATTACCATATACAATCGTTACGGGAGAGCTAAAACTGGAAATAAGTCTCCCTTGGGAACGTAAGTGCATTTAGTATTGGAAGTGAGTTTCCATTTATACCATTCAGGAATTTTGTTTAAGGAGTGAGTTATAGTGTCAGGAGAGAAGATCTTTCACATCTGTGCCAAAAGCACTACTGTTGATTTTTCTTGGCCTTGTCGATTCTAGCATTAGCCTGTAATTTTTTATAATCAATTATATTTAATTGTGTCAAGAAAGACTTAATATACTCCAGCTGTGCAAAACACAGGCTGGAAGGTGCTAATGAAGAAAACACTCTAAACAAACATTTGTTAAATACGTAAACTATGTATGCTGAATAAAATGGCATACTTAAAAATTATGGCAGAGTTTAAAATTTTGAACCCAATGCAGCTTTGTTTCCTTGAGATGTCTGATAAAATTTAAAAATAGTGGACAACTTTAATACCTAAGTATATAAATCAACAAAATTAATCTATACTACAAGAACTTGATTTGTGATTGCTTGTGATAGAAAACAAGATTATAAATGAGTTTCCTACGTTATTTCTCTGTGTGTTTCATTTGACCTGTAGTTTCATTCCACAGTGATGACCACTCAAAGATTTTTTGATTTAGCAGAAAGATTCTGAACCCCCTTTTCCTGCCCAATAATCTTGGTAAAAATGTATCAAGGAAAATAAGGGGGAAAACATACTCAGTGCAACCTCTCTATTATTATTATTATTATTTATTTCTTAACAAAATAAATTATAAGTTAAAGACAGTTTTACTGTTGCTTTTATGAACTTGGTGTTGCTTTTATTTTTACAAATACACTTTATAAGCCATAATTTAATTTGGATGTTGTGTCCTTAACTAGAAAACTACAGAGAGAGTGTCTTTATTACTCTCTGTGTTGTGTGTTCATATGCATACACAAGAGGGAATTGAAGCCCCTCAGTGTGATTAAAGGTGCTGAAATGGAATATAGCACAAAGGGATCCTATTCCATGAGGCCTACAGGTTAGCAAACTCTATATAATGGCTAAAAATATTGATATTTATTTGTAGTAGCAACCTGGGGAAAGTGAAAGTTAAGAGATTTTTCAGCCAAGAAATGCTGTTATCCCATTGATTCCCTTGTGAGTGGTTTGGTTCCAAACATATAACTGCAGCTTGGAAAACAGTTGTTCAGCATACCCTTTATAAGGTGTAATTAGATTTCTTTTGATAAATTCCTCTTGTAAAAAATATTTAGAAACAGAAAAGTGACAGCTAGTAACTTAAATGCTAGTAACTTAGGGTATGTCTACACTACAAAGTTAATTTGAACTAACAGCCGTTAGTTCGAATTAACTTTCATAGCGTCTATACGTACAAACCGCTAGTTCGAACTTAATTTGAACTAGCGGAGCGCTTAATTCGAACTAGGTAAACATCATTCTACGAGGACTAACGCCTAGTTCGAATTAAGTAGTTCGAATTAAGGGCTGTGTAGCCACTTAATTTGAACTAGTGGGAGGCTAGCCTTTCCCAGCTTGCCCTGGTGGCCACTCTGGGCCAAAGCAGAGAAACTTTTCTGCCCCCCTCCCAGCCCCGGAGCCCTTAAAGGGCCATGGTCTGGCTACGGTGCTTGTGCCAGTTGCAAGCCTGCCAGCACCCAGCCAGCAGACCCTGCACCTGGCACGGCATGAGCCAGCCACCCGCTGCCACCCAGCCCTCCGCCTCTTCCCAGGACCAGGCTGGCGGCTCCCACCTGGTCTAGTGCGGAGATCGTGGACCTCATCGAGGTTTGGGGGGAGGCCTCCAACGTCTACGACCTCCGCACTAGGCACAGGAATGCGGCCGTCTAGGGCAGGATAGGTGCCAGCCTGGCCACCAGAGGCCACATGCGAACCCAGGAGCAGGTTTGCATGAAAATCAAGTTGGTCCAGTGAGACCCCCGACCCTGAGTTAGAACATAAGAACTTAAGAATGGCCGTACTGGGTCAGACCAAAGGTCCATCTAGCCCAGTAGCCTGTCTGCCGACAGCGGCCAGCACCAGATCCCCCGGAGGGGATGGACCGAAGACAATGACGAAACCATTTGTCTCGTGCCATCCATCTCCAGCCTTCCACAAACAGAGGCCAGGGACACCATTCCTACCCCCTGGCTAATAGCACTCCATGGACCCAACCTCCATGAATTTATCTAACTTCTCTTTAAACTCTGTTATAGTTCTAGCCTTCACAGCCTCCTGTGGCAAGGAGTTCCACAGGTTGACTATGTGCTGTGTGAAGAAGAACTTTATTAGTTTTAAACCTGCTGTCCATTCATTTCATTTGGTGTCCTCTAGTCCTTCTATATGGGAACTAATGAAGAACTTTTCTTTATTCACCCTCTCCACACCACTCATGCTTTCATAGACCTCTATCATATCCCCCCTCAGTCTCCTCTTTTCTAAGCTGAAAAATCCCAGGCTCTTTAGCCTATCTTCATATGGGACCTGTTCCAAACCCCTAAACATTGTAGTTGCCCTTTTCTGAGCCCTTTCCAAGGCCAAAATATCTTTTTTGAGGTGAGCAGACCACATCTGTACACAGTACTGAAGATATGGCGTACCATAGTTTTATACTTCCCCTCCTCCTTCTTCCCCTGGCTTCCCCTTCCAGCTCCTCCTCCTCCCAGGATTCCACCTCCCTCTCCCACCTCTCTTCCCCTCTCCACCTCCTTTTCCCAGTCTCCCCAGAGGTTAATCCTCCCCCAGTTTTGTTAAATAAAGAGAGTTTCTATTTTTGAACACACGTGGCCTTTATTTTTACATCAGGAAGGGGGCTAGGGAAGGGTAAGTGGAAGGAGGTGAGGAGGAATGGGGCACGAGCCCGATGGGGAGGACTGGGGTGGCTCTGCGGGCTCATTGGGGTGGAAGCTCTCCTGCAGGGCCTCCTGGATCCTGACAGCCCCTGATTGACACCCCGGATGGCAGCCCGCGTGCGCAGCCGGGCTGATGGCCGAGTGCTGTGATGTGCCAAGTGTGGGCACTCAGGGCACTCCAAGACAGGACTGCTTTGCTGTCCCTCAGGGAGGTAGACAAGCAAGCGGGAACCCTGAGAACTGTCTGTCCGGGTGGGGTCGGGTCCTTTAAGCACAGCCCTCGCCAGCCTGAGGCAGCAGCTCCACACTCTAAGTCCTAACCTGATGCCCTGCCGGCACTGGTTCCGCCAGCCTTAACCGGTTCAGGGTCCACTCAATGTGACATGCTAGTTCGAATTAGCAAAACGCTAATTCGAATTAGTTTTTAGGTCTAGATGCACTAATTCGAATTAGCTTAGTTCGAATTAACTAATTCGAACTAAGTTAGTTCGAATTAACTTTGTAGTGTAGACATACCCTCAAATACTAGTGATAGCTAGTAAAACATGCTTAGTGTCCTAGAGGGAAATTTCCCCCTGTGCAGGAATCGGAACAAGACCTATGTGCTATTCCCATCTCATTTAAATCCTGAAAATAAGACTTAAATTATTTTTTTAATTTTTTTCACCCACCTTTATTCTTTTTAATTATGTGTTCCAAAAATCCAGTTTCAGAAGAAAGATGAATTTATGTAGTTGCACAAAGCCCACTAAAGGTAATGGAAAGATTCCCATTAACTTTTCTGGGCTTTGGGTCAGGCTATTGGCTAACTTTTCACAAACAAGAGAAGGCTTTAAAAAAGTTAATGGTATCTGATAAGGATGTTAAGGAGTAGTACACTAGTTGACTGTCCGATAAGCAAATGCTTATCAGATAGTCGAGTCGACTAGTCACTTCCCCCCCTTGCTGCCTCTATCAGATAGGGGAGAGGAGGGAAGGGGCACCATGGCAGCATTTCAAAGCGGTAGCACCGCAGGGAGCCCAGGGTCAGCTGGGGATTCCCTAGCTGACCCCGGGCTCTGTGCGGCATTTCCACGGAACCCAGAGTCAGCTGGGGGAGTCCCCAGCTTATCCCAGGTTCCATGGAAATTCTGCATGGAGCCCAGATTTGGCAAATTCAGCATTTCAAAGCTGGCACATCACATGCAGCCTTTACCAGCGGGAAGTCCTGCTGACTCCGGCCTCCACACGGGCACTTTCTCTTTGAAATGCACAAAAGCCCCGGGAGTTCCAACTTTGAAATGCACAGGAGCCCCCGCTGTGGCTCTTGAACATTTCAAAGGAGGAATGTGGAAGTGCCTATCGACTAATCCAGTAGTCGATGGAAATTCCATCGACTACTCAACTAGTAAATTAATCTATATTTAACATCTTTAGTAACTGACAGAAGTATATGTTCCTTACTTTTCTGCTCTTTGCCTTTAACCTGTACCACTACCAGCTGCAGTGATCGTTAATAAAAAGTCATCCATATTTATTTCCTGTTGTAACAATAAGGACAGTTTGGGTCTGATTATTATCTTCTTCTATCTCCAAATGGAAAATCTAAGTGGGGAAAAATAAATGCACGGGTCTAATGAAAAGCACCCTCCTGAACTGGTCCATCTGAAGGTGACAATATTGCCTTTCTTTCACTCCTTTACAGAACTTTCTTGGAAGTAGCCCAGAGATCCTGTGGATCAAGGGGAAACAATCAGGCACTATCTTGTTTTGGTTGTCATTGTGGTAACTGAAACGAAATGTTGGAAACCATTATATGTGAATTTTAACACACATGGGAGATAAATTAAAAACCCAGCTTAGTACTATCGAATGAATACAGTTCTTGTAGTTAAGCCAGGATAACTACTGCTGCTTCAAGTAAAACACTGCTGCTGACCAGCCTTTGCAGAACATTTTTTTTAAATGGCCATAATACCATTTGGCAATGCTCCAAGAAAGCTAAGCAGTTAAAATATCACAGAATAAACTTTAACCACCAGCCGTCCGACTGTTAGATGTATTCTGGGCAAAATGATAACCATCTGGCACTGGTGTGGTGCTATTTCTGCGAAACATAATTATTTATTCTTTACAAAGATAAATAGTATCTGTATCTGATGGGGGGATGGGGGGAAGAGCAAACAATGTACAAAAAGCACTCTAAAAAATAAACACATACTGCAGGAATAGGTCTGAAGCTGTGCCAAGGTTTTTTTAGCCAAATTATAAAGAAGAACAATAAATGAAGTGAGCAAAGGAAAAGTTATTCTAGTAACTTTTGGCTCAGAGCACTTTACAGCATGTTAATTGAAGAATGCAGTTTTAAAAAAAACCCAGATGATCGTAAATAAACAAATGCCCGAGGCAACTTTGGGAAAACTTCATAATACTGCTATAGCTTTGTGATGTTGTTGTCTTTTTGTTTCATGTGCTGACCATATTACTCCTGTAAATTCCTTCAGTGGCTTTTCCTTTCTTTCATCATTAATTCAAGATTCTTATCCTCACCTTTGGGCTTTGCCCAGAGCCATGCCAGCTCTCATTTCTTACTACTGTCAATCTCTCTGCATCCTCTGGTCTAACTTAAATACATTTTTGTTGATGTAAATCACCACATTAATCTCTTTAAATCAAACCCCAACAATATTTCCTTGTAGAATATTTTCCCACATTCCACAAGATGGAGCCCTAGAGTTTACCTACCTATTTCCAGAACTCTCTCAGTTCTGGACGCACTTGTAAAGTATCACAATGGATCTCTTCTGTAGTTTTCACAGAACAGCTTTGGGTTTTCACTGCAATCTTTTCTCTTTATTAAATTTGTTTTTAAACCTGTAGCTCTTCCAGAAAATTAAGACCTATAATCTGTGTGTCAGAAGAGCTTGTAAATGATATAATGGGATATTCTGGGGGACCTTATAATATATGGGATTTATGATACTTACCGGATATGCGAACCACATTTATTTCTTCATAGAAGTTACCTTATTAACCTCATGGAACATCCCGGATGAAATACAGAAAAATCCATTCAGCCATTTTGGGGTTAAATGAATTCAAACCATACTTCATTCAAATTGTAAAACAAAATAAGGAAATTCCCAGTGCAGAAAATGTGCTAAGAATCTGGAGTGACATTAGATATTCCTTAACTAATTAGTTGACGGTTGTAAAATGGTTGGAAGATAGAAGCAGCACCATATAGCATAAATGCAAAGTTGTATCACTACAGGCATGACAGTGCCTTCTTTGGTTAGGAATCTAACCCTAAGAAATGCTTTGTTGAAGTCAGAATGGTTGCTAGCCTGTTGAGGGCCTTAAACAGGAATAACTGCCCCCCCATACGGAACCAGGCAAGTTCTCATAATAAAAAGTGAATAGGGGGCCTCCTTGAATTGCTTGGGGCCTAGAGCAGTTACTTAGGGTGTGTCTATACAGCAGGTCTTAACTCAAAATAAGCTACACAAATTAAGCTACATGAATTGCATATCTTACTTAGAAATAGCTTATTTCGAAATAGGGAGCATCTGCACAGCACTTATTTTGAAATAAGAGTGTTCTTCCTCCGACTTCCTTTACTCCTCATACAATGAGAGTTACAGGAGTCGGACTAGGAAGTCCTCCAGCTTGACAGTATTTTGACACTATTTCTGAATAACTGCCTGCTGTGTAGACGCGGACTACGTTATTTTGGAATAGCGCTAGTTATTTCAAAATAGTGTTGCAGAGTAGATGTCGACTTATGCCTAGTGCAGGCACTGGTTCCAGTATACATGGATGTTTCTGAGGGCACCCAGCATCACTTAGGTTTAGTCTGAAAAGTGTTATGATTCCCTATTTGTGAAGTTGCAGATTTTCAAAGGCACAAAGGAAAATTAGATGCTTTGGATAATTAAAGAGTTGGGCATCTTTTGCCTTTGAGTAAAATGATAAGGGAAATTGGGCTTGTAGAGGGAGATGTTCAAACGTCTTTTCTGTCTGAAATTCTACAGTTGTGGATTTTAGCTGGAGGAGAGAGAGTTTGCTTCTAAAATTTGTAGTTTCATGGATACTTTGTTTCTTTGACACAGGTCTTTAAAATGTGAGCATGCATGGCAAAAACAGCTTCTGGAATTTTCAGGTTTAAATATAGATGAGATGAAGCTAAGTATGTTAGAAAGATTTGGGGATGGCTGGCTTCTGATTTTAGGAGTTACATGGGATGGGTAGGATTTTTCAGAAGTGGTCAACATTGACCCAGTTACTGCCACTGAAGTCAGTGAATGTTTTTCCATTGACTTCAGTGAGAGCAGAGTTGGGCAGTGCTGAGCACTTTTGCAAATCCTACCGTATAACTTATGGGAGATGTTCTGCCTTCAAATATCAGCCTTCATTTTCTAGTGTTGTCAGCAGGCACTGCACACACACATAAGCAGAATGTGAAACTTCAATCCTTAGGAATTGCACTGGGAGTCCAGTCAATATTTTAATGTTGTGTGAAATATTCTTTCCCTGTATAGATGTCTGTTTTTGATATCAACCATGGTTTTTTTTTTTTAATTGTACTGATGCACTGTGGGCATGCCTTGGTATCCTAATAAAAGTTGAGATATATGCTGGAGTTCAAATTTTTCTGCTGGATCTCATACTTCTGTTATTGCTAGCAATTTCAGACTAGAAAATGGATATGTCTGTAATGTGCATTGTGCTTGGATAATGCATATTCAAGCTCCATTGGCTTGTTTAGATGTAATGTACCTTGTCAGACCCCAGCGTGAGGCTGGCACTGCTTAAGATGCCTTTTAGAAGTCCCTTCTTGCTCCAAGCAATTAGATTAAAGTTGGAAACCATCACAGAGAAGCTTAATCTCAAATGAGGCAAAACAATCAAAATAGGCTCCCTTGGAAATTTAACAATGTTTTATGAAGTATTTTTAAGAGCTTCTTTAGATTTTTAGGAGTATATGCAATTTCAGGAGTATATGCAATTTATTCTTTTTTTTCCTGACTAATT
This sequence comes from Rafetus swinhoei, assembly GCA_019425775.1. NCBI lineage: Eukaryota > Metazoa > Chordata > Testudines > Trionychidae > Rafetus > Rafetus swinhoei. Next base: position 159,636,534 of record CM033424.1, read on the forward strand.
GGAAACAACTCCTCTAACAGCCTTTTGGTGTTTTGACTTCTGACAGTAATCATAGACTCATAGGACTGGAAGGGACCCCGAGAGATCATGTAGGTCAGTCCCCAGCACTCATGGCAGGACCAGGCACCATCTAGATCATTCCTGACAAGTGTTTGTCTAACTGGCTCTTAAAAATCTCCCATGATAGAGATACCACAACCTACCTAGGCAATTTATTCCAGTGCTTCACCATCCTGACAGCTAGGAAGTTTTTCCTGATGTCCAATCTAAACCCTCCTCAGAGGTTAAGAGGAACAATTCTTCCCCCTCCTCCTTGTAACAACTTTTATGTACTTGCACAGGCGACCGTGAAAGGAGACTGTGGGGCATGTGACCCACCCTCTCCTTCCCTCCCCCCCAAAACCCCCACTGTGGATGGGAGAGGCAAGAGGTCAGAAACTCGGGGCAGCCTGGGGTAACAGTGGGAGCCTGACACCCCCAGAAAGAGTTAGGCCCCCTCTTACTCACCAGCAGTGGCACAGGGAAGCAGAACACTGTGGCTCTGCCCCTCTAGTTCCTCACCACACCACTTAGGGAGGCGCTGGAAACTTCCCACACTCACCAGCAGGAAGCACAGCAATGCAGCCAGGAGCTGGGGAAGGGAAGCCCCGTAGCTCCACTTCCCTGCATAGCTGCCAGTGAGTGCAGGGGAGCATGATCTTAGCTGCTGGCACGAGGCCTCCACTATTCCTCCCAGCAGTGTCATTCAGGGAAGGGCATTTGGGGGATGAATCTGTACAGGGCAGGGTGGGAGTGGGGCAGGGGCAGGAAGAGGCAGGGCAGGGGTGAGGCCTGGGGTGGAGCCATAGAAAGTCCACTTATAAAGTTTGTGGATGATATCTGACTGGAAGGGGTTGCAAGTGCTTTGGAGGATAGATAAAAATTCAACATGATCTAGACAAACTTGAGAAATGGTCTGAAGTATATAGGATGAAATTCAATAAGGACTGTCATTGTTCTTCCTCTTGCTTCTACTGTATTTGTAGAATATTTTCTTGTTTCCCTTTATTTCTCTTGTTTGTTTGATGTTGTTTTGTGACTTGACCTTTCTAATTTTGTCCCTACATACTTATGTTGTTTGTTTATATTTATCCTTTGTAATTTGACCTACTTTCCACGTTTTGTAGGACTTTTTTATTTTTAGATCATAGAAAGTTTCCTGGTTAAGCCAAGGTAGTCACTTGCCATACTTCCTATATTTTCTGTGCAGTGGAATAGTTTGTCCTCGTGCCCTTAATATCTCTTTGAAAAACTGCCAACCGTCTTTGATTTTTCCTCCTTTAGACTTGCTTACCATGTGAATTTTACCTACCAACTCCCAGAGTTTATTGAAGTCTGCCTTCTTGAAATTCATTGTCTTTTATTTTGCTGTTTTCCCTCCTAGCCTTCTTTACAATCATGAACTCTACCATTTCATGATCACTTTCACCCAAGCTGCCTTCCACATTCAGACTGAGCCAGTTCCTCCCTATTTGTCAAAATCAAATCTCCCTTAGTAGCTTTCTCTGCGTTCTGAATTAAAAAAAATGTCTACAATACATTCCAAGAGTCTATTGGATAATCTGTTATGTAATGATGAAACAGGAACTGCTTCCAATAGCCACTTTCAGAAATTTGTAGCATAGAGGCCTACAAATAGCTGACTGATAATTATAAACCAGCATCCGACCACAGTATTTTTAGAAGATTTTAATACAGGTACTGTTCCCCACCTCCGATGATTGTTTTACTGTCTTGGATTACTGTACAATACTCCATTCCTCAATTGTCAGAAGGATGAGAGTTTTTGTTGTTACACATATAATAGTCTAGCTACTGTGATTTTTTTCAATACAAATGGTATATATGCACCATTTTCCATGATATACAGATGATCTAGGTTAACCTGTGGTATCAGCAGGGCACAGGGCTGCTGGTAGCTAAAAGAGTATTTGTCTTTCTTGATGGGGGATTGCAGTACCGGACAGCAACTGTGACTTCACCTCCAAAGCCTGGTTGGTATGGATATGGTGCCTGTCCAGAAGGTGTTGCCATTGTATACCCTAAGCAGCCTCTACTGGTGGGATTCCATCCACAGATAAAATTGACCTCTCGCAGCTTAATCTTCCTAAAATGAGCAGCAGTGGAAATGTTACTCAACCTTCTAGAATTCAGAGCACCTTACAAATATGTAGCAACCTGACTGAATATGCCAGCCAGACTGAATCTAGCCAACCATCTTCCTCTTTGGTTATAGGCAAGTAACTGGGAAACCTCAGGTGACTGTAGATTGTCAGTCACTTCTGTTAAAGATATTATGCTAATCTACTTGACTGGCCTCTATGTAGGAGGCCTAATGAAACAAAGATCTTGTTTGTTTGTTTATTTATTTATTGTATTATTTATTTATTTGCTGTAACAGGTTCACCAGGAGACGAGTCAGGGGGAAGAATAAGGAAGTTAAGTCTTGGACAGTATGACAATGATGTCCCAGGGCAGCCACCATATACCAGGTGTGGCTGGATGAAATCTACTGCTATAGACCAGAATGTAAATCCAGGATCACTAATTGCTGTAGGAGAGACCAAAGAGGTAAATAAGAAAGAATTCTTCAAGAAGAGGTTAATGAGTGAATGGCCAGCATAGAATACCGAATTCAGGAGAACAGCCAGGTTATAAATTCTCACACTGATAAGTGGAAGTTGATCATATTGTGGGATTTTGTGCGTGATGTGCCATTCCTAAGCATCACTGGATTTAACAAGAACAGAACAGTCATATGCATCAGAAAAAGGCTTTCACATGGAATGGCATATCCGTGTGTGTGTGTGTGTGTGTGTGTGTGAGAGAGAATCTTTGGTGTGCTGACATCTGTCCATTGGAAAAGTGGATTGAGTTATAAAGCTTGTATAATCTGATGAACGATGGCCCACTGTACAGCAGAGACTCAAGGTGGTACGTCAAACTATCATTTTGCTGCTTCTTGCCTCCTCTAGATGGGTGTGGCACGATACCAAGAAGATCTAGACGAAGTAGACAGGGGAGTCTTCTCACCAACTAAAAATGGGAATGAAGCTGTTCTATCAACCCCAGCTTTTCCAGTGTCACCCGAGACCCCATATGGTGAGGAAACAACTTCAGCATTTGCTTTTCACGAATGTGTTGCTTTTAGCATCTCAGATTTACAGAAAAGGGTTGTTTGCTTTTCTTTCTCTTTCAGTGAAAAGTCCCCTGCATTACCACCAAATAAGTCCACCAGGCCAACAGATCAGTAGCCCACCTGAGAGGTACAGAACTGGGCATGGTAAGAACCATACTTCTGTTTTTCTTTTATGGTGAAGCAGATCCCTGTATAGAAGATTCCCAAAGGCCCAATGAGCCTCATGTGGCCTTGTGCAGGTCCTCTGGAAAGAGGTAAAGTTCACCTAATTAAGTAGCTGTTTGCAGTGCCACTGCAAGTCATCGACAGTGTACAATCATCATTGTGCCAGCACAATAATAGAGAAATTTAAAAATCTATCAAAATAGCATCTTCAGATTTTTGGATATTATTTACAATTTATATAGGCACTGGCTACATGGTAGGAGAGCACAATAATAGTCATCACTATATCAAATAATGTAAAGGACTATGTAAAACTTTGCTCAAGTCAAATTCAAGGATATTATAAGAAGTTGGTTGTTGCACTATAATGTAGACATTAAATAAGCAATTTTCTTATTGCAGGGTAGTTTCCAATACATGATTGCATAGGAAATGGGAAAGGGTCACTCTAGTGTGATCTAGTTGTAAATGACCAGAAGAGAATCCGCTTTGTTGGCCATAAATCCTGGCTTACATAAACCTGTTGTAAACTGCTCCTTACAGGTGCAAGAAATTTGGTTTCATTCACATAAGGACACAAAAGATCTGGCTATTTACCCAATGCTTATAGAGAACCATCCTGTTTGGAAGTCAGGCAAGAAATAATATTCCTTGACAGATTTCCAGCATCTCCTTGCTTTGGCTAAGTTGGGAATAATGCAAGCATAACCTGTGTGTTTTGATGTTTCTGTTTTTGACTCATGTAAGGAACATGGTGTTCAGAGAATCTGGCAAAAACGAAACATCAAATAAGCAGATGCAACTTCTTGAAAGTTCAAAATAAGTTGGGTCTGGTTAGGTTTACGTATGTTCCTTCAAGAAAGGAAATAAGAATTAAGCAGTGATATTTAGACCTGGTTACTACAAAGATCTCCCACTATCACCAGGTGCTCAACACCTGAGAAAATCAAACTAAAAATACATTGAACTTTGCAGACTTATTATGTTACTTGGTATTTAGGATAATTAAAATCTGTTCATATGCAATAAGGACCGATCAAAACCTTTATTCTAATTCAGTCTGAACCTTTTATTTGTACTGAGATTCTGAAACATTCTGGTTGATTTCTTTTTCCTTTTTTTTTACATTTCCTGACATCTGCAGTGTCTAGAAATGGAAGTTCTGCAGCATTAAGAGGAACCAATAAAGATCTCATGAGATAATCTGTTGTCATGAAATTCCCAGTTTTATTTGTATGCAACATCTTGCAGGTCAGGTGGCTGGGATTGATAGTATATGATTGCAAAACTTGGTTTTGCTTCTCTTTATCAAGCCTGTGGTGTCCTCTGCACAGTGGCAGCTAACACCAGTGACATAGCATATTTAACTAAGCATGTTCCTTCATACAATGCAGCCATTATCAGAAGTTCAGTTATCCCGAACCACACTATCTGAAACAGTTGTGTTCCCAAACTGGTGTCATAACAGGGTTTTTATAAATGGTCCACTGCTGGTCTATCAAAGGAGTGAGTCCCGAGAGCAGAGAGCTGTGGTAACTGAAATCTTTCTGTGCTTGAGACCGTCAGTCAGTTTAGTCCTTCACATACACACAACATTAAATGCACAGCAGGTTTTGAATTGAAGATCTTAGCTCCAGTTGCCACCACCTCAGTACCTTCTTTGATGCCCAATCAGATGGCACTGGGTAACCAGTACAGTTACAGCATGACAGGACGTGTTGACTGTGCACTCGTAAATCTGCAGAGTTGGCACTTTCTACTATCCACATTTTTGATAACCCAAAGGGTTTCTCCTTGGACTTTAAAAAAAAAAAAAAAAAAAAAAACTTTTATTCCCAGTGCAGATCTTCACTGCTCTAGAGCTTATTGTGAGGTGTCTTTTGCTGTTTAGTGAAGAAAAAATTAGCTGGACCACTCATTTTCACAGATATAAATGTCATATTTTTCCTCATGTAACTGGATTTTAATGAATACAAGGAAAGATTAAAAACTGCTGTGAAAAAAAGTGAAAATGCTGTGCTTGGAAAGGTTCCAAAATGTCTGACTACTGAAGGTCCTTCCCTGTCCCTCAGTTGTGTTTGTTGGAACATATCCAAAGGGGTTTAACCACATCCTCATAGCTGAAAATACATTTCAAAGGTACCCATCTATATGCAGCTATGAAAACTGGGATAAAAGTAGTTTCTAGGCCCTAAAACACTGTCTTCTTTATGACATTAAACTTTATAGGCACAGTATTTGTGCTTGTGCATAAAAATGAAAGAATTTGCACATACGCACGCCAACCTGTCAGCATGTGCAGATCCAGCACTGATTAAAACATGATTTGCATTAGCTCTTTTAACTGCAGCACTACATTGGAAGCTCATTCAGTTGGTGATCAGTGTTTTTGTTTTCAAGTGGATGGTCCCCCATCCTTTAAGCCTACATTCTTTGGTCCTACAAATCTACTAACTTTGAAATTCTCTAGCATGTTTCATAAGTGCAAAAGGAATAGCTTTGTGTTGTATTTCTCAGGCATTTCCAAGAGCACCTACTCTTGATATTTGAGGAGATGATGCTTTTGCCATCCAGGTGTTTGTGGTTCTTTAGCCAGTTGCTCAACCAATGGACATTTTCTCAAGGTGTATTTCTTTCCTTGATCAAACAGGATACTGAATTTCCACACAGAGCAATCTATAAAGTGATTAGATTCAATAAATCTCCCCAAAATGGGGTTTGGATAACAGAAGCATAGATGCAGCCTTCATGGTAGCTTGAGAGCCATTATTTATCTAACAGGAGACTCCTGTACAGCACTGAAGGAACAGAGGTCCCTTCTGTATGGCAGAAGTTTATGAAGGCTCTTTTGTCTTATGTCCTTAATTTGTTAGTCAGGATAACAAATAAAACTGTAGTGATCATTGTGACAGGGATTTGAATTCTGGCTAACAAGCTCCTCCAAGCTCTGGAATTGCTTGTTTTATATCCTGCAGATGCTAAGAGAAGGTCTAGCAAATTTACTCCCACTGTCAACTCTGGCCAAAGAATAAATACAGATCTGTTGAAAATAGGACCACACAGCTTTCAAAAAGACAGACACTGTTCCAACAGCAGGAGCCATAGGGCCTATAGAATAAGGCTAAGATGATCCCTTGCTCTTCACCTAGACATAAGCATCCTGCTTTCTCCCCTGGATATGATCCAAGCATAGCATAGTGCTTGCATATCTCTGAGCACAAATGTGCGAAGTTAGTGCCGGTTAGGTGCTGGTGTTAGGCGCCTCAGTGTGCGTGGGCATGGTTGAGCCCTGCTCCCCTTCCATATTTGTTATTGAGATTGACCAAGTACACATGCCTCACCTTTTCTCAAGGGTGTCAGAGTGGCTGTAGTGCCCTGTGCTCCCTTGGAACCCATCCAGACCCCAGGCATCCTGGTTCTTCTCCAGAGGTGGGGGGTCCCCACCTTTCCTTCAGCATAGGGCTGTGTATTAAAGTTATGATAATGCCCTGTATGTTTATCTGAGATGGAGAAGTGAAATTAATATCATGTAGGTTAAGGAAGGGAAAAACCCATTAAGTCTTCAAGTTCTGCCCTTTGCCAGTGCAGGGTTCTTCTTGATACTGTGTTTAAGATATGCTTTGTCCAGTCACGTGTTCTGTCCAGCCAACTTTCCATGGATGACAATACTGCAATCAGATAGATTGCCCTGTTACCAAGTTTTTTCCTATTATTGCTCTTTATTTTTTTTTAATTCATTGTATCCTGTTGCTAGTTGATGAACCTTCTCTGGTTACAGAATGAAGGAAACGACTAAGGAAAAGTGCCAAGAGATACTGAATTGGAAGGTAGCTTGTGGCAAAAGGGAAAACTATGTGGGCAAGGAACTGGCAACATAAAATTGCCATTGTTGCATTAGAAATGGCAGTTGTTCATCCTCATGAACCCCAGAATCTTCACAATCTGAATTTTGATTGATTGATTGATTTTTTGGTTGATTTTTTTCCCCACATCTTTCACACAGAAAATGTGTATGTCCAATGTAAAAAGAACAGTAACCGTGACAGGCCTGACACCTTTCTGAACACCTGTGTTTCTTTGCTGCTATAATTCCTTCACTACAGAAAGAGGGTTAGTTTTCAGCTCTCAACCTCCAAGATACCTATTTCCAAATAATAATACATCCACTGCTCAGGGAATATCTATAGTGAAGGTGAGGGTAAGATCATTTTAACATCAAGTACTTCCCTTTGGCCTTTCCTCATCCCAAAGAGTTCTCAAAAGTCCTGCCAGTAGTCATTGCTTATCTCAGACGACAAGCATCCTAGTCTTCCCATACCTCAGTGATTAGCTGAACAAGGGCTGTTCCTATGAAGTAGTTCTATCTTCCACTCACACAGCCCTTGCTCTGTGGCAGAAGTTGGATCTATAGCTGAATGTAAAGTCATCCCTGTTAATCTGTGTATGGAAGATATTTGGATTTATTAAAGCCAGATCCTACTTTTCTCTCAGATTTTTAACTTCATCTGGTCTGATACAAGCAATTCAGGGGAGCTCTTGAGTCACAATAAGGAACTTCTCCATCTCTGCCACCGTTGGCAGCTTGCACCTTAGTGACATATCGCACAGATCTATGTCTCTTGCTTTCAAGGTTGGCTGAGAATGACCTGTTCTATAGTTAGAGACACCTTGAACAGACATGTGACGGTACTACAAATGAAAAACTGCGTAGGCTGGTGGACAGATCAAATCAACACATGCACAGGTGTTCCTTTCTTTTGTCAAGCTCACTCCATTGATGACTTTAACATCAGATGTTGGAATGGGGTGCTCTTTTGGGGAGCCCTGTATACCTCGTTCTATGAGGAATAAGGGCTCCGCTGAAAGAGGAGGCTTTTCCGCCATTTGGCCCCGTCTAGATGGGGCCAAATGGCAGAAAAGCCTCTTCCGGAAAAGCAATCAGAAAAAGCTACGCAAATTGCAGAGTGCAATTTGCATAGTTTTTTCCAATAAAAGGATGTAGTCTAGACCTAGCCTTAAGAGGTTTATGGACACACGGATTATGGTGTTGAGTCCCTGACCATCTTGGCTAATAGTCTCCTAGACTTACCTAATTCTTTTTTGAATCCAACATCCCCTGACAACAAATTCCACAGGGACTGTGTGCTGTGTAAGAAGTTCTTCCTTACATTTGTTTTAAATCGGCTGTTTATTAATTGCATTGGGTGATCCCTGGTTTTTGTGTTATGTGAAGGGGTAAATAACATTTCTTTCTCCACATCATTCATGATTTTATGTACATCTGTCATATACCCTCAGGGTATATGCTCGTTTTGTTGTTTACTCCATTTGCATTAGGGATAATTATGCACATAAATCATTGCACATGTAATTGAGAATCTAGCTTTTGGTTTGTTGTTTGACATGTATTCTTCTCCAAAAAAATAAAATATTACATGAGTTATTATTTCCTGTTATGCTCAGTAAAACTCATGAAGATTATGCCACCAGATCTCCCGTGAGATCTCTGCCAGACAGGATACCAGACTGATATTTAAAGACCCTATATTCTCACAGAGGGAATTGAGTAAGTAAATGGAGTGGTCTGGGAGAGGGATGTGAAAGATTAGTTGACTATCCAATAAACAAACACTTATCGGATAGTCGAGTCAACTAGTTGCTTCCCCCCCTTGCTGCCTCTATCAGAAAGAGGCAGCAAGGGGTGGGGGAAGAGGTGGTAGTACTTAAAAGCGGCAGCGCCGCGTGGAGCCTGGCGCCAGACCCTGGGCTCCAGGTGGCACTGCCACTTTGTAACACTGCGTGCAGCCTGGGGCCAGCTAGGGTGTTCCCAGGCTGCATGCGGTGTTTCAAAGCGGCAGTACCGCGTGGAGCTCAGGATCAGCTGGGGACTCCCATGCTAACCCCGTGTTCCAAGTGGCAGCATCACATGGAGCCTGGGATCAGCAGGGGAATCACCAGCTGATCCGGGCTGCACATGGCATTGCTGCTATGAAATGCCGTGGGGACCCACTTTCGCCTTTGAAGTGGAGCAACAGCCCTACAGCAGGGCAAATTGTATCGACTATTCGATTAGTTAATTACTCAAAAGTTAACATCCCTAGTCTGGGATAGGGATGTTAAATATCGGTTAATTTAATAGTCGGGTAACCTCATAAATTTTTATCGGTTAGTCAACTATTCTATAGTCTCCAGGGGCGGAGCCAGCAGCCAGTGTATCACAGGCAGACGTGCAGGGTGCCAGGCAGGAGCTGTTCCAAGAGGGGATCCAGTTTAAAAACCAGCTCCCCTTCTGGACCGGCTGCCTGTCGCCCAGTGCTGATGTCTGATAAAGAAGTAGCAGCGTGGGGTAGCAGAAGCCCCTGTCTAAGGGAGAGGGAGGAGGGGTCTAAGCTCCTGGACCGGGTGCAAGCCAGAAGTGAGCCAGGTGGTCTGCCCACCTGGCTCCTAATACACTTTAAATGCAGAGCAGGGGTAGGTTCTGGACCCGGCGGGAACCAGAACTGAGCCAGGCTCGTGGCCAGCCTGAAAAAAATTTTCTGGCAAGGTTGGGGGGAGGGAAATGCGTGTAGTCTATAGCATTAACCTATAATGCTATTTTTTGCTTATTAGTTAATCGACTATACTATTACATCTCTAGTCTGGGATGGTCCAAAGCTTTCCCTTTAAATATACATTATGGATATTTATGGATACTTAGCCTGTTGAAAAAAATAGATTGTTCAGGAATCTCACAACTGAATGGTTTTCTTATTCCTGTGGACCTCAGATGCTTAGGTCAGACTTGTTTAAAAGTGATAGCTTGTAATAACTGACACAGCCGTGGTCACTTTGCTTATGACTCCCTCTAGTGGCTTGTCTCAGTCTCTATACTACAGTGCCACTGCTTATGGAGTTCTCAAGTGGAAAGGTTTTTTTCCCCCCTTTGGTGCTCATGGCCCCAGATTCCTCCATCCTCAGATGAAATTCTGTATGTGTTTGTGGCTAGTATTCATTTACAAAGGCAATACAAGTTGAACCAGCAGCCCAGATAATGCTGTTTTTTCAGGGTTCTCGGTAGGTCTGTTGACCATATGTGGTGAGGTCACTGTCCTACATCTACAACTTTTGAGTTGCAGAGATTCCTCTTCCTCTCATGCTGGTGTGTGTTAAAGGAGGCAGATGTGACATCAAGGGAAAGGGGATTGAGATTAGCATGGACTGCAAGCAACCACCTGGAGAAAGGAAAGCAGCTACTGATGAGAGAGAGGGCTGCTGTATTCGAGAGGGGAGAAATGATAGAGCAAGAACTTCTAGGAAAAGAAATATTGAAAAATGAGCCTTAGTGGAGAAAACTTTTGCCTTTTATTTCTGCTTTTATAGTTTCTGTCCCTCCGAAACTATAAAAAGAACCCTCTCAGAGGAGAACACCAAAACTAAATACCATTAAGATGAAGGTCTGGAGCAAAAAACCAACAGTTTAGGAAGTCAAAAGTCTACATTTCTTCATTACCAGTAGCTCTTGTCTTTATTACTTTTTGTTTTGTTTTTCACAGCAGAGTGAGTTAAGATCACATTGGCACCCTTAACCTTGAATTTCCTGGATCTCATTGGTTTGTGTCATGGCCTTAATGTTGTTTACATTTTTTGGGGGTGGGGCCTGGGGACCTTAAAAAGAGACATTAGTTAAATCTTAACTGCTTCATTGCTAGACTTCAGTACAGCCATATGCAGCAGCAGAACATAATAGTACCTCCAAGTGCATGCTCAGTTGGATGAAACAAAAATAGTATAACAATATACAGATGACTCACACCGGATCTTTACCCTTCATGGTGTATTTAAAACACCTAAAAGTTATATGGTTTCTGATTGTTTCTTTTAGATTAGACATTCAGGTTTTGTCTGCCCATTATTTCCTGGGAGCCTTCATGGTTGATTGGAGAACTAAATTGGTCTATAGGATATAAACGAGTACTAAGTCTAGTACTAAGGCTTTGTCTACACTTAACAGTTCAAAGCACAAACAGCGTAGCTGAAGTCAATGTACTTACCATGGCATCTTGTGTGCGGTAAGGTCAGTGGGGGCTTTGTATCCGGTTTAAGCAGAGGTGATAAATTGACAGCCAGGGGATGAATCGCTGCAGCATCGATCCCCGGCATAGTGGAGACAAGCCCTAACTGTCACACCCATTATTTCCCAAAAGGAAGAGTGTCACGGGCTGGATTCACCACCACAGCGCCTCCTGCCGGTAGTCCTGGGAATTAGCTCTTGTCTGCTCACTGGATGCCTCCCTCTGGTTGGTGTTTCCCCGGGTCCTCACTTTCCTCCAGTCCGGACCCGCATCTCTCTTGGACCACAGTGTCCTCTTCAGGATACTGTCCTCCGGCAGTGCCTACTCCAGTGTCTCTTAGCCCCCTTCGGGAGAGGGGTGGTGGTGTTTATCAGTCTCTGCACTCTAGGGAACACACAGTTCCCCTCCCAGGGAACACTGAGTTCCCCTGTACCTTCCTTGCCTCAGTGACCCATTGCCAATCTTCATCCAGCCCCTGCCTAAGGGGCAAACTGCAGTCTGTAATAGTCATTCATCATTGGCCTTTCTTCAGGCCCTTCAGCTGGGAGTTTGCCTGGCCAGAGGTTCCCAGCTCTGCCTTCCTTCCCCAGCCCTGCTCTACCTTCAGGAAACCTCCTGCTTCCTAGGCATCCAGGTCCCTCCTGCTTTTCAGCCAGAGTAAGTCCTCTTCTCTACCTCCAGGAGCCCTTCTTTTTATAGCTGGGCTCTAATTAGCAATAACTGCCTAAGCTGGGGCCTCACTCTCAGCCTTCTCTCAGGGCTGAGTTTTTGCCTTTAAAGGGCCAGTGCAGGGCAGATGCCCTGTCACGAAGAGAAAGAGTCCCCTTTGAGTAGGTGTTATCTCAGGGATTGCTCAAGTTTAAACTTGGAGAATCCCCCCCCATATGTTTTCCGTGGTGTGAAGGAAGAGGTGATATGGGATTGAAGAACTCAATAACGAGACGGCAAACATCATTTGTGTTCTAGCCCTCGGTGTGGAAGTAAAAGCCACTCTCTAGTTCAGTGTTTCTTAAACTGTGTTCCGCAGCACACCAGTGTGGCAGTCGGAGGTGTGCCACGGAGAACAACAGAGTTAAAAATGGCCATCCTTAAAAGGGCAGGCGACCTTTTTGGGTCAATAACTCCTTCTCCCCCCCTTTGTTTTCTCAACAAAAAATCCGTAGTGTTCCTCATAAAAAAAAAAAATTGTTTGGTGTTCCTCAGTCTTAAAAAGTTTAAGAAACACTGCTCTAGTTTGAAGAGAATGAGTTCAGTATTTACAAGTTCTGAACGTTTCTATTTGACCCCTTTGTCCACTTCTTATAGAGGTTTTTTTTTTCATGGATTTATCCTGATGATCTTATCTCAGCTATTTCAAATGTAACCAACATGTTTGTGTCATTAAAGACCATGTGTTAGAAACTTCATTTATGGGCAAACTCACTAAGAACACATTAATTAAGAACTTCTGCAGTAACTATGCATTTGTTAAGGATGTCTGAGTGAAGGACTCATTTTTGTTTAGGAATTCTACATTAAGATCACTTCAATTGAGACTTCATGAGGAAAGGAAGTCTTTGTTAAAGAAACTCATGTATTGACCTATAAGCCAGTTAAATATTAAATCTATGTTGGAATTATTCTCTGAATGTCTCATGTAACTACGGGAAAGAAGACATTCACCATGCAATTTAAAACCTTCACTCTCCTTCCTTTTTAAATGTTCCTCCCTCCATGAATTTCCTGCTCTCAGTAAATGAAATGCCCTATAGATGCTATAATATTGCCCCTACCCCAGAATCCCTCTATAGGAATAGGAAACAACGGGCCAAATCCTCAGCTGGTATGAATCAGCATAGCCCCAATGACGTTAACTCATGATCTGAACCGCTCTATTTTCTAAAACCCTTTATAAAATCACACTTTGTTTTCTCAAAAAAAAAACCCCACACACTTTAGGTTTTAACGGGTTTATGTGGTAGTCTGCCTACTCCCAATTCTCTGACAATCGCTTACTCTCTCCCCCAAAACCTGTCAATACTTCTCCCACCCAAACCCAACAACCTAGCAGATTCAATCCCAGGTGCCTTTCCTCTTCCCCAGCTCCTTATTCCTCCACACCTTTGCACTACTTCTACCCCTTCTGAGGGGTGCAGGAAATATGTTCCTATATTGTAGCTTAATGAATTACTCAAAGTTCTGTATTATTTTGCTTAGTAAGGAATCTGTCTTAAAAACCCATTTCCTGAACGCTTTTGTATAACAGACATACTTGCTGACAGGTATTTTGAAATAAATTACCAAAATGATGAAAACTCTTGATTACATTGTGTTATTTTGACAGACAAAATTTGCAGAATTTTGCAGAATTTTAAAATAACGTGTGCAGAATTTCTTAATTTTTGGCACAGATATTTTAATTTTATGGTGCTGAATTCCCTCAGGAGTAGGTGGCGGTTGCAAGTGGAGAGCGTGCAAGGAGTGGGATCTGCTAGTTAAAGAGAAAAACAAAGGGCAGGTCTACATTTTAAAAAGGTTTCAGTAGCACTGGTACACCACTTCAGTAAAGACACTAGCTACTGTGTCGGCAGTGCTCTTGTCAGTGTAGTTAATTTATTTCTTTGAGAAGGGTAGCTATGTCAATGTGAAAAACCCTCGTGTCGACATGATGTTGTGTGCACTAAGCGTTAGGTCAGTATAACTGCATCGCTCAAGGATGTGGATTTTTCACAACAATGTGGGGCATAGTTATACTGATATAAATTAGTAGTATAGACCTGATGAAAAGTTAAGTTTTTTTAATTGCTGATCGCCCTTCTTACTATGGTTATTTGTGCACATTCAGCAACTGATGGTTCTGTCTAGTATTGTTTGCTGAGGTTAGAGCATAGCATCAAGGACTCCAGGTTCTGACTGGGTACGTCTACACTGCAACACTATTTCAAAATAACTAGCGCTATTCCGAAATAACTTGGTCCGCGTCTACACAGCAGGCAGTTATTTCAAAATAGTGTCAATAGACTGTCAAGCTGGAGGACTTCTTACTCCGATTCCGGTAACCCTCATAGTCAGGGCTCGCTAAGCCGTGGCGAGCCCCGCTCGCCAGCCGCACGGTTCTGCACGCTGCGCATGCGCAGACGCTGACCGCGCTGCGCGGCTGTGCCAACTTGTAATCTACTCGCCACGGGCAAGTAGATTACATTAATTGTCGAGCCCTGCTTATAGTACTAGGAGTAAGGGAAGTTGGAGGAAGAGTGCTCTATTTCGAAATAAGTGCTGTGTAGATGATCCCTATTTTGAAATAAGCTATTTTGAAATAAGATACACAATTGACGTAACTCAATTTGTGTAGCTTATTTCAAGTTAAGCCCTGCAGTGTAGACGGACCCTCACAGACAATCTTGGGAGGCCATCCCTGTCCATGAAGTGGGAATAATAATACTTCCCTCACGGGGAAATTGTGAAGCTTTTATTAAGCGCATTAAGAACTTTACATGAAATATATATATATAAAGACTAGAAGATTTACCTGGCATTCCTCAAGTCCTTAACTCAAGTAAGTTTTGTTTTTCTTCATTTAAATTATTGCTCTGGGTTGGAGATGGGCATGAGGCGTTCAGTATGCAGGCTGCCCCACGGAGAGAGGACAACCCCAGCCCTTTCTCAGCAGACACAGCCTGGGGAGGGGTGGGTGTACCCTTGCTGGGGGACAGACAGACACACAAACAGACAAATTGTCTGAAATATATAGTAGGTAGATATCTCTGTCTCCACCCCTATCTTCTGCTGGCCAAATAGGGTTATATCTGTCCCCAGGTCTGGTCCCTTGCTATCCCCCTCAAGGTCATTTTGGAGTATAGCTCCCTCCTACCACAACCCTCCATTTCCATTTTATGAGAAGCAATTGAATTCCACACACATCCCATTATCCTGGCACCACCAAATCCAGACCTTGCTGCAAGTTAGGATAAGAAGAAGCTGCATATCAGATTTGGTGGTTCTAGCTCTTACTGTTTAGGAGGAGTTCCTGAACAAACAGACTCACAGACAGACAGATGTGCATTTCTAAGAAATATAGTAAAAAGATATGTACTGAAAATATGCTAACAGAGCATTATTAAATTTGCAAAGTCAAGCACTCAAATTTAGCAAATGCCAGAATTAAGGTTTCCTATACAGGGTATTTGTGTAGGATAATCACTTATCCTACACAAATAGTGATCCTTTGGGGCCGGGGAGAGTATGTAGGGTTGCCAGGTGTCCGGTTTTGAACTGGACAGTCCGGTATTTCAGGTTTCTGTCCGGGAAACAAATTGATTAAAATACCAGACATATAAATGTCTGGTATTTTCTAATTAAGTTAGTTTTATTATTATGTGTATCAGTACGTAGTTGCGTACTGCCTGGCTGGTAGACATGCTCACGCTGCGTGAGTGCGTTTACCACCCAGGCAGTATGCAACTATGCGGGGGGGAGGGGAAGGGATGGGCAGAGCTGGGGCGGGATGGAATCCCTGGGGCCGGACTCTCTCGTGCTTCGCCAGGACCGTGCACGGGATTGGCAGCACCCCAGGATCTGCCTGTGACTGGCTCAGTCTCGCTCTCTGCCAGCCAATTCTCTTCCCCCGCTCCCACCCCTCTGGCCAGCCCCGCTCCACCCGACCCCCTCCCGGCCAGCCTTGCTTCCCGCCGGCTGGTTCCCCCAATCTCCCCAGCCAGCCCCGCTCCCCGACCCCCTCCCGGCCAGCCCTGCTTCCGCGGCCGTTTCCCCCTCTCCCCGATTTTCCCCGGCCAGCCCTGCTCCCCCCAACCTCCTCCCGGCCAGCGCCCCCTGCCCCTCGCCCCAGTCTGAGATCGTGTGTCCAGTATTTTTTGAAGCTATCTGGTAACCCTAAGAGTATGTAATTATGCAATTAAAAATAGTATAATGCAAACACTGGGGAGAGAGAGACTCCCCCTGCACTCAGTTCCAGTGCCCAGCTTCACTGTGGCCCATTCAGCTTTGCTCCCTTGGCCCTCAACTAGTGTAGCATACCTACTCTCTCTAATGGAGATGATGCATGAACAGTCCAGTCACACAGGAGCTGTGTGGGGTTGGAGCATGCTCATTGAGGGTGGAATCTTCAAAGATTGAAGTTGTTAAAATCAAGGAAGTGAGAAGTAAGCACGTGGGAACTATACATTTTCAAAGTTTATAACCTGGCCAGATATGGGCAAAGCAAAGGGCATGTCTTGGACACAAATGTCTCCTTGCTGCAGAATTTCAAGTCCCTGCTCTAAAGTATGATGGGGGGCTAATTTGGCTACGACAAATCAGGAAAGAGATCTTGGAGTTATCGTGGATAGTTCTATGAAAACTTCCACACAGTGTGCAGCGGCGGTCAAAAAGGCAAATAGGATGCTAGGAATTATTAAGAAAGGGATAGAAAATAAGACACAGAATATCTTACTGCCCCTGTATAAAACTATGGGACGCCCAAATCTTCAATACTGTGTACAGATGTGGTCTCCTCATCTCAAAAAAAGATATTTTGGCCTTGGAAAGGGTTCAGAAAAGGGCAACTAAAATGATTAGGTGTTTGGAACGGGTCCCATATGAAGAGAGGCTAAAGCGACTGGGACTTTTCAGTTTAGAAAAGAGGAGACTGAGGAGGGATATGATAGAGGGATATAAAATCATGAGTGGTGTGGAGAGGGCGAATAAAGAAAAGTTATTTATTAGTTCCCATAATAGAAGAACTAGAGGACACCAAATGAAATTAATGGGTAGCAGGTTTAAAACTAATAAAAGAAAGTTCTTCTTCACACAGCGTGTAGTCAGCCTGTGGAACTCCTTGCCAGAGGAGGCTGTGAAGGCTAGGACTATAACAGAGTTTAAAGAGAAGCTAGATAATTTCATGGAGGTTAGGTCCATAAAAGGCTATTAGCCAGGGGATAGAAATGGTGTCCCTGGCCTCTGTTTGTCAGAGGCTGGAGACGGATGGCACAGGACAAATCACTTGATCATTGTCTTTGGTCCATCCTCTCTGGGGCACCTGGCGCTGGCCACTGTCGGCAGACAGGCTACTGGGCTACATGGACCTTTGGTCTGACCCAGTATGGCCATTCTTATGTTCTTACGAATTTAAAGGAAAAATCTGCCAATTTTTTAAACATATGTAACACAATTTGTTTATACTTTTCATTTGATTTGATTATTCCCCTGCTTTGTTCTTGTAAATGGCTGAATTATTTTTACTGACATTTTCAAACAAACAAGCAAACAAAAGCCTTACAACCTAGCATGTAAAATTTCAGCCCAAACGGCTAAAGTGTGGCAACATTATACAAACAAACATAAAAACTAAAGGTAATTAGAGAAAGGGTCTTGTAATGGAAAACTCGGGGCCCTGCTGGTAATGTGTGAAGTATTTCAGTAATTCTCACGTTTTGTAATGTGTTTTACATTTGTTCCTCACTTTAAGGATCAACCATTTCTGCACAAATCCAGTCTTTTGGTGGTCTCACAAAAATTGAAAAGTGATCTCAGTCTACATTTCACCTTCCATGTGCCAGTGTATTCAGCCCAGTGCTCATGATTAAGCTGAGTAAGCTGGGCTTCCAAGAATTTGTAACCTTTCAGAATCCTTAAGACTTCTAAGGATTTGTCTACCTTTGCACTTAATCAACACAACTTTTATCATTCACGGGTGCTTAAAAATGGGAATGACTAAGTTTTGCCCTGGGAAGTGAAAGTGTGAATGCTGCTTTCTCAGCCACAGTGCTCTCCTGAGGACAAAGCAAAAGTCCCTCCTAGGGGGGGGTGGAAGTTTTTAGTTGGCGAAAGGGATGAGAGACGGCATTCACGCAAGTTGACTTTTAGCAACAGGGCTGCGTCTACACAATCTTGTCACCAAAAGCTGTGTAGTGTAGACTAGACATACCCTAAGACATGAACGAAGAAGGAAACAGGACATCCAAAGGTTTCCTGTGAGTGGAGTGAGCTAAGCTTTTCATACAAAGCCAAGAACATTTTCTATAAAAGGCTATTTTAAGTAATAATTTCTCTTTATACGGATTTGAAATGTATTGAGCTATATTTGTCTCTGCCAGGAAATATCCAAAACAAAGAGAAATGAGAGTGTAATTAACCAAAGTAACTCACCATATTGCCAGTAATTGCTACATTATTAACCTGTGCATGCCTCTTTCCCACCCCTACTGCTTTTGGTTGCATGTGTCTGTCATCCCTCATTTTATACTTAAGCTCTTCATAAGCGGGTCTTTAGTTTTGTTATATGTTTGTATAGTACTAATCACAATAGGGCGGGCCCCATGACATTAGAATAATACAAATAATAACAATAATAGCAAATAATAACAATAATTCTTGTGGGCAAGAATAACACAATTCATAGATATTCTTGCAAGAAAATGGTATGTTTTTAGGTCCATTCCTTTTTCCTTTCTGTGGATAAAACTCCCACATATCTGACTATGTAATCAGTTCACTACAGGAAAGCTTTAAATCCTCATATTTGTTTCTGCACTTATCAGATCATTTCCCATAGTCATCCTTTCTGAAAATGTGGTGCCCTGGGACACGGAAGAACAATCTAAGAAGGAAGTGTGCTGCCCATCCTTAATGCGGCTCCACTTCCCATTGATCTTCCTGCTCTGTAAATAAAAAGCTGCAGTGAACAATAATCGGGTGACATTAGATGATAATGGTAGGGTTGCACGTGGTGTTTTGCTTGAGAAATCCTGGGAAGTGAGTCAAACTTATTTAGAGCTCCTGGTGCTAAATTTATCAATGTCAGCTTGGTAATATTCAACAGCTGGGCTTTGATTTACATGTAAAATCTCTCAGCTGTAGGTGCCAACTCTATTCTGAAAGTAATCCCTACACTGCCAATGAAGAAACTAAGTTGTGCCTGTCAAGTTAAGGGGTAGGTAATCAAGGGTCAGTTTAATAAAGAAAAACCACTTACGGTTTGTGTACTAAGGGACAGTAAAAATCAGGCAGGGAGCAGTAATCCCCAAAGGAGCATCTTGGTCTTTGACCTGTAGTGCTGCATGCTGATTGGAGAAAGTAGATTAGGGGGCAGAGGAACAAAGCTATGTGTGTCAGCTGGAGAAGGAGGGGGGAGATTTAAAAAAAAAAAAAAAAAGTCAAATTCAAATGAGGTGGAGTCACCAGAGCATGAATGCACTGAATGAGCAGTCTGGCTGGGACACAGGCAGCAAAGCTAACTGGAACAATCGGTGAATTATTTTCCATCTGGATGGAGTGGACTCTGTCTGTCTGTCTGTCTTCAGTTGAATGACTTGATTTAGAGCCAACAGCCTGCTTTCCCCCCTCTCCCCTCTGATTGAGGGTTGAATCATTTTTGCCGTAAAGGTTATTGCACTGGGAAAAGAAAATGGGAAGGCACTGCTGGGTTAGATGGGGAGTCTCTTTGCTGGAGTCTGTCTGCTTACTTCAATAGCTAGCCTAGCTTTTGCAGGAGTCTGCTTACTTCAGTAGCTAGCCTGGCTGCTGTACTCTCTGAAAGCGAAGAAAGAATGCAGAGAGATTGGTTCAGCAGGAGGGCGCTCCTTGTTGTTTCTTTCTCCAGTTAAGTTTTCCACTGCCCAAATCTCTGGGATGACTGCTTCCATAGGTAGGTTTTTGTTTTCCCTTTCTCCCTTTTGCTTTTCAGTATTGTGCCCTTCATCCAAAAATGTATTTTGTGCTGCTTCTTTCATTGGCTAAGTTCCTAGCGCTGTGCAGCGGGCACTGAAATATGATCTGCATGGGGGTGCATGTATGTGTTCCTGCGAGTGGGGATGGCGGAAAGAGAGAGCTCAGAGAACTTCGGCAAATCTGGTTTTAAGCTATGCGATGTGTGACACTTTGTACGAGCTTCCAGGCATTTGCAAGAGCTTGTGTGGATCGTGTGACACTTACTACACACAGCATACTTCAAGATCTTTAGAAAACGGTGCAGCTCCCCTCCCCCAGACAAATAAAAACAAAGCCGGGGGACAGAGTTATGTCTTAAATGTGCAGTCCTCTGTGGTCACATATGGAATCCACTGAGATAGCTGTGAAGTTGTATGACAGGAAGTCCTTTGTCAATGTAAACAAACAGTGGTCCAGTAGAACCAATGGGGTAACCCAGAGAGTACTAAGTAATTTTGTGCAACCAGTTTTTGGGCTAAAAGAAAAAGCAGGGACTGGGATAATTGTTAAGTACTTACAAAAACTATGTCCAGACTGATTCCAATCCCTCCCTCGAGGCATTCCTTGCGAGATTATCATGGTGTTGAATTACTCTTCAAAGAAGTGAAAAGTGAGCTAACTTTTTTTAAAATATGACAAGTGCATAAACGTAGGTGTAGATATTTTCATCCTCTTTCCTGAATGAATCACATTATTCTTCTCACTCTCCTCATAAACAAAAAAAATTGCCTCCAGCCTTGACCAAAATGTTGATGCATTTTTTTCTGACTTCACCCAGTCTTTAAAGTGTTATGTTATAACCATTTCTTGCCTTCAAATCTCAATTCTGCATCATGATATCGAGGAACTTTAGTGTGTTTTGGTATTTGGTGCCGCTGCTGGTAAATGGTGTGAGGGGCATCACTGAGCAGAATTAGCCACAACAAAAAAGGGCATGATCCTTCAGTCCTTACTCAAGCAAAACTTTTAGTCAGACAGTGGACATTTTGCCTCTATAAGGACTGCAGGATCTTCCCCAGAGTAAACACAGAAGGAAGGAAACACTGAATCACAGAGTCACAGACATTAGAAAAGATCTGTTAACTCATCTGGTCCACCTCCTTGCCAATGCAGAAAAGTTCCCTTTTTTGCCCAGGGCTAAATGTAAACAGAAATAATGTTATGCTTTTATTATTTTGCCCCTAAATTTTCAAAAGTAGCCACTGAAAATCAATGCCTCCCTGTTTCAGGAGCCCAACCTCAGAAAATAATGACTCATACAGCGCACACCAAAAATGAGGCTTTGTCTATATAGACTTGAAAGTTTAAAGCACAGCCGTGGCAGCGCTGCTGCGATAGCGCGTTAAACTGAAAGAGCGGCGATGGCACAAGCGCTGGGAGAGAGATGTGAGCCACCTCCATGGGGGAATAGCTAACAGGGCTGGGAGCACCGCTCTCAGCGCTGTAGTCTAGTTCAGAGTGGCACTTTACAGCGCTGTAACTTGCTGTGCTGGGGATGTGTGTATGTGTGCATTTTCACACCCCTGAGCCAGAAAGTTACAGTGCTGTAAAGTGCCAATGTAGACTTAGCCTGAGGTTCTCAGAATCAGTTACAAGCCACTTTGAAAATATAAGCCACTGTAGGCCTTTGTTTATACTGAAGGAACCCCATTGCAGTGAACAGATTGCATGGGGTGACCTGGGCAGAATTAGCCTGGGTATTGACTGCTTTATTGTACTTCACCTGGGCTTATTGCTCATTTATTATTTATTTTCCTTTCTTTTTCTGTTATAAATTCTGGGTTCCTGTTATTTCCATTCTAGCATCCAACTCAATGGAAGAAGTGGGTTGTGCCCATGAGAGCTCATGATAGTATCTATATTTTTGTTAGTCTCTAAGGCTACATTTAGACTACAAGCCTCTTTCGAAAAAGCTTCTTTCAAAAGAGATCATCTAGACAGCAACCATTATTTTCGAAAAAGCGAGCCGCTTTTTGGAAAGAGGAGCACCCAGGCAGTCTGGATGCTCTCTTTCAAAAAAGCCCTGTTTGCATTCAATAACGCCTTATTTCGAAAGAGCACTTTTGAAAAAAGGCGTTATTCCTCGTAAAACGAGGTTTTCTGCGGTCGAAAAAACTGCCGTGTTCTTTTGATGTAATTTTGAAAGAATGCGGCAGCAGTGTAGACGCAGGTGAAGTTTTTAAAAAAAAAGCCCACTTTTTTGGAAAAAAAACCTGTAGTCTAGACACACCCTAAGTGCCACAGGACCACTTGTTGTTATTAAAGAAGGGTTACTGTTACTACATTGTTTTTTTTCCTTTTAGCTTAGGAACACATGAAGGACAGTTTCAGACTTCTCTATGTGGTAGTGGAAGCTCTGAAGCCATGTTACCTCACTTATCTGGTGATATTTATATGTGATTCTGTGTCAGGTTCCAATGTAAAGTACAAAAGGATAAGAATGGAATGAGCCTGCCCTGGCAAAGAGCTAGTGTAGGCATGTTAATAATTATCTTGTCTAATTTGTTTCTTAATCTTGACTCAAACAGGAATAATCTGCCCTGATTTTAAAAAAGTGTGTTACCGATTTTGTTTTTGCACTGTAGACTGTGAGCGGCTCAAGTGGCCCTCTGTTAATGAGGAGCACTATAGTAAACATCACATTTGACATCTGAGTGTGACCTGGGCAACTCAGGGAGATGCCTTGGCAGCTGACTGCATTCCTAAAACTGTCAGGCTGCACTTAAGTTAATAGCCGAGCATCTACAAGCCTCCTTCCAAATGCATAAGCAGACAGTTTACAGCTGATTCCTCAGCCTCAGGGCAGGACTTTTATATGTGCTTGGGTGAAAATTAAAATTAGATACTTCATTGAAAGTATGTGTTTTGGATCATACTCTGCAGTTGTATTTATTTTAGTTTACACAATACAGTTCATGTATTCTGGCTCTTTAGTCTGACTTCTTAGTTATTGTGATTTACAAAGAAGTTAAACAGTATAAGCAGTGCACCTTCTGTATTTATCAGTGTTACATTTATTTAATCAATGGAAAAGTTGGATTGTAAACTGTAAAAGGCAGGACTTTTGGGGGGCGGAGGGGGGCGGATTTTCATTTTTTGAGGGTGCTCAGACTAGTGCAAAACGGGGACTAAGGAGGAAGCCAAAGCATTCCCTAATCCTGGTGGGGCCATCAAGGATCAGTCTGGCTCCTGATACAGGTTAGAGCAACTTCAGAGGCTGCTCTAACTTTTGCTCCTGTGTGGTATCAGCCCACTAAGCCATTACAGCATCCAGCAATAACTGGGGCATAGGAGTGTCCCAACTACCCCCACTCTTTCCCTATATCTCTCCCCACTGCACTAGAACAGTGATTCTCAAAGTGGTCCGTGGATCTGCTCTGAGGTAGCTGCCAGCGGGCTGCTTTGGTTTGTTTATTTACCGGTGCCACAGCCATGGAGCCTCCTGGCTCCCATTGACTCTGGTTGCCGTTTGCAGCCATGGGAAGCAATGGCCCAGGCCATAACACTTCCCATGGATCGCTTGGCTCCATTGGGAGCCGCAAGGTTCCATGGCAGCGCCGCTGGTAAGTAGACAAACCAAAGCATCCCGTTGGCAGCTTTCTCAGAGTGGATCCACAGACCACTTAGAGAAACCCTGCATTAGAAGGCTGTCATGGAAGATGACATGCTGTGCACCTGCTGGGAAGATCCCATCCCCATGCCATTCCTTTGAGGGGCCTTACATCCCCCTTGGTAGCATAAAGCAGAGATGAATTTTCCTCCTGGTTTTCTTTGTTTGGCACATTCCCTACATGTACAGGCATTTCTCGATCACACATGTCCATGTTCACAACAAATAACAGTATGAGCTCAGAGATCTTTACCACAGCCCGTCATGCTAGTGCAATGGGGTTTCTTCGTGGCTATTACACCTATGTCTGCCATGATTCTATTGGTGGCCCTTTTGGTGGTATTGGTGGCCCTTGTGAAGAGACCAAGGTGCATCACAGATGGGTGTTTTACTCCTTGGGGCGGAGCTTCCATTTAGCTTTAAATCTTTCTTTTCACAAATAACGTTGAAGCCAGCATTAATGAAAAAAGGAAATAAGTACTTAGGATCTATTTGATTTGGATGCTAATCTTTTATGCAGGGATCAAGAGGAGGTATTGTATTCGCCATCTGGGGTCCGATTGCCCTGCTGACAGGAAAAGCACTGCAAAAGGGGGAAAGTTACTTTAAAAACTGTCAAACAAAAAAGCACAGTTGACACCTTGGGATGGTGACATAGCATCCTTTGTGAAAGTGAGTATGTAGCCATGCAGAAGGATTTGAAAATGATGCATGAAAAACGATGGATTCAAGATTAGAGGAACAGAGTACCTTACCTCACCCCCTACTTTGTTCCCCAATTCCCAATAGAGAGAAAGCCGGAAACCTCCCTTCTTCCCTCCCTCCCAACAGCACAGCTTCAGCTCCTAGAAGTGCATCGTGGTCTCCTCCACACAGGATAAATTCTTGTCTGAGTAACACTACCTATAGTATCTTAGAGCTTTTGAGAGAAGCTTGGCATGGAGCTTCTCACTAAGGCCATGGTGCCCAACACGCTAGCCACTAGCCACGTGTAGCTAGTTGCTTTGAACAATGTGGGCTATTTGGTCAGTTGAGTGTGGCTGTTTTGCCACTTCAGAACTGGTTGAACACCACAACACTAAGGCCTTGTGTAAAAGTCTGCTTTTTTGACACAACAGTGTAGGTGTACACACTGAAATGCTCCTCCCACGGATGTAACTCACCTGCTGGGCTGATTGAATGAGCCCATCTCAATGAGCCTCATAGAGCTTTTTGTGACATAGGATATATTTACACTAACCAAGTTTTGTCAAAAAAGCTTGTCGACATTCAAAAGTCGACAAAACAAAAGTGGCTAGAAGGTGTTTACATTTGCTCACTCTGTCAATAGATCATGTCCACACTGAGGGCACCGTCATTGATAGTGTGAGAAATGCACTGTGGGTATGTATCCTACAGTGCCATGTTGTGGGATGGCAGAGCTGATCCCTGCCGTGTTGGACTTCCCCCTCAGTTCTTCTACAGCCTCTTCATCTGCCAGGAGAAGCAAACACTTCCTGGGGCTTTGAAAGAGGACGGGCACATGCTTGCAGGCAACAGAGATCAAAGCTGAGCAGAGCCATAAGGACAGGCATTGTGGGATACTGGGGGAAGCCAGTTCTGTCAACAAAACAAACAGCAGTGTCTACACTGGCTCTTTGTTGACAATAAAGGGAGGAGGAAAGAAAAATGTGTCTCATAAGAGTGGCAGTTTTTTGTCGCCAAAACTGGGTGTTTTTCCCATCAAAATTCACGTTGCAGTGTGAGTGCTCTCACTGTTTTGTAGCCAAAAGGCAGGTTTTAACAGCAAAACTTTGTAGTGTAGACAAAGCCATGGAGGGAGACAGCATTGACATTGGGCTTGGCCTGCAGGCCACAATGGGCATCCTGACTTCTTGTCAGCAGTTTAAATTCTGCTGCTCTGGAGGTACGCAGGTATGCGTCCCTTCCCCTTGTCAAGGCCTAGGGATTTTTGAAATTCCTCTTCCTATTTGCTCTTCAACATCTTCGCAGCTGGCCAAGCCGGCTTTCTGCAATGGGTGAGCTCCACATGGAGTATTCCGGATCTGCTGGGTCTGTGGGAAGACAAGTCTATGCAGCCACAGCTTTGCACAAGCTGTAGGAACTTTGATGCCTCCAGGCTGATTGCTAGTGGCATGCAGGAGAAGGATCATGAAATGGACATGTAGTAGTGCCATGCTGAGGGGCTGAAGCAGGCATGCAAGAAGGCAAGAGAAGCCAACTACCACTCTGGTGTGGTGCTGAAGACGCTCTGGTGTGGCCGCTTCTACACAGAACTGGATGCCATCCTCAGAGGCAACCTCACTTCCACCCTCAA
This sequence comes from Rafetus swinhoei, assembly GCA_019425775.1. Lineage (NCBI taxonomy): Eukaryota > Metazoa > Chordata > Testudines > Trionychidae > Rafetus > Rafetus swinhoei. The sequence continues at coordinate 159,662,537 of CM033424.1, forward strand.
GAGCCCCATGAATACTTCAGGGGGACTGGAGTTCCTGACCCCCCCCCACTTAGCCTCGAAGATGAAGTGGTGGAGGAGGAAGTGGAGCTGGAGGATTATTTGGAGGACATGGCAGAGTCGTCTGGTAGCATGGCTTCGTCAAAATTTCTTTTCCACTCGGGAAGGGTCTAGCCAATCCCAGCATTCCAATCTAGTACACATGATAAAGGAGAGGAAAGCTCCAGTAAGTGCTCACTTGGCTTTGATAATACCCTTTTGTCTGGAAATTTACTCTCATTTATTTTGTTGTATGGTAGAGGAGGGTTAAGGAACATGGAGGGAGACAGTTAATGAGAAACTTAGGATGGATAGCCTGGAAAGTAGAATGGGTCCAGACAGCATGGAGGGAGACAGTTAGGCAAGTCCATTCCATGCCTTCCTCAAACACCCCCACCATGTACTGTGCATGTTCCTGATCCTTCACTGTGTCCCTTGCACTCCACCCTTAGGGACTGGTTTCATACTGAGAGCTGGAATTACACTCACCTGTAAGAGCCATAATTGAGAAATTGTTCATTTCCATGCCCCCTGTTTGACAAAAAAATTGTGCTTTGTCCTGTTGTTAAACTTTATTCTTTGATACAAATTGACTCTTTATTTATGTCATACGCACAGGAGTTGTTGCTGACATTCGAACACCGTGGCTATAGGCATGAACATTTGCTCGCTACAATTAAAGCTCAGGAATTAAGCAGTACAGGGGTCATTTCAGGCGGCTGGTAAACATTGCTTGGCTGCATGCTTAGACACGTTACTGGGAATCATTGTTAGAATACTCCTTCAGCGCCTCCTTGGCTACTCCACAACAAACACCCTCTGTGCCCTCTAATTGCCTTGGTATATCAGGAGCCAGCTGATCAACCACAGCACTCCACCCTTGGGGGAACTTTTGCCCCTTTGCTTTGCAAATATTATGCAGTGTCAAGCAGGCAGCATCTCCCATGGGAATATTTTCCTCATTGATGTCTGACCAACCCAAAATGTCATGCAAGTAACCTTTTCATTGTCCAAAGGCATTCAGCAATTTGTCATCTGCTAACCCTGTTGTTGAAGTGCTTCTTGCTGCTTTGTATGTTCTTGATGTAAGGCTTCATAAGCCATACGAGCAAGGTAGATCTCACTGGGTCACCGTGGATCTTTCAGCATCCCCTATTGTAATTTTCTGGTTTGGAAAGAAAGTGCCAAGTAGCTTTCTTAACAGTCTAGTGTTCAGAAAGATGAGTGCATCTTGCCCCTTTCCTGATCACTTTGTAGGGATGTCAGTGAAATAGTCCCCATGATCCACCAGCGCCTGCAACACCATGGAAAATTAGCCTTTTCAGTTGATATACTCTGTCGCAAGATGATATGCTTTCCATCTATCAGCCTTTTCCAGAGATAGGGAATCCCATAGTTGCAAAGCCATCAGTTATTTTCTGCACTGAAAATCACAGCCATTTGTAGCAGGAAGCAATTAATGGCCCTGCATACTTGCATCACTGCAGACCCCACAGTGGACTTTCCAAATCCATACTGATTTGCAACTGGCTGGTAGCAGTCTTAAGGATGTGAAGGACTAGTCGACTATCTGATAAGCAAATGCTTATCGGATAGTTGACAGGATAGTTGACCAGTCGATATCCCCTCTTCACCACTGCCTCTATCAGATAGAGGCAGCAAGGGTGGGGAGAAGAGGAGGTACTTCAAAGCGGCAGTGCTGCACAGAGCCCAGGCTCAGCTGCTCCGTGAGGCGCTGCCACTTTGAATGCTGCGGGGAGCCCAGCGTCAGGCTCCTTGCAGCATTTCAAAGTGGCAGTGCCGCGTGGAGCCCGGGATCAGCTGGGGAGTCCCTAGCTGACCCTGGGCTCCATGTGGTGCTGCTGCTTTGAAATGCCACAGGGAGCCCGGGCTCAGCTGGGAACTCCCCAGCTGATCCTGAGCCCCACGCTGCCACTTTGAAATGCGCGAGGAGCCCAATGCCAGGCTCCTCACAGCATTTCAAAGTGGCAGTGCCGCACGAAGCCCGAAGTCAGCTGAGGAGTCCCCAGCTGCCCCTGGGCTTCAGCGCTTTTGCCTTTGACTTCAAAGGTGGGGGTGCCCTATCGACTAATCGAATAGTCAATGCAAAAATGCATCAACTATTTGATTAGTCAATTATCTAATACTTAACATCCTTAAGCAGTCTGGAGTTGCCAACTTCCACGCAGTGAGAGTGACCTCCACTCGCTTTTCAACGGTGAGGACCGCTTTCATTCTAGTCTCTTTGCACTGCAGCACTGGGGAGAGCTCTCCACATGGTTCCAAGATGGTAGCTTTGTGCATCCAAAAATTCTGCAGCCACTCCTGGTTATCCCATACATGCACCACGCAGTGCTTATTTCCCAAGTCCAACATATGCAGCTGTTCCATGAATGCCAGCAGCAATCTGGAATTGTTTTTCCAGGGCAGACAGCAAGTCAGGCACCTCCAATTCATTCTCTGTTTCACAGCTCATGAAATATTTCAGGATCAGCCATGTTGTGTTCATAACACTCATCACCAAACTGGTCAGCAGTTTAGGATCCGGGCTTTCATGTAAAAATGAGAAGCACACAGTTTATAAGGACTGTTGAAAAAGGGCATGAAAAGAAGTCAGAAGCACATGGAATATTGGGACAGAAAGAATTGCATCATGGGATGGCAAGAATAACCCCATGATGCACTGCAATCCATTCCTGGAGCTCCTCGCGGCAGAGGGTGGTGAGTCGCACAGCAGGATAGCTACTTTGGTGCAACAGTTTGTCAAAGCAAAAGTAACAATTGTGGGTGCTCTCCCAAGACTCAAGGAATGTTGTGAGATGTGCACAACCAATGTAATTAAAATGGCTTAGGACTGTCACTTCAGTGAACTTAACTCTGTAGTATAGACACAATCTAAGTCTGTTCCATTCCATTCATTAGGCCCCCCTCAGAATTTATGGGATTTGGCTAGGGAGGTTTCAGAGGAAGTGGTAGCATGCTGCAAGTGAGTGGAAGTTCAAACGTCCTGTGAATTAGTAGTGTTTACATATTTTTGTCTAAGAAAAAACTGGGTTTTATACTGAACTCCATGGCGTCTCTCCCTCTTCATTATCTTAGGCGAGTGATGTGGGAATAGTGAGCAAAGAGAGAGTTAAATTTGCAGGTTGTTTTCCTAGTGAACACAAAGAAACCATATTTTTTTCAATTTTTTTAAAATAATAAAGTCAGATAAAGTCTCATCTATCATTTTTGCTGTGTTTTCATGCATTGAAGTATATACTATATGGCCGTCATCTCCTAAAATCTGACTTGTATTTATGAGGTATTGGGTGCTTGGTTTTCTGCTGGGAATAAATAGTGTGATTAAATTCACATACCTCATTATAGCTGCTTCCATCACTAACCTATATACGGTAGGCCAAATAGAGTGTGTCTAGTGAAATAACTAGTGTTATTTCAAAATAACAATGCGAGCGTCTACACAGCCATTTTTTATTTTGAAATAATTTTGAAATAACAGACAACTTATTCAGAAATCTGTAAACCTCATTCTATGAGGAATAGCGCCTATTCCAAAATAGCTATTTCGAAATAAGGCGTGTGTAGACGCTCCACTGCTGCTATTTCAAAATAGTCCCTCACCAGGGCCATTCTAAGTTATTTCTCCCCAGTGCCTCCTGGGGCTCTAAATCAAGATAGCACATCTACATTAGGGAAGCCTGCCTCAGACTAATTTTGAGGCTTCCCTGCCTCTCATTTATTTTGAAATAAACTATTTCGGAATAACTATTCCAGAAGAGCTCGTTTTGAAATAAGTGTGCAGTGTAGACGTACCCATACTGAGATGTTTACTTGGATTTTATTCAAACAGTGGCATCTTCACTGGCAGCTTAGCTTGAGTGAAAACTGTGCTAAGGATCTCAGGGTTTGTCCTTCTACTGGTTCCTATTTGGTGAGCATCCTGCCAGATAATTGTTTATAAGCATTTCAGAAAACATTCAGAAACCAAAATCACTTGCTGTGTTGTATGTAAAGAATAAGGAACTTTATTACTGGGGAATGTAAAGAATAAGGAACTTTATTACTGGGGACAATGAGCAGGAAAATTCAGTAGCGTTCAGGTTCACCCACTTCTGTTTTACTACTGACTATACTGAGTTCATTAGCTATTGTACTCAGCAGGAGAGGCTTTTTGCTCAGAAGCTTTTCCATGTTCATAACATTTCCAAATAATACATAAAAGTTGTCTGGCAAGAGCCTTTTCACCAGTCAAAGGGCTGTTTAATCCAGAATGAAAGGTGGAAGCCACTTGAGCCACACATGTTATGCTGAAGAGGCTATAAAGCTGTTCTCTGAGAGCTGAAATTTGAAAAGAAAAGAGCGTCTGCATCTTTTCTTAGAGTCAGTATGTCAGAGTTTTCCATGCTATACATGTAGAAGCGACTAAAGTCAATGAGACTTACACCAGAGATGAATTTAGCACACTGTCTTAATGGGAAATGGAGCCAGACCATAGGTGGTGTAAATTAGCAAAGCTAGGTGCACCAGCTGAGGATATGACCCGTGAAGCTGGCACAAACAAGAAACGCTTGCAACATAGTTCAGTGTGTTCTCATATTTGACATTCTGATGTTGGGAGGACAGGAAAAAAGATAGCAAAATATGAAATGGCACCAACAGAAGAACTTCAGAATGATAATAGTATCTGGTAATCTGCTGTTTTGTGAATGAGGCAGCCAGTCTTTAAATGGACCTCGCTTCCAGCCCCTCCCCGCCCCCGCCGCCCCTTCCCCAACCTGTTTCCATTCATGCTTCAGTCTTAATTCTGCTGTTCCCTGGAAGCTTTGCATGGGTTGCCATGGAGCTATTCACAGAAAACCAAGTCTTGCCAATTTTGGTTTTAGCACTGTATCGGCTTTCAGAAGAACTCTGTTCTGGGAGGTGAAATCTCTTGTCATTAATTCATTGTTTCTGCTGTTACTCTTCACAATATAGCACAAGCTGGTTGATGAAGAAATCATAAATTCAGGGCTGCCACTACATCGACACTCAGGCCTGGTCTACACTGCAGAGTTAGGATGACATAAGTAGGGATGTAAAAACCCATTAAAATAATTAACTGGTTAAATTATTTAAATTATATTGTTTAACCGGTTAACCACCGTGCCCACGGGTGGGGTCCAGCTGGCGGGACCCACCATGGCCATGGGAGGAGGGCTGCTCCGGCCCACCATGGCCACAGGTGGAGAGCTGCTCTGGACCTGCCACGGGCAGGGGGAGGCTACTCGGGCCCCCTGCAGCCAAATGTGGGGGGCTGCTTGGGCCCCCGACAGCTGCTAGCAGAGTCCAAACGGCTGAACCTGCTGCTGCCAAGGGGGGGTGAGGGCTCTGCTTGGGCCTGGCCTGCTGCGGACTAGGTAGGCTGCTTGGGCCCAGCCTGCTGTGGGTGACGGCTGCTCTAGCTGGGCCAGTTAACCGGTTACTGGGTAAGCATCCCCATAGGCCTACTGTTTGCCAGCTAACCAGTCAAATGGTTAACCTCTTACATCCTAAATGTAAGGCAAATATTTATACATAATTATGTGTCTGCATTATGTCTGCACTACAGCTTTGCTCTCCACTGGGCTGCTGCCCCCAGCTCTGGGTTTCTTGTTCCCCCGCTTTGACTTAGGTTATTGCCCCCTGGGCTCCAGGCTGTCTGTACACCAGTGGAAGCCCAGATGCACTGAGGATATCTGTTCATTGCCAGGAACCTGGGGGTCTGCAGGGCTCCTGGAGAGCCGAGAGCCTACAGGGGCAGCCGTGCTGCTGATGGGGAGCCAAGAGCCTGGGGAGGAAGGCAGCCATGCTCCTAATGAGGAGCCATGAACCATGGGAGGCAGCCAAGTTCCCAGTGGAGAGCTGCAGGTAAAGCTGAGAGCCCAGACTTAGAACAGCTCACACTACCCCTCTTAAGTTGGTGAAAGCACTCCTTGTGAAGATGTACACCACCGACAGGAGGGTAGAGTTGATACACTCTGCTGAAGTAATGGCTGTAAGTCAAACTAATATAGGTCGACTTAAGTTTGTTGTGTAGACATACTGTCAGGCAGTGTTAGTATAGACTTGGTTTTTGCTCATTTCCTTCACTTCATCCAATCTGCTTGCCAAATTGCCACTTCCTAACTCTTCTCCCACTCTTATCTCCGTGCTGTGCTCATCCTGCACTTGGAATCTCCTCCGATCACACCTCTAACCGCTCCTTAAAGGCCTGCAAAAGCTAGTCTTTCACACTTCACTGAGGCTTTAGCAAAATAGATGCTAGACAATTTAAAAACCTTATGGAACTGAAATGATGCATGATGAACTTCCTTATTCAGACACTTTCCTCCTTTTCCCTTTATCCCAGCCTTTAGCAGTACCTTGTTTATGTAGGCATTGATGTGGTTTTTTTTTTTTCAAAGAGATTCATGCAAGAATATCTGCCTCCTCTCACCTGCTATTCCTCTTCTCTTGGTGCAGCCAGTTCCTTCTCATTTCTCTGGTGTAAGTACTGCCTCTCCTTCCTTCTTCAATAGATTTTAAGGTTTAGAAGGGACCACTTTGATAATCTGGTTGGACCTCTTGCTTAAAAGAGACTAGTGAAACTCATCCAGTAATCTCCACATCAAACTTTTGTGTGAGCTGTGCCAGATCTTTTAGACAGATGTTCAGTCTCAATTTAAACACTTGCAGTGGTGGAGAACCCACCGCAACATCCTTAGGTAAGGTGTTTCACTGGTAAATTACAAACATCAGATGGAGCTAATGTGCCCTAGCACTCCTGAATTCTTGTTATACATTTCCTTCTCTATTATGGGGGTATTACAAATAATTGGTAAGTATCACATATCAGCACTTCATCCCTTTCAAAACCTCCCATAAGAAGTTGGGACAATCCTTTGGACTACTTTGGTGAATGAAGAATGAAAATAGATCTTGGAGATGGAATGTGACCACCTTTAACCTTTTGTTCTTCTGGATAAAGTAAAGTTATGTCAGCAGAGATATAGGAAACACTGTCATAGAAATTCCTGAAATTCCAGGTGTGGAAGGGAGACTTGAAACACACTATCTTCACATAATCTCCCTTGCCTCTGCTTGATTATCTCCACATGGCAATTGTTGTGCTCAGCACATTGGCAGTGCCATTTGGGAGCTGGAACCATCTGGAAAACAAGCTGCAAAATGATCTGAAGTCTCTGTGCTGAACACTGAGGAGTATTGTGCTTCTTTTCCAGACATATTTCAAAGGGAAGAGGAAAGGCTGAGAATACTTCTCCAGTAACAGAAGGAGTATTGGGAGAAAGAAAAATAGCAGCTCATGGAATGTGGCCTTTGTGCTTGAGAACGGGAGGGATTTTTTTTTTTAAAGGAACACAAATGTCCAAAAAAGAAATGACTTTTACAGGGAACAGGATCTTAGCCAACCCAGCTCTTCTGGTACGCTTTGTATGTCTTAAATTTATTCTTTGTGCATGAGGGTTTGGCAGGAAATCTATCTAAAAGAATGGATTCATCGGCTTGAATGTGAGTAGTGGAAGAATAAAGCTACAGAACACATTCCCATGTGCCTTCAAAGTGAAGCTATTGATATGCGGATATTCTGGATAAATACAATCCAACATGGTTTCTTGTGACTCTCTTATAAGGCTGTGTTTTTGTATGATTACCTGACTGGCTGGATGAAGGGCTGACCAACAAATGGACTTGACTGCCAAAACTTGCCAGTTTTCATACATGGCTTCATGTCCCTGTACAGTCCTTTAAAATGGTAGTAGCTTTATTGCTTGGGGTTATAATAACCAACACCCAGGATATCTTAGGGCCCTATGTCTCCCATCGATTCTGCCTTTAAGATGCACCTAGTAACTCCGATGGACATTCAGGGACTCAGTCAGCCCAACTTCAGGAAAGCAGATGTGTGGCATGGCTTAGACCCCCATTTCCTACCACTTACCCATGTTGTTCACAGCTGAGGAGCTGGCCTAGCTTTTTCAGTCAGAAGAGGCCAGATTCGGCACCCATATTCATGCTGGGTAGTACTGAAATGGACTATTCAGAGTTAAAGCATAAGGAAGGGTAGCAGAATCTGGTGTTTTTTTCTTTTCCCCTGTCATGGGACCACTTCCACAAAAGCTGAACTAGTGAGTGACAGCCATGCTATTCAAATGCTGCTAGGATCACCACGTCTTTACAACTGATCACTGGATTGGATTGAGTCAGTATAGGTTGACAAAGCTTACTATTTTTTTTTAAAGTTTTGGTAGCATTACATGATCAATGTAGCTGTGAATAAGGATGCTGAATTCTGTTCTGGCTCGCAAAGCAGCACAATTCTTATCTAATGTCTAATTGTAATGGTTTTTTTATGAATGATGTTTGACTTTCAGATCCCAGGATGAATTACCCAGGAGGTAATTATGAAAACCATCTGTTTACTTGTACGGTGTACAGATTTGACATGCAGTCACAGAGAGACAATAAACACGATTCAATTTTTTCCAGTGTTATTTTCTAATTAGAACTGCACTTTAACTTTCATCAGTGCTAACAGATAAAGTGGCATAATTTCAGCAGGTGAATTCAGTTAGAAGTATCAATGGTTAGGGATGAACAGATGCCATCCCATGGTTTATCCCTATCAGTATGGGAATCCATAGTACTGCACAGATGTGTGGTTCCTTGTGGTAAATGGCTAACAGCTGATGCTGTGAGAGTAGACACCGTATTAGACAATAGAAGACACAGCCAGGATACTCAACAGGCTTGTTTTTAATGGAATTATAAACAAAGCTGGTTCTATGGGGAGTGCTTAGTTTGCTACATTGGTATGGGGCATGAGTAGATGAACAGAAACCTCACTTTAGTCTTTGCAGGTGAGTGCCTGGTTTTCTACTATGCCCCTGCCAAGTGATTGTAAAATGCTACTTAAATCAAAATGACAGTACTTCACACCTACCAGTAGGTGTAAATGACTGTTGAGGGCTCAAAGCAGTGGAGCATCAAGCCCTATTAATCCCTTTTAATAGTCACTGTTGTCTGTAAAATAATGTTGTGGTTTTGTTTTTGTAATTTGGGTTGGTTCTTATGAATGTAGCTGAGATTCCTTAAGATGCTTTTAAACTCTTTGTAAAGGATCATTCTACTCCCCTGCCCTCTCCCTGAGATTCATTGTAACTATCTAGTCCTCTTACAGTTAGGGAGCAAACCCAGAAGCAAGGTGAATTTTCTCAGAGATGCAAATAAATAATATTAATGGTCAATTCTTGGCCTTGCTTCTGTTTTTGTATTAGCCTCTGAAAACTGCATATGCTGTTTTCAAAATGATTCCAGGGAAGAACATCCTGGCATTTAGGGAGGTCCCACAGGTTCTGTGCAGCAACGAGGTATGGTAAGGTGAAGAGAAATTATGTAAATAGGCTCCCTGGACCCAGCTGTCCAGCATATAGGTCAAGTACCTTCATAGTATTTGCCCCGTGTCAACCCTGTACAGCCTACAACAGCCTGGGGAAGGGAAAGTGGGTAGCTCTTAGGTAGGAGTCAGCAATCTTTTTAATCCAGAGAGCCAAATTACATCAAAATTCAGAACAAGTTGGTCAACAAAGAGCCCATTTGCATGACTGAAAATATACAACTTAATATTATTGATAATCGACATAATGATTAATAATAGAATGAATGAAACTTTGACTCGCAGACTTTTTAATGGGACTTCTGCTGCTGCATCTTTTCACACATATCTTTGACATTTACATGATAAATGGTCAAATTCAGGTTCATGCACGCATTCAAGCTACATGAGTAATTATGCGTTTTTAAACTTTGAATTTTTCATTTTAATTTAAAAAGTTGCATGTATTCTGGGAATGACAAAAGAGCCATATTTGGTTCCATACTGAGCCATATTTGGCTCGAGAGCAATAGGTTGCAGACCCCTGCTCTTAGGTCTTACCTAGACTAGACAGTAAAGGTGTAATGCTAGGCTCCAACACAAATTAATTAACACCTCCTAAACAAGAAAAAGCAGTTGAGCAATTGTACATCAGCATGTGCTAAACGGTGGGAGACCCTAGGCTCCTAAAACTGATGGGTGTGAAGACTGCCAATTTACTGCTCTGCACATTTTTTGCTCAGGGGTGTGAAAAAAACACCTTCTCTAGGGCACAGCAAGTTATAACTCCAGTGGGTCTGGCCCACGAAAGCTCATCACCTAATAAACCATCTTGTTAGTCTTTAAAGTGCTGCATAGTCCTGTCTTTTGTTTCAGCTAGACCAAACTAACACGGCTGCATCTTTATCTCCAGTGTAAACAGGCTCCCAGGGCTGTTAGCTGCTCCCCTCCTGAAGGTGGTTTACCTACAATACTGGGAAACCTCTCACCAAGCGCTGGTATTGTAACTACAGTGCCATGCTGAAGCACTGCCAGGGCAGCCCTGCCGTAACTGTACTTTAAACTTAGAAGTGAAGACAAAGCCTTAGTGTAGAGAAGCCCCGATTGATTTCAGTTGGAGTTTGGCCTAAGTCAGCAGTTGAGGGTTGGTCCTGTGGTAAAATGACATTATTTATGACATTGTGTGGATCTAAAGGTGCTGGGTATCCCCCCTTGCTAGGAGGTGGTTTCCTTTATATGCAGAGTTTACTGTTTGGTTCAGTGGCTCCCTGTACTTCCACCCTATAAATGGTTCCAGCACCACTGTACTGCGAGTCTGGTTTCAATCACATTTACACCAGTGTGAGATCAGAATGAGGCCCTGCAACTCTGCAGCAGATATAGATTCAGAGTCTTCAGAAAATCAGTCCTTTCTACATTATTTTTTAGTCTACTTTGTAGGTCTGACGTTAGGGTAGGAGAGTAGCAGGAAGTATTTTTTCCCCCTAATTCTTTCCCTTGCAGATTAAATTTGTGGAGGTTGACATTTTGCTACACCCTACAGTATGTGTGCTATGTGAGGAATTAGAATAGTCTTGAGCCAAAGCATTGATTTGCTCATGATGTTATCTCAGGTATTTGTCTTAAAGTACCCCACGCCCTCCTTCAAACTACATAATCACCTTGCCCTCCTTGGAACTGAAGGTAAAGGAAGGCCACACTTTTAACATGGCTACCCCTCTGAGACCGTGTTATCCAGTACAGCTTACTGAAATACAGAGAACCTCCTCTCTTTTCCATTCACAGAATCAGAAATGTCAGATATTGAAAAGACCTGTTAGGTCATCTTAGCTATTCCCCAGAGCCAGGGCAGGAACATCTACAAACTGCTTTCTTGTACCTTATTCAATCTTCTTTAAGTATCTTAACTCAGGGAATAGTAATCACATCGCATTTCAGTTGTAATCACCTTATTTAGGTTCCAGTCCTGCAAACAATCAGGTCAATGAAATTATTCCTGTGTACAAAGTTATTCAAATGCTTAAGCATTTGCAAGATCAGAGGGTAAGGTCTTATCTACATGAGAAAACGGATTGAATTCATGGTTTGTCTACATACTTTTTGGACTGCTATAAATGACTTTGGTTTGCAACTGGCATAGTTAAAGCAGTACAGCCTTCTAGCATGGACACAGTTATACCAGTATAGCTTATTCCTGTAAGTGAAGAGTAATCAACTAAAAACCACACCAGTTAAAAGCATTTGTATACCAGTTAAATCATGTTCACACTAGGAGTTGTACAGATGTTAACTATATCAAAAACAAATCATTTGGGGTTGGAGCACTGATCTAACTAAACCAGTTCAATCAAGAGGGTCACACCTGAAATCTGCAGCAGCACCTGGAACTAAGCCCAGATTTCCCAGGCCCCAGCTGAGTGTTTTTTAACCCCAGCTCTGTCCTTTTTATTTCCATTTGATCAAAACTGCAGCTGAGCAGCAGGAGAATAATCAGTGCCTAAATGCAGGTGATACAGAGCTTAGATATTCAATGAGTGAATGAATAGACAGGATTTTGTATGTGCTGACATGTGACACTTGATTACACATCTTTCTGTCTTACACCTACCAGACAGTGAAGAAAAGGGGAAAGAATTTTAAATAGTCCGTTTTATCTCTTCACATCTTAAGAATTAGAGGACATACCCTGGAGAGTTAATCAATCAACTTGAGTACTGAAATTCTGTGCTCTTTCTCATTTGCTAGAGATTTACAACAGTCAATGCAGTGTTGTATATTTAAATTTAATTAAATCTGAACAATTTCAAAATCAAGGGAATAAAAGTCTGTTGTATGTTTCATATTAAAAGAAGGAGCTAGAGGAACAATGAATCTGTAGGTTATTTTGCAACTTTTTTTTATGAAATCTGCACCTGAAATGTTGGAGAATTTGAGTTTTTAAAATATTTTTCTTTCATTTACTGCAGAATCTCGAAGTTACACTGAAGGCCTTAACCACTCGGTTGTGATGACTGATAGCACCATGGGCACCAATCCCGCTTTGCTGAGGACTGACATGCAGACAGCTCCTTTGTGTCAGCGGCCTTTTGTATCTGCGTGTATTTCCAGTAACCACCCCATCCCAACCGAAGAAAGGTGGGAAATTGCCAGGATTTTTTGTACTACCTAAAAGTTTGCTGCTTATAAAATCTATCCCTAGCTGTGTCATTAGGCCTGTATCCACACTGCAGAATGTCCATGTTACCACTTTCAGGTTTCAGCTTACATACTCTTTCAGGCCAACCAACTCAGATAAAGTCCCACCACATTTGAGCAAGAGATTTTGGGGATGGATGTGACTCAGTTTAGTGCCAGCACTCGACTAAGAACCCAAATTAACTTTGCAGTGAAGCTAAGTAATGACCTATTTTTCAGAAATGCTGAGCATATTTTTTATATATTACATACATGTATTGAAGGGGTGTGTATGACTTAGAATTTTTACAAGTAATTATAGAGGTTGTTTGTATGTCTAAGAATAAGTTTTACTTATCAGAATACATCATCATCATCAACAACCATGGGCTCAACGCCCGTTGGTGTCTGATGCCTCCCTCGCTATTTCCTTCCATCTTTCCCTGTCCAGTGCGGAGTGGCTTAGTTTCTGTAGGCTAGCTATGCACCAATCTACTATATCATCTACCCATTCTCTGTGGGGTCTGCCTCTCCTATTCAGACCATCCATTATGCCGAATACCAGGGTCTTAACTTTTCGCTCGTCGTTCATTCTGCAGATATGCCCGAATAGCTGTAACTTCCGTTGTATAACATTGTGTAGTAGGTTCTCTTTCGGCTACATCTTCCTATGTAATCCCTTGTTGGTGTCCGTCTGCATCCATCCTATTCTCAGGATCTTTCTATAACAACTCCTCTCGAATGCCAATATCCTTCTCTTCGAATCTTTCATTATCACCCATGTCTCACATCCGTACAACATGCTGCTAAATACACGTTTTCAAGACGCTCAGCTTCGTTCCTAAGCTAATCGCTTTACTTTTCCAGATCTTACCGTCGCCTTCAAACTCACTCTTGCTTTCACTATTCTAGTCGCTATTTCCTTCTTACAGTCTAGATCATACGTCGTATTGCTCCCCAGATACGTGAACTTCTCTACGTTCTCTAGTTCGATCCCATCTACATTGATCTTCCTTCCTATTTCCTTATCTCAGAATACATACAGAGATCTAAATCTTTTAAAATCAGCTGCTTCGCTCAATATCCATGCAAGTTCATACATACTTATCAGAGTGCTAACAGCTTCTCAATATTTTTACTAACAGGCATGTGGGGGAAATTCCATAACGTTTCATGTTCAAAACATATTGGTGCAGAAAAATGAAGACTTTACAGTGTGTATCATTTTAGCACATATTTCTAATGATAAAGATGTTTGAGAAATATATGGGGGGAGCAATTAAAAACCCGGGGTCAACCATTGGTTTCCCTTTCAACTGCCCAGTTGCCTCAGAAACCTCATTACTCATTCATTATTATTTGTTTTATAGTAGCATCTAGGACCCAAATCAAGGAGCATGGACTCCATGTGCTAAGCAGATTACAAGGACATACAAAAAGCTGATCCCTGTCCCATGAGCATAGAATTTATTTAAGTGTAAGATGAACAAGGACAGGTGGTGGATACAACCCAATAGCTGAGATCACAGCTCTTCAACTGCCTAGCCATCCCAAATAGGCCTTGCTGTTCCCAGACACTTAGGTGGAGAGCTACTGTTTTCTCCTGCCTTCCCCGCCTCTTCCCACCAGGGCCAGATTAAGGGGGGGCTAGCCGGGCAGCTGCCTGGGGCGCCAACCTATGGGGGGCGCCTGATGGCAGCTGTAAGGGGCGCCGTGCGCCCGGCCGCGTGGCGCCCCTTAGAGCTGCAATCAGGTGCTGCGCGCCCGATTGCAGCTGTGAGGTGCGCCAGGGGGTGGGGCCGCACATGTGCCGTGCGCCCGGGGGCGGAGCCGCGCATGCATCACGCGCCCACTGCCCAGGGCGCAGGAATGGCTCGAGCCGGCCCTGCTCACCACACACTGTTGGATTGTTATTGAGCTCTGAGCTCACCTCTCACTATTCTGAGTGTCTGATTACCATCTCTGTTCATAGATAATTGCCATCTTTTTCCACAGTAGTTTTCAGAACTGCCCTTCTATTAAGCTGATGTTACCCAGCTGAAGTGTCAAGTTGTTAATAATCATCCTGATGAGGTGCTATTGATTCCACTTTCTGTTTCTTTTCCTCTCTTCTGGTTTTGCTTAAAACCAGGGCTTGAAGCATGTTTCCAGCCTGAGAAATTGTGAATCATAGTAACCAATCCCAATAAAATATCTTAGGATTGCTGTCTGTAAAGATGCAACTTGTCATTATAAATACCCATGAATTGCAAATAGAAAGTTAAGAGCTCAGCGTCAAGTACTGCCAACGCTGGTGACAGCACAAAATCAAATTGTAAATCTCTCATTTGGAAGTTTACCTCAAGACTGTGTGTTCCTTTCTTTCTAATATCTTCAAAATCCCTTTAGCTTTTCAATTTTTAAAAATGTTGACTGATGTCTTCATTTCTTTATTTCCACTGTGTTATTGATCTGTTTCTGTGGCATGCACAGATCTCCTGGCATCTGTTTCCACAGCGCCCTTTCAGCTAAATCCCTTCTCTGTATTTTTAAGTTCTTAGCTCAGTTTTTCCCCGCTTCATTTATACAGTGCAGGCTTGTTCTCTCTTTCCAACCCAGCCCTACCCCAACCTCTATCCGAAGTATTTGCTAATATATTTTTAAGGCATAGCTTCAGTGCAGAGGACTTTCAGAAGTATGTGTAGTGGGAAGGTATAATTTTTCCTCACTTTTTCAAACTCTTCTCATGGAGAGATGTTGTGTTCAGGAGTGGAGGAGATGTTTCTGCACATTGATATATAGAAATGGAACAGTCCTGTCTTTAATGTTCCAACATCTAGATTTGTGAGCGAAGCAAAACCTTGAGAAAAGTGTCTCTGGTGTGGCATGCTATCTTCTATGTTTTGTACTGTTCTCTTTGTGTTTCGTATATGCACCTGAATTTCCCAGTTGACTTTATGACCCTCTTCTTTACTATGAACATTGTTATAGTTAAAAACAGTACTGGGAGAGTCAAGGAGCTTGGATACTATTGCTATCTCTGTCACTAACCTACTGTTTGATCACGGGCCAGTCTCTGAACCATTGGTGCCTCAGTTCCCTACCTGTCAAACGAGCATGATGATGTCTAGCATATGTGGCCGGGAGGCTCAGTTAATTAAAGTGTCTTGGGATGTGAAAAGTGCTATAGAAATGTCAGGTTTTATTGTCTCGGTTAGGAGTATTATGTATTGCTATTAAAGATTATTGCTAAAACTTGGAATAAAGGCATTGTGCAATGAAATGTTTTGAAAGCATATGGGAATGATTTTGACATTTTCTTTTGAACAGCCCTTCTGCGACTGAATGCCATTGGCTAGAAAGCAATGCTAATGCCACCCCTTCACCCCAGCTGGGAAAAAGCAGGCCTACAGGAAATTACCTTGTGCCCTCAGAATTTTCAAGCCCCATTCAGGATGGCTCGCTCTTGTCCCATTTCCAGTCCCCAGGACTGCAGGTCATCTCTTTGAACAGCCGAGAGGATTCATCCTTAGACCAGCAACAAGAACTTGTTGCTCATCCCAATGCCCGGGCCTACCTGAACTATG
This sequence comes from Rafetus swinhoei, assembly GCA_019425775.1. Classification (NCBI taxonomy): domain Eukaryota; kingdom Metazoa; phylum Chordata; order Testudines; family Trionychidae; genus Rafetus; species Rafetus swinhoei. The sequence continues at coordinate 159,678,707 of CM033424.1, forward strand.
GTGGAGCCAGCGTAGGCGGGAGCCCACCACGGGCAGAAAAACAAGCTGTTTTCATGGCTAACGCTAGCAGCTCTCCCAAAGCTATGAGCTCACCACTGGCAAATACAGCGGACAATGGCTTCTTGGCTCACAACTTGCTTACAGTGGAATCTGGACACAAAAGCCTGAGCAGCACAATTCAACAACACCATGGGATGAACTTGCACCCACAGCCACCTCTTCCAGAGAAGAAGAGGACTTCTGAGGGAGACCGTTCTTTTGGCTCCATCTCTCCTTCTTCGAGTGGCTTCTCCAGCCCTCATAGTGGGAGCACGATCAGCATCCCATTCCCAAATGTCCTGCCTGATTTTTCAAAAGTTGTAAGCACTTCTCCTTTGCTGGGTAAGTTTTATATCGGGACATAGTCATGGTTAAACTGACACTTTATATGAGCGTGTGAGTAGGGTGGGATGTGAGATACTTTATACAACAGTTAATGTTGAATAGCAAATGAAGCAAATGTTTGTGGTAATAGGAGACACTTGACTAATGTTAGATGTATTGTTTTTTGAAGACTAAACTCCAAAGTGCTTTCTCTCAGTCTTTTTGGATGTGTCAGTCAAATGCATCTCTCTGCTGCCAGCCCACAAGTAATTGGTGACTGCGCCAATTTCTCTTAAGAGCTGGCTTTGTCCTGCTTCCTTGCGAGGCTCATGGCAAGAATATTTTGAATGTGGCTGTTTGTTGTCCATTCTTTGTGTTCATATTTAGCCAGACCTTACTGGGGAGTCAGATATTTACTGAGTTTTCATATTTTATAGCTTGTGAGAAATGGAATTTTAATAGCACTCACACTAATCAAAGTATCACGTGATGTGTGTTTTATTTCTCAGAGCGGCTTCAGAATTCCCCTAGACTACCATTTAATTGTGAGGTTCCTGTCCCCCTCTTCCTCCATTTCCTGTGGTTGAGTTCTGAATTCCTAAATTAATCAGCACCTCACTGTCTGAGGTGAGAGGTAGCAGCTGGAAATGCCCCTTGCGATTATGGTGTTGATTGATTTTATTTAAATTTTCTTTTACCTTTCTTTAACAGAAAATCCAACTGATAAGCACGTGACCGTGAAATTTGTCCAAGATACGTCCAAGTTTTGGTACAAGCCAGATATTTCAAGAGAACAAGGTATACCAAATATATGTGCTGCCGGTCAGAGCCATCCCATCCTTAAAACGGTTTGGGGCAGCCACTTCAGTCCCTGCGCTTTGGGGGAGAGGGTCCCATGGCAACTGCCTCAACCATCCAATGAACAGGTTCCAGGGTATTACGTGGTAGCCTGTTGCGGGGCATTCCATTAATCAACATTCAGTTAATCTGAATCCTGCTTAATGGAATATGACATCTCTAGACTATGACTGTTCCAAATTAGGACTGCATGTCCCATAGCAAAGATGAGGCTGTTGGAAGCAGACATGATTTTTATAGTTTTCTCTGATTGGATGGCCTTTAACATCCCATTGAATCATAACCAACATAGCCTTCAGCTACTGGCAAATAATGTATTTGCTGGATCCGGTCTAGTGAAGTAGTTCTCAAACTTTTTGGTCCACAGCCCACCCTGCTCAATGCAAACCTTTCCATGGACCACCAGCCAACAACCCATGATGACAAAATGGATGCAGGAGCAGGATGAGGATGGGGGATCTGGTTGGGCAATAGGGTGCAGGAGTGGGCTGAGGGTGGAGTATCTGGCTGGGAGGTTGGGTACAGAAATAAGCTTAGGGTGGGAGGGATCTGGCCAGGTAATAGGGTGCAGGAGTGGGCTGAGGGTGCGGTGTCTGGCTAGGATTCTGGCCAATGGGAACAGCAGGGAAAGCCTCCAGGCGAGTTGTTTCCTATGCAGCCATTTCCCCAGCTGGGAGGAGGGGGAATGGCAATGTACAGAGCCACTTCCTCCCTTCCCCGCAAGCTAGATCTGGCTTGGTACTCTCCCTCTCCCTGCAGTGGGAAGCCGACCTCATTGGGCAAAGAGGTGCAGGGCTGGAGCTGTTATGGAGGGTGCCAGCCCAGAGCCTATGGATCACCTGCAAGACAGTGATGGACCACTAGTGGTCTGTGGACCATACTTTGAGAACCATTGTTGGTTTAGTCATGCATACTTCTCAGGTCATGTCTACACTACACCCGGAAGGTTGGCTTAAGGTACACAACTCCAGCTAAGGAAAATTCATAGCTACAGTCAGCTTACCTTAAGCCAAGCTTGGCACAGTCTTCACAGAGGGAGGCCAATGGGAAACAAATGGTCCCATTGGCTTCTCTTACTCCTCTCAACTACAAGGAGTACCGGCATCGGCTGGAGCTGCCCTCAGTATTTGATGTATGGCTCTTAACTAGACATGCTAAATCAAACACCAGAAGAGTGATCTCCAGCGCGGCAAGTGAAGACATGCCCTCAGAGTGTGAGGTTGCCTGTGGCTTCTTAGGGTGTGTCTACACTACATGGCTCAATCAATGGAGCCATGTAGATTAGCTCTGTAGACATAGCAAAATGAAGCGGCGATTTAAATAATCGCTGCTTCATTTACATCCAAATGGCTGCCGCGCTGTGCCGATCAGCTGTTTGTTGGCACAGCGCGGTAGTCTGGACGCTCGGCGGTCGACATCAAAAGCCTTTGTCGACCGCCCGTTATGCCTCGTGGGATGAGGTTTACCGGGCGGTCGACAAAGGCTTTTGATGTCGACCGCCAGCGCCCAGACTACCGCACTGTGCTGACAAACAGCTGATCGGGCACAGCGCAGCTATTTTGATAAATGAAGCGCGATTATTTAAAACGCCGCTTCATTTTGCTATGTCTACAAAGCTCATCTACATGGCTCCGTCGACGGAGCCATGTAGTGTAGACACACCCTTACAGTGCAGGTTAAAGGACAAGCATAGTGAAAAGAAGGTAGTAAAAAATCCAAAGATTCACTAGTCCAGGACTCATTAGTGAGTTAAATGTTCAAAGGATGACTTTTGACTTGTTGAGCTCAAAGAGGAAAGGAAGAAAATTAACAGGCTGCTACTTGTACAATTTTAAAACTATGCTTCCCAACAGTTTACTATTCACTTTTGTCCAACCAATATCATTTCTCTTCCCTCTTTTAAAAATACTAACATAATGGGAAGTGTGAGTGATTTTTTTTCCCTTTGCCTGAGGGAGGAATCCTATTACAAATGGAAACTGATCTAGTTCATACTTAGAAAGATTAAGGCAAACACTCTCTTCAATTGCACAGCTTTACATATTCACCACATTAGCCTCAACACATATAAATGCAGTAATCTATTATCGCTCTTTGGGTTTGCATCTTTTATAGATGAGCAGTCCAAAATTCACATGAACCTGTAAAGCACTGCATTTGCTTATTCAGACAGCAGTCTGATTATTTATATTTGCCATTTCCTGATTTGCCAAGCAGTTATCTAGTTGCACTGGTGACTTCTTGCACATTTGCAATTTATGGGGTTTAACCTTTGTTCCAACCCTGGGAAATGTTATTTTCACAAAAGGCAGAAGGACCTTAACATACAAGACATGATACACATGTAAAGACTCCAGTATCAGAATCAGGCACTCCCTGAGTTTTCTTTGCAACATTGCCAAAAATTAGGCAGGCAGGGGGTTATTTAAAACTTAAATAAAGGGTAAAAAGAAACACAGGCTGAAAAATAGAATCCTGCAAAGGTATTAGGTGAAATCACATCATTCTGTACCCTGTTATATGACCCTGGACCTTGCTACAAAGAAAAGTTAAGCCCTTGGCTTCCTGACTCTGGGCTATGTAGTACTTTGAGTCAAGGCCATGTAGCAACCTCTCTGGAAGCCAATCCTGCTATATATAGTCCATCTCATAGTCCCCAGGCAGAGATCACAGAACAAAAAGTATTCCAATTCTCAGAATCTCAAAAAGCACTACCTACACATCTCCCTCTGCTTACAATGAGAGGGGAGGGAAAGAATACCTTTAGTATTCCTTGTAATGGCTAGTATTGTATGCCAGCGGTTCCCAACGGCCGGTCCGTGGCCCACTGCCAAGCTACGGTGACTTTGGGGGCCCGGGCTAGGGTACACTGCTCCCGCCATGGCTGTTAGGAGAGGCATGACCTGCCCTGCCTCTCAACCAACCAGCAGCAGGTAGACACGGAAGAGCGCTTTGCTGTGCAGCGGGAAGGCTGAGTGGAGCCCAGCACAGCAGCCATAGAGCAGCCTCAACCTGGGCAGCAGCGCTCAGTTGGTGGCTTGGAGGCAGTATAGGGCTAAGTGAAGGGGGCAGGGCTGGCACTGAGAGTGAAGCTAATCCTGGGGGGCTGTGGGCATGGGGCTCATACTAGGGAGCTCCTAGGGGAGGTAGTGGAAGGGTGGGAGGCTCTAGGAGTTAGGGCTGGCACTTGGGGTCTCTGATGGCTGAGACTTTTGGCTGACTGGTAACATTTTGTTTGCATATTTGCATATTTATTATTTGCATAATGAATACACAAATGCAAATAAAATGTTGGCCAGTTCGCCAAAAGTTTGTGAATAGGTTTGCCATTCCCCGCTATAAAAAAGGTTGGGAACCACTGCTGTATGCCACTGGGCTATCTTGTTAAAGCATGATGAAAATTTTGTGCCAGTTATTAGGGCTGTGGAGAAGAGCTTTGTGTAGTCTCACTGTTGGGGGCTATACTTCCAGTTACATTTCTTTTTAAACAAGTAAACAAAATATCTTCAGGAATCAATTTTCCTCTTTGCCTAAACGCAAATGCATGCTGGGACAGAGTACTAGAGAAGAAAAGTGCTGGCTCTTTCGATTGCAGGGAATTGTGTTCATGTGTTTGCATGTTCAGGCAAGGGTAGCATTTGCCAGAGTGCCACTGTTTCCTGAACTGTCTCTGAACTGGTCTCTCAAAGGCAGAAAGGGAAGATAGTTCTGTCTCTTAAAGGATGTTTTCTTGTAAATCATTCACCATTTTTACAAATAGTAATAACATAGCAAAATGGACCTGAACCAAAACCATAGAAAGTCTTGAATCATTGTTGCCAGCTTGAGGTTGTGATGGGTGTTGTAACCCACCTCTGAACTTCCCTGAAGTTCCTTATTCTACCCCTTCTTCCCTCCAAAAAAGAAATCTGAGGTTTTCACTCTGCCTAGTCTCTACTACATAAAATGTGCCTGCCTCATGGGGATATTATGGGGATTAACTAATTAATGTCTCTAGCTTTGAACATGTAAAACATTTATGGGCAAGATTGTGAATCCTGTAGGCTAGACATGTAGTAAGGTACTATTCACTAGGGTATATCTACATTACGGGACAAGGTCACATTAAGATACACAACTACAACTATGTTAAAGTACGTTAGTTTGACTTTTGGCGCTGTCCACACTGCAGGAAGTCAAAGGGAGAACTCTCTCTCTTTTACTTCCCTATCTCCTCGTGGAAGCAGGACTACCAGCATTGACCAGAGTGCCCCTCTCAGTTTGAATTATCTGTCTTAACTAGACCTGCTAATTCAACCCTGGAAGATCGACAACAGCAACTTCGATCATTCTCTGTAGTAGCTGTACCTTATGAGCAAAGGGTTCACAATCTTGTGCTGTCTGAGCATTGTGTAGACCCCAGAATCATATCCAGGGTTAGGATCCAAGGTTTGGATTCTGTTCCAGGGCAGTAGGGTAGGAGACAAAAGAACCCAGCATTCTTTACTAGTGCTTTAAAGAGGATTTGAAAAAGTGTCTTTGTGTTTATTAGTTGGACTAAAACACTTTTTTTCAATCTCTCTCTGAATTCTTCACAGCCATTGCCGTTCTCAAGGACCAGGAACCAGGGTCATTCATTGTCCGAGACAGCCACTCGTTCAGGGGAGCTTATGGGCTGGCTATGAAAGTTGCTACACCACCTCCTTCAGTGCTGCAGTTAAACAAGAAAGGTATTATATGACTCTCATCTGCAGTTTAAGTCACACAAAATAGGCAAGGCATAACTACTATATCGAATTAAGAGAAATCCTCCCTTCTCCATAATTAAAATGTCAAGAGATGCAATTCAGAGTCGATCAAATTGCAAGTCTCAATTTAGATTCTTTGTAATGTGAATAACAATCTCTCCCGGGTTGAATTGTGGAACATATTTATGTTGTGCTTGTTCGTTTCATACACAGTTGGTAATTATATACACAGCTTGGATGTGCATGAACTGTACACTGTTGTCAGGAATCCAGCACCAACCCACTATTTGAGCCTCCTCAGTTATTAGAGGTCTGTTTTTGAACTGAGGCTCAGTGTGATGCCAAATACCACCATGCACATCTTTTGCCTTAGTGGAAGATGAAACTTTTCTGGCCCACGAATTTGTTTTGAGACAACAGTACATCAGAAATAAATCTGAGAAAAATTAGCGTAACTAAACAAAAAACTGTGTGGCAATGTTATATTATGCTCTAGCATATAACTTATAACTTTCAGGCCTGAAGGGGAAAATAAAGAGAGCATATGGAACGCATTAGGCAGCATATGGAAACTCAGGAGGCAGTGTCTAAGAAGTGTTCTTGGCTCTAATTTTGCCTACTGACCTGGCCGCAACTTTTCTCTTTCAGAACCCTTTGTATATATTGGGAAATGTTGTCCAATGAGGTAACAAAACTGCAGAAACTAGCATTGCCTGAAAAACAGTAGCAGTTAATGTCTGTTCCGAGCATTTCTGTCCTTTGTTCCTTTTTCCAATTATTTCAAGTGCGCTGTTGGTCAGGCGCTTGGATTTCATTATTCCAGATTTAAAAGTCACATAGGAACATAGGCGTTGCCACACTGGATCAGACCGGTATACTCTAAGAATGCTAAATTGCGGTTAATTGACTAGTCGAATAGTCGATGGAATTTCCACCTTTTTTTTTTGTTATTTCCATCAACTACTCAACTAGTCAATTCCACATTCCTCCTTTGAAATGTACAATTGTCCTCAAGGGGGCTCTTGTACATTTCAAAGGAGGAATACGGAACTGCGCACAGCCCGGGGCCAGTGGGAAGTCCCGCTGACTCCAGGCTGTATGCGGGCGTGCCAGCTTTGAAATGTACAAGAGTCCCCAGTGCGGGCTCTTGTGCATTTCAAAGCCACAGCACCCTCACTGAGCCCAGGGTAGCAATAATGAGAAATGTTAAAAAGCCTGCTGTGGATCAAGCCTATGTGTCTATCCCCTTCTCTTATAGAAACAGGGAGACAGTCAGCAATGTGGGCACAGTTCTGTACCACTAGCTCTAAGTTTCCTGGAAAGCAGAAATTTGTGTCTCTACCACCACCTTTTCTTTTGTTATTGCGGCATCCATCCACACTTTCTCCTGAAAGCTGTTCTTCAAGGGCCAACTTTGCAAAGTTTGACTTCTGTAGCTGTTTCATTTATTCCTGCTTGAGCATTGTCAATGGAATGTGGTTGACAGTTATCATGTGACTGCTGGTCTGTGACTAATAAGATCAGAGACAAGGGGAGTACTTGTAATTCTTTTGTTGATATTGGAATCCATATTTCCAATGAGCTATTTTGCCCCATTGCCATAGAGTAACCCTTTCATTGGCAATGTGGAGCGCCAAATGTATATGTCCACTGCCCTCAGCCTCAAGCTTTGAAAGATCAGGAATCAGATCCCATTAATCAGGTTTAAAATTAATGAGATTTTTTAAGAGTGATTCTTGGGTGTTTTTGATTTGCTTCCTGGATTTTGAGTCTTTAGGCTACACTCAAGTTACAGTTTCAGGCTTTTCAGTGCAACATTTTTTCAAAATGAAAGCTGAGATTCTCATCTCATCATGTCTCCAGGCCATGAAGTGTTAATTAAAATGTCAAATCTTGTGAGATTCATGATGAAATCATGCAACTTGTCAACACTGTTACCTAAATCTTTTACTTGAATTGTTTAATCGGAACATAGGCCTGCCCTACTGCTAGTTTTATATTTGTGGTAATGGTGTGTATTTTATTGTTTTGTTTCCCTCATTTTAACCTGGTCACCGGCTCTTCACATTAGTGAACACATCACAATTTCTGACCTTGTTACTTCCATATTTCTTCTTCATAGCTCCCATTGATGTTTTTGTCTTGACTTGATTTCCAGCTTTCCCCCCCTCCTCCATTTCTTCCCTTACTCTCGGAGAAAGAGAAACAAGCTGTTTTCTTTGCCTTACCAGTTCCTATGAAACACAGACACGTACCCTGGAGATTTTAGACCCTCTTACCCATCTAGGTGTCAACCAGAGGCAGAATTGTTGCATGCTAGAAGTGATTATCTGTAGATATACAGATATACTGTGTGCTATACAGTGCATGTTTCATTGCAGATGATGACACAGCGTTAAAATAGCTAGTGCACTATCTGAATTCTATGTACAAATCATTCACTTGTTTTAAGGAAGGCACCTATCCTAAACACCTTCTAATTTGTGACTGCCATCTCTTATTCATTAGATTACTTCATGTGTTTTTTTTATTCTTTTTTCCTCAGTTGGGGATTTGTCAAATGAGCTTGTCAGGCATTTTCTGATTGAATGCACCCATAAGGGAGTGCGGTTGAAAGGATGCCCAAACGAGCCCTATTTTGGTAAGTGCTGTACATCAACAGTACATGAAAAAATGAGGCTATTTTGCATGCACCCAGGGTACTTCACAGCTTTGGTAAGGTGGTTTCTGCCGGAATCTCTTGTAATATTGTCATGGTATTGGCCTTTTAATCTACATGACCACATAGAAAAAAAAACACATTGTAGCAGAGGATATTTCCTAGAGCATTGAAATGTGAAGGAAGCACATCACTTCTCTTGGATTGTCCTTCCATGGAAGGAATAGATGTACTAATTGCAGGTTCTGTTTGAAATAAAGATGACTGCAAAAGGGGGGGGAGGGGGATTGAATTGTGTCATTGTTTGTGGCAAGAGAGATTGCATACCAGAGGTTTTAGTTCAGTCCTATTTCTAACTTGTTGAGGCACGTAGCCTAGATACTTGTGTGGCCCACAGAGTGTGTGTGTGCTGGCTGCTGGCTAAGTGTATGAGAGGCTGAGCCCTCACCAGTCTAAAGGTTCATTCAGACCACAGCAGCCGCCAGTCGCTCCATCCGACTCCTGAGCCCTGTTCCGTGTCCCTTGCGCTGCAGAGATGGGATATGTGGGGAGAGGGGAGGAGGACACTAAGACATCAGTGCACATCTCCCCACCCTGCTCTGCACAGAAAGCAGTAAGGTCCTGGGAGCCTCTGGCCAGGGGCTCCAAGGCAGAAGGCAGGAGCAACACAACTGCAAAGCAATGGAGAAAGGGGCACCTGACCATATATCGACGAATGTGCCTGAGTTGGCTAGTCAAGTGTGCAGCACTTGCTTGACAGTTGTGCTTGTTTCATAGCTTAGAGGGAAATTGCTTGGATCCTGAGTCGCTTTAAGCATTTTTGAAAAATTTAATTTAAATGACTTTCCCATTATCACTCAGGCAGTCTGTACTAGGGCAAAGAATTGAATCCAGATATCCAATCTTCAGCTAAAGACCTAGCCACTGGACTATTCTCCTTCTATAGCACTCCTCTTATTTCCTAAATGGCGTGGCAGTTTGTGTTCTGTTTTGCATAGATAGTGTTGTAGCATCATTACTTTCAGTATTTCTCCTGTCAAAATCTACACTGATGAAGGAACATCACTATTCAGGCGGGTATCTATGCACAGTCTGGCACCTATTCATCAGTACTAATGCACCCTGGTATACTTGACTATAAATGTTGACAGACACATCTCTTCTGCCCAGCAACCAACCTAATTAGCCAAGTCAGGTACCAGATTGATGATCTGGATCCTGAATGGAAAAACCTTTGCCTGAGCTCTGGAGCTGTGATAGGGATATCCTCAAACAGCACAAGGGGGGATCCTCATGCCCAGCTCCAAGTTCACCCGTGACACCACCTTCCTTCCGCATCCAGCCATTCCCTGCCCTCAAGCTGCTACACGGGACTCCTCCATGGCCATAGAGGACTCATTAAGACCTAGATCTCTGAATTGTTGGGCACCACCAACTCTCAGTGGCAATAACAGAAAAGGAAGGTGCTCAGCAATTGTGAGATGGGGCCTGAGCAGCAGTTGGTGATGCTCTATAGAATTTTTTTTAAAAATTCAGTAATTTTCTCCAGAAGTATAAGTTATGGTTACATTCATATTTTTTAGGGTCTGAAATTAAAGTAAACTTGTATTTGCACTAATAGACTGACCAATCACACCTCAAAATATAGTGTAAAATGCACATTGACAATCGGTGCCACTATGATCTACTAATTTTAATGGGAACAGAGAGTCCAGATCCCTTAATTAGACTTGAAATTCTCAGCTTTGCTATATAGTTACAGCAAATGATGTCACGAGGCACTAAGTAGAAGGAGGCATGTGCATGTATTAATATTCATTTATTATCATTGTCATCTTTCTACCTAAAGTAAAAACGTATTTAATAAGATGAGGGGGTGGTGATGGGGACCGCAGTTAATGAAAAAGGAGTTGGACACAAAAAATGATGAGAAAATAGATCTTTTAAAAATTACCAAAAAGATAGTTAAAAGCAAGGGGGAAATGTTTGTAAGGGTTTTCTTTAGCGTGTAAAATACTGAAAAGCAAACATACCGCATAAGCATTCTTTTTGTGCACAAAAAGTTATCTTGCATGTCTTGTTGTTTTTCAAACCGCAGGGAGTTTGACAGCTTTGGTGTATCAACATTCCATTACTCCTCTGGCATTACCCTGCAAACTACTCATCCCAGACAGAGGTATGCTAGTAGAAATACAAAATAAGAGTGATATGCAGCCAGGGCTCTACTTCAATATTACTATATCTGAAGGCTAGTGAACATGTCAGTATAAATATCTGAACAAGAATGCGTAGGAAATAATATTTCATTGTTGCCAAAGAGCTTTTATCCAAGCTGCAGTTCAGAACAGTTTAGTACGGTGAAAATTCATGGTGATTAGCAGTGCAATCCAATATTTTAAAAAATATTTATTTTGCTGATTTGCCATTATACTCAGTTATAGTTAGATTCAACCAATCACCCAAGTATAGGTGGCAAGAGTCCTCTAATGGGGGGGAAAGTAAGATAAAGAAAAGCAGATACCTTTAGGGTGTAGTTGAGGGAAAGAAACAGCAGTTTATGCAGGTCTAAATATTGCAACAAAAAAATAAATATTGAAGCGCACATGGATTACAGGACTGTAATTGTGTTCTGGGTTGTGGTGACTCCATAAACTGCTCTAGCACATCAACAAAAAAGCTCCTGTGTATTTTTGGCCTACAGTTGAGTTATCTGTTTATTCACCCCTATATAGGAAACACCAGATGTATTACTGAAATGTTAAACATTCTTGCGGTTTTCCATTGAACTCCTAAACTTTTCTACTCCTAAAGACTATATGTCTGTACTCTAGCATAGCAATGGAATTACGTAAATCCATAAAATATCTTAAAGCCATTTTAGCATAATAACATCGCATGGAAGAATGTGAATCAGAGCTCTGCCTTTAGATAGACAGAAAAATCACCGGGATGGGTGTGCTTCTGCCACCCTTTCCTTATCACATGAAGCTGGAAGTTCCTTTGGTACTCGGAGTTCAGGATTGAAACGTTTGCTTGTTGCCCTGGACGAACCTACTGCCATGAAATGAACGGATCTAGTCTGGAACCTGATACAGTCAAACCTTTTAATGTGGAGATGACATTAAAACATGAACTGTCTGTGGTTTCTCGTTCTGGTCATGATTCATGCAGTACTTAAACATGTACTTAACTGTAAGTTTGTAAATAGTTCCAGAGTAAGCAGTGAATCAGGAATCTTGATCCTACTGAAAGAGAAACCATGCCATACCCAAATATAGCCTTAAATATAAGTTCTATACAAACACAAACTTCTACAAAACTGAAAAGTCAAAATGTGTCTGAGATTTAAAAAAAAAAAATCTAGTGGAAAGATCCTAAAACAAACCTTCCATTGCTATATTTACAGCCTACCCATTATACCATTTGGCTGTGCATGAATACAGGTTGAAACTCTCTATCAGTACTCTGGTCTGTGATCCAGCATGATTTTAGCTGGATGTCCACTTATCATGGCTATGGCCAAGTTTCCCGTGGTCCCATAAAGTTTGTTTACAGCCACCATTCCTGGATCTGTATTCTATGCTGTTATTTAGCTCTAATTTACCTCTAAATGTCTTTTAAGAGCCCATTAAGCAGTAGAAGTGTTAGTAATGCTGCTAGACAATATTGACTTCCCGTGGTTCGGCAAATTCTCTGGTTCGGCACCGGTCAGATTCCCAAGGGTGCCAGACTAGAGAGATTCAACCTGTACTTCAAAAGCTGATGGAAGAAAAATATTAAATTGATTAGATCAATTTCACTGATCAAATTGCAGTGTGTTCTGCTAAAATGATCAGTGTGCATTATGGTTCTTTAAATTAATTTTAAAATTATAAGGCTTTTTTAACATGAGGAAACATTAATTAAGAAAGAATTTTGACATGTCTCTGTGGTTAGCATGAAACCACAGGCTTGTAAGTGCTCTGCTACTAGCACTCCAAAAAATTGTGCAGCAGAGTAATCACATGTCATGGATGGTATTAGTGCATTGCAGGATTGTTTCATGTTTCTGGCGAAGAGTCATCCAGTATATGAGGTTATAATGCCAAGAAATTGACTCCTAGTTGACCTAGATTGACCTCTCAATCCAGCTCACAATAAAAATGTGTGTGGCGGTTTATGTTTGCAGATCCCTTGGAGGAGATAGCAGAAACAGCTCCACAGACTGCTGCAAACTCAGCAGCAGAGCTCCTAAAGCAGGGTGCAGGTTAGTACATTTCTCTAACATTTGAAGAAATTACAGCTGCTACCAAATGTATTTACAAACAGGAAAAAAAACAACAATAGGAGGCGGAGGGTGCAAAAAGGAATTGGGTACATTAAAATGCCATTGAAAAGCGCGTAATGTGCTAAATCTGTGTGTGTGTGTGAGAGTGCAGTGTTGCCCTCTAGAGCCTGGCCCATAGAATGATGTGCAATTACGGTCTAAGTGGCGGAGACCTGTTTTGAAGAACTAGGTTTCTAGTTTTGTGGGGTGTGCGTGACTGTCTGCAGCACATAGATTTGTAAAATTAGTAAGCACACTTAAAAATGCTTGTCCTCCTTCGGAGACTATATGGTGCAGGGAAATCAGATATCTGATTCCTTGGTCATCCTGTGTTATTGCTAAGGACCCTTGTTCTTTGCTGTGATGCAGCAGCTTCTTGCTACTGTAACAAAATTAAACCATCTCTGAGGGCTTGTTTGCACTGCCACTTCACTGCATTGTAACTTTCTTGCTCAGAGATTGTGGAAAAACACACCCCGCCCCGAGCACAGCAAGTTACAGTGCTGTAAAGCATAAGTGTAAACAGGCTCCCAGCACTGTTAGCTACTCTCCTCATGGAGGTGGTTTACCTACAGCAAAGGAGTGACTCACTACACGGCCCACCCTCTTTGTCTCAAGTGCAGTGGTTATGCCCTGGGCAAAAGAACCAGATAACTCCTATGTCTCAGTGATCCCTGGCTGCTAGAATGGCCTTCAGGCTGCTCTGAAATGTACCTGAGGATCAGTGTGGTCTGCATCAGATAAAGAAGCCACAGACCAAAAGATCTTGGCCAAATCTTTTTTAGCCTTCAGCTGTCAGAGTACTGTAGATGCATGATAGAGCATTCGTAGTGCTATTCCAAGCAGCCATAGAGTGAGAGTGTCCTCCTGTGATTATGCAGCTGTTTTGTTTTTACTTTTAAAAGTGCAGTGGCACTTTAAATGATGTAATTGAGCAGGAATGTGTGGCTGAGGGGATGCTCAGTCTCTGCTAGGTTATGCTGCAAGCAAGCACATATTGGCATTTGTTTGCCAGTAACACTGCAGCGGGTGTGGTGGCCACTCGACTTAGAGCCAAGGAAGAGGAATTCAGGAGGAAAAGTGCTATAAATAAACTCAGCGCAATAGGCACACATTTCCTCTTGGGATTTAGCTGGGTTCTCATCCAAGACATGTAACCTTCTTCAGGAAAAAGAGAAATTATAGCTTGTTTCCTTTTATTCATCTGGGGAGTAGTAAGGCAGCTCTATATGGGGAATGAAAAATCAAAGATCATGTGACTGAATGGAAATGTAATAACCATATTGGTCTATCTAATTTTGAAACAGAAGCTTAGGGTTGAATAGGGAAGTTGTAAGAGACATGATATGTTTGCCCTACCACTTGGAGTGACTTGTGCCGGAGTTGGTAGCCTGTGACAAATCACATTGCATTTGTTTAGTTAAAACATTGTTCTCTCCTCTCACACAAATATTCTCGATATGGAGTTCAGCATTAAAAACCCCAGATTCAGATTCAGTTCTTGTCCAAACAACTGTTGTTTAACCAACTATGGTCTGATTAAAGCAGAGGTGAGCCCCAGCTGCTGCCCTAACCCCAAACAAACAAAAATATGTGCTTTTAAGTTAACCATTTCAACAGCTAAATGTGCTTCCTCCTGTTATCCCAGCACAGGAAAGAGCCAAATCTTTTGCTCACCAGATAGTTGTGAGGCTTCCATCATGTGCCTTCTGTACCTCATTATCCCCACTGGAGGGCAGGCAATGTAGCAAGGCAGATATAAGAAGAGAAAATCCCCAAAAGTCGTCAGAGTCTGGAATGTACAGAAACCATCCCTGGCTTTCTCTGTGGTCAGCTGCTTACTCCATTAGTTTCCCATCATAGCCAACAAAGGTAACACTGCCTCGCACTCTCTGTTTGCCCAATCCAGTTGTCTTTTTTCTTCCAATATGTATTAAGACCATTATGAGAATGTCCATTCCAAATGGCACTGAATGACCAAAGCAGGAGTAGCATAATCATAGAATCATAGAGCTGGAAGAGACCTCAGAAGGTCATCAAGTCCATGCCCCATGCCCTAGGCAGGACCAGTCCCAACTAAATCAACCCAGCCAGGGCTTTGTCAAGCCGAGACTTAAAAATCTCTAGGGATGGAGACTCCACTACTTCCCTAGGTAACCCATTCCAGTGCTTCACCACTCTCCTAGTGAAATAGTTTTTCCTAATATTCAACCTGGACCTCTCCCACCACAACTTGAGACCATTGCTCCTTGTTCTGCCATCCGTTACTACTGAGAACAGCCTTTCTCCAGCCTCTTTGGAACCTCCCTTCAGGAAGTTGAAGGCTGCTATCAAATCCCCCCTCACTCTTTGCTTCTGCAGACTAAACAGACCCAACTCCCTCAGCCTCTCCTCGTAGGTCACAGGCTCCAGCCCCCTAATCATTTTCATGGCCCTCCGCTGGACCCTCTTCAATGCGTCCACATCCTTTTTGTAGTGGGGGGGAGGGGCCAGAACTGGACACAATACTCCAGATGTGGCCTCTCAAGAGCCGAATAAAAGGGAATAATCACATCTCTGGATCTGCTGGCAGTGTTCCTCCTAATGCAACCTAATATGCCATTAGCCTTCTTGGCTACAAGGGCACACCATTGACTCATATCCAGCTTCTCATCCACTAATCCCCAGGTCCTTTTCTGCAGAACTAGTACTTAGCTGGTTGGTCCCCAGCCTGTAACAATGCTTGGGATTCTTCCGTCCCAAGTGCAGTACTCTGCACTTGTCCTCGTTGAACCTCATCAGATTTCTTGTGGCCCAATCCTCCAATTTGTCTGAGTCACTCTGGACCCTATCTCTGCTGTCGAGTGTATCTACCTCTCCCAAAGCTTAGTGTCATCTGCAAACTTGCTGAGAGTGCAATCCATCCCCTCATGCAGGTCATTAATAAAGATATTGAACAAAACCAGTCCTAGAACCGAACCTTGGGGCACTCCACTAGAAACCGACCGCCATCCTGACATCGAGCCATTGATCACTACCCGCTGGGCCCGACCTTCTAGCCAGCTTTCTATCCATCTTACCGTTCATTTATCCAATCCACATTCCCTTAACTTGCTGGCAAGAATATTGTGGGAGACCGTATCAAAAGCCTTGCTAAAGTCAAGGTATATCACATCCACTGACTTTCCCATGTCTACAGAGCCAGTTACCTCATCATAGAAGCTGATCAGATTGGTCAAGCATGACTTGCCCTTTGTGAATCCATGCTGACTATTCTTGATCACTTTCCCCTCTTCCAAGTGCCTCAAAATGGATTCCTTAAGGATCCCTTCCATGATTTTTCCAGGGACCGAGGTAAGACTGACTGGTCTATAGTTCCCTGGATCGTCCTCCTTCCCTTTTTTTGAAGATGGGCACTACATTTGCCTTTTTCCAATCATAAATTATAATAAAGTTCATGAATGTGCCATATTGGGTAGCTGTCTTCCCCAACTCAAACAGATGTGACTACAAAGTGGCAGCTGTAAAGTGTAGAGGGGATGACTACTTTGTAGGGAGGATGCTATCACATAGCCATCTGGTTTTTTTCAGCTTGCTCCTAACACAGTTTCTATAGGATTACTGCTGTCTGTTCCCCTTTGACCACATATCAGATAAGAGCACATACTATGCATCAAAACTGGGGATTCCTTCCCGTCTGTTCCTATAAAAATCTCTCTTAATCACAAAACTATATCACTGTCCTTAATTTGACATTCCTTGTGGTGCTTCCCAAAAATGTCTAGGAAGTGGATGATATATCATTTATTCTAACTAGAGAAAGTACATGAGTACAGATTTCAGAGAAGCAACTGCTCACTATGAATAAAATCCCATGGGAGACCTATCCATGACAAAAAGCTTAGTTGTTTTTTTTTTAGGAACAAAAGCATATGAAGCTGTTGGCAACAGTGGAATGTCTGCTGCAAAAGAAAGAGAATCTCTCTGTGCAAACATCACAAGTGATTAGAAATGTGACTGTGAGTCCAGGCTAGTCTCCTGTGAGGAAAAGCTCTCTGATGCAAAACTGTAGATTTAAATCAAACATGTAGAGTAATTATGTGAAAGATAGAGGGTTCATAACTTGGAGTAGTATTTAGAATTCTGGAAAGATAAATTATATAAAGGAATTCAGTAATTAATGTTCCTTCACTCTTCCTCCCTCATTTCCCTGAAGTTTTTCTTGCAATGAAATAAATTATAACTAATTCAAACAAAAGTGATTGAGGCTAATGCAGCAATATGTTTTAGGATTTTTCTCATTCATGATAAGAAAATTTATGCACGGGATAAGCCATTTGTTTACTTTTGGCTGTCTGAAGTTGAACTAAATGGAATTTGTATTCAGATAACTGGCTCACATCAGTGCATTTTCTCATCCTTTTCATCTTTTAACTTGGAATGTCTACCTTTGGGCCAAATTCTTCATTGACTTACATCTCAAGTTAAAGTCAGTGGGTTGTAAATATGCAGGTAATTTGCTTGATAGTCCTGCTGGAATCATAAGTTTGTTCAGTCTATATCAAAACAGTATGGAGAAGATTTTGCCTGAATTACAGGAGAGTAGAATAAAAAGAGACATTATATATTTTTTTCATCTCCTAACTGTTTGGTTATAGTATGAAATTTGAATTTTCAGTGGTGTGTAACACATACTACTCATACTCAACACATATTAAATAATTTTAAATTCTAGCCTGGGCAGCTGCACAATGTTTGTGTCAGGATATTTTGTTAGTATTTGTGTTTTAACTTAGGCATGTTTATTCTGTGAACCAGTGCTGAGTGCACTGAAGATTAGGACAGTTCCAGAAAGGTTCTTAATTGGCTGTAAGAAATTATTCTGGATTATTAAATTCTCTGTCTCTTAGGTTCCAATTCAGCAAGGTATTTAAGCATGTGCCTTACTTTAAGCATGTGTGTACAGTAGTTCATCATACTTCTAAACAATAAGAACATCCATAGTGGGTCAGACCAAAAGTCCATTTAGCCCAGAAGAGTGTATTCAAACAGTGGTCAATGCCAGGTGCCCAGAGGGAATGAACAGAGCAGGTAATCATCAAGCGATCCATCCCCTTCGCCCGTTCCCAGCTGCTGGAAAACCAAGGCTAGGGACACTATCCCTGTCCATCCTGTCTAATAGCCATTGATGGGACTATCCTCTATGAATTTATCTTGCACTTTTTTGAACTCTGATCGACTTCACAACATCAGAGTTACAAACTGACCAGTCAACCACATTTGGAAGGACAGAAATGTGTGTGTGTGTGTGAGAGGGAGAGAGAGATACAGTAGAGTACAATGTTAACATTTTTAAACTCTCCCTTTACTTTTTTATTTTATTAAATAAAGGGAGAATTAAAAAAAAAAATAAGGTAAGGACATTTTGTGCTTATTTCATTTAAATTAAGATGGTTAAAAGCAGCATTTTTCTGCATAGTAAAGTTTCAGAGCTGTATTAAGTCAGTGTTCAGTTGTAAACTTCTGAAAGATCAACCATAACATTTTGTTCAGTGCTACAAACATTTCAGAATTACAGACAACCTCCATTCCTGAGGTGTTTGTAACTCTGAGGTTCTCCGGTAGTTCTCTTGTGTGGCTTGCCGAATCATGGCTTGAATGCCCCTTGCATTTTTTGAACAAGAGATCAGGTATCGGGTACACTCAAATACTGCACAGTGAAGTGTAGAACAATTATTGGAAGATATTGAAGTCTATGAACCACTGATCATAAGGATACAATGAAACAAATGAAACACTGTAGATTAGATTTTCACTTTTATGGTTTCAATAAATTTCTGCTGGAATTATAGGTTTTTTTTAAGATTGAGTTGACACACCCCAAACTGGCTTATCTACACTGGCAAGTAACTTTCTCACTCAGGGGTGTGAACAACACCCACAGAGTGCAGCAAGTTACAGTACTGTAAAGCATCAGTGTAAACAGGCTCCCAGCACTATTAGATACTCCCCTTGCTGAGAGTCTTGGAAGTGTAGACAAAGCCTAAGTAGAGCTCATTTTTTAAAGTTTGAACCCAAAAGGTATGAAATCGTATTTTTTATTTTTCTTAAAGTTGCTTTTGAACTGAAACTAAAATACACACAAAAAAACCCTCTACAAGTAAAGGGAAGTAAAATTTTCTCTCTTTGTTTTGTTTTGTTTTGAGAGAAGACATTCTTGTTGTTTTGCCAAAAAGTAAATAGTTCTGTTGGTGTGCAATTTAGACACTCTTTGAAAATGTGAACACCTGTGAACTCACCCTGCAAACTTGTGGTTCCTGGAGTTTCTGTATTATCTGCAGTAACTAAGTCTGAAGGCCAAAGTACTCCATTCTTCCTCCCAAAGCCAAATGGTCGCTGTAATCATTGCCATCTCTCAACGCTGTGATTGTGTTTTATCAATTGCATTTATAATTTGGATTTCAGAAGTGCCTAAAGACTCCAATGAGGGATCAGGGCCCCATTGTGCTAGATACTTTAAATTAAGCAAACTCTCTGAATTTAAGCAAAATGAGAGGCAGCCTCCATTCCATGGTTGGTCAGGCATAACCATGGGACGAGACAAATAGAAGGAGAAGATGACAAGAGGGACGTTGGAACAAGAACATCTTATTAGTCACTAATTGTTCATCACCACCAGCCTGACTTTGTTGGCAAAGGTGGAAGATTGTGAAGTTCATTTGACAAAGAATTAAACAGAACTCAGCTAAGCAAAACCCACCCCTGTTCTTGAAACTTATTCTCTGCTCTTTACAGCATGCAATGTTTGGTATCTGAACTCTGTGGAAATGGAGTCCCTCACTGGCTATCAGGCAGTGCAGAAAGCCTTGAGCATAACATTGATGCAAGATCCTCCTCCCATCTCTACTGTTGTCCATTTCAAGGTGTCTGCACAGGGGATCACACTGACAGATAATCAAAGAAAGTAAGTGAAATGGGGTTTTCAGCTCTGGCCAGACATTGCTGTTAGAGTGACCAGACAGCAAGTGTGAAAAATTGGGATGGGGTTGGGGAGGTAGTAGATGCCCTATATAAGACAGAGCCCCAAATATCAGAACTGTCCCAAAAAATAAGGACATATAGTCACCCTAACTGCTGTACACTAATAAAACAGCTGCGGAACTATTCTTTCTAATCCCTTTATACAGTCTCCATATAGTAGTAGCACAGTTTCTTCAATCTAAATTAAGTATAGAGTCAGGTCGCACATCAGATTGGGCTTAGTGTGGTATTGAGCTATTCACACTTCATCCAAATGGCACCTTCCATATGCCGATGTTTAATGATTTCATAACATTTTCTAACAGCCGATAGGGTTATTCCAGTGTCCTGGCCGGCATTCCCACCCATCCTGCTCACTGAATCAGACTGTAATGTCCAATGTACACTGCTGCACAGCAGCATTGGCTTAAGCGGTCACTGCACCATTGGTATGTAAAACTTACTTTGGTGCGCCTAGTATATGCCAACTGTTGTATCAAAAAATATGTCCGCTTGCTGAATACTACTAGGGTTGCTGCATAGTCTGTACATTTTTCCAACTATTTAAAAACTTGTTCTTTAAGGGTGAAATATTGTTTAAGATTAAAAGCCAAACTCAGACCCACTGATTTCAGTGAAGCTGTAGTCATTTGTACTAGGTCTGAATTTGGAGGGCCAAACCCTAAGCCACAATTTCCAAAGATGAGTAGCTAACTTCAGATACCTGACACAGACTGATTTTCAGAAGTATGTGCTTTCGTATTTCCTGTATCCCAGTTTAGACACAGGTTTGAGAACTCTGGGACTAAGTGGTACATTGGAAGGGGGTTTACTGGTCTATCTCTTGTGGGCCGCTCTCTTTATATTATTATTCGAAGCTATTGGGAAAACAAGTATGGGTTTCTTCATTTTGTTGCAGTGGGAGATATGCTTGTCTCAACCTATCACTCTGGCAGAAGATTGATTTCTGCTAATGTAGGAGCCAAAAAAGGAAGAATACTGATATTAAACTTGAAAAATATGTGGTTGTTAAGTTCCATCCTTATGTTACTGAAACTTTTGAATGAGCCACTGGTTCCACAGTGGTATGCTTCATAAATAGAAGCATAACCATGAGCCTTGTTTCTGCTCTGAGGGTTACATTTTCCAGGCTGATGAGTGCTTCTCTAAGGGTACATCTACACTGTGGAGCAATTTTGGAATACTGGAAGCATCCTGAAATAGCTGTTCTCCATCTATTAAAGCAGCCCATTATTTTGAAATAGATTTAGAAATAATGGGCAGCTCATTCTGACATCCCGGTAACCCTCATTCCATTAGGTTTAAGTGGCATTTCGGAATAATGAGTTATTTTGAAATTTGGAGAAATAAGCTATACAATTTGTAAGGGTGCTGTGTAGATGCACCCTAAAGCTACGGGTGCTGTGTAGATGCACCCTAAAGGTGCTGCTACCTTCAAATACTACTGAAGACCATGCACGTTAAAGGCACCCAACAGTGCTCTTATCTTAAAGGATTAATGCTTAAAATTGGCTCTGGTGTAAGCCCTCAGCACCCAGCAATACTTTTGAAAGTCTTATTTTCAAAAAGGAGGGTAAGCTTTTGGCAGTCTGTCCCAGGGAGGTTAGCCTATTTCTTGAGTCCTCTCAGAGTCATAAACTTGCTTAAAACTTCTTTTATTCTCTTCTATCAGACTCTTTTTCCGAAGACATTATCCAGTCAACACTGTTATCTTCTGTGCTTTGGATCCACAAGACAGAAAGTAAGGACAGAGAATGCTGTTTCTAATGTTTTTGGTGGATTTTGACCTGCAAGAAACTAATATGTTTTTTTGCTTTGTATTTTGCTCCTGTTGCTGTTCCCTTCCTTCATGCAACAAGATGGATGAAAGAGGGACCTTCAGCAAAGTAAGTTGATAGTAGTTCTAGTCTGTGTGTTCACATATTATTATAGCTTCTTTAGGAACATACTTCAGACTTGAGGTTGTGATTTAAGTTTTCTCTAAAGCTCCTAGACCCAGACTTTAATCCTTAACATGTATAAAGAATTGCACTACTGGAGACTAAAGCATTAAAAACCTTAAGATGTATATACAGATTGAACCTCTCTAGTCCGGCACCCTTGGTACCTGACCAGTTCCGAACCAGAGAATTTTCTGGACCATGAAAGTCAATATTGTCTAGCAGCATTACCAACACTTCCACTGCTTACTTGGCTGTTAGAGGACATTTAGGGGTAAATTAGAGCTAAATAACTGCACAGAACACTGAGAGCCAGGACTGGTGGCTGTAAACAAACTTTATGGGACCACTGGAAACTTGGCCACACCAGTGAAAAGTGGACATCTGGCTAACTAAAATCATTCTGGATGACAGATGTTTCTGGATGAGAGAGATTCAACCTGTAATATACCTAGTGTTCGATAGAATATCATGTTGAGGAAGAATAGCTCCAAGAGTCTCTTGCTTCCTACTTTGAATAGTTTAGTGGATTTAAAGTTTAAAATAATTGCTACAGGAAATTTGAGGCAAGGCTAATGTTGTTATTATGACATAACACCCCCATTTAACTGCTTTCCCTGCTTCACACACACACTCACTCTCTCTCTCTCTCTCTCTCTCTTGTTCACCTTCTCTGCTGAGCTTAAAATACTGAAGTGCCATTACCTGCAGGTAGACAAGTACCAAATTTTCTTTTTTGACTTTGGATTTAGCATTAAAACTTCATTTTCAGAATTGGGATATTTTTAGAACTCCCAAAGCATATTGAAAGGGACTTGGTGTCTTTCTATATTTTCTTTCACCTCTCCCTTGCATAGTATGATAGATATTAAAAATGCTGCTTGGGGAGGCCTTAGATGGTTCAGAGGGTTGGTAGTGGGATCCAGTAGAACCTTGCATCTGTAGGTGCCAGTCTAAATCCAGCCCAGGCTGGATTGACTGAAGTTATTAACTTTCTATTAGTGTGGAATGAGTTAAATGGTCCAGTCCAGTTCCTAGAAAATAAGGACTGATGTATTAAAAAACACAACCACATTTTGTACCATTTTAGCAAGGCAAGAACTAAAGGGTCTGGGGATAGAAATTGTCTACAGATGGGTCCTTTTTGGTTGTGGGTTGAAGTATTTTGTAGGGGTATTATAGGGAAACTTTCACTAGATTTAGTCTGTCCAAGAGGACTGTAATTTTTCAGGATCATTTTGGATAGTGGACGGGCTTGAACATTACACACCTTAGTTTTCAAGCTAAAGTAAGGGCTTTCTTATTAGTTATAAAAGTCGAAGGAAGGAATGGGGGAGCAGCTATTGAGAGATGGAAGAAGTACCCAAGTCCACTCTAATGCGCTCATTGGCTTCAGCTGTGTTCTAGGTGCTCAGCACCTCCACAGTTCAGGTTCTAGCTGCTTCATGATGAGCACTCAGAATGTGACTTACCCAACAATAGTGTAAGGTTTTTAAAAAGTAAGTCTAAGTGATTTTTCCAGAGTTTCTGAGTAAGTCAGTGACTGATCCAGGAATAGACACAAAGTCATTTCACGCCCCCTCTCCAGTGCCCTGCCTCCCCGCTGAACCAAATGTTCTCCACTAACAGCAATCGAAGTCAGATGTGGCTAACTCTCTGAACTAGTGTGACAAAAGTAGGTGCATTTACCAGAACTCTGTTGCAAAGTACTTTCTTTCTGAAACTTTTTTGGAGGAGGAAAGTAACCCTCTTCCCTTACAAAATCAATGCCTTCCGTTCTGTAACATGCTTTTGTTTTTGCCTTCTACAGAGTGTTTGGATTTGTTGCAAGGAAACAAGGTAGTGGCACAGATAACGTATGCCACCTGTTTGCAGAGCACGATCCAGAGCAACCTGCTAGTGCCATTGTGAACTTTGTATCAAAGGTCATGATTGGTTCCCAGAAAAAAATTTGAAGCCTTCTTTGCCTGTGATTCAGAGCTCTTCACTGACTTGAGGGAAAGCAGCGTGGGAGAAAAAGCGTTCTTGGGAGTTTGTAGCTGCATTATCCTGAACCTAACTGTTCCCAAGAAGGAAAGCAGAGGACATTCTATCTGCATAACTTTACAAAGAGTGGGATCCTTTTTTTGAAGATGCCTCTGTCCTATCAAAGCATTGGCTTTTTTCTTCAAAGGACAAACTTATGAGTAAATGCAGTTTGATGCCACCAAAACCCGAAAAATCCATATCTGAATTAAACAGAGAAGAAAGACTTTACAGTTCAGGATTTTTATTATATTTTCACACACCATTTTCCATATTGTATTAGAAAGGTAAATATTTTCCCATTCATTAGATTATGCCTTTTTTCTGCAAGAAAATGTATTAGAACCACATCTGTTCTCTTACTTAGACACTTGCCACAGTTGCATCAGTGGTAGCTATAATCCTGGCAAAACAGTGCTCTTAAGAGAGTGGTGGTGGGCAAAGGATCATTTGCTCTTCCCCTCATCTTTATATGGTAAAGATGGGAGTTGATTGAGAAGGAAGATGATGTATGTTAGGAGAAGGTTGGTGCAGGTTGATTTCTTTTAAGAGGAAATGGGATGGATTTTTCAGGGAGATTACTCCATGTTCAGTATGAAGAAGGCTGAGTTTATTTAGCTTGTCCAAATTTTAAATGGGAGAGGGATGACCAAAAAGAGTTGTGTGGAGAAAGTTTGATATATTCCTTTAATGGTGTTTTTGTTGTTGTTATTTTTATATAAAGAGTTAAGCAGGAGAGATGTTGTATTTTAATAATCACAGGATAAAAATGAGGGAAAAGCAAAGCAGAAAATGATTTTATATAATTTATATTTTTGCCTCTGCCAGATTATTTATAGTAGAAATAAAAATCTTGATATATGAATTTTCTTATAATAAAGCCATTCCTGAGCTTTATATTTTAGTTTTATTTTGTAGAAGTGTAGTATGTTGCATGTGCCTTACTATAGAAGAGTTTCATATTTAGACTCTCTTGTTATACAGTATTAAAACACTTCCCAGCTCATGTGTCTCTGAAATAATGCTTTTGACTGTGAAATCGGTCCTCCCTCCTCACAGTTTCTTACATACATGTTCTTTTTGACAGTTTTTTTTAAAGGAAGGGTTTTGTTTTTAATTTTTCAATTTGTATAGATTGATATTAAATTTTATAGGTGGATTTTAAAAACAATTTCTTAAGTCAAGAAATCCAAAAGGGTAAGGAATATTTTTGTTATTTACCCATGTCCAAGATAGTCTGGCAGACATGTCCTTCATATGACCAAATAAGTCAACATAGTGGCACCCATATTTTATAAACCAAAATGTTACTCTGTAGTTAGTTTTATAACATGTATATACACTATAAACTAGGGTAGGTGTCTTGTAGTAATTCTCTGTGGGTGCGTCTACACAGCACCGTTACCTCAGATAAACTTCGCAATTTGTGCTGCGCAAATTGCATAACTTATTTTGAGGTAATTTCAAAATAGCTTATTTCAAAATTTGGCGTTATTCCGAAAAGGAACGAGGGTTATGGGAATGCCAGAAAAGTGCACCCATTATTTCAAAATATATTTCAAAATAATGGGCGTGTTTAAAGACACGGAATTGCTATTTTGAGATACTTCCAGTATCCCGAAATAGCCCTGCTGTCAAGACATAGCTGATGAGAGTGGTGGACCCATTTCTAGTCTATTGCAAAATTCCCATTCACCAAAAGGGAACAGAATTAAGCCCAGAAACAGGAATTGAAAGTTTACAGACAACTGATATTCCCAATTGTTTGAGATGTCACACATTTTCAGTTCCTTTGCTTTGAGGGTCAAATCTTCACATCAGTGACCTGATGCATAAAATGGTGCAGAGTTCTGTGTACAAGGTCACAAGAGACAATGCGCTGAGTGGTAACTATCTCCATCTTGAGGCTTAAATTGCTTCAATCTCTTTTTACCAGACAATAGTTAGGAGGAATAGGAAAAAATGTAGTCACCTATCCTGATCCAAAAACCACACACTCACACTCTCACACACTCATTGTTCTAACTTTTATTAATAGCTTCCTTTTTTTAGAATTAGAACCACCACAGGCGCTTTATGCACGTGACAAGGATAAAATTTGTTACCAATTTGTATAACCACGAATTCAGTGTAAATAAATGTATACTTTTGTATGGGGGTTTGGGGCAAGATTACAAATGCATGTATTTGGATCAGGAAGTGGCTTAAATTAGTAATAGTAGGTATTGTATGTGTATATATAAAAATTTGGCAGTTCAAAGTACAGCTACTATTGAAGCAACAATGGCAAGTGCCTCTGATGTGTACCAAATAGCTTTCATTCTTCCATCAAACAGGTTCATTAATCAAACCGTATTTAGGTACCATCTAAAAAGAATTCAGTGAGATTGTTAACCTTGATCCCTTTCAAAAACAATGGGACCAGTAGGAATGTGAATGTTTAACTGGCAGGGGCTGGAACAGTTCCCCACCCACCGCGGACAGGGTCTGTTCCAGTCATCCAAAGCAGGCCCTGTCCACAGCAGGCCCAGGTGCCACTCCAGCATTCCAGCTTCAGTCCATGGTAGGCCCAGGTGCCTGGCAGACAGGGGTAGCTCCGGCTGGGCTGGAACAACCCCTGCCTGTGGTGGGAGGACGGCTCCAGCCCTGTAGTGGGTGAGGGGGCACTCGAGCCCAGCTGGGCTGGAGCAGTCCCCCACTACTTACTCCCCCTTTAATCCATTAACTGGTTAAACAATACGTTTAACTGGTTAACCAATTAAACTGAATTTGACATCCCTACGGACCAGTGGCCCAAGTAGCAATTCTGGTTGGTTCCATTAGAATAAACAAACTGGTTGCTGTTGGTTATCGTTGCTCTCATTTTGGTTTCATTTGGAGGACTGACATTTTCAGGAACCAGAAGGCTAGTACATCCATCCATTACTTGGTTCTGAAACATGGCTGGCCAGTTGAAACTTAGGGTATGTCTACACTAGCTCCCTAGTTCGAACTAGGGAGTCTAATGAGGGCGACCGAAATTGCTAATGAAGCGTGGGATATTTAAATATCCTGCACTTGATTAGCATAGTCCCGGCCGGTCGCCATTTTGGAAACTGACTTGCCCGAAGTAACTGCCCAGAGAAACTTCTCTACATGCGGCAGAGAAGCGGGATTCCGAGATAAACCCCTTAGTTCGAATTAACTGTTACTCCTCGTGGAATGAGGTTTAACAGTTAATTCGAACTAAGGGGTTTATCTCGAATCCCGCTTCTCTACGCGCGGTAGACGCAGTTACTTCCGGGCTAGTCAGTTTCCAAAATGGCGAGCCGAATATGCTAATCAAGCGCGGGATATTTCAATCCCGCGCTTCATTAGCAGTTTCGGTCGCCCTCATTAGCCTCCCTAGTTCGAACTAGGGGGCTAGTGTAGACATACCCTTACTGAATATTCTCAACTGAAATTTCTCCTCCAGTTCAGTTGGAGATTCTTCACTAGAGACGTGAATTAAGTCACACCCATGCTCTGTCTAATCCATTGGGTGAATTATGGCTCTTGGATTCTTTCCGATTCTGTGCGAAATAAGTTAGGTTTATCTTCATAAAAGCCGTTGAACAGCCTTTGGCACTACTCTGCTGTGGATGGAAAGTTTGATTTCCCATAGACAGGCTTTGCCATTGTGTGTCTTAACCTGCATTCCTTGTGCATTCTAAAAGCCTGCTGAACTTGTTGGGCTTTGAGGAGCAGTAGGAATTCAGACCTGGGCTCCTCATGATGCTTAACTGGGAATTTGTAGGTTGTGCTGAGTAAGGGGAATGAGGATGTTGCCATAGTTACAAAGAGACTCTTTCTAATGTGTGTTCCTCTTTATTGTATATTACCACATGCTTTGTTTTCATATGGAATATATTTAAAACACAAAGAAAATAGTACAGTAAATATAATTGTGTAGTATATGCATAAACACATTAATACAACTTTGGTTCATGGTAAATATATGACTAAATAGTACAGCACTTTCCTTCTAAGGATTTTAATAGATTTGTATATGCAGTCTCATAAGTAATACCAATAAGTTGCCACATGTATTTAGCCATGCTCCCATTAACCTGCTTGTTAAATGTGCTACTATAATCTTACAGTGTTAAGCTACAAAAATGCTGAAAGCCATGTTTTAAAGGTTTTAATTGAATGGTTCCCATGTATTCAACAGTATCATTACAATTCTGATGTTTCCTTCTCTGCCTTACCTATTAGTGATTTTTGCCTTTTTCTTGAAACTGTAAAAAACAAAAAGTATCCATTATGTAAATGAATGTTCTATAAATTCTTTGTATAGTCATTTTCTCTGCTCTTTAAATATCACATCTATTCAGATTATAATAAAATTATGAATTTGAAATCTCACAGCAGAGTTTGAAAATGGTCTGTTTTTATCTTGGCTGATATGCTTCATGCTGCTCACACCGACTAGGGGCATTTTGAGCCAAGGTTTTGTATCTGCTGTCACAATAACTCCCCATCAAGGCTAACACTGTGACATAGGACTTGTGCCAAAGAAAACTATAGCCTAATTGAGACCCTCATTCACTCACCTAATGTAGTAGGTTTGGATTTTCAAACCACGTGCTGCACCTACTAAAATCAGTGGGAGTTCTACCATTTACTTCAATGGGAGCAGTGAGGCCAATGCTGTTCTTGTCACAATCCCACCCATCATTTCTCATTCTATGGCTTTCTGCGCTACAGATGGCACTACAATAATGAGAGTAGATTGAAACACAGGGATCAAATTACCATCACTATGTCTGGTGGTGACTAGCACATTAATTAAGTAAAGATTTATGTCTGTTACTGTTCTCTCATCAGATACTTGCTGGGGATGAGGAAATGAATGTGACTGGGATTTGTTTGGAACTCCCACCTCCCCCCTCCAAAATAAACCAAAGGTAAACATGAAAGAGAGAACAGAACAAAACTCCATGAGAGCTGAAAATAGTTACCTCATTAAAAAAAGTACATGGCATCCCTACTATAAGTCACTAAGGCAGTGTTTCCCAATTGTATTTGGCCACGGAACCCTTTTCACCTTAAAATAATGTCAAGGAACCCCTAGGATTCCCAGGGTAAAATTTGGCAATCAAAAAAAAAAAAAAAAAAAAGCCCCGCCAGAATTGGTTGAGCAAAAAAACCTGCAAAATACACTGTCTCTTTAAGAGGGGGCAGGGCCAATGCCGCATTCTCGCGGAACCCTTACTTTCCCTTCGCGGAACCCCGGGGTTACATGGAGCACCAATTGGGAAACACTGCACTAAGGTATACATACGTTCTGCACTAAAATCATTGACGTTTGTAGGAACTGATGCATTATAAGTCCTCCCCATTCCTTGCTCTTAAGTCACACACACACCAATTTGTGCACACACAAAACAATTTGTGCAAATGGAAGTCAGCCGTGGAAAAAAGTTCCCCCCTTTAAGTTGTTTCACTATAAGTCTCAAGTTCTTTGGAACGTATCTTGGACTTATAGTGAGACGGCCTGTACAATTTGGGGTAGCCTTTTTCTTTTTATAATCCACCACGAATCCTGTATTACAGAAAGACTCCATTTACATAGCACTATGGTATTTCAGGGCAGTTGTTAGATTTGTTTGTCCTCTATGCATTGCATTTTCATTATGGTCTAGGAATTGTTCTTTATAAAGTAATCAATATTTGAACTATTCTGTACACAGTTACCAAAGCTACCAGTTAACCTTCTACTGTGACGTAGTGGGGGTATCTGGCTAGTTCCTATGCTGGCTCTGTGGTAACCCCCACTGGCTGACCCTAACCACGGCCCAGCGGCCCATTATGCAAAGAGGGTCTCTCAACCTGTCTGACCAGCTACCCCCAGGAGAGAAACAAAGGAAGGTGGATTGCTGCCTGGGCTGGGGGCAGGGCTGGAAGAGAGTTAGTTTAGTTTCTGTCTGGGATCATGGAGGAACCAGCCTAAGCCAGGGGCTGGGATTTAGGGGCCCAGTCTCCCCATCTCAAGGGGGCTGAGGCATCCTAGACCTGCCCTGTAACCAGATTACATCGGTGCTGTGCTGTGCTGTGCTGTATCCTGGAGAAGGAATAAACTCCTCCATTCTACGGGCTGGTGGAGTCTGTTCGTGCCATTACGGGGTGCAGGAGTCAGGGGACCCAACGCGTCGTCACACTGGTGTCAGAAGTGGGATGCACTGCACCCGTGGATGGAGCATCCAGCGCGAGCGACTAGGCGCAGTAGAAGCAAGAGCCATGGAACCAGGCGTGCTGGAAACAGAGCGCGGTTCCTGAGAATCGGGGCAGCAGCACTAGACTGGTGAGTCTGCACCGAGGGACCAGCGGGAGATGGCCTATACCCAACTGCTGAAGGCAGAGCTGGTGAAGCTGTGCAGAGAGGGGCTTGTGCGGAGCGCAACCAAGGCCCAGCTGATTGCCCGGCTGGAAGAGAATGACCAGCCACAGGGCTGGGATCCTGTCCCCGTGGGGAACAGCCAGACCCCCACTGGGAGCGTGTCAGGCTCGGAGAGGGGGCGGAGTGCTGGAGGCCGCCGAAGAGACCGGACTGCCTCCCAGGAAGCCCTGCAAGCCGTAGTCCGGCCAGGGCAGGGGCCAGCCCAGTGGAGCTGGCGGCCAGAAATCCAGCTGCAGATGAAGGAATTGGAAGTCCAGGACCGTAGAGAGCAGCGCAGCATGAGCTGGCCATGGCAGAGCGGAGAAGCGGCGGGGCCTCGGATGCGCCGAGCGGACGGGCCCCAAGGGCCCAGGGCGGCCAGACGCTTGGAGAAGCTCGTGGTGGCCCAATTGAAGGACATGGGAGACATAGACGGGTTCCTCAGCTCCTTTGAGAGGGCCTGTGGACTGCAACGGGTCCCCAGCTGACTGGCTGCAGGAGCTCATCCCGCACTGAACCAGGAGGCTGCCGGGTGCTCAATCAGCTGGAGGACCTACAGCCAGGGATTACAACCGAGTCAAGGAGGCCCTGCTGCACAAGTTCGGGCTGACCCCCGAGATGTACAGGAAGAAGTTCCGGGAGTTGCAGAAGGGGCCACGGGAGACCTATGTGGACCTGGCCTCCCGCCTGGCGCAATACTGCCGCAAGTGGGTGTCTGGAGTCGGAGCCCAGACTGCAGAGGGGCTGCTCAAGCTGTTCATGATGGAGCAGTTCTATGAAGCATGCACACCCAGTCTGAGGCTGTGGCTCAAGGACCGAAGACCAGAGACCCCCCAGGAGGCCGGGAGACTGGCAGATGAGTTCACGGAGAGCCGGTCCGGGTGTGAACGGGAGTCCCGGAGAGAAAGGGAATCGCACAGAGACCGGATCTCGGCTGAGCGACGGAGGGAGTCAACTACGAGGCGAGCCCAAGGAACAGGACGTCTGTGCCCCAGAGAACCAGCCAGGGCCTGGACAGAGACAGCCCAAAGCCTAACTTGCCATCGCTGTGGGCAAAAAGGCCACAAGAGGGCTCAGTGCACCAGGTCCCATGACCTGGGACTTTCCAGGGTTAACTGGCTGGGGCTGGAGGAAGGGCAGGCTGCCCCAGAGGCAGGGGCTGGCAGGCAAACCTCAGCTCAGAGTGGGGGGAAGGATGCTCAGTGCACCCTGGGAGGTCTAACCTCGGGAGGCGGATTTCTCCGTACCGGTGGGGGCAGGACGGCCCCGCGGAGCGAGTGCCTCATACCCTGGAGGTGGATGGTAGGAAGGTGACGGGTTTCTGGGACACGGGGCGGAGGTGACGCTGGCCCGATCTGACATAGTGGCCCCAGACCGGATACTACCCCACACGCAGCTGACCCTGAAGGGCAAGACGGGTCCTCGCTTAAGGTGCCTGTAGCCAGGGTGCATCTGAAATGGGGGCCAAGGAAGGTCTCAAGAAAGTGGGGTGCACCCGCACTTGCCCACGGAGGTGCTAATGGGGAATGACCTAGAGGAGTGGCCCCAGGAATCCCAGCGGCTCTAGTCACTGCCCGAGCCAGAGCCAGCGAGGGGCTGGCAACCTGGATCCAGGGAAGGACTCCTGGCAGGGTCCTCAGGGTCCCATCATCAGGACACGGGTCCAGCCAAACTGGGACCCCGGACCTAGGCAAAGGTGGGGAACAGGTCCCGATCCCTGCCCCAGCGGCTGAATTCCAGGCTGAGGTGCAGGCAGACCCTCCTTGCAGAGGCTGAGGGACGAGGCTGGCCTCCGACAGCCCAGCCCCTGGGGAGAGGAGGCCAGGAGAGATTCCTGTGGGAGCGGGATTCCTGTTCCGGGAATGGCTTCCCAGGAAGGTGAGGGCATGGGGGTCCAGCGGCAGCTGGTCGCCCCCAAAAGTATCACCTCAAGCTGCTGTTTTGGCCCATAATGTCCCCTTTGCGGGCCACCGGGGATCCGGAGCACCCGGCTGAGGCTGCTCCAACACTTCTACTGGCCGGGAATATTTGCAGCCGCAGCGGCACGGCCAGTCCTGCGACTCCTGCCAGAGGGGCGGAAGGCCCAAGACGGGAGGAAAGCTGCTCAGGGGCCCCTACCCTGTATAGAGGAGCCTCTGGGCTTGCTGAGAGAGTTATGGGAGGGGAAGACCTCCCGGGATGGAGCGTCGGGGGTGGAAGCCGCCCTGGCTGTCCAGAGAAGGTTCGCTGGGCTCATGGCCCCGGCCCGAGAGACCCTGGCCAGAGATCAAGGCCAGCGAAGGATGGGTGCGACCACAGAGGACAGGCCTGTGCCAGTCGCCCTGGAGCGATGCGGCGAGTGGACAGAGGGAAGCCAATTCATGTGGGGCCTCGCCGCCGGCCCGAGTCAAGGGGAGCACCCATGTCCCCAGGGCGGGTTCCCACGCAGAGGACCCGAACTTCCCTAGGTCACGAGTGGAGTGACCCTGCTCAGTTCGCCTCGGAGGGGGAGAACTGTGACGTAGTGGGGGTATCTGGCTAGTTCCTATGCTGGCTCTGTGGTAACCCCCACTGGCTGACCCTAACCACGGCCCAGCGGCCCATTATGCAAAGAGGGTCTCTCAGCCTGTCTGACCAGCTACCCCCCAGGGAGAGAAACAAAGGAAGGTGGATTGCTGCCCTGGGCTGGGGGGCAGGGCTGGAAGAGAGTTAGTTTAGTTTCTGTCTGGGATCATGGAGGAACCAGCCTAAGCCAGGGCTGGGATTTAGGGGCCCACTCTCCCCATCTCAAGGGGGCTGAGGCATCCTAGACCTGCCCTGTAACCAGATTACATGCTGTGCTGTGCTGTGCTGTGCTGTATCCTGGAGAAGGAATAAACTCCCTCCATTCTACGGGCTGGTGGAGTCTGTTCGTGCCATTACGGGGGTGCAGGAGTCAGGGGACCCCAACGCGTCGTCACACCTTCTAGGAAATATAGTTGTGTATTTATTTAATATTTATCATATAATTTAAAAATTAAGTAAGTAGAAGCTCTCATTCCATATTTCTGAGGCAGTAAGAAAAAGTTGATAATGTCCTTTCTATGGGGAAGAAAATGGAGGGACATTTTCATTCAATGCAGATGACTGTTGTTCAACTTTACAATCAAATTAGAAACAATTTACAATCAGATGACTGTCATTCAACTTTAAGGAGAAATGTGAAGTGTAGGCATAAGGGCTTTAAGAACTGATCATGAAAGGTCTGTGTCAGAGTTAACCAGATTACTTCACGGGCAGTAGCTTGACCTGCATAATTTTGTCTTTGAAAGCACACTCGAAAGACATCAAAACCTTTCTTTGTCACAACAGTTCAGTAAATTTTGGAAAGGCCCTGAAGTGAATGGCTGGATTATTAAGACACTCACAGGCTTCTTCTGTGTGAGCTAAAGAGAATTTGGGATTGGAGCAAAGTTCTCAAACTGTGGGCTGGGACCCTAAAGTGGGTTGCGACCCTGTCTTAATGGAGTTGCCAAGGCTCACATGAGATTTGCTGAGGTCCAGGACTGAAACCAGAGCCCCAATGCCTGTGGCCAAAGCCCAAGGACTTCATCCCTGGGTACCAGAGTTCAGGTTACGGGCCTCTGGACTGAGGCAGAAGCTCCTGGGCTTCACCTTTGGCCCTAGGGTTGCCAACTCCCCTAAATGCGCAAAACTGAACACCATGCTCCATTCTCCCCATCCCTTTTGAGGTCTCCACTCAGTCCAGCTCCCCTCCCTCCATCACTTGCTCTCCTCCACTCACTTTCTGGGCTGGAGTAGGAGTTTGGAATGCAAGAGGGGGGTGATGGCTGAGGCCCTGGTGGTTTTTCACCTTCCGCTGTAGCATGGGGCACGGATCACTTGCTGGAGGATTCTCTGCATCTTGGGGTCTTCAAACCATCATTTGAGGACTTCAGTATCTGAGATATAGGTGAGAGGATTATTCCAGAAGTGGGTGGGTGAGATTCTGTGGCCTGCATTGTGCAGGGGGTCAGACTAGATGATCATAATGATCCCTTCTGACCTTAAAGTCTATGAGTTGGAAGGTTGGCTTGGGAATGGGACTAGGAATGAGGGGTTCAGGGTGTTGGAGGGGGATTTGGGCTAGAGCAAAGGGGGTTTGGAGTGTAGGATTGGGCTCACGAAGCAGGAGGTTGGGGTGCAGGCTCTGGGAGTTTGGATGAGGGAGGGGGTTCTAACCTAGGGAAAGGGTTCGTGGTGCGGGTTCCAGACGGGCAGCGCAGGTGGCTTCTGGGTGGCAGCACAGCGCGGGAGTAAGGCAGGCAACCTGCCTGCTTTGACTCCACACTTCTCCCAGAAGCAGCCAGTATTCCCGGCCTCCTAGGTGAAAGCACATCCCCAGTTTGAGAAGCACTGCATAGTGTGTGCTGCCCACACCCACTGCCCCCAGCCAATGGGAGCTGCAGAGGTGGTTCTGGGGATAGGGATAGTGTGCCCTAGGAGCTGGAGGGAAATGCTGGCCACTTCCAGGAGCTGCACAGAGCCACGGCATGCAGGGAGCCTGTCTTTGCCCTGATGGACTGCTGACTAGACTTTTGATAGGTCAGCAGTGCTGACCAGAGTTGCCAGGTTCCCTTTCAACCAAGTGTTGCAATTAAAAACTAGATGCCTGACAACCCTATTTCTTCCCTTCCCCCCTCATTCCTAGCAGGGGCGGTGGGGTGGAGACAAGCTTAGATTTTGGTTCCCCCTTCCTGGTGTTATGTAGTGATTTTTGTTGTTAGAAGGGAATTGTAGTGGAATAAACTTTGAGCACTTCTGGATTAGAGAGCTGTTGGGACAGTGCATGCTAACAGGGACTAATTTGGCTACAACTACTCAAGAGAGAGATCTTGGAGTCATTGTGGATAGTTCTCTGAAAATATCCACTCAGTGTGCAACGGTAGTGAAAAAAGCAAATTGAATGTTAGGAGCCATTAAAAAAGAGATAGAGAATAAGACAGAAAATATCTTATTGCCTCTATATAAAACCATGGTACGTCCACATCTTGAATTCTGCATAAAGATGTGGTCACCTCATCTCAAAAAAGATATATTGACATTGGAAAAGGTTGAGAAAATGGCAACAAAAATGATTAGGGGTTTGGAACGGGTCCCATATGAAGAAAGATTAAAAAGACTTGGACTTTTCAGCTTAGAAAAGAGGAGACTAAGGGGGGATATGATAGAAGTCTATAAAATCATGACTGGTGTGGAAAAAGTGAATAAGGAAAAGTTATTTACATACTAGCGAATTAGCCCGTCATAAGACAGGATTTTCAGGTCTCTCCTCCACGTCAGACTTCTCTCCTGAGCTTCCGATCTCTCGCTCCTTCTCTCTCTCTCTCTCTCTCCTCTTCCTCCTCCTGCCTCCCCCTCTCTCTCTCTCAGCTCTCCTCCGCCTCCTGCCTCTCTCTCTTTCTCTTCTCCTCTCCTTCCTGCCTCTCACCCGGGGGACCGCGGAGCCCAAACGGAGCAAGCAGCTGTTTGGGCTCCCACGCGGAGGCCCGGCTGAGCGGTGCAGAAGTCAGCCGAGCGCCACAGCGGGAGGCGAAGGGGGGTGGGGCGGTGACGTACACGGCCAGGCCCTGCACCCTGGCCATGTACGTCACCGCCCTGCCCCCCTTCCCCTCCCGCCATGGCACTTGGCTGACTTCTGCGCCACTCAGCTGGGCCGCCGCGGGGGGGCAAGCGGCGCAAGCGTCCGTTTGGGCCCCGCACTCCCCATGCAGCACGGACCTCCCAGAGGGAACAGCCAGCATTTCAGCATTACAGACTCACAGACATTGGGCTACTATATATATGATTCCTGCAATATAAGAACTAGGGGTCAGCAAATGAAATTAATAGACAGCGGGTTTAAAACAAACAAAAAAGGAAGATTTTCTTCACTCAGTGCACAGTCAACCTGTGGAACTCTTTGCCAAGGGTGTGGTGAAGGCTAGAACTTTAACAGGGTTCAAAAAAGAGCTGGATAGATTCATGGTGGTTAGGTCCATCAATGGCTATTAGCCAGGATGGGTAGGAATGGTGTCCATAGCCTCTGTTTCTCTGGAAGTAGGAGACAGGGGAGGGATCACATGAGGATTTCCTGTTGTGATCCCTCCCTCTGGGGCATCTGGTATTGGCCTCTGCTGGCAGACAGGATACTGGGCTAGATGGACCTTTGGTCTGACCCAGTATGACCGTTCTTAGGTTCTTAATACCGCCCCCCACTCCTCCCAGCAGACTGAACCCAGCTTGTTGCTCTCATTTATGCCTGGCAGAAGTAGGCTATAAGTATATCAGAGTGTCAAATCAGAGTAGGCTATAACTACATATAGGAAATTAGGGCTAGATCAGGCTTACAACAATAGCGGATTTATAGTGGCGTAACCAGGTTGGTGCTATATGATACAAGAGAAAAAATGATAAAAGACAAAAACACCATGTCACCGATGGGTGAGCGCTTTTCACAAAGAGATACCTCTATAGTTAGCTGATCAGTCCTCAACCTCTAAGGAAATTTGCACAGCACTTTCAAAAGACAAGCCTGGAAGCTTAAATACTAAAGACTAAATATAAAGGGTTTTATAAAGCTTTATGGCTTATTACAACAATCTGTAAACCACTGCTCTATGACTGTAGAGGTTTTAATGGACCACTTCACCTTGATTAGGCTTTTATAATAGGGATTAACTACTGATGCTAAACAATCTGCCCCACTTTATATTAAGCTGTGACATTGAGCTGTATCTTTCCCAGACCTGGAGAAGAGCTCTGCAACAGTAGCTGATCCAAAGAGATGTTACCTCACCCACCTTGTCTCTCTCAAATTAGTGGATGGAACAGTGCTGTAGAAGTAAGATGTTTGGGGCATAATGTGCCCCATTAGTTTTTAAGCAGCCCTTCCCATTCAATCCCATACAGAGTTATGTTTAAAAAGAAGAGGGCTGCTGGATTTTACTGTGTCTTGTTGTACCGTGTCTCATAAAATTGCATTGGAAAAAAATAATTCATGCTGACCTGGATTAAAGCACTCTCTTGCATACAGAAAACTGTCTACCAATAATTAGAGGCAGTGGATCCAACAGCCTCTGCGAGCCCCTGGGCAAGTGGGGAACGCTTTGTGCTCACGGAGCGGGAGGGGCCAAGGGTGGAAAAGGCAGAGCCAAGGGCATCCAACCCTTGGTGCTGCCTGGAGTCCATGGCCCAGTGCTCCAGCAGCGATGTAAAGGGCCTGGTGCTTGGACTGCAGCAGCAGTGGTGATGGCATCAGTCCCAGGACCCTTTCAATTGCTGGGCTCCGGGGCAACTGCCCCTTTTACTCCCCTTCCCCCCTTATCCCATCTGTGGACCTGATCAGTATCAAATCATGGCAGGCAGCTAGTGGTATGGGTGGTTCCCAGCTGAGTCCTATGCTGCCCAACTAACTCCCTTTTGAATCGCTGGTCACATCACAACACATACATGAATTATTGGCATCAGAACAAGCTTGCAACAAATACAAGTAACAGGGCTATCTAAATGCTTAGAGCAATGAGCCTGGAGTTGTGGGTTCTAGTTGTAGCTATGCTGCTGACTCGCTCTGAGGCTTTGAAAACAACAAGTAGCCCTTAGAGACTCACAAAAATATATTCTAGTATCATGAGCTTTCGTGGGCACAACCCACTTCATCCGATGATGAGCTGGATATTGTATATTTTTGTGAGTCTCTAAGATGCCACAGGATTACTAACATGGTTACCTGAGGCTTTGGTTTTCCCATCTGTTTCATCAGTTTAATAATATTAGGCCTCACCCACCCTCGATAAAGGGCTTTGCTCCCCCATGGTGGGCTGCTGGAACATATCACTCTGTTTCAGTCTCTGGCAGAGCTCTCTTGGCTCAGGATGAAGAACACTCCCCAGAGAACATTCCAACCACAACAGTAAGCACAGAGAGCAGAGCTAGGCTGCTGGCTGAATAATGATGACTGTTCATAAAGTGCCCCACGTTGCTCTTGCACCGTGCTCTCTCTTTGGAATCGATCCCAGTTCTGCTCCCTTGCACTTATGCCTCTCTCTAATTCCCAGTTTCCTGTCTCCTACTCCGAGTGGCAATTGCACCCACCTAAATGTAGCTGCCTTTCTTCCCACAGTTCTGCAATTTCTGGTGTAGGTGAAGCCATACTCACTATGGTTGACAGATACTTTCACAAAAAATCCCCAACATGGTGGGGAAAAAAATTGATTGAGGAAAAAAAAAACAAAAAACAAAAAAACCGGGGGACCAAACTTGTTGAATATCCCCGCCAGCCTTCCATCCGAGAAAACCAGAAAATACCAGACTTTCCAGGTGAAAACCAGACACCTGGCAACCTTAATTCCCACATTTGACACAACTGCAAGCTCACCTCCTAGCTTCCCCTCAAGTAGAAGTTTCATGTGGAGAAAAGTCTGTATGCCTGGTTCTCAAGTGTTTTATGCCATTTCTGCAGCGTGAAGGAGCTACATGCTTGGGGCAAAGTGGAGGCACCTAAAAACACTTCCTTTTTCTATTTTTAACTACATTTTGTAGTCTGATAGTGAGGTGACATTCTTATGTTTCAAACTTTGGATTTATTGAAGCAAAATGAGCTCTGAATCTGTTTTCCAATAATAACACTGTAAAATTATTTTAGGGACATAACTGTTCATCCTCAGATGGT
Source organism: Rafetus swinhoei (assembly GCA_019425775.1). NCBI lineage: Eukaryota > Metazoa > Chordata > Testudines > Trionychidae > Rafetus > Rafetus swinhoei. The sequence goes on from CM033424.1 coordinate 159,717,673, forward strand.
TTTAGATAGCAGCTGTTTATATCTTTACAAAACTGCCTAATTTAGATTTAATTACAAGTTGCCTGTGATCACTTGCATGGCACAAGAGCTCTAAGCTACGCATAATTCACATAACAGGTGTGCTGCACAGAGAAGTTAGATGCAAAAAATATGATGCTTGTTAGACAAGACGCATTTTGGGCAGGAATTGTAAAATGGGGTGCAATTAGTCAAGCTATACATTTATTCTCAACAGAATCACCCAGCAGTATGAGCTTTGTCCTCAGCAGGGAGCTGCTGCTGTAGCTGAGAGAGAAGTACCCTTCCCCAAGCCAGGCAGCTCTGTGTGTGGCAGCCCTGAGTGGGGCTCATTAAGCAGCTGCTGGGCCATGCCACCATGCAGTTTAGAGGGAACCTTGCCAGGCTCCATCACCGCCACACCCTGAGGCCCTGCTGCTGCTCAGCCTCTCACCCTGAGGTCCAGTGTAACGTTGGAAACATGCTAGTGTGTCAAAAACAGCTATTGGGAGCCAATTGTGATCACAGCTGTTTGTGATGCTACACGGGCCACCACTCTGCTTCTTCCCACCCCCCACCTCTTTCCCTTGAGGTGTGGCTGGCTGCTTGCTCTTTCATAGAATCATAGAATCATAGAATACTAGGACTGGAAGGGACCTCGAGAGGTCATCGAGTCCAGTCCCCTGCCCTCATGGCAGGACCAAATACTGTCTAGACCATCCCTGATAGACATTTATCTAACCTACTCTTAAATATCTCCAGAGATGGAGATTCCACAACCTCCCTGGGCAATTTATTCCAGTGTCTGACTACCCTGACAGTTAGGAACTTTTTCCTAATGTCCAACCTAAACCTCCCTTGCTGCAGTTTAAGCCCATTGCTTCTTGTTCTATCCTCAGAGGCCAAGATGAACAAGTTTCTCCCTCCTCCTTATGACACCCTTTTAGACATCTAAAAACTGCTATCATGTCCCCTCAATCTTGTCTTTTCTAAACTAAACAAACCCAATTCCTTCAGCCTTCCCTCATAGGTCATGTTCTCTAGACCTTTAATCATTCTCGTTGCTCTTCTCTGGACCCTCTCCAATTTCTCCACATCTTTCTTGAAATGCGGTGCCCAGAACTGGACACGATACTCCAACTGAGGCCTAACCAGCGCAGAGTAGAGCGGAAGAATGACTTCTTGTGTCTTGCTCACAACACACCTGTTAATGCATCCCAGAATCATGTTTGCTTTCTTTGCAACAGCATCACACTGCTGACTCATATTCAACTTGTGGTCCACTATAACCCCTAGATCCCTTTCTGCCGTACTCCTTCCCAGACATTCGCTTCCCATTCTGTATGTATGAAACTGATTGTTCCTTCCTAAGTGGAGCACTTTGCATTTGTCTTTATTAAACTTCATCCTATTTACCTCAGACCATTTCTCCAATTTGTCCAGGTCATTTTGAATTATTACCCTATCCTCCAGATTAGTTGCAACCCCTCCCAGCTTGGTATCATCTGCAAACTTAATAAGCGCATTTTCTACACCAATATCTAAATCGTTGATGAAGATATTGAACACCGTCCCAAAACAGACCCCTGCGAAACCCCACTTGTTATGCCTTTCCAGCAGGATTGTGAACCATTAATAACTACTCTCTGAGTACGGTTATCCAGCCAGTTATGCACCCACCTTATAGTAGCCCCATCTAAGTTGTATTTACCTAGTTTATTGATAAGAATATCATGCGAGACCGTATCAAACGCCTTACTAAAGTCTAGGTATACCACATCCACCGCTTCTCCTTAGCCACAAGACTCGTTATCCTATTAAAGAAAGCTATCAGATTGGTTTGACACGATTTGTTCTTTACAAATCCATGCTGGCTGTTCCTATCACCTTGCCACATTCCAAGTGTTTACAGATGATTTCCTTAATTACTTGCTCCATTATCTTCCCTGGCACAGAAGTTAAACTAACTGGTCTGTAGTTTCCTGGGTTGTTCTTATTTCCCTTTTATAAATGGGCACTATATTTGCCCTTTTCCAGTCTTCTGGAATCTCTCCTGTCTCCCATGATTTTCCAGAGATGATAGCTAGAGGCTCAGATACCTCCTCTATCAGCTCCTTGAGTATTCTAGGATGCATTTCATCAGGCCCTGGTGACTTGCAGGCATCTAACTTTTCTAGGTGATTTTTGACTTGTTCTTTTTTATTTTACCTTCTAAAACTACCCCCTTCCCACTAGCATTTACTATGTTAGGCATTCCTACAGACTTCTCGGTGAAGACCAAACAAAGAAGTCATTAAGCATCTCTGCCATTTCCAAGTTTCCTGTTACTGTTTCTCCCTCCTCACTGACCAGTGGGCCTACCCTCTCCTTGGTCTTCCTCTTGCTTCTAATGTATTCATAAAACGTCTTCTTGTTTCCCTTTATTCCCGTAGCTAGTTTGAGCTCATTCTGTGCCTTTGCCTTTCTAATCTTGCCCCTGCATTCCTGTGCTGTTTGCCTATATTCATCCTTTGTAATTTGTCCTACTTTCCATTTTTTATATGACTCCTTTTTTATTTTTAGATCACGCAAGAGCTCGTGGTTAAGCCAAGGCGGTCTTTTGCCGTATTTTCTATCTTTCCGACACATCGGAATAGCTTGCTTTTGAGCCCTTAACAATGTCCCTTTGAAAAACTGCCAACTCTCCTCGGTTGTTTTTCCCCTCAGTCTCGATTCCCATGGGACCTTACCTATCAGCTCTCTGAGCTTACCAAAATCCACCTTCCCGAAATCCATTGTCTCTATTTTGCTGTTCTCCCTTCTACCCTTCCTTAGAATTGTGAACTCTATGATTTCATGATCACTTTCACCCAAGCTGCCTTCCACTTTCAAATTCTCAACCAGTTCCTCCTGTTTGTTAGGATCAAATCTAGAACAGCTTCCCCGGTAGCTTTTTCAACCTTCTGAAATAAAAGTTGTCTCCAATGCAGTCCAAGAACTTATTGGATAGTCTGTGCCCTGCAGTGTTATTTTCCCAACATATATATGGATAGTTGAAGTCCCCATCACCACCAAATCTTGGGCTTTGGATGATTTTGTTAGTTGTTTGAAAAAGCCTCATCCACTTCTTCCACCTGGGTAGGTGGCCTGTAGTAGACTCCTAGCATGACAGCACCTTTGTTTTTAATCCCTTTTAGCCTAACCCAGAGACTCTCAACACTTCCGTCTCCTATGTCCATCTCCACCTCACTCCAAGTGTGTTCATTTTTAATGTATAAGGCAACACCTCCTCCCTTTTTTCCCTGTCTGTCTTTCCTGAATAAGCTGTACCCTTCCATACAAACATTCCAATCATGTGTATTATCCCACCAAGTTTCTGTGATGCCAACCGTGTCATAATTGTACTTATTTATTAGCACTTCCAGTTCTTCCTGCTTATTTCCCATACTTCTGGCATTTGTATATAGGCATCAAGATCCTGATTTGACCTTGCCTCCCAGTTTTGCCCTGACCCTCCTTTCTCTCTGCCATTGTAGCCCACGCTCCTCCCATTTCCGACCCATCTCCCAGGTCTCCATGTTCTCCACTTACCTGTGGGCTTTGCTCACCTGTCCCCGTCGAACCTAGTTTAAAGCCCTCCTCACTAGGTTAGCCATTCTGTATGCAAACAGGGTCTTCCCCCTCCTCGTAAGGTGAACACCATCCCTGCTTAGCAGTCCTATCTGAATAGCATCCCATGGTCGAGGAAGCCAAAGCCCTCCTGGCGACATCATCCTCACAGCCAGGCATTCACCTCCAGGATGCACCTGTCTCTCCCCAGGCCCCTACCTTCTACAGGAAGGATCGAAGAGAATGCCACCTGCGCTCCAAACTCCTTCACCCGTACCCCCAGAGCCCTGTAGTCACTCTTGATCCGCTCAGTGTCACACCTCACAGTATCATTAGTGCCCACATGGATGAGTAGCATTGGGTAGTAGTCAGAGGGCCGGATAATCCTCAACAATGCCTCCGTAACATCTCGGATACGGGCCCCCAGCAGACAGCATACCTCCCGAGATGAAATGTCAGGGCGACAGTTGGGCGCCTCCGTCCCCCTCAGAAGAGAGTCTCCGACCACCACTACTCACGCTTCCTATTCGCAGTGGTGGCAGCAGACCTCCCAGCCTTGGGGGTACGGGCTTCTCCTCCGGTGTAGGGGTGATTGCTTATCTCCTGTATAAAGAAGAGCATAACAGTTTCCTAGTACCACGGCGGGAGGGTTCGGAGCAGGGGTGGAGCAGTGCCTGCTGCCAGAAGTAACCAGCTGCCACTGTCCACCCTGAGTCGTCTCCTCTTCCACCAGCGGTGTGTCCCCAGTCCTGTGTACCGGGACAGCTACCTCAGCTGTCTCCTCATGAACACGGTCCAGGAATTCCTCATGGATGCGGGTGCTCCTCAACCTAGCCACCTCCTCCTGTAGCTCTGCCACCTGCTGCCTGAGAGATTCCACCAGCAGGCACCTTTCTCATTGGATGATCTCCCAGCCTGGATATCAGTAAGTGGAATTGCAATCCACAGTCCCTGCAAAACCACACCAGGATCTGGGTAGAGGCATCCATGCTCAGGTGCTCTGTCTGGCTACAGGCGCCGGTGAAGGAGACAGAAGCAGTGCTGGCACAGGTGTTGCGGGTCTTCCTGACCATCGTAGGCCTCCCTCTGCCAAACTCCCTCTCAAGTTCCCCTGTCTGCAGCTCCTGTCCGCTTCGCTTTCCTGCCCTTTCCCAACCCAAGCCTTGCTCCTGAGGCCCCCCACCCACCATTCACTTCTTTCCATCCCTACCAGAGGCCCCTCCACCTGCTGTGTACTCATCTGTTCCCTCTTGCCCCCATCACTCACCCTTAAGGCAAAAATAAGTGATGGGCCCTGTCCCCCTCCCCTCAATCTAGTGCCCCTTAGTTAGCTGAGTTGCTCCATCGGCAGCACAAAGAGCCCCAGAGCCAGTGAGGGGAAAAAACCTCAGCTCCTCTTGCCGTGCTGGTGCTGGAGCAACTCAACTAGAAGTCACCAGAATGGAGGTGCAGTCCCCATCACTTTTTCTGCCTTAAGGGCAAGTGATTGTGGAGGGAGCAGGGGTTTGTTTCATCTTGTAGATGTCCTTTCTGGCAGATTAGGGTTAGGAAACCTGCCCATAGGAGCTGAGAGATTTTTCTGAGGGTGGGGGCAGTGTATCCTCACCGCCGCCCCTGAGTGCAGAGAGCCACAAGGAACAGCCAGCCACTTTGAGCAACACTGCTCTGTGCCTCAGGGGCAGGAGGGCTGGATTAAAAGGCTTGGCAGGCCAGATTCTGCCTACCCTGGGTTAGGACATGAAGTGGGGATGTGGGAGACCCATACAGTCTAGTCCTCATTCAGCGTGATCTGAAGCAGGCAGAGTGAGTGATCCAGGGAGGAATGAAAATGAATTTCACAGCCCCCAAAATTGCTATGGAATGGAATTGTTGCTCTCTGGCCAGCTGTACCAGAGGGATAGCAATGTGTCAGAGAGAATGGAGAAACATGGGAGACTGAAGGGAAGGTATGGGTATAGTGGAGCAGTAGAACATTGAAATGCAAAGCAAATGAAGCCCTTTTAATGACATACTACCAGCTCTTTAGTTTTCCAGTCACTCCTGCTAGCATTGTTCAAAGGCCTTTCTCAGCAAAGACTTCTCTGGCCCCTGGCCCTTTAAATCTGTGAGAGCCAAACATTTTGTAGTTGGCCCTTTAAATCTCAGCAAAACAGCTTGTGGCACCCCTAAGAAGGTCATTTTGTGGCAGAGTGCTGCAAGCTGTACCTTCCTTCTAATCCATAGGTATTTTGATTTCAGTTATGTTTATGCTGGCATTAGAAGGTGGCTTGCTTGCCTATTTGTGGGGATCCTAGAGCAAGAAAAGACGCTTGAAAAGAAGCTGGGTGTCCCAAGGGCCTTAGGACAAATAACTCTGCTAAGGAATGTGATTGATATTATATATTTGCCTATTGTCCCTATTTTAGTTCCAAGTGTGTGATACTGAACCTAGTCTTGCTACCTTTGGCTTCCAACATGGCAGCTTTCACCATCAAAGGGAAGTTTAGAATGAAAAGTAAAGTGCTAAAAGAATGGATAGGGGTGGCTTTATGTATAGTCAGTATTATTACCTAATGCTGGCTGGTGTCTGAGGAAGCTTTGCTGGAGATTCCCATGCTCAATAAGAGATGAATTTGAGATTTTTACTGTCGATGGTCATTAAAGTAGTTCTGGCACTTCTGCAAAAATTATCTCTGGCCCCACTTCAGCTTGTGTGGTTATATTTCCCCTCCCTACCATAATTTCTTCTGGCTGTGGGGTCAGCTCTTGAAAGGCAGTCTTCCCCACTCCTGCTTTGTGATGCTGCTATGTTTCTGCTCAGTGGCTGTAGTGTTTCTCTGCTGAGTGAGGTGACAAAAAGCACTATTATCATCTGAAGCTATTAAATTGTGTTGAATGCCTTGAGTTTCATCCTGTGATTGCCAATGAATCTGATGTGTACTGTGCTTAGTTTCACCTGTCTGATCACTGTATGCCTGTGAACTATTTCCCCACAAAATGGCAGTTTTGGATTTGTATCAAATGAAACTTAATCCACATAAGAGTAAGAGGGAGGTTGCTTTATTCATGGGGACACTGAATTTAAAGGCAACACGTTCAAAGCACAAAAGTGAACTCCCTTTTAAGATTATATATAAATTAACCCATAGGACACCCCACTGCAGGATAGTAAGTATACAGCATGGTTAACTTCAGAAAATAATTGTAAACTTCATATGAAAAGAAACTCTGTTGCACTGAGTTAATAGCCAGGAAAACATCACAGGGGTTATCAGTTCTCAGGATTCCGGACAAAATCCAATCTTTCTGCTTGGGGCCAGCAAGACGTTTTCTCTGTGGTACAAAATTTAATAATTGGGATGTGTTCTTTACCCTCCATTGAAACCTCTGATATTGGTCACTTAGGAAGAAAGGATATCAATGTTACAAGTACCATAATTCTTAGGAGAACCTGTTCTTAAATTCCTATTATAAGATAAGAAATGAGATTTTTTAAAAAGTTTATTTTGCTATGGGTATTCGGATATTTTATTTAAATTGTACATTCTTTAGGTCTGGGGTCATATGTGACTTCGTTTGTACAGTGCCTAGCACAATGGGATTTGGTTGGAGTCTAGGCACTATTGTAATAAAGATTAAAGTGATTACTATCAGAAATATATTCTCATGAATTGTCACTAAGGCCAACCTTTTCAAAAGTGCCCACTGCTCATATTATGGGTCCCAACTTTTGACACCTGTTGCTTGGTGTACAGAAAGTGTTGGGCTACTGTAATACCATCTGAATCCAGTAGGAGATTTGGGAGGAAGGGGGCTGTGTACTCTTGGAAATTGAGCCCAAAATGTGTCAGCCTCTCCTCAAAATGAAACCACCTAAAATCAGAAGCCATCCTTGAACATGTTGGGAGCAGTGAGTAGCCAGTAGCATGTGTGCTCAGGGATCAATAGTGGTTCATTATGCATTTGTTCCTGCTCCATTCTAGGTGTTTCTAATTAACAAGTCAACATCTGGTTTTGTTTTTGTTGTTTTTTGGAAGAAATACTCACCTGTGTTTCACAGAAGAAGGTGGGGGCGAGGGGAAAATTTGTCTTATGTCCCCTGAAATTATAATAATGTACAGCTTTTTTCAATAATCCCATCTGTAAGATAATGATAACACCACCATCCTGCTTCACAGAAGTGTAGTGAATATACGTTCATTCATATTTATAAGTTGCTAACATATTACAATAATCAGCACCACAGAAAAAGGGCCTCTACATACATTTTAAAATTACTGTCATGAATACGACTATAAATGGGATATTGAACAAAACAAAAACGATCTTGCTTGTTCACAACTGTTGTGATTTGTTATACTTTGTCTTCATGCGGTATTGCTATTCAAAAACCATGGTTCAGGCCTCAGAAAATGAGACTGTATTAAAAATCGGGAGATAAATAAAAAATACATTTTGTTTTTCAGTCTTGTTGGTTTTGAGTGTTGACATTTTCAAGCTGTTCTCTACAACAATGTGGGTTATCAAGGAACGCTGGTTTTAAATGAAAGCTGAGTTTTTCATGTAATCACCTGACTTCAGGAGCTAAGCCCTGAAGAGAAAATAAAAAGTACTGAGACACAGATCTGTGGAAAAAAATGTGAGTGTTGGTTACATTGCTTGTGAGACTCTTCATTGTCCACTGGAACTGAGGCTTATGTTTAATCTTTGTGTGCTTTAAAACTCTGAACTAGATCTTGGCGTACCAGCAGTTTTTAAAGCGGAGAATAACCCTATCATGTGACTTGGGAATTAACCTTCGGTACCTTGGTTCTGTGAACTAGTTTTCATTTCTGGTCTGCATACTATTGGATCAAACTATTATTATAGTCTGCAAAACGTAATACATTAATCCTTAAAGTTTGCATTTTTCTATTCATATAATTTGCTTCTCCTTCTTTGACTCCTATTACTTTATTATCTGCTGGGAGAGGCGAGAAGGTGTAGCTAGAGATCTGCAGACTACAGAGAAAGGAAAACAAAATACTTAAGTGTCATCTTATTCTGCATCTTTGCACCAAACCTTTGTCTCGCTAGAATTAAGGAAAAAGAAGAAGCAGGAAGGAAGGGTCAAAGTGCAGTGTCTGAAATACCTCTCTATTTAGTCCCATTCAGGGGCTCTGGTGGGGCAGCTTCCTTTAAAGTCAATGGAGTTCTGCCTCAGCCAAGGACTCATACATAGAACCTGTTCAGAACTGGCTGAATTAATGAAATCTGACAGTGTTATGAATAAAGGACAGTAGTGCAAGCTGTTCTTCACTGCAAACCAGCTGTTGATATATGTGCCTGCGTTGAACTGTAGGTGCATTAAATGAAACCTATTTCGTGTGTGTGAGAGACAGGAAAAATGATCGGGTGAAATTTTGCTTTATAAAGACTGATTATTTTAATACTCCTTCAGTTCCAATTGTTGTGTTTTTAACCGTGTGGGGTTACGGAGAGCGGCCAAGTGTTTGGGTGGCTTCCTCTGATTTTTTTTTTTTTTTTTTTTTTATAGATGAGTCAGATTCCTTTCCCCCACAGCACTCAGCAGTGAGAGCAGATGTGGATGGGCAACAGGAGCCTCTCTTAACTGTACACAGATAGGGGGAGGACCTCTTAAAATACACAGCCAGGGACCTACAGTGATGAGTGAAGCCTTTCCTTAACTCTCTATACTGAGGTGAGTTTCATTCCAAGGGAATGTATAAAAGTATAAACAACACTGCCACTTGGTGGTGAAATTGCAATTTAGCATTTTAGCAGGCTAAGTATTCAGGTACATCCCAGCCTACGCATCCGAATGAATGCAAGAGGACCTCAAGTTTGTTATGCAGCAGACGCAGGTTTATTTTCAATGGTATGCTTTACTAAACAATTCCAAATGCAACTAAAAAAATCCATTGCCCAGCAAAGGATTGTATTATCCCAAGTTTGCATTGAATACAAAAACATATCAACAGCATAATGATTTGCAGTCAAAAGTAAATGATATGCACCATGTGGCAACAATTAAACACAGTGCTATTTAACAGAAAAGTGCCAGGAGGCCAGAACTCAAGGTTTTATTGTGAGTTTCTCATAATTTGGAATTTTTCTTAACATTCCTCAATTTACTATCTGAGAATCTCAGTTTTAATTGTTAATAAAGTAAATTCTAGCCAACAGAACCATAGTTGAATGCTTGAACATGTGAGCTCTAAATGCTTCTCCACCAGAAGATAAATAAAAAGTAACCCCAAATTATCATTATAAAATAAATCATGGCTTTTAAATCAGTCTCATGGTATTTTTGGTCAGACTCACGATTTTTGAATGCTGGATGTCGACAATACTGAATTAGAGGCGCGGGAGGAGAGGAGAGGGAAGGAGGGGGAGGAAAGGGAAAACTTCAAGTCCATAAATGACTTCCTCCAAAATCTAACTGCTACAAGAATGGTAAAGTTGTTCCTTTTGTTGTTTAAAAGCTTCTGTAGCAATGTTCAAATACCATGGTTGGAGGAGGGGAGAAATCTGTGGCAGATGGATGAGAAGGACAGCATCGCCATCTCTTAGCCCCATGTAATGGCATAGCATGTCTGTGAATTTTTCAGTATCACCACTGTTTGTTATAGATTATTGGCTGAACACTGAAAAAGAGTTTCCTTGGGTAATCATCATAGTTGTGTTTTCACATGAGAGTTTAAAAAAATCTTTTTCCTTTTTTTTTTGGTCTTTGCCTTCTGGCTTTTGAGCCTCTAAGGGTCACATTTTCAAGTTGTTTCTCCCCAACCATAAAGTCTAGAAACTTTCTTAAAAATGAAAGCAGTGAGTCTCACATAACCACATTACTCCAGGAGCTGGTGCTTTAAGAAACTTATCAAATATCACAAGATGGACAGTGAAATCATGAACTGGCAACACATTCGGGTGTATGCTTAATTGCTTTGCTGAAGAGAAATAGGATCATGCATGTCTTTAAATGCTTTGGTGGAGTGAAATCTGAATTGGAGAGAAGAAGCAACACATTGTAACTTGTGACCAGTCAGTGTTTCCAATAATAAAAGAATGTGTCCTGGTATAAGAATACATTTAAAAGTCACTGTGTGATAGGACAGTGCTCTTTATTGTATACTTACAAACTTTGGTCTTTTACTGGGGCATGCCGTCTATGTGTGCCATGCTTGTATTGCATGCTCCAGAATTACACTATCCTGCATTTGGCACCCTGCAGAATGATTCTCTTTGGCACCCTGAATGCACGTGGAGGATGCCACTTTGTTCTGTAGCATGGAGGATGCTATGTGATGGAACAACACTAAAAGGCATGTATGCATAGAACTAAATACACAAGGTTTTAATGGGGACTTGTTATTAGGTAAGTAAAAGACAGGAATGTCGTCTTTGTGCAACTCAATGATTATTACTGCCTCATGCCTCATTATTAAATGAGGCATTGTGTATAGTTCAGGCAGATGATTAGGGTGACTATAGATGTTTCACCTAGTTACTTGAGGTTTGCATTCTGATTCCATGCATGTACTAACACATCACGCATGCAGATAAAATCAAGTAGTTTACTGTTATATGGCAGGGGTGTTCAAACTCTTCCAATCATGCTCCTCTCCCTTACCAATAACAGAATTTATCTGCATTCCCCCTCCATTGCTGCATAGCCCAAGCTTCCTCAGCAGTGGAGCTTGGGCTGGAGGTAGAAGTGGGGAGGGGAAAGGTACTGGGGTAAGAGGTAAAGGCATTGACTCCACTGGTGATGGAGTAGGGGAGGACCCAGGGTCAGAATGAGGGTCAAGCATCCCCTGAGGAAATCAGAAAGTTGGCACCTGTGGCTAGAGGTGGACCTGGCCTGGGCATGGAAAGGGAATGAGGGCACAGCTGGGCTGAGCCTGGAGGAGGGGGAGGAATGGAGCTACAGTTGGGGTTAGGTCTGGGCTGGGGGTTGAAAGGAAATGAGGGTGGAGCTGGGACTGGAGGCAGAGCAGGACTGGGGGATGTGAATGGGGTTGAATGAGAAGCTGGTCTGGGGATGGAGTGGGGTTGGAAGTTTGATGCTCCCTCTCTACCCCACCATGGGGACTAGCCCAACTATATGCTCTGCAGCCTCGAAATTCCTCCACAGCGTCCTATAGGGAAACATTAAACCAGTTCAATAATCTAGTGCGTTTCCACGTGAAGGACTAAAGAGGGCATGAAAGTGTAGCACCGAATACAAAAAGCATGCAAATGTAGCGCTTAATTTTCCATGGTATAACAGAGCTATCAGGGGGTAGTGTATAAAATGTTGTGACCTGCCTTACTAAAATTGTTACCTCATGCCCCTACCATAGGAGTCTTTGTGTCTTGTTTATGTATATGCATGTATGTGATGCACAACTCATTTTTATTAAATACTGTTGTTCTGATACATTGGGCATATGCAGTAGTTGCTTCTGTTTGGGAGCTTTGTGTTAGTATTTCAGTATCACAAATAATTCAGTTGACTGCAGGATATACCTTGCAGTATATTGGTAGTTTTAGCTCTAGACATTAGTGCTTTTCCCCTCTATCTAGAAAGATTGTACATAAATTCTATTTCAGCTCACATTGGTCCACATCTGGAATTTTTATGTATTATGGGTTAATCTTTCTATCTCTTGTGGGCCAGAAATTTGTTTGTTGGCCTGTGTTATTCAGAATGTCAGACATTTTATTAACAGGACATAGTTCACTATTTTTCTCCTCTGTGTTTAAATATCTGTGGCATACTTCCTGGAAGTTCTATCATTATTTTTTAAGCATTTTTGAACAGTATATTTTTCTGGGGTTTGAGGAAGCAAGTTAACTTCCTTGGAGCATCCCTATGTGGAAATGCCTTCTTTGGGTAAAACTTTAATACAAGAATTTAATACTCTAGGACAGCCAAGGGAAATGACTCCTTTACATCACAAGCCCCATCAGCTTTGTGGGCCCACTCCTGCTCCCTTTGGAGTTGATTAAGAGACTCTCTCAAACTCTGAGAGCTGGATCAAGTTATAGAAGTGGTTTGGTTTGTTGAAAAAGTATTTGATAGATGCCAATTTGGTCTTGGCTCTGGCTGTTCAAAACTGCTGCAAAGTCATTGTAACTGGCTACTGGAGATTCTGCACTGCCCTCTCTTAAACTGAGATTTTTGGGTGGAGAGGACCCCTGTTCAGCCACATAATTGTATTTATTTGTGGAGAGGGCAATTTTTTTGTTTTATAGTAGTGTCTAGAGGCTTCAACCAAGGTCATGGGACAAATGCACTAGGTGGTCTATGTATACTTCTATACTATATGTGCCATGAGAGAAACTCCCTTGCTTAGAGTTTTCCAGTTGACATCAACAGGAAAGAAAACTGATGGAAGGGGAAACCAAGGTCACACAGGAAGTCCCTGGCCAATCCGAATAGAACTCAGATCTCCTATGTCCAGTGTCTGATCTGCTAGACAAAACTGTCTCTCTGGGGGCTTTGATCATGTGCACACATGATTTTGGGGAGACGGAGGTTACAGCATAGTAAAGTAGGGGCAAAACAGAGAGAAGGCTGGGTTGAGGCAGGGGAGTTGGGGAGCAAAACTAAAATAGGGTGGTGGTTGATGGTGGAGGAGCCATACCGTGGAAGAAAGAAGAGTAAGATGGGGTGGAAGAAAAACATTAGGATACCTGAGTCAAACAAAAAGGGGTAGAATGAAATAACAAAAGCAATCCAGAACCCTAGTTTTGGCATTCCATGCCTCTGTGCAGTGGCAACCCAGTGGGAGGGGCAGGAAGGGAGCCTGTGACACTTTCCCCCAAACACCCTGGGCAGGAGGAGCAAGGGCCCAGCAGCTATCTGGGTCAGAGCCTCTGGGCATCCTGGAGGATAAACAGCGGGGCCTGGGACCTGCAGCATGGGTCAAATCCTCACTCATGGGCAGTGGTGGAAAGAAGCGGAGCAATGTGGCTCTGCTTCTCTATCTGTTAGCCATGTCACTCGGTGGGAAGCAAAGTAATACAGCCAGCAGATAGGGTCCTGCAATTCTGCTTCCCCAGCCCATGCTCCTGCCAGGCCCTGACTAGTCCCCCAGGCTGCGTGGGAGGTAGGACAGGGGCAGAGCAAGGGCAGGGTAGCGGCAGTGAGGGGGTGGAGCAAGGTGGGGTCTGGAATAGAACAGGGTGGGGCAGAGAGGAGTCGTGTAGAGGCCATTCATGTGTCCTATGCCCTTCCCTCTCCGCCCCCCCCCCCATGTCCTTCCTCATGAGTTGACCCTGCGTCTGTGGGCAAAGCCCAGTCAGGTATAAAATGATAAAATGTGCTACAAATGACTATAAGTGGGGCCTTCGTGATTCTCCCTTCAGGGCTGGGGCAAGGGGGATGAGGGGCCACAAATCTCCCAAATGCCATGGCTGGGACGGGCCAGCCAGAAGTCAGTGGCGGAACTAGCAGCACTGGCCTGGTGTCTGCAGGTGGGGTCCGCCCCACTTTGGCCCTCACCATGAGTGGTGGGAAAAATGGAGCAAGGTAGCCACACTGCTTTTCTGTCCCGGTTGCACCACTCTGGCGGTTCCCCACACTGCCTGGCAGGAAGTGGAGTGACATGGCAGCCGAGGGAACAAAGCAGTGGGGCTGCCTTGCTCCACTTCCCTTGCTGCTGTCAGTGAGTGCAGGGGAGTGGGGAAGAGAACTCTTGCTGCCAGCGCTGGTCCCGCTAGTCTCCTGGGCTGCCTCAGCTGGGGGAAGAGGAAAGGCGTGGAGACGGTGGGTCAAGTGTGGGGAGGGGCCAGAACAGAGATGAGGATGAAGCAGCGAGGGGCAGGGCCTGGGAAAAGGAGCATTGTCCTGGCCCTTCCCTGGGTTGTGGGGGTTCATGTGGCTGATGACTTCCCCCCCCGCCCTGTCACCTTAGGTTAGGGAACTATATCAGAAAAACTGTCTAGCTCAGGGGTGGCCAACCCTCAGCTCACAAGTAGGGTTGTCAGGTGTCCAGTATTCAACCGGACAGTCTGGTTCTGGGGCCCTCCGTCCGTTAAAAAATTCAGAAAATACCGGACATGTACAATGTCCGGTATTTTCTGGTTTTCCGGCTGGATGTCCGATGGAAGCTTGGCGGGAGTGGGAGGAGTGGCTGGGAGCTGGGGCGTGATCGGCGCTGGGAGCCTCTGGTTGCCTCTGATGTAGGAGTGACGCCTTGGGGAAGAGGAGAAGCCCTGTCCGTGCTCCTGAGCGCTGTTCAAGCGAGTTATGGAGCGGTAGCTGGACTCGCTTGTGCTTCGCCGGGACCACGTGCGGGACAGGCAGCACCCTGGGATCTGCATGTGCCTGGGTCAGTCCCACTCCCCGCTGGCTGAATCTCTCTCTGTCTTCCCCACCCCCGCTCCTTCCCCCGGCCAGCCCTGCTCCCCCCAATCTCCCCAGCCAGCCCCACTGCCCCACTCCCCCGACCAGCCCTGCTTCCCCATCTCCCGGCTAGCCCCACTGCCCGACCCCTCTGCCAGCCCTGCTTCCCATCCCCTCCTCCCGGCCAGCACTGCTCCCCTCTCAGCCGGTCCCTTCTCCCCCCGCCCCCCCAAATGATCAAGTGTGTCCGGTATTTTTTCTGAAGCTACCTGGTAACCCTATTTGCAAGCCACATGTGGCTCTTCAAAGAAAAAATTGTGGCTCCCGCACCAGTGGCTTGCGGGTCTTAAAGGGGCAGCATGGCGAAGTGAAAGCAAGGGCTTCACGAAGAGCTGACACTCCCCCATGCCCTCTGAAAGAGACAGAGCCGAAGTCGTGGCATCCTGTGCAGACTTCAAAATGGCCGCCTTAAAAGGACAATGCCTGCTCTGCTCTTAAAAGAGCAAACTTTTTTTGTTGTTGTTGCTCAACAACTTCTTTCCCATGGCTCTTTGTGCTGTATCCACCGCTATTTTGGCTCTTCATCTGTAACGGGTTGGCCACCCCGGTCTAGCTATATGTAGTGGTGCTGTATCCCACTCCAACTGGGGAAAGGTTAAAAAGCAGGATGGAGAGAGCCTGCGCAAACCCAACCAATCAGGACACAAGAGCCAGCCTATCAGGGTCAGGATGGGCCCAATAAAAAGGTTGCATCATAGAGGGGAACTCGCTCTTGCTCTGATCAGCAAGGGTGAAGACTAGCTCCATGCAGAGAAAGCACTTTGGGTAGAGCCATGCTGGGCAGGCTCAGGGGAGCTGGAGAGGGGCTCCAGCCTGTTAGCTTCCAGGCTGTGGCCTTGATGCAAGGGGCAAGCAGGTACAAGGGTCATGGGGAAGTGACCCAGGGGATAGGAACAGTAAATGGGAGAGTAGGAGGGCAAGAGATGGCTGCCACCAGAGGGTCCCTGGGTCGGGACCCAAAGTAGTGGGAGGGCTTGGGCCTCCCCTTGAACCCAACTATGCTCTACAGAGCGTAGCCTTTAGGGACTGTGGCTTGCCTCTGAGGCAAGGGGATAGACTTTGGGGCTGCAGTTGGTTACTCAGGCAGGTGCCAGGACTGAGGATTGCTGAGGCACCCCTGGAACAGGGGAGAATGGAGTTGTGGGCACTGCCAGAAAGGAGTAGCCCAAAGAGGATGCCACAGTCCAAGGAGCAACATGGGTCCAGGCAGTGGAGATGACAGAGTGGAGAGTAATGATGGGTGAGACATTGGTCAGAAGAAGGCATCCTGCTGAGGTTAATTCCCAGTGTTTCCAGCAGGAGGCGCCATACCAGTGAGCTGAAATCTTGTAATGCTATACCTATATAACTGGCAAAATTCCCCTCAGCCTTCAAATTCCACTCTCTTAAGCAGCCACACAAGGCGAAGGCTTGAGAACATTCAACTCAGTTGCCTTGTGCTGGCATTTAATGATGTATATGATGGCAGAGAGTACACTTATACAGTTTGCAGATGATACTAATCTGGGAAGGACTGCAAGTGCTTTGGAGGATAGGGTCATAATTCAAAATGATCTGGACAAATAGGAGAAATGGTCTGAGGTAAAGAGGATGAAATTAAACAAGAGCAAATGCAAACTACTCCATTTATGAAGGAACAATCCATTTCACATATACAAAATGGGAAGTGACTGTATAGTAAGAAGAACTGCAGAAAGAGATCTAGGGGTCATAGTGGACCCCAACTAAACATTAGTCAACAGTGTGACTTTTCTTTATAAAAACAAATACTATTCTGGAAAGTATTAACTGGAGTGTTGTAAGCAACATACTAAGAAGTAATTCTTCTGCTCTATTCCATGCTGATTAGGCCTCAACTGAGGTATTGTATCTGATTCTGGGTGGCACATTTCAGGAAAGATAAGGACAAATTAGAGAAGGTCCAGAGGAGAGCAACAAAAATGATTTATTAGTTTAAAAAACATGTCCTAAGAGGGAAGATGGAAAGAATTGGGTTTCTTACTCTGGAAAACAGAAGACCAAGAGGAAGAAGAACAGATTTCAAGTATTTCAAAGGTTGTTCCAAGGAGGAGAGAGAACATGTCCACTGATGGGGGGAGGGGGAGAGGACGGGACAGTTGCTCTGGGGCTCAGCAATGTGGCAGTGGCCTATAAATCATTATGCCCTATAAATCACTGTTGGAATGCCTCCTCTGGGCAGCATTGGGGGCAGGAGTGGTGCACTCAAGGCTGGCCACCCTTGCCCCACCCCTTCTGCTATAGGCCTTGCCCCGACCAGGAATGGGAGCTGCTCCTCCACCTTACCTGGGGGCTCGGAAGGCTGTTGGTGCCCCTGAAAGAGAAAAAATATTCTCCTTAACCTCTCATGATAGGACAAGAAGCAATGGGCTTAAATTGCAGCACGGGAGGTTTAGGTTGGAAATTAGGAAAAAAACTTCCTAACTCTCAGGGTGGTTAAGCACAGGAATAAGTTGCCTAAGGAGGTTATAGAATCTCCATCATTAGAGATATTTAAGAGCAGATTAGACAAACAACTGTGAGGGATGGTCTAGATGATGCTTGGTCCTTCCAAGAGTGCAGGGGACTTGGCTCGATAACCCCTCATAGTTCCTTCCAGTCCATATGATTCTATATGTGCCTCTGGTGTGTTTGGTACTTCACATTATGTGCCACAAGTACCTGCATCTTGCATGAGGGACAAAATATGCCCCTTCAAAGAGTGTTTGTGTGGTGAGATATACAGAAGTTGATGTTGCTAACAAACTTGTAGCTAACAAGATATTTTGTTTTGTGGTAGAATATATGTAGTAAGGCTCAAGTCATTTCTAAGTAACACAGAATGTTTATGGCTACTTCAGCAATATTATTGCATTATTTAAATTGTGATCTTAAATATGCATTTTCCTCTTTTAAACTGATTAGGCAGTATATGTGCTGCCTATTTCTGCTAATAACATGGATAGAAGTGCCAGCTCCCATTCAAATCTGCACATAGGCTGATGGACCTAATTGCTGCAATCATTAGCTGACTAGGCTTTGACAATCTCAAGATAATATGTTAATCAGTGTTGAACCATTTTTTTCAGTGACAATGGCCAAAAATGATCCAGCGATACTATAAGTCTTTGTTAAAACTTCAACAGCTCTGGAGTAGGGGAAAAAAAAAAAAGAAGAGATCAGAAAAAAGCTATTTTGGGAAAGAGTCATCATGCAAATGGTTGTAAAAAGGGAGACTTCAGCTATTTTGTTCATAAAAAGCCTTTTATGCTGTTGAGAGATCAGATAAAACACTGTGAAGATGGTGTAGTACAACTCAGCTCTTCTCCATTTTGTAAATATAACTTGTTTCTTTTTTTAATCAGAAGTTGCACAATACATTTAACAGATTTTTTTTTTTGCTCCTAGTGTATTCAGGTATTTATGTGGGCTATGACTTGTCAGAGGTGCTGAGCATCTATAACTCCAAAGGAAGCCCTCTGGAAGTGCAGGTGCTTATCTCCTTCGAAAAGTAGACTGCGGTTGTGCTATACGGGTTGGACCTCCCTGGTCTGGCACCATCAGGACCTGACTGTTCCCAAATGAGAGAATTTGCCAGACCAAATTCTCGTGCCACAGGCTCCTAAGCCCATTGTCTGCTATGGGCAGGCTACCCCAGTAGGCACCCTGTCTCACCCTCCCTGACCCCCCAACCTGGCTGGACTGCTCGCCGGCTTCCTGGGCAGCAGAGGCACCGGCTCCTGCCACAGGGCTCCAGCCCTGTGCGTCCAGGGGCAGCTGTGGAGCTCCAGCCCTGGATCTGCGCTCCAAGAAGCTGTTGGGGGACTCTGATCCTGTGCCGCCATGGGGCTCCAGCCTCAGCCCCAAGTTCCCAGGGGCTGCCGAGGGACTCCGGCCTGGCCCCGCACTGCTGCAGGCTGCTGGAGGCTGCCATGGGGGTCCGGCCCTGGTTTCTGGGCTGCCGATCCTGTTGTCCCAGCCCCAGATGGCCCTCCTGCCCTTAGCCTCTTGGGCTTTCTGGTTCAGGAGCGTCCATGGTCCTTCCGGATGACGGATGTTGCCGTACCAGCGTGTGCCAGTTTTTGGAGGTACAACCTGTAGACACAAAAATCAACTGGACAAATTCAGGGGTCAAGATGTCAGATATGGATGGCTGTATTTTCTTTCTGCCAAATACATTTTGCTTAGCATTTCTATAATGCTTTTCATCTCTATTTCCAAGCTCGTTATGAAGACGGTGTGAGCACTATTATCCTCATTTTGTAACTGAGGCACAGAAGTCATTTTCTATGTGGTTGTAGCCAGAGGGTCTGATGGACTTGCTGGGCCCCTGGGAAAGGCAGAGGTGGGTGCTTTGTGCCTCCAGAAGGGGCGGAGCTTCAGGCACAAGAGGCGGGGTTGCAGCCCTCTGTGCTTCCCAGAGCGTGTCACACAGGGCTCCAGCAGTGAGTTAAAAGGCCTGGGATGGCAGCTGCAGCCAGGAGCCCTGGGCCCTTTTCATTTGCCAGGACCCAGGGCAGTTGCCCTTGCTCCCCTGACTCCACTGTTGGCAGGCCTGTTTGTAGCCATATTGGTGCCGGGATATTAGAGAAAACAAGGTGGGTGAGATAATATCTTTTATTGCACCTGTCCAGTTGACTTAATGTGAGAGCCAGGAATAAAGCCAAAATTTTATAAGTCCCAGGCTCTAAAATATCTACATATGGAGCTTGTAGATTAATTGGGCTTGTTTAGTTTGGAAAAGAGAAGACTGAGAGGGGACTTGATAGCAGTTTTCAGGTATCTAAAAGGGTGTCACAAGGAGGAGGGAGAAAAATTGTTCCTCCTGGCCTCTGAGAATAGAACAAGAAGCAATGGGCTTAAACTGCAGCAAGGGAGGTTTAGGTTGGACATTAGGAAAAAGTTCCTAACTGTCAAGGTGGTTAAACACTGGAATAAATTGCCCAGGGAGGTTGTGGGATCTCCATCTCTGGAGATATTTAAGAGTAGGTTAGATAAATGTCTATCAGGGATGGTCTAGACAGTACTGGGTCCTGCCATGAGGGCAGGGGACTGGACTCGATGATCTCTCAAGGTCCCTTCCAGTCCTAGTATTCTATGATTCTATGATTCTTTCCCTTACAAATGCTGACCTTATTACAAAATTAATTGATCATAAGTGACAGAAAACAAGTTCTAGCGATTCCCATAATTCTATCATTATAGTAAAGAACATTGAATATATTTCAGCAAGTGATGTCCAAATGAATAGACAATCTTTGTGTAGGCTTGTGAAATCCAAAATGCTTGATGGCTTACCCTTGAGTGTTCATGAATTATGTTATGTCAGAAGGCAGTTTCCCCCAGAAATGACTTGTTATTTTCATACAGCCCAATTTCTTATGTCTCTGGCCCTAGACATGTTTTTCAGAATATCATGTTTGTACTTCTTCATAGAACATTTTCCCAAGGATTGTGAATACAGTCTATCACTGAATTTTTTCAATCAAATTGGATGTTTTTCTAAAATATTTGCTTTAGGATATTTTGGGAGAGGTTCTATGGTCTGGGTTATACAGGAAGTCACACTAGATACTCATAATGGCCCCTTCTGGCTTTAAAATCAATTAATCTATGAATTGTTGTAGTCTGTGTTGGACTTATTTTCTGCAGTGTTACTGTTCTTTGATCTGAGCTTTTAATGCACTAGTGTCTTAGCAACTGGATGTCGTGCCGGGTGAAATTTTTCAGTTGAAACTTTTTTGGTGAAAAATTCAGGTTTGGCAACATAAGAATACTTTGTGAATTTGAGTAGGTTTCATCAACTTGTTTAGAAACAAACAATATTCTGAAAAATCAAAATGTTTTACTCAAAATTGAATGGAAACAATTTTATCTGACTTTTTAAAATTGCTACAGAACTGAAAAAATCATTATTTTGCCTCACTCTAGTTGTCAGAGTTTTCTCTTCCAAATGCCCTATTTAACCATATTACTTCTAAAGCTATTCAAACACAGACACTCAGGGTGGGAATTGTCCTCTTTAGAGTCTTTTCAATGGAATGATATTTTGTCAGCCTTTTCCTAGCCTGATGTACCACACACTGCATGTATATCCAATTGTCAGCATATTTTTCATATGGTCTGATCCAAACAAAATGAAAGGAGAAAAAGATGACACATGGATGAACTGTCTATCTTTAGTGGATGTATATCACATAAGTGCAATATCAGAAGTGAAAAACCATAGGAAAGTGAGAAAATGGTGTAAAGTAATATGCAGTGCATTCACTGGTGTGAGAGACACTGTAGGATGCACATTGGATTGTGTTACACTGCACAGCATAGGAAATGCATTTAAATATTTCAAACACGGGGAGATGAATTTTTCTTTCTATTTCTGTGTGCGGGAAATGGGGGGCAGAGAACAGGACAGTTGAGTATCCTCATTCCAGATGTACTCTGTCTAGTGGAAAAACCAGGAATAGTCTACTAAGACACCTTAAACTAATTGCTTCACCTCTCTGCATCAGTTCCCCCCCACCTACAGCATGGGGATAATGATACTTTCTTTGTAAAAATGCTTTGAAATCTGCTGATGAAAACTGCTATAAAAGAGTTGGGTATTTATCTATTTTTTTTATTTACCAGCACAATGATTTTACAATACTAAAGATTTGATCCAAAGATCGTTGAAAGAAATCTGCTCATTCATTATTAGGTGTTTGTTCATGTTTCTTCTATTTTACAGGGAGACCATTAACATAAAAAACCCTCTCCGTTCTGCTGTATTTCTAACATGTTTCTATAAAGAAGTCCAAAGTTTACTATATCTGAGACTAGTGACAAAAATCATTTGATTTTTGTCAGTGTCCTTCCTTTGCACATTTCACATTTTTATGCATAATTATTTCCCTTATTTCTTACTTTTACAGGTATCTGCCAGTTTCATTTGGGTATCGCTTTTATCAAACAACACAAGAGACCCTTTAATAAAATCAGAAATTTGTAGAACATTGAGAATTGGTAGAGGATTTATAGGCAGGTATAATCACGCAAACTCCTTTACAAAATTTAACTTTGTAAAAAAAACAAAAACAAAACCATACTACAGTATTCCTTCACCTTGTATGCTAATATTTTAAAGTTTACTCTTCTTTTCCAGCAGATGGCAGAATTGTACTGGTCCTGATATCTAGTTTGAAAATCTGCACAGTACAGTTCTTTATATAATAATTGAATCTTGTCATTTCCCCAGTTTCTTTACTCATTTGAGCTAATTGGTTAACCTTAGATACTATAATACTGTACATGCTTTCAGTTGCACATGAAACTTCAAATATTTGTTTCTGTGAATTGTCTTCTCTTGTACAGCGCTATAGTTTGCTTTGTTATGTTATATTGCATTCTAAGACTGAAATCTTTGCCCCAAACTTAATAATGGTATTTAAAAGACTTCTAAAATGCAGATGTTTGTATCCTTAAGTCTAAAGTGTGTGGTTGGTTTTGGAATCTTATGCTATAACAAAAATCTTGCAAATGAGTCTCTAGTGGAACTCATGCAAGATATTATTCTTAAGTCTTGAACACTTTTTTGGAAGAAAAGTGCCTCTGATTGTGCAATAGGATACTAATCATGAACTTGTACATTCCATGTGGTATTAAAATTGAATCAAGAGATGATGTTTAAAACATTTTTTGGAAGAATTAAAAATCCACAGCACCGGAGAGCATAAAGAAAGTGAAAAGAAAGTGTAAACTGGTCTAGATTAGGGGAGGGTTTTTTTTGGAGAGGGGGAGGCATCTTCATCTGAAGAATTTGGGGTATCTTACGAATGTATTGTATTCATGTGACAATATAAAAATGTGTCTAGATTCAAATCTAAATTATGCTTACGGGGAAAAATCTGTTCGGAAGCTAGAAATATGAGCTCCAAGCCTATGAATTGTGGAGTCCCCTCAGTTTCCCATGATACCAGTGACTTCTGAGGTGGCTTCTTTATGAAGCATAGGTTTTAACACAGTCTTCTATGCTGATTGCAGGCTCTGAGTAAATTTGCCCCTTCATGAATATGTCCCTATTGGAATCTTTCAGTAGAGAAGAGTGAACTAAGTTTTTGCCCTGTGTGTGAACTATGTATGGAACTACTCTGTATTTTACCCACTTATTTGAGGTTTTTGAAAACATGCCTATTTTTTATAATTTGTAGTTATGGAAGGAATGTCCTGTATTTATTTAACTCTTCAGTTGAATGGTCTACATTAGTACTTAATCTACTTACATTATGTACTTGAATTATTTTGTTTATGTATGGAAAAATAGGTGAGTTCACTTAGCAAAAGTATTGCGCGTTTTGGCTGTAAATTAATAAGAGCAGAGAAATTCAAATGAAAGGCTCCTCCGACAATTACACAAAGTAGAGCCTATCTATAATAACTTCCTTGATGAGCCCTTAATATCTTGACTGTATCTCTGTCTAAATTTTAGTTGAAAGCTTTGAATTTTCTTTTTGTTTCTCCAGCTGCCCTTTCTTTGTTTTTCTTTAAAATTAACATTCATATTATGCTGCTATTTGCATATGTCAGTACAGTCGGGCGCTTGTTATGGCAACATTGAGAGTTGTTACAGAAATGTGTTAAAGGTTTATGAAGCTGGTAATCCATGGAGCCAAGGGAAGCCTCAAAGCATGTTTCTCCTTTTTAATATTAGTAGCTATGTAGAGGCATCAGACAGGGGAATAGATCTCTCATTGGCTCAGGGCCGGCTCGAGCCATTCCTGCGCCCCAGGCAGCAGGCGCGCGACGCATGCGCAGCTCCACCCCTGGGCACATGGCGCATGCGCGGCCCCGCCCACCGGGGCGCCGCACGGCCTCTGGCCCCGGGCGCGCGGCGCCTGATGGCAGCTCTAAGGGGCGCCGCGAGGCGGGGCGCGCGGCACCCCTTACAGCTGCCATCAGGCGCCCCCCCATAGGTTGGCGCCCCGGGCAGCTGCCTGGCTAGCCCCCCCCCCACTTAATCCGGCCCTGCATTGGCTCAAGATCCTCAATGTTTAGTCTGGATACAGAAAGATGCAGAAATATTGCTTGTGCCTTGAGTATATTCACTCTTCTTCTCTCCTTCCATGTGTGTACATATGTATTTTTTTCTGATTGTGGAGAAGCGCTTCAAATGAAAGGTTTTGTTATTTGATCCTATCTCTATAACGAATGCATCAGGATGGATTAGTACATGTTGGTACCTTAATTCAAACTAGTGAAGTTTGTCAGAGTTGTTGCGGTTTCCAATATATATGTCAAAAATGACAATAAAATTGTGTATTTGTGTTTCTTGAGGACTGCCCTTATTATGAAAATACTCAGCATTTTTTTTCTGATTTGGCTAAAAGTAGCTCACTATTTAGAAACCAAAATCATTTTGTTTACACTTTGTTGCATATTTGTAAAAGCTTTTCAGTACCAAATTCTTTTGTATGCGTTAGGACACACAAGTGTCCAATTTAAACCCAATTTATTTTTCATAGATCATTATGATACATGCTTATAAAGCCAGCTCAAGGTCTGTTTTATCATTTTTCTTTTCTTTTTCAAATTCTGCTAACAAAAACCATGCAAGTTTTTAGTAGATTTTTTCCCCCTTAATCCTTCCAAGTGTCCTCCTTCATCTAATCCGTGTTCTTCCTGGCGCTCCCAGTTAGAATATATTCCTGTCTCTTATATATAAGAATAAGGGACCCTCTGAGACTGCTCATCTTTCAAAAACTTCATTTAACAAATCACTTTGTCTGTAACGACTCTATTCAAAGGGCTGGATAGCTGAGTCCAACATCATGTCATGAGCAAAGGGTACCTGGAAGTTAAATAATTTTAGATTTCCAAAGACCAACAGTTCAAAATAATTTGAGTACTTTGCATTTTTAGAGACAAGTCCGAGCCAATTCCCCTGAGTCAAATAACCCTGAAATGTGGGGTTTTTGAAAATCCAGATTTTATAATAGGATCGCCTCTCTCCACTTTTCTCAAAAGGCCACCAAGATACTTTAAACTGCAATTTTGCAAATATTTTGTAAAAAAGATTGATAAGGGCCAAAATAACAGATTTTACTAGGATACACATTTCTCCTAGTTAAGAGAAGGAGATTTTACTAGGATAAACATTTCTTTTGTACAAAGCCACAGCATGGCTACAAGTCTGAACTCCCAAGAACAGGGGTCATGAAGAGTTCCAGCTATTTCCTGTATAAGACCTTTGGCTCAGTTGGAATTCACTCTGTATGGGTGCATGTACACTGCACCCATAATTCAAAATAAACTATGCAATTTGAGCTATGCAAATTGCATAGCTTATTTTGAGTCAATTTCAAAATAGCTTATTTCAAAATTTGGCGTTATCTACAAAGCACTTATTTCAAAATAAATCACTATTCCGAAATGTCCCTTACTCTATGTGGAATGAGGTTTTACATGGACACGGGAATAGTGAGCCTGTTATGTTTCAAAATAACAAGTGTGCTCAAAAGATGCAGAATAGCTATTTCAGGATACCCAAAATAGCTCCGTAGTGTAGACATTGCCTAGGAGTTCAGATGGCAGAAGCAGCACTCCCAACCTGTTTAAGAGGTGAAGCCTGCACTATGCTCTGTGTTAGGTGGACTCTATTGACTGGTGTAGAGGTGCTGGAACGATGGCGGCTCCCTTGCTTGTCCTTACTTTGGCCTCTTTTGGGAGGTTAGCGGAAGGCCTCAGATTCTTGGATTTGTCTCCTCATAGCCCTTATATAGAGCCAGTCACTCTCTAGCCCAGGATTGGGCAATAATTTTGGATTGGGGGCCACTTCAGAAATTTTTGAAGTGGCACCGGGCTGCCCCTGGAAGGGGCGGGGCTCAGGCGAAAGGGATGGGTCCGGGACACTTTTGTGTTTCCCCACCCAGAAACCTTGATTGTTCTGGGTATGGGGGAGCACACAATATCTTTGTCATTGCCAGAGAGAACTGCCAGCTGTTCTCAACAGCTAGTGGTTCCCTCTAGGTACCTGTGCCCCTGGTGGTGGAAAGAGACTTTGCGTGCTCCCCTCTGCTGCCCCCAGGTCAATCAGAACCTGGGGTGGGGGGAGCATGTGAAGTCTCTCACTCCCTGCCTCTGCCCTGCAAGGAAGCGCCATGCTTAGAGTCAACCGCCTGCTGAGCAGCAGCTGGCAGTTGACTTTAAGTGCTGAGCCCATTGCAGGGCAGGAGGAGACTTCATGTGCTCTCCTCACCCCCAAGCCCTGATTGGCCTGAGGGCGGGGGGAACGGCAGGGCCTCCGTGGGACAGATCAACTAGCTTGGCAGGCTTTTGCCCACCCCTGGTCTAGCCCTATGGTGAAGTAAAAAAAACAAAAAACACTTAATTAAAATAGCTAGTATAAAGAATGCATTTGATCATTTTCCTGCCATTTGTTTACATCACAATGTAATGTTTCATGCTCAAATTTACTGCAGTCAGAAAAGCTAAAACATATTCTGTGTGTCCCCCTCTCCAATGCCTTGTTTTTGCCTGCAGGAAGAGAGCATAGCAACAAGTGTTAGGATCCAGAAGGTCATTTGGCATGGTGCCCTCTAAGGTTTTATCCCTATTTCAATATTTCCCACAGAACTGAATCTAATTGCTTCTTGAATAACCCCATTGTTTTGGTCCCAACAAACTTGGCTGCTGAACTATGAAGTACATATAATGTATGTTTCTCTGACAAACCAAGCGAAGCAGTTTCTTGTACTGGAGGTACTCCAGCTTTCTCCATTTTGTATGGATAAAGCCCACAAACTGCTTTCCAGCTAAGATGCCATCAGAAAGATTCTGGTTGACTTCGGTATGCTTTGGTTCAGACTTCGCTGTGATCTGAGTGACAACCTGAGGATCTCAGACTTCTAATACCATTGCTGACCCTGCCTCCTCCTTAGCCTCTAGCATATCAGATAAACCTGCCTTAATTTACTTATCTGTAAAATAATAGAGATAATGCTTACCTACTTCACTAAGGGCTTGTCTTCGCTACATGGTGGATTGATGCTGCAATGATTGATCCACCAGAGATCAATTTATCGTGTCGTCTTAGACACAATAAATTGATCTCTAAATGCTCTCCTGTCGATTCTGG
This sequence comes from Rafetus swinhoei, assembly GCA_019425775.1. Taxonomy (NCBI): domain Eukaryota; kingdom Metazoa; phylum Chordata; order Testudines; family Trionychidae; genus Rafetus; species Rafetus swinhoei. The sequence goes on from CM033424.1 coordinate 159,744,738, forward strand.
TACTCCATCAGGATGAGAAGAATAATCAGAGCTGATGGGAGAGCAGACCCCATCTACCTTACCACATGGAAAACACTGCGGTAAGTAAGTGGCCTTCAGCTATGCTATTTGCATAGCTGAAGTTTCATAGGTTAAATGGATGGAGAGGTGGGGTTAGTGTAGACAAAGTCTAAGGCTTTCTAAGACTGAGCAATTGGGAAGTGTTATAAAGACAGAGAGCCAAGTATAATTATTGGACCTATTTATTAGCTTTCTGTCCATGAAGTGCCCACAAATAAATTCATTTTCTTAAATGTACTTGCGTGAAATCATTTGCCAAATAATTTTGTCTTCAGATTATCAGTGAGCAGTTTTTAGTGAGACCTTGATATTTAAAATAAATACATTAATAAAGCTCTAATGGTTACTTGGAATTGGACACAAAGGTCACATGATGTGTTTCAGTTCTTGATTGGATAGTTGTAATATTTTCAAATCCAGTTTCCATTTGTGTTCAAATTTAATTTTCCATGTATAGTTTCTAATATTTCCTTGAAACTTCCTGACATGGTTTCTAGAAAGTCATTGGTGACAGTATTCACAGAAAGCTAACACAAAAGGGTAAGGGAAACAAAGTAAATTCAGGTGTTATTTTATTATTGTCAAAACTGTTGAGGTATTTGCTTCTCTGATTTTAATCATGTATATAGTCTTTAGGGCACATTAACAAAGGAAATTCTGGAAAATAAACTTGGTCACACCTGTTAAGGTTCCATTTTTATATGTGATGTATAAATTGTCAATATATGATTAACAGATGTTATAAACATGTTACGGATATAAATAATATGTATAATAGATGGTTGAGTACATTAGGAGAATAAACAGGTGGTTATAATGATTAGGAGCAACATATTGACCTGTTGGACTAGAACAATAAATTAAAATAATTATATCAGCTCTTTATATTGAGGTTCCATTCATACATGCTTTATAAAATATGAACATAAACTTTTGCTAAAGAATGTTCTGCCTGATTCTTTTTACTACAGTGTAATCTGTGGAGTTACTCATTTGTTTATATTCTGTTACCACTTAGTGAGCCCAGTCAAGATCAAGCCCAAGTGTGCTAGGCAGATTTGTAAAACTGTAGAGGGTAGGGGAGGTGGGGTTGGAAAAGATTTTACAGAAAAGCTCTACACAGCCTTGACTATGCATAGGGAGGTGTGTATGGTATGCACTTCAGTGAAAGGCAGGCAATATCCACACAACCCTTCCACGTGTAACTGTGAGTGTTAGTGAAAGGCTCCTGCAACGAGGAAAAGTTTACGGTGGCTGGAGCCTTTCTTTGCTTTCTTCCCCTGCTGCAGAGCCTTTTGCTCTGTTGGGGAAAGGTGGAGGCAACGGGATAAACACTGATAGACCACACAGCAGTATAGGTATGGGATGCACTGCTTGGATGAGCAGAGAGCTGTGTAGGGTATGCACATTCATGCATATAGGGCACGCTAGTCTGTTCTCACCTAAGCTGTGTCTACATTGCTATTTCACGCCCATATGCAGGTGTGTGTGAAGGGTGCGAATGCACATTTCCCCATGGTCCCCCAAGTCAGCGTGAGGGGGCTCCATGGCCACCTTCCTGGTGATCTGTGGCTCGACCTCAGCCCCCCACCTTCCCCCGTGAGATTGGAGTACCAGCATCAGCTTCCCACTGGGGAGGAGGGGGAGAGAAAGACCCCAAGCCTCACTGCATGATCTGGCTCACGGGGAAGAAGCACTCCCGCTCCCTATCCCTGGCTGGGGAAGCAGCAGTGCGTGGACACACTGCCTGGAGGCTTTTCTGTCTGCTCCCATTGGCCAGAATCCAGCCAATGGGAGCTGTGGAAGGTGGTGCCTGCTACTGGTGCGCAGTGCAAAGGCAAGTAAGTGTCCCTCACCCCCTCATGCCCAGATCCCTATGTCCCCGCTGAGCCCCCACAATCCCAGCATGCTCCTCCCCCTTCCCCCTGGCCAAACATCCTACCTCCAGCCTGCTCTTGCCCATTCCCCCCTTGCTAAACACCTATCCCCACCATGTTCCTCCACACTCCCTTGCTCCTGAATGCTTCCCCCTGGCCAGACACCCTACACCTTGCCTGCTCCTGCACCCTTCCTCCCATCCAGACCTCACACCCTCACACCCTCCTGCACCCCACCTCCCATCCAGATTCTGCACCCTTATTCCTCTCACTGCCAGTCCTGTCCCACATACTGAACCCGCCCACTTTTGTCCCAATCCCAGAGCCTAGGGAGGGTTCACAAAATCCACTAACCCTGGAACTCCAGAAGAGCTGTCCTATGAGAAGTCATGAACCTCAGCCTTCCGTATCCCTCCCCTTTTTCCAGTGGGGCTGGAGCACCAGAGGAGTGAAGTATCTCAGGGAGTTTTGGAGGTGGTTTTTTTTTTTTTTTTGCTTCTCACTTGTGTGATCCCCAACTGATTTTTCTGAGAGTCAGTGGTCCCCAATCCAAAAAAGGTTCCTCACCCCTGCCATAAATAAATAAGACAAAGGCCCTCTTTTGTGTTGGACATTAATTAATATTTTAATTTATGTAAAATTAAGTTTGATAAACTAACACAAAGTTACAGCGCTTAATCTGTTTAAAAATTTAAATTAATATTTCCTTTCTTACAGGTTAAATTAAACTACTCTCCCTAGCTGCAGCATTAGCAAAATGGCTCCAGCATAATTATGTAATGAACGATGAGTTTCCATTAGCAACTGGTGGTCTGTGGAAAGGTTTTCATTGAGTCAGGTGGGCCACAGGCCAACAAATTTGAGAACCACTGTTAGAGGGATGGGAGAGTGCTATGCTGTGCGGGATGGGTGGGTAGGTATGTAAGTGACTAGTTGACTAGTCCCTCAACTAGTCACTTCCCCCACCTTGCTGCCTCTTAAAAGCCGGTTCCCCCAGCACTGTTTCTGCGGGGGGTAGGAGGGCATCAGGGACTGGGCACAACCTGGGAAGCAGCTGATTCCTGGCTCGTGCCCAGTCCCAGATGCTGCGCTTCTGCTTTTCAAATCTATTAAGATCTGGTAGGCTCTCACTACAATTAAAAGACTGGTGTGCAGTGGGGGGAACACCCAGCGCAAGCCAGGAATCAACTGTCCCAGCTCGCACAGGGTCTCCCCCTCTGCATTTCTGCTTTTTAAATGTATAAGGAGCCTGCTGGCTCTTAATACATTTAAAAGGCAGAGCCGCAGGGTGGTTAGCTCCCACGGCGGGTGCTAATCCTGCTGCGGTTCCCCCGCTTAACCACTAATCAACTAGTTGATGGAAATTCCATTGATTAGTCAATTAGTTGATTAAACTAAATTTAACATACCTCGTGGGCGGGGCTGGTGGCAGAGCGGCAGGACAGGGGGAATGGCACCCCTCACCAGCGAGGAACTGCCTAGGCCCAGCCCTGCTGGCCAGAAGCCCGGCCCACACGCACCCCGTGCTGGCTTCGCCAAGCAGGTAGAGCAGTAGCAGGCAGAGCCGGCTCAGGGAGCAGTGGGGCCACGGAGGCTGCACTGCCCACCATGATCACAGAAGGTAAATTCTATAAAATCTTTATTACTGTATAAATGTTTACTATGCTATAACAAAACCATTTTATCAATCACTGTGTCTACTCAAACCTCTCTTATGCTCTCATTGCTCGACTATTTTGAAGTCCTTTATATTTAAAAAAAATTGTGGTCCACATCTACAAAAAATGCACCCTCCCACACACAGAAATTCCTGTGTACCGGCCTTTATTTATACCCATTCTAGTTAGGCAAGGGATGTCTGCACTCATCACTGTAAAGATAAATGTACCTTAAAGTGAAGAGCAGAAGGAGCTAGCATAATTAATACTAAAGTAATCTATTTAGTGATAGTTTTATTTGTTATAAAATTACTAGAAGATGTAATTCTGGAGATTCTCAGCTCCTTAACTCAATTTATGTTTTTGGAAAAACTGAATGTGCATGATTCATTTAAATCATTGGTCTGGGGTTGGCGTGGGGATGAGGGGTTCAGTATGCAGGCTGCCCTGGGAAGATATGCGCAGCAGCTTGGAGCCAGGTGAAAAGCACCTCTCCATGGCCACTGCAGCTCCAGTGGGCACAGCCAGGGAAGGTGTGAATGTCCCCTGGCTGGGGCAGGTCCAGATTTGTCTGCCCCCTGTGCTTCCCAGCCAGAGTGAGGAATGCAACAAACTGTGCACTTTCCCCCTGTTCCCTGATGAAGGAAGCTGCCAGCAATGTTGCCATATGAATTGGTGTGCCGGGGGGGAGGGGGAGAGGCTTGAGCCCCCTCACCCTCCCTAAAGGGCGCCTGAGGGTAGAAAGCTTGGTCCTAGGTGTTGCTGTTTAGGTGGAGTTCTTGAACAAGCGGGTGGACAGACAGAAAAACTCACAGATACACATGCTCTCAAATATATAGTAGATTTAATTAATGTCAGAAATATGTGAATCTGTTTTTTATCATCACCAGATAATACTCTGATGAGAGACGAGATCCAGGCCTTTACCTCTAGATTTACCTAAGAAAATAAATATAAATATAGAAATAAAACCATATAACACTAATTCAGGAGTAAAACCAAATGAACACAAAATATATTTACATAGCCTAATGCAGAGTCACTAGTAACTGTAATGCTTAAAACATGTTTTTTTCACATAGGGTCTGGGTCCTGGCAGACTTCAGTGTCATTGGGCCATAGAGAGAAGGACTCCATATCCTACTGGTTAGGGCAGCCACCTGGGTATGAGGGAGACCCAAGCTCCAATGAGTATTTAAATATTTAATAAAATGTGGAACAAGATAGAGAGGCTCCGTCTAGGGAGTGTGATTCATCTACTTGTACACACACATTTGAGCCAGAACAAATATAAATAGTAACTGGGGTAGCACTGGCAATGGAGGAATGGCCAAGGATGGCAACAGATTTTGCCAGGCCCTGGGCAATGTGAGGAGAGCTCAGCTGTACCCCGCCTGGAAAGGGGTGTGGTCGTGGGTGGAAGGGGCAGGGTTGATGCAGCCCAGTCCTCACTGCCACCTGGACCATGCTACGCCTGGAGTTTGCGTGGAGTTGGGTGCTGAAGACCCTTATGGGGTTGGGACTTAAACAAATAGGCCTATTCTTTAGCTTAGGCAGCTTTCCTGCTCAACTTGGTGGCTTTTTGAATCCCATTATTAGGTGCCTAACTTCTCTGGGTATTGTATAGGGAGCCTGGGCCTGAATCTTAATTCAGAATTGTGGATTCAGTTAGGGTGGCTAAACTTAGGCTGTGCAATTTTGAGGGAAGCAGCCTTTGTGGATTTATTCTCAGAATAATTATTCCAATCTCTGTTTATACATGAAATATAAACAGAACAATACAAAATCCAAAGGAAGTACTTAATACACAATAAAGGCAAATATTGAGTAAGTGTGGCACTAGGAATTGCTTGCTTCTTTCCAAGGTCACATGGGAACTACTGTCTGTGTATTGTCTTTGATGAATAAGTACCAGTAGTACCTCATAAAAACCAGTACAATGGGGTTCTGGTCCAGGACTGGACTCTACAGAGTGGCTTGCCCCTGACAGGCTGGAGCTAGCCAACTCTGGGTACACACTGAACCATACTTCAGGAGAGTTCAGGGTAATAGCCCTCTAAAGGGCAGCTGGAAGCTGCCACCAAGCAGCAGAGGTGCTCAGAAATGAAAGACTTTTAGAAGGGGAGTGAGCAGGCAGTAGCAGAGTTCAGGGTAAGAATCCAGCCATGTAAGGCCTAGGAGTGGCCAGCTAAAGCAGTAAAGTCCTCAGGCAGGAAGGCCTCGCAGAGGAAGAGAAACATTTACTTTGTGACTTTTCGATGGGCTTGACAACTTTATTTTGAATGTTCGTTAATTTAATAAAGCAGAACCCAAATGGGATTGGGAAGGGCAAAAATGTTTTTTTGAGTTTATTGAATAATCCAAGAGGAGAAACTGAGGCTGTCTGTATGTTCCAAGGCCACAATGTGCTTCATAGGAGGCAGCTGGCCATGTACAGTCTCTGAGGTACTATGGTAATAGAGATTAATAATAATGATGATGATGATACATGCTGCTTGGTTTTGTCAATTTTGGTAAATGAAACAAATATCAGAAAGGGAACGTTTCATTCTCTTCCCTTGTAATTCCTGATTGGAGTACCAATTTTGACAATTTGTCACTTGGTTGGCACTCCTAATTAGGTAGTGATATAATTCTCCCCCCTTGTTCCGTTTGCACTGTGCAGGAATGGAACTGCAACCATCCACACAGACTTGGCATCACTTGATGTTTACTTAAACTCCATAATTGAAGATGCATGTTCAGTGTGGGTATAGACTGCGATAGATTGATTGAAAATGCTGGAAAATTCTATCCCCCCTGGTGAGAAGTCTGGAAAAACTAACATGTTCCATAAATAAGAGATTTGGAAACTTCTATCCACTATGACTTGAGAAAGATTAAACTTTTTGTTAACTGTATGTTGACATTTTTCTGGCGAAGTCTACAGGAGCATGTCACTTACAATAATATTTTGGTGATAATTATCAGAAGCAACAGAAAAATAAACATTCAGGGTGGAGATTTGTGAGCAGCTTTCAAAATATATAATACATCTAAAAAGAAAGGAAAAATAACCCTTTGAAAAATTAAACTCACACAAAACAGGATTTTTTTTTTAAAGTACCAGCACACAAGTTCTTTTGTTGTTATATTACACAGCATATGGGCACTCTGGGCCTTATTCAAAGTCCACTAAAGTTGATGGAAAATGACCCTGAATCCCCAGGGTTTGGGGATCAAGCCCTATCCCAAATATATGGAAGCTGTGTAAGGGTAAGCATGAATTAATGATATATAGTTAGGTATAAAAGAGGTACCAGTAAGAGTCAGAATCTCTGTTTAAAAGAAAGCTAAATAGAAATGCCATAATGCTCAGTGGCTAAATATATTATCAAGCAGATCAGAAACTGTATCCTCTGGCTGACATTGCAAAGCGATGTATGTTTAACCACCAATCCTGAATAGATAACACTTCTGTATGACTGTTGATTAGAAGAACTTCTGAATATTATGTACCAGTTTATGCATGATCACTATAATCTCTTCATAGTTAAGATGCATGTTTAGGTCAAATCTTTTAATCCTAAAGTTAGGCTCTCAAATTTACATTTAGACTTGATGAAAAATGCTGAGCACCTACAGCTGTTGCTGACTTTAATTTATTTTGTGCATGCTCAGCACACTTGAAAAACAAGCTACTTTATTTAGGTTCCTAACTATACATTTAGGAGCTTGCCTTTCGGCAACCAGCATTTATTACATTTGGCCTGAATTTTCATGTCACGCTCTGACAGCTGAGCCAATCAGAGAAGAATTAAAAACAGCCCATTGGACTCAGTGCTTATTGATGCAGGAACAAGAATTGTGTCCATTTTGTGGGTTGTGTCCCCCACCCCGTACTACGTTGGATACAGGTGACTGCTAGTCTAGCTTTATTTTCTATGGAATCCCATCATGATTTAGGACTATGTTTGTCCCCCATTGTGTTTTATGGATTGGCTGGGGGCAAGGAGAGGGAAGACGGACACTAGATACAGGCTACGGACTTTGGTTCACGAGCAACTGATGCTCAGTCATCCATTAACATGACAGCTGGAAAGCTGCTGGCTGTGGAGTTTCCTCAGGCTGTTTGCTCACAGGGTTTTGAAGTATTTGAAAGGACTGAGATGCTGACATACCTCAAGCTCTCAGGAGTCCAGGTGACACAGAATACTTACTGTGGTTATACTTCAGAGACTGAGAAATCACCTCTGAGAGAAGATCAGAGAGGATTGTGTTTTGATGTGTGAGCTTGAGTATAGAAAATGTTATGTTGAAACCTTACTTTGAATGTTTGTAACAAAAACAAAAGGGGAAAAATATGTATAAGAACACTGGCAAATTCATTGCTTAATGGCTTTTGTGTAATAGATTGTGTGCATATAGTAGTCTTAAATCCCCCATGACATTTTTTTTTAAAGGGAAATTGGTGTTTTAATTTGATCTATAATATGTTTTATTTCTTTTTTTACATTTACATTAATATCTCAAATGACCATATATAAATAAAATTAGTGTAAATTCCAGTTTGTAACATTTTATATTAAGCGTTATTCACTGGTACTGACCGCTTTTTGGAACTAAAAGCAAGCACAAAAGACTATTCTATACTGGGAAGGGTTCTCCTGTCACTGAAGTTCATTCACCTCCCCAAAAGGCGGTAATTAGGCCAACAGAAGAATACTTCCATCAACCTCAAGGTGCCTAGATCGGGGCATAGCTATATTTCTCAGGCGTGGGATTTGTTTACATCCCAAGAGATGTAACTATGCAAATGCGCCTTTTCAGTGTAGAGCAGTCCAGAGTTAAACTTCAGGGCTATTGTACATACAATTCTGACAGATGTATGTTGACTGTTCCCACTCAGTTTTGAATCTAGACAGCAGAACAAAATACCTACTGTTCTCTGTAACCACTCTAATTACACGTCCTCCCCCTGTCCCCAGATGTGGGCCTAAGACCAGGGATCAGCACCACCACATTGCCCAATGGACATGGGACAAAATTACCAGACTAGTGATGGATAATAGCGGGGGTACATATCATTCAGTCATTCAACCTGTAAAATATAGCACACAATTTTACACAGTCATTGCAGTCATTGAAAAAACCTCTAGTAAGTTAGCAAGCAGGCTAATAATTATTATAATAATCATTTCAACTCACTTCAGTGTCTTTTAATGTACCTTGCCATTGCATACATTGGGGCCTTGCTAGACCTCCTTGGGTGCAAAAGGGGGCTGAGGAGGAGACAGGGTCACGGCTTGCCCACTAGTCAGATCCAGGAGGTGAGGAGCATGGTGACTACCCTGAAGGGTTAGGGCAATGAGTGTTCTAACCCTGAGGATTATACTTCCATCAGGTTCAGTGTCTTCTGGTGCTCCTGCTGAAATGGCCCTGTTCTAAATAGCCTACCAATAAGGGAGAGGGGATAGAGACCCCACTTCGTTACAAAGACTGCAATGCCAACAGCTAGAAAGAACCTCTTTCTTCACCTTCTTTCAGCACCTTGGAATACGTCCACATCTCCACCAGTGGCTCCCTGTCCCTGCTGTTACTGGTGGACAGGAGGCATGGCCAAGCACTTCTGCAAGCATTCTGCTTCTATCTCCCCTCCCTGAGTTCTTACTCCAGCTCCCAGCCCATTGGCCAGAAACCATGGCCAATTGGAACTGCAGGAGTCAGCGCCTGCAGACAGAGGCAGTGTGCCTGGCCATACCTCCCCTCTGCCAGCAACAGCAGGGTTAGGGAACCATTTACAGGGAGCTGAGCCACCTGAGATGAGTGCCTCCCCCACCACAGACCTAATTTTTTTTACATTTGTGCCGGTGTATGAACACATTGCTGACCTCTGCCTGGCTAAGACTTAAATATTCACTTAGAACCTGATCCATCTTATCTAATTGTATGGGCCCCATTACTGTACTGTGAAAGCACCTCATAAATTTTAGGGTATATAACCTCTGCTCCAGAGAAGAAGGGAAGACCTATTGTCCCTACTTCACCAATAGGGAACTAAGGCATTGAGAGTCTTTGGCAGAGGAGAAGATCAACTTCTAGTCTCATTTGACCTAGACAAGGTTGGCTAGCTACCACTTTATATTAAATGGTAGAGTTGCTTGATTCTGCTCACTAGCCAAATAATCAACTTTGCAGCCAGCTTCCCCACCTCCATAATGTGCTAATCTGTGATAATATTAAAAGATTTTGAGATGTTCTATTTTGTTTCTTAAGCTCAGCATAAAAATACTTTTCTTTGCCACTATTTGCTGAAAATAGGGGGAAAATCAAAATAAAATAAAATTCATAAGAAAGAGGGTGGCAGCAGTAAACCTTAGTATTAACATGCATACATTAACAATTAAGCATCTGCTACAGAAATAAAGTGGTGGTTTATAGTTTAAAAGTGGTCGTACAATGTTGATACACAGACAAGGTCAATAAATTGGCAGGTTATGCAGGTTACCTAAGGCAGATATGTTACTAAGCTAGGTGTGGAATTGAATCAGGTAAAGGTCACTCCAAAACTTCAGGAAGAGGTCAGTCAAGCATGCTCAGTCCAAAACTAGGTGTGTAATAGCTTTGATTGACGTCCAGATTTAGCAGTTGTGTTTGGTCCATACTTACAGAACAATCAGAGAAAGTCTGAAGGTTGGAGGATAATTATGCTAATATTAGGATTGAAAAATAAGACAATCTGAATAGGTTAAAGACTGTGTTTATAGCAGAGAGCCTGAAGCCAAGGGTCAGTCAAATCAGGTGCTGGAGTTAGAAGATAAGATGAAATCTAAAAGAGCAAAGGAACAGAAGTAAAGCAGCATAAAATAGTGGAATTATTGATAGAGCAGCAAAGGGTGGGGCAGGTTGGGAGTAACCAAGCCAGACATAGGAGAATGTGGAACAGAAATAGGGTTAATTATAGTGCATGCTTGGCTTAATAAAGATGTGTGGCTGGGTTATGAATGTTTCATTGCTCTGGATGTGCAAAATTTAGAATGTATTAAGATTTCTTATCTGCCATGCATATGACTGATCACCATGTGTGGAACATAATGGCTGTGTCTAGACTGGCAAGTTTTTCTGCAAAATCAGCCGCTTTTACGGAAAAACTTGCCAGCTGTCTACACTGGCCGCTTGAATTTCCGCAAAAGCACTGACTTCCTACTGTAAGAAATCAGTGCTTTTGTGGAAATACTATACTGCTCCGTTGGGCAAAAAGTCCCTTTTGCGCAAAACTTTGCGCAAAGGGCCAGTGTAGACAGCTGAGATTTGTTTTCCGCCAAAAAAGCCCGATCACGAAAATGGCGATCGGGCTTTTTTGACATCTAGATTAGCGCGGGCGCTTTTCCGCAAAGTGCTTTTGCGGAAAAGCGTCCGTCAATCTAGATGCTCTTTTCCGAAAATGCTTTTAATGGAAAACTTTTCTGTTAAAAGCATTTCCGGAAAATCATGCCAGTCTAGATGTAGCCATTCACTTCTGCCATTACAGCTGTATGACATAGTACTGGGTACATTAACTTGTATGCATTTGCTAAGGGATTTTGTTTAAATTTAGGCTTAGATGAATTGTATGAGGAAAGACAACACTTTGTATGTGAAAAGTAGTGTCTGGGTGTTAATTCTTTGAGTGGAGGGTTGCATCTGAATTGATCTAGTCTGTTCTGGGAAGTTTCCTGAAGGACATAGGGAGATCCTTTTTAAACCCTAGCTAGTCTATTAGCTCTCTCCTTTCATCTTGCAGGAACAGATTAACAGGTCAGCCTCATGGGAACCTGGAAGTAAGCAAAAGGAAGGCTACTTTAGTATCTCTGAGTCTGTTCTTGGGGTAATAATAGCATCCCCATTCAACTAAGCTGTGAACAGCAGGCACTTTGGCACTAGCTCTGAACTTCATTCTCACTTCCAATTCTAACAGTTTAGTTTTGTCCTCTGGTAATGGAATAGTCTTTAAAATATTTAATCTCTCTTTAATGTTTCCTTTTTTGTCTTTGATGTGGAAATTAATTGTAGGAAAGAAAGGAAATGAGCTAATAAATACAAAAATCCATAAAAATCCAGCAGTAAGTTTGTATTCTTTGATTACACAATAGCTCATCTGAAGAAGTGGGTTGTACCCATGAAAGCTCATGATACCATCTACATGTTTTTTGTTAGTCCAAAGTGCTACCAGACTATTGGTTGTTTTATTAAGTTTTTCCTGTTACTGACTAACTCGGCTACTCCTCTGAAGCCTTTAATTTTTAAGGGCAGCAGTACCACCTAGTGGTTAAGAAGGAAAAGATACATTTGAAAAATGCTATCAAGGGGGAATATTATATTCCCTTTTCATCAAAATTTTAAGAAAAGTGACACACCTTGAAGGATTTTTTAATCAAATAATGTAAAATAAATAGCCTGCCAGATACAACTTCAAAAAAAGAAGAGTTCTGCAGCTATTTAGGAACATAAGAGTTGCTTCATCAGATGAGAGTAGTGATCCTTCTAGTCAAGTGTCCTTCCGCTGTTGTTGGCCATTAAGAGATGCATCAAAGGAAGGTGAAAGGAGATTATAGTAGAAATTTATAGGATAGGATCGGGAAAGTTTGTTCCTAACTTCTCTGAGCTAGTGGTTGGCTTTTGCCTTGAAACATAAGTGTTTAAGTACCTTCAAAAAATATGAGCCTATCTAATATCCATGTAGATATATATGGACAAAGAGACTGTTTAATCCTATAACTGGTAATTCAAGGATAGTTAAAGGTAAGGAGGAAAATTCCCATGTAAATTGTTAACCAGTCAAACTCTAGGTTTAACCAGTTAACCACTCGCAGCATGCGGAGGAGGAGGGATGCACTGGAGCAGCCCTCTGCCCTTGGTACGGTAGGCCCAGCTGGCGCAGTGGGTCCGGCTACTCCAGACAGCCTGGGAAGGGCCCACTGAACCGCACTACAGGTGTGGGAATGTTCCTACCCAGCCGGGCTGGAGTGTATTCCTCTCGTGATTAGGCATGGTGGGCATGACCAGGTTGAGCAGGGCCCACCACACTGTGCCGTTGACAGGGGCTGCTCCGGCTGGCTGCGAGCTGGTTAACCAGTTACCTCAGTAAGCATGTTAGTAAAGCAGTGCTTACTGGTTAACCGGTTAAACCTTTGCATCCCTAAATAACGGCATTCACCCTTTGTCCTAATTCCTTTCAATGCACTCAAAATGCAGGATTCTGGAGCACAGAACATCTTATCGTATTACTTATTATTTACCATTGACTTACTAGTTATATGTGCTTACTTGCATCATGCCAAAGGCTTGCACATGTGAATCCCTATACAGATATATGCAGTATATCATTTACACTGCACTGTCTAGGGGAAGAAATAGATGTCTGGTCTTGAGGTTTGTGTGTGCCAGACATACAGCCCTGGTCTACATTAGGGACTTATTTTGAAATAACTCCCCTTATTTTGAAATAATAAGCAGAGCGTCCACACTACCAAGCCTGTTATTTTGAAATAAGGGGCTGGTTATTTTGAAATAAGTCCTGCTTTCCATGAGGAATAACACTTATTTTGGAGTAGTTATTTCAAAATAGCAGTAGTGTGGACACTCCACTGCTGCTATTTTGAAATAACTAGTCCCCAGAGTCATTCAGAGTAATCATTTCCAGTGCTTCTTGGGGCTCTAAGTCAAGGTAGGGCATCCACATTAAGGGAGCCTGCCTTGGACTAATTTCAGGCTTCCCTGTATTGTGGACATGCTATTTTGAAATAGTTATTTTGGGAGTAATTATTTTGAAATCATTTCCTAATGTAGACATGCCCACAGTAATGCTGTTTACAGAGCTACACATCTCAAACATAGAGTGGGACCGTGTTAAAAGCCCCTTATAGTTTTAGAAGTTTAGGAATATTCTCTACACTGAAAATGTGGAATAGCCTTAGAACAAGTAATATCTATATAAATGGAAAGAACATAATTGTATTCAGTGTGTGTGTAAAGACCATGGTTGATATGCCAGCCACTTTACAGAAAGTCCCTGACCCAACAATCTTACAGTGTGAATCAGATAAACATCCCAAGAAAGTGAGCAATACACCATACTGAAGAGACAAGTAAGGAAATCTGGTTTATGTGAGAGAGAGGAGAGACAAGACAAGGCTCAGAACTAAGGTCCAGATTGGGAGTTAGGCATCTAGTTTCTTTTGAATATCCCAGTAAGTGTGTATCTGCATCACTAGGTACCTAAATACCTTTTATAAAAGTCTGTCTCTAACTCTCTTTTGTGAGCATTGTTCTTTACCTTGTAATCTTCTTAGGACAGGGGCCATTTTTTCTATGTTTTGCAGATGGACATGTGTCCTTTCAGTAATTACAAATAATAATTAATAGTTATTGTTGGAAAAGTGGCTTGCAGCTGCAATTAGAGCAGAAAGCTCATTAAAAACATCACCCCTCAGAAGAACAAACTGAAGTTCTAGGTGACTAAATTGGAGGATTGGGCCACAAGAAATCTGATGAAGTTCAGCAAGGACAAGTGCAGAGTCCTGCACTTGGGACGGAAGAATCCCAAGCATAGTTACAAGCTGGGGACCAACCAGTTAAGTAGTAGTTCTGCAGAAAAGGACCTGGGGGTTACAGTGGACGAGAAGCTGGATATGAGTCAACAGTGTGCCCTTGTAGCCAAGAAGGCTAATGGCATATTAGGTTGCATTAGGAGGAGCATTGCCAGCAGCTCCAGAGATGTCATTATTCCCCTTTATTCGGCTTTGGTGAGGCCACATCTGGAGTATTGTGTCCAGTTCTGGGCCCCCCACTACAAAAAGGATGTGGACGCATTGGAGAGGGTCCAGCGGAGGGCAACCAAAATGATTAGGGGGCTGGAGCATATGACTTATCAGGAGAGGCTGAGGGAGTTGGGTCTGTTTAGTCTGCAGAAGAGAAGAGTGAGGGGGGATTTGATAGCAGCCTTCAACTTCCTGAAGGGAGGTTCCAAAGAGGATGGAGAGAGGCTGTTCTCAGTAGTGACAGATGGCGGAACAAGGAGCAATGGTCTCAAGTTGTGGTGGGAGAGGTCCAGGTTGGATATTAGGAAAAACTATTTCACTAGGAGGGTAGTGAAGCACTGGAATGGGTTACCTGGGGAAGTAGTGGAGTCTCCATCCCTAGAGGTGTTTAAGTCTCAGCTTGACAAAGCCCTGGCTGGGTTGATTTAGTTGGGATTCGTCCTGCCTAGGGCAGGGGGGCTGGACTTGATGACCTTCTGAGGTCTCTTCCAGCTCTACGGTTCTATGATTCTATGATTCTAAATGGTGAAGATTATCAAGGACCACTCTACTGTTCAGTTAATAGAACATTTTGACTGACATTTTGCCAACTTGTGGTATCTTGTCATAACATAGAATTGGTGACCCTGAATCTTGTTAACATACGCTTGCTTCTGAGAGAAGAGTATCTGGGAAAAACAGTCCATAGTCTGTCTTGTTACAACAACCTTCAGTCTGTGCAGGCAAATACAGCCCCTGTGGTTGATGGCACATGGCTCAGAGGAGGGCTGAGACAGAGTCTGTAGCTTTTCTCCAAGCTTATTAGCTTTAATGAACATGTCTGGTATTTTACAGTGCTCACTGTACTACGTTAAACAGATGTTTCTAAGATGCTGTGACTGGAGGGGCCACAATGAGAATGCATATTCAGGGCAATCTCCAAGGAACAGGGCTAGGCAAAAACTAGGAGGAGTGTGTGTGTGTGTGTGTGTGTGTGTGTGTGTGTGTGTGTGTGTGCATGCGCACACACCCACACATCATTTATACATATATTTTACACACACACAATACAAACACCACCAATACAAACAAACACACATTTATATATATTTGTATACAGTATATGTAAAAATGTGTGTGTGTGTTTGTTTGTATTGGTGGTGCACATAAGAAAATTCAGCCCACCCAAGGATAGAAAATGTTGGAATGCTGCTGGGGACTATGGGGTATCTGGCTCCGACAGCTGGCATCAGGCACTCCCGCATTCACTGGCAGTGGCAAGGGAAAGTAGATGGATGTGGCCCTAGCTCACTCAGCTGCACTCTGCTCCACTCTTCCGGTCGTGTCACTTGGGGGAGGGCTGGGTCTGCCCCCCGCACTTCCCATCAGGATGTGGAGTGGTGCAACCGGGAGCAGGGGGAGCTGCACAGGCTAGGGCCACATTCCTCCATTTCCCCCTGCCATTCCCAAAGAGTGTGTGGGGGCCCGACCCCTGCTGCAGGGAATCAGGCCCACCTGCTAATCCCCAAGGATGCCCAGAGGCTCTGGCCCCTTACCTCTCCCACCTAAGTTGAGGGGGGGGAACGTGCTCCTTATGTCCCTCCTTATGCGTTACCCTTGACACAGATTAGGTTTCAGCTGGAGAACTGTGTCCAATTTTGAGTGCCATATTTGAGGAAAGATGTAGATGACTTGGATAAAGTCTAGAGAAGAGCAACAAAAATAATTCAAGGTCTAGAAAACATGACCTATGAGGGAAGATTGAAGGAACTGGGTTTCTTTAGTCTGGAAAAGAGAAAACTGAGAAGGAACATAACAAGGTTGTTATAAGGAGGAAGAAGAAGAAAGAAGAACTGAAGAAAGGAAGAAGAAGAAAAATTGCAGCAAGGGAAGTTTAGACTGGAGATTAGAAAAAACTTCCTAAACTGTCAGGGTGGTTAAGCACTGGAATAAATTGCCTAGGGAAGTTGTGGAATCTCCATCGTTGGAGCTTGGTTCTGCCATGAGTGCAACGGACTGGACTTGGTGACCTCCTACAGGGCAAAATCCTATAAACCTGCGTTTTCAGGCTTGGGGCTCAAACTTTTACTCAGTGGTATAAGTATAGAGTAGGAAGACTTAGGAAGACAGAGGAATCCCTCTGATTTCAATGGAGCTACTCAAATTACTATGTGTTTGCTGTACTGAGGCCTATGATGTACTCAGTCCTTGCTCTGGCAAAAATCCAGCTGAGATAGTAGGAGCTTGGCCATTTTAAAAGACCCATTGGGATGTCAAGATTTAGCCAAAAGTTTCTTACAGAGCTAAGAAACAATATCTATTTTGTGATAGCTAGCAACAATTGAATATGTTTTGGTGACGCAATCTCAAGTTATTGGACTAAGTCATGGGCACTTATTGCCCTTCACATTTCATGAACCAGAGTCATGTATTTCCTTCTTGTCAAGTAAGATTAATTTTACTGAGACATTATAATTTAAGCGAGGGAGGTTAATAGGTTTTGTGTGACCTCAGTGGTAGTAACTGGCATGACTATTCCTCAGAGAAGTCACTGAGAAAGGAAAAGTCAAAAATAGCAGTAAATTTAAAGCTTCTATGAGAACATTGGCATTATTTAGATTTAAATAACAATGAAAATGTCTTTCCAACAATCTCTGGGTACCCAAACAAATTAAACATAAGCGATGCCCCTTCATCAGCATTAAATATTAATGCTCAAGTGACAAATTTGCTCAACTGGCCATTAAATCAAAGCATCAGAAAACCCCTTTTCATTCCCTTCTCTAACCCTCAGAAACATACTTGAAGCTTTCACAAAACCCTGCCAAATAAATGGCTTTTGCAACAGCCAATTGCATTCCAAAAAAGACCTAACATTTGAAAATGAAGAAATGTATTTGAATATATCATGAAACTCAAACAGTCTTAACCTCTATTTTTAGGAGACTGTATATTCAACGTTCGATGCAAAAATGACCTTTAGATTAAGAATTTGTGGGAAGCTGGGTAAAAATCTTTATTCTATTGGAAAATACAATCTTAGCTGTGGAGTTACCCACACAACTCCACAATCATTCTCAAGTATGCTGCCTTCAGTTACACTATTATTTATAAGGTGATAGGTTTTTAAAAAGGTGTTTAGAATCTGGATGACATGGCTAGTTGGATTACCATTTGATGATAGGTAAAATGTATTGTTGGATTCTGCGAGCTATACTATTAAGTCACTAAAACTAGATTGTAAAATAAATAGGGTGATCAGATGCTGGATTGTTTAGGAAAAGTTCTGATATTTGGGACTTTGTCATACCAGTGCCAGTTAACCCTCACACCTAGTCCTGATTTTTCATACTTGCTATCTAGTCACCTTAAATAAGGCATGGGTGCATTTTATTCTGCCATACTGAACTCAGATCCTACACTGAGCTGTGCTCAGCAGATGTCCGTGGTGCCATCTATTTATCCATTTACTTCTTATCACAGTCATATCTGAGCATCCCGCAATCATTAACACTTTTTAATCTTCAGAATTCCTGCTAAAATAATGAAGTCGTCCACCCACTGGACAGGTGGGGAACGGAGACAGAAGGTAGGTAGACTCACACAGAGTCATGCCTGGAGGGTGTGGCAGTCAGGAATTGAACCTAGATCTTTTGAATCTGAGAGAAGATCATTCTCCTGCTGTGTGGGTGCAAAGTCTGGGCACGTGGAGTTTAAACTCCCAGCAAGTGCTCATTCGTGTGTAGAAATCCAGCCCTGTTTTGAGGGACCATCTTTCCTTCAGTTCTGCTAAAGAGCTAAGGCTTGTCTACATGATGCTTCCAGGATGTGTAATTTCTAAAGCATTCCAACATGTTGCACACTAACAGTCCTGTGTAAGCCCTGCTAGCACAAACTACATATTCTTCAATGCTCATTTACCATAGTGGTGTTTCGGTCTAGCATATGGAAGGGCTCTGTCCAGGACATTACAAATGTCTGAGAATAAAAAAAAAAAAAAAAAAAAAAAAAATGCTGAGTCCTTCCCCGGAGATAAAAAAAACCCTGCATTATTAAAGAATCATTTTGTACTTTGCTGAAAATATTTTTTCCATGCTTCATATTTTTGCCAGCTGTGCTCCTCCCTCTCCACCCCCACTTTCTGGCAGCTCGTGATGTGGAGCGTTTAGGAGAGCAGAAGTTTCCCTACACACAATCCCCAACCAATAGCTCCTATAAAAATATTTTGAAAATAACAAAACTTTTTTAAAAGAAACCACACTTTAAAGTTAAAAACAAAATTCCTGCCTAATATCACCTCTTGATTCTGCCAGCTGCAGAGATGGAGACCAACTGAAACAGCTATCATGAGAGATGGAAGTACATACTCAAGAAAGGAACTTTTGAGATAGGGCAAACTCTTACAAAGGTTCTGTCTTTCTACGCTGTTGTTTGGCTCTATGCTCCCTTTGTTGTGAGTGTGGGATTTGCGGACAGAAGGTTTGGAAAGAAGTGGGATTTTGTACTGATTTTTGAAAGTTGCCAATAAAGCTTGTAGGAGTGGGTTTGACTGGAGCAGGCAATATATGAGCAAACTCCCTTGAGTTCACTATATCTAAATAGATTGTGTCTAATCTCTGTGACACTGACTACATTTTATTTATTTATTTTTTTGGCATAACAAGCGGGGATGTGTGTGTTTAAAAAAAAAAAGCAAAGTATTCAGGTATTTGTCAGGGAAGTTATATCGTACTCAAATTAGGAGAACACATTGTACTGGGGATTTGATCTCTGTATATTTGTCATTACGTTGTTGGCCTGATGGCATTCCATTGTCTCATCCACAAGATCATCCTTTCAGTTACCAGAAGCTATTGTGTTTAGAGACATAATATTTTACAATACTTGGGACAGAACCTGACCTCTGTTCTGTCCCTTGGGGCAGTTGCAGCCACACAAAGGGGACAAAAGTGTAGCTTAAGTAGCCAAATCTAGGAGATAGTCAGTGTGAAATAATTAATCATTCCATGCATGTGGACTTCAAAAACAGACATTCTTTAATAGAAACGTGCAGCCAAACCTGTAGTATATTTTGGGTATTGTCACTCCAAAACGAGCTGTCCGCTAGAGAGCCTTCCACTGTGATGCGTCCCCTGTGTCATGCAGGTCTGCATGCTCAAGTCATAGGAGCCATCTTGTCATGTAACTAACAGAGTGTTGTGGTTAGATCCCTGATCTCACAATGGGTTCCTGAAGTATAAAGGCTGCAGTATGCTCACAAGTAAGATGCTTTAGGCCAGTATTTCTCAACCTTTTTTTTATAAAGTACTCCTTTAAAAAAAAAACACGTATAAGTACCCCCAGTACCTACGGTTTTCAGACATACAATTTTTTTTCTACCATTGTAACGCATTTGTTTAAACAACTTAATCGTAGCTAGGCGGGTGATGAAATGTTTGGGTGTAAAAAGTACAAAAATAATAAAACGCTGTAAAACTTAAAACAAAAATTCAGTTTTCTCCAAATTTCAGTTGTGTTGACGTACCCCCCTGTCGTACTTCAGTGGTTCGTACTGTCAGTGTTTCAGTGTCGTCTGGTCAGGGTTATCGGGGCGTCCCTGCGCACTCCTGACTGGACCTCTACTCTGTCGGTGATGATAAACTTTCGGCTGTGTGTGCAACAATCAGTGCTCCCTTTATCTAGAGTATTGGACCCCGTGCACTTGGGTCAACACAGGAGATCTGAGAGCCCCCGGAAATGACAGATGCAGGCAAGGGTTGAAATCAGTTGAGCAGGTTTATTGTCAAATGCGAAGCTCTAACAGTTGGTAGCAGAAATTCTCAACACTATACCACAGTACATTTGGCCCATGTTGACACTGTACCAACATATAGCAGGCCTATTACCAAATAACAGGTATTAACAGCAGTTAGTCAGAGTTAAGCCACTGTGCATTCTGTAAGTGTAGGTAATGACACCTGCCGTTCAGGTGCCTAGTGCATGCCCCCCCAGGTCAGTCGGTGTGCATCATTTGCAGTGTCCTTTTATAGACATGTACAAACAACTTACATCATTTCTTTACATACCAGGTTGCCACCCTCTGTTGCCTAGTTACCACCCCTCACCTTATGGAAGGGGGGCTCACTTACTATCCTTCATGCTGTCAATCTCGACCTGGTCCTGAACCTAGGTCGGTATGTGCATTCGTTTTTGGGGAGTCTTTGTACCAAGTCATTTCTTATTAAGATGTTCCACTACTCCCCTTTGGCTTACAGTCTGTACTTGGTGCCTCCCTGTGTCCTTCCATGCTCCACCTAATTTACACAATTATCAATAGGGCCTCTTTCTTGGCTCCTGTGTTACTGAATCAAAGTCTTGCTCACTAGATTTCAGGCCTGTTGCTGTTTTCATTTTACAGGCCTCTATTTAAGCCTGCTGACTCCATGTTACTGACCCTCAACTTACTTCACCCCCCAGACTTCTCTTGAGTAACCCACAAGGGTACTGGTACCGCTGGTTGAGAAACACTACTTTAGGCTGCCTGACCACATAAAAAAGCACAACAAAAGATGCTCTAAGTTTTGATCATTTTCAATCTTGCTCCCATCTGCCTGGAGGACTGAGGGAAAGTCATCAGAAAGTAACCATTTCCATTCCAGGGGAGCTGACAGACTTGCCACGCTTCTGGGCAAGGTGTGTGTGTGTCTCGGGGGCAGCTCTGCATTCCTGGAAGTAATGGGGCCATGGAAGGAAGGAGCAGAGCTGGTGGCAGCTGGCCCTCAATACTGCCAGGAGCATGCTATGTCGTGCTCCCACCCCCGAGACAGCCCTGAGAGCTGCCCAGCAGAATACACACATGTTGCTTCAACCGTGATTTAAAGGGCTCACAACTCAAGCCACCACTGCTCTTGTGGTAGCAGCAGGAGTGGCTAGAAGCCCTGAGCCCTTCTAATCTCCAGGAAATCTGCGTTCAGTTAGCTCTGTCAAATGTCACTGTGCAAGCTGCATGTTCTCTCTGCGTCTTGGTTTCCCATATGTGAAATGGGGATCATAATTGTTCTCTACTTTGTGAAAGCATTGTGAAAATAAAGCCATTAAATGGTTTGGGGTCCTTTGGCTACCCTGTGGAGTCAGTAGACAATGTGTTTTTGAATGGTTGCTGTCTGGCTTCAATTGAAAGAAGATGTAATCAACAATTTCTTTTGGCTCTTCAGTATATGTCTAGAGAGGATCAAGAATGCTGAATAATGGAATCATAGGCAAGAGTTCTTTTCAGTAAGATCAGATTCACTCTGAGTTATCGAATCCAACAAAAAAGTACATCCTAATCTTGCATGCAACACTGATGAAGTGTGAAGTGATTACAAATATTTCTCAATCTTTCTTTTCATGTTTTCTTGTTTATCTTTGTCATTCCTTGAATAGCTAATTTTTTCTAAGGTTTAGTGAAATATCAGCCTTTTTTAGTGTTGACTGATTGACACAATGAGGTATCATAGACAGGGAATCATCTCCTGGATCAAGTCCATGTCAGAGGCAGACTAGTGAAGCTTCTTTTCAATGGATAGTTATTGTTTGATACCAGCCATAAAAAAGATTTACTAAGTGGGAGAATAGACTGGCTCTAATTATGCACAGCTTGCAAAAACCTCAGAAGTGCAGAACGTGCTGTGAGCATATGTGAAGAAATGTAGCACCCAACATTCATGGTTTCAATATGGTATATACCATTAATATTATTCCTGGAATAGTGACTGAGGTTCCTAGAAATCTGTGGCTTTGGGCATACTTTCCCACTCTGGTCCAAATAATATGATCTATTACATCTGGTTGTAGACTGGACATTGATTTAATTCCATGTCCTAAAATACAAGCAACAGGGAAGGAATGGATGAATGCCTCAAAATCTACAGTTGAAAAATATGATTACAGAAAAGGAGCAGGCATTTATGATGCATGTAAGATAAAAAGGGAAAAGACACTTCAGTATAAATGTTAGATTGAGTCAGGGTTCAGTAATCTCCTATTGCAAAATATAGGAGGGATTTGGACAGTAGCTGGTTGGCAGCTTGACACTTGAAGTCTAAGATGATATCTGTTAGTGATGGGCCAAGTAGCTTCAAGTCTGAAAAAAACTGATCTTGTTTGGAATAGGTTCCTGGTATCTTCATTCATATAGGCTAACACAGTAGGTGTCAACAGCCACTCGTGAAGTTCTGGAAAACTCTTTTGGAATTCTTTGGAAAGAACTAACAGCAAAGAAGCCTTTGTCTTTCTGAAATGGGCTCTGAAAAATGTATTAGAAGGAACAGATATGAATGTATTTTTCCATCTCTAAATTGTAGTATCCTAGGCTCTAAAAGAACAAAGCCAAAACATTTACTGTAGTAGAGTATAAAGACCTCAGCAAAGTTTGCATTCTAAATAAGACGAGATACCATAATCAAGTCAAGACTAGTGGTCTCCAACCTCTTTAAGCACAAGATCACTTTTTGAATTCAAATGCAATCCAGGATCTATCTGAAACCCAAGCACCCTTGCCTTGCCTCCCTCCCTGCCCTTCTCTGATGCCCCGCCTCTGCACAAATCCTTCTCCAAGGCCCAACCCTGTTGCTCATTCCATCCTCTCTTCCTGTTTCCCTCCTTCCCCCATCTTTGCTCACTTTCACCATGCTGGGAGAAGGGGTAAGGGCGCAGGAGGCATGGGCTCTAGCCAAGGAGTTTGGAGTGTGGGAAGGGCTCTGTGCTGACCCTGGGCAGGGGGTTGCAGTGCGGGAGCGGGTTCAGAGATTTAATGTCTTTCATTATGTCTTCAAATTGCAAGTCCCATCAAAGCTTCAAGAATTAAGAGTATGTTGAGGACAGTGCAAGCAATCCTGTTCTTTCCCAAGGGCCATGAAGGAAGTGCATGAATGAGGACATTCATATATTCACAGATCACGAGGAGAAATATATTAGGAGATGGTTGGGTACTTTATTTAATTAGTATCTTCTCTCATGAGCAGGAAGTGGGACACAAGGATATAGCTGATCACACAAACTGGAAAATGTTGCAAAGAGACACAATTTATAAAATGGAGGTTGAAAATATGGGTAGAAAATTAGGAAACTTTAGGCAAAAAAAAAAGCTAATATATCTACGGGGAAATCATCTGATAACAATAGTTATGAGTAGGAGACACCTGGAAAAGGAGGAGCCCCCCCAAAAAGAGCTGAGACTTGCTTATATAAACAGTAGCACCTTAAAACTCCAGGATTCTCATGTGGTAGGCACTGTACAGATAAGTACTTTAGTCTGAATCCAGGTCTTGGCTATACTGGTGTTGATCTAAAGCAGCTCCATTAACATCAGGTGAGTTACTTCAGTTTTATACAACATTACTGAGAGCAGAATTGCCCTCTTTCTCTTTTTACTTGTTCATAAAGCACTTAGCAAATTTTGGGTACAATATATAAACAATCATAAAAGTGATTTTTTTTCTTAATATTTGTTTCAGGATTTTACTGAAGATTATGTTCAGTCTTGCTGGTAATTGTCAAGTTCAGTCTTCTTTCTTATTTTGAATCTCTGTAGCACGTTTAACTTTTCCCATTCCCTTGGTAGATTGCATTCTTTTGGTATCTTCCCAGCACTCACTGTTAAAAAGAACGTTTTGTTATTCTTCTGGCAAACTAGAATTGAGCTACAGCTTTTCAATTATTCCTTCCCTGTTTTTTATCGGTAACTATTTATTTTCAGACCTCTCAATATATTTGTCAAGGAAAGATGGAACATGAATTTCTGGTCTAGCTCGAGATGATACCAATCGGAATGAGGCTGCAAGCTCAGTTTTTGGTCAGTAAGGAAATTTGTCTCTCATTACAGGGGTACTGGCTCTGTAAATTAATGTAAGCCTTTAGTTACCCTCTTATAGCTGTTTAGAGTAATCAGAGCTGTCACTGGGAGAGAGCTGGACCTGGGGACAATCAGTTTTTGGTAGAAGGAAGATTGCTATTCCTTTAAGGGCCTGTGACCAGGAGCCTGTAGATTGGAAAGGAAAAGACTCCCCACTCACCTGGCTAGCATGGACAGTTGTTGGGGTTATTAGACCCATCTTGTAAAGATTAAGGGAGGATTCAGTTGTCTGGGTAGGTGATTCAAAAGGTAATTTCATTCTCAAGCTCAGTCAGAGGAGCTGCTGAGAAGAAGAAATCAGCCAGTCCCCAGCCCTATGAAGGAAGCCTATGCAATCCCTGCATTTTAGTGATGAGTTATGGGCCAGGGATGGCAGAAGTTAAAGCCACAGTCCCAGAAAGGAGGGCTGTGAAACTTCCTGAACTTAATGGTAGAAGAGTAAGGACTTAAAAGGATATATTTCTTAGAAGGAAGGCTATGGAGCCCTCAGCTGAAGATGTGCGTGTGCGTGCGTGCGTACCAGATAGTGCTTACTAAATTAGATTCTAAGAGAGGGGGAAGATCTTTTGTTGGAGTTTTTGGAACTCAGAGGGAAACTGAACCAGGGCAAGTACCCTGAGATGGCACCTGTATTAGTCTCCTTTTTGATTATTTTTAGTTTTAGCTTCACTTTTTAGCCAGTTCTAACATGGTGACAGAACAACACATACATCTGGACCGTCTAATATTGCAATTAAACCTTTCTGCTGCAGTCCAATGTGTCAGGAGGAACTAACAGATTGGGAAAATGCTGATATCCCAGACTAACTAAAGCAATTTCCATCAGGTTTTCTACATGGAGTGCCTGAGCAGTGTGTGAACTGCCAGCTGGAGGAAGCTGGCCCCCAGCCTTGTCCGTTTTGCCAGGTGCCCTGGCCCCCACCTCAGACTAGCCTTCCCAACACTAGGACAATGGGAGGAGGAGGAGTGTGTTACCAGATTGAGATGGGGGCCACCACACAAGGGGACTGGAGCTGCCTGCCATGTACAGCACATGAAGCAGGAGGAAGGGAATCTGAGGGCAGAACATGGGCAGTGCCATACTTATCTGCCCCAGCGTATGGAACTTGCTGCCCATGATGGAGTGGCAGATTATAAGAGTATTTCTTTGTTGTTGGAGAGTCCATTCACATGATTTTCTATTTTCACTTCCTGTGTTTTCCTGATTACTACATAGCATGTCTGTGAGGAATAGATTCACCAGCAGAATTTGGTTGCTTTGTGCAATTTAGCCATTTTAAACTCGGAAAAAAACCCAACAGGCTGTGTTGCAAAAAAGCAAATGTGACTAATTAGCATATGGATATAAATGTTACTAAAACAAGCCATTTGTGGAATATGAGACAATAGTTTGGGGAATAAATATCCACTTTTCTACAAGGAGGTTTCAAAGAACTTCAAAGTTGTGCAGTGCAGAATAGATGTCAGCAAGACTCAGTACACTGTATGCATTTTCTGTAAGGTTCTTCTAATTGAAGAAGCAGTGGCTTTGGTATCAGGAGGCCAACTTTCCCTCTTACAGTATTTTTGATGTGAGTAGTATGAGCAAACTAGTATGCACACTTCATGGCTTTGAGAGCTGAGCATGATACGCTAGGCCATGTCTACACTAGAAAACGGTTTCAAAATTACTAAATTTGACTTAAGAACTCCTGATTTAACAAATTCAAATTAGTGTGTCCTTACTTCGGGAAAGCATCAAAAGTAGTCTGAGCCAGGCTCTGTTAATGTGGATGCACTACCTCGGACTTAGAGTCCCAGGAAGCACTGGTGAGTAATTAGTTCAAATTACTCTAGGGAATAATTATTTCGAAATAGTGGCAGCAGAGCACCCACACTGCCATTATTTTGAAATAACTATTTCAGAATTAACGTTATTCCTGATGAAAAGCAGGAGTACAGATTTCGAATTCCATGGCCCGTTGTTTCAAGATAACAGCTTTGGTAGTGTGGATGTGTTGCTTATAAATTCAACATGGGGGTTGGGGGCATTATTTTGAAATAAATTTATAGTGTAAACTAGGGCCTATAATGCTGGAGTCTATTTCTGTCATGCTTTTAAAACCCTTAGTATTCAAATTGGGTTTGAGCCTATTCTCTTTGGTTCAGTGTGATTTCAGCGAAGTTACTGATAATTAGGGCCCTATCAAATTAACAGCCATGAAAACCCATCATGACCATAAAATCTGCTCTCCCACATGACATCTGTTTTTGTGTACTTTTACCATATAGTATACAGATTTCTGGAGAGAAAAAACTGTTTCTTTTATCGGTGGGGCGCTAACGCAAAAGGACATCACAAGGGAATTGTAAAGTTATTGTAGGGAGTGCAGTTACACTTGTAGAAATAGAACTACAGAATCTTATTTGTGGGATAAAGCAATACACCATATTTATTGTAAAATGAATTCATTTGGTGTCCCTAGCTACTAAAATTGTCCACCACACACACACAAACTCATACACACAGTTCTACAAATGGAATATTTGTAGAACCAGCCTCAGTTGTTCATTCTAGTCCACTGGCGAGACGGTGTCACACTTTTAAAATGAGATTACATAGATACACACCTAATTTTAAACAGATTTAAAGCAGTACAAACTTTGAAATGGAGTTCAGTTACAGTATGGAGTCTCTTTAGTTACAATGTAGTCTTGTGGCACCTTAGAGCAGTGTTTCTCAACTTTTTTTTTAAAGTACAGCCAGTCTCCGAGTTGCAAACGGTCAACTTACGACCATTTGCAGTTACGACCGAAGCTGTCGTAAATGGCGGACCCTGAGTTACGAATGCAATCCGCGCTTACGAAAAGCGCAGTTGCGTGTAACTCTATGGGGGTCCGACTTATGAACAAAACGAGTTACGACCAATTGCTTGGTCTGTAACCGGTTCGTAATTCAGAGACAGGCTGTACCCCTTTTCCAAGAAAAAAAAAAATACCCCGAGTACCTACAGTTTTCAGACACACACATTTTTTTTTTAACCATTGCAACACATTTGTTTAAACAACTTAATCATAGCCAGGTGGGCGATGAAATTTTTGGGTGTAAAAAGTACAAAAATAATAAAGCGCCGTAAAACTTAAAACAAAAATTCAGTTTTCTCCAAATTTCAGTCGTGTTGATGTACCCCCCAGACTTCTCTTGAGTACCGGTAAGGGTACTCATACCACTGATTGGGAAACACTGCCTTAGAGACTCACAAAAATATAAAGTATCAAGAGCTTTTGTGAGTAAAACCTACTTGTAACCCACGAAAGCTCATGCTACTACATATTTTTGGTAGTTTCTAAGGTTGCTACAAGACTACTTGTTGTTTTTAAAATTACAGACTAACGTGGCTGTCCCTCTGAGACTTGTTAATGTGTAAATAGTTTAAAATGGGATTTCAGTTAAAATATATATATAAAAAAATACAACAACAGATTCTTCAAAGGCAATTCTCAGCAAGTTGCTAACAACTTCATCCAAATCCCATTCATTTAAATAGAGAAAGCATTCTCCATTTTCTCACTTTCCTTTTTATTAAAACATGAACTGCTTGGTATGGAATTTATCATTGGTTAAGTGGCACATTTTTATGAGTAGCATATTCTCAGGTAACACCCCGATAATGATAGGCATTCTAAAGATATCTAGAAATGCTAGAGAACATAAGTGGCTATCTATTGTACTCAGCCATTAAACAACTTTCAACTGAACAGAATGATTAAAAATGTTAAGGGATGAACAGCTACATTTTATGAATCAGTTACTGCAGAAGCAATTTGAGGCAGATGCCTAGTAGGCGTCAGATAAGAAGAGACTATAGATATGTCATGATTCTCAAGAAATGGATTTAAAATAAAGTCTTTGGTCATAAATGAGACCCCTCAGTGCACAAAAGGGAGATGGAGTGATGAGAAAGGGGAGGAAGAAAGACATTAAGATAATTACTGGATCTAAAGCCAAATCTAGGAATAACAACTGTGAGGAAGCTATGCCAAGGCCTATGTGTTGGCAATTACACTTGGGGCTGTGGTAGCTAAAATTAAACTAATCAAAATTCATTGCAATGTTAGGGAATGCTTTAATCTTAATGATTAACTAATTGAGTTGAACCATTTCCCACTTTTTTATTACAGGTTTTCCAACTCCCCTGCTTCCAGGAATATTTATATAATACCATTTGCTGTTTTCTTTACAGATTGTACCCAAGAAGAGTTTGAACAAAATTTTAATACAAGAGCCAGTTGATTTATGATAATGACCTTCCTGCATGTTAAAGTTGAAAGCCTATTCTTGGAACACTGTTGTGCTTGCCAAGCTTTTAAAGATGGTGTTGGATTAACAGAGTCCTGAAGAAAGGTAAATCCCATCCTTCCTGTTTTGTTGATGCAGTACATTGTTTGTTTTTCCCTAAGTAGGAATGAAACTCAAGCATAATGTAACTGAGAGGTGGGAGACAAGGGAATGCAGAATGCTGAAGGGTAAATCTCAGTTACTGAACTCATTTTCTTGAGTTTCATGTTAGTTTGTAGTTGAATAAACTTAAAAAAATAACAAATAGTCTTGCAGCATCTGTGTCCACGAAAGCTCATAATACCATCTACAAATTTTGTTAGTCTCTAAGGTGCTGCAACACTATTTGTTATTTATTAAGTCATTTTCACGAGTTTCATGTAAATGAGAAGTTGAGTTCTTTACAATCAGAGAATTTAGAGGAACTACAAAGGTCCTCATTAAATATAAAAGACAAATATGTGTATCTTCCACTTATAGCTTCAGAACTTCACTCACATATGTGTTATCCATAATATAACAGGCTGTCATAGTTCCAGGCAATTCCACCCAGTGTTTCAGCAAGGGCACTTACTTTCAAGTGTCGCCTGCTGTTGCCTCTGGTCGTAGGGACGTGCCTCCCTCGCCCTTCTGACTGGTGGAATTTCAGGATGCACAGTTCCCTGTCTACACTGTGTTAACCCCAGCAGTGATGGGCTGCCCATGCTGAACCTCCTTGCTTTCTCCTTAAAGACAATTAACACATGTAATTCCTAGCTGTGAGGTACCACAGAGTACTTCCTGTGCAAGCCTACTTTATTCTTACAGTACAAGCCCTACAGAGAAAACATATTTAAAACAAAGAAAGAGTTTACATAAATGCTAATAAGATTACCAGAATTAATCCCAATCCTAACATGGGTTTTGGCAGGAGCAGTCCTTCAAATCCGTACTGTGGCAGATTCTTGGTGGTTACAAGTTCATCACAACTTCAACTCAGAACAAGAACCCAAGCGTATGGGGTATTAGAAACTTTACAACTGTACCCTAAGGACTGGGGCCCTCCATGGACCAGGGATCATATCCATTTGCTGGATGAGGAAGAAGGCCCTGAGCCCATTTAAAAGGACTGTTTATCCAAAAAACGCTTTCTCTGTTGGTCCCTGGAGAATCTAACTTGAAGTAGTATTTGCAGATATCACCAGGGGGTGGCTTTTCTCAAACTGTTACAACTTAATTGAATTTGCCTATTCATCTCCTGTTTTTCCCCTCGTATTAATTTGCACACAATTCCACAAAAACACATGCACAATTGCATTTTTAATACAACGTGTTCCAAAAGTATTAACCTTAATTCAGTAAGGTATTGCTTAATTCAGTAAACTTAATTCCATAAGATTAGTTCAGTATATTACAAATTATTGTCAGCCTATCCCACAGACTCCCATATAAATTTTCTCCCTTTCCCTCTCTGTCCCTTAAATTATAATACATTCAGTACACTGGCCACAGGGATTATGTGCATGTGCTCACAGGACCTGGTTCGGCAAGACACTTAAGACTGTGTTCAAATCCCTTGGATTTCACATGCTTAAGTCCAGTGCTGAATCACGCCATGGGATGGGACACAAGAATGAATTAACTTGTCCTCCCACTTAAATAAAAATACTTTCCCATAACCAACACCATTTTGGCAAACAAACTTTTATTGGAAAAGCAGAAACGTTGTAAGAAAAATATGCTGAGTATATTTATAATTTAGCTGTGTTAAAATTATGTAATTTTACAGGGAGGAAGGAAGGGAGACAGAGGACCTTTTAGTGTGTCTGAGAGGTTCTTTTAATTTTTTGAGACTTCATGTAACTGGTATTATTCCTTAGTCAAAAAATGGGCTCTCAGAAACATTTTTTGTGAGCCTCTCAGGAGGCTGGCATGTTTTTTTAGGATCATTTAACAGTATCCAGAGAAGAAGATGAACTCTAGTTGAAGACAGAATTTAATGTCTGCCACCCCCTCTCCACCTCCGGAGCATCATTAACTTGACTGGAGTGTTTATGAAGGCCCAGCACCAATTGCAGTGACAAATGCTAGGGCTTGGCACTTGCTTTGCTGATGAAGACAGAGTTGAGATTCAAATAACTTTCTGCTGGACTATGCGAACTTTCACTGGCAAACATTATGCAACATTTTGAGACTGTAAAAACGAGGTGGGAATGGCTTTGTCAGGCTAGATCCAAAGAGGATCTTGCTGAGGGGAGAACAGATTATAAATTATAGGGTGTTTTCAGCCATATTTAGGCACTGTGAATTGGGTGGAGAATAAAGAACATAATGTTATTTCAACTTTAACTTCATTATTAATATAGGGCATGTTTTTTTCTTAAGCACTCAATGTTGGCCTAACTCTGCTTCCAATGAAGTCAATGGAACTTTCTATCATTGGCTTCGAAGGGAACACATCTAATCTAATTCTGAGTACTTTTGAATATCACACTTAGATCAGGCTGTGCATGGTTCTTAAAACAATAAAGTTTTATACAGCGGTGTTCATCTTTTAAAGCATACTTAAACATGAAATATGCTTGGCTTCTGCAGGTTCCACTGAAGTCATGTACTGTTAGTAGTAATAAGCCTAGCTGTCTGTGGGGGAGTGAAAGTGGTTGGTATGTCACATTTATCAAAATCACAACACTCACTGAAGCACGTGGGTTTTATCCCTGTTTTTACTAATAGGAAAACAGAGGCAGAATGTTTAAGTGATTTGGCCATGGACTACAGTTGCAGAACCAGGGCTAGGTAATTCTTGAGTCTTGATCTCAAACTGTTTTGCTGCCAAATCATTAATACAAGTTGATTTTCAAAAGCTGACACTTCTTTTTGTGGGGGACACTTCAGCTGGTCTCTTAACACTTAAATTGCCCTCTGTCTGTTGACCTCTTTTCCCCGTTGGTTGTGGGCTGCTCCTCACCCACTCAGAAATGCCCCATGCACACAGTAGCATGAAGCTTGCCATTAGATCCATTTGATACTGTTGTTAGTAGCTTTTCCAGTGTGAGCATGTTCCAGTTCCATGGCTCCCTGAAATAAGATTGTATTTTCTGAGTGATTACATTTTATTTCTTCTCTATGTGTAGTTTCTTCTTGAGCCTACTTAATCTTCTTTGCAGCACGCAGGATTTTTTCCCCCGTCATTCCATTAGCAGTCAGTCTGGCCTTGTCTGGATTTATTTAAATTTGTTCACTTGCTCTCTGGAGGTGAAGGGGAGATAAAAAAATGTTTGCTTAGTTTGCAAATGTTTGTCTCTCTTGCTTAAAAAATTGTTGGTATCTTGCCTTTGTAAATAGAACAGTGATTTTAAATCCAGAACTACTCTTTATGATGATCATGTTTCCCTGAATGTGAGAAACTAGACAAAGTTTGTCTCTGAGGAAATTCACAGATAGTTTGAAACCAGAATGGACCATTAGAACATCTAGTCTGACCTTAATATAGACCATAGAATTTCACCTAGTTACCCATGCATTAAGACCAGTAATATGATAAGATCGTAATTTAAGCAGAGTGAATAAAGAGCACTCTAGTTTACAAGGAATTGTGGCATCCTCTGTTTTGGCATTCTGACATCTGTAGTGTGGTATTTACTATTGGAGAACATTCTAGGTACACTAGCGATCATATGCTCTAATTCATCTAATGTGCTGATCATATGATATGGGGACAGTGTAGAGAAACTAGAGATCTCATTAACCTCTTCTGCCATCGTTGTTAAA
Organism: Rafetus swinhoei; assembly: GCA_019425775.1. Classification (NCBI taxonomy): domain Eukaryota; kingdom Metazoa; phylum Chordata; order Testudines; family Trionychidae; genus Rafetus; species Rafetus swinhoei. The sequence continues at coordinate 159,777,032 of CM033424.1, forward strand.
AATATATCAGACTTTTACATAGCACTTTTCATCCATAGATCTCAAAATACTTCTCAAAGGAGATAAGTTGATCTCCCTTTTACAAATGGGGAAACTGTGCCACAGGAAGGTGAAGTGGCTTGCCCAAGGACAGGCAGCATATCAGTGGCAGAGCTGTGAATCAAACCCCAGTCTCCTGAGCTCTAGTTCTATTAGAGCTGCCTCTAATAGGACACATATTGCTTAAGGCAAGGGGGAAAGACTGAGATTTTACCAGTGAATTTTGCTGTGTGAAATTTCAAATGATCTATACTAATTTGCATGAAATTTTGCTCAGTACTTTCCTTATTTTGGCTTTTGGTTTTGGTTTTACTTTTCATTTTGGTTTAAGAAAAATGTGTTTGTGTAATTAAGGATCAAGACAGCATGACTTACCAGTTCTTATTTGGTGCAAAGAACATTTTCATGACTAAGCACTGCTTTAAGACTAAGGAGATCTGGGTTCATTCTTCTGCTTGGCCACAACATACTGTGTGACCATAAGATGATCTGTGCCCCTGTTCCCCATCTGTAAAATGGCAATGAGATTAACATGTCCTTTTTTCTACCCTTTGACTGTTATGGCTGTTTAGGAGTCTTCAGGGCAGGGATTCTGTGACTATGTTTATGTGCAGGGTTATGTTTGTTTATGCTTAGGACAGTGGAGCCCATATCATACATGGGCCCTGTAAATCAGTGGTGCTGGAGCAGTTTTTGGAGTAGGGATGCTGAGTTGCAGTTTGCCCTTGTCTGAGCCTCTCACTGCCCTCTAGAACTGGGACCGCTTACAGAGCTCTTGGGTGCAGGGCCAGTGGCTGGGTGGGTGGCACCGGAAGTGAAACCCACGGGCCTGAGCAGCAGGGGCATGGGGCAAGGAAACCCAACACCTGGGAGTACTGCAGTACCCTGTGCGTCCCTACTTTTCGTATCTATGCTGTAAATACTACAGTGCTAACTTTTTTTTTTAAAGCTCAGTTTTCCAACAAAACATATGCCTTTCTACACAATCCCGTCCCAAGCACTAATCAGAACTTGCTGCCCGCACTCTCTCCCCACGCCACTGAAATCAACTGGCTTGATCCACTGGGGGATGTGTAGAAGGATACTGGAGAGGAGCTTTCTGCTGAAAACCAGGATCTTTTTGTGAGTCAGGACCCTGGCGAGGGCCAGCTGGAAAGCCATCCTCCTTGCAACAACGGTGTCTGATTCCTGCCCTGCATCAGCTAAGCCCAAGTTGCAACTAGAAACCCAGGCCAAGACTGATCCTCTGGAGGGATCATTGGTATGTAAATATCTGTTTATAATTATCATCGTGGTTGACAGGTGTGAGCTAGGAGACCCCACATCCCTCCTGTTGCATCCCTTGTGCTGCTTCAGAATGGCAACCCCAGCATGGTAGAGCCACAGTCTACCCTTCACAGTCACTATTCTCCTGTGGCAAATTCAAACATAAAAAAAGCACTCATTTATGCAAAGTTGAAGAGAGTATTGAGATGCTACTTAGAGGAAAAGAAAATGAATCAGTTGTTGTTATTTACGTGAGGTTAAAGTACACACTGCAAGCCCAGTCAAGGCACAAACATTCCTTCCTGCAGAGGTGGAAATGTCCTGTAACAAGCATTTCAACTGACAATCATTGTAGGACACTATATTTCTCAATGCTTTCTCCTGTCTGCAGGGGAAAGGGGAGAGAAAGTAGAACTTAGGACTGAGAAATTGCTTGCTTTTTTTCTTTCTCACTGTACAGAATAGCTACATGCCTAATCTCCCCCAAGACAGCTTGCAAGCCCTGTCAGGTCCTGCAGTGCCTCTGAGGGAACATCCTCGTGAATAATTTCACAGTGTATAGTATCGGTCTGCCCTTTGCCTTTTTGAATAAGACCATTCTCTCCTCCTAGTCACCCACCTCAGTCTAACATTACCAAGAGTCAGGTCAGTCTGAAGGGAATGTAGAAAAGATTACTATCTCGCTTTCTCTCTAGGTCCTCTATAACTTTTCTTTTACTGCTTTGACACAATAGTGGCACCTTCAACACATAAAGCAAACTGCAAAAACAAGACTGGACAATAGCTACAACCACCCCGCTCCCTCCCATCCCTAAGATTGTGAAGGCATCTCAGAGGGGTAGCCATGTTAGTCTGTAATTTTAAAAACGAGTGGTCCTGTGGCACCTTAGAGTTTAACCGAAGTATATAGAATCATGAGCTTTCCTGGGCAAAACCCATTTCATCTGATGAAGCGGGTTTTGCCCAGGAAAGCTCACGATTCTATATACTTTGAAAGCATATACTAAGAAGACTGAAATCCAAATAAAGCTAGCACCTATCATCCATGCAAATCAGTTACCATCTCTGAGGTTATCTGAAAGAATGGGAGTCTCATGGAGGAAACGTCACACATAGGAGTTTTTGTTATTTTTGTTGGGGGGAGTTTTTGGAGAGGAGTTTGCTATCACAACTTGTCAGGGATGTGAACAATAAATGTCTGTTCTATCCCCTGCTCCCACAATCACAAGCGCCTGCAATAGCCAGACCAGCAAGGACAGGGCCTCTGTGTACTGCTGACAGGCTGGCCAACCTGAGGAGCAGAGAAAAGATGATTTGGGGTGAGTTGTTCACAGAACTAGACACTCTGGAAAACCAGGCTGGCTCTCTGGGACATGAGGACCCAGAGAGAGAAAGAAAAAGCATCTCAGGGAAGTGGCCAAGGACAGGGTCACAGTGGCCAGAGAGAGTGTGGCCAAGAACAGCATCACCATGGTAAAGGAGTACATGGAAAAAGATAGAAATGTGACACTATCAACATGCCCTCTTGCAAATTATATTCCTGCTAGGTCAGCAGGCCCTGCCACCCCATAATTTATTGGTTAGACATATTCCCAGATACAAAGATATTGGCTTCATTAAAACTTTATTGGGTTTTTATTGTTCTTTCATAGTCAATCCATTTACAACACATCCATTAGGGGTCATCATGGCATTTAACACAGAAAATCCTTTTAAATAAGGCTGAAATAATTCATAGGATTTTAAAGTTGCACATAGGGAACATTAAACTTTAACCAGCCACATACCTCTGTGCTCAAAACACTCCCGCTCCCACAGCTAAAATGTTTAGGCATGAAACTCGTTGGCAGATGATTCTGGGAAGGCCAAAAGTATAACTGGGTTCAAAAAAGAATTAGATAAGTTCATGGAAGCTTCTGGCAGTGAGAGGTTTAGGGATGCCTGATCACGGGTTGCCTCACTGACTATTTGGGCTAAAAGCCATTGATGCACCTAGCTTCCATGAACTTACCTAATTCTTTTTTGAACCCAGTTATACCATGGGTTCCAAGATTAGCTGTTTCAAGAAGCACTCATTAATGTCCACAGATTTAATCTCTGCATCCCATCCTGAGGTGACATGTACCCACTCAAAATGGGCATAGTTGAAATGCCCCATTATTACTGAATTCTCTGTTGCTGTAGCTTCTCACTTCACCCTCAATATTTCACAGTCACCATCACCATCTTGGTAAGTGGTGCATTCTTGTTATTCAAGCATGGCATTTCTAACCATAGTCTATAACACAGTTTGAGTCATTTAAGGTTTTTACTACATTGGAGTATAATCTTTCTTTGACATCTATTGCCACTCCCAACCAACACAACCTACTCTCATTCCTTTATACATCCAGTTATTCTTGTGTCCCACTGTTTATCATTGTTCCTCCAATTTCATTTAATACCAGGCATTCAGGTTCACCATCTGAGTTTTATATAAGCTGACCAAAAGCCGGGAGTCTGGGGGGCTTTTTCTTTATATATCCTGTAATGAGCAATCTCTTCTTAATGTTTCCTATTGCGTTTTAATATAGTACAGTTTCAAACAGCACTATGTTAAAGCACACTTGGGCAATGGCTCTCAACCTTCCCAGACTATTGGGGTCTGAATTGTCTTACATGCCTCAGATTTCATCTCACTTAAAAGCAATTTTCTTACAAAACCTGACACAAAAATACAAAACCATTACAGCACCCTATTACTGGAATATTGCTTACTTTTTCATTTTTACCATCATTTTTCATTTTTTCATTTTTATAATTAATTATAAAATAAATTAATTGGAATATAAATAATTTACTTACATTTCAGTGTCTAGTAAGCCTATAGAGTGGCATAAGCAAGTCTTGTCAGTATGAAATCTTAGTTTACACTGATTTTCCTAGTGCTTTTTATATAATCTCTTGTAAAAGTAGGCAAGTGTCTAGATGAGTTGAAGTACCCCTCTGTGTACCCCAAGGGAACACATATCTCTGATGTTTTTCACTAGATAACTTTTTAGTGCACACCATCTGGTTTATACAAATCACATCTTCATAGTCTGTTTACTGCTACATGAGACAAACACTTAGATACAAGTCGCCATTTCTGGTGTTTTTTTCTGGTATTTCTTGGATAAGCACTAATTTCACTTTTTTGTATCAGGGGTGTTTCATCTGTGTCTGTCAGTTCCAATTTTTGGCTTTAAGTCCTAAAAATACGTCAGCTTCAATTGTAATTATATATGAGAGTAGCTCAAGCTTATGTGAACCAATATACTATATCTGGTTTAGAGAAAAAGAAATCAGAAAATTTAAAGCGGAGGGCCATCCATATACTGCTAACTCTGCAGAGCATATCATACTGTGGCCTCAAAATCTCTTCGATGTTGCAGTTAATGGATCTTATTTATACTCCACCCAAAATGGTGCATTTGGTTCTTTAATGTTCAACAGGATCCATGCCAGGGTGTTGTGAACTGGAAAGCCCTGGAGTAGAGAGAAGGCAACGCAGAGCACTGCACTCTGGAATCTTTGAGAGAAAGGAGAGAAGCCATGTCAGAACTGTACCCCGTCAAGAGCCCATAGATTAATAAAATAATTGAATTTGAGTTATTCTGTTATTTGAAAAAAGCATGGGCATCTTTTTCTTGTTATTCACTAATGAGAAGACAAGTCCTGGGTAACAATATAGTCTCTTTTCCCAAGTCTGAAGCTGAAATGATTGGGATCTGCAAAACTAAGGATGACGTGGATTACTCCATCATTACTAATCCCGTTCCCCTCATGCAAAGATTCATAGTAAGGTTGTGTTAAGTAAGAAAGTTCGACAAGTTATACCAACAAAGACATATAGGTTGTGTCTACATTGGCGCGATCTTGCACAAAAGCGGCTGCTTTTGCGCAAAAACTTGCTGCCTGTCTACACTGGCCACGAGTTCCTGCGCAACCATGATGCTCCTGCTCAGGAATAAGCCCTCTTGCGCAACTGTTCTTGCGCAAGACGCCAGTGTAGACAGGCAACATGAATTTCTTACGCAAGAAAGCCCTATGGTTAAAATGGCCATCAGAGCTTTCTTGCGCAAGAGAGCGTCTACACTGGCATGGATGCTCTTGCTCAAAAGCACATCTCTTGTGCAAACGCACATGCCAGTGTAGATGCTCTCTTCTGGAAGAGTTTTTGCACAAGAACTCTTCTGCAAAAGAGTTCTTGCGCAAGATCATGCCGGTGTAGACGTAGCCATAGGATTTAAATAGATGGGGTCTCTTATTATTGGAAAAACACTGAACAGGTCTGAGCTCATGTGCAAGTTAAGTGAGCATTTTTTAATCAGCCTCCCCTCGTGTTTAAACATGGAATATTTAAAAAATGGAACTTTGATTTTCAAATTGACAAATTCTGTGTTTGAATTTTTTGGCAACTAAATTAAATTGGCTGGCACTTGCTGTGATTGCTGAAGGAAAAGCTTCCAATATGAGAGAGAGCTCACGGTAGCTATCTTCGGCATTAGCAAATTTGAGACACCATCCTTTAAGACACAGGCATTAAAAGGCAGCTTAATATTAAAATAAAAAAATGGTTGTCATTAGCTGCTAGGTTCTTTAAGGTAATTAGGTTCAGCCACTCTTATGTCATCTAGAGGGGGCACCTGAAATAATATTGATCAGCTAGATATTAGCTGGGTTGGATTAATTAGTGGGCTGTACCAGGAGGAAGCGGTGTGGATTATATAGAAGGCTAAGAGAATTTAGGTGGTAAGAGGAGAGCAACAAGGTGCATGTAAGAGGGGAGGGGGACCCAAAGGAATCCTGCTCTCCCACCTGCCTGCCCACCCTGGATCTGGAACAGAGGTAGGGCAGACCCTGAAAATCAGATGATTGTAACTGGTGCAAAACAGGTGCCCACTGTGTATTAAGTTTGGACTTTGAGAGAGAGAGAGAGAGAGAGAGAGAAACTTGCGAGCACAAAAAAAGAGGACTAAGCATGAGCCCAGGAGCGATGAGAGACTATTTTGGTTTACGACTAATGTGAAGATTGTTTTGTTGGTCTCTGTCCCCTTGTGGGGTGGAGATGTAAGCAGAATTGAATGTGAGTTGGCCAGAGGGCCAAATCAACTGAACAGACCACCTGAGCCAAGAAGGGGAAACAGAGCGAAGTTGTAATGCCGAGTCTTCCTGGGAGGGGACATGCTGGTGGTGAGTTCCCTCAAGATTGTCACAGACCCACCTACCTTCCATCTTTAACCATCATTCTTATGTATCTTGAGGTACAATTAGTACCGGGGGGGAGGGAGGGGGAGGGGAGAGGAGAGGAGAGGAGCCAGTGTGAAAGAGCTGTGGCACAAGAATGGAGAGAGGAACTAAATAATCATATCTTCCTCTCACCTCTTGCCCCCCTCACTCTCTATTTCCAGAGCTCATGGTCAGCAATTTCCATGCTTGTTCTGAATCATGCAGAAAAGAAAGGAATTGATTGGGTGTAGTTATGGATCCACGGGCAAGACCCTTTCCCTGTGCCCAAAAGTCCTCTTTGCTTGGGACTGTAATCAAAACCCTTGGTGGACTTTTGCCTTCTTGCTTAGTGGAACTCCTTCCAGGGCCTTCTGTTGTCCTTACTTGAGCTGAAAAATCTGTCTCCAAGTACCTTTGTCGGTGGGAGGAGGGCTGGCAAACATAAACTGACTCAATTAAAGAAAAACATTGAGTCCTCTGGCAAGAAATTGGTAAGGAATAAGTTTTAGGGTTCATACAGTTCTAATGATTGCCACCTGGATAGATTACGTGCAGAAGAGTAAAACATAAAGGAAAAGTAAGTGAAAACAAAACTGCAGCAGTGTGGCGGTGATCTCTGTTGGGCAGGATACTACATCAGTGTCACAGCAAGAGATTTTTTTCAGTGCTTCCCTCCCCCTAGTTAGTCTTCAGCTTCTTGAGGTGCAGACTGTGATGCAGACTTTACTAACCACAGTTATTAAAATCAACAAGCTGACAAAACAACTTGCCTAGAACATTAACCATCTCTGAAAATTAGAGCTGAATTCTTAAGTGCCAGACGTCTTTGGAAACTGTCCAAACTTGAAATGGCTACAAGACATTAGCAATGCTCAGAGACCCAGCTACAGTGCTTCTCAGCTTGGTGGCTTAAATCCATTAGACATGCTTAGACATCTGCTTGTTTTAATAACCCTTTCACCCTTTTTCATAAGGCTTGAAGTCCATTAGTAATGGTCAAAATGAGGATTAAGAAACCCATTCCACATCTGTTAGTCCAGACAGCTGAAAAATGAACTTGCAGATATGTTCTTCACTCTTTCCTAAAGAAATCTGTTAAACAAATCAGAATTTGAATGATAAAAAGTTTATGGATTGGTGCCCTTTGTCAGTGTGATGAAATATAATTATTTGATGTGTATATTTGTCTACATAGTCACTGTACTGCCAATGTCCAACTCATTGGCTTGTAAAAAACATTTGATCACATTTTGCAAGAAAACACTAAATTAACTATCATTTCTTTCTCTCTAGAACTCCAAATTAAGAAAGATCTGTATCATTCATCATTGTGATGACAGAATTCTGTGTCTCAATACTCCTTTTAATCTGGCTCAGATAGTGCACGAAAGTTATCAGGAGCCGTGCACTGCCAAATATTGTAATGTCTCTGCATTGCCAGACCTAGCATTGTGGAAATGTAGTTTACTTGGACTACACCAGAATTAGATGATCATGATCAATTTAGGTGAGGTTTTGAGTTCCCAGTCAAACCTAATTATCTGTCCTGATGAGGCACAAGGGGAAATTAATGGATCTAATTGAGTCAAAGAACTTGGAAGGATAAACAAATTACATCAGGAATCACAATCTTCTCTGAGGTTGCCACACTGAGGCTGTGTCTAGATTACATCCCTCTTTGGACAGAGGGATGTAAATTAGGTACTTCAAAATTGCAAATGAAGCCGTGATTTTAATTTCCCATGCTTCATTTGCATAATCACGTAATGGCGCTCTTTTGAAAAAGCGCTATTTCGAAAGTAAAACCGCGGTCTAGATGCAGTTCTTTTGAAAAGGCAAGGCTTTTTTGAAAGATCCTGTAAAGCCTTCCCTTTTCGAGTATTGAGGCTTACAGGATCTTTTGAAAAAGCTTTCCCTTTTCGAAAGAACTGTGTCTAGACTGCGGTTTTACTTTTGAAATAGCGCCATTACGTGATTACGCAAATGAAGTGTGGGAAATTCATATCCTGGCTTAATTTACAATTTCGACGTACCTAATTTATATCCCTCTGTTGAAAGAGGGATGTAACCTAGACATAGCTGACTTCAATGCAGCAACAATGAATACACATATGATGCAAAGATTCTGTATTGTTTGGTAATGTAGACATTCACATACAATTGTAAATGTGCACACAAGTTGACTTCTATAAAGAGAAAACTTAAGCTGTTGACATATACAAAGTTGAAAGTGTTTCATATTTGCTGTTAACCTGTGCCAATCTTTTTTTAAATGCAAAGGACTTACCCAGATACAAATTTAGCTTTCCATGATACAGATTGGAGAGAGATCAACTACAAAGAGACATTATCTGCTATGGTGATGATAGCTGAATCCGTGGTGATTACAACCGGTGACAGAGTTGGATTTTGATCTCTATTGTATTGTCTTGACATGCTTGCAATTCCACTGACTTGAGTAGAGTTACTCCTGATTTTCAAAAGTAAATGGGAGCGTGATCAGAATCAGGTCCATTTATGATTCTTTTTGGCATCCACTCCTTCTCGGAGAGTATCATTACATATTTTATTTCTGTGTCTCATTGCTTTCCTTGTGATCCACCATTTCTTTGCATTTCCCCATGGCTCTTTCTTTTCATTGTTCCTCTTTGTCCAGTTTATTGGTGTCTGGTTAACTATTAAAAAAGGCAGTTGAGCTTCTTGGAAGACTTTTTATTCCCAGGGAATAGCTTCAATTGTTGATCTCTTTACAGGGAGATTTATCAAGACTGTCCTGTATGTTCATGTCTGACAGGCTTACAAAAGTCATTGCCATATTTCTATCAAGGAGTTCCTGGTTTGGCTGGGTATTTTCAAATGACTAATTGTGAACCCTCCTGCTTGTTCAATAATAAGTCTACTTGAAAAACTCTGTAGTAGGATTTCGCTTTTCAAATCCATCTGCTCTTGACATTATATAGAATCTCTCTTCTTAACTTTCAGTAGCTGCTCACTTCAGGAATGCCTTCAGGCTGGAAAATGGGTTAATATTTACTTCACAATTTTGCTCTGATCATGATGATCCATTTAATCTATGGGACAGTTCAGTGAAGTGAAATAATTTATAGAGGTGCTTGACACGTTATCAAGTAGGTAGTAAATAATTCAAGAGTATCAACTTGGCTCCTATGGTAGGTGTGCATATTTCTTATGAGCATGAGATTGGAAACTTTTGTACTGCCATATCTGTTGGGGTCATATACACCCTATGCCTCCTTGTACGCCCATATCAGAGTTCCTTCCTACAGTTCCTTTTGTGGCAGTAAAATGGAACATGCAGAGCAACTGAGCCATGAGTTTTTAGCCTTGGGTAAAACTTCATAATTTTTTCCCCAAAATTTCCAGAACTCTTTTATCCATTGATAGTCCAATTTCGTCATGACAATTCCTTATCTTGACTGAATGTTGATACTCAGACCGCCTGTATATACCCTCTTATACTGGATGCCTTAACATGGCATTTTCTAAATCTGCAGGCTTTAAGCTTGGCCCTTCCTGCAATGGATTCATCCCATTGTAAGATGGACATGGCAGATACCTCTTCTATTTGAGAGACCTATATATCAGATAGGTTCTTGACATGCTGGTCATTTTCATGAAGGATGTGCAAATTACAAGAGGCCTAGATGAAATTTCATCTACAGCAGCAATCTACGAATGGCTCTTCAGATTTGAAGACGACAGGCATCAGAAGCCAGTAACCGGATAAACTGACTTCCAGCTTTCTTAAGTACCCTGTCTAGCACACAGTGCTGAAGAACAGCACAGAGAAAAGACCTGACACCAATATTGAGACCTCTGCCACTGAAACCAGCAACATCACTGCTGAAATCAATGCCAAAGTATCTGATAATGAAGGTTGGCACTCAGAGTGTCCCCCCACAAACAGAGGCTGATTCTTCAGATAGAGCTCAGTGCCTTCCTGCAGGGATCAACCACTTTGGAGAGAAAATCACTTCACCCACACCACATTGAGGGCTAACCTACTATTTTGGCATCTAGTAAAAGCTTCATAGCAGGCAACCCTGGTATTGTCGAAACAAACATCCTTTGACGTTACCAACTGCAGCCAATGTAAGGCCATCCAGTGTATCCTTGAAAGAACTGGAAATGGCTTTAGTACTGGGGTATCTTCTGGTGCAGATCCCAGAATGATGGATAACTTGGTGCCCCTACAGATACTCCTCTCAATCACTGGGACACACATTCTTGCTCCCTTGAGCAGACACCAGTCTCCTCTGTGATCTGTGACCTGGCACCATAGACAGATCAGCCATATCTATACATTATGATGCCATGGCACAGCTGAGCTTATTAGAGTCTGCCATCACTGCTTTATCTAGGAGCCAGACAAGTACCACCACTAAAATTTAGGGGAAAAAAATCTACTCCTGGTGTTTCCTTATTCCAATGATAAATTCAACTGGGGTTTGCCTATTGATAACATGCAAGTAACTGGGTGGGAGATGAAATTTTTGGATATAAAAAGTACAAAAATAACAAAGCGCTGTGAAACTTAAAACAAAAATTAAGTTTTCTCCAAATTTCAGTTGTGTTGACGTACCCCCCCAGACTTCTCTCAAGTACTCCCAAGGGTACTTGTACCACTGGTTGAGAAACACTGAGCTATGAGACGTTGCCTATTACACTATCATAAATGATAGAGTTCATAGGAGCCAACATAGTCTCAATTAGCAAGAGCTTACTTCCTAGAGGAAAATTTCTGATCTCACCAACCAATGACAAATGATTTACAATGAAAGCTGGTGTACACATCTGGTTCTACTAGGCTGCATGTTGGCAGGAATGCCCATGGTGTATCTTGTGTATATGTGATAACACTTGTTAGACTCCATCTGTAATCGTTATAACTATGGCTGGGATTGCTGTACTCCCCCATTCAACCATCACATAAGAGCCAATCTTTCCCCCAAGAGTTTTTTCAGAACTGATTTTGTGGCTGGTCCCTTAGAATGTATGAAAGATTATTACCTTCTGTGCCCCCTCCTCATCAGGGACATGAATCCCTTATGGACTTCTTGGGGTGCCCACCTGAACCATCTGCAAATTCAAGGCCCCTGGCCCCTGGATATTTATGTATGAACATCCTGGAACTTATACATTTGTCATGAGTTATATAAACAAACAAGGAGGTGCTCAGCCACTGCTTTCCGAAGCTCCTATTGGCTGGGAAGGCAAACTGCAGCCAATGGGAGCTGCAAGCGACTGTACCTTTGAATGCTCAGGTAAATAAAGCATCTGGTGGTCTGCCAGTGTCTGGGCCATACTCCCCTTATTGCCCACCTCTAGTTTAAGAGCTTAGAGTCCTATTTTGGAAATTTTTTGTCTAGAGATGATGTTTTGGTGGGGTAGGTTGCAAATTAATGGAAAACATTTACTGTTCATGGTCCTAATTAGCAAAGTATGTGCCTAACTTTAAACACATGAGCACTGAATATGCCTAAGTTTCTTACTAAATCAGAGCTTACTTGTATCGTCACTTGTGGTGGATGAACTTCAAAGAAGTTCCAGGGTTTAAGTCCCCAGAAGCTGAGATACTTGTGTGAACTTTATTAGAAGAATTATCTTAACCTCAAGTCTGGAAAGGTTGCCTGTTCTGAAAGTCTGGTGAGAACAGGATATCTCCTGAAACATCCTGTACTGTACTATTACTTCCAGTCCATTCCAGCTGGCGCCAGGAAGTGCAGCATATGCCAAAAATAAAAATAATAGAAGTTATCTGAACTCTTCTGAATCCCTAAAGGTTTGATTCAGGTTTTTGGATATAGGATCAGGTTGCTTCTTACTTTATTTCAGTCAGTTCGTACATTTTATTTAGTACAAAACAATTAATAGTTTACTGCAAGTGACAGTTCAAAAAATATAAAAGGTATTCATTTTCCCAACTGTCACAATGTTAGTTCCTCATGCTGCAGTGTATACTTGCAAGGAGGGCAAAGGTTCGAATCATTACAAACCAGTCAATATTTTCATATCAGCCAATTTCTATGCCTGATCAATAGCTAGATCTGGGTCAAAGACTGACTTAGTTCCTCATCCTTTGCTCCAAAACAGTGCAACATCATCAGGCTGACATATAGCACAGATAAGCCTGGTTACGCTGTCTGTTTTCTTTCATACTGAATGTTGTGCTGTTGGCACATTCAGCCTTGTTATATAAGGCTGTCCTTGATGTCCAGTTCAGTCCATCGGTAACACTTCTGTGTAATATCTACCAACATTTTGATTTATAAAATAATTGTTTTCTGGGTGCATATTGCTGGTTGCGTATTACGCAAACATCAATTTATCTCACACTCTTTCCACCCTTGCTCTTTAATAGAGGTAATCAATATCCCTCAGACACATAAGGTGAAATCCTGAGCCAACTGAAATCAATTGCAAAACTCCTATTGACTGCAGTGTATCAGAATTTTACTGAGAGTTTGAATTTTAAGTAATTCAAAACTCTTCCATATTCTTTCACTTTTTTTGTCTCTACCAGAAGGCATTTGAAACAACTATTGCAACAATTTATGAAGAGTGCATTCTCCATCATTGACAATTTTTTAAATTTGTGTTTGGGTGTTTTTCTAAAAGATGTACTCCAGGGGTTATTTTGGGAAGTTCTATGGTCTGAGCTACACAGGAGATGAGACAAGATGATCACAATGATTTCCTCTGGCCTTGGAATCTATAAAAATGGGTAGGAAAAGTGTTCCCTGCCTTTGTTTCTAGGGGCAGGTAGATGAACACAAGGATTTGAAAGGAATAACTAGTAGTCTATGCACTTTGTTAAAGGTGGAGGATGCTAGTTGACTCTTCATGAAAAATAATAATCTGCACAATCCTGATAAACTGGCCCTGGCGACTGATTTTTCAACTGAGAGGTGGTGATTGAGGCATGGTTAGAGAGAAGTTTCTTTTTTTAAAACTTGCGAAAGGTTTGTGTATCTGTGAGGTCATTAAAGAACTTGACAGTGTGCCATACATTTATAAGGGTGATTACGTTTTGGATATACAATAGAAGGCACAGAGATGGAATCAGTACTCTAAACCAGAAAAAATAAAATGAGGGAGGGTTTTTACTGTATGATTCAGATCAGCCATATTGGCTCCTTTCTTGGACTTTTGGGTGGCGATATTTGGTTATGGTGGCTTTATAGGTTTGGGGAATATCCAGGTTTTTCTCCTAGTGATATAGTTTAAATAATAATTTAGTAATTATTATTACATGAAATTCTAAAAGATCTCTTTTCCATAGTTCCTGTGATGGCTTTTTTTTCCTACAGAGTATAAAAATATACAATTTATTTGGATTCTTCTGTCATTGGGTTAAAAATGTTGCTCTTTTTGATAAGGATAACAGCCTCTTCAGATGGCTTGTGCTTAGGTGCTTACACACAGCTACTATATAAATAATGTCCTTATTACCATACAAGGCATGTTCATAACAGCATAGCTGTTGTTAGGATTAGGTTTATGAGACAATCTTTCAGTTGTGATCCAGAAACCATACTTGTTGTACTTGATGTTAGGGGTGCCATTATAACCAGTGTATAAAATAGTTAATAGTTAACCTCTTCATGTTAACACTGAGAAAATATTGTGACAGGCTCAGGCCAGAGGGATACAAAAGAGAAATGGAAGGGAGGTGTATTAGCCTCAGACTTAGTGAATCTCTGTTCCCAGAGTAAAGTGGCAGGGGCTAGTCCAGAACCAGTGAGAACTTGTCAGAATCAATCAGGGCAATTAAGCACCTGGAGTTAAGTGGGCTTACAGAGTTAAATGAGCCGAGGCCATTTAGAACACCTGGGGCCAATTAAAGAACCATTTGAGATTGGTTACAAAAAGAGCATCTCTGCAGGTAGTTTGTGTGTGAGGAGTTGAGAGGACAGAGGGAGCAGTACAGAGAGTCTAAGAGGAGCAAGCACCAGCAGATTCGAATAGGAAGAGCCTGAAAGAAAGAAAGTGCTGGAGAAGATGTGAGGAAGTAGCCCAGGGATTTTGTAGCTGTCTTGCAGCTGGTGTTGGAGACTCTTAAAGGCAGCTGCTATTACAGGTCCCTAGGCAGGAACCTGGAGTAGAAGTTGGGCCTGGGTTCCCCCCAACATCAGCTTCCCCATTTCCACTCAAGGAAAAGGCTGGCTGGGGAAAAAAAAGGAGTTTACCTAGCTTTGTATCATTTGGGGGTCCACTGAGACTGGAGTTTGCTTTCCCCTATACCTAAAGCTGGTCAATGATGTGATTAGTTCGATAAACCGTTGTTAAGCTGTTGCGCCTAAATTGAAGGCTTCTGTGAGCCACTGTGGCAAGCAATCTGCCTGAGAGGGCAGGATCCACCAGGTTTGTGTGGGAGCTTTGTCATAATATATAAAGGTAAACTGTTGGAAAACAGCATTTCGTTTATTGAAAAAAGCAGTATCTCTACTCAATCACTTGAAAACATGTACTATTGTAAAAGGAATGACCAAGTTACCCAGTAACTTGTCAGTCACTGCTCACTTCATTTTCTTTGGACATCATAGGGGAAGCAGATTGTCTCAAGATGATGTGTCCAAGTAAAGAAAAGACTCTGATTTGTGATTTGATGTAAATGAAACTGACATTTCAACACTTCTTATCAAAGCTGGAAATCTATTGTATTGCAATATGAAGTATTCCACTGGAATACCTGATAAATTGTTTTCCAAGTCTCTACCAGGGCCTGAGCACTCTTTGTATTCTTGTAGGAAACCAAAACCTAAATGGTAATATCTGAAACCCAATGAGGCTGGGATGGAAAATAACAGTAGTAAGCATTTCATGCTGCACAAATAAATCTGTTTTTCAAAAGAACTAGAAACCTGAGCTGTATGGTAAATTCAGTTTGTGCTACACCTCTAATGGTCTCAGAAAAACCACCCTCTTTCCATGCAGTGTTTCATTGGATGCCATTGCATATTTCTCCCCCACACCCACTCCAAATGAGTTTGTTTTTCTATGTGTGATCATCTATGGTACATCAGCTAGGAACAGATCTGATATTTTATTATTTCTGTCTTCCAGAAAGAACAAAGTCATAATGAATGAAATAGTATCTGCTAACAAGAGTTGAGACTGAGATTTTCCAGAGTGTAGACAGGATGTAGCTTTCTTCCTTGCAGAACGACCTTAAAAAAATATTTAGTAGCCATTATTCACAAGCACATGTCAACTAAGTTACCACGAATGTCTGTTATCTCAAATTACAAAGCCATTTATCATGTTTATGGTAACAGAGAGTCTATAACCGTTACCTGGGGAAAAACTGTTTTTCATGAGAAGTTGATTGAAAAATTAATTTTAAACCTGAAAATATTATTTTTATGCAAACTGTGGGAATGTAATCCTTATCCTTGAACATGCATGTAGGTCTGTGCATAACCTTCAAGTGCCTCGGAATCTGACCAATTCTGTATTGAAGATCAATTATTTTTGTTATAAAATAGCTACTTGATGTGGAATAAGTATTGCATATTGCCTCCTTAGTACCACTGTGAAATCAGGAAATGAAGAACAGGGGTTCTCAAACGGAGGTCAGGTCTTTAAATCATTCTGGTGGTCTATGGGATACTTGCTAGCAGGTTATGTAGTTAGCTCCACCTACAAAATTACATAAAGTGAAAATCCATTCAATATTTTCCTAATACTATGATTCCACATAAACTATTACAGATTTACAGATTCTGAGGCCAGAAGGGATCACTGTGCCTATTTAATCTGATCTCCTATATAATATAGACAATAGAATGTTCCCTAAAACTTCTAGAGCACTTTTTAGGAAAACATCCAATATTGATTTAAAAATTGTCAACAGTGGAGAGTCCATCATGACTCTTGGTAAATTGTTCCAATGGTAAATTACTCTCCGTATATGCTCCAGGCTGAATTTCTCTAGCTTTAACGTCCAGCCATTAAATCATTTTATACATTTATCTCCTAGATTGAAGAGACCATCATATATATAGTAGCCCATTGTCTGTGCGTCTGTAATGCTGACGTACACAGCCACACCCCCTGGCCATGTACGTCAGCGCCCCACCCCCCTTCCCCTCCCTCCGTGGCGCGCTGTGCCACTCAGCTGGGCCCCGCGGGGGAGCAAGTGGTGGCAAGCGGCCGTTTGGGGTCCGCGCTCCCCACACGTGGGGAACGCGGACCCCAAATGGCCACTTGCCGCCCAGGGCCCAGCTCCCCCCCGCCCGACTTCTGGGAGCCCAGGGCCCAGCTCCCCGCCCGGCTTCTGCTCGCAACCAGAGGCTCCCAGCTGGGAGACGGGCCACAATTGGCACTGGGAGCCTCTGGTCCTGTGCAAAAGCCGGGCGGGGGGAGGGGGAGGGATGGTGGCTGGGAGTCCCGGCCCCCACCCCACACGGCTTTTGCACGCGACCACAGGGCTCCCAAAGCCAATCGCGCTCCGCCTCCCAGTCGGTCCCCAACCCCCGCCAGGCTTCCCTCCAGCACCTAGCTGGAAATTCACAAAATACTGGACATTGCACGTGTCCGGTATTTTCTGAATTTTTCTACCGGACAGACGGTGCAAATACCGGACTGTCCGGTAGAAAACCGGACACCTGGCAACCCTAGCCTCAGCGGGAGTGCTGCTCAGCTGGGCCCCAGGCAGCAAGCGGCTGTTTGGTGTCCGCGTTCCCCATGTATGGGGAGCGCAGACCCCAAACGGCCGCTTACAGCCGCTTGCTCCCCGGCCGCGGCCCAGCTGAGTGGCGCTGGCGCTGCGCCGCTCAGCTGAGCCCCAGTGGGACGGGAAAGGGGCCGGGGCGCTGATGTACACGGCCGGGGGCGGGGCCGTGTACGTCACCGCCCCCCCCTTCCCTCCCGCCATGGCACTGAGTGCTGCACCCCTCAGCCGGGCTGCCGGGGGAGCCAGCAGCGCAAGGGGCCATTTGGGCTCCCCGGAAGTGAGAGGGGAAGGGAGGGCGGTGACGTACATGGCCCCACCCCCTGGCTGTGTACGTCACCGCCCACCTCCCTCGCGGCAGCCCGGCTGAGCAGGCAGCACTCAGCCAGCGCCACGGGCGGGAGGGAAGGGAAGGAAAGGGGGTGGGGAGAGACGGAGGAGAGAGAGGCAGGAGGAGGAGGAGAAGAGAAAGGGAGAGTGAGAGGCAGGAGGAGGAGAAGAGAAAGAAAGAGATGGAGAGAGAGGCAGGAGGCGGAGTAGAGTTGAGAGAGAGGGTGGTAGGCAGTAGGAGGAGAGAGAGAGAGACACAGAGCGAGAGCGCTCCGGAGCGAAGACCTGAAAATCCCGTCTTATGATGGGCTAATTGGCTAGTTATTAAATATTTGTTCCCCATTTGTTCTCAATGATTGACTTGAATCAAATCATCGTTTAACCTTCTGTTTGATAAACTAAATAGATTGAGCTGCTTGAATCTGTTATTACAAGGCCTGTTTGCTAATCCATTAATCATTCTCATGACTCTTCTCTGAGCCCGTTCCCATTTATCAATGCCCTTCTTCAATTGTCGACATGGTATTCCAGCAATGATTGCACTATGGTCAACTACAGAGGTAAAATATCATCTTGATATTCCTACTTGAGATTCCCCTGTTGATGCAACCAAGATAGTTATTAGCCCTACCATAAGTACAGGGGACTAGACTAGATGACCTCTCAAAGTCCCTTTCAGTCCTATGAATTTAAGTATAGCCATTAGCCTTTTTGGTGGCAGCATATATATATCAGGAGTTCATATATAGCTGATAGAAAAATATTTGGAACTATTGGTTGATAGACATCACATTTTATAGGTATGGCCTACATCCTTTGTTCCTAGATGTATACATTTGCATTTAGCCATATTAAAACATACATTTTGTTTGCTTGCCCACTGTTTGCCAACCAATGCAGATAACTGTAAAAAAGTGACCTGTCGTCTTTGTTATTTACTGCTCCCCAAATTTTTGTCATTTGCAAACTTTATCAGTTTGTTTTATGATTATGATTTATGATTTTGTTTTATTCTAAGTCACTGATGAAACTGTTAAATAGGGCAGGAATTACTATAGTTACCACAGAATTCATTCAATAATGAATGTGTATGGGAAAGTGGTCCATGTGGAGAAGTGGTCCACGTGGGGAAGTGGTCCATGGACTGAGGAAATAAGTAGTCTCTGTCTCTATTAATTAAGATATTGTCCATACTATGGAAGAGTTTGAGAACTCCTGCCAGGAATGTGAAATGAGATGAGTGAGAAGAAAATCTACTGTTTCATAACTTCTGGTGATAATGATTGCCCTTGGCGAGGAGAGTTTTGATGAACTTGAATCATACCAAGGATCCCTTTGGTGAACTTGAGGGAGTTTGCAGCCTGGATTTGAGTCAACCTTGTTTGTTTGGATTTTTTTGGTCCAAATTACACTCACTTTTAATTTTCTGCTCTTTGTAGAACTCCTTCCAAAATGCCTGCATTCCCCTTAATCTTTTCCCTAGCTTCTGGGGGAAAGAGCCAATAGACTTTTTCTTAGTTCTCCTTCAGTGTGTTTAGGGTGAGGTCAGTGGGCATACTTCTGCTGACTTTGTTAAGAAAGCCAGCTTTGGTAGGCGCATTCCTGACAAGTATGTTCTGTGGCAGAGGGGAAGGCCATTTCAGAAAGGGATTGTAGATAGGTTAGACACAACTGTAACATTAAGGTATGATACTTGGTATGATACAGGGCTATAAAGTGGTATAGTGGCTATTTGCGCTGCTGAATAAGAATGGGAATTTAATTGAATTGTATTAAGGTACCACAAGGAGTGTTGTGTTAGAATATGATCTCCAAATACCAACAATAAATAGCAGCATTTTGGTTTAGGTAAACACAAGTAATGTTGAAGGGATGAATGACACTGAGGATCCAGACTGCAGCTGTGCATCGTTGTTGGCACTCTGTCTGTCTTTGGCATTAGTGAATAAGACAAGGAAGAACAAGGCCCTTTTTCTTCTTCCAACCTTGTGGTGAGCAGAGCAGACAAATTATAAAATAACATCCTGATTGCTTTATAAATCGAAGACTCTCCCACCCTCATCTTGCTCCCCATGGCTGGAGAGAAAAGAAGCACCTTCCTCTCATCCTCCTACATCTTTCCTTCCCCTAAAAATAGGGAAGATGAATTTTATCTCTGTCCCAGGTCACTTATACTGTCTCTGACTACAGCCGCTCCCCGAGTTGCAAACGGTCGAGTTACGACTGTTTGCATTTACGACCAAAGCTTCCACGGAGTGGTCGTAAAGGCGGTCCCCGAGTTATGAACGTGACCCACGCTTATGAACAGCACGGTCGCTATGTAACTCAATGGGGTCCAAGTTATGAACAGATCGAGTTACGGCCAAGTGTTTGGTCCGTAACTTGTTCGTAACTCGGGGAGAGGCTGTACTTCATTAGGAACAGGCATCACTGCCTTCTACATCTGGGGTTGCTGGCAGATTTGGTGCTTCCAAAATATATTAAGGACTTAGTGCCCCCTTTAAATCACAACCGCTTGTGAGTGTCTTGTTGTTAGCCACCTAAGAATTGAAACAACCATTAGAAATACAATATTCCACAGAAATGACTCTAACACTCTCAGTGGCTTGCATGCTTTGGGTCATGAGTGTAGTATATTGTGGAAAATTGTTTACATCAGACAGCCTCCATTTCCACCTCTGAATTCAGCCAGATGAAAAGGTGTGTTGGAGAAATCCATATTCCACCCAGGCTATGTCTATACTTCAGGTTTCTTGTGCAAGAAGTTTTTTGTGGAAGAGATCTTCCACAAAAACTTCTTGTGCAAGACCGCATCCACACTGCAAAAGCACATTGGAAAAGCAATGGGCTTTTACGCAAGAGAGCATCCAGACTGCATGGACACTCTCTCGAAAGGAAATTCTGATTGCTATTCACAGAATGGCCACCAGGGCACCTATGCTTTTTCCTCTTTCCTGTTTTTGCGCAAAAAAACCCTGTTGCCCATCCACACTCACCTTTTTGCGCAAGAGCTCTTGTGCAAAAAGGAGTTATTCCTCGTGGAAAAGGAATACCTATACTGCAAAAAGCCCTCTGCTCTGTCGATTCACTGTACATTTATTTGCGCAAAAATGCGCTTGTGGTGTGGACACTCCACAGGTTTTTGCGCAAAACCCTTGTAGTGTAGACGAAGCCCCAGTGGCCCATACTGGAACAGTCTAGCCCAGTATCACATTATTAAAAAACCAACCAAACAAAAAAACCCTCCAAAACAACAAACAAATCAACCCCTACAGCACAAAGCAGTGCAACTTGCAATAGTGTTGCTATAGTTTTTTGAGACCTTACTTTGGAATGACAGATCATTTATAACAATGTATTGATGATAATGCTAGTCAAAAAACTCCTAACTCATTGGGTGCTAGAGGAGGAGTTATAGGTGAAGAGCTGAGAGCCATTGAACCAAACGTAAACCCTGCACATATTGGAAATCACTTCAAGCCAGGGTACGGCAGCACCCCTAGCATCTCTGGTTCTAGCACCTACCTTTGACTCAGTAAAACCCTCCTTGAAATCAGAGGAAGGGTTGGTCTAATCAGCTTTCCTTAAATGACTAAGTAGCGGATAAGAGTTATGTAAAAGGGTGTTTAGAGGAAAGCAGCATACAGGCAAAGTGTACTATTGTCATGTAAATTAGGGTTCATAAGTCAGTAGCACCACTCCAGACTCGATGTAAGTGACAGAAGAGTAGGTCAAAGATACTGTTATTGAAGGAGACTGGAGTTGAACATTGTAATCTAGTCAGAAAGGGATTTATATTAAACTGATTATTTATAGATCATATAGCACTGGGGGCAGCCTGCAGTCCATGTGCTGAATGTAGCTTATCGAGGTATGCCCCTGGTGGGCTGCCAGATAGGTTTACTTTGCGTCTGCAGGTGCTGCTGCCTGCAGCTTTTATTGGTTGCAGTTCACTGTTCCCAGCTAATGAGAGCTGCAGGTGACCATACCTGCTGACACAAGGTACACACAGCCCACCTGTCTGGTGGCCTGATGGTAGCTTGCCCTGATAAGCCCCATGCATGTCCAACACTGTCACACAGCCACCTTAACATCATAAGAACATCCTTTTTGTGTGCTTTTTTTCAAATGGTCATTCATCATTAGTTCATTAGAGTTGTTTATTATAAGAGAATTTTTGAGATTGCAGTGATAAGGGCTACTAGCTTTCATTTTAAGAACCTACAAAGTGTCCGTTTTACTGGTAGTTTTCAGATGAGGCCAAGAGCCAGGAAAATGAATTTTAACCTTCCACAATAATTTGGTTTATCATAAACAGCTATGGTTGCAAACGGGCATCCTGGTGGATGTAGTATAATTCAATTTGAATGGCTCATTAAATTCAGTGCAGAAGAATGTGGGGGCACTTGTTTGTTCAGAGCCTTGAGAATGGAAAGCAAGGTGTATATTACATAAGTGGATTTCATTCTATTTTTATGAGCATCATTCCAAGGACTCCAGCCAAAATAGAATCAGTCATAGATGCTGCATGACTGAGCTGCTTTGGTGCATTACTGACATTCCACATCCTGTTTTACTTCCAAAAGATGTCATATTATAATGGGAATAAAATGCTTGACATCAGTGATATAGCTGTGAAATTCCTAGAAGGGTTACAGAAGCAACACAAAAGTATTGAAGCTGCAAATCAATGTAAAGAGTGTGGGTATATAGACATAAGACATACATTAGTAAATAAAAATGTAAACCATGGAGAAATATGTAAAGAAGTGTAAAAATACAATATCTGGGGCTATGTCTAGACTGCAGAATTTTTCCAGCATACCTCTGGTATCCCGGAAACACTCTGCCGCATCCAGTTTCCGAAAAAGTGGGCGCATTCTTTAGCATTCTTAAACCATTTTATGAGGATTAAGGGATGTTCTGAAAGAGGAGGTTTTGCCAACATTTGGCCCCGGGTAGATGGGACAAATGTCGGAAAAGCCTTTTCTGATAAAACAAGTGGAAAAAGATACGCAAATTGCGAACCGCAATTTGTGTAACTTTTTCTGAAAAAAACCTGCAGTGTAGACATAGCTTGGGTGAAAAGTTATGAAAATGTATCCTTGGGGATTAGGGCAGGGACTTTGCATTAATTATTGTTTCTAACATCATTGAAGTAAATGAGGGTTACTTCACAGATTAATTTGGTGCCTTCTATTGACTGCTTTTGTTTTTGTTTTAAAAGTTGAATGTTATGTAGCATTACTGCTGACTGAGAAAATTACCATGAAACATTTAAGTTGGAAATGGTCTTTACAGAAAGGTTTGATTTTTGCTGAAATACAGATGGACATCATTAAATATACTTGGTTTCCTCCCAGCTTGCCACCTTGTTTTCCTCAGCAGTTCCTGATTGCAACTGAGGACTTTGCATATCAGAATTTGGACCTGGTTGCTTGGGACCATTGGGCTACAAAAGTCCACAGCTAGAGGACAGTTTGCCCAGGCAGACTGCCTTTAAGTCAGAGACCTTAGGCTACCTGTGTCCTGTCTTTTTGAGCAACTCATCTTTTTGAGCAATTACTGGGAAGCTGGGACTCCTTTCTTTTTCATGGAGCATTTCAAAACATTGTGGTTTTGTTCCAAATAAGAGCAAACCCAATTTTTCAAATGTCATAATCGCCTATAAAACAGAGCTACCTTTCGCTGTCCAGCTCTGTAGTATATTCTTTTCTAGACAGAAGAATGAGAGAGGAAGGAGACTACAGAAGCCTAAGCTTAGTTGCTTTGTGTAAAGACTTCAATTGTTTTTACCGTGGACTCCGAGGCTAGACTTAGTTAAATGCTTTGGACACATTGTTCTTGAAAGGATTTAGAAAAATTATGACATGTTCTTCATAAGATTTCCAGGGTGATGGGACTCTCAGATCCCAAGTAGTGGATTCTCCATTTCCCCAAAAACATATTTTGTCCAGTAGGTGGCATTCCTTAACCAAGAATCCCAAAATAATTATTTTGGTGCTAAACCTCAAATAGAAGGAGACAAAATTTAGCATCCTGAATTTTTTAAAAAATTATTATAATAATTTTTCTCTAATTTAAAGCAATGAATGAATAGTGTATCATATCATATATTAAGGAACTCAGAATGACGGAAATCAATATGTTGGCTTGCCTTCAGATTTTGAATCCAGTTTAGCCTCAAAAAGAACAAAATGATTTTTTTCACTGGGGCCTGATCTAAATAGCAATGAAATCAATGGAACATCTTTCAGTTAACTCATGCGGTCAGGTTTAGAGATTTTAAGTATACACTCTACCTACTGAGAGGCAAAATGAATTGTACTACTACAGCGCTTTCCATTAAAGGAGAACTTATCACGGTACTGACATTACAGTCCTAATGAAATGAGTTCATTCTGAAACAGTTCCCTTTTAATGGAGACGACTATATTACACCATCAGTTCATATCAGTGTTGTTAAAACATACTGAAATATACTATATAATATTCATCCTCTTAATGTTTGAAAGAGACACACATCTCCACCCCACCCTATTTTAATTTAACAGTGTCTTTTGATAGCATACAAAACCCTATTAGTAGTAGTAGCAGTAGTAGTAGTAGAATTAATAATTAACAATAATACATTTTTAAAAAGCACAGCAGTTGGCTGGCTGCATGTTGACAGCTGCAGTCATGTTTAACACCTGAAAGGGGGGGAAACATTTGTGCAGTCATGCTTATTAATATGCACTCAGCTGCTACTGCAAACCATTTTTTAGTACTCCATCTAGGAGTGGAAAGATTGTCTGGGGATGTACAAATATTTATTATCACCAGTGCATGAAGAAGCAGTACAATAATAGTGAATAGTAATATTAATATAATCCAAATACACTATATTTGAAGAGTAGCAGAACCATTCCTCTAACTCTAATCAAGGAACTTCTTACCAAAAGCAGTTCTTCAAAAAGTCACATTACTATGGCAACACTTAGAATAATACAGCAATATGCAATTGCTACTGCAACACCTAGACTGAAATGGGATTAATAAAAGTGAAACCTTTGCAAACCTAAATAATTGAGATACAGTTGCCTTTTAGCTGAGCACCAGATAATGGGGTGGGGTGGGGGAGCCGCAGGGAGTGTTAGATCAAAGGCAGTATCATCTCTGGTCACTTCATACCAGGACACTGATTAACATGACAAAGATCTGAATCACCCTTTCAGTCTCAGCACTATCCCAGGGCATGGTACTAGTACAGCATTAGCTCCTGTGAATTGCCACCTCCTGGGAGTAGCATGTCTACCCTCATCCTGCTGGACCTCAGTGGTACTTGATCTTAGGGATTGTTCTCATCTCCCAGAAGCTGAAAGAAGGAATGGAAATGCTGTGAAATGTCCTAGAGTGAATTTAGATGGACATTTTGAGCAACTCTTACTTTTCCACTAAGGCTCAGACAGTCTTATTTTACATGACTGTATGAAGCCATTGTAATAATAATGCTAGACAACATGAGGTAAAATGGCAGGGTGTGTTGATTACACTCAGCTCTGTATCTTCTTTACATCAAACGTAAACAGCACCATCTCCCTCATGGTCCTGCAAAAAACAAGCTCCTGGATGAAGAACATTTGTCTAAAGGTGAACCTAAGCAATACCGATGAGATGCTGGTAGGAAGTGGGGAAAACCTTTGAAGAAGTTGTACCCTTTATCACATTGAGGGTACCCAACCTCGGCCTGTTAAAGCAGTCTTAAGACTTCAACTCCTATTCAGCACCTCCTGGATACTGAATTCTCAGATACCACAGTGGCATCCCCTCAGACTCTCTCCTACTTCCATCTGCAAATGTCCAGAAGATGGAGCCTCAAACTAGCAAATGCAAAATGGATCGCTGTGATCCATGCAGGTTTACCTGTTGAAATGGATGATTATAGCTGTGAAAGAAGGAACAATCCTTGAAAAAGCTCCAACTTGTACAGGGTGGTATCTGCGATTTTATGCAAATCACCTGATGCACTACTCTTTGCTGTGGGTCCCCACTGAACACAGAATCCTGTTCAAAGTCTCCATTCTGATATTCAATACCCTCAGTGGCAGCCATGGCAGCTGCTTCCTCCAGAATAATGGAAGTATAGAATGATGTGGGGGGAGGATTAGGAGTGCAAGAAACAAGAATATTCCCACAAGTGGACCCAGACTATGGAGCCCCACCTTGGAAATATGTGTGATTAGTCTGACTTGCAGGCGGGGTAGGGATATGACTGCAGTTCAAAAAAGGACTTGGGGGAGGAGATGAAAAGAATAACAATGGCGCTAACCCTTTTGAAAATTAAATAAAAAATCCAATTAGTTGACCTAGTTTCCCCTCAATCATTTCTGCACATGCACAAACACACAGACTCTCTCTCCTCCCTCCCTCAATTTAAAGTCAAGCTATTTCCCCTATGTGCTGAGAAGGAAGAAAAAATAAGAGAAAGCAAGTTATGTTTATTTCTATTTTGAAATATTTGAGTGGTGCTCAGATACTACAGTGGGGAGGGTCATTTAATTAGCTAGATAAATAGATAGAACCATTCCTGCTGTCATTCCTAGCCAAATAATTTTCCCCACTAGTTCCCACCACATAGGCTCCCTTTAAATGCTGCTTGCTCTGCTAGTTGACTGGATGACAGTTCAGTGAGTTAGGGACAATCAGGGGTCTCATGTTCCTGTTTACATAGTACTGTAACTAAAAGAGGCTTGACATTGCATTGGAAGAAGGGGATATGTAGCAAAAGGAAGTTGTGTTTAAAAAGAGAGTAAACAGGGCGGTGTTCTTCAGTCTGATCCACGAGACTGCTCTTCTAATGCAAACGGCTAAATAAGAAGCTGGTTTTGTTCTGACTTAGGAACTGCATCAGCCAGCCCCTCCCTCTTTCATTCACAAAGAGCCAGGAAAAGAATGCTTTTGCTCCACAGGTTGGCAGGCAACCTCTGCCAATAAGGTGCATTCCATCGTCCTTCTCCACTGGCACACAGCATCTGTGGAGTGGAGCACCACAGAAAAATCAACAGTCAATGAGACAGGGAACAATGGAACCTCTCCCACCTAGAATCATTCATCTTATCTTTGAGGGGGGCACCATTTTATGCACCCTCTTCTGCTACTGAGGTAACTATCTGCACTCCTATTGGATAAACCCCCAAAATGACAAACTCAAATGAAAGGCAAGTGTTTTAGGTTTTAAGTGGGGTTTCTTGTGTATGGGGTGGGGGCAGGTGGAAGGAATAGCAAAATGGATAAAATAATGGCAAACAGTTGAGACTGAATCTTGTGTAATATTTTGAACTGACAGTTTCTACATAAAATACTTCCCCCATATGAAAAATATCAGTTGTGTAGCCAGCAGCAGGCTAGCTGCTAATGGGCACTGTGTTGAAAGGCTTGAAAGTTGGCTGTGATCTGTTGTGTGCATTCAAAAATAACACTTAGTTATCAAATATTTATCAAAATAGCACTCGGTTATCAAATATTTGTTAAGAAGATATGGGGAGAGGCTGCCAACAACCAATGTAAAATATGGGCCTTGATTTTCAGACCTGCTGGGTGCCTTACATTCAATTTAAGCCAATAAGAGCAATAGGTGCTCAGTGCTCCTGAAAATCAGGCCCATAATGTGCATTGAAAAGCCAACTCTCTTTTTTTGATTTAGCTCCTGTATCAGCCTAGGCAGTGCGGTTTCATTTCCCTTACACTACACATTCATGGGAGAATATCTGAGGACAATATCTTAGAATTAAAGGCTCCACTTTATTGAGCAAGGTGGGGGGTTTTCTGTGCAAGAGTCTCCTATATACTACAATGAGAGTGTTGCTGTGTTGTTTAAAGATCTGCATGCTTGCTGAGGGCTTCCATTGAGCACTGATTGCAAGCTTCAAGTGACTGATCAAAAGATGCCAATTTAGGTCTGCACGTTGGTGGTTTCATTAGAAGACATAATCTTTAATTGAAGATTACTTTTCAATTCCTGGAGACTCCAGGACGTTTCTGGGGGGTTGGTAACCCTAGATTGAGCATTCCAGTCAATTGAGCCTTCACAAATGTGCTTTGTAATTCTTTCAATTAACTGCTTGCTCATTGAGTGTGAATTGAAATCTCTGTGAGTGCCAGGTACGTTGATCATGAAAGATTTGCACAACTTTATTCACAACTTGAGTGAGAGAATAATCTCTAATACCCCGATCTCCAGTGAGCTCCTCGTGGGTGAACTACTGCCCTTGCATAGGGCCCCATTGAAGTCCCCCAAGAAAACCTGTTGCAGGATTGGAAGCTTGAAAACAGGAAGAGATAAGAGAACCTGTTTCATAACTGTTCATAGAACAAAACCCTATTTATCCAGACATTATTCTGGTATATCTGGTTTGTGCATCCAGTATTTGAAATATTTAAAATGATATGAATATTCATCATCATCAACAACATCCACAGGCTCAACGCCCGTTGGCGTCTGATGTCTCCCTCACTATTTCCTTCCATCTTTCCCTGTCTAGTGCGGAGTGGCTTTGCTTCTGTAGACTAGCTCTGCACCAATCTACTATATCATCTACCCATTCTCTGTGGGGTCTGCCTCTCCTATTCGGACCATCCATTATTCCGAATACCAGGGTCTTAACTTTTGTGTGTCGTTCATTCTGCAGATATGCCCGAATAGCTGTAACTTCCGTTGTATAACATTGTGCAATAGGTTCTCTTTTGGCTGTATCTTCTGATATAATTCCTCATTGGTAACCTTCTGCATCCCTCCTATTCTCAGGATCTTTCTATAACAACTCTTCTCGAATGCCAATATCCTTCTCTTCAAATCTTTCGTTATCACCAATATCTCACATCCATACAACAGGATATTGTTTTCTCTCATTTCATTAAAAGCTTTAAGTTGGATCCTTTGCTATGGAAACTGCAAGGCAAATGGTTTTTGTGCTTTTTTTTAAAGTAAAAATGTGCCCATTTTCAAGGGGAGATGAGTTGCATCAAAAAATGGAAACTGCTTTAAAATGTGGTCGCAATCTTTTTGTTGAAAATTTGTGCGTACCAAAATCAGTGTGTATGCGTGTGCATGCACACAGGCAGGAGGGTGGGTGGGCATTGAAATAGTGTGCTATGAATAGTTCGAAGTTTCATGCCACATTCTGTGAAATAAATATTTAGAATTTTGTTCATTTTTAGCCACTGTAAAGTTTGGGTACTATACACAAAAGATATATTTGTGTGGGCTGAGTCTTCCACAGAGCACAAAGACTCTGAGTTAGGGTCCAAACTCAACTTCTTTTTGTAGTTTGCTTTTAGTGGTAAATAAATAAAAGAAACCCAGTAACACAATATAAGGTTCAGTCTGAGTTTGGCTGTCCCTAAGTTTTCACTATAGTACCTCCTTGGTCCTAGCCCCTGAGTTCACTCTGTCAAGAGTCACTCCTACTGTCCTTATGTCCCAGTGGAGTTAATGTGCTTCCACCTACTACCAGGAGCCAGCAAGACTTCAAAGTGTTTATTTTTTAATGAAAGTTTTCAATACTGCTAATTGTATTGGTTCACAGAAGAATCCTGGTACCATATGAAAATCAGGCCACTTCTGGCTGTCTGTCTGATAATTAAAATAGCTTTGTTTTAGAGCACAGTGCAGACAGCACTTCCATCAGTAGCTGGTGTGGAATTTTTAGTGTTAAGTCACAGTCTTGTTTTGATATTATGATGTTGTCTTAATAGCAAAGGTGGGCTAGAAAGGAGTTAAATCCTGCCTGTGTTCTGTGATTGTTATAGCAGGCATAGCATGGGACACATGAACTAATAAGGAATAATAAGCTATCTATATAAATCAAGGGATCCTTCTTTAACTGTGGCATGACTTGTTGTTTTATGCCATTCTTGCATCTATATTTTAAGCTTTTAAGCACGTCTTGTGCCTCCAGGTTCTTATTTCTTCAAAAATTTCAGGAATAACCCTTCAAAATGGGGGCCTGATCCTACAAAGCTGTTCATATGAGCTTAAATTTATTCATTAAATAATTCCAGATAGACCACTGCATATGTTATGTTAAGTATGTGTCATGGCTGGTACACTGGGAGCTGAACTGGAGACCTCCAGAGCTAAAAGCATGAGCTGCTATAGCTTGAACACAAGCTCTGTAGCTGGTGTTGTAGTAGCATTCTATTGTGGGTTGACTGAGCATGCAGGGGGAATTGTAGCATACACCCACCAGTGGGTTACAGGTACATAACCCTTGGCAGCTCAGATCCTAAAACTGCCACATAGAACTGGAAGAGACCTCCAAGATTGAGTCCAGGTCCCTATCTCAGGCAAACTCATGATACAATCTTATTCATAATGTTTTCAAACTCCATTTTAAAACTAGTTAGTAATACAAATTGAACCTCTCTAGTCCAGAACCCTTGGAACCTGACTGGTGCTAAACCAGAGAATTTGCTGGACCATGGGAGGTCAGTGTTGTCTAGCAGCATTACCAACACGTCCACTGCTTACTGGGCTCTCAGAAGACATTTAAGGGTAAATTAGAGCTAAGTGAAAGCACAGAGCAGAGCCAGGACTGGTGGCTGTAAATAAACTTTATGGCGCCACGGAAAACTTGTGGACATCCAGCTAACTAAAATCATGCTGGACCAGAGAGTGCTGGATTAAAGAGGTTCAGCCTGTAATAGAATTATTGGAAGGCTATTTCATAACCTCAGTTGTTTGATTGCTAGAAACCCTCTCCTTATTTCCATCCTAAATTTATTTATGGTCAATGTATTCTAATTTTTACACCCATTTGAACAATTCTAACCAATTCTCAAAGATACTTGACATAAAAAAATAGCTCACTTGTGCCTTATGAAACACCTTCCACTTACTGTTTTAGAAGAGTTTATGCAAGCCCCTCTACTTCCAGCACCCACGTGTGATCACCTTCCACCAATGTGGGGAAACTAGTCCGCTGCCCTCTAACCCTTAAGGAATGATTGGTTATTTTTTCTTTACTCTGTGTCATAAAAAGTAATTCAGTCTGCCTACTAAGTCTGGTATTGATAGTGCTTTGCTCTTAGACAAAGCTATTGTTGAGATCCAAGTTTTGCTCAAAGACTGTGAGCCCCCCGCTCCCCTCCAAAAAAATCAAAACAAAAAAACCCCCAACCCTGATTATTTTATTCCTTAGAAAAGTACATTAGTTGGTACATACTTTTAAGAGTTTTCCCAGCACAGTACTATTTTTATCCCCTTGTACTTGTGTCTTACAATTGCCAGAGTTAGCTGACCCACGAGCACATGTCTGGTCTGCTCCCTGGACAGATCACATAGCCATCTCTGCCAGGCAGGAAGTGGTGAATGAACTTAAGGATTAGGGTAGGACCACTAGTAAACATTAGTAGCATATTTGTTAATCGACGGGAAATTACCAGTATGATATATAGCTGGAATGAAGCATGGCCCTCTCTGGCTTTTGAGCTTTGACAGGTTAAAAAAGCAAAGCAAGTAATATGAAAAGGACATTGATTTGCTGCCATGAGTTCTAACAGAGACCTACCTAATCATAGCAAAAAAGGGTCCATGGACAGCAAATCCCAGGAATGTAGCCTGAAGCCTCAAACTCTGGAGCAGGGCCAACCATAAAGCTTCCTCCCCTTAAGTTTGGTCTTGGACACAGAGGCCATTTACAGATGCTAAATTTTACTTAGTGGCTGTGTTGCACAAGCCAAAAATAAATCGATTTGTTATTTAAACTCCACAAATGTAGTTCACATTTGTTTAAAGCAATGGTTCCCAGGCCTGCCAGTGACTGCGAGGTAAGAACTTTTGGGAAATAGACTAATTGCCCTTGGAGGCTCTTGTATGATGCATCTGTTGACACATACGAATTATGGACATTACAGTATATTTTGGTGTATAGAGCCTATATTAACTTTGTGTAAGTGATGAAGTAGTAAACTTTTACTGAAAGCAAAAACAACTGGGCTCCAAAGTGTCCCCTTTACTATGAGTACAGGATGTACATTAGTCCAGCTCACTACATGAAATAGATGTTTATTTTTTGTCTGCCTAAATGACTGTGGTTGGGAGATATTCAGCAAAATTAGTATTACCAGATTAGATTAATCTGAGAGAGGGGTGAAGAGAATCCCATGCATTTGTCCAAATATGTTACAACATATAAAAAATGTACATGACATACTGTTCAATTTTATGTCACAGATAAAGTATGTGATGGGCCTCATTACATATTTATCATGTTTATCATGTGATTTAAATTTAAATATACCTTATATATACAATCACAAAAACTTTATACAGA
This sequence comes from Rafetus swinhoei, assembly GCA_019425775.1. Classification (NCBI taxonomy): domain Eukaryota; kingdom Metazoa; phylum Chordata; order Testudines; family Trionychidae; genus Rafetus; species Rafetus swinhoei. Next base: position 159,808,928 of record CM033424.1, read on the forward strand.
AATGTCTTGTTTCATGCTATCATCTTATACATTTAACAATACTTTGCATATATATTCATCTCAGTATTTCAGAGTGTTTTGGAAAAATGAATAAACTGAGTTGCACAAAATTGGAATAAGGAATATAATTATGCTCATTTTGTACAGGAGGCACAGCTCAGTAGAAAGGGCACAGGTTATCACTAAAGCAGAGGAGGTGTGACAAGACAAGTTATCACTGAGCTTTAGGAGATGTGGGAGGACACAATGCTTGTTAACAAGTTAGTCTTCTTTTTCCAAATATGTTTTTTGCTAGAGTCTCCAGAATAGAAGCTTGAGAGGCAGGGAGTTCAGAGCTCTTCTTAGCCCTTCTCTCCTTTTTCTGAAGACTGTTCACAATGTAAGTGTATCTGCTTATCTAAAAATGGGAGCTGAGGCTTGTGGAGCAGAGTAGCCCAACTTTTCAGAACAGTATGCGGAAAAATAAGCCACTTAGTGCTTCCATGAACTACTGTGATATTAGGGACGGGGAGGACACAGTGTGGTACATCTCACTGTGTAACAAACTCTAGATCACACTAGAGGAAAAAAGTAGGAGACTGGGGCCCATAGATTAGATTGATGTAACTATTGTGGGAAGAACATAAAAGACCGCAGAGAGAAAGGTTGTGACTGGTTTGATATTAGGAATAGGCAGAAAGCAAGTTGAAGCGCTAAGGGGCTTATCCTTCTGTGACTGCTGTTTTCTCCTTTTCTGGTATTACACAAAATACAAGGTGGATTTTCTTTATTTCTTTGGAATGCATCTTACGGATTGGGACTTTCGCGTTTTAGGGACTGTTGCTTTGTTTCATGTACTGTGCTCTCGGTAATAATATGAGAGGGACTCCATTTTTCTAAAACCAAACTTATGGCTTATTAAGAAAACTATTTACAGAGATGCTGCAGTTACATCTAACATTCCAGCTCTGTGCATATAGACTAACTTCCTGGTGCCTTCTTCAAACTCTCCCCTCCTGCTTCCTCCAAATGACAGGCAGGTTGCTACGCATATCTTAGAAGTATTCTGATAAACACCTTGGTTTAAATGGCATTATTAATAATATCAGGGTCACTTTGGCAGTGCAACATGCCAGGGCTGCCAGATCTGGATAAGAAGATTAGTCTGCTATCCCTGTTCACCTGGAAAAGGTTGCTATGTTGCTGCAGAACCTAAGATTGCTAATGATAGGGAGTTGTAACAGGGGGTACAGATCGCTAATGGTCAGGAAGTGTAATACTAAGGTCCTAATGAGAAATAGTGATCCAGTATTAGTGGCCAGAAGAAGGATGTAGGTGAGGTAAAATCCATCTCGCCTATAGGCACCATGTCATGGTAAGTGTCTCCATTGTTCAGAGAGCACTGCAGCAGCATCATACACATGAAACTACTTCTGAAGCCATTGTGTTTCTCTGTTTCACCCCTTATTGCTAATGTCACCAAAGCACTTGGAAGGAGTGGCATGCTCGTCTTGGGTATGCCTACATGTCAAAGCTATTTCGGAATACCACTGGTATTCCGAAATACCTATCCCACATCTTTTGAACGTGTCCGCTATTCGGAAATATAGCAGACACGCTATTTCAGCATCCAGCTAACCCTCATTCCACGAGAGTTAAGGGAGGTCTCAAAATGGCACTTGATTTCAAAATTTGTGTAGACGGCACCAAATTTTGAAATAGCCTATTTTGAAATAAATTCGAAATAAGCTACGCAATTTGCGTAGCTCAAATTGCATCTCTTATTTCGAGTTTACAGTGCAGTATGGACATAGCCCTTTAGTCCTTTGACTCTGTGCATCCTACATAGATCACCTTTAGCAGTGCTTACATTACCTGTTGTGGCATGCTGCTAGGAGACAAGATTGAAACTCTATTGCCACTGCTCCAGCTATGCTAAGTGTGCTTTCTTGTCCTTGCTCTGTCAGTCCTTTGACCCTGTTACAGCAGCTGTTGCTAATGGTTTCTATGAACTGATGCTGTTGTTCTTTATGGTCATTCTGCATGGCTTAAATTCACTCCACTCACTTCGTATACTCCTCTTGTTGAATTTAAAGTTGACAAAAATGTTGCTGCCTTTTCCCTCTCCCCATTGTAATTCTTGGGCAAAGGGAAGAGAAAGATCATTCCAGGGCAGTCATGGCACATATATTGAACCAGTCACAGGTCACCAGTATTGGCCACCAGCTGTTTGACTGACAGCTTATATGTGAGTAACTATTGGATCAGCTTTAAATAGTGAAGGAAAACCTGTATTGCTTCACCATCAGCAAAGTGCCACAACACATAGGCATTTTCAAAAAATTGCATACTGCTGTGTGGTATATTGTAGAAGCTGAGGCAGGCGATAGATGATTGGTTAACCATCTTCTTTTTTTCCCCCCTCCTGTGCTCATGACCTCACACTTTAAGGATAATATCATGCAAGGTGATTTTTTTCCATGTACCTTGCTTTGCACATATCATAAACTTAATTTTGCAGGAGTTCCATTTGGAAAATACAGGAAAGGAACCAATTCTGCTTTTCTTCTCATTTCCTTTTTCTTTCGAGATTCAGGCTTCTACTTCCCTTTTCACATTTTGTCTGAATAATCAACAGCTTAAAATTTCATAAAGAAATGAAATGTTGGAGGTGGGATGGCAACATTTTCAATCAAAAAGAAGAAAAACTTATTTTTGATCAGCCATAGTAGAGAAAGGAGTGAGCCGTAGTAGAGAGAAGAAAATATAAGAGGCTGCCAAGAACACTTTCTAAGCTGTATTTGGAGGTGAAAACCCTCTTCTAGAAGTTTTGCAGCTATCATTGAGGTTCTACCACCTTAAGATGCAGAAATCTTCTTCCCTTTTTTGTTCCCTTAAAGTTTTTATTCCAGTATTTGATACTTTTTTTCTGGAGATAAAAATATCTTTTTCAGTGTTAACTGATACAATGACCTTCTGATCTTAAAAATCTAAAACAAAACAAAACAACCGCTCCCCCAACCTGTATTAGCTTTCCACTTTTGGTTTCTACACTAAAACAAAATAAATAATTTTACTTGATTAAGCTGCCATGAAATGAGTGATGAGCTAATTAAAATTCATGAACACATTCCATTTTGTTCTTAATTGTTCACTGGAACCTTTAAAATAACACGCATACACAAAATGTACAAATATGTTTGTGTTTGTCAGAAATAATTGAATTCCTTTGGGGGTGAAATAATCAGACGGTCTTTCAGTTACAAGTCTTTGCTTTTAAAGAATGTGTGTAATGGGTATAGCAGGGATTACTTTTAATGTATTTTTTATTGTGGTCACACCTTGAAGCTGCAATTGGGGATTGTACAATACTGTGCTAGGCACTGTACAAACAACCAGATATTTCCTGCCCTGGAATGCTCATACTCTAGAATTATGGTAAAGTATAGCAAACGTGGTGGAATAGAGGGGCAAAGATACTAGTAAAGGTGACTGTGTGGGCAAATCTCAGTGCTCAAGTTAATCTTAGGTCACCATGGCATAGGAGTGGCAGATAGTGGTGGTTTGGTGGTAGGTCTGATGGGGTGTACATTCCACACCATCCCTGAAAGGGATTAAAATGGCTCAGAAGGGGCAATTTGAGAGGATGGGCTGCACCTGGATGAGATGTAGGCTGAATATACAGCTCTAATTTGAACCTGATGCCCAGCTGGGCAGGAAGAGGCTGAGTTTGTATAAACCCAGGGAGAGGAGAGCAGCAAGAGACTAAAGGGAAAGTGAGTCAGCAGTTTATTCACACATGTGAGAGCAAGGCCCTTAGAGATCTGAGGTCATCTAACTGACTCCACAAAGAAAGAAGCAGTTGTAGACATAGTCCTTATCTGAACTCTTGTCCCTTAGGTGACCATATCAGCTTGAAGCATAGTAGGTCACACTCTCACTCAGGGACAATGCAAACAGAGAACCCAACTGTATAGCTTTAGAAGCAGTTAGATTTGTCTTCACTGTCACTGGCCTACAAAAATCATAGAATCCTAGGGCTGGAAGAGACCTCAGGAGGTCATTAAGTCCAACCCCCTGCCTAAAGCAGGACCAACCCTAACTAAATCATCCCAGCCAGGGCTTTGTCAATCTGGGACTTAAAATGTCTAGGGATGGAGATTCCACCACCTCTCTAGGTAACCCATTCCAGTGCTTCACCACCTTCCTAGTGAAATATTTTTTTTTCTAATATCCTACACCTCCCCCATTGCAACTTGAGATCTTTGCTCCTTGCTCTGCCATCTGTAACTACTGAGAATAGCTTCTCTCCATCCTCTTTGGAACCCACCTTCAGGTAGTTAAAGGCTGCTATCAAATCCCCCCTAACTCTTCTCTTTTGTAGATTAAACAAGCCCAAATCCCTCAGCCTCCCCTTATAAGGCATGTGCTCGGGCCCCCTAATCATTTGGGTTGCCCTCCAATGGATCCTCTCCAATGCATCCACATCCTTTCTGTATTGGGGGCCCCAGAATTGGACACACTACTCCAGATGTGGCCTCACCAGTGCCAAATAAAGGGGAATAATCACTTCTCTAGATCAGTTGGCAATACTCCTCCTAATGCATCCTAATATGCCATTAACTTTCTTGGCTACAAGGGCATACTGTTGACTCATATTAGCTTGTTGTCCACTGTAATTCCCAGGTCCTTTTCTGACAAACTGCTGCTTAGCCAGTTGGTCTCCAGCCTGTAACAGTGCTTGGGATTCTTCTATCCCAAGTGCAGGACTCTGCACTTGTCCTTGTTGAACCTCATCAGATTTCTTTTGGCCCAATCCTCCAATTTGTCTAGGTCACTCTGGACCCGATTCCTACCCTCCAACGTATCTATCTCTCCACCCTACCTCAGTGTCATCCACAAACTTGTTGAAGGTGCAATCCATCCCGTCATCTAGATCATCTCCTTAGAGCATTGTCTTACTTCAGTACATTCAAATTTAAGGACTAAATAATACCCCCAAAATTGTGTTAGATTCAATGTAGTCCAAAATTAATTGAACTTCAACTGCCTTTAAAATAAGCCCTCAAATATCCTTGATTTTCATTCACTGTTATTTAGCATTGAGCAACTCTAATGATTAATTGGCAGAGGCTGTATCATGGGGAAGGGGATAGACATATTTCTGGCATTTTCTTAGTCTTGGTGTGATTGGTGTTTGTTATCATTTTCCTTTGTAGAGACAATAAACAAGTCTGTTCTCTTTGCTATTTTTTCTCATGGGACATGCATCTTTGAAAATAGTTTTTTTTTAATAAGGTCAACATAAAAGAAGTACTCAATCAAATAATCTCTGTACGTGCAAGATATGGTACTGTTTGTATATATCTTGGAACGCTGAAAAGCTGATCTCAAATACCCTTTCGGTACTCGATTGCTGCCATGCTGGTGCATATATGGAGTGGCAGCCAAATGAAAATATTTGAGACCTTTCTTCCAAAGATCTCAAAGCTCTTTGCAATCATTTAAGCAAGCCTTAAAAAGTGGAATGAAAATTAGGAGTCAAATTCTAGTGCAATTTAATGCTACCTGCCATGACATTATCTAGCATGGAATGGGATACATATTATAGAATCATAGAATAGTAGGACTAGAAGGGACCTCGAGAGGTCATTGAGTCCAGTCCCCTGCCCTGATGGCAGGACCCAGTACTGTCTAGACCATCCCTGATAGACATTTATCTAACCTACTCTTAAATCTCTCCAGAGATGGAGATCCCACAACCTCCCTGGGCAATTTATTCTAGTGTTTAACCACCCTGACAGTTAGGAACTTTTTCCTAATGTCCAACCTAAACCTCCCTTGCTGCAGTTTAAACCCATTGCTTCTTGTTCTATCCTCAGAGGCCAGGAAGAACATTTTTTCTCCCTCCTCCTTGTGACACCCTTTTAGATACCTGAAAACTGCTATCATGTCCCCTCTTTGCCAAACTAAACAAGCCCAATGTATTTTCTGTAACTAGCAACTGGGAGTATTTCCTGTAGATATGCACAAGGAAAATGTTCCGGACAGTATGCAATCTGGGACTGTAAGATGAAGCTAGAACATGATATGTATTATATAAGATGCCATACAATATGACCTTATTACACATTCTGATTGCATCAGAGCTGTGAATTTCAGTAACATTCCTGCTTATTTGTGCTTTTGCTCTAGTATCAATGCCTTCTGACATTATTTGCATATATCTTGCAGCAGACTAGCCTCCAGATACTTACCCCTCTATGCATGTTCAGTAATAATGCAACTTTTTTGAAGCAGCTCTCTGAGGTCTCAGCACATTTCACAGTGCTTTATAAAGCTGATCCATAATGATGAAATCAGAGCTTCTCTCACTGGTTCCTGACAAAGTTTACAAAAATGGATCTCGCTGGTCATTTCTCATATGTCAGTATTAGACTGCTGGTGAGATTTCTTCACAGATGAATATATATATGTATATTTGTTTAAAAGCATTATGGTACAATATTTGTTAGAAAGATACTGAAATTGAATTTCTTGCTGTTTGTTTTTTCTAAGTGACAGATTTTTACTAGTTTCCCTCATCTCTTCTTTAGAGACTATGTACAGGGACCTGGTGTTGGTCTTGCTAACACAGTTGTAAATTAGGAATCACTTTGCTGAAGTCATTTTAAAGATGATAATAATGATGAGCATTATAGAAAAATGAAAGTGAGTAACAGGATTGGGATGAGATCAAAATCAGACCCTTTTCCTTCTGTCTTATATGCATGTGATTTCAGTATATTGATTTTGATTGTTCAGTTGCTTTTGTTTGTGTGTAGGTGGGTGTATTTTTAATCAGTTAACATATTTATTACATAGTTTCAATAAATCTAAATAATCCTGCCTGAAGGGGAAAATGTACACAACAGCGGAGAAAAGGCAAAGAGTTTATATTGGATTAAAGAGAGTGTCCATTGATAAAATATCTATATAATTGGTGGAGAAGTAATATCTGCACCATAAAATGATATGTGAAATTCTGCCAATACGCACTTTGATTCCATAAAATGTTTGAAATAAAGCATACATGCCTGGCCACCCTGGTATGAATACTTCACCTGGTCTGGGTGTACTGGATTCTATATCTGAGAATCAATTTTTGTAGCTAGCCCATGAATTATGACAGAAATGATAAGCCAAAAATTCTGTCAATTTATTGGTACATTCCAGCAATAATCAATAGACTTGCATGGGAATAAATAAGAGGAAAGCTGAGTCCAAAGCCTTTCATGTAGTTAGTAGTTTTCATTCATCAGATATAGGTACTAAGTGTGAACTATATAAGAATATGGGAAATCCCAAATCCAGCCCAGAAGCGCCTATTATCTCAGTCACTTGGTTATTTCACCACAAAACTATTCACCAGCTGACTGTAAAGATCATTTTATTAATTTTATGATCTGGTGTAGAACTGCATGTGAAAACACATAAGACCAGTAGATGGACCCAAAGATGCAACACAGGAATTGTAAGGATCTTGATGGCCACAGAAAGCCATAGTCTGTAGACCAAATAGAAAATTACTTGTTTTTAAATGATGGCTATTTCCTACATGCTTTTGTTGCTCTTCATTTATTCTGCCACTGCCATATTTTCTCTTCCATTCTGAGTTTAAAATGGAGCAGTTGTTATATTTCTAATAGTGTTTCTTACCCTTGGAAGAAAATAAATGGAAAACTAGGGGACTTGTTCCAGCTTGGGACAAATTCAGCCTGGAATAGAGGACCTCTCATGGAAGTCACTAGACAAAATTGAGAATATGGTTGTCTAATTATTAGTCTATTAGAATTATGTAAACATAACATGCCAGTGTCTGGATGCTGCAAGAAGACTTGGATTGTATTGTAAAACTGAGGGGGAAAATACTATTTAAAACAAGCTCCTCTTCCTACCACTGAACAGAAATTGTGTAAACTAGCTAGCGACTGCTACTGCTGCTATCCCAGTGAAGACTTGGGTTTCTTGTCCTTTTTTGGGTGGAGGTGGGGGGGCTGGCACCAACATGGGAATGTTCAGAGCTCTTGTCTGGCTTTTTTTAAGCTCATGTAGTCCTGTATGTTAATGGCAAACTATGCTATGTTTTCTTTACCTTAATCAACTATGTACTGTACTTCCAAAATCATAGCAAACTGCTGTTGAAAGTAGAAAGTTTAGGTTGTGCAGAAAATGTAGTAGCTAGGGAGTGACACTGAATTTCCTGGTAACTGCATACTGATAGTTGGGTGTCTCCGTTATCCCTATCACATAGTTGCTAACAACACCCTACTGGTGCTGTAGCTAAAGTGCTGTTAGAAGGTTAGGAGGGGATGTCAGGTCACCAACTCCTTCCATAATCCAATTAAAGTTTGTCTGGTTGAATGGTCTATGAGGAGATATCAGGTCAGGTCAACAGATTGTTAATAACTGGCAAATAGCATAAGATCTTGAATTCATCTACCTTGTCCATGGTAATCTTTGCTTCATATTAGCTAGTGAGATAGGCAAATTATTTGGAGGTTCCTTTGGATGAAGTGTCAAAGAAAGAACGTTAATCCAAAGTTCAGACAGACTTATGTGAACCTCTTTTGATTTGGAAATTGGGCAGGAAATTCTGCCAGAACAAGATTTGTCATGAGATTTCCAGTATTTCTTGGATTTGGCTGCATTGGAAATAATGCAAAAATAGCCTTTCTTGTGGTATTCACGCATTCCTTCTCACTGGCCTGGCTGAAAGCAGAAAAATCTGAAGCACACACAATTTTAGAAAAATGTACTGAACCTTTGAACCACAGAAGGTTCAGTTCTACTTTCATGGGAAGGCAGAAAGCTTCAGGGTAGCTCTTTGATATGCAAACTAGTGTAACCATTATTTTCATTCCCTCACCCTGGCTCTGTGTGTGGGTGTTTAAATACAAGGGGCAGAGAGTTTTGAGTGCAGGGAGAAACTACTATAATCCTGTAGTTTCAGGGGGTAGCCCATAATCCTGTAGTCTGACTTCAAGAATTAACTGAAGAAATTATGTTGTAGATTTGCCTGAGAGTTTGGTGCCTAAATAACTTTGATGATCTGGGCCCATGTGAATAGTTCAGTGTGATATACATTGGGTACAGTTGAGACCAGTGATTAAAGTGTAAACTTAATTTAAAATGGCTAGCTTTGCATAACCCTAATTCACTGTGACATACCAAGGTACAGCCCAGATGATGGGGCGAGGGGCTGTGTCATCCCGATTGTACAACCATGGGTGCACTGCAAAGCCTTGATGAAGTAGCTCCCACTGGAACTGCTTGCAAACAGTGTTCCATCCGTATCCTGGATGTCTGCAGTTTGCCAGCCACACTTGGGTTACACTCTGGCTCTCACCTGCCTTAATTATACCCCAGTGCAACCCCTTTCTCAGACATTTCCCCCAAAAAGTTTGTTCTGGACTGCTCAGCCCTCTCCCAGACAGTATAAATATTTTAAATCTGTTACTCCTTAAGGGGAATAATATTCCATTTTTTATCTCAAATAGTCATTCAGACTCTTCATCTTAAGCACACTGGATTAGATAAAACAGCAAATAAATACATTAACTAAAAAGAGAGATTTTAAGTGAGTACAAGGCATAAAAAATCAGAAATGACAGAGTTTATGTGGAAGGATATTCCCTGGTTTTTTTTTCCCACTGAACTTTGTCTTCTCTTCCTCCTTGATTACTCTGTTTACTGCTTAAATACAAATTAAGCAGAGAAAATACTTCTCTGTTTAGGCCAGACCTCTTTGCTCAGCTATTGGGTTTGGAACATGTTTAGTTACATTATACAGGGGAATCTTATGCTGACACACACATTTTACCTGAAAAATAATAACAGCGAGTTACAAGTTTTTCCCTCTGACAATCAGTGAACCAAATCCCCACCCTTAGTTTCACCACTATACATTTGGAGTAACTGAAGTAAAAATAAAGGGGCCTGAAGCAGAACAATCACTATGCTTTGGTGAAATAAGGGTTAAATTTACCCTCAAGAGAAGGCTGGGACCTTGGGCCAATCAGCTGAGGCAGGTATCAGCCAATCAATGTCTAGCTGGGGTAGTATAATCAGGGGCTGCTATTCAGGGTGGCACTCTTGCTCCAGTTGTGCAGCAGGAAAGACCTAGCTACCTGGGAAGGTAGAAGAACTCCCAGGCTAAGGCCTTGCTTTCAAGAATGAGGGGTACTAAGGTTGCAGGGAGGCAGCCAGGACAGAAGAGGCAGGCCAAGGCCTTGCTTTCAAGACCTGAAGGGTACTAAGGTTGAAGGGAGGCAGCCAGGACAGAAGAAGGCAGCAGGTCCACACCCCCTTGCCTATGATGAACAGCCATTTCAGACTGCAATTTTCCCAAAACAGGGGCTAGATGATGATTGGCAGTGGGTCACTGAGGCTGATGACTATAGGATTTTGGAGTTCTCTAAGAGGAGAGGACCCCAGAGTGTTGGGGCACTGCTGTGAGTCAGTACTACAAGGGAAGAGTCACCATGGGCTAGGAGGGATGCAGGGTCTTGAAGTAGCACAGAAGATAAGTAACTGATGACAAGACACTGGGCAGAAGACACTCCATCAAACTGAGCTCATTCCTGGTGTGCACAATAGGCAATGATTTGACTTTGTTACAGGGAAATATAAGAGCTATTAGCCAGAAGTAATTATAAATTTTTAATAGGCTGGTGGATTTAGTCTGAATGTATACCAATGAGGAGCAGAAATGAGTCCTATAACATGCATTATTTTTACAGTGCTTTAATCATTCTGAAAGCTCTCATTAAGTAACCTATAAAACTCCTCTTGTCCCAAGAGAAGAAGAAAGTTTTCTTAGATTCTTGAGATCTTTGTTACCCTCTGAAAAGTAATACTTCTTATGGGGGCATTTACCACTACTCACAGTATTCCAGGTAGGGAATTTCCATATATATTTATATGGAATTGTAAGTGTATTGCATCTGAATATGTTTTTTTTTTAAAGTCATTAATCTAGAAAAGAAGTAAATGCTGTGCCAGCAATTTATACATCTTACATTTCTCATCTTTCAAATTCAGGAGTTTACAGAAGTAAATCAACAAAACTGCCACATATTAAAAGCAATCCATTTCTAGCTCTGCCACCAATTTCTTTGGGCAAGCTGCTTAAACTCTATTAACACGTGTTTCTCCATTGGTGAAATGGGGATGATAGATTAGTGCATTTTAAGGAAGGGATTTTCAATCCCAACTTTCAAAACTAAAACTCAATACATGTTGAGTATCAAAGATCCTTAGACGCTTCTGAAAATCTGACCTGGATTAAGGTCCTGATTCAGCTAAACCCTGGCACGTATGCTGGCTTAAAGTTAAATTTAGGGCCTAACATTTGAAAAATATGTTGAGATCCTCTTTTCAAGGCACTATAAAATATTGTTTACAGTTATTTCAAAGAAGCACCTTTTGTATTGCAAAATAGGCTACCTGCAAGTGCCATTTACATTTATTGATAATAATCTTCAAACGAAATAATTTTTTAAAAAGCCCAGCCCCAGCCCTCCAACAAACAGCATCATGATTCCTGTAACATGAAACTTAAATGGGAAGTAACATCAGCATCAAACCATTGTGCAGTACTTTTTTTTTACATTATTAAAATTCTGTGTTCTTTTTCTTCTTTTGGCTTTACTGCCATTACAGATGTTCCCGGTGATAGAAAGATGACTCTAATACCCACTGCTTATTTGAAATGGCTTTGAGCTGGGATTCTGCCAAGAATGCTGGCAATGTCCTCTTTTCCAGTTTCCCAATTCAGTCTGTGCATGTTGTCTACTCTGCTTGCTTAGCATGTCGGTATCTGGAAATCTCACTGGAAATGCACTTGTGTTTCTTGGCCCTTCACCTGCGCCAGGAATGTAGCCCCAGCCTCAAGTGCCATGCAATCTCTATGCTAGCCCCTAGTGTGTTGAGTCATTGCTTAGCCTTTTTTGTGTCTGGCTTTAATTTAAGCATTCCAGGAAATATAAAATTGAGCTCCTGAATACTGATACCATCTGTACCTGGTGTTACTAATATTCTGAATCACATGCTTTAGACTTCTTTTCATAGACAAACTTTAAGGAAAGCTGAGTTTTTAAAAAACAGATTTGCAATTTATTTTATTCTTGACATGGAAATATCCTCCCATATTAAAAAGTCAAAACATACTGTCTTAATTAACATGGAGATTTTAGACAGTATGGCAGAAAATTTCTTTAATACTGCAAAGGCGATGGAGTGATGGTTCTTACCAGCTATCTTTATATGGTATTTTTATAAAGACAATTCTGATGGTTCTTACCAGCTTTCTTTATATGGTATTTTTATAAATATCAAATAAAGTATAACCGTCAGGTTAATTCTTTGATTAGTTAAGACTTCACCAATTCCACCCTCATTGAGTTTCGGACTTATTTAGAAATTATACCATTCAGGTCACACATTTCTACCCACAAAGTTCTTTTTGAAATAGATTTCTTTCCCTCTCCCCTCTTATTCTTCTGTCTCTGAATTTCTAATGCAGTGACTCCCAACCTTTTCCAGCATACGGACCCCTTTTCAATCTATTAAAATTTTACGGACCCCCCAATCAATATAGCTGTCCCTGCAGCCGGCACAGAGCCTCTCCGCTCCCAACTTTCTGTGGCCCCCCTACAGGAGCACAGGTTGGGAACCACTGTTCTAATGCATCTAGATAATATGAATTGCCTCATAGTTTTCCTATAAATATTTGAACCTCACTTGGATTTGAGTTTATTTACAAATCCAATATTCAGACCAGATTTATCAAACATTTTACTAAAGTTTATGCATTTTTTAGCACACCTGGACACAGTTTCAAATCAGCTTGTGTAGACTTTGTATAATTTGTTAAAAAAGTAGAATTTTGTGTAGTTTCTAATCGAAACCCCTCTCTCTAAAATAAACAAAAGTGAGGCTCCATTGTTTTGACTGAGATATACTTTGATGTGTTGAATTTGTTGGAACCTGAAAATCAAAACAATGTAATGAGGGCATTCCCATGAGTCAAACTCTCAGAACATTTTCACACAAATGTTGACAAAGAGCAATTACAGTTTTTTGTGGCTCTTATATAGGCACATTGGTAAGCTTAGGATGCAAATACAGTTTCCCAGTTGGCAGAAAACATCATGGAGGCACATTATTAGGATATTCAATACTTTGAAATGCTTTTTTAACTGGCACCCAAGAAGAATCACGCAGCTCCTTCTACTTCTTTTCTCAGTAACTTTTCATAAAGAAAGGAGAGAAACAAGTCTGCTGTCTGTGTAGAAAATTATATATATATTCATGGAGACTTCGATGATGATCTGGATATTCCATTTTGAGGTACAATTTTTGTTCAGGTTTGTTAGCCAGAGAAACACAATTGGGTTTCTAATTGTCCATATGTGCTGCAAACAGAGGCTAGAGGTTCTTTTTCTTACAAATTCAGAATGATTATAATGGCCTTAGGACACTCTTCACTAAAGCAGCAGGCTATGTGAGCTTCACTGGCCAGTGCAGAATGGGAGAAGCTGAGACTATGTGAAGCTGCTTTTAGTGCATGGCCTCCCTAGCCTTCGTGATCAGGGATGAAATAGTTGCTGAAATCTGACAGGGGAAGTTCGATCTCTCTTTCCTCCTCCTTTCCTTGTGTGCCCATGCAGGGCTAACCACGATATAGCCCATAATCTGGAAAAATTGGTGCTTGATCACTCATTCCCTTCTTTAGAATGTTTTATTTTTTGCTGCAGCCAGTCCGGCAGGCATTTTCCCAACTAAAATTTTTTCACATCTTTTATTGTTAATTATATTGTTTAAGAGCTCTTCCATGGCTGCTTAAAGTGCTGATAAAATTTGAGCTGTAACTCCCTAAGAATTGGTATTGTAGGAGCCTAGGGCTGTCTTTCAAAGATTTCCCCAATGAATTTGGTCAGTGTAGACATAAGATGATGGGATTTTTTTTTCAGCTGCTTTCCATGCAAAATGAACACAGGATCTAAGTGACAATCTTGCTGGCATCTTTTCTTCGTCACAGCTAGTGCCTAGTTTACTTTAAAAAGTTAGGTTAACCTAGCACCCCTGATAGACACAGTCACACTGACTGTTAAGCCTCATGTATAGACAGTTCTAGGTTGATGGAAGAATTCCAACAGTCAGGGTGGTGGGTTAACTATGGCAACAGGAGAATCATTCCTATCCCTCTAGTGAATATCTACATGGAAGTGCTACAGCAACTCTGCTGCAGTGTTTCTACTGTAGCACAGATTCCCCAACTCGGACTTAGTTAGTAACTCTGCTGATGATTGATGAAGAAGAACAGAACTTTTTCAGAGGGAATATTTCAGGATTTTATGACCCCATTTTACAGGCAGGGAACTGAGGCACACACACTGGTGCAAGCGATAGAAGAATCCTGATCCTAAGATTGTGGAGGGTTCTTTTTCAAATCACAAAGTGATAGGAATATTTTGATTATTTGAATAATAATAATAATTGGCTTAACTCTATTAGAACAAATTGAAACTGCCATTCTTTGTATTAATTGCATTCTGGTCAGAGCCAAATATCAAATAAGGAAATATAAAATGGAACTTGTTTAAACAGGTGCCATCTTTGCACAATAATAAAACTGGAGTGAATGAAAGAGGAAAATTCTCTTATTTTGGCATGAATACCATAGTTCTTGCAAGTGTGCTGGCAATCTGTCAAGTCAGCTTTTCTTTTTATGGCTACATTCTTCCACATACAGTCTGGAGACATGGGTCACCAAAGGGATTTGGATTTGTTGCCGTTCATCTACGAAATGGATAAGAAGAAAGCTAACAGAATAGTCTCTGAACTGACTTCTAAAAATACATTGGTGGGGATTTCTAAAAGGCTCAAGTGCAGTTTTTCAGAAGCATTTAGACCTCCTAATGATATAGATGGGTGGGGAGTTGTCAAAACTACCTAGCCAACTTAGATGTTGATTTCTGTGGAAGTTAGGCATATGACCTAAATATGTGCTTTCCCCAAACTTGCTTTGAAAATATGGCCCCAAGAAACATAGGAGGAAAAGTCTCTTGGCTCTCAGTCAGACTTTTCCTCCTAAGTCTCTTGGGCCCAGGATTTTAAAGGTATGTAAGGGTTGCTGAACTCAGCACTGCAATGGATAAGTGAGTTAGGAGCCTAACTCTCATTTCAAAAGGGATTTAGACACCTAATCTAAATGTTGCCCACAATTTAATGAGATGTAGACTCATTAAATCTTTCTGAAGATAAGATTTAGTTCCTAACACCTCATCCCCTTAAAAAGATTCACCATTTTTTACTTGGTGTACCCATTAAAGTGAGGAAAAATTGCTTTATGTTGTTAAGCAAGATGCCTTATGTTTTTATAAATTCTCATGAAAAGCTTAGTAAACACAGCTTGGATTCACTCTAGTACATTTGAACTTGTGGGGGGTTTTTTTGGCTGAAATGGGGGGCAGATTACAACTAGTTTAGACTAAGGTTATTTTTATTAAAGTTACAAACACAAAAAATCACAGAAGGATAGCAGTGTCTGTGACCATTTTACCCCCAGGAGAAACCTGAAGCCTACTCATAGTCACAGTTCCATCCCAGCATGCCCCCCAAAAGAAGTTATTGCCTTCCCTTACCTAAGGGAAAATTGCTTCCTTGCCAGCTGAGCTATAGAGTTGGTCGGATCATTTTTTTAAAAATGTTTTTGACAAAACATGTTGTTTTGTCTAAGTTAAAACGTTTTGCAGAGATGAGATCTTGGGCTTTGATGGGAAGATTTTTAGTCTTTGAAAGAGAAGGTGTTGGTTTCGTTCCAATATGTAACAAAAGTCAACTTCAAAACTTCAATGTTGTTGCAAAATAGAATTGTCCTCCAGTCAGCTCTACTCACTCCTGAGGTTCCAGCCTCTCCCAGTTCTTCCCTGTCTGTTCTCTGTCCCCCTGTTTTGAGGTGAGGACTTCCCTGTTTAGGAATGACTGATGTTGTAACATTTTATGAACACAGGCCCCTTCTGATGACACACATGCTCATTGTGAAGGTTGAAGTGACTTTGAGAACCTTTTACAATTGTTATTACTTGCAGAGAATCTCTCCATTTCTTATGTGCTCATAAAACCATGGGAAGGGCAATGTGTCGGAAGAAGGAATGCCATGACCCAGTGGTTCTGAGAAATTATCTTATATTGCTGAGTGTAAAGTTTCTGAATTGTCTGGTTTGCGTGGGTGTGAAGGGTAAAGCAAGTTTATATGCCAAAGCTAACTTCACTGAAACCTACCTTCAGTTGCTGAGGAGGAAAGAGAGTGCCCTAATTGGGTGACTTTTAGATGATACTGAAGAATCACATTGCACTGGAGCTCATGTTTCCTATTAAACATAGGTTTCAAAACCAAATATGGAGATTTCAAAGCAGGATTACAATTTTTATGGCTTGGACCCTATAAAAGACATACTGTGAACTTGTCCCTGATAAAGGCAAGGTCAATAATGGTGTGCATGACGTGTACAGAAAGGCATAGATATAGAAACTGGGAAAATAAGCTGTCTCTAGTCACTGCCAGTTCTTGCTGTTTCTTCATATGTAATCCCAATAAATTCTGTTAATCTAAAGCAGGCATGTTACACTGTTACGCCTTTCCCTGGAAAGGAGACCTTCAACAAGATAACTGTTGTTCACCAGCTTTTGAGATCTTCCCAACCCCTCTACTCTCTATATGCAGGAACAGACAGAGAGATGTGTGCTCCATGGAGGACTATGAAGTGTGCTATTCATCCAATTGTGAATGAAGCAATACTGAGAAAGTTCTGACTCCAGGACTAGATTCTGCCAAGTTTTGGGAAGCATTTGGAGGCTTTGTAGTTAATTTCAGAATTCAAATTATGGTCTACGCAGTCTATGGTGTGTATGTTTATAATCTAATCTTGATCAAATTTTTCTTTAGTTGGGGTTGGCATCTGGGCTAAATGCTTAATTTGGAAAGGATTCTTATGACCAGAACAACATTTTCAGCCTATTACACTCACTCCCTAGCAGCTGTGCTATGTTTATTTAAGAGTCAACAATTGCTTAAAAGGTATCAGGCTAGAAGGGGCCTTGCCTTGTATAGTGTGCTCCTGCTGTGTGTGAATCAAGGACCCCCAATGCTAATGGCACCACTAGAAACTCTGTAAGTGGCGCATGCCTGAGAGCAGTTAGACGTTGGCTTTCTGAGCCACAGCCAGTTCAGTGAGGCTGGCACTAGTGGGGGGGTGAGGAGAATGCATTCTGCACCTTGTAAAAGGGTCTTGCAAATATCCCTGCTGGCATTCTCCCTTGACTCTCCCAGAGGTATTGGCCCTGATTCTGATCCTCCTTATGCTGATATAACCCATGGACTTCTCTGGAGTAGTGCCTGATATACACACGTGTGAGACAGAATCAGGCCGTTGTGACACAATGGGCCTGCATGCAGCTTATGCGCAGACTCTTCTCTCTTTTCCCTGGCTTCAGTTATTCATTGATTCAGGGATTTTAAGGCATGGAGATTTTTACTATGGTATCTCTGCACCCTGCAATTTCAATATACACATGAAGACCACCCTTTTCTATTTTCCTTTATTGGTCTCCCTCCTCATTTTTCTCTATCTCTTTCTGTTGGGCTTTTTTGAGGGAAGGCGAGCTTGGGTTTTGTGCTTAAAGCTCTGCCAAGGAATCTGCGACTCGTGAGCCACTGCCAAGAAACCCCTGTTCTCTCTCTGTACGGCTGGCCCTGGAGGTTGATGGCTTTGCTGGCATTCAACAGTATTTCTTGATGCTTTCCAAGGCTTCATTTAAAACTTCTGTTTTTTCTGTGTGAGACAAATATGGCCATTATTCTACAAATGGGCTAGAAAATGTTCTCCAGTTAAACAGCACTAGCAGTAATTGGAACCCCATCTCTTTTGCCCGAAAGGCATGTGATTTTTTTAAAGACTAGTTGAGACCATGTCAATTCTATCATGAATAAGTCTTGGGTTTCTGCCTTCCTCCCACCCAGTTAAGATGCGTACTTAGCTTGCTGCTCTGCCCAAACAACTAAGTTGAGAGAAAGCACCTTCAAGGGCCAGGAGGAGGAGTCCCCTTTTTAAGATACAAAATAGCTATATAGACCCTACATTCAGCCCTGTGATTGCGCTCCCAGGACTGGTATGAGGCTTCCTACTCTGCAATATGTGTGATCCTTGTGTGTGCCCCCCAAAACGCACTTATATAATTTCTCCTGCCAGAGAGCCTTCCACATGTATGGTGAAAGAGGGACATGATTTGCTTTTAAGTGTGTGTGTAGGGGAAGTGGGGGGAGGGGAGCGCGCTTTGGCAGTAGAAGAGGTGTTACCTAGTGGCCTGAGTGCAAGACTTGGAAGCCAGGAACTTTTGAATCATAATCTTGGCTCAGACACTGACTCCAACTGCTGTCTAGGAGAGTGTTTTTCAACGACTGGTCCGTGGACCTGTGCCAGTCCCTGACATCTCCCTGACACTGTTTAGGAAAGTAGCAAGCTGGTCTCTGGTATCAAAAAGGTTGAGAAACTCTGGTCTGTCAGATTCCCAAAGAACAGATTTCTCCTGAGATGTGTGCCGAGTCCTGTACCCATGGATTTACCCAGAGGGCAGTGCACTTTTTGCTTTGTCCAGTAAACGTTCTGCTGCCTGTGAGCCTTTTGCTTTTGAGTGCGCAGAGGGCCTCCATAGAACGTCCAGCACAACAAGATGGGCAACTCTGCTAACGAATGGTCTTTTCTAACACCCAGCTAGCGTTTGGCAGGCTCAAAACACTGCCCATTTGTCTATTGTTCTTTTGGAGCCCTATGATTGAAGGGGATTGCTTAGCATCCATGCCCTACCTAGTTAAGTAGTCTCACTGAAGATGTCCTGTGTGAGAACAAATGAACCAACAGCTCCTGCGGTGCTGGAACAATATTGATAGTGGAGGTGCTGAGAGCCATTGAAACACCCTGTAAATTCTGTATATGATGAAAACCACTTCAAGCCAGGGGGTGCTGCAGAACCACTGCATCCTTAGTTCCAGCATGTGTGAACAGTTCCATAGGCAAACATACTAGACAACAAGAAGAACAAAAGGACAATATCCACCCTCCCACCCCTGTGACCTGGCTGTAGGTGCAGCGTAATATGTGATAAAGCTGTTTTGCTTTCCTAGTAAATGCCAGCCCTTGATGGCTAGCTAGCTGGCTGCGTGGTGCAGCATGTTATTGTTCTCTCCCCAATGAAAACAGGCTGGATGGAATTAAGAATGTGTGGGTCAGTGCCAAAGAAAACATTTCTCTGGCCTAAAAACCTGCCACCACTCAACACCTGTCTGGGCATGAATTGAACATTGTAGCAGTTGATCCATTGCAGTCTGACGGATCAATGTGTGAAATTTTTAGCTGTGTGTTCTCAGTGCTTGAGCACCCTCTTGGGAAGAGGCATGTGAAGCATTTTGGCTTAACCCCTTTTGTGGACTGAGTGACTGGAGTGTTGGGTTCTCTCACTCTCCCTGCTGCAAGTGCAGACTGCTGTTGCCAACAATTGTTTGTGAAAATTGGAGAAAGGAGAAAAACAGAAGAAGGCAAATGTGGGTTCAAGTCCCTGTTAAAATAAAGAGCCTTGGGAAAAAATGGGAAAAACAAGGGACTGAGACGTGCAGAGTGTTCTGCTTAAAAAGAGACAGCTTGGCTAACTTTTTTTTTTGAAGATCCCCTTCCCCCCATTTTCTGATTCTTTCTGGTACAGCCAGACAGAACTAGACCAGAAAAGAATGGTTAATACATAGTGACTGGACCATGGTAAATTTGAGAAATTTACTAGCTTGTAGGCAGAGTACTTTCACCTGTTCATCACTATTTTAAATCTCCTGATAAAGCTGAAATTATCTGCAGATGTCAGCCATTCTCCATGCAAGCCTGTGTGAGAACTGTTTAAAGGGAGCAAAAGCTGTGTAAAAGGCATATCTTATGATGGTCAAACTGATTTTAATAACATTTCCTCTCTCTAATCTTCACACCTAATTTGAACTTTAAGGCTCAAAGTTTGGATAATTATACCTACATACTCCATCTCTTATTTTTATACGTTTCTGTACTTTTGAATTCCATCCGAGACCAAAAGTGCAACTTCAGACATTGAGGGAGACTGTTCTGATTGTACTTCCAAACCAGCCTGAAGCAAGAAGCATCAGAAATGTTATGAGAGCTGTTTCTCACAAGATTTCCAGTCCAATATTGCTGACTCAAGACATTTGCTTCACAAATAAGTCAGAATTAGAAAACTGGAAATTTAGAAAACCTAACACTATAGAACTTGAAAGTTGGACCTGTATGAGAACATTGGGATTAAAGCCTATCTTTAGACTGATTAAGCAGCAAAGCTTTTTGGATGCTTCCCTGAACAAAGCCTCTAGAATTTTTACCTGGGAGTAAAAAAGATAGTGCTGTCAGGGGTAACTCCTGTTGATTGGAGGAGCAGTCTGTGTTTTCTGTCTGTGCAATTGTCAGTTACTGAAGTGAAGTTGGGTAGCATTAATTGTTTTATGTGACACTCCCCGGCCCCCTTCAGTTTCAATCAGTTTTTCCTTTTTGGGTGCACTTGTCATTAGGGTTAATTTCTGTTTGTGAGAACTTCTGTGATTCATCTCTGCTACAGCAATGACAGGATAGAATCAGCTTAACAGACAAAAAAGCTGCTACTGTGCTCGCCAGAATCCCTGCACTGAAACGGGGCAATGGTAGAAACAAGCTGCTGCTGCAACAGCTGGTACGTCTGTTGCAGCTGTTGCTGTATCCAGTGCCACTACCTCAGAGGTTCACTCTGGATAAGCACCCACAAGTTTTAGATGTTTATCCAAAGCTTATCTTGGGTCTACACACTTGTACTGGAAATCCATATAAAATTAGCTTTGTCTCAAGATTTATGGCAGTTCCTGCTTCTGCTCTGGCTGCAAATATTGGAAGACCAAGTTGTGTTTTTTTCTTCTCAGAATATAGAAGAGGAGGGATGCACAAAAATGAAACACAAAGACTGGAAAAGAAACCCAATCATACTATTTTCCCTCAGCAATTTCCTGTGTAGTTAGTTTTCAGCAAGATGCAAGGTGATTATTACGTATCCATCCAGCTCTCATAAAACCCAAACCTCACCTGGAGAGAAGACCTTATGAATGTTTTTGTTGTGAGGAAAAATGGAAAGAAAATGCCAGCATTAGCCAGTATTGGCGTACTTGATACATACGATCAGTGACTGGAGCTTACTGTAATATGTAACCATTAACTTGCCAGGAATCCTACTTCTCTTCCCACCATGCACATGTTAACTTAACAAACAAATAAAAATAGTGCTGCTGAAGGAAATGAAGGCAATCAGGTTGAAAGACCATACTGGGTTGAGAGGATGGTTAGAAGAGTTGCAGTGAGCAGACAAATTTTTCCATAGGTTTTGCACATGGCTTCAGAGGATGTGTTGATATATATATATATATATATATATATTCCTTTGAACACCATTATTAACCTTCTGCTATGCAGTAGCAGAGGTACAACCCCTTGCAAGTTGGTTTCCTAGCAGAGAAATCAGTGAAATGGAGTCTGGGTACATTTCAAGTGCCGGGTGGACACAAACAGGAAGTGTAATGCTTTCCTTCAGGAATCGCAGCCCAATGCTAATGCCTTGCTCACTGAGAGCAACTCTGTGCCCATAGTTAATTTTAATGAGAGACTCAGGCAGAGAGCAAGCTCTCCTGCTACTCAGTTCTCCTGGGACCACTGTATCTACCCACAGCCTTTCATAACAAATCTAAATCTGAATAATTCCTTTCCATCAGAGAAAGTCTGAAGAAAACTCCACCACCCTTTTCTGTCATGCTGATTGCTGGAATGACTACCTAGTTGTATTACTATACATATTTTTGAGCCTAGAAGTTGTGTGTCAACCCCCAGCATGGAGAACCAATAGACTTTTTTGGTCTGATCTCTCTCTATACTTTGACCAGTCTGGCTTGGGTGGCTTTATCAGGCATTAAAAATCTTCCTAGAACAGCTCTCTGGATCGCTAGCACACATCAAGGTGCGGTCCCCAGGGAAATTTGTAACAAAAATGCATCATATCTTCACAAGACTATTTGTTTCCATACTATATTATTATTAATTTATTAATAGGGTCAATAATAATAATACTTGGAAAACTATAACAGTGACACCTAATGCTATAACAGTACTGCAAGCCACAGCACAGAGTATTAAATGTGTTGAGAGGACAAGCTTTTTTTATTAACATAAGCAGAATAGAGAGGTCATCAGTACAATAACAATAGAAGAATATGGCAATTCTGAGGCAATGAATTGCAGAAAGTATACTCATAAATTATTCTTAATCTCTTCACCTTTTCTTAATAATTTTATTAATCTTAGGGCATGTCTAGACTACTTTTTTTATTTCAAAAGAGAATACGCAAATTCTGCGGGAATTTGCGTATCTTTTTCCAATCGCATTTTTGAAAGAGGATCTTTCGAAAGTGAAAGCAGTCAGGACATATTTTTTTCAGGAAAAAAACCTTTTTTGAAAAACCACGTAAACCTTTTTTTAGGAAGAGTGGGTTTTTTTGAAAAAGTGTTTTTTCCGAAAAAAAAGTGTCCAGATTACTTTCACTTTTGAAAGATCCTCTTTCAAAAATGCGATTGGAAGAAGATATGCAAATTCCTGCAGAATCTGCATATCCTCTTTCGAAAAGTCTTAGTAATTTAGACATAGCCATACAGTCCAAATTTTGGTATATTAGTACTGCTAATGCAATGTTCACAGCAATATAAATTAGGAATAACTGCATTTGAAATCATTATAAAAATGTGTAATATCAGAATCAGGCCAAATAATGTTCTGATTTTATCTGTCTGTCTGTTTTAGAATGCATCTGTCTGTCTGTGCATCTGTGGGTACGTCTAGACTACATGCCTCCGTCGACGGAGGCATGTAGATTAGACAGATCGGCATAGGGAAATGAAGTCGCGATTTAAATAATCGCGGCTTCATTTAATTTAAATGCTGCCCGCTCTGCCGATCAGCTGTTTGTCGGCAGATCGGGCAGTTCTGACGCGCCGCTGTCGACAAGGAAGCCTTTGTCGACCGCGCAGGTATGCCTCGTGAAATCAGGGTTACCTGCGCCGATCGACAAAGGCTTCCTTGTCGACCACGGTGCATCCAGACTGCCCCGATCTGCCGACAAACAGCTGATCGGCAGAGCGGGGCAGCCATTTAAATTTAAATGAAGCCGCGATTATTTAAATCGTGGCTTCATTTCCCTATGCCGATCTGTCTAATCTACATGCCTCCGTTGACGGAGGCATGTAGTCTAGACGTACCCTGTGAGTTGGTTTGTTCAAGAACTCCTCCTAAACTGTAAGAACTAGGACCACCAAATTTGGTATGCAGCTCCCTCTTAACCTAACTTAGACCAAGATCGGCGTTTGGTTGTGCCTGGAAAATGGAAATTTCCATAAATGGGACTGTTTTTTATAACATGGAAAGGGAGGGGAACAGAGAGGAGGGCTGCAATACTGAGAGTGGCCGGCAGGACTAGGGCTCTGCCATTTTGCCTGCCACTAGAATGGGTAAGGAGTCCCCCTGCTCTCCTGTGGAGTGCCTGCAGGCTGTGGGAGGTGGCAGCCCCTGGAACCTCTTTCCCCAGAAAGCAGGATGAGGAGGGACCACTGGAGGGGGCAACCCCCAGAGACTCACCCAGTCAATCTGTGGAACTCCTTGCCAGAGGATGCGGTGAAGGCTAGAACTTTAACAGGGTTCAAAAAAGAGCTAGATAGATTCATGGAGGTTAGGTTGATCAATGGCTATTAGCCAGGATGGGTAGGAATGGAGTCCCTAGCCTCTGTTTCTCTGGAGGTGGGTGACAGGGGAGGGATCACACAAGGATTACCTGTTGTGATCCCTTCCTCTGGGGCATCTAGTATTGGCCACTGTAGGCAGACAGGATAGTGGGCTAGATGGTCTTTTGGTCTGACCCAGTATGGCCGTTCTTATGTTCTTATGTTTGCTTGGATGAAACCTCCAGAAGGTAAAAACCTAATACCAGGTATAGAGACATGGGATAAAATTCCAGTATTGTTCGTGAGAAGAATTTAAATATTTAAAAGGAATCATACCACACCATTCTCAAGTGATCTAAACAGGATGGTATGCTAGGCCTTTTAGATACCACCTTCTCCCTGTCATTTTATATCAGAAAAGCGGTACTAGTAATGTATTTTTTTAAAAGGAAAATTTGTCCCCATCTAATTATTCACTGAAACAGAATCACTAAATTACTTGGTCTCCTAGGTTCAGATGAGTCTCCATTTACCATTTCTATAGAAATACATTTCAAGAGCATGTTAAAGGGACATTGAAGAGACCCAAATACACTAACCTTCCTGAAATGCACAAAACAAAATCCCTAGCACTAAGCCAATGGAAAGAACACTGCATTTCAAAGGCAAAATAAATTATGGTATGTCTACACTACAGAGAAGATCAAAGCTGCTGCTGTCAATCTTCTAGAGTTTGAATTAGCGGATCTAGTTAAGATAGCTAATTTGGACTGAGGGGGTTACTTCAGTCAACGCCGGTAGTCCTGCTTTCACGAGGAGTAAGGGAAGTCGAAGGCTTTAAGTACATTGTGTGAGACAATCCTTTCAGTGAAGAGCTTAACATTTTAAATAGGACAGATAAAAAATTAAAAAAAGAAACTGAGGCACAGAGAGGGGGAAATGACTAAATGACAAGATCATACAGTTGGTCAGTAGCAAAACTAGGAGCAGAATCTCCTACATCTCAGATCAATGCTGGACCACTGGACTGTGTTACCTACTAGGTCTGCATTTAAGCTAAAATTAGAAGTATTATGATGGAATTCGCACACAAGCCCAAAAAAAGTTAAGTGTCAAAATTCAACTGAAGTCATTGTGATTTAGGCATCTGACTCTTTTAGGCTCCTTTGAAACTACCCACGAACAAATGAATTTAGTCTGTCTGTTTTTAATTGAATGTATTGTTCATACATATACTTTGTTCTACAGTATATTTTGCTAACTAACCCTTTTATAGTGGGGGGTGGGGGTGGGGGTGGATTTTTGCTCTATCATCACTATTGGTTTATCTTTGCTTGCCTACCTGAATCATTTAAAATAAAATATTTGAGTGGCTTTGAGAGATTTATTATTTCCAAGCAATACAAAAGTGGAGTTGAAGCAATTTTAGATTTTCAGGGGAGTTACAGGACATATATAAAAGCATATAACAAAATATCCAGTTCAGGAAAGACACAGTTAAAGATTAGACTGTCTTCCTCATTTTTTTTTAAGTTGGCATGTGCACAGTGTGTAGCTCTTTGAATTCAATGATAATTGTTCTTGAGCCTTGATTGGAAATGCTTACAAAAAATCAAGCCAGTTGAAATACATTCTATGGGAAGAATAAACATGATGTGCATCAATTTAATTTTAAAATAGGAAGCACTCAGGAAGATATTTTTTCACACTGAAACTGCAAAGTCAGTTCCACTTGTCTATACTGAAACCTGTATAAAATAGTTGGGAACACCGTCTGTACAATCACGAAGGTCAAACTTGGTGGAAGTCAGTAGACTGTAGCAAACAAAATATTGATTATTATTAAAGGATTATTTTTGGATCAAGCTTGTCTGGGTTTCAAAATTTATTTTAAACATTCAAATACAGCATGGTCTTCCAGCTGTTTTTATGAATTGCTCTACTTGTTAGCATAGTTGGCTATCAAGGGAATAATTAATCTATTTATATAGTGGTGTATCAGGTTTCAGTATATTTGGCAACAGACAGAATAGCATTATTAAAAAGAATAAATTAAAATTAACTAGGATAACTAAAATATTTGTTAGCTTCTTGTTAACTACCTCACTTGAGATACGACTGGTTTAGTGACATATTCCAGAAGTTTTATCTAAACTATTCTTTACAGAGAGAGTCAGCATCACTCAGGTAAAATATGTCTTCTGGGGGGGGGGGGGGGAAGTAAAGTTTTACTAGTTGGATTAAAAACTATGTGATGTGTTTACTTTGGATCTGACTTTCCTCAGATATGGCTTGCTTACAAAGTGTTATTGTTTTAATACTTTGATTAATTGCACAGCATTAACTTGCAGAACTCTTGGGCTATGTCTACACTCGCGGCTTCTTGCACAAGTAATATGCAAATGAGGCTAAGCGTGGAATATCGTCGAGCCTCATTTGCATACCTAATGAGCCACCATTTTTTTCAGAAGAGGATCTTGCGCAAGAAGGAGCGTCTACACTGCCCCATCTTGCGCAAGAAAAACCCTCTTGCGCAATGCCGTTACGCCTATTACTTGAGAGGAAGAACGGCATTGCGCAAGAGGGTTTTTCTTGCGCAAGAAGGGGCAGTGTAGACGCTTCTTCTGCGCAAGAGCCTCTTCTGAAAAAAATGGTGGCTCATTAGGTATGCAAATGAGGCTCGGCGATATTCCACGCTTAGCCTCATTTGCATATTACTTGCGCAAGAAGCCGCGAGTGTAGACATAGCCTTGGTGTTTTGAAATCAATCTTTTCATCCTCATTGTAGTAGAACTGGAAGCAACCTCAAAAGTGCATTTCAATAGCACTTGCTTGTCTCATGACAAGTGGTTGCATGACCTTCTTGCTGCTGATGCTGATTATTTTTCTGAGCTGTAAACTAGGGTAGTCTTATTATTATTTGTCGTGTGTTTGACAATGGATCTCACACTAGCTCCCATTCCACTAATTGGGAGACTTTGGGGGTAAATATCCTAAGCAGTGGGCAAGGAAGAAGGCTGTTCTTGTGGTTAAGGGTTTGAACTCCAGAAACCTGGCACAGGATTTCTGTGTGAATTTACACTGTAACTTAATGTCTTTGGGTGCCCAACCCATGCTCCAGTCATTGAAAACAGTATCCTATACATATATATAGTTCTACCAACTTACACTCTCACTAAGTTACAGGACACATTCCTTAATGTAAATAAACTTTGATGCCAGGTACTTGTAATTCTAGGGTCCAGTCTGAAGCCACTGGGAATCTTTCAGTTCCATATTGCTTTCCAAGTATGGGACTTTATTTATTTTCCCTCCATGGTGGGTTGGATTTTTGCTCCCTAGGGGTGCAAATACACAGCACCCTACACTCAAAATAAGATATGCAATTTGTACTACGCAAATTGTGTATCTTATTTTGATTGTATTTTGAAATTAGCACGTCTACACAGTGCCAAATTTCAAAATAATGTGCTATTTCAAGACATTCCTTAACCCTCATGAAATGAGGGTTACTGGGAGGCAAAATAGCGTTCCCGTTATTTCGAAAAATATTTTGAAATAACAGGCAGCTTGTGTAGACAGAGGGTGGCTATTTTGGGATACTTCCAGTATCCCGAAATAACCGTGCAGTACAAACCATCCAGAAGACCATCTCTGTTTTCACTTGTTGCATCAGCAGACAAAGTAAAATGGGACAGTAAGAGTAAGAGGCCCAGACTTAGTTTTAAATTCCTTCTGGTGGCAGAAGTTTTTCAGTGACCAAAATCTGACCCTCAGGGCACACTGCTATAGCCTATGACTTCTTGAGGTTTGTGTTAGCATGGGAAATTTGGGATTGCATTTTGTGAAATGTTTGCCCTTTTTTTTCTTGGATATATATGTGTATTTATTACATCTCCTATATGAACCATGACATATTAAGAGAGATTTTATGCATCAGTGAAATAATACAGAATGCATTTTACTGTCAAACTATTTTCTAAAAATCCTTGGATATAACATTGTGACATTTAAGTTTTAGCTAAGGATATTAAGTATCGGGTAATTGACTAATCAGATAGTCAATACATTTTTGCATTGACTATTCGATTAGTCGATAGGGCGCTCTAATCTTTGATGTGTCCGTTGCTACACTTCAAAGGTGAAAACACCAAAGCCTGGGGTCAGTTGGGGACTCCTCACTGACTCCGGGCTTTGTGCGGCACTGCTGCTTTGAAACGCCATGGCAGCATTTCAAAGCAGCAGCGCTGCACAGGGTTTGGCGTCCGCTGGGGACTGCCCCACTGATCCCAGGCTCCACGCAGGTCTGCCACTTAGAAATGCTGTGAGGAGCCTGATGCCGGGCTCCCTGGAGTTTCAAAGTGGCAGTGCTGCGTGGAGCCCAGGATCAGCTGATCCTGGGCTCCACTTGGTGCTGCCACTTTGAAATGCCACGGGGAACCTGACACCAGGTTCCTCACAGCATTTCAAAGTGGCAGCGCTGTATGGAGTCAGGGGTCAGCTGGGCAGTCCCCAGCTGATCCCGTGCTCCACGCAGCGCTGTCGCTTTGAAGTAGCCCCTCTTCTCCCCCCCCGCTGCCTTTATTTGATAAAGGCAGCAAAGAGGGGGGAGCAACTAGTTGACTATCCTGTCAACTAGTTCTTCACATCCCTAGTTTTAGCTGCTGTAAAGATGACACCATTCCGTGGGTCTGCACCTTGACATGATGGGAAAACTTGTGTGTTCCAATGACCCAGACAGTTAGGTTGGCAGGATGTTTATCTCCTGGTAAAATCATCCAAGTCAGACAAATCTAAGACAATCAGATAAAAAGCAGTCCACTGCCATTCCAAACTGGGGTTTGAATGGTAGTCCAATGAGCTAGCCTCATTTTTAAAAAGTTAAACACGTGTTAAAAGTAGAAACATAACAGAGAAGGCAATTTTACAAACAGCTCAAAAGATAGGAAGGAAGGAGCCTTGTTCATTCCCTGGTGGTATGGGAAAGATTCAGTTTGAAGGGAAAAGTACTCTATTTTGCTGCAAATCTTAATAAAAAAATCGAAAGAAAATATGGGTAAAGGAACCTTAACAAATTTCTCATGTCTGGAATTTCACATGTAGCTTCCAGATAAGAATTACATCCAGATATATGAGATATCTGGCTATAATTCTTATATAAAACCCTACCTATATTATTAGAAAGATGTTGGCTCATTCATAAAATGTCCAAACAGAATAAGAAACTGACATACAGAATATAGCTGTAATATTTTTCAGCCAAAATAATCAGAGTAAAAATCAACCTATCAGCATGCTACATTTTAAATGAGGGGGAAATAATTTCCTTCAGTTGAATATTAACAATAACTACTTAATTGCCCTAATATGCTACTACAGATACATATTTTTGTTTAGAGGAGAAAATACCACTTACCTGGGGAAGCTTGGCAAATCATTTGATTAGCCCTAATCAGATTTGTGTGTTGCATGGTACAGTACTTAATCTCTATCAAATGTAACACCTTGAGGAATGTAGAGCTTAAGCTACTGCACAGAATTATCAATAGGAAACATTTAAAATGAAACGTTCCATCTTATATTAACGTGTTACAGGTTCCTGGAAAGAAAATAAGTTTTAGGGCTATCACACCTGAAGGAAAACAACAATTAACGGAAGAGTGTAGACTTGTCGAGTGGTTAGTTTAAGATATTGTAGGAGCAGGTGACACTGAGAATAGAATACCTCGTGTCAAGGTCATCCCATAAAGCTCCCTAGTATTTACAGTTTATACAGTTTGTTTTTACAGTTTATACGGTTTGTTTTGTGGTAGGTTTTGCAATTACAGTATATTGACTAACTGAACTGAGCAATAAACAGAACTTTCAGGATAGCCCATAAAGTAAGATTTAAAGTTCCCTACCTAATCCAAATAGCTGATTGTAGAATTTTAGAGATGGGGAAAGGTGTCTTGGGAATGAAGTCCTTTTATATATTGAAAAAAATCAGTAATAGTGAAAATGCCTCACTTCTTATGAACACGCAGATGTGCCTAAATCATCATATGCAAGTCCATCCAGCTCCTTTTCTACTGTACCTAAATGGCCAGTATAGGAGCTCGTTTTAAGATTGGGCGTTTAGTTCTGTAAAATATATGAACTGTGCAGACTGCCCAAGATAGTAGTCAGATGAACTAAATCTGAGCATCACAAATTTGAATGTGGTCAGGCAGAATTCCAAACCGGAAGAAGAATGCATGGGATCTGAAGATGAAGGGTGACAATGGGGCAGATTAGATCCTGCAGCACATGTTGGAAGGGTTACAGTGGTATTGGCTGAGGGGTATGCCAATAATCATGTTGGCAAATAATTAATTTTACTGCTGGGGAAATATGTATTTTAATGTCCTGGCAGCTGGGATTTCAGGGTTTATCTTACTTGTGTCTGCTTTGCTAAGACTTGCCTGGCAGCTGAGCTCATGGGAGACATTGTCTTGAATACTTTCTTGAAAGAACATTCAGTTTATGGGGTGAAAAGTTGTAGGGGAAAGCAGAGAGTTTTTGGATGCTCATCAAGTGGAGGATTATATGGTGAACGTTACCAATGTGGAGACACTCAACTGGTTGAGGTGTTTGTTAAAATGTAACATATTCCTTGATCTTGGCGTGTTCTGGCTATTGATCAGAACATTGAGCATCTCCTACTCATTTCCCATGGGAGATGTTTCAGGAAGATGTTCCTGCCCTTGTTTGATGTAAAAGGAGTGACCTCCATTGCCACAAGCTGAGGATCTGACCCATTTCTGAGAAATACAGAAAGTCCTGAGCACTGGTTTACCATATGGAAGTGCTCATTGTAGAAGATGAAGGGTTTCAAGTACTCTATTTGTCATCATATCTCTTACTGTTTTGTTTTCTAGTTCTTGCTCCCTAGGTGTTCAGTTTTGAATGCCCATTATCTCTACATTTGTTTCTTGAGATTTGTGTTACAACACACAGAGTGTACTTTGTGACTTGGGAGGGGAAAAACCTGAGATTCCATGAACACCAATGCAAAATATTTTTTCTGTGCTTTTAGTGTCTTGATTTATGACTTTTGATTGTACTCTATTATTGTTTGATATGATGTGAGAAAACTTGTGGC
Source organism: Rafetus swinhoei (assembly GCA_019425775.1). Classification (NCBI taxonomy): domain Eukaryota; kingdom Metazoa; phylum Chordata; order Testudines; family Trionychidae; genus Rafetus; species Rafetus swinhoei. Next base: position 159,839,909 of record CM033424.1, read on the forward strand.
AAATTTGAGAGCTTATAATGAGATAATTTCTCAAACGTAACTGGAAAAATTGAGCACAAGTGAACAACAATGAATTACAATTCTGTAAACAGCTTGAAATGATACAAGAATTATTTTCACTTGTGTAGTGTAAATGGTGCTTTTGGCAGCCATTTGGGGAGAATTTTGATTCAGTTTTGCAGCTTTTCCATTTGCCATTTAGTACAATTAAAGAAGCTGAGAACTACTTAGGCAATAAATAAATAAAAAAATGTGCTTATGTTTATTCTTGGAGAACTTTTCTTCCTTGTTCAAACGGTCCAATCCTTTCTCCCCTAATTTCAAGGAACATGTCTTTCAATGCATCTGATTTATTAAGAATTTCACATTCAAACTGCAAATAACACTCTGTGTGCTTCTATAAATATTAGGTATGAAGCACGTTGAGGGAGGCAACTAACTATTAACGTAAGGGATACAGGGCAGTCTAGCTTAACCATAGTGCATTCAGTGCCCTTGCAAATGGCTCCTATCTACTCAAAAAGAAAACCAACCAAGCATCAAACTGGAGTGCCGCTGCACCCCTGCAAGCCAGTCACAGAGCCAGTCACTCAAATTTGACCCAACCATCCTTCTATCATGTGATCGAGGCATGATGCTATATGGCATATGGGTGACCATTTATAATATTGATACTTACCTTAGTCCAACAATACTACAAGATTGAAATGAATCTTACAAGGTATGCCAAGTAAGGTATTAGTGGGAAAGTTATGATTTGCTAAATGTGATCATGTTTATAGGTATGTATCTTTGTACTGTGAGTTATAAATATGTGGTATATTTGTATATCAAACTTGTGCTGTATTATTGATGACACCCAGACAAATAGACATTAGCACTTTTTTTGTCTGGAAATAGATGACAGGGGAGGGATCACGTGAGGATTACCTGTTGTTCGCTCCCTCTGGGATATCTGGTATTGGCCGCTGTCGGCAGACAGGATAGTGGGCTAGCTGGACTGTTGGTTTGACCCAGTATTGCCATTCTTATGTTCTTACATACTATCCAGCCTGCTTAATGATCTATCAAGGGCAGTCATCAGTACAAAGAACCCATTGAAAGAAACCTGGGGCTACAAATGTGAATCCGCATGCAATGTAGGGACATGTCTGTTGGCAGGGGGCTCCAAGTGCTTTTCCATATCTATGTGCTGCGCGCTTGTGTTTGGGACAAAGAACGCACAAGCCACGTGGCAATGGATATAAAATGCAGCAGCCTCTTCTCCATTTTGTCTTCAATCCTCTTCTTACTTTCTTGCTGAAGCTTTGAACAAAGGACTGACCGATGCATCCAAGATTTGAATATATACCAGGGGGACACAAGCCAGCAAACTCACTAGTGCTGCAAAGAACCTGATATACGGACTCTGAAATCGCATGTATGTGTCTGACCATTCAGACCATTTAACAACTCTCTTCTCTTTTGATAATAAAACCTTTAGTTTTAGAAACTAAAGGATTGGCTTGCAGCACAGTATTTTGATAAGATACAAAGTGATATTGATCTGGTAATGTGGTTGGCCCTTTGGGGAATCAGAAGAACATTTTGTATACAGGAGACCCTCGCAATATGTGAAATCACTATTCGTGGTCCTGCATATTCATGGGTCTCCTGTGGCCTGGACCCGGCAGAGGCTGGGAGCTGCAGGAAACTCATCCCAGCTACCAGTCCTTGTGGTGAGTTCCCCCTGGTTGTGTGGCCCCACGGTGAGTTTGGGGGCAGCAAAGAGCTTGCCGTGGGGGCTGGGAGCCATGGCTCCCAGTATTTGCAAATTTCACCATTCGCCGTGGATGCAACAATACACCCTCCACGACTAGCGAGGGTTTCCTGTAGTAAGCAGAGTTTTAAATAATTCCTCACTTTACTGTTCCCATTTCCTGACTGGGAGCCAGAGAACTGGAATGCACTAAAAAGAGTCATGTGATTTCCTCTTTGTGGTTTATTGATAATTGTGGGGGATCAGTCAACTTGTGACTGGCTGTTGAATCTAACTATAATGATATCCACTGGAGAGAAGCTGCTTTTCTGTTTGCAACTTGCCTTCACTTTGACATGTTCATTGTGGGCTACCCTAAGCACCTTGGGTCATATGGGGTGAACGGAGCTGGGTGGCTGTGATTGGGAAGAGGTGCCCTAGCCTGGATGGGGGAAGGGCAAGCAGTGGTGAGTGGCAAGGAAGGTCCTGTGGGCAGTGGATGAGTGCTGAGGGAGAATTGTTGGTGGGCTGTGGAGTGAGGAGTTAAGGACAAGTAGGGGCTGTTGGGGACCAGGATGCTGGGAGCTGTGTCCAATAGAGCTGAAGTGTTCTGAGCTGTGATGAGTGAGATGTATGTCAGGGCTGCTGGGATGTGTGTGGGGAGGACTATCAAGATAAGTGGGGATGGTGGAGTGTTGGGGTATGTATGGGGACAGGAGGGGTATCGGAGTATGGAAGTGGGACATGGAAGTGTGGTTTCCAACTCCCGCAGTACACAGGTCCCCCAAATTTTTGGATCTGAGCCTGAATAAAGGTTCAGTATTGCCCGTTGACATGTCCTTTTTATTGTGCTGAATCAGCATTATTGGATGGGATTCATAACATCTGGGTTAATTATGCAGTCCAGCATAGCTTGTGTGTTTCATAATAGCCTCCCAGTGTCAGCTCTATAAAATGAAATGGTTGTGGCTCACTGAAATGAGCACATCACCTGTCTAATTAAAATACATGCTGCTGTTCATATTAGTAAAGATTTTTTTAATTTCAGGTGGCATTTGAAATAATTTGGACAGCCAGTTATTTGCTGACCAGATTGTCCACTTCCTGAAATATGGATAGGAATTCCTGATATGTTACTTTTAGCAAGGTACATACTATTCAAAGTATTCTGTGGGAGAAATATTTAGTGTAATGCATGAAAACTATTGATGATATTGTTAAATCATCAGTGGCAGGAGATGAATTAGGAAACCTGGAGTCTTTGCTTATTGCTAATTTCCATAATCTGAAAACAAAACCCAGTGGAGCCTCTGAGTTTCATGTTGTTTAGGTGGAGATAAAGATATAAACTCCCTTAAGCCCTCACAGCTGTGCTCAGCTTGTTAGCATCAAGGTATAGGCTTCTGATACGGAATAACACCTTAATAAGCACCCTTCAGTCTTTCTAATTGTTTTCCTCTTTCCTCTTCAACTTACATTCATCCCATCACTGAGTCTTCTTTTACTTCAGAACAGAAAAAACTACTGGTTTTAACTGATAATATGGGTAAACTTGGCTTCTTCAGACATCCTTAAACTCCATGCTTCTAAGAGAGCATTGCCCTACAGCAGTGTTTCTGAAAGTGTTCCATGAAACCACTTTGAGAAACACATTAACTGGCCGCTCCGGTTTGTTTATTTACTGGCGCCGCAGCCACGGAGCCTCACGGCTCCCATTGGCTCCGTTTCATCCTTTGCAGCCAAGAGGAGCCATGGGAAGCAGCGTGGGCCAGGCCACCACTCGCTGCTGCTCCGCTTGGCTGCAAAGAGCGAAATGGAGCCATGAGGCTCCGTGGCCGCGGCGCCAGTAAATAAACAAACTGGGGCGGCCTGTTAATGTGTTTCTCAAAGTGGTTTCGTGGAACACTTTCAGAAACACTGCTCCACAGTGACAAAGCAGGTGGAGAAAGCATTCAGAGAAGAGTGGTCTTGGTGGTAGAACTCTGTCTAGAGCTGGTTGAAAATCTGAAGATTTTTCTTGTTTGTGTTCAATCATGTTTTGGATAAAAATATTTTATTGGAAATTTGGAGGACCTTCTTCCTGATTAACTGCCTCTTGAATGCCTTGCCAGAAGAGGTCTAATGGAATGCATTTATGACTGGTTAGGTCAAGGTATAGGACATACCATTTAAAGGAAGCTTTACTCAGGAATGACACCACCACATATTACCATAAAGCAAACACCTTCCTTACCCTACTCCATGACCCCTTTGTTCAGCAGGAATGGAGAGAATACAATTTTTATTATGGATTGATCTTTGATATCCTGTTCAATGCTTTCATTACTGTAGCTTTAGGACCCAATCTTGCAAACACTTATGAATACATTTACTTTTAAGCAGGAGAATAGTACTTTATTTGTATCCTGTTGTATTTATAGATGTGCTTAACTTTAAACATATAAGGGTTTGGAAGACCAAGAACTTAGCTCTTTTGTTCCTGAATAAGATGCAATGCTTTTCATAGTATATATGAGTGTATCCATTGCTTTGTTCTCCTGGGTATATTCTCTCTGTGCGTGTGTATATATATATATACATATATATCTAATAATAGAATATATGTTTAAATGTATATATTAGGTACTATACATACATTAGTATTTTATTTTAAAAAGCTAGCAGTATTCAAGAGCTCAGACATTTTTATACTGACCAAAACATTGTTTCAGAATCATAATTCATATACAACTATTTCCATTGAAATCAATGGGACAGATGCCACAACAGGTCCTTGATCCTACAAAGACTCAGAGCTTATCTACATTTGAAACTCTTCAGTAGCACAGGTACTCCTCCTCCCTGAGGTCAGTCTATCTATTAGCTCTATATTGGGTATTAGGTTGACTTAATTACACTGCTTATGGCTGTGAAAATCCATACCTCCTGAGTGACACAAGTGGATATCTTTTCAGTGTAGACTTGTCCTTACTCACATACTAAACTTCATGTATTGTGATTAATCTCAAGAAGTCAACAGAACTACTCAGTATATAAAAGTAAGTATGCACATAAATATTTGCAGCATCAGGGACAGAGAGACACTGCATGAGTAAATGTGGCAGAAACTGTCCATTTATATTTTGAAAACATTCCTTCAATAAGGCTTATGATACTGAGATCACCAAGGCACAATGATGGTACTTTACCACAAGACCAACAAAACAATTAATGTTCAAAAGGTTTAATGGAATTCAGGAAGAATAAAATTAAAAGCAATTAGGATGATAGAAAGTGTCCAAATTACCTCATCACTAATTCTTTCTGACCAGAGGGAAATCAAAGATGACAGTGCAATTGAAATTAAAAGCTTGCATCATTTTTGGTCAGATGATTGAGAGTTTAGCTGCAAAAAGAACTGAAGTCCTTATACCTGGGGAACATTTTTCAGACTGCAAAGTCAAAAAATTTCTGTTGCCTATTTGTATACATTTTGCAAAATCAGGGAATGCTAATTGTTTCCACATGGCAAATGTCAACATTTTAATTCTGACCACATAGTTGCTACACTTTTCTATTAAAATGCTATGCTGTATTAAGCAACAAATCAATAGTCTTTCCCCATTTTCTTCTTTGGCTAGTCTATTAAGAATATTTTGGTCAGGAACTTAATATGCAAAATCCTTTTCAGAAGTACAGTATGCAGCAGACATGTGCAGAGTACTTTACAGTATAAAGCCCTGACTGTGCAAATGTTTAAAAGTGCTTACCCTTTAGACACAATAATCCCATTGATTTGAATGAAACTTTTCACATACTTATGCATTCAAAAGTAAGTATTTGCTGAATCAGGGTGTACATAGGTATAATTGAGGCCCTGATTCAGCAATGAACTCTGTGTGCATCTTTGTGACTGAGCTTTATAGTGTAAACTTAAGGAAAAGTATGTGCACGCCCACACATTGATATGCTGTAAGGGATCTTAAAGAAATGAAACTAAGACTAGAATTTTGTGGGAGACCAAGAAAAAGATATAGGACTGATGGATTTTGAAATAGACAAAAAACTGGTAGTCAGCATTAACTTGTTTCTCAAGCCCTCTTAAAAAAATTAAGGCCACAGAATTAAAGAAGCTGTTTGTAACAATATCAATGGTTAAAAAAAAAAAAAAAAACACCTTTGGAGGAAAATGTATGAAACTTTCTGGTATGTCAGATGGCAAAGGAAATGCCAATTTTATAAAATTTACATCTTTATTTAGCTGTTAAATTTAACATCACTGCCAAGGTCCAGCTATACAATAACAAAACACTTTAGCATCTGAAACTTCTTAAAACCCTGTTAAACAGATGTAATTCCTGGCATAGCTAAGCTCTTGCCAGCTCTTTTTGTTACATTCCACCAAGACCAAACAGGAAATATATTTCCTTCAGTCTAAGAGTTTCAGAAAAAAATGAGCTTCTCTATGTACCATGAAACACAAGGAGACCTTCATTGCTTCATAACCATCAGTTAGCAGGCCAATGGTGAGAGGAAATGGGCAGCACTCTTAGTTTCTCAATGAAGTGAGTAAGTTTATTTGTCGATTCATTTCCCCTCCTCTTTGGTTTGCATATTTTACACTATTTTTCTCTCATAGGTGCTTTGGGCACCTGATCATTGTAACACTTTCCTTTTTCCCTAGTTCCCTTACTATTATTACTCAGAAGAAATAGTTCCCTTGTTTGCTATACTCTTCCTAAAGGTATTTTTCAAGTCCACACCTTACTCCTTTCTCAGTTAAAGCGTTATATACTCCTGTTCCGATAAAACATATATATATGTGACACCTGCATGTTTTCAAATTAAATGGGCCAGATTGGTAAAGGTGTTTAGATACTTGAAAATGCAGATAAGCATTGGGCCTAGGCACTTAACTCCCAAAGAAATCAGTGGAAGTTAAACAGCTGGGTTCTCTTGGAAAATCCCACAAAGACACTCCTAAATGCCTTTCAAAAACCTGTCTGTAAATGTCTTAAGAGTACAAGTCCCATCAACTGGATTTTTTGCTTTTGATTTGCCTCATGTGCTTTTGAAAATTAAAATTTTTATGGCTATAGGGTGAAAGCGCCTAAAGACGTTTGGATGCCTCCATTTTGGGATGCTCCAATTTGAGTCAATTTAAAGGGGACTGATCTTTAGGGGGTGAGTGCTTAGCACTTGATATAAATAAGTCCTCTTTGGGTACACTTAGCCTGTGGCAGTGAGCCTCAGAGTCTGGGATGACACATTCTGGCTTATGCCACCACACTAAAAATAGCTGTGTAGATATTGTGGCTTATGTTCTTAAGCCTAGGGAGAGAGGTGGGCTTCTAAGCCTGAGCTCCAGCCTCATCTGAAATTGAAAAGCACTGTCTACATAGCTATTTTTAGCACAGGAGCACAAGCTCAGCCAGTCTGAGTCTGTTAGCCTGGGCTCAGAGACTTGCTGCCATGGGTCACCACTTGGTCTGTAGACATCCCTTTCGGGTGTCTTAAGTTAGGCACCCCAAATCACTGGCCGCTTTTTGGAAATCTTGTGTTGTACATAATTTTCTCTAGATACAGATACACATAACCTGGGTTGGAAAACTTAAGAACCAACCTGAATCTTCACACAAATATGAGTGAACTCAAACTTTTTTACAAAATTTCATGATAGAGTTATTTTGTATTTAATTTATTCTTGTGGCTCTTTCCTTCTTGGTTTCAACCAGGACAGGAAGCAGAAACACTTAAATCTCTTACATATGATTCTTATTCTATGTTTGGCTTAGAGAAACCACATTGTACTGAAAATCCCATGAGAAAACCAGGTGTTGTGAAACTTCCAGCCATAATTCCAGACCCTCTCTAGAATCCTTTGACATTTCTTAACAGTACAACAACACTGACACAGAAGCCTAACTAAATTACAACAGCAGTGTGACCAGCCACTTGAAAACCAGGCATGTCAAATTTTGCATCCTCTTTCTAGCAAGCCACTACTTCTATAATTCATCTCCACACTCTATATTTCAAACACCTGTGGTACGAGTCTACATTCAAATGGCCATACGAGGTAAGACTAATGGTCCATCTAGCCCATTAAGCTGCCTTCTCATAATGGCTTGTGCCAAATGCTTCAGAGGGAGTGAACAGATGAGGGCAAGTATCAAGAGATCCACCTTCTGTTGTTCAATTCCAGCTTCCAGCAGTCAGGGGCTTAGTGACTTTCAGGGCATGTGGGGAAGCATCTCTGACCATCTTGGCTTATAATCATTGATGGACTTGTTTCCATGAACTAATTATTTTTGTTTAAAGCCAGTTATATTTTTGGCCTTTATAACATCTGCTGCCAAGTTCCACAGGCTGAGTGTACATTGTGTGAAGAAGTATTTCCTTATTTTTGTGTTAAACCAGCAGCTGATAGCTTAATTGAGTGACCCTGGCTCATGTGTTACACAAAGAGGTAAAGAACACATCCTTATTCATTTTTCACCATAGCATTCATGATTTTCAAGGCCTTTATTATATTCCCTTCCCTACCCTTAGTTATCTCTTCTGTCAAATTAACAATCACAATCTTTTTATTTGGTCCTTATATGGAAGCTATTCCGTATCCCTAATATATTTTGTTACTCTTCTCTGAACTTTGTCCAATTTTAATATAATTTTGAGATGTATAAGTAATACATAGATATATTCAAATTCTAACCTAATTTACTCAGGTGTAAATTGTAGGAAAATGAACTAAAGTAAATGGAGATGCTGGATTTCAGTATCTGAAATGTCCTGTTCTGCTTAGTTTGATTCCTTATAAATCTTTTTGTGCATATATTCTCTTAGCAGTAAATTAACTATCTCAATTATGTTTATTATCTTGCAATCAATTTTATACACACAAAGCTAGAGTCTGACCTTAGACTGGGAGAAAAAGGAGCCTTCAAGGGGCCTTTGTGCTCTCCTCCACCCATGTAAGTGGGCATAATAGGACAGGGAATGGGTGGAGGAAACCCACTAGGAAATTGTTGCATCCAGGTAAAGACTTGATTGTAGACATTCCCTGTGCTCCAAAGGGGGACCCAAATTACAGATGGTAGTTATCGGAATTACGTCAGCTCAAGAAGCAGTGTAGCATACTGCCCTTGGCTTGTGGTTCGTGGTAAAGGCCCTACTGTGTCCACATTATATGTACTGCATGCTATTTTGTACAAATTTCACTGAAATGGACTTATTCAAGATCTACATTGCTATAACTGAGTGCAAATTCTGGCCATTGTTTCTCAGGGTAGGTATTTTAATTCTGATGTCTAGTATTAAACCTCAGGTATGCCGGAAGCATTTGATCTATAAGCAATTGCAGACCTTATTAAAGCTGATGGGCATGCCAGCTCCCATTCATTCAGCTATCCAGAAGAAGCTATTAAATTCCTTAATGGAATGGATAGCTGGAGAAAAATGGACACCACCCAAGTCACTATGTTTCATGCAAGGCCTAAGCAGAGGTTGGCTCTCTGGGCTGAGGTTTCCCTGAGGCTGATTCCAAATTGAATGGATGTGGCATGGATTGGTTTCAGCGGTGTGTGTTTGCATGTATGTCAGCGGCCCAGAGCAACCAGAAGGTAAGCAGGCAGTGATAGGCATTCAGGAATTAGGCCTTGAAGGAGCAAAAAGGGAGCTTATTGGGGCACAGAACTAGCTAGAAAGGTGGACTTGGAAATTGTGATCTAGGAAATTACCTGCTATTTTTGTTTGTACTGTGTTCAGGGAAATAGGACTTGGTGTACCTTCTTTGTAAATAAATAGGATTGTGCCAAAGAATATACCTGTGTTACCTAATGAATTTTCTTTCTAAGAAAAAACTTAAAAAAACAACAAATAGTCTTAGTAGCACCTTAAAGACTAACTAAACATGTAGATGGTAACATGAGCTTTCATGGGCAAAACCCACTTCTTCAGATGACCGGAGTATAATAAGTCCAGATCCAAGAATAAATAAAGGAACGAGGGGGATGGGGGGGAGAGGGGGGAGGAAGACAGAGAGACAGTGAGTAGATAGTTCAAATAGTTACAAGAGGCTGTTAAGAACCATTAGCACCTCAATTGTTTGGTTGGTCGGTTAAGTCATTAAAAGATGGAAGATAGTGAGCCACCCTATATCCCAGTTCAGACCATTTTCATGAGAATTAAACTTATAAATGAAGTTAAGTTTCAATCCTTCTCTGTGCATTTGGATTGTGGAATTGGTCTGAAACAAAATGGTGACTTGGAGATCCATTAATGAGTGTCCAGGAAGATTAAAGTATTCTCCAACAGGTTTTTGTGTATTGCCTTTTCGGATATCTGATTTGTGTCCATTAATTCGTTCCCGTAGAGATTGTCCAGTTTGGTCAATATACATTGCAGTGGGGCATTGCTGGCATTTGATGGCATAGATCACATTAGTTGATGTGAGTTAAATGAGCCTTTGATTTGGTGGCTGATGTCATTGGGTCCAATGATGAAATCGCTGGTATAGATGTGTGCGCAGAGTTGGCACCGGGGCTGATGGCAGGGATGAGTTCCTGGATGATTATGATGGAGGTGTGTTGCGTGGTTATTGGAAATAATTTGTTTGAAGCTAGGGGTTATCTGTAAGTGAGAATTGGCCTTTCCCCCAAGGCCTCTGAGCATGAGGGGTCATTTTCCAGGATAGGTTGTAGATTGTTAATAATGCGTTGGAGGGGCTTAAGTTGTGGACTGTAGGTGATAACAAGTGGAATTCTGTTGTTTTCTCTTCTGGGCCTGTCTTGAAGTAGTTCATGTCTGGGTACTTTTTTGGCTCAGTCAATCTGTTTTTTCACTTTTACAGGTGGGCAAGAATGCTCATTCAGTTTTAAGAATGCTCTATATAGATTCTGTAGGTGTTTGTCTCTGTCTGTGGGATTGGAGCAAATAGGGTAATATCTTAGGGCTTAGCTGTTTACAATAGATTGGGAAATGTGTCTGGGATGGAAGCTAGAGTCATGAAAGTAAGTATAGCAGTTCCAGTATAGGGTGGTGGAAATTTGTCCATCATTTAATAGTACTGTAGTGTCAAGGAAGTGGATTTCTCTTTCTAAGGGAAACAATCCAGAAAGCTCCCTCAAATAGTAGGTTAAGGCACTTGGACCAAGAAACTGCAATTTACTACTTATTACCAATGTGTCTAAAGTTGCAGTTAGATATAGCATTCTTAAATTGCTACTTTAAATTGGTACGCATGCATGACTTCATTCCGTATTCATGCATCATCCTATGGGATGATATATTTTGACTGTTTATGTTTGGTTAGTGTGTTGGGATCCGTTTCCATTCTAGGTATGTGTATGGACCCATGAGCATCATAGGAGGGTCCCTTTGATATGAATTGAACTATATTCACGTTAAAGATGATTATACGCAAGCTGCATATGCTATGGGGAGACATATGCTATGGGCTGTTTAATTAGCTTATTGAGCACATTGGCTAGACCAGGAATAGAGGATATGCTGAATTCCTGGCCCCACTGTATCAATAGGAATTTTGCCATTGTGTTCAGTGGAGCCAGGAATTCACCCCATAAATCTAAGTTAAAGGGAAAAATGCATAAGAAAAATTATTTTACAGAAGTGGAATGAACTTCCTGCTGAAGTGGTGGAATCAATATGTATTTGTTTGAACAAAAATTGGATGACTATATGGAATGTTATTAGTCAATATTGTGCTTGGGAGTAGCTGACCACCTTTTCTGAAGCTCAGGAGACTTTTTTTTTTCACTTGCCATGTTTTATTCCCAATGTTGACTATGGTTTTCGGCATGGGAAACTTTGTTCTCCTCTGGCACAAAAAAATGATGTAAAAGTTGAAAGGATTTTTGAACAAATTTTCAAAACATTAAAACCTTGCATTGCTTACAAAAATATTAATACATTATATAAAATCAGAGATGGCATCAACCCACCCCAAGGTCTATTTTTGGATTCTAAAGTGCTATGTAATTAATTGTAATTTGGCCAGAGTTATATGCTAACAAAGCAGCATAGCTTACTATGTTATAGGCATGAGCTGCTGTGTCCAAGCGTGCTTTTTATATCCAAAGCAACAAGTTGTGTGGAATAATGGTGCTTACATGGTACCTAGAGACCTAAAGGGTAGACACACATATTGATAGATTAATTCTTTGTTTCAGGCTACTTGTAAAGGGTTCTATGAATAATTTCTTTAATATATTAAGATGCCTATTCTCATGACAGAAGACTCCTGTGAGAGTTTTTCTTATAACATTTGAGCTTTTGCCATTGTTAATATTAAATGTTGGTTTGTGACTTTACTTAATTTTAGGTTTTTCATGACTTAAATCCAGAGTCCAGTTGATTTTTGTATATGAAGTCTATAAATTGCTGACCTCCCTACCTGGCTACTTTTCCTCAGGATATGCAATATTGCTTCTGGCAAAAGAGTGATTCCACCAGAAGAATACAGTCTTCTAACCTCCCACAACATCCTTTCCCCCCACCTCCAGAAAATTACCCTAAAACAAAACAACCTAAAGAAGCAAAAAACTAAATTAAGTCTGAAGTATCAAAGCCAAAACACTACCACAAATAGTTTTTATTCTGAAAAGGGAGATGTGCCAGAAACTCCTTGGAGTCTCCATGAAGAAATGATGTTATTGCTATTGATTTTACATGGAAGGTGCACAGATGCTACAGTGAAGGGTATAGGATAAAATCCATAAATAGATTCCAGAGATGTCCAACATTCTTTGTATTAATTCTGAGGTCAGATAAGGAAGCCAAAAGCTATGTTTTCCTTTGCAAACTTGCTGCTTTTTTTGTTTTCACAGTTTCTTATTTAACTGTCTTATTGATTAGAGCAGGTAAAGTATTTGTGAAGAGGCATCCATATGGAATTTGAGGCTCTTTGCTGCCTATGACTGCAGGAGAAGTTTAGAAAAGGAGAGGTTATACCTCAGTGCTATTGTAGCTTCTGAAAGGGATGAGTAAACAGTCAGTATGTACACAGGTGAGGGGAAGAGATGGAAAGGCTAAACAGACCTACTGGTTTTGGTCATGGGTCCATCCTTACCCTCCCTTCATGGGAGGTGAGAGATAAATTCAGAAAACAATAATTAAAGGATACTGTTGCAAAGTAGGATTCTCCTGCTGTCCTATGCCTTAGAGGATGTTGGGATCTTGTTATTGCTGAGCTGACTCCTAGGGACAGGCTGGGCTCATCAGATTCCACCTTCTAAAATAGGAGTGGCCTTATTATAAAAGAAAATACGTAGGTTTGTTGAGAGAGGGGTCTCTACCATATTATAGAAGCCTTACTAGAAACTTAAATGTTAGGAGTTGGGTGGAACTTTGTTGTATTTGAGTAACCCTGCCGCCTAAGCTGAAAGGAATGTGTCCATGCTGGGTTTTGTTTTGGATAAGGGGGTGTGGGTGTCAGAGGAGGAAGAACTGAAAAACTGGGAAAGACAGAGTACTTAAAAGAGAAACAGAAAGTACATTGGCTGACCCTGGAAGAAATCTTGGGAGAAGTTTCTGAGTCAAAGAAACAGGCTAAAAACTGCTCATGGTGCTGTGAACAAAATTAGCTGTTTCCTGTTAGTGAGTTCTTTTTGCATTCAGAGACACAGGACTTTGCACAATCTTTGTAAATAAACAAAACTCCATGAAAGAAAATATCAGAATAGATCAATTTCTGCTTTCAACTGGAACATCCACAGGACCTTGAAACGTTGACTAGCCACTTGGGTCAAAAAAGTGGTAAGAGTGGTGTGAGAAGCAGAATTCAAGGACAGAACTTGTGAACTGTTAATTCTATTGAGTCAGGATGGAGCAGTTGATGATAATTCTTAAAGATATCAATGATGGTCAAAGGGGATTGAAACAACACTTAAAACAGGACCTGGAGGGTTCACAAAAGGCGCTAATGAGGCATCTGAAAAATTCCATCAAAGGGCTGATGGATCAAGAACCATAAAGTGTTCAGACTTGTTGGGAAGCTCAGCTGCAAAGCTCCCAGGCTATAATAGCAAGCAGATCAAGGAGGTGATGAGCAACCTAACTGCATAGATCAGAGGCATTTTCTTCCATGACAGCTATTCTTACAGGGTTTATGGTGATCAGCTTCCATCTTTCTCACTCACAGCTGCTGCCCCTTCTGGTACACTGTTGTAAGAAAAAAATTAAAGTTCTGTGACAGTCCACAGCCTCTTGGAGCCTCCAAGACTACTTGCTCAAATTTCAGAAGTTCAGTCTTCAAGGCCAATTTTTGGACAGTTGCCTAATATGTACAGTGAAAAGGGGGATTTTAATTTGGTTCATGACCGTATTGAATGACTGGAGCAAATTATATATTTGGTTTGCAAAACTAAGAAAACTGGCAAAAATGAAAGGAAATAGTTCAGTTAAATGCTGATACTTTGATAAAATTAGGCACAAAGGATTATTAGAAATTTACGGTAGGCCAAGACACACTTTTTCAAGTGTCTAGTGACAGTCTTTCTCCAGTCTGGGAAACAGGGGGACACCAATGTGAAAGTGTGAAGTCTTGGAGGTACAAGGAACACACCTTCAATTTTAATTTTGACCTGGGGAGTTAAACAACAATAACAGGAGTTTGGCTATCAAGTGTGTAATGGGATCTGTGAGGTCTATACGGATAATTAACACCAGCTGAAACACATGAATTATTAGACCAGGCACATTGAAAAATTTGGGAACGTGACTCTAAAAATGATTTTCATCATTGGTCCCAAATGGAGAAAGTAACTGGGGCAAGAACACCTGTCTAAAAATTGGGCTTGAAGACCGAACCTCTGAAATTTGAGCAAGAAGTCTTGGTGGTTGAAATTGTGGAACTGCTAATTGAGCTGAATTTCATTTTGGCTAACAGCACAATCAATGCCAGGAAAGATGTCTTACAAATTCAGTCTGGATGTTCCCTTTAAAAATATGGCCCATGTGAGAACAAATCGTTTGTTGGCAGTTAGTTTGCCATGAACAAATTGTGCTTGCCCCAAAGGCAGAAATCATCATAACAATTACATGCTGTGGTAGCTTCCAGTGAGGGAAAGGTGGGGAATGGTTGAAACTGGTTTTGAGACCCAGAGTCTTGGGGAACCTTAACTTCTATAGTTCTTGTGGCTCTGAAACGAAATCCAACAGGGATCAGGAATAGTTGACAAAAAAACAAATAACCGACAAAAAAAGAGTTTGCAGTTGCAAAATGCTAGCAAGTAGGTCTGCTTCATATTGCTTTAGAACAAACTACACGAAGGGAGGATGAGCCCCCTAGAGTTTGTACGGCACTATTTGTGTGCAGAGCTCTACACTTACCCTCAAACAATTCTTCAGTTATGTCTGCATTCAAATAAAAAAATCTGGGTGCACAGGGTCCGATCTGTGGGGCTAAAAATTGCAGTGTAGATGGCCAGGCTTACACTGGAGCTCTGGGTCTGAAACCCATCCCTGTTATGATTGTCTACACTGAGGTTTTTAGCTCTGCAGCCTGAGACTCATGAGTCTGAATCAGCTGTCCCTGGCCAATTGTAGCCTTGCTGCAGGTCTTTTATTGAGATTTTCTGGTTGGGAATTAACTGTTCTCCCAATCCAACAGACACAGGTTCTACTGCACAGGTCCAGCACAAGATTGATAACGGGGGAAACAGACCTATTAAATAACCACCTCATTGGTTACTAATAGCAAAAAGGGAAAATGGCTACAGGCCATCTGGGGAAGGCAAGATGGAGTCTTCAATCAGTCCTTGCGCTTCATCTGTTGCTCTGGTTAAGAAGGTTGACAGTACCAGATTCTGTGGGAAATATAGAAAATTAAGTTACTTTAATGCATTATTAGGTATTGCCAGGAATAGATGAAACCCCAGATGTTGCGGCAGATTCAATCTTGTTTTCCACACTGGATCTTAAAATGGTATTGTCAGGTGTAAGTGGATCCAACACACAAGGGAAGTAGGTTCTCACAGCAGCACAAGGCTTAAAATGATGTCTTTCAGCTTCTGCAATGCACCACCCACATGTGAGAGGTATGGAGTTTGCAAGGTATGCCTCCTCCGCCTGTCTGTTAGCATTAGGTGTTATCCTAGTGCATGCTAAAATATTTGAGCCAGGCCCTAAACTACTTCCAAATGGTCATTTGGTCTGTGATAACCTGAAGGCAGCCAGTTTAAAACTGAACTCAGAAGAAATATGAGTTGTTTGAAAAGGAGGTAAACTATGAGGGACATGCAGTTAGTGAGGAAGATATTTCCACTGACAAAAAAGGATAACTGAGGCTGCTCAGAGCTGGCTAAATCCCCAGACCACCTCAGATCTTCAGCGTTTTAGACGTTTCTGCTGGATTTGTTAGAGGGATTGATAGTACTGCAAAATCGTTGCATAGGTTGGGTAAGAAAATGAAACCATTTCAGTGGTCAGCAGAATGAAATGTAGAATTTTAAAAGTTTAAAAAGATTAATGTGCCGGCTCCTGTGCCTATCCATTTTTCAAAGCTCCTTTCATACTGATTACAAGCAGTAGTGCTTACACTTTAATGGAAGTGGACTTGAGAGGGCAATAGATTATTATAGAAATAATCTAAGTGCGGCGTGGTGCCTGGACTCAGACCCTGGACTCCATATGGCACTGCCGCTTTGAAACACTACCTTCAGCCCAGGACCAGCTGGGGACTCCCCAGCTGGTCCCGGCTGCATGTGGTGTTTCAGAGCAACAGCACCACATGGAGCCCAGGGTCTGTCATGTTGAAATGCCACGTGCAGCCTGGAGCCAGCTGGGGAGTAGCTAGCCTCGGGCTGCAGGTGGCGTTTCAAAACGGCAGCGCTGCATGGAGCCTGGGGTCAGCTGGGGACTCCCCAGCCTAAAATGCTGTAGGGAGCATGGGGCCAGTGGGGGACTGTTTGAGTCCCCCACTGACTCTGTGCTTCCCACAGCACTTTCACCTTTTGTACTCCCTGCAGCACCTTTCACCCCAAGGCTGTTGCTACACTTCAAAGGCAGAGGCGCCCTTATTGACTAATCAAATAGTCAATGCAAATTGCATTGACTGTTTGATTAGCCAATTAATCTAAATTTAATATCCCTAATCTTGGTATTCTTATTATCACCATATTTGGGAATTACGTAGAAGAAAATGGGAAAAGAATGTATCTTTTTCTAAATATTTTTTCCCAAACAACACTTATGATAAAGTTGATTTTGCATACTGTGTGTTCACAGCCAAAGTTTTACATCTTTGAAATGCTGCACAGAGCTACTAAAACTATGCCATACATGCCTGCTCCTAGATTCAATGCAAAGTTAATTTTCATTATTTAAATTTATTTTAGTTTTTAAAATCCAGCAGAATAAATATAAAAGGAGGAATTTATGCATGTGTTAAATGTGGAGCACGGGGGCTCAAAAGCTCCCTGAGGAGAACATATCACTTTCTGTTGTTTGCATCTGAATCTCAAGACCTCTACCATATTGTAAAATGCACTAAAATTACTTCTAGAATGTGACTCAACTCTTGATGCACTGAACCTGCAATATAGTTGGTGCCTGCAACCCCCACCTAAACTCCTTTCAGCCCATTTTGTCTCCTATATAAATTGGAAAGTTGAATAACAAATGTCAATGTAAAAAAAATTACAAAAGGAAGAAGAATATCAGTTAGCAATTGGCCCACATAAAATGCAAAGTTTCAAAAGTGATATTTTTTGTTCATTTCTTCCCTTTTTCCTATATTCTTTTCTTCAAATTTCCCATCAACTTACATTTAAAAATATTATAGTATATAAATATTTAGCAGTAACAAAATGTGGTGCCATATTTTTCTGCCTGGGAACTTATGAAATAAAGCTTGATGGGCAGCTTTAATATTTGTTTTATATTGAACATTTATCCAGAATGAAAACCAAAGGCTGATTATAGTGCTATAAAACTGAGTGTTCCCCTACATGGGGAAGGATATAGAGAAATCCTTTGGGATCCACATTTCTTCTTTTAATCATGTGTGATGTGATTTTTCTGTACCCCCCACAATTGTGATGAGCGCACTCACAGTTCTCTCAAGTGGGAGGAAGCATATACTGTTAAGGAACTGTGTTTTGAATAAAACCCACTGTGTTTAAACTGTGTGTTGAATCAAAGTCTCGGCTCCTTTGGATAAATTAAGCAAATACATCTGAGCATAGTTAGGCTTGGAGCTTTAAAAATGGACTGGGTGACCTTCACATTTCTCAGGGAAAGGGAATTTATTTTCTAGTCGGCAGAACAGAGTGCTAGAAGCAGAAAAGATGCTTTATTTATATCGTTTTGTATTCATAGATGAATTTATTATGGAGTTTCAGTATTTAAGATACATGAGAGAAATGTGGTCATACCGAGAATTTTTTTGGGGAGGAGGGGGGAGGTGATCTTTTGGTTGAACCAGAGTCCCATAAAATAAATCTGGCCACCTCAGAAAGGGTGTGGTGTTGAATTTTGTTTGACCTGGGCCTCCATCAAAGTTTCATTCCCAGCTGCACAATTGCTGACTTTACCACTCATCACCTTCAAAGGAAACCTTTCCTTTTGGCTGCAGAATGCTATATGTGGTCCCTTTTCCAAGCTCTTCAATGCCTCTCCTCAGATGACTGGCTAGATGCCAAGTGTAGCAACTCCCTTCCTTCTTCTTCAGTCTGAGTGGTCTCCTTGGTGCTTCCTGCCCCTATTGGATGAGGGAGGACAGGACTGAGTCCAGGATTCTGACTGAAATTTCTCCATTGGGAAAGGCTATGGTGCTGGCACCTATTTTGTTGTTTTGGAATGACACTGCAGGCCAAGTCTTCAAAGAGGCCTCAACGTGGTCTCTGTCATAGAGTACCCAAAATTGCATATTTGGTCATAACCAAGAACTTGAACGCTGTGCAGTCTATTTATGAATCTATTTATAACTTCGGAAGGGGATTTTTGTTTTGAAACCCCAAACTAGTATGACTTTAGAGTGGCGTAGAATTCTGTCAGTATATTATGCTTACAATTTTCTGTACCTTTTAATCATTGTAAATTTTCCCCTATTTTGTGTGTATGTGTCTTCCACTTTTAAATACACTTTAAAAGCAAGTTTAAAAAAAAATCAAGAATTAGAGAAACCTTGCATGTCAAGGATGTTTTTTCCAGCTCTCAGTGCTTCTGGAGATGCATAGAACTAGATCAGATTAGACTTCTTTTTGCTAATGAAGTCAGCCTTCTATTCTAGCACTGGCTAATTTGTGTTTCACTTTCATTACCCTTTTAGGAATCTGATTCTATTAGAGATGTTGAAGAAACCACTCTAGGCCACATTTCTAACAGAGTGTGGCTGCGGCACCCAACAGCTCTTGTTTAGGCACTTAAATGAAGTGGACAGGTCTTTAAAAGTGTTCAGCTTTTATTAGCTGCCACTGAGAATAGCAGAACTTCTGGGGACTGAACACTGTAGAAAAGATGGCCAATTCACATGTATAAAATGGGAGCTGAGCTAGTCTCAAAATCTGGTTCAATTGGCTTTGGGTAATTTAGTTGAAAATTAATTTCTGAAATATTCAGTAACTTTTCCTTCCTTTTTAAGCTGACACATATTTTTGGGCTATGTTGTTCACAAGGAACAGGCATTGGATGCCAAATTTGTCACCTTCCCACTTGCTTGTACTGTACATGATATCCTCAGCACAAAGCAAAAAAGTCCTTGTGAGAAATTCCTGATTCCTTTAAATTTTTGGAAGGTCTGTAGTACATACAAATATATTTTAAGCAGCTGGTTATAGGAAGTGCAGTTTTAAATATTTCATGTTTACTTTGGCAGATAACCATGGTGTTTGAGCTTCAGCATTGACTTGACTTTGGCATTCATTTCAGATCAGCTGATATGAAATTCTCCCAAAAATAAATATTTATATTTAAAAAAAATAAATAGCTACATGTATTCCATATCCTGCTAACTGCAGTGCTAAAATATCATATGCTGCTGAGTGTCATGCTGCATTTTTTGGGAGCTCTCTTTACGTACATTTCTCTCATATTTTCCCAGGTATCAAGGTCAAGCTGAGTGGTCTATAAGTCCATTCTCCTTTTTTCCCCTTTTCAAAGGTGGCCATTATATGTTAGTCCTTTTCTAGGCTACTGGAATCTCTGCTGTCATCCGTGAGCTTGCAAACATTATTGCCAGTGACTCTGAGATGTCTTCAGCTAATTCCTTAAATACGCTCGGGTCAATAGCATCAGGTTCAAGGCAAGATCTCGGACATGTTCTTACTCTTCCTTATGTGCTCTCCTGCCCCTTTAATTGTCTGTGATAAGTGTTTGTTGTCTGGTCATATTTTGTGTGTGTGTGAAGACTGCAGCAGAGTAGTTGAGCAGCTTTGTCTTCCTACCATTTCCATTACCAGCTCATCTTATTTGTTGAGCAATATACCCATGGTATCCCTGATATTTCTTTTCTGTATGACATATGTGTAGAACTCCTTGTTGTCTCTTACATTTCTTGCCAGTTCGAATTCATTCCTTGACTTGGCTGTCTTGATTTTGTCCCTACATGTTTGTGCTGTTCCCATGTGTACTTCCTTGGTGACATACCCCTTATTACACTTCCTGTATATATCCCTTTTAATTTGTAGATCATTAAAAATTTCCTGGTGTGGCCACCCTGAAATTCTATGGCTCTTCTTATCCTTTCTCTGCACCAAAAATAGCATGACACTGAGCTGTTGTATTTCATCTTTTAGGAACTGTCAGCCCCCTTCAACTTCGTTTCTTTCTAATTGGTCCTCTTTGGGTCCTTACTAACTATTTCTGAGTTGGTTGAAATCTGCTTTTTTTGAAATCCAGTGTTCTTGTTTTGCTATTCTTATATTCATCTTTCCTTTGGCTTTTGAATTCTATGAGATCATGATCATTCCTCCCAAGTTCAAGGGCAGAGTTTCGGGAAGGCAGAGAGGCAGCAGTCATGCACACTGGAACGCAGCTTGCTTTTCTTCCCATTCCCCAGACTATCAGGGAGCAAGGGGAAAGTACTTGCATTCTGTGATTTACTCCTCTGCCCCTCCCTTCACCAGCCAGGAGTGAGAGGCGTGCATGGGATGCAAGTACTTTACCCTTGCTCCCTGATAGTCCAGGGAACAGAAAAGAAAAGCAAGCTGCATCCACATGGCTGCTGCTCCCTCTTCCCTCCCAAAACTCTGCCCTTGCACAAGTTCCTGGCCATCTTCATTCTTGCTGCTGAAAACCAGATCCAAAATGGATGTCCCCCTTGTTTGTTTCCTGGAATGAATCAGAGAGTTGTCACCTACACATTCTGAGAACTTTCAGGAAATAGTATGCTTTGCTTGGTCAGTGTTTCAACAGATATCAGGGAAATTAAGATCCCACATTAGTTAACACTCGAAGAATGCCTCATCCACTTCCTTTTCTTGGTTTGTTAGTAATGATGTTTTACTGGGGTTCCATTATAGATTATCTTTTCCCCTTTTCCTTTGCCCCAATATCAGCATATCTGCTTCTCACAGCCTTTTGGATCTTGGAGTGAGTGTCTATATTCTTGATGTACAGTGCAGCTTTTACTTTTTTCCTATAATTATCTTTCCACAACAAGCTATACTGCTCAGTGCTAGTACGTCAATTTTGGGTTTTGACTCACCAAATGTTTCTGTAATGGTAATCAATTAATAATTTTCTGAATATAATATGACTTTCAGTTCAGCCTGCTTGTTCTTCAAACTCCTTGCATTGGAGTTTGCATTACCTACAGGCATCAAAAATATTATTGCAGACTGTACTGTTTTTCTTCTTGCTTTTTTAATGCAGTTTGATTTCTAGTCTCTTATCCATAATTTGGCCCCTTCTCCCGGTCTTCATTACTTGAGCCTAGATGAACATTGGCTGGATTTTTGTCACCATTCCCTATCAGACCTAGTTTAAAGTTCTCCTTAGCCAGATGATGCCCAAAGATGCTCTTCCCAGTAGTTGGTAGATTGAGCCCATCCGAGCACAGTAATCCTAATTTCTGGAAAATCAGCTCATTGTTGAAGAACTCAAAGCCTTCTTGCTGACACTATCTTTTTAACCATACATTTACTTCTACTTTTCAGTGGTCCCTGTATGGGCCTATTCCTTCAACATAGAGACTGGTTGAGACTATCACTTGCATCTCAAACTCTTTTATCCTTCTCAGAGCCATGAATTCTGCAATGATCTGCTCAAGGTTATTCTTGTTCCAGGTGGGTTAAATTCAAGTGTGAATTTGATATACTTCCTTCTTTCTCAGACTACCCCAAATAGGTACGAATATGTAATTATTCAGTGCTACTGTAATTAAAACAAAAGTACTTTTGTAAAGGTCATGAATTATCATATTTGCCTAAGGTTTGGAGAAATGAATGCATGAATTACAAGTAGCCCAGAAAGGATCAATTCATATTAACTTAGTTATCTTTTCTTCTGGAAAACATGGTGTAACAATTAAAAGACAAACATTAGCCCTCCAATTTCGAAAGTGAAAACAAAATGCCTTTCCTTGAGGTGAAAATTCCATGCATATAGTTCTCTTGAGACTTTTGTGTGTCTTTTGCTTTACAAGGCAAAGAACTGTAATCCATGGGAGGAGAATTTTCAGACAGGCTGTATACATAGCTATGTACTGTGAAATAATCACAATATTTATTGAATGGTTATTTGTGAAGGAACACGTTTATCAGCAATTTACTAGTAACCGCAAGGTGAAATTTGTTCCTCATTGGCAGGGCATTATCAATTTAATGAACATTTTTAAAAGGAGAAAAACACCCACTCCCAAATATATAAGAATGCTACCATTTTATGAAAATAGAATTTACAATCCAATAAATCCTTCCCAAAGGAATTTTAATAGAACTTGTTTAACTCTGACTTAACGCTGGTGGAGAGGGGGAGATTTTTATAATGCATGAAGAGCTACTAAAGTCTCTTTCTGTAAACTTGTGAAAGATCATATTGTACATTGGCCCCTGCAAGCTTTCTGCAATTTCTTTGGTTTCACAGATACGTTTTCCTGTTTTGCCAATCTCACTGTTTCTCCTATGATGCTGTGCAAGAGAGGCCACCCTCACCTACTCAACACTGGAGAAGCTATCTGTACCCGTAACTTCATGCACAAAATAGGCTCATTGATGTTAATTGTAGTACTCACTGTGGATACAGTTAAGGACACACAGAAGACTTTCCAGGACTCAGACTAAACTCCGGCCACTACTCTTCAATTATACAATTTCTTCGTCTGATATTTCACGTCTAGTACTCTTAGTTATTGCTTGTATCACTATGCTAGAAAACCCAACAAATAAAAAAATCTTTCCAATTGAACTATGAATCACTTTGGTCAGTGATGCCCATCTACATCCAAAGCTGTTCTTATGAACATTTGGATAATGTATGCTGAGGATCATTCACTGCTGTTATGGAACCAATCTCTATTATGATCCTAAATTTAAATATGTTTCTACAGTCTAAGAATAGATAGTAAAAAATTAAGTGTGGAAATGTAAAAACGTAATCCCCTATGTCAACTTTAACCTAGTCACTTTAAACATACCTATAGGAAAGGTTCTCCTGAAGTTAACTTTAACACTAAATTACGCTCTTAAATTGGGGTAGGCAACTTTCAGTGACTCCACTGATTGGTAGACTCTCACCTCTGAGGGTAGAATTACTGCACACAGCTTTCCTGAATATTCATAATTTTCTCACATCACAGGTATGTCTGATTTTCACAGAAGTTCTGCTTTTACATATTAGCGTTAGAAACTACCACAGTTAACCTGCTGGTCCCTTAGGTTGGGTCTCTAAATGAAGAAAAATGTATATGCCTGACATTTAAAATTGTACCCATTGTAAGTCAGAGATAGGCTTTAATGAGAAATGGTTTCTGACCCCTTGCCATCAACTACTGTCCATGGATTTATTTTCCTTTCTCATTTTGAGGCTGTTGTGACCATGAGAAAACCCCCTAGTATTAGGAAATGAGGTTGCAGGGATTACTATCTCCAGAATTCCCTATAAGCAGGGGCCTATGAATGCAGATCAGACCTCTGATGATGTATTTAGTTCAGTTCCTTATTAGGGTAACAGTTGCTCAAATGTAATGTCCAGTGCCTCAACAAACCAGCCTTTCCTCTCGGCTGTGTCTTCAGTCTCCATTGCTAGTGCCTCTGGAGTCTTCTACAGCCCTGATAAGAAGCTCTAACCCCTCAGACCAAGTCTTCCTGAGGTGTCTATCCTGCAGACTCTGTCTCACGCCCCTTCATGACAGTCCCAGTGGTTCTTCCTCTCACACTAAGCTCACTCCCATTTATGAGTCTCATGTATTCACTAAGTCATCCCTAATGCCTGTTTGTACTTTCTTTTTGGCTGAGAATTAAGGCACAGGACAATAGATGTAGCTAATCTGTTTTAGCCCATTCTACACTGGGAGGAGTCTCACTTAGGACAGTCCTTTAATTTTTATACTGAATCCTTGGCCTGTCATTGACAGTTTTTGCTGGTAGTGATTTTAAGTATCTTGCTCTAAGTCCATGATTAATGCAGGATAAATATTAAAGCATTTTTATTTTCTTTAATGTCATCTTATACATGTAAACACCAAGCCAGAAAAATTAGAAACATTAGTGTCATGCACTTGTCATCCTTCGGTTCCTTAAAATACTTTTATGGTGTCAGATTCAGTGTTACATTTCCTTGGTTAATTCTGTAGCAATCATTAAAAGAGGCGCATATTTTCCTAAACCTAAGGTTTCCATATGGAGATTTTTGTCCATAAAGACTCTGAAAATCCTTCTTGCAATTTATACTGGTCTTTTCTGAAGAGTGATCAATGGATCACCAGCTGACTTCAGATCCTTCCTTTATGTTGCTCAGAAGGAAATGTGTTGAGAACTAAGGAATATTGGATTGCAGTGACTGAGTGGTGGGAAGAAGAGTCATCCATGATGCAATGTCAATCTTATATTCCACAGTACAGATTGAAAATATTGGAGAACCCCCATTCCCTCTCAAAATATTTAATATGTATTTTCTTTCATTCTATTAAATACATTTTAAAATTCATACACCAAACACAGCAAAAGCAATTTCTGAATTTTTGTATGTTTATTCATGAATCCAATATTAGAGCTGATAAACAGGCATTGGTCCATTTTCTTAAAATAGGTAAAAATGCAGCGTATGCTTGTGTAATGCTCACATTCCCATCACAACTAAACCATGTTTCCAAAAAGTCTGCAGAGAAAGTAGAGCTATGCTACTTGATCCCTATAACCACAGGTATTGAACAAATGCTTTCCATGGGATGCTAACCTCAAAATAGACTTTTTTATGCCTTTTTTCCCTCAGTAACTGTCCATCCGGGAAGCTGAACAACACATTGCTGTTTTAGTTACATGACCTGAAGATCATTGAGAAAGTTAGTGATAGTGATGTTTTCCATGTCTACTAGGCCCTGGTTGTAGAGTATGGTCATCTGCTAAACCGGGCTTTATTCCTGCAGTATCCCTGCATTACTTTTGTTAAAAGACTGCCCAATTGACAATATAAACACCTTCTTCACCAGCCACAAAGTGTCTGGAGCCTTCTTTATCTGAGGATAATAGTTGTTTGGGAAGTGGAGGCTAAGATGTGAGTATTCTTTGAGATTCTTCACTCCACAGGGAATAGATCTCACTGTTGAGAAATATACAAAGACACTTGTGATGTGAGGAAAAGTCCATCTCAATTTCCTCTCATTTTGTTCAGTTCTTTCTTGAACAGGAAAATGGAGTGCAATGACCTGCTTTAATGATGCTTTTTTAGCACTGCATTTCTCTGTGGCAATCATAAAGGGTTTTGAGATCTGAAGTATGTGTTTCAATAGGTCCATTCTGTGGAATTGAGAAGAATGCCTTCCTAGATGAGGATGTACATTCAGTTACTGTTGTTTTCTGAGCAAGATTACATTGTCATGTTCTTTCTGGTTTGCTTAGCTTAAATGAGCTGTTAAAGTATATTTTCACTTAGTTGAAGCAATGTTTCATTGTAGAAAAAATGATTGAGTGTGAGACATGTACGAGAGAGAGAGAGAG
Source organism: Rafetus swinhoei (assembly GCA_019425775.1). Lineage (NCBI taxonomy): Eukaryota > Metazoa > Chordata > Testudines > Trionychidae > Rafetus > Rafetus swinhoei. Next base: position 159,865,742 of record CM033424.1, read on the forward strand.
AGAGAGAGAGAAGTGACTAGGCAGAAAACCCAGAACCTATAGGGTCTTGTGAGATAACATGATCTTGGTAACTAAATGACCTTTCACTATCAGTGGTAAATAGGTCAATGGAGGGATGATAGGAGTTACTACAGAGAACTTTCTGGGTGTCTCGCTGGTGAGTCTTGCCCACATGCTCAGGGTTTAGCTGATATTTGGGGTCAGGAAGGAATTTTCCTCCAGGGTAGATTGGCAGAGGCCCTGGAGGTTTTTCGCCTTCCTCTGTAGCATGGGGTACAGATCACAGCTGGAGGATTCTCTGCATCTTGGGGTCTTCAAAATATTTGAGGGTTTCAATATCTGAGATATAGGTAAGAGGATTATTCTAGCAGGGGGTGGGTGAGATTCTGTGGCCTGCATTGTGCAGGGGCTCAGACTAGATGATCATAATGGTTCCTTCTGACCTTAAAGTCTATGAGTCTATGAGAATATCAGCAATCACCTATCTAGACTTGAGTCTAGATCCCTGCACCTTTCCTATCTCCAACCTACTAAATGGGTATAGGGATGGAAGGAGCAGAGGCAGATTACAGGTCAAAATGTGCTCTTGTTCCATACCCCATAACAAGAATACCAACTTGAGTCCAATGTGCTCACAGTTGTGTGTTTAAAGACTTTGAATATGGATGTTAGGGGGATTAAGGGCAACAACTTCTGGCACCCCCCACACAAAGTTGTCAATATAAACAACATGTAGCCATAGAGTGGAACAGATGGGTTTTGTTGGGTGTTTAAGGGGGTATGTGGAGGCAAGGACAAAGATCTGTTTCATGCCAGGACTAAGTAGGTAGCAGAGATTCAAAGACTGGCTTCTCACATACCCTGGCACCTCAGACCATGCTATGCCCCAGAAGCAGCCAGTAACAGGTGTGAGTCCTAAGCAGAGGTGCATAAGCAGCTCTGTGTGCTGCTCTCATACGCAGGTACAATCCTCCCCAGCTCTCACTGGCCAAGAACCAGCCAATGAGAGTGTGGAGCCAGTGCTCAGGATGAGGGTAGTGTGGAAACCCGTGTCCCTCCACCTAAGAGTTGGACCTCCTGCTGGCCACTTCTGGAGTGCAGTGCAGTCGTGGTGCCAGGACCTGCCTTAGCAACCCCCCACTAGTCACCTGGTCATCCTGCAGCAAAGCGACCCAGTGCCTGGCATTCCACGACCCAGACTTGGGTCCCGACCCACACTTTGAAAACCACTTATCTAGATGGTGGTTGGTCCTGGACTTGTTGAACTCTCAAAGTCTCTTCTGGTTTTAATATGCTATGATTCTATGATTTATATTTCCGTACCATTCTACTCACTCAGCTCTGGGGCTTCTTTGTGTTAGTCACTGTACAAACAATAGTGAATGACACAATCAGATAAATTATAGACACATAGCAGGTATGTCTAAAGGACTTGCTTGCACTGTATTATAAGAATAGATCTTCTCCAGAAGATTCGGAGTTTTAGGATCCAGTTCTGCTTCCAGTGTAATGACACTTCTGTGGCGTAGGATCAAGTGCTTGGTTTGGTTAAAACAAGATTATCAGAAGCTTTGGTCTAGAGATCAAGATAGGAGTGTCAAGAGACCAGTCTTCCCTTAAAATTGACTATCCACTTGGATTACAGGTTCAGTTCTTATTTGACTGTAACATGTGTTCACTCAATATGAATTGCAGTCAATTCAGTTATTCTTTTCAAAAAGATCTTTACAGTGCTCTGAGAGTAAAAGCCATTCCTTCTATGTATAGTGGAAAAGTTACATATAGCTCAGTGGTTTGAGCATTGGCCTGCTAAACCTAGGGTTGTGAGTTAAATTCTTGAGGGAGCCATTTAGGGATCTGGAGCAAATCTGTCAGGGGTGGTACTTGGTCCTGCCATGAGGGCAGGGGACTGGACTTGATGACCTCTCAAGGTCCCTTCCAGGTCTATGAGATAGGCAGGGCTTGACAAGCGGCGGCGAGCCCTGTTCACCAGCCGTGCGGTTTGGCATGCTGCGCATGCTCAGACCGCGCTGATCGTGCTGCGGCACCGTGCCGGGCTAAAATCTACTCACCACGGGTGTGTAGATTGCCCTAATTGTCGAGCCCTGGAGATAGGTATATCTCCACGTATAAATCTATAACATGTTTATTTTTTAATTTCAGTATATTTGCCATGCTAAAATGTTCTTAATTTTTCCTGCAAGGATCAATTAAACTCAGATAAATTATACCATATATAAAAATTAATAATCACTGTCTCCTGCTGTTTAAATGAACCAGTCTTCCACTAGGTTTGGACAATACAAATAAGATAATTACTGTCTTAACCCCTTCCCCCCGCACACACGATGCATGTAAACGTCTCATGTAGGAAGTTTTATCGGGTTTCTGCAAATATCCAATTATAATTAATTTTTCCTGTAAAATTCTTTGAGATTAGGAACTAGAAAGTTCATATCACTGGAAAGACACAAATTTTAATGGCTGCAGAAAAGGTGGTGATTTTATTTGTAAAGTGCTAATACATCAACTGTCTCATACCTGAGTATTCGTAATCCTACATGAAAACTTAAAAAGAAACACACACATGTAAATTACCAATCATGCAATGAGGAGAGGGAAAAAGTCCAAATGCTGGAAATAACCTAAACTTTTGTTCAAAGTATTTCCTGCATTTTATATTCAATAAATAAAGAGACCTCTTTATATTTATGGAAGGTTTTGGACAGGCTGTCAGACTGGAATTTGGCCAGAATAGCAAGGCTACAAATGGAGATTTGAATCCAGATAAAATATGAAACCTGAAACTTGGGCTGGATTCTCCAAAATATTCATAACTCCCCAATATTCCTGTGACAAACTACCTATTTGTGTGCTTTGGTGGACACCAAGTGACACTTGGTGGTTTAGGCTGAACTCAAATTGTTTGTTGTTTAGTTATATTACTGTAGCACCTGGGACCCACAGTAATGGACCTCCTCTGCAGCATGTGGGTGCAGGCCTCTTGCCAGGTTTATCTAGGCATGTTTTATTCAGTCCTTTTTCACCCATTTCAGGAGTCTCAAGCACTGATGTGCCTTTGCCCCTCCTATTCTCTGCAGGTAGCATATTAGTCTACTCTCCTGTGGTCTGTGATATTGGGGCCTTATTTTGGTTGGGTTTCATATGCGGATGCTGGGTAGTGGTGGTCTGCAATGATATAAGAGATCTACTCTGACCTAGTGGTCCCTTCTGACCTTAATCTCTGAGACCCCATAGTACAGGTGCAGTACAAACATGGAACAAAAGGACAGTCCCTGCCCCAAAGACCTTATCATTTTGAATTTTAGGGTAATTCAAACTCAAGAGTGGGTCTGAACCTACAGGAAGTAAAACAAACAAACAAACAAAATTATCATCACCCCCTGTGACATGTTGTCATTTGAGCTATAAGCTGTTCCTGGTTTTGCAATTAATTTTCCAAGAGTGTGATGCACATGTATCAAGGATGAAAACTGATTCAGAAAAAGTGCAATGCAATATTACTTATTTTAGATCAGGGTGGCCAATGCTGCTCTGAGAGGGGAAGCATGTTTCTGTCTGAAAGAGATAGAGCTGGAATCGCAGCATCCTTTGCAGACTTAGGGCAGTGGCCGTGATTTTTGTTTTTGTTTTTGTTGTTTTTTTTCCCCTTGGCTCTTTGAGCTGTATCCACCACTATTTTGGCTCTTCCTCTGTAATGGCTTGGCCACCCCTGTTTTAGATCATTGAGAAGTATAAAGGGGTTCCAACCTTGCAGTGTTTAGATGAGTACAGCCAATGTATATAAACCGATGTAAATCCTGAACTTCCTTAAATGTTTCTTGGTGTTTTAAACAATGCTAGTTTCTTATTCATTTCTTGTTTCAGAAGACCTGTTCATAATGAAAATGGTAACAGTTTACATGCACTTTGCACTCTCAGTGCAGCAAGGGTATGTCTAGACTACATGGCTCCGTCGACAGAGCCATGTAAACTAGTTTACCTGGCATAGGCAAAGAAGCGGGGATTTAAATAATCTCCGCTTCATTAAAATAAACATGGCGCCGCCCTGTGCGACGATCAGCTGATCCGGCACGGCGGCAATCTAGCAGCGGATCTGTCGGCTGGGAAGCCTTTGCTGACTGAACCCTTATGCCTCTTGAAACGAGGTTTACAGGATCGGTCAGCAAAGGCTTCCCAGCCGACAGATCCGCTGCGCTGGATCAACTGATCGTCCGCACAGCGCGCCATGTTTATTTTAATGAAGCGAGGATTATTTAAATCCCCGCTTCTTGCCTATGCCGGTTAAACTAGTTTACATGGCTCCGTCGACGGAGCCATGTAGTCTAGACATACCCTTGCTGCACTGAGAGTGCAAAGTGCATGTAAACTGTTACCATTTTCATTATGAACAGGTCTTCTGTTATTTAAATCCTCACTTCTTTGCCTATGCCAGGTAAACTAGTTTACATGGCTCCGTCGATGGAGCCATATAGTCTAGACATACCCTAAATGTGTGAACAACTCCACAAGGTACAGCAGAACGGTGGTTGCTGGTCCTGTAGGTATATGTCTTTAAATTACCAAAATTAAAATATTTGTACACCTTAATAGAAATGTACGAAATCTTTGGATTGCATACTGCACAGATGTGGATTAAAGCAGGTAGAAGAACTGAATAAATGACCAACAAAGCCTCAAAACAATGCACTGAATCCTGATGAGCACTGAGAAAGTAAACCTGAAAGCTGGCTCTGGAGCAGTGCACGCTGCCAGCTGACTGAAATTGATTAGAATTCCACTCTCTGGAGCAGTGGGAGATGCTGTTTCAGCATAATACTGGTGTGTTTCACTTCTTTTTCTACTGGTTTGGAAGAAATTACAGCTCTACTCAGTTGCATTTTGCTGCCAGGAGGAATGCAAGAGAGAGCACGTGTGGTGGGGTGGAGGGTAACTATCTTCCAAGATTTAAAAATCAACCAAAAGGAAAGTTCAGTCTTTTGATGGATTCCTCAGTCTTATATATGGTTCCTGTTATTTATTGTCTTGTCTTCCCTATTTTTACATATCTGCATGCATTCTTTAGCTGCATTGATATAACGTCTAATTTTGCAAACACAAACTGCACAATGGCAGTAATTGGGTCCTTGGTTAGCCACATGAGGAAATGACAACAGTCTTAACTGTATCCATTGTACATGGAAACTGAAAACAAAAGCTGGGCACCAAACATTAGGCTTCTAATCCATATTTATATTCTACAAACAGTGTCCCAGTTCTCAAAAGTGCTAATAATTGAGAATCTCTCTTTGAAGTCAGTGGAGCTTTGGAATGCTTGTGAAAGTACGTCTATTTATTCAGGTACCTAAGGTCCTTAAATTCCATAAGGATTTAGGGAATTTTAGGCACCCATTTTTAAGTTTTGGCCATAGTAGTTAACAAAGATGTGCAACCTGGGAGGGGAAAAAATCAATTTAAGTACATTTACTTTCTTTGAAGCATTTAAAAGAAGGCAGCTATGATTTTTTATAAAAATTCTGTGGATATTTGGCAAAACTCATACAATATGTTGAATTATTAAAAAATTGCATGTGATTAAGACCAGTAGAAAAAGGACTCTCAAAGTTGAAAGCTATGATTTTTTATAAAAATTCTGTGGGTATTTGGCAAAACTCATACAATATGTTGAATTATTAAAAAATTGCGTGTGATTAAGACCAGTAGAAAAAGGACTCTCAAAGTTAATATACCTCTGTTGCTATGACCAGACTACTTTTTTTTTTTTTTTAATTCTTGGCTCATACTATGCCTGGTAATGAGATTTAAAGTGACAAAATAGCATGGATTGACAAGTGATCATATCTTTATGGTCATTTAACAACTTTAACTCATAATGCTAACTTTACTACATTGTGTTCACTAGTTTTCCAATGAGTCACTTTCGAATTTAATGCAATTTATTCCAGCCAACTTCTGTCTTGTTTTTCATTTGTTCTCTAGTTTAGTATTTCAATATAGAGTCCTACGATCTGTCTACACTGACTCAAAATACCCCAACAACCCTGCAGCAGACCCCAGGTTAATTTACACAGATTCCTGGTATGGGGCTCAGTCTAGCAATGTAGTGTGGACTCTGAGGGTATGTCTAGACTACATGTCTCTGCTGGCAGAGGCATGTAAATTAGACTACCCGACATAGTCAATGAAGAGGGATTTAAATATCCCCTGCTTCATTAAAATAAAAATGGCCGCCACGCTGTGCCGGATCAGCTGATTGTCGGCACAGCGCGGCAGTCAAGACGCAGATCGGTTGACAAGGGAAGCATTTGTTGACCAGTCCTGTAAACCTCGTTCCACGAGCCTCTGTCGGCAGAGGCATGTAGTCTAGACATACCCAGAAAGTGGGGAGAGTCTCCTTACCAAGACTCCAGCCTGAGTAGAAAGGAACCTACATTGCTCTTGTTAGACCCATAACTTGAGCCTGAGTCAGCTGACATGGGTTCTGAGACTCTCTGCAATGCGTTTTTGAATAATGTAGAGTTTAGGCCAAAAGTGACCACCAGGTCATCTAATCTGACTTTCTGTATATCATATGAAATCATCAGGACGAGTAAACAAAATTAGACTAAAATATGACTTGTCCTGTTATGTTGGCTATATTGTTACATAATGCTATGTATATAATTAGTATTTTTGTCAGCCTTCTTAATAAAATATGCAACTATTTGTAAAAAGGTATTTACAGCTTCTAAAGACACAAATATTTGAAGCATATTCAACAAAGGGTAACAGTATTGAAAGTACATGTTCAACTGTTGGTGGGGTTTTTTTTTCTTATACTGGTTAGTTACTCGACTTATTTAATTTTATTTCAAATACAATTACACCAACAGGATATTGGAAACAGATTTGACCTTCTGACCTCCTGGGCAAACATATGGTCTTAGCCATGAGTATCAGCATGTGTCTAAATGATATCATGTGGTTTGCAACACCCCTGGGAGGGTAAACATTACACTGCCATGTTGCAGCTAGGTAACACTATAGCCCGAATGTCTGAAATGCACATTCAAGTATTCCACAATATATTCAGCCTATTCATCAGTAAGATACAATGCCTCTGCTGTAAGCTGATAAGATGTTGAAAGAGCTGCAATTGGCCCATCAAAAGATGCCTGCAGCTTAAATTTGTAGTATTTCACTACTTGAGGCTGCAGATGGATTTTACAGAGCAGCTGCTCTTAAGTTATAGATTTGGATATATAACAAAAGGTACAGTATGGGAAGTTTCAAGCATCCAAGAGAAGTTATTGCTTTATTCCCTTAGATTGTACACTTGATCCATCATGTGGCATATGAAGCTAAACAAGAGAAAGAGTCTGCAATGTTCAAACTTATGATAGGTCACAAGAAATTAGTCTGAAGCAAAATTAGTGTTACTGGAGCAGATTCTAAATTCAGTTGCTTTGGCTTTTAAGGAATTACAGTAGTGTAAGTCAACGAGTTGAGAATTTCTTCCTCTATTTTAGCCTAATATCAGTTGTGAACCTGTTGCCTTTTTACCATACATGGGCTCCTGAGTGCATTCATTGCAAGTTTCACTTTCAATTGTTGTGTGTCCTTTCAATCTAAAGTTCATAAGTATGAACTCTTCCATGAAAGGGCCAGAGGTAGTTACCACTGCCTGCCTGATGACATTTTATAGTTGCCAATTATTGTTTTTATTATTCCCGACCTTTTAAAAGTATTTCTTTTTACATTTTCTTCATGTTCACTTCTCAGGCATTTTTCTCCACTTTTATTTCCTCTTAATGCAAGTCTACACAATGTAGGTCACATCCTTCCTTTGCTCCAGCCAACCCCAAAGTCTGCACTTTTAAAACTATCCTAGTGACTTTGCATGCAGACAGGAACCATTTCTTTTTTTATTGGCTCCTTGGGCCTGCCACAGCTGACCCCAACCAAGGAAAGCATTCTGTCCCTTGGAGTTTCTGTGGAGATCCTTTATATTAATGAGAGTCTTGTGGCTTTAGGGTTTCAGTGGCGAGACAAATTAACTTTTGAGTGACGTTAAATCTATCACAATAAAACATATAAACCATTATAGGACTAGGGGAAGGCAGCTTGACTTGATGTACTTGCTCTCTTTCTGCTTTACCTTCCTGCTTTTTTTTACCATACCCTTTAATGCCATTTCCTCCAGAAACAAATATAGGGCCAGACTGTGCCCTTACACAGCTGTACAAAAGAGTGGGATGAGGTTAGGACTCTCTCTTCTCTTCCCCAGCTTAGTTTCCATAAAGCCCTGCTATACCTGCAGCCATAGTGCTATGGGGATAACAGAAGTTGTGACTCAGATGCTTCTCATTAAAAGTAACTGGACGGAGAGTTGGCAAGGAATAGGCAAAGCAACAGCTCTCCACAAAATGCCAGTAGTGGATATGTCTAGACATGCTGGGGCACATTTGCTGCTACAACTTTTTAATAGGTGAGGTAAATTGCTCCCACCACCGAATGCAATGGGGGAGGCCTTGTAGGCAATGAATGTCTTCAAGTCACAGTGCCTCCAGTTGCTTGCTTTGGGGCAATGCTCCTCTGCACTATCCCTTACTAATGCTATCTGCTGAAAACTCAAACTAGGACTTCAGTTGAATTGCCTTGAATCAGAGGCCTATATCAGTGAAAAAATCCTCTCTTGTATGTTACTCCTTTTGCAATTTTACAACCTTTTATGAAGCCACCTTGTAGCCTCCTCTCTTCCAATGAGAAGAAGCCCAAACGTGTCCTCATTTTTATGTTTCCCTGCAACTGCATATGGAGGGATCCTTTGTATACAGGTATTCCTGTGCCTAATGGAAAGTAGGGTTCCGCTACCTCGACAGCACAAACTCTGAAACTCCAGAAGAAGAGTTTTGGGTCAAAGGTCCATGCATGGGGTGGAACCTGGAGGTATTCACGTTGTCCCACCCATCAACCTCATGAAGAGTTTTCTCAGATGTTAATGCAGCCAGAAGTTCCGTATTGCAAATGCTCCGAGTAGCAGAACTCCATTCTGTGATCCTTTATCTTAAATAAGCCTTAAATAGATTGACATACAAATGTGGCACCAGCATGTTCATTGGAGTTACTGTGTGATATGCCATGATTGCCTGTCGTGGAAGATTTTAGAATAAAATAATGCTACTGGATTTGTAGGTTTATCATCATCAGGCCTCTTCACTGGATGTAATGTAGCAGTGGTGATTGCACAGAATGGTACAGGTTGTACCTCCCTTACCTGGGATTCTCTGGACCACAGAGTCCAGGTATAAGGAGACTAGGCCGGAGTGTGTGCGGGGGGGAGGTGTGACTCAGCCAGGAACTCCGTGATGAGGAAGGAGGGTGCAGTGGGGAGATCTGGCCCAGCAGCCACAGAGCCCCAACAGCTGCAGAGCCCTGGCAACCTTGGACCTCCAGCCTTTGGAGCAGCAGGGCTTGGCTGGAGTCCTAGCCAGTGGGCAGCACAGGCCATGTTGGGAGAGATCTCCGCTTATTCGGCAAATCCCCTTGTTCAGGACCAGTCAAGTCCTGAGGATGCTGGATGAGGTCCAACCTATATAGGCTCGGCCCCAATACTACTGGAATCAAAAGATGGTCTGCCAAGGTTCCAACTATGTACAGTTTTTTCCTGGAGTGATGGACACAGCTGCTGGTTAAAGTTAAACACTAACTTATCCATGTACATGGAGTTTACTCTCATTGTCTACTGCCTGTTTATTTGGCTGCTGATATGGAGTATTGAAAAAAAATTGGTAATAGTTGAGTAATGTAATAGACCTAATATTACCTTCTGTGATGGTTACAATTTTGAGTCTTGATTCCCTGTGCAAGAAGGCAAATTACAGAAAAAAATGAATTATGGACAAGTGCTTTGAAGTAATAGAAAATAGAGATGGGCTCAACCTGTAAAGTCCAAACTTTACTCCCCAGTATTTGGAGATGATTTTATCAGGTAGTTTTGATTCAGATCACTATAATAGGTAGAAATAGTAGGCAGTTGAAATCCAAAGTTGAAATCCAGGAAAAAAAACTTCTCATCGATATGGCTGTGTTTGGACTATCTCGTTGAAAACAAAGGAAAGGAAGAGCCAGATTCTGCTTTCAGTTGTGCTGGTGTAACTTGTGAGGAACTTCATTTAAGCCAGTGGAATTACTGATATTAAAGATGTTGTATGAGATCTGGCTCTTAGAATTAGTTTAATCTCAAGCAAAAAATAGCGTGTGTCAATAAATAGGAATATACTTGGCATTCTCTTGTGGTGCTGAAGATGTAACTGTTACTGCAAAGTAATAACATAACCCTAAATATGGTAGCATGAATATTTCCAAATTCAGTAAAGGAATAGGGAAGTGTACTAAGCTGACATTCTAAAGCTTAACATACGGGGGCATGAGAGCCTAAGGAAAAGCCATACTCTCCACATAGAAAAGCAAGACCTGTCAGAAGTAAAATATAGTAACAGAAGCTGCTCCTGATATAAAAAGTCAGCAGCAGTAGCTCTTAGTGACTTTCGACCTTGTAGTTCAGCCTCCTTATAACAAAAAGTAATGCAGCATGAGGTCATTTGTAAAACCAAAATATTTTCAGGTAGCTCCCCTTTTGAATAGATAGGGAGGGCAAAATGAAATCTTTTTATTGATATGTTATAATGGATCTATTAGGCAAAAACATCCTGAAGAGATTTAGAATTTAATACAGTCTTACATGCCAAGTGATTTAATTGTGCTCTTTTAGGGAACAAGCCAAAACAAAACAAAATAAAAACCAAAAAACAAAACTCCACAATCCTCTGTTTTGTACAAGTGCATGTTAACTATCCTTTTCTTTCACATTTTTCTACTTAAAGATTTAACAGCTGTGGTTCTTGATTCTTGAAGGACTTGATCGAATGCTGTTTCCGTTGTGTAGGGATTTGGTTGGTTTTCTCAGAATAAGGTCCCTAATCTCACTCCCACTTGGCTGGTTAATAATGTAGACGAATCATTACATCTGAAGCCACGTATCTGAAGATACGTTCCAAAAAACTTGGACTTATAGCTAAACAACTTAAAGTGGGGATTTTTTTCCTGCGGTTGACTTCCATTTGTGCAAATTGGGGGGGAGGGGGGCGTTTTTGTGTGCATCTTAAGAGCGGGGATTGGGAGGACTTATCATGCATCAGTTCCTACAAGTGTCAACAACTTTAGTGCAGAATGGATGTTTACTGGGGTGACATATTGCGGGGATGCCCTGAACACACGTTTACATTTGCTTATGGGCAAAATTCTCCCCAGTGTTTTGGTGCGAACCTGAATCTGAATGTGCTGAGTCTCTCTTTCTAAATTGTATGCACAGTGGTTGCTCATGCTTAGTGATATTTACCAGTGTGTGAGAGATTTGCTATACGCTTATCTCTTTTTTGTGAATGTAGTCCTTAATAAGGAGTGGTATGTACTTGAACTGCCTCAGTAAGAGCCCTAGGAGGAATTGTGATGTGAGAATTACAGTTTTTTCTGTGATCACTTCTTGTTCTGGGTTAGAGAGGAAGAGCAGGAATCAATTTACTCAAGTTCACAGTACATTGCCCCACTATGCACCAGCACATGAATAAAGGAAGAGAAAGGAAGCCATGGATCCACCCATGCTTTCTCCCTTTCTGCCCATTTTCCACTTACTCGGATTCCCCAGAATGGGAGGTGGCTCTCACTACAGGGAAAGCTGCCTGCCTAGTAGAAGGACTGGCACCCCAAGGCCAATAACAAGGCTTCCCCAGAGAGGGGAGATATTTCCCTGTGTTTTGTGTTGTGAATTAGTTTGTTTGGCAGCAGAGTACATCTGGCACCTGCCCCAAAGCCTTCCTGGAAAACAGTGAGAAATAAATCAAGTGGGGAAAATAATACCCCTGCCAGAGGAAGAAGCTCTGAGCCCAGTGAGGTGGAGGATGTGCCTTGCCACATCACATTCTGATATGATTACTCATGTAAGCCAGTGCCTGACTACATGAGAAGTTTGGTTAATATCAGTGAGACTCTTCATCTCGTAAGATACTCTTGATATAAGTAACAGTGGCATACAGGTATGTTGAATAACTTCATGATACTAAAAAGAAACTAATGTAGCGTGTACGTTTGCAATACCCTTAGGACTATGCAGCTGATTGTTACCACTGCTGCAGAATTACTTTGTCTATATTTACTCATTTTCTGGATTAAAAAGGACAGGACAATAAGCCATCTTCCCTTGACTCACTTGAAGATGCTCACAGCTTTTGTCATGCTTCCAAGTAACTCTTCCTATTTTCTTTTTAAAGTGAAGCCTTCTCCCCAAAATATTTCTGCGTAGGGTCCCCAATGGGTTACATCATCACTGGTTGTTGCACTTAACTTGTGCTGCTGTTATTTATTTTTTCATGCTGATAGTTCAATGTGATCTGGAAAACATTTTCATGTTTAGCAGTTTTTTATCAACCTCCAGCATGTGAGCCCAAGCATTGTTTAAAAAAAAAAAAAAAAAAAAGTGAATGGAAAAGCAAAGGTGCACACTCAGTGAAACCTTTACACATTGGTCAGCCTACAAAATTTGAGATAACTTTAAAGATGTATGGATGTGGATACAAGTATATAGAGTGCACAGGCTTCATAAAATGAACTTTCTGGGTGCTGGAGGTCTATTCACATCAAAGACATTTGGAATGAATGAACATAAGGCCTACAAAGTATATTAATTTCTGCCACAATTTACTTTTGGCTAAATTGTCTTTTTCTTCAGGAGCAAACAGAAGAAAATGATATGGAAAACATTAAAAACACTGGGGGATGACAATATTAAAAATCATTTTAATCCAATATTCACAGATTAAAAACAGGAAAAAAGCAACAAAATGAATAGGAATGGGAAAAAATATCTGAAGACTCAAAGATTCATGGCCTGATTCTGATCTCAGTCTGGTTTTATTCAGATATAATTCAATTGACTTTGTTGAAGTTATTCCTGGTTTATACTTGTGTAAGTGACGGTTTATTTATGTAGCCATAGAATTGTAGGGCTGGAAGAGACCTCAGGAGGTCATCGAGTCTAACTCCCTGCCGAACGCAGGACTAACCCTAACTAAATCTACCCAGCCAGGGCTTTGTCAATCTGGGACTTAAAAATCTCTAGGGGTGGAGATTCCACCACCTCCATAGGCAGGGCTCGACAAATAATACAATCTACTCGCCACGGGCGAGTAGATTGTAACTCGGAAGAGCCGGGTTCGGGCGATCTGCGCATGCGCAGAACGATCTGCGCATGCGCAGATCGCCGGACAGCGTGGCTGGCGAGCGGGGCTTGCCGCGGTTTGGTGAGCTCTGTCCATAGGTAACCCATTCCAATGCTTCACCATCCTCCTAGTGAAATAGTTTTTCTTACTATTCAATCTAGACCTCCCCCTACTGTAGCTTGAGACCGCTGCTCCTTGTTCTGCCATCTGTCACTACTGAGAACAGCCTCCCTCCATCTTCTCTGGAACCTCCCTTCAGGAAGTTGAAGGCTGCAATGAAACCCCCCCTCACTCTTCTCTTCAAACTAAATAAACCCAAATCCCTCAGCCTCTCCTCTTAGGTCATGTGCTCCAGCCGCCTTATCATTTTGGTTGCCCTCTGCTGGACCTTCTCCAATGCGTCCACATCCTTTCTATAGTGGAGGGCCCAGAACCCGACGCAATACTCCAGATGTGGCCTTGCCAATGCTGAATAAAAGGGAATAATCACTTCTCTAGATCTGCTGGCAATGCTCCTCCTAATGCACCCTAACATGCCATTAGCCTTCTTGGCTACAAGAGCACACGGTAGACTCATATCCAGCTTCTCATCCACTGTAATCTCCAGGTCCTTTTCTGATGAACTGCTACTTAGCTAGTTGGTCCCCAGCCTGTAACAATGCTTGGGATTCTTCCATCCCAAGTTCAGGACTCTGCACTTGTCCTTATTGAACAGCATCACATTTCTTTTGGCCCAGTCCTCCAATTCATCTAGGTCACTCTGGACCGTATTCCTGCCCTCCAGCATCTCCACCTCTCCCCCTAGCTTAGTGTCATCCATGAACTTGCTGAGGATGCAATCCATCCCCTCATCCAGGTCATTAATAAAGATGTTGAACACAACTGACCCTAGAACCGACCCTTAGGACACTCCGCTTGAAACTGACCGCCAGCCAGACATTGAGCCATTGATCACTCCCTGTTGAGCCTGACAATCTAGCCAGCTTTCTGTCCACCATTCAGTCCATTTATCCAATCCAGACGCTCTTAACTTGCTGGCAAGAATACTGTGGGAGACTCTATCAAAAGCTTTGCTAAAGTCAAGGTATATCACATCCACCGACTTTCCCAAGTCCACAAAGTCAAATACCTTGTCATAGAAGGCAATCAGGTTGGTCAGACATGACTTGCCCTTGGTGAATCCATAAAGCATAAGTGTACTCCAGAAGAGTGATTAGGCTGGAGAATCCCATACCTCAAGATCACAACACTGCTTTACAAGTAACATTAACAATAGCAAGTCATGTTTACATATCTATTTGCCTATTTGTAAGTGTGAGAACAATGACAATCAGATCTATTATTTATGGTGGTCTCTGATTGCTCATGAGACACATGGTATTATTTCTACTGCATAACCAAATGAGTGAAAATTATATTAACAATGGAAGAGCAATTCAGAGATCTCATAATAGGAAAGGGTGAATTTTTGTGGTAAGACATTTGTCTGAGTAGCCACACAACTTTTGCTTGACAAAAATATTCTTGAATACAAATGATGGGTAAATTCTCACCTAAAACAAATTAAAAGGATCTCAGATGACATCTACATGAACTTGTAGGTTTTTTGGTTTGTTTTCAAATCAGTGTTCTGCATAATTATTAGCAATATTCTTTCAGCTCTTAGAGCCTATTAGATATTTCAGGATAATTAAGGTTTCAGATTAATCATGCTGTTTTCAATGTTACCTGGTGAATAAGTTTTGTATAATGGAGAATTCCAGATAAATGAGATTAGGATATTTGTAGCATGTATCAGTAAACATCAGTATTAACCTTTCTCACCCACTGCCAGTGCCACATCAAAGGAACAAGTTGAAGAAGGAGATCATGGTTGATATTTAACTGAAGATCTATTAACCAGCTTTTGGGATAATTCTGAGTAAGATTTAAAAATAATGGAAGTAGATATAAAAGCTGTTTCTGTACTGAATTACAATGTTGCTGCATGAACTATGGGTCAGATTCTCACTGCAACTATAGCAGGATCAAAGGAGCCATATATGTTTGCTGCATCAAAATGTCTGTACTGCAAGAGTCCTATCTGTAGATAGTTAGAGCACAGCAGCATCCAGCCACATGTCCTGAGTCCCGTCACATCATTGAAGTGCCACAAAGAAAATGGATTAGGTGGGAAACCCAGTTTCTCGAGATCACAAATAGTGTTTCCAATAGCAAGATAAGTGCTAATGCTTTACAAAGATGTTTCACCCAATTCAGGCTTTAAGTTATGGGCAGATGATATCCAGAGCACAGACAAAACTTTTATGCTATTTTATATATGGAAATAGTTTATCAAGAAGAGAAATACTCTGAACACTGTGTGGGGCAAGTCCTCCGCTGCAGTTAATTGAAAGAGCTTCAGTGATTTGAGTAGAGTTACACCATTTTTCACCTGATTAGGAGTTGTCCTTTTCCATGGAGTTACTTTAAATTTATTGACATGAAAATGTGAACAGACTTTGATCTAAATAATACAAAGGTTCTTTTTCCCAATTTATGACTGCTTTTATTTTTATTCCAAAAATTACGTTTTGCTTATTTGTGTTCTTGAAGATTGAAAAACTAGGCTTGATACCCAGCTCTTACAAACAACTCTCTATAAAGCTGAACCTAAGCAGTTTCAGCTGTGACTTGTGCCTAAGCAAAGACTTATAGGTCCAGGCCCTCTGGTATATATTAAGAATTGTGCCAATTTTCTTAATAAAAATACCAATTAAAAAAAACTTGGTTTAAAATAGAAATTGCAGTTCCAAGTGCTCCTGGACACTGTTGTGATGTGTTTTTTAAGTTGAAACTTTGATTCTCCAGGGTGACTCTGAGTTGATAAAAATAAGTGTCTTTTTATGAATTCATCTCAGATTTCATTCTTTAAAACATTATTTCTCTGCTAGTTTGGACATTTTTATGCCATTTTTGGAAAGTTGGCTGCAAGAGCGGGTACACAATGTCCTGTGAGTTAGCAGGTCTGCAGATAGAATAGGCTTTTCCTTCCTTGTTAAAAGTCAGTCGTGGTATTATTTACATTGTATATTTAGCATATCTAAGTTCCATTCACACTTCCATTTGATGTAGAACCAGCAAAATATTCAGAATCTGATTCTCAGCAACAATAACTCTGGATTAATATTCCTGACGTTTGGTTGTCAAGAAAAACAGAGCAAAGGGGCTATTAACTAAACACAAAAATTAACAGCTGTCGGTTACTACAGACAAATCCAGTTTCCAGTGGAAATCTTCTGTAGGAGCATGATTTGGCTCTTCATGATGATTTTTAGGTCTATGCCAATGCAAATGATAGTGCATATTTTTGTATGTTTCCTTTCTGTGCCTTTATTAAGAAAAAAATAGCAGAATCATTTCTTTATGGGATATAAAAAAACCACGCTCTCAGGCATGATGGGATTACTTTTCAAATGGTATATAATTTTTTCTGCCATTAACAGGATCTTTTTTTCTGCCATTAGCAGGATCTTTTTTCTATGGCACTAATATTAAGGTATTAATGATAATTTTCACATAGTAAGTACTTGACAAGTATAAATTAGGTTTTACAACCCCTCCCCCCCGCCTGAGAGGTTGGTATGAATATATCCATTTTACAGTTGGGCACATTGAGGCGTAATAAAATTGAAACCAATATATTTACATTTGGGGGCCTAAAGTTAATAATCTGCTAATGATTCCTTCTGTCTAGAACTGTCATGGTGGCTCTCCCACTAGAAAAGGGCACATGCCTGAGGCCAAGGGAACATGGGAAGGACATGTCTTCAGACCCTGGCTCTGGCAAGCCAAAAGCATAGTCTATGATGGTAGCTTGGCCTGCAAATTTACCCTAATTGTGAGAGAAACCGTGGGAAAAGTGGATGAAATTAAGTGTCTCAATTTGCAATGGACAGACAAGCTGAATTATTCCAGACAAAAAGGCCTCCTGCTATAGCTCAAGGGTTATGTAGAGCTCATACTTGTAAATAAATGAAGTACAGGATTGGAAATTAGGGAACCAAAGTTGGTGTGTTGCAAATTAGACTTAATTGGTGAATAAAAAGAGGATGGAATGCTCTGTCCATTACTCCCTTCTGAGGTCCTTAAAAGACATTGTGGAACAAACAGATGTGAACACAGGCTGACTAAAAGATGAGAGAAGGGGAAGAGTGAGCTTCATTGTGGCTGCCACTCCATCAACTAATGGTGCCCCAGGATGCAGCGTGCCACCATTGTGTCTTTTTTGGTCCTAATCTTGAGAGATGTTCTGACCAGACAGAACTAGAACAAAGAAGCCAGAAGTCATTGCCACCTCCACTGGCTCTGGCTAAATCCTGAATACCTCCTGGGCTGGGAGATTTTCTCTCACACTGCCAATACCCCACCCTGCCTTCTGTATCCTTTTCCTTTACCATCTTATAATCATTTTTTCCTCTCCTTCTCCCTTTGACTTCTTTTTTAATAGGAGTCTGGCTTAGCTGGCCAAGACTACATATTTGCAACACTGCCTGTGATCAGAAAAGCAGCTAAAAGCAATCTTCTGAACTACCCAGTGCTGGTTATAAGTTTGCCAGGCCTTGGAGCAGCAGATAAAACACTGTGCAGTGTTTGTGTCTTTCTAGAAGTGAGATTCTGTAAGAGATACAGAAGCTACATTTTTCTATCTTGTCTGTCTTGTGGGAAATGGGATTGGTCTTTAATAGCACTAGTGACAGCTCATCTGAACTATGTCTCTTTTCCCAGAATGGCAGTTTATATTTTTAATACCATATATGAGACTTAATGAGAGGAGGAGTTTTCTTTTCAAAATTTCTTTCCAGCTAAAGGGAGAGGGAGCAAATGTTGTTCTTAAAATTAGATTCTTACTTAATACTTTATATTCTAAATACTTTAAATATTTCCCTTCTTTTCTGTATCTTTATTGAAAGAATACAATGATTCTTAATTGTTTGCCTTGTGCTAAGCAAGCTGAGGTCTTTGCAAACTCTGAAAAGTGTTTAATACTTTTTAGTGTTGGACAGAGGCAGTGTCATGTTAATATCTTTTACTCTTTAGGCCCATTTATTCCATATAAATTCACATAGTAGGTCTCTTGGGGCTGTGTGAAGCCAGGTCGAATTTAGAGCAGCCTTAGGCTACTGTAAATTGTTCAGGGAGCTGAATCAGGCCCTAACCAACCCTAGAATTGGAGCTATGCAAGGGTGGAATGAAGTAACTTTTTCTGGCCCTCTGCCCAGCACAGGTCAGCTGAACCTACAGATCCTGCCTTCTTAATTCATTTAAGCAAAACTGAAGGAATGCAACCCACATGAACTGAAACTTCCACCAAAAAAAGGTGTGGAGGAGGGGGAGGGTTTGCCACAGACCCCTATGAATCTAAACTGCAAAGTTCTGCACAGTTTTTCTCCCTTTAAATACTTTAGCTGTGGTATCTTATGATGACATAAATTAGAGATGCCAATGCTTAATGAAATACGAAGAATACATATGAAATATCTTTCAGTTTGTACGATCGCATTTTGCAACATTAAAAACAGCTCTGGTGAAGGAAAGCTGAACTTACCTACCAAGCTGTAGATACTGAAGGAGAGTTACTGAAGAGCAGGGTCTCAGCTAAATTTACAACTTTTATGTAAATGTAAAGAAACCACACAAACCTCCTATAGAGATGTTTATTATAACAACAGCCATCTCAGCTTCTCTAGTGTTATCCTTTTGATTGCAGGAATGCTTAAGGAATCCAACAAATGTGTGTGCTGTCTACTGAAGGGAAGATGAAATCAAAGGGCCCTTTTCAAAGAAGGAGAAAGGGGTAGCCCCCTGTTCCCTCCTCATGATTTCCTCAAACACAGAACCAAAATAGAACAGGAACTGGTGTATTAATA
Source organism: Rafetus swinhoei (assembly GCA_019425775.1). Taxonomy (NCBI): domain Eukaryota; kingdom Metazoa; phylum Chordata; order Testudines; family Trionychidae; genus Rafetus; species Rafetus swinhoei. The sequence goes on from CM033424.1 coordinate 159,884,928, forward strand.
ACCTAAAAGGGCTTTTTTTAGCTCACATTGGTGCAGCTCCAATATTTACACGCTTGTGCTTTTGAGTAACTGAAAAGACTGCTATCTATCAAAAGAACACATTTATTTTAGATAATGTCCACTATGTGGTTGGTGCATTCTCAACAGCGGGGGGAGGAAAAAAAAGACAAAGACAAAGGGTACGTCTATACTGCATTCCTCATTTTATAAGGAGTAAGGGTAATTTCGAAAGAAGGGTTTTCTTTTGAAATAACTGCGTCTAGACAGCGTTTCTTTTTTCGAAATAGGGTATTTCAAAATAGCACAAATGAAGCACGGGAAATTCAAATCCGTGCGTCATTTGCAATTTCGCTCAGCTGCATTTGCATTCCTCTCTCGAAAGAGGAATGCAGTGTAGACATACCCAAAGAGAGGGGAAGGGTTACAGCATATAAGTGTAATAGGTAAGGACTTGATTAGCTATGATTTGGTAATATAAGCTTATGCTCATGTTTAAGGGTATAGAAACTATTCCCAGTGTCCCCTCAAACTTGCCATTATTACTCAGCTAGTTGCCCATAGTTATCACAAGAGAAGGCTCACGTCTCTTGGAGTGGCATTCCTTGCTGAAAAGGAGCATGTGAGAAAAGGCATGGAGAAGATGAGGTTGGCATCAGTGGACAACTGGAGAGGGTAAGGGCGAGGAGAAACTTGTAGAGAACTCTCAAGCAGTTATGACCGATATCAGCACATCTTTCTTAATTATCCCTTCATTGTATCCTTCAGGATGGTACTTATTAGATAAGGAGAGGTGATATCCTGTTTCTTGGTTTTACTTATTCTTGCAGGAAAGTAGCTATTTCCAAAAAGGTCTTCCTATCCCCTTTGTCCACTCCACACCCCGATGTGTTATGCTGTCTCACCCTGGTCTTGAGCCCTATAAAAAAAAATTGATGGTTTGCATATTCAGCTGATTTCTGTCCAGGTTGATATTCAAGTGAAAACCAGGCCTAAGGGAAGTCTCATTGACTTCATTGCTTCCCCGTAGCCATCGTCGTCATCATCATCATTAACAACCATGGGCTCAACGCCCATTGGTGTCCGATGCCTCCCTCATTATTTCCTTCCATCTTTCCCTGTTCAGTACGGAGTGGCTTAGTTTCTGTAGACTAGCTCCGCACCAATCTACTATATCATCTACCCATTCTCTGTGGAGTCTGCCTCTCCTATTCGGACCAGCCATTATGCCGAATACCAGGGTCTTAACTTTTCACTTGTTGTTCATTCTGCAGATATGCCTGAATAGCTGTAACTTCCATTGTATAACATTCTGCAGTAGGTTCTCTTTCGGCTGTATCTTCCTATATAATTCCTCGTTGGTGACCTTCTGCATCCATCTTATTCTCAGAATCTTTCTATAACAACTCCTCTCAAATGCCAATATCTTTCTCTTCGAATCTTTCATTATCACCCATGTACAACATGCTGCTAAATACACACGTTTTCAAGATGCTCAGCTTCATTCCTAAGCTAATCACTTTACTTTTCCAGATCTTATCCATTACCTTCAAACTCACTCTTGCTTTCGCTATTCTAGTCGCTATTTCATTCTTACAGTCTAGATCATACGTCATGTTGCTCCCCAATCAATTTGTAAAATTAGCCAAAAAATGGGTATTTTGTCTTGGTTTGCCACAGTTAGAATGATCTTGACACTTGGTCGAGAACAGTCCAAATGACCAAACAGCAGGAAACAGGTTCACAGTCAAAATCATTCTATGCAATCACATGACAATTTGGAACAAATTGTTAAAATCAGCTAACTCAATCTAAGAACTAGCTGAAGAACATGCCAAGGCATTGGAGCCAATACATGGCTAATTTGGAGAATGGTACGGTATAAAGCAACATTAGTATATTGAAATAACTTTATGAACTTTTACATTGCTTATCAGCCGTTATGCTAACTTTAAAGTAGTTTTTCTTCATGTTCAGGGTGTCGTTACATTTATGTACTTAGAAGCAGAAGCCACAGTAAGTGAAATCAGCTGTGATTTAATCAAAGTTTCATGAGTCCTTTAATTCTCTTCTGACGTCTTCAAGTGTAAATCAGGAGAAACTCCACTGAAGATGATGGAATTATACCAGTGCAAAAATGGCATGACTGAAAGGAAATTGAGATCTGATTCAGTTATAGCACTATGCTAATAAGGGCAGGAAAAAAACCCTTAATTTGTTTGGCTCTATTATACCCTGTGTAAATTACCATTGCACCACTTGCTACCTCTGTTAGGTTTTAAAAAAAAATAAGTTCATTTGACAGATGGAAATGAGAGAGCCATTTGTAATGTCACTAAGTGGTGGGATAGCATGTTGAGAAATAAATGATCGATTAAATATAATGGCTGGCATCACAATGAAATATAGGATGACAGGAGTCCTTTGGTAGGAAAAATTGAGGAGTCAAATGACAAAAGTGATAAAGCAGTGGCTGTAAGCAGATTTCCCATCTTTGCCAGTCTTCTGAATAGCATGGAGGGGATCTTACTGTGCCTGATTTTGAACCAACTCAAAAGGGGTTGTGCGCGTATGCACGTGTGTGTATATGAGAGAGAAAGAGACAGAGAGAGAGAAAGAGAGAAGTAGAAGCAGAATTCAAACACTTTGAAGTTCATGACTCATTTAGGCCTTGACAGAACATCACAATCACCCTCTTCCCTGTACTCTATGCCTGGGAGCTAGCAGGAACGCTATCCTGACAAGTTAGAGCAGCACTTAATTTGTAATGGAAGAGATGCCAGGGCTCAAGCAATTTTTTCACTTTCATAACTGATGTAGCAAGCCTTGAGGTGCCAGGGCTATGAACTGACAAGCCTAGAGGTGCCAGGACATGCCCCTGGCAGTCCCTGGCATAGTTTAAGCACTGCGATAGAGAGATCATGAAGGAATACGTTTTTCTTCCCTTCTCCATCCATCTGATCCTCTCCTTGGATTGCAATGAAGGCAATAAACATCCTCTCTGGGTGCCAGAGAATGGAAGATAGGACGAGGGAGCAACTTGTCATTCTCAGAAGCCAGCAGAGGAGACAAGGTAAGCTTCAGGCCTCCACAAAAACTTCACAAATAAAGGGAAGCCCAGGGCCAATTATGGTCAAAGAGGGCTTTGCGAAATGCAGACTGTGTCCCTTCTACTAGGAACAGGGCAGCCAGGGTTAGGGGCCAGCCAGGTCGCAATAGTTCAGATTTTCACAAAATGCAACCTCACTAAGCAAATTTCAAAATATCTGAAGAATAATTTGTGAGATTCTCTTATCCTCATTTCCATATGGTGAGTTGCTTTTTTGGCTCCGATTCTATTGTCACATGTGCTAGATCAGGAGTAATTCTACTGGAGTAAGCAGGATTATGCCAGTGTATAAACTAGTGTAAGGAAGATAAGAACCAGACTCTCATGACTTTAATTATGTCATCAGACTCTTCCCTGGATTCTGTTCCTGGCTCTGCTAATAAACGATCTCTGGCAGGTGTGTCTGTTTACTGTACTTATCTTTACACTTTCTGTTGAGCAGTATGCTTAACTTACCTCACTGGGATGAGGTGAGGTTTAATTAAGTAATACCTACAAAGGGCATGAGATAGCAGTTGCTGTGTAGGTGCAAAGTATCATTAATTACCAATGACAATTTAAGTACAACTTATTTTAAGTCACTAACACCATGTAACAGTCATGACTGAAAAACATTGCCAGTTATTTTGAAGGCTGATCTTTGCTATACATAAACAATTCCACTTCCCGTTTCTTTAGTGCAGCATTCTGCCATTAAGTGTAGGTAGATTTAGGTCCCTGTCCTGCAATGATCTCCATGCCTCCAGACTTCTGCACTCATGTGAAACCAAGAGTCTGATGATTTAGGCTTCAGTGCAGGACTGGGGGCTTAATTTGTAAAAGGAGAAAATATCTTTTCCTTTTGTATGGCTGTAAACAAAAAAATTAACTTTTGGTTAAAAATCATGCTGCCCAGAGTGATAGAATTCTATTTTGTGCTCTGTTTCTTTAAATGTACAGTGAGCAAAGCAGTAGAATGTGTTCTTTATTAAAGAAGTATGTGAGATGCTGAAGGATCTTGTGATTTAGCTAAAACAGAATTTGCTCAGGGCAGGGGAGCTGTTTTTTAAACAAGACTCCTTGATTGTGTTTAGGAAGCGGGCAGCAGAGCAAGCTGAGATCATCAAATAAAGAACTCTCTTCTGCCCCCAATCGTTCATAATCAAGATTTATCCCAGTAGAGTGCCAAGTTAAACGAAGCATAATTAATGTATTTGAAATTGTCCGGCTTTGCTCAGTTTCTAGTTGTCTTGTGTACTGCTGTAAATTCTAAATCAACAGCATAGTCACAATTTGAATGTTGTATTTTGAGTCTGGCAGAGTGCTGTGATAACTCTGCGGCCTCATAGATTTTATATTCATCTTCTCAGGGTCACTTCTAAAGACCGTGATTAGTTTGCAAGTAAAAAGATGCTTTCGGATGTCAAGTCTTGGGAATCTCACAGCTCAGCTGTGCTTCATTGACATTAATAACGATTCTGCAGGATCCGGGGGCCCTCAGCTATTTCTGTGTAACACCACTGTCTTAATGGGCTTTTCTGAGGTGTCACTGGGGAAAAAAAAAATCTCTACATACCCAAGAAGAGAGAGAATGCAGCACACACACTCTTGGGCTTGCTCTCTCTCTAGCTGTGCACTTTTTGCTTTTAAGTTACTATGACATGGACAGAAGGCTAATTTCTGAGCTTATCATTTACATCTGTGCTTTCACTGCTATGTGTGGGTGGAGAATTGTGATTTGATAGCATTACATAGCTACTTTGTACAGGTTTAAATGATTACACAGGGGGCAAGGCAGTAGAGAATTAAGATAATAGGGAGTATATCTGTTGAGCAAGGAAGGGAACTGAATCACTTTTCATTGCATGGCCACTTTTTTTTTAAAATATCTAATACAGCAGAGGATTGAGGCTCATAATGCAGCACTTTGGTGTCTTTGCCAATATATCTGTATTCCTTAATCATATGCATAAGTGTTCCTTAATCCTATACACAGATTTCCCACTGAAGTTTGGGACCTGCTTTTGCAATTGTTCCTGCTGTTTATTTAGTGCTAGGAACGTGCTTGGCCTGGTACAAGATACAACGATAAAGACCCTCTTGGTTCATGAGCACAGTATAAAGCAAGCCATTTCTGTAGGAAAACAGTTTGGCTTCACAGGATTCTGTTACAGCAACATTTTTGGGGGAATTGAAGAGGTAAGGTAAACTGCTTTGGTCTTATAAGCTATTTAACTGTTTCAAGAATCTTTGTATGTACATGTTCACTTTATTTTTGTCATGTTACTCGTTTTTCTCTAAGCAGTGTTAGGTTCTTTACTTGTAAACTAATGGGACTACTATTTTAAATGATGTTAATTGGGTATATAAAAGTTTTCAGGGTCAAGGCTTTAATGTTTGCTTAATGTTTTGGAGTGAATGAACAAATAATACCATGTTGTCAGGAGTTTCTTTTGGCCTCTGGGAATTTAAAATAAATTGTCACAGTCATAAACATATGGTGTAACCAGAAGTTTAACAGAATATTATTAACTTTTGTCCCCTTTTTATGTTTTCATAAGTGTCATACTATCATCTTGGGGTTTAGTTTCTTAAAGGCAAAGGAAGAAAGGAGACGTAGATTGTAAAATACCTTATAAGGTTCTGTTTATTAAAATATCCACTTAAAAATGGAATGAGTCATCCACAAGCACCCTTCATATTTCCACAAACTCATGCATAGGAATGGTTTCCTATCGATGTCAGTAGGTGCTACTCATGCATAGAAATTTGTAGGATCAGGGTGACAAATAGTCTCTGTCACGTAGTAAGAACCCAGATTTTTGTTTGCTTAGCGTTTCCAGCCCATATAGGATGCTGGCAAGGAGTTAAAGCATGGTTCCCATAGAATCTTACTCTATCCTCTCACTCTCCTGGCTTCTAACAGCAACTCCTCACCCGTCTTCCACCTTTTTAGGACTTCTTTATTTAGCTATATTTTTGTATACTGACATACCCTTCTGTCAATTTTAGCTGTTTCTGGTCAGCAGGAAGCAATGTCTTATTAACTCCCATCCATCCATCCATCGAGAGACACACACACATGAATGGGTGGGGGAAGAGACAGGACGAACATAGACTTGTAGTTTTCCATTTATTTAAATGGGAGAATGCAGTATTGCATATATAACTATGTAAGGTTATAAACATAGTAAACTGAGGCCTTGTCACAGAATTCCAAAATGGGATTTCTCAGAAACAGACAGAATCTGTTTCAAGCGCTTTATATATGAATACTAAAAGACTTACCTGACATTGCTCAGGTCCTTCAGGGGTCTGGGAGCATGGGGGGTGCAGGAGTCCCGACAGGGGCTTGGAGATGTGGGGGATAGGTGGTGCAGGAGTCAGAAGGCGAGGGGGCGCAGGGCATGGGATGGGGGTGCAGGAGTCAGGCTTGGGGTTTTGGGAAGTGTTTGTGTGTGGGGGGGGGGGAGGCCCTCCGGAGAGGGGGTGGGAGCAGTTGCTGACTTCTCCCTGGGACCAGTTCAGGGCGGCAGGAGGCCTCAAGGCTCACCCACCACCTATTTTGTGGGGTTGACCGAGTGCCCTCCTGTGGTCATTCTGTGTCTGCTGCCCCCCTGTGATCATGCATGTGTATAACTATCCTTGCTATCACAGCCTTCCCTTTCCATTTGATGAGAAACAATCACATTCCACACGTATCCCTTCGTCCTGGCACAATCAAACCCTGACCTTTCTTTAAGTTATAGTAATAGGAAGCTGTATACCAAATTTGGTGGACTTAGCTATTACCGTTCAGGACAAATAGACTCATAGACAGACAGATGGACACACAGATGCATAAACTTTCTCTTCTTGACTCTTTCAGGTTTAGGAAGCTCTATTTTTCCCACTACTTTACTACTGTCCTAGAAAAAATTCTAGGTATTAAACAGATAATATTAGATTATTATTATTATTTTATTATTAATTAATCTATTCTGGTGGATTTTATCAAATAGGTGGGTCTTGGACCATGCTATAAAACTAGTCAGACTGACTCAGTCTAAAATCTTCTGGTAACTTGTTTCATAAATGAATCAGAGCCCTGCAAAAGAGGGGTGACATTGCAATGGTGGTCATGGGAGGACACAGGAAAATGAAGAGTCCGGTCTACAACTGACTTAAGTACGAGATGCTCAGGCCTAAAGTGGTCTCAGTTGCCTGTTCAATCACTGACTTCAAAAATCACTGGCCTCTTTTTGTGTGGAGCAGCATCCCAGGTGCCCTTAATAAAAGACCACCACTGTACTCTAATGTACAATAATACGAGTGGGTCCCAGACTAGGAGTACCCATCCTTGCTGTCCTTTTGCTGGAGAGAGCTGGAAATCTGGTGAAGCGTTGTTCCCTTTCTCTCCAGCCTGCTGCTTGAATAGCCCTATGTCATTATAGCACTTCCAAGGGGATGTTATCCACAAGAGAATGGTACCCCAAATAACCATTTGTTTTCTGTGAATCACAGTGTACCAGAGGCAATCCAACAACTGTGAGACAGTAATATAAAATCACATTATGTCTCTCTGAGTCATTTCAGATGTTTTTATAATGGATAAATCATTTGATATTTCAAAAAGGTAAAATCTTGATAGAAGAGTAAAATTGGAAACTGTCTTGTTCAACCCACCTCTTCATTGGGCAGGTATTTCTACATGAAAGATTTAAGCCAATTTAGGGATGTGCTCTAAATCCTTATGGGAATTTTCTTCTTTAAACTCTACTGATGTATCATTTGAATGCCCAATAATAACAAAAAAGACACTAAAACTTAGGCCTAAGTGATTTTCAGCAATTAAAATAGCTCTGGTATTTTAAAAGCCAAACACATTGACATTTGCCAGACATAAATGCATTTTCCATTTACTCTGCCAGAAGAAGTTGGACTAGTAAAAGTCTTTAGGGCAGAAACTACAGTGCTTGCTGCAGGTTTTGTAAGGTGGGACCTTAGTCGGTTTCATCCTATAGAAGTGGTCTTAGGAAAGCATTTGTGTTCAGGAGTGCTGTGCTAATCCACTTTCTGTATGTTTGCCAGCCTGATTGAAAGAAAGAATATAAAAGGGAAACTGAAAGATGGAAAACAAGAGGAATGAATCATATACTCATCAGACATCTTCACTGTTGCTGGTGACACTGACTGCATAGTGCAACCAGCGCTGAGTACCTCAGTATTTAAAAGAAAATGGGTATAAAACCATTAAAAAAAACCCCTCTGATGTGGTTGCCTCCTACTATATTTTTGTTGTCTTCTAGTTAGCATATATATTCATAGTACCTGTTATAGGTAAGAATGCAAATCCGCTTTTAACAGAAGACTGTTAGAAGTCCCCTTTCTTTGGCACATTAATATTTTGTGATGAAATTTTCCATGTGTTATTTCTGCCCTACTGGAAACACTGTTGAAAGTTCACACAAATCCTGCAGCTTTTCATTTTCTCTGAGCTCCAGACCAACAGTTTGAAGGGTAAAACCTTACAAGAAAAATGTTATGGTTAAAATAAATGACTTTCATTTTAGGGGAGTTTTAAGTTATTGATAGTTGTGGACAGAGAATATATATAGAAGTCCAAATGTTAGGAAATACATCCATAAATGTGCATCAAGAATCAGTGGTAGTTGTTGGAGTTGGCCATCATATTCCCTCTGCATGTGCACATCCTGTAGTTTGTGTAAGAATAGTTGAAGGTCATTTGGAAGCATCTGCTAGCTTTTGTTTCATGAAGAAGCTGGGAATGGGAATGGAATAAAATTCTTCATGGTTTGTTTTCAGGCAATTTAAAAAGAACTATTCTAGATAAAGATCCTTACTCAGAGAAGGTAGTACTTGGCTCTTCCAACTCCCATTGAGATCAATGGGATCACTCCAAGAGTAAGAAGCTACTCCATGTGAATAAGAGTATTAAAATCTGTCCCTTAGGATGCATTTCAAATTGCTGTCTCATGTATCCTGCAGTGGGTATGTCTGTGCTAAAATGAAACACCCATGGCATGGCGATGACGGGCCCATATCAGCTTATTCAGTGCCTTGGGGCTCAGAAGCAGGTCCAAAAATTATAGTGTAGATGTTTGGGCTTGATCCAGAGCATGGATTCTGACACCCTGCAAGCAGGGAGAATTTCAGAGCCCAGACTAAACTGAAGACCATACATCTACTCTGTTTTTATAGCCCCCAAGTTCTGTGAGCTCAAGTCAGCTGTCCTCAGCTCTGAAACTTGATGCCAAGTTTTTTTGTTGTGGTGTAGACTAACCCAATCTATATGATGCTTTAAAATTCTGGGAGAGTTGAATTTTTGTATGCATGAGACTTTAATCTTTTCAAATTCTAGAGATGTATGCAGATAAAAATATGTATTTTCATAGGAAGCTCAGGGTGTCAACTCTATGCACAGAAGAACATCAAAGTGTTTTTAATATACACAAGTTTAGAGAAAGTGGTGCAGCTTTAACTGTGAAGTATGTAGGTGGCCAGATGAAGTTTGGATTCAGATGTTCAAGTCTCAGCTACATCACTTAATGTACAAACTAAATTTTCCACACAATCTGTAAGACTTCAAGTAAACTTTACTTGGTCAGGCATCTGTAAAGGTAAAGTGAGTCCTATTTTCAATAAGACTGGTAAAACCTTGTCACTCTCAAATATTTTTTGTGGTCTGGTTTTCATTATAATAACTCAGTGCAGAACTAATTTAATGCTGTGCTACTATCAAAAAATGACAGCAGGAAGTAAACTTAAATGCCGAGAACAGACCATATGCAATTCACTTTTATTTTTTAATGTCTTCCATAAACACACACAGATTAAATTAGGAAAGCTGGTATAGGTTTTTTGGTTACATGTGGTGTTTAGTTAAATACTGAAGGATAAAAATGGAAACCAGGAAGCCCACAAGTTTCAATTTATTTTGTGGGCCACTGGGCATCAAAGACAAATTGGATCTTTAAGATTTTTTTTATGGATGAAAAGTTAGCCCTAAAGTCCTTGCTACAGAAGAAATGGCATGAAAGCCCTTCTAAGCAGGGATATTAGCAGCAAGTAGTTACACTGCAGTTTGTCAGTTAATTTAGCACATTTAAAAAAAAAAGATTAAATTACTTTTTTTCCCAAAAGTTGTATAGCGTATTATATTTCAGGCATAAATAAAAGCTACAGAGCTGTTTGCAACTTGATTCATTGTCACTTCATTCTGTACAGTGGAGTCACATTTGATCATCATGTGAAAAGACCTAGAGCACTCTGGCATACATTAGAAACAGGAAGAGTCTTCTTTAAACCTAAAGTCTACAGTGAAGTCTTTTATCTTTAATCTCAAGACCACAGGATAATGTTCTGGCCTCTTGTGACTTTCCTTGGGTAAAGCTTCCAGAAATGAAGGTTCAGGGGTTTTGGTTGCTAAAGGAAGGAGTCTATTTTTGCGCTTATTTATTCTGTATGGGTCTTGCTGTATTTATCCTGTATTGGGCCACTTAAGTATTATGGTAACACAATTATATTATCATGTAACCTAGTCATTTGAGCAGCATGTGCCACATAATTAAGGACAATTGCCTAAAGTCTTCCTTTTAGTTTCATTAGTAGAGACCTGTTTGCCTATTTTGCTTATAACCAGACTGCATTATTGTAGCTACTCTTGTGTTGGAAATGCTATGATGTGAACTTTTAATGCCACGCATGACTTCAGAAGCAGAGTGAACACACTTTTTAAAAAAAGTTAATTCTGCATGTAGAGGCATTGCTAATTCCAGTTGTTTCCCCAAGCACTGGATCAATAATGCCGCTAGAATTAGAATGAACATTAAGCCTGCCCACTATGAAGTCCATGCTTGTGCTTAAAAGTTCACATCTCAGCATTTACTGTACAGATCCATTGTGTCCATCCTATCAACCTATTTATTATTATTATTATTATTATTATTATTATTATTTCTTTTATTGTTAATGATTGTGCCTTTTAGAGACACCCCTGAGGCAGCACATAATCCCAAGAGGAGCACCAGCAAGGAACAGGGCTGGATTTACACACCTATAGACACAACATCTTCAGTGCCTCTCCTGCCTATTGCTGACCTACATGTTTTCCATTTAAAAAAAATGAAACGTTTACCCACTTTTAACTTTCACATGCCCCACAAAACACCAGTAGACACATGGCTAATTCAAAATCTGGTCATGGAAAGGAATTTCAGAGCACAATTTCTCCAGGCCTCTCATCTTCCAGTGTAGGTGGAGTGTGGTGAGATACACATAGCTAACTCCACTGTTTGATATTTAGGGAGTTGGAATCTGTCATTGCCCTTATCCAAGCCAGTGCTTCTGGAAGCAGGTATTTGATACACAGACCCTGATCTGTTCACATTTGCGTGGAACAAAGATTTAGGCAGGTCCTACTGTCTACGCAGGGAAGGATGAGCTATTTACTACCTCTTTTCCACTCCATATCTATCTAGGAATAATACCTAATTGAGCACTAATTCTTTGGTGCCAGATTCTGCCACTCTCAATTATGTGGGAGGAGTTCTTTAATTCATGTGTTTTACTGAAGTCATTTGAACTACTTGCCACATAAGGTGCAGTGTTCCCCGTAAGCTGTGTGCTTGTGTGGCTGCTCCGGAGAGATTCAGATGCTGTCCAGATGTATAGCAGAGCGCCCACAGCTAGGTTTATATTTCTCCACTGGTGGACATCCGCACATGCTCCTGAATGGAAAAACGCGCACATGGACGGAGAAGATTAGAGGAAACATTGATAAGGCGCAGTAAGTATGATGGAATTTTTCTTTTAGCTACCATTGTGAACGCTTGCAGAGTTTTAACAAAGAGCATGCTTGGCACATACACAGAACCAAATTCATCTCCCATTTGATCACGTTGTACACTTGACGTGCAGGGAGAAGTCCCCATAGATTCCATGGAGATGTTTGCTTAATAACTACTGGCATAATGTAGGTGACTTGAAGAGGAGCTGAGGACTGAACTGTGGTTACTTATTAGTTAGCAAGATGATGTTTGGATTGCGTTCTGGGTTGACTAGGGTTGATGAAAAATCGGCAGCTTTGCTCACCAGAAGTTTGCGCAGGCTTTCCCGTTGGTTTTAGTCTATATTAGGGTTTACCCAAGTTTTGCTTTCATTTTAAAGTTCAAATGAAAACCTGAAAGCAAATTTCAGTAAAAAATGCAGTGTCATACTGAAGCAATTCCTCTAGGTCATGGTGGGGAACCTCAGGCCCGAGAGCTGGATGTGGCCCCCAGGGCTCTGCGCTCTGGGCTCCACCCCCCGCATTGGGGAGCCTGTGCCTACTGCAGGACTGGAGCGCACAAAATCTGCTAGCCTGGCCCCCTCTAGGCTCTGGTGTATGAGGGGAATGTGGGAAGTGTCTTTCTCCTTCTCTGTCAGGGACCACGTTAGTGAGAGGTGTGTTCTTTGTTTTGTTTTGGGGTTTTTTCTCACTTGAGTGCAGCCCCTGACTAATTTTCTGTGGGTCAGCAGCCCCAGACCCAAAAAAGGTTCCCCACCCCTGCTCTAGGTTCAGTCAATATGAGGCGGATGATTGCAAACCTGGGCTGGAATGTTGAACAAACTCATAATCAGGAAAGTCTTATATTTTGGAGTTTCCATATAAATACTTTGCTGTGCTCTTGGAGAGCAATATATTCAATTTATAGATCAATATAGTCAGAATCTCTCCTGACCCATCCTCCTTTATTATTTATAACTTATTAAATTATTTTTTCTTATGCAATATGTTTTCCCCTCTTGCAATGCACAGTCACATGCTGTCTTTTTGTTGTACACTTGCAACTGCTGAGATACTGACATGCATATTGGGTTGATTTTATGATTATTATTCCATTGGGGGAAAGGGCATAAAGTGTTTTGAAATAAAAACTCACACAAAACATTAAATAGACTATGCAAAGAGATTTAATAAGAAAAGTTGAGCCAGATTGAGAGCCTCTGACACTGCTCCTTTCATTCCTTTGCATCAGTGACCAGAATAATGTCCTGAGGCGCGCTCTCTCTCTCTTTCTCTCTCTCTCTCTCACACACATACAAAAAATGGTTTTTGATCCATACATATATTTGCTTACATCATTTATGTCCTATCTGTTTCAGTGAATCCCACAATGCATCCAATATCTCATCACATCTTGGGGACTGTCAGATAAATCCTAGAAAATCATATAATATATACCAAAATTAATATATACCAAAATAAAATGATTTAAAAGAATATTTCAATATTCAGAAGTGAGGGCTTTAAAATGGCAAAAATAGCTGGGGTATTTAAAAAATATCCTGGGGTATCTAAAAAAACATTGAAGAGACTTGGACAAGATAAAAAGTCCTTTATTTTTTAAAAAGTGCACCTCTTACAGATGCTAAACTTCAACTCACTATAAATGACTTATGCACCTGAATAGTCACTCTGAATTCAGTGTTAATATTCGTATGTTAGATAACATGCATGTTTCCAGGAAGAGGACAGGGATGTTAACTAACGTGTAATATCTGGATTGTTAGTGGTTACAGGTTTACATGCTGGGGAAGGGGGTAGGCAGGAGCAGGTGCTCATGGGAAGGTGGCTTTAAGCCAGTTTCCCACAAGCACTGGCTCCCACCAGCACCCGCCCCCCACTACCTCTGACAAGAGGCAGCTCCATGGGAACCGATATGAACGGAGAGCCAGCTTGAAAGCCACTTCTGGTGTTGACTTGCTCCTGCCTGTCCCCTGACCCCCTGTGCTGCTGCTTCTTTTAAACCGACTCCCACCCACCTCCACTTGCTGCACTGCTGCCTCTGTGGGAGGTGGGGCAGGGTCAGATAACTCCATGTGGATCAGCTTCCACCTGCCCCTCCACACTTCTGCCTCAAATACAGAGGCAGCAGCATCAGGGGGTGCAGGCAGGTGCCTCCGCGGGATCCCAGCCAGTATGTGCAGGGAGTTGGCTGGAAAGCTGCATTCCCATGTTCAATGGCTCCTGCCTGCCCACCTCACCACCTATGCTGCTGCCTCTCTATCAGAAGCAGCAGTGTGTGTGGGGGAGGAGGAAGGGAGGGACAAGCAGCTCCATGGGAGCCGGTGCTCATGGAGAGCCAGCTTTTAAGCTGGCTCCTGTCTGCCCACCTCCTCTGTGCTGCTGCCTCTGCAGGAAAACAGGCAACTTTGCAGGAGTCAGCACTCATGGGGAGCTGGCTTAAAAGTCAGCTCCCCACAGGCACCGGCTCCTGCCTCCCCACCCTTCCTGCCTCCAATACCGAGGCAGTAAGGGGGGATGCATACAGTCATTAGGATTAACTGATAAGCCCAGGCTTATTGGTTAATCATGTAAATGACTACACACTAACATCCCTAGAAGAGGACCCTAATCTTGTATTCATAAGAGAGTTATATACATTTATTCTTTATGAATTATGCTGTTTGTTTATTTTCTGGATTTCTCAATAGTGCAAGTAGTGTTGTCAGTTGCACTTTGGTTTCTAGTCAATGTGTTTGTTTGGTCCTAACTCCATACTGTATTGCTTGGATTTGCAAATTGTCAGGTGTACTGTATAGGGTTTTTTTTTGTTTTGCGAGAGAGAACATTCATAGAATTTAAGGAACAATCATGTAAACCTTTATAGTAGTGTTAAGTTTAAACACCGTATCTTTGGGAAACCTAGTATGGGCTAAATTTGACCTGATTGTGCTATGTTAGTGCCCCAATTCTTCTTTATAACTAAAATGCTGAGAAACTTTCCTAGATCTAAAACACCTATTTTCTTCCTGTTGTATATTGTAGTTTTTATATACTTATCCCCCAAGATCTAGAATAAGAAAAGTATGATTGCTTAAGTTAGTTTATATGAAATACTTACAATGGAACCCTCACATTGTGTGGTGGTGGTTTTTGTTGTCTATAGCCAGTAGGACAAATTCCTTCATTTTGTGTGTGGGCATGCTGCTAAATAACTAGCCCCAAATCCAAGAAGGATCTTTTAAAAAGAGGCAGTCTGATTCCCTAACTCAGCAGTTATAGGACCAAAATGCACATGAAAGTGCATTGTGGGACATCTTAGGCTTCAGGATGGGTTAAGTGACAATAGTACCTCTGTGTACATTAAAACATCTTAGGGGGTAGCCATGTTAGTCTGTAACTTTAAAAACAATGAGAAGTTCTTTGGCACCTTAGAGATTAACAAAAATATATATAGGATCATGTGCTTTCATGGGTAAGACCCACTTAATCTGATGAGTTGGAGTGGCAATAAGAGAATCCAAGATTTATATACCAGCAAAAGAAGTACTTCTCAATTGTAGGACCCATGTTAATGAAGCTAATTAAGAGGGCTGAATGTGTCCCATTCATAGCTTTTGATGTGAAAAGGCAGATGTCAAAGGCAGGGAAAATTGGCTCTGTAGTGCTGTAACCAGTTAATGTCTTTATTCAAGGTAACAGTGTCAAATTTGTAGGTGAATTCCAGTACATTAAAATTTACAACAGTGTTTTATTGTTAAGGCATGTTAAATAGTGCAACTGAAAATATAGATATGCAAAGACTTTGTTTGGGCTGGAGGAGGAACTACCTAAACATATGTGAAATGCTTACCTTAGACATGGACACAATCAATAAAATTCAAAATTAAATTTAAAATGCATTTTTGGTATATGATTGTGCTTGTAACTTTGAAGTGGCCTTCAGCTATCATTCATGCAAGTAAAGCTCTGTCACACAAACATTTATTGTAAGTAAACAGAATGAGTGTAAACACAATCAAAGCAGTTTCAGGTCCAAGCAGATGTTGGGTGAGCTGTTTTATGTTTGATGCTTTTAGGGAGTTGCCAAAGTATATGGGAAAATTTACTACCACCTGCTTTTACACCTTCTGCCAACCACAGACCAGTTAAATTGAATATATTCTTACAGAGATGGATAGCATTACTCTAGGGCAGAGGTGGGCAATAATTTCTGAAGGGGGGGGCAATTCACAAATTTCTGAAGTGGTCGTGGGCCACCCCAGAAGGGGTGGGTCTTGGGCAGAATGGGCAGTGTAAGGAGACTTCCATGCTCCCCTGCTCACAAACCCATATTGGCCTGGGGGTGGGGAAGTGTGTGAAGTCTTTGCCCTCTGCCCCTGCCCTGCCAGGGGTGTGCAGTGTTTAGAGGAACCACCAGCTGTTTCCCTCTGGTGTCACGTACCCATGATGGCTAGAGGAAACTTTGCGCATTTCCCTGTCCCCAGGTCTTGAGCAGCATGGCGGCCATAGGCCAGATCAACCGGTTGGTGGGCTGAATCTGGCCCAAGGACTCTGTCTTGCCCACCTTTGCTCTAGAACAAAGGAGGTCTGAGTGCAAAGTAGGGGAAGGTAGGTAATTTAAAAGGCAATGACGTGAATGATGAAAACTCCTAGAAAATATAAATCATTATCCCAGAAAGACAAGGAGGATATGTAAAAGATTCCTTTTATTTTGTCCGTTTGGTTTCTAAATGTCTTTTTCATATTTGCTTCCAAATGATCTGCTATCAGCAAGACATATTTTGAATTTGAAAGAGCCATGGAATAACTGACTCCCTTTACCCTGATGCAGTTTTTAACCAGACACATGAACCTGATTAAGTTTTTCTGTACTGAGTTTTGTTGTTTAATTGGCTAATAATGGACAGTTCCATGCAATTTCAATAGTCACTTTGATTGTTTGCCTGAGCAACTAATTGCTGATGGAGCTTCCTGGATGATGCCAGAGAAAACATTGTTTAAATCCCATTGAATTTTATATTAGGAGAATCTTATTGGGCAGCTCTGGAGAAAATCTTTGTTTTATGAGAACTTCATGATGGAATGAAACAATATAGCTGTTTCTCAGAATGAGTTCAGTTATCCTCAGTACAGTTATGTAAGCCTGCAAGGTCAATGGAAAAATCCCAGAAGGGATCATTACTGTTTTACACATACAAATTTGCATAAGCATCCATCATATGTCCAAAACAATCATTCACATATTAGTGAGCAAAAGGGAGTATGCCTGCATACAACTGGGATCGCTTAATCTCCTTAAGGTTAGGCATGTACTGATGTGCTTTGCTGAATGAGAACCATAGTGCTCAGTGAGAGCACTCAAGAAGAACCAGAGTGCAGGACTGAGCTCATATTTCTCAATTCTTTGGGGTTTATCATTTTAGACCTTCTGTCTTGTAGTATTATGACAGAATATTGTTGTGCACCAATTTCATCTCTATCTCAATAAGTTTTTGTATGTAGAAGTGCTTTGGCTTTTTATTTTGGTTGTTGCTCTAGAAATAGTCTCTCAAGCTTTTGTAAGGGTAAAGTTTAGAGGTGGAAGCAACAGGGGTGATGTTGTGGTTGGTGTCTGCTAAAGACCACCGGATCAGGTGGATGAGGTAGACGAGGCTTTCTTCGGACAACTGAGAGAAGCTTCCAGATCACAGGCCCTGCTTCTCATGGGGGACTTTAATCACCCTGACATCTGTTGGGAGACCAATAGAGCAGGATACGGACAATCCAGGACATTTTTGGAGAATGTTGGGGATAACTTCTTGGTACAAGTGCTGAAGGAACCGACCAGGGGCCATGCACAGCTTGACCTGCTGCTCACAAACAGGGAGGAACTAGTAGGGGAAGTAGAGGGGGGTGACAACCTGGGAAGCAGTGATCATGAGATGGTAGATATCAGGATCCTGACCAAAGGAAGAAAGGAGAGTAGCAAAATACACACTCTGGACTTCAGAAAAGCAGACTTTGACTCCCTCAGAGAACTGATGGGCAGGATTCCCTGGGATGCTTACATAAAGGGGAAAGGAGTCCAGGAGAGCTGGTAGTATTTTAAAGAAGCCTTATTGAAGGCACAGGAAGAAAACATCCCAATGTGCAGCAAGAAAAGCAAATATGGTAGGCGACCAGATTGGCTTACCGGGGAAATCCTTGTCGAGCTTAAACATGAAAAGGAAGCTTACAAGAAGTCGAAACTTGGACAGATGACTAGGGAGGAGTATAAATATATTGCTCGAGAATGCAGAGGAGTTATCAGGAAGGCAAAAGTGCAATTGGAATTGCAGCTATCAAGGGATGTGAAGGGTAACAGGAAAGGTTTCTACAGGCATGTTAGCAAGAAGAGGGTGATCAGAGAGGGTGTGGGGCCCTTACCAGATGAAGGAGGTAACCTAGTGACAGATGATGTGGGAAAAGCTGAAGTACTCAATGCTTTCTTTGCCTCTGTCTTCACAGACAAGGTCATCTCCCAGACAAATGCACTAGACAAAGCAGTACGGGAGTGAGGTGCACAGCCCTTGGTGTGGAAAGAACAATTAGGAACTATTTAGAAAAGCTAGACATGCACAAATCCATGGGTCCGGATTTAATGCATCCGAGGGTACTGAGGGAGTTGGCAAATGTCATTGCAGAGCCTTTGGCCATTATCTTTGAAAACTTGTGGAGATCGGGAGAGATCCCGGATGATTGGAAAAAGGCAAATGTAGCGCCCAGCCTTAAAAAAGGGAAGAAGGACAATCCAGGGAACTACAGACCAGTCAGCCTTACCTCAGTCCCTGGAAAAATCATGGAGGGGATCCTCAAGGAATCCATTTTGAGGCACTTGGAAGAGGGGAAAGTGATCATGAATAGTCAACATGGATTCATGAAGCACAAGTTGTGCCTGACCAATCTGATTAGCTTCTATGATGAGGTAACTGGCTCTGTGGAAAGTGGATGTGATATACCGTGACTTCAGCAAAGCTTTTGATACTGTCTCCCACAATATTCTTGCCAGCAAATTAAGGGATTATGGATTGGATAAATGGACTGTAAGATGGATAGAAAGCTGGCTAGACTGGTGGGCCCAATGGGTAGTGATCAACCGCTCGATGTCAGGTTAGCAGTCGGTTTCTAGTGGAGTGCCCCAAGGATCAGTTCTAGGGCCGGTTTTGTTCAACAATTTTATTAATGACCTAGATGAGGAGATGGATTTCACCCTCAGCAAGTTTGCAGATGACACTAAGCTTTGGGAGAGGTAGATACTCTGGAAGGCAGAGATTGGGTCCAGAGTGACCTAGACAGATTAGAGGATTGGGCCAAAAGAAATCTGATGAGGTTCAACAAAGACAAGTGTAGAGTCCTGCACTTGGGATGGAAAAATCCCAAGCATTGTTACAGGCTGGGGACCGAATGGCTAAGTAGCAGTTCATCAGAAAATGACCTGGGGATTACAGTGGATGAGAAGCTGGATATGAGTCAACAGTGTGCCCTTGTAGCCAAGAAGGCTAATGGCATATTAGGGTGCATTAGGAGGAGCATTGCCAGCAGATCTAGAGAAGTGATTATTCCCCTTTATTTGGCTCTGGTGAGGCCACATCTGGAGTATTGTGTCCAGTTCTGGCCCCCCTTCCTCACTATTGAAATGACGTGGACGCATTGGAGAGGGTCCAGCAGAGGACAACCATAATGATTAGGGGGTTGGAGCACATGACCTATGAGGAGAGACTGAGGGATTTGGGTTTGTTTAGTCTGCAGAAGAGAAGAGTGAGGGGGGATTTGATAGCAGCCTTCAATTTCCTGAAGGGAGGTTCCAAAGAGGATCGAGAGAAGCTGTTCACAGTAGTGACGGATGGCAGAACAAGGAGAAATGGTCTCATGTTACAGTGGGAGATGTCTAGGTTGGACATTAGGAAAAACTATTTCACTAGGAGGGTGGTGAAGTACTGGGATGGGTTACCTAGGGAGGTGGTGGAATCTCCATCCCTGGAGGTTTTTTAATCTCGGCTTGACAGGGCCCTGGCTGGGTTGATTTACTTGGGATTGGTCCTGCCTTGGGCAGGGGGCTGGACTTGATGACCTCCTGAGGTCTCTTCCAGGTCTGTGATTCTCTGATTCTAAGGTCAAATCATTCTGTATTTCTGTAATTTGGCAGTTACAAAGGGATCTGTAGAACAGAAGCAATAATCTGAGGCAGGTATAGCAAGCTCCTGTTTTTACATAACTAAACTAGCCATTGTTGCCAATTCTCGAGAATTGATCATGAGTTTTTCAGTGTATAGTTGGATTGGATTACGAGAGCTCATGGTGCAGTATGGTGGCTAAGAGAGTAGATGTGGTCCTGGGTTGTACAAGGAGAGGCAAATCAATGAAGACTAGGGAGATGGCATTACTATTGTATAAAGCACTAATGAGACGTTTACTGGAATACTGTGTCCAAATCTGGTGTCAGCCGTTGCTGGGAAATTGGAATGGGTTCTGTAAAGAGCTACAAGAATGATCAAGGTCTGCAAAACATGCCTCACAGCATGAGACTAAAGAAACTCAATCTTTCTTTGGTTAACCAAGAGACGGTTGAGAAGTCTTGATCATAGTCTAGAAGAAAAAGATTTTGCTAGAGTAAAGCTTTTGTGATCCAGTGGCTGGAGCTGAAGTTAGGTACAGTCAAACTACAAGAAAGAGTATTTTTTTACAGAGACAATAATTGACCATTGGAACAACTTACCTAAGGTTGTGGTGGATTTTCAATCATTAAGTCATAAAGCCAAGATTAGACGTCTTTCTAAAAGGACAGTCTACTTCACCCTGCAATTATAGGCTTAATGTAGCAGCTACTTTGTGAAATTGCCTGGCCTGTGTTATGCAAGAGGTTAGAGTAGATTATCACACCAGACCTTTCTGTCTCTAAAAATATGACTCAGCTTCCATTTAAAAAAACATAAGTTTTCAGCCTTCATGGTTACAGAAAAATGCTTGAAAGTGTGAACTCTAAATGCTTGAACCCAAAACTGATTGCATTTGAATCTTTTGACTTTTTAAAAGAAAATTTCATGAATTTTAAGTTTCTGTGGTTGGTAATGCTTCTCATCACTGCTACAAAATTCTGCACAGCTGCCATTTAATTTTGTATCAAATGACTAATATATACTGCCACAGGCAAGAAATAGTTCTTGCTAACATTGGTGAGTCTTGCATAGTCAGTTTCCAGAAGCTTATCTTGATAAATTTGTAGAAGTTAAATTCTGGTCATGATAGGAAGAAAAATAAAGTTATGATAATTTGTCTTAGGATACAAAGGCCCAATTCTCCACTCCTTGTTCTCGTAAAAAGTGTCATTGAAATCACAGTTGCCTTACTCAAGTGGGGCTAGAAGCTGCAGGATTGGGTCTCTGTGGTATTGGAGTTATTCTGTTCTACTAGCCTGCTCTTAAATATCTCCAGTGATGGAAAGTCCACAACCTCCATAGGCAATTTATTCGAGTGCTTAACCACCTTGACAGTAAGGAAATGTTTCCTAATGTGCAACTTAAATCTCCCTTGCTGCAATTCAAGTCCATTGCTTCTTGTCCTACCATCAAATGTTAAGGAGAACAATTTTTCTGCTTCCTTCCTGAAATAATCGTTTAGGTACTTGAAGCTGTCACCACATCCTGTCTTTTTTTTCCAGACTAAACAAACTCTCATAGGTCATGTTTTCTAGACCTTTTATCAATTCTATTGCACTTCTCTGGACTTTTTCCAATTTGTCCATATCTTTCCTGAAATATGGCACTCATAAATACACTCTAGTTAAGAGCTAATCAGTGTGGTGTACAGCAGAATTACTTCTCGTGTCTTCCTTCCAAAGTGCCTGCAATACATCCCAGAATGATGCTTGCTTGTTTTTGCAACAGTGTCACTTTTGAGTGATATTTTGCTTGTGATACATTGTGATCCCTAGTCCACTTTCTGCAGTACTCCTCCCTAGACAATTATTTCCCTCCAAAAGGGACTGGTGGTGACAAATGAGGATCCAATGCAAAAACAAGTATTACCATGAAGTTCTTTCAATCCTTCCAGAAGGTCTTTAAGCAACACAAATGGAACGTTAAGCAAAGAAGACCTATTTCCTGTCTTTTTTAGGTTGCTTCCCTACCATAGATGAAAAATTGGATCCAATTATGTAAAAAAGTGTATTTTTGGCAGAATAACTGATCATTAGTCCAAGGAGAATTATTCTCTGCCTATTCAATGAGCTTTGGGAGTTGTCATGTGACCTACATGGTCCATTTATCTTATATTTTCAGTAATGTTTTCCAATATTAGACTGATATTGATTTAGGCTAATACAAAAAAAAAAAAAAAAACCAACAACAACCCTCTGAAAAATAATCATGACATTGAATTTATTCTGTTCTGAAAGTAAGAAAAAGCAGTGATTCCTGAGAGCCTGTGAAAGTAAAATAAGAACATGAGAACATCCTTATTGCATCAGACCAAAGGTCCATTTAGCCCAGTATCTTGTATTCTGACAGTGGCCAATGCCAGATGCCCCAGTGTTGTCGGCAAGAGTAAGTCTCAGGTCCTACACTAGGTTCTCAAAGTACAAAAGACACTACACAGGTATCTGTCAAACACATGTAGTTTATTTCCTGACAGCTAACAGCTGCACCCCTTAACTAGAAGGGCAACATAACAAAGAAGCGGCATATGTTACGTCCCTTCCTGCTAGCCGGGGATCCTGAGTCAGCTGCGGACGAAGTGGGAGGTTGTCTCAGCTTCCGAGGCGCCGGTACCCAAAGCCCATCAGTGAGGTCCAAATTGCATTGCTTTGGTGCAGCGTTAAATACAGTTCTCTTGCCTTGTTTTGCAGTTTGGAAATTTCCAGGGGTTACTCATTACGTGATGATGTAGGGCTTAGCTGTTAGTTATCGATCTGGTTCTGATCTATTTCTACTTGTTCTTTGGCCTTGTTTACGTGATCAGTACATTAGGGTAAACAGAATTGTTTATGCATTCTTGCCCTTTACCATTATCTTATACTTGTTCTTGCTATACTGGCAACATTGCTTATCTTAAATGGCATATGTTCCCAAAGACTTGGTTCTGGCTCATCAGATATAGGGGAAAGGGAAAGGGGAGAAAGAATGCAGGCCTCACCACCCCTAAACTTGCACGTACAAAGTTCTTCCACAATTAACCCCTACACCCAGAGGGAATGAACAGAACAAGTAATCATCAAGTGACTGTAATCATCAAGTGATGGACCCTGTTCTCCATTTCCAGCTTCAGGCAAAAAGAGGCTGGGGAAAACCATCCCTCTCCATCCTGATTATTGATGGATCTATGTAATTGGTGAGATGATTGTACAAAATAGCTGTGATGTTGTTGATTTCTCCTCTATACATTAATTAAAAACCTAAGTAGATCTGCATTCAATTTTTTCTCCTGAAACAGTAGATGAGGATGGTGCCAAATCCTTATCTAGTGCAGACATAATGTTAGGGAAGTGTGGGAAAACTTGTGTTGCCAATGCAAGGTCTTTACCTGTTCTGAGCACTATTAATTTAGCATCTTTCACTTAAAAGCTGAAAAGGAGGGAGTGGGATAGCTCAGTGGTTTGAGCATTGGCCTGCTAAACCCAGCATTGTGAGTTCACTCCTTGAGAAGGCCATTTAGGGATCTGGGGCAAAATCTGTCAGGGATGGTACTTGGTCCTGCTGTAAAAGCAGGGGACTGGACTCAATGACCTGGCAAGGTCCCTTCCAGTTCTAGGAGATAGGCATCTCCATTCATTTTTTTAAAATACAGTTGCTATTGTATTGTATTGTATTGTATTGGAAAAGGTACATTACCTACCACTGCAGACCATTTCCATAGCAGTTGTTGTGGAAATATGGGGGAGGTTCTCTGTCTCTTTCTTCAAGGACTAGGTGTCATTACAGTTAAGCACTGTGTAAGCCATCCAAGTCTGTAAATAGATTCTTTGAGTATATCAGACAGGATATAGTGTCACTGTTATATGTCTTAGTTAGGGATGATTCTTTGCGAAGAGTATGTATGTAATGCATTGTGAGATTCATACTTAAGGCACCACCTGTATTAGCTATCAAAGCATAATTTTGTATACTTCTTGGACCAACTATACTATAGCACCTACTAACTGGTTATATTTTCAGGATGGAAACTGGTTTAGTCTCCGGAAGTGAAGTGAAGTTCTAGGAATGGAATGTTTCCTTAATGTTGTAACTGGCTTTTCCTCACTATGGAGTGCTGTCATCTACAATATGTAGTTTACTGGTGTGGAGCAAGAGGTTTAAGGTACAATAAGTAAGGGTGCCATTTTGGGCGGCGGCAGCAGCTGTGCGCTCCGGGACACAGTTTGCTTTTCATCCTGTTCCCTGGATGCTAAGGGAGTGAGGGAAAAGTATTTGCATTCTATGCATGCCTCTCACACCTGGCTGGTGAAAGGAGCTCACCAGCCAGGTATGAGAGGCATGCACAGAATGCAAGTACTTTCCCCTCTCTCCCTGATAGTACGGGGAACAGGATAAAAAGCAAGCCATGTCCCGGAGTGCACATCTGCTGCCCCCGCACCCTTCCAAAATGGCGCTCTTGAGAATAAGAGATATACAAAAATGAGAACATATAGACTGACACGGGGACCACCCCCCCGTGGCCTTTATTGAAGTTATGGATATCTTTATCAGTTCTGTTCTGAAAAATTACCATAAAAACAGTGTTTCAAGGATCTATATTTTTCTCACAATTCCCTGATCAAATGTGCTTATATTGACCAGTGCATAATATTTTCAACATTAAAAGGCAACCCTGAACATGTAACTGAATGCAACTGAAGAGACAAATGTTATTCTTTCTAGCTCTAGCGCTACCAGTAAAAGGCACACAATTAAGAAATGTAGTAAAGGTGCCAATGAAGAACAGATTTCTGTATAACTCTACTTAATTATTTTGAAGGTGGAACTTAATACTTTGCTGCTTTACGAACCATGGTAGACTTTCTAGTTCAGTCTTTCATAGCTGTGTGAGCTCAACACAGTGCAAACAGAATTAAAATCAGGAAATAAAATATTTTGTCATCAAAGCTGACTGTATAGTTGTTTTCAAAGTTGTTCTCTTCCTTGATCTGTTAGCGCAGAAGGAATGTATGCTCTGACCTACTTGCTGTGGAGAACCATATGTTGTAGTAGCAGTAAACAATGAATTTCTTAACAAGCAACAGCAAACCTTAGGCCTGTGTGACTGAATTGGCATGGAACTGATGCCCCCTGAGCCAAAAGAGTGGGCAGCCAACTCAGCTCAGTACACATCAAGGCTTGCCCACATTTGAAAGTTATCGGTACAGGAAGTGGGGTCTGTGGAGAGGATGACTGACACGGCCAAACACATGAGAAGGCCCATCCCCATTCCCATTCTGAGGGTAGGAGTGTGTGAGAGAGAGAGAATAGAGAAAGCATGTGTGTAGGAGGTGATGGTATGAACCAGGCAGAAGAAAAGGGAAACTAATGGAAATAATGAAGAAAACGATACTTGACCACTAGAAAGGGAAATATCTTGTGTTGCTCTGTGGCAATTTTAGTTGAGTTAGCAGAATTATTGGCCTTTAAGGAGTCTCTGTCCCAGAGACTGGCTAAAGGACCGTCTTGATGAAAAGAAGATTGAAGGAGGGAAATATGATATAAAGCCAGAGGGTAGAATACTATGAGTACTTCAGTGAGGATAAAAATAAAGACTTGCATAATGTCCTCAGTCTCTTTTGCTTGTTCTTCTCCCTTCCAGCCCCCCACTCCATAAAAGCAAAAAGGCCAACCAATCATCAGAGAATTGGCCAGCCATTAATGGTAATTTCCAAGTGTCTTAAAAGTTTCTTAAAGGAACTATAAATTATGTTGTAGACTAAGGATTTTAAACCCAAGAAAAACAAGGAATATTCATCTTAGCATAGCAACTGTTGAGAATTTGTTATAAACCATTCCTGATTGCTAAAAAAAAACCCTGTTGAGATTAAATTCAGCACTCTTAATTCCTGCTATTAATATATTACAGGAAAATGAGGACTAAAACCTGTTTGTATTTTTGAAGCTTTATTTTTATACAAAGAATTCAGAGAAAAGTAGGAAAATGTCCCATGTTTGGAAATTATGTCCTTCTAATAGGTAATTATTTTCATGAGTTGTAAAGAAACTGTAGAAAACCTGCTATGTAGTTAAACATGCTCAGTATCGTTGACATAAAAGCTCTGCCAAAAATGTTAGCGTAAAACACGAATGATTCAGCCTTCAATTCAACAGGGATTTTAAAGCAATAAAAATATGAAACAGTGAGGCTAAAATAGTCCTGTGGGACTAGTAGTGTTCATTGAAAGGATAGAACATAAATGGATATGGCAAGCCATATGGACAAAGACCATTAGAACTTCACCCAGTAATGTGCCATAGAATTACATTTCTAGTACAAAATGTTTTCCTTAAGATGGCTGGATGTTTCACCCTTGCTTAGATGGGCATGTATTTTTTCCTGTGAAGGTGACAAATGTAAAGATATTCACATATTTTAAACATGTAGCTTTGTAAGTGGTTTGACAGCCATGGAGATTGAAGTCTCCTATTTTGCCACAGAAGGGACATAGAAAAAGAGAAAGATTATTGTGGAATTAAAGGTGTGGGAAGTAAGAGAACAGGGGTGCTGCAACACCTCCCAGATTTTGTGCCCTGTGCTGGGGTCCTAACTGCTAACCTTCACTCTGTCACCCCACTGCTGCCAGGAGTCCCGGCTGCCAGCCCCGCTGTTTCTGGGAGCCCCGGCCACTGGCACCAGGGTCATGGCCACCGGGGACTCTGCAGCAGGCCTAGAGGCCCCGTCAGTCAGCCCCCTGCTTGGGGCACCTCACTCGCTCCCAGCTGTGGCCCCAGCCTGGAGTGGTGAGGGGCATGCATGGGGTAAGGCGGAGGAGGACACAGCTCAGCACCCCCACCCTAAAAATTATTCCAGCTCTGTTGCTGCCCATCGATACTAACCTGACGATACTAAACTGCTCAAGATAGTTAAGACCAAAGCAGACTGTGAAGAACTTCAAAAAGATCTCACCAAACTAAGTCACTGGGCAACAAAATGGCAAATGATATTTAATGTGGAGAAATGTAAAGTAATGCACATTGGAAAAAATAACCCCAACTATACATTCAATATGATGGGGACTAATTTAGCTACAACTAATCAGGAAAGAGACCTTGGAGTCATTGTGG
This sequence comes from Rafetus swinhoei, assembly GCA_019425775.1. Classification (NCBI taxonomy): domain Eukaryota; kingdom Metazoa; phylum Chordata; order Testudines; family Trionychidae; genus Rafetus; species Rafetus swinhoei. The sequence continues at coordinate 159,912,037 of CM033424.1, forward strand.
ATAGTTCTCTGAAGAGGTCCACGCTGTGTGCAGCAGCAGTCCAAAAAGCAAAAAGGATGTTAGTAATCATTAAAGAAGGGATAGAGAATAAGACGGAGAATATCTTATTGCCCTTATATAAATCCACGGTATGCCCACACCTGGAATACTACGTACTACGTATCTCAAAAAAGATATACTGGCATTAGAAAATATTCAGAAAAGGTCAACTAAAATGCTTAGGAGTTTGGAATGGGTCCCATATGAAGAGAGATTAAAGAGACTAGGAATTTTCATCTTAGAAAAGAGGAGACTAAGGGGGGGATATGATGAGTGGTGTGGAGAAAGTCAATAAGGAAAAGTTACTTGTTCCCATAATATAAGAACTAGGGGCTACCAAATGAAATTAATGGGCAGCAGGTTTAAAACAAATAAAAGGAAGTTCTTCACACAGCGCACAGTCAACCTGTGGTACTCCTTGCCTGAGCTGGTTGTGAAGCCTAGGATTATAACAGGGTTTAAAAAAAAGAGCTAGATAAATTCATGGAGATTAAGTCCATTAATGGGTATTAGCCAGGATGGGTAAGGAATGGTGTCCCTAGCCTCTGTTTGTCAGAGGGTGGAGATGGATGGCAGGAGAGAGATTGCTTGATCAGTACCTGTACGGTTCACTCCCTCTGGGGCACCTGGCATGGCCACTGTTGGTAGACAGGATACTGGGCTGGATGGACCTCTGGTCTGACCCAGTATGGCCATTCTTATGTCCTTATGTTCATCTTTACTTATAGTCATTGATGGACCTATCCTTTATAAACGTATTTTATTCTTTGTTGAACTCTGTTATAGTCCTGGCCTTCACAACATCCTCTGTCAAAGGGTTTCATGGATTGCTTGTGTGTTATGAGGAAATACTTCCTGTCATTTCTTGTAAACCTGCTGCCTATTAATTTCATTTGGTGAGCCGTAGTATATAACACTTATTTATTCTCCCCATACAAGTCATGATTTTATACATTGTTGATGCCCTTCTCTATACCTTTTCCAATTCCAATATATTTTTTAGATGGGGGAGGGAGGGAGAACCAGATCTGCACACAGTATTCAAGATGTGGGTGTAGCATAGGTTTATATAGAGTTATGATATTTTCTGTCCTATTTTCTATCCTGTTCCTAATGATTCCCAGCATTGTCAACTTTTTTGATTGCCTTTGCACATTGAGTGGATGTTCAAAGAACTATCCATAATGGCTCCCAGATCTCTCTTGAGAGGTAACAGCTAATTCAGACCCCATCATTTTATATTCATAGCTGGGATTATGCTTTCCAAAGGGCAGTGCTTCTGTGAACGTCAAGCTGTCCTCGTATCAGCATGCAACTGTGTCCAGATTTACTAACTTAAGAGAGGAGGATAAAGGGGCCTGGTTTGGGATGTTTATCTCATGGCCTGGTATTTGGGTGAGCATCAGATCTTACATCTTCTTGTGCAGAGGCTGTTCTCAAAGTAGGACAAACTCCACCAAAAATGTTACCTGTTTAAATCATGAGTGGGGTACCTTGGACCCAGGGGCTGAATCTGGACCCCTGCTTAATAGCACCTAGCCCACAGCAAATGTGTACAGGAAAGGCTGAAAGCCCTGAGCCTTCTTTTTCCCTTGCTGGGCTGGAGCTGTGCCGACCAGCAGGGGTGATCAGGGAAGCTTTATATGCTGTGCTTTCCTACAGGTGCATCCCCTGCAGCTCCCATTGGCCAGAAACCATAGTCAATGGGAGCTATGGAGGCAGCGCCTGTAGGTGAGGGCAGCTTGGACACCTTACACCACCATGGGCCACACGGACATGCTAGCTATGGCATGGGAACAGATCATGCTGTAAACCTGCCTTAGTTCTGCAGCTCCACCGACTGGGAACTGCCTGAAGTTAGTGTCCCACACCCCCCCTCCCAACTACCTGCACCAGCCCTGATCCCCCTCCCACACCTTAACTCCCTCCCAGAGCCCCCTCCTGCACTCCAACCCCCCTCATGCCCTGCTCAAATCCAGAGCCCAAGCTCTTTACTCCCAACCTTCTGGTCCAGCTCTGATCTTCCTCCCACATCCAAACACCCTCCCAGAGCCAACACTCCTGCATGTCAGCCTCCTGACCCAGGTTGGAACGGTCTTCCACACTCTAACTTCCTCCCAGAGTCTGCACCCCTGGGCCTGCTCAAGCACTGGAACTCCTGCCCTGCACCCTCACCCACATCCCAATCCCCTGCCCATTCCTGCACTCCATATCCCTTGGCTCAACACTGCAAGCCCCTCCTACATCCCATCCATAGTTCCCACTAAGGTGAATGCCTGCACGGCTGCACACAAAATATTCTCCGCCTGCCCACCTCCTCTGCAAAGCTGCGCAGCAGCACTCACCTTCCTTCTGGAAGGTGAGTGGTGTGGCAGGCAGCTGCTCTGGGCTTGGGCCAGCTGAGGTGGCATGGTGGAAGGGCTACTGGGGGCTGAGGCTGCATGATGTGGGGGCTGGGACCTGCTGCGTGGCGGGGGCTCGGGACCTGCTCAGGGGGCCAGGACTGTCTCTGGAGAAGGGCTGCTTGGGGGCCAGTGACCTGCTTGGGAGGCCAAGGGCTTGGAGCCAGTCGGGGACCTTCTCGGAGGGCTGGTCTGGTCAGGGGCCTTTAAGGGGGTCAGGGGCCTCATGGTGGGGGGCCGGGGCCACAGGGTTAGGGGATGGGGTTTGTGTGGCAGCCAGGGCCACTCCAGTGGCCAGGGCCAGCTCCAGCTCCAGCTCTTCCCCAGGGCTGGAGCTGTGTTCAGGGCCACAAAGATATGACTGCTGCCTGGGCTGACAGCATGGCCCAAAGCTGGAGCCAGGCAGTGGTGCAGCTGCTCCTGGGGCTGGGGCCCCTTGCACCTCTCTTCCCCCCCTCTAGCACCTCTCTTTTGCCCCTCAGAGCTCCCTGCCCCCAAACCTCTGTCCTCCCTGCTCCCCACATGTCACTGCCCCACCCTCAGCACCTCACTCCCTGCAAACCTTGGGCACTGGTAGCAGCTTCCCTCTGCACCAGGTGGGTACTCACAGCAGCTCAGGGAGCAGCATGTCTTACCACCTCCCCATGAGGTGGGGGAGGAAGGGGGCTCTACCTGGGAGAATCTCTTGGGGTGCAGCACCACTGGTGGGTGCCACACATCCAGCAAGTGCATGTCACTTCATTCTTGGTGCACAAGACAAAACTCACTTCGCTCATGGATGGAAAATCTTAGAGGAAACATTGATACCAACCCCTTATACTTAGCCCCACTCCAGAGCCCATACCCACAGTCAGAACCGTCACCCTCTCTGGCACCCCAACCTCTTTCTCTGCTCTCTATACTGCAATGGGACCTCAACCTTGTACTATTGGTACTTACCAGACCACCATTTGAACCACTGGCCACGTGCTTTATTATCCATCTTTCCATCAAGGTAGCTTTTTCAGTTGCCATCACATCAGCCAGAAGGGAGAGTGAGTTGAGACCTATAATCCACTACTACAGGAAGGATGTGTGCAAATGTTATTCCTATTTCTCCCTTATCATAAATAGGAGGTTTGTTATAAAAAATACAAATAAACTTGTATCCAGCTGAAATTCTGTCTGTCTGGTTTAAAAGAGACCATGCTCTGTCCTTGAACTCTGTACAGAATGCACAAATACCTAATGTCTGAATAATATGTCATATGTAAACTCATCACTAAAACAGAGAAGTGGATTGACATTGTCAAATTATTTTCATAGAAAGCATCTATCAACCAGAAAATGGTAATGGCTTTGTCATTTCTGACTTGTGGGTGATTTCAATCAGTAACCTAACGGAGGATTTTGAGCCACAACTTTAATCATTCAATACATGAAGTAGCCAAAACATTTTAAGAGTGCTTTCCCCTGTGGTTGGTATCATGCAGAGTAAAGTAGTCATGAAGGGGTTAACTGTATTGCTCAGAGTATGATGGTTTGGAGCTTATGGAGTCAAGCTCCAACCCTCTCTTGTTTTGTTTGTCGTTGATATTTTCCCCACCTCTGCTTGTTAGGTAGTTGAATAAATCAACACATTCTCAGACTGCAGTACTAAAAGTAAAGGGTGTACTACGTGATGTTTTTGAACAATAGTTTTATGGAGCTCTCTACAGAAAACAGTAAGCCTGAGCCAAGAACGTCTTGGTATCTTTCTGCAGTCTCTATGGAAAAGCTCTCATGCTTGTAGCTTTTAAAAAAATTAGTTTACTATTCATGCAAATCAAATTGATCTGAAGGTGAAGACAACTTCTGTATTTAGTATTCATTCTCATGACCTATTCCTTGCTGCCAGTTTTGCAGCTCTATTAGTGTGATTATAGTCAGAGAAATATTTCAATGTCAAATAACAGTATCCAATGACATCTTGATATCCCTTATTTAGTTTTTCTCTGGTTTTGACCCTATTTACATGAAAATAAGATAATTTTAAAAACTAAAGATATCACACAGACAGCATTCGGAACTGAAATCTTCAGGTTTCTGTAGTCACTGTAACTACACTGAATTACGGACCCTAGCAAAGACAACTTCTTCACACTTCCATGTCAATTACTTCAATTTCACATTGAAGGGAGGAGAGGATAATTCCTGTGGTCTACTGCTTTGAAATCTACTGATGAAAGGATATGTATTATTTACCCTACAGAGCCAGCAGTAGACAGAAATTAATGTATTAAATATGGTTAAAGTAACTTAAATACATTAACCTTAAGTGAAATAAACCTGCAATAAGTTTATTTTCATACTCAATTTGCAACATACCGCCTTTTATGAATTTATGCTTTCCCCTTTCAGCAGGTTTTGGAAGATCTTTAGGTAAGCTGCATTCATTTTTTTAAACCCGACGTAGTTTCAGGAGTGCACATTCTATCTTATTTCCAATGCCCTCACATGTTGGTTGTCTCCTGTGAATTCTCCCTCCCCCCCCACCAATTGTACCATTTGAGATCTCATGTTAACCAAATCCTATTCACTCCCCCCCTCCCATAGTTTGATCTTTTCCTTTTGCCATGGCAAAAGAAAGTCCTTGACACTAACAAGTCCTTAATATTTTATTCTAGCTATTTGGTCTCCATATCTGAATGTGTATCCTTGTCTAGCATGCTTCCTTTCTTGCTTCGAGTCTTTTCTGTTTAGGTAGGAGGGCTAGGTATCAGGCACAACCATAATGATATGTTCGCTATCCAAAAAAAATTGTTTCCCTGATTTTCTTTCAGGACCCTGACAAAATCTTATGCTGCCATCTGTTCGTTTTAAACATCAGAAAGTTATGATATCTTCTTTCCAACTTTCCTGTATTGTTCTGGGTTGAGGAATTAAAATGGTCATGGCATCTTCTGCAGAAAGGGCATGGGGTGGTAGTGTTAAAAGAGACTCTTAATCTAAATAATCAATTCTAGTAAGAGCTTGTAGGCACTCCTAAGTTTATCACAAATTAGTTAACAATGCTTGTGCATATATGTGTGTATTATAAAGGTATATAATTGTCTGGAAGCCTGTTAATGTTTGGATGATTACTCTTCGGTGAATCAAGCCAGCTAGCAAAGGGAAGCCAGAGATTTTTTTTTCTGTACCAAGGCAATTTGCTTATTCTGAAACAAACAAACAAACAAACACAAAAAAGACTTGAAATCACTCCAACATATTTTTCTTTCCATATTTTAAATGCTTTATAGCGGAGTGAATACTTTTCCAAGGAACTTTTTCTGGTTGCTTTTGGCAAAGTTGTACCAATGTTTCCACTTTAATTTTTTTTGTTTAATGATTTATATACTTTATTCTTCTGTTTTTTAAAATTTTATTTTTAGTATTACTGTTCTGTCCAGCTGAGCCCCATTATCCTTTATTTCGCACCCCACTTGTTCCCAACTTCACATAGTATGTGTTTGCCTTCATACTATTTTCTGGAAATTGCTGACCTTTCAGTAAGTGAAATCAACCAAGGCAGGGTTTGCTCTCCTGAACTGTAAAGAATGTCAGCACCTGTCTAAACAGTATGCTGAGATAGAATATAGCAGAAAATTTTAGAAATAGGTTAATGTTGGTTCTTTGTTCTTTGTTTAGAAGGAGTCATAACTTTCTCTCATGTAGACCTCCTTGGCTCTCAATTTAATGTGTTTCAACATTCTCATGGTTGTGTCCTTTTCCAAATGAGCCCTCACATTCTCTTGTGCTGACTTCCAGTACCTAGAAGTGTGTGCATAATGCAGTCTCATTCTTCTCCTTCCAATCCCCCTGTCAATTATTACTATTTCAATTAGTTTTTCAAACTAACTTCCATCGAGCATTGAAGGTTAAGAGAACAAATTCAATCTTTTAATGTACCATATTAACAATAATAATAAAAACAGAGGTTTAACCTCAAGTAAACTTCATCCCTAAAATGTTCAACTCTTACCCTTGTGCCTCTCCTCCTTTCTTGTCCTACTTCACATTCCAATTCAGCAAAGCTTTCCAGCAATGTGAAAGAGCTTCTAGTGTTTAGGCTTTGAAATGTGCACTAATGCCACTTGTAACATTGGACCTTGGATTTTAAGCTCCCTAGACAAAGTACTTCTCTTTTTATTTTAAGTTGACTTTACATGCCTATGATGCTATAGAAATAATAATAATAATACAAAACTATGATGTGTTTCAATTCTGAAAGTCTTATTTTTGTCTAACCCTGTTCACTGACGAGCCAAATTCTGCTCTTTGGCATATCATTTCTATAATTTCTACCCTCCAGGAAATAGTGTGTATTTTAAAGGTTGAATTTAGGCCTTTGTGTATATTAAACACACAAATGCATTTTTCACATTTTGAACAAAGGCCCCTTAATAAACCCATCATCACTTGTTCTCTGCGATGAAGCCACGTTGAGAACAATGTTGATCTCTAGATGGCACAAGCCACTCAAATAGTATAAGAGCAGCAGTGCAGTAATACAAAAGCAGAAGAAATACCTGTGTGAGAATCCTCCAACATTACTATTGGTGTTATTCAAGTAATCAAGAATAGCAAACCTGATGTTGCTACTGGAAAGTAGCTCTCAAAACACAAAAGTGGAGGATTTTCTACAGACTGAAGACTGCTAATCAGCAGACAAGAGAGTTGCTGCTCCCCATTTAATTCTGGGGTTAAAGAAAAGTTTAATTGGTGAATTAAACCAAGTGGGACTAGGACAGGTCTGAAGGGGAGACTTTGTATTCTGATCTTTTGCGGAATAAAAAGCACTTACAAGAGCAATGTGAAAGAGCTTCCAGTGTTTTCCATCTTCTTAGAAAACTCCAGAAATAGGAAAAATGTGAGGCTCTAAGAACCCTTTTTCATGGGTTTGCAGCCAAGGCCTTTGTCTTCAGTTTTCCACCCTTTGGCTGCGTTTTAGTCTGGAGTCATTGTACACTTGTAGGACGTGTAGCTGCCTTCTGGCAACTCCTACGCCATCATTCATTTATGGCCAAGGCCTTTCATACTAAGAAGTCAGTGGAACAACTCTAAATTTACACTGTTGTAAATGAGAACATCTTACGCATAATTTAGTATTTTTACAGTCTAAAATTTTTTAATATTTCCTGATATATTATTTCATAGCCAAGTGTATAATTCCAGTATAAATTAGCCAACATGTCAATGTGAACTGGAATATGCATTATGAGACTGAAAACTATAAAGTCAATTTGAATGTGAATTGTATACATGTTTATGAAATTGGAACAAACTTTCACATTCAACCCTGAATCAACAGTAAACCTCTTAAACTGAATGTTAAGAATATATTTGATTCTTTGTAGCAAAACATGTCTTCATACTTAACAGAGAACACTTTTCTAACCTAAGCACTTCATTTTGTATTTGATGGGACATGTTAACCTAAGGAGTCAGAATTATTGCTCTCTATAATAAGCCTCTACTGGGAATTCATTTAAAAACTGCTAAATCTGGGAGAGATTCTATCTTCCATGCTCACATTGAGTGGTACCTTCTGCCTCAAGTAGTCCACTGAAGAAATTGTTAAAGCCACTCTGATAGGATGGTGGCAGCAGTATAAGGCTATAAATAGAACAGAATATTGTATCCTCCTTCCACCCCAAATTAATCTACAGGTCTATCACTCATTTGATGCCACATTCCTTGCATTACCCGAACACCCATGGACTTCAGTAGAATGTACAAAGATTACAGGATGAAGTCCTCAATCTGCAATACTCCTCCATGCCACCTCAATCCCCATTGCATGCCTTTTAAATTGGAACTGTATGAAAGAAAAGAATTTTCATGACCAAGCCCATATGGAGGTCAGTAGAGATCTTGGGTGGATCCTTGTATGAGAAAAAAGTCAGTAGTAGAATTGGGGCCCTAGTTTGTAAATAAACCATGACACACATACAGAGCATTTTTGGTGCATTTTGTTTGGGTTTAGCTGTACTTCTTTCAGATCACTGAGAACATCAAGAAAAAATACCTTGGCATTCCAAATGCTGAACTTGGACTTTTGACAGCATTTTATGCATTTAAATTCTAGTATGTATAGAAGCTCTCATTTCCATATGTATAATATATGGTGAAATAATTAACCGCTACGCATACCAATACTTTCATTTCGGCCCTTTATATGAAAGAGGCTTATTGTCAGAACACGGAAAAGTTCATCAAACTGATGTCACAGTTATTTTTATAAGTAATTTTTAGAAAAAAAGTATTTTAAAGTATACTTCCTGCCTAAAGAGTTGAATTAACAGCTTCAAAAATTGTCTTCAAATAATCAAAGAATGAGTTCTCTGTGGTTAGTAACTGATCAAATTTCTACCAATATTGTCTCATTGGCATGTTTCAAATAATACTCCCTCTAATTTTTTTCCATTCATGTGCAGAATGCATTTTGTTATGTGCAGGAAGGCATGTCCAGATGTACACCACCAATAGAAACAGAATTCCTAAATAAGAGGGAAAGAGACAACCTAATATCATCACTATATATTAAAAAGCTACCTTATAGATAATTACTCCAGCCAGGAAAGGTTAGGAATTTTTTAATTCACTTACATTCAATGCAAATGAAAGAGAAATAGAAATTATGAAATGCATAGACCAGTCAAAATACTAAAATAACACATTTTTTGAAAAAATACAGAGAATACATGTGCATTACAGGAAGGATGAAGTAGTAATAACAATCATAATACAAGTATGTGCTGTGAAGTGAGTGTGAACGAGACTGTGTGTGTGTGTGTGTGTGTCTCCGTCTGTCTGTGTATGAGCAGGAGCGGCCCGAGGCTGGCTGCGGCAGCTGGCGCCCTAGGCGGAAGGCACACTCGGCGCCCCCGCCTGCATGGTCGTCAATGGCCGTGACGTAATCACGGGGCGCCCGGGCCGGCGGCGCCCTAGGCAACTGCCTAGTTTGCCTAGGCTCACGGGCCGCCCCTGTGTATGAGAGAGAGACAGACAGTGTGTGACACAGTTTGTGAAACTTAGTGGGTGTGCGACACTGTGTGTGGGTGGGTGCATGGATGCCAAATCAGAGTATGTCTATACTCCAGAGTTTTTCTGGAAAAACGGCCGTTTTTATGGAAGAACTACACTTACGTTCACACTGCAATTGCATTCTTTCGGCAAAAATAGGAGTGGCTTCAACAATCTTTCGCTTGGGCGTCCCAAGTCAGTGGCTCAATACCAGAGCATTTTAGATCTCTCTTGCAGGCATGTTGAAATCTAAGTTTTGGGCATCCTCTCTATGTTTGACCCTCCTTTAAATCATCATACAAGATATCTGTAGGAGGTCTTCCATCTTGCAACCTATGCATATGACCTAACCAAGAAAAAATGGTTGTGCTTGATAATAGCTGTCAGGCTGGAGATTTGGGCTCTCATTAGCACTTCTTCCTTGGTGATTTTGTTTTGCCAAGTGATGCCTAGAATGGAATCTTTAGATGGAAGCTATTGAGTCTTTTTTCTTCCCTGCTATATGAAGTCCATATCTCGCTGCCGTAAAGGAATTTGTTGACCATGCAAACATTTTAAATCAAGATCTTCATCATAAGTTTTTCGTTCTTCTATGCTCGCTTTGTGGGGTGATCAAAGTTGATGGCTATCTTCCCAAAATTTTTTTGTTCAACTCGTCATCCAATGACAAGTTCTTGGTAATAGTAGTACCCCAGTAACAAAATGAGTTCAGGGTTTGGACATTGGTATCACTGAGGATGTGTCTAGATTACAGGGTTTTTTCAAAAACAGTGGCCTTTTTTCGAAAAATCTTCCCCTGCGTCTAGACTGCTGCCACATTCTTTTGAAAGTAAATCGAAAGAACATGGCAGTTTTTTCAACTGCGGAAAACCTCATTTTATGAGGAAGAATGCCCTTTTTTGAAAAGTGCTCTTTCGAAAAAAGGCACTATGTAATGCAAACTGTGCTTTTTGGAAAGAGAGTATCCAGACTGCCTGGGTGCTCTCTTTCGAAAAAGCGGCTTGCTTTTTTGAAAGTACAGGTTGTAGTCTTTTTCTAAAGAGGTTTTTTCGAAAATCTAGGTGCTCTCTTTCGAAAGAGGCTTGTAGTCTAGACGTAGCCTGAGTGTAATGGAAGGCTAGCATTGTGTGCCTTGTCCCATGATTGCTGTCTTTTCACATTCATGAAGAATGAGAAAGTTTGACATGCATCTTGGAGGTGATTTACAAGCTCTTGTAGGTGAATTTCACTATGAGAGACAAATGCAGCAGCAGCAGCAGAAAGGAATTCTCTCAGAGCAACTTTTTGCACCTGAGACTTTGCTTTCAGTCTAATAGCTTCAACATCTTGCTATCTGATCACCTATAAAGATAAAACATAATAGTCTACATTTTAAAAGGCATAGCTCAGAAGTACTGAGAAGACTATTCCTAACAGTGTAGGTGCCAAGACACATCCTTGCATTACTCTGCTTTTTTATCTCAAAACTTTCAGAGGTGTTTCCTTCCAATTACACTGTGCTTTGCATACTGTCATAATATTGTATTATGCTGAGAAACTTTAGGGGGGGCATCCAATTTTTCAAAGTACTTTGTACTATCTGGATCTCCTTAACCAAGTCAAACACTTTGGCCAGGTCAACAAAGGCAATAAAAAGTGTTTTCCCTTGTTCTCTATTTTTATCCTATAGTAAGCAAAGAGAGACTATCAAATCTTCTGTAGATCTACTTGCTCAAAATTCATTTTGTGTCTGTAGGTAGACCCTTTCAGCACGTACTTGCATCTGTGTCAGCACCACTTGAACAGTTTGCCAGCGATGCTGAAAATTGAAATGTCTCTATAGCTCTGTAGTTGCTACAATCTCTCTTGTTTCTTTTGTTTTCTTAAAGGGTAATGATATTTGTGCCTCGCATGTCCTGAGGAACTTGTTCTTTCCAACATTGAAAGGGCAGACTATATAGATGTACATTTGAATATGACTGCTGGAATATCATCTTTTCCAAATGCTTTTCCCATAATGAGAGACTCTAAAGTCTTATCCAGCACTTCAGTGCTTGGTTCTTGATCAAGCTTAACTAGTATGTCAAACTTAGAGATATCTTCAAGTGTATTATCAGTGATGCCGTTATTAGCAGAGTATAGCTCTAACTAACATTCTATGCAACGCACCGTCTGTTGTGATTTGTCTGTCAAGATCTTTAGATATGATAAGTGTTACTTTGCATATCATTGTTCGGAGAGCTCTTTTAACACAATCATACATGGTTTGCAGATTTCCAGCTCTACTGCAGATTGTATATTGTGGCATAGGTTTATCCAGTACTTACTAGCACATTTCTTTGATAACCCTTTTGCTTTTTGCAGGTTTTTTTAAAGTTAAAGGTATTGGCTTCTCGGTATGTTTTGCTTAAGCGTCTTTCTTTGCTTGAACAAATAGTTGGAACTCCAGTTTCTGATGTTCAACCCTAGCACTAGTTTCATTTGGACCAAATATATTGTCTGATTTCATATATCTTTTTCTGTGATTTTTTTCCCCCACACTGAACTCTCACTAAATCCAACAACCTAAATTAGACCAAAGTTTACAACCCACAGTAAACTAGACTCTTATGTGCCATAGGCAGAGACTAGAAGGACCAAAGTATAGCAGTGCCAGAGGCCCCTCCAATGGCAGGGAAGTTATTGAGATATATCCAGATAATCCTGACAAGTGACCTGCATGGTGCCGAGAGAGAGATGGAAACATTTCCAAATTCACTACTATTCTTGGTTCTTATGACAGTGGTTAATGTATGCAGTATATAAATATGTTGCCCTTTTCCTTTTAATGTCATTGACCCATTCCTATATTAAGAAACTATAGACAGAAGTGCATGACTTACTTTTCCTCGGTAATTTGGTATTTTATATGCCCATATTTACATGCTCCTCATATCTGTCAGCTCTGTAGATGGCCCTCATGTCTTTTTGAGAAGGCTTTCTAATTGCCCTTTTTTTGATGGAATGTTTTGTGACTTAGTCCAGTAACATTGTGACCCGGTCTACCCTACAAACTTAAGTTAGTATACTTGCATCTCATGGGGTGTGGAAAATCCACACCATTAAGTGCAGCAGTTATACTGACCTAACTCCTGGTGCAGACAGCACTACGTTAATGGGAGGACTTCTATCATTGACATAGCAACTGTCCCTTGGGAAGGTGAAGTACCTATGCCATTGGTAGTGTCCTCATTAAATGTAGAGTAGCACAGCTTGCACGGTATAGCCCTGCATGTGTCTGCATGGCACAGATAAGAAATCTAAGTGTTTTATAACTCTATTAACAACAAATTCAATTAATTGCTACCAAACAGATTTTAAATTCCCAGGATAATTCCAACACTGTAACCCTTTTTTGTGATCCTTCAGTTCAGTTCTCTAATACAATATCTGACTTAAATGAGAGCTGGTGTATTTTTTGTAAGCATCTCAGCCATTTAAACATTGATTCTTTCAGAGCTCTTGGATGAATCTTATCCACTCCTGGCTCTTTATTAGTTTGTTCCAGTGCTTTCTGTTTTAACATCTCAGTGTTAATAGGGATTAATTTTTATTATATAAAAAGAATAGTTTCAATGTCTCATTCATTTCTTGACATCTGCTGAGACTAACAAGGGTGTTAGCTGTGATGCTGGCATCTCTTAGGTATTTAATAGTTTTCTTTCATCTCACTGTCTCCAAACGATATTCAGTGTCAAAATCTGGATCAAGAAGAGCCTTTTGAAAGAGGAAATGCTAACTGAGAGTAGAGCAAACCAAGAAATGATTAAATCCAGCGGTGTTATTCCACCACTTGCTGTGGATTAAAGGACACAAGTGAAGATAATAGTACCTGTGCTCTGTTTCATGACCTAACTGAAATATTTTATTTGGTCTGTTGTGAATATGGATAAGCAATTTGTCCATAATACAGGTCCTTGGAGTCCTGTAAGGCTGAATAATATTCATTCTTGGATTAGGTAAATGTTTGATCAGGCTGAGAATGACATTCCCTCTTTCTTCATACATTCCACTCGTGTAGCTGTTAGAAGAGACCAAACGAAAAGTTATGAAAGCAGTTCATTGGTCTGGGTCAAAGACATTTCCATTGGCCTGTTCTTTGGCTTTAATCAAGGACTTTTTATGTCTGATTCCACATTAGAACAAATAGCTTTTACCACTGGCATGTGATAGAAAGTGGACTAGCCAAGATGGAGTTATGTTTTCAAGAAAAAAATGATCCCTTTCCCTCCTCTATTTCATAGGCGTCTGATATAAGTGCTACTTTTTCATTTCTTTCCCATCTCTCTTGCAAAAAAATATTTCCCGCACAGTCAACCAAGACGGTGAAGCCTGAAAAAGAACAGTCAATATATTTACTATTTTGAGCTGCAGAAGAGGAAGAATTACTTGGACAATTACAGTGGATTTTGACTTTCATCCAGTTGTGGAATACTGTAGTCTTGCTCCAAACTTTTTGTCTATTATCATAAGTTAGACAGACTTCTGCTGTCAGGTACCTAGGCTTGTGTTGCTGTGTAAGTTTTTCCGGGGGGGTGGGAAGGCAGGGGAAAACTTCAATCCACTCCACTGGTGTGTAACAGAGAGTAACAGGCATTTCCTGCCCTCACCAAAGACCCTATTGCTTTGTCCTAAGAAGGTGCGCTGTTGGAAGGGAAGAGCAGAAAGTTCAGACTTCCAGGAGTGGCCTATCAAAGTCTCCCTTTTCCTTACCAGTTGCAGGTGGATCAAGAAGAAGTCCTCTGACTTCTTAGTCCTCTGACTCCTCTTTTGGTATCTCCTTGTTCTTGCATTATAAGAAAGTAAATAGGCATCTATCTGGTTACTTATATATCATTGCCTCACACACACCTGTTATGTGACCTCTTATTTATATCCATTTGAAACTAAATACTCATCTTTGCTCAAATGGAAAATGTTCCATACCTATAATTTTTTGCCCTTCCAGGGACCTTTTCTGTTTCTGCTAGTTTTTTTAGTAATGAGGTTGACAAAAGGGCACATGATGTTTAAGACAAAAAGGGTACTTTCAGTCATTTTCTTAATACAATTTAACTATTTATTTCTTGGGTAAGTCTAGGTTGCATTTTAAAACCCAGGAAAGCAATAAGCATGTTAAAATGTGATTATCTGGCTAATCATATAGTCGATACAATTTGTATTGACTGTACGATTAGTCAGTAAGCGCCTCTGCATAGAGCCGCAACGGCGGTAGCTCCAGGAGCTGACTACAGCCAGGAATGAGCAGTTCTGGCTCATGCTGGCTCCGGAGCCCCCCTGTGCTGTGGCTCTGCATTTTAAATGTAATAAGAGTCTCTAGGCTCTTACTACATTTAAGATGCAGAGGTGCAGTGATCAGCACTAGCTGAGACCGCTTGGTCGTGGCTTGTGCTGAGTCCAGCGGCCCCTTTTCATGGTGGCCATCCCTGCCCACTGCGAACAGGGACTGGTGCTGGACCAGCCCCTATTCATGGTGTCAGCGTTGCTCAGGCAGCAGCCCCATGTCCATGGCCAGCCCTGACTGCTGCGAAAAGGGGCTTCGTGGTGGCAACAGCCTCTATCCATGAGGGGCCCAGTTCCCCTCTGGGACCCCTGTAGACAGGGGCTACTTTGAAGCAGCATCCCCTACTCCCCCCACACTGCCTCTGATAGAAGCAGCAGGTGGTGGGGCTGGCAATACTCTGGAGACGGTGCTGAGGGGAACTGGCGTTTAAGCTGGCTCCCCCCAGCACTGGTTCCTGTTCCTCCCCTTGCTGCAAGGGAGGGGTGTTGCAGACAGCACAGGGTGAGCGGACACTGCTTGAGTCCCCGCTCGCCCCATGCTCCCTTGTGGCACTTCTTGTTCCGAAATGCACAAGAGCCTCAGAGGGCTCTTGTGCATTTCAAAAGCAGAAGTGCCTGCAGTGGGAATGGCGAGACTGGGGTCTGAAGCAGTCACCACTCATGCCATTTCCCGTCTCTGACTCTGCCTCCCCTACCCCTGTCTTCCATGGAGATGGTGCTGGGCTTAAAGTTGGCTCCACCCAGCACTGGCTTCTGCTTTCCCCTTTGCTGCCTCTCTCTAATAGAGGTAGCAAGGGTGGTAGGGGGGGACGGGGAAGTGACTAATAGAGTTTCTACTCGACTATCCGAGTATTTGCTTATTGGATAGTCAACTAGTCACTAAACATCCTTAGGAAGCAAGTCTCAAAGGCTGAGTCTGGAGCCTGCGGCTCACATAGTACACTAAAAAGAGCTGTGAAGACCTTTGGGCTCAGGTTGGAGCTCTGACACTGAAGCCTGGAGAAAGGGATGAGTTTAAGCTGTAGACTGAGCCATTAGGTCTGCACATGTCTGTTCTTAATGGTGTAGCCTGAGCCCAATTCTGAAAACTCAGACTCTGAAACTTACTGCTGCAGGTTTTAAAACACAGCCCTAGACCTAGCCATTGACACCTGCTGCCATATTATCATCCTATGATTCTGAAGCAGTTATTGTAGGGACTATCAGTGTATGAGAATATCGTTCCAATTGTTTCCTCTAATATGTATTACACAGAAGTTGTCAATGAGTTGTCAACTCTTTTTTCATTTAACCTACCAAATACAGAGTTAGCATCACATGTTAATAATCCCAAAAATAAACCCTCACAACATTTTAAAAAAGATAGGTGCCTCGTTCTTGTTTCATGCAAATGAAAGTTCTGAGGTAAGTATTGCTTTGTGCTCATCTATGCAGAAGACTAAATAAAAAAATGGCATCTCACTGAAGACATTTCCTTCCGTGTTTGCTCCTTTTTATTTCTCTGGCATTCTAATAGATCAAGTAATTGTCACAGTCTTCCTTCAACTATTCTTAAATAATTTCTTATTTATCTCTGGGTTCTTAGCTGTTAGCTCTTCAATATTCCTTCATAATTCTCCTGATTTCCTGATTACATTCTGGAATCTACTACTTGTCTCTTTCTATTGATATCCTATATGTTGAATGTCCTTTCTGTGAGGGAATTTATTTTGATTTAAGTTTTTGTTGCAATTTTTCCAGATTAAATGCTTTATCTTATGTATGTATTTACTTATTTATTTATTCTGGGTTATTTGCTGGTATGCAGGAAGCCCAGAAGAAGTTGGAGTTGATGTGCTCACTCACATGCTTGAAGTTAGACATGTACTTAAATAAGCATTTTCTTGAGTAGAAGCCAAAAGGGTTAGTGCGATAATGTCAAGGAACTGACAGGCTTGAAAGTTAATTATGTAATAAAAATAGCAGAAGGAAAATAATCTGGTGATGATGGCATGAAACCAGATAATCATTATTACACATAATCTAGATGAGCATGTGAAGAAAATATAGAACAGAAAAATTTTTGGCTACAAATTAGACAGAAAAAAATATAAGAAAAATGTCAAAATTACAGCTTTTCTTTTGATCCAGGGTAAGTGAAAAATGCTTAGTGTTTCCAAGCAATGAATCCGTTTCCTCTGCTAATGGCTTTTTGCTATTAAAATGGGAAGCAGGACTACACATCTTTGTTCAGGACAGTTGCTGAAATGTTTATCTAAATTACCTCACAAATGCTCATAATTTGAGTTTAAGCTCTGATGTTGGCATCACTTTCTTCTCATAGAATTGAATGAGCATGCCCATATAGATAGTGAAAGACTTACACTGTGTTCAAAAATGGTGATTTAGTTTTCACTAGTAATAAAATTGGCAGGAATGTTTAGTAATTCATGATAAACATACCACTGTGGAATGACTAAAATTCCAACTATACATATAAAATGATGGGGACTAATTTAGCATTCCCATTCAAGAGAGAGATCTTGGAATCATTGTATAGTAAACTTCTGATAATCCGGCACCTTTAGGACTCGGGGTGCCGGATTATCAAATATGCTGGACTAGCGGAAGGGGGGGCTATGAGGAGTCTGGGGTGGAGTTGGGGGGATGCGCCCCTCCGCACTGCGGGACCAACCCTGCAGCACCCCAGCTGTTCTGCCCCAGACTTCCCCAAGTCAGCCGCTGCTGAAACTGACCAGCGGCTGACTCGGGAAAGCCCGGGGCAGGGGTGCTCTGCCCTGGGCTTCCTGGAGTCAGCCTCTGGTCAGTTTCAGCAGCGGCTGACTCGGGACGCCTGGGGCAGAGCAGCTGGGGTGCTGCCGGGTTGGTCCCACAGCGGCGAGGGGCAGCGCTAGGGGACCAACCCAGCAGCACCCCAGCTGCTCTGCCCCCGGCTTCCCCAAGTCAGCCGCTGGTCAGTTTCAGCAGCGGCTGAATCGGGGAAGCCGGGGGCAGAGTAGCTCCAATTGTCCAGCTGCCCGGAGCACTTCCGGGTTCCAGATGGTGCCGGACCATCAGGAGTGCCGGACGATTGGATGCCGGACCACTGGAGTTTTACTGTACATAGTTCTCTGAAAACATCCACCCAATGTGAAGAAGCAGTCAAAAAGGGAAACAGAATGTTACGGGATAGAGAATAAGAAGAGAATATCTTATTCCCTCTATATAAATTCATGGTATGCCCACATCTTGAATACTGCATATGGATGTGGTCACCTCATCTCAAAAAGGTATCTTTGCATTGTAAAAAGTTCAGAAAAGGGCAACAAAAATAATTAGTGGTACAGAATGAATGCTATATGAGGAGAGATTAATAAGACTGGAACTTTTTAGCTCAGAAAAGAGATGACTAAGGGGGGCTATGATAGAGGTCTACAAAACCATGATTGGTGTGGAGAAAGTAATTAAAAAATAGTTATTTACTTGTTCCTGTAACATAAAAACTAGAGGTCATCAAATGAAATTAATAGGTAGCAGGTTTAAAACAGACAAAAGAAAATATTTCTTGACACAACACACAGTCAACCTGTGGAACTCCTTGCCAGAGGATGTTGTGAAGACCAGAACTTTAACAGGGTTCAAAAAAGAACTATAAAAAATTCATGGAAGATTGGTCCATCAATGGCAATTAGCCAGGATGGGCAGGAATGGTGTCCATAGCCTCTGTTTATCAGAAGATGGAATGTCTGAAGGAGTAGAGATCACTTAGAAGACAGGATACTAGGCTAAATGAAACTTTGGGCTGATCCAATATGGCCGTTCTTATGACTGATAGTGCTCAGGGAAATTTTCCAGGTGCATCATATGGGTTTCGTAGTTATGGGAGTTCCTTCTAGACTATGCAGTTCTTTTCATTGAGCTTTGACTACAGAGAAAGACATTGAAAGAAACTGAGATGGAGGGTCGGGGTGGACCAGCTTGAAGAAAGAGACAAGAAGGAAAGTGATCAACAAGTTATAGAAAGTCTTAAAATGAGTCAGTATAATTTATTTTCCTTAACTGGAAGTCTTGCAAAAGAAGAAATAAATGTCTTGTTAGTCTATAACATAGCTTGAAAAGGGTTTATAAAATGCATTTATTGAACATCTTGGAGCCAAAAAAACCCCTCAAAAGTCATAACAAAGTAATGACTTATTTGAGGGAAGTCAGCGAAAGAAAAATAGTGAGTTTTCATTATTGACACAGAGCCCTGAACGATACTACAGCTAACTGCTTTTATTCTTTCCTTGGCATCTTCATATTTGAGAACATCAGTTGGCTCTGCTAATTCTTCTTGATCCCTGCCTGAAACTTCTGTGCTCTATTAAGCAACTGACAACTTTCAACCTGAAACATAGTGGAACTTCAGAGCTGGGTGCTAGGGATGCCAGTTACTTGTGGGAATTTCTGTCCTCATGGCATGATATTCTGACTGGCTCTGGCCCTTCTGATAGGTTTTCTGCTTTTCTTTTTGTTCATTTCTAAAATGGGCATATAATCTGAATACAAGCATGGTGGCTTCTAGCAGTTGTGGAGCTGACACACTGATAGCGATATTCCCCTCTTAGAGTGTGTCTACACGGCACCATTATTCTGGAATAACAGCAATTGTGTTATTTCGAAAGAAAATTGAAATAACTGATGGCTTTTTTTTTGTCGTTTGTAAACCTCATTGCACGAGAAATAACGCCTCTTCCAAAAATAGCTATTTTGGAATAGGGCCTGTGTGGACATGGCACAGGAAATTTTTTCGAAATAAGGGGCCTCCAGGAAATCCCACAGGTACCCTGCTGGCCGCTCCGTCCGCACTCCTCAGGACTCTATAGTTCCTCGTCCCCTGCAGCTCTTAAATCTGCAGACACAAGGGGAAAGGGCTTGTGGCAGGAAGCAGGCCCTCACAGCCTCCAGCCACACTGCTGCTGCCACTGCATGTCATCTGGCCAGCAGAGCAGACCCTCAAGCCCCCCAAGGGTCCCCTTCCCATCTCAGCGAGCACTCTGATGTCTCCCAGGAGCCTGCCAGGCACCACAAGAGGCATGCGCCATCCTGGTCTGGGGCGGAGATCCTGGCTGTCATCGAGGTGTGGGGCAAAAAAGAAAACCTCCAGGATCTCTGCTTCAGATGGTGTAACGCTGACATCTAGGGGCCACATCCGGACCCAGGAGCAGGTCTAGAATAAGGTCGAGAAGCTCCACCAGGCCTACACCAGAGTGAGGGAGTGTAGCTCCCACTCTGGGGCAGAACCCCACTCTTACATCTATTTTGAAGACATGCACTATATCCTGGGGAACAGTGCAGCTTTTTCCCCACCCCTGGTGGTGGACTTGGGGTTGGAGATGCCTGTCATCTCCAGCTGGGTTTGAGGAAGAGCAGCAAGAGGAGGACACCGACGTGGCCATCTCCATTACCACGATTACCCTGGAGTCAGTACTCCATGGCCTGGATGTGTCTCAGGCATCCTCTGAGGCTGGGGAAGGATGATCAGGTGAATGGTCTTAGTTTTCTCACACAGACAGGCTGGTGGTGGTGGGTGCTGAGGGGCTGTGGTGTGATCGTCGCTTGGCCTCCTTAGCCTGGCCATCGCGCTGCAGTCTGTACATGTGGATGCATGTGCAGTGATTGTCTGTGCCACGCAGCCCCAGGAGACAGCACCAGAGCACCCCTGGGCTCCTGCTCACAGGGTTTGGGGAGCCTGGCTGCACTTTTGACCCCCCGGTGGGGGGACACCTTCCCACCATGAGCCACTGCTAGAAGGAGGCTGGGGACAAAGACACACACATAGACTCTGGTGTGCCGCACATGGGCATGCCTGCATGCTCGAGGCAGGACCCGCTCCTGGGGACAGCGCTGCCAGGTGCAGGTGTGTGTGCTGCTCACATCCTCCTCCCCTTACACCCTCACCCCTTCTCCCCCCAGCAGCCAGGGATGCAAGGTCTCTCCACTTGGGATGCCACCACTGCCAGAGCAGACGTGTGTGCAGCACTGATGGAAATCCAGCATGCTTGAGGCCCCCCTCCCACCCATTGGATCCCAGTGTGGCCTGCAATTTCCCATGCCTGCTTGTTCCCGGGATGTGGGGCAGGTGGGAAGCATGGTCCCCTAGGGATGTCTGGGCCCCTGTAAGAAAGGACCTGCAGTCCAGGCCACACATGGCCTTGCTCCTAGGACATCACCTTCCTCTGACCACGAACTGTCATTCTCAGCTCACAGATGAGGGCCAGGCTTCAGGGACATTATCTCCAGGGATGACTGACCATCTCCTTCCCCATCCTCCCCGTTTCAGTTCCCTCTCTTCCAAGGTTCTCATCACCCTTTCTCCCCCCTCCAAGGTTCTCTCCCCACTTCTTCCCCAGTTACTTCTACCCCAAATAAATCACAACACACTCCTGTTTTTATAAACCAAACCCTTTTTTTATTGTGTCGGCATGGGAGAGGGATTGAGTGGGGAAGGGAGGGGTTGTTGTAGGAAAGGCAGAGAGGGGCAAGACACAGGCCCCTAGTGGGGAGGACCTGGGGATGGTGTCACTTAGACACAGTTGAGCCTTTTGGGTTAACATGGCTTGGGGATAAGAGGAGGGCTATAGCCCAGAAATCTAAACTAAATGTGGAAGGACCTCTAAGTTCCACCCAGAGAATGGTGAAGCTAGTGGAACCTGTGTCAAAGGGGTGCACTCGAAAGAGGCCAAAAGATGTCTAAAGCACAGCTCATCAGCATAGATGTGACACCTGTAAAATAAGATGATGGCTCTTCCCTTATTGCTAAAGCACTTTGAGTTCCATGCAGGAATAGGACTTGTGCAGAACTGTGGTGAAAGGCAGGGATTGCTATCAGGGGACTCTTAGCTAAGAAGCCCAATCTTGCAACTTTTCAGATTGTGATGGAGAATCTTCTTTCTCCAGGCATTTTCTTTGTAAGCAGGTTGCAAATATGAAGAAGGGGTAAAGTGACTTTTCTCCCTGAAGGATCATTAAACACAATTTATATAGTAGTGCGTGAGTACTATGGTGATGGATTCCTTAGAAAAGCATGCAGTCATTAGTAATACTAATATCAATTTGATATATGGGATGCTTTGATCAAGACAAAAATGTTAAGCATAGAAATGCTAATGCATAGGAAGAACAACTAAGTGTAACTCTTTTAAAGCTCTTCGTTCTTCTCCCTAGTAGACCTAGCCTAAAAACATTTACCGTGAATGTACATTTGTGCTTGAATGAATTTACTTTGATTCAATTCATACCCTTCCTTTAATTTTCTTCAAATATATTAGCAAATTAATTTTAATTTGTCAGGGATGTTCACAGAAACAACATATTTTATGCAAATATTGCTGAATTTGTGATATTAAGTTATATTATTGTGATAATAAGAGCATTAAAAACAGAAATGTGCTACATGACCTAAGAGAGAAAAAACTCAGTTTTTGAATTTGAAATATTGACTATTCAAAAAGAATTGCTTACAAGCAAACTATAGATTAAGATTTGTTGAGAAATTATTTTACAAACTTTAATAATGAAAAAATTCACAAAAATCTTAATTGGTTTCCAGGTAATTTTTTAATAGTAAAAGGTAACATGTCAGCAGACATCTATATTAAAATACCTTTAAAGTTTCTTCCCCTTAGTCCTCTGCAATACATACAGACTCATGGTCTATATACAGATCACAAATGTTGGTAGCCTTAGGATTGGTAGTCTTATACTTTCACTTTCACTTCTCATCTTTTTTATGCAGAAAAATAAGCTGCATTGTTATAGAGACTTCAATTTGAATAACAGAGGCTGGAGGTATCATGCTGATATTAGTAAAAACCTTTTTGGAATTTCTAAATACTATAGCTGACAATTTCCTAGATCCAAAAGTGTTGCATCCAATACATGGATGTAGACCTTGTCTTGGCAGATAAAATGGAACAAAATGTATACCATACTTACAAGATGTATAGTTATATTCTGGGAAGCAGTGAGTCTGAACAAGATTTGGGAAAAGGGGGTGTCAGCTTATTGTGAACTCCCAGTGTGATGCTGTGGCCGAAATGAATGATGATGCATGGGTTCATAACTAAGGCAATCTTGAATAGAAATATAAAGGTTATTTTACTTCTGTATTTGTCACAGGCATGACTGCTGCTAGAACACTATGCCCAGTTCTGGTGTCCACAATTCCAGAAGGACTGTTGATAAATTCTCTTCAAAACCAACTTCAAAGAGAAACTGCTGAGCTACAGTTATAAATTTGACACCATCAGTTTAGGATTAAACAAAGACTGTGAATGGCTAGCCAACTACAAAAGCAGTTTCTCCTCTCTTTGTGTTTACACCTCCACGTCAGCTGCTAGAAGTGGGCCTCATCCTCCCTGACTGAATTAAACTCATTATCTCTAGCCTTACTCTTGATTGGTACTCTTTTCTTATGCCTGTATATTTATACCTGCCTCTGGAATTTCCACCACATGCATCTGACGAAGTGGGTCTTTGCCCACAAAAGCTTATGCTCCAATAAATCTGTTGGTCTATAAGGTGCCACAGGACTCATCGTCGCTGTTGCTAAATTGGAGAGGGTTAGGAGAAAAACCACAAGAATAAAGGACTGGAAAACATTAGAGTGCAACACTAGAAGCTCAATCTATTTAGCTTAACAAACAGAAGGTTGATGGGTGATGATCCCATTCCATACAACCCATAATGGGAACATATATTTGATAGTGAGCTTTTTAGTTTTACAGAAAAAGGTTCAATATGATTCAATGGCTGTTGGTTGAAACTAGATAAATTCAGGTGGAGTGTAAGATGTAATTTAAAAAAATAGCAAGGGTAATTAACCATTGGGATCATTTACCAAGTGTCGTGACAGATTCTCCATCATTGGCAATTTTTAAATGAAGATTTTTTTTTAAAGATTTGCTCTAGAAATTATTTGGGGGAAGTTCTCTAGCCTGTTTTTATAGCATATCAAACTGGATGATTACAGCAGTCCCTTCTGGCCTTGGAATCTATGAAACTGTAATCCCTGAGCACCTTCCACATAACATCAATAGAAACAGTGACATCCCCTATGGACTTCAGAGTATCTGGTGCATCTCTTCTTTTTTTGAGGATGCTTTTTTGGGGAGCAGGGTGGACATGGAAGTTTAAAGATAGAATGGGGAATTAATTTAGTAGAAAAGATTGACTTTCTTAAATAATAAGAAGTGAAGACTAGAGTCCTTATCAGTTTTACCTTAAAACAAAACAAACAAACAAACCCAACAACAAAAACCTGCGAAGAAGACTAGTGGTATTGCCTCCAGTTAAAATGTTTCTTTCCAGCTCTCTTTGACTACCTTGAGAGGGATAAAAAGACCCTAAATCTCTGAAATTAATACTGTTCTAATTAGTTGCGTGACTAAACATGTAATAGAATGCTCAGTCTTGTATAGGTGTATTTTTGTATTGTATGTATACCTTTAAATACAAAAATAAAACATTATGAGGACAGAAGTTCATACATGCCTCCATGTGAAAAACAAATTGATGTTCAAGAAGAAAAACACTCAGTTGCATGCTTCCTGCATAGCCTAACCATTTAACAAGCCCAACAACAACTATAAAACCTATAAAGCTGTCAATGTAATTGCCAAAAGAATCACTATGAGGCCAGATTTTGTTGCTGAGACACATCTTCCAGAGTGTGGCATTTGAACTCCTCACTTTTAGATAATAGTTTAAGTCAGGGCTACTTAACACGTGGCCTGTGGGCCGCATGTGGCCCACAGCCTGTTTGTTTGCGGCCCATGGTGCGGTTTGGATTTACGTGCGGTTCAACGCACGGCCCACGGGTGGCAGCCAAAACAAAAAAGTAGTCAATATAATGGTCTTCTGTTGATACACATTTTAGTAGTTAAATTCCTGGAATGTCATTGCTCATTAAAAGTGCTGTCATATGGGTGGAAATGGGGTAAATATTGCATTTTATTAATATCAGCAGAACTGACTTAAATTGAGCCTGTGTGTTATATAGTCTTAATCTTGTATTCATGCCTGTCAGTGTGACAAGGTATTTGCATATATTTGCATATATTTGCATGTACATGTAACCACACTTAAGTTGTGGCCCTCGGCATGTGCTGTGAGTATCATTGTGGCTCCTAGGGCTTCCAAAGTTGAGTAGGCCTGGTCTAAATGGAAGAAGGAGAGATTAGTGAAATGCCATCTTATACTGCTGTTGTCCCTCTAGATACTAAAAGCAATATAGTAGATGCTATTTCATGTTCTGTGTGCTAGTTAGTCGCATGAGAAGACTCAATGGAGTCTATATTATTGGCGGTGATATTCCTGAAAAAAAAAGTTAGTTTTACCTGTATTAATTATTGAATGAATAGTACTGCATGTTGGACTTAATTCAGAAGCTTTTAGTATCTTTTGATTGTTTTCATTTGTTTATTAGTATGTATCACACTTTCAGGGAAGAGATGTTTTCACACATCTAGGTCCAAATTTTTCCCAGAGTTGTACTAAGGCAGCACCACCACGTTGCATTCAGTAAACTTATATGAGTGAACATAACAAGAGAGGCAGATCCCTCAGGATCTTGTTCAGGTTTTATTTAATATTTACTCATTCCTTATTGATGAAAACTCATATGAAATAGGGATTTGCCTAAGTTATGAATAATAAGCGCTGGTCCAATGGGGTAACTCATCTCTGGATTTGGTTCACTTATTTATACATTAAAAAAAATTAAACTAGTGTTTGTATTGAAAAGGGCAGATGTTGCCTACAGAGAGAAACAGATACTCCTTGAAGAGCTTGGTGAAGCTATGTACAGCTAAGTGTGGAGGAGAAAAAATGGGCAAATAAACAGAGTCCTTTTGCCAGTTACTGAAGGAATATTTCTTGAATAGCGGAACAAATGGAGAGGTACCACAGAACCCAGTGTTTAGGTCCTCTGATGTGTATGCAGAAATAGCCGAAATTCTCAGCAGATTTGTACATGTAGGAAAACCTCTGTAATACAATAAGAACTGTATATTGTTCTAGGTAGCCCCCGGAGTTGATAACTTGGTTGGATAACCGATTCTTCCCAAAATATACACAGCCGGTGTACTAATGTTTGAACCAGAGTCACTCTGATGGAGAAAAAACATGTGGCCTTGATGTTATTGGAAAGTGCCAGTGCTTGATATCCAGGTTTAAATAAACTGGCAACTTTTACTCATCAAAACCACAATATTAATGTTGAGTTATTCAGTTCATTAGAAGATTCTTTAAAACTAGCAATAAGAATGACAGCTGTTACACAGAATCATAAATACCATTGAGTAGGTTGTTTTTAATACCTGCTTGTTTTCCTGAATTTATTTATCTCACCAGCCACATGATGGCGGCAAAGTATTGAGGAAGCTTAGTTGCCTCCATTATCATCTTCTGTGATAACACCATTTCAGAATATCAGACTCTTCAGTACTATATGTTCACAGACAGACCAAGCTACACATAATGATATGTAGGGAAGAGTAGTTTACTTATGTAATACAAATATAATCTTTGTGTATATCCTTTTCTGGAGAATTACTGGCTACCTATTTGTCTGAGCACCATATACTCAATGTGTTGAATACCAAAGTTAATGCTTACATGTTAAGTATGGGATTATATGTATGGTTTAGAAATTCCAATTCAGCTTAAATACAATTCATCTTCACTTATAAGGTTCTGATCTCAGTTACATCACTGTAAATCTAGAGTGACCCTATTGACTTAATGCAGCTAACTGTATTACTCCAAGAATATGCCAGAGTGACTGACCTCAGGATATAGCCCATGCACTGTAAAGGCAGGGTATGATTCTCAAACATTGTTCAAAAAGAGAACCATCTACTGCTATTGTATTTCTAAACCAAGACAACCTAGAATACTTCTTCATAGTGTAGTTTTGAAATAGTGGAAATATATTGAAAGCAAACTTACTGCAGACAAGAACATGAAAACTGAACTGAGGCCTTCATTTTGAATTCCAACTCCATTCTGTAGCACACTCTTTCACAAACTGAGCCTGCAAGAAAAAAGCAACAGATACATAGCTTGAGGCCAGACATGCTGTGGCACAAAATGGAAATTGGTTTAGAGCTGCTAGAGATTAAAGTCTGTATCTTAGAATCCATGCCCTTGCAAGGCATGTTATGTGGTACTTAAGTAGAGAATTGTTCTATGCGTCATTTCACTTGATTTTTTTTGTAGGGGAAGGGTGTCAGGAAGTCTAATATTTCATAAAATTAGCGTTTCCCACCCCCTCTCAGGGAACATGAGTTTTGTTGTATTAGAACTGATTCATCTTGTTCAGGGGTCCTATATCTGACAGTGACCATGAAAGATGAAAATAACCCCATAATGCACCTGAGAAGTAAAATAGTATACCATGGGGGATGTTTTTTCTTAACTCAGCAGGTGATCAGTTTGACCTCAAGCAGGAAGACAGCGAGCTCTTGGAGTTGTAAATTCCTTTTAAACAGTATTGCAACAAACTTTTACCAAGGGCTTAAGGCTGCTTTTTCTTGGGGTTTGCTCTACTTTGCTCCGTATGGGTGCATTCTATGTCATTGTGCAGGGACAGCATATGGGATTATATTAAATAAGTGTTTCATTGGAACAGTGAAAGGAATAGGAACATTTACAATTTTTAATGAGTTACATAAAAAACCTTTTCCCTTTGTTTATTCAACTTTAATGATATTAAAGAACATTTTATGTTTATTTTAAGGAGACTAATACTTGCTGGGCATCACCTATACATAGACATAAGTTAATGCCATAAAATGATTTATTTAAATATTGTTTCTGATTTTTTTTTCAAAGGTTCAGAGTCCCTTTATTTGTTTTTGGTGAATGTGCTAGCAAATCAGTTTCCTGGCAGGAATGTTTGCTGTAATAGCTCTTCCCTGCAAAAGCAGGCAGGTACATTTTTCATAGAAAACACATTTTCTTTGAAATGTTCACTCTGGGAAACTTTTTGTAAGGGTTATGGCCATCCATTTAAGGCAGAGTAATACATAATGTAATCTACAGAGTAAAGAAAAAAAACTAAAAGTTAAGATATCAAATACAACTAGGCATTGTAAATAGACTGCAGAGTGAAAATTACTCATGGAAATTATCCAGAAAAAAAAAAATCAGAATGAATAACATTTAAAAAAAATCAAATTCTGCCATTAATTTGTGCCTATAAAAAGCTAAATTTGGAGAATAAATTTGGAGAATAAGTTTTAAGTTATTTGCCGAGTTATACCTCGCAAACTCACCATGGTATCGTATTGAGAAAAATTGAAATGAGCTTATATATTTGAATATTGCTGATCAGATTAGTTGAGTTTTGGGGAAACGGCCTTTTTTCCCCCTCATGTCCTTTAACTTTTTCATGCCATCTAGAAGTGTAAAAATGTCAGGGGTAATGCTTGTTCAGTTGTTATTTCTAACTGTTCCGAGAATCCCCTAGAAATCAAGCTTTCTAAATGACTTAAATACAGAGCCTTAAAGGGTAAGATTGCAAGACTGAGTCTCAGTGCATCAGTTGATAGGAACCACACCGTTGTTAAAACTTGATTAACATTACTTTTCCCCATGTGGACAAAATAGCTTATTTGCATAATACCTATTACAAGTGATTTCTTCTTTAAAACTATATGCTCATTTAGGCATACTTCTGGAAAGTAGACACACAAATGATATTTTTCTTTACCCTCACATAGGCCAAGATGAAACACGAATACTGAGTTTGTGATATACTAGGTTACTTATTGCTGTTCGCTAACATATGAGCTCATTAATGTAATATTGAATACCAAACCTCTTCACTTTTAGTTCTCTCCATTTAGTATATTCTATCACATTTTTGTGTGTATTTAGATGGAAAACCATAGTATTTTTTTTAAATGTACAAGTGAAATTGTCAGTCCTCTCCCTTGATTCAGGAAGATTTTTTGTTATTCATTTAGGGCAGTGTTTCTCAACCTTTTTTTATAAAGTATCCCTTTAAAAATATATATATATATAAGTAACCCCAGTACCTACAGTTTTCAGACACACAATTTTTTCTACCATTGCAACACATTTGTTTAAACAACTTAATTGTAGCCAGTTGGGCGATGACATTTTTGGGTGTAAAAAATACAGAAACAATAAAGCTCTGTAAAACTTAAATAAAAAATTCAGATATTTCCGAATTTCAGTTGTGTTGCTTCTCTTGAGTACCCCTAAGGGTACCCATACCACTAGTTGAGAAACACTGATTTAGGGTATGTCTACACTGCATGCTTATTTATAAATAAGTTATTCTGGAATAGTTATTCTGAAATAGCTTGTTTCGAAATAGCACATCTACACTGCAGGGAAGCCTCAAAATTAGTTTGAGGCAGGCTTCCCTAATGTAGATGTGCTAGCTTGATTTAATGCCCCAGGAATCACTAGGGAGGAATAACTTAGAACGGCCCTGGTGAGGGGCTATTTCGAAATAGCAGTAGTGGAGCTTCTGCTCATGCCTTATTTCAAAATAGCTATTTCAGAATAGGCATTATTCCTCGTAGAATGAAGTTTACAGATTTCAGAATAAGCTGTCTGTTATTTCGAAATTATTTTGAAATAACGGAATAGCTGTGTAGACGCTCGCATTGTTATTTAGAAATAATGCTAGTTATCTCGAAATAACAGTGCAGTGTAGATGCACCCTTAGATGTGAAAAGTAGTATCTTATGTGTATCACTATTTAGCGAAGTTCAACACACACATTTACTATAACTAATACATTGATTCTGATCCATAAACAACATGCTTTCATTGCATTCTTTTACGTTAGCTGAGAGAAAATAAATAGTGCACTCTAAAGCATATGAAGAACATATTTTTGCAATGAATAATGTTCCGTTTTCCATTTGTAAGTCAATGCAACCCCTACACTCAATTCTGTACATGAATGGTCTGCATTTCCAAAAAGAAATAAAGATGCTTGGATCCTTCATTGACTTTTCAGTTTTGAGGAGAATCAGAGTTGTCAGCAACAATAGATTCTTGATATGAGAGTAAAGTAGGGGCTTGAGGCCTATAGAGTTTCGAGTAACATTATTACTTGCAATATTTCAGTATTCTCCATTTTCTTTTTGCTGTATAGCAAATCACATAGTATGATATATTTTAAAGCACTCATATAGCATTATGTAATCACTCTGTTTATGTTTGGTAATTGCAATCTCTTAACCTCATAGCGTGCACACAAACTCAGAGAAGTTAGACAAAAACATTAAATACTTTTGCTGGAAGTTTGTATTATCAAACTATTCCTTAAAACTCAAAACAATAACTTGCTAACCAAAAAAGGAGTGATAAAGCAGGCTGCTCCTTAAGACACACAGATACAACTCATTGCACTTTTCTGCAGGCTTTGCAGACTGATTTCTTCTGGGCTCAGTCCATATGCTTCTCCACTGAGCCCCCCTAAGCTGCAAGTGGGACTAGCGAATATTCTGAAATTGGAAGTGAGATCTTACCCTTCAAAACAGGTTTTTTTTAGCAAAAAAAAAATAAAATAAAAAAAAAGTTGATTACCAATTGACTCTCAAGAGTTTGAGTTGTAAATTATGTGATTTTAGAAACTCAGGAAATTAGGGGCTTCTGCCTTTATTCCCCATTATATGCCTCTACACCCACTACTTCCCAGGAGTTTCAGCTTTGAAAGATCCCCAACTGTTCTCTCTCAGGAGTCTGTGCTTCTGCCTTCTCTGATTCTTACATCTCTCTGTTGAATCATGGCTCCTTTAGAGAAAGGAATTTGAGTCTTCCCCTCTCTGCTCCGCAGCCAGCCCTACTCTGCCCAGGGTCTCCAGGAGGGCATTGCCATTGTGGGAAGGAATGCATGAACCAAGCTCCCTTGCCCCATCGCCCCCAGTGGCACATGCTTCTCCTCCCACTGTGCTGCATCTCCTTGCTAGCAGGGGAAGGACATGCCACTGAGGGGGCAGCAGTAGGCTCAGTGTGCCTCCCCAACAGGATCATGAACAGCCTCCCTCTCCACCTGGCCACTGCCTCCCTCCCCTTATTCTCCCTACTTGCTTGAGGTTTTCTGTGCGCTGAGAGGAGCTGCCACAATCTCCAGAAGGAATGCCCACAAGCAAACCAGGGCCTAGGTACCAGCCATGCTCCCTCAAGAACTCCATCAGCCTTTTCTCTAAGAGTGTGTGTAATGGCTCCTGCCAGTAGCTTAAAGGGAATGTTCTGTAGTGAGTACTTCATTTCAGAATAAACAAACAGAAAATGATCCCAAGATTATAAAATTGCTTCATATTTTAAAAACTTTAAAAACAACGAATAGTCTAGAAGCACCTTAAAGACTAGCAAAACATGTAGATGGTATCATGAGCTTTCGTGGGTACAACCCACTTCTTCAGATGACTGGAATATTAGAAGTCCAGATCCAAACAGACTAACTCGGCTACCCCTCTAAAGCTTTTCATAATTTAAGTATTTTTATGTAGTGCTTTTTGCAATTCAAAACCTTTTGTTGCTTACTTGATTTTCCTCTATTTGCCTTTTATAACATATCTGGATATAAATCTCAGCTTTCCCAAATACATTTGATAAAGAAATAGTAGTAATTTGCATTTCTATAACATCTTTCATTTTCTATAAAGAGATGTGTTCTCATTTTTCTCACTTCCAAATTTTTCTCTTCTACTTTCTTCTCGGTTCCATTGCCCTCCTGAGAGGGTGTATTTCTCAAGTACCAACTTCCATTAAAATATGGGGATAATATAAGCAATTGAGAAAAGTAACATAAGGACCTGTCTCAAACCAATGGGAGTTTTTTCATGGACTTTTTTGGGAGCTGGACTGATCAACAGAACTAATGTTTTATTAGAAATAAACCCAAATTGGAATCTCTCTTATTCATATCTCTGAACTTTGGCAGTTCAGATGGAAAGGACATTTAGATTCAAATGGTTTCTGGTTTTAGATTTCACATTTAAAACCTGATTACAAGATTTAGAGAAACCAAAATCAGGGTGAGCCTTCTTGGCCAATGTTCTGTCTATTCTATGGTAAAATCAAATTAAACAGAAAACTTGTGCTTAGATGCATTCCTTTGCCACTTGTTTATAATATTAGCCTATTTGAGGAGATGTATATGATTATAACAGAGTTCCATATTTGTGAATTTAATAATGCATGTGTTGTGTTTAAAATGTATATTGTATGTTGTGCAATGCCCCTGTAGCAAAAATATGTTTGTGGCAAAACTACTAAAATATCCTTCTGCTATCCTTAATGAAGAAGCTGATGCTACATGATGCTGAGTGGCTTTGTTAAATAGAAACTACAATGTGGGCACCTTTTTAGAATTAAGCCTGAAGGTAATCTAAAATTTTATGAGTTACAAGTTCAGTTTATAGTATTTTCTAGCCAGCCAATGCACTCTTACTTCATTAATATCTTTAACGTTTGGAACAGTATTCATCTGAAGTGAGTATGATCTCTAGTCATGGCAATGTCTTGATATACATTAGCAACCCTGTGTAGAATACTGTTTATCTGTGGAAGCTATTTAGAATGCATCAGATGCCAGACCAGTGAACATGAGTATATCTGCATTTTCAAGCCATCAACAATGAGCGTAGCAACTTCTCACATTGTTTTGTGGTGGATCAGGACTTTTTTTTTATTAATTTCTTAGATTTAAAATGTGCAAGGTCTTATTTTCCATTTTGGAGGGATTATAAAGGCACTTCCCTTCTCATAGAGTATTGCGTATGTGTCTAGAAAATTGTGCCTTCTGTTAATCCTTTTACGGTCAGAGTGTTGCCCAAATTTACCAGAATGCATGCCAGGAAAAACTTTAGACTTTGGGGGAATTAACCCATGAAACTAGAAGATTTCCAATAAGGAATCAGCAATTTTACTCCTGGATCACCAAAAATCATGGTTTAAATTTAAGGACAACAGTGTGTTGCATTTGTCCACTAGTAGGTCCTGAGACCTTTGAAAAGGCATAAAATAACATTTTATTAGTTCACATCCATTCATTTAACTGAAATGCATTCCTTATGTTAGGAAAACATTCCTTCAAACCCAATGTAATACAATGTTGGAAGTACTGTACTTAACATGTTAAGTATAGATTAAACTTATTATTTTGTTGCTCTTTTTTTTGTCTTCAAGCTATTTTTCAACATTCAAGGCCATTACTGATTATGATTAGGAATATTTACTTTGTTGTCAGTCTTCCTGAGTTGGAGTCTTACTATCTCAAATGTAAATAAGGCATGTTTAGCCTATTTATGCACAGAATACACCACTCAAAAATACCTGTGCTTGCAGGAGAAAAATTAGTGTGTCTTTCTCCTCACCTAATATAATAATACATGTTAAGAAAGGCAGGTTAGAGCCTTATTAATTACCCAGAAGAGGCATCAAAGAGTCACCACTACTGGAAGCAGTGAGATTGATATCATTCTGTAATTAGCCATCCATGGGAGCGACCTTAAGCAAGACTATTCATATGCTTAAAATCACACATATTCTCGTAGTCCATCGGCTTCGTACCTTGCTGTCAGGGAATAAAAATTGAAGTGTCTTAAAAAACAAATGGGGTTCATGAGAAGGTAGATGATGGGTGGTGATCTAGGGCCAAAGTTAAGGTTGTTTGGAGAATAACTCTGGTTTTGATTGCTGTGAATTGAAGATGATGCAGAGTTGCACTTGCCCAGGGAGAGCAAGCATGATTAGGCAATGACAATGTGGTGAAGCGTGCACAAGCTGCTCAATGCAATATTCCCAGTATCTCTCTTGATTTACACTGGAGTCCATGCCCTGGTTTCCATTGGCCATGAAAACAGCAGCCGTTGCCCTTTATTCTGTTCCTTGTCAATGAAATGGGAGGGAGAGAGAGACGTGCAAGAGGAAAGGTTATTGCTGTTGATTCTCCTTAATTAGTGGGTAGCACTTACAGGCCTTACATTCCTTTTTAGTGTAGTTTTCTAGCCTCTGGTCATTGTTATTGCTGGACATATGTCCCATATGCTCTTATAAGTCTGGCTCTCACATTGCTTATGTGATAGAGTGCTGAGCAGAAAGACTTCAGAATCAGCCCCTTGCCATGTCAGCCCCATTTGTGTGAACAGTGGTGCTAGTTGGAAAGAATCTGCCCTAATTGTGGAATAAGAGCCAGCTGCCAGTCCAATTAGCCCAGGGTTGTATAAGAGGCTGGGAAGAAGGAAGCTAGAGAAGGGAGGTGAGAGAGAACGGGAGAGTGTAGGCAGGGAGAAAATTCTTCCCTCCTGGTTTCAGCCACAAGGAACCTAGTGCTGTGTACACTGTATGGGAAGAAGGCGGTGGGTGCACAAACTTGTAACTAAAAGTTCCTACATGCAAGGGTCTCTGAGTGACTTTCTGGGTATGTCTACACTGCAGTGTTTTTCTGGAAAAACAAAACTTACATCCACACTGCTATTGCGTTCTTTTGACAGCAAGTCGAAAGAATGGAGGGGTTTTTCTGACGGTGGTAAGCCTCTTTCTACGAGGAAGAAACCTTTTTCTGGGAAATGATTTCACCCCCGGTTGCTGTCCCTGCTCCACCCCAACCTCCCTGCTATGCCTCTGCCCCCTCCCTTGCCCCCCAAGCGATGCCTCTGCCCCTCCCCTGCCATCCCTGATCCCACTCCAGCCCCCGCGGACTCCCGGTTGTCCCAGGCCCCACCCAACCCCAAGTTCGCCAAGGTCCTCAGACCTGAGGTGGCACTTCCAGCCACACCATGTGCCACTGCCAGCCCTGAGTCCCCTTCCTCCCTCCCCCCTCCAGATTCTCAGCCCCCCTCCTGCCCAGTTTATTTTCTTATAAAAAACCCACAAAGTTTGTTTTGATCAAATCAAAACAGGTTTGTTTATTGAGAGTTCAGGGAAGGGGGGGAAGGGAGGAGCTGTGGTGGGAAAGGTTTGGTGGAGCAAGGCACAGCACCTAGTGGGGAGGCCCTGAGGAAAGTTACTGGGGTCCTTGAGAGAAACTCTCCCTCAGAGCCTCCTGGATGCGCACCCCCAACTGATGGGCCTGGAGGATGGCAGCTGTGCGTGGCTGCTCAAAGGCCCTTCCTTCCCTGCTGGCCTCTGCCCCCCAACCCAGTAGGAAGGGCTCCCCCTTCCTCTCCACAATGTTGTGGAGGATACAACGTGCGGAGACCACCTCGGGGATGTTGTGCTCCCCCACATCGAGGTGGGTCAGGAGCACCTAAATCTTGCCTTCAGGTACATTCCACCTGCATGCGGGCCTGGCTGAGGTGGGTATTGAATTGGTCCCTGCTGGGGTCCAGGTGGCCGGTATACATCTTCATGAGCCACAGCATGAGGGGGTAGGCTGCCCCAACCCCAACGTTATGCTGGGGGGAAAAATGTGCCAGCCTCCAGCTTCTGGCAGAGGCTGGAGTTTCTAAATACACAGGTGTCATGTGCCCTGCCCGACCACCCCACAAAAATGTGAGTAAACTGTCCACAGTGGTCGACCAGGTACTGCAGTACCATCAAGAAACAGCCCTACCTGTTGATGTACTGGGCAGCTCGATGATGTGGTGTGCAGATTGGGATATGGGTTCCATCAATGGCTCCCCCGCAGTTGTGGAACCCCAGAGCAGCAAATCCTGTGACGATCAAGTCCAGGTCTCCCAGGCAGATGACTCTGCTCAGCAGGGTTGATGGCCCTCACCACCTGCAGAAGGAGACAAACACAAAACAGAGAATGTGAGAGCCCTTGGGAGGTGTCCCAGAGACATTAAAATTTCAATGAGACAAACCATTTTCTAACTGCCTGTAAATAATTTAGAATTTTACCTTACAACCAACATCAGTAATAATGTTAGTGTAGATCGTTCTTATTGAGTAGCATGGAATTTTTTTTTTCCTGGCAGTGTCAATTGCAAAGCAGATGAGTGAAGCTGATTTAGCAGATCTATAAAGGTCGGTAGGGATTGGAATCTAACATATGAATGCCAGTAAAAATGAGGTAGGATCAGAGGCTAAAATAGGGGAAGAACAAATTAACAATTACTTAGACAAATTAGATGTTTTCAGATCACCAGGGCTTGATGAAATACATTCTAATGTACTCAAGGAGCTGACCTGAGTATCTGAGCCATTAGCAATTACCTGCAAAAAGTCATGAAAGACTGGAGAAATTCCAGAGGATTAAAAGAGTGATATAGTGCTTATCTATAAAAAGGGAAATCAAGGCAACCTGGGGTATTAGACTGGCTATCTTAACGTCAGGACCCAGAAATTTAATGGAATAAATAATTACATAATCAATTTGTAAACATCTACAAGATAGCTTTTGTCAACAGTGAAACAGGCCTCGTGGGAAGCAGTAATTGTGATATCTCTTGACTTTAGTAAGGCTTTTGATATTGTCTCACATGACGCTCCCATAAACAAATGAGGAAGATAATCTTGATAGAAAGACTATAAGGTAGACATAAAATGGTTAGTAAACCCATTTCCAGAGAGTGGTTACCAGTGGTTCACAGTCAAGTTGGGAGGACATATCTGTTACCTGTACTTGGACTCAGCCAAGGAATAACCTTGAAAAGAGTGATTGTAAGGGATTATGAGATACAACATGGTAAACAGTTTGTAATTTGAAATATTAAAGGGTCAAAATAAGATGGTTGGCACACCCAAATCCTTGGAAGCCAAATTAGTTTTCTGCTTACACCAGATCTGCAGTTGGCTTAACATGTTTATTTCCCAGCTTCTGAGTTCTAAATAGATAGAATGGGAGGTCATGTGCCTTTCCAGCACATTGATTAAAGATCTTTGTGACTGTTTGCTCCTTTTATTGTGTCAGAGAGAAATGTGATTCATGGTGAATTTTGAAACCCTTTATATGTAACACTATTAATTGTTTTTCCTGACCTACCTTAGACATCCCCTTAAAAAAACAAAATCAAAAAAATAAAACGAAAACAACCCACTTCCCCGAGAGGATCAAAGCAGGTTTAAGAATGTCTTTCATTATTAATGGGATATGAAAGATATGCAATTCTATCATTCACTCCAGGTAGTCTTGAGACCTTTTAAGGCATCTGGCACCAGTGTAACTGGGCAATTGGCTGTTTTTACAATGGTGAGGTTACTAGTTTCCCTATAGTTGTAAGTATTGATGGATGATTTTATCCAAATTTTCTGATGTTCCACTTGCAGATTTATTGTTGCCTCTGGCCAAGCCCCTTTCACGGTTAGTGTGTAAGTTTTGCAAAATATTTCATTAGTGTGGCAATTAAAGCAAAGCAAACCCGGTGGAAAGGGGTTGGGACCCCACTCACAGTCCTCCTTTTCACATGGCACACTCCTTGCTCCCTCAGTCAGGCTCCATAGGGGTAGCAGGAGCTGCAGCAGGAACAGCCTCATGGTTACCTTTTAGTTCTTTTTCTTGTTTACCTGTGGAGACATTGTTAGGATTCACCTAGCTTAAACAATTACTAAACTATTATCCTTCCACTAAGTTTTTTAGAGTTGCCGTTTGATTGGGCCCAATCCTTTTTCTTTCCTTTTCTCTTGCTAAACAGTTTTTTTTCAGTTGCTCTTCAGCTGGTATCAGCGCTTTCTGATGTTTTGAAAGACAAAAGAAAAATTTTCCTCCCCTCATGAGGGTGGCACATCATATTTTAAAATGTTTCTTTCTGTTACAAGTATTCTTGCTGATTTTCTTGATCAGCCTGTTGTTACCCAATAATTACTTATGCTTTTATTTTGTAAACCAGCTTTTAAGGGTTTGGGTAAAGTATTTCACTGCTCAATTATTAAGTTAAAGATGGTATGCCTCAATTTCCCTTTTATACCGCAGACCAGGTTTTTAATAATCTGTAAAGCTCCAAATTTATTCACCGGTAGTAACTGAGAGGCTTTACTGCTATAGTGATTTTTCTTAGCACAAGGTGTTTGCTAGTTACCTTTCCAGGAAGCCTAAAAGGCTTTCTCTTTGAAGTACATGAGGTGTTTTACAGGTTTTATGCAGCTTATTAGCGTAACAGTATGCAATTTTAAGTGAGAGGGCATTATCCAAAAAAAAATAAAACCAATTCATTTAAAACCTACCAAACAGATTTACAAATTTTCAATGCATTCCCTGTTATGCATTTGACCAGTTAAATTCCAGTAGAATCCCTTATTTCCCATTTAGCAAATTTAACAAAAGTGTCCATAGCCAACTATTTAAATTAGATTGCCTGGATTATTTACACATTGCTTAGGAGAGAGGCCGCACAAAAACAAGGAGTCCATTATAGCAGATTTCCTTCTAATACATTACCACAATTGCTTAATTCCTTCCACACTCCCAAGGAGTCAACTTCTCACCTTCTCATACCCTTAATCACTTGCATTATCCCTCAAATGAAAACCCTGCACTACTGCTTTCCTTATTCTTTCTACTATGCCCACACAGGGCCCCAAACCTCTTACCCCCTTAACGCATGCTTATTTCCTTCTTATGGTCTGTACCTGAACCTGCTTTTCTGCTAAATGGCTCCTTTCCAGGGACACAGGTTTTGTCCATTATTAATATAGTAAGAAGGATGGGCTTTTCAATTAGTCCCCACACCTTCTGGTTCCTTTCATTGGGAAAATCCAAATGTTCATTTTTTTAGTCAGCTAATTTTTCTTAAAAAAAGCCTCAGTACAGGGTTTTTCATAACAGACAGACTACAGCAGTATCTTTTGGGTGAGATTAAGGGTTTGTAAACGTTTGCCAATTTGCTTTCAAGGTCTGCATAATATAAACAAGCTAAAGTATTGTCAGACCATAGGCCATGCCTAAACTTTTGCAATACTTGCTTCAAAAACATAGTTTACTCCTTCTTCACATACACTGCGGAGTGCACTTAGGAATAGCCATCCGGCCTGACACACCCCCTTATCCTTCTTATGCACTTCCAATGCCTCCAGCACGTTTTGGATACCAGCGGGACTGACCCCATCAGCTAGCTCCCCCTCAAACCGCATGGCAGGCATTACATCATACCAGATTTGAGCAACCGAAGCCCAGGCTGACGTGCACGGCCAGCCTGGAATTTGGTGCTCTACCCTACTCTCTCCCTCGCCCATCTGCTTCCCTTTCTTCCACATGCTGAGCGATTTGTACCAAGAGAATCCTGCTTGCTGCGCCAAAATGTTGCCAGCAAGACTAAGTCTGAGGTCCGACACTGGGTTCTCAAAGTACAAAAAACGCTACACAGATATCTGTCAAACACAAGCAGTTTATTTCCTGACAGCTATAAGCTGTGTCCCTTAAAAGAACAACATGATAGGAAAAGCGACATTACTTACATCCCTTCTTCTAGCCGGGGAACCCGTTTTGGCTGCGGATGAAGTGGGAGACTGTCTCAGCTTCCGAGGCGCTGAGTGAGGTCAGCTTCCAAAGCCCATCAGTGAGGTCCAAATTGCTGTGCTCTGATGCAGCTTTAAATACTGTGTCTCTACCTTGTTTGTGGCAGTTTGGAAATATCCAGGGGTTACTCATTGCCTGTTACAGTATGGCTCAGTTGTACTGTTTGTCCTTTGACTTTTTTTACATGATCAGTACATTTAGGTAAACAAGATTGTTATGGTCCCGCCCTTATCTACAATTCGTTCTTACTACAATGGCATATGTTCCTAGAAGCTTCCTTCTGGCTCATCAGTAGTAGGAAAAGGGGGGAGGGATGGGAAAGGGGGGAGGAATGCAGGCCTCACCACCCCTATATTTCACATGTACAGAGTTCTTCCGCAATTGACCCCTACAGTACTCTTCTCTTTATGATGAGGCAAAAACATTTGAACATGGGCCTCTCCCATTACAGAAGTATGTCCAGGCCACTGGGCTATGGCATGTTATGATTTGGGGCTTTCTCAGTCTCTCTTGTTGAATCTGTTGCATGTTGGGTTACTAACTAAATACTCACTATGTCAGGAATATGAATTTGCATCTCCCACCTGGCAGGAAATTGCCTTAACCTCTGGGCTGTAGGCTAGTCTGAAGTGGGACCGTTCTCTTTGTATTCAAAGACTTACAGCACAATAGCCCAAATGTCAGAGTTTGGGATGCTCCCCTGCAATGTGGGAGATCCTTATTGCACCTCAGGCTGAGAAGGGAATTGAACCCATATTACCCACCATCTTTCCAGGGGAGTGCCTAAACTAAGGGCTAATCTCTATTTTCTCTCCTTCTTTGGCCAGTTTGTGAACTAAAGCCTTTAAAAACAGCCGTCCAAACAAAATTGTCAAGTGAAATGAAACCTTTCCTATGATTCCAAATGGACTGTTTAACGTTGCTGGAGCTTACATGTTGGATTTGATCTGGACCAAATTTTGTATGGATTTTTTGGAATTGCCCGCATACTGAAAAATCTGTTATTCCCCTGGCTCTACAAGCATGCATGGAGAATGAAATGGCTGAACTTCTGCTTGCTCATAAGTCACCTAAGTATTGCTTGTATACAGTAAA
This sequence comes from Rafetus swinhoei, assembly GCA_019425775.1. NCBI lineage: Eukaryota > Metazoa > Chordata > Testudines > Trionychidae > Rafetus > Rafetus swinhoei. The sequence continues at coordinate 159,952,312 of CM033424.1, forward strand.
TTGCACCCCCAGATTCTTCAACACTTCATTGGATTCAGACACTGCCTAATGAGCTGTCCCCTTTCTCTCTGGTGCCTAAAGACCAGATTTGAACACCACTGTACTTAGAGGAAAGTTGAATCTAAGTTCAGATATCACCTTAGGGGTATGGGCTTATCTCTAAGTATTAATTGGTGTCTCTGGTTTTGGGAACTTGGAATTCTTGTACCATTTATGCTGATTTCTATGTTGTGGAGTTTACTGTTGAGAAGTCTTTTAGTATGTACATACTTCTGTGATTTTAAATCATAGTTTATGGAAAACGTTTGAGTGGGATGGAACAAGCAGTTGAATAAAGCCCTACTTACAGGAGGCATGGCTTGGATAGTACACAGGTCACTTTGAACTTGAAATACTTTCCCGTGGGAAGGAGTACCTAGTAACTTTTCATGAATTATAGCAGATTGCAGTTAGTGGCATTTATGGTTCACAAAAACTAATGTGATGGATCTTACTAATTTTGATTAGCTTACATTTTATGTGAATTATCCATTGAGCCAAAATTGGTTTCTGGGAAATTGATCTTTCCTCTGTGATTATTCTTGGAAAATCTTTCTTAAAAAATAAAAATAAACTTCACTTTGATGGTCTTGGAGATGGCAGTGTTTCTTGCTGCTTTATGGAGGCACACTACAGAAGCAAGATTGTCAGAAAGTGTTACGGATAAACATTTGATGAGTAGTGCGGCTGCTTGGACAAGGAGACAATTCTACTTCTCTTGATGTGGAAATAGTTCCACTATCTCAACAGGCTATTTCTTTATTTGGCTTAATTATAGCAGCATGTGCTTGCACCATCAGGAAGGAAGGTTGTTTTTAAGATGGGACTTAATCACAGAATATGGTGTTATGGCCAAGATGTAGCAGTTAGACTCTTTCATTGTGTAGATTAATATTTTTTATAAGACAGGTCATCCATCAGCAGAGAAGAAAACTTTTATTTGCATCTTCCTTTCTTTTTAATGTGTTTTGGCTTTAAATTTTTTAAAGCGATTCAGAGAAAGTAGCTAATGCAGACTTGGAACTATGGTCACTAAGTTTGCAATGTTACTTGTTTAAAAGAATATACAAGCATAGACATGGGTGCAAACACGAAGCTCCCACTCGTTTAAGAGAATTAACCTTTCATCTTCAAATACAATCTGCTTATCTGAATGAGAAATACCTCTCATTCCAGGAAATGTGAATTGTGCAAACATGGGACTTCACTTACTGATCACTCGTGAGCTGTTTTATGAAGATTTAAGTTATGTACTTTAAAAAAAAAAACATTTTAAAAGAACATTGGCCTTGGGAGTGCTGCATCTTGCATCTGGAAAACAGAAGTTGTATCCAGTTATTGCAAGTAAAGAAATCTTGATCAAAGCAATGCAGAAGTTCCACTTAAACAGATTACCTCAGATATGGATGTCATCTCAGATACGTACCACCATCAGAGGGGAAACTACCATGGACAATGGTTCCTTCCCTTCCATTCACTTCTCAAAACCATTCTTCTTTCCTCTCCAAATGAACTAATTCCCTGATTATTATTCGCTAATGCTAATTTCCTATTGGCAAGAATGGAGGGCTGAACAAAGCTGTATTTAACATCCCCATGCATATGTACTGGGCCCCCTGATCTTACTAACCTTACTATCCCTTACTGGACACAGAAAACACCAACTGTGCTTGCATGCAAGAAACAGAATTTTATTTTATTTTCTAGCACATACAATGACATATCAGTTTATAACAGGACAGAAGGAAAGAGCTATGACTATACCAGTTTGCATGTAATAGAAACTCCTGAAGCTCAAATTTTGTCAAATGCAAGTACGTGTAATCCTCTGAAACTTATATAAGAAGCTATTAATATATTACACAAAAATAATGTTTGCTGATGACTTTGCTTTTTGTTAGGAACAGAGATTCTCAATCAAGGCACAGGCAGGATGGCTCTTTATGGGGAAACAGGATCAGCCTTTTCCATGGCCTGGAAGCTACTCGTGATAGGAAAACTTAATTATAGTTAATGACTGCAGTTGTGAAAGTGTTGTTGGGGGGTGGGAAGCCATCCAAAGGGGAAAACCTCATTATAAAAGATCCAGGGGAGAAGAAAGTAAGATCCAGGGGAGAGGAAAGTTTCCTCTTTCTAGAAAGGGCCTAGGGAAAGCAGACTAGCAATGGCCCAGGGATTGAACTAGTTCTTATGGTGAGCCCTGGAAAAAGGGGCAAGGCATAAAGAGACACTCCTGAGGGAATGGGTTAGCAATAGAGAAAAAAGAAGCTGTGAGGAACTAGGGAGAAGCCAGAGGCCTGGGAATCAGAGAAGAGGCTACATTTAGCACAGGCTGCAGGAAAGCAGCACAAATAGTTCAGGAAACAGTGACACATCTGATGAAGCAGAGCAAGCTGCTTAATACAGGTCCCAGAAAAGCAGTTAGAAGGTGGGCCTAGATTCCATTACCAAACTGAGGAAGGGGTGTTCGAGCCTGACATAAGGACTTCAGAGCCCAGAGTGTGGTTGAAGACTGAGCTTAAAGGACAGGTTCAGGAATAGCCCAAAAGGAGGCAGAAGGAGCTTTTGAGTTGGATTGGTTTTTGGACGTTAGTAATTTTTTTTACTCCTGAAGGGGACCAGACCAGATGAGACTTAGCCCAAGGGCTGAGTCACAAACAGAATCAGTCATCATAGGGCTAAAGAGATGATCAACAGTGGATGCTAAAGACGAACACCTCTATAGTGCCAAGATCTGATACCTAGGGAGTGGTACAGCTGGGAGTATAACCACTTCCAGTGATCAAAAACATTCATAGAAATACAAGCTTTTGTGTTGATAGGGTGTTCTCCATGAGGGGCTATCAATCCCCTTCTTGGTCTGAAATGACTCCAATGTGATGGACTTCAGTGTACACCTCAGATTCCATCTTTTTTTCTAGATCTTTCAATAATCACTTTACTTTGTATTATATAAACCCAAATAAAAATACATACATAGACATACAGGCTTCTATTTAAAATAATGAAAAGATTCAGGGGATAATTTTGGCTGGAGTGTGATTTTTTTTTTTCAAGTCTCTCTTCTCTGGTGGTAATTGTGAGACGTTTCAGAATCTGAGACAAAATGTTCCAATATAGTGCTCCCCTTTTAGTGCTACTGCATATGAGAGAGTCCAAAGACATGATAGTTTTTGGAGAAGAATATGCAGAATGACATCTAGATTACATAGGTCAGATCACTGCTAGTATAAATTATGTACTCCATTGACATTTATTTCATATATCATTTGAGGATCTGATTCTAATACGTTGGGTTTCCCTAGCAGGTTTCTGACCACACTAAATTTGTGCAAGTCTCAGAATGCTTTGGCAGAGTCGAGACATACAATCATAGAGCTGGAAGAAACCTCAGGAGATCGAGTCCAACCCCCATCCCAAAGCAGGACCAATCCCAACTAAATCATCACAGCCAGGGGTTTGTCAAGCCAGGATTTGAGAACCTTTAGGGATGGAGATTCCACCACTTCCCTAGGTAACCTATTCCAGAGCTTCACCACTCTCTTAGGGTATGGCTACGCTGCATGCTTATTTTGGAATAAGCTATTCTGGAAAATATATCCCAAAATAGCTTATTTTGAAATAGAGCATCCGCACTACCGGGAAGCCTCAAAATTAGTCTGAGGCAGGCTCCCCTAATGTGGACATGCTATCTCAATATAGAGCCTCAGGAAGCATTGGAGAGAAATTACTTAGAATGGTCCTGGCAAGGAGCTGTTTTGAAATAGCAGCAGTGGAGTGTCCACACTGCAGCTATTTTGAAATAGCTATTTCAGAAGAGAAGTTATTCCTTGTGGAATGAGGTTTACAGAAGTTGTAATAAGCTGCCCGCTATTTCGAAATAATGGAATTGCTGTGTAGACGCTGCCATTGTTATTTCAAAATAACGGTAATTATTATGAAATAACAATGCAGTGTAGATGCACCCTTAGTGATATAGTTTTTTCCTAATACCCAACCTAGATCTCCCCCCTGCAACTTGAGACCATTGCTCTTTGTTCTGTCATCTGTCACCACTGATAACAGCCTTTCTCCATCTTCATTAGATCCCCACTTAAAGTAGTTGAAGGCTGCTATCAAATTGCCTTTGACTCTTCTCTTCTCTAAACTAAATAAGTCCAAATCCCTCAGCCTGTCCTCATAAGTCATGTGCTCTAGCCCCTAATCATTTTTGTTGCCTTCCACTGGACTTTCTCCAATGCATCCATATTCTTTCTGTAAAGGGAAGCCCAGATTTGGCTGCAATTCTCCAAATGTGCCCTCCCCAGTGCCAAATAAAGGGGAATAATCACTTCCCTAGATCTGCTGGCAATGTTCCTACTAATGTATCCCAATATGCCATTAGCCTTCTTGGCTACAAGTGCACACTGTTGACTCGTATCCAGCTTCTCATTTTTCTGGTGAACTGCTGCTTAGCCAGTTGGTCCTCTGCCTGTAGCAGAGCTTGCGATTTTTCCATCCTAAGTGCAGGACTCTGCACTTTTCCTTGTTGAACCTCATCAGATTTCTTTTGGCCCAATTTATCTAAGTCACCCTGGACACTATTCCTACCTTCCTACATATCTACCTCTCCCGCTAGATTAGTGTCATCTGCAAACTTGCTTAGGGTGCAATCCAACCCCACCATCCAGGTCATTAGTAAAGATATTGAACAAAAGTGGCCCCAGAACCGACCATTGGGGTACTCTGCTTAATACTAACCATCAGCCAGACATTGAGCCATTGATCACTGCCTGTTGAGCCAGCTTTCTGTCCAGCTTAGAGCCCATTTTCCAATCCACACTTCTTTAACTTGCTGGCAAGAATAGTGTGGGAGACCATCATATCAAAAGCTTTACTAAAGTCAAGGTATATCATGTTCACCACTTTCCCCATATCCACAGAGCCAGTTACCTTATCATAGAAGGCAATCAGGTTGATCAGGCATGACTTGCCCTTGGTGAATCCATGTTGACGCTTCCTGATCACTTTCCTGTCTTCCAAGTGCTTCAAAATGGATTCCTTAAGGATTCCCTCCATGATTTTCTGGGGACTGAGGTGAGGCTGAGGTAGAAAAAGATCATCAGCAGTTCAGGGAGGGTTATTAGGTTTTGCCAACAGGATAACCAGAACTGAAATAATTAAAATGGTTGTAATTCACATCTTTAGTTAGAACAGTGCAAATCAGTGTCTGGATATTCTTATTTCAGAAGATGAGTCTAGTTTTGACATAAATTGATCTTTTTTTTTTTTTAACTGACTTTTGTTGTATTAAAGTTGGGCACACTTATTCTGAAATAAGTCCCTGTACAGACTTCTACTGAAATAAAGAAATAAAGAAAGATGTGAATTTTACAAGCCTTTTAGTTATTTCAGTTCCAGTTACCATGTAAACAAAACCATAATGTACAAGTTGGCATGCTCCCTGGCAAGAAAGATTTCTTTGATCAATAGTAAGAGGCCATACTAAATGACCTGATGGTCCACTCTGGCCTTAAACTATATGAAAAATAAGCTATCATAAATAGGAGGCACAGCAAGGTTGGAGCAGAACAATTTTCTTTGGAGGGAATAATTTGGTTTCCAACATGCTATAACCATGTACAGGAAAAAATTACAGATAATAAACCATTTCTGAATCCCATAATTTTTAAGGACTTTAAATATTGCTATATTCTGTTTTCTGCAAAACATAAGGTTCCTTTCAGTTTTCTTTTACTATTTAAATACATCATGTCAACTAAGACAAAATTATTCTAACAAAAATAAGATAATCTGTTCATTGGGATAAATTATTTAACTGGCATAATTTGTATTAAAAATAGCACAACATGGGAAAAGTAGAAGTTCATCATATTAATTACCATTGCTGGCTACAAATGGTCTCAAATTAATCAGGAAAACATTACTTTTTTTGGCAAAACAGACAGTTAATTCTCTAACCCATCAACATTTTTCTGCTTGTTTGGAAGAAAGAGAATTGAGCCAGATATTCATCTCAGGCACACTGAAGCTTTTTTCCACATTTGAAAGATTGTTTTAAAGGTAATGGAGATAAAATTAACCCACAAACCTTTGTAGAATTATCTACATTGACATTAATGATAGAAAGAAATAACCAAACTGCTATAAAATTCAAAGGTTGTTGATGTTGTTCCTTTATAAGACCAGATCTGAGACCAAAAATTTTCTGTGCAATGTTAGATCTTTTTTTTTCTTGCCGTGATAATTTCCACAGCATTAAACACTGCAAAATATGCTATATTAAGAAACTGGTTTGTACTGTTTATTTAATAACTAGCAGGTGAGGCCCGTTGTTGACTGGGCAAAGATATTTTTAGTAGATTACACATAGGAAAGTTCAAGAAATTAAATATATGTAATAGAATTTTGTATTAATGTGCTTGCAAGTGGAAGTAAAAGAACAGTTTTCAACTTCAAACATCATTCATTTTATTGAATAATTACCATACATAGTAAATTTGAATTAGAAACTCTTAATTAGTGAAGAAAATTAACTGGTGTTGGTTGAAATAAATATCAAAATGAATCAAAATAAAAAATAAAATACAAAATCACTGATGCATAAAAATCTTTAGACAATGATATCAAGCAATCAATTCTGATTCTTAATAATATTTATCATATTAGTAGGTACTGCGCAAATACATTCTAAATAACAAAACAAATATGAACACCGAAAAATGTTAACTCCTGTCAAGTAAAGCTTCCATTACTCTTTGCGTAACTAATTTGAATTATTTTGTGATTTGTAACAGTAAAATTTTCTTCGCACTAAAGTGACAGTTGAATAGGCAACTCGATTTTAATTTTGTTAGCAAATATTTTTATGAACTCTAATCATAGTAGTCATAGCTTTTTTCTACTGAAAAATAAAAATAATTATTTAAACTTTTCACCTAGCATATTCTGGTGTAAAAAGTAGTGCATTCAGCTAATTTAAGTGTTAAGTTAAGGACTGTTTATGCAAACTTTGGTATCTGTAGGTAATTGTGAAGTATGACTTTATTTTGCACAAACTCTTCAAAATCTATAGTAGATGATAAACCCTAAAATTAGTGTGCAGCAACAATGTGTGTGAGCTATAAATTTTCTGAAATGGATTTTAAAGACTGTTGTCAGGATAAGGCAATGTATTATCTAATCTGAAAAATGGTACATTTAAAAATACTCTTGAACATGTGAGAACAAGGTCAGGAGGTTTCCTGGTTGGCAGTGAAATGTTGGCTTTTGGGTCTTTTCTCTAGGTAGTATTCTATTATCCTTTAAGTTTGCCTTTCTTGCTTATAGATTATGAAAAAGTTGATCAGTAGATAATTCTCTGGTATTGATGTCACTTCACCTATAAGACAACCCTTTCACTGATATTGGTATCCGGCTCTTCTGGGAGGAAATGAAGTGGATAAAATAAGTCCATATTCTGTTTTGTGATGCATGGGTGCAACTCGTGTGTTTAGAAATTAAACTTCTGATTCATCTGATACTCAAGCATGTGTGAGTAGTTCCATGGCCAATTAAATGGAGGACTACTCACATGCTTAAAAGTAGTACGTGTTTAAGTCTCTTATGGAATTGAGTTTAAAATGGGTATGTGAAGGTGGAGGAAAATGCTTGTTTCTTCACATCTGTTGGAGTGTGAATGTTAAGATATATATAAGATACATGAATGCTTTCAGGTGATACTTTAGAAAAATGATCATTCATATGGAGGAGTACAAATACTTTCTCTGATAGTTTTATATTATGTTGCTTGCTGTCTCTTTTAATGTTCAGTGGGGTGTACAGACTACATCTACACAGGGTGTAAAGACTACACTGTTGGTATATCAGGATCTAATATGCTCTGACCTACAGCTGAATAATTTAAGAGACAGGTTTCTAAGTAGTAATAGCTGGTGTAGGGAGTTTGTTCATTTTGTTTCTCTCACCAGTTTGAAATAAAGCCTGTTGCTGAAATAGTAATGTTCAGAAATCCGTGGCAAGATTTACAAGAAGCTACATGATCCATAGCTGCCTTACATGTTTTTGTAAATCCTTCTAGGCACCTATACCAGGGTACAGGAGTACTCCCAAGCTAAAGAGTTAAAACAGCAATCAGTTAACCTTGACCTCTTAGAGGGAGCAGAGAAAATATAAAGGCCTGACTGGAAGATGGAAGGAGGAAAGGACGGCTGCATGGGAACTGGAACCTCACCCACAGTTTTGTATGGACAGACTGTAGCTTAAAGCTGTTGTCTTTATTTAGTTACTTCTGATTATCTTCTGGTTAGTGTCTTTGTAAGTTTTTGTATATGTGAACATGGGAAAAATGGTCCACAACAGACTGAATACTTCTGGGCTGTTTTATTTTGTAAGATGGGAAATCAGTGCTTCAGTCCATAGGTACTCGAACTCCTTGTGAAAATCTGGTCTCCAGTCTTTATATAACGGCATGTGTAATGCTGTGAAAAGCCAAACATCCAGTTCTTATTGGTCAATCTGTAGCAGTCTGTCTAACCCCTTATTATTGTGGCTATCAGTATAGCTCTCTTGGAAGTCTGATCATGGCATCAACAGAGAGATACAACCATGCTCAGCATTAGAAAAGGAAAAAGTTTGTTTTAAAATGTTTAAAGATGTGTGTGTGTTCCCTTCCTGTAATCACAAGAAAACAGAAACATCCCAGCTGGACCTTGTATGTTGCTCTATTAATCAGGTCATTAATGGTCTCAAAGTGCAAAATTCATTTCCAGTTCTGTTCCAGATTTTGAATGACTCGAAGTTTGGGTTATGTTTCCTTGCTCAGGGTTTTGGTTCAGGCCCAGATCTAGTCTATTAATGGATAACTGTTAATAAACATTACAATATATATATATTTTTTGCTTCTTGGGGCTGATAAGATTTAATAAATGGCAGCTGACTTATAAAGGGAATGTTTTGAGTGTGCAAGAGTGATTGTATACAAATGTCATGGCAGTCTGACACATCTGTAAACAAGATTCCTATCTCTATTAGGCCTCAGAGTTCCCTGGTGGATACTCAAAGATATCTCCCCTTTACTCCTTCTAACTCTGAAAGAACTGTGACCTCCGCCAGAGTCTTCCATTAGCCACCTGAGAAACCTGACCTCATGTTCATACTAGCCTAGCTCCCTCCTAATTTGGAGGTAAAGTTCTCACAGCAATATTTTTCTGCTGGTTGCAGCCTCTGCTGGGAATCCAAAATCCCTCTATACTGTTGCTCCTGTTGATGTAATTTCCTTTTTCCATCAATGGTTCATGTTGATTTGATTTGTTTTTTATTTGATTTAATAATCAATTGACTCATTTATACTGTATTTTGCTGTTTGTATGATTGACTCATTTATCTTTGTCATCCAATGCATATTTAGTGGATCTCTCCAGTTTTGTTCCAACTGCATAAATAATTATTTTCCTGGCTGTATCTGTTAGGTACTATCTTGTGCTGAACGTTATGTCCATCTCCCTTCCAGCTATCACCTCCACACCTGCTGTACCATCTTTTACAACCCACTTGACTTCACTGTATTTACCTTTTTTACTTTCTGCTTTCCTAACTTTGCTCTCTCTGCCATATTTTTTCCCATCTTCTTTCCTTCCCACCTCCTATTATTCCATTTCTAGATCTCACCCTAGAACTCATCCTGTGTGCTCAAGTTTTCATGTTACCCCCGTCACCTTATTGAGCACATCCTTGTCTACCTTATGCCTATTAACATCATCTTAACCTGATCCTCCTTGCATACCATTCTTTTGTTTCTCTTCTTTTGGTCTTGTTTCTCACTTTATCCCATGCTGCCTACTCCAAAGTAGGGTGTTAAATATCAGTTAATTGAATAGTCGAATAACCTCATGAATTCTTATCGGTTAGTTGACTATTCTATAGTCCCCGGAGGTGGGGCCGGAAGCCAGTGCGCTCTGGCCCCACCCCCAAAGAGCCCCCTGCCACTCCACACTGCTGCCTCTGTATCAGAGGCAGCAGCATGGAGTGCCAGGCAGAAGCTGGTCTACAAGGGGAGACAGTTTAAAAACTAGCTCCCCTCACAGACTGACTGCCTGTTGCCCCGCACCGGCACGAAGGTAGCAGCACAGGGTGGCAGCAGCACCTGTCCAGGGGAGGGGCTGAGCTCCTGGACCTGGCACGAGCTGGAACTGAACCAGGATTCCTGCTTGCCTGGCTTCTAATACACTTCTAATGCAGAGCTGCAGCAGGGTAGTTCCCAGACCCAGCGCGAGCTAGGACTGAACTGGGCTGCTGGCCAGCCTGCTAAAAAGTTTACTGGAAGGTGTGTGTGTTTGGGGGAGGGGGGGAATGCGTGTAGCCTATAAGCTTTTGCTTATTGGTTAATCGACTACACATTACATCCCTACTCCAAAGCCTGTTAGTGGCATTCAGTATCTTCTTTCACTCCTAGTGCAAGCTGCATGACTTTTTTTTTTCCTCCCTTCACGCATGGCATATCTATCATCTACCCACAAGCCTTCCTTTTCTTTTTCCAGTTGGACTACTGTGTTCAAAAGGTATTCTTCTTCTCTCCCTTGTTTTCAGTTCTCTCACCTGATTGTCTCCACTACTATCCTTTCTTTCAACTCACCCTCCTACACATTTATATATGATCTGTTGAGTAATCTGTCTAGTGTTCTCCTGGTATACATTGTCTTGGTACTTTTAAAGCATTTTTGCTCCAATAGCACTTTACAAATCAAACATTAGATCCTGTATTATGATTTATGGAGTTTGCACTTCCACTGTCCTCCTGTATCGCTGATAAGCCCTAATGCCTCATTCTTTCTGTATTTATTTTTACAGAAATATTCTGCCCTCATGCTCAGGAAAGTGCTTGAATTGGGCTACTGACAAACAGTGACAATAAGAATACGCCATGAGGGATTTACACTTACCTATTTAAGAAAACAGGAGTTCTGAGGCTATTTCTGAATGCACTGCCAGATTTCCTATACCAAGCAAGCCGCTGTATTAGTTATAAATTCTGAGCAAAATTCTGGTCTTTTAATAATGATAAAATCTATAAGCAAAGTCAGAAGAAAACTTTGGGGCTCCAGTAAAACTTCATATATAACATGCCAAGATTACTTTATTTCCAACTCAGATAACGTTCTCTAGGAAAAAGGGAAAAAATGGGTTGTCTCTGCTGTTTCTTTGGTATGTAAAATATATCAACCAACTGGCATCTGTCAAGCTCTTTAATCAAATGGAATCCTATTTTGTGTAGCCTTAAATCATGACTTGGCTTACAAGAGACATTATGCATGATATATTTTGCCTGTACTTGAAACTTGTAGGATAAAAAAATAATTCTCTTTAGAAAGGAAATGAGCAAATAGGAATTATGTATTTGAAAGCAGAGAATAGGTCTTCTTAGTCTATTTATTGTTACTTGACATTTTATAGCTTTTACCATGGATTTTCAAAACAGTTTTCAACTAATTGGATAACTCCTTTTCTGTCTGCAAACTGTCTAACCGGTCTGGGTACACTATGCGTCTGGAATTGGGGTAGATGTCATTCTTCCTATTGATTACTCAAAAGTAAAAATAAAAAAGCTCTGTGTATATGTGCATGTATGTATATGTATGGATAGATTTAAAACATTTCTGATATATCACTTCGTAAAAGCTATGTGATGTTGCAGTATGAAAATATTTTATTAATTCAATCATTTATGCATATTTTCATAAAATATAAAGTAATTTTAGAGAAGATCAATTATTTTACAGAAACAATGTCTATTTGGGGAGGTAGAGAATGTATTTTAGATGATATTTCAGGATCAAATCCTGTTTGTGTATAGGTGGCATCGGAGACCCTGTTTTTCTTACACTACAATGAACTGTGAGTAATGTGGGTAAATTATATGTGACAAGGTCCTTAAAAAAGAGGTTGGCTGGTGAAAGCATAAGTAGAAGGTCATAGCTATAGTGCTGAGCATGATGAATTTGCCAATGTAATAATATTTAGCTCTTTGCCTAGTGTTTTCCATTTGTAGATACATATAAGAATGTGCACTGAGCTCTTGCATCCTCCTTTTTGTGTTTGTAGATTTCTGCGCTTTACAAAAGCGGTCAAGATCATTACCTCTTTTACAATGTCAAGTAATGAATGCTTGCAGCTCCCATTAATTAATACTATAATAGTATAAGATGCTTCTATTATAGCAAGTACCCCCTCCCTTCACATGCTTCAGAGCACTGCACAACAATGAAAATAGAAAAAGCAATTGTATATAAACATTGTGCATACACACTAGATACTGCAATCCAAATAGTACATCATTAAGTATGGGGAGTGGGAGAATGCTGCATTGGGAGTCAACATTCAATTGTTTAAATGCCTTCTTGAACACTATATCAAACTGAAAATATATGACCAGAATCAGATGTCTATGAGGATACCATAGCAGAAGCAGGTCATCGTCAAAACTCAGATGCAATGATGAAAACTCCAACAGACTGTTTTTTCCCTGGACTATGATAAATATATGATAATGTCCAGATATTCTAAAGAGTTTTTCCCCCAAACATAGGGTGCAAGGCTGGTCCATTTAAAAAAAATCCTGTCAGAAAACTTGTCTCATATGCATTTTTCCATGAGGAAAGATGTTTTTGGTGGATTTTTCCATGAGGAAGATTTAAAATGAAACCTTTTGTTTTGGGTTAACATTAATCTTTGCATTTCCTAAGCAATATCAGTGCCTCATTGGAGTTGGAACTCTGGGGCCTGATGCTTCTATCTCTGCTATGGGCCCTGCTTCTGGTTGGGCTATATTTCCCAGAATGCTTTATGGTTTCATCTTTTGATTGAACTGCCACTGAGCATCATCAAGTTCTGATCAGGTCTAATTGGGAGCTTTTGGGTTCTCTTAAAACAATCTGGTCACTTCATTTAGGTTCCTAAATGGAAACTGAGCTCCTCTGAAAATTTGGGGCTTAATGACTCTATGTTAAGAGACATGTAAAACAGTCTGAATTGACACCTATGATGCATTAGTAAGCTAGGCTATGGAAAACAAACTAAATATAGGAATTAAATATGCACTACTTTTCTGCCTATTTCAGGGAAACAACAAATGTTAATTGTAAAACAACTATTTATTACCCGGCAAGACAAAATGTATCTATATGCTGCAATCATCATTCTGTAGTTCTCTGGAAAGACAGTAGTGAACCAGTCTGAACAAATTTTGTGGCTGCTGCTCTTAATTGGGGCAATAAAATAATAATGATAATTCTCTCAATAAAATATTTTTGATAACAGCTTAGCATGTAGTTTAATACAATACAACACATATTTTCATACTATGTTTGTTTCTGGACAGATACATCTTAAACAGTAGCTCTGAAACTTCCTGGGAAGTTTTAATTTGATTTTTAGTTTCCATTGCTAGAAACCTTTCCAAATACCTTGTTACACATCCTGCCACTCTTACTTATGCCAAACTCTGATGCATCTCGACAGACCAAAGCAGTCTCTGGTTTAACTCTATTAGTGTGAGTGCAGAAAATAAGGTTACACCAGAGATATTTTGGCTTATTGCCTTAAATAAGAGTTTTGCGTGAATAAGAGCATAAGTCAATGCAGTTACCAGAGGACTGAATTGAATGGGCATAAGTGAATGGAATTACCAAAGGACTAGTTCAGAGGCAGTTGCAACTAAGGAAGGACTAGAGAAGTCTGTTCCTGGTAAATAAAATAAACCATTGCAGGTCTTTCAGTGTTAATTATGCAAATAATTAACTGGACGTTTGTACTTGAAGAGTGAGCTTCACTGTTTTCTGCATCATCATCAGACTGGAAATGTTAAATTATGCTAGACTCAGCGGCCATAGGAACACTTTCAAAAATAAGGGCCAGATTCAAACTGTGACTTCTGCATAATCATAAGCAGAAAAGGAGCTTAGTGGGATACAAACAGAGTCAACTGTTGTTCTCTGCCTTCTAGGGAACAGCGTTGATTTGTTTCAGCTGGGAAACTTAACAATGTATGTTCCAACCCCAGTATTTCTTCTTGGCTACATAGGTGTATAAATCCAAGCACTGCACATATTTAACTTCAGTGGAATTTACTGAATAAAGATGAAGGTCAATCAAGAGCTATGGGTTTAAAAAGTAATTCAGAACATCCACAGTATTGAATAGGATAAAATAATTGGGTTTTGGCTTTTTTAATTTTTATTTTTTCACCAATAAGTCAATACTATGTGTGGGGTAGGGGAGGAAACCCATTTTTCATCCAGCTGTAAGAAACAAATTCTAACAACAAAGGGCCAGATTTTGGTAACTTTAGTCATGTTCAATAGTACCTTATTCAGTTATGAGTCTCATTGGACTCAGTGGGTTACTCATGGAAAAATCTGCCACTTAATGTGGGGAAAAGTTTTGGAATGTGGCCTCCAATAATTTCCTCTTGTAACTCTCTATAAAATGGCCAAAATAACCACAATAACCAATTGGTTAAATAAAATTTGAAATTTCTGGTCCAACTCATTTTAGAGTTATAAGGTGAAAAAAATTCCAAGATTGTGACTCATTACATCTCTGGAATCACTTGTGCAAGTTGCTTCACACTTTCCAGTATAATTCTACCCCAGGCATGCTATTATAACTGAGAAATGTCAGGTGAATTGGTTTGGTTCTGGAGAGGTTAGTTAGATACAGTTGTAGGAAGAAAGGGATAAAATTAATTTTGTAATGGAGAGTAACTTTCCAATTTAATTATGAATAGGTTAGCATTTTACCATTTAGCAAGTTTTTATGTCTGGGCTGATTATCTCTTCCATGAAATATTTCACAAGCTTTTTGCTTTGCATTACTTCTTGATATATTTAACCTGCATGACAGAGTGGTTTGATTCTTAGTAATAAGGTTAGTAAATCAGAAAAGCTAATGACAGGAGGCTTAGAGGCTCCAGTAATGATTTTTGAGCATGCCGAGACAAGAGGATGAATCTCCTCCCCATCATGTGATGAAAGGATGATTGTGCCAGCATAAAAACTCATTAATTAAAAAGACATTTTATTTTATCACAGAAGATTAACTTGGGCTGGAACAATAATCATTATGCTTTCCTTATGTGCATGAAGAACAGTGGATAATATGATTACAAACCTCCCATTGGTTACATGCTTCTCAAGGCTGGACTGCAAACATTCCAGATTAGAATGAAATGTAGCAGAGAGAGATGGATGGAAATGTTTGGTGTGTGGGGAGTACAATTCTTGTCTTGTTTAGACTGGTGCTGCATGTTTTTCATTGTGTAATATGTTTGCTTAACTTTTGTGTCTGTTAATAGGTTTGTCCCAGTTACAAAATACAGCTCTAGTAAATACAGGGGGGAAGGGAACCAAACAACAGTGTTGCATTTCTTAACAAAAGAAGAAAAGCAGAAAAGGGCTGATAGCAACTTTTATTATAACTTAAAAATTGTACATATCTGAATGCTGCACATGTGTGGTGAAAATTGCTCATGATTTTGTTTACTAATTGATATTGCATATAATAAAATATTTCAGCATTGTTGTGTAGTGGAACATATCTGCCCACTTAGCACAATGGGGTCCCCCAATTCTGGTGGCAGCTTTTTGGACCCTGCTGTCCTATAAACAGTAAATGATGGTAATCTGCCATCCTGGAACAGGTTAGCTTGGATTTTCCATACCAGGGTGTAGTGGAATCTTACCACAAGGGAAGGGAGAGTTTAAAATCAGTTGTAATTGTTGGCATGTGTATATGGGCCTTTAGGCAACCCCAAAGGACTTGCAGACATGCTTTTTAATTATCAGGAGACTTACCGTACTGTCTCCTACTCACCCTACATCAGACACAATATTTCAGTAATTAGTAATCAATTACAGTTTTACTTTTGAGACAAGCTTGCTTCCTACTCAATTATTCTTAGCTCATAATAGCTGTGCTGACAAGTAGTTGAGTCATATCTTTTACAAGCCTGCCAAAAGCCACACAGCAAGCAGAGAGAGGCAAGACTTAAGTGAAACCATGTTCATTGAATCCAAAAGATAATTAGATAATTATCCATAACACTAACTGCTGCTACAAATTTATGTTCTAGGTATACAACAAAGATGCTGTTGTCTGGTGAAAAGGGTCTTTTTAGTTCCAAGAAATAAGTCACAAGTGCTGTAATGTTGCCATAGTACCATCAGGGATATCGAGTGGTTTTTCACATTTGAGTTTCAGGTGTTCAGACCCTTCTAAATATGCTGCAATGCCTTTACAACACCCAAAGGAATGAAGGTGGAGGACCTAAAGATCATTCATGCAGACTGGGTTCTTAACACTGAATGTCAAAGATCTTTTCTTAAACTCATGTAATGGACCTGTGGCCAGATCCTAACTACATTGAAGACTATTTGAAAGATTAATATTAACCTTGAACGGAGTTGATCAGGCCCCTGATGGGTAGATCCTGAGGAATGCATTCAAATTGTGCATATGCCCATTTGCACAGCTGAACCACATCACATCCAGTGCCAAAGGAAACGCTCAGAAGCTGTAGATTTAGATGGAGGTTTTGCTGCTATATAGTACTGTATTTCAGCATGTAGTGTATCATGGCGCATATGCCCAGCTGGGCAACATGCACACACAAATCAACCTTAACCTTCCCAGTTCCTAACTTTTGGCATTTAGTTGTTCAACCTTAATGTTGCTTTAGTAATAATCTTCATGCTGCTGAGTAGCTTATTTTTTAGTATAATTAAAATATCTGTACCATGTAACTAAAGTATCCAGCTCTATACAGAGATATCATGCATTTTCATGCCATATAATCTTCATAGGAATATAAATATATTGTCCTGTATGCACATGTTAACCAAACACATTTGAATTGTTCATTCCAAATCCTTGAAAATGGAGCCTACTTATAATTTTTGGAACATTGTGTTCTAAAATGTAGTATTGTGAAATAGCTGGAAATTAATTTCATTTTGTTGTTTTCTATAAGATTCATTTTGCTTTTGGTGAGCGATCTGTCACATTTTATAGATTTTTATACTTCACTTGTAACTATGAACTGATGAATTTTACTGTAATCCATAATTGTATTTTCAATTAATAAAATATATCTATTTTTAAAAGTTCAGAGGCTATATCACTGTTATCCAGCCTAGCAAAATTGTCTATTATAATGATATATGTCATAGTGAAGAAAAGTTTCAGCTTAAATAATCTGAATTTCATTCACTTATATCTGTGAAAACAAAGTCAGAAATAATTAATCATTTTTGCTTTGTGGCTAAATCCTTCTCAAGCGGCACTTCAAACAGGCCTTAGAGCTTATGACTCTTTCTAATTGGGACCTTGTGGTTGCTGCTGGTGTTTAGTGAAATATAGTTGCATTGGATTCACTGGTGATTTCTTCATGAATCATGGAACTGCATTTGCAGGTCTGAATCCAAAATTAAGAGATCCATATGCTAATTAAAAATACCACTTTCATCATGACTAAAACAACATGCAACACTAAGCTCAAGTAGTCATTCTCACTATGTGAGCATATCCTTGAGGATTTAGAAGAAAGAGTATTCACTTTCCTTCCCAGCTTGTGGAATGGTAACACCAGAGCTGGATTAAGCTCTTTGTAGGCCGTAGGCACTCTCATAATTGTAGGCCCTTAAATTAGACTATATAGAAATATGAGAGAAAAATTCCCCATTACCTGTACACCTAATATCACTCACTTTAATTTTCACTCTTGAAAGTGGTACACCATGTGAGAAATTCATGGTACTTCATTCTAAAATAACAGCCATTTTGTTGTATACTACAATTACGCTGGTCTACAATTTTTTAGAAGTCGTCTGCTTCAGAGATAAAATGTGCTATTTATTATGTATTTTGATGTGCTGAATTCAAATATGACAATTAAAACAACTGACTGGCTACTGTTTCCAAGATATTTAAGTTTTTACATTTTACGTCTATGTATATTGTGTAGATAGTAGAGTTTTAATCATAAATTGTAAACCTAGGTCTTTTCATGTGTTTATGGTTGCTTTACATGATAATATTTCACCTGTCCTGTTTATGTAACACTTTAAAAATCAGCAAAAGGGTTATATAAATAAAATTTATTATGAAACAAAAGGCAAAAAACTATTATGTACATAGTTTAGTCCTATTCAGTGTCTACTCGGCTTCTTGGCTTGTCTCTTGTATTCATTAAATGGAGCATCTCTTGTCACTGTCCAGCAATAGTCTGCAAGCACTGATGGGCTCCATTTGCCCTGATAGCGTTTCTCCATTGTTGCAATATCCTGGTGAAATCGCCGTGCAGTCGCTCACTGCTCCGCAGTTCGGTGGAAAAAATCTAGATGAGAGTGCAAAAATGTATCTTTAGTGACATGTTGCAACCAAGGCTTTTGTATGCCTTGAGGACATTTTCCACCGACAAGCTGTAGTTGTCTGCCTTGTTGTTTCCGAGAAAATTTATTGCCACTAACTGGAAGGCTTTCCATGCCGTCTTTTCCTTGCCACGCAGTGCATGGTCAAATGCATCATCTCGAAGAAGTTCACGAATCTGAGGACCAACAAAGACACCTTCCTTTATCTTAGCTTCACTTAACCTTGGAAATTTTCCATGGAGGTACTTGAAAGCTGCTTGTGTTTTGTCCATGGCCTTGACAAAGTTCTTCATCAGACCCAGCTTGATGTGTAAGGGTGGTAACAAAATCTTCCTTGATTCAACAAGTGGTGGATGCTGAACACTTTTCCTCCCAGGCTCCAATGACTGTCGGATGGCCAATCTATCTTGATGTAGTGGGAATCTCTTGCACGACTATCCCATTCGCAGAGAAAACAGCAGTACTTTGTGTATCCAGTCTGCAGACCAAGCAAGAGAGCAACAACCTTCAAATCGCCACAAAGCTGCCACTGATGTTGGTCATAGTTTATGCACCTCAAAAGTTGTTTCATGTTGTCATAGGTTTCCTTCATATGGACTGCATGACCAACTGGAATTGATGGCAAAACATTGCCATTATGCAGCAAAACAGCTTTAAGACTCATCTTCGATGAATCAATGAACAGTCTCCACTCATCTGGATCGTGAACGATGTTGAGGGCTGCCATCACACCATCGATGTTGTTGCAGGCTACAAGATCACCTTCCATGAAGAAGAATGGGACAAGATCCTTTTGACGGTCACGGAACATGGAAACCCTAACATCACCTGCCAGGAGATTCCACTGCTGTAGTCTGGAGCCCAACAGCTCTGCCTTACTCTTGGGTAGTTCCAAATCCCTGACAAGGTCGTTCAGTTCACCTTGTGTTATGAGGTGTGGTTCAGAGGAGGAGGATGGGAGAAAATGTGTGGCCTGTGACATTGATGGTTCAGGACCAGAAGTTTCATCCTCTTCCTCTTCCTCATCTGACTCAAGTGAGAATGATTCTGGTGCATCAAGAACCGGCAGTCCTTCTCCGTGGGGTACTGGGCGTATAGCTGATGGAATGTTTGGATAATGCACAGTCTACTTTTTCTTCTTTGACACACCTTTCCCAACTGGAGGCACCATGCAGAAGTAACAATTGCTGGTATGATCTGTTGGCTCTCTCCAAATCATTGGCATTGCAAAAGGCATAGATTTCCTTTTCCTGTTCAACCACTGGCGAAGATTTGTTGCACAAGTGTTGCAGCATATGTGTGGGGCCCACCTCTTGTCCTGATCTCCAATTCTGCAGCCAAAATAAAGGTGATAGGCTTTCTTAACCATAGTGGTTATACTGCGCTTTTGTGATGCAAAAGTCACTTCACCACAAACATAGCAGAAGTTATCAGCACTGTTCACACAAGTAGAGGCATCTCTGCTCACTTTGGCTAAACAGAAATGTGTCCCTTTGCAAAATCAAACACTGACAAATAAGAGAGCACGACTTTATGATTTCTAGAGCTGATATAGGGCAATTTGTTCAGCAGAGTGATGTAAGCTTCGTTATGATTGCATCATCCATGACTTCTAGGAATAACATGATGCAATTCATATCATGTATGACGCAATACCAGCTTCAGATTGCATCATTCATTGTTTTGCCTAAAAGCAAGTACTGTCCAAACCCAGTCATAGATTTATTCATAGATCCAGTCAAAGATGTATTTTAGTCATTTCTGGTTTAAATTGAGATCCCTTCCCTTTATAACTCACTTATCCTCCGCCATTCCCAAGTCAAGGGTCGTATATACTGACCCAATAGCATATCTTGAAAACTAGAGCCAATCAACAATTTTAAGCATCATTTTGGTTCTCAGTGACCCAGAATTAGTAAAGTTTGACTACATTTATTTCAGAAGCACTTTGGCTGTAGAGCAGTGTTATACTTAGGAGTCGGCTGATAAGGAGAAAAGAAAGCTGATGTTGCTGCCACTATGACTATAAAATCCACAGAGAAATGCGTTGCTGATAACTTGGCAACATTCTGTCTCAAGATCGGTCAGCATCATTTACGAAATAACAATACATTTTCTGATGCTGGCCATACATTTCTTTCAGAAACAGTATTTAGTTGTAGCCCAGGTTCCCTGTAAGCTGTGTGCCCATATGGGTGCGTAGCCCTTTTCTTAGCCCCACGAAGAGTTTCAGAGCTCCCTGTGCAGGAAGGGAGCTCAGCTGGAGAAGCAGGGCAGGGCACTCACCCTCTGGGAGGAGCAGAAGCAGCAGCAGTTGCTGCTGCTGCTGCTGCTGCTGACTGCTATAAATGGAGAAGCTGGCTCCAGCCTCTGCTCCAGGGCTGGTCAAAAGATGATCTGTGGGCTGGATATGGCTCCCTGCCTGCCTTCCAGAAAGCTGGGTGTTTGTGAATGCTCAGAGTCTGGAGGGAGGGAAAACAGGCTTCTCATGCTGCCCCTGCCCCCACTAGTTCCCATTGGCCAGTTTCCACCAATAACAGCTGCCTGTTTGCAGGACAGGCAGCATGTGAAGTGCCCCTCCCTCCCATCTTCCAGGCTTATAGCATTCTGTTCAGAACAATAAACATGGTTTCTGCAGCTCCCCTGAGCATGTTCAGGAGCTGGAAGGCAGGGACCCTGGCTAAGGAACCTGCTGGGCTACTGGCTGGGAGCCAGGTAAAGTCTTCCAGGCACCCCAGCTCCTCCTTCCTTCTCCCAGCCCTCTGCCCCCCTTCTGCATCCCTACCCCATGTAACCCAAACCTTCTGCACCCCTGCTCCAGCCCCCCTACACCTTCCTAGACACTGTGCCTCTCCTATACCCCTCCTCAGGCAGGGCCGGCCTGAGCCATTTGTGCGCCCCGAGTCCCGGGAGCGCGGCACCGCCCCCGGGAGTGCGGCGCATGCACGGCCCCACACAATCCCCGCTCAGACCCTCTACCCCAATCTGCTATCCCTAGTCACAGCCCAAATCCGTGCCGCCCCGTCCTGCACTCCTGTCCCAGGTCACAACATTCTATGAAGTCCTGCACCCCCTCCTCTCCTCAGTCCATTGCCTCAGGTCAGGATCCCCTGTTTCACCCAAACGCTCTCCCAGATCCCATACCACAATCCCTTACTCCAAGCTCCCTTCTGCACCCAACCTCCATCCCAGACCCCCACACCTCCTCCATTACCATAATGGAAAAGTGTGGCCCTCAACCACTTACCAAATTCTTGTAATGGCCCCCCATCTAAAATTATTGTCCACCCCTGTGTTAATGGCTAAAGGTAAGAAAGCAAAAGATTCTTTTAACAGAATTTTTTGAGTGTTGCAGATATCTAAAACTCTGATTTTACTGATTTTTTAAAATCCTGTGTTACTAATTAATACATGGTAAACTGTATTGAATTAAGGCAAGATTTTTGCTATCTGTTAGAGTTCTGCCTCTTATGAGTCAGAAGTAGCAAGTACTAGCTGTGATGCTAGCTGCTTTGTAGGATGAAACCTTATTTGCAAGATCTTTGAACCATACATCTAAGGTCTCAGAGGAGTAGCTGTATTAGTCTGTAACTAAACAAACTTAAAAAAAACAACAACCAACAATGGTCCTGTAGCACCTTACGCTAACAAAAACATATAAATGGTATCATGAGCTTTTGTGAGGACAGCCCACTTCTTCAGCCAAGGATAATGTTAATTTTCTTTTTATTTGATTTCATATTAAGTAATCATATTCATTGTTCCTTGCTAATTATCCCTTGTTTTAATATATTTTCTTTCACACCTATGGACTATTTAAAATATATATTTATGTTTACTGTTTTTGTTTGTACTGGTGGGTGCACATCCATACACTACCTCAGTATTGGTGTTGCACATAAGAAATTTCAACCCACCCAAAAGAAAATTCAACCTGCCCAAGGATGGAAAATCTTAGAGGGAACACTGGTAGTAGCTTAGGGCTTCTGAAACACAACTGTAAAATGCAAACACTGTAGTAATAAGTAGTGTTTCCTCTAACATTTTCCATCCTTGGGCGGGTTAAATTATCTTATGTGCACCACCAGTACAAACAAAAAAATCTATATATAAATCATATTTTAAACATCTTGTAGGAATGGAAGACAAAAAATTTAAAACAGGGAGAATTAACAAGGAACAATGCTTATGAAGCTTATTTAATATCAAATAAAAAGAAAATTAACAATACCCTCGGACTACATGTATTTTATCATCCCTTCTAACAACTCAAGCTAGTAAACACACCAAAATGTGTATTATCCACACAGCTCCACTTTAAAATGCTAAAGCAATCTATGAGTCAACTGGAAACAGTCATGTTCTCCTTGCAAATATTAATACAATATTTACTTACACTGGCAAGGAGAGAAAAAGGCACGCACTCAGGCATATACAGTTTCCCTGGGATGTCAACTCTTAATTTGATTAATAGTGCACAAACATAGAATAGTAAAAATAAGTAATAAAGCAATACAGAAAGCAACTAAAGCCACGCATGTGAAAATAGGAAGGGAAGTAAAACATCAAGTGGTTGGTGATGGGTATTTTAAATGAATGTTTAGGATCACTACGCAAGTGAAACAAAGATCTGTAAACATAGCTAAAAGTTATCTTTGTTTGAAACTTTCACATTGTGTGTGTCACAAACTCTAGGTCTACGTCTACACTGCAGGCTTCTTGTGCAAGAACTGCTTTGTGCAAGAGTTCTCGTGCAAAAGGTCTTGCACAAGAGCGCATCCACACTGCCATGTGCTTTTGCACAAGAGATGTGCTTTTGTGCAAGAGCGTCCATGGCAGTGTGGATGCTCTCTTGCGCAAGAAAGCTCTGATGGCCATTTTAGCTATAGAGGTTTCTTGCACAAGAAACCCCTGTTGCCCGTCCACACTGCCTTCTTGTGCAAGAGCTCTTGAGCAAGAGGGCTTATTCCTTGTGGGGAGAGGAATAACTGTTGCAGAAGAAGCCCTCTGTTCCAACACTTTACTGTAAATTTACTTGCGCAAGAACGGGCGTGCAGTGTAGACGCTCCACAAGCTTTTGCGCAAGAACGGTTGTTCTTGTGCAAGAAACCTGCAGTGTAGATGTAGCCAAAGAGTAGAAGCTCCAGAGCAGCACTTTGACACATGGCTTCAGAGTTTGTAGACAGATCCATTTTCTAAAGAGCTTGCAAATACAGTCTTCATCCTACAACACACCTAGCATCACACCTAATACGCCCATTGACTCATAAGAGCTAGAACTATATCATATAGAAAAGATCTGGCCTTAATGTCCCTCCCCAAACAAATTCTAAAACTTAATGGAAATCACTTGTCTGGAATCCAACTCCAATTGAAAGTCCAAACAAATAAATAGGTTCCACGGTAAAGTTCTTCTAGTTTTAACAATTTACTAGTACTAATTAGTAATACAGGACATTTAAAAAAACCCCAAAGACTAGAGTCTTCAGATATCAGTAAAACTCCAAGAAATCTCTTAAAAGCATTCTTTTCTTTTCATACCGTAAGCCATTAACACCTATGTAAACTTTCTTTGAAATGTAATTATGCAACTGTCATGAGCTAGGCCTTTCTACATAATCCTTATCTACAAAAGCAACCTAACTATGTTACAATAGAAAAACACCAATACAAGTCAAGTCAGATTCTGCATTAAGATCTGCTAATGCAGAATCTCTTCACCTTCATTATTTGTCTGCTCTGCATCTGTCTCCCTCAAAAACAAGCTAATTTTTATCTCAGGCTAACATCTCCAGGCAGATTGCCTCCTGTTAAACTCAACACGGCCAAAAGCAAGCTCTTTATCTTTCCCTCCTGATATTAGGTGACAAATATTTTGGTCTAGAACTGCTGAGGAATCACTGTTTTTTGTGACTGCACTACAAGTCTAACAGTGGGTGCTACATTATTCTTTCCCCCCATCATATTTTCCAGGCATATTTAAGATCCTGCAATTATGTCACCAATCACCAATTAATACTAATGTTCCCTCTAAACTGCAGGGCAGCACATCTTCACAGGTGATTAATCAGCCCTGCTCGGTCAGTCAGCTCCCTGCACTGAGCCCTGAGCCTCTGATTGGGGGGGGCTGATTTATCACCTGTGAAGCTATGCTGCTGAGCAGTTTAGAGGGAACACTGATTCATACCAACTCCTCCTCACTCCAGCCTCAACAAGAAAAGGGAAGTTATATTTGACTAAGCTCCCTCTGATGCATTAATGAGACAATGAATTTTCCACAGCAGCATCCCCATCTCCCATATAGCCACATGCCTCCATACCCCAGCATATCAGTGTAACCCCTCTCATGCAGCCTGTTTCCCCACCCCTGCCCCAGCCCAGGAGAGAGTCTTATGTCTCTCCCTTGCACCAGCAGTTGCAGCCCAGACTGGAGTGAGTTAGGGCACCCAACAAACTCCCCCTACCTCACCACACAGATGCTAGCACCTCCCCTTTCCCCCCACACCTACCTACCCCATGCAATCTGCTCACCCTCTCCTCTCCTCCCATCCCAGCAGGCTGGAGAGTGCTGGGTTTTTCAATGAAACTTCAGCCAAAACCCAGCTGCTGTAATCACAAATAGCAGACAAGTTGGTGACAAGTTTTCCAAATTTCACTATTGTTTTCAAAATGTATCTCGCCATCTTTGGAACAAACTGTGAAGAGGAGCACTCTTTTTCAAAGTTAAAACATATAAAGAACTGTCTTCGGTCTACCATGGGACAGAAACGACTATCTTCCCTTGTGCTAATTGAGCGTGAGCTTTTGAGAAAAATTACCTTTGATGTAATCTTTGATTTTGCTAACAAAAAGAGTTGCAAAGTAAATATTGTGTTATACCTGTATGTTGTTTGTTGACTAAAGATTTAATGCACCTGCATTTAATTGATCTTCATCATTTGTGCATGTGTACTAATACAACATAGCAAGTTATTAAGTGAGATTTAGCAGTTTTCTTATTTTTGAGTCAATTATTAATTTTTTTAGCCCCTATAATTTTTCATAGGTCCTAGGCCTACTGTGCCTAATGAATAAACTGAGCCTGGGTAAAACAGCAATTTCATCTCTGCTTTTCTAACCTAAATCTACTGCAGTATTCCCCAAACTTCTGCAAAGTTTTGGCCCTCTTCAGGAAATTGAAATCAGTGTCTTTTTTAGTTCATTTTCTCCCTCCTATTTCACCTTGGATGGTCCATCACCAATTCAAAATTAGTGAAAATTGACTATTGTTATTTACCCTCTGAAACCTTCTCCTCTCCCTTTTTTCAATCACCCTAAAACCCACCACTTGGTTGTGTTCAACATCTCTCACTTCCATTCTCCTCACACCCAGGCAATCACTATATTTCCTTTACAATATTTCTAAACTATTTTTCTTCAGTTCCACCAAAAACACTTGTTCCCTGTCTTGCTCGTATTTCAACTTGACTACTGTGTAACTGCTTCCTTTCTGGACTCCACACATCAAATCTTGTACGTGCGAATGTTCACCCTCAAATAGAGGTCTGTCTTGGAAAAATGTCTGTTTGAACAGTGGAAGCTTGGCAGAGTTAAAAGCAAATAAAAAGCTGCTTTATAAGGATGATATGTAGGTTTCCTGAGCTTAAGCTGTCACTGTGTGCTCCTGGTATATTAGAACTGGGGTGGGCAATAATTTTTGGTGGGGGGGCCACTCCATGATTTTGGAAAGTGGTCAATGGCTGCATTTTTCTGTGGAAGAGGTGCGGAGTCTAGGATGGAGGCTGGGTGCAGAAGGGCACACAGGGTAAGGTACTGGGGTGCAGGACATGGTTTGAGGTCTGAGAGGGTGTTTGGGTGAAGTAGGGGGTTGTAATCTGGGGCAGGGGATTGGAGTGTAGGGTCAGGGAAGAGTTATGGGTGCAGGAGAGATTTCTGGCTTGGGGGAGGGGTATAGGAGAGGGCAGAGGGTCTGAGAGAGAGTTATGACCTGGGGCAAAGGGGTGCATAGAGTTGGAAGCACCCCCAGTGTAGGCTGGGCTCCCTGCCTGCTGCAGCCCAAGACCGCTTGAAAATGCAGGTTGTTCCCTCCATGTGGCTCTCAGTTCCGGGACGGGGAAGAGGCTTGTGCCGTCCCCATCCCGCAGGCTAATTTCTCAGCTCATATTGGCTCGTTGTTTCCGGCTAATAGGAGCTGAGGATTGGGCTGGGAGCGGGGAGATCACACAAAGCCTCCTCCTCCCTCCAGAGCAAAAAGGCACATTGAGCAGCCTTGCATTTAAAAAAAGGGGCAGCTGCGTGCAGGGTGTCTATGGACTGGATCCGGGAGTTTGGCAGGCCAGATCCAGCCCTCAAGACATATCTTGCCCACCCCTGTATTAGAAGATATATAAATTATGCATATGCATTTAAGTTTATAGTGCTGAGTTTCAGTTATCCTGGTTTTGGGATGGTGAAGGGAAGCTGTAGTTAAGGGTCATCAGAGATAAGAACAGCTTGGGTGCGTCTAGACTGGCATGATTTTGCGCAAATGCTTTTAACGGAAAAGTTTTTCCATTAAAAGCATTTGCGGAAAAGAGCGTCTAGATTGGCACGGATGCTTTTGTGCAAAAGCATCCGTGCCAATCTAGACGCGGTTTTGCGCAAGAAAGCTCTGGTGGCCATTTTCGCCATCGGGCTTTTTTTAAAAACAGTTTTTACCTGTCTACACTGGCCCTCTTGCGCAAAAGCATTTGCGCAAGAGGGCTTTTTCCCAAGTGGGAGCGTCAGTGTATTTGCGCAAGAACACTGACAATCATACATTAGATCATCAGTGTTCTTGCGCAAATTCAAGCGGCCAGTGTAGACAGCTGGCAAGTTTTTGCACAAAAGCGGTCGCTTTTGCGCAAAAACTTGCCAGTCTAGACGCACCCCTTGAGTTTAGAAACACCTTTATTTTGGGTAAACTGAGTTAAACATTCTATCTTGCAATTTTTTCTCTCAACCCCTTACCTGTAATTCTTTTCTCCTATTACCATTCCTTATCACTGAAATATTATGAGCATGGCTATTGTGAGAATGTTATCCATACTAGAATATATGGATTAGACATATATTTACCATACCTTGTTAAATTGTATTCAATCTGTCCATTAAATTGTAGGGGTGGCCTAGTCTAATAGAAATTCTGGCTTTGGGGGCCTCTAGCTCTGTTAGATGACACTGCTTAATGGACGCTTACTGATACTCTAATTTAGTGACACAAAATGTTTCCTTCTTGTAAGGGCTAACAGTTACACTTTGTTGCCATTATTATGTTGTAAAGATTTTAATCTTTAAACCACAGTGAGTGACTGCTGTGATTGATTTCATTGTTCTTGACTCACTGATTTTCCACAATGTATTTTCCAGGGCACCAGTGTTCCTGATTTGTAATAGGAAGAGAGAGAAGTAAAGGAACAGTTTTATCCATTGCCTTGTCACATTTGTAACCATTGGGAACTAATAATGAATCAGAAGGAAAAGAAATCAGAGGTAAGCCAAACATTTTGCTAAGTACTTTCCAAAACCAGCAGTCAATTTAAACTTGAAGGAAAAGATCTAAACACACTATTGATTTCCCCAAAATGACATCTTTGTTGTGAAAGCTTTAGTTTATAAGTTTGCACCTTTCAAAATACAAGTAGTCCTTGGAGTTATGATGTTTTGATTTACGTTGAATAGAACTTACGATGCTTCTAGATTGATATCCTGATTCAACCTATGACTATAGATTTTGAGTTTACTACACTTGGTCCTGCAGAGGAGTAGGTTGTGGCTCTAAGTGAGTGTTCCGACTTGCCACACAGTTGTAAGGAACTAACTGTCTTAAATCCAGAGGACTGCCTGTAATGATAAAAATGATTAAAACATAAAATTGGCAAATGCCACTATCTCTTTCATTTTTTGATCCAGATTTTACATGTACACCCACTATCAATAACTTTGTCCACATCATACACTAAAAATCTAAGCTTCTGAATACCTATTAACAAATAATGCAAGAGGCCCTCATGATTCGTGGAATCGCTTTTCTCATAGTTCCGGTATTCACAAGTCTCCTGGCCTGGCCTAGGGGGAGGAGAGTTGCAGTGTTCCCTGCAGCTCCCAGCTACTGTGGTGAGTTCCTTACATCTTCTAGGAGCCACAGTGAATTCCCCGTGGCTCTTGGCAGCTGTGGTGAGTTCCCTGAAGCTCCCAGCTCCAGTGATGAGTTTGGGAGCTGCAGGGAGTTCACTACAGGGGTCAGGAACCGTGGCTCCCAGTATTTGTGAATTTTGCTATTCATGATAGATGCAGGACCATATCCACCATGAATGGCGAGGTTTATCCGTATTTTTAAAAATGCACTGCCCCAGAAACCTGTTCTTTCTTCCTCAAACATGGAATTCTCCTTTGAAAAAAATGATACCTGCTCAAGGCCTCTGAGGAATAAGAGTCAACCAGTACTATTGAGTCCATTTCTCATTATGGAAAAAAAAATCATTACTTTAAAGTCTCCTATTTCATGACCTGTGTAATCTAGAAAGGAGGAAGATTTTCTCCATTTGGGAAGGGAAAGTCTCATTTTTCCTTTTGCTTATGCACTTGTTTCTGAAATTAGAAGAGCCTGGGAAAATTGACTTTTAAGTCAGAAGCTGTTGTGGATCACTTCTAGAAGTATAATATTCAGATGATGGAGTTAGTAGAACCAGGGCCCTGTAGAGTTGGACTCAGGGTAACTCAACCACCTGGTTCTATAGGTAGAGGGATTCAGCCTACAGCATTACAATGAAAATAATAAAAAAATCTAATATTTTAAAATTATTTTGTAATATTTCTATTATATAGAGAATACCTGAGATTCGTGTGGGATGATTTGTATAACTCATTTGTGCCTTACCACTCATCACTAAGCCTGCCATCCCAAATTCATGCCAATATCATCTTCATATTCTCACTACCCTGTATTCCATAATTATATATTTTATATACACACATAATGTCAATCATCAAAGCCTATCTAAGTATAAAATCCCATAGTGCTCTGCTCCCCGTCATACTTTACACTTCATATGTGGGCTTTCCTCTTCTTTTGTAACCATTTGGTTGTGTTGTTATGTGATGGTCTTTCTAGTGTGGCACAATGCATGCTAATATCATTTTTTTGGGTTCAGGGTTTGCCTTGGCAGCTAAACCTTGACCCTCAGTCAGAACGTCTATATTCCTCCACAGTTTTCTGTACTGGTTTGGGAGTGGAAAATTGTGAGCAATAGAATTATATGAGTAGGGTTGAAAGAATAATTTGTTTCTTTTGTCCCATTACCATTCCTCCTCACTGAAGTATCACGAAGGTGGTTACTGTGAGAGTTGGTCCAACTGAGAATTTCATGCTGACACTTCCGATGTGCACCAGAGGAATTGTGGTCACAGCTTCTTCTGTTATTCTTCCTTGTTACTGTTGCTACTCATATCAGTGCCCCTTTTGTGGGGGTTTCCCCTCTGAATTGTTACAGCATTTCTGACAACTGAGAAAGTTACTTTAACCATGTATTGAAAAAACAAGTAGTCTAAAGCTTATTTAGCTGATAACTTTTTCTAGCCTTTGTTTCTGGTTTTGGTAGCGTAGGCATCTTTTATACGTTCTTTGCTAGAGAGGGAAATGCTTCCTTGTCAGCAGAGGCTTACAGGAAATGTATCTTGGCTATCTCACCCTGCTAAGAACAATAAACAAATATAGATACTGACATCATAGCGTGAGTAGGGACAGAGGGCATGAATGATGGATTGTGAATCATCTGTGTCCGTTCAATGGTGGATTGTGAATATGTCACATCTCTCTGACTTGGCAAAGTTAGCAGTTGTATAGGAGGCCACCAATCAGAACTGAACTTGTACCGGAAAGCAAGTCTGGTGATTCAATGGATGGTACCCTTCCCTCTGAATCATGTCTGAACTAGCGTAAGGGGCAGAGTGCTGCTAGAAGTGTTGCCTTTCAGAAGAGATTTAAAAGCAAGTTCTTAACTACTGTTAATTATTAAATAAAATAGAGTAGCACTGTTTGTGAGAGTTAACAACTTGCTTTAGTATGGTGACTAAATTCCAATCTACATAATTGCATTCGGTCAAACATTATTCACTTTTCATTTTCTTTTGGGGAAATTATATTTCATATGTGTTCTTGTATCATTGCTGTGAGCACTTGAAATATTTCCTCTTTCAGCTCAGAGTTTTAGTTGTAGGAACTAATGTATATGCGGGTGTATGAGTAATACATAATATTAATAATGTGTGCGTGTGTGTACACATATGTGAATACTTCACATAAAAATGTCAATCTAATACTAAATGTCGCCATTTGTGTGTACACAACACACCTCATTAAATAGTATTTCTAACAGCAGTGGAGGATCCTTCCAAAACTAAAACATGCCAGATAACATATGCCATAGTTCATGTTCATAGTTCATACAATATAGTTCAAATGCAAATTTGCTAACAGTTTCAGTGCATGTCTGTTAACTCCCCATCATCTGGGCTGGTTACTTTTTGTACAGATGTGCACCTTTTATTTCTGGTTTGCATCTTTTTAGTGGTTGAAAACACTCAGCTATTACTCTTTGTGCATGACATAAGCTCGTATGACATTTACTATTCATACTGGTTACTTTTATTTTGGAATGTGCTGTGTTTTCTACTGGAAATAACAAGAGTGCCATAAAGAGTGTGTCATAAAGCTAAACCGTGCCCTGAATTAAACCTGAAGATTTTAATAGAGCCCAATGTATTTGTGGAATGAACTAGGGACACACCTTTGCTATATAGGATATGCATCTCACCTGTTCAAAGGTGAGTGGTATCTGGTTTTTGAACACTAGGGCTGTGTCTACATTGCACACTTCTTGCACAAGAACAGCCGTTCTTGTGCAAAAACTTGCCAGATGTCTACACTGCATGCACGTTCTTGTGCAAGTACATTTACAGTATAGCGTCGGAAAACAGGGCTTCTTGCGTGAGAGCTCTGACGCTCCCTGTCAGGAAGAAGCCTTCTTGCGCAAGTGTTCTTGCACAAAAGGCCAGTGTAGCCAGGCAGCCAAGAGTTTTTGCGCAAGAACTGGCCTCCCAGGAAAAAAAGCCAAGTGGACGCTTGGACGCTCTGTACCCACACTCACAGCTCCTTACTTCCTGGTTACTGGACGCCCCTTAAAGGCACATGCAGCCTGCAGATGCTGCACGGCAGCAGCAGCAGCTCAGCCAGCAGCTCTACCACGCGGCTCTGCCCTGCTGCACCCAGGAGCCCCCCAGAGATGTCTGCTCCAGGAGGACACCGAGAGAGCCTCCACCCTCCTCCCAGCAGCCACCCCAGGGCTTCCAGGAGACCCAGAGGGGCACAAAACGCCGTGCCCCTTGCTGGTCCCAGGCAGAGGTCGAGGCGCTTCTCAACCTGTGGGCCAAGGAGGAAGCCCTCCACAACCCCCATGCCTGTCGCCGCAATGTGGACATTTTTAGCCACATGGCCCAGGCGCTCTCCCAGCAGGGACATCCGGCCTGGACCCTTGAACAGGTCCGGGCTAAGGTGAAGGAGCTGCCCCTGGGCTATGTCCGGGCCACCGAGTGCCAGGGGGCAGGAGCCGACACCTGCTCCCACTATGACTGCCTCCACGCCATCCTGGGGGACACGGCCGTGGAAGGACCCTTGGTGCCTGTTGACACCAGCCTGCACCCCCCCAGTCACCAGGCCAGCCAAACCAGAGGAGGAGGGTGAGCTGCCCACCGGGTCCGGGTTGGAGGAGGATGAGGATGACCAGAGCAGCACCATCACCCTCCACCTTGAGCCAGTGCTGAGCAGCCAGGACGTCTCCCGGGGCTCCATCTGAGGCCAGTGAAGGATCCTCCGGTGAGTGTTATGCTTTTCACTCACAAGGGCAGGGGGAGCCAGGTGCCTGGGGGCGGGGAGGGAGCGTCACTCAGGCACTTTGAGCTGCACGCTGTGTAACAGTACACAGCACGTGCAACCTTGTGCAGCCTGACTGTGTGGCATGTGGACGCAGCAGGCAGCTTCAGGGCACGCCTGGGACCCTGCTGCTCACACATGTCCTGACTGGGGGGGGGAGGGGTATGCTGGCTTGAAGCAGTTAAGGCCGCAAAAGCTCAGGCCAGACCCCACACCTCCCGAAGGGTGCCGCACATAGACAGCACGCAGCCATGCCTGCCCATGCGATACAGCAGCTGCTCCTGGGAAAACCGCAGCAAGCCAGCCCTGTGAGCACGGCCCCCACGGAGCCCTCAGCTGCTCCCGGCTCCTAGGTTGCCCCTGAGGGAAGCCCCTCACTGCGGCCACACACTTCCCTGGGCTACTTGTCTGGGTGCTAGTGGGAGACGGAGCAGGGAAGCGATCGGCCTGGGACTATGGCCACTTGATTTTTGCTGCAAGGACGGTACACTCCCCAGTCGCCCTGGCTCCGTCTCCGAGGACATCAATTGACAGGGGTCCGAGAACCCAGACCTTGTCTGCCACACTTGCTCCCATGCAATGTACACAAACATGACTACAGCATCACTGGTGTGTGGTTCACACACAGTGACAACAGTCGAAGCCATGTGTCCTACCCTTGGGAGGGAGTGTGCACAGTGCAATGCAAACACACATAACAGAAGAACATAAGAATGGACAGACTGGGTCCGACTCAAGGTCCATCCATTCCACTATCCTCTCTGCCAACAGGGGCCAGTGCCAGGGGCCCAGAGGGGGTGGACCGAAGACAATGATCAAGTGATTTGTCTCCTGCCATCTATCTCCGGCCTTTGACAAACAGGGGCCAGGGACACCATTCCTTACCCTCTAGCTAATAGCCTGTTATGGACCTCACCTCCATGAATGTATCTAGCTCCTCTTTAAACTCTGTTAATAGTCCTAAGTCTTCACAGCCTCCCCTGGCAAGGAGTTCCACGGGTTGACACAACACATGCCAAGTGGCCAGGACACAGACAAGGGGTCTTCAGTCACAGTGATGTCTCCCAAGGGTTACAATCCATGGAGGATCACTTTACTCCAGGGGGAGTCCTGTATGCAAACATACACACAGGGGACCAATTAGGCCCAAGCCACAGTTGTGTGGTGTCACCTGGGCTCAGGGCGGAGGGCCTGGGGCTCAGGGACAGTGTGGGCAGGGCTGCCTGACTGCCTCATCATTTTCTCTGTTCTCTGTAGCAGGACCACCCAGGAGTGAGGGACCCTCCAGCCCTGTGGCAGCGGCACCCCCAACCTCCAAGGCCCCAGTGCAGTGGGCCAGGCAGCGGGACCAGCTCCTATGGTGGCACGTGCAAGCCATTGAAAGAATCGAGGCTGCACTCAACAGGAAAATTGAAGCTGACCTGGAGTGGCGGCAGACCACATGTGCAACGTTATTACCACTCTGACGTCGCACATCAGTCACGCTGTGCACTATGGCATGGCCTTACCACATCCTCCTGCCCTCCCTGCCATGCCCATGCCCCCTCCTGTCACCCATCCAGCCACCCCTCCAGCCGCCGCCATGCCCCCAGCTGCTGCACCCCGTCCTGCCCACCTCCCCGTGCTGCCTGCCCCGACCCGGCCTGAAGGCCAGTGATGCCTCCACATCCGCGGAGGCACTGGCAGGAGACGCCCCTCCCAGCAATAGTTCCGTCTCCCAGTTCAGAGGCCTCTCCCTCCTCCTCCTCCCAGTTCAGAGGCCCCTCCCGCTGCCCACCCTTCTTCTCTATTGTACATACAAATAAAAGTTTTCTATTGTTTTAAAAACAAAACGGTTTTTTTATTGGGAGGTGAGGGGAGGTGGGTGAAGGAAAGGTTGGGGATGGGAGGGAGATGTAGATGGGAGACCGAAGTGACCCTACTGTGGGGCCTGGGAGAACATGTCCCTCAGGGCCTCCCGGATGCGCACCCCATCGTGGTGTGCTTGGCGGATGGCGGCTGTGCAGGGCTGCTCAAATGCCTGGCCCTCAGCTGCCATCCATGCTGGGAGGAAGGCCTCCCCCTTTCACGCCACAATGTTGTGGAGCACGCAACAGGCTGCCGCAACTTCAGGAATGTTCTGCTCACCCATCTCGAGATGGGTGAGCAGACAACGGAAGCGCGCCTTCAGCCAGCCAAAGGCGCACTCGACCTAGTTGCGGGCCCGGTTCAGGTGGTCATTGAAACGTGCCCAGCCGGGGTCCATCCATCCTGTGTAGGGCTGCATCAACCAGAGCATGAGGGGGTAGGCTGCCTCCCCCACAATGCAGAGAGGCATGTGGACGTCCCCAGCTGTAAATTCCCACTGGGGAAAGAAAGTGCCACCTCCAACCTGTGATGTAGGCTGGAGTTCTGAAGGATGCGGGCGTCATGTCCCCTGCCGGACCACCCCACATAAATGTCTGTGAAGCAGCCACGGTGATCCACGAGAGCCTGGAGCACCACGGAGAAGTACCCCTTCCGGTTAATAAAATGGTCCACTCGATGTTCCGGGGCACGGATGGGGATGTGGGTCGCATCCATGGCTCCCCCACAGTTGGGGAACCCCAGAGCAGCGAAGCCAGCCACCGTTGCGTCCATGTCCTGAAGGCAGATGACTCTCTGGAGCAGGATGTCGTTGATGGCACGGACAACCTGCAGAGGGGGGGGGCACAGAAACACAGGGATGCACCGAATGAGGTAGGGTAGGTGCCCGCCCCCTGTGATGCCCTCTGATGCCCTCTGTCCCCAAACACACCAGGGCCCCCTCGCTCACAGCCCCCACCCCCATACCAGCAGGCCTGTGTGAGGGAGGGATGGCACAAACCCCTGGGTGATGGGGCTTCCCCTACTCCCCCCACCCCTCCAGCCTGGAGTCTTCCCTTCCCCAAGGCAGGGAGTGCAGCTCCCCCCCCCCAGGACTTCCGTGCATCATGCCAGCACTGACTGTGGACCTGCCCACCCTGAACTGGTGTGCCACCGAGTGGTAGCTGTCCTGGGTGGCCAGCTTCCAGAGGGCGATGGCGACCCTCTTGTTGACTGGGATGGGGGCCCGCAGCCAGGTGGTACGTCTCTGGAGCACAGGGGCGATCCAGGCATGCAGCTCCAGGAATGTCTGCTTTCTCATTCTGAAGTTCCGGAGCCACTGCTGATCGTCCCATTGCTCCAGGACCAGCTGGTCCCACCAGTCGGTACTGGTGTCCAGTCTCCAATATCGCCTCTCCATGGTCAGGTGGGGAATGCCGCAGGGATGACACCGCATCCATGGAGAGGGAGTCCAGATCTAGCTCGGTGTCGAGCTCCTGCAGGAGTAGTGCAGCAGCATGGAGCAGCAGCTGCAGGCACTCCAAGATGGCACAGCAGTGAGAATGCCAAAAGCACAAAAGGCACTAGGGCAGAAGCTGTGGTGTCCAAAGAGGCTGAGGACAACCACAACTAGAACTGCTATGGCTGTCAGTCCCTACAAGAGGTCCCAAAGCACGCAGCAGGAGAGAAACAGCTGTCCAGGGAGATCCCTTTAAGCACGTGTCTCAAAGGAGCTCCAGCCCCCACCCCCAGAAAGTCCTGGTGCCCTTTTGCCCTCTGCGAAGTAGTTCCAGGCTGAAGTTTTTGCACAAGAGTGTCCTGACAGTGTGGACACTCTCTTGTGCAAAAGCTCATGGCTTTTACGATGCGCTGTGACCAGTGTGGACGCTGTCTTGCGCAAGTACTTTTGCGCAAGAACTCTTGCGTAAAATAGTACTTGTGCAAGAAGCTTGCAGAGTAGACATAGCCTTATAGTAGAAAACTGCAGCTGGATTTTCCTCTACAAAATAAATCTCTGGTTCTCCATTGTGATTATTTTGCTCTGACTTTGCTTTGATCCCTGTGACCACATGGGCTGCTGGAAAATATGAATAGTGCCCATAGCCAGTGTTCCTTGTAAGCTGAATGCTTGGGCAATCACCCAAGAGAGATTCAAATGCCACCCAGGTGATTAGCAGAGCGCCCACAGCCAGCAGCATGAGTTTCTACTGGTGGTGCACATCTGCACATGCCTCGGTGCATATAAGAATATTTATTCTGAACATGGATGGAAAAAAATAGGACCCTTCCTGAATAAGAACAACTTGGCTACAGTGATTCATGCTCTTGTCACATCCCGAGTGGATTATTGTAATACACAGTATGTGAAGAGTCTTCAGAAGCTTCAACTGCTCCAGAATGTGGCTGCTCGAGTTTTAACTAATACTCATTACAGTAAAACTCCACTAGTCCGGCATCCAATGCTCTGGCACTCCTGATGGTCCAGCACCATCAGGAACCCGGAAGTGCTGGGGCAGCCGGACAGGCTTCCCCCATTCAGCCGCTGCTGAAACTGACCAGCAGCTGAATGGGGGAAGCTGGGAGCAGAGCAGCTGGGGTGCTCCCAGGTTGGTCCCGTAGCGCTGCC
This sequence comes from Rafetus swinhoei, assembly GCA_019425775.1. NCBI lineage: Eukaryota > Metazoa > Chordata > Testudines > Trionychidae > Rafetus > Rafetus swinhoei. The sequence continues at coordinate 159,989,171 of CM033424.1, forward strand.
CCTTGGGGCTGCGGGACCAACCCGGCAGCACCCCAGCTGCTCTGTCCCAGGCGTCCCCAAGTCAGCCGCTGCTGAAACAGATCAGCGGCTGACTCCAGGAAGCCCGGGGCAGAGCTGCTCTGCCCCAGGCTTCCTGGAATCAGCCGCTGATCTGTTTCAGCAGCGGCTGAATCGGGGACACCTGGGGCAGAGCAGCTGGGGTCCTGCCAGGTTGGTCCCGTAGCGCCGTCCCTGGGCGCTGTGGGACCAACCCAGCAGCACTCCAGCTGCTCTGCCTCAGGCATCCCGAAGAGCAGCTGGGGTGCTTCCGGGTTGGTCTCAGGGCGCTACGGGACCAACCGGGCAGTACCCCAGCTGCTCTGTCCCAGGCATCCCCAAGAACAGCTGGGGTGCTGCCGGGTTGGTTCTGTAGCGCTGCCCCTCGGCGCTGTGGGACCAACCCGGCAGCACCCCAGCTGCTCTGCTGCAGGCATCCCCGATTCAGCTGCTGCTGAAACTGACCAGCAGCGGCTGAATCAGGGACGCCTGGGGCAGAGCCGGACTATCGGAAGGGGGCTATGAGGAGTCTGGGGTGGCATCCCCTCCCACCCCACTCCAGACCCCTCATAGCCCCCCCTTCCGATAGTCCGGCATATCTGATAATCCGGCACCCCCTGGGTCCTAAAGGTGCCGGATTATCGGAAGTTTACTGTATATGGAGCACATTATGCTGGTGCTCTCGCAGCTGCACTGGCATCCGGTATGTTTCCAGGCACAATTCAAGGTCTTGGTTATGACTTATGAAGCCCTAAATGGGTTGGGACCAGGGTATTTGAAGGACTGTCTCTTCCTATATGAACCTGCCCAGGGATTGAGGTCAGCTGGGAAGGCTCTGCTCCATGTTCCTTCATGTATGGAGATAAGGTTGTTGTCTATGCAGAGCAGGGCCTTCTCAGCCTTTGCCCCCCTAGGTTATGGAATTCTCTCCCCTGGGACATTCACCTGGAGCCAATATTGGCATTGTTTCAGTGCCAGGCCAAGGCCACCCTTTTTACCTGTGCTTTTTATTGATGTTTGGGGGGGGGGGGTCCCTTCTCTTGAGGTGTTTTAGCAGGTATTATGTCTCCCCCTTTGGGGTCTTGTCTTTCACTTTATATACATTTATTTATTGTGCTTTTAAAAAAATGTTTAAGCCACCTTGAAAATTTTAAATAGAGGGGCGGGGTAAACATATTTTAAATACAAAAAAAAATAAAAGAAAAAAGAAAATTGCCCATAACACTCCAAAATCATGCATCTACAAAAATTAAGTCAGAGCCTTCAAGCTAAGTTCCTTCTTTATCTGATGGTCATAGATTGGAGATGGGACAGAAATATTAACAAAACCAGAATACTAACAGAAATATTAAGCAAAATAAACCAGTGGTCCCCAGGCTTCAGATAATCTTAATTCATCCCTGAACCTAAGTATATTCAGTATTTGTATAAAAGCTATCAAAAGGTACTCTAATTTATAAATGTTTGTATCTCCCCTTCAGTTTGTATGGCAAACAATGAGAAGGTTTATGAGGCTGTGGTTTCCCAGGAAGATTCAAACTGAAAAGTCCAGCTATTTTTGGACTTTGTGTATATGTGACTGAAAAAGTACTTTCCATCCTGCCCAAGAGATCAGGGATTAAAGTGATGACCTCTAGAGCTAAACTCGTGAACTGCTGCAGCTTGAGTTAAAGAGCCAAGAATCTGTTACTGGTGGCTGAAGCAGTTCATATCCTAGAATCATAGGGTTGGAAGAAACCTCAGGAGGTCATTGAGTCCAACCCGCTGCCCAAAGTAGGACCAGCCCCAACTAAATCAAAGCAGATCCATGGATCTGCTTAAAGAGAGATCTGTAAAATATACTATTCCTGGGTACATACTAACATTTACTTTCATGAGACAAAGTTTTTGATTTGTGTTTTGACCTTTTTCTCTGCATTTTTTAAAGCAATTTGAAGAAACAAAGAATTTTGCTCAAACTAAAAAAAGAAAAAAAAAATCTCTGGCCTGAAACTACAAAGCATAATAAAATTTCATATGGCAAGAAGTTTTACAAAGTTTTGAGAATGTGAGAACAGGAGGTTATAATTAAAATCCTATTGTAACGGTTTCATTAATATAAATGCCATAGGTTTTTTTCTTCATTTCAGTGTTTTGTTCTATGACCCCCACATGATCTAACTTTCTTTTCTAACAGCAGCTAAATTTTTCAAAGTGATACATTTTTCAATTCACTGACAACTGTAAGCAATTTGCTTTGAACATATATCGAGTCAATTTCTATGCTGAATAATGGTTGTCCTGGAAATTTAAAACTGGAATATTCAGCTATTTAAGTTACAATGTCAATAAAAAATAAGTATCCTAAGGTTTATTTTCAGTGTCAAGGGTTTTTCCTTTTCTAAGTACCGCCTCATCAAAAATGACAATTTTATAACTCTGAATAAAATGGCATTTACCTGTATCTTGTTCCATTTAAATATTAGTTTGCATGAAAGCATTTTTACATCCAAAATTTTAGCATTCTAGTTTAATTTAGCAAAGCAAGGAGATCTGGAAATTAGCATCCCTTTTGTGCACAGTAGTAGCTTTTAATTAGAGACTAATCTTATGCCCCACATTGAAACAGTCACAAACTTTGAGGGAGTTTAGATCTAAATCCAAACTTTGTGACTTCAGGCCCATACCTACTTTTAATCAGAGTTTTGCTCCATTACATTCAGTTGGAGGAAATTGAAAGGAAAAAATATACCACTGGCAGCCAGACTTAATAAATGAACTTTAAACAAATTGGAGTAAAGGGCCTTACTGAAGAGACAGCAAATGAAGTAGAAAACAAAACAGACAGAGAAAGAAAAGTGAAAATGAAATTGAGACGAAAGAAAAACAGTAAGAATTGATGACTTTTCAAATTTATGTATTTTTCCCTCAGGAGTCTTAGCAAAATATAATGAATCAGCATTTGTTCACCATTCATTTCTCTGGCAGTGGAAGCAGTGATGTGCAACATTCAGAATGAGGTCTGATTAAGTTTCATGTAAGGGAATTCCTCTGTGAATGTCCTTTGTGTTGCCTTCACACCTGCTGAGCTAGGAGAAACATAACAGCCCCTTTCATTGCTTCAGTTAAAGCCTGTCACAAGGATGACATCATTGCTCTCACAGACATTTTAACTTAGGGTCCTGGAGCCAGACTTTCAGAATGCTTGACAGATAAAAATCTGAACATCTTTAACTGATTGTGTTCACTAACTTGCCAGAGCCGGTTTACACATACAGTAGGTTATCTGGGTTTTTTTTTAGGGAATCATGCCTTTGAGCTAAACAACCTATATTATGTTGGATTTAGACAAAGATGGGTTTCTTGTGAAAAGTGACTTTATGCTAGTCTGGGCCCTGGCTAAACTTCTCAAATACCTCAGAGGTTTGATTCTTATTGACATGGCTTCTTGGCCTCCTCTCAAATCCTCAAACAAAGAGCCCCACAGATAGCCCTAGCGCAGAGTGAGTTTTCAATTTTTTGACTAAGCAACAACAACAACAAGAATCATTAAGTGAGACTTATGCATACAGATGAACAGAACAGCATATTATTCTTGGCTCTCTCAAGACATTTTAGTTAATTGTTGCCACTGAAACTGTAAAATGGGATGAAGATTGTGGAGAGAGAGAAAAGAGGGATAGAGACTGGGAGGGACACACTCCTCACATCTTACTTAACCCTGTTTGCCATTCAGGCTAATCTGAAAGTTATCCCCTTGCTGGCATTTTTTAGCACAAAGTCTGGTTTAATCTTTGTGTGCTGTGATATTGTGACTTAACTTACAGAAAGCACAATTTCAATCATTTGGTGAAAAGGGATTTTAATTATTGTTTGGAAAATAAAAACATGCAGCGGATATATTTTTTAAAAAAATGTCGGCAGCTGCAGAGCATTATGAAGGAGGGAACTCTGAGCCATAAGTAAAGTTGAGAAATAACTTTCAGAATTAAAAAATACAGGTTGAAACTCTCTCATCCCTAGTCTGGCACCATCTGTGGTCTGGAAGGACCAGAGATGTTGCTAGACCAGAGAACTCCGGCTGCAGACGATGAGAGCGGCTGGGAGTGGAGCTGGTCTGGTTGGCAACAGCCTGAAGATGCAGTAGAGAACCCTGGGAGCAGCTGCCACCTAGTCGCTTTTGGGGTTCCCCAACCCCAGCCCTGCGTGGTGGCAGCTGCTCCTGCGGCTCCCTGTCCCCGTCCCCCACAGGGAACCCCAGGACCAGCTGCTGCCTCACATGGGGCCGGAGGCAGGGAGCAGAACCAGGCAGTGAGGCAGAGGAGGGTCTGGCCTCCGAGTTCTCCCAGGGCAGCAGCCAGGAAGGGAGCCCTGGGAGAGTCTGGACACCTGACCTCCCCTGCTCCAGCAAATTCCCTTGTTCAGGACCACTCCGGTCCCAAGGGTGCTGGACTAGGAAGGTTCAATCTGTACTTGCTGTTTAGTCAAGTGTCCTATCCTGCTGATCTGGTGTGTAACATCTGTATATAGTATTGTGCCTTCACAATGTCATGATATCACTATTAATTAATGGGAATGGGAGGAGGTTGCATGAGTACAGAGTTTAGAACAGTGTTTAAGTCCTACTCATGGTCCAACTGAAGACAAGTGGGAAGTTTGATGCTGACTTCAGTATTAGAAGGATGAGGTCTGTAGATTTCAGGTTAACATAGGTATAATGTAAAGAAGATTTAGCAGTCACATTTTATGAGGGCTTTCTTCTTGGGTCTGCTTTTGAGGTTTATTATGGATGAATGAATAATTTTTGCAGATAGCTGTGATTCAAAAAGTACCACTGCTTCTAAAACTGTCAAATATGAGGCATCAGAGTCTGAGCAAAAATGGGACTTAATGATGAAATCAAACTTCTTATATCTTTCAGTTCAATTAAGGTAAATTCCCAAATTGTGCCATTTTTCACAATCTTGCTGATAGCCCACAATTTACTTTGGGGTCTTAGGAAGTCTGCTGGACTGGCAGGTGCCTCCATATTTTTCATAATCCAGGGCCTTCCAAAGATCAAAGACTTGCCATGCAAGTCTGGAGTGTCTGTGTCCAGGGGAGGTCATGAGAGCATGTGAGATTTGAAGATGGCAGCTGCCTGGCTAGGACATTAAACCTGCTTTGAGAAACTTTGCTATCAGCAACTGCTTGGATGAGACCAAGGTGGTGGGACTTGGAGAGGGAGTAGCTAGCTAAAACCTCAGTGGAAGGAAGAGACGCATTACAGTCGAACAATGGAGGCGTCTGTAAGCATAGACCAATGATTCCCAACCTTTTTCCCATGGAAGAACCCCTAAAATAATTTTTCATATCCCGAGGAACCCCTACCTATGAAAACGTTTGCTTGGCCAAAAAAAGTTGACAGCGGGGAGCGCAATTCAATTACTGCTAAATTATTGTCAAGAAAATGTATTTGTAAAGAGCTGTTATATAGGGGTATGTCTAGACTACATCCCTCTGTCACCAGAGGGATGTAAATTAGACATACTGAAATCGCTAATGAAGCGGGGATTTAAATATCCCATACTTCATTAGAATAAAAATAGCCGCCACTTTTTGCCGACGCAGCAATTTGCCCGCAAAAAGCGGCAGTCTATATGGGGATTGGTCAACAAGGAAAGCCTTTTCCGACTGATCACTTATGCCTCGTGCAACGAGGTTTACAGGATCGGTCAGAAAAGGCTTTCCTTGTCGACCGATCCCCGTCTAGACTGCCGCTTTTTGCCAGCAAATTGCCGCGTTGGCAAAAGGCGGTGGCCATTTTTATTCTAATGAAGCGCGGGATATTTAAATCCCCGCTTCATTAGCAATTTCGGTATGTCTAATTTACATCCTTCTGGCGACAGAGGGATGTAGTCTAGACATACCCTATATATGTCAGCTTACATTGTAAGAAAAAAAATTGGAGCATTTTTCCTGTCTTTTTTGGTATTATCTAATCTTTTTTTTTTCAAATATCAAAATATCAAATCAAAATAAAGTTTACTTAAACATCAAAATAAAGTTCACATCCAAAGTCAATATAAAGTTTACTTTCAGTATGACACTTGAGCTTGTTTCTTTTTGCACAAATGTTGAAATCTTGGCCAAATTTTTGACAAACACGCTCGCAGTTCTTCCTCGACAGACAGCAGACGATTTCTTTCTTTGCTTTTAATGTTTGTAAGACATGAGAGAGCTTGATCACAGAGGTAAGAAGTTGAAAACTGGAGTAAGATGTTCACTGCTTTTGCTGAGATCACAGGATACTCTCTTCTTATTGAAATCCAAAACACATCAAGTGGCACTTCATTGAATTTTATCTTCAAAGTTTGATCGCACTGTAGTTCAGTCAGTTCTTCTTGCAGACTGAGTAAATTTTGTGAGAACTCAACAAAAGGTTCCTAACCCAGTCATACATTTCTGGTGACAAAGAAGGAAAAAATTGGTCAAGCTTTTCTGTCAGTGATTCCAAATGACTGGTAATTAGTGGGATGACGTCTTTATAATCTGTCTGACTCTGAAACTGAAGTAGGAGTGGAAACATTTCAATATTTCCACTTGAAAGGTGTCTTTTCCAAACCTTGAGTTTATGCAATGCAAGAAGTTTGTCTGTGGAAGTTGGAATGTTTTCTTTTGGGCCCTGCATGGTGGTGTTCAAGGTGTTTAAGTGCTGATAAATACCTGCTAAGTAGGCTAGTTTCAGCAGCCATTTTGTATCTTCAAGAAAGTCAGAAAAACTGGCTTTATTATCTTTGAAGAAAAGCAGTAGTTCCTCTCGCAGCTCCAATACCCTTGTTAAAACTTTCCCTCTTGAAAGCCATCTAACATCGGTATGTAGAAGGAGAGTCACATGGTCTTTTTGCATATTTTCACACAGCTCTGCAAACATGCGTGACTTAAGAGGGTGCTGCTTTATAAAATTGACCATGTTCACAGCTACATCAAGCACTAGAAAAGACTAGAAACACGGAGAATTCTGGGAAGCAAAAAGGCAGGCACAATACAACTAAATATAACCTTAGATATGAACTGACCAAAACAAAACAAAGAGGCAGTTGGTAGCGTACGAGGATTACTCCAGTATTGCCAATTGCTGGACAAAAATTCCCGCGATATTTTGAGGGATATTTGGAATTGTTCACGGTATTTCAAAATTTTTATTTATTTATTCCACGATTTCTTGAGGAACCCCTGACTATGGTCTGCAGAACCCCAGGGTTCCACGGAACCCTGGTTGGGAAACACTGGCATAGTCCCACAGGACCAGTGAGGAAAGAGAGCGTACTTTAAGAAGAGAAGCACTTTTGAAGTAAAACTAGGCCTATTGCTAAAATATAGGAACTGTTCCAATTAGATTAAGGGTACACATGGAAGAGTAGGGGAGGTGTGCATGAGGGATGATTGTTGGGAACGGGCTTGGAATAAAACTCAGAGCCAGAGACACTCTCTTCCCCCAAGACTTTATAACATTTTGGCTCTAGATCTGAACATTGAAATTTAGCTGTTTCTATTGTCAGACTTCAGTGTATGGGAAAGTTTGGGTGTAACTCCGGCCTACACACCAGATGGGGCCTTTTTTAGTCAGTATAAATATTTCCACTCTTTACCACTTGTATAATGTGCTGCATTGTGCCTTGTCATTGTGCCGCCCAAGAGAAAACATGAATAAAGGAGGCAGGGATTACCCTCTGTGGCTATAAAATACTGTAGGGTTAGCAATAGATTAAATCTGTTGGTATATGGCAGCAGTCAGACAGAATACAGTATTTAGTGTCCAATGTAATTTCATAAATGGAGACAGCTATCATTGCAAGCAAAACCTAATCAGATTGCAAGGCTTTGTCTTACTGCCTAAGCACTCCTCTAGATGGTATAGCTCTGTGTTCTATTGAAATTAATGGACCAGTCTGCCATATCACATTTACATGAATAAAAGAACATGTTTGAATTGAATGCATTAGTGGGAAGCATTAATGGCAATTAGCATTTTAATATGAATGCTATAACATAAGACCATTGATTGCTCAACTGATAACTGCAGCATTCAAATCCAAGAGACATTCTGCACCTGTTGATCTGAAGACAATGGAAGTCCTTAGTAATTCAGCCTTGATGACAAAACAGAAGAACTACAGTGTGTTCAAACTGCTCTGAATTGAGGGCAATGTCTGCTCAGCAGCAACACAAGTCCTTGACTTTGGTGGTAAAGTTCTAGCTTGAGTTGTGAGAGTAATGTTAATCTGAAACATGTTTTTTTAGTTTATTATGTTATAGATTGAGGAGTAATTTTAAAAAAACCTCATGACACAGCACATCATTGTGAAGTTCATGCTAATAAACTTTTAGTATAAATGCTATAAAAGGATTATTGGCTTAGTGTAATTAGGTTCAGGATAACTTGGCTAACAGACTTTAGGCATCACATTTTTCCTTGTGTTCTTGCCAGCACCCCACCTATCAAGCATTTATATATATTTCACACACATACACACGATTGGATCCCTTTAATAAAACAAATATGCATTTCCAAAATATACCATATTACTCAACCTATTACTTGTTCTCATAGTATTGTCTTTGACTCTGTTTCTTGTTTCCATATTTTGTTGAATTTAAAAAGGGCCTACCATGTGCTGACTTCTGAATGTTAAAGTTTTGAGTGTTTTGCAAAAGACTATAAAAAGAACTGCAGGAAAAGAGCTTCACTGAAAAATCTCTTTTCTTGCAGTCTTGTGAAAAGGAAAATATTTTACAATTTCATCTCAAATCTATCCCTGTTTTCCAGCAAAAGGTGACTCTTTCAAGTGGAAAATTTCTTTTACTGCAAAACTGGTTGTGAAACTGACCATTTTCTGCCTTAATGAACTATGTTGGGAGATTTGAGATTTCTTCCAAGGCAGAATTTTGCCAGTTTTTTACCATGAAAAATATGGAGGTGATAATGAAAAATTCACAAAGACATCAAGGGAAATAATTTAGGCCAGAAACACTAATAGAACACTAAGTCAACATTTGTATAATTTCCAATCTCAGTTGAAACAGAAAAATGGTGGAGCGCCAGCTTTGCTGGACATTCCCTTGGTAGTATGACTGCCCCCCAATGGACAATCTGCAGGATAGCTCTCCCCTGCAGGCTCACTGCCCCCCAGTGACCAATCTCAGCATCGTGCTCTCTGAACAATAGCCCCTCCTTTGCATGTTATGGAAAACAGTCACTTTTCCAGGGCTTTCTGTCTTCCTGACACAACCAAACCCTGACCTTGCTTCAAATAAGGAGAAGGGGAAGCTACATACCAACTTTGCTGGCCCTACCGCTTATCATTTTGGAGAAGTTCTTGAACAAATGGACTCATAGGCAGACAGAAAGATGTACTCTAAGGCTACGTCTAGACAGTGGCGCTGTTTCAGGATGCTATAAATTTCCCAAAATATTTATTTTGTGTCTTTAAACGTGCCTGTTATTTCAAAATATATTTCAAAATAATGTGCGTGCTATTCCGGAACCACTGTAAGTCTCATTCCATGAGGGTTAAGGGACGTGTCAGAATAGACCTTTATTTTGAAATTTGACACTGTGTAGACAGCACCAAATTTCGAAATAAGCTATTTTGAATTTTCCTTGAAATTCCGAGGTAATGGTGTAGTGTAGACCCTGGTTGGTTGGTAGATAGATGGATGGATGGATGCAACAAAAATAAATGAGGCATGTAAAATAAACACAAGGTGCTCCTCAAGTACATCAGTGTCATTTAATAAATTCCTTATTGGCAAGGAGATAGGTCTTCAGGAGTGACTGAAACGTTGACAAGGTCAAATCTTGTGAATAAGATTTGCCCACGTAAGAAAGAAGGCACAGATATGAATGGATGGGGAATGGAAGTGGACAGTTGAGAATGGCAGCATGTGTATCATGAATATTTTGATGTGTTTTTAGGCCCTGATTCTGAACATGCTTAAGTACATGCTTCATGGGAGAATGTCCATGTAAGAATAGTGAAAAATGTTGATGCTTGAAGGTTCCTAGTCTTATTTTCTGTTGCATTCAGGGAGCACCATCTATATGCCTGAGCCCTTTTCTTTCTCTAGAACACATTAGCTTAGTGGTAAAGAATAGAGTAACTTGTTATTGACCAAACAAAAATTAGTCCAAGAAGTGAAGGCCATATGATAAGGTCTTCAGGGTTATTTCTAAATGATAATTAATAATGTTGAATTTAAGCTTTTGATTTTAAACTTTTCCAAATTTACTAAAATCCATTGATTTGTTTAATTTATATTTTGTTTAATTTAATGAAAATGCAACCGTATGATCAAAATATTATGTAAAGAATGTGTATACACCAAAATGAAGTCATAGCCTATCCCTGCATTTTACTTTGTGTGCTTGCACACCCCAGGTTTTTGTCCTTTTTCCTTCCTTTCCTTGCCTTCCTTCCAAATGGCACACAGGATGCCTTTAGTTAAGTACTGCCCTTGTCCCCAAGGGAAGAACTGAAGTTGCCTTCAGGAAATCTGGTGACCCCTATGCTAATAAGAAGTGAAGTGGGGAATTGGTGAATGACAATGAAATCCATCTTTAAGGGCAGCTTATGGTCTCAGTCCCACTTAGGATGGAAGGAGATGGCAGGTATAAACTTTGGATTATGAAGAACCATGGTAAAAAGTGGTTCCTTAATGCCGAAAGAAATTATTCAAAATGTAGCCTTGCTCCAAAGTTTATTGAGTTTTAACTGTCTGGGAAACTGGAAGAATGTATTCTGTTGTTAAAATAATAATAAAGAAAGTGACTTACCGAAGGATGCTAAATTTCTTAAAGGGACCATTTTAAAATAAATGCTAACTGAATGACTACACTGCTCTATCAGGGAATGCTTGATCTCTTTGTGTTTTTTTGTTTTTTTTTACATTGCTTCACATTATTTGTATAGAAATTTTAGAATATGTCATCCTTGTGTATCTGCTGTGTCTCCCCTATCTATGTATTGTGACAAAGCTCCTATGAAAACTTGGTGGGTCCTGCGCTTCCTGGCGGATTTGCTTGCCTCAGAGCCTTACAGCAGCCCATAATTTTAGGCACCATGCCCAAGACTTTAATTTGCTGTTTGTTGAGCTCTTTGCATCACTGACCAGTGTATGGTAAAATGGAGAATAAATGCCACAGCCCCAAGTGGAAATGGGGAGATGGGTGTTGGGGGGAGCCTGGGCCCACCCTCTACTCCGGGTTCTAGCCCAGCGCTCTGTGAAAATAGTGGTTCATGTGAATCCCTGGCAACTGCTATAATACAGCTCCAAGACCCCTGGGCTACTTCCCCACACTTTCCTTCTCTGCTGTTCATCCTCCTAGTTGTGATCTCCTTTCCTCCTCCTCCCGGCAGCGCTCTCTTCCTTCCTTCCAGCTGCACACACCCTACCACTGCAGGAAAGCTTCTTTTATATAGCCAGTCTGAACTGTTTTTTTTAATTACCCCGGGTGTCCTAATTGGCCTAGGCTGGCCTGACCCTGCAGGCCTGGTCAATTAGCCCCAGGTGTTCCACTGCCCCTGATTGCCTCCGCTGGTTCTAAACCAGCCCCTCCCTGTTACTCTGGGAGCAGGGATCTCCTCAGTCTGAGGCTTATAGAGCTCTCCTCCACTACTTTTTTCGTAGCCTCTTGTTCTGACCCTGTCACAGTATGTTCAACTTTTGATACTGACAAGATGGCACATACAGTTTATGCAGCTCTCTTTCTTATACTGGGAAACTATTTCTCTGAAATATGTGTAGGAGTGGATCATCTTTCTTTCATTGTCCCAATTCACTGCATGTCGGCTGAGCTTTCAGCACATTCCATTATTTGTCTTCACTCTTGACGTATCTGCTTAGTTCTTAATGTACTATTTTTTTGCTCATTTTCTGACAGCATGACATTCATAGCTGGCCTTCATTCGTCATTGTTTGCCACGTGTCTGGTTGCCATATGTCATCGTTCTTCATTCATTTTTGTTCACAGCATATTCTTCTAGAATTGTTTCTTTGTCTGCCTTCAATCTGCGTGTTCACTCAGCATTCATTGATGTTTCCTCCATTCATTTTCATTACTTGCACACTGGCTCAGCATTCGTAATTTTCTTTTCTACAGCCTGTTCCCTTTGCATCTATTCAGCGTTAGCTGCCTTTTCTTCATTCATCACCACTGACTTACTTTTGATTGACAACTGCTGGTGGTACACTACAGAGTAATAACATATTGTGGTTTTAAAAATGACTTAGTATTGCACAGAGTTAGGCCATATCAGTGGAAAGTTTTAAGTATCTGTAAATAAGAGGGCATCCATTCTACTTATCCCTATGTAAGACCTATGTATTATGTAGACTCAGATATTATTAATTATTATTTATTATTTGTATATTAATATCTGGAGGCTCCAAGCAGGGCTACAGCCCATGGTGTTAGAATCTGTTCAAACAAACCTGGTTCCTGCCACTGTTAAATTTATGTGAAAGATAGTCTTTGCATTTGAAGCTGCTCATTTGTTCACAGGATCTCTCAGGAACAGTATGTTGTTCTTATTGTTAGCATCATCAACATAATGTCAGGGAGGGAGGAAAACCAAAAACAATTAAGGTTTTTTAAAAATACTACTGAAACTTTTTTAAAGTAAAGCATTGCAAAACATTTTTATACTGAAAGCCAAAACCAGGTAAGAATCACTTTGCTTTGGTTTGTGTTACAAACTCATAATTCGCCTTGGCAGAACTTCTTAAGTGTGTGATCCTTCCCAGCAAACTTGCATAAGTTTTGAACAAGGCTTTACTGATTTATGATTTCGTGTCATCATTGTGCAGCAATGTGTGGTTTCAACATGAAACCAGCTGTGTTAGTCTGTGTGAGGTATGAAGAGGATTTTTGGCCTCTTGTTACCTGCCAAGTAAGTAGACCTTGGAAGATTAATGATATCACACCTGGAAGTGGTTTCTCACTAGGCATTTATTTACATCTCTCAAGCTGATGGCACATCCTTGAAAATTCCATAGGTTTTTAGCTAAGAAACCAGATTTTCCTTCTTATGATGATTTGAGTAATACTGCAATCTCTCATGCTTCTGACTGGTGAGCAGTATTGCTAGCCAGAGCCAACAACTGACTGATTGCAGCTGATTCTGGTAAGAGACCCTCTCTCCTATTGCAGCCATTTTGATTTTGAAAGTGTGGCTCATGCTGAATTCTTCTTTGCCACTTCTTAAAACATCATAATCTACTGTGGATAGCACAGAATTCATGACACAGGTGGAACTTGGTGCATGTTCCTGAGAACATTTTTTGAGTTCTGAGGTTCATTCAAAGCACATCTCATCTGAGTTTGTAAATGCATTCCGTTGCACATCAGAAGAGGAAGAACATTTTAATGAGCTCCTGGGAAGCAAAAGTTGGGATGCAAATGAATATGAATGGTCTGGAACCACTGCTTAGTTGCAATTACCCTACTGGAGCTCTGTGAGGAATTAATCTTTAAATTCTCCCCCATAAGCATGCCATTTGTTTGGCCTTTCTGAATAGGTCAGGCTAGGCACAATATCTGTACTTCTCTCCAAAGGGCTCAGCGGCAGATATAGGGCAGGGCGAGTGGGGCGGCTGCCCCGGGCCCCGCGCTTCAACAGGCCCCGCTTTGAAGTGTCCTTGAGTACTTTGATGCGGCTTTTGTTCCTCTGGATGTCGACCCCAGTCGCGGCTCGCTCCTTGCGGTTCTTGGAGAAGTCCATGCTCCACCGGATGAACTGGGCGAAAGCCGCCCGCTGTCTTCTAGGCGGCGTCTTTTTTCTCTTTTTCTTTTGGCTGCCTGGGGTTTTCTCCAGCCACCAGCACCATCCCGCCCTTCTTCTTTAGAAGCCAGTTGGCTCTCCACTGCCAGGCGCTTCGAGCGGAGCCGCTCTCGCCCCTTCACGCCACCCACTGGAAGCCAGAGCTGCTGTAGGCTGCTACTATAGTGTGGACCCAGGCGCAACCGAATCAACTTCCCGGCCCTCCTGTCTCGGCCTCTCTGGCTCTCCTCGAAAAGTGTGTGTCTGAAACCCCAAAATCCCAAGAGACACCCGAGGCCTCCAGTAATTCCACACCAGCCAGGCATCTTGATCGGAGCTGGAGGATGTTTCTTTCTCTAGCCTTGCTCCTAAGGAATGACCCATCACTTGCTTGGGAGCAAGGGGAAGGGGGAAGGGGGAACAAGGGGAGCGGGGGAAAACAACAGCAAAGCTTTGCACACACCCACAGTTCTGCGCTCAGACTGGACCAGTACTTGATTTGTTTTCTTGCGATGAATGTAAAATTTCCCCCGCCTTGTCTCTAAACTGAAAGAGGAACAGGAATGAATAAACAAATAAATCTACTTATGAAGGAATTCAACAGATGATTTGGTGTGGGTGGGGAGGAATGGTTTTTAAACGAAGCGGGTGAATTTATCAGACAAGATTATCAAGGATCCAACCCCATGTTCTAGAGGTCCCTAAACTCTGAATGCCAGATGCTGGGACTAGAGGACAAGCGATAGATCACCAGGCAAGTGCCTTGTTCCGTTCATGCCTTCTGAAAGATCGGGCACCGGCCACTTCAGCTGTTTGTGTTGACAGTAGAGGTGAACAGAGTGAAGGAAAGAAAAGAGGCTTTCTCATTGGTTTATTTAGGATCCTCATTCTCATTGGGTCACTTGAATTTTGTTTATGAATGAATTACAATATAATTAAAATAAAAATTATCCAACTAAATTAAGTTTCTATCAAATTTACCCAATTCGCGTTTAATATGAAAATAGCCTTCAATTTGCGCATTTGACGCCTTTTTTCTATTTTTTCTCCAAAGGGGGGCCCCGCGAAATTGTGCTGCCCTGGGCCCCACAAATCTCTCATCTGCCCCTGAAAGGGCTAGAGTTACAATTGCAGCATAAAGAGATGGAGCCATTCCTGTAATGTTTAGACTCAGATTTCAGACACTCAAAGTTTCTGGGTTTTTTTTTTTTCAGATTTAGTGTTGTGGTTTGGGGTCATCATTAATGCTGTGTTTTTTCTCTCTCACACACACATGTACGTGTATATATATAGTCATGCAACTTCCTTTTTCACAAGGCAAATAATTTTATGGGAAAAAGAAAAGTAAGACAAATACAAAAGAAGGTCCAGTTGAGTTTATTTTTTTGTCTTTTTGGAAACATATATGGAAAATACCTATTCCTGCCTGTGTCTTGTGCTTTTGCATTCTCAAGACTGATAGTGATTAAGATTTGGGGTTTTTTTTTAAGTGACTCTCTCTCTCTTAAAAACATTTTAATGTTAATGTAGCAGAAACTAGAGTGGAATGAACCACTAAGTACCAGCTTAGAATTGGCCATTGCATAAATACAAAAATATTTTTCCTAGAGGAGTCTGGAACTATTCATGGAAAAAATTCAATACTGTCCATCAGTTCTGATTGACTCTGAGCCAGGAGATTAGTTGGCCAGACCCATTTTTGCTTTGCTTCTAATGGGTATCAATGTAAAAAGGAAAATACAATTTACCAGTGAATAAAAAGCTTCCTTTACTATTGTAACCCTTCTGCCAGTAGCAGTCAGCAGCTAGAAGGGCTGGGTTCAGTATCTAGGAGGGATCTTTCAACAAGGTAACCAAACTGGCATGAGCCCCCACCCGCTGGGCGCCATTAGAGGCAATTCTTCCCTTCTTGCAAGCTCTGAGTTGGAGATAGAAACAGTCTGTTTAATCACAATAATTTAGCATCAACCTACATGAACACACACAAACAAAACCACCCATGACATAAACAAAGAAAACCTGCAAGCAAGGAACTATCCCTGGAGACCGGTGGGCAGTCTTTTGCTTAAAGATCTCTAGTCCAACCCCCAACTCATATAGTGTGGTTTTCCCCCACTTCAAACACCCCACTCATGGCTTTGTCCAGTCAGTGCAGACCCAGAGTCCATAGGTTCATCATCCTGATGTCTCCACTCATTGAGCATGTGGCAATACCACCCATATGCTGCTCCTGCCAGCTGCTTTGCCGGCCGCCTGCCACTGGTCCCACTGGCCACCCCCCCAGCTACCTGCCGGCCGCTCCTGCTGGCTGGCCTTGTGATGGATTTGGCTCTAGGCAAAATCCTAGGCATTGCTTTACAATGCAGGCAGGTTACCCTCTCAGGCTGTCCCTTCGTTGGTTGGTTGAACAATGAATATTGTGATTATCAGGTATTGCTGCAGCAGGAACTCACCTCCCACCAAATATTCTGAGCTAGACTTTATCAAGTTCTTTTCTATTAATATTTTACCAGCCCTGAAATGATTAAAGTACCTTTAAATGAAAATGGTTATTGTGAGGCTTAGGGTGAATAGGAACAGAAATTGAAGATGGGCAAGGGGAATCCAAATTATATTAAATATTTATTTGCAGACAATTTATTGTTTATGAAAATGATGTGCTAATAAATCTGTTTAAAATCATAGAATCATAGAATACTAGGACTGGAAGGGACCTTGAGAGGTCATCGAGTCCAGTCCCCTGCCCTCATGGCAGGACCAAGTACTGACTAGACCATCCCTGATTGACATTTATCTAACCTGCTCTTAAATATCTCCAGAGATGGAGATTCCACAACCTCCCTGGGCAATTTATTCCAGTGTTTGACCACCCTGACAGTTAGGAACTTTTTCCTAATGTCCAACCTAAACCTCCTTTGCTGCAGTTTAAGCCCATTGCTTCTTGTTCTATCCTCAGAGGCCAAGATGAACAAGTTTTCTCCCTCCTCCTCATGACACCCTTTTAGATACCTGAAAACTGCTATCATGTCCCCCCTCAGTCTTCTTTTCTAAACTAAACAAACCCAATTCTTTCAGCCTTCCTTCATAGGTCATGTTCTCTAGACCTTTAATCATTCTTGTTGCTCTTCTCTGGACCCTCTCCAATTTCTCCACATCTTTTTTGAAATGCAGTGCCCAGAACTGGACACAATACTCCAACTGAGGCCTAACCAGCGCAGAGTAGAGCGGAAGAATGACTTCTCGTGTCTTGCTCACAACACACCTGTTAATGCATCCCAGAATCGTGTTTGCTTTTTTTGCAACAGCATCACACTGTTGACTCATATTTAGCTTGTGGTCCACTATAACCCTTAGATCCCTTTCTGCCGTTCTCCTTCTTAGACAGTCTCTTCCCATTCTGTATGTGTGAAACTGATTGTTCCTTCCTAAGTGGAGCACTTTGCATTTGTCTTTATTAAACTTCATCCTGTTTACCTCAGACCATTTCTCCAATTTGTCCAGAAATAAAACAATGTGACCCTGAGGAAGTTTTCACATATGGCTCTTACAAACTGCATGTATCAGTCCCTTTTAACAGCAGCTTTTCTACACCAACCTGACCTTGCCTGAATGTTAAGTGCTTATTTTAGCTGCTCATACAGGATAGAAGGCCTGTAGGTTTCTTATGTTACAGCCAAATACTATGGATAATTATGAATGCCTATGATGAATAAAACAAAGCCCCTGAAAATGTGAGTTAGTGACAGCAGGATATAACAACAAATTAGTATAAATCAGCCCAAGAAAAACATGTTATCTGGCCTAGCAAGCTAGCAATTTAACCTTATGGGGCTACTCCTCCAGTACTCTGCTCCTTTTCCCATATGCTGAAGGGATGGTGAGTGCAGATGAGAGTGGAACCTCTCCTGATTTTTGCCAATGGGGAGTTATCTATGCAGTGGAAATTCTCCTCTTAATGTCATCAAGTAACCTTTTTTACATCAAATAATCCAGTCCAGTGAGTATATACAAGAATTACAGTTGATCAAGTAAATAAGTCTACTGTTTTATAAGTACTAGGCCTTCAGCTCAATTTGATCTCATTAGAAAACTTTATTATCTACTAACTTGCAGTGTTTCAAAATGATCTGCTGGTGTGGCTAAATGTGTGTATTAAGTAGCAAGTAAGTATATTAGACCCTTATGACAATTTGGCAATTCACATAATTAATATTGCCTGTGAACAATGAAGAAGCTGCCAAACATTTATTTGTGAAATATTTTCAAATAGATGATAGATTTGCAAATTACAGGACTGCGTTGCAAATATTTTTCAAAACAAAGATTCCTTGAATCAGTAAATACCATTCAGTAAACTCTACTAAGAATCTTAAGGGGGTAGCTGAGTTAGTCTGTAAATGGAAACACTTTAAAAAATGAATAATCTTGCAGCACCTTAGAGATTAACAAACGTCCACAAAAGCTCATGATATCATCTACATGTTTTGTTAGTCTCTAAGGTGCTGCAAGACTATTCATTTTTTAAAGTGTTTCCATTTACAGACTATATTGCAGATATTGCTTCAGGTGAGTTGAGAAACTTAGGCAAAGAATAGGACTAGGGTTTCTGCTTAAGGCAGGCCCGGGCAAATACTGCCCATGGGCTGGATCCAGCCTGCCAAGTCACCAGATCTGGTCCGGGGAGGCAGTAGGGAGCCCCTCCTTTCTGGAGGGGAATGGGGAAGTTTCAGGAGCTACCCCCAGCATAATCCCATTGGCCGGTTTCTGATCAGAAACCGGCCAATGGGAGCTGCTTGTTTGAATAACAAGAAGCCAAGAAGAACCACGCCCCCTCTCCTCAGCTCAGTTATTCACTAAAGCACATTGCCAGGCAAGCAGGCAGGCTGGCTGGCTGGGAAACATTTTAAGCTCTGAAAGCCTTAGCTCTGCACACAGACAGGCTGGTTTGGCTGCTGACTGGTAAGTCTCCTGGCCACAGCCTACCTCTGGCACCCCAGTCCCTCTCTGTCCCAACCCTCTGTCCCCCACCACTCAACATACCCAAGCCCTTGGCCCTCCCTCTTGCACCCATACCCTCTCCCAGATCTGGCACCCCAGTCTCCTGTCCCAGATCACAATCCTCTCCCACCCTAGGTCACATCCCAAAACCCTGCACTCTAGTCCCCTGCCCTAGGTCACAACCACCTCTTTCACCCAAACTCCCTCCCAGACTCCATTCTCCCTCCTGCATCCCAATCCCTTACCCCGAGCTCCCCTTTGCACCCAACCTCCATCCCAGACTCTGCATCTCCTCTGTTAATATCATGGAAGACTACAACCCTCGACCACGTTCCAAAATCTCAGAATGGCTCCCTGTCAAAAATTATTGCCCACTCCTGGCTTAGGGTGAGTGAGAATTCATCAGAAACTGAGAGCAAATGTATGAAGATTTATGTTTGAGCCACTACAGCTCTTTTCCTTAACTGCTAGCTGGTGTCACAGGCCTTGACCTGGTCAGCAGATATGTAATGTATAGGCACCATAACTTTTTTCCTTACAAAGAAAGGAGGCAATGAATGACAATAATAATGAGCTTTTTGGGCAGAGAACAGTTTGGATCAGCATGTTAAGCAGATTAGTTCACATGCACAGCGGTTTTGCTCCTTAGTAAAATTAATGTACAGGTCTACAACTGGCTTTATTCACTTGTCTGAAGTGGTTTGATTTCTAGACTGAGGATTATGGATTAGGGTGTGCAGATTTAAGTCTCAGAAATAGCCTGTGTGGGTTTTTTACTTTATTTTTAATTGACACAAAGTCAGTTACAAATGTATCATTTTGGGAGGTCTGTGTTGCTTAAAATTTGTAAGAAAGAGAGTAATATTTTTTTCTTAATAAATTGTCAATTTCATAGAACAATTGTGAAGTGTGTTGAAAAGCAGAACATTTTGTTTTTTTTAAAAACTGAAGTGGGAAGACTTGCTTAATTTGATCTTTTTTTTACTGTTATATATGTAGATGGAAAAGTTTTTACATTCAAATACTGTTGTTTCTGCTGGAGCTCCAGATGAGGTCTGCTTGTTTCCCATCATATTGATAAACAGATTCTTAGGCAAAACAACAGATGACAATTGTCAAGTAGAGCTTATGCAGGAAATGCTTTCTCTTGCTCCCTCCACCAGATCCTGCAACTATTTTTGTAAGTTGATTTCCCTTCAATTCAACTGGGACATAAAGTCAAAATCTCAAAAATCTTAATGAACTGAAAATTTTTCTTTTCCTTTTTTGGGTTAATCAAAAGAAATTTATTAGATAATTTATAAATATTTCAGTTGGCTTTTTACCTTTTTTCGGTCTAATTAGCTAAAATGTCTAAAAAAAGAAGTTTCTCTTTTTAACTGGAAAAACAGAGTTTTTCATTTAGAAAATTTTGAAATGAAACATCTTAACAATTTTGTATATTTTTCCTTTACATTTTTTCCGGACATTCATTGAACCTGATCCTGATTCACAAATAATCTTTGTTTTAACAAATCTGGGTTTTTTTAAATAACTAATTGAAAAATTCCCAGCCAGTTTTACTATCAAGTATTTGGACATATTCTACATGATATGGGGGGGAAGTGTGCACTGATATGCATATGAATGAAACAAAGCCATTTATGTTGCTCATTAAGAATGTGGGGTCCAATTCTGAGGCTATGTCTAAACTACATTTCTCTTCCTTTTCCGAAAGAGGAATGTAAATGAGTCTGATCAAAAATGCAAATGAAGCACAGATTTACAAATCTCACACTTCATTTGCATAATCGCACGAGAGCGCTTTTTCGAAAAAGGGTTTTTTGAAAAAGAAACTGCAGTCAAGATGCGGTTCTTTCAGAAAAAAACAAACCCCTTTTTCAAAAGAACCCGTACTCCTCATTTTTTCAGGAGAGGCACCAATTCTCTAAACTCCCATTGACTGTAATTGGCTTGATTTGACCTCTTTTATTTTTTGCATTTGTGCTGTAGCAGACTGCTCCAGTGCAGTTATTGTAATGTGAAGGAAGGGAGAGAAATTACCAGAGTGTGTAAAGAAGTTAAATTATTTTTTTAAATGATATTAGACGTTGTTATACTCAACTTCCTTTTAGTACCATTAGGACTGGATGCTGGAACAGCTTCAAAATTAATCTAAAGCCAAGCCATGTGCATGAGGTACAAATTATATAGCCTGCCTCTAGATGATTACTGTCAAATAAAGAATAATCTATTTTCAATGTTCCATTCATCATGCAGTTCCCTGTTTATGGGCATGTTCAGTCAATGTGTAACACTTGGTATCTTTTCAATGTTTGTTTCACCAGGTCTAGTGAAAAACTCTTTTGTTAAAATGTTTTTAAAACAATTTTTTTCTTGTTCAGTAAAATTAGCTATGTAGTGGAAGCAGTAGGATTCTAGCAGTCTCATGGATTCCAATGGTTGTCAACCTTTTGAGGCAGTGGGTCTGATTTTTACAGATGGGGAAGTCAAGCTCTGAGCTATTGTGATTAGCCACAGGGCATACCGGGCGTCTGAGAGAACTATGATTAGAATTTAGATCTCTTTTGTCCAGGTCTGGAGTGGTAACCATGAGACCGCCTTTCCATTCATTTTTGTGAATAATATACCATTAATATACTTCAAATACAACATACTATAGTTACTATGAGAGACCCAATAAGAATTTCGATCAAATGAAAATTCCAAGTCAAGTATTTTTCACAAATGTTTTCCATGTTCTAACTAATTTTTGCTATAGATGCACAAAATATAATAATGTACAAAAGTGCCAAGATTCTTGAGTCTGTAACTCTGTGACTCCTACCATAAGGATGACAGGACACATTTTGAAAATTGAAGAGACTGAAGTGAAAGTAACAGACTTTTGTACACACAATGTATATGATGCTAGTTAGATATTTAGCTGGCTACTTTTGCTCACTTTTGCTTAAGATCCTGCTTTTGCACGTAGATATATAAATGCAGATAGACGTTTGTGTCATTTTGGCTCTGCTCAGGCAAGAGGTTCTGCCTTAATCCCTATTCCTATAAAGAAGTACCTAGGTACCTAATTTGGCATACAAGTAGTCCCCCTGAAATCAATTAAACTGCTCATGTGCGTGGAGTACATACATAAATATTTGCAGGAATAGGCACTGTTTGTGCAGTTAGTTGAAGGTTTCTTGTGATTTTTTTTCCCAACTAGAAAGTGGAGAATATTTTTTAAAAAATCTTCTTGTTATGAAATAAAACAAAAACCATATACTATGTCATTCTCTTTATGTGCATATTATTTCTAAAATAATAAGTGTGCAAATCTGTAAATGAAAAACAAGAATATGAGAATTTTGGCCTCCATTTGAGAAGGGGTAGATATAGGTGATTACATTAGAATCTCAATTTTGAATGTATTATACAATAAATGTTTAGCCCTTGTAGTTGCAAAAGAACATTTGATAATGTGATCTGACAGATGTGGTAATGCCTGCCTTCATATTAAGCCTGGACTTGGACTCAGATTGGAGTCCAAGTCCCACTTCCATCCACAGACACATCTGTCTGACTCAGGTGGGCAAACACTCAGTATCCAGAGCCCTAGTCACCTAAGATATGGGTCCAAACCAGGCCTGCCAATGTGGGTGGGGGGGCAATGGGGCCAATTTTCCCAGAGCCCAGCAATTCAAAAGGGCATGGGGCTCCCATCAGCCACCACGCAAGGAGGTGGTGCAATGCACTCTGGATGACACTGAGGGTTGTCTACCCCAGCCCCTTCCTTTCCACCTGAAGCCCTGCCCCTTCCAGGAGCATGAAGTTGACCCCACATTTTGCCCAGGGGCCTGACAAGTCTATCAGCCCTCCTGCTGGGCATAGATTCTCCTTGGTCTACCTAATAGACTCAACTCACTTGTGAAAATTCTCTTCCTCACTCATAAAGGGAGTGGAATGATGGAGGCCACATGGCAACCAGTCTGCAAAGATTTCAAGCTGCCCCCTGCTTATGAACGCAAGACCCAGCTACTCAAACATAGTCTCATTTTATCCCTGGGAGCTAATAATAGGGTAAGATGCTTTTTTTAAAAAGCTGGGCTTAATTTAAATAGGTAAGAGAGGAGAGAGGAAGAGCATCCAATCAGCAGACCTCCTGCTCCTTTGCTCAGGCCATGGCCAAGTATAGAACTAAAAGGAGGAAGAGTTGGAAGGCAGCCCACATCCATGCCAGGCACATGTCTGGGCTTTCTCTAATTCCTTGTTGTGCAGTTGTAACGGAAGCTACAGAGCCTGGGGCTAAGCCAGCCTTGGCTACGTGACGAACCGTACTTTAAGGGAATCAAGCTCTCCGTGGTTAAAAGGTAGCAAAAATCTCCTGCAGATAAGGGATTTAGAGAGTAATTGTATCCAAGAGGAAAGGGCTTGGCCCATATGAAATGGATGAAGACTGTAGGTGTGTTTTGGTTTGAATGACGTTGTGATGCACTAGAGGGAGACTGACACGGAACAAAGGTTAGGGAGGCCTAAATGAACCTGACAACTAAATAAATCAGATCCTTTAGTAACTTAGTGAACTGTGAGTTCTTAACAGGCCACTGAAGAGACAAGATGGTCTCAGATACAGGATGCCATAGATTGACCTCTGCCTCTCAAGCACCTTCTCATGGACAATAAGGGCACATCTACACAGCAGGCCAAAAGTAGAATTAAGATGGCTTAATTCGGCTTATGGCGCTGTCTACACAGCAGGAAGTTGAAGGAAGAACACTCTTCCTTTGACTTCCCTTACTCCTCATGAAATGAGGGTTATAGGAGTCAGAGTAAAAAGTCCTCCACCTCAACATTATTTAGAAATAATGGCTTGCTATGTAGAAGAGCAATTCGTTATTTTGAAATAATGTCAATTATTCCAAATAATGCTGCTTTGTAGACATATCCTAATTGACCATACTGAAGAACCAGTCAAAGTTCTTACTGTCTTTGGAGCAAGATGTTTGCACTCCCCTACAATGAAAGCTCAGTGTACCCAGAGCAGCTCTTACGAGTTGTTAGGAGGATGCTTTGAGCCAATACATTAGGGCATGCTCCCTCGCATATGTAAATTAGGGTTAGAAATGAGAAGATAAGATCTTCAGTTTTAAATGCCAGAAATATATAATTTTATTTTAAAACTGACGTGATGATTTTCCCATTTAATAGAAAAATTTAATATTGGTCCTACTTTAAATTTCCATGTTAAAGCCAAAGTATTAAGTAAAAATAGGTCCCAATATGAGCAAAATTGCCTTCATTATAAGAATATGCATAAAGTTGTAATTTAACTTTAAGACAGTTGACTATTTTGTGTCCACTTTAGCCACCTACCCACAAACATACATACTTGCCACACAAAAATTACCTTTTTATTTTACTCTATTTAATAGTTTTCTACTTTTTACTGGTTTTGCATTTCTATTTGCCAAAACTGAATGTATACTTTCTCTTAAAGTAGAAAAATTAAAGATAATTTTTCCCAATAGTACCTGTGCAGTCTTTTAGATCCAACCAAGCAATTGCAAAATGCCCATTGCCTTATCCAAGCTCAGTAATTTTTAATTGATCATCATTATATTCCCATATTTTAAAAAAGCTATCAACTATGTTCAGAATAAAAATAGTTATATTTATAGATAAAAAAGAAACTTAAAATGTACTAAATAAAAACTTCTTCACATTTCCTCATTGTGACATATTTTAATGCCTGGGTAAATTTTGTATGAAATGTGGAGGAAAGGGTAAATTTGTTCACATAATTTACCTTGATGTACTGGGCATGAGCTGCATTTTTCATTTCAAGACAAAAAAGCTGAATTGTGCTACAGATTTGTGCATTTTAATCATATGTCAGTCATGGCAGCTGATTCTGCTTCAATTGGAGTTATTGGTGAAACTTCTGCTGTCTTCCGTGGGAGCAAGATTTGGTCACAGGTCATGGAAAACAAATGATTTTCAGTGGAGTTACACTGGATTTATGCCCCAGTAAATTAGAGAAGAATTTGGGATGGTAACTTGAACATAACCAGTAGCATAATTTATTATTATTATTCAGTATTTAAATGAAAAGTTACATAGACTTTTGCCAAATATTTCCAAAATATGCGGATATGGTCTAGTCTCTATTTTGTTCTTTCCTGTAATGTACTTTTTGGCATCATTTGAGGGAGACAAGTTCACTTCAGGACAGGTTTAGAATGGGAGCTGTTTGACACTCTTTTTTTCCTGAGATAATATTTTTGCTATGGTTCTTTGTTTCTTATGTATTTATAGTTCATCTAGCCTGTCGCTGTGAAGTGGTGTGTGTGTTTTCAAATGTAAGAAATCCATTGGTCTTGTAATGTGACATTCAAGTCCCATGCTACTTTCCATCTCCTGAAATGTCAATGGAAGAGTTGAATCCAATCAAAAAATCCTGAGTCCTTCAACACAGAAGTTGGTTGAAAATGTAATTATAGAGGAGTCAACAAGGCTGTATTCACACTGAGGGATTTGCACTGATTTCAGCCCTCTTGTGTCCATGATTTCTGCAGGTTAATGATGCATTAAGTTAAATATTCATTTTAATTAGATTAAAATGTTGTTGCCTTGATACTATAGCTTTGGATATGTCCAGACTACTAGGGGGTGACTGTGGCTTGAATGGTCATACCTTAACGAACATTATTCTAGCTAGCTCAGGCCCCAAACCTGTGGCAGTGAACTTCAGTCACAACTTGAGACTGCTCCATACACTGCATCTTAGTAGGATTCCAAAAGGTTATACATGCCTAATACATAGTGAGACTATCCATAGGAGTTTTAATTTTTTAAAGAGACATTATCTTATGTTTCAGGATACTTCCTTCATGGTCAAATTGTGCTAAATTTTCCATTGTAGCCCAGTCATGGTCTTCTGTACCATCTGATTTTAACCACTGATACAGACAGAGACTAGATGGATTGTAATTGGCCTAGTTCTGATATGCTGTGACAATATTTGTGTTCCAGTAACAAAAACAAAAAAAAAGTCCACAAAAACTCATAACCCCCTTCTCTCCCCCCCCCCGAAATCAGCAAACAAACAAAAACCAACCCTGTAGGTAACCACACCTAAACCATAATAAATTTAATCTCCTGATAATGTGCCTGGCCATTTTCTCCAGGACACACCAAACGTAACACTGGATTCAAACCCCTTCAAACACTGGAAAAATTCATATCCAGACAACGTATCTCAGATCTGTGACCAATTCCAACCTTCTAAATATTTACATTTGCACTGATTATAGATACATGATTCGTAAGATGCATTTTTTGTTGTAAATGCAAAATGCAAAATTAAAGAAAGAGAAAGGAAAACCCTTTCAAGAGTCTGACATTTAGCATTTGGTTAGTAGCAGTATTGGCTATAGCACTGAAATATTTGGGAAGAAGCAAAAGGCATGATGTGTTTACACGGATTGATTATCCAGAATATCCAAGCTCTTCTTTTATTTTATAGAGAGTATTATGGGAAATAACTTTTTTATTGTTTATAAAACAGCTGTTTTAAGTAAATACTACTTCCAAGAGTATATGTCTGTTTGTCTGTCTGACAACACTTGTGACCTATTCCCTACTATTGCAGCTGCAGATGACAAAATTCTGTGAATCTGGAAAGAGTACAGAAAGTCCATGCAAGAATGCACCAAGAAACCCATGTATTTTTGAGCCCAAACCCCCATAACAAGAAAAATAAGTGTATTATAGTCATGTGTTTCCTTTTCTCTTTTGCCCTTTGGCTTCAAATTTAGATTGCACATTTGACATTTTTTTTCATTTGTCTTTTTTTGGGGGAAAGGATAGAGTCCGCATCTGTTAAGAGGAAAGGACTTCTTTGGTTAGAGATAGTCTGTGGGAACAGATTTTTCAACTCACTTGTGTTTTCCCCTAAGAGAATATTTTCAAAAGGGCCCAATCTTGTTTCCAGCTGAAGTCAATTAGAGATTTATCATTGACCTCAATGGAAGTAGAACTGAGTCACTCACAGCAAACCTTTAATAGAGATTGTACACTAATTAGGACTCATATTATTATCACAGCAGTTCTCTTTCATCAGGCTGGTGTATCCTGGGTTCTCCAATAATGCCGTGATACAGTTTTCATTCACTTGATTTAACCTCATATCTGGCATTTTTGAACATTTCTCTCTAATACTGTTAAAATATCTAGGTGTCCATAAAATGTATTGTAACAAAACAAGGAAATTAAAACTCTTCAGCATACATACTTAGCTGTGTTTTCTGCACTCAGCTAATGCAAAGTGTTTTATTATAACCCTCAGAAGGAGGATGAACATGTTTGGGAGCAGGTCATGTGAACAGACAACTCACAAAATATCACAACTGTACTGGGCAACCTCTCATACAGGCATACCACCTGTGCATTCGTGCACACTTTTTTTT
The DNA here is from genome assembly GCA_019425775.1 of Rafetus swinhoei. NCBI lineage: Eukaryota > Metazoa > Chordata > Testudines > Trionychidae > Rafetus > Rafetus swinhoei. Next base: position 160,016,436 of record CM033424.1, read on the forward strand.
TCCAATCTAAATCTGCCCCATGGGATTGTTTGTGGGTTATAATTAATGAAAACAAAAGCTTTCAGTATAATTCATTACTGATCCATGTAATGAGACGACATCACATTTGACATTACAGCATTGTTTGCTGACTTACGCATCAAAATGTTAATGCAAACTGTGAGCACTAACTGTTGTTCAGAACAAACCAGCCAGAAACAGAATCTTAGTTTGTCCTAATTAGTGGAACTTAAAAACTTATCCCCTTCCCCCCTACACATCACATAGGCAGATGAGATTGAATGAGAGTTAATTAAACAGGGAATCCAACATTGTCTCTAAACTAACAGAACTCACATGGATTTTCAACTCACCAAAATGTTGCTAAGTCCTGGATCACACTGTTGAAATTCTGTGGGGCCTAAAATGTAAAAGTTACATTTTCCATCTCCACTTCTTGCAAAGAACACAGTAGGGCATGGACCCAAAATGTCACAGTAACTATAAAGTATCGGATGGAATCCTAGCTCCACTGAAATAAAAGGAAAAATTCCCATTGACTTCAGCGTAGCCAGGATTTCATTTCATCCTTGGTTACTGCTTAGCATCAGTGATGACACAGCAAAATTTAGAAGTGTTAGGAACCTGTACAGAATTATTCAACTGAAGGGCTTTTAAAAGAATACTCTTTCAGATCACGACAAGATACGAACAGCAGGGACAAGTTATGTTCATATACAGATAAATATATACATTTCTGTGTATTATTGCTAATCTCCTAAATAAGGCATGCATCAGAGGGGGGAAAATCCTAAAGCTAATGCTAAAATTATTTAATACACACAGTAGATAACACATTCTTCGATTACTGGTTGTCTAATGGGATGGGAAAGGAGTTACATAACTTTTCCCTGATAGGTGGTATATCCAATGTCAGCCATGGCCTAGATCCCAGGCATATAGCTGGTTATTGCCTTTTGGAGAAATGTATTTGTCTAGTGCTGTACAGATATCCATAAAGCAATAACTGCCATCAGGTTTGGCTGATTTGCTGTAGTCCTGGAGGAGAGATTAAGGGCTGAATGGATGTAGAACATAATTGTCCTCTTGCCTGAATCCTTCAAAATTAGATAGTAAATGTATTGGCAGGGTGCATGAAATTTTGAATGGAAGCACCACTTGTGGTCAATCAGAGTTTTAAAGGACTTGCACCCCACAATTGGCTCCTCCATGGTTTTGTGTTCATGGGAAGTGGAGAGGATTTTAAGGCAAGAAAAAGAGTCAAATGAATATCTGAACTGAGTAATTTTAAATGTTTTACTAATAGGAAAGAGGAGAATTTGGTGCATTATATTTTGCCTCACAGAGAGTCTTTGTACTCAGTATACTCCATGAATAGGACCTTTGTTTAGTGGTCTTTGGAGAAATGAAATACCTTGATGAAATTTTTCCTATATCCTCCTATGTACCCTTCATAATAACTTGTTGCATGGAAGTAATTAGTTTCAAGTAATTCTGTATATTGTTTGATGGCTAACATAATCCAAAAATATAGTCCAAATGCAAAATTACCTTTAACAACATGCTTCTAATTCCCTACAAGCAAATACATGCTTTTCCCCCCAGAAGCGCTGAAAAAAATGATAATTTTAAGGTTTTTGCACACACTGTTCTGATTTTAGCACTACATTTAGTTGTACTTTCTGTTATTTTATTGAAACAGCAGACAAATTCTAGAATTATACACCTCCATATTGTCAATTTCTCCAGTATTTGAATTTTGGTAGTCTTGGTTCAAAGATTTATTGAAGCTCTATATAAAACATTATAATAGTGTCATCATGGGAGACTTAATGGCTACGTCTACACTGGCATGATTTTCCGGAAATGCTTAAACGGAACAGTTTTCCGTTATAAGTATTTCCGAAAAGGAGCGCCTACATTGGTCCCGGAGTTACCGTTATAACGATGCGCTTTTCCGAAAAGCGCCTACATTGGCGCGCGCTTTTCCGAAAAGCAGAAGCCCGGAGCCATTTTGAAGAGGGCAAAGGCCACCAGACCTTTCCGGGCGGGCCGAGCGCCATTCAGACACGTGCTTAAAGGGGTCTCGCCGACAGCCGCTGGTCTCCTGCTCCCTGCCTTGGGACCTCTGCCAGGACTGGCACCCTTAGCAGGTTCAGTGGTTGCCCTCTGGGTTTTGGGGACACCACCCTTTGGCCCCCAACTGCTTTTCCCTGAGTTTAGTTTTTCTGCCCTGCTCTGTCTGCCATGGAGCCGTGGGTGGCCATTTGCCTGCTCGGGCCCCTGTTGAGTTGCACGAGTGCCTGCTGCTCGTGCTGCAGGCCGGTGCCATGGTGTACATGAACCAGGAGGCAGAGATCGCATTGGACTCCTCACCAGGGAGGCCCTGGCAACTGGTGGCATCAGCACCCCACCGTAGAGAGGCCCGCCTGGAGTTTCGAGAGCAGCACCGACTGGTGGGAGCGGCTGGTCCTCGGGTCTGGGACGACCACCAATGGATCAGGAATTTCCGCATGAGAAAGCGGACCTTCCTGCAGCTGTGCACCTGGCTCACCCTCGCTGCAGAGAGCCACCACCCGGCCGCGGGCACCCATCCCCATCAAGAAGAGGGTCGCCATCGCGCTCTGGAAGCTGGCCACACCGGACAGCTACCGCCGTGGCACAGCAGTTCCTGGGGTGGGACGATCAACCGCCGGAGTGATCGCCGTGGGAGGTAAGTCCCAGGGGAGTGGGATGGGGAGGGTGCTGCACTCCAGGCCCAGGGATAGCCAAGATTCCAGGCTGGGTCGGCCAGGGTTTGGGCCGCCCCTCCCTTGCACAGGCCCGCTGGTGGGGCGAGGGGGCCCTGGTGTGTGTGTGTGTGGGTGTGAGGACAGAGGGAATCAAGGGGGCCCAAGGAGCGCACACTCACCCCTGCCGCACGTGATGTGTTCCCTTGTGTTTCTCTGCACCCTTCTGCAGGTCGCCCACGCCATCAACAACATCCTGCTCCCGCGAATCATCCGCCTGCGCGACGTGGATGATACCATGGCCGGCTTCGCTGCCCTCGGTTCCCCAACCGCGGGGAGCCCTGGACGCCACCCACATCCCCATCCGGGCCCCGAGCATCGAGCGCCCATTTCATGAACCGCAAGGGTACTGCTCCATTGTTCTGCAGGCCCTCGTGGACCACCGGGCCGCTTCCTGACATTTACGGGGCTGGTCCGGCCGGGCACACGACGCCCGCATCCTCCGCAACTCTGGACTGTTTCGCAGGTTGAAGGCGGGCACCTACTTCCCGGCGAGACTTGACTGTCGGGATGTGCCTATGCCCATCTGGGCGCTGCGCTGACGCCGCCTACCCCTGATGCCCTGGCTAATGCGGCCCTACACGGGCAGCCGGACCAGAACCGGCCCGGTTCAACGACCGCCTCAACCGGCCCGAAACCCAGTGGAGCTGGCCTTTGACGCTTAAAAGCCCGACTCGTTGTTTGCTCACCCGCCTCGACATGGGTGAGCAGAATGCAACGGAGGTACTGGTCACAGGCTGCGTGCTCCACAACATTGTGGAGCGCAGCGGGAGGCCTTCCTCCTGCATGGATGGCAGCCGAGGCACAGACCTTGGAACAGCCCGACACAGCTGCCGTCCGCCAGGCGCGCCAGGATGCGGTGCGCATCAGAGAGGCCCTGGTGGACATGTTTGCCCAAGCCCCGCAGCAGGGTCGCCTGGGTCTCCCAGACTACTCCCGCCCGCCCCTACTCCTCCCCACCCTCCCCTTACCTCCCCAATTGTAAAGGCCGGGTCAAAGCACATCGGCCGTCATCGTGACTGTTCGCCGGGTGCGCCGGGCTTAGTCAGGGTTTTTCTTTTAGTTTAGGCTAGGTTTAGGCCACCATCGCCTGTCCCAAGAACAGCCACGAGGATTCGGGGTCGCGGAAGGCTAAGTCAGCGCATCTGATTCCAGTCGCCTTCCGCCGAGGATCTCCTGGCTGTTCCTCTCCTGAGGCCCGGAAGGACCAAAGGATTGAGGTGGCCAGCTTCGCCATCATCTTCCGTCGAGGATCTCCTGGCTGTTCTCTCCTGAGGCCCGGAAGGACCAAAGGATTGAGGTGGCCAGCTTCGCCATCATCTTCCGTCGAGGGATCTCCTGGCTGTTCTCTCCTGAGGCCCGGAAGGACCAAAGGATTGAGGTGGCCAGCAACACTACCCAATTGTCCTCCCTGCGCCTAGACTATGTTTAATTATCTGTAGTGTGCATCTTTTAACTGTTCTTGCTTGTTTGTGAGCTATGTAAATATAGTTTGTGGTTTACATTTTACTGAAAAGTCTCAGTATTTATTTATGCGCCACAAACCAATGAGCACTTAAAAAGGGCCCCAGTGATAGAGTACAGATTTTGTTGTCTGCAGTTTGTAACCCTGTTAAATTTAAGTGGCTAATTGGCATCTCACATCATTTCCTACAGTTACTAGAGTAACACGATAACCAACACAGGAATGAACAGAAAAATAGAAAACTGTTTATTTACAAGGGGGGGAGGGGACCTTCTACTGGGACGGGGGACCTTCAACTGGGACTGGGACGGGGGACCTTCAACTGGGACGGGGACCTTCAACTGGGACTGGGACGGGGACCTTCAACTGGGACGGGGGCAGTTACTGATCACACGCTGGGCAGGCAGGCTGCACAGGCAGGGGCAGGAGCAGGGGCAGGAGCAGGGGCAGGGGCAGGGGCAGGAGCAGGAGCAGGGGCAGGGGCAGGGGCAGGGGCAGGAGCAGGGGCAGGAGCAGGGGCAGGGGCAGGGGCAGGAGCAGGGGCAGGAGCAGGGGCAGGAGCAGGAGCAGGAGCAGGAGCAGGAGCTGGGATAGGAGCTGGGATAGGAGGGGCATGGGCTGTGCTCCGGGAGGAATGGCGGGGCATGGGGTCCGGCCATGCCATAATGAATGGCATGGACCAAATGTGCCGTGAGCATGTCCATGGTTGTGCGCATCCTCTGCACTCATGTAGGAACGCAGCCCAGCCCTCCTGCCGCCACTGCAGGTCCCCTGCACCCGCCGGCGATGGAGGCCTGGATTGCCTCCACGGCACGCACATGGCGGCGCAGAAGCTGGTCTCTCTGCCGCCGCCTGTGCCTCCGGGTTGGCCAGCTGGGGGTGCCGCTGCTGCCGCAGTGTCGGGTCTGGTGCTGGGTCCCGCTGCAGGAAGAGAAGAAAGGATGGGTCAGTCAGGCAGGCCGCCCACTGTCCCCACATCTCATGCCCTCCACCCCTGAGCCCAGGTGACCCCACAGTTGTGTGGCTTGGGCCCACTCGGCTTCCCTCCTGCCCCGTGTTGTATGTTGGCAAGGAGGATCGCCCTGCTGGAGTAGGGTCCCTCCAGTATTGTAAGCACCAGTCTGTGTCCTGGCCCCGTGGAGGGCGGAGGGTGCTTGTGCTGCTCACCTGTGGAACTCCCTGCCGGTGGAGACTGTGAAAAGCTTTGGGCTAATCGCTGGTGTTTGACAGGAGCGAGATGCATCCCCACGCAGTGCCTGGGAGCACATCTGGCAGAGGCGGTCTGGGCTCTCAGATCCTCGCGTGGGATATCTCCTGGACGTAACCAGAAGCGTGAGTGGGTGGGGGGGTGTCCCATCCTTGCAGCAAAACTCAGGGGCCCTTGTCCCTCCCACTATCCCTCCCGCAAGGCCGGTAGCCCAGGGACATGTGCGGCCACAGTGGGGACTTCCTCGGGAACCAGCCAAGGCACCGGGAGCAGGCGAGGGACTGTGACGCTGCGGTTTTCCCAGGAGCAGCTGGCTGTGCCTCACTGCCAGGCATGGGACAGTGTGCTGTTCTCCGTGCTGCACCCTTGGCGGAGGTGAGGGGCTCTGGGCTGAGTCCCTGGGGCCCTGGCCGGTTCCAGCCGGCATCCACCCTTCCCCCTGGTCCCGCCGCATGTGTGTGAGCAGCACGGTCCCAGGCGTGCCCTGCAGCTGCCTGCCGCGCCAGGTGCCGCCGGTCGCCAGGCTGCACGAGGTTGCACGTGCTGCTTGCTGCCTCATGCGACGCAGCGCAGCTCACGTGGCCTGAGGAAATGCTCTCCCCTCCTCCTCTGGGCACCTGGCTCCCACCCCGCCTCCGCCCCACCCTTTGGGAGTGCAAACTGCAAAGACTCACCAGTGGGTTCTCCCGGCCTCGGCCTCGGCCTCGGAGGAGCTGCTGGAGGGGGCCTGCTGGGTGGTGGCCTCCTCCGCGCCGGACGCGCTGCTGCTGTCCTCTCCTCCCCTGCTCGGTGGGTCGCCTGATGGGGGCGCTGGCAGGTGTCCACAGGACGTCCGGGCTTGCGGGCTGGCTGGCCCAGGAAGGCGCTCAGCCGGTCATAGTAGGGGCAGGCGCCTGGTCCTGCCCCTGCCCTCGCTGGCCCGGACGCACTCCCAGCCGCAGCTCCTTCACTTTCGAGCGACCTGCTCGGCATTCCGGTGGGGTGTCCCTGTTGTGCCAGGTTGTCGGCCAGCCGTGTGTACAGCTCCACATTGCGGGCGCTTGAGTGCAGGTCGTGGAGACCCTCCTCCTCCTGCCACAAGTCCAGGAGGGTCTCCAGCTCCCTGGGGGTCCAGGATGGGGCCCGGCGCTTATGCGGCCCTGGGGGCCTCCTGTGCTGGGGGTGCAGGGGCTCACCAGCCGGAGCTGCCATGGCGCGGTCCAATGTGTGGCTGGGCAGCACAGCAGCACGTGGCAGAGCTCAGGCTGCAGGGTCTGGCGGTGCTCCTGCCACGTGCGCCCAGCAGCCTCCTACCAGGAAGTCCAGGGCTCTACGGGTCTCGTGGCGACCAAACCGCTTTTTCCGCTTTCTTCTGCTTTTCCGAAAAGCTGTCTACACTGGCCCTTTTCCGGAAAAGCTTTTCCGAAAAAGGACTTTTGCCCGAGCGGAGCGCATAGCTTTTCCGGAAAAGCGCTGATTTCATACAGTAGATCGCCATTGCTTTTCCGAAAAGCAAGCGCCAGTGTAGACAGCTCGCACCTTATTCCGGAAAAGCGGCTGATTTTCCGGAATAAGTGGCCCAGTGTAGACACAGCCAATTGGTGCTGAATGATCCTTTTTGTTAGATAACCTGAAAAATGTCTTGGAAAATACCAATTTTGTTACATGTGATTTTCAAAGCCAGTTATAGTTTCTCCTTCATTTTACACTCATTACTAGAAGAATATATCGCTTATCCCTACATTGGATTTGGTTCTTCAGAGGATCATTCATAAAAGAAATCCAAATTGTAAAGGAATAACTTCAGGGTACCTGTTTTTTTGCATTTTTTTTTCTTTTCAGAAGATTACCTTTGTGAGTCATGAGAAGGATTTTACCAAATGGAAGCACATTGTGAGCATCCCCATTTAAAAAAGACGTACTAGGTTTGTTTTGCCATGTATAATACAGTTCAAAGGGTGTAGGTGTGGGTGTGTGTTTGTGTGTGGTGGAAAATATAAAACATTTATTTAATAGTTGTTAGGGAACAAACAAGCAAGAACAAAGTGAGAGTGGGAAAGATTAAATGCTTTTCAGTGTTAGTGAAAGATAGTCAGTTGTTATCTCCTGGACAGGCCTTTAACTGCCAGGATCACCTCTGGGACTATTTAAAAAAAAAAATTGCATCACATTAGTTATCCTACACTCATTTGGTACAGAAACTGATTTAAATGATGGGCTACAAAACAGAATTAGTATTACTGCAGTTTCACATTTGAGTTCCTTCAGAACTCTTGGTTGGAATTGGATACCATCTGATCCTGGTGATTTATTACTGTATAATTTATCGATTTGCTCCAAAACCTCCTCTAATAACACCTCCAGTCTAGGAGAGTTCCTCAGATTTATCACCTACAAAGAATGGATCGGGTTTGGGAATCTTTCACATCCTCAGCCATCATGAAAACTGATGCAAATAATTAATTTAGTTTCTCTGAAATGACCTTACCATCCTTGAGTGTTCTTTTAGCATCTCAATCATCTAGTGGCCCAACAGATTGTTTAACACGCTTCCTGCTTCTGATATACTTATTTTTTATTACTTTAAATCTTTGGATAGCTGTTCTTCAGGGTTTTTTGGCCTTTCTAATTTTATTTTTATACTTCACTTGCCAGAGTTTATGCTCCTTTCTAATTTCCTCACTGGGTTGTAACTTAGAGTTTTAAACAGTGCTTTTTTGTCTTTGCCTCATTCTATTACTTTGTAGTTTAGCCATGGGGGCACTTTTTTGAGTGAGTCTGTCTGTCTGACTTTTTAAATTTGGGATGTACATTTAAGTTGGTCACTATTATCAAATGGTCCAGCTATATTCACCTCTTGGACCAGATTCTGAAATTTACTTAGTTCTTAGCCAAGAATTGCCTCTTCTCTTGTGGATTCCAGGGCTAGCTGTTCCAAGAAGCAGTCATTTAAGGTGTCAAGAAACTTGACCTCTGCATCCCGTCCTGAGATGACATGTTCCTGGTCAATATGAGGATTACTGAAATCCTGCATTATTACTATGATTTTTTTAATTTGTATAGCCTCTCTACTCTGCCTGAACATTTCACAGTCACTGTCAGTGTCCTGGTCAAGTTTTTGGTAGTATATCACTACTGCTATATTCTTCTTATTAGAGGATGGAATTACTATCTATGGATTATCTATCTACTATCTAAGATTTTTACTTCATTTGATTCCACACTTCCTTTCCACTTCACCACCAGCTTGACCTGTTCCATCCTTCTGATATATTTTTGTATGCTGTATCCCATTGATTATCCTCATTCCATCAGTTTTCTGTGATACCTGTTATATCAGTTATAGTCAAAAGGGTAGATTTGAAGGTGTACAAGATGGCAAACATTGACTAATTTTTTTCTCTGCATAGGCCCCCACCTTGAATTAAATTCTTGCCCTAATGAAGTCAATGAGAGTTTTGTCACTGACCTCAGTAAGGCCAGGATTTCACTCCCAGCGAGGAGGGATCTTGAAAAATCTCTTAATCAAGTCCCTGTCACTTCACCCATACTCCATTCATGGGCTCCAGGTTGGTATAACTTTTACTGGTGCCAAGAATGGGTCCAAGCACAGTTGTCCCATACATAGGATGGACTGGAGCAACTGCCTGGGACCCTGTGCTTTGAGGGCTCTATACCTCAGGGAGACACAGAGTCCAGGGTGGTCTGGGGCATTAGCTGGGGGCCTGGCATCATCATCAGCAAGTGACCTGGCCTTAGCCCACCACACAACCAGTTCTGCTGCACCACCCCATCCCTTCCTCCAAAGCTCCGTCTCTGCTGCTCCTATTTCTGGCTTCCACTCCTCCCCGAATGACATTAGAGCTGGTGCATGGAGCGGAGGGGGGTGGGCTAGGGCTGGGTTGCTGGCTGCTGTGAGTGCCAGGTTCCCTGCTAGCCTCCCAGGCTTTCCTGGATCCTGCCTCTCCTGGAATATTCCTGAATATTGGTGGAGCACAGGAACCAATGGCCCGTATAACTCACCACTTAGTACTGATCTAACTCTACTCCAAAATTAATGGTGAAGTTCCCATTAATTTCAGTGGGATCAGAATTAGGCTCAAACTGGGAACATATCTTGAATCAATAAAATATTACCAGTTGATCAACTAGATCTCTGAACCAACACGAGATGCAAAACTGCTCAATATTCAGATGTTTCCAGTTTAGGCCTAATTCTGATCCCACTGAAATGCACTTTAACATGGTGCCCATGTTGCACCAATGTTTGGGTTTATATTTTCAGACAACAGAGATTTGTTTTCCAAAGCAGCAGATCATCTAGAGTCTCTGATATAAAAAAAGGAATATTAGTTCCTGGATTAAGTATATGGGGCAATCTGTAAATAAAAAGACAATGAATAAGTTAAAACCTATCCCTTTAAGTGCCATGATAATGCAAATACTGTTAGGCGTGGTAGGGAAATGTGTACTTTGATTTAAGCAGACAAGTACCATGAATATTGAAGGATGATCATAGCAGAAACGTTTTATATGGAGGGGGTAGGGCAGAGTAACAAATATTCCTTCTTTTTTATAACAGAGACTTTAGGGCTATGTCTAGATTACATCCCTCTTTCGACAGAGGGATGTAAATTAGGCACTTAGAAATTGCAAATGAAGCCGGGATTTGAATTTCCCATGCTTCATTTGCATAATCACGTTATGGTGCTCTTTCGAAAAAGCACTGTTTCAAAAGTAAAACCACGGTCTAGATGCGGTTCTTTCGAAAAGGGAAGGCTAGATGCCTAGATGATCTGCTGCTTTGGAATACAAATCTCTGTTGTCCTGTTAAAACTGCATATAGTGCTTGTCAGAGTGTTTTAATGTTGAGGACAGACCTGTCTAGGCAACCTGTTCTGTAGTATTTCAAAATCTGTCTCACTATATATCATTATCTTGTTTACTTTTTAATAGTTGTTGTCATCTTTTCCTGTCACTGGTGTTCTCTGGCCTAGAATTCACATAACATTGTGTTTCCTCTCAAAATGTCTTCTCTGCAGATGTTGACCTAATATTGGAAGACTTCACAAGGTATCTGCTATATACATACTTTTCCCTGGAGCAAATCCAACAGTCTTCCAAAATCTCATTAATTTTATTCTGAATCCTCAGCAATAGTTTATCTAAATTTTTCTTCCAACTAATGCTAAAATATAAGAAAACGCTAGGAAAGCAATGGGTCTGTCATTTATGACCTGGAGTTCCATAAGGTGGAATCATGTTACATGTTCAAGTGGCAAGGTCCTCTCTTATTCCCCTGTCTGAGAGTGTATGCACAGTATACCTAATGATTCTGCAATCTTGAATGTATACTGCACATCTCTTATGTGCTCTTTGATAACTGTGCTGTAGATTTTTAAGACCAGAAGGGAACATTAGATAGGTTTGCCAGCTTTGTAAAATTTAAAACTGGACACTCCAGCAGGAGTGCTTCAACATCTCCTGCCTTGCCTCTTCCTCCCTCCCACAAGCCCTGTCCCCTCTTCACTTCTCCACCCATTTTTCACTTCTCTTCTCACTCCCCCGTACCTCTTCCCCCACCCCCAGTTTTGGGAAAGACTCACCTACAGAGCCAGGGCTAGGAGCTGCAGGTGAGTGGCTCTGGGTTAATAGGGACTGTGCAGATGATGATGCAGCACTTCCCTGCCTCCTATGGCCTTAGTAACCAGACTTCTGGTGTCCGATGAGTGATTATAGTAGTTGATAATTCAGCTGAAGACTAGACACCTGGCCATCCTATCATTAGGTCATCTGGTTTGTCCTCCTCTATAACATAGGCCATAGAATTTCACCCAGTTAGCCCTGTATTGATCTCTATTGCTTCCTTGATAAAAGCATATCTTCCAGGAAAATGTCCAGTCTTGATCCAAAGACCTCAAAAATGGAAGTATCCACCACTTTCCTTGGTAGTTTGTGCCAATGATTAATCACCCTTATTGTTAAGCTTTGTTGCCTTTTTACTGAATATGGATGTATACTGACCACAGTCACCTCACAGAAAAGCTACACTTTTTTGGGTGTGTGAAAGTTGTTTCTAACCAATAAGCTTCTTGGAAGGGATATGACACAACTTCACAGCCACTTCTCACATGTAACGTAAAAAGACTGTGAGACTGGTGCTTTACTCTTTTTATCCATTCTCCCAATTCAGTATTGCAGTGTTGCAACAGTAGAAAGAAGGGGAGAGGGGAAGAATTCAAAGCCATTAAATGAATCTGTTCTTCATGATTTGGCATATTGTGGGTAAAATATTGCAACAGAGACTCTTTACAAAGGTTCCGCCATCTCTCTTGTCTGCCAATTTCTAGAAAGTCAGAGTACATTTAAAGCCTCTAATAGGCCCCTGCTGGGTGGAACAGTGTGTGGAAGACTGAATCATAAACAGTGTAAATATGCTTTACAGAATGTTTTCCAGTGTTCCTCATTCCTCCTCAGAAGAATCTGAGTCTAATCTGAGTTTAGGGTCTTCTGTGACAACAGCAGTATTCTATTCCATAGATCTTCTGCCATGATAAGTCTTAGTCACCAGTCACCTCATGACTTTTAATTAGGTTGAAGTTGAATACAGTCCTCCCCCCCCCCCCCGCCCAGCAACTGTTTCCCCCCACCCCGTTGAAAGACTGATGAAAAGAAGCTGAATGCATAACCCTTACTGTTCAGCACTCCTTCCTAACCATATTTTCTCAAGCCCTTTTAATGGCTAATCACCCTTTGAGAAAGTGTGTATTTTACTTATCCCCTCATTGCTTTCTGTCTCAGTGATGTCATCTTGCTTTACCTAAGCTTCCAGCTTTGTTGAATACTATTATTACTATATATATGGTGAAGGCCAGCAGTGCTTGTAATGTTTACTTTGTAATGTCATGAATAAGACTTAATTGTTCATGTGCTTTGAATAGGTTTTCTGAATAGAGGTAATTATTAACCTAACAACTTTAAAAATAGCTGTCTGGAGGCAATGGCAGAAACAACAGCAACAGCAAAAACCGCCACCCCAACAAAACACCAAACAAGAGCTGAAGAACATTTGCTGGTCACGTAGTTTATAATTTATTTACTTTTTTGGGGGTTGGGAGAGGCTACAAAATCACCTATTTGATTGTGCCTGCTGTTCCATCCTTGCCTTTCAATAGGCCTTTTGTCTACATGGCAAATTAAACCAGACTTGTCTGCACACAGGTACACATGCATACAAGGAGAATAAGACCATTGTCAAAAGCACGTGCTAATCTGCATGTAGGGTAAGAATAACACAAGGTACTGGTGGCCCCTACCTTTATTTGTGAAATAATCTCTGTCTCGCTCTCTCTCAAGGAACAAAACAAAAACACCTAAATCAAAAAGCCCCCCCCAACATATAATACCAAATGCAGAGATTATGTTTTGATGGAAATTTGATGGAGGTTGCTGTTGTTGTTGTTTCTGAATAAATATGTATATGAAGAGATGTCCCTTTTTTCATCCGAGTGTAACACCCCAGAGAAATAGTTTTCTCAAGTCCCTTCAGTATTCTGCTTAGCAAGAGCCTACATTTAAAGCAGACCTGCTTTTCCAGTAATCACTGCTAAAGCTAAAGCTTATTATGTCCATAAATTGAGGCGATTTCAGAAATGTTTTAGGTAAACTCTCAATGATTTATACATAGGGAATTCTTTTTCTTCAGGACACTTTCCCTCCTATACCTCAAGATATTTTCTGAGGTAACTTCCATTAGCACAGAAGAGTTTCTGAACAAATGGCTATTGCGGCTAGCAGGAGAATAAAGTGTGTGTACTTGTGTGTGAAGGCGGGGGTGGGGGAAGGAGATGGCATAATTATCTGGGAGAGTTTCAAAGCTCCCTATGATAGGTTTTAAGTGGATCAGGTTCATTGGGCATAGGTATAAGAGGATGCAAGAGTCTTTAAGTTAGATTAGTTGCCATTTTTGAAGGCTGAAAATCTTTTGAATTAAACAATTAAAATTAAAAAAACATGCAAAGAGGCAATGTTCCATTAAGCTTGCATAATTGCACATGCTGTGCATTTCATATATCTGACTCAGCAGTGGTTGCCAGTATAGACATGGCAAGAGTCTTAAGACTTAGAAGAGCTGTATGCTAGTCTCTTTGTAGCATTGGTCAAGTTGTTCACTTGTAAATCCAGGGAGTGGAGCTGAGAATAAAGAGGGTCTCTTGGACACAGGAACATGTTTTTTGGTGCTTATTGAGAATGCTCCTGTACAGATTGAATTGATTGGATTTTTGTTGTTGAAGGTTAGGATGGTTTTGTTTGGGAGGTATTGTGTGGGAGAGGGGTAATTGTAGCAGTAGTTTTGCTCGCTTTTCAAACAAAAATTGTGAAGTGTATAATCCTCAGTGCTAACATCAAAACTTCACAATCATGGACTCACAGCCCAGTCCTGCTCTTAATTATATGAAGATATGTGTTCATATTCTACATTATTATCTGTCGTTCTTGAGTCAAAGTGAGAAGAATGCTGACCCTTTTGTTAACTGGAGAATTTGGCTGAGTTGTTAAGGTTTTGCATTGTTTTTCTTTCAGCTCTTTATATTCAGGTGTTTTACCACAACATGCTTTCACTATGATGTAATTATTAAGTTTAGAATTGCCTCACTGCCAGACAACATTGATTGAATTACCTTTATCAAAATACATCAAACAATGCATGTTTGGCAGACAAAACATGACGTGCAATCATTTTGTCCCCAACAAAGTGCACTTCTGACTTAAGATATTTTTTCCTCTTCACTCTGTTTTCATGGTTGAAACAGACTTTACTCTCTTGTCAAGCCCAGGGTGTGTGTGTGAAGGGTGTGAAAGCATCACCCCATGGTCTCCCAAGTAAGCATGGCCCGGCTGGCCAGGGGAAGGCAGGAGTAGTGTGCTGCCTGCGCCTCCTTCCCCCATGCTCTGGCCGGCTGGGAGAAGGCTGGGGCTGATTTCCCTGCTTACTTGGGGTACCATAGGGGATGCATTCACACCCTTGTGGTCCACATTTACAAAAACAGCACCCCCCACAGAAATTCCTGCATACGGGCCTGGTCTTATACCACCAGAGTCCAATTTCTGTCTGACCCAGATGACAGTACCACAGATCTGCATTGCTTTGTCACCACAAACTCAGTTTGAAGCCACACTAACCTGTCACCACCTTATGTGTTTTATTTCCAAGATAATTCCAACTAGAAGTGCTGCTGCTTTCAATAGTCCCTGAACATTGGCTTACCTATCGGATCCCATGATTTCAGACAGTGATGATACTTATTTGGATTAAAAGAATGAATAAAGGCCCCAGTCTGGGCTCCAGTGCTAAGCACTGTACAGACAGTTAAGCAAAAGGCACAACCCCTCCTCCTTGGAGTTTACAATTGGGTGCAGTGTGTTATTTGGTACATCCTCCAGTCAAATAGGCCAAGAACACAATTTGGTTAGTGAATAGCAAGGAATAGATTTGTCTCTTGTTCTTGTAATTGACTCCACCAGTGCTATTAATTGCTTGCATTGATAAGTATTAAGTTCACTCACAGAATTTAAAATGTCAGAGGGAGGTTAAAATGACTGGTTAACTTAAAATGTCTTTAAAAGGCATGCAATGGAACCGATATTTGCACAGCAAAAATCCTCTGGCTATAGAATTTCTGTGTCATAGGTGATCTGAATAGATAGCTATGAACTTGAATTAAATGTTTTTAAAGATCTATTTTAACATCGCAGCCCACCTACTTTGTTAAAAAACAAACAAACAAACAAACAAACAAAAAACCCCAAAGACTTACAAGCCTTTAAAACTACTCAACCTGAGATGCATAAAACAAAATATGTTAAATGAGGTACAAACCAAAGGTAGTCAGGGAAAAGGTTTTCCTGAACTATGATGTCAAAAATCTTTCTTTTATGGGGCAACTGGTATTGGCCACTGTTGGCAGACAGTTTACCGGGCTGGATGGACCCTTGGTCTGACCCAGTATGGCCGTTCTTATGTTCTTGAAATAGTACTGAGATCTTTCAAATTGTGTGTACATGGTATGGTTTTGTGAGGCAGAAACTAGAAAGAGAGAGAAGATTAGCCTGTAACCCAGTTATTGTCTGAGATGTAGGAGACTAATTCAGAGCAGGGGCTAGAATCTGGGTTTCCAACATGACAGAGAAGTGGCCTAACCACCAAATTATTGCCCATTCTCAGGTTTTTGTCTGCTTGTCCCGTTCTCTGGTTTTGATCAAAAATTCCATCCTGGACCTGAGAAACCTTTCTCTGCACAAGTTTAGTCAAAACCAATATGTTCCTTTAAAAGATTTGGTTTCAACAAATCAACTTTTTCCACTGAAAAATAAAACATGTTGTCAGAAAATTCCCAACCAGCTCGCATTACATGTTTACTGACAGCTGAAAATAAGTGGTTGCCTCACAGCTTCCATTTGCCAGTAATCACGGGACAAATCAAAGTAATATTTCCTTCCCAGGAACCGTATCTTTTTCCTTTCAATTTTTTTTTCTCCTGGGAAACGCAAATAAATTACTGTAACTCTACTATAGCACTATTGATGAAATACATTTGGTGCATTAATATTAAGCCACATGCGACTATCTAGTATGCATCAAGCAAAACCTCCCAGAGAGCTTTTATTTAAAAAAAAATATATTCAAAATCATATGCCTTATCATAAAAGAGGTGGTCCATAATTCTGGAGTTTAAGGCTGATTAGTTTAGGGGTGCTTTTCAGTGTTATCATAGGCCATGTCTACACTATGAGATAAGGCTGAATCTATTATGGTCGATGTCTGGTCACCTGATTTTGCAAAGTCAAAGGTCCATTCCCTCACTTTGGAAAATAATTCAATGTACTCTGAAGTCACTCTGAAGTAGCGTGACTCCATTAGGGATCCTGCCGTCAACTATGAGAGCGATGCACTGTGGGCAGCTATTCCAGAGTGCCTGCCCTGCTTTGCATTTTGAGTTATGTTTTTGGGACCAAAAATGAGCAGCAGGTGGTTATAGGTTCATTTCATCAGCATCCCATAATGCACTCGTCTTGCTCCTCCCCCCTTGCTTGAGAGCAATGGGAAACAATCTTTTCATGCCTTTTCTGTCCCTGGTTGCCCACACAGATGGGATAGCAACTTGAACATGCATCCTGTTTTGCATCAAACCATTGTGATGTTGATATCTGCCTTGGTGCACCATTTGGCATAGTATTTTGAGAGCTTATGCGTGTCACTCTGCCAGGAAGAGGACAAGGATGAATTTCAGGATCCCATGGATTCACTGATCATGCAAGCCCTTGTGCTGATGCAAACACAGCAACCAGTCAATCCTGTGGACACAGTGGAATGCCAGTTCTGGTGCCATGAGACAAACACAGACTGGTGGGACCGCACTGCGATGCAGTTATGGGACGATCAGCAGTGGCTGCAAAACTTCTGAATGCACAAGGCCACTTTCTTGGAACTTTGCAAATGGCTTTCCCCTGCCCTGAAGTGCAAGAATATCAGAATAAGACCTGTTCTGAGTGTGGAGAAGCGTGTGGCAATAGCCCCGTTGAAACTTGCAATACCAGACAGCAGCTGGTCAGTTTGGAATCAGTTTGGAGCAGGGAAATCTACAGTGGGAGCTGTCTTTATACAAGTAGCCAAGGCAGTGAATACCATTCTGCTATGGAGGGTTGTGACTTTGAGAAACATGGATACCATAATGGAGGGCTTTGCTGTGATGGGTTTCCTTAACTGTGGTGGAGCGATAGACAGAACACACATCCCCATCTTGGCCTCCGAACACCTTGCCAAGGAGTACATAAACTGTAAGGGGTACTTCTCCATGGTGCTGCAGGTGCTGGTGGATCACAAGAGCCATTTCACCAACATCAATGTGGGATGTTTGGTAAAAGCTCATGATGCACACATCTTTAAGAACTCCTGCCTCTTCAGAAAGATGCATACTGGAACTTTTTTCCCAGATCAGAAAATCAGAATTGGAGAGGTGGAAATGCCAATGGTGATCTTTAGCAACCCAGTCTACCCCTTGCTCCCATGGCTCATGAAGCTGTACATGGGCATCCTGGACCCCAGTAAGGAGTGGTTCAACTACAGGCTGAGCAAATGTAACATGGTGGTTGAATGTGCTTTTGGACAGTTAAAGGGAAGGTTTAGGAGTCTCCTGACTAGGTTGGACCTCAACGAATGCAACATTCCCTTTGTGGTGTCAGCCTATTGTATGCTTCTGTAGCCCAGTGGGGAGCACCCCGGGGAATAAGGGGTGTCCCCCTCGGGGTCAGTGGGTGGCTACTCCAACCCACTACTCTTTGTCCCAGGTTAGTTCAACAGGGAAGCTATTTCCCTAGCAGTCTAGAACCCCCAGCCCTTGTGCAGGGCAAAGGCTGCAGCAGGCCACCAGGTAATAAGCCAGCCCAGACGCAAGGCAGGCTGCTTCACTTAAACAGTCAATAGTTCAGCCCTAACGCAGGGCAAGGACTGCAATCAATAAACAATTAGGTAGCCAGCCCAAACGCAGGGGAGGCTGCCACAGTTAAACAGTCAGGAATTAAACAGCTGGAGGGCAGGGCAAGGGCTTCACACAGCAAGCCAACCAGTTCACAACCAGTAAGCACAGGTAAGTAGTCTGTCTCCTTGTTCAGGAGGAGTTCAGGCACCTTGCCTGTGGCTGCCAACCGCAGGAGGGGAGACTGCCACCCAATCAAGGGGTAGCAGGGCGGATGTGGGACCTCCGTACACCACTACGCCCCAGCACAGGGCCCTAATAGCAGCTGGTAGTCAGCTGCTAGGTCAGCAGGGATCCAGTTCCAAAACTCACTGACCTGTTATGTCGGGTCAGCGGGGGTCCACACCACATCCCGCTGACCCTCAGCCAGACCAAGGTCGGCTATCCCTGGGCTGGCTCCAATTCTCCCCGCCGCACCCTGTACCTGGTGCTGTGGCAGGTCCTCCAGGCCGCACGGGTTGGGATCCTCCGGTCACATAAGCAGTCCCACTTGGTAGTCCTCCAGCAGAGGGCCCGGTGGCCCTGGCCAGATGTCCACTTCCTCCGGCTCCGGTTCCAGCTTCAGCTCTGGCTCCTCAGTGGGTGGGGCTGGGGAGGCTTCTGGCTCCCTGGCTTCCTTGGGCCTCACTGGTCCTTCAGGCAACCCTTTTATATCCCTGGGCCCACCCCCTGTCTCCTTCCCAGGTGCCATTTATGTTAGGTGCTGCCCACCATGGCTCAGGGAGGGCCGTTTCCCCCTCAGGGTCAGTGGGTGGCCACTTCAACCCACTACAGCTCCATAATCTTTGCTAGAGCAAGGGGAAAAGTTATCTGGCGGGGGGGGGGGGGCAGAGCCAGAGTGCCTAGCCAGAGATTTTGAGCTGCCAGACACCAGGGCAATAAGGAGAGCATAGTGTGGGGTAGTGCAAATCAGAAAGGCTTTCAAAGAAAAATGTATGAATGGCCAGTTTTGAGACTCATGCACATTTCTCTCCACAAGGTGCCTCTGCATTCACTGTGTTTGCTTGTAATCCCCCACTCAACCCCTGCAGTAGAAGCAATAAAGAGACTGTTGTTCAGAGATCATGCTTTTTTATTTAGGGATCATGCATTTTTATTTAGAAAAGACAGCAGGGAAATAAAAGAAGTCCCTAGTGGGAACCTGAAGGAGGCAGGGGGGCTCAGAAATGTGAGAAGGGCCTCCCAAGGTCCTGGAGATTAAGGCTGTCCTTGAGTTCCTCCCTTCCCCATTTCCTGGGACTCCTGGAGGTGGAGGCTATGGAACTGGGGAAGGAGGGAAAGTTATTTTGCATAGAGTGAATGGGATTCTGGAGAATGTGTATTTTTCTCCAGGCACGCAACCAGGTACTCCATTGCTGTCATCAGGAAGGCAAATATACTGTCCTGTTGCCTTGCCTGCCCCTCCCTGCACACTCTCCTCTTCTGCCTTTCCCCAACCCTCTCCTGGCATTCAGCCCATATCTCCTCCAGGAGCATATTCATCCAGTCCATTGTTCTGTGAACATATCTTCCCTTGACCATTTTCATCTGTGGATCTATGCCAGGCAGACAGCTGGTGGGTCCAGGGGAGTACACAAGGAAAGTTTTTATTTAAAGCCACCACTGTTCAGCAGGTACACAGCAGAGTTCTCAAGGGAACCTCTGGACTCATGAAAAGGCAGCCATGGTACGGAGCCTGCAGGCGAGGAGAGGGGAATGGGGTCTGGTCATGCTGGCGGGGCAGGGTGGTGTCCAGCACACACAGCTTCCTGTTAGAATGCTACTTTTCCAGCCCACAGGAGCCTGCAGGTGGGACAAGGGAGGATGGGGTCCAGTGAGTCAGGACAGTGTCCACCATATGCGGCTTCCCAGGGGAAGTGCTGCTTTTCTGGAGGCTGAAGCCATGAGGCATCAGCTAATAGTTTCCCCGCCTCTTTCATCCAGGTTGCCATGTGGGATATCAGTTTCTCTGAATCACACACAGAACAGGGAGTAGATGCTGACTGAATGTGGCCAGAAACCTGGGCCTATGTTGCAATGCTTTGTGGATCAATGATGCCAGACCACTTACTAGTGGCTTGGCATGGGAAGGTGTCCTACCACGGAGAGCGGAATGAAGCAGGCCTCCCCAGAAATCTTGTGAGAAGGATCAAAGACTTCCTGAGAGCTTCATGGAGATATGCAGGGAGGGTTTCTGCTCCATCTCCAGACACGTTAACAAGCTGTTTCGGGGTCTTCCCCCCCCGCACTGCGTAGGCACAGAGCATGCCACACATCACAGCCCATTGCCTTAACCCACTTGTAGTAAGAAAAAAATTGTGAACTCACCAGAAGTGCCCTTCCCTGGATCAGTGCTCATCTGGGAGACATCCTGGGAGGAGGGGACTGGCTCCAACGTGATAAAAAGTT
This sequence comes from Rafetus swinhoei, assembly GCA_019425775.1. Lineage (NCBI taxonomy): Eukaryota > Metazoa > Chordata > Testudines > Trionychidae > Rafetus > Rafetus swinhoei. Next base: position 160,036,800 of record CM033424.1, read on the forward strand.
CTTGGCTCTAGCCGATTGGCGGTAAGCCATTCTCCTTCTCCTCCCCCTCTGCCCGCTGTCCTCCATGCTGATGCCAGGAGTGTTTTGGATGGACTCCACAGTCAGGCTTGGGAAGCTGGTTGGGTCCCCCCAGCACTAAAATAGCATGCAGCTGATTGTAGAACCAGCGTGTTTGCAGTGATGCAACGGACCATCTGTTTGCCTCCTTTGTCTTGTGCAAGAGTGGAATTTCCGGGGCGGGGAAGGGCGGAGGCAGCAGCCATGTGCTCCGGGACATGACTAGCTTTTCATCCCATTCCCTGGTTGCTAAGGGAGTGAGGGGAAAGTACTTGCTTTCCTTGCATGCCTCTCACACTTGGTTAGTCAGCTCCCTTCGCCACTCCCTTAGTGTCCGGGGAATGGGACGAAAAGCAAGCCATGGCCCGGGGTGGACGGCTGCTGCCTCCCCCCCACCCTTCCAAATTTTCACCCTTGGTCTAATGCTACGACTGCCTGAGCTCTTTATTCTGACTCTGGACAGCTGGGCTTCCCTGGAGTTAAGCCCTGGCCACCAGGCAGTTTGTGATCTTTGTGTAAGTGTCTGTGTTTCATTTGCTGGTTCGGAGTTCAGAAAGAATGGATTCCTCCCCCCATGCCTCGATGAGGTCCAAGATCTCCCAGACGCTTCATGCTGGTGGTCTTCTGTGTTGGGAACTAGAACTCATGGGACTTAAAGCATTGGAAGTCATGGCCATATGTGCTGCCCAGGTGTGTTGCCCACTCTGAGATGTGCTTGCAATACTGACCACACAGGAAATGAAATTCAAACTTTCCCAGGGCTTTTCCTGTTCACCTGGAGAGCAGTAAAGGTACAAGTTCTGGCCAGAGCAGTCAGAGTGGGGCACTGTAGGATGCTTCCCAGAGTCCAAGAGCATCAACTTTTGCCAGTGCTGTGTCTATACTACCATAAACTCGACCAGACAAGGTTGGAAATTATGTTGTTCCCTGTGAAATCAGGAGTACCAACGTCAACATCAGCAGCTCTTAAGGTCAACGAGATAGGCTTGGTAGTGTGGACATGTTTAGAAAATTGTCCTTATGTGGCTAAATTCAGTGTAAACACCTAGACTACATCTAGACTGCAAGCCTCTTTCGAAAAAGCCTCTTTCAAAAAAGAGTGTCTAGACTACAACCAGTACTTTCGAAAAAGCAAGCAGCTTTTTCGAAAGAGAGCACCCAGGTAGTCTGGATGCTCTCTTTCGAAAAAAGCACCGTTTGCAATACATAGCACCTTTTTCTAAAGAGCACTTTCGAAAAAAGGCATTCTTCCTTGTAAAACGAGGTTTTCTGTGGTCGAAAAAACTGCCATATTCTTTCGATTTACTTTCTAAAGATACAGGTAAAGTTTTTTCAAAAAAAGGCCACTTTTTTGTGAAAAAAGCCTGCAGTCTAGACACACCCCTAGTGTAGACCCGGTCATAGAAACATATACTTAGTGATAACAGAAGAGTGAGTCTAGCCGTGATTACGTAGCTTTATTGAGCTCACATTGCTCTACTCCCAGCAATACAGTGGATCGTGTTCAGGATTACTTTAATTTCAGTCATTACAAAATGATAATATTTGCAATATTAGCAGCATTGTAGTATTTATATTTTATTAAGTCATTGCTAAATTTTAAAAAAATGTTTACAAATAATAAAAACTTCCTGGCAATTAAGATATTCTTCCTTTGTCAGGTGTCCAAATGCTGATATGCATTTTGTTTGTTTTAGAATGAAATTTGTGCATAACTTAAGAGTTTGCCTTAGGACAACATAGAGCCTGCCACTGGGCCCCAGTTTCAGATGTGCATTAAGGCAAAAGTTATGGTGGCAGAAAGTGGCTGTGACTGTTTCCAGGTGTTGTTCTAGAGAATTAGGGTACCAAAGCTGCCCCCAAAGTGGCACATGCTGATTGTGATCTTTGTGGGGGTGCTCGTTAAACATTGATCTGTACCCCCAAAATGTAGTCGCGGCATAGGATTTCTGTGAAGGATTTCTGAGGTGATGTGTTGGAACCTCAGAGGGAGCGATTTCAGCACACTTCCCAGAAGTCACAAGGGTGTGATTGTAAGCTATTAAGACTGAATGCATCTAATTGCCAAACAATGCAGCAAACATCATTGCTTTGAATCACTGTTGCTGTGCATATTTTCCTCCATGCTGAGGTAAGGGGCAATATGTGGAGATAGTTCAGGCTAGATAGTGCAGTCTCTAACCAGGTGAATTTCCCATGGGTTGCAGCAAGAGATTTGCCTTAATAAAAGTTAGGGATCTAATTATTAAAATGGTGGCAATTTTCTATATTTGGTACAGAAACAAATTAACTGAAGAAGACTTCAGAAAATGTTCTGGACATGCAATATGACAATTTATAGAAGTCTAATCCAGCAGCCTTTATTCACGTTGGTAGTTGAAGAAAACACAAATGATTCATATGAGTAAAATCCACTGTACTAAGCCTATATACTGAAATTATCTCTCTCCCAGTAACTTCCAGGATATGAACCACTGAAAATAAGATGTTGCTTACAAGTATTAAAGATCTATGATTTTATAAATGTGAGATTACAATGGTTGAATTCAGATCTTTCCAGGAATGCTTGGATTTTACTTTATTTTGAGACTGTTTGTTTGACATACAAAAAAAAAAAAAAAAAAAAAAAGATAGAAGATACCTAAGAAATTAGAAGAATTTGAAATAGAGGAATTGAAACATCTAAACTTATGTTCTGCACCCACCTAGTTAGTATGAGTTGCTTTAGTGAAATATGCAAAATCCTCTAATAATGCATCGGCTCAATTGTATACTGCTATGCATGGAGAGGGAAATTTCCTTCCTTACTCCTGGAGATGTCATGTTTAACCCCTGAAGCATGATGTTAAATCACTGAATGTTAACTTGCATAATTAGAAATGTTATCCCAGGTCATGTAATTATATCGTTCTTTTAAAAATTAAGCTACACTCCTGCAGTAGAGAATTCCACAGAGTAACTATATTAAGAATTAAAAAGAAAGTATATATTTTTGGTTATTATACAGTCTCTGCCACTTAATTTTATTAAAGGGTCCCCTTATTTTTGCATTGTAAGGTGAGCCTGGGCTGCAAACCAGGGGCATAGCTATGGGTGGGTCTGACTGGGCCGTGGCCCACCCACTTAGTATCAAGGCACACCCAAATCAGGGCTAGAATCCACAGGCTGGGACTCCTGACCCTGACTGGGTGTCCATCAGCCTGGCTGCATCACTCTTCTGCAAGTGCCATGTGCTGCTGCCCCAGTCTCTCTGGCCCAAGCACTAGCCCCACAGAGAGAGTAGGTCTGGGCAGGGTGGAGCCTGCCAAAAGCTATTGCCTGGCAAGAGCTACTCCCCAGAGCTGCCATGTATGAGAGTGAACTCTGTGACACAGGCATGCTGCTACTTGTGTGGATGTAAACCTTCAAACACTAGACAATGGAAGCCGTTGCATAGAAAAGTATGCCTAGAGGTAATTATTTGCTTAGGTTGCTCACTCAGGTATTTTTCAAATCAAAAGTTCTGCAGACTGGAGGAGAGTTAAAGATGATGTGACTGATTGATTGATTGATTCAAAATTATATTATAAAAGTTCAGTGAATTTACACCCACACAAGTAGCAGCACTTTTAACCCCTCAAAGGCTTTCAGTGGGGGAAGGGGAGCACCCCATCACAGACTTATGTGTTTGTTTAAGGTTGTTATGTAGCAATTAACACTTTGCATTTCTACAGCCAATTCAGTAAATTGCTGTCAGGAAGGGAAGCCAGTGGTCTTTGACGAGACTACAGCTGAGAACTTCAGAATGTGTAAAGCTTGTATGTTATATGGCTCTTGGGAAGCTAGTATCCCTTTATTTTTCCTCATCACCTAGGATCTCTAGCTGGTCTCTGTGATAAGAAAGGATGATATATCACACACTTTATCCTGTCTCCTCCTCCTCTTCTACCTTATTTAGATCCATCTATACGGGGTCAGCTCTTCAAGTCCTTCTCCATTTGAATCTCTCTTGAAGCAGTTCCTCATAAATTCTGCAGCCAGTCAAATCCTTTAGCATATCCGTCCATCTAGTTTTGGGTCTTCCAACCTTTCTCTTACCTTCCACTTCTAAGCTTGAGATCCTGTTTCCCATATATTCTTTCAGAGTCTTCTTTTCATTTGATCAAATCACCTAAGCCTGGTTTCTGTCAGCTTTTCCCGTGATTGGTACTGACTTGACACATCCCTTAATTTGTTGATTTGAACATGGGTCCTCACTGTAATGTCAAACATGCATCTTAACATTTTCATATATATTGTATTCAAGATACACTTTTGTCTCTTCCTTAGTCCCCAGCATTTGGAGTCATACAAAAGTGGAGGTCTAATTACTATCTTATAGATCTTACTTTTCAATTGGTAGGAATGCTCCGATAGTAGATAACACTACGTACTTCTGTCCATTAAGTCCACACCTTCCTGTTCTGCTTTTTGTGGAATTCTCCTTTGTCCTATTCTGTCAAACCTAGGTTTTTGACATTTGGTACTTTTGATAGTGGCTGGCCTCCCAGATGTATGGTCTCATTGTCTTCCTGCAAGGTATCATCCAATCGATAAGACAATGTGCTCTGTTTTATTTCTGCTGATTTGCATGCTGTTTCTTTCAATTACAAATCTTCATCTCTCTCACAATCTTCTTCTACTTCCTCTTTACATGCCCCCATGAGCACTGCTTTATCTATGTTACTAGCATGCACCAGGACATTTTTTAGTGTATTGGGCACAACATGAACAAAAAGGGGCTTAGTGCTGAGCCTTGATGTATCCTAACTCTTGCTTGAAACTGTTTGGTTTCTTCATATGGTCTTCTGACTGTGATGATACCATCCCCATATGTCTCCTGGATGGGTCTGATGCAATCTTCAGGTATCTGTCTCATTCTCATATGGCATCAGATGACTTCTCTTGGAACAAGGTCCTAAGTATTCTCAGGATCAATGAATACTATGTGTACGGTTCTCTGCTTTTGGAAAATATATAGCAAAGATAGCTCCCATTGATGACTTGCTTGACATAAACCCAAACTAATTGTCACTGACCTTTCTTCTCTTTGTGATGGTTCCCTCCCCCCATTCTTTATGAAATTGATGTATGGATACAAATATGCATAACTTGAAGATGTATTGGACAAAATACCTCATGTAACCTGTCAGTTTTAATGTCTCAGTCTGCTGGATTTGTATATTTTATTTTTGTGTATATGTTACTCTTGTATGTAAAGTTAGAAATAGGGATTATGGAATGGTTTAAAATGTGCAAATGAAAGCCATGAAGGGTGTTTCCAATGCTGGGACACCTTAATGACTGAGGCTATGTCTACACTGCAGGCTTCTTGCGCAAGAAGCTTTTTGCGGAAGAGATCTTCCACAAAAACTTCTTGTGCAAGAGTGTGTCCACACTGCAAAAACACATCAGAAAAGCGATGCACTTTTGCGCAAGAGAGCACCCAGACTGCATGGACGCTCTCTCACAAGAAAGCTCTAATTGCCTTTAACAGAATGGCCACCAGGGCACCTGTGCTTTTTTTGATAGGCTGTTTTTGCGCAAAAAACCCGTTTCCCATCCACACATACCTTTTTGCGCAAGAGCTCTTGCACAAAAAGGAGTTATTCCTCGTAGAAAGAGGAATACCTATACCACAAAAACCCCTCTGTTCTGTCAATTCACTGTAAATTTTCTTGCGCAAAAACATGCTTGAGGTGTGGACGCCCTGCAAGTTTTTGTGCAAAAACTCTGCAGTGTAGCCTGAGTGATCGACTTAGCGACTTGAGAATAGCCTTCTTTGTCCTTCAAGTCTAAACAGTGGTTGGTCTTAGGAAGACACGTGACCACCTCAACTGGTAGGGGGTGACCAGGTAATTTTACATGGAAGGTGGGAATGAGAACAAAAGCAGAAAGCAGAATCTGTAAAACAAGGAGAAGCTATCTGTCCCTTTGTCTGGAGCTGGGATGACACACCGAGGAAAATAGCCGGAGACCCCAAGAAGGAAAAAAAAAAAAAGATTTTCCCTGGCTTGAAAGTTTGCCTTAAATAAGAACAATTTTAGGGTAAGTTTACAATAAGCTTTGGTGTGTTAGAACTAGCTATGTGTTTTATTTTTAAATTTGTAATTTACTTTGCAAATTACTTGTATTTACTATCAAGCCCAGTGTAAATAATTATCATCTGGGGGAGCAAACAGTGCACACATCTTCATTTCATTGTTAAGGGGGGCTTACCTGAATGTGCTTTCAAAGTGTGTAACTCTCACAGAGTGTGTAACTCTGATTCTGGGTTCTGTGCTGCGCTGCCCCTTTGAAAGACTGCCGTTGTGTTTCAAAGCGGCAGTGCAATACAGAGCCCATACCCCAGGCACCGTGCGGTGCTGCCACTTTGAAGTACCCTCTCTTTCTCCCCCTTTGCTTCCTCTATCTGATAGAGGCAGCAAGGGGGGGAGGGGTAGGGAGAAAAGCAACCAGCTGACTCAGCTATCCAATAAGCATTTGCTTATTGGATAGTCAACTAGTCCTTAACATCCTTAGTTCTGACCCCATTTGGGTGTTGGTTTCCTGGATGCTATTTCTGCATTCTCCCAGAGCTGGTGTGATTGCTCTTTGGGTGGGAGGAGCGGTGTGATCTCAGCTCTTTGCCTTCGGTGGAGGCAACCAGGAGATTGGCCCAGTAGGGTAGGGTGATGAGAAGCCCCAGAAAGCAAGAAGGTGAGTGTTAGTGACTTTATCAGCACACTGAGAAGCAGCCCCAAGCAGTCTTCTGTAACACACCCTGTCACACTCTTTACTGTTGTTTCAATAACTTTCTCCAAGATCTACATCACGTGGCTCTTGAGTTTAGTGCCACAAAAGTTACCATTGTCTTGTGTGTCTCCCTCTTAATGCATTCTCTTTCCAGGCATCAGGCATTTTCTCAGTCCACCTGAAACAGTTAAATAGTTAAAACTCCTGTTTGCCATAGGCACTTCCATACTTCTGCTAGAATGCTGTCAAGGCCAAGAGCTGTCATATTTTTCATGTTGTTCAGTGCTTTTGCGGTTACTTTTTCTAGGAGTGGTGACACCAGATTGTGGTTTGGTGTGATTCTCTTGGGTTATCTTCTGTCATAAACCATTCAAAGTAATTTCTTTGCTGTTTCTTAACCTGGCTCTCATTGATTAACATATTTCCACATTCATCTGTAAAGACTTTGATCTCCCTTTAGTTTTCTAATTACACCGGTTTTTTTCGGTCTTTATATTTTTTCTCCCTCCTTTGTTTCAAGACAGATATATAAGCCCTCCACTGGCTTAACCTTAGTTGTTGCCACCTCTTTGCTATCATTTTTTATGCTCCAGAAACATTAGTTGCGAAAGCTTAAAACATGGGGGTTTTTTTCCTTTTCCTTCACCACTTCTCAAACATTCTCACTGGGACTTTTGTTTCACCAAGCAGGCTCTTTGCATTCCTTAATTTGACTTGTAGTGCATTCACATTTTCTATTAATCTCTTCTGAAGAGGTCTTCTTCAACACACCTTCTTTCTAGCTCTTGCCACTTGGTTTTGTGTACTGTCTTGGTGCATTTGCTGTTTATTTTAGCTTAGTAACTTACTTTGATCTGTCTGTTTTCACTTGCAATCACTTACATCCTGCTTTTTATACTTTTGTTTATTATCAAGCCCAGTGTAAATAATCATTACCTGGAGTAGGAGCAGCCACTGTGCACATATCTTTCATTGATCAAGAAGGAGAACTTATAAGCTTTCTCTATTTAAAATTTTAATACAGAGTAAGATGGATTTATTTGGGGTTGGTTTCCTGGTTGCTACCAACAGCCTTATAGCTGAGCTCTCCCAGAACTGAGCTGATTAAGTGTCTGTGTTGCTCTGCTCAGGGGATGGTTACCCCAACTCTGTGCCTTGGCTGGGGGAGACCAGAGCTTCTTACGCAGCAGGACGGGGGGGGGGGGGGAAGGGAGGGGAGAGGAGACCCAGAGGGCTGGAAGATGGGTTTAGTGGCTTGGTCAGCACACCACATCCATAATAGTATGTATGTTATAATCATTAAACTGTCTCTCTCTTTTGCAAAAATGACTACATAAAAATGTCTTCTGAGATAGGAAACCAGCTTCTTGAATGTATGCAACTCTTGTTGCTTATTTTAGTGGCAAAAATACACTTTTTGCACCTATTAGCTATACTGAGCTAATGAAGAGAAAAGTGAGTGAGTTCATTCCTTTTCTTCTCACATGTCAGTAATATAATTATTAACAAAGTTCCCATTGTAGGACCAAATTTTGCCATCAGGTAAATCAGAGGAAAACATAGCTTCCAATATCCATGTTACTAGATGTGATGTGTGAAAAGGAGGGAACCCAGTGTGACTTTCAGATCTCAAAGTGGACTTGGCAGAAAGGACATTGTCTTTCTTTAAAATAGAGCATTGAATCTAGTGTTATTGTGATGTAATAAACTTGTGTCATCACTGTGACAGGTTCTGCCATCTCAGGGTGCCACTTGGGACTGGGGTTGCTCATCTGATCCAGAGAACCACGAATGATGGTCCCTATGCACTGCACTATGGCAGCAGATCCTCAAGCCCCCTTTCAGCACACACACAGGCTAAGACACACCCATCTGCAATTTCCTAGAGATGCTAAGATCACTAAAAAATTGCCAGGCACTTTAGTGTAACCCTGTCTGGAGTGTAAATCCAGAACTACATAGTCTTGCATTGCACAGAGAACTATACTGTGTTAGCTCATTGAAAGATGCCCCTCCCTCAGTGTGGAAGAAGATACGCACAGCTTTTTGCCCCCCATCCCATTATGATTTTAGAAAAAACAAAAACAAGTTTATTAACTCCAAAAAATAGATAAGAGATTAGAAGGGATAGCAAACAGATCAAAGCAGATTGCTGAGTAAATTAAACACATAAACTAAGCTCAAGGCACTAAAGCCACTGTTACAACTATCAAATTATCATCCTAAATGTTGTCTAAGGCAGTTTGCAGAGATTCTAAAAAGCCAACTGTACTGACCTGCAGCTTAAAAGTTCAGATATTTCCCAAGGCTAGACACCCTTTTAACCTGGGCTCAGCTATTATTCCCCACCCTCAGCTCAGCTGTTTCAAAGTGTCTCATTTGGCAAGGAGGCAGAGGAGAACCATGATGATTTCACTCCAGCCAGTGGAAAAGTACTTACTTTATTTTATCATATGACTTGATCACATGACCCTGCAGCCATAACTCAAAGTCTATTTGTAATGTCCCCAAGAAGACTTCTTTGTGAGTGACAAACTTCTTCTGAGACCGATTGTTTTCTCTGCTGGCTTTTCTTCACAGTGAGCCATCCGAATTGATTTCATTCTATCTGTTGGGTATTCCTCAGGTACAAACACATTTATAATTGATACATAATCAATATATTAACTTCAGACACAGAAATGATACATGCATACAACTGGGAAAATAATTTTCAGCAAATCATAACCTTTCCAATGATATGCCACATGACCCATCTCACATAAAATAAATCTTAGTTATGCCATAATCATATTATAAGTAAATCTCTATGGAAAATATTGGGCATATTACAATTTCAGAGTGATATCTTAAGACACGCCTGTAGCTAACAGAAGGGGTATCCACATATGTGTCTACTTTACAAAGTAATAATTTGTAAGGCTACTATTTGGTTGCCATTGTCCTTCCCTTATATATCAACTTTTTTTACCATGACATCTTTATTTTACCAGAAATGATGTGGCCCTATGTTCTTTTAGATAATTTGACTTATTCTCAGTTAACCGCCATCCCCCTCAAAAGACCCCCCAAACCCCTCCAGTTATTCTTTCACCCAACTTTAAGTATTTGCAATTTCAGTGTTTACACTTTCAATTAGCTCTTCTAATTCTCTTTCATATTAAGTGGATAGTAGAATTGCAACATAATTTTAAAGGTAAAATTCTAGCTCCATTAGAATCAATGAGAGTTTAACCATTGACTTTGATAGGCTCAGGATTCCAAGTGTCTTCATCAGTTAATAAAGTTGCAAATCCCACAAGATGTTGTTGTCATCATCATGAAAGTAATAGAAAATACATGCAATGGGACCAAAATTGTTTTTATTTTAGAAATATCCACAGTTCTGAGGGGTCAGCCTCCCATGTTAAACCTTCATAGTGTGAAATGTAAATACAATTCCACAGAATGTCTTAAAGAAATTAAACCCCTCCCGCAGTTTGCAGTATTAGTTCAGCACATCCTTCAGAAACCATATTTTGTTCAGGACATCCACCGCTTCATTTAATTTAGTTCTGGTTTCTGTTATTTTTCAGCGTTTCCATAAATTCATGTGAAAATAATGCAGGCATCATCCATTTTTTAGAAGCCTGTTGAGAGTTGTTAACAAAGGATGCAGGCATTTGAAAGTTTACATATGCAATTTCCTAAATAAGAGAATACTATAAATCATGTTGAAAATTCCCCTGTGAAAATAATACATCTTTTATACACAGAGAGTAGAAATGTAATTGGCTGTTTCTCAGTTGAGTGCATCTTTTGGGACTACAACTTTGAGGAAATTTTATATGTAAATCATTAATGTGTATAGTAGAATTTCCACCTTTCCAAGGTGGAATATTAGACACACCCATCTGTTAGTCAAATGTAGGGAGGGACCATTATTTCTGTGTGACCAGATGACGTGGTTATCTTCACTAGAAAACTTTCTAATTAAGTATATGTCTTCCTAATGTTCAGCCATTGGGGCTACGTCTACACTGCAGGCTTCTTGCGCAAGAAGCTTTTTGTGGAAGAGATCGTCCGCAAAAACGTCTTGTGCAAGAGTGTGTCCACACTGCAAAAGCGCATCGGAAAAGCAACGGGCTTTTGCTCAAGAGAGCATCCAGACTGCATGGATGCTCTCTCACAAGAAAGCTCTGATTGTCATTAACAGAATGGCCACCAGGGCACCTGTGCTTCTTTCGAAAGGCTGTTTTTGTGCAAAAAACCTGTTTCCCATCCACACACACCTTTTTGAGCAAGAGCTCTTGTGCAAAAAAGGAGTTATTCCTCGTAGAAAGAGGAATACCTATACCTCAAAAACCCCTCTGTTCTGTCAATTCACTGTAAATTTTCTTGCGCAAAAACACGCTTGAGGTGTGGATGCTCCACGAGTTTGTGCAAAAACAGCCATTTTAGTGCAAAAACTCTGCAGTGTAGACATAGCCTGGGTGCCCTTCAATGTATAGTAGGTTTCCTCTATCCTGTTTTACACAGAACACAAATATATGAGTTGTGCCTGCTGCTGAGAAAGTGGCATGTGGCTGTGGGTCCACACGTGTGTGCGCACGCTGCACATGCACACATTGCTTTTGTCTCCCAATTTTTGCATTCACTATTCTTCATTTCTAGAGGTGATTGCCATCTAATCATGTTTTTAGTGCCGAATGTATGAACCGCCATGTAACCATTTAAAATGCAAACTAACTTTGCGAAGCTAAGTATTAATAGGGCCCTTATCCTGCTACTTTCTAGCTATTTTTCCCTGTGCTTAGAGCTGTCCTACTAATAATAAGTTGATCTTTGCTGAAGAGATTTGTTAGTGCTGCAAAGCCAGAACCTGCACTGGTTTGGTGGTAAATTATACTATTAAATTACAGTTCTTTATTATCCCTTACCTCTTTTATATGAAGTATGGAATAAGCATGTGCCCACAAAATTTGGCCAGCTTCTCTCCTGAGAATTTCTAGTTGGGTGTTATATTGGTTTTGTAATGCAGCCAAATATTAAATTGTTTCTGCTCCATTATAAAACGTAAGGAGGTTTCCTGGCAACACAGCCACTTTCTAAAATAAAATTAAAAAAAAAAAGAAAAGAAAAAACAAGGTGGGGGCAAGTATGTATAGATCAGACTTTTTAAAAACCCTTTAACCTTTACCACAAAAAAGTAAAACATTCATACAGAGTGAGCCCCCCACAAACCCCCCTACCACCACAAAAAAAAACCCACCTTTCTGCAGTTGAAATATACATTTGGTTGAAATATAGGCCATAGTTTGGAGCACTTACATTTTTGGGCATCAAACATGAGAGACCTTAAATTGATTGGATTTTCAGAATATCCTGAACACTTAACCTCTGGAAAATCAGGTGTTTCAAATTGTGCACCCAAAATCACTGGTCAGTTTTGAAAATCTTTGGGAAATGCTTTTATGGATAATTATGATGCCTATGTCCTTTATTTTATTTCAAGGAAATAACCAAGCCAATTTGAATTATGTGATAAGTAAAAGAGAGAATCATTGAGCAGAGAAACGTGTGAGTACTTTTAAAAAGCTCTTGCCATACTCTCAATAGTCACATTGTGAGTCAGGCTAGTTATTCCTGATGTATTATTTCTGTCATTAAAAGGGTACTGAATATGTAACCTATACTGGTTATCTGATCTACAGTGACCCTATTACACACTGAGTAATTATTTACTTGAATTGTGAAATAGTGATGTAGTGGTTTTTTTTATAAGGCAGTATTTAGGACAATGAAATATGAGTACTAGATTCTAGTGTGTTCGCATCACCATTATGATCCATATAGTGATATGCTCTGTTATGAAGATCAGTAGTAAAACTGCTATAAAGACATTTGAGAGCTTTAAAGTCAATGAGCTATTCTGAGTTAACAGAATATGGGATTAGCTATTTCCTGAACATTGAGCATGTATTTCTAAAGGTTAGGTGCATGCTAGCAAGATGCAGGTTGGGTCTCTGATAATTATGGTTGAGATTTTCAAAACAGACAAAGGATGTAATTGATACCTGTTAATTTTCAACTAAAAAGCAATATGCACAAATTTACTTTTACAGTGTGTAAGATTCTGAAGGAAGCTCACTAATCTTACCAATATGCCAGTGTAAAAGAGGAACACAAGTGCCCCTGAGATGAGCAAAGTTCTTTTCCTTTCTCTTATGATGAGATGTACAAAGTGAAGGCAGGGCCACTGGGAGGAAGGGGGCAAATGGGGCAGATGCCCCAAGGCCCAGCGATTTAAAAGGGCCCAAGGCTCTGGCTGCCACTGCTACTACCTTGCACAGTCTGGGTATGTCTACAGTACAGTGCTATTTTGAAATAGCTTATTTTGAAATAGTTAATTCGAAATAGCTTATTTTGAAATAACACATCTACACACAAAATGCATTTCGAAATAGAGTTTTGCTATTTCGAAATAGAGCGTCCACACTGAGTGGATGCTGAATCGCATTGAAGGCCGGCCGGAACCAGGTCCGGCAGGACATCAGGTCAGGAGTTTATTTGTGTGGCTGCTGCCTGAGGCTATCTGAGGGTTGTGCTTAAAGGGACCCCACCCCGGGCAGCTGGTTCTCAGCTTTCCCTGCTTCCTTGCCTACCTCTATGAGGGACAGCAAAGCATTTGTGTCTCTGCGTGCTCTGTTGCCCTCACTCGGGACACCTCAGCACTCTGCAACATGGAGCTGGAGCTGCCCCTGGGCACTCTGGTGCTTCTTGTGAACACGTTGCTGCGAGCCTGGCTGCACTTTCTGTAGGCTGCCATCCAGGAGGTCCATCGGGAGGCTGTCAGTATCCAGGAGGCCCTGCGGGAGAGCTTCCACCCTGAGGAGCACTAAGAGCCTCCCTGGTCTGCCCCACTGGGGGCTTGTGCCTCATTCCTCCCTCACATCTTTCCACTTACCCCCCCCCCGACCCCCTTCCTGATGTCAAATAAAATACATGTATTTTCATAAACACAAACTCTCTTTATTTAACAAAACGGGGGGGGGGGGATGAAACTCTGCCTAGACTGGAGAAAGGAGGCGGAAGAGTGGAGGAGAGGAGAGGGGGAAACCTGGGAGGAGGGAGCTGGAAGGGGGAAGCAAGGGGAAGCTCAGGGCTCAGGGTTGGCGGTCTCACCGTACCAACTTGATTTTCATGCGAACCTGCTCCTGGGTTCGCATGCGGCCTTTGGTGGCCAGGCTGGCAGCTATCCTGCCATAGACGGCCGTATTCCTCCATCTAGTGTGGAGGTCATGGACGTTGGGGGCATCCCCCCCAAACCTGAGTAAGGTCCTCCCTGATCTCCACCCTGGACAAGGAAGGCGCCCGCCTTCTCCGGGCCCTGTCAGGCTCCTGGGAACTGGCAGACTGCTCCTGGGGAGCAGTGGGGGGCTGGCTGCCAGTGGCTTGCTGGCTCATGTTTTGGGGCCACTGGGTCAGGGGCACTGACTGCTGGCTCTGGGCCAGCAGGCTTGGAGCTGGCACAGGCACTGTGGCCAGAGTCAACCCCTTTAAGGGCTCTGGGGAGGGGAGGAGGGTGAGGAGTGTTCTTGGTTGAGGCTGGAGTGGCCACCAGGGCACCCTGGGAAGGCTGGAGGCACCCTAATTCGAAATAAGTGTCTACACAGCACTTATTTCGAATTAGCTATTTCGAATTTGGTGTTATTCCTCATAGAATGAGGTTTACCAAATTTGAAATAAGTGCTGCACTATTTCGAATTTATTTCGAAATAGCAGTTTGGCTGTGTAGATGCTAGTAAAGTTAATTCAAAATAAGGGCTGTTATTTCGAATTAACTTTGATGTGTAGACATACCCTCTGAGTGGTGGTGAGGGCTGGCTCGGAGAGGCCAGCCCTTAGCCCTGCCGCTTCCACTGGAGGTCCCACTCCTTCTGGGGGCCTGGAGCCAAGTCCCCTACCCCCACCCGCACATTGCTCAGACCCCGGCAAAATATGTTGCCAGCCCTGAACGAAGGGAGGTGAGAGGCGAAAGAAAAGCAGAGGCCAAGGAAAACAGCATTTTTCCAAAAGGAATCATCAAGGGGATATAGCTGGATGTAAAGGGTTAGGTACAAGAGATGCAGCATTTTCTCAGTGTTGACCACCTCCTAATAAGCAGATTTTGCTTTTTCTAATTTGTAGGGCATGGGAGCAAAGCATGTAGGAAAAGTAATTCTTGTCACATCTTTAACAGAAAATGTAATCTGTTTTTTAAACTACTGATGCTATATGCAAGTAACTCAGCCACTATTTTAGCATTCAGAGTGATTTGAGGGAACAATTCATGTCATATAGGTGGGTACATGGAAAATGTATACCAGGGTTCTCAAACTCCCAGCCAACAGGCCACCTACGGGCTACAGCATATTTGCAATCCATCCCAGAAGACCTGGCAGCAGAGGATCATGTCCTAAATCCAAAAAAAAATTGTCTGCATGTGTTACATTTAGAGTTGCCAGGTGTCTGGTTTTGAACCAGATATTTCAGTATTTGAGCTTTCTGTCTGGGAAACAAATAGAGAAAATACCGGACATATAAATGTCCGGTATTTTCTAATTAAGTTTTTATTATTATCATGAGTATCAGTACGTAGTTGCGTACTGCCTGGCTGGTAGACATGCTCACGCTGCATGAGCATGTCTACCAGCTAGGCAGTACGCAACTACACAGTAGAGAGGAGGGGGGCCAGGGCGGGATGGAATCCCTGGGGCCAGACTCGCCCATGTGCCCCGCTGGATATGGGCGATGGGCAGGATGGGCAGCACTCCAGGATCTGCACCCCGCAGGATGGGCAGGATGGGCAGCACTCCAGGATCTGCACCCCGCTCCCTGCTGGCCGGTTCCCTCCCTGCCTCTCCCCCCCGGCCAGCCCTGCTCCTCGGCGGCCAGTTCCCTGCCAGCCAGCCCAGCTCCCCCCAAATCCCACCCTGCTTCCTGCCGGCCAGTCCCCCCCATCCCCATCTCCCGGCCAGCCCCGCTCCCCTGACCCCCTCCCGCCAGCCCCGCTCCGCTCCCAGCCAGTCCCCCCCGCCCCGATATGAGATCAAGTGTTTCCGGTATATTTTTTTTAAACCATCTGGTAACCCTAGTTACATCTCATGAAGTGTACTATATTGATAGCTATATAGACAGAAGTTGCTCACAATATAGAATAGATTTGGGAAGCAAAAAATGCTTTTTCATGCTACCCTTTAAAGTCTCTCCACTCTACCCTTTCATGAGACTTGCCAGGAATGTCTGTAAAGAGAGTTTGGTCTTCATGCCTGTTTCAGTCCTTCTGTGACTGTCAATGTGAACGCCAACTATGATGTGGTAACTTAGGCATTGTGAATGGATTGAAATTGCAAACTCATTTCACATAGGCCAGAAAACAGCCACCAGAAGGCAACAATTTGTGGTCGCTCTTGATGTAGTTTGATTTGAGCTGGTGACCTAGAAGTGAAAGGCACCCGTGTAATATTACTGATCTTCTAAGCAATCTGTTTCTCCGATTTTCAAGGATTTTAAAAGTTTTGAGGCTGCAATGAGACTGCTGATCATACAAGTGGAGCCAGTTTTTTTTATTAAAACCACTTCCTGTCTTCTCTAATTACTGTATGTTTTGTTTTGCTCTTGTTTTTAAAAATCTTCATATCCTGCCCCTTTCATAACGGAAACACAATAGAATAGATATATAGGCCCCTTTTTGTTTCTGTGGCTTTCCAGCCCCAATTATAACATTTTTTTCATGACATAATTCCCATATAAATTCTTTTCACTGGTGTCTGTGACAAAAATACAGCTGCAAGCTTTCCACTAGTTCTTTAACTTTAGTGATAACATGCCTCTATAAATTAACCAATTAGTCTGGGTTTGTGGTCATATATGTCATCACTTAGAGGTCTGTAGCGGTTAGAGACTATGCCTAGAGTTACTAGGGTTAAACAGTGGAAAGATTTGTTGCAGGGTAGGATGAATTAAGAGTATTCATACAAATACTTCACTTCTGCACAAAAAGGTTTTCTACTGTATGTCTGTTCAAATTAAATGGAGTCCTCTTGATTTTGTTCATATTTATACTCTCATTTATAACTCTTTCTGACACCCTAATATAAATAACCTTTGATGGCATTAAATTCTACTGCTTGCTTTACTTCCAAGAATATGTCATTCCCCGTAGCATTCAACAACACTAATGGGATTTTAGTGAAAACACTCTGGTATTATTCCAAAAACCTCTCCTCTGCCTTTTAGAGGTGTGTACTGAGTGGGAACAACACAAAAACGTGTCCGTTTCAGAGCAGTGTTTCCACAGCTGTGTCATGATTTGGGTCACTTTGTCAGAGAGATCTTTTCATGGTTCATCATTTTGTTCATCCTCCCTCCCCCTGTCAACAAAATTGTAATTCTCTCATTTCAAATATTCTCCAATGGGAAATAAAGGAAAAGAAATTGCTCAAACTTCTAAAATGTGGGGCTGTAACAGACATAATAAACTGATTCCGCTATTGAAAGGAACATCACAGTAGATGTTTGAAATATCTCACCAGTCTTTTTTGTGCTTTGGAGCTAACAGGATTGAAACGGAAAATAATGTCTTCCATTTGCATGGCTTTCCCTTACTGAATTCTCTCTCAGATAAATTAACTGTGTGTACTATGTAGCTATAATGTGGAGGTATTTTTATTGGATTAATCACCATACCACCTGGAGAGAAAGTACACGTGATTTGTGAAGTTTGGCTGTGCTCTGTGAGGTAACTGTGTGAAACTGGATTCTCCTTGGGCAACAGGTCAGATTGTCATTGTCATATATGTTGATTTCAATGAAAAAAAATCCAGTTTTACTCCCAGTATTTGGATTGGTTTTGGAGTGCCTTTGAGTGAGTGAGCAGAATTCTTCCTTCTTGAGTGTCCTCAGCACCATTATTAAATAAGATCCAGTTGCATTGCCATATTACATCTCTGATAAAGTCATGTTTCCCTACTTTATTTCATGGGGCTGCATCATATAGAATTTGTGCTGCAGAATTTGTATCCTCCATGCTGGGTTATGATTAAAAAAAAACCCCAAACAATACATCCTATCCCTAACGTGACTTTAAGTTCCCTATTTGAATTTGCACACTAGCTTGTAAAACAAACAAACTTTTATTTGTAAATTGAGCAAGTTTGGTACGGACGTCATTGCCAGTCAATGAAGGAGAGACCCCATGCTGCCATTTTTACTGAGTCATTTTTTAGAGAACCACACTCTAATTGAATTAAACTGTACCGGTGTTTGAAGGAATTAGTCACAGACTACTGTTCTTGAAGAGCAGGATGTTTTATCATTTTCAATCCTTCTAATTTACAAATTCACAAAAACAGAATCAGAGGTCTTGCCCAGTAATTTCCAAATCCAGGATATCCAGGCAGCAGGAGTATTCAAATGAAAATGCTAAAAATACAGTACCTGTGT
The DNA here is from genome assembly GCA_019425775.1 of Rafetus swinhoei. NCBI lineage: Eukaryota > Metazoa > Chordata > Testudines > Trionychidae > Rafetus > Rafetus swinhoei. The sequence continues at coordinate 160,055,076 of CM033424.1, forward strand.
ATTCTGCTACTTTCATTTTTGTAGGCCATAGTCTATCACTAGGAAATGTGTCAATAAAAAAGGAAGAAAAAGGACAAATAGAATGAGAAAGACTTGAATAAAAAATGAAAACATGAATTATAGAGAGAGGAAAGAAGGGAAGAAGAGAAGAGGTATCAAGAATGTAGTGTTTTGGTCCCCATTCAGCAGTGCCTATATGCTTTACTGGAGATGGGCCTCAGAGAAAGATGAAATGTGAGATCTTTGAGAAATACTAACTTTGTTATTGGAGAAAATCTTGAGCACAGCACTGGGTCAGAGTTGTTGTGCTGGGGACTTGACAAATGTTCTGAGGGAAATGGAAAGAATCTTGACCCAAATGATACAAAATGATTGTGGGTATGTTAAGTGGAAGTCAGTTTTCAAACACATAAGTTATGGCTACACTAGCATTTTACTGGTAAAATTTCTGTCACTTTGGAAACACACCACTGATAGACAAGTTACACCAACAGAAGCACTTGTGTGAATTGCATTATATCAGCAGAAGATGCTCTTCCAACAACACTGATACCATTGTTCATCGGGGGGAGTTTAATTATGCTAATGGGAAAGCCCTCTCCCATTGGCATAGAGTGGCTACACAGGAAACATTACAGCAGTGCAGCTGTGTCAGTACAGCTGTGCCGCTGTAGACATGGCGTCTGCCATACTGTAAATCAGAGCTGCAGTCCACGTGCAGTAGAATTCTGTGCCTCAGTGACCAGTACCAGATGTTTCAGTGGGAGGTGAAAGAAATACCCATAAAGGAGTATCCTGTCCAAATAGGAAATATTTTCCTAACCTCCAAGAGTCCGTGCTTGGCGTATGCCCCGTAGAAGGAGGGTTTACATTCATTCTAAAATAAAATCCTCTATCATATTTACTGTAACTGTGAATGTTCTCAATATATAGGTAAATATATAATCTTTTTTTTTTTAGTTTTACTAAGCTCTTAATGTCAATGATAACCTTGTGACAGAGAGTGCCATAGATTAATTATGAGGTGTGTGAGTATTTATTTTTTATCAGTTTTAAATCATAGAATCAGAAGAGACTTCAGGAGTTCATTGAGTCCAACCCCCTGCTAAAAGGACCAATCCCAACTAAATCATCCCACCCAGGGCTTTGTCAAGCTGGGACTTAAAAACCTCTAGGGATAGAGAAATTCCACCACCTGCCTAGGTAACCCATTCCAGTACTTCACCACCCTCCTAGTGAAATAGTTTTTCCTAATATCCAACCTAGAGCTCCCCCACTGCAACTTCAGACCACTACTCTTTGTTCTGCCATCTGTCACTACTGAAAACAGCTTCTCTCCATCCTCTTTGGAACCTCGCTTCAGGTCGTTGAATGCTGCTTTCAAATGCCCCCTCACTCTCTTCTGTAGATTAAATAAACCCAAATCCCTCAGCCTCTCCTCATAAGTCATGTGCTCCAGACCTCCAATAATTTTTGTTGCCCTCTGCTGGACTTTCTCCAATGAGTCCACATCCTTTCTGTCTAAGAGGGAGCCCAGAGTTGGATGTGTTGCCTTTAAAGTTAAATGTACTTATATTCTGTTATACATCTGGGCTGTGTCTACACTGGCAAGATTTTGTGCAAATACTTTTAATGCAAGAGTTTTTGCGTTAAAGTATTTGCGCAAGAGAGCGTCTACACAGGCATGTGCTTTTGCGCAAGAGATGTGCTTTTGTGCAAAAGCATCCATGCCAGTGTAGACGCTCTCTCGCGCAAGAAAGCTCTAATGGCCATTTTAGCCATCGGGCTTTCTTGCGCAAGAAATTCATGTTGCCTGTCTACACTGGCCTCTTGTGCAAGAACACTTGTGCAAGAGGGCTTATTCCTGAGCGGGAGCATCATAGTTCTTGCGCAAGAAGCCCTGATTTCTTACATTAGAACGTCAGTGTTTTTGCGCAAGAACTCATGGCCAGTGTAGACAGGTGGCAAGTTTTTGCGCAAAATCTTGCCAATGTAGACACAGCCATAGAAAAAAAATAGTGCAGACTTTCATTTTAAGCTCTGCTGTCCATTCTTTTAGCTTTGTCAGCTCCCACAGAAGATCCTCCTGGTATTCTTTCATCTCAGTTCAATTATCTGTAAATTTTGCCATTTCATAGTTCATTCCTCTTTCAAACTAGAAACTATGGTCCACATTCTGATATCCTTATCTGATTATGTGAGTGGTCTCTATGAAATCCGTGATACTTTCCAAAGAATTAAGTACTTCTTGGTGAATACATGCTTTCACTCTGTCTCTGACCTTTTATAGCTAGAGTAGATTCTATGGACCTTTGTGTAACCTTTATGATGGGAAGACAGGAGGAACTGGGTCACCATGGATCCTCCCAACCTGCCTGTGTCTTGTCAGCTACTTGCTTGTTCATCCTACTGTACAGGAAACTTTTTCATGGTGAATGGGGCTCAGTTTGCCTCCTAAAAATCCATATGAATGTTGTCTTTTGGATTTTGTTTTCCTACATTTTACTGGTTAAAGCATTCAAGCTTACCCTGGAAAATTTGAAATGGGAAGAGCTTTGTGTGGGTTTTGCATATTTGTTCATGTAGTGCACTGATGTCAATATCTTTACCATTCAAAGTTAATTCCAGATGTGTTGCCCTTGTTTTTTTCCCCACTAAATTATGAAATAACATTATTCTTTTCCATTAGTCTTTGGTGATTACATTTTAAAAAAGTCTTTAAATTAGAAACATAATGTGAGACATGCACCCGCCTATGTCAGGAAAGTAACTGTGTACTGGAAACTTTGATCCTACAGGAAGCAGGTTAGTTTCAACCAAGACTTTACCTTGTTTGACCCTCTTTTCATCAACTTCCTGCCTGTCAGATGCTGTAAACTCAGTTTCCCCAGCTGTTTCATAGCTTAGTGTGCATTCTATTCCTTGGTCTTTTGCTAGTGGTTCAGGAATGCAAAATGAGTAAATAGACTCATTTTTTTTCCGTTTTGCAAAGAAAAAACAGGGGGAAAGTTAAGGTTTAAGTTGGAGAAACTCTTTGCACTTTGATGACTCCTTGTCAATTTTTCTCCTTTCTTAATTGAGAACAGAATGGAAGCTACAACATTCTAGCATTATTCTATATCATATTTCCATGGGCGAGGTTTTTTTTTAAAAATAGAAGTCTTTTCTGATCTTCAGAAGGTGTATTATTTTGATTGCACCTTAGTGAGATCTTGAAGGATTTTACTTGGTCCTTCCTGTGCTCTACTCCAAATTTCTTTCTTTCTTTTTTCTTTCTTTCTTTCTTCTTGCAAGGGGAGAGAGGGATCATGGGTGTTGTTTTAAACAGAATACGGAGACTCTTGTCACAATAGCCATATAGGCACAAACAGCATTTGTACATAATAGGAATGTTGATTTTTGTGAGCTGCACTTCTTTAACAATCCAGAGAGATATCAATCTGGAAACATTATTGTTATGTAAAAAGAACTCATGGAGCTAAATTCTGTACAGACATACAGTAATAAAACAGAGGCTGCAACAATAACCCTATAATTTAATAAGAGACAAAGGATATGAGAGAGTTGATTAAATGGGAAGGGTTGGAATTGGAGGGTGGTTTTTTCTCAAAAAGAGGTGTAATATTTAGATGGCCTGAAGCTTCCATAATGGTGGTGGAGTGGTGTTTCTTTAATAATGCAAATCATGTTTAACCTGTGCTGGATTAAACTCAATACAAATAAATAAAGAAAAGAATAGAGGGCCAGAGCCTCAGCTGATGTAAAAGCAGCTATAGTTAATCTAGATTGGGTACAATCACATCTTAGTTTATGCTGTAGAGCAGGGGTGGGCAATCATTTTTGCAGGAGGGACATGAATTTTGGTATGTGGTCACAGGTTGACTCTCCCCCCCCCAAGGGGTGTGGCCTTGGGCAGAAGAGGTGGGGCTGGGGGCTACAGAGAGAAAGAGAGAGTGTGTGTGATAGAGTCACTGTGTGAAAGACATACACTGTGACACAGATTGAGTGTATGTGGCACAGAGACAGGAGTGTGTGTGGCAGTGTGTGTGGGGCACAGACTGGGTGTGTATGACAATGACACAGAGTGTGTGTGATGGCTGTTGCTGGCTAAGTTTCTGAGAGAAGCCATGCGCTGTCTCTATGGCTACATCTAGACTACAAGCCTGTTTCAAAAGAGACTGTCTAGACTGCAACCACTTCTTTCGAAAAAGCGAGCCGCTTTTCCAAAAGAGAGACCCAGGAGATCACCAAGAGAGCACTTTCGAAAAAAGGCATTCTTCCTCGTAAAATAAGGTTTACCCCGGTCGAAAGAACCGCCACATTCTTTCAATTTAATTTCGAAAGAACATGGTGTCAGTCTAGATGCAGGGGAAGTTTTTCCAAAAAAAGGCCACTTTTTTCGAAAAAACCCTGTAGTCTAGACACACCTTAAGAGAGGGAAATCTGTCCTTCACTATTGTCTCCCTCCTCCTCCATTCTGCTGAGATGGGGTATGGAGGGAAGGGGGAAGTGTGTGTGTGTGTGTGTGTGTGTGAAATCTTAGAATCATTGCACTGCCTCTTAAGACAGGAACTCCTCTGAGCCACTTACCATCCATGCTTCAGATGTTCCTCTGTGTGTCTCCCTCTCCCTGACCCCTGCTCTGAAGAGGTGGGGTAATGGGCAAAGGGACAAACCTGACTTCAACACTCTCCTCTCCTTTCCCCTTTGCATAGCTATCATAAGAATCCTGGGAGCAACTTGGCTGCAGGATGGAGCAAGGTAGGAGGAGGGCAGCTGAGCACGCATTGCCAGCTGTAAGTATGCACACTCTGCTAATCAGCTGGGTGGGCTGGAGAGAAATTCATGGCAGGCTGGATCCAGTTGCCAGGTCTGATTTTACCCACCTCTGCTATAGACATATCTTCAGTCTGCTGCTCTTTTACATCATGGTCATATTTTAACAACTTAAACTTGTATAGGGTACTTCATTAATCTCAACAGCTTTATCATCTTGATGGGCAAATAAATTAATCAGTAGAGCCATTTCAAATGAGCTCTGAGAACATCACTATCTTTATGTCTAGGGGTCCTCAGGATATAGCCATACCAAGAGTCCACTCTGATTAGCACTCAGAGCTTGATGAATAAAGATTTTTCACCCACTGATGCAAAGCTCATTGGAGTTACACCAGAGGTAGATTTAATTCACTGCATGGTAAATGTTACCTCCCAAATTCTCTCTTTTACTTCCATATCCTTTGAGGATATGCTTCAGACATTCTTGCTCAATCTTGCTGGCAGTGACTTTTTCCATGTAAGAGAAACAAGGCATTATGAGTTCCACTTGAACAGCTAGGTAATAAAAGTAAAAGTTTGGCAAGGCCAGGAAAGGAACCATTCTGAAGGCTTTCATGTTACTAGTAGGGAAAACATTTGTACATGCTCATCCTGTATAGCTGGCTTCCTGTACGCTTTGCTACTTAGAAAGTGAAATATGTGTTGGCCTTCGCAGAAACATAAATGTACAGAAAAAGTTATACTGGTGGCTTTTAACATGAACTACTACTCCAGTCAATGGGAATCTGTCTATTGACATCAATGTCATTCAGGTCAGGCTGAGAGGGAAATATGTGAAAATTCATTCATGTGACTGACTGTGAGCAGGCTGGCCAGAATGACAGCATTATTATTTCATAATTGTTACAGACTGAATTAAGGCATTTGCTTAAAGCAACCAGCTGAATCAGAGCCTGAGGAGAGAGCTACTTTTGTGGCTGAAATTAGTGGTATAGATCCTCATTCATGATATTCTGATGATTTACATTATTTGTGTCATTTGTTTAGCAATAGCACCAAACACACATGTAGGTTTTCAGTGATGTTATCTTGTATTACAGCTTAGTAATTATTATTGTCACTATTAAAACTAGAATTTTTAAAAGGCTTATGAGACCATCTATGTGATATTTTTTTGGGAAAAAAATAGTCATGGTACTATTTTTACAAAGCATTTCAGAATACTAAGTGTGGATTATTTAATGTGTCACTAATAACTCTAGCTGTAGGGTAGGGTTATGGCTACCAGCTAGTGTTCAAACAAACACACACAAACAAAAACAGCTTTTCAGTTGGGAATTAGTTTAAGAACCAATTTGCAAACCATTGTTCCTAGGAGAGGTGAGCTGATCCACTGAGTAGGGAAATAGCTTGGTAGTCAGAGAGCTGCTTTCAGTTCCTTGCTCTGCCACAGGGTTCCTGACTTTAGACAAGACCTGGGCTTAATCTTTTAGGTGTGTCTAGACTATAGGATTTTGTAGACAAAAGTCCACTTTTGTTGACAAAACTATACCTGCATCTGCACTGCCGCTGAGTTCTGTTGACATAACGTCGACAGAAATCAGCAGTTTTGTCAATGGCTGTAAACCTCATTCTACGAGGAATAACGCCTTTTGTCGACAGAGTTCTGTCGAAGGCGTTATTGCATCTACACTGTCCTTTGCGTCTACAGTCATGTCGACAAAGCGGCTTGCTTTGTCGACAGAACTGGATGTAGTCTAGACGCTCTCTGTTGACAGAAGCCTGTAGTCTAGACGTAGCCATCGTCTCATGCCATGTCTACATTGCAGTAGAAGACATGAGGCCCAGCCATAGCTGGTCTGGGTTAGCTGGCTCAGGATCAGGCTGCAGGGCTATAAAATAACAGCGTAGCCATTCAGGCTTGGGCTGGAGCCCAGGCTCTGAGGGCCTTTGAAGGTGAGATGGTCTAGGAGCCCTACTCCAGCTGAACCCCTAACATCTACTTTTCAGTTTTATAGTCCTCTGAGCCCATGCCTGCTCATCCAGACTCAGTGCCGTGGGATTTTCAATCCCATACCCCCGTTCTCCACCCAGCAAATGGGGCTAATGGTACTTCCCAATCTCACAGGGAGTTGGGGGGATAAAGGCTGTGAGGTGCTCAGATATGACATCTGTGATTTTCATTATAAGTCTTTTTTATGATCTGATTGATGTGGGGCTGGCAGGTTCCCTACATGGTTCCCTGTGGCTCCCCAAAAGCAGTAACATATTCCTGCTGCTCCTAAGCAGAGGAATGGCCACAGGGACTCTGCCCTCACCTTTCCCCAACTGTTGGCTGCATAGCTACCGTTGGCTGGGAACCACAGCCAATGGGAGCTGCAGGGGAGATGTGAGGTGGTGCAGGCAGCATACAGAGCTCCACCTAGGAGCAGCAGGGACATATTGTTGCTTTTGGGGAGCCGCCTGAGGTGAGTGCTGCCCATGTCTGGCAACCCCAAACCCCTCCTGCACCTCAACCTCCACCTCAATTTGCTGGCCTAAGCCTCCTTCCTCACCCAAACTCCCTCCCAGTGCCCATGCCCTGCATCCCTTCCCGTGCCCCAGCCCTGAGCCCCCTCCTAAACTCAAACTCTCTTTCTCCTAGCTAACTAGAATTTTTGACTTACCAGCACTCCCTATCCCCCTAACATGCCAGATATCAAAGCTTTTACTATCAGAGCAAGGCAGGGAACCAGGGCCGGCTTTAGGAAGTGCGAGACCCAGTTCGAACCGTTTTGTCGGCTCCCCCCCCCCCCCACACCCAGGATTTTTTGTTGAGCAAAGAAAAAACAAAACAAAACACACAAACACCAAATTACAACCACACACAAATATCACATCAGAAGTAGATCTGATCAAAATGTATATCAATATAGTTGAACATTTTCAAAATGAAATGCCATCCTTTATTATGCAAAATTTTACACAAAATTAAATCAGTTGCCTTAAGTGTAGTCAAATATTTACAATTGCAAACTATCCAATTTTTTCAATAAAGTTTAAAGTTTAATTTTTAAAAAGTTACCCAAGAGCGTTGCAGTTTTCTGTTACATTGATTTACTTTTTAAATAGCAAAAATGGAGTCTTTGTTAAGAAAGTGTCAGTTCTGTGGTCAAATTCCAGTCCTTAGTGATTTCAGCACGAATGATTTAACTAGGTAATATGGTACCTTACCACCATTGCCTCCTTTGCACTGCCCTTCAACACACTGCCTGCATGTTGAGTCCAAGGTCAGGCTACACAAGATTTTATCAATGATTTTTGCTCAAGCGATCACTGAGACAAGACAAGGACTCTCAATTGATTCTAGTCAGCTCTGCCTTTAAACACTGGGGCAGTGTCTACACTGGCATGATTTTCCGGAAATGCTTAAAACGGAACAGTTTTCCGTTATAAGTATTTCCGGAAAAAGAGCGTCTACATTGGCAGGATGCTTTTCTGGAAAAGCCCTTTTTCCGGAAAAGCGTCCGTGGCCAATGTAGACGCGCTTTTCCGGAAAAAAGCCCCAATCGTCATTTTCGCGATCGGGGCTTTTTTGCGGAAAAGACTGCTGGGCTGTCTACACTGGCCCTTTTCCGGAACAGTTTTCCGGAAAAAGGACTTTGCTCAGCGGGGGAGCAGCATAGTTTTCGGAAAAGCAGCTGATTTCTTACAGTAGATCGTCAGTGCTTTTCCGGAAATTCAAGGGGCCAGTGTAGACAGCTCACAGCTTATTCCGGAAAAGCGGCTGCTTTTCCGGAATAAGTGGCCCAGTGTAGACACAGCCTGGATGTAAAGTGTCAGATATAATTGAGGACTCCGAGATAGACTCTACACCACCAGAAATAAAACCTGTTTCCATCTTCTGTGACTTTCAGTTAGATGTGACTCACTATCCTCTGCTTAGTGTTCAAGTTATGGTAGACCCTAAGCCAGGTCATATTAAGTTCAGGTCTTTTACCTTTTAATCATACAATATGGATAACAACATTTCATTCTCCCAGCTCCAAGTCTTAAGTGAATTTCAACCCAAAAGAGCCAAAATTGATCACCTTGACACAGCAAGTGTCTCTACTGATCTCTGTGGCAAAGTAGGTTGTCTATATAAATAAGGTCTGCTCGTGAAGCCTTTTCCTACAGTTGATTAACAGATGGCAATAGATAGCTCATTCAGACCACTGGCTGATAATAGTTAGTCACCCTGACCAGTCATTAACCATAGTCATGGACTCACCTTACTATCCATTGTCTCTGATTCTCTGATGACCTGTGACAAAAAAGGAGGGTGGAAAGGGAAACTGAAGGGAGAGACCTCTCTAAATTCACCAATCAAAGAGCAGTATTGCCAACTCAAAAATCACAAGGAACGCCTACACAAGTTATGAGAATGGTCTACAAATCATAAGATTTTTTAAAAATAAAACATGTTGGATTTTTATTGGCCTTTTGTTTCTTGAGTATTTAGGGTTCATGTTTTAAAGCTTTCCTCCTTAGCTGTAACGCCCAGAAGTATAGAGAACTTTTTTTAAATGAAAGCTGAGATTCCTACATAATCAATTGACTCCAGGCCTTTAGAAAAACACCAAATGTTTTGAGACTCATGGTAAAACAATGGAGGAATTCTTGTGAGCCCATGCTTTGCCCACAGTATAAATAAATAAAAAAAAACAATATCTTCTCCATTAAACATCCTAATGAGATACTGCAAATGGTGAACTGAATTCAACAGCTCCTGATATGAACAGGTATCAACCTAGTTTTTCATATTTGAGATGGGTTACCAGGAATCATACATGACAATATGAAATCTTTCCACTCCCAAGTCAGCATATTCACAAAGCACCTACAATTTTGATCCATGCATTTATTGGATAGTGAAAGAGAAAGGAGGGGAATTAGTGTAGATAAATGTTCAAATAAAAAAAAAAAAAAAGCCTGAAGGAATTAGGACTGGGCTCCTACATCTCACGTTCAGAACTGACTAGGACACTTATGACCAGATTTTCAAAGGTGTGTAAAGATCAGATAGATATCTTTGAAGATCCAAGTTGGCAACTGTCTCTTTAGGAGCTTAATTACCTTTGAAAATCTGAGCTTAGATTTCCAAGTCCAATTTTCAAAAATGACTTTAGTCACTCAAGTGCCTTTGAAAATTTTAACTGGGAGCCTAAAGAGACAAAAATAGACAAAATGCAGGAGATATGGTATTCCTTTTAAAAACGCATGACATCTATTTTTAACTAAATTTTATATTATTTTTCTCCCCCAGGGCAACTGACCCCTCCAGCCCCCTCACTACGCCACTGCCCCCCCTCCTGCAGATCTATCCTCTTATGCATGTGCAAGATCTCTGAGAGCCGTCCCATGAATCTGCAGTTAGTGTCTGTGGCACCTGCTTCTGGGTGGTGTCTCAACACTGCCACATTCACCTCCAAAGAGGGGGCTTCCCAAAGCAGGGCCTTGCTGTGTTGACCCTCAGGGCATCCACAGGTCCAGTCTCCTTTCAATGGGCCCACTTCCCAGGGCTCATTGATCTTGGATCTGGCTTCCATCCCCTCTCCAACCCCCATCAGAACTACTGTGCCCTTCTGGCTTAGGAAAAGAATAAACAGGAGGATTGGAAATTAACACACCCAGTCTCACATCCCCTAGGCAGGGAATGAGCCATCTACATTAGGCCCCAGCTGGAGTATCATGTCCAGTTCTGGGTGCCACATTTCAGGAAACATGGAGAAACTGGAGAAAGTCCAGAGAAGATCGACACAAATGATGGAAGGTCTATAGAACATGAGATATGAGGCAAGGCTGAAGAAATGGGCCTTGTTTACCTTGGAAAAGAGAAGACCAAAAAGGGACATGAGAGCAGCTTTCAAGTATCTAAAAGATTATCATAAGGAGGAAGAAGAAAAATTGTTCTGCTTGGCTTCTGAGGTTAGGATGAGAAGCAATGGGCTTAAATTGCAGATATTTAAGACCAGGTTAGACAGACACCTGTCAGGGATGAGCTAGAGCAACTTTGGAAGCCCCAGGGGCCACACTGATACTTACAGAACATGCTGAGGGCCTCAACTTAAGTGTGGTTGCATATGCAAGCAAATATATACAAATAGCTTCTCTCACATGGTCAGGCATGAATACAAAGATTAAGGCAAGACTACACAACACACAGGCCCCATTTAAGTCAGTTCTGCTGATATTAATCAAATGCAATAGTTACCCGATTTCTACTCATGTGACAGCATTTTTCATGAGCAATGACAGTCCAAGAATTTAACTACTAAAACATATCAACAGAAGATCATTACACTGACTGCTTTTTTGTTTTGGCTCCCACTTGCCGGCCACGTGTTGATCCCCACATAAACCCAAACAGCACCGTGGGGCGCAAACAAACTGGCCATGGGCAGCATACCAAGTTATTAATAAATATTTTATAAATCTTTCCCTTTTCTCTCTGCTACCATGTCTCCTCTCCTTGCTCCATCATCTCCCCTGGTGCCTGCTGCCCCCAAACTCCTCACCCTCCTCTGCTGTCCTGACTCCTGCCCTTCTCACTGCCCTCAGCTCTCCTGCAACCTGCCCCCTCCACCCCCCTGTGCCCACTCCTCCAGTAGCCCCACTCTGATCATGTGAACTACCCCTCTTCTAACACCTCCCTCTACACACCTGCCCTGCCTCTCTCCTCTGGTGCTGGTCCCTCCTCCCTCCCCTGCAGGTGTTTGCCCTTCTGCTTCACGCCCAGAATCCCCTGGCACCTGCACCTTCCCTTAGCCCTGCACCCTCCTTGTGCCTCCCCCTTCCCCTCACTGCCCCTGTCTCCTTTTTCCCTGATGCCCATCCCCTCACCACTCTCTGCCCCCATTCCCCTCCTGCCCCTCTGTGCCCTCACACGCCTTGCTCCATCCCCACCTTTCGCATGCCCACTCCTCCTTTCAAGCCTTCTCCCAGCACCTCTCCCTCCAGCCCCCAATGTCCTTCCTCCGTCCTCTCCTCTCCCAGCATCACCCTGTTCCCCCTCCCACTGACACCTCCCCTCCTGCCCTTTCCCTCATTGCCTGCACTTGGCCCCCTGCCATTTGTCTCTCCTCCAGCCTGTCTCTTGGTGCCTTCCCCTTTCTTCCCCCTCCCCCTCCGCACAAGCCCCTTCCTCTCCCACACCTCCCCCTAATTTCCCCCTCCCCTACCGTCTGCCTTCTGCGGGGCTGGACTCCAAACCGCGTGTGCCGCCGCCACCGCTGCTGCCTTTTCAGTTTCAAAATCGCGGGCGTGACGTCTCCCCGCTTACCTGCATGGCGGCAGCAGCAGCCGGCAGCATGTGCAGGTAAGGGCAGGGAGCCCAGCTGGCCGAGCCAAGGGAGCCGACTTACGGGTGCAGAGCGCAGGGCCCCTTAGGCGCGGGGCCCAATTCGGCTGAATCAACCGAATCGGCTTAAGGCCGGCCCTGCAGGGAACATTTCTTAGGGAAAAGGGGATATGGCCAGAGTATTCCTGTTCCTTGGAAATCTATAGAGTTTGAAATGGCTTTTTAGGTTGTTCCAGCTGAATATAATTTAAAACAACCCCTGAGGCTGCTTTAAATTGTTCCTGCCTCCAGCTGACAGGGGGACTACAAAGATTTTTGGAACAATTTTTGTACCCGGCTTCCTTATCTACAATAAGTATGTTTCAGCCACAGTCTAGAATGTCAGCTGCAAAATAATTATAATAAAAATGCAAACCAGAAGTTGGTCTATCATCATAGGAAGAAAACACTAAGCTAGTTTAACTGGCTAAAGCATGCCTTGCACTATTTGTGTTTCCTACAGTTTTTATATTAAAAAGGGTTAATTTGATGCAGCACATTGATTAAGGAGTGATTAATACTCTCACAAGTAAAACTAGATTTGTCTTGAGGACACTGCTAAGAGGATTCTCAATAAAGAAAAATAGAGCTTTATTGGTTTCCCACCTACTTGTTGGACAGTGTTGCCAAGAAGTTATTATAGAGTCCTTCTCCAACTAATGTTAGGATTCAGAAATGAGTTACATGCTTGACAAACATTTTTTTGAAAGGGTGTTAAGTTCAAATTGGGGTGGTTCAAAGCTTGTGCAGTTATAGTTTAAAGAGCATAGTTTAAAGAGTATTAATCCAAGGGCACTCAGTCTGCTTCAGGCAAGCAGTCCGTTTTCAGGTTTAATCATCTTTCATATCTTCATCAAACTTGAAAAAATGTTCTAATAGCTTTAAAAAAGGATGGGGCATTTTTGGGTTGGGGTTTTTTTTGTTTGTTTTTCCATGTGTTTTCCAAAATAATCTAGTATGGAAGGAACAATATGTTGACTAAATCTATTATTCTCTAAGGAGCCACAGGACTCCTCGTTATTTTTGCAGATACAGACTAACACAGCTAATCCTCTGAGTCTTTTCAATATGTTGACTGTTATCTTTAAGGACAATTTTATATTTAGACTCTGTGAATTAATTTGAGGTAGTCTGGAGGAGAGGAAGCTAGCAACATCCCAGTGTGTCCCTTGAAAGACTGAAAAATTCATGCCTCACAGTTTTCTTCAAGATTATCAACCTTGAGTTTTATTTTTAGCATCTATTCTTCTTCTTCCTGGAAAAGAAAAGAAAACATCTTTATCTCTGACTTCAAACATAAATCTGGAGTGAAGAAATTGCTGTAAAAATGCTTAGCATGGACTGTTACAATTTAACCTGTTGACTGCAGTGCTCTATCATGCGTAAAAAGTTATGAATTTCAGTGACCAGAAATAACTGGAAATGACCAGATAATGTTTAAAAGTTTACTTTCATGTGCAGTGCATTTATAAGTGCATATACTATTGGCAGGGCCCTACCAAATTCATGGTCCATTTTTCTCAATGTCTGTCATACAATTTTAAATAATCTCAAATGTCATGATTTCATAACTTTAAATCTGAAATGTCACGATGTTATAATTGTAGGGCTCCTGCCCCAAAAAGGAGTGGAGGGGGGTTATTGTAATGAGGGGTTGTGATACTGTTGGTTGTAGTGCTGCTGTTAGAGCTGAGTAGTCAAAGATTGGCAGCTGCTGTTTGGGACCCCAACCCAGATGCAAGTGTGTCATGGTATGGTATTGCCACCCTTACTTCTACTGCTGGCAGGACACATCCTTCAAAACTGGGAGTTTGAACAAAAATGGTGTGAGGGAGTGGAAAAATAATTTCCCATTATTATAATCATTAAATTTTGTAACATTTATTTGAATCACTTTGCAGTGGCAACTGGTAGGGTTGAAAGGTGGAACTTGGCCAAGACAAAGACTTGCTTGAGAAGTGTGTTTGGGTAAGATCTTCAGCTGGTGTAAATTGGAGTAGGATTTCAGTGAAGCTGTATCAGTTTAAATAGGTGAGAATCTGATTCATTGAGTATTCTTTTGAAAGTTGGCTGAGGCTTGGTCAAATTACGAGGCATAAAAGCTATATGTTTCAAATGAAGTTGAGGTTTAGTAAGGATAGTTGCTAGAAATACCATTTACCTCTCAATGTTGGAAGGCAGATAGGTTGCAATGACAAATGTGTAGGGCTCTGGGATAGAATGTTTACCCCACAACAGCCTTGAAGAACCTAAATTGGCCCAGAACGGGCTAATTGACCTTCACAGTTGCACCTGATAGGGGACCCAGGGACTTTTAAATATAAATTGCTGGTGGAGCCCAGCTGAGGGGAGAAACTGTGAAAGGCTCATAAAGTGGGGAAGTTTGTAGTATTAGAGGCTTCAGGGAAAGACTCTGAAGTCACTCTCTAGAAGTTGAGATGGGGAAGAGGAAACTTGGGAGATGGAGAATAAGTTTTGGAATCTGAGCACTGAAAGAAGAGTCACCTCCAAAGGTGTTGTGGGAAAAGAAATCCATAGGTATCAGAGTAGGAGGAAGCCCAGAGAAGACCATACAATAAGATGGGGACTAATTTAGCTACAAATACTCAAGAGAGAGATCTTGGAGTCATTGTGGATAGTTCTCTGAAAACATCCACCCAATGTGCAGTAGCAGTCAAAAAAGCAAACAGAATGTTAGGAATCATTAGAAAGGGGATAGAGAATAAGACAGAGAATATCTTATTGCCTCTATGTAAAACCATGGTATGCCCACATCTTGAATACTGTGTACAGATGTGGTTGCCTCAACTCAAAAAAGATATATTGTCATTGGAAAGGATTCAGAAAAGGGCAACAAAAATAGTTAGGGGTTTGGAAGAGCGATTAAAAAGACTGGGACTTTTCACCTTAGAAAAGGGGGGATACGATAGAGGTCTATAAAATCATGACTGGTGTGGAAAAAGTGAATAAGGAAAAGTTATGTGGTGAAGTCTAGGACTTTAATAGGGTTCAAAAAAGAGCTAGATAGATTCATAGATGTTAGGTCCATCAATGGCTATTAGCCAGTATGGGTAGGAATGGAGTCCCTAGCCTCTGTTTGTCTGGAAATGGATGACAGGAGAGGGATCATGTGATGATTACTCTTGTGTTCCCTCCCTCTGGGGCATCTGGTATTGACCACTATCGGCAGATAGGATACTGGGCTAGATGGATCTTTGGTCTGACCCAATATAGCTGTTCTTATGTTTTTATATTCTTATGAAGCAGCAGTACGGAGAGAGGGACTGCATAGATATTTAGCTGCTGGTTATAGGGTCCCTAGGCTGGAGACCATTGTAGATAGGGTTCCCCTATGAGCCACTGAGAAATGATGCAGGACTCTTGCAAGTACAATCTGGACAGCTGGTCTGGTCAGACTTTGATACCCTGGAATGGGGGATTATATTGTCATCTAGTCAGGGGGGTAAGTATTGAAGTGAGAGCACTGCAGTGATGGAGTGACCATCAGCAGGAGGTAGCAGATGGGAAGAAAGCTACTATGCCACTCCTGGCCAGGAGGAGGTGCTTTTGCAATGAGTGAGGCCATTTTCAGGTTCACTTAATTATACTGTAATGCACCCATTATTTAAGGCCCCGAGTACAAAACTTCATCTCATTTAGCATAGTATAGGGTTTTTTGGTTCCTGTCTTGGTCTTTGTCCAGTAAAGTCCATATTGATTGGACTCTAAGCTATGGAGTCTAAATTTGAGGGGCCCCCTTTATTTGTAACTACATTGAAAAGGTCTCTGGCAATATTTTTCTGTTGTAATAGTCCGTGTACAGAAAAGGAGTGCAGTGCCTTCAGAGTCCTTTTTCAGGCAAGATACATTGGCTTGGCTACCTGAGAACTGTAATTTTCCTATAAAATGTATAACAATCCTGAAAACTGAAAGGGTACCTCTACATCACCCTCAGCAGAGATCTTCCAAGCCATGCTCAACAGATTTGGACTCACATTAAAAATAGCTGTATAGACATTGCATCTCAGGAGAGAGAGGAGTGAGCTTCAGAGCCTGAGCTTCAGTCCCAGTCACAATTTTTCAGTGGTGTATTCACTCAGTGAGGCTAGGTGCTACAAGTTCTTTAGTTTGGGTTAGGTTGTACCACGTGTGATGGGTTGGTCCCCCTTCCATGGGGGCAATGCTGATCCAGCCTGCCTTTGCCATCAGCCTTTATTCTCCCTCCACTGTGCTGTTTGACAGGCTGTGAAGTCCTCTTCCAGCACACACACAGGTTGGGGTGCACCCAGATGTAGAATCCCAGTCTGTGATCAGCTCTGTGTGGGATGACTAAGGTTGGGGTACTGCCCAGCACTCAAGTGCACACACACTCTTGGGGTGTAAATCCAAAATTTTATTGTCTCGTGTAGGGATCTTTGCAGTGTAAACTCATAACATTCACACCGTCCTATAATATTAAGGAAGATATGCACAGCTCTTTTGCTCCCCCCACCCCAGTTATGAATTTCAGAAACTGGGTTGAGAATAAACAAAGTTATTAACTATACAAAAGGTAAATATTAAGTTATAGTGAGGGATAGCAAACAGAACAAAGCAGATTACTGAGCAAATTAAACATGCAGATTAGGCTGAATACATTAAAGAAACTGGCCACAGATGGTACTTTCTCACCCTATGTGTTGAGACTAAACAATTCTTTTTACTTTTTTTTGGTGAATTATGCAAATTTCAAAGTGATTTACAAGAAAGCAATTTTTTTAACAAGTGACCTTTAAATTTATGAGCTTTATTTAATAGCATCCAAATAAAGTTGATACTTCCCCATATTTTATTGTTTTTCTATATATAAATCTGTACTTATTCTAAAAATGTTCATTCTGAATTTGATAGGACAGTTCAGTTTTTAGATTGAAGAATACTTTAGGTGACTTTTTTAAAAAGTAAGATAGTATTTTTAGAGGTATATATCACAACCTAACCTTGAAAGCCATCTGAAATCATTATTTGGACTTGATTTTCTTATCTACTTATGTTAGTCGGGCTATGTCTAGACTGCAGGCTTCTTTCAGAAGAAGCTTTTCCAGAAGAGATCTTCCAGAAAAACTCCTTTCAAAAAAGAGCTTCCACCTAGCAAAAGTTCATCGAAAAAGCAATCTGCTTTTTTGAAAGATAGGGTCCACATTGATTGGATGCTATCTCACATTTAAGTTGTGATTACTATGGATGAAGTGGCCATCAGGGCACCTGTGCTTTTTCCTGGAGGCCTTTTCTTTTGGGAAAAAAACCCTTTTCCCTGTCTACACACACCTTTTTCCAAAAGAGCTCTTTTGGAAAAAGGCTTCTTCCTCGTAGAAAGAGGTTTACCAATGTCGGAAAAAACCCTGCATTCTTTCTACTTTCTGTCAAAAGAACGCAATTGCAGTGTGGATGTAAGTGTAGCTTTCTGGGAAAAACTCTTCAGTGTAGATATACTCTTGGAGATTGGGATGCACAGAATTTAAATAATAAAAAAGGTGTTTTAGGTGCTGCCTTGATTGCCCCATGGAATTGTGACATTCCTCAGAGTACAATTTGTATAAACAACAGCTGTGTCCCTCAATCCTCCAACTTTGGGTGTCTTTTTACACTGCTTCTTAGTGAGAGCAACCACTCCTGATCTGCTCTTTAATAGCCTCCAGCAGGTCAATCACACCCAGCTATATTGTGCCAGGGCTATAGTCACCCACCCCTGAATTATACTGCAGGGCAATACCAGCAAAATCCCAGTCCCAGACTCCCCTCCCCCCCACTCCCCCAGAAATGTGCATCTTGTACTGCCCAGTACCCTGCTGGACAACAAACACTCATATAAAGCCTACCATTTCATTACTAGAAATTGATATGCACAAATCTTTTCATCCTAAATGAAGTTTCCTGAACACTTCAATCTGAGCACACATTGGGTTAGATGATAAAATAAACCAGGTTTATTAACTATTGAAAGATTTTAAATGATTACAAGTAATGAGGCATAAAAGTCAGACTGGTTAAAAGAAAATATAAGGTAAAACACTAACTGACTTAATAAGCTAAATGATTTCCAAGCAAAGGTTTCTCTCACCATATGCTTTAACAGTCTGACTAGCTGGCTGGAATCCTTTCAGACAGAGTCCCTTCCCCAGTTCAAGCATTACATTCCTTGTCTTTGGGTTGTTGTCGATGCCATGTCTGGAGAGAAAGGGAGGAGTCTTTTAATGTGTCCATTCACCTTCTTATAGTTATTTCTTTGAAAAACATTTCCAGGGGGAGATTCAGGAGACAGAAGGTCTGAGTGAGTGGAGACCAGCAGCTACAAAATACAGCTTTCGTACTCATACCTTTTGCCTGCCAAAGAATGGTCACTTAATTGGGTCCATTTGATTCTGTCGACATCAGGCTGAGGTATCAGTTTGCCTTTTGTCTTTAAGGAACGGGTTCGTGCCTGCTTTTCTAAACTTGGAACATTATATTGTATAACATTACTGAGACATCTTACAACTTTACATTATATACAAGTTTGTCACATTTCACCAGGAGAAATCAGTGAATTGAGTTTTCAAATGATATCTCACAAGGAATACTTTCTACAAAATCGATTATAGTGAAGGATGAACATCGTCTGTATACCCATTACAGGAATGGACGTTGTTATTTGTCTAGAGAACTACTCCTTTCCAGGTATTCCTGGAAATAGACCTCCCATGTATCACTGCCTATTGCTACAATGAACACTACTTTGCTTCAGAACTAATATTTGACATCTTCCTTCCAATTCCTTTCCAGTCCTTCTCAGCTAGGGAAGTGAATCTTTTAGCATTCCCTGAAGACCAATACATCATGGCTGTTACAGACTAACCAGGAGAGCAATTTCCAAATCCGAAAGGTCCTCACAATGAGTGGCAGCTGCCTCTCTCTTATACCACTGACGCTCCAGGTCAGGCTCCTCTGCTGCTGATCTCAAATGTGGACATATGGCATAGGGAGAATAGGCCCTAGACCATTTAGATATTAGATAATACGGCCATTCTTCTAAAGAAAATAGAGCAGTGTAGGGTGGGTTGGCTTAAGGGAATGATATATATCAAGAGAGCCTTTCACCTTTAAGTTATTGGTTCAGACTAGTCCTAATTAGAGGAATTAAGTTATTACCAACTGATAGTTGTTTGGGTCATATTGTCTACGTTAGACTTCAATGCAAGTATCTATGGCCATAAAAACACTATTGGTACTCACAATGGCAATTTCAACGAGGTGTCCAATGAAAGACAGGGTGCAGAGAACAAACTGACTTTTTGCCTTCCAAAAGTGTTCCAATAGAATCCCAGATGAGACATAGTGGCAGAGCAGGGAGAAGAAACTATCTTTGAGAGAGAGAGAGAGTGTGACTAAGTAAAGAGCAATGTCATCTGCACTTTAAGAGGAAAAGTCTCCCTTGTATGAATATACATGACTTTCACCTAAGTTAATAGCAGCAAAGGGCATCTGAAAACACAAAGTGACTTTTAATTGGAATGGTTTAGGACGTCTTTTCAATGGATACATTTCCTCCCTTGGTCAGTTTTAAACAATACCATAACCAATTAAATGATTGCAGATAATACAAAGGAAACACACAGTACCTCTAGCAACCACAACATATTTATACATGGGTGACATCCTATAATGCAAGGCCCCTGACTAAGGGTACGTCTACACTAGCCCCCTAGTTCGAACTAGGGAGGCTAATGAGGATGACCAAAATTGCAAATGAAGCGCGGGTTTTAAATATCCTGCACTTCATTAGCATGTTCCCAGGCGGTTGCCATTTTGGAAAATGACTAGCCCGGAAGAACTGCCCACGTCTACACGCGGCAGAGAAGGGCGATTCCAAATAAACCCCTTACTTCGAATTACCAGTTAAACCTCATGGTTTCCAAAATGGAGACCGCCTGGGAACATGCTAATGAAGCACAGGATATTTAAATCCCGCGCTTCATTTGCAATTTCGGTCGCCCTCATTAGCCTCCCTAGTTCGAACTAGGGGGCTAGTGTAGACATACCCTCCATCATGAACAGCAAGGAGTAAATTCAGGTTCTTGGGATTCATAAATATGATTCTCTCCTGCTGGAGCTAAAGGACAATCAGCTGTTTGCTCACAGACTGCAGTATGTTCATGGACCCATGTGGTTCAGTCACTAGAGGGGGACAGTAAAACCTATTGTATGGCCCTACTTCTGCACCATTTAAATCAACAGAAACTTTGTCATTGACTTCAATAGACAGAGGATCAGATCTATATAAATATGGGTTATATGACTCAATAAGTGGTCCCAATTTCTTCCATAATACAATAAAGTATTCAACATGAACAAGATATCACAATCTAGCCCTTGGTGTATAGGGGGTTTGATGTTTAAATACAAAAATACAGCCATGTATTGCATATCAGCAAATCTCTTAATTTTTAAACAATTAAAGCAAAGAGCAGAATAATAAATGTTAGGGATGGTCTAAACTGAAAACATATATTGTCATAGCCACATCTCCCACAGGGGTGAAACATCCACATCCTTGAAAGATGTAGCTATGTTTACCTAATCACCTGTGTACCCTGGTTACTGCCTTTCGGAGAAGTGGATTAACTACAGTGTTGGGAAAACCCCCCATCCCTGTGAATAGTGTCAAGGCTGAAGAATCACAGGATCACAACTGCACGGCTGCAGTTGTGATGCTACAATATATTTAAATGTTAACATAACCTTAGTTAATTTCTGCTACCCTATCTTCATTGGGTACCCTACAAATTAGTAATAATCAGTTTTAGATCCATCCAAGTACCTAAAAGGGTGTTGCAAGGCGGAAGAAAATTGTTCTCCTTGACCTCTGATGTTAGGACAAGAGGCAATGGGCTTAAATTGCAGCAAGGGAAGTTTAGGTTGAACATTAGGAAAAACTTCCTAACTGTCAGGTTGGTTAAGCACTGAAATAAATTGCCTATGGAATTTGTGGAATCTCTAACACTGGAGATATTTAAGAGCAGTTAGATAGACATCTATCAAGGATAATCTAGATGGTGCTTGGTCCTGCCGTGAGGGCAGGGCCCTGGACTTGATGACTTCTCGAGGTCCCTTCCAGTTCTGGTATTCTGTGGTTCTGTTTTAATGAAAAAGTGCTACTAGTTATTTCTTAATTCCTTGTAATTACATAAAGAAATGTTCATTATTACTTAATGAAAAATCTGGCATGGAATTTTCAATGCATATTTGTAATTTACTCTGTGACTTAGAATGGCCAGGACAGTATCACTACAGATTACTATTTTAATTTACTTTTTACTTTCATTATTTATTTGTATCATGTTGGACTTTGTAGCCCCATCTAACACATGGATGGTACTACAGCCTAGAAATAAACACAGTAAAAGACAGTTGTTGCCCAAGAGATTTTATATTGTAATTAAACAAGCAGTGGAAGGGGAGAAAGGAAGAAATATTACTTCAATTTTCTTGGTGGGTAACTGAATGATAATGTGACTTGCCAAAAGTTACATGAGAAGTCTGAGATCTCCTGAGTTCCAGTACAGTGCTTCGACTGCAATGTTTCCCTCCCCCTCTGAATTGGGTTTAATGTCACTAAAATGCATAGCCATCTGTCTAGAAGCATCTCTTCTTCCCGCGTTCTCTGTGCTGTCAGATAAAACCTTTAGCTAGCACAGTGGCGGGGGGGGGGGTTCTTTTCCCCCCCGGTTTTAACAAGCTCAACTGAAGTGTGTGTGTGTGTGTGTGTGTGAGAGAGAGAGAGAGAGAGAGAGAGGAAGCAGAAGCAATGGAAATCAGAAGATTTCCTAATAACTTAATAGGTACACGTTGTACTTTTCTTTCTCAGCAACAGTGAGAATTGACATTTGTATCACATCACAAAAATAGAAATGTTTTAGCTCCTGGCCTCCTATTACACATTTAATGAGCTACTTCAAACACCAATTCTCTGAACTGATGGAACAAAGATATAAACTCTGTGCCTGATCCTGCAAACCTTACTCATGGGCTTTAATACAGCAAAATGGCAAGGTCATGCGGTGAGATCAAAGAAAACCATAAGGCGTGAGTGGCTCTGTAAAGAGAAGAACTAGGGTGTGGGCACTGAAGTCCTCAGGGAGGAATTTTAGAAGCAGCCAAGCCTGGGAAGGTTTGTGTTGATATTCATTTTTTTCATTGTTATTAAAGACAAATCCCTGGAAATGGATTAATTTAGTTTTACGTAGTCTGTGAACTATTTTTAGAGCAGATTCAGAAAAGCACTTACTCAAAACTTCTTCAGTTCAATGGAAGTTTGTCTATTAGAAAGTACCTATAATTGTCTGCATATATTCCATATCTTAGCATTGTGTTTTATAGATCCAAATAGTCAAAAGTGTTAGCGAATCTGAAGTGTCCTAGTTTTTGCTTGCCCACTCGAGACAGTTACAACCTGATTGTCAAAATTGCTGAGCTACCTTCAATTGTAGTTTTAGGTGTTCTGCACCTTTGAAAATTGAGCCCTAGGTTTCCTAGGCTACCAAATTCTGAGGAACTTATAATGAAAGAACAACAAATGCTTACCTAAGGGCATACCAAGGAGGAGGCCTGACCTTCAGTCTCAGCTCCTGGAGAGAAGGCTGTCTGAATGCAGGAGCACCTGCGGTGGTCTACCCTCAAAAGAAGAGAGAACTTGATACTGACTCCTCTTGGTAGGGGACTATTCTTCTTTGTTACTTGCCAACTCAATGTAGGGTCACAGCCTGACAAGGCTCCTTGAAGGAAGAGAACCTTAACACAGTTTTGGGATGATTCATTGTGTTAATTTCCCTCATTGACAACCCTGGAAGGGGCAGACCATGCGGACATCATCAGAAGCTAA
The DNA here is from genome assembly GCA_019425775.1 of Rafetus swinhoei. Lineage (NCBI taxonomy): Eukaryota > Metazoa > Chordata > Testudines > Trionychidae > Rafetus > Rafetus swinhoei. The sequence goes on from CM033424.1 coordinate 160,078,112, forward strand.
GTCTCTTAGGACTGGAACTGGATTGGGAGGCTGAAGGTCCAGTGAAAAGAAGTGTGGTGACAGTCTTTTAAACCTATGGAGGTGTTTCAGAAGACACCACTAAGTAAATTTCAATACAAGTTTATGGAGAGAAGTGATGGTTTGAGGTGTACAAAGCTAGAATAGACAAAATATATCCTTGAAGTTTAGGAAAGAAATATGTCAAAATTGGCGTTCAGTTAAGTCCATTATCTTTTATTTCACCTTTCTTCTTTTCATAAAAAAAGTGATAAGATCAAGAGTCATCCTAGAACTAGTTAGAATAAAACAAACCTATATGAGCTAATGTTAGCCACTATCTTCCAGTATTATCCCCAAATAATCTTTCATTTAATTTTGCTATTAACCTCTATACATTTTATGCTTTACAGAGAAATGAATGGCAGGTCACTATTTCAATAACAATACATTTTAAGGTGCAAGGTCAATATTTTTCAAACACAGATACTGCAAATTGGTACCTAAATCGATATTATAGATTTAGCCAAAGTAGGTGACCTGCCTTGGAGAGGTACTGTGCACCTTAAACTCCCATTGCCTTCTGGGAATCAGTTCACATATTTAGGTGTTTAACTTTATGCACCCAAATTTGAAAACTTTGGCCCAAATTCAATGGCAAAACTCAGCCTAAATTCAATCAGAGTAGGATTCAATTTTATATTACATAACACAGCAAGAGTTGACAATAAACAAATGATGATGGGGGGAGGAGATATGAATGGGCAACAGTGAAAGATCGTGAGATATTCTTAAGGTTGTGAACATATCTTGTCATTTCCTCTTTGAATTTAGTTTTAAACTGTATTAATTTTGGCTCCAATTCTGTCATCAATTCTGTTGATGTTCATGTTGACGTTGATGTTCTCTTCATGTTGTATCATTCTATATGATGCAAGTCGTCTCTTTGAAATCCGTGAAGCTACTTCACACTAAGATAATATTTGACTTGAGTAACTCAGCAAGTGTGAGAATAGCAGAATCAGGCCCTTAGTATACAGGTGTTCATGGCAAGTGTGCCAAATAGTTATTTGGAAAATGGTGTACCTGAGGGTATGTGTACACTGGAAAATTATTTTGAAATAAGTTATTTCAAAATAATAACTCCCGAAATAACTATTTCTAAATAGCGCGTCCACACTATAAGGCACCATCAAAATAGTGCAGAATTATATCGAAATAGCGCATCCACACTCATTGGAGCCTGAATTGCATTTAAAGCCCCCAGAAGCACTCTGGGCAGGGCATCAGGAGAGCAGTCACTTCCTGTAGCTGCTTGCTGAAGCTAGCTAAGACTTGTGCTTAAAGGGCTCCTCTCTACAGCCACATCTCACATGCCACTTCTCCACCGCCTACCCCTTGAGGGACAGCAAACGCACGCTGTGTGCTTTGGTTGCCTGTGCGGATGCTGTGCCTCATAGTACAGTTTATCCAGACTGCCTTCGTGGTGCTTCAGGACCATGACGAGCAGCCCGAACTGGAGTTCCCCTTCAACCAGGCCCTAGAGCTCCTAATGTACCAAATTACCCGCCATCCTCTTCACACTGTGGAACGCTGATTCTGGTGGAGAGAGACCAGTTCCAGCTAGTGGGTCTGCATCGCTTGCAGTGGAGGGACGACCAGCTGTGGCTCCAGAATTTCCACATGTGAAAGGCCACCTTCCTGGAGCTCTGCAAATGGCTCGCCCCTGCCCTCAGGTGATAGGACAGCCATCTGCATCACACCATGCCCCTGAAGAAGCATGTCGCCATTGCGCTGTTGAAGTTTTCCACTCTGGACAGCTGCCACTCAGCTGGGAACCAGTTTGTCATGGGGAGATCCACAGTCAGGGCTGTGCTCATGCAGGTTTGACTGTTTTACTAGAAGGGTGCTGAAGAACTGGAATGGGTTACTTAGGAAGATGGTAGAAGCTCCATCCCTACAGGTTTTTCAGTCCCAGCTTGACAAAGCCCTAGCTGGGATGGTTTAGTTGGGGTTGGTCCTGCTTTGGGCAGGGGGTTGGACTTGGTGACCTTCCAAAGTCTCCTCCAACCCTATGATTCTATGTTTCTATGATTCTATAGGTGGTCAAGGCCATCAATGCCATCCTGCTGCAGAGGGTCATTACCCTGGGCAATGTAGACCCCATCATCACTGGCTTTGCCGCTATGGACTTCCCCAACAACACAGTGGGTGGCATTGATTGCACCCACATCCCCATCCTGTCCCCCGACCACCGTGCCTCAGAATACATCAAGAGAAAGAGTTACTTTTTGATGGTGTTGAAGGCCCTCATGGGCTGCAAGGGACGGTTCTCGGACATTTACATTGGGTGGTTGAGGAAGGTGCTTGATGCCCGTATGTTCCGGAACTCGAGCCTCTTCCACAGGATGCTCACCAGCACTTTTTTCCCTGACCGCAGCTTGAGGGTTGGGGACGTTGACATGCCCATGTGTATCCTAGGCAACACAGCATACCCCTTGCTCTCCTGGCTGATGAAGCCCTACATGGGCAGTCTGGACCCACACCAAAGAGAACTTCAACACCAGGCTCAGCAGATGCTGCATGGTTGTCGAGTGTGCCTTCGGCTTCCTCAAGGGGAGGTTCAGGAGTCTCCTCACCATCCTGGGCCTCAGCGATTGGAACATCCCCTGCATGCTTCTTCCTCCCCCCAGCAGGTTTCCATGCAGGGGATCTGTGTCCTTCACATAGATACACTTTACTGGGAGCAGATGCTGCCCCGAGAGTGTGGGCATGAACCTGTGCCATGTGTAGCTCTGCTGTGTGTGTTTTCATGACCTCAGTCTCCTTAGTGGTGACTTGACATGGGAAGGTGTCTCACTGCAGAGTCCAGAGTGAGGCAGGCCTGTCCAGGAACCTTGTGAGAAGAAGCAAGGGGTTCCTGTGTGAGAGGATCATGGGTCTGAGTGCTCTGGACTGGTACTCCTTGTGCACCCATGTGCCCAGGCTGTTGTGTGAGCCCAAGGCTGAGCGAGGAGCATGCAGACCCTCGCCGCCCATCTCCTGCCCCCACGTTTGTATGGGGAAAGTGATGGAACTTACCTAAAGAACCTTAGCTGGGTTTGTCTGAGCCCTGGGAGACATCTGGTGGGGTCTGGAGAGACTGGCTCCAGGCAGATGACGACCTCCTGGCTGGCAGGCATGGTGTCCAGGCTCCTCCTCCTCCTCCACAACCCCGCCCTTGTCATGCCTGATGACGAGCGTCTCCTGGCTAGAGTCTATGATGAGGATGGGGGGGGAGGTGATCCTCCCCTCCCCCCCGGATGGTATCCAGCTGCTTGTAAAAGCAGCATTTGTGAGGTGTCGCCTCAGAGCAGGAACTTTCCTCCCTGGCCTTTGTTTAGGCCTGCTGGAATTCTTTTATTTTAATTTGCAGCTGTTCCAGGGTGCAGCTGTGCCCCTTCTGGGTCTGGCTGGCGGCCATCCAGACAGAGATTTCGGCATTTCGCCTCTTGGTGTGGAGATCCTGAATGTTTGTTTTCTCGCCCCAGAGCTCAGTGAGATCCCGGATCTCCATAGCAGTCCAGATTGGTGCCCTCTTTCACCCCTGGTCAGGGGTTTCTGAGGGGTCTTCAGGCATGCTGGCAGCTGTGGGGAGCTCTAGGGTCTGCCATGGCTCCACAAAAGGAGGGTGCTGTGTGGCACAGGGCTGGCAGGGCCGGTGTGGTGCCACAAGCCCTTTTCTTTAAACTCTGCAGGAGAAGGGGAGCAGTGGATTTGTCAGGTGTGTGGCCAGATTGGTCACAAGGGCAGCTGGGAGAGGCCTCTGGAGGCCAATTATTTTGAAATAACAGTAGCTGAGCGTCCACACTAATGCTATTTTGAAATAACAATTTCAAAATAGGTGTTATTCCTCATCTCAAGCAGGAGTTACTATTTTGAAACAACAAGCCCATTATTTCAAAATAATGGGCTTGGTATTGTGGACACTCACCTACTTATTTCAAAATAAGGGGAATTATTTTGAAATAACTCCCTAGTGTAGACATGCCCTGAGATTCCTTTATACTAATGGAGATTCTCTTTGGCTATGTCTATGCTGCAGCCTATTATGTCAAAATTTAAAAGTTTGCTTGGGATGTGAATATTCCACCCTCCTGGGTGACATATAAGCATTTGTGTGCGCAGCATTATATTAATGAGTAATTTATGCTGCTAGTGGAGGTGGGATTTTTATGCCGGTAGGAGAGCACAATTTGAAAACATTTTTATGGGGTGGAAGTTCCCCTAATGCAGTGTTTCTCAAAGTGGGCCAGTTTGTTTATGTAAAAACTCCCCCGCCACTGAGCCTCGCAGCTCCCATTGCCTCCTGTTTGCCGTTTGCAGCCATGGGGAGCTCTGGGAAGTGGCATGTCCTAGGCTGCTGCTTCCCGCAGTTCCCCTTGGCTGCAAATGGCGAACAGGCGCCAATGGGAGCCACGAAGCTCTGTGGCTGTGGAGTGTTTACATAAACTGGTATGGCCTGTTAACAGCTTTCTCAAAGTGAGCCTGCAGCCCTTTGAAAAATACTGCCTTAAAGCATGTATACTGGGATTGGCTCTGGATATGATCCATGCACAGTTTAATCTTGTCAAAGTAATTACTTGTTTGATAGCTGGGATATTGGAAATACAATAAAAAGAGCGGCAAAAGTAGGTGTGGATCTATCCTGCTCATGTTACTGTCGTATGGAAATAAATTGTTCTGTGTGATATCGATGACTGAGAAATGTCCCTTGGTTCACTTTTCTTTAGTTTATTTGAGGTAGATATTACATCTCTGTTTGTTTCATGTCATAATATCATGGGAAAAAAACAACCGAGGAAACTAAACAATTTTATAAATTGTTATGTAGTCGCCCCCTCATTTCCTGCCTGTTTGTATGTTTCCCCTCTTCCTTTCTCTTTTGCACTCTCGTATTTAGCAACCTATGTTTGCCAGAGACATCTCTGTTCTTTCTCTGTCTTTGTCACTTGTTAGATTTTCTGCCAGCAAATTGGCTGGATGGCCTGCCACGTTCCACATACTAATGACATAAAAAACCAAACAATGGCTACTTAAGAACAATTGGCAATTTCTCTATCAGCTTTATGTAGCATGGAGACTCTAATTGACTATTTCTTTCCCTTTTTTTCCTTCTCCTTCTCCCTCCGCTTTTTATTTCAAAACTGTACCTTTAATAACTCCATTAATCTGAAGAGGTGGGTTGTGCCCACGCAAGCTCATGATACCATCTACATGTTTTGTTACTCTTTAAGGTGCTGCAGAGAGTATTTGTTGTCTTTTAAGTTTTTCCAGTTACAGACTAACTCAGCTACCCCTCTGAAGCTTTTCTGCCAGCATTTAGTGTGGCTGAGCAATATGGGTAACTCCAGCTTAAAAATGTCAGAGCAAAGTTCTTCCTACAGAAATGAAGCGTTTCATGTGGGATAGTATTCCTAGCCTGGGGTACTGGAAGTTTGTTTTACACTTTTAATTGAATGAAATTAAAACCAGACTATTAACATTTCCAATAAAAAAAAGGAAGCATGTCGAGTGATGCATCAATGACTGTAAATTTTCCCCTATATAGATCATTGACCTTTGAAACAGGCCTGTCTGCCTGTAGATATTGGCATCAGGCATTTTCATAAGTCTACAGGTGCCTCTTTACTGCTTGGAAATGCTGTGTCAGACATACAGATGGTCAAAGCCATGACTTCCCGGATTCAACAAATAACCCCTTTATTGTTATGTTTTTGGTCTGCTTTTTAGGTTCTGGAATTATGTTGCTAGAATAGATGTTCCCTGTAAAATGTGGTCATGAACCACAGGGTGGCATGAGAGGGTTTTATTTGTTCTTAGTTCTTGAGCACAAAAGAGGACCTCTTTTCTAATGATAATTGAAAAACACTCCCCAGACTACTGTCCCTTAATTCATATAAGTTGAAATTCAGCAAAGCATTTAATCATGTCCCATTGCTATAACTTAAGATAAGCACATTCCTACTTTACTTTGCAGAGTTGGAACCACAGATTATTTAAAAGAAATTCTTCAAATTATCATATTCCATAAATTGTCAAGGACTGGAGTATATTTTGTAATATGAATAGGCAGAGGATAAGTGTTGTTAAATGGTAAAATGTACAGGAGTTTTGTTAATTTCAAAGCACAGGAAGTCAGACAAGCAGAAATAAAATATTTCTAGTCAAATCTGAGTTTTCAGGAGCATAAACGTCTTTTATCTTGCCGGTTAGACATGAAATAGCAGCTGTTGAGTATCACTTCAATGAGTATGTGTCCTCTGCTTGCTTGGTGTGGCTCAGTCTCCCTTTAGCAATGGCCAGGCCATAGCTGTTTGTGCTGCCTCTCTTCTGAATGCACATTTTAAATGCATAGTTAAGATCCTGTTGTTCAAAACCTTCAATGGTAGTCCTAACACTCCATGACAACCACAATATATTTTATGATTCCTCTGGTACAAAAGAGTACAAACTCCACCCTTACTCCACCCCATAGCCACACCCCATTCTGGCTCCTTCTTTGAGGCCTTGCCCTTATTCCCACGGTGACCATATTTTCTGAACTTAGCCACACCCTCTGACCCATTAGGCCCCACCTACCTGCCACAGGAAGTCCCTCCCCTGGGGGTATTACTTCTGGGGTCAAAATGTACATGTGACCGGAAGTAAATGGTGTCATGTGACCCCCCTCTAAAAACTCCTCCCACTGCCCTCTACCAATAAGGACAGGTTTGGAAACTATAGGAGCCCCCCATACAACTATACTGCACTTGCATTAACCCTGACCCCAGACCTAGGGTCCCAGGACACTGCAGCACTAGGGGTCCAACCTCAATTCAAGATGAGATCCAGGATCCAAGACCTATTATTTTGCAATGTAGATGCAGCCCCATTTGACTCGGGGCCTAGGAATCATACAGAAATATCCCACAACTTCACGGGACAATTTCCTTAGTCCTCTTAATTGGAACTGGTAAGCATCATCTGTTAACAGGTAATCAGAGGGGGCTGGAGCAGCTTCCCACTGCTGCAGGCAGGGGGCTGCTCCACCCCCACAGAGGGTCTGCTGCAGACAGGGGTTGATCTTGTCTGGAACAGCCCTTGTCTGTGGGGAACTTGGGGTACCAGCTGGCAGGAACTACACCAGTGTCCAGAGCAGCCTCTCTCTGTGGGGAGTCCAGCTTACTGTGGACAGGGACTGCTCGAGAGGGGGCTGGGAGCCGGTGGCAGCCCCAGTGTGACCTAACATTAACCAGTTAATTGATGAATGGGAATTTACATCCCTACTGAGATGGAGTGCAACTGCATTTTTTGATGTTACTGTAAAACTATCAAGTGTCCTGCGTTTCCACAAGCCAGAATGACAATACTGAACTAACCATGACAATTACAGGGTGGAGAAGACCATGTCACTAACCCTTACTACCACAGCTTGAAAGGTACATTTCCCATGGAGGTCAATGGGGCTGGGCTATTTTATATGTAAAGCTACTGAGAAATGTACATGTCAATACTATGATGGCAATGCCTATATTATATAAATAATACCTAATATTAATTGCCAAATGAGACCACTTCCCAACCTACATACAAAGAATCTGATCTAATTTAAACTTTAAGCTAGGATTGGGCCCAAAGCAATTTGTTGATCTTACCTGAGAAGATCCAGTTAACATTTAGTCACCCTTCAAAAATATAAAGGACCAATCAGTAAAAGCCCCAGTGCTTGGTAGAGGTGATCTTCGGAAAAAATTGGAGAGACTTTGAATTGACTTCTTCTGGCAGCAGTGCTTTTTCCTCACTGGAGGTGGGGTCTTTAGCACAGGTTTCACTTTGTGTGTCAGAATAACTCAGAAATGTGTTGTCACAGCTACTCCATTCAGGTCTAGATAATGTGCAGCCCAAAAAGAACAAATCTCTTGAAACTGGAAGTCAAAACATCTCACCTTCACAGAGCTCACAAAGGGCTTGTTTACCCAGACACACAAGTCATAACCCACTCTGTAGAGACAGAATACATCCTGCCTCTCTGTGGATACACCATGTGTTTTCACGAGGTATCTTAACAGGTTGTTTAAATTATCAACTGCTTGGAGGAGGAAGACTCACAAAGAGTCTGTCCATCATCCACACAGGAGTGTCATGGTGATTTCACCGCTGTGGTAACAGACCTGATGTCTCTGTGGGCTCTTGTGGAGCAGCAGGGAGTCTGCGGCAGTCTCTTGGGGAAAGAGGCCGGGGGTGCCTCTATTTCAGTGGTTCTCAGACTTTTTGGCCCATGACTCAGTGTAAATCTTTCTGCAGACCACCAGTTGGTAATGAAAACTCACTGCCATTACACAATTATGCTGGAGCCATTTTGTTAGTGCTGCAGCTAGGGAGAACAGTTTAATTTAAATTATTAAACAGATTAAGTGTTAACTTTCTCATGTTAGTTTATCAAACTTCATTTAAAATAAAGTAAAATATTAATTTATGTCCAATGCAAAATGTTCAATGTCTTATTTATAGCAGGGGTAGGCAAACTTTTTTGGGTCAGGGGCCACTGACACACAGAAAAATCAGTTGGGGATCACAAAAGTGAGAAGCAAAAAAAAACACCTCCAAGAACTTCCAAGCTGCACTGAAATAGCCCTGACTCAGACAACTCATCCCTCTGGTGCTCCAGCCCCAAGGGGTGAGTGGAAGGGACATGGAGGACTGAGGTTCAAGGCTTCCCATAGGCCAGATCTACTTTTCTGGGGTTCCAGACTCAATGGATTTTATAGGCCCCCTTACCCGCTGGGGTAGGGGACAAAAATTAAGAGTTCAGTGTGTGGGACAGGGCTGCCAAGTGGGATAGACACAGGGTGCAGGATCTGGGATGGAGGTGTGGTGCAGAAGGGGGAGAGGTTGCGAGATGTGGGTGGGAAGTAGGGTGTCTGGCCAGGGGGGAGGGAGCAGGAGCAAGATAGGGTGCAGTGTTTGGCCAGGAAGGAGGGTGCAGGATCAACTGTGGATGAAAGAGCAGGTTGGGGGTAGGTGTCTAGCTGGGGGGAGGGTGCAGAAACAACAGAGGATGTCCGCGCAAGCTGGGGGTGGGGAGTCTTGGCGGGGGAGAGGGGAGTGAATGAGGAGGATTGAGGTGTGGGAGTCTGGGTGGGGTGGGGAAGGGAGCATACCTGGCTTCATGCCACCTGTCATTGGGGAAAACTTCTGCACAGCATGCTGCCATTCACCCAGCAGGGTGGGGAGGGGCCGGGGAAGGGGAAGGGAGCTCTGCCCTCCCCTCCCTCATGCTGCAGGCAGCCCACGCAGCCACAAGGCTGGAGCACCAGCTTTGGCTTCCCATTAGGAGTGCGGTGGGAGGTGGGGTTGGAGAAAGCTCCCACCCCTCCAGACCCGGCTTGCAGAGCCCAGCAGAGCGAGCGGGTCTGTGCACTGCCGCTCCCCCAGCGGGGTGGGAAGGGTTGGGGGTAGAAAGGGCCATGCACAGAGCACACCAGCAGACCCTGAACATACCCCCCTCTGCAGTGCTCCAGCTGGGCTTTGCGCGGTCCCTGCTGGCAGTTCCCAGGAGCAGCTCACCGGCTCCAACCAGCGCACCTACCGCTCCAGCAGCAGTGGTGGCTGCTGTACAAAAAGTGGCTGCCTGCAGACGAAGGAGGTGGTGTGGCTGGGCTGGTGGCCATCCATGGCAGAGGCAGTCCCACAATGGGAGGAAAGGGGCCACATGGTGGTGGGGGCTTGCCGAGTGGCAACGTGCACTGCACTGGAGCTCGGGGCTCTGGATACTGCACACCACCGGAAGTGGCCCTGGCTGCCCGTGCAAAGCACCAGGGAACCGCTTCTGTGCTGGGTGGAGGTAGGGAGTTGCTGCTGCGCCGCACTACCACTGAGAGTGTGTGAGGGTGTACCAGCAAGGGAGGGAAATGGCAGTGCCATTTGTAGTCCGATCCAAACGGGTTTTCCAGGACATTTGCCTTTTTTATAGGGACACCGGGACAGAACCTTTAAATCCGGGACTGTCCCGGAAAAAAAGGGACATATGGTCATCATACTTATGCCACCTCTTCCTGTCCTTACTCCATCCCCCCCCTTGAGGTCCTGTCCTCACTCCACCTCTTCTAGCCCTAAGTATGTGTAAAAAATAGTTATAAGAACTGTAAAATGTGCATGTGACATGATTATTTTAGTGGGACTTTATCTCACTTGAACAGCCTCAAAAATCTTGACTATTAAATCAATCTCGTGGCTGTTTTCAAAACAAGATGTTTTGGGGGCCTCTTTCCCTAATCAGTTTTCTCTTATCCTACCCTGTTCTGTAACTGTTGTGCTCCAAGATCTCTGTTCTGTATACACAAGCAATGGTGGAAAGGGGCAAATCTTCACACCCAGATGAAGTCACAGGCCCACAAAGTCAGCAGGTACCCTGATTTTGGGGAATTAGGAATGTAATGGGTAATTTCAATTGTAAAAGTGATCTGTACATGGACACTAAGGGTACGTCTAGACTACATGCCTCTGGTGACAGAGGCCTGTAGATTAGGCTACCCGGCATAGGAAAATGAAGCGGCGATTTAAATAATCGCCACTTCATTTAAATTTAAATAGGCTGCGCTGGGCCGATCAGCTGTTTGTCGGCTCAGCGCAGTAGTCTGGGCGCTCATGTCGACATCAAAGGCATTTGTCGACCTCCCAGGTAAACCTCATCCCAAGAGGCATACCTGGGAGGTCGACAAATGCCTTTGATGTCGATCGCGAGCATCTAGACTACCGCGCTGAGCCAACAAACAGCTGATCGCCCAGCGCAGCCATTTAATTTAAATGAAGCGCGATTATTTAAATCGCCGCTTCATTTTCCTATGCCGGGTAGCCTAATCTACATGCCTCTGTCGCCAGAGGCATGTAGTCTAGACGTACCCTAAGTGAAACTGTGCCTTTGTCTGATTTTCTTCTGTTGCGTAAAGAAGGCATGAAGATTCAGAGGCGTAGATTTTTTTCTGTTTATATGTTTATTTTTGTTTTAGGCAGGGAAAATACATTTATGTTGATTCCTTTAATATAAAAAATCCAGGCCTACGGTGACTTTGCCAGGCCCTTGGCCAGGTGTGTGTATGTGTGGTGGCTTCAGAAGGCATGGGGACCACAGGTGGAGAGGGGACAAGCCAGTTGCTGCTGCAGCAGTGGCAGTGGCAGTGGCAGTGGCAGTGGCTGTGAGACTCCAGCAACTTTTAAATCACTGGGCCCTATGGCAGCAACCCGCTTTGTTCCCACTCTCTTGTTGGCAGGTTTACTCAGGTCCTGTTTAGCCCAGGGCTTTGGCTTTGGCTTTGGCTTTGTCTGGACTAGAGTTAGTGGACCTGTTACAATTTGAGCTAATTGATCGTAAATACTAATTGAGTTGATAACTGAGTCTCTGCACAAATGTTTGTTCTGGGACACAAAGTTTTGTGGTTTGCCTGAGGCTTAACCATCCTGTTTTGATACTTTGTAAATGTTTGTGTCTAGTTTGGCATTTACAGTCACTTAACAAGCAATTGGCAATCAATTACAATTGGAGGACAAATGCTTGTCCAGACAAAGCCTATGACAGGAGAACTAGTGAAATGATACCATCACAAGAGACAGAAACCTGAGCAAGGGAGGAGAGATTTTAAATCACACTTTGAAAAAACTGTTTTTGTCTGATTTTTAAAAAAATGCCTAGGTAACTTCAGTGCCAAATGAGTATTTTCGATAAAGGATGCATGCGTGCATGGGAGGAGTGAGCGAGTTACATTTGCCCCCAGATTTTTACCATCCTAAGAGACCAGGTAAGACCCTCACCCCTAAATGGCACTGCTGTGGACAGACACTTCCCCACCTAGGCAGAGCAAAGCATCTTGGCACTGGCAGAAATGGGGGCAGGTAGCACTAACCTAGTACTGCCTGCATTTGGAACCCCCTAGGAGCTGAAGCTTACCTAGAAGATGTAGGTATGAGGTTGGGTAACTCAGGAAAAGGAGTGCCCATGGAGATTACACCAATGTGCAGCAGCATGACTTGGAAATGCTCTTCAAGGTTGCTGGTCTTTCTCACCCGGCATGACTGAGGTGCTTCAGAGTGCATTGTGTTACTATGAAATGTGTGCCATCTTACAAGAGAGGGTCTCTGATGTATGTCCTCCTATTAGTATGGCATGCTCCAGTATATTATCCTCATAGTGATAGGTGATAGGTGAAGGTGATAGGTGATAGGTGAAGTCAGGCAGCAGTAAGACCAGGAAGATCATTTCCTGGATCTGTTGCTAAAGGTAAGAAGACAGGAACACTAATCTTTCTCCAGAAGGAAACAAGGTGGCATCATTGAAGTAGGAGTGGGCTTATTTTCCCAATACCATGAAGATGGAAGGGAAACGCCAGCCAAGGGCTTCTATCCTGAGTGAGGTAAGGACAAATCTGCCCTCAAACTCTGTACAGGCACCTAGATCTGACCTATGCACTTGCATCTTGCATATCAGGGAAGGAGAAGATGTCATCTGCTTTGGCCAGGTGGTACCTTCACAGCCTATCAACAGCTGGAAATGTACATGAGGGAACATCATAGGACTACGTAGTTTTGTGAGGGTTTTTTTCCTCTGTGGAAAAAGGTTGTTATGGTTCCTGTGACATTGAACACATTAAAGGTAATTATTAGGGGGCATCTCCACTGAGTTATCCTCTTAGGGTTGGGTTTATGCTCTGAAGCCTGATTTGTCATGCAGTCACTGTCCAATATTTTTTGTCTTCATTAGTCACGCTTGTTTGCAGACTTGCTATCTGGAGCATTCATTTTTCTTAATCATCTCACAAAGATTTGATGGGCTGGGAGGGATATGCAGCCATCCTCTTTCTTATCATTCATTTTCAACGGCCATTTATGGATACTTTAGAGCACTAATCTACTATGGTTGAAACTGGTTAAGGTTCTGAGGGCTAAGGAGAAGGATGGGCCATTTATGCACAAGGTAGTGGCTGATGCTGTCATTTCCTGTATTGTTTTATGGAATCATTTCACTTTTCTGCACCTTAAAGGTCTTCTACAAGGAAAACTAGTAGTGGTTTCTGTAAGTATATAATACCCACACTCCTCTTGTGTGTCCTTTGAAGTTTGGAGATTGCTGAATCAGAAAGGCGGGAGAGAATACACAGAAAAGTATTTGCAATATCAAATATCAGATATGGGGTGGGCAATAATTTTTGACGGGGGGCCACTCCAAGATTTTGGAGTATTCGAGGGCCATACTCTTCCATGATATTAATGAAGGAGATGCAGGGTCTGGCATGGAGGTTGGGTGCAGAAGGGAGCTTGGGGTAAGGGATTGGGGTGCAGGAGGGAGAATGGAGTCTGGGTGGGAGTTTGGGTGAAGGAAGTGGTTGTGACCTAGGGCACGGGACTGAAGTGCAGGGATTTGGGATGTGACCTAGGGTAGGAGGGGATTGAGATCTGGGGCAGGAGATTGGGGTGCCAGATCTGGGAGCAGGTATGGGTGCAAAGAAGGGGATAGAGAGTTTGGGTATGTTGATTGGGAAAGCAGAGGGTTGGGGAAGGGTGGGGTTGGGGTGCCAGAGGCACGCTCTGGCCAAGAGACTTACCAGCCAGCAGTCAAACCAGCCTGCCTGCCTGTAGAGCTAAGGCTTGCAGAGCTTAAAATGTTTCCCAGCCAGCCACCCTGCCTGCCTGGCCGGTCATGTGCTTGTATGAATAACTGAGCAGAGAGGGGGTGTGGTTCTTGGCTGCCTGTTATTCAAACAAGCAGCTTCCATTGTCCAGTTTCTGTCCAGAAACCGGCCAATTGGATTTTGCTGTGGACAGGGGCAGCTCCTGAAGCTTTCCTCCCTTTCTCCTCTTAAAAGACTGCATCATAAGGCATAGAGTTGCTTGTCAATTTGAATGTCAAAATATTTTATCTCATTACAAAAATTATCACAGTATCATCCAAACCTGAGTCTGAATTGCAGCAGAATATATATAATATTCTTTTCCAGAATTTTTATGATATTGCATAGAACATTACCCTGTCTTTGATTCTTTGCTAACCTGCAGCGAACTGCCAGGAAGTGAGTTAACATGACATACAAATACTATAAAATTAATATTTAAATTAAACTCAGTGAAGGCTCATTTTAGCTTTTTTAAAAGACCATGATGTTTGGCTAGTTAGAGAGTTTTCCAGACTACTGACCTACCTGAATTCTTCCATGATTGCTAGAAAATGAGCAATTAGTTGAAAAGGGAAGATCAGTGGGAGAAGAGCTTACATTTCATAATCAAAGTATTTTGTGACTGTAACAACAATAACAACACTAAGCATTTTCATCACAGGATCCCAAAATGCATTAGTAATGAGTTCTTACCATTGGTGTAACATAGGTTCAGGAGATCTAATGTTCATATCACCTTGCACTGAAATACAGTTTTCACAGCAACAATTCACACTGCGAAAGAACTGAAGACGACTAATGCAGAGTCATTATACACTACAATTATAGTTCACCAAAGAATATATTCATGCTTAACTTCAAGCATGTGAGTAATTTCATCTCTGTTTAACAAAGTACTTCATCTGAAGTTAAATGTACTTTCCTGAATCTGGGCCATAATTAGGTCAAATGGAATTTGATCCAAACAAAGCAGTGTGAACACTCAGGGTATATCTAAACTACATCCCTCTGTTGGCAGAGGGATGCAGATTAGGCAGGTCGACATTGCAAATGAAGTGGGGATTTAAATATTCCACGCTTAATTTGCATAAAAGTGGCCACCGTTTTTGCCGACTCAACACTTTGCAGGAGGCATAAGGGATCTGTTGAAAAAGGCTTTCTTTCTCGACAGATCCCCCTCTAGACTGCCTCTTTTTGCCGACAAAGTGCTGAGTCGGCCAAAACGGCGGCCATTTTATGCAAATTAAGCACAGGATATTTAAATCTCCACTTCATTTGCAATGGCGACCTGCCTAATCTGCATCCCTCTGCCGACAGAGGGATGCAGTTTAGACATACCCTCACTGTGGAGAAAAGTAACATGGGATCTTCCCTTAATTATGGCACTTTCACAAGCACTGAGCTCCAGAATATTATGTTGGGAAACTCAAAGTAAAGATCCTTTTGAATTATGAACGCCACATCTTGCCTGGGTGTTCTAGAGGTCATGGAGAGTCTCCAGGCCCATACTCCGGGGTGGGGAGTGTGAAGGTGCAAAAGCACCCCGCTACCATAATCCCCCATGCAAGGATGCTCCTACCAGTCAGGGAAAGGCAGGAATAGCATCATGCCCGAGACTTCAAACTCCATGCTCTGACCAGCCGGGGGAAGACTGGGGCTGATTCCTCCACTTACTTGGGGGATGATGGGGGGGCAGGTGCATTCACACCCTCGTGGTTCACATTTATAAAAAAAACACTCTTACAGAAATTCCTGCCTAAGGGCCTGGTCGCTTATCTAACTAACCATTTACATCTATGAGGTCTTTAAATCCTGAGTCTTAGTGATGACAGTGGAGGTTTTTCTGGGCAGCGTATTTGTACAAATCATATTTGTTGTGACTCACTAATGAAATAATTTGTAACAAGAGCATGTAAGCCTACCAGATGTTTCATGGTACCCAGGATTAACACTGAGTTTGTGTCCTTGTATTGGATGTCAAAAATAAAGGACTTCATGGAACAGGAAAGAATTTCATGCAAAGGCACAAGTTTTGCATGTCTTCCATGAAATGAATAGTCGTATCTGACATTTAATGCGCAAAACCACAGCAATTCCTGAGAGTTACATTCAGATTTCCCATGGAAACCATACAAAATTGTATACTAATACCCTTATGCTGCAAATGGTCTTTGTAAAACATTCCACCTTTGAAACTTTGGAATGTCAATAAATGTGGTAGGGGAAAGGGCAGGAGATATTCAATTTGGGGGATATTCATATGTTAAAATAAAATCCCCATTTTTCTTTCAAGGCAGGATGATCATACCAGATCTTGTCATCTTCTTCTCCTCTGGTTTCAGAGCTCAACCAGTGAGAGTAAGCATGAAAGCACTTTATGTAGCTACAACTCTTTTGTATGACTGTCAGCCGGGGAACAGCTTAATGTTAGAAGCTCAGGAGTCATCCCCAACATCATTCCCTTCAGCCCATGGCTGGGATAGCACATTCTGGCCCAGGTAAGGATCAGCCATGTGTGGTTGCATATGTTGCCTGGCTCAGAATTGTGCATCTGACCCAAAGGTGTGAACCCTTGGAACAGGAAGTAGTGCTTATGACTTGTGACCCAGCACAAACTTGTGGAGCTTGCACAGACTTGAGTAGGAATCCAAAAGAGGGTAAATCATACTCAACAATTGTGCTTATAGAGATAACGATTCCATCAATAGCCTGCACTGCTTATACCATGCTATTCTAAATTGAGTTCTAGTGAATGGTTTCTTTAGATGAAAATGTAAAAATGTCAGCATAGTATAATACTGCTCTGTCGGCGGAATCTCTTTGAGCTCAGCTCCTGCCTGACAGCACTGTAGCTCCACTCTAACCAGTAGTAAAAGAGCGAGCCATGAGGTGAGAGTGAGGGGGGATGGAGTCAGGTGTCTTTGTATAGGAGTCAGAAGAAAATCTGGAATAGAGTTCAGGTGTGAAACTGTTTCAGACACTAAGCTTTCCCTCCAGTGGGTAAAGCTGGCAGAGCTACTGGAAATGTCATTGTTAAATGCATTCAGAGGGAACTGGGTCTTTTAAAGGGGCTGGAACTGAAGGGATAATTGCCCCCACAGGAAAGCCCCAAAGAAGCCAATGACTCCTTTCAAAGGGGGAATGAGAACATGACAAGAACCAACATGCAGATAAGTGGGTAAGAGTCTCTGATCTGTTAACCCTCCGGTGATACAAACTCACTTTAAAATGGCCAAAGATGACTGAGGAGAATTCTTCCTGCACAGGGACTGTGCAGGAATGGTGGGATTTAGAGCAGCAACGCGTCATCTCTGGTGTGGCAGGGTCAGGCCAGGGAGCTGCTGCAGAAAGGGAAAAAGGCAGCCCCAAAAGGGTAAAAACCTATAGTTAGACTGCAGGCTGATTAGATGCTGCTGGGGGTGGGAGGGAATTGGCTCAGGCAGATTGGGGCCAGCTGACTCCTCTGCTGGCTAACTAAGGGCCTTTAAAAGCCTCAGCAGTTGGAAGCTGGGGAGAGTGAGAGGACGGAAGTGGAGAGACAGGGAGCAAAAAAGTTAGAGAGAACATTCCACAACAGCATTAGGCAGAAGCAGCTAGGGAGGGAGTCTGAGGAGGTGTGGCCAGGCTCCCTACCACAGAGACCTGTTGCAAACTCCAAACTCTGCAGTTAGGAGTGAGAGGCCTGCCCAGTGGTAGCCTGGGTAAGAGGGGCCCTTGCCACGCTTGGAACTGTGGAATATAAAATCTAAAAAGCTTCTAAGAACAAAAAATGTTGTTTAAAATACCACTTAGGTTACTACATTTTAATCACGTCATTTACAAGCACTGAAGACTGAGTAAAGAAATAGTAAAGGTCATCATCCCTTTTGGACAGTGCAGATAATAAACACACTCTTTTAATCGAGCATAAAGGACTGAATATTTAATCACCACACAAAAATTCTGACTCATGGATTGTAGGAGTGGGCGGATTTTTAGTACATTATTTTCCTTACTCAATTTCTGTATCTAAAAGCCTCTCAGTCAAATTTTCCTACATTTTCCAGGATGTTGCTCATTTCAAATCCAAAGTTACCCATTTTCGGCACCAACTTGGTGTCCTCCAACTTCTATTCCTGACACCTACTTACAGTGCAATAAAGAATCATAAAACTGAAGCTACAGAATAAGTTATTTACTAGAACACGTGAAGAGCTATTCTAAAAGAAGGAATCCCACATTTTTTCCCAGCTGACTAATTTTTATGTCCTCCATTCTGGATCTTTGCTACATCCTGAAATCCACATGCAGCAAGTTTTAGAGTTATAATCTAAATATTTTGTTCTCAGAGTTGCTATGATGTTCTTAGTGAACAAGTCCTCATTCCCAGTTATTTTACAATTGTCTATGTCTAATTGACTGCTGCTCTCCTCCTCAGACCTGCAATTATGTTGCATGCTACAGTAGTTTAAGTTTATTGGGTTGCAAGGTTCTGTTTCAATCTGAATGATCATTGATGGTCTGCAACTATGATCAGAGAGGTCCTGAAAGGGTGGAAAAAAGGCAATACACTAAAAGCTTCCTCAATTCATTTCTTATATAGAGGCAGACCCATCAGCAAAGGGGCAAATGCCCAGGGTCCAGAGATTCAAGGAGTCTGTGAGCTCTCGGCCACTGCTACTGCGGCAGTGGCCAGAGCTCTGGGCTCTTTGAATTGGTGCCAGAATGTAGCTCTGAGGTTTTGGGCTGGAGCTGCCATAGTCTGGGAGGCACTAAGACCAGACTGCCCTCAGCCTTACTCCTTCAGAAGCAGCAGTCCCTCTTTGTCCCAGATCCTGTGGAGGCTGTTGGCCCTGCTGTATAAAGGGGGTACTGCTTCTGTCACTGTTGGAGAAAAGGAAGGTACTGCCTCAGCAATATGGTACCCTCCTTCCTCAATCCAACAGTAACTTCCCATGGAGGATTGGCAGGTTCTTAGCCTACTTCTTCAGACAGCAAATGAGGCAGTGGTCTAGGTAAATTCCCCCTGGTTTCTTCCCTCCCCCCACTGCCCTGCAGCACTACAAGAAGATGTCATCGCAAGATCTTCCCAAGCAGCATGTGTAGTAACTTTTGCTGCTTTTGCGTTCCTCTCAATTTTGAAACCTTTGTCCCTGGAAGAAGGCATGTTGTCTTGGGACTTGTAGAAGCTAATGGGCAGTGCAGAGGGGAAAGGATCCTTTTACCAGAAAACTAATATGTAAGTTTGGAACTCGGTTAAAACTCAGTTTCATGTCCATTTTATTCCTGCATTGGGTAGAATGGTTGTATTCATTCTTTATTTCTGGAGAGGATTCCTATTAAGATAAACGTGTTTTACTTTTTGAAACTTTTGATTTGAAACTGAGTGTGTAAGGACTTCAGGATTTGAGCCCTAAATGCTATAATGGGTCAGACCAATGGTCCACCTAGCCCAGTACCCTGTCTTCCGAGTTAGATGCATCAGAGGGAATGAACAGAACAGGACAAGTGATCCATCCCCTCTTGTGTGATCCCAGCTTCTGACAGATATTTAAGGACACCTAGAACAATAAGTTGCATTCTTGACCATCTTGGCTAATAGGCATTGATGAACCTACCTTCCATGAACTTATCTAATTCTTTTTAGAACCCAGTTATACTTTTGGCCTTCATAACATCCCTATGACAATGAGTTCCATAGATTGACTGTGTTCTGTGTGAAGCCATTCTTATATTTCTTGTAAACCTGCTGCTTGTTAATTTCATTGGGTAACCAGTAGTGACCCTAGAGTTGTATAAAAGGGTAAATAACATATCCTGAAGTACTTTCTCCACACTAGTCATAATTTTATAGACCTGTATCCTATTCCCCCTTAGTCATTTTTTAAAGCTCAATAGTTCCAGTCTATTTAAACTCTCCTCATATGGAAACCGTGTCATATGCCTAATGATTTGTGTTTCTCTTCTTCATACTTTTTTCCAATTGTAATTTTATATATATATATATATATATATATATATATATATAAGCGTGCATCCCCGACGGAGACAGAGAGGAGGGCGGAGGAGACAGAGAGGAGGCGGAGGAGAGTGGAGAAAGAGTGAGAGGCAGGAGGGGGAGAAGAGAAAGAGACGGAGAGAGCGGCAGGAGGCGGAGGAGAGCTGAGAGAGGGAGGGGGAGGCAGTAGGAGGAGGGGAGAGAGAGAGAGAGATGGAGCGAGAGACCGGAGGCTCAGGAGAAAAGACCGAGATAGAAAGGAAATAGGACGTGGAGGAGAGACCCGAAAATCCCATCTTATGACGGGCTAATTGGCTAGTATGTGCATAAAACTGAAATAGAGCTTCATGAGGATCAAAATATAGTCCCTTTTCACGTTATGTTTATATTTTGCTTGCCTTTTCAGTTCAGTTTCCAGGACAATACTGGAAACAGAAATACCAAACCACTGCTTATCAAAGTGCTGTCCACACAGTATCTGCGATAGAAGAACCAGTTCTCACCTGACAAATGGCCTAACCCTGCTTCCATTGAAATCAATTTCCAAAATTGTCTGATAGCACTGGGCCCACCTACTGTAAACATAAGAGCAGCAAATAAAACCTATTGCTTTACATTGAATAACTGAGACCAAAACCTGGCCCTTGCTCTGAAGTGTGTTTACCCAAATATTAACCAAACTTTGAACTCTTTGAGGCATGCCCATCACTAATAGTAATTTTTTACCTTCACATTCCCCATTCTCAACATCGCTATGTTCTTCCTCCAGAAGCCTTTGTAGCTTAGGGCTAGATTGTGCAATTTTTGCATATATTGGTGAGCATTCTCTCAGACTGACAAGTCATTCAATGGGGTATAAAATGAACAGCTCCTCTGGGCAGGTACTTATCAGTGTGAGAATTACACTGAGTGCTTACATTGTGCATCAAGGAAGATTTTTATATCCCTTTCACTACTGTAAAGATTAAAAACATACCCATACTCCTGTTTTACTCTAATTATTGTTTTATTTATGTGGAACAACAGCAACTGTGGTGGCTTTGCAGGCTGGTACTCCATTGCAGGAGAAATCAATGATGCAGACTCTATTCTGTCTTGTTTTTTTTTACATTACATGTACCAATCCTGGAATAGAGATAGTGACAAACACCATGAAGGCCATCTTTTTTTTTTTTTCAGAAGTCTCAGCATTAGTGCCTGGTTCCTAAGGAGCCCCAATATTAACTCCAGTGAGGGAAAGAAAGCAGATAACAAATTATCTTACTATTTGCCACAGCTCCCTTAGCAAGAACTCAATATAGCATTTGTGCATACTTTGTACCACTCACACACAAAGGAATTATCTGTTAGTGCACAGAATATTGGGGTGTGTGTATATATAGTACTTTAGTATACCCCATAACTGGATGTGTAGACCCTGCTACTGTGTACAAAAAAATTCTATATAGTGCTTTAGTATGTCAGAGTACAACAGTCAACTTTTAGTGCACATTAGCAGTTAGTGTGCTGCATGCTAGATCACTATCAGTTTGCACCCCAATGTACATTGCTGTACATTCTCTCTTCAAAAGACATGCTCAAAGAAAAATAATTTATCTTACTTTGTGTAATAGTGCTGTCTTGTGATTCCCACCATAACAACGTTATGATTTAAAGGCTGAAAACCCCCCTCTATGTTGGGGGTTGATTTGTAAAGGCACAAAGGGAATTAGATGCCTAGCTTCAATAAGAAGTCAATATGGGTTAAATGCCTAGCTCTCCCATGTGATTTTGAAAATCTTCCCCTTAAAGTGTCTTGTTAAACTTTCCCTAATGGTGCCTTGTAGAATAATTGGTTGATTTGAAAAGGTCAAGAATTATCCAAATTATTCGCCATTTGGAAAGTGTTGCTTTTGAAATTTTGTACTGCTGTAAATCTCCTTATTACTTAGATGTTGGAAAAAGAATGTGTTTTTAAAAACATAGCTCTAAACTGAACACTAACTTGAACTTCAATCCATCATTTCATGATGAAATTAAACACTTTGTACTGTGTCCTTGAAAAACCTTCCTCCCTATCACCCCAAAATAGACATTCACTGTACATTTTTTATTAATATCTTCAATCAAATTGTACTTGGATTATTGTGAAACTTACTTCTGTTTAAAATTGCAGTGTGTCTGGAATTCCAATTATATTTGAATGGAATGAATTTCATAGTCAAAATGCAAACCCAAAACAAAAGTGAGCTCAGCTACTGAATTTTCCTTTACATAACTACTATATTAATAAAAGGGTACAACTGCAAATGATGATTTCACAGCCTGGAAGTATCTGGAAAATAATTCCCTATGTGGGAAGGAGGACTGCTGATTAAAAACAAGTTGGAAAGCTTTGATTCTTTCAAGCTTGAGAGGAAGAACTTGGAGAAAATAAATCCCTGTTGCTGAATGCAATTCCTACAATTGAGCCTGCATTACATAATAGTGTATAAAGGATGCAAGGCCGGGTCACGCAAGCTTTCAGTTACAGAAAGAAAATTGCTAAGAAACTGAAGAACGTTTTGCCACTGTATATCTTTGTTAATACTCTTCCCACCTAAATATTCTCCTTTATACAAGCATTTGCTCATTCTTTTCTCTACTTTAGAAGTTCTTTAATAAAGACTTAAAGTGGTGGTGGAAACACTAAGCATTGCTTATTAAACTGCTGCAGGAAGGGGACAGTGAGATCAAGAAAGAAAAATAACATAGATGGACATGTCTACTGACTTTTAAATTATGCAGCAATATTTAATTGAAAACCTCAGGTCATATGGAAGCTACAATCTCAAAGCCCGTAGGTACCTGCTTTCAGAGCAATAATGTTCAGATGCAGTATTTAAACATACATCAGGTGAGGTACAAATCACACACACAAAAATTCTTTCCTCCCCTGGCACCACTCAATGTGTAATTTAATAGCTATTAAAAGCTTACCTCAATTATAGTGAAGAAGTGGAAGGCAGACCTGGGAGCTGGCGCTGCCATCATTGGCTCCTTGACTGTGAGGAATAGAGCCAGAGAGGCTCAGGGTCACCCCTGCCCCCTGCAAACACCCTGACGTCTGGGCTTAACTGCTACAATCCTATTTTGGCTTCATCAAGCAGTGGTAACCATAGCAACACCCTTATG
Source organism: Rafetus swinhoei (assembly GCA_019425775.1). NCBI lineage: Eukaryota > Metazoa > Chordata > Testudines > Trionychidae > Rafetus > Rafetus swinhoei. Next base: position 160,100,924 of record CM033424.1, read on the forward strand.
AAGTGGCTCCTGGGAATGGTAAATTGATGTGGTAACAAAGCAGCTTCTTGAGGTGCTTGTAGCTATCCCAAGATTTGAGCATTAAGCCACCCTACATTTGCGTTTTCTAGCATTGTGTTTTGCTGTTGGAGAGAGTGGATTGTGATACTTAAAGTAAATCATGTGTCCTTAAATCTGTATGTATTTCTCAATTCAACAAACATAGATGCAAATTGTGTTTAGTAGCTTTTGGGGAGACTTACTTAGGCTGTGCCTCACTTGCCTGGGCTGATGAGCTTCCCCGATTTCACATAGGGTATGTCTACATGGCAAGCCGGATAGCATATGTATGCATACCCAAGCTAGTATTGATTGAGCCAGATTCCGAAAGTTAGCAGTGTTGCTACATTGGCGGGATGCTGGCAGTGGGTAGCTGCCCAAGTATTTGCCCAGAGTCCCAGGTGGAATACTGGTCAGGTGTCTAGCCTGTGATTCTGCAGGCACAGTGATATTTTCAAATGGACTGGCCCGATCAAAGTTAGCTTGGGTATGCCAGTAGATGCTGCATTTGTGCTTTCCTATTGTGGTGACGTAGTCATAGCCCATCACGATGGATTTTTCTTCCCATCTTTGTATTCCTGTTGTTAATTAAGAAAAAAGGTTTAGAGAATTATTTCTTTCATCACCATAGCAATGTGATGCCATACAAAAATATAGCAAACACATTCATATGCTACTCAGACTTGACAAAATAGAAAAATCTGTCCCTAATCCCTTGTTTTCTGATATAGGTTAAACCTTTCTAATCCACCAACCTTGGGACCTGCTGGGTGCTGAACCAGCGAATTTGCTGAATCACAGGAGGTCAATATTGTAGTGAGTGGAGCTCTTTTTATTTTTAGCAAGGGGGAAAAAAACAACCCAAAAAAATGGAACAATGCTCGCAATGCTGCATCTTAATGTATGTCTGTACGATACACCCAATGTAAGCCCACTCCTGGCCCAGGCTTATCAGCTCTCATAACAAAGTGTTAGTGTTGTTACACAATTTTACTATATTGGCACAAGGAAATAAGTAGATAAAGCATAAAAAACATGCTTTCACTTAGCAACATTGCAAGTACTTCCACTGCTTGCTGGGTTCTTAGAAGACATTTTGGGGTAAATTAGAGCTAAAGAACAACACAGAACACTGAGCGCCAGAGCTAGTGGCTGTAAACAAACTTTATGAAACCATAAGAAACTTGGCCACACCCACGATAAGCAGACATCCAGCTTACTAAAGTCATGCCAGACCACGTATGTTTCTGGACCAGAGAATGCTGGACTAGAGAGGTTCAACCTGTATCATTGAAACTGCTTGCTGTAGGGTGAATACAGGCAAATGCATGATTTCAATGATACTTCTTGTGTTGTTCCCAAAGATAGCAAACCCTGGGTTCTGGCATATCAAAAGAGAGAGCAGACTTCACATTCATAGACACTCCTCTGAAATCACCTCATGGGAATTGCTTTGTAGATCAGAACAGTGGTCTGTACACGCCAGTATTCCATCTCAGCAGCCAGCTGCTTCAAAGAATGATTAATGAAACCTTGTAATAGATCACTATGAAAATGTCTGTCTTTAGGGGAAGTTTTTCATATCCGCATTGGTTAGACTTTTACTTTGAAGCATGAAGGTTTATATCCCTATATTTTTAATCCTACCGTACATAATTGTGGATATGCTCATTTGCATAAATACTTAATCCTCTTTTAGCCCTTGGCCTCAGTGATGTCTTTTAACAGTGAGTTCTATGGGATAACACTGTTTTATTTCCTTTATCAATAGCAAGTTTGTCGCCTCTGTTTGCATTATGAGAGAGGATAACTAGAAATGCCTGATTTACCCTTTCCGTACTATTTCTTATTTTACATATGTGTGTTATTTTCCCTTTAGTCTCCCCTTTAAACTAAACAGTCCTAATATTTTTAGGTCTTTCCATACAAAGGTCTTCCCATGCCTCTAAGTATTAGTTTAATCTCTGGACTCATTTCATTTTTTGCAATATATTTTCTGAAAAAGGGAAAACTAGAAAAGAATACATTACTTAAAGTAAAGGAGTACCATTAATTCATATAGTGGTATTATAACAGTATTATAATATTCTCTGTATTTTCTCACCTTTTCCTGATGCATCCTAATACTTTGTGTCTTTTGTCTTAAAAATGACAGTACTTGGTAAAGATCTTTATGGAAAAGATTTGATCAGTTCCACGCTTGGCTTCAATTTTTGTTGTTTATCCTGTTGCTAAGGCTCCACCAGGCATTATAGTTGTGACTCTGTAGACTGGCTGTAACTCAAAATTTACTAATGCAACAGTGAAGGAAAAGGGAAAATATCATTAGTTTTAACTTTGCATATGTAAGCAGTCAAGATAGAAGTGTTTGCTTGCTTATGCAATCAGAGACAAGAAACAATAGCAGTGATTTATTTGTCCAGTTGTCAAGAGTATGCTGTCTCTATAAGGATAAACCTAAATCCAACTGATCCACGTTCCACTTATTGGCGCTTTAAAAGAAACATCTTTTGGGAACCCTATTCCTCTGAAAGTCTGTTTTCCTGTCATTTAGGGACAGGAATAAGAGAAAAGGTCTATCTGCTAGAGACTTGTGCACACTAAGCTCATCAGCAGACTGAGCCAATGCTGACAAGGAAACCATGTATTGTCTATTCATGCAGTTTGAGTACATAAGCACTTTATATCAAAGCAACTCATCTCTGGCAAGATGGCTGATCCAAAACAGACACAAGAGACAAATTTCACTCTCAGTTATGCTAATATAACTCCAGTGGAGTTTGTTTGTTTTACTCAGAGTGGAATTTGGCCCAAGCTGTACAAAATATTTATTTTTAATTCCAAACAATACTTGACATTATAGAGCATCAAGCATAGCATTGGGAAATGATACCAACCAATTGAACTAATAAGCAACTAACAGTAAGTGGTGGAATGAAGCTGTTGGGAAATAATTATCCATGTGGCGAGTGGAGGTTTAATCCACATGAAATGGTGGTGGTGGTGGTGGGTTGGGAAACCATTTGATAGAATTGCTGGAAAAAGCAATTTGCCCCTCTAACTGTGGGGTTTATCTCCTATTTGTTACTTGAGTTCTCAGGGTCAGAGTCTGATTAGACTCACAGTTGTTGATGGATGACCAGGTTACAGTTGCAACATTCTGGAGTTTGTTTCTTTTTTGTGTAATTGAGACTTTTTCTCATTTAGATTTATCCCGTGACACATTGAGATAAGACTACTGTGGGGCACTCGTTGAGGCTGAATCTTAAGCCTGTTTGGAAATTGAAACTGGCCTAAGCTGCAACTGTCCTATTGTTAAATAGGATGTCACATCTCAGATATATTGCACCAGTGCTTTTTGATCTGCTGTGAATGCCTGGTGGGATTCACGTAGAATTGAAGGTATTGAGTTGGGCCCCTTTTCAATGTCCACACTCCAGGGCAGCTGCCCCTTTTGCCCATCTCCCCCTCCTATTGGCAGCCTTGCTTCTACTGTGCTTTTGTGTAAAAAGATGATGCCAGCAGAAGATTACTAGTGGGAGAAGGGTGGGATATTCCTTTTTTACATTATGACTGGTGCTGGTGAAGAAATGGCAAAGGCATGTACAGCCTGCAATAGGAGAGAACTACTGAACAAAATAAATGACTATGAAAAGAGGTGCCTGCTTATCCCCACAACAACAATCATGCCCAGTGTATTGGTTTCAGTGACAATGTATCAGTATCAGCAACAGCAACTTTCTGTCTGTTCTGGCAAGTCACAAACGATGGTCTCTGAAGATATGCACAAGGCAGAGAGTATGTTATGGATGATGGGGGGGGGGCAAATGATGTATAAAATGTTGGCTGCTATGGATAATCTACAGTCTCTCTTGATATGTGGAGCTGTTCTTGGGCCTTTTTATGGTGTTCTTATTACCTCATCTTTCTTTTAGGGCAGAGATGGGTATACTGGCCATACACAGCTGCTGGTGGGCCACCAAATGCTTTGTTTACCTGAGCATTATCAGGCAGAGCCACTCACAGCTCCAAGTGGCCACGTTCACTGTTCCTGGCCAATGGTAGCTGAGGGAAGTGGCTGCACCTGTGGCCGCTCAAGTAGACAAAGTGTATGGCAGCTTGCCAGCAGCTAACCCTAATGAAGCGTATCTGGCCCATGGGCAAGAGGTTCTCCTCCCATATTTTGAGGCATGTCTACAGAGCAATTAGGCACCCGTAGCTGGGTGCTGTCAGTGGACTCAGGCTCTCAAGTCGTTAGCTGTGTGGCTGTTTAATTGCAGTGTAGACTTCTAGAGGTAAGGCAGCAGCCCAAGAGGAGAAGTCTACGTTACAGTTAAATAGCCCCACAGTCTGAGCCCCATGACACAAGCCGCTGTCATGAGCAAAGCATGGGTTTTTAATCACAGAATAGACATATCCTAAGAGAAAGATAAGGTAATAAGCATGGCATAAGCTTTAGTTTTAATTTATTTTCCTCCCCCCCACATGCTCAAAATGGCACCCTTGAGTGCTCTCTGAAGGGTCAGCCTCCTGGCCCCGCTTCCTAATGAGTTAGGACTATTTATTCTAAGCTGTACTTGTTCTCTTTATTCTTGTGTCCAGTTCCCACCACCAAGTTCCAATTATTTACAGATTATTTATAGGTTGGGCCTAGCACAGACATCAGTGGCAACAGAATGCAGGTTCCTGACTCCTTCTGAGCCTGATCCGCTCCACCCTGTCTCCCTTCTCCTCTGCTCTCACTTTCTTCCAGCTTTCAGTTCCAAGGCTGGCAGACAGGGCCAGCTTTCAGGCCACTCCTAGCTGATTGTCCAACTCCAACCCATTTTCCCTAATCTGGCTGGAGTGGCACAGGCTGAGTAGGGCTTCCCTTACAGCACACTGCCACACCTCTTGTTCTTAAACCTGAGTTACACAAAGCTCAGGTAAAATCAAAAGTGAAATGCAAAAGTAAAGTAAACCTGTAATGTTCAAATATGGACCTTAATTCTGAATTTCTAACTCAGCCAAAATGCCCCTGGGAATTTTGGATAAACAAGGAATAAGGGACCTAATTTATAATGGACAAGTGTCATTTGTAAAGTCCTGAACTATAGCAACATTTTTCTGTGAGATTCCAGCTCAGCACAGTAAGTCTGATTCTCTACTTCACACACATACAGTCTCATACAATTATAATTCTATGGATTTTGCATCTGAGTTCTGGCTTACTCTGCATGAGTGAGATCAGAATCAGGAGCACCCTTTTATTTGGGAAAATATAGAGACTAATGCAGTCATTTAAACTCATGGAAAGAGAGTACAAAGTGGCTGTCAAGCCCCTAATTGACGTTCCCCTTCATAACATGCTGGTAAAGTGATTTTTTCCACCTGTCTAAGCCCTGTACATGTGGAGTTGTGCTTATAGGGAGGGCAAGTGAAAGTGTTTAGGGCATAAAGGGGTGAAGCTGTATAAATACTACACTTACTAGATTATTGATGTAGTCTTTAAGGTGCTACTAGACTATTTGTTGTTTTTTTAAGTTTTTCCTGTTACAGACTAACATGGCTACCCCTGTGAAGCTTTAGATTATTGATGCCAGTGTCTGGGTAAGAGTACCATAAACAGCCTGCATAAACTAGCACAACCATCAGCTCCCTCTTTTCCTATGCTAATGTAGCACGCAGTGTTTCCTTTGTAAAAAAGCAGGTTTTCCCATACAGAAGAAATACATATTTAATGTAAGTCTCCTCTATATGTGAATTATAGCCCCCTTTAAGATACATTTGGCATATTTTAAAGTTGACCTATTTTATATGGTCTAAAATAGATAATAGTCATTACAGGTATAGGATTCATGTTTATATATGAGAGAAAATTCCTGAGCTGTAATTTGGTTTCTCCCGCCCTGTGTAGAAACTACAAAAATCATCATTATGGCACCATCTACCTGGAAGCAAAAAGGCAAAGATTAGTGCAAGGCAAAGCATATCCAAGGACACGTTCCTCTGTTGTTTTAGTTAGTGCAAAAGGTGGGACATACCTAACACAGAGAAATGGAGGAGCTCCCAAACTGTGGCAGACTTCACTTAATCAGTTGATGGAGAGAGGAGACCAAAGAGTCAGGCTTTCTTAATAGGTGGCTTGGGGGATTTTACAAGCTAAGTTTGCTGCTGCCATCCATATCTACCTGGCAGTGTATGGTAAAAGTGTGAAGTAAAGTTTGTGTCATGACCTTGAATTTTGCCTTTTCCCTCTCTACTTTGGAGTAGAAAAACTGTGTGTGACCTTCTCTGGCAGTAGTAGAGTTTTGTCCTACTGTTACCAAGGCATATTAATAAATTACTTTCATCAGTGAATTATAGTGGTACTATAACCAGAGACACCTTACACCTTGTAAGTGTTCTAGATGTTCAGAGATCCAGATTGGTAATCATTGAGCTGCTGATCCGGGGTAATGATTTACAAGATACTGTGAGACTATATGATGTTCTGCAATAAAGGACCCTTAATTTGAAGAGGAACAAATGCTACAGTGGGCTGAACGAGATTAGTTATGCAAGGAAGACACTCCGTGATAGAGAAATTTGATCTGAAGAAAAGCAGCTGTTTAAGAGAAAGGATCTAAGCAAATTTGTCTTAAACATCACACAATTGTGTCCACCATTCAGTGATATTCCACTAAAAGCCAAGTGAATCTACTAGTATAGATTGCTTTGCCCATGTTGATTACTGCTGCAGAATCAGGGCTTCTCTTATGAGTAAATTAAATATGAGGTTAGAATGGAAAAGTTTATGATACTATATCTATAGTTGATGCTACTCCCTTTTGAATGTTACCTTCTTGTGCTAGCCTAGTTTTTAAGAGATGTTCTTCTACTGCATAGCAGACTCCCTTGGATGAAACCAAACCAAACTAAACACTGTTTATTTTTGTAGCTGAATCACTCTTGGAAATAAAACATGGGTTTAAAATACTTGAAAAAATGGGTTCCCATCCTGACCTCGTTGTGCAAAGCCTCTGAACCTCTGACCTCCCTCACCAAACAAGTTTGCAACACCTCTGATCCTTCCAGATTCAGCTCTCCCTAATTATAAAGATGATATTTTGATCGTTTGCATTGGACCAACACATTTAAACTTATTTGCATAATTTGAAGAGACTTAAATATGTGAAGTGCTATATTCTTTCACTAATGCCACACCCAACACATCCCAGCATCAACCTGAAAGCAGTTAAAAGGAAGTGTATCAGTCACATAAATGCCAAAGTCAACCTTTTGTAGCATAAGATGCTATCAGTGAATTAGAAAAAATGCAAGAGTTACGCCAAGGAGGAGACATAAGAAAATAACTATAAATCTGCCTTTAAAAATCCAACCAAATCTCATTTTGTTTAACTTTCTGAACTGCTGTGTTATATTGTTTTGTGTCCCATTTGTTAGGATAAGTAGTCAGTAAACAAGACAAAGTTCACATACTTTAATATTATTAAAATGTTCTCTAAACATCCCCTTTAGTTCAACAATCTTGTTATTGGTCAAGCACTTACTGTATAATCTGCAATGTTTAAAAATGTCTGTAGCATTATCATCGGAAAAAATGTCTAAGACTTCATTAGACCAATTTTATTTTTATCTATTTTTTTCTTTCATCTTCAATTGCAGCTAAAAGAACCCTAAATTACTGATGCTTAAGTATGCTCTTTAGAAAGGTTACTGAGTTCATTTTGGGCCGAATTGTAGAGGTTTTCCCCCCAGACAGACCTTTTTAATTTAAAAAGGGACTTGTTTCTGGTTTCTGTTTCATTGCACAATTAGAAATGAACATTCCATATTATGGTCTCCAAATTGAGCAATTGGCTTTATATTTACTTCCCTCAGGCAGAACTTATGATACCACCTCTGGCTGCACATATCCTTGAGGAAGACAAATGATGCAGCTTTTTACTGATAAAGATAATAAGCAACTCCAGTCTCTAGTAAAACTGTAAACATTACAATATTGCTGCCTGATGCAAGCATTTTGTTGAACTTAATGTATAATGCAAAAATATGTTGCAAACTTTCAAATTCCAGTTAGTTTGGCTGCTGATTTCACCATGTAAATGCCTTCTTAATTGATGAACTTTTATGCAGATTTGGTTTTCTTAGTATAAATGTTTGACCTTTTTTTGTAGGAACGCCCAATGCACATTTACAAAAGAAGGGGTTTCTTCGACAACATTTGCTAATCATTATATGCTCTATGCTATGAACTATTAACCATTTTCAGATTTGCTGTTTATAAATTTTCAATTTCCTGGTCAGGATGTAGAAACAATTTCAAATAGTTCAAGAAAACAGCTGGCACACAACCAGTAGGCTGAGATGTTTGTTCAAATTTTTCAACAAATTTGAATACTGACTATAACTCAGGATCATTTTTCAAACTTTTAGTTGGTTGAAGACTTATTTCTTAATCTTCTAGTCTGTTGAAGTTGGTTGTAAGATCATGTTCAATGAATCTCTCACTCACTGTGAGAGTTGTGAGTTAATGCATTTTTCTGCTTAAGAACACCCACAGATCAAGGATTCAATTCAGCAATGGGATTCTCCAAGATTGTATGGTAGGCAACCAATCCTGAGCTCTACAAATGAATGAATAATGAAATTTCATTTCAGATTAAAAAGATACCCAAAACAAAACAAAAAAACCCGGAACAACTCTAATTCACAGTGAATTATATTTTAAGCATTGTCAAAGGATTATTGATTAAAATGCACAGAGATATTAAAATAATTGTAGGGTAGAAGAAAGTAGAGATACAATGTACAAAATCAGACAGGAAAACTATGAGCAGATAGTCTCAGCTAGCTTCTCAGATTTCCTCTATCTATTGGTAGCGACATTTGAAGGCATGTACTAAGACCAACTACTGCAAAAGGCAGCTAGTCTGTCATTTGTGAATGTTGTGTACAAAATGCCGTCAAAAATAACTTTTCAGCTAAAATGAGATGCCATCTAAAGTAGGCTGAACTAAACACATTTCAGACCAGTGAGTGTCTCACTCTAGCTCTCATTATATTTTTATAACTGTTTTGATAAATGTTTTTTTGGAATTGAAAAGCTAAAGACCATCATTTCAGTTGTAGTTGGCAGTGTGGAGGCACTTTTTCCCCCTTGCTGTTCACTTTTAGATTGCAATAGGCAAAATATTGGAAAAAGCACATTACCAGCTGCGCCTCTGCAGTTTGGTGAAACATGCCAGAGCTTATCACGAGCCAGAAATAACCCAATAACCTAAAAGTTCTAAAAGTAAACTCTTTCCCGTGTATTTCCATTTCCTGCCATGTTTTAACACCACCGTGAGAGTACATCACAGAGTTATGGCCTGATCTTTTTTCCCTTTTAAATTTCTGTAAAAACTATTGGTTTTAATGGGAATGTTGTGTCTTTTCAGTGAATGACTCAGATTCTGTGTAGCTCAAACTTGTCTTTTATAGGGTCTCAATCCACCTAGTCATTACCTCTGAACATTTTTGTTAAGATAACCATGTTTGTGAAAACCGCCATGAAAATAAAATGTGATAGCTGGGCAGCTTCAGTTCCCAAGTTTCCTGGAAGACAGCATATGATGCAAAGGGACCCTAAATACTCAATCTCTGGTCTGGTAGAAAGCATGTATACTTCATATAAATTAAGCCAACATTCTGTGCTTATGTCCAAAGGAAGACTAGAAGTTACTACAGAGAAGTCTTTCCCAGATGTCTAGCTGATGAGTCTCACCCACAGGGTGTAACTGTTTACCATATATCAGTTATCCCCCAGATCAGATTGGCAGAAAGCTGGGAATAGAGAGGCTTAATTTCCTTTGAAGGATGGAACATGGGTCACTTGCTGGTTTGAACTGGAGTAAAGGGAGGACTCTGTTACTTGATGTCTTTCAATCAAGATTTTAGGACTTCAGTAACTCAGCCAGAGGTAGTGAGCCTATTACAGGATCCAATGGGCAAAATTCTGTGGCCTGCGACGTTCAGAAGGTCAGACTAGCGAAGTGGTGGACAACTTGTGGCCCATCAGGGTTCTACTTGAAGCCCACCAGAAATTTTATTTACCATTGGCCACATGCAGGGTTGCCAGATTCCACTGGTTTTCATCTGCATAGGCTTTTTTCTACTGCTATCACTCTGAGAGCTGTGCGCTCCCTCTGCATCCAATCATACCGCTGCTGCAGTTCAATCTGCACACCCCACAAATTCTGGATATACAAACGCAGTTAGCGAAGCTACTTTATTCCAGAAGACTGTCTGGATTACAAGAATCTTGTGACCCATTGAAATGAAGGAGGGCCACTTCTGCAGCCTGCTCACTAGCTTAGGTTGCCCATCACTGGACTCAAGTGCCTTCTGGCCTTAAAACCTGAGTCAAAGGGCTCGTCTAGACTACGGGGGAAGATTTGAAAGAGGATATGCAAATTTCGTGGGAATTTGCATATCTTCTTCCGATCTCACTTTTGAAAGCAGAGCTTAGAAATGACCGCGTAAACCTCATTTTTGGAGGAAAAGTGGCTTTTTGAAAAAGGGGGGTTTGCCGAAAAAAAGTTTCTAGATTACTTTCACTTTCGAATTTGTGGAATTCCATGGAATTTGCATATCCTCTTTCGAATCTTCCCCCGTAGTCTAGACATAGCCTAATATGAGGTCAGGGGATGTGAGAAGAGCAGAGCAGTCATTTCCAAGTTCCTTCGGACAGGGTCTGTCTTTTTGCTCCATGTTTGTACAGTGTCTAGCACAATGAGGTCCTGGTCCATGACTAGAGTTCCTAGACTCTGTGGCAATATTATTAATAATAAAAGCAGTGTCCAAGCATAAAAAGGATTTCCTGGGCACAGTTGTTCTGCAGCTCAGGGTGACTTGAGGAAAGAGGAGTGGCAAATACTACACACTGCTACTCCTTACTGCCATAGATGCTGAGTTTTTCTTTTCCCAGAGGGAACTCCACACCCCACTCTCCACCAAGGCTCTACCCTCCTTCTACCCCCTCCTCCGAGGCCCCACCCTTGCTCCACCTCTTTCCCACCCCCACTCTGCCCTCTCTCCAAGGCACCATCTGCTCACTGCTCTCTGCCTTGCCCAGCCATCAGTCAACTGTTTGGTGGTGCTTCCCATCAGCCGTTTGGCAGTACCTTGATCAGCTAATCAGGGGTATAGCCAAACAGGTGATTGGGGGGGTGCCACCAGATAACTATGCTTATTACTGGTCCCCCCAAAAATGTTTTCTCTCCTCTAGCACCTACTGTTATGATAGCAGTCAAATAATGGTTCTGGGTGTGGTGGAAGTTGTTATATTTACACATACACTGAGAATAATTCATAAAAGTTTACACATGCCATATGAACCTGAACTTTTAAGCCTTACTCATGTGCTTAGTCCTTTCATGCGACTGCATGCATGAAAAAGGGCTTCTTGTGAGAGTAAACACAATCACTCCCTGTACATGTCCCATCTTGAACAAAAACTACCTGGAGATAGATTATGTCATGATGATTCAATATGACTACTCCCAACCTTTAGATCCGTAGCTAGATCCAGATTCCATGTCATAGTCTATGTCTACAATATCTCTATAATCAAACCAAACAGTTATTGAAATGTTGTCATCAAGGCTTACAAATCTGTAAAATAAACTTAAGAGTAGTTGGGGAGCTGGGAGAACTCCTATGTTGTGAATTTAATTGGCAAGGTAATCCCAGCAGTGTTGAAAGCAGACACTAACATCACCATAGTCTTTGGATGCTTTCCCCAGCCAGCCCATTCACATCACCCCATAATGTCTCTATTGATCTCCATCTAACTGGCTTTCATGCCCATCTCTATCTGCCAGACACTAGGAAAATACTGGCAACACATTGCCAAAGATCAATGGCAAACATATATGTTGCAAAATAAAGACTATAATTCATACCTACCGACACATAAACTATGCAGTTAGGGCAATCTAAGAACCCAGCACTCAAGAGGAACTTGAAAATACAAACATACATATTTAAATTGACTCTGTGGTGGATTCTTGTCATAAATTGGCATAAAACCATCAAAGTAAATGGATCAATGTCCTTTTGGACCAGCTGAAGATGTTATCCATGTACAGGCAGTCCCCGGGTTACATGGATCCGACTTACATCGGATCCCTACTTACAAACAGTGTGAGGCAACCCCGCACTAGCTGCGCTCTCCCCCCCCCAGCAGACCGCCGAGACGCGCCGTGGTCCCGCCGCCCACGTCCTCCACGGCGAGAAAAGCCGCTCCGCGTCTCCCTGGTCTGCTGGGCCCCAGCAGACCAGGGAGACGCGGAGCGGCTTTTCTCAGCAGACACCTCAGCTTGAGAATAAAGGACTGAGGGAAGTGAGGTGTGGGAGAATAAAACTGAGCTCTGGAGAAATGTTTGGCTAGAGTTTCCCCTACAATATGTACCAGTTCTGACTTACTTACAAATTCAACTTAAGAACAAACCTACAGTCCCTATCTTGTACGTAACCCGGGGACTGCCTGTATATTCATTTTCTGCCCAATTTTTTTCAGGATAAATTCTTTTATCTGCATAGACACCAAAGCAGAACCAACTCATTCCCTTCATAGAATCATAGAGCTGGAAGAGACCTTAGAAGGTCATCAAGTCCAGCCCCCTGCCCAAGGCAGGACCAATCCCAATTAAATCAACCCAGCCAGGGCTTTGTCAAGCCGAAACTTAAAAACCTCTAGGGATGGAGATTTCACCACCTCCCTAGGTAACCCATTCCAGTGCTTCACCACTCTCCTAGTGAAATAGTTTTTCCTAATATCCAACCTAGACCTCTCCCACTGTAACTTGAGACCATTGCTCCTTGTTCTGCCATCCCTTGCTACTTTCTCCATCCTCTTTGCAACCTTCCTTCAGGAAGTTGAAGGCTGCTATCAAATCCCCCCTCACTCTTCTCTTCTGCAGACTAAACAAACCCAAATCCCTCAGTCTCTTCTCATAGGTCATGCACACCAGCCCCCTAATCATTTTGGTTGCCCTCCACTGGACCCTCTCCAATGTGTCCACATCCTTTCTATAGTGGGGTGGGGAGGCAGACCTGTACACAATACTTCAGGTGTGGCCTCACCAGAGCCAAATAAAGGGGAATAATCACTTCTCTAGATTTGCTGGCAATGCTCCTCCTAATGCACCCTAATATGCCATTAGCCTTCTTGGCTACAAGGGCACACTGTTGACTCATATCCAGCTTCTCATCCACTGTAATCCCCAGGTCTTTTTCTGCAGAACTGCTACTTAGCCATTCTGTCCCCAGCCTGTAACAATGCTTGGGATTCTTCCATCCCAAGTGCAGGACTCTACACTTGTCCTTGTTGAACCGCATCAGATTTCTTTTGGCCCAATCCTCTAATCTGTCTAGGTCACTGTGGACCTTATCCCTGCCCTCCAGCACATCTACCTCTCCCCCTAGCTTAGTGTCATCTTCAAACTTGCTGAGGGTGCAATCCATCCCCTCATCCAGGTCATTAATAAAGATGTTGAACAAAACCAGTCCAAGAGCAGATTCTAAGTGTTTGATCCCACCTCTAATCCCTTTACATTTCCCGATATGCTTCAATCTGTAGTGATTGGCTTGAGGAGCCTTAAGTTCTCTCTGGAGAATGGTCATATGATTCCTTTAAATGATTCTTCAGTGAATTGCTGTTCTTTTTGTTTTTAACTGACTGCATTAAATATTCTCCCTCCCTTGTTATGTGATAAATCCCATGATACTGTGGTGAGTACATTCACAGAGAAGGAAACAGGAATATTTGAATTTGTATTTCCATTCAAATGAAAAAATCTATGCCCGTGGTTGAGGAAGAAGAAGGCATCACACAGCAAAATGGTGTTTGTTAAACTACACTTTGCTATAGGTGTTGAGGTTTTACTCCTGAAAAATACAATGAGAATGTTGATAAGATAGCACAGTTAAGCTTGAGTCCTCTTCAGAGTGGCAGGATGTGGCGTATCCTCCCTAAGAATTTTTTAATTTCCATTTTACCCAGGTGGATATATTTTAAAAAAATAAATAAAAGTGACCTTCAGAAATATTTTTATGAAGCGCAAGTAGTTAATCTCTGAACAGAATGATTTCTCAGAATCCAGGGAGGGAGTGACTCAACATTTCCTTCAGTCTGGAGGCAGAATTTTAACCTTCCAGCAGATCACTGTAAATGTGTGAAGTATTGTGTACTGCCCTCCTGACTGAATATTAAGTATAAGAAAAAGAAATTGGGCTGTCCTGTTAAATATTGTTGTTAGCCCAAAACAGTTAGATTTGCTGGTCAGAAGATGGGCGGTCTGCAGTATCCTACCCCCTCCGCGTCTATCATCAGTGTTTAGTGTAGTTGAAACGCAGGCAGGTTAAATAAAACAGCAAGATCTTTATTAGATAACACAAACAAACTAGGACTCTCTGAATCATAACCATAATGGCTCAGATGTTAGCACAGATGTTATCATAGGGGATGACCCCAGAGCCCAGACCCTTACAATAGGGAAGCAAGACAATAGGGAAGGACTAAACCATGTTCTATAGACACTGGGATGACACAGGAATGCCAGGAACTGGATTCCAGGAACCTCTGGAACAGGTAAGTGAACTTCCCTCGATCTTCTGTCTTCTTTCTTCTGTTTTTGACATGCTGTCCTGCATGTGATATGCGGACACTCTCTATCTGGTTTTGTGCATGGATGTAAGTTAAAGGGTCCCTTCTAGATGTTATTTCTGCTGGCTCTAGCTCTCAGCAAGGCTGGCTCACTGTGGGAGGTCTCTGTACCCCACTGGGATGACCTGCTTGCACAGCACCCAGAGACACAGAGCTCTGTCAGAGTGACAGACATTCCCTTATATGCTTTCCAGTTGCTGGGCAGATTTACTGTCATGTGGCACTCCATGTTGCCACCTTTTCCTCTGTTTTGGCTCCAAACTGGAAAAAGGGCTCCAAAAGCCTGGAGAAGAAGGGGCATCAAGATAGAGGTCAGGGTGTCCTTTTGCCAATTCAAGATGAAGATTCAACCAAAATGGCAACCATATGAATCAGACATGTACTTAACCCTTTCTTTCCCACATTGTGTTTTCCTGTCCTTTCATTTTGTTTCCTCCACTGTGTATGGGGGTGAGAAACCATAAGCAAGGAAAGAGTTAAGGTCATTCTGAGAGCCCAGTTATGCTACCTGACTGCCTGGAGGATGGGCCAGTCTTAATTAAAGATGAAGTCCAGCTAGAGAAGAGCTAGATGATGACTATAAGGAAAGGAAGCACAGATGAGAAGGAGCTTGCAGGGAGAGAGGAAAGAGAACACTGTAGTCCCTCTTTGAGTAGTAGAGAGTGGAACCTGGAGAATACAGAGAAGCCATCAGGGTGAGGCACATACTGGCGTGAGAGAAGACCAACTGACAGATGACCTGGGGATTAAACAGGAATGGAGGATACAGACTAGAGACAAGGTTCCAGGAAGATAACTCTTTGGCTATGTCTAGAATGCAACGCTTTTCCGGGATATCTCTGGCATCCAGGAAAAGCAATACCATGTTTCAAAAAAGTGGACATGCTCTTTCGCCATCCCTATAAACCTTGTATCACAATTTGCATATCTTTTTCTGACTTACCTTTGGACTACGTCTATATTGGCAAGATTTTGCGCAAATACTCTTTAACGCAAGAGTTTTTGCGTTAGGGTATTTGAGTAAGAGAGCGTCTACACTGGCATGTGCCTTTGCGCAAGAGATGTGCTTTTGCGCAAAAGCATCCGTGCCAGTGTAGATGCTCTCTTGCGCAAGAAAGCTCCGATGGCCGTTTTAGCCATCGGGCTTTCTTGCACAAGAAATTAACGTTGCCTGTCTACACTGGCCTCTTGCGCAAGAACAGTTGCGCAAGAGGGCTTATCCCTGAGCGGGAGCATCAGAGTATTTGCGCAAGAAGCACTGATTTTATACATTAGAACGTCAGTGTTCTTGAGCAAGTACTCGTGGCCAGTGTAGACAGGTGGCAAGATTTTGCGCAAAAGCGCTTGCTTTTGCGCAAAATCTTGCCAATGTAGACACAGCCTTGTAGTCTAGACATAGCCTTTGAGTGTCAAGGAGGGGAATGGAATTACTTTTGTTATGGTTTGTGTTTTGCTTTTAAGGTGGTTAAAAGATACTGTGGAGAACCACTGGGGTCTCTACTCTGTCCAAAACAAAAAAAAAGGCCTGGAGAGGTGGAAAGTGTCATGTCAATGACCATTGTCATGTGGGACAGTGGGACACTCTCAATTTATACCACTGATACCCCAGAATGGGTAGAACTAAAACATGACCTGACTGGAGGGCCAAATATGAGAAGAGACAGTGCACTGCAGAGCGAGAGTAGGGCAATGTTAGATGATGAGTACCTGTTGTGGCAGACCCAGCAATAAGGTGTAACTGCACTGGTGAGCACACTAATCCGTAGTGTGAGAGTGTGAGGGAACACCCTTTGTAAAGATATTGTACCCAGGTATTGCTGGATTGTAAAGGCATATGATTTACTATGTATTATATAAGTGTGCATGTGTCTGTGGGGAGAAAGACACCTTTTGTGAAGATGTGATTCAGGCTCTGTGTGTACAGTGCTAGTTGGTCTGAAATTTTGTAGGAAGGGCCCTGGTTTCTGGAGTACTGTCTTGGGCTAGACTGGAAGTTCTGCAACAGCTGCATGGGGGGGTGGGGTGGGAAGGAAACATTTAAAGTGGCTTCAAATAACTGCATTGTTTCAGTTGTCAGAGGGGGGAAGCTGGAAGTTTGACAGGTAATAAGGAGCAGCTGTGGGGGAGGGGAGACAGCTGGGATTATAGGATAAATATACTAGGTAGACATTTGTGCTAAAAGAGTTAAAACAAAATTGTCAGCAATACTGGGTAATATTGATATTTACATTAGAATACACAGGGTGATGGAAATAGTCAATGTTGTCTTCAAGTCGTCATTGTCAAGTCCAAGTTGAGTCTCAAGTCACTACAGTTCAAGTCTCAAGTTGAGTCTTGAGTCCCTAAAGTCACTTTCGAGTCAAGTCCCAAGTCGAGTCTCAAGTCTTAATTTTAAAAATGTCAAGTCACTTTTGTACAAGCCATCAATATCGGCATTTTCAGACAGTTTTTTCACCAAGTCGATTTAACAAAATTAGCACGTCTCAAGTCGAGTCTCAAGTCACAAACAATGAACCCGAGTTGAGTCTCAAGTCGAGTCACCTAGGTGACTTAAGTCGGACTTGAGTTCAAGTCGTGGGACTCAAGTCAACAACTCTGGAAATAGTCATCATTGTTGAAAAAAACAATGTTTAAATGCAATCCAACAGGCCTGACGTAGGTGTCTGGCCTTCATTTCAATGTAAGATTTACTGCACTTCAGACTTCTACAAGTTGGAGAAGGCTGCAAAGTGGAAAAGGGCAGGATTGTGTGATCTGTGTCAGCCATGTGTAAAGAGCTCCTGTATTTAGAGGCCCTGGTAAATTTCCCTTTGGATCAGTTTTGCTATTTAATGGGGACCCATTGGGACTGTAATATAGCATGATGTAAGGCTAACCCTTGTCTTTACTTCTGGTCACCAGCAATCTGATCCTCCAGTGTCAAAGTCACTGGGAGTTGTGCCAGTACCTGTAGTGGGAGGACAAATGGATACTAAATGAGAACCCTTTTACTTTTTTCACAGTAGTCTAGTTCATAAACTTGAATTGCATTCTTTAAATCTTTAAATTAGTATTGTTTCTGATTTTCATTTTCTAGGGAGGACTAACGATTTAGCATGTTCTGTGATTGATATTTTAATAATGATGAAAGGCAAATTTCAAATCACTGATGGTCAACATCATAGTATTTCATGCCAATAGCTGATATGATTTCCAGCAATGTCAAGCAGAGATGAGACAAGCTGGTAGTGGCAAATTGCAGTCTCAGATGACTGAATAAGTAGGGTCCAAGGACTTGCCAAAAACTCTATCTGTAGAACTTCTTACTGGCTACAAAGATAGGTTGATTCACAAATGCAAACAATTTTACAGCAGACTTGCTAGAATTTACACTCACTGTATTATTTCCACTGTGAATAAAAAGTGAGAGTTTGGCAGTAGCTGAGTAGGGTTCTTTTATTCCCCAGTGGGGGCCTTATTTTGAGATTTAAGTACCTAAAATAGCAGTTAGGCACCTAAATTCTTTTATAAACCTAGCCCATAGTTCCTGCTAGTGATTGGTGGTGAGCAGAGCTGGTCAGAGAACAGAATTTGCATCTGACATTCTGAAACTTGAATGACAAGTTGCAATATTGATTTTTAATAGAAATGGATATTCTTCCATTTAATAATGTTAAAATGTAAATAAAATATTTAATATAATATATAAACACCTTGAAATGAAATTTATAACAGTCTAAATGAAATTAATCTAAATAAGAAAGTAAAAATTATTCACTTCTATGCTTTTTGGCTGAAACTTTTGTCAATCTGCTACACATTCCCATTAAATATTTAGATTTTGATGAAACTGCACTTTGGACAGAAAACAATTCCATCAATTTTTTTTCAACCAGATCAGGTGGTGATGGATTTGCATTTGGTGAGACTAAGACAAGTCTGTGAGGAAATGTGAAAATAAAATTATTGTCTAATGGATGTGGGTCACTATTACCATTAGCTGCCTTTAAAAGAAAAAGTTCCAAAGGCGTCTGCTGAGGCCAGTTAAGAGAGGATCTGAGCAGATAATCAGTTAGCCTGGAGCCTGCCTGCAGTCTGTTTGTAATGCTTAAGTTGTTCCAAATTTGCAGATTTACGTCGCCAATCTACAGCCAAGCTTATGTCCCCAATGTTTAGTTTGAAAAGCAATTTTGTAGAACTGCCACAGAATGTCTCCCATATTTAATATACTATTAGGAAAAGAAAACAGAAACACATCGTTAACAAATTAAATAAATAGCTGATGAAAGACAGTGAGTAATATAGGTTGAACGTGGAATTAAGCTTTTAATTTTTGTTCTTCTCTGATTCCTGATGGGACTTTATATTAATTCTGCTTGTTATAATGGCCGGACTAAAAATGGTGTGGCAAGAGGAAAATACTTTGGTATAATTTATTTTGAATTGTAAGAGGATTCCATTTTAGTCTCTTAAGGGGTTATTTGGATGAAATTATGTGTGCCATAGTTTTCAATAACACTTTTATATGTTGACTTTAAAATTAAAAAGGGTATGCTATTGATGTTCTTGCTGAGAGCGCATAAAATACTTCTATGTAGATGTTTAAAGTCTTATATCTATTCTAGTCTGTCTCAGCAAATCAAGTCTTAAAAATCCAGCTGATAGATTCTTTTCAGCATAACCATAATGCCCACTGTATTCAATGAAGTGTTGAGACTAATGAATGAAGTGCTTCAGTCTTTTTTTGAAAATGTGACACATGTGCTTTTGAAAATGTTACCTTAGTAACATGGCCCCAAAACCATCACATTAAAGTCAATGCAGAGACACCCACTCATTTTGTTGGGAATTAAATAAAGCCTAAATGGAATTCACTGAACTACATATGACCTATTGTGCCACTAGAGGAGCCCCCCAACATCTCTACATTCTGGGACCCCATTATCCGTCCTACGTCCCAAGAGTGCCAGGTCGGTTGAGGGCAGGGCTTGAACCCATGATCTGTGGCTCTGAAGGTGAGTACCTTAGGCCCCACCCAAGACCAACCTGGACCTGGCACCCCTGGGATGTAGGACAGATAAGGGGGTCACAGAATGTAGGGATGTTAGGGGGCTCCGCCAGTGGTGCAGTGGCTAAGGTACCCACCTAAGGTACCCACCTTCAGAGCCACAGATCATGGGCTCAAACCCCACCCTCAACCAACCTGGACCTGGCACCCTTGGGACATAGGGTAGATAATGGGGTCCCAGAATATAGGGACATTGGGGGGGCTACAGATAATGGGGTCCCAGAATATAGGGACATTGGGGGGCTCCTCAGCTCCTCCAGCAACACAGTGGATAAGGTAGCCACCTTCAGAGCTACAGGTCAAGAGTTCAGGCCCCACCCTGGCACCCTAGGGAGACAGGGCAGATAAGGGGGTCCCAGAATGTAGGGAGGTTGGGGGGCTCCTATTGGTCATATCTGCCATTTTTCTCCACATCCTTACAGAAATGACTGTAGCCCACTTTATGGGTGTTGTGCATCCCAACTGGAGTTTGCATTCTGAAAAAAAAAAAAAAAACCCTACTGAAGCTTTGCTGTCAAGACCAGTACTTAGGCTAGATTTAGTTAGTAATGGTCACAGTATCTGGAAAAGTCAACAGCTGTTGTATTTATAAACACATGAAATAATGATAAAAGCAGTAATGTGGCCTGGCTAATTCTCTTGCAACTCGAAAACACAAAAAGCCACAATTACTATTGCATCTACAAAAAGTAAAAGATTTTGGTTTTGAATTTTGTTATGTATTATTTTCAACTTGGAGGAAAAATGTCAAGGTTTATACCAAAGAAGCAAAAACTACCCAGACTTGCTGCTTTCTGTTTAAATGTTCAAATTATAGCCACAAAATGAATGTTAACAACTTCCTGACCTTATCCCTGGTGAATCTAGATAAGACAGGATGAAAATGGGACATGGGCACTTATCCAAACCAAAATCATAACAGATATGAATGTAGATGGAAATATACCCGCACTATCAAACTTGCTGGAGCACTTTGCTGTGAGTGCAGACTTTAGTAGCAGAAAAAGATTTTGAAATCTGTTTAACTTGGGGTAGCCAAAGTGAGTCATCCTTCAACTCTCTTTTTCAGCAATTAATGTTGTGCACCAGCCTCTGATGCTCAGTGTTTTGTATGTTTTTCAGTAATTGTCACAGTTAGGTAAGTCTTTTCCCATAGCTATATTAATATCCTTACTAATTATATCAACTATTACATATAAATATTATTTAAGAGATAGGATTTCTATATAAGATAGTCCAGAAGATAACATAGGTATCTTGAAATATTGGGACATTAAAAAAGTACAGAGTTGGCTCAGACATTGATGAAAAGGAAAGTACAGATTGACTGCATTTAAGAGCTCAAAGGGAAGGGAGCAAAGGCAAGAGTTAATCTGGAAGGCTATGGCACATTAAACAGGAAAAATGGAGAAATTATGCTTGAAGAACAAGTGATTTTGGAATGTGCAGTGGAGGTGGATAGAATATATGATAGGATAATTTTGGCAATGTTAGACTTTGAAATGGCCCTCTATGTCCTTTTTGTGCACCCCAGAAAGGATGTGATGAAAAGAATATGAGGTTTCTCAAGGAGATTGGATATTGCTGTACAGAAAGTGATAAAGAATGAAAGAAAGAGTCCTCATGGAAGCCAAGCTTGATGGTCATGTGGGCAAGACAGTAAATGCTTCAAAAAGCACCATGGCAGCTGGGGATTTGGGTATAAAAACGGGAAGGGGAGATTGTATTGGAACAGGCCCAGACATGATTTGGTAGGCAGTAATACATTTTTTCACTAAAAAGAACAATTGATTTCCTGTAAGAGTGGTAGAATCTAGGCACATATTACTTCCTGATAACCCATAGCAACTCAACATAGAATGCTGGGTCTTGACTATGGATACATGTCATACATGAGAGACAGATTGTCCAGAGCAGTACAGAAAATGGAGTGATGACAGCTTAAGGAAGTTAGAAAGGAGTTTAAAACGTGTATTGAAGAAAAGATTTTAGATGGTTTAAGAAAAAATACTAATTCACAGTGGAATTATAGGTATAAGCAAAATTCAAGAATGTGCAAAGAGAATGCTTGGTGAAACAAAACCAAGATCCCTTTTCCCTGATGAGATCTTGTACTGGAATACAAAAGTTCAAGAGGTCATGAAAGACACAAAAATGTGATTTGTACTTTGGCAATTGATGCTCCAACATAAATATTAAAAACCCTATCAAAAACAGTGAAGAAAGAGGTGAAAGCTGCTAAGGCTAAAGCCATGGAAAATTATATTCCCAACTTGGTGATAGAAATATAGAGACTGACACAGACCCAAGATGAGAGAACCAAAGACATTGGTGAGATCAGACACTAAACATAAAAGTGGAAATGTGTTAATCAATGATAACTAGATTAAGGAACAGTGAAGAAATTATGTTGATAGGCTTCTGAATGAAGAGGATCTAAGAGAACCATGCCACACGCTAAAACCACAGCTGAACTGATGCCACCAGTCCTTAAAGTAGTAGTTTCAGAAGCACTGAACAATATGAAAAATAAGAAAGCTCTCAGACCCAGTGGCATTCCAGCAGAAGTATGGAAGTGCTGGAGGCAAGTAGGCAAGAACATATTGTCACAACTGTTTAATTGCATCATGGAGCGTGAAAAGAAGCCTGATTATTTGAGAACAGAGCACATTAGCACCAATATTAAAAGAGAGAGAGAGACCTCATGGCTGGTGACTTCTATGACACTATGTTCATGAACCATGTAAGGTTATTGATAACAATCTATGGAGTGAAGTGAAAGTACAATCGGAGTTGTGCCAGGCAAGTCAACAATGGATGTATGTTTACATTAAGATTGCACATGGAAAAAAATATAGAAAAAAGAGGAAACCCTACACTTAGAATTCATTATCCTTGAGAAGGCATGACCACACTTCATAAATGCATAGCTTTCAAAACCAGAACAAACCTCTATAATCATCTAGTCTGGCGTCCTATATAACAGAGGACATATAACTTCTTACCCAAAAGAATTCCTAAGATTATAATTTTAGGAAAAAAACCCCCAAACTTTATTTGAAAATTGTCAGTGATGGAGATTCCCCACAAACCTGTGTAAATGATTCCAAAAGAAGTTATATGGTGGGGTCGAATAATAGAATGAAACAGATGCCTAAATAATTTATCAGACTTGTCCATTATATGTATGAAGGTGCTGTTATCAGAGGTTAAAAGGTACATGGAGAAACTGAACAGTTCCTTGAAAGAGTAGGACTATATCAAGGGAGTACTAGCTTTCTTTTTGTTCACGTTGGTGCTTCAGAGAGTGGCATATACTGCTTGATGCTTTTTGCAAATGATACAGTTTTCATGGAAGAAATCAAAGATTAAGTGGAGGAAGATGTAGAAAGATGCTTGAAAAGAGTGGCATGATTATCAGCAGAAATAAAAGTATATTGTCGGTAGTTTTGGTGATACCGTCCAAAAGATCAATGAGACTGTAAATAGGGGGTCAGCTACTACCAATGGTGGAGAAGTCCAAATATCTAGGTTTGATACTGCATAATAATGGAAAGGCATGGGCTAAATGGAGAGATGTGAGTGGAGTAATATGTGGTAGCTGAAGTGCCTATCAAATTGAAAAGACCTGCAAAATGGTAATTAGGTTTGCAGCTTTGTATGATTCTAAATTCTGGGCACTGATGAAGAGAAAGGAACAGATTTTGAATACAGTGAAAATGAAAACATGAAGATGCATGCTTTGAGTTATAAAGATGGACCATGTTTAGAACAAATGAAATAGAGGTGCATAAGTGGTAGAAATTACAGAAAGTTGAAAGAATCTAGGTTTAGATGATCCACGCATGTGAAGAGATCAGGAGAATATGTAGGAAATTGTTACTAAACTTAGAAGTGAAGAGTAAGAGAATGGTTGGATATCTCAAAACTAGATAGATGGAGTTGATTAGCTGCAGCATTTCCAAGGAACTTCTTCAGACCAGACTGGAATGGAGAAGGAGGACTCAAAAAGCCAACACCATGTAGATGGGACTAGAATAAACTATATAGCTGAATGTCATACTTTTCTTTCTCTGTGTCTCTGTATGTGCACAGCAACATCCTTGGGAAATTTTCTATTAAAAGGTCTATTTCTGCATAAAGCTGTCAAATCTGACTTGGGATACATATCCCTTTCTGATACCACTAATTTTAACAAGGTCTCTGTGCAACCCTTAAATGATTGGTTCCCAATTAATACTGTGGGTATGTTGGAAGGGTAGAGATAATTATAAACAGAGTCTTGTAACTTCACCTTTCCAACATGTGATTTAGCAAATTTTTGTTTTGTTTTGATTTGATTTGTTGCTATGGCAGTAATTGGTGTTGTCTTACTGGCAAATCCTCTCAAAAAGCAATGGTAATAGCAGAAATCTTAAATTTAATCAGCATATCTCACGCAGAAGGCTCCATAAAAATATAAAAAATATCTCTCTCTACCTAGGTATTTATCAGGCTTGAATCATTGTGTTATCTAGATATGCTATGTACAAATTAACTTTTAACTACCTCATGCAGTGAAATGTTATTTATTGACTTGCTGCACTACACAGGAGCTTAGGTTAGGAAATGAAGAATACTGTATTTGCCTTAATCCATTTGGATAATTTAAAGTAAGCAGCATATAATACCCAAACTGGAACTTTGGCCAGAACATTAGAGTCAATATTTGTGGACTTGTGAAAAGTACCTGAACATCCTATAATGATAATTCTAGATCTCATCCAAAAGGCATATCTTTTTCTCAGCATATTACTGGATCAATAACTTATTAGCTGATATATATGAACTGAGTCACCACTACTCTGAAGATGGTGTCATCAGGAGGGCTTTGGCTTCCTTCACCACGGTATGCTGTTCCAAGAAAGACTGCTAAACAGGGATGAGGTTCACCTTTCGAGGAAGGGGGAAAGAGTATTTGGATACAGACTGGCTAACTTAGTAGGAAGGCTTTAACCTAGGTTTGATGGAGGCAGGGGACCAAAGCCCACAGTTAAGTGAAAAACATGGAGATCTGGGAGATGGGTCATAAATGGGAGGGAGCATGGGTTATAATAGCAGAGATAAAGGAGGGACAAGGCAGAACTGGGGGGCAAAATCAAATCAGTATCTTCGATGCCTGTACACAAACACAAGAAGTATGGGAAATAAACAGGAAGAACTTGAAGTGCTAATAAATAAACATAACTATGACATAGTTGGTATCACAGAGACTTGGTGGGATAACACACACAATTGGAATATTGGTATAGAAGGGTACAGTTTGCTCAGGAAGGATAGGCAGGAAAAAAAGGGAGGAGGTGTTGCCTTATATATTAAAAACGTATACAATTGGAGTGAGGTGGAGATGGACATAAGTCATAGTAGACAAACTTGTTGAGAGTCTCTGGGTTAGGTTAAAAGGGTTAAAAAACAAAGATTATATCATGGTAGGTGTCTACTACATGAGGTTGATCAGGGCCCTTGAACATCAAGCCAATTATTTAGGTGCACTATACAAGCATTCACATTTAAATACTTTGGCTTTGGTGGCCTCCTAAAGGCCAACAGGAAGTCTGCGGGAGAGTGAACCTTATCTCCATGACAGAAAAATCAGGGAAGAATTCCATAAGCTAATCTTTGGAATGATGTCTCCTCCTTAACCTCTAGGTGGTGGTAGGAAGAAGATGTGGATGAGGCTTTTTTTAAACAACAAAATCAGCCAAAGGACAGGATTTGGTGGTGATGGGGGACTTCAACTCTCCAGACATATGTTGGGAAACTAGCACAGCAGAGCACAGATTATCAAATAAATTCTTGGACTACATCGGAGACGGATTTTTATTTCAGAAGGTTGAGAAAGCTACTTCAGACTGTGTGAGTTTGAGCATAGAGGAGCAGGACCACACACATTCACATATTAAAACATTGAGACACATTTATTTAGGTTGTATCACCTTCAGAGGCCTACCACCACCTAGAGATGCTTGGATATATGGATTCAAACTGGATTCTCAAGGGACCAACAGACAAAGAATTTTAGGGTGAGAGTAATGAATAAGAGTGCATTTTTTCAATCTTTTTAATATTGTTTGATTTATCAGGCTCATAGCCAGATATTTTCTAGCGTTTAGAACAGGATATTTTTATCTGGGATGCCACATTATATTCTATGTCCTGACATTAACATGGAACCAGATCACTCCCTCCTTCCCTCCCCCCCCCACACACATAGTAAAATCCATGGCAATGGGTTAGGGAAGAGACAACATTCCAAAGATTAGCTCATGGAATTCCTTCCTGACTTTTCTGTCATGGAGATAAGGTTCACTCTCCCACAGATTTCCTGTTGGCCTTTAGGAGGCCACCAAGGCCAAAGTATTTAAATGTGAATGCTTGTATAGTATACCTATGTTGGCTTGATGTTCAAGAGCCCTGGTCATCCTCATGAGGGGATCCAAAGGGAGATTAGGGTGCTCAAATCCTTTGGAAAACTGTATTACTTAATTGTTAAACAGCCCTCAACTTTGTAAATGTTGTCTTTCAGTGCCTCTCTGGACCTGTTTCCCCATCTGCAATATGAGGATGATTTTGCTAAGTGCTTTGAGATCTTCAAGTAGATGGTGCTATAAAAATGTCTGTTATCAGTGCTATTTTACACTAATCAAAAGAAATGATAACTTGTATACACACACTTCCTGTGCAAAACATAAAAGCAATTAATCTATTAAACTTACATTCACATCTCTTTATTCTGGTGACACATTAAGAAGGGCATAGAGCCAAATTGTTGGTTTACACACACACACGTTAACAAACTCAGAAATGTCAATATTTCCATGAATATGGGTACATACTCATGTGTGTTTGTGTTCATGATGGGTTACTGACTGTGTTGTTAAATCAAAAGAGGTTATTAAAGGAATCAAACAGAAAAGATGCAACAGTAAACACAGAGTCTTGGAGGAAACCATGGAAAAACTAAGTATTGAGGGAAAAACCCCTATCTGTCTCTAGGCAGGCTGACAATGATATACTCTTGCCGTGGTTAGGGATGTTGACTACAGTTAAAACACTATAGCAGCACAGTTGTACTGCTGTAGCACTTCAAGGGACATGCCACTTATGATGTTGGGAGACATTCTCCAACTGGTGTAGGTATTTCACCTCCCTGAGAGAATGTAGCTAGGTTGATGGAAGAATTTTTCCATTGTCCATAGTGCAGTCTACACCATGGGCTAGCTTGGTATAGCTGTGTCTGTCAGGAGTGTGGAATTCTCACAATCCTGACAGACATTATTATTATACCAGCGTGAATTCCAAGTGTAGACCAGGCCTTAGTCTAGAATCAAGGAGGATACCAAATATGAGAGGACCCTGGGCTTATCAATAGGTGAGGCTTCAGTGAGTGGCCAGAGATTGTCCAGGGAGTGTCATTCTCCAGGATGGTAAAGGGACACATGGAGACAGATTCTACTATTAGCATGCCTGTCTGCCCTGTCCCAGACAGAGACAGTGGTTAGCTGGGCTGAGAGTTGACAAGGCAAGAGTAATAGTAAGACCCTGTCCTCAAGCCACTTTAATTGACTCACTGGTCACAGGTCCTCAGAGTGAAAGAGGTTGGGCCAGATCAGGTTGGGCCTGTTGACCTAATATGGAGTATGGAGAAAAATGTGCAGTCTGCAGATTCAGTGCAAGTGGCTGGTCATAGGTCTGTAAATTGAGAGGTGCACCTGAGGAGGACTAAAAAAGTCTAAAGTGCAGTGTGACCTGTGACTTTTTCTCTCTCTCTCTCTCTCTCTCTCTCTCTCTCTCTCGTAATTGAATAGGTTTTTTTTTCATTTTACAAACAGCCTACTTGGGGAGATGATGTTTGTTATCATTGTTCACTTTGCCAAGTAACCACTGACATCAGAAATGACAGATTATTATAATCTTCAGAGCATCTAGTTGTACTTCTCCTTCCAATCCCCCCAACCAAAAGCTTAGGCATTCTTTTTATGTTGAAGATTTGCAAAAAAGGACTAGACTGCCAGCTGTCACTTCTACTGGAAGACCCTCTATAATGACCCTCTATAATCTCAGAGATATGAGTGCCAGCCAAAAATATGAAGGATGACTGACTAGTTTCCAAAAATCTTTTTCTAAGAAATATTTTTATTAGTGCGCTAGTGTTTCTGGACAGATACTGTGTGACAAAGTTTGAATGAATGATATGCCAATTTTTTTCAAACAACAGGTTTGGGCAAAACATAGTTTATGAACTTGGAATCAGAGCAGATAGTTTCTAAAATGCTTGGCTGATACCTTCAGGTCAGGTCAAAAAGTTACAGTTTATGCAGCTAATCTCGAAAGTGCCTGAAAATGAATGCAAATGTCTTACACAGCCAAAAATGATGATTGCAAAGGTTGCTAGAATGTTAATTCTGGTGATGCTGGGCCAAATGCTTGATAACAATGGGCACAGCAACATGCACAGTGGATGCTTATCCATTTACATCCACAGTAAATTTGGCCCACAGTATATAGCAGAAGAGACAAGGAGTCCTGTGGCACCTTATAGACTAACAGATGGATTAGAGCATAAGCTTTTGTGGGCCAAGTCCCACTTTGTCAGATGCATGTAGTGGAAATTTCCAGAGGCAGGTATAAATATGCAGGCCAGAATAAGGCTAGAGATAATGAGGTTAATTCAGTCAAGGAGGGTGAGGCCCACTTCTAGCAGCTAATCTGGAGGTGTGAACACCAAGAGAGGAAAAACTGCTTTTGTACTTGGCTAGCCATTCACAGTCTTTGTTTAATCCTAAACTGATGATGTCAAATTTGCAGATGAACTGTAGCTCAGCAGTTTCTCTTTGAAGTCTGGTCTTGAAGTTTTTTTACTGCAGTATGGCTATCTTTAAATCTGTTACTCTGTGTCCAGGGAGACTGAAGTGTTCTCCTACAGGTTTTTGTATATTGCCATTCCTAATATCTGATTTGTGTCCATTTATTCTTTTACGTAGGGACTGTCCAGTTTGGCCGATGTATGTAGCAAAGGGGCATTGCTGGCACATGATGCGTATATTATATTGGTAGATGTGCAGGTGAATGAACCAGTGATGGTGTGGCTGATCTGGTTAGGTCCTGTGATGGTGTCACTGGTGTAGATGTGAGGGCAGAGTTGGCACCGAGGTTTGTTGCATGGATTGGTTCCTGAGTTAGAGTTATTGTGGTGTGGTGTATAGTTGCTGGTGAGAATTTGCATCAGGTTGGCGGGATGTCTGTGGCGAGGACTGGCCTGCCTCCCAAGGCCTGTGAAAGTGAGGGATCATTGTCCAGGATGGGTTGTAGATCACTGATGATGCATTGGAGAAGTTTTAGCTGAAGACTGTAGGTGATGGCCAGTGGTGTTCTGTTGGTTTTTTTCTTGGGCTTGTCTTATAGCAGGAGGCTTCTGGGTACATGTCTGGCTCTGTTAATCTGTTTCCTCACTTCCTCGTGCGGGTATCGTAGCTTCAAGAATGCTTGGTGGAGATCTTGTAGGTGTCGGTATCTGTCTGAGGGGTTGCAGCAGATGCGGTTGTACCTTAGTGCTTGGCTGTAGACAATGGATCGTGTGGTGTGTCCGGGATGGGAGCTGGAGGCATGAAGGTAGGCATAGCAGTCGGTAGGTTTCCGGTATAGGGTGGTGTTTATGTGACCGTCACTTATTTGCACCATGGTGTCCAGGAAGTAGATCTCCTGTGTAGACTGGTCCAGGCTGAGATTGATGGTGGGGTGGAAGCTGTTGAAATCATGGTGAATTCTTCCAGAGTCTCCTTCCCATGGGTCCAGATGATGAAGATGTCATCAATGTAACGTAGGTAGAGAAGGGGCGTTAGTGGACGAGAGCTGAGGAAGCATTGTCCCAGGTCAGCCATAAAAATGTTGGCATATTGTGAGGCCATGCGGGTGCCCATAGCGGTGGCACTGGTTTGGATGTATATATTGTCACCGAATCTGAAATAGTTGTGTGTGAGGATAAAGTCACAGAGCTCAGTCACCAGTTGTGCTGTGGCATCATCAGGGATACTGTTCCTGACAGCTTGTATTCCATCTATGTGTGGGATGTTTGTGTAGAGAGCCTCTACATCCATGGTGGCTAGGATGGTGTTTTCTGGAAGATCACCAATGCATTGTAGTTTTCTCAGGAAATCAGTAGTGTCACGGAGATAGCTGGGAGTACTGGTGACATAGGGTCTGAGTAGAGAGTCCACATATCCAGACAGTCCTTTAGTGACAGTGCCAATGCCCGAGATGATGGGGCATCCAGGATTTCCAGGTTTGTGGATCTTTGGTAGTAGATAGAATAACCCCGGTCACGGCTCTAAGGGTGTGTTGATTTGTTCCTGTGCTTGTGTAGGGAGTGTCCTGAGCAGATGGCGCAGTTTCTTAGTGTACTCCTCAGTGGGATCTGAGGAAAGTGGCCTGTAGAATTTGGTATTGGAGAGTTGTCTGGCAGCCTCCTTTTGTTAGTCAGACCTGTTCATGATGACAACAGCATCTCCTTTATCAGCCTCTTTGATTATAATGTCAGAGTTGTTTCTGAGGCTGTGGATGGCATTGCATTCTGAGCGACTGAGGTTCTGAGGCAAGCGATGCTGTTTTTCCACAATTTTTGCCTGTGCATGTCGGCGGAAGCATTCTAAGTATAGGTCCAGACTGTCATTTCGACCCTCAGGAGGAATCCATGTGGAGTTCTTCTTCTTGTGCTGTTGGTGGGAGGGTATCTGTGTGTCAGTGCGCTGTTCAGTGTTGTGTTGAAAGTATTCTTTGAGTTGGAGACGGCGAAAGTAGGCTTCCAGATCACTGCAGAACTGTATCATGTTTGTGGGGGTGGTAGGGCAAAAAGAAAGTCCCCGAGATAAGACGGACTCTTCTGCTGGGCTGAGTGTGTAGTTGGATAGATTGATGATATTGCTGGGTGAGTTAGGGGTACCACTGTTGTGGCCCCATGTGGCAGGTAGATTTTAGATAGCTTACAGTCCTTTTTCCTCTGTAGAGAAGTGAAGTGTTTAATGTAGATCTCCTGTGTTATTTTGGTGAAGTCCAGATGTGTGGAAGTTTGGTTTTTTATGACAGTCTCCAGATTGGAGAGCTCTTTTTTGATATTTTCGTTTGCTGTACAGGAGGCTGATCAGGTGGTTCCTCAGTTTCTTTGATAGTGTATGGCATAATCTCTCACCGTAGTCTGTGCAGTAAGTTCATTGCAATGGATTTTTCACCTTCAGTCCATTTGGTATGATGTCCATCCATTTGCATTTGGAGAGAAAGATGATATCTGTCTGTACTTGTGCAAGTTTCTTCATGAGGTTGATAGATTTCCACTCCATACAGCTAAATGCAGTGCCTTGCATGGTGTCAAGTATCAGAGGGGTAGCCGTGTTAGTCTGGATCTGCAAAAGCGACAAGGAGTCCTGTGGCACCTTATAGACTAACAGATGTATTGGAGCATAAACTTTCATGGGTAAAGACCCAATTTGTCAGATATATAGTATATAGCAGCATTCCCTCGAGTGCCCCACTTTGTATGATTCATTCTTATTCTCAAGGAAACACTTTCAAGCATGAGAAAGTGATTCAGTCTTCACAGCTATTCACTTCTTGTCTTCTCTATTGATTATCAACAAGGCAATGACGAGGGTATTTGAGATGAGTCATCTAGAAATTTAACTGAGACTGCCAGCATATTTCATCTAGATCACTGAACAGCAACCTTTCAAGAATAAGAACTCTTGATCACTGTTCATGTTGGCTGAAGTAATGAGACCTGTCTATGGAGTTTGTATCCCATTATCAACCCACTATGGCTATGTCTACACTACAAAGATAAATCAGAAAAAGAAACACAATTTTCTGATTTACTCTGAAAGAGGCTTTTCCGAAATTTGGCCTGTCTACACAGGGCCAAATTTCAGAAAAAAACCCCTCTTTTGGAACAGCCCTTCTTCCTCGTAATACGAGGTTTACAGGGATGCTGAAAAAATGCATCTGCTTTTCCAATCTGCAATCTAGACGTAGACTATGTCATCTGACTACTTGCAAGCCAATACCTTCAAATATTCTTTTGCATTACTTTTCTTTAGCCTTACGGCTTGTAGCACACTGGAAAACAAACAAACAAACAAACAAACAAACAAAAACCACTAAAACAAGAGAGAGAGTGAAAGAGAGAGAGAAAGTTGAAGAGGGATGTTATGAATTGATTAGTTTGAAAACTATTAACTGTAAATGTGCATTCATTTTTCATAGAATTTTAGTAACTAAATCTTACTAAACTAACAAACATACTTGTTGTGTGTTCTTTGAAAAAGCAAAAATGATTTCTATCCTATTTAGGTGGCTTTTGGAGACAGACTGATGCAAACTCATAAGTTTCCTGCATTCCCTTCAGTATATAAGGGCTTGTCTGCACTACTTTTTAAATCCATGTAACTCATGGCTTTTTGGGATGTGAAAAAACTACTCCCCTCCCCCGAGTGATGTAAGTTGCTTTGACTTAAAATAGTATCTACACTATGGTATTTTGATGGGAGATGCTCTCCCTCCAGTATAGCTTTTTCCTTTCATTAAGGTGGAGTAAATATGTCAACAGAAAAGCTCTCCCCTCCCAACATACTGTGTCTTCACCAGATGCACTACATTGGCACAGCTGTACTGATGTAACACAGTAGTGAAGACAAGTCCTCATTTGCAACCACTTAGATTTACCCAGTCTCTTTAGAATTAGGCAATTTCAAATCCACTTAAACTTGCATGCACTTTTATTAGTATGTAACTTACATTTTTTGCATATCACCTCTGAACTTGTTCTGCTGAGACTTAGCAACTCTGAAATTGTCTGGCTTACATGTAGAAGGGTAGAAGGAGAGGTAGTAGATGGAAAAACGTATGACA
Source organism: Rafetus swinhoei (assembly GCA_019425775.1). Classification (NCBI taxonomy): domain Eukaryota; kingdom Metazoa; phylum Chordata; order Testudines; family Trionychidae; genus Rafetus; species Rafetus swinhoei. The sequence goes on from CM033424.1 coordinate 160,133,638, forward strand.
AGAATAATATATTAAAGGAAGCTACTTCCTCCCCCCCCCTCCATTTTCTCTTTCTTTTCTTAGCCCTTGGCAGGTAAGCTTTATAAACTTAAAATCAGATTCAGTTAGGATTAATGGATCTTGATCTTGCAATTGTGCATGGCAGACCAACACAATTGCAGTCCATTTACATGAGGTATTTGATGAATACTTAGTTTGAGAACCCCATAGGGCTTAGTCATAAGCTAGGGCATCAAACAGTTGAGTGGCACCAGGGATCAGGTGGTTTTGCACATCCTGCTAGCAGAATCGTAAGTGCTTTGGTAATTTTGGCTCCAACAAGGTCAGGCAATAGCTGTGTGGTGGTTTATGAGTGTCAGTCTTGGACTTAAGTATCTAAAGAAGCAGTTAGGTTCCTAAGTCCTAGCCCTAAGTGTTCACACATTCTTGAATTTCAAAATGGTTTGGTGCATGCCTTCAGAAAAGAAGTCAAAAGTATAGACCAATTCTTATTTCGTCACAGCTGGTTTGCTTATCCGTACTACCAGGCTGGTTTGAATTTTCCTTCACATACTGTTCTTTTGTCTATCTAACCAAGTATTTTTTCTTAGCTAGGGTTTGCCCTGTTTTGTACATCTGGCTTAGTTTTATTTTAATGTCTCTTATTAATGTTACAGTTTTGCAGGCATGTGATCCAATTGGTGTCTTCTGTTTCTCCATTCTGAGATGTTAGCTCCCTGAACACTGTACAAACTGGCTTAGCAAAAAGGAAAAAAAAAGATTAATAACAAGTTGCATTAAGACATTAGTGGTTTCACAATGTTCTGATAACTCAAAGGGGAAATAAACAGAGATTATTTAAACACCCCAAGCTCTGTGATGAGAGATTGGGATCTGAATCGACTTTGAATTTTTTGGCTGGACCATACTGTACGTTTATAACAGGCCAAATTAATATCGTGGATCCAGTGTTCAGTGAAATCCAGTTATGGATCTGATTTTAATAGCTCAGGGCCCATCTGTGAACTTAAATATTGGTGATATAAACTTGTGCAGTATATACATAAGCTATGACAAATACTTTTAAAAGAGGAGGTGGTTTTTTGTTTTGTGTGGGTTTTTAAATGGGGAAATATGGGGGGTTGCTTTTTCTGGGTGTCCAAATTGGGACATTTTAAAGGAACCTGGTCTTCAAGATTTTTGATCATATCCCTTCTGAAAACCAGGCTCATTTTAGATGTCTCAAAACTGATACACTCAAAATCATTCATTTTTAACAACACAAAAAGCTTCTTGCTTGTAAGCCTTGAATTCTTACTAATAACATTGTAAGAATAATACCTCCTGTATGATGTAGGGTTTCTAACTTTCTAATTACAAAACCTGAACACCCTTGACCTGACCCCACCCTGCCCCTTACCCAAGACTCCCCCACCCCATCTTTCTCCGAGGCCCTACCCCCACTAATTCCATCCCCCCTCCCTCCAACTCCTGCTCTCCCCCACCCTCACTCGCTTTCTCTGGATTGGGGTAAGGAGTTGGGATGCGGGAGGGGCTGTGAGGAAGGGGTTGGGATGCGGGAGGGGGTGTGAGGACTCTAGCTGGCAGTATGGGCTCTGGGGTTGGACCAGAAATAAGGGTTCATGGTGCAGGAGAGGGATCTGGACAGGAGCTAAGGGTTGTGATGTGGGAGAGAGTGAACACTCGAGCTGGAGATGTTGTCCCTGGGGTGGGGCTAAAGATGCGGTGTTTTGCGTACCAGAAGAGCTCCAGGCTGGGGTAGGAAGACTGAGGTGCAGGACAGGGTATGTGGTCCAGGAAGGAGTTTGGGTGCAGGAAGGGGCTCAGGACTGGGCTTGGAGTATGTGGTGTGGGCTCCAGAGGGAGTTTGGGTGCAGGAGGGGTCTCAGGATTGACACAGAGGAGTGGGGTGCAGGGGAGTTATGGGGTATGGGCTCTGGGAGAGGGCTCAGGGCTGGGACAGGTGGTTGGAGTATGTATGGGGATGAGGCATGGGGGCTCTGGGAAGGAGTTTGGGTGTGGGGCAGGGGTTCAGGCTCTAGAGAAGAAGTACTTACCTCAGAAGGCTCTTGGTTGGCAGCTCAGTGGGGCCATGTAGCCCCTGGAAGCAGCCACCATGTATAGCTTCTAGACATAGGGGTGGTCAGGCAGCTCTGTAGTAGTGCATGCTGCCCACACAAGCCATCCCGGCAACTCTCATTGGCCATGCTTCCAATGGGAGCTATGGAGCCAGTGCTAATGGTGGGGACATGCCAGCCACTTCCAGGAGACACACTGAGTAAGGGCAAGCAGGAAGCCTGCCTTAGCTCCACGTCCCTACTTTTAATGGCCTAGTGAGTGGTGCTGACCAGAAACTCCAGGTCGCTTTTTGACCCTGCTTTTTGATCAAAAACCGTATGTCTGACAACCCTAATATGGAGAAATTCCTTCAAAAATTAGAAAATGAAAATCTCGGTGCTCAAATGTCTAATTTTCCCATGATGAAACAAAAAGATTTAGTCTAGGAGTTTTGGTTATTGTGAAACTTTCATGTGCAGCACTCCCCAGATTGAACATTTATGTTTGTGAAGTAGACTGATGTTAGTACAAATACCAAACAGAATATGAAAGAGTTCCTTTTGGAATCCTAGTTCTCAAGAACTACTGCGGTTTTCTTCATAACTGCAGAAATTCTTTAATGACTAGTGCTGGTGCCATATGCCATATGGCAGTAGGGAGGGACAATTTCCAGAATTTCTTCAAGTGTAGGGGCTGCAACCTGGCCTTTTCATGGGCCTTCCTGCTAAAGAGAGAGGCTTCTTTGTCCTGGGTACTTACATGCCTAAACCCCAGACTCAGGTGCCTAAGTCACTGTTATAAATGGCACTGAGCTCTACAAAACTCCTGCCAAAATTGGTAGGTGCCTAAATTAACTTAATGCATAAGTTTTCGGGATAAAAGTTGCTCCTATATTTCTACTTCGGGACATGCATGCTGATGCATCCCTCTAGATCTCCGGATGCCCCTCTCCCACTAAGCTCCAGAGCGATCTACAAACAAGGGAAAGATAGGCATTCCATTGTCTATCTCTTGTTCAGGGCCTGTTCTGGTACACCTATTCAGAGGCTGCCTACTGGATCAGATCCCGTTTCAGGAGTCTGATTTGTCTTGCATGTCCTCAGGTTTCACCTCACTTAAAAATTATTTGCTTACAAAAACTGACATAAAAAATACTAACGTGTCACAGTTCCTTGTTACTGAAAAATTGCTTACTTTCTCATTTTGTCATATAAGTATAAAATAAAACATATTGAATATTGTACTTACATTTCAGTGTATAGTATGCAGAGCACTATAAGCAAGTCATTGTCTGTCTGAAATTTTAATTTGTCCTGATGGTGCTAGTGCTTTTTATGTAGGCTGCTGTAAAACTAGTCAATTATCTAGGTGAGCTAATATACCCCTGGAAGAACTCTGCCTTCCCCCAAGGTTTGGGAATCACTGCTTTAATCACTGAGGGTATGTCTACACTTGCACCCTAGTTCGAACTAGGGATGCAAATGTAGGCATTCAAAATAGTCAATGAAGAGGGGATTTAAATATCCTGTGCTTCATTAGCATGATCTCACCGGCGCGTTACTCCGATCAACAGCTGTTTCGAAAGTGAAAGTACGCGCCGGGACGCGTTAGTTCGAACCAAACCCCTTGGTTCAAACTAATGTTACTCCCCATTCTGAATAATACAAAACTTAATTTACCAATAGATAAATATTTCTTGCCTGACAGAAAACCTGTTTGCCACCCTTCCTGGTGACCAGTTGCTATATGCATACATTAAGAACAAAAATTTCAGTCTATATGTATAAATCATTACACAGCGTCCATACATGGATTTCACAATGCTATTGATAACCAGTGTAGCACAAGCTTTTATTATATTTCTCACACGACCCTTTTTTGATGAACTCAGATGTAAATACCAGACCCAGGAGAATGTTGTAACCCTTCATGTACCCTCTCTCTGTCTAGTGCCAGTGGGCGCTAAGAAGCTTCTAGATCACACTCCGAATGTGTGTGTGAGGAGCCATGTGAGGAGCAACCAAGCATGCTGGCTTTTATTAATCTCATTCTGAAGTGTCATTTCTCCCCATTCATTATACAAGGAGCTGGGGCACCTAACCCTGATATGTGAATCCCAGTGGTTTTTTTAGGTGCATAAAATTTAGGCATGATAACATTCAGCATTGCCATGCCCAGTTGAATCTAGCCCTACTATTGATCTAAAGGATTAATATGAGCCCTGTCAATATAGTATCGACTACTTCACAGTCTTTTGTTTCTTATCAGCACAGCATGGCCATGAGATAGGGTATTATTAACTCCATCGTCAGGCAAAGAAATGAGGCACAGAGGTGCAAAGTTAGCTTCAGGATCATCAACTGAACATCTATCAATTAATTTTTGGCCCACTAATTGATAGTAATTGCTATTAGTGTGTGCCAGCCATTGTGTGTTTTTGAAATTATTTCATTTTTACAAATATAGTTACTTTTGATGATGGTTCCCACGTCACATACCTATACAAGACAATAGAAAGCCTATCACTTGTCTACAGAAAAACATGCTCACTCTTTGTATAGGGCCCACAGACCCCATTAAGCCACAAATTAAAATAGTTCAAGAGGTGTATATGGGGGATTGGTGTGCTGGAGTGAATTTTACCAAAAATTAATAGCAGGGAACAATGTGCAACCAAGAGCAATAACTAGTGTTCGTTGGAGTGTCTAAATTAATCATAACAGAAGTATAACTTATGCTGGGTGTGACAGGGTGAAGCAACCCCACACTGAAGGGAGGCAAGGGGAAACCTGGGTGGAGGGGCCCCCAGGTACTGACGCCGGCGGGGAAGCAGTTGGGGAGGATGCTCCGCCCCCGCGTGGAGGAAAGGGAAGAGCCGGAGCGGAGGCGAACGTCAGTGCCATCAGCACAGGACACGCTGACCAGGAGACGCCTGGTGATGATGTCACCGGCTGGGAAGGCGGGATGTTTAAAGTTGGCGCCGACGCTGCAGAAGGGGGAAGCAGCGCTCTGCGGCAGGAGAACGAGAGGTGACTTTCTGCGGCATCGGAGAGGAGGGAAGCCGATAATTCGGTCAGCGCGGTGGACAGAGGGGATGCCGGAGGGGAAGATACGGATCAGGCGCCCGGCACCTTGGGGGTTTAGGGCAGACTGCAGACAGGCGGTAGGAAGCAGCCCAGGGCTGGGCTGTGTAACCCGAGAACGGGTGCGTTTATGGGACACCACCCCATCCGCTGGCCAGGAAGGAGATCTCCCTGCCTTTAGGGCCCTGGATCGGGACTCGGGAGAGTGGGCGGGCCCGAGTCCCCCTACCGCGCTGCTAACAGCAGCCACGCCTACAACCAACAAAGTAGACTCAAATAACTATTGGCTATGGTGGTGGGCGGTGCAGCAACACGGAATGAGTAGAGGGAATGAGGGGAAAGCACAATAAACCAGCTGAGTAACCAGAACAGTGGCCTCATCTTCGTACACTGGGTAAATAATAATTTCAATTTCTGATAAAAAAAATGCATACATGGACCAGTCCACAGACTAAATTGACTAGCTAAATTTTTTGAGTGCAGTTTGCTCTGAAAAGCCATTGTAAAACAGTTTTGTGGTAGTGCTGTGGTAATATGTCTCAATGATTCACAAAATGAATGTTCTAAGGTTTAAGTGAAAAGGTATTTTTGTTTAACTGCTTACTCTTGCTTACCCCATGCAATATCTAAAAGCCCAACTGGGTTCTCTTTTCACTTATGCATACAGATTAAACCTCTCTAGTCCAGAATACTTGGGTCTGGAAACATCCAGTCCAGGATGATTTTAGTTAGCAGGATGTCCACTTACCAATAGTGTGGTCAAGTTTCCCATGGTCCCATGAAGTTTTACAGCCACTAGTCCTGGCTGTTAGTGTTCTGTGCTGTTATTTAGCTCTACCTTACCCCTAAATGTCCTCTAACAGCCCAGTAAGTAATGCTGCTAGACGATATTGATCTCCCATGGTCCAGAAAATTCTCTCGTTGTGAACCGGTCAGTTTGCTGGTTAGTAATCTAAAGTAACAATTGTCAATATTTGATTGTCACAGATACTGTAGCTATTACCATTTTTAGGTCCACTTTGCTACAGAGATGGTTTTGGTGGACAAGTATGCAAGCAATTTCAGTAGTGTCTGACACTACAATAAAAAAGTACCTTATTTTTAAAAGTATGTGTTCTGTTCATGACTTTGGGCTAAGACTGCAGAGCAAATATGATGAATTTGTGGCTTATACATTTCTTCCTGCTGCTCTTAGATTTCTTGATTTTCCTCACTCTTTAACTTTAATTGGATTTCCCCTAAGACTATTGTAGTGGGGTCTCAGACTATATCTACAGATATGTGAAGTTTTTCATTCAAATCTTTTTTTCAGAGAAAAATGCAGGTTTGACAATGATAAAATGTTTTGTGATTTCACGTCAATTTTGCTGAATTGTCCAATCCTCTTCCCTCCCCCCTGCCCAAAAAACCCTTACATCGAAAAAGTAAAAATATTTTATGTTGACATTTTTAAGCCAGTGTGTTGATTTTTTTGTTTCAAAATGACTTTGGGGGTTCAAACATTTCTTTCAAACCTATTAAAAATGTTTATAAATGTTAAAACCCTTAAAATCAGAACAAAACTCAAGTGGCAAAACAATTTTCAAGTTGAATGTAAGGGTTTGTTTGACGTCATATGATTTTTTTTTTTAATCTAAGAGGTTTGAAGCAAGCAGAAGAACCCACATTTGGATCCAATGGTCTGAAATCCCCATATAGGAGGTTCAGATCAGCTCTGACTGCTATTCCATTCTGCAGATTGGAATAGCAGTCACAGAGGGATTGCGTTGCTGTCCCCCAGTTTGCCTTGGATTGGGCAAACCTTTTCTTCCCCTATTGTGTGCAACACCTGTTAACTGAACCTTGAGTAGGTGGTGTAAATTTCACCTGAAGTCTCTTCCAAGTTATTTAAAACAGATGAGCTCACTAAACCAGTTCTACTGCTCTGCTGTTCTAAAAGTTGCAAAATCAGTAATGTGCTCTTTAGCTAAATGATGTAATTAATTTACTTGGAGTGAAGGCTGTATTATATTCTGATGCTGACATACAGCACCATTTTCAGGTTTACGTTCTTCAGAAATGCATATAGTCTTAGATTCTTTTTTTCTTTTGCTTTCATTACACAATTTTCGTTATGACACACAGTAATGTGGATCTCCGTAGATTTTCTTATGAATTCTAAAGACAATCCAGCTTCACTGAGAAGTTTGCTGTGGTTTCCAGTTGTTCAGTGAAACCAGGCCAAGTTTTACGCACACCAAATCTATGGTTTTGCTTTATAACCAGCTGTGGTGGTTCTGAGTGTTTGAGTTTCAGGGGTTCATTCAGATAAATTTGATGTAATTGATCTATCTTTAGTGGGATTTTCCAATGATTACAGAGACAAGCACAACTGTACTTTTTATCCTGAAAGATCCCCACAGAGGAAGCTGCATGAAATGTAGTTTATATATATCGAATGAAAGAAGAGTCGAATCACTGATGTAATTTTCATTCTGTATGTTGTTTCATTCTGTATGTTGTTGCACCTTGGAAATTCTGCACCACTATGCAATGAAGAATTTTGCAGAAATCAATGTTGTGCATGAAAATTTCCTTCCCCCTACAGAAATGGGCGGCAGTGCTGTTGGTTGCCACTAGGGGCTGCTGTACCTGGCAAACCCAGCTTCACACACACAAGACACTGTCAGGAGGAAGAGGAGAACTAAAGCATTCCCAGGAGCTGCAGTTCCTCGTGCATTCTAAGGGAAGGAGGTAGAAGTTCATAGGAAATTCCAGAGAAGCTGGGAACCAGCATCAGGCTGTTTCTCCCTCTTGATCCCTGGACTCTGAGGGAGGAGGACAGATGTTTGGATTGGGGGACAACAGCTAGCACTCTGGAGGTGCAGGGGATGGCAGTGGCTGGACTGGGGGAGATCCTGTAGTAGGGTTTGGTCATGCGTCCTATTTTACTACTCTGGCCTCTGTCCCCTGTTATTATGAAACAGGATGCCTTTATGTCCTTTATTTTTCTCGAGACCACAGGTGAAAATAAGTAGGTGTGTCCTGATGCAGTGCTCTGGCAAGAAGAAGCAGACTGATGGAACACTCAGCTGCAGTTGCTCCCAGCCAAGCTCACAGGGTTCTCTGACATGGGCTGGTCCTTCCTTCACCCTCCCTGGGGAGGGTTAGGGTCCCGTGCCCCTGGGCTATCTAAGCCCACAGCATGCCCCGTGTAACCGATAAACCCCCTGTAGTCCGGCCCTTCCCCTCAGGGCTGAATGGCCTCGTCGCCAGAGGCAGTAAAACAAAGTTGCTCGCTGGCCCTTTAAAGAAGGACTGGATGGCCCAATGGCCAGAGTGAGTATTAAAGTTAATCACTGGCCCTTTAAGGCAGGGCTGGATGGCCCAATGAGCCAAGTCACAGGGGTGAGGGTTGTGCCCCGGTAGGGAAACCTGGGCCCACCCTACTCCACCAGGTCCCTGCTTACCCTTCCATGATGCTCCTTCATGTCCCCCAAGCATAAAAAAGCCCTTTTGTCACAGTTCTGCTAAAAGGAGGTCTTCATAACAAGGAAGACACCAAAATGACAAATGATAATGAACTAGTTTTATAGTGCATATGTGTGTGTGTGTGTGTGAGAGAGAGAGAGAGAGAGAGAGAGAGAGAGATAAAGAACACTTCTTAACTACATATAATTGGAATGGCTTTTTTAACAATCTTGCCATCTGGTACCAAAATTTTGTGGGGAGGGAGTCATTTCATTTGTTTTATAAATACCAGACAGAGTGAGATTCACTTCATCATTTCCTCATCCATGTCAATCAAGGACGATACTATTATACCTCAAAAATAATTTCCAGCAGCTTTCATTAATAATACAATGTAGACACAAACATGCTTCCAACCTTGATCTAGTAGAATGACAAAATCCTATATGGTAAGGGTTTATCATTCACAGCTATTTGTCAATTGATACTGTGTAGATTATTTCTGAATCATTGGACAGTTTTGAAATCATTGGACAGTTTGGCAATTAAGATGAATTAGGCTGGTGGTTTATTTATTGTCTATTGGTATGAATTTAAGAAGCAAGGTTATGAATCTTGCAGGATGTATCTTCCTCTACCATCCAGAAGATTTTGATGAGGTTTAATATTGCTTTTTGTACTCAAAATAAATATGAACCAGTCAGCAGTTAAATAATCCCTACACTCTTTTTTAAGGCTACTACAAATCAGGTTCAGACCTTGACAACAGGATGACATTTAAAAAATATGGTGAATGCAACCTTTATCATTTTTTTTAAAGTAATTTAGAAATAAACTTCAATCCTTTAAAGTTAGTGTGTCCTGCCAAACCTGCTCCTTTTCTGTCTTTAAGGTTTTTTTTAAGACTCAGCAAAATATCCTGTTTTTTTCTTTAACTAGGAGGGTGGCATGTAATTTTCAGACATCTCTGTTTATTATTTCAGTAATAAAAATGAAAGTGAGCTGAGCATGTTATTGGAGAGGCTTCACTGTCTGGCAAGAGAGAACAAAATATTGCATCTTGTTTCTTCCCTCTATTATTCTGAGGCAGAAGATTGGGTTGGGTGGGAAGCAAGTGTGGGTACTTATACAGAAAGAGGTTTCAGAAACAATGCTGAGCTAGGAGAGAAACACCCCTTTAGGTCTTTGGCAAACTTTTATTCTTCATCTAAATGTGACCTTTTGGCTAGCAAACTCTGGAATGTGTTTATACCATTTCATGCCATCAGGAAAAGAAATTTGTTGTGGAGAAAATTGTGGAAAGAATGCCAACTCAGTTACAACAAAGTTGGCAAAGTTTGTGCAATTTCAGGACGTAGGGTCTTAACCTGCAAGCTTTATTCATGCAACTATTCTCATGAGTACGGGTCTACTTCTGAAAATTTGTAATGTACCATAGAATGTAAGGAGGGGTGGTGGATATCCTTGAAATGTTTTGGGTATTTCAAGCAGGTTATTTTTCTGCATTTGCCTTTGCTTTGGGTACCTGACCGTGACATATCTTCCTGGAAGTTCTTTCATTCTCTTCCAAAAATCACTTGGAATATTTATTGTCAGTTATAAATCTGCCATGTAATACTTTATTGCCATGTTTGAAATTTGGCTGAAAGTTTTATAACACAATTACAAAATCCTAAATAAAACAGTTATAAATGTGTATGTTATACTTTGCTTCTGTTCATATGTGTCATGAACTCTGTGATATGATGCAGTTACAACAGTCTCATATATTTCATACATTAAGATGTTAATAAGAAACTTTCCAAGCCTGTAATTGATTGTTGAAAGAATTTCTATTGTTTGAAAAGTAATAAACGTACTTCAACACTTAGACAAGGCCATGGATCTTCAGGTCAGCCCACTGTGGTGTTTATTTCTGCCTGTTGCTCCTCTGTGCCCTCTAGCAATAAGTCTTGAGACAAGAAAGCAGTCAGTGCTGTGGAAGCAGAGGCTGGTAAAAAAGCTAACCTTAGTGACTCTGTTCCTTTACCACACTCTTCCTTTGTACTTTTATATTTACACAATGAACCAAGCTGAGCACTTTGCTTAGGCCATCATAATTTGAAACTTGATGAAACTCATTTCTTTTTCCTTATGCTCCCTGAGGACCTAAAACTTGCATGACTGTACTTGCTACAAATGATTTATGCCGCTTTGTTTACCACAGAGTACATAAGAACACAAGAATGGCCATGCTGGGTCACGGCAATGGTCCATCCAGCCCAGTATCCTTTCTCTGACAGTGCAGTGTATAATCCTTATACATAAATACTTTTTAAATGAGTAAACTGGTGGTGCATGTTGCTATCTATTGTTTAATGGCACAGGGAAGTTATCTTCAAAAGTGGTATGAGACTTACATAAAGAACAGAAAACAGACATGTCAAGTAAAGTGATGATTTTGTAATTACTATAATTATCTGGGATAAATAAATTTGAATTGGCACTCTTTCAAGGACACCTCATTCTTGGCTGAGTCTATTCACAGCATTTCATGTTTGTTTCTGTGATGTCTTAGCAAAACCTTAAGAAAGATTTTGGCATGTTTGAGAAAGAAGCTTCTATTTTTTACAGCACAGACGTTATATGAATCAATAAGTGTAAAACTCTTGTTTTGAGAAAAAAAATCTTAATAAAATGAGCATCAGTGGTCAGGTATGTAGCCTTTATTTCCCCATTGCAAAGGGAAAATACGACCAAAGGCACTAGCTTTTTTTTTCTTTTCTTTTCTTTCAGACACTTTTGATTGCACTACATTATCAGATAAGAAAAAGTTGCTGCATAATATGAACTGCCATATTATAGACTGTAACTTCAATTCAGGAACAAAAAGAGCAACTTGAGGTGAGAGTGCATCTAATATGCAACTTCATTTTGGTTCTGTCTTTTGTTTTCTTTCCGGCTTTCCTTTTAGGTTTGTTCTATGGGAGCTTTTTGTATTTTTATCTTCTGAGTCTGGTCTTGGGCATAGGAAATCAGACCTTTGGACATCAGCTAGGTTTTTCTTCTGATTTTAATTCACCACCATAACCAGAGTTCTGAAATTCTGGCCTTGATTTTCTTGGTGCTACTCTCATACCTCCTTAGTGTTTGGTTTTGCCAGCTTTCTAATCACACAAAATCTAACACGCTTGCCAGGCTCCAAGGCCTTGCTCATTCCCTGAGGCCCTGCCCTATCCCACCCCATAACCAAGGCCCTTTCCCCTGCTCACTCCGTCCCCCCTTCCTCCATTGCTTGCTCTCCCCCACCTTCACTCACTTTGACCAGACTGGTACAAGGGATTGAGGTGCAAGGGGTGAGGGGGCCTGAGGGTTTGGCTAGGAGTGTGGGCTCTGGGACAAGAGGCTTGGGGTACAAGCCATGGCTCTGGGCTGTGGCAGGGGGCTGAGGTTTGTGTGGGGGTGAGGACACCAGCTAGGGGTCAGGGTCTAGGATCAGAGCTGGGGAAGGGGCTTGAGGTTTGGGGAGGAGCGGGTTCCAAGAGAGAGTTTGGGTATAGGAGAGGACTTGGGGCTGAGGTAGGCGTTGGGGTGCTCTGGCTGGGGTTGTGGGCTTTGGGAGAGGCAAGAAATGGGGGGTTAAGGTTGTGGTAGAGGGCCACAGGCTAGGGCCGGGGCTTGTGTTGTGGGGTCCTGGCGGCACTTACTATGAGAGAGCAGCATCCAGGTCCTGGTGGCCCGTAGGTACATTTTCAGCCAGGGAAGCTCCACATATTGCCCTTGCACCTGTAGGCCCCACCCCCAGAGCTACCACCATGGGAGCCAATGGGAGCTACAGAGCTGGCACTTGGGACAGCCTCCCTGCACATAAGGGCTGCAGAGACCTGTTGACTGCTACTGGGAGCTGAACAGAGGCAGGGCAGGCAGAGAGCCAGCCTTAGCCCTGCACCCTTAGTTGTGCAGCCAACCAGATTTTTAAGCCACCAGGGTTTCCTTTCAGCTGAGTGTTTGAGTCTCAAACCAAATGCTTGGCAACCCTACTTAGTGCGGAGTCTTAGAGCTTCTTTGGGACATATATGAGAGAGCCTTACAGCACCATGACCTTCCCTGAGGCTCTGACTACACAATAGTCTATGTTGGAAAAACTTAAGTCGCTCAGCGGCGCGAATATTCCATGCCTCTGAGTGATCTGAGCTGCACTGACATAAGCATTTGTATGCACAGCCCTGTGTCAATGGGAGAGGTTCTTCTGCCAAAATAGCTTACGCTGCTCACAGAGGTGGGTTTTTTTTATACTGATGGGAGAGCTTGCTCCTGTCAGTACAGCATCTTTTCTACGTGCTCTAAACAACACAGCCATCCCGGTATAACTGCATTGCTGCAATGGTGTATGTATAGACTTGACCTGAGACACAAAAGACATTTTTCATGCCAATTAGAAATTAAGTAAATTGTAGATTGAGGAATATTTCTTCACCATCGTTTGTTAGACTGGGACACAGTTGTGGACAGAGCCTAAGTAACCTACAAAATCTTAAATTGACACAACGGGTGAGCAACTAAAATATTAAAATTTGAAATGGCCTAAACCTAATTCTAACATTACAAATACAGTATAACTATTATTATTAGTTATTTGTATTACTGTGGCACATAGGAAGCTTAACAACTCAGAGGCTAATGTAAATAGTTGAAGGAATACAGTTCTTAGTATTTTTGTAAATTTAAATGATTATTATTACTCTTTTTTTCAACTGCTGCTTGTTCAGTGATCAGTTCACAGCTACTTCATTCCTTCATTCAGCTTGCCTGGGCACTCATTAATGGATTTAAAAGTGGCTATCCTCTTACAAAATAATTTCATGAACCAGCTAGACAGAGAGTCTGTGGAACTGGCCATCATATGCCAGGATTGAAAAAAGACATTTCTTGGGTGGGCCGTTATATTCAATACCCAAATGACATCAAAAGCTAAATATCGGGCACTTACAGTCCACTCTAATAGCCTCATTTAGCATGGACACTTTAATTGACAGTTTTGGCCCCTCACCCTCTCCCCTCTTTTTCTGCTATATATTTGTACCCCTGGGCCCTTTGCTCCATTCATCTGAAGAAGTGGGTTGTGCCCATGAAAGCTCATGATGCCATCTACATTTTTTGGTTAGTGTCTAAGGGGCTACAGGACCATTCATTGTTTTTTAAGTTCATTCCTTTAGTTATTCAAATACATCTTTAGCTTGTTGTTCCTGAACACACACAAGCTGGGTCAGTATACACCATTACTACAGATACAAATCTTTCATGGAGGTCCGAAGTCACGGCTGCCATGACGTTCCACGACCTCCCTGACTTTTGCTGTGGTTGGCTTCAGGGTAGCTGGCTCCAGGGACTGCCGGAAGAGTGACCAGTGTGGCTGGCTCCATGCAACACCCAAGCAGCAACAGTCCTGGAGGCTATCCAGAGTGGTGTCTGGGAACAGCAGCTGGGGAGCAATCAACCCCCATCACAGGAGCAGAGCAGCCTTTAGCAGCGGAGCCCCAGACACAGAGATTTAATCAGAGGTATTTTTGGTAAAAGCCATGTTCAGGTCACAGGCTGTGAATTTTTATTTATTACCCATGTCCTGCCCATAACTTTTACCAAAAATACTCATAACTAAATCTTAGCCTTAATCATCACTTCAAGAGTAAAATATTCGTTTGCTCAGCAAAGCCTTTTCAAACAGTGTAGTTCAGACTCTACTACAGTACGAATGCTGCTGCTTTTCCTCTTCTTAAAGCTGCATAAACATTCCCAAGCTAAGTTTTGTAACTTTGTAGTTACAAAACTTTCCCTGATCAGATATTGATCTTCTGGGTTTATTCACTGTCTAAAAGTGATTTTTCCTCATTTTAAAGGTCCCCAAACATAATACAGACATTTTGTAGAGTATATGGAAAGTGAGAAAAAAATGTGCAACTTTGCAGTTTATTTGAAGATCTATCTACTCATAGGTCTTCCAGGGGGTACTCAGCTCATCTAGATCAGCGTTTCTCAACTTGGGTGTTGTAGCTCTGAGGGTTGTCATGGGACAAGTTTAGAGGTTTGTAAATGCAGGCTGGCATTAGGAGGTGGCCAGCATGGCAATTGCTTGGGGCCAACCACACACACAGATACTTTACATGCTTCAGCACTGGGCTTTGGTTTTACACAAGGTCACAAGTGAAAAAACATATATAAGGCTCAGCCTCACAGAGAAATGTCAGTGCAATATTTATATTCCTCTTGTTTTATTTTATTATCATATGGTAAAAATGAAAAAGTCAGTGACTTTTCTGTATTTTTATGTCTGAATTTGTAAGCAACTCATTTTCAAGTGAGATGAAACTGGGAGTACTCAACACAAATCAGACTCCTGAAAGGACAACGAAGAGTCCTTTGGCACTTTAAAGACTAACAGATTTATTTTGGCATAAGCTTTTGTGGGTTAAAACTGGGGATGTGACAGTGTATATGTTTAAACTGTCAACCAATGAGCCTGGGCTCATTGGTTAACTTTCACAGTTAGATACAAGGGCCACCCTGTGCTCCTGCCTCTGTATCAGAGGCAGCAGTAAATGGTGGGGGGCAGGTGGGAACCGGTGCTCACCGCTCTGTGTCCCACAGTGCCACCTGTCCCCCTCCCTTGTGTTGCTGCCATAGGCAGCAGCGCAGGGAGTTAGGCAGGAGCTGGTATGCATAGGGAGCCAGCTTTTAAGCTGGCTCTCTGCACCAACTGGCTCCCATGAGTACCGGCTTCAACCTGGCCCCTGCACTACTGCCTCTGAGGCAGCAGCATGGGAGGGGAGGTGGCTCAGGGGACCCTCACAGGCAGCAACATGGGGGAGGGCAGGTGAGAGCTGGTGCTTGCAGGAGTCAGTATGCACTTAAAACCTGGCTCCCCATGCACTCTGGTTCCTGGGGAGCCGCTTCCCCCCACACCGCATGTAAACATGTAACAGTGAAAAGAGTGAAAAACCAACATTTCCCACAGAATGATTTTTTTTTCAAAATTTTCTGTTTGAGCCTTTCAAATTGTTTCATTTGGAGAACATTGAAACACAAGACATTGTGCATATTGAATATAATAAAATGTTTGCTATTTTAATTTAATAAACGTTTAAATGAATTGGGAGAGTCAAAACAATGTGTTACGACTCCTGTCAATATTTTCCCATGAAATTTCATTTTCCATTGGAAAACCAGGAGAAATATTTTGATCGGCTCTAGCAATTTACCTAGTCAATCAAAAGTTGTCAACATAGCTTGAATTTCCACTATTTATGAACAGTGAAAGGCTTACAAAACTATAACATGTAGACTTTTATTATATTCTAATAATTCTAAGAAAACTATGAGATGCTGGAAAATATCTACAAGGAGAGAGACAGATATTCAAACATTTTGCAAGCTGTTCGTGGGTATGTTCTGTTTTAGATATTGAAAACTCAAAACAATTTCTGCATAGTCTTCCCTCTGTAAAATCAACTTGGAAATCCCTTAGTATATCTTATGCAATGCCTCCTGCATGGGCACTCCACCCACTTACCTCATCTGGTGGAGAGAAACATGTCTTCTGGGCAGACATCTTCAGATATTTCCAGGAGACAAAAATTTCTTGGAAGTTCATGGAGGTTCTCCAGGAGGATGGGTGTGTTGCTAGGTTGAAGGATTGTACACTGCTTCCCTCTGGGGGAAACAAATTTCATATTGGGAGTTCAGGTTGTGGTTCATCCAAGATATTTTACAGAGAAATGTATGCTAATGGGAGCAATGCTCATGATCTGAAAAATCAGTGAATAAAACATAGTGGGTAACAGCACAGCTTGTAGACAGAGGGACTTGTTGACAAAGGTAAGAGAGAGGGAAGAGTATTTGTGTTGCCTAATCCAGAGCGGGAGTAAGAGTATCTGTGTAAAGAAATAAGTTGAAGCTCTTTCAGAAACCATTGAATCTCTATGAAAAGGTGAGGTTATGGAGATTACTTTAAATGTAGTTGGTCGTTATCCAGATTCTTTCACAGTCTTTTTCTTTATTCGTTGAGCTAGAGATCCAAGGGTTTTTGTAGAGAGCATATTCAAACAGTCCCATTGTTCTGAAAAGGTTCTCTCTCCTCTTTGCCTCTGGGGTGATGTCTAACATCTCTCTCCGGTATCCTAACAAGAAGCATATTGTAGCATAACTCAAACCTTGTCAGAAGGAACTGAGACTTGTAGATGATAACCTGAGAGCTCTAGAGCAGAGCTGTGCATATAACTGATATTTTTTTGGTTTGTTAATTTGAGTGCAATTCTAAGAACAGTCTACATTTTGGGGGCTGAGGTGGGGGAGATTCATACATACATTTTCAAAACGGTTTTACCCATTTCTACATTGCATTTGAATATTCTGTCTTCCATTATCTGTTATCCCAGATACAGGAAAAGAAAGACAAGATGCAAGGGATGTGTTTTAATCAGAATGCAACATTATAAAATCATCTGGGAACCATCTAGCAATAACTCATACAGTAGAAAAAGAGCGTCTAGACTGCATTACGCGGATCGAAAAAGCGTTCCGCTTTGTCGAAAAAGAGCATCCAGACTGCCAGATGCTCTGTCGACAAAAGAAGGCACCCGGAAATGCTTCTGGCAGGTCACAGGGACAGCCTTAAATTCCAGGCGCTGCTGCATGCTCTCTGTAGAGACGTGTGCTTAAAGGGATCCTCCTGGACAGCCATTGCTCTGCTCCTGCTTCTGGCTTGCCTACCTCCTAGAGGGAAAGCAAAGCTGCTGCAGTTTTTTTCTTTGGTTGCCCTGCTTTTTTTGCTTTGAACTGGTTTTTTGCTTTGAACTGTGTTTTTGGCCATGGAGCCTGAGCTGCCCCTTGGCAAGCTATGGCCTCACACTGTGATGCTGGATGTTCTGCTGCATCTGCGTGAGAGCATCATGACGTTTGTGGCAGAACTGGATTCAGAGCCCAGCTTTGAGCCCCTCACTCAGGCTGCAGCCCTACTGCCCTTGCCCCCAAACTTATTCTTGGAGAGAGGCGAGTTTGGAGGCTGGACACCAGTTCTGACTGGTGGGACCAGCTTGTTATGCAGCAGTGGGATGACGACCAGTGGCTCCGAAACTTCCGGATGTGGAAGTCCACCTTCCAGGAGCTCTGTGCCTGGCTTGCCCCTGCCCTGCAATGCCAGGACACCCATTTGTGGCCTGCCATCCCCCTGGAGAAGCGTGTCGCTATTGCTTTGAAGATGGCCACCCCCAACAGCTACCATTCCATGGGACATCAGTTTGGTGTGAGGAAGTCTACTGTCGGGGCCGTCTTGATGGAGGTAAGTCACTCTCAGGGGACAGTCCATGGGGCCGGGGGCGGGGGCAGGCAGATAAGGGGGATGGTCAGGACCAGGCACAGGGAATGGGGGATGGGGTGGGAGTGGTAGAAGCCTGTCTGGCCGCACCCTGCGGTGGTACAGGGGACATGGGGGAGGTTGCCTGAGGGGGGATTCTTGGGGTGGGGGAGCACCTCTCATCAGCTCATGCAACTCTTCTAATGTTCTGTTATGTGTGTTTGTATTTGTCCCTTTCTGCAGGTGGTGATGGCCATCAACTCAGAGCTGCTTCACAAGACTGTCCTCCTCAGAGACCTGGATACCATCTTGGCCGGATTTGCGGGGCTGGGTTTTCCAGACTGCGGTGGAGCACTCAACGGGACTTACGTTCCGATCCGTGTAGCACCCCATCGAGCAGCACAGCATATTAATAGAAAGGGCTACTTTTCGATGGTGCTGCAGGCCCTAGTCGACCACCGGGGACAATTCACAGACATTTGTGTTGGGTGGTCAGGCTGGGCACACAATGCCTGCATATTCCAGAACTCCTGCCTGTACCGCAGGCTGCAGGCTGGGGCATTCTTTCCGGAGAGGAACTATGCAGTCGGGGATGTGCAGATGCCTACATGCATTGTGGCCGACGTGGTGTACCCCTTTATGCCCTGGCTCATGAAGCCATTCACGGGACACCTGGATGCAAGCAGGGAACTCTTTAACTCCCGCCTGAATCGGGTTCGTTTCCAGGTGGAGTGTGCCTTTGGCTGTCTGAAGAGCAGATTTAGATGCCTGCTCACTTGGCTGGACATGGGGGAACACAACATCCCTGATGTGGTTGCTGCATGCTGTGTGCTGCACAACCTAGTTGAGAGGAAAGGGGAGGCCTTCCTCCCTGTGTGGGGGACACGGGCTGATGTGGAGGGGAGGCACTTTGAGCAGCCCCGGACAGCTGCCATCCGGCAAGCCCACCAGCTGGGAATGCGCATTCGGGAAGCCCTGAGGAAGCAATTCTCCCAAGGAGCCCAATGATTTTCCCCAGGGCCTTCCAAATGTGGGATTGCCCCATGCCCCCCGTGCCTTCCTCCTCAAAACCCCTCATGTACTTATGTGCATCTCAGGAAGGCATGGTGTGGCCTGGCCAGCAGCCACGGCCTCCCTGGAGCCCAGAAGGTGTGCAGGCCACCATCCTGCCCCCCCTCACACACACCTGATGGCCAAACAGCACAGACAAGTGTCAGGCCACAGTTGGGGTTCCCACAGGTTGCTGAGAGGCCTGAAGCTGTGTGGCAATCCCAGCGTCCCCAACCCATGCCTGCACCTGGCATCACTGCCTGCAGGAGCAGGTGGTGCTTTGCAGCCATGCGGGTGCAGGGGTAGGATGACCCTCTCTGAGGTTGGCCATGTGTGTGCCCCCCCTGCCCCCCCCCCCCAGGCTGTGATCAGCATGACATGTCGCAGCACTGCACCATCCACTTTGCCTGCCCTGCCCTGTGTGTGTTAGTCCCACACAGCACTCACCTGATGTTCCCTCCCCGGTATCCGAAGTTGTCTGGGAGGCCTCCTGAGTATGGGCGTCTGGCTCCTGGGTCAGGGTTGCTGTGCTCTTGGTGCTGTCTTCCTCCTCCTCCTCCTCTTGGAGCTGCTGGTCCTCTACTGGGCTCTCACCCTGGAGTTGTGGCCGCTGCTGCACAGAGGTCTCCCAAGCCAGACTCCACAACCCTCTCGGGAGGCAGGGGTTCCCCTGTCCCCAGGATCTAGTCCAAGTCCTCGTAGTAGGCACAATAGTGTGCCATTTCCCCAGAGCGGGAGCTGCGCTCAGGGGCCCTGACGTACCCCTACCGCAGCTCCTTGACCTTGACTGTGACGTGGGCTACGGTGCAGGGGTGATGGCCTTTCCTTGCCATGCCATCAGCCAGTCTACGTAGATGTCCGCATTCCTCCACCTGGACTGTGGGGCCTGAAGAGCCTTCTCCTCAGACCACAGCTCCAAGAGGGCTTTTATCTTGGGCTCAGACCAGGAGGGTGCCTGGCGTTTTGTGCCCCTGGCTTCCTGCAGGGATGTGTCCCTGGAAGGGTCAGGGAGGTCTTGGGGGGCTTGTCCCTGGGACATGGCTCCGAGTGGCCTGACCAGAAAAAGCTGCTCAGTCAGGGTCCTGGCTGGAGCTGGCTTGCTGCCAGAATGCTAATCCTGGGTGCCTGTGCCTTTTAAAGATGGCTACAGGAAGGAACAATAGAGTTGAAAGCTGTGGCAGGAGAGTCCACCAGGGCTTCTTCTTGGAGGCCTTTGTTGTTGACATAAATTCTTCCCCACGTCCACACTTACCTTTTGTCGACAGAACTCTGTCGAAAAAGGCGTTATTCCTCGTAAAATGAGGTTTACCACTGTCAACAAAACTGCCACGTTCTGTCAACTTACTGTCGACAGAATGCGGTAGTGTAGACACAGGTATAGTTTTGTCGACAAAAGTCCACTTTTGTCGACAAAACCCTGTAGTCTAGTCACACCCTCAGGTACCAAATGCATTATATTTTGTGAGACATTACCAATCTTCCTCATTTACAGTGATTCACACACCTTATGGTCTTGTCAATCCATAGATACCAGGTATCTTCTCACCATAGCTTCTGCTGTTGCATAAAAGGTCCTGGATTTGCCTTATAACTCTCTTTCTTCATCTCCTTACAAAATCCCAAATAAGTTCAGGTAGCTGCTTTGTGGAGACCAAAGAATTCAAGAAAAAAACATCAGCTGGTCCCAGAATGACTCTCTTGCCATGCCAACTTAATGTCAAGGACTCTGTGTGTCCAGTGCCTTGGCATTAGGTATGGTTGTACTGCTTTCACTGGGCAAATCCCAGCCTCCATACATTCTTGTTATAGAAGGGTTCATCTTGCCAACTCTTAATTGTGAGTTATTGGATTTAGTTTGTGGGTTTTTTTGACACTTTCAGAGTCGGGGAGCCAGATCTATTCTCCCTCACCCCCACCCAACAGATCCTTAAATTTCAAAGGTCTATCTAAATCCTTCTTTGCTGATCTCATTATTAGCTTTGCTAGAGACTGCCCCTCTGATAGCGATGAAACTGCAGGCTGTCGTGTCAAATTCTTGGTCCCTAATTTTCAATGGTGGGTCAGTGATTCCAAACCCCGTGAACATTCCTGCTTCTTCCACTTTGTCATTCTTACCCCTTATAACTCTGTTTGGGAGGAAATGTGGGGGATGGTCCACTTGCTCAGTGGTCTGTGGTTGGGAGTTAGAGCCCAGCCAGCAATGCTACTTCCTTTAGGACCATTCACCTTGTCCTCAATCTTCACAAGTGGAAATATGAGGAAGCACATGCTGGTCACATTCCTCTTTCTGCTGCTGCCACCTCTGGAAGATCCCCCACCTCTTACCCCTCACTTTACAATCTTTTGCTCTGTGGTGGGGAGTGGAGTGGGGATCCTAGAAAGTCTCCCTGCCTTTCCAAGGGTCCACTCATCATCCTTGCTCCCCTCCAGGAATCACTCATCCATGTTATGTCATTATCTTGGTATTTTCTTTAGTTTTGGAATTATCTACCTAATTTATCTGTTTACTTTTTGCCTAACAATGTTAAAGAGTCAATATGGGGGAAAACACCACCAAACATTTAAAAATATTTACCTCCAAATCATTTACAGTGAACTTTTCCTTTAGTAGGTAAGTAAATATGCCAAGAGTTTTATCTAAAAGTGAATCTCTCTCTCTCTCTCTCTGACCCTCTCCCTTCCCCCATCTCTTTTCAATTTGAGCTTTCTGCAAGTCTGTATTTGTCTTTTTTTGCCATGCTAAGAAAATAACAGCAGCTATGAACTGAACATGACTTTCCATTGTCAATCAAACAAAGACCAAACACATTTTTAAACCCGAAGAAAATTGGGCCATGAGGAGCTAAGTCCGTCAGAACCTTTGCTCAGCTTATCAGCTACAGCTGCTCCCCAAGTTACGAACAAGTTACGGACCAACACTTGGTCCGTAACTTGAAGTGTTTGTAACTCGGATCCCATAGAGTTACATGGCGACCGTGCCGTTCGTAACTCAGATCCGCATTTACGACCACTTTGGTCGTAGGTGCGGATGGTCATAAGTGGAGGTGGTCGTAACTCGGGGAGCGGCTGTATTTGCATAATGCCAATTTTGTGTGCACAGCAATGATTCTTTTCACACACTGTTTTTCAGCAATATCTTTCCAAGAACTCTGGTGGAATTACTCCTAATTATAACTGGTGTGAGTGACATGAGAATCACACTGTGGCTAATTATTTTGTGGTGGTTTTTGTTTTTAATTTGCAGACCGTTTAGGTCATATTCTGCCCTGGCATTCCTGTGTGCACTTCTCACAGAAATCCATAGTAGCTACA
This sequence comes from Rafetus swinhoei, assembly GCA_019425775.1. Lineage (NCBI taxonomy): Eukaryota > Metazoa > Chordata > Testudines > Trionychidae > Rafetus > Rafetus swinhoei. The sequence goes on from CM033424.1 coordinate 160,155,919, forward strand.
AGCACTCATCTACAGAGAGAATTTGGTCATTGGTGTCAATGCAAAGTTGCCTTTCACAGAACGTCAGTTGAGAAAGGGAGATGAAACACTGTATGGAGCCACATGACTATCCTGTTGCACTGTTGCTAGCTCAGAATGCTGTAGAAATGTAATGAAGGTTTGAAGGTGTTAGTTTTGTTGTCTCTTTAAGGGAGTGATTGAAACCCTTGGAAATCAGTGGAACAACTTCTGTTGTGTTTGGTTCAGGTTTGGTATCACTTGTACTCCATCTTGCATCTTTCCATCTTGTTAATCTTTGTCTCTTCTTCTCTGCAAGCTGTCATGTTAATCTCTTTGCTTGTGCTGTTTTATCTGCCCATTTAATACTGATCTGCCCATATTAGGATGGCCAGGTGCCTAGTTTTTGACTGGAAAGTTTGATTGAAAAGGGGTCCTCATGCTATCCAGTCACCAGAGATAGGGAGGCACCAGCTTCTCACTCACTCCAGTCTCTACTCAGCCATGGCCACCTCTTCTCTTCATCTGGTGGCTGTAGCTCTCAATGCCAGTCTCAGTTTATTGAGCAATCAGGGTTTTAGGTTCTGCTCTCTTTTTGTTTGCATAATAATTGCCAGGACAAGTAGGTTGCAGATAGCATCTCTTCCACCTCCTCTTCCCACAGAGAGTGATCAGGCTTCTTATATATTCTAAATGGCTCTGTTTGAGATTTGAGTGTTCCTTTCACTTTTATTTCCTCTTTTAGAATAACATGTTTTGATTGGTACAAATAAATTTACTGTGCTGTCCAGTATAGTCTTGCCTCAGATGACAACGTCACAAAAATCAGTGGCCTCTCTTAGATTAACTCTGTTCTACAACAGCTGAAAAAAAAACCAGAAAACATATTGCAATGGGCAAAAGAATGCAAAAGATTAACAATAAAATGTTTCTGGCCTAAAAGACTCTCTTGGCGGTATCCAAGCAATTTCTACATTTAGCTGAAATATTGATTAGCATTTTCCTTTTTTTCATGTGTGTAAACCGTTTATTCACAGTATCTCATCAATGGCTTCAAATTGACAATTACTATGCTATTCATAAATTTAATGTCTTTCATAGTGAATTGGATTTCCTAGCAAGTTCCATCATAATAACGTTTCAAAACTAATATTTTTCAGAAAACTCTCAATCATTTTTTTCTAAATAGCATTTCTCTTGTAATCTACAGACCACATGCCTTTTTGTAGCAATATGGTTCTCTTTTTCTTAATTGTAAATCAGATACAATAAGTAATTGCCCATATCCCACTTCATTGAAATAATATGTATCCTCTGTATCATCCATGTTCTTTGCACTATCTGGACACCAATTAACTTGGACATCCCATGCTTCAGTCCTCCCATATGGGGAACTCCACTAGAGCAAATAGGAGCTCTTAAATAGTACAGCAGCAGGCCATGATGAATAAACTAGAGAATTAAATTTTGGCACCCAATCCCTCCCAGCTGGCTCCCATTTGTATAGAAGCCTCATGGTGAAAAGTTTGCATGGTACTCAGGACATGTGTGGCGTCTCATGAAATATTAAAATAATAAACTGATGAAAATCACAGCATCAGGATATTGTTCTTAATGATTTGTTTTGCAATATGTATGTGGGGACAGAGAGTGAGTCTGAATTGATTCGTGTGCCAAGGCTTGAGTACCAAGTGATTGACAGCCCAAATTTAAACTCCTCATGCTGGTAAAACACCTATTGATTTCCACTAGTATTTTGTCTGAATTTTCCAGGATAGACTGAAAGAGAGTAGAGTAAAGCTATGAGTGATGTATATCCATGAGCAGCTTGCAATTTCCTCAGATGTATTCACCATTCAAATTTCCTCTTAATTTTATCATTTGGTTTGGGCTTTTTGCTCTCTTTTCTCATTCTTTATGGATTTACATGAAACAGTTTCCTGGTAATATTTGCTGCATTAATATTTGATATTGCAGCAGCATTGACTCATTATGAATGGCCTAAGAGTTTTAGAAAGTGATAAGGGAGTGTAAGTCTTTTAATCTTGATGTGGCCTGAATGAAACCATTGGGATTTTGATTTCAGACAGGTATAAAATAACCATGTTTAGACAATGTTAAATCTTTCTCTTTCCTAGTGACACAACCCTGCTCAAGTAGCATTCCTAGAAAAAGTGGTGGTGAAAGAGGTTCACTCACCACTAGGATGCATCTTCTGTCCAGATGTGGCATAGCAGCATTCAGTCTGGCACCCCTTTCTGCTGCAGAAGGGTCTCTTGCTTTATCTTGGCCTTCCGACCAGGTCACAATATTTATGTCCACCCATTTTGAGGCAACAAAGTTCAACAAATAATTTCTAGACCTTGTGTCAGGTCTCCAGTCCTGACTCTGGGCCCAGTGGTCATTGCATCCCTCCGGGCTCTGAATTATCCTTATCCCTTATGTCAGGGGGCCTTGTCACCTCAGTGGTTGGTAGGGACACACAAGCCCTTCCTCTGATCTTGGTACCAACCCAGGGAACTGCAACTAGCGGCCAAGATCTGTTCCATCTCACTACTTGCTGCTATTTTCCTGGGTTCCTTCTTATCACTAACCTTTCCACAGGCTCCTTGCCCCCAACCTATTTTGGAGCACTCTCAGAGATCTGGTTTCTGCCCTTTAATCAGGTCTATCACAGGAGTTTGACTCAATCCCACACTTTCCAGATATCGCCACTTTCTACTTCCCAGAGAGCAACTGTAGACTCTCTTCCTGCAGTCCCATTCTGCTACAAACTTCCTCTCTTTATACCAGTGTGACGTTAGTGGATTTTAATAGGAAAATTCAGATCATTATTGCACCCACTGTTGTGTGTTTGCCCCAGGTTCTGTGCAAAGTGTGCTATATGAGGTGTCTAATGAAAGCTTGTGCTGTACTGAATTTGTTTATGCTACTCGTATACATGTATGGTTTTTGTGTGTAAAGTTATGAATATGGGCTCTGTACTTTTAAATGTTTTCTGTATGGGACACAGCAACAGGCATCAACCACTATTTTGAGGGGCAGTCACTCAGTGAATGGCTATGCTGCATGGACAATGGCTCTTAAATGTTGCCAATTAACACCTGAGGAATTCTGTTGCAAACCTGAAGACCAGCAGGTACACCATGGCTCATTGCCTACAAGGACATGGGCAGGTTAGATGATCATACGATCAACTCTATTTTGGGAGGTACTATCACTCAGGAGAACAATGGATTTCCCTCCTCATGGGGACTATTATAAAAGGATCCTGACGGTTCCTCCATCTTGATTTTCACTCCTGCTCTTGACTTCAGAAGTGTCTTTGCTATGGACAGAGAGCCAGGAAAGAGTATTGACCCATCCTAACATAGGATGTATTCCAGAGACTTTTAAGCAAGCAGTTTATTATATCTCTGCTAACAGCCTGCATCAAGAACTTGGTGACTGAGGTATATATTGTGCTTTCTTGAACAATCCTGCTCTCATTCTTTTCTTTCTTTTATTAATAAACCTTTATATTTTAGATTTTAAAGCATTGGCACAGCATGCTCTTTTGGGTAAGATCTAAGGTATAAATTGACCTGAGACTGTGGCTGGTCCTTTGATCAGTAGAACCTGTTTGGATTTGGTGATATTGGTTTTGATAACCTCTAATCTGTGAAAGGTGTGATGCTGGTTATGGCATAAGTAAAGTTGGGGTCTCTAAGGGGATTGCTTATGAGACTTCTTGCTGACCAGAGAGGCAGCTGAAATGCTCTGTGTGACTGGTTTGGTGCCTTATAAAGGAGGACCCCAGTCTTGGGTTGTAAATAGCCCTGGTTCTAAGCAGTTTGCCCTGATTTGACCTTCTAAGTGGTGCTCCAGACTCACTTGGTATATTACAGTGGCATAGTCATGCTTGGATCCACAGAACCAAGTCAGCTGAGCTTTGGATCTGGACCCCACACTAATCTAAATTTGGATGACTTTGGGATTGAGAGTTTGGTTGGTTAAAGAGCAGCTGCAATAGGTCAGCAACAATATGAGGGTCCTAGTAAAAAAAGCCCTGGAAAATTTGTGCTCTAAAAAAGGAATCCCCTTTAGAAAGAAAGCTTCTAATCAAGAACTGAGATTTTTTGTCAGTAGCCAGAGATGCTGCAGAAGAAATAAGAGTGCAGGAGGCATTGAAGGGTATGTCTAGACTACATGCCTCTGCCGACAGAGGCATGTAAATTAGACTACCGGAAAGAGTCAATGAAGTGGGGATTTAAATATCCCCCGCTTCATTAAAATAAAAATGGCCGCCACGCTGTGCCGGCTCAGCTGATCGTCGGCACAGCGCAGCAGTCGAGACGCGGATCGGTCGACAGGGAACGCCTTTGTCGACCGCTTCCTTATGCCTTGTGAAACAAGGTTTACAGGAGCGGTCGACACAGGCATTCCCTGTTGACCGATCCGCGTCTTGACTGCCGCTCTGTGCCGACGATCAGCTGAGCCGGCACAGCGCGGCGGCCATTTTTATTTTAATGAAGCGGGGGATATTTAAATCCCCGCTTCATTGACTATGTCGGGTAGTCTAATTTACATGCCTCTGTCGGCAGAGGCATGTAGTCTAGACATACCCGAAAAGACTGCAACTTAAATAAGAACAAGAATTGGAAGAGTTACATTTGCTAAGCAAGGAAGGAATGGCTAAGGCAGACAGAGAAGCTGTAGAAAGATGGCAAAAATGGAGAACCTGCTGAAAGAGTTCAAAAGGCTAAAGAAAGAAGGGCTGAATTGGAGAGAGAAGTTTCTGAATTAGAGACGGCCAAGCAAGCAGCAGAAGCGAGAACTGCCAGAATTAACCTTCAGATCAAAAATGGGAAGACCAGCAGAGACTGTATCCTCTTAAACTTCTAACTATGTTGGTATGTGGTTTGAGTATGACATGGCAGATATGATAATCAGGCTAACGTCTTACCCCAGCCCCAAAACATGTCTGAATGTATCTCTTCTGTGTTAACTGTAACTAGCAGGGAGATTTGTGAAGTGTGTATGTGTGACTCTGGGCAGCTGTCTGTGTCTAACTGGTCTTACTGTGAGCAAGGGGAGAATTTGTCTAAATGTTTGCCTGAAAAGAGCTGTTTGTCTGTGCAGGGAAGCAGTGTGTTGGTGAATGAGGGTTCTGAATGTCTGTCTAATGTCTCAGAGGCTGGAATTGAATCCAGGAGAGGGAGAACTCAGTGATCAGGAAAATGTTTTTCTACTTCCACAATAAATTATGGTCCAAATGATCCTGTGGGATTATGAAAGTGTTCACATCAGATAATAATCAAAATATTGGCAAATAATAAGATGACCCTATGAACAAAGCAAACCAAGCTGAGCAAATTCCTTTTTAAAAGTATTCATGAAGGAGTTTTCTTTTTCTGTCCTATATATTTATATCTAGAATGGCATTGACATTAATATACAATAGTATTAATACATATATATGAATATATATGTTCAAAAATATAAACTGTTATTACTTAACTTTGCATGCATTTCACACATCTGAATCATCCCCATCTCTAACTAACTTAACCAATTAGCAAATTCTATTTGTTCCATATAGTAAAATACAAGTTTTCCCTATCTAACGGTACATAAGAAGTCTTCAGACAGAAAACCCATCATTGTTCTGATATGCATACACAATCTATTTTATTCCCTTACCGTTTGTCTCTGTATTATTCACTCTGATTTGTTCACAAAATATGCAACCAAAAACACCCAACACTCAAAATGCCACCCTCTGCCCTCATTTTATTTATAAACAGTGTCCCGAGTTCTTAACCTTTTATAACACTGTCATGTAACCAAGAACTTTGTATATCATGTTGTCAGTCTGGCATACTCCCAGGTCACAATCCAGAATAAACTGTTCTTCAAGGATGGCTGAATTTACTTCATATCCTGTAACCCCTTTTCAGAGCTGTTGGACCTTGCTTGAGTATTGGCAGCCTTTTAATAAAAGGTCATCTTAATGTCAATTAGATGGTGTGTAAAGATGCACCACATACACTGGGATGCAGCAGAGAGAAGACAAACCCTGAAAAATCTGAACGTTGTTGCACAATATTTATCTCAGCTTTCATTTTTTTTAAAAATCTCTAGTCTGTCTTCTGACAAAGATTAAACTTCAAAAGGTAAACCAGGCTCCTTAGTGTTGAAGGTGTATCAGTGTGAATTTGCCTAAAAATAATAGTTTATTTACTCTCCTCAACACTTGTCCAGAAGCAGTCAATGAGGTCCCTGAAGCCCATGACTGCCTGAATACTGTTTTCATGTATGAAAATGTAAGAAAATCCTAACTTATGGTTGTGCAGAAGGTGCCTTTGGTTCACTGATGGTGCCTTGGTATCTGAGTTACTTCAAGGCTGGTTCGATGCTGATAGCTGAACCAATCCCTCCTCCATGGTGGTGGTGATGATGATGATGTTGTTATGGTTGTGCCTAGAAGCCAAGCATCCATCATGCTAGGCAGGCACTGTGTTGTGAACACGTTTAACAAAGAAGTATTTTCTGTGCTACAAGATGTGTCTGGACTTGAAGCTACAGGTATAATTTCCAGCTTTAGGGCACATACCCACACTAACTCGGATTGAGCTAGTGTGCTACAGATGGAGTATAGTTATGGAGGTGGGAAGAGCTATCCACCTCAGGTACATAAATGGTCAATTTAAATTATTTGAACATACAGTTGCTCAAGCGTTTTCTTATTTCTGTGGTATACCCTGACTGTGTGATTATAGGCACAATAAAGAAGGAGGTGAGGTCTGATCAAGTAAATGTCCTTTATCTTTCAGATGCTAGTTTTAAGCTTAACTTTCTCCTTTTCTGCACGTGGTAATTAAGCATAGCATATGTACTCATGGTCAGTGTTGCCTGTAAGCCAAGTGCGTGAGCAGCCATACAGCAGAGATTCAGATGCCACCCAGTTGTTTAGCATAGCACCCATAGCCCCCACAGCCAGAAGCTGGTGTTTCTACTGGTGGTACACATCTGCACATGCCCCAGAACACACAAAATGTATTCCACACATGGATGGAAAAGATTACAGGGAATATTGATCATGGTCCCAGCTTCAAAGGGTAAGCCCAGATCTTTGTCTGCTTTATTTAATTTTCTTTGTGCCAGGGAGTTAGCCAGGGATTTTGTGCAATCCTAGCTTTGGAGTCAGAAAGCCTTGATCATCTTGTTTAACTTGATTAGTTGTAGGGGTTGTGCTTTTGAGAACAGTTTTTCCTTGGTGAGTTATTAAGGACTGTACAACAATATTACCAAAAACAATTACAGAATGTATAGGTCTATAATTTTCTGTCATCTATTATTATTAATTTGTCACCTATTCACAGCGTGTATTGTCAGAAACAGCTTAGTATTGCAGCATGGGCGTATATATGCAATCTTGGTTGGGAGAGGTGTAGTCTGAGTTTGGAAAGAAATATCGATTCTGTGGTATTGCACTGTGTTCTTAGTCAGAATTGCATACCTAATAAAAATCTATATATTGTACACCCTGATTGTGAAATTTACTGGTCACCAGCTACCTACCATGTTAACCACACTTGTTGTTACCTAGTAATTGTGCCCTGTGTTAGGTCCCAGTTTAAAAATCTGCATAATAACCTCTGGATGAAGCTCAGGGAACAGGGAAGCATTGCTTACATCTCTTTACATGTTGGATTATTTTCATTAATGTTTGGCTGAATGGAATACAATTGATTAATTAAAATTAACCATTGGAATAGCAGAACTTGATTCAGAAAAGCATTTCCACAGGTGGTTGAGTGCCCTTCTTAAATAGGAATGCTTTCCTGAATCAGGATCTGTAATTGGAGCTACAGTACAATTAGTCTATTAAAGAATGTAATCGGGCCTTTCAATCAAATTAATGTTACTAGACAGAAATGTGTACTTTCTTTTCAAAGCCAGACAGAGAAAATGAATCCTCATTATGCCTACAGGCAGTAAGAATTGCAGGAGCTAGGGTAGATGCTTTTGTTAATGATGTTTCAGGTCTTGATTCTCCTCCTACAGCACAGGAAATGAGGAGTAAATCCAGACAAATGAGTGGTTTTCATGGGTGTAAAACTAGTTTAAATAAAAATGGGAATCCACAGTATGTGTGGGAATCAGGATCACAGGGTCCCTCTTTTCAACAGTAGTTTTGTTACTGCCAGAATGTTTGGGTGACAATGACTTGTGTGACGTACATTTCTGAGGTCATTTGGGGACTCCAGAAAAATAGGCACTTATATTCTTTCTATAGGTAAAAGTATAAACTCATCATTTCAAGTGTAGTTCATCACTATTAAAAATAAGCCTGTTAAAAAGTAATTGTGCTGCCACAAGCTTTTGTGTGTGGGGGCATATGTAAATGGAACAATTGATCTTTGTTAGACAAATATGAAAAATAACGGCAGCTCCAGAGCATTATTACTGCTGATTTATAGGGTTACAAGCTTCCAGTCCACTTTATTACTGTGCTGCTTCATTCAATTGCATATTTCAGATTCATAGGATTACGAGCTTTCAGTCCACTTTATTACTGTGCTGCTTCATTCAATTGCATATTTTAAGATTCCAGATCATAAAACTACATTTTCTTTAAAGATGAATACATTATATTTAAAGCTGTAAATTTCCCTTTATTTTCTGTGGATTATTTAATTTGAAGACCTTCCCACCAATAAACTTAATTAAAAAATCAGCATGTCTTTGGATAGTGTCAGTCATCTTCCTCACTTGTTGCTCTGACCACATCATCCCTATCCATCAGAGCTTTCAAGGCTTCTTGAGCTTTTTTTCATAACACATTCCAGCTCATTGTTCTTCCCTTCACACTATGCCCACATCTGCTAGCAGATTATTCTTTCCTCCTTCATAAGTATGTTTTGTGGGGCAAGGCTCTCTTTGCCTTCTCTAATGTACAGAAAATATAATTTGGCCTATAATATGAATTTATTTTGAAGGACCATGTTAGATCAGCATTGAGAACACGCACATACTGTGTGACAACACATATGTATGTATATTGTAAAACAATTCTGTTTCCTTGGAGTCTCTCTTTACATTCCTTTTTACATCTCAGCCTTGCAAACAGAGCACTACAAAGGGAGTATATTATACTTAGGGCCCTGTCCAATTCTATAGTCCATTATGATCCTGTAGCCACAGGAGCCTCTTGGAGGTAGAGGTGGGTCTGATCTCCCCCATTCCCAGAGCAGCTGTGCAGCAGTTGGTAGCAGGATCACCAGACACTGTGGGCCCTGGGGCAAGGTGTGTGTGTGTGTGAGGGGTCTGGCTCCGCACTTTCAGAAGGTGCAGGACTGAGGGTGGAAAGGGTGGGCGTGAGGGCAGTCAGCTCTTAATGCCACCCAGACTATTGTGCACCTATCCCCCACATCCAGCCCTCAGAGCCGTGTGGAGTCGTGCTCCCTCAGCAATTCAAAGAGGCCTGGGGAGCAGTGTGACCTCCTGGACACTTTGAATCTCTGAGCCCCAGGGAAATTGCCTCCCCCACCCCGATATTGTCAGGCCTAGCAGATGGACAAGTCCTGTCCCTCCCCAGGCCAGCCAGGGTTGGGAGCCTCTTTTCTGGGACTCTCTGGGGAACACAGGGAAGATCAAACCTGACTCCACAAATCTCCTCCACCTGCACAAACGTCTGGGGCTGCTGCCTAGTCCCAGAGTTTTATGCAGCAGGGGGATGCGTCCAGAGGTGGGTCTGGTCTCCCTCCCACCCCTCGCAGCGGCTGTTCAGAGGATGGTCAAGTCCTGTCCCTGCCCATCACAGCTGGAACTAGGAGCCCCCTTCACTGGGGTGCTCCTATGAACCAGGGGACATCAAATTTCACTGGAAAGGGCTTATGACATGGTCTGAGACTAATACTTCACAGCTGTGAGCTTGGTAGGGCCCTAATTATACTAGTGTTTAATTAGTTCATCTGAAAGAGTGGAGTCTTAAAGGAGGCTACGAGATCATTTCTAGATGGCAACTCTTTACATGGTACAAGTCTTTTCAGCTACGTAACTCAGAAAGTAATTTATTTTTAGCCAGATTTTCCCATTTTGAGTAGCATGTTATTTTACAAGTGTTTCCGTTGATTTCAGTTTGACCAGCTTTTAGATGTCTATGCTAATACATTAAAAGAGGGGACTTGTACAAAAAAGAAATACTGCTCTTCAATTATCTGGGTTCTGTCTTGATTATTTTGTTTGTTTTTTATTATGAGACCCATTCTTCCTCACAGCTACAATGTTTTCAACACATTGTTTGAGCATTTAATGCATTCACATGTGTGTTAATCAGAGTCAGCTGACTTAGAAATTATGATGTGGCTACATTTGAATATTATAGGCCTGATTCCACTCTTTGTTTGATAATGGTATGAATTACTCTGGACTTCAAGAAGATACAGACCCTATAATTTTGATGCAGGCTCAGAAAAAAGAAGAGAAACTGGATTGTGGGCAAAGAAGATCTTGCATGGGTTTATCACAATAACAAGATGAGCTGTACTTTAGACTGCTTGTAGTCCCATTGAGTGCAGCCCTTTTCCTTAAGGAACACATGATTAGCAGCTGACTCACTCCAAATCAGCATCTTCAAAGCAAAATATTGTTTATTAGCCCAAGAGAATACAGCGCACACAGAAAAGGGATAAAACCACAAAAGGTCTTACCCAGTCATACAAAGGAAGAATAAAGTTTATTTAAATTTTCTCTGAACTATACTCTGTCTTTCCACTGTGCAATGGGTTGGGAACATGAGACAGACCCTGAAGCATCCTTTGTGTCTCTTTGTGTCTGAAACTGACATCTAATTGCTGTTGCCTACTTAATGGTTTAATATCCCCTTTGATTCAATATTTGGTCTTGGAAAGAGTAAATTTTTCTAATCTAGTTGGAACCAGGCATTCTCAAATTAATAGATTCCTCTTTGTTTCCTCAAAGACCCTTGATATTCTCCCTGATGGCATTTAATCATCTGCCATAGCTTTGTTTCCCATTTATTTTTCCTAACAATCTTCTCTGAGCGCCTTGCAGTCAAGCAGGATAATATCAAGCAGATAAACTGCTGAACAAATACAGGTAACTCCCTCATTCTCCACAAGGACATATTTAATGCTGGTGCAGTTCTACAGAAGACAGGTCAGTTATTGGTGGAGTAGGTATGAATTTGGTTCCAATAGCTCATGTAAATAACAGAGAGAAATGGTTAAAGGAAGATGGATTTACATTTTTACTCTGAGGCCACGTCTTCACTTGCTGCACTGGAGATGGATCTTCTGGCATTCGATTTAGCAGGTCTAGGTAAGACCAGCTAAATTGAATGCTGAGGGCAGCTCCAAATGGTGCCAGTACGCCAAGCAGTAACAAAGAGGAAAAGAAATGGACAGGAGTGTTTGCTTCCATCAGCCTCCATCTCTGAAGATGGTGCCAAGCTTGGCTTAAGGTAAGCCAACTCCAGCTTCGCATTTTACATAGCTGGAGTTGCGTACCTTAACCCGACCATCCAGGTCTAGTTTAGAGCTGGCTTGATATAGTTAGTAGTTTAACCCCAATGGCCAGACATCAATCCTGGGCCAAATGATAGAAAAGGTTTTATGAGTTTCAGTTAATAAAGAATTAAAATATGGGAATATAAATAATCCCAGTTAGCATGGTTTTATATAAAATAGATCTTCTCAAATCTTATTTAGTATTGTGGCAAGGTTACATTTGCTTTATAAAGGGAGCTGCATTGCTGTAATATATTTAAACATTTGTAAGGTATGTGAGTATCTCATGATTTTCTGATTTAGAAATTACCACTGTACAAGTCTAAATAAATAATATGTCTAATGGATTTAGAACTGAGTAACTCATGTGACCAAAATGTTATCAATGGGGAAGTGTCAATGAAAGGGATTTTTCCAATGGGGTCTGCAGGCATTGGTATGAAGCCCAATGTTGTTCAGTGTTTTGTTTTGTTTTTTATCACTGATCAGGAAACTGATATAAAATCATTGCTGATATCATTTGTATATAGCACACAGATTGGTGGAGTAGTAAATGATGTTGAGGACAGGCCAAAGCAGTCAAACAGAAAGGATCACTTGTTAATTTGGGACAAATCAAATTGAATGTATTTTAACACAGCCAGCTGTAAGGTGATATGTCTAAAGGAACAAAGAATGCAGGCAATACCTACAGAATGGCCTCCCCGACCACAACAGACATTCAAAAGTGAGGTGTGTGTGGGTCTTTGATTGGGTCAGCAGAAGAAATAAACCTTTGGACCCCTTAAGGATTTCACACACAAACACACAAAGGACTCTGTGGCTTAGTGGGTGCACAGAAGGATGCAGCATACACCACCTGGCTCCTGCATACACAAGGCGAAGACTTGGTAACTACTTCTTTTGTGCCATTTCAATGCTCAAAAGAAAAGTTGTGCCCCTCTCCCCTTGGAGATTCAAGGAAGGCTAGATTTTTGAGCCTTGCTGTGGGATTCATGCAAAGGGTTTGTCTTCATGGACATCCAAAAAAAATTATCTAAATTAAGAAACATTTAATTTTGAAATGGATTTGTTAATCTTGTTAAATCTTTGTGTGGATGCTCTAATTTAGAATTCGAGTTGCCTTATTTTAGTTTACTTTAATTCACTTTCTCTTTGGGGGTACTGGTTCCTAAAGGAGGTAGGACATGAGTCTGGGGTGCCTAATGTTTGCTATAGGAAGGAAAAGGGTTTTTTTCCCCTCTCTTCCTTTATCATCATATGAGGAAAAAGTGATGGAATCTCACACGTGGTACTGGGAGCGGTAAGAGGGGTTGAGGGGCTGCTGGCAGATCTTGAACACATGGCAACCATTAAAGAAGAAATCATGGCCTGCATTTTGCAAGTTATTGCTGGATAAATCCCAGATGTGTTGTGGCCTAGCTAGTCTGCAGTCCTGGTGGTGTGTTTGTCTGCCTGCAGTACGTGGGACAGTGGGAGTGGTTGGACAGCAGTGATTTCTGGACAGCAGTGATTTCTGAAAAGGATTTAGGTGACATGATGGACAAGGAGCTCGGCAAAAGCTCTCAGTATAAAGCTAAGGCCAATGTAATGCTTTGGTTTCTACAAGAAAGGAGAGTAGCTCCTTGCTTAATGTTGTAGCTATATTCCTGAAAATGCTACTTTGAGCGAAATGACGTTAAGCAAATCCAATTTCCCCATCAGAATTCATGTAAATAAGGAGGGTTAGGTTCCAAGGACATTTTTTTCCCCAGCATACAAAAGCAGTATACGTTTTAAACAATTTGAACAATTCCACAGCAATGATGGCTGTGAAGCTTGGTTGAAGTGGTAGAGTTGGACGGTGGGATATTTCCCAGAGCATATCTTGCTACTTAATGATGAACTAGCACTCGGCTGAGCCTTTCGGGGTTAACAGTGATAATCTAGCCTCACACTCTAGAGGCAGCATGGACTGAGACAGGAGGGAAGAGACACGATGGAGGCATGGCAGCAGCTGGGGAAACACTTCCCTGCAGAAATGAGGTACGGAGTGAGGGGCTCAATGGGAGAGGCAGGAGGGACACCCTGACATCAGCACCCCTCTCTCCCTCACCCGCAGAGCAGGCAGGCAGCTCCAGGGAGCAGCTCCAAGGCAGAGGACCAGAGCAGCAGAGCAGTGCAGGGAGGGGCAGCTGAGCTGCAGCTGCAGCTGCCCTGCTGCATAGCTTATCAGAAATTTAGGGGAACTGATGTGGGGATGCCAGACCATCCTGGTTCCAACTTTCACAAGGATGGGCTGCTTTTCCAGAAAATCCTGCAAGAAGTGGACAAAACAGGCAGCCAAATGATGTTATAAGGGAGCATTGCGCAACTTTAAACAAGTATGTGTTCTAAGAGATAAGCAACATCATAATGAGACTTTAAGTGGGACAACATTAAGTGATGATTTACTGTAGGAGCAGGGAGGTGATTTACTTCTGCACATAACATTTGGAGAGGCCAGAATACAGCATCCAATGCTGGTGCCTGCTATTTTAAAAAATTGATGAAAAAGTGGAGAGGGTACAGAAAAGAACTGTAAAAAAAAAATCAGGGCTAGAGAAAAATGCCTTATAATGAGAGACTTAAAGAGTTTAATCTTGTTGAGCTTATAAAAAAATTGAACTGAGAGGTGACTTGATTATCATATAGCTTGGGGAGAATATCAATGACTCTTTAACTAGCAGAGAGAGGCACAAGAATGATGGTTAGAAATTAAATCTGTGGAAATTCAATTTATAAATAAGGCACACATTTTCAACAATGAAGGTAGTTATTCATTGGAACAAACTGCCAAGGCCAGTGGTGGATTAGCCATCCCTTCATTATTTCAGATCAGCTGGATTCATTTCTGGAAGACATGGTTTGGTCATACATAAGTTATTAGGCTCAGTAGAGGGGTAAATGGGAAAAAGTCTATGGTCTGTGATATTCAGACGATGATGATCTGATGGTTCCATCTGGTCTTAAAACCTATAAATGTATGAGTCTAGTATGAAATTCCCTCGTTGGGGCAGCCATTATTTGTTCCCACAGTTTGGAGCAAATTGCAAGAACAATCATTCAAGCACTGAATTATATTTATATGGCTTTTCATGCATCTCCAGCAAAGCTTTAACTAACTTTATTGTTCCACATGCAAGTTATATATGTAGCACTTTCCTGACAGTAGATGTTTATAGGGGAAACCACAGTGTATTTTGAGACTAGAGACATGGTTGTCTTCTGCTCTGAATGGTTTGGGAAAAGACAGTGGGTATGGTATGTATTCAGCTGAGGGAAGAAAACCACAGTGATGATGTGAGAAGTCAATAAGGGGGCAATAAAATGGAGTTGCAAGAATGTCAGACACCATACACCTTTGTTAGCCTTAAAAGAAAGTGTCTGATTTGCAAGCAAAAGCTGGAATGTGCAGACGTTGACTTAATTTGAATGATCCAAAATAGAAACACTTATCTAAAGCAGACATTAAAATTCTTAATCACAAAAAACATCGTTCAATGTATCATTAATCTGAACTTCTGAAATAAAAATCAAACTATAATATCCAGAATTTATTTATTATTGGACAGTTTTTCCATTTGGATTTGCCATACTGAATAAGATCATTGGACCATTAGGTCCATATCTCCCACTGTGTGAAGTGACTGATGCATCTTGCTGCATAGAAAAAGAAAACAAAATAGGCAAGGAAAGAAAAGAAAAAAATATCTTTACTTTAGTGCACAATGAATGTATAGTTCTTACTTTGTATAAGTTATCCTTTTCACACTAACCCCTATCACAAGCTTCACAATATATGTGTGTGAAGCTTGTGATGCCACATGCATGTTATGGTCATGCTACTGCTAAAGGTTGGGCTGCATGAAAATTGTGTCATGTGTGTATCTTGAATTTCTGCCTTTCTGAAGCATGTTAATGTCTGATTTTGTTATTCATTTTGGACACATATACACAGCAGGGCTAAAGCTAAAATAAGCTACACAACTTGAACTATGTTGATTGCATAGCTTAAGAGAAATAGCTTATTTCGGCTTTTGGCGCTGTCTACACAGCAGGGAGTTTGAGGTAGAGCACTCTTCCTCTGACTTCTCTCGCTCT
This sequence comes from Rafetus swinhoei, assembly GCA_019425775.1. Classification (NCBI taxonomy): domain Eukaryota; kingdom Metazoa; phylum Chordata; order Testudines; family Trionychidae; genus Rafetus; species Rafetus swinhoei. The sequence continues at coordinate 160,171,554 of CM033424.1, forward strand.
TCATACAATGAAAGTTACAGAAGTCAGAGTAAGAAGTCCTCCAGCTCACCATTATTTTGACATTATGTTGAAATAACTGCCTGTAGTGTAGACATGGACTATGTTATTTTGGAATAATGCCAGTTATTTGGAAATAATGCTGCTGTGTAGACATAGCCTTTGTCTGGACAAACATGTACTTGGGGCCTGAATGATCACTGAGAACTATGTTGGGTGGAATTCAGTGCCTGTCTGAAGTTCTTTCCAAACAGTACAAAATGCAGGATCAAAGATATGAAAGAGAAATAGGTCCTTGTATTTAACTACTTGAAGGCTAACATTGAAAAGATATATTGGAGGAGTAGAGAATCCATTTTACCAAATCATAAGAGGGAAAGTTCCAAACATCAGTTTTCTAATATTTTTATAGAGCTTGCTTTTAAAATTTGTCTTTCCATGAAAATTTAAGAAAATTATCCAAACCTTAAATTAATCAAAATACTAAGCATTCTCTGTTTTAAAACAATGACTGCTTGTATGATTAACTTTCAAAAATATTTTTTTAATCTTTAGTCCGCTCATCACTCTTTATTTCTAGATGCATGGTGGAACAAATTAAAAAAGAAATCCTCCTCTTACAAATTTTCAGATACAAAGGACTTGATATAATAAGAGGAAGAGGAATTGTGTGGTAATTACTTCACAAAAGATGGAAGGAGAAACATTTTCTGCCCCAGTGAAATTTATTTTCCACATTTCAAAATGATGGGAGGATTTATGGCAAGGAGGAGCAGCAACGAAGTCTTGTGGTTACTCATTCTAGGAAAGTATTTGTGAACCTCTGGAACTTGTTTTAATATATAAAACAACAGCATTAAAGATCTAAGCTGATGACAGTTATTATTAATTAACATGTGGGGATCTTAAAATTGTTTTCTTCCAAGATGGCTATACATGAGAAAACAATGGCTTGGCAGTGAAAAAATAAAAATATTTAATATACACTCATTCAATATTTTGAATTTTAACCTCCCAGGAGACTAATTGCTCCATAAATAGTTCCATTACTAAGCAGCATAGTGCAGTGGAAATAACAACGGACTAAGGGTACATCTACAGGTATCTATACACTAGTAACTGGTCCTCTATACATTCATGTGTACATGTGCCATAATCTACATCTAACCCCCAGAAATACATGCCTGAATGCCCAGGTGAGGGTTGGGGTAAGCTGGCATGCCTCAGGAATATGGATAAGTACACATCCCAGCTGTAGAGTGGTCCTGTACAAGTTTGTAGTGTGGAAGTGGTAAGGAGAGTTTATGGGGTTTTGAGTTTCATTAGGCTTCCACCTCCATTTCCACAATGCACAGAGCCCTTTTCGTTCCTGACGCTGATCTATACAGGACCCTGTCCTCCCGTTTTCATCAGTAGTAGCATGCTGTGCTGACTGCGTAAGAACAAGGGAGTATAGGTCCTGAGTACACCCAGGTGCTAATCAATGTGTGTCATTGTCCATAAATTCTCCCTGAGGAGAGGAGGAACTTTCCCCTTTTTCAGGAAATGTCATGGAGGCTGGAGCAGGCAGGAATTCAGCAGATTGTGGCCCAGTGCATAAAGCACCTGAGGTTCATGAACAGGAAAGCCAAACATTCCAGCAGTTGCTCCAGAAGGGCTTGTTGTACATAAACCTTCAACATGGAACTTACACAGGGGTTGTCAAGGGCTCCCAGTACTGACCCCGAAGATGCTCACAAGCCCCAACTCAACTCTTCACTGTTTGATGGGATGCTCATGTGGGCCAGAGCAAGGAAGCAGCAGGGAGCATAGGGGCAGGCCCCAAAACACCAGGAGGATGAAGAGTGTTTGATTCTCCACCTGTACCTGTAGAAGCTGGTTGAGAAAACTCTCAGATGAATCTGAAGATAACCCTGAGTCATGGCTGGTAAGTTACAGTGAACCAACTGATGGGGGGCAGAGGGAGCAGTTTCCCCAGGGTCCAATGTTTAAAAGGGGCCCAGGGCTGCTATTGCAGCAGCAGCGGTGGCCAGAGCTCTGGACCTGTTTGAATTGCTACCAGAGCACTGCTCCATGCACCTCTGATGGCTGGGGGGAAGGGCAGCACAGCAACCCAGGCAATAGTGAGGGCTGGCTGCCTGAGGCCCCCCCCTTCTAGTGGTGTGGAACTCCCCCCCCCCCACCACCACCTGGTCCTGGGACCTGTGGTGGCTGTCAGTCCCGCTGCAGTTGACTTCTATCCTCCCCACCAATAGCCACATTTACTCTGGGGCTAAACATTGTCATGGCACTTAATCCTCCACCATTCACTCCTTTATCCAGCCCTTGCACCTTTCTTCTCCAAGCAAGATAATATTACAAATCAATGATTTTATTTTTATTTCTGATTTACTATTAATATGCACTTGGCCTCTTAAAAGGAAATTAAGGCAAAAACAGTGGACCCCTCCATACCTGTCCATTTCTCAGCCAACTGTCAGGCAGCGGTGGTCCCAAGTCCAAGCAGATAAGGAAGGAAAGTAAAGAGTGTGGATGGGACAGTTGTAGAAAACTTACAGTTATTTATCTAAAGTTAGTGAAGTGTCTTTAGTAAAATTTATATAAAGTGTCTTTTGTTCTTTGGAAGACAACAGAGATTCAGTGCTTCTCCTACCTCCCTTATCTTACCATCCACCTACAAACAGAGGCATGTAGAATTATGCCAACAATATTTCAGTTTGTACAAACACACTCCGTGTGTACTCAGTTTGTAAGTGAATTCCCTTTTTGTAGGTTTATGTGATGTTAGGGTTCTGTTTCATCAGCTATGATGATGATTGGTATTTGGGATCCCCTAATAAAACAGTTGGAACATGTACACCATCCAAAACAGCATTGTTTCTGGAGAATAAAATCCTTCTTTCCTATAAAAAAGCAATCCTGATCTCCTCAACACCCTAATCTTCCTGTACATCTGTTGCCTTTTTTGCAGGTAAGTAATAACTTTTGAGTCACTAATCGGCATGCAGTGGTCTGAGAAGGTTTCCCCTCCAGAGCAGCCGCAGTATCAGAAATGTTATTAGGGTGAGAGTTCCGATGAGCACATGAGAAACAACTCACACAGATTATATTTACCTTTATTAACAATCTTATGAATAAAGCAATGTACCCTGCCAACATTGCAATATAACAAAGGAGGGGATACATAATACAGAATATCTAGCACTTGAATTACTTACTTGTCTCTTGTGGAGAACACCAAAGGAGGTAAGATGATCAACAGGTAATCTTCAGTGTAGCATGTCCCTCTGTACTTAGGCCAGGTTGCCACTTTTATAGTGTGTCTTGCTAATGTTTACTCTACCTTATGCTTATTCATACTATGTTCAGCCTTGTTTTCTTTATCTATAGCTCCAAACCTTACTAGGGTTGAGGTCCCCATTTCCCATAAGCTAAATAGCCATTGGAATTATTCTCATTAGTGTTTATGTCAGTTGGTTGCTATAACATTTCTGCAGTTAAACATCTGCATTTCAACAACTGTTTTTTAGGAATCTCAAAATATCACCATCTTGTGTTTTGCAGTTTCTCACTTCACTACTTTTAGAATGTAGTATCTTTATTTATACTTTCTCCCGTAACTTGAGGTCACTTAAAGATTAGCTGCTCCTGTCAATCTCTATTTTAGGCCTCATCTATTTTGGCTAAGGTAGTTTATTTACACGTGTCAGGCATGCTGGTTCTTTTAGTTGTGTTTTACAACCTTAATATTTATACTTTAGCTATACACTTTGCACAAATGTCTAGATGCACAGGGTTGGCTATGCATTTGTATTCATGAATCTCTCTCTTAGTATGAGTGAATGGTAACTTTTTCTGTTCACATACTCATTTGTCCCTTGTGGTGGTTCACATGCTAATGGACTCAATCGAGATACTGGCTGGCTAGGACACTACCTACTTCATAACCACTGAAGGTGCTAACAGCGCTGTTGAGTGGTATCCTTCCTGTCTTAGCATCTATCTATTTACTTTGATCTGCTTAGATTTAAGTACTCATTCTCCAGATACTTAATGATGCCCTGTCTCTCACCCCCCTTCCTTTTTCCTTTTTTTCTTTTTCTCCCCCCTCTCCTTCCCCTCTCCTATTTATTTCGAGTTTTCATATCCCCTACTCAGAATTCCAGTCATCTGAAGAAGTGGGCTGTGCCCACGAAAGCTCATGATACCATCTACATGTTTTGTTAGTCTATAAAGTGCTAGCAGACCATTTGTTTTTTGTTTTTTTTCTGTAACAGACTAACTCAGCTTTCCCCTGAAGCTATTGGGACATGGATACCACTGATGGCACTAGCACAATTCAGAAACCCCACTCTCTCCAATCTGGCTGTTATTTCTGCAACTTTTCTTATGTCAACCACCCATAGGTAAATCACAGTATTTATTGACTTGCAGAGCCTGGGAGTGAACTTTTAATCTCCAAATGTGTTTGCAATGGATATCTAGCTGCCTGGTGTTGCCAGCTTCTACAGGGTAATAGCAACCCACTTATGCACTTGTATGACTTCCCTGAATCAAGTGTTCTGACACTAGAGATTTGTTGCAAACTCCTCAAACAGCTCCATGAAGGCCTGTTTCCCCATTCAGAAGTTCTGAAGCCACTGCTGCTCATCCTAGGTTGCCAAAATGATGCAATTTCACCATGCTGTGCTAGGTATCCTGCAGCAAAAGCAAGGGTCCACACAAGGACATCCCAGGACAATACTGCCATTCACCATATCTGTATCATGAGAGCTGAATGAGTTGTTTTGGAGACTTGAGGTCAGTCGTCTTCAGTGTATCAGAAAACTCTGCCCAAATTCCACCCAACATCTTGCCTACTCCACCACATAACCATCTGTCCTGCACGAAGGAGCAGAACCAGATCGTCCTCCAATCGCTACATGTCTTCTGCCCACTCTTGCAGGGAATAACAATGATGGGGATGATGTGATCAGGAACTGCCATCAGCAAATGTGTGAAGGCAGGGAACAGGACCAATAAAATACAGCAAAGGAATTCACAGAGACACACGGAGCCCCGGGACACTGCCACAGAAGTGGTAGTGCTGACGTCATGTAGCAACAATCCAGCATGTCATAAACACATGTCCAGCATGCCGTATCGACACTTGATCTTAGTATGGGAATGTGTGGGAGCAGGTACATGGTCCTGTGTCAATATAGACATAGCTTAAGAATCAGGAGACCAAGTTCTTTTCCTGGCTCTGCCACTGAGCTGTTTTCCTGACCTTGGGCAAGACTCGTCAATCATCCTTTATTAGCCTCTGCTACCTCTCCCTCTCTGTGTAATTTGACTGTAAATTCTTCAGGGCAGGGACTGTTTCTTACTATGTTTTTGAACACTGTCCAGCCTTCTGAGGCCCAGCTCTTAAGTGGGGCCTCTCGGCACTACTATAAACATAAATAATGTTATGCTGGAGGAAATCTTATTGATGGTGGTGGGCACAACTGCTGCCCTTCTTTCACAATAACTGTTAACATTTGAGCGCTTCTATGGAACCTGATAGCTGCAACCACCAATGCCACAGGCCCATGACATGATGTGAGTAGAAGCTGAATGACCATCTGGAGACTGACATACCAAATGCACGGGCTGAGGCATTGATTGGTGGTGCTATTTGCGGGAGAGGAGCAGCAAAAAGACACACAGGAATGAAGAAGCCTCAGAAATTGCCAGAAAGGTGTGGGTGGCATGTCGCAGAGAAAAAAGCTGAGAGAGAGAGAGAGAGAGAGAAGAGAAATTTGGGAAAAAGTGTGGATTTGAAAGAGGATTGGCACTGCGAGCAAAGACGCTATCTCCCATTGTCTGATTCCTACTGTATTCAGGGAAACAGGACTTTGTCCATTTCTTTGCATCAAAAAATACCTGACTCTTCTATTAAAAAGGGAAACAAGTCATTAACCCTTGAAAACTGGCTTACTGCTTGGGGCTAAAAAAAAAGGGGGGGGGGAGGATCACAAGAGTTCATTTTAATGGGACTGCTTGCAAATTAAGAAACAACCCTGCTTGATTAAGGGTGGAAAATTTGGTCCTAGACATTTTCACTTGATATAATGTGTGTGTTTAAGGCCCAGGAAGAAACACCAAAGCAACCTGAGTTACAGTAATGGTGATATCCTTGTATTTTACCCTTTTTCCAAAAAGAAGTCACTACTTGTTGACTCAATTGGGTTTTACATTTTTTTAAAGCAGTGTTTTTCCCGCATTGGAAAGTTAATTTTTTGCTGAACTAAACAGTAAACTATTTTATCCACTTTATCACTTCACAGTAATGTGAAACCAATTATTCCCACATAATAAAATATTGTTTGAGTTATGCATTTCCTAGAAAGAAATAAAAAAAGAAGAAACTTTCTAAAGAATTGCATGACAGATGTTTTTCTTTGTGGTGGCCTGGACATTTTAAAAATAATTATCTGTTGTTGTTGCTTGATTCATTGGGGCTACTGTCAATAAATAAAACCTCGGGGTTGAAACTCCTGTCAGATAAGAACTAACCTGAACTTTTGTGTATGAGACAAACTCATACATATCTGATCTGAACCTAGATGATTTGGGAAAGGTATGGTTCACTTTTTTTTTTTCACCTCTGTAATATCCAGATCTGGTAGAGATTGTCGAAAATAATACTAAAATACCATGGGTGATTGTTCCTGCACGATTTCCAGACAGCTTTGTTGATTAAAGAGCTTTTGGTTATATAACCAGTGCTTGAAATTTTTCTAACAGGATCTCCAAATTTTGAGGGTAATCTGGGATGACAAATAAAAACTGTAGGGAAGTCATACAATTCCTGAATCTTCTTCAGATATCTCCCTTAGGCTATGTCTACACTGTAGCCTTCTTGCAGAAAAGCTTATGCAAATGAAGCTCGGCATGGAATATAACCGTGCTTCATTTGCATAATTAATGAGCATTTTTTGAGGAAGAATAACTCTTGCACAAGAGGAGTTTTTTGCACAAAAAGGAGCTATCTACACTGCTCTTTTTTGTGCAAAAGCCTCTTGCGCAAAAACAGCTGCTCATTAATTATGCAAATGAAGCATGGCGATATTCCACGCTGAGTTTCATTTGCATAAGCTTTTCTGCAAGAAGGCTACAGTGTAAACATAGCCTTAGTGTTTTCACAGTGAGCATGTACCTGTAAAGCTGAAAGTAACATCATTTTCAAGTTCAATTAAAAACTCAAAATACACTCAGAATGCAGAAATCATGACTGACCTTAAAATGCAGTAATTTGGGGGACAGAGTAGTGGTGCTTTATGATGTTTTAAAATACTAATATTGAGATGCATTAACTGGTACAAAAAAAGACAAAATATAGTTAAATTAAGAAGTTTTCAGTTCAAAATGTAGGTACGCTTAGTACATGGTATCACAAAAAAGTGTTTATTAAAGAGCTACAAATACGGAGCAAACAAAGAGGCTCCACATTACTTGAGTGATACCTTGTTTTTCTTAGTTCCGGATAGGTAAAAATTTGCAGATGTAGGCGTCTACTAGCTGAATAACATACTGCATGAAGTCATATTATTAACTGCAAGTATTGCATGATTGAGGCCTGGTCTACACCTCAGACTTAATCACTTATATCAACCTAACTCTCCTGCCAAAGTAACTTGCCAAATTAATAACTCCTCCTATGCCAGTCAATGTGTTTAGCTGGATACAGTGTTAGCATATACACTGCATTACGAACATGGGCTTTGGTGGCATCCAGGAGCTGTTCCATAATGCCCCACTGTGACTGCTCTGGTCACCATTTTGAACTCTGTTGCCCTGTGGGAAGGTGCACAGGTATATATGTTCCTCACCACTAAATCCTCATAATATTTGAAATTATGTTTCCTGTTTGCTTAGCCACAAGAACACCCCTAGCCACTGCCCAGCAGACTAGGCTGGCTTCACATTGCAGATACACCCTGCCAAAAGTGCACAGTAGGTGGTGGATCTCCTGAGCCTGTGGGGTCAAGAGGCAGGCACAGCTCTGATCCAGCTGTAGAAATGTTGATATCGATGAGCAGATTGCTCAAGGCATGGGTGAGAAGGGATACAAGAGGGAACAACAGCAGTGCCACGTGAAAACCAAATTGATGCGGCAGGTGTACCAAAAAGCAAGGGGAACTAACAGTGGCTCGGAGGCAGAGCCGCAGACATGCCATGTTTACAAAGACCTTCCTCCACTGTCCGTACAGCTCTCATGCTATACTTGAAGGCTGGAGCAAACTACACACATGCACATGCGTGCACACACACACACACACACACACACACACACACACACACACACACACACACACACACACAGCCTTGTGCACAGCCTTGTGCATGGATTTGTAAAGAATAAATCATGTCAAACCAATCTGATAGCTTTCTTTGATAGGAAAACGAGCCTTGTGGATAAGGGAGAAGTGGTGGATGTGGTATACCTAGACTTTAGTAAGGCGTTTGATATGGTCTCGCATGATATTCTTCTCAATAAACTAGGCAAATACAACTTAGATGGGGCTACTATAAGGTGGGTGCATAACTGGCTGGATAACCGCACTCAGAGAGTAGTTATTAATGGTTCACAATCCTGCTGGAAAGGTATAACAAGTGGGGTTCTGCAGGGGTCTGTTTTGGGACCAGCTCTGTTCAATATCTTCATCAACGATTTAGATATTGGCATAGAAAATACGCTTATTAAGTTTGCAGATGATACCAAGCTGGGAGGGGTTGCGACTGCTCTGGAGGATAGGGTCATAATTCAAAATGATCTGAACAAATTGGAGAAATGGTCTGAGGTAAACAGGATGAAGTTTAATAAAGACAAATGTAAAGTGCTCCACTTAGGAAGGAACAATCAGTTTCACACATACAGACTGGGAAGCGACTGTCTAGGAAGGAGTACGGCAGAAAGGGATCCAGGGGTTATAGTGGACCACAAGCCGAATATGAGTCAGCAGTGTGATGCTGTTGCAAAAAAAGCAAACATGATTCTGGGATGCATTAACACAGAGGTCTCCAACATTTTTACACCCAAGATCACTTTTTAAATGATAGACCAAGTCAAGATCTACTGCCCCGCCCCTTCCTTGAAATCCCGCCCCTTCCTTGAAGCCCCACCCCTTCCTTGAAGCCCCGCCCTCTCTAGTCTCCTCCTCTCCATCACTTGCTATCCCCAATCCTTATACTGCTGCTTTAAAAAAAAAAAAATTCTTCTGTAGGAAGAGGTTTTTCCAACATTTGGCCTGTCTAGACTGGACCAAATGTCAGAAAAAACCCTTCTTTTGGAAGCCCCTTATTCCTCGTGGAAAGAGGAATATAGGGGTGACCGAAGAGCATGTTTGCTCTTCCACTAAAAAAGCGGAAGAACAAATGCAACCCTGGATGCAGAAGAGTTTTCTGGGATATCTCCAGAATCCTGAAAAACTCCTGCAGTCTAGGACCCTTGCTGGGTTGAGACAGGATTTGTAGTCTCTGGGGGTGGGAATGAGGGATTTGGGTGTGGGAAGGGGTGAGAGGTGCAAGCTCTGGGAGGAAATCTGGATGCAGGAGGAGGTGGAGAAGGGGACACTGGCTCGGGGAGTGGGCTCCAGGCTGGGCAGTGTTGGGGTACTAAGCAAGCCACAGGCTTGTGGATGTGAGGGTGCAGGAATTTGGGTTGGGGTTTGTGAGGGGCTCAGGGCAGGGGGTTCCAGTGCATGATAGGCTCAGATCTAGGGTCTGGGGAAGGGGGAATGCAGGAGTGGTTGTGGCTGGATGGGGGCTTGGCCCCAACTGGGGGTTTGTTGGCAAAGGCTTCATTTTTAAGTAAAATACTAGGTCAAACACAAAAAGTTTCTGCATTGTCTTTATTTATGAGAATGGCAGGGAACCTGCCTTGAGTCAGGGGTCACTAACCCATAGAAAAGTCAGTTGGGAGCAGGGGACACAGTACTGGGGAGGGGTGCTAGTGGGTTCTGGGGCAGGGAACAGTGTGCCAGTGGGGGCAGGGGAGAGGGGGCAGGGTGCCAGAAGGACAGGGGCAGCAGGGGCCAGGGTGCCAGTGGGGGACAGGTTTCCGGAGAGGGGGGACAGGGGAGAGGGAACAGGGGGGCAGGAGAGCAGGGGCAGGTTTGGGACAGGGGAGAGGGAACAAGGTTCGGGGACAGGGAGTCCCCTACACCAGCCACAGAGGGAAGTCTGCGTCCCGGGCTTCCTCCAGGGCCGACCCTCCTCCCCCCGCAAAGGAAGGAAGCCCCGTTGCATGCCTCTGCTGCCCCCGTTCGGGAAGCCCACTCAGGCAACCCCTTGGGGGCGACCCCCCCCCCCACGCGCGCCTGCCCTGGGGCCAAAACCCCCGCGCGCGCCTGCCCGGGCGAAACCCGCCCCACAGCACAGGAAAATGCCCGCGGGCCTGTCCCGGGGCTGAAACATCCCCCCTCCCTCCCTCCCTCCCTCCCCCGTGCAGCGCAGGAAAACCTTGTGCGCGCCTGCTCTGGGGCCTGCCCTGGGGCCAGCACACACACACCCCGGCGCAGGGAAACCCCGCGCGCGCGCCTGTCCCGGGACTGACCCCCCTGCACAGGGAAGCCCCGCGCATGCCTGCCCCGGGGCTGACTCACCCCTCCTGTGTGGTGCAGGGAGCCGATGCTCCCTCCCGCAGTACGCCCGGCAGAGCAGCAAGCGCACTTCCGGAATTGCGGGAAGTGGCGCTAAGCTGCGGGACTTCTGTCCATCCCCGGGAAGCCGACACTACCTCCATTTTCACTTGAGGTAGGTAGTGGGGCTTCTCAGGGGTGGGCGGGAAATGGGGGTGGGGCAGACAGGACGCCTCATGATCGACTGGTCGAGGCCTCGTGATTGACCGGTCGATCGCAATTGACCTGTTGGTGACCACGGCATTAACAGGTGTGTTGTGAGCAAGACACGAGAAGTCATTCTTCCTCTGTACTCTGCGCTGGTTAGGCCTCAATTGGAATATTATGTCCAGTTCTGGGCACCGCATTTCAAGAAAGATGTGGAGAAATTGGAGAGGGTCCAGAGAAGAGCAACAAGAATGATGAAAGGTCTAGCGAACATGACCTATGAAGGAAGGCTGAAAGAATTGGGTTTGTTTAGTTTAGAAAAGAGAAGATTGAGGGGGGACATGATAGCAGTTTTCAGGTATCTAAAAGGGTGTCATAAGGAGGAGGGAGAAAACTTGTTCATCTTGGCCTCTGAGGATAGAACAAGAAGCAATGGGCTTAAACTGCAGCAAGGGAGGTTTAGGTTGGACATTAGGAAAAAGTTCCTAACTGTCAGGGTAGTCAAACACTGGAATAAATTGCCCAGGGAGGTTGTGGAATCTCCATCTCTGGAGATATTTAAGAGTAGATTAGATAAATGTCTATCAGGGATGGTCTAGACAGTATTTGGTCCTGCCATCGGTGCAGGGGACTGGACTCGATGAACTCTCGAGGTCCCTTCCAGTCCTAGTATTCTATGATTCTATGAAAGCTATGCAGCCACTGCTCATCATCCAATACCTACATAATGATGCAATCCCGCCAGTCAGTGCTTGTTTCTTGGGCCCAGAACACTCTCAGCAGCTGCTCCACGAATGTCAACAATGACCTTGAATTGTTTCTTTCTGCCTCCCAGAGCAAGCTTAGGCTCCAAGTAATTGTCACATTTCTTATGGCTCCTCTGGCAGTTCTGCAAATGCTGCAAGGCTGGGCCAACTGCTCATAACACTCATCTCAGTAGTGCAGAGTTGTGCCGTTTCCATGATTCTCACAGAGATGGCAGACACATGGGTTTGTGAAGCTATTTGAAAAAGAGAGACAAACCACTGATAGAGGAAAAAGTCCATCTTGGAATGCTGAAACCATGTTCCCAGTCACTCCTAACTCATTTGCCCCCATGAGACATTGTAAACTTCTCCCAAAAAACCCTGCATTAGAAGGTAGCAAGTTGCATAGTGGGCAGTGCACAGCTCTCTGTGCTGACAGTGCACAGCTCTCTGCATTGATGGAAGAGCTGCTAATGAGGATGCATACTACTGATACAAGGCATGTAGTATGGACCTACAAAAGCAATTTAATTACTGCAATGACTGTCTGTCAAGTTGACTGACTTAATTTTGTAGCGGAGACTTGCTCTGAATAAGGAAGATGGGAAGAGCTGAAATACTTCACGTTAGCTTAGTAACTTTTAGTTATGTCACCCTCACCTATTCACTGAGACTATGTCTAGACTGCAGCATTCTTTCGGAAAAAGCTTTTCTGGAAGAGACCTTCCAAAAAATTTCTTCCGCAAGAGAGCGCCCACACTGCCAAAGCACATCGAAAAAGTGATCTGCTTTTTTTTTTTTTTTTTTTTTTTTTTTTTTGAAAGATAGCATCCATACTGAATGGATGCTATTTTGCATGTAAACTGTGATTACTATGGGTGGAATGGCCACCAGGGCACCTGTGTTTTTTTCCTCTTCTTGTGAAAGAACTCGCTCTTCCCCGTCCACACACGCCTTTTTCCAAAAGAGCTCTTTCGGAAAAAAAGGCTTCTTCCTCATAGACAGAGGTTTACCAATGTCGGAAAAACCCCTCTGTTCTTTCAATTTTCTTTTGAAAGAATGTGTTTGCAGTGTGGACATAATTGAAGGTTTTTTTGGGAAAACGGCCATTTTTCTGAAAAAACTCTGTAGTGTAGGCATACCCTCATGAGGTTACAACAGTATAACAATCATACCTCTGGGCATGAAGTGAGCAAAGTGGCAACACACAAAGAAACTGTGTGAAGGCTAGAATCCTCCTTAGGCTATTAAGCTCTTCTTTAGCAGCTGTGTAGCCTTATGAGACTTAGCTAGAGGAGCTGTGTAGTTACAGATCTGTTGATCATCAATCAGAGCATCTTGTGTTCCAGCTGAGAAGGACATCCCTGCATTCTGCTCACATGTGAAGCAGAACCGTGTGGATTTTGAATGTTGGGGAAAATCAGGGACTTGTTTGCCCACCCAATATGTTGTGGGAGGGAGCAGGGTGGAGTAGAGCACTGGCTCCATTTCCTATGTGCATCAGCCAATGGAACTGACTAGATTAAAGGGATGTGGAGGGTGTGAAGAGATTAAACGTGCTGTGAAAACATATCCTGCCTCCAACGTCCTTGGTCCGGTGGGAGCCAGGCTTTCTATGGAAAATGTACTTTTGGGTAGTTATCTTAAAGTCACAGTGTCTCCTAGGCTTGTCTTGCAGCCGTCCAGATTGTGATGTGACCCTTTAGTAGTGTTGTACCTCCATGCCAAAAGGGGGGTGACATACCAGACAGGGATGGGTTTGAGGTGAAGAGTAAAAATGGTTCTTGCACTCACGTTTTATTCATGTCAGAGAAACAGTGGAGTGAATGCTGATGCCTCAGCATGCTTTAAAGTAATTTTTGAAAGATGTTTTCAGGCAAACATTTTCTGTACATGAACTTTAGACATTTAAAAATGATATATTTTTCTGACTGTATTTCGCCATCTTTTGGCTTCCTTCAGAAAATGGAAGTAAGTTGGCTTGCCTTTTTGTATTTTTGTACCCAGAGTCTGAGATTGGGCATGGGAGACAATGAAAGATAGAAGAAGGAAAGACACTGAGCCTATGTATATAGATGCTCTTCTGTGCCAAGTACTGCCCAAAGGTAAGCTTTGGCCTCTGGAAAGAAAAAATGGATTTCCTCTTATATTTAATCTTCTCCTTAAAGACGCATTATGAGTTTGAAGTTTTATAACACATTCTGCTGCCAGGTTGGCTCTGGTTCTCTGATTTCCTGCAAATAGATCTGACTGAAAAAGCATTAAATTCTGTTAGCAGGTGCAACAAGCTTATTTTGCTTTGAACTATTAATAAAAACCACCACGTTTTAGATTGTATAACAAGTTCTGTTGGCCAAAGAATGTGTCTTTTTTCTCTACAGAGCATTCTGATTACATTTCCAGACCAAAAGTGATGGCGGGGGGGACCCTTTGCCTAGCTGGAGTTAAACTGTAAGCTCATATCAGCAACTTCAGAAAATCAAACCATACTAGACTAGGCATCCTGACACCTTTTATTGTAACATTGCCCCAATTTCCATCACTTGCTGTTAGGCCTTGCTCTTTTTCCTCTTACAATGAATTGTAGTACATCTGCTTTTTCCTGCAAGGCCTATACGATAATGTAAATGTCCCTGAGCGGTCATGCAGCAGCACTGATCATATATCTTTTTTTAAAGTGTAAATCAAGAGATATGACATGACTCAGACCAAAGCTTTCAAAATGACTTGGACCAAAGCCTAGTTAGTCTGTCTGCACATAAGCAAATTTGTGTTCTTACCTTTGTGGTTCTTCATAATCCATAGTATGCTTATAAATGCAGTTTCCCAGTGGTTTTTCAAAACAATGATTTTGTCCAGAATAGGTTACAGACACATCTGCCTTTGCCTTGTAGAAAACAAACTCTGCATATTGTATTTTATTTAAACAAGCATTTGTGATGACATCTTTAAAGATTCCAGGACAGATTAGCAGCTCCGTTCTGCCTAACGTGCTATTCCATGTCATGTTTTGGGGTTTTTTAATCCCTTCTAAAAGCTTGATGTTAATATTGTTTGCTTTATTGAGGTGGCAGCTCTAAATAAAATTAAATATTTTTTTATTGGATTGCAAGCTACATGTTTTATTTGTATGTTTTGGAAAGGGGAGAGCTGATTTTTTTCTTAAGCTACTGAAGAAGTTCAATGTTCTGGAATTGCTTTCTTGTAAATAGTTGGGCAATTTAACAGAAGATTTTTTTAAAGTAACTACACAGAGTTGAAGAGCACTGATTGCAATTCAGTAAATTTCATAACAATCTAATAGAAAGAATGTGTGCTTTTTAATTTTTTTGTCCATATCTACTACCCAGAGGGTGTAATCTCATGTGATTTTAGCTATAAATTTAAGCCCAATGAGTCTATAACAGAAGGATCAAAACTGGGAGTGGTAGGAAATATATGAGATCTTTCTGTTACTCCACATGTATCCAATTGTATTATTACAGAAATTGTCATTTTCCTGTTCATGATCATCTCCTACTCCACATTGTCTTGAATAAGAATGCCCATCTGATGCAGTCAAAGGCCTTTTAAATATGTAATGATGAACTCATAATAGAGTTACCCACACCTATGCCATGTAAAGTAACTACATTTAGTTAATAACAATTATTCTCTACCTCTCTTTATTTCTTTACTTAAATTAGGGCATATAAATTCAGCTCGGGTCTGTTGCTGCTAACTTGGCAAACATTTTTTTTAAAATTTCCGATTGAAAAGGATAAGCTATAGTTTGAACCCTCATTTGATGACTAATCCCTATAGTTGTATGCTATGTTTTTGTAGCTGTGTCAGTCCCAAGAAGTTAGAAACACAAGATGGATGAGGTAATAACTTTGATGGGACCAACTTCAATTGGTGAGAAAGACAAGCTTTTGAATTTACACCCAGCTCTTATTCAGCTCTGCTTCTTCAAGTCAGACCTGAAGAAGAGCTATGTGTAAGCTCAAAAACTTGTGACTTTCACCAACAGAAGCTGGTCCAATAAGAAATTACCTCATCCACCTTGTCACTCTTACTCTGATCCCGGCACAATGCCAAAATTACATAACAGCCTGTTCAGGAGAAGATCTTTCAATAGCAGCAACTTGACTACTTTGCATAGCAGAGACCTGGTGTGTTTCAGTGGTTTTATGGAACTAAATTGATAATCTGCCCAGGCTTGTTCTCTTGATGAGACTGCAGCTGAACTTTGTGATCACCTAAATATTTCCAGAGCATTTTTATAGCTACATTGTTTGACCAAGGTTGAGCTATATGACAAGTGTATTTTGGGAAAAGTAACAGTAATTATCTTTTAAGTATAGCTGAGCTATATAAGAGGCTTCTTACACTATGTCACAAGCCTCATGTTAATTTCTTCCCTTGAATTTATCAAAGTCCCTTTTCCAGTTTTAATATCTGCAGTTATCTTGAATGTACCTGCTAGTGTGGATGCATTGATACCGTTATTTTAAAACAATTGGCTTCCAGAGGCTTCTCTCAGCTGCAACTCTGGCCACTCTGGCCACACCTGGCATCTCCACTGCTCTCCCCCTCCTGCGGAGCTCTAAAAATTCCAACAAGAGGAGAAGGGCTTCTCATACATGACCAGCATGGCAAGCCCTGTGTGAGAGACCAGGACCCAAGGCAGAGATGAGCAACTCCAGTACTCCCTTGGATCCTCCGACAGCTGCCAGCACCCCTGCTGCTCCCACAGCAGCCACTGCACTGTGATTCAGGAGAGCTCCGGCCTGAACCGGTGCAGAGATCCTGGACCTCATTAAGGTCTGGGGGGAGAAGACCAATCTCCAGGTTCTCCATACCAGGAAGAGGAATGCAGGTGTCTACAGCTGGATCATCGCTAGCCTGGCTGAGAGAGGACGCACCAGGATCCTCGAACAGTGCTGCATGAAAATTAAAGAGCTGTGGCAGGCCTACCATAAGGCCAGGGAGCAAAGCAGACACTCTGAATTGGTACCACATACCTGCAGTTACTATGAGCAGCTCGATGCCATCCTGGGAGGAGGGGCTGGTCACCTCCCCTGCTGTCATCTTCAAGTCCGGCCAGGACATGTGTGGCATCAGCCTGCAGCAGGGCAGGGTAGTGGAGGAGGAGGAGGCAGAGGAGGAGGAAGAGGCCATCCAGGTGACCATGCCCCCCAGACAGGAGCTGCTTTTCACTTTGGAGCCCATCCCTCCTCCCAGGACATCTGCTAGGCTTGCGACAAACCCTGTGAGAGTGCTTCAGGTGAGTTCTCTACCTTTCCTTGCCTGCAAGCAGAGTCAGGTGACAGGCTGTGAGGGGCTGCGTGCTCCTCTCTTGGCCTGGGGGGGTTGCACAACAGGCTGTTCACATGTGTGCATATGGAATGCCTGTCTGGAGCACTCAGTTCCATGACACTCTCACACAGGAACCCCTTGATCCTTCTCACAAGGTTCCTGGAGAGGATTGCCTCACTCCGGCCTCCATGGTGAGACACCTTCCCACAACAAGCCACCGCTAAGTAGTCTGGGGTCATGGAACTGCACACCAGTCCCGCACATGGCACAGGGTCATGTCTGCACTCAGTTAACGTTCGCTCCTGGTCAAGCACAGCGATGCAGAGGAGACTAATCTTGTGCAGGAGAACCCATTATTACTCTCTCTGGCAAGTAGCATCTGCCACTCACACACACCTCCCCAATCCCCCCTACCCAGCAGACAGGGATAGAAGTTCTCTCTCTGTGGAATGCCACCAGTGCAAGACCCAGCATGTGTGGGACACAGAAGAAAGCCACACCGTCCTGTCCCCCCTCCCTCCCACAGGCTCCTGACCTGGCTGGCACGTTTCCATTCCTGCTTGTTCCCAGGCCATGGGTGTAGGGTGAAGGGATGCTCCCCTGGGACACCTGTGTCCCTGCTGGAAAGTGTCCTCAGTCTAGGCTACATATGGCCTTTCTTGAAGCACATTGCCATCGTCTGAACCAAGTCCTTGATCTCAGCTCAGAGATTAAGGCTAGGCTTCATACACAGTGTCTCCTGGGATGACTGCCCTTGTGACTTTTCTTCAGAGCTGGGCCAGCTGCAAACTTGGCACATCCTCCACCTCCCATGCCATCTACCCAACTGAGCGGGATCTGCAGGTGGAAATTCACGCGAGAGGAGCTCATGTGGGAGCAGATGTCCTGCCTGCAGTCCCTCATCCAGGGACTCAAGGATGAATGCCAGGAGTGGGCCACTTACTAGGAGGAGTGCCAGACCGACTGGGAGGAGTGCCGGGCAGACCTGGAGCAATGGAAGACTGCCTGGGACCAGCTGGCACAATAGCACAATACCATGTTCTCCACCCTTACCTCGGTGATGGAGCGCATGGCATCATGCATGGAGCAGGCCACCAGCCACCTCCCTGCTCCCCCCATGGCTTCTCCTCCAAGGCTTCCCAGGGGCTGCCGGAGCTCCAGAACATGGGGCAATGAGAATTCTAGGGCAGCTGAAGCCTCCAGAGCACCTGGAGGCAAGTGCCACTCTCAGCCTCATCCCTGAGGCCCTTACCCCCCCCCTCATTCCAGGTTCTTTTCCCAGTATCTCCCCTGTTGTATGTCTCCCCAATAAAGAGTCCTATTTTTTCACAAAATATGTCTTTATTGTTTGCTCTGCAGGGAGGAGGGGAAGGTGGGAAGGAAGGGGGTGAGGAGGAAAGGCACACAGAGGAAATGCAGGGGTTTCTTGTGGAAAGGCACGGGGAAGAGTCTCAGAACTGGCCTTGAACTAAACTGTCCCTCAAGGTCTCTCTGATGAGCACAGCCCCTTTCTGTGCTCTCCATATGGCAGTGGTGTCCGGCTGCTCAAACTCCCAGGCCAGACATTCAACTTCTGCCCCACCCCCTGCCTACCCTGGCAGAAAATTCTCTCCCTTGCTCTCACATAGGTTGTGGAGCACACAACATTGCGCCACTACAAAGGGGATGTTGCACTCACCGAGGTCCAGGTGGGTGAGGAGACTCCTGAATCTCCCCTTTAAAGTACTGAATGCACATTCTACGACCATGCAACACCTGCTCAGCCTGGTGTAGAAGTGTTCCTTGTTGGGGTCCAGGCTGCCTGTGTAGGGCTTCATGAGCCAGGGGAGCAAGGGGTAGGCTGCGTTGCCCGGGATCACTATGGGTATGTCCAGCTACCTGACTCTGATGGTGCGGTTGGGAAGAAAAGTGCAGGCGTGCTTCTTTCGGAAGAGACAGGACTTCCGGAGGATGCAGGCATCATGCGCCTTTCCCAACCATCCCTTTTGATCTATGAGAGCCTGCAGCACCAGGGAGAAGCACTCCTTCCCGTTGATAAAGTCCTAGCCACAGTGGTTGGGGGCCAGGATGTGGATATGCGTGCCATCTATGCCCCCTCTCCACATTTGGGGAAGCCCATGGTGGCAAAGTCATCCACGATGTTGTCCACATTTCAGAGAGTGATGACCCTCTGTAGCAGCAAGAGATTGATGGCCTTGGTTATTTGCACAAGCATGGTCTCTACTGTGGATTTCCCCATACTGAACTGATTCCAGACAGAGCAGTAGCTGTTCAGCATGGAGAGCTTCCACAGTGTGAAGGTCATGTGCTTCTGCACGGGGATAGTGGGTCTCATGTGGGTGTCCTGTCACCTGAAGGCAGGGGTGAGCCACTCAAAGAGCTCGAGGAAGGTGGCTTTCCTCATATGGAAGTACTCTAGCTGCTACTGATCATCCCATCCCTGTAGGACAGTATGGTCTCACCTGTCCGAGCTTATCTCCTGCCACAAGAAGTGGTGTTCTATGGTGTCCAGGGGATTGAGGGGCATGTGTAGTAGCAGGAGCACCAGGACCTGGGTGAGCAGGGCCTGTGGGCCACACTGGAGTTCATCCTCCTCATCCTCATGCTGTTGGAGCATCATGTGGGCAGTTTGCAAGTACTGCGCCATGAGGTGAAGCACGAGGCCCGTGAGCCTGCCCCTGCTTTGCAGCAGCTCTGGCTCCATGGAGTGAGTGCTGTGGCATCCACAAGGGCAACAAGGGCCCAAGAAAGTGGGCCTAAGAAAGCGTGTGCCCACTGCGTCTCTTTTGTGTCGCGTGATGGGGTAGGCAGTGGAGGAGTGGCGTGTGAGACACAGCCATAGTGAGGAGTCCCTGAAAGCACCCGTCACAGCTTGCTGGACCACACAGCCACAGGAAGTATCCACCCTCTTGCTGCCCTCCCCAGAGAGCTTCTGGGGGCTCTAAGTCTGAGGCAGGCTCCATTCAATGTGGACATGCTATTTTGGACTAATTCAAACTAATTTCAATGCTTCCCGGAAGTGGGGGCATGCTACTTCAAATTTGTTAAATAGGGAGTTAAGTTGAATTTAGTGATTTCTAAATCATTTCCTAGTGTAGACATGACCTCTGACAACATCTGTATCAGACGCTACACAGACCACTTGATCATTTCCCCTTTCCGAGGAACTGAGTACATAGAAAGATGAAGTGGGCTCATGGCACTGCTCTGCCTCCATATTAGCCCACAGAGCAGGGCTTGTGTACTAACAGATAGTTTGCAGTGTGGAATACACAGTGCCTAGGAGAGTTTGTACTTGAAGAGGATAAATCTGTGCTCCTTCAGGGTTGTGTGGCACTCCCCTGCTTTCCATATGGAGTTTTATGCAATGTGCATACTATAGCCCTAGGTAAGTATTATTTCCCCAATTGTACAGTTGAGAAAACAGACACAGAAGAATTAAGTGATTTGTCCAAGAACACACACTGACTCAATTACCAAGTAACTGACACTCTGTTTCATGAGGTAAATGAGTGTTGATGAAAGGTAGGGATTGAGAAGTCATGCACTGACAAGGACAGAATCAGAATGTTAAGGTTGAAAGCTCAAATTTAGCTGAGCCTCTGACAGACTCTATTTTAACTCAAATACAAAGGGCAAAGGCAGTGACCTGGGATGCGGGAGATTTAGGTTCACTTCTCTTCTGTACCTAATGTTGGAGTGATCTGGGTGAAAAACTGTGCTATCAATCATAACGGTTGGGGCAAAAGTGCCAATTCAGAATTAGGGCAGATCAACAGTTTGCCAGTTTCCATGTCTTACGTTTCAGTGTGAAATGGCAGCACTCCATGCCAGAGATCGGTAATTTTGTTGCATGGATTGAGTCAACACAATACAAAGTGTGATTGATGGCTCCGCAGCCAACTCTGGAACTGCTGGGGATCCACTGTTCCATTGCGGCCGGGGCTGCTGCTGCTGCCCTGGGGCTGCTAGGCTCCAAGGGCTTGCTTGGCCAGGGGCTCTCTGGTCCAGAAAGAGATTGCCAGATCAGAGAATCCTGGACCAGAGAGGTTCAAGCTGCATTAAATTGTACTTAACACCTCAAAATAGGGCATAAGTAGAATTCATGTGAGGCATATGCCTTACATTGGCTCTGAACACAGAGGTCAATTTCATCCTCAAAGGAATGTAGTTAGCAGTAGCAGAGGTAGGGCTGAGCTGTGCTGAGTAAAAACCTGCCTGAAACCACTGAATACGGACTTGGCTCTGCTCAGCCATGTCCCAACAGCTGCAACTATGGCTACACTGCTGTTTATACTCATGTTCATTCAGTGAGAGCTAGAACCAGTATGTGTCCACGAGCAGGGGAATCATAGCCCTAGCTTGTTGCATAGGCATAGGCTTTGTTAGACTGGAAATGGGAAAGGATGATCCAGACCTCCCCCACTTTTAAAATAATAAAATGTATTAAATTAATTCTTGAGGGACAGAAACAGACTTTAAATATTAACTTAAATCAGAAGGAATGCTGAGGCTTGCATAATTCTGGAAACAGGAAAATAACAGTAGCTGACTCCACTCCCACAGTCCCCTCCCGTAATCCTCCAGCGAGGCTCAGAAAAAAAAGAGTAGTATGAATCTGAAAGGATAATTAAATATCTAGTGCATCATTGTGGGATGGAAGGAAAGCTCATTAGCACAATCTCTCTGCTAGCCTAGTCCACAACTTTTTGCAGCGTAGCACTACATGCAGTTGCATGAGAAAGAGAAGAAAGACTTCCAAGGGCAAATCAGTTTCCTGCTGACTCAGGAGTCAAGGGCACAGTCCATTTTTACACCTTCCTCAACTTCAGGTGTGCTTCTACACTCCAAGTGCCAGAAAATATTTCCTCTTGCTACTGAATAATATGGAAAGTGTGAAGATCTTGCCAGAGCAGTGGCCTTTTTTCTGTGTTAGTCTAAACTTTTGGATTCTATTCTTCTAAGAAAAGTACATAAGAAACCGGCATTTTAATGAGCCCTATAGCAATGCCAAAATAGTTACAGATTTGGGAGGAAATAAGGTTTTCTGCTAGCTACCTTTCAACAATGATCTATTACTTTAGCTTTTTCAGGAGAAAATTTGCCATCACATTTTCCCCTCACCATCATTGGTCATTGGATCATGATGTTAATGATCTGCAAGTTGTGCTAAGAATGTATGTTGTGGTTCCATTTTTAAAGTACTTTTGCATGTGGTTTGTGGGAAGAAGAGAGACAATAGCAAAATGTTATCCAGCTGGTAAACTCCATTCTTTCTCATCTTACAATTAAACGTAGCACATTAATTTCATTGCCCAATAGAACTCAAGTCTGTGAGGCCTCTGTGTCACTGCGAATGGTTTAGTAATGGTAACCTTGGACGTAGAACCATTTTTAAATGTATATGAAGAGACTGAGTTGAAGGGACACTGGTGAGTGGAGTTCCCCTTGTTTTAAAGAAAAATCTGTATGCAATAACGTATACTTCCAGCTCTCTGCTGTAGTCCATGGTCATCCATTTTATAATTCTATAGTCTAAGCACAAGCACATGGAATTTAATAACTTTTTGTATCAATATTTACTCACCCTCATAATAAAATACCCAAATGAAGATCTTAAAGGATTAAGCTGCATACATTTCTCATTGAGGTGGATGAAACAGAATTTACAAATTAAGTCAGCCTTTATCAAAGATTGGCTGACAACACTAGTTGTTGGATCTCTAGGCACATTATATTAGATTTCAACTAGGGTGTAGATTTAAGGTCTAATCAAGGCTACAATTTTAATTCACCTGTGCCAAATTCTTGCAAGCTTTTCTAATGAAAATATGCTCCAGGTCTGGTGGTGGTAGATCAAGTAGGAAAGTGGCTGTTCTTAAACATATGCAAGAAAATCAAAACCAAAACTAGAAAACAATATCTTTCTGGTTTAGGATCCCAGTCAGAAGAGAATCACATAAAGCAGTCATGGGAAGGGAAACTTAGTTCCTAATGCCTCTGGTCACAGGATCCTCACCTTGTGTTGTCTACAGGAGTGCTGGAATAATTTTTATAGTGGACTGGGAGCCACTGAACCAAACTATAAACCCTGTATATAATGGAATCTACTTCAATCTGGGAGTACAGCAAAACCTCATCACCTCTTTTTACAATCATAGCTCAGCAAAACCAACACCACACCTCAGTTCAAATCCACCTCAGTTCAAATCCAACTCCTATGCCTCTGCCCATATGTTGTCTCTACACCCAAGATTCTCCTGCATCCTTTACTCACAGACTAGAGGGGAAGCCAAACTGCACAAGCTTTTCTTAAACCCACAGACTCGATTTTATCACGAGTGTATGATGTTGCATTGAAAAGTTCATCAGTAGATAACAATTAACTGGTGACTGTCAAAGTATATTTTATTGCCCAATACTTAGCTAATGTACAATACCTTGCAATAGTGATGGCATCTGTCTGTGTTACTTGTCTTGCTGTTTATGTTTATGAACCTTGTTTGTGGGGTCCTTCAAATTAATGCCAAGTTGTTTCCCTCCCTTTTATTAAACATTTATTTTCTATGCTCAGATTTTGTGCTTCCCTTCTGGTGAGTGTAGGGAAGTACTGCCTCTCAGAGGTGCCTGGGGTAGTGTGTGAATTTCCCACGTTACTGTGTGGGGGGTTTAAACTGGCTCTGTGTCAGATGGATGGAGAGGAATCTCTAGATCAGTGGTTCTCAAACTTTTTGGACTCTGGAGCCCTTTACATGAGTAAACATTTATGCGGAGCCCCAGTGGTCCACTGATTGTATGTGTTGTACCTATCCATGTTTCCTGTTTGTCAACCTCGCGGAGCCCCTGGAGATGTCTCGTGGAGCCCTGGGGCTCGGTGGAGCACAGTTTAAGAAACACTGCTCTAGATATTGAACCCTGTCCTGACTGCTGCTGACTCCCCTTGGCAGGCGGATTACATGAGACTTACTTAAGGACTGCAGTATTTGATTAGTTCAGTTATATAAATATACTTAAATATACCCAGAAAGTGCACATATTTGTCAAGTTTTGCGCAAATGTTTTTAAATGTTCAAATAAGCTTACTGAATAATTTGCATATTTGCAGATCATTTTTTAGATTGGTATAAACATTTGCTTAAGGTTGATACACACTGTCCCAAACAATGAGGGAAGCAGAATATGGAGCTGCCCTCTGACTTACATAACATGAGTTTCTTAAGGATACAGTCCCCCGTAGGTGGACACTGAATGTTTATCAGAGTTTTGGATTGTGGGAAGCTGTGTGAGCTGGTTTTGTTGGGTTGTCTGCATAGAAGTTGGGTGTGAGGGCTGAGAGAAGATAGGGGCTGGGGAGAGGGGCTTTGTGGGAGCTGGAAATGTGAGAGAATTCTGGGAAGGATGGGGCAGTTGGGTTTTTTCTGAGCTGAAGATAACTGGATACCGTTCTCCTTTCCAGGTAAGCCATACCTTGTTTTGATGTTGTGATGGCTAGCTCTGATCTTTAGAGTAGAGTGGGAGTTCCAGACCACATTTCCTGCAGAGTCTGATTTCCACTGATGCAAGGTGAAGAAATCCATGTAGTGGACTGGGTCTACCGTGTGTATTTGTTGCTCATACAATATTTGCATTGCCATTTGAGAGAATTTTCATACATCTTTCTTTAAAAAAAAAAAAGTACCGGGGCTTTGACTCATCTCTTTCACAGTTGTGAATATTCTTTTATGTCTCCAGTTCCTATTTGCTTTAACTCGTTGGAGCTGGCACACAACCTGGAGTTGCACACATGAATGACCAAAATATGGCTTTTGAATCCCAAATACCATGTATTTCATTTGCTTTTTTCCCAGCACAGCTGGTCATCTACAGGGATGCCAGAACAAGCTACTTCAAAGTGTATGGCCTATGTTTGGGCACGGTGATAAATTCTGGGGTCAGGGGACACATCTACTGAATATGTGCTGTGCTTGCTATTTGAATTAATTTATGTCCTGAGTGATAGAATACGATCTTCTGAAAATTTACATTAAATTCTTCATGTCACATGTGATTTAAGTGCTTAGTAAGATTTATGGTACATGGGCACTCATTCCATGATTTTGAATATGTGTTTCCATAGAAACTTTAAAACAAAAATCAAAAGGAGGTATGTTCATCTTTAAGTTAATAATAACACAATAATTTAACATTTTAAAGTAGATGAAGTGAAGGTTTTAAAACCCTAGAATGCATTGAAGAAGATAGAAAAGACAGAAAGCAAAAAGACTAATCTTTAATACTGACTCCAGAATATTTTAGCTTAAGGGATCCCCAAAAGATTTCAGCACGTGACTAGTTCAGTTTAAGAGAAATTCTTACTGACCCTGATTCAGTAAGATAGTTTAAACACCTGCACAACTTTAAGCATATGATAATACCTTTGTTTTCAGATGCTAATGGATAGAGTTACATACTGGTGAACTGGAATTGGAAAACCCTGACTGTATTTGAGGTTCTGTATGTTAAACATTAAAGGTCAAATTTTTGATCTGGTCTGGAGTTTTTTAACGGTTTCTCGGGTCTTGAACTTTCACTAGAAAGAGATACCTTGCTGAACCAGGAACTCTGTTTTCTTTGTAGTATGCTATAGCTCTCTGGGGCTTAATCTACAGTGCAGGGTTTTTGTGCAAGAAGCCCTTTGCAGAAGAGATCTTCCCCAAAAACTTCTTGCGCAAAAGCGTGTCCATACATCAAAGCACATTGCAAAAGCAATGTGCTTTTGCACAAGAGAGTGTCCACACTGCATGGAGACTCTTGCGCAATAAAATTCTGCAAAAGCGGTGAGGAGTCCTAAGTAGTTAGCTAGCCATTCACAGTCTTTGTTTAATCCTGAGTTGATGGTGTCAACCTTGAAGATGAACTGTAGCTCAGCGGTTTCTCTTTGAAGTCTGGTCTTGAAGTTTTTTTGCTGCAGGATGGCTACCTTTAGATCTGCAATTGTGTGTCCAGGGAGATTGAAGTGTTCTCCTACAGGTTTTTGTATATTGTCATTCCTAATATCTGATTTGTGTCCATTTATTCTTTTATGTAGGGACTGTCCAGTTTGGCCGATGTATATAGCAGAGGGGCATTGTTGGCACATGATGGCGTATATTACGTTAGTAGATGTGCAGGAGAATGAACCAGTGATGGTGTGGCTGATCTGGTTAGGTCCTGTGATGGTGTTGCTGGTGTATATATGTGGGCAGAGTTGGCACCAAGGTTTGTTGCATGGATTGGTTCCTGAATTAGAGTTATTATGGTGCGGTGTATAGTTGCTGGTGAGAATATGCTTCAAGTTGGTGGGTTGTCTGTGGGCGAGGACTGGCCTGCCTCCCAAGGCCTGTGAAAGTGAGGGATCATTGTCCTGGATGGGTTGTAGATCACTGATGATGCATTGGAGAGGTTTTAGCTGAGGACTGTAGGTGAAGGTCAGTGGTGTTCTATTGGTTTCTTTCTTGGGCTTGTCAGAAGAAAGTTAATGGCAATCAGAAGAAAGTTCTCCTCCCCACCCCAGAGCATCCACACCTGCCTTTTTTGCACAAGAGCTGTAGTGCAAAAAGGAGTTATTCCTCGTGGGGAGAGGAATAACTCTATTGGCAAAAGCGCTCTGTTCTGTCAATTTTGTTGAACAAAAACATGCTTGAGGTGTGGACACACCGCCATTTTTTGCCCCAAAACCTTGTAGTGTAGACATAGCCTGGGTGTCATAGCCCATCATTAGGAACATTTGGCCTTTCTGTGTTTCATGTGAATTACTTGCTCATCTTTCTTCCCAATATTGTTACATTTGCATGTATTTTCAGCTTGCTGCTGTTACTCAGTCAGTGCCTAACTGATAGAACTACATACTGGTGAACTGGAATTGGAACCCCTGGTTGTATCTGAGGTTCTGAATACTGCCCAATGTTAATTTACCAGGCCATTTTAAAATTCATTAAAACAGTCTAAACATTCAAGGTCAAATTTTCAATCTGGTCTGGAATTTTCTTTTATTGGTTTCTCAGGTTTAGGACGGAATTTCACAAGAGAGATACAGAGATACTCCAGGACAAGGAGGGGCTCAGGGAATTTAACTGGGATCTAATCCAGAGCAGAGACTTGATTTTGGGTCCATGACATACAAGATGAGTGCTTTAGCCACTGGGCTACTCACAGTTGTGGGGGGTGCAGGCTCCCTTTCTTATGTTTTTTTTCCCCAGATAAAATTTAGAAGGGAAATGCTTTTATTTTGGTGAAGGGGAAAAAACCTGAAACCTACAAATTTTTTGTGAAACAAAATTCTTGTTTCAGCACCAGATCTATCAAGTAAATATGAGGTTGGCCTCCATTAACTTTGCTTTAGTTGCATTCATTTACAGTAAATCTGAATTTGATTTACCAAATAGAAACAAAATGGAATTAGGATTCTAAATTTGCATTTTGCTTTTTGCTAATAGCTTTCTAAATTCATTGGGCCACATCCTCAGGTGGCATAAACTGACAAATCTCCATTGACTTGAAATCAACAGATGTGTTCTAATTTACATAAGCTGATCATTTGGCCCACTGTTTCTATACACATCCCAATCTAGAATGGTATAGAAAATAAAGGACAAATAAAGACAGAAAATGAAAAAATAATGCCAAAGCAAACTCAATTTCATAGTTCAGCAAATATCCTTTAAAAAAATCACTCCCTTCTCTTCAAGAAACACATAGCATACAGTGATTAAAAATCAAGAAACCTCACCCATATTCCTTGAATGAGACAAAGGATTAACTGTGGTTGTTAAATTCTACTTCTGAATAGCATGCTGCTGAACCTTGTTAATAATTTACTTTTTAATCATTTACTTTTTATTGTGAGAACTGGATTGATTGAAAATATGTTGGAAAATATTGTTAAACCATTAGGCTAGAAAAATTCTAAATTGGAGGACAGCTTACCCAATTGTCACCAGAAGCAAGAGACTCCAGCTTGTTGGAACTCCTCTTATTTATATGACCAAATGACTCTTGCAACAGTAAAACGCTGTGAATGATAATCTTGTCAAAGACATTATATGTAAGGTGGATGTGACCCTGACCTCTAATTGGAATTCCAAAGCAAGATTTTGAAATAACTTAATTGAAATGTACTTGTATTTTGGGATGCATCACAAAGACAATATTGCTCAGCCCACTTTCAACCCTTTACCAAAAAAATCATGAATGAATTTTATTTGGGGAACATGGAGGATTTACTGAACCTTTTCCTGTGAAGGCATTAAAGGCATGGTATATGCCTGGAATAAAGGCTTAAAATTAACAAAACTGTGTTGTACTCAGCAATCTTATTGACTGTCTCTGGATTTGACCTGACTACTGGGTTCAGTGGAGGATTCAAGCTGAATTTAGGAACTCGCTTTCTCTGTTCGTCTGACAAAGGCTAAGTTTATTAACCTTCAGGGCAAGGAGTAAGCTCATATTTCAGATAGGGCACCACTGCGTTTTAGATGCACAAAAATCTTGTCAGGAGTAATTTTACATCAATATATCTAACTGTAAGAATCCAATTATGAAATATTTTTCAAATATTTTTTTCTTCAGATGCTCCAGAAAATATTATTTGATCATCCTGAGAATAATTTTTACTTGTTTTATATTAAAGGATATTACTTTTTTTACATACATTTGTAATTTACTTTCTCACTTTGTGTGTGTGTGTGTGTGTGTGTGTGTGTGTGTGTGTGTGTGTGTGTGTTTCAGTGCTAAGCTTTGTAATTCAAGAAAACTTTGTGGCAAAATAACATTTTGACTTGTCATTTTTTTGGACATTCCTATTTCTGCAAATTGAATTGTTATCACTGTTTTTGTACAAGGTAACAGAGGATAGAAGAGCACAGTGAATTTAAGGAAAATATTTGCAAAATGAAAATTTTGAATTTGTAATCCAAAGACTTCACAAAATATGTTTTTTTTTTCTAAGAATCAAATGCTTTTAGTTAGAAAAAAAATCCCAATACCACGTCAAAAAGTTTAAGGCTAGAAGGACCATCTTGTCAGATCTGCATTTCACAACACCACTCAGCACCTGCACATTAAACCCAACAACCAAAATTAAGCCAAAATATAACTGTTCCCAGGAAACTAAACCATTATGGCTGCAGATAGAAAATATTAGGGACCAAGGTGAACCAGTTCCTGAGGAACCTGCAATCACAGGGAACTGATTAAATAAAATATATGCACATAACTCCCTCACCCCCAAGTGATCCATACTCCAGAGGAAAAGGAAAAACTCAAGATCATTGCCAATCTGATCTGGGTGAAAAATCCTTCTCAATTCCATATGTTGTGATTAGTTAGACCCTTGGGCTATGTCTACATTGACCAGTCTTGAGCAAGAACATATGCAAATGAGGCATGGCGATGAATATCGCTGTGCCTCATTTGCATACTTAATGAGCTGCTATTTTTGCACAAGGGACTTTTGCGCAAGAAGGAGCAATCTACAGCTTCTGAAGCTCCTGGATGTAGCTCTCTTTTCTGATTCATGATTTTTCCCATTCCCTCTAGGCTCTCTGCTTACTCCCAGTAGTGTTTTTGAGGTTCTTATTCACCCAGCTGGGTGTGGAGCCTTTCTCTACAAGAGAACCTACATGTAAAAGGCAATTAATTTATCATTTACTGCAGATAGTTTTCTATCAAAAACAGTGCAAAATATATAAAATGTGTGTGTGTGGGGAGGGTTATTACTGGAAGATGAATAAATTCACAAAATATATAATCGTGTCTCAAGTTTTCATAAAAAACATAAACAGAGTCCAAACTTATCCTGAGACTTGAAAGACTTTGGTAAACTTTTCATCCTCAGTGTTTTTCATTGTGTGCACCTCTATGCTTTCAGGTTCCAACTAGGACTAGATATGAAGGAGCCAAAATACTATGTTAATGTAGCTTTTCTGGCACAATGGGAAGCGAAAAGTACTAGAAATCTCATGAGGCAGCTTGTGATTCTCCCTTTCACTCACTGGAGTTGGCTTGCGACTGCAAATCCACACCTCTCCTGCACTATATAGTTTTGAAATAAATTCAAGAAAAGACAAATAGTACAGTTACATTGAAAATAAATAAATAGCAACTCACAAATCATGAGAACTTAACAACAGTTAAAAGAACATCAACAATTCCTTATTTGAATGTGGTTTTGTTTATTGGAATCCTGTTTACCAGCTCCCTTATTGTTCTGTTAAACATTTTGACAAAATAACTTTATAGCCTATGGCTGTTTTGTTTTGTTTTCAAAATATGTGCAAGCCAACTAGTACTTTTTCAGCAGGCCTAATGGTAGAGTAAACAAGCGAGGGCTGTATGATTAAGTTCCACAACGATTGAAGAACAGTGGATTTGCTGCAGTGTCTCCCACTCATCCAAAGTCAGGAAGAAAAACATGCTTTGAAAGCATAGCTTTCCTTCTTCCTGTGTAGATAAACGTGGGAAAAACATGCTTCCCAGTCCTTCCCTCTGTATAGAAATTATTACAGTATGGTTATGTGGGCAGAATAAGAACAATCCTATGTGTTGGGGCTACCACAATTACAGACAGGTTACAGTAGGTAAGACTATCAGAAAGACACACTAAGGCTCTCTTTTTTTGGTATAGGTTAGTTTGCAGCCTGCACAACACTTATTCAACCACATAGCAAGTCCATCCTGTGCACTTAATGAGGCAAATGGGGGGGGAAATAGCATGTGATCACATAATTGAAGATTGTGTCAAAGGTGCTGAATCAAGGTTGCACCCACTACCTTAATTCTGTAATTTTCTAAGTTTTAGGTGCTTGACTTTTAATGTTCTTTTATCATTGTGTGTCTTTTATATATATATATATATATATAATGAGAGAGAAAGAAAGATTAAGTATAAACTACTACAACAATGTTGAAACAAAGCTTTTCAGTGATATATCAATATTAACCTACTGCTTCATGAGAAGACTAGTGACAAGCAAGGCAATTATTTGTTAGGAGTCAAACTTAAGGAAAAATAGACACAAAATGTCCTACAGGAGTTCTCACTTGTGAAGACTCATGGGCATGCAGTTAAGGTAATATCAGTGTCCCAGACACCACAAGAGCAGATACCAGAAGCCCATCCAGAGTACTGCATATGTCAAGAGGCCTTAGCATTGGCAGAAGAAGTGCTTCTAAAGGGGAGTAGAATTACCAACAACACAGAGGTGATACTGCAGCAAGACAGCTGTGCACAGAAAGGAAAATGAAGGAAGATTATCCAGACAAACGATGTACTGGCAGCTATGACCGTACACATAATCAGAATGATCGAGTGTGTCACATGCATCAAATATTGAGCAAGACAGCAGGGGGAATCATTAATGACTAGAGAAATGTCAGATGCTCCTTATTAATGACTAGAGAAAAAAGAGGGACTGATCTGTTCCATTGCAATGGTCAAGACCATTTGTTGCTGCTACGTATTCAGACTTCCCAAAGATTGCATTTCTCACAAAGAAAATATCAAATGCCGGACTGATCCACACAAAATGTGTGCCACGTAAGGCATACCAGAGATGATGATCTTTTTCTGAGGACTGCAGTTTTCAAGAGAATGTCAAACCATTTATAGATTTGTATGAATTCCAGCATGTGAGATTAAGACCATAATTTCCTTTGGCAAATGGGAAAGCAAAGATGGGAGTTTAAATTGCAAGCAGGTTCTTAGAAAATACAGCTGATAAAGGGAAAAACATACCTCTCTTGCGTGCTTAGCTTGGAGCTTTTTTCTCTCTTTGAGAATTGTTAGACTATGGACACTCACCTGTAGAACTATTCCCAAGGGCAAAATTTGCTGCATGATCTACAGGTGCTGCAAAAATAAAAGGAAAATAACTTAATCAGAGCTGCATTTCAAGAACCAAGATTTTCAAAGGTGCTTTCAGTGGGTGCCTGGAGGTGCTGAACAATATTTTAAAACCTAGTCCTGATTCTCTAATGAATCAACCACTAGAGTCACAGGATAATGAGAGCTTGATGCAGAACATGAAAAAAAAGGAATCAAGCTACAGGGCTAATCTACCAAACACCTTTATTATATACAGAGTTATCAGGAAATGAAGTGATCATTTTGTGAACTAAAGTGATGGTGAAACAACTCATATCAGGAACTATTG
This sequence comes from Rafetus swinhoei, assembly GCA_019425775.1. Classification (NCBI taxonomy): domain Eukaryota; kingdom Metazoa; phylum Chordata; order Testudines; family Trionychidae; genus Rafetus; species Rafetus swinhoei. Next base: position 160,203,582 of record CM033424.1, read on the forward strand.
GGACATCATAACTGAATAGAGAAGAAGATACAGAGCTGAACAAAAGAGACTAAAGCCTGTTTAGACCTCAGGAAACAGGAGTTACAGTTGAGAGAAAACAACAATATCCTGCAGATGCAAGTGTCATGGAAATGAGTTCAAAGTAAAATATGCAACATCCCCAAAAATGTGATAGGTCGTTCTTGAAACAATAATAATAAAACTGAAATCATATTTGGATGAATGCCATTTTAGAGTATGCTGTATTAAGCATATATGTGGTTTAGAATAGAGACTTGTCTCTCAAAGTAAAGAGGCTGTAGGATAGTCCATTAGGAAAGATTTCATCGCTACTAATTTCCACTAGAGAGATTACTTTCAATTTGTAAGCTTTCAGCAAAAGGGAGTTTGAAGTGTTCTTCTGGTAACAGTTAGAATGCACATGGAAAGCTGTGGATGACTGATTATGATTATACTGTCATTGCATTCCCCTCTCCTGCAAAGGAAATGCAATAAACATAGAAATGTGACAAATTTACATCATATATTTACTTGGAACTTACTTCTTTTCTCATTTCTTTTATTTCTTTACTTATTTTCTTTCTCCTACTTTTATTTATCTTTAATCCGCTTTTCCCTAATACACCTTTTCCCTATCTTTTTCATTGTTCTAAAAGTCTCTCTAAACTTTTGCTGTTGAATAGTCCCTCCATGAAGTTCACCATCCTCTGTCCCACATCCTCAGTTCTTCTTTCTTTTCCATTTTCTTTATACTCTCTATGCCACATCTACTCCGTTTCCAGTTTTCTCTCTCCTTCCATCTTCCTTATTCCTGCCTTTCCTCCATTATCATCCTGCAGCAGCCTCAGCGAGCTTACCCATATTCAGCCAGATGCCAAAGAATACAGCAGAGCTGATTCATAGTGTCAGCTATCATAGCACTATTGACATTAATGGAATGTTGTTGATTGACACCAGCTGAAGATTTGTCCTTGTAAGTTTTGGACATTTTTTTTTAATTTAAACTCTTCAGGGGACCAGACCCTCAGATGGTGTAAATCAGCATAGCTCCCACAATGCCTTTTTTCCCCCTCCCCAGTTGGGATGTCTAAGGCCCACACATACAGAGGAAATTAACTATAAAAGGATAGTGCCTTTACAAAGTAAATAAACTGGAAAAAAAAATTTCCACTGATTTCTCATTTATATTAATTGTTTCTGTTACTTAAACTAATAGCAGTGAATTTTCAAACGGAAATGTATTTTTAATGTTATCTTTCTGTTTTACTTAGAAGTATCCTTTGAAGTCTGTTATTTGTTAATCTGAATTTTTTTCTGCCAAATCAATTTTCATAGTTTGATTTCCTCAAAAGATAAAAAAACTACTTCTTTCTATATTTGAATTTGTGTCATTGTTAGGTTATATAGAAGTCTATCAGAAATGATTTAGATGGTGCTTGGTCCTGCCATGAGGATAAGAGACTGGACTTGATTATCTCTTGAGGTCTCTTCCAGTTCTACTGTTCTATGATTCTATGATTATAAACAATAGATTTAAAGTCTTTTGAGTTTCTGATTTTGTCTTGGGAGATTTATTGATGCTGGGATATGTATCCACTACAGCACAAGATACATAACTTTTAGTAGTTTGAGACAGAGCATCCTTTTAACTAACTTAACTTTACTACTTTGTATTCACAATTTAAGAATTGTCATCAATAAGAGAGAATCTGTTTGGCACAATGACCTATACTAGTTCAACAGAGACAAGGTTGGTGAAGTAATATTTTTTGGTGAGAGGGACAAACTTCTGAGCTTACATGGAGCTCTACTTCCGGTTTGGGAAACTTAATCAGTATCACAGCAAAATGCAACATTGAGCAGATTGTTTAGCATAAGTAGCTAACACATTTGAAGGGACAATTCAGGATGAAATGGCCTGTTTATATATCTTGAGTCATAGGAAATCAAACAAGCTAGGTGATAGGGCATTGTTAGTGGGCGTTGAATTGTTGTTGTAAGCCATAAATCCAGTGTCTCTGTTCAGTCCATGACGTTTAGTGTCTAGCAGTTATGAATTTAAGTTCCCAGGCTTGTCTTTTGAAAATGGTGTGCAGATTTCCTTGGAGCATGAGGACTGAGAGGTCAGTTATAGAGTGATCACTTTGGGTATGTCTACACTGCGGAGCTATTTCGGGATACCAGAAGTATCCCAAAATAGCTATTCCACGTCTATTGAAACAGCCTTTTTATTTTGAAATAGATTTTGAAATAACGGGTGGCTTATTCCGATATCCCGATAACCCTCGTTCCATGAGGGTTAAGGAGAATTTTGGAATAGCGAGTTATTTCGAAAATTGATGCTGTGTAGACAGCACCAAATTACGAAATAAGCTATTTCAAAATAGCATTGAAATAAGCTATGCGATTTACGGGTGCTATGTAGGTGCACCCTTTGTGAACACTATACTGCATATAGCATTGTGAGCTGCTTGCTGTAGCTGTGGATCTTGGAAAGAAACTAGTACCTTTTTGTGTATAGTTTTGTTATCAACCTGTCTGTAGCTCTTTACATTCCCCTGAAGAATTAGCCAAAAATAATTTTTAATTTCTCCTTTTTTCAGTTTCTTTTTCTGTTTCTACTAGAGAGGCTCTTGGCATTGCTGAATGCACCCTTCTTTTCTCCACATCCAATCTGACATGTGCTTTAGGGTTCAGAGAAATCTCTCAAGCACTTACACTTCTCAGAACAATGCATGCACGTCTCTTTGGCTTTCTCTCTGTATTTGTTCAAAATTTCTCCAGTTAGGTCACAAATGTATTTTCTAATATGGGAATTTCAGCCTCCTGTCTACCAATTGTTATTGGATTGGACCCCACAGAAGACATTGCTCTGTAATAAGGTCATCCTGCCATGAAGTATTTCTAGTGGTCTGTTTCATTAAACCTATCCCATTCAATGGAATATTATGGGACAATAGCAGAGCTGGTCAGGATGTTTTTGGTATCATAGGTTTTCACTGGAAAATGCAATTTGTTGCAATCCAGTCTTTTTGTGGAAACATACCAATTTCAGTGAATTTTTTGTTGGGAAATGTTTCTTAGATCTAGAATAGAATATCTGATGATAAGAGTCACCACACTAGCCATTAGTCCACTAGTGAGGGTACTCATCTGAGAACCAAGGAGGTTCAGGTTTAAGTCCTTGTTTTGCCACTTGTCCACATTCCAGATGAGTGCCTCAGTCACCAAGCTATTGGTTGTTCTGGGGTGGATTTTAATATATCTTGTTGGAGATGTTCCACTTTAAATATTCATTGGAGCAAGGGCTTGAATTTATGTCTCCCATATTCCTGGGAAGAGGCCTAACTACTTTGTTTTTCTCTCTGGCCAAATGAATATGAAACTCAGTTGCATGGTGATAAAAGGCTAGCGATGGAGGGTTATTAAACCTTGATATTCAAATGGAGGCACCCTTGGACAAATGAGGTGGCCAGATCACAAAAAGCTGTCTGCCTAGATCAGCCAGTCACTAAGGCCCCATCTCCACTTACCAGACGATTGACATTCTGTTGATTAATCTTCCGGAGTTTGATTTAGCAGGTCTAGTAAAGACCTGCTAAATCGAATACTGAAGGTGTCCCATCAGCGCCCATACTCCTCGCTATCATGAGGAGTAAAGGAAGAGAATGGGAGCATTTCTCAACCTGCCATTATGGGGCTGTTCCAGAAAATCAATGCAAGGTACATTGATTCCAGCTACACAATTCACATAGCTGGAATCGTGTATCTTGCATCAATTTTCTCTGCAGTGTAGACCTGGCCTAAGAAACAGATTGATGAAGATGTTAGTCCAAAACAGAGAGACAGTGCTGGAAGGGAATCTTAAGAAAGCATGTGTCCAGTTTGTGGGATCTAAACATGCCAGTCTAGTCAGCATTCAGCATGGCTGTGATGTGTTTAATAACACATGCAGTATAGGGAACCCATCTAAGCCATTTACCCAGAGCTACTCACACCTCAGTGGTTCAGGATCCAAATTAGCAATCAACTTTACCCAAAAGCCACAGTTGTGTGAATTCATTGGTTCATATACTATAGTACTATTCACATTTAAAGAGTATGATGGGAAATATTTAGTTTATATATAATTATTCTCACAGTAAATAAGTTAGCAAATTAGTGCAAATTGATAACTCAATTAGTCACTGAGGGTATGTCTACACTGCAAAGTTAATTCGAAATAACAGCCGTTATTTCGAATTAACTTTAATAGCATCTTTACATGCAAACTGCTATTTCAAATTTAATTCGAAATAGTGGAGCGCTTATTTCAAATTTGGTAAACCTCATTCTACGAGGAGTAATGCAAAATTCAAAATAGCTATTTCGAATTAAGTGCTGTGTAGACACTTAATTCGAAATAGGGGGCCTCCAGCCCTTCCCAGGGAGCCCTGGTGGCCACTCTGGGCACAACCAGGAAAACTTACTGTCCTCTCCCCCATCCTTGGAGCCATTAAAGGGGTAGACCCTGGCCACAGTGCCTGTGCCAGCTCCAAGCCTGCCAGACCAGAGCCAGCAGTGGCCACCGGGGCCCCTATCCCAGTGGCTCCAAAACATGAGCCAGCAAGCCACTGGCAGCCAGCCCTCCACTGCTCCCCAGGAGCAGTCTGCCAGCTCCCAGGAGCATGACAGGGGCTGGAGAAGGCGGGCGCCTTCCTGGTCCAGGGTGGAGATCATGGACCTTATTCAGGTTTGGGGGGGATGCCCCCAACGTCCATGATCTCCGCACTAGACAGAGGAAAGTGGCCGTCTATGGCAGGATAGCTGCCAGCCTGGCCACCAAAGGCCACATGTGAACCCAGGAGCAGGTTTGCATGAAAATCAAGTTGGTCCGGCGAGACCCCCAACTCAGAGCCCTGAGCTTCCCCTCCCCCTTCTTCCCCTTGCTTCCCCCTTCCAGCTCCCTCCTCCCAGGTTTCCCCCTCCCCTCTCCCACCTTCTCTCTTCCCCTCTCCCGCCTCCTTTTCCCAGTCTCCCCAGAGGTTCATCCCCTCCCCCCCCAGTTTTGTTCAATAAACCCAGTTTCTGTTTTTGAACATACATGTCTTTCGTTTGACATCAGGAAGGGGGTCTAGGGAGGGGTAAGTGGAAGGATGTGAGGGAGGAATGGGGCACGAGCCCCCAGTGGGGAGGACCAGGGTGGCTCTGAGGGCTCCTTGGGGTGGACGCTCTCCCACAGAGCCTCCTGGATCCTGACAGCCCCCCGATGGGCCCCCCAGATGGCAGCCTGCAGCAAGTGCAGCTGGGCTGATGGCAACGATCCCATAAGACGCACCGGCATGCCCAGGGTCAACTCTGGCTCCATGTGGCCAAGTGCTGTGGTGTCCCGAGTGCGGGCACTCAGGGCACTCCAAGACAGGACGGCTTTGTTGTCCCTCATTGAGATAGACAAGCAAGCGGGGAACCCTGAGAACTGTCTGTCCGGGGTGCGGAGTAGGGTCCCTTTAAGCACGGAGCTCAGTTAGCCTCAGGCAGCATTCCCACACACTAAGTCCTAACCTGATGCCCTGCCGGCACTGATTCTGGCCAGCCTTAACTTTGGTTCAGGGTCCACTCAGTGTGGACACGCTATTTCGAAATAGCAAAATGCTATTTCAAAATAGATTTTGTGTGTAGATGCGTTAATTCGAATTAGCTTAATTCGAATTAACTATTTTGAATTAAGTTAACTCGAATTAACGCTGTAGTGTAGACATACCCTGACATTGTAAAAGCATATTTACTGGCTAGGAACTGAGATTGGTTAAGAATTAAGGCACACAGTGTTCTGCAAAGAGTCACAGGAGGCACATTGGAAAGTGACTTGCAGTTTGTGAGCGGCAGGCTGAGTATCACTCGTTTAACCTAACACTTTACTCTTCTTTCATTGCTTTTAATCAGACAATTAAAGCTGCATCCCACACAATGTGCAGCCAGCCACACAGGAAGAACTAAGCTTTTTTTTACTGATACTATTTTTTTTTACTGTCCAAGTCAACTATCTGTTCTACCTATGTACTCTCAAAAATACGGTTTTTCCTTTGGAGGTATCTCATGATACAGAGATTGAAAATTTCTGTCCTGAGTGGATGGATGTTGAAGTACTGAAATATTTTTTCAATTTATATTTCCAGAACTATATAACATTGAAGGAATTTTGAACGTGGTCACAATTTTTCTAGTTCTTTTTTTATAACAAATCCTTCCGTTTCATGCATTATTCTCTTGTAATTCCCTCTAAATATCTAGTAAAATGGACAGATCTTATTGTTATTAATAGCTATACTTAAAAAAGAAGAGTAAGTTAGGGGCACAATTGCATCTTTTCTATCTGTTCAGGAATAATTACTGGGACCCCAGGCATAAATGGATATTTAGATTCCTAATTATATACTTACACATACAACTTTCTGAACATGTTACACAACAATTTAGCTGAGGAACAGGAGGAGAAAAGTGTATTTGAGTCTTTCACATGTATAAGTGAAACTGATATATTCTGTGTAAATTATAAACAGTTTTGCTCTGGGATACACATTTTTATGGGTACATGATTTCTATACCAACAATTGCTACACTTGTTTTTAATCAGATTTATCAATCTTCTCGGTGCCAATAACCCAAGTTTCTTGACAGTCAGATTTTGAGTAATTACATTTGTCATAAACTTATAAATCTTACTGGATACTGGAAAGGATTTGGCCATGACTTCAGCTTGTTCCAGGAGAGATGATGTAATCTATTGTGATTATCTTGAGCTTATATGAGTCAAGTGGCAGGGTGTTTTTATTGGATATAGTGACAGTTTTGTTCATGTGTAGAAAAAAATCTTGCAGTTATCTTGTAAAGTGATTACCATAACTTTTTTATTTATGGGCCAAATCTTGAGCCTGACTTACACAGGCCTAAGGGGCAGTGAAGTGCCTTATTTCTGATTCTTAAGGTTCCCCATTGGCATTGACAGATCATCTGAACAGTTAGCAAGATATGGGAGCAGGCATGGTGCTTTTCTGTACTAATTTCAGGAATGTAGTCTGTGGAATTGCAGAAAGGGGGAAAGGAATGCATGCAAATAAGCTCTAAGTCACTATTGCCTATATACCCCAAAGACTGCAAGAAAAGAAGAGCTAGGGATTGGAGAGTGAAGAAGTAAGGGAAGGGGTTTGGCATGTGATTTTCTGTTCCCCTTATCCCTTACTACCTGGATGAATGGGACAATTTTATCCTGACAATTCCATTTTGAAATCTAAAAATCTCTGAGGCTGACAGTCAACCTTAGCAAAATCCCCATCACACCCTTCCTTCACACCTCTAGAGAATGAGGCAACTCTGTAGATGTGTAGGCAGGCTTCCTTGACATAATTCCCAAGAGCTTATGGGATGTCTCTGGATGTTATGTATCCATTGTGAGAGCAGTTTGAAGAGGAGCAGCCCCTGAACAATTGCATTCATGGTTCAGGTATACATAATCCATGTTATCATGGAGAGCTGGGAAGATGAACTCTTGAGCCCTAGATTTCTATGATTCAGTTCTGTGGAGTCTGGCTCAGCCACTATATGCCAGCTGACTTCATGAACACCACAGAGTTCTGGAGAGTCACATTTGCCTTTTTATATGTATTAACAGTAGAGCTGATTGAAATTTTTTTGCTAGAAGAGTTTTCCTTTGGAAAATGCTGATTTGGCATCATTGAAACTTTGCGTGGGAATGTTAATTCTGTCAGGATTGTTCAATGACAACTTAGTGAAGTGTTTTGTGTTGATAAAGTTGAAGACATTTGCTTTTAATTTATTGACTTGATTCCATATTATAATAATATAATTACTTTATAAATTATAATATAAAAGTCAAATGATAAAGTGACTATAAAACAGGCCAATCAGGTTAATGACAGATAGCAATAAAAATAAGTGTCAGAGGGAGAAGCTGACTGAATCACTTAAAGCAGAGCAGGATCTTCTTCAGAAGAAAATCTGAGTTACTGCTTGAGAAGCCTAACATTTAAGGGTGCAATTGCAGCACCTGCATGATCAGAAGATGTTTAAAATTCTCCCAGATGTTGACGAGGTCACCTGAACAAGGTGTCAAATGCCAGACACAGCCTGACTGGGAACCAGTCATGGCAGTATCCAATACATAGGGTCAGGGAGCCACAATTTTAGAAATAAATCATAATTTAGATGTTGGCATAGCTCAAATTGAAGAGTCAATGCAATAGCATCACTGGATGTGATCAGTTTAGGAAAGCTAATATAGACTCAAAACCATTTGGAGATGTTAGTGTATCTGAATTTATGTATTTCCTCCTTAGTTTAGAGGCAAGAGTTGCATGGCGGGAACAGCTATAGGATTCAAGGTTTGTCTATACCGGCATGCTAAATCAACCTTGCAGTGATCAACTATAGGCTTCAATTATAGCAAGTATGGTGAAGATTCAGTGAGTCAATGGCAGAGCACTCTCCCATCAACTTAAGCACTTCATCTCCCTGAGAGGTAGAAGGTAAATCAGTGAGAGAGCATCTCCCATTGACATTGCATGGTGTAGACACCACATTATGTTGATGTAAGTTATGGTGCTGTGGGGAGGGGTTATTTTTTCACACGCCTGAGTGATATAACTTATATCAACTTAAGTGGCAGTGTAAAGTAGGTCTCAGAGTTCAAGAAGTACCAGGTCAATGGGTCACTGGACAGCTAAGGGGAAGAGGGAACACTGAAGTAAAATACAGCAAGACCCTTTGTTTTGGGCCCCAGGTGAAGAGATTTAGGTTGAGAATGCTTCTCTTGCTGTGTTTTACATCAGTGTTCATGATCTGTTACACAGCAAGAGGAGCAATCTCTTAGCTGCCATTTCTTTACCTAAGATCCAAAACCTAGGGCCCCAAAAGTTCTTGCTATGTTTTACCTTAGTGCTCCTGATGGGTTGAGACACTCCAGATTTATATGCAAAGGAGCTAGATGTAGAGCAATTTCATTGGAGGTATATGGCTATGCAAATGGCTTCCCCTGAATTGGACACAGCACAATGCTGCTAGCATCTACGACATACTTTTGGTTTTATTTGTTTCCATTTATATCACCTTACAAACATTTCTGAATAAGTGGGGAGGATCTCTTTATCTCTCCTTCACTCTCTCTTTAAAGGTCTGTGTGAAAGGGAAAGTTAGTTACTACATTTGTTGCATTGTGCTTAGAGAGTTGGGACAGGAAAAACACACACGTGTATAATATTTATATATAAAACATTTAAATGACAAACCTACTTACTTATTTTTTACACAATGCTCTTTTGGAAAATAGACATATAAATCACATTTGGCTTCACTGAACCTGTTCTCTGCAATGACCTTATTTTATATGTCATCTTATCACCAAACAAAGTAATATTTTTGTCAGAAAAGCTTGGACTAATCTTAGAGTTAATGCAGACATTACTTTCCCTGGCTTGAACTTAAGAGTGAGGTCTTTGATTGTCAGAGAAAGAAAAATGTGAACTATTATGTAATTTGAGTAGGCGCATCAGGATATTTCACATGCAAACATAAATTAAGACCATTCTCAACTACTGTATTTTTTTTGTGAGGCAGCAAAATGAATAATCACATTCTTGTTTCAGAATTTCCTAGTAGTCCCTTTAATCCTTTCTGATAGGTTTGGAATAACAGTGTGTCTCAAGATACATGAAAACTCTACAGTGAAGAAACCATAAGGTAATATATTATTACATTTTGAATCTGAGAGGGAGCTCCTATAAAAATGACTGGAAAAATTTGTTGTTGGTTTTAGTGGAATCATGTTTAGTTCCATGATCAACAGTTTGTTTCTTTGTAATATGAAGACCTTAACCAACTGTAAAAGTCCAATACTGCAACCTTTATTTTTTGTTCACATTCTTAATGAAGGTCTTGAATCTGATCTCATTCACTGTCATGCTCCATTTATTTCAAGGAACTGCTCCCATTTAGATCAGTGTAAACAAGATCAGTAAGGCTCAGAGCCTGAAGTATGGGATTATTTGTGGAACGACTTGTCATGCGTCAGGATTACTCATGACACAAGATAGGCAAGGTAATAACTTTCATTAAATCAACTTCTGTTGTGAAGGAGACAAGGTCAGGCCTGAAGAGCTCTGTGCAGCTTGAAAGTTTGTCTCTTACTCCAATATAAGTTGATCCAATACAAGATATTACCTCACTCACCTCGTGTCTCTAATAGCCTGGGAGCAACATGGCTGCAACAACTACATACAGGGTTCCTGTATGCGAGTTATGGTTGCACTACTGTACAACACAGCCTTCCCAACACACAAAAGTTGACTGCATGAACTATACAAATATAATTTAATCAGTGTGGTACCCCTCCCCTGAGTGTGGATGCAATTATACTGATATAATGGTGCTTAAAGAAATAAAATTGTCCATTGGTATTTGCAGATAAAAAAGTCAACTATAACATTCATACTGATTCACTACATCCCTTATAGGGGCTGTACCACCAACACTACACCTGTAAAAAAAAAAATCATTCCCTAACATACATAGTTATACTGATACAAAAATTAAGTGTAGATGAGGCCTAAATCTGGACCTGCTTATTGCTGTGGCTTCCAGCCTTTTTATTTGGGGAGTCTTTTTGGGTGGGAGTTGGTGGATGAGTCTCCTACAATCTGACTGGACACTATAGCTATCATCTTCTCCAACTCTCCGTTTTCAGTCTCGTTTCTTCCCTCCCCCTTCTTGTTTCCTTTTCCAGGTATTTTTCCTCTACTTCATTTTTGCTCTTCAGCATGTCTTTTGCTGACTCATCTCCTCTTCCTGTCTCTTCGCTACAACCCAACTACCCTCCTTTCCCCGATTCATTGGAAGGCCACTGAAAGCAGGACAGACCCAAGGCTGAGCTAAGAGCCAGGGGATAAGTAAAGAGAAGCCTGGGCCAGTAGATTCCTGGATCCGCTGGTACCCTTCTATTTGTGAACTATTCCCAGAGCCAGCTGTATTAGGGGTCACAGTGGCAGCAATGAAGGAAAGTGCATGGCTGAAGAGACACTCACGTTTATGTGTGCGTAAGCCTCACATAACTCAAAGTTAGTTAATGGGATTTCCATCAAAGTTTCTAAAAATGTTCACCTTTGGCCACACATGGAAAATTTCAGCTCCAAAACATATTTTTTTCCCTGAAAGCTATCAATATATGGACATATGTGAGCTATAATGGAAAGTATTTTAAGCCTTAACCATATCATTTGCTATCAGTGAATAACACGGTCTAACAAATATCACAAATAAATGATAACTGGAAATGGGTATAAATCAAAAACTGATATCTTAATGCCTTAAATTCTGGGAAAGTTTGAATCCAGATACAAAATATACTTTCCTGAGTCTATCTCCAATAACATTTGGGCTCATTGATTTTTCTGATTTTCAAACTTACTCCCTCTCTCCCCACACACAATTATTTTAGAAACGTGTAAAGGGAAATAAATAAAAGTATTTGTTTGGAAATAAACATGGGGTTTGGCCCATAATATCTTAACAATGCCACATGGTGGACATAAAAGAGAATGGAAAAAAAAACATTCTAACAACAGATTGTAGCTACAATACTGCCAGACACCAAAATATGAACCACTGTTATGTTACTAGAAAAAAAATATAAAAAAGAAAATAAGTTTTTCCAAAACTGTGTCTATTCTCTTTCCCACTGCTTCACTGAATCTACATTATGTCCAACATTTACGTAAGTCTGTATTTTTGTTTTTGCACAGGTTAGCATATATTTAAATTTCTTAGCCAAATTCATATTTTTTACACTAGTGGGCTTGCAGCCGCAAAAATAAGAAAAGAATTTGATCTATGGAATATTAAAATTTAATAAAGGAGTTACTTTATTTCTAATTAAATACCGTATTTAGCACAAAAGTTCCTTCTATTAGCACTTTTAAGAACAGCCTTGCCAGACTGTCACTTCATAATACACTTTTTGATTAAAGGTATTATTTTTCTGCTATGTCTGTGAAATTCAGTTTTGAAATATATATTCCTGAATAAATATGCATCAAAATGGCTGCTTGCCTGCTCTTGTTAGATACTTACAGGAGGTGTATTTCCCAGCTCTCTCAGACATTTTGTTGGCCCTTTCAGCAGTGAACCTGGTCCTTCCAGCTGCACCTCATCCCTCCGACATTTTCCCCTGGCTGCTCCCATCTCCCTAAGGAACTTTCCCCCAATCCTTCCATCTGCTTCCCCAGAATAATGTTTCCTTGGCATTTGCAGACATTCCTCTAATCCTCTTGTTCCATATTCTAGACACTTTGTAATATTGGGAAAATTGCCGGAGTAATCAAATGTCTGGCATAATGCTGTCCAACCTATTGAGGCAATTTTTGCATATTTAAAGATCTTTTATTTGACAAGACCAGTCATTCAAAAACACTGGAAGAGAAACACATCAAGTACTGCATGTAACCTTTACTTTGGGATTGGCCCTTTGCTGCTCTGGGGGTGGTGTGCGTTTGAGGAAGATGGGAGAATAGGTAAGAAAAACACAAGGTTTTTTGAACATGCTTAGCTGAAGTCTGTGAAAAGCCTGAGCTTTTGAATGCCTCCAGCTTGCATTGACTCCTCTTAGAGCTGTGAGTGCTCAGCACCAGTGTTCCATATAAGCTGGGTGCATGAGCAGCCACCCAGGAGAGATTCAGATGCCACCCAGTTGATTAGCAGAGCACCCACAGGTGTTTCTGCTGGTTGTGCCCATCTACACATGCCTCAGAACACATAACAAAATGTATTCCACACATGGATGGAAAAAATTAGAGGGAACATTGCTCAGAATTACCAAATATGATTTCCAGCACATTCCTAAATTCCTCCCTAGTCAGCACCAGCACTTGCTTTGCTAAAAAGAAATGGACTTAACAGTGCAATAAACAAGTCAGGGGACTTAAGCATGGGCTTAAATGATTTGCTAAACCATTACCTAGGGATTTAGCAATTCTTAGTGATCCCTAACCCCTTGTGGTAACATCACAATGAGGTTTCTCTGATTGGCCTAACATACCAAATGCAGTTGCTGGCACAAACTGGAGGCTGGAAATTGTAAATGTTTCTTTTAAGTAGCAGCAGCATCTTGGGAAAGATGGGGTATACCTCGGTTGTTTACTTGTTGGGAGGGATGTCTAGCTATCATCTTCTGCACTGGCTTTACCTCAGTGAAGTGAAAAGGCCATCCTCTGCAGCATTATTCAATTGATTATGAAACTTCAGTGCTTATTGGATCAATTTGAAATGCTAGCTAATACTCCCCTTCTTCCTTTTTCTCTACAGAAAAGCAACAAAGGAACACAAAAGTAAAAAATGATGGTAAATGCAATATTAAAGTGACATATTATGACACAGCAACACCAGGAAATACAGGAGTTCAGTTTCCCATATTAGCACAAAGAGGTCATCAGGATGAACAGCATCAGCTGAGGCCAGCTGATGTTCATAAGTCTGAGTAGGAACTACACACTCAGAAATAACAATCTCAAAAAAGGAATACTAAATCTCAGAGAACCATAGATCACTTGTAGGAAATTTGTGAGAAGAAAATGATACTAAATTCATCAAATGGAGTTTCTCTAAACTGAGAGAGAGAGGGAGAGGGAGATTTTGGAGTCATTGTGGATAGTTCTCTGAAAACATCCACTCAATAGGCAGTGGCAGTCAAAAAGGCAAACAGAATGTTAGGAATCATTAAGAAAGGGATAGAGAATAAATCTATGGCATGCCCATGCCTTGAATATCACATGCAGGTGTGGTCACCTCATCTCAAAAATGGTATCATGGCATTGGAAAAAAGTTTAGAAAAGGGCAACAAAAATTACTAGAAAGTATAGAATGGCTGCCATATGAGGAGAGATTGAGACTGGGACTTTTCAATTTGGAAAAGAGACAAGAAAGAGGGAATATAATAGAGATCTATAAAATCATAACTGGCTTAGAAAAAGCGTATAAAGAAGAGTCATTTACTTGTTCCCATAATACAAGGACTGGGGTGGGAGGGTTCACCAAATGAAAGTAATAGGTAGCAGGTTTAAAAGAAAAGGAAGTATTTCTTCACATAATACGTAGTCAACCCATGGAACTCCTTGGCAGTGGATGTTGTGAATGCCAAGACTATAACAGGGTTCAAAAAGAGAGATAGATAAATTCATGGAGGATAGGTCCATCAACAGCTATAAGAAAGGATGTCCAGGAATGGCATGGGCGACAGGGGATCACTTGATGATTGCCTGTTCTGTCCATTCCCTCTGGGGCACCTGCCATTGTCCATTGTCACAAGACAGGACATTGGGCTAGATGGACCTTTGGTCTAACCCAGTACAGTTGTTCTGAGGGCAGCTCAGTTTGGTTCCAAACAAGAACTCCTTACATTCACATCAGTCTTCAGAATCACATTATGAAATACTGATTACCATACTTTTCTTTTTCTTTTGGAAACAAATTAACCAATGCACCGAGCCTTTAACCAATGCACAGAGCTTTATGATTTTTTTTTCTGAACCAAAGCCAGATTATATAATCCATTTACTTCTGCTCTGCCCATCAGCAAGCTTGAGAAACATTACAAAGCCTGGACATTGTATAAACATCAATACATTTCTTCTTGCAAATGATATCTTTTAGAGGGGAGTTTTCAGGGACATTTTCAGTTGCCCCATTCCTTCTGGTTTGATGATTATCATTCATGTTGATCTAATGAGTCGCTCTTTCCCTTTGGCCTGACCATTTCCCTACTGCCTATTTCATTCTGTAATAAAATGTTAATTGATCTAGAATAAAATATTCTCAGTAAATATTTTTGTTAGAAGTGTTGTAGTAGAAATCCCCTCTTCTGAAGAAAATAATATATAATATTGCACATTTGCCCAGATTCATTCAAATAGATTTTTTTGGTATTTCTCAAGCATTGAGCTAAAGCTGATTCTAGAGAGAGATACTGAAGTTTAAGGGCTAATGAACAGATTTGGTATGGAAAAAGCCTATGTTTTGGTGTTTTTGTTTATGACTCAACATTTCTTAGTTTTGGCCTGCCTGGAAAGGAAATTGCCAAAATATAGTGATAAACTGCTGTTCTTGTGTTATTTGCAGCCTAGATGGAAACAAGAAGTACAAAAAATTTGACATGACTTCCTGTCCTTGCAAGATTTCCTAATTTTTTTTTTTTAAAGATTCTGGTAGTTCGAATGAGCATCTAAAATTGTGAATGCTTATTTGATGCAAAAATTCAGACTTCTCCCAGAAGGGTCACCAAGCAATGGTAATAAATTACTTTGTTGGATTTTCATTTAAAAAAGGCAAAGAAGATGATAAATAATAAAAGAACTTAACTTTTCTTAGTGATTCATGAATCTGGCACCAGTTCCCCTTAAAAGTGTTCCAAAGACTTTATTTACATAAAATTGTACTGTGTGAGATTTTTGAGAGGAATTTTTTTTTCTAAAGAGTTGAGTTGCAAAAAAAAAAAAAGAAAAAGAAAAAGAAAACAATACACATCTGCATATCAAAATGCACATTTTCTTAGCTTTTAAGAGTGCAGAGTTCAGTTTATTTCATGTAGCTTTAATTATATGTAATGCAGATGAGACATAGCCATCAGGGTCTGTGGGTTTTTCACAGCATGAACATTAGATTATAATTTGTCTGCTGCCAGAAAAAATGGTGCTGAAAAACAGATGGCTTAAAGAGTATATAGTTTCTTTTAATAAATATTCAGCATTATATTCTTCAGTGTGCATAAAAATATATTATATAGTGCTGCATTTTTACCCACTTCTTACAGCACAGTTCTGAGTGAAACAGGGAGAGAGCTTTTATGCAGATGTGTGCTGTAAGAAAGAAAATCAGGGTATTTGGCAAATAAGCATAGAGGAAAACAGGATAAACCAACTTGAGAAAGGGAGGAAATGAGATGAAGATTGCGAAGTGATACATATGGTAGATGTTTAAGGGGAAATTTAAAAAAAACCCAGATATAGAAGGTGCTTCTATGTAATAATGATGACATAAGAGATGGAAGGATAATGGAAGGATCCAAGGAGGAGGCAATATGGTGGGAAATTTGGCTGGGGAAGATGATTTTAGCAGAGGCATTGTAAATTGACTTGAAGGGACCACTGAAATGAAGGGAGGCCAGAAAGGAGAAGGTTCCAGAAATCAATGCAAGTGTAACCCACATACCTTCTGAGTGCAGTGTACTGTCCCATTTAGTAGCACCGCACCCACTTACAGAGAATGAGTCTGCTCTACAGCCTTAGCTAAAAGCCAGCTGGCTTTTAGCTCGTGGGAGAGGCTCATGCATTAAGCTTCAGAGGTCCCAGATTTGGTTCTGCCCACAGATGACTCGGGTCTGTCAACATAAGCTATGAAAATATTAAGAGAAAGAAGTGAGAGCACTTAGTGTGGGACTGGATATGTAGGTGAAAAGATAGAAACTGGCAGGTATGAGGCTAGAGCACCTCTCTGTGCTCCTGTAAGCCTGACCAACACTGCTCTGCCCAAAATGCTTCTCCTTCACTGGGAGCCAGTCCTATATCTTTACTAGTCAGGACCCAACTTTATGTAGCGCCTTATAAACAGCACTGCACCAACAAGCCACCCTTTGATTGACTCCCTATGAATCTTTTCCTGATTGGCTAGGGCTCTGCACAAGCTCCCTCCAACCTGATTTTATATCTTTTGGCTGGAGTGGGGCAGTCACTCCACTACACAGTAATACCTGTTCACATTTAAGAGGGACTGAGCCATCCATCTGCCTTCCAGACCTGCAATCTTGAGAAGTGTGCTGCTTACCAGGAGCTCGCATTCAGGATCTGACCGAGAGTCTTCCCAAAGCGATTAAACCTTCGGATCGCTACCCCTTCCTGCTTCTCCATGTAGGAACTAACGATATGGCCAAGAATGACCTTGAGCAGGTCACAGCAGATTATGTAGCACTGGGAAGAAGGATCAAGGAATTTGAAGTGCAAGTGGTGTTCTTGTCCATCCTTCCGGTTGAAGGAAAAGGTCTGGGTAGGGATCGTTGAATTGAGGAAGTAAATGCATGGTTGCGCAGGTGGTGTCGGAAAGAGGGCTTTGGTTTCTTCGACCATGGGACTCTGTTCCATGCACAAGGATTGTTAGGAAGAGATGGGAATCACCTAACCAAGAGAGGAAAGAGCATCTTCACGGGCAGGCTTGCAAACCTAGTGAGGAGGGCTTTAAACTAGGTTCGTGGGGGGATGGTGACCAAAGCCCTGAGGTAAGCGAGGAAGTCGGATTCCGGGAAGAATCACAGGGAGGAACAAACAACAAAGGAGGACCCCTGATTCGGATGGAGACAGCAGGGCGATCAACTGGTTATCTAAGGTGTTTGTACACCAATGAGAGAAGCCTGGGAAACAAACAGGAAGAATTAGAAGCCCTGGCGCAGTCAAAGAACTATGATTTGATTGGAATAACGGAGACTTGGTGGGATGACTCACATGACTGTAGCACTATCATGGAAGGGTATAAACTGTTCAGGAAGACCAGGCGGGGGAGAAAAGGAGGAGGAGTTGCATTGTATGTAAGAGAGCAGAATGATTGCTCGGAGCTCCAGTACTTAGAGGGAGAAAAGACTGTTGAGAGTCTATGGGTTAAATTTAGAGGTGGAAGCAACAGGGGTGATATTGTGGTTGGTATCTGCTATAGACCGCCAGATCAGGTGGATGAGGTAGATGAAGCTTTCTTTGGAAAACTGAGAGAAGCTTCCAGATCGCAGGCCCTGGTTCTCATGGGTGACTTTAATCACCCTGACATCTGTTGGGAGACCAATACAGCAGTTTTTGGAGAATGTTGGGGATAACTTCTTGGTACAAGTGCTGAAGGAACCGACCAGGGACCATGCGCAGCTTGACCTGCTGCTCACAAGCAGGAAGGAACTATTGGGGAAGTAGAGGGGGGGGAACAACCTGGGAAGCAGTGATCATGAGATGGTAGATTTCAGGATCCTAACCAAAGGAAGAAAGGAGAGTAGCAAAATACACACCCTGGACTTCAGAAGAGCAGACTTTGACTCCCTCAGAGAACTGATGGACAGGATACCCTGGGATGCTTACATGAAGGGGAAAGGAGTCCAGGAGAACTGGCAGTATTTTAAAGAAGCCTTATTAAAGGCACAGGAAGAAACCATCCCGATGCGCAGCAAGAAACACAAATATGGTAGGCAACCAGATTGGCTTACCGGGGAAATCCTTGGTGAGCTTAAACACAAAAAGGAAGCTTACAAGAAGTGGAAACTTGGACTGATGACTAGGGAGGAGTATAAATATATTTCTCAAGAATGCAGGAGAGTTATCAGGAAGGCGAAAGCACAACTGGAATTGCAGCTGGCAAGGGATGTGAAGGGTAACAAGAAAGGTTTCTACAGGCATGTTAGCAATGAGAGGGTGTGGGGCCCTTACTGGATGAGGAAGGGAACCTAGTGACAGATGATGTGGGAAAAGCTGAAGTACTCAATGCTTTCTTTGCCTCTGTCTTCACGGACAAGCTCAGCTCCCAGACAAATGCACTAGGCAATGCAGTATGGGAAGGAGGTGGACAGCCCTTGGTGGGGAAAGAACAAGTTAGGAACTATTTAGAAAAGCTAAACATACACAAATCCATGGGCCCTGATTTAATGCATCCAAGGGTACTGAGGGAGTTGGCAAATGTCATTGCGGAGCCCTTGGCCATTATCTTTGAAAACTCATGGAGATCGGGAGAGATCCCAGATGATTGGAAAAAGGCAAATGTAGTGTCCATCTTTTAAAAAGGGAAGAAGGACAATCCAGGAAACTATAGACTAACCTCAGTCCCTGGAAAAATCATGGAGGGGATCCTAAAGGAATCCATTCTGAAGCACTTGGAAGAGGGGAACGTGATCAGGAATAGTCAACGTGGATTCACGAAGGGCAAGTCGTGCCTGACCAATCTGATTAGCTTCTATGATGAGGTAACTGGCTCTGTGGATATGGGAAAGTCAGTGGATGTGATATACCTTGACATTAGCAAAGCTTTTGATACAGTCTCCCACAATATTCTTGCCAGCAAGTTTAAGGGAGTATGGATTGGATAAATGGACTGTAAGATGGATAGAAAGCTGGCTAGACTGTCCGGCCCAATGGATAATGATCAACGGCTCAATGTCAGGTTAGCAGTCGGTTTCTAGCGGAGTGCCAAAAGGATCTGTTCTTGGACCAGTTTTGTTCAACATCTTTATTAATGACCTGGATGAGGGGATGGATTGCACCCTCAGCAAGTTTACAGATGACACTAAGCTAGGGGGAGAGGTAGATACACTAGAAGGCAGGGATAGGGTTCAGAGTGACCTGGACAGATTAGAGGATTGGGGCAAAAGATATCTGATGAGGTTCAACAAGGACAAGTGTAGAGTCCTGCACTTGAGACGGAAGAATTCCAAGCATTGCTACAGGCAGTGGACTGAATGGCTAAGTAGCAGTTCATCAGAAAAGGACCTGGGGATTACAGTGGATGAGAAGCTGGATATGAGTCAACAGTGTGCCCTTGTAGCCAAGAAGGTTAATGGCATATTAGGGTGCATTAGGAGGAGCACTGCCAGCAGATCCAAAGAAGTGATTATTCCCCTTTATTCATCTCTGGTGAGGCCACATCTGGAGTATTGTGTCCAGTTCTGGGCCCCCCACTATAGAAAGAATGTGGATGCACTGGAGAGGGTCCAGCAGAGGGTGACCAAAATGATTAGGGGGTTGGATCACATGACCTATGAGGAGAGACTGAGGGATATGGGTTTGTTTAGTCTGCCGAAGAGAAGAGTGAGGGGGGATTTGATAGCAGCCTTCAACTTCCTGAAGGGAGGTTTGAAAAAGGATGGAGAGAGGTTGTTCACAGTAGTGATGGATGGCAGAACACGGAGCAATGGTCTCAAGTTACAGTGGGGAGGTCTAGGTTGGATATTAGGAAAAACTATTTCACTAGGAGGGTGGTGAAGCACTAGAATGGGTTACCGAGGGAGGTGGTGGAATCTCCATCCCTAGAGGTGTTTAAGTCTCAGATTGACAGAGCCCCGGCTGGGTTGATTTAGTTGGGATTGGTCCTGTGTTGGGCAGGAGGCTGGACTTGATGACCTCCTGAGGTCTCTTCCAGCTCTATGATTCTATGATTCTATGATTTCGACATATCATAGTCACTTGTTGATTTAATTCCCTAGCCCACAGGTCACGTTCATATGCTTCTGCTCTTTTGTATTGAATTTTTCCATCCTCTTCAATTAACACGGTAAAATACTGACTTCCATTGCACCTCAGCTATCTGAAGCACTTGTTTCTTGCTAATCTTAAAATTGTATTCCACCAAACTATTGTTACAGAGTTAGGTATTGAGTCTAAACTTCTGTAACCTCTTTCCATGTCTGCCACTGATTTATTGTGAAATCTTGGAAATCTCTTCCATTGACTTCAGCAGGGGTTGTGAACATTCAGCTCTTCTGAAAATCAGTTACTCAGCTTCTCTGTGCTTTGGTTTACTCATCTGCAAAATGGCTTTTCTGGTGCTTTCTTATCTCCTAGGCTCAATCAGTATTCAGTACCTTACTGCACTAGGGTTTCACCATATATTCTATTGTGATGTGCATGTGTCTTATTCCTGAACCAGGAGAAAAATGTTAAAGGTGTTTTGACAAATACTAAATTTCTTTGGAAACACTCTGAACATCTGAAATGTTTATAATGTGTTCACGTGCTGAATTTGAAATGTTTTGTCCTTAATGTGTATCTGCATCTATTCGGTTAACATTTGGACCAAATCCAGACTGCAGAAGATATCACTGCAATAATGTCTGTGGGTTGCATAGCTCCCAAGTCTGCTTACAAACTTAAAATGTTTGATAGATTGATATTTAGGTTATGTCACTTGCTGTCTATTTTGAAGGCAAATTTTAACTATTTTTTTTCTTTTTCTCTTTCCTTTTTTTGAGTGTTGCTTGAAGAATGTTCATTTGATTAAGATGAGGTAAATGAAACTATTCTTTCTCCTTTTCTGTCGTTTTTATTTACTTTTGTATTTCAGGCCCTCCCTTACAGTAAACCCTAAGGGCTTCTTGGCCTCTGCTTACCACATCTTCTTACATGTTGGTTTTGAAAATATTGCATAAGAATTTAAGGCCACAAGGGAGCAACAACCAAAATCATTGTGTTAAACAGAGTGGAACCAAGGTAGTAAATTCAAGTAACAAAGGCTGTTGGCAGATCTGTGCTTACTGTTATAGTTTCACTTTGCAGAGGTTGATGTGAGCATTTGCTTTTAATTCAACCACATGGGTTCACACTCACTGAATTTCTCTTAACAGTAAGAAAACAAACCCCGAATTCATTAATAAATCTTAACCAGAAATAATTCTTTAATAATACAATTTCACATACAGCAATATTCCATTTATCTTTTGTTTATTCTCAAATTATGTGTTAGAAGAATATATGAGCCAGTAGAAGCTACACTTCTCCTGCTCAATCATCAGCTATGCTAAATGAGAAAAATTGATTGCTGCCCTTTCTCTCCCTGTAGCTGGTCTGGTTTGCAGGGCCTACCGCCCAAACATAATTTTTTCAGGCCCACTGCAACCTGTGCCCCAATAAAGTGTACACTTCCCCTCCATGCGGGGGCCCTGCTGGTTGGAGACCAAAATGAGCCCCAGCATATAACAGAGGAGCTATCAGGCTAAATTAGTCACTATGCCAACCAAACATCTGTCTAAGCACCATGCCTGCAGCCCTTGGCATGTCTCCATATGAAGCAGTGAAGGCGGAAACATGGATATGTAGGCTTTGTGCCAACCAAAGACTCTCTTCTTTAGTGAGAATGTTTAACTACCATGCCCTAGGATTGGTAGTTTACATTAAAATACTCTAGCCATAGCAGTTCCAAACTGAATGGTGTTTATAACCAATACATTATTCCCTTCAGAAACTTCATTTTACTTGAAGAAATTATGGCTTGTATCTTGATGGATCTCATGTAGGAATTCCAGGCCAGGTCCTTACCAATGGGCCAAATCAGTGGGTGACTGTGCAAAGGAGGCTTTATATTCCACCCTCCCCCAATCCTGCTGAATCCTCTGTGCAGATATTCTCCCGCACCAAGTTAAAGCAACAGGAGGGTTTTATTTTTTTAAAGATCACCCCTAAATGTGGGCTTTGAGTTACATGAGGAGCATTTCTAAGAGAAAATAGCTTAAAATATTTCAGGCTGGTTTTCTGATTCCAGAGCAAGAGGAAGGAAGGGAGAAAATGAAGAGCTGGAGCTACTATCATTTACCGATGGAGGGACAGGGATTATGTGGAGATCAGCAGCCCAGCCACCTCAAGCAGCTAAAGTGAACTGTCGCAGAGACATGTGTTAGACAATACCTGGCACTGCCCCTAATTTTGTGTGCTGAGACTTGTTGGACAGAAAGCCTTGATCTTATTTTGCTTACATGGATCTTTTCCAAAGAGAGAGTATTATGTAAACAAGAATGGATGGAATAGACTGGATTTTGTATGATTGTGTTTATGCATGTGTTATTGATCAATTCAAAATTTCAGTCTAGCTAACTGATCATGTCTGACTACTTGTTCTTTATTTTAAATTCGTATTATGCGCTTCTTACTTTAATTCTGCAGAGATGGAATGGACAGCCAGGAAGGGAAGCCTGTCTCCCTTGAATTTAGGGTGGGGTTACTCTAGCTCAGTGAGGGGCAACCTAGGCTAGTGAGTGGGCCGCATTAGTGGTCCTCCTCCATCTCAATGGGCTGCCAGACTATCATAACCAAGACTGTCTCTCGGGATAGGGTAGTTTTGCTTGTGTACCTAGAATTTGCAGGGTATGCCAATTGAATCATGTCAGCACTTTGATTGGATGCAGAGGAAGCATATGGCTCTCACAGTCAATGTTGTGTGCAATCAAGCACACACCTCACTCCACATGTCCTTGCATTACATCCATGTCACTTTAATAATCCAGGCTGACATGCTCTTAACTGGGATTCTCTGGTCAGGCAAATTCCATGATCTGGCACAAATGTTGCAGGACCAGAGCATCTCAGTGAAGGGCCAGTGGCAAGGATCCCTGTGAGGTGGGCAGGGCAGTGGGATGCCCACAGGGAGCTGACGGCGGAATTGCCAAGCATGTGGTAGAGGGGCTGCCCAGTGGGATTGGAAGACCTGGTGTGTGGCTACCCAGTGGCGGTGGGGGCCTCATGGCATGTGCAGCAGGGAACTGCAGCATGCACTGTTGCCCAGGGAGCCCCAGTGTTGAGGCTGCCCAGGGTGCCCCAGTGCACAGCTGCCCGGCGGGTCCCAGAGCCACAACAGCAATGGCTGCCCAGAGGGGTCGGCAGGGCAGCGGGGCCAGCAGGAGGTGAGGAGCTGGGCAGAAGGCCAGTGATCGGGCCAGGATGACCAGTGGTGGGGGTCGAAAAATGACCTCTCCTAGTCCAGCAAAATCCCTCATCTGGGACCGGTCATGTCCTGAGGGTACTGGACCAGGGAGGTTCAACCTGTACTATAAGAGAATAAGAATGGCCATACAAAGGTCCATCTAGCCCAGTGTCCTGTCTTCTGACAGTAGCCAGTGCCACATGCCCCAGAGGGAGTGAACAGAACAGGTAATCATCACATGATCCCTCTCCTGTCATCCATTTTCAGCCCCTGACAAACAGAGGGTTGGGACACCATTCCTACCTCTTCTGGCTAATAAGTATTGATGGACCTATTGTCCATGAATTTATCTAGCTCTTTTTTGAACCCTCTTAAAGTCCTTATCTTCACAACATCCTCTGGCAAGGAATTCCACAGGTTGACTGCCCACTTTGTGAAGAAAAACTTCCTTTAGTTTGTTTTAAACCTGCTACCTATTAATTTCATTTGGTGATCCCTAGTTCTTATGTTATGGAAAAAAGTAAATAACTTTTTCTTATTCACTTTCTTCACACCAGTTCTGATTTTATAGACCTCTATCATATACCCCTTTTGTCTCTTCTAAGCTGAAAAGTCCCAGTCTTTTTAATCTCTCCTCATATGGGACCTGTTCCAAACCCCTAATCATTTTGTTGCCTTTTTCTGAACCTTTTCCAATACCAATGTATCTTTTCTGAAATGAGGCGACCACATCTGTATGCAGCATTCAATATGTGGGCATACCATGGATTTACAGAGGCCATCAGTATTTTATTCTCTATCCCTTTTTTTAATGATTCCTAACATTCTGTTTGTGTTTTTGACTGCTGTTGCACAGTGAGTGGATGTTTTCAGAGAAGTATCCACAATGACTCCAAGATCTCCAAGATCGGAAAAAAACTATGCAGCGGTATGGAACTATGGGCAACAGTAAACAAAATGTCTCACAGGCCACACATAAAACCCTGATGGGCTGCATGTTGTCGACCGCTCCTCTAGCTAATTTGGGCACAGGTTCTGTAATGGACTTTGTGTGGGTGAACTTCATACAGAGTCCTCTTATCTACAGTGGACTTCTGCATGAGCACAGGAGTCCACCCATGTTTATCCAGTTGTAGTTCCAAGGCCCAACACCCCCCACCCTGCTTTCTATGATATTTCTCTCAGCAAAAATACTAGAATTTCAATTGTAAAGCTGCGAAAGGCTAACTAACTACGCATTAACAAAAACTAATTTCTAACATGAATGCATCACTGGGTAACCACAATGCAGTAAAACAGCCAAATATTGATTATAAATGCAGTGAACTCAGGAGGAAATATGATAAGTAGTAAGCATCAGAGCCCACTCAGTCGCAACAAGCAGAGGCATACAATCTGTAGAAGCAATGGAGGCTCACTAGGTAGAGTAGAAAGGCATGGAACTCTATATGCAAAAGTAGCCATCCTTGTCTCTATACACTATGTACTGTAGAGTCATTTGACTTAAGTAATGGCAATGTACACCAAATAATTTACTCTAAGAACATCCAACAAAACTACAAGTATTGCACTGGAAACTGTTACATTAGTAGATATGACTAATTTCATGCTAGTACAGGTTGATCCTTTATAATCTTGTACTCTTTGGTCCAGCAACATCCATGATCCAGGATGATTTTAGTTAGCCAGGTGTCCACTTATCATGGGTGTGGCCCAGTTTCCCATGGTCCCATAAAGTTTGTTTACGGCCACCATTCCTGGCTCACAATGTTCTGTGCTGTTATTTAACTCTAATTTACCCCTAAAAGTCTTCTAAGAGCCCAATAAGCAGTAGAAGTGTAGGTAATGATTCTAGACAATATTGACCTCCTGTGGTCTGGCAAATTCTTGGGTTTGGAATCCATCAGGTCCTGAAGGTGCAGGAATAGAGAGGTTCAATTTGTATCAGCTAATTCAAGTTTATCACAACTTGTCTAGGCTCTTATATTAGTTCCCATCACCATAGGATCTCAGTGCTTCCACATGTGTAGCAACATTTTTCTCATGGGTCATTCTAAAGGCCATCCTGCCACCCCAGAGAACAAGCTAAGTCTTCTTAGTGCGGCTATTTTCATCTGTGCAACGTGAGGATAAAATGCTACATAGAACATAGATCATGCCAATTGACTCCAGTTCTGTCCTGAGGGGATAATACTTCTGTTCTCATCAGGACATAATGATTGGCACAAAATTGTATTGTGTACAGTTCAATAAATGGAATCTAGACAGGTCTAATGATTCCCAGGAATTTATTCATAAGAATTGTTGCAAGTTTTATATATACTTACTGCTTGGTTTGTTTGATGGGAGTTGTATGCTTTTAGTTTAAAAATTGAGACTATAGCACAGCCTCACAAGTTGTCAGAACTTCTCTCTTAGCTACTTAAAGAAACCACGGCTCTATAATATGTACAGACAATTCAGGCTGATATCATTGTGATCTTATGCTTCCCTGCTCTTCTTATCCAAATTGAATTCCTTACTTGATTTTCAATTGGGGCAATGGCTGCATCTAAGACATATGTTCACATACACACATATGTTAAAACAAATCAGCATATAGTCTGAGTCTAATGTTACACTGCTGAAAATCAAGAGTAACCTGTTTAAAATTGGCACTTTTATAGCAGTTGCAATTGGTGTACAGAAGTGGACCAAATGTTTCTATTTGCCATTGTGCATCTGTCATCCATCTCTGCTATAGTTGGATCTTGTCTTATGTCTTAATTGTGTTGCAAAGACAACAAAAACAAGAAAAATTGTTAACTCAAGCATATGCTGCATTTAAATTAGGAATAGCTACCTAAAATATATAGCCATTTAAAAAAATTACGAGATGATTTTATAGAGCAGATTGTATTCTTTTTCATTTAATTCTAGCAAACTGCTGTGGTAATTAGGAATGCTGTTATATATATGTATGCTATGAGGCAGGACTGGCTGATTTTTTTTTTCAGCAGCAGTATGTGAAAGCTGAGAGGAGCTTTGCTAAAACTGAGAAGTTTGAGCTGGTGAGTTGGAGGAAGAGTAATATGCAAGAATAGCAAATAAAAGTCAAAGCCAAAGATGGCCACATGGCAACCAGTTTCCTTATGACTGACAATTTAGGAAGAAAGCAAATTAGGAAGAATATTATATACATATAAAGACATATTATATTATAGACATAATACATATTATACACATACACACACACACACACAGAGGGTGTGTCTAGACTACATGGCTCCGTCGACGGAGCCATGTAGATTAGGCAGGACGACAAAGGGAAATGAAGCTGCAATTTAAATAATCGCTGCTTCATTTAAATCAAAATGGCTGCCACGCTGTGCTGATCAGCAGTTTGTCGGCACAGCGCGGCAGTCTAGATGGGAATCTGCCGACCCCAGAACCCTTTGTCGTCAGATCCTGTAAGTCTCATTTCACATGATGATATTTTTATATCCTCTTCAAAGAAATATGAAATATATTAAGGCTCCCACTTAAGTTATTATCGTTGTCAGAAAAAAAAAGCCCATTGCTTTTATGATGGTGCCTGGATTTTTAATCAGAGTTGCCACCTCTCATGATTTTATTGTTAGCCTCATGGTATCTAATGTTCTTAAAGTTCTTGGATTCATGTGATTACAGAAAATTTTCATCATTCAGTTAGAAGATTGGTTTCTAACCCTTACGGCTGAAGAGAAAAATTGAAAAGACTGAACCCAAAAGGCTCTAACACCAGATGGCAAATTAAAAATCAGCCCCCCTTTAAATCATAACTATTTTTAAGCCAACATCATGATTTTGAAATCTGGTGTTAGTAATGCTGCAAGCTGCATTGTCACCTAAAAGTTTCCTTGCTCCACAATTGGGGAATGTTGAAAACAGAATTCTGTTTGAGTCAAATGGCATCTCTGCAGAGACCCAGGGAACCTCTGTGTCTGCCTTACAACAGGTCCCTGTAGATGAACAATAATTTTCTTTTCAGACAGTTTAGTAGAATGCAATATGTTGTTTAATTTGTAGGTATCCCATGCATACAGTGATCAAACCTGACACCATTAATTTAGTTTAAGGCTTCATTTCCAAAGGAGGGGGCAACAGATTTATTCTGTAAAAATGTTTATGAACTTACTGTGCCCATTGCTGTTGCTGTATTTGCAAAAAATAATTAAATGCCTTTTCAAAATAGATAATTTGTGCATGAATACAAATATTTAGGAGTCAATTGCTAATATGGGAGCTTTGCAGCCTTCTTTCAAAAAATCTGTCACCTAAACAATATGTTTTAACTTGTATACTAAGGCAATGAACTCAAACATTGCAGCTTATAACAGTTCAAAACTGGGGCACAGTTCTGTGACCATTTCTGATTCTGATGGCACCCTTTTTAATTGACACGAACCTGTTTTGCAATGTAAATGGGCCTAGTGGAGTGCAAAACAGGAACCCAGGGCCCTGGGGGCTAGACACAAGCAAAGCAGAGGAAAATATGGAATCCCACCAACCAGAAATGGCAAGCAGCACAGGACTGTTATAAGCCTCCTGCAGCTGGCCTTTGGAGCCCCTGGCGCGGGGGACGAAGATGCACCTGAAAGGAAGGGCAGCTCTTAGCGTAGTTCTGGGCACTCTCCGGAGTGACACATGCCAGTGTCCTGAGGCTAGGCAGTAGCTGAGAAGTGGGAAAGCAGCAGCAGTGACCACTAGGGAGAATGGCCATACCTCACAGCCCCTCTGACTGCAGCTCTGCTCCCTGGGACCTGGCCTGTGGGGAGGGGGACACGTGGGGCTCATGGTGCCTTTGCCTTGGAGGCACCTTAGCACCAGCAGCCCCCGCCTGGCCTGGCACAGGCACAGAGTTGAAGCGGCGCCAGGCAGCAGCGCGATGACCGCGGGGGCAGGAGGCTGTGGGGAGAGTCCCATATCCTCCAGTCCTGCCGGCCCCCCCCCCCCCCAGCATTACTCCTGGGAGAAGGGGTAGGGGAAGATCAGCCCCAGCAATTTCCCAGCTGGCTAGAGCACAGGGGAGGGAGGCTGTGACAGTGTGCCACTCCATCCTGGCTTGAATCAGACTCATGCAGGACCATGGGCATGTGTGTTCACATCCTTCACACACCCACTGCATACGGGTCTGTATTACTGTGCAAGCATATGGCTCAGTTGATCTGTGTCAAGGATTGAGGAAAAATAGCCTTTCCTAGTTGAATTTTGGCTGATCTTTTTTGTGGAGGGTCTAGAATTGCTTGTGGAACTTTTGATATTGATCAGCGGCATAAACTCCTATATGCTAAACACTGTTGACATCAGTCAACAAGAGGTTGTTAGACCTGTGCTCAAGAAATCATCTCTTAGCTCTAACAGTCTTGTCAATTATAACCCTGTGTCTGGATTTCATTTTTGAGTGAGATTATTGGGAAGACTATTACTTCAAGTTCTCAGATTTCATTTCATTCTGATATTTCTTTGTGGAATATGTTCCAACAGGTTTCAAGTTGTTGTGTGTTTCAGCAATTATTTCATTTGCTATAGATCCTCAATACAATTGTGATGACTATAAGGACATGTCTACACTAGGAAATTAAGTCAAAATAACTAAATTCGACTTAACTCCCAATTTTACAAAATCAAAATACTGTGTCCCCGCTACAGGGAAGCCTTAAAATAAGCCAGGGGCAGGCTCCATTAATGTGGATGTGCTCTGTTGACTTAGAGCCCCAGGAAGCACTGGGGAATAATTAGCTCAAATTACTCTGCAGGGGAGGGGTAGTTATTTCTAAATAGCAGCATTGGAGTGTCCACACTAATGCTATTTTAAAATAACTATTTTGAAATTAGCATTATTCTCTGAGGAAAGCAGGAGTTCAGATTTCAAAATAAGTGTCCCATTATTTCAAAATAACGAGCTTGGTAGTGTGGATGCTCCACTTATAAATTCAATGTAAGGGGGCTTATTTTGAAAAAATGTCTTAGTGTAGACCAGAGCTAAATGTGTTAGTTCCAATATACTTGACACAATTTTGTGAGCTTTCTATTACTGTATTGATTGTGAAAAAATGTATAGATTGTGAAAAGTTTGCAACAAGTATTGAAAACTTAATATTTTAGCTATGTTGGTTAGCTGTGATAAGTCATTTGTATTGGTTCCCTGATTGACTGAGTATAGATCTTATGATCAGGCAGAGGGCTTGAAGAAGTCCTTGTCTCATGCTCTTCTTTTAGTATGAAGTAGCAAAGTAGAGACAAGGATCAAATAAATGAGACTGGGGGATATTTAAGATAGTGCTAGACATTTTCCCCTCTGTATCATTTAGGCTTTGCTCAACACATCATTCCTAGATACAAAATAGGCTTCCATAAAGTTTATTGGCTGGGGACAGAATTTAAATTTATTTTTCTCTCATCATATTCATAATATTTTCAGTCCCACTCACTGAAAAAACCCATGAATTGGATCCCAAAAGATCATGACATTGACTTAAAAAGTTGTGAGAGTTTTAAAATATAGTATTTTCGTGGATTCTTTTTATTTGCCTTTCAGGTTTGGAAGATTTGGAGTTCGTGCCTTGAAGCTTTTCTCTGCAGTCGTGATGGTAAGAAACTTTTTAAAAGGTTAGTTGGATTCTCACTAATCATATGACTCCAGGTGCAAGGCCTTTCATTATTCCAAGACTTGTGAACTCTCTGCGCTGGTTGTGTCATTTTCCTATGTAGGTACATGAGTACACAAACTTAATAGTTGCTAGATGAGCTTTTATGCAGGTGAAACTTCATTAGTTTCATGATGATGAAAAACAAACAAAAAAGGTGTGATTGGAGCCTGTGGAGTCAAATACCTGTGACTTTTATATTTTTGTGGCAGATTCTGGCTCAAAACTTCACATGAAACTCTAGCGCACAAGGAAGAAAATAATGGTACTGAGGTTTAAGTGGCCTTCAATAAAAGCAAGATTTGATTCCCGGCTGAAAATACAGCTGAGGTTCATCTGTTCTTCTGTGTTGATACTTTTATCAGACAGGAGGTCATTGTGGTAATTAAAGCTGAGAAATATATAAACATGGGAAAGTATTATGTTTCATGTTTTATCTTTTGCAGACATTGTGCTGATAGGATACAAATGTCCCTCACAAGACATTGAAAACAATGGGAACATTTTGTATTTTAAACTTGTCAATTGCTTTGCTACTACTTGTTTTGATGGGAAGCTGGTTTCAGAAAGATGCTGGGACAAAGCAGAAAATAAGAAATATTTTTGTAACTTTATTTTAATAGTAATACAGGAAAAGTCATCACAATTATTTCAGAGATGAAAGCATATGCTTCCCCCAAATCATTTCATCTCATTCCATTTTGACTTCATCAGATAGGGTTTAGGTATTTCGGATGGCATGATATGTATCCTTCTATGTGCTGGGTGTATAGCTATAAAAGTGAACTAACTTCCCTGAAGTCAGTGTATTTAGGCTGGCGTTACACTGGTGTAACTGAAGGCAGAATTTGGTCCTTTGTCTTTATCATCGCTTCATAGTCTAACAAAAGATGGAAATGCCATGCTGTTGGCTAATATTCCCTTTTGTTGACTGTTACAAAAATGAGGCAGCACTTCTACTAAAAAGTATATTAATCGAGTTTTTGGAAGTGCATGGAGAGTGTTTTGGTGTAATAGGTATAGATGTAGAAAAGGTCAAAAAAAAATTTTCTTTATAGTGTTTGTTCTGGCCTATTCTACATATCTCATGGGAAAACTGGTCTTTCACTTTATCTTTGGCTAAATGTGGCCATTTAAAGCAAATGTTAAGATAAATATGCTAGTATAAATTAAATACATCATTAATAAAAATAAATTCTAATTTGAGGAACAATTTTCTGAAATTATACATTGATATTTTTCAAAGGAAAAAAGAGAAGCAAGAGCAAAACACATGACCCTTAGCTTTTTTAGCATTGCAAGAGCAACATCTGAAAAGCATCTGAGCTTCCTTTTTCTAGAAACCACACACCCATCCCATTAGCAAAATGAAGTCTGGGAACATCCAAAAACACATGTCCACATGACAGTCTTCTTGACAAGAGAGAATGAGACAAAAGCAAGTTGAATGAAAACAAAATGTTCCTTGGATTGCTCGGCAGAAGTTCATTTTGTTGATTTCATTGCTATTACGTTTGCCAAGCTCAAGGCAACATTCTTGTTATAGCTGTTAAGTTCGCAAACTGAATGAAGATTTACTTTGTGATGCCACATGTGTTGATTAAACACACAGATGTGTAGGTTCTACCTTCCTGAATATCAAAGCTATCTTACTTTGTATGTTGTTTTTATTTTTATTGACCATCACCCATATTTTTGCATAAGCAGGCAGTTTGGCCAGTACACGTCACCTTTCCCCAGTGCTTGTCTGTTATAAATAAAACTAGATAGAAAAAAATGGCTCTCTTCTCTGCAGCTGACTTCTTTATGGATATCATCTAGTAGCCCTTCAGTGTGCACCAGAACTGAAAGAACCTGGGAGTACAAAGTGGTGGATAGTACAAACCTGGGAATCAACCACACCTTTTTTTTTAACCAGAATTGTACTGTACTGATTTTTAACAACTGTGCTACAGAGTCAGCCTCACTTAGGTCTAGTAAGTAATTACTTCGTCATTCAGAATGGAACAGCTTCAACAGGAAAGGCTGTGTGTGTGTGTCTCTCTGTGTGTGTGAGAAAGAGAGGGAGGAAAAACTGTATAGCTTGGTAGTTAAATCACTAATACTGAAGCTAAACAACGTTTTCAAATAAAGTTTTGTCAAAACGTGTTACCACAAAAATAATCAGTTTTGATGTACCAGCATTTTCTGATTTAAAAAAAAACAACAACTTTTCATCAACACATTCCCAACCCAACTCTGCTAGTTGTACCTGTTCATGTTAATTCCTGAAGGACGCAAAAACACTCTACAGAATATATGTAAGCCTTGTGGCTTGAAGCTCTAGTGGGTAGGGAACTTGCTGTCACCATCTGTTAGAGAACAGGGGGAAAAGTGGACAGAAACTACATAGTGAAGGAGCTGTCTACTGCCATCTATTGGTGGACAGGGGAAATCTTGGTAGTATCTCAGGACAGTCACAGGCAGCACTTACCTAAGGACTGCATACAAGCACTTCGGAGGGCTATGCTACTCACTGAAACTGAACTGGGAGCGGGGTTTAGCAGACAGGAAAGGAGGAAGTGATGTGGCAAAGGAACATTAGCTTAGCAGAGGGGTGGCAAGCAGGGAACTGCTGACCAAGTTATCATAAGGACGAGTGTTTTACTTAATATTCATTTATATATTTTGTTGTGTTTTACCACATTGATGTTGTGTCATAAAGTCTTTCCTTGTTTCATATGAGTACTCGGTACCTGCAAGTGGAAAGTGTTTCTGTTTTAGCTATTTAGTTTTTCTCTGATAGGAGCTGTCCCATCCATAGGACAGTTCAGGGTGGCTGCCCTAGGGCCCACTCTTTGTAGGCTCTTGAGGAGGCCACCTCAACCATCCTATGGATGGTTCCTAGGGCAGCCTGAGGGATCACCGGGGAAGAGGAGCCTGGCACTGAGTGGCAGCAAGAGTCAGGCTTTCTCTGCACTCACTGTGGTGGCGAGAGCTGAAGCGACCCAGCAGCCTGCTCCACCCCACCCCTCTGCCCTCTCCCAGCCTGCTGTGCTAGACTTTGCCATAGCAGCAAGAAGCAGTCCTCAGCTTCTGCCAAGTTGTTTTTCAGTTCATGGCTCTGCCTGTGCCAGTAGGGTTTTGATTCCATCTGAAACTAGCCATGGCTTATTTTACAGTTAGGATGGCAGAAATCTCACAAGAACAGGTACATTTTTGAGATTTTTCACTATTCAAGATGGCAAAGATTTTGTGATGTCCCAGTTGCTACATTTTGGAGATACAAATTTGCAAGATTTGGGTATACTTCCAATAGTCTCTTATACGTGACAGCAACTATTTATTTCTTCAATTATCAATACTTTAAGGACTGCAAGCTGTTCATCTTTCTCCATTTTCTCTTTTATTTGTTTGTTTCCTTTTAGCTATGGGAATTGACTTGATAATCAGATCTATGTAGGCTTGTGTCTCTATCTCTAAAGACTCTAAAGTCATTTTGTAGGAGCCATTGTTCGAGAATGTGGCTATTCAATGAACATGAACTTGCTGGTCATGTAGGTCGAAACCAAATCATACTTTTGCAGCTTTATCATCATTCTTTGAATGCTTATGCTATAGTCATTTAGTGGTTTGCTAAATAATGCTTCTGATCTGTTTCAACTTCCATAAGCAAACAGTATTCCTAAGAGTTCCTTTTTGATTTAAGTATGTCTGACTTCTGCCTCAGTCAGTGACTTGAATGTACATGCCACCGATTGCCAATAATCTCTGTGATTCTGTAAAATCACTGCACCTAACCCAGACTGAGAAGCATCTGCTGATATTTTAATAGGTCTTCTTGGGCATAAAATTTCAACATTGGTTCTTGTATCATTTCCTCCTGTTCTGCACCCCAATACCATTCATTCCTATTTTCCAGGGCCAAGTCTACACTACATATAAGATCGAAGCAGCTGCAGTCAATCTTCAGGATTTGAATTAGCAGGTCTAGTGAAGACACGCTAATTCAAATTGGGAGGGGTGCTCCTGTCAGTGCTGGTAGTCCTGCTTCTACAAGGAGTAAGGGAAGTTGAAGGGAAAGTGTGTTCCCTTTGACTTCCCGCAGTGTGGATGGCACCAAAATTCAAGTTAAGATACTTTGACTTAAACTACGCAATTAACGTAGCTGAAGTTGTGTTTCTTAATTCAAATTTATCCCCCAGTGTAGACCAGGGGTAGGTGTCTTCTCAAAGCTGCTACTTTGGTAGATAGATTAGGTTTGAATTTCCAAGATAATTAACCATTCCCAGGAATTTGATATCTTTCTTTGACTGGGGATGGCTGAAAATCTTCCTTCTATCAGGTTTTATGCCGTCATTGGAAATAATGTCCTCCACAAAAGTTAATTCTGTAAACCCTAAAACACATTTCTTCCTATTAGAGGATGATCGCTCTAGTTGCATCCAGGACTTAATGTATATGAATATGCTTCTCTTTTGTTGAGACCCAGATGATGATGTCATTAATTTATGTGCCAATATCGTTAATATGTTCTTAGATCATATGTATGCTTTTATGATACACTTGTGATGCTGAAGCTGTGCCAAAGAGTAAACATAAGAATCTGTATCCTCCACATAGGATATTAAATGTGCATAGTTTTGAGCCTTCTTCAGTTAATTTTAGCTGCCAACAACCTGGGGAGGCATCCAATTTACTGAAATATTGAACATTTGAAAATTAAATCATAATCTCTTCTCTGATGGGTAGCTTGAAATGTTCTTATTTGTTGTCGAGATCTCTGGGATCCAAGTCAATGCACAGCTGGCTGTTGCTTTTCTCCACAATGACTTGGGAGCTCACCCATTGTGCTGTCTCCCCCAAAATTTGTATTGCTTGCATTGCTTCCACCCTTGCAAGCTCAGCCTTGAGTTTGTCCCAAAGTGAAAATGGTACCTACCTTCCAGGATGGATAATTGGAGGCACCTGCTTGTTTACCCAGATTGTATGTTCACCCTGCAAGCAACCCAACCATTGAAACAAGTCATGATAATCCTGAAAGAGTACCTCATAGCCAGGTTCAGTCTGATCTTCTAGTGAGAGTATCCATTTTACTAGACTGAGTTTCTCACATGCAGCCAGGCCTACAATTTGTGTCAGCTTTTTGGACACTACAGTGAACAGGAGGCTATATATGGTGTTTTTATGATTGATGCTAGCAAATTACTTCCCCTCCAATTAGTATATTTGTTCCAGAATAACCAATTACTTTTATTTTTGTTGGTTCCAGTTTTGGTCTTCTTTTTAGTCTTGCATAATCTTGTTCAAACAGAACTTTAATCTGAGCTCCTGTGTCTAGTTTGTTGCATTCACTGTCAAAGCCTCACATCAGGCTTTTTAGGTCTCAATATATCTATAAAAAACTCCTTGATCAGACTGTCTTTATCTGAATGCACTTGACTTTTCTGCTCTGAGGATCTGCAGCATTTTTCAAAAATACTTATTTTTTCATACATTTATGACAGTTTCCCAAACATAACACACTGTTTGGGGCTGTATTGCGATCCATACCTTCCACATGACAATCTGTATTCAGTCTTCATCCTAGCAGTAGTTCTCATAATGAGTGGTTCCACTTTTTTATTTGACATACTCTGGCCATCTTCTTTTGTACTCAGTACATGTATAAGCTCTTCTGGTGAATTCAGCTCTTTGGCTTGTGTTTTCACAATTTCTGCTGCCCTGCATATTTGGAGAGCATTTACTAAAGTGAAGTCTCCTTCATGGAGAAATCTGCCTCTGAGGACATTGTCTTTAATGCCCCCAAATGATTCTGTATCTGACCAGAGACTGTGTCAACTCACGAAAGTCACAGGTTTTACTGAGTTTCCCTAATCATGTGACATGTTGCTCTACAGAGTTATCAGATTTTTTTGTGCATGCATGTAAAAAAAAAATCTCCTAAAGTTGCATTCCTTTTAGCATGCACTTTTCCTTGAATTTAGTCAGTATGTTACTTAACTTCATGTTTTCACCCCAATGAGTCTCAAGGCTTTCTCTCTCCCCTGCCCCAGCTGGCGATGGTGCTCCAACCTCGTGGTGGGGGGTGCAAGGCTGGAGCACCAGCGCAGGCTTTTTGTTGTGCTACTATAGTGTCTAATCAATGAAGCATTTAGTCATGTGTTGAATTCCAACTGAAAACAACGGGATCTAAATGTGTATTTCAAATTCAGCATGTGCTTATGTTCTTTGCTAATTAGGGTTGGACTGCTGAATTGGAGCCATAGAGCACATTCCAGCAAATGCTTGTTACCAAGCATAATGCTTATTGTTCACTGTATTAGATACTCTGTTTGGTCAATGAGACAACTCATGCAATGGATCACTATGACTGATAGTAAGTGTTTTTAAAATCCCATAGCTTATTTTGTGGTGTAGTGTCGGGTTTTTTTTAACTATAAATTTCCTTTAAGGTTGAAAAATGTGTGTGTAAGAGAGAATTATAGAAAGTTAAACACATTTATTTCTGTATAATTATAGTTCCTAATGCTCAGCTAAAGTTAAGTGTCACTTTATCACATCCCTACAACATTTTCATAAAATATTTTGTAAAATGTGTTTGATTTTTGTATTCATAAATGCACATTTATTTGGATGGCAGCTATTTAGATTAGTTTGAAAGGCTTAGACACACTAAGCAAAACATTTAAATGAAACAGACTGTTTTTATAAAATAATGTGTTATATTTAGAGTTAAGTTACTAAATTATGCAGCCTCTTCTCATAGTTTTATCTTTTTTATAATTTGTGTGGTAACTTTTTAGTCTTAGACATAACAGTTACAAAAAAGCATATAAATAGCATCTTATCAATTGATATTCAAGTCATTAAATCTTAACCAAGGCCAAACATTACTCTTCCAGCTATTGTAAACTAAACTATTTACATGTGAAGGAAAAATTGTCTATTGGTTAAATTCAACATTTTATCCATCTTCCATACGAACAGTTCCTTTATTCCAATTTGCTAGTACAATTCCTCATTTGCTAAGAATACCAAAAATGAGCTATGCTAAGGATCATACATAATGAATGAGGAACTGAAAGTTTTTGCCCATTGTAAAACTTCAGTTCGTTCCCTTATTTACTGAATCATAAAATTGAGGTCTAAATATAATCTGAGTAATAAGTAATGAAATGGTGAAATGAGACCATTAGTCTTCATTATGATATTTGGAGAGTATTATTTATTTTTAAACTTTCCTTTATTGCAAATTTACAATAAAATGTTAGTGTACTACATACCACATTACAAGTAATACATTAATTATTCAAAGCCAGGTTAATATTCAAAGAACCTTGCTAAAGATTCTGGTTGCTGGCTGGGGAGCAGCTGGCTGGTTGCTTCTCTGAGTATGGAAAGAAGGATCCACATTTCTAAATATACATTCTATCGTTGGCCTATTTCTTTCCTGCTTACCTGGGCAGGATTCCATGCATGTGCAAAAGTCCTTGTTAGTAGATCCTAATGCAGGATTGAAACCAAAGCATTTTCCTTCCCTGCTGCAGATTTTCCTCTTCAGATCTCTTTCCATGACATATGGATAAAAGTAGCCCAGGTTTGGACTATGCAGATGTACAACCAAGGTTCAGGGAAATCCAGCGTGCTCAGGCAGAAGGTGTCAGAGAGGAACCAACTACTTGACTGGAGAGTTACTCACAGCTAATATCCTAGATATGAGACTATATAGATAAAGGATTACAACTGTGACATGTAAACCTCAAAAACAAGTGTCTGTGTCTTAAGGGAGGAAAGGTTGCAATCAGTAAAATATAAACAACCTAAAATGTTATACCTAAACAATATACCTAAACAATATAAGAAGCCATTGCGGAAGCTTAAAGCCATGCTGGAATTTATAGCCACTGTTGGTAAAAAGATATTATATAGTCAAAGGCACATGAGGGTGTCTCAGTTTGAACATGTCTGATGACTTAGAACTGCCACAAATGATTCATCCTGTCTTCATGACGCCCAGTAGTTCAAAGACTTGTGTTACTTTCTGCTTAAAGTGAAATTCTCTTTGCAGGACCTGGAAAGTTGAAAGGATTCCAAGAAAAACTTTATATTAATGTCACTTTACCTCCAGTATTTCTGTGTCACAGCAGGAATTTTCTCCATGTTTGCAAAGTTATAAAGTCACCTGGAATGAGGTGAGGTTCTCACAGTTAGTGAAAAGTTTGAATTCCTATCATATTAGTATCGCTAGGCCTGTGATGTTTGTCCCCCCAAAAAGGTATCCAGGGAATATTTGACCCTTTCAGGCTAGCCCCAAAAGTCAACAGAAGAGATGTCTTTATCTACATAATCTTAGGACATTCTTGACCTTAGTAAAAGTATTGTATGCAGCAGAGCTACAGTAAATTGCACTACATTTTCTACATAGAGATTCATTAGAAGATACTAGCACCCTGGATTTTGGGATCTTCAGTGAAGCCAATACTTTTAAAATAATGCTACATGAAGTTCCACATGAAAGCCACTTTGAGGAAATCCTGGTGGTTAGGAAATCAGGTATCAATCATCTGTCAAAGCAGAGGTCATATTTGAACCCCCCAAGAAACAAAAGCTCATGCTCAAAACCAAATATATTAGATTGATAGTATTCTTTGGCTATGCTTCCTCAGACGAGTGTTTCACCAATTCCAAATAAGGCTTAGGAATTCACACAGTTTCTGCAGCCTCAGAATATAGCTGAGGGAATTAATGCTGTGCTAAGAATGACAGACTCCTGACACCCTTTTAGTATTGAATAATGGTTTGTTTTTTTAATTTCCACTGAAGAAATGTATTCCTTTAATGAAATCTAATACCATTTGTTTATCATATTAACAGTTATTCCAATAACACATTTTGAACAGCTATTCAGCTTCACAGAAATACAGTAGTTGTAGTCATATAGTTCAAGGCCAGAAAGGAACATCAGATCACCCTTTCTGACCTTCTGTACACCAAAGGCTGCCAGAACTACCCAGAACATACACATCTAAATCCAACAATGAAAATAAGTCTTACATGCCACAGGAGACTGAACTATGATGTTCCACAGGCAGAAAACAGGAGCTGATGTAAACCAACAAATGAAAACTTGAAGTTTGATTTCTTAATCTAAGCAGGAATGAGACACTTAGACATGTTGAACTACTGCAGTCTATGAAAAATACAGTATACCCCTTTTCATATTGTACTTTTTCTGGGTGATTTCTTTTGTTGTATTCTTGAAAGTCCACTTACATAGGCAAGTTTCCTCCATTATTTGTCTTTGGGGAAACCTGTAGATCTCATCAGAAACAGAGTCTTCCACACATTATATTGTACGGTTTGTGGATCCACGTCAACAGAATATACCTCAGATATTCTACTCTGAATCAGCTAGGAATTTCTACATATATAAATACATGGGCCTGAATTTAGTTTCTTAATTTTAAATGGTAATGACTTAATCATTTATACCATGCTTAGCACAAAGGTTTCCAAATAAAGGTCCCTGTCCCATGAGTGTTCATCTTATTCTCACTGATGGGATGGTACCTGGAGGGCTAAGGGTACTTATCCCTTCCCCCCTTTACTTGTTTGTGATTCCAGGAGGAGAAGGTTGGCCTTGGTGTCTAGATTGGCTTTCCAATGACCCTGGCTGGTAGTTGGCAAAGAAAGGGCAGCAGCAGGCTCTTACACAGCGATGTTGATGGCTCCCTCCATGCTCACAGGAGTTAAAATGGAGATCCACTAGCAATAGGAGGTATTTTTGCTTTGGTTTTTTTTTAAATATCCTTACATGCTCTTCCCCTAAGGTTTGGCTGAGTAGAGACCTTTTAACCTTTATTACCCTAAGTCAAGTTTTAGCCTAAGTATTATATAACCAGTGATGGCCCCACGTTGAGGTCATTCAGACTTACCAAAGAAAAAGCCGAAGTGCTGATAATGTAGAATGGAACACCATAATTGTTGCAGATGAGTTGATGGTAGTCCCAGTGAAAAATGGCATAAAGGTAACTGCTTAATTCCAGATAAGTCCCTTTTCTTGGCGCACTTATGCTACGAAGCTGGCACTGTTATTTTTTTAATGTCTGCAATTTGGGGGTCTCTTGAGATAAAAGTTGTTTATCATAGCCACCTTTCCCATGATTTCTGTACAGTTTTAAGGTCAGGAATGCTAAGGATGATGGGTCATAGGGGTGAACATAGGGCAGTGCAAGGAGTCTGTAATGCATAGGTATGTCCCCTCCTTCCTTGGGAAGAAACAATACTCAAACTTCTTGCTACCTTAAACAAAAGACAGAACTATGTAGCACTTTAAAGACTAACAAGATGGTTTATTAGGTGATGAGCTTTCGTGGGCTTGTTGTGAAAGAGGGGGAGGTGGCTGGCAGGCTATTGTCTGTGAGAACTCTGGAACTTGCTCTCTCCTCTCTTTTAGTCTGAAATTGCCTCAGATTTAGTGAACTTTTGACAAAGCTGCAAAAGGAATCTGTTTGAGAATGTTGTTGGGCAGGATGAGGGGATACTTCCCACAATAATGAAGGGGTAGAAGGAAATTTTGTGTAGGTGGTTGGGTGACTGAGTCTCTGTATTTTGTTTTTGTTTTTATTTAGTTTAGGTATTTATCTGTTTATTTGTTTGTTTGTTTGTTTGTTTACTATTTTGTTGCTGCAGTTTTACTGACTTGTTAATTATGTGAGCAGCTACAGTCCTATATTGG
Source organism: Rafetus swinhoei (assembly GCA_019425775.1). NCBI lineage: Eukaryota > Metazoa > Chordata > Testudines > Trionychidae > Rafetus > Rafetus swinhoei. The sequence goes on from CM033424.1 coordinate 160,244,430, forward strand.
CATCTTCTCCATTTAAATCTAAATAAATATGAAATAAATAACATTCCTCCCAGTAGTTTTATAGTTTGGAAAATTCAGCTTGAGGATCATGTCTCTTTGGTGCTCAGGGAACATTAATGCTAGAGTAGTCATTATACCAAATGTAGAGAGGGGTTAAGAACAAATGTAAAGATATGTAAAAACTGCTGCATCAAATCAGGATATCCTGTCTCCAACAGTGGACTAGAGCTTTCAGAAGAAGGTAGAGGAATCTCCATAATGGTCAAGTATTCAGTAGCTTATCCATAGAGTAAGTTTCTTTCTAACCTTCTGCTGACACATGCATTGTGGAGTTGAAGGACTTCTAAATTATATTCGGAGGCAAGATGCCAAACAATAATATTATTTAAAAATTAATTATGCTTATTTAATCTAGTTAACACCTTAACTGTCGTCTTCAAATCTTCTTATATGTTGTTTCACTTAGGGATGGATGAACTGGTTCTGATAAACCCTAAACTTAAACACAGATCTTAAATTAAGTTTCTTTCTTTCTTTCTTTCTTTCTTTCTTTCTTTCTTTCTTTCTTCTTGAATTTTTTAATGCCTAGAAACAGAGACATGCCACAAGTAAAATGAATCTGCAGACAAAAATGTGATTTGCCTCAAGCCAAAAGACATTGGAAAGCTTGCAACAGAGGCACGTCACCTTTCCTTTCTAGACCTAGTTTCACACCAAAAAAGTATGGATGCTTCAGATAGAAATTTCAATTTGTCTGACTAGTTAAATCATTTTGAGGTTGATCCTTCATACAACTCTTAAAATTAGCCAGTGACATTTCTCTTTTTTTACCATTCATCATCTACAACATGGATAGGATGATAACTGAGTGATGGTCAGTATAAAGAGAAGCTGGTGAATTTATTACATCTTCAGCTGGGAGAGTGCAAGATGGATTTTTTTTAAATGGGCCTCCACTTGTACAAACTGTTGATTTATGGATAACTTAAGGCACTTGCCAGTTTGTTCAAGTTCTGCTATCAACTTCATATCTGGTTGGATTCCAGTGAGCAGCGGGAATCCAAACTGAAAAACATTGTGAAGTTTTATGGAAAAAATAAGTATAGAAGGTTTATGGCTCCACTCCAAAGAGGTAAAATCACTAACACTGGTTTTAAACACTGAAAGAGATCATGTGTTTGGATAGGCTGGAAATAATACCTCAGGCTTGAAGAATCATTCTGTTAAGGTTGTCATAATTTGTCATTTGTTTATGTGTTTATTGCTCATTTGCATGTTTTCCTAATCAGTCATATGCAAAATCTTATTTTATTTTAACTTCCATGGGTCAGATCATCAGCTGGTGTAAATCAAGGGAGTTTTATTGACTTTTGTGGAGTTGTGCTGATTTACAACAGTTAATTTATGTTAAGTATTTGTTTTATCAACAATTTTGCCATTATGGGGGTCTTCTTTGTTTCATGAATGCAATGTAGCACAATATCAGGTGTGACCATAAATATTTTAAAGATCAAGAGTCTGAAAATAATTTGCTAGTGCCATGGTGCTTTAAATTGCCTTTATTCTCTGAAGCATACCTGAAGCCAAAACATTATCAGAAGCTTCCTGATTTTTATGATTCATTATTCCTCTTTTTGAGCCTGTAGAATATCCTTGGGCAGACTGTGATATTTTGAAATGTATCTAATGTTCAAATAAATTCAATGAATCATTTTTCATAAATGAGTGTTTCTCTGTGGATTGAAGAACAATGATTTACAATAAATTCACTGATCAGCTCCACTTATGCATGTGTCCATGAGCCAGTATTTGACTTTTAGTGAGAGCTTATGAGATGGTCAACTTCAATGCTAAATGAATTAGGCTACGTCTAGACTGCAGAGTTTTTCTGAGATACCAGACGTACCCTGGAAAAGCTCTGCTGCATCCAGGGAAAGGAGGGAAACTCTTTACTTATGTTTATCACAGTATTTTGCTAAAGACAATGATTCTAAAGACAAAGGACAAAGTCTTCAGTTAATCATACAGAACCAGCTTGAGTAATACCGGAGTAAGGTATAGTGTAAGTAAATGAGGCAAAATCTGGCCCACAATTATTTAGCACAGAGTACATAACTGCTGTCCACAAGTGTAAAATATTTATTTATTTTTATTGTAGGCAAAAAACCCCACAAAATGACATATATGAAGTCGTAGATTAGAATACTATTGAGGATCCAAGGAGAATGTGCATCCAGTTTATCATAAGATCTTTTCTACTTTTATCTGTTTATGGTACAATTGTTTTTTATAAAGATCAAGTAAACCATACAGTATTAAATGCTGATGGAATTATGATTTTTAAACTATGATGTTTAACTGTTTCCTGTCTATTCATATGTATGTCTATAAAATGATGGCATTAAATAAGTTAAACATCATAGTTAAGCCAAATTTATATAGTTTTCCACCTACCCCAAAGTGTCCAAAACCCCATATATTCAATTCAATTTAATTCAGTTCAGTTCAGTTCTGTTCTGTTCTCTTTCTCTCTCTCTCTCTTTTAGTAAACCACATTTCATGAGGAAGAAGGGATGGCTCGAAAGAGAAGGTTTTTCCGAAATTTGGTGCCATGTAGACGCGCCAAATTTTGGAAAAGCCTCTTTTGAAAGAAAAGAAGAAAAATATATGACTTTTCTTTGTAGTATACATAGCCTTACACACACACACACACACACACACACACACACACACACACACACATTTTACTCTGACATGGATCTTTTTTAGCTAAATATTTTTGAACTTTGATAGATTTTTAAAATTCACAGTTTTGAAAGACAAAACACTGAGCTTTGCTTTAGATATTTAGGAATCTCCAATCAGCCAGTAAATTGTCTATCTGACTGCTTTGCATTTCTGAGATAGCAGAAAGCTTGTGGAACTGTCCAGAATGTGAGCCTGTATTTATATTTATATATCTAGATTCAAATATTAAGGGAAAATATTTCAAAATATGGTATATGAAAATCAGTTTCTCTTTTACTTACCTACCAAGATCTAATTTCTGGTTCGGTGACTCCCCTTTTGAAGCTGATCACAGTGTTCCCTGTGAGCTGAGCACTTGGGTGACCACCCAGGAGAGATTCAAATGCTGACCACCTGATTAGCAGAATGCCCATAGCCGGTGTGCACATCTGTACATGCATACCAATGCCCATAACAAAATGTATTCTGCTTATGGATGGAAAAAATTAGCGGAAACACTTATCACATCTCTAATATTTGTAAATCTTTCATTTTTTTAAATAGTACATTATGCCATCTTTTCTTGTAAGAGAAATGCTGAATTCCTGTCTCAGTAATATAGCCACAGAGCAGTGGAGGCTCTGGCCCTGCGTATTTATTTTGGAGACACTTGTACCCTGTTGAATTAGGCTACGTCTAGACTGCAGAGTTTTTCTGAGATACCAGACGTACCCTGGAAAAGCTCTGCTGCATCCAGGGAATGCGTCCGCTGTTTCAGAACAGTTTCTGAAAAAGCGGGCGCGTTCTTCTGGCACCCCTGTAATCCTCTCGGTGAGAGGAATAAGGGATGATCCAAAAGAGGAGTTTTTTTCTCAGAATTTGGCCCCGTGTAGATGGGCCAAATTTCGGAAAAGCCTCTTCCAAAAAAAAAGCAGAAAAAGATACTCAAGTTGCAGTTCACAATTTACATATCTTTTTCTGATAAAAGTCTGCAGTCTAGATGTAGCCTTAGAGACCACTAGCAATATAATCCAATTCTCTTCCATGGAATATTTTGAATATTCTTAAATTGCAATGTCATCTGCTGAAATAAAAACTATATTCTCTTTAGAACATTCTGGAGTTAGCAATGATTACAGTTTTTTCTGGAAGAATAACACAATTCATTTATCATTTCTAAAACTGATATCTGATTTAAAATGTACTATATGTTTTGACATATATTTAATCACCAAAACATGGTGACAAGTTACAAATATTGAATTATGGGCACTTCTTTTCTGTAACCAATTTACAATCTTTGAGAAACTACCTTTGAGTGATCACATTATCAGAAACCCTTTTTTGTGAATAAAATGATGCTACCTTCTTTGTTTGTTTGTTTTTCAGAAAAAACCTTTCATGGAAATGTTTTAAAAAATGCGTGAGGGCACAGAAATGACATCAGTTAGTTGAAATGTGACCTATTTACTCCTTAACCGTCTGCATTTACTGCAATAGATGGGGCAAACAGATTGTAGCTGAGGAGCTAGAGAGCTGTCACACATTTCTCTCTCAATAATGTAGTGCTAAGACATTCTGTAATCCAGCTTCAAAGTCTTGCACGAGCACATGGACACGCCCATCTATTATGGCACTAAAAGTGTTTGGCAAAGTAAGATGTGTATCATCTGACACACAAGATGAATATCTTTCCCTCAGAAATGTACCTGCCCTAGATGCCTAATTAATTTGTTGAAAGGATCAACTGAAGCTTAATTAGTTTCTTCTTGAGTGTACAAATTTCACTGGCAAGTAAAGCATGTGGCATTACATGGGGTGAAGATTAAAAAGGGTGAAATAGGTGATGTTCATACATTTTTCTCAAATATAATTGAGGATTCAACTGACAGCCCTCATTGTGAATTGTCATCTCTCATTCTAATGTTACAACTCACCTGTATATTGAGTTTTCAAACTGGAGTCAGAATAAGACCTTGGAATTGGTCCAACATAATACTTTCATTAAGTTGTCATGAATGCAATTGAATGGGAGGGACCAGATCCCCCTAAATCCCTGTGTTAAGACCGAGAAACTTCAACCCTATATAGAAGCACAAGAGAGGAATTCAAGTATTCCAACTGACTTATCCTTCCAGCCCATCGTTACATTATCCTAAAAAAGAAACTGTCTCCAATGTAATAGTAATATAAAAGTAGAGTGATCATGATTTTCAAAATTTGGCGATAATTTGAGACCCTCCATTTTTGGGTGCCCAATTTGTTACATCTGAAAGGGGACTGATTTTCAGAGAGCAAGTGCATGGCTCTTTCAATGGGAGGTTGGGCACTTAAATGTTCTTTGAGCCTTTGCAACCTTCTCTCTGAAATTTTCAGTCCATATAGTCCCCTGGAGGTGTCCAAATGGGAGAACCCAGCTGGTTATGAAGAAGTATGAGATTTTATGCTCATGGGACATTTGGGTTAGTCCCATCACTGGACATCAGATGTGTAGCGGCAGAGAACCCAATCTCTAGAATCCTTCCTTATAGCATGTGTCTCAGTATATATCCATAGCTTTCCACTCTGCTGACTTTCAAAACCCTATCCACCTTGAAAAATAAACTTGGGGATCCAGGCCTCTGCAGCCCACAGTGACAATCTCCTGATGCAACATCCTCTACTGGTTGCTGAATCTTCCCACAGGTGTGTTACAGACTGCCACATAGTGATTAGACCATTTAGGCAGAGATGGGCCTTCCTCCACTTGTAACTAATAAGCTGTCTCCATCTTTGCTGGGACTAAGGGTCAGGTGACAGCCTCAAGAATACCTGGTCCTTATATGTGGACATATTCACTCTGCTGATACCATTATTGGACCTAACCAATTGAGTTATAAGATCAAGAACACATATTCCTGCTCATCCAGAAATATAATTTATGCTATCATGTGCCGAAAGTGTCCATCTGCTATGTACATTGGACAAACGTCTCAGACACTTCGCCAAAGAATCAATGCCCACAAAACAGATATTAGACAGGATCACAAAGAAAAAATAGTTTCTTGCCATTTCAACCAGAAAGGGCATTGTCTCAACGACTTGATTACCTGCATCCTGCTTCAAAAACCTTTTAACACCAGACTTGAAAGAGAATCCTTTGAACTGTCGTTCATGCTTAAATTCGACACTTTACACCTCGGTCTAAACAAAGACATTAATTATCTTACCCATTACAAAGATAGCTTCCCCAATTATCACCTCTAATATCATTAGCTCACAGACATTTACCTCCCCCCCCAATCCCCCTTCTGTTCTGAAATTTGATTTGTCCTTTTCATATGTGTTCGGTTTTTTTTGATTGTATCCTTTGGTATATATGGTTGTGCCAATTTTCTTCCACTATTTGATCTGAGGAAGTGGGTCTGGCCCACGAAAGCTCATCACCTAATAAACCATCTTGTTAGTCTTTAAAGTGCTACATAGTCCTGTTTTTTGTTTCAGCTACACCAGACTAATACGGCTACATTTCTATCACTGGTCCTTATAAAGGCCAACAAGAGCTCAGTTGATATGGAGAGCTGCAGGGAGCAGAAAATTCCTGAGGAAGTCCAAAGACTAGGGAAAGAACCCACGTATTATATGACTCCTAGGCAGGTAGCATAAGGAATCAGAATTTCAGCAGTAAAATGGCTCCTGCAGGAGTCCTGGAGTCAGGAAAAGGACAGAGAAGAGGGTTAAGAGAGATGAGGAAAAAAGAGTCAGAGATCTGCAACTCATGTCGGTCAGAGGAGCGGCTTTATTTTGGTTTTAGGCCTTTATGTTTAGTGTTCAAATAATAAATTGATCTCTGATGCAAGGGCCTGAAACAGATTCATGTGTGGCATTGATCTTTCTTTGTTTATTGGGATAACCTGCTGTCTTACATAAAGTTCATAAAAGCTGCTTGAAAATAGTCCCTAATCACATACCTTATTTTTGACTGGCAAACAAAATTCTAGGGCTTATCATACTGAAACATCCTTTACCTGGAATTCTATTAATTTCCTAAGGGTAAGGACAGATTCAGTGATCATTTTAAGATGTACTTTTTATATAACAGTTCCAGGAATTAATTTAAATGTCAAATTACAGTGTTGAAGTAATTTGTGATAGTGGTAGCATTCTGAATAAAACATAAAAGCATATACTGGGAAAAGATTGGAAATAAAAAGTGACTAATACATGCAATTGCTTATATAGCAAATTTCTGAACTATATTTATATGGAATGTTTAATTTAATATTGTCACCTTGTTGAATGAACAAGGTCTGTCTATTGCAATTAGATATGGTCCATGAGTACTTACATTGAGGGGACGTCTACGTTACCAGGAAGATTGATGCTGTAGTGGTTGATCTTACAGTTTGATTTAGTAGGTATAGTGGGGTTTACTTCCTGGGGAATATTGTTAGAAAAGGAGGAGGCATGCTCCTAATGTTTTATTTTAGTTTGAGTGAAGATGTAAGGCTGATGTTTGCAATCAAGGTTGCTTGTGCTATCAAATTAGTGAAGTATTCCAGTGTTGAAAAAGTGGTTACATAAAAAATAATTAAACCAAATAATGTTTATAAGAAACTTGACCAGAGTGGAATAATCAAAAACATAACTGTTTGATTAATAATGCACAGTCTCAGCTCAGACACATACCAAAATCTCACCATTGCTCTTAAAACAAGGAGAATAAAAATAGAAGATACATAGCTTCTCTGGCCTGCTGGAGAACAACATTTTTTAAGAGACTTTGAGTTGTATAATGGACTATTAAAACAACTGTAAAGAGCATCAAAGAATATGGAAGGAATATAAAGTTCATAAATAAGATGAACTTTAAACTGGACATTTCAGCAACAAGCAGCATGGAGAAGCAGCAGTTTGATCAAACAAACTTCAAAGCTGGTAAAGGGATTCATTACAAATGGGTTCATGGAAACTAATTGTGGTAGAAATAAATTACTAACCAGAGCAATCCTGCTGGTGTTCAAAGCATGTCCCAAGATGGGTGTATTAACAGTTAGGTTCTAACTTGTCTTACACAATCTGGTACAACAAAATGTGTTGCACAAAGAGATTGGAAAATATCAGTTCCAGTTGCAAGAACTCAAAAACTGATGTCTCATTACCAGATTGGATGGTAAGAGGACAACTCTCATTTTGGTTGGACATTTTCAATCTTCAAAAGTAGCATGGGTTACCCTCTGATTGATCCATTCCAGCATCTCCAAGAAGAGTGACCAAATTGGACCACTTCTGCCCTCTCTACCCCATTGCACCCCTATCCTCAAGCCTCCTCCCAGAAGGGATGCAGCCTTTGGGATTATTAAGGGAGCCTGGCACTGGGCAGCAGCAGAGATTGGGCCCCCCACACCCAGTGTGGAAAGGGGCGAGGCTTGGGAAACAGAAATGGACACAAACCTCAGGCCGCAGGGACTCCCAGGCCAGATTGCAAAAATGCTTGGGCTGTAGGTAGTCTTCAGGCCATGAGTTTGAGATTCCTGGTTTAGAGATTTCCTCATCCATTTCTTTAAATATCCTAGTAATTATTGATTTCTTCTTTCCCTATTTTAGTCTCAGATAGTGCACATCTTTTATAAATGGGGTACAGTATTAGTCATCAGATACCTTCTTTTATGAAAACTGAAATAATATGTGTCTCCAAGTCAAAGCTGTCTCAGATAACCTAAGTCATGCTGACCTGGAACCGTTATAGATTTTGTTTTATTTGAACATAATCTGCTCTTGACACTTACTGCTATTATGTGAACCACAAATATGCTTTTCTTCATGAGAAGAGATATTTATTTTTTGTTCTTTATCTTTTGTCTTAAGCACAAAGATGTACAATACAAGGTCTCCAGTGGAAATCTTTTATCATTCAATACATGTTTTAGGATCATATTGCAAAAATGTGCCAATTTTTCTTTTTGTGTTTTTATTTTCTTTAATATTTCTATATAATTTCCAGTGCCATAAAACAAGGAGAGTTTAGAGAACCCATGCATGAATAGTTCCAGTTGTTTGGCTTTTGAAATTGGTTTCCTCCTTTTAGTATATATAAAGTAATAGGGATATAGCATATTCTTCTGTTCATGGAATCTGGGCACTTGTCTTGAGAGGAAATTACTCCCTGCCCTTAGAACACAGTATAGTGGTCATTGTTTCACCAGGGAAGAGTGAGTAGTAACACCAGAAACAAGGAGTGTGAATGCAACAACCTTAGGCCATTAGCCCTCATTTGTAGATTCTAAGGGTACGTCTAAACTACATCCCTTTTCTCGAAAAAGGGATGTAAATTAGATGTATTGAAATTGCTAATGAAGCCGAGATTTAAATTTCCTGCTCTTCATTTGCATAATGGCGGCCCCGGCTTTTTTCGAAACGGGGCTTGGTACAGGATCTTTCAAAAAAGGGTTTTATTTTTGATCGATCCCCTTCTAAACAGCCGCTTTTCTTTCGAAAAACCCCATTTCAAAAAAAGCCGCGGCCGCCGTTATGCAAATGAATCATGGGAAATTTAAATATCAGCTTCATTTGCAATTTTGATGCGTCTAATTTACATCCCTTTTTTGAGAAAAGGGATGTAGTTTTGACGTGCCTTAAGGGTGCATCTACACTCCACCCATTGCTCAAAATAATCTACGCAATTTGAGCTACACAAATTGTGTAGCTTATTTCGAGTCAATTTCAAAATAGGTTATTTTTAAATTTGGCGCTGTCTACACAGCACTTATTTCTAAATAAATCACTATTCTGAAATGTCTTTTACTCCTCGTGGAATGAGGTTTACAGAGATGTTGGAATAGCAAACCCATTATATTTTGAAATAACAGGTGTGCTCAAAAGACGTGGAATAGCTATTTCAGGATACCTCCAGTATCCCGTAATAGTGTTACAGTGTAGACATATCCTAATAGAATTGTTTCCCTGAGACTGTTCTAAGGGAGAAAAAAGATTTCCTTATGTAAAATATTTCCAGGTCTTTCTTTCAAGATTAAAAAAAAAGAGAGAGACAGACTGTCTGCTCCCACCTCGTCTAGCTATCTAGCTATCTAGCTATCTATCTCCCAAATACACATACAGCCAAACACTCTACGTTGAATTAGTCTTCTGAGAAAAACCAAAGAACCGAGACACTAATCCTAGCTCTGCAGGAGGTGATGCAAATTAATGGTAAGAAAGGGCTTATAAGGACACAAAATGCTTAGCAAAGCCCTTAGGCTATGAAGCAGATGATTAATTATGTATTTGAAAACTGTCATTTGCCAAACTTAATTTAGCTTTTCATCACTTTTGTTGATCTGTTTCTATGTTAACATTCAAATTACATAAGTCGAGTAAAGTTATATCACCTTTAGTGTTTTCCCCATCCCCCACTTTCACCTGCAAGTAATATTATTCTATCAACAGTTTGGACTTTGCCAAGCACGCCACTTTTGCTTTTTCCAACAAAAAAGTTGATTATTGGAATACTAATAAAATAGCTTAAATGGGTAGTGGAATATGCTATCAGTGTTGACATCCCGTGAGCCAAATCCACTGCTTTCTAGCATGATTTACCTACTTTTTATAGCATTTTCTATTTTCCCATTTAGAACTGCTGACTTTGTCAATGGAATTTGCCCAAATTTCTCTCCAAATTATCTTACACATTCAAAGTTTGGCTTTCAGCAGGTGTCCTGTATTTAAAATTGGTTGCAAAACTTTTGGTGGAATGTATTCTAGTGAAAAATGCAGATTTGTTGATACTGAAATATTTTGTGAGAACTTGTCCATTTCAACTAAATTTTCATGTGTAAGGCTTTGCAGGGCTAAAAGTTATTTATGAGAGAAGAGGGGAATTGTGTTTCATAAGTTAGTAAAAGGACAGTTGTGCTGCTATAAGCTGCATCTGTTCTGGAGATGCTTGGCTGTGTACTACACTGGTATACTTTTACTGAAAGCTCTCTTAGTTTGGACATGACTTCACGTGCTTCTGTTGGAGCTACTGGATGTCATATAAATAATTAAATACTCATTGGGCCAACCAGCGAGAAACTGATTCTATGGCCCAGAGCTTAGGCACTGGCCTACAATAGGGGAAATTTGGGTTCAAGGTTCTGTCTGATTCAAAGGAAATGTTTTCATCCTAGGTCACTGAATCAGAGAGACATTTGCTATTTTTTGAAGGAAATGCTTCAATTTTTCATTTTGAAGTGACTTTTTGTTTCAAATTTTATCTTGCATTATAGTCTCAATTATATATTCTTATATAATATAAATATTCGTAAAAAGTCAAAACTGAAACCAAACCTTTTGATCCTGGTTGAAACTTAAGTGTTTTAATCAACTGTAGTGGATCAATTCGATGTCTAGCTAGCCTAGTGCTCAGACTGGCTCCACAATTTTTTCTGGCCTGATTATTCTAGACAGAGCTACAGCCCAGTCATGTGGCAGGCCTCAACCCCTCCTGTTGGTTTCTTCCACTTCCCTTAAAGGGCTCTCGTGGCAGAGGTACAGGAAAGTGAAGGAGGGAGACCAGGCCCTCCCATTCCATTGGGTCCCAATCAAGGATTCAAGCGGTGTACTACAATATCTGGACTGCCAGCTGGTCCACTCCAAGTGATACTCTCATTGGTAGCTTCCCACCAGGCTGTGGCTCCTCTTCAAGTGCTACAGGCTCAGGAGTATCTGTCTACTCTTTACAGTCTCTTGTGGATTTCCAGCTCCCAGAGATATGGGGGACAGAAATTGGAACACTGATTCCAGAACAGCCTTATGAATGCTGCAGCCACACTTCTAACATCTCCAGGCATCAAGCTCAGCTCCTGGTGCACTCTCCCTTGTTCCTGGGAACTATCCCTCCACTTGGAGCATGCCCGGCAGCTTCAAAGAGGTAGGGTCTGTCTAGACCAGTACTGCTCTATGACTTGTGATGGTTTAAACGAGGACTCTCTCAACTCCTCCTATCAACTAACTTTTTCTGAATTTCCTTTTTTCAGAATTCTTTTCAGAATTTTGTTTCTAATGGGAATGAAGACACATTTCAGATTATTGGATTTCTCTGTGCAATATAACTTCTGTTGTCCACACACCGCTGGATATTTTTATTCTATTCAGTAAATGAGCGGCTTCATTCTCTAGGGCTGTCAATCAGTCACGGGCACTAAATTGAATGAGAAATTTAAACAGAAAGGAGGAGTGCAAACCTCGGCAAACAATCTCAAACATACATTTGTGACACTGGCAGTTTTCAGGAAACTTGCAAGAGCTGCCTTTCTCACAGCATAACAGACCTATAACTCTTCAGAACATTCTGAAACCAGGAAGAACAAAACTGCATAAAAACATTTGGTAAGAAATGCCACTAAACTTGTACCTCAAAGATGATGATGGTAAATTTTGTGATGAAATAACAGAATCTAAGGTCTTACTGCTCTCTTTCTTCCCAGCCCTCCTAAACTAATCCAAATGTACACCAGAGCTGAATGGACCCACCCTTATTTAATCTACAGATTATTATGTTATGAATACAGTAACTTTCAAACACATTCACTTTTTTACCAACCTATAGGCAATGGGCCCAATGCTTGCTAGTGCTCCTCTTAATTTATGAAAGGCTCATGAAATTGGGGCAAGTTTTAAGGTCCCCAATAACCGCATCTTCACCCTCAATCCCTTTGTTCTCATCTGCCAGCAAGATGGGTCCCACTGTTCTATATAAAACTCCCACCCATTAACTTCCGGGGAGACAGGATTTCATCCAAAGAATTCTACAAAAGTTGCCAATCTATCTGTTCTCTCTTCAGTTTGCTTGGTGATGTCTGGCTGCATTCCTTGGTCTTTGAGGACCACAGGCTGGTTTCTATGGCTGGGTTTCTGTGGTTCTATTCTGCTAACCCAACCCTCAAATCCTACTCAAGGAGTTGTGTGTGCAGGATGTTGGATGGGCACACATTGGGAAAGTGCATGGCAAAAATGACATTTTTTCCACTGCTGTCAGTTGGAGATTGATATGGGTTGCTGAGAGATGCCCCATGAAGTTCCCATGGAGAGGAGCGACTGTTTTCTCCTTTAAAACACTGTGAGCATTAGGAAAGTGTGTGGCTCTCTAAGCAGCACCTCTGCATGCAATATGATCTGCCTATGCACTCTGATTTAATTATGCTGTGTTTTTTAAAAAATGTGCATACAGCCTAAAGGTTATGGAATGGCACCTTTTATAAATGCAAAGCCAACAAATGAAGAATATTAATAATAACTTTTCCCCCACTACAAAGACTGTTAAAATACTTCTTGATTTCAAATATTCAATTTGGACTGTGCTTCAGTGGCAGGGCCAATACCTCCCTGTAACTTGCTGGTAAGACCTAGCCCTAGGGAAAGGCAAGGGAAAGAGTAAATATACTCACTCACCTGTACGAAAGCTAAATCAAGGTATGTATTGGAGTGTCTCAACTAGTTAAGAATGTCATAACGTAGTCTTGGAATGCCCAGGCTCACAGCCCTGACATGAACTGACAAGCATTGTGCAGCTGTAAGGAATCCTGCCTGCAGTGTTGTAATCAGTCAGCCTCCGTGAGTCCATTCTTATGTGGGTGCTGTATTTTGCTAGTCCCTCCTGTCACCCTCAATGTGTTGGATACATGAGTTATTTTTCATATATAATTAGTGCAGGTGAGGCAGGTTTTCACGTTACATGCCTATCAACATGATATAATCACAGCAGCAACAAATATTGAGAAGGTGGGTTTTTTTTTTTTGCTTTTTTTACTCTTCTGGAGAGAACTTTAGAATCTGTTTCTATGACTGACCTTCCTTTCTCTAGTTGGAATCTCACCCTCATATCTTTTCCCCCACTCCTCCAAACCCACATCAGCATCCAAAAAAAATTGAACTTTGGTGAAATTGAGTCTGTTCTCCCAAACCCTAAGAAATACCATCTGCTTAAAAATCACATTTTAGTTCTAAAATCATCCTGCTACCATTGTTACAAGTAGTACCTAAGATTGCTATAAATGAATGAAATAATTTGAAAGAAATAAAACTTAATTTTTGTCAGTTTATTTGGACATTTGACAGGATTTTGTACATAGCCAATTTCAGTCTGCCCTGGTTGGTTTTCCAATTTGTGGTCTTTTCACATAGTAACATGGGATAATATTTAAAAAATGGGAAAATATTATTGTAAAACTATAGCAATTGGTGGAAGGAACAAGGAGCAGATAAAACATCTGCAACAACATTTCATTCATTGCAAAACCATGCAAAAATGAGAAAACAATGTTTTTTAAAAACCCAATAATCTTATTTATCTCCTATTTAGCAATACATTTTCTTAATCTCTCCCCAGAACATACTCACCTCGTCCAAATTTACCAAATCTAGAGTTATTCTCTGCTGTAGATATCTTTCCAACTCATAGGACTGAAATATTTCTTCAGCAGGTATGACAGAGCCATTTATGACAAATGTAGTAGGAGAAAAATGTACTCACTGAGTCTTGGGCTCAGGAGCTGGAGAACCAAGTGAATGACTCTGAGAGTCATCCTAGAGGTGCTTAACTAGCTCTATTCTTTGTCAATCAGGAAAGTTTCATCTTTTCCCCACATCACAGGAGCGTGAGGAACTATACCTGGCATATCATAGACAAGACCATAACATGTATTAGAACTGATCTATAAAATAGTCTCTATAAAGTCCTGCAGCAGCAGCACATGTTGGTTTGATATGTTTTCCTGACAACTCATGTTTTCCCACATGTTCCGGTGATTAGCTGTGGACCAAGACTAAACCATCTTTTCTACTAGAAAAATTTAGCATGCCTACATATTATTATCACACTATGGTAAAATTATAGCAAAACATTTGAAAAACATTACAAATATTATGGTACAGAAATATATATATCTTTTGGGGGCAAAGGGGAAAAACACAATGAGCCTGATAACTCACTTCAATTCCACCACATTATATTACAACTAATTCCACTGAAATGAGGAAAGCTACACCAATATAACACCAGTGGAAGTAATAACAGAATCAAACCAATGATTTTATTTTCTAAAAGTGCAGTATACTAACCATGTCAGCAGCAGTGACTGGCAATATGAAGGGGGAAAAGAGGGTATGTAATGTTCTCTAAGCAAATAATCTAGTATTTCATTCTGTGAACACATTTCTATTGTTTAGAAGTAGTCATAACAACAGACTAAAGCATTATAATGCATATTGTTTTCCAACCAATCAAATATTAGAATCAACAAACTGTTGTGTGGATACTTTAGTTAAGATTTAATATATTGAAGTATGTACATTCTCCATTTCTATCATGTGAAAGCCTTTGAATTTATGAATCCCAAGTTCTTGATTTGTGACTTGGCAGAGTTGGACCTAAATTTGGAAAACAGAAGTCACCATGTTGGGAAGGCCTTGTGTATTTCTGTTTGTTTATTATTGACCTTGTAAGACTGTTAACCACAGATAGAGTGAGGATTGTGGTTTGGTGAGATCCTGTTTTTAATCCAGATTTCTAAAATAATTTGGAATGGAAGCAGCAGTTGGACCCTCTACTAGGGTAATAATTTTTGCAGACATGCAAAGGAAAGACTATGTCAAGGCTGCTTGGAAGACAAAATGACTGCTCTTCTGGCACTTGATTTTATCATTTGGAATTGTGACCATCTAACATCTGCAACTTTCCATTGGAAAGAACAGAAACGGGACTATTTTGAATTTACAAGATTGCAGAGCCTGTTTCTTATACTAGACTTAAATGTGAAGTGGTCAGCCAGTGAATGATCCCAAGTTAAATGTTGTAAAAGTCAGATGATCACCACCGACTGATGTAAAGTAAGGTTACATATTGCACCACGTGGAGAAACTTCCACAAGGTAGTTATTTAGTCCATACAATACTGGTACCCTCAGGAAAACAAATATATAAGTATAAACAAATAATGACCTAAATCATTCTCAAATTAAAATATGAAAGAGCCTATAACCCTCAAGAGGTTTTAAGCGGGAAACCTTAAACCAGAAAAGAATTCAAAGCAATATCTGTTGATTGGTATTTGTGTGTGATTTTTTCCTGACCAAAGTGTTCCCATGAGAACTTTCTTTATAAATGACAGCTAACAGTAGATTCACTATTAATAATTAATTATGAAAAGACAGGAAATAGTGATTTTTGAAGACCACATGATAGACTTTTCCATTCGTACACTCATTATAAACTCTCTTGTATGTACACAGATATAGTTAAACAATAACAACCTTAAAAGTTTCCAAACCATGTTCTTAATTTAAATCTAGCTATAGCAATTCAATAGAAATGTGCATAATACAAAATCAAAGATGAGAGTACTCAAGAACTTTGCTACATGAAAGTTTGTATGTGAACAGTCTGGCAGATCTGGTCAAAATTTTTCAAATGGAACAGTTTTCTTCCAGAGAATGCTGAATCAACAAAATCAAACTGTTTTATGGGAATTGATCAATCCTGTCAAAATTGTCAAAAAATAGATTGAAACATTTCATTTTAGCAAGGGCAAAGAACTTTGTTTGTAAAGTCATTGCAATATTTCTTGAGTTTATTTTTTCAGCCGAAATTTTGACTTTTCTTTCTAGTTCAGAATGGAGGGAGATTTCAAAGTGTCAGAATTTCCTGCTGAATAGAAACTGTGAGTTGTTGGGGTTTTTTTTTGGTTTTTGTTTTTGTTTTGGACCAACTCTAGTTTCTAGCTAATCCCTTTCTCTGTAATGAGCTAAAGAAAACCAGATAGGGACCAGGATGCGGGCAGTTTTTCTTAATGGTTAGAGGCCGATGCCTGAAACCAGAGCCAAGATGAGAGTCAGGAGACAAGCCAAAGACTTAGGAGTAAAGCAGGGAATGCAGCTGGAGTCAGCATCAGGAATAGGGTATAGCAGTATAGACCTGGAGCAACTCAGGAAATCAGGACCTAGAGATGAGCAGATAGACAGGCTCAGGAGTCAAGCAAGTGAGCAGGGTCTTCAGTAACAGCCAGACAGGATTCCTCTGCTTGCTTGGACAACTTCCTATACAGTATGTCTTTCTAGTGTAAGTAGAGCTTTTCAACCAATCATTGGGACTGGATGGCTTCCCCCAATCAGTACCTTCATGGACGGGGTCTTTTGTGAGCTACAGCTTTGCTGGTCCCTCTCTGCAGCCATTCAGGTGAGCTGCTGGAGGGCAGCTATGGACTGAGCAATACCTAGGGAATTGTGGGCCCTGGGTCAGGACCTCCAAGGCCTCACAAACTGCATCTCTAGGTGTCCACAAACTGTGGGATACTTGGATCTGAATTTAAACTAAACATCATAACATGGGGGCATCTCGTGTTAAGATGTGCAAACACACCGGAATGAATTGGTTACCTAAATCTACCAACCTTGTGGAATGAAAAATAATCAATATAGATTTATTTGCCCCACTTTACGCCTACAAGTTTCAAAATATTGGCTTACAAATACAGTATAACCATAAATGTAAACATTAGGGGTACATCTAGACTACAGGCTTTTGTTAACAGAGGCTGATACTGTTGACAAAGCCTCTGTTGAAAAAGAGCATCTAGACTACAGCCAGTTCTGTCGACAAAGCAAGCCACTTTTTCGACAGAGAGTCTAGACACTCTCTTTTGAAAAAGCACAGTGTGGATGCAATAGCGCCTTTTTTCGATATAACTCTGTTGAAAAAAGGCATTATTCCTCGTAGAATGAGGTTTACTGCTGTTGACAAAACTGCCGCATTCTGTCGACTTACTGTTGACAGAACGCAGCAGTAGTGTAGAGGCAGGTATAGTTTTGTTGACAAAAGTCCACTTTTGTTGACAAAACCCTGTAGTCCAGACACACCCTAACTGTAAGTGATAACATTGGATGATAAGGGACTATTTTATGTAAGGCTGTTTTCAGGACTTTCTAATTTGTTCATGTCGCTTTTCTTTACATTCTGTGTTTGATAGATTTTCCAAAATAGAGTTTAATGTCTCAGTTATTGCTGTTATGTTTAAAAGACAAAATGCTATTGCAAATAAAATGTACTACTGTAGCAACCAAAATCAACAACCACAAACTAACTCAGTCAGTTAAAAAAGCAAGCAAGCTAAGATGACTTAAAGCCACCTAACAAATGAGACATTTATTTTGCCTTTTATCAGGCAGTGATCACTAACTCCTTTCTCAAGACCTCAGTGGTTTTCTGATCACATGACTACTTCTTCCTCTCAGACTAATCCTTTCTGCTGTCTCTTGAAGTGAACCCACAACCTGACTCTGTGTCTGCTGCTCAGTGGATTTGGGGTTTTATTGTATGTGTTCCTTCTCTCAGGCTACATCTAGACTGCAGGTTTCTTTTGGAAGAAGCTTTTTTCGGAAGAGATCTTCCAGAAAAACTTCTTCTGAAAGAGAGTCTGCATCCTCCCAGACCTTCTGCACCAGGGTCTGCTTCATGTCACGCAGGACGCTCACATGCTGCCTCATCAGCTCCTCCCCTGGCCCATGAGCTCTGAGATCCCATTGGAGGTAGGTCTCAGAGCACAGGCTCCAGCACAAGGTTGAAGGTCTACACTGCAATTTCATAGCTCCACAGCCAAAGCCCCACGATCCTGACACATGCTCTGAGACTCAGTGCCGTGGGTATTCCATCATAGTGTAGACAAGGCAAAAGTGTTCTTCTCGATGCCATGGTGCCTTTTCTTTCTGACTACTATTATCCTCTAGTAAGGATCAAAAAAAACTTGCAGCAGATTCATCCTAAAGCCATTTTCACACCAGAGGGTAGCCCTGTGATCTTCAGCCCGAAGCACGGATATACTCTTCACACCCTGGCTGTAAGTAAAGTTCTCATTATTGTCACTGGGTGTTGCTCACATAGGATAGAATATACTCTAAATACAAATGTATATAGTGGGAAACAGTGTAAAAGTGATGTAGATCTTTTCCTGCTCGTCTAATCCAGGCAAAATTGAGTTAGTTCTGCCTACTAAGCCTCCTATTTTACTACTTTAGCAACATTCTTTTTTAAAGGCATTCTTTTCTTGCTCTAATCAAAGATATTTGAATTGAATTTTCAAATCTGGATGTCTAAAGTTAAACACCTAGGGTGTGTCTAGACTACATGGCTCCGTCGACGGAGCCATGTAGATGAGTTTACTAGACATAGCAAAATGAAGCGACGATTTAAATAATCGCCGCTTCATTTACATCAAAATGGCTGCCACGCTGTGCCGATCAGCTGATTGTCAGCACAGAGCGGTAGTCTAGACAGGGATCAGCCGACCCCAGAACCCTTTGTCATCAGATCCTGTAAGCCTCGTTTCACGAGGCATAAAAGATCGGATGACAAAGGGTTCTGGGGTCGGCTGATCCCTGTCTAGACTACCGCTCTGTGCCGACAATCAGCTGATCGGCACAGCGTGGCTGCCATTTTGATGTAAATGAAGCGGCGATTATTTAAATCGCCGCTTCATTTTGCTATGTCTAGTAAACTCATCTACATGGCTCCATCAACGGAGCCATGTAGTCTAGACACACCCCTAGACACCTTTAGTTAGGTAAATTAAAATTGATAGTTAGTTGGCTGCAGATTTAGATACTTAATGTTAGGAATATGAATTCTGTTTTGTAATATTTTAATTCTCATTAGTCATAACATAAAAATGGTCACATGACAAGCAAATTCATACAAATCCACTATTTGCATATTTCCAGGATATCATGAAACAGGAAACTGAAAATTTACTAAGCAAATGATCCTTTGTGGTAGAGATTCAGAGCTGGAGGGAAAATTCCCAGTATTCATTCTTACTTTATTCAATAAATAAGTCCAATGTTTTAAAGAGACTCTTCTGGTCTTAAATTCTGCACTAACATAACTCTCTTGCAAGTCCACTCAAGGTAGAATGTGAAGATTAGTCAGCACTGCTTTTGTCTGGAATACTTTTCATATATACAAATACAGCTCTTGATCACCTCTCCCCAAAGAGAACAGATGTACAATAATTTCCCCAGAACTTTTGAGATGCATGTGAAAAACAGATGGGTAAAAGTTATACATTACCATGTAAAACAAAGTGACTGGACTTGAATATACCATTGTCAATCAATTACTGAAATTGGCATAAATTGCTCTTAAAAAAAACCTTCTGAGGTAGGACTGGCTTGTCTCTTACAAGCCAGCTGGGTTTACATGTGGTGTCACATTGTTCTTGGCCCAGCATAAAATTCTGCTAACAGCAGCAAAACTGGCAAAATCACTTAGATTTGTTCTTGTCTTAGTATATCAGGAAAACATACAAAAGAAAAATAATAAAAAGTTGGTTTTAGTGGGGGATAAATATGAAGGTCAGTATTTTCAAAACTAGATGAAATCCTGGCTCACTGAAGTCAATGGCAAGACTCCCATTGACTGGAATGGGACCAGGATTTCACTCTGAGTATCTATAGCCAGTCTCATAAATCCATATGTAGGCACTTAAATAAACCTTGATGTTCAGAATCCTGAGCCTCCAGCAGCTCCCCGCAGATTTCACTTATGAAAGTCAGATCAATCATTATGGTGAGTAAATATAAATTCCAGAGCCTAACCTTATTTAGACAGGAAAAGCACCAAACTCCCTTTACAAGTCAATGAGAGCTAAATGCCTAACTCATAGACATATATATATTCCACAAAGCATGAATCTTAATTTTTAGGTGCATAACTATCTTTGTAAATCTGCTCCCTCCTCCCTCAGTCTTGTAATTCTTGGCCATAATATTTATCTGCAACCCAGTGCTTAAGGGGCAAAATGTCTTGGAGTAATATACCATTGGGAAAAGAAACACAAACAAAAGCCTGATGACATAATGGGACATTAATTTGTGTTTTCTCATGCTTTCAAATCTAGGAAGGTTTGGGGGGATACGTACCTAAATTTTACCTTCTCCTGTACCCCAAGGCTCCACTGGCACCTCCAAAGGCATATACATGATACAGTTAAAGCAGTTTGCAAGCTCTGGTCTCTATGTCTATGGGGAGTTCACATGGCTTCATTATGATTCCATGTGTTTGTATGGTTCAGTCTTACCCAATTCTTCCAGAGCATGCCTGCGATATTATATATATCCAGATCCTTAGCTGATGGACACAAACTATTAGCGCAGATTTAACTGCTCATCCTCAAAAGAAACCTGCAGCATGCTTTTGAGAGACAAGCCTGGGAGCTTAAATTCATAACTTTGCTAGACCCTACAAATCATGGGTTGAATAGAGAGACTGGATTTCTGGTGTATTACTACAATCTGTAACCCACTTACAAGCTTTCTTCCCAGATTCCTTTCCCCCCACTTTTGCTTTCTCACCCCATAACTGGAGGGGTGTTAGCAGGCCACTTCACCTTGAATGGTCCCTTGAAATATACAAATAATGCTAAACAATCTATTCCAATCTTGTATTTTGTTGTGACATTCTCCATACATATCCCAGACATGAAGAACTCATGGTAATGCTTCTTTCTCTAACCATCAGAAATGGTCCAATAAACCCTGTTACCACATGCACCTTGTTGTTCATTGTAAGAACTACGCTCTTTTTCTCTGTAGTATTTAGTAAACCTTACCCAGAAAATGTTCCAAAGAGAATCTTGTGGTGGTGCTGTTCCTTAAAGAATTCATCTGGGGCTGCAATTGTTGAGCACAAAGGAGTAAGTAAACCAAAAATGGATTCCCCCCCCCCCCCCCCCCCTCTTGATTGGAGTCTACAGTCATTACTGCAATTCAAATAATAAACTATAGTAGTATCTGCCCGAATATTTTGGAATTGTTGTAACATCCTTGTCTTATTTCATAAAAGAAGATAATAATGATATTGACCAATAATAAATATTGGATACCTCTTAAAATGCAGCACAAATGTAGGTATCTAAATGGTTGAATGAATGATACTGGTAGATCAGAAGTAAAGTACATGGGAAGTCAGCTGACTTTGGATGTGTGGTATAACCCCTTCTTGCTGACTGTTTAATTTCCAGCTCTGAATAAAAGTATTGATCTGTGGGTTTTGGCAGTGTATGATGGCAATTGCTAAGCACTTGGATTGCTATAAATCCTTCGTGTGACTGACCAAAAGGTTTGCCATAAATGAACATATTTAAAAGTTTGATGAACATTTTATATTCTTAGCATAGTCAAAATTATACAAATCCACAACTAGTGGTTTTTTTCCCTATTACTTGTGATAGCCTAAAAATGAAATAACAGGAGTAGAATTTGGGAGAGAGGATATTTATGAACATACATAGTCCAACACATTAAATCTAAATCCCTTAAAATTGAATTAGACTAGGCATGTGAGACAGCTCTGAATTAATTGAACATCAGATTGGTTTTTGGCCCTGTGTAGGAGGGGAAGTCAGAGTGACCTACCGTTTTTGCAGTCAAGCACAGGGGACAGAAATGGATCAACTCCTTGCATTAAGAAAACACAAGGACAATTTCACTATCATTCCTACGGCAGTGTTTGCATCCTCCCAATGAGCATAGGAAGGAAAAAACTATTGCTCTCCCTTGCATTTGCCAGCAAAGCAGAACCTGCATTGGGGGGAAACACGCATTGCTAATGTGTAGCAGGAACTGCTCTTTCACATTCTTCCCCCAGCTTATGGCCAACATTTGTCAAAGGGGAATGTGTAACATTAGACACTGATGTCCCTATTACACATCTCAGTACAAATGGCCTGATTTTCAATGGAGGTGAGCCCCCCACAATTTCCATTCATTTCCATGAGCATTGTAGGCACTTATTGTTAGCTCTAAAATTAGACTAGCTAAATCTGAAGTGCATTATATACTATCCTTCTTTATAAGTAGTTTATGTCTTTTACCTTGCATTTTGAACAGAAATCCTTCTATTTAGCAGCCTCTGATCATTGAGCAGCCTGCAACAGAGTGTGTAACAATGGAAATTCTTTCACAATCCAAAGACAAAAATGTAACCTAAAGATTGGAGGGTTGGGGAACAAGACTTTATCTCTGATTTTTCAAGGTAGAGATTTATCTGTATTATTGCCATTTACCGCTTATGGTTCTTCCACTACACACTTTGAAAAAGTATTAGTGCATCTGAGCAACACTCACCTGATACAGAATTGCTTTAAAACAACTTTTTGAATTGTCTTGACTTTTTAACTTAATTGTTTTCAGCCATTAGATAGGAACGTATGAGGTACCTGAGGAAGGCATACAGATGACAGTGAAAATGGATCTTTAGGAATTTGGTAATGCTGCCCATTTTGTGTAACATAAGTGAAATGCAATTATGAATAGAAGTTGAATGGGATTCATAAGTACTTATGATGCGATTCATGTTTATTACACTTATTTACTGGGAAAGTGATTATTTTAAGAGTGTGATAAAATATCCTTTGCATCAAAGCACATATGCAGAGTTGTAAACTTACAACAAAATCGATGAACAAGCAAAAAGCAGTGGACCGGTTTGCTTTTTCTGTGAAGATAAGACTCATAGGAGATGGAAACAGTACAAGATATTTGAGTTTCAAGTAGTTTGAATGATAGCATGGTGAGTGTGGGCTTGGGACATGTTGATATCTTTTGGAAATCAATGTGCACAAATTCTATCAGAACAGAAATTATTGGATTTTTTTTTAGATGGCATCGGCAACAGACATTTCACCCAATTTCCGCTTGGTTACTTAGCCACTCGTCTAACCTAGAATATTGTGTTTTGTTAGTTTCTAAGTACAGGAAAACATCTTTTCAGTGGAAACTTATGGAATCAAAAGTGTTTGTGTATTAAATCCAGCTGTACATTTAATTGACCACTGAATGTGCTTTCTTGCCAGTGGTGATAATGACCCATTTTACTTCTACCTAGTGAATTTGACAGAAAATGGAAAATTTCTCACTGATCATTTACTTTTTACTAGCAGCATATCCCACAGTACTTGACATCTTGGCTCCTCTCATCTTTCTTCAGCTCGTGGTGGTGGATCAGAATTTTGGGGCCTGGCCACACCTTCTCAACTTCTGCTTGCTTCCAGATGAGTTAGTCCCAACATTTAAACTTACATAACATCATTGTTAATGGCAGCCATATGGTAACAATTACAGTTAATACCTGACCTTTAAACTCATGAGCTATTCAGGGTGTGTAGATTTGTGGAAGGTGTGGCTTGCAGAAAGGATATTCTCAGTAAGAAACTTCCCATTCTGGAGTCCAACATTGCTCACAATTCCTGATGTCAGGAAAGTAGTGAAGAGGTAGAGAAAGTTATAAAAAGGTCAGAAAAGGGGGTTTGTAATATTTGCTGAAAGGGCAAAATCAGTTCTGGGCTCCTGCCTACTACACCTTCCTGCCAAAGAATGCCTCTACAGAAGACAGGAAGAACATCTTGTAATGCTTGATAAAGGTGGTAGTCTTAGGAATTTCCACTGTGTTTACATTAGCTTTTTCTACCCACAACATCATCAGGGGCCATGTCCTGTGTGTCCTGACCATTTCTGGAATCAGATTTTTTAATGCTGTGTATAATGCATAGTATAATCCACCCAGCAATAGATAACTTAGTAGCTTTCAATCCTTAGCATTTGGAAGGATACAAATAGGGCTTTTGATCTTCACATAGACTCTGTGTGATGTAGGTAAACTTTTTAAGTCCCTCTGACACCTAAGGTGTTTTGGGTTTTTTGTTGGGATTCTGTGTCTTTGGCCAGAATGAAGGCAGAACCACCTCTTGGAAAGCATGGAAAGAAGAATTCACCTTTGGGATAAATGATTCTGGAGTATGAGCACCACCTTCTCTTCATGACGCATGCAATAAGGTTCCTGCATACAGAGCACTTCCAGCTCCAACAGTCACCTGGAGGACATGGTGGCTATCAGGAAGCAAGTTTTGATGGACAAATAAAATGTTGATGTTGACCAGGGATGATTTGCCAGGTCTCTCAGTAAGGTGGCAAGTCCCATTTGGGAAAAAGGTCCCCTAGTCAGCTTGGCTAACTGGACTACCCTACTCCTCCAGATAGAGGAGTATGCCTTCAAGGTCAATACTTTTCAAGAAAAATGAACTGTTTTGATGACTTTGGAGGACAGCTCCAATGACACTAACACATCTCTTTCATAGCCAGGCTGTTAGATGCAGCTGATTAGGACCAGATGAAGCAAATAAAAGATGGTCTGTTTCTTTGGGAACTGTGGTGTTGGCCCCAGTTTCAGCTCTATAAGAGCTGACAACCAAGGTCTCCTCAGCCAAAGTGCCATTATCAATGTTACTGGGGCATGTTTTCATTTTATTTTCTGGACCACTTTCCATAATGAAAGGAAGGGTGGAAACACACAGAGGAGCGGGCCTGTAGTCGCCTGTGTGATTGGGTTCCACTTCCCAGCTCAAGTGCTTTGGTCTCTTTGCATACCTGTAGTTTTCATATAGCCAGTTGAGGGAAGGCCAAATGATGGGATGATTCTTCCTTATTCATCACTTAGGCTACGTCTACACTGCACCATAGTTCAAAAAAGATACACAATTTGAGCTACACAAATTGCGTATCTTATTTTGAAATAGCTTATTTTTTAATTAGGCACTGACTACACAGCACCAAATTTTGAAATAACCCGCTATTCCGAAATGTCCCTTATTCCTTGTGTAATGAGGTTTACAAGGATGTCGGAATAGTGAGCCCAAAATAATGGGCTTGCTGTGGAAATGCAGGATAGCTATTTTAGGATACTCCAGTATCCCAAAATAGCGTTGCAGTTTAGACGTAATCTTAGAGTTGTTCACCTTGCACTTGCTAACTCTGTCCATCCTCTGGTTCAGGCTCTCCCTGATGGAGTAAGTAGAGTGTGCCAGCCACTGCATGATTTCCATTGCTTCAGCATATAGTCCTGGACTTCTTGTTCTCTACTGCTTGTTCACCTTTATGACCGTGATTGTGATATCTGACTGAGTCAGGATATGGTTCCTCTATAGGCTAGACTTTTGTAGTGCAAACTCGGCCTCTCTACGTTCTAGACAATTTATACAATGGGTCCTTTCCTCTATGTTTCAAATGCTTTGAGTTATTTGGGACTCCAGGTGTACTCTCCAGCCCTCCCGGCTAGCATCACTTGTGTGTATCAGGGGATCTGGAAGGCTCTGGGGCATGCCTTGCAGACACTATCCTGCACTGACCACTGTTTTAAGAGTTAATCACCTGCACTGGAACCCACATTTGATCTTTTATTTGTTCAAGGGTGTGGTCTCATGCCTTTATGATAAAGCCTTAAAGATACATGCTGTGTAATTGAGCACATAGAGTGATCTTTATGCACAAGCCTAAGAGGCCTAGCAGTTCAAGTCTGAGTACAATAGGGGTGTGTCTACACAGCAGGGCTTAACTCGAAATAAGCTATGCAAATTGAGCTATGTCAATTGCATAGCTTATTTTGAAATTGAAATTGAGAATGTCTACATAGCACTTATTTCGAAATAGGGCACTCTTCCTCTGACTTCCCTCACACCTTGTATAATGAGGGTTACAGGAGTCGGAGTAAGAAGTCCTCTAGCTTGACAGTATTTTGACATTATTTTTAAATAACTGCCTGCTGCATAGATTAAGTTATTTCGGACTAAGTTATTTCGAAATAATGTTGCTGTGTTGACCTACCCCAGTAGGCCTCTTGCAATTTCAGAATAATGCAAGGAGGCCCTGATCCTTCTGGCACCTCACTAGACATGGATCTCTCCTTGCTATCAAGGCATTTTCCCACTCCCAAGTGAATTATTTGGGTGGAATGAGTCAAGAGCTTTTCTTGTTGTTGACAATAAAGCCATGCACCTGCAAGGGATTCAGTGTCAGTAAGCTTCTGAAAGATAAAGAAGGTGGAGTAGAACTCTGAGAATCTTTCTTCTCATATCCAGGGGGTGAGAAATCTCATATTAGACTTCATCTGTAGGTGGTGTCTGAGACAGTGGATAGGATAAAAACAGATGAGGTAGATCCTGTAACTCAAAGGGGTATCCCTGACTCACTATCTCTCTGATTCACTTGTCTGTGGTTGAAGCAACCCATTCTTTCAGGAAATGGGAACTCCCAAGTTCACATTTCAGCATTTGGTGGAGAGACTTTGAGTGGGGAGAGGCTACCTGGGGGCTTTCCACCTGAGACAAATTTCCCCAGCTTTAGGTGACATCTAGTCATTGAGTTTGGAGGCCAATCTAATTGCAAGCACTAAGGCATCAGCAACAAATATTGTTGCCAGGGAAACAGAGTTGCAGTCGGGATAATCTCTATCCTTGGAACTCATAGTTAATTGATCCTGTAGACATAAAATAATTTCTGTTAATGTGCCTGCTCTTGTCTGATTTATCCCACTCATCCCTGATTACTCGCTCAAAGGAGGAGTGTGGAATGAGTCGTCTCTGAGCTTGATATGCACTGCTTAGCCTGATGAGTCATCCCTGACTCAGATTACCTGAGGGCTCCATGTCTACCACGCAGGACTAAGCCAGTCCACAGGCAAAGGTCTAACCAGGTGACACCAAGCCCAGCAAACTATCTTCCCAATGAGAGCAGCCACACCAGTCTGCTCAGTGTTGCTACCTTACCAGGAGGTAACTGGGCTTCAGAAAAGCATATTACTTTGTTGCCAACTACTATCAAGTATTATCAAATACCATGGAGTGTACTATTGCTTGGCTTGACCTAGTAGGCACTTCAGTGGCCTTGTGGTCAGTTCTCTCAGACACCATCTGAGCTGAGGCATCGAAAATATGAAACTCCACAGATTGCCTTAGCTTCTCCAAGGCCCTGTTCATTAAACCAGATTCCTCCAGAATTCGAATGGTGTCTTTAAGAGTGAAATAGGCTTAGATGACACTTTTGGACTTTCCCACATTCTCTTGTACAGGTGAGCACCTGCAACTTGATCTTCCATCTCTCTAGCTTTTTCTTTACCTCCTTTTGAGCTCCGATAATGGCAGCTGAGATTCAAGTTTTCTGAGCATTGATTAAATGACCCAGAAGACTTAATTTACAAATATTTATTTATATATTATATATTCAAATCAAAGTATATCCATGCAGAGCCTGAGCACCCTTGATGTTAATTTTAAAATACAATAAAAATAAAGCCAATCAAATAATTAATAACATTTTTTCATCCCTACTAGGTGAGCAACCGTGACCATTAATTGGATTGACTGACTGTAACTATCACTACATAATCTCTCTCTCTCTCTCACTCACACACACACACACACCAGACTTTACAATAGAAATGGGCATAATGATCCTATCAACACATTAAAATGACCATGTTGAAATATTATATGTTAGAATCCTTAACCTATGTATTATTTCAAGACATAGACTTGGATTTCTTTATGCCTGCAAAGCATCACAACAACAATGTAAAAAGTAAAACAATCTAATAATAAATGTGTACATTGAAATATAACAGTGCAGGAGACTTTTCTAGTCAACATCATAATCACCCTCATATCCCCCAGATACAAAAGTACTTGTGTACAGCTTCAGGGACATTTATCATATCAGGAATGTAGATTGGTATCCACCTGTCATATGTGGGTCTATTTGTAGAGAAGAAGTAAGGAAGTAAATGTGCTCTGTGAGTGTAGGGGGAAGTTTCCAAATCATCCTCTCATTTTGCACACACATTTAGAACCAGTAGCTGCATAACTTGGAGAAGATGATCCCAGAACGTGAATGTAGGAGACGAGGCACGTACTCATGTCTACATTTCCTTCAGTTGTGGTAGCATGTGCTGATTTACAGCATCATCAAGCTCTCCAATGACATTTTGTAAAGACTGAGTGTCTTCGGATACAAACACTCTTTGAATGTCAGCCAACATTTGACAGACAAATGCTGGAACTAATTGAACATCTCCTTGTTCTTCATATTAGTTAACAAATGAATAAAATCTCATGGCTTCCAATGCTAGAGTCAAGTCTTTTAGAGGATGGTTGAATTGCTTACCAGCGAACATTTAATCTGCTGTCTAAGATGCATACACATTAGAATTAACAAGAAGGTCTAGTAATTCTATGTCTTCCCCAAATTTCTCAATAAATGCAATAGAATAGTATAGCATATGAAAATTTTCCAGATGAATCACATTGGCACTAAGTGCATTTGAGAAGAGTACCACTTGCTGAGTGACAAGGTACAGCTTCTGATCCGTGGTCTTGAATGGGTGTTGACATATCTTTGTTTCAGAATTGTAGTTCAGACTGAGGCATGTCATCTGGTTTGGCATCCACAAAAGGTGCCTATGCAGCTACTGTGTAAATGTTTTCTTTGTTGCAAGCTTGTGACTGATATGGGTCCAAAATGGAATCACCTGTGTGTGAACAATATCAACATAATTTGGTATTGGTAGCACATTGTGAGGTAGTTCTCAAGACACTGGAGAGCTCTCAGACAGTGTACATTTTTCAGTGACAAGTGTCTTAGTTTCACAGCTGGTTTTTTCATGATAAGTTGGTTCTTATATATTCTAGGTTTTTCAAGTGCTGTGTACAGCATACAAGACTCTGATTGCCCAGGGAAAGTAAGGCTACATCTACATTGCAGCACTCTTTCAGGATACCAGAGGTATCCCAAAATAGCTATTCCTTGTCTTTTGAGTGTGCCTGTTATTTGGAAATATAACAGACTTGCTATTCCGATGTCCTTGTAAACCTCATTCTATGAGGATTAAGGGATGTTTTGGAATAGTGATTTATTTTTTAAAAAGTGCTGTGTAGATCGCTCCAAATTTTGAAATAAGCTATTTTGAAATTAACTCAAAATAAGCTACGCATTTTGCGTAGCTCAAACTGCATAGCTTATTTCAAGCTTCAGATGCAGTGTAGATGCACCCTCAGTGACTGTTCTTTCTCTTGCTTCAGTGATATTTCTTGTGGTGCTGGATTATCTGATGGCTGATTTTAGAGATACAACTTTAGGCATTGAATGGAAGGTATTCTTTCCATTTGTGAGTTCTGTGGTGTTGTCTATATTATCATTTTCAGAGATGAAAATTCCACCAGCATGAAGTGGTACAATTCCATTTGCAATGAACTTACTTTCCTTGAGTTTTTCTAATTCCATTATCATAGCACTACTGTTGAACTGCCTCAGCTCATTACTGCAGCAGAATCGATAAAGGTAAGACCCAAACTTATGGCATAGCAAGGCTTGTGTGACGTGCTGTGATAATTTTGGAAATGTTAAATACTATGAACGCCGCAACTGAGAGCCACCTTCTTTGAATGTCTGCTGAAAGATGATACTCATTGTGGCTGAATTATATGCTTCTTTATCTATGAACCAATGGACAAACTTATGCACCAGTTCGAGCCCAGAAGTAGCTGACCTCTCTAAACTACAATTGTGTGACTTTGGGTAATATTTTGAGGCTTTCATTTTGGTAACAAAGATTGAAGCATCATTACAAAGAGCCACTTGTTCATTTGCAAGCTATTCATTAGGTTCACTCACCAGAAGAACATCCACAAAGCATTTGGAGACTAAAACTCCAGCTTCAAATTGCTAGCAGGTTGGAGAACATCAGCTGATTTTATTGAACTCCATAGGAAAATGATAAACGTGCCTTGACCATGCTATGCAGGGAATGAAATTATAGAACCCTAATGTTTTTTTAAAAATTTTTCTGTAATTTGCTATTGGAATATCTCACTGTTTCTGTATCTCAGGGAAGGAAGGTATTGTATTTTGTACTAGCCTGGACAGGAGAAGGGCCACCTTATTATACATATCATCATTGTATATCTTGTCAATTAGATGATAAAATGCGATATTGTAGACACATTGTTGCAGTGTTACTAGATGATTTTGCTTATAAGATTTGTTTTATACAAGTAGGAAGAAAGGCGAGTTGCATTATGAACTATGTTCTTAGTAATCAAGACCCACAAACGTTCCATGAAACAAGTTGTCATCTTTTCTTTGAAATGCTGCCTCTCTTAGACTGGTTGCTCTCATGTTTCTATTTTAGTTTTTTATTTTAGTTTCTTGTCTGGGTTATGTTTTGTTTTGTTTTTTTCTCACGCAGACAGTATGACTGGAGCAACTGTTGGAGGAGGTACATGCTCTGGTGCCTAGAGACCCCAATGTACATGATACTATCTGATCAGATTTAAAAGCTTGGTTTAAACCCTGAGTTTAATAAAACTCTGATGTGTGCCAAATTCGATTTGCTTGTGTATGTCTTAAAAAAAAAAAAGAGCTCTGTGATAAACTGTTGGGGGCACATCATCTAAAGCAAAAACACTCATCCAGTATCTGCAAATATAGTTCATCACTTCTTATGTCTGCTGACACCATCACAAGAATTCTGACCAGCACTGGTGGCTTGTGACAGTTTTTACATATTTGTGCCACATGATAAACATCTTTTGGTTTCTTTTAAACAATCACTTGCTCATTTCAAACTAAACAAAAATTTTTTAATTCATTGTCATTTTGAAGCTTTGACCAATAAAAATCACCTCATGGTGTTGACATAAACGCAATATGGGAAAAGCAGACCTAGTTATGTTGCAGTGTTCCTGGATATGTGGAAAAAATATCACTTTCTTATTTTGAGTACCATTGTTCCATCTTGTCTACAGACTTACAGCACCTCATCTGAATGTACTTAAAGTAAACTTTCAAACTGTACAGGATGTAGATATGTGTAGGTGGATACATTAAACTCAAAAAATTACAATCCTTTTGGGGACATTGCTGTATGCCAATATCACCCCAACCATATTTCATTCTGGTCATCAGTTGGTAGACCCAACATTACTTTAAAATCCCACCCCACGTTATTCTCTTAACAAAAACCTAACACCCAATAGGTTCAGCTTCTTGTAAATAGCCTTTGCTACCAAAGTGTTCATAGGGATCAGAGGTAGGAGTGTGTTTATTGTTCATATTTAGAAGGACAGCAGAACCTGCATACACTCAGAAGGGGGTGGCTTGTGTTGTCTGTGGCTGGTGGAGTCAAGGAACTGATCCACAGAGGCACAGGCAAGGATTTCTCCCACTAAGGTGATCGTCAGATGTTTCACAACTCTGAATGCTCCCTGAGATGAACAGGAGATGAAGCAATAGAAGCTGGAGTGGCAGCTCGACCCCATGGTTCTCCTCAGCAGAGGCCACTGTTAAAATTAAACTGTCAGACTTTTGAGTCACTTCTGTCCCCGATGAAAAACAGACAGCCAAATGACTGAATATGTGTGTTTTTTCTAGGTTGTCTATTATTTCCCAGCCTCCTCTATAGCTGTTTACAAAATTGTGTGCTGAGCTGGTCAGAAAATAAGATTTTGTTCTGCAGAAATTGTTTACATTTTAGCTGACCAAAAACCAAAATATTTTGATTCAAAATGGCATGGTTGTGTCTTGTGGGAGTTATAATCTAAGTGACAAACTATGTCTTCCATGATGAAGCATGGTCATAGATTCTTACGGGAAAATGATGCATCATGGAGGACGATTTCAGTGGAAAACAGATACTTTTCATTAAAAAATTAATTTGGTTGAAAAACCAATTTTCCGTCAAAACAGTTTTGATGGATTTTTTTAACCAGCCTTAATTGTAAATATGACTGAGCGGGATGGGGAGAATTAGGGAAATGTTAAGTTTATATTTCTTTTTTTAAAGAAATATCATTTTGTTTGAAATTTTCCAACCAGTTGTATTGCAGACTCACTAACTCATTCTGCACATGTTTCTTGTCCGTGAAAGTGGTAGGATGGGATACATTGGGACATTTAAGGCAGACGAAGAGGGAGAATAGGGACATGTGGGGGCAGCCATAGAATGGGACTTGAAGGGTTGAGCTAAGGCTAAAGGGGTGTGTATGTGTTGCAGATGGGAGTGTGGAGAGCTGGGTGGCAGGTATATGCAAAAAGTGTGTGTGGGGGGGCTGATACATGGTTGTGTCCTGGAGGGGTAGGTGGGTTAGTTTGTGCAAGAGGCCCACGCAGGGTGCAGTTCTGAATTTTGTGTTTCCTTGTGCCCTCACATGAAGGGAGCAATGCCTTGGAGAGCCCTTCCCCTGCTGATGCTTCAGTCCCAAGACACATGGCTTTGCCAACATTGCTATTGCAGGTGTCTTCTGCAGCAACACCTGGGGCACCAGATGTGTCTGTGCACAGGCAATTTATTCTTGAGAGACTCCTCATGCAACCCTGTCTAAGCACTCCAGGAGACTCAAAGAGTAGCAATGAGGAGACTTTGAAGCACCTATGCCTTGATGCAGAAACACTGGGCCTCCTTTCACACACTACTGATTAGGATGAGAATTAAAATAAATTATTGCTGAGGTTAATGGAAATGAGGCTGGGAAAGCACTAATTATTGGCACATAGATTGGGTGCTTAATTGACTATCTCCCTATGTCCTTGTTCTGTACCCTTTGTGTCAGAGAGATATCCACTCTGGCAACCTCAACTCAAAGTTAGTGAGCATTTTTGGGTGAGACTATGTGTGCTGATGTGTCTATACACACACACACGCACACAAACGTGTTGTGCCATATTTGTACACTAACTATTCTATTGTATTCTATTGTATCCATTGTTTTTCAAGTAACCTTGTATTGATAAAAGCAAATATCCACCAAAAAGGCTTATTTTGTCTTTCATAAAGTATGAATGAAAATTTTATAACCCAGAAAGAACCTTTATTGGAAAATTTATATCTGTCATTTGAGCAAGAGGTCTGTGTTAATTATTGACACAATATGTAAGAGCAGAAGAGTCACAGAGTAACTTTAAAGTACAACCCTCTGCTTGATTATAACCAATGCAATTAATCCCTGTTTCATCGACACAAAATTCAAAGACTCCTTTCTCATTCTCATTTTAATTAAAAGAGAAGTGCAGGAAAATGAATCTGGTTACAGGAAAAAATTGATTACGGATGCAACTAGGAACATTCAGTGCCCTTCCCCCAGGAGGCACTGGTTAAGATTTTGATCTCCCTTGTACTTATTTAACCCAGGGTAATTGCACTGAAGTCACTAAGATTTAAGTCAATGGCATAACACCAGGGCTTACAAATGTGTAACCTAGAACAGTCTGTCCTATTACCCTGCATATGCTTCTGTGTTTTACATTGCAACAAAGCATTTGACTAGAATACATCTTTCAGATACTGGTGGAAAGGTATATTATTTTATTATTAGCCACCCTGGCAACCGGAACTGGCCAGAAAACAAGAATCCCATTTCACAACAATATGTCAAGGTTTTGACATTTGGTTTTGTTCTGCACTGGGAAGGAACTAATGTCTTTCTACATTTTTCCAGTAAAATGATGCAGAGAGAATCAGTAGAGCAGGGACTTGAAGCTGGGTCTTCCCTTCCCCCAGGCAATTGTCCTAAACCTTGGGTTATTGGCTATTCTGACCTCTCTCTGTTTCTCTTATGCACTCTCATTTTAACCAGAAATATGAGAAACCTTGGACATAAGAAATCTTTTCCAATGAAAATTTTCTCAAAATTCATACTTTTCTGACAATAGTTTAATTTTCAGGCAAACAGCATTTTCTCGCCAGAAAGAAGAAGAAAAAAAGCTTTACTGAAGATCCCTATTTGCTATGCAAAAACTTTCCATAACTAGTAACAATTTCTGTCCATCCTAATAGCCTCCTCTTTGAGATGAGAAACTCAATAGGAGGAGACCTCAGCCCTCAAACCTGAGAACTGGGGGTATGTCTACACTACAGAGTTTTGTCGGAAAAATGGCTGTTTTTCTGACAAAACCCGAGTTACGTCCACACTGCAATTGCGTTCTTCTGAAAGTAAATTGAAAGAACAGAGCAGTTTTTCCAGCATTGGTAATCCTATTTCTACGAGGAAGAAGCCTTTTTCCGAAAGAGCTCTTTCGCAAAAAGGCGTGTGTGGAAAAAGAAAAGGGAGTTCTTTTGAAAGAAGAGGAAAAAACACAGGTGCCCTGGTGGCCACTCCAACCATAGTAATCCGAGCTTAAATGTGAGATAGCGTCCACGCTGAATAGACGTTATCTTTCGAAAAAGCAGATAACTTTTTCTATGCATTTTTTGTGTGTGGACGCGCTCTTTCAGAAGAAGTTTTTCAGAAGATCTCTTCTGAAAAAAATGTTCTTCTGAAAGAAGCTTGCAGTCTAGACATAGCCTGGTTGGTAAATTGACATCTTAGGGTCAATTAGAGATCTTCCGCAAAAAGTTATTGCGCAAGAGCTCGTGTACACTGCCATGGATGCTCCTGTGCAAGAAAGCTCTGATTGACATTCACAGAATGGCCACTAGGGCACCTGTTGTCCATCCACACACACCTTTTTGTGCAAGAACTCTTGCGCAAAAAGGCTTATTCTTCATAGAAAGAGGAATAACTCTTGCACAAAAAGCCCTCTCTTCTGACGATCTACTGTACTTTTTCTTGCACAAAAACACGCTTCTAGTGTGGACGCTCCACAAGTTTTTGCGCAAAAACTCTGCAGTGTAGACATAGCCATGGAGTCAGAGTCCATATGTTAAGCTGAGATGCAACTTTTTAACTGCATGCACAGTAATGCCAAGGGTCCAATCCTTACTCAGGATCAGGATCCAAGTTTCAAAAAAAAGTTCTTTTTTAATTGCTTGTAAAAATGACAAATATCAAAGTTGAAGTTGTGATGTCTTTATCTAATATAACTATTTTGCCTTTGTTTTCTTTGTGTGGATATGCACTGTGCATTTGAACTGCTAAAAGCTCCACTCTTCCCAGAGACAGGCAGCAATTTTTTTGAAAGAGAAACATTACTGAAGTCTGTAACAGAGAAAACATGCTGTGCTTTCTCATGATTGGCTTTAATTCATTCTTATTTTGTTTTAGCCCTTAGTCTAAAAGGAAAGAAACTCAGATTGAAAATAAGGCCAAGATTTTCCAAAGTATTTAATGGGTTTGGTCACCTTAAAGGGCATAAATCTTCACAGGGCAGGTACTCAGCACTTCTTAAGAGACAAGCCCCTTTATAGCATCTTAAACTAGGCTTCCAAAAATGGTTTCACCCCAAATCACTAGTCACTTTGGAATATTCTTAGGCCTTCTGGCTGTTCTTTCTGTATGGAAAACAAAACAGCCTTCCATTCTACTCTTTTTGCAGTCAGTGGGAGTTTTCTGAAAGTGCACACAATTTAGGATTTTTACCAGGCGTATAAAGTTACATACAATGGGGAAATAATCTGCCTTTTTAGTCTTTATTTAAAAATAAAGGAGAAGAGAAATTTAATTATGTGTCTATTAACATTACTTAACTAACATTTTTTCTTTGTAGACTAGAAAGATAGATAATTATTGAAATGTTTGAAATTTTCTTCTCCAATGTAAGTGCTAATTAAATATTGGTAGCTGCATCTTATAATATGTGTGTCTACAAAATGTATTGGGAGAGAAGGGTCCATAACCAAGGTAAATTTAAAAAACCGGGGCATGGGGACGGAATAGCTTTCATATTATAAAGCCTTTTTGCTAGCCCTTGGTTCCCCTATGTGGTTGTCCTGCTAAATCTTGATTCTTCACTTTCATAAAAAAAATTAATACAGGTGCTGAAATAATTTAAACACAACTGATAAAAAATTTGACTTGGCAGCAACTCATGACAGGTGATATGCAAAGCAGCTTGTTAGGTAACCACCTCATGGTTATTACAAGGGAAAAAAATGGGAAATAAAAATAAAACATGCCAAGAACTGTGTGTAGAAAACCCCCTACTCTTTTCAACCTGTAAGTTCTTTCAGTCAGAGCTGCTCAATTTGTAGAATTTATAATTTCACCAGTGGCATCTGTGCATTTTTTAAACTATTGTGTTTGACCCTATGGAATTTAGATATTGTCATTTTATAATGCTAGTAAGCATCCTATATATTGCACTGAGAACACACAGGAGGCTGAAAACATACACTGGGGCCTGGTCTACACTAGGGGATAAGTTCAAATTAAGATACGCAACTTCAGTTATATAATTGTGTAGCTTAACTTGAAGTATCTTATCTCAACTTTTGGCACCATATGTGCTGTGGGAATTTGAAGGGAGAGCACTCTCCCTTCAACTTCCTTTGCTTCTCGTGGAAGCAAGACTACCGGCCTTGAAGGGAGTGCCCTCGCCATTTGACTTAGCGTGTTTTCACTATACCCACTAATTTGAACCCTGAAAAATTGACTGCAGCTGCTTCCAACTTATCTGTAGTGTAGACATGCCCCAGGAATGAAGATTGGAGAAGGAGCATGTACATCACAGATTACATGGTTATTCCTTTGAGGCAAGCATTAATATGAGTACTTTGAGGGAAAAGTTTTCAGATGTCCTGAGTGATTTAGAAGAACTAAGCTCTATTTTCAAAAGTGATTTAGGCACTAAGAAGAGTGTCTCATTGAAAATCAAAGCAATGTAGTGGTGCCCAGTTCTCATACACTACTTAGGGTTACCCATAGTCAGCTAACATGTTTTTTATCACATCCATTCTTGATCACACTAAACAAACAAAATCATATTTAACGAAGTGTTAGTTAGCACAAAGCTTTCTCCCAGTATACATAAGGCCTTAAAGGTTGAAAATTTGGTTGTTTCCCCAGGGTGAATCATCTTTTTTGCCAGTTTACTACTTGCCAATTTGCACAGACAAAACAAAATACCATTATGAAGTCATCTTAAATAAAATTGCTTTTTTGCAGGTTTATGTTTGCAGGACCAATACATTTCAGCCCATTATGCCTTTATTACTGCAGCAAAACATCCTCAGTTGTGGCCCTTAATGAATTTAAGAATGTGTGTGACTGAAAATTCAGTCTAAACAGTTGAGATATAGGTAGAGGAATGTGGGTGCATTTTAGTTTCTTGGCACATTTGTGTCAGGTTTTCAAGCTTAGGACATAATCCTGAGTGGTGTGTAGACCCCCATCGATTTTTCTTAGCTGCCACTTAATATCAGTATATAGCCAAAGCTCAAGTCAATGGGAGTTTTGCACTTGACTTCAATTGGCCTCAAAATGCTTCTACTTCTTCTTCATTGTGCCCAGAAGATACTGTGGTTCACTAATGAACAGGAAAGGAGACATTTTGAAGGATAGATGACAGACGTTCAGATCTGAATTCAATCAACAGCAGCATAAGGAATTAATGCAGTCCTTTGCCATAATAGCGAAGGAGGCTAAATAACTATAATCTCATCAAATTCTGGAAAGTCTCATGCACGTGACTGGTGATGAATGGCAATAAGGGGCTCAAAATTTGGTCCTCTGTAAATAAATCCAGTGATAATTGCAGCTCTACTAACCAAGCAGTATTGCTTTTATCTGGTTTCAGGCTCAGGCATGGAGAAGCTTTGAACTTTTCAGCCTCAAAACTGTGAATAGCTTTTAGCCTACTTTATAGGAAAAAATGGTAGCATTTCAGGCAAGCTCTCCAGCACTCTGGAAGAAGAATAACAGTGAAAGGGGATAACTATATTATTCCCCATTTGAATTTATGCCAGTGCAGCAAGCTCAGGTTCTGAACTAACTGAAGCACGTCTCAGCTGGCATACAAAAACTGCACCAAACACCCTCTTGGCCAGAGGAAAATTCCTCGGGTTGCCATTGACAAAGCTATAAATGCTTCTTGTATAGCACATCATCTATCATAAGTCAAGGGCCATGGTTTTGGCCCCGACACATGGAACTATTGCTTGATGATGATCTCCTGTCATGACTTCATCTCTCATTTCACTTTCCTGAATAAGTTTCGGAAGCTGTCTCCGGAAGCACTTTACTTCCCGCACTATCTAACATCCCTTTCAATCTGGTTCCACGCTTGACTCTGGTCTTCAGATAGCATCTGTGCACTGATGGATGAAAAGCTGCAGAGAGAGGTAAAATGATGTACTACTATTGCTAGATCCCTGTGTATCCTTTAACTCTATTGCCCATGATGCTCATGAGGACTAGCAGGGTTAAACACAGAAACAGCTGGATCTATGAAAAACAGCTGGCTCAAGAAGTGCACAGTTAAGGAGGGTTATTTTTTTTCTTACCTTGAATAAACTTGCTTTTCATGTCGTTATTGGATTAAATAGGGAAACTAACAATATCATTTTACAAAGTCATTTTTCTAGTTACGGCTGCATTTTAGGACTCTCAAAACTATGATATGAATATGCTATTCATTTCAGAGAGAGAATCTTGCAAGCCTTAAAAATGATCATTGCTTATTCATCACTGAAATATTTGCCAAGTTACCACATGCCCAAGAGTCATGCCAACAAGCCAAGAATTAAAAATGTGATTGGGAATGTAGATGAAAGAGCTACTTCAGATAAAGTTTAAAAAAAACAGACCAAACTTTCTATTAACAATCAAATTAAACAGTCTTTTTGAGCATCTAACTTTTTAGCTTTTTACATACCTTTGAATGTTGTGCTCATGTATGAGTATCAGTAAACAACAAGTGAAAGCAAGACTGCTCTTGCTTATTCTCCAACTCAGCCAGTAACAAAAAGGACTAGATATATCACAAAAGCTTGTTTTTGTATTATTTCAAGACTTTTTTTTAACTAAAAAGGACTGGACACATTTTGAATGCCCAACTGACTTTATCTATAATTTCTTTGTCAGGTTTGTGTGCCACACATTTTGGGAAGAAATAATCACCATGGTCAATGAAGGTGCAGCAAAGTTAGTTCATTTAGCAGTTTTGGTTCTTTAACAAGTATTCATTTTAAAAGGTTATATTGTATGCTAGTAATTTGCAGAGTGTTTGCATAGCTGGAAATGGTTGTATGAAACAAAATGTGAATCGGGTCTGGGAAAGGTTTTCTGGGACTTCCTGTACATACAGTAACTAGAGGGAATTCCTTATGAAGGATTACTGAAAGCATGTTTTAGACATTCAAAGATGTGTGGCACTTTCACAAGAAATGGTCATACACCACACAAGTTTAGCTTTGTGCGCTGCTGAGGAGGGAAGGAGAATCACATATTTCAATATTTGGGAAGCTTATGGTTATCATTAGGGCCCTCTGTCCTTTACCAAATTTGCAATAAAATAAAACTTTGTTAGTGCAACTGATTGAAACTGAATAATTATCTTCTTGATATTGCAACATATGGCAAGATTCAAAGAAAACATATGAATTTATAAACAGGTCAATTCTTTTTAGCAAGTATGTCTCTTCTTTTTAAATTTCTGAATGCTATTTAAAAAAAAAAAAAAATCATGTATCAACCAGGAATTTCAGAGGGACAAAAATAACTAGTGATTGTTGCCTACATTTTTGAATGACTAACTTGAGACCTGTTACATGGCTTTAATGTTCAGAAAGTGCTAACCATCTCCTTGCTGAAAATTAGACTCCCCACCCGTGAAGTGCTCCAAGTTGGCCACCAAAAAAGAAGCATCCAGAAGCATTAGTCACTTGTGAAAAATCATTGCCAAAGAGTTGAAGCACAGTGGTTTTTTTGGCATGAAAACAAACCAAACATAAAGAGTCATAGATAATCCTTTAAATGTCACAAATGTAGAAAATATAGTTTATAAGACCATGTTTTCCTTGGGAGACTAGCTACCAGTAAAACTGATTTCAGATTAAATGTTAGGCATGGGGTTCTTATCAAAGGCAATTCAATAGGAAGAAGTAAAGTGTATACTAATGAGGGAAAAGAAATATGGCAATAAAGGCATCAAGGGGATATTTTAGGCTTCTGTGTTAATTGTGATGGATTTCTGGCATGCATAGTGTTTAGAAAAATAAGTGTAACGGTGGTAGTGGGTTGACAGATGTGATGTCAAGGATATACAACCTTTGCAGCATGTTGATATTTGAGGGGAAACATTTGAAGATAACATGGATAGGAAAGTAGCATAAAAAAATGGCATTCCTTTTTGTGAGCTCTGAGCCTCATTCTTAGAGTGACAGTTGGTCTTGGGCTTTGTTTTGTTTTGCTTTGTTAATACAAAGGTCCCTATCTTCCAAAAAAACTTCTTGTGGAAAAGGAAAGTCAGCAGTATTTGCAGCATGTTCTGATCTGTGAAGAGAAGCTTTTGGAAACTGCAATCTGATTTACAGCTTGATGCCACATTTTGTAAGAGAACGCCTGGTCCTTTTCATTTCCTATTGCATTAGCATTTATTTTTTGTTTTGAGCTAGAGATAACTGAATTGCAAAAGAATCAAATAGGTGCCTTAGTTCCAATCCCCTTTCCAATTTTCACAATGCCAGGCTCTCATGAATGTCCTACTTATGTAATAATACCTTTCTGGTTATTACAATAGAAAAGTATTGAAGTTTGTCAATACTGAAGCAAATAGGAGACTTACCTGCCTTATGAAAATGTACAGCACCATGATGAGGATTGCTGTAACTCAATATGAACCTACTTCTTGCAAGTCTTCTGTGCAAGGGATTATACCAAGGCTGGCCTCCTGCACCAAGTCACTGAGGTCTGGCCAATCTCGGCTGAGAATGATGAGATAGATGAGAGTAGGGGCCAACCCCACAGTCATTCCCCTGCATCATTCCATTTATTGTCAGCATGACCCTGGTGTGGCGGCATACTCTCATATTGGCGTGGATTCACTGTAGTCTGATTTTACCCTCCATTAATCCAGGGTTGGGGGGGGGGGGGTGACTTCCTGATGAATAAGGATCTGACCATATCTGGAGTCAAGGAGGGCCATGATTTATCTTGGACTCACTCTCATGGACATTGTCAACTTTGGGGTGGACTGCTTGTGGGCACAGGACTGTCCTGTGCAGACCTGGCCAAAGCTACAGTCCTGCTACTTGGACAGCCTTGGAGGGAGACTCCATTGTGGAGGGTGGTGAGGAGGCAAAGAAGGGTGAGCTCCCTTCACCAGCAAAGTGTGAGAGGCATCCACACTGATCACCCACCTGATAGTCTGGGAAACGGGATGAAAAGCAAGCCACATCCCGGCGCGCATGGCTGCTGCCTCCCCCACCCTCCCAAAACTCCGCCCTTGCGGCACAATGGTCCTGATTTGAACTGTGGCAGGCTGCCTCTAATGGGTGGATTGGAACCCACATATCCACCAGACTCATACTCAGTTGGTAGTCCTCCACTATCTTTGGAAGGCCGTTTTGAAGGTTGTTCATGACATACTGGCAGCCAGCCACCTGGGGCAAGAAAAGACCCTGGTCTGAGTCCTATCCTCCTTCTTCTGGCTGGGAATATATCAGGAGGGATATTGTATCTTATGCCCCAAATGCCAGCTAACAACCAGCACATACGTGATGACAGTATTCTTGGTCCCCTTGCCCATGGTTGGCATCCCTTTTGAGTGAGTTTCTATGGACTTAGTTGGACCCCTTCCCAAAAGTAATGCTGGGTTGTGTTATCTTGTCATCCTACTAGACTATACAACCCAGTTTCCCAAGGCCATTCCACTATGAAATACCAGCATCATCACAGCAGAACTGGTGAAGATCTTTGTCCACATTGGGCTTCCCCAGGTACTTCTCACAGATCAAGGGATCAGTTTTAATTTGCAGCCACTCCATCAGATGTGTGCCCTATTAGGCATTAAAAAGCTGTAGGCATCCATATAGCATAAGTTGGATGGGCTCACTGAGCCTTTTAACCACATTTTAAAGGACATGCTAAGGAAGTTCCTTCCACAAGCATTATGACAATGGGACCAACTGATCATGCTATTGTTGCTATT
Source organism: Rafetus swinhoei (assembly GCA_019425775.1). NCBI lineage: Eukaryota > Metazoa > Chordata > Testudines > Trionychidae > Rafetus > Rafetus swinhoei. Next base: position 160,286,849 of record CM033424.1, read on the forward strand.
GTCCAAGAAGTATACCAGTTATCCACCAACTTCTCCCTCCTTGAACTTCTGTATGGCCAGCAAACCAGGGGCTACTGAATCTAATTAGAGGCTTTGGAACATACCTCATCAGCATCATACAGCTTCTACAATATGTCCTGCAATTGCAGGACTGCCTTACTCAGGAAGAGGGCCTTGCACAGGAGAATCTCTGTGTTGCCCATAGGACCCAAGAGCAATATTATAACAAGGGGCCCAAAGTTTGAAACTTCAAGCCTGGTGACAGAGCACTCCTTCTTCCTTAGTTCCCGCTAAGTCTGCTGGTCAATAGAGTGAGAAAATGCCTTTCAGACCCTCAAGGAAAGTCTATCTTGGGGACCTAACTTATTCAGTGGTACTTCAACTTGGAGCTTCTCCTGCAAACAGGTGTTTCAGAGGTGGGGACTCATGGCAGTCCTCAATCAGCAGGCATAAGGGGGAAAAGCAAAAACATTGCATCCTCCATCTTAGTCATAAGCTCTTCCCCCATGATTGTAAATGCTCAGTCATTCGAAAGGAGGCCTTCACCATCCAATGAGTGATCAACATGCTCATATATTATCTTTTAGGAGGTCCCCTTGGTCCTGATCACAGAACCCCAGGGCTGGTGACAGATTTTACAGGGCCCTAAACAACATGGTGGGCTCAACTCTGGGTTACCCAGAATGGGTGCAGCCCCAGGTGGAAAGGGTGGGGCTAGAAGCAACCAGCCCTCAGCACCACATGTACTTTTCTGTGCCTCCTCCAGCCATTTCTCAGCACTGCCTGAACCGTACAATGTGGGGCTCCAGTATTGCTTTTAGGGCCCTGGGCTCCAGCCACCGCTGCTGCTGCAGTAATGGTGGCAGTGGCTCAGAGCCATGGGCCCTTTTAAACCTTCTAGGCAACTGCCCATCTTGCCCCCTCCCCTCTGCACCCTACCCATGGCCCCATCAGTGGCTCTATTCATTAAGTGGTGTGACAGGGTCAGGCCAGGGAGCTGCTGCAGAGAGGGGAAAAGGCAGCCCAAAAGGGAAAAACCCCTGTGAGAGAAGCAGAGAACTGCAGCCCAATTGGATGCAGCTGGGAGGGAGCTGGCTCAGGCTAATTGGGGCCAGCTGACTTCTCTGCTGTCTGTCTGAGGGCCTTTAAAAGCCTCAGCAGTTGGAGGCTGGAGGGGGAGGGAGAGGACAAAAGGAAGGTGGTGGAGAGGCAGAGAGGAAGAAACCAGAGAGAACAATTTTGACCAGCATTAGGTAAAGGCAGCTAAGGAGGGAGCCTGTGGGCACGTGGCCCGGGCCCCTACCATTGAGACCAGCTGCAAAACCCTAACTGGGAGGAGGCCTCCCAGTAGTGGCTTGGGGAAGAGGGGCCCTTGCCACACGTGGTGTCAGGAGTGGGATCGTGGCTGTGAGGCCTCACAGCAACCCAAATCTAGCCAAGTTGACCCCTCGCAAAGCAAAAGTACCCATGGAGGACCTGGTAAAAGCACTGGTGCAGGCCACGGCTGCCCAACAAGAGGCTACTCGGGTGCAAGCAGCTGCCCAGCGGGAGTCGGTGCGGATCCAACAAGAAACCAACCAGTTGTTGATGAGCCAGGTAGCCCAGGACAGGGCCACGCTGCAGGAGGTGGTGAACCAGCTGAAAGCCCTGACAGTCCAGGTACGTGATCAAGATGCGGCCCGACCCTTACGGGCCAATTTCTACTTACAGAAAATGACAAAGGCGATGAGGTTGAGGCCTATCTCTTGGCCTTGAAAGGACAGCTTTGCGGGAGGCCTGGCCTCAAGCTCAGTGGGCCAGCATTTTGGCCCCTTTTCTGGGTGAGGAAGCCCAGAAGGCATACCTTGACATGGCAGAGGAAGCTGCATCCGACTACCCCAGCTGAAAGCTGAGATCCTGCACGGGCTGGGGTCACGGTCACAGTGAGAGCCCAGAGATTTCACGACTGGCGATATCGAGATGACCAGGGCCCCAGAACTCAGTTGTTTGATCTGGTCCATCTGGCCCGGAAGTGGCTGCGGCCCGACATCCACAGCCCGAAAAGATTATCGAGGTGATCGTTCTTGACCGGTACATGAGGTTTACCCCAGACCTTCGGGAATGGGTGGGCCAGAATGACCCCACGGCGTTTGATGAGCTTGTGGCTCTCGTTGAGAGACGATTGACAGCTAAGGGACTTTCCCGCAGCCCCAGAGTCGGCGCAGCAGAGCAGAAGGTCCGCCTTCACCCCAAGGACCCGTGCCCTGAAGTTTCTGACCGAGTCCAGACAGGAAGAAAGGAGGCGGAAGAAGCGGCCGGGGCGGGCAAAAGACCTTGGGGTCTGGACAGGAGAGCCAGGGATCAAGACCCAACAGCCCAAAAAGAAAGGGCTGTCGCCCAGGTTATAGGTGTTATGCCTGCGGGAGATAGGGCATATTGCGGTTCAGTGCCCTAACATGACGAGCCTATGCAATGTGACCTGGGGAACCTACAAAGTGTCCTAGTCAACCTCGTTGGGGTAGCAGTGGGCCCCCATCAGTATACCCAGCCCGTGAAAATGAATGGGGTAGAAACCACTGCCTTAGTAGATTCCGGGAGTGCAGTTACGTTGGTCTCAGGGAAGCTAGTGGGGCAAGATCAGCTGACTCAAGCCAAGTACACTGGGGTATCTTGTGTACAGGATACTAATTATTACCCCACCATCCCTGTGGAGATAGAAGTACAAGGGCGGGTTACAGAGGTAACTGTGGGGGTGGTCCCAAGGCTCCCCTACCCGGTGGTCATTGGGACGAGACTTCCCGGGTTTAGTGACCTGCTACCACGGGACTGGGGAGGAGGATAGCTCCTCCCGGCCTTCCATGAGTTTTCCCAGGACCTGTTCTCGATGCCTGGGAACCCGGAAAACCCAGCGGGAGAGGAGGGCCGCATAAAAAATTGGGGACCAGGATCTTGACCCAAGGTCGGAAGCAGGCACTGGTAGAGGAGGCCTACCCAACTACTAGAGCAGAAGCCCGGGACAGGATGAGCCTGAAGCAGGACCCAGCTCATCAGGGGAGGAAAGGGGCTAGGTTCCCTGGAGCCTGAGCAGGTGAGATCCCCAAGTGAGACCTTTGGGCAGGATCAAGCCAATGATCCAATATATCAGAATATCCGTAAGGAGGTGGTTGAAGTTAATGGGGTCCCAGTGGAGGAGGAACAAGGGCACGGGGCCCTACTATATAATCAAGGGGAGCTTCTATATAGGGTAGCTCATATACAGGGCCAAGAGGTGGAACAACTCTTGGTACCCCAAAAGCACCGGAGGGCAGTACTGGAATTGGCACACAGTCATCTATTTGGAGGACATCTAGGGGTGGATAAGACCCTGGACCGCATTCTTCGGAGGTTCTTTTGGCCTGGGATCTATGTAGAAGTCCAGAGGTATTGTGCTTCCTGCCGGAGTGCCAACTACATGGGCCCCGACCACACCTGAGGGCCCCATTAGTACCCCCTACCAATCATTGAAATCCTTTGAGCAGTTGCTATGGACATAGTTGGCCCACTAGAGAAGTCTGCCCGGGGCCACCAGAGCATACTAGTTGTAGTGGACTATGCTACTCGATACCCAGAGGCAGTGCCCCTACGCAACACCCTATCCAAGACCATCGCTAAGGAACTAATTCAAATCTTTTCTAGGGTAGGGATTCCTAAAGAAATCCTAACGGACCAAGGGACCCCCTTTGTGTCCAAGCTTATGAAAGACTTGTGTACCTTGCTCGCATACGGGCCCTGCGGACCTCGGTATACCATCCTCAAACCGACGGTCTAGTTGAGCAGTTTAACAAGACCCTAAAAGTATGCTTAAGAAAGTAGTAAGCCGGGATGGCAAAGATTGGGATATGCTACTGCCCTACCTCATGTTCGCGGTAAGGAAGTTCCCCAAGCTTCGACTGGCTTCTCCCCATTTGAACTTTTGTATGGGCGTAACCCACGGGGCATACTAGACCTTGCTAAAGAGGCCTGGGAGGAACAACCCAACCTGGGGAGAAATGTAGTTGATCATGTGCTCCAAATGAGGACAGGATTGCCAGAGTCACCCCATAGTGCGGGAGCACCTAGAAAAGGCACAGGAAGCCCAACAGGTCTATTACAACCGGCGAGCAACCTCCCGGAAGTTCCAGGTGGGAGACCGGGTGATGGTGCTAGTGCCGGCGGAGAGTAAGCTCCTAGCCCAATGGCAGGGGCCATATGAAATAATAGAAGCAGTGGGAGAGGTAAACTATAAGGTTCGCCAGCCTGGCCGGCGAAAGCCTGAGCAAGTATATCACGTCAACCTGCTGAAACCCTGGCGAGACAGAGAAGTGGCCTTGGTTGTGCTGGGGCCACCACCCCAAGGAAAACCCACCAAGGCAGGTGGGAATATCTCCTGAGCTGACTCCGGACCAACAGGCGAAGCAGCCGACATGATTGAGCGGAATCGGGATGTGTTTTCGACAGAACCGGGTAGAACTACGGAGGTTTACCATGACATCATCACAGACCCCAGGGTGAAGGTGCACGTTAAGCCATACCGGATACCTGAGGCAAAACGAAAAGAGGTCCAAGCTGAAGTTGAAAAAATGCTGAAGCTCGGAGTCATTGAAGAGTCCCATAGCCAGTGGTCTAGCCCTATTGTTATGGTGCCCAAGCCAGATGGAAGCCTACGCTTTTGCAATGACTTTCGAAAGTTAAACGAAGTATCCAAATTCGATGCCTATCCCATGCCAAGGGTGGATGAACTCATTGACCAACTGGGCAAGGCCCGATTTCTATCCACCCTTGATTTGACCAAGGGTACTGGCAGATCCCCTAGCACCAGGGGCCAAAGAAAGACAGCCTTTTCGACTCCAGAGGGTCTCTTTCAATACACGGTCCTCCCTTTTGGTTTGCATGGGGCTCCTGCAACGTTTCAGAGGCTCATGGACAAGCTGTTGCGGCCCCATGCCAAATGCGCAGCTGCCTATTTGGATGATGTTGTTGTCCACAGTCCTGACTGGGACACACACATTGAAAAAGTAGAGGCAGTATTGGAGACATTAAGGAGAGCGGGACTTACGGCGAACCCTGCAAAGTGTACGATTGGGCTGGCCGAGGCCAAATATCTCGGGTATATCGTGGGAAGGGGATAGTGAGGCCCCAGCTCAACAAAGTGGATGCAATACAGAATTGGCCCCGACCAACCCGGAAAAAGCAGGTCAGGGCATTCTTAGGGTTGGTTGGATATTACCGCAGATTCATCCCCAACTTTGCCTCCAGGGCCTGCCCTCTGACCAACCTGACTAGAGCACGTGGTCCCGACATTGTAAAGTGGACCATGGAGACGGAAGAAGCTTTTAAAGATCTCAAGAATGCCATCTGCGGTGATCCAGTTCTCATAGCCCCTGATTTTAAGAAGGAGTTTATCTTGCAGACCGATGCCTCCGAGGTAGGACTGGGAGCGGTATTATCTCAAATGGTTGGAGAAGAGGAGCACCCAATCCTGTACCTCAGCAGGAAGCTTCTGCCGAGGAACGAAACTACGCCGTGGTAGAAAGGGAATGTCTCGCGGTAAAGTGGGCCATGGAAAGCCTTCGCTACTACCTTCTTGGGCGGAAGTTTACCTGGTCACTGATCATGCACCTCTGCAGTGGATGCACGAAACAAGGACAGAAATTCGAGGGTTACCCGGTGGTTCCTGTCCCTGCAGCCCTTCCACTTCCATGTGCAACACAGATCAGGAACCCAGCATGGGAATGCAGACGGGTTGTCAAGGGTGCATTGTTGTCCGACCCAACCCAACCCCATGGGGTTGAGCAGAGAGGAGGATGTGTGACAGGGTCAGGCCAGGAGCTGCTGCAGAGAGGGGAAAAGGCAGCCCAAAGGGAAAAACCCTGTGAGAGAAGCAGAGAACTGCAGCCCAATTGGATGCAGCTGGGAGGAGCTGGCTCAGGCTAATTGGGGCCAGCTGACTTCTCTGCTGTCTGTCTGAGGGCCTTTAAAAGCCTCAGCAGTTGGAGGCTGGAGAGAGGAGAGGACAAAAGGAAGGTGGTGGAGAGGCAGAGAGGAAGAAACCAGAGAGAACAATTTTGACCAGCATTAGGTAAAGGCAGCTAAGGAGGGAGCCTGTGGGCACGTGGCCCGGGCCCCCTACCATTGAGACCCGCTGCAAAACCCCTAACTGGGAGGAGGCCTCCCCAGTAGTGGCTTGGGGAAGAGGGGCCCTTGCCACAGTGGTTAACCTCCATTAAAAACTCCAGTACCAGGCCGATGCGCTGGTACCTTACTCTCCAGCAAATGCCTTCATAGTCAGGCACTTCACAGGAAAGGACAATGGCAATGTTGACTTTTTCTCCCATGTAGGGGAGAACCAAGAAGCCAGCCCTGACAACTCAGAGTTGGACTTGAAAGGGGACATGAAGTAAGTTGACCTGGTGTCCCATGGACCCAGAGGAGAAGTCGTCCCTGGCTCAGACCTAGTTGGGAGGAGGTGGGCCATAATCATCCCTCCCACTGGAAGTCAGTGGGTGGGAGAGGAAGTGAAAAAGGTGACTCAGAAGGTGCAGTTGGGCTGCAGCTGCTGGAGGAGTCAGTCATGGTTTCAATGGCCTGGTTCCTCCCAAGCTGGAAGATTGCTGCTGTCCTCTGGGGAGCTAAGGATTTACCAAGGCCACCAGAGCTATACACTGACCTGACTTCAGAGGAGTTGCCAGAACTATGCCAGGCCTTCAATCTGGATGATCTGGAAAATGCTCTACAGTACCAGGTACACCCAAGAGGGATGTCAGAAATGTCCTAGGGCAGCCAACCATAGGCTGGCTGCAGCACTGCCTGAACACAGGCCAGTGTGTTGCAGTCAGGATCTTCACTGACTCAGTGGCAAGCCACTGGTAGGGCACTGGGCCAGGGCGCATTGGAGTGGGTGGGCCTTTACACCTCTTGCCACCCCAGCCCTGGGGTAATAGTCTCCCCTTCTCAAAGCTAAGGAGACAGTACTTGTCAGCTATCCATCAAAGCCAGGATACCCGAACCCATTGCTACTCAGTTCTGAACATCGGCCTGAGCTGTAGACCTTTGTTGCCTGCCCTGATTAAGGGCCAACAAGCTACTGTTTGTTGCATTACCCTGCACAGTTCCAAGCTATAGATCTTTCTTGCCTGCCCTGCCTGAGGGCTGGCATTCTTTTTCACTGTTTGCTACTTGACCCTGAGCACAGGCCCAACCTGTGGACTCTTGTTGCACTTCTAATTCCCCATGATAGGTGACACCCCAAGATGTAATGAGGTGGATTAGCCTCCTATAGACCCAGAAAGTCTGGGTTTGAGCCCTGCCACAGAACTACTACAGGCAGAGAGACATTGTGTGCCTTGGAACCTTTTTAAAAGGTACTCAGTCCATCAAAAATTACTGCAGGGGTGGGAAACCTCAGGCCCAGAGGCTGGATGAGGCCCCTACCTTGCTTGGATCTGGTCCTCGAGGCTCAAGGCCCCCTCAGCACTGGGGAGCCTGTGCTGGTGCTCCAGCCATCCTGCTGCCCCACAGTACACAAAATCTATTAGCTTGGACCCACACTAGGCTCTGGCATGTGAGGGAAATATGGGTAGTGTCTTTCTCCTTCTCAGTCAGGGTTTTTTGTTTGTTTGTTTGTTTTGGGGGTTTTGTGTGTGTGTGTGTGCTTCTCACTTGTGTGTGGCCCTCAGCTGATTTTTCTGTGGACCAACGGCTGCCAACCCAAAAAATGTTCCCCACCACTGATTTACTGCCTAAAATGCTCACCACAAGCAATTCACCTCCCCATTTTTGTCCTCTCTTTCTATGAAAACCAGGCCACAGAGTTAAGTGCCTAAATATGGATTTATAAACTACTCAGTTTCATAATCACTCATTTATATACCATCATCTGTTTCTTTCTACTTTGTGTCTCATTCTCTTACTCCTTTTTGAGAAAACAGAGGTGCTGTCATAGGTCTTCAGATTCAAACTCTGCTCCCTCTTCCTGTTGTTTCAATCAACCAAATCTGCATTTTTCTACCAAAACAAACAAACAAAAACTCAGACTTGTTTTTTCAGTGTTTTTAGCTATATAGCACCTCATGCATTCAAAGCACCACTCCCAGGGTATGTCTAGACTACATGGCTCCATCAACGGAGCCATATAGATGAGTGTACTAGACATAGCAAAATGAAGCAGCGATTAAAAAAATCGCCGCTTCATTTACATCAAAATGTCCGCCACGCTGTGCCGACGATCAGCTGATTGGCACAGCGGGGCAGTCTAGACGCACCGTGGTCGACAATGGAAGCCTTTGTCGACTGCTCCGGTATGCCTCGTGAAATGAGGTTTACCAGAGCAGTCAACAAAGGCTTCCCTTGTCGACCGCGGCGCGTCTAGAACTGCCCCGCTGTGCCGATCAGCTGATCATTGGTACAGCGCAGTAGCCATTTTTATGTAAATGAAGCAGCATTTATTTAAATCACCACTTCATATTGCTATGTCTAGTAAACTCATCTACATGGCTCCATTGACAGAGCCATGTAGTCTAGACATACCCCCAGGATACATCTACACTACAGAGTTTTGTCCAAAAAATGGCTGTTTTTCTGACAAAACTTGAGGAACATCCACACTGCAATTGTTTTCTTCTGCAAGAAAACCAAAAGAACAGAGGGGCTTTTCCAGCATTGGTAATCCTCATTCTATGAGGGAGAAGCCTTTTTGTGAATGAGGTCTTTCACAAAAAGGCGTGTATGGATGGAGAAGAAGGAGTTCTTTCAGAAGAAGAGGAAAGAGGAAAAAGCACAGGTGCCCTGGTGGCCACTTCATCCATAGCAATCACAGCTTACATGTGAGAGAGCATCCATTCAGTGTGGATGCTGTCTTTCAAAAAAGCAGATTGCATTTTCGATACACTTTTGCAGTGTGGACACTCTCTTTTGGAAGAGGACTCCTTTTGTCACAGGACTCTCTTTTGCCACAGGACTTCTTGTCGCTTTTGCAGATCCAGACTAACACGGCTACCCCTCTGATACTTGACACCATGCAAGACACTGCATTTAGCCGTATGGAGTGGAAATCTATCAACCTCATGAAGAAACTTGCACAAGTACAGACAGATATCATCTTTCTCTCCAAATGCAAATTGATGGACATCATGCCAAATGGACTGAAGGTGAAAAATCCATTGCAATCAACATAGTGCATAGACTACGGTGAGAGATTATGCCATATACTATCAAAGAAACTGAGGAACCACCTGATCAGCATCCTATACAGCAAACGGGAAAACATAAAAAAAGAGCTCTCCAATCTTGAGACTTTCATAAAAAACCAACCTTCCACACAAACTTCCACACAGCTGGTCTTTACTAAAATAAGACAGGAGATCTACATTAAACACTTCACTTCTCTACAGAGGAAAAAGGACTGTAAGCTATCTAAAATCCTACCTGTAACATGGGGCCACAACAGTGGTACCTCTAACTCACCCAGCAATATTGTCAATCTATCCAACTATACACTTAGCCCGGCAGAAGAGTCTGTCCTATCTCAGGGACTCTCTTTTTGCCCCACCACCCTCACAAACATGATACAGTTCTGCGGTGATCTGGAAGCCTACTTTCACCGTCTCCAACTCAAAGAATACTTTCAACACAACACTGAACAGCGCACTGACACACAGATACCCTCCCACCAATAGCACAAGAAGAAGAACTCCACATGGACTCCTCCTGAGGGTCGAAATGACAGTCTGGACCTATACATAAAATGCTTCCGCTGACTTGCACAGGCAGAAATTATGGAAAAACAGCATCGCTTGCCTCAGAACCTCAGTCGCTCAGAACGCAATGCCATCCACAGCCTCAGAAACAACTCTGACATTATAATCAAAGAAGCTGATAAAGGAGATGCTGTTGTCATCATGAACAGGTCTGACTACCAAAAGGAGGCTGCCAGACAACTCTCCAATACCAAATTCTACAGGCCACTTTCCTCAGATCCCACTGAGGAGTACACTAAGAAACTGCACCATCTGCTCAGGACACTCCCTACACAAGCACAGAAACAAATCAACACACCCTTAGAGCCGCGACCGGGGTTATTCTATCTACTACCAAAGCTCCACAAACCTGGAAATCCTGGACGCCCCATCATCTCTGGCATTGGCACTGTCACTGAAGGACTGTCTGGATATGTGGACTCTCTACTCAGACCCTATGCCACCAGTACTCCCAGATATCTCCGTGACACCACTGATTTCCTGAGAAAACTACAACGCATTGGTGATTTTCCAGAAAACACCATCCTAGCCACCATGGATGTAGAGGCTCTCTACACAAACATCCCACACATAGATGGAATACAAGCTGTCAGGAACAGTATCCCTGATGATGCCACAGCACAACTGGTGGCTGAGCTCTGTGACTTTATCCTCACACACAACTATTTCAGATTCGGTGACAATATAGACGTCCAAACCAGTGCCTATGGGCACCCGCATGGCCCCACAATATGCCAACATTTTTATGGCTGACCTGGAACAACGCTTTGTCAGCTCTCATCCACTAATGCCCCTTCTCTACCTATGCTACATTGATGACATCTTCATCATCTGGACCCATGGGAAGGAGACTCTGGAAGAATTCCACCAGGATTTCAACAGCTTCCACCCCACCATCAATCTCAGCCTGGACCAGTCTACACAAGAGATCCACTTCCTGGACGCAACGGTGCAAACAAGTGACGGTCACATAAACACCACCCTATACCGGAAACCTACCGACCGCTATGCCTACCTTCATGCCTCCAGCTTCCATCCTGGACACACCACACGATTCATTGTCTACAGCCAAGCACTAAGGCTATGTCTAGACTACATGGCTCCCCCATGTAAAATAGTTTATTTGGCATAGGCAAAGAAATGGGGATTTAAATAATCCCTGCTTCATTAAAATAAACGTGGCTGCCGCGCTGTGCCGACGATCAGCTGATCTGGCACAGCGGGTCAGTCTAGACGCGCCATGGTCGACAAGGGAAGCCTTTGTCGACCTCTGCGGTAAACCTCGTTTAAATCTCCGCTTCTTTGCCTATGCTGAATAAACTATTTTACATGGCTCCGTCGACGGAGCCATGTAGTCTAGACATAGCCTAAGGTACAACCGCATCTTCTCCAACCCCTCAGACAGAGACCAACACCTACAAGATCTCCACCAAGCATTCTTGAAACTATGATACCCGCACGAGGAAGTGAGGAAACAGATTTACAGAGCCAGACATGTACCCAGAAGCCTCCTACTACAAGACAAGCCCCAAAAAGAAACCAACAGAACAACACTGGCCATCACCTACAGTCTTCAGCTAAAACCTCTCCAACGCATCATCAGTGATCTACAACCCATCCTGGACAATGATCCCTCACTTTCACAGACCTTGGGAGGAAGGCCAGTCCTCGCGCACAGACAACCCACCACCCTGAAGCAAATTCTCACCAGCAACTATACACCGCAGCACAATAACTCTAACTCAGTAACCAATCCATGCAACAAACCTCGGTGCCAACTCTGCCCTCATATCTATACCAACGACACCATCACAGGACCTAACCAGATCAGCCACACCATCTCTGGTTCATTCACCTGCACATCTACCTATATAATATACACCATCATGTGCCAGCAATGCCCCTCTGCTACATACATCGGCCAAACTGGGCAGTCCCTAAGTAAAAGAATAAATGGACACAAAGCAGATATTAGGGACGGCAATATACAAAAACCTGTAGGAGAACACTTCAATCTCCCTGGACACACAGTAGCAGATTTAAAGGTAGCCATCCTGCAGTAAAAAATCTTCAAGACCAGACTTCAAAGAGAAACTGCTGAACTACAGTTCATCTGCAAATTTGACACCATCAGTTTAGGATTAAACAAAGACTGTGAATGGCTAGCGAAGTACAAAATCAGTTTTTCCTTTCTTGGTGTTCATACCTCCACATCAGCTGCTAGAAGTGGGCCTCTCCCTCCTTGACTGAATTAACCTCATTATCTCTAGCCTTATTCTGGCCTGCATATTTATACCTGCCTTTGGAAATTTCCACTACATGCAGCTGACAAAGTGGGTCTTTGCCCACGAAAGCTTATGCTCGAATACATGTTAGTCTATAAGGTGCCACAGGACTCCTTGTCTCTTTTGGAAGAAGTTTTTTCAGAAGATCTCTTCTGAAAAAAGCTTATTCCAAAAGAAGCCTGCAGGCTAGACATAGCCCCATTGACCTCCAATGCAGCTGTGCACAAGGAGGACAAACTAAAATATTGAGGAGTTGCTGATTCAGTGGGTACCATCCATCCTTTATATTGAATGAGGCAGGATTCCTGTGTGGGGAGAGGGCAAAGATTTTGTAACTAAAGACTGTCTGATAATACATATGCACAAGGAGACTGAATTAAAGTGGAAAGGGCATCTTTATCCATAGCATTGCCTAACTTTTGAGTGCTTGACTTTGGAAACTTGACATTATTCTTTTAACATAGGTTTTAGGTTCTAACCCAAACCAGCAGAAAATTACAATATCCTCTGGGCAAACTCAGTTGCATTGCTTGGTACTGTGGGAGTGGAGCCACGATAAAACCTATTGTCCCCGAACCTGCACAGGAACATGATAGGGTTCTTATGTCTCATTCCTATCCTATGTGGGCACACAGTTCTTGTCATAATCCAGCCCCATTGTTTTAATTCTACAGCTATCATTTGTGCTCGAAAGCTGGCTGGGAAACAGAATTTGTTAGGTTGTATATAACCATTCCTGTTACGTTTAAACAAAGTAATCAAAGTTTAGTATAAATAGTCACTATAATGCTATCACCAAGCATCACTCTGTAAGTTAAAGAACTCTTTAGGAATCACAGTGCAATGTAACACTATTGCACACTTATGCTTGACAGAATTATTATATTCCTAGATAGGATCAATGACTTCCAATAACATGTAGGAAATTGTTCTGTTTCTGACAATAATCAAAAAGGAAATTGACTATAATGGCTTCTCAGAGGCCCCTATATTGCACAATATAATATCAATAATGTATTGTGATTTGGCTTATGTTTTATTTCTTTCTTAGCTGCAATTTGCTTTGTGAACACTAGATGAAGCCCTGAAGCTTTACACAATAGAAACAAGAGGCCTCAATGACCTATGCTGAGTTGTGCATCACGTTCTATAACTTCTGACGTCTGTTGAGTCAAAACAATAATGTACATTACACAGAAAGGGGACCCCTATCCAATCTTCTGCTATGTCTCTGAAAAGGTCTAAGCTAGTAATCTCCTATGTCAGGTCCTTTGACTGTATTTATAAATGTAAAAATGAAGGAGAAAAGAAAAGAAAAGAAAAGGAAAGAAAAAAGTGAGTAACATGAAGAAAATAGGATGGAGGTCACATATTTCACTCCCTTTTTCTTTGTTTTCTTTTTTTCCTCACTTTTTTCTTTCTTTTTGCCCATCCTCCCCCTTTCTTATTACTTTATTTTTTTAAAGAAATTTTTAATTCAGCACTTCCTCACAATGGCCATTATTCCCTGAGTGGCGATCTTGAGCTCCAGTCCTGCAAAAGAATCCTTGTGGACAGTCCTTTGTATCTGCTCAGAATACATCTGACCTCTGTGTGAATCTGCTCTTCTGCAGACAACTTTCAAACAGAACTCTAGGAAACTTTTAGTGCACACCATCAGCCTCCCCTGCCCCCTCAGCTAGTTAATGTACAATGTGATGGTGCACATTAGAAATTGTACCTCTGGTAATGCACAATGTAGACAAATCCTAAGGCTTTTGACATAGTCCCACATGACATTCTCATAAGCAAACTAGGGAACGTGGATGACATGAATGTACTATCAAGTGCGTTCACTGCTAGTTAAAACTGTTCTCAAAAGAGTAGTTACCCAGTGCTAACTCGAAGGATAAACCAGGTGGGATTCAACAGTGGCCAATATTCAATATTTTTTACTAACTCGGCCGATGGAGTGGAGAGTGTACTTATAAAATTGGTGAATTACACGAAGCAGGGAGGGGTTGCAAGCATTTTGAATGATGCTGATAAATTGAACAAGTGCAAAAAATCATTCTTAGGAAGACCAATCAAATGCACATATACAAACTGGTTAAGCAGCAGTATGGCTGAAATGAATCTGGGGGGTTATAGCAGAGCACAAATTGGAGGAGTGTTCGAGGACAGCCAGGAGGGAGTCTGTAGTCACTCCCTGGGAAGAGTCAGGAGATAGTTCTCTCTAATTCCTACTCTCCCTGGTTCTATCCCAGAGAAGGGGTTAGAAACAGAGTGAATAGGAATCAGTCCGGGGAGAAGCAGTGAGGATTGAAAGGCCAGAGCCAAGAAGTGCAGAGCTGAGGGACCCTGGACTGAAACACAGGGTAGGGATGTGGGCCTCGGTTCTCCTACTGGGGAAGTGGCACCATCAGGTCAGCACAGGAAAAGATTGCCTGGGACTTTTTGCATAGGACTTTGGGTGACTCTGGAAGGGGGAAACATGTATGATGACCCAGCTGGAGAGCCAAGTCGAGAAGAGGATATTGCAGTTCCTGGATTATGTGGGTCTGCAAGGTGAGAAGACTACAAGAGAGGCACCAACTGGCAGAGCTAATCCTCAGGATGGCCATATGAGGTGCCATAACTGGTGAGTGGACCCTGTGACAATAAGATATGGTAATAATTGTTCCTTTTTACTTCACATCAGTAAGACCTCCACTGCAGTACTGGGTTCAGTTTTGGGTACTACACTTTAAGAAAAATATGGAAAAATTGGAGAAAGTCCAGAGGACAGCAATAAAATGTATAGGAGATTTTAAAAATAATGACCTATGAGAAAAGGTTGAAAGGGCATATTTAGAGAAGAGAAGGCTAAGGGGGTCTTCAATAAGTCTTCAAATACTTACAAGGTCCTCATAATGAAGATACCGATCAATTGTTCTCTATGTCCACCAAGGGAAGAAGAAGAAATTATCAGCTCAATTTGCAGGAAGGGAGATTGAGATTAGATATTAGGAGGAAATTTCCTAACTAGAATTATAGTTGAGCATGGGAATGGGTTATCTCAGGAGGATGTAGAACTTCCATCCTTTTGAGGTTTTAGACAAACACTTGTCAGGGTGGTCTAGTGATACTTAGTCCTATTTCAGTGCGGGGAGCTGGATTAAATGACCTCTTGAGGTTCCTTCCAGTCCAAGTTTCTATGATTTTATGCTTCTACACAGACTTAACTTACTTAAATAACACATTAGGACCTTGATTTTTTTTTAAGAATCAGAACTTAGCAATCAGTCACCAAGAGACAGAATACCCAGTTGAATATAATAGAAATGAACTTTCTGGGACAGGAATTGTCTCTTCATCTGTCTGTGTAAAGTTTCCATCTTAGTGGGCCCCAAGTTTGACTGAAATAGTTGGGCACTACTGTAATGAGGAATATTGTTTGTACTGTGGTAGCGTCTAGAAACCTTTATCCCACTGTGCTAGGGAATGTACAAATAAATAGCAAAATCATGGTCCCTTTCCCCAAAGATCTTTCAATCTAACAACAACAGTGTTTGAGGAAATCTGTGTTTGGGAAAGATATGGTGCATATTGATAGTTATGACTGAAAATGAGAGAGCTTCTATTGCAAAATAGACCAGCTTGGAAAATGTATGTTGAAACCTTTTTCTGCCCCTGCTCTGTCCTCTCCCTGTCCCCAAGCACCCTACCCTGAGTGATGCGGCCTGGGGGAATATCAGAGGGTTTGGCATCAGCAGCAAGAGCCATGCCCGCACTCAGTGGTCATGGTGGGAATCAGAGCAACCCGGGCCCAGCCCACTCCACTCCACCAGTTCCCAGCCACATCGCTTGATGGCGAAGGAGGAGGCTTAGGGGAAGAGGTGCAGCCCCAGCTCACTCTGCTGGCTCTCAGCTGCATTGCTCTGCTCTCTCCACCACAGTTGAGTGCAGGTGACCCTAGGTGCTGGTGCCAGGTCCCCTGCTAGTCCCCCGGGCTGTCCTGGGTCCCGCAGGATCCCCGAAACATGAGGCCCAGAGCGGTTACCCTGAACAGTCTAAAGGACGGAATGGCTCTGGAGGTACCTTACTGCATTTGCATAGTAAGGATGTTAATTGGGCTCTTTGACTTCACCTTGGTTCTTGACCATATATTTCAAAACTCACGCTGCTATTTAAATGATGGATTAGAATATTCTGCAATGCACATATCCAAGAGGAGCCTTGTTCCAACATGGATTTCATTCATTACTATAGGAAAACCCACCAAATACTGGTGTTCTCCCATTGCAATACACAAAAAGGAACATATTATTAGGTAGAAAAAGAATATGGAGAATTAAATAAGGACATTTAACTATTATTAAAAATTCAGGTTTGACCCACTTTGCTATTCAATTTTGTGTGCTCTTTAGTTCTCTTGTGCTTTTTCTAGGAGTCTTAGAAGCCAAGAAACTTGTTAAACCAAAGTATAAGGATATATGATCTAATATATCTGACCTAATTTTAATCCTTCAAAGCAATTTGGCAACAGTTTTCCTCTTGTCTGCTAAGGAATTTTCTCAGCATGTTGCCTTTTATTTTCTATTAGCCGTAATCTTTTTCGTCCGATAAGGTTTGTGCAGAGTGACAAGCAACTTTGCATGTGAATATTTTATTTATCTCTATAAATAGGGTAGGGGCAAGGAGGCTGGGTGTAAGTGGCATTAGAAGAATCACTGCCCCATGTAAAGCTGTGTAAAAATTATTTTCCACAAAGCAAAAGAATAGCAAAAGAATTACCACACCCATTTTCTCTGGAGGGAAATTGATTTGTTGTACAATAGATTCTTTACCAAAGTAATGGTATTAAAAGTACAGTGAATTGAAGGCCTACCTGAAATAGCAGCTGGACTCTATAGCTCAAAATCTTTTTCATTAAAAGCAATTATACAGCCATAATTATCTGGGCAATATTTAATAAATTATAAAAAGAGAATTTTCAGATAAGTTATCAATCTGTTACAACATTTTCCTCATTGTTGCACTGAATAATAAACACCTTCAACATACCTCTGATCAAAAAACATAACATGCTTTAAGGCTCATGTTTAAGGGAATATAACATACTAAACTTTGAGAGATTTTTTTTCATTGGAATCTGTAGTCCTACATAATATTTTTCACTAAAGTTAAAATACTATGGATTAAAGGATTTTACAGCATATATGACCACTGTAATTAAATTATATTTGTTGAATATTGTACATATTCCTGGCTTGTGTTAATTGGCATAGCACCATTGAATTTAGCCCTATTTCTTTATATATTTAAATACCCATGTATACAATACTCAGAGGTCATGCATCAGAAGTTAGGATTTGCCAACATTCACCACAGAGCAGAGGTACAATACAGTTTTAACCTGTACAAATGTTCAGTGTAGTAATGACTGTTGTGTGTTTATGTTTATCTTAAAGAAATTTAAGATCCAAATCCAGCAGTCAAAAAATGATGAACTGCAAGAATTAAGCTTGCCAATACAACTTTAATTTGACTCCCTTATGCATATGGATGATTATACTGGTGTTAATTAAATTATCACATACTTTTTCCACAGGACTACTGCCTCATTTGATGCATTGGGTGGGTGATGCTCACTTAATGAACCTCTATGCAGTGTTGTGTTTCATCTATATTCCAATGTGTGTTATTTACTGCACACAATTCAAACCCTGCGCTGAAGACAGAATTACATCAGTATGCTCATAGGCTTTTCAATGGCATTCATCACAATATTTAACAGTGTTCCACAAACATTAATTAATCTTTTCAACAATCCTGTGGTGTGAATAGGTGGTATCATCCCTACTTTACCAATTGGGAGCTGAAGCACACAAAAGTTGAATTAAATGTCTCTTTATTTTTTAATACCAGTTTGAAGCATCAACAAGCTGATTTTTTTTTTTTTTTTTAGAATACTTGGCATTATGGAGCATTTTACATGTTTAAAAAAACAGCTTCTATTGACTTCAATTAATGCTATGAGTTTTCAGCCGTTCTGCAGATTCAACTCCCAGGTCTCAAGTTTTGAACCCAGAAAATGAGGTTTACCCAATTATCAGTCACCTGTCGAAAGTTTGGTTTAAGCCACTTGCCCAACATCACATAGGCACTCTTGGGGAAAAGCAGGATAGAATCCAATTCCCTAGGACAGCATTCAACTGCCATAACCATGAGGCTGTTCACTTTTCCTCTGACCCCAAGCCTCATTCAATATATACCTCCCAAATTCTGCAACAAACGAGGCAAGGGTCCTACAGAGAACTGACTCCTTCACTATAAAACCTTGAATGATTCCCAGAGGCAGTCCAAGCTGTGCACTGAATGAAGTAGCATTCCTGTGGAAAAAAATAGTATATGATCATGAAACTAAAGACCACACCAAAATGAATATGCACAAGGGACCAAATTAAGGGGGCACAAGCAACCTTAATTCTCCTTTTTCTAACTATTGAGTGCCTGATCCTTGACTGTGTAATATTAAAAATATTCTTCTGGGGTGAATGTGCATGTGTGTTGAATCTCCTAGGTTTTTAAAAAGAAAAAAACTAAGAAAACAAAAATTCTACCTTGAAACATCAAATGACATGCACATGGGTTATCAGAAGGGCTGGAAAATACATATCTCTGTCATTTGACCTAATGGAGTAACTGACAGCAATAGTATCAGAGGGGTAGCCGTGTTAGTCTGAATCTGCAAAAGCAGCGAGGAGTCCTGTGGCACCTTCTAGACTAACTGAAGTGTAGGTTGGCAAAGCCATTCGTCAGATGCATGTAGTGGAAATTTCCAGAGGCAGGTAGAATATGCAGGCCAGAATCAGGCTGGAGATGACGAGGAGCCAATCAGGAGGATGAGGCCCACTTCTAGCTGGTCTGGAGGTGTGAATTCAAGAGAGGAGAAGCTGCTTGTAGTGAGCAAGCCATTCAGTCTTTGTTTAATCCTGAGTTAATTGTGTCAAACTTGAAGATGAACTGTAGCTCAGCAGTTTCTCTTTGTAGCCTGGTCCTGAAGTTTTTGCTGCAGACGGTTACCTTAGATCTGCACTGTGTCCAGGGAGATTGAAGTCTTCATAGGTTTTTGTATGTGCCATTCCTAATATCTGATTTGTGTCCATTGATTCTTTTACGTTTAGGGACTGTCGATGTATATAGCAGTGGGCATTGTTGGCACATGATGGCATATACACGTTAGTAGATGCAGGAGAACGAACCAGTGACGGTGTGGCTGATCTGGTTAGTCCTGTGATGGTGTTGCTGGTGTATATATGGGCAGAGTTCACCGAGGTTTGTTGCATGGATTGGTTCTGAATTAGAGTTATTATGGTGTGGTGTGTAGTTGCTGGTGAGAATATGCTTCAGGGTTGTCTGTGCAAGGACTGGCCTGCCTCCCGCCTGTGAAAGCGAGGATCATTGTCCAGGATGGGTTGCAGATCACTAATGATGCGTTGGAGAGGTTTTAGCTGAGGACTGTAGGTGATGGCCAGTGGTGTTCTGTGGTTTCTTTCTTGCTTGTCCGCAGCAGAGGCTTCTGGGTACATGTCCGGCTCTGTCAATCTGTCTCTCACTTCTCGTGCATCGTAGTTTACAGAATGCTTGTTGAAGATCTTGTAGGTGTAGGTCTCTGTCTGAGAGTTGGAGCATATGCGGTTGTACTCAGTGCTTGGCTGTAAACAATGGATCGTGTGGTGTGTCTGGGATGGAAGCTGGAGGCATGCAGGTAAGCATAGCGGCAGGCTTTCGGCATAGGGTGGTATTGATGTGACCCTATACCGAAAGCCTACCGACCGCTATGCTTACCTGCATGCCTCCAGCTTCCATCCCAGACACACCACACGATCCATTGTTTACAGCCAAGCACTGAGGTACAACCGCATATGCTCCAACTCCTCAGACAGAGACCTACACCTACAAGATCTTCAACAAGCATTCTGTAAACTACGATACCCACACGAGGAAGTGAGGAGACAGATTGACAGAGCCGGACGTGTACCCAGAAGCCTCCTGCTACGGGACAAGCCCAAGAAAGAAACCAACAGAACACCACTGGCCATCACCTACAGTCCTCAGCTAAAACCTCTCCAACGCATCATTAGTGATCTACAACCCATCCTGGACAATGATCCTCGCTTTCACAGGCCTTGGGAGGCAGGCCAGTCCTGCCCACAGACAACCCGCCAACCTGAAGCATATTCTCACCAGCAACTACACACCGCACCATAATAACTCTAACTCAGGAACCAATCCATGCAACAAACCTCGTGCCAACTCTGCCCACATATATACACCAGCAACACCATCACAGGACCTAACCAGATCAGCCATACTGTCACTGGTTCATTCTCCTGCACATCTACTAATGTAGTATATGCCATCATGTGCCAACAATGCCCCACTGCTATATACATCGCCAAACTGACAGTCCCTACGTAAAAGAATCAATGGACACAAATCAGATATTAGGAATGGCAACATACAAAAACCTGTAGGGGAACACTTCAATCTCCTGGACACACAATTGCAGATCTAAAGGTAGCCATCCTGCAGCAAAAACTTCAGGACCAGGCTACAAAGAGAAACTGCTGAGCTACAGTTCATCTTCAAGTTTGACACAATTAACTCAGGATTAAACAAAGACTGTGAATGGCTTGCTCACTACAAAAGCAGCTTCTCCTCTCTTGGAATTCACACCTCCAGACCAGCTACTAGAAGTGGGCCTCATCCTCCCTGATTGGCTCCACCTCGTCATCTCCAGCCTGATTCTGGCCTGCATATTTATACCTGCCTCTGGAAATTTCCACTACATGCATCTGACGAAGTGGGTCTTTGCCCACGAAAGCTTATGCTCCTACACTTCAGTTAGTCTATAAGGTGCCACAGGACTCCTCGCCGTTTTGACAGCAATAGGAAGTTGTTATCCTCTGTGGAGCACCACTTGAGAGGGATAAGACACACACTTTGCCCCAGGTTTCAAAAATATTTGTTGGTAACAGAAGATTACCAAGACTGAGGAATTTTGGGTTCCATATCAGGCTCTGG
This sequence comes from Rafetus swinhoei, assembly GCA_019425775.1. Lineage (NCBI taxonomy): Eukaryota > Metazoa > Chordata > Testudines > Trionychidae > Rafetus > Rafetus swinhoei. Next base: position 160,307,937 of record CM033424.1, read on the forward strand.
AGGGAAGTATGTTCTATTAGAGACAGACTCCTCTGTTTGTTTTCCCAACCCCACAAGCTTGATTTTTTTTTCTATCCCTATCCCTGACAATCTGTGCCTATCCCAGTCTCTTCTCCATCTGTCTCCTTTTCCCAGTCACATTCTCCATGCTTATCTGCTCCTGTCTACATTCTTGGGCTTTTCATCCCAATTTCTATGACCAGCCAGTACCAGTTCCCTACCTCCAGCTGCTCATCCAATCTGTCTCCCATCTCCCAGCCTGCTTCCCTGTATGCTTGTCTCAGATTCTTTGTCCAGCCAAGCCCAATACTACCCCTTTCCCCACTGGCCTGTTAGTGGATCTATTTCTCTCCACCACGCCAACTCCTAAGTATCCTTATTTAACCATTCCCAGTCTGCAGTCTCCAGCTCCACAGCTGAGGAGAGTGTGCCACCAGGACTTATCAACTGGCTCCCAAATGATACTCTGATTTCCATTCTGTCTTTTCCCCTCTGCAAGTTCCCTTATATTCTTGTTTTTTTGGGTGCGGGGGCAGAGACTTGAATATTTTATTAAGTTCCATTAATCTTCAGTACATTATTCAGCTCTCACTGGGTTTATTGTAATCACATATTTTAGAATAAACAGAAAGGGTTAGCCTTAAATATATCAGAGGGGTAGTCATTACCCTCTAGCCTTACTCTTGATTGGTACTCTTTTCATATGCCTGTATATTTATACCTGCCTCTGGAATTTCCACTGCGTGCATCTGACGAAGTGGGTCTTTGCCCACGAATGCTTTTGCTCCAATAAATCTGTTAGTCTCTAAGGTGCCACAGGACTTCTCATTGTTTACCTTAAATATATGCTACTAAAGGAAAACTTTAAATGGGAAAGATTGGGGTTAACTGGTAATTATAGCTGAATCGGTCACAGCTCTATAGTTAAAGTCTTAGTCAGTGTTTCCAGTAGATACAATTATTTTCTGAGGTTTATATTCAGTCATTCAGAAACACACATGGTCAGACCCCAGGGATAATTATTTTCTTATAAGGCTGCAGATGTATCTCAGCTGTAGTAATGAAAAGAAATAGACATCAAATGAACAAAACTCTGATATTCTGAGACTGGAAAAAAATGTGATTAACTGCTTTGTTTGTCTGTGGTAAGCCTCTGTGTTTCAGAGATAGGAAGAGTCAAAATAATAGTTATGTCTCTCTTTCTTTGGTAATCTTTACAACAGCAGTCTATGTTATCTTCTTCCAGTTTACCAGAATATATCGAATTACAAATATTACATTCAGGCCCACCTGAGGGTCAGAAGAGGGCAACTGCCCTGAGGTCCAGTCATTCAAAAGGGTCCAGGGCTTCCACCCACCACCACCACCACCACCACCACTGCAGCAGTGGCATCCAGAGCTCCAGGCCCTTTAAATTGCCCCTGGTGTTCCAGGTGGTACACTCCAGGGGGCGGCGGGGGGCGGGAGGGGGGCGGAAAGGGGCATGCTCCAGGCAGCACTGAGGGCTGGCTGCTCCCAGTCCTGCCCCTTCTGCCAGAGGCCCCGCCCTTTCCAGGATTACGGAGCCAGTTCCACTTTGCCCAGAATTACGGAGGCCCAGCAAGTCTGTCTACCCCCCCCCCTGGCTGCATTGGCCTGGAAACCCAACTTCAGTAACTCCAGGCTTAATTAGGTAGCGTTAATTGAATGCACTATGAAGGAAATTGCTATGATAGAAAATATGTCTTCAGTTCAGCAAAGCACTAAAGCATGGGCCAGACTTTAAGTGTGCATGGAAAAGCCCCATTATTTCAATGAGACTATTCGCCTTTTTAAAAACATATTTAAGTGCTGAACTGGTATCTCTTTGGGATCTGTACTGAGAGGTGAAGCTCAAATGTTTGAAATTTGGTTTTGGTTCCGCTAACCATCCAATGTCTCAAAACTTAATTGAAGCTTATCTGGATTATCTGAACCTCTCGCTATTGCAAAATTGGACAGCAAATCTCATAAGAATAGGTTTTGCTTGTAAGATTTTGAGAACTTCCCATTCCAACCACAATAGAAAACATATGTTTTGAATTTTAGTGCTTCCAGTTTTTAACCATAGTGGATTCTTAATATGAAAAATATATCTAACCTTTTTAGTATATTATAAAAAGGCTGGTGAGTTCAGGTGGACAAATGGAACCTGGTTTTGGTTTCTCACTAGTTTTGCTCATTGGGAGTCATTCATTCATTATGATATAACTTCATTAGCCAGAAGTGGAGGGCAAGATAATTCTTGAGGAGTGTATTGAGGTGGAGTGGTTGCCCAGTGACCCGGAGGGGGAAGAGCTCTTCCTTGAGCCCTGTTGGACAGAGCCTGGTCTCATTCAATCACCTGACTGGAAGTCAGGGGGCATGGTTAGCAGTATAAATGGCCAGCCCAAGAGCTTAGTCAGGCCCCAGCTGCCAAAGGAACCAGTTGCCTGCCCCGTGTTCCTGAGCTGGGAGGCTGCTGATGACCTACAGGAGGCTGAGGATTGGCCTGGAGCACTGGGACCCCAGTCAGACTTTGACCTGAAGGAACTACAAACCCTGCCAGAGGTTTCAACCCCCAATGCCCCAGAGGACCTGCCATAGAGCTAGGTATGCACAGAGGGGGAGAATGGAAGGAGCCCAGAGATAGCCAACCTTAGTCTGGCTGAACTAGATCCTATGAGTCAGTGTGTTATGATCAGGATCCCCACTGACCCAGCTGCAGACTGATCTGTTGCTGTTAGGGCCCTCAGCTGGGATGCAGCGAAGCAGGTGGGCCTGCGTCCCGTCCTGCCACCCAATCCGTGGGTGACAGTCTCCCCCCTTGGCTGTTCCAGGCCAACTGCCTGTCCGTGTCAGACTTCCGCCAGAATAAGGGCACTCGATTGCCTGTTTACCCTCAATCTGAACTATTTGTATGTATTGATGGCCCTGCGCTGAACCAGAGGCTGGACCTAGGAAATGCTGCTCGGTCTAAGCATAGGTCTCAGCGTAGGTTATTGTTTCACTAGAAGTCATATCAATTAACCTGCCAATAAAGGATATTAATCACAGAAAACTACAGTGAGACTATAAATGAATAAAAATGACTGAGCTTTCACAGAAAGTGTGTTAGAAGGTGGGTATATTTTTATTCAACAGGAAAATGATAAAGCACATTGCTCCAGCACTTCAGAAAACACAGAATCCAAAAATTTATGAATAAGATGGTCCCACCGCATTTTAAGCATTAGAATCATAGAATTATAGAATCATAGAACTGGAAGGGACTTCAAGAGGTCCTCAAGTCGAGTCCCCTGCCATCATGGCAGGACCAAGCATTGTCTAGATCATCCCTGACAGGTGTCTGTCTAACCTGCTCTTAAATATCTCCAGTGAGAGAGATTCCACAAACCCCTAGACAATTTATCCCAGTATTTAACTACCCTGACAGGAAGTTTTTCCTAATGTCCAATTAAAAGCTCTCTTGCTGCAATTTAAGCCCATTGCTTCTTGTCCTATCCTCAGAGACAATGGAGAACAATTTTTCTACCTCCTCCTTGTAACACCCTTTTAGATACTTGAAAACTGCTATCATGTCCCCTCTCAGTTTTCTCTTTTCTAAGCTGAACTAGCCCATTTCTTTTAGTCTTCCCTCATAGGTCATGTTTTCTAGACCTTTATTCATTTTTGTTGCTCTTCTCTGGGCCTTTTCCAATTTCTCGACATATTTCTTGAAATGTGGTGCCCAGAACTGGACACAATACTCCAACTGAGGCCTAATCAGCGCAGAGTAGAACAGAAGAATGACTTTTCGTTCTTACTCACAACACTCCTTTTAATGAATCCCAGAATCACGTTTGCTTTTTTTGCACCAGTGTCACACTGTTGACTCATGTTTAACTTGTTGTCCACTATGACCCCTAGATCCCTTTCTGCAGTACTTCTTCCTAGACAGTCGCTTCCCATTCTGTATGTGTGAAACTGATTGTTCCTTCCTAAGTGGAGTACTTTGCATTTGTCCTTATTAAACTTCATCCTGTTTACCTCAGACTTTTTCTCTAGTTTGTCCAGATTATTTTGAATTTTGACCCTATTCTCCAAAGCTTCCTGAGTATTCTAGTATGCATTTCATCAGGCCCTAGTGACTTGCAGACATCTAACTTTTCTAAGTAATTTTTAACTTGTTTGTTTATTTTAACGTCTAAACCTATCCCATTTCCACTAGCAGTCACCATGTTAGGCATCCTGTCACCATTCATCTTCTTGACGAAAAGTGAAACAAAGAAGTCATTAAGCACCTCTGCCATTTCCAAGTTTCCTGTTATTGTTTCTCCTGCTTCACTGAGCAATGGGCCTACCCTGTCCTTGGTCTTTCTCTTGCTTCTAATATACTTCTAGAACATCTTCTACAAGTAATTATTTGAACAGTGAGAGTCTTGGGAAATATTTATCTGTCTCAGTATGGTCTCAGTGCTGTAGCTAAAAAATTTCATCAGAAATAACATGAGCAAAATAAAGTGAAGATCTTATTTTGTCCACTTTCCCACACAATTATGACCATATATATATATATATATATCGTGAAGGGAGCTAATTCAAAGCTCAACTGGGAAAATTAGCTAAATATAATAAATTATTTGTCATCTATATATAATATTAGTTTTCAGTGCTTAGTTTCTTTTTAAAGCTCCCAAAATTGTAGTGGGCACGTTATAGAATAAACAGAAAGATGTCATCCCTGCCTCCAAAGAGCAGGCAGTGAGTGAGGATCCGGGCTGAATTAACTCTTCTGGAGACCTGAGGCTATTAGATGTTGTGGGGTGAGAGGTTCAGAGTGCAAAAAGGGTGCTATGGGTTGAGGCAGGGGGTTGGGTGTGTGTGTGGGGGGGGGGATAAGGGCTCCAATAGAGGGTGCTTTGGTGTGGGTTGAGGATGAGTCATTTGAGGTGTAGAAGGGGGCTCCAGGCAGGGGTCAAAGGGTTTGAAATGCAGAAGTGGGCTCAGGGCAGGAGGTCAGGGTGCAGGGCCTGGGAAGGAGTTAGGGTGCGGAAAGGGAGCTCAGGGAAAGAGGTGGGGGTGGCAGTGCAAGAGGAGGCTCAAGGCAGAAGGTGAAGGTGGGGGTGGGGTTTGGGTGGGAGTTAGGATGCAGAAAGGGGCTCATGGCAGAGGTGGCAGGTATGGGGTCTGGGCGGGAGTTGTGGTGCACGAGGGGGGCTCAGGGTTCTGACTGGGTGTTGGGGTTCAGGGTGCTTACCTGGGGCAGCTCCCATTTGGTAATGCAGTCCTCCAAGGAAAGGAGGCTCTGCACCCTGCCCTGCACTTGCCTTCAGGCACTGTCCCCCACAGCTCCCATTAGTTATGATTCCCAGCCAATCATGGGTGCAAAGCCTGAAAGCAATGGACGTGTTTGCACAGAGCTTCCTGGCACTTGCAGCCCCATTCTAGGAAGGGACAGGGTCACAACAACATGTAAGAGCCACATCACCCTCCTCCCCTGCCAGGTAAGGCCAGAACTCAGGGGCTTTTGTGGCTGCAGCAAAAAGATCTGCACTTTTGGTGGCCTGGAGATTTTTTTGCGGCCCTCCTTAGCCCAGATGCTGCAGCCCCTAACGCCCCTTTCTTAATCTGGCTCTGACTTTGACCACAAAAAGTTACTCATCAGTAATTACAAGCACCCAACAAGCTTTAAATTGAACCACTGGATATACACATGACTTAAAATGAATCACCAGATGATGAAATTACTGCAACCCTGGATGGTCTTCACCTTCATTTTCTCTTGTGTTCTCTTATCCTCAAAAGGCTGGCTAACTTACTGAGGATAAGAGAACATAGAAGTATTGAACACTCAGGTCTGCTCCACCAAGGCACTTAAGCACGTACTTAAATTTAAGCATGTGAATAGTTCCACTTAAATCTATTGAACGACTCACTCTGCTTAAAGCTAACTATGTGCTGAAGTGCATTGCAATAGTGTTTAGCGATGTTAGCATTATATAGCCAATGAGAATTTTTTTAAATAATTTTTCTGTACAGGAACATTAACCCACAGAGACATTTTGAGAACTAGCCTATGGGTATCTTTAATGAAAGAAACGTAAATGCAAATGTAGCTCATACTCCCTTTGTAAATGAAATGATCTATAGTTATGTCTTTTTCAAATAACAGGGAAACCTTTGATTGCTAAGAATTCTTATAAATTAAAAAAACAACAAATGTTCTGGTAGCACTTTATAGACTAACAAAACATATAGATGGTATCATGAGCTTTCGTGGGCACAGCCCACTTCATCTGAAGAAGTGGGCTGTGCCCACGAAAGCTCATGATGCTACCAGAACATTTTTGGTTTTTTTAATTTATCCTGTACAGACTAACTCGGCTACCCTTTGAAGAATTCTTATGTCTTCTAAATATGTTATTTATATGTTCACTTTATTTTGCCTTGGTGTTTTATCTTACAACATATAATATTTTCCATGATTGCTCAGCTGCTACTAAAATGCCCTTATGTAATGAGGAATATTGTGATGTATATTTAATACAGTGCACTGATGAGTGCATGTGTGCACTGTGTATTCAGACACAGATCTGGAGGCAATCATTTTCTGTGGCAGAGAGGCAAATTACAGGTTTATGGTTGTATTGAACAGCTTACTAGGAAGACCCGGATCCTCCTCTTCACAGCCAGCTAGAATTTAGCGAGATCTCTGAAAAACAGGCATACTGGACAGTAGGGGTGTACTGATTAGTACTGTCTTATCGTTCCAATATAATAGCACGCCTCTGAATGCATGCTCATAAACTGAACTTAATCAATGGGATATGGGATATTAACATGCAAACTTTACAGAAATGCTATTCTCTCAGACCATGGGCAACCAATGATATCATTTTGGAGGTGTTGATCTCTTTAACAAAACGGAGGGGGAAAAACCCTAAGAAAAGAAATCCATACTAAAGCACTTTTAGCCTCAGTTTAATGAGCACAAGGGATGAATGCACAGTAAAGCTGGCAGGAAAACTTTGAAGGCTCTAATCAGCTAAGAATTTGGATCTAATTCTGGCGCCAGGAAGGCATGTAAAGAGGAGTTTCATCATCTAGCTTCACATAATGGCAGGCAAGAACTGACTGTAACAAAAATATCTTTCTTTGTGATGAAAAAATGAAATGTGTTGAATGGACAGTTGTGTGAGGAATTTTTTTACAATGTGAAACCCGAAGGTCATCCAAGAACCTCTCACATGCTATGAAAAGCAGTAGTCTCAACTTGATCTGAGCTGCTGGGTGGCTTCTGCCAACTTCATTGTCTCTTAAGGCATTGAGAAGTCATGATTTCACATCAAGACAATTGCAACACAGAAAATCTGTTGGGTTTTGTTCCACAGCTCATGACTTGGATTTCAGATGGCTGGGATATGGAAAGTTTGCATGGCTGCTCCAGCAGATCAAGTTATAACTCTATTTTCAAGCTGAGGGGTCAGCTCAGAAAACTGTAACCAGTTGTTTTAAGGGTGATAAGGATTGGGAAAATCATTTTTGAGCTTTTACATTTTACCTAATTTAAATAGCTAATTATGATCAGGAGTAAAATTAAATAGTAATATAAAAGGTCACATAAAGAGCAGTGAAACTGGCCACTCTAATTCCTGGATGAGAAAGATTAATATATTTGACTTAAAACTTCTCCAATCAGAACTTTAACACAATGTATTCATATTTCTAGATAGGCAAAATTTAACATTGTTATGAAGACTTCCATAATTTTCAGGGCTCAGTGAACCACTGTGAATAAAATATAAACCTACCTGAAATATGGTTCTGAATTGAAATTAATCCCTTTCTTGTGGTTTAAAAAACTGGAGTTCGCTTTGTTGTGTTGTGTAATTTGTTTCTTTTAATTTTTCTTTACCTGTGCTGTCTTGATTTCCGTATCAAAGTGTAAACTAAGGATGGCCATGTCGATGCTATACAGTTTTCTTAACCAAATGTTGGTGGTATTCACAAAGCAGTTACCTCAGTTATACCACTGGTGGGTATGCACACTGAGTTACTAGGGTCTGTGGTGACATTCTCATCAGGAGCCCTTGCATTGATGCAAAGCACCAGGCACCATGGACAGGTATCCCACTGGGCAATTCATCTCCATCCAGTTTTGGGGGAATCTTTCACTGCCTAATGGGATGAAAACTAGTCACTGGGAGCATGGACTATATTTCCCTTGTGGTTGTCAACTCCATACTTTTCATGCTTTTCAAAATCCCACAAACCTACTCATCCCTCTTTTCTGTCCACCATTTCTAATAAAAACATGCAGCCTGCACAGAGTTGCACTGAGAGCTCTCCAGAGGATTAATGTGACATCCTGGTGCACATAGACCAACTTTACAGCTCTCATTTTTTCCACTTCTTCTTCCTACTATCCTGGGCATGCCATCCCTGTAATTTCAAAGTAAACAGAGCCTCTGCATCAGGCTTATATGTGCATGACTGTCAGGACTAGACTGAAGACAAAAACATCTCCTGGCTCACTATGCAGCTGCTTCCTTGTCTCCCAAAATTCCTTCTCTTCCTCGCCCATCTTTTCATTATTGTTAATAGCAGGGGGCCTGTGACTTCGACTCCGCCGAAGTTTCAATGGGGTAAGTGTGTGTGGGGGGGGGAAGGGCGGGGGGGTTGTGGGGCCTCTGCTAAGGATGGAATGTGGCTGTTCATAAAAGGGGCAGATCTGCAGCTTAGTACCAGATCGATTGTTTGCCTCCCTGGCCTTCTAATATGCTGCTGCTGCAGTTCCTTGTCTTTCACACAGCACTCCTGCTGGTCTCTGTTGAAACCATTTTCCTGTGTCCTCTGAGCACCCTGCTTGTAGTGTCCACATTTCAACAGCTGCTTCAGAGCTGTGCTTGCACAGCCTCTTCTCCTCACATGACCAGGAGATCTAAAATCTCCTGTCTCCTCCAGGCAGGAGAGTGTCTTTCTCCTGTAGCCAGCATGATTGACTGGGCAGTTACATTCAGCAGTGGAGAGCCCCTCAGTGTGCTTGTCAAGACAGGCAACCAGAAAAAGGATTTTCAGAAAATCGCAGGGCTTTAATGGGCAGAGGCAGCTTCCTGTCCCCCGGCCCCTGGGCCACAGAGTTCACAATGGAGACTAAAGCAGACAATGTGAGACATTGTGGGACAGCTGTTGGAGGCCAATAATAGTGGATGTAAGTACCACAATGTCTGCACTCCCACTGCATTGACCTAACTACATCAACTGTGACTCTACGTCACTTAGAAAAGCAGTGTTATTAAATCTGTGTAGTGGGGCACTTATGTTGGTAAGAGTCAAATTTAAATGAATACACAGCCATAACTGAGGCAACATAAATTGCCTTGTCTCAACCTAACACTCTAGTGTGGGCCAGGCAAAAGATGTATGCAAATTGACTCTCAAAAATGTTTAGGGCCCGATTCTCATTTGGTTATACTGTATAAAGATACCTTAAAGTGGGTATAAATCATACTTAAATTCACTTTCAGGCCTGTTCATACTGGCAGAGCAAGGTAAAGTGGCAATAGTGTAAACGAGAATTAGGCCTTGATAGCTGCATATTACGGACATAATTCCATTCACACTTATACTGGTTTATACGGATGTGACCCCAGTGGAATAGACCCTGATTTACTTTGATGTGGTAAACAGTTATTAGCTTTAGTAAATATTTGGTGGCATACAAGGCCTGTCACATTCAAAGGAAGAATAATTTCAATTTAAAAATCTCATATGCCAAAAAATCTTATTTTGATATATAAGAACATAACATTTGTAATAAAAGCTCAAGTTCATGATAAAACTCTCATTGACATCAACTGGAAGCTGGAGTAACTAGGGATTGCAATACAAAGCCCTTTCTGTTTTACTCCTAGTTATTGCTCTGGTGACTGTTTCTTCCCTAATTAGCTTCATGGCTCCTACACAAAATTAAATCTTCTTGTCCTCGCTTTCATCACTCAGCCACTTCCTGCTTTCGTTTCTTCTCTTCCAATAAGTGATGTCACTTATTGCTCCTGCCTTTTTCACTCCATCAACGATGCCTGCTACATTTGTGCAGATGCTGGCTTCTTTTATGACCATGTCTGCACTTTCTTTCTTGATGCACCATGTTTATAAAGTGCTGTCTGTGCCCATTTCAAAACCTACTTCTTCCGCGATATCAAGAAAGCAACCAATTGATATCTAGGCTGAGGGGCAGAGAGAGATGATTCACACATTTTATCTACTGGCAACATATAAAATATACATGTAGATAAAATCATTTATATACGACTGGATCCCTTGGTCCCCAATTTTTATATGTGGATTGTCCTAGGTTGTCAGCTCTTTGAGCTATACCTTCAGTTGATGTAATATGGTGTATTTCCATTGAAGTCAACAGAGCTACGCTGATTTGCACCAGCCGAGTATCTAGTTCCATGTCTTTGTTTGTTAGATACTACTGAACTTTGCAAACCTTCCTGGAGAATTACACTTGCTGCAGAAGTTTCTTACAAGTGCTTAACAGGGGTACAAAAGTGTACTGTCACCAATGTACTTAGAACTGGTCTTAGAGTTTGTCACATTTTAACTACGTAGAAATCTCTTTTTAAAATAGGAATTACAGTGAACTAGCTATTTTTCACTTTTCTCACCCCCCTCTGTTTCTTTTCTTTGTGTCCTGCATCTGTTACTTTTAGTCATTCAGCTGTAAAAATTTGTCCCATTTGCACGGACTTCTCTTTTACTAACAGACCAAGCAATAACATTTAATGGAGATAGTAAATAAGGAACAGTCATTACTTGGTAGGTTTAAAGTCTGTCTTTGCAGTGAGTTTTAGATCACTACAAAATCAGGTCTTTTGATGTGCAACATTATCATAACAATGCAATATCAAAGGCAAATGACAAATCAAGTGAACTAAGGCAGATTTTACACACCACGTACAACCAAAGCACCATGACGCTGAAAGCCAAGAGGACATGTAAATGTTTGATTCACTGCTGTGACACAGAGCAGAAGGCAGACTTCCAAAACAATGTGCATGATGTTGAAATTGGTTCCCTGCTGACTGTCCTAAAAGTGATTCATCTAGAGAGTGCTGGGGAAAGGGGGTGGGAAATGTTTCCTGTATAACAAAGAACACAGCAGGACCTGGCTGCCCTCTCTTCAACATCTGATAGGCAAATAAAGTACAGAAGAGCTCATGAATGACAATAGCCATAACTCCCAGAGGTGGTTTGTAAATCACTTTAATTGAGAAAGTCTGGAAAATCTTAGAAAAGATTGTGGTACTTGCAGACATGAAGGTGCTCAGCTATTTTCCTGTGTTTGCTACCCACTACTGAGTCAAGTGATCTGATTTAAAATTCATGCCAGAAGACTACATATTGAAGTCTATCTGCCTGCATTAGCTGGGTCAGATGAAAGGGAGAACATTTATATTCTCCCCCAGTTATGGATTACTCAGTATATGTTATGTTCATTCTTTATGAGCTTTCATAGATACAGGAAGGGCTAGATTTTTCTAAACAGATGACTATCCATCAGCTCCCATTTAGCACCAAATTCAGTGGCTAGATTTTTCAAAGGACCTCAGCTTTCAGTCAGATAGAAGCCTGCAGCAGTGTCCTCTGTTCTCAGTTATAAGCTGTAGGATGTTGAGCCCTTTTTGATTATCTCCAATTAAGGGCCTAAATAGGAGCTGAGTACCTTAAAAAATGTGGCCCGAGATATTTTCTCATTTTTCTCATGTCACATTTTTTTTCATGTTACATTAGGGTAAATGGAATATAGAGGAGAAAGTGCTTCTAATGGTCAAAGGTGGGTGTTGGAAGGTAAAGCTAATGAAATCTGTGCCCAATTCATCCACTGACAAACTGTAGCCCAGAGCAAGTCACTTTAGCGACTCTTGGTAAAACTTCCAAATGTACAAATTGCATTTAGATGCTTAACTCTCATTGAATTTCGTTGGTCTTTAATTTACACATCTGAAAGATGGAGAGAAATGGAACTTTCCACAAAGCAAAGGGGGGTTAAATAATGATTATAAATAACACTGAGATGCTTGGATGAATGTTACTCTGGTATATAAAATAAAAATAAATGATTGATTACAGTGAATCATCCATTTGGAAGCTGTTATACTTTATATTATATAGGTACATGCAACTGCTATGCCAAACAATATATAACACATCTAAACTTGCTGTGTGTGTGTGAAAAAGGTTAATGTGACTGGCGAGATTTTGACACCATGTTGTAGTATTATTATTTTTTACTTACACTGAGTGGGGCTGACATTTATTGTCTAATATGTTTTATTTTGACCCAAGTTCTCTATAGTGCTCCAAAGTATGCATGCTATTTAACCATCAATATGACATTAAGGCTTGAAAGAATTACTGATAGTTGAGTGAGATGTTGAGTATCAGTCAGTTTTCAACCCAATGAATAATAATTAGCCTGGACAAGCCATAAGCACAGGCTTCTGAGAACCAGTCCATATATGCCATCCCAGAACTGAAACACTACATGTACTATACTTGGCTATCCAATGAGTCATTTTACCCCAGGATTCTGAGGCCAGACAGTGCCATGATGACACTGAATGTAAAGATTGGCAAACTCGTGGTATAGCAGAAGTGTATAGTAGCCATTATAAGGAATGAATTAGACACTAGTCCTGCAAATACTTAACCACCCATGAGATTTATTCATATAAGTAGTGACTATAAAGGGTACATCATAGGGATGTGTTATGCAGGAGCCGGGTCTTACTTTAAGCTGTAAGGTTACTCACTCTGCAGTGCTCGGATAGGACAATAAGACATAGGAAAAAAGTTAAGCAGGAATAAAAAGTCTCCCATTATTTATAGAAAACCTTTCCAATATTAATTGGCTACAGTGCTGTATAGAATGGGTCAGACCAATAGTCCACCTGCCCAGTACTCTGTCTTTTAACAATGGGCAATGTCAAATGTTTCAGACAGAATGAACAGAACAGGATAATTTTTGAGTGATCCTTCCCCTGTCATCCAGTCCCAGCTTCTGATAGGCAAAGGTTAAGGGACATCTGGAGCATGGGGTTGCAACCCAGTCTTGACCAATAGGCATTGTTGGACCTATCCTCCATGATGTTACCTCAGTCGTACTTTTGATCTCAACAACATCCCCTGGTGACAAGTTCCACCAGTGGACTGTGTGTTGTGTGAAGAATGCTTTCTTTAGTTTATTTAAACCTACTGCCTGTTAATTTAATGTTTGCTCTCATTTTTACTTTCCTTAAATTTACCTATCAACAGTTTGAACTGGAAGGTCAGGTATAGTCTATTATCCCCAAACAAAATGCTAACAAGCTTCAGACTCCTTTCAATTCTGCTTTTATGAGAGGTATCATTGGTTCTCAAGTGTCTTTAACATAATGTTAAAAAAATACCACTGCAACAATGTTATAGAGATTACTATGGTATCCCTTTGGTGGGCTATATGAATTAATACTGTGTTTATTAGGAAACTTTATCATTATAGCATTTTTTCCCCCAGATATGTTTTCCTAGGACCTTTTGCTAGTCTATTAAGAAACAGACTGTGTGGAAATTCCAGTCTCTTTTAGCAGTAAAACATGAACCTATTTGTATGGATTTACATAGCCCTTTCAAAATTCCTTAATGACAATGCTGGATTTTAGGTAGCCAACAAGGAGAAGTTGCTGAAGTTCCCTCCCAGTATTTTATCATAACATATGATGACTCATATATAACAAGGTTTTCCAACCTTTTAGGCATATGGTGTGGCACAATCAAGTATCAACAATGTTGTGATTCTTTCTATGTTTAAAATTGCTGGCAAGATCCATGGGCTGTTCAATGATTATTTATTATTTATATAGTGCCATAGGCATGCATTGCTCTTTACAGACATGTTAGTTCTTAGGTGTGATGGACAAACAGAATGATTCATTATCATTGATTCCCAAAGCCATACATTTGCATGTTCAACTCAGCAATGAATAATTTGAACATGCTCTGGACTATCATAGATAGGGGCAGGTTATGATTAAGTAATTTATCACTGAATATTATTAGCAAGAGGGTAAATGTTGAGACTAGATTGTGAAACCTTTGCTAAAGTTGATGAGCATTTAACCACACAATTAGTTCCATTAATTAATTTTCTGAGTAAGTGCTCACTAAAGGAAGGTTTGCATAATCTAGCACGTTCTTCTTTTTTTTTTTTTTTTTTTTTTTTTTACAAAAAGCTGACTTAAATAAAACGGGTTGAAGCTGTAAGGGTTTCTGCAGATTTGAATGCCTTAATGAGAACTCTGAGACCTATGAACTACTTAGCAGCATTTTGTAGACCCTTGAACTCTATCAGATTCACCCTTTCCCACTATACTACAGTGATGATGTGTGTTCCTGACTTAATTCGCTGTTCATTGTACTTACCAGTTATAAGGAAAGAAGAAGCGAGCAAATTTCAGACAACAAAATTATTTAGATTAGTCAGAGCTAGACTCTGAGGAACCTCAAAGGTACTTAATGAAGTTAAAGTAATGAGCAGCACAGTAGCAAACTCACTTTTCACAAGGCAAATACACAACAGAAGGAATAACTTCAACTAGTTATATAGGGTTCTTGGCTCTCAGTTAATTGAAATCTGCTCAGAAGAATTGCCTGGACCACCCAATGAAAGTGTCTGCTTAGTGTGTGATGGCAGCCACGCAAACAAAATTTTAGGATGCTGACATATTAAGGAATGGAAAACAAAATTTAGATTGCAAACACTTTTAGATTGCAAACACTTTGGAGAAGGGACTGTCATATACTATATGTTTGTACAGCATCTACTGCAAGGAGAGCTCAATCTGTTTGACCACGGGGGTCTATCATATAATAATTGTTAATTTTAATAATGAAAGTACATAAATCAGTGGTTGGATATCAGTTGAAAAGCTGTGTTCAGTTTTGGGCACCCAAGCTCCAAAAAGATATAATAGCATTTCTGGTCCACTGTGAACCAGAAGATTACTCAGTTCCCACATGAAATTGAGGTACTGTGGTAGAGAATGTCTCTTGTGAAAATTATTCACAAATGTTTCCCTTTTTCATATAAATGATATTTTAAAAGAGAGCAGTTGATAAGAAAAGCTGGAAGGATGGGAAATTTGCCCAATTTGAACAGAAATGTACATCTTGGAAACAATGTATCTCAACCAAGGTTTTGGGGCTTCTTGCAGTACTGTCAGATATATGTATTTCAGCTAGACATGGTAAAATTCTCTGTTTTTTCTATACCGGGAAGTTTGGCGCAAATTTTCTTTAGTCTTGCCAAGGTCCATTTAAAAGGGCTGAGCACCTTAACCATTAGCCTGCAGTGAATTTTGCATTGGTAATGAAAACTGAAACCCACTGAGTTTCGAGTGGTTGTGGTTTCACTGTAAACATCATAGACAGATCTAGTCACAACAGCAACAACAATGGCAAAATGCAAAAATGACTCATACTTTCTACGCTTGCATCATATGCCACATCATAAATTTCCTTCCAGTATGCTGCTGCTCTTTCCAGTATGCTGAATTATCACTGTATGGGAAATAGCTGTTTCAGCTGTTGTATGGGAAATAGCATGGAGCTGTTTACTTGTATTCCTAAGGAGACAGTCTGTGCAGGAAGAATTATTAGTTTTATTTTACATACAGCTGCTGGTAGGTTTTAAATTGAGGGTCTTTCATTTTGTTGTTCTCTCATAAACTAGATTGGAGATAATATCTGTTCTGTAATCCCGGAGTGCTTGTAGAATGTCAAATGAAGCTCATAGAAACCCCAGAAAGTGTAAGACCTCTGTAGCTCTGTTTTTTCATGTCCTGACTCACCTAGCATATGTTAAGCCCCCAAATGAAAACTCTGTGTGCTCTCCTTATGCTGACAATGAGAACAGCTACAATATGGCATGTGATGTAGCTACAATGTGGCGTGACGTTTTATTTATTTATTTTTAAAAGGTGACCACAGCGTTCTCATGAGATTAAAATCCAATGTCCAGAGAAGTTTTGGACAAGCATCACTATTGACAAATATACCAGGCACAAGACTCACAAAAACACACTACTGATCAAAGAACAGTGACCCTCACTACTGATATTAGAAAGAGCACATCTTTAAATCTGTAAGTCACCAAATCACTGTGATTCTTGTGTAAGGCATTCATAAGACATCAATTTAATGGGGCTCATCTTTCTATTTGAAAAGCAATTAGTTAGAAAAGAACAAATCAAATCTGAGTTCACTGATACTGCATGTGGTACATCTTTCTGTCCTAATAACATACTGGAGAAATTATCTCCATGGAGCCAAAACAGGCCACTTACCAGAAACAAGATCTCTAGTGAGAAAGCACTCAATCTGTATTAAAGATTTTAGGTTCATATATTTTTTTCATGTGAATTTGCTACAGGAGCCAAACCAAAAGCCCTTGAGACAGGGCAAGTACAATGTAGGAAACAACAGTCCAAGAGTCCACACACTACCCTGCCAGCATATTTTGGTTTAGAGGGATGACTTCTAGGGCTAAAAAAGTAGTTAAGATTCCTTGGCCCTTTTTCTCTTGGCTGCAACTGTCAACAAGGACTCCAGTTAATGTAAAGAATGGCAGAGGTTTTGTGATGTGAACACATGTCTAATGGGAACTGGAGTGAGACCACCCAAACTCATTTAACATAAGGCAGCGATTAACCAGTCAGTTATTAGTGGCTAGACTGGATTTGAACCAGTGATCTTGAGGTGAAAAGTGTGCCCACACATGCCCTCATATGCAGGTGTGCATGCATACCGAGACTTATACACCTACACACTTGCTTATTTACAACTGAAACTGCTGAAATAAAAAGCTAACCTTGAGAATATGCTCTCTGCTCAGAGTTGTGTAAAATATCCATTTATCACTGAACCAAAACTAATTGCACTAGTATTTGAAATAATTCTACAGACAAACTCAGTGAATGTTGCACTCTTCTTTCATGCCATTTTCTGATCACAGCATGCTCTTGAGATGTGTGTGGGAGGTGGGGAAATGTGTTTAATCTTAAACATCAGCAAAAGATGGAGGGAAGAGGGTGAAGTAAGTTCATTTTCCCCAGATCGTCTTAGATTTTAATGAAGCTTTTACAAGACTTGTTTGTTTGTTTTTTAAGATGAGCTTTCCCCAGCTTCAGCAATGCTATTTTTAATTAGGAATGATTGATTCATTATCTGTCTTTCATAATATTTTTCATTTGCCAAAACTGTGTCATATTAATTACATCTTTAATTTAATTGAAAATGAAGCAGCTAATGTTATTATGTAATGGGTTATGTTTCCTCTGCATTATTACAGAAATGAATATAAAAGAGAAAAACTCTTTTTGATAGGACCACAGCTATTATCTTCCAATGAAGCCTTTCAGGAAAATCTTTCAAGGAAAAATTATGTCAAAGTAAAACAAAAGGGAAACTTATGCTCAAAATAATTAGAACATGGTCTAGCAAACTTTTCCTCAGCCCCTTTCTGGGTCTATGTCTGTGCTGTGATGGCACTACTAAACTTGGTCAAAGATAGACTAATCACGCAACTTACACAGTCTGGTCTACCAGCACCACTTCTTATTAAAAATACCTTTTGGTGCTGGTGGAAACTGATGGATTGACAGAAACAGTGACTGACACTAACTTTAGGTAGCCACATGGCATTGCAGTGGCAGTTCAGGGTTCACCTTGCTGCACTAGCAATGTGATTCAAGTGTGAGTTATCAGGGGTGTATCAGTGGCATGCAGTTATCAGTGGTGTGTAGCATACAGTTCCACAGTAATAGCATCATCTCTACATATGTGCCTTTGCCATGGCTACACTGGGCAGAAGGTGTCATTTTGTTCTAAAAAAAAAAGGTTGGACTTCCTTCAGTGTGACTTCACACATTTCGTGCATGCAAATAGGTTGTGTGGAGGATGCCATCTTGCTCTACAACATGACATCCTTGGCATGCATTCAGGGGCCAAATGGCATCATCCCACAGGCTCAGCCAGCCCTAGGGCATGCACTATATTCCTTGCATATACAGCTGGTAGGTAACAGGGTATGAGAGATAATGGAGTCTCTATCCTGTTAAGTTCCCACCACTAATGGTCTAAATCGTGATATCAGGTGGCTCACACATTATCAACCAACCAAACAATGAAGGTGCCAGTGATTCTTGATGTCTGTGCAGAATCTGGTGTTAGTACTCTTCCTTTCCTAGTGCAAACTAAGGGTTCTTATCAGCCTCTTTTAACTATTTAGTCTTTAAGGTGCTAATAGACTATTGGTTGTTTTTTTAAGTTTTTCCTGTTACAGACTGGCTCGGTTATCCCTTTGAAACTTATCTATCCACTGTCTCCCCCCCCCCGCCCCCCCACTACCCTCCTTCCCTTATTTGTTCTTGGTTCTGGACTTCTAACACTCCGGTCATCTGAAGAAGTGGGCTGTGCCCACAAAAGCTCATGATGCCATCTACATGTTTTGTTAGTCTTTAAAGTGCTACTGAACTATTTGTTTTTTTTAAGTTTTTCCTCTTACAGACTAACTCAGCTATCCCTCTGAAACTCATGTCCACTGAGACTGCCTGCAAGTAAGTTCCAATTATGATTTTTCTTATGTAGTCAACCATACAGTTTGAACTCATTCAATGAAGGTCCAAAGTGCCAGCAGATAAAAATGATTTCTGGTTACTACTGACCTTTGTCTGACTTATATTAGTGAACTGGAGGATAAATATATTATGTTGTAGCCCATTACAAATCTCCTAAGCTAAACACTTCCTCCAGCACCAGCATATCATTGTGTAGGTGGGGAAAATCAAAGACTGCTTGTCTTGACAGGCAAATATAGCAGTTGCTTTTCCCCCAGTTGTGTTAGCATAAGACAGTTGAAAAGCTCTGTTAAGACAGAGTCTAACATGTTAGAAGTAATTTTAATTAGCCATGCTGTAGTCTAGGCTTACCTCAAGTGATATCATGAGGTATCATGGCCAGCTAATATGGCTTCAAATGCCATCTCTGCCTTACTGGGGCTTTTCAGTCATGCTGAGCTAACTGTAATGAGTCAAAATGATCAAAAAACACACGTGTTGCCTGTGAAATCAGAGCTAAATTGTCAGTGACAGTCCACTCCTATACAGATATGGAGGGACATGAATTCAGAGGAACTGCAACACTTCTTAATAGGGACAAAGCGAGATCTGGGAAACTCACCATGGAAGTTAGGATCCTCCGTACCCCATGGAGAACTGCACTTTTGGAGCTCCCTGCATCTTAGGCTACGTCTACACTGCCGAGAAAAGTCGGAAAAAGATACACAAATTGGGAAGCTCAATTTGCATATCCTTTTCCGCTTTTTTTCCAAAAGAGGCTTTTCTGAAAACTCCTTTTTGTAGAACAACTTTTATTCCTCTCACTGAGAGGAATACAGGGATGCGGAAAGAACATGTCTGCTTTTTCGGAAACTGTTCTGAAAAAGCGGATGCGTTCCTTGCACACAGCAGAGCTTTTCCGGGATGCCTCTGGTATCCTGGAAAAGCTCTGCAGTCTAGACATTGCCTTAGTGAACGGGGAAAATTTGGAAAAGCAGGGCATGTGTTGTGAGGGACATGTGAGTGTAATAGATCATCAATTATGGAGTTCCACACCCTTTGCCTTCACAGAAGTTGGGGGAGGACATAACTACAAGCAGTACTGTGGACCTCAGGCTCCGGTAGCAACAATGTAGCATATGTCCTTGGAGGAAAGGATCCTTTCCTAGCAGAAACCACATGCCACATAATGGAGCTGAATGCAGGGACAAAAATTTGGTTCTAAATGCTCTGGAAATTGAAAGGATTTTGTGCAGCAGGAGGATGCTTGTTTTCCTTTTTCATACTTTAAAGCTCTTTTCCAAACAACCAGTGAACAAGATAGAACCTCACACTCCCTGTGGCACAACTCTGTGGGGATAGAGGTAGTTTTCTCTTATACATTTTTGGTCTTTACATTTTTGATCCAAATTAAATGATACATTAGAATGAACTTTGCCATTGACTGAGTAAAGTTAGGAATGCTATTTCTTTTGCCCTTCTAGAGGACCTTTCAGAGGACCTCAAGACACCCTGGTGATCTGTGAACACTCTTGCAGATGGAGAAACCGAAGCACAGAAATGCCACATGATTTGCTCAAGGTCATGCAGGCTACATCTAGACAGCGGGGCTATTTCAGGATACTGGAAGTATCCCAAAATAGCAATTCCACATCTTTAAACATGCCCATTGTTTCAAAATATATTTTGAAGTAATGGGCATGCAGTTCTAATATCCCTGTAACCCTCGTTCCATGAGGGTTAAGGGATTTGTCAGAATAGCACTTTATTTTAAAATTTGGCACTGAGTAGATAGCACCACATTTTGAAATAAGTTATTTCAAAATTACCTTGAAATAAGCTACGCAATTTGCATAGAACAAATTGCGTAGCTTATTTCGAGGTAAGGGTGTGGTATTTGCAACCACAGTAGTAGCCGGGAGTCAATTTTAAGGTAGTGATTTTTGTTCTTAGCCCCTTTGTCTAACTATTGGACTACACATAACACAACAAGATAAATTGAAGCTTTTTCCACATTGTAACAAGAACTAAAGTAGCTAATTACTAATGCCACCTGGGTTTTGTTGTAGAATTCATGGTGTGCTATGGTGCGTAGAGCCTGACATAATGGTCTCTTTTATTTAAATTAGATTAAATTATTCAAATGTATTATGTTACATTGCTGAAGACTCATGCAATGAGAATTATCTGTGCATATAATATTTATCCAAAGACAGTCTTCACAACTTTAAGTTTCTTTAGCAAAGGTAGAAAACATTTCAACAGAGAATTTCACGAAGGATTGGTGTGTTTCACATTGGCTTATGTCCATCTCTTCGCCCCCCAGGATTGAAGCATCAGTTTCCATAAGCAAAAAAATCTATCTTTCAAAATTGCTTTAACTTCACGATGTTTTGAGGGGACATGTAATCAGTTTCCTTTAATCTGAAACAACAAATACTATTATTACTACAGTACTATAAAAACTGTTTCTTACATGATATTAGGACAAGTAGGAGTCAAAGTTGTTTGGGTGACTTAATTGTGTATTTCCATATCTAAATATGCTTGTTTTTTTTTTTGTTAAGATTAACTGCATTTTGTGAATTTGTAATGCTTGTTTTTGGAATATTACAATTAAAGCTAAAATTTATCCAAAACTTCCTTTAGTCAAAAAAAGCAGATTCAATTATACTGAAATGTTTCATGAATTTATATCAGTTTTGACAAACTGTTCATATAAAAATAATAATTGAAAGAAGTTGATTGGTTTGGTTTGAAATGGCTTTTATTTTGAAATCTCCTTCATTTGTTTTAAATAAAACATTTAAGAACACACCAAATCCAAATTGAAAGTGTTGTTTCAGGTTAAAAAATGTAGTTTGACCCAAAATGATTTTTTTCTGTCTTTTGGTTTTTCCTATTTAAAAAACAAATCACTTGGCGGGGGGGGAGGAGGTCAATCCAAAATGAGTGTTTTCAATTTTTGAGACTTGTCAGAGAATGAAAAATCAGTAGTTCACACAGGTTTAATTAAATAGGGCTCTAATGTTTGGCTCTTGACTTTAACTCCAGTGTAATGTCATTTTTTTCAAGGAATTATGAACAAGTGCTAGTTGTACTAGTCAAAATAAAACACGAACCTCTGAAATCTTCACTGCACACTCAATTCATATCTAAGTTGACACTTTTTAAAAACTGTGTTTATTTTCACCTATCTTTGTATTTCATTTCTCTATTGTATTTCATGCAACTCTGTGGTGCTACTTACAAAATGTTCTCCATTAATATTTATAATGAAAAGTTTGTGTGAGCCTATCCTACTACTGCAGGATAGGCATTAACTCTCACTGATTACTCATCAGCTGTGGTTGGAAGTCAGCGCTGTGACGCTCAAGTATTACTATACCACAACATGACTGCTCAGGTGATATTTTAGCATGATGTAGAATGGAAAAATAACTATATTCCAGTCTTACAGACATAAAGATTGACATTTTCAGAGTGAACCAGGAGGCTTAGCTGTGTTTTTCCCATTCATTTTAATGGGAGTTGTGTGGCTAAATTCCTTGTTCTGTTTTCAGTATCTAAAATGAAAAGTTCATGCCTCTTGTATAGGATTCAGATAAACATCCACATGTTTGAACTTACTTTAATGTAACTGTCACATTTTCAGAGATTTAAGCAATCAGTATTAAAAATTTTATTCATTTTTAAAGTTCACTTTTTCCCCTAGTTTTGGGACGATATGTGAAAAGACATTACACACATGAAAAGACAAATACAAATATAGCAAACTACTAAGGTTTTCATATGCCTATGCATTTTATTTGCCAATTAAGCAGCTGTTGGTCTTCGGTGAACTGGGTTAGTATTGCCAAATAGCCAAAAATCATCATAAACTCAAGTCATATTCTCAAGGTCTTCTCCGTGATTTTAGCCAATTATATTGAGACAAATAAGATGCTACCAGAGGACTAGTACAATGAATAATATGTGAGGTGTTTGTTTACACTGCATTTATTTGATTTTTTCCCCCTTAGCTTAAGCAAGAAAGGCAGAGTTTTTGGCACAACTAGTATTCTGCCACATCACAAGCATGCATGAGATATCTTTCCTGAATAGAAACTACGGCTCCCTGCAGTTCCCAGTTAAAATATGTATCTTTGATGAATTGTGGTTTATTTTTCTTTACCAATGTGAGACTGGAATGAAACAATATGAGATTGTAACCATTGCTGATATCTATTTTTTCAATCTTTTCTATGATAGCTAGACAAGAAGGACTTTGTGAAGATATTGAATGAAAAACTAAACTATAGACTTTATGATGCGCTTTCCCGTAACAAACATTCTTCCATCTTTTTATATAGAAAAAAAATTCAAGCTAACAAAAGGATCCCATTCCAGAGTGTATTAATAGAGTGATGGAAAATGTCCTCAGCAAAACTTCAAGTACCCAATATTCTTCTAGGTTCAAGTTACATTATAAAAGCAAAAGCAAGCCACATTTGTTGAAAGATTTGCAAGTCTTTTGACTGAACCTGGGCCTGGTTCTAAATAAGCCCAGGCCAATTTTTAGTTTTGCATTCAAGTCATGAGAAATCGACAGTGTGGGGACAATTCTAAGGTGAGCCCATGTGTCACCAGTTTTGACAGAGATTTGGAGGGAGGGTTGCTTTGTTTTGTTTTGTTTTTCTTTTTTTTTTTTTTGGCTTTGAACTTTGTTGCTGCTTCAAACACAGAGCTCATCCCTAAATTTGGAGATGTTAAACTCTGCAAATTAAATGGAAAGGAAACATTTGCACAAGCTCCCAAAAGTCAGAGCCTGTGTCTCATGGCTCTGCTTACAGCACCTGCTAAGCAAACAACAAACAGTGCCCCAAAAAAGCAGAATAAATTTCAAACCAGAGAATCTTTGATGGTCTAAGAACACCCTCACTTTCATATGCCTGTTCTGAAGAAGGATACACAAATAAAAAGACCTGACTGACCAACGTATTAATCCAGTTTTATGCCAAAGCAACTCCAATAATGACACTCATATAAACCGGGAGTTAAGACTGTGGTCAATCAAGCACCTCTTTTAAAGACAGTGCTGACCAGTAATAGGTTTAGGTTACTTTGGGGAAGATTTTGGTTTTATTTTAGTGAAGATAAAGATCTTGGAGTCATTGTGGATAGTTCTCTGAAAACATCCACTCAGTGTGCAGCAGCAGTCAAAAAAGCAAATAGAATGTTAGGAGTCATTAAAAAAGGGATAGAGAATAAGACAGAAAATATCTTATTGCCTTTATATAAAACCATGGTACACCCATCTTGAATACTACATACAGATGTGGTCGCCTCATCTCAAAAAAGATATATTGGCATTGGAAAAGGTTCAGAAAAGGGCAACAAAAATGATTAGCGGTTTGGAATGGGTGCCATTTGAAGAGAGATTAAAAAGACTTGGACTTTTCAGCTTAGAAAAGAGGAGACTAAGGGGGGATATGATAGAGGTCTATAAAATCATGACTGGTGTGGAAAAAGAGAATAAGGAAAAGTTATTTACTTATTCCCATAATATAAGAACTATGGGTCACCAAATGATTTTAATAGGCAGCAGGTTTAAAACAAACAAAAGGAGTTTTTTCTTTACTCAGCATACAGTCAACCTGTGGAACTCCTTGCCAGAGGATGCGGTGAAGGCTAGAACTTTAACAGGGTTCAAAAAAGAGCTAGATAGATTCATGGAGGTTAGGTCCATCAATGGCATCCCTAGATTCTGTTTCTTTGGAGGTGGGTGACAGGGGAGGGATCATGTGAGGATTACCTGTTGTGATCCCTTCCTCTGGGGCATCTGGTATTGGCCACTGTCGGCAAACAGGATACTGTGCTAGATGGACCCTTGGTCTGACCCAGTATGGGTTCTTATGTTCTTATGATTTGGACCATCATCAATATCATCTCCATTATGGTAAATTCCATAAAGACATAGCCTCCTTACAGTCTGAGCACCACTTGAATTAATTTCTAGCTAGATCTTTATGTTAGTCTGGATGGAACGGAAAATTCACTATTCTTAAAGAATGTATGATACTTTGTGGGGAACAGAGAATTCACTATGGCTGAAAGGGTTTTTTATATATATACACACCAATTTAGGCTCTTACACCATATCTTTCACTTTAGTATCCAAATGTCTCTCAGAATGAGGTGGAAGAAAGAAGATTCTACCCTGGGCCCCAGATATTTATGTCTGGTGCCGTCATGTAGATGGGCGCAACAGAACTTCACGATCAGATAGGAGGACAGTTGGCTTACACAAAATGATTTTGTGGACATCTGTTCCTCACCACGGTCTTTGTGTGAACATTTTTTTGTGGAACATGATCAGACCTGCTTTCAATGCCGGTGATTCTAAGAGTCAGAATTCTATAGCCAGTATGCACCTCTCCCTACTCCTGATGGGCGGTCCCATAAGAACTGCTACTTGAGGCCAGAGCAGGAGAAGTGGGGGAGGATTTTAGAGAGACAACAGAAGTGCACTCTTTCACAGCACAGAAGCCTATTCTGTAAGACATCCATGCCTGGGGATTGATAGGAGAATGGTATAAATAGGACTGCTGCACAGCTCCTATCCAAGGCTGTGTCTACACTGGGCCACTTATTCCGGAAAATCAGCCGCTTTTCCGGAATAAGCTGTGAGCTGTCTACACTGGCCCCTTGAATTTCCGGAAAAGCACTGACGATCTACAGTAAGAAATCAGCTGCTTTTCCGGAAAACTATGCTGCTCCGCTCGGGCAAAAGTCCTTTTTCCGGAAAACTGTTCGGAAAAGGGCCAGTGTAGACAGCCCAGTAGTCTTTTCAAAAAAGCCCGATCGCGAAAATGGCGATCGGGGGCTTTTTCGAGCAGCGTCTACATTAGCCATGGGCGCTTTTCGGAAAAAGGGCTTTTCGGAAAAGCATCCTGCCAATGTAGACGCTCTTTTTCCGGAAATACTTATAACGGAAAACTGTTCCGTTTTAAGCATTTCCGGAAAATCATGCCAGTGTAGATGTAGCCCAAGTGTATAAATGTTTAGTTCAGCCTGTCTGAAGTAGCTCTTGCAGAGCAATAATCCAGCACTCTTGAGTTCTGGGGGTGGGGGATTTGATTCCTAGTCCCAATATATTTATCCAGCAGCTACAGCAGCAAGCAGGCCCTGGCATAAGTATTTTAGCCCATTTGTACAAAATTTACCTTCCCAGTGCTACAGACCATGTTCATTGGTTTACTATGGTTGGAAATAAATAATTAAAGAACAAGTATCATCAGGTCTGATGATGGGGGAGGAGGGGAAGAGCAAAGGGAGCAGCTGCTCCAGGGCCCAGTGATTCAAAAGGGCCCAGGACCGCTGCCCCTGCTATTGCAGCAACAGCAGTGGCAGGAGACTTGAGCCCTTTAAATCGCTGCAGGAGCTATGAGGGCTGGCAGGGGTGCAGCATCCTTCTGTGAGCAAGCTGGGCCCCCCACACCGCACTCCTTGTCCAGGGACCCATGTATGCTGTCAACTTCCCTGATTATCATGCAATGGATTAACATTAGACATTATATAACCAGATGCAAAATTGTTACCTTTCTGAAACCTAACTTAAAAGTTGCCATTGGCATTGAAGGGTTTCAATAAAAAAAAGCAAGTATGCATGAATAATAGCCACTAAAAGAGTATCCCCCTTGTTTACGCCTTTAGTCTATAATATCATCAAGTGCCTTGAATCATAGTTGGCAATGCTGGTTGGCTACAAGGAATTCTTCTTTATTTTGCTTTATGAAGATTCCTTTTTTTCTGTCTACTATGCTTCTAATCTCCAGTAATCCAATGATAACCCTCACCTAGCTTGTAAAAATATGTAGACTCTGGAAATGTACCCATATGCTGATTAAATTATGAAAAAATCCAGGCTTTACCACTTGGGCTGCCAGCCTAGAGAGATAACATTCAAGGTTCCCATACAAACAACTTCAGCACTCCTTTAAAATATTTAGTGATATCAAAAAGAATCCAGACTACTGTTTAGTTTAAGTACATTACTACTGCTAAGGAAGTCAAAGATGACTTGTGTGAACATTTCTAAATGGATTGCATGTTGCCACAATATTCTCAAAGTGACACATTCTTAAAGTGACTTAGTTGACCCTTAGAACAACAAAGTATAAAGGAAGTCAGAAAGGTAAATTAGTTGGATACCAAATAGAACAGCTACATAGCTTGTATAGTCACTAAAGCATTAGATCACACTGGAAAAAATAAACTTGGGAGAAAAATACTTTGACAGAAGAATGATGATAAGACAATTTGGAAAGTAGAACAAGACGTTACAGACGTTACCAACATTTTCTCTAGAACAGAGAAAATTCACTTGATATAATTGATCAACTTTGTTTATAGAATCATAGATTTTAAAGTCAGAAGGGACCATCATGATCTTCGTGTGTGTTTGTTCCTTATAGCATCAAAATCGTGGGACTTAAGTGCTTTTCTGAATCAGTGCCTTAGCTATATCCTGCTCAATTTCATTGACTGTGAAATGGGTAAAAGTGTTTAGCTAGCTTACAGAGGTGTCATACTGCTTATTTCCTTAAGGTCTATAAAGCATTTTATGATCCTCAAATGAAAGATGCTTTAGAAGTGCAAAACATTTTTATTTTGCCTGTTAGCCATTTGCTGATCCTGGTCCACTTTTTTCAATGCTCCAGGTCAATCTTATTTAGGTAATTAGTACATAAAAATGATCGCCCAACCTGATGTATTTTTGCTGCCATTGGGCTTTACCCAAGATTATTTGAGGAAGAGCAGAGAGCAAGACAATTTTCCCCTCTGGCATGTCTCCAACACATATTTTACTTTAATTTGGTCTTACAGGCCCTGAAGGAAAACTTTGATTAATGAGTATGTATTAAACTCCCACTCAGTAAATACTTTGACATTACACAATGAGATAATTTGTTGCCTTTTTGATTTGTGTCTTTTCATCACGGTTTAGTTTTACAGAAAATACTTAAATATGATCTTATCATGCAGTAACAACTTTTCAAAAACTCTCCCTAAGTAGTTCAATAAAGCCTACATTTCAGCCCACAATGACTACGTGCAACTATCCCCTCGTATACACTTTATACTGTAATGTTCAAAGGTCTGTTGCTTAAACTTACCTCATCGTTACTAATACCATTATTTGCATGTTTGCTGTTGCCCAACCTGTGGACAGGAACTGGATTGTGTTGTGTATTTGGTTAGGCTTTCTCGGTTAATTACATCATCAAGTTTCGCTTTGCATTACATGCTTCTAAACACATTTGTTTGCTCAAATGGGACTTTCCACATGAAATAGTTTGACATATTTGTTGAACTTCAATCATTTGTTTCAACTGTGTAGTTAGAAATAACTTTTTTTCAATTTAAAAAAAGTTAATTTCTACTTATTGATTCCTTTATTTGTCTATGCTACTAGGACAATGGTACAGGTTTGTCTGATAGCAATGAGCAAATACTGAGCAGAGCAGGAGAAAAATGAATGGGTGAGATTCTGTCTCCATTGAAGTCATTTGCAAATCTCTGACTTCAGTAAGTCAGAATTTCACCCAATCCATTGAGTTTAAAATGAAATTGCATCCAATGTGCTTAAGTGTTCCCTTTCTGTGCATATTAGTGTATGCCAGTGTGTGCAGAAGTGGTAGTATTTGCATGGTAATGGGCATTACTACCTTTTATTTTTTGTCCCATGAAAATTTCACAAGCCAATCTTTTGTTTGACTTACTTGGTTTAATTGTTATTACTATTAATTTTTGTATTATTCAGTGACAATTTCAAAACTTTCTGCTTCATTCCAATTTAATTGTTCCTAAAATATAAACATGCTTATTTTTTGGCCATTTGAAATCAAACAAAAACAAACAATTTTCATTCCATGTTGAAATTTCCTATCAAAAATGCCATTTTTCCATGAAATGCTGCCCCTTTGATGAAACCTTATTTTTGTCTGGAAATTTTTTCAGGTTTATAGGCGCAGATGTTAGCACCTGAAAGTGCCCTGTGTGAGGCATGAATTTTTTATTCCAAGGGAAGGGCTTCCATAAAGGCTAGCTTAATGTCCTCTTTCAAATCCAATCTTAGAAACTTTCCTCTGCTATGGTGCCTAAAATATCCCAATTATGATGAGGCAGCTGGTGTGCAGAGGCAATGCATATTTTACTCACCAGTTTTGTCTCACAGCTGTATGCTCCTCCTATCTCTGTTATACAGCTACAAGTTTTTCATTTTACAGTGTAAACTTTTGAGCAGGGGTCACCTCTTTGATAGATGTTTGTACAGTATTTAGCACAATAGGTGAGGGCTTCAGGTCAGTATTTCAGTGTTAATTAATAATAATTAATGTAATGCATGTGTGTGGCCTGGTAAAGACCCAGGTACAAGCATTCCTCCTCTGCTCTGCCATGACATAATTTTGTTACTCTTGTTTAACACATATTAGATGAACATCATTTATTATTGGAATCCTTTACTTTCATCTTTTTATTGGGCTTACAAACACAGGGATCTGAAACTCTCACATACCCAAGAGATCTCAGTGCACTGTGGACACTGGTTCATGATATGTAATGTAAATAAGTTAGCCTCTGGGAAATAGTTTAAGAACCTGATTTTCCTCCATCTTTTATTGGTGTAAGTTCTGAGAAATTTAATTGAAGTGGTGTGAGCATGAAGAAAATGCAAGCCTCAGAATTTGTGGTAATAACCTAATCAGCTGCTCAAATACATCTATAAATTATTTATGTTCTATATAAAATGAATGCATCTTAAAAAATAGGATTTCAAAAAGAGCTTTTTTTCATTGCCTGTTTTTCTTTTTGTGATTTAGAGTCACAGTTGGAATCCAGGAGAATACTTAATACTAAATAAATCAAGGACCTAGTAGTCTCCTACTCATTAGCCAATATTAGTTATACTGATAGGAAAATAAGATATTTTAACATTGTTTTCTCCACAAAATGTGGAGTTGGTAATGACAAGACGGAGAAATGTGTATATGGCACCTCAGACAGCTTTGCTTGCTCACATTCCCACCATAATGCCATAATGTGTGTTACCCGAGCAGATGCAATTAAGAAGGGTAGGTGTAGAAATCACATGCACATGCACTGTACTCACATTTGCATGCACATTCTTTTTGAGTTTTTGGCTATGGAGCTTTAATCGGGCAGAAAAACACAGCCGCGACTATACAACACGAAAAGAAAGCTCTTGGGTGCATTTAAACTGAATTATCTGAAAGATTTCCTGCTGTATTTCCTGAATTCAGGTAATAAACCATGAATCTTCTCTCCCAAGTACTTACAAGTTTGCAAGAAATTCCATTGTTAGTAAAAGCATTTTCAGAAAACAATGTTATTGTGTGTAGACAATTACATAGTGAAAGGATAAACTGTAAAAAGGGTGATAGTTTCACATGATGTCATGCTAGTAGAAAACACACCTTATCCAATTTTGTTGAAATGTCTCTGTTTATTAACCTTATAATGGCTTGCAGTGAATTCCCTTTAATGATAATTTTCTTTGGGTCGATGGAAGGCCCTGTATAGCTTGTGATATATTTAATTTCAATAATGAGTAAGTCATCAGCCATTAAATTATAAGGAAACTCTTGGCACATCACCATTACATCATTTAACATTAGCTACATTTAAAAAAAACCTATTTAGCAGAGGATATATCACAAAGTCTCTAGATGGATAAGGCTGTTATATACATAGACTGAACTGTCAAAACTTAGGTACCACAGCTCATGCATGATCCAAAGCCCAGTGACTTCAATTAACTTTGGATCAGGCCGTAGCTGTCCAGTTTAGAATTATCCTTGAGTATCAGAAAACAGAGACACATATTCAGCATTTAAACACCCTGACTTCCAAAATAGAACTTAGACTTTGATGATACCAGTAATTAGGAATGAAATAAAAAAGGATTCCAAATGTAAAGCATTGTCAAATGGCCCAAAATATAACAAGCAGAGGAAAAATCAAAATAGAACCCATGATGTAAACTCCAACCAGTGGGTCAACTAAATAGATAAATGCAGATCACTAAGATCTTGTTTGCTGTATTTCGAGTTTTGGTTCAATTTTTTTTAAAGAAATGTGATTAGACTAGTGAGCTTGCTCATTTTGATATTCCATTTGCTAATTTCCTCAGCTCATGTAATTGGATTTTTCCCAGTAAACTCTTCCAAAAATACCAGAAATATTTCCTGAGGACTTACTTACACAATTTGCAACTTTTTTATTCTAAGAAAGTGTTCCATCTAGGTATATCATAAGTGATCCAATTAAACCAAATTAAATAGAGTCAAAATCCAATTTTATAGATATTGAGGAATTTTACAATCCAGAGATCCAAAAGCTAAACATTTCTGGAAATGCAGGCAGCATTATATTTTTAGGACTGTGATATTTTTGTTGGAGATTAATGAATCGCTCTTCAAAATTCATCACGCAGAAAAGGGAAATGAATATGGGTGGGATGTCAGGCCAAAATTAGTCAACTCTGAAAGTATCCAGTTTTATATTCTCATAACAATGCTTTTCTCTTCCCTTTTCCAAGCTTCTCAGAGCCAGTTTTTCAGGGCCAGCCCACAACATTTTAGCACCTGAGGCGGGGAGCTCAAATGACGCCCCCATACCCTCTTGCTTGGGCCAAAACTTTGAAAGGTCTCAATTTTGCCTTCCTCCTGTTCTACTCCTCTCATGGTACTGTGCATCTAGAGCAGAGAGAATACATATGCACTAGCAAGACACAATTTTCTACACTCTGGGTACTAGTGGCGCCCCCCCGCACAGTCTGGCACCTGAGGCGACCGTCTCAGTTCGCCTCATGGTAAGGCCAGCCCTGCAGTTTTTCTGAAAGGTGATTGGGAAGAGAAAAAGACTTCTCTTTCTCACATATCTCTTACACACACACACACACCCCCCCCCTCTGAACCACTAAGCAGGGTCTAGCAAGAATACTATGTGCTCCTTACTACTCAGAGGCACTAACCAGCTTAGGCAGAAGAAAATGTTGTACCAAGCGTTGACAACATTG
Source organism: Rafetus swinhoei (assembly GCA_019425775.1). NCBI lineage: Eukaryota > Metazoa > Chordata > Testudines > Trionychidae > Rafetus > Rafetus swinhoei. The sequence goes on from CM033424.1 coordinate 160,339,665, forward strand.
AAGGAGCCAGAATTTCCACTTCATACAGAATAGCTACATTCCTAAATTTGTTTTCTTTCCAAATGGGAAATTTTGAAATTTCCCATTAACCATTTAAAAAAAACCAAACATCCAAGGTAGCTTGTGTTAACATTGGTAAATACTGTGTGTATAGTAACCTTCATAACGAACAATAAGAATTTTGTAGTGGAATGGGAGAGACCTAAGTAATGGCTAATCTTAGTAAGTACTTGAGGATATGGCTGCTTGATTTTTTTTAATTAACTGCTATTTTCTGATGGAAGAATGATACTAGGTGAGTCACAATTTAAAAGTAGAAATGCTGAGATCATAGCATGGGCTTTGTTGTGCTATTTAACACACCAAAGCCCAAAATCAAGAGAAGGAACTTAAACATACATTTAGCTCCTCTAGTATTACCCATAAAATCCTTTCACTTGAAACCCTATGATACCATTTAATCTGACTATATCAATAGGGTGTGCCAAAGAAGGAGTTATGTTTCCAATGCAATTACAAAGGATTTGTGTATGTGCAGGTCAGTCTGGCTTGGCTGTATAACAGTGCATCATGAGACACAACAGAACAACGTGTCTCACAGCAGCACAACACCTGTGTGATTAAGGTTAAAAGAAACACTTGTTTGCAAAATAGCTATTGTTTCCATTGGAGGTCACGGGTAACTGACCTGTCACTCTGGATTGAGCACATTTCTAAAAGGAAGGTATCTGACCATGTAGGCTCATGTTTAATTTTTTTCCCATTTTGTGAATCTGGTCCTAACTGTAAAATGATGATTGCCTGCCTGATGGACTTTTCAAACCATTCTAAGTTCCAGTCATTATGATTCTGATCAATTCAGGTCATTGAGTACAACATCACAATGTTAATATAACATCAAATAAACTATCCAAATGTCTGACATTTCTTCCGATCATTAAAAGTGCCCCAAAATCTTCACACATTATCCCACTTCTCAAAAACACTCACCCATGCCCTGTGCCAGAATACACACGTGCTGCTCATTCCCTGACACCTGAGAAAAAAGACAGGCTTTGTAACATACCCAGACAGATCCAGATTTGGTCAGAACAAGAGACAGAGACTGGGAATAGAGAAAGGTATGAAAACATCTTACCCAGCCTTCCTCTCTCATTTTAAATTTCATCTCAAGCTCACCTCCGTATGTATGATATCCTTTCCAGGTCCATTCTTGACACGTGTTCAAATCATGGCAACTGTCTTCCTTGACTCTGCTGTAACAGCATTGTTTCATGTCCTACCCAGTTTCTTATCTCTTTGTTAATTTATTTTCTGCAGTCTTGGAACTTTCAAAGTTTTCCCCTTCTGCTAGTTCATTTTGGCAGTCAATGTATTTTATCCATTGACTTTCCTCATACTTCAGCATCCCAACCCATACAGCAATATTGGCACAACTGCTGTCTCATACATTTTTGTTTTTATCAAAATGGCTTTAGCTTTCCAAATCTTGCAGAATTTTCCAAATGCAAGTAGCAGTTAGTCCAAATTCTTTTTTGGGGGGTTATATTAACAATTCCCTTTCTTCAATACTAGTCCTCCAAGATACAGATATTTTCCCACTTTTTCTAGATCTTTGTCTTCCAATTTTGTCTTTACCTCTTTCTTTTGTCTTCCAGTTGCTATCATTTTGTCTTTTCCATGCCAATCACCAATCTAAATTTTCTGCTCTCCCGTTCTGCCTTAACAACAAGGAGTCCTGTGGAACTTTTACAGTGCGTTAACCAGCATTTCCCCTCTTTTTGATATTCACATCTCCTCACCAAATGCTGTGAATCAGCCTCTTCCACCCTGACTTGATTAGCCTTATTAACACACTATATATAGTCCTGCCTCTGTAACTTCCATTGCAATTTATCTGATGAAGTGTGTTTTACCCATGAAAGCTTATGCCCTAATAAATCTGTTAGTTTCTAAGGTGTCACCGGACTCCTTATTGTTTTTGCAGATACAGACTAACATAGCTATACCTCTGAGACCTTTCTACCTTGTCACTTTTTTTTCTGTAAATCTTCCTTGGTCAATGCTGTGAGGTCAACATCCTTTGCAAATCTAAGATTATGCTCTGTCCTACTGTATATGACACTTCCCATTTCATCTTTCAATTTACAGCTGTTCCTAGTGCCAAGTTGAACACATCTGGTGACAATGTGCATCACTGCCTCACTCCTGTAGTTACCCTGAACCATTCTGTCAGCTTCTTGAGAACTTTCAATCAACAACTTGCTATAGATGCCATATGTTCTCATAATCTGCCATGATCCTTTCTGCCAAATTCTATCAAAAGCCTGCATTAAGTCTATGATGTTGTAGCAGGTTCAGTTCAGTTCTATGTATTTCTCCAATATATCTTGTCACAAATAACTGATCTATAAGCTAAATCCCTGCTATTCCTCTGTAAGCTCTATTTCCTCATACTTCTTTGTTCTCCTCTACACTTCTTGATTGCTCTCAGATGCAACCTTATTGATGCCAGTACTCACTCATATTGGCCTCAAAAGAGCTGCATGACAATACACTTTATTTCCATCTGCATCTATCATGTTCTTTGTTTGCAAATCAAGTGATTCCTATGTCCATTTCCTTTGCAGATTTCTTTGTTGAAATAGTGTATGCATTTTCAGCACATTGTTTCTCAGGTAGAAATTAAGTAGCCTTTCTTCTCTTTCATTATCTTCCCTAATCCAAATCTGCCTATTACTCAAGTGCATGAATTCTGTTAGTTTTGCATTAAAATCTTCTAACACCGGTAACGTGCCTTGTCTTGTAACTTCTTGTATTGTGTCTGTAGAACATTACACAATTTCTTCCTTGGATGCTATTGAGGTTGGTTCATATATTTGTGCTGCTGTAATTGCATGGGATTTCATTCTGATTCTTGCCTAGATGTTTAATACCATCAAAGATGGCTTCCCTTTGACTTTAGTACCAATGCAGTTTCATAGTAATTTCCATCACCTTTTTTGAGGTAATTATCCTATATTCTTCATTATATATTTCTCCCTTGTTTTTCCATCTCCTTTTGGTCCAATAATTTTGCAGCCATATCTTTTCAATTCCAATACAATTGTTACAAGTTCTCTAGTCTGATACATTTTCCAGTGGTGCCATAACTGTGTCAGTTTCATCACATAATGCCTTGTTCTGTACATGGTTATTTTTGTGTTTTTTCTGATTACACATTTTCCAGCTCTGCTTTGGTTTCTGAGGGATGAATGCAGCCCCTGTTTGTCCGGGCAACAACCAAACTGGCATACTTTTCTTTCTCTTTCCATTCTTTATGTGGTTTCTCGGGCCCAGTATTGGCCAAGCGTTTGATCGTGAGTCCTTAGATTTGTGGCTGACCATCTGCAATAATACATCTGCTCTAAGCTAGCCATTATTTTGCTCAAGCACTGTTTCCTCCAATGTTATACTTTAACAAAGGTATTTTGCCAGCTTCATCATAGCAGATTTCATAGAACTATACAGCTAGACATGCCCTTTCCTAGTGGTATCACAAGGAGGTGCCTTTACCAGGTTTATCATGCCTTCCAAAGCAAGTTCCCTGGCTAATTTTCAAAATTATACACACTCACATGCACACGATTTTCTTAACAAAATCCACAAAATGCATATATAAAATTATTGAATTAATATATTTACAATTGTACTAAGTTATATCAGCTGGACGGATAATAGAATGAATTTCATTCTGGAACAAATGAGTACATGTTATTAAAATATTAAATTTATGTTTTTCAATTAGACAAATACATTAAATGGCCTTGCCTGGAGCTATATATAATGTGACTAAATTAGAGGCCCACATCCAAACATACTTGAACTTGAAAAAAAAAAGAGCTCTTGATCACAATCCTGTGGCCTAGGATGATAGCTAGCTCTTGTCTTTTCCGTAATCCATTGTCAATTTAACATTTTATGTAATAGTGAAGGAGGAAGGCTGTTATTACCTTATTTCCAAGGCTAATTCCTGCATTGTTGTAATTGAAGAAAAGATAGGTATATGTACCTAACATGTTTACATTCTTATTTCCTTGAGTTCGGCACATTTATATTCAGGGTGCTGTCTCTAGGAAGGAGATTGAATATGAGAGTGGGCGAGGTGTCAGGTTCTGGGAAGAAACTTGGGTGCAGGAGCAGTGAAGACGGCAGACTCTGGGAGGTAGGTTGCAGGCATTCCATAGGCTGGGGAAGAGGAGAGGGCTGATTCCGAGGCTGGGTTCAGGGCACAGCTTCTGGGAGGAAGTTTGGACTGACAGACCGGTCTGGCAGTGGCTCCTACATGGGGGGGAGAGGGGGGGAGAACACGTCTCCACACACCACTGCCTGCAGGCATCACTCTCATAGCTCCCATTGGCCACAGGTTCCAGTCAATGGGAGCTGTGGAGTCAGCATTCAGGGTAGGGAAAGGATGTGGAAACCCTCCTCTCACAGGTGCTGCAAGACTATGCTGGCCACTTCCGGAGCAGTGTAGCATGTGAGCAGGCAGGAAGCCCCGCTTTTAGCCTGACTGCAGTGCCAGCAGTGGCCAGGGGGCTCTTGGCCATTTTAAATCAGCCCATGATCCCGGGTGATTGCTCTCTTTGCCCTCCTTCCCGTCAGTGAAAACTCTGTTATCTGGCATTCATGGGGAATGGGGGTTTCCGGAAGAGGCGTGTAGAGCAGAGTTGGTAAAATAATTCAAAAAGTGACTTGCTTCCATTTTTCCAAACAAATAAAACTGACCCATACTCAATTCTTGTATTTGGAAAAATGGAAGCAAGTCACTTTTTGAATTATTTTACCACCTCTGCTCTATACGCCTCTTCCGAAAGTTGTGCCAAACCTGCAGCCACTTAAACCCATATTCAGCCATATCCACATGGCTAGTTCTACTGAAGTCAATGGCAAAACTCATTTTGTCTGCAGTGGGACCAGGATTGCATTCAATGCTTGCTTGCATCCATGGTCTAGACTGATTCCAACAAATATATCGCATACTGCCTCCATAGGTCATGGATCCAGGGGGTCTTGGCCCAGCCCTTTGAAGCCATGGTCCTGTACTAAATCAGCACAGCTGCTGCCGGAACAATTTAGAGCATTGTTCTGGCTGCAATGTCACAACCACACTGAAATAGGAGTTGGCTGCCTTCGGTACAGACGATAGTTGGGCCAAATCTGAGTGTCCTTTCAATTTGGGTGGATAAATTGATGAGCAAAATGGTATTGCAATCTGATGCAGGGGGTATCTGTTCCAGTATGCAAAACACAGGGAAGTCCATTGAGAATTTGATTCCTGGAGTCACTGGCTCATATCCTGTGTAGGTAAGAGAGAAGTGAGACTTCCTGGCCAACAGAGACTCTTGTTCCCTGTGGAACCAATCATGAAGTACAAGGCACTGTTTGACATAAGAATGAGCAAAAGAACACTGGCTATTAATGTAAAACTTAGTAAATTAACAGTGAAAAAATAATGTAAATAAAGAAAGTTAGCCACAATAAAAGAGTTGAAAGCTACAGTTCACAACTTGTATAAGCTATCTCATTGGATAGTCACTAATTTGTTAGTGTTAATCCAAGTGCTTGCTCCTAATTTAATGAGTGATATCAACAATCATCAGTTGTAGAGAGGCCTACTGCACATTTGGAGTATGTCTACACTGTACACTTATTTTGAAATATGCTATTCTAGAATAGTTATTCCAAAATAGCACGTCTACACTGCAGGGAAGCCTGAGAATTAGTCCCTAATGTAGATGTGCTATCTTGATTTAAAGCCTCAGGAGGCACTGGGGTGGAATAACTTAGAATGGCCCTGGTGAGGAGCTATTTTGAAATAGCAGCAGTGGAGCGTCAACACACACCTTATTTCAAAATAGCTAATGTGGAACAGGCAGTATTCTTTGTAGAATGAGGTTTACAGATTTCAGAATAAGACATCTATTATTTTGAAATTATTTCAAAATAACTGAATGGCTGTGTAGATGCTTGCATTGCTATTTTAAAATAACGCTAGTTATCTTGAAATAACAGGAGGTGTAGATGCACCCTGAGAAACCTGTCATCCATAGCTTGTAGCAGTCCTGGCACTGACAAAGAGCACTGCATGAAAAAGCTGAAAGAGAAAAGAGGGATGAACTCAACTTTACAATTAGTATAACGTTACCGTATTTTTTGTGTCACCTCAACAAATGGAGTCCTCTCTACAAGTCCTCTCTCTTCAAAGTGCTTTGTTCAATGCCATATCCTCTATCACACCAAATGCTAACCTACCTTTCCTTGCAATATCCCATCACTTCTTGGATCCACATCTCTATCTTTTTCCTTCAGTCTTGATCTCTCCTACCTATGCAGTTGTCAGGACTGCACTTTGCATGTCATTTTTTCCTTTATGAGTCTGACTCTGAGCATGGTTCTAACATGCACATTCTTCACATGGTCTTTGTTGCTCACTCCTCTACTCCATATCAATATTCAGATCATTTGCTCATGTTTCTTCTTTGCTGCTCAGAACCCTACATTAATATAGGGCAAGCCAGCATTTTATAATCTTTCTTACTACTATCTGCCTGTAACATACTATACCACTTAGCTCTGTTTGAGCCAGGAATTTATCATCCTAGCTCTCATTTAATAATTTCCTTCATTCTAGAACACAGATACTTGAAACTTTGTAATTGAAGTATTGTCTGCTAGTTTGAAGAATAAACCTTCAGTGTTCCCATTATTACAATTAATACGGGGCGGGTGAGGTTAAGATATAGGTCCTAAAGTATTTACTCACTAAAACACACAGTGATTTCAGTGGGTGTGTTACATCAGTATGGAGTGCAGAACTGGGACCTTAGCCTGTATCAGGAACAAACATCTCAGTATACCTACAGTCTAGGTACTGTAATTTTCTCTTGTAGAAACATGCTAATTTATGATCCTGGTACAGACCTGTTGAATCTTATTTGGATTCCCCCTGGATGAATTAGTATCCATAGATAAAAATATTATGTATTCTAAATTAGTGCTCTAGCTTATTAGGAATGTTGGCTACTATGCAACATTAAACTATTTTAGATGAGTATCTCACATCACAGGTAAATATTTATAGACACACCTAACAACTATTTTTTCAGGTCAACCTTGTACTTTTTCCTTAGGCTCGGTGAGTAGCATGTTGGTAAAACGACTGCACTTCATACTATATTTTGATGTTCATCAAAGCTATTGACAGTTAGGTTTGACCCACTGGAATTAAATAATAATCTTTTTTTTTTTTTGGTAGTAGCGGTGCCAATTGGGGAAGGGGGAACAAATACCACCCTCCCTCCCACCATGGTTTTGGCACTTGCTCATATTTCCATAGGTCATGGATGCAGGGGGGTCTTGCCCTAACCACTTTTAAGCCATGGTCCTTAAAAGTCATCACTAAGTCATCACAGCTGCTGCTGGAGCAGTTCAGAACATTGTTCCAACTGCGTTGTCACAACACCACTGAAATATGAGTTGGGAGATTCACAATTTTGCTTAAAATAAATCTGCAAGGAGAGATTTGTAAGTTCTTCTCAAGCAACAAATTAAATCAGTAAAGGTTTAAAAGAAGGATTTTTCTGTCATGTTTTTGCAATGTTTCTTACTGCTTCATATTACTATTAAATTGTATCAGGGCCCGAGAGTTTTCACAGGTTTGAGACCACTTACAATGATTTGTGTGTGTCTATTTGTGTTCATTTTTATATGATGCCACATTTGTGCTTAGGCTGGGATTTATGTTGTGAATTGTTCTATCTACACACAGGCTAGACTACTATCTGCACCTAGTTACTGAAATTGCACACACAACAGACACATAGTTAATAACACTTTTTTTCCAAGTGAATCTAGCCTTCTGACTCTTGGATAGCACCAGATTTTCAGTTGGAGTAAATATGTGCAGCTTTGTTGATTTCAGTGAACTTGCCTGATTAACATTAACTGAGAAACTAGTTCCAATTCATAGTGTCTTCCCTGTTGTGCATGTTTATTGGTATTTATTAGGCAGTATTAAACTTTATGTTTAAGAAGCTGTTTTCCATATATATGTTGTTGTTGTTATTACGTAAAATGCTAACAGTGCTTTCAATGTGATACAAATCACAGAGACTATTCTAGTTCCTGCTTTGTAAAGATCAGTGTGGGCTTGGTACTTTGAGCTTTATCTCTGTTCAAATATCTGTAGAATGAAATTGATTATAAAGTCCTGATCCTATAAAGACCTAAGCACATGTTTAACTTTGCACAGTATTGGTGAAGTCCTGTTTCCACTGAAATCAATGGCCAAACTTTCATTAACTTCAAGAGGCCAGGACTTCTCCTTGTCATAGTCCCATTGACATTAATGTGAGTTCTCCCTTAGCATAAAGTTACGTGCATGTGTAAATTTTTGAAAGATGGGAGCCTGAATTAGTAATGGATTCTCCATCACTTACAATTTTTAAATCAACATTTGATTTTTTCTAAATGATATGATCAACTTCAGGGGCTCTTTTTTTTCTGAGCACTCACTCCCCTCGCCCCCATCATGCCACAACATACTGTACAACATCTACACTGCATGGCTATTTCGAAATAAGCTATTCCAAAATAGTTATTCCAAAATAACTTATTTCAGAATAACACATCTACACTGCAGGGAAGCCTCAAAATTAATCTGAGGCATGTTTCCCTAATGTAGACATGCTATCTTGATTTAGAGCCCCAGGAGGCACTGGGGAGGAATAACTTAGAATGGCCCTGGTGAGGGGCTATTTCGAAATACCAGCAATGTAGTGTCCACACATGCCTTATTTTGAAATAGCTATTTCTGAATAAGCATTATTCCTCATACAATTAGGTTTTCAGATTTCAGAATAAGCCATGTTATTTTGAAATTATTTTGAAATAACGGAATGGCTGTGTAGACGCTTACATTGTTATTTTGAAATAATGCTAGCGTAGACATACCCCAACTGTTTTTCTGCTTATTCAATAGATTAAAAGCCAGGGCCAATGCTAGGAGGTAGCAAGCAGGACAATTGTCCACACACCCATGCCACGGAGGCCCCTGCAAAGTTAAGTTGTTTCTGCCTCGGTGCTGGGGCTTCAACTTTTTGCCTTGTGCCCCAGTGAGTCTAATGCTGACCCTGCTGTCTGGTTTATCTTGGTGAACCCTTTGAAACCTGCTCATGGCCCATTTGGGGGTCCCAGACCCCGATTGAAAACTGCTGCCGTAGCACAAACAAGAAGTAATTTCGGATAGTTCCATGCCTGTGTTATGCTTGTGTCATCAGACTAGACAATCACAGTGGTCTTTTTTGACCCAGATAATCTAATTTTTCTTCTATTCACTTAAAAATTCGGTACAAGTAAAACAGCCTTATTTCAACTCTTTGTTTAGTTTCTTGCAAAAGATAGGCAAAAAGCATAAGTGATGGACTATTTGCCATCTTCTAGGGAACAGTCAGACATGGTGAATGGCAGAATATGCATTCCTTGGGTAATCATAGTCAGTTTCACAGTCTTATGTTAATAAAAAATAAGGTGGCACTTTGACTGCCATGAAAACTCACACATTTTAAATGTTCTTTTGTGCTAAATTCATACCTTGTGCAGTCAGATTCAACTAGACGGGCTATTGACAAAGAATATTTGGGGAAATCATCATTCACAACAAACTGCAGGTTATGTTAAGCAGAATAAAATCAGCTAAGAAAAAAATAACTGGTGTAAACCCTTAGAAAATATATATTTTTTTAATTTACAGCTTCCTTTTAGGAATGCAATGTGCAATGTTTTAGCAATAGATATAGCCTATTACAGTGTATTGTTTCCAGATCAGTGTTTGCCCCCTAAATAAAAAAATCTCCCATATGAGCCAGATTTATAGGTGGTGTAAATGAGCCTAGTTTGATTTAAGTCAATGGAGCTACTGGCTGACACAGCTGCAAATCACTTCCAGTCTTTTGAATTTGATGTCATTCTTTCATTCATTGCAGTCCCTTTTATTTATGTAACCATTCTACTTTGTTTAATTAACTCTGAACACCATTTAATAATAGAATCTACATGCTCAAAAGGCGACTAGAACATTTTCCCTGTATTTCATGCTTAAGTCCCTAAGGGCACACCTACACTCACTGAGCCGCAAATCGATCTGGAATTCGATTTAGTGGGTTCTATTTAGATCTATCTGCCCCTTGTGCATGTGCCTTGTTGGGGCGGGGCCGCTTGTGTGTTCTTATGATCCCAGGAGCTATGCTGGCGGGAGCTTAGTGTTTCTGGTAGGTTCTACCAAGTCGGAAAGGTCAAGGGGGGAGGAGCCAGACTAAGCATGCACACCGATCCTCCAGGATTGGGGGTTTGGCTCAGGGCTAACAACCCTGACCTAGAAAAAGCCTTTTGTTATGGAAACTGCAACAAAGAATTGAATGCTGCAGCAAAGTTGAATGCTGAGGGTAGCTCCATCCAGTACCTGTTCTCCTCGCATTTGTGAGGAGTAAGGGAAGCTGACGGGAGCATTTGCTCCCATAGGCTTCCCACTTTATGGACACCACCATGCTTGGCTTAAGGTAAGCGGACTCCAGCTACGAATTCTATGTAGCTGTGACCCCAGCTATGTATTCTATGTACCTGGAATTGCATACCATAAGCTGACTTTCCAAGTCTAGTGTAGACCTGGCCACAGTGGCTCAGAATTAGAAGTAGTCAAAATTGAAATCTGTTTTGCGAGAGAGATTTTTGTCTCAAATAAAATAAAAAATGCTAAATATTATTTTTTCATAGAAAATACAGTTATGAAGTAGTTGGAAACATCAGACTGGTCTGTTGCCTGAACTGCCGTATTGTGTTATGAGAGTTGTCATTCAGGAGCCTGAGGCACTCATTCTTCTCTAAGGTCTTGGCTCCTTAGATGGACTAGATGTCCCATGAGACTCTATGGCAGTTCAACCAGAGAGAAACGACTGCAGTGCATGACAGGAAATGTACTTCCGCCAGAATCCTCAGTCCATGTAATAGAATAGGGACATGAAATGAAAAACATTTTTAACCCAAATTCTTCTACATAAAATTGAAAAAAAAAAATCAGCAAAAATACAAATTTCCCCATGGAAAAAAATTTTGACAGAAGATTCCTAATCTGTTCTACTTTGGAGTCTATGTTCCTGGAAAACAAACAAGACTAGATTATCTAGGCTCTTTAGACACTTAGGTGCTTTTGAAAAGGTTCCTCTACATATTTTGTCAGGTAAGTAGATAAAAGCTCTAAAGAGACGATACCAGTAAGCTATCATGTAACTTTGGGGGGAGGCCATGCAAGGAGGTAAGGGTAGGAAATGGTTCCCTTATTAATAAAAGGTAAGTGGGTAACAGAGAATTAACTATATGGATAATGTTATTCATAGATATTTATGGCAAATACAGTAGACAGAATTGAATTCAAGAATGATGCATAGAATGACAACTATTTCATCCTATTGCCAATCCTATTGCAATCTCTTTTTCTAGTTTTCATCACCCTTAGGCTAATGGTAGCCACCCACCTATTTCTCCTTTTGTTTAAAATTATCCCTTGTAGGTAATACTCTAAGCTACGAAGGAAGGTGTTTTGTGAGACATCCCTGCTGTATATATAGCTGAAGCAAATGCAAAGGGTGTATCACTGACTCTTTCTGACTTCAGCCTACTTCAAATCAAAGGATTAAACCTTTTCTCTAGACATGGCTCCAGGCTAGCACATCTGTGAATTGACGACAGATTTTGTGTGTTGAAAGCTTCACAAATCTGTCTTAGTCATAAACTTAACTCTAGCTAGAAGAACAGCATTAAGCCAAGGAATTGAAACTTGCAGGCTTTATGGGCTGTCTGTATTAGAAAAGTCAGTTTGAAACAGGATTTTCCTACCTATTCCTTTTTCAGAACCATGTCTGAATCTTTGTTTTATTGTGGGCAAATTGTTATTCTGTTTGTCCAGGTTTTGGCCATTAAAGTTGTGCATGAATCTTGAAGGTTTTCAGATTTATGTATTTCAGAGCATTTATGTGTCAGTTTGAGGTGAGGTATTTTTGCAGCCACTGATCTTTGCTGTGTTAGGCTATTGTTTGTTTTTAACTTAATATACATAAGGAATGGAAAACACCAAATGAAACTAACAGCTTTGTTAAATTGGTATACTGGGTATGAAAGTTCAAAGGTTTACAAGATTTCTCTGGCATTTTTTTGACCCAGGAGATGTATCATATGCTGAACTAACACATAGTTATAATAAAATTTGGTCTGCTTTATTGAGGCAAAATTCTTCTCTCTCTTAAAATAGGTAGCTCCACCATATCAGAATATCAGATACCAGTAAAAAATTGTGCAAATACCTGAGCTTAAAAATATTCAACACATATTCAGATAATTCACTCAATGGCCTTACCAAATTGCTAAAGAAGAAATTGATAGTTAAATTAAATCATTTTTAAATAAACAAAAGTTAATACAATGTTATAGCAGCATTTGGAATACATAAAGCACCCTGGATATACTCTTCTGTAGGACTGGCTGCCCAGACATCTTACTGATTTATAATCAAAGTTGTGGCCAATCAGTATATTGTAATATTCATATGCAACAAGGTGCCTAGAGTTTTTATTTGTAAAACTATTGTCCCAGATTTTGTGCATACAAATGCTCATTTGAATGTTCAAGTACCAGCTTTGCATGCATAATGCATGAAATGTAACTGCAGTTTAATAAATCACTTTTAATCATTATTAGAATCTCATTTTATTTTCAGATCAAAAATCAAACTTTTCTTGACTAAAACATTTAAGCTAATGTTATAGGAGATTGTGAACATAAAAGAAATACATACATTTTCTGATGTCTAATGTGTGTTCCACTTGTAAGAAATGCCATAAACCAACATTATCCTTTAATTATGGCATAATGTTATACTTCCTAAGTAATGTGGTAAGAACAGACTATGATAATTCCTATGCTGTTTAACTTGTTGGTGGAAGAATAGACTGCACACATAGAATTCACTTCAAAAGATATCTTTTTAGGGATCTTTTACATTGTAAAACATTAAATAAAGGGACATGAATAACACAAAGAACAATAAAAATCTAAAAACCACAAATAAAAACAAAAAAATTATGATTGGGTTTAGAAAAGTTCATTAAGGTTTCTTAAGAATGTCTTTTTTGTTTGGTATCTTACCTTCAGCTGCTAGCTCAAAGAAGGTGGAACCTCTTAAGAAAAGGTTAGCTCAGTTATCTCCTTCTAACAGCCAAACAGCCACAAGACCTAAGTGAATAATTTGTAGCTAGCAATTTATTTAACTAATTTTGCCTCTTTTCCTGTTCTAAGAACAGAAAACATTTTTTTAAATGTATTTCCTATCTGCAGTTATTCAATATTGACTTTGAATGTCTTTTAGGAAATCTGAAATTCCAGATGTATTGTGTAGTTATGATTGATCACATAGTGTTGTTTTTCTTCCCTGATAGTAATCAGTAGATTCAGATTTGTAATCTGAACAGACATAGAAAACACATTTTAAATCTGCTTTTCAGGAGCATTTGAGCAAGTAATACTTGATTACATGAATATTCTCAGAAAGCAGATACACACCCTGACTGAATATTCAAATAATGATCCACTTCTAAATTCTACCCCATTTTGATATCTGTATCCAAACCTTTATTTCAGGGGTATAGCTTTTTAAAAGGCGAAATATCATTTATGCCTGTATAAACCACACCATTTTGGAATCAAGTAATTTTGGGGGAAACTTAACAGTGGGTGCATTAGAGAGGCAAGGTGGACCAACTTCTAATTTTTTCAGGCTCTTCAAATTGTGATTCATTTGAAGTCAAACAATCAAACTGTTATAGGGTGAAGTGCAAGAGTTTCAATGAAACTTCCCTGGATTTCCATGGGCCCTCCTTTCCTCAGCTGGGATGCTGACCTTATGTGGCATTCCATACCTTTGTACTACCATTGGTCATCTAAATGTCTTGGGGTCCCTTCTACCTTCTCAGGGAAACTACAAAATTGATATAAACTTAGAGGCTGTGTCTACACTGGGCCACTTATTCCGGAAAATCAGCCGCTTTTCTGGAATAAGGTGCGAGCTGTCTACACTGGCCGCTTGCTTTTCCGGAAAAGCAATGACGATCTACTGTATGAAATCAGCGCTTTTCGGAAAAGCTATGCGCTCCGCTCGGGCAAAGTCCTTTTTCCAGAAAAGCTTTTCCGGAAAAGGGCCAGTGTAGACAGCTTTTCCGGAAAAGCAGAAGAAAGCGGAAAAAGCGGTTTGGTCGCCACGAGACCCGTAGGAGCCCTGGACTTCCTGGTAGGGAGGCTGCTGGCGCGCGTGGCAGGAGCGCCGCAGACCCTGCAGCCTTAGCTCTGCCACGTGCGCTGTGCTGCCCAGCCACCCATCGGACCGCGCCATGGCAGCTCCAGCTGGTGAGCCCCTGCACCCCCAGCACAGGAGGCCCCAGGGGCCGCAAATGCCGGGCCCCATCCTGGACCCCAGGGAGCTGGAGACCCTCCTGGACTTGTGGCAGGAGGAGGAGGGTCTCCACGACCTGCACTCCAGGCGCCGGAATGTAGAGATCTACACACGGCTGGCCGACAACCTGGCACAGCAGGGACACCCCACCCAGAATGCCGAGCAGGTCCGCTCCAAAGTCAAGGAGCTGTGGCTGGGGTACGTCCAGGCCAGCGAGGGCAGGGGGGCAGGACCAGACGCCTGCCCCTACTACGACCGGCTGAACGCCTTCCTGGGCCAGCCAGCCCCGCAAGCCCCGGATGTCCCTGTGGACACCTGCCAGCGCCCCCCCATCAGACGACCCACCGAGCAGGGGAAGGGAGAGGACAACAGCAGTGCGTCTGGTGCAGAGGAGGCCACCACCCAGCAGGCCCCCTCCAGCAGCTCCTCCGAGGCCGAGGCCGAGGCCGGGAAGGAACCCACTGGTGAGTCTTTGCAGTTTGCACTCCCAAAGGGCGGGGCGGAGGGCGGGGTGGGGAGCCAGGTGCCCAGAGGGAGGAGGAGAGCATGTCACTCAGGCCACGTGAGCTGCACACTGCGCATGAGGCAGCAAGCAGCACGTGCAACCTCGTGCAGCCTGGCGACCGAGCGGCACGTGGCGCGGCAGGCAGCTGCAGGGCACGCCTGGGACCGTGCTGCTCACACACATGCGGCGGGACCAGGGGGAAGGGTGGATGCCGGCTGGAACCGGCCAGGGCCCCAGGGACTCAGCCCAGAGCCCCTCACCTCCGCCAAGGGTGCAGCACGGAGAACAGCACACTGTCCCATGCCTGGCTGTGAGGCACAGCCAGCTGCTCCTGGGAAAACCGCAGCGTCACAGTCCCTCGCCTGCTCCCGGTGCCTTGGCTGGTTCCCGAGGAAGTCCCCACTGTGGCCGCACATGTCCCTGGGCTACCAGCCTTGCGGGAGGGATAGTGGGAGGACAAGGGCCCCTGAGTTTTGCTGCAAGGATGGGACACCCCCACCCAGTCACGCTTCTGGTTCCGTCCAGGAGATATCCCACGGATCTGAGAGCCCAGACCGCCTCTGCCAGATGTGCTCCCAGGCACTGCGTGGGGATGCATCTCGCTCCCTGTCAAACACCAGCGATTAGCCCAAAGCTTTTCACAGTCTCCACCGGCAGGAGTTCCACAGGTGAGCAGCACAAGCACCCTCCCGCCCTCCACGGGGCCAGGATACAGACCGGTGCTTACAATACTGGAGGGGGGACCCTACTCCAGCAGGGGCGGTCCTCCTTGCCAACATACAACACGGGGGCAGGAGGGAAACCGAGTGGGCCCAAGCCACACAACTGTGGGGTCACCTGGGCTCAGGAGTGGAGGGCATGAGATGCGGGGACAGTGGACGGCCTGCCCGACTGACCCATCCTTTCTTCTCTTCCCTGCAGCGGGACCCAGCACCAGACCCGACACTGCGGCAGCAGCGGCACACCCAGCTGGCCAACCCGGAGGCACAGGCGGCGGCAGAGAGACCAGCTTCTGCGCCGCCACGCGCGCCGTGGAGGCAATCCAGGCCTCCATCGCCGGCGGGTGCAGGGGACCTGCAGTGGCGGCAGGAGGGCTGGGCTGCCTTCCTAAACGAGTGCCGAGGATGCGCACAAACATGGACGTGCTCACGGCACATTTGGTCCATGCCATCCATTATGGCATGGCCGGACCCCATGCCCCCGCCATCCCTCCCGGAGCACAGCCCATGCCCCCTCCTATCCCAGCTCCTATCCCAGCTCCTGCTCCTGCTCCTGCTCCTGCCCCTGCCCCTGCTCCTGCCCCTGCTCCTGCCCGTGGTCGTGCCCGTGGTCGTGCCCACCTCCCCGTGCAGCCTGCCCCTACGCGGTCTGCCCAGCGTGTGCAGGCCCCCCCCCGGAGGAGCAGTCGCAGGGGCCATCCATCCCAGTAACTGCCCCCGGTCCCAGTTGAAGGTCCCCCGTCCCAGTCCCAGTTGAAGGTCCCCGTCCCAGTTGAAGGTCCCCTGTCCCAGTCCCAGTTGAAGGTCCCCGTCCCAGTTGAAGTTCCCCGTCCCAGTTGAAGGTCCCCTCCCCCCCTTGTAAATAAACAGTTTTCTATTTTTCTGTTCATTCCTGTGTTGGTTATCGTGTTACTCTAGTAACTGTAGGAAATGATGTGAGATGCCAATTAGCCACTTAAATTTAACAGGGTTACAAACTGCAGACAACAAAATCTGTACTCTATCACTGGGGCCCTTTTAAGTGCTCATTGGTTTGTGGCGCATAAATAAATACTGAGACTTTTCAGTAAAATGTAAACCACAAACTATATTTACATAGCTCACAAACAAGCAAGAACGGTTAAAAGATGCACACTACAGATAATTAAACATAGTCTAGGCGCAGGGAGGACAATTGGGTAGTGTTGCTGGCCACCTCAATCCTTTGGTCCTTCCGGGCCTCAGGAGAGGAACAGCCAGGAGATCCCTCGACGGAAGATGATGGCGAAGCTGGCCACCTCAATCCTTTGGTCCTTCCGGGCCTCAGGAGAGGAACAGCCAGGAGAGCCCTCGATGGAAGATGATGGCGAAGCTGGCCACCTCAATCCTTTGGTCCTTCCGGGCCTCAGGAGAGGAACAGCCAGGAGATCCCTTGACGGAAGACGACTGGAATCAGGTACACTGACTTGAGCCTTCCAGCGACCCCGAATCCTCGTGGCTGTTCTTCAGGACAGGCGATGGTGGCCTAAACCTAGCCTAAACTAAAAGAAAAACCCTGACTAAGCCCGGCGCACCCGGCGAACAGTCACGATGGCGGCCGATGTGCTTTGACCCGGCTTTACAATTGGGGAGGTAAGGAGGGTGGGGAGGGTAGGGGCCGGGCGGGAGTAGTCTGGGAGACCCAGGCGACCCTACTACGGGGCTTGGGCAAACATGTCCACCAGGGCCTCTCTGATGCGCACCGCATCCTGGCGCGCCTGGCGGACGGCAGCTGTGTCGGGCTGTTCCAAGGTCTGTGCCTCGGCTGCCATCCATGCAGGGAGGAAGGCCTCCCGCTGCGCTCCACAATGTTGTGGAGCACGCAGCACTGTGACCAGTACCTCCGTTGCATTCTGCTCACCCATGTCGAGACGGGTGAGCAAACAACGGAATCGGGCTTTAAACGTCCAAAGGCGAGCTCCACTGGGTTTGGGCCCGGTTGAGGCGGTCGTTGAACCGGGCCCGGTTCTGGTCCAGCTGCCCGTGTAGGGCCGCATTAGCCAGGGCATCAGGGGTAGGCGGCGTCGCGCGGCGCAGATGGGCATAGGCACATCCCGACAGTCAAGTCTTGCCGGGGGAAGTAGGTGCCCGCCTTCAACCTGCGAAACAGTCCAGAGTTGCGGAGGATGCGGGCGTCGTGTGCCCGGCCGGACCAGCCCCCGTAAATGTCCAGGAAGCGGCCCCGGTGGTCCACGAGGGCCTGCAGAACAATGGAGCAGTACCCCTTGCGGTTCATGAAATGGGCCGCTCGATGCTCCGGGGCCCGGATGGGGATGTGGGTGGCGTCCAGGGCTCCCCCGCAGTTGGGGAACCCGAGGGCAGCGAAGCCGGCCATGGTATCATCCACGTCGCGCAGGCGGATGATTCGCGGGAGCAGGATGTTGTTGATGGCGTGGACGACCTGCAGAAGGGTGCAGAGAAACACAAGGGAACACATCACATACGGCAGGGGTGAGTGTGCGCTCCCTTGGGGCCCCCTTGATTCCCTCTGTCCTCACACACACCACACACACACACACACCAGGGCCCCCCTCGCCCCACGGCCCCCATCCACCAGCGGGCCTGTGCAAGGGAGGGACGGCCCAAACCCCTGGGCGACCCAGCCTGGAGTCTTGGCTGTCCCTGGGCCTGGAGTGCAGCACCCTCCCCCCATCCCACTCCCCCTGGGACTTACCTCCACGACGATCACTCCGACGGTTGATCGTCCCACCCCGAACTGCTGTGCCACCGAGTGGTAGCTGTCCGGTGTGGCCAGCTTCCAGAGCGCGATGGCGACCCTCTTCTTGATGGGGATGGGTGCCGCGGCCGGGTGGTGGCTCTCTGCAGCGCGGGGGTGAGCCAGGTGCACAGCTGCAGGAAGGTCCGCTTTCTCATGCGGAAATTCCTGATCCATTGGTGGTCATCCCAGACCCCGAGGACCAGCCGCTCCCACCAGTCGGTGCTGCTCTCGAAACTCCAGGCGGGCCTCTACGGTGGGGTGCTGATGCCACCACGGTTGCCAGGGCCTCCTGGTGAGGAGTCCAATGCGATCTCTGCCTCCTGGTTCATGTACACCATGGCACCGGCCTGCAGCACGAGCAGCAGGCACTCGTACAGCTCCAACAGGGGCCCGAGCAGGCAAATGGCCACCCACGGCTCCATGGCAGACAGAGCAGGGCAGAAAAACTAAACTCAGGGAAAAGCAGTTGGGGGCCAAAGGGTGGTGTCCCCAAAACTCAGAGGGCAACCACTGAACCTGCTAAGGGTGCCAGTCCCTGGCAGAGGTCCCAAGGCAGGAGCAGGAGACCAACGGCTGTCGGCGAGACCCCTTTAAGCACGTGTCTGAATGGCGCTCGGCCCGCCCGGAAAGGTCTGGTGGCCTTTGCCCTCTTCAAAATGGCTCCGGGCTTCTGCTTTTCCGGAAAAGCGCGCGCCAATGTAGGCGCTTTTCGAAAAGCGCATCGTTATAACGGTAACTCCGGGACCAATGTAGACGCTCCTTTTCCAGAAATACTTATAACGGAAAACTGTTCCGTTTTAAGCATTTCCGGAAAATCATGCCAGTGTAGACGTAGCCAGAGTGTTGAATATATAATAAATATGATAAAATTACTTTTGCCGACAGAACATAGTTTTCTACTAATAGTGGTACTAATAGTGGTACTAACTATATGGCAAATATCCTCACAATTAAATAAGTTTGCCATAGTGTGGACGTGCTAGTTTGAATTTGTTAAATGAGGAGTTATTAAGCTGAATTTAGTAATTTAGAAATATTTTCCTAGTGTAGACATGCCTGTGTGAACTACTTATGCCGCATCTGTCCCCTTGCTTGTCTAAAAAGTATCATGATAGCTCAATAGCATTCGTTCTGATTTCCAAGTTGCATAGTACTTAAAATGGGCATATGAGCACACCATGTACTGCATTGCACGTACAATATGTTCTTGAAAGGATGGGGTAGGACGGTTAAAATTGCACTTTCATCCAAGTGCTGAACGATGAGTCACTGAGTTAATGAAAGTTCTTAATCATTTTATCATTTCATCTCAATATTAGTAATTATTATTTTCTCCAAAATGTAGTAGATATCAGATTTGATTAACTTGTCTGCTATCTTTAAAACAACGTCTATGATGAAATGCTGCCCAGGTGGCAGTGCATGGGAGTCTTTCCAATAATTTCAATGGGGTCAGAATTTCACCCTCATCTCAGAATGGGATTGAATTACATGTATAAGGTTAGAGTTTAACTGTAGGAACAGTCCTGAACAAATGGAGTTACATAAACTGCACCAAGCCAGGAGGCATTGCAAATAAGAGACACACTTCTCATAGTTCCTTCCCTTTTTCTGGCTTGCTCATGAGGGCAAGTCACTTATGGCTGTCCTATAGCAGCAGTAAAGTACTACCCACTTCCCAGTGGCCCTCTCCAGAAGGAAGGGGAGTGCAGCCAAGGCTATGCCCACTGCTGTCCTGTAGCTGCCTACTTCCCACCCATCTGCGCCCTGTATGATGTGCTCCAATAAAGTTTTATAAAGTTTACATTCATGATTATTCCGAATTTTTCTACAAATAGGTTAGAAGGCCAGATTTTGAGAGATGGCATGCCATTTGTAGATGCAAGGCATGTAATGCATGCCCCAGGCCTGGCTGTGTCCATGGGGTGATTCTTCCCAGCTCCTGAATGCTTGAACAAAGTGACATACCATGTAGAGCATGATCCTGTGTCACCATACGTGGGCGATCATGCCACAGGAAATACGCCATTTTGCATAACTGAATAAAAATGCAATGGCATGCCACTGTCTTTGACAAACTAATTGGTTGGGCTTTGTATTCTACAGATTTGGATATGAATTCCATTCTAGTGGAGTTCAAGATGTGGTGGGAGCTACGGGAGAACATGTGACTCATGTGAATCAGGTTTTTTTTGTATGAGTGAATTTGATAGTGGTGAAACCATCCAGTCATGGAAGTTCATGATAACCTTACTGACATTAATCAATACAGATCTGCATTTGCTCAACATACAATCTGCTAAAAATTATTAAAGACTTTTCATTCATTTAAAGAACACTTTGGTTCTCCGTTCACCCATCATGCGAGGAAGTATTAGTGCCTTCCAAGTGCACCCTCTTTTGGGAGACATCACTCAGTTTGAAAGTCAGAAGCATTTCACACAAATCTGGCTCATTTTTATTACTGAAAATTAGTTATTGTAGAAATAAAGAGTAATGAAGGTGAAATTTCAAGAAAGAGTTATTTACATTAAAAGAAGGAATCCCACAGCATTTTAACTGTCTAATTTGATCTTCATTGTGGGTCTTTGGTTCATGTTGCATCCCAAATTTGGTTAAGGGGCATGGAAACAATTCAGCATCATATCCTTTCAGGAAATACTAATTTGGGCAATGTTCATGCCTGAGACTCCCCAGAAGTGTGTGTGAAGACAAAGACGAATAAAAACCCTGTGCAAACATGTTCATTATAGTGAAAATTTCCTATAGTGAAAAATTCCTATAATTATCCTGGAAAATAAATATTTACACACACAGCTCTCATTCAGGGTTCTGTTGCAACTTATCTTCTCCTGGAGCTACAATGAGAAGGGCCATACTGCTGTTAAGCAGTAGCCGGCTAGACAACTTTCCACACTCCATCAAGCCTTAGGTGAGTGTTATTGTGTAATTTACTACTCTATGTAACTCTAGCATTGTAATAAGTTGCGTTGCTGCTTCACTATTGGTGTCCTTCTTACATAATAATAAGTAGTACGAAGAATAAGAACAGCTTGTACTTATTCATAGTACTTTTCATCATATAGCATCCTAAGGTATTTTACAGATCATAGAAACTTTATGAATTACATATAATAATAAGAAAAGACATTACATGCGTCATTAAAATATTAGCATCATAAACTATATATATTACAGTACATCATAAAATATATTAGCATGTAAAAATTGTAGCAACCTTGTTAATACTTGTATATTTTTGTTGGCTGAAAGTAAGTCATGGACACATCATGATTTGGATCTTGTTCTAATTAGGATTGTTTTGTAATTTCAGAATGAAAGGGCTTAGAAGAAACTATTCAAACTATAGAAACATTTTGAATAGTTGATCATATTATTAATGGCATTTTTAATAAGAATTCATGAGTTGAGAATGTGCCAGAAGATCTTGAGAAGTTTAATAGCCCAACAAACATAGAAAAAGTCCACATAATTTTTGCAGACCTTTTAACCCCTTTTCTTGGAAATATGTTCTTTTCATAAAAATTACCAATTTCTTAAGGGAAATATCACTGTTCTATAGAAAAAGCATTAGTTTTTGTTGTTTTGTAAAGAATGAAACTTACATAAAGTTTAGCAAAGGAAGTAACTCTAGTTAGCCTTCCTCTTGAAATTTCAGTATGATCTCTCTGATAGGTTGGTCCACCTGCAAGGCCCCTAAATTTACAACCAGTGTTACTGATTGAATCTGTTTGCATAAATGACTGCATATAGATCAAAATATACTTCTGTTATCTGATATTTACTATTTTGTCAAAAAGGCTAGCAGTGAAAAAGGTGAATACTGTCAAACATTTTCAATATATTTTCAATACACATTTAAATTTTAAAATTAACTTACTTTAGTAGTGATTTTTCTATTAACGGAGACCATTTTAATGTTAATTGAGGCCATGTCTATAAATATGGCTAGATTGGCACTGCTGTGATCGGTTCAGCATGTCTGGTTATGACCCACCAAATTGATGGCAGAGTGCCTTCCTATCAACTACAGTGCTCCAGATCCCTGAGAAAAGTAAGGAAAATCGGTGGGAGAGTGTCTCTCTTCAACACAGCGTGGTGTAGACACCACTGTAAATTGATCTAAGCTACTTCAACTTCTATTATGTAATGTATGTAAGTGAAATAGTGTAACTTTAGGTCAACTTACACCTGTAATGTAGACCTGCTCTGACAACGAATGCTTAGATCAGTGGTTCCCAAATGGTGTTCCGTGGAACCCCGGGGTTCTGTGAAGTGAAAATAAGGGTTCCGTGAGAAAATGCCATTACAATAAGATTTTATAATTTAAAAAAAAATTTGTACACATTGAATGTGATTTTTGTTTTTAAATATGTGCAATTAAACTAAATGTTGATCTCATGACCTTGTTTAGTATTTGTTTATTATTATCCTTATTTATTTGTGGTCTACTTTTTCAGCTCCATATATAAGACTGTTATTAAGGATTCCGCAAAATTCTTTCGAGTTTAAAAGGGTTCCGTGGCAAATAAATTTGGGAAACACTGGATTAGATAAATTAGTTCTACTCACATGAATGTTTGCAGAAGAACAAACTTTACATAGTTGTATTGGAAATTTTATATTTTATCTATGATGCCACACTATTGATCATCTCAGGAGACAGAATCCCTATATTCATAACTTTGTACAAAGTCAATTAAGTGCCGGATCCCGTACCCATTGAATTAAATTGAAAGACTCCCATTAATATTAGGCTAGCTGAGTGAAACAGGAGTCAGAGTGAAACAGGAAACAGAGTTCACCACTAGGACCACATACACACATGCTGTTCCTTTGTGTGAATGTGAAAAGAATTAATTAACTAAACTGCATCTAACCAATACATCTTTCAATACTTTAATTTTTGTAGGAATTATGATTCATACAAGCAACATTTGGCCCAGCAAGTTAAAGTATTAGTATTTGGAAAAATTTCCCAAACCCCATTTATTTGCTTGTTTTTTCAACATTGTTATGCCTTCTTAAGAGATTTAAAACTTCTATGACATCTTCAATCCTTCATACTGATCAAGTAATAGAAATAATATCAACTGATGTTTGTGCCATCAAAAAAGTTCATAAATATTCATTCAAATAAAAACTTTTGCATGAAAATATTATCATTGCTTTTCATATTAATCATGCTCAGTAAGTATTCATGTTGGAAATATTTAACAGACATCTTCAAATCTCTGTGAGTTCTTAAGTATGGCTGGTCTAAAATATTCCATTGGAATTGTATTTTCAACAAAAAATTGTTTTTGAATAAACCTGTTTTGGTGTGAAAAGTATCTGTTTTGCCCAGAAATGTTTGATATTTTATTGAAAACCTAAAAACTAAGGGTGTGTCTAGACTACATGGCTCCGTCGACGGAGCCATGTAAATTAGTTTATTCGGCATAGTCAAAGAAGTGGGGATTTAAATAATCCCCGCTTCATTAAAATAAACATGGCCGCCGCGCTGTGCCGATGAGCAGCTGATCCGGCACAGCGCGGCAGTCTAGACGCAGCGTGGTTGACAAAGGAAGCCTTTGTCGACTGCTCCAGTATGCCTCTAACTTTCCTTACTCCTCGTACAATGAGGGTTAAAGGAGTCGGAGTAAAAAGTCCTCCAGCTTGACAGTATTTTGACACTATTTCAAAATAACTGCCTGCTGTGTAGATGCAGACTGAGTTATTTCAGAATAGCACTAGTTATTTTGAAATAGTGTTGCAATGTAGACATACCCTAAGACTAGTTCCATTAGCTGAGAAGCTAATAAGTTGTATATTGATATCATATTAGCCTCCATTATGTAACACTTTAGAGGCAATATAGGTTCCTCAAAATATATTTTTATTTTTAAAATAAAATCTAAAAAGAGAATGTGTAGTGTAGGCTAGACACCATCTATGTTTTTTTATCCAATACAATTTCTTGATAGTAAAGCTGGAAGTTGTTTTAGAGGAATGTAAAATCCATCCCATGTGAAAATTTCCTAAATGAGAAATTCATTCATGTAATACTGTTCCAAAACTTAATTCTCCACACACACAACACCCTTGTTTTTTTGGCCTTACATCTCAAAACTCAGTTAACTAAAACTATATACAGAATACCACATCAAAGGCAGATAAAGAAAAAGGGAGGCAGGAGAAAAGGGGAAATAACATAAGGACTATTTTTGTATAAGCATTTCCAGTTTTCTTGCTCTTTTTTCACATTCACAGCATACTTGTTAGTGCAGACATTCAAATTGGACCAAACACCCAGACAATGGAAATTGTAATAAATTTGCTTCCTAAGGCATTGCATCAGGTTGGTTGAATGCTTCTATAACTTAATCACAAATGATACTACATCACTCTATAAGGTGTGATGATACTCTCCAGTGACATGGTAGGAAAAGTCAAACTTAATGAAGACAAAAATAGAAAGTGGGAATTTGACAAACTTCATAAAGGCCACATAATACTGCTTTGACGTAATTACAGTGCTGGACACTGGAAAAAATGACTTCTTTTAATAAGCATTCTCAAGGCAGGATATAAATATAATTATCCCCATTTATTTTATAGTACATGAAAGAAAGACAAGGTTTAATTCAAACAGTTTGATGTCTTTAACACAGATTTAATATCAGCAAGCAAATTTATTGTGTTTACTGTAGAATGCAGTTCTAAGTACTAATTGTAAAATTGAATTAGAGGGAAAGAGAAATAACATTTAAACAGGCCCCAAAACACTACTTTTAAGTAGCCTCCTCCCTTCCATCCCAATGCTAGACACCCTCCAAGTGCTTCCTTTCCTTACCACGCTTCTTTAAACACCTGCATAAAATGCCCATCCACCCACTTGGACTAATAGTTTGACTACTGAACTCTCCAACAATGTAGTCTGGCCCCCTTAGTTAAGCAATCTGAGTTTTGGAGTTTCTTGGTTGGCAGTTGGACTCTTGGGCTACTAGCTAGGTTGTAACTGAGTTCTGGACCTGACTTCCTTGGGCTTTCTTCTTAACCAGTGAATAGCCTCCTTGACTCGTTAGCAGTTGGACTCCTTGGCATCTGAAGGAATGCCTGGCCTTCCTGATGTGCTCCCTGTGATATGCTGTCACCCCTCATTTTCTCCTGTTTTGGTAATAAAGGTATCTGGTCCAATGGGCACAGTATGGCTCACTGCTGGAAGAGGAAATTATTATGATTTCCCCTTTCTGCTCAGGCTTCTGGAGATATCTACAACATTCTTGTACCTCTAAAGATGAGCAGATTGTTTTCCAGCAAGAAGTGTATTACCAGCACTTCTGAAGAAAGACCAAAGGAAAGAAACTCCTACTTCACTTGAAAAGGAAAATAATAATGCCCATTCTTGGAATAATGACATGCCACAATGTTATTGATTACAACGGGACTACTCCTAAGTTAAGGTACTATTTACTGGAAGTAAGAACATTTAGAATCTGGCAGAAAAATGAGGAATGTTCCCCTTTGTGTGCTGTTACCATTTAGGAAGGAATCAACAACGCATAAATGCAAATAAACATTTTTAAAATAGCCTATGCTCCTTTCATGTTTTGTTCAGGTTTCTCCCACTCATCAGTTATACAAAAAAGGGTGTGTAAAAAATTTCCAGGAAAAGAGATTTCAAGGAAAAAAAACAAATTAGCAGCATCTTTAAATAGACCTTTCTAATTTCTTTCAGATTTCTGTTTGTAGTTTTCCCCTTCATTGAACAGGATTTTTTTTTCCTTTATCCTCCTCTAAGGATTTTCAAATGTTCATTTTTTAAAAAGGCAAATGTTTTCTAATGACTTGTCTACAAGAAAAATTGTACTGGTTCAGTCACTAGTTCTGTGTACACAAAAGTATTTGTGGATACTATTTTGGTTCATACAAGTTTTATTTCCATTTAGCTTCATTCAGCTGGGAACAGGTTTAAGCAAAATTACAATAAGACATACTTACTCCAAAACAAGAATGTACATGAATTTAACTTAACCAATTTAAATAAATGAATACAAATTTGTGTGTAGAGAAGATCCAAGGCATACATGAATTTTAAATGCAGTTATTATTGTTTTGTGCTGCTAATAAGAATAAGATACACATAGGAATATGATTTAGAAAATACCTTTTGAGTGGGTGACAGTAACTGATAATTTATTGTTACCAAGGGCCAAATCTTTGGCTGGTAGAAATCAGAATAGTTTCATTGATTTAAAATGAACTATGCTTGTTTACATTAGCTGAAGTGCTGACTCCTAGTTTCTTTCAAAATGGATGTTTCCTTTTATCACAAGATTCTTTAATTTTACGTTACATAGCACTCATGAAAAATAGGAATTGCTTGTAAGATAGGTTGCTTTTCTCTACAGTTGTATTTGAGGACAAAGCTGCCTCCCATAAGTTGTTGGTTAAAAAAAAGACTGGTTCTGAATGTTTTCTTATTTGTCTTTTTACTTGCACTACTGTTAGTCCAGACACTTCTGTGGAGTTATTTTTGGTTTATAGAAGGGTAAATGAGAGGAAAATCAGGCAATTAAATCACCCTGCTCTTGCTACAAAGTGACACTTTCAAATTGTTGGGAAGTGAGTTCTAACTGCCTTCTAATTATACTACACTTTTCATCTATTTATTCATTCTTTTGTTTTATTTACCTATTAATTCATTTTAACTTGAATATGGCCTTTGGGTACTCTATAGGAAGAAGCATAACATACAATTACTAATTTTCCACTAATCCTCTGACCAAAGATATGGTTTTTTTAATTCAAGTCATTCATATTTGAAGATAGCATGGATCTGAATCTTTTTGATAGAACATAGTATAGTGAATAGAACCGGTAAAACAAAACACCTCCTTTTGTGAAAAACTTTCAAATGTCATTGTTTTTTACTTAAAATCTTGATGACAAAATTAAGTTCTAATATTGGACAAACAGTTGAATTCAGAAGTCTCAGAAGAGTAGCCATGTTAGTCTGTAACTTTAAAAAAACCAAGAAGTCCTGTAGCACCTTAAGCCATGTCTACACTAAGAAATTCTTTCAAAATAACTAAATT
Source organism: Rafetus swinhoei (assembly GCA_019425775.1). NCBI lineage: Eukaryota > Metazoa > Chordata > Testudines > Trionychidae > Rafetus > Rafetus swinhoei. Next base: position 160,367,263 of record CM033424.1, read on the forward strand.
CGACTTAATAACTCCTGATTTTACAAAATCAAAATAACGTGTCCCCACGACAGGGAAGCCTCAAAATTGGTCCGAGGCAGGCTCTGTTAGTGTGTATGCACTACCTCAACTTAGAGTCCCAGGAACCACTGGGGAGTAATTAGTTCGAATTACTCTGGGGAGTAGTTATTTCAAAATATTGGCACTGGAACGTCCACACTAATGCTATTTTGAAATAATTATTTCAAAATTAGCATTATTCCCTGGGAAAAGCAGGAGCACAGATTTCAAAATAAGTGGCTCCGTATTTCGAAATAAGAGGCTTGATAGTGTGTACGCTCCACTTATAAATTTGACCTAAGGAGGGTAGACCAGGGACAAGAGACTAAAAAAGGAAGTGGGTTTTGTTAGTCTCTAAGGGTATGTCTAGACTACATGGCTCCATCGACGGAGCCATGTAAACTAGTTTACCCGGCATAGTCAATGAAGCGGGGATTTAAATAATCCCCGCTTCATTAAAAGAAACATGGCCGCCACGCTGTGCCGACGATCAGCTGATCTGGCACAGCACGGCAGTCTAGACGTGGATCTGTCGGCTGGGGAAGCCTTTGCCGACTGATCCCTTATGCCTCGTGAAACGAGGTTTACAGGATCGGTCGGCAAAGGCTTCCCCAGCCGACAGATCCGTGGCTAGACTGCCACGCTGTGCCAGATCAGCTGATCGTTGGCACAGCGCAGTGGCCATGTTTATTTTAATGAAGCGGGGATTATTTAAATCCCTGCTTCATTGACTATGCCGGGTAAACTAGTTTACATGGCTCCATCCATGGAGCTATGTAGTCTAGACATACCCTATAGGTGTGTCTAGACTACAGGGTTTTGTCGACAAAAGTGGACTTTTGTCGACAAAACTATACCTGCTTCTACATGATTGCTGAGTTCTGTCGACATAACATCAACAGAACGCCGAGTTCTGTTGACATAACATCGACAGAACTCGGCAGTTTTGTTGACGGTGGTAAACCTCATTCTACGAGGAATAATGCCTTTTGTCAACAGAGTTCTGTCGACAGAAGGCGTTATTGCAGCTACACTGTCCTTTGAGGCTACACTCTCATGTCAACAAAGCGACTTGCTTTTTCGACAGAACTGGATTTAGTCTAGACGCTGTTTGTCAACTGAAGCTTTGTCGACAGTATCTGTCGACAAAGCCTCTGTCGACAAAAGCCTGTAGTCTAGACGTACCCAAAGGTGCAATTGAATAGAGACATCTCTTTGATAGTAATCTAGAAAAGCCACTAGCACTTTTCACTGTTCTGTGGAAGGGAATAAAAATGATGCCATGATGTTATTCATTTCTGAAAATCTTGAGTCGCTGACCAGAAAGAAAGATCAATGAAATATCATGAGGTAGCATATCATAAAAAGTTAATGATTGTGGAATAAGAAAAAAAAAAGATCATCCATTTGTGAAGGTATAATTTAAAGAGAAACTGGTTTTAATCATCACAAGTATTTGATGGACAAAGTATACTTGACTTCAGTAACTTTTAATATGTTTCTTGCCTTAATGGAGAACAAATTGATACTGAGTCTCAATGTACCAATAACATGTCTGTGTATGGAAACAAAATAAAATGCAATTCTCAAGGAAATCTACAAGAAGGACCATTTGCAAAAAAACAATCTCCTTATCTTAGAGTGCTCAGATACTACAGTTATGGGCTCTAAATGGCTCAGAACTCAGTACAAGAGCTTTAGTGGATCAGCACAGAATTACAGAACTACTGTAAAGTTTGTTTTAGGGTTTGCAAACACAAACTAATTTGACTTATTTAAATGGAGAACTGTGAAGGGCGAAAGAATGGGCTTGCTCTTTTATTGCATTTGGCCACCCTTTGCCCTGGGAAGAGTAATTGAAGAGCATTACCAATGTTGCCAACTCTCTTTTAGATGGAGCTAGTGTCCTAATTATGGATTGAATCCTCTCTCTCACACAAACTTCAGGTCTGCCTTGGGGAACCACTGCCCTTTCCCCCAGGTTATTTATCTTCTACGCTTACCTGTCTGCTGGGGATGAGCAGCCAGTCAGGACTGCTACAGGACAGAGGCCAAGCTCTCTCCCTTCTCTCAGCCACTGACACCATCTTCACAAAAGGGAAAGAAGTAAACAGTCTAGCAGCTCAGGGTGGCTCTAATCTCTCCTTTCCCCACCCCTTCCACAAGCAGTGGGATATAATCACTGCTAATACTCCATGCCTTCCCCATTTCCACAACACCCAATGTTTGAGGAGGAAGAAAGAGGGTTTGTCTCATAGTATTTGAATGTTTGGAATTGGCAGTACAGCAATGCCTGTGTATCCTGAGTTCAGTGATTGCCATTCTTCCTGGCCCTGCATGAAGCATGTGGAAAGGGGAGAGCAGAAGAATGCTCCTTTGTTCCTTCTTCTCACTGTGAAGACGCTGAACGAGCTGGCAGATTTAGCCCTGAATAAGGAAAAACCATTTAGCTTAAAGAACACGTGGGCGAGGAAGTTGATGATCTTTGTATGCTGCAGCTATAATCGTAGTTGTGACCTCTGCAAGCAGCCATATCTAAACCATCCTTTTTTTCCAATTCAGTAAAATAACCTCTGTAATATCCTCCCCATTTGGGTCTGGATAGCAATAATATCTAAAAGGTGTTAAATAGGCCACTAAAAGGTACCATGAATAGTCCATTCAGGGCTGTACACAAGGCCCCAGATATACCATATGGATCACTAAAGAGACCCTAAAGACACAGTCAGGTACTACATGAGGCCCCAAATATACCAGGTAGAACACTAACTAGGGCACTGAAACAGGAAATACATCCTTGGGGAAGTAAACCTCCAATACAGGGCAATAAACAGCACCTAAAATACCATTCTTTTTATTCCATTCTTTTTATTCCATTCTTAAATATATCATTTGGGGCCCTAAGCAGAGAACCAGGGCCCCACAATGGGAAAAAAGAGTAAAAAGTAAAACAATAAACAAAACCACAAAACAACCTAGTACTCTTATAGGCCCCTGTCAAGCCCAGGGTGATTAACACCCTCCCCCATCACATGGCCATAACTTCCACTGAAATCAATGGAATGGAACTGTGTATATGTAAGATACTTTTCAATATGCGTAAGGGTGACACAGTTAGGTCCTTATATTTTAAATCATTACCTAGAAAAATAATGCAAAATAACTTCCTTCTCCTGAACTGTAACTCCTGTAGCAATCCTCACTGGGGAATTCCATTGCTTTCCTGCATTCTGGAAACCAGCATAACACTGACCATATCAGAAGCAGCAGTTGCTGGATCAGCTCTAGTTAAGTAATCATAAAGAATAAAGTTAAGGCAATAGGTTCTGTAGAAGAAAGTTCCCAAATGGAAACTAGCAACCTGATGAAGGAAGTGGAAGAATAATTTAGTTTGCTCTGAATATACACACGCAACTCCTACTGGGTGTTAATAGGAGTGGGTTACACCTTTCTGTGACAGTGTGTAGATCTTGCGTAGGGCCAGGTTCCCTCCATGGCTCATTTTGAGTAGTAGCAAACTAAGGGTACGTCTACACTGCACACTTATTTTAGAATAAGCTATTCCAGATGATATTTTCTGAAATAGCTTATTTCAAACTAGAGCATCCACACTACAGGGAAGCCTTAAAATTCACCCAAGGCAGGCTCCTCTAATGTGGACACACTATATCAGTTTAGCGCCCCAGGAAGCACTGGGGAGAAATTACTTAGAATGGGTCTGGTGAGGAGCTATTTCAAAAAAGCAGCAGTGGAGCGTCCACACTGCAGCTATTTCAAAATAGCTATTTTGGAAGAGGAATTATTCCTCATGGAATGAGGTTTACAGAAGTTGGAATAAGCCACCCGTTATTTCAATATTATTTTGAAATAACTGAATTGCTGTGTAATCGCTCATATTGTTTTTTATCGGCATAACGCTACTTATTCTGAAATAATGGTGCAGTGCAGACGCACCCTAAGTTATTCTAAGTAATTTGCCCTGATTTGACCCTCTCAGCAGTGCCCCCCAAAATCATCATATTGCATCTCCTAAGCCAGCTCTGCTGGCCAGAATGTAGGGAGTGGAGAACTCTGCCTTGACTCTTCACACCACCTCCTTTGGTCCATCCCCAAGGGAGTATGGAAGAAGCAAACCTGACCTCTCCTAACCACAGGGCCACAATTCTTCCTGGCTCTTAGTTGTGGCCACACATGTGCAGGGAGACATGTGTAGGGAGACACCATCATCCCTTCCTTTAGTTTACAAAATAAATACCCAGAGTATAAAACTTGTTGGATATTAAATGAGAACAGCTAACACTACCTACAAACAATGAGGGCCCAATTGCTTTGCACCTCTGTGTGCACACTACAAAAGGAAGACCCAGGGAAGACACTACCTCCTCCTGCAGTGCACCTGTAAAGATGGCAGCTCTCCCAGCACTCTGATGCCCAAGGGAGGGAGTTTGACCTGTGCCACTTGCAGTGGTGACATGCCTGAGAAGCTAGATGTTGTACATGAGGGTATGGATGTGAAAGGAAGCATTTGCTATGTTCCTCTACCTCACCAGCACACAGGGAGCATTTTGCCATTGAAAGGAATAATAAAGACACCAGCAACCCAACAGTTTTGACAGTGTGTAGATTTCCCAGCACTCTGGTGCCCTACTCAGCTCCATCTTGGGACAGGCACAAATAAACCTGAACATTTATGCTAAATGTAAATACTGACCTGAATTCAGCACTGGAGTAAATGGGAACAGTTCTACTGAAGTAAAGAAAGCAGTGTATCCACCTGCATCTCAGCCCTGTTATTTACGATTAGCTTTGTGGTAGCACTTAGAGGCCTCAGTCATGATACAAGAAAAGGGTCCATGCACAGAAGGACAGATAAGGCAAGAGCTTGCCTAGACACTGAAAAATTACCTCCAGGTGGAAGCTATTATTGGATTATCTGTAGTACAGCATCCCCATCCACACTGAACATCCTGGGTCCGATCAACTGCTCCTGAGTGAAAAACTGGAGGAATTAATTGACATGAGATGGATATCACAAAGATTTCTCCCCTGTTGATTCCCTGAGGGGCAGAGTCCCTCACACAACAGGCTGTGGGCCCCACTCTCAAACCCCACAGTATCAGCAGGGAGCTGATGTGGAAGCCCATGTTCTCATACCATCTCAAAGTCTCTTGTTCCTCTTTCCCCTATTTGGCTTATCTCCAAATAAGGACGCCAAGGGTAATTTTTGCCAGGAAGCAAGGGGCCATGGAAACATGCCAGAACACCCAGAAGTTTTTACTTTATTCCTACATAAAAAGCTGGGGGTAGAGCTGAGCAATGATGAGGGGTAATACACATCTCCTGTGCTCTGTGTGAACACTTTTCCAGACTCATTCCTTTCCCACTCATTTCTCCTCAGAACCATGGAGAGACAGACAGAAGCTGATGATATGAGGCACACTGTCATACAGCCCCATATTTTTGTGGGAGGAAAAGAGCCACGAGTAACCTCCGTGCTCAAACCTCAGAGGAATAATTGGATCTTTGTATATCTTCAGAGCACTAAAGAATCCATCGTTTTCCCAGTCTAGCCACCTACCCCCTCTGTGTTATTTTCTAACTGTTAACATGCTTTCTCATTGTAGCTTTAATGCATTTGTGAGATTCTTGAGACTTTTGGAATGTTCCATACAAAGAATATGTGAGTCTGAGACTGAAATTTTTTTTCCATGAGCTGTACTTTGGGAGGTTGGTTTTAATTAATGATAGGATAATAACTTGTATATTAAAACAGGATTTCTTACAGGAAAATTGCAACAGATGAATGAAACATGTTTATAAAGGGTGAGGTAATGGAAACTTCAATAGCACTTTTTAGAGAAAGGCCTCTCTTTTCAGGGGAGTAAAAGGAAGAGAAACACAAAGGTCCTCAGGATTAAATTATTCTGACTCCAAACCACATTCATGCAGTGTAAAATGCAGAATAGTTGGAGGTGAGTAATAAAGTATCAAAAATAGAAAAAAGTTTCAGATGTTCAACTACAAAAATGGAAGATAAGTTCCAACAGAAGAATGGAAACTTTCAAATATTTCAGCATCAATACATTCACATGGGTTAATAACAGTGAATTGTCATTTGTTGTGAATTTGGCAATATTTTTCTGATGGTATGTCTCACCAACAATAATTTCTGCTGACGAGTGAGGGCTCTGTAGCAGCAATTTCTACATGACAACATCAAGGTCGATATGGCCACTGTGATTAATTCAGGATATTTCACATAATGTGTCTTTTAAAACCAACATGAGGGAGACAAATTCAGCTCTCAGATATTGGGTTATCAAATGGCTCCCCATTGAATGTGATGCTTCTGTATTCACCATAGCCAGAAACACCCATAGAGCCCACGAAAGCTCATGATATCATCTACATGTTCTGTTAGTCTTTAAGGTGCTACTAGAGTATTTGTTTTGGTTTTTTTAAAGTTTTTCTTGTTACAGACTAACTCAGCTACCCCTCTGAAGGTTATAGAGTGTTAGGTAAGCACCTAAGTCCTAGTGCTTAATGTACAGAGGGTAAGAGAATTGGAGTTCAGGTGTTTAATGTTTCATTTGCAATAAGTGATGTGGCAGACAGACCACACTGCGGAGATTTTCCTTAATCATGCTGATGGCCATGATTCATGTGTGAATGCAAACTGTGTGTTGCTTGTATTCTTGAGCCTCTGCTGGCACATCTGTTTTTTTCTGAGAGCTGATTCTCTTTCTCCTCTTCCATTCATCATACTTCCATTAAGCACTTGACCGAATCAATTAGATGAATATGCTTAGCAACCTGAAGGAGCCAGTTTTATTTATAATAAGGCCTATTTACAATGTTCTGACAGTGTAAAGGAGACACAAACCGTATGTAGTGAATATATTCTCACTTTCATATGCTTTATACTGTCAAAGTGTTTCTACATTGGTATGAAGTATCATAGCAACTAGATTTTTATACTGAAATGTTGCAGTATAATTGTAATTCTTTATGTTTAGACTCTTAACTACATAAAACTTAATGCTAGATGTGGACAGGTACCACAGTATGAATATAAAAATAACTGTAATAAAATCTAGAATGTACAATGAACTTTCATTCAAGGGGAAATAATTTTAAATAGGGCTGTCAATTGATGTGCATTAACGCTTGCAGTTAATGCAGGGAAGGATTAATGCATTAATTTTTTTAACATATTAATTGCAGGCGTTAATGCTGCACAGCCCCTTTGAAGCGCCGCTCCGGAGCTTCAAAGGGGCAGCGCACTAGGAGCCTGGGATCAGCTGGAGTCCCCAGCTGATCCCAGGCTCCGTGCAGCGCTGCCCCTTTGAAGCGTTGGTCTGGCGCTGCAATGGGGCAGCGCATTAGGAGCCGGGATCAGCTCGAGTGCCCAGCTGATCCCAAGTTCTACGTTACGCTGCCACTTTGAAGCGCTGCCACACTGCTTCAAAGGGGCAGTACTGCATGGATCCCGGGATCAGCTGGAGTCCCCAACTGATCCTGGGCTCCTGCGGTGCTGCCCATTGCAAACGCTGGGGCGGCCTTTCCAAGGGGCAGCTGCACTGAGCCTGGGGTCAGCTGAGGACTCCAGCTGATCCCAGGCTTCCGCAGCACTGCCCCTTTGAAATGCCGCTGCAGCGTTTCAAAGGGGTTGTGCACATGATTAATTGTGCAATTAATCACAATTAATTTTTTTAATCACTTGACAGCCCTAATTTTAAAGTATCTAAACTGGAAGGTGGTGATAGAAGCAGAATTGCTGACTTTATAGCCCTATTATCATACCTATAGATTCAGGAAAATCTTTTTCTGTTCTATTTTTTTCTTATGTTTCTTTCTTCCTTCACAGGTCTTCAGAACATGGGTCTGTGTAGGATAAGAAAGTTACAAGTAACACTTAAGAGTTAAGCAAAGAATACATTTGATAATCAGGACGGGACTTATTCAGTGATTGTGGGTATCCCTTTTTCAAGTGCTTTGGCCATATTTCTCCATACCAAGACTTTCTTTTCTGACAGGCACTCTCCCAAATCTAAAAGTTGGTTCATGCAAAAACTGCTGACCTCTCCATACATATCTGGAAGAAAAACTGCAATCTTACTTTAAATCTCCTGCTTTTCATGGGATGTGAGGCAATTCGTTTTTTTCCACTGTTGTCTTTTCCCAGATAGACGGCGTCAGAAGTTATCTCTGTGATGGCAGCATTCTTTTTTACTGTCCTGCAATAGGTCATCCTTTGTCTTCAATTCCTTCTCTTCCTTCCAGATGGAATCCAATCTAAGATGGACCAGTGGATGTACCCAATGTATATGTGACCAACAGACAGCCTGATGGTGTGGCTGAACTACCATAGATCTGATCTATTCAGTCTGCATCCTGCAGGCCCGTGTGGCACAACACTTCTACACGGATTATATGTTGTTTCCAATGAATTCCTAAGAGTCTTCTCAAGGAAAGCTGGTGAAATACACTCAGCTTCCTGTTGCATCCTTCTACCATCTTCCAGATTTCTTGTGTTATGAGGTGTAAATAGCACTTCCTTATTTACTTTCTCTACACCAGTCATGACTTTATAGACCTTAATCCTATTCCCCCTTAGTCATCTCTTTTCCAGTTTTATTAATTTGTTCTCTTACTGAAGAGTTTGCATACCACGTATCATTTTTGTTGTCCTTTTCTAAATCTTTACCAATGCCATTATATCTTTCTGATGTGAGGTAACCACATATGCATTCAGTATTTAAGATGTGGACGTATCATGAATTTATATAGAGGAAATATGATATTGTCCATCTTATTCCCTTTCTTAACTATTCTGAACATTCTTTTTGCTTTTTTTGCTGCCTATTGAGTGGATTTTTCAGAGAACAGTCCATAATGGCTCCAAAGTCTCTTTCTTAAGTAGTGATAATTTAGACAACATAGTTTTATATGTGTATTTGGGATTATGTTTTCTAATATGCATTATTTTGCATTTTTGTTGTTCAGTCACCTAGTTTTGAAAGATCCTTTTTCATCTCTTCACAGTCCGCCCGGGACTTAACTATCTTGAATAGAAGCATTAAAAATCTCATGACTGCTGCAAAATAATACTTGAAAACCAGATATAATTCTGGAAGTTTATGACTGTGGATTTTGAGAGAGAGGCTGAATTTAAATCCAATTGAAAGCATACAGGAATGGTTTAATTACAAAGAAAGATACAGCTAATGTTGTAAATATGGTGTCTATAAGAAATGAAATAGGGTGTTTATAAAGGGGCATTTATTATTTATATGTTTTAAGTATACTTGCTTCCCTTTCTGCCAATACTCAATTTCATAAAGGCTCAAAATATTATTTACATGAGAAATGAAAATATTTGCTAGTATATTCTACATGTTTACTATAGAGCATATTTTCTGTACTACTTTTATTAGTTTTAAAGGAACAGCGTCAGATACCATAATTATCTGGAAATGTATCCGTTATTATTTCTAAAATGAAAAAAACCAACGCCTTAGTTATGGGTACAGTTAGGCTTTTAAGTATATACTCAGGCACCTAAAATAAGTAAACTGAATTTCAAAATTGCTGATCACACAGATACTCACCCTGGAGGCAGTGGACTTTACTGGGTGCTCAGAACTTCAGAAAATCAGGCTATTTATTATGACTGTACATTTAGGTCTCCATTGTTAGACACCCATTTTTTATAATAGTGTCATAAGTATTTTAAGCTATAGATTGTTATGCAAGTTTCAAAATAACATGGTGGGGAAAAACATGAATCTGGAATAACTAAGTAAGGAATGTGAACAGATTAAATGGTTTGGATAAGACTGAAAAACTTTGGTTATCTTTGTTTTAAAACAGACTGTGCTTATTAGTCTAGATCAGAAGGTGGCATATTAGGGCCCTCTATTTATTCTCCTTTATGATCTCTTCAGATATTGGAATCGAGCACATAAATATATTCATGCTCTGCATCTCTGCTACTGTTAACTCCAAGAAGTTGGGACCTAGGGTGACCAGATAACAAGTCCAAAAAATCAACACTTTTTTTTGCTGTGGTGGGTGGGGTTTAGTTGAGTGTATAAGACAAAACCCCTTAGGCTATTCTGAAATAACAATGTCCACATCTACACAACAAGTTGTTATTTCAACATAATGTCAAAATAATATCGAGCTGGAAGACTTCTCATTCTAATTCCTGTAACCCTCATCTTATGAGGAGTAAAGGAAATCAGAGGAAGAGTGCTCTAACTCAGACTTCCTGCTGTGTAGACAGTACCAAAAGCCAAAATAAAACTATTTCGACTTCAGCTACGCAATTGACATAGCTCAAGTTGCATAGCTTATTTCGGCTTTGGCTCTGTTGTGTAGACATGCCCTAAGATGGGAACATCTGGTCATGCTTGTAGGCCCAGAGGGGGGGGCAGAAAGGCAGAAGGCATTAACTCTGTCCTTCCAATGCACCATCCAGCATATGTGAGCTAAAGCAGCATGGGATATACTAAATGAGCACTGTGACACTACTTCCAAATGACTGGAGCAAGCGGAGTGCATGGGAGGGTAGCTGTTTCTCAGAGTCATGATTCATTCCTGGTACTGCCTCAGGGATGTACACTGCCCCATATTGTGGATAGTTATTTCAGCTATACACTGGTGTAATCAAGAGCAGAATTTAGTCTCATATCTCTACTTTTAGACATCAGAGGGTGAACTCCCAGAACTAAGGTCTTGTGAGAAATCTCCCTTTCGAAGAAACATCAGCATCTACATTGTTTCTGAAATGCTATTCAAATGTGATTAGCTCTTAGCCAATTAAATGTTTTATAGATCACTGGAACAAAAAATAGGGGAAAACATAAAGAGGATGATTGATCAAGGATTGGGTCAGATTTTTTATAATGTATCCATTCTAGATTATGTAAAGATGTATTTGGTTTCTCAAAAGCGTGTTGAAACATCCTTTTTTCTTTAGACCTTTTAGCCCATCATATCCAGTATTGTGCTGGTAAAGTGGCATAGGATTGCGTTTCCATTTACATCTGTGAGAAAGGGCTTATTGATCCCAGATCTTGGGAATCAAATTATGGACATAAATCTTTTCAGCTTGGTTGAAGACCAATAAACCGCTCTTACCAGTGAAACAGGGATGTGACATGTAAAAGAATGCATGAACACACATGCTCTCTGCCACAAGTCCATACCCATAATCAATCTGTGGATCTAGCATGTTGGTATATAATGTGGTTCTAAAGAAGATCATAGCTGCATACAACAATTAAACAGATCTAAATGGCCAAGTGTTCTTCTTTCCAGAACCAAATGGCAGCTGTTTATTAAGATCTCTGAGGTCTGGGGAAATATTTCAGTTGTACAATACCCTTATATTATAGTCATATAATTTATCGTCGCTCTTGTCATTCTGCAAAACAATGTTTACATAAGCAGTGGGTGTCTCTGTTTATATGTACTGATCCCTATTGATTACTGTGCTATCACAAGACATTAACATAATTCTTTTTGATAATGTGGGAGTTGATGCTTGACAGTTTACAAATGGATGTGGCTGTGAATCAGCTTGGTGGTGTAGAAATTCATTGGAAAGGAAAACGTGTCACTGCTATTCTAAATATTTTTGTTTAGAATTGATCAGAAATACCATGTGACATGTTCTTCCTAGCAGTGAATTATACAGTTTTAATGACAAATTATTGGGTAAGAAAAACAAGAAGAGCTCCAGATGCATTCCTCAGTGCTTTTTCCTTATGTCCTACTCATGTAAGTGGATGTGTGCACACTCACAAGAACTAGTATACTCAATAATGAGTAACAAGCTAAAAGCCCTGTCAGTCTGCAGTATTTTTTCCTCATCACCTGCACATATAAGTTCTTGGTATTGATCATATATTCATGGCAAACAATTTATTCATCAGGTTTTGACCTCCTTTCTGTGCATAAATTGAACATGTTGCTTGAGTCACTACTCTTTCACTCCAGTTTTTTTCAACTGAGCTACATTAACTGGAGTTCTCAGGTTGATGCAAAAACTGACACTATTTTCCCAAAGGTTTTTATTTTACATTTAACATTAATTTATTCTGTCTCATCTTTTCCTAATGATGGATTGTGATTGTGAAGCTTTCAACATCAGGTATCATTGTAGATGTCAATTTTCTGTAGTAAACATTTTATTTTATATCTCTTGCTTTCTATTAAATATTATTGAAGGACCTTCTTTAAGAAGACAAGGGCATATACTAAAACACTGCACCTTTGATGTTCATAAAGGGCTGGGCAAATACCAGCTCGTGGGCCACATCCAATCCACCAAGGTTAGCCCCTGACAGACTCCGACCTCTTTATTTACCTGCATGGCTGCATGTACAGGCAATCACAGCTTCTGTTGGCCACAGATCACTCTTCCCAGCCAATGGGAGCTGCAGGAAGCAGTGTCCCGGACTGTGTCACTTCCCGCCATTCCTGTTGGCTGGAATGGCTATCTGTGGCCAACAGGAGCTGTGATTGCCCATACCCACAGCCATGAAGATAAATATAGCAGCATCGGCCTGCCAGGGTTTTATTTCCCACCCCGTACTTCTTTACCTTTAGCAAATATATAAATGGGAAATTCAGGCAGAAAGAGCATTATTTGATCTTGGCAAGATATAAATGAAAGTGCAGTGATGCATAAGGGAAATATTTTAGTTGTATTCCACTTGTAGGAATAATTAAAAAACTGGATGCTAAAGAAAGACCTGACAATCTAAAAGGTAAATTGTTGTTTTTAAAAGAAATAATAACAAAACCAAAACAAAAATCAAACAAAACCTCCAGACTTTATCATGCAGCAAGAAAGTTCTTTAAAGGTCTAATCTGAAACTCATATATGTTAATGTGAGTCTTTCCATTGATTTCAATGGGGTCTGGATCAGGCCCTAAGTTTGTAACTTTCCAAAAACACAATGCCCTGCAGTTGTGATCTTCTCTTGTCCATAGGCAACTAAGCAATTCAGGATGACAGTTATTACATACACATAATGCATCACATTCAAAGTATTTCCAACAGCCTTGGTAAATTATCAGGAAGCGGATGATTTCCACAGTGTCTTCCTTTGCATTACACTCAAATAAACCTTCTTACATCCATAAACCTTCTTTCTTACCTACCTCCACAGATACAAATATGTTTACCTGGATGTCATCAGATTGAGCACCTGGAGTCCATTGTTTAAAAAGCATATGATCTAAAATGGCAGTTCTCAAGCTGCACTACATCATGACCCCCTTCTTATAACAAAATTACTGACGGACCCTAGGAAGTGGGGAATTGAAACCTGAACCCACTAAGTCCCGCCTTCCAGGGGAGAAAAGGGGAGGCAAAGCCCAGGAGGTCAACCTGTGCCTTGTCACCTAGTGCTCAAGCCACACCCAGGCCCCAGCAACTCTCACTCCAGCCCTGGGTGAACCCATTAAAATGGAGTCACAATCCACCTTGGGATCCCAACCCACAGTCTGAGAACTGCAGCTCTCAAGTGTTCTTTCTTTACCCACCATTTTTATTCAAGGCTTCATTCCATATCAGGTGTTTTGTTCTTTAAAGTTTTATTCCTTCCTTTCATATGTGCATCGATGTTGTTTGTAGTGTTGTTTCCTGTTAAAGAAAGAAAAGGTGGGTGTCCTGTTACAGGTCAGACTTCTGTTGGCGAAAGAACCAAGCTTTTGAGCTGCGGAAGAGCTCTGACCTATGTCAAAAAGTGTCTCTTGCCAACAGAAATTGGTTGAGTAAAAGATATTACCTCATCCTTATTGTTTCTCTGGTAGAAATGTTGTTTTTTGTAAAGCCTATATAAATTGCAAGCAAGGCAGAGACCATTCTGTATGAAAAATAGTAGGGCACAACACTCTTTTAATAAGCAAGCCATTGACCATAAACCAAATAGACTGTATTATTTTAGTATAGGTGCTGTGATTGATATTAGAAAATAGAGAGCAATGGACTGTAATAATTCCTACATTAGCAGATATATGCCAACCATTTTCCTTTATACCTTGACTGATAGTGGTTTGAGCATAACAGTGCACGCTCTGGGTATGTCTGCACTACAAAGTTAATTCGAACTAACAGTTGTTAGTTCGAATTAACTTTCATAGGCGCTACACTTACAACCGCTAGTTCGAACTTAATTCGAACTAGCGGAGCGCTTAATTCGAACTAGGTAAACCTCATTCTACGAGGACTAATGCCTAGTTCGAATTAAGTAGTTCGAATTAAGGGCTGTGTAGCCACTTAATTCGAACTAGTGGGAGGCTAGCCCTTCCCAGCTTTCCCTGGTGGCCACTCTGGGCCAAACCAGGGAAACTCTTCTGCCCCCCTCCCAGCCCCGGAGCCCTTGAAGGGCCACAGTCTGGCTACGGTGCCCGTGCCAGGTGCAAGCCTGCCAGCACCCGGCCAGCAGACCCTGCACCTGGCACGGCATGAGCCAGCCACCCGCTGCCACCCAGCCCTCCGCCTCTTCCCCAGGACCAGGCTGGCGGCTCCCAGGAGCCTGCCCGGGGCCAGAAGAGGTGGGCGCCCGCCTGGTCTAGTGCGGAGATCGTGGACCTCATCCAGGTTTGGGGGGAGGCCTCCAACGTCCACGACCTCCGCACTAGGCACAGGAAAGTGGCCGCCTAGGCAGGATAGCTGCCAGCCTGGCCACCAAGGCCACATGCAAACCCAGGAGCAGGTTTGCATGAAAATCAAGGTGGTCCAGTGAGACCCCAACCCTGAGCCCTGAGCTTAGAACATAAGAACATAAGAACGGCCAGACTGGGTCAGACCAAAGGTCCATCTAGCCCAGTAGCCTGTCTGCCGACAGCGGCCAACACCAGCTACTCCGGAGGGGATGGACCAAGACAATGACCAAGCCATTTGTCTCGTGCCATCCATCTCCAGCCTTCCACAAACAGAGGCCAGGGACACCGCTTCCTACCCCTGGCTAATAGCACTCCATGGACCCAACCTCCATGACTTTATCTAACTTCTCTTAAACTCTGTTATAGTTCTAGCCTTCACAGCCTCCTGTGGCAAGGAGTTCCACAGGTTGACTATTTGCTTTGTGAAGAAGAACTTTCTTTATTAGTTTGAAGCCTGCTACCCATTCATTTCATTTGGTGTCCTCTAGTCCTTCTATTATGGGAACTAATGAAGAACTTTTCTTTATGCACCCTCTCCACACCACTCATTATTTTATAGACCTCTATCATATCCCCCCTCAGTCTCCTCTTTTCTAAGCTGAAAAGTCCCAGTCTCTTTAGCCTCTCTTCATATGGGACCTGTTCCAAACCCCTAATCATTTTAGTTGCCCTTTCTGAACCCTTTCCAAGGCCAAAACATCTTTTTGAGGTGAGGAGACCACATCTGTACACAGTACTGAAGATATGGCGCACTATAGTTTTATACTTCCCTCCTCCTTCTTCCCCTGGCTTCCCCTTCCAGCTCCCTCCTCCCAGGTTTCTCCTCTCCCACCCTCTCTCATCCCCTCCCACCTCCTTTCCCAGTCTCCCAGAGGTTCATCTCCCAGTTTTGTTAAATAAAGAGAGTTTCTATTTTTGACCACATGTGTCCTTTATTTTTTACATCAGGAAGGGGGGCTAGAGGGGGTAAGTGGAAGGAGGTGAAGAAGGAATGGGGCACGAGCCCCCGATGGGGAGGACTGGGGTGGCTCTGCGGGCTCCTCGGGGTGGAAGCTCTCCTGCAGGGCCTCCTGGATCCTGACAGTCCCCTGATTGACACCCCCCGGATGGCAGCCTGCGGCAAATGCAGCCGGGCTGATGGCCTAGTGCTGTGATGTGCCGAGTGTGGGCACTCAGGGCACTCCAAGTCAGGACTGCTTTGCTGTCCCTCATCGAGGTAGACAAGCAAGCGGGGAACCCTGAGAACTGTCTGTCCGGGGTGAGGGTCGGGTCCCTTTAAGCACAGCCCTCGGCTAGCCTGAGGCAGCAGCTCCACACTCTAAGTCCTGGTTCCAGCCAGCCTTAACTTCGGTTCAGGGTCCACTCAATTTGGACATGCTAGTTCGAATTAGCAAAACACTAATTCGAATTAGTTTTTAGGTCTAGATGCACTAATTCGAATTAGCTTAGTTCAAATTAACTAATTCGAATTAAGTTAGTTCGAATTAATGCTGTAGTATAGACATACCCTCTGTAATTATCAAAATATGAAAAGATGTTTACTCAAGCCTAATATATTTTAAAACATATCTTGATGGCAGAGTGCCCAGGTGTCGGGGGGAAACAGCATTTCCAGGTCCCTGGGCCAGCAGAGAGGTTGGGGGAGGGAGAGGAGGCTGGCTGTGTGTTCCAGGAAGGGGTGGGGCCTCAGGCAGAAGGGGCAGGGCTGGAGTTAGCCACCCCCCACCAGCAATTCAGTGCTGCTCAGGGCACTGCAATGTGCCCTGTGGGGCTCCGGTGGCAATTTAAAGGGCCTGGAGCTCCAGCCACTACTGCCTGCAACAGTAGCAGTGGGCCTTTTTGAGTCATAAGGCCCTGGGGAAGTTGCCCCCTTTATCCTCTTGTCAGCAAGCCTGTTTGGTGTCATCCTTTAATCATGGACCATATGTGTAATTGAGCATTAAATATAATGCTGCATGGACAAAGCTTGCGATGGGAGCTTACTTATCGGCAATCATTTACATTTGTCTCAATAGTAAACAATTATTTAAAACTTGAATTAAAGAGCAGAGTGCAGGCTAAGCTAATGCAAAGAGAAGTACTTGGTATGAAACTTCCCTGTAACAAATTCTTGACTATTTTCTATATTTTGACTATCTTTAATCTCTTCTTTGAACATCCAGAGGAACAGACCCTCAGCTGGTGCACACTAGCCATAGCTCCATTATATTTTAAAACTGTTCCTGGTGGCTAAGTGGCACAAGAGTGGGTGGAGTTAAAATAAGATAGGCCAGTGGGTGGTCTCTCCATGAGACTATATCTGTCGCGCTAACAAATTTGGACCCAGGTTCCTATTTATAACATGCCTAAATTCAGTTGTGTTTAGACACAGAGTTTCAGGTTTGGCCAAATTTAAGCCAGAGTCCTGCACATGAAGCTACCCTGTCCTGGAAGATTCTGCCTCAGAACTCCCTTGTTGTGCTGGGGAAGGAGGGGGTGGGGAGCGAAACTGTGACGTCTCTTTAAGGGGACACTTGCCAGAACATGGCAGGTAAGGGAGAGAGCCATGATTCTGCCTCCTCCTTGCTTTTTTCACCCCTGTTGAGGTGAAATACTCCGATAAATAGCACCTCAGAAGTAGCGATTGTGCTGCCCTAAACACAGAGGCTAAATTTCTGGTTCCCCCATTGCCCTTATGCTGCATCTGTGCATGGGGCAAGACTGGGGCACTGGGACAAGCTGAAATTTCTCCAGACAGACCAAGATCCAGGGCCATATGGGTTATGCAACCTAAAATCCCAGGGTGATGATAGAAGAGATTTCTGGCTCCATAATAGAGATGTTTTTAATAGCTTCCTGAGAAGTAAGCGGAGGTACTAGAGGAAAATGAACATAAACTTTTTGTTTAAGAAAGGGATTAGTGGGGAGACAAGAAACTGTAGACAAATAAATCTGAGGAACAGGCGCACTTCTAATGACATCAATAAGCTTTTAATGAAAAAATAAATAAAGTGAAAACAAACCCAAATAAATACTTTTATTCCAGTTGCCTACAGTAATAGTTTCAGGAAGTATAAAATCAGTGAAATTCTGTTACAGTAACTCATATAAATTAAAGCTGGCCTCTTTATTAAGGTCCATTCTGTAAACCATAAAATAATAATTTCATGAGTAACATCCTTTCCTCTCTCCCCATCTTCCAAGTATCATCAGGTTTCTGGCAGAAGATGCTGCACTTCCTGTAGTCTTTCCAATTCCGTGGGGGAGTCATACACATGCATATTTGGGACCCAAGGACCTTTTTTTTTTTTTTTTTGTACTTCAGCTTTTACAGATAACAGATCCAAAAATGGGCTGCAGAGTTATACAGTGACAGAGCCAAATTCAGCCCTGGTATACGTGAAAGACGGCGGCTTCAGTGATTTGACTCACAGTGTGAATTAAAGAATAACAGAAGAGAGAAAATATTAAGAGGTGTACAAGGAAAAATATGCTTATTACCTGGATTCTAAAAGTGTGATAGTAACCAATTCTCTGTAAATCATCACACCAATAAGCAGGTTGTGGGGTCATCATGATCACAATAGACATGGGAAATGTTTGATCTCTAGAAAAATGAATTCAGTGTAGAATGAATAATAGTCTAATAATGATTTATGGTAAAGTATGTGTTCTGACCTTGTACCTTTACTTCCCAAAGAATGGTATCCTTTTGGTTACAGGCTAAGTCTTGATGGAGCTTAATCAATGGGACCTGGATCACTGCGAGGAGGTGATTTTAGAAGGAAGTACCCTACTTACCAATTGTGACTATACAACTGATTAAACACTTTTTGTTAATGGGATACATAGGCCCTCTTTTCAACAAGGCACTTAAGCATATGCTTAAGATTAGTCATGTGCTTAAGGCTGTCTCTGTTCTGCAAAAGGCATGCTTACATGCAGACCTTCAGTAAATGAGACTCAAACATTTGCTTAAAGTTAAGCAATGCTCAAAGGCTTTGCTAAATCAGGGCCACAAACATAAGTTGCTATGGAATCTATTTAAATGAATTAACATGAAAGTTAGTTCAAAATAGGTGGCATATTCCATCACACTACCATAGCTCCGGTTTTGTCTTTAGATCGGGAGCTCATCAAGGCAGGGATTGTGCCCTTTTCTCTGAAAGGTTCCTGTTATATAGCTGGTGTTGGGAAGGCAGGAAATAAAACTCTAGTAAAGAGAAGTTCAAAAACTGGAATTGTTTGAATTGGGTTTTATCACCCTGGACATATGACTTTTATTTTGCATGTTTGACAGACAGATTAATAGATTATTATTTTTATCGCAGTAGCACCTATGGGCCCAGTTATGGACCAAGTCACCAATACACAAATACATACAAAAGGTGCCCCTAAGTGCTGGAGGTCTAAGTGAAACCAAACTAAACTAACACAAATAGATTATAAAAAAGAAGTGTCAAGAACAGGTTAGGATATTGTGATGCTCAGGTTATATTCCTGATTCTCTCCCTGACTAATCACATGATCTTAACTTAATGTTTTCTTTGTTTACTTGGTAAAATGGGTATCATAAAACTTAGACCACAATTTGGGAGAGCATCCCTATATAGGGCAGCTCTTAAGCATGAGGATAACTTTAAGTACTAGTCTCATAGCACATACTTAAAGGTAAACACATGCTTAAGGCTGTCCTAAATTGGGACTTAAAGGGTTGTTAAAAGATCTGAATATTTTATGAAAGGATCACAACACAAATTTGATACAGTCAATGTCCTCTTTCTTCAAATAATGCATAACATTCATATACACCACTGAATGTAATTGTTCACTATATTCCAAACTGTAGAATATAATCCAAGCACATGGAATACCAAGCCTTCCCTTCTCTCAGCCCTGATTCAGCAAAAAACATAAGTACATGCCTAAATCACATTGGAGTCAAAGGGATTTAAGCACATGCTTAAGTGCTTTGCTGAACTGAAGCCATAATCAGTTAGATATTCAGATATCAGTTATCTAAAACAAGATGCAAAGTTGGCTGAAGTCAATGTGAATTTCTCTACTGCCTGTCAGTCAAGTGCTGCATCAAAAGTATTTCTGTAGCAAAATTGTATAATACACAAAATATAGACTCTGTTCATTTTGTTCATTCAAATATGATCAGAATAACAATTTCTGGCAGACGCATCATCGGCCCATTCTTAGTGCAAGAAGGATGTTAGTCCCCTGCCACCATCATGCTTCTTGGCCCCAGTTTTATGCTGAACAGTACTTATCTTGCTTGCAGCCTCTAGAAGTGAATGAAATATAAGTGACAAGACAACTGGAGACTTTCCATGACAGAGACAAAGCTGGTGAGGTAGTATCTTTTATTGGACCAGCATCTGTTAGTGAAAGAGACAAGCTTTTGAGCTTACACAAAGCTCTTCTTTAGGCCTGGGAAAGGTACTCAGAATTTCCATTAGCAGATTAGACTTGCTTCTTTTCCAGCTGTTCAGAAAGCAATGAATAGCATTGTGCAGTGTTAGAGAAAGCATAGAAAAGAACACTATTTCATTGGTAGTTAGTTACCTATGTTCATTGTCATGGTGGTGATACCTAACGATCTCTCTTGACATGAATAAGTTCCCATTCATTCAGCCAAAGTAATATGTACAGTTATATCGACATTATTTCTTTGTTTTTGTGTAAAAGGCATGTGTCTTGTGAGTTTGGGGAACTTTAATTTTACAGTTTTTCTAAAAACAGGTGGTTTCTTTAACAAGTCTGTGTATTGTGTTGTCTCTTATATTAGATATTAAAAGAAATGTAAATGAAGAAAATGCACTCCAGCTAGTGTCACAAAACCATTGAATGTTTGTTTTCTTTGTTTCTGGACTTGTCATCAATTTGTTCTTGCTTTTCCTTTAATTGACGATTTAATATTTTAACAGTTAATTTTAGAGATAGTTTTAGTGAAACCCAAGCGATTGCTGCTTTGAACGCCATGAGGGTTTACATTGGTATATGGTTTCTTATTTGTAAGAAAACTACAGTTCACTACAATATTTATAACAGGGGCTTGTTAAAACAGCTGAGTGATGAATACATTTTAGCACATGCACTAACTTTTGGGGTATATGCATACTGCCTGTGAAATAGCCAGTTCTCCCTGCTCAAAGCAGCTCTTCATATTCCATCAGTTGCACTGAGTTGCTAATATTTGCAGAACAGTGATTTACCACTTCTTGGCTTTTTGTTTATTGGGGACTATGCATCAGATCCAAAGCACATTGAAGTCAATGGCTGTATATCATGAAATTCCAGGGGAATAGACCCAGTGATCCAACAGTTTTTTCCCATCTCTCACTATCATGCTCCTATAGTTTGGGGATTAAGTCTGATGTATTTCCGTAAATAGCCTGCATTAGTGAAAGTCGTTACTTTCACTGGAAACAAGGGACCAGGACATTTTAACTCCCAGCAATATACTATTATGACAACACCGGCATGTATCTCCACTGTAGCTAAGTTTCAGTGAAACAAATAAATGCAATACTATCATTAATTTATTTACTTAATTACTCAGCACTACATTATCATGGCCCACACAGGGGTATTGCTGCATTGTTCATTCCTCTTGAGTGAATGGCCCTTTATCCTTCTGTCAATTATGTAACTTTCTTCTTTCCTGCGAGAGCAGCAGTTGATGGAAGAGTGTTTCAGTGCTTTCTGTATGAAGCAGCAGGATTTAAATCAGGACTTGAAAGTGGAAAAGGTAGGGGGCTTTTGGTGAGATTACAGATATCAAGGCATAGTATGTGTTTTTTTAACAGATATTTGGACATGTAAGAGGGATCTGGTAATGAGATGCAAGAGTTGAGCTTGTTGATCACAGCTATTCATGCAGTGGACTCAATATAAAAGGATCGACTGGAGAAGGCTCCTCTTTCAAAAGCTTTTGTTGTTCCAGAAGCTGAGCCAGGAATCTGAGGAGGAGAAGATCCTCCAGTCATTATGCATTTTTCCTACAGTCTCTTATTGTTTGCAAAAAAACCCCCCAGACTCTTATTGTTTGCAAAAAAAACCCAAAATAATTCAAAGCAAAAGAACAACAGAGCTCCTCACGTCTATCATTTTCAGTTATTTTTTTCACAGTTAGGGGAAAACAAACATCAATAGTTAAAAACACCAAATTTTTGTATTGTTAAGAATATGGCCACAGATTACCATCAGATATAAACCAACATGGTTCTCTTGACTTCATCCAAACTGTGCTGATTTAAATTAATGAAAAACCTTGCCCGTGAACTACCACTATCTGTTGTTAGATACTGTTCCAACTGGTAAAGGGATTGTCCTTTCCTCTCCTTCTAATGGAGTTCATTCTCCTAGCTAGGCAACATTAAAACCTCTTTATCTCCATCGATTTTTATTCGTGGCTCTCTATATCACTTAAATTAAACATCCCCTGCACTTCACACATATACACACAACCCTCTCTCTCTCTGTTTCCAAAACTCCAAGCAAAATATACTTTAACTGTGATACTATAAATGATATATTTTGTGCTGGTTGCAGAAGAACAATATGTAACAACAGTAGACGTGACTTGAGTCATTTGTAGTTCATCTCAAACACGCCAGAAGCACGTCCTACCAAAAACTGTTGCCAAATACTCATTTGTCATTGCTGACTGCCTTTGCCTTTCTGTCATCAGAGTCAATGGACCATAACCAAAATTAAATGCTGAGTGGAACATTTAGTGAAACAGGTTAGGCTCTTTCTGTTGTATCCACCTTCCACAGTGAAACAGTCGTCTCCTGGCTTTGGGAAGAGAGGAATCTAGGCCATCTGGAGAGACATTGGTGAGAGCAGATAACTGCCACTGGCCAAGTTAACTTGGGCCAGATGAGTTAGAAGCGTTTTTAGTGCTGTGGTATGTTCTAAAACACTTGACCTTTTTTATGTTGCACTGTGTGTTACAAGCACTGTGTTAGCCAAGTACCACAGCAGGGCCAGGAGAGCAGAGCCTAATATTTCCAGAAAATGGGATAGATAAATCAAGCCTCCTATGCTGAAAGCTAGACTACTCACTCATTTCATCTCACTCTCAAGCTAGTGTTGTGCTTCATCTTAGACCAAATAATACCAAAGACAAATCATGGGCTTTTCCATAAAGTGCTCAGTTGCACCTCTAAGACAAAGCCCTCTCATGGGTATAGCACAGATGTTCATCACCCCAGGGGGAGCACCTGAATGCATTCTGACCACAGCCCTCCTTAGGATGTATGGGGCCCTATCCCTATTAAACTGATACCCCTATGCCCAGTGGCAGCCCGGAGGGGCAGGGGGAGATGATAATTTTTTAGATATGTGATTTTATAATTTTCAGCAACTCTCTAATAAAATATTTTAAAGCAAATTTTAACAACCACAGTTACATTTAGCATGACCATAGTAAATTCAGAGGGGTAGCCATGTTACTCTGTTTTGCCAAAAATGAGGAGTCCTGTAGTCCCTTAAACACTAGGGCTACAGGACTCCTCGTTGTTTTTACTGTAAATTCAGAAACTAATCGTATATACTTGGGGTTGGCAAATGCCTGTTAAATAACTTCATTGCCACTTGACTGGCTCTTTCACAGGTTTGGTGTTCTGCTAATAGTTCTGGCAGGCTTTTTCACCTTTAAGTTAACTAGATCCTCTTCAGAGGAAGCAGAAACACAACAATGATAGGAAGAGGCAGATGGTGGGCATTAAGACCCCGTTGTGCCCCAAATTCTCAAGTGCCCTACACAGCTTCATATTCTGTGTATGGGTGTACAGGGTCCACCATCAGTGAGAGGCCGCACTGACTCCCTCCAAGGCCCACAAGTTCGGACCACAGGCCTCGGCCTAGCTTTTGGCTGAGGGACAGTTTACAGAGCCCAGCCCTGGGTCAGGATGGGCAGACAGACAAGGGATTAACACAAACCGGTCAATAGTTCACAGGTTAAGACACAGCCTTGGGTTAGGGCAACAAGTGTCTATCACGAGCCGTGTAGCAGTTTACAGCCCTGGCCAAGTCCCAGCCAGGCAGGGGTCAGGTCTCTTCACTCCCAGAAAGCCAACAAGCTCAGGGGTTTTTCCCTTACCGGGGGAACCCGCCACCCCTAGTGGAGGGGTGGCAGGAGAGATGCAGGCCCGCCCACTCCACCGCGTCCCAGCCCAGGGCCCTGATAGTGGCGGCCTTGCGGCCACTAAGTCAGTGGTGATCCAGGCCGTTACACGTTGACTGCGTTGAGGGGTCACCGGGGTTCCAGGACACAACGTGCTGCCCACCCGACCTCCATCTCCTCAGCCTTCCCAGGGTTGGCTATCCCTGAGCCCTTTCCCAGTTCCCCCTGTCTACCAGGCTCCAGCGGGTCTGCTGGTGACGGAGGAGCTGGCAGAGTATCCATCGGTTCGGGCTCTGGCAGGGGCCCAGGTGGTCTGGACTAGTCATCTGGGCCTGGCGAGGGTCCTGGTGGGTTTGGCGCGGCCTCTGGCGGCAGCTGGAGCCTCAGCAGCCCAGGCCAGGGATCAGGAGCCGGCAGGGGTCCTGGCGGTCCAACCCAGTCCTCCGGCCAGAAGTAGCACAGCCAAGCCCTGAGAGGTGGGAGCTGGAGCCAAGCAACTGCCCTGGTCAGCTGCCCGGCTCTGACTGAGCTCCCAACTCTTATACTGCTAGTCCCACCTGCTGGCTTCCTGTGGGCAGGGTTAGGGGAGGCTGGACCCGTCCTCCAAGGAGTATTAGGGTATGTCTACACTAGCCCCCTAGTTCGAACTAGGGAGGCTAATGTAGGCATTCGAAGTTGCAAATGAAGCCCGGGATTTAAATATCTCGGGCTTTATTTGCATGTTCCCGTCAGGTCACCATTTTGAAATTCCACTAGCCGAAGTAACTGCCGCGGCTACGCGCGGCAGTGAAGCGGCAATTCGAACTAAGTCCTTGGATTCGAATTAACTGTTACACCTCATTCCAGGAGGAGTAACAGTTAATTGAACTAAGTCCTTAGTTTGAATTGCAGTTTCACTGCCGCGTGTAGCCGTGGGCAGTTACTTCTGGCTAGTGGAATTTCAAAATGGTGACCTGATGAACATGCAAATAAAGCCCGGGATATTTAAATCCCGGGCTTCATTTGCAACTTCGAATGCCTACATTAGCCTCCCTAGTTCGAACTAGGGGGCTAGTGTAGACATACCCTTAGAGAGCACTTCCTCTTCTGGGTCAGAAGGTGGCCATGTTGCTGTCCTGGACACATTACAATGGGTAAAGCTAACCTTGATTCGGACTCAATGAGGTGAACTCTTCCTGGGGTTTCAGTGAGCAGATGGAGCATAACTACTACTACTACATTCACTTAAAGGTAGCATATACCTGTATGGGTGTCAGGCCAGCTCTGGGAGCTGGTATAGAGTGGAACAAGGAATAGGAACACTTTTACTCCAATTCTCTGTTCTCCTTTAGGGCATTATGTTCCCCCAAGAGAGTATGGAAAGAACAGACCCATTTCTCCTGGCCCTTAAACAGGCAACTCAGAGAGGGGTAAGGATGGTCCAGCAATTAGTGTGTTAGCTTGGGACTAATTCTTTGCTCTGCCACAGATTTCCATTGGTCCCAAATACTCAAAGGAATTTAGTCAACTGACTCCCATTGATTTCAACTAAATTAATGTGATGTTGGGTTCCAAAATACCTTTCAGGCTCTGGATCCATATCTCTCTGTGCATCCATTTCCCATCTGCAGAATGGGGATAATAGTACATCCTTACCTCATAGAGATATGGGAAGACAAGGAGATGTTCAGATACAATAATGATGAGGGCCGTTTAAGAACCAAAGATTGATTGGTTCTTTGTGCACTCATAAGAACATAAGAATGGCCATACTGGGTCAGATCAAAGGCCCATCTAGTCCCATATCCTGTCTTCTGACAGTGGCCAATGCCAGATGCCCCAGAGGGAGTGAACAGAAACAGAGTCTAGGGACTCCATTCCTAACCATTCTGGCTAATAAGTATTGATGGACCTAATCCCCTTGAATTTATCTAGTTCTTTTTTGAACCTTGTTAAAGTCCTGGTCTTCACAGGACCCTCTGACAAGGAGTTCCACAGGTTGACTGTGCACTGAGTGAAGAAAAACTTCCTTTTTTTGTTTTGTTTTAAACTTGCTACCTATTAATTTCATTTGACCCCTAGTTCTTATGTTATGGGAACAAATATATAACTTTTCCTTATTCACTTTCTCCATACCTGTCATGATTTTATATATAAAAATATATATATATTCCCACTTAGTCTCCTCTTTTCTAAGCTGAAAAGTCCCAGTCTTTTTAATTGCTCTTTATATGGCACCCGTTCCAAACCCCTAATCATTTTTGTTTCCCTTTTCTGAACCTTTTCCAGTGCCAATTTATCTTTTTTGAGAGGAGGTGACCACATCTGTATGCAGTATTCAATATGTGGGTGTACCATGGATTTATATAGATGTAATAAGTCTCTGTCCTATTCTCTAACCCTTTTTTAATAATTCCTAACATTCTATTTCCTTTTTTACTGCTGCTGGACACTGAGTGGATGTTTTCAGAGAACTATCCACAATGATTCCAAGATCTCTCTCACTCCCCCAACACTGCAGACATGCAGAAGATGAGGCACAACTTAGGTCTTTATCCCCCACCCCCACACTTAAAACAAACTTCTTTTGCCTGTGATTTGCTTATATTATGTAATACTCTGTTAGTGGATTGAAGAACACTGTATCTGTTGAGTAGCACCATACTGCACGAGTAGCCCTATTGGGCTATATTGTGGAACTCTTACTCACAACAGGGCAATTCTGAGCAACTGTTTGCAATTTGGCTTATTGATTCACCAGGTGTAAAGGTGTCAAAATCTGGCCAATACTGAGCAAAGCCTCTGGGTTTTTTTGTTTCTTTTTCTTTTTTCCCATGTTGTGTCTGCAAACTGTTAAAGAATAGGAGCTTCAGGGGGTAGCCGAGTTAGTCTGTTACAGAAAAAAACAACAAATGGTCTGGTAGCACTTTATAGACTAACAAAACATGTAGATGGTATCATGAGCTTTCGTGGGCACAGCCCACTTCTTCAGATGTGCTCACGGAAGCTCATGATACCATCTACATGTTTTGTTAGTCTATAAAGTGCTACCAGACCATTTGTCGTTTTTTTTCTGTTAAAGAATAAATATATTAAAATCAAGAATACAGATTTAGATACTATTCAGAAATGTCTACCTTATATTTCTTACCTTCAGAATTCACTAGATTGTGCAAAATGGCAGGTATTTTTAACGATATCCTTCAGGGGATGTCTAATATCCCTATCTCTTGCCACTAATTATTGGATTTAAACATAGGTACTGAAGCATGAAGACAGGCCTTGCTGAAAAGCTCAGCATATGGAGCAAAAAGCCAGTGCTGTTCATTGAGGTAAATAGCCTACAGAGGGGAAAGCAGGAGTTGTCTTCCTTGGTGAGTATAAACATACATATTGGAATGTGCATCACTTGGCAGTCAATATGGTATTGTGTGATGTATCAAATTTACACATATGTGCTGGCAAATGCTCGTTGAAGAGTGCTTCCCCTGTTTCGCTTAATGCAGTGCCAGAATGTTTTCATGGTTGAGAACATCTATAGAGCATAACAAACTCTAGAAGTGTTTGATGCTAATCCATCTCTAATATTCAATGATTAAACAACGTCTTTCATATTTCAATACTAAATATTATTCTGCTGATTGGTAAACAAGCAAAGCAGGATACAGACTGGTTTCCCAGTCATTTATGATGGTCTTTCATGTTGTCAGCCAAACAATGGGCACACTTTTCAGCAAGATGGTTGCCTTCAGCAGAAAGCTTAGAAGTACCCACTGTAGTTAAACCGCGTATGCAGGATTGCATAGAGCCTTGTGTAGGGGCAGGAGCCTTGGGAAGCTGCTTTGCCCTTAGGGAAAGTGCACAAAGAGATGGTGTGATGGGGCAAGGCAGCCCCGCACTGAACTCACAGGGTTTAGCCAGGTTACCCTCCTTAAAAGAGCCCTGCCCCCCACGACTCTGCTGGGCATGCTCAGTTTGTAGCCCAGCTATAAAAGCCTGTGGGGAAGCTCAGTCTGGGCTGACTGCCGGAGGAGAAGGACCTCAGAGGGGAGCACCTGACCAGCACCAGCCAGCTGCCTGGAGGGGAGACAGCAGAGCCGCTTGTGCGAGTTGGGACGTCTCCACTGCTGCCTACGTGGAAGGAACAGCCCCCGGGGAATTAGAGGACCCTGTGAGAACGTGGGAAGGTACCCTATCAGACCAGGTAGGAAGTGGCTCTGGGAGGGTGCAGAAGCAGCCTCTCCTGCCCCGGGAACCTCAGTGCGTTTCGGACGGATTCCCTGCCGAGGGAGTGGTGGCCATCCTGCCACTCCCAGGGCACTGGACTGGAACCTGGTGGAATAGGGTGGGCCCAGGGCCCCCTACCAGGGGGGCCACCGCCCCTTCCCCCTCCAAAGCGACTTGCCGTCTCAGGCCTTTCAGTCCTGCCTTAAAGGGCCAACCAGTGTTGGGGAATAGAGACTTGGGCTGGTGAGTCCCGCATTAAAGGACCAAACACCAGCTTGGTGTAAAGACTCCAGCCAGTGGGCCAATGGGCCCTGCCTTAAAGGGCCGACCAGTGAATCTAGAGACTCGGGCCAGTGGATCCTGTGTTAAAGAGACAATCACTGACTGTGCATAGAGACTCCGGACAGCGGGCCCTGCCTGCAAGGGCTGCCCGGTGACTTTGCGTCAAGACTCGAGCCGGTGGGCCCTGTGTTAAAGTGACTTTATATAGAGACTCGGGGTCCTACCCCTGCCCTCTGGAACGGGCAGGAAAGTCAGCCCGTGACAGATGGTTTCTCAGGAGGCAATCTCTTCTATGGCTGTTCAATGTACATGGCAGTTGCTTGCGACATGTCATCAATTAGAATGTCATACGTTGCTCCCTGACATTAAAGGTTAGTCCTGTCATCTCTTCACCCATTTCCACGTGATTTGCTACTTTGATTGGCCCTGATGAAGCCTACAAATGGAGGGAAGCTTCATGCAAGCCTCATCCTGGCCCTGCATGCCTTCACAAGATCCAGTCAGTTTCTGCCCATTCAAGAATATGTGTCACGCTTTGTACTGGAGGAACTTTGCAAGTATCACAGGGCAGAATAAAATGCATTCTGTTTTTCCTCTAATGATGGAAGTGACCTGGAATGGTAATGGAAAGAGGGGTTTATAATCCTTTCTACATTGGTTGAAAAGCAGCCACCTAGACTTTACATGAAGGGCAAGCCAGGTCTTCAGAATACTTAAGTATCTTTATAGCCTAATCCAAGTAATAATAAAGAAACGAGGGAGAGACTACTTGGGAAATCTCAGCCCTAAAGTAAAAACCAGGACACAAAAATTAACCAATACCAGGTTAATAAAAAAGAAAGAGAGAACTTTTATTACCTCCACAATATTTCTGTTACAAGCATAATGACTAGATGGAAAAGTCATCAATTAATATACTCATGGGGGATTCCACCATGGGCCAAAACTTATTTGCAAAAGAGAGAAAAACCCATTTTTAAATGCATAAACATCAGATTCCCATTCCTAAACCATAAAACAATAAAACGGATTTATCTAAACTTTGCCCTACTTACAGATAGTGAAGAGTCTTTTCTTGGAGACATGATGTCTGGCCCCTCAGTAGCTGGAGAGAAACTGCCCAGGGACAAAGGAGGGGAAAACCCCAAAATTCCTTTGTCCCAGTTTGAAATCCCTATCTTCATTTTTATTGGCGGACTCTACCTGGCTTAGGTAAGAGACATAATTAATCCCTTAGGGTATGTCTACACTAGCCACCCTAGTTCGAACTAGGGTGGCTAATGTAGTCATTCGAACTTGCAAATGAAGCCCGGGATTAAAATATCCCGGGCTTTATTTGCATTTTCCCAGGCGCTGCCATTTTTAAATGCTCGGTAGTTCGGACTCCCTGCCCGCAGCTACATGCGGCACAGGCTAGGTAGTTCGAACTAAAGCCCCTAATTCAGACTACCATTACTCCTCATTGCAATGATGTCTGTCCCCCTCAGAAGCTGGACAGAGGAGTAATGGTAGTCTGAATTAGGGGCTTTAGTTCTAACTACCTAACCCGTGCCGCATGTAGCCGCGGGCAGGGAGTCCGAACTACCGGGCATTTAAAAATGGCGGCACTCGGGAACATGCAAATAAAGCCCAGGATATTTTAATCCCGGGCTTCATTTGCAAGTTCGAATGACTATATTAGCCACCCTAGTTCAAACGAGGGTGGCTAATGTAGACATACCCTTAGTCCCCAGGCTGCTGACCATTTCTCATGATCATGACAGTAAGTGTAAAACTTAACGATTCCAACTGCTTTAGTGAGCAGTGAACATTTAGTGAAGAATTGCAACCGCTTTGAAGAGAAAAGGCCATGCAAGATCGATACTAGACTATATGCCATTTAATATCTAGAATTTATTCAATCCAAACTCAAAGCTTTGGGTCTGCAGACTCAGGATTATACCATTGGGGCTAAGGTGTGAAAATCAGTTGTGTAGGTGTTTGGTCTCCAATGGGAGCTCGAGCTCTGTAGCCCATGGTGGGGGGTGGACTTTGGAGCCTGAGCCACAACCTCTACATTGGGTTTTGAAACTTGCTGCTGCAGGTTTTAAAACTCTCTGTAGACATGCTCACTAAAGCTCCAGCATGGGCAGTGGGTAAAGGTAGGGCTGGGGGAGGACTTTATTCAGTTGGCAATCTGATATCAATATTGTAACAGTGGTAGAATATGCTCCTTTATCCATTAATTAAGATGCTTTACTACACAAATTCCTATTACAGTACTTGATTTTTCAGATTCTGAAATATTTTATTCATAAACTAGCTAAAAACCGATGAGTCAATGACTACATGCTTTGATTTGAGTTGTGACAATCAAGTGTCAGTATATTGTTAGGAAGGGATAGGATGAAGGCTAAGAATGAGGGCAGAAATATAATTTTCCATCTGTATCTGAAGGCTTGATTTGAGAAGGCATGTGGAATCAGATGCACGGGCTAAATACTACTCCAGTAATTGCATTTTTCCTTGCCTTCATTCTCCTTGCAATTTTATTTGGATAAGACATTTTTCACTCTCTGGCCTGTGCTGTATGGGATTCTGTCAACTGGTAAATGTTTAACATACTTCATCTCAGAGGTATCTGCACTTTAGTCATGGGTGGTGTGATCCTTTATATGATCTGTACCATCATATTATGATATAGTTTGCTAACAGTGTGTAAAATACTTGGAACACTAGACATAGATTAATTAATGAATTACACATTAATGTAATTCAGCAGCAGCAATTCCACTATGAGCAAAAAATGTAGGCTTCTCATATAGCCTTGCCCAGTGATAGATTCATACTTGCTCAGCATGAGAACTTTCACTGTTAGATTTTTATCCCGGTGCATCATGTAACCACCCTCAAAAGGAAGACTTCCCAACAGCTCTATGCAAAGCAAGTCTTCAAACTAATGCATAATACTATACAATGTATACAAAAATTCAAACTCTATTGTAGTCCCTGTTTTATGCATTTCCACAAGTAATAGACACAGCTCCTTTTCTCAAAAATCTTCAGGAATTTTGGTGTGAGTACTGTGTAAGACACTTTTCTCCATGGATATAAGTAATTCCTGGATCAATAAAGTGATGGGTTGGCAGAGATATAAGCAAGAATGTCAAAGAGGACAGTGGGTTTCCTTGTGAATTAGAGATGGCCCAAATCAAAACTCCAGGAAAATCTTCCAACCTTCAGAGAAGCCGGGATCCAGAAACTTATATGCTTAGGAGACAAATCTGCAAATAAGGATTCTGTTATACCTTGTTTTGAAAACATGGGAAAAGATAAACTAGAAGGGATGATACTGTCTGTCCTATCAGATATTTTAGGCTGTGCATTGTTTTTCAATTGTTAAGCAACACTTACCATGAGCACTCACAGTTGTAAGAGATGCCAATAGGGAATAGGTGTGGAAACCAAGCTCATCGCGTCAAGCTGAAAGTAATTGACACTGAAACACCAGATATGCTCACTCCCTCCTCCCCAACTGAGTCCATCTGTCAGTTCTAACTTTACAGTGCAAGTTCCAAATGTTTTAGTGATCACCTGAATAAACAGTGTTGCCACTTTCATCTTGACATATCCACTTTTGCTCTACTAAACTATCTTGGTCCCAGGTTTATACGTTACATCATCCCACCAAATAGCTTTGCTGACATTAAAAAGCATGTAATGTTCAGAGCAGACACAGGGACAAGTTTTCCAGGAAAACTAGTTTTCCTGCTGTGAGTACCTTCCCTGATCCCACTGAAAACTCCACATGCTCTTTTATAGTACAAATCAAACTAAAACAATTTTGTGTTTATTTTAGAATATTGCTCTGTTGTAGTTTGGCAAAACTGCCTATGTTCAGTCATCCTTAATTCTAATTTTTTAATATATTTAGGCACACTAGTTGTTGAATATCCCCAGTCTGCCCTCCACGTGTGTGTTATGAAAGAGGGTAACAGGTATATGTGGGTGGACGCTGCTTGGAGTATGGAGCAAACATTTATAATAAAATTAGAACAGGGACTAAGCCATAAACTTCAAAGGTATATTTGAATTTCCTCTGAGCCCAGGGATAAACAGATCTGTATTTCCAGTTCTAGCTGAATAGCGGGACATGCTTGTGCTTTGAAATTTGGTGCTGAAGCTAAACTCATTTTTTCCAGAGTTTGAGCACATCTTGGGTTCCAGTTCAGAACCAACTTCAAATATACCTCATAAGGAAAATCAGCATTTGGTCCTGAATCATTAATATTTAGGGCCTGATCATAGACACACTACTAGAAACAGTGTTCTTGACTGAAACCAGCTCAAAAGCAAGGCTCTGCTAGCAAGCAAGCTGAAATTTACAAGAGTCCTTAGGTTGTATTGCATACTACTGCTGCCATTAAGGGATGACAGAGCACTGAAAATGAGCAAAGTGTTTTTCTAAATAAACTGCTGTGTTTATGCTTAAAAATTTTCTCCATTTTTAGCAGTTTGCCAAAGGAGCGATAGTGCTAGTAGCTTTTACCTGAATTGTTACAATGCTTAGCTGTGGCATTAGGCCAAGATCTTCATCTGCTGACAGATAATAGGATCCATTAGATTTATAATGTCTGAAGTGTTTCAACTCTGCAAACAATGTTTTAATCGATTTGTAGGAAAAAATCATGTTTTGAAAATTTTACAGTGAAATGCAGCGATGTACACTCATGTCCATATACATGAAGATAGAGCTCACACAGTCTCTAAAGCCAAACCACTGATGGTTATGGGTCTTGACTAGGTCCCAGCCTCAACAGTCATACCAGGAATCTGCACCACCTAAAGGTGGTTAGGTCTGCCAGAAATCTCATTCCATAATATCCAGGTGATAAGACATTCTAGAAGATCTGCTGACTTCTTAGAAACTAAACAAAACTCTATTTATGTTAACGAAACCACTCAGGGGTTAAAAATAAAAGGAATTCTTATGTAGCTTGCATTTTAAAAAGAACTGAATAAAAATCTCTAACCAAGTTCAAAAGCTACTATACTTTTATGCAAAGTGAGTGGTTATTTTACTTCTTAATAGACAGTTGAGCTGCTGTGTGTGCCCTTGAAACAAACTGAATAATGAGGGTGTGTTTTTGAATACACTGAGTTCTTTTCTGTACATTTGGCTTTACCTAAAAAAAAATCATGCCAGTAGGCATGTACATTATAGGAGCAGAATATGTGGTAGTGATGGTTATCAATTATTTCTTTCTTATTCATTCCTATAAACCAAAAAGGGGGCGGACACAAAACCTGAAGACCTTCAAACTTTGGGGAGGTTTTTAATCTGGATCCAAATCTAAATGTCATGGGTTGGGCTTATCTCTGCTATAAATGTGTGCAACAAGAATTTTACATCAGTAGAATTATCTTATGTCTAGATAAAATCTATATTACAATGTTAAATCTGTAATCTTAGAGTGACAAAATCCAATGTGTTAAACATAATTAACATTAACTATATAACCACAAAATACATATTGTACAGAACCATGCATTAAAAGGCTACTGAAAAAATAAGAAAGAAAATAAACGAGAATTGCATAAAATGTATCAGTGTCAAATAGCAATGAGAAAGATATACATTACAACACATTTGTCCTTGTTTCCTGCTATGTGTTCCAGGTTGGAAAATTCATTCTCTAACAGCAATGACATAAACCCTCCTTTTAATAGCTAACATCCATTGACTCAGATGGTGTTTAGTGCACCTTGCATTGAACTCCGCATGGTGTTACTCTGAGTGTGGGATTGCACCAGTTCCTTTGAAATATTTCTTTTTGCCATGATCTTGAAAGCAAATATTGCAGCTATTGCAAGCACAACATTCAACAGACCTAGATGGTTACAGTCTTGAAGTAGACTGTCTGGGAAAAGATTTCTAGCATGACAGGGTTTTTCTCATCTAGAAGAGAAAGGTATAATGTTCACAGGCTGGAAGCCAAAGCTAGACAAATTCAAACCAAATATAAGCCATAACTGTGATGTTAATTGACCATTGTTCTAAATTACCAGGCACGGATGGATTATCCATAAGACTGGGTGTCTTTCTAATGGCAACAGATATGCTCTAGCGTAAAGACATCAAAGGAGGAAAGAATCTGCTGCTTGGATTCAGAGCATTGCTAGTGCAAGGTTTGTGCCCTACCTGTGGATGGGACTGTCAGTCACGATTCTAATTCAGCAGCCATCAGAGAACTCATGGGCACATTCACTCTGCCTTGTAATGATGGAGCCTTTAAGAGTTCAACTTGAAGGTATTGGCTTTATACAAGCTTCACAGAGTGAAATTCCATAGCCTGTGTTATACAGGCAGTCAAACTAGGTGATCATTTAGTGGGTGATCCTTTATGGCTTTAAAATCTACGATGAGTTCCTATTAAACACACACCCAACTTTGAATAAGCAACAACAGATTGTTTACTGGGATTGATGGTGGGAACAGTGTGTGTACATACACACACACACACACACACACACACACACACTGCCCATATATAAGAGTGAATGGTTACATAGTGGTTCCTAACTAACCCCTGTCAGGGCAGTTCAGTAGAGGGGTACACAGTCTACCCCATGTGGCTCCTCTGGGGTTACACCTCATGCACCTCTTCTAGGCAAGATAACTAAAGGCTGATTCTCCAGTCCCACTGGCCAGAGTTCATTTCTGTTACCTGTGGTCCTGATGGGAAGCTCTCAGTGTTGCCTTCCTGTCATCCAAAGTTAGAGATGCCTCATGTCTCCTGCTCACTGCTGCTGGCGCCCTACTGGCAGTTCCAGCTCACTTCTTTGGTTCACTCACAGCTTTTTCCCTAGACTCCTTCTTCCAGCTGTCAGACTGCGTACCACATGGTCTTTCTGTTGCATTCCATGCCCGAGCTCCCCTGAGCTGTCAAACTGTTGCCTTTCCAGAACACTAAATGCACTACAGTAAGCATTTATTCAATTAAGTTTTAAAATAAAACTCTGCACACAATCTGGCAAATGCCTTTATCAGGTGTCTTTTTTTCTCTGATCTGATGGTAAATTTGATTTGATTATTTGAACCAAAGCTGTGCCTTTGTCTGCACAGAGTGGTTGCTATGAGGCATCCATTGTTCCACAAAACCAGTGTAAGGCTTTACCTGTTTATCTCATGAATGCATTCTTTGAGAAAAAAACCTCAGTGCCTATATGCAGCTTCTGATGCAGCTGCAGTGTGATGGCTTTATGAAAATAGTTTAGGAATTTGGTAAGATAAAGATAACAAGGATAAGAACATTTTGTTACAATATCTAATCTATGTGCATTAACTGTTCCTTTCTTTTCATGCTCATAGCTTTTCAGCTCTCACTATCAGGATACTTGATTTTGGAAGATAGACTGGACGGGTGTCTATTGTCCAAGAGTGCCTCCTGGTAATGGAAAATGGGGCAGATCCTCAACTGGTGTGAATTCTTATAGTTTCACTGAAGAGAATGCAGCTGACATCTGAGACCCAGCCCCTACATATAAATACTGGGGATTGTTTAGGTCTATAAGCAGTTTTTATGACACTGATCATGAGTTGATGTTGACTTACCTCTAGTATGACATAAGTGTAGATAAGAGGGAACTTCACTAGGTTTGTACATAAGAATGGCCATACTGGGTCAGACCAAAGGTCCATCTAGCCCAGGGCTACTCAACTTTGGAAGCTCTGGGGGCCACAAGGATACTCCGCAGCATATGCCGAGGGCTGCAACTTAAGTGTGGTTGCATATACATGCAAATATATGCAAATATATGCAAATAGCTTCTTGCACACTGACAGGCATGAATACAAAGATTAAGGCAAGACTATACAACACACAGGTCCCATTTAAGTCAGTTCTGTTGATATTAATAAAATGCAATATTTACCCCATTTCCACCCATATGACAGCACTTTTAATGAGCAATGACAGTCCAAGAATTTAACTACTAAAACACATGTAAACAGAAGACCATTATGTTGACTACTTTTTTGGTTTGGCTCTGGCTCCCACCTGCGGGCCATGTGTTGAGCCCCGTGTAACCCAAACTACACCGCGGGCCGCAAGATTAGCCCTGATCTAGCCCACTATCCTATCTTCTAACAGTGGCCAATGCCAAATGACCCAGAGGGGAGTAAACAGAAAGAGGTAATCATCAAGTGATCCCTCTCCTGTCATCCATGTCAAGCGTCTGGCAAACAGAGGCTAGGGGCACCATTCTTATCCATCCTGGCTAATAAATTTTGATGGCCCTAACCTCCATGAATTGATCTAGTTCTTTTTTGAACCCTGTTAAGGTTCTTGTCTTCACAACATCTTCTGGCAAGGAGTTCCACAGGTTGAGTATGCACTGTGTGAAGAAAAACTTCCTTTTGTTTGTTTTAATCCAGCTACCTATTAATTTCATTTGGTGAAATATCATTTCATTATGAGAACAAATAAATAACTTTTCCTTATTCACTT
The DNA here is from genome assembly GCA_019425775.1 of Rafetus swinhoei. NCBI lineage: Eukaryota > Metazoa > Chordata > Testudines > Trionychidae > Rafetus > Rafetus swinhoei. The sequence continues at coordinate 160,404,085 of CM033424.1, forward strand.
TCTCCAAACCTGCACTTTTTCCTTTAAGAGCTCTCCTGTGAACTTTGGTTTCCCAACCAAAAAATTTTAACAATTTCCAACAGGTTTTGTTGTGTGTAGTTAAGTCCTTATGATTTGGAACTGATACCTGTCCAGGAGAAATGTCATTGGTTGTTTGAAATAGCAGAGCTACAACCAATCAATGACAGACTGAATGAACCAGATAAGTTCCCTTCTAGATTCAGGGATCCTCTTTATGAAATTCTCTCTCACTGTGTGTCTGCCAGTTCCACTGCGACTAATCTTATAGCTTTGTGCAAAATTCTTCCTCTTGAGTGTGTTCATTTCTGACATTTTGGACTCATCTCTTCCATTTTGGATTATTCACTTTTGATTAATAGACTAGCTAATACATTCCTTTTGCTTGTTTTTTTTTTTCTAGGCTGAGTTGAAATTCAGTTGCTAGTTCTCTTTGATTTTGTGCATCATGCCAGATGCTGAGAAATGTTCGCCATAATAAGTAAAGGCAATGAAAATCATAAATCAATATTCAATAAAATTCTACCCAAAGATTCTCCCCACTGGATTACATGGAACTGAATAGTTGCTAAAAAAGACTGCGTAATACAATCACATTTCTGTCACATTTTCATACTATAATATGCATCCTCAAAAAGTGCTACTCATCCAGGTTCTATTCAAATCCCAGTGAAGGCATGGGAATCTTTAGATTCAATGGAGCTTGGACTGAACTTGTATAAAGGTGGACATAGATTGTGAATAGCATTCATTGCAAATTCATTACTTTTTTCCATTGGAAAAACATTCAAAAACGTATTCTTATTTCCAAAAATCTTATTGCTGAATCGTTTAGGCAAACTAATTTCAAACTGTAGGTTGATTGCCAACTCTTCTTTTTGCACTATTGACTATTTAATATTTAGGATATGTGGGGACTACTCCCTGCTTGAATAATTAAAATGTTTTAAGAAGAGACTCATTGACTAATAGATTTGAAGGCCAGAAGGACCAACAGGGTCATCCAGTCTGATTTCCTGCACTTTCCAGGCTGCAGAACCTCACTCATCCACTCCTCTAGTAGACTCGTAATCCCTGGCTGAGTTACTGAAGTCCTCAAAAGTTTATTTAAAATCTTCAAGTTTTAGAGAATCCACCATTTACTCTAGTTCAGATTACAAGCTGTACCTCCCTTACCCGGGACTCCCTGGTCCTGCAACATCCATGGTCCGACATGTACCATGGATGTTCTGGACCACAGAGCCCAGGAAGAGGGAGGTCTGGCAGTGGGGCAGGAGCGCCGTAAGGGGAACCGGTGACTCAGCCGGGAGCCTAGATGGTGTGCATGTGCTGGGGGAGAGGACGGACAACATGGCAGAGAGTTCTTTCCCCAGCAGAGCAACCTGGCCCCAGCAGCTGGGGAGCTCTAGCCTGGCCTGGCAAGGGAACTCCAGCCCCAGCCCCAGCGGCAGCCAGGGAGCTCTGGCCTGGGCCACAGAGATCCGGCTCCATCCCTCCGCCCTGACCATGGAGCCAGGTGGCTGAGCAGCTCTGGCTGTGGTGCTCCAGCCCCGGCAGTAGCAGGGCCGGGCAGAACCCCGGGGGCTGAGGAAGCAGCGGGGGTAGACTGGAACCCTAGCCCGGTGGCAGCATGGCCACAAGAGGAGGGACCTTCCCTGGTCCAGCAAATCCCCATGTTCGGGACCAGTGAGGTCCAACCTGTAGAAAGTGACCTGTGTCCCATGCTACAGAGGAAGGAAAAAAACAAAAACAAAAAAAATCCCAAACCAGTCTGAGCTGGAGAAAATTCCTTCTAGACCCTGAGCATGTGGGCTAGACCCACCACACAGATACATGGCTGAGCAATACGTGATGAAGATTAATAATGAGCAAACATAGAAAATAATTATTAACACACGTCTAGTCCATATTTTTGGATGGGTATTTATTTGCTCTACAACTCATTACATTTCTGGGCTTTGCAAACATTTTCACATACTCCATGGCTGGCTGGTTATTCATGAATAACACTTAGATCAGCCTACGACTATTAGCAATCCAGACGCCATGATTTCATTCACAATATTCAAATAACTCTTTGCATCCATGCATGGAAGTCAGAGGAATGTTGTGATAATAAATCCATATATACTTGTCAGACTACAATCCAGTGGTGATATTAGGGTTGCCAACTTCGGTTGGATGAATTCCTGGAGATGTCATCACATAACATAAAGATTAATCTTTAATTTCTGGAGATTCCAGGACAACCTTAGGTGATATGGGCTGCAGATTGATAAAAATTTACAAAAGCACTTCCCAGTTGGATGAATACCTATGAAGCTCTACCCAACAAGTTGTGGGTCCTAATTATGTGCAAATCCTTAATTCTGGTCCTAATTATGTGCAAATTACTCTAACAGGCCATTCCACCTGTTTGCTTTTGTTGTGCTCTATACTGCATTAGCACTTCCTGATTCTGGCCAGACTGGAAATAGAAGTGCCAAAATATTGCAAAATAGTCTGTTCTAATGGCATTTTTAGCCCAAGCAGAACAAGCCGTCCTGGAAATTTTGTGAAAAAATTAGCTTACTAGTCAGGATACACATGTCATGTCAGTGGAATCATACCCGGGTCTAACCAAGTCCAGCTGCACTGGCACCACACTAACTGTTGTTGTTGTTATTTAAATTACAACAACACAGGTTATAGGCTCAGTGTCCCATCGTACTAGGTGCTGTACAATCACACACAAAGAAAAGGTCCTTGTCCCAAACTGCTTAGGGACAGATTGACAAAGGGACTTTAGACCTAACTCCCAGGCCCAATGGTAAGCTCAGCTCTGAGTAAGCTGCTCAGGCTTCTCATAGTAATGCATGAGGGTTAAGCCACTAATAAGAAAGGATTCCACAGAAGCCAGAAAGCTGAGGAGGGGAATGGAATGGGGAAGGGGGAGAGATACATACTGACTCTAAAGCTCAGTGCTTAGGGCACTCCCCTGGGAAGTGGAAGAGTCAGGTTTAAGTATAAATATTTAGTTCTTATACAAACTGGAACAGCTTCAATAGGCGAGGTATACAAAGACACGCACTTATCCCTCCTCACATATGCTGATTATTGGAATACTTACCTGAGATGTAGAAAATCTGAGTTCAAGTACTTTCACTATAGGGATTTAATCTGGGGTTTTTCTTAGTCCATATGGGTGCTCTAGACACTAGGAAGCATTGGACACACAGCTGCCTTCCTGTTCTCCCCCAGCTGTCTTTCATGCTGGTTACATATGTTCAGAGCATACGTACTGGATTGAGCCCCACAAACAAGCCAGTTGGGGAAACTCCTAATTGGAGAATGAGAACTTAGGCATGCATTAGGTCTCCAAGCAGTTAGCTGTGGCGTGATGTCAGGACTTCAGTGGCTTTGCTCATGCCCTCCAGCAGACACATGAGGATTTAGGCATCCACAGAGTTAGGCAACAGGTGAGCAGTGGGTTTAAGAATATAAGGCTCTGTCTACATTTACAGCAGCGCGTGGCATGTAGGCAATATATATACAGCTACACACCACTGTGAAAGGCAGAGTATATGCCCATACTTGTCACTGTGGTGTGACACTACAGGCCTTGGGGCCGGAACCTTTCATTATTCTGAGGAAAGGTTCTGGCAGGGATGGGAGTGACTGGGGAGTGACTGAGGAGAAAGGCTGGAAGCTGCTGGAACCTTTCCCGGCCATCTGCCCACTGTCAGAGACCTTCACTGTGGTGGGGAAAGAGGATCTGGGATCAAGAAGACAGCAGGACACTACAATGCTAGATATAGCCATGTAGACCTGGGAGGCACTGCTTGGGAGTTTAGAGAGCCAAGTAGGGGATGTACCCTGGGGGGTTTAGTCCTGTGGAGCACTCTGCTCGTCTAAGTCATGCCTCACTGTCTACACTGGGATTTATATCCTCGCTAAGGAAGTGTGCAGTGTATGTACTCTACACCATTATATACTAATGGTGTAGAGATACCGGGAGTGGCACTGAAATGTTGGATTTAAGCACCTAAAGAGGCAGTTAAGCACCTTAGTGCCTTTGGAACTATGACCTTTAAGGTCTCATGAGACATGGCATATGAAAAATGGATGGCAGGGAATATCAGGATGTAGTTATTCTTAATTATTATTATTTATTTTATTATTTTTGAATAGGTAAACTAAGTGGCAGGAGCGTCCTTCGTCTAAGCCCTTCCTTTGTAGCCTGATTTCTTTTAGAGGGTCATGGCAGGAGGGGTTTTGGGGAAACGTTGAAGGAAAGACGTAGTTACCTTACTGTTCAATCCAGGGATAGCACTCCATGGGTAAGTGGCATCGCAGATTGAGGAACAGATTTTTATGTTTTCATTGTGTGTGCATGTATAAAGTAGTATTTGCTTGCATACACTTAACCCCATTTTAACATTGTATGTATTAATATTGGCTACTCCAGGAGAATCCTGAAGCAAAGTGGAATTTTTGCTATCGTCATTTGCATCTTAGTATCTGGATGGCTCTTTCATTGTCATCCATTTCATAGCAGTGCTATAGAGAACAACAAACAGATGTTGGAAAGCCTAGAGAAGGCTTTAAAGGCCTGATCCAAAGCCCACTGGATTCAATGTAGGCCAATCCACTAACTTCAGTGAGTTATGGATCAGGCACCAAGTTTTCAATTGTGTTTCATAAATTCAATCCTTCAGTGTAGAGCAACTAATTACAAAGTATTTTCTTTGAATTGTGTCTTTCTGAGAACCTATCTGCCTTTCACAAAAATTAAATGTCCTATAACACATTCTCTTAGTCTATGGCAACCTTCTTTCTGGCATTTTCTAACTTTTCAGTGTTTGACTTTGCACCCTTAATAATGTTCTTCTAACACAGTTTTCTGTTTGTAATTGCCTAGCTTTTAAAAAAACAAGCAAGAAAAAAAAAACCCGTGGAAATTCCATCATGTGGTATCTCAGGGGCACTTGCATGGTTCATCAGCATTGCTGGAACATAGAAAGCCACCATTTAATTGATAGCTACAATATTTGTGTGAGCTAGCACTATCAGCAAGTGAGGAAAATTTTCAGTGAGTTTCAGTTATTTGCTAGCAGCAGAGACACAGGAATCTTGGGGTCTAACCCAGAATTCAGTATGCTACAGTGAGAATAGAATATTCTGCCCAGGCACAATCCTTCTGCCCTTCACTATCCAACCTATCCCTGTACCAATCCTGTCTCTTTTTAAGACCAGTTCCTCATCCCGGACAATTCTCCTTACCCACCTGTGACCCGGCAGTGGCAGTCCCCCACCGCCAGGGTCATCACCCCCGCCTGACCAGGGGCTCGCCCATCTGGGCGAGATAGTGCCCACCACCCTTTTGCGAGCTGTCACTCTCGGTGTGAGGTTAATCTCTTGGGTCTTTTCCTTTGCAGTTCGAGTCTTTAACCAGTTGCCTCACCAGCGCCCCCGGCCGAGGGGGAAGGATAGGGGGGCTCGGGCCCACCCCCACTCCGAGCCCCAACCCAGGGCCTTAAGAACTGGAGGAATCTGTCTCCTACGGTTCAGTTGGTGGGGGTTACTACCCTCAATGCACCAACCCACGGGCAGTCCTCTGCCGTGCCCTGGGTCACTTCCTACCTCCCTCGGTCGGTTGCTCCCTTCACGGCCAGCACACCCTGCTTTGTCCTGGAGAGTCTTCTCCTCGCTCTCCCCTTCCTCCTGCCGGTGACGCCCTTTTGAAGCGTCCCGCTGGCTCAGTGTCTGACGGGGAAGGGGGGGGGCGGCTCCCGTCCCGCCTCAGGCCGCTGCTGTGCGTGCACGTCCGAGGTAGGCGGGCACAGACGGGCTGTTCCCCACATTCCCTATGCCGGTGGGGCCCTCCCTGCGCGACCAGCCGGCTCATCATCCTGTGCGGGGGGGAGACGGAGCATCCTGCGCTCTGCTCTGGACAGCCTCGGCGCAGGCGTGGCAGGGCTGGGGACGCAGCAGGAGGGCAGCCTCGCCCCATAATGCTGGGGACGGCGTGGCTCCGTAGCAGGGCGCTGGAGCGTCCCCGTTACACCACCCAAGTGCCATTCTCCACAAAGGTGTCTTATTACAACAGCAGTTTCCTTGCTCACCCATTATCAGTTCCCCCCTTCCCTGGCTCCACAACCAATCTGGCTCTCTCCCCTAACTTTGCCTCCAATAGCCTCTCCTTCCCCACCCACAATCCCTGGTCCACTGATTTCCAGTCCCAATATTTGTCCCTGATGTCATCCAATCTCATTGTTTCTCAACCCCTAACTTCCTTGTGTCTGTCTCTTTGTCCAGCCAGTGCCATTCTCTCCTCTGACTCCTCATACAATCTCAGTCTCCCCCAGATTTGCTGACTCTCAATTCTCCATTTGCCTCCCTCACTCCAAGTCCCATTGTCCTCTCTCCCCTGGGCAGCCTGCATACTGAACACCTCATCCTCAGCTCCACCCCAGAACAATGATTTAAATTAAGGAAAACAAAACTTATTTCAGTTAAGGACTCAAGCAATGCTGGGTAAATCTTCTATTATACTGTATGGGTAGAATTTTGAAAAGTGCTTAGCATTGACCTTATTAGCCCCACAGGAGTAAATACATGTTGTATCATTGGCTTTAACAGCAGCAAAAATAAGCATATACTTAGCATTTTAAAAAACCTAACTGTGTGTGTGTGTGTGTGTGTGTGTGTGAGAGAGAGAGATTTGTGAAGTGTTTTTAGATTTGTGAAGAAAACTGCTATAATCTAATCTATTATTTTAAAGAAGTGTATCAATTTACTTCAACTAAGCTGTGGACTTATTTACTGTATATCATATTTTATCATTTTTTTCTATTTGTGTATAATTGGGAAGTAGTTTAATACACATACAGGGATTTGAAATGGATGTGGTTCATAGAATCATAGAACCATAGAGCTGGAAGAGACCTCAGAAGGTCATCAAGTCCAGCCCCCTGCTCTAGGCAGGACCAATCCCAACTAAATCAACCCAGCCAGGGCTTGGTCAAGCCAAGACTTAAACACCTCCACGGATGGAGACTTCACTACCTCCCTAGGCAACCCATTCCAGTGCTTCACTACCCTCCTAGTGAAATAGTTTTTCCTAATATCCAACCTGGACCTCTCCCACCACAACTTGAGACCATTGCTCCTTGTTCTGCCATCTGTCACTACTGAGAACAGCCTCTCTCCATCCTCTTTGGAACTCCTGCAGGAAGTTGAAGGCTGCTATCAAATCCCCCTCACTCTTCTGCAGACTAAACAGACCCAACTCCCTCAGCCTCTCCTCGTAGGTCATATGCTCCAGCCCCCTAATCATTTTGGTTTCCCTCCGCTGGATCCTCTCCAATGTGTCCACATCCTTTTTGTAGTGGGGGGCCCAGAACTGGACACAATACTCCAGATGTGGCTTCACCAAAGCCGAATAAAGGGGAATAATCACTTCTCCAGATCTGCTGGCAATACTCCTCCTAATGCACCCTAATATGCCATTAGCCTTCTTGTCTACAAGGGCACACTGTTGACTCATATTCAGCTTCTCATCCACTGTAACCCCCAGGTCCTTTTCTGCAGAACTACTACTTAACTGGTTGGTCCCCAGCTTGTAACTATGCTTGGGATTCTTCCGTCCCAAGTGCAGGACTCTGCACATGTTGAACTTCATCAGATTTCTTGTGGCCCAATCCTCCAATTTGTCTAAGTCACTCTGGACCCTATCTCTGCCCTCAAACGTATCTACCTCTCCCCTAGCTTAGTGTCATCCAAAACTTGCTGAGGTGCAATCCATCCCCTCATCCAGGTCATTAATAAAGATATTGAACAAAACTGGTCCTAGAACCGAACCTTGGGGCACTCCGCTAGAAACCAACCGCCATCCTGACATCGAGCCATTGATCACTACCTGCTGGGCCCGGCCTTCTAGCCATCTTTCTATCCATCTTACCGTCCATTTATCTAATCCACATTCCCTTAACTTGCTGGCAAGAATATTGTGGGAAACCGTATCAAAAGCCTTGCTAAAGTCAAGGTATATCACATCCACTGACTTTCCCACGTCCACAGAGCCAGTTACCTCATCATAGAAGCTAATCAGATTGGTCAGGCACGACTTGCCCTTTGTGAATCCATGCTGACTATTCCTAATCACTTTCCTCTCTTCCAAATGCCTCAAAATGGATTCCTTAATGATCCCTTCCATGATTTTTCCAGGAACCGAGGTAAGACTGTCCGGCCTATAGTTCCCTGGATCGTCCATCTTCCCTTTTTTGAAGATGGACACTACATTTGCCTTTTTCCAATCATCCGGGATTTCTCCCGATCTCCACGACTTTTCAAAGATAATGGCCAAAGGCTCCTCAATGACACTTGCCAACTCCCTCAGTACCCTCGGATGCATTAAGTCCGGACCCATGGATTTGTGTACATTTAGCTTTTCTAAATAGTTCCTAACCTGTTCTTTACCCACCACAGGCTGTCCATCTTCATCCCATCTTGCGTCACTTAGCACATTAGTCCGGGAGCCCACCTTGTCCGTAAAGACAGAGGGAAAGAAAGCATTGAGTACTTCAGCTTTCCTCACATCATCTGTCACTAGGTTACCTCCTTCATCCAGCAGGGGCCGCACACCCTCTCTGATCACCTTCTTCTTGTTAACATGCCTGTAGAAACCTTTCTTGTTATCCTTCACATCCTTAGCCAGTCGCAATTCCATTTGCGCTTTCGCCTTCCTGATAACCACCCGGCATTCTCGAGCGATACATTTAAACCCCTCCCTGGTCATTTGTCCAAGTTTCCACTTTTTGTAAGCTTCCTTTTTGTGCTTAAGTTCACCAAGGATTTTCCCTGTAAGCCAATCCGGTCTCCTACCATGTTTGCCTCTCTTGCTACGTGTCGGGATGGTTTCTTTCTGTGCCTTCAATAAGTCTTCTTTAAAATACTGCCAGCTGTCCTGGATTCCTTTCCCCTTCATGTTAGCATCCCAGGGGATTCTGTCCATCAGATCTCTGAGGGAGTGAAAATCTGCTTTTTTGAAGTCCAAGGTGTGTATTTTACTACTCTCTTTTCTTCCTTTGGTCAGGATCCTGAAATCTACCATCTCATGATCACTGCTTCCCAGGTTGTCACCCACCTCCACTTCCCCTATTAGTTCCTCCTGTTTGTGAGCAGAAGGTCAAGCTGCGCATGGCCTGGTCGGATCCTTCAGCACTTGCGTCAGAAGTTATCCCCAACATTCTCCAAAAACTTCCTGGATTGCCTGTGTACTGCTGTATTGGTTTCCCAACAGATGTCAGGGTGATTAAAGTCCCCCACAAGAACCAGGGCCTGCGATCTGGAAGCTTCTCTCAGTTGTCCGAAGAAAGCCTCATCTACCTCATCCACCTGATTCGGTGGCCTGTAGCAGACACCAACCACAACATCACTGCTGTTGTTTGCTCCTTTAAACTTAACCCATAGACTCTCAATAGGTTTTTCTCCCTCTTTATGCTGGAGTTCAGAGCAATCATAGTGCTCTCTTGCATATAGTGCAACTCCTCCTCCTTTTCTACCCTGCCTGTTCTTCCTGAACAGTCTATACCCTTCCATGACAGCGCTCGAGTCATCCCACCAAGTCTCTGTTATCCCAATTAAATCATATTTCTCGGACTGGGCCAGGGCCGCCAGTTCTTCCTGTTTGTTGCCCAGGCTTCTCGCATTAGTGTACAAACACCTCAGATAGCCAGTTGATCACCCTATCTTCTCCATTTGAAACAGGGGTCCTCCTTCCTTCCTCGTTCCTCTCTGCATTTCTTCCCGGTATCCGACTTTCCCACTCCCCTCAGGGTTTTGGTCACCGTCCCCTGACGAACCTAGTTTAAAGCCCTCCTCACTAGGTTTGCAAGCCTGCCTGCGAAGATGCTCCTTCCTCTCTTGGTTAGGTGGATCCCATCTCTTCCTAACAATCCTCGTGCCGGAACAGAGTCCCATGGTCGAAGAAACCAAAGCCTCTCTGCGACACCACCTGCGCAACCACGCATTTCGTCCTCAATTCGACGATCCCTGCCCAGTCCTTTCCCTTCAACAGGGACGATGGACGAGAACACCACTTGCACTCCGAATTCTTGGATCCTTCTTCCCAGTGCTACATAATCCACAGTAACCGCTCAAGGTCATTCTTGGCGTGTCGTTAGTTCCCACGTGGAGAAGCAGGAAGGGATAGCGATCCGAAGGTTTGATCAGTTTGGTAAGCCTCTCAGTCACATCCTTAATGCGAGCTCCCGGTAAGCAGCACACCTCTCGAGATTCCAGGTCCGGACAGCAGAGGGATGGCTCAGTCCCTCTTAGGAGGGAGTCCCCGACCACCACCACCCGTCATTTTCTTTTGGGGTGGTGGCGTGAACCCCATCCCTAGGACTACGCATCCCATGCCTTCCGTAGATGGTGTTCCCTTCCGGTTTCTTCCTTGTGAGGTCCCTTCCAAAGCATTCAGCACTGCAGAGCCTGTGGAGAGAACCTGAAAGCGATTACTTACCTCTATAGCATTGGGGGATTCCCATGCTGGCCTTTTTCCCCTTCTAGAAGTTACATGCTGCCAGTTCTCTTCCTGGTCACGTACTGCCCTCTCCGGCTCTTCCGCCTTCCGTGCTTGAAGGATTAAATGCTGCCTTCTATCGAGGAATTCTTCATCCTCTCTGATAGAGCGAAGGGTCGACACTTGGGCCTCCAGCCCTCTAATTTTCTCTTCCAAAATGGCGACCAGCTTGCACTTAGTGCAGATGAAATCTGTTCTTTCTTCCGGGAGGAAGACAAACATGGCACACTCCGTGCAGGTAACAACAGCAGAACCATCACCATCCATCCCTGCTGTCCTGGAGAAGGGATTTAAAAAGAAAGGCAAGAGAACCTCGCCCCCTTCCCAACTCCCTCTCTAAACTCCCTGTTAGCACTCACTTGGTCGCTTGCCCAAGGAGCCTTATAAAGCCCTGGACTGCCTGAAAGTCCCTCCCCCTACCAAGGCTCAGCCAATCAGCAGAGGCTTCTAGAATTCATACTTTAATCAGAAGCCAACAGTTTCCACCTGCCAATCACAGCCAATCACAGCACCAGCCAATCACAGCACACACTCCATGAAGGGGAGGGGGAGGGCAAAGGGGAAGTGAGGGGGAAAAAAAAAGCCTCACTCTCAAACACAGGGGGAAAAAACAAACAAAAAAAGAACACACACCAACCCTCACTCACAAATACAAGCTCAGCACACAGCAAGAAAGCCCCCAACACAACACACACTTCCCTCAAGAGTCCTGTATCTGCTTCTTCTCTACCTGGAGAACTCCCTCTCTAAAGCCTCACTCAAAAACACAGAGAGAAGAGAAGAGAAGAAAAAAAAAAAAACCACCACACACCAACAAACACAAGCTCAGCACACAGTAAGAAAGCCCCAATAACAACACACACTTCCCTCAAGAGTCCTGTATCTGCTTCTCCTTTACCTGGAGAACTCCCTCTCTAAAGCCTCACTCAAAAACACAGAGGCTGTGTCTACACTGGGCCACTTATTCCGGAAAATCAGCCGCTTTTCCGGAATAAGCTGCGAGCTGTCTACACTGGCCCCTTGAATTTCCGGAAAAGCACTGACGATCTACAGTAAGAAATCAGCTGCTTTTCCGGAAAAACTATGCTGCTCCGCTCCGGGCAAAAGTCCTTTTCTAGAAAACTGTTCCGGAAAAGGGCCAGTGTAGACAGCACAGTAGTCTTTTCCGCAAAAAAGCCCCGATCGCGAAAATGGCAATCGGGCCTTTTTTCCGGAAAAGCGCGTCTACATTGGCCACGGACACTTTTCCGGAAAAAGGGCTTTTCCGGAAAAGCATCCTGCCAATGTAGACGCTCTTTTTCCGGAAATACTTATAACGGAAAACTGTTCCGTTTTAAGCATTTCCGGAAAATCATGCCAGTGTAGACGTAGCCAGAGAGTTTAGTTGCTTTGTTTTGGGTAATAGGCAATTTCATTGCCGAGAAAGAGGTTGTGTAGTCCTAGTAAGGCTTGCATGGTGGTCATTTACCAAACTTGTTATCTTGCAGCATGTTTTCTGACAGGACACTTTGGCAAACTTCCTATTGGGAGAGATAAAGAACTCTTAATTAGATTTCTCTGGCCTTCTTTTAAATAAACTCCAGTCATCTGAAGAAGTGGGCTGTGCCCACGAAAGCTCATGATAGCATCTATCTGTTTTGTTAGTCTATAAAGTGCTACCCGACCATCTGTTGTTTTTTAACTTATCCTGTACAGACTATCTCGGCTACCCCTTGCAGCTTTTAAATCACTGTGACTCACCCACCCTCCAGTTAATAAAGATGATAGCAGAAAATCATTGCTGATGCCTACATCCATTCCAATAATCCCCACTTTACTAAGCATAAATCAGTTGTGCTTATTGACTCAATTAATTATATACAATTTAATTTATTTATGATAATTTCTGGAACCTTAAAAGTGGAACAAGTGCTGCAGAAGAGTTGCAAAAAAACCAGTTCAGGCCATTCATATCAGAAGATGGATGTGCAAACCTGATACTTTTAGGTATCAAACATTTCTAACACTGATAACAACCATGTCATATATGATTTAATACAAGATAAGCAAACCTTATTGAGCCTCCAATATGAAAGGAATCTGTAGATAACTATCACATTTACATATGAGAACAGATCCCATAGCCTGGACTAAGTTATGGACCAATTAAGCAAAGTGTAAAAAATAAAGGTAACCAGGGAAGAGAAAGCTTCAGAGGGATAGCCATGTTAGTCTGTAAGGGAATGTCTACATTGCACCACTATTTCGGGATACCTCCAGCTACCCCATGTCTTAACAAGCCACTTGTTATTTTGAAATATTTTTCGAAATAACAGGCGTGTTATTTTGGCATCCCAGTAAACCTCGATGCACCAAATTTCTAAATAAGCTATTTTGAAATGGATTTGAAATAATATATGCAATTTGCATAGTGCAAATTGCGTATCTTATTTCGAGTTTAGGGTGCTGTGTAGACACACCTTAACTAGGAAAATTTAAAAATCTAATAGTCTTGCAGCACCTTGGAGACTAACAAAACATGTAGATGGTATCATGAGCTTTTGTGAGCACAACCCAGTTCTTCAGATGAAGAAGAAGAGAAAGAGAAAGAGAGGACTGTGGTACAGGATGAAAAGGAGGCAGTTTTATTCCTTTATAATGGATAAAGGAGGCCTGGATTTTATTATTATTGTTTGTTTAAAAGTATTCTGCTCTTTCTTTACATTAGAAATTCAGGTGTTGGCTACTCTTTTTTCTTTAGAAGTCTACATGGATAATCTGAGAACTAATGATTTAGGAAACAACAAATACTAAGGAAATGAAACTTAAAGCAGAGTGAAACTATTTTGGACTGTTTAAACCTCTTTGTTGTTTGTTTTTTGTCAATATCTATTTAATTCAAATGTCTAAGAAACAGTTGAAAGGAAACTGCAGGTAGGGATACTGACCCTTTAAAAACCAAACAGAACTGTGAACCCATACGTTTGAGTCCTCCATGGAAGGCTTCCAATGAAAAAAGGAAGATAAGACTTGACATTTTAGTTTGCTTGGTTTATATTTTTTCTTTTTATGTTAAGGAAAAATAAGTTTTGTTTTGTGGGGGAAAAAATGTCTCTGGCCTACTTTTCACACCATAAAGAAGCAAAAAAGGCACAAAACTACATTTTTTTCTTTAATAGAAGGTAGAAGAGGAGAATAGATTCTTGCATTTGTCCAGCATGCAGCATAAAGAGGCAAAACTTACTGATGAATAAATCTCTAAAGGCCAGTTTCAGATAAGGACAAAATGCTTTTTAGGCCTTATCCAAGCAACCCAAACTTCAGAAATCTGCAATACTTTGCAAGAAATCTCATAAGATCCAGGAATTGTCACATGACTGTTATACTTCCCGCTTCATGTGGAACAGAAATACTATCAAGAATTTTTCTCATAATGTATCTCTGTCTAGGATGGAAGTCTCCTAACAAAAATAGACAAAAATATATTAACTTGATTAAACAAACTCCATGGAGTCCAATCAGAGTTTTTGTTTCTTTGAATGTTCTTGGGGGTTTTTTTCTCTGGTTTTTTTCCAGGTATCTCTGGAATGTTTGACCATTCATGTGAAAATCATAAATAACATCAGAATTTCGCCTCAATGTTTTACATTTCAGCAGCCTGTTGTTGCTGAATTAGTAGGTTGACGGTCTGATGTGTTGATCATATTAATTTTACTATGAACTCTATTCCAGCCTATGAGGTCTTTTCTAATTTTGCCCAGTATTTTTCGATGGTTGCACATATTGGAACTCATAGGCCACAAAATGTTTTTCTCTTTTGTACATTATCGTGACAAGAGCAATCATGATATGATACAGTGGTGAAACGTTTGAACTTTATTTTGGTAGGCCTTGATCCTACAAATGCTTATGCACATATTTTATCCATATAAGTAGTCTTGTTGACATCAACATGTAATGCACATGCTTAACTTTAGTCATGTAAGGAGCTCCCTTCCATATTTCAATTGTGTGTTTTCAGAATCAGGATCTTATGCAGTAAAATAGACTTTTGCAGAGTCTATTGAGTTTGACTTCAAACTTGATTTAGTCTAGCCATTAGGTGGCATGCTGCACTGGAGTCAAATGAAATGTTCTGTAATGTAAAATTCCCTGGCACGGATTTCAGCTTAGAGTTCCAGGTTTGCTGGATTTGGTGGAAAAATGTGGGACATCAGGAAAAAAGGGGCTTGAAATCAGGAAGCTCCAGAAATAGAAGACATATCATAAATTTGATTTGTTTCAAAACCTTCTTGGTGGCGTAAAATGAAAACAAATATAGGCCCAAATATACCAAAGCAGAGAACTTGAAAACTATATTTTTGACATCGCATCATCAATCTTAATCAGCGTGATGCAACAGTCAATTGGCAGTCATAATATCATAAACCACTCACATATCAGTGTTCCAATAGTATAAGACTTTCTTCTAGGCAAATATTTGGATATTGTGGTGTACTAACTCTTTGCCAACCAAGTGGAACAATTTTGAACTAGAGCAAGCTACGAAAATTATGTCTTGAATATTTTAGATGAATAAGGGGGTTACTTTCCCGTTAAAAAATTGTTGACTGTTATTTTAATATCTGAAATGAAGTCCTGTAACTTGCATCTTCCTTCAGATATTCTGTCCTTCAAATGTCTGCATGAATGTTCAGACAGATTTTGAAATCTTACATGTGGAAAAAACTCAAAAATAATCTGATTTTGATTCAGATTCTTTAAGCTCAAATGGGTTTTACTACAGCAGAGTTTTGAAACAAAACCAACCTCTTGAATACAATACAGGTTGACTCTCTCTAGTTCGCCACCCTTGAGACCTGACTGGTGTCAAACCAGAGAATTTGCCAAACCATGGGAGATCAATATTGTCTAGCAGCATTACCAACACTTCCACTGCTTACTGGGCTCTTAAAAGACATTTAGGGGCAATTTAGAGCTAAATAAGGGCACAGAACACTGAGAGCCAGGCCTGGTGTCTGTAACAAACTTTATGGGACTGCAGGAAACTTGGCCAAACCCATGATAACAGGATATCCGGCTAACTAAAATCACGCCAGACCATTCATGTTGCTGGTTCAGAGAGTGACACACTAGAGAGGTTCAACCTGTAGAAATTAATATTCATAACTCACAACTGTAGCCTAACTTCTGTCACCTCCATCCTTCCCTCTCTCTGGCAAGTAATTTGATAGGTGACTGAATATGATATTAAGCCACCTTTCTGCTATTCACGATACAGACTCAATAAGACACATTGGCCATAGAACAAAAACCAAAAACTATATGGTGAATAATGCCTCAACCCCTGATATGCTGGTAAAATCAATCACAGCATCCCTCTGGAAAGAATGTTTTTCACCCACTTAGTACTTTCCCCCTAAACAACTACAAACCCATAATGAAGTATGTATGACAGATTTACACCAAAGTTGTAATATCCAGTGCTATTGCTATTGCTGTGTTCCAATTTGCTAGGAAATGCCCCAAGCAAATACCAGTGCAGGGGCTGCCTCTTCTTACTCATGACTACCTAGATAGGAAGATTGGAGAAAGAGACCTGGGGGTCATAGTGGTTCACAAGCTATACAAGAATGAATAGTGTGATACCATAGCCCCCAAAAAGCAAACATCATTCTAGAATGTATTAGCAGGAGTATTGAAGATACAAGAAGTAATTCTTTCACTCTTCTCCATACTGATTAGGCCTCAACTGGAGTATTGTACCCAGTTCTGGGTGACACATTTCAGGAAAAATGCGAACAGCTTGGAGAAAATCCAGAGACGAGCAAAATAAAAAATGATTAAGGGTCTAGAAAACATGACCTGAGAGGGAGAATTGAAAAAAAAAAAGATTTATTTAGTCTGGAAAAGAGAAGACTGAGGGGGAGCATGAGAACAATGTTCAAGTACATGAAAGGTTGTGAGTAGGAGGCAGAAAAATTGTTCTCTTTAACCATTGATGATAGGACAACAAGCAATGGACTTCAATTGCCTCAAAGGTAGGTTTAGGTTGGACATTGGGAAAAGCTTCCTAACTGTTAGGGTTGTTAAACATTGGAATAAGCTGCCCAGAGAGGTTGTGGAATCACTGTCATTAGAGATTTTTAAGAGCAGGTTAGATAATCACCTGTCCAGGATAGTCTTAGTAATATTTAGTCCTGGCTTGAGTGCAGAGGACTGGGCTAGAAGACCTCTCAAGGTCCCTTCCAGAGCTATGATGATATGATGTTGAATGTCACCTTATTCCTAAAGTAGCCTCACAGAAGGCATTGAGACTATACAAGAAGGGGGTGGGCCAGAATTAGGTTTGCTATGAGTTTGTAAACTTCTCCATGGATCAGGAATGAATGCAGAAAGAATCTACCAGGGTTTTCAGGAAAAACTGTAGTTGAGAGTAGAAATAATGTGAAGTTTTGTGCTACTCAAGAGGTCTCTTCAGAAATCTGTTTAAGTGAATAAAAACATTTCAATTGATTGCAGGAGTTACTGAACCATGTGGAATATGAGTCAGGGTAAGCAATGGGAGTTCTGAATAAAAAATAAAGGCAGAAGGTGTCCCCTCTGTGTTCACATGGACCATTTCAGGAGGTAGATACCATATAGTTATATGGTGTATATAAACATCAGGACCAAACTGTCAAAGCTAAATATAACTTTTGAGTTTTGTTTTTGCAAAGTTTCCACAGGAACTTTCCAAACTGGATTAAATTCTGCCTTCAGACATGTGTTTGCAGCTTCCACGGCAGTCAAAGAAAGCTGAGTGTTTTAATTTGAGAGAAGAATTTGTAGTCATAAATAACTATATAATATTTTGCATTTCCTTTTGTTTTTCTAACTCTAACCAGTTGACAATCTTTTCCCCAAGCAACGCTTAACTACTTCATATGTCCATAATGTTTGCAAACAACATCAAGCCGAGACAGGCTGCAGGCACATTAGAAGCAAGAATTAGAATTCAAAATCATTTGGACAAATTGGAGAACTGGCCTGAAGTAAATAGGATGAAATTCTATAAGAACAAATGTAAAACACTTCACTAAGGAATGAATAATCAGTTGCACAATACAAAAGAGGAAACGATTGCCTTGGAAGAAGTACAGCACAAAAGGATCTGGGGGTTGTAGTGGATCACAAACTAAATATGAGTCCTAAATAATACTGTTGCAAAAAAAAAGTAAACATCGTTCTGGGATATATTAGCAGGAGTGTTGTAAGCAAGATACAAGAAGTGATTTGTCCACTCTACTCAGCACTGATAAGGCCTCATCTTCATGACTGTGTCCAGTTCCAGGCACCACGTTTCAGGAAAGATGTGAACAAACTGGAGAAAGTCCAGGAAGAGGAAAAAAAATGTTTAAAAAGCAAGACTGATGAAGGAATATTTAAAAAAATGGTTTGTTTAGTCTGGAGAAGAGAAGATCAAGCGGGGGGGGGACTTGATAACAGTTTTCAAGTATGTAATAAGTTATTATAAAGAGGAGAGTGATAAATTGTTCTCTGTATCCATTGAAGACAGAACAAGACATAATGTGCTTAAATTTAAGCAAGAGAAATTTAGATTACACTTTAGGGAAAACATGCTAACTATAATGGTAGTTAAGCCCTGGAACAAATTATCTAGGAAGGTTGTGAAATCTTCATCTTTGGAGGTTTTTGAGAACAGGTTAGACAAACACATGACAGGATTAGTCTAGATAATACTTAGTCCTATGCCTACATGTTTGCAGGCTCAGAGGTTAATTTAAGACAAAAAAGTAGACAATCATGAAATTGACAAGGCAGAACAGGTCTAGCAGAGTTATGTTAATAAGCCATTTGCTCAGTTATTTAAAAAGGAATTGTTTCTTAACAATCTTACATTTTAATTTATTTTGTAATATGATAAATTAAAATATGCTTAATAATATACACAGTAATAAAAAGGATATACAAACTCCACACTGGTCATATACTTCGTTGTTAAATCACACACACAAATTCATTTTGCTGCCAAGGACATC
Organism: Rafetus swinhoei; assembly: GCA_019425775.1. Classification (NCBI taxonomy): domain Eukaryota; kingdom Metazoa; phylum Chordata; order Testudines; family Trionychidae; genus Rafetus; species Rafetus swinhoei. The sequence goes on from CM033424.1 coordinate 160,422,691, forward strand.
ATTAAACTACTTTTAAGCAATGGAATTCTTCCTGTACTGAGTGTTAAAGTAATTTGAATATGCCTGATCACTGTCAGCATAGGTAATCAATTCAATTAACTCAAGTTATTCCTCCTCCTGAGTTTTGCAGCGTATCTAGCAGTGATAATTCAGTTACAGTAGTGCTTCAAGAGACCTTTACACAATATTTGTTATTTTTTTAGCCCTAGCCTATCCAGTTAGCAATGCTGAAGTAAAGTTTATTAGGAGATGCCTTGTTGGTTTTGAGGTTTTTAAAATTGTGAGTCTAAAACTGAAATTTCCCTCTATATTTTGCTTGGTCTGGGATCATGGTTAAGCAAGTCTGACTTTCATCCTGTTTGCAAACGTTTATCAAGAGCACTAATGCTTTTCGGCAAAGTTTTAAATTTTTTTGTACCTTCAGTCTTTAACATTCATGCTTATGTAAACAGCATAAAATACTGGATGAAATCCCATCTAGAGAAAGCAGTGATGGATATAAACATATGGTACCTAAAACCCATTCTATGGGAGCTGTCAGCTGTACATTGCTCAGGCTATATTTCATGGGTTGGAAATCAAAGGTCCTTTCTGTGGCAAGGTGGCTATGAAGGATGATTCACAGATTTGTGTACTGGCATCCTTCAGGGAAAGATTAGTTTCATCCAGAAACCAGAAGGTGCTCCTTTCCATCTGTAAACATATAGTGTTTCATAACTATAGTTACTAAGGAAAAACAGATTAGCTGCAAATTTATGAATAAGTAAGTTTCTCTTCACTGTGGTAATAAATTACTTTTTCCCGTCATGCTTACCTCGATGAAATATGGTGGCATGTTTTTCTTCTGGTGCCATCTAATTTGAAATCTGTTGCATTTAATTAACTCTGGGGCTACCCTGCGCAATACTGTGTGTCCTGTCCTTTGGTGTACTGTATTTTTGAAAGAAATCCATACATTAATTATAATAATTCAACATTTCTGTCCCACTTCCCAAACAGTTTGGGGTTAGAGAGACAGATGTTATACTGGTTCTCAGTTCAAAGATTTCCTTCGCTAGACAAAAGAGATTCCATACAGAGAAGTCTCCACAGGTGAAGAAGTTTGAATTGAATTGCATGCTTTGGTGCTACATGAAGACAAAGAGGAAATATACCACTACTAGTGACAAGAGCACAAACAAAATCACAAGTCAAATCGCAGAGCAGAGAAATTCAGGGACTGTGATTTAAACTGCGGCAGCTGCGTGTGCCTGAGGGTCTGGGCAGGGGGGTCCACGGGCTGGATCTGGTGGCTTGGTGGGCCGGATCCGGCCCCAGGCTGTATTTTGTCCAGCCCTGTCTTAGAAGATGAGGTGCCCTACTAGCACTACTTCTAACTGGAGATGAAACCCACACAAACCCCCTTACAATAATCTTGTGCCTTCTGACAAATAAATGATTCCCTGGTGCTCCACAATCCACTTTCAAATACAAAAAAGCCTCAATATCTTTGCAGTTTAATTCAGTGATGGATCTAATAGTTCCTGTGAAGTGTACTACAAGCCGAAATCTTCACTGATATTTACAGTCTAGATAGCTGACTGATGTCATGGGGCAAGAGCCTTGCTGTAGCTCACGTGAACTGCCATAGCTCCATGGACTTTAGTGGCACTGTGCCATCAGTGTAGCATTCAGCCCTGTGTTCCTTACTCTGCCTGTGAATCTGAGATGCTGGAGCATGCAGCCAGGTTCTCTGAAGTGAGCATGAAAGCCAAATTCCAGTCTCACACAAGGGCCCAAACTTCTGTGGATTTGCATATTTTCTTTTCAGAGAAAATCCCACTGTAAATAATAAACAAGTTGAATTAAATCAACAAGAGACTGGCTTTGTAGGAGTCCTATTACTGAATAACTTAATTAACACAAATATGCAATATATTGAGGGAAATATTTCCCTCCTAACCCTCAGAGATGATCACTCTGGCAAAATGAGATTGCTTTCATTGTGGCTCAACTTTTATAACTATGCATGTTGTTAATGACTATAAAATCATGCAGCACTTTTTAAAATCCAATATAGTATTTGACTCAATGACTTCCTGGCCTCTGAGTTCCAGGTTGACCATTCTTTTTATCATGTACAATGCTATGTCACAGATTGCCAGAATTACTCATTCTACCATACAATGCAGTGAATCATTACAGATGAGTCCAACTTTGAGTACCAGATCTGCACTTTCCAACCTCCATTGAACTGAATCCATGTTGAGTTTGTGGTCAGGGCTTTGAGTTTTAAACCTACCTTAGAACCCTTCAGGCTGACTTGCTCCTTGGTTGTGGATGTGGGCCCTGCATATTCTGTTGCAGGCTATTAGGCACTCACCATTCACTCTGAATCTGAAGGGATTGGAAATGGGTGGATTGGAGTATGAATATTCTTTGCAGTTTTAGGAGCATTGAGTAGGCTAACATTATCCAGCAAAAATCAAATATGCATAGTTGATTTCTATTTCAGTACTTAAAGGAATCATTTGCCAGTTCTGGAAGTTACATTCTCCTCTTTGTGCAGATTGGCTGAAACAACTGTCCACTTGATTAGAAAGAACAATTGGGAGGAAAAATTCAAAATCTGGGAACACATGATGTAACTATACTCTCCAGTTCTCTGCTCTTGGAAGTTTTCATATCTACACAATGTTCTTTTACTATCTCAAACCCCATTCTGGACTTCAAAATTAAACATGTATGTTTGCAATAGCTGAGCCATAAGCAGCACATATAGGTTAGCAAACAATTTATAACCTATGGTCTACTTTGAAAATGTTTATCTGGTGCATGAACTGTTGCTTTACTACATTTCTCACAGTCTTTATATGTTATTTGTTATGTACATGTACACTGACTATGAATCAAATAAGAAGACAGAAACGCATCAGTGCATTGCACCAGTAAGAGCCAACAATATGCTGACTGCAACTGACAATTCCAGGCAATGTGTTTAAGCTTTGATGGAAAGGTGAACAATATTGATATTCTGACTTCTGAAGGGGTCTGTAAGTGAGCATTATAATTACGTGGGGACCTCATCATGTCTGTTTCAACGTGAGAGTGTGTCATTGGTACACCAAGGCATTGGTTGACTCCTTAGGTAATTCAAAGCCAGTCTTTGGAACAAGTCTTTGGCCCACTGAGAAATCTTGCATCAACAGTGCCACTATCTGGCATCTAGCTGAAATGAGCCTTTGTGTACAACGGGGACAAGGAGATTCTGGACACAAACATCATGTTTAAAAAGTCAAACCTGGCTGGCTTGTGTAGGTGCTTGCAAGCTAGAAATGTGTAAGGTCAAGAGCACTTCAGATACCAAGCTCAATATTTTCTAACAATAGACTTCAATACATTTTAACATTTCACTCTGGCAAAAATTCAGCCCCAATATACATATGTAAGACTCTAGGAGAAAACTCCTTTAGTTTATTCACTCTGTGTAAATGAACATAGACTGAAAACTTTCAAATAAGCCCCGTTTGTCCATAATATATGTTCATAACAGTTCTCTTTTCCCTGTATTTTCCGCTTATCACCATACCTTATTGCTTATGTGGAAGCACTGCTGCTAAGCATGAGGGTATAGCTCAGGAGTGGCCAAACAATAGCTCGTGAGCTTCCTGTGGCTCTTTTACAGTTAAAGTGTGGTTTTCGGAGCCCTACATTTGTCCTCATTCTCTGCCTACCAGATTCTTTGTGGTAATGTGACATTCTATACCTTGGGAAGTGCCTTGGTCTTCTGCCCTGAGGTGGGGTGATAGGGCTAGAAGCCTCTGCCTACAGTGATGGGTAGGTGGTTTAGAGCTTCCACCCCTTGGGAGTCACCTGCTGGGGCTCAGGGCTTCAGTGGGAGTGGACTGAAGTCTCATGCCCCAGCAAGCATGCCTAGAGGGGCTAAAGCCCCAAGATTCCCTGACCCTGCAGAGCAGATGCCCCGAGCACCAGCATGCACGCCCCAGCTCTCAAATGTCTGAAGATTGTCATATGCAGCTTGTAGGGTCAGCAAGTTTGGCCCTCCCTGGTATAGCCCATTCTCCCCAACTATTCAGTCTTTTAGGTTCTTGCTCAGACTGCCACAACAGAGCCAGTTAGTGCAAACAGTGATGGTATATTTACTGACGTATGCATGTGCCCACTACAGCACAAGGAATCCTTGAGATGGGAATGACTTGTTGTCTTTGAACCTAGGGAAAATTCAAACCAGTGGCCTGCTCCCAGGAATGTTAGAAATGTGCATCTTGACCACAGTGTTGCTGAGTCCCATAAATTATGTTCAACCAATGAGAACAACAAGATAACAATCAATTTGAATCCCTGTATCAGGAATGCAGATTTGAAACATTTGTGCCTCATATATACTGCAAAAGATCTTTGCCAATTATACATCTTTGGCCTTTTTAATGTTTTGTTTGCATTGTTGTCCACCCTTAAGCTCTTTTGTTTACAACATCAATAATCTGTAAGAGAAAATGCAGAGCAGACAACAAATACAAATGAAAGATATGAAAGTTTAAAGATGGGTTTATAAGACTATTAACATTTTATGGTCTTTCCTAAACTTTACAGAGCATTTATACTCTGATGCCTAATTCCCTTGAAGGCGATTATAGCAAGACTGCAGGGTTAGCAATTTTATAGCATTTAAAATGTGCAATTAGTCATTAACTACTCCTCACAACCGTCCCCACAAAGGCAGGTGGGCCAGTAATGTATTATAGCATAGACACAACATGCCCATGACTAAGGTCTTAGTATCTGAAATCATGCGCATACATCAGAATCTCAGACTAGCTGTTGGGAAAAGCCTATCCTGCCACTCCTGACTCATTGCAGGAGGAGTAATGGTAGTCGAAATAATGTTAAGATGGTGGACTTCTTACTCTGTCTCCTCTAACCCTCATTTCATGAGGAGTAAAGAAAGTTGAAGGAAGAGTGTTCTTCCTTCGACTTCCTGCTGTGTAGACAGCGCTAAAAGCCAAATTAAGCTATTTCGAATTCAGATACACAATTAACGTAGCTGAAGTTGTATATCATAATTTGACTTTTGCCATGCAGTGTAGATGTGCCCCGAAACTCCTCTCTAGAGGAAGCAGAGCCACAGACTACAGGATAGGAAAGACAGGAAGAGCAGGTAGAAGGACATTAAGATACAGTGTTGCCCCAATTTTTCAGGTGCCCTGTGCAGCTGCATATTCTCCAGATCAGGGTAAGGACAGCCCTGATGCTGGGTCTGCCTAGATTCCCCCGTTTGTGAATCTTGTAACTCCTGGGATGGGTTTGCATGGGATGATATTGTACAGTTGCTCTTAGATTTGCTAAAGGATGTGATGATTTTCTTAAATTCCTGGTTGTCTTTGTGTTCTTAATGGTAAGTTGTATTGGAGAGTTGTCCTTTGGCATCGCTGATATAGTCATCATGTTTGTGAACCATGATGGTGCCTCCTTTGTCTGCTAGTTTGGTCACTATCTGGTGGTTGGATTTTATTATTTATTATTTATTTATTTTAAATCTTTTTACCCTGCCTCTCTATTTAAAATATTCTAGGCAGCTTACAAAATTTTTTAAAACACAATATAAATATATATAAAAAATTAAAATACAAGACCCCAGAGGGACATAAAACCTGCTAAGACATCTCGAGAGGAGGAACACACACACAAACACCCATAAAAGCACTAGTAAAAAGGGTGGCTTTAGCCTGACGCTGAAACAATGCTAACACTGGAGCCATGCGTATATCCCGGGGGAGAGATTTTAGGGACTGTATAGCTATTATCTCAGTGATGTAAAGATTATGGTGGATGTAATATTTGTTAAGGATTTCATAGCTGATTTTTGATGATGTATGTAATGATCCAGTACGTGTTTTCATCTTTTCACCAACAGAAGTTGATCCAGTAAAAGATATTATCTTACCCATCTAGTATTTATTATCTTGGGACCAATATGGCTACAAGAGAACTGCAAACAACATTAGTTTAAAGACACAGACTATGGATTCAAAGAGAAGGGTTTTTAAAATTTTTGTAAGGCCAAAAGTGACCATTATGATCATCTGTCAAGAGGTCATACTATACTCAGGAGGAGTCCAATTTTTTGTGCATTATGTATTTCTAAATTCCTGGCTGGAATGATGATATTCTGAGCAAGGATTTGGGGCTTTGTCCATTCTCTTGATTTTTCTGGGGATTTCATCCTTGGTATCAATGTGTTTCCATATCCCATTTTTGTTGGCATTCATTCCTTGGAAACCTAATGGGAAAGGATTTCATTTTTTTAAACAAAAACATCTGCAGAGGACACAATCATGATTTGCAGGCTGGCTGAAGTGGTTCAAATTAAATAATTGCTCCGAGTGAAAAGCTAAAGCACTTTTTGGAGCCAGTTGAGGCTAGGGTACATCTCAAAGAGTTTGATAAAGGAAAATATCATCAAAAACACTTTCATTGCATCTGTTTGTGTTCAAGGCTTTTATTCATATTGTGTAATATGTAAATATTTTCCAAAATACGGTTCTGTTTATTACCACACATTTAACCAGGGATACATTTTCATCTGGTCTTTGTTTTTTTGCAGTGTAAAATTCATGCTCTGGCTTGTTTGCATGGTCAAATCCTGATGTTAGGGACCAGAGTCTCAGCTGATCTAGCTGGTGTATCTCTACTGAGTTCAAGGATCATCCTTCCATCCTCTTCTCTTATAATCCTCATACTTGGAGAATCCAAGTGCAGAGAGTCCTGAAAGCCCTCTCACTTGAACAAGGGTTATCTAGGGGAGTTTAGAAATTAAATCCCAGCTTACCCATATAGCAGTAATCATCTATCCAGCTGGATTCTCAATAGTTCTATGAAGATTTGTACCAGGTAAGAAACAGATCACACTGTGTACAAGAGACAGTATTTGCATACAAATTAAGGGTTTGTGACCATATGCATATGCACAAACTAGCAAGTACAAGCACAGAACAATGGCTAGTTGGAAATATTTGTCCCTAAATAGCTTAGTAAATGTGCTCTGTGCACCAATATTGCATATTTTCAATTTTAATATGATAAGATTAGCCAATCACAGTAGAAATGGAATTAACTATACTGAAAATACAGAGTTTTATTCACTGGAATATCAAGAGCATTGCACATTTTGTATTTGTTAATACATTCGTTAGCTTGCCGGAGGAGTCACTGCTGAGAGACACAATACAATATCTCCCAAATATTAGTGGTAACTTGCTGTGCAGACTTATTCTTGGTTCACCTGTGGTCGCAGAATGCATCTCTATGGTTCTTCACAATCGCGGTCATCACAAAGGAAATTGTATTTCCAGTGTTTTGGGTTTAACATGCTGATTGTGATTGTCTTCACTTGTGCTTAGGCCCTTCAACTTGTGTATGAATTTTGGCATGGGAACATAGCCCCTTTCATGCTGCCAGGCTCTAGATTTGGGACCTGTGAGGGCAATAAAAGGATGGTAGGAAGTGAGTGCTTTAAAGCTGTCCTCTTTGGGTCACTTCCTACCTCCCCTCTATTGTCCACAGCGTATAGTCTGTGCAATAAAGCATGAAAGGGGTCAACTCCCCATTTGGCACCTCTTTGTGACCAGGGATATCATGGTAACTCTCTTCCTCTTGGAGTGCATTTACACAGCGCCCTTACCTCGAAATAAGTTACTCAATTTGCGCTATGCAAATTGCGTAGCTCATTTTGAGGTCATTTCAAAACATCTTATTTTGAAATTTGGCGCTCTCTACACAGCACCAAATTTTGAAGTAAAGAATTATTCCAAAATGTCCCTTAACCCTCATGAAACAACGGTTACAGGGATGCTGGAATAGCATGCCCGTTATTTCGAAATCTATTTTGAAATAGCAGGCACATTCAAAAGATGCAGAATAGCTATATTGGGATACTTCCGGTATCCTGAAATAGCGCCATAGTCTAGACATAGCCTTGGAGTAGCAGCTGCTTCCTTTTAAAGCTGGGGCCCTCCAGCCAAGTTCTTCCAGGTCTCTCCCCTTCAGATTGGTCCTTAAATCAAACAGAGCAAATCAGTACAAATAAACTTGGTTAGTACATGGGATGAGGAAATGCCTCCCTCTCAGTGCCAGTCATAATCCAGTTCTTCCCTTCCCTCAGGGAAGGAACTTCAGATGCTTATTGAAGGGAGAAATCTTGCCTTCCTTTCAGTCCTTTCCTCAGGGGCCACAAGACAGAGGTCCTTTCTCTTCCCTAGCCTACCCACAAGCTAGTTTTTCTGCTCCCTTTTAACTCCTTAAGAGTGTGCATCTCTTGCAGGTGCTGCCCAGAATGGTTTTTTTAATCCCCCATCACACTCATGTACATGGGGTCAGAATTTGGACTGAACACATTATTATATGATTAGTAGTAGTAGTGATGGGAAACCTAGTCGCAATATAGCACCAAACTGTTCCTCTACTCAGATTAAAAGCCAAGCCCTATAGTATTTACAATAAAAATGCCCATCTAATCATTAAAATACAGTCAAAATATAAACAGACAATACATTTCTCTTACATCTCCAGATAAATTACTGGCCACTCCAAATGCAAGCCTTCAGTCACAGCCAGAAGCTTGAATATATGATTTCTCAAATTAGGCTTTTTATTATATTAATTACATTATTTAACTGTCTTTTTTAAAAAAAATACAGCAATATTATAAAAAATACTGTCTTTGGGAGAGAAAAATACTGTCTTTGGGAGAGGATTAGTACATGAGAAAAATTTTAAGATTGTTAAAATTTAGGTATATCTAATTATTGGGTTACCATGGCATAATGGAGGAAAGATAACCCTAATCAAAATGCCAATACAAACTAATGGTACAATGGAGAGTAAAACTAGTGAATATTTGACGAAGTTCTGTCTTGGAGTCACACATATATGAGACAGCTGTTTGGATGCTGTTCAGATGAGCTTGCGCAGATTTTGAGACATGGCACCAAATTCAGCCTGGAGTACACAGGAGTAAACCCTGTTCAGTTCAATGAGAGTTGTCGCAACATAACACCAGAATCAAACTAGTCCTATGTGTTCCGTTAGAACTATGTAAATAACTGATTTTTTTTCTTGGTTCATTGGCAATTCTGAAAAACTGGGGGGAGGAATGTTTCAGGTTGCCCCTCAAAACTTTTTTTTTAAAAACTTGTGAATCAAAATGTTGAAAAAAAAAGTTGTCTCACAGAAGTATTTTATAGAAATATAAGTTGTAAGGAACCTCAAGAAGTCATCGTGTCCAGCCCCCTCCATTGAGATGAGAACAAATAAAGCTAGATCATCCCTGTTTCGTGTTTGTCCAACCTATTCTTTAAAAAGTTCAATGATGAAGAACCCATAATCTCCCTTGTAAGCACATTCTATCAGAGTTTAACTATCCATATAGTTAGAAAGTTTTTCCTAGTATTTAACCTAAATCATCCTTGTTGCAGATTAAGCACATTATTTATTATCCTTTTCAGTGCATATGGAGAACAATTGATCACAGTTCTCTTTATACATTAGCCTTTAATATAATAGAAGATTGTTAAGGTCCCCCATAGTTTTATTTACTTATGAATAAACATGTCCGGGGTTTTTAACCTTTCCTCGCAGGTCAGTTTTTCTAAAACTTTAATCTTTTTTATTGTTCTCTTCTTCTAGACTTTCTCCAATTTGACCCATGTATCCTAAATTTTGGTGCCTAGAAATTTAACACTCCAGTCAGCTGAGGCTGACAAGAGTTGGACAATTATCTCCTACATCTTTCATATGACTCTCCTGTTAATACATCCCATAATGAAAGTGGTTGTTTGTAACTGCATCCCATAAACTCATTCAATTTATGATCCACCATAATCTTCAAATCCTTCTCCGCAGTATTGCCATCTAGCAAGTTATTCCCTACTTTGTAGCTGTACATTTCATTTTTCTTTCCTAAGTGCATTAAAACGTCACTTAATTTCATTGTTTCATCTTGTTTAATACCACCAATTCTCAAAGTCATTTAGAATTCTAATCCTGCCCTCCAAAGTTCTTGCAACCCCTTCCATCTTTATGTCATCTGCAAGTTTTATAAGCATATTCTCAGTGAATATCTGTGTAAATGGGGTAGAATCTGAAGCTAAAATAGGAAAAGAACATAGTTAAAAATTACTTAGACGAGTTAGATATCTTCAAGTGAGTGGGACTTGATGAAATACATCCTAGATTACTTAATGAATAAAGTGAAGAGATCTAAGATCTTCTAGCATTAGATTTAGCGGGTCTAGTATAGAGCGGGTCTGCCAACATACTGTACTCCTTATTCTGCAAGGATTACTCAAGAACATACCTTCTCAAACTAACCACATCATTCACCAACAGGGTAACAAGAATGGGGGAAAGCAGTAGATGTGATAAACCTTAATTTTGGTAAGGCTTTTGATACTATCTTATGTGACTTTCTTATAAACACATTAGAGAAATATAGCCTAGAGATGGATAGTAGTTATCACTGATTCATAATCAAACTAGAAAGACGTCCCAAGGGATGTATGCAGGGTCTAGTTCTATTCAGTAGCTTCATAAATGATTTGGGTAGTGTCACAGAAAGTACACTTATAAAGTTTGAGGACTATATCAAGCTGATAGTTTGCAGGTGTGCCTTTAATATTGTTTCCTTTAGAAAACTTCCTTCAGAACCCATGTCAAAGCCTATGGGTGTGTCTAGACTACAGGGTTTTGTCGACAAAAGTGGACTTTTGTTGACAAAACTATACCTGCGTCTACACTGCCACTGAGTTCTGTCGACATAACATTGACAGAACTCAGCAGTTTTGTCGATGGCTGTAAACCTCATTCTATGAGGAATAACGCCTTTTGTCGACAGAGTTATGTCGACAGAAGGTGTTATTGCATCTACACTGTCCTTTGCGTCTACACTGTCATGTCGACAAAGTGGATTGCTTTGTCGACAGAACTGGATGTAGTCTAGACGCTCTTTGTTGACAGAAGCTTTGTCGACAGTATCCGTTGACAAAACTTCTGTCGACAAAAGCCTGTAGTCTAGACGTACCCTAAATAAACTTCTCTGGGTGGCTGTGTGAAAAGAAGTAGTTTAAGTCTTAGTAGCTGATATTGGGTCAATGGAATAATGTATCTATGTGGTTTTATAACTTTTAGTACATTTTCAGAGATGAGAGGAATAAATAAGTAAATCATTAAAATACTCTTTCAAGGTCTGCATTACATGTGCTGATTTTCTTTTTAATTTCTTTGAGGCTCCTTCCATGTGGCAGGAATCAACCCCCACACTTAGCATTTAGTTATCTGTAAGACAATCTTCATGCAAAAAAATTTCGCTTGCAGCAGCTAGAAAGCAGCAAACATAGTGGAATTCTGAGTAGAAAAGATTGATATTTATCTTAATTACATCTTTGCTTTTAAGAGAGGTTTTGCCAACCAAAACAAAGGTTTGGGGGTATACAGCTCTCCCAAACTTTGCTTTAAAACCAGCCCTTACATAAGTGAAATATGCTTAAGGAGACAGAAGATGCTGAGGCATCATTAGAGACTGAGAAAGCAGCTGTACCTATGGATTTGCAGGCAGAGGAGAAGGAAAACAGAATAAACACCTGGAGTAATCATTTTAGGCTAGAGTATCCCTAGATATCACCTAGACCTCCGCCATCACTTAGGGGACCTACCCAAGGCCTGGATAGAATTAAAGCCCCTGCACTCTGGACTACTCTCTAGAATTCGATTTTTACTTGCTATGATATGGGTGTGCAGTCAAAGGGAAATTGTACAGGTACATGTAACTTCAGGAATACTTTAGCCCTTGTCTACACTAGGGAATTATTTTGAAGTAACTCCCCTTATTTCGAAATGACAAGCAGAGCGTCCACACTACCAAGTCTGTTATTTCGAAATAACGGGCTGGTTATTTTGAAATAATAACTCCTGCTTGTTATGAGGAATAATGCTTATTTTGAAATTGTAATTTCAGAATAGAGTTAGTGTGGATCCTCAGCTGCTGCAATTTCGAAATAATTGGCCTCCAGAGGTCACTCATAGCTGCACTTGTGGCTGCTCTGGCCACACACCTGACAATTCCAATGCTCCCCTTCTCCTGCAGAGTTTAAAGCTGCAGGCAGAAAAGAAAGGGCTTGTGGCACCAGGTCAGGCTCACAAGCCCTGTGCTACACAGTACTAGAGATGTAAACGACTAGACAACAAATTGTCTGCAGGGATCCCAGTTACTAATTTAAGCATTGGTGACTCATCTCTCACATTTTGGGGGTCACAGAGTGAGAAGCTTTGCTAGCACAGGGCTAATTCTCAGCAGAGAATTCCATGAAGTCTACCCTCCATTTCAATAGGAGCACTATCAGGTCCCCATCCCAATCAGGAAGATACTGAAAAGATCCTCTGGGCATTATCTACTCTGATCCAGCATCCCTAGGAGACCTGTCAAAACTGGGGATGGAAGGCTCCTTAAAAAAGGAAGGCACCTGGACTAGTGCAAGGTGACACTGTCAGGAAAGCAGAGTAGGGACTGCTTACCAGGAGAATGGTGGGAATCTCTGCCACTTGGACCCTCTGAAAAAGTGATGAGACCTTTATTTTGTTTTTCTTTTTGTTTAGAAACTAGGGTGCACAGCGTGTGCCCTTTGCACAAAAGAGAATTAAGTGCCCAGATGCCCCCCACAGGACCTATTGATTCTTTAACTTATAGAAAATTGCTGGGCGAGTCTATATTGTTTTGTGGACTGTAGTGTTAGGCTTACAACCAAGGACGGAACTGGGTATGGAAATACTAATAGCCAAAGAAAAGACGTCTGTGATGAAAGAGGTGCCTGCCCTCATCCCATGGGTGTTTGCCTGTTTCCCCTCTGGGCAATCTCTTTGCTCTCTGGGTGATCTGCTTCCCTAAAAGGAAAAACTTTTGCAAGTGTCCTTAAAAAGCATAGAAATCTTCAAATGTTTACACTGTAGGATGAACTAAGATTTGGAGGTAATGTTCCAAAACAACGTACACTAGCCATGAATGATCCTACTGGATTTATTGCTTGACCTACATTTGTCACTGCATGTTTTATAGTTCATATTTCTATAGCTGGTACCACCCCTTCAAGAATCGTGAGATCCTTATGTTGAATAACATATGTGGATAATAAATTGGGCTGTTAAACACAAGCTTTCTAGGAAACTGGATTTTTCTATGAGAACATTGTGGAAAAAATGTACTTTATCAAATATGTCTTTCAATAAATTTGTCACTGACTGTTTTTGATTTTTCCCTGAAGGGTTGGTTTTTGACTCTCATCTGATATTGCTTTTCAATAAACTTTTAAGTGTGGTTTGTTTTCATTCCTCACTGAGTATTAATTTTTTGAAGTCAAATAAGGTTATCAGCCACGTAAATGTGGAAACAAACAGCGTCTGAAAAGGGATGAATATTGGGGTGGTTAGAAAAAAAGGAGTACAATATGTGCAATTGTGGAAGTAGTATGGTGGAATCCAACATGCTGCGTATGTATCCTGAAGGAAGGGTAAGTATGCAGCCCTTCTTACAATGATATATTTACTATAGGGCAGTGGTGGGCAACCTGTGGCCTCCAGGCTGCATGGGGTCCATCCAGATTCTACAAGCGGCCCGCACAACCCCCCGCTATCTCCTCCCGCTGCACCTTTCACATGCTGGAGACCCCGCACTTACCTGCTCCGCTCACTTTCTCCCAGAGCATATGGAGTGCTATGAATCAGCTAATGTGCACCCTGTCCCTGCACCACCCTCTCCCTCTCATTCCCAATGCTTGAATGCCAGGAATCAGCTGATTTGCAGTGTTCAAGTTCTGGGAGGGAGGGAAGGAGTGAAGACAGGGCACAAATCAGCTGATTCACAGTGCTCTGTAAATGCTGGGAGGAAGGGGAAGGAGAAGGAATGGGGTGCATTTAGGGGAGGAGTCAGGGAAGAATCCAGGTGGGGATTTTGAAGGAAGGGGTGGAGTGGAGGTGGGGCCTGCAGCAGAGGGGAGGGTCAAGCAGTCCCTGGCAAAATGAGAAGTTGAAAGCAAGGGCACGTGTGAGGAGCATGCTGAGTGCACACTACATTGTGAGAGCCATGCGCTCCTTCTGCTCCTTCTGCTTCTTGAGGGCAATTTAATTTGCCCCTAATGATGGATCACTTTGGGTTGAAAAGGCATGATAAAGAAGGAGCATCAAGTGCAATGTATTTAAACTTTTTCTAGTGGTCATTGCACATGCCTGATTGCAATCTTACAGCTCACTGAGATGAAGGAGGGTCACTCAGGCAGCCCACTCAGTAGCCAACGCTACTGTAGAGGCTAAGAGAAAGAACCCAGGGAGGAAAAAAAAACCCAAAACCAAGAAAACTTTTTTCTAATGAGTTCAGTTATAGATCTCAATTTAGCAAGTTGACCAGCTTTAGACACTTGGATTGTCCCTTTGATATCAGTGGGACAGTGCAAGTGCCTAAACATAAGAACATAAGAACGGCCATACCGGGTCAGACCAAAGGTCCATCTATCCCAGTATCCTGTCTGCCGACAGTGGCCAGCACCAGGTGCCCCAGAGGGGGTGGACCGAAGACAATGATCAAGCGATTTGTCTCCTGCCATCCTCTCCAGCCTCTGACAAACAGAGGCCAAGGACACCATTTTATCCCCTGGCTAATAGCCTTTTATGGACCTAACCTCCATGAAATTATCTAGCTTCTCTTTAAACTCTGTTATAGTCCTAGCCTTCACAGCCTCCTCTGGCAAGGAGTTCCACAGGCTGACTACACGCTGTGTGAAGAAGAACTTTCTTTTATTAGTTTTAAACCTGCTACCCATTAATTTCATTTGGTGTCCTCTAGTTCTTCTATTTAGGGAACTAATAAATAACTTTTCTTTATCGGCCCTCTCCACACCACTCATGATTTTATATACCTCTATCATATCCCCCCTCAGTCTCCTCTTTTCTAAACTGAAAAGTCCCAGTCGCTTTAACCTCTCCTCATATGGGACCCGTTCCATAAAGTTAAGCATGTGCTTAATCAAGGCATATAATGAATCTGAATCAGCTTTCTCCACTAGCCACCTGACACACTGATGCAATCTTTATACAATCATATATCATCACATTTATGAATTCTTGGCTGATTACCTCCTGAGGGTATGTCTACACTGCCACCTAGTTCAAACTAGGGTGGCTAATGTAGTCATTCAAACTTGCAAATGAAGCCCGGGATTTAAATATCCCGGGCTTTATTTGCATGTTCCTGGGCGCCGCCATTTTTAAATGCCCCGTAGTTCGAACTACCTGCCTGTGGCTACACGTGTACGGGCTAAGTAGTTCGAATTAAAGCTCCTAATTCGAACTACCGTTACTCCTCCTGCAGCGAGGCGTAGCGGTGGTTTGAATTAGAGCACCGAACTACCTAGCCTGTGCCACGCGTGTGCAGGCAGGTAGTTCGAACTATGGGGCATTTAAAATGGCGACACTGGAACATGCAAATAAAGCCCGGGATATTTAAATCCCGGCTTCATTTGCAAGTTCGAATGACTACATTAGCCACCCTAGTTTGAACTAGGTGGCAGTGTAGACATACCCCTAGAGAATAGATAGGCCTGAGGAAGTTGGGTCTATTTAGTTAGCAGAAGAGAAGAGTGAGGGGGGATTTGATGCCAGCCTTCAACTTCCTGAAGGGAGGTTCCAAAGAGGCTGGAGAAAGGCTGTTCACAGTAGTGACAGATGGCAGAACAAGGAACAATGGTCTCAGGTTGTGGTGGGAGAGGTCCAGGTTGGATATTAGGAAAAACTATTTCACTAGGAGGGTGGTGAAGCACTGGAATGGGTTACCTAGGGAAGTAGTAGAGTCTCCATCCCTAGAGGTGTTTAAGTCTCAGATTGACAAAGCCCTGGCTGGCAGGGCCGGCTTTAGGAAGTGCGGGGCTCAATTTGAACCGTTTTGATGGGGCCCTGGCAGCTGGGATTTTTTTGTTGACCCCCCCCAAAAAAAACCCACACACAAATTTTGGTTGAGCAAAAAAAAAACAACACACAAAGAAACAAATCACAGCCCCTTTAAATACCCGGCTACAGGGCAGAGTCCCGCCTTCCAGCCAAACCCAGGGGCCGACTCCCCTTCCCGCGGCACACAGAAGCTGCTGCACTCCTCCTCCAGGGCTGACGCTCCCTCCCGCAGCGCACCGGGTTTAGGGCGCGGGGCCCTTTTAGGCATGGGGCCCGATTCGGGGGAATCAGGCAAATCGGCCTAAAGCCGGCCCTGCTGGCTGGGTTGATTTAATTGGTATTGGTCCTGCCTTGGGCAGGGGTCTGGACTTGATGGCCTTCTAAGGTCTCTTCCAGCTCTATGATTCTATGATTCTATAAAGCTTTTAACAAGCATGCCCTCAGAGCTTATTCTGGGAATAGAATGACAGAGAATGTGGAAATTTTACTATCAGTTGATATAATAAGGACATGATAAAAACTGGCATTATTGCAACAGTTTAATTGCATTCAACTGGTAAGCTCAAGCAATCATGAAACCAAGGAATTCCAAAGGAAAGTCTGCTCTAGACACATTAATTTTGTTATGTTACATATCTTGCATATTTTAAGGTATCCACTAATAATGAAAAATGATGTACCAAAGTTTATATTTAACAAGGAACAACAACTTTGTGATTCCTACACGCTATGCAAGAAGTGGGGAAGTAGGGCATTCTCTTACAGGAGCTTTTTTTTTTCTTTTTTTTACTAGAGAGCTTTTCTGTACATGGCCTTTTAAATGTCACAGAGCCAAATGGTTGCAACCCTAAAGGAGCCATTTTGTAATTGGCAGCTGCTTCTTACAACTAGTAAGTACCGAATCTATTTTCCCGGTTTTTCCTTTCTTATTTATTGAGATTATACATATGCTCATATTAAGCAGTATGACCAAATTAATACTGATGCCATAACCTTCATGTTTAGGCTTTCTATACTGCTGAGTGTTTAATATGAGAACTTTAAGATTATAGTTCCATTAGGATTTTGCATTTTATTTTCTAAGGATTTTTTTTGTTTTAGGAAAAATTGGGTGGGGGCAGGAAATCTGGAGATAATCAGTTTGTGAAAGATAATTACTAATTCAGTTTCCAAATTCCTTAGTTTCTCCCAAGCTGTTGCCCTTTGATTAAAACTCCCCCTGGTTTCTTGCCACAGGCACGCCTTCATAATTTCCGCTTTGAATTTCTGAGTTCTATGAACCATAAATCTCAGCTGAAATCCTCCAGTTTTGACAGAACTCTTGAGTCAGTTTCTCACTTATTTCCAAACAGAATCTCTGTGCCCTTGGCTTTTGCTGTTTTGAAGGGGAAGACAGTGGTCTGTTGCACTGCCGACATATTCGGGGTGATTGGCTGGCTTCATAACCTCTCCTTTGCTTTCTGGAAATGTGTGGCTATATTGTTCCTGTCTCTTGCAGTATCCAGGTGTGTGGGGAGAGCAGCAGATTCCGACCTCTTTCCCCCACTAACCTACTGATGATTACTTCACAATAATATTCTGCATGCCCATCCCTTCTCATCTTCCAGAGATGGGATTATAAATGGAAAAGGCTGACTGACATGACACGCCAAGAGTTCAACCTATTCCTGGCCTCTCCATAGCATGTGAGAAATCACTGTCCTTAACACTCTCAGGGTACATCTACACAGCAATGTTATTTCAGAATAACTTACTTTATTCCAAAATAACATAGTCTGCATCTACACTACAAGCAGTTATTTTGACATAATGTCAAAATAATGTCAGGCTGGAGGCCTTCTTACTCCCACTCCTGTAACCCTTATTTTATGAGGAGTAAGGGTACGTACGTCTACACTGCACGTCTATTTCGGGATGCCTTTAGTATCCCGAAATAGCTACCCTGCATCTACACAAGCCGCTCGTTACTTTGAAATATTTTTCAAAATAATGGGGGTGCTATTTCACCATCCTCGTAAACCTCGTTGCACGAGGGTTAAGGGGGATGGCTCAAAATAGCACGTTATTTTGAAATTTGGCACTGTGTAGATGCTCCAAATTTCAAAAGAAGCTTTTTCGAAATAGATTCAAAATAAGATATGCAATTTTCATAGCGCAAATTGTGTATCTTATTTAGAGTTTAGGGTGCTGCGTAGACTCACCCTAAGGGAAGTCAGAGGAAGAGTGCTCTTTCTTGGGCTTCTTGCTGTGTAGATAGCACCAAAAGCTGAAGTAAGCTATTTTGACTTGTGACACAATTGATGTAGATCAAGTTGCATAGCTTATTTCAGCTTTAGTCCTGCTGTGTAGACGTTCCCTCAATGCGAGAATAATTGTAGTAAACTACAGGTAACAACTTGGGTGCTTCTAAAAACGATCAGGTGAATTTTACGTTCAACAGACAAGGCAATTTTCATTGTTATTACTCTTTGCATTGTGATAATATCTATTGGCCTCTTTGTATTAGGTGCAGTATTTAATAAAAATCATAGTAAGAGACATTCCTTGCCCCAGAGAGTTTATAATCTTAGTAAACAAGACCATGGGTGAAAGAATGGATGTATGGGCCCACAGAACACTTTGAGAAACATTGTGCTAAAGTGGCAATCCCTAAACTTTAGATCTTCTCAATATTTGGAATACCAAGTTGGTGAAAATCCAAGCATTCATCTGTGTCATGTTTCTGCATATTTCAACATTTCTGACATGGAAATTCACCAATCAAACAAATTTACCCATCATAGGGTTGGAATAAAGCTAAAGATTTTTTTGGAGTGAAATGGTGCCAAAACTACATTATGAGATAAGCAGCTGAGAACAACTTATTGTTAACATTGTTCATATTATTATCTAATTTAAAATTACACATACCTGCATTTAATACATCACATTTTAAGGGTATGATATACATCAAAATCTGAATGAAATCTACTAAGTAATTAAGCATGCTTCAAAAATTGTCCCATTTAAATCCATGACTGTACATTTAAAACAGGGATTAGAAAATATCTTCAATATTCTTCCCCTCATAAACAACAATAACAAGGTTTCAGTAAACTAAATTAAAAAAACTAAACTTCTCTCTAAAGACTTCCGTGTTTATTTACTGACAAGATTTTTTCTGATGGAAATTGAGGAACAATCTTATCTCAAAACTGAGAATAATTACTTTGGAGTAATCTCTCCATTTTGACCCTAAACAGCTTCTATTAAAGAGTGTACAATTTGTTCATTACATAATACTACCAAGACTGAACATTGATTCTTAGAATATAGACTTGAGATATGAAAATTACCATTGAAGGCAGGCATACACTTCGTACTATAGAGTTATATGAAACATCAATATGCAGCCCTTAAGAAACAAATAGGGTATGACTAGACTGCGAGGGGGTTTTCAGGATACTGGAGGTATCGCGAAAAAACTCGTGTCCAGGGAACGCAATTGCTCTTCCGCTTTTTTTGGCAGAAGCGCAAACACGCTCTTTCAGACGCCCCCTGTATTCCTCGTTCTATGAGGAAGAAGGGGGCTTTCAAAATGGGGGGGGATTCCTGACATTTGGCCCAGTCTAGATGGGTCAAATGTCGGAAAAGTCTCTTCCGACAAAAGAATTGGAAAAAGGTACGCAAAATGCGAAGCAAATTTTGCGTATCTTTTTCCAACAAAAACCTGTAGTCTAGCGTACCCATACTGTTTTATGCTTTGTGACCTCTGTGACTCAGCTTCAACTCAGTACACCTCAAGCATATTGCCCTCAATGAGGACAGGAGTCTGCCACTAGTACTTTTCCTCTGGACATCAGTGAATCAATTTGAAAACTCAAATTAGCTGTCTTGTCAGATATAGATCCAACACTATATTTTAGGGGAGGATACAAAAAGCACCATTTATCTACAGTAGTATAAAATCAAATATATGTTATTTTTAGGGGAAAATACCAATTCTGAATTTGTAGTTCCAACATTGAAATTGTGGCACCAAGATGCCAAGGACAGACCAAATATTTTTGCACATGTTGAGGATGAAATGATAATTCACAGGAAGGAAATATACAGTTGTAAACAGGGTCTGAATCAGTGCTTCCATTACAGCCAGCTGGAATGGGAAAGAAATCCTGGGTATGTTTATGTAAATACATTTTGCCTCTGCTTTGCTTAGATGTGTTAGATATTTGGCTGTTACAATGGTTTTTTGCTCATTGGGGGAATACAAAAGAAGAAAGTCTATGCTTAACCTGGCACAAACTCTCAGTTTAAAGAATGAGATACTGACCGCATGCATGTAAATACAGTTCTCTCAGTTTGCTTAGGCCTGCTAGATATTCAACTGTTACAATGGTGTTTTGTCCATTGTAGCCAATTTGGCTGTTGCGGGGACACAAATTGTGTTAACACTAAATGCAGGAATTGTGAAATATGATCACCAATGCGTGCAGTTATTGGGGGAATGCAGAAAAGCCAGACTATGTTTAACTCAGTTTAAAAGGAGAGACCCTGTCAGTGTAAATACACTTGGATGGACAGAAGCTTGACTTCCAGAGCCTTCTGAGATCAAGCTGAGGAGGCAGAACTCTTGAGTCAGCAGGCTGCATGCCCTCCAGGTATAAGCCGTAAGACTGTTTCAACCTGTTTTTTCCCACTGTTTCGATGATAGAGCTAAAGAAAGGCTCCATATGGAGTCTCTTTTAGTATTTAAATTTACTCCAGTGGATGTTGGAATCTCTTGTGGTTGGACTGAGATCTGAGCCAAGAGCTGAGATCACTAAGAGCTGAAATCACTAGGTTTGGCCCAGAGCCAAATCCACCACAAGCCAGTGGAAGATGTGACGAGCAGGCAGCAGAGCGGTGGTGGCAGCAGGATGAGTAGCCAGCAGAACGGCAGCAGTGAGGGGTGATGAATGGACAGCAGGGCGGCACCAGGGAGCAACATGAAGGGAGATGGCAAGTGGTCAGCGGAGTCAGAAAGATGCCTCCTACCTCCCTCCCACTCAGGATGGGAGGTGAACTCTGCACATGCATCACTAAACTCTGGGTCTGCCCTAACCAAGGGCAACAACTGCGAGTGGGGTGCAGAGAAGAGTTGGGCATGTGAAGGGGACATTTATATTGTGGGACTTAAGAACCTGAGAGGAAAAAGACATTGCCCAACCTACTTAGGCTGGGACTTTTATTCATGGTTTTGGTTATGGACTCTGTGGTGTTTTCCCAAATGAATGCCACATTACTTCCCTTTCCTTTTATTAAAGATTTCTTTTCTACACTCAGACTCAGTGCTTGTGAGTGGGGAAGCATTGCCTCTCTCAGGCACCCAGGGATGTTATGTGAATTTCTGAGGTTACTCAAGCTCAAGCCAGTTCTGTCTTGGATGGATGGAGAGGAACTCCTAAATATTGAACCCAACCCTGTCTGCTGGTGGTGCTACCTGGCAGAAGGGTTACCCAGTTATGCTTGTCTCCTGTCTGTAGTTTCAATAACTGTGAATATTTCTGAAATAAAAGGTCATTATTTACCTTTACATGGTACAGAATTTCAAAAATTCAATATTCTGGGCATGTTTCCAGGAAAAAATATATGTGCCAACCCTGCACTGGGCCAATAGGGCCTGACCAATCACTGTGGGCACAGGAAATCACTCTCCCTTGTTTCTATTGTGCATGTTACAGGTGGAAGGGATAGATTAAAGCAGGCAGCCCTGCTTCTGAGGAAGAACATGATCTGTGGGCACCTACAGAGGCATCTGCAACTCGCCAAGCAGTGGACAACCAGCTGACCACAGAGAGACGGTCTGGGACACTGAGCTGTGGCCAGCCGAGGAGATGTATTAGAAGCTAATGCTTAAACTCTTAGCTGGGAATTTCCCAGCTTCATTGGACCGTGGATTGGAATCTGGTGGAGTAAGGTGGGCCCAGGTCCCCCTACTGCTCCCACACTTGCCATTGTGCCTACTGAGACCTTGATATGCCATGCCTTGAGTGTGGTTATTGATTGTTCTGCCCTGCTGAGAGGGAGAGGGCTTCAACTGCCATTACCTGCCCCAGTCAGGAGGTTCAGGGGCTGGCTTGATTTGCTCTGCCCTGCCAAGGGTCTACAGACTCATTGTTTGCTCACCAGAGGTCCTGAACCTTCCTTATTGCAACTGTCTAATACTACTCTGTAGAAGTCCCAATGATTGTTTGATGGGTTACAGCGACCTTGCACTAGGCCAATGTGGGTTGCCCCACTTAAATTACCAGCCCTCCTCCCATAAGACAATGCATAAAAGAAATACTAAATCAATGTTACAAGTCAACATGCTCAAATACCTCAGATAATATCCAAAAGTGGTAAATCTCTCTCTGTGTGCAAGTGCACACACAAATGTTGTTTATAACATGTACAACTTGGAAACAGCCAATTTTTTTTCAGTGGTGTAAACTTCTATACCAGTGGTTCTCAACTACAGTCTGCGGGCCACTAGTGGTCCACAGCCACCTTCCCCGTGGTCCACAGCTCAAGCTCAGATCCCCCTCTTCCACCCTTCCTTGCTGTCCCTGCAGCAGAGAGCCCATGCTAGCACTCCAGTCTCGCCTCCCTCCCCCCCAATGAGGTTGGAGCACCAGCACTGGCTTCCCTCTGGGAGGAAAAGAGGGAGGAGTCCCAAGCCTCCCCACCAAATACGCCTCATGGGGAAGAAGCAGAGCAAAGCATAGCCAGCTGGGGAAACAGCAGCACACTGAAATGCTGCCTGGAGGTGTTCTGCGCTGCTCCCATTGGCTGGAATCTGGCCAGTGGGAGCAGCAGGAGGTCTTGCCTGAGACATGATGCCTGGGAGTGGCGTGGGGCACAAAAGCAAATAAGTGCCCCCTCCCCACCTCCTCATGCCCAGATCCCGCATGCTTACCGTGTTCCTGCACTGCTCCCCCATCAAAACCCCACATCCCCAGCACATTACTGCACCCTCCCCACTGGCCAGACACTCCACCCTTGGCTTGCTCCTGCACATATACCCTTGACCACACACACTTCCCCCAGCCTGCTCCTGCACCCTCCCTCCTGGCCACACACTGCACCTTCCCTTGCTCTTGCCCCCTCCACCCGAGCCAGACACCCTATTTCCAGCCTGCTCCTGTACCCCACCTCCCATCCAGACCTCGTACCCCCACTCCCTGCTACACCCCACCTCCCTATGAAATCCTGCACTGCCATCCTTATTGCAGTCACTGGCAGCCCTGTCCTGCACATTGAACCCCTCATTTTTGTCCCCACGCCACAGCCTGGGAGGGTCCACAAAATCCATTAATCCTGAAACCACAGCAGAGTAAATCTGGCCCATGGGAAGCCCTGAACCTCAGTCCTCCCTGTCTCTCCTCCTCGCCCCAAGGAGCTGGAGTGCCAGGGGAGTGAGGTGTCTCAGTTGGGGGCCACATCAGTGAGGGTTGGGGGTTTGGGGAGGGTTTTGGGGTTTTTTTTTTTTTGCTTCTCACTTATGTGGTCCCCAAATGATTTTTCTGTGGGTCAGTGGCCCCTGATCCAAAAAAAGGTTTCCCACCACTGCCATAAATAAAGAAAATATGGAAACCTTTTGTGCTGGACATAAATTAATATTTTACCTGATTTAAAATGAAGTTTGATAAACTAACATGAGAAATTTAAAGCTCTTAATCTGCTCAGTAATTTAATATTTCCTTTCTTACTAGTTAAATTAAACCATTCTCCCTAGCTGCAGCACTAGCAAAACGGCTTGGGTGTAATTATGTAATTAACAGTGAGTTTCCATTAGCAACTGGTGGTCCACAGAAAGGTTTGCACTGAGCCAGGTGGGCCACGGGCCAAAAAGTTTGAGAACCACTTTTCTATACCAAGATTTATCCTTGAATACAACTTATTTATTTCTTTTGCAATAGGGCTCAACACTGTGCCTGCCAATGATGTTATTAAACTGATACTTTTAGTGAAAATGATAATCTGGAAAATAAAAAGAAATAAAGCATCTATTTAAAAAAAGGTTTAGATGGAAAATGCATTTGTTTCATCAAAAGACGGCTGTCTGTTGATTTTATCTGACACAGTTATTGCCAGATCCTGCAATTCTTTCAGAGAAGGACAACTGTTAGCTCTGCAACAATACTGCAGTCACCACCTCCTTGTCTTCAACCAAAATGCCACAACAAAGAACTCGCTGGCAACGTTTCCACTTAAAATACCACAAAAATGCTCTTCCTTGTGGTGTTTTGGTTTTATAAAAGCTGGAGTAGCCAGAAGAGTCCTACTTTTGAAACAAAAGCAGTTTTTCCATTCATTCTGATAAGTCACCAGGGGCTCCTTCAGAAGGCTGCCCTGCCTCTGATTGTGCTTTAATACATTAAACTTTCTTTTCTTTGTTTCTGCATACACCATTTGCACAGCAGTGCTAGTAGGGATGAAATGTTCTATGTCATAGAAATCTGTTATGTCTTGGGGCCAGTGCTGTGAACCCACAGTGCCATTTCGAGAACTGTGAACCAAATGGTCCCCACATCAAAAAGGAACTAGAAATGCCCATATTACAGAATCGCGATTGTGACTCCATACTTAAATAAAAACCTACTCAGGCAGCCTTTGCTGGAACTTTAATCCTTTTATTTTGTAGCAAATCTCAATAAAATAAAACATGGAAAGTAAAGATTAAGCTCTATTTGAATTTTTCATGGCGGTTTGATGAAAATTGGATTGTTTCAGAGAGTAATAAAAGTATCAAAATGATTCTCTTTTGAAGTTTTTTTTCCCACTGGATTGTCTGACCTTTTTTTCAGACAAACACTATAGCACTCTGGGATCTCTGTTTTACTCCCTGTGTGCTGATTAATGAAATGTCAGTTATTCATAGCACTAAGCCAAACCTATGCTATTTAGCAGTGGTAAGAAAACACAACCAGCAAGGCGAAGGCATGCCTCCAAATTCTGCAGTAGCTTAGGGAAAATTTCTTGAACTAGGGAAAAGGTGATTACAGTTTAAATGCCACCTATGCTTGCTATGGTATATATTCCCATGTGCCTCACCATTTTTGTTATTGATCAAGGCCGTGAAACCAAGGTTAGCATGAGCAGCCACATCACTTTACAAATAAGTTCATAGAGAGGTTAAATAAGGTTACTGCAGGGACAGAGAGAAACAAAAGCTGGGCCTATAGCATGGAAGATCCAAATGTTAGCTACTTAGCCACATAACAAAAGCACATTCAGAATGAAAGGCAATCTTATCTCTAACCACTAGACCACAGTCCTTTCCTAGATCCAGGGACAGAAGCCAAGATTCTTGCTCTTTGGTATGCTACAAATGTCTAGCAAGCAATTTTGCACGACACCAGGAAAACGTGTGTAAGTCTTCTCCTGGTGGCTAAACTAAATAGAGACTATCAACTGCTTTTTTTTTAACTCAAGTGGTAGAGTTCTGAACTGAAGGTCCAGGGTTCCATGCCTGCTGTTGACCCATGTGAGGAAATAAATGTTGCGTGTGACAGATTCCCACCCAGCAAACAAAAACAGCACCTGGTTTGTTTAATACAAACAATGAAAATATAATGTAAAACACATTTGTAACTTATAAACTAGAGGGCCCTACTAGATTCACAGCTATGAAGAATGCATTATGGACAGTGAAATCTGGTCTCCCCCTTGAAATCTGATATTTTGTGTACATTTACTCTACGCTCTAACAATTTATTGGGGAGACTAGAGTTTCTCAAATTGGGATTCCAGACCCAAGAGGGAGTCACAAGGGGGACACAAGGTTATTGCAGAAGAGTTGCGGTATTGCCACCATTACTTCTGCATGGCTTTTGGAGCTGGGTGGCCAGAGGGCAATGGCAGCTGGCTGAGCACCCAGCGTTGAAAGCAGCAGTGCAGAAATAAGGGTGGCAATACCATACCATACCACTTTTTTCTGTTAGCTATAAATATGAAAATGAAAATAATCTCTACGAAATTCATTTTTCCAGTGTTCCCCTTTTGTGGCAACTGCATAAAATCACCAAGGGAGACAGCCCTCTAAAATATGCATTTGAGCATAGCAGGGTATCTGCTGAAGAAATTATTGATACTTTACTTTTTGTAAGTTCCAAATCCTTAGAATGGTCTGCATTTAAATGTCAAGCTTCCCTGATTAACTTGGTCATTTTCCTAAATACTTCAGATTCTTGGATGAAAAGAAAAAGGAACAGAGGCAGGCAAGATGGAAGGACAATTTCAGGATACCTTTAGGGTAAGGACTGCCTCTTCTATATTTAAACAGTGCCCTGCATAAATGGGCCCCAATCCCAAATAGTGCTTTTGAGCACTACTGTAATACAACTATTTATTGCTGTTACTAGAAGAAAGGAGAAGGAATTCATCAATTTAGCAAAATGAGAATAGGATGAAAAGCAGAAAGGAGTTTGGAAGAGAAAGAGGCCTCTGAAATTCAGATGAGCTTCTGATACTCATTTGAATTTTCTGGAGCTTAGCTGAACCAAAGTCCTGAACCATCTAAGGTTCTGCCATCACTGATATAAAAGCTGATAGGGGTGGCAGGAGAAAAGGACACAAGCATCATCCTCTTCACATCCCTTCACTTGCTGTGGAAATAATCCATTTGGATGCACAGTCACACATCCTTGCTGATGGTGGGATCATAGTCCTTCCTCCACTGTGATCCACAGAATTGGCCAATGTGGAGTAAAGTATATACTGCTTAAAATTCACTTACAAATTATTAGCTATCTTACCTTGATATATCTTAAGTATTTTCCACTGACTTCATTGCTGTATAAAATCTATTTTTATAGAAGTGTTGCACTTGCAGACATGGATTTATCATCTGCAATATTGTTTTACTAGTTAGTTGTAATTTTATCAGTACTCCTATTACATTGCCAAGAGATAATTTATGTTCTACCTCTGCTTGTCTGTCTTTATCTGTTTGCTAGTACTTACAGCACCTATCTACCTAGCTATCACGAAAACATCTGGCAATCATCAGAAAACTTGCATCATACATTTCTCCATCAAAGCCACTGCTACAAGTTTGTATTGGAAGATGCCCAATGTTTAAATTAAACCAGACATCTGTAGCATTAAGGGTGCCAAAATGTGTTAACATTTTCACTTACCCAATTTCAAATAAGCTTTCATGTTCTTTAATGTCTAGTATATATCTTCGAAGCATCAAGTCTTCATGCATTTGAGAAATGACACCATGCAGATACTGTAGTTAGGGATTCAGGACTTTCGTAATACTAACAACTGTGCAAGCTCTATGCAAGAAGGCTACTCTTTTGGAAGACAGCAGGGCTGCACCGTCTGTTCTTTCTATTACAGAACGTAAATCACAGTGACTGTTTTATTTGATTTAAATCCACATAAGCAAGACAGGGTACTCAGAGGTAGTAGAAGTGTAAAATTCTTTCTGAGATGAAGAAAAAGGTGAACTCAGTTCATTCTGTCACAGCTCACTTCATTGTGAATGCTGCCGACACATTCGATATATTAAAGTATATCTACTGAGCCATAGTTCTGAAGCACTATGGATACCATATGTCTCAATGACTGGGTATTGTGGTGAAGTAAGGATGGCCTGAGACCAACAACCTCTAACGGAAGACAATTCAGATTGTTTTGCTTCTCTCAGAGTAAGTTAAACACTTGGGCTGCGTCTAGACTGGCATGATTTTCCGCAAATGCTTTTAACGGAAAAGTTTTTCCGTTAAAAGCATTTGCGGAAAAGAGCATCTAGATTGGCACGGACGCTTTTGCGCAAAAGCACTTTTTGCGGAAAAGCGTCCATGCCAGTCTAGATGCGGTTTTGCGCAAGAAAGCCCCAATCGCCATTTTCGCCATCGGGCCTTTTTTGCGCAAAACAGTCCTGAGCTGTCTACACTGGCCCTCTTGAGCAAATACATTTGCGCAAGAGGGCTTTTTCCCGAACGGGAGCAGCATAGTATTTGCGCAAGAACACTGACAATCTTACATCAGATCATCAGTGTTCTTGCGCCAAATTCAAGCGGCCAGTGTAGACAGCTGGCAAGTTTTCCGCAAAAGCGGCGCTTTTGCAGAAAAACTTGCCAGTCTAGACACAGCCTTGAAGTAAAGCTATTTTCAGATTCCCCTCTTGTCTTTAAGATTCCGTTGTCCCTACATGAACAAATCAGAAGCCTGGGACACACAGAGTGAAGTCTTCCTCTAAAATGCTTAGCCATTCAATCCTGAGCCAATCCATGATTAGTGTATAGGAATGTAGTGAGATGGAATGGTCTTTCAGGGTGCGTCTGCACCTCAGGGCTTAACTCAAAATAAGCTATTCAAATTGAGCTACACCAATTGCATAGCTTATTTCAGAATAGCTTATTTTGAAATAGGGAGCGTCTACACAACACTTATTTTGAAATAGAGCACTATTCCTCCGACTTCCCTTATTCCTCACACAATGAGGGTTATAGGAGTTGGAGTAAGAAGTCCTCCAGTTTGACAATAATTTGACACTATTTTGAAATAACTGCCTACTGTGTAGACACAGACTAAGTTATTTTGGAATAGCGCTAGTT
Source organism: Rafetus swinhoei (assembly GCA_019425775.1). Classification (NCBI taxonomy): domain Eukaryota; kingdom Metazoa; phylum Chordata; order Testudines; family Trionychidae; genus Rafetus; species Rafetus swinhoei. The sequence goes on from CM033424.1 coordinate 160,451,250, forward strand.
ATTTCGAAATAGTGTTGCAGTGTAGATGTACCCTCCCTGAGCCAGAGTGGGGGGAGTCACTCTTTGATCTCTGGTGTGTGAAACTATGCTGGGATCATCCCTTCTGCCAGAAGCTAAGGAGTGGGACAGAAATTATGAAAGGCAAGGCCTTTACTTGACTCTGAGCCAGGGAAAGACGCAGGCATCTTCAGCACACTGCAGAGCCCCAGAGCTGAACCTGCGCTATGCCACGCACTGTCCTTGGTGGAGACTGACCCAGAAGAAGATCGCTCTTTGTATACTCTGAAGAGATGGAAGACTTTGGACTACCAAACCCCCAAACCTGACTATGACAGGAAGTAGCCCAGAAAAATCAGAAATTGATCTAATTTCACTGTTAGCGTGTTGTGGTAGGACCTCCGCGGACTCAGTGGTAGAACCATCTGCCACTGTTAGAGCCCTAGGCAGGGATCTGATGGCATAAGGAGGGCCCAGGTCTTCTTGCCCCCTACTGTTAATGCCACCCCTGAGGTGGCAGCCTCCCCATCTTAAGTCAAGAGCACGGAATTTGTCTCCAATCTGCCTGACCCAGGATTTAGACTGCTTTGTTTGTTTGCTTCACCCTGCCTAAGAGACTGAGTTCCTTAGAGCACATCTACACTGCAGGGCAAAAGTCGAATTAAGATAAGCAACTTCAGCTACGTCAATTGCGCAGCTGACGTCAAAATAGCTTAATTCAGCTTTTGGCACTATCTACACAGCAGGAAGCCAAAGGAAGAGCGCTCTTCCTTCGACTTCCCTTACTCCTCGTGAAATGAGGGTTACAAGAATCAGAGTAAGAAGTCCCTCAACACAAAATTATTTTGAAATAACGGCTTGCTGTGTAGATGTACCCTTAGGTTGCTTATAGTTCTGCCTGCCTAAGGGCTACAGATTATACATTGCTTACAACCTTGCCCTCCTCAAGCTCGCTAAGACTGCCTGTGGCTCTGCCTTGCCTGAAGGCCTCAGCCAGTGGTGGTCAACCTGTGGCACACAGGCCGCACATGGCTCATCAGGGTAAGCCACTGGCTGGCTGCCAGACAGGTTGTTTACCTTGCGTCTGTAGGTATGGTTGACTGCAGCTCCCTTTGGTGAGGAACGGTGAACCATGGACAATGGAAACTGTGGGCAGACGTACCTGCGGATGCACTGTAAACTATCCTGTCAGGCAGCCCACCAGCAACTTACCCTGCTGAGTTGCATGTGGGCCGTGGGTTGCCCACCACTGCTATTGCTCAGCCCTGCCACACCACTGGGGTCTCAGTACTCACGCTTCATTTGCTAATTCCCTAATAATGAAATTAGAAATGTGAATCTAAATTCACATTCAAATGCAAACCTTTCCAAGTACCAAAAATATTTAGAACTGGGGGTTTTGTTTAGACACACCTACAGTGCTGCATTGTCTGCAGAGCTCTATTTTATGTATATGGTTAGGTGATTAGTTCTCATGCTGTTGCTTGGAAAGCATGGCCAGCAAATGCATTTTGCCACCAAATGCATTATGTGTCTCCATGATGTTCTGTCCTGAGCAGGGATGCATGGGCCCCTGAGCAAGGTGTGGGCTCTGAGCTCCCAGAAGGTCTGAGGCCTTGGGTGGAAGGGGTAGAGCTGGGGGCAGTCAGCAACTATTTAAATCCTACATTTTGTACTTAATAATATCACTTTTGTTTATCATTAAACCCAGCATAAATAATTGGTACCTGAGTAGGACACCAGCTGTGCATATTGCTTTCATTCATAAAGTAAGCAAACAAGTTATGATCTTGCTCTGCATGCAACTTTTATGCAGAGTAAGATGGATTTATCTGGGGTTCTGGTCCCACTGGTGCTGCATCGAGTCCCTGTGACTGAGCCTAACCAGTGCTGAGCTGCCCTCAGTGTCTCTGATGCTCTACTCTGGGCTGTGACCCCAACCCCGTGCCTTTGTTGGTGGAGTCCAGAGGTTCTGGCTCAGCCGGACGAAGTGGTGGGGCATCCCACAGAGTGGGTAGACATGCTAAGTGCTATGATCAGCTCATCAGGCAACAGTCTCAAGGGGATCGCTGTGACCAAACCAGTCACATGTGCAAAAGGAATAACCTTTCTTGTCAATGAGGTTACGCAAGTGTTTATATAAAGAAGCAACGTCATACCTGACAGAAGCAGCCTTGCGTGCAATGCCTCTAGCTTCAGAGTCAGTGTGTACTCCTTTATTTAGTGCCATTTAGCTTATGATAGCTGGCAATATTATCTCTCAAACAAGCTGCACAATGCTGGTCTGTGATGGTTAAGATATTAGTGGAGACACAAAGCTTCTTGGCTCTTTTTTTTAGACCAATTATAGTCCTAGTGGCATCGAATTACCTGGGATTTAAAGTCTGTCCAGCCAGATTCAGCATCGGTATATTATGGCAGGGCCAGATCAATTTTTAGATTAGATTATTCAAATTTTAGTAACCCAGTTGTAGCTTTACCTGTGCTCTTCAATCTAAAATAAGAAATGTTCAGACTAATTATAACCAGTCATTATATTTGTTTGGCCATCATTACTTGATCAAATAAACTGGTGAATTTTCTTTCTGAAAAACAGGCATTTGTAATGACAATTTCAACAGGAATTCACAATTGTAAAAGGCATTCATATTGTCATTTAAGGTATATGGGCAACAGGTCCAATAGTGTGTTTTTTGCTTGTTTAGGCTACGAAAAATAAGGATAAAAAAACCACTGCTGATGACACTTGCAAAGTTTTCTAAGAAATCTGGGTATTTTCTTGTTCTTTTCTTATCTCATCTTTCTGTATTGTTCACAAAGATATGTTATGAAAATCGTGTACCAAATTCTGCTGTCAGGTATACATCCATTCCCATTTCCATTTCTCACATTCCATATCTCATTGTAATAATAGGATTATGTTCTTTGGGATTTATTTGTAACTTTGAATTTAATTTTTATCTTGATTTTTCCTTAAAGACCATTTACATCTCAGTATCACATTCTAGATAACTTGTGGAATAGACGTATACAGTCAACTCTATGTGAAAGTCAGAATATTTCTAAAATTTAAAATCTTCACGGTATGTGTGTGCTTCCAGTGAAAATGGTCTGTATAAACATTTGCCAGTATGCTTACCTTGTGCATTCTGTTTCAAAATCCAAGGTCTGACATTGGCAGGTACTAGGGGCTTTTGTATTTGTTTGAATGTGCAGGTATAATTTGCCTCATGGAATGTTGACCCTCACTTGACATAATTTAAATTGTGGGTGAATTGCCTATCTGGATATAGATAAAAATAGGAGCTAATTATTTATTGATTAATACATAAAAGTACTCCTTTTCGCAGAACTTGTAAAAAAAAAACAGCTTCTTAAACTGCAGGCAAAAAAAATTACACTATAAATTACAACTTGACCAACTTTATATTTTGCAGAAAAAAATGCTTTTGAGCTTGCAAGCTCTTGTGCCAAGTTAAAATCTAATTGAATTTGAAACAGCCCAATATATTTACATCTTGAAAATCCAGTCATCCATATAAAGGATTTAGAACTGCCTGAAATAATTAATTGTATCGGAATGACTAAGTGTTACCCGCAGAACATAACCAAAAAGTGTATGAAACCATTAAAAGGCTATTTTAAAATCAGTATAATCTAATTACTTAGTAATAGTTGTACCTAAAAACCACACACCAATTTCACAAAGCTTATGAGCCCATTTACATTGTAAAAATATGTAGCAAGATACTGCCAAGTACTGACAGCAAACAGAGAGCCCTAAATTTAGCTCCTTATAATGACCATAAAAGAAAAAAGACTCAAATTTAAACATCAGCCAGCTCTTTAAACACATGGCAATTTTTCCAAGCCATGACTGAGCCCTGGCTTCCATGTCCCTTAAACTAGGCTTGGAGAAGCAATGTCAGGAAAGAGTTTGAGGGCCAAATCATGATCCCACTGAAATTTCTAGTAAACTTCCCAATGACTTGCCAACCAGATATGACTTCTAGAGTTGACACTGCTCTACTCCTTTGGAACTCTTTACAGGAATTCTTTAGCTAATCTCCACTGTTGGCAGAAAACGTGGAAAAAGGTGTTCACATAATGTAGCCAGGACTCAGAAAATGTCATTAGTCTTTGTGACAATGCCTGAAGGTCTCAACTGAGATCTATCTCCTGTATCTCATGCTAGTGCTTTAATCATAAGACTGTCTTTCCTCTCAAGAGGTGCCTTTAGATACTGTCACCAACACCTTGAATTTTACTCAGAAACAAAGAAGAATTAACAATTTCAATGTATTCAGCATGATTAATTCCACAAAATACAGCACTTGCTGAAGCTTCTGGTTGGTCTTTAATTATAGTTCAAAGAAGAGTACAATACAATTGTCCAGCCTCTAGGAGGCAAAAATCAAAACCTGATGAGGTGATGAGGTCTGTATCTAAGTATAAATGTCAGATTCATTTGGGCAGGCAGGAATATTTGAAAGAAGTACTTTTGGCCACTGCTGGTCCCTGGGACTAAAGAGGAATCAAAAAGATTTCCTGGACAGTATATCTCCTTGACAATGAGTTGGTACATTCCTTCAACTGAGTTTACAGACCCAATCTCTTTCAAATTTTCTACAAGTTTTCTTCCAACTCCATTTTCCATGATGATCCTAAAGCCAACTCACCTTCACCCACACAACAGCCTTCATCCAGCCACCTCTCCCTGTCCCACAATGAAAATAAACCGATTGCTCCATGAGGCTTTTGATGAAACAGTGTTACAGATCTGAATATTATTAGCACTGTAGCCCAAAATATCTTTCAGTCTTTTCCAGAAACTTCATTTATGCAAGGAACACATGTACAGACAGAACATAATTCTGCAGAACTCCACATTAAAGGGCCTTCAGGTTGAATGAAATATTACCCCACAACACTCTCTGGTACCCCTTAGCAAAAAGAATAGATCCACAGTCTTTTGCTGCCAGAGTCTGCAAACAAGTTAGCACACTTCATAGAATATAGTATAAAAGGTAGATAGTTGATGAAACATTGTGAGTATGAAGAATTGGATTTTGTCCATTAACAGCAGTAAATTAACTAAGGAAACATATGCATCATCTGTGCTATACCAGGGCTTAACCTTAGATAGGTATAAAAGGACATCAAAAGAATCAACACAACACTAGGGTGTCTTTACCATAACCTCCTAGCGTGATTTTGCCAGAAGGGGAAGCTTCAAGAGAGTTTCATACATATACTGATTATTAAACATTCTGGTGCAATACTAAACAGTTGTTTTATTATACATAAATTATTTAATATTAGGATTTGTACACAACTCTTCAATTTTGTGCAATTTTATATTCAGTACAGAATTTGGACAAAAGACAGCTAGATTGGATGCCTCCATTTTGGGAGCCCAGTCTGAGTCACTGGGGCTGTCTTTGTTACCTAATAAACCAATATATCTTTTTATCATCCAGACTGGCTTATCCAAGAACTTTTTTTTCCCAAAATGGGAACTCCTGATTTCAAACTTTGCATATTACATAATGTGACCTTTTAATAATTATATACAGGCCATTTTTTTTGAGGATGAAATTCCCTTGTGCCATAAATTACTCATTTCAATTCAAGTTGATCTTGTGCAATACAGATTTGGCAGTTCACATAAAAGTTGATCCAGATTCAAAATACACTATGAATTTAGAAAAGCTAAGTATTACTATTATTTAGCATTTGGAAGGATGAACAACATGTTTGTTTTGCATGAAGGAGAACAAAGACCTATTTCCTTCACATTTTGGGTATTCAGAGGATTTGGCATGTACATTGATTGTATGTTCTATCATTTGTTAATTTAATTTTGTCTTTTTTGTTATTTTAAGTAGTTAATTGTCTGAAACCTTTCCATGTGTGAAGGTTGCACTGACAGTCTTAATTCCAGCATTTTCTAATTCTGAGTCCTTGACTTTGCATACCGAATACCATTGTTTTCCATGCAATATAACCTACCCATGATATAACAAAACATGTTTTTGTAGTGAGATACAACAATGTGGCACCAGTTGCCTGTCTATCAAACTGTGTATAATGATCCTGAACCAAAAGTTTGTGTCATGTATGACACTTTCTAACATCTCTAACCTTTCAGAAAGTTGTTTGAAAAATATTAATACATCTTTCTTTCTTTGAAAAACCACTAATGACTACATAAGTCTACACTGAATTATTTCATGTACCTATATGCCCATACAGTAACAAATTATTAACCACAATTTTCCATGATGGTTTTGGTTGACACAGGGTGGAGCCAAAATCCTTGCTCATTTTCTATCCATTCCATGCTCAACTTTCTGAGGAGGAGAAATGCAGGATAAATAGCCTTACTTTACCCTTCTGTGCCTGCAGCAGGGATTCAAGGAGACCACATAGGAGGCTTTTCCCCCTTCCTTACATCATTGTGTGGTGAAATAGACCAGGTTCCAGGTAAGCACTGCAGTCAGATTGCTTTTTAGTCCCTGTGAATTTGCAGTAGACCATTTAAATTAAAGAATGGCTCACAGGACAACTTGTGATGGGAAGAGGCATTTTTTTTCTGCTCAGCCTAATTTTCTCTAGTTTGCTGTGGTAGAAACAGGGTTGTGAGCAGGCTACTGTTCAAGGGAAATATTGCTGGATCTGAGGTATGTTTCTGCCTTCCTCTTAATGTTTTCCACCACCAATTATCATGCAGGAGCAAGAACAGGCCCAGCTATGTTTCTGCTCCTGTGCACCTGAGAGAAGGGCAAAGGCAAAATCAGGACTCAAAGGAGGAGCTGGAGCAGCTGCTGCAATGCATGGGATCAGGCTGGCTGCCATGGTGCGGGTAGGAACAACTCTTCTCTCTTTGTTTTCTTTCATTTGAGTGGCTGTAGAAGTTGCACTGGCCAAAGCTGGTGGACAGAGACCATATGGAATGTGACAGAGTGTATGTATGGAGAGATTCTGTTAGAGACACCCAGGCTGAGGCCTGTGGAGGCAGGGTCACATGTTCCAGCCACTGGAGTGAAGGACAGGTCACTGGCATGTGAGCAGGGGACAATGGGGGTCAATGCACAGGGCACCAGCTGCTAAAGGCAGAGACACATAGGATACCAGCTACTGGGTGGGTGGAGAGATGTGAAGTACAGGGCACAAAATACAAAGGAACTGCCAAAATACTTTCCAGCTGCAGCCGGCTCCCTTCCTCCTCTCTGCCTCCTCCTAGTAGCTCCTCCTTCCATCACTCCACACCTCTATTCATAGTACTTCTGCCACCCTACCCCCACCAGCTTGATGTGCATAAACTGAGAAGATAAAAGACACAATGAGGACAGTTGTCACTGCTGTTTCACCTGTATACACCAGGGCTGAATTAAGTCCAAAGCTGGGAAAGCAATTTATTATTGAAAGAAAAAAGGATTTCGTCAAAATCCGTGAAAGGAAAACTTTTTCTTTTGTAAAATCATCGTGTAGTAAATTGCCTAGGTGAACTGGCAGGAGACAATGTCCTAGTGTGTTTTCACTGTGACTCAGATGAAATCTTTGTGCATATCCCATGAGCATTGATTTTCCCAGGCACTAGTCAGAGCTTGTAAATGTCATTGAACACATTTTTATTGATTCCCACAAGCCATGAATGTCCAAAGATGGTGTCATCTGGTAAAATGATTAGCCTTTTAAAGAGAATTGAGTATAGCTTTGTTAGCATACTTGTTTTGAAATCACTTGTGCTATTCAAACTCTCAATGATAGCACCACAAAAGGACTGTAACCAACCCCACTGTAGGATATTGCTGGGAGTGTTGTGGTACCTCAGCCGCATAGAGCTCTGGGAGCATGTGCAAGTGTAGATGCATCAAGCCCTAGGCCCTTCACTGGGTTCCTGTGAACAAATAACAAAGTATTGCTTTATTTGGGCTGCCAAGGAAATAAATACTGTAATGAATCTAGATATGGAGGCTTTAAGTTACAGCAACAATGAACAAAAAGTTTCTAACTCAGCACCTAGGGCTCAGGGGTATGAAAGTCTGTTTTGTTAGGGCCCATCGGCATAGTAGGAGTGTAACATCCTGTTTAATTCGTTAACCGCTTAAACACATTGTTTAATTGCTTAACCGATTAAAGGTGGGGGCCAACAAGGGGTTACTCCGGCCAGGCTGGGCCGGAGTGGCCGGGCCAGACCAGCTCCTGCCTGTAGTCCCTCCCCCACCACAGGCAGAAGCTGCTCTAGCCCTATGTGCAGCCCATGTCTGCAGGGTGCCAGGGCCCACTGCAGACAGGGACTGCTCCAGCCTGCCCAGAGCACCCCCCTGCCTGCAGCAGGTGGGGAGCTGCTCCAGCCCCCATTGGTTAACCTAATCTGGTAAACTTCACCTGTTAAGGGTGAGGCTTACTGATTAATGAACTAAACATTCACACTCCTACTGCATAGCCTCCTTTTCTGCAGGCCACTCTAAAGCATTCTCTTGTCACACATTACCACTGGCTGGTTCTTGGCTTTTCAGCCTGGCCCCGTGCTCAAGTACCCATACATCCTCCAGTATCTAGCCTGCACAAGGCTCCATAATCCCTTCTGCCATCCAGCCCTGCTGTCCCTTTCCTGTGCTGAAGGGATTATGGAGCCTTCTGCAGTCTAGATGTTGCAGTTGAAGTTTAAAACTGTGTAATTTCAGTATTGCAACATTTCACAAAACCAGAATGATTTCATATCAGTAAATCCCAGTTCCTCTATCCTCATTCACCCTAGATAGGCTAATAGTTCATTCCATTAGTCCCAGTGAAACTCGTGTCTATATTACTTAGCACTCTATTTAATGAGAAAATCCACTTTTAAAGGCATCCTCCAGTCATTCCACATTCTTTTGGAAAAATTGTGTGGGCAGAGTTCCAGAATGTTCTTATTTTGTATTGCTCATATGATCTGTATGCAGCTCTGAGATTCACTACCCCAGGAAGTTTGGAGGTGAGGAAATTGACTACTAGATCTTATCTGAAAATATCTATTGTTTTGTTGTGGGAAATTTTGAATGTTTTATGCAAAAGTGCAACAGAAAGCAAAAATATTTTTGGTTTTCAGAAAGTGCTTATAGTAAAAATGTTCAGTTCCAGTAAAACCTTTCATTTTCAAACTCAAAAACATCAACAGTTTTGAGTCACTTTATAAGCCTGGATGAGTCATTTAATTTCTCTGTTCCTCACTTTCTACCTCTGTGAAATAAATGACTACCTGACAACAGGGACAGTGTGCATGATCCTCTTCTGTGTAACTCAAGAGTCATTCCTGAAACCAATAGTTTTCCTGGGGTAAAACCAAAACTCACCTTGTTTTTGTTTTATTGTTAACTTAAATGTTGTCTTGTAGCATTAAAACATTGTAAAATATTACTGACCTATTGACACACATCTTTGGCATACATTGAACCATGGCCCTTACCTCCCTGTGTGGTGTTTATTAATGGAGTGATAAACCACATGCTTGAGTGTTTTAATCCTATTACAATTTAAAAGTTTCTATTCAAAATATTTTTCTTCTCTATATTAGTCATATTCTTCTAGCAATTAAAGTCCACAAGGGAAGGAGATGACAAATATAAATGACATAATATATTTTTCCTACTCTTATGATCTTTAAAAGATCAGTTTAAGTATAATATTGGTTCTGTTCTTCTCTTAAGGATGATATTCTAAACCTGTGGTTACCATGATACTGATATCCTTGCATTCTCTCATACCTCCTTTCTCTGTCTAGCAGCTTCTTACAGGAAGCTGGGCTCCATTCAAGATATCTACCAGAAAGGCTAGATTAGGAATTGACCATGTTCCTGATTACAGCTTTGTAAAAATAGAATAACGCTGGAAGCTGCCTGTTGGGAGCTGCTGGTGAAGCAAAAGCTGGGCTCTAAAGGGAGGTTTGGGAGCTGCTCTTGCTGTTTCTCTTTCAATCAGCAGTTCACCAGGAGTTCTTTTAATTTTCATGTTGCTAAAAATTCAGTGGGAAGCGTAGGTATTCATTGTGAGGCTTATATTGTTAGTGCTGGCCAAAGGAATGTTCACTCCACTTATCCCACTTCTACTCTTGACTGGCACTAGTCTTCAAAGGATCTCCTACCAAACTAGTCATGGTTACCCTCATTTTGGAGATATGGAATAAGAGACAAAGAAATTAAGTGAGTCACCCAACATAGACACAACAGTGCTCGGACTAGAAGCCAGTTTCCTGACTCCCATTCGAGTGCCTTCTTTGTAGATGATATGGTAGGCAGTAGGGAGATTAAGTACTATTGTATGAAAGCAGCTACATTTTGTGAAATCCAGTTCCTCCTTGGCAGAACAGAGAACCATATTTACACCCTCCAAACATTAAATTTTCCCTTGTGCTGCAGAAGTTACGGACAGCCCCTCTCCTTGGCCCGATGGGACCCCTGAGCTGGATTGCACAATTGTTCCATCCAAGAATGCTCGGTGGGCCAGGAGTTAGAGAACCCTGATATAAGGAGGAGTCTTCTATAACTTGCATCAACTCATCCAGAGGCTGGTCAATCGTGATCCCCTAAGTTAAAGTACCAGTCCCGATTAGAGCCACTCATCTTCCCAAAAGAGGTAGGGAGGGTATGAGGCAGTGCTAGCAGGCCTGGACAGCTGTGAAGGAGAAAACAACTTTAAGAGTAGCACTTCCTGGGTGGTGTAGTTCTTTCTGGAGCTCTCACTGGGTAGCCCATCCTATTCACAATTCAGGGCAGTGCAGACTTTTCATTTGTATTACAGTCTCGCTTAAAGATTCCGGCTGAAAATGGGGATCCCATTGTGCTAGATGCCATACAAACACATAGCAAGAGTCAGCATCCCTGCCCTGAAGAGTTTACAAACTAGGCAAAAATCACGGACAAAGGGTGTGTGGGAAAGCAGAGGCACAGAGAGTTGAAGCACCATGCCTGAGGTCATACAGAAGGTCACAGCAGACCTGAGATAAATAACCAGGTTGTCTGCCTCCCAATCAAATACCTTAGCCACTCGATTACCTGTGGAAACCATACAATTTTTCAGGTTGTGGCCCTTGTTGGTATGAGCTGTATCCAGTCCATGCTGCTACACTGAATCTCTGATTCAGAAAACTGCATAGGAAGTTTTTTTAAGTTTCTTTTTTCTTAAGCCACTGATGACTCAGTTTTTTCACATGACAGTGGCTTGGATGATGCCTTTCAGTAATGCCAAACTAAATTACAGGCAGATCAAAGTTTCAGCATTTAAAATTAATTTGGGCAGTAGAGTCACACTGTGAAGTCCTTTGTGCATGTCATCATTCGGTGGCAACAGCAAAAGGCTTTCAAAATGGATACCATACTCTGCCTTCCAACCATCTGGAATTTTGTTATATGAGGAAACAATGTAATACTCGCTGTATTGGACACAACAGTTATCATTTGCGGTATTGTAGTAGCTATGTCAGTCCCAGGATATTAGAGATATGATGCGGGTGAGGCAATATTTTTTATTGAACCAACTATTATTGGTGAGAGAGATGGGCTTTTGATATGGTGTTGTTATCTTTTATCATTTTTCTGTTAGACAAAAACAAAAGACAAAAAGCATCACAACACCTGTGCATGAGCACTCTAACAGAGTGATCATTCTCTAGCTGACCTCTGAGTCTTCATCTTCAAAGGAACCCCTGCCCAGCATTTTCAAAAGCTTAAAAGTCATGGACTGAATAGAAAGACTGGATTTCTGGCTTATGACAACCATCTGTAACCCATAATGATCTCCTTCTCTCCCCCAGCTGCCTTTTCCCCCACCCTGTGATGCTCTGACTACATTTCCCAGAAGAAATTTCCTTAAAGAAGAGCTCTGGGTAGTTTAAAAGCTTGTCTCTCATACCAACAAATTTTGGTCCAAAAAAGATATTACCTCACCCACAATACTTATTGTTAAAAAACAGCTATATCTGAGTTCCCAGAAATATTTCCTTCTGAAGATAATATTATGATCTTGTGAATAATGGCACATTTGCTAGCCAGACTTCAAAACCTGTAACCTTTCAATCCTGAAAGTAGAGGGTTTTTGGTGAACATAGCTCTCAGAGGCTACGTCTACACTGAGGCCGTTTGTCGGAAGAGAAAATGCAAATGGAGCACTCATTTGCAAATCTTGTGGTCTCGTTTGCATATTCTCTTCCAATCCTTTTTGCGGAAGAGTTTTTTGCACTAAAAAGCCCTGTGTAGACAGGGCCATTTGTCAGAAAACCCCCATTTTGCGCAAGATCCTATAAACCTCATTTTTTGAGCAATAAGAGATCTTGCACAAAACGGGGATTTTCTGACCAATGGCCACATCTACACAGGGCTTTTTAGCGAAAAAACCTCTTCTGCAAAAAGGATCAGAAGAGAATATGCAAATGAGAGCGTGAGATTTGCAAATGAGCGCTCCATTTCCATTTCCTCTTCCGACAAACTGCCACAGTGTAGACATAGCCAGAATGACAGACAATTACCATGTCACAAAACACCCTAAAAAGAGACGAGATGCCCAGTAAGGGACCTCCAAACAACTTTGTGTCTTTAAGAAATTCGTGCTTTGTTCCACTAATTTCATGAATCTCCAGCTGCAATTAAGACTGTCTTGCTCCCTGAGATTGAAATTTCTATCTGCTGATGGGCAGCTGCACTAATGTCCCAGTTAAGGCCTCACAAAAAACCCGAAAGAGTATATGCGTGGTGCATAAGCTAAGGATGGTAAACAATTATTTGCATGAGACTTACCGATATGCTTGCCAGTTAACTAGCCCTTGCAGAGGAGCAGGTAGGCTTGGTGGCAGGACCCCTTGGCTGTAATGGGGTCAGCAGTGGGATCCCACGACTATGACAGGGCTGAGCAGCAGGCTGGGCAGCGAGACCTAGATTAAAACTGTTAACCAGTTAAGCATTATTGTTTAACTGATTAACCATTTTAACTTCTCTAGTATAAGCCTTGATCTGGACCCCTGAATGAAGATGATGGCACCCTCTAGCAGGCACACTGTGATGTTTGATGGCTGTACACTCACAGCCATCATGGCCATAAGGCATCCCCCAACACAAGCAAGTATATCATGTTCTCCATTCAGATAGGCGAAGCTCATCCTTGAGCATCTGAGAGTTGCTGTCCAACAATCTGGAGCCAATCTGTAACACAATTTCATGTACTACATGTGTAGGGTCCAGAGAACAATGTCACTAGTAGGACCACACACGAGCAGCAAAAGGGACAGAATTCAGGTCTGCCAGTTCCCAAAAACTCAAGCCTCTGCCACTTGATAGAAAAGAAAAATCACTGTTGCTAGTTAGCAGTATAGGTTTCTAGCCTCTCTGTACCTTAGCCATGAGCAGTTGACAGTACCTACAGCCAAATCCTGGTCTCTTCACTTAGCCTGAGTAACTGATCAAAATTACTCCGATGTAGGGGCAGCATGAGGAGCACACATTGCAATTGCTCCTGCAGCCTGCTCTAGTGTGGATCAGTAGCTGTGCTGTGAAAGCTGGCCCTGCCTCAGGCCCTGATTGGCAGGGGGATGAGCAAAGTTACTAGTCTCATTTTTTGAGGAGTAACGTTAGTTCGAACCAAGGAGTTTGATTCGAACTAACGCGTCCCGGAGCGCACTTCCTGGTTCGCATCAGCTGGTGAGCGGAATAGCGTGCGGGCAAGATTATGCTAATGAAGCGCAGGATATTTAAATCCCTGCTTCATTAGCAATTTCCGTTGGCTACATTTGCAACCCTAGTTCAAACTGGGGAGCAAGTGTAGACGTTGCATCTGACGAAGTGGGTCTTTTCCCACGAAAGGTTATGCTCCAATAAATCTGTTAGTCTATAAGGTGCCACAGGACTCCTCATCGCTTTTACAGATTCAGACTAACATGGCTACCCCTCTGATACATGGCAGAAAGTAAAATTGACATGAGCCTTCCAGATGGGGCTTCTGGGGAGCCCTTATTTCAATGTTTCCTGACAGAGAACTTAATCTTCTGGGAAGGGGGAGGTAAAACCTGAAATTTTTTAGTGGAAAATTTTGGTTTTGTGAAAAGGACATTTTTTTGGTTGGCTAATCATTCCACTGAAAATACGAGCTCCAGTTATAAACATGATACAGACTTCAGAAGTATGTGTGGTGGTTGGAAGTCATCAACATAAGCAGCCTATTGACCTGTATGTTCCATAGCCTTCTATAAATAGATCCTCCTTAAATATGGAATTTCCACCAAACTATTTTGCAGAAAGGCACTTGTCAAAACATTTAGTGCTTTAGAGCAACTCATGATTTTTAAATACTTAGCGGTAGATTTTTACTCATTATGCTAGATTTTGCACAGATATTAATTTAATGTTCCAGGGAATACATTAAGGATACCTCTTTTCTTTCACACCCGTGTTCAGTGACAATTCTTTTCTTAGGCTAGTGGTGTGTGATTGTTATGGTGGGCATCACCAGCGGCGCTATTACATAATGTCTTTCAGGATCTTTTTCTTAGCATTTGATGAGTATAGAGTATTTGAAAAAATGCTGCAACTGGGTCTTAGTTTGTGATGCGGTTTCTTTTTAAGGGTGCTGTGATAAACAGCAGGCAAGTTTGCTCTTTACCTTCATCTCCCTAACTAGAGTCAAGTACTAGGGCACAGTTGCTCCCTGTAAAGCAGGTAACGGTGTTAGGCCTGAGATATCTGACAGAAGAAATGTCTGTGCATTGTTTCCAACCATCTCTGTTCAAGGTTCATGGTGTATACATGTGTAACCCACACACATGCTGGGTGTGCTTCACTGTCCCATCTAGTGGAATTGAGACCACTTACAGAAAGACTAATGAGTCTGCTCTACAGCCTTAGCTACTAGCCAACTGGCTTTCAGTTCATGCAGTAGAGGTTCATGCATTAAACTTTAGAAGTCCCAGGTTTGGTTCTGCTTGTAGACAATTGGGGTCTGTTGGCATTATGCATGTAAATAAATGTGTTACAGTAAAAATATAGCCAAATTCTGCTTCACTAATTTCTCCTTCAATGGAAACCTGACTTGCAAGGCAACAACATCTGCTACTGGACAAGGGGCAACACTAATAAGATGCCACTGGTCTACTGTCCATGCAGTGTTCTCTGATTCCCTGCTAAGGACCAGTGCAAGGTCTTGCATCACAGAAGCCCTCAATAGGCTGTGTAGCATCAGCAATGAACTGCACTTTTGAGCATATATACTCCTTAACAGTGCCCCCCCATCCCTTACACACTCACCAACAGACCTGACAGTAGAGACTTGTACACCCCCAAAAAGTTGCGGAGTAAATGATTCCGCTCTGTACAAAATGGGGATCTCAAAGAAATCATGAGCCTGAATCATAATTCTCTTCCAGTGTTCCTCATGGCTAATGCAGTTATGCATTGCCCCACACTCTGAGCTGAGCTTTAAAGCCTAATCTTGTCCTAGAATTGCAAAGGGTAATCTGAAAGTGACAAGTAACAAAGTTAAGATTCTCTTAGCTAAAATTCCTTTCCAGTTTCTGCTGTGAGTGCTGTGAGGAGGCTATCTACCACTTCTTACTTGGAAAGGTGTTCAAGTTGCACAATAAATCCCTACATTAATATGTTGAATTCAGAAAGGATAAATGACAAAGACACATGTGCTTGATTGATCTGGGCCCAGTGCATTGTAGCCCTTTAATGTAAAAACCTAACCATACTTCATTAATGTACAGCATGAATTCAACTTACAGTCAGCAATAGTTGGTGGCACTGGTAATCGTTATCTAAAATCAAATCCCATACATCTTCTGGGAAAGAGACTTTACATACAACAATCCAGCACCTAATAAATATAGGAGGATAAAGGAACCAGTGAGGTCTATTTCATTTTCAGATGAATGTATAAAAAGAGGTGTTATTCAAATAAAAATGGCCAAGGTTTTTTTTTAATTTATACTGTAAGCCCAAAATATCTCTTACTACTTATGACCTTTTGGATGTTCTAAATCTAAATTGTTGGATGAGAAAGCAAATTTTTATTGGCTTACATTGTACTTTAATCTGGTTACATTTTACTAGATTTTTATTACAAAATGAGTATTTTAAAGTCCACAATCACCACAAAAAAATTTTAAGCAAATGTTCTGTTCTTGCTTTACCATAAAGTGAATATGTGAACCATTCAGCTGCCTCAAGTACATTTTTATCAGCCTCCATAAACAGAGATTTTGCTTTTATTAAAATCACCATTGAAGTGCCTGCATTTTTGCTACTGCTGCAAGCTATAAAATGTGCCTCTTAAATGATTCCCCATAAACTTAGAATACTCTTTTGTTCTATAAAATGTAAAACCACAGTATTTTTTTGGAAAGCAGAACTTTATTAACTAACTTGGATATAGGCAACCTTAGGTCTTGGATTCACTATAAAGTAATCAGAAACTTGCCTTCCACTAGACATTCCTATCCACTGTTCTTAGCAATTTTTATATGTCTGTTAAAAGAATACTTTTCAATCTGTAATAATAAGTGTGTGTGTGAACACACCTCTCTACAGCCACATGTGTATGTGCTGTAAATTAGGAAAGAGGAAAGACAGAATCTGGTTACTAATGAGAACTTCAACTATCCGTCTGAATTATAATTCTGCCTTATCTATTTAAGAGGCTAATAGATAGGATAAATACGTGTATGCAAAATGTATTTATCCAGAGGTGGGGAAGTGTTATTACCTTCATTATATAGATGAAGAAATCAGGCTCAGAGCCTACATGACTTGCTTGAGGTCTCCCAGGCCTGGTCTGCACTAAAGGGGACAGTTGACTTAAGAGATGCAACTCCAGTTATGTTAATTACATAGTCAGAGTCTAAGTATCTTAAATCGTGTTTTGACATCGTCCACACAGTGGAAGTTCAATGGGAGCACACACTCCCTTCAACTTCCTTTATGCCTTGTGAGGAGCAGGACTACCGGTACTGATGGGAGCGCCCTCTCAGTTTGAATTAGTGGGTTTTCACTAGATTCGCTAATTCAAACCCTGGAAGATCAACTGGGGCAGCGTCGATCTTCTCCATAGTGTAGACAAGCCCTCGTGGAAGTTTTTGACAGAAAAGGGAATTCAAACTTAGCTCTCCCATGGTGCAGGTTAGTGGCCTAGCTAACCACTAACCATACTCAACAAAGCACTTTGAATTTCTGATGTAAATATGCCAATCACAAACAAAAATGTAGGCTCCAATGTAATGCAAGCAGTTTTCTTTCCAACTTAACTGGGGTTATATATCATGGGCTATCTTTTCTATTCAATGAACAATAAACCAATCAGTTGGTCCTTAACTTAAACAACTCCACTTCCTCCTTGTTTGTTTTAGATAAGGGCAAACCAAGACTAGATAAAATACCAGACAAAAGTACCAGACAATGTCATATTTTGTATTAAATAGTTGTTCCCTTCCATTAATGATGAGCCTTGAATTTATGGGAATACTACACATTTAAATACACCAATAACATATTTAATCATTAACACATTCCTGTAATCCAAATGACTCAAGATGAATTTAGCTGTACAGTGTCCAGTCCATGTGAAATTTGGCAACAGAATGTCACTGTGGAAAGCTGATTGAAAGCAGGAAAGGCGGCAGTGCTGTCACTTGAAAAGTAAAGGCTTTTTGCCATGGCGTGACTTGCCACACCATATTTTTTCAGGCTTCCAAGAGAGCCTGTATTCAAAATGGGAACTCCAGCGCCAAGTGTAACCTGATAGCAGTGTAAAACTCCCTGCTTTTGTTTAAAAAAAAAAATTAAAAAGAGATTTGAACATAGGAATTTGGGCCTGTGTCCATAGCCAAGGGTGTAGGACAATTTCCATCCTTCCCATGCAAATATAGATGCATTAAAATGTCAGCTTTAAAAATGCCTAATAAGATAAAAGGACCAAGTTGTGCTATGAACTCAACAAATGGAAACATGGAGTAAAGCCAGTGGGCTACATAATAAGCATAGAACTTGCCCCGAATCCTGTTGAAGTCAAGGAGAATCTTTTTGAGTGATTTTGAAGGATTTGAAACAGACCTTTTCATCCTATGCAATCCCATTGATGTCACTGGATCTTTGGCCCGTTGACATCAGTGGAGTTATTCTGGATTCACACTTGTGTGAAGTAGACTTCTTACCAGAATAGAGTAAAGTAGAGATTGAAAGACTTTTTAGCACAGACATCTATTTGAAATATGCTTCTCTGGTTGAGGACTAGAAGAAAGAGGATTCAGGAAAGACAAGACAGGATAAACACAAAATCTATGTGAGGTACTGAAATACTGGGCCTGTTTCACTAAGGTCAAAGTTCAGAGCATTTATATATTGAAAAGAGATCCTTATCATACAACATACAAGAGGTTAGTTGAGTTGTTTGGGGGGGGGGGGTTGCTTTTTTTTTTTTTTTTAATCAAAATTGGTATTAAGCTGATTCTGGTGGCAAACCTCTTTTTACAAAATGGCCCTCATTTGCAATATGACACAGAAAATACTGCAGACATGTTTCTATTCTACTATAATTTGTGTTTCACAAAGACAATGATTAAAAGTTGCTTTAATTGCTTGGATAAAACTTGATGGATGTCAAGTCAAATTATGCTGGGCCATACTCATTTACAGGGCTTGACAGACCCCAGCGAGAGCTACTCGCCAGCCCCACCCTGCGCATGCACCAGACTGGCACTGAGCATGCTCAAAGTGCCAGTGAACGGGGCGCATGGAGCGACTGGCTGAAATCTACTTGCCACGGGCGAGTAGATTCAGCAGTTTGTCGAGCCCTGCTCATTTATATATGTCCTATTCTACTGACATCAATGAGGTGAAACATTTCTCTCCAGCCTTGTCCTTTCTGCTTACTACATCATCTCCACATTAACAAATGCTCTCTTGTTAGGTGCTGGATCCTCCTTCCAATTAAGCCAATGGCAAAAACTGTCTAACTTCTACAGAAGCAGGAAGGGGCCTTAGTATGTAACTGAAGATCTTGTTGATACTCCTGAGCCCAGCTCACCCTTTATATTGGCTTATGCTGCTCTAAAAATTGTGAAACTTGTTTCTGGCAAGAAGTTAAGCAGATATGTCCTTAAGAAACACAGGAAGGGAATTTATTGAGTAAGAAGGTGCCATTTGTACTGGAGGTTGTTAACTTTCTTGACATAACCACACTGAACTATTTTTTTAAAGAAAATAATGTCCATGAGTGAAGCTGTCCTTTGTTGGTGAAATTAGTGTCATAACCATTTACAGTTTATATATAATAGGAAAAGCTAAAAGTGATGCTGAGAAAAATGGCTACCCTTTTCTGTTAAAGCACAAAGGTAATGGGAACCATATTTAGACATATGCAGAGATATATGCCATTTTAGCAACAGTCTTATTATTTCAAAAAAATGCTTGGTGACACCATAGGAATTAGCTACTTTAGAGCAAAAGTAGAAGTTCAATTTGTAAAAGAGGAGCTTTAATAATAAAGCAAAGTCACTAAATGGAAAAGAAGATTTTAAAGTTGTTTTTAATTACAACTGTAAGTCTTACATTGTACAGAAATGGCTTGTAATATAAGAGTAATGATCGCTTCTCAAAACTCAGAGAAAATAGATAATTTTAGCAATTTGAAGGCATATCCTCTTTCCCTGAAGGTGCTTTATAACATTAAACATACTTACAGGCAGCTCTAGTTTTCAGTAGGTTGAAGCCAGAACAAATGGTAACACGATAAAAACACAGGTCTTTAGAGACCCAGCCAACAACAGCAGTTAAGTTTGAATATAGGGTCGGCCTATAAGAGACAAGCATTTGAAACACACAGACCTGAAGAGCTCTATGTAACACAGAAGCTTGTCTCTCTTTCACCAACAGAAGCTGGTCCTTTAAAAGATATTACCTCACCCGCCTTGTTGCTCTAGTCTATAAATAGCAAAGTGAACTTGCAGGGACATCTTTTGGATTTATGGGGCCCTGTGCAGTACTATTAAACTGATGCCCCTATGCTCATTGGCAGTCCAGGGGGAGGCTGACAATGTTTTAGAGATGTGATTTTATAATCTTCAGCAACACACTAATGGTATTTTTAAAGCAAATTTTAAACTAAGGTCCTTTAGACTAACACAGTAAATTCAGAAACTGACAGTATGTACCTGGGCTTGGCAAATGGCAGTTAAATGGCTTCACTACCACTTGAATGGTTCTTTCACAGTTTCAGTGGTCTGCTAATAGATCTGGCAGGCTTTTTCACTTTTACGTTAACTAGATCCTCTCCAGAAGAAGCAAAGGCACAGAACAAAGATAGGAAAAGACAGGTGGGTACACATGAAGATGCAGTGGTGCCCCAAAATTCTTGGGTGCCCAAAGCAGCTGTGTATTCTGCATATGGGTAAGGATGGCGCTGTGAATTTGCGATGGAAAATATAATGATGAGTCTTTTTTATTAAGAACCAGAGGCCCAGTCTTGCACAATATTAAGTGCCTTCAGTTCTTGAGATCTGAAGCTGATTGGCTTCTACTTGGACTGGGCTGTAGAGTTTAATTAAACTTTTATAAACGATCAAGGTCTTTTACAAATTATCCTCTTCCTCAGTCTCTTGTGCTGTTTTGTGGGTCTTCCTTCACCTAGTGAGATGTCCCAGGTATCAACAAGGTGTCTACATGGACCATGGGGAGCACTGCAACCTGTCCGGCTGGCTGAAAAGCCTGATAAAATTCATAAGTCAGAACAAGGCTTACATTATAGTTGCCAGTATTGGTGGGAAGGGCGGTGTCAGAGTGTGAGAGAGTTCATTGTACAATCCTCCTCTAAGCTCCTTGCATAGCTGTACAAAGTAAAGTACGCATTTTGTAGAAGGCAAAAGCTTTCTGATGTTTGTAAACTGAAAAAAACCCACAGTATTTAGCACGCGTTATTTAGCACGCTGTTCCAAATGCCTCTGAACCCAGGCATTTTGTCATTTCTTCCTTTAAGACAGAATTAATATCTTCCCCCTGGCAGAGGGGTTTTAATGTATATCTTATAAAATAAGCACTTTTGCACCCTTGTCAATACAAACTTATACTCTGGAGAGTTTAATTTCATGCACAGTTGTCACCAATAGCCAGATGTGTCTCCCATTGGCAGCCTTATAGTTATCATTTGTCGGTTACTGATTGGGCAAAAAAGAAGCCATGAGAAAAGAGCTCCATTAACTAAAACTTGTAACTGGAGGAAAATATTTCTCCTCTGATTTGCCAGTTATTTAGAAAGTGTTTTATAGCCCTTAATATTGGTATATAAATCCCTGCTTCTCCAAGTTACTTAAGCCTGTGCTTCAGTTTAAGAATCTGTGTGGTTCCAATGACAACTCATGTGGGACTAATAAGACGCTCAAAATTAGGCACATGCTTGAAGTGCCTTACTGGTTCATGGCTTAAATCCTGAATAATATAGAAGTATTCAGAAATATCACTTCTTGCCCTCTGTACTAAAACAGCATTTGCAAATCAACACAATTAGAGCTGCAAACCATCCCAAAGCCCAGGGTAGAGAAGAGCCACGTAGCGGGTCCTGGAGTTCTGGAATCCTGTCGCCTTCGGGAGAGAACATCTTTTGGCATCCTCCATGGAAAAGGTCAAGAATTTTGGTTTCCACGCTAACTCTTCTCTCTGTGTGTGGGTGTTTTTTGTTATTTATACCACATGTACGAACTGGATAACCATCACATAAACTATGATGTTTCACCAACCGTGCAATAAACTGTGAACCATTTGCTTTATTCTGCACTTTACGGATGTCACTAAGTTCCAGACATAGCCCCGTGACATCATTGTTTCCAAAATAATTAAAGTCCTGAACATAAAATGAAAAAAAAAAAAAAAAAAGCAGTGAGCGACTGAAAAAAACATGCATATATATTTGTCTGGGTTTTTGTTTTGTTTTGTTTTGTTGGCTGCATATATATCTAAAACACAACATAAACTGGCATTGTACAATGAAGGGTTTTGTTTTGAGATTTATTTGAAACCTTCATGATGAACTAGGGGTCTGATTCTGCCACCTGTGCCATCTCATCAACTGAGCATAGTATTTGGCCTAGTCTACAGTATCTTAGGGCCTGATCCAAAGCCCTTATGGGCATGACTACACAGCATTTTGGAGTGACCCCAGGTTTGACAAATTCTGGTTAGCAGGGACTCACCCTAGTGATCTAAAAATAACTGTGTAGATAGCTCTTGGAAATTGTGGTTTGGTCTGGTGCTCAGGCTCCAAAGCCTATCCCCTCTGCCAAGGGTTCAGAGATTTCAAAGCTATTTTTAGAGAGCTAATATGAGCCCAGTTAACCAGAGTTTGACCCAGGCTGGGGAACTCACTCCAAAATGCTGTGTAGTCATAGCCTGTACAACCATTAAATGACTTCCGTGGGCTTTGGGCCCTTAGTTCACATGTGGATCCAATAAAATCAGTGAGACTAGACGTGGAGTAAGTTACTACAGGTGCATCTGCTCTGCAACAATATTTCAAGATAACTAGCGTTATTTCGAAATAACAGTGTGAGTGTCTACACAGCCATTCCGTTATTTTGAAATAATTTTGAAATAACAGATGGCTTATTCCGAAATCCGTAAACCTCATTCTACGAGGAATAATGCCTGTTCCAAAATAGCTATTTCGAAATCAGGCATGTGTAGATGCTCCACTGCTGCTACTCCGAAATAGCCACTCACCAAAGCCATTCTAAGTTATTCCTCCCCAGTGCCTCCTGAGGCTCTAAATCGAAATAGCACATCTACATTAGGGAAGCCTGCCTCAGACTAATTTTGAGGTTTCCCTGCAGTGTAGACGTGCTATTTTGAAATAAGTTATTTCAAAATAACTATTCCAGAATAGCTTATTTCGAAATAGCCATGCAGTGTAAACATACCCTAAGTGATAAAGAGGGTGGGGAAAAAAATCAGGTGAAAAAAAAATTGACATGACCTCTTAGACATATTGCAAAGATATCATTATATCTCAGCACACCATCATCTTCTATAATTATTTATTGTACACAGGGACTGGACAATAGATGAGTAGGAGTTTTATTTTTTTTTCTCTCTTGGAGAAACACAAAATCTGTTTTTTAATGATAAAATGGTCAGAAGTCACTATGCAAGCCAGACACAAGAAAAAACAAACACAAGTTTTAATATTGATTTTGTTGTCATCTCAGTCACTGGAATACATGGTCTGTTGACTCGACTCTATTTGTCATGCACCAAGTCCCCACCTTTTATAAAATGGTGGAACTGCATTAAACTAGCTGTGCTGATATACATAAGATGAGAAACTAGCTCTTAAAGTCTTAGACTGTATCTTTTCTCTCCTCACTTCCCTAATGTATGCTTATCATTGAATTCACAGTCATGAGTAATTGATCTTGCTTGTACATTTTCCTGGATACAGGCTGGTTCTAAGAATGACTTTGCTGAGAACAGTGCCTCCAGTCTCTCATTGATAATCTTGCTGCTCAGAACCCAGACTACTTTGTATCTTTTTCACCTTAACATCCTTTAATTCCATTCCCATCTGGTTATGCATTTTACACACAGGGCCAATCACATTGCTACTGTGTAACCATTATACTGCATTTTCTACCAAATATCTAGTATCCATCCAAACCAAACTGAATATCCCCATACGTTGCTTTAGGCTCTTTCCATGTTAATTGGATTTTCTGAATATTTGCATTGCCTTGATGAGCTCCCCCTGACTTTGAAGGTACCAATGTATCTTCTTCCGATAAAATACTTCTGCTATGAGCATTGTGAACCTGAACTCACATTTAACTGTTTTTTCTAGGTACATCATGCCTATCCATTTGAATGTTTTCATTACCTATTACTATTTTTTTGTTAGTAAAATAAACTTTAAATGGCTGACAAGGCCTGTTCTTGATGTACAGGTTTTTCCATGGGTTGGGTAGGAATAATATGTAGTAGTGGGGTTTTTTTTTCCGCTTTGTATGTAACTCTACACATGGAGTAGCACCTTGCTCCACCAGTAGTCCCACTGATTTTAAAATCAGAGGAGCTATTTTCAAAGTGTACAGCATGACTCAATAAAAGCAAGAACAGCAGAGCGAGGCCCCTGGTTTCAGAAAAGCCTTTTTCTCTCATTGTTCTCTCAGTTTATTTCAAAAGCTTCTGCACCAGATATTACTTCATTTGTCCAGAGTGACTGACTCGACAGTGTAACCTCCCTCCCCATGAGAGTTGGATGCTGCAACAGATGTAATATTTTTCAGGGCAACTTTTTTCTCTCTTCTCCTACCTGTGTCTTGATCTCTCCCTTTTTAAGCTTAAAAATTAAAAATTAACTATCCAATATGTTCTTTGGGAGTCAGATAATCACCATGAAAAGTGATACATTTTGAAGGTATCACTGCAACGTGGTTTGTCCAAACTCTTTTTGGAGGACCATCACTAATGGTCTTGTCTTATCTTCCCCCTTGACAGTGTTTCTGTTAGCAGAGCACATTGCACTCATCTGGGGTTCCCTGTATTCCTCCATCCCCCTTACCTCCACCAGCTCCTTGCGTACCACTTTCCAATCTCTCTCTATTTCAGAGACTCCCTGCAACTTGCCCCACACCTCCCTTACTCCAGGGGTCATGGTCTCCCATTTCTCCCTTCACTCATATCTTGTCTCCCATTCCCTATCCTATGCTTATACTTCCCATTCTTATTCTCAGACCCAAGCTCTCCATTCTCCTCCAAAGCCAGGTATTTTCCCTTCCTTCTTTTTCCCCCTCCCCCTCCTCCTTCAGCAGTTGTGCTGGAACTATATTTAGGGTGGAGGTACTGAACTGCATCCCACCCAAACTTTTTTTCACCCCTCAGTGCCCTAGGCTGGTGTCACACCTAGGGATGCTAACTCTCCCTGTCTGGATGAACCAGATGCCATTTCATTTAATGGCATCCGATCTGTCTGGTCTGGGAGAGTTGGCAACCTAGCCACAGCTGGAGGCAGCTGTAGAGCTCCAGGCCAGTGGCAGGATCTAAAGCGGCAGCACAGCCTCCAGGGCTGGTGGCCTGAACCCCGTGGATGGTGGGCTGCAGGGACGGCAGGTGGCAGGATCCCATGGGGTGCTGAAGTCGGCGGGGTCAGCGGAACCCCAGAGGGGCCACCAGGAGGCTGGAGCACAAGACTGGTGGGACCCTGGAGAGGCCACCCAGATGCCAGGACATGGGACTGGTGGAACTGAGAATGAAGCTGGCCCTGGTTGCAAAGAAACTGGGTGGAAAACCTGGGGTACTTCAGTACCCCCCACCCTCACCCTCTTCCCCACACTCCTACTTCCAGCACCTATGTCCTTCAGGGTATGTCTACACTAGCCCCCTAGTTCGAACTAGGGAGGCTAATGTAGGCATTCAAAGTTGCAATGAAGCCGATTTAAATATCCCGGGCTTTATTTGCATCTTCCGTCGGTGCCATTTTTAAATCCTAGTCGAACTAACTGCCCGCGGCTACACGCTGCAGTCAAACGTTAACTCAAACTAAGTCCTTAGTTCAAGTTAACTGTTACACCTCATTCCATGTTTGACTGCTGCGTGTAGCCGCGGGCAGTTAGTTCGGACTAGGGGGATTTAAAAATGGCGCCCGGACGGGAAGATGCAAATAAAGCCCGGGATATTTAAATCCCAGGCTTCATTTGCAACTTCGAATGCCTACATTAGCCTCCCTAGTTCGAACTACGGGGCTAGTGTAGACATACCCTCAGGCTGTATCTACACTGGCACCCTTTTCCGGAAAAGGGATGCTAATGAGACAAGTCGGAATTGCAAATGCAGCAGGGATTTAAATATCCCCGCGGCATTTGCATGAATAACAGCTGCCGGCTCGGGGCTTTGACGAAAAAGCGCCAGTTTAGACGCTCTTGTGGAAAATAAAGCCTTTTCGGAAGATCCCTTATTCCTCTTAAAATCAGGAATAAGGATCTTCCGAAAGCTTTATTTTCCGCAAGAGCCGCTAGACTGGCGCTTTTTCCGCCAAAACCTGAAAAAGCGGCATATGCAAATGCCGCGGGAAAAATTTAAATCCCCGCTGCATTTGCAATTCCGACTTGTCTCATTAGCATCCCTTTTCCGGAAAAGGGTGCCAATGTAGACACAGCCTCAGGGTTCTGCATTCTACCATGTGTGAACTGTAAGATTCCCCATGCCGGGGGCTCTGAGTGTGCCATATCCTCCTTTTTCCTCTATTCCAGTGTCCCCTAATCTTCCCCTCAAAAGGGGGCTCCTGGTGTCTTCCATTTTCACCCTTCTGTTTTCTGAACATTTTTGCCTCAGAAAAAGTGTTCTGTCTGTTGATGCTTAGAACCCTCCATGAAAGTTTGGAATTAATCAGATGAATCAGGCATTTAAAAATTATCACCTTACTTACATCCAGACAAACTGAGAAATGCCATTCAATTGAGTAGAAGAGCTTGCAAGCTGGGCCAGCAAATCAGAAATGACATTGGCTAATTTAGTGAAAAATTGGTAGTGGCAAATTCAGCTGGAACTGTGTGAATATTTTGGTAAATATTTTGAAACCTGCAGGAGTCCTGGTGCACCCTGTGGGGCTGAAGCTCCAGTCCCTGAGTCTCTGGGAAATATCATGTGAGAAATTAAGCCCTGATTAATAAAATGATCCACTCATAAGAAGCCTGAAGCCTGAACAGGTCCTCCTACAGTCCGGTATCCTGTCTAAGCAGTGTATTAGCCAGCAGGATACTGGGGTGGCCAGTCCAAGCAAAATACCTTGATAACTGCGTAACATTAAAGGCCCACTGACTCTTCCCTTCCTTCTGTACTGATTGAACTCTTCAAACTGCACAGCTAGCAAAAAAATCTAGTGGGGTTGCTACAGATTAAATCTTGGTGTCTTATTGATTACTGGACTGGTCTTTATCTGCCAGGAAAAGGCCATTACTGTAAACAGAACACAATATCCATAGCAACGTGCAGTTCAATTTACTAATCACCAGTAGTTTTCCTTAACAGTCTGCGAGACAGCACACAGACAGACACTGCCCCAAATAGCTTCAAAGATAAGATTTCTAACTATTCAGCACATAATTACATGTTTTTCCTTTTATATTTTCACCTCTGTCCCTCAGTGTCTTACACTGGTCATTTAATTGCTAGGAGTTGCCCTCCCTGTTAAGTTAAGCAAGGGTAACTATTTACCACTTTTGCTCACCAACCGTCAGCTCAAACAAGCAGTTAAAAAAGTTATGGAGCAAAGAAGATTATGGAGGAAAGCCAAAGTATTTTGAGGAATGCTTTACATGCTCCTCATGAGTCACTATATCTAAAAGAAGAATTGATACTATTACATGCTAAAACATGTAGGCTATGCCTACACTGCCCCCGTTTTGCACAGAAAATATGTAAATGAGGCAAAAAGCGTGGAATATTGCTGCACCTCATTTTAATAATTAATGAGGCTCCGTTTTTGTGCAACACTCCCCTCTTGCGCAAAAATGGAGCCTCATTAATTATGCAAATGAGGCATGGCAATATTCCACGCTTTGCCTCATTTGCATATTTTTTGCGCAAAATGGGGGGGCAGTGTAGACATAGCTTTAAGATTATAATAGCAAAGCCACTGGCCCATACTGAATGGGAAAATGTTCCTGGGCACCAAGGGCATTTTCCTTTTCTTAAGCACAATTAAGAAACAATGTAGCTTTTCTTCTGGCTTTTAATGTTCTCTCCTTCCCAAGCCTCTTGATTTTTTTGCTTTGCTTCATGTGCTCATGAAAGCTGATGAGACAGTATTTGCAATGGCCCTAGGCAAACCTTGGTTAAATACAAAACAGAACACCCAGCCCACACTTGGTTCCAGACAGGCCAGTTATTTCTATACCCACCCATGTCTGAGTTTGCACACTCATTCCCATAAAGATTATTCTAATATCAACAATTTTCTTTCTCTCTTCCTCTCCCTCTCTCCTGCAGTTGCCCTAGTAAATTTGTTGTGTTAAATATAAGTGCATGGAAATATCATCTTTAATGAAGTCAAATTCCAAAAAGAGAATGGATAATGTGCCAAATCCAAGTTGAGGTTTTTTTTTACTGACCAAATATTTACAGAACCATATGAACTTAATTCAGATAAAGGGCCTATAAAGTTCAGGTCCTTTCCCTCCACTAAAGAATAGCTAGTGGGTTTCTCTTTGGCACCAGACCGAAGATGCCAAAAATGGAATGAGAACAGAGAAAAAAAAAGTAGTTAGGTCTAGAATCTCAGAGAGTGTTCTGAAGCCTTTTCTCCCCCAATGGTTTTTTAATTCAGAAGATTCCAGCCTCCAGAGTAGTCTTTCCAACAGCCTCAAAGCAAACATTTTCTAAAAAGAGATTTCAGAAGAAAATAAAACTAAAACTCAAAACAGATGGCTGAAATCTGTCATATGGAAAATGCTAATTGGCATTGTTCCGTCTTTAGACTTGCACAGGCAGGAGCATTAAAAAATATGTCCACCATTAGTAGCTGGTACAACTTGATATACTGTATATCTTTAAATTTCATTGAGCATACAGTCTAGGAAATTGTTAGAAAGTAGGGCAAGTCTCATTATAAATATGGCACCTTCACAGGCTTCAGACTAGACTACTGAAATCTGGGTGCATAAAGTTAGGTTCCTAAATCCACATGAGGTCACTTTTATTTTGGTGTCTAGATTTTCAAAGGTCCAGACTACCTGCAAATGACATTGGAATTAATAATTGCTGCTGGGTGTTTGGATCCTTATACAGAGATTTCAGGAACCTAACTTTAAGCAAATAAACATGACAATTCTGTCCCCACTGTGTGCATTGTAAGAATTCCTGTATTATATGGCTCTACACCGAACTCAATAAGTTATAAAGGGAAAAATGCTTACTGATGTAAAATTACTATCTAACCATAGCTATCTCCAGTTGGTTAGGCAGCCAGAAAGTTGTTATTTTAACAAACAGAGGCAAGACTTATTGGAGCCTTCAGTATACAAATACGTAATGAAGGGATTAGCAGACTTAACCTATGGTTCAATGCAGGACATGCTGAGGATTAGGTGCAGAAGATTTTAGTTAGACCCTTTGGTAAACAATATTTTAAAACAAACACAGCCAGTTAGTTATATGTTTAATTTTTTGTGTTTTAGCTGGAAGCAGCTCCCAGGACTGCAGTGCATTCCTGACAAGGTTCAAATCTCACATGATCTCAGGCTTCCAATAGATGCCAAGCATACTGGAGCATCACAACTGGGAAAAGCCAGACTGTAGTATTCAAAAGGAGAAGCAGTAGGTCCAGTATCACTGTAATTTTGACCTGCTGCTGGAGAACGTTCTCAAATCTCTTAAGAGTTCTCTTGAAGGTGAGGCACAGACTGGTAGCCAGTCTTCTCTGTCAGTGTGAGGAAAGCATGGAGAACCCCCTCCTGCCCCCCTCCCCAAAGAGTGTTGTATGTCCAGAATGAGAGAGGGCAGAGCATTTCCAGTAAAGGAACTCAGCTGTGGAAACTTTCCTACATAACAGACCTTGACCTAAGGGCCAAGTGTTTGGATCTAAATGAAAGTTCCCACCTATTGGATAAATACCTATAAAGATACACACACACTTCACAGGGTTTTTTTTAAATGTTTTAAACATAATATATATAGTAGCCCAATGTCTGTGACTCTAACGCGGAAATGCTGGCTGTTCCCTCTGGGGGGGCACTGTTGTCTCCCGCCATGGCGCATGGCTGACTTCTGTGCTGCTCAGCCGGGCCGCCGCGGGGCAGCAAGCGGAGCAAGCGGCCGTTTGGGGTCCACGCTTCCCATGCAGCACCCCTGTGCTGCATGAGGAGTGCAGGGCCCAAACGGCCGCTTGCTCCCCCGCGCGGCCCGGCTGAGCGGCGCAGAAGTCAGCCAAGCGCCACGGTGGGAGGTGACGTGCGGCGTGACAGCGGCTCCAGGCCCGGCCCCCTGGCCGTGAACAGACCGTGTCCAGGGAGAGGGTGGAGGAACGAGGGGAAGGGGGAGGTGGAGGACAACTGGGAGGCTACAGGATCAGTGCTGGGGTGAAGGGAAACGGTGCAGGGGGGCATCTGGAGCTCATAGGCAACCACTCAGCTGGGCTGCCATGCAGGAGCAAGCGGTGCAAACAGCCGTTTGGGTGCCGCGCTCCCCATGCAGGAGGAGGAGGAGAAGAGATAGAGAGTGTGAGAGGCAGGAGGAGGAGGAGAAGAGAGAATGAGAGGCAGGAGGGGGAGGAGAAGAGAAAGAGAGTGAGAGGCAGGAGTGGGAGAAGAGAAAGAGACGGAGAGAGAGGCAGGAGACAGAGGAGAGCTGAGAGAGAGAGAGGGGGAGGCAGTAGGAGGAGGGGAGAGAGAGAGAGATGGAGTGAGAGACCGGAGGCTCAGGAGAGAAGACCGAGATAGAAAGGGAATAGGACGTGGAGGAGAGACCTGAAAATCCCGTTTTATGACGGGCTAATTGGCTAGTTATATATAATTCCCACAAGCAAATCCACCCAATCTCCAAGCTCTTCCCCCTCCAAGCTCCCACAGACTTGAAATGGTGGCCAGTGGCCGTCTCAGACAAAGGCATTTCACATGGAAATTTTGACAGACCCAAGGGCTGGCTCAGTGATGGAGTTCCAAGTTCTGCTTATCAGGAAAAGTTAATCTGTCAGTTCCTCTCTCTTCTCTCCCCCCCCCCCATTTCTTTTAGAGAATGGAAAATGGCAACAAAGAGAGAAGTAATGGACTCAATGTAAGTCTCCACTTATGAAGTAGCCAAAGCATTTATGCCCTGGGTGTATGACTCTTCAGTATTGTGGAGATTGTTACTCCCATCAGCAAGATAGGTGGCATCTTCATATATGTACTTTTGGGCTTAGTTGTTCATAAGTTGTAAGTACATATGCTGAAATGGAGAGGAGCTAGAATGGATTTTTGCAGGACTTCATTTCAGAGATGCCTGAGCAGGATGACTTTGTCTCGAACTTGAAGCACTGATTCATCATCATTTTCATGATGAACCTCATTCATAGGTAACAACTTTCCAAAATGCTGTGGCGTGTTCCACCCCGGATTTTTTCTAGGCCCCACCCCCATTCCACCTCTTCTCCCAAGGTCCCAACCATGCCCCACCTCTTCCCACCCCCTCTTTGCCTCTTCCCACCCAGTTTTGCCCCTTCCCAGCATGCTGTGTCATTGCTCCTTCTCCCTCCCTCCCGGCCTCCTGCCTGCAAGCTGCAGTGAGTGGGAGGCATGGGGAAGGAAGAGGGGAGGTGCTGAGCTACAGATGGGAGGGAGGTCCTGGATGGGGAGGGGGTAGCTAATAGGGGAACTGCCCGTGTGTGCTTACACCCACCATTTTTTACCCTGTGGGTGCTCCAGCCCCAGAGCACCCACAGAGACAATGGCTATGACCTCACTTTCCAGGGACAAGTGAGACAGACTACATCAATTTGTGGTCTGCCCCACATGCCAGACAGTATCCTAAGTTGTTTCATCAGAACTATGCCACCTTTTTTTCTCTTCTCATAAGCATTCTCGATGCCATGTGTTAGGTGAATGGCTTGACCTTAGGAACACTGTTCTCATCTGAAATGAGTATGAGCAAAGGGCAGTTCAATAACCTTCTTCAATAACCACATCAGAATCAGTTACTCCTTAGGCCTGCATGTGACTCAAAGGAGATAGATGGATTGGTTGCTCTAGGGATCTTCCAGCTACCTTATTAGCTACCCTCTCCCCATCCAAGACCTACACGACAGAAGGAGGACCCCGCTCTCCAAGGACTTGGCCCAGACGGTAACGAAGTCTGGGCCGAGGACGTCCCAGAACACGCGGTAGAACTCCACAGTCAGCCCGTCCATGCCCGGGGTTTTGTTGGTGGGCATGAGATGGAGGGCTTCTGAGAACTCGGCCAGAGTGAGAGGCATCTCTAGCTGGTCTCGGTTGCCCACGCTGACCATCAGGAGCTCGATCCAGAGCACCTTTCAGGCATTGGCTTTGGTCAGATCCGGGGAGAACGAACTGGCATAGAAGGCCCTGGCCCTTCCACGCATCTCCTTCTGATCCGTGAGGGGGGTGCCATCCTCTGCCAAAAGGCAGGTGATGTGCTTTTTATCCCCCCTCTTTTTCTCCAGGGTGTAGAAGAAGTGGGAGCCACAATCCATCTCCCGAAGGAGACGGATGCGGGATCAAACGAAGGCACCCCGGTCCCAGTGGTCCTCGAGGGCCAAGAGTTCCTCCCGCTTCTCCTAGTGCACCTCGCAGAGGGGTGGATCCTTGGGGTTGGATGCCAGTTGCCCCATAAGCTTCAAAACCTCCCATTCCAAATGTTCTATTGCCGTATCCCTCCGCTGGCTGGCGCCCCGGGAGTAGTCACGGCAGAAAAGCCGGGCGCGCGCCTTCCCCACGTCCCACCATAGCCACGCTGCGGGAAAGGTGGGCCGCTGCCCCTGCCAGGCCAGCCAGAACTCCTGGAAGGATGCCACGAAGCCCGTGTCCTCCAGCAAGCTATTGTTAAAATGCCAATAGCCTGGCCCCAGGCTCTCCGAACTGAGAGAGGCTTTCAGAGCCACCAAATGGTGGTCTGTGAACGGGGCTGGCCGAATGCGGGAGGAGTGAGCTTGCGCCAGATGGAAACATGATAAATAAATGCGGTTCAACTGGGAGTGGCTCGACTGATCGTTCCCCTCCTGGACATAGGTGAAGGTGGTGGTGTCGTCCGGGCGGTGGTCTTGCCAGACGTCAACCAGGGAGTGATGGTCCACAATCTCCCTGAGGACGCCTGCTGCAGCCTGGCAGTTCTTGATATCTGCATGGTCATGGTCCTTGAGGGTGGTATTGAAATCCCCGCCCAGGACCAAGCATTCATGAGGATCCAGGGTGCCGAGGAAGGTGGCCGCCTGCTGATAAAAGATGACCCGTCTGGGCCTGCGTTCAGGGCATAGACATTGACCAAGTTCAACGTCAGCCCCTCCACGCAGGCCCGGACATGCAGCAGGCAGCCCGGGACAACCTCGGCGGTCCCCAGCACCTTGGGCCGTAGGGCAGGGGAGAACAGGGTGACCACCCTGGACAAGCGAGTGCCGAGGTGGCTAAAATGCACCCCGTCCCCCCACTGCAGCCACCAGCCAGCCTCGACGGCTGGAGTCGTGTGGGTCTCCTGCAGGAAAACCACTGAGTACCCTCCCTCCCGGAGGAAGAAGAGCACCCGGCTCCTGCGGAGACCCGCCCTACAGCCCCAGGCATTTAAGGTGGCAAAGATTGTAAATTTCATAATGAGGGCTGGGGTGGATCCTCGCAGGCAGGGTAACCGTCGGCCTCCCGCAGGCCCCGCAACAGGCCACTCCCCGACCCGAAGGCGAGGAGAGAATCACGGAATTTGCAGGTCCGCCGGTAGGCCGCGATGTCCTGCCTCTTGGTCCCTCTCCCCTCCTGCAAAAAGGGCCCTTGTGGCCCCCAGGATCGAATGGAAATCCCTCCAGTGCTGAAGGGCCAGCTCCACCTTTCCTTTAGCCCCGCAGGTGTCCGCGAGAAATTGGCGAAGCTAGGCTCCCAGTGCTGAGGGGGTACCAGGCTTTACCTCCATCTGGGCTCCTGAATGGACCTCATGGGCCATGGAGACGGGAAAACCGGGGTCCGATCCCCGGCGCGGCGCCAAGAACGACGGCGCTGCGCTGCCCGTCCCCAACCCCAGCAAGGGAAAGGGCGGCGGAGGGAACAAAGCAGCCCCTAAAGGACTGGGGACACAAATACCACCCCCTGAGAGCCGCACGCAGATAGCAAGAACAAGATGGCTCCTGCGGGGGTGGCAATAATAGTAGGATGTGAGGGCGGTTGAGGGGGGAACAGGCTTCACTGTAGGGGCAGGAGTGGGAGGGATGGGGAGACTGTAATGGGGGAGTGGGTTTCACAGTAGGGGCGGGAGGAGGGGTGGGCTCAGGGTCGGGCGGTGGGTCGGGAGCAGAAGGGGGAACAACGGTAATAGTTGGAGACGGGTCAGGAATGGGGGAGGACTCAGGGCTGGATATAGGTTCATATAGGGCGGGATTGGGACCAAGGGCATGAATGGAGGGGAGGGGAGGATCAGAACAGGGAAGGCGACCAGAGCTTTGAGCAGGGCTGTGGGGAAGGTCCCCCGAATCTGTACCACCGGGCTGTGACACCTCCTGAACGGGAACCTGGGGGGTAGGAACAGGGAGGGGGCCCACGCTGACTGGGCTCAGATGGTTGATGGGATCATGAGTCTGCAACCACGGCGTCGACTGGAGTGATGGACTCTGCTGGGCCCCCAACAGGGAGGGAAGATGACCGCCCCACCTCAGCTTTGAGAGAGGGGGCTCCCTCAAGCCCGGGACCCAGCCGCTCAGTGCCAGCCATCGCCCCTGAGGGCTCGGCGGTCTCAGCTGCGGCACCCGAGTCGGCCGGGCCAATGGGCAACACCGGGGCACCCCGAGAGTGAGAACAGGGTCGGCCACCTGGGGCATAGGGTTGGGGAGAGGAGGGGGTGGTGCAGCAGGGTCGCCGCCCAGACTGAGGCCTGCTGGCAGAGGGTTGTCTTCTCCCTGGGTGAGTGGGGTCAGACCCAGGGCCTCAATCTCCTCAAAGATGGAGCAAAGCTCCATCCCCTTGGCCCCAGAGCTGTCCCCGCCAGTCGCCAAGGCAACAATTACCTCGGCGGTGGCAGCGGGGCATGCAGCTGGTACCGGGGCTGGGGGAGCTCCACCCAAGGCCTCCTCAGGAATGGGCTCCGCAGGGGGGATGGCATCGTCCCTCCTCGCTGCCACGGCTTCCTCGGCCAGTGCCTCCTGTTGATGCTCGCTGGGGGTGTTTTCAGCAGCGCTGTCCCTGCTCAGGATTTTTTCGGATGGGGTCTTCCCACCCTCCTTGTCGGAGGGGGGAGATTGAGCCCATGGAGTGCGGGCTTGGCGCTTCCCCTAGACGAGCGTCCAGCCCTCCGAGGTGGAGATGGAGGGCTGGCAAGCAGGGGCAAGGCCAGGGAGTGCAGTTGTTGCTCGGGGGGGCATTGAGGCAAGGGAGGAAGGGGGGGGGTAGGGAAACCTCCCCTTGGGGGGAGACCTCTCCCTCGCCTGGCAGTGACCACGCCACCCTCTCCTCCTCAGGCCCCACAGAGACAGATGGAATTGAGGTGCGGTCTGCCTGCTCACCCGGGCATGCTGGAGGAGGTGCCTCCGGCTCCCGAGCGGAGCCATCAGTTGGAGGAGGGGTGGCCGTGGAGGCCAGACAGACAGGGGGGCCAGTGATGTTAGGGCCAGCACCCTCCCAGGCCCTGGGGGGCCCAGACGCCTCCTCCGACCAGGCCAAGGGGCAGTTCCTCTGGACATGCCCCATTGCCTGGCAGAGGAAGCACCGGGTCTCCCCCGTTGAATAATGGACCCAGTAGAGGGCCCCCTGGTAGGGCACCATAAAGGACCCCTTGAGCGCGACCCCACCATGTGCCACCGGCGGCATCTGGAACTGCTCCTGTCGGTGGAAAGACAGCATGTGGCGGAGAGCGGGGCCCCTACAGCCCAACGGGAGAGGGCTGATCATGGAAATAGGCCTCCCCAGGGTGGAGAGGGCAGGCAGCAGGGCAGCACTGGGGAGGAAAGGCGGGACGGAGGTGAGGACCACCCATACACCCAGGTCCTCTAATGGTTCGAGGGACACATACACCCCCCCCACCACCAGGCCCCTCTCCACCGCCTCCTGGGCGGCGGCCTCCAAGACAAGGAAGAACACCACCTTGCTATACATTTTGGAGGCTGCCACCACGGCCATGGCCCCCACCACCCTAGCCAACGCCCACACATATGTTTCTACGTGGGGCAAGGCAGCGACCAGGAGGCAGTGGACGCCGTGCCTCCTGGTCAGGGTGCGGAAGGGGCCCTGGCCACCAGGGATGGAGCTGGAGGCGGCGGTCAGGGCAGATGATGTGGTGGCACATGGGGAGGCGGCAGCGGCCACCTGGGCATATGCTCTGGGGGCCATGGGTGGATCACTCCCAGAGCCAGTGGGGGGAACAGCAGGGGAAGGAGGAGGTGCGGCAGATGGCGGGGCCACAGTGGGTGGGGTGCCCTCGGCCGCAGGAGGTTTGGCCTTTTTGGCCGGGCCCTTGCCCTTCTTCCTCCCCTGGCCCTTTTTGCCAGCTGAGGTGGAGAGCCCATCTGTATTGGGGTGGGGGCATCGGCCATGGCAGGTGCGGAGCCCGGGTCGGGAGGTCAGCCGCAGTGGTCTGCGGGGTAGGTGGCAACGGGGGGACCGTAGGGTCAACAGGGGCAGGGGTTTCCTCCATCACAGGGGGAGGATTGAGGGAGGCAAAGCTGAACCATCCCTCCCTGCCAAGCAGCAGGCAGGGGAGGACGGCGTCAATGAGGGGGAAAGGGTGGAGAGAGGGAGGGTACTGGATTCAGGGAGAGGCAACCGAGGAAGGGAAGGGGGTTAGCAGCCACTCCTCCCTGCTGAGGCTGCGGCAAAGGAGGAGGGCACTATTGCAGGGGGGAGGAGGGAAGGGTGTGAGGGAAGGGGGAATGCGACTGGGGAGGAAGGGGGATGGGAAAAAGCAACCACTCCCACTGGCTGATTGCAGGGAGGGAGGGCGCTAGCACAGGCGGGAAGTGAATGGGGGACCGAGGGGCCAGCAACCACTCCTCCCTGCAAGACTAGAAGCAGAGGAGGAGGACCCTGGCAGGATGGAGCAAGGGACGCAGTAGCGGGTGCAGGGCGGGGGCCGGCTCCTCTGGCTGCACTGGGGTACAGGGGGGAAACTATGGGGTCAGTGAGGGGACTGCAGTGTATTGGGGGCTAACTAGGGGGCAATGGAGCTCAAGCGCTGGGGAGGGGGAACCTGGGCACACAGGCAGTGGCAAGGGCTATCAGGAGGCTGGGGGAGGAGGGAAATACGGGGGGGAGTTAGGGGTGGGATGAGGTAAGGCAGCAGCTGGGAGGGGCGGGGCACACACAACAGGCTAGCTGGGGCAAGGGCATGGCAGGTAAACTCTGGGACTGGGTGTGGTGGGTGAGCGACCTTAGAGAGACAAACTGGGCTAGCAGGGTGGGGCAGGCAGTGGGGAGGAGGCAGGCTGCTGAGGTAGGGTGGGGTGAGCAGAGGTGAGGAGGACCCACCAGCCAAATGTAGCTAAGGGAGGGTGGCCAAGTCCAAGGAGGTGGGGAGGGAGCACGCCCACAAGCGCTTGTGGGGGCTCAACCTTGCCCATTGCTGCAGCAGCACAGTCCCAGGTGGAGCAACAGCCCCGTCGAGGGGCGAAGAGAAAGTCCAGGTGGTAAAGGTGGTGGAGGGGGTGCTGGGGATGGTGGCAGCAAGAGGGGAGGGCAGCTGGACTGGGGGGAGGGCTCTGTGCCCCTCTCCCAGCCCCCTCTCAGCAGTTCAACTTACCACCACCCCAGGAGCACAGATGGAAAAAACACTCAGTCTTTGAAGGCCCCCTCCACAGGTTCAGATGGTGCCTTCTCCTCTTCACCCCTCAACAGGGCACAGGTGGTGCAGGTCTAGAAGCTGGGGCCTCAGCAGGCGGGTGGTAGCTGGGCAGGAGAGCTCCGGCTGGTGCAGGCAACAGGAACAGGGGGTGGGAGAGGCAGGAGAGACGGAGGGGGAGGGGCAGCAGCTGCATCCTGCTCCTGCTCCTGCTCCTGCTCCTGCTCCTGCTCCTGCTCTGCAGTGGGGTGCAGAGTGGCTGTCCCCTGAGCCAGAGGTGGAGGAGCCCCTCTGGGAGCCATTTTGGGCAGAGCCTGGCCCCTCCCCATCAGCTGACAGGAAACCCAGAAGCATAGCCAGAGCTATAAAAGCCCAGTCTGGGAGCTCAGTTGGGGGGCCAGCCTCTGGAGAAACCAAAGGCCTGCTCAGTGCTCCCTGCCTGGGAGGCCAAGGCTTGGCCTGGGACTCCAGCCCTTCCTGAGCCCGAGGACCAGGCCAGCTGCCTACACTGGCCTACAGGTGAGGACCGGCCAGAACCACTGGACCTGCAAGGGGCCAAGAACTGCCTTGGACCTCTATCCGTGCCTGATCCTGAGGGCTAGCCTAATGGCCTGCACCAACCTACCCCAGAGGACCGGCTGTGACCACTGGACCTGCAAGCAGCCAAGGACTGGCCTGGACCCCTTGGACCCCAGCTGGACCTAACAACCGTGGAACCCGCGAGAGACCAGCCTGATGCCCAGGTACTCACGGAAAGGGAGAAAGGAAGTGGCCCATGGAATAGTGAGGACTGTTAAGGGCCTCAGGTCAGCGTATTCCGGGTCAGAGCCCTGCTGACCCAGCAGCCAACCGCACTGCTACTATTAGGGCCCTGGGCTGGGATGCAATGGAGTGCATGAGCCTGCATCCCTCCTGCTACCCACCTACTGGGTGGCAGTCTCCCCCTCTCCTCCACTGCAGGCGAGTTGCCTGTGCCCCTTCTGAGCAAGGAGACAAACTATTGGTTAAACTGAACTCTTTGTTTCCTGCCCTGCCCTGAACCAGGGTCCAGGCTCCTTACTATGTGTTTGCTGCCCCTGCCTGAAACAAGGCCTGGGCTCCTGGATTTATAAACTGACCGGGTTCCTTGCTGTCCTGCCTGAAACAAGTCCAGGGCCTCTAAAACTGCTACACTGTTATTTGCTGCCCCACCCTGAACCAGAGCCAGGGCACTCTGAACTGTTGAACCAACTGTATTGTTTGCTGCCCCGCCCTGACCGAGGGCTAGGGCCCTTGACCGGGGCTGGTTTACCCATTGCCCACCTGAAGCAAGGCCCGGCTTCTGAACTATTTGCCTGTCACATGCCCTGAAGCAAGACAGGGTTTATTGGACTATTGACTTGAGGGTTTTGGTTTAGTACCCAAAGTAGTGGGGTGGAGTGGCTGCCCACTGACCCAGAGGCGGAGGAACCCCTCCTGGAAGCCAAACCAGCTACTCTTCCTATATTTCCTTGCTCACATATACTCATTTTTCACTTCTAACCCTGCATATTCCCTATGCACCCTCCACGTTCAGGTTACCTGAGTCTCTCTCTCTTCCCCCCCCCCACCCCCGCAATATTAACTTGCCTTTTCCAGTCTGCCCTCTATCACCTGATAACACGGGCAGGGCCACTTTCTTCCCTGAAGGCAGTTTGGTTACATACCCAATAGGAATAAGTAGCATTAAAAAAAAAAAGCAAACTAACCATCTTACTGCACAAGTATTTATAGGTAAATTACTACTACAGTAAAACTCCAATAGTCCGGCGTCCAATAATCCGGCACGCCTGATAGTCCGGCATCAAAATGGCAAGAGCCTAGTGAGTGAGCTTCGTCAAAAAACAGCGGCAGCAGCTGAACTGAGCAAAAAGGGTAAAAAAGGCTTTAAAAAACTAAAACATTACAGTATACTGTATACAGTATGTACAATAAAAAGGGTTAAGAACACTTTATATACAGTATATAATGTATACAGTATATATATAACCCGCTTATAGTACCTCCTGATAGTCCGGCATATCGGATAATCCAGCACCACCTAAGTCCCATAGGTTCCGGATTATCGGACGTCTACTGTACTTTAACAGGTCTGTGACTTCATTCCCTTTCAGAACAATGTGGGTTGGAAGTCATTTTGAAAAAGGTAATTCTTCATGAGTTACTCTGAAGAACTTTTTTGTACCAGTCTCTGCTGAAGTATAAAATTTCAGTTATAAAGATTAATCATTAAAAAAGACCTAGCTAATAGTTTCTTTCCAAAACTATCCATCATACCAACTTACTCAAGATTTGTATGTCTGCCAATTTTTCTGCAGATAAACAATGTTCTAAAGAAAAACAAAATGCATTAGAAACCCTGATGAATTTCAGAGACCAACTTCAAACACTACATTTTAAAAAATTTATCACACAAAAAATAACAAACAAACAAAAATTCAAAGGACCCAAAAACTAGCACTCAAAATTTTGCCCTGAAAACTTCCTATACATAAAAATATTTAAATCATCGTCAGAATATTTAAGTCTGTATTTCCAGACAAAACCTTTATATCTTTAGTAGATTCTTTTTCAAAATTTCTTAATAACCTAAGGTATCCAATATACATATCAAAGAACAAATGAACTTTTAGAACGGATCCTTTTTGAGGAGATGGGCCAGAAGATGGGCCATGAAATCCACATACTGTAGTAGAAGTGATAGATTTTCCTTTGCATACATCTTCCCATTCCTTCCCCCTGAATTTCCATCAATGCTGTAGAGAGTGGAGTCTGAAAGTCAGACAGACTCATCACACATATGCTGAAGTTTCTGAATCTCCAAGTAACAGGGTGAAAGGCAATGTTGAAGATTATAAGAAGGAGGGTGAGAAGGACTGAAGTCGAGCATCTCTGCAAGGAATGATGCAGAAGGACAAATGCTGACAGGATAGGTGAGAAGGCATGTGAGATCCAGAAATCAGACCATGAACATCTCCAGCACAGTTAGCAGCAAGCTTCACATGATCGCCCTTCCATGGATTTTCTTTTGTATTCCACTTTTGTCAGCAGAGCAAAATAAAATAAAATAATAAAATAAAAACTATTTTACAGAGTCTTCCTTTCAAGGATGGCAAAACACTTGACAACTAGTAATTAATTTGACTTCACAGAAACCCTTTTAGGGAACAAAGTATTACAGACAGATCAGCAAAGTTAGGTTAAATGTCTTGCTCAAGTTCATATAAGAAATCCATGGCAGAATTGGATCTAGTATCCAGGATTACCATGTTTTAGCGTATATAACCCACGGGTTATGTGAAGTTTTACAAACCCCGCCACATCAAGCGGCTGCAACTTGCCGGTCAGCCCACCTGGAATTATGGCAATATGTGCACCCACGGAGTTACTATGTTTCTGAACTGAAGTTTCTTTGTGGGCGGCTAAGGAATCTAAAACCAGCAGAGATTTAGGATTTAAAAAAACCACCTTTTCGTGCACGAAAGCAGCTGTCTGTCCATGTCTTCACAACATCTGTGTTCATCCAGCCCTTTCTGTTACAAACCACACAAACGCCAGCCGGCAGTTTCTCTCTAGTCATCATTACCCTCTTAAAAATCACCATAGGTTTTAATTTATCACCATTTGCCGTGCATGCCAACACTACAGTAAAACAGGTTGCTACACAGACTGTGTTCGTTCCTGTTTCCTCAACAGACCAAGTAGTGGGCATGTCAAATGACATGGGCACCTCAACCATGTTAATAACGTTGCTTGTTTGCAAGCCCAACTAGTCAATTTCTTTATGTACAAAAGTTTTAAAATCATCCATTTTCTTTTCCCATTCGTTGGGAAGCTGTTGGCCGGCAGATGTCCATGTGCGAACCGACAGATTGTTTCTCTGCAAAAATTTGTACACTCAATTTCCTGAGCCCCCCCTTAAAATCATAGATTTTCTGTTCCATAGCCATAAGTCAAGCCTTGGGATGTACGGCTACCATTGACACTGCCCGTTTGCTTTCTCTCTGTCCATGAACCCACTTCAAGTTTTCTTCCAGGTTTGACCACTTGGCTTTCTTTCCGCGTCATGCTCTTTTCCTAGGGTGTAATTTTTCAAGCGTCTTCCTTTCTCCACTCCCAAACAGACTTTTCATTCACAGAGTATTTTCTCCCTGCGGCTCTGTTTCCATTGTCCTTTGCATATGTCACAACACACAATTTAAAAGCGGCTGTGTAGTATTTGCACTTAGGCATGTTTAAAAAATTTAGAAAGTGTAAAAAGTTTAAATTACCTTTTTAAAATTCAGTACAAGTTAAAACTACTAAAGGAATAAATGAATGGTAAAACGGTGGTTAAAAGGGGTTATATACCAGCAATAAGGGTTGTAGCATACTTACTGCTCAGCGTTATCAGCTGCGGCTCATTAACACTTCATTACAGGTGCTGTTCATTAACAGAAACTGCGGTTCATCTCCCGCAGGCTATACACGTGCGTGGGGTATGTACAACTATTTTTACTCAACCAAGAAAAACCGCGGGGTATACACAGGTGTGGGTAATACTCATGTGCGGGTTATATACACTAATTTACAGTACTGGCCCTTACTCCCATGACTCAATTAAAGACCATGCGTCTTCTCATGTATCTGTGTTACATACTATATGCATTGTGGGCTTATTTTGTTTTATATGGCATGAATAACATCATCATCATCATCAAACATGAAAAACCTACTAAGAATCATTGTGCCAGCCAAAGTCATCACAGTTGATGGTGTCGCATCCAGGCACTGTGTAGCTTGGTTCCTGGATCTTGCACAAACCTGCAAATTCGTGAATCTCTAGGGCAGCTGAGCTGGTGGCACTACAGAGGATCAGGGCATGCACCCCCTTTGTTTGCCAATGGAGAGTCTGAGAGCATGGTGCGCTGGGGTGATTTTGCCCATCCAACCACAAAACCACGAGCATGCAATTCCACTTTTCATTATACAGAATGATTGATGGAGGACCAGATCTTTGTGACATGTTGCACAAAATGAAACCACTTTATGCTCAGGATTTGGCACCAATTTAATTTATCTATGGAAAATTCAGTATGACCTTTCACCCTGAATGATTTACAGAATGAAATGACAGAGTTACAGAGTTAAATAGATTAAACTGACAAAAAATGTACACGCCTTTAACCACATTTCTTTTATGCATCCAATGTGTGTTGCTGCATATGCCAAAATCACATTGATTCCAAAGTTTCTGTGCCTTTGAACCACCTCAGTTAT
Organism: Rafetus swinhoei; assembly: GCA_019425775.1. Taxonomy (NCBI): domain Eukaryota; kingdom Metazoa; phylum Chordata; order Testudines; family Trionychidae; genus Rafetus; species Rafetus swinhoei. The sequence continues at coordinate 160,493,975 of CM033424.1, forward strand.
GCTGCTGAGGAACGAGCTGGCCAAAGTGAAGGAATGTGGAAGTCTAATTTCTTTTAACTCTTCAGTTATGCATTAAAGATAAATAAACCTCAGAAACAGTGAGGTAATGCTTAGGAGATTAAAATCAGATAAGGAGTCAAAAATCTACTTGTTTACCTGGTTCCAAATTAGCCAAACCTTTCCAGTCTAAAAAACTGGACTGGAAATCCCCAGAGAAGACTGTTACTTGTTAAAATCACCATGTTGTCTTTCTACTACCCCAATGAAAATATTATTAAAATTGCCGCTGTTGCTGTATTCCTTCATTGTTTTTTTTCTAGTCCCAGCCATTACATTCAGTGCAGATGTGCATGAAACTGAAAAAAATATATTTTTTTGTAATTAAATGAACTTTTCCAAATGGCTATCAAGTCTCCCAGCTGAGTTTACAATGAAGTTTTGGGCTGAGCCTCATGTAACCTAAACTGTTTCACTGATATGTAATCATCCACATTGTTTAAATCTGTCTCTTTCATTTGGATACCGGTAAAACTTTAGGCTTTAAAGGTTTGTGGGATAAAAAAAATGAAGAACTACTGATTGACTAGACTTGATTTTGGCTTGTATATCAATCTAGAATTTCCACATAAAAGTATTTCTAAGACTTTTGTGATTTTTGGTGAATTTTTTTTAACTCCTAATTTTCCTCATTTTTAACATACCTCTTTTTTACTTATAATATGCATCTCCTCCAGTACTTCACTGTAGAAGTATTTGCTACTAATCTTTTGGAATAAATTTATACAAGAAGCTAGATATACACAAGCAAAGTACCTGAGTCTGGTATTACCTATCTTTTCAAAAAAGTCTTTTCATTCCTGATCTTGACTTTGGCTAACTTGGCAGATATTGCCAAAAACAAACATTCAGGATAGACACTCCAAGGTAAAACTGTTATGTTCCATCCCTGGTACAGAATTCATACTCTATAGGGCCTTCAGAAATCCTCATGATGAGTTTCTTCATGAGGTTCTTAAGTTGACTTTATGGGTTCAAGCTGTAGATCTCCCAGATCAGATTACACATGATCCTGATATGAGGTATAAATGCAAGCAGTTGTACAGATGTAGTACAAGCAGGGACTCCATTTAGGGGAAGCAAATGGGTCTGTAGCATCCTTCACAAAGTTTGAACCCTTGAATTTCATACTTGAAGTCTGCTTACAGCACATGCCCTAGCCCCAGATGCAGCTCTTAAACACAACAGAGTGGTGCTGCTCACAGCTTTGCGCTGGGGCAGAGAGTTTGTTTATAACTAGAGGGAGGCATGGTGATTAAGATAACAAAAGGCTTGTCATTCAAGTAGTTGAAGGATCATTAGATGATCATGAAAACATGGTCAGGTACTCTACTTAAAAGATAGGAAACAAATTAGAAAAAAATAGTGTGCTCCAGGGCTAGTATTTGGGATCAGTGCTGTTCAACTGATTCATACATGATCTTGTAAAGGGGGTAAACAGTGAGGTGGCAAAATTTGAAGATGATACAAAATTACTCAAAATAGTTAAAGCCAAAGCTGACCACAAAGCATTACAAAGGAACCTCACAAAACTGGGTGATTGGGCAACAGAGTGGCAAATGGAATTCAGCATTGATAAATGCAAAGTAATGTACATGGAAAAATATAATCCCAACTATACATACAAAATGATGGGGTCTAAATTAGCTGTTACCACTCAAGAAAATGATCTTGAAATCATTATGAAAACATCTACTCAATGTTCAGTAGCAATATAAAAAACTAACAAAATATTTGGAATCAATAGGGAAGGAAAAGATAATAAGACAGAAAATACCATATTGCCTCTATATAAAGTCATGGTATGCCCACATCTTGAATACTGTATCCAGATCTGGTCATGCAATCTAAAAATGATATATTGGATTTGGAAAAGGTACTAAGAAGAGCAACAGAAGTGACTGGGGTAAGGAACAGCTTCCATTTGAAAATAGATTAAAAAGACTGAAAAGGTTGGAAAAGAAATTACTAACGAATGGCGCATATGTTAGAGGTCTAGAAAAATATGAATGGTGTGGGAAAATTGAATAAGGAAATGTTATTTACTTCTTCACTAACATAACACAAGAAGATTGCCCAATTAAATTTATAGGCAGCAGATTGAAAACAAAAGACATTACTTTTTCACAGTCAACCTGTGGAACTGTTTGCCAGGGGATGGTAGAAAGGCCCAAACTATAACAGGGTTCCAATAAGAATGAAATAAGTTCAAGAATGATAGGTCCATCAATGGTTACTAGGCAGGATGGGCAGGGATGGTGTCCCTAGCCTCTGTTTGCCAGAAGCTGGGAATGGGCGACAGGGGATGAATCACTTGATGATTACCTCTTCTTTTAATTCCTTTCTGGCATTGGCCACTGTTAGAAAACAGGATACTGGGCCAGAAAGACCATTGCTCTGGCCCGGTATGGCCAGTCTGATGTTCTTATATGCAACTCAGATATATTTGTCCTTGCTGCAAACCACTAGACCCCATTCCCTTCCAGACTTGAGACAGAGCCCAGGATCTTGCCAGTGTGTGTACGTCTCTCTCTCCCCACAGAGGCTAAGTCTAGACTACACCTCTCTGTCAACAGAGAGATGTAGATTAGGCACGTCAAAATTGCTAATGAAGCTGGGATTTAAATATCCCGCACTTCATTAGCATAAATATGGCCGCTGCTTTTTTCCGAAATGGAGCTTTTTAAAAAAAAACCTGGCAGTCTAGACGCGGATCTGTCGAAAATAAACCCTTTTTCGACAGATCCTGTAAACCTCATTTTTTGAGGAATACAGGATCTGTCGAAAAAGGGTTTATTTTCGACAGATCCACGTCTAAACTGCTGGGTTTTTTTAGAAAAAGCTCCGTAAAAAAAAGCGGCAGCCATGTTTATGCTAATGAAGCACGGAATATTTAAATCCCGGCTTCATTAGCAATTTCGACGTGCCTAATCTACATTTCTCTGTCGACAAAGAGGTGTAGTCTAGACACAGCCAGAGTTTGTAACAAAGGCTACGTCTAGACTACATTGCTTTTTCGGGATACTGGAGATATCCCAGAAAAGCATTGCCACATCCAAGGAACACATCCGCTTTTTCAAAAAAAGTTTCGAAAAAGCGGACGCGCTCTTTCGCCATCCCTGTAAACCTCGTGCTACAAGGAATAAGGGTGTGTTGAAAGAGCACCTTCATTCTAAAGTAAATCTGAAAAAGAAACGCAAGTGTTTCTTTTTCCAATTTAACATTGCAGTGTAGACCTAGCCAAAGTAAGAAAATATATAAAAAATGTAAGCCTAGCAAGTGACTTGCCACAAGATGTCAGAACATGTTAGTATTAGAGCTGAGTGGGTCTAATATTTATTTAATTTTCTTTCTTTTATATAGGAATTAGATACAATGCTCCTGTCAGCTAATTGCTGTTATCTGCGAAAATTAGAGTTTTCAAGTATCCCCTGGAAAGATGTGATGGGGCCGGGGGGGAAGCAGATAGAGTCCCCTCTCCCATGATTTACTGCTTCGCTTGTACTGAGCATGCTCGATAACACCACTGAAGCCGTTATCCTAAGTCCGCCCCCATGCCCTCACTTGCCCCTCTCTATCGTGGCATGCCCAGGTGACACCCCTCCAAAAAACCAGAAATGGCTCCTCTGAGTATAAACATGTAGGCTGGCTAGATCTGATACACTCCTTTGTGTCCCTCTTCTGGATTAATTTTGAAAGCATCATGATTTTGGTTTATATGTTTTCTTGTGATGCTGAAGAAAGCATTATTTTATTGATGTCTCTAGAACTGAAACCTTTGAAGATTTAAACAATAGCTCTATTACAGTTGTTTCTGAAGAAATTATCCCTCTAGCCAAACCTTTTCCTTGGTTTCCTCCTTTTTTGTACCAAGTTCAGATTTTTCATGGTAATTTTCAAGTTAGTATGCACCTCCAGAGCCACTTGCACCCCTTTTTAGTTTCTTTGGATATCCTTGGTATGTCCTCTGTACAGTCTGCTCACTATGGTACCTAAATCATCATCTATTCAGTCTCTGGAATTTGTGCCTTTTTTTCCAGTCCCCATGGGATAGAACAGACTCACGTTCCCCTGCAGCAAACATCTACCATTTCTTCATTCAAATCCTTTCTAGAAACTCACTGTGTGTTTAAAAGTTAATCATCTCTTTTGTATGATCTGCTCTTTCTCACCTAATTGAACATATTTTGTATGGTGTTCCATAATATCTGAAAAAATATCTTTATTCAAATGCTTAAGCATATATTATCCTAAATAGGGATGGCTTTACATTTATGCTTAAGTGAATTCCTGAATCAGGGCCCAAATACTTCACAAACATTAATGAAAATTAAGGTGCACAATGCTCCTGTATTTGGCCAAGGTTGTGATCTCATGGGACTGGATTTGTCAAATGCTTTGTAAAGTTTAGACTGTAATGATATGTAATAACCACTGCTTCCTCCAGTCAAACTTAAAACAGCTGAATCTAAATTTCCTATATTATTCTTCGTCTGGAGCCAAGAGACAGAAGTATTTTCCGCTTGGTATTTGAAAACAATGTGCAATTAATTAAATGTTCACAAGGACTACACTAAAAAGTGATTTATCTCATCAAATAATATGCAAATCAAAATCAAACAAAACCCTCTATTTAAAAAATGTTCAATGGCATGTAAACTTAACTGTGTATCAAGTATATTTCAATTAGGACTTTTTAAAAGAGGTTCAGCCAGCGATGAAAAATACATCTTCGTTCATGATGTGTATAGAGCTCAGTTACAGATGACCCAGTTGAAATGTCTCTCCTGTCCCTCTGGACCAGACTTGAAGCCCAGGGCCAATGGGAGACTTTGCACAGACATAAGTGGGCTTTGGGTAAGACCTATACTGTGGAAGTTCAGGATATATTTGTTAATGAACAAAGTATTACATTTAGAGGATAAAGAATCATGGGCAATGGACAATTTGAATTGCCTCAAAAAGTAAAGCAAATGCACCATTCTAATATTTGCACTCACAAGTTATTATTGTTCTTCCTTTAGATCTTTGTTTAGCTTGATAGGTGCATTGGCTGCATGGCCTTCACCAGCATCCAAAATCCACAGCTGTTCACTGGCATCTAGGCAAGCTCTGACTGACTGTGTACTTGGCTACAGATTTCAAGTAGAGACTGGTGCTGAGGATATTTTAACTATATAAGGACCTTTGATTCTCAGTACAGACTCCACACTTTCCATTCTAGCCATTAGCCAAAAAACAGATGAGAGGGGTAGGTTCCATAGTGTCAGTGGGATACCAATATCTCAGTGCACCTTACTTACTGCAAAGCTATTAATGCGGCCAATTCTGGGGCCCACAAAGCTTTTAAATGTTTAGTACTGTTTCCCTATGCACCCTTGTGTTTTACATGCCAAAATGAAGGCAATTAATTTCCAGTCTGCCAAATTATGGGTGCTGAAGGTCTTTACCTATTACAAATTGTTCTTTGGCACAGGAGTACTTTAAAAGGAAACTCAGTATTTTTTTTAAAGCATACATGGTAGCAAGATTTCAAATTCTCCCAATCATCTGTAATGCCATAAGCACTTTTATAATGGAGAAAGGGATTTGGTTTTATTAAATGTTATGTGGGAATGTCTATGGGTGTTGGATTTTTTGGTTGGTTTTACTTATATTTGTTTTTAAGGAATGTATTGCGATTTTTTTAGTGCCATCATATTGCTTTGGTCATCAAGTTGTAAGCAAGGTTTGCATGAATGCTTTCCTGACAGCTAGCTGGGAGAGGGGAGAGACCCTGGGAGTGTTTATATAATTACAGTTTGTCCTACTTTGCTTACATTTGCTAGATATTCAGAAGATGTAATTGGTTTTGGAGAAAGGGAAGGTTCCTTAGAATCATAGAATACTTAGGGTTGGAAGAGCCATCAGGAGGTCATCGAGTCCAATCCCCTGCCCAAAGCAGGATCAACCCCAACTAAATCATCCCAGCCAGGGCTTTGTCAAGATGGAACTTAAAAACCTCTAGGGATGGAGATTCCACCACCTCCCCAGGTAACCCACTCCAGTGCTTCATCACCCTCCTAGTGAAATAGTTTTTCCTAATATCCAACCTAGACCTTCTCCATTGCAACTTGAGTCCATTGCTCCTTGTTCTGCCATCTGTCACAACTAAGAACAAGTTCTCTATATCATCGTTGGGACACCCCCCCCCCTTCAGGTAGTTAAAGGCTGTTATCAAATCCCCCCTCAGTCTGTAGACTAAACAAGCACAAATCCCTCAATCTTTCCTCCTAAGTCATGTGCTCCAGCCCCCTCATCCTTTTGGTTGCCCTCCACTGGACTTTCTCCAATGTGTTCACATCCTTTCTATAATGGAGGGCCCAGAATTGGATGCAGTATTCCAGATGTGGCCTCACCAATGCCAAATAAAGGGGAATAATCACTTTACTAGATCTGCTGGCAATGCTCCTCCTACTGCAGCATAATGTGTTGTTAGCAAAGGCACACTGTTGACTCATATCCAGCTTCTCATCCACTGTAATTCCCAGGTCTTTTTCTGCCAAACTGCTGCTTAGCCAGTTGGTCCCCAGCCTGTAACAATGCTTGGGATTCTTCTATCCCAAGTGCAGGACTCTGCACTTGTCCTTGTTGAACCTCATCAGATTTCTTTTGGTCCAAACCTTCAATTTGTCTAGGTCACTTTGGACCCTATCGCTACCCCCGCCCCCCAATGTATCTACCTCTCCCCCTAGTTTAGTGTCATCTGCAACGTTCCTAAGAGTGCAATCCATCCCTTCATCCAAGTCATTAATAAAGATGATGAACAAAACCGACCCCAGTGCCAACCCTTGGGGTACTCTGCTTGATACTGACAGTCAGCCAGACATCAAGCCACTCATCTCTACCCATTGAGCCTGACAATCTAGTTAGCTTTCTGTCCACCTTACTGTCCATTTATCCAATCCATACTTCCTTAACTTGCTGGAAAGAATACCATGGGAGACCATATCAAAAGCCTTGCTAAAGTCAAGGTATATCATGTCCACCACCTCCCCCATATCCACAGAGCCAGTTACCTCATCATAGAAGGCAATCAAGTTGGTCGGGCATGACTTGCACTTGGTGCAGCCATGCTGACTATTCCTGATCTCCTTCCCTTCTTCCAAGTGCTTCAAAATGGATTCCTTGAGAATCCCGTCCATGATTTTTCGGGGACTGAGGTGAGGCTGACTAGTCTGTAGTTCCCTGGATTGTCCTTCTTCCATTTTTTCAAAGATGGGCATTACATTTGTCTTTTTTCAATTACCTGGGACCTCCCTCAATTGCCACGAGTTTTCAAAGATAATGGCCAATGGCTCTGCAATCACATCAGCCTATTCCTTCAGCAACCATGGGTACATTAGATCTGGCCCCATGGATTTGTGTGTGTCCAACTTTTTCTAAATAGTTCTTAACCTGTTCTTTCTTCACCGAGGGCTGCCCACCTCCTTTCCATACTGTGCTGCCTAGTGCAATAGTCTGGGAGCTGACCTCATCTGTGAAGACAGGGCAAAAAAAAAAGCTTTGAGTACTTCCACTTTTCCCACAATATTTGTCCCTAGGTTCCCACACCTTCCCTGACCACCTTGTTGTTGCTAACATTCCTGTAGAAACCTTTCTTGTTACCCTTCACATTCCTTGCTAGCTGCAATTCCAATTATGCGTTGGCCTCCCCGATTACACCCCTGCATGCTCGAGCAATATATTTGTACTCCTCCCTAGTTATCTGTCCAAATTTCCACTTCTTTAAGCTTCCTCTCTGTGTTTAAGCTCGCCAAGGATTTCACTGTTGCGCCAAGCTAGTCACCTACCATATTTGCTTTTCTTACTGTGTCTAGGGATGAACTTAAAAAACAACAAATGGTCTGGTAGCACTTTATAGACTAACAAAATATGCAGATGGTATCAGGAGCTTTTGTGGGCACAGCCCACTTCTGACCGGAGTTTTGGATGGTTTGTTACTGAGCCTTCAATAAGGCTTCTTTAAAAAACTGCCAGCTCTCCTGGAGTCCTTTCCCCTTCATGTTAGCATCCCAGGGGATTCTGTCTATCTGTTCCCAGACGGAGTCAAAGTCTGCTTTTCTGAAGCTCATGGTTTGTATTTTGCTGCTCTTTTTTATTCCTTCAGTCAGGATCTTGAACTCGACCATCTCATGATCACTGCTTCCCAGGTTTCCACCCACATCTACTTCCCCTACTAGTTCCTCCCTGTTTGTGAGCAGCAGGTCAAGCTGCGCATGGCCCCTGGTCGGTTCCTTCAACACTTGTACCAGGAAGTTATCCCCAACATTCTCCAAAAACTTCCTGGATTGTCTGTGTACTGCGGTATTGGTCTCCCAACAGATGTCAGGGTGATTAAAGTCCCCCATAAGAACCAGAGCCTGTGATTTGGAAACTTTTGTTAGTTGTCTGAAGAAAGCCTTGTCTACCTCATCCACCTGATCTGGTGGTCTATAGCAGATATCAACCACAACATCACCTCTGTTGCTCCCGCCGCTAAGCTTAACCCAAAGACTCTCAACAGGCTTTTCTCCTGATTTATACTGTAGCTCTGAGCAGTCATACTGCTCTTTTACATACAGTGCAACTCCTCCTCCTTTTCTCCCCTGCCTTTCCTTCCTGAACAGTTTATACCCTTCCATGACAGTCCTCCAATCATGTGAGTCATCCCACCAAGTCTCTCTTGTTCTAATCAAATCATAGATCTTTGACTAAGTCAGGGCTTCTAATTTTTCCTGCTTGTTTCCCCGGCTTCTTGCATTCATGCACAGACACCTTAGATAACTAGCTGATTGCCCTGCCTTCTCAGTATGATCCAACGGTCTTTCTCTGTTGCACCTTGTGTTTCTTCCCAATATCTCACTTCCCCACTTACCTCAGGGCTTAGGTCACCATCCCCTGACAAATCTAGTTTTAAACCCTCCTCACTAAGTTTGCAAGCCTGCCTGTGAAGATGCTTTTCCCTCTCTTTGTTAGGTGGATCCCATCTCTTTCTAGCAATCCTTGTGCCCGGAACAGCATCCCATGGTTGAAGAATCCAAAGCCCTCTCTCCGACACCACCTGTGCAACCATGCATTTACTTCCAAAATTTGACAAACCCTACCTGGACTTTTTCCTTCAACGGGGAGGGTGTACGAGAACACAACTTGCACCTCAAACTCCTTGATCCTTCTTCCCAGCACTGCATAATCTGCAGTAACCCACTCAAGGTTATTCTTGGCAGTATTGTTAGTTCCTATGTGGAGAAGTAGGAAGGGGTAGCAGTCTGAAGTCTTGATCAGTCTTGGAAGTCTCTCAGGGTATGTCTACACTACAAAGTTAATTTGAACTAACAGCCGTTAGTTCGAATTAACTTTCATAGGCGCTACACATACAAACCGCTAGTTCGAACTTAATTCGAACTAGCGGAGCGCTTAATTCGAACTAGGTAAACCTCATTCTACGAGGACTAACGCCTAGTTCGAATTAAGTAGTTCGAATTAAGGGCTGTGTAGCCACTTAATTCAAACTAGTGGGAGGCTAGCCCTTCCCAGCTTGCCCTGGTGGCCACTCTGGGCCAAGCCAGGAAACTCTTCTGCCCCCTCCCGGCCCCGGAGCCCTTAAAGGGCCACGGTCTGGCTACGGTGCCCGTGCCGGGTGCAAGCCTGCCAGCACCCAGCCAGCAGACCCTGCACCTGGCACATCATGAGCCAGCCACCGGCTACCACCCAGCCCTCCGCCTCTTCCCGGGACCAGGCTAGCGGCTCCCAGGAGCCTGCCCGGGGCTGCAAGAGGCAGGCACCCGCCTGGTCTAGTGCGGAGATCATGGACCTCATCCAGGTTTAGGGGGAGGCCTCCAACGTCCACGACCTGTGCACTAGGCACAGGAAAGTGGCCGTCTAGGGCAGGATAGCTGCCAGCCTGGCCACCAAAGGCCACATGCAAACCCAGGAGCAGGTTTGCATGAAAATCAAGGTGGTCCAGTGAGACCCTGACCCTGAGCCCTGAGTTTAGAACATAAGAACATAAGAATGGCCGTGACTGGGTCAGATCCAAAGGTCCATCTAGCCCAGTAGCCTGTCTGCCGACAGCAGCCAACACCAGCTACTCCGAGGGGATGGACCAAGACAATGACCAAGCCATTTGTCTCGTGCCATCCATCTCCAGCCTTCCACAAACAGAGGCCAGGGACACCGTTCCTACCCTCTGGCTAATAGCACTCCATGGACCCAACCTCCATGACTTTATCTAACTTCTCTTAAACTCTGTTATAGTTCTAGCCTTCACAGCCTCCTGTGGCAAGGAGTTCCACAGGTTGACTATTTGCTTTGTGAAGAAGAACTTTCTTTTATTAGTTTGAAGCCTGCTACCCATTCATTTCATTTGGTGTCCTCTAGTCCTTATATTACGGGAACTAATGAAGAACTTTTCTTTATGCACCCTCTCCACACCACTCATGATTTTATATACCTCTATCATATCCCCCCTCAGTCTCCTCTTTTCTAAGCTGAAAAGTCCCAGTCTCTTTAGCCTCTCTTCATATGGGACCTGTTCCAAACCCCTAATCATTGTAGTTCTTTTCTGAACCCTTTCCAAGGCCAAAACATCTCTTTTGAGGTGAGGAGACCACATCTGTACACAGTACTGAAGATATGGAGTACCATAGTTTTATACTTCCTCCTCCTTCTTCCCCTGGCTTCCCCTTCCAGCTCCCTCCTCCCAGGTTTCCCCTCCCCTCTCCCACCTCCTTTTCCCAGTCTCCCAGAGGTTAATCCCCCACACGCCCAGTTTTGTTAAATAAAGAGAGTTTCTATTTTTGAACACACGTGTCCTTTTTTACATCAGGAAGGGGGCTAGGAGGGGTAAGTGGAAGGAGGTGAGGGAGGAATGGGGTACGAGCCCCGATGGGGAGGACTGGGGTGGCTCAGCGGGCTCCTCGGGGTGGAAGCTCTCCTGCAGGGCCTCCTGGATCCTGACAGCCCCCCGATTGAGCCCCCCGGATGGCAGCCTGTGGCAAGTGCAGCCGGGCTGATGGCCGAGTGCTGTGATGTGCCGAGTGAGGGCACTCGGGGCACGCCAAGCCAGGACTGCTTTGCTGTCCCTCAGGGAGGTAGACCAGCAAGCGGGGAACCCTGAGAACTGTCTGTCCGGGGTGGGGGTCAGGTCCCTTTAAGCATAGCCCTCGGCTAGCCTGAGGCAGCAGCTCCACACTCTAAGTCTTGGTTCCGGCCAGCCTTAACTTCGGTTCAGGGTCCACTCAATGTGGACATGCTAGTTCAAATTAGCAAAACGCTAATTAGAATTAGTTTTTAGTTCTAGATGCACTAGTTCGAATTAGCTTAGTTTGAATTAACTAATTTGAATTAAGTTAGTTCGAATTAGTGCTGTAGTGTAGACATACCCTCAGTCACATCCTGAATTCTAGCTCCAGGGAAAGCAGTACACCTCTCAAGATTCCCAGTCTGGACAGCAGATGGATAACTCTGTCCCTCTTAGGAGGGAGTCTCCGACCACCATCATCCATCTCCTTCTCTTGGGAGTGGTGGTTGTGGAACCCCCATGCCTAGGACTACGCATCTCATGCCTTCTGGTCAATGGGGTATCCTTCTGATCCCTTCCCCTAGAGGTCTCTTCCAAAACATTCTCCCCTGTAGTACCTGTGCAGCGAGTCTGAAAGTAGTTAACCACATCTATCGAGATTGAGGATACCTGAGTTGTCTTTCTTTTCCTGGAGTCCACATGCTGCCAGTTTCCTTCCCCATTCTGTACTGCCCTCTCTGGTTCTTCAGCATTCTATATCTGCAGTATCAAATGCTGACTTCTATCCAGAAAGTCTTCATCTTCTCTGATGTAATATAGGGTTGATACTTGGGCCTCTAGTCCCTTAACCTGCTCTTTTTTGTCATTCATCCACAATTTTCTTTCTAAACCAAGGATTTCAAAACACTTAGGGTATGTCTACACTACAGCGCTAATTCGAACTAACTTATTTTGAATTAGTTAATTTGAAATAAGCTAATTCGAAATAACGCATCTAGACCCAAAAACTAATTCGAATTAGCGTTTTGCTAATTCGAAATAGCACTTCCACATTGAGTGGACCCTGAATCGAAGGTAAGGCTGGCCGGAACCAGTGCCAAAAGGGCATCTGGGTTGGACTTAGTGTTTGGGGCTGCTGCCTCAGGCTAGCCGATCACCCATCTCGGACAGACAGTTCTCAGGTTTCTCTGCTTGCTGGTCCACCTCGCTGAGGGACAGCAAAGCATTCGTGTCTCAGAGTGCTCTGCTTGCCCTCACTCGGGACACCACGGCACTCTGCAACATGGAACCAGACCTGTGCCTGGGCACGCCAGTGCATCTCGTGGGGTCGTTGCCATCAGCCCAGCTGCACTGTTTGCAGGCTGCCATCCGGGAGGTCCATCGAGGGGATGTCAGGATCCAGGGGGTCCTGCGGGAGAGCTTCCACCCTGAGGAGCGCTAACAGTCTCCCCGGTCTGCTCCACCGGGGGCTTGTGCCCCATTCCTCCCTCTCGTCCTTCCACTTACCCTTCCCTAGCCCCCTTCCTGATGTCAAATAAAAGACACGTATTTTCAAAAATAACAACTCTTTATTCAACACAACTGGGGAGGGGGAATGAAACTGTGGGGAGACGGGGAAAGGAGGCGGGAGAGGCGGGAGAGGGGAGGGGAAAACTGGGAGGAGGGAGCTGGAAGGGGAAGCAAGGGAAGAAGGGGGAAGGGAAGCTCAGGGCTCAGGGTGGGGGTCTCGCTGGGCCAACCGCCTCCCAGCACGGCGAGGAGGGGGCCTCGGCATCCCGGGGATGGGGTGGAGGGTGCAGAGGTTGAGGTGGGGGTGTGGAGATTGAGGAGGAGGGTGTGGAGGTTGAGGAGGAAGAGGTGGGGGGGGCAGGAGTGGGAGGAGGGACAGTTGTTGGGGGGGCAGCAGGCGCAGGACCGGCACAGGGCACCATGCTCTGCAGCAGGGCCTTCAGGTGACAGTTCCTCGCTCGGTCCTCCGCAAGCTGCTTCCGGCGGAGCTGCAGGTTTTCCCACATCCAGGCCTCGACGGTGCAGTGCAGGGCTCGCAGGGCCCCCAGGTGCTGGTCCCAGTACTCCTGCTGCGTGATGGTGGTCCAGAGCAGGCTGCGGGTGCAGGAGCATGTCCCGGGCGGGGTGCTGCGCCCTGCACAAGCAGCTGGTGCAGCTGTAGAGAAAGAAGAGAAGTGGTCAGTTCTCCCTGGGGACACAGTGGATGATGCCCAGCCCCCCCCCCCCACCTGCGACGGGAGGGTGACCGTGCCCTGCACCGTCAGAGCCGCTGTGCTTGCACAGAGGCCATGGTCAGGATGTCTGGCTCTCCCCGGGACTGGGAGCTGCCCCAAGACCGCACCCATGCCCCTGTGCCATGTATAGTGTGGCCGGAGGGGGAGATGTCCCCTGCCTCTGTGTAGCGGGGGTGTATGAAGGGAGGGCGTCCTGCTGGGTCCCGCCCCGGGGTCGGGAGCATGTCAGGTCTCTTCACACATGCGTGTGCCTATTGGGCCACGGCCCCTGGGTGTCACGCAGCTGGAGCCACCTGCTCAAGGGTGGCATGGCACATGCTCGCACGTGCACAGGTGGCTGCGTGATCCGTGGGAGGCATGGCCCACATGCGCGGACCCTGGTCTCCCTCCCCGTCTCCCCCGGGCAGGGGACAGTGCTGGCACTTACCCGGTATGGCCTCCCTGGATGACCCTGCCGACTCCGGTGCCGGAATAGCTGGCGGTGGCCCCTCTGGTGCGCCCGGGTCAGGGCCCTCCGGTCCCAGCTCGCTGCCTCCCGGGCTGGCGCGGACCGCCCTGCCCCCCAGGAATTGGTTGAGGGCGGGGAAGTAGGGGCAGGTGGCAGCCCCTGATGCGGTGCCGCCCCTGGTGGCCCTGGCATACGCCTGCCACAGCTCTTTGACTTTCAGGCACACCTGCTCCTGGGTGCACCTGTGTCCCTTTCGGGCCATGGTGGCTGCTATGCGGCCGTAGATGGCTGCGTTCCTCCTCCTAGTGCGGAGATCATGGACGTTGGGGGCCTGCCCCCAAACCTCAATGAGGTCCATGACTCTGCACTAGTCCAGGAGGGGGCACGCCATCTACGGCCCCTGGATGGCCCCTGGGTGCTGAGGGACTGGGCGGGGGACGGCTGGCTGTCACTGGCTGCCTGGCTCATCCTGGGGCCACTGGGTCAGGGGCAGAGACTGCTGGCAGGGCTGGCTCTGGCAAGTGCCGTCTAGCCAGAGTCTACTCCTTTAAGGGCCCCAAGGCTGGGGGAGAGGAGAGGAGTTTTCCTGGTTTGGCGCAGAGTGGCCACCAGGGAGAACCTGGGAAGGGCTAGCCTCCAGCTAGTTCGAATTAAGTGGCTACACAGCCCTTAATTCGAACTACTTAATTCAAACTAGGCGTTAGTCCTCGTAGAATGAGGTTTACCTAGTTCGAATTAAGCGCTCCGCTATTTCGAATTAAATTCAAAATAGCGGTTTGCATGAATGCCGCTATTAAAGTTAATTCGAACTAACGGCTGTTAGTTCGAATTAACTTTGTAGCGTAGACATACCCTTACAGGACATTATGAAAGATAAGGAACTAATCAATTCTTTGCACTATGTTCCACATCTGCTATTTTCAGGTGGAATAGCAGGGAATTTCATACATTAGGACACTTTTCCCTCTAAATATTGTACTACATGTCCAGAAATAGCTTTGGGGGGAAAGTTAAGCTTGCTCATGTACTGTACCTTACTATAGTTTTAATAGCAGCCATTGTCTGTCTAAGTAGCATAAAAGCCTACATCTCTGTATCACAAAGCCATAAGAAATTAAGATTTCACTGAGATAAGTGAATCCAAACTGGAAGAAGGCTTGAGCAAAAGCTTGGAAGCCAGTGGAGAGAATGTAATATGGGAAAATATGTTCAGCTTTCATCAGACTGAAAGGAAAAAAATTGAGCTTACAGTTGTTCTTTGCAAGCATGGAATAAATTGATGATTTAAAAATATGGCAACTTTATCTTTTTACATTTTTGGGGGGGGGCGGGTTTCTGGGTAGCCTTCAAAAACCCTAATGGAGCGCTGTTTGACAAAGTATGTATTGATTCTCATTCTGCAGTGAAAACTGCTATAACATAGTAAAAATTTTGCACACAAATCACACATCCTAATTAGGATGTGTGTATGTATACATATATATATATATATACATATATATATTATGTATGATGTTCACTCAAACAATTAACCAGTACAAATATAAGAAAAGATGCATCAGTACTGAACATGTGTTCAATCAAGTGCCAGAAAAAAACATGTTCATGCCAGTGTGAAGTGCAGTTCAAAGAGCTGGAAAATGCAAAAGACTCTCCCTAAAAGTTTCCACTACTGTTTTTACTAAAAATACTTCAATTTAAACAAGAGATATACCTTTTTATAAGATAGACTATTCCATTTGTTCTTTGATTTAAGGAGATAAACTTAAAGGTCATATTCTTCTACATACCATTAACAAGTTGTAAAAGATTCTAATTAGAAAAAAAAAACCTTATTTGACTCTGATCTCGTCTCATGAGTTTAACAGCCTTCCTTAAACCATTAAATATGTAACCACTCCTCGTTGTTATTATGATGTGTGTCTCAAGTGTGTTAGATCATCAAAGGAACAATGTGATTTCTAAATTAGTGGGAAGTCTTCACTGGTTTCAGAAACACAAACAGCATACTGTGAAAGTCTGAACGTAGCTATCTCCTACCACAACAACAGACAAATGCAGAGAAATTTTCAAAGTGTTTTAATGGTGCAACCCTCATTAAAGTCAGTTGGAGTCATGCAAATAAAATAGAAACAAACTTTTTAAAGTTTCCCCCTTTAAAGTCTACCGATTCTAATGCATACAAAACCTAAAAACTAGGAACCTTCAATTCTCAATCTCGCACATACATACATCCCCCTTTATTGAGTGTTCTTGGGAAATATCCAGATTTCATGTGAAAATATCCAGGTATGCAGTATACATACAAGCTCCATATAAATGCCATACTGACTTCCAAAGATTTCAGAAAATTTGACTTACTTGCTGTAACCTGTTGCCCTGAAACCCCCCACCCCGAGTTCGGGTGGTCGGTCGTCTCTTTACCGCTATTCCCTCTCAGGAGGGTCTAATATATATGTATACTGCTGCTTCGTAGCCTTTGTGGCCGGGGAAGGGGACTCGGGCCTGCCCTCGCTCCGAGTCCCAGCCTAGGGCCCTAAGGTAGGGACACTAGTCCCTACTCAGTGGAGGGGCTTAGCACCCCTAAACCCTCCACTCGCGGGTACCACGGCCCTACCCTGGGCCACTTCTTCCCTGGCCTGGTCCTGACTCTTCCCCCAGCGTGGGAGACAAGCTCACCCTCAATCGTTGTTTCCCGTGGGGACCGCTGGTACTCCTGCTCTCTCCTCTCCCCAGCTGGCTCCTGTCCTCGGCCTTTTGAAAGTGCCGTGGTCCGGCGTCCCACTCGGGCCCCGCCCCTCCGCATGCCGCCCCGCCCTTCCGGGATCCCGGGATGACGTCCTCGATGACGTCATCTCCGCGCGCCAGCAGGGGCCGGCGCCCGGCGTCTGCCGCCGCTGCTGGCGCCTTTTCGCTGCCGCCGGGACCTCCTCCACCCCATGCGGCTTCTGCCCGACCGTTCGTCTGAGTGCGGGGCAGGGCGGCCGGTTCCCCTGCCCCGTCACACACCTTCCCCCTTATGTCCTCGCTCCCCCCTCCCTCTTCTCGTTTCGCGTTCTGGTATTCGCGACAAACAATCAGCATTCGTATTTGCAGTGCCGGATCTATGTTTTACTTCGAATTTGTAAGGTTGCAAGCTCAAATACCACCTTAGTATACGTGGGTTCGTGTCCTTCATACTTTGGATCCACTGGAGGGGTGCGTGGTCTGTTACCAAGGTGAATTTGTCGCCTAGAAGAAAATAGCGTAAAGAGTCAATGGCCCACTTGAGGGCTAGGGCCTCTTTCTCTATAGTGGCGTAACCCCGCTCCCGGGGGAACAGTTTGCAGCTCAGGTACAGGACTGGATGTTCTATCCCCTCCTCCTCCTGAGCCAATACCGCCCCCAGCCCTATGTCTGATGCGTCGGTTTGTAGGATAAACGGTTTGTCAAAGTCAGGTTGTAGTAATATTGGGGCATGGGTAAGCTCGTATTTTAATCTTTTAAAGGCGGCATCACATCATTCTGTCCACCTTATCTTTTGGGGCTCCCCTTTACCTGTCAGGTCCGTAAGGGGCGCTGCTGAGAAATTGGCCACAAATCTTCGATAATAGCCGGCAAGTCCTAAAAACTGGCGGACTTGTTTCTTTGTAGTCGGTGTCGGATATTCGTGCACTGCTTGGACTTTACCGAGCAGGGGCTTGAGTTTCCCCTGTCCCACCGTGTACCCGAGGTAGGATACCTCTGTCTTCCCGAAATAACATTTCTTTGGATTGGCCGTTAGGTTTGCTCGTTGCAGTGCGTCCGGGATGGCTACGATGTGCTCGAGATGTTGTTCCCAGGATCTGCTAAAGATCACGATGTCATCTATATAGGCCGCCGCATACTCCTGATGATCGCGGAGTATATGGTCCATCAGCCGCTGGAAGGTGGCCGCTGCCCCGTGTAAACCAAATGGCATATTTACAAATTGATTCAACCCGAACGGAGTGGCGAACGCTGTCTTGGCTTGTGCCTCTGGGGTAAGGGGAATTTGCCAGTACCCCTTCGTAAGGTCTATTGTTGGTAAGTATCGGGCCCGCCCCAGCCGGCTTAACAGTTCATCTATGCGTGGCATCGCGTACGCATCGAATCGGGAGATGGCGTTTACCTTACGGAAGTCTATACAGAACCTGGTAGACCCGTCGGGTTTTGGCACCAATACTATCGGGCTTCGCCACTCGCTATGAGATTCTCGGACCACGCCCCATGCTAGCATGGCCTGGAGTTCCTTATTCACCGTGTCCCATAATTTGCGGGGTAGTGGCCGCAGATGGTCCCGAACTATCTTGTTCGGCTCGGTCACTATATTGTGGCAGACTTCCCGGGTTTGTCCTGGCCGGCTGGTCAAAACCTCGCGAAATTGCTGTAGGACCTGCCTCGTCTGGCCTTGCTGAGCCGGTGATAACTCTCCCCCAACCTGGGCTTGGTCCGCCCTTACTTCGGGATCTCCCCAGGGTCCAAACTCAATATCCACTGGTTGGGGATCGATCAGGAGGGCTTCCCGGGGCTTCCATTTTTTAGCAGGTTTATGTGGTAAATCTGAGTTTCTCTACGGTTACTATTTAGCAATATTTCATAATCCACCGGCCCCACTTGTCTTACTACCCTGAAGGGTCCCTGCCATCGGGCTAACAGCTTCGATTCCCCCGTTGAGAGTAGCAGTAAGACCGGGTCACCCGGGGCGAATGTTCTTACCTTGGCTTTATGATCATACTGGGACTGTTGTTCCTCCTGAGCCTTCTGGAGGTTTTTCCTGGCCCATTCCGCTAGGCATCGGAGATTTTTTTGCAACTTTTCTATATACTGTGCGACTCCGAGGGCCGGGCTTACTTGTTCTTCCCAGCCCTCCTTCACCAGGTCTAGGATTCCCCTGGGCCGCCTCCCGTAGAGCAATTCGAATGGAGAGAAACCTAGCGATGCCTGGGTTACCTCCCGAATTGCAAACATCAGGGCGGGTAGTAATTTATCCCAATCTCACGGATCGTCTATAACGAATGTACGCAGCATCCCTTTTAGGGTCCGACTAAATCGTTCTACGAGACCGTCTGTTTGAGGGTGGTAGATGGAGGTCCTAAGCTGCACTGTAAAATTCTGCACAGTTCTGTCATCACCTTGGACGTTAAGTTAGTTCCCTGGTCTGTTAGTAATTCCTTGGGTAAGCCTACCCGGGAGAACAGTTTTACCAATTCTTCTGCTATCGCGGTTGTGTTCGCTTTCCTCAAGGGGATGGCCTCGGGATAGCGTGTTGCGTAGTCTACGATGACCAGGATGTACGAGTGGCCTCTACCCGATTTTTCGAGGGGACCTACTAAGTCCAATGCGATACGTTCAAATGGGGTCCCTACTATCGGTAGGGGGATGAGGGGTGCGGGGGGGACCCGTGTGGGGGATGTCCGTTGGCACTGCGGGCAGGAGGCACAGAAGTCTTTCACGTCTTGGTACACCCCGGGCCAATAAAACCGCTGCAGGACGCGGTATTGTGTTTTCTCAGTCCCTAGGTGGCCCGCCCACGCGTGGTCGTGTGCTAATTCCAGCACCTTCCATCTATAGGGTTGGGGTACCAGCAACTGATGCGTTTCCTCCCCTCCTGGTCCCCCAGGCGTGACGCGAAACAGGCGGTCTTGCCATACTTCGAACCGGGGTCCCTGAACTTCTCGCTCCCCATTTTCCGTGGGATTTGGGGTCCCCAAGCGTTTCGCAGCGTCGGATCCTCCCCTTGCAAGGTAACGAAATCCCCTTCATCGAGTTCCAGACGCGGGCCGTTTAGCCGGGCTTCTGTATGTGGTTTAGCTACGGGGGGGGGGCCCTTCACCCCTTCCCCATGTGCCGCAAGGGCATGTTCATCCTGTCTCCCCACCTTTGTTACCAGCTGAAGTCTCCCCCAGTCGCCTAATAGACACTTTAGCCCCGGCCAGTCCCGCCCTAACAGCGCGGGGTATGCGAGTCTGGGGGCGACTGCCACTTCGCGGACGTCCCTTGCCCGCCCATCAAATATCTCTACCTTGGTTGTAGGATGGGGTGTATATCGCCATGTACGCATCGCATGTAGACCCTCGGACCTCGGGACCACCTATGGCCCAGAACGTCGGCCCTTATGATTGTCTGGCCACACCCCGAGTCTAATACCGCCTCTACCCACCGTCCATCCACCCGGATACGGTGGGTCAGCTGCGCGCGGTCCCATTCGCCCCTGTTTACCTTCCGGGTTGGGCCTTGGCCAAACGTGCAATCCATGAGGGGACAGTCCTTCTTAAAATGGCCTTCCTGGCTGCACTGGTAGCAGGCTCCTTTTACTCCTGTCTCCAGCCTCAAATTCTGCTCGGGACCCTGGTTTTGTCCTTCCGCGGCCGGCGTCGGCTCTTCGGGGGCGGCTCCATCGGGGTGCCAGCTTCCTTTCGGGTATCAGGCTCCACGAGGCCTTGCGACCGTGCCCCCCTTGAGGTCTCGTCCCATCCCTAGACGGGGGGGGGTCCTCCAGTGGCGTTGTCCTTCGGCGTGTTTCGGGGGTTTAGGCGTTTCTATCCCCTCAGCGGCGAGGAACCGCTCCATCAGAGTCACAGCTTCCTCAAGGGTCTCGGGTAGGTGTCGACGTACCCATCGCTGCCCTTCGGTAGGCAGAACCTTAATGTATTGCTCCAGGATTACAATCTCGGCCACCTGTACCCCGGACTTCGTCTCTGGTTCAAGCCACCGCATTCCTGCTTCCTTGACTCTTTGTGCTACTGCTCGGGGTCTCTCCCCGGGGTCATACCAAGCCCCTCTGAACCTTTGTTGATGTGTCTCGGCGGAGACACCGAGCTGGTCGAGGATCGCCTCTTTCACTTTATAATAGCATAGGGCATCCCGCGCCGACATTCCCCGGTATGCCAGTTGGGCTGGTCCTGACAGGTATGGGGCCAGAAGGGTCACCCAGTGGTCTTGGGGCCATTTTGCCGCGGTGGCCACCCGTTCGAACGTGATGAGGAAGGCTTCAGGGTCGTCTTCAGGCCCCAGCTTAGTGAGGTGTATCGGTAAATGTGTGCCAACTATACCTTCATCATTACCCGTTAAGGACGGTCCACTTCCTGTGGCGGTTGCTCCGGACGACCCCTCCCATAGCTCCTTGACCATCTGTCCTTGTTGTTCTTGAAATTTGGTCATGATTTGCTGCAGCGCCTGCGTCTGCTGTTGCTGTAGCTGTTTCTGGTTTTCCACCATCCATTCAAGAATTTTGTTAATTTCCATTTTGCTGCTTAGGGAATTAGCAATTAGTTACTTCAGGAGCACCTCCTGTGATTCTCCCCTTTTTTTTCTGGTCTGACCCTCACAACGGGGCCTTGGTCGTTACCCCCATTCTCCACCATGTGTAACCTGTTGCCCTGAAACCCCCACCCCGAGTTCGGGTGGTCGGTCGTCTCTTTACCGCTATTCCCTCTCAGGAGGGTCTAATATATATATATACTGCTGCTTCGTAGCCTTTGTGGCCGGGAAGGGGACTGGCCCGCCGCCTGAGTCCCAGCCTAGGGCCCTAAGGTAGGGACACTAGTCCCTACTCAGTGGAGGGCGTTAGCACCCTAAACCCTCCACTCGCGGGTACCACGGCCCTACCCTGGGCCACTTCTTCCCTGGCCTGGTCCTGACTCTTCCCCAGTGTGAGACAAGCTCACCCTCAATCGTTGTTTCCCGTGGGGACCGCTGGTACTCCTGCTCTCTCCTCTCCCCAGCTGGCTCCTGTCCTCGGCCTTTTGAAAGTGCCGTGGTCCGGCGTCCCACTCGGGCCCCGCCCCTCCGCATGCCGCCCCGCCCTTCCGGGATCCCGGGATGACGTCCTCGATGACGTCATCTCCGCGCCCCGGCAGGGGCCGGCATCCCGCATCTGCCGCCGCTGTGGGCGCCTTTTCGCTGCCGCCGGGACCTCCTCCACCCCATGCGGCTTCTGCCCGACCGTTCGTCTGAGTGCGGGGCAGGGCGGCCGGTTCCCCTGCCCCGTCACACTTGCTCAAACACTCAACGTATTACACATGGGGCGCAAAAGGCATCAACACTTCTGGACTGAGGTGTAGTTTGGGAGGTATGATATGAAGTGTATGTTTTTTGTCTTCGCTAATATTTGTTCTACAGAGGGCAAAACTGCGTTTTTCATGCCATTCCCAGGGTATCTCTTCCTGTAACAATACTAATATTGATTTGGGATGGTGTTAGTGTTGAAAAAACAGATGGAATCTGATGATGCTACTGTAAGACATAGAGGAGGAAACATAAAAAAGATGTTGCAGGGCAGCAGTTCCCACATATTTTGATTTGGGCTTTGCCAAGTTGCAAACCAAGTGTAACTTCCTTTGGATAGTAGAAACAAAGAGAAACCCAAGCAAGGCGCATGTTATAAGCAATTAAAACAAAATAAAGGAGACTTTGCTTGTTTCCATGCATGTAATGTGTATATGTATGTTTGTTTAGAAGAGTACATATGCATATTTATGTGGTAGGACTGTGAGAGGGTGTTAAAGGAGGATATAGCTCTTTATCAGACTTCTGCCCTGGGTATAGTGGAAATAATAATGTAGTTTTTTTCTATATATTTAAACTACTTGTTTAAATATTGGCCCAACATAATTGATATGAACACCCAAATGATGTGTAAAGCACTGTTTCATTAAACTTTTTCATTTCAGCACTAAATGTAAGCAAGAATACATCGATGAGAAATGAAGTTTGGAAATAAAACCAAAAGCAGTTAATTGCAGTAAACATCAGAAAACAGATTTTAAAACTCTGAGTTGTAAATGGCTAAAAAATAAGGACTGTGCTGAGTTAGGTAAACAGAAATATTTGAAATCCATTCTTTCCACATTTCCTTTAAATCCAAACTCCAAATGGAACTTGAAACTTTAAAAAAACCCAGAAACTATTTTACAGCATTTTACTGTTGGAAGGTGATCAAGAGGATGTAGCCTAGCCTTAACAGGCTAAGACTGGCACCTGAGGTTAGACTTTCAAAGAACAAACCATTGGCAACAACGGCTAGAAGACAAAAGTGAAATGTCTAGTATAGGGCTCTGGATTATAATGATTTAATAAGTATTTTATGTCTAAGAGGAAAAAGGAAAAAAATGTAGAGTAGTTAGTGGACTCTCACATCCATGATATTTCCACTCAAAATCTGTATTTGCTTTCTTAATTTTTAAAAAAATAAATAAATAGTAATGTTTCCCAACTTGGAACATTAATAAAAAACTGTGCTTGCTGGCTTTTAAAAAAATTCCTCATGACCTCTGAGAATATTAATTGTATCTTTTCCTTGAGTTTGAAAGTTTGCTGTGGTATATGTTTGCTGCTTGTTAGCATTTAAACAGGGAACTCTCAGACAACTATGGATTCATTAAAAGAAAGACACATGGGCTCTGGATACCCAAAATGAGTCCTGAAGCACCACAAAATCTTGTTGTCAGGATACAGGAGCCTGTTTTACTACAGGGCTGACTAGTTTGTGCCTCTGCTCCTGTAAGGTCTCCATGGCCTTGGTGATGGATCTCAGGAAAATAGCCACTACACTCTACATTTCTGCAAGGTTCTGTGGTGAGTGACAGCTTCTCTTTATCCTGTACAGGCAGTCCCCGGTTTACGTGGATCCGACTTACATCGGATCCCTACTTATGAACGGGGTGAGGGAACCGCACTAGCTGCGCCCCAGCAGACCGCCGAGACGCGCCGCGGCGGTCCCACCCCAGCAGACCAGGGAGACGCGGAGCAAAGCCGCGGAGGACGGGGCGGCGGGACTGCGGCGCTGCCTCGGCGGTCCCGCCGCCCGCGTCCTCCGCGGCGAGAAAAGCGCTCCGCGTCTCCCTGGTCTGCTGGCCCCAGAATACAGCAGTGCTACGAAGACCTTACTCCAGATCTTCAGTGAAGCTCTATCTGGCCAAGTTCTGGAATAAGAGGAAGGAAGGAAGAATGTTCTTTCAGTCAACTGATTCTGTCTCCAGAATCAGATAACTCCCATGAATTGTTCTGGTTGGTCTGTGAAAGCGTGTACTCATGGTGCCAAGGAGGAGAGCAGGATTGGGAAATGGAGAAAGGAGGGAAAGAAAAGGTTGCCGTGGTAGGTAGAACTGCCCTCTTTAAAAACAAACAAGCATTAATTCTAATCCTAAACTTTTCCACTTCAAGATCAGGCTAATTTATCAGACTTATCAGTTCTAGAATGGCCAAGACTAGAGCACTGCAGGAAGCCCCTGCTTGATCTGGCCCTTCCAGATAAGAGAGACTCCCTGACTAATTTAAGTTTCTTCAGTATGAAGTATCTTCTTGACCACATCCAGGGCAAGAGTTAGCCAAAGGGTGTGATTTTCAAAAGATCTTGAGAGAGATAATTGCCCAACTCAAAGTGAAAGTTTATGGAAGTCAGCCCTTAATTCTAGTAGGTGTTTTTGTGAATCTCATTTAAACTGCACAGAGGATTCTGGGTGGTGAGTGGAATGTTCAGCACCATTATGGCATGTGACTGGTCTTCTTAGATGTTTCTGGCTAGGTTGGGTTTGGGGGGGCGGGTTGTCTACAAAAAGAGGAAATTTATTAGAAGGTTTTTCCCGTGAATGCTCCAGCTCCTGCCTCCTTGGCTGTCAAAGAGCAAGCATAGCAGTCATCATCCATGTCCATGGAGGTCTCCTAGTAAGTTCAATGTATATTTGATCCAAGTATCAAAAGACTATTTCCACCGTGTCTAATTCAAGGAATTTGGAAAATAGCAGTGTTTTTATATACTCAAATGCCAGCCCAGAAAGTGACCTTTGAAAACCTTCCCGTTTAACAATTAAGCTGCATATTACTCCGGTTGGCAGAGTTGCATGCTACCCGACATGTCTCCAGGTGGTGGATAGAATGGGGCCTCTTTTCAGAGGTTTGTTGCAAAATAAGTGCGCTTTGTTGTGCGAATATGCAGCCGCGGACCAGCAGCAGCAACATTACCAGGGTGTGATGGGACATTGGGTGGTATCCAATGCTCTGACTAAAAGTCACAAGTGCCCGATGACGATGTTGTGACATGGCGAGTGCAGCTTGCCATTAAATAAGGCTGCCCTACCCCCTCACTCTGTTGGTTGAGGGTCTGGGATACTTGGGTCCCTGGTTTACTTTGGATAATCCGATTGGCGTATGAACCATGATTGGTCACCGGCATCCAAGGGATAGTGACTCCTTACATCACCCCAGGGAATTGAACCCTGACAGAAAATTCCCCACTGCTTTGTGGGTAGGTTCAGGAGATCCAAAGGCTTATGGGAGTAAACCTAGACAGATAATCCGGAGTGGAGACCCTAAGGTGGTTAACAGTGAAGTTTCATCCAATCTGTTTTTCCGGCATCTCCTGCAGTCACCTCAGTTCCTAACGTACTGGCTTTTGTCTTTCCTTTGGATCTAACTGGGGCGACCGAGAGGGGGATAGTGCCGCTTGGGCAACGCACTTTCCTCAAACACTAGCCCAGGCAATGCAGCGCGCAGGAGGAGACACTTACCCGCACACAGCTATACACAGCTACTACAGTCGATACAATAAGCCAGCTTGCCTCCGGCTTGGTAGCTGGAATGTGCGGACAATGTGTCCTGGACTTGAACCTGATCATGATCTTACAAACATGGATTCAATATGTAAAACAGCAGTCATAGACCAACAGTTACATAAATTGAATGTTGACATTGCTCCTCTCCAGGAGACCAGACTGGCAGATGCTGTATTAGTAAAAGAAACCAACTACACCTTCTTCTGGAAGGGTTTGAGTTCAGAGAAACGCTGTCTTTATGGAGTTGGCTTTGCTGTTCGAAACAATCTGATGAACTTTATCAATACACCCATAGCTGAATCAGAACGCATTATATCCCTAAAGCTCAGCACCAAGTCAGGATATGTTAACATCATAAGTACTTATGCACCCACACTAACGTCGTGCACTGAAGACAAGGACCGCTTCTATGGTAACCTTCAGAAAGTGGTCGATTCCTGTTCGTCTGGTGAACAACTGTACATCCTTGGTGATTTTAATGCAAGAGTGGGATGCGATCACCAGTCCTTGCCCACTTTCCTAGGTCATCATGGCATTGGGAAAATGAATGAAAATGGTCAAAGGCTTCTTGAATTCAGTTCTCAGAATCATCTCTCCATCACTAATACTTTTTCCAACTTAAAAGACTGTCAAAAGGTCTCATGGCGCCACCCCAGATCTGGTCACTGGCATCAACTCGACCTTGTACTGGTCTGCAGAAAACATCTCAACTCCGTTAAATTTACACGTGCATATCACAGTGCAGATTGTGATACTGATCATTCATTGATTATCAGTAGAGTGAAAATTACTCCAGAGAAACTCCATACATCAAAGGATTGCAGAAAACCAAAGGTTAACACCCTCAATAGTAGCGATGCGCTGAAATGCTCTGTCTTTGAGGAAGAATTCACTTGCAAAATGGAAGACAAACCTGTCCAGCAGTCTGTTGACGAGACATGGTCCATGCTGAGTGCTGCAATATATGAATGTGCCACATCTACCTTTGGAACACAGAAATTTTCCAGCAAAGACTGGATTGATGAAAACGTTGACATTCTCAGGCCTCTTCTTGAAGAAAAAAACAAGGCTTTTCTGAATAACATAAAGAATCCATTGCAGACTTCAAGAGGTCAGCTCCGCCATACAAGATCTGTTCTTCAGAGAGAATCCAGGCAGTGTGCAAACAAGTATTAGGCCGATCTGTGTTCTGGAATTCAAAAAGCGACATGAAAACCATGTATGATGGATTGAAGAAAGCACTTGGACCAAAGGTTACCAAAGTTGCTCCATTGAAACATCTAAATGGACAGGTGATTACAGATAAAAACCAACAGATGTCCCGATGGGTGGAACACTACTCAAGTCTTTACTCCCATGAGCGTACAATATATCCTGAACTTGATAACCTCATTCCAACTCTTCCAGAAATGTTAGAGCTAGATGTAGAGCCTATGGTGGAAGAGCTTTCCCAAGTACTTGATGCTCTCTCCAGTGGAAAAGCACCAGGTAACGATGGGATTCCAGCTGAAGTCTTGAAGGCTAACAAGGCTGTCCTCATCCCCTTCCTCTATGACTTACTTATAAAATGTTGGTGAGCGGGAGTGGTCCCTCATGATATGAGGGATGCAAACATCATTACTCTCTATAAAAACAAAGGTGATCAGGGGGACTGTAACAACTACAGAGTCATCTCTTTGCTAAGCATTACAGGTAAAGCATTTGCCCGGGTCATTTTTAATCACCTGCAAATACTAGCAGATTGAGTCTATCCAGAAACACAGTGTGGCTTCAGGGCTGGCAGGTCAACAATGGACATGATTTTTTCTCTTCGACAACTACAAGAAAAATGCAGAGAGCAAGGAAAGCCGCTGTTTATAGCATTTGTGGACTTAGCAAAGGCATTCGATACAGTCAGTAGATCAGGACTGTACAAAGTGTTAACTAAGATTGGCTGTCCACCAACTCTACTCAAGCTCATAATATCTTTTCATGAAGATATGAAAGCAACAGTGTACTATGATGGATCTACATCTGAACCCTTTGTGGTGAAGAGTGGAGTCAAATAGGGATGTGTCCTTGCTCCTACCCTCTTTGGTATATTCTTCCCAGTCCTATTCAATTGTGCATTTCTAAACTCACACAGTGATGTATTTCTCCACACAAGGTTAGATGGTTCTCTTTACAACCTAACACGACTCAAGGCTAAAACTAAGGTCAAGAAAGTCCTCATTAGAGAACTCCTATTCGCAGATGATGCAGCACTTGTCACACATAATGAAGACACACTACAGGCACTGATGGATTCTTTGTTCAGAGTTAGTAAACTATTCTCTCTCAACATAAGCGTGAAGAAAACTGTTGTGTTTGCTCAAGGTGTATCTCAACCACCTAAGGTCATTTTGAATGACAGTCCATTAGAGGTGGTTCAACAATTCTGTTATCTTGGGTCTACTGTCACCACAAATCTCTCCATGGATGAAGAACTGAACATCAGAGTTGGGAAGGCAGCCACAACATTTGGCAGACTTACGAAACGAGCATGGAACAATCCCAAACTGACATTGAAAACAAAGATACTGATATACCAAGCATGCATATTAAGTGTCTTGCTTTATGGATCTGAGACCTGGACTACCTACTCATGCCAAGAGAAAAAATTGAGCAGTTTCCACCTTCGCTGCCTTTGCAGAATCATGAATATTAAGTGGCAAGACAAAGTTTCAAATGTAGATGTACTATCAAGAGCTGGCATACCCAGTCTCATAGCGATCCTTAACAACAGAAGACTCCGGTGGCTTGGCCATGTGAGGAGAATGAGTGATAAACGCCTTCCCAAAGAAATCCTCTTTGGTGAACTAACAAGTGGAGCAAGGGCAAGAGGAAGGCCAAAGTTAAGATTCAAGGATATATGTAAAAACACTATGAAAAGGTTTAACATAGTGTCATCAGATCGCAACACCTGGCGACAATTATTACAACAGGGCAAGTCATTTTTCGATAGGACCTGTGCAAATCATGCAAAAGAACTCCGCCTCAGAAGGAAAAAGTATAAGACTCATGAAAACGGAAGTAGATTGGCATGTAGCTATTGTAATTGATGGTGCAAATCCAATATTGGACGCATAAATCATGAAAGAAGTTGCAGATCCAGGCACAACTCATAGATTGTCACTGCCGCTGCTTACCACCGTCTCTCGAGACGAATGGGCCATATATATGCATATTATTAGATGGCAAATTAATACAAAACTGTATCTAACAACTGGAACATGTCCCCCTGTTAGGTGCAAAGGTAACATTTGAATACTACACTTGAATTAATAGGGAAGTTATGAGTAGCTGAATTCAAAGCATACAGCATTTTCAAAACCTTGTCTCTTATGTTCATTTGCCAGATGCACAATACTTGTCCTCACACTGTTCAGACAAGATTTTTAAACCAAAAACTTATTTGAAAATCTCTAGCCAAAAACAACAGAAGATAAATTCTCCTGCTTATAGAGTATTGAAATTCTGGCCCATCTGGCCATGATGATCCTTTTTTAATTGTCTGATGTCTTCATTACAATTGATCGTGAAGACCTGGTGACATGGCTATAGTCCCTAACCAGCAGATGAAGTAGCACAGGGTTTTTTTTTTCTCTCTTTCTTGGAGATCTCAGAAAACAGTGCCCGGGGAATGTGTACTTTCACTGAAGGTTCTCCATTGCAAGATTGAGTCTACAGAGTTATATGGTGTTGCCACCTACTATTCAAAGTGGATGAAAATCCATTAGGAGAATTCATGATGGGCTATCAGCAACTGACACTCACTGTAGATAACACGCAAGGAATGTTGATAGTGTGGTGACAACAGAGGAAGGAACAGAGATTATACCAGCCATTTATTAGTTGCATTCCTTCAACTATTTGTGAGTCCTGTCAAATCCTGAGCTGCTTTTGGCTTCTTATGTAGAATCTGTGGCCAAGCTAGCCTAATATCAACTTGAGATTTAGACTACTGTAATATGCTCTTCATGAAATTACATGGGGGACTTTCAGAAACTTAAAACAGTTCAAATTGCAACTATTATACTGGGGCAGCTTTTAATCTATGAAGGCCTGAGTAGTTCATAGCCTGTCAAACTGCAATACCACTTACTCCTTCTTTCGGTCGATGGAGATTTAAAATTAAGAGCTGTCAGTGTCTAAGAGGAAGGGTGGGCTACAGAGTATTCTCCATCAATGGTATTTGACACTGAAGCTCACTCCCACCTTAATCTGACAGAGTCTGAATTTGTTAACATCTGAGGTATTCTGTAAGGTTCATGTGTTTTCCTGCATTTGGGGGGAAATGGTGAATTGAGGAATATGTGAGTCAGATGAAGCTGGTAATGCCTGAGGGGGGGGGGGGTGTCATTATTTGGGAGGGGTGGTATAATGAGCTCTGGCCCAATACTTAAGATTTCCATCTTTGGCTGTATTTAATTTTTATGTAAGGGTGCTTAAAACTTTGTATAAATTCTTCACTGAAAAAAATGTAAATACATAAATATGTGGTGGGGGGATGAACTGAGTTTCTCATGTAACTTTGGCCACTTAGCTATGTGCATTTTGCCACTAATCCAGCTCCATTCCAGAGCTCATTCCAGCATTACAAACCTCTGAACAACTTCAAACAGCTGCTATTATTATTTTTTTTTTGTAGAGAGCAAACTATTTCCTTCTTTCCCCAGCAGAAACTGGAATTCCCTCCCATCATCCATCTCCACCCAAATTTACTGTAGTCTAAGGTGATATTCAGTCCTTGACCAGTGTCAAGTTCAAAGTCTTACATATTGTGACTCTCATTTCAACAAACGGAAATTTTTCTAACTGCAAATGATGTTTGTTTCTTGCCCTAATAGATCACAAGATACTATACCTTAAAGCATATTGCAAATGCATGTAATGTACTGGTCCTTAAAATAAAGAGGTCCTTAATATGTAAGGAAAAGTGAGGTTTGGATATATTTGAAAGGTTTCCTAACTGCATTGTCTTTTTTTTTTTCTCCTTGGTGCAGTGTGATGCGTAGTACTAAGAAAACATAATTTTACAGATGCGGAAATCATACCAATAAAATATATTTAAACACCTTGAAATATTGTAATGTAATATATACAGAATACATCTGGGATGTCAACCTCCAGAGGAAAAAAAACCTGGATTCCATGTTTAATGGTAGTCCATGAGCCCAAATATAAATTCAGGACTTCATACCCTCCTTCTATCCACAACAAATCAGTGAATGGTTGGCGTAGAGAGCAGCAAGATAATACAATCTAGAGGTAAACCTGATTTTTTTTTCATTATTTATTCAGTCCCTTATTGTCACAATCAGGATAGGATCATTCAGGATGCATCTATTCTGCACCCTTATTTCGAAACAAGCTACGCAATTTGAGCTATGCAAATTGCATAGCTTATTTCAAGTCAATTTCAAAATAGCTTATTTCATAATTTGGCATTGTGTACACAGAGCCAAATTTCAAAATAAACTGCTATTCTGAAACGTCCCTTAATCCTCGTGGAACAAGATTTACAGGGATGTTGGAATTGCATGCTTGTTATTTTGGAAGATATTTCGAAATAACGGGCGTGCTGTCAAGACGCAAAAGAGCTATTTCGGGAAACCAGAAGGATCCCGAAATAGCACCGCACTGTAGACATACCCTCAGTGAGGAAAATCTGATCTCTTTTTGACCCTTGTTATATCTGCCCTTTGTTTCTCTTTCTTCCCCATTTTTCTTTCTTTGTTTTTCTCCCTCTTCTCTGCCTTAAAGAAACTGTATCTTGTTTCAGTGATACACAGTTTTATGGAATAACAGATAGGCTTTATTTAACAAATACATCAGCTCCCTTCAACCTCTCCCTAACCCTATTTATATACAGGTCCCAATTTGGATCCCTTTACTCCTTGAATATTTCCATCGAAACAAATGGGTCACTATTTATGGAATAAGGTATTAAAATCTGGCTCACAGAGATAGGCTGGAATGAGCAGAGGTGTAAATGTGTTGTATGTTCTATTAAATATCATTATATCATATGGGCTATTCTTTGTTTCTCACACTGCCATATATAATACCGTGTATTGCCGCAGTAGCCTTATTATGACTTTTCTCTCACAGTAGACAAGTAACTCCAATGAAATTCAATGAATGCTACCTGTGGGGTTAAATAAATGAAATAATCTACTACATTGTTTCTGTGAGCAGATTGCCAAGACTCATTTTTCTTGCTACTCTTCTCTGCAATGAAATTTTTGAGCAGAAGTGATTTATAATTCAAGGTCGACTTTAATTATCCATTATGCTGTCAGAGAGACACTAAGCATGGACAGAACCTGGCCCACTGGAGAGTGTGTTTCTGGATAAGTTTAGTAAGACAGATCTTTTTACAGTGTTTTATTGAATTCCTAAGAGCACTGAATGCCATTCTCATTGGAAAAGAAAATCCCAAAATATTCAGTGGACATAATGAGATAAACAGTAAAACTTCATTCTTTATGTACATTCTTGCTTGGAATTATTAGCTCACTTGAAAGTAGCCTACTACTGAATCAGAATGTGCCCCTATCTTCTACTCTATATTTGAAGGGAGCAATACAGGATCTAATTTTCAAATTCATTTTTAGAATAAGGTCCTCATTTCTCAACATTTCATGTACTTTGTAAAGAAATAGTTACTTGGCACTATGGATAATATGTACATAAAAGCCCTCCTATTTTCTGTGCAGACCACACTGCCCATAGTGACTACCTTTTTTATTTCTCACATTTGCACAAAATATTCAACACCTATTTTTCTGGGATGCATTAACAGGAGTGTTTTGAGCAAGACATGAGAAGACATTCTTTCGCTCTACTCTGAACTGATCGGGCCTCAATTGGAGTATTGTGTCCAGTTCTGGGCATCATATTATAAGAAAGATGTGGAGAAATTAGAGAAGGTCCAGAGAAGAGCAACAAGAATGATTAAAGGTGTAGAGAACATGACCTATGAAGGAAGACTGGAAGAATTGGGCTTGTTTAGTTTGGAAAGGAGACGACTGAGAGGGGACATGATAGCATTTTCAGGTATCTAAAAGGGTGTCACAAGGAGGAGGGAGAAAAATTGTTCTCCTAGGCCTCTGAGGATAGGACAAGAAGCAATGGGCTTAAACTGAAGCAAGGGAGGGTTAGGCTAGACATTATGAAAAACTTCTAAACTGTCAGGGTGGTTAAACACTGGAATAAATTGTCTAGGGAGGTTGTGGAATCTCCATCACTGGAGATATTTAAGAGCAGGTTAGATAGACATCTATCAGGGATGGTCTAGATGGTACTGGGTCCTGCCATGAAGGCAGGGGACTGGACTCGATGACCTCTAAAGGTCCCTTCCAGTTCTAGTGTTCTGTGTTTCTATTATCTTAGGAGGATGTGGCAAGCATCTTATAGAAGTACATATTCAAAGTATGCACGAATCTTTTGTAAACATAAAAAATAACTCAATACCCTGACTTTTGGGGCTCTCCCTTTATTCCCAAGGTTTATTTATATACATTTTGCTATTTTGTGACATTGTTTGAAAAAGCCTACTGATGAAGTATACACGAAAATGTCAGTCGATATTGGTTAGTTATGAGATAGACAATAGTTACTGAGCTGCTGTGTAGTGAGGCAGAATAGTTTTCCATTAAACCATAGGGGAAGAAACATAGCTCCCTGTTGGGTGGAGCCAGGCTGGGTCTACCCTGCACCTTGTAAACTAAGGGACAAGACAGGAAGTCTAAGAGATAGGGCCTCTTCCCCAGTTGCGCCTGAGCCAGGGAAGCAGATGTCCCAAGCCTGCTGCAGTCCCCCGCCTTTGCTACCAAGCTGAGGAACACCCTGACCCAACAGGAAGCCAAGGACAGAGAGGAGTGATCAGGATTGGCAGGGGCTGATTGCCCTGATGAGACCATGGGCCTATGGACTACAGAACCACTTGCCCAGAATGTGGTAAGAAGTAGCCAAGGGAAACCAGACAATCTGTTTTTTCTGTTAAAATCTGAGACAGAATGTTTCAGTAGGAGCCCCACTGATCCAGAGACAAAGGTTAAAACAACTAAAGGTCTATACTTCTGGTTCTTACCCATACTTTATTCACTCTTTGTCAGAATTGGTTAAGTTCCAATTCTGGAGTGGTTAAGTTCCCTGGGCTTGGAGTGAAAGACAAACCCTGCAGAATTTTCTGGGAGTTTCATTCTGAAAGACATTCTTCTCCAGCTACTGCTGTGCAAACTTCTCCCCTTACTTTTACACACCCAGGGTCCTTTTATGGTTTAGTATCCCCTTTGATCCTAGGTTTAGACAGCTTTGAAAAACCTCAACTTTTTTTTCCAGTCAGTTTCATGTGGGGGGGCTTTCAGTGCTGAAGTACTTTGAATGCAAACCCTAAAGACAATGCTTAAATCCAAATGAGGACTGTTTATATGAAATACCGGTTTTATATTTAAAAAAATAACAATCTGCTAGTAAATGTAGGACCTAAACTACCTGACAACATCTCATTAAGTCATTGGTCACCAACCAGAAGATTGGGATCTACTGGTAGATCTTGGAGCCTCTGACAGGTGATCTTGACTGGTTTGGCCAAGAGGCTATCAAGTGCGGGCATTTCAGCTGCCCCCCCCCCCCACTGCTGTGCATCTCCTGCCCTTTGCTTTGGAGCTATCCCGCCACCACCGCTTACAGGGCAGGGCAGGGAAGAAAGAAGAGGGGGAGCTGATTTCAGGGTGCCCCTCTCACCCTGTAGTCTTTCTCCACAGAATGGAGGGGGGCACAACAGAGCTTGGAATGGAGGGAATTTGCTGGCTGCTTTTGAGAATGGTGCAGGGCCAGGGCAGGGGTAAGCCTGCCTTAGCTTCACTGCACCACCTGTAGTAAGCAGTGTCCAGCTGGAGTCTGCATCCTGAAACCCTGCCCCAGTCATAATCCCCCTCCTGAACCCCAAGCCCCTGCCTATCCCTGAGCCCCCCCAGATCCAAACTCCCTTACAGAGCCTGAACACTGAACCCCTTTTGTACCCCAACTCCCTGCCCCAGGCTCAGCTCAGAGCAACTCCAAATCCCTCAACACTCCAAATCCCTTAACCCAAGACCAGAGCCTGCACCCCAACCTGCTGCTCCTGCCTGATGAAAGGCAGGAAGGATGGGGGAGGGAGGGAGGATAGAGTGAGCAGGGGCGGGGCCTTGGAGAGGGGGCGCAAAGGAGGTGGGGCAAGGGTATTTGGGTTTGAGGTAGATCCTGAATTGCATTTAAATTCAAAAAAGTGATCTTCTGCTTTAAAAGGTTGGAGGCCACTGCATTAAGCCAAATATGTTCAATACAAACAAATCAACAAAGCCATTCAATACAAAAAGACCCTAGAATTTCCCTCCCCTCCCCCCCAATTTCACATGTTTCATTCTGTAGTACATGATCTAGCCTCTCTTGTTACAGAAAATCAAAAGGAAACTCAAACTACTGTAGTGTAGTTAGAGATCTGATTTGGGAGCCTATAGTGCTATTTTGCCAGCATGCCACGTCTTCAGTGTATCAGAATTTTCAACATATTAGTAATTCAAAAAGAAGAGTTTCACAAAACTGCAGTGATTAATAGCAGCTGATAAAGTTTCAACTGCCTTCTTATTTTGCAAATAAACAGAGACCCCTCACAAAAAAAGGAACTACAGAACTATGTTAAAATGCTCCATTTTTAGGATTCTGTTTGACCAGCCTTCATGTGCTGATATAAAGGTGAGCTGCATAGTTTGGCCAGGGCCGGATTAAGGGGGGGCTAGCCGGGCAGCTGCCCGGGGCGCCAACCTATGGGGGGCGCCTGATGGCAGCTGTAAGGGATGGCGCGCGCCCAGCCGCGCGGTGCCCCTTAGAGCTGCCATCAAGCGCTGCGCGCCCGGGGCTGGGAGCCACGCGGTGCCCCATAGAGGTGCCATCAGGCGCCGCGCACCCAATTGAAGCTGTAAGGTGCGCAGCGCGCCGGGGGGCGGGGCCGTGCATGCGCCGTGCACCCGGGGGCGGAGCCGCGCATGCATTGCGCGCCTGCTGCCCGGGCGCAGGAATGGCTCGAACTGGCCCTGAGTTTGGCACAAAGGGCAGTTACGTCTGATGCCATGCCAAGGACTGGAATAGCAAGGCTGCAGCACAGGAAGTGCACTGCCAGCTGATGTGTGGCAAAAAATGGGCCAGGGGAGCCTGGGCTATGCGTTGTCCTTCACTTTCCTGGGATACAAAATTTATGCGGTGCTTAGAGAGAGTGCAGCCATTTTCTTTATCCAGGTGCTTTCCTTCCATTTATCTCAGCAAAGTATTTCAATGCACAAGACAGCAACTGATATTTCAATGGTCTTTCAGAAGCTCATATAAGGAAATGCTGTTTAAATGGCTTTGAGGACTTTTGATACTTGCCTGACTACCAGCACTGCATTGGAGCCCTCTGTGAATTATTTATCACAATACTTGACACAGTTGCAAATGAGATGCATGCAGAGCTAAAGTTTAAGGGCCTTTTTCTAATTTTTACTCTGTCCTTATATAGTTAAACACCTCCTCACCCCCTGAAGAGACAGAGTTTCTCTCCAAGTACAGTAGTATAGTTAATGCCTTTTCAAAGCTACAGAGGCCCTAGGCCAGTACCCTGAATGCCACAACCCCATACAAACCAGTCAGACTGGTGAAACTCTGAAACATTAGTGTCACTGCTTAAGGTTGTTGGAGCATCCTTGGCATCTTATGTCTTCTTGCATGACCACTGGACACACAAGAACATAAAGAGACTTGAGTCTTTGGTTAAGGCTTGGTTTATTATAGCAGAAACTCAACTACACCTTGCAGAAGCATAGCAGTACCACTTGTTCACCTCCCCCACATCCCAAGGAGTAAGCCCCAGGCTCTTTTTGCATTTCCCTTTTGTTGTAATCATCAACAAAAGTGGGAAGCCCTAGTCTTGGCCCAATAATTGTGCTCAAATTTCCCTGGTAAATTCCCCACCCCATGTATGTTTACCCCAGTCAAGACCTTTGTCTCCATATAAGGAGCTGTTTTTGAGCTCTTGGCTGTCTTTGTCAGTGCACACCTACAGGCTTGTGGTTGCGGCAGGGAGGCCGGGGGAGAAGGTTCCACGTGCATCTCCCGTTGGCAGCTTACCAGACAGCCTCTCTTCACCTTTTCTTCTGGGGTTATCTGCTGCTGCTGTCTTGTCCACCTGTCCCAGAGATCCTTTGGTGCTTTGGTTGAGTGGATTAGAAAAGGCACTGTTACCTGGGAGGTAGCCAGGGGGTGCTAATCCCACAGAGGCGACTCCCAAGGAACAAGAGTAGCTAGTCATTACTCTTTCTTTCACAGTGCACAATACATTGTAATATGTATGCGGAATATTGCCTTTTATCAGATGCACTCAGGATTGCCCAGTTATGTGCCCTATAGGCCAACAGTTCTCAAACTCTGGTGGGGCCACGGGTGGTCTGTAGAGAACTGGCTGAGCACATAGAGCTGGCTTTTCATATTTTCACCCACTAAGTTGGGAGCGACACATAAGGAGAGCATGAGGGGTCACGTGGCCCCCAAACTCCAGGCACAGGAGGAGCCGATGAACAGCTGGTGGGGGGAAGTAGGGAGGAGCCTGCCCCGCTCCCTGCACTCACTGGTAGCAGTGAGGGAAGAGATTCAATGCAGCATCTGCTGTCCTGGCATATCACTTGAGGGAGAGGGCAGGACTGTCCCCTCACTACGCAGCAGGAAGTAGAACAATGTGGCCAGGAGAGCCAAGCGAGCTGGAGCTGCATTGCTCCATTTCTCCCAGCACTGCCAGTGCATGCAGGGAATGGTCAGCCCCACACACCTGGTGCCAGAACCCTGACCCTGCTAATCCCCAGGGTTGCCTTGGTTGGGGGCAGAGCAAGGGTGGAGAGGGGATGGATCAGGGTGGAGGGAAGTAGGGGGCCACCAGACACATGACCCCCACAGACTAGGAAAGGGTCAGGACAACCCCGCTCTACGTCAAGCCTCACTTCCCTCTGCTCATGTTCTTCCCCCGCCCCACACTTGCTCTGCCCTTGCTCTGCCCCACCTCTTTCCCCAACCAAGGCAGCCTAGGGGACTAGCAGGGCTCAGGTTCTGGAGCTGGCAGCAGGGGTCCAGCCACTGCCCTCAATCACTGGCAGCAGTGCGGGAAGCCTGTGCAGTAAGTCATATTCAAAGAAGCCAAAAGTACGCTCCACACTTATTTAATGTTGCTTTTCCATGTTTCCAGTCGCTGTAGTTGCTGCAAGCATGTTATGTTAGCATGAATGAAAGGGGGAGAGATCTGCAGGGTTATAAATAAAGCAGAAGACTGAGAAATAATTTGGAAAGATATAAAGATATGAGGGACCATATCCACAGTTGGTGTAAATCATGATAGTTCCAGAGAAGTCATGGTTAGCTTTAGGTATGTCTGCACTGCAATTAAAAACCCATGGGTGGCCTGCATCAGCTGACTTTGGCTCATGGGCTCGGGCTCCAGAGCTGTTTAACTGTGATTTAGCTGTTCGGGCTCAGACTGGAGCCTGAGCTCTCGGACCATGCAGCCCAAGCCCAAATGTCCATACATGCTTTCAGCTTTTAGTATTATCCTGTATTTCTTGAATGCCCAGTGCTTGATTTCTCAAGCTATAACATGTCATTAACGCTAATACTTTGACATGGAATTGCTATGGACATTGGGTCTTCCCTCATAAACATGCCATTCAAGTTAATTAGCCAAGTGGAGTTAAATGTTCCTTTGGAGACGACAAGGTGGTTTTGACTTTTTTTTCTCAGTCAAGTTTTCTTTTTACTTGCCTGATCTTGGGATTGGCAGAGGAAGAGGAAAAGCAGCAGATTTATAAGAGCTCTTTAGGAATTCACAGAAACTGAAATAAATTCTATGTGTCATGTTTTCATCTGATTATAGACAAGCACAACTGATAATAATGGAGGTAAGCCAGTTTACATCAGATAAGGATCTGAAATTATGGGGGATATATGGGGGATATAAAACTCTGTTTTTTAAATAGCAATAGCCAACAATCCAGGCTGACTTTCTATCCCTCTGAACTCAGTCCTGTTACCAGAAAAAAAGCAGTTCAGAAAAAGGTCACAATGAATCTCATTCTAAACTCTGTGCTTGCCTGTTATTGTAGCATCAGTACAGAAAGGCTTGACTACTTGCAGAAGCAGTTCAGATTCTGGAGCATGGTGTCAATTTGGTGCCATTGTCAAAAACTTTCAGGCTTGAGTTTTCATTACAAAGCAAACAGAGGCATTTTCACGAGCATTTCCATGTGAGCTTAGAGCGGCTTGTTTCCCCAGAGTAATAATTTTTGGCCACTAGTTAGTTACACCCTAGCTCTCTGAGCCTTTTAGTTTTTATTCAGAGGTTTCTCTTAGTTTCTGCACAAGGAGATCTGACGTCCTTAGATTGTTGAATTGGCAATAGAATGATTCAGCAAAATTAACAGTACTGATGGATATCAAGGTTTATGCCACAATTTAACATATTTCCCTTTTGTTTTTGTTTATTTGATAGATTCCCCTGCCTAGTGCTACTTTCTTTGGCATGTTACTTTGGTAGCAGTGGAGGACTATGTTCCATCGGAACACACTGAACAAAGAGAGTTCTCTTCTTTCACATAGTCAGCATAGAATGGCTTCCCAGCTGCTTTTGTCTTTTCAAACTCATTTACACCTCTATCTTGTAGCACTGCTACTGTGTAAGAAAGAGTCAGACAAAATAAATGTCAATGCAGACGATCAGCTAGCTAATCAGAGGCAAAGCTGTAACTTTTTATATTTCCAAAGAAAACAGGTTAGATTTAGTATTTAAAAAAATACTTAGTATGTTATAATAAAAATGTATTTTTGTATTTGTTTTTATAAGAATGTTTTTATTGCAAGACCAGAAATACTGGAATTTCAATACTTTATATTTTGTAAACTGTATAAATCTGGGGCCTGATTTTTCTCCCCTTGTCCATGTGGAGTAGGGCCTTACTACGCAATGTTGACTCCAGTACTACTGAATGTGAATCGTAGAATCCTAGAGCTGAAAGGGACCTCAAGAGTTCATCAAGTACAGTCCCCTGCCCTCATGGCAGGACCAAGCTCTGTCTAGATCATCCCTGACAGGTGTCTGTCTAACCTGCTCTTAAATATCTCCAGTGATGGAGATTCCACATCCTCCCTAGGCAACTTACTCCAGTATTTAACCACCCTGACAGTTAGGAAGTTTTTCCTAATGCCCAATCTAAACCACCCTTGCTGCAGTTAAAGCCTGTTGCTTCTTGTCCAATCCTCAGAGGTCAAGGAGAACAATTTTTCTCCCTCCTCCTTGTGACACCCTTTTAGATACTTGAAAATTGCTATGCTGTCCCCTCTCAGTCTTCTCTTTTCTAAATTAAACAAGCCCAATTCTTTCAGTCTTCCCTCATAGGTCATGTCTTCTAGACTTTTAATCATTTTTGTTGCTCTTCTCTGGACCTTCTCCAGTTTCTCCACATCTTTCTTGTAATGTGGTATCCAGAACTGGACACAAAACTCCAATTGAGGACTAATCAGCTCAGAGTAGGGCAGAAGAATGTCTTCTCATGTCTTGCTCACAACACTCCTGTTAATGCATCCCAGAATCCTGTTTGCTTTTTTGCAACAGTGTCACACTGTTGACTCATGTTTAATTTGTTGTACACGATGACCACAGAATTGGGTCCCTGTTGATTTTTGATATTTGATCTCTAGTTTCTTACTGTATTTATGTGACATTTGGTTGATATTTAAAATGACTGTATCTATAGAGCTTTTGGTATTAAGAATAAAATTAACATAATTATACACTGCAAACTACATTCTGCAAAAAAAATCAGTTTTGCAGATCTAGCAGCAGTTTCACTGTTACAGATTCTAAAGTGTGAGTCAAGAGTTTTTCTCGGATGACTGATGCAGAATACCAAGCCCAGGAACTCTAACATAAGGTCTCAATTTCCACCCTTTGCTTATAAAAGGAAGATAATCTTTTCCAATGGCATGACACTGACTCAACTGAGCATGCTCCAACAAGACTGACTTTTAGCAGAACCATCACAGAAAGACCTACAGTCAATATGTCTACAGGTGACTGTCCTACATCTTTTTTTGCCTAGTACCTGTGCTCTGCTATATCAGAAAATTAAGTTGTGCAACTCTTATTCATCCTGGTAGTATGGGACTTCTCTTTGAAGTAAGAGTACATAGTCTAAGGCACAGATTACAAGGCTCTGAATTTGGATGTTTGAAACCAGCAAATATGCTGCCCTTAGGATGGTGGCTTGCTGCCTATGTCAGTGCTTTTACTGCAGCTTTAAATATGCTTCATGTCAATATATACAATATACCTAGAGTGTGAACTCTCCTTGCTCTTTTGTATCCTCTCCCCAAAGAGAGACATTTAAGGGACTGCAACTATTAGAAGAAATCTCTATAGATATTATATAGATATAATGGCTTGCCACGTTAACTTGAAAATTTATCAGCCTGGACATAGGATCTGCTTGACTTTTCTTTATGAGGATGACTGATATTAACAAGATAATGATTTTTTAAAATACATTTCTAATTACTTATCCAGAGTGAGTAGAATTTTGCTAATCTGCCATCTCCTACAGTTATATGGCTTTTAGGGGGAAAGCTATAAACTAACCACAGACTCGAACTAATATGAACAGCTGCAGATATGGTATGTTATAATATATGACATATATAATATGTTATAATATACTACTACTGCTGACATGCTATGACATAATGAAAAATGATAAAAGTATTATATAAAAAAGAAAATCCATAAAAAATCAAGCGGATAGTTTCATGTTGAAAGAAAATTTGCAAAATTTTCAGAAATGAAATTTTCCTAAATGGAAATTTTTCAGAATTTGCCTTGCATGAGACATTTCAAAAATTATTGTTTTGATTCTAATTTAGAATGAAAGCACATTTCAAAATGTAGAAATTTTTCATTAAACAGAAAATCTCAGTTTCAGTCAGCTCTTCTTATAATACCATACAAACAAGAGAGACCAGTTTTAAGACATATATTTATTTACTATTGATCACTTACTGATATGCAAAGAATCATGTAATATCATACAGAGAGATACAGATTACACAGAGACAGAAAAGATAACAGACAACACAAAAGAGGGGTAAAAATCCTGACCCAATTGAAATAAAAAAGATTTCCACAGAGCCAGGATTTCCCCCAACTTGTTTGTATTTCATGCAGGTTTTCAAATGGCGATATGAATCTGCAAATAACAAAAAGCTGACCATCATCTGTCATGAAAAAATAAGAACAAAAGATTTCTTTATCTGCATCATACTTTGCAGCTTCCTCAAAATAGTCTAATGGTCACTGAGGGTACACTGCGGGGGTTTTCCTCTACCCTTTAGGAAGGCATCATACCAAAAACTCTGCCGTGTCCAGGGAATGCATTTACTCTTCCGCTTTTTTTTGCAGAAGAGCAAACGTGCTCTTTCAGGGAGCCCTGTATACCTCGTTCTATGAGGAATAAGGGCTCTGCCAAAATAGGAGGCTTTTCCGCCATTTGGCCCCATCTAAAATGGGGGACAAATGGCGGAAGAGCCTCTTCCAGAAAAGAAATCAGAAAAAGCCTATAGTGTAGACCTAGCCTGAAACATGACTGGGTCCACACATAGGTCAAACAGTATACTTCTAAATAGAATTAACCTAGGAGCCTGGTTCTTTTTCAACCTTTCCCTGGTTTTAGACTGGTGTGACTTCACTGATGTCAGCAGTATAACTTCTGATTTACAATTATGTGAGTGATCAGGCTTTTTGTATAATCACAAATGCAACCTTTGGTCAAGATTCTGAATTCTGCTTGCTACCATTGGTTAAGGCAGGATTGATACATAGAGAAATGCAGTTACTTTATCGATTATGTACTTTGAATAGTTAGTAAATCATATCATCTCATTTAATTTCTTGCATTTCCTATCTACCAGTGCAACAAGGGAATATTACTCTCTATTAGAAAGCCCCATTACCACCAACTTGAGTATCAGTTCAACCTCAGTTTATAAGAGTTAGCCAAAAGATTGCTTTTTTCTACTTTCCTATATAGATTACATTAAAGGATACCTAGCAAGCTCTGCTAATTTTGAAGCTGAGAAGGTGGTACCCTATCTTTTAAAGTGAACTTAATCACTGTGACAGGGTCAGGCTGGAGTTCTACAACTAAGAGAGAGAAAGGCAGCTCTAAGGCAGCAAGAGCCCTGGTCAATCAGGAACAAAGGAGATAGGGCTGCTGTAAATCAATCAGGGCCAGCTGATCTCACCTGAGGCTGCCATGGAGCCATTTAAAAGGAAGCCCTCCTTACAGGGAGAGGACAAAAAGAGTGAGAAAGGAAGTAGAGTGAGAGGAGACTTGAGCAGACTAAGAAAGGTAACAGGAACATTGCCAGAGAGAGCAAAGTGGGGTTGAGGAGCTCCAAAGAGGGGTTTTAGGCCTACCTTTTCCAGGAAGCCTGAAAGCCCAGCTGAGGGCTGGAAAGGACTATTTTTCTAGCTCTGGCTGACCCAATGCCCTTTGTGGCTGAGGGACCAGAGCTTAAACCCTGCCAAGGGCTGGTAATGGCAGTACAGAGACTGCCTGATGAAGGAATGAGCAGGGTACTGAGACCCAGGAGTGGAGTTACCCTGCCACATCGCATACAAATGAGCACTTATATCAGACATTATTTCAGTGGTCTATGGATCCAAAAACCTCCTTTCTACCCCATTGGCATGTCTACAGGTTTGTCACTAGTATCAGTCATCTTTTT
The DNA here is from genome assembly GCA_019425775.1 of Rafetus swinhoei. Taxonomy (NCBI): domain Eukaryota; kingdom Metazoa; phylum Chordata; order Testudines; family Trionychidae; genus Rafetus; species Rafetus swinhoei. Next base: position 160,537,172 of record CM033424.1, read on the forward strand.
CCTTTTGTTTCATATTCCAAACATCTTTGAAAAGGTTGCCTGCTTTACCTCCATCTTCCTATTATCTTTTCTCTCTGAAGTGATTCTCGATGACATCAGAGATCCCTTCATTGGTTTGGTATTCCTACATGGATTATAATTAGTCTGAAATGGCACCAAGTTCATATTTTTATAGTAATATCATCGGGAAGGCATCATACCATGCTTCTTTTTCTATATCTGAACCATACGTATCTTTGTCTATGTTCCTTGCTTTTCAATCACTTTCATAATTGCTTGACCCCAACCCTGGCATAAAGCATTCCAGCTTTAAAAGTCCACACTCTGCTTATGTTATTTGTTCTGTTCTGTATTGTTCTGCAATGTACTTGACTGTAATGGTGCTGAAGAAATAATAATTAACAATGAATAATAATAAGGATCAAGTTGGACATAATTTCTTTGGCTGTCTTTGATGTTTTCAAGGGTAGAAAAAGAATTTCACACCCTTCTGAATGCCACTTGGCTGCAAGTAAAGATTATTACACATGTGGGAGTGCCAATTAGAGCCCATTATAACTTAACTAACTTGCCTTGGCATGAAAAGTAGTGGAACTTGCTCTACCTTGGCAAGATGGAGATTTTACTTCTATGCATATGTCTGCATTTGGGATATTGTTTTATGTATCTGGATGTACTGATGTTTTGGATATAAGGAGCAAAATAGGGTTTCCAAAACTGTTAGTAGTGTTCCACAGCGGTACCATACAACTTTACTTCGTGCACTGCAAACTGTCACAAAAATGCTTTACGGATGTTATGAAAATGGTTTCAGAGTAAAATATAACAACAGCTCAGGAGAGAAACTAAATAGAATCTGTAATGGAGAAAAAAAAGATGACTAAAGGTGATTAAATAACCTCTCGGCACTAAGGATTTTTTTTAAATACCCTGCCATTATCTGCACTGGTTCTGCAACAATGGGACACGATGCTAGTGTTTCAAGCATGTACACATGGTGCTAGTGTTTCAAGCCACACATCAGTTAGTCCATTTATGAGCAGGATTTTGTGACAGTGTTAAAAATTCTGACAGCAACTTGTCTGCCCTAGGGCTACCAGGATTACTAACATCAGTAGAACTTGATAAATGTTTAGAAAATATTCCTTGTTTACACAGAGTAATAAACAGTTCCAGTGTTTTCTAGTGGTTGGAACACAGGACGGGGAAGAGGATTCCTGCATTCTATTCCCCTCTCTAACGGACCGTGAGCAAATCACTTCAGCCACTGTGTGTCTCAATTTACCCATTTATACAATGTTATAATGGAAACGACTTCACTGTGTTGCTGTGAAGCTGAGTTCAGGGTTTCACTTATATTGATATTCTCAGTCGAAAGACATTATAGTTGTAAAAAGTACCATTATCATGACTGTGATGCTCCTTAGCAGTGGTGGACAACCTGTGGCCCATAGGCTGTATGCGTCCCATCAGAGTTCTAGGTGTGGTCCACGAGACATTTTGTTTACTATTGCCCACATGCAGGGTTCCCAGATTCTGCTGGCTTCCATCCATGTAATTTCTTTTCCTACCAGTATTACTAACATGACACCCATGTACAACAAGGGCATATAAAGTGAGGTGCATGCTGAGTGCACACAACATTGGCTGTGAGAGCCGTGTGCTCCCTCTGCATCTAATCAAAGCACTGCTACAGTTCAGTCGGCACTAGGGATGTTAAAATTAGGTTATTTTAGTAATTGAGTGGTCAATAGAATTTTTATTGACTACTCGATTACTCAATAGGGGAAGGTAGCCAACTCAGTCCTGGCTCGCACCAGGACCAAACCCCGCCGCAGCTCTGCAATTTAAGAGGCAGTAGGAGCCAAAAAGCCTGCCCTCCCAGCTCCTACTGTGTTTTACATTGCAGGGCTGCAGCAGAGTTTGGTCCCCGACCTGGCACGAGCAGGGACTGAGCTGAGCCGCCTCCCCCCCAGCTCCTACTGTCTTTTAAATTGCAGAGCAACAGCAGGGTTTGGTCCCAGCATGAGCCAGGACTGAGCTGGGCCAGCTGGTAGTCAACTATTTGCAGCTGAGTCAACTACTTGCATTCCTCCCCCGTCCCCACTGCCTCTATATCCAAGGCAGCAAGGGGGGAGAAGCAGGAACTGGTGCTGGGGGGGAGCCAGCTTAAAAGCTGGTTCTCCCCAGCACCCTCTCACCCTCTCCTGCTGCCTCTAATATAGAGGCAGCAAGCAGAAGAGAATGCGAGCAGTCGACTCGACTATCCAATAAGCTTAGGCTTATCAGGCAGTCGACTAATTGACTACTCTCTTACATCCCTAGTCAGCACACCCCACAAGTTCTAGGTGTGCAAGTGCAGTTAGCAAACTGTCCTGTCCTGGGAGAGTATCTTGGTTACAACAATCTTGCGGCACACTGAAATGAAGGAGGGTCACTCATGCAGCCAACTCACTAGCATAGGTTGCCCATCGCTGCTCCACAGTAATGCAAGAACATGAGTACTAACCTTGGAGCAGACGATTACAAACCAGGGCACAAACACTAAGATGGCCATGAGTTCTAAACTTAGATGTCACCAACCAACTGCAAATTTTTCAGGAGCTTTTATGTCCTTAACGCGGAGTCACAGACAGTCCGCTTGGATATTCCAGTCTGTCTTGCCACCAAAGTGAGTGATGGCCCCATTCACTAAGAATCACAGCACCATTCAGGTTCTCCCTAATCCCAAAGGACCAGTCATTCACCTTAGGTCCATTGAGCTTTTAGATTTTACATTAGAGGCAATTCTTGTAGCTAATCCTGTAGCAAACTAAATGAAGATTTATTAAACAGAAAAAGATAAATTAGAATTATTTATAATGCTAAAGCAAACAGACACATAAATGAATTATAGTCTTAGGCTTCATGACTTCTATAATCAGCAAACTCTATTTGTCTTTCAGAGCTAACCCTGGCTAAGCAGTTGGGGATGTCTTGCTTATGCCTAGAAACAACATGCCCACTCATAGTCCAAGCAGCCTTCTTGCTTTGGTTTGAAGTTTTTATCCCCTTCCTGCCCCATGTTCTGAGCTTCAAACTTGCTGATGAGAGAAGTTCACTTTCATCATGCATCTTCACTGTGGGGAGAGCAGAACAATAAGATTCTTTAGTCCTTTTTTTGATAGTTTCTCAGTATAGATGTGGGGAATATCCAGTTACCAGGTCCAACCACATCCTGTCTGGTATTGATGGGTCTTTTCTTCCAGCAGGGGTGTAACAATTTCTGTAGAAGAGCAACTCATCACACTAATTAATGGATGGAGAGTCAAATAGTCACAAGGGCTCACAATACAACCACTCAAATATTACAATACAGAATACAGTTATTACAAATAAGTTAATGCAGGTAGCAATTCATAGGCATTTAATCGAGTTTAAATGCTGAACACTTTCTTGTAATTCTGATACCTATTTTATCAATATGAATGCACAGGTAAGCCAGACAGATCCCAACTACACATCTGTTAGTGTCCAGTTGATCATGGCGACCTTGGGATAACCTGCCACCAGACCTGATGGTGCCACCAATGAACATTATGGGAAATATGAACTGAATACAGAATTGAAACAAATGTGGAGGTACAAGAAGACTTCTCTAGGTAGTAGGCACTAATAAGGAGCTCATGCTAACTGCAGTGAGTGTTTGAAGGGGTAGAAAGCAAACTTGTGCTAGATAACAGAAGGAAGATGGTGCTAGAAAATGATATGATAATTTTTGTATGGGTTGTTTTATACTAACAAAGGCAGGTACTGTGGTGGATGAAGTTTATGTAATTTATGTTTGGGATAGCTTAGAGTTTGGAAAGATGGGTTGTTGTATTTATAATGCTGTAAGCATAATATTTTCTACATGTTTATTATCTTAAGTATCTTTCATATATACATGATTAAAAAATACTTAATCTCAGACCATTCACTGATTATACCAAAAGTTCCAGCTTCTATTATGCAATGCATTTGTTATTTTAATTTCATTTTTCAAGTTGATTTAATTGTGTATGAAACATTATTAGTCAGAAGTTCTTCAAGACAATTTGTTTAAGGAGGAAGGATCAGAAAACGAAAACTCTGCTTCTTTGTTTACCAAAACTAAGGGAGATTAGCTAGGCTATCAAAATAAAGAACTCAATAATAGTGGGGGATTTCAACTATCCCCATATTGACTGGGTACATGTCACCTCAGGATGAGATGCAGAGACAAAATTTTTTGATACCTTAAATGACTGCTTCTTGGAGCAATTGGAACAGGAACCCACAAGGGGAGAGGCAATTCTCGATTTAGTCCTGAGTGGTGTGCAGGATCTGGTCCAAGAGGTAACTATAACAGGACCGCTTGGAAATAGTGACCATAATATAATAACATTTAACATTCCTGTGGTGGGAAGAACACCTCAGCAGCCCAATACTGTGGCATTTAATTTCAAAAAGGGGAACTATGCAAAAATGAGGAGGTTAGTTAAACAGAAATTAAAAGATACAGTGACTAAAGTAAAATCCCTGCAAGCTGCATAGATACTTTTCAAAGACACCATAATAGAGGCACAACTTAAATGTGTACCCCAAATTTAAAAAGTAGAAGAACTAAAAAAGAATCACCGTGGCTTAACAACCATGTAAAAGAAGCAGTGAGAGATAAAAAGACATCTTTTTAAAAGTGGAAGTCCAATCCTAGTGAGGTAAATAGAAAGGAGCATAAACACTGTCAAATTAAGTGTAAAAATGTAATAAGAAAAGCCAGAAAGGAGTTTGAAGAACAGCTAGCCAAAAACTCGAAAGGTAATAACAAAATGTTTTTTAAGTACATCAGAAGCAGGAAGCCTGCTAAACAACCAGTGGGGCCCCTGGACAATCGAGATACAAAAGGAGCACTTAAAGATGATAAAGTCATTGCGGAGAAATTAAATGAATTCTTTGCTTCAGTCTTCCCAGATGAGGATGTTAGGGAGATTCCCAAACCTGACCCGTCCTTTGTAGGTGACAAATCTGAGGACTTGTCACAGATTGAAGTGTCATTAGAGGAGGTTTTGGAATTAATTGATAAACTTAACAGTAACAAGTCACAGGGACCAGATGGCATTCACACAAGAGTTCTGAAAGAACTCAAATGTGAAATTGTGGAACTATTAACTCTGGTTTGTAACCTACCCTTTAAATCAGCTTCTGTACCCAATGACTGGAAGATAGCTAATGTAATGCCAATATTTAAAAAGGGCTCTAGAGGCGATCCTGGCAATTACAGACTGGTAAGTCTAATGTCAGTACCGGGCAAATTAGTTGAAACAATAGTAAAGAATAAAATTGTCAGACACGTAGAAGAACATAATTTGTTGGGCAAAAGTCAACATGGTTTCTGTAAAGGGAAATCATGTCTTACTAATCTATTCTTTGAAGGGGTCAACAAACATGTGGACAAGGGGGATCCAGTAGATATAGTGCACTTAGATTTCCAGAAAGCCTTTGACAAGGTCCCTCACCAAAGGCTCTTACGTAAATTAAGTTGTCATGGGATAAGAGGGAAGATCCTTTCATGGATTGAGAACTGGTTAAAAGACAGAAAACAAGGGGTAGGAATAAATAGTAAATTTTCAGAATGGAGAGGGGTAACTAGTAGTGTTCCCCAAGGGTCAGTCCTAGGACCAATCCTATTCAACTTATTCATAAATGATCTGGAGAAAGGGGTAAACAGTGAAGTGGCAGAGTTTGCAGATGATACTAAACTGCTAAAGGTAGTTAAGACCAAAGCAGAATGTGAAGAACTTCAAAAAGATCTTACCAAACTCAGTCACTGGGCAACAAAATGGCAAATGAAATTTAATGTGGATAAATGTAAAGTAATGCACATTGGAAAAAATAACCCCAACTATACATATAATATGATGGGGGCTAATTTAGCTACAACTAATCAGGAAAGAGATCTTGAAGTCATCGTGGATAGTTCTCTGAAGACGTCCATGCAGTGTGCAGCGGCAGTCAAAAAAGCAAACAGGATGTTAGGAATCATTAAAAAAGGGATAGAGAATAAGACGGAGAATATCTTATTGCCCTTATATAAATCCATGGTACACCCACATCTTGAATAGTGCGTACAGATGTGGTCTCCTCATCTCAAAAAAGATATTAGAAAAGGTTCAGAGAAGGGCAACCAAACTGATTAGGGGTTTGGAATGGGTCCCAATTAAAGAGAGATTAAAGAGACTGGGACTTTTCAGCTTGGAAAAGAAGAGACTACGGTGGGGGATATGATAGAGGTATATAAAATCATGATTGGTGTGGAGAAAGTGAATAAGGAAAAGTTATTTACTTGTTCCCATAATATAAGAACTAGGGGCCACCAAATAAAACTAATGGGCAGCAGGTTTAAAACAAATAAAAGGAAGTTCTTCTTCACACAGCACATAGTTAATCTGTGGAACTCTTTGCCTGAGGAGGTTGTGAAGGCTAGGACTATAACAGAGTTTAAAAGAGAACTAGATAAATTCATGGGATTAAGTCCATAAATGGCTATTAGCCACTATGCGTAAGGAATGGTGTCCCTAGCCTCTGTTTGTCAGAGGGTGGAGATGGATGGCAGGAGAGAGATCACTTGATCATAACCTGTTCGATTCACTCCCTCTGGGACACCTGGCATTGGCGACTGTCGGCAGACAGGGAAGTGGGCTGGATGGACCTTTAGTCTGACCCAGTATGGCCATTCTTATGTTCTAACTAAGGATAGAGAAATTAACGTTCCAGATTAAAAACCTACATATTTTAAGTGTTTCTTTGCCATAAATCTTTACTAAAACGTGTCTACAAAATAAATTAACGCTAACTTACTATGACAAAGCTCCTCTTAAACCTGGGTAAGTCCCGCACTTTGAAGCAAATTACTTACCTCTGAGGCTTAGAGCAGCCCTCAGTTTAGACACCAGCTTGCTGTTTGTTGAGCTACTCTCATCCTTGGCCAGCATGGGGAAAAGAGGGGAAACAAAACTTCATAGTCTCTGTGGCCCCTCCTAGTGGTACAGGGCAGAACAAACCCCTGTACCAAAGCCAGTCTTTTTCCCCAAGCCGAAATGGGGAGTTGGTGGGGGTGGGAGTCCAGATTCCAGCCTAGTGACCCTGTGATAGAAGCTATCTATAAAATCTCAGGTATCAGCTGCAAATCCTTGGGGCACTTCCCCATGGCCTTCCCCAGCACCTTCCTTATTGCAGGTTCGTACTCCAAGTATCCACTTGTATTTTCTCCTCCCAGACTCTTCACAACACTGTCTCTCATCAGCTTCTTCCTAGCACTGAGCTAACAGAAGGGAAGCTTTTTTCCAAGGGTTTTAATTGGCCTGATTGCTCTGATTGATTCTACCAAGTTCCTACTGGTCTGAATCAGCTCTTGTTAATCTACCCTGAGAACAGAGACCTATTTTATCTAGGGCTAATATATTTCCCTTCTATCAATCTCCTGTAGCCCTCCAGCCTGACTCTATCACATTACCTTCTAATAACAATGATTCTGAAATATTCTTGACTTGTTATAATACTTCTTGATTGGCTTCAGAACATAATGTATTTGAGAGTTTTCTGTTTGATACATTTTAATAAATACAGAAAATATTAAAAAGGAATGATTCCACAAACATAAAAGTGTTAAATCTCTCTTCCTTAAAATGAGAGGATGATCTTTATTTTTATATTTTTTTCACTCATGCAAGTTTGTTTAGTCTTCTAAAATTACATACTTCTACATCATGCAAGTACAACTGGCAGTTGTCCAAATTTCCAGAATACTACCTCTACAGCAGTATTGCAGCTACTTCAGTTAACAGTGCAGTGTATTAGAGATTTCTCATAAACAAGATACAACATTAGAACATGAGCTTATGCAAGCTGTGTATGTTTATGTACAAAGATTTACAGATTTCCAATGGTGAAATGCCAATGAGAGTCTTTTCCCTAATCTTAGTAGCAAAAGTGGGTCAAATCAGTGCACATTAGTATGTTCATTCCAATACATTTATAAGTTTCTTTAAGTTACCTTGGAAGTGAAATCTCATTATCCACAGCTTGTTGTATTGACACTACCTATATAAAGATTTTAAGCAAAGTATGCTTTATGTCATCTTTGTAATAGCCCATGAAACTATTTACGGAATGACTGAAAACTGATTTGTTTCCCTATAAAGCCTTGTTCTACATTATTGTTTTCACATCAGGCCTTGAATGATTAAAATTAAAATGGATGTGGGAAAATACAAATTTGAAACAGGCCACCCTCTGCTTTAACTTATGGTTATAATGGATAACAATGAATCATGTACCACCTTAAAAATGAACCAATTTATTTGGACGTAAGCTTTCATTGGCATCTGACAAAATGGGGTTTTGCCCACAAAAGCTTATGTCCAAATCTGTTAGTCTTCAAAGTACCACAGGACTTCTTATTGGTGTTGTGGATATAGACTAACAAGGCTACCCCTCTGATAGCAATAATAGCTGATAATGTCTGATGATGATTAATATTATTTCTTTTCAGTAGCACCCAAACTGTGTTAGCTGTCTTCCAAACCCAGGTGGCACAATCCCTCCCTTAAAGTCTTATTAAATTAACCTTATTTTTATTCAAATGAAAGGATTTTTAGGGGTGGATGCATTGTTAATTAAATGTTTTGACATTTGATTAACATTAAGGATGCATCTACACAGCACCCTAAACTCGAAATAAGATATGCAATTTGCGCTATGCAAATTGCGTATCTTATTTCAATTGTATTTTGAAATAGTTTATCTGGAAATTTGGCACGTCTACACAGCACCAAATTTCAAAACAACATGCTATTTTGAGACATTCCTTAACCCACATGGAAAAGGCTTACAAGGATGCCGGAATAGTGCACCTGTTATTTCGAAAAATATTTCGAAATAACTGACGCATTTAAAAGACGCGGGGTAGCTATTTTGGAATACTTCCAGTATCCCAAAATAGCCCCACTATCTAGACGTACCCAAAGTGCACAGCAGCTGAGGGCAAGCCAGTGAGAGCACTCTGAAATGTGCATGACATGGTCCCTGAGCAGTTCACTCAGGTAGCTTCATCCACATGTGAGTATCTCCACACCAAAGCGCTACCTATCTAACTGCATCCTCACTGTTTCTGAACTCACTTATGGGTGAATTGGAGGCAGATCCCATTTTTCTGTGTGCTGAGATGCTCTAGGAATCTCTCCCAGTCAGCTGTGTCAATTGAAGGAGAACTTGTCCGTCCTTCATGGGGAAGGCCAGCTTTTGAAATAGTTATTATTAATGATTTTGCCTGACTCCTCATGCAAAGTGTGTGGGCTGAAACCCAAGTAAAAGCATGGATTAACTGAGTACTATAGACATAATTTACATTGCTAGGTCCAAGCAGGGCATATGGATGGCCAGCAAAATGTAAAAACTCCATTGGCTAAATTATGTATAAGAGATGGATTTTCAACTTCACTTATTTTTATACTCTGCACAGCTGAAGAGGGCAATGAAGAGTAAGGGAAAGGTGGCTCTAAAGTAGGTAGGTTCATTCTCCTATCCTGGGGCAGGTTGGAACTGATATAGCCCTTAGCACTAAAGCAATGTGAGGTTCTATATCCTACTCTGACATGTCCCCTTCAGACAAGGTGGGGAGAAGGGATTGTGTAGAGTAGGCATAACAAGGCACAAATTCTCCTGTCCAAAGAATCCTCCACTTCCCCCTGCTGGACAGTTTTCCACTTGCTTGGGTTGATGAGGCAAATTTTATGTTAATTATTCAGGCAGCTATATATGGTGCATTCACTTAAATTCATAGATCTGTTTATTTATTTTACTAAACTATATTGAAGGTTTATGATCAAGATAGAGCATGAGTCAATGAATGCCTTATTTATTTCAGTACCATAGCTATCCTGGGCTCATTTTTGCTCTGTTATACTTTATGTTGGGATCTATACCTGGGCAGCTTCTAAAATTGGTGTCTGCAGACATGCTAACCAAGGTGCAGTGCACAAAGTTAAATGTAATTGTCTAACATTTATAGAAGTTAATTACTGGAGACCAGCAGTAAATAAGTCTTTACTGAATAACTGTAAGGAGGATCAGCAGTGTTACAAAGCCCAGTCTGTATCTACAAACAGACAAGGAAACTAATAGGAAAAGAGACAAAGTGATTTTCATTTGCAGTGTAAGTAATTCTGCACCGCCTTTGCCAAGGCCACTAGAATACAAAGATTTGGGCTCAGTCCAAAAGGCTTTCAACTTTCCTTCTCCAGCTAAGTATGATTAAAGTGCAAAGACCAACTAACCCATCAAAAGGATTTTATTTCAACCTTTGACCTCAAACTCAACTCTGATTGTCCAAGTATAGTAACAAAAAATTGTTTATAAAATAAATTTTGCTGAAGAAGTTCAGAAATGTCTTATTAATTCAGGCACAAAAAAATTTACAGTATGTTAACAGTGCCTCAGAGGAACAGTAGAGTTAAGATAGCTAAATGTTTCTGTTATAAATCTTGTTATTTTTATAACATTGGTTACATGCTGAACAAAAGTACATTGGACCAGATTCTTGTTTACACTAGTACTAATTAGGAACTGTTCCACTGAAATGGTGTTGAACTCAAGTAAGAGTCTGATTCAAAATCCATTGAAGTCAGTGGTAGTCTTTGCTTTTATTTCAGTGGGCTTTGGAGCAGGACTTAAATGAGAGGTGAATCTTCTCTCTCATTCATCTACTATTCTCTCTCTCTAAATTTAGTGTAAGCTGGTGCCCAGAAATTATGTAATAGCAACACAAACTGGGCAATATTCCAAGTCTAATGTCATCACATCAAACATCCTGCCTGCCACAGGTGGGAGCCTGTTAAGCCAGCTGGCCTTGCCATTCTTTTTCAAGTGTATCCTGTTGGACATAGAGGATGGCATTAGCCACTATTTTCAGAGCCTCTTCTCATGGGTTCACTTTCTGTTCCCAACCAAGGATATTTTTGGAATGTGGAGCGCAGGCTTCTGGGCATTGGTTTCTGTTCAAGGGACAAAGGCGGCCAGTTTAGGTTCCACTAATGCAGGTAGCAGAGAAGAGCACAGGATTTTCCTGTCCTTCTTAAAGTAATTCTTGTCAAGAAGGGAGGTTGGAAGAGGGCCTCATAACTTCGGCCAAAGATGTGGCTCCCAGTATTGTCAATTGCAAGTGTTCAGTATTGTAAGTCAGGCCCCAAGAATTATGAGATTTTTTGAAAAATAATTCACTATGAATTCGGGGGCTAGGGGGGAGGGCGTTGCCTTCTGATTTTTGAGCCACTGAGATCTCATTTTCAAATTTTTCTGTGTAACCATGAGGGCTATAATCTTTCTCTCAAAAAAAAATGCTGAGCGTTGTATGTAATCACATGATTCTGGGAGGTGGGGGAATCTAAGAAAAAGTGCAAAATAAACAAGTGTCTCAGTATTATCATGAGTATTGGTAACATCATGCTTATAATCTACAATCTAGATATAGGTACAAAAATAGTATTTGGACAGTTATCCCGAAGGACATTATCCTACAGCAGGAAAAATCTCATCATGACAATATCACAAAAGACAATATCAAGTCCTACATAAAAAAATATGTTACTGTCCCCTGCTAAGTTAATATATTTAAAATGTAAATAATTTTTCTACCAGATATGTGATAAAGAAGAAGAAGAACCACCACCAGCAGTAGCACCCTCACCCACCTCACAGTGGCTCTTGAGACTGACAACTTGACCAGATACTAGAGGTGAAGTAAATTCCTTTGTCTTGTGGATCAAACTTCATGTGGGTGCAGCCTATAGATAGGTCACTCACAGGATGCTGGAATGAGGAGCTTGTTATGACCAATGCCCATTGAATTAACAGTAGAAGAATAAAGAGCATTCAAATAATGATTTGCCTGTTCCTAGTTTGGATATGTTTATAGTAGGAGGAATTTTCCTAACATGGATGTTCAGTTCAGCAAGGTCAATCATCTCATTTCATTTGAGGAAACTCTTTGAGCAAACAGTGGCTTTTAGCAGTCTATAGTGTTCCAAGTGCACTTCTGTGATCTCAGTCTCTTTCAAAGTAGTGCTATGGCTGTGGTGAATCCTGGTGTAGAAGCTTGAAGGCTTCAAAGCTTGACAGGTAAGACCAGAACCACCACAAAACAGTGCCTCTGATACCCAACTCCTCCAGGCTCTCCAGCAGGACACCATGGTCGATGGTACTGAAAGCTGCCAAGAGGTCCAGGAGAATCAACAGGAACACACACACCCTGATGATCTCTCAGTGTAGGTCATCTACCAGGGTGACCACGGTGGTTTCCATTCCAAAACCAGGCCTGAAGCCAGACTGAAATGGATCCAGATAATCTGTTTCTTCCAAGAAAGCTTAGAGTTGCAACGCCACCGCCCGCGCCCGCTTGCCCAGGAAGGGAATAATAGCGACTTGGTGATAGTTATTCAAGTCATGTGGATCCAGGAAAGGCTTCTTTAAGGAACAATTTTACCATTGCCTCTTTCAAGGCGGCAGGAACCATCCCAGATCTAAAAGAAGCATTAACAATCCTCTGGACGCAACCAGTCATCCCTTCTCAGCTTGATTTAATAAACCCTGAGGGGGCAGGGGTCAAGTGAGCACGTGGTCAGTCACACACTTCCAAGCACCTTGTCCGCATCCTCAGTCTGCAAAAGCTGAAACTGATCCAAAGTAAAACGACAAGGTGGTGCACTCAATACATTCCATACCTGCTTACATGATAGCCAGAGTCCAAGTTGGACTGGATGTGAGCGATCTTATCTGTAAACTGCTGCATAAACAAGTCACAGTGGATTGCTGAGGGCTCCTCCATCTCATCACAAAGGCCAAACTGTAAGAGGCCCAACACCACTTGAAACAATTCCACCAGATGGCACTGTGCAGTCGTGATGTGGGCGGAGAAATAGCTTTTCTTCGCCCTCAGTACCACTACAGAGTAGGCTCACAATTTGGCTCTAACCCACGATCGATTGGACGCCGCTCGAGTTCTCCTGTAGATGGCTGTAGATGGTGCTCTAGCCATCGTACAGACTACTTTGTCGCCTGCAACGCCCCAAAAAACCATGGAGCAAACTTGGCTTGACCAGTCCAAAGAGGGCGCTTAAGAGCGATCATGTCAACCACCTGGGTTACCTCAATGTTCCACATATCAACCAGGCATTTACAGGACCACTGGCTGTAACAGCTGAACAATCCCTCAGGGTCCTCAGGAAACACTCCGGATCCATCAGTCTCCTAGGGTGAGCCATCTTAATCAGTCCCCACCTCTGCAGAGGGGAAGTCCAGCAAATAGTTTAAACTTGACCAGGTAGTGATCGATCCATGACAAAGGGAGCGTAACCACATCCCTTATCCTGAAATCTCTATCACCCTTAGTCCAAAAGACCAGATCAAGCGTATGACCTACCACATGTGTGGGGGAAGTTATTTCTTGGGATAGTCCCAAGATTGTAATGGTGGCCATGAAGTCTCAATCCCCCAAAACCAAAAGCCTCGGGATCCTCAATGGCAAGTCCGAGACCAGTTTGGGCAGAGCATCTGCTGTGCAGCGAGGCGGGCAGTACAACAGCAGAACACCCAACCTATCCTGGCCACCCATCACCAGGTACAAACATTCAAATCTAGCACTTTGTAGGACCGGGGCCCTGGGTTTCCTGATAGACAATCGCCATCCTCTCCCCACCCCCGTCCCGACCATCAAGCCAAGGCTGGTGTTGGACTGAGACCCTAGCCAGCCACAATTGGGAGAGGTCAATGCCTCCCTCCACTCCCAGCCAGGTCTCAGTGATACAAGCCAGGTCAGTTCCTTCATCCGGGATTAACTCCTGGGATGATAGTTGTCTTGTGAGATACTGACCTGGCATTCAGCACAGCACTGTCAGGCCTGACTGCCAGCTGTTAAGGTTCCCAGGGTCATCGAGCCTGGAGGCAGGAGACGTACGAAGAATAGTCCATAATTGTTTAAACCTCGTTCACCTCAGCTGGCCCATCCTGATCCAACCACCATATTTCCCCCTACCTGTCACAACTCCCACTATGCCATCTGAACCTTCCCCCTTAGCCAACCTGCCCGTGCTATGATACATAATACACCCCTTCCTTGACCTACAGTGTGGGCAGGTAGAGGGAACTTTCTCTCATGAAGAACCCACCTCTGCCCTCCCTGCTCTCACCAGGCACTGAGTAGGCCACCATACCACTCCAAAAGAAATCTTGAAAGGCAATTGCTTTGACTAGAAGAGGAAAACATATTTTTCTGCCAGGCTGGATGGCTTGCCACACTGTTGTCTGACAGACACTTATGGATCAGTTTGGTCCCATTGAAGTCAGTGGGAGTTTTGTCATTAACTTCAATGGTACCAGGATTTAGGCCCTGAAAAAGTAACATTTCAGAAACAATCTGCTTGGTAAAGTAGAGTCTGAAAAAATCTACCTGTTTTCTGAATAGCTGAGGACACAACACCTTGAAATTAATTTTCCTGTGTGGTAGCATCCTTTATATCCAATATTACAAAACACTTTACAGAAAAACATCATTCAGCTAAGGGGGGGCGGAGGGGGCAGACTGTACGTGGGGATTTTAAAAGGTTTTATTGGAAGAGAGGAAGTGACTCAGAAGAAGGGTAAGAGTTCCCAGAGAGAGGAAAGTAAAAGAGTGACAGCTCCTTCCTTTCCCACCACAAACCATAGTGAGTCAAGGGGAAGGACCCATCAATCTAGCAAATGCTGTCAGCTCAATTGTGTGCTGGTAAATAGTTGAGGCTTCTAAGTGCTAATGCAATACAAATAACTAATAATAATCATAACCTATAAAAATAACAAATCCGATGCTGCTACATCACCAACATTCATCACAAATATTGATTATATTCATGGCAGAATATAAACACAGGTACTATCATGGTAGGAAAATATCTTGACATCAGTATATTTGACAACAACAGGTTTCAGCTTCACCTCAGTATTTATTTCCCTCTACATGACCCCTCAACTATACCTCAGCATTTGTGCAGCAGTTGAGGATTTGCTCCTTCTGTGACAGTAATCGATTCCATTGGTATTAGTTTTTCATCATATAACAAAATCAGCATTTCCCACAGACTTCTGATTTTTACAGGGAAAATAAAGGTTAGACATGTTTTTCCTCTTGAAGATAAATCATCCCTCAAAGAGCTTTTGTTTCTCACTGTGCAGCTTGCCAATGGCTGGCATGCCCTTTTCTCGCACTGTCTGTGAGTTAATCTGTTTTTGATGTATACAGCACGTCTGATAGACTACACTTGGGTCAGTTCGGGTGAGTTCATCCAGTGTTTCCTGAACACATCATCAGCAAGTGACTTGACACTGCTGTGAACTGACTTTGGTGCTCATTAGGTAACATCCTGAAGAATTATAGTCGATGATAATCACCGTGCAGAGTGTGCACAGCCATTCAATCCAGCCCTCAGCTTGTTGACAAAAACATCAGGTGCTCTAATTTACTGTTTAAATATTATGAAATGGTGGTTTGACCAGCTCCTAGTCAGCAGGTCTTCCCTCTCTCTCTCTCTCTCTCTCTCTCACACACACACACACACACACACACACACACGTCAGCAGGTCTTCTCTCTCTCTCTCTCTCTCACACACACACACAACACAGTGTCACAATTGTTCTAACTGGCAACCTTAAATATGACAATCTCAGCAGAAACATGTATAGAATTAGCACAGAGATTGACCCATCTTCTCAACTTTCTCTGGGACAGAGGCGAGGCACATTGGTAGGGAAATGTGGGAAACATTCACTGCTGTTAACCACGCAACACCTGATCTGTGGATTTGTCTTCTGTCCAATAAATTTGAACCTTGGATCAAGCGCTAAGGGGATCTAAGGTAGTCTAGGCTTGGATGCCACCTTCTTCCAAACCTCTCAACATGTAAATTAAATAAGTTTAACCTGGCTTGAGCTCAGTGAGGTTCCCCCAGATTTGCAATTACTTAGGGTACATCTACACAGCACGGCTTAACTCGAAATTAGCTATGCAAGTTGAGCTACATCAATTGTATAGCTTATTTCGAAATAGCTTATTTTGAAATTGGGAGCATCTACATTGCACGTATTTTGAAATAGAACGCTCTTCCTCTGACTTCCCTTACTTCTCTTACAATGAGGGTTACAGGAGTTGGAGTAAGAAATCCTCCAGCTTGACAGTATTTCAACATTATTTTGAAACAACTGCTTGCTGTGTAGATGCAGACTAAGTTATTTTGAAATAATGTTAGTTATTTGGAAATAATGTTCCTATGTAGACATACCTTTACTGCTATGGATCTTATATTCCAATCCCATTACACCTCTTCTCTTAATTTGGCCATCAATTCTAAGATAAATTAAATCAGTTCACTTTTCCTCTCTTCTGAGGTGCAGAGAATACTGCAGCAGGGAAAGCAACTAACAAGAAAGTATGTAAATTAAACCGGGGGGTGACTCTTGGAATGAAAGCAGACTTCTCCTGTAGGTAATGTTTGTTTGGTTTGGTTTGGTTTGGTTTTAAGTGTATCACCTTATAAAGATTAAAAATGTCATGAGCTGGGGATGCATTACTTTAGGAATGGTTTCATGACTAGTGCTGTTATCAATAAGCATGAAAGGCTGGTATACAGCAAGGCTGAAATGCTGACACTAATTCTACACGTTTTGTATAACAAGCTGATTGTAATAGTTTTCATTTCCTGCCAGCACATGGAGCTGGGGAGGGAAGTGCTGACTCAGGTCTATTTTCTCCAGCAGCTGAACATGACTCTCTGAAGACTTACTTAAACAAATAAATATACTCCTGTGGCATAGAAGGTGCTTTGTTTATTGTTCTTTTTCACTTGGGTTACCCTAGGAGCAACGTATTAATAAATGACAACAGAAAATTATAGCAGGGAGTCCAAAAGGAGGGTGCTCTTTGTTGTTGTTCTTTTTAAAAGGCACAGCAATATGTTGAAGTTATTTATTTACACAGACTGCCTATTATTTTGTTTATTACTTTATTTTAATGTGCTCTGGCTGAGCAAGCATATGGTGGTTGAAAGAATAAAAACTCTGCTTCTGAACAGTCTGTCACCTTAGGTGAAGTGCAGGACAGAGCCTGTTCATAAGACTTAACCTCAAGAAAGCACTCTCTCTGGGAATTACATGAAGTAATTTAGCCATGGTACCCTTTCAAGCCTGTGTTCTGTTTAACCATCAGCTGAACTCTTGGCAAATTTGGTGGCTTTGTGGTATCTAACCACTGCTTAAAGAATAAATTCATTGCTTCTGGGTTTTTTTCATCATTTGTAGTTGAATATAAAAATTAAGAATATTCACGAAAACAGATGATGGTCATTTATCTTTTTACTGCTCCTTTAAAAGGAATGATACTATGCTGGCATAAAGTTCAAACAAGAAATTGAGATGGCAAATTGAATGTACAGTACTGGCATCTATTTCCTAAAACTTACAAAAATTTCCAGATAAAGTGGCTTATTGTATAAGACACTGAGAGCTAGACTGTGATATTATTACTCATGCTGAGTGCTACTTTACCTTATTTCATGAGTAGTTCTGCTAATTTCAAGTGGGTCTGCTAAAGGACTAAGATGCTGCTAAGTAAGGGTATCACAAATACAGATTTCAAAAGTTATGTTTAAGTTACCCTTTCCCCCTTCTCTATGGCCAAATCATGGCATGGGATGGCATGGATTTTTAGGTAATAAATTCAGTGGGAATTTCTGATTAAAAATCAATGACTTGACATGGCCCCTGTGCTTTTCTGGTAGTTTGGGAGCATACCAATCTTGTAGTGTCACAGAACAAATTCTGGTTCTAAGTGGCCTATCTGCAACTGAAATCTTAATATAGGCCACCAGCAAGTATGATATAATTCATTTAGGGTAAATCCACATTACAGACAATGGTATGAATATGGTTGTGTAGACATTTACACACTTGCTATGTTCTCACTGGCTCATAAGAAATAGAAATGAGAATGTTACAGTGCTGGCTTCAGTAAGGGTTGCACAAGCCTGCCTTATCCTCTTTGGTACGTGCTTGCTTGTACAGCCAGTGCTAACACCCATTGTTGTGTCCTCACTTCTATTTTTAGCAAGTTTGCTAGAGTACAGTTACTCGGGGTATATCTACAGAAATGGCTATTCATATCTCTGGCTGCTGTACAGACATACCATTAGAGTTAGCTGATCTCCTACCCTGTTGTTCTTTCTCTCTCATGGTGATGGTAGTGGTAGTTCATTTTGATTAAACTAAAACTTAGATTTCTCTGGCAATGGGGATTATCACTCTTGGGAACTTGATATTATTGTCCACCGTAAGAACTAGAGTTGTTCAATTAAATGGCGATATAATGCCTTATATAGTTAAAAATTATGAAATAAAGTCAGATTTTAAATCTCAGAGGGGTAGCCATGTTAGTCTGTAACTTTAAAAAAACAAATAGTCCTGTTACACCTTAGAGACTGACAAAGATATAGATATAGATATAGATATAGATTAGATAAGTAAGTTTTGCCCATGAAAGCTAATGATTCTATGTATATATTTTTGTTAGTCTCTAAGGAGCAACAGGACTATTCATTTTTACATCAGACTGTAGTACCTTTACTCACATTGAGCAGTAATTTACTCCACAAATCAGTGAGGCTACTTATGACGTAAGGGAAAGTTTCATGTCAGTAAGGATATCACAATCTTCCTTTCAGTATCTTATGCAATGTATCCTCTCAATTTTTCATTTCTAGCAAATATACTACTACATTGTTCAGCTACATTTCCTGTCTGAACAGCATCCTTATTTTATAGGAATAGTACAAAGCATCGTAAAAGACAGCCATTTGATTTCCCTGCAACAAAGTCTGTAGCATACTGGCCCTACATGTGAGGGTGTTTGTGTATTTAACCAGGTGCCACAAGCAATGAGATGTAGAGAATTTCCCCCATTATTTTAAGAGCGATTTAAAGGCTACAAACATATGGAATGCCATCTATTTCTGTACCAGGTATGGATTGGTTACAAAACTTGTCAGATGTGTTCATTATAAGATCTTTTAATGCTCTCCTAGGTATGACTGAGGTTAGCTTTAAATAAGGTATTTTACTCACATTGCCACCTAGTGGCTGAACAGTATAATACAATTTAGCATTCCATTCCATTACAGGGGACAGGCACCCTTCCCCAACTATGCCCGCTGAAGCTACAGCGGCTATGGGGAGGTGCATCTCATCTGGCCATCAAGCTGTGCTGAGAAAGGGCTTGGATAGTTCTCTCTCCCCGGAGCAACCTGAATACTGAACCCCTCATCCCAAGTCCCACCCCAGAGCAATGATTTAAATGAGGCATGCACATTTTCATTTTATTTTCCAAAAAACAAAAATTGAGTTAAGGACCTGAGCAACATGAGGAAAATCTTTTAGTTGTAAATAAAGCTGGATGCTTGTAGTCCAAGTGAGATCTTCTCTGACCCATTTAGTAACTGCCGACCCAGCGCATATCCACCGCCCCTGTTGTCCTTCGAAGTTTCATGTGTTAGAATATCATCCATGAAAATGAAAACTCCATTTCTATTCATTAACAACTTTGTCATCTTTCTTTGAAAAATTTCAGGTGCACTAGTAAAATGTAATGTTCAAAATCAAAATCTGTCAAAGGGCATAATAAATATAGTCAGTTTAGCATTTTCTTTCTGGCTAAATGATTTTGCCAGAATATGCTGGAGGCATCTAGCGTGGAGTATACTGTGGTTTCTTTTTACTTTGGAGAGGAAGCTATCCAACAGCACGAGGAAACATTTTTCTATCACAACAGTTTCATTAAGTCTTTAAGATCCATATCAATTCATATTTTTCCATTTTTCTTTATAACTGGTAACATTGGGGACCATGCTCTTGGCTAAGTGATTGGCATAATGAAGAGAAGCTGCTCTATTCTCTTTGACACAGTATGAAGTAATGGGATAGGAATCTATGAGGTTAATGTACATAATATGGTTGGACATTGTCTCTTAAGGTTATTTGTATTGGTTCTTCCAAAATCCCAAATATTCCATTGAGTTCTTCTACCCATTATGGCTGCTATAATTGGCTGAGAAAGCTGTTGGTCTTTGGTCTCACACACTCTGAATACATAACTTTTGTTGCTGTAAATTGTTTCTGTAGTGAACTTACCTGTGCAATTCAGAATTCCTGTAGGGCTAATCAGAGCTATATCAGGTGACTTCATCTCTGGAAAGGGTTGGTGGTGACTGTAAATCCCCTTATGAGATGACCATGACATCAGCTACTGAGTACATTTTAAGTCAATAATCTTGCCATGAATATTCAGTTTTGCTCTCCAGGAAGCCTCTAAGTCATCAACAGTAACAGATCCCAGAAACAATGACTCTTAATTGTTTGTATCATGAAACAACTCCCTGACTGATTTGGTGTGACAAACAAACCAAAATGTCCATATTGCATGCATTTATTACAGTGTGTGCCTCTGGTTGGACATGGATCATCTTTTGGGATATGACTTTTTCCCACACCTTGTGCATGTAGGCTGGAATTTGTCCCTTGTAGTCTCAGAGTTCTCCCTCTTTGCCTCAGATATTTTATTATAATGACTTTTAACATTCATGTGTCTGTTTACAATTTCTAAACCAGTTTTAGGTTTTTCAGGTTTGTCAAGTTGCTCTAGATTTTGCTGCCTTGCTAGCTTAGACTGCTTTGCACTCTATGTAGCTGTTGCTGGGGTTAAATCTCTCTTCAACTGTACCTGAGGTGAAATGTTTTTATCTGTTAACCCAGTAAGCAGTCTGTCTCTGATATGTTCATGTTTTGCATTCCCCAAAACACAGTTTTCAGCTAGATATTCAGAGCTCTTAGAAAATATTCAACATTTCCCCCTGGTTCTTGAATTCTCTGGTAGAAACACACTCTTCTCTTTCACAGAACACATTTCCGTGATTGAAAGATATACGCTGCCCGCTTGACATAGCATAAATTAAAGAAGATAGTTATTAAAGATCAGTGGCAATGTGAAATCTTGTTTTCAATCTGTCCATTCTGAGGGTCTGTCAAAGCTGAAGATCTCTAGAACACATAAGAGTGACATGTGCAAACTCATGGCCACTTTGCAGATCATATTTCCACAACTGGATCTCACAGGTATCTTGTATCACAAATAACAATAACTGAATGGTCATGGAGCTTGAACTACTCTTTGGACACTAGTGAGACTGCAACCAAGATAGGGTTAAGACATACCTGATGTGTGATTTAGAGTTGTTTATGTCAATATACTTGTTGTACATATTCTATGAATACATACAAGCCTTCAGTATCATCACTCTGGTATGTGCAGGGCCCTGGCTGGAAGGGAGGATGCCTGAGGATATGAGTGGGCCTGGGGGGAAGGAGTGTGCTAAGTGCAGTGGAAGGTAGTGTACATGCTAGTCTTCAATGGGAGGCCTGGTGCAGGTCAGGTCAGGAGAAAGAAAGAGTGCCAGGTAGAATAGACATGGTGGGTTCTGAGAAAAAGCCAGAAGGGGTGTCACCTTTGTGTCAGCCTCCTTATGATTCACTGGGGATGGAAGGGGCATGCATACTGCTGAAGTTTACTTTTTCAAGACTTTACCAATTCAAAAATGTTATAGATATACTATAGTGCTGTCCGTCTCAGAGGAGGTATGATTTGTTTGTTATAAAGAAGCCAAGAAAAATGCCACTGCAGACTCTTCAGTTTGACTCTAAATCTCCTCTAATTTCAGCCAAGGAATGCATTTTTCAACTACCTCCGTATGTTTATCCAAAGCTTATATTATCATTTGCTAAATATATTATGTCATGCTATTTACTTCATTCTGCTGCTTCAAGACCTTTGTATGGCTTCTCAACGCCCTACAAATTTAACATATAAATTGCTGGGAAAAGGCTGACCTGCCAATGTTTGCCTGTTTAGCTTTCCAAAGACTTCAGTAGGAAAAAACCACCAATTGCAACTGTTCACTTTTGTGCCACCTCATCCAAATTGTTTAATCTGATCCGGCTAAAAATAACAATGATATGCAGGAAGGTTAAAATGCTTACATTTACATGTTAGGTACTTAAAGTCAGATTTATTTAGAAGTCTAAAGATGAAGATAGACTCCATTCTCTCTCCCTCCCTCCCCCCCCAAAAAAAGGTAGGTACTTAACTCCCTTTAAAAGCCTTTGGAATTAGGCATCTCACCTGCTGGGTTGCATTCTAACATGCATTAGAAACTCCCACCAGGCACCTTTATGCCACTTTGAAAATGTGGCCCCCTAACTTCATATTTAGCATATTCAAGTTGCCTGGTTTCCATGGCTGTTGAGCAGTAGGAACTGTCAGGTCACAACATCTCTGAAAATCAGAGCACCTATTTAGTTGCTTAAATGTAGGCCTATATATCTCCTTTTTACACACACACACACACACACACACACACACACATTACAGAGGAAGAAGAAAGTGAGGTTTTGTCAGTAATGCATTGAGAAATTATAGAAATAAAAGGACTGATAATGAAGGACGACAGTGACAGTAGTTACAGGATAAACATTTAGGAATGTGAAAAACCACTGAAATTAAAACTGATGACCATTATTATTTAAAGATCTGAAATGATTATGCTATTGTTTGACCTGTACATTATATAAGAAATTGAAGAGCAATTTGGCGGTTGCACTTCCTATCATGTACCTTCATCCACAGTGTAAACACAGAGCTCCCACATGACTACTCTGTTTACAATTCACAGACTAGGTAAGTGTTAAGACTTTGTTTTCTCTTCAGAGTTCTTCTTTAAATTTCCAAGGAATCAGCCTGTCTGGAGAGGTAACTGCTATTTTGTAAGGCAGAATTAATGTGGCACTTTGCATACGCGACACTGTGCTCTCTCATGGAGACACTACTAGGTACTGTTCTTTTTTGTTGTTGCTTTTTAGTTCAGGGGAGCTATGCTGGTTTACACCATCTGAGATTCTGGCCTAAAGTATATGGTTACTTCTTGTATTGAAAAACATCCAACTTCACAGTTAAAAAAATCTCATTCAGATGCTCTTTCAGAATAAATAAAATAATTATATTTTTAAATTTAAATAAATGAAAAATAAAGTCTCTATAAGACAGGTGTAATTTGGAGTAGCTCCACTGAAGTCCATGGGATAAGGATTGGGCCCTCGATGCTGGCTCATGAAGACTATTTATTTAATGGAGCTATACTGATTTACACCAGTGGAGATTCTAGCCCAGAATACATATGTCCTCTGTAGACTGTAGCAGGCAAGAGCAATTCTGAGAATAAAATAGTTGCTTTCTTTGTAGAAATGTAAAGGAGCAATACTTAGGGTGGCACTGCAATAGCTGTAAACTTACTTTTCACGCTGACACTAGTCAATCAGGGGGTATGTTTGAGGACATACATACAGTGTCATTAATCAATACACATTAATTACTAAAAGATTTATCCGGCTTCTCCCCAAGGTTGGCCCACGGTGGCGGGGACCACACGGCATGCCTGCTGGCTTTCTCCCAGGGGCCAGGGAAGGGAGGAGGGGGAGGCTTCTCACCAGGGCCAACCCAGGGGCAGCAGGTACTTCCACGTGCCAGCCCAGGACAGCAGGGGCTGCTTGGCCTTCCGTGGCTGCTTCCCAGGAGGGGCAGGCTGGGGTAGTGGCACAAAGGCAGGTAAGTGCCCCTCTACCCTTCATGCCCAGACCCTGCACTCCCACCTCTCTCACACACACCCATTGAGGTCTTACACCCTCAGCCTGCTCTGGCACACTGCCCCCAGCCAGACACCCACCCCCAGCCTGCTCCTGTGCCCACCCATGCTCCTGCACCGACCCTCCTGGCTAGGGATGTAAGCAAGTAGTAGAGTAGTGTACTACTTGCTTCCCCCTCTCTTACTTGCTGCCTCTGTATGGGGGGGAATGCAAAGGGCAGGGATAGAAGCCTGTGCTGGGGAGAGCTGACTTAAAAGCCAGTTCCCCCCAGCACCGTCTCCACAGTGCTGCCTACCCCCTCTGCACTGATGCCTCTATCAGAGGCAGCAGTGGCAGGGGGGAGTAGTGAAGGCTGCCACAAAGCACCCCTTTCCATGGCAGCCTGAGCTGGCCACAGGCAGAGGCTGCTCTGGCAGCAGCCCCTGTCCGCAGGGCGTCCCAGTCCCAGCTCTCACTGCTCTGGGACTGCTGAAGCTCTGCATTTTAAATGTAGTAAGAGTGGCCTGGCTCTTACTATATTTAAAATGGAGAGCTGCAGAGGTCCTGGCTCTGTTCCAGCTCACATGGGTCAGGAATCTATCCCCACTGCAGCTCTGAAATGTGGTAGAAGCCGGGCTGCCTGATTGCCCAGCTCCTACTATATTTAAACTGCAGTGGAGGTAGCACCACGATTGGCGCAAGGTGGGACAGAGCACCTTCCCTTATCTACTAATTGTGTAGTCGCTCCAAATTGTTATCGACTACATGATTAGTCTATTACCCACCTCTAATTACTCCTGGCCAGACTCTGCACCCACCCTTCCTCCTGCACCCTCCCTTACTCCTGTTCCCTGCTACCTGGCTAGACACCCTACTCCCAGCCTCCTCCTAACTCCCACCCAGACCTCATACCCTCATATCCTCCTACACCCCATCTCCTGCTAAGATGCTGCACCCCCATCCCTATCCTACTTGTTGGCTACCTCACACTGAACACTGAACCCCTCATTTTTTACCTCACCCCAAAGTTGAGGGAGGTCACAAAATCTAACCCTGGAACTCCAGAAGTGTTAATCTGGCCTATGTAAAGCCCTGAACCTTAGTCCTCCTTGTTCCTGACTCCCCCGCCCTGTGGGACTGGAGCACCAGGGGAGTGAGAGGTCTCAGGTGCGGGCCCCCATTGATTTCTCTGTGTGTCAGTGGCCTCTAACCTTAAAAAGGTTCCCCACTCCTGCCATAAATAAAGACAATGTTGAAATATTTTGTGTTGGACATAAATTAATATTTTACTTTATTTAAAATGAAGTTTGATAAACTAACATGAGAAAGTTAAAGTGCTTAATCTGTTTAATCATTTTGATTAATACTTCCTTTCTTACTCCTTAAACCATATTTCCCTAACAGCAACATTAGCAAAATGGCTCACGCATACTTATGTAATTAACAGTGAGTTTCCATAAGCAACTGGTGGTCCACGGTAAGGTTTGCATTGAGTGGGGACAAAAAGTTTGAGAGCTATCGCTCTATGCCAGTATCTAATTCTTTGTTGAAGATATTGGACAGAGCTGGTCCCAAAACTGAAGCCTGTGGAACTGGGAGTATTAGGGCCCTTATGATAACTACTCTCTCTATTTGCATTTTCTAGCCTTCTGCAATCTCTGCGGATTTCCATGACTTTTCAAAGATGATAGCTAATGGGTCAGATACCTCCTTAAGGATGGAGCCAGAGAAATCTGGGACCATGTTTGCTGGAACCCACCCCTTTCCCTTTTCATTTACACAGAGGTTGTACAGGCGATTTTTCGACGTGGGGTGTGGGGGGGGGAGGACTGATTTTTAGGACTTGGTGCAACTGCCTCCCCTTCGCTCTGCTCTGCCAGTGGCTCTCCCTCTGGGGCGTCTGCCGGATCCGGGAGGAGGGGGGGGATCCCCTCGGCGCTGCTCCTCCCCCGCTCGGATTATGTGCTGAGAACCAGGTACCAGCCCGGCAGCGAGGGAGGCGGCGGCTGGGGCAAGGTGGATGTTGTGTGCCGGGCTCTGCGTCAGCGGCGGCGGCTGCAGGACACTCGCTGGCGTCAGAGGCAGCCCGGTGACACACTCTTCCTCCAGCAGCGGGCTGGGAGCCGGCGCAGGGAGGAAGCGCGGGGGGCGGGCGCCCTGGGGGGACGTGCTGCTCTGCAGCGCCTGGCGGGGCCGGGCCGGGAGAGCAGGGAGGGGGGCGGGTGCTAGGGGGAAGGGCAGACTCACCCGCGGCTGACCCGGGTGAATCACGCTGCTTCCAGCGGCCGCCTGCAGGGCAAAAAGGCGAATGCGGCGCGCTGGGTTCCGGCTTCCCGGGGGATGCGGTGAGAGGAGGCTCGCCAGCGCGGCAGGGGGGGAAAGCGGAGGAGGGGGGGGGGTCCCGTTGCCGCCTGGCCCCGCACCCAGCCGCTCTGCCTGCCGCCCCTCCAGCCCCGCGGCTGGCTTCCCGCCACTGCGGGGATGTGCGAACCGTGCGCGATGCGCGTCTGAGCCACCCCCAGGCTGCTAGATGTCCCCTCCCGCCAGCGCCTCGTGCTCTGCGTGTGCTGCAGGGCGAAGGCATTGGAGAACGCTTTTAATTACCAGCCTCTGCCTGCTGCCCTGGGCATGAACACATAAGCCAATGGCGTGGGGATATTTTAAAGAGTAGGGGTGCTGACATCTCCCCCTTCCCTCTTTACCGCCGCCCCTCCTCCTTCCCCCCCCGCCCCCGCCACATACAGCTGAGGCCAGGAGCAAAGACCTGGTGTGCCAGGCTAGCCTCTGGGCCCTGGGGCACAGAGCTTGCAGCAAGACTTCCCCCCCTCCCGGCATGCGGGGCCAAAGCAGAGCCCCTCCTTCCATCCCTCAGCGGGCAGAGCTGGCAGCCAGGAGCTCAGACCCAGAGCCAGCAGTGAAGCCCCCAGCACGCTAGGGATATTAGATAGCAATTATTTTTTTATTTTGTTTAAGTCATTTTAGCAGGTATGGGATTACTTCATAATTCCTGGGGGCTAGCATGCTCCTGGCCCCACTCCCAAGGAGACGCCCCCGCCACCCCGTGCAGCTGCCTCTGTATCAGAGGCAGCCGCACAAAGTGGCGGCAGCCCCTGTCTGTGGGAGGCCCGAGTTCCCTCCAGACAGAGGCTGCACTGGCATCCCATGGAGCAGCCTCTGTCCACAGCGAGCCTGGGCCTGCCACAGACAGAGGCTGCCCTGTAGCAGCAGCCTCTGCCCCCTGCCCTGTGCTGCTGCCTGGCAGCAGCATGGGAGGAACAGATGGCAGGTAGAGACAGTACTCCTGCCTCCCTCCACTGCCTCTGTGGGAAGCACTAAGGTGGGACAGGTGGCTCCATGGAGCTGGCACGTGCAGAGAGACAGTTTAAAATCTGGCTCCCCATGTGTATCGGCTCCCACCTGTCCCCCCCCCCCCCCGCACTGCTGCACCTGATAGCAGCAGCAGCATGGGTTTGGGGGCCAAGCGGCTCCATGGGTTCTGGTGCTCATGGGGAGCCAGTTTAAAAGCCAGGTCCCACAGGCTCCAGTTTCCACCTCTGCCCACCCTTGCTGCCTCTGATACAGAGGCAGCTAGTGGGGGGAGTGCACGTAATTGATTGGATTAACTGATAAACCCAGGTTTATCGGTTAATTGTGTTGTCATGTTGACATCTCTACAGCACACAGGGCCGGCAGCAGAACACCAGCATGCAGGGCAGCAGCCAGGACCCCAAGCACAGAACCATCATCAGAGCCCCTGGAGAGTGAGACAGCAGTTGTGTCCCCCATGTATGGAGGTAGCTAGGACTAGGGATGTAGAATCCCATTTAAAAAGTTAACTGGTTAAATGCTATGTTTAACTGGTTAACATGATCCCACGGGTGGGGGACTGCTCCAGGTCGGCCAGGCCACTGGTAAACATTACCTGGTATGGGTGATGGTTACCGGGTAACTGGTTGACATCTTAACCCTTCGCAAGCCTAGCTCGTACGTTAGGCACAAGGTCGGGAGCCTGGGGTACTGCAGCACTCCCCAATCTCTAGTTCCCACACCTATATACATAACCTGAGCCATATTTGGCAGTGAATGGAGCACGTAACTACACAAAGACAGGAAACACACAATCCTATTATTATTATTATTTATTACTATTTTACAAAGTCCTGCCCTCATAACACTTCTCACACTAGGTGAGGTTTGTGAAAGGAGAAGCAAATTTCCTTGAGCAACACATCGTTGCTCAAGGTGCTAATTGACTCCTGTCACTAGCTGTGAAAATAATTGTTAATGAGGTGCTAATCATTTATTAGTATTATACAGTAAACTCCTCTAATTTAATGGATTTTTGCATAGCTGAATGGGGATTGGTTTTGACACACTTAGATTAAACAATATCTAAAGGCATTAGATTTTCAAAAGAATCATCACACTTTTCCTAACCTATAAAACATGTCAGCCCTAGGTCAATGTTGTCTGGGATTGTAAAAGTGAAGGCTTCTGACTGCTTTTATAAAATGTTTTCTCTTTTGTGTTTTTAGTTTCAAATTTCTGTGTTATCCAAGCATTTAATCCCTTTGTTTTTTCTTATTCTCAATTTACAGTTATTCGTCAGACACATTACAAAACATGGGTTTTATTACAAATGAGTGAAACAGCCTGAAATGCCCTTACATGATCAGATAGGAAATTCAATTAGTCTCAAATTCTGGGGTTCGGAACACAGCTGAGTTTAGAAACGTGTACCATTCTCCTGTTCCGGGTACTCTGGGAGTTATTTCAGGTTCATTACTACTACAGAAGTCCTGTGGCTATAGATATGTGACTCTGTAGCTGCAATACAGGCTGTCTCTGGGGTGGGAAGAGGGGGGGATCCAGGAAGCAGTTATCCTGTCATACTGTCCTCTCATGTAACGGCACACAAAGGTCCCCAAGGAACTGAGCTTTGTGCTGCATGTGAGTACTACATACCCTGTGTTCCCCCTGGAATGTTGCCTGCACAATGTGCACCTGGTAGGAAATCCTCCATGTCCTCAGAGCCAGAAGCTGGATTTTCCCATTTCATCTGAATAGGACCTCTCCTTTAAAAAGAGTTAACTGGGCTTCACTTAAATAAATTGATTATTCACCCATTTCTTTGAAGCTCATAAACTAAAGGGCTGATTCAGATACAGGTGTCTTTGGGGAGTGCATTTCTCTCTAAAATATAGCATCTTATTTAAATCCTGGAGTTGTAGATGGAGTTCACCAGAGCAATGAATGGGTCTACCCCTTGGGATGAGGGTGGGGTCAGAATCTAGAATTTTATTGACAATGAAGGATACTTGTGGATGTTGAAATTCTCCCTCCAGTGAAGTAGTAAAGACATAGGTGCTGGAATCAGGATTGCTGGGGATACTACCACACCCCCTGGCTTGAAGTGGTTTCCATTATATGCAGTGTTTACTGTTTGGTTCAATGACTCTCAGCAACCTCATTATAAAAATTGTTCCAGTACCCCTAAGTAAAGAGTAACACAATAGGTAAGTATAGGTAAAGCAATAGCTCTGCTCCACTAATCTGTCTAAAATCTGATCACATCTAGGGTTAAAAAACATAGTGACTGGGTTAGACCAATCATTCATCTAGCCCAGTGCCCTGTCTTCCAATTCTGCCCAATGCCAAGTGCTACAGAGGGAATGAACACAACAAGGCAATTATCAAGTGATCCATCCTGTCATCCACTCCCAGTTTCTGGCAGTCAGAGCATGGGATGGCATCCTGGACCATCTTGGTTAATAGCCAGTGATGCACTTATCCTCCATGAATTTATCTAATTCATTTTTGAACCCATTTATAGTTTTTGCCTTCACAGCATTCCCTGGCAACAAATCTGAAAGGTTGACTGTGCATTATATGAGGAAATGGGAGAATATTTTACTTTCCAAATACATTCAGTGTTTATCCCCTGCAGTGAACTGCCAACTAGGCTGCCAGTTAGTGGTAGTTTTCCATTCTGTGTTTACAGGCTCAGGGCCTCAATTTGTGTATAAATTTGCTGGGACAAAAAATGTTCAATCCATTCACCCTTTCTCAGATTATAAAAAATGTAGCATGTTGTTGGAGGTTAGATTGAATGTCTCTAGAGTGCTTCCATTTGTCATATGTTTTCTCTGTTGTTTTCCTTTTTGGTTTATGTTTGTATAGCTCTCTGCACAATGGGGCCCCGACTCTAATTGAGGACTCTAAGGCTATGTCTATACTGCAGAGTTTTTAGGCAAAACCAGCTGTTTTTGCACAAAAACTGGCTGAGCGTCCACACCTCAATCATGTTTTTGCACAAGAAAATTTACAGTGCATTGACAGAACAGAGGGTTTTTTTGTGGTATAGGTATTCCTCTTTCTACAAGGAATAAGCCTTTTTGCACAAGAGCTCTTGCACAAAAAGGTGTGAGTGGACAGAAAATGGGGGTTTTGCGCAAAAACAGCTTATCGAAAGAAGCACAGGTGCTCTGGTGGCCATTCTGTTAATGGCAATCAGAGCTTTCTTGCGAGAGAGCATCCATGCAGTCTGGACGCTCTCTTGCGCAAAAGCCCATCACTTTTCCAATGCACTTTTGCAATGTGGATGTGCTCTTGTGCAAGAAGTTAAAAAGCTTCTTGCGCAAGAAGCCTGCAGTGTAGATGTAGCCTAAGTGTTACAGTTGTATTAATACTGTACTACTAAAAAAATAATATGATAATCACATTACAATTTATTGTAACTGTAATCACAACACTATGGGAAATTAAAGCCATAATTAGATTATATATTAGTTTATGCTAACATTCAAATTCATAGCAAATATATATGTGAAAATAAACAATATTTATCAGAAAGCAATATTTAGCAGAAACAATATTTATCACAAAGCAAACACATTCTTATACGTGAGATTATATAAACCAAGCACCAGTGGCCTTTAATTCTAATCAAACATATTCACCAGAATTATCCCTAGAACCATTTTGTCTGATATATAACACTTTGATCCTTTTTAAGTGTACATGAGTAACCTAGATAAAGCAATGAATGTCCTTTCCTTGTTTCCTATTTGTTTGGCATGGTCTCAGAAAGAACTTAAGGAACTATAGATTCCAATGTTCCACCTCCTCTATAGTCTCTGGATTGAGAAGTCCAAGGTTCTCCATAATAAATCCTATCATCGGTACTTCTGAACTAACACAATGCAGTGATGTCCAAAGCCTGATAAACAATTACAGGTTGAACCTCTCTCAACTGGGAATCTTCATTTGTTCTTCGAGTAATTGCTCATGTCAATTCCAGATAGGTATGTGAGTGCTGCAGGCATGGTCATCAGCAGGTTTTTCCCCTAGTAGTACCCATCAGTCAGCTATGCAGCTCCCTGTCATTGTCCTGTATATAACCCAGTGCCGACCCTCTCCCTGCTCAGATCCTTCTTCCTGCCAGTTACGGTGGTTGGAACTTTCCTTCTCTCCAAGCCGCATTAGAAGCTGCAGATTCAGCAGCTCAGACGATGGCCACAGGGACTGTAATGTGCCGAAGTTCCTGGCTGCAGGGCTTGGGCCTTCCACTGGAGGCCCAGAAGACCATTCAGGACCTGCCTTTTGACAGCTGTCAGCTTTTCGTGAAACAAACTGATTCCAGGCTCTATAGGCTGAAGGCCAACAGGGCAACTTTAAAGTCTTTAGACCTCCATACATTGTGCCTGCAGAGGAAGCCCTTCAAGCCACAGCCCCCACCCTGTTATTACCCATTCCAGCAGAGGCAGGACTACACAGGAGAGGCAACCACAGAAATATGCAGAGACCACCAAACTCCTCCAATAACCAGAGACGGGACTCAACTAGACAGTGCCTGGCTCCCAAAAAGAACTTTTGAAGATGCTTTCCTTATGTTTGGAAACCGGTTATTCCACTTCTACAGTGCTTGGACCCAGATTATCTCTGATCGCTGGGTCTTGAGCATGGTGGAACTGGGATACTCCCCCAATTTTCCACTCTTTTATCCTCCCACTCTCCCTCCCTGTCTCTCTTCAAGGACCCTTCAAGGAATCCTCTCATGAGAAATGCCTTCTAAAAGACCCCCTCAGTCAGAAGCAGTCAGAAGTATTGGAGGAGTTCTTTATGAAGAGTTGGTTTTGCATGTCGTCCCTAATTGCTATCATATCCTTGCTGGATCCAGTTGGCTGGTACTCTACCCTCAATTTGAAAGACACATATTTTCATATTGCCATAATCCTATTTCATAGGAGGTTTCTTTAATTTATATTAGGAGAGATACTAATTCAGAGGGAGACTTGTTCACAGTCCTCTCCTTTGGCCTATCAGCATCCTCTCACGTTTATGAAATGCATGGCCATCATGGCAGCTTTTCTAGGGCTGAGGGGTGTTCAGCCTGGTGCACTCTTACCTAGTCGATTGGTCACTCAAAGGACCAACGCTTATTCTGGTCACAGATGCATTGGTGATAGGCTGGGGGCTCATTTAGGTGATCTCAGGACACAAGGTCTTAGGTCACCTGCAGAGATTCTGAGGCATATCAATGCTAAGGAACTATGGGCAGTGTGCCTCACCTGCAAGATCTTCTGCACCCACCTCCAGGCCAAATGTATTTTGATTCTGACAGACAACATGACAGCAATGTTTTATATAAACAAACTGGGTGGTGCTCCCTCCTTTCCCCTGTGTCACAAAGCTCTCAAACTGTGGGACTTCTACATTGCTCATAAAATACACTTGGAAGCCTCGTATCAGCCTGATGCTCAGAACCTGTTGGCTAAACAGGTCAACCTGTACTTTCACTGCCATAAATGGTTCCTTCACCCTGGTGTCACCAGCTATATTTTCCAGAGATGGGGGTTTCCCCAGATAGACAACTTTGCAATGTGCCAGAACAGCAAGTGCCAGAATATCTGTTCCTTCCTGAGTCACAACCCACACTCACTGGCAGATGCCTTCTTCATTCCATGGAAGGGCACCTGTTGTATGCATTCCCTCCATTCCCTCTTATCCACAAGATCCTGCTCAAAATACATCTGGAGTAGGGATGTTAAACGTCAGTTAATTGAGTAGTGGAGTAACCTCATGAAATTTTATTGGTTAGTTGAATATTCTATAGTCTCCAGGGGTGGGGCCGGCAGCCATTTTTTCAAAGGCATCAGCGTGGGGTGCCAAGTGGGAGCTAATCTGCGAGGGGAGCCAATTTAAAAACCAGCTCCCCTGCAGACCCGCTGCCTATCGCCCTATGCTGCTGCTTCTGAGAAAGAGGAAGCAGCGTGGGCTGGCAGCAGTCCCTGTCTGGAGGAGGGGGTCTGAGTTCCCGGACCTGACACTAGCCAGAACTGAGCTGGGCTGCCTACCCTCTCAGCTCTTAATACACTTGAAATGCAGAGCTGAAACTGGGATAGGTCCCGGACCTAGCATGAACCAGGACTGAACCCGGCCTTCTGCCCATCCAGCTCCTAATACATTTTAAATGCAGAGCTGCAGCAGGGGTAGGTCCCGGACCCATCGCAAACCAGGACTGCTGGCCAGCCTGTTAAAAAATTTACTGGCAGGGAGAGGGGACATTAAGGGAAATGCATGTAGTCTATAGCATTAACCGATAAGCTTTTGCTTTTGACTATACTATTACATCCCTAATCTGGACAAAGCATTGGTAATCCTCATAGCTCCAACGTGGCCCCAGCAGCATTGGTTCACCACACTACTTGACCTGTCGGTGGACATACCACTGCCTCTGCCCCTGCTTCTGGATGTACACAGGATCACGGTCATCTCCAGCGCCTTAACCTGGAGTCCCTTCATCTCAAAGGGTTGCTCCGTGGATGCTCTATGGTTGACTCTGTTAGAGCTAGCATGCTCAAGGGTGGTCAAAGAAGTCCTCCTAGGTAGCAGGAAGCCTTCCACCCAAGATACATGTATCACCAAGTGGAAGAGATTTTCCATTGGTCTCTCCAAATTGGTACTCAGCCGATGTAAGCCTCCATTCCAGTTATTCTGGACTACCTTTTTAATCTAAATCAACAAAGACTAGCAGTGGCTTTGGTAAAGGTGCACTTGGAGACTATTTCAGCATTTCACCCAGGTTCATAGGGCTGCTTTTTGTTTGCTAATCCAGTGGTAGGCCATTTCCTGAAGGGCCTGGATAGACTTTACCCTCAGGTGAGGCAGCCGATCCCACAATGGGACCTCAATCTCATGCTGTCTAAATTAATGGGAACGCATTATGAGCCTCTAGCAACCTGCTTCTTTCTCTATCTTTCTTTAAAGGTGGCTCTTCTAGTGGCTGTCAAATCCGTCAGAAGGGTATCTGAATTTAAGGCCTATACTTCAGAGCCACCTTATTTTGTGTTTTATGAAGACAGGATACAGATTTGACCACACCCAGCTTTTTGCTTAAGGTGGTTTCATCTTTTTATGCCAATCAGGACATTTTTCTGCTGATCTTTTACTCAAAGCCACATGTGTCTGACAAAGAGCATTCACTCTACTCCCTGGATATTAGACGTGCTCCTGCTTTCTATCTGGAACACACTAAGCATTTCAGAAAATCTACCCAGCTGTTCATTTCCATCGCTAACAGGATGAAAGGCCTCCCTGTCACCTCTCAAAGGATTTCCTCTTGGATCACAATATGTATTAAGATCTGCTATGACCTCACCAAGATCCCAACTCCACCATTGACTGCTCACTGCACATGAGTGTAGGCTTCATCCACTGCATTCATGGCCCATGTACCAATCCAAGATATCTGCATGGTGGCAACATGGTCTTGGTCCATACATTTACATCTCACTACATCATTTATCAGCATGCTATTTATCAGCACACCAGAGGTGAGGCCGCATTTGGAAGCAATGCTCCAGTCTGCAACTCCAACCAGATAACTGCTTGGGACACACCTACTTGGAACTGACATGAGCAATCACTCAAACAAGAAAACTAGTTACCTACCTCTTGTAACTGTTGTTCTTTGAGATGTATTCCTCATGTCCATTCCAAGACCTACCACCTCTTCTCTGTCGGAGTCTTCCAGCAAGAAGGAACTTAGCAGGAGGAGGGACAGCAGTCGACTCTATACAGCACCATGACAACGCCATTCCAGAGGGCTCCACAACTGACCAACAGGTACTGCTAGGGAAAAACTTTCTGATGACTGAATGTGGTGCACACACACCTACTTTGAATGGACATGAGCAACACGTGTTGCAGAACACGTTACAAGAGTTAGAAAACCATCTTTCTGGTTTCCTCATCCTCTCCTATGCTAGTTTGTGATATTTTTAAGCACATGGGAGACTGATTTTAGGCAAGTGGGAAGCTGGATTTTACTTGGTCAGCTCAAGGTGAAAGAACTTTTTATAACTGTGATTGTCCCATCTCCTGATATTATAACAGCTATCCTTTTTTGTACAATAGGATTGGGCAACTGTAAAGTCACACAAAATAAACACTAATTAGTAGGAACCTAAAAGTTACAGAAATTTGATTTGAAAACTTATCCAAAGATTATCTGAAATTCTTTGATCTAGAAATATTACAAGTATTGGCACTAGATTATCCAGTAGGAGTAGGAGTAGTAGTATTCACATTTCTGTGTTCAGTCCTGGAAAAAACAGAAGAGTAAAGGCCCAAATTTCAAAATGCTTACTCACATGTGTGGTCCTTATTCACTGTCCTTAGATGATTATTTATTTCAAGTGCTCTTGTAAATAAGAGTTTTCAGGTTTGGGCCCTAATACTACTAGAATTGTCATGCCCAACCATTTAAAAATCATGAGTCAGGCCCAACGCATTCACATTAGCTTAAAATCATGAGATTTTAAACATTGTAAATGAGGGCGTTCCTTACTTTCGTCTTCTGCTTTCTGAGCTTCTTTTGGTGCACCTGAATTGAATTTTCAAGCTTTTCTCCAAAGAGTGGCAGCTAGAAATGTTTTTAAATAAATGTTGACATTTTCACCTAATCAAATGCATCTAGAAGCTTGGGCTTTGAGAAACCAATTCTCTCAAGACTTATAAAATTACGAGAGTTGGCAATACTGTAAAGCTGCACAGAAGTATTGCTTTCACCTTCAAAAATGTACAGTGTGTGCAGATAAAAATTACTTATGCTTTTCAAATTTAGATCCATACAAATACCAGATCCAACATCAATTGAAAGATACTTCAATATCCTTCTATTTTCTCCTGTATACTTGTTATTCCTTTTGACCCAACCAGTTAAAGGCTACGTCTACACTGCAGGCTTCTTGAGCAAGAACTGTTTTGTGCAAGAGTTCTTGTGCAAAAGGTCTTCCACAAGAGCGCATACACACTGCCATGTGTTTTTGCGCAAGAGTGTCCATGGCAGTGTGGACACTCTCTTGCGCAAGAAAGCTCTGATGGCCATTTTAGCCATAAGGGTTTCTTGTGCAGGAAAATCATGTTGCCTGTCTACACTGCCTTCTTGTGGAAGAGCTCTTGCGCAAGAGGGCTTATTCCTCATGGGGAAAGGAATAACTCTTCCAGAAGAAGCCCTGTTTTCCGGCGCTGTACTGTAAATTTACTTGCGCAAGAACACGCGTGCAGTGTAGACACCCGGCAAGTTTTTGCGTAAGAATAGCTGTTCTTGCGCAAAAAGCCTGCAGTGTAGTCGTAGCCTCCAGGTACGTGTACACACCAGAGTTATTTCAGAATAACTAACATTATTCTGAAATAACATAGTCTGCATCCACTCGACAAGCAATTATTTTGACATAATGTCAAAATAATGTTGAGCTGGAGGACTTCTTACTCGGACTCCTGTCACCCTCATTTTACGAGGAGTAAAGGAAGTCGGAGGAAGAGTGCTGTTGCTCGGACCTCCTGCTGTGTAGACAGCGCCAAAAGCCTCAATAAACTATTTCAACTTAAGCTATGCAATTGATGTAGCTCAAGTTGTGTATCTTATTTAGGCTTTAGCCCTGCTATGTAGATATCCCCATAGCTAATATTTAAAATCTTATCAATTATTTCTGTCAAAAGGAAAAATTTGATGATGGAGTCTGGTATTTTTTGTATTTTTCAGTCTGCTTTATTTACAAAAAATGTACACAAAGTCTTGTTTCCCTGAACATCATAGGAATTAAACAATAGAAGACAGTTTCTTTGTCCACAGTTCCACGCTTCTTTCCTCTTTTCAACACTCTTCCCCAAAGTCCTCTTGCAAAGATTTTTTTTTGCAGGATCACATACCAATGGTTCTCTATTTGTCTCTCATGCTTCCTTGCTGCCTTCTCTGTTGGCTTCTGAGGTGTTAATACACCTCCTACATTTAAATTCAACTCCCAGTGAAAACCCTCTGCCCACAGATTCAGGTCAGCCTTGCATGTGACCTGTGTTTTGGGCAGTGGCTCTTACTGTTTTAGCTATCTTATTCCATAAAGAAGCTTATTTGCTTCTTACATTTATCCTGAATACATTTATCCTGGATGCAAGGGGGTTTCCCCCAATTCCCAGAATATCAAGTGATACTTACAAATGATGTAAAAGTGGCTTCCTTGTTCTTTAGGTCTTCTTTATGACAATAGACTTAAATAATATTAAAAAGTTGACCTTGGTATCCATTTACTAAAGATTTGCTCCTATAGTTTTTATATACACTTTCTACCAAAGATAATGGGAATTGTATACACAGCAACTTCAGGATCAGGCCCTTACTAATAAAAGAATACCACTGCATGTTATTTAGAAACATCTTCTAAAGGAATGTCTACATTGCAGAGTTTTTCTGGAAAAACTACACTTACGTCCACACTGCAATTGTGTTCTTTGGACAGAAAGTTGAAAGAACGCAGGGGTTTTTCCGACAGCAGTAAATCTCTTTCTACAAGGAAGAAGCCTTTTTCTAAAAGAGCTCTTTCGGAAAAGAGGGTTTTTCTTCAAAAGAAGAGGCCTCCAGGAAAAAGCACAGGTGCCCTGGTGGCCACTCCATCCATAGTAATCACAACTTAAATGCACGATAGCGTCCAATGAATGTGGACAGTATCTTTCGAAAAAGCAGATTGCTTTTTTGATGCACTTTTGCTGTGTGGACACTCTCTTTCAAAAGAAATTTTTCCAGAAGATCTCCTCCAGAAAAGCCCAAAAGAAGCCTGCAGTCTAGATGTAGCCTCAAACAATACATTTAAGTCTGAACAGTTAACATGACAAGCAGTGTTATTGTGTAATACTGTGAAAGGCACCATGATAGTATCTTTAAAAGGCATAAAATATTACCTTTATCTTATTACTACTAGGATATTTTAACATACTAGTGAAAATCATGGTTCTGTTGCAAAGTGCAAAAATCAGAGTATGGCAAATTAATTCCAAATGTAGATTTCTTCTAAGAATTTGTTTTTATTTCTTCTGTTATTGCCACATCTTGTCGATCCCACAACACAGGATAGCAGATGACTTAGTTGAAATAGTTCTTCACTGTTTTTAATACTTTTAACATCCCAAAGGGGTTTTTATTTATATGTGTAATAATTTCCAGATTTTTTAACTGTCTGAAAAATCTAGTGGCTATTATACATATTTTTCTCTCACAGACGGCTTTGGAGTGTGGGAAAATGGATCTTAGGGTGGTTTTATTTAAGTATCCATTTAGTTTTCACTTTTTGTTTACATGTACTTGAGAATTACTAAATAATTTTCTCTTTTTAAAAAGACTACCTTTTCATGAATTCTTCTTTTCAGTCATTTGGGACATAATGGGCCAAGTTTAGAGATGAATATGTGTTAATTCTAGAGGGAGTATGAAGTGTAACTTAGAATTTCTTTTGACTCTGACTTGCTCTCTCTCTCTCTCTCACACACACACCCACACATCTACACACACAGCAACTTAGAGTCACTTTGACACCCCCCCTTATCATTGCTTTCTTAGTGCCAAATTCTACCACAATTACTCTGAATAGCATATGAAGGGAAGCTGATAGTCTCCACAGGCCCATGGGCAAAGTGGTGGGGTCCAGCTCCACACTCCCAGAAGGGGCGGGGCCTCGGGTGGAAGGGTCAAGGCCAGGGAAGCCAGACCTCAGCAGCATTCCAAGAACACCATGCCAGTCCCCAGGCAACCCTCAGTGCTGCCTGGAGTATGGCGCACGTCCTCCCCCACCAACCCTTAGTGCTTTGCAGAGCATGCAGTGCAATGCTCCCGCAATGATTTAGAGGGTCTGGAACTCTGGCCATTGCCACTGCCACAGTAGCCCTGGGCCCCTTAGAACCCAAGGCAATTGCTCCCTCCCTCCTCTCCCATTGGTAGGCCTGAGTATATAACTCCACAAGTACTCCCACTGATTTCAATAAGAATACATGCAGACTAAGGAGCTCTTCAGTATGAGAAAGAGGACTGAAACAATACTTTTATTTAGAAGTGAATCCTGCTAATACTTAATATTGAGTGTACTAGCATTTGAAGTTAATGGTTTTATTCATGAGAGTAAGTGTTTGCAGGATCATGTCCTTAGGTTCATGTAGCACTTGTCTATAATAGAAAAATTGTGCCACTGTAACTAAATAGATTTAAAATCAACCTAGTTTAACTCATAACATAGGCACAATTACTTTGGTTTAAGTGATACTTAACTGATTTAGAAGAAGAGTAAATTAGCAATAATCCCAGTAAATCAAGGTGGAAAATTATCCAAAGGAATAGATTAGGTGACAGTCAGATGTGTCAGTCTTTTCATTCAAGATGTTAAGTAGACTAGGAATAAAGGACATAATTGCAGCAGACGTAGACCATGGAAGAGTGGCTGTTTTTTTTATACAGGTGTTTATTTCTTTAGGACAGAAACGTTTTCATAACTAGAAGCATTTTAAAAGTTAAGTGGACTCTTTGGTGAAAGGAAAAGTTAAAAGGAGAGCTCTGTTTCTTAATTTGACCAATGGGAGGAGCTATTAATTAGAGCTTCCATCTCGCACGAAGTACAGCCCCACTCAGGGCACATCTATACTTCAAGGTAGAATCGAATCTAATATAGTCGATTTCCTACCACCCAATTTTGCAAAGTCAAAGGTCCATGTCCTCACTGCAGGGAAGAATTGACTGTCATATATCCCCATTCTACTCAGACAGCAAAGCACCATGGGCAGCTTTGCATTCTGGGCTATTCTCATGGTAACTTCTGGGACCAAAACTCTGCAGTGGGTGGTTAGAGGGGCTCATGTCACCAGCGTCTTATAAGTCACTCATCTATTCCCTCCCACTTTGCGTGAGATAAAGGGGAGGCAGTGTGGTCATGCTTTGTGGTGCCCTGGTCACTCACACAGATGCCATAGCAGCACAAGCATGGAGCCTGCTGTGAAGCAAGCTGTTGGGATGGTGACGTGTGTCGCGGCAGGCCTAATGGTGCACTACTTGGAAAGTGTACTCACATTGCTCCTCCAGGAAGAAGATGAAGATGAAGCTTAGCATGGCATGGAGACCCTGCTCTTGCAAGGTCTGGTGCTGATGCTAGTGCAGCTGCCAGTCAGTCCTATTGAACATAGTGGAATGCCAGTTCTGGCACCATGAGACAAGCTCAGACTGGGGGGACCCCATTGTGATGCACACATGGGACGATCAACAGTGGCTGCAGAACTTCAAATGTGCAAGGCCACATTCTTGGAATTTTGCGAATGGCTTGCCCCTGGTAATCTCACAGATTACAGATGAGTAAAATGAAATACATTTTTCTCCTCTCACGCCAGTGTTGCACCTGTGAAAGTCCATTGAATTTAGTGGAACTGCACCAGAATTTCAGAATTAACCAACACCCCGGGAATGGATGTTGTTCATAACTCTGAAACCTTTGTATCGGAACAAAAAAAAAATGTGATAGTTGTTCTTTAATCATCTTAATTTAAATGAAACAAAGCAAAGAGACAATGTCCTTGCCTTATCAATTTTTTTTAACTTTCTCTTTATTTTGTCAGTAGTTTATGTTTAATACAATAATGTACTGTATTTGCTTTTTTTCTCTCTCTCTCTGCTGCTGCCTGCTTGTGTGCTTTCAGTTCCAAGTGACTTGTGTGGTTGACTGGTCAGTTCTTTACTCTGGTGTTCATAACTCTGAGATTCGATTGTACTCTTGACTCCCAGTGCTGTAAGTGAAAAGAGAATAAAGGGTCATTAATCTAGACTGAACAGATCCCTGGATAACTAATTGTTATGTTTGCTAGATAACATTCCTTTGTAGATTTTCCTGTCAAATATTTTTTTATGCAGACCCCACTAATAACTAAGTTGCTACCCACTTCAAAAATGTTCAGTAAGTGATTCTACAGAACCCACATTTTCAAAATTGTTTCTATATACCATTATATTTTATTTATATAACATATTTTCCCTTATTATGCTAGTATGTGGTTCCCAGTACTGGTTCTAATAAAGTAAATAGAGAATTTACTTCCAAAGGGAGCAGTCTTATTGTATTGTTATACATTATCACATCACACTGTGAAATACAAGGCCAAACCCTGGTCAAAGGGAGTTTTGCCACTGACTTCAATAGGAACGAGATTTGATTTGGCCCCCTTCTGCACAGATTGTACCCACGTATTAAAAATAGATGTATTGCATTATTTATGGCATCAATGGTTCTGGGAAACTGCTGGTTTTCTACTGTACAGTGAAGGATCACAATGTTTGTTTATATATTGTGCTTTAACTTTCCAAAGTCTCCTAAGAACTGACAGATTTTGTGGCATATATCCAAAAGCTGAGATGTACAACACTCCAGTGAATTGTAAAGGTCACATTTTGTGCAGAGAAGATGATGCTGAAATTTGGAATCAGTTTATTTACAATTTCTTTTAAAATATTATAAGAATTTGCTGGCTAATGTTTTCAAAGAAACAACATAACAGCAAAAAGCACTAGGCAACAATGGATGCCAAACATTGACTATCCAATATGTCACAAATATTTATGTTTTTCTCCTTCTTGGTGTGGCTTTGAATGCCTTCATTTTGCAGAAAAATATTTTGTGCTGATTTCCTGAAACAGTTTTCTTGTCAATCTCTAGCTTATGTGTCAAGTTTAAGGGCCTAGTCCTGCATTCCCCCAAACTCCCACTGCTATATTAGATTTGTTCAAACTAAGGGCATGTCTATATTAGGAAATTATTTCAAAATAACTTAGTTATTTCAGGAGTTGTTATTTTAAAATGTTTTGAAATAGTTTGTCCATACTACAGAGAAGCCTCAAAATTAGTCCGAGGCAGGCTTCCTTAATATGGACGTGATACCTCAACTTAGAGCCCCAGGAAGCATTGGTGAGTAATTACTTTGAATGACTCCGGGAAGTAGTTATTTCAAAATAGCAGCAGTGGAGTGTCCACACTACTGCTATTTTAAAATAACTATTTCAAAATAAATTCCTCATGGAAAGCAGGAGATATTATTTTGAAATAACCAGCTCCTTATTTCAAAATAATGGGCTTGGTATTGTGGATTAAGGATGTTAAATTTATGATTAGTCAGTAAGGGCACTTCTGCCTTTGAAATGTAGCAAAAGTCCTATTGGCTCTTGCTACATTTCAAAGGCAGAAGCGCCGTGGGGAGTATGGGACGAGTGAGAAACTCAAGGAGACCCCCACTGGTCCCGCGCTCACTGCTTTTGAAATGTACAAGAGCAGCGGGGAGCTGGCCAAACATCTGGAATTAAAGTTTGTTGAAGTACGAAACCAGTTTTTTTGACAGCAGTAGTCTCTTGTGCAGATTTAGAGAGAATATTTTCTTCATTTCCAGTTCTTCAACTATTTCATTTCAGTGACTAGTTCATTCAAACTTAAGAAACTGACCAGGAGTAGAAAAAAAAACAGGAAATCTTGTTTCCCTTTTTCAAGCTATAAATAAAAACTAGGTTCAAGAGGATACGATATACTAGTTCTAAAATCTTGAAGGCCATAGAAACATTGTATTTAATTAGCTACAGAGAATTATTTCTTTTGCTTAAATGAAACAATTTTAAATGCATGTTTTCTTATGTATTCAACATGTTTAATTAATTATATTTAATTATTTAAAATAAATGTTATTTGTATGCACTTTTAATTGAATTTTAATTTCCACTCAAATACAATTTGACACAAATCACAAGTAAAATAGTAATCGTTATCTAGTACATAAAAATGCATCATTCACCATTTTCTAACATAATAAATGTAAAAATTAAGAAGCTGAATAAATATTACTTAAGCTATATGATTATTTAAATACATGCATATTGATATAGTGTATTCTCTTGGTCTGCAAAAAGAAAAGCACCACATTTAGAGTTACAGAGTTAAGGCTATGTTTAATTGCAAATCAGTATGGTTTAATGATTACCAACCAATGAGAAATCAGAGTTTCTTTAAAAAATATCTAAAAAGTTCAAAGCACAATAAAATTATTTAAAGTAAGCTTTCCAGCTTGATTACTTTAATCATGATTAAAATTGGTGTTTAAAATTGCTTTGATTTAATTCCACCCACCATTGTTAGTAGAAATAATTTATGGGTATGTCTAGACTACATGGCTCCGTTGACGGAGCCATGTAGATGAGTTTACTAGACATAGGAAGATGAAGCGGCAATTTAAATAATCGCCGCTTCATTTACATCAAAATGGCCGCCGCGCTGTGCCGATCAGCTGTTTGGCGGCACAGCGGGGCAGTCTGGACGCGCCGTGGCCGACAATGGAAGCCTTTGTCGACCGCTCCACTATGCCTCGTGAAATGAGGTTTACTGGAGCGGTCGACAAAGGCTTCCCTTGTCGACCACGGCACGTCCAGACTGCCCCGCTGTGCCACCAAACAGCTGATCGGCACAGCGCGGTGGCCATTTTGATGTAAATGAATCGGCGA
This sequence comes from Rafetus swinhoei, assembly GCA_019425775.1. Lineage (NCBI taxonomy): Eukaryota > Metazoa > Chordata > Testudines > Trionychidae > Rafetus > Rafetus swinhoei. Next base: position 160,580,812 of record CM033424.1, read on the forward strand.
TTATTTAAATCGCTGCTTCATTTTCCTATGTCCAGTAAACTCATCTACATGGCTCTGTCGATGGAGCCATGTAGTCTAGACATACCCTATGTGTTCAGGTTGTAAACCACTAAATATAACTGTATTATTTGAAAATAACAGTGTTACCATGGAGTAATGCTTCTAGCCTGGTCATAGGCAATCATATAGCATTTTATTGGGTGTGTATGTGTCATTTGATCAATCCATCTATCCATCTGTCTTTCTTATCTTTCCATCTATTTCTCTTCCTTTCACATTTCTAAAGCATCTATCACCGTAATATCTAAGGTGCCTAAGTATCTTTGAGGATCGGGGCTTATAACACATTTTGTGTTGCTTGTAAATGAAATAAAGTATTATAAATACATAAACATGGAAAGGAATGAGATTGAAGGAATTATAATTTAAACAATTTAAAATTCTTACAAAATTCAGAATGTCGTGTATAAATCCATATCTAAATATCATCCTGTCAATATCATCTTGTCTGTAAATTGCACAAGAAATGTTTCCTCTTTTCACTCAAAATGTAACATGTCATCTGCATGTTGTTATAGCCATTTTGTTCCTAGGATATAACAGATACAAGTGAATGAGGTCATATCTTTATTGAATCAACGTCTGTTGAGGAAAGGACAAGTTTTTTAGCTACAGAAGAGTTTGAACAAAAGGAAAAACTATGTAGCACTTTAAAGACTAACAAGATGGTTTAATAGGTGATGAGCTTTCGTGGGCCAGACCCACTTCCTCAGATCATATTCTGAAAGAGAATTGGCATGACCATATATACCAAAGGAATACAAGGAAAAAAGTGAACACATTATTAAACTGACAAATCAGATTTAGAACAGAAGGTGGCGAGGGAGAAGGAGGGAGGGAATAGCGGTTTATTAGTTTTTAAATCGTTTTTAAATTGTTTTTCCTTTTGTTTTAGCAAGATCAGACTAACACGGCTACCTTGCTACTACTAGAAGAGTTTCAAAGCTTGTCTTTTCTCCCAACAACTTGGTCCAATAAAAGAAAATAAATAATAGCCAAGTCTAGGCCAGTAACAAGTTTCCTAAAATTATAAGATGCTATAGTTTTAAATCACATTATCACATGGCCCTGCAAATATAAAAATAAATAATTATACTATTGGAAAGGAGAAATTCCCTGTTTCTCATCAGGCTGCACATCTACCACATACTTTTAGTTCTGGATCAGTCTGGGATAATAGACTTTAAAGTTGTAATTTGTATAGACATATTTAGAAAGGGGTTTTAAAAGAGGTTTTTTATGACTCAGTTGGACCCATTGTAACTGAAGCACTGGGCTTGGGGAAAAATACTTTAAAAAAACCCTCTAAAACATTTGAAAAATATAATATGTGTGATATATACTGAATTTATCAAGGCTGGGGAAGTAGTATAAAAAGGAATGCTATCATTTCACATTCAGGCTGATAAATAGTTTGTACGTCAATGTGTGTGTATATATATACATATCCTTTACTCATCTCTGGGTGAGCATGCACACATACACACAAACTTTCCATGATTCAGTAATTTGCAGAATGTTCTAAAAGTAAATGTGTCCAAGGATATGCATTTCTGGATAGCGTCAGCGTTCCTTCCTTCTGTTGATTAACTGGAATGCTTTTTTTTTTTTTTTTTTGGCAATCCAAAACTGTCTTTTTACCTCCCCTCCCTTTGAGATATAAAAGCAGAATCAGATCCTTTCTCCTACTAGTCATGAACAAAATGTCATGTGTCAGTAAACAACAGCATTTCTCCTGTTGTTATTTTTGTGACACCTGCATTTCTGTATACTTCACAATAGCCAGATTGCTGGTGGTGGCAATCCAAGATTTCTAGCCAAAGGGGAATCTTCTCTGCTCCTACTAAAAAGTCTTGGGAGTTAGATTCCCCCCCAAACCACAATTTCTTTCAGTTCCGAAAGAAGCCTGCAATCTAGACATAGCCTGAGTGAAGCAAAATCCACTCAAGAGTGTGGGGGTTGAGCAATGTTACTACTTTCAGTTCTTTGACCAAGAATATCTATGGGCTATCCTCCCTATTTTGATTGCAGTAAGTGGAAGGATGACTTAGTAAACTGTCCAATACCAAATTCTACAGGCCACTTTTCTCAGATCCCACTGAGGAGTACACTAAGAAACTGCGCCATCTGCTCAGGACACTCCCTACACAAGCACAGGAACAAATCAACATACCCTTAGAGTCCCAACTGGGGTTATTCTGTCTACTTCCCAAGATCCACAAAGCTGGAAATCCTGGACACCCCATCATCTCAGGCATTGGCACTCTCACTAAGGAACTGTCTGGATATGTGGACTCTCTACTCAGACCCTACGCCACCAGCACTCCCAGCTATCTCCGTGACACCACTGATTTCCTGAGAAAACTATAATACATTGGTGATCTTCCAGAAAACACCATCCTAGCCACCATGGATGTAGAGGCTCTCTACACAAATATCCCACACATAGATGGAACACAAGCTGTCAGGAACAGTATCCCTGATGATGCCACAGCACAACTGGTGGCTGAGCTCTGTGACTTTATCCTCACATGCAACTATTTCAGATTCAGTGACAATATATACCTCCAAACTAGTGGCACCGCTGTGGGCACCCGCATGGCCCCACAATATGCCAACATTTTTATGGCTGACCTGGAACAACACTTTGTCAGCTCTCATCCACTAATGCCCCTTCTCTACCTATGCTACATTGATGACATCTTCATCATCTGGACCCATGGGAAGGAGACTCTGTAAGAATTCCACTATGATTTCAACAGCTTCCACCCCACCATCAACCTCAGCCTGGACCAGACTACAAAAGAGATCCACTTCCATGCAACAAACCTCGGTGCCAACTCTGCCCACATATCTACACCAGCGACACCATCACAGGACCTAACCAGATCAGCCATACCATCACTGGTTCATTCACCTGCACATCTACCAATGTAATATACGCCATCATGTGCCAGCAATGACCCTCTGCTACATACATCAGCCAAACTGGACAGTCCCTACGTAAAAGAATAAATGGACACAATTCAGATATTAGGAATGGCAATATAAAAAACCTGTAGGAGAACACTTCAATCTCCCTGGACACACAGTAGCAGATTTAAAGGTAGCCATCCTGCAGCAAAAAAACTTCAAGACCAGACTTCAAAGAGAAACTGCTGAGCTACAGTTCATCTGCAAATTTGACACCATCAGTTTAGGCTTAAACAATGACTGTGAATGGCTAGCCAACTACAAAAGCAGTTTCTCCTCTCTTGGTGTTCACACCTCCACATCAGCTGCTAGAAGTGGGCCTCACCCTCCCTGACTGAATTAACCTCGTTATCTCTAGCCTTATTCTGGCCTGCATATTTATACCTGCCTCTGGAAATTTTCACTACATGCATCTGACGAAGTGGGTCTTTGCCCACGAAAGCTTATGCTTCAATACATCTGTTAGTCTATAAGATGCCACAGGACTCCTTGTCACTTTAGTAAACACAAGTGTTGGAAAAATTGCCCTACAATACTGCCCATCTATGCTTCATTCATATCAGTCTTCGACGCCAAAGTAGGGCCCAATTCTACAAACCAATGCCTGTGAACAGGGCTATACTTTGATGGATTACTCATAGGAAGAACTTTATTGATAAGTGGAGTTGTTTGCAAATCACAGTTTTATCTATCTACTGCCTCTGCTATTTTCATCCCCATATTTTTTGTCTACCATTATGACCCTCATTTGTTGTCCTATGTTGAATTTAGATTCTATGGTGTCTAGAGAAGGGACATTTTTTACTTGTTTTAGTGAGCAGCTTGACATATTTTTGAACCTTCACAAAAGTAGTATCTAATAAATGGAGGGTAGCATACTTTGTTGCTTATGTAGACCAAGCTGACAGTCAGTCGGAGCTGTCTATTTCTGATTCTCTAGCAGTTTTAAAGGTAACGACCATTAAACCTAAATTTTCTATAGACAGAGAAATGCCATCAAGTTGAATTTTAGGCTTCACTTCTGTCAGCCAGTTATCTACAAAGAATCATATAAATGAAAACCTGAGATATTTTGACCAAAATTTTCAAAAGTGTCCATTGATTGTGGGTACCCTACTTGAATTTCCTAATGCCTGTTTTTCTTGAGGTTCAGAATATCTTCAGCGCCCATTGACTTCATCTGGAGCAGTGGACACTCATTACTTTTTTGAAAAATAAGACTCTACAGATGAAGCATCAGGCCCCCATTGAAGTCAATGTTGAATCTTCTGTTGGCCTCAGTGTGAACCTATATTTCACCACAGTTCTCTGCAGTTTGGGAACCCCAACCTAGAATCATCCTGAACAGTGGATATTTTGGAAAATGTGGGTCTTTGTGCTCAGCTCAAGAATGACTGAATTTTAATACTATAAACATTACAAGAGGGTAGATTTCAATGAAGAAGAGTTGCCATATAAATCTGGAAAAGAGTAATTGCTATGTTCTGCATGATTTAAACATGGTTTTAGGCATGCACAATCATATTTTTTAAAATTAAATGTTATGTGGCAAATTAGTTGCAGTACACTGGAACTACAAGAAAAAAGTCTACATTGTCATTAGCCCTATTGTGACTGTACTGTAGAATAAGAAAGAGTAACAGATGCCTCCGCCCTTGTGCAGCCATATGAGAACCACCTAGAGCTTCAGTTCCCTTGCAGAACGTAGTCCCGGGCACCACTTCCACCAGCAAGCAAGTGGGTGGGTGGGGAAGAAGTGAAATGAGTGGTTTCACCCAGGAGTATTCCAATAAGAGACATGTCTGGGAACAAGTGATGAAACAAGATGCACCTTTTTTAGGGCTGTAATAAATTACTAAGCCCTCCCAGAGCAAGCAGTTGAGAATGACAGGAGGAAATGAGACTCTTTGAGACATAGGGATCAACTTTGTGGGTGCTCCAGGGCAGGAGCACCCACAGAAAGAAATTACCAGGTGCTTAGCATCCACCAGCAGCCAAGCTCCCCTGCATCCTCCCTAGCACATCCTGCCTGCTGCAGATCAGCAGGTAGGGGGTGTTCTTACGGGAAGGGGCAGAATTGAGTAGGAAGAAGTAGGGTGGTGGCAGAATGGAAGGGGGCGAGTGGGTGGGTGGTGGAAGGAGTAGAGTGGGGTCAGGGCTTGCGGCTGAGCAGGGGTTGAGCACCCTCAGGGAAAGCTGGAAGCTGGCACCTGTGCTCTGAGGCACAATTCCTGTATTGTGCTCCTTCTACCGTGGTGCAGCTGTGCACCTTTAGTGCTGACAGGCAGAACCCAACCTGGGACCTCTGGAGCCTCTACTGCAGGAGTGGGGAATCTTTTTTGGGTCAGGGGCTGCTGACCCACAGAAAAATCAGTTGGGGGTTGCACACAAGTGAGAAGCACAAAAAAAAAAAAAAACCCTCACTGACATAGCCACCAACTGAGAAGGGGAAAGTCACTCTGCACATTCCTCTTGCACACCAAAGCCTAGGGGGGCCCAGAGTGCTAGATTTTGTGTGCTCCAGCCCCACAGTAGGGTGGCAGAGGGACTGGAGTGCCAGCGCAGGGGGAGCCCTGAGCCTCCAGGGTCAGATACAGCCAAGCCAGGGGCCACATCCAGCCCTCAGGCCTGAGGTTCCCCAATCCTGCTCTACAGCTTGAGCTAAAAGCCAGCTGGCTTTCAGCTAAGTCTGTAAAGGAAACTCATTCTCTCTGTAAGTGGTTTAAGTGTCACTACATGGGACAGCAAACCACACAGTTGCACATCCACGCTTTTCCAATTAATGACCATGTCTAAAGGCTCAGTGTAGCCTGTGTAACTGTGAAGTACCATAGCTTGTGTTATTATCCCTCATTCTCTCTCTTCCCCGTTATTTCTGTTTTTGAAAATAAAGACAACTAAACACAGATATTAAAAGCAAAAGTTACATTAGTGGGACCCTATCAAATTCACAGCCATGAAAAACTCATGAACTGTGAAATCTAGTCTTTTGCGTGCTTTTACCCTAAAGCAGAGATTCTCAAACTGGGATTCCAACTAGGCTTGCCAACTTTGGTTGGACATATTCCTGGAGGTTTCATCAGATGACATGATCTTCAATTAAAGATTAATCTTTAATTCCTACAGACTCCAAGGCAATCATGGAGGATTGGTAACTTTAATCACAGCCCAAAAGGGCATTGCAAAGCTATTGTAGGGGGGATAAGGTACAAAATGAGGAAGAGATTTACTGGACACAAGGTAAAATACAAGTTAAGTATTAAGGCAAAACAATAAGGACTCCAAATTGTCACTTAAGGGACCAAATACAAAACAGACTTTGGCTGTAATGGAATATAGGATTAAGTCTCTGACCCCAGACTATTCCCAGATCAGGATAGAAAAAAGCTGTTGCTCCTTTACCATATCTTGCAACTTAATGGACAGTTCACACCAGCACAACTGGACTGGACTCCAGATCCAGGTGACATTACCAAAGACAGCACCTTCTCAGGTCAAGGGGATGACTCACTGTCTTCTTTCTGCAAATCTTCCCTGCATTGTCATGGATGGATGTAAATTAAAGATCAAGATGGCGAATAACAAGCACCCATGCAAGGGAAGTATCTTCCCAGCAACTCTTAGGCTATGTCTATACCAAGGGGAAGATCAACAAGGTCTATCTTCCAGGGTTGGATTTAATGGGTCAGATGAAGGCCTGTTAATTCGAGCTGACAGGGTACCCCTTTCGGCGCCAGTACTCCTTTTCCTCACAAGGAGTAAGGGAAGCCAACGGGAGTGTTTGTTTCTGTCGACCTCCAGCTGTGTAGACAGTGATTTAAGATACATTGACTCCAGCTACGTATCTTAAGTCGTCCTTCCCCTTTAGGGTAGACATGCCCTTAGTGTGCTACTACTAGGTCTAGTTATCAGATGAGTAGCAACACTAACTATTCCAACCAAACAGCAGTACATGCTGCCTCCAAAATGGACACTGACTGTACACTGGCACAGTTTTATACTGACTATTTGCTGGGCAGATTATTAGTCAGTTTCCTGACTTTGGATGGGAAAGGGAGCCCAAAATTAACAGAGTGGATAAAAGGGGTACCAAATGTGGACTCCAATCAGTTGTTACAGGAAATCCAAGATGGTGTATGCAGGAAAATAATATAGAAAATTCCCCTATACCAACAATAGATTTGCAACCCCCTTTTGCATTGAGAACTCATTTAAGAAATGTTTCCAGAGAGTAAAAGTACACAAAAGGCAAGATTTCACAGGGGGGAAAAGTGTCAGTTTTCATGGTCCATGACGAGTTTTTCACAGCTGTGAATTTGGTAGGACCCGATTTATTAACCTTGCCATGTTACATATTTTGCCCTTGGTCTTGTCAACTCACAAATATTGCACCAATGTAACTAAGAACTGATCTATACTTAAACGTTTTACCAAGAGGATAGTGTTAAGTAAGGCAGGGGGTTTTGTCAACATAATTATGTTAGTAAAAACCCCAATGTCAACACAGTTACACTTTTATGTAGATGCCTTATGCCATTATAGTTTATTTTGGAGGAGTCCTCCAAACTCCTCAGTCCCAGTCTAGAGCATTCTCCTGCACCCCAAAACTCTCCTCCCTGGCCCTACACCAGAGCTGGCACCTCCCCAGCCAGAGCCCTCACCCCCTCTCACATTCCAACCCACTGCCTCAGCTTGAAGCCCCCTCCCACACTCTGAACCTCTCATCCCCAATACTACCGCAGAGTACCACCAGCCAGAGCCTTCATCCCTTCCCATACCACGTCCCCCTGAGACAGGCCAGTGAAAATAAGCAAGTGAATGAAGGTGGAGAGAGCTAGCAACAGAGGCATGGGAGATGGATTGAGTGGGCGTAAGGCCTCAGTGAAGGTGTGGCACATGAGCAGAGGTGAAAGTGAGTTGGTATGGACCAGTATGGGGTACTGGTGAGACATGGCCACGGGTACCATCCCATACACAGCTGCGCACAGCCTGTTTTAATGTCACTGGCCCTTTTGCCCTCCCACCCAACCACTAGGGTTGCCAGGTGTCCGGTTTTGAACCAGACAGTCCGGTATTTGAGCTTTCTGTCGGGGAAACAGATTGAGAAAATACCGGACATATAAATGTCTGCTATTTTCTAATTAAGTACGTTTTATTATTATCATGAGTATCAGTACATAGTTGCATATTGCCTGGCTGATAGACACGAGGGGGCGGGGCTGGGGCGGGAGAAGGGGGCGGGGCTGGGACGGGATGGAATCCCCGTGGCCAGACTCGCCTGTGCCCCCCACCCGATCTGCTGCCAGTCCCGCTCCCCACCGGCCGGTTCCCCACCAGTCAGACCCGCTCCCTCCAACCCCCTCCTGGCCAGCCCCGCTTCCTGCCAGCCAGTCCTCCTTCCCCATCTGAGATCAAGTGTGTCCGGTATTTTTTTGAAACCATCTGGTTACTCTACCGACCACTGACCCCAGGGCCCAGTAATTTAAAAGGGGCCGGCAGGCTTCTGGCTGCCACTACTGGTGCCCCAGGCCCTTGGAATCACCACTGTAGCCCCAGGCGGTACTATACAGTGGCAAAGGGCTGGCTGGAGGAGGCTCACCCCCGCATCCCCATCCCTGCTGCCCAAAGCCTTGCCTCTTTAGAGTCAGGCCCTGTACTTGCCAGATTTTTAAATTACATTCAGTCCTGGGCATGGGGAAGACCTCAGAGGAGGAGCTGGGTGGGCAAGGGTGTTCAGTTTTGTGCAAGTAGACAATCCTAAATGGCAAGACCTCTGACTTTAGTGAAAGCTAGACTGGTGGTATCATTGATTGCTGGTTATTGCCAAAATCTGTGCTGATTCAAATCCAAACAATCCTATTTATTTCAATGGAATTGTACTGGGTATGTATCAGTGCACAATTATGCTTTTAAATGGCTAGTTTAATAGTTGCTAGGCCAAATTCAGCTCTGGTTTAAGATGGTGCAACTCCATATCATGGGATCTATACTCATAATAAAGCTAAATCTAACCTGTGGGGGGGTTAGATTCAATAATGGAATTTTAACGTTTCCATTTCCTTTTGTTGTTGCTGTAGTTCAAATGTAGAAACTTTAAGTTGCATTAGTGTAGGTTTTATTATTCAATTGGCATACAAGCTAATTTAACCAAAGATAGTTAAAAAAAAGTTTGTAAAATACTTTCATTTGGTAGCATTGCAAATATTTTCTAGGTTAAAAATGAAATAAATAGCAACAATGTCCACAGGGATTGCAAATCATTGTTTGAGAGGTGAGGGCAGACAGACAGTGGGGATTTCTTTGCTGGTTAATGGACATGTTCATAAAGCAATATGAAGAACAAGTTACTTCCAGACACAATAGTGTGTACTTTGAGAACAATTTATAGGTGTTTTTGTGGCAAGGGAAAGGAATCACTGTTTCTGTAGTTATGTATTTATTGTGCTCCATTGTCTTCTTTACCTTTTTACTTTTGTTTTGAACCAATAAAGCGTAAAAGTTGTCGTTGGCTGAAAAAGATGTTTTTATACATATTTGATCTACTGTGTTACCCTGCAGTGCTGAGATAGAAAAAAGAAGGGTCTAATCCTTCTTTTTGACCTGATCTTTGAGCAATGTTGTGAGTCCTCCTGATCCTAACCTTTAAATGATCCCAAAGCTTTTCAAGCTTTGCCCTCTATAAGAATGTGGGGGTGAGGGATGGTAACAGAAAACTTTCCTGAGATAGTCTCCAAACAAAATGCATTCAGTTTAGAGCAGTTCATCAATCCCTTCTTTGTAAATGGACTCAATCAAGTTTACTCAGTGCTTCACTCAATCCTGGGCAACCGGCGACCTCTATGGGTGAATTTATAAAATAAACCGGAGGACAAAGAAGTCTGCAAGTCATCGCGCATTATGCATGGGGAGATTAAATGAGGCAGACCACTCTTCCCGTGCACTTTCAATTCGTTTTCCTATTTAAAATCCCGAATAAAGTACTCTTACTTATATTCTTTAGAGTACAAAATCAGACCTGCTTTAAAGTTGTTAAAAGGCTGTAACAGAGAAGTATTGGCGCCGAATAAGAACAAGGAAGAATAACTAGAAAGTTGACCGTAAATGGTTTTAAAACATTCGAATTTAAATGTGCAATGTTCTGAATACATTATCTCTGTAGAGTGGGTAATATACTCGGTAATAAAGTAACCCCCTTTTCTCTTTCGTCTGGAATTAGACAAGCGTACAGCGGAGTGACAAGAAATCACCGAGAGGGGAATCTCAGTGCCAGGAAATGGTTTGGAAACAGATTAGTATTCTGGTTCATTTCGTTTCCATGACAGGAAACAGTTTTGCTAGACAGTATTTTGGAAGCGCTATTAATTTTCACTCGTGAGGAAAAATGTTTATCAGCGAAAGACCATACCTATGAACATAAATTAAGGTCTGTTTAAGTGCTGTAGCATGTAACATGTTTTATACAGAAACATTGGCTGTGCCACTTTAACATTTTCTCGATTAAGTTTTATAGTTAAACACGAGACGTTTTAAAAAATCCAAGCAGAACAGAGCTTGCAATGCACTGATACAAGACCCTTAAATTCACTGTTCAAAATCCAGTTTTGCATTTCAGAATTGGAAAAGGAAGTAGTTATGTAAACCGTTTTGTCTTGGCAAGGAGGTAAAGTCTGAAGAGTTCAGAGAGCACTTTTAAAAGGATACTTAGGAGGAAACATGCATACATCAGCTGTACCGAAAGTACCGCGTTCCAGTGCCAGAGAGAGAGAGAGAGAGAGAGAGAGAGAGAAATAAATACATATTTCAATTTTCTCAAGAAGTTACAACTGTCATGTGAGAGGGAAACTAGTCCAAGGTACGTCCTAAACCTGGCTGAGTATGTTATCAGGCACGCCTCCCAGGATGTCTTGGGCTATCAATCAGCTCCAGTGTGGACAGGATTGTAGACAGGAATCCAAAAAAGGACGCTCATTTAGTTTTGCTCGTGTCTCCGCTCACAGTGCCAAGAGGGAGCGGGGGAAGAACACTTTTCTTTGACTTAAACACAAGCATACAGCGCATGCGATGTGCCCTCTCTCCCCAAAGTCAGTCCCCAAGGCATCTTCTCAAAGCGGGGCTCTAAGAAGGGCACTCAAACGCAAATCACAACTGTGTGGCGTCCCCACCCCCACAGGACTTTCTGAACCGAAATCTGGATTTCGATAGTCACTCCCCTTCTCTTGGAGTGCCAGAGTTGTTCATTATTCATAGTCCGGGGCGTGTCCTAAGCAGGAGTTGTATATAGGCAAGAAGTTCAGCCGAATGAGAGAACAGATGGGAGCCTAGAGTTGCAGAGTAGAAGCCAATAGCAGGCAACAAAGAGAATAAAAAGGGAACTTTGCTCTCTTAATTTATTTTTTCTCCTTCATTTCCCCTCTGCTCTCCTCTCTTTCCGTGATCATTTTGGGACCACGTTTCCTCCTAGCCAGACCATTTTTGCTCGCTTTGGGTATTTTTTGTTGTTGGTTTTTTTGTTTTGTTTTTGTAATTTATTTTATTTTTCAAAGTGGTGCCTGCGGCAAGAAATCAGTGTCAAAGCCAAGTGACCTGGGAGCTTTTTTGGAGGGCAGGAAGCTACAAAAGCCGGCTTGGGCGCTAAGCTGATCTTCCTTCTCTTCTTATTGAGGGGGGTCAACGGGGCTGCAGGTCTTCCCACTCAGGCAGGCGGGACCCGGTTGGGCTCGACCCTCTGTTAGGTGGGGGGTGCGCGATTGGGGCTTGAGCCTTCTGCTCTGATCCCAGCCCATTCCGCGGCAGGGCTCTGTCCGGGTCTCTCCTCTCTCCTGTGTGCCTGCGACTCCCCCCTCCTGTGGTAGGGGGGCGGCTCTGCCCTGGGCTAGGTGCGTGTGTGGCTGCGGCTCTGTCCCTCTCTCCGCTCCTCGTCCCCTCTCCAACTCCCCCTCCCCCTTCCCCGGCGCTTGTTGCTATGGTGTCGCGGCTCTGCGCGCTGTGGACAGTGGCAGCGCTGGCGCTGCTGAGCCGGCGGGCGGCGGCGGTGGGGCCGGTGGTGCGGTGCGAGCCCTGCGACGCGCGGGCGCTGGAGCAGTGCAAGCCGCTGGCGCCCGAGTGCTCCGAACTGGTGCGGGAGCCGGGCTGCGGCTGCTGCCTGACGTGCGCCCTGCCGGAGGGGCGCCCGTGCGGGGTCTACAGCGAGCGCTGCGGGAGCGGCCTCAGCTGCCAGCCGCGCCGAGGGGAGCTCCGACCCCTGCAGGCGCTGCTGGAGGGCAGGGGGCTTTGCACCAACGTGACCACGGGCAGCAAGCTGCGGACCTTCCTGCTGCAGGGACCACATGTGCCAGGTAAGGAGAGCAGGCGCTCGCGGCGTGTGTGCTTCTTCTCTGTGTGTGCTGGTGAATGCAAAAGAAACAAACAAACAAAAAATATCGCCCGTGCAAAAGTTTGAGGCGGGACAATCTATGAATCTGCTCCCTTGATGCCCACAAGTGTAGTGTGCAACACACACACACACCTCTCCCTTGTGTGCTGCAAAAACGTTCCTGTTAATCGCCACCCAAGTATTGCAGCCAACTCCTAGCGGATGGATTCCTAAACAAAACTTCAACCGTAGTGCGCTGGGAAGACTGACGTGGTAATTCCTTCTCTTCAGAATAAACGGTCGCGTTTTCTGATCTAGGGCTGTGTGTCAAGTTTGGGATCATAGGGATGAGAAATAAGAAAAAAAAGTCTCTTTTTTAAATCTCTTGTGTTGCAAAATCCTTCCTTGCAACTAAGGTGAGGATGCTTTTTTTTTTTTTTTTTTTTTAATGAGGGCGTCACTCCCCCTCTGAACAGGGTGACTGAGGCAGGTCTGCCAGGCTGAGATATTAAAAATGGATGATTTGCTTGTGAAATTCCTAGAAAGAGATGAGAGAACATTGAAAAATAGGACAAATATTTGTCCCAGGCTAGGAAGTTATTATTTGAAACCAAAGCATCAGAGACTGGTAGTTTTAAAAAAGGTGAATACTGTGGAGACACCTTTGAAAATAAACTATTGGTAAAAACTGAAGTTTCTCTCTTCAAACTGAAGTTTGCCCTCCTGTAAGCTAGTAAAACCATTTATAGTGTGTTATTTAAGAGAGAAGGAAAGGCTGGAACAATTTCTGTAAGCCTGCACATTTTGCAGTGTTCAGAAACAGGGAAAATTGAGATTCAGATCAGGAGAGCACAACTAATATTTGCACAGATTTCATGAGTTTACTAATCAATATTGAGGCAGTCCCATGTACTTTATAGGACAGCAATTTAAAAGGTTTTGCATTGTTATTTTTAAAGCAGCTGAAGTTTTTCTTTTGAGTTGCAGGTATTCATTGGCTGGCCTCTCCTTAGCTGAGTGAAGTGGCTGCCATTGTGCTTTTAACTAGCTGTTGTAGGAAGACAAGATGTCTTATTATTTATTTATGTGCAGCTTACAAGCAGTGACAGTGGGAGAGTTCAAAACATGCTGAGTGAAGTTTCAAACCTCACTGAAACACATGGCAGCATCCTTCATCATAAGAGCCTGATGCTGCTAACTCTGCCTTAAAAGGAATCCTGGAAGAGGGGAGTATCCATACAAAGGGGTGGAACTTGGCAAAGGCTAATTATCAGATATTGTTATTATTCTTTTGTAACTGCAAATATTAGAAGAAGGAAAGGGGCAGATGGATCTGGACTTTCACTTCTGTTCCGCATCTCTTGCTAACTTCAGCCCTAATTAGTTAAAATACTAAAGCCCTATTCTTGCACTCCTTATTCAGGCATAAATCCTGTTGAAGTCAATTGAAACTTTGCTTCTGTGTATAAAGTGAGAATTAGGCCTCTTCCTGGGAATACAAGTTCAGTGCTTAATCTGCTTAATCAATGTCACGCATAGTGCCTGCATTTAAGGGACTACTAGAGTTTCAACCCTAAACCCAAGTTTCCAGGACAGATTATAGAATACAACAAACTCTCAGAATAGGATCAAATCTTTTCTCACATACACAGCTAGGTAGAGTATCATATAACATTGTTTTTGTCATTGTTTAGTTACATCAAGAGCTACAACAATTATATAGCTTTATATTTTAAGATATCATTTTAATGCCAGATTTAGAAGGCCACCAATAGATATTTCTGACATTAATACAACTCACACATTTTAAGGACCATTATAATACTATTAATAAAAGGAAAAAGCAATATTATGTTCTGTTGTATCAATGTTTCCAAATATCATTAAGAATGAGAAAAAATATTACTGTAAAAAAAATTAACCACAAAAAATAAGTTCAGATACCTGTGAGAGTCTGAGTTAAACACAATTATATCTGTTGCCAGCAGTGGCTACACCAAAGCTACTGGTACAAGATGTTAACTCTGATCCTTCCTCCTTCTTCCAGTGCCTATGTATTGCAAAGGTCTTACTGCTCTAAGTGCTGATATTGTTGGACTCATTGGGATGTGATAAGAAGGCTGAATTTCTTGGCTTTGGTGTTTTTTAGTGAGCCTTTTAACACTATTTTAATATAGATTTTGTGCTTTAACTTTAGTATAATGAAGCAACAGTATTGAAAGTAATCTGTGCTCTGCACATCAGTTATCGATTGTTCCCAGTGTGATTTCCTTTCCTTTTTTAAAAAGCTCAGATGGCCTGCAGCCAAAAGGCTGAAATGCAGCTTGCAATCTGACTTAGCTTATAAAGAGATAGAAACTTTAAAAATATCTTAGAGAAAATGCAGCCTTCTACATTTACACTATACCTGTAAGGTATAGTATAGTACAGACACATACTCTTAAGTATATAGAAACATTATGCCTCCATAGTATTCTGGGGCAGTTTTTTTTTTTTTTTGTTACTTCTATGAAAAGTAGATAAAGAAGAAAACAGTTTTAATCTATTCTGGCTCATAGTGAAAAGCCAGTAAGCAGGATGTTTGTTTTTTGATACCATGGCAGAGTTGATGGTGATGCTGTGTGTTTCGTAGAAAAATGTGTTTCATAAAAAAATAGAATCAAATTGGAACATTCTCTATCCACTTAGAAGTAAAATTTAACTTACCAAATTTTTGCAGTATGTGGAGAAAAACTTAAGAAATAACTGTATTAAGACCTATTAAAGTCAACATGGTAAGATTATTTTAATAATACCTTTTTTGTTAATTCCCTTCCTGGAGAAGATAAAAAGGAGAGATTCTACCTTACAGAGTACTGTACTAATCATCATAAGACATTACAGGAATTCATTATCTCAGCTAAGTGATAATAAAATCTGTGCTAGAACAGAAATAAATTATTTGAATTTTTTGCATGTCTTCATTGGTAAAGTTGATAACAGATTTCTGATTCAGGTCCAAACTCTGGAAATGATCAAGTCCTAGTGTAAGCCTGCCCCCTTCTGGTGGGAAAAAAACTTCATTTTAAAGGAAGCAAATGGCTATACATTTAGAGTCATAGTTTTAAAAAATCAAATTGATGTAAAGTATACATAAAAATGTTCATACAATTAAGTAGCAAATAAAGGAATGTAATAGGTAGCTGCTAATAATGATAGTGGAATGGTAGAGTTTAAAAGAGTTACAGGAGTTTATGAGATATTTCAGTTATGAGAATATTAGAATTCTTTCTGTTCAGGAAGTATAGTCATTGCTGCTCAGAGAATACTATGTCATTTATGACTTTCTGTGTTTTTTAACAAAAAACAAAAGAAAAAATACAAACTTTTAAAATAAGCTTTTGTGCTCCAAGATTAACTGAATAATTAACGTTGTTTCTTTGTTGAATTTATTTTATTTGAAGGAAATTCCAGTGATTCAGAAGAAGACCAGAATGCCAGTAGCATAGAGAATCAGGCCATCCCTAGCTCTCCCAGGGTGTCAGATTCCAAATCACATCCACCCCACACCAAAATAGATATCATCAGGAAAGAACAAGCCAAAAATACTCAGCGCTACAAAGTGGAATATGATTCACAAAGTACAGATACACTGAATTTCTCTTCTGAATCCAAACAAGAGACTGAATATGTAAGTATTTGTATAAGCAGAAAGATAAATGCATTCTCTTGCTGCTTTTTGGTATGCTGCATTTGACATGATGAATAGAAAACCAGCTGGTGGTAATTGTTGTAGCCATTTAAGGAGTTCTGACTCTATGACCAATAAAACTGTTTCAGATACAAATGCATTGATACAGATCAAATTTGGAAAACATAGAAGGCTGTTTTTAATCTAATTATCAATAATAATCTTTGGACTGTAAAAGCCCTTAATCTTACCTATAGTTATCACTCAGGGGAACAGATTCACTGAGGACTAAAAATACCTTAATTAAATGTAATTATACATTGGCAAGAAAGAAAGGACAATGCAAAAAAGAAAAAGGCCTTGCATTCAATCCGATGGTCTGAGTCTGTCCTCTAGGAAGCTAATTATGGAAAGTGCTCTTGCATGGGACTGAGTGCCAGCTTTTGACTGGTGTGTATAATGCACACAAATCAATGTCTAGATTTGTAGTGATTGGTTTGTCACATGGAAAATGTCTGCAGGTCAGAATGTAAGCAGGTAAAACTGATTTATTTACTGCTCTTGGCACACACCTGGTTCTCCTCATACCAGTGCCAACAGTCATACAAAATGCTGCTTGGGTATACTTTGGTACTTCATCAAAACATTCTTGGGTGATCCATGCATATCTGTCCTTCTACAAAAGGAAGGTTTCAAAACCTACATAAGGTAGTGAGTTCCATGTAGAGTATATGGTGGTTAGGATAATAAGAAAGGTTAATTTTCTTGCATGTTCAATACATTACTGAAGTCGGAGAAGTCAGATATTTCAGTTAAAACACATCAGTGTCTGAAGGGTTCAGAATATCCTTCTTCCATCTCACATACCCAAAAATGTGTGTATAGCAGAATTATCATCTTAGGTAGTGTTAGGGATGTTGTAATATTATAGGGTACTGGTTCAGAACTATGTTTTCTAGGGTCTGGCTACACTGCAGCTGGGAGCAAGGTAGTCAGATTTACACTAGTAGGATTCAAGACAACATAATTACATTTGAAATATGGATCCATCTCCCTATGTTCGTGGAGTATTTTGCTGCTTACTGCTTTTTAATATCTAAAGATATACTATTTTAAAGAATATTGGAGATAGGGTTGGAGTGAGAGGATTTCATTTGTGCTTTCTAAAACATGATTATTGACAGGGTCCCTGCCGTAGAGAAATGGAAGACACATTAAATCACCTAAAGATCCAGAATGTGTTGAGTCCAAGAGGTTTCCATATTCCAAATTGTGACAAGAAGGGATTCTACAAGAAAAAGCAAGTGAGTAATATTTCTTGATCATTTCTGAACGTGTATTTCTGCTTTTCCACATCTTTATCTGTTCTTACAAAGACAAGTTTGACATTACTAGCAATGTTCATGTGCATTGCATAGCAGTTTACTGAAACATTAGTTTAGTCCTAGTTTTAGCACCTGGTGGCATTGCACCAAACCATGTCAGGTGTGGACTGTGTTTTTATTTGCTGTAGTTCCTGACAACAGATTAATCTGAGAAACTTCATACCCAATCACTTATGGGTCAGCCTGTGTCCTGGATATCAGTGCCTGTCAGTTTAAAAAAAGCATTGCCTCTGTAATAACCCACAGAGCTAAATGTTGGAGTCACCATATGACTGTAATAGATCAATGCTTTGAATTGTAAATAGCTGCTTGAGAGTTCCTAGAAGAACTGGATTAGGTCAAATTACAAAAAGCAACTTGAGAAAGTCATATATCTGTTCTTTATACACTGCAGAGATCATAGTGAAAGTGATACACTCAGTATTTACTCTGTCTCTGAACCACGTTGGTTTTCCATTTGATTTTGGTTACAAGGCTGTGACCTTTCTTGACAAATACAGACACCACCATAGCTACTCATGCCTTTGTCATCTCCACATTGAAACTACAGGTTGAACCTCTCTAGTCCGGAACCCTTGGGACCTGACCTGGGGCAGACCTGGGGCAAACTAGAGAAGTTTTCGAATCAGGAGAGCTCAAGGTGCTAGACGCTGGTGGCAGGTCCCAAACACTGGTTCCTTTGCAGTTGGGGTCCCAGCCACCACCCCCTCTGTTCCTTCCTGAAATCTTAGACCTTATCCCTGACCACGCCCCTTACTGCCCCTGGCCAAGTCCATAGAAGGGAGTGGCTGTGGAGCACCAGCCAGGACAAGGAGTGGATTCCTATGGCCAGAGCCTGGCACCCCAGGTGAGGAGTTGCTGAGTGCATCCCAACTCTGCTCGTCCCCCACCCTCTCTGAGCTTGAACACTAGAGAGGAGTTGCTAAGTGTGGGGCCATTGGCACACAAGGGGAGTACCCTGAAGCACTTATGGAGTCACCGCTGATGCTGGACCACAGATGTTGTGGGACAACGGAATTCCAGATTACAGAGGTTCAACCTGTATTGCAGTGTGCCCTACTTAATGCAGTCCATGAAGCTTTGGCTAGTGAAAAGTATATCAGGGCTGTCCATGTCAGATCACATAATTCCAGTTGGCTCTGAGTTAGTTTCTTGGTGCAAATCAAGGTATAGTTTCTAATTTATAGAGTGTTATATCAGTGGTTCTCAAGCTTTTCCACAGTCTGGATCATGTTTTTAAAGATAATTGTTTTGTGGGCCACCTCCCCCCTCCATTTCATAATTACTCAGGCCCACTTGTCACTTCACATCCTTGTGGTAACCACAACAATGGCTTACACTGGAAAATAATATTAGGAAAGCATTCCATGTATTTTTAGTTGTCTCTAATGTTGTTTATCAGTTGGAATTGAGAATGAAATTAGCAGCCAGCCCAACTTGGCTACCACTCATCCATTAATTTCACTCTAAGGCTATGTCTATACTACAGAGTTTTTCCGGGATACTGGTATCCCGGAAAAACTCTGCCATGTCCAAGGAACGCGTCCACTTTTTCGGATCAGTTTCCGAAAAAACGGGCACATTCTTTCAGAAGCCTTGTATTCCTCATTTTATGAAAAATAAGGGCTCTTCCAAAAGAGGAGGTTTTTTCCACATTTGTCCCCGTTTAGACGGGCCAAATGTCGGAAAAACCTCTTCTGAAAAAAGAATTGGAAAAAGGTATGTAAATTATGGGTCGCAATTTGCGTACCTTTTTCTGAAAAAGAACTGCAGTGTAGACATAGCCTAAGTCCTGCTGCTTTCTATTGCTTGGATCATGAATTTCTTCAAGTATGTCTACACTGAAAAAAAAAAGGTGTGTTCTTAACTTGTGGTAGCTAACCTGGGTTAAAGTAGCAGTGAAGGCACAGCAACTCGACCTTTAAAACAGGTTAGAAGCTTGAATTCAACCCCAGGCTGTCTCATAGGCTTTAACTTATGTTTCTAACCTGAGTTACAAACCAAATTGTTGAGGCATCCCCCCTGTTTTCATCCAGGTTAGCTAATGTGAGTTGAGAACACACCTTTTTTCAGAACAGGTGTACCCCGAGAGCCAGCCTTTCCTCTTCCCTTGCATCTCAGCAAGTGAGAACAGCAACCTCTGTAGATCTGATGATGGGCACGCACAGTGGGGGGTCTCTTGGCTCTAGAACACGCTTCTTCCATTGGTCTGACAGTGCCTGTGTTTGTTGACCTTTAGGGCATGCTGCATAGCTTATCTATTCACTCTAGCTTTTCCTGAGCAGCTGGTGATTTTCCCAGGCAGGGCAAGTTTCTTTTTTTGGGACGGAGGTCTCATTTAATCTGGTGTGAATTCTTGTTCCATGATATTTTATCTTTGATGTAAATTAACATAGGGACATATGCAGGTTACAGCTCTCAATCTGCATTCATTTAAAAATGCTAGTGATTTCAATGAGAGTTTTTTGATGGACTGAAGACAGCATTGCCCCGTTGGGGTGTGAACCAAGATTGTGTGGTTTTTTTTCCTGTGACAAAGAATTGGTTAGCTTATTTATTTTTAGCATTGTTCCAAGAGAGACATATTTTTTTTTACATGCTATAGTCTTTTAATATCATCACACTAGGTTATTGTATTAGTTTCCTGAATTGCTGCTATTAACATAATTTAGCATTTGTAATTCAATAGTACCCACATTATGACAGAAGAAGTCAGTGTGTTATTCTAGGAAATAGTAAAACATCCTAAATAATATTATTTTCGCTGTACTATGAGGTAGTCCTTTTTAATGATGGAAATACTGGCTTTCTTCTGACACTTCTAAAGTAGCTGGATATGCAGATATGCAGGGCTCGACAAACTGCAGCGAGAGCTACTCACCAGCACTGCACTGCGCATGCGCCAGACCGGCACTGCGCATGCGCGCAGCGCTGGAGAATGGGGCGCACGGAGCAACCGGCTGAAATCTACTGACCATGGGCGAGTAGAAACAACGGTTTGTCGAGCCCTGCTGATATGGATATGCAGCTGTACATGCACTATGATGGCACCCACCTCCAAAGAATGCTGTCCCTGAAAGAGTAGCAACATTTATGTGTTTTGCATATTTGTAAAAGTAGCTCATTCTTTACCAGAACAGTTTAGCTATCATATCTGAATCTGTGTGGTGTAATGGTTAGAATTAGGGATGTTACATTTAGTTTAATCAATTAATCAACTAGTCTATGGATTTTCCATTGGCTAGTCCATTAGTTGATAAGCCAGGGAGTCATAGCAGGGTTAGCTCCCTCCCCAGGAGCTAACCCCACTGCTGTTCTGCCTTTTAAGTGTGTTAAGAGCTGGCAGGCTTTTAATACATTTAAAAGGCTACTGCGCAGTGGGGGAGGAGGGGAACCAGAGCGAGCCAGCAATCTCAGTTGTCCCAGCTCATGCTGGGTCCCCCCTGCTGTGCTTCTGATTTTTGGCTCTTAGTACGTTTAAAAAGCAGAGATTCAGCGTCTGGGACTGGCTGCAAGCCAGGAATCAGCTCGCACCTGGTCCCTGCTACCCCTCTGCCTCCCTTCCCTCCCATGGAGATGGTGCTTGGGGGGAACCGGCTTTTAAGATAGAGGCAACAAGGGGGGGAGGAAAGACTAGTTGAGGGACTAGTCAACTATCCCATAAGCTTATTGGATAGTCAACTTGCCGCTTACGTCCCTAGTTAAAATGGTAATTGGAAAGCAAAACTCCTCCTTTGTTTCTTTTTGGCTTTGCTGCTGACATGGACTCTGATCTCACAAGTTGCTCCACATTAGGGATGTAATAGTGTTGTCAATTAACCAATAAGCAAAAGCTAATAGGTTAATGCTATAGACTACACGCATTTCCCTCCCCTTGCCACTAAATTTTTTAGCAGGCTGGACAGCAGCCTGGCTCAGTCCTGGTTTGCGATGGGTCTGGGACCTACCCCTGCTGCGGTTCTGCATTTAAAGTATATTAGGAGCCGGGCAGGTAGGCAGCCTGGCTCAGTTCCAGCTTGTGCCAGGTCCAGGAGTTCAAACCCACCCTAGAAAGGGGCTACTGCCACTTCATGCTTCTTCCTCTTTATCAGAGGCAGCAGCACAGGGCAACAGGTCCATGAGGGAAGCTGGTTTTTAAATTGGCTCCCTCTGTGGACCAGCTCCTGTCTGGCACCCCACACTGCTGCCTCTGATACAGAATGCGCTGGCTGCCGGTCCCACCCCTGGAGACTATAGAATAGTCGACTAACCAATAAGAATTCATGAGGTTACTCGCCTATTCAATTAACTGATATTTAACATCCCTACTCCACATAGGCAAATGCGCTCATACCTAAATGGATCCCCAGTTATTTAAAGAACATAAGTGTCTGCTCATAAGAATAAATTGCAGGATTAGGTCCTTTTGGTCTCACCTTAATGTCATAAGTTGCTGTATAAAATAAAATGTAGATAGATGTATATACAGATGCAGTCCAGTAGTACAATGTGTGTGTTGCAAAACAGTGTCATAATACGAAGTGCAGAACTTACACAAAGAAACAACATGCGTATAAAGAAACAGCATTTGTCTACATATAAATGATAGGTTTGGGATAAATCCAATAAAGTATCTTGATCATCTGAAAGAGCTATATAAAGTCTTTCATAAGGAAGTTTTTCTCTTCATGTTAACATGAACCATGTCTTTTCCTCATTGACTGGCTCTTCAGGGACATGCTGAATGCAATTGTTCCTCATGATCTGATTTGTGGTTATCTAGTAATTTGACTTTCCAGATGCCCTTGGGAGTAGTTTTAATGAGTGAGAGTTTTTTTGTAAAGGAATTTTATCTATCCAGATGCATCATTTAAAGCAATTTAAGGTATTTATATTTTTATATCAGGGTCACAGGAAAATTATCAAATAAATGTGGTTGCCAATATGCACTTACTCTCTTGCCAAGCCACGTGATATATAACATGAAATCAAATAGGAAAGCCAGTGGTACTGGAAGCTACATGAACAGTTCCAAAAGGAATTCAGTCCTCCATTCTCTGTCCATTATAAATGAATATTTGTTTTTTACTCTACTTTTCTTGCCTGATGCTTCTTGGTAAACATTGGTTTACAGCTAAAACTGGAAGGCTGGCTTTGTGGTTGGTCAGAGTTTTGAGTCTCTAATTTAAATTTTGCTCCTGGATCCTCAGAGACTGCAAACATGGTACAGAATCATTGTCATCATGCCCATTGAAATGCATACATTAATTACCTCATTCTTCAGTATCCCTTCTAACAAACTGAGGAGTGCCATAGATGGGCTTTAAAGAGATGTGGTCAGTCCTCAAGTATATCATGTAAAAGAGAGGCAGTGTCTCTGGGTTCATTCACTCAGTCCGTTCCACAGTCTGGTAGAGAGTGGTGCCTCCAGGGCTTCCCCTCCTGGAGACTGTGTCCTCGCCCTTACCACAGGGCTTTATCTCACAGTCTCATTATAGTCACCACAATGTGCTGTCTGCTGTGCTGCTATTCTCCCAGTCACTCAGTCTTCATCCCTTGAGGTCTCCAGAGGAACTGAACTGCCTCTGGTTTTGTAGCTCCTTTAATCAGCCTTCCTGTCCCCTTACTAGCTGCTTCTCCTGCTGCCACTCTAGCCTGCGTGGCGGACTAGGATGGGGGGTGGAAAGGCTGCAAGCTCCAGTAGGAGGCCTTGTTCACCCCGTTACAGGGTTAAATATTCCCAGTTCACTTAGGGCTTGATTCAGTGCCCATTACAGCTAATGGGAATATTTCCACTGACTTCAGTGGGCATTGGCTCATACCATTAATGGAAATGTTAAACAATGTAAAAGGATAAAGTTCATGGTGGTTTAATGTTTAAGGACAACTGACTGAAGAGCTAACTTGTAATTTAAATAAACATAATCAGATAATTAATTAGGCAAATTACTAATACATCTCAATTGGCTAGTGATGTTTTTTCCCTCTGAAAGTAACTGTGTATTTACATTGGACCTGATCTTGCAGACACACTTCTGGCACAACTGCCATTTAAGTGATTAGGATCATTGCTTGCAGTACGACTGCAAAATAAAGGTGTTGAGGTTCCAAAGAAGAGAAAGTGTTGTGTTGTTTCAGCACGTGAGATGATATAACCAGCCCAAAGACATAACCAGAATACAGATTTAGGTAATCATTTTCTGGCCTAGGAATGCATGAATCTAAATGACTGCTTATTTTCAGTTAGAATGAGTGCTCTTAGTTCATGTACCATAATAAACATGGTTAAAGCAAACATTCCTCAGTGAGAGGAGTCTGTCTGACACAATATGCAGCTTTCTGACTGTGCAGGTCCTGAAAGACTGGGTAATGTTCGCTTCATGGCAGGATGACAGACTCCAATCTCTTCCCCCAAAAGTCCATGGTGAGAAATTGTGGAGCTGGCTAGGGATAGGGATAAAGGAGCAAATGAGCTTCCCACAATCCCCAGCTATCAGGACTGTATGTGCTGGACTGGGTGGACTAGGATGGGGAAATTACTGGTGCTTGGCTCTTGGGTGAATCAGCTATATTATAAGGGTAAA
Organism: Rafetus swinhoei; assembly: GCA_019425775.1. Lineage (NCBI taxonomy): Eukaryota > Metazoa > Chordata > Testudines > Trionychidae > Rafetus > Rafetus swinhoei. The sequence goes on from CM033424.1 coordinate 160,604,815, forward strand.
ATGAACTCTGACACAGAGACCTATGCACCAGTTAAGTCTTACTTAAACCTTGTTTTGAGGACTTAATTTGTGCCTGCATAGGCCTTCTGTAGGCTCTTTCAATGTGGATAAATTTCATTCTAAATGAATAAAATGCACAAGCTGGAAATTTACATCATGCCATCCACCTGCTATGAAGGATGAGTTCTCTTGCCCTCTTTAAGGGAGGAAGGGGTAGCCTTCTTTTATTTGTGTTTTTATTTTTGGTGGCAGGAGGTAGGGCAAGGTCTTCAGGCTGCATGGCTTCCCTGTTCTTGTCTGGAGGTGACAAGTGTGTTGTAGTTGTCATCCAGCAAGAACCTGGTAAGTTTGTGCCATGGACTCTTTAAAATTCTTCACTGACTAAATGGGGGCCCTTTTAGCACTATGAACGTGTCTCTGCAATAGGGCATTCAGTGAATCTACAGCCATAAAATCCTGCATGTCCAGCTGACATAGATATTGACTCTATCCTGGGAAGGAGTTTGACTGTAGAATGCACAATATGACATTGCATGACTACTAGAGAAAAGTGCATCCACTTAGAATAGAAAAAAACCTTCACAGTTACAGAGGTATATTTCAGGTGGACTGGGCCCAGAGATACATGAGGAATATGTGATCAGGAACTATGTATGCTACCTTAGATTCTATTTTGTAACTCTTGGGGTCTTTAGCAGAAGCTCCTTAGTATGCGTGGTAAAATAAAAATCATTTCGTTTCCCATCTTTCCTGTACTAAATTATTATTTCTAGGGAAAGCTTCAGCTTTTATGTTGATATATAAATAATTTATAGAAAAAGAATGCACGCACACTGGGTGCATCTAGACTGGCAAGATTTTGCGCAAAAGCGACCGCTTTTGCGCAAAAACTTGCCAGCTGTCTACACTGGCCGCTTGAATTTGCGCAAGAACACTGACGATCTAATGTAAGATTGTCAGTGTTCTTGCGCAAATACTATGATGCTCCGGCTCAGGATAAGCCTTCTTGCGCAAATGTATTTGCGCAAGAGGGCCAGTGTAGACAGGGGAGGACTGTTTTGCGCAAAAAAGCCCCAATGGCGAAAATGGCGATCGGGGCTTTCTTGTGCAAAATCGCATCTAGACCGGCCACGGATGCTTTTGCGCAAAAGCACTTTTTGCGCAAAAGTATCCGTGCCAATCTAGACGCGCTTTTGCGGAAATACTTTTAACGGAAAAACTTTTCCATTAAAAGTATTTCCGCAAATCATGCCAGTCTAGATGCAGCCACTGTGTATTGCAGTTGGCTTGTAGAGATAACTAGTTCTGCTAGATAAGTGCTTTTGCTAGAAATTATTTAGGTAATGGATTAATATGAAGGCAACCTTATTTATAGGAAATATATATGTAAAGCTCTAATATACCTAGCAGTTGTTGAAGTGATAACTCTGTTGCAGGGGATTATATATCTGTTAATAAATGTCAACTACAGTACTGAAATTCCTCTGGCAAACAGATGCAAGCTGAGGTGTTATTGCTGTAAGAGTAGTCTCTGCCAAACATATGCTCCCTTGGGGTGGTAAGAGTAATCTGCTGAGCTTTTTTCCCAGATAAAGGACCTGATCCTACAACTCTTACTGTTGCAAGTAGAGCCATTGACATTGGTTTTGCTCAATAGTGAACAACTGTACAATATATCATGTAGAGTGGTTTATAATGCTGTCTTTTTATGCTTCTAATAATAGTTTATTGTGTGATTAGTTCCCTAATAGTTGGCTGTCAATAGAAGTAAAATGTCATAATAATTTGTGCTAGTGATTGGAATTCCATTTACTCAGAGTAATCAGCAGTGTTGCTTTGACAATGTTATATTATTGAAGCTATCAAAGAGATTAGGTTTAACTGGAATCTCTGCTCTAGCAAAAGAAATATTGCTAACTAAATCTTACCTTTTGTTTCAGTGCCGCCCATCCAAAGGCCGAAAGAGAGGCTATTGCTGGTGTGTGGATAAATATGGACAGCCACTTCCTGGATATGATGGAAAAGGAAAAGGAGATGTCCACTGCTACAACTTGGAAAGCAAATGAAGGGCAGGTGCCATCTCCTGTGGAATCTGTGTGTGGCATTTTGACCCATCAGAGACCTTGGAGGGACTGGGGAAAAAAAGCGTGGACTGCATTGGACTTGGAGTTATGAGTTCTGCCTCCTACTGATATTGGGAGATTCATTGACTCTGTGGACTCTTCAGCTGCACCCTGTCACTGACACACTTCCTGCTTTCTATAGAACATATAGGGAGCTCTGAATTCCCAAGTAAATCTGCACTATTTATCCCCAGAAAGAAAAAAAAGGCACTTCAGAATGGATTCAGGGAGTCTCCACTGACTTTTTAAAATAACGGCCTGTGACCAATTTGATCCCGAAAGATACTGTGTTTTATTTTTAAAGAATTTATAGATTGTAAGCTCATAAAAAATATTAAAAAAACAAGGATTTAAAGTTTAAGCTTTTTTATACAGGTCTGACGGGAAACTTATCTTCACGGGTAAAATGTTTTATAAAAATCTCAAAGAACTTTTTAAAGAAACGTGTTTCTAAAATAAAGACATGGCTATTTTTTCTGTAAAGTATATTATGAATATTCTGTTAATCTGTATTTAATATAATTGTTTTTTAATAAACTTTATTTAAATGTAACGTGAATACCAAATGTACACATTCATTCTGGTGTATACAACTGGTTCTATGCAAGTCAAAAAAGGGGATTGTAGATAGAATGGCATATATATCTTAACCTAATGTGGATGAGCCAAAATAGATTCACTGAGTGAAGAAAAAGTTTCTTAAAGAGGATGAGTTTTCCTATTTGATGTTGAGAAAACCATCAAATTAACTTTTTAATTAATCTTCCTATGACTCTTCCCTCCTACTTGTTTCAGCTACTCAAACTCAATTTTTTTCTCTTCTTCCCCTTTTTTAAAACTGTTAACACTAGTTTAATTTTTTATCTGTGGATAATCTTCCTTGCTGTTATGACACTTCTTTTAAACTCAAGCATTTTTAATTGCTTTACTACAAAAAACTAATTAAAGATTCTACATGAGAAACTCCTACTAAAGTCAGTGCCAAACATATACAGAAAAGAGGATGTAGGATATATAAATTTTATCACTCTCTGGGCTCAACTCTTGCATCGCATAGTTGTAACTTTCACTGACTTCATTGGGAGTTGTCATCTTGCCTTTAAGAGCTGAAGAGTAATCATCCAGTTTTGAAAAACATTTCTCTGGTTACAAATTAATTTAGATTTTCAATCTGAAGAGAGATTTTATGTTCTTAATTTCTGGTTCTTTCAAATATCTGACATATGACATCAATTTGAATCAGTTTCCAATTAAAATTAATGGGAATTTCTACATAAAAATCAGTGGTGGTAGGTAGTCTATGGAATTTAGCATTTTTTCCTTTTTGGATAAGATTTGAAAGTTCTTATATGCAACTTGACAAAAATGATATTAAAGTGGTGTCATTTTAAAAGAAAATTACCGTTGAATAAATGAATGTCCTGTTGTATATTTAGCTTGATTTAGCTGAACAGCCTCACTTGTATATGATTCAGTTTCTCAGTTTGGAATCTTACAAAATGATCTTGCATCATCTTTAAAATTGAAATCGTAACCCCTCAGAAGGTTTGTGAAATAATTGTTACTCTAAAAAGTGTACTGTCCTGAATATTTCCATTTCAGACAGATCTGTGAACTGATGACAATACTGCAATTGCAAAAGTTGTACCAAGAAAACATTGAAATAACATCTTTTTAAAGCTATAATCAGTCTACCCTCATACTGTTATCTGACTAAGAAATTGTATTCAGCAGTATTATGTAAGTAGACATGAAACTAAGGGCTAGATTCATGAAATAGAGCCAATATTTAACAATATTAAATAATACAAAATTCATACATTCCTGAGTTGCTGGGAATGTAAGCTAGTATCGTACCAGAAAAGGAGGATGGATGCCTTCCAAGCAACATTCTTCATGCATGCAAGGAAAGTTTAAAAAATGTATCTGCTTGTAGCAACATTTCTGGTTACCTTTTAAGTCCTTGAAAGTTTATTTTTTGTCCATTGACAGCAAGGAAAAATATCTAAATACAGGCAAAATCGGGTGGTTGACTAAGGTTCTTTAATGACACAAAATCCTTTAATGGACCATTCATAGTTTACAAAAATGCCAAATCTTTGACAGCTCAAACATGTTCCTTATTTCATTAAGGCAACCTGGGAGAGACATAAATTATTTAAAAATGATTCATTGATTAACTTACATGCCTGTGCAATGTTAATGACTGTAGTGGTCTTTTGTGACACATAAAACATATAACCTTAGCAGTAAAAAGGATTTTATGGCCATGCACCAGTCAACTTTTCAACTTTATTAAAAAAAAGTTAATGTAGCTAAAAATAGCAAATAAAATGTTTCTCTTATGTGTCTGTGTGTGTATATATATATATATATATATATATATATATATACCATTTCCTTGATGAGTAGTTGACTGCTATATATTTCACATGACCATGGTATACTTATTCTAATACCAGACACTGCAGTTTGTGTATACAAGTGTCCCAGCAGACAACATTCTTGGTGTGAAACATAAAGTAACCTTATTGCTATCACAAAAACACTCATTAAAATGAAGATGAACTGTGCTTTTTTCATGTTACTATTTCTGTTAAGACAAGGGTTCAATTCAACAAGTTACATGGGCATTCAATGATTTTCCCACGGAATGTTGCATGGGAGTCGGACTGTATAATGAGTGCCCGATTTAAACACAAAATATTTGTGGGTTATGTTTGAGCAGTAGAATGTGGGCAGAATCGGGTGAACATGCAAATATATATAGGTCAATCAATATCAGTTTAGGGAAAGATCTCCTTTCACCCCACCCACATGTTAAAAACTAGTCCTGTTAATAGCTGTAATTAGTGAAGGACTTTATTCAGTAAAAAATGTGTTACTGTTGCTGTGTTATTGATGGCAGAAATAGAACTGATGCATTAGATAAATTACTGCTGTTTTTATGCCTTTCCTATCTTCAGCTTAATGTTTTATTAAGTCAACATATATTAGATTATATTTTTAAAAAACCTATTCTGAGAATTACAAACACTCCAGATGAAAACACTGTAAACGTCTAACCCCCCCCCAAACCCCCCCTCCCAAAAAAAAAGATTATTTCTGACATTTTTTTTCACATTACGTAGTTCAGGGACATACAAAAGTTAGTCTTAATGCCCATATTGTGAATGATGGTTTTGATGAAAGATAATTAGTCTCTAAATATTACACAAATACCATATCTACAAAGTATTGTGGCAGTAAGTGTTTATTTTAACCAGAGTAATAAGTAGCTGCATAATAACCCCATAAATGACCAGAATGCAAGTTAAATCTGCCTGCAGGCAGCTCTATTATCTTTCAAGCCATTTGAGAAAGTTTCCTTTTTAAATAAACACACTGGCTATAATCTTTTGAGCTCAGAATATCCTTGTCCACCATTTTGGCATGCATACCCTTCAGGGCATAATGTTAGCTATTTGTGACAGGGAAAGGAGGCTTCAATGAATACCAAAACCACAGAATTAATTAGTTTTTAGTACAGTCTGAACTTTTTTCTGTCTAAATTCCATAGAAACATTAACACAGCATAATTCTTTATGGAGGTGAGCCCTAAAATTAAGTAAAGTTTTTACAAATCTTTTGGGAAATCATTTTTGGTATCTCAGTTCACTCTGGATATCCATGGATGGCTCCATGCAGATTTCTTTGTATTAGCCATATCAACTGAAATATGAAAAGTGCTGAGCAACTTTGCAGGATGGCAGAGCTTCATATTCAAAATGGCAGGTTTATACAGATTTACACGTTTGCTTCTTATAAAATGATCCTTGCCCCCCTTTATTTATGTAATGATAAATACTTCTGCAGACTAGGGATGTTTGACCAAGCCAGGGTGACTGGGTTGGGGGGTGAGAGGTGGGGATTTGTGGGGTTTTTTGGCTTTGAGTGGTGACCACTAGGTTTGCAAGATAGTGACCACTAGGTTTGCAAGTGTGGGAAGTTCATTCTAGGCAGTACTTACTATTAGGAGGAAAATGATTTTGCATATCCTTTGGGGATAAATATCTTCTTTCAGCTTGAACCCATTCAATATATCAATATGTAGAGTCTGGGTGACCATTGCTCAACTGCATTAGATCAGCTGAGGGAATACGATGAATCTTTCTATTAAAAAAAATAGTGGGTGCTCCTGTAACCCACCCACCAAGGGTGGTTCACTGTTCCATGCAGTGGCACCTAGACCACCTACAGCAACAGATAAGAATAAGAAACCTCTGTAGCATAGGCTGACAGCCAGCTGGCTTTTAGCTCAAAGGGTAGAAGCTCCTACATTAAGCTCCAGAAATTCTGGGTTCAAATCCACCCTGTGGCAGTTACTCTCCATCCCCCCTAACCACATCTGTTCAGAGGCACCACCAATCAGCTGTGTAGCCAAAGCTAGTAAGGTGCTTGAAGGAGAATGGAGGGCAGTGGGGGACTGGGTGCAGAGTGGGGGATGAGAAGCGGTGGGAGCTTCAGGGAATGGGTGGAGAAGGCAGAGCAAGGGCAAGGGGCAGGGCCTTGGGGTGAGTGGAGGTGGAACACCCTTAGGGAAAAATAAAAGTCAGGGCCTATCCTATGGCCACTTCACCTCCAATGGTCTCTAGAAATGTGTATTATAAATGTGTATTTATGTTAAACAATCTGTTCCACCGTGTATCTAACTGTGACAGTGAAGTATGTTTCCTCAATTGGCAAACGAGCTGCGTAAGCTCAAAATCGTCTCTTTCCTATGTGTGCGTTCTCCTGCCGACACTGGTCCAATAGAAGCTGTTACCTCTCCCACTTTGTCGCTCTAAGGCCAGGACTATACTATGCACTTACTTCAGTATAACTGTCATTCGGGAACGTGAACAAGCTACACACCTGAGCGATGCAAGTTATATTGAGCTGAACCTCCTGTGTAGACATCATTGTATCAGGGGAGAGCTTTCCCCAGAGCACCAGGTAGGTGCGTGGTGCAGCTCCCAAGCTTGGACAAACAGCATAGGCACCAGGCCAGGAGCAATGGACAGACAAGCAACACAAGCAGTGGCTCCAGCTGTCCAGAGTGCCTGGGCACAGGTTGAGCCCTCACTTACCACTGCACCAGCTTGGGGTCCTGACCATGGGGGAAGAGCCACAGAGCTTGGGTGGGGCCACACATGACTGTTTAGGGAGGTTCAGCATCCCCCATCCTTTGATATCCACTGCCCATAGCTACCACCGCTCACAGAGTTAGAGTTATTAAGCCTATGGGTGAGCGCTCTCTTCTTCGCTTAGACTAAGCATCTGCATTTTTACTGAGGAGGCAACCTTTCACATGGTTTCTGGAGAGCTAAAACTGAAATATGAACGAGGTCAGAAGGCAACTTTGCAGTTTATAAACAGTGCCATGCCTTCTCTGAACTTGTAAAGTAGGGTGTGGTTCAGGAGGGATGCTGCTCTCTTTGCAAGGTTTGGTGACGGAGGCTCATTCCATGCATAATTTATGGCAGTTAGCATCACCAGAAGTATCCCGGAAAAACTCTGCCACATCCAGGAAACGTGTCAGCTTTTTCGGAAAAAGTTTCTGAAAAAGAGGGTGCATTCTTTCAGAAGCCCTGCATTCCTCATTTCAGGAGGAATAAGGGCTGTTCTGAAAGAGGAGGTTTTGCCCACATTTGGCCCCGTGTAGACGGGCCAAATGTCAGAAAAGCCTCTTCCCCCCAAAAAAGGCGGAAAACGGTATGCTACTTGTGATGTTTTTCCGGAAAAAGATCGCTGTGTAGACATAGCCCCAATGGTCCTCTGAAGGTGCTCCAGTTTTGGTTATGGAATTTGTGGTGTACTGTGTGTTGTCAACTTTTGAAAGGCCTGGTAATGGAAAGGGTCTGCCTTTTTTATGTTTTTTTTCTCCAGTCCAACATTTTTAATTTAAAAAATTCCACACACAAAAAAAACCTAATCTAAGCTCACCTTCTGCATGCACTGCTGAGTATGAACACACAGTCAGGTACTATCACAAGACTGCATGTTTAACCATAACTCTCTACTTTAGGTGTGTGCCATTAAATCAGGGGTCCCCAAAGGTTTCACAGTTACACCTCTCTCTGACCCTGTCCACACCCTCCCAGGAGGCAGGGCCAAGAGCAGGGGACCAGTAAGTGGGCCTGAGACTGGGGCTGTACCTGGAGGTGGGTGCAGAACCACAGCTGGGAACAGATCTGCACCTGGGGCTGCATCTGAGAATGGAACAGAAGCCAGGGGATGAGGCAGGGCAAGGTGGTGCAACTTGGCCGAGGAGTGGAGGGTTAAGAGCTGAGACTAGAGGTGCAGTTGGAGCTGGGAACGAAGCCACAGCCAAGCCATGGGCAGGGTCCGAGGCTGGGCCTGGAAGCAGAGCTGCGGCCATGGGCTGAGGCCACAGTAGAGCTGGAGGCAGACTAGGGCTCGGGTTTTCCTTCCGCAACCATTGTGAGGATTGGCCTAGGTTCCACCACAACCCCCATAAGTCCCTCCACTCCCTACCCTGAGGCGCACAGGCTGGCAACTAGTGCATTAAATAGATGATCAAATAATAATATCTTCCACACAACATAAAACTGCTAAAAGAAAAGTGTTGCAAAGTGAAGCAGCCAAGAATCCCCAAATGAGCATGTTAAGGTTTGCCTGCATGATTTTAACACCGCCCTGTGGTGCTTAGGCACGACAATATTATCATATAATAATGCAGTAAGCTATCCCTCGCCGACCAGTTGGCTTGCAGGTGGATGTGTTTTGAGAGATGCTGAGGGAATGCAAATTGAAGCAACGCAATATTTTGTGGGACATGAAGCTGAGTATCCCCAGCTGTGCTGTTATGTGACTGTTCTGCATGCATTAAAAGCTGTTTTTCTTTTCTTTTGGACACCCCCACCACCCCACCTCCAGTACGTCACGGTCCCTTTGCCTCATGCCCCATCTATGCTGTCTAATGTGCAGTGCATAAAGCAACTGTTCAATATTTTAGTTTTATCTCCAATGTTCATGGCGTGGAGGCTCCTGCCTGACTCATCACACTCTGCTATGTCTAGCCACAGAGAATGCAACTATTCTCTCCATTAAACTACAGTGTAAGTCCATGGTAAATGCAAATAGACTTTGGTGAAAAGTAAGGGACAGATGTGCAGGACTCCATTACTTACTGTGTAGCTCTGTGTTTGCTGGTCAGTTGCTGTTACTGCAGGCATTCTGTAAAGGCAGCCAGCATTGTCAGCTGACTTGGGAGAGTTGGCCAAGGAGAAGTGGAAAGAGTTGTGATGGGATGTGATCACAGAAAACCTCTTACGAGTGTTTCCCAGTATGCTGATCATGCCATTAACACTCGCCTTCTTGCTCTCTGGTGCTTCCCACCACCCTGTCCCGCTGGACCAGATTATCTGGTCTCCTTCAGACAAAGCACAGAGTTAGGTTTACCACCCTCCTGAAGAGGTGTTTGCAGCCACTGACTCTCTTCTGCTCTGGGAGGATGTGGTTCTAGGGCACAGCGCCCAGGAAAACAACCCCCAAAAGGGATCAAACCCCCAAATCCATCTTTCGTTGTGTAAAAGTTTTATACAAGGAAAGCTCATGAGGATGTTTGCCCTCTTTATCAATAAAAGAGAGATGCACACTGGTCATTTCCATCCCTACCCCCAGTAAAAGCATATTTACACTGGGCCTGATAGTAATCAAAAGTGTTTTTATTAAATGCAAACAGTAGGATTGAAGTGGTTTCAAGTTAAACTGATAAATCAAAGTAAGTTACTAAGTTAAAATGAAAAAACTGCATAGCTAGTGCTAATTCACTAAAAAAAAAACCACCTTGTTGCAAGCAGATTCTTACTCTAATGAGGTGTTCTTATTCTAGGCATAATCTTCAGGTAAGAGATTCTTTTACCCTGACCTGGGTCCCCAACCCTTTGTAGCTTCAGACCAGCTGAAGACAAAGAGCTGATAGCTTCCCATTGCTTAAATAGTCTTTCCCCGAGAGCGGGATCCTTTTGTTCTACATCCCTCCTTCTTCCATGGAAAACGACCAAGGTCAAAATGGAATTCCAGTATGGTATGGCCATATGTCTTACTAGTCCAATCACCTTTGGGCTTACTGGACTAACAAAGCTATTCACAAGTCATTAAGTCAATCACCAAGTCATTAAGGCTTCCAGAATGGGGGGAACCAGTAATGGTTCTCATTAGCACATTTAAAACTATAAGCAGTCTCACACTTCATATTTCTAACTTTGCATACAAGAATGATACACAGACCAAAATAGGATGCACAGATCCAGCAGACTGTAACATTAAATTGGATAGGTTAGACGAGGTATTGTGTTTAAAGCATCTTCAAGATACGCATATTTATATTTATAAGTCAAACTTCATAAAGCATGGTGGAGGCGGACTGCCACAATAGTATTATGGTTGCTGTCATCCGGGGGTTCCCTTGCCCTCAGGAGGGAAGGCTGCTCAGGCTGCCTCTTTCAAATGTAATGAAAACTTAAGGCCAACTACACCAGTGCCACGGTATACCTCTACTCCTACTATTTATTAATTTTGACAGGGAAGTGGGAGTCACCAATTGCAAAGGTATGGATGATTGTGAGATTTTGAGCGGGGGTGGAGGGAAACAGTACCACGAATACAGCTGAATTTCAAATGTATCTTTCAGGTTACAAATGGGACTTCGTCATCTGTGGGCACCTCTGCAGGTGACCTTTCAGGAAGGAGCACCCCTCATCTATTTTTCTATGCGCTTCAGGTTAGGGTCTTATAGCACACCCATTACCATGGTATGTGTGTGCCTTCAGCAACGTGACTAGCCTCTGTTATGTGTGGTTCTTCTCCAGTCCACGCCCAAGGGGGAAAGTCGTGTGTGGGTTTTATGTTTGTTTGTCTGTTTTGATGTGTTTGGAGTTTTTATTAGAGAAAACAGGGTCCAAAGAGTGTGCTTTGCTCTTGGAAAGGAAAGTGGTGAGGTTTGAGGTTGTCCTTCGTTCCTGCTGGCGTCTTGGATCAGCCCCAGAGAGAGCTCCGCTCCTTCACAAACAAACTTTGCAGAGGACACTTCCATTGTGAAAGCAAAGCAGAGCTGATGCTGTTGATCTTTCGGTGCCTTCACTTTGCTGCCCCTTCAACGTCTGCTACAAGGTACAGCTGCTGACATTGCTCTAGGTAAGTGATGTACAGGCAATATTGCCTAACGTTTAGCAGAGCCTAATACTGGAAGGAGACTGGAGGTGGTATTGCTCTTCTAGGGTTGAAACAAGGGTGGGGGGAAATTCACCATTGTCTTAAAGCCAGGCCACTTTGGGATGAGGCAGGGCTGAGCAGAGGTCTGGCTTAAGCAGACGTTAGTGCCTTTGACTCCCTACTGCAGCAAACTCCACAGGATTGATGGCAGCAGAAATGGGTTAGGGTGGCCCCAGGGTAGCTTAGAGTCTTTCTTGGCCTGGAGAAACAGCAAAATTGGGGAGATTCAAGAAGCATCCTCTCCATCTCTCCACTGACTTTTGGTCCTGGAATAGTGATCAAACAGAATTCCTTCCTAAGAGCCCCTCCAACCAAAAAGTTGCATGGTGTCTGAATCAGTCTGACCCTATTGCTGGAGGGAGCCCTGTCTACAAACACTCAGCCCTGCTGGTTGTGTTTACCATTTAAAGGGACAAGACCTCCAAAAGCTATTCACTTTTAGACCTGTGAGTCACTTCTAGCAAGTTGATTGAGGTAGAAAAGGATCCCTTTGCACAGATGCCATGCAAGAAATATTACAGCTTTGAGATTGTGTCTTGGTTTATATGTATTTCCTTAAGCCCTAACTCCAACAAATACACCCAAAGCAATGAGCAGTAACTAGCTAACACCTGGCAAATGCAAAGTCTATAAGGCAGAACAAATAAGATTTTCTATTAAGCCAGCTTGTCTACCCCCCTCAAAGCTAAAGCCTTTGCCAAAGAACTGCAGGGGATTTTATGCTGAGCTCCTCTACCACTGGGCTTTGAGACAAGGTTATCAACTCCTCTTTAGCCTGTTGCTAAGTGGAAGGTAGATTAGTATGGCTCCTCTTCCACTTTTGTCAGTGGTTAAAGTAGATTGAAACCGGCTGCGTCAGCCATGCGGGGGGGAGGAGGAGGTAGAAAGTTGAGAGGGTTGTTGGGACGTCCGTGGAGCTGCAGGAGGGGAAACGACATTCTGGGAAGGAAGCATTTCACTTGTCAATTCAGCATGTCCCGGTAGGGTCTCTTAAACACACTCATGCATTGCCTGATCAAAACATGCAGAGAGGAAGCATCTGATTGTCCTGTCCAGGAAGCTTTATTAATTCACATTTTGGGTTTCAATTTGCCAAGGCCAATGGTACAAAGAAGACATTGAAAAAGAACAGAGGAGAGAAAGAAACACCCAACAAGAAAAAAATGGATTGTTCTTAAGGAGACAGAACTTTTGGAAAAGACAATATTGGACTGCAGGATATATCTAACCTGGAAAAAGTCCCCTGGGATGGGGCAAAAACCCTGAGCATCTTTCATTGTCTGGGCAATGCCAAGGATACAATGGAAGAAGAAAAAGTGCCCACCATCTGCTATTAGGAACCCTTTGGCTTCCAAGAAGAGGTGGAATCCTTAAGGGGTGATTTTTTGTGCAGTATTCTTGCTCTCACCACAGGCCAGTGAACAGCACAAGGAGCCTGTTTGTAAGCTAATACTTTCCCACAACTATACTGCCCACCATGTTTGCCTGCTAAGAGCAGACCACAGTTCGGCTATGTCTAGACTATGGGGTTTTTCCGGGATACCAGAGGTATCCCAGAAAAACTCCGCTACATCCAGGGAATGCGTCTGCCCTTCTGCTTTTTTTTGCAGAAGAGCAGAAGTGCTCTTTCAGAAGCTCTGTCTTCCTCCTCCCACAAAGAAGAAGGGCTCTTCCAAAAGAGGTTTTTTTATTTCTGAAATTTGGCCCAGTGTAGACAGGCCAAATTTCGGAAAAGCCTCGTCTGAAAAAACTATCAGAAAAAGGTACACAAATTGCGGAGCGCAATTTGTGTACCTTTTTCCGATGAAGCCCCATAGTATAGACATAGCCTTCCACGCCTGCTTCACTGAGACGATCCCATTTTAACTCCACAGTATAAGGTTACAGTATAGTACATCTCCAAAAGCAACAACCCAGCAGCATCCAAAGGAAATTATTTAATAGCTCATCTTAAATAATATGACAATGTCAGCATGTGAACGATTTACACCTGTTAATGGTTGTACAATATTTCCTGTTATTTTTACAATATATCCAGTGCATATATTTGGAAAATACAAACTAATATTCTCCTGTCAGTATTTCATTATATAATCCAGAGTCAGCACTCTTTAAAAAACACAACAAAAACAGATTGACATTGAAACAGAGGTGCAAAAGCAACATGATATACAAACAAAATGAGTTTTAGTAAGTTTCTAACCATGTTCTTTTATAACAGCTTTCTTTAAAAAAAAAAATCAGTTTTGCAACTGCAATCTATAAATATAAAATACAAAATGCAAGTTTTACAAGCCATTTCCCACTGATATTGAGTGTTATTCCACCTGAAGCTTTACCACCAGTGCTCTTTCAGAATAGAAAAATGCTTATCTTAAGAGCAATATTATCTATTTACACATAAAGTTATGAAGTGTTTGAGAATATAAATTAATAATACCACAGACAAAAAATACATTTACAGTGAAATAAATAATTCAACAGGTTTACATATTATAGAATCTGTAGAGTACAAAAGTAGTTCATATATAATATATAATATACAGGTAATGGAGCCTGATTCTGCAATCACTTAGACATGTGTGTCACTTTAAGCACGTGATTAGTCCCACTAAATTCAATGGCATTCCTCATGGGAGTGAGCATTACCAACATCAGTTTTGCTCATATGCTGGTCTAGATAATATTTAGTCCTACCATGAGTGCAGGAGACAGGACTAGATGACCTCTCAAAGTCCCTTCCACTCCTATGCTCAAAGTTAGCACATGTTTAAGTACCATGGTGAATCAGCCCTAAATAATGGCAGATCAGGCCCTGCAAAAGACTTTCCGTGAGCAAACAGAAATGCTGTCACGTGTTTGGCCTTATTCTTGTGAACCGAGATACTGTTGGCATTCAGGGTCGCCTTTCAATTCAGGAGATCCAGGAATTCTTTTCCCAGTTCTTGGATAGACACACCAACATCCAGCAGGCTCTCCAGACAGCGAAGTTTCACACTAAATAATGGGGAGAAAAAAAAGGACACTAAGAAACTAAACATATTAAGTATTTAGAAATAGCAAAAACTAGAAATGAGGAAGCTGAAGTGCACAGACTTTTTGTATATTCTTATTCTTATATAACCTCTATTCTTATATAACCTCTAACCCTCCTCACTTATGGCTTAGATTTTAGAAACTATATAGCACCTGGTCCTGTGACCCTAGCTGAACTACGTTGAATGCAATATTTAAAGCGGTTTGCAAAATTCTGCTTGCTGACTTCTCCATAGACAGTCATACGTTTCTCCTGAGGGAGGAAGAGGGAAGGCAGAGTGAAGAAGTTCAGGGTAAGAACACTGACTCAGGGGCCTGATTCTCCCTCCACTGAAGTAAAGGGGAGTTTGAAAGTGAATTCCAGCTGGTGAGCCTAAGGCAATCACCCCTTTCTGTATTAGGATATACAACAGAGCAAGAAGGCAGGATTGGATTGCATGTGTGTGAGGAAAGGATAAAATTAGGAGTGAAGACTGTGGGTGTGGTGTAAATGTAAGACATGGCTAGTAAATTTATACCTAGACTAATATATGTCCCTGATAGTTTTTCAGGGTTACAGTAAATCATGACAAATCATCCAGAATTTGGCACTGATCCTTGTTTTGCCCAGGAGAAGTCAGATATGGACTAAGTGTATGGATGGAGATTAACCTAAAAGCTGAATTCCTTCAATATCAGGAGTGAATCTGGACTCTTATTATATGAATATAGTGCTGTGATTCTTCTAGAAAGGGAAAAACATAATCCATATATATGTTCATGGGAACTGCTGTGAACGAAGTTTATATTATTAATTGTTCTTAATATCCATTTGCAATACATCTCACAATGACTTCTTCAGATTAACTATTCTGTCTATAAATTTTATCAGTAATCTGTTCTATATACAATTTATTTATCTGTATTTTACTCATTGAAGGATAATCTCTCAAAACATGAAGGATAAAATCTTGGCCGGGTGTTCATGGAGCCAGAACATCACCCACAGGGCATAGATTTCCTTCCCCTTTACGTAGCCCTTATTACACAATCACCATGCTGACTACAAAGCGTGTTGTGAATAGAGATTAGCTATGAATACCATAATGTTTTAGGAGCATGAAGACGGAGCTTGTTTAAGGATAGGCAGTAAGTTAAAGTACTTTAGAAGGGCACTGTACTACATCTATGTATAACAAGAGGACTTCAGCCTCCGTTTCTGCCAATCTGAGCATTAAGAACACATATAAGGAGAGAAAAGAGAAATAAAAAAACAATTTGCTCCTAATGTGAAGCCTTAATATTTTTATTTTCATGATCAAGTTATATGCCCTCTAAAAACTCTAAGTTTGGGGATGGGTGATTATAATGGAAAGTTGGCTGTAACTGATCACCCACTAGTCACAGCAGTGTCAGTAGGCAGTAAAAAAAATTACCTGTTTGCTGTGGTAAAATCCATTCTTGTTGCAGTTTGGTAAATAGAATTTGTATAAATCTCCTCCAGTTCTCTCTTGGGCTTTAGCTAATTTATCCAGTGCCCTGTAGAGTTCTTTTTGGCAAGGCCCCTGAAAGAATATTTATATATTCAATGAAAATGCTTCCTTAGTTGATTTTATATGGATTTTATATTTTTAACAGGTGAGGCTGAAACATGAGGATTTATGTTCCTAAATTCCCATGCATTAAGATGTTCCCTTTATTAAACAATCAAATTAATGGTTAGACACAATGGTCATATTATCTTACAAATCAGGATAGCCCTGTTCACTTCAAAGTTGCTGTCCCAGTTTGTACTACCTGAGGACCTGGCCTTATAGTCACAGATATGTATATTTCCTGTATTTTTAATGCACACCGAATAGACTTTTTGCAGAAATGAATACATAATGTTTGTTGCCATCTGCATGTTCTATGTTGACATTACAAGAATAGATGTCATATTAAGTGAATCAATGAATTCCTGATTCATGCACAAAACATAATAAAATGTTTTATTTTTCAATTATTCTTACTTAAAAAGTCTTTTCTGGTATGTATTTTTTTTACAAATAATGATAATACAATTAAACAATTGGACATGGTTGTCAACCAATCCTTCAAATGTACTACTGAACAATAATTTTACAGCAAAGGATCATGTCAAAATCAGTAATAAGAAACACCAAAATCTAGAAAGTGTAAATTTGAGGGTAACATACCCTCTAATTCTAACATCTGTTGATGTTTTTAAAAGCATAACTGTATAAACAAAGAACTGAACAATAGCCAATATGTTGAGCCCTGCAAATTTGTGGATATTTGCTATATATCTGCAGGTACCCGCATCCATGGATGTGGATGCAGATATCCGTGGCTCATTTTTGAAAATACAGATGTGGATGCAGATACAAATTTTGTATCTGTGCAGAGCTCTACCAATATATTTAATGTTGAATAATAGTAAATAGGAATGCTATGACCAAACTAATAGCTTTACTTTAGCAAAACAAAAATAACCTTAGTGTGTGATCCTGCAAAACATTGAAATCCTCATGAAAGCACTTGTGGCCCCAATTCAGGAAAGCACATAGGAAAACATAAAGCTTAACTTTAAGCTTTGAAGTCAATGGGGCTTAAACAGACTCCTGAAAGCTAAGTATGTGCTTAAACACTGTCCTAAATACCAGCGGACTAAGCATGTGCTTCTTTGAACCGGGACCTCAAGGAATCCATTCTGAAGCACTTGGAAGAGGGAAAAGTGATCAGGAATAGTCAACATGGATTCATGAAGGGCAAGTCGTGCCTGACCAATCTGATTAGCTTCTATGATGAAGTAACTGGCTCTGTGGGTATGGGAAAGTCAGTGGATGTGATACACCTTGACTTTAGCAAAGCTTTTGATATGGTCTCCCACAATATTCTTGCCAGCAAGTTAAGGGAGTATGGATTGGATAAATGGACTGTAAGATGGATAGAAAGCTGGCTAGACTGTCCGGCCCAACGGGTAGTGATGAATGGCTCAATGTCAGGTTGGCAGTCGGTTGCTAGTGGAGTGCCCCAAGGATCTGTTCTTGGACCAGTTTTGTTCAACATCTTTATTAATGACCTGGATGAGGTGATGGATTGCACCCTCAGCAAGTTTGCAGATGACACTAAGCTAGGGGGAGAGGTAGATATGCTGGAGGGCAGGGATATGGTCCAGAGTGACCAGGAGCGGCCTGAGATGGCCTGCGGCAGCTAGCGCCCCAGACAGAACTTGCAATTGGCACCCCTGCCTGCACGGCCGTCAATGGCGCCGTCAATTGCGTGATGTCAGCATCGGGCGCCCCGGGTGCCCCGTTGAAGGCGGTGCCCTAGGCGAAGGCTGAGTCGGCCTATACTCACGGGCTGCCCCTGAGAGTGACCTGGACAGATTAGAGGATTGGGGCAAAAGAAATCTGATGAGGTTCAACAAGGACAAGTGTAGAGTCCTGCACTTGGGATGGAAGAATCCCAAGCATTGTTACAGGCTGGGGACCAAATGGCTAAGTAGCAGTTCCGCAGAAAAGGACCTGGGGATTACAGTGGATGAGAAGCTGGATATGAGTCAACAGTGTGCCCTTGTAGCCAAGAAGGCTAATGGCATATTAGGGTGCATTAGGAGGAGCATTGCCAGCAGATCCAGAGAAGTGATTATTCCCCCTTTACTCGGCTCTGGTGAGGCCACATCTGGAATATTGTGTCCAGTTCTGGGCCCCCCACTATAGAAAGGATGTGGACGCATTGGAGAGGGTCCAGCAGAGGGTGACCAAAATGATTAGGGGGCTGGAGCACATGACCTATGAGGAGAGACTGAGGGATTTGGGTTTGTTTAGTCTGCAGAAGAGAAGGGGGGGGGGGGGGGCGGGTTGATAGCAGCCTTCAACTTCCTGAAGGGAGGTTCCAAAGAGGATGGAGAAAGGCTGTTCACAGTAGTGACGGATGGCAGAACAAGGAGCAATGGTCTCAAGTTACAGTGGGAGAGGTCTAGGTTGGATATTAGGAAAGACTATTTCACTAGGAGGGTGGAAAAGCACTGGAATGGGTTACCTAGGAAGGTGGTGGAATCTCCATCCCTAGAGGTGTTTAAGTCTCGGCTTGAGAAAGCTCTGGCTGGGTTGATTTAATTGGGATTGGTCCTGCCTTGGGCAGGGGGCTGGCCTTGATGACCTCCTGAGGTCTCTTCCAGCTTTATGATTCTATGATTCTATGAGCTATATAAGTAAGGAATACTATTGTTAGAGTTGTAGGACTGAGTCCATTCCATGTATGCAGTTTAGTTCCACTATCCAGTTTAGCTCTATCCATGCTATACAAATACTTTGGATTACACCTTCCAACTTCTGTTCTCTGGTGCCCTCAAGTGGTGCATTAAATTACTGATACACTCACCAGGCTGGATGCTGTCAGGCAGTGTAAAATGTAGAAATTAATCATTATTCTTCATAATTAATTATAAATGCTTTATATGCATCTGTTTAATAGTATTTTATTGTGATCATAAATAGGCAAATGCAAGTAGTTTTAGCAAGTGTTTCATTATCAGTGTCTGCAATTTCTATGTTATAATCAGGTATTTATCATGGGGTAAAATTTATCCCAGTAGAGGGGCTTACATGATACATAAAATATACAGAGACATTTTGCGTTTACTTCTAATTTGCCTGTCACTTAGGCCGTGTCTAGACTACATCCCTTTTTCTGTAAAGGGATGTAAATTAGGCACGTCGATATTGCAAATGAAGCCGGGATTTGAATTTTCTGCACTTCGTTTGCATAATGGCGGCTGCCACTTTTTTCCAAAATGGGGCTTTTTGGAAAAAAAAAAAAAATCGGCAGTTTGGATGGGGCATTTTCAACAGAAATGCCCCGTTTTGAAAGATCATTTTTTGAGGCATACAGGATCTTTCAAAATGGGGCATTTCTGTCAAAAATGCCCCGTCTAAACTGCCTCTTTTTTTCGAAAAAGCCCAGTTTCGAAAAAAGCAGCGGCCGCCATTATGCAAACAAAGCACGGGAAATTCAAATCTCGGCTTCATTTGCAATATCGATGTGCCTAATTTACATCCCTTTACCAAAAAAGGGATGTAGACTAGACATAGCCTTAAGCACCTGATCAAGACATTCCAAAGAAAAAGGGCTATTACTTGATTGCATACAATAATGTGAAGTCAATGGAGCCAATATGAAAATTTTATTCTCAATTTTCTGAATTGTAAGTCAAAAGTTTACTAATAAACTGCTACTTGAAAGACTTGTAGGAGAACCTACCTGCTCCTTCCATTTCTTTAGTTCGGTGATTTTCTTTGCTTTCATGTTTTCATAAGCACTGATGGCGTTCCAAGGCATAGCCTCTTCCTGGCCTGTGGGGAACTTCAGCTGATAGTTAAACAGTCGATCTTGTGTTATTTCAGTACTTTCTGGAGGTGCATCCTCAGGTTCCATAGAGCCTATATGGAAACAACAGTACCAGTCGGGTAATAATCTTTGATACAATAAACGTCTGCATTTATTTACCCAAATCAATAAAAGGAATATATGAAAACTTTGTGTATCACAATAAAATACACCCTCATCATAAATTTGTGTTAGTACAAATATGGCAGAGGGACTTTCATGAGTTAATTAGTTTGTTACCTTTTACACTGTAAATCACAAATATGCTGGACCCACACTCCTGGAAATGAATGATCTCACCCTACCATGGTATGCAAGTGCAGGTTGTGGGCTAAACTAGAGGAGTCTCAAATCAAAATCATAACTACAGTCATTTGGAGCCTTCAGTTTTGTGAAGAGGTGTGGTTTTTAATCCTAGAAGGAATTGCTCCAAACAGGAACCTATGACATGTTTCAGGTTAGTCCTGAGGTGTCTAACAATGACATAATTCATAGAGATAGGCAACAGATCTGTCCAACATGCGGTACATCAGCTAAACAAGAACTCGTTCCAACAGTGAAGCACTCACACCCTGACTCAGCAAGGTACCTGCACCTAACTTTAAGAATGTGAACAGTTCCACTGAAATCAACAGAGGCTGTTATCACTCAATGGGACTACTCAAATGGTTAAAGTTAGGCATGTGCTTAAGTATCTCATTGGAACAGTTAAAAAAAACCCTGAAAAAATAGCAATTACAGGTTGGACCTCCCTGGTCCAGCACCCTCAGGGCCTGACTGGTCCCAGATGAGGGATTTTGCCAGACAAGGGGAGGTCATTTCTGGACCCCCTGCTGCCATGCCTCCACCTGGCCCACTGGCCTCCCAGCTGGCACCTCACCTCCTGCTGGCCCTGCCGCCCTGCCGATCCCGCTGGGCAGCCATCACTGCTCTGGGACCTACAGGACAGCCGTGCGCCACCGATCCCTGCCCCACCGAATTACCGGGACTCCCAGATCCACTGGGCAGCCATGTGTGTACCTCCCAACCCCGCTGAGCAGACCTGCTTCCATGCCCTAGATGGGCCACCATCAGCTAACTGCAGCCCACTGTCCTGCCAACCCCACAGGGATCCTTATTGCTGGCCCTTCACTGGGACTCTCTGGTCCTACAACCTCCGTGCCAGACCATGGATGTTCCCAGATCAGAGAATTCCAGTTAAGAGAGTTTCAACCTGTAGTACTTTTCCTATGATAATATTTTGGACACATTGAGGGGGGAAGAAGACTGTAAAAATTACCCACTGGCCCATTGAACCAGAATTTCAATCACAAAAGTTGCTGATGTTCTGCAATAATATCAAATGCGTCTCTACTTGTAACACTTGAACAAATTGTGATTGCTTTTGCCCTGCATGCAAAAATCTTATAACCACTACCATCCCAGCCCATTGTTATTACAGTTCACATTTTTCACTAGCATCTGACCTGGTCAACTATGCCCTAAACAAACAAACAAACCAAAATCAATAAATTACTCGGACTCCCTTTCCAAAGAGCTTTAGCTGATTCTGACTCTTCCTCCACCAAGGTTTTGTTTTCTCCCTTGTCTTGCCTTCTCACCTGGATACTGTCATAAGCTTGTCTCAACTTTGTAAGGGGATGCGTGTCAGGGTTAGTGGCTCAAACTATGGGAAACTTTTGCTAGGAAAAAAAAATTGTCAGTTTTTCTCCCACCCCCATTTTCCAGCTACATTTTTAACTTTTCCAAGTTTTCAGGCCAGCTCATGGCTAGTCTTGGTCAATTCCCTTCCCCTTCAGTGGTGCTGGAAGTAGGTGTACTGGGTGCCGTGCGGCGCCCCCTGGTATGAAGAAGTAATAACAAACACCAAATACATGGTTTCCAACAGCAGCACCTCCCCCCTATAAAAATTGTTCTGGCACCTGCTCTCCTATCACAGTTTATTCCTTGCCCCAGGCATCCTGTTCCCTCAGGCTTTAGTTCTGCATAGCACCTGCCAGAAGAAGACGGACCCAACACCTGGAGTAGGTGCAGGGGAGACACCACATTGATATACCTGCAGCCTCTGCCATCCGCATCCCTTCTGCATCTGCTGTTGGCAGGCATGCCCCTTGCCCATGGGTGAGGGCATACAGGGGTCTGAGGTCCCCTGGCTGCACCTGGCAGCTGAGCCCCTGGCCACAGCGTGCGGTGTATACCCCGCAGGCCTCCCCCATCTGGAGGGCACACGTCTGGCAGCAGCCACAGCCCGGCTGATGGGCCCCTCTCTGGGCAACTGGCAGCAACCGGTGGGCACAGCGCCAGCTTCTCCTCCGTGCAAGGGGCACAGTGCAGCAGCTGAAGGGCAGCCCCAAAGGCGAGGCCAGGGCTAAGCAGCAGCAGCCAGCAGCCACAGAGCAGAGCCATCCTAGTGGTCATGGCAGCAAGGAGCACCCAGTGGCTCCAGCTGAAGAGGCAGGTTTCTCACCAGCCAGCCCAGCCTGCGTCCTTTATGTCCTGATTTGCCTGCCTATTAATCTTTAACCCCAGGTTAGCTATTAGCTGAGCGGGAGGGTTGGAGTAGCATCCTTTCATTGGTAGCTAGGGTCTCTGCCTCTCTCGCCCGCCCCCCTGCCGGTCTCCCCCACCCCCTCAGTCCTTTATTCATTTTTCTCTTTAAAGTTGCAATCAGACTTTTATTTTTTCTGTCCTGCCCCAGTCTGCTTAGAAAACGGGTGTGGGGAGTGAGCAGAGGGGAAAGGGTTGATGGGCTGTTTTGTTTTGTTTTGCTTTTCTCTCTGTCTACTTTTGTTTGCCACCAGCGTCTCCTTTTTCTTGATGTTCAATAAAAGATTTCAATGTAAAAAGGAAGGAGGAGGGAGCGGGGGAAAACCCCTTGATGCAGAAACAGCTGATCTAATAATTCCACAGCAATGAAGGAGTCAGGGAAAAAAAATAACCCAAACCTCTTGTTTAATTTTCATCATGTGGCTGCAGGTTACGAGGACACAGACATACCAAGCGAGAGGCCCTGAGGGCAATAAAACAGGATCTGGTAACTACTGAACGCACACACGTAGGGGCTCATGTCATTAACCTATTTGGAAAGCTGGTTTAGCCAAGATTGTGTTGATTTCCTGGGGATGTGCTCAGTTTCTGCTGCTCTTTGATGAAAGTTACTGGGGTGGGGGCAGGATATCTCAGCCATGAGCATCTGCTGTTGTGGAAAACAATGCCTGTGAAACAGATAGAGAAGAAATGTATCTTTCCTGCATCTCTCAGCCACTTTGCCTCTCCATCTGATCTCATCTAATCTCATCTGACATTTGTTTTCTCTTCTTGCATACAGTGGTTGTGAAGGAAAAAAGAAATCACAGTAAAATGCTACAGGAAAACAAATGCATCATGTCATTTGCCCTATATCCTAGTAGACTTGGAATAGAAAATTCCTCAAGAAAGTCAGCTGCTGCAGTGTGTAAGTGAAACAGTTTTGGTTTTGTTCTCTAAATTAAAGTCCTCTCCCCCTCTGCTCCTGAAACTTTTTGGGAGTCATTTTGCATGAAACAAAGTGAAATAAAGATGCATTGTACTGTGAATTGTTGGGCATTGTGTCCTTTGGTCTTGTCCCTCATTTGCATCTGGAGGGTTATATTTTCAAAAGCAACTACTAATAAAGTACTCAGCTTGACATATGTTGATAAAGTCTGATTTTCAGAAAATGCTAAGCACCGACCCTCTAAAAATCTGGTTCCTTTTAGGTGTTTTCAGTTGCATAACCCAAAAGTCAAAGCATCCCAAACCATTTGCAACACTTGCAAGGCAGAGTATTTCCAGTGACTATAAAAGAGTTAGGCTATGTCTAGACTGCAAAGAAATGTCGGAAAAAAAGAGATGCAAATTGCAAACCGCAATTTACGTCTCTTCCTTTTTTTTTTTTGGAAGAGGCTTTTCTGAAATTTGGCCCGTCTACATGGGGCCAAATTTTGGAAAAACCTCCTCTTTTAGAACATCCCTTCTTCCTCATACAGTGAGGAATATAGGGATGCCGAAAGAACGCGTCTGCTTTTTTGGAAACTGTTCCAAAAAAGCAGACGCATTCCTAGTACACGGCATAGTTTTTCCAGGATACTTCCGGTATCCCAGAAAAGCTCTGCAGTGTAGACATAGCCTTATTCTAGGTTTACATTGATGGATATAGGAGCATAATTTGGCCCAAAGCCACGGCACAGAAGTTCCATGGTAAAAAGCACAGCACTGGCATCTTTTCCAAGTCTGATGCTTATTTTCTCATGAGCTTATGAATTCTTTTCTGCCAGGAAATCTTGCACAGAAAGAGGCTAAGGAGGCAGTGTGCTGGGAAAGGAAAAACAAATTTATGAACATTCTTGAAATAAAACTAATTGCTGGAAGTGATAAAGCCCCGAAGCTCATTCATACATGTTATTGCTTTGGAGTGGACTATTTTGTACAGAATTGAGTATAACTATTGACTGGTGAGTATCAAGAATCTCCTGCACATCGAATGACTGTAACACATATTTTAGCAATCCTAATTGCTATCTCAAATAAATTCCTTCAAGTGAAAAGGGGCTATGAAAGAGGGAAATACTTTCACTACAACAATGTGCAGCCTTTTCTGAAAGGTTTTGTTTGTTTTTAACTGCATTTTTAAGTGAACGGCTTAAAGGAAGAACATGCTAATGCACATGTTATACTCCTAGTTTGAGCATTACTGACAATAGGTCTGATCTGCCAAATTCTAATTTAAATCTTAATTCTTTCAAAATTCCTTGGTGTCCTGGTCCTTGGAGTTTTTCTTTGATTCATTGTATAGATAAGATATAGCTGGGAATACCTGTGCCAGATTATATTTTTTTCTATTAGTTGGGCGTATTTGGACCTGGCATTTGTTCAGACTCACCTCTAATGATGACCACACAAAAGAATGAATTATACAGTATCCTGGGGAATTTTTTTTTACCGTTGCTGGGGCACATAAAGCTACAGGCCTGCTTCTCCACTGCTTTGCATCTTCTGTGGTCAGTTACACCTCTGCACAGAGAGGGTAGCACTCTAGTAAACCAGATGTTGCTTGGTTTTAAATGACTACACAGGCTCAAGCTGGTGGGGAATCCGGTCTAGCTATCTTTTATTATGTAAGTAGTTTGCTTACTTTAGAACAGAACAGAACTACCTAAGACAGATGTAATCAATGAAGTGATGCTAGTGCAGCTGTTTATATATGCACTGTTTGATGTAATACTACAACTTCCCAACCCAACCCACATCCCTGACCTTGACATAGCTTTAAAGAACACAAACAGTGCAGATAAGAGTTATCGGATACAAAAAAGTGTTCACCATGTAAAATTGTGTTGACTGAAACCTGTTGACAGTATTTTTTAGGTCTTCTTACTAGTGCCATCTTATCTGAGCCACTCGTCATGAAACAGCACATGAATCACAGTCTGTGCACTCGCAGTCACTCACCAGTCTCTGTCATTTCATTCCGAGATCTCATCTTGTACGATAAAAAGGTAACTTTTTTTCTTCAAAAAAGAAAGATGAGATTAAGGTGATCCATGAGGGATCAGTGCTATGTGAGCCTTCCTTCAATGTATGGAAACAGGCAGGTGATTTTTACTCATCCTTTTATCCTAATTAGCAGAAATTCATCTGTCTTGTAAAATATTTTCCCCGCCATTTCTGCTGTCCATTCCCCAGGCAGTGAAATTATTGTTATAATTTCCCTCTAGAGGCAATATTGATCTTGAGTTCTAAGTTTAATATCCTAAAATGGTCCTTACATACCAGAGAGGAGCAAATAATTTATTCCAGTGATTCTCAACCTTTTTTTATAAAGTACCCCTTTTTAAAAAAAAAAAATTGTAAGTACTCCCTTTAAAAAAAATTATAAGTGCCCTCAGTACCTACAGCTTTCAGACACACAATTTTTTTTCTACCATTGCAACACATTTGTTTAAACAACTTAATCGTAGCTGGGCGGGTGATGAAATTTTTGGATGTAAAAAGTACAAAAATAATAAAGCGCTGTAAAACTTAAAACAAACATTCAGTTTTCTCCAAACTTCAGTTGTGTTGCATACCCCCAGACTTCTCTCAAGTACCCCTAAGGGTACTCGTACCACTGGTTGAGAAACACTGATTTATTCGATGAACTTTGCCTGCTTTTCCGTTTGAGAAACCTGTTTAAAATTATTATTTTTCTCCAATTTATTCATGATTCAAATTATTTATCAAATGATTTCTATGAATAATTGTTATTCTATAGATTGCTCACAAGCGGTTTCTTACAAGGGTCTGAAATTACATCTATTGTTGGTTAACATTGATTAGATTCAGGGGTCATATGGTGTTTTTTCTATACTCTGAATGGATACCTGCAACACTTAGGGCCCATCTCCACTAAACACTTAAATCAACCAATATTAGGTCAATTTGCAGACACCACAGTAAATAACTGTTGGCTGCGTCTATACTGAACCCTTCTTCCGCAAAAGCTTATGAGAATGAACAGTGAAGTAGAATATTGCCACGCTTCATTTGCATAATTAATTAGGGGCCGTTTTTGCGCAAGAGGCTTCTGTGCAAAAAGGAGCTGTGTAGACGGCTCCTTTTTGTGCAAAAACCCCCTCTTGTGCAAGAGCTGTTCTTCCTGAAAAAATGAGGATGAATGGCTCTTGCGCAAGAGGGGAGTTTTGCGCAAAAGGAGCCGTCTACACAGCTCCTTTTTGTGCAAAAGCCTCTTGCGCAAAAACGGCTCCTAATTAATTATGCAAATGAAGCAAGGCAATATGCTAATCTGCACTTCATTTGCATAGGCTTTTGTGCAAGAGGGATGCAATGTAGACGTAGCTGTCGTGTTATACGGCCACACTACTTGCCTTGGGTCAGTGGTGTGTGTCCTCACCAGGAGTGCTTCCATCTACCTCAGGGGGCAGTGAAGGGAGCTGAGATCCCCGTTCCTCAGCTACGCTGGCAGTTCCCTCCTGGAAGTTCAGCTTTCAGGCTCCCAGAGGTCTGCCCTTCCCCTTCCTCTGCTCCTTGTTCCCTGCTGGGAATGGGGGAAGCTGCCCAGGACTTCTCGCCTTCCCATTCCCCACTAGGGGAGGTGAAACTGCTCAGGGCTCCTCACCTCCCTGATCCCCACCTGGAGTGGGGTCTAACTGCCTGGGCTTCTCTCCCTGGAACCATTCTTGCTCTGGCTTTCAGGTTCCAGGGAAAGTGAGGACAGCTCTGCTCCAGGTGCCAGCTATATTGACAAGAGAGCTAATAACCAATGTAAGTAACTCCATTTCTACACAGATACTAATTCACCCTAACTACACCGAGACCAACAGTTCTCAAACTGGGGGGCCCTGAACCAAAAGGGAGTTGCAAAGGGTTGCAAAGTTACAGTATTGCCACTCTTACTTCTGTGCTGCCTTCAGAGCTGGGGGCCAGAGAGCAGCAACTGTTGGCCAGATGCCCAGCTCTGAAGGCAGCGCCCCACCAGCAGCAGTGCAGAAGTATGCATGGAAATACCGTACCTTGCTTCTGTGCTGCTGCCTTCAGAGTGGCTGGAGAGAGGTGGCTGCTGAGTGAGGGCCCAACTCTGCAGGCAGCAGTGCAGAAGGAAGGATGGCAATACCATACCATGCCAGTCTTATTTCTGCACTGCTGCTGTCAGAGGTGCTGCCTTCAGAGCTGGCTCCCGGCCAGCAGCTATTGCTCTCCAGCTTCCCAGCTCTGAAGGCAGCACCACTGCTTGCAACAAAGCAGAAATAAAGACACCTGTAGCACAAAGCCCATTATAATGACCTTGCAAACCCCAGCTCCTTTTTGTGTTAGGCCTCCTACAGTTAGAACACTGAAAATGTTTGGATTTAAATAGCTGAAATCATGAAATTTACAATTTAAAAAAGCCTACGAGACTGAAACTGACCATGAATTTGGAAGACTCCTCTAAATTGTGCTGCCACATGGTCATACAGCAGCCTATTAAGCTCTGTGCATGTGCTCAGCCAGGGAGAAATGCCTCCCCCCATCCCCAGACTGCTGCTGCTGGGGGAGAAGAGCCCTTCTCCCAGCCAGACATGCCATGGATGGGGAGAGGCGCCTATCCCATGGCCCCAGCCCAGGAATTGCCGTAGTGAGGAGAGGTGTCTCTCCCCCAAGCACAGGTGCTGCTGCAGGGGGAGAGAGATGGGGGGAGTTTTCTCTGCCTACCATAGACCAGTGTTTGTACCTCAAGCCCCTCATCTGTAGCCAACCCCAGAATCCTCACTCCCACCTCACACCCCAACACTCTGCCCCAGCCCAGAGCTCCCTTCCACACTGTAAGCTTCTTGGCCCCACCCCCTGCTACATGAGGTTTCTTATGTGCACCAATAGGGAGGTGATGTGTCTAATTTTTCCCATGTATGCGTGGAATGATTTTTGTTATGTGCACCAATATTGAGATGATGTGGCACACATCACCTCCCTATTGGTGCACATAACAAAAATCGTTCCACACATGAATGGGAAAAATTAGAAGGAACCTCGCCTGCCAGCACAGCAGAATGTGGCAGCACTCTGGCAAACTCTGACACTGAAAGTGAGCAGTTCAGAGTGGCAGCAGCAGCAGCAGCAGGAAATTGGATTTGTTTAATCTTAATTTTTTATTTAAAATATGTATCTATCCTATCTGGGAGCTTTTAATTGCTGGGCATTGACACCTGAGCAACTGACTCCTTTGCTTTCCCCACCAGTGGGCCTCTCTCGCTCCCTAAGGTCACTGTTATCTGTCAGAACATAGGCACTTGGACTGGGTAGTGTGTAGAGTAGCTTGGCTATGGCCACCTGGGTAGTAAGTATTGAGAGCATAGGATGTGGCCTTGAGCCTCATGGCCTGTCATTCCAAAGCCCTTTGTAAGAGCTGCTTTTTTTTTTTTTTTTAAAGGTTGAAATTCTATGCTGGTCAAACAAACACATTAATCCCTGAGTTATTTTCACAATGTAAACTCAGTAGCTCTTTCAAACACACATTAAAGCCTCACCTTCAAATTATGGTTTTGCATAGTTATAGGAGAATTGTATAACTTAAAATAAAGCCAGAGTTCATACAGGGGGCCTGGTGCTGCCAATGTTGGGGAAGCCCTGTCTTCTCCCAGCTGCGGAAAAGACCAATAGAAACAATACGGGAAGTCGCAAAACCCTAGTGCATCATGAGGCAGTACAGTGCATCACCCTACGGTGGCATGGTGAAGATAGTCTCTAGAGGTATGTCTAGACTACATGCCTCTGCCGACAGAGGCATGTAAAATAGGCTACCTGACATAGTCAATGAAGTGGGGATTTAAATATCCCCGGATTCATTAAAATAAAAATGGCCTCCGCACTGTGCCGGCTCAGCTGATCGTTGGCACAGCACGCGAGTCAAGACGCGGATCGGTCAACAGGGGAAGCCTTTGTCGACCGCTTCCTTATGCCTCCCTTATGCCTAAGAAGACTTGAGCATCTCCTTTGCTGCATTGATTTACTGTCCCAAGCAGGGGAAACTGGTGAGTAGGAGAAGATATAGGGAGGGTCACCTAGAGGGTCAGTGGACATCACGTGAGAGCACCCCATTGAGCAATTAAAATTTTGGCAAGGTGTAGGGGAAAGCGCTCCTCCTGAATCCTACCATAAGTCACCTGTTGTCCCACGTACAGTAGGGTGACTAGAAGCACAGGAACTGCCATATTGATTCAGACCAGAGCTCTGTGTGATGTGATGTTCTGTCTCAGGCTGTGGGAAGCACTTTATACTTCAAAAGACCGTCTGAGAATTACCTCAATGGACAGAGACCCTGCCCATCGGGAAAGCATCTGCCAACCCCCATCAGTTAGTGGTTAATTTATGCTGCTCTGCCATATGTCAGAATGACCTCTTGAAGACCTGAAGAAAAGTGCTGTGTAAGCTTGAAAGCTTGTCTCTGTCACCAACAGAAGCTGGTGCAATAAAAGTTCTTACATCACCCACCCTTTCTAGCTTATCTGCATTGACTGGTCTCATTCACCATATAAGGCAGGGGGATTTACAAAGTAGCCTAAGGGAGGTACATGACCATTGCCCATTGAAATTCAGTAAGATCTGAGCACCTAACTATCTTGGGCCCTTTTCTGAATGCTGCTAAACCCTTTTCCTCAGTGATATTTTCAGCAGTGAGTCCCACAGGCTGATGATATGTTTTGTGTCCTTACAGTTTTATGTGTGTTGCCTTTCAATGATATTGACCATCATGTTCTTGTATTTGGAGGAGTGATAACTAGAAGTGTAGGATTTGTCTTCCCTATACAAGTTATTATTTTGTGAATGTCGGGTGTGTCCATGCGTCTCCTTGCTAAACTAACCAAATCTCAATTTTCTCAGCCTCTTCTCAGACAAAATTCTATCTGTGCCTTTCATCACTTTTGTCACCTGTCTTTGGACACCTTCTAGTGCATCCATATCATTTTTCTGAAATTTCAGAGATAGCAGCCACTTTTACAACCCGAGGGCATAGGCCAGAGAGAATTCTGTTTCCCTTCTGTTCCATGGAGAAGATCTCTTGAACAAAGTCCCTATGCTGTGCACAGGAGACTAGAAATTTTGCATTATGTATTTTCAGACTCACAATCTTCTAGTTTACTAGAGTTCTTTGAGAGGGTCAACAAACATGTGGACAAGGGGGATCCAGTGCATATAGTATACTTAGGTTTCCAGAAAGCCTTTGACAAGGTCCCTCACCAAAGGCTTTTAAGTAAAGTAAGTTGTCATGGGATAAGAAGGAAGGTCCTTTCATGGATTGATAACTGGTTAAAAGACAGGAAATAAAGGGTAAGAATAAATTGTCAGTTTTCAGAGTGGTGAGAGGTAACTAGTGGGGTCCCCCAAGAGTCTGTCCTGGGACCAATTCTATTCAACTTATTTATAAATGAACTAGAGAAAGGGGTAAACAGTGAAGTGGCAAAATTTGCAGATGATACTAAACTGCTCAAGATAGTTAAGACCAAAGCAGACTGTGAAGAGCTTCAAAAAGATCTCACCAAACTAAGTGATTGGGGAACAAAATGGCAAATGAAATTGATAAATGTAAAGTAATGCACGCTGGAAAAAATAATCCCAACTATATAGACAATATGATGGGGTCTAATTTAGCTACAACTACTCAAGAGACAGATCTTGGAGTCATTGTGGATAGTTCTCTGAAAACATTCACTCAGTGTGCAGTGGCAGTTAAAAAAGCAAACAGAATGTTAGGAATCAATAAAAAAGGGATAGAGAACAAGACAGAGAATATCTTATTGCCTCTGTATAAATCCATGGTATGCCCACATCGTGAATACTGCTTACAGATCTGGTCGCCTCATCTGAAAAAAGATATATTGGCATTGGAAAAGGTTCCGAAAAGGGCAACAAAAATGATTAGGGGTTTAGAGTGGGTCCCAAATGAAGAGAGATTAAAAAGGACTTTCAGCTTAGAAAAGAGGAGACTAAGGAGGGATATGATAGAGATCTATAAAATCATGACTGGTATGGAAAAAAAGAAGAAGGAAAAGTTATTTTCTTATTCCCATAAGAACTAGGGGTCACCAAATGAAATTAATAGGCAGCAGGTTTAAAACAAACAAAAGGAAATTGTTCTTCACTCAGTGCAGAGTCAACCTCTGAAACTCCTTGCCAGAGCATGTTGTGAAGACTAAGACTCAAACAGGGTTCAAAAAAGAGCTAGATAGATTCATGGGTGTTAGGTCCATCAATGGCTATTAGCCAGGATGGATATAGGAATGGTGTCCCTAGCCTCTGTTTCTCTGGAAATGGATGACAGGAGAGGGATCACGTGATCATTCCTTGTTGTGTTCACTCCCTCTGGGGCACCTGGTATTGGCCACTATTGGCAGACGGGATACTGAGCTAGATGGATCTTTGGTCTGACCCAGTATGGCCATTCTTATGTTCTTATTTCATTGGCTCAGTTTTATTATCATCAGAATCTGGTTCCTGATCCATGTCGAGGGCTATGTCTACACTGAAGCTCTATTTCAGGTATCAGAGGTATCCCAAAATAGCTATTCCACATCTTTTGAGTGTTCCCATTATTCTGAAATATGCTGGGCTCGCTATTCCAACAATTCTATGAGGACTAAGGGACATTTTGGAATAGCGATTTATTTTGAAATAAATGCTGTGTAGACAGCCCCAATTTTGAAATTTATTTGAAATAAGCTACACAATTTGCATAGCTCAAATTGCATAGCTTATTTCAAGATATGGGTACAGTGTAGACACACCCTAATACATTGATATTAATTATTACTATTTGCCACCTTAAGTGCTAAAACCATGACACATTTGTGTGGAATGAGGAAGCATTCAGCACTGATGGGGTTAACCCAATCTGTTCATATATTAAAATCACACTGGCAACTTGACTAAATGGCACACGAATATTTGCCTGCTCTACTGTATAAATAATTGGAGCCATCAGGCACAGAGATCACATAGAGTTACTGGATAAAAAAAGAATCAATATCATTAATGTATAATGAAATAAAACAGAAGGACAAGATTAGATTGTTGAGATACTTTATAAAAGAGGGCACTCTGCTTTCATCTTTCACAAACAGGTATTTAATTGCTTTCAGTAAATGAGCACTCTCTCTCTCTCTGGGACTGAACCAGGACAGGTGACCTTTGGTACAGAAAAATAACAACATTTTAGTGACCTGAAATCAGTGATTTAGACCAGCTTTTCAAAAGTCCTTAAGCACCTAATGATGAAGACAGGCACCTAGTGGGATTTTCAAAAGCAGATTCATAAGGAGCTCATAAGGAGCTCTCCTGTTAGGGGCTAAATATGGCCCCTAGTGATTAGTTAGTGGTTGTTTTATGCCCCGAAGTGTGAATTTATAAAAAAAAATGTTTTAAACCTATTTAAACCTATCATTCCATAATAAATGTCAAATATTTTTCAAAGCTTACAAATCCCTAGGTCTCACTGATATCAAGTGACACAGAGTTCCACACATTAATTATTCACTGGACAAACGGTATTATATCAGTTTTACAACCAACTTCCTTAAACACATCTTTCAGTTTCATTGATTATCATCTTGTATTATAAAGAAGAGTACCTGATTTATTTTTTAAAAACCATTCATTATTTTCTAAAATGTTCTCTCAAAACTAAAATGCCTCAATCATTTCATTTTCATGTCACATTGAAATATTTTTCTCTTTCTTCTGGGATTTTTGGTTTTTGTTCACTGCTCTCTGAATCCTCTCTCATTCAGTGATATCTTTTTTAGCGCTAGGGTGGTTAAATTGGCCACTGTATTCCAGGTCAGGTTTTACACCTGATTTGTGTGACAGCATTATAACGTCTGTGGTATCATTTTTCTATTTCATCTTTTACGCAGCCTAAATCTTTCTCTGATTTTTTTTTTTACCATCCATGCACATGAAGCTGAGGATTTTGAACTACATTAAGTGTCGCTCTGTTTTGGTTTGGTTTGGTTTGAAGGGGATTGGAACAGTCATAGTTAGCATAGATCCCAACAATGTTTAGTAGTTCAAATTGTTCCTCCTATTGTGTTTACCTCCCATTAGACACCAATAAACTCAGCAGCTACCATACTGCCCATTTTTCTAGTTTTGTGTGACTCCTTTTTAAAGTCAGTCAGACATTTGCTATGCACTAGTTTCCCTGCATTGTTACTTGTGAGAAACATGCTGTTTGACCTACTTGCCCACTTGATCATGCAGTAAATTGATCAATGTTCTATTAGCTGGTAATTACACAGCTAAGCCTACTTTATCTATGTTTTGTACTTTTCCTGGCAAAAGATGCATCAGTTTGAATGTTTAAATAAGTTTCAACCTTCATGTGAGGTGGTCCTGAACTATTTTGTTTTCCTAGGGAATTTTGATAGCAATATTGCTCAACTCTTAGTTTATTTGTTCCCAACTTACTGTACCTGAACTCGTGTGACCCCCCTCCCCCCCGCCCCCACCCCTATTCCAGGGAGTTGGAGCAACCTTTTTCAGGGGGACACACACTCACCCCTGTCTCAAGGTCATGCACAGGTTCTTTTCTACTTTGCAACTGCCATGTTTTTCTTGCATCATTTAGCTGTCCCAAGGCAGCAACCAGTGGGTTCAGGGTTTCATAAACAATTTAAAAAGGTAGGGCTACAATAAGGTGAACAGGCATTAAGCAAAGACCTTGTAGAAGTGGAGCTGGAAGAAGTAGAGAGCTAGGATAGGCCAGGAGACGAAGATGGGAGAGATGAAAAGATGATGGCAGTTAGCGAAAGTATGAAGATACAGAAGAAACAGGAATGGTTCTGAGAATAATAAAAAAGGGTTTTCTGTTGGGAATGATTTTAGGTCACTCAGCTGCTTTTTTGGAATAAACAGAGGAAAAGCCCAATTTGCTGCTTGCTTAAATAAGCACATCTCTATTGACTTCAGTGGATTTGCAGCTGCTCATGGGGTGAATCTGGTGTACTGTCTTGTCTTTCTTTCAGTCAAGTTGGGCTTATAGCTATGTGATTGATAGTCAGTGGGTGGAGACAACTAAGGCCCTGCCCCTCAAAGGTTCTTAGGTTCTCAGGCATCTAAGTCCTCCATTTGGGTGTCACTGACATTTTCAAAATCACTGCTCAGCCGCTGCCAAATTCCAGAGGAGCCAATGTCCCAAAAGCAGCTAATTTCCACTCGTCAACACTCACAAAGCCACCTTAGCACTGATGCTGCCCAGCAGTTAATGATCCACTCTGAGCCATCACTCAAACTATAGCCCTAGAGGCGCTGAAGTGGAATTCTCCAAGGAGGCAGAGGAATGTCTACGTGCCAGCAGGACCCAATCTCCTGGGTCAACAGGTGAGCTGAGAGTCTGCATAAGTTGAGATATCTGTCAGACCTCACATTAGAAGGGCTGGATACAAGCCATCAATGGGCTGTGGGGGCACCACCGGCCTTGTACAATAAACCACACCCAGGAAAACATAGGGTGAGCATGAAAGTGGTATTGAGCAGGAGTCAGAAACATGGTTTTGGCTGCTAGGTCAAGGGCTATCTAAGCAGCTGACCTGACTTAGGTGCCTAATTCCATAAGAGGATTTGTAGCTGAGAATCCAAAGTGGATGAAGGCACCAATCTTCAGGTCTAAGCCCCTCTGCCTATACTTCTTCTGAGCTTTGACTAGCCTTGCTTCCCATTCATCTCCCTGGCTTCTGTGAATCCTTTTGTAGGCACCAAACTCTCCCCATGTGTTGTATGGGGTGCCTGGGCCGTTCATTCAGAGCTCTGCATTCCATTATGCTGTAGGGTGTCTAAATAGAATAGCGGTCCCCTATTTGCTTTGGAAAATATTACCACGTAGCCTCAGTTCTACAAGCTTCTTTTCTTTTTATATGGAAGGCTACAAGAGCTGGCCAACACTTTCCCAGTTTCAAAATTGTGATGACATTTTGCAATGTCATGATAGATAAAAATAAAAACATGGGGAATAACCTTGAGGAGCTCCCCCCGCCAATTTTTCCCTCCCTTTTGCAACCAGCTCTCAGAATATAGATATTCCTGAGCTGAGAGTCTCCAAGCAGAGTGAGAAACTAAGTACAAGGGAGTTTAGACTGACTTTTTGCCTTCACTAGGGAAAAAGGCAGAATTTTAGCACGTGTTAGTTCATGTGGTAAAATCCTAGCATGGCCTGGGCAGCTATGATTTTAACAGGTGTTAACAGATTGAGCTAAACACTCATAAGCCACCACAAACATGGCAGCTCCCAAGGTATCTATGGGCAGTCAGGGCCGTCCAAGTGGAAGGCTTGTTCACTCAGAGCAGTCTTTTTGCTTGTATCTCGGTGCTGGTGCTGACATGGCTTGCTTACAACCATGCTGCCAGAGCCCGCCCCTTGCCATGATTTGCTAGGTGCAAGGAAACAGCTACATGACATCTCATACAGCTTAGCCTATGTGAATACCTTTGAAAGATGAAGAGGTAATATTGTGCATCCCCCTAATACCACCACAGTCTGTCACTTTCTCCTCTGGCCACGCCTGACTCCACCCCATTTTGTCTACACGGACCCTCTGGAGGATCTGTGGAGGACGGCAGAGAGGGGTTGCCATAAGGCATATGAACCCCATTGGTATGGAATGGCTCATCCATGTGTGAATTTCAGGGGGCATGATTTGGCTCCATGGCCCTATGTAATTGTACATACCAGACCACAGTTCAGCAAGATTATAATTAACAGTACTGCATTGCGCTGCTGGCAATTTTTTTTGTTTTATTTTTATTGGATATGAAATTGACTGCAGAGGAAATAATCAATTACACAATAAGGTTTCCACTCCCACTCCCCCCAGATATCTATTAATGTATTAGGTGGATCATCAAAGAAAGAACTAGACTAAATATGACGTAGTATTTCTTTACCAAGAGGGTATTTCAAAAATATACTTTTTACCCTGACTCTTTAAAATTCTCTCTAATAGTGCTCTAAATTTGCTCCCAACAGGAGTAAAACCAGTTCTTGCATCTCTGATGTGAGTGGCAATTTTTCCATTGCCTTCAGTGAAAGCAATATCAGTCTCCTGTGCTTAAACTGAAGGCAATCTATGACATTTGTTTTCAAGTAACCCACTTCTATAGATTTTTTTGTGGTGTTTTGCGCTTCTCCATCCAACATCCTGCTTAGTCACCATCAGCAGGTAGATTGTGTAACAAATGTACTGAAAAACAACATTTGGGTCAAGGTCGCCATTCAACTTCTAAAGGAAAAATATTGTAATGAGGGGGGACCCTCCAAGGGAAGGTTGTTCCAAATTCAGAAAAACACATCCTTTGTCACGTTCGAAAGGCTGCCCAATAGCATGATGCAAGAACCTGTTCGAACTCTTGTTTTCACTTGGATCCTAGGAAAGGCACTTTTCAGACTCCTGCGGAAAGAGATTAGGCTCAAGGTCTAATGTTCAAAGGTGCTTACAGAAGATAGCCCCTTCCCCGTTGTTACTGACTTTAGACCCTTTTGGAAATCCCATCCCAAGTTTTCAAACCTGGTAATCTAAAGTTAGGCCCCTAAAATTCACATGTAGGTACCCAACTAAAGACGCCTGATATTGAAAGGTGTTGGGCACCTGCAGCTTCTGTTGACTTCAGTTGGATACATGGGTGCTTATTCCCACTCACCAGCTGGCTTTTTGGTATGCAGTAGGCACTGCCATAATGCAAACAAATAACAATAATATGCCAAAATAAACCTTTTCACAATGTGCCATACAAGTAGCAGAGCTTACCAGCAATTCACCTTTGTTGCCAGTAGAGGATGAACATTAAAACATTGAAATGATGTGTGGCTACTTCCTCTGGCTACTCTGGACCTGCATGATAAGGAGGAGAAACAACTAAAAGCTCTGGTATTGAACTCGAATCATACAGTGAAAGCCTAACACCCTGTAACCAAATGAAATATTGAGTTGTTTTTTCTTGTACTCAGCTATAAATTAGTCCACACATAGCCTTTTATTTTAAAATAGTTGAACTGATAAGACACTGAAATGGCTCCTTGTAGCTCTTTGGGCAGTGACTATTATGGACTAGGTGGCCATACACTGCCTAGCACAATGGGGTCTTGACCTGGTTGAGATCTGGATGTGTTCCCTCCAACTAAATCATAATTAACCATAATACTGTTATCACACGTCATTACCTCTTAAACTTTGCTGAAATTCAATTTCCTTTGATGAAACTTTTAAGGGAGAAACTAAAAGGGATGCTAATGGAGTGTGACTTCTTTCTTATACACAGAGACCTGAATTACGACAAGGAAATGTTTTAACTGTTTCCATTTCACAGTCATAATTCAGATAACTTACACCTCAATTGTACTTAAAATACTCTGGATAAATCAGATACTTGTTCTGACATGGAGAAGAAAATGAAAGCGGTGTGCAGCATTTTGGAAAGGACAAGTATGAAGGATTATTTCTTTCTGTCTGCTGTAGTATCAGGAAAAATACAGACTTTGTGAGTGAAATTCAGCCCTCGCTAACACTTGTGCCATTCACTTGCCTCACTGAGGAAATTCCAGGGTAGTTCATTAGAATCTTACAGCTGTTCTGCATAGCTGCTTGCTGACTGAATGTTACTTATTACTTTATACCATGATATTGCTTCAAAGCCCTGCTCTGAACCTGGACAAGAGGATATGAGTCCTTACCCAAAGGAGTTTACAGCATACACATATAAATGAGGAGAGAACAAAATATGATTATTTCCATTTTACAGATGGGAAACTTAAAAAAAAAACCCAGCGAGGTTAAATGACTTGCCCAAGCTTGCACAAAGCCTGCAAGCTATTGAGCCCAAGTCTCTACTGTCCCAGTCCATAGCTTTAGCCACAAACCAACCTGAGCTTCAGTGAACAGATCTACAAAAGAACTTAGGCGCATAAGTCTAACATTTCAGCACAACTGTGAACCTCAAACCCCACTCCCAGCTGCTGCCTAATACGGGAATCACCTGAAGTCCATAGGTACCTACATTTATGTTGGTTAAGTCCCCTAGACACATATGTCCTGATTCTACCCCGCTACTCAGAGCCTTTAGTACAGGGATGGGAAAATACCAGCCCGTGGGCCTGATCTGGTCTGCCAGGGTTAGCTCCGTGTGGGTCCCCACTGTTATATTTACCTGCACGGCTGCAGGTACCAGCAACCACAGGCCCCATTGGCTGGGGAACACCATTCCCATCCAATGGGAGCTGCGGGAAGTGGTCCATTTCAGGAGACTGCCTTAATCACAAGGATACTAGTTATAAGGTGTGGTGAGAAAGCAGGGGCAGATTAGGAGTTTGAGGGGCTCTGGAGCAGAGCAAGTGGGCAAAGCCTACACTGCAGGTTCCTCCATACCCCAGCACCCTGGTGTAGGGGCTTGCCATGCCCCAACCTACCCCCATGTCTGGCACACCTGCCTGGGGCAGGGTCAGAGTATGTGTACTTCCCCACTCTCTGGCAGGAATGATGGGCAGGTGGAGTGGGACAAGTTCCTGCACTTGCACCCCAATCCCAATCCCCAGCAGGAGTGGCAGGTAGGCCAGGACACGGGGCCCATTTTTCTGGGAACCTCCCAATTGGCCAGAGCCCCTAGGCATGGGTCCCATAGGATCAATGCCTAATCCATCACCCTGAGGAAGGCTGGCTGGTTTTAGGCACCTAACTCCAGGAGAGACCTCTTGACTGTGAACCCGGAGTGAAGGCAGGTGCCTCCCTTTGGCCTTAGTTAGATACCTAACTATCTAATCTCCTGACCCCTTTCCTCAGCATTTCCTACTAGCTAACTTAATCAACTGCCCATTTTGTTGCTGGCCTCCCTTTGTTAGGCATCTAATTTTCTCCATGTAAGTCATATGGTGCCTGGGCACCTAATGTGGGTTGTGTATTCCACTAGGCAGCCGGATGCCTTGGAGTTAGTCACTGACACACCTAATTCCCCTTTGTGGATCTAGCCACTGTTGCATTCCAAACCCTAATTGCCACTGGGAATATGACCAGACATCTCTTCTCACTATTAAAGATTAATTAGAAAATTCTTTGCTATCAGCTCCTAGAGCGAAACTTTCCAAGACTGGCACTAGATCAGTCTCAGTGGAGTGTTCTATTCTTGGTGGTACACTGCATCCTGGTTGCAGTGGCCTTCAGTTTAATATTTCATTAAGTTTCTGGTGGGTGTCTGTCCACATGATTTCGGCTGTTGATTTGATCTCCCCAGGTTTCCACTTGCAAAAAAAGGAAACTCTGTCAGGTTAAATCAAGGCTACTCCTGGAAGAAATTAGAGGCAGCTGCAAAGACTTCATGCCCAAGCAATCCCCTTGGAGTCATGGGCAACTTGGAAAGCTGCAGTAATTGGAGCCAGACACAGAATTACAAGCAGGCATAAATTTGCCTGTCCCTGGGCTTGGTACAAATTGGTCAGATTACTGCAAGCTCATTCCAGCATTCTTGTGCATACACATTTGATACAGTTGTTAATTATATGGCCATGTCTAATTTTTCTCCCATAGGACCTGCTTTAGCTCTTCCCCACCTCAGCTCCTTGTCTCAGATTTGTCTACACTGGAAAGATTTGGTGACAAAAGTGCTGTCATTCATAAGTCACCAAAAAGAAAGTTGCCAAATCATCTTTACACTGCCACCCTTTGTCGACATATCATGGCCACACTGTTAGCTTTCCTGTTGTCAGAAAAAGCAATGGGGGGGGATATGCATCCCACAGTACCTAGCATCACCTTCAGTGACTAAACACTATGGCTGTGTCTAGACTGGCAAGTTTTTCTGCAAAATCAGCCGCTTTTGCGGAAAAACTTGCCAGCTGTCTACACTGGCCGCTTGAATTTCTGCAAAAGCACTGACTTCCTACTGTAAGAAATCAGTGCTTTTTGCGGAAATACTATGCTGCTCCCGTTCGGGCAAAAGTCCCTTTTGCGCAAAACTTTTGCGCAAAAAGGCCAGTGTAGACAGCTGAGATTTGTTTTCCGCAAAAAAGCCCAGATCGCGAAAATGGCGATCGCTGATCTAGATTGGCACGACGCTTTTCCGCAAAAAGTGCTTTTGCGGAAAAGCGTCCGTGCCAATCTAGACGCTCTTTTCCGAAAATGCTTTTAATGGAAAACTTTTCCGTTAAAAGCATTTCCGGAAAATCATGCCAGTGTAGACACAGCCAATGGGAATGCAAAACATAGCAAGAGGCATTTTGAAAAATGTCTTGTCAGCCATCTCTTGGCTTCCCAGCCTTCCCAGGGCTTCCAGATTACTTTTGTGCCACTTGAATGACCGTCCTTGCTGCAAACTCTAGCAACTGCTATGAGAAATCATGAATCCCAGACTTCTCTCCCATGTTGTGTTCAATGTGCTTAGGACATCGTACATTCCAGGCAGAGCTCCTTATGCACTTGATAGATGAGGATGAAGACTCAGTTGCGGATGACAATGTGAGCAACAGGAACAGTAGCAAAATGGCATTTCATTGGGCTGGCACAGAACAGCTGTGCCCAGTAGAGAGTCACTTTTGGGCTAGGGAAACCAGCCCTGCATGGTGGGATTCCATGGTCATGCAGGTGTGGGATGAAGAGCAGTGGCTACAGAACTTTTGGATGCATAAAGCAACCTTCCTGGAGCTATGTGCTGCACTGCAGCACAAGGACACCCAAATGAGAGCTATTTTCTCAGTAGAGAAGAGTATTCTAATTGCTTTATGGAAGCTGGTGACTCCTGATTGCTACCGTTCATTTGCATGTCAGTGCAGAGCACTACATCACATTTTGCTGCCCAGCACTGAATAGCAGTGAGGAGCAGTTCAACAACAGGCTAAGCTGATGCTGCATGGTTCTTGAATGTGCACTTGCCAGACTGAAAAGGAGATGGAAGTGTCTTTCTGGCAGGCTGGACCTTCTGGAGGATCGTATCCACAGTGTGGCGGCCACATGCTTTTGCTTACATAATTATTGTGAAACTAAGGGTGAAGTGTTTGTACATCCAGGCTCTGTATCTCATTCTTCCACCCACAGCCAGTTTGAACAGCCAGACACACATGCTGTCAGAGGAGCCTGTAGGGTGGCCATCTGTATAAGGAAGACTGGAGAAACCACTTTGACAGTGAGTGACACTATCATTTCTGTGTAGAGGGGGTGTTTCCCTGTCTCATCCCACTGCTCATCCTGAGAGAGGCATTCCCATGAAACCAAGGGATATTACAGCTTCCACAGGGGCCAGAGTGATTGGTGTGGGTCATGTCACACAAAATAAACTCATGGAAACCTGCATCATATCAGATGGCTGAATTTTCACAATGACAGCAAGAGGTCCATCCTTCCCCCTCCTCATCTGTCATGAGGGAACTAGTACTTGTCAAAGAGAGTCAGATTTTAACAGAGAAAACAACATCATTTGCCCCAGCCTTGCTTTTGGAAATGGGTGAAATTTCTAAAAGTAATACACTTGTGGCCAACACACAACCTGTAAAATTAAAACCAACTGAGTTAGAGTTTGGCAGAGTTATAAGCAACTGGAAACAGCATGTTATAATGGGACAGGAATTTAAGCTTAGTAATAAGTAAGTGCTACCAGCCTCACCCGTAATAATGGCATTATAAACAGCTGGTTGTAACCAGAGGTAGTTCATAATGTTTTTATATTCTCTACATTATTAGTGGCCCATTTTTAACACAGTCATCTGCAATGAATTAAACAGACTTTCAGTGATATCTTTCAAAAGAGGGTGGATTTTTTTTTTGGGGGGGGGGGAGGAGGAGAAGGTACAATAGTTCCCATGATCACCTAGAACAGCAGGAAGGGTTTGGGGACAAATGGCAATATGGGAAGTCGGGGGGGGGGGGGGGGAGAGAAATCAATCAGCTTTACATGCTGCATTTAACAAAATATCAAGGCCTATAGCAAGTTCAGGTAGAATCAACCCTTCAAAACAAACTGTAATTAATTAGTAATCTCCAAAGGCTGTTCTCCCTTCTTTGTGCCTCTCACTATTTCCTCATATCTCCAGCCAATTGCAAGAACTTTCCTGATTGCATAAGAATTGATTTCTCTATAGATGAAGAAATTCTTCTCAGGGCTAATGAGATTATATTGCAAACAATCTGATGAAGCAGCTACTCACTTTACTTAAGCTATGTCCATAGTCCTGGAAGACTAAGGCTATCTCTACACTACGAATTACTAAAGTATAATTTATGTTGATCAGGGAAATGAATAAACAATATCTGAGTGATGTAAGTTACACTAACCTAACTGCGGTCCATACAGGTGCTATGTTGGCAGGAGTTAAGCCAAGAGGAGAGCTCTCTCCCATTGGTTTAGAGCGCCTTCACCAGCAGTACCATGGGACAATGATGCAGCTGCATTACTGTAGTGTAGACAAGGTGTTACATGAAGAAAAGTGGGCCCTCACATGATGAAATATAATATTTTGGGGAGCAGTTTTCCACCCCCTGGGCTGGCTTTTAAGCTGACATGCATTGGCATAAGCTTTATTGAGGATCTGGACCCTTGGCATCAGGCCTCTAACAAAAAAACAACCACCACCTTCCTTATTTAAAAAAAAAAACCACAATAAAAAAAACCCACACTACTAGTTTCATTTAACCCTATCCTTTCCTCCTATCCCTGTTTGCTCCCACAATTAGAGCAGACTCAATATCCATGTCTATAGTTTAACGGAACCAGTTTTTAGTTGTGCAGCATGCAGCCATACTCATTCAGGAATTCATTCCATCAAACATCTTCAATTGTCAGCTCATGTCTAGTCGCCTCGTCGATATTTTTAAGTTGCCGTAATTCCCATTCTTGCTGTTTTGCTTCCTATTTTAAAGAGAAAAATGTTCAGCTTCGGACACTGCTCTGTTGTGATGCATCCTCAGTATAGCCAATGTAACAGGTCTTTTTTCTACAATTAACAAACCAACCAACCATCTGCGTGATTTAGTAAAGGACTGATTCTCCTTCCACACTATTTAAACAGCAACTTTACTACATAGTACTATAGTTACTATGGATTT
Organism: Rafetus swinhoei; assembly: GCA_019425775.1. NCBI lineage: Eukaryota > Metazoa > Chordata > Testudines > Trionychidae > Rafetus > Rafetus swinhoei. Next base: position 160,648,166 of record CM033424.1, read on the forward strand.
ACACTAGCATAATAGCTACTGGAATTTGATGCTGAGTATGAGCAAAATTGAGAGCCCTATCCAAAGCCCATTGAAGTTAATAGAAGGGCTTGACTTTGTGACAGCCAGTAGACTAAATTGCAGGAGTTGGAGTCAGTACATAGTGGAAAGCCTGGAGAAAAGAAATGCATCTCACACAGGATTGGTCTACATACATTTGCACAAAATTCAAAGTAGGTCTAAGGTTTAACTAAGCCAAACATTTAAATAAATAATAAAAAGGTTCCACTTTTTTTTAAAGTGATGACACCACTTAATATTAGTTGGAATTGCTGGGAAAAATTTGCACTGTGAAGTCAAAGGCTATCGAGTGTTCTATAGAGAATTTGACATGAAGCAAATCCCAGACATGAACTTGAAGCAATTGCCTGCATTGGCTTTATTCGCACTCTCCAGCTTTCTACTTGAAGTTAATTATTCTTATTCCATTATTATTGTGGCTTATTTATAGCTTGATCTCAAAGCATGAGAAATGTAGTTCTTTGCAAATGCAATTAATTCAGCCTCCAAAAAAGAATCTGTATCTTCTATTTGCATATCTACAAGTTTATCTCCAAAACATAATCATTTTAAGCAAGTCCCCAAAAGAGGCTTATAGAAGACAAATAGTCATTGCAAGATACAAGCAAAAAAAATTTAGATCAAGCAACCAAGCGTGAGCAAACTTTCCATTAGAACTGTATGGAAGTTTTCCAACAGAAAAATACTGATTTTATGGAAACAAATGTATAGATTGATTAAACCTGATATAATCCAAGCTAGTGTCCAACAGAAGCCTGCCTGGTTTCCTGATAAGTCATCTGCTTGTTTACTTCCTCAGCTCTTTGGCAGCTGTGGTTTCCAGGAAGCATATTTTGTTTAAGAAACAACAACAAAACATTGTAGAATTTCACTCCTTAAAAAAAAATGGAAGTGTGTGTATGTGAGGTGCAGGAGAAATGTCCCAAATTAGAATGAAAAGCAAAAGGCTTGACATTTCTCTTACTGGAAACCTGAATTTCACCATGAAATACTGTATGTTAATCACTATTAAAAAGGATACACATAAATGCATCACAAGTACAACCCTCCTAAGAATTAGAGCTGGTCAAGAAATGAGAGGAAGGTTTTTTTTTTTGAAAGTTTTACAACACTCCCCATTGATGTTCAAATTTAAAAAGGGAAAGGATTTTGAAGTTTCTGGAGCAGCTTCAGAACTGAACAGAACACTGGAGATGCAAAATAAAATAAAAAAATCCCCTCCCCCCAACAAAACAACCCACGTCAAAAAACCCTTGAAAATACTGATGCCCACCCCCCCCTCTGAATTTCAATTATCTTTAACAAGCTTTACTGAAGTTGGTATGGAAAGCCTAGTCATAAAAAGGAGGCTATCATGTATGTGAACCATAGGCTACACATTTACTTTGTGAGTATTCATTCTAGTGGAGTTCAAGCAAAGAATTTAAATTACACAACTTTTATCAGCTTATTAAGAAAGTCCTGAACAGTCACTGGAAAGATTTGGATTTACCCTCCAGATGTTGATTGAATGTCACGAGGCTTAATCATGTCAGAAAACATCTAAAAAAAAGTGTATTTACCAAAAGTTTTTTTTCAAATGTCTTTTTTCTTCTTTTTCTTACTGTGGGATCTTTTATGCCAGGAATTTCACTAACCAACCATGCAAAAGCACTTTTAGGAGTTACTTTGGCTGTCTTCTTAGATGGTTCATCAGGGACTTCAGCTGCTACACTTACTATAGGGGGAAACATTGTCTTGAGGCTTGGCGCTTCACTGGATTCTTCCGAAGCCAAAACTGTTGAAAGTCTTCTTCTAGGAACTACAGCCCAAGAACTGTGGCTCATATCATGACCCGATTCCTCTGGGTCCAATACGGTGGAAAGCTTTCTTGGAAAAGTGACTTGAGAAATGAGCTTGTCAAGGTGCTTTTGTTGTTCTTGGGATGATGCTTGTTTCTGGAAGGATGATTTTGGCACTGGAGACCCATAGAGTCTCTTATTGATGTTTTGTTCTCTCATAGATGGATTCGTCATGTCCACCAGAGATAACATACTTTGGGAGAACATTGAATCCACTGGAGTACTATGTTTCACTGCTGCCTTTTTCGAAGATCTTTTGACATTTAAGAAAGAATCTTCTTCCTCCGACATCTTCTAATTCGGTTTTGTCTTTAGTACAAAAAAAATATGTATTAGCCTTTGAAGGGCTATGAAATCTATTTCCATGTATAATAGGGTATCACAATACGAATGAGACAGCCACCGTTAGGGAAATTTCACTGTAAACTTCTAGCATGTTTATTCACTGCCACAAGTTACGCATTTGTTTGCTTTTTAAAGTGCAGCTGATAGCAGTTTAAGTCTCTCAAGTGTTTAAAAAAAAATACTCCCAAGTGCTTTTGTGTGTGCTCAGAAGTTACAGGGAGCTATTCCTTTTGGAGGATTGTTTGAAGTAGTGTCACTTCAAAATAGAAGGAAGGAGCATTAGAAGATTTCTCACTGCAAAGTGATATATGCAGTTTTCTTTCTTGAAGAACAGAAATAAGACAAGGAGGAACTCTCGGGTATGGGGCTGTGCACTAGGACTTTCATGTATTTAAAGATATTTCAGGATACCTGAAACATTCATTAAAATAGTGACAGTTGGGTAATCAGGTTCCTCCAGTTCAGTATGGAGACCTAATAGTCCTCTTAGGTTGCAGAATTTCAACGGCAGGTGATAACTGCTGCATTCTGAGTCAATTAGTGTAGCATAAACCCAGTTATAGTAGTGAAACTTTTCTATAAAAAGAGAGAAACCCAATCAATTAACATTCTGAGAATATTTCTGAGAACTTGAAGTCACTAGTAACACTCCCATTGATCTCAGTGGGACAGGATCAGACCCCATGCAGCATTTAGCTATATGCTCCAATTGATTAGGAAGTGATTCCATTGTATTTGAAAATACTTCCTTCTTTTACTTGCCTTCCAGGCCCTAACTTTAGGATGCCTCAGGATCTGAGGACAACACAAATCAGCTCTGCCCTCTGCTTTAGGTGTTCGGGCCAGATCCTGCAGTAGTAATCTGCCCAAGCACAGGCATGTACATTATGCAGGCCTTAATAATACCACAAATGCTTGCAGAAGAACAAAGAAGCTTTGACTTTAAGGAGGACAAAATTGTTTTTTGGATGTATTTTTTGGAAGGTCATGCAAGTATTGGGTCAGTGTTCTTATACATCTTGTCTGTTTTATAAAAGAGTTCATTTATAAAGCTTGTTGTAACTATTTTAAGGGCTGTTTAAACTAAACTTACTCATCTCTGCACTCCAAGCAAAATAGAGCTAAAAGATCTTACAACAACAAAACAATCAATCCTTCTGCTGAAGAAGTCAGACCTAATTCTCTGCTGCCTGCCACATCATCCTGTGTAGTCCTTTGCACCTGTGCCCAATACCATCATTTGGGTTTAGAAGAGTTTTACATCCATGCACAGGTGTTAAAAGGCACAAGGGAGAAGACATGGAGACTCAGGAACATTAATCCTTTTAAAGCCACCAGAATACCCCATTAAAGATATTTCTCACCAGGGCTTTCATTCAGATGTATCTTTTAAAAATACAGTTAGTTTCTGCTGCATTGTTATAGAACTCAGATAAGAGGAGCTGCTTTTTCTTTCCTTGAGAGAAGTGTCTGGGGTGACATTTTTTTCCTTCAAAAATGAAATAATCATTGTTTCTGTAGAAGCCCAGTTCAGGTACTTACAGAGGTAGTAGCATTAAATGGAATTCTTTTAATTAATAACACTTAAGGGCACTTAGCTAACTTACGCTTTCCCTAATAAGCAATTTAATTAAAGAAATGAGGTAAATCACAAGCCTAGGTTAAAGTTTGCCTATTAAATTGAACATTAGTCCTCCTCTAAAGTTAGAGTTCAGGGATTAGACTTCATTTTCAAAAGCATCTGATGGGGCTATCCATAGAGTGGTAAGTACTTTGCTATATTTAGATAAAATAAGTGACCTGGATATGAAGGAAATTTAACAGATAAACAGGAAACAAAAGAAAACAAACAAACCCCAAAACATCACATGCTGGAACATTAGGATCGCTAGTGTGAGAACCATTCCATAACTTGTAATTGTTTTGACAATAATGAAACCAGCTTAGGTGAATTCCATCTGGACAAATTCAGACTGGAAATAAGATGTACATTTTTAACAGAAAGAGTAATCAACCAGTGGGCTGTAGTGGATTTCCCATCACTGACCATTTTTAAATAAAGACTAGATGCTTTTCTAAAAGACCTGCAATAGGAATTATTTTGGGGAAGTTCTAAAGGTCAGACGGCAGGATTGTAGTGGTCCCTGCTAGCCTTGACATCTATAAAACAAAGTCTTACCAGTCCTGCTGGACCTACCCAACACACACAGCCTTCTTTAGTATCACTCTCCTGGTTCCAAATCAGATCCTTCAGATTTCAGCTACAGCTGAGCTCTTATAGCCCAAATAGCTTCCCAGAATCCTTCATTATGTGGGGGATGGGAATTCATCCTTTAAATTCCTCCCAGTCACATATTTGCCCACCTCTGATCTGCTCCAAATTTCAAAGAGAAGAAAAAAAACAATAACAAAATGAGCTCATCATAGGGAATTGGGGCTAGAATCTCTCTAGAGTTTGTAGGCTAAGGACATGTAGAAATGGCTTGAAATAAATGCCTCCAAAATATCAGTTCCTGGATGAGAAATATTCAGATTGAAATGATATCGTTTACACGTAGCACCCACATTAGCTTTCAAAGCCTATTAAAAACGTATTAAGGCTCCAGTTTGGTCACGGACATTACACAAAAGTCATGGAACGTATGATTTCTAGAGACCTCTGTGACTTCAGCCATGGTGGCTACGAGCTGTAGGGTCCCTGACCTCACTGGTGGTGGGGCCCCCTGAGCTCCCAGCTACCCTGGCAGCAGAGTGACTCTGCAACTCCCAGACACCATGGGTGGCAGACCCCCTTGTAATTCTAGGCCCTGTGAGTGGCATGGGTACCCCGCTGCTTCTAACTGCTGCAGGCAGCGGTGGTGGTGGTGGGGTGGTATCCTGCAGCTCTCAGCCACTACAGGTAATAGGAGCCCCCAGAGCTCTGAGTGGGGCCTTGCAGCTGCCCAGCTTCTGAGAGGGGTTGTAGTCACCCAGCAGCACCCCATGGATATTTTTAGTGAAAGTCAGGAACAGGTCACATGCAGGGGTGATGTGTGGGTGGTGGGGTGGGACAAAGGGCCGTGTGACCCCCCAAATGCCATGGGGAAGGGCTAGAGGGCCAGTAGATGGCAGGCAGAGCTGTCCTGGTCCCCATGCTTTGGGCGGAGGGCACAGGGCCCATGGCAGCCAGAGAAACTAGTGGGGGATCTGGCGCTGGCAACACTCACCAGTGTTGGAAAGTCAATCAATGCAGCTGGGAGCCAGGGGAGCAGAGCGGGTTCAGCCCAAGTTGCTCCACTCCCCCTTGCCCCTGGGAGTGTGGGGTGGGGTCCCAACTCCTGCTAGTCCCTTGTTACTAAAATATCTGTGACAAAATCTTAGCCATATAAATTATATATGAACCGTGTCACCATGGAACTTCAGCCATCTCTGAGGTGCAAGGTGGTAAACAACTTATGCACAGGGCATTGCAAAACAAACTCTGTTGGGTCCACTTACAAGGGCACTGAGGCCCCTCCTCAAAGAGAGCCATGTGGTCTGTACTATCCACCCAAGCCCGACGAGACATCATTTTAGTGTCTTACCAATGCATCCTATGCTGTAAAGGGCATGAAGTGGGTTTACTCCAACACCTAAAGGAGCTGAGCTTGCTGGGATTTGAACTCACAGTTCCAAGGCATCGAGGTATAGCAAAACTAATCTCAGGCACTAAATCACCCGTAGTTAGCTGCATTAATATTTGCATTTTGAATAGAGAACTAGGAGTTGTCATTGAGGAATAACAGTCTGTCAGTATATGGGGCAATCTACTTGGTTTAAGTGATGGGCCCCACAGGAATTGAAAGCGCATGTGAGAAATAGATGCACACAATCACATGGCTTGTACAAGTAAACATCCTGAAACAAGCAGTTTGTTCGGGATAAGCTATTTATTTCATAGACTCCCAGTGGAGGTCCCTGACAAGAACATTTAGAGAACTGAACAAAAGCTATTTTGAGATATTTGTGGCTGGGCAAAATTCCCTGAGTAGAGCCTTCAGTTCTTTATAAATATTGGAGAGGGTAGACCAGCCCTTACCTCATTTTGAATATGAGTAGTTAGTTTTTCAAGCCAGAGGTGTTGTAGCTTGGAGAAAGAACCAGCTAGGCTGTTACCGTGCCTTGCAGAGCTGGGAAGTCAATTCCTTATATCATGCAGAGCAGAGAGTGATGTCCTGACACAGCATTGCTGTGTTTTTACTGTTGTGCTGTTTCACACAGGGACACTACATTGTTGTCTGCTTCAGCAGGGCTATGATGCAAACATCACTGTGTAAGGCCAGGAAGCTTTATCTTGTGCCACTGAGTAATTTTGCATCACCTCATTCTATGTATATGGCTACACAAAGCTGCAGTCTGGGACACTGTGTAGGTTAGACAGACATCTATCAGAGATGATCTGGATGGTGCTTGGTCCTGCCATGAGGGCAGGGGACTGGACTTGATGATCTCTTGAGGTCCTTTCCAGTTCTAGTGTTCTATGATTCTAGGATTCTAATAAGCCAGGTTCAAACTCGGGGGTTGTGCCCGTTTGTACTGAAAACTTGGCTGTCCTGGTTTTGCTATTAATGTTACCCATACTAGCTAAAGTCAAGTGAGCTCGGCTTGGTCAGCTTGTGTGCTGCCTTTGCTGTGTATGCATCCATCCCTTTTTCTGGTATTTCTTATTGCATACCAGAACAAGTTGGAATTTTTCATCCTTGCCTCGAGGCCCTGTATAACTCCATCCTGTACCTGCATCTTTTTTTTTCCATAGTGACGCCATAGGCATAAAATGCCATTTCCCAAAACCAGTACTCTTTGCTTCATTCCAATACTTTCAGGACCCATTAGTGCTGCTGTGGTCACAAGAAGGGAGTTACTTACTTATGGGATTTCTGAGCTGAATTACAGGCGAGTACTGCTGTTAATCTTAGCACTTGATTAATCTGAAAAGTTGTCTCTTCTGAGGGAAATACAAGCAGGGGTTTGTGCTCAGAATAGGGCTACTGTGATCTTTGCCATGAGAAAAGGTCTAAAGAGAGCTGGTTTAGCTTGGCCTCTTTACCTAGTATCTGTACATACATTTTACAACAGATAGCAGTAACCAGCGGACCCCTGGTTTTCATGAAAAACGTCAGTGATTTGGGGAGTTTGTGATAGCTAGATTGGAGAGAATAGAATTGGATGCATATGCCATCATTGTGCAAACTTTCCCATATCTTGACTGCTGTGACCACCTTTTTCACCTCTGCCTTTTGCTGGACACTCATTAGAGATAGGCTCAAAACAAAACCTGGGCCTGTGTCAAGACTCCCCTAACAAGTACCTTGTTGGTCCAGAGGTATAACTCCTGCCTAAGCAGTAACATGTTTAATTTGCCTTTAAATTCAATCCTGATGCAATGATGACAAAAATACCTACATCTAACATAATACTTTGTACGAACAGCTCTCAGTGTGTCGGCCAGATTTTCCTGCATTTATCCTCACAACAACCCTGTAGGGTAAGATAGCACTATCCCCTTTTATAGGGCTGTAATAGATAGAGCCCAGCTTTTTAAATCTACCTAAGTGTTGCCACACTCAACTTCTCACCTCCTAACTGATTTAGGAACCCAAATCCTATTTTCCAAAGAATTATAGAAATTTTGGAGTCAGAATTCCATTGAAAGTCAACAGGTTTTTGAGTCCTAAGTGTCTAAACTGTGTTGGAACTGATTTATGTTACTAAATCAATTAGGCATCGCACCTAAAGAATTTAAAAATGGGTTTAAATGACTTACCCATGGCTATACAGGAAGTTTTTGGCAAAGCAGTGAGCTGAATCCATAGCTCCTAAGCCATATGATAGTGGCCAAATGATTTGACCATCCCTCATGTATTAAAGTACCAGCTCAGGTTCTTTGACTATAATTCAGGAGGTCAGACCCCCGATTGGTCCTTTTTCTATTGCTTATGCTACTAGTCTGCTCGCCTTTGGGAAGAAGTTCCCAGATCCCAGGGAGACTAAAATCTGCCATGCAGTGGGGAAAAAATACACTGACATCCTGTGTATTGGGTTGTTGTAGATATAGATCTTGTTGTTGTAACTTTGTTATATCATTTGGAGTTACACAGTTTAGAAATAAATCACTGGAAACACAGAGAGCTTGAGCAGTTGTAAGTGTCCATTTATTTCATAACACAGAACTAAATAGAAGCAGCCCAAACTGGCTGGACTGACCCCTAGTGTTCTAACTCAGTTATCATAACAACAACAAGATCTATATCTACAACAACCCAATACACAACAGAGAACATAGCAGGAACACACACAATGCAATGATAGCTAGAATACAAGGAGAGCGAGTGGGATGAGCAAGAACAAGGAGAAAGTATACAGGAGAAAGAAAAAATGGGTTAGCTGGAAGGAATAGGGGATGGGGAGAAGATGATGGAAGGAATAAACTAACCAACAAAAGATGTAAAAATTCAGTTTAAAGTTACAGGGTAAAATTTTCAAAGAGCCTGTGTGATTGAAAGGTAGCCATCCCGCAGCAAAAAAACGTCAGGACCAGACTTCAGAGGGAAACTGCTGAGCTACAGTTCATCTGCAAATTTGACACCATCAGCTCAGGATTAAACAAAGACTGTGAATGGCTAGCCAATTTCAAAAGCAGTTTCTCCTCTCTTGGTGTTCACTCCTCCAGATCTGTTGCTAGAAGTGGGCCTCATCCTCCCTGACTGAATGTACCTCGTTATCTCTAGCCTGATTCTTGCCTGCATATTTATACCTACCTGCCTCTGGAAATTTCCACTACGTGCATCTGACGAAGTGGGTCTTTGCCCACAAAAGCTTATGCTCCAATAAATCTGCTAGTCTATAAGGTGCTACAGGACTCCTTGTCGCTTTTGCAGATCCAGACTAACACGGCTACCCCTGTGATGCTTGTGTGATTGAGACTCCTAAGTCGCATTTTTCAAAAGATTTAAATAGGTACTTAGGTGCCTAAAGATGCAGATCGGTATTGAGTTGGATTTTTTCAAAGGTGCTGGTCAGTAAATTTAGGTGCCCAAATAACAATCTGACCCTAAGTGATGTTGTTTTAAAAACAGGACTGATTTAGAATCAGAAATTCGAGAGGCTATTGTGCTCATCTAGTCTGACTTCCAGTATTTCACAGGCCAAAGAGCTTCCCCAAGCTCATAAGTCACCTAGAAGTGGGGTTATAAAGACATTTAGGCATTGCTGTGTTCTGTGTCACACTGTCTAACTGATATAGGAGCCCATTGTTGATAAAGATTGAGGCACTTAGGAGCCTAAGTCGCATACACTGTTGTCTGACACCTAAATCTCATTTGAAAATGAGACAGGTTCTGAAATCAGCTAAGCATTAAGCATCAGGGGTGGAGCTAAGGTGCTTCTTTTGAAATGTTTAACTCGTACTCAGAAGTTGCATGGTCCTGTTACATTAAGTAACCACAAATAACCGTTTTTTGTTCTTTTTTAACAACAGAAAGGTGATAATCCTGCTTCTAGTGGACTATCTCATACTGGGGAAGAGTGTTGAACATTTCCTGCCAAAGATGAAATCAATAGGTTTTGTAGATGCTCAGACATCTTAGGGAGAAACCCTTCATCCCTTATTTAGGTGTCAAAATACGGCATCAGGATGAAAATTTCAGAGGCCTAAATTGGTGTCTATTGGCCTCTGGTACTCTTGAACAACTGCCTTTATCTTTAAGCACCTGTTTTGGCCTAGATTTCCCCCACAGCCATACATGACCAAGCAGTAAAGTTCAGCAGCCTGCTAACAGAACCTTTTTCTGGATTGACATGCTGTCAGTACTGATGTAAACAAAGCAGTGAAGAGCACACAGTCATTCCTATGCAACATATCTCCCTATGGTGGAGTGGTGCTAGTGGTGGTGGTTCAAATGTATATGAAAGATCAGAAATAAGTATTTTACTATCACGTATACACTCCAATGGCACAATATTCCCCTCAAATATGTAACTTCAGTGGGATCCATGCTTGTGAGTGCAAAAGGACAGCTGGGACTTATGTATTTAAAGATTTTTTTTTAATACTTTCAAACTTTTTCAGTGGATCAGGGGATAAAATCACTATGACACTTTGTATTTATTAAAAGGAGATTGCAGTAGATAGGTCATTGTTTTTAAAATGTCCCAGGGACTACTAATCAAGGGGAAATATTTACTTTGCTCAGAGCCGGCTAATTAGTGTTTTGTTTAATTACTTTGATGATAAAGAACGAGGTGCAATTTGACAGTTGTAGATGTCATTAACTTTTTGAAAAAATACATCATCTGGTTTATCGTGACATCAATGATTTTTCTGCATAAACTCCATTTCACGCATACATCATCTATTGTAAATTTCTGTCATTGCCGAACGCCACGTGGTGTTCTATCTTTGTGTTGTTTATGAGTTACTTGGCCTCATATACAATTTCTACATGGTTCTGCTGGGTTGAAGTCAAGCCAAGTTAATATTCAACAGGAAGCCTTCCTTTCTAGTTTGCTGTGTATTTTCTGATGTGACTGCTCCCTTCTAATGATGTTGGCAGTGTTGCTAAGGACAGGCTACTATTGCCAAAGTTCAGTGAACATACTTGGTAACAATAGAGTATGAGGGGAAAACAGACGGTGATACTTCCAAGACCTTTGGCAACGAGTAGAGTTTGACTGATGCCAAACAAATGTCTAAATTCCAGCTCCCTCAGTGATCAGTAAGTGATGATTTTTTTTCGTTTCTTTGTTCCAGCTATGCATAAACAAAAATGTTTGTGTGGCACATACAAGTGGTCAGATCATAACCCAGATCTAAAATGCACTGAATTATTAAAAAGATGCAGGAATTACTGAGTGAAATTCTGTAGTCTGTGTCATGTTGGAGATCTGACCACTTGGTCTGGCCTTAGAATCTCTGGGCAAGCACCTTAGCTGATGCAAAATATAGTAACTGTAATGAAGTCATTGATTCTACACGGCATAAATAGCAGCAGAGGCTCTTAGCTGTTGTAGTTTAACAATACTTAGGGCAGGTCTACACTATAAGGGCAGGTTGATCTAAGCTATGCAATTTCAGTTACATAACTCAAATCGACATGGTTTAGATCTATTTACTGTAGGGTCCAGCTCTGCAGGGGATCAATAGAAAAAAACTCTTCTGTTGACACTCCTAATTCATCTCATTCTGCTGGAGCACCAGAGTTGACAGGAGAGAGATCAACAGTCGAATTAGTTGGTCTTTACTAGACTCGCTAAATAGACCACCGGTGAATTGATCGCTGCAGCATCCATCCACTTTGTAGTGGAGACGTATCAGTGGCTAGAGCTGCACTATTTCTATTGATGTACCCACTGATATCATCAGGCCATGTCTAGTTAGGAGCAAATGTCAATGTAAAGGTATATATAGCAAACTGTAATAATGTTGAGCCAAATGCTGGCTTCAGGCATGTAAACAACATAAATTGGTGTGAAACAGTGGGCTCAACTGGTGCCTTGTTAATGTAAGCATATATTCTGACTGTCCTCGCTAGCATGCACAGTAAACCTCTGCACATTACTACTGCTGCCAGCAGCAAGAATAATCTGAATGGGACTGGGCGTGTGGGATTGGGTCAGGACTCATATGCACCAAACTGTGTGAGCTGTGCATGCTCCCCAAATTCCATCCTCAAATATATCCTGCACAATTCCATGGCCTGATAGGCAGCCAGAATCACAGAGAAAGTTTTGACATATGGCCCCCTTTCCAGCAGTGGCATTTGTGTGGGAGCGGTCCCAGCCAGAATATGGGCCACAATCAGTATGTGTATAAGTGTTCCAGTCCATTGCGCACCTGCACATCATGTTCCACCACCAGCAATGGGAATCCAGCTAACCTCCTGAGTCAAGAAATGGCTGCAAAACTCTGGATGAAACTGGCATGCTTTGACATAGGTATAACCCCTATGGCAACCAACCAGTGATGCCCAGCCATTCCACAGAACACTTACTCTTTTATTTTAAAGGTATAAACTATTTCCTAACAGCAATAAAATGTTCCAGAGACTGCATTTCTGTGGTGTTATTCCATCCTTGGGTGGTTTGGCCTTCTTGTCCCAGAATATCACCTGAGGCTATGAACCCGTTGTGAAGTAGCACTCTGCCCATAGTACTTCATTGCTTAAGCAATACAAAAATCTCAGAGCATGTGATTATGCTACTGACCCAGTTCAGCTGTGTAGGGAGGGGACAGGAGGAAACAAACTGTTTCCAGTCTTCAAGGTATGTGAGCAAGGTCATTAATCAGCACAGATGTGCTGGACTAATAGGTCGCACTGAGATTATTTAAAAGGAAACATTATGAAAAGGTACACATTTTAATATTAAAAAATGTCATTAAGTACTTAAGTGGAAAAGAATTCCAACCATGAAAGGCCAGATCTTCGACTAGTGTGACTCAGTGCCTCTCCATTGACATCAGTTTCAGAGGGTAGCAGTGTTAGTCTGTCTCAGCAAAAACAACAAGGAGTGTGGTGGCACATTAAAAAGACTAACAAATTTATTTGGGTACGAGAGCATAAGCTTTTCTGAGGATTATGCTCTAATACCCTAAATAAATTAGTAAATGCCACTCGACTTCTTGTTGTACTGTCATCAGTGGCACTGCCTTGATTTACACCAGCTCATGATATGCTCTGTTAAAAAAAGAATGAATGACAATAAGTTATTATGTCAGGCCTGATGTTATGCCTCTCCCAAGGAAAATGAGGAGTCACTGCATTAACTTCAGTGTCAGTGTGATAACCGTGCAACGTAAGCTGTGTTATTGAAGCTGCATGCGAGAACGTTTGGGCACTATAATAAAGAATCCTTCACATGAATCCTGCCTGTTTTCTATCACAAATGGACGCCATGCTTCCAGTCTTTCCAAAGTACCTAATCCGATCTCCTTTTCTGCAGTCCTAACCTCTGACTACAGAATCTATTTCCCAAAGTAAGTAGACTGACCATGACACTCATAACTTTCATATCCAAATGCAAAACCTGTATCTTTGCTCTACCTTTTCCACTACCCACAAGAGCTCATAATTTTATATATGTATATATATATATATATATTAGTCTCTAAGGCGTCACGGGACTACTTGTTTTTAAAGTTACAGACTAACATGGCTACCCCTCTGAGCCTTTTTAATAAGGAGAAAGGAATGATTTTTCATTACCTATCTCTTGCTGCCCAGGCCTTGGGCCGAGCCACATCTGCCCCACTGAATACCAGTGGGAATTGTTTATATATATCAGAGGGCAGACTCTAGGCCTCATTTTGGGTGCACACAGCATGAATTGTCCTCAAAGAAGTGTACAATCTTTATGCTGATCTTCTCAATAGCTTCAAATTTTCCCCCTAGGGGATGATCAATACTCCTCCAAAGTCCATTAAAAGATCCATCTGCTTTCAATGGGCTTTGGAACAGGCCATTCATGAATAAAGCTTTCTAGTAATACCCAACACTTTATCACACCCTGCTCATAGCATCAAGGCCTTGTCTAGGCACATTTTAAGCTCTGATTTAAATATTGCCACCATATCCTGTGAACACATGTATTTCAGTTTAAAAGACTGCCTAATTTTGGGCCTCAGAAATTGATTTCAACAACATCAGCACAAACTACAGTTTTAAGAATGTCCACACAAGGTTTTGTGCTAATGTAACCACATCTGTTTTTAAACCAGTTCTAGTTAACCCAATGCAGTTTTGACCAGCCCTCTGTCTTCATGCAGCATTCATTCAACATAGAGTTCCTTTGGCATTTGCTACACACAGCAGCTACTCTGCTCATTCTGAACATGGATCTCTAACTACACATTATTTGCATGGAAGAACTGCTGTTAGGTTGGAGGAAAGATGTCATCATATGATTTAGCTGCTATTCACCTTCTACTTCCTGGACACACTTTACCAGTATTTGAACATCCTGCTGCATAGCTATATATATGGGAACATACTGCTTGAGCTAGCTCTGGTTGTAGTCAATTCAATGACTCGCATTAACTAAAATGGGACTTGGATTGAACCCAAGGGATTTTCTAGTTTAAGGCAATCCTGAATGTACACTTGGAATCCTAGATATGAGTTTTTAGAATGCAGTGTTGTGAGCCTTCTGAAGTACAGCTTAGGGTGGTTAATGTATAGAACTTAGTAAAAGAAACAGCAGCTGTTTACTCAAGCAGATTTTTCCATTTATTTTTTAATTAGATTTCAGAAATTATAATAGTGCAAACACTCAGTATAAAAGTTGCAATAAGAAATTTACATTCACATTTAACATTTCAGCCCATTCAGTTTTTTAACATAAAAATAGGACAAATATTCAATTGCTTCTCTCAATTTAACAATGCTGAAAAAGAGTAGAAGATACCCTACAGTATTCTATTTACATAAAAATAGACCCGTATTTATGCAAATCTAACATTAGATGTTACCCAGTGTTGTTGTATGTTATATATGTATGTGTGTGTGTGTATATTTCTTTGAAGTATCAGTGGGCTACAGTAATTGGAAAACAATGACATCTTGGCCCATTAGTCCATTCCTCAAAGCTATGAATATCCATGTTGTTTTACCTATAAAAAGATACTCTATTACAACAAGATACTCTACTACAACACAATAAGCATTGAAGTCAATGGCAAACCCTCTTTTGGGAATCTGACCTTTACTATAAAACCTGATACAAATCCCATTGAAGTTGATGTTTCCATTGGTTGTATCAGGCTGATAGGATCTTTTGTTGCTCTTATAATCAATGCAACCAACGAAAATGTCTGATTGGCTTCCCATAACTAAAGATGGTGATACATTATATGTAGTGATCATGAGCACAAATGTTTTCATTAAAATATGCATGTTAGTTTGGAAGCCACAGAATTTACTGCAATCATCTGTGGTACAAGTAAAATAGAAGGTAAGATTACTTCCATGTGGTTTTCTTGGTCACACTTAGGTTACAATGAAGTATAATAAATGAACTTTTAATTCAAATTTGCACCGTTCAGAATCAATCTTTCTTTCCTCTGATTTTTGGAGAAAAATACCACTAAAATACTCAGACTCAGTGATCATTTCTGTTATGTATTTTCAGCCAAATCAAGTTGCTTACACTATCTAGTTTGGGCCACATTCCCACTTGCTTAGTTGTCTGTAACAATACAGACTGTGTGTAAACCACATCAAAGCATTTACTATTACATATATCGTAATATACAAAAATGTTACCCTCTGAAATGCGTGAGAAAGTACCTGGCTCTTTTTCTTCCTAATATCGCTCTATGTGTTGATAGGATTTGAAATGTCTTTTGGACACTTTCAAACATTTCAAGGGGTAACAATGTATAGTGTGGGCAGCTGTCATTTAATGACAGACCAGTTCTGATTGTGGAACATTCCATTCCATTCCATTTTTGCTATCTACCTGCTTGATGCTGGACAGTTTGTGGTAGAAAGCAGAAACACAGGAGGCAGAAAGCAGGGTTAGGGCACAATATCTATTCTTTCATATCAAAGCACCAGAGAAATCACTTATGATTTGTTTGCTATCTTGTGAGGTGAAGGGGCTAGCACAAAGACTAACCAAGAGTAGGAAAGCTAAGGCATGCTCCAGAACATCAGTGAGCTGTAGCAGTGTCCACTCTGGATGTTACATGGCAAGTTGCTGCTCTAGAGATTCACTAACTCACTTTCCATGTACAGTAGACTTCCGATAATCCGGAACCTATGGGATTTAGGTGGTGCCGGATTATCAGATATGCCAGACTATCAGGAGGTACTATAAGCAGGTTATATATATACTGTATACATTATATACTGTATATAAAGTGTTCTTAACCCTTTTTATTGTACATACTGTATACAGTATACTGTAATGTTTTAGTTTTTTAAGCCTTTTTACCCTTTTGCTCAGTTCAGTTGCTGCCGCTGTTACCTTGTGACTCATTTTTTGACGAAGCTCACTCACTAGGCTCTTGCCATTTTGATGCCAGACTATCAGGAGTGCCGGATTATTGGATGCCGGACTATTGGAGTTTTACTGTAGATACGCCCTTAGTCTTATTTGAGAAACCACTTGGGTGGTGGATAGTCCTGGGGTGAAATCGTGGCACCATTGAAATCAATGGGATTGGACTTTCACCCCTTATGCGGGCTCTGTGCGCATAGCAAATCTCAGGCTTTGTCTAGACTGCATCCCTCTGTCGACAGAGGGATGCAAATCAAGCACATTGAAATTGCTAATGAAGCAGGGATTTAAATATCCTGTGCCTTATTAGCATAAACATAGCCACCGCTTTTTTTGAAACAAAGATTTTTTTTTAAAAAACGGCAGTCTAGACATGGATCTGTCAAAAATAAAGCCTTTTTTGACAGATCCTGTATTCCTCAAAAAATGAGGTATACAGGATCTGTCGAAAAAGGGTTTATTTTCGACAGATCTGCGTCTAGACTGCTGTTTTTTCGAAAAAACTCCATTTCGAAAAAAGCGGTGGCCATGTTTATGCTAATGAGGCATGGGATAGTTAAATCCCTACTTCATTAGCAATTTCGATGTGCCTAATCTACATCTCTCTGTCGACAGAGAGGTGTAGTTTAGACACACACCCATTCTTTAAACATACATCTAGGATACTTTAAAAGTCACAGGGAATACACTGAGGATTTCTCAGAGGGAACACAAGTTAGAACAAGGCATGTTAAACTTTGTGGGCCAGAATTTGGCTGTGTTTTGTGCTAAATAACCAGTCTTCCCAACAGCCCAGTTAGTAGGAGATGGAGATAACCATGATAACAAATTATGTTCAACTCAGATTGCATTTTTGCTTTACAGTTCAAATCAGGGGGTGAAGTTCTGTCCCCATGGAGGCCAATCCATAGACTTCCACAATGCCTGGATTTAAGTGATGTTCTTTAATCAAGCCGTTGAAATTAATCAAAAGCAGTACAGAACGGATGCTTTAATGAAAGGAAATTTGAAAATTAAAATACATGCAGCCTGCCATATATTAAAAGTGCTTTCAAATAAGGGAACTGCAGCAAAGCAGCATAGTGCTACACATCACCGATGATGTCATACCAAAGAGTCAAGCAACTGCTGTGATTCTGAAAAGGACAATCTTTCTATAAATGACAGCAGACACAGCAACAGAGCTTCCTCTTGTAAATAGCCTCATTAACTTTAAGGGGGCTATTTGTATGAGTAGAGGGAGCAGAAAGTGACCCATCGTGTCTATGCAATAAGTAAACTTGTTTATAAGTAAGCCAACAATTCTTTCAAGATAATGGAGTGAAAAAGTTATGTACAGCATTGGGATGGGTGCGAAGGCGAAGGGAGTGAAGGAGCAGTACTGAGCCAAGAAAGCACTACCACTCAGCAGCTGCAGATCATGCTTTAAGTGGAGGATCTGCTTAAACGGGGACTTTGACAGTCAAACAGGGGAGAAGTGAAGGAGAAGCAGACTGTCTGTAGCTTTTGGGACACAGGGATCTGCAGGGGAAGGAACCAGAGCCTGAGTAAGACATGAATAGGAGAAAACAGGGGCCTAACCCCCTTCACCTTGACAAGAGAACAAGGGGATGTCCAAGTGAGGTGGGAAGCCCTGGCTGATTATCTGAACTATTGAGACTGCGTGACCAGCCCCTCTGTGAGGGGGAAATGAAGTGCTGGGACTATGCCCCAAACTGAGGAGAGAACAAGGCAGGTACAAAGTGGCCCAGGGGAGGCTGGGCTAGTATATCAGCTAAGATGGGGCTGAGACTCTTCTTCTCCTTTCCCTAGGGTTTTGGCCTAGGAGCTGATGGGCTTGGGTCCCTCTACCCCTTCCCTCCTCCTTTTTTTTATTTCAAAACCCCCAAGAGCACCAGGTTGACTATAACATGGCTGCTGAGCCCTCACGCTGCCTGGTAAAGCCATCCCAAGGCTATGGGAGACTGGAGAGATGCAGCTTGCCCACTAGGCATGCTGGCCCCTAGGGAAGCCTGCTAAAAGCAATGAAATAAAATCACTTGTAATATTCAATAAATTATACAGACTCAAAATATTAAGGGCATATTCACATGAATGTGAAAGCAGGCAAAAGAGCTGTAAATCTGTAGCCTTTAAAAACAAAGTATAGCACTTATACTATTACTAATGCCTGTTAAAAATGCTGGAGCATGGCAAAATAAATCTTATAGCAATGCATGTGTGCACATAATACTAAGGACCAAATTCTGGTAAGAAGCAAAATGATTGCTCCAAATGGATATTGACTGTAAAAGCTGTGTTAATATGCACCTTTGTTTGGGCTGGTATCAGCTTCACACCCTGCTTCCAAATGGAGGCATAAATCTGTGCAAATATACAGTATGTGCAAAGGACCACTGTTGCATCCGAAGTGTAACTGCATCAACACATGGATCATACTTTCTGACCGCACTACATCTTACACCTTGGCAGTTGTCACAAAGACTGTAGAATGTCTCCTTTCAAAGGCCATACAGGGGCAGCATAAGGGTTTTTGCTATGGGCTTTCTAACTTGCTAGGTAAAATTTGTCCCCCAAAAGCTGGAATTTTGAAAGGCATATTTATCTTTTTAAATATTACAGTGCCTTACTTTCCAAATGCATGCTTAATATGTATGTACAATTACACCAATTCTGAACAAAAATTGGTCATGTATGCATCAATTCCTTATGGGAGAAAGGTATAGAACTTAACATAAAATTGTACTTATCTATAGAATTTCTGAACCATCTGTAGAATTTCATAGAGAATAATGTCCATGCCAGTTGCTATGGAATTCTATAGATTGATTTAAAGTTCTGACGACTGGGTGTCCTCTATTGAATTCTGGTTTTAGAGTAGTTTCTAAAGAACCTTATTGGCTCCATCCCTATTAAGTTCCATAGCACTTTCCCATCTAGTTGCCTACTTAGGAGTTTAACTGCCTGTTTGGATGCATAGAGAAATCACTATTTGCATATGCTGAATCCAAATTTGTAAATGCAAATGTTATAAATTTGCAGTGTGTATACAAATGTCAGGCAGCCAATTTACAGGTACACATTTTTGAGAATCAGGCCATCATTTGATATGGTTATCAAAGCAAGAATAACAATGGGAGATTTTTATTGGGGCCACTCCTCATGTAAAATAAACACAGTTAACCTCCCATTAACCTACATTTAGTCAGAAGATGTTGTGTCGTCACTTGATTTCCAACTGAAAGGGAAGGAAAAGAATATCTCTCCGTTGTCTAGAGAATAATACAAGTTTTACACTCTCCTAAAATTACTTAAATTTGCTAATTCATATTTGTCATTGCTGCTCCCAGCATCAATATATTTCTGAGAAAAGTAATGTGCCAGGCACTTTAGCAGTAAGACACCTTGGCCTACTTTACAATGAGAATTTTTAGCAGTTCTAACACCATAGGTCTAGCACAAATAGTTACGCTGGTGCTAATAAATCTGAGTGTTGCTGCAGATTGGTGTTTTAGCAAGCTGTCTGTTCTTTATGATATAGGACAAAATTTTCAAAAAAAGCTCAGTTCCCCCATTTAGGTGCCAACATAACCAGCCAGATTCTCAGAAGAGCTTTGCATGTTGGATGCTGAGGAGGATTTAGGAGAATGCCTTATTTAGCTTTCTAAATGGGGGCTGAACACTTTTTAAAAGCAGGCCAATAAATGATAACAATAATAATGATGGCGGTAAATGTTCCTGTGGGTGGCCTATGCAAATACTTCCATCACTAATGGCACTGATGCAGCTGTGTTTGTACTACATCAAATTGGGGAGGAAGTGGTAAAAATGCTTTGTACAGATATACATCTCTAGGGCCTGACTCTCCATGCTGTTTCCACTCGTTTTAAGCTGGTGTGAATTTTTATTTCAATGGAAGCCCAGGGATAAAACTGGAACATTGGAATGGAGAACCAGTGTCTCCTTAACCATACGGTAAGGCACAAACAAAGCCAAGTGTTTCCGCACATTGGCCATGTACATTAATCCACAGTCTGAAATAATGCGATTATAAAAACAGACATTACAAAAATAACATTTCAAATTAGTTTAAGATTCCGAACACAGGTGAAAACACAGCCTATTGAGAGATCTTACACTTGATTGTGAAAATGTAAACAAACAATACAAATTTGGCCCTGATTCAGATAAGCACTTAAGCAGTTGCTTAACTTTATGTACATGCCTAAGTCCAATTGAAGCTGGACACATGGCTTGCTGAATTGGGGTCTTAGCGCTGAATTTTGCTCCACTAAAGTCAATTGGGAATTTTGCTACTAACTTCAAAGGCTACAGGATAAGACTAGTACTATTCCTTTTCCTCACTGTAGATTTTTTAGCCCCTTCAGTATTTTGGACCTCCTTCCTGAGTTGCTCTTTTTCATTGTTCTCCCAGTCCTTGCCCTTGCTGAAGTCTGGCCCATTCTAGCCTTGTACTTCTGCTAAGTGCTGGTATGGCAGTTTAAAAAGGGAAATAAGGACCAACAGGTAACTAACTACCAATTAAAATGACACCACCAGCAACATAGGCTGTCTTTGGGCAGGTTGGATGGCTGTGATGGGAGAACATGTAGTACAAACATTGGGTAAGGAAAGTGACATAGTTGAGAGAGAGAGAGAAAACCAGGTGGAAGAGGGAAGAAAATAATATATAAAAAGGAAGAAGAGGGTTAGGATGGTGATGGGAGCAGGGAAAGAGGCATAAGTAGTCCAGGTTGCCATTACTCATAACAAATATACCATATTTACAAAATAAAAGTACTGCATTTGAGATGGAATTAGTCTATAGATACTATTGAATGGGTTTAGAAAATCCTAAAATGTCATTCAAAGCCAATCATTCAATAGAATATGATGACTAATGTATGAAACCAATTTAGATACATTGATCTATGTCTGCATTTATGATAAGGTTACTTACAGAAACAGTAGTGTTAATTAACCATGCAGTCATGTGAAAGGATTTCAAGTCCTGTTATAACACTAGATAAAAATCTGCAAAATGTAACGAGTCCATGTTAAACAACAGCATAACTAATATATACTATCCATCGTGTGTACATTTTTTTCCCACTTCCATCAGCCTCCGTACTGTTCTGTGATTATATTATTGAATTGTTATAGAGCAAAATTACAGCTATGTAAATAGTTTATCAAAAACTATCATTAGCTATAGTAACAAATATTACAGCACAATACTTTATGGCTGCGTCTAGACTGGCATGATTTTGCGCAAATACTTTTAACGAAAACGTTTTTCCATTAAAAGTATTTGTGCAAGAGAGTGTCTATACTGGCATGTGCCTTTGCACAAAGATTTGCTTTTGCGCAAAAGCATCCGTGCCAGCGTAGACGCTCTCTTGCGCAAGAAAGCTCCGATGGCCATTTTAGCCATCGGGCTTTCTTGCACAAGAAATTAATGTGGCTGTCTACACTGGCCCTCTTGCGCAAGAATACTTGCGCAAGAAGGCTTATCCCTGAGCGGGAGCGTCAGAGTATTTGCACAAGAACCACTGATTTTGTACATTACAAAGTCAGTGTTCTTGCTCAAATACTCGCGGCCAGTGTAGACAGGTGGCAAGATTTTGCGCAAAAGTGGCTGCTTTTGCGCAAAATCATGCCAGTCTAGATGCAGCCTATGGATTTTAAGTTTTCATGAGAGATTAAATAGGAGACTGGTTTTCGAATAATTCTCCCATCTTCTCTGAAACAAATGGGATTAATTGTTCTGAAGCATGAACTAGAATCAATTAAGGGAACAGATTCTGATCTGTTATACAAGAGCCAAATCGACTCTCGGTCCGGTACTGTACCACGATAGCCAATGAGGCCATGTCTATACTATGCAGAAGACCAATGCTACTGCGGTCGATCTTCCAGGGTTTGATTTACCAGGTCTAGTGGAGACCCGCTAAATCAAACTCAGAGGGCGCCCCCATTGGTGCTGGTATTCCTGCTCTTTATAAAGAGTAAGGGAAGCTGACGGGAGCATTTGCTCCCATCAGTCTCTTGCTGTGTGGACAGCGCAGAAACTCAATTTAAGATACGTCGACTCCAGCTACCTAATTAAAGTAGCTGGAGTTGGGTATCTTTATTTGACCTTCTACTGTAGTGTAGACCGTGCCTGAAAGATTTGCCACTGACTTCAGTGGAAGATTGATTGGGACCTTATACATGACGCTCCAGAACAACCAAATGCAAAAAATCCAAATTTTCCTATTTTTGTCACAGTTACGTGTAGCTCTCTTATATTTTGAACTACGGTTCATTTTGCAACAACATGAGTCAAAAAATAAGGCCATAGAATGAAATGTTTATTATATACACACATATATATTTGTATGAAAATGTATTTGTATAGTGTATTTCTCAGATACAATAACTGTAGTATTTATTACTACATAAAAACAAATCTGGGTAACACCAATGGGCCAAATTTATTTTCTTTTTCTTCAAATGAATTGTGCCTGCTTACCGCACTTAAATTTGACAACTGCTCTTTCTTCCTTAATGCCTGTCCTAAATCAAACAGTACCTGTTGAATGCCAAACTTGTTACACTGTTAGAAACTAATATTTCATTTGTTTTTATTTTACAGTAAATGGTGTTTAATTTATTGCTTCTAATGACCAAAAGGTACTTTTTAAAAGATAGCATAGATGTTGATAGCACATTTCATATACCATAACATGGATTTAGCAACACTGAGGTTGGTGTGATTATTAGGTTACAGTTTTTCTTTGTTTTGCTGTTTTTATTTTGCTTTTGCTTTGCAGAATGCACATGCAACTAGTGGATTAAACTCTGTTAAAAGTGATATGTCAAAAATATTTAGGAAAAACTTAACTGTTTTCTTTTACTGAAGTCAGGCATGTGTGGCATGCAGTAGATTGCAAGGAAAAACAAATGGATGTTCATTTCCAAAGGATTTATAATCTTCATGCGCATGTAAAACCTCTGTTACAAAAATCATTAACATTTGTTAAAAGTGTGCCTTTTTGTTTTTTTATACAAGTGTACATGCAATAACCTGTCATAGCTAAAACTATTTACAAAATTTCATACAATACCTCTTAAGTGAATAATACATGAAAGGCCAATGTTTAACACTGTACAAGATTAAAAATAAATAAGGCATTATAATACAGTTTTATCACAAATTAAAAAATGTTGGTTGTCACTGCAATACAAAACTGTAACTTGAAAGAACATTATGGCTAAATAGTCGTCCTGACTGGAGAGAACATGTACAGATTTTAGACTTGCTGATGGTAAATGCTTAACTTGTGCTACAAGCTGAGAATCAAATGAATTAAAATTATTCACGTTGACCATTAATATATTCAATTTCTCAGTTTTGAAATGGCACAGGACAAACAAACACAGATGTTTCCCAAGTGCTTTCTTTGCCTTATAGTTACAATACAGGCAAAGATGGGAAAGACATTTCAGTCTGTAATCTAGTCTTTTGCACTGTTGTAAATAGAGAGTTACTGGAGATTTACACCAGTGTAAACAAAAGCAGAATCTGGCATGCACCGGGCCCAAGTACTAAATTCCTTATCAAACCCTCCCCCACCCCAATTTCACTGATTTCTATAATACTTTTGCGTGCATAAGGAATGCAGATTCAGGCCTGATGAGCTGAAAGTTCAGGATCTCCCCAAATCACCAGTAAAAGAAGTAGAGCTAAGGATTACAAGAGTGTGCTTATGTTTCATGTGATAGAAATGAATTGTCAGTACACGCAGGTGAGAACATCTATAGAGAAGCAATGGACTTTACCTATTGGGTAAAACTGCTTTCTAATTGATGCATGTGTAACATGTTTGGAAATGTCTAGACAGTCATTCAGCTGAACGCCAGTTTGTAATCATGTTAAAAAAAGTATTTAAACATAAGGGTAACATAGGAACATTTTGAAATTAGTTCCCAAGACAGAAGGAAGTTTGAAGACCTCTGATGTTCATCTGCTTATATCAAGAATGAAAGACTTTAATTATTACTATTATCTTAAGAGAAAACGTGCAAACTGATGTGAAATATTGTGCTTGCAATTGACAGACATTAATGACATCTTGCCAAAACTGGAACCAGTTTATTGTAGGGCTCCTCCCACTTAAGTGTTCAAGCTGACAGCTACACAAGAATAAATGTAAACTTAGGACCGTATTCTGCCCAGGATGTGTCCATGTAACTTCCCTTCATCAAAATGAGAAGTATGTATGTGTATCAAAGGGCAGCACTGACCCCTTAGTGGGGCTACAGGAAGATCACCCAGATCAAAACCTCATCATGTGAATTGAAAAATAATAAATCTAATATAGGTGAAATGCATATCGCTGCATGAGTAACGCCACCTTAATCCAAGGCCCACTGAAATCAACAGGAAACTTTCCATTGGCTTTCATGACCTTTGGATCAGGCCAAATATTATCTGAAGATGGTTGCCACAAAGAAATGTAAGGGAATGTCTTAAATTTATCAAGAATCACATGATTTTGTGGGCAGACCACAGTTATTACTGCTATTATCTCTCTTGCATGAAGTCTGCTAAAAGCATACACCAGAATGTATAAGGGCACAGACACTACAGAAATATGTCATTTAAAAAAGGATGCAAAAATGTACATAGAAAAATGAAACTGGGAAAGTCAGAAAAATAGGAAATGAAAGCAGACAGGCAAAAATACATTTTTAATATAACATTATTAGAGAGGATACCTAGTAGTGCCTGCTGTAATGGCTGCAAAACAATTTCTATCATAACCTTGTTTTAATTTTTAAACAATCTTTTTTTTTCCATTGGAAAGATGCAGCCATCACAATGTAATGCTGCTGCCCTGTTAAACCAGCTCTGCAGAATTGTCTCCAACAATAACAGCAAAGCAAAGGGAGGAATTCACTCCTCCACACTCTATCACCTCAGTGATATTAGAGGCAAGATGATTTCCCCTTCATTTTTCCTATTTTAAAAATCCTAGAGAATTATTTAGCTCTGGCTTATTGTTCTGTGTGTTTGTACTGCACTGAGTGCAATGGGGTTCTGGTCCATGATTGGGGATCCAGGTGCTACAGTAATTTTACTACTAATAGTCATTATAAAGGCAAAAGCATTGTGTTAACTTGACATAATTGGAATTGCACTAGGAATTAATGACCCTAAACTCAAAGTCAGTAAGTGCATAAGTTAACTGATGGCATTGTGCCTATATACAATTTTTCATTGTGGTTAAACGTCTAGGTTAACATAGGTTGGTTTAATTCATAAAATGCATATTATAAAACATACAGGATATGCAATGTGACCAGATTCTCATAGCTCTCAAAACCTTATCTTTGGCATTTCCGGACAACTTTTTATTTCAACAATACAATCTGCATTAATACAGTTTGCTTCCATTTAAGTTATGCTATTTTTTTGTTCTTGGTAATGTGTGTGATCTATTTACTTAAAAGGTTTTCATCGCCATAGTATCTGAGTGCCTCAAACAGTAAATTTACTCCCAGCAACACCCGTGTGCGGCAGGGAACTATTATTACTCCCAATTTGAAGATGAAAATACACAGAGATTAAGTGACTAGCCCAAGGTCCCACAGAAAGCCTCTTGCAAAGTCTAAAATTGAATACGATCAATCTAGTTCAGTGCTTTAACAGCAAGTCTAGCCTGTAAATCTCTGTTCTGAAAATGGCTCCGGAAATGAATAAATATCTTCTACAAATCCACAATATATCATTGCTTTGTGATATACAGGGAGACCTGAAAACAAACTTCATTATGTTTAATCTCACCCTCTACAACTCTTGGGACCAAATTTGTTCATAAGCAGATCCTATTAAAAATCGTTTAAAAACATATGAATTTTCACAGTGGGCAGAACGTGATCTATCTTGCCCAGTGTCCAGCCTCCAAGAGCAGAGCCAAGACAGAAGTTCAAGGGATGTGTACAGAAAGGGAAATTATGGAGTGAGTGATCCAACCATCATCCACTGCCATCTCCTGGCAATCTGAGGTTTAGGGTTGCCCAAAGCACGGGGCTGCATACCTGACCATTCCAGCTAATAGCCATTAATAGATTTATCCTCCCTGAACTTACTCACTTATTTTTTTAACCCAGTTATACTTTTGGACATGACAATATCCAATAGGAATGAGTTCCACAAGGTAGTTGTGCAATGTATGAAAAAAAAAACTTTCTTCCCTTTGCATTAAATCTGCTGCCTACTAATTTTATCAGGTAACTCCTGGTTTGGGGGTAAATAACACCTTTTTTTCTACACCATTCATGATCTTATAGATTTCTGTTATCACATCCCCACTTAGCTGTCTATTTTTCTTCTAAAATGAGCACCCTCAATCTTCTTCCCCTGCCTTGTACAGAAGCAAGGATGTCTTTGTTGCCTTTCTCTGAAACCTTTTCCAGTTCCACTATATCCTTTATGAGATGGGGTGACCAGAACTAGACACTGTATTGAAGATGCGTGTATACTAAGTTTTTATATAGTGGCATTTTCATATTTTCTGTCTTACTTTTCATAGCCTTCTGAATAGTTTAGGACATAGTTAGCCTTTTTGACTGCTGCTAGACACTGAGCAAGAGTTTTCAGAGAACTAGCCATAATGATGCCAAGATCTTTCTTGGGTGATTATAGCTAAATTAGAACCCTTCATTGTATATTTATAGCTAGGATCAGGCCTACCATGTGGGGCCAAAAGGGCGTAGTTGCTCCAGGTGGCAGCACTGAAGGCTGGCGGGGGCAGGGCTGGCCTTACCATAAGGCGAACTGAGGCGGCTGCCTCAGGTGCCAGACTGTGGGGGGGTGCCACTAGGACCCAGAGTGTAGAAAATTGTGTCTGCTGCTGGTGCAGTGACGGGGAATGGGAGTGTCATTTGAGCTCCCTGCCTCAGGTGCCAAAATGTTGTGGGCCGGCCCTGGGCGGGGGGCAGTGCTGAGGTCCGGCTGCACTGACCCGGCCCCTTCCACCCAAAGCCCCTTCCCTTTTGGAGGTATAGACACTGCCCCTTCTGCCTCCCTCCCCCAGCTTGCTGGAGGGGCCCGTGGAAGCTGTTAGCTCTCCTGGATAGGATTTTTTCCCCCAGGCACTTGCACTTATTAACATTAAATTTAATCCGCCATTTTGTTGCCCAGTCATCCAGTTTTATGAGATCCCTTTGTAACACACCTCAGTCTTCTTTCAACGTAACTATCTTAAATAATTTTGTGTCATCAGCAAACTGTGACACTTCAACCGTTAACCTCCTTTCCAGATCATTACTGAATATGTTGAACAGCATAGGTTCCAGTAGAGATATTTGGGGGACCCTGCTCTGCTTATTACCTAGCTCCATTGTTAAAACTCACTATTTATTCCTAGCTTTTGTTTCCTATCTTCAGATCTGTTACAGATCCATAGGAGGATCTTCCTTCTTATCCCACGATTACTTAGTTTCCTTAAGAGCCTGTGATGAGGGCTCTTGTCCAAAGCTTTCAGAAAATCCAAGAACACTATACTGATTGGATCACTCTTATCCATAAGCTTGTTGACTCTCTCAATAAATTCTAATAGATTGGTGAGGCATGATTTCCCTTTACAAAAGCCACGTTGACTCTTCCCCAACAAATCTTGTTTTTCTAGGTGTCTGATAATTTTGTTCTTTACTATTGTTTCTATCAATTTGCCTGGTACTCAAGCTAGGCTCACTAACCTGCAATTGCCAGAATCTCCTCTGAGTTTCTTTTTAAAGAAATGGTATTACATTAGCTATCTTCCAATCCTCTGGTACAGAGTGATTTCAGTGACAGGTTATATTCAACAGTTAGTAGCTCTGCTATTTTAAATTTGAGTCCCTTCTGAACTCTTGGGTGAATGTAATGATGATTTAAGCACATTGACATATGGATGGCCAGCTTACAAAAGAAGTGGCATATAGAAACTGACTGGGCTGTATACCCTACAGCTTAATACAGGTTTCCACATGCCACAGTAGTTTGGGTGTAGTATAAGATGATAGACTTATCCATGACAAAAGCCTACTCCAAATAAAAGCCTCTAGTATTAAAATCACAAACCCAAAATCACAAACAAAATGTAAAACCCAAACCTGGTCCCACTGAAACCAATAACAAAATGCTAGTGGCGCCTGCCCAGAGATGAGAACTTTGCAATCAGCATGTGCATTAGATAGTAAGAAACTTGTACAGCAAATACAAGTTTTGTTCTATGGTACATTCGGCATATCTGCACATTTAAAAATATTTTTAAACAAAAATAGTTTTTTGCCTCTCCTAGTGACAATGTGTATTTCACTTGAGTGTGCTGCCAGTACCTGGGGATGTTGTGTGGCCACAAACCATGGACTATCTGTGGCCTAGAACCCTATGCAATATGACCCACTGTCCTCATCTTTAATACATAAGTGCATGCCACATTATCTTGACTCAATATGAAACACTGCATGCTGGGACAGGTATTCTTTGTGGAATGCATCTATTTATTAGAGAAGAGAGCAGCTGAAGTATGTTCTCTTCCATGCATATTAAGAGCAGTTCCTCAAACTCTGAGCAAGTTTATCAGCACGATCTTCATTTGGAGAAAGTCTGGTGTGCTTGCTTTTCAGAATCCTATCTTCCAAAACAGGTATATGCTTTCTCTAATTGCGAAACTAAGAAGAACAAGCCTGGTGTTGAATCAGGATATATAATAAAACAGTGGCATCAAATTAAAAAAATAAGCTGGCAAATGTACAAATATATCAATACTAACAGCACATTTGCAATTGGTACTGGTCAGCCCGTTGAACAATTCAAACAGGCCTAAATCCTCTCTGAGCTAGAAAATCTGTGCTTTCAGTGAAAGTCTGCAACTACCAAAAGAGAGCATCCGATTGTTTTCTACCATCAATATCATTGGCAATTTGTAGAATACAGCGAAGACTGTTTCTATATTGCATAAGCATATTGCTGTGCTTCCAGGGTGGCATCTCTGTCTCATACAAGGCCAAAATGTCCTACAGACAGACAGTATTTTAGCAACCTTCTTTGTCAATGCAAAAAAACATTTAATAGTATCTGGTCAAATTCCTAGGTCCTGCTTTTTGTCTAACTCATAGGCTTATGTTGTAATTGTAACTGGAAAGTATTCAAAGCTACTGAACATGCAAATAAAACTTTAAAAGATACCTCAATTTAGCAGTTGGCTTTAATTCAGCCTTCATTGACCGATTGCTGGCAAGTTCTCGTTTACTTATTTCAAGCAGTGGGCAAGGTTTCCATAATTCTTACTACAGCCTCAGATAATTTTCGGTCATCTCACCCTCCTTTCCTAATAGCAGCTTTACTAACCTCAGACCCAACAATACTGGATATAGTGGTAAAGAGAAATTTCTCCCTTTTGCTATTGCAGGTGGATGTGTAAATAAATACATATTTTTATATATATAAATTTATATTATTTATCTCTATATATGAGTGTTTGTATATGTGCATATATAGCTTACATATACATACACATACACACACAAATACAGTGTCACTTGTACACTTTTTTTCAGTTATAGCATTTATCCTTTAAAAATGCCAAGAAAATATTCCCTATTCCCAAAAAATCAGTTTTAGACTTTTCCTAACTGAATTGCTAGCCCTTATTTGTTCCATTCCAAGAGTTCATTTATGCAGGCCCCAAGTTCTCTTTGGTTGGGTTGTAGTGATCCTTGGTTGATGCCATGGCCTATGATCCTTGATCTCCTGGTGAAAATTCAGGCAACTTCTGCTCTCTAAGATCACTGCGAATGGCGTAACCAATTTTTCTCTGCTCTATGCTTCTTTGATAGCTGGCACAGAAGGAAGGTAATGCAATGTTTGATTTGTGTGGGTTGTTGGAGCTTGAAGTGCTCCAAGCCCAGCTTTTACAGTAAAGCTGGCAACTGAGGACACTGATGGACAACTGGTGCCCAGTTTGGTTTGAATGTTTGTTCTCCCATAGGAATACATTTTCCGCTCTAAGTTTAAAGACCGTGTTTGTGTATTATTTCCATTGGCCTTGCCTTCGAGAAAATAGGTCAACATTTCGCCTTTTCCCTTTACACTGACTTTACCTCGGCATACAAACTCGTAACTGCACCTCTTTAATATCCGCTGAACTTCTTCTGTCACCTGCGGGTAAGGAGAGTCAGTATTACATTTTACCATTCCTATCACTTAGCGAGGTTTAATCCTAGAGTAAGGAAACAGAATTCTACTTCTCTGTGGCAATTTCTTCAACTGTGATGAAAGATGATCCATGGAATGAATAAGTAACTACTGGTTTGGGTTTCCCCTGTTTTCACATGCTTTGATGGTAGTAGTAATAATAATAAGAGTTAATAATGAGATGTGCCCTAAGGAGAAAATTTCTCCTTAGCTCTAAAGGACTCCCAAGTTCTGAGGTTTTGGTTCTGATCATTAGAAACATAACAACATAAGAAATGCCCTCATATGCCCAAATACATCAGTTAGCCTTTAAAGTGCCACAGGACTCCTCGTTGTTTTAATCCAGAGACATTCCAAAGGCTATATAAGATATGACTGACTTCAATATAGGTCCTTATCCTATGGTCCTTACTCAGTCCAAATTCCCATAGTGAAGTGGAAGTTTGGGTGATTGGCTGGTGTAAATATCACAGATTCAGGCCTATAATCCAACTGCATGCAGTACAGCAGGAATTTGAAGGTGAACCCTCTCTTTGTGGCATGGTGATCCTTTGATTTCACCACTTCAAAGCAGTGGAGCAAATAACAGAAGAATAACTACACAGCAGGCACCTGAATCACCTTGGTGATGTTGCCATCTTCCTAAGAAACATGAAGACTGTGAGGCTGAAAGCAGCTTTGAAAATGTAACAATAGGATTGTTAATAAAGAGGAACTTCAAACTTATAAAAAGTGATTGTAACGTACTCACCTGAATTTTACCCTGCACTCCAGTACTATCCATTCTGCTAGCCACATTTACAGTGTTGCCCCAGATATCATATTGTGGTCTTCTCGCCCCAATAACTCCTGCCACTACAGGCCCAACATTAATACCTAAAATCAGAACAATGGCTTTTATTTTGTTGTTGATGCTTGTAGATCTAAGAGAAACATGGCTCTTTTAAACTATTTCATCATAAATGACTTCAGTGTTTTCACCTGTCATAGTAAATAATAGCATCATCTTAAATTAGAGCTTTTCAACACCCAGTATTCCAAAGAGTATTAGAAATAGAACTCTACCAGCACACAAAGCACACCTGAAATATAACATTATTTTAACTCAAATTACAAAAAAAAACCCCAAAACAAACAAACAAACAAACAAACCAAAACCACCCCACAATACCCTCTTCTAATCTCATGGGGGAAATAATCAATTTCCATTTTTATGGGGACTGGGGCAAAGGTGGAAGGAAGAATCATCTCTGGCATACAATGTATCAGCTTTTTAATCACACAGAGCAAGGCCCTTTAGCTCATGGCAAGAGCTTATTGATCCTTGATTCCTTCTTATGGGCTCTTTTGTGCTTTTTAACAAACAGTCTCCTAAGGGCTGGGAAACACCAGCAGTTGGGGCAAGGGAAAGCAGATCAAGTGAGAAACTCTGATACTAGCATCAGACTACTGCTACTTTTTGCATCCAGAGGAAGGCATTGTAGTAATGATGGAGGGAAGCTTACAGCTGCTGGGCAGTGGGGGAATCCACCATAGTAGTATGACTTGCTTCTCATTACTATTACAGCCATGGCTTATGACCATTTGCACCACTTGGCTGCTAGGACCCTCATTTATCTGCTCCAGTTTGCATGCACAACTCAGTCAAAGGCGAGGAAACAAAAGGGGTGAGAGTGGGGGAAATCATGCTGGCAAATTTCACTGGGAGGAGAAGAGCCATGGAGTTCACATTGGGGAAGGGCTGGAGGGAGGGATGGTATTGAACCAAAGAAGGTTGCAGAAGGAAATTGGCTCTCATGGAAGAAGATCACAGTACTGTACTTCATGTGGAAGACAGCATGGGTTTGTCTCCACTATGCAGTGGATCAACGCTGCAGTGATTGAAGAAATGGCTGAAGGAGGGAGCAGGGGGGTTGACTTGCTGGGGGGAAGGAGAAGCTGCAGCAAGTAGGAGAGAAAATGAGCTAAAAACAAAAAAACCTTGTGATAGGCTACGTCTACACGGCGGTATTTTTTCTGGCAGAAGATATGCAAATGAAGTGCTCATTAGCATCTCTCACTCATTTGCATATCCTCTTCTGATCCTTTTAGCGGAAGAGGTTTTGCTGTTAAAAAGACCCATGTAGATGGGGCCATTTGTTGGAAAAAAAAACCCTTTTGCGCAAGATCCTGTAAACCTCATTTTTTGAGGAATAAGGGATCTTGCGCAAAAAAGTTTTACAAATGGACCTGTTTACACAGGGCTTTTTAACGGCAAAAACTCTTCTGCAAAAAGGATCGGAAGAGGATATGCAAATGAGAGTGTGAGATATGTTAATGAGTGTTTCATTTGCATATCTTCTGCCAGAAAAAAACTGCAGCATAGACATAGCCATAACGTAACACTGACAAGTGGAACCAAACCTGGGACCTCTGGAGCTTCATGCATGAGCCTCTACAGTTTGAGTTGAAAGACAGCTCTCTCTCAGCTAAGGCTGTAGAGCACACACATTTTCTCTGTCTGTAAGTGGTCTAAGTACCACTACATGGGACAGTAAACCATACCCAATAGGTGTTTGGGTTTTAGTAATGTAAGAAAGATCTCAAAGATTCCAAAGCATTTTGCAAACTATAAGTATAAACACCCATGCTGTACAGCCAGCTCTGGAGTGGAATTTTGCAGCAGTTTAACAATACACAGTAATAGTAGAGAACAGATCATGACAGGGAATGAAAGCTAACTGTATGCAACAGAAACTGTAAAAGAATTTTAGCTAAGCATCACATAACTAACAAGACTGGAATTAGTCCTGAACATAAGGATTAATACCCTTAATATTCATGCCTTCATTCCCATCTTATGGGTGTGTAACTCCCATTAAATTTATGGCAGTAGTGCAAACATGTTGATGATAAAATGGGCATCGATCTAGATTCTTCTGGCTCCAAGTTTCACTCAAGAGCATGAATATGAGATAATTTCATTCAAAAACAGGGATAATTCTCTGCTACTGAATCTGTTAGGATAAAATGGGGGAAGCTAGCCAACAGCAATGCTACTGTTTTTAGTCTAACTCTAGAAACATGACTTACCAACTCGGAGGACAAAGTCGTTGTAAGACTGATAGTTGATTTCATCAAGGACGTCAAACATTTCTATTGCAAAATCTGCCAGTGTACTCAAGTGGGAATAAATTGATTTTTTAGCCTAGATACAAAATAACATTTTACATTAGATTTACACAGTAGTGTGAGCCAGGTAAAACACTGCCATACCTTTCATTCTGAACAGCTTGTGAACTGCATCTAAACTGGTTTGCTAAATGTGAAATGGAACTTTACATTGTGCTTTGAATATTTGTGCTATTTTTCTCCAGTACTGAATTGTTTTCATTTCTCTTTTTGAATTCCGGGGTCATAGGTACTAATCAGGAGATTCAGTCACAGACATTCAATGGAAAAAAGGGATCACAACAACACATAAGTTGTGGCCAAAGCCTAAGGTTAGATGAAATTAATTGAAATTCTTTGTCTATTTATTATTGATTAGCGCTGCAGTTCTGACACATGACCAACTAAGGATTTACTAACAGCTTAAACTTGAAGACAGAGCTGTCCTTAGTTTTGACAATCCATGTTTTCTGCTTGAAACTCAAATGCTCTGGATTCCTGCCTTTCCCAGGTGTTTTTGAGAGAAGAAACAGATGAGTAAACGCCAGGAAAGCAACATTCCTATGGTAAAAAATGTTTCTGCCATTAGAGGGCAACAGCTATTTGCTCAGAGCTATAAGCATTGCTTCCTGTGGTAACGGGTAACTGGGACTTTTGCTAGCTATGTGGATATTGGGGCTTCATGTTGCTCCTGTTGATAACATTCCTGTTTACCTGAAAGGTGCGGGATTGACTTCAATCCTGTGAGGAATGTTGAAGTCTTACCTCATTTGCTTTCAGTGGGAGTTGGAGGGTGGTTGCATCCTTCAAAGTCTAGGGTTAGTCTGAATTAGGTCAAGATTAAATATGAATAGGTAGAACAGTTTTGCAATGTGAAAAACTTGGAACAACTGTAGAGGTTGGAAGAAGGCTAGAGAGGGCCAGTGCAGGGGATGGTTTTGGTGGAATGGCAGGAATGTTTGCACAGGAAGGCTTTAGTAGCTGGAAAGGACGAATCAAGGTAGGTGAGCAGGCAACTCACTGGATGGGCTCATGGTGATGAGGCTGCTACATATCTAGATGGGGGCAGTCCAGAGTGGTCCCCAGAGATGCTTTTTATTGCTGCTCTGTTGTCCAGTGTTATTCTGATTCTGTGGCCTTGACGTGTGGTAGGAGCCATTGGTGAGTATAATAAACTGTTGTGAGCTTCCAAATCTTGACATGGAGGCAAATCTCCCGAGAGGTCCATTTGCCCTGAGCAGACAGGTTCTGGAAGTATGTGCCCCAACCTATTGGGATAATCCTGGTGGGAGAAAGCTACAGAAAGGGAACTCTCTCACCCACACAATTTGTGGGTCCTTCCTCCGAAGTGAGAACTTTCTGAGCAATGAACCACTTGCTTGGATAGACTGTGGTTGTTGGGGGTGTAGATGGTTTTCAACCATGCTTGAAGACACGGAGATTGAAGTCTTGCTAAAGGAGTCATGAATGAAGAGGCTGCCATAAGGCCCAGAAGTTCTAGGCAAGCCTTTGAAGTGCTTTGTGAACATTGTTGAAACAAGGTTGAACATTGTGGTGAATCTTTCCTTGGGGGAAGTACAATGTGGTAGAAAGTGTCCAGCGTAGCCCTGTTGAAATCTATACATTGGGTGTTAGTGGAAGCTTTTTGATACTGAAGCAGAGAGTGAAACAGAGAAATGGCCTTGCTGATTGCTGTCTGTGATTCAATAAGTAAATGACCTTTCAGGGGCCAATTGTCCTGTAGGGGAAGATGATTATGCGCAACTGGTGAATACAGGCTGCTGTGGTTGAAAGAACTTTGGCAATAATCCTTTGGGCAATGGAAAGACCTAAGGGTAAGGATACAATACTGGTAATGATCTTTGCCTACCACAGCATGCAAGGATTGCTTGAGGGATGAATGACTATGAGAAAATAAGCATTCTGAAGATCAAGGGAACAGACCAATCTCCCAGATCTAGAAAGGGAAATATCACTGCCAGGGTTACCAACCATTCTGAACCAATGAGAGTGGGCAAAAGTGTAAAGTCCTCATGTCCAGAATTATTCTACCCGATTTTTTGTCAAGATTTATTCTATCCCATTTTTGGGGGGAGATGAGGAATGAGGAAGTACTAGGAATAGAACCTTTTCCCAACCAATTCTAGTAGTGGTACAGATTCAATCATCCCAAAACCTAGCAGGGATTATACCCTCTGCCTTAACAGATCTTTGTGAGATAGGTTCCTGAAGTGGGAGAGAAGAAGGAACCCTGGGAGGTGGTAGGAAGCTGAACTGGATGAACAAGCCTATAAAAATCACTTGTAGGATTTGTTTCTGATGTTAGCTGACCCGCAGCATTAAAATATGTATTAGAGTTATAAGAATATGGTTAGTGTGGCAAAGTAACATTTAAGTATTTGCTCTTCGACTATAAAAGTAACATTTTAGTATTTGCTCTTCATTTGCGAAGATGGTAAAGCCTACAGTCAGGGAGAAGCATTCCCAAGTTTGAAACACTAGTTTACCACATAAGGTGTCATCTCCTCCCATACAAAAGAAGGCCTAGAGACAATAGACAAGCCATTGTGGAAAATCAGTGGACAAAAGACTTTGATGATTGCTGCCCTCATGCCCATGAAGAAGGTATCCGCATAAGCCCACATCCCATCATAGCTTGAACAATGGAGGAAAGGAATAAAAATCCCTGTTAAAGAAAAATCATCATCACTATGCAGCTTCAGATTTGGAGAGGGCAATATTTCTAGACATAAGCAAGGGATTTTCAAGCTGCTCAGTTTGGGTTAGCTCTAAAACATACGGAGCTTGAATATATAGCCGCTACTAACACCTTTTTGATACCTAAGACTAACTCATTGATATGTGCATGTTTACCTGCTTTAACCTTATAAATAATCTGCATTTCTTTTCTTAGGGAATGTCTACACTGCATTCCTCCTTCGAGAGAGGAATGCAAATACTGCCCAGCAAAATTGCAAATGAAGCGGGGATTTGAATTTGCATAATCGCGCCCGGCCGCTTTTTAGAAAAACCCTATTTCGAGATAAAAAACGCTGTTTAGATGCGGTTATTTTGAGAAAAAACCCTTCTTTCAAAATAACCCTTAAACCTCATTTTATAAGGAGTAAGGGTTATTTCGAAAGAAAGGTTTTTTCTCTAAATAACCACATCTAAACACAGTTTATCATCTCCAAATAGGGTATTTTGAAAAAGCGTCCAGCCACGATTATGCAAATGAAGTGCAGGAAATTCAAATCCCCACTTCATTTGCAATTTCACTGGGCTGCATTTGCATTCCTCTCTTGAAGGAGGAATGCAATGTAGACATACCCTAATAAACTAAGGATCTATTCACTGGGGGTATGTCTACACTGCCACCCTAGTTTGAACTAGGGTGGCTAATGTAGGCATTCAAACTTGCAAATGAAGCCCGGGATTTAAATATCCCGGGCTTCATTTGCATATTCACGGGCAGGCGCCATTTTTAAATGCCCGTAGTTCGAACTACCTGCCCGCGGCTACACGCGGCACGGACTAGGTAGTTCGAATTAAAGCTCCTAATTCGAACTACTGTTAAACCTCCTTGCAGGAGGAACTATGGGGCATTTAAAAATGGCGGCGCCCGGGAACATGCAAATAAAGCCCGGGATATTTAAATCCCAGGCTTCATTTGCAAGTTTGAATGCCTACATTAGCCACCCTAGTTCGAACTAGGGTGGCAGTGTAGACATACCCTTACAGGATTGTCCACTAGGTTTGTCTTTGGTGAGAGATCAGGGGTGCAACTGACTTGGGGTGAGTGACTGATCCTTTAGGGTTGGGTTGTTGTGATTTGTGGAGAAAAGGACCATTTATCACAAAGGTAAACTTGTCTAGGGGGAAAGATATAAGCTCAGAGTGCACAAGGGAACTGTCTGTGACCCATGGTAAAGCTTCTATAGTGATTGTGGAGATTGTACTTGGTTGTTTAAATCCAATTACAGGACATACAAACTATTTGGGGTTTGTGCCCTGCTTCTTGACAGTCTCCCCAGAGGCTGGTACCCAGGTATGTGAGTCCCTGCAGATGGCCTGAAAAGCTAAATAAAGTGAGGTATAAATAAAGTGAGAAAAGCTAAATAAAGCATAGCTAGCCACATGGATATTTTGATGCTCCCAGGACTGCTGACAGGAGGGAGTGGGGCAAAGGAACAACTGCCCTGGGGCTTGGCAATTCAAATGGGCCAGTGGCAGCAGTCAGAGCTCCAGGCATTTTAAATCACTGCTGGAGCCCTGCACGATGCAGTCTGGGCAGTGCTGATGAGCTGAGGGGGAGGCTAACCCCAGCCCCTACCCCTGCTGCTCCACTCCATAGCCCAGGGACTCCGGCTAGTCTGTCGTCTCCCCCTTCCCCCCCCGCACCAGATGTGCATCTCAAACTTTTAGGCACAAACCTGGAAGCGCAAAATTAAAGGCTGGGTGAGATTGTCTGTGTGGCAGTTTTGAGAGTCACTTGGCACAGAGGAGATGGGGAAATATCAGGGAGCTCGACTCTGTGTTCACTTCCAACTTTGACCCCATTTAGGTCAGAACTGCCTAGAGCATGAGTTCCCAAACTGGGGTGTGCCCCTGGGGGCGTGAAGAAATTCCGGGGGTGAGGGGCGTGATGCCGAAAAGTTTGGGAACCACTGGCCTAGAGGCTGCACGGACATACACCAGTTGGCAATGATTCCTGAAGGATCATATGCAAAATCGGGTTTGACAGAGCTCTGGCCATGTTCCTTCCACACACCTAGTACTGGGTGAAAGAAGAGGAACAGGAGGGATGTAAAAGGCTGGCAACACATATGCCAGAAGAAGATTTCTTCATACGTGGAAATCTCCAGAAGGTGAAATACAGGAAGTTTCTACTCTCTTTTTATCACATGAATGACACAAAGGGAGCAGAGCACATCTGAAAATCTATCTCACTGTCTAAAAGTTTGGCCTTTGCAGCATCTGTTTTCATGGCAAAATAATTAGGACATTTTTGTAAGAGAATTATTTCTATATAATTTTAACCAAATCTCTACTATAGGATTTGACTTAATATTTTCAGTACTGGACTATTTCAGATGGCTCCTCTGCTAGCAAATATATAATAGATAAGATCAATGTATTTAGCTTTTGGAATATACACTGCTGAAGTTACCCAATAACACACTTGTTTTTGGGATTCTAGTTCAAAGAGCATTTATACCAGACATACTCGTATGCCTCTGCTTGTTTGCCTGAGGTCACACTGATACAAAATTCAAGTGATCAATTTTTGACTACCTCAGGACCTAAATTAGAGTCAATAATTTTACCACACACATATATTTTAAAAATAGTTTTCTTCGTGTTTGGATTTCTCTTCTTTCAACAGCAGCATAGAAATGAAGAGGAATGGCACAAAAGCATCAGAGGTATCCAACAATCACAGAATATTCAGTATGTGAGATATAGAATCCAAATTGAACCCCATAACTGTTTCAGATTTAGCCTTGTGTTTTATTTATTTAACAAGCTTAATTGTCTCATTGAAAAGTTCATGGCTTATCCTAGCAGTTTTTTCTTTTGTTCGCCAAAGCAGTGTTATTCTGCACTTCTTTTTTTGTTCTCTCAAGGTGTCTCTGCAGTTCACAGATATGGACATAAGATCAGGCATGGGGTACATGCTAAAATGCATTGACTATGGCCACTGGTATTGAAGTCCAACACCAGACCTGCTTTGATTATTCTCATGTATTACTTTGTTAGGGTGTATCTACACAGCAAAGTTATTTTGGAATAACGGCTGTTATTCCGAAATAACTATGTGAGAGTCTACACAGAAATTATGTTATTTTGAAATAATTTTGAAATAACGGATGGCTTATTACAACTTCTGTAAACCTCATTCTATGAAGAATAACGCCTATTCCAAAACAATTATTTCAGAATAGGGGCTGTGTAGATGCTCCATTTCTGCTATTTCGAAATAGCCCCTCACCAGGGCCATTCTAAGTTATTCCTCCTGGGGCTCTAAATCGAGATAGCACATCTACATTAGGGAAGCCTGCCTCGGACTAATTTTGAGGCTTCCCTGCCTCAAAATAGATGCACTATTTCAAAACAAGTTATTTTGGAATAACTATTCCGGAATAGCTTATTCCGAAATAACTGTGCAGTATAGACGTATCCTTAGTACCTAAAGGTTCCCCGTTGTGCTAATTTCTGTACAAACACTTGCAAAAGTGTGATCCCTGCACCCCTGAAAGCTTACAATATAATTTAAAATAGAAGAATAAATAATAAGTGGGGGAGAGAGGACAAGGGTAGCAGTAATACATTCATATGGTTACAACAGGCTAACTGTGCACATGGGCAGATGCTAAGAACTACACTGAGAACTTGAGGGTTTTGAAATCATTAAAAATTATAAAGGAGAAAAAGTTTAACTATGGGGTTAGGGCTAGAGAAAGGATGAGGGGAAGAATAGAAATTGACAGGCTATAGAGGAACCAGGATGGTAGTTCAACTATCATACCTGAGTTACCCTCCCTGTTCCTAGGTTTTTGACAGGATTGTCAGAATTTGGCCTCTGGCTCTTTAACAAACAAGCAATCCCCAAGTTATATTCTGGTGGAACTATCATTGCAGGACTTCCTGCTTCTTGATTGCACTTATGGAGTTGACAAAAGTACAAAGGGTGTAAAACACAACCATTCTGCTCATATAACTTTCACAATTAATTTGCACCAGTGAAGATAACTGCACAAGGTACAAGGGAACACAGAATCAAACCCCAAGTCCTAACCATTTGTGTAATGCTCAGAACACCATGCTTGCATTATAGTTCTAGAGTCTTCAGTTATTGTTTGTTTTTCAGATTTAAAAAAAGTTTAAATTGTTGCAAAGAAATCTATTATCAGTTATAATTCCAGATTTAATTTTACAACTGATGGGGTTGCATTTTTCAGTTAGAGACTGACTTAGTATCATTTGCACATAGAGTACACAGAATCTTTCATTATACTGTGTGGCTAACTCACCTTAGTTCCTGTAGTTGGTACAAGTCCTACAGCTGCCATATATGTACTGCCAATTGTCTTGATTTTTTCTATGTCCTTATAATATTCTTTGTCCAGAAGCTTTGTTTAAAACATAAAACTGTTAAACATTACATAATATTTTAGACAACAAACCATAGTTATCAGATAGCATGCGCACAAAAAAGTTGATAAACCACTTCCCACTTTATAGGCCCAGTCTTGCTCCCATTCAAGGCAAGTGGCAATACTCTGAATGACTTCTGTGGAAGCTGTATCAAACAAAGTTTTTAATGGACATAGTGGGCCAGAATTAATAAGATATTTAAGCATGTAACATGGCAGAGAGGTGCTTTTGTAGATCTCATTAAACACCTAGGCACCTAACTCCCACTTAAATCAGAAGTTTACAAAGTGACATTATTAGATAGTTCAAACAAAGAGGAATGTTCCACAAATAATCTTGAATTGGCAGGAGTCAGTAAGATCAAATGACAGAGAGTTTAATCTTACCTCATCAAAATCGGCAATAATTTCATTTAAGAGGCGTAAACACTCCACTCCCATGTTATTGCCATCCAGTTCAATGTAGAAATCGTTGAAATTTGGGATGGAAGCGAACATCACTCCCACTTGTGAATATGACTGGTAATAAAGGTCCTGCAATTTTTAAATTATATGGGTTTTTAAAATCAGAGATGGACATAAACAGGCAGTATCATCTTTTTGATTTCTTGAGCTCAGATATACTTTCTTTAAAATGAAGTTCCATGATGTTTACCAAGCTCTGTCCTACAAATGAAACAGTTTATGGAACGTGGTTTTATTTACTATGATATGCTCTGCCTCATTTCCCATGACACATCCCATCTGAGATGCAGCACAAGCAATGCAATTTTGCTGTGCAAGGTGGGATAGGACTTAGAGAATTCACAGAAGTTGGCATGATTGAGAGATGGGAGCTTGGAGCAGGATGTGTGATAAAAGCAAAGAAAGACTATGCACGTTCACTGGCTATTCTTGGCTGTAATAAGAGGAGCAACTGTGGCTCTATGGGCTATTACAGAACTGAAAAGACTGTAGCCAACACAGAGTGACTTTGCTATCACAGAACAGTCTGAGGGAGGAAGGGACAGCTCCTTCCTGTGACAATCCTATTGTCTCAATACTGTGTGTGTTAGGTGAAGGACATGGCCCTATCTGTAATAACTTTTTTGTTTATTTGCTCCACTATCCTCTTACTGTGAACCATAGATAAATACAGTCCACACATACACTACATTCATACAACAAATAACTATAAGGACTCAATCATGCATCTTCTGAGGTTGGGCCAGGCAGTGGATAGGAAGCAGTAGTATTCCTGGAGCACTGGTGCTGGTGGGAGAGCTCCTCCTTTCTTCATTCAGTCTATGCATACAGTATGAGCCCAGCAGTGCAGCTGTCAGGGATGGGAAAGGACAGGACCATGCATTTACCCTCACACTGGGCCAGAATTAATTGCCAGAGCTTGAGAACCTTCCTCTGCACCCATATCTCCAATGTGCAATGGGATGTGGGGGTGAATAAGGAGCTCTCTGCACAGGCCCCTCCCCTAAGGAGCATCAGGGCAACCGTAATGTAGCCCTAAACATTTTGATAAACTTCACATTTACTACTCAGCATAATGAGAAACTGACCTCAGACTGGGCGTTTTACGTGCTACTGCAACACTAACGCTACCAATAATAATTCATAGTGTCATTAGTTGGCCAGCTGCTCCATCCTCTCCATTACTATAGGATCTAATTACTCCCACACGCTTCCCTTAATAAATATTATCAGTTCTAATCTCAAATATCCCCAATTATAGTGATTCCACAATATCCTGTAGTAGTTTGTTTCATTGCCCTAGTTTTGAGATTAGTTTTCACCCTCAAGGTTACTGTATCCTTCTAGGATATGCAGAATTTCTTATTTTGACATTTATATTTATATTTTTGTAAATGAGGCACATTTTGAGAACCTGAGAGGCTTAACTGGAATTGCCTGACATCTATATTGTATTCAAAACCAAACCGATCTCAGCAGAAGATTGTCATAAATTCTGATCTTTTGACTTGATTAAAAAAAGAAATTGGTTATTTGCATGTAAGCACTCAGTGGCGCGGATGTGGAATGACATCTCATTCACCTGAATTATATACAGAAAAGGTGAAAGCTACAGAGAAAGGGATAATAACCCCAACAATGGTTTTTACCAGAACTATTCACTTTCATGCCTATGAAAGGGGACTATTTCAGGCTTTTAAGAAAATATATGATTTTCTGGACCCAGATGTCACACACAAATCATGCATATCATTATGTGTTTGTTTCTTCCCCCATGGCCTTACCATGTTCCTTGGGTTAGACATAAGAAAATGCTGTGCAACATGTGCTGGCAAGAGATTGAAGAGAATTCTTTTATTATCCAGCTTTACTCTTTCCATATCATCTCTCTCTTCTTCTGCCTAAGTGTGAGGAGGAGAAATAGCTCTTTAAAAATACTATTTTATAATGAGCATAACATTAATTCAGAATATCAAATTGCTTCATCTGGCTGTAGCCATTAAAAATCAGATTGCATTGCAAAATTATAACCATCACCCTCTATTACGGTAGCAAGAGCTGTCTGTTTTTAATATACTAGGAAAAATCCTTAATTCCTTATTAAGGAAGCTCCCACTAAAATCTGTAGGCCAATTTCTGTTCTTAGGTCTTGCACCAAAGTCCACAGAAGTCTCCCATTGACTCCAAAGGGCTTTTGATCAGGTCCTTAGTTACAAGTGTAACTCCGCTGGAGGCAACTTGGTCCAATGGAAGTTTGTATGAGGAAGAATTGAGTCAATACTTCAGGATTTGACCCACAAATCCCTCAGTGCCTTTTAAAATGTTAAGCTTGACAGTTTCCTAAATAATATTTGCATTCCTGAATGATTTCTATGCTAAACAGGAATTCTTTGCACTTGCATACAGACTTTATCACTTGCCAATGACAGAATTTTTTTGGGGGGGGGCTGCAGATTCCTGTACATTCAGGTAACAGATTCTATCATTTGTTGTAGAAGATGGTAATGTCTAAAGAATGTTTTAACACATTTGTACAGGCAAAATGCACAAAAAAAGAGCTTGGACGTTGCAAGCTAATCTCACTCTTAGTGCCTAAACTTAGATTCCTGAGTCCCATATTCAGGCATCCAAATGTAAGTGATTTGATCATCAAATTACAATGGGAATCAACGTTTCCTCTAAACTGTGTGGCAGCACAGCTTCACAGGTGATGAATCAGCCCCGCCCAGTCAGTCAGCCCAGTCAGTCCACTGCTTAGAGGGAACACTGGTGGGAACTGGGGATTTTTAGCACTTTTGAAAGGCAAACCACTTTTATTTATATGCCTAAACATGGATTTAGAAATCTTTACGCACCCTGGTGTGAAAATTTTAGCCTCCACTCTTAGCAAAACAAACTGCCCCTAAACTGCATATCCCTGGTCCTTTCTCAAGACACAGTACATATCAGATCTTTCATTCAAATGTTCCAACAATTGTCTTATTC
Source organism: Rafetus swinhoei (assembly GCA_019425775.1). Taxonomy (NCBI): domain Eukaryota; kingdom Metazoa; phylum Chordata; order Testudines; family Trionychidae; genus Rafetus; species Rafetus swinhoei. The sequence continues at coordinate 160,692,412 of CM033424.1, forward strand.
ACCAGATCAGGAGGGTAAAACTTAGCTTATGGAAATCACAGCAAGTAGAATTTATTCATTTAACTTTAAATGAACCTCCCTCACCAACCTATAACAGAAACTCCATGTGTCATCAAGCACAACATAATTTTTGTTTATCTATTCACAAAGTCAGCAAAAAAGAGGAAGGCCAAATTCTCAGGTATTATAAATCAATATATCTCAGTTGAAGTCAAAGATGGATTTTCACCATATGAGAATTCAGCCTAAAATTTCCCCGTGTATTTTTGTATATGTAGAGCTTGTCACACTACTAAAACTGCAAAATCTATTTGCTCTTCTGACAAATACTATGCACATACTGCATAACTTGGAGGGTTGCTTGGTATACATTTGCCTAGGAGAGTAATCAGCATGCTATCTTCCATATACATTCAATCTCACGATTAGAGGAAACATTTTCATGAAAACTTTCTCCTGGAAACTCATTTTTTGATCATCTCTACAAAACAGTGATTGTTAAATTCGATATAAATAGTTTTGCTTAATTCTGCACAGCCTTATTGGAGCATCTTGTCATTCTTTAAAGAGACAGGAAAAGAATACTGAAAAAAATCCTGATTTTGTCAAGTTGACCCCTTTGGGAATCCTCACCCCTCCTATAGAGCAGAAGCTGAATGCGTATTTCCAATCTGGGCTGCAAGAATTTATTATAATTTATTCTGGATACCTTACTGAAGCTGAGCCCTCCGTGACTCTAAATGCAATTTGCAGTCCAACAAAAATCTCTGTTTTCCATCTGTGAAGTATTTTCTTGACACTTTCTGATGCTTAGTGTTCACACTCTCTGGTTTCCCAAAACAGTCTCCCCCTCCTCCTTTTTTTTAGAGATGCAAACACTGTTTCTTTATCATTATCTACAAGCATTTGAATGTGAATTACAAAAATTTGCAGCCTTATCGGTGGAGTCTTAGTATTTTAATTGTAAAACGAAAAAGCTTTCCTTGAACTGCAAACTGAAATTGAGTTGTATAAATGCTGGCTTGTGTTACACTCAATGCATGAAACTAGGGCTCTGAGAATAGTAATAGGAGTCCTGAACTCCTGAATTCTTACTTTATCTGTGGGCTTTAGCACATGCTTCTTCCCTCCTCTTTCACTTCTGGGGGGCCTATCTACAGTAGACCAGGCAGGTCAGCTTAAGATACACCATCCAACTACACAAAATGCGTAGCTGTATTCGGCTTACCTTAAGCCGAGTTGCCGCCGCATCTACACACTCCCATCAGCTTACCTTATTCCTCACAGAATGAGGAGTACAGGACGCCGGAGAGGGCTGCCCTAAGCATTCGATTTGAGGCATGTATGCTAGACCCACTAAACCGAACGCTGGAAGGGTCAATCTTCTCTGTAGTATAGACATGCCTTGAGTGTTATGATGATTAGTTAGCAATGGTCTGATTTTTGAGGTGTGGTGTACTGGCAGATCACATTGAATGGTTGTTGCTGAGAATTCAGCATTTTTGAAAAATCAGACCAAAAGTTAGGTGCCCAAGTAAGAATTTTGAAGCATAATTTTAGGGGTCTCTTTTTTAAGGCCAACATTTTAAAAAATAGGAACCTATGAAATCTAGATAAACTCTTCATGGTCAGGAGGTTGGATGATCATAATAGCACTAGATGATCATAATGGCACTCTCTATTCCTAAAATCTGTATAAGGATACTTTTTAGTTAGAGTCTTTACCAAAATCAAAGCGTGAATGATAAACAAGAAGTATACATCAATAAAGCAGAATACAAAAATGTATCAGTAGTTAGGTGTGAAGAACCACCAGGTAAACATTCTGCAATGATTCTGAAATTCACTATTTGTTTGAGACAGAAGCACATTTTTCTAACTCTGATTAGTCCAGTTTTAGGCCAAGCATCCGACTCCTGGGCTAAATAATTATGAAACTTAGGCAACATGCAACACCAGCCAACACTCTGAAGGCCTCACAAACAGGATTCAGATCAAGGCACAGCAGAGACCATTCTAGTGGCACTAAAAAGATACGCACCAAAAGGTATTCACATACCTATAGGACAAAAGAGGAGTAGACAGCCCAGCACTACAGTGGATCCAACTACTCCTCTCCAATAGAACTCAGACTAGTATTCTCATCTTGCAGGGACCCATACTATTCCTGCTTATTTTTAGTATCTACATAAGGCCACTGGAGGAGAGAATGACATCTTGTGGGTTCATCTGCCAAAAGGATGCTGACAACACTCAACTGTATTTATCAGCCAGTGCAAACACCATTACTAAAATGTCACAATGCCTGCAAGAAATTAGTTCTTGGATGTGGCCCCCATTAGTCTAATTGGTTCAAACCCTTGGGGTCTTGTTTGACTTTTCACTACATTTGGATAACCAAATAGCACCAGTTTCTAAAAATACCTTCTTTCACTTCCAGTTTGCTATGAAATTTCATCCTTTTCTCCCCAGTAAGAACCTGACCATAATGATCCATACATTTGTTACTTCCAGGTTGGATTGCTGGAATTCACTAAATATGAAGACAATGCACTGGCTCAATGCATTGAGCTCTCAGGTTCATCTCCACGGAGGGGAGAGAAGATCTCCACGCCTAAATGGCAACTGCAGACTTCCTCCCAGGTTCTGAGGAATAAAGCTATCCAGGGTCTCTAAGGGCCCGTCTAGACTGTCCGCAGCTTTTGAAAGAAGATATACAAATTTGGCATGAATTTGCATATCTTCTTCAATCCCGTTTTCGGAAGAGGTTTAAAAAAAAAAAAAAAAGCAGTCTAGATTCAGTTCTTTGAAAAACAAACAAACCCTTTTTCGAAAAAACCCTGTGCACCTCATTTCTTTAGGAAGTAGGGTTCTTTTGAAAAAGGGTTTTTTTCTTGAAAGAACTGTGTCCAGACTGCTTTTTTTTCGAAAAAACTCTTCTGAAAACAGGATCGGAAGAAGATATGCAAATTTGCGCTGAATTTGCATATCTTCTTTCAAAAGCTGCGGACAGTCTAGACGTGCTCTAAGAGAAGTGAGGAAAGCTTTCCTTTGATTTTCATCAACAGAGAGAACTCCAGTACGACTTTCCTCAGCTGTCTAAGGTGAGGGGAGAAAGGCAAGGAGATTTCCTTATGGACCCCACTGTCCTTCAGGGGGATGGACATAACTGCTATGTCTCTAGCTCCCCTCCTTGGACTTCTTGAGGAGGGTAGCAAAGACTCCTGCTGCCCTCCTGAGATGAGAAAATCTGGTTGGGCCTTTTCCTTGCCCAGGCAGTCTGACAAACAAGAAAAAATGGCAAGGTCTGCAGAAGGAATAATTGACCCATACTCATATGGGATGATATTTACATTCAAGGATTGAATAGTATCCATTTAATGGGCTGTGGGCCTCATGTTTCTTTTGGTTAGTTCAGGATAGCTGCCAGCATGCTGTTTATATGATAAGTATTGGCTCCAAGAACAAAGTAGATTATTGAGAAAAAGCATGAGACAGGAACTCAGAAGGAATAGCAACAAGAAAAGTAACTTCCATATGGACTATAGTAGTTTGATAATTTTAGCATTTAGTGGCATTTGGTATCATTCTGATCACTGAAAATTGCAACATTTTAAATCACGATTTTTTTCTTTGATAAAAGTAAACATTTCACTGATGTCATGTTTTCTAATGTCAACATGATACCTGGATAGACTTATAGCTTTCTATTACATAGTCTATTGCATAACCGCCAGACCTACAAAAAGTTAAGGTAGTGGGAGAGTAAAGTTCCTTTATCAAGCAAACAGTGTGTACAAGTGCTGACATATTCTCAAACTCTGTGTTAAAGTGATGATCTGAAATGTTCTTGAGCTAACATGCAATTAGTTAATAGACAAGAAAAGATTATTTTGAAATAGTGGCACTGGTGCATCCACACTACCATAATTTTGAAATACCTATTTCAGAATTCATGTTACTCCTGATGAAAGACAGGAGCACAGATTTGAATTCCGTGACTTGGTAGTGTGGACGCTCCGCTTATAAATTCAACCTTATTTTGAAATAAAGTTCTAATGTAGACCAGGGCTTGTTGTCACAATTAGAGCTAAGAGAGCTGAGACAGCCATTGTGGGTTAGAGAATTATCATATTACTCTTTAGCTCATGTCATCAATTCTGTCCCTTGTTCTTATCCAAATCCTATATGGATTTTGTCCAAATCCTATATGTATTTGGAATTACTGAAGAAGAATCTTACCACATATATCTCTTAGGAGAGCACTAAAGTGCTATGAAACAATATTCTCGTTCCTCTTTCTCAGTAAAACAATCTCTGAACAAAACTAGCTTATGTGATGTACATTTGTAGTAGCAAAAGTTTTAGGAGCACTGGTTACTCAGCAGTTCTTGGCACATATGCTCTACACTGAATTTCTTCTGTGTTGCAGAATGTATCTCTTGGCTCTTTGTGCACACAATGAATTTAAATTAATCTTTGACATCCCCTCTTACTCCAGTCTTTCACCAAACTCAAATGTATGAAAGAAATGAGAGATTAGCCTGCTTTAAGAGCAGAATTGAACCCTCAAAGAAGGGGAAAAAAGGCTTTTCATTTGGGGTCAGATTTGTAAAGGTATTTAGGCACCTAAAGATACATATAGGCATACAGAGTTATTTACAATTTCAGAAATGCCTAGGCACCTGACTTTCTATTAATGCTTCAGTACCTGTTGTGGCGAGTATGGGCTATGCCCCTGTGTCCGGCATTTCCTGGAAGGATCCTTTTGTGCCTCAGAGGCTCGTGGTGTTCCTATCACTGCTCAGGACGCAAGGGTACCCTGCTCCAAGAGCCCTTTTCATCGTCGGCCAGTCAGGGGTTGGGGGTCAGGCCCTCCCATAGTCCAAGGGTCCTTCTTTCCTTGCTGGCAGCCCACCATCCAGGAGGAGGGTTGCAGGGAACGCGGTCCCACCCACTTGCTCCAGGTTCCGGCCCAGGGCCCTATGTGGTAGCCCCGAGTGGGGCTGTGAGACCTGGCCCTTGCACCACTGAATAGTGGCCCCTCTCTGGGCCACTTCCCCAACCACTCCTTGGGTACCTCCTCCCTGGCATCTTGGAACAGGCCCCTTAAGCTTGCTGCCTTCAGAGCTAGCCTTCTGCTCAACCTCTCCTCAGGTCCATCCCTTTTCTCCTTCCCCCGCCTTGACTGAGGGAAGGTTTTTATAGTGTGCTCATAGGCCTTAACTGGCAGCAGGTACTCTAATCAGGCTTCACTCCAGGCTGACTCCTGATGGGCTTCAGGTACCTGCCTGACCTAATGGCTGAGCCGCAGTCTCTGGCAGCCTATTCCGGGAACATAAACCCACATACCCAACTCCCTGTGTACCTGCCTTCCACCAGGATTCTCTAGCTTCCTGCTTTCAGGCTGCCACACTAACTTTCATTGGAGCTAATACAGCTCACTTCAATTTTCAATGGGAGTTAGGTACTTAAGCAATTTTCAAAATCCCACTAGATGTCAACCTGCATCTTTAAGAGCCTAAATGTTTAAGATCTATTCAAAATATTAACAGAAAACATATACAGTTTAAGCCAGCCTTTAGATAGTAGAAAGATTATAAACAGCAAATTGTTTTATCTTTACATGCTTATTAATAGTGATGCTCTCTGGACACCTCTGTGATATTTAAAATATGATTTCATTAGGACTAGATTGCCAAACAGTATGAGGTAGGCAGGATGTGGTTATAAATCATTGGGCAATCAGTAGGAGCAGCATTAATCATTGGTACAAGTGTAAATAAAACATTGAATGGAAAGTCTTTCACACTACAGAGTCACAAAGGGACCTACTCACGTGGGCAAGGATCTACATGACCAGTCACATGATGAGTTGGCATAGAGCTAAGCTAAGTGAAAGGCAATGCACCTTGTATTTTGGTTGCACAGGTTGAACCTCTATGGTCCAGGACTCTCTGGTCCAGCAACATTGGTGGTTTGGCAGGACCATGGATGTTGCAGAACCAGAAATCCCTGGCTGGGAGAGGAGGCTGGAGCCCAGTGCTGTGGTTGGCAGCGGAGTCAGTAGTGCAGAGCCTGGTGGCTGGGGTTCACAGCAGACCAGAGCCTGGACAGTGGCTGGGGCCAGACCCGACAGCGGAACCCAGCTGAGGGTGCAGCAGGGATCGGTTGGGTCTGGCAGCCAGGATAGTGGACAAGTCGGGAGCCAGACTGACTGGCAGAGGAGCCAGTTGGGGGTGTGCAGCCTGGAGGGGGGCCCAGCTGTGTGTGCTGATGAACCCTGGGAGAGCCCAGAGCCCATCAGCAAAGGGGCAAGAATTGATCTCCCTCTGGTCTGGCAAAATCCCTTGTTCAGGACTGGCCAGGTCCTCAGGGTGCCAGACCAGGGAGGTCCAACCTGTAGTGAAATTCCACTGGTCATTACATCCCACGTTGTTGTCATTTGTGATTTCTTTGACACTCTGAGTGTAATAGGAGACTACAGAATACATCACTTTGCAAAACACTTATAAGAAGGTAGCAAAGTAAAAGTTGGAGGCACGATAGCCAGCATAGTCCACACCACCTCTGAGAGCAATGAGTTTCCATAGTGACTCAGAGATTGCCAAGTTCAGGGGGTGATTCTAGAAGAACAGAGACCTGGCCAGAATGCCCCTATCCCAGCAAACTTCAGTTTCTAGAATGGTCCCTGTGGACTGTTGGTATCTGGAGACATACCCCCAACATCGGGGAGACACATGAAATTCCTATTTCTTTTATATACTTGAATTTGTAAAATTATAAAAGTAAGGCCCCTTTAAGGATCCTATGCCTTAGGGATGCACACTTCTCTTCTTTAAGCAGGGCATGAAAAATGGAGCTTTAGGCAGAGTACTCAGCAGGGTTTGAAAGGATGGAATTCACCTCTGATTCTCAGCCAAGCCTTAGAGCTGCAAAGTGGCTCTAAGGCTCCACAGTGGCTGTTCCATCTCCTGGCTGGAATTCTGACTACTGCGGTACAAAGTATTAAAGCCAATGGATCCACAAACCACTACTATGCACCAGCCTCTATAGGGCCAACTGCTACCCAGTTATTCCAATTATATGGAGCACTTGTCCCATTCGTTACAATTTTGTCCATACACATAAGACCAAATACGGTGACAATTTATACCCTGGTGCAATTCATTGCCACTGCATTCAATGGCGTATAGGTCACCAAAGAATTTGGCCACCAGGATGTAAAGGAACATGATGCAGAATGACAATTCCAAATGTCCACCAGTCCTGTGTCTTCGCTGACAGTAGTCATTGCCAGATGCTTCAGCGGAAGGTGTAAGAACCCTCAAAGCAAGCAGATGCGGGATATTCTGCTTCCACATTAGGACTCATTCTGACCTTGGATAGAGATTGGCTTAAGCACAAGGTTTAATATCCCTTTCAAATATTTTTGTTATTATAGTAATTCTGGATATTCCTGTTTTCTATGTAAATGTCTGGCCTCTTTGTATCTTGCCAAGTTCTTGGCCTCAAAAACTTCCTGTGGCAATAAGATATCAAACCTTGTGTGAAAAAATATTTCCTTATATTAGTTTTGAATTTACCGCTTACTGAAATGTAGTGCCTCTCTGCCCCTCCTCATTGTTCATGAGACAAGGTGGGCAGAAGCTTTTGATCTGCCTTCTCTGTGACAACTCTACTCACTGTTTCATGGATTACATGCCTTAATATGAAATTCTCAATATAGATACAATTACTCTAATTTTGATGTATTATTGTAACACATTATTGCACAAAAGATTCAGTTCTTGGAGGAAAACATATTGTGAAGTTGCATGTGGAAAGAACATAATGAAATCCTTTGCTGGTGAGCCACAACAAATATGAAATGTTGTTTTGCGTAGCCAACGTGTGAACTATTAATAGACAGCGTACAAAACAATTAGACAACATTTTGTGTGTGTGGAGAGAAAAATAAATGCCTTGCCTGCACAGCCCAGAGGTAGTCCAGACGTAATTTCAAATCCACCTGCCTGGAATGAAGTGCCAAAGCACAAGAAAACAGCAAGATGGCTAATATAGGTTCATAGCCACGCATATAAAAGGAGCCACCCCTTTAACAAAAAAAGGAGAGCACAAGTTAATATAAATCTTTTAAAGCAAAAAAACTTGATCTAAATTCTCAAAAGTGACTAGTGTTTTGGGGTGCCACACTTGAAACCCACTGAAAGGTTCTGATTGTTAAAGTGCTGAGTATTTATCCTCTGAAAATCAATATCCTTTAAACTTAGGTGCACAGAAATAGAGGCATCCAAAACCACTAGCCCCTTCTCAAATGCAGATCCTCACACACAAATACTGTCAGCACACAGGCCGATACTGCTGTAAGTATGATCCCTGCACCATGCACAAAATAAAGTGTGCCCAACTTCTTCAGGATCTTATCCATCATGAAAATAAATGTAAATAATATGCATCATCTATTAATATGCACCATATGCATATGCGTAGTTTTGTTTAAAAACTGTATTAAAGTGGGACATGCTTCTTTTAAAAAATAGCCAAGCATTTTTGAAGACTGCTATTTCACTGACTTGGGGAGAAGAGAAGATGAGAGGCACTGATGGAAAATTAAGGATTTGTGCTTTAGCAAGAAGTTCTCTGTTTTACTAAAGGGGCATCATCTCACTGTGCTCTTAGTATTTCAGCATTTCAGTTACACAGAAGGGCTTCATTCACTAGTCTGTTAACACCATTTTTGTACCTGTGTTACTCCAATGAAATCAACCAGCGCAAAACTGGAGTAATGCAATGGGGAATCAGGCCATAGCTGTTAGTTCACAAAAACAGATGTCCCACTCATGAGTATTATCATGATAGCTAGCTCCCGCAAGGTACTGAGTGTTGAGCACCTCTTATGGGGATGCTGAGAGCCCTCAGTATGTGACCCTAATACAGTATTCCAGTGTCTTGGGGCAAGAGTAGTAAAGCAGAGTTGACAACGTTTTGGACCATACATAATGCTACTACTTTCCTTAACTTTACAGTGTACTTACCCAACTGCTTTTCTGTATCCACTGAGTTCCAGAACAACTATGTACAAAATAGTAACAAAAAGCAGGAGGATCATTTTTGGCAAGGAAGAAACACGTAGAAATATTGCCAATGTAAGAGTCCCCACCACACAGGAGAGGAAAGCATAATGGGCTGTATCACATGGAAGTTCATTCATGGTTTTATATTCATTCCACCAGGAAATGATAACTATGGAACTGCTGGAATTCGTGTTCCATACCCAAGGCATGCAGCCAACCTGGGAAAAACAATAGGGTTTAAAATGAAACACGCCACAGAGGTTCAGCAGTTCTGAGTCCTGGTTACAGCCCTCCTTCCTCAATTAGACCCTCAAGACAAAAACAGACCTCATGTTTCCTAACTCCTAATCTTGCCTTTTTGTAAGACTCTTCTTCCTTTTCAAGCACATTTCCAGGCATGCTCCCAGTCCACTAGATGGCAGTGAAGGTAGAGAATTAGAGTCTGAACATAGTTTTAAAAAACCTTCTCCCTTTTTAAGTGTTCAAACAACACAAGAACCCAAGAAAATATTGATTTACTAAGATTAAAAAGTATTTTAATGCCCATACAAATACTGATCTTTGTTAGAATAGTCCTCAGACACAGCAGAGGAAAAAGCATGCTGATTATACACAAAATAAACTGTACTGATTTAAAAAGAAAAAGAAGTCCCAGATGTCGAGCAATATTTAAACTTCTGATGTAAGAGAAGAGGTATATAACTACAGATAAGCAGGAAATTCAAAGATTCACAGATAACTAAAGATAGGGATCCTATCTCCCTTTTCTCTAACCACCATTAGTTTAAAAGTTTCAGAGGGGTAGCTGTGTTAGTCTGTAACTGGAAACACTTAAAAAACAACAGATAAGTCTTCCAGCACCTTAGAGACTCATCTGCCAGCTGGGAGGAAGTACTGTATGATGAAATTCATCCAAAGCTGATGTTAAGTGACACATCCCAATCCACAGCCTGGAAAATGATGAATCCCAAGTGCATGATGTAGTCCCAACATTTGTTGTGATTATAATCGCACATTAGCTTTTAGCACACACCACTGGGGAGGACTAGAGATAACATCAAATGGGTGAGAATGTTGGTAATGTGGGGGTTTAGGAGGATATTGATGTTACTAGACCCCTATGTATAAGCTGTACCTGTAAACTCCTATTTTGACACCTATTATTAACTCTTCTAAAAAAAATTAACCATTGATAATTAAATTTTACAGTGTGTCATAAGCAGTGACAGTCTGAAAGGTGATTGCACAGTACAATTTGTAGGCAACTACAATGATTTAAGATGATGAGACTAACAAACTAGGAGATACATACTGAATAGCGAATATTGCAAAACAAAATGGCTGCGTCTAGACTGGCATGATTTTGCGGAAATACTTTTAACGGAAAAGTTTTTCCGTTAAAAGTACTTCCGCAAAAGCATGTCTAGATTGGCACGGATGCTTTTGCGCAAAAAGTGCTTTTGCAAAAGCATCCGTGGCCAGTCTAGACGCGATTTTGCGCAAGAAAGCCCCGATCGCCATTTTTGCCATCGGGGCTTTTTTGCGCAAAACAGTTCTTCCCTGTTGTAACGGGCCGGAGACGGCCCGCACAGAGGAGCTCGCAGGGGGGCTGGAGGAGGCAGCACCCCCGGCCGCGGCGCCCGGCAATGAGAAGCCGGCGCGCGGCGGATACCGGCCGCGGGAATTTCCCCCGCGGCTGAGAGGCTAAGCGGCGGCCCGCCTGGCTCCCGGTGCGCGCCCACCAAGGGCGAGCGCAGGCGAGGGCAGGCCGGGCGAGACGGAGGCGCGCCCGCTGACGCCGAGGAGGAGGCGCGCCCGCAGGGCGTCATCTCCGGCGGGCCATTCAAAAAGGGCCGCCGGCAGCGTGACAGGGGCGCGACCCTGGAGGCCGGCTCCCACAGGGCGTGGGGCCGGTCACGGGGAGACGCTCCCGCCAGGGAGCCCGGAGTACGGACGGGGACCCCTGGAAGCGGGGGATCAACGATACCCGCGGCGAAGAGTCACTGCCAGGGCCGGACCCCGCGGGGGAAGACGGACTGCTCCGGCGCCGAGCGACCGAGCCGCGGTAGGTGGCGGGGACCCCGCGGCGAGGGCGACGGGGTTCGCGGCGGGGAGGAAGCAGCCCGGGGTGGGGCCCTTTTGGCGCCCGTGGGTGGACGTTTCGGGAGGGAATCCCACGTCCACCGCACAGGGAGCTAGCAGACCCCTGTGCTTAGGGCCCCGGGCTGGGACCTGGTGGAGAGGGTGGGCCCGGGTCCCCTTCCCCCCGCCGTCGCCGGGAGTTGCGGGCCTCTCCTGCGCCGACGAGCCGGAGCCCCCTCCCAAGTGGAGACTGCGGGAGAAGTACCGCTTGAAGGGGTAGGCGCCCCCCGGGCTCGCGGATCCCCCAGCCTCAGCCGAGCGGGGTGATCGCGCCCGAAGGCGCGAGACCGGACTAAGCTCCGGGACCAATAGGCCAGCGGCGGGGTCCGCCGAACCCCTCTCCCGGGGCGGGAGAGGGTGATCGCACCCCCCCCGGCAGTCACACCTGTCTACACTGGCCCTCTTGCACAAGTATTCTTGCACAAGAGGGCTTTTTCCCGAGCAGGAGCGTGAAAGTATTTGCGCAAGAAGCACTGATTTTGTACATTACAAAGTCAGTGCTCTTGCGTAAATTCAAGCGGCCAGTGTAGACAGCTGGCAAGTTTTTGCGCAAAAGCAGTTGCTTTTGCGCAAAATCTTACCAGTCTAGACGCACCCAATCAGAAAGAAGGAAGCAAAAAATTAAATGTAACTCAATTTTGTTCCACAGCTTACTTAAAAATGTCACTTGCACAATGGACAAGCCCACAACATTTGAAAACTTAGTAACATACAAGAGCTTTATAAATGATACGCAACACATCCAGGAAAACACCATTTACTCTATAACTAACTAGGGTGAAAACTCAACATCTGCAGTCTGATCCTGGCCAATTGTAGTTGTTTTTTTGCAAGAACTTATTCTACTGATTAAACAGTCCCCTTAATATTTGAAGATCACAAGTTATTGTTACCTTTGTAGAACTACAAATATGAGATGCAGCATAGGATAGTGAAAGAAATAGGGGATTTGGAGGAGCAGAAATGCTTGAGATTTAGCCCCAATCTTCCGCTGACTTACTCTGAGGCCCTGGACATCATAATCTCTGTATTTCACTTTCCTCATGTGCAAAACAGGAGTAATATTTATTTCACAGGAGATGGAGAAGTAAGCCATTTATTATATACTTTGAAGATTTAATGTGGCATGTAATAGTTGCTTCAGAAATGCCTACAGATGCATACAAGTAGATTCTTATAACAGGATGGGATTAAATTCCTGGTGGCACTTCTTAGAACAGCACTGTAAAATTTCAGCAAGAAGGTCTGTTTTACTTGGAATTATTACTCTACTTTAGGGAGTAGCCAAATAGCAGGATGTGAAAGTAGTGGTTTAGGTAACTGAAACACCTGATCTTCCTACACACACCTAAATATCTTGACAGAGTTGTGTGTATTTGCATGTGCGTGCATCTGAGAGAAGTTGAATTTTTTTGAGCCATAAAAGATCTCCATAATACTTAGCACTATACATCTTTAAATGCTTTATAAACATTAGGTAATTAAACCTCACAACAGGTCTGGGAAGTGGATAGATAGATATTACTATGTCAATTTTAGAGGTTAGGAAACTGAGCCACAGAAAAGTCATGTGGCTTGACCAAGGTCTGACAACAATTAAGGGCAGGAGCCATGGACAGAATTTAGAAATGCAGAGCTTCTAGCCTCTGATGCACCACTCTGTTTCTCTAACTTGGCTTTTAGTTCCCAAGCGCCATGTTGTGACACATCACATTTAACTGACAACATCAGCCATCTTGTAATATACAGCTTATAATGAGCCTTACTCAAATCCTAAGGATGTTAATGAAAAGACTCTCTTTGGCTTCAGTGAGATCAGAATCAGACCCAGTGTTTTTTTCTCATTCTTTTTATGTATTTCTGTCCACATTTTCAAACCTGGGTTCCTAGATCCACATTTAAGTACTTAAGTGGCCTTATTTTCAGATGTGCTGAACACCAGTAACTCTATACCAGAGGACTTACACAGGCCTAAGAGAGAGATGGATATTATGACTACTATATTTATACAGCTCCTTTCATTACATAATACTGTCATGGTTTCAAGATCTGATCGCTCATGATCTATAAGGGTATGTCTATACTGCCACCCTAGTTCGAACTAGGGTGGCTAATGTAGGCATTCGAACTTGCAAATGAAGCCCGGGATTTAAATATCCTGGGCTTCATTTGCATGTTCCCAGGTGCCGCCATTTTTAAATGCCCCGTAGTTCGAACTACCTGCCCGCGGCTACATGCGGCACGGACTAGGTAGTTCGAATTAAAGCTCCTAATTTGAACTACCGTTAAACCTCCTTGCAGGAGGAACTAGGGTGGCAGTGTAGACATACCCTAAGGTATAAAATTTTTGAAAGTGTGGTTTCCCTCATAAAGTCACAAAATATTAGATTTTCAGGTGGTCCCTGGTCTGACATTGAACATCTCAAACATAATTCTTCTGTAAAGTACATGGTATATGCAGACTATATATTGGTGTGGTTTCATACGAAAGTTTATTTTGGAATGAAGAGAACAGCTTACTAGTGTTTTTCACTACTCATAAAAAATACACAATTAATAGATTTACATATTTTGCCAATGAGAGAGAAAACAAAATGGGATAAGATAAAAGAACTATATGTGGTCTATAGAAGATTGTTCTTAAACTTAATTTAAACTTTATATATTTGGATTATAGATGTATACTCACCACACACCCTTGAGCCACAGAGTAAATTAAGATCACAATAAAAATACACAAAATGGTACGAATTTGTATTGTCAGGCACCCTGGAAAACACTGAAGGAGAAAAAAAAGATAATAAAATAAGGATATTTTAAATCTGAATAATGTAAAAATGGGTATATTATTGTTTACAAGGTTAGGATGTCAAATAAAGTAGGGAATCGATATATGAATTCTGCCTGATTGCAAAATGATAATAACATATTTGTGCCCATTTCTTATTTTATTAAGGTCAGATGTATTTTCTGCAACAAAAAGAAAACAGATTTGTAAGTTAATTCTCACTATAATTAAAACTGACTTATTTTATTTTCCATATGATTTCTGTGCACAATAAATGCAATGAATTATAATGCTCAAATTAGCATTTTATTCTGCACATGCAATGAGACAAAAACCAAACACCATAACTGTATGGTTTGAAAACTGTCAACTGTCAACAGCAACCTAAGATTTCAGACCATATATAACTCATAGAATTTTGTAGTAATATTTCCAGGAACAGTGAATACCAGCTGAGTTTTAATTAATAGAGCCCATATTTTAAAAGTAATCTAATTTGTCAGGCTAGGAAAAAAAGCAGTTTGAGCAGTGATGGTTAATAAAGGAAGAGTCTTAAGCGTCTGAGCACTTGCCCTCAATACAATTGAAGCTCTGGGGTAGAAGGTGGGAAAGAGAGGATTACAGTTTACCTGGAATTTGCACTCATGCTGGGTTGAGTTATATTGATCTATTTGGTGAGCTGCTTGCTTCCTTGTTGTCCCCTTGGCTTGTAAATGAGTGGTACATTTTTTATAAATAGGGGCTTGATCCTGCACCATTCAGTTTTTTTCCCTAATGACTTGAATGGGAGCAGGTTCAAGACAAAAGGAGCTTCAGTGGGGGGAACATCAGTATGTTTCTAAGAGAAGAAAAGTGCTTAGCTCCCATCTGGTCTAGATTTGGCTTAGGCCAGAGAAGAACCAATTTTTGTATGCCTGCTGGTAAATATATGTAAGCCATGCCTGCTTGGTGTGGCCCTTTGTCCTCTTCTAGTGGTGGCGAGGCCAAGTAAAGTTAAATTTGCCTGCTACAGCCTTGGCTACAGCTTTGGCTAAGAGTTGTGCATCTTCTGGCTCAGGCATCTTTGATCCCCATGGCTGACAATTCACCCAGAGGTTACAAGTACTGCCCTGTCCCGGGAATTGAATGAGGATGACTCTGAAGCTCAAGATGCGCTTCACCCTATAAGGGTGGGTAGGCCAACTAAAGACTAATGAGTCTTCCCAATTCAATTGGATTACATATGATATCCTCCTAACTACATGAGGAACAGAGAAAATACCATGTACACCTCACTGCAGAGTACCACAAAGAGGCATCTGTAGGAACAGCTATTATACCTTGGAACCCTAACCCTGGTCTTCTTTTCACATGTGGAACCATGGACTCACAGGGCTTGTGTCACCTCTAAGCATAAGTCTAGGCATGACGGTAACAGAATGTATGAAAGGTGATTGCAGCAGAACTGTACTCATTTGTATTGCCAAAAACACAGGAAAAGCTCATTAAGAACACCAAAAGAGCAAAACAAAACTCGATTTGTATTATGTGATCCTGAAATACATACATTCTAGCTTCAGTGTGGACAAAGGGATAAAAGTCCACATGGATATGACAAGAGAAACCACTGTTATAATATCAATAATAGATTGCTATATACATGTTTAAAAGAGAATGGGATAGTGAGTACAATAAAATGTCAGGAATCAATAAGATCATCTGTTAATATCATTAAAATATGATGGAACATCTGTGATATTACCAATACAAGAATACTTCTATTGTGGAGCAAATTTTTTCTACAGCAGTAAACTTGGTCAGAACACAGCATCTTTTGAACATTGTCCTCTATGTTGACAAAGTTGCTTCTCTAACAATTGCTGATGTTACATATGGAATTTTTCATTTCTCTGTTTTCCAACAAAGGGTTCAATCAGTGAGTTGCTGAACACCTTTGTTGGGATTGTCATTAACTCTAACAACAGCTGTGGTATACCTTAAGTTTACATTAGCTTCAAGGGACCTTAATAAAGGGTCCTACAAACTGCATGAGTTGGAACTACTGAGCCTTTTTGAAAAAGACTAACAAAATTAGTCCCAAGTAATTGTGTAAGTTTGTAAATAAAGATTTGCTTTTTACCAACTACTCTGCTAATTAAACTATTTATGTTTCCAAGAAAACAATTCCAAGAAAACAATTCCCACTAACCAAAGGGAATTTTTCTTAATTTAAAACAATTGTGTACTAATCAGCAGAGCTGATTAATTGTGTTGGTATTTTCCCCTGATCTTTATCTGAGAATATCAAATGAAGACTAATCTAGTAAGGACTTCTTTTCACTGGAAAAATTAGTCTCTGCAATCCTTACCTTATTAAGGAAACAATTTTCTCTTTCTGAAATGTGCAGAATGTCTTTCTGGCTATGTCTACACTGCAGGGAAAAGTCGGAAAAAAAATACGCAAATTGCAAACTGCAATTTGCGTATCTTTTTCCATTTTTCTTCTGAAAGAGGCTTTTCTGACATTTGGTCCATCTACACGGGACCAAATGTCGGGAAAAAAACCTCTTTTGGAACATTCCTTCTTCCTCATAAAATGAGGTTTACAGGGATGCCAAAAAAATGCATCTGCTTTTCCAAAAAAATTTCCGGAAAAGCAGACACGTTCCTTGGACATGGCAGAGCTTTTCCAGGGTTCCTCCGGTATCCCAGAAAAGCTCTGCAGTGTAGACATAGCCTCTGCTGTATTGCCATGTTGAAAATGTCATACCGAATAATTAATCAGCACTACAAGTTTGAAAAGGCCAGAGTTTGTTTGCATAAGACACTATTTCACTGAGGTCAACAGGAGCTTTGATGGGAGGATGAACAAAGAGTCGGAAAAAAGCGGAAGACTGGCATGGTATTCAATAGTGCATAACAGGAGAAACATTAGACCCAGAGTTTACCAACATTACAGTCAGAGGGTATGTTTATACAGTAACCATGATCCTGAAACTAGCACCTGCAGCAACTTTGTTGCAGAAATACAGAATGCTGTTCTGGGGAGAGAGAGAGAGAGAGAGAGAGAGAGAGATGGGGAGAGAGCAGCCTGAGCTGGGGGAGGGGTTCAGAATTTGCCAGGAGGGGACAGTTGGACAAAGCTGTAAGAGAAGAAAGAGGGAAGGAAAAGAAGCTAGATGCTGAGCTAGTGGATGAACCAGAGCTAGGGTGTGAAGTGAGATGATAAAATAGGAGAACAAAAGCTGGGGACTAGGAAATAAGAAGGAGGAAAGAAGGAAGATAGAAAAGGTTTTTGGCCAAGAGAAGCAGAAAAGCAGAAAAGAAAGAGACCGAGGCATGTGAGCATACACTATCCGAGAAGAGAAGCAGAGGATCTGCAGACATACCAGAGAAAAAGAAATGGGAAACAATTGAAAGGAACTATAATTGGTGGCAAAATAATGTCTCTCTATAAAAATATTTTTCCTGCTAGACAGAATGTTCCTGCCGGATGACAGAATGGCATCATCACGTCATCAGGCTCTCTCAGTGAAGTGAAAGCGGCCGGAGAGAGGGGGGTAGGCAAGCGTAGCGAGCAGAGGGTGCAGCCCCCTATTGTTATATGAAAGTAGATCCTAAAACAATAAATGAGAAGCTCACCCACAAACTACCTGCAGTCTATGAATAGAGAGAATGACTATTTGATTATCTATTGATGAAATAAAGTCCAGAAGTACCTAATGGACAAGTGAGGAGAGCCCATTGGGTGAAGAATAACTTGGGGACAGACCTGGAGAAAAGAGGTACAGCCATAGGCTCATCGCTCTAAGGAGCATTTCAAGTGGAAGAGAAGCAAAGAACAGAGTGAAGCCAAGGAAAAAAGAAACTGATTCCTCTCTGAAGTGACACAATGTATTTCATAATTATGTTTGTATTTGTTAATAATAATGCGTTTGGTATTAATTACACAGAGTACAGAAGAAGAGCACCTCCAGCCTCGCAAAGCTCAGTGTGTTTGATAACCTCTAGTTTATCAAAGTAGTAAGTTTTTGGTAATGTTTTACATTAATTTATGCGTCTGGTACAATTTGGGAGTTTTCCCCTTAAAGTTTTACAAATTTAAGATTATCCCTTTGTCATGGTTTGCTTCTGCCTCTCCTCAGTTAGCCTAGCCAGGTCATTGCAGTTACAATGCACTTGCATGCTGAAGTGACTACTCAGGGTTCCAAGAGGTTTGTACAGTAGGTAGGTCTACTCCAGCTGTCATCACACCTTGTAACTGCAATATTGGCACTCCTTTAGAAACCAGTCAGAAGGGAAGGGGCTCCTTGAGTGTTGAGCAATTGCAAGGGAAGAAGTCAGGTCACAACACTTGTTTGGAGGAACAAGTGGAAGGGTTCAGCAGTTTGGTGTGTGACAAAGATTGACAGAAGTGAGATGCATACAGTTAATGAAATAATGGTGTTATAAAGAGTCATCTGCCCACTCTGCTCAAAAATAAGTGTAGCAGAGGGAAAGAGACATTTTGAAACTTAGTCAGCCCAAATTTGTTGGCTCTTTTGGGAGTTTCTAATGCTTTGCTACAGATTTGAAAAATACCCAGAGTACATCAGGCTATGAAGTGCACATTTATGTCAAATTACAAATAACTACAGGTTGAACCTCTCTAGTCTGGCACCCTTGGGACCTGACTGGTGCTGAGTCAGCGAATTTGCCAAACCATGGAAGGTCAATATTGTCTAGTAACATTACCAACACTTTCACTGCTTACCAAGCTCTTAGAAGACATTTAGAGGTAAATTAGAGCTAAATAACAGCACAGAACACTGACAGCCAGGACTAGTGGCTGTAAACAATCTTTATGGAATCATGAGAAACTTGGCAACACCCATGGTAAGTGGATATCTGGCTAACTAATATCATGCCGGACCATGGATGTTGCCAGACCACAGAGTGCCCGACTGCAAAGGTTCAACCTGTACCACCAAATAAAACTTCTGACGGAAAAGGTAGCAAGAAGACTCAAATCACTTACTTGTACTTGTGTGACATGTAGGTACATAATACAAGCCACTAGGAAGCATATGCAGAACACCAGGAGGACAAGGACGACCGTACTCCTGCAAGGAAAAACAAACCATAGCAGTTATGCAATGAAACCAAACTGTATATCTGAGCTAGCTGTATTCATGTTTTTCTAATGCCATTTGGTAGATCAGAGCAATGCATGTGGGATTTTCCCTCCCAGTCAATGTTCCCTTTAATCTTTTCCATACATATGCAGATTTTTTTCTATCCATGTGTGGGATAAATTTTTATGTACACCAAGGCATGTGCAAATGTGCACCACAAGTAGAAACAAAAACCCAGCTATGGGTGCTCTGCTAATCAGCTAGGGAGCATTTGAATTTCTCTTGAGCAGCTGCATAAGTACATAATTTATAGGGAATACAACGGAAAACAGGCAGACACAGAGGGAATTCTCACATTTAAAAAAAACCCACTTCTTGGTATTGTGCTGCCTGAAATCTTTTAGTGAAGTTCTCAAGAATTTGGTAATTTCTCTACATATAGTATCTATTAGGAACCTAGCAAGGGACCACACAATCTCAGAGCCTCAACTGTATTATGTCTCAGGGATTTATATTACTGTTTAATTGCAGGTTAATACAGGATATCCTGTACTACATCCCTTATAAATAAAGAGTCTCTCCTAATTACTTAGCATTCAGGGCCTGGCTCATACATAATGGTTATCAGTTCCTCTCTTTTTAATTCGCTGGAGAGAATGATGAGTTATAAAGATTAGAAGTTTTCCCACTTGATCACTTACCAAATCAGATCTTAGCTTCTCCATTGCAGCTGTTCTATACAATTCAAACAGAAAAGTAACAGATCTCAACCCTGAGAATTCACCATTCACAGGGGAAAATTGGGTACTGCAGGAATTGCTACAATAACTCCTGTGTCAAATTCCTTTCCAGGCCCCAAGCAGGATATGAGGCTAGGAGAAAGGAGGTATGGCCAGGCCTTCGTATACCTTGCGGATCCTTGGCTGCTGGAATAGTTCTTTGGGTATGTGGCCAGCCAGGTATAAGTTACAGTATCCATACAGACATGCTAATTTATGCACGGGCCAGGCTGATCCTTGGCAAGGCCCAGGATCAAGAGAGCACATAAGGGGCTTAACCTTTCGGTAGCCCATCATGTCTAAGTCTGTGCTCTTTATTGTTACCGCCAAATCGTTCTTGCTCTAGTACAGTTTTGAAATGCAATAGTGGAAGAAGAGAGTGACTGCTTTGCCGTAGAATTTCTCCAAGTCACTATATGACCCCAATAAATATCCTTGATTAAAAATTTAGAGAAGTCCTGCAGTACTACAAAGACTTTTTTTTTTTTAATTGTGAGAGACTCAAGTCTAGCTGGAGGTATGCCCTTTGGGCAAGAATTACTGCTTACTATGTGACTGTACAAAGCGTGGCATAATGGGGCTGTAGTAACAGATTTGGCAATTTCCTGCAATATATCTTTGGGGATTTTAATTATGCATTATCGTGGGCCAGAGATTGGGAAAATCACCATCCTCCAGAAACTAAGAAGTGGACAGAGAGGGGACTAGACAAATTTACTCAGGTTGTCATAGTTTACAAGAGGTACCATAGCCAGGAGAAGCTTCCATGTACTGGATTTGCTAGAGACTAACACAGGTGGAAAAAAGGACTTTTAGATAAATAGCATGAATTTACACTGATTCAGGACCTGATTCTGATCCAGCAAACTGACAGAACCTTCTGTCCAAAGGAGCTCCAACCATTCTTGGGAAGGATTTGAGCTATTGATGGGGTGTTCTTGTCCTGAGAAAAACCTATGAGTATGTCTAGACCAGTGGTTCCCAAACTTTTCAGCATCATGCCTCCTTTTTGATTTTTGAGAAACCCTCACGTGCCCCTCGTCCCCAGCAGCAAAACTCATAGAGCATAAAAAAAAAAAAAAGGAACTGACCGGAAAACAAAAATAGTAGCAAAACTTAGGAGGGGAGGAGTTGATAGGGGGGCTGGGTCTCCTCGCGTCCCCCTGTAATTTCTTCACTCCCCCCATTTTGGGAACCCATGGTCTAGACTACATGCCTCTGTCGGCAGAGGCATGTAAAATAGGGGTACCCGACATAGTCAATGAAGCGGGGATTTAAATATGCCTGGCTTCATTAAAATAAAAATGGCCACCGCGCTGTGCTGGATCAGCTGATTGTTGGCACAGCGTGGCAGTCAAGACGTGGATCGGTCAACAGGGAAAGCCTTTGTCGACCGCTCCCTTATGCCTCATGAAATGAGGTTTACAGGAGCGGTCGACAAATGCTTCCCCTGTTGATCGATCCGCGTCTTGATTGCCCGCTCTGCCGATAATCAGCTGATCCGGGCACAGTGCAGCGGACATTTTTATTTTAATGAAGCCAGGCATATTTAAATCCCCGCTTCATTGACTATGTCGGGTAGCCTATTTTACATGCCTCTGCCGACAGAGGCATGTAGTCGAGACATACCCTATAAGTGTAAACCAATTTGTAGGGTTCAAAGGATTGTTTGCCTACCAGAGCCCAAACTGGAGTTTGGGTGATCTTTAGTAGGCTTTTATTGTTTGCAGTAGGTTTTCTCTGTAATTCTTTTACCTTAAGAATAAATATGCTTGTTTAAAAAGAGCTGCGTGGTATCTTAAGTATGGATAGTTATGATGGTTATAGCCTCTTGGGAGAAGCATTCTGACTGGCTCGGGAATTCACAGTATAGGCTGGGAACTGTGCAGCCTGGAAACATTCCGGTCAGGAGGAAGAGAGAGACACATGTCTACATCCAAAACGGATAATGGCTGATGAGCCAGCAGCCTAAGATTGGGTGCCCTTTCTGAACCACAGAAGGGGAACAAAGGTTCAGTTGCCCTAAATTGTGATATCCTGGATCTGTAGATGCCACTTCAATATAAATATTTAATAATAGTAGTAGAAAGCAGGTGCGACCATTCTTTTAAGGCACTGGCTTGTATAAGGTACAAACTCAGACCACCTCAGCTGGGAGAGGTGCATCTGCTGTATCACCTAGTAAGGGGGGCAGCATACAGTCTCCTCTCTAGCTGGACAGAGAAATTAGACAGGATCATAGCCTAACTTGCGCAAGTTAGGCTTGAAAATAATCAGCATAACGGCATTGCGCAAGAGAGTTTTTCTTGCGCAAGAAGGGGCAGTGTAGACAGCTCCTACTGGTGCAAGAGCCTCTTCCGCAAAATGGCGGCTCATTAAATATGCAAATGAGGCTCAGCCATATTCCACGCTTAGCCTCATTTGCATACCTCTGGCACAAGATCATGCCAGTGTAGACATAGCCCTAGGGTTTCTAAAGAGTATTAAGTATAGATGGCATGTTTTGTTTTATTTAGCTTAGTAACTTACTTTGGGATCTTTCTGTTATCACTTGCAACCAATTAAATCATACTTTTTTAGATTTAATAAAATCACTTTTGTTAATTATTAATCCCAATGTAAATAATTGTTATCTGCGGGACTAGGGGGAGGTCAACAGTTGTGCACCTCTCTCTCTCATTGATAAAGGGAGTGAACAATTTATGAGCTTGCACTCTATCACAAATATTATGCAGAGCAAGATGGATTTATCTGGGGTTCTGTTCTCATTGCAGCTGTGCACCTGGGTGCTATTTCAAGACCCTGTGACTGAGCTTTCCTAGAACTGAGCTGCTTTTAGAGTCTCTGTTGCTCTGCTGTGGGCTGTGACCCCAACTCTATGCCTTTGATGTGAGGGAACAGAGCTCCTGGCTCAGCTGGACAGGGTGGTGAGGGGCCCCAGAGAGCAGGTACATGGACTCAGGGGTATTATCAGCCCATCAGGTGAGAGTTTCAAGGAGATTTCATAGACCCAACCCATGACACATTCCTGTCCTGGTAAATTGTATGTGGCAACACTGTATACACATTTATGAAATTCTACTGTATAAGATATGTTCAAAGTTTAGAAAAGCAGGCACAAACCAGTTCCTTAGAGACAAAAGGCAAACTAATGCCTCAGTGAGGTGTTAAACTCAAATAGACTATCGCCAGTTTAAGCGGACACTCTTTGGCAGGAAGAAGGCTATAAGTGAGAAATATACATGTTGGCAAAGAAACTGCTGGAAGTTCCTCTCCCACAGACTTGCTGTTGGCTGAAGCCCAGCTGGAGAGGATGTTCAAAGAAGAGAAATGCTACAAGAAACTCCTCAGATTACCTCTCCCACTTCATCTCAACTTAAAGCAACAACTCAAAAGGCAAAAGAAGTACTGCTAGATCGGGGAGTGATACCAGCTGAAAGATTCAACCAGTAAAACTGCTAGAATATGCGATGACAGAGAATTGTTGTTTTCAAATCACTTTTACCTGTATGTTGTGTTTTACCTTTTATTTTCTTGTAGCTGAATTCTGATGTTTGTGCCTCATTACTTGTAATCACTTAAAATCGATCTTTTGTAGTTAATAAACATGTTACATTGTTTTATCTAAGCCAGTATGTGGTCAGATTGAAGTGTCTGGGAAACTCCATTTGAGATAAGTTTTGTGCAGATTAAATTTCTAATCATGAAACACCAGACTTTGTATGAGCTTTTATTGTGCACAATGGTGTGGCACAAGATGCATATTTGGAAGGTGTGGGGGGACAGGGACTGGTGTCACTCTGCAGTATGTTTCAAGCTGGCTGAGTGAAGCACTTTTGCAGTATAAATGGGGGCAAATTTACATGTGGGAGACTGTATGGCTATGTCTACACTCGCGGCTTCTTGCGCGAGTAATATGCAAACGAGGCAAAGCGTGGAATATTGCCGTTACACCTATTACTTTTCAGGAAGACCGGCATTGCGCACGAGGGTTTTTCTTGCGCAAGAAGGGGCAGTGTAGACGCTCCTTGCGCAAGAGCCTCTTCTGGAAAAAATGGTGGCTCATTAGGTAAGCAAATGAGGCTCGGCAATATTCCATGCTTAGCCTCATTTGCATATTACTCGTGCAAGAAGCCGTGAGTGTAGACATAGCCTATGAGTGCAGAGAACTGATAGGGAACAGCTGCCCAACACTCCAGATTGTACCTTGTGAAAATATCACAACCCTTTGATAGGCAACACAGTGAGCAAAGGCTCCTTTTCTGTTTTGTTCTAATGCAAAGACTGACCAGAATGTGTCTCTTAACACAGAGAAGTAACTTGAAGTATTTGTTATTGCATGTCCCCCACAGGGAATATTTCTCCCGTTAGAGTCATCAAGCTTTTTGATGCTTTGCTATTTTTTCACTCCTGTTCCAATAACATAACCTACATCCTTCCTTCCTGTATTTGTCTCTACTGACCAGAATCTCTTTCGTCATCATGGGCTGATTGGCAATTTAAATACAATTCCAAGTCAGAAGTGTTATGGGTAAGGGAATCAGGCCTTTCCTAGCAAGAATTTGTGTCTTCCAAGGTTCAGAACGTGTGGGCTGTGATTTTGTCACAACCTCCAAAGGAACTGCCCTGCTCAGTAGTACTCAGCAGAAACACTGCCCAAGAACCCTCCTGTGGATCTTGCAGGGAGTGGGGCTAGTGATTTGGGAAGTGCAACTTTTCTGTTTAAATCAGTAGTTAACCAGTGCAACACCATTGTGTTCTGCAGTGCTGATCAGCTGGTGGTCTGTCAGATTCAATGTTAAACTGAAGGCACGAGCAGACGGTCACTAAATAACTATGCCCCTTTCTATAAGAGCCAATATCCAATTACCATTTTTTGTCCCCTTAAATTAATTCTCAAGTTCAAATTGCATCTGCTATATTAGGCCACTGCCTGTCCTAAACTTCAATATGCTGCTGCTGGGCTTTACTTTGGAGGTAAATGAAACATTTCCTAACTATGCTTTACCTACTTAAAGGAGGCCTTTAGAGGGCTAGTTATCTGCTTTTTTGTAATTGGTTTTTGAAATCCTCAGATGAAAACTGACATGATCCTTTAAAGTACAGTATTACTATTTCAACCACAAACATGTTACAAGCTTTTATATCACAGAACCATATTAAACTACAATAAAACATCCTGACTGGGAAAATTTAGTATGAGATCACTGAATTAACAGTTAAATGTGGGTGTCATAAGGCAGAGTTTCTCCTTATGGTAGAAGGAGCTCACTTCCACAACCACAATCTCTCTTAGGCAAGAGTTTTATTGTCCAAACTTAAAAGCCAGTCAAAAGCACAGGTTTCCAGCTCACCCTTCACATCTTTCATTGCCTTCCTTCCCAGGGGACTCTGGCAGTCCTGCTCTTTGCAGCTAGCTAGCTAGCCCCTTCCCGCCTCTGCTAGTTCTGTTCTTGCAACCAGACTTTCACTAGAACACTGTCCAGCCTTTGTAATCTCAGGTACAGCCCTGCCCTCTTAATGGGCCTACTAGGAGCACCTGCTCTTGCAGGGGCCTGCCACGCTGACAGTGGGATATTCAGAAGCACTCAGCGTTCCCTAATGATTTTGATGGGAACAGAGTTAGCCTAATGTTGAGTGTTTCTGAAAATCTTAACCTTAAAATGGCTATTGTAAAATAATAATAATAATAACTTAAAAATAATTCCTCCCACTTGCTGACTATAATAACCCCTTGGAAACTTGACACTGATATCATATCTGCTGCTTTACCAATTAGAACCAATTCACACAAGTACCTTTTAACTACTGAAATATATAAATTAGCCATCCAGCAAACATACAATCAAAGGACAATGATACATCACAAAATATTCCTGGCTCTTTTATTTCTTAAAGGCAGCTTATTTTTAAATACTTATAAGACTTCATAGAAAATCAAGTTAAAAGTATTAGTAATATGAGACCTTGCTGCTGTGCTGGTAAAACTTTGCTGAGAACTGAGAGATCAATATTTTGTGTGCAGGAATTATTAGCTGAAGGCTAAGCAACATCCCATTTAGAAAGTTTCTTCTGTATTTTTCTTCAGGCATACTTTACTTGTTTGCTATTAAAAGATTGAGTATCAGAGGTAGCAGGCTGGTAACATGAATTACTTTCAGAATATCTCTTCAAATGTCTTTTGTTGTTTAGGTTCTCATTTCTCCTGCTTAGTTACAGGATCTAGTAAATTGATGCTAATAGTATGCATTTCAGTTCTCGCTTCACAGCAGCTAATGTTTGGATCCGTGTGCAAGATCCTTGAAAACGCTGTGTTTTTAATTTAAATAACAAGAGATACTTACTGTGGGATTATTAGAAGGTAGACAAGGCCAAATAAGGCAGCTAGAATTAGTGAAAGAACTACAGCACTGGTGAAGTATTCATCCTGAAGCTGGTGGTACTGTAAATAAGAGAAGATGCACAGAGACAGTTAATGAGGTGTCTCTACCATACTTCCTAACTCTAAACTAGGAATAACTGTGCTTTAAAATAAAAGATTTCCACATATTTACAAACTTAGGAATGAATGGGTTTTAATTCACACTTTTGTCAGGAAAAACACCTGTTTTGGCATAAAAATATTTGCATAAGTAGGAGAGACTTTTTTTTCCACCCTTTATTGTTGACAAATAGCCAGTGTCAACTCTGCTATTTGTGTTGTCCTGATGGCTGTGCTCACCTTTGATCTCTGCTCCCCTGCAGGCATGCAGCCCTCCCCTTTCAAAGCTCTGGGAGGCATCTGACAACTGAGTGAAAGCTGCTCCCTTTGGGGAACTGACAAAGAACAAATCATTGGAATGCTCCTGTTCTGCCCTGCACTGGGAACACAACAGCGGGCAGACTGCTGCTGCAGGGAGAGAAGGGACAGGCTGCTGTGATGCTTTGACGTTCTTCAGCATGGAGAGCTCACAGAGCTATCATGCTGCTGCTCCTGGTTGCTGAAGAGGCTGTGAGAGGACTGAGGGGGGATCCCAACATGTGCAGAAATCAGCTCTGTCTTCCCACTACACTGCACTGTGGGACACATACCCAGAGTGCACTGCTCACACTGTCAATGATGGTGCTTCCAATGTGGACATGATCTGTCGATAGAGGAAGCATTAAATATCCTCTTGAGATTTTTATCAACTTTTGTGTGTTGACACCAGTTTTGTTGACAACACTTGGTAGTGTAGAAAAATCTTGGCTGCTTTCAAATTGCTTTTCAGCTGAAATGGCTGAGGGAAGAACAGTGATACAAGGCATGGTAATGCCTCTTATTGAGAGATGGGGGTGAATCCTTGGTATTGGTGTAACCAAGTCAAGAGTCTGAGAAAACAGTGAATTGCACAGGTAAGGAAGAATTTGAATATGTTTTCTTGTTAAGTGCCATTTTCCGAGCTCAGTTTCAACAGCACAGACCTGAACTTGTTTCACTCAATAGAGTTATTCAGGATTTACACCACATGTAAGCATGTGATGCTGAGATTAGAAAGTATGCAGCTAAATAACACTGTGTGTGCACCATTGCAAAGTATGCACAGGCTGAGCCCAGGGACCTGCATACTCAAACTCTTTGACTTTGTAAGATGTAAGTATATTTTGGAACGTGCATCGTTAACAGCCCTGGTACAGCACACTTCACAAATGGCTCTGGGGTTGCTACTATGGAATTCTTAGGGCCAGGGGGTCATCTCACTGAATTTAGCCCCCTCCCCCCAAAAAAGGGCCCAGGTAATGGAATTTACAAACTATTGCTTTTCTTCTTCTCCACAAATTAATAGAACTTTGAAGCTATTTCTGTGGATTTTTGTCCCCCCCCCCACCAACTCCACCTTCTCTCTTTGTGGTGCCTACTCTTACTACAGGGAAGTGAGGGAGTGGGAGGCACAGAGTTGGTTAAAATGTCTTTACATGACCTGAGGATTCCCTTCTCTCCAGTGGAATCTTTTGCTCCAGCTTTAGGGCAGCTTTGCAGATGCTTTCTGCTGTATACCACACAAAACTGCCAGCTAAACAAAATGTATTTTAAAAAATTTTCAAGATATATTTTCATAAGATTCCATATACCTTTTCCCAAAAACAAGCCATTCCTTTCTCTTTGGTAAACCTCACTTTTTTATACAAGAAGGGCCTATTTACTTTTTAAACAATGAATATTAAATGATTAGTCTGTGGCATCTTGAAATGAATGTTAATAGGTAAAAAAAAAATCAGTTTTGTGTGTGGGACTCTGATCAAAGGTGACAATGTACCCTTAACTGTATGGCTTATGTCTGGGAGAAAAAAAAAAGGGCTATTGCTACTTTAGTCCATTACCCCCTT
Source organism: Rafetus swinhoei (assembly GCA_019425775.1). NCBI lineage: Eukaryota > Metazoa > Chordata > Testudines > Trionychidae > Rafetus > Rafetus swinhoei. The sequence goes on from CM033424.1 coordinate 160,720,637, forward strand.
CTGCCTTCCTTCACTTAAAAAAAAAGAATTAAGATGTGAATTAAGACTAGTCTGAACATACCTCAGTCTGGCTACAATGAAATCAGTGGTTTTATTCCAGATTTATATGCACAAACATGATGTAAGTTTGGCTAGCGCATGAGGCTATAATCCTAACATGGGGTCCCTTACCAGCTCCACGAGCAGAGGGAAACTTGTGTATGTGACTCTCCTTTGTAGATGCATGGTGCTTTGCTGTGTCCCCTAACTCCAGACTCCAAAGAATGGATCCACATTTGGAGACATAGCAGAGACTGTGCAATATGGGGAAGTAGTGGGCAGAGCAGAGCTGGCACCTTCTTTACAGAAATTCTCCAGAAAAGATAATGTGGACTGTTTTACAGAACTTAGATTACTCTAACAAACCACAGGACCTGTGGAGGCAAGTCTGTTGGCATGGATGTGTGAGCTCCTCCCTCTATATGGCCCTATGTATGGACCTTGCAGCATATTATGCAAAGCAGAAAATACAATTCCCATCCTCTGCGTGGAATGACAGGGGGGAGGAAATCCCTCACTGGGATTTTCTCTGTTTTAGCCCTACCTCTGGATTTTTGCAGGGGACGGGGGGAAATTTAGGCCCCATATTATTGCTTAAAAGATACTGAGCAAAACATGGACCTTATCTATGATGTTGTAACTCCATCTAGCCAATTATCTTTGATTACACTGGTCTACAATTTTTTTAGAAGTCGTCTGCTTCAGAGATAAAATGTGCTATTTATTATGTATTTTGATGTGCTGAATTCAAATATGACAATTAAAACAACTGATTGGCTACTGTTTCCAAGATATTTAAGTTTTTACATTTTACGTCTATGTATATTGTGTAGATAGTAGAGTTTTAATCATAAATTGTAAACCTAGGTCTTTTCATGTGTTTATGGTTGCTTTACATGATAATATTTCACCTGTCCTGTTTATGTAACACTTTAAAAATCAGCAAAAGGGTTATATAAATAAAATGTATTATGAAACAAAAGGCAAAAAACTATTATGTACATAGTTTAGTCCTATTCAGTGTCTACTCGGCGCGCTTCTTGGCTTGTCTCTTGTATTCATTAAATGGAGCATCTCTTGTCACTGTCCAGCAATAGTCTGCAAGCATTGATGGGCTCCATTTGCCCTGATAGCGTTTCTCCATTGTTGCAATGTCCTGGTGAAATCACTCGCCGTGCTCCGCAGTTCAGTGGAAAAAAATCTAGATGAGAGTGCAAAAAAAGGTATCTTTAGTGACATGTTGCAACCAAGGCTTTTGTATGCCTTGAGGAGGTTGTCCACCAACAACCTGTAGTTGTCTGCTTTGTTGTTTCAGAGAAAATTTATTGCCACTAACTGGAAGGCTTTCCATGCCGTCTTTTCCTTGCCACGCAGTGCATGGTCAAATGCATCATCTCGAAGAAGTTCACGAATCTGAGGACCAACAAAGACACCTTCCTTTATCTTAGCTTCACTTAACCTTGGAAATTTTCCACGGAGGTACTTGAAAGCTGCTTGTGTTTTGTCCATGGCCTTGACAAAATTCTTCATCAGACCCACCTTGATGTGTAAGGGTGGTAACAAAATCTTCCTTGATTCAACAAGTGGTGGATGCTGAACACTTTTCCTCCCAGGCTCCAATGACTGTCAGAGTGGCCAATCTATCTTGATGTAGTGGGAATCTCTTGCACGACTATCCCATTCGCAGAGAAAACAGCAGTACTTTGTGTATCCAGTCTGCAGACCAAGCAAGAGAGCAACAACCTTCAAATCGCCACAAAGCTGCCACTGATGTTGGTCATAGTTTATGCACCTCAAAAGTTGTTTCATGTTGTCATAGGTTTCCTTCATATGGACTGCATGACCAACTGGAATTGATGGCAAAACATTGCCATTATGCAGCAAAACAGCTTTAAGACTCGTCTTGATGAATCAATGAACAGTCTCCACTCATCTGGATCGTGAACGATGTTGAGGGCTGCCATCACACCATCGATGTTGTTGCAGGCTACAAGATCACCTTCCATGAAGAAGAATGGGACAAGATCCTTTTGACTGTCACGGAACATGGAAACCCTAACATCACCTGCCAGGAGATTCCACTGCTGTAGTCTGGAGCCCAACAGCTCTGCCTTATCTTGGGTAGTTCCAAATCCCTGACAAGGTCATTCAGTTCACCTTGTGTTATGAGGTGTGGTTCAGAGGAGGAGGATGGGAGAAAATGTGGGTCCTGTGACATTGATGGTTCAGGACCAGAAGTTTCATCCTCTTCCTCTTCCTCGTCTGACTCAAGTGAGAATGATCCTGGTGCATCAGGAACCGGCAGTCCTTCTCCGTGGGGTACTGGGCGTATAGCTGATGCAATGTTTGGATAATGCACAGTCCACTTTTTCTTCTTTGACACACCTTTCCCAACTGGAGGCACCATGCAGAAGTAACAATTGCTGGTATGATCTGTTGGCTCTCTCCAAATCATTGACACTGCAAAAGGCATAGATTTCCTTTTCCTGTTCAACCACTGGCGAAGATTTGTTGCACAAATGTTGCAGCATATGTGTGGGGCCCACCTCTTGTCCTGATCTCCAATTTTGCAGCCAAAATAAAGGTGATAGGCTTTCTTAACCATAGTGGTTATACTGCGCTTTTGTGATGCAAAAGTCACTTCACCACAAACACAGCAGAAGTTATCTGCACTGTTCACACAAGTACGAGGCATCTCTGCTCACTTCAGCTAAACAGAAATGTGTCCCTTTGCAAAATCAAACACTGACAAATAAGAGAGCACGACACTGTATGATTTCTAGAGCTGATATAGGGCAATTTGTTCAGCAGAGTGATGTAAGCTTCGTTATGATTGCATCATCCATGACTTCTAGGAATAACATGATGCAATTCATATCATGTATGACGCAATACCAGCTTCAGATTGCATCATTCATTGTTTTGCCTAAAAAAGCAAGTACTGTCCAAACCCTGTCATAGATTTATTCATAGATCCAGTCAAAGATGTATTTTAGTCATTTCTGGTTTAAATTGAGATCCCTTCCCCTTTATAACTCACTTATCCTCCGCCATACCCAAGTCAAGGGTCGTATATCCTGACCCAATAGCATATCTTGAAAACTAGAGCCAATCAACAAGTTTAAGCATCATTTTCGTTCTCAGTGACCCAGAATTAGTAAAGTTTGACTACATTTATTTCAGAAGCATTTTGGCTGTAGAGCAGTGTTAGTGAAGTTATCAAAATTCTCACTTACTTTATGCTCACGTTCAACTTGTTTATACTTGAGGGTAATGAAATTCAAATCAGCCATCTCAGACTCTGTTTGCCGGGCCTCTATCAAACGGCCGATGTATCTGTTTACTCGAGTTCCTGGAGTGGTGTATACCACATTTGTAGAAAAAGAGGAACGATTCCTGAGTTTTTCAGAGGCTGTCCTTAATGCTCTCCTCTGCAGCAGAAAGAAACACAAGAATGACTTCTGTTCACTGCAATGACATTATCAGTGATTGGAAATGTCTTTCTATAAATGGCAAATGCAGACTGCAATAAGAGAGTTGAAGTTTAAACAAAAAAAAGGCTGTTTAATTATTATTATTATTATTAATAATAATAATAATAATTAATAATAATAATAATTTTCTGTCGGTACTGGGAGAAACAAAAAAAAGTTTCATAAATAGGAAATTTCTAATGCTGCTAGAAAGGCAGATTTGAAATTTTTTAAAGTATATCTCATTCATATCGGAGACAATCCAAGGCATAGTTCAAATACCAATGAATGAACTTCCCGCTCTGCAGCAGTTGACATATTAGCAGCAACCTATGTAACATCACCACTCACTGGTAAAGTAAATTATTTGAGAATTCTTCCAACGTTTTTCCCCCACACCATATCAGCTTTATGATTGATAGTTACCATTCTCATTTTAATAGACATGTATAGGCATACAAATATATCTACTTTCTTCATGCTATTACTGTATGTATAGTGCTGTCAGCTGAAAGCCATGAAGGACTCATGAGACAAACTCCAGTGATTTGCAAAAACAGCTTTTTAAAATGTCTGCAGTGGCCTCAGGAACTCTTTTCTAAAGAACAAGTCCCAGATGGTAGCCACTTGTGACATATGTTTGTGTAAGGATATAGGAAACTTTTCACCTGATATTTGCTACACTTCAGCTTAGTCTATACTGGGGAAATTCTGCAAAAAATTCTCATTATTGTTAGTGCCAGCTCAGCTCCAGCAACGGTGGGCACTCTGGGATATCTAGCCCAGACAGAAAGCCTGGTGGCACTTCCCTTTTTCAAGCTATACTCAGAGAAAGCCTATTTTACATGGTGCCTGAAATGCACAGATATGGAACAGAGCTCTGCATAAGGATTAATGGTGCTATTACCTAATGAGCAAAAAATGGCATTAATAATGATGGGGATTCTTGTTTTTTTGTAGACAAAGGATTATATTGACAGCACTGTCTATATTTAGTAATAACCTGTCTTGGTTCAGTTTGTGAGACAACATAGGGCCATGTACATTTTAAAAGCAGATATTCAAGGAACCTTAGAGAATCCTTATTAATTACCTTATCGTCATCCTCACATGTCATGACATTGGAGAAAGGTATCTCAGCTTTGAACATTTTACGACAATGCATGAGCTGGACCAGCAGGTAGCAGACTGTTTTGAACTTCATTCTTTTGGCAGGCTTTATGTCTGAGAGAATCAGTCCTGGAAATATCTGTCAGGCAATTAAAAAAATATGAAAAGATACATATAGACTTCCATACATACATACCATCTGATGATCACAATAAGCATGAAAACATTATACATTAATATTGTGATCAAATAACATATTTTATTACCCACCATATTTTCTCAGAGGTAGAATATTTCTCCTTTTTAAATCTAAGGGTAACTAATAAGTGGACTAGTGGGACCAAACCTGGACCACCAGATGCTTTTTTTACAGAACTCAAAATCTGTTAATTTACTTACTAACATTATTGATCAAGAAATCTGACAAAAATAATTATCTACCCCGAAGAATATGCTTAACACACTGGCTACATCTACACTGTAGGCTTTTTGCGCAAGAACTGTTTTGCGCAAGAGTTTCTGCGCAAAAATTCTTGCGCAAGAGCACGTCCACACTGCCATGTGCTTTTGCGCAAGAGATATGCTTTTGTGCAAGAGCGTCCATGGCAGTGCGGATGCTCTCTTGGGCATGAAAGCTCTTATGGCCATTTTAGCCATTGGTGTTTCTTGTGCAAGAAACCCCCTGTTGCCCATCCACACTGCCTTCTTGCGCAAGAGGGCTTATTCCTCGTGGCTAAGCCCTCTTTTCTGATGCTTTACTGTAAAATTACTTGTGCAAGAACACGCGTGCAGTGTAGACGCTCTGCAAGTTTTTGCGCAAGAACAACTGTTCTTGCACAAAAAGCCTGGCAGTTTAGACGTAGCCCTCATGTTTAAGAACAACATACCTAATATTCAAAACTGACTTTTTTTAGAAACCCAGAGTATGAAACACACATTAGTGACAGAATTAGAAGAGAGACATTATTTGTATTTCTTCTTTTACTTTATATTCATTTGACTTAATAACCATTTTTTCTTAAAATAAAACAGTGTATAAGAAGTATAAGCACAAGTGAGCTTTTATCTTTATACCCTTTGTTTTCATACTATTTCTGTCATGTTCTTCTTAACGTCACTCTCCCATATTAGCCACTAGAGTTTTCTTTAAAATAGGTAAAGTTCCAGGCAATGCATTTTTTGTGACGGTACCATCATCTATTTTCCAAGCACACAGTAAATGAATGGGATTTTCCCCCTCACGTACTGGCACCTGTTTTCCTGGCGCTGCTCGGGACATGAGGCATTTTTTTTCCGGCTCCCAGCACGGCGTTTAGCTCTTAAATGGGCCGTGACCACATTTTGGCCCCTCCTTTTTTTTTTTTTTTTGCTCAATAAGTTTGAGCCTCGAGTACTGGCACCTTTTTTCTTACAAAAAAAAAAAAAAAAGCACTGATTCCAGGGTACAAGAATGCATCCATGGAGTCACGATCAGGAGCATAGGTAGGGGACACAACACTTATACTCCGTATCTTGTTTTTTTCATGACTGGGAATAATAACGGAGAGGAATTCTGGGCTCGATGTTTATTTGTTTACTTCTTTCAAAACAGAGGCCCTAATTCAGAAAAAGCACTTGCTAAACTTTTGAGCATGTGTCTAACACACATTTATTTTGATGGAATGTAAAGATATGCTGATTAGAACCAAGACCACAACCCCTTGTTTCATTCTCAGGAGCTATGCAACTTCATCTGCACAGATTATTTATACTTCTGGCCTGTGTTAACCTGCAAAGAAGGATCTGCAAGAATTCTGAAAGGCTACACTGCCTGCCAGAAGAGTAACACAAAAAAAGTAGTACCACTTTCATCAAGTTACTTTGCACCTATTTTGGGGGCTAAAGTCAAAAGACACAGAGTTTGATCCATACACCTGAAACATATTCTCAACCCCAAACAAAGCTCAGATCTTTGTCCTCGTGAGCCAAGGTATATGGTCACTAAATGCACACAAAAATGATTTGGTTTATAGTTGCCATCAAGAGTTGAGAAGTTCAATGGTTGTTTACTGCAGCATTATGGGTCTAATATATGTTTACTACTGGGATCTGCCCATGCCTATCAGGATTCAGGGAATCAATCCCTTACTTCACCAAAATAATTTCTTCTGTAACTCCCCTACCTACACCAACCATAGCAAATATTAAGAGAAGAAAGTTGGGACTAATTAAAGGGAATCCAACAAAGTGATGGAGAGGAGAGGGCTACAGATGAGTGAAAGTCCTGGCATATACAGAGGGCTGAACTTCTCTATATCTGGACAGCACTGATCCCATATGCTGTGGCAGTGGGTGAGTCAGATAAAGAACACTAAATGGAAATGTCATCTTGGTCGCTAAAAGTCCTACCTGCACAAGAAAACATTCGGTACAAGATTCCGTTACTTGTGTATATTCATTTTTGAGTGCTCGATTTAATGGCTGCCATTTAGGGTTTGATATCTAATCTACATGATGCAATGGTGTCAACTGCTTCATTGCATCAAACCTGAATGAGCAGGGTACAAAGGAGGAAATAAATCAGAACCGATACTATGATAAACATGTGTATACTTGGTCATCTGAATTTAGAGAACAGGGACAAATTTTCCTCAGTATTATACGCAGAGTAAGTTGGTGCAGAATTTATCTCTGTATCCAGATTAAAATATGTATATTTAGGTATTGAGAAATGCATAGCATTTTATGGTACAATACAGAGCTTTGCCTAATGTGCTGTATGCTACAGTTCTGTTGACTATATGTTGTATTGTGACAACCAAACACAGAAATCAATGTCTGTTGAAATATCAGCATAAAATTTCAATTAATGTATGACACAACCTTTTATTAAATTTAACAGGAAAAGTTCCTGAATGAGCACAATTACTGCATTGTGTTTGAAGGACGATTAAAATAAATCTGCATTATATTGCACATCTGACAGTATTTCAATTTAAAGGACAATAGTTTACTGTGCATGTTATTCTGCTATACAAGGAGTTGATTACGTGTAAGTTAGAAATAGTGAAAAAAATCTCTTAAATGGCTTCTCATATAATCTCTCAGTTGAGGAATTTCTGGCAAGTGACTCACAGCTGGAAAGCAATATTTTGCCCAGGGGACATTGTACAGTGACATTCACTTCACTAAATATCTTGAACACATTGCTTAGTTGTTCATACCAAATAAGATATGTTTAGGCATAGAAAGCCTTTAGGTCAGAATATGGCAAACAGAATCTACCTTCAGATCAATGATCTTCAAGGCCCCGAGCTAACAGAGTCTTTGTGTAGCTAGCTGTGATGTTACTGATTAATCCTATCGTTTTTAGTAACACAGCCAAAGCTTCCATAGAAATAGAAGTATTTTGCTGCATACCTTTCTCTAAACCCACAAAAATGTAACAGCTTTTTTTTCCTTCAATTAACTCCAGTATTTTTGTTCTATGTTCTAAGTCACAATAATAGAAAGGAGACATACAGTGATGTTTCAATATTTCTAATGGTTACAATACAAATAGACCAAAACATCACCACTGGATCTCAACTCCAGAACAACTCTTCCCCTTTCCTCTGTCTGGCAGACAAGGTCAAACCTCTTCACCTGGAAGTCACACAGTGAACAGGTCAGTGATTTTTGCCACACACCTTCATTTCGGGGGCCATAGTATGGCTAATTCTGAGTTGATCTAAGTAAAGAATGAGAAGCTGTTTTGTACCTCAGAGCACCCACAAAAAGAAACTGTAAGGATGTTTAGGATATACTGGAATGTGCTAATAGAAGATTTTGCTAGCAAAGCCAAGAGGACATGTATGAGACAGGCAAGAAGAGGGCCATGGTCTCTCTCTCTCCCCCAGAGGTGCTGGGAAGAGTGTGCTTTGGAGAGTACAGTCTAAACTTCCGTCAGTGTATCATATTTCCTGTGAACACTATGCTTCTCTGAATGCTGAGAAGCATTATGATTTAGAGAGAAATAATGTCTCCTGACAACTCTTCTCTGGCTGTATACCTCCTCCTATTCTCCCAACATGGCTCTCCCTCAGAAGAGCCCTAATATGCACAGGTGATTTTTAAAAGGCAGCTTCCAGAATGTATAACAGATTCTTTAATAGGTCTTCAAAGCAGTAGATGGAGCAAACTGTTTATTTACCAGCCACTGGTCATTGTTGGGCTCCTGCTATAGCACAGACATATGGGCATTGCCACACTTAAAAAAAACCCATACAATTAGGCCATCTTTGATAGGCACTCCCCTAAACTTGGCAGCTTTATTTTACTTGGGCACTTCCTTTTTAAGTGCATCTGAATTGATGCCTCGTCATTTGCAACATCATTTTAGATGGCTTCTTTGTAGTAACATAGCCATCAAATCAGGGTAAGAATGAATAAATTCTATCAATCCCTTATAAAAGTTGCCAGTCTATTTACAGCTTTGAGAGGTTAGAGAAATTTGAAAGTACACCGAAGCATGAGTAATACAATAATCAAAATTCTGGGAAAACACCTCTCTGTTTGCATCTCTTGTAATACCCAGGTGCTTATCTTGGCTCCTCAAAAAAGAATGCAATTCATTTTGCTATGGTCAGCAATAGGGCATGAAAAAAAATCACAGAAAAGGAGGTACCATTGATATTGGTCATTGATAGAAGGCTTCCATGCTGCATTGTCTCACTCTTTTGCCTTCAGTAAATCATGTCTGAGTTTCTTGGTATTAGCATCTCTCTTATTATTACTTCCAAGTTACTGAGCTTTCCTGAATACATTTTTTTTTGTCCTGAGATAAGTGAACAAATTTTATTTCAGGTTCTTCTTTTCATAGCTATGGTAAGTAGCATTTTGGAGACCTCTGTCAAATGCCATATTACACTCATTTTTAATCATTCTTTTGCTAATATATTGATGTCCATTTTACTTAGGTAGGGGTGAAAGAATACAAGTTGTAGAAGAAAGAATTCTACATAGTTCAAACCAGTTTATCTGTCTATCACAAATACAGCAAATATTTCTAATGGTTGCAAGGGTTAAAAGATTGCTGGGAGACCAATAAAATAGATACTATAGTACTTCAAGCCCATCACTTCTCTTGTTTCCAAGCGTCACGTCTCTGGAGAGGAAAATAAAAGGGAGGAACAGATCATAAAACAAAGAACCAAATCCTGCTCCCACTGACGAGGATGGAAAAACTGGAATAATTCCAGATTGTGGGCTGTCAGACTGACATTGGTGCATTTCTATTCCTAGCACCTTTCACAGTGGCAGCAGGAGCGATATTGTAGCGTACACCAACACACTTTATAACAAATCATCGTTCCCTTTGTGATGCTGGCACACCAGGTCAGATCTGGGCCATAGGCCAATTCTCTCATGTATCAGTGTAACTCCACGTGAGTAATGAAGTATGTATTCAGATTTCAAGGTCCATGAAAACTAGTGGAATGGATTTCATTTATGTGATCTTGTTATAATGTAATGCCAAACATTGACATTGTAAAAACCTATGTAACTACATAACCCATTAAAGAAACCATGTGAAATGCCAATGAAGGACTTTATCAGAAATGGTGATAAAAGCAAATGGCCATTGTGATGAGGACCAGAGGTCAAAAGACTATGGGCATTCCTCATGCACTATCAAAGGAAAAGCCCACATGGTTAGTGACATTGTCAGCTTGTTCTGAGTGTGAAGATAATATAGATTCAAAGAAAGATCCTTTATCTCTCTTTAGACTCTTACAGGGAAGTATGTCAAATGCAAAACAGAGATCATTAAAGATAATTGGGTATTCTGAAAGATTTATGGGAAACTGGCAGTTTATTACATCACAGCCACCATTTGGAGTTACAAACTGCGATTCACTTGTACGTATATTTTACCTGGCTTAACCTTTCAATAACTCCCTTGTATGCACATATCTTGAATACTGTGTGCAGATGTGATTACCCCGTCTAAAAACAAACAAACAAACAAACAAAAGCAAGCAAGCAAACAAAACCATGTATTGGAGTTGGAAAAGATTCAGAAAAGGGCAACAAAAATGATTAGAGGTATGGAACAACTTGCATATGAGAAGAGATTAGTAAGATTGGGACTTTTCAGCTTGCAAAAGAGGTGATATGATAGAGGTCTATAAAAATATGATTAGCGTGGAGAAAGTAAATAAGGAAGTGTTATTTACTCCTTCTCAGAACAAAAAAATTAGGGGTCACCAAATGAAATTAATACACAAGTGTAAAACAAACAAGAGGAATATTTCTTCACCCAACACAATGTCAACCCGTGGAACTCTTTGCCAGTGGATATTATGAAGACCAAGACTAGAACAGGGCTAAAAAAAACAACCCATAAATAATAGATTAAGTTCCCGGAGGATAGTTCATCCACATGATGGCTATTAGCCAGGATGGGCAGGTGTGTTGTCCCAAGCCTCTGTTTGCCAGAAGCTAGGAATGGTCAACAGGGGATGGATCTCATCATGATTATTTGTTCTGTTCATTCCCTCTGAAACCCTTGGAATTATCCATTGTTAGAGGACAGGATACTGGGCTAGATGGACCTTTGGTCCAACCCATATGGTCGTTCTTATGTACTTAACACTTTTTTTTTTCTTAGCTAATAAACCTTCAGTCAGTTTACTACAGAATTGGCTGCATGCACTGTCTTTGGTATAAGATTCAGAGTAACTATGGATCCGGACCTGATGTCCAACTTTTGACTTAAGTGACCATTTATCATAAAGACTAATTTGTTCGGGTGGCAAGACAAGGTAGAGAGTCTAAGAGGACAATTTGTGATGCCATGGTAGGACTGGCATAATGATCCTGGAGTTCATATGTGGTACTGGCTTGGTGAAATCTAATTACAGAACATACCACCAGTTGGAATATCTGCCCTGGTTTTCTGACAGTTTGCCCTAAGGTAAGCACTCATAGTTGTGAGCCACTCCAGACAGCAGTACACCCTTATCTACTTCACTGTTCAGTTGTAGCACAGAGAAGCTACTCCTAAAGCTAGCTGTGTGTTTGGTAGACCTAAAATAGTGTTCTCTATTGTTAGCACATGTCTGTGTAAAATGTTTGAATGAATACAGATACCCTTACGGTGGTTTTGAATTTTAATGTTGTCCTTTTGCTATGTCAGATTCGCATAAACAAAAATCAGAATGTTCAAATTTAGGTGGTTAAAGTTTCAGTATTTAAATCCACTGGTAAGTGCCTAAATAAAAGTGATCTGATTTTCAGATGTGCTGGGCATCCATTTTTCCCACAGAGAAGAAGGCAATGGGAATTGGGGGTACTCAGCAGCTCAGAAAAAAAATCAGACTGCATAATTAAGTGCCTAATTATAGATTAGAATCTAAAGTTCAAGAGCCTGTGTGTGAACATTTGGGCCTAGCCTGTTTATTTTGTGGTTTCCTCTTTGTTTGTACAGAACATAAGCCTTAAAATTTTCACTAGTGCTTCAGGAAGAGAGTGTCTTTTCTACAGGGACATTATATTATTCTATGGACTTCACCTTCCTGCAAGGAAGGAAATTGCCTGCAAATAAAGATTGAAATTTAAGACTCTGTTAGTGTAAAGAGGGACATAAAAATAAAATAGTTACTGGAATGCTAATTTAGTCCTCTTCCTTCTCGCAATTTATTCTCTTCACCTCCACCCCTGCCAGATTCCTTTTTCCTTTGTTTACACATTGCTGACTAACAATTATTCAGTTCAACAAATTCAGATTTTATTTTATTTTATTTTATTTTTGTTAAGATATGTAAAAATCTAGTCACCACTATGGTAAAGTCTCTTTTATTTGGTCTGACAAAAACAACAGCATGCTGTCAAAAATCCTATTCCAATAAGGATCATATTTATATATATACCAAACTATCTACACTTAATTAATAGAAGTCACTTGAAAGCCTTCACAACATAAAATGAAAAGCATCTGGGGATTACATAGTACAGAACCAGGTGCACTTGCTAAATTTGAAGAATGCAAGTTGCTAACAATAATTTACCGATAAAAGCTGCACTGTAAAAACATGTAGTAATTGCATATTCTGCTGTTCTGTGACAATGCAATCACTCTTTGATATTGATTATTAAATTCCATTTCTGGAGGGAGTTTTCCAGGGGGCCAGCAGTGAGGTATTGGTGGGAATAACTGAAGTGATATTTTGGGGGTATAGGAATATGGGATCACTGGTATGCCCCATGTATGCTTTTTGCTGGAAGATGGATGGAAGGGCAGAGCCCCGAGGGTGGGGGGATATCATGAATAAATGAGCAGAAAAAATGTTGAATTCTCTCCCTTTAAATATATGAATTTTCAATCTTTTTCATACTGTGATGGTACCTGTAATTCAGCCTTCCAACCACATTCTAGAATCCTTTGTACTGGTTTCCACACTCCAGTGGGAATCAGCACAATGCGTTAGGGGATGCTTTCAGCATCTGTCATATGCACAAGTGACTAAGGAAACTGTTTCAGATGAAAAGCAGAGACAGAGAATGAAAGCAGATTCCTGGCTGTTATATTTGGACACAACAGAGAAAGAGGTAAAACTCATCTCTCTGCTGTGCTTGCTTTATTGTTGTTACAGCTAAATCTGGAAAGAACATGAAAGCAAGCCTTTGGACTGGGAGCAGTGGTGTGGTGCTCATAGGGACAAGACATCACTTTCCTCCATCCCACTTTAAAAAAAATCCCAAATATGTATAAACACATTATCATGTACATGGCTAACATAACACTATTAAATCTAATTAAAAGTTGTGGGTGAACTACCATAGATTTTCAAATTGCAAGAGATTATTCTGCCCTGAAATAGTAGCTCACTAACATACAAGACCGGGTGCACAACTGGTTTGCACACTCTCTTAGGGGACATGTACACTGCAATACTCTTTTGGGATATTGGAGTATCCCGAAATAGCTATCCCGCATCTTCACAGCAAGCCCGTTATTTTGGGCTCGCTATTCCGACATCGCTGTAACCCTCATTTTATGAGGAGTAAGAGATACTTTGGAGGAGTAAGAGTGCTTTATTTCAAAATTTGGTGCTGTGTTGACAGCGCCAAATGATAAAATAAACTATTTTGAAATAATATTGAAATAAGATACACAATTTGCATAGCTCAAATTGCATATCTTATTTCAAGTTACGGTGCTGTGTAGACTCACCCTAAGGATACTACAGAGATGGGCATGTGACAGCACCCTGAACAACATAAATAGATGGTGGTAAAGTATCAGCTGGCCCTAATATGGAATCAACTGGATTTGGTACCACAATTTCAACAAGTGATTGAAATTAGAAGTTCAAATGGAAGGAGGTTTGATTGGCGGAACAGAAAGTCCTATTGGAACATTGCTGTAGCCTAGTACTTGTCAAGGCTGCAACTGATCCTTATTTTATCTCCATAAAATGATGTACTATAAGATGGGTTTATCATCAAACAGGTCCTGTTTATGTTATGAGTTCTTAAGGTACTCATTTCACTCCAGAACTGTACTTGTGAGTTCACACTAAGTCTCCCACTTGAAAAGAATGATAAGTCTCATGTTGTTGATCAATTTGCAAAGCTTAGCAGGAGGCAATATCAGGATGGATCAGGTCCAAATTGGTATGTAAAGGTCACTTCAGGTTGCAGGGGACTCCTGGTCTAGGTGGTATTCTTGTAGACAGAAATTATCCAATTGCTGCTGGTGACTCAAAAGAGACTCAATAGCTCTTAAGGCATTCTTTAGTATTTGAATAAAAGTATTCTTCTAGTCTGCTTGTAGCAGGTGGAGCAGAGCATATGTACTGAATTTCACGTGAAGCTAGGAACATCTGAAAAATTCTTCAGAATAGAATTGAAATCCATTGTCACTCACCAAATATAATGATGACCCAAATTGGCTAAACAAGATGTGAAGATGATGTCCAATTGACTTGTATGCTATAACAGAAGCTATTCTGAAAATTTCAAGCCATTTCAAATAGACATAAATTATGACCAAACATATATAATCTCTTAAAAGTCCAGGAAAGTCCATACAAATATGTGCCCATAGTTTGAGGCCATAAGTAAGGCTGTAGACAAGTTGAGCTAGGATCATGCTGAATTTGCTGACACACAATACAGAATTTCATCTTCCTCTCAATGTCTCTGTCAGTCTCTGGGTACCAGACATGATTCTAGACTATGGGCTTCATCTGGACAAATTTTGTGTTGAGCTTCAAAAACATGAGAATGAAGTCATTTCAGAATGATCACTTGCATTCCCCATAAAATGCATATGTGATTCACAATTACTTCATGTTCATAGGACACATGTTGTGTAAACTGGGGATTCTTATGAGCCACCAATATTCCTTGTAGTACCATTCCCTTCATAAGAGACAACACATCATCCTTATTGATTTCCATGTTTTGGTCCAAAAACTGAAAGTAACTGGCAATGAGCCATCACTGGGGTAAAACATCAGCCAGATAGATAGGTATGGAATTTCTAAATTCCAAAGATAATGCAGAGAGCTTCTTGCTCTGGTTGTGCATAATTCTTCTCAGGAGTAGCAAATGTTCATGATACAAAGGCAACTGATTTCTCCATTCCTCTAGGAAAAAAGTGGAAAAGAACTGCAGCCATTTCGTATGGTAAAGCAAAACAAGCCCCTTGTAATGGTAACAAAGCATGTAAAAACTTCAGCAAATGTCAAGTTTCCTTCTTTCCTTGAATGCACACACACACTCTTTAATTCCTTTCCATTTTCTCTTTGCTTGTAAAGGGTGCAAATACTGTTGTCTGCTTAGTTAGAAATTTACCATGGTAATTAAACAGTCCTAAGGATGAATGTAACTGTGACATGGTCTCTGGCAGCAGCACTTGAAGAATCAACTTTTCCCCCACTGGTGATTTCCTTAAGCCCATGGCATTATTTACACATCCAAGGGATTCAACTGAAGGTTTGAAAAACTCATGTTTATTCTAAGAGACTCTCAGTCCATGGTCTTCCAAATGTTGCAAGACAGTATCCAAATTTGGAAAGTGATCCTCTTAGTCCTTTGCTGTAACATGGATATTATTCAAATAGAACTGAATTACATTCAGACCCCTTCAGGAACTCCACCATGGCTTTCTGGAACAGGGCAGGTACTGGTGCGATACCAACAGGCAGCCTATTGTAACAGAATAAGCCTTTTTGTGTGTTGTGAGACAGTGGTTCCCAACCGCCAGTCTGCGGACCGGTGTCAGGCCGAACCGTTGGCTGCCGGGCCGTGACACGCTGCCAGGCCATGCCTATGCCATGTAGACATGTGCTGTCCCCACCAATTCTGCTCTTGGGCCACAAGACAATGCTGAGCCCTGCCCCAAGCAGCACTGACTCCTCCGGGCTGCAGGAGAAGCTGTGGTAAGAGCAGAGCCCTGTTGGCATCCGGCTCCTCGCCCACCTCCTCACCCTCCCACTGGTGCACATGGAAGGAAACGGTGAGCATGGGGCCAGGATCCCAATGGCATGGAAGGAAGGTGCCGCTGCCTCCAGGGAGCTGCTGTCTGTATGGAGAGGAGGAGGGAGCTGCCCCTGAACCACCCCAGGCTGGGCAGAAGGGGGAGGCTGGGCACTGGCTGGCAGGTAGTAGGGGAAAGAGCAGCGGTCGGGAGGAGCTTTGCTTGCGTGTGTGTTATCATGCCTACCTCCAGCTTCAGGGTGCTGATGGTGACAAGCAGGATGGGAACATGGCCTGAGCAGTGCGCACTGCCTGCATGGCAGGTGTGTGTGTGGGCTGGGGGGGCGGGAGGGGGCCTTGTGAGGTAGCTGTTGCAAAAGCTGCGGCAACACCCGAATACTCAGTGTATACAACGGGCAGCCAGCGGGCAGGGAGGAGCAAGGTACTGAGGCCTAACTTGTTTGGGGCTGGCAAGGCCTCTCCCCTCCCCCTGCCTTGGAAATGCTCATGCGCCTGCGAGCGCCCTAGAGAAAGCAGTACACAGGCTCATGCTAGCTCTTTCAGTAGCTTCCCCGGAGGCTGCGGGAAGCAATGCCAGGCTGGCTGTAAGGGGAAGCCTCTGGGCCCAGAGAGCTGACCCATCCCAACTGGAACCATGGGAGCTGTTTTGGTGAACAGTAAATTTCCTACCAAATGCATCGCTTGGGGGGCATCCAAACCGGTCACAAATGTTGGAGCGAATTTGGCGAATAGTTTTGGCTGTGAAACAAATAAACCAATCAACTCTAATGTTTGGCCATGTTAAAATGATTTAGTTTTGCAAGTGTCAAAACAAACTATATTGACATCTCATTTTCAGTCAGTGTCTTTTCCAGATATCTGCAAACTCTGATCTGTTACAACAGAATGTATTGTGTGTGTACAGATGCGATGTAAAATAGCATGTGAACTATTAACATTAGTTACCACAATGAATATGCAAATATGCAAATAAAATGTTACCGATCTGCCAAAAGTACATGAACGGGTTTGCTAGTCTGTGGTATAAAAAAGGTTGGGAACCACTGTGAGATATTTGAGAGATGCCGGACTGTAAGGGAGTTCACCCAACATTCTGGCACCTCCTGGTGGTTGTCTTAGGAATTAACTCTATGTGGCAGTGCACCCTCTTCTAAGGGCATGTCTATGCTGCACAGAAGATCAACGCTACCTCCTTTTGGATCACAGGTTTGATCACCAGTATGATGTGGGTAGCTTACAAACTACGTGCAACTGTTGACAATAACATTTCATTAAATGGTCTGAATCAGCTTGCAGTCAGAGCATACAGAACAAATCTGAGCTTGCAATATTTTGCTTGTCTGTCTGAATTAACAGTGAGATTCACTGATCTGTTGTTCATCTGTCCAAACTCTTTTTCAAAAACTCTGAAGTGTCTATCCAGTTTTGCTTGAATATTTCAAGATGCTTTCATAACTACATTGATCTCAGTCCAATTCACCTAGAGCTTCCCAAATCAACATCTGCAAAATGGTGGTGGACATTTACCTTACAATCAAAAACAAATGCTTGTCCATCCAGCTGAACTTTCACCCCGAGTATCCATTTTGGGTCTAACTTCTCTGCAATATAAGTCCAAAACTGTGGCAGTTTCTTCCAGAGGAACTTGTGACAACATCTGGTGATAGGTATATACAGAAATCAATGAGATGACTCCATTTCTGTATGAAGTGCTTCAGTCAGGGTTTGGCCTCGTTGACTCCATCTTCTGAGAACACATGCAATGCTAGGCCTTGGTCCTTGTAAATAGAGCTTCACACTTCCCAAATTCTCTCCTGTCTTTTTTACTGTTTTCTTAGATTAATGGTTACTCTGGGTTGCAGGCACTGAACTGTGTGACAGGTCACAGTGACATATTCTTTCCTCTAGCAGTTTCTACAAACAAGCTGTCATGCCCTTCTCATGCTTGTGTAGTTTGTGCACAATGGCCCATATGGAAATTCCTTACATTCCTGTGGTTGTCTGTCTCCTCGATTCACAAGACGAATTTTTTGGTTTACATTGAAATCCAGAGAATCCTCCTCTGTGGTTTCCATTGCAATAGCCACTTCAATAGTCTTTCCGAATGTAAGCACTGATATGGTCAATAACTTGTTTTAGCGCTGGCCAATGCATAATCCAGAGATTAATTGGTCACACAGGGCATCACTTAACATTTCTCCAAACAAAAATTTTCTTAGAGCAGTAACAAGCTGTGTTACTCACTCCCCATCTCCCTGATTGTCTTGATAGGATAGGCGAGAAAAGGTTCCTGCATTGTTGCAGTAATTATGACATAGATGGCTGTTCCACATACAGTTGTAGCACAAAAAGCTGTCAGCAAGCTGGAAATTTATCAGTCTGGAATGGTGTTGCAGGTTGCAAATTGATCAAAATATTTGAGGTATACAACCCAGGACTCACGTTTATTAACTCACTAATGATGCCCATAAAAGAGGCTATTTCACTGCACTCCTATGAACTCACACCTCCTGTACTTCTCTTACACAGGAAAACTGGGGGAGGGGGTTGTTTATTTGTTGTTGTTATTGTTACTGCAGTATCTGCCCTGGTTCTACTTTTCTGCCTATGTGCCAATACTGCAGAATTATTTCTTTGGCTGTATCCATGCTCCCTCTGCTGGCTACAGAGGTTACGTTTTCCTTTGAGTTTGAGCAAGGCACACCAGAATTGCCAGATCCATGTTACCATCTCTTCACCTACAGATTCCTTCTGGAACCTCTGCTTTTCCCTCTGTTCCACAGTGCATTGTTATGTATGCTATCAGACTACTAATCTTCAGAGCAAGAATAGACAATTGTGCTCTTCAGGCACATAAAACATAGCACAGAAATAAGGCTATATGATTCCTTTGGGTGCAGATGCACCTGTCTTTATATCATAGTCAGTGTGAGCTGTGGCAACCTGCTTCAAGTAATCCTTTTACTAGTCAGTACAGCTTCACCTAACACAGTGAAGGGCAGCTGGAGTACATGACGATCAATAAGAGAACAGAGTTCTGTAGGGAAAAAACACAGTACATAAAAGGGGACATTTACTTAGTCAGTCCTTATGTCTGCTTATTATAGTACAGTCCTACCAGAAGCTGACAAGACATCTCCACTGGTTCTGGGGGCAGTGTTAAGGTTGCTTGGCATGCCTGGTGTGTTCTGAAACTCTGCATTTCCTAGTTTTCAGAAATTTAAGTACAGATGCATTCAACATTCTGGAGGCAGATGAGGAACTGCTGGCCATATTTAAGAACTTGGGCTAGGTCTACACTACAGAGTTTTTGCGCAAAAACTCACAGAGTGTCCACACCTCAAGCGCATTTTTACTCAAGTAAAATGAAAGAACAGAGGGTTTTTTCTGGGGTAGGTATTCCTCTTTCTATGAAGAATAATTCCTTTTCGCGCAAGAGCTTGCGCAAGAGCTCTTGAACAAAAGGTGTGTGTGGATGGGGAACAGGGGGTTTTTTTGTGTAAAAAGAGGCAATCAAAAAAAGCCCAGGTGCCCTGGTGGCCATTCTGTAAATAGCAATCAGAGTTTCCTTTCGAGAGCGCTTTTTCGATGCACTTTTGCAGTGTGGGTGCTCTCTTATGCAAGAAGATTTGTGGAAGATATCTTCCGCAAAAAGCTTCTTGTGCAAGAAGCCTATAGTGTAGACATAGCCTCGGGGTCACCAAATGAAATAATAGGCAGCATGTTTAAAACAAACAAAAGGACATTTTTCTTCACTCAATGCACAGTCAACCTCTGGAACTCCTTGCCAGAGGATGTGGTGAAGGCTAGGACTTTAACAGGGTTCAAAAAAGAGCTAGATAGATTCATGGAGGTTAGGTCCATCAATGGCTATTAGCCAGAATGGGTAGGAACGGTGTCCCTAGCCTCTGTTTGTGGGAATGGGTGACAGAAGAGCGATCACATGAGGATTACCTATTGTATTCCCTCCCTCTGGGGCATCTGGTATTGGCCACTGTCAGCAGGCAGGATACTGGGCTAGATGGACCGTTGTTCTGACCCAGTATGGCCGTTCTTATGTTAATTCTGCATTAATGATATTTTGGGGCAATAAATAAGTAAGGCTGCCTAACATTTTTCACTGTAGGAGCCTGTTTTCAATTGCTTATAATTTAGCCAAGCTGTAACAGTTGCCTGCGGTCAAATATTTTGCTAAAGTTTTGACAAAGTTCAACAACACTGGTTTAATCATTTCTAAGAACAATATTGGAGACAGTGGATTGTTTTGCCAATTTTTTTACAGCTCTTTAATTTAGAAATGTTAGCAACCTTTGCTTTCCAGTAAAGACTTTAAATTTGACTGGGGTTAACGAGATGCTTTTTTCCCCACCGCTGTAAAAATCCACCAAGATTTGGATGTTATAAGACTCTGAAAATTGCCATTTACACACACCCAGCGTAGAGGTTTGCGACATGCTGAGTGCTAAAAAATCTGTCTGCACTGAGCATGCTCCAACCCAAGACAACAGAAGATGAGCAGAATTTTCCCTTCAATATGCTTCTCATAGAAGCTGTGGTGCTGGACACTGGAGCTGAGAGCAGGGAGGCTCTTTCTACTGTACATTCAATGTCCCCTAATGAGCCATGCAGCCTTGAAGAAGAGGAAGCATCCCACATGAAAATGCGAAAGAGGACAGGACAAGCTGAAGTTGAGATGTATGAGGCCTGTAGTTGTTCATATATACTGAATTTACAGTGTGTATTGGCATTAATGTATCATATTCCACAATGCATGCTATGCTGCTTATTGCAGAGGGTGTGTCTAGACTACAGGGTTTTGTCGACAAAAGTGGACTTTTGTCGACAAAACTATACCTGCGTCTACACTACCGCTGAGTTCTGTCGACATAACGTCGACAGAACTCAGCAGTTTTGTCGACACGGGTAAACCTCATTTACGAGGAATAATGCCTTTGTCGACAGAGTTCTGTCGACAGAAGGCGTTATTGCATCTAAACTGTCCTTTGCGTCTACATTGCCATGTCGACAAAGCAGCTTGCTTTGTCGACAGAACTGAATGTAGTCTAGATGCTCTTTGTCGACAGAAGCTTTGTCGACAGTATCTGTCGACAAAACTTCTGTCGACAAAAGCCTGTAGTCTAGACGTACCTAGAATGTTTTGGGGGCTTTGAGGAAGACTGCTAATTCAGAACTTGGTTTTTCTTTTGTGTGAATTGTTTGTAGTGAATATCTGGATGGACATAGTTCTTTCTTACTTATTGTGAGCTGTCTGCAGATAAGCTATGATTTTTTACAAATATGCTATTTATTCAAAATCGTTCGGCGAAGGCTTTATGCAAACAAATATCAGTCTACAGGCTATTCCAAAATATTTGATTATATCTTCAAATATTTACTAATCTTCATTAGTAGTGTCTGCTTCCTCATCTGAGTCACCAGATGTTTCTATTTCTGCTAAGTGATAGGATGACAAAGTTTACTGAAGAGGATATTTGAAGATGGCTACCACAAACAATTCTGGCATGAACTTTTTGTGCAAATATATATGTGCACAAGTTGTTTCCAGACTTTCAGCTTCCCCACAATGAGTATTTCAATTTCTTTCTGAACGCTGAATGAAAAAGCAAATACTAAACCTATTAATTTCATAGTATTTGCACATTACAAAAAGAGCCACATAATGTCACACTTTCCCATTTCCTTTTCAGCCTCCCTAATTCTCGGAGTACAATCTCGTAATCTTTCTGTCTGTTGCTCCTATGAAAGCCAATAGTGGTTTTAGATGAAGATAGATCTCAGAATGGCCTAGACAGAACATTTCAATGAAATATCAAAAGTCTGTGTTCTTCACATAGAACTTGAAACATACTGAATGCTGATAGAATCCGAAATCTGCTCTTTGCTCTCTGCTATACTACGAAACATTTGCTCTGTGAGCATTCCATACTGAACAAAACCATCATATTAGCTACAGATAAAATACATTAAACCGCATTCATTTTTTAATGGTGAGAAGGCATAAGGCTCAGTAATACATACAAAAACAGAGCTCCTCAACTGATGTAAACTGGCAAAACTCCACAGAAGTCACACTGATTTACACCATCTGAAAATCCTGCACTATGTCAAAAATTTTGCTGTGATATCCTTCAGAAGCATGAGAATTCTGCACAATCCATTTATTTTCCAGCCACTCACTTAGGGTGTGTCTAGACTACAGGGATTTTTCAAAAAAAGTGGCTTTTTTAAAAAAAAATCTTTACCTGCGTCTAGACTGCAGCTGCGTTCTTTCGAAAGTAAATCGAAAGAACGCAGCAGTTTTTTCGACTGCGGAAAACCTCGTTTTACGAGGAATAACGCCTTTTTTTCAAAAGTGCTCTTTTGAAAAAAGGCGCTATGTAATGCAAACTGTGCTTTTTCGAAAGAGAGCATCCAGACTGCCTGGGTGCTCTCTTTCGAAAAAGCTGCTTGTTTTTTCGAAAGTACTGGTTGTAGTTTAGATGCTTTTTTTTGAAAGAGGCTTTTTCAAAAGATACTTTCAAAAAGCCTCTTTCGAAAGGGGCTTGCAGTCTAGATGTAGCCTTAGTGACATGATCACAACTGCAGGAAGTTTAAAATCACATCTGTTTATGCTTGATGTAACAACAGTGTATGACAGTGATATGACAGCCATCAATAGTTCTCCTGCAGCTGCTATCACACAATTTAAAACAAATCCCAGGTTACTGAATTTCTGCCTATTATATCCTGAATCAAAGAAATTAACTGGTCACCTTTTGAGCTATCAAATGAAATTGTGGCTCATAGTAAGTTCTCAGTAAGGGTGTACCGTGCAGAGTTGCTCTAGATCTCTCCAGCACTGAAACCTCCAAAAGACGATTCCATTTCATCTCATACAGAGAGGATTCCTGCACTTAAATGTTTTGAACAGGTCTCGCCTAAAAACAAAGAATAATTGATTTCCTCTCTATTTGTAGATAATGTCATTGGTAGTGGGGTTTGGCTGGAAAATTTCCTAGATTAGAGGGAAAAAAAACGGAAATTGTAGTTCTCTGCAGTAGAAAGCATTCTGTAAATGACTTCCTTCACCAAAGAAGACGAAATTAGTAACAGAGCTTCCCAAATCCATCTAGCCCTCACTTTGTGCTTTTTCTAACAGGGCATGACGTGAGAGAGATCAGTGAAGGACCAGAAATGATCCTACGCCCTTTCATTTGAGAATTTGATTGGTTTGGTCATAGCCTTACTGAGTGACTACAACTAATCAGATATTATAACTAGGCTTTCAGAGGGAGCTGTAGGGAGATTTTGCTGAGATTACCAGAGAGTTCCATGTTCACACGATGAGAAAAGCAGAAAAAAAGCTAGACCTTTTACAGAGAAAATGGGAAAAATATGGGGAAGATGAGACACAGAGACCAGCCATATGAAGGAATTTGACTAATCTCAGAAAGTAAAAGAAAGAAGATCCTTTTACCATAGGGTAGGCTGAGTATAAGACAGCTAAGTGAGGAGAGAGCCGAGTCACAGAACGGACTGCAGATCAACCAGGAAGGTAATGGATCTTCAGAATCTGAAATGAGGCAATTAGCCAACCTAACATAAAGGGGGTTGATTTCTCAAATGACGATGTAGGTCAAGTAGGGTTAGCAAAGTGTGCAAAAGGTATAAATGAAGCCATATTCACTCACAAGCAAGTCCATAGCTTCCTGTGAGGCTGAGATCTAAGTACACAGACCTTCTGCCATACCTCACCCTCAGTTATGAGCATGTAAAAAATTGTCACAATACCAGACTTAAGTACTGAAGGATCTGGGATACTCATTTGCATGAATAGGCCCTTACATCTGTGCACAGGCCAACGGAAGTGAGTAGACTTTCCACAAGTGCGGGAGCTCTTCTGTGCAGATTCTTTTTAGACTGTGTCTAGTAAGCTGTGCACGTGTCTACAATTAAGAGTGCCTTTAATGGTCTTGTGACTATACAATAATTTCTGTTTCCCTTATAGTAATTTCAATCACACTTCATATTAATGGAAGATTTTATAAATAGTTCACAAATGATTAGTAGATGTTGTAAGCGTGTTACAGAAACAGTAACATATGTTTTGGATGAACATTAATGTCATCCTCTCAGATAACAGAAATAAACACCACCTGATTTAGATCACTAGTCATATATCACAAATAAAGAATGGCAAATATTCAAAGACAAAATCAAATTGTTTTTTAATAACCCCTAAACATATTAGTAAGAAGGCGTTACAGATAGCTATAAGGAAATCATTCACCTGTTGGATGCTATAATTATCCATTACAATTTAATATTTAAAGCATCCATTATGCATTTAAAAACCATTTATAAACTATTTATAAATGCACATTTGTCTTTAAGTTTGACCATTATAGTTTTAGTATCACTTTCATACATAGAACTCCCCCCTCCCTTTTTTTAACTGGTGTTCCATCTACTCATTTGTTCTCTTCTCCTTTTGATAGCTATTTGTCTTTCCAAAAAGTACAGGAGAGAGTAGGAAAACATCCTAACTGTCAGGGTGGTTAAACACTGGAATAAATTGCCTATGGAGGTTGTGGAATCTCGATCATTAGAGATATTTAAGAGCAGGTTGGATAGACATCTATCAGAGATGATTTAGACGGTGCTTAGTCCTGCTGTGAGGGCAGGGGACTGGACTTGATGACTTCTCAAGGTTCTTTCTTGTTCTAGTATTCTGGGATTAACTAGTAAAAAAGTGACACTGAAGGAATGTTATATCCAAGTGACCACAAGCATTGAGACTTCCTGGGATAATTTTCCATACATTTCCTTTTTTCTACTACAGGTAAATTCAGAGTTGGCTACTGCTTGGCTGTCTGGTAAAATATCTGGACAAATTACATCATCAAATCTGTTTTGCTGTTTTCTTAGCATGTGAGATAATAAGGCTTCTTAAGAGGCATTAAAAGAACTAACATAATAGATAAAAAAGAAAGTAAACCTAAGATTGTATCTGTCTGGGTATCACCAGGGCCAAAGACCAAACTTCATAAATGCAAATGTTCCATCTATACAGCTGGGAGCCAGATGGAATCTACATTTCATCTGTACAAATGAAGCAATGATGCCTTGACTAACTCTGGCTTTGGTGATTATGAGGATGCAGTCTGGTGAAACAAAGGAAGTTAGTCACATACTAAAATTTAATTTTGAAAGCGGTACAACATTAAAGTTAGAAGAGCCTAAGCCAGGAAATTTCCTAGGGTAATTATTAGATCCAGAGATTTAGCTCAGGCTGGGCACACATACTGAGTTCTTGCAGAGAACTCCACTGTTGCTAGGAACTGGCCTGGAATTTTCTACAGGGAGTTAATATACAGTAACATCAGCAGTTACCTCAGAAAGCCAAAAAATCTTGATAACTGGAGATGTTCTCAAGTTGAAAGCTCAATAGTAAAGCCAAAATTTTAATTTGACTTTAGTGAGAAAGGTCAGTGCTCAGAAAGAACCTTTGAAAAATCAGACAAATTATTTAGAAGGGTTTAGGAGCCTAATCTTGGGTCATCAAGTTAGAAAGTGCTCACTGATTAAAAACAACAGCAATAAAATCAAACCCTATAATGTAAGCTCACACTTCCAGAAAAATAATACTTATAATGAAGCAAAACATAAAATGAAAAAATGACTCAGTGGCCACTTCCAATAAACCTCATTCCACTTGCTAATGTGCATTTTAAGTCAATAATCGCATCAGACCTCTAGAGTTGGATGTTAATAGGCCTCAAATAAAAGATTAAAAAGTTGTGAATATTTTATAAGCTATTCTAATTTAAAGTGCAATTGGTCCATGAACAGGTTTTCATGTGTTATTATTCTCATTCTTGGCTTACAAAATCATCGTGATGACAGATCATTCCAATAGACCAAATTTTGAAGAAAGTGGGGAATATATCTTCTTAATTAAAACAAAATATTCCAAACTGCTCCTATTTACCTTTCAAATTGAACAGATTCTTGGCCATCTGTTGCTGATAACATTGATTTTCATTCCTCTTGGCATCGTACCTGCTAAAGTCAGTTCATATTAATGTCAGAGATGATGATGCATAAAGAATAAAAAATGTGACCATGTTTCAGCTATTGAGGCTCAGGAGGAAGGAATACAATATTAAACCACTGGATATCTGAACTCAGCTAAATGTATCAGATTTTATCCAAGTTTCAGGGACAGACTGTCTTCCATTGATCTGTCTCTAGCGATTTAGTGGTTGATTCAAAAGGGACTATGTCCTTCGTGTTGAATGTAAAGATAATATAAAACATTTCTGTCAATGTTTTATGGTCCAGTGATCAGTATGCAAGTATACGATGACTATGGAAAGGTTTGATATGCTGTGATGAACTGCAAAGTGACACGCTGATTGATCTGTGAGCCCAGTGGAGAAGTCAGTCAATACCAGTGAAATTCATGAAGTGTTTTTCTGCCAGTTTCACAGATACGCCATTGATGCATACCAGAGAACTAATGTTATTAGCCAAGTTGTACAGCAACATCTGCTACTTCCATAAATCAATCAGTGACAAAACAATGGGGAAGCTGCCATTTGCTTTTTGCAGCTGGTGACAAGCTAATCATTAGCTTCTCACTATTCAACACACTCCTTGCAAATATAAAGAACCGTGTACTCACTTATTATTAGCTCATCATCCTTGCAAATAAAATGCATATTGACCTGGTTGCCATAATATTTAAAATGGTTTCAACTCAAATTTTGCTTTGCCAATCCTTTCTCCTTTTTCCATTTGCGTTTGTGCATCAAGTTAGCTTGCTCTTCTCCGTTAAATTCCTCCTAAAAGTTTACTTTTAGCTAGCCTTCTACTCCTGCTTCTAAGCCCTCATCATCAATATAAGACATAAGAAGCAAAAAGTACCTAAGTTCCTTTTGACCTGGAAACATGTTACAGAAATATGGTGTAAACCGGATGTTTTAAACTGTGATTAAGGAATTTCAGGGCTTCTAATGAAGTCACACAGAGTTTTAGTAGCAAACCAGAGACATAATGCATAAAATAATGGAGGGGAATGCCATGCAGCAGCATTTCTAGCCTAAATAATTCCTCCTCTTGTCCCTTAGTATGTCTCTATATTGTTTAATTTAGGGCCTAATCTTGCTTTGATAGAAGCCAATGGTAGAACTCCCTCTCGTTGTGGGAGCAAGATCCAACCATTTAGTTGTAAAGGGGCACAAACATCACTACAAGTTTATATCAGACCAACAACTTCCACAGAAAAGCCCTTAGGAAACATAGGAATTGCTACGTTTGATCAGACCAGTACTTCATTTAATCCAGTGTAGTCTCCTTATTTTCTCTGCTTATTTGCCTCTGCTTATTTTCTGGGAAGACTCTGTGTGCTGCAATCTAGCCTCACAGACTATAATTCCCATGAACCCTTGGGAAAAACAGGAAGGAAGTGACTCTGGTGTGGGAGATCGGGTCTCTCCACCTGCATGAGAAGAGAGGCCTAGCAGACTCTGCCCTTGGACTTTGGAACAGAAGGGGAGCCAGGCTGCTGTGGAGGAGTTTGATCCAATCCAGGGGCTGTTAGGGTACGTCTACACTAGCCCCCTAGTTCGAACTAGGGAGGCTAATGAGGGCGACCGAAATTGCAAATGAAGCGCGGGATTTAAATATTCCGCGCTTCATTAGCATGTTCGAGCGTCGCCATTTTGAAACGACTAGCCGGAATAACTGCCACGTCTACACACGGCAGTGAAACAGGAGCTTGAAGTAAACCCTTAATCTTGAATTAGCTGTTAAACCTCATTCCACGAGGAGTAACAGCTAATTCGAGTTAGGGTTTACTGAACTCCGTTTCACTGCCACGCAGACGCGGCAGTTATTCCGGCTAGGCAGTTTCCAAAATGGCGACCGCCCGGGAACATGCTAATGAAGCGCGGAATATTTAAATCCCGCACTTCATTTGCAATTTCGGTTGCCCTCATTATCCTCCCTAGTTCAAACTAGGGGGCTAGTGCAGACGTACCCTTAGAGTGCAGCTACAGACTGGGACTAGATGCTTTTGGAACTGGGATCTAGCAGGCTGCTTCTGATAGGCACAGCATGAGACTGTGAGTAACTGGGCATCTTTGGGGAAATGCCGCCTGGGACAGACTTCAGAGATACAGACTAACTTTGGGTTCAAAGAGAGGCAGAGAGGCCAACCCAGTGAACCAGAGCTGCTGCATAGCTTGGACCCACATACACCCTACCTTCAGAGAATCTCCATTACAGCTGCAGTTCTTCAAGCGCGCCCACACAAGCAAGAGTCTGGGACTCTGAGTCCAGGGGTGTGCACACCGGGGTGGGATAAATATTGGCAGCTAGATAAGTTCCTTTTACTTCTGTGTACTTTGTTAATTGATGTTATTCACTGTTAATTTGTTAAAGCCTGTTTCTTTAAATTAAAGGTTGTTCATTCTAATGCAATCTATTAGATGTATATTATTTATGATTTGTAATTGTTGTTCTGGAGTTAGATCCAGTTTATTGCTGGAATAAGTTTATTCCTGGAGGCTCCCAAGGCACACCAGTGTGTACAGGGCCAGCCAGGTGGAGGCACCACCATTGTACATTCTTTATGAGCAAGGGACTGCAGCAAGGGGGTGGATAGGTTTTCCCCAACCAAACAACATCACCACTGGGGTACTCAGGATCTCCTTTTATGTCAAGACCATCAGGCGCCCCGGCACACCTGTGAGTGTGACCTGCTCCCGAGTAAGCCGGGGAGGAAAAAGGGGTTACACCAGTATCCTCACTTCAACAGTGTCCAACCACCATGTGGGATAACCAGCCCAGACTGATAGTTTCCCCCAACCCCCATAACTCAGACAATGGCCACTGCCCTGAATCATGGGAATGTCTATCTTCTAGATCTCATGTTTATTTTTTCATATTTAGTATGACAACGCTGGATTATACATATAATCCTCCAGTGCCAAAGAAAAGCTTGTTAGGATACAGTGTGAGGGCCACGTGTGCGGAGGTCTGTATATTAATTTGTCTGACTTGGGTAAAAAGTACCAAAGTTCCTTTTGACCTGGAAACATATTACAGGAAAGATGGTACGAACTTGATGTGTTTAAACTGTGATTAGGGAATTCCAAGGTTTCTAGTGAGGTCACAAATAGTTTTAGTAACAAACCAACATGCCCGGATGAGAGGAAGATGTTGTAAACCACGGGATACTTGTTTTGACTGCTTAGTTCTTATGAGATGGGATCACATGGCAGGCTCTTTTAAAAGGAAGATGCAAGGGGCATAAGGAGAAAGGTGATACTATGTATCAGTTGGCTTCAACATCATGGTTGTCACCAGCCCAACCCTGCTGAGGCCCAGGAATTTCTCATCTAACCACTGGGCTTCTACTTGTACTCAAAGAACTAGCAAGAAGAGAGAACCAGATTACATCAGCATCTCCATCAGGATGAGCTAAATTTTAAGCAACACTTGTACGAAGTGAAGGCTCCTTCTGTAAGGTGTTAATTTCCTCCCCAACTTATCCTTATCTCCTTAACATTTGGTGTTTGCCTTCTAGGAGGGGAAAAAAAGGAGGTCAGAAAGCATGAGTGCCTCTTTCTTGCACATGAACCACCTGCTCACCCCCCACCACATCTCAACAGATCTGGTGTGGAGCACAGGAAGGAAACAAGGATAGGGAGAGCAAAGCTTTGGGAAGGCCACGGATTACAGGGGGACACTGAGGTTATGTGGGGAGGGGTGTCTGAAGTGGACGAATGAATCGGAACTATGAAGCTGACGTCTTAGGAGGAGCTTGGCTCACCAGGAGGAGGAAAATGAACACGCTGGGCAGAATATAGATTATTTGTTGTGATGCAAGGTGATGTTGTGATATAAGGTATACCAAAGACTGATGTACGAGCTCAAAAATTAGGCTGGCTAATTTCAGCCTCTTCCCCTGACCCAGATAACTACATCTGTGCTGTAGAGCCCACATGGCAACTTATTCAGACTTACATGGTAACTTACATGGTATATTAGTTCAATTATTGCTGAGTTCATTTCATTTACTTCTGTGCCGCAGGCAAAACATAACGGTAATTACTAATTTTGCTGCTTCTAACCCTTGGGGACTCCTTCAGGCCTAATAAATGGGCCACTAGTATCACACATTATTGTAGGAAGGGTTAGGGGAGCATAAATGGGAATGTAAACATGTCCAAATATGGACATGGGAGAAATTAGAATGACCAAAAATAAAAAGAGTACGATGACGGAAGGCTTGATGTTCAGAAATGCTTATATAAAAGAAAAGAGGGAGAAAAGAATGAATTTATTCACTGGGTGATATTTTATCACATACTATTTTAGGTGGTATAGTTGCAAGCTTTGAAGGAACCATCTGCTTTTCTGACAGTTCACACTTAAAAGTAGATTATTTTTCAAGAGATGATCAATTTTCAGAACTAATGCTGTATGATGTCCCCCTCCCTCCTAAAAAAATTCATATTTTCACTGAAGGTTTGAAGAACTTTTAAAAGTTAAGACTTTGCTTGCAGGGTTGTTGTAGCTGTGTTTGTCCCAGTGTATGAGAGACACCATGTAGATGACATAACACCTTTTGCTGGACCAACTTCTGTTGGTGGAAGGGGCAAGTTTTTGAGCTTCAAAGAACTAAAGAATTCTTCTGTGATGCTCACAGGCTTGTCTCTTCCTACAACTGATGTTGGCTCAATAAAAGGTATTACCTCACCTAAATATATACAGTCTCTCTAAATATATACAGATATTGCCTCTGTTTTAAAGGTGGTTTCACAATGTATTGTTAAACTATGAAACCACACCACAGCACAAACTAGAATCAGTAGAGCCTACCTTCCTCCGGTGGGATGGCACAATAAAAAAAGTTTCAATATTATGCTTCTTCAAGAAACTGTTCCTTTCATGGCCATATCCTGGTTCTACCTCATAGTCACCATTTAGGCACTCTAAGGTGGTCTTTGTTATGTGAACTTTCCTAGGGAGAAAGACAGGAAAAAGTTTATGCAATGATATACCATGAGCCAGCACTTATTCATTTGGGTGAGATCCACCACTATGCAGAGGGCCAACACAAAGGTCAATTACACACACAGATAATAAGTGGCCTTTTGTTGTAGGGCAGCTAAATTCTGTCAGCCAACCAGAAAGCAGAGGAATTTTAGCATATAAACTTCCTAAATAGCAAATGCTGTGAACAAATGTGAGTAACTATAGAGTCTTGTTGATTTTACAAAATATGCAGGTATACATGTTATATTTCAAGTTCTCTGGCATTCTAAGTGTTTACTAAAGTGCTTGTGGGATATATTAGCCCTCCATTTGATGCCTGCAACTCTACTCTTTAAATTTTTGTAATGGATGTTCTTTTTCTGCTACATAAAGGTCAAGCTTTTGTTTTCACTTTTCCATCCATTTGCAGCATTAAGGGCTTGCCTGCATAGGTGTATTTGAGAAACTGAAAGTCAACTTTCAAAGTGGATTAGTTAAACCATGTTAAGCCTCCGGGTGGACACTCTAATTCAGCACTGAAGTGACCTTAATTCAATTTAGCATAATTCACTTTAAAACTAAAATAAAGCTATACTGAATTATGGTCAATTTACTTCTGAATAAGAGAGTCCATTTAGGGGGTTAATGAAGTTTAATCCACTCACAGTTGGTTAATTTGGATTAATTTTCCTGAGTGTCCCCATGTAGACAGTTTTAATTCAGCCATCCTATTCTGTTTTTCCACGAATGCCAGATAGGTTTCTTCTGGTTGGTCTATTTTTCCTAGAAGCATGTTTATACTTTTTTCCATGCTACTCTTTATACATGCAACATCTTCATAGAAATTAACTGTAAAGATATTACTTCTCTAAAGTTTTTTCAATTTCTTTGTACTGTGATGCCTTAAAAGTTTCCAAAGCAAACTAAACTACAAAAATCATCTCAAATAAACAAATACCCATCAAGAAACAAATTTCTCATCTTAACCACAAGAGTTACCAGGCCCCACCCTCCCCTGTTCAATAGAACACACAAAACCCAACAAATCTCCATTGGATACAGTGGGTCCTGTTCTCACACATTTGCAAGCACCTAACTTGTGCATAAGAATGCTCAATGCATCCTTGCAATTTCAGTACCCGCTAGAGCCCATATCCAATTCAATTACTGAGTGTTATTAAAAGCATGATTTGCACATATATACTGAATATTTGGATACATATATTAGGCACAAACTAATGTTTGCATGGCATTGGGCATGACTAACTTTGAAAATCTGACTTTTGTATTGGTAATAATAGCCATGTAGTTAGATGCACAGATGGACATACCTTCCTCTACAATACATGGAGGTAACTCCATTTTACTGATAGGAATATTTAGCTCTTTCTTGACTGAAACTGTCATTGTTTTATTCCTACCCTTCATATTTGATGATTTCTAGTGAAAAACATATTCAGAGGACAGCTACATTTTATCAGAATTTTGTTCACATTTGCTTCTCTTAATCATTACTAATAGAGATCTGCAGGCCAATCAATCCTAGGCTATGCCTACATTATGGGGCTTTATCGGAAAAAGGTGCACGCAAATTGCACTTTGCAATTTGCGTACCTTTTTCTGATTTTTTTTTTTGGAAGAGGCTTTTCTGAAATTTGGCCCATCTACACTGGGCCAAATTTTGGGAAAAAAAACCCTCTTTCGAAAGAGCCCTTCTTCCTTGTGGGAGGAGGAAGACAGGGCTTCCAAAAGAGCGTTCCCTGGATGCGGCAGATAGGTATCTATCCCTTCAGGTATCCCGGAAAAACCCCATAGTCTAGACATAGCCCTAGCGTTCTTGAAATGTTTGGACAGCTCCCTCAGAGCTCTTAACCTGAAACACCCATACATATCAGTTATTGTAGTAAATGGCTTTGCAAAATACTTTCATTTAAAGAGAGAAATAATTTATGCTCACATACAGGGCTGCAGAGGTTTTTTTCTGAGACTTACCCAGGCAATCCTCCAGTTTCCATTACATTTGCCAGAGTCACATCGTTTGACCAGACATCATATTGCCATTTGCGGAGACCTAAGACCCCGCAAAGCACTCTGCCTGTGTGCAGTCCAACTCTCATGTTGAGATCCACTTCAGTGGCTTCTGCTACAGACCTGAAAACAGATGGTATCAGATCTTTAGAGAAGAACATTCCTTTCCATCATATCCTGGTCTCTTTCTCCCAAGACTTATTGTTTCAGCTTATATACATATTCCCAGTTTCAAATAAATGATTTTTAAAAATTTCAGACAAGTGACACAGCAAGCTAAGGTTCTTGCCTTCCCAAGCTTTTGGGAAAGTTCAAACTCTGATTCATATCACTACCAAAATAGATGTTGTGAAAGATGATCTCACCTGTGGTCCCCCTTCCCCTCCCATGAATCAAAATCTCAGTACTCCATAGTGGATTTTCACCTGGAACCTGGCTGCTTCATGCTAGTTGTGAAATACAAACTCAGACAGCTATGTGCTAGATGGGTAGGTACACTGACAATAGAACAGGGAAGAGAAATGATCCCAGCAATAGAAAAGTTGCTGACACCACAGTGTCCACAGTGGTAGATTTCCCATCGGCAGAATCCCCTATGTGTCTGTCTATAGTACATTTTAAAAGCTGTTTTACGTTCTCTGAGGCTATGTCTACACTGCAGGCTTTTGCCGGCAGAGAGTATGCTAATGAGGCGCACATTAGCATTTGTCGTGCTGTCATTTGCATATTCTTAGCTGATGCTGTTTGCGCAAGAGGTTTTTGTGCAAAAACAAGCAGTGTAGATGGGTCCGTTCTGCACAAAATCCCCCTTTTGCGCAAGATTCTCATGCCTCAAAAAAAGGAGGTATAAGGATCTTGCGGAAAAGGTTTTTTTTTGCACAAAACCTGTCTACACTGCTTGTTTTTGCACAAAAACCTCTTGCGCAAAAAGCATCAGCTTCATTAGCATGCTCTCTGCCGGCAAAAGCCTGCAGTGTAGGAATAGCCTTATTGTTCTCGCTTTGTTTTATTTCCTTTCACTTTCACACCTATAAAAAACACTTTTTGGTCTCTTAAGATGATGGTAAGTTTACCAAAGATCTAAACCAGCAGTGGGCAACTTGCACTAGTGCAATCAGCACACAGCTCACTTCACATACCCTTGCTTTACGTGCGTGTTACTTGAATAATACCAGTAGGAAAATAACTATGTGGGTGGAAACCAATAGAATCTGGCAACCCTGCATGCAACAAACAAAATGTCTTGCAGGCCACATATTGAAACTTGATGGTCTCATGTGGCCTGCAGGCTGCCCACCACTGATATAAATAATAAGAATAATAATAATGTTTTATTTCTTACGAAAGAGTGAGAGTTTTTATCCCAAGCTTCTAGCACCAAATTAAATTTTGATTTGAGTTTCAAGGTTGAATGAATCTAACCATTTATGGCAAAATTCATTCAAACATTATCTTGCACCTAATTTTACCCAGAAAAAAAATACAGGGCTAAAACAATGGGGCTTTAATTTATATTGTCCCAGGATCATTTGAAATGTGGTTGAAGTTCATTTGAAAAGTCTGCTCCTCTTACTAAACCTTGTGGGAACATGGTCCGTGATTGAAGTTTTGCAAATTGTACTATGTAGTTCTAGTTGCCATCTTCTCAGTATTTGTCATTACATTTCTTGCAAAGCTTAGATCTCCTATCAAAATAAACAGTACACACTCTACTTGTAACTCAGCTGATCTAGTGACAGCCAAAGTACAGCACTTGCTTGTTTATCTCTGTCTCACACTTATTTACCCACAGTTTTTTCTGTGATAATTTTTCCTGTTCCCAAATGCATATTTACTTTAGGCAGCTATGACAGGTGACAGTAAACTGATGGTGGAATCAAAAGAAAATTGTTGAAACTATCTTATTAAGTATAATTTTAACCTGACATGCATCCAAGCAAACATTTAAATACAGTATTACAAGGGATCACTTTCAAATGAATATAAAAATAGACAACATTACTTTTAGAGTTCCTTCATTTCATAGAAAGCATCTATTCTATTTAAACAGCCTAGTTTTGTGTTAGAGGCTGGGGAATGTTTATGGGTAAAGGGATTTCACCATAAGCTGTCACATAGGGCACTGAGAAGGAGGCTGATCTTGTGGGTAGAACACTAAACTGGAATTGAAGAGGTCTGGCATCAATTCATAGCTCCAGGTCAGACTTGGGTAAATCACTTAATCTCTCTTGTGTCTCTGTTCATAGTCTGCAAAATGGAAATAACATCCCCCAGCTTTTGTCTGCTAATGACACAGTGGCTGGTCTCTAGGTGTGATTGTAATACAGATTAATAGCAATGATAATAATATGTCATGGAGGAGACGCTGATCACCTTCTGCACTAAGGTGAATTCCATCTACGCTTTTCTCTTTGTGCATCAGAGAAAGTCCTAAACAATAAACATCAATAGCAATGTTTATCTCCCCTGATTTACTTCTTATTCTGTAGTATTTGCTTGACATGCTATGATTAGTTTTACTATTTGATGAACAGCTCAATTTCTTTGATTAAAACTTATTGAAGTAAAAACTAATTTTTTCTAAGCGTCTCTGATTGTTTAATTTCCTCCTTACAATGATGCATATTTAACACGTCAGTAGTCATTTTCTTGTATTAATTTGCTTACTGCTCTCAAGATTTCAGATTCAAAATCTGTCCTTCACCATCGCACACAAACAGGATATGCCAGTCCTGATCAGTACTCCCTGAAAGCTAAGCACTTGTGGGGCTGCTCAGGAGAGATTCAGATGCCGTCCAGCTGATTAGCAGAGTGCCCACAGCCAGGTTTTGTTTCTACTGGTGGTGCATATTCGCACATGCCTTGGTGCACATAAAAAATATTCTGCAAATGGAAATTATTCTGCACATGGATGGAAAAAATTTGAATATGGATGGAAAAGATTAGAAGGGAGCATTAGGTCCTGATCTTTGTGCTTCTGCTTGTAGTTGGGATAGCTATCCAGAAATACACAGGGCTATATTTTGTCTAGTCCTATGAGGCCACTCAGGAAAGTAGGATCTCCCAGTCACACAGCCTTCTCTGATTGAGGCTCAGGCACACAAGACTGTCCCCTCACCTCACCTCTGTGAGCAAATGGGCATGGTGAAGTGCCAGTAAGGAATAGGAAGGATGAGGCAAAGACTTGACTCCACCCTCCATGCGTGAGACAGCACACTTGGCCAGACTTAGGCTACGTCTAGACTGCAAGCCTCTTTTGAAAGAGGCTTTTTCTGAAGATACTTTCGAAAAAAACCTCTTTCGAAAAAGAGCGTCTAGACTACAACCAGTACTTCTGAAAAGACAAGGCGCTGTTTCGAAAGAGAGCACCCAGGCAGTCTGGATGCTCTCTTTCGAAAAAACACAGTTTGCATTAAATAGAGCCTTTTTTCGAAAGAGCACTTTTGAAAAAAGGCGTTCTTCCTTGTAAAACGAGGTTTTCCGTGGTCGAAAAAACTGCTGCGTTCTTTTGATTTACTGTCAACAGAACGCGGCAGCACTCTAGATGCAGGGGAGGTTTTTTCGAAAAAAGTCACTTTTTTCGAAAAAATCCTGTAGTCTAGACACACCCTTCTTGTGGCAGTGAGGCTACATCTACACTACAGGTATTTTTCAGCAGACAGTATGAAGCGCTCATTAGCATTTGTCACGCTCTCATTTGCATATCTGCTGATGCTTTTTGCGCAAGAGGTTTTTGCACAAAAACAAGCACTGTAGACGAGTCTGTTTTGCATAAAAATACCTTTTTGCGCAAGATCCCTTATGCCTCAAAAAAGGAGGTATACAGGATCTTGCGCAAAAGGGGTTTTTTTGCGCAAAACGGACCTGTCTACACTGCTAGTTTTTTGTTAGGAATAAATGGTAAATTTTCAGAATGGAGAGGGGTAACTAGTGGTGTCCCCCAAGGGTCAGTCCTAGGACCAATCCTGTTCAACTTATTCATAAATGATCTGGAGAAAGGGGTAAGCAGTGAGGTGGTAAAGTTTGCAGATGATACCAAACTGTTTAGGATAGTCAAGACAGAAGCAGACTGTGAGGGACTCCAAGAAGATCTCACCAAACTGAGTGATTGGGCAACAAAATGGCAAATGAAATTTAATGTAGATAAGTGTAAAGTAATGCACATCGGGAAAAATAACCCCAACTATAATGCAGTATGATGGGGGCTAATTTAGCTACGACAAATCAGGAAAGAGATCTTGGAGTTATCGTGGACAGTTCTCTGAAAACTTCACACAGTGTGCAGCGGCGGTCAAAAAGGCAAATAGGATGCTAGGAATTATTAAGAAAGGGATAGAAAATAAGACCCAGAATATCTTACTGCCCCTGTATAAAACTATGGGACGCCCACATCTTGAATACTGTGTACAGATGTGGTCTCCTCACCTCAAAAAAGATATTTTGGCCTTGGAAAGGGTTCAGAAAAGGGCAACTAAAATGATTAGGGGTTTGGAACGGGTCCCATATGAGGAGAGGTTAAAGCGACTGGGACTTTTCAGTTTATAAAAGAGGAGACTGAGGGGGGATATGATAGAGGTATATAAAATCATGAGTGGTGTGGAGAGGGCCGATAAAGAAAAGTTATTTATTAGTTCCCATAATAGAAGAATTAGAGGACACCAAATGAAATTAATGGGTAGCAGGTTTAAAACGAATAAAAGAAAATTCTTCTTCACACAGCGTGTAGTCAGCCTGTGGAACTCCTTGCCAGAGGAGGCTGTGAAGGCTAGGACTATAATAGAGTTTAAAGAGAAGCTAGATAATTTCATGGAGGTTAGGTCCATAAAAGGCTATTAGCCAGGGGATAAAATGGCTAATGTCCTTGGCCTCTGTTTGTCAGAGGCTGGAGAGGGATGGCAGGAGACAAATCACTTGATCATTGTCTTCGGTCCACCCTCTCTGGGGTACCTGGTGCTGGCCACTGTCGGCAGACAGGATACTGGGCTAGATGGACCTTTGGTCTGACCCAGTACGGCCGTTCTTATGTTCTTATGTACGTTCTTATGTAGTTTTTGCGCAAAAACCTCTTGCGCAAAAAGCATCAGCAGAGAATATGCAAATGACAGCACAAATGCTAATAAGCACTTCATTAGCATACTCTCTTCAGACAAATACCTTCAGTGTAGACATAGCCTTGAGTATCCCAAGAAAGAGTGAAGTAACATCATCGTTCAATGTAGGAAGCTAGCAAAGGAAGAATTTTGACTGAGCTGTAATATCTTTCCTCCTGTAGTAGCATAGCTACCCATGCGCAGGGTTGATCCTGAAGATTCATTCTAGCCTGCAGAGATTTACATTTTTCAAATGCAGGAATTGTAATTAGTTATTAAAGTCCAAGTTAATGGGACAACAACTGACAACAATCTATTGCCCTGAAACTGCAAACACTTATCCATGTGCTCATCAGAGCAGCACACTCCACGGTTAATGTCTCAAATGGGACTTAACATTTTTGCTTCTCTCTCTGGAGGCAGGTGGCCAGTTGGGGTGAAATTTCACACAGGGTTAATGTTATGCTGTTTGAATTTTCCTTGTAGGTTTTAATTTCGTTTCTCCTCAGACATTTTACTATGAAGCTTATGAATTTGGCCTCTGGCTGAAATTTCCCTGTGGCAACTTTTCATTGTTAACTGATATCTCTTTGAAAACATTGTCTCTTTACCTGTAACTTGGCAGAGAAGCAGACACTGATGAAGAATGATATAATGTTCAGGTTTTGTTTTGTTTTGTTTTTTGGTTGAAAAATGGTGAATTTAGGGTAATTTTTAGCAGTCATTCACATTATAGTCAAGAAGTTTCTACCCTGTACACACAATCTGATGGGGGCCAGGAATACACAAGTCTGATTAATTAAATTTGAAAAATAATTCAGCTCTTGTTCTTATGTTATAGTGCTGTATATGTGGCTCCAGAGTTTTTACTCCAAAAATCTGTCAATTTTGTACTTAGTTCAAACTGACCATTTTCAACATTCAACTAAGACCATGATCCTATGCATACCTATTCATATGCTTATTTTAACTTTTAGGCTTTTTTTAAACAACTAACAATATCATCCAAAGCCCAAGATTTGGTGGTGATGGTGGACTTCAACTATCCAGATATATGTTGGGAAAATAACACAGCGGGGCACAGACTATCCAATAAGTTCTTGGACTGCTTTGGAGACAACTTTTTATTTCAGAAGGTTGAAAAAGCTACTGGGGGGAAGCTGTTCTAGATTTGATCCTAACAGATAGGAGAGAACTGGTTGAGAATTTGAAAGTGGAAGGCAGCTCGGGTGAAAGTGATCATGAAATCATAGAGTTCACAATTCTAAGGAAGGGTAGAAGGGAAAACAGCAAAATAGACACAATGGATTTTGGGAAGGTGGATTTTGGTAAGCTCAGAGAGCTAATAGGTAAGGTCCCATGGGAATCAAGACTGAGGGCAAAAACAACTGAGGAGAGTTGGCAGTTTTTCAAAGGGACATTGTTAAGGGCCCAAAAGCAAGCTATTCCACTGCATCAGAAAGATAGAAAATACGGCAAAAGACCGCCTTGGCTTAACCACGAGATCTTGCATCATCTAAAAATAAAAAAGGAGTCATACAAAAAATGGAAAGTAGGACAAATTACAAAGAATGAATATAGGCAAACAACACAGGAATGCAGGGGCAAGATTAGAAAGGCAAAGGCACAAAATGAGCTCAAACTAGCTACGGGAATAAAGGGAAACAAGAAGACTTTTTATAAGTACATTAGAAGCAAGAGGAAGACCAAGGACAGGGTAGTCCCACTGGTCAGTGAGGAGGGAGAAACAGTAACAGGAAACTTGGAAATGGCAGAGATGCTTAATGACTTCTTTGTTTTGGTCTTCACCGAGAAGTCTGAAGGAATGCCTAACATAGTGAATGCTAGTGGGAAGGGGGGAGGTTCAGAAGATAAAATAAAAAAAGAACAAGTTAAAAATCACCTAGAAAAGTTAGATGCCTGCAAGTCACCAGGGCCTGATGAAATGCATCCTAAAATACTCAAGGAGTTGATAGAGGAGGAGTCTGAGCCTCTAGCTATCATCTTTGGAAAATCATGGGAGACAGGAGAGATTCCAGAACACTGGAAAAGGGCAAATATAGTGCCCATTTATAAAAAGGGAAATAAGAACAACCCAGGAAACTACAGACCAGTTAGTTTAACTTCTGTGCCAGGGAAGATAATGGAGCAAGTAATTAAGGAAATCATCTGTAAACACTTGGAAGGTGGCAAGGTGATAGGGAACAGCCAGCATGTATTTGTAAAGAATAAATCATGCCAAACCAATCTGATAGCTTTCTTTGATAGGATAACGAGTCTTGTGGATAAGGGAGAACTGGTGGATGTGGTATACCTAGACTTTAGTAAGGTGTTTAATACGGTCTCACATGATATTCTTATCAATAAACTAGGCAAATTCAACTTAGACGGGGCTACTATAAGGTGGGTGCATAACTGGCTGGATAACCGTACTCAGAGAGCAGTTATTAATGGTTCACAATTCTGCTGGAAAGGTATAACAAGTGGGGTTCATGAGGTCTGTTTTGGGACGGCTCTGTTCAATATCTTCATCAACAATTTAGATATTGGCATAGAAAATACGCTTATTAAGTTTGCAGATGATACCAAGCTGAGAGGGGTTGCAACTGCTCTGGAGGATAGGGTCATAATTCAAAATGATCTGGACAAATTGGAGAAATGGTCTGAGGTAAACAGCATGAAGTTTAATAAAGACAAATGTAAAGTGCTCCACTTAGGAAGGAACAATCAGTTTCACACATACAGACTGGGAAGCGACTGTCTAGGAAGGAGTATGGCAGAAAGGGATCTAGAGGTTATAGTGGACCACAAGCTGAATATGAGTCAGCAGTGTGATGCTGTTGCAAAAAAACCAAACATGATTCTGGGATGCATTAACAGTTGTGTTGTGAGCAAGACACGAGAAGTCATTCTTCCGCTCTACTCTGCGCTGGTTAGCCTCAGTTGGAGTATTGTGTCCAGTTCTGGGCACCGCATTTCAAGGAAGATGTGGAGAAATTGGAGAGGGTCCAGAGAAGAGCAACAAGAAGGATTAAAGGTCTAGCGAACATGACCTATGAAGGAAGGCTGATAAAATTGGGTTTGTTTAGTTTAGAAAAGAGAAGACTGAGGGGGGACATGATAGCCGTTTTCAGGTATCTAAAAGGGTGTCATAAGGAGGAGGGGATAAAACTTGTTCATCTTGGCCTCTGAGGATAGAACAAGAAGCAATGGGCTTAAACTGCAGCAAGGGAGGTTTAGGTTGGACATTAGGAAAAAGTTCCTAACTGTCAGGGTAGTTAAACACTAGAATAAATTGCCCAGGGAGGTTGTGGAATCCCCATCTCTGGAGATATTTAAGAGTAGGTTAGATAAATGTCTATCAGGGATGGTCTAGACAGTATTTGGTCCTGCCATGGGGGCAGGGGACTGGACTCGATGACCTCTCGAGGTCCCTTCTAGTTCTAGTATTCTATGATTCTATGATATGAGCAGGCCCATGATGCCAATTCACATGAGTAAATGTAAGTACACGTGTGAGTATTTCAAGATTAGGGCCTTAGCAGCCTTCATATATAGAGCCCTGCAGACCCATGGATATCCACTTTATATGTGCAGGTATCCACATCCATGGGTGCAGATACCCGCAGCTCATTATTGCAAATATGGATATCCACTGATAGCAATTTTTATCTAGAACCTTGCAAATGTGTGGATATCTGCTTTATGTCCATGGGTATCCACATTTTTGCAGATTCAGATACCAATTATGTATTCTTGCAGGGGTCTATCCATATAGTCTAGTCACATAACACAGAAGTTGCGCATTATCTGGAGTCCAGAATCTACACGTATGTTTGCATAAATTATTTTCTATTTACAAAATACTAAAAACTCTTTCATCTTGAAAAAAAATGTCAAAAGTCACATTAAAGAGCAGGGGAAGGAAATATCCCTCAAAAAGAGAAAAGAGGTACAATGTATCAAGACCTGGAAGAGAAATTTGTTCTTTCCTCTGTTCTAAATGTCATCAAAGAAAGTAAAAAAACTCATCTTTTAAGGAAATACACTTTTAAAATAGGAGAACTGTAGGAAAAAATATCTGCAAATTCTGGTTAGATATCTCAAAATATAGCATAAATATTGCATTACTGATTACGACGTATTGAAGAACGTGATCTTTGCAATGTATTCATGGATCACGAAGAAGAATGTGCTTTGAACAAATAACCATTTGAAATTGTTCAATTAACACAAAATCTAAATTGTGAATGTATCTTTACACTCTTCCCAGAGACTGCAAAATGGGCCAGTGATATTGGATCATTATTGAAGCCAAGCAGAAAAAAAAAACAAAAAAAAACCATTGTTCAAGAATATTTATTCAAATTTAAAATTCTCAGTTTGCTTTCACTGTATTTTGCAATTACTTTCCATGAATTTTCCAGCAAACATGAATAATGAGGTATATTAAGCACCTGTTAATAAGTACACACATTGAACAAATTTCAGACACAAAATTTCAGTGTGTCCTCTCAATGCTGTGACATTTCTGTCTAAGCCAGGGGGTGGGGAACCTTTTTTGGGGCGGGGGCACTGACCCACAGAAAAATCAGTTGGGAGCTGCAGACAAGTGGGAAAAATAACCCCCCAAAACTCCTTACTGACATGGCCCACAACTGAGAAGGAAAGAGACTCCCCACATTCCCCTTCCACACCAGAGCCTAGGAGGCCTAGCCTAGTAGATTTTATGCTCCAGTCCTGCAGTGGGGCAGTGGGGGAAGGGGTAGGCTACACAGTCCACATCTACACACCAGGCAGTTATTTCGAAATAATGTCAAAATACTGTCAAGTTGGAGTACTTCTTACTCCGACTCCTGTAACCCTCACTGTACGAGGAGTAAGGGAAGTGGGAGGAAGAGTGCTCTATTTCAAAATAAGTGCTGTGTAGATGCTCCCAATTTCAAAAAAAGTTATTTCGAAATAAGCTACGCAATTGACGTAGTTCAATTTGCATAGCTTATTTCGAGTTAAGCCCTGTAGGGTAAACACACCCTAAGGGATTACTCAGTGGAGGCACCCAGTGGGAACAGCGAATGAGCAGGAGTCAGACAAGAGGTGCAATGAGCGGCTATTAAGTTAAGATCCCTCTTACTTCCCTCCCCTCCCCAGGGTGGGAGGCGATCCACCTTTGGACTCGGGGGGTACATCTACATAGCAGAGTTATTTTGGTATTATATACTTTATTCTGAAATAACGCTATGCGCTTTCTAGACAAGAAGCCTGCTATTTTGAAATAAATTCAAAATAATGGGCTTCTTACTCCGACTTCCTGTTAACCTCATTGTACAAGGATTAAGGAAGTCAGCTGTGTACACGGCAGGCAGTTATTACGAAATAATGTCAAAATGCTGTCAAGCTGGAGGATTTCTGTAACCCTCATTGTACAAGGAGTAAGGGAAGTTGGAGAAAGAGTGCTCTATTTCGAAATAAGCTACGCAATTGACATA
Source organism: Rafetus swinhoei (assembly GCA_019425775.1). Taxonomy (NCBI): domain Eukaryota; kingdom Metazoa; phylum Chordata; order Testudines; family Trionychidae; genus Rafetus; species Rafetus swinhoei. The sequence goes on from CM033424.1 coordinate 160,764,383, forward strand.
GCTTAAGTTGCATAGCTTATTTTGAATGAAGCCCTGCTGTGTAGACGCACCCTTAGATCTATTGTAAAGGCTGCTCACTAATCATGCTCTAAGGCCCTAGCACAGGACTTTGCTTAGGGGGAAAAAGGTAAAGGCAGGACCAGGAGTGTGAATGGAGTATGTCTGCAACACACTATGCAATGGTCATTTTCTGCCTGTCTGAGCCTATAGGACGCCATGAGACACGGAATGTCTCTTTGCTGACTCAGAATATAAAGTGGAGTAAAGTGGCTTAAACCCACTTTTCTCCACATTCCAATCCATTCTTGCTTCAAATTCAAGGAAGAATCTTTCCTTATACCATGATCCTGTTCGTTCCCACAGTTAAACAGCATCGAACCAGGTGAGTAATGGGATGAGAGACTGCCCAGGAACACCGAGAGGTGCTGCTGGAAGGGCTATTAGTGATCCAGCAGATGGCATGCTTCCCTCTGTGCTGAACCTGTGTCTCAGCATGAGACTGGAGTGTGACATTGCCATCTAGCAGAAGAGAAGCATACCCTAGGATAGTGATTAAAAATCCCTTAACACTTTTCACAAGTTTATGAATGTTAACCCCAGTGTTCTGGCCACGTTCCTGCTGTAATATTTATCTCCTCTTTACCCATATTTTGTCTTCATTTTCAACTGGATACATTACACTTCATTTCCTGTCCTGTGGCATTATTGAATGCAGTTAAATTATTCCCACATTTCATCCCAGAAGAGGCTGTATTTCCAGTCAGAGGGGTTCTTTATATGTAACTTGTATATTCGTTTTTTATATACTTTTGGATGCTTTGGGATGGTAGATGCAAGTTATTATTTTCTGTTTAAAGATTCATAAATCTGCCACCTTTAAACTAGGCTGAGGCGCCTGCTTCTATCCACTCTACTGGGGAGTAGCCAGCAGCTTGGAAAAACTTGACAGTTGCATAATAAATATACCCCAGCAGTTACATCATAAATATATGATTTTTGAAACTAAAATATCCTTGTAAATAATACTGATGACTGAAATCTTCAAGGAGGGCAAGCAATTTAAATAAGATGAAGAGAACGAATCCCTGGCTTAAAAACTATTAAAGAGTGAGATGATGCCACCTGCCACATACTGATTAGAAACTAAAAAAATATGGGCATATTTAACTGTGTCACTAATGAATTTGATAAACAAGATTTATGGGCAGAATTCACAGCCATGCTTTAGGCCAACAAGTTCTGTGTAGTATTTAACCCCACCTCAAGTCTCACTTAAGCCATTAAGGTAAGATTTAAATGGGGGCATACACCTTCTTCTGTACTCCTGCACAGGGATGAAATTTGCCCTGTTACCATAGCAATATGTAAAAATTCCACATGCAGAACAAGGATAGGATATGACAACCTAAGCATTTTACTATAAGTGGGACATTCCTGGTCTGGCACCCTTGGAGCCTGAATGATCCTGAATCACAGAATTTGCCGGACCAGGGGAAGTCAAGGCCCCCTTCTGGCTGTTGGTCGTGCTCCCCCGCCGACTCTGCTGCCCTAGCCCACTCTGCGCTGCAATCCCACCTGGGGACAGGGCTGTACTCCCCACTGCACTGGGGGCACCAGGCCCTGCTGCCTCCGCCCAGCCAGAGCTGTGCTCCTGGGCACTGCCACCTCTAACCCAGGCGGGGCTGTACTCCCCACTGTGCCAGCCCAGCCGAGGCTGTACTCCCCGCCATAAGCCCAGCTGGGGCTGTGCTCTCCACTCCCAGCCCAACCTCTGAACCTGGCCAGTTAGGGCTTTCTAGTCCAGCAATATCCATGGTCCGGCCAGACCACGGAAGTTGCCGGATCAGAAAGTCCCAAATTTTAGAGGTTTAACCTGAACTATAAGGGTATGTCTACATTGCATTCCTCCTTCGAGAGAGGAATGCAAATGCAGACAAATGAAATTGCAGTTTGAATTTCCCGCGCTTCATTTGCATAATCGTGGCCGTCCGCTTTTCTGAAATACTGTATTTTGAGGGGAAAAAAGGGTTTTTTTCAAAAAGAAACCCTTCCTTTGAAATAACCCTTACTCCTTAAAAAAGAGGTTTAAGGGTTATTTCGAAGGAGGGGTTTCTTTTCAAAATAACCCGGTTTTTTCCTCGAAATACGATATTTCAGAAAAGCGGCCAGCCACGATTATGCAAATGAAGCACGGGAAATTCAAATCCCTGCTTCATTTGCAATTCATTTGTGTGCATTTGCGTTCTTCTCTTAAAGGAGGAATGCATTGTAGACATACCCTAAGAGAGAAGCCTTCCACATGGACCATGGGCTGAACTGGATTATGTATTTGAAGAGATTATTCTGAGGAAGAAAGAAGGCAGGGCAATGAGGATATCTGCAGTAAGTTTCTTAGAAAATCTCATAATACCTCTTAGATCACCCTACTGGTAAAAAAAGGAGAAGCACCATCAAAAGGAACTTAAATACAGAATCATATTTACGGCACTTAGAGAAGTAACATTTGCATTGACACATTAGGAAGCACAGACCATATTATCCTAGGCACTACACAAAAATGTAGTAAACAGTTAAATATAGTAACAATTAAATAAGTACACAAGCGCTTGTAGTATCAGGGTCGGCCTGAAAGAGCTTGAGGTCTAAAAGCCTGATACTTCAAGCTCTTATTTAACTTTGTACATGTGAGTGATCCCATGAAACAAATAGAACTACTCACATGTATAAGTGTTTGGAGGATCAGGGACTAACTCTATACACCGAACACTTTTTTTGAACCTCCTTGAGTTCCTGGAAATTAAAACTGTCTATTGGCATTAGCTAATCTTTAAACCTTCTCAGAAGATCCACCAGGTGAATATCAAATAGCTCAAACAGATGATTTTTCATTTCATTGTGTAATGTGAGAAGGCTGATACTAGGAATAGAAAAAAGGTTTCCAACGATTTATACCAGCAATACACATCTTCTGCAGTAGGGCAAATAGACCTTGAGAAGCCCACTAGTACTACAACTCTGACATTGCTTGAAATGAAGGATAATTAAAATACCTAAAATGTTTCCGCAACTCATGGAACTGATGGAAGAATCTGCAGATATGGAATCATTAACCAGACTGATGGGCAACAGTTAAATTTGAAATTCAAATTCTATTATAAACTGGGCCTTCATCCCCCTTTTTCATTTGCTCATTACACTCTCAAACTAAATTCCTCTGGGGTCTGACATTTTCCAAGCCTGGTCTGCACAGAAGTAAAATAATACACATTTCTTTCCCATGCTGCAACAAAATCCGCTTAGCTGCTCTTGAGTTCTGTGAGTGTCTGCTGGCTTGGCTATATATTCCAATCAACCTAATCTCTGCACACATGGCCAACAATGTCTGACTAAATAATGCTTCCAGTCACAGTGGTATGTACTAGGCCTGGAAAGAGGCTATTCCCTGCCTCAGTTTCCCCTTTAGTTGCAAAGCCAACTGCCTGTCTGCATTTTTCCAACCTTCCCAGGAAGGCCTCATGCCCAGTGTATTTCAGGCCCTTCTTCTAGGGCACTAGTTCATTAATTCAATCAAACCTCACAATCAGTGCAGGCTGCTGGGACCCAGAGGCCTTTCATTCTATTCCCCTATTTTTCTGTTCCAAGACTAGTCATAAGAGTCAACCTCTCTCTTGCACACATATCCCACCTTTTTCAACCGAAAAACTTAGCCCTTTATCAGACCTTTCTGACCCCTCTCCAGGCAAGTTTGATAAACTGAACAGGGCTGTTTGGTCTCAGGCTCCTGCCCCTTAAAGGGGCAGGCCACACTTGTACACTCATATCAAAACAAGGAACATTTTTGTATTGATTTCAAAGGCAACAATAGCTATTCCCCCTCCCCCCACACCTTCTGATTTCTGTCATGGTCACAGGTTATACATTAATTAAACTAACAGAAGGCACATGCAACAGATCTGGGTCTTCCAATCCTTACTCACACAAGTAGTTCCATTGAAATCAATGGGATTATTTAACATATGTGAAAAACAATGAATTGGCCTCAGCCAATTTAACTTTATAAATCTGATACCATCAATTACAGTTCTGTCAACCTTGACTCTTCATCTTGCCCTCTCCCACCATCTCCTAATCTCCAATGCACACACTGTGCTGTCTTTTCCAATGTATTAATGCCTGTCAAAAAGAAAATGCTGAAATTGCTTGTTAATGATCTTCTACCATGAGTTTTCATTGACTATGCCTAGATAATACATAGCAGCCCATCTGCTTCATTCCCTCGCTTTTAATTTGACTTTTTATTGATGTTTACTTTATCATAACAGACAATAAATGCGAACATAAAAAGAGAATATGTGCCATTTCTAATATTAGCATGAATGAGATATTAAAAAAGAGGACAACTCAAGTGATTTAGTTAGGCTACATATATACACATGAAAGAGAGTCCCAGTAATGAAATTATAGATTAACTTTCATAATTAAAATATTTAAGAAGAGGAAGCAGTGCCTTTGTGTACATTTTAAATGAGAAATTCACAGAATCTGTAGAAGGTCAATGTGTCTATCTCCACTTCTTCCCAATGCAAGGAACATCTATAAGTGGAACATCTATGCACCTCAGAAGGAATGTTATTCATAGATGGCTTTGTAGAATACATTAATTTAGTCAAGACAATATTGATTCTGACCCTATTGTGTATATCTGAATTGCTGAACTATTCCTTGTTACTATGTTTTAACTCTGTTTACATAACATCCTTCAAGTAATAATCATTATTATTACACAGTATAAGAAATAAAAATATATCTTTAGGTTTGTATATGGCATTTCATCCTATAATGCTTTACAAATTTCACAATATATACATATACAACAGGAATTTATACTGAATGGATAGATGGCTGAAAATGGACACGTTTAGCCAAACTCTTAAAATGTTGGTTGTTTTGAGTAAAGGGACGTAGGAACTAATCATGCCTGAACCAGTTTGTCACAAGGAGATAGAAATGGAATATAGCCACTTGCTATATCAGGTTGTTCTCCTCCTTTATCCGCACTGTGGAATTCTCCTTCAAGGAAATCTCATGGAGTCATACCACCACGAAGCTCCAGAGCGGGTATGGAGATATAGAATTGTGTGTCTATTTAGGGGTGGGCAATAACATGGCAGCGGTTTACTGGGGTTATCCCTGGTGGGCCACAACTGCTATAATTGCTGCACGGCCACAGGCACCAGTGCTCACATCTCCTGTTGGCCATGGATCACCATTCCTGGCTAATGGGAGCAGTGGGAAGCAGTGTGGACCAGGGTACTGATTCCCGCAGCTCCCATTGGTCAGGAATAGTGATCCACAGCCAACAGGAGCTGCAATCACCATTATCTGCAGCTGTTCAGGTAAATATAGCAGTGCAGGGCCCACTAAGAGCTAACCCTGGTGGACCAGATCCAGCCCACAGGCTGGTATTTGCCCACCCCTGGTCTATTGCCACATACCACCAAAAGATCTTCAAGGTTTGGAAGACACAATCTTGCCACAACTTCAATGCAGACAAACCCATCTCTCAAAATAATTTGGAATAATAATAATTGAGGAGAACCCTATAAACATTTTCCCATCATGAAGCAGCATGATCTGGCTCCTATTTTACATGAATGGAATACACCATAGTGTGGTGTTCATCAGTATGCATTTCAGATTCCATCAGCATGCGGTTCAGATTCTATAAGCATGTGTTCCAGATGGTGATATTACATACAGGGGGCAGAGTCACTTCTGAATTATGTAGGTTGCAAAGGCCAGTACTACTTTTACAACACAACATACCGTCAGGTATTGTATAGATATTATGTGATAGACAAAAATACTTACAGCAAAGTTTGAGAGTGTTTTTTAAAAATATTATGAGGACTATTTTTCATAATGCTCTGATTATGAAAATATGGTCTTAATTATCCTGTTTACATGTTCGCTGGTGCTATTGACTTAAATGGACTTTGTACGTATATAGATTGCAACATGCCCTGGTCCTTAGTGTCTTCACCCCGCTGTTCAGCTCTCAAAAATATAGCTAATGCATTTAGAATGCCTCTAAAAAGTACTTAATATCTTACCAATTTAAGGCTGGTATTAAGAGCCATTTCTAGGCTAGAAGTGACTAAGTCCCCCCCACTCCCTATAGGGAAGCTGGAAAACTCCCATTTCAAGACTTAGGGTACGTCTACACAGCAACATCATTTTGAAATAACTAGTGTTATTTTGAAATAACTTAGTTCTCATCTACACAGCAGTCAGTTATTTCAAAATAATGTTGAAATACTGTCAAGCTGGAGGACTTCTTACTCCAACTCCTGTAACCCTCATTGTACAAGAAGGGAAGTTGGAGGAAGAGTGCTCTCTCTCGAAATAAGTGCTGTGTAGATGCTCCCAATCTCGAAATAAGCTATTTCGAAATAAGCTATGCAATTGATGTAGATCAATTTGCATAGCTTATTTCAAGTTAAGCCCTGCTGTGTAGACGCACCCTTAGAGGTCACTGACCAAGAACTGAAATTGCCCATTCTGCAACTTGGGCAATTACAATTTTGGGGGCCAGGATAGGAGGGCTGCAAATTTCACCTGTGGGCTACAGAGGAAACATTTCTACGGGAAGCTGATTTACAAAGAACACAAACATGGCAAATGTATAAAACTATCAATAGTGACTGGAATAGTAGCCCAAAGTCCTGAGAGAGATGGATCAGTGAGCAGAGGAGGTGAAATAATCAAAGTTACATGTAATTCATTTATCACATGTCTCTACTGGATATTGCCTCCAAACATTCAGGATAGATAAACTTGAGGGGCTAACTAAGACAGAAAGACACTACACTGGCCCTTTCTTTAAAATCAGTAGTGAAATGTGAATTATACAACTCAGTGTTTATGTATATGTAGTATGAATATGCATTTGTGTATGCATGTATATATATGGAGAGAGAGAGAGAGAGATACAGAGTAATGAAGAAACCACAAAACTTCTCCCCACTTCCTCCTGAGGTCAGTATATAAAATACATTTCCAGCTTTTGCTTAGTAACCAGCAACTCATTCAGAACTCTCTCACATTCACACGTCTTTTGATACAAAGGCAATCAGTTCAGAGCTCTGAAGCATAACAAAAACTTCTCTGAGAGGCAAAATGAATTTCACATTGCATCTCTGATGAAAGGCAAAACAAAATAAAAGTTTCAAAATGGCACACAGAAAGGCAAAAATCAGAGTGAACAATTGATTTGGGAATATGAACACACACCAGAGATATACATCAAAGTCAGTTTGGAATTTACATACAAATGGGTGAACTGAAAGCAGTTTTAATAGAGTCTCTGCTTACTGGTTCAATGCACATGGCTATGGCAAATAGCAACAGAGGTAACGCATGAGTTCCCCATTTCTCTCTCTCCCTCACTGAGCAAAACATGTGCGTGCACACACTCAAACTAATTTTTTCTCATCAATTTGATTAAATAAGAACATAAGAATGGTCATTCTGTCTTATGCTAGTGGCCAATGCCAGGTGCCCCAGAGGGAATGAACAGAACAGGTAATCATCGAGTGACCCATCCCCTGTTGCCCATTCCAAGCTTCTGGCAAACAGAGGTAAGGGGCATCATCCCTGCCCATCCTGGCTAATAGCCATTGATATACATATCCTCCATTAATTTCTCAAGCACTTTTTTTAAATCCTGTTTTAGTCTTGGTCTTCACAAAATCCTCTAGCAAGGAGTTCCACAGGTTGACTGTGTGATGTGTAACGTCTTTCCTTTTGTTTGTTTTAAACCTGCTACCTATTAATTTCATTTGGCCCCGGTCTACACTGGGGCATTATTTCAAAATAACCCCCCTTAGGTTGAATTGATAAGCGGAGTGTCCACACTACCACCCCCATTATTTTGAAATAACGGCCCACTTATTTTGAAATCTGTTCTCCTGCTTTCCTCAGGGAATAATGCTAATTTCAAAAATGTTATTTCAAAATAGTATTAGTGTGGATGCTCTGGTGCTGCTAATTTGAGATAACTGGCCTCTGGAGGCCTCTTGCAGCTGCAGCTCTGACCGCTCTGGCTACACCAGGCATCTCCACTGCTCCCCTCTTCCTGCAGAGCTTAAAAGTCCCGGCAGCAGGAGAAGTACCATGTGGTGAGCTGTGCAAGCTCCATGCCACACAACAGCAACCAAGGCAGCCATGAGCAACCCCAATGCTCCAGCAGACCATCCCACAGCTGCCAGCACTCCTGCTGCTCCCTCAGCAGTCATTGGCCAGGGATGCAGGAGAGCTCTGGCCTGTACTGGTGCAGAGATCATGGACTTCACTGAGGTCTGGGGGGGAAGAGGGGAAGGATCTATACACCATGAAGAGGAAAGCAGAAGTCTACGGCTGGATTGCTGCCAACCTGGCCAACAAAAGCCACACCCAGACATTTAACCAGTGCTGGATGAAAATAAAAGCACTCCAGCAGGCCTACCACAAGGCCAGGAAACAGAGTAGATGCTCTGGGGCAGCACCACAAAGCTGCTGCTACTACAAGCAGCTAGATGCCATCCTGGGAGGGGGGGCTGGTCATGTCCCCCGTCATTGTCGAGTCTGGCCAAGACGCAATCGGTGTCAGACTCCAGGAGGGTGGGGTGGCAGAGGAGGAGGAGCAGGAGAAGGAGGAAGCGGCCAGCCAGATGATCTTGCCCACCAGCCAGAACCTGCTCCTCACCCTGGAGCTGGTCCCTCCTCCCAGGATGTCTCCTAAGCTTTGGACGAACCTGGGGAGGGTCCTTCAGGTGAGTTCTATAACTTTCCGTATCTGCACATGGGGGCAAGATGGGCTGCAAGGGGCTGTGTGCTATTCTCTTGGCCTACTCAGCCTGGGGACCACACAATAGCCTGTACACATGGAGCACTCAGCCCCATGACACTCTCACACAGGAATCCCTCAATCCCTCTCACAAGGTTCTTGGAGAGGCCTGCCTCTGTGGTGGGCCTCCATGGTGGGACACTTTCCCACGACAAGCCACCACTAAGCAGGCTGGGGTCATGGAACCACTCTGCTGTGCTGCACATGGCACAGGGTCATGCCTGCACTCAGGCAGCATCCACTGCCAGCCAAATGCGGTGATGCGGAGGAGTCTGATCATGTGCATGGGTATCTGCTGGGAGGAAGAACAAGAGGGGAATCCATTAGCACTCCCTCCATCAAGCAGCAAAGCAATCCATGATGTGGTCCACGTTCCCCAGAGTGATAACCCTCCGTAGCAGCACCTGGTTGATGGTCTTCACTAATTGTATAAGCACGGCCCCGACTGTAGATTTCCCCTCACCAAACTGGTTCCCAACAGAGGGGTAGATGTCTGGCATGCTGAACTTCTACAAGGTGATGGCCACGCACTTCTGCACGAGAATGGCAGGTCACAAGCGGGTGTCCTGTCACCTGAGGGCAGGGGCGAGCCACTCAACGAAGGTGGCCTTCTGCATGTGGAAGTTCTGTAGCCACTCATCCCATAACTGCAGGGTGCTGCGATCCCACCAGTCCCAAGCTTATCTCCTGCTTCTTGCACAACTATCTCCACAGTGACTGGGTACCCATCACCTCAGGATGGGATGCAGAGAGATAAAGTTCCTTGAAACCTTAAAGGACTGCTTCTTGGAACAGCTGGTTCTAGAACCCACAAGAGGAGAGGTAATTCTTGATTTAGTTCTAAGTGGAGCCCAGGATCTGATCCAAGAGGTGACTATAGCTGGACCACTTGGAAACAGTGATCATAATATAATTAAATATAACATCCGTGTGGTGGGAAAACAACACAGCAGCCCAACACTAGGGCATTTAATTTCAGAAGGGGGAGCTACCTCAAAATGAGGAGGTTAAACAGAAATTACAAGATACAGTGACAAAAGTGAAATCCTTGCAAGCTGCATGGAAACTTTTCAAAGACACCATTATGGAGGCTCAATTTAAATGAATACCACAAATTAAAAAACACAGTAAAAAACACAGAACAAAAAAAGTGTGGCTTAACAAAAGAAGCAGAAGGAGAAGGAAAAAAAGGAGAAGAAAAAATAATTCTTTAAAAAGTGGAAGTTAAATCTTAGTGAGGAAAATACATAGGAGCATAAACTCTGGTAAATAAAGTGTAAAATATAATTAGGAAGGCCAAAAAAGAATTTGAAGAGCAGCTAGCAAAAGACTGTCAAAGTAGTAGCATTTTTTTTAAGTGCATCAAAAGCAAGAAGCCTGCTAAACAATCAGTGGGGCCATTGGACGATCGGAGGAACCAGATTGCTGGCACTAAAGGAACACTCAAGGACAAAAAGGTCATTGCAAAGAAACCTGGGCCATTCCTTTTAGCTGACAAATCTGAGAAACTGTCCTAGATTGAGATCTCATTAGAGGATTTGGAACAAGTTGATAAACTAAGCAGTAATAAGACCCCAGGACCAGATGGCATTCACCCAAGAGTTCTGAAAGAAACTCACATGTGAAATTGTAGAACTACTAACTGTGGTTTGTAACCTATGCTTTAAATCAGCTACTGTAGCAAATGACTGGTGGATAGCAAATGTGATGTCAGTTTTTGAGTCTACACTTCCTTTCATGTATAGTGTCACTTCCCCATGAGCACAACCTGTTATATCCTTCCGATATATTGTGTACCAGGGTATTACTGTGTCCCATTGATTATTTTTATTCCACCAACTTTCTGTGATGCCTATTATATCAATATCTTCATTTAAGAAGAGGCACTCTAGTTCACCCATTTTACTGTTTAGACAGCTAGAATTTGTATATAAACACTTTAAAAACTTGTCTGCCATTACACAATGTGATTGAATGGTACTCTTTTTCATAAGTTCTTACCCATATTTTATCATCTTCCATCCTCTCTTCTTTACTAGGTCATAGAGAATATCTATCAATAGACCGTCCCTTAAAAAATGTCTCTACCCGAGCCATGTGCCCCTCCTCACCTGTAGGTTTCCCCCAGCCCTTAGTTTAAAAGCTGCTCTATGACATTTTTAATGTTAGGTGCCAGCAATCTGGTTCCATTTTGGTGTAGGTGGAGCCCATCCATCTTCTGTAGGCTCTCCCTTACCCAAAAATTTCCACAGCGCTTAACACATCTAAACCCCTCCTCTCTACACCATCATCTCATCCACGCATTGAGACCTTGCAGTTTTTGCCTGTCTACCTGGCCTTGCACATGGAACTGGAAGCATTTCAGAAAATGCTACCATGGAGGTCCTGGATTTCAAACTCTTACCTAGGAATGGAGTAGAAAAGCATTGCCTAAAATGCCCTGTGTAAAAACAAGGCACAAAAGAATCACTATAAAGGTTTAAGTGAGCATAGTTCCAGAAGAAACTACCATTCCCTTCATAACACACATAACTAACACTTCAGGGATGTTACTGTTTCCCATTGGGCACTCAAGTCTGAATGCAGTGACAGATACTTACGTGATGGTGTCAATCATATCCAGTCCCATTTCAACACAGCAGTGGGCATGGTCAGTCTTGGGCTGCGTCAATCCTGATACACAATAGTAACAGTCCCCTAGAATTTTAATTCTTCTGCAGTGGTTTTCCTTTAATAAAAACAGACAGGAATAATCCATTTTTTAAAAAAATACTTACAATAGAAATCACATTTCTGCATAACAAACTTTTTCATATAATGTTTATGTGGTCATCTTAAACAATCTACAATGTAGAAGCCCTGAGGTCTCACTGCTGAACTGTCACTTTTTGTATATCAAATAGGTAGTCAGTCTAGCATTGTTCAGTTGGGTAGCATTATAATTCCAGATTCCAGTGTAACATTGTGACTATATGGTTTTCAGTAGAGATGTCTCAAATGAAAACACTGTATCTTAAAAGCCACAAACAATGCATACATTTAAACCCAAACGTTGCATCTCGACTGTATGTCTATAATAGTTCAAGCAAAAGTCTGAAACCCAACAACCTCTAAATATTAGGGAAGTTGGATTGAGATTAATATGTGGCTCAAACCCATCTGTAATTTACAAGTCAGGTGTTTTTGTTGTTACAATGGTGATGGTATTTTTTAAGAGGATGCTCATTAGTCTGTTTTACCAATATATAAATATGATAGGGCCAACTCATTCTCAATTTAAATGTGTGAACATGACATATGAGTAGAACAGAAGATGCAGTCATGGTATTGAATTTGTCACATATTTACATAGGTTAGCAAGTTCTTCAGTAGCAAGTGTATGACTAAATCTCCCATGATTTGAAGAAGAAATGATGGGTGATGATGACAACTATTTTATTCTCAGTAGCACCTTCACCACTTGCAAACTAGAACACTGCTTAGTAATAATCCAGCATCGGTGGGATTGAGTTGCTTGCCAGATATTTGCAAGGGTGGAATTCCCTTCACCAGCCCAGTGTGAGAAGCATGCACAGAATGCAAGGACTTTCCTCTCATTCCCTAAGCATCCGGGGAATGGGATGAAAAGCTAGCCATGTCCCAGAATGCATAGCACTCAAAATTCCACCCTTGGACCCTTGTCCAAAGTCCTGACATAAAAGGTGTTTTCCAGTGATCCAATATACTGCAGCCAGCTAGGACTTCACCCATAGAACTAGAAATTGTTGCTTATTTGCAACAGTGATTGTGTTGAGTGGTGAAAGGTAACAACAAATTGGAAATCAGGAAATTCATTAAATGTAGCTGGTACAGGATATGAAAAATTACAATATAGTACTCACCAATAACCCAGGGCAATGTAGGTAGGGACTGTTTTCTGCAACCTCCTGGTCAGGGTCTAGCAATACCACACATGGATGGTGAGTAATGTAGGCAAGGGAGGGGCTGGGGCCACACCATATGGCAGCCCGTTTACCTGGCAGCCAGGAAAGACTGGGGACACACAGCGAGGCTGCCCCAGCCCTCAACTGGGATTGGACGGGGCTAGGCTGGGCGGTAGGGGAAGGGGGAATGAAAGGGCATAGTGTCAAGGGGAAGGGGTGTGGCTTCAAGCAGAAGGGGTGGGACCTTGGCTTGCTTTCCCCCACCTGGACCTTCAATCACAGCCCATGATACCACAATTAAATAAGAAAAGACTAGGGTATGTGATGGTATCCATTGCAAGAAGGACTATACAAAACCCCTGGCCAGAGTGGTGACACAGAGTAATTAAATAAACCAGATTAAAGGATGCCACTGTTATGGCTGGGACAATGAAGGCACATGTCTCATAGGGTTATTAAGTGTGACTACGATGTGATAAGATTAAAATGATCCTCTCCTTCTAAATCCACAGTCTGCCTGAGAAAATGGAAGGCTCAGTGATTTGATCACACTTCCCCCACAGGTAGATCTACACTTACTGGAGCATAGAGAACTACAGGGCTATAAAAAGCCATGTACACAGTTTAGGAAAGTAGAACAGAGTATAAGTATACCCTACACAATTCTCTGCATGCCCAAGCAGTGCCTCCCACATCTACACTGATATTTTTGGTTATTTAAGTGACCCACATACTCCTCACTACCCGAGCCTTCTCTGCTGCTGGAGTCTTTTCCTACTGCTTCCCCACGAGCAGGATCCTTTCCCTGCTATGTGTAATTACATGCCACAGTGTGGAGGCAACTTGCTTATGCCATGAAAAGTGTAGGTGACTGTAGACCAGGGGTCAGCAACCTATGGCACGTGAGCCGACTTTCACTGGCATGCGAACATCCTGGAAAACCCATCAGACATTTCACTCCTTGTGGGGAAGAAGCAACCAAGAAACGGCTCTGTGCACTGCCATTGCTCCTTGTGCGGCACTGCAACCCTCCTCCTACCCCTCCCCTTCCCCCACCCCCCTCCCCGCAGAGCATGTAGGCAGCTCCACTGGAGCTTTGCTGGCAGGCAGCCAGGCTGGCTTCTGGTGGCATGCATTTTCTGGACATTGCCACCCACTGCCACACCACCGTGCTGCATGGCCCCTTCCCTCCCTCCGTGGGACTGCATCTGGCGTGTGGGGCCCCCAGTTCGGCCATGCTACCTTCTTCTTCTCCAGGCTGCTTGTTGGTACAGTGGCCACCGCGGCTGCTGCTGGGGGGCAAGGGCAGGCAGCTCCAAGGTAAAACCCAGCGGAGCTGCTCCCAGTCCTCTGCACCTTGGAGTTGCCAGCAAGTAGAGACCTGCACTGAGATGATGCAGTTGCCCAAGGGCTTTTAACAGCGGCAGCTTCAAGATAGTGGCCGAGATCTATGGCTCGCAGTTTGCTGAGCTGCCGCAGCCCAAGCAAGGCCTCTGCCTGTGTCGGGGGGACCCTCAACCCTTCCTACACTCCTCCTCGCACCCCGATCCTGCACCCCTATCCCTATCCCACTCGCTGGCAGCCCTGTCCTGCACAGTGAACCCTTCATTTTTGTCCCCACCCCAGAACCTAAGGGGGTCCACAAAATCCACTAACTCTGGATTTTGAAAAGTAAATCTGGCCTATGGGAAGCCCTGAACCTTAGTCCTCCCTGTCCCGTCCCCTCACCCTGTGGAGCTGGAGTGCCAGAGGAGTGAGGTGTCTCTGTTGGGGGCCACATCAGTGAGGGTTGGGAGTTTTTTTGTTTCTCACTTGTGTGGTCCCCAACTGATTTTTCTGTGGGTCAGTGTCCCCCGACCCAAGAAAGGTTCTCCACCCCTGCCATAAAATAAAGAAAACATTGAAACCTTTTGTGTTGAACATAAATTGATATTTTACTTTATTTAAAATGAAGTTTGATAAACTGACATGAGAAAGTTAAAATGCTTAATCTGTTTAATAATTTAAATTCTCCCTAACTGCAGCACTAGCAAAATGGCTCAGGCGTAATTATGTAATTAACGGTAAGTTTCCATTAGCAACTGGTGGTCCGTAGAAAGGTTTGCATTGACCCAGGTGGTCCACGGGGTGTGCGGTGGAGAGAGCCCTTCCCCGCCTCCTGGGTGAGTGGAACAGCCCAGGGCAAGAGGGTTAAATCTTGGCACACCTCTCTGAAAAGGTTGCCAACCCCTGCTGTAGACCAAATTACAATGACACCGATCCCATCAGGGAACAGAAGCAATAGCACATGTCTCACTCCCATCACCACACATACTTGTAACAACAAAGAGCAAATGACTTCGTAACCATATTAAGATTCTAAGAATTGTTGGCTGTGTTTCCATAAAAATGCCTAGTGAACAAGTCTGTGCTTACGTACACATATATAATAGAAAATGTACCTTGGGTTTGTAACTTAAATAAGTTTTGTTTTTCTCCATTTAAATCATTGTTCTGAGGGTGGGCTGGGGATGAGGGGTTCAGTATTCAGGCTGCCCTGGGGGAAAGAGGACAACCTTAGCTCTCTCTCACCACGGCAGTTTGGGGCCAGGTGAGAAGTGTCAGGCCACGGCAGCTGCAGCTGTAGCAGGCACAGCCCGGGGAGAGATGCATGTTCCCCAGCTAGGGGACAGACAGCTAGCCACACAGACTAACTCTTTAAAATATATAGTAGATAGTTATCCCTTTCTCCTCTCCTTCTGGCCCAGTGCGTTATAGCTGTCTCAGTCCCCATTTCTTGCCGCTTTCTGTCCTTTCCCCGTCATTCTGTAGTATAACTGTTCTTCCTGCCCACCCCACCCTTTCCATTTTATGAGAAACAATAGCATTCCAGGCACATCCCATTATCCTGGCAAAACCAAACCCTGACCTTGCTTTATGTTATGATATGAGGAAGCTGCAGACCAAATGTGGTGGTCCTAACTCTTACCGTTTAGGAGTTCCTGAACAAATGGACTCACAGACGGACAGACAGACAGACAGATGCACATTTCTAAAATATAGTAAGATAAATTATGTACAGAGCATATAAAGTTTATGCATATATAAAATCAACATCTGTCCTTGATCAGAAAAGAGAGTGAAATCTGTAAAATGAATGGTGAGTGCTTTGCTCAAATCCTTTTCACAGAGCATCAATTAAGAAAGCAGGTCATTCTTTCCAGGTATGTTCTAACACAGTTTCTCAACCTTTTTTTATAAAGTACCCCTTTTTAAAAATATATATAAGTACCCCCAGTAACCCCAGTTTTCAGACACACATTTTTTTTTCTACCATTGCAACACATTTGTTTAAACAACTTAATCGTAGCTGGGTGGGCAATGAAATTTTGGGGTGTAAAAAGAACAAAAATAATGAAGCACTTTAAAACTTAAAACAAAAATTCAGTTTTCTCCAAATTTCAGTTGTGTTGATGTACCCCCCCAGACTCCTGAGGGTACTCGTACCACTGGTTGAGAAACACTGTTCTAACAAACAGCATAGACATTTTAATATGACAGCTAACTGTTTAATATGTCATAGGGTATGATTTAGAACATATTAGTCTTCGCATTTTGTCCATATTTTTATATATGGAGGGGTTTGATCTAATGTATCTGAGATTCCAGGTTTGCATTCCATATCCCGAGATGGCAACCAGGACTTTTTCAAGAGAACTTGAAGAAGGGATGTAAAAACAGCAGAATGCTTTCTGAAATAAGAAAATTTCTGCTGGCCCTATTCAGATGAGACAAACAAGTTTATAAGCCATTTCAGTTGAAAATGTAAAGGTTACTTAGCAACTTGAAAGAGTCTGCCATCTGTGAAGCTGTAGATTTAGGCCTCCACCTGATACCAACAAATTGCTCTCTTGCCTGGAGGGAACTCTCCCACAGCTCATTTTGAAAGTATTTTGATAAAACCCTGCAGGTGGATGGCCTGGTTAGTGGGTGCAGTGGGCTGGAAATGCTAACAGACCCTGCCTGGTGCCTTCTAGTACACTCAGAAGGCCAAAATGATCAACTATTACAGGAGTTGCCTGAATCAATTGTGACTTGAATTTATAACTAGCACTGTTGGGGAATTGTGTTGACTTGTGTGCTTTCTGGGAGTATCCATAAAACTAAAGAGAGAAAAAGAAGGGGCTTCTTCTTGTTGATTCGCATATCAAGTTAAAGGGATAAATTCTCATGTAGATTCGCTATTAGCACTGGAAATCAACCTCATAGGGAGAGAGGGAGCAGCAAGAAGAAAATCAAACAAGCTCTTACAGATGACTGTGTATTAGTCAGCAGCTACAAATAGATATGAGGGAGGAAAAGAGCTGATAAAGAATATAGTGGGATGTTTCAAAGCAGTATAGGTGATTTAGCTGCAGGTCCTTTGTAAGTGTTTTTGGTTTGGTTTATTTGTGCAAGGGGGCTCAAAATGTAGGGGCGGAGTTCATAAGCTTGTCCCCTTCACTAATAGAAGCTGGTTCAATAAAAGATACAGAGGAGTAGCCGAGTTAGTCTGTACAGGATAAACTTAAAAAACAACAAATAGTCTGGTAGCACTTTAAAGACTAACAAAACATGTAGATACTATCTTAACCACCATGAGCTTCATTAATTTTGATAGAAGACATGTGATTACATCTCAAGCAATCCTAAAGAAAATATTAGAGTAGGGTTGTTTCCTCTGTGTGCATGATAGGAAGGTAGAAAGAGTAATTAATCAACTATATTGTTTGAAGAGAAGGGAGCTGATTTTTTCCCCATTTTATTTCTGGGCTGGGAAAGGGAAAAGAAGAGAGAAAAAAATAGGACTAAAAAATTGCAAAGACAGAGAATAAAAATAAAATAAAATCCTCTCCTTAAAACTTTTCTTTCCCAAGAGGCTTACAAAAATCTCAACAGCAGTTAAGTTGATGATGTGCTGAAACCACTACCTATTATGCTGACCAACGTTGTCTCATTGTTCTTCCTGGTCTGTCTTTGTTTTCTCCTCTTATACTTAGACTGTAAACTCTCTAGAGCAGGGAACATCCTTTGTTCTGGTTTTGTACAATGCTTAGCATAATGGGTTCCCAGGTGCTATGGTAATACAATAATTATAACAAAATCTTTGTCTTATCTTACACCTTGGAGTATCCAACAATCCTTAAATCTGCTGGATTCTGATTTGTTGCTGTGATGTTCCTATTAACTGAGTATATTCTCTTGATATAATCTCAAATGTGGTTTACACACCAAGCTCTGTCTAATACAACTAAGTCATTCATTCAATTCATTTTGTAGATAGGTGTTGAAGAAGCAATGTAGCCTAATTAATTTTCTGCATTCATATTTCTAAAGTAGCTTTGTTAACATAACTTCTGATTAGGTCAGACATCTGATGGTCCACACCTACTAAATGTAAAACACACCTACCATATCACAATGGATTTTGGGAAGGCGGATTTTGGTAAGGTCAGAGAGCTAATAGGTAAGGTCCCATGGGAATCAAGACTGAGGGGAAAAACAACTGAGGAGAGTTGGCAGTTTTTCAAAGGGACATTGTTAAGGGCCCAAAAGCAAGCTATTCCGTTGCATCGGAAAGATAGAAAATAAGGCAAAAGACCGCCTTGGCTTAACCACGAGATCTTGCAAGATCTAAAAATAAAAAAGGAGTCCTATAAAAAATGGAAAGTAGGACAAATTAATGGAACAAGTAATTAAGGAAATCATCTGTAAACACTTGGAAGGTGGCAAGGTGATAGGGAACAGCCAGCATGGATTTGTAAAGAATAAATCATGCCAAACCAATCTGATAGCTTTCTTTGATAGGATAACGAGTCTTGTGGATAAGGGAGAAGTGGTGGATGTGGTATACCTAGACTTTAGTAAGGTGTTTGATACGGTCTCGCATGATATTCTTATCAATAAACTAGGCAAATTCAACTTAGATGGGTGCATAACTGGATAACCGTACTCAGAGAGTAGTTATTAATGGTTCACAATTCTGCTGGAAAGGTATAACAAGTGGGGTTCCGTAGGGGTCTGTTTTGGGACCGGCTCTGTTCAATATCTTTATAGAAAGTACACTTATTAAGTTTGCAGATGATACCAAGCTGGGAGGGGTTGTGACTGCTCTGGAGGATAGGGTCATAATTCAAAATGATCTGGACAAATTGGAGAAATGGTCTGAGGTAAACAGCATGAAGTTTAATAAAGACAAATGTAAAGTGCTCCACTTAGGAAGGAACAATCAGTTTCACACATACAGAATGGGAAGCGACTGTCTAGGAAGGAGTATGGCAGAAAGGGATCTAGGGGTTATAGTGGACCACAAGCTGAATATGAGTCAGCAGTGTGATGCTGTTGCAAAAAAAGCAAACATGATTCTGGGATGCATTAACAGGTCTGTTGTGAGCAAGGCACGAGAAGTCATTCTTCCACTTTACTCTGCACTGGTTAGGCCTCAGTTGGAGTATTGTGTCCAGTTCTGGGCATCGCATTTCAAAAAAAGTTGTGGAGAAATTGGAGAGGGTCCAGAGAAGAGCAACAAGAATGATTAAAGGTCTAGAGAACATGACCTATGAAGGAAGGCTGAAAAAATTGGGTTTGTTTAGTTTAGAAAAGAGAAGACTGAGGGGGGGACATGATAGTCGTTTTCAGGTATCTAAAAGGGTGTCATAAGGAAGAGGGAGAAAACTTGTTCATCTTGGCCTCTGAGGATAGAACAAGAAGCAGTGGGCTTAAACTGCAGCAAGGGAGGTTTAGGTTGGACATTAGGAAAAAGTTCCTAACTGTCAGGGTAGTCAAACACTGGAACAAATTGCCCAGGGAGGTTGTGGAATCTCCATCTCTGGAGATATTTAAGAGTAGGTTAGATAAATGTCTATCAGGGATGGCCTAGACAGTATTTGGTCCTGCCATTAGGGCAGGGGATTGGACTCAATGACCTCTCGAGGTCCCTTCTAGTCCTAGTATTCTAGGATTCTATGATATCTGAAACTGAAAAAAAAGCTTTATGGAGGGTGGGTCAAAAAGTGGGTTTCAGCCTTTACTCTAGAACAGCTAGCGCTGCTCCGTAATTTGCTCCATTAAAAAGGCTTAATTTGTTAGGCTGTTTCATGTCAGGATGGACTTCCTGGATTATAAATTCTGAGGTATTTTGTTTGTAGTAATAATACCTTCCATTAATACTTTCTTTCAGCCAAGGCCTTCAA
This sequence comes from Rafetus swinhoei, assembly GCA_019425775.1. NCBI lineage: Eukaryota > Metazoa > Chordata > Testudines > Trionychidae > Rafetus > Rafetus swinhoei. The sequence goes on from CM033424.1 coordinate 160,784,404, forward strand.
AATATTGAGGGCTTGATCTGCAGTCCTTCTTACTTAAAACTTGCAATATGATCTTTGAGAATATTCCTAAATATGGCCTACAGGCATACTTCTCACTAACTAAGACTCTTGTTGTAGTGGTTAAATTTAAGTATATTCATATGTGTATGCAATATTGGGTTCCTAAGCAATAAAGCATAATTTTGAAGGGCAACGGTGAAGCACACATATTCTTTAAAATACATTATTTTACATGATAAAGCTATTTTGACTTTTCCCATTAATACACACACACACACACACACACACACACACTGAATCTCAGACACATTAGATCAAGCCCTTGTGTATATATACTACAAATTTTCAGCTGAAGTGGCTTGAAAACCAGTTTGTCTCCTCTGAGGAGGGCCAGAGGAGCTTTCTTAATTCAGAATGGGTACTGCTGTTTTTACATCTCTTCAAGTTCTCTTTGCAAAAGTCCTGGTTGACACGATGGACTACAGAATACAAAACTGGAATCTCAGATACATTAGATGAGGCCCCATGTATAGCCCAACCCAGATTATGTTTCGTGCTCAGAGGTTAAAGAGTTTTTTTAACAAAATAAAAGTAACAAACAGAATTCACAGACAAAGAAAGGACCACAATACAAAGTACAGCAGACTTCCGATAATCCAGCACCTTTGGGACCCAGGGGGTGCCGGATTATCGGATATGCCGGAGTATCAGGAGATACTTCGTCAGGGGGGCTGTGACGGGTCTGGGGGCAGGGGGGTCGGGTGGGGAACGGTGCGGCGTGGGGCAAACCGGGTGCTGGTGAGGGGCAGTGCTGCGGGACCAACCCGGCAGCACCCCAGCTGCTCTGCCCCACAGCTTCCCCAAGTCTGCCGCTGGTCAGTTTCAGCAGGCGGACTTGGAGAAGCCGTGGGGCAGAGCAGCTGGTGCTGCGGGTTGGTCCACGCACCGCCTCACCTGAGCAGCTGCGGGACCAACCCAGCAGCACCCCAGCTGTTCTGTCCCATGGCTTCCCCAAGTCCGCGGCTGCTGAAACTGACCAGCGGTGGACTTGGGGAAGCCCTGGGACAGAGCAGCTGGGGTGCTGCCAGGTGCCAAGCAGGGGGGTGAGGGGTGGCACTGTGGGACCAACCCAGCAGCACCCCAGCTGCTCTGCTCCGCACCGCTTCCCCAGGTCCGCAGCTGGTCAGTTTCAGCAGCGGCAGCAGCGGACTTGGGGAAGCAGCTCCAATTATCCGGCTGGCCGGAGCACTTCCGGGTTCCAGTTGGTGCCGGACTATTGGGAGTGCCAGACCACTGGATGCCGGACAATTGGAGTTTTACTGTAGTAACAAAGTTTTGACCTTTAAGGAACTCTTGATATATGCTTACATCCCACTGAAGCTAATGCTTTGCTAGCTCAGCACTTAGAAATTGCTTTTTGCTGGTTATATTTCTGGTGCCAGCTGAGGAGACAGACAGATGCTGATGGGCATACAGCTGTCTGCTGCGTGGGCTTTATTGTTTTGGCTGCAAACCTGAAACTAACATGAAAGTGAAGCTTTGCACTAAGGAGGGGGAGAACACTGTGCTCCCCGAACATTTAAAGGGACAAGGCATCATATTGTTGTTCAATGCAACTCCCTTTTTGGACAGGATAGGTGTGAAATTTATTGCTACACGAACAGATATAGGTCAACATTTTGAAAACACTGCCATGTCTACTCTCAAACAGATATCTCGCTTGAGCGAGTGCATTGAAAATACAAGTATAGCAGCAGCAACATTGGAAGGGGGATGAGGGCAGCCACTCCGAGTTCATATCTGCTCAGGACCCTGAGTACATAGGCAGCTAGTCTGTACTAATGCCCACTGCCCTGCTCGACATACACCTCCAGCTCAAGTACAGATGTAACCGTTGGAGCTTTCCATTTATTTTTAAAGATGTTAGAAAATCACCAATGCAAGGAGCAGACTTTTAGAGCCCTGCATGGATACAAAATTTTGTATCCGCATCGGCATCTACAGTCACAAAAATGAGCCACGGATATCTGCCTCAATATCCACGGACGCAGATACCTGCATATGTGCATGGCTCTACAGATTTTGAGCACAGTGGAAGCTCTATGGCCACAACAATCTATCTGGGCTATAGCACACCAAAAAACAAGAGGAAAAAAAAACTAGTTAAATTGAATTAAGATAAACAAACTTTTAAAATCTAAATGCCAGATGTATCCCTAAGAGGACTCCATTCACTTCAGGGCTAAATTTGACCTTTTAGGACTTAAATACAGTTAGCTCAATGTTTGACATGCGGATCCGACATACTTTCTATAGGCCTATTTGTGACCTTTTTTGAAGTTATCTTCTTTGAACAAGTTTATTGTTTAGCCATTCTGGAGTCACAATCCATGAGTGGGGGCAGAAGGGAAATCGGGTAAGTAATAACTTCTTTTGTCAATAGAAAAAGCAAGAGAAGGTGCATCAGCTGAGCTACAGAAAGAGTGTGCTCACCAGAGGAGCTAAACGTGGGGCTCAGTTCTGCTGTGCAGAGCTACAGGACGGGGGTTAGCAAGAACAAGGGGAAAATGCAGATGCAGGGCTCTCCATGTCTTCCACCGCAGACTCTAGCAGCCCCATGCTGTCCCCCAGACAGCTCGCAGACATGATCAATAGAAATACTTAGTTCTTATACCAGCGAGAAAGAATGAATGTGAATTCAATTACTGCTTAAGAACCTATTTATAAACTACAAGGACTAGAGATTTTTAAAAAGCAAACAACAAAAATACTGGTCCCGTATACCTATTCAGCTACTTAAATACTAAATACTGGAGTCAGTTTGTGCCCGCATCAGAGATCGTGCTGAGCTTCATCCTCTCAGCGAAAACTCCTATCTAACCTCAGGCTTTTGTGAGATTTTTCAATCCAGCCTCTATTGTGCAAAAATCATGAGACTGGCCTCTCACAAATCAGAGTAGACATATGGGGCATGTTTGGGCAGGCTGCAAGATGACAGCTCTTGGTTAGGGATGTAAGCAAGTAGTCGACTAATCAACTAACTAATAGGCCTACGTTTATCGGTTAGTGGAGTTGACTACTCACATTCTCCCCTCCTTGCTGCCTCAATCAGAGGCGGGAGGGGGGGGAGCAGGAGCCAGTGCTGGGGGGAGCCAGACTAAAAAGACTGTTCCCCCCAGCACCATATCTGTGGTGCTGCCTGCCCGCCCACCCATGCTGCTGCCTCTATCCCTCTGTGGGCAGAGGTGGCTTCACGGAAGCCTCCCCTCCCCTTTCCCTGCCCCCGCATGCTGCTGCCTCTGCTGCTGTAGCTCCTGGACCTGGTATGAGCTGGGACTGAGCTTGGCTTGCTCAGTCTTGGTTCACACCTGGTCTGGGACATACCCCCGCTGCGGCTCTGCAGTTTAAATGTAGTAGGAGCCAGGCTACCTGCTCAATAAAAATTCTATTGACTACATGATTAGTGAATTACCCGCCTCTTAACATCCTTCCTCTTGGTCTCTTCTTCCTCTACACATGTTTGGAATCATTTAAAGTAGGGAAATAACATTATTGCCCTGTTTTTTTTTTTAATGTGTTTTCTTTTTATGTCCATTTCCCCCCTCACATGTCAAAGGGAGGAGAGAAACTGCTAAAATGAACATCCCTGGCTTTTCAATTTCTCACTGAAGCCCCAGGAGGGACTGTGCAAGAGCACGCGGGAGTGCAACAGGATGTACTCAGGATCATCTCTGTGGCTATGCAGTGCAGAAGAGAGAAAGGACTGCAGGACCTCACCTCCCCCTCTTACCTTTAGGGAGTCTTCAATTCATGGTGGTCACAGGCGTGATCAATAATTCCCTTCTTGACTGAGGGAGCAGTTTTTTGGTGCTCCCTCACCCACTTCCACATTTTCCTTACTTCTTTGTTCCCCATTTTCACTTCTCACTGCTTTCCCCTCATTTTTCCGTTCCTCTGTGTCAGTCCCTATTGTCCAGGATAGCCACAAGTTTTGCTGGCAGCTCTGGTCCTGCAGCCTTTATGTGAGTAGCTCACTGTAGTTATTTACACCAGTTAGGGACATGGGACCATATTTCCAGCTGCAAATAGGTGGCATGGCACCTCTGAGTTCAAAGAAACTACAGCGATTTACATCAGAGAAGCATCCAACCCTTAACCTATTTAACACAGACTGAGTCTATCACAATTGTATCCTTCTTATAGGAAGTAAATGTAAAATGATTGTTAGAACATTAACAAAAACCCCTCCAAAAAGTATCAAGGGTAAAAAAAGAAGAAAAACTGCTCCCACTCAATCTTTCATCTATTTTCCTAATCTGTGGCCTAATTCTGCTCCCACAAAAATCAAGAACATTTTTACCATTTACTTTGGTGGCAACAAGATAAGGACCGTAATTCTTTAGTTCATGGCTGTACAGAACTTTGAAGATGTGCCATAAAACTGATAAGAAGTAATGTCACTATTGCTATCCGTCTAGCTTCTTTTCAGTTGAATAAACATGACCAGCTGTAAACTCCTATTAAACCTAACAGAAAATTAATATGGATTTAGAGATTTTTTGAAGCACCCTATAGAATTTAATAGGGAAGTACAATATATCTCTACTATAGAAATCTATAGGGTGGCTTAAAAAAAATCTATAGACCCTTAACTGGTTTCATTCCTATTAAATTGTATAGATTTTTCCATCAGGTTAGAATATTTTATACAAGAAGCAGAATGACAGATTATGTTGGAGATAACGCTGCACAAAAATTCATACAAACAACACTGCAAATTCAAATATTCAGCTTCTGACCCATAATTCCTTATATTTAGCTATCGGCTAAGGTTAATGGTAATAATTGTAGGATATTTTGTAAAAGCCAAATTGAATAAGATGTATACTGCCATACCACATTAAATTCACATTTAAAAATAAGCAGATCTCTTTACTTTTATTGCCTATTTTATTATTTCTGTTTAAGTCCAGGAAAGAAACATCCCCAATTAGAAAATAAAAAAGGAAGTATAAAGCAAGATAATAAAGGATAGGTACGTTCCCTTCCATAACATTTTCTTAAATTATTAAACAGAAATCCTGCTACTGCAACTCACTTCTTCAGGCATAGGTATTTGCAGTTGCAGGATCAGCATCCCCGTCTACTGTCTTCTGCATTCTATATTGTATTGTATGTAACTTGAAAATTCTGAAACAATTTAAGAGGGTAATGGAAAAGTATAGATATTCAAGACAACCTGGATCTAGTAGGTTTTTTTCTAGATGATAGCTTGAAGTATTTTGTTTTCAGGACAATATCTCCTGCATCTCTTTCCTCCATCATATATGAAATATGTCCTCCTGCCAATGGATATTATTTAGGATAAACCACTAGAAATGTGAAAAATGAACACAATGGAGAACATAGTCAGCTTTTAATCAAAAAGAATAAATAGTATTCTCTGGACTGTGTCATTCATAAACATCTGCCTTCCCTTCCTAAGAAAATATATTTTAGATGGCAACTTGGTGATTGCCAAGCAAAATTTATAATCTCTAAAATAATACAGCATTTTGAAAAGACTGCAAAATAGCTACTGCCAAGCTATATATGTTGCTTGCAGTATTGTTGTAGCTTGTGTTGGTCCCAGGATATCAGAGAGATAAGGTGGATGTTATATCTTTTAAACTTAAAAAACAACAAATAGTCTGGTAGCACTTTAAAGACTAACAAAACATATAGGTGGTATCATGAGCTTTCATGGGCACAGCCCACTTCTTCAGATGACCAGAGTGCTGACTCCGGTCATCTGAAGGGATGGGCTGTGACCACGAAAGCTCATGATACCATCTACATGTTTTGTTAGTCTTTAAAGTGCTACCAGACTATTTGTTGTTTTTTAAGTTTATCCTGTGCAGATTAACTTGGCTACCCCTCTGAAGCTTTTGATAATATCTTTTGTTAGAGCACTCTTTATTGGTGAAAGGAAGAAACTTTCAAGCTACCCGTCAAGAAGAGTTCTTCTTTAAGTAACTTGAATGCTTGTCCCTTTAACCAACCAAGTTGGTCCAATGAGACTCCTAGAAGTAAAATTTATTCAGAAATATCAAGTGTATAAGCAGCTCATTTTAGTCAACAGTAGTGAAAAACTCTTGAAGAATTTGGAAACACAATTATAAAACACTATCCCTTTGTCACTAAAATCAGTAGTTTCCAACCTTTTTTATACCATGGACTGGCAACCCATTCACAAACTTTTGGCAGACCAGTAACATTGTATTTGCATATTTGCATATTCATTATGGTAATTAATGTTAAGAGGTCATGTGGTATTTTACTTCCCATCTGTATGCACATAATACATGTCATTGTAAGGGATCAGAGTTTGCAGATATCTACAACACTAAAAAAAATCCTCTAAAAGAATCCTTTCCTTTCTTATTTTAAGCCATTAACACCTATGTAAACTTTATTTGAAATGTAATCATGCAAATGTCATTAGCTAGGCCTTTTGTTCCAGTATTCAAAAGCAGCCTAAAAGCTTTTAACCCTCCTGAAATGTTGGCACCACTCCATACAGACTGCCCAGGCCAGGAGAGAGTCATATGTCTGCAGCCTAACCAGAGCTGCTGTGCTGAGACAGACAGTCTGGCTCTTGCTGCCTGCAGTCCAGTTGAGAGCAAATTAAGACACCCCAAACCAATGCCCCTCTGTCCCCACCTCACTGCACAGACGCCAGCACGGTCCCCCATTTTCCCCGCGTGTAACCCATGCGGTCTGCTGCCTCTCTCCCAGACCAGGAAACAAGAGGAGCATGTTGAGTTTCCTCACAGGAAGCTACAGGCCAACCCAGCTGCTGTAAACACACCACTGTAATCAAACCTCTCCTCTCCTGTACTTACTGCATGCTCCAAATTCCCCTCCCATGTGGCCCCTTCCCATCCCAGCCACTTACTTATTCCCTCCCTCCCTCCTTATGTCCCCTTCCCTACAAGCACACTCACTGTCTGGAGCAGGGAGCTTCTGCTGCTGAGGGAGTGCTCCTCCCCTGCCAGGAACCTCTCTGAGCAGCAGCCCTAAAACTCTGGGTGGGACTCAATTAGCAGTTACACCGCCGTGCTGCTGTGCAGCTTAAAGGGAGCTTAGATTCCCGCCGACCCAAACATCAAGGCATGGGCATGACCTGGCAGTGTGCTGTAGCTCGGAAGCCAATGGTTTGCAGCCCAGCACTGGTCCGGGGACCGGCGATTGAAAACCACTGACTAAAACCATTCAATCCATGAGTGCTGAAAATAGCATGTCTCAATAACCACAATAAAATTAGTTTAAAATGAGTATCTTGCTGACAAAATGTGCATTTTGTGCAGATTATGGGGAGTCACGAATGATTTAGAAGCTTTTCAGGCAGAGAGGTGGGTCTTCCTGTCCTCAGAAGATGGATGGAGCAGGTACTCTGCATCATGCCCTACAATCCCATCCATGCAAAGGGACTATTGTCTCTGAAATAGCACACAGAGACTACAGCGATTATATAAAGTGGATCAGGCCCTGGAAGAAGGAGTTAATCTTCAATGACTCTCACATGGGGTGGTCTCTGGAGCAGGAACATGCCATCAATGGCTTCATCGTTACGACATTCTTTCGGCAGTAAAATATTGGAGGCTCATTCTACCTCAAGGATCTTTTATGATATGTGTGTCTCTAATTTATTGAAGGCTTTGAGCATGTCAACAAAAGAGTGGATAAAGCATAACCAGCTCACGTAATTTTAGAGTTTCAAAAAGCCTTTGACAAAGTCTTTTACAAGATGGTACCAGGGAAACAAAGGGAATGTCCACATTGCAAGCATAGGGTATGACTCTAGCACATATACATGCATCTCTATTAGTTGCTCAGCTATGGGTAGCAGTGAAAACCTGACAGTGCAGGCTTCAGCACAAGCCCATCCCAAACCAGGGTATTACTCACGTGGCCAGTACACACTGAACTGCTCTAGCTTCCTTGCTACCAGTACCCAAACTAACTGGATGTAAGCTAGGTTACGTATATCTATACAAGCTGGAATCACACTCTGTCTCTGCAATGTAGACATTCACTAAATTGTTATGGGGTGAAAACTATGGATTAGAAACAGGCTAGAGACTAGGCAGATCATGAATAAAAAGTCAATTTTCATGACAGCAAAAATTTAATAAAGGGTTGCTTCATTGTCTTCTACTAGCACTGGTGTTATTCAATTATTTATTCTTGAAGAAGCAGTACACAGACAGATATAAAAAACTTCAGAATGCTTCAATTTACTTAGGTTATTTGTGTCTTGAGATGGCTGCTAGGAACCTTAGAGGGACCTAAGAAACCAGATGAATGGGCAACCCAATGGCAGATGAAATTCATGCTTCACAAGGCTATGCACATTGCTAGGAATAACCTGAACTATACAGGCATCTCATTAAAGTCTTAAGCAATTGCAGGGATGTTAAATTTAGATTAATCAACTAATCAAGCAGTCAATGGAATGTGCATCGACTATTCAATTAGTCAATAAGAGTCCCATTGGCTATGGCTACATTTCAAAGGTGGAAGCACCTCAGGGACCTTGGGGCCAGCGGGGGACTGAGGTAGTCCCCCCTGCTGGCCCCGTGTTGGGCTTTTGTACATTTCAGAAGCAAAGTGCATGGGGAGCATGGGGCCAGCAGAGGACTCAAGCAGTCTCCCCGGGGCTCTTGTACATTTCAAAAGCAGGGAGCACGGGGCTTCTGTGCCACCATGGTGCTTCTGTTTTTGAAATGAAGAACCCTGCTCTTGCTACATTTCAAAGGCAGAAGCACTGCCAGTTCCCCGCTGTGCCCCTGCCCTCCCGCCCAACACAGAGACAATGCTGAGGGGAACTGGCTTTTAAGCTGACTCCTGCCCCAGCACTAGATCCTGCTCCCCCCCCCACCTTTGCCTGATAGAGGCAGCAACAGGGGGAAGCGACTAGTCGAGTCAGTAGCTGACTATTTGATAAGCTTATGCTTATCAGATAGTCGACTAGTTGCTTACATCAGTAAGCAATTGTAGCTACTCAGGAAAGGGATTTGAACATCACTGTGGATAACTCAATGTGTAATAATAAAAAGGATATTGCAGAAATGTCAAACAGGCAATAAAAGTGACAAAAATAAAGAAAGGTGACAAAAGTGATTAGATGAATGGAAAGAAGATGGCAATGGTTTAGAAACTAGATTAATAAAACAAGAGGTATGCAAAATGTAATGAATGGTGCTGATAACATCAGGTAGATGCTCTTAGATACCATTCCTCATAAAACATGGAATAGGGGGCCCCATCAGCAAAACTGAAAGGCAAGAAATGCAAAACTCAAGAGAGAAAAAACCTATTTGCATAATGCCTAATTAGCCTGTTGAAATCACTGCTATAAAATACCATTGAGATTAGCAGGATTCAAAAGAGGACTGGACATTTCTGTGGATAATGAGGACATTCCCTGTTGCACTACATAAACGTAAAAACAAAACAGAACTGCAGCAGTTGCATTCATTTCCATGCTTCAAGGGATAAGCCACCCTCTATCAGATGAGGGTTAAGAAGAAACTTTCCCTATGAACAGGGCATTCTCTAAGGGTACATCTACACAGCAGGATTATTTTGGAGTAACGGACATTATTTTGAAATAACAAAGTGCACATCTGCACAGCAAGCCGTTATTTTGAAATAATTTCAAAATAACTGGCTTCCTACTTCGACTTCTGTAACCCTCAGTTCACGAGGAGTAAGGTAAATCGGAGGAAGAGTGTTCTTCCTTTGACTTCCTGCTGTGTAGACAGCGCCAAAGGACAAATTAATCTATTTCAATTTCAGCTACTCAATTGACATAGATGAAATTGCGTATCTTAATTCGACTTTTGCCCTGCTGTGTAGATGTGCCCTCATTGTTCACTTTGAGATTCTTCACAGCTTTCTTTGAAGCATCTGGTACTAGCTGCTATAGGAAAGAGGATGCTAGATAGACTAGATGAACCATGGGTCTGATACTGTATGGAAATGTCTGCATCTGTATGCTATTGTGATTAAGGGGATATGATTTATGGAATATGTGAGGCATTCTAAACCTCTATATTTTGTGGGTAGTTGTCATGAGGTGTATACAGTAGAAGTTGCTGATAAGAAACTGATACACTATAGCAAAACTCCCAATATAATGAAGTAGCACAAGTTGCTTCAATGTGCTCTGTGCACCAATAGCACTTCTAGTTAGAGGGAGTCTTCACTTAAGAGAGAAATAATGCTATATAAAACAAATTAATATAAGAGGATTTCCTGACCATTACAGTACAAATATTTAAAGGATATTTCTGCTGCACTTAATTTTGAACTTTAGGTTTAAAAAACAACAACCCACTTCTCTGGAAACTTTTTGGCTTCTGTGCAGTCACATTCCTGGAATTTAATGTTTATAACGGTAACTTTACAAAATTACACTAGTTTTCTTTCATTCTATTGTCCCACGCAGAAAGCTGAAATCTTGAGGAGCAAGCAGGCAAGAACCTATAGAGTTCAATTCCAGTAGGTGATGGGAGACATGATCATAACAATAATAATGAACACGGGCTTAAAGGGAAGAAAGACCTTTTACAAGATGAAAGGAATAATAGAAAAGGAAAACAAATCTGACTCCAATATAGAAAGTTCCACAGCAAATGGCTTGTATGGCTTTGATGGCAGAAAATTGGTTGTCTCCAGCCAAGCATATATAAATTTGCAACTCAGCAAAGTGTGTGTGAAAATGAAGTGAAGACATCGTATATCTCCTACCATCCTGGGAACCACATTTTATAGATGAAAAAGAGCAGAATCAGGGTACAATGAAATGGAAGACACATTTTGCTTCATACAATTTTCCTTAGTGTTAATTATGAATGTCAAACATTTTCATATGTGGGATACTCCTACTGCCTTGAAATTCACCTCTGTTTTAGCAATATGGGAACATCAAAGTGGTCACAACTTCTGGGTTGAGAACCTATTTAATAGTCACATATGTTAATTTAATGCTTGACTACTGTAAGGCACCTTGCTAAGAGTAATTTACCATGATAGACTTAGACAAAACTCTCCATTGCCAACTGTTGTGCAGTGTGGCACACAGTAGTCTACGCTGCTTTCAGCAAGAGCCCCAAGAGGCTGTACTTCAGTCATGCTTTATGCACATCCTATGCAACAACTCGCATTAATGCAACATCAAGGATGAAAAGCCAAGTGCTAAAGGGAAAAAAAATCAGGAAATGCAAATTATTTCTTTTCCAGTCTCTCACCTCACAAAAAAACCCTGAACCGATTTTGTTCAAGCTTTCCAAAAATAATGTTATTTTAAGGTGGGACTAAGCATTGGAAAAATAAACTCACCCCAGGTGAATATTTTGGAAAATTATGCATGTGTAAATGCCTGGCGATGACAGATGACCTTGCATAATAGGCACTAATGAAATATGGTGAAAATTAGAAAAAATCAAGGGGCTGCTGTAATACCTGGTTATAAACTGTATAGGCAAAGGGGAGTTAGTGGGGAGTAGTGTTTTATCTAAGAGAATCTAGGGAGAAAATTTTTTTGAGTGGAAAGGACTATAACTGAATCTGTGTGGATCCAAATCCAATGTCAGTCAAAATTCTTACCCTGCCAGTATTCTTCTATAGTCTACTAACAACTTTCAGACCAGGGAAGTAATTTCACAGTGCTGAGAAAGCACAAAGATGCAATGTTTAATGAAATGACAATCCTGGAGCAATTCAATTATCTGTATATATTAACTGGCCACGATGGGATAATATTTACAGAAGCAATTTCTTAAATGACTGCTTCTTGAAACAGCTAGTTCTAAAAGCACAAAAGAGGAGAAACTGTTTCTGATGTAGTACAAAGTAAGAAACAAGAGTTGGCTCATGAAGCAACTACTATTAAACCCCTGTATAACATTGACTACAATATAATTGAGTTCAAGGTCTCTGAGGGGAAAAAAAATACCACAAGCTTGCACTTAACTTTAGAAAGAGAGGAATTTCATAGAAAGGAGAAAGATAGTCAAAAAGGCCATAAAGTCGGTATAAATAAATTAAAATACTTATATTTACCATGTATTCTATTGATACAGAGTCTCACATACATAAATCTAAAATGAAAGGGAAGTAGGAAGACAGGAAATAAACCAGTGCAACTAAATGGCAGCATCCTTACTAAACAGAGATCCTGCAGCATATGGAAGTCCATTTCCAGGGAACCCAATAGGCAATTTGTAAGAGAATTAGGTGTAGGACTAACTTGGAGTTTGAATAGAATAATTGAAGGCATACATACAAATAGTAAGAACTTCTCTATGTGTATCATATGTAGGTAACCTGTGGAGAAATTTGGGGTTCACCACTCTGACAAGGAGTATAAAGCTCTCACTGGACCGGAGAGGGCCAAGGAACTGAACTCTGGGCCAAGGAAGCCCCACCGCTCTACCCAGGTCGAGCATGGTTTAGAGTTGGGATTTAATAGGTAGCCAGATGGCTCAGGGCCTGTCAGGCCAGGGAGAATGACGTGTTCTGGGTTGGGACGTTAGATAGTGGGTAATAGAACAGTCAACTAACCGCATTTATTCTTAGCAGTTAGTCGACTATTCTGTAGTCCCCGGGGGGGGTAAGGCCGGCAGCCAATGTGCTCTGGCCCCACTCCCAGGGAGCCCTCTGCCACCCGCACTGCTGCCTGGTGAGAGCCAGTCCACAAGGGGAGCCAGTTTAAAAACAAGCTCCCCTTGCAGACTGGTTGTCTGCTGCCACGCACTGCTGCCTCTGATACAGAAGCAGCAGCACGGGGTGGCAGCAGCCCTTGTCTGCGGGGCAGGGGGGGGAGGGTCCAAGCTCCTGCAGACAGAGGCTACTGGGGGGAGGGCATGAGGGGGTGGGGAGGGAGAGGCTTCTACGAAGCAGCCTCTGTTTGTGGTCAGCTTGGGGAGCTTTGCTGTCCACATGGACAGGGGCTGCTGCCAAAGGACCAGACTCTGTCTGCAGCAGGCCCAAGCTCGCCATAGACAGAAGCTGCTCTGTAGGATCATGGGATGCTCCGTGGGCAGAGGCTGCTTCACAGCAACCTCCCCTGCCCTCCCACACTGCTGCCTCTCCCCCCAGCACTGGCTCCTGATTCCCCCCTCCTTGCCGCCTCTCATACAGAGGCAGCAGGGAGAAGGGGAGTAGGAAATGCCAGTGGTCGACTAGATTAACTGATAAGCCTATTAGTTAATTGTCTAGTCGACTACCCGTGATATCCCTAATTCTGGGAGCACCAGTGAGGGATGTGAGCCAAACCTCACCAAGCCAAGCAATAGGGGATGGCTGGTGTAGACACAGAATAAGATAGGAAATGACTCAGGGAAGTTGACTTGTCCCTGACAGGAAACACCATGAAGTAAGCAAAGCTGAACCAGCCTCCCAGGACCCTAGATTGGAACCCAGTGGAGTGGGAGAGCCTGGGTTCCCCTACTCCAGGACTGCACCCACTAGGCACAACTGCTGCTCAAGAGTGGTATCCTCTAGGCAGAGCAGCAGCTGAGGATGAACCATTGGCTGTGACTGCTGCCTTGAGAGAACCTGCTCCAGCTTACAACTATTAAAGGGAAAAATTAAAGAAGACCAGAGCATTTATGAGAAGCCAATTTTTGTTTTGCTTCAGTCTTCAACCACATGTCAGGCAGGTACCTGCTCTTTTCTGTTAATAAAGATGAGGAACTAGCCCAAATTATAAGTGTCAAAAGAAGGGATGCTGGAACAAATGGGCACACTAAGAAGCAAAAAAGTTACCCAGTGCAGATGCATATGCCCAAGAGAGAGGATGAAGTGGCTGAGCTTTTAAGAAAAAATACACAATCTCTCATTAAAACAAGTTATCACATGTGATCCAAGGGCCTCTAGATGGCTTCACCAAGAAATGTCATACAAGGTCTAGTTGAGATAATTTAAACTTTCAAGAGGCCTTTTTTTGACAAAATCCTTAAGAAGAGACTGTTAAAGGAAATAAACAGGTATAGTTTAAGAGGCTGTGCTGTCACAGATCAAAAACTGACTGAGAGACAAAAGAGTAGAAATAAATGGTCAACGTTCATCATTGCAAAAGGTTAACAGCAGGGTGCCAACAGATTCTATGCTAGAACCTGTGCAGTTTAATGGATTTATTAATGATCTGGAAAACAGGATGAACAGTGAGGGGGAAAAATTTGAAGACAAAGTAATGCATGCTGGAGGGAATAATTTCCTTTCCTTACACACTTTACTGGCTTCTAAATTAACTGCATCAACTCCCGAAAAAAGGCATGGCATCATTGTATACAGTTCAATAAGGATATCTGCTCAATGTAAAAAGTACAGTCAAGAAGCAAGCAAAATATTAGGATCCATAAGGAATAGAAGGAAAAATAAGGGGAAATATTACAATGTCATCATGTAAATCAGCTGTGTACCCTCTGCTGAAAGTATTGTGTTCAATTCTGGTTACTGCTTTGTTAAAAAAGAGAGAGAGAGAGAGAGAGAGAGAAGACATAGCAGAAATGGAAAAGTTAAAGACTAAGGACATGGAAAAATTGTTATATGAAGAAAAATTGAGAAGAGTGGGACTATTTATCTCAGGCTATGTCTACACTACAGAATTTTTTTGGAAAAACGGCCTTTTTTCCGAAAAAAACTTCAATTACGTCAACACTGCAATCACGTTCTTCTGAAAGAAAATCGAAAGAACATAGGGGTTTTCTGACAGTGGTAATCCTCATTCTATAAGAAAGAAGCCTTTTTCTGAAGGAACTCTTTTGGAAAAAGACGTGTGTGGACGGGAAAGAGGGAATTCTTCCGAAAGAAGAGGAAAGAGGAAAAAGCACAGGTGCTCTGGTGGCCACTCCGTCCATAGTAATCACAGCTTAAATGCGAGATAGCATCCATTCAGTGTGGACGCTAACTTTTGAAAAAGCAGATTGATTTTTCGATGCACTTTTGCAGTGTGGATGCTCTCTTTTGGAAGAAGTTTTTTCCGGAAGATCTCTTCCGGAAAAGCTTCTTCTGAAAGAAGCCTGCAGTCTAGATGTAGCCTAGTGGAAATAACTAAGAGGACACATAAGAAAAAATATACAAAATAATCCTTAGTATGGAGAAGGTAGAACACTGTCAGAATACCAGACCGAGTCGATATTCATTGAAATTGAAAGGTGGCAAGTTGGAAACTGACAAAGAGACTTTAAGGGGGAAAAGTACAACACAAATTACCTGTGAAACTCACTGCCTTGAGCTATCCCTGAAGACAAAAGCCTAGCAGGATTCAAAAAAGGATTTTATATATAGATGAATAAAAAGAATATCCAAGTTTAAATAGCAAAGAGTAAATGAATATATCAGTTCAGGAACAGATATGAATCCTCATTTTCAGAGCATTACTTATCTCTAAATATTGGGAGTTAGTAGCAAGTTTCTTTTCCCATAGTTGTCTCCTGCAAGGTTCTTGAAACCTCTCTCTGAAACAAATGGGACACTTTCAGAAGTAAGAACTCTACAGGATCATTGGTCTGGTCCAGTGTAGCAATTCCTATGCAATAACAGGGCAGAGGAATATGGAGAAATATTAGAGGGAATTGCATAGGAGTTGTTCTGTAAACTTTCTAGAGCTTCTTTCAGGGAGACCCAGCTACATACCACCCACTACTCAGTGCTAGGAACAAAGATTCAATATAGCGCTTAATGATTATTAGAATCCAAATTTTAATGTAGTTTATAATCATTTGGGATGAAAGTTGATATTTAAATGTTAATAACCTTAGTAAATATTGATGATGATAAATGTTCAAGCCCATACGATTTACTAACAGCAAGTAAATGCTGTTTTAATACTTGCCCTTTCCTGCTACTACACATAGGCTATGTCTACACTCGAGGCTTCTTGCGCAAGTATGGCCGTTCTTGCGCAAGAATCTGCAGAGCATCCACACTGCCCGCCGCTCTTGCGCAAGGAAATTTACAGTACAGCATGGTAAGACAGGGCTTCTTGTGCAAGAGCTACGCTCTTTTTTAACAGGTGTAAGCCCTCTTGCGCAGGAGCTCTTGCGCAAGAGGGCAGTATGGACGCTTGGCAGGGATTTCTTGCTCAAGAAAGCCCTATGGCTAAAATGGCCATGAGCGCTTTCTTGCGCAAGAGAGCGTCAACACTGCCATGGATGCTCTTGCCCAAAAGCACAGCTGGCACATGGCAGCGTGTACGTTTTCTTGCACAAGACTGCTTGCACAAGAACACTTGCGCAAGAACATCTTGCGCAAGAAGCCTCGAGTGTAGACATAGCCATACAGGGATCATTTTACCTTTGTAAGTCAGAGCAATTATTTTACCAAGGGCTGGCACAAGTTGCCTGTTCCAACTGATGTTGATTCCCAAGGATTAGCAAGCACAATGTACAATCACTGATCACACTTCAGCAGTTACAGAGACCATACATATCTCAAGTAAATGACCATAGATTTTCTCTGCATTCCACCCCTTCACCTTGACTTTTAATGCACGCCATTGTTTTTAACCAACACAGATGAAGATTTTAAACTAATCAGTAAGAAAACACATCCAATAGTTGTTCCAATCAACAGATTAGAATCCTTATGAAAAACATCATGTATCCTATGCACATTTCATCTGAAAGAGACAGGATTACAAGACTCCCTTTCTTGCAGAAGACAGACAGGTTTTGTCCTCCTTCACACTCTGCTGCAGTACAATACAAAACTACTGTTGCATGCAAATGCTGGCTCATGTCTCTGCATTGTTAAGAGGAGACAGGACATTTCACTTCTTTCTCAAAGGAAAATGGTGTAACATTTTCAGAAGTCAGGGGTGGGGGAAGGAAATGGAATTCCTCAGTGGATGAAATTCAGCCATGAAGTAAAGCAGTGGAGGACAGGCAGTCAGCAACATACTTAAAGCACAAGTGTACTTTTAAGTACATGATAGTCCCATTAGTTTCAAAATTATTAATTTGCCTGAGTGCCTTGGGGTATGTCTACACTACAGCGCTATTTTGAATTAACTTAAGCTAATTTCAATTAACACATCTACACACAAAACCTATTTCGAAATAGTGTTTTGCTATTTCGAAATAGCACGTCCACACTGAGTGGACCCTGAACCGAAGTTAAGGCTGGCCGGAACCAGTGCCAGCAGGGCATCAGGTTAGGACTTAGTGTGTGGGGCTGCTGCCTGAGGCTAACTGAGCTCCATGCTTAAACGGACCCTACCCCCACCCTGGACAGACAGTTCTCAGTGTTCCCCGCTTGCTTGTCTACCTCAATGAGGGACAGCAAAGCCATCCTGTCTTGGAGTGCCCTGAGTGCCTGCACTCGGGACACCACAGCACTCGGCCACATGGAGCCAGAGCTGCCCCTGGGTACGCCAGTGCGTCTCGTGGGGTCGTTGCCATCAGCCCAGCTGCACTTGCTGCAGGCTGCCATCCAGGGGGGGTCCATCGGGGGGCTGTCAGGATCCAGGAGGTCCTGCAGGAGAGCATCCACCCCAAGGAGCCCTCAGAGCCATCCCAGTCCTCCCCACCAGGGGCTCGTGCCCCATTCCTCCCTCACATCCTTCCACTTACCCCTCCCTAGCCCCCCTTCCTGATGTCAAATAAAAGACACGTATGTTCAAAAATAGAAACTGGGTTTATTAAACAAAACTGGGGGGGGGGGGATGGACCTCTGGGGAGACTGGGAAAAGGAGGTGGGAGAGGGGAAGAGACAGGGTGCGAGCGGGGAGGGGGAAACCTGGGAGGAGGGAGCTGGAAGGGGAAGCAAGGGGAAGAAGGGAGAGGGGAAGCTCAGGGCCCATGGTTGGGGGTCTCGCTGGACCAACTTGATTTTCATGCAAACCTGCTCCTGGGTTCACATGTGACCATTGGTGGCCAGGCTGGCAGCTATCCTGCCATAGATGGCCACATTCCTCCGTCTAGTGCGGAGATCATGGACATTGGGGGCATCTCCCCCAAACTTGAATAAGGTCCATGATCTCCTCCCTGGACCAGGGGAGGGATAGCTCAGTGGTTTGAGCATTGGCCTGCTTAAACCCAGGGTTGTGAGTTCAATCCTTGCGGAGGCCATTTGGGGCAAAAATTTGTCGGGGATGGTACTTGGTCCTGCTGTGAAGGTAGGGACTAGACTTGATGACCTTTCAAGGTACCTTCCAGTTCTAGGAGATAGATAATCTCCATTAATTTAAGGCACCTGCTTTCTCAGGCTCCTGGGAGCTTGCAGACTGTTCCTGGGGAGTGTGGAGGGCTGGCTGCCAGTGGCTTGCTGGCTCATGTTTTGGGGCCACTGGATCAGGGGCTCTGGTGGCCACTGCTGGCTCTGGGCTGGCAGGCTTGGAGCTGGCACAGGCACTGTGGCCAGAGTCTACCCCTTTAATGGCTCTGGGGCTGGGGGAGAGGAGAGTAAGTTTTCCTGGTTGTGCCCAGAGTGGCCACCAGGGCTCCCTGGGAAGGGCTGGAGGCCCCCCTATTTCGAATTAAGTGTCTACACAGCACTGAATTCGAAATAGTTATTTCAAATTTGGCATTACTCCTCGTAGAATGTGGTTTACCAAATTCAAATTAAGTGCTCCGCTATTTCGAATTAATTTTGAAATAGCAGTTTGCATGTATAGACACTATTAAAGTTAATTCAAAATAATGGCTGTTATTTCGAATTAGCTTTGCAGTGTAGACATACCCTTGGGCATTAAGACCAATATTGCTTCTCGGGCAGGGATACCCAACCATCAATTGATCTCACAGAGATTTAAGTGAAACTCCAATGTGCCATGTAAATAGTTTCTCCATTACCTCCACATACACTGGCTCCGGACACAATGGGGCTGGAACAGGAAGGAGCCACACATTTGTTTATGCAGCTCCAGGAACACTAATATCCAGTGCAACCAGTTCAACTAGGCAGTTCTAGAGTCCATAGGCTGCATTAGCAGCCCTGCACCCTGATCCTGGTTTGAGCAGTGGATTTCATTTTTCCGGTTGTGCCACACACTACCCATGTGCAGTGTGAATAGTTGGTATATGTATAACTGGCTATCTTGAAAGTGCATAAAATCCTACCATAGACCTCCTTTAGTGTTTATATGTGGATTTATGTTCTTGATATACTTACTGTTACCATTTACATAAACACACGGCATGCTGCCTCAGTGCTAGAATGTTGGTATACCCTAAAGTAGACATACCATGAGAGGAGAATCAGGCTTGTTGTGTTCTGATTAGATGTATAGCCCCCAATGTCAGAAAACAAAAAATGTAAGAATTAGATTGATTTTGAAATAGCATAAATGCAGCCAAAGCAGAAACAAGACTTTGATAAGCCTTCCTAGAAGAGGCAAGATGGTCCAATGGTTAGGACATGAGCTTGAAGTTCAAGATAGCTGGGTCTAACTCTCCGTTGTACCATAGGCTTCGTGTGTAGCCTTGGAAAAGTGATAGTCTCTCTATGACTCATGCATAATGGGGATACTTTGCCAGGGTGAAGATAAATGCATTAAAGATTGTGAGCTGCTCAGTTGCTATACATAAGTGCCCTAGACATATAACCGTCTATGCCATTATCTCTATTTGGAGTATCAAACACTTATGTCTTTTGAGTTCTTGTAAAGAAAGTGAGAAGGACAAATAGCTGTGTAGGAATAATTGTGATCTGCTGACCAGAACCATTCACTGAAAGTGCTGAAAACCACCTCACTGGCTGCTTAGCTGTTGGAAGGAATTTCAAGAGACCACGCTCACTTAAATCGTGCATGGCTCTCTTAGCCTTCATTAAACCATTCTCTGAGTCTTCAGGCTGCACCTCTATGCCACACTGAAAATTTCAGAGTATGAAACTATTTTCTCTTCTGGTTTCTCAAAGGGGGTCCATTCTTTCTCTACAGTACTCCCTAGTAGTGGGTCCTCCCACTGTAAAAGGGAACCCAGAAAGAAAAACACAGTGCAAGAAATGAACAATATATAAGAGGGAATGAGTAGGAGCTACACCTGCAGGAGATAATGTGTCAACAAGAAGAAATGGAGCAAGACAAGAGGAACAAGCTCAGAACAGGGAAAAGAGAACTGGTGCCAGGGACAATCCTTTACCATGATGGTTATATATTTAATGCACATACCCTACAAAAGGGGAGTTTCATGTGTGACTTGATTATTAGGCCCATCATTGTCTCCTGATATGCATTATTCTCATTCCGCTCTCCCCTCCATAGAACCCAGCATGCAATAGATACCTCTTACGGAAGTAATAGCAACTAAAGGAAACACAAGCACCCTTAACAAAAATCAGGAGAATGGCAAGCTAACTCACACCATAAGTATAATACTGCACAATCAGATTGTACCCAATCCGACCAAAGGCCAGTGACACCACTGCTGTCGGCACGTTTTATAAATAAAATAGTAAGGACCAGATTCACTGAATTCCTGGAGTTTGGGTATTTCTTTATTTTACATGTTCGTTCTTACTAGCACCTTAAAAGAAGAAAATGTAGTTTTTATCTTGAGTTGAATGTCGGCTTGAGAGCTAAGACACAGGGCCTAATTCAAAGACTCCCCTTTGACTACAATGTGCTTTGGGCCAGGCCCATAGTGATTAGTGATTTTTTTTTAACTGTGAAAAGCGCTCAAGTGGAAAGGGCATCGGAAATGGCCCAGATGTATATTTATTGTCACACAGGGTCGATGTAGCAGTGGAGCTGTGATGGCATTTAGAAATTATGCAAAGCTTTTCACCTAAATCCATTGTCATTTGGCATCCATTCCTTAGGACCTCAGTCTAATCAGCTCTGTCTGTGTCAGTGTTTGGTGCATCTGGCATCCCTAAATGCAGCTATGAGGCTGAATCATTTCTTGAGATAACACTGGTCTACAATTTTTTAGAAGTCATCTGCTTCAGAGATAAAACGTGCTATTTATTATGTATTTTGATGTGCTGAATTCAAATATGACAATTAAAACAACTGACTGGCTACTGTTTCCAAGATATTTAAGTTTTTACATTTTACGTCTATGTATATTGTGTAGATAGTAGAGTTTTAATCATAAATTGTAAACCTAGGTCTTTTCATGTGTTTATGGTTGCTTTACATGATAATATTTCACCTGTCCTGTTTATGTAACACTTTAAAAATCAGCAAAGGGTTATATAACTAAAATTTATTATGAAACAAAGGCAAAAAACTATTATGTAC
Source organism: Rafetus swinhoei (assembly GCA_019425775.1). Lineage (NCBI taxonomy): Eukaryota > Metazoa > Chordata > Testudines > Trionychidae > Rafetus > Rafetus swinhoei. Next base: position 160,805,645 of record CM033424.1, read on the forward strand.
ATAGTTTAGTCCTATTCAGTGTCTACTCGCTTCTTGGCTTGTCTCTTGTATTCATTAAATGGAGCATCTCTTGTCACTGTCCAGCAATAGTCTGCAAGCATTGATGGGCTCCATTTGCCCTGATAGCGTTTCTCCATTGTTGCAATGTCCTGGTGAAATCGCTCGCCGTGCTCGTCGCTCACTGCTCCGCAGTTCGGTGGAAAAAAATCTAGATGAGAGTGCAAAAAATGTATCTTTAGTGACACGTTGCAACCAAGGCTTTTGTATGCCTTGAGGAGGTTTTCCACTGACAACCTGTAGTTGTCTGCCTTGTTGTTTCCGAGAAAATTTATTGCCACTAACTGGAAGGCTTTCCATGCCGTCTTTTCTTTGCCACGCAGTGCATGGTCAAATGCATCATCTCGAAGAAGTTCACGAATCTGAGGACCAACAAAGACACTTTCCTTTATCTTAGCTTCACTTAACCTTGGAAATTTTCCACGGAGGTACTTGAAAGCTGCTTGTGTTTTGTCCATGGCCTTGACAAAGTTCTTCATCAGACCCAGCTTGATGTGTAAGGGTGTAACAAAATCTTCCTTGATTCAACAAGTGGTGGATGCTGAACACTTTTCCTCCCAGGCTCCAATGACTGTCGGAGTGGCCAATCTATCTTGATGTAGTGGGAATCTCTTGCACGACTATCCCATTCGCAGAGAAAACAGCAGTTCTTTGTGTATCCAGTCTGCAGACCAAAGAGAGCAACAACCTTCAAATCGCCACAAAGCTGCCACTGATGTTGGTCATAGTTTATGCACCTCAAAAGTTGTTTCATGTTGTCATAGGTTTCCTTCATATGGACTGCATGACCAACTGGAATTGATGGCAAAACATTGCCATTATGCAGCAAAACAGCTTTAAGACTCATCTTCGATGAATCAATGAACAGTCTCCACTCATCTGGATCGTGAAGCGATGTTGAGGGCTGCCATCACACCATCGATGTTGTTGCAGGCTACAAGATCACCTTCCATGAAGAAGAATGGGACAAGATCCTTTTGACGGTCACGGAACATGGAAACCCTAACATCACCTGCCAGGAGATTCCACTGCTGTAGTCTGGAGCCCAACAGCTCTGCCTTACTCTTGGGTAGTTCCAAATCCTGACAAGGTCATTCAGTTCACCTTGTGTTATGAGGTGTGGTTCAGAGGAGGAGGATGGGAGAAAATGTGGGTCCTGTGACATTGATGGTTCAGGACCAGAAGTTTCATCCTCTTCCTCGTCTGACTCAAGTGAGAATGATCCTGGTGCATCAGGAACCGGCAGTCCTTCTCCGTGGGGTACTGGGCGTATAGCTGATGCAATGTTTGGATAATGCACAGTCCACTTTTTCTTCTTTGACACACCTTTCCCAACTGGAGGCACCATGCAGAAGTAACAATTGCTGGTATGATCTGTTGGCTCTCTCCAAATCATTGGCACTGCAAAGGCATAGATTTCCTTTTCCTGTTCAACCACTGGCGAAGATTTGTTGCACAAGTGTTGCAGCATATGTGTGGGGCCCACCTCTTGTCCTGATCTCCAATTTTGCAGCCAAAATAAAGGTGATAGGCTTTCTTAACCATAGTGGTTATACTGCGCTTTTGTGATGCAAAAGTCACTTCACCACAAACATAGCAGAAGTTATCTACACTGTTCACACAAGTACGAGGCATCTCTGCTCACTTTGGCTAAACAGAAATGTGTCCCTTTACAAACTCAAACACTAACAAATAAGAGAGCACGACACTGTATGATTTCTAGAGCTGATATAGGGCAATTTCTTCAGCAGAGTGATGTAAGCTTCGTTATGATTGCATCATCCATGACTTCTAGGAATAACATGATGCAATTCATATCATGTATGACGCAATACCAGCTTCAGATTGCATCATTCATTGTTTTGCCTAAAAAGCAAGTACTGTCCAAACCCAGTCATAGATTTATTCATAGATCCAGTCAAAGATGTATTTTAGTCATTTCTGGTTTAAATTGAGATCCCTTCCCTTTATAACTCACTTATCCTCCGCCATTCCCAAGTCAAGGGTCGTATATACTGACCCAATAGCATATCTTGAAAACTAGAGCCAATCAACAATTTTAAGCATCATTTTTGTTCTCAGTGACCCAGAATTAGTAAAGTTTGACTACATTTATTTCAGAAGCATTTTGGCTGTAGAGCAGTGTAATTATAAAAGCGTCTGTGACTACATGAGGCAAGTTTTTAGGCTATTTGATCTAAAAGGAAAAGTGAATTTCTCCCTTACTTTTGTTGTACTATAGGCATAGGGAACCTCAGGGATGGGAAACCTCAGGCCTGCAGGCCAGACTGGGCCCCTCTTAACTATATCCAGCATGCGGTAAGGAGCCTTTGTTCCCTCTGTTGGGCCAAAGTGCCAGCTTGTGGAGATCAGGAAAACTCTGCAAGCTGAAGGGGGAAGAATTGAGAAGCCCAGAAATGACTGCTGTACGGAGGGATGACAGATACTTCAGCTGGAATTGCTGCAGCAATGGGGCAGTGGGCAGCAGCCCACCAACAGCAGCTCTTTGGGCCTGACCATCATATGGAGGGAGGACTTTAAAGGTGTGTCTAGACTACAGGGTTTTTTCGAAAAAAGTGGCCTTTTTTCTAAAAAACTTCACCCGTGTCTAGACTGCTGCTGCATTCTTTCGAAATTAAATCGAAAGAACGCAGCAGTTTTTATGAGGAATAATGCCTTTTTCCGAAAGTGCTCTTTCGAAAAATGGCGCTATTAAACGCAAACAGGGCTTTTTCAAAAGAGAGCCTCCAGACTGCCTGGGGGCTCTCTTTTCCAAAAAAAGAGGCTGCTGTCTAGATGCTGTTTTTTGAAAGAGGCTCTTTCGAAAGATTCTTTCGAAAAAGGCTCTTTCAAAAGAGGCTTGTAGTCTAGACGTACCCTAAAGGATGAGAGAGAAGGTTCAGTCATGGTCTTCCCTCACAGTGTCTGAACTCCTATAATAGATATGGAAACTGATCTTTTATAGTTGGCCCTAATCACCTGTAATGACCCTCATGTAGAGGTCCCATTCCCTCAGCCAACTGAGAGAAAAGGAGGGCACTTATATTACCACACCCGCTCCACCATCTGGTATCAAATTCAGCAGAGTGTTCCTCCCACTCAGATTACATTGCACCAGTTATCACATCAACAGGCAGTTTGGCAAAGGAAGGGGAGGGAGGATGGAAACTGCTCATGTATCTCCACGCTTGAGTAACATACAAGGTTAGGGAATTTGTACTGAGGAAATGAAGAGAGGCTAATCCCTGGGAGGTGGAGAACTACACAGACCAGGCCCTGGTCTACACTAGGACCTTATTTCAAAATATCCTCCCCCAGGGTTGAATTTATAAGCAGTGCATCCACACTGCCAAGACGGTTATTTCAAAACAATGGGCTGCAGAATTTGAACTCTGTGCTCCTGCTTTTCATCAGGAATAATGCTAATTCCAAAATAATAATTTTGAAATAACAGTAGTGTGGACACTCCACTGCCGCTAATTCAAAATAATTGGCCTTCCAGAGGCCTCCCGCAGCTCCCCAGAGTGCTTCCTGGGGCTCTAAGTCAGAGGTAGCACAGCCACTTTAACGGAGCTTGCCTTGGTCTAATTTCAATTCTTCCCTGTAGCAAGGACACTCTGGTTGAAATGTGTTAAATCGGGAGTTCTCAAGTCGAATTTAGTAATTTTGAAATAGTTTCCTAGTGTAGACATGGCCTGGGTTGCTGTGTGGAGTCAGGAGACGGGATGGTAGGATGTTGAGAGAGCACAGTGCATGGGAGGATGTTTTTGGATGGTGAGTCCTCTGTGGGAAGGAACAGAAACTTGACTGAAGGATTGCTATTGCTTGAAAAGGACTTTTGTGGAGGAAATACTTTGTACATAATATAGAACATAATTTGGAACAGGATATGGGTGTCACACACAAATATCATGTGAACTCATGATCATCTGCAACCACCCATCCCCCAACTTCCCCACCAACAGTCTGGATCTCTTGCCTGCTATTCCTTTATACCATCAGAGCATCCTATGGGCAAAGAATGTGTTTGTCTTTTGTTCCATAAGGCATCTATTACTTTGTGGGAACTGTGACTAGACATTAAATTCTTGTCATCACAATATCTCTATTTCATCCATAATGGCCTCTCTGAGGAGCATCACAGTTTCTGTGACATAGGCAACTGCTACTGGGGAACTGAACTGAGGCACTCAACTCTTGTTACCAAGACATAATGGATTCGTACTATACATTCAATATTCAAGGAACTGCAGTTGCTATTTTTAAAAATACTTTTTCCCAGTGCATTTGCCTGGACCTGTTTACAGGTAGTGGCAATAACTATTAACATGTTAATTATGACCATTTATAGAAAATAAATAATATAATTATTACTAGGGGGGCTGTGCCCCCTGCTCACTATGCTCACCAACCCTCCTCTCTCTAGGGGTAGGCAACCCCAGCTCTCTACCTGGCCATAGAGGAGGGCTGAGCCATGCCCTGGCTCTTTTTCTCCTCCCTCCACCCACGCTCCCTCCCCTCCCCCCAGCCACAGCAGACCTAGCTCTTTTTCTCCCTCACTCCCACCCCCTGCGGCATCCCAGGCCTGGCTTTGCTCCCGGAGGCCAGGGAAAGCCAAGGCCATGGCGCACCAACCCTGGCTCTCCATGTGGCCACCAGAGAGGGCTGGGCTGTTAGTGGGTGGGACTTGGACAAAAGGGGTGGGGCTGGGCTTTACCCGCCCAGCCTGTGGATGCTGTGATGTTATGACATCACTCTGTCGTCCTGCAGGAAAAATTTTTTTTAATATATAGAGAGAGAGAGAGAGAGAGAGAGAGAGATTAATAAACTATTAGTATTGTATTATTGTAACATAATTCTATTATTTCTATATTGTTTCTTTTCTATGAATAATCATAATTTACATTTTAATAGGTATCGCCACTACATGTTAACAGGTCCAGTCAAGAGCACTGGGGAAAAAAGTATTTTAAAAATAGCACCTGCAGCTTCTTTTCTTACCATTTAAATGGATTGCTTTATCTCAAGAATATGAATCAATGAACAGAAACTTTAGCAAGTCATGATTTATGAGCCTCGCAGTGGAAATGGGGCTAGCGATCCATCTCTTTCATGTCTCTAACATATGTAATCCACCCGAGACATCATTATTCAAAAAGCAATTCAAATTAAATAGAAAAAAAAGAAAAAAGAGAATGACATGCTTACTGTAGCTAATTCATCAAACTTCCCAAAGAGTTCATTCAGAAGCTTCACCAGCTCTTGAGCAGTGCACTGTGATGCCAAACTAGTGAACCCCACAATGTCTGCAAACAAAATGCTGTAAAGAGAAGGAAGGAAACATTAGTCCAGAACACACCTTCTTATTCTAATTATCATCTTCTATGCACTGAGTGCTACCCAGAGCACAAACCCAGACAAATCATGATTTCCACCAATAAAGGGCAATGCAGAGCACAAATATCAAAGATCCAGGATCATCTTGCATTTAAAGCACAGAACTGGCAGTCAGGGGCATCTGTGTTCTGATCCTGGCTCTGCCACAGGCTTCTTTGGACCTCAAGCCAGTTTTGTATTAGGTACTTATGTCACACCCCATGATTGTAGGAGTCTGAGTGCCTCCATATCCCTGTGAGATAGGACAGTACTATTATCTTCATTATACAGATAGGAACTGAGCCACAGAGAAGCTGAAGTGTTTTCCCCCACGTTAGAAAGTAAAACTGTGGCACAAGGCTCCTAAGTCCTAGGCTAGCATACTTACCACTGGACCAGCCTTCCACATGTGAAATGGGGATAATTCACAGAAAGTACTGTGAGGCTCAAATGATTAATGCTCACAAAAGACTGTGAAGAATTACAGCTGTGGCCCAGGACTCAAGAGATCTGGGTTCAATTCCTACTTTGCCACAGACTATAAAGCCCTGGGCAAGTCACTTTAGCTGGATTTTTCAAAGCAAACTAAAGGAGTTAAGCACCCAAATCTCACGGACTAATTAGTGAAACTTGTGTGCCTACCTGCCCTCTCTGCCTTAATTACACTTCCCTGCTTCACAGAGAAGTTTAGAAGATAAATCTAAACATACTTGGTGATGAAAGGCGCCATGTAAGTACATAGATAGATCCTTGACTAGCAGAGGCTATAGAACAGGGCTACTCACCTTTGGAAGCTCCGGGGGCCACAATGATACTCACAGCACATGCCAAGGGTTGCAACTTAACTGTGGTTGCATATACATGCAAATATATATGCAAATATATGCAAATAGCTTATTTCACACCAATGGGCATGAATACAAAGATTAAGGCAAGACTACACAACATGCAGGCCCCAATTAAGTCAGTTCTGCTGATATTAATAAAATGCAATATTCACCCGATTTCCACCCATATGATAGCACTTTTAATGAACAATGACAATCCAGGAATTTAACTACTAAAACGCATATCACCAGAAGACCATTATATTGACAACTTTTTCATTTTGGCTCCCACCCGTGGACCACACATTGAGCCCTGCATAAACCTAAACTGCACAGCAGGCCACAAACAAACACATGTTGAAGAGCCCTGCTATAAAAGTTTTAATTATATAGATTAACTCACCTGTGGAAATCCTATGGATCTACTCACATGCAGTACCCAGCCTAAATAACAACAAATTGATTTCTTATATTCAGGTTTATAAAAATGCCACCTAACCATGTTCTAGATGTGGTGGCATAATTTAAAATACCTCTTGAGGACAACAATTTAAGATAACCCAACATAAATCTCCCTCCTCTTAAGCCTGGTCTACACTAGGAGCTTAGATCGATTTTAGCCGTATGATGCCATTTTTCTAAAGAATGAGTCAACACTACCACACCCATTCTGTCAAATTTAAGGGCTGCTGAAGTCGATTTTGGATAGTCCTGCTTTTATGAAGGGTAATGCCAATTTCGACCTTGCATGGTCAAATTCACGGTAGTGTAAACCCAGTGTCGAGAAAGTTGAGGTTCTTGGCCTCCTGGAGGTATCCTCTGTAATGACAGCTTTGCTAGAACTTCTGCCTTTACTCCTCTCCAGGGCTATGTCTACACTCGCGGCTTCTTGCGCAAGAACATCTTGCACAAGGGTTCTCGTGCAAGAAGTCTTGCGCAAGAAAATGTCCACGCTGCCATGTGCGCGCTGTGCTTTTGCGCAAGAGCTCCCATGGTAGTGTGGATACTCTCTTGTGCAAGAAAGCTCCGATGGCCATTTTAGCCATAGGGCTTTCTTTCGCAAGAAATCCCTGCCGAGCGTCCATACTGCCCTCTTGCGCAAGAGCTCCTGCGCAAGAGGGCTTACACCTGTTAAAAAAGAGTGTAGCTCTTGCGCAAGAAGCCCTCTCTTACCACGCCGTACTGTAAATTTCCTTGCGCAAGAGCGGGCGGGCAGTGTAGACGCTCTGCGGATTCTTGCGCAAGAACGGCCATACTTGCGCAAGAAGCCGCGAGTGTAGACATAGCCCAGGAGAACAGCAAAAGCCCCGGGAAAGTTTGAATTTTATTTCCCATGTGGCCAGCATTGTAAGCACACCTCAGAGCAGGCAGCCTACCTGAGCAGCACACATGGCCATGACTTCATGAGGTCAAGTCCCATGAGCTCCAGTTCCCCTGGGTGCAAAGGAGCAGCAGTATGGAGTGTACAGGAGATCATAGACCTCAATGAGGCATAGGGAAAGGAATCCATTCTCCTGGAGCTCCGAAACAGCAAAAGAAATGCAAATATATATGTAAAGATAGTAAAGTGAATGGTGGATAAAGGATGCTCTGGGGACCCCCCACAGTGTCATGTTAAAATAAAGGAGCAGAGGCAATCCTATCACTGAACAATGGAGGCAAACTGATGGTCTGGTACATTGCCACAAACATGCTGCTTCTATGACCAGCTACATGTGATCCTAAGTGGGGATCAGACCAGCTTCCTAAGCCAGACTGTGGAGTCTGCCCAAGACACTTAGAGCAGCAATGTGGAGGACAGCAGGGTGGTGGAGGGAGGAGGAGAATGGCGAGTAGCAATAGCCAAGTACTTTTCATCACTTTGGAGACAATCTGCTCCTCCCAGGATGTCTCACAGCCAAGCACTGATCCTGGAGAGGGCACTTCTAGTGAGTTCCCAATTTTTTTTCTTGCCACAAGTGGGTTAAGGCAATGGGGTGTGATGTGTGGCATACTTTGTGCCTACACAGAGCAGAGGGCCCAGAACACCTTGTTCACGCATCTAGAGATGGAGCGGGAATTCTCTCTCCATATCTCCATGCAGCTCTCAGATAGGAACTCTTTGATCCTTCTCAGAAGATTTCTGGGGAGGCCTGCCTTATTCTGTCCTCCACAGTAGGAGGCCATCCCACTCTAAGACAGCAGTAAGTGGTCTGGCATCATTGCATTACAAATCACTGCAGCATAAGGCCCAGGTTGCTGGCCTCACTCAGCCAGTATCCACTCCCTATCACTCAGTGTGACTTGGAGAAGACTGATATCTTGCATGGCAACCTAGATGAAAGAGGAGGGAAAGCTATTAGCTGCTGCCTCTGCTTCTAGCATGGCTTCAGTCTCTGGCACCCCCTCCCTCCTTGCTGCCCTCCCGCCCACAGACTTCTGCGGGATGGGAGAGTAGCACTCTCCTCAGAAGATGGGTGCAGTGAACATAGAGGAGGGAAACTGTGAGCCACCGCCTTGTCCTCAGTGTCCCCCCTCCCACCCACAGGATTGTAACCTGGCAGGCCCTTTCTAAGCCTGCCTCCAAACTGCATTAGTCCAGATGTTCCCTTGAGAACTCTGCTGTCTATCTGCTGTACAGTGGCCGCTTTACAACAAAACTATGTCTTTGCACAGAACACATCTCCATTTTCTTTACAGATACCTTTGCTGTATGTTAACAGATTAGGTTTTAGGCTCCACAATGTATCTCCTTGCTCAGCCTGTATTTGAACCACTCCTTACTGTAATCCAGTCTGTCCCTGTAAGGCTTCATAAGCCACAGGAGCAAAGGGTAAACTGGGTCTCCAAGGATCACAATAGGCATTTCCACCTCTCCCATTCTAATTTTCTGGTCTGGGAATAAAGTCCCAGCATGCATCTTTCTGAAGAGGCAGAAGTTCCTAAAGATGTGCGCATCATGAGTCTTTTCTGACCATTCCACACTGATGTCAGTGAAAAGACCCTTGTGATCCATCAGCGCCCGCAGCACCATCAAGAAATATCCCTTACTGTTTATGTATTCCTTTGCAAGGTGCCAAGATGGGGATGTGCGTTCTTTCTATTGGCCCGCTGCAGTTAGGAATCCCCATCAGGACAAAATCCTCCCCTATGCTAGCCATATTTCCTAGAGTTGCTACGCTCCATAGTAGAATGGTATTGATTGTTTTGGCTACTTGTATAACAATAGCCTTCACTGTAGATTTCCCCACTCCAAATTGATTCCCAACTTACTGGTAGCTGTCTGGCATTGTAAGCTTCCACAAGGTAATTGACACGTGTTTCTCCATTGTCAGTAGGGTTGCCAGATGGTCTCCCAAAAAAATACTGGACATGTGTTAAAAAAAAAAAAGAACGTGGGCTGGGAGGCGGGGCCACGGTCGGCACTGGGAGCCTGTGATTGTGCAGAAGCCTTGCGGGGCAGGGGGAGTGGCTGGGACTCCCAGCCACTCCCCCTGCCCAGGCTAGGCTTCTGAAGCACCTAGAGCGGCGATCGCGGCCCCACCTACCAGCTGGGACTCCCAGGCTGGGAAGCGGGGCCGCCATCGGCGCTGGGAGTCCCAGCCACTCCCCCCACCCCCACCAGGCTCCCAGCGCCGATCGTGGCCCTGCCTTCCAGCCACTCCCCCAGCCCACACCAGGCTTCCGTCTGGTGAGCAGCTGGAAAAATCAGAGAATACCGGACATTGCACGTGTCCAGTATTCTCTGATTTTTTTTACCGGACAAAGAGCGCAAATACCGGACACCTGGCAACCCTAACTGTCAGAGCAGGTCTCATTCGGGTGTCCCTTCATTTCCGGGCAGGGGAAAGCCATTCACAAAGTTCCATGAAACTGAGCTTGTGCATTCAGAAATGTTGCAGCCACTGCTGATCGTCCCAGCACTATGCACTCCCATCATGGCTCTGTGCTTATCTCACGGCACCAGAACCAGCATTCCACTGTTTCCAGAGGCTCGATTGCTGGCTGCGTTTCCAATTCACTCAATGCAATGGCTTGCCTGTACAAAGTGCACCACGAGATGGAGGAGATTTCTCCTCGTTCTCTTCCTGGTAGAGTGACATGCTTTCACTCTCAAAATACTGCACCATTAGGCGTAACAAGGTGGACATCAAACTTCACAATGCTATGATGCAAAATGGGATCCATGAAAGAGAGCCATGGTCACATTGCCATGGTGTCTGAGCAGGTAACCAGGGCCAAAAAGGGTGTGAAAAGACTGTTTCCGATCACTGATCTCAAGCAAGAGGAGAAGGGAGTAGCCATGAGCATTATGAGATGCTGATGACATGAACCCCAAACTACCTGCTGCATAGTTTTAGTCCCAGCGTGCACCAGGAGTATAATCCAGAATGCAAAGTGGCTCAGGCACTGTAGGATAGCTACCCACCGTGCATTGCTCTCAAAGTTGATGGCAGTCTCTCTAATGGGGATGCACTACTTCAAACTATGTTGCATAATGGGGACATGGACCTTCAACTTTGCAAAAGTGGGTGATCAGAAATCAACCTTAATAAATTCGACCTTATCTCACAGTGTAGACAAGGCCTGATTCAATGCTCCCCTCTTACAATTATAGCTCCTTCCCTCTCAATTAATGTAACAGATGCTAGAAATACAAACCTAACCAGTCTCCCGTTCTTGCTCAGAGAAGGTCAGCAATCTGTAACCTTCCCGAGTCCCAACTCAGCTCCTTATCAAAGGCACATCAGCCATCCTGCTGCCACAAATCCTCCCTATACCTAATTTGATTCCTTGCAATTGCTAAAATCACATCTGCCCCAAAAAAATCCTTTTCAGGATCCCCAACATTGCTCAACACAACACTGAACCATTGTAGGGGTAAACTGAGGCAGTCCATGGTATTCTGCTAAGAATCTCTATTAGAATCCTAAATTTGAGGCAAGGCCTGGAAACACACAGAACAAGCAGCTAACATGACCCTGGTCGCCCTGGCAACCACATTCCAAGAGGGCCTCATTCTGATAAGACCCTGGCTGATACCAAAACAAACTTCACAGAAGTCGTTTTCACTGTCTCCTTTAATCCTAGATAATCCTGAGACCCAAGGACTACGCCAACGTGAGGCAGTATCATCTCGCAGTAGATGCATCATAATTTCAACAGACAAAGTTGCCATTCAAATGCTTGTCTTATTTATGTTGGCTTATTTAGCTTGTTAGGAATAATTACCTGTATTATTGATAAGATGTTTAATTGGCAATGGGCAGAGATGCTGTGTAACCTTTGTAGTTTATTGGCTTATGTCCTCATTACTTCTTGCTGCTAGACCCTATCAAATCGCTTCTACTCCACCCACCTGCTGCCTATATAATTCATTGTAATGTTTTGATTAACTAGTGCTCTCCAGGTTAATCCCTGGTTGGTACTCTACCAGTGCTGGTGTATAATGAATCCTCAGCTTGTTTCCACCTACATCCAGAGTGTCCAGAATTATTCCCTACAACCATCTACATTTTAACAGCTCCAAACCTTAATACAGATGTACAAGCTCATATATGTCCTACTTTCCATTTCTTAGAGTAACTCCTCCTCACTTCCTAGAACATGCTTCCTTAAAGCATAGTTTCAACAGCTTTCAAAGGTCACTTCCCATTGATGAAGTGATGAGCCAATAAATAAATTAGTTTGTATATGCCTGAGGTATAATACTGGGAGCTGGGGGTGGATTTGTATGGTGCTTTACTCTAAGGGATTCATGAGTGGCTCTGGGAGCATGTGTTTTTTCTGAGTGATAACAGCATCTGGTGGGGGTTACTGTTGTCACTAACAGTGCATTGTGAGAGACAGCCCAGGCTGGTGAGTTAAAAGGGGCACAACGGTCTCACATTTCCAGGCTGCAACCTGGGGATCCTATCACAACATCATGTACAGATTAATCTCTCTCTAGTGCCTTTTGACTATAGTGTCATCACCATGAGATACCATGGAGATGGCATGGTAACAGACTTATATAGAATAGAAATGTATATGGTAGTGCCAATTGGTGCTCTTCAGCTTTGCCCACAGAGCTCTGCTAATGTACTTCATTCTGGACCTTCAACATCCTTGCTTGTCAGATCTGGGCCCTGTATTTCATGACATCAGTCAGCCAATGCCAAATCATCATAGGGGAATTCCCTGAAGTGTTTGAAATACACTCAGATGTACACTGAAGATTTTTAGAAATTGACCCAAACACACACTGACACTCAGCTATCCAAAAGGCAAAAAGGACAGAAAAGAAAGAAAGAAAAAAAACACTGTTGCAGTCCAGTGTACCACCTGTCAGATTTAAATGATATTCAATTAGACATAATTTTTTTCATGCATTTTCTTATTCATGTATTCTCTTTTATGAATTATTATTATTACATTTGTGTCTGTCACATCAGAAGTTCCCATGATTTCTATAAGCATGTAATGAGTTTTTCTATTTGTACCCGATGTTTTGTTCTCCACATTTTCCTAGTTCCATGCAATCAGATTTTCAGCAGTGATCATTGATTTTTAGCTGCTCAATAGGAGACCACCAAATGTATCATGAAATGCCTCAAGCAAGGCACCCAAACTCAGTGGCTACCTTTTTAGAAAATGATAGCTTTAGAATTTTATGGCTGCTTGTTTTTAAATCTGTCCGCTTCTTTCAATCTTTCAAAACATACAAGACAGTAAAACACAAGTATTTGCTAATCAAGAAATTTACAAATCAGTACTCTGGGCAAACATATACACAATATAGAATGCTCTTTTTGAATTGAAAGAATACTCAAATACTTGAATGTTAAATCTAGTAGGTGACCTATAGTTACTGTTAAGAACAGGTATGTTATTGGCAATTCTATCTAGATCTCTTAATTATTTAACCATGGCCTACAGTAAAGGTGGGCTTAAAGGAGGGTTATTTTACATAGCACACAAAACTGATACAATGAGTTATTTTTTAAAAAATGCAATCATTAATAAGGAACATTTATTTGGCTCATAATTTGATCCTCATACTTTACCATTTGGCCCATAGGGCTTTATTAGCATAAGGACAAGCTGGGGATGTATAAAGTGACCCACAATGCATACTTGCAAACACTTTCATTTCATACATCACTATTGTATATATGTATGAAATGAAAATGTGTATGTATATAATTATGCAATCAGTGTTGAGAGAGTTCTGAAGGGTATATTGTAGGACACAGGGTATATTTGTTTGAAATCTGAAAGGTGAATTTCTATATATCAATACTGTTTAAAAATCTTTTAAAAATTATCTTACCTTATGGTAATTTACTCTTAAAACTTGGGGGGTTTGCTTGTTTTTAATAACTGCAAGATTCTTGAACATTTTAATTCTAGTGTTCCTATTGTGCACAGCTGAATATTAATCACAAGTCTTTATTACAAATTTATAATGTTCAAAAATAGCTGTTTTAAGTCAAAAGAAAGTGAAAATGTCAAAGTCAAAATTGGACCCTAAATTAACTCTGCCCTCTTGTGTGAATTCACAATGATCCAGTTTAATTATATGATTGCAAATAACTGTGGGATATTAGTCTCATTCCATGTATAGCTTGGACAACACACAATGAATAAAACAGAGGTCCTGCAGATTTGTGCCTTATGATAGATTAAATTATGATTTTCTATTACCACTGTGAAAACCTGTAGCAAGCCATAGGTTTATTCTGTAAGTCATATTATATATTTTGTAAGTCATATTGTTTAGGCATAGATTTTTTTTCCTGAATAAGAGAAAGCAAAACTCAGTCATCAGCACAGAGAACAGACAGTATGCCATGAATGAGGTAGGGGTCTTCCAAATCCCAGGTCTCTGATATATTGCAGCCTTACTCATTCAATGGTTTGTTGTTGTGAAAAAGAGTAGGTGCAGTTCTACTTATGAAAAACATTTTTAAAGAGGTATTTAACACACACAAAAGTGGAATGGAGATTCATTTTCTAATACAAAATATTTAATCTACCATATATTTTAGAAACGTGCATCTGTATGTCTGTCTGTCCATCCACAAGTCCATTTGTTCAAAAACTCTTCCTAAATGGTAAAAGCTAGTGTAATACCAATAGGCAGAACCAAACCTGGACCCTCAGGAGCTTAGTGCATGAGCCTCTACAGCTTGAGCTACAAAGTCAGCTGGCACTCAGCTAAGGCTGTAAACTCATTCTTTCTCTCTATAAGTGGTCTAAGTGCCACTACATGGGACAGTGAATCACAAGGACTACCAAATTTTGTATGCAACTTCTTCTTATCATAACTTAAAGCATGGTTAGGGTTTGGTTGTGCCAGGAATATGGGATGTGCCTGGAATCTGATTGTTTTTCATACACAGGATGGGAAAAGTCTGAAGCAGGGACAGTTATACTCCACAATGACCTCGGGGGACAGCAAATACAGAGGACAATTATACTGCAGATTGACCACGGGAGGGAGTGGGGGCAGCCAAACCAATAAGAGAGTGGCCAGATGGAGTCAGGTCTCTCCATGTTGCAGGTAGGGTTGCCAGGTGTCCGGTATTCACCCAGACAGTCTGGTATTTTCGGCTCCTGTCCGGTAAAAAAATTCAGAGAATACAGGACACCTAAAATGTCTGGTATTTTCTGAATTTTTCCCTGGCCAGGAGGCAAAAATGCCGGGCACCTGGCAACCCTACAAACACTCAGCGCCCGGCCTGGCCTCCCCCGAGTCCTCTCCTGGCTCCCTACACCCCCCAACCCTAGCCCCCATGCTTACCTGGTTCCCCAAGGCTGCCGGCACATAATGGCTGCCGGCCAAAAGACCTAGGGGAAGCAATGCTTTCCCCTGGGTCTTAGCGCTCAACCGCTCCCCTGTTCCTATCCCTGCACTCACTCTTAAGGGGACATGCTGTTTTATTTGAAATTTTTTTTGGTTTAATAAGTCCTTGGAGTCCTTTTTTTTTTTTTTTGCTCAATAAACTTTGGTCTCCCCTCCCCCCTTTTTTTCCCTTCAACAGAATTTTTCCCCGGTTTTTTTTGGGGGGGGAGGGTCGGTATTTTTGTTTCAACCATCTGGCAACCCTAGTTGCAGGCCAATGGCCTGGGTAAGTGGCCCTCCTGCCCCAAAGCTTCTTGCCAAACTCCTTGCCCCCACCCCTTCATCCCAGCGCTGGATGGTGAGGAGGAGCTCTGACGGCCAGCAGCCTCACCACTGCAGCTGCTTGAGGAGCAGCCATTAGCAGAGCAATGCAAATCCAACCCCTTGCGGGGGCGGTCCTGGTCAACCACTGGGGCTCATATGCCTGACAATTAAAAATTCCATTTTGTGTGATAAACACATTGCTTTTCGTGATGTCCTTCCCCATTTGTTGGAAAGGAAGGGATATTGAAAAAAAGGAGGAGAAATGCATCCCTACAGCAAGAACATGAGACGATTATATGCTTTGCGCTGCCACAGGATTTGCAAGATTGTTAAGCAGAGTAACTGCAAGAAAATAATACACTTGAGCAGTTCTGTGATGTTTTAATTATTTGCAATGCAAACAGTATGGGAATAGTTCAAGTCCCGACCCTGTCTGTGCTTTGGCTTTATTGTTCACTCATAAATAATGCCTACGCCATCCCTCAAGGATCTTCTGTGCCTTAGCTCCCACCCACCACCATTAAAGCTCTGATGGCATTAATGAGCTGCACCTGTCACAATGTGTCAGCAGACACACAGCAGCTTTCTGCAGGGTGCCAACACCTGCTAGAAGTTGTGCCTCAAAACCCTGCTGTCTAGTAGAGCAGATCTAGGCTGCTTCCCTATAGCAAATACCATTAGAATGGTTCACAGCTCTACCCCACTATTAATATGGGGAAAATGCTGCAAATACCATAGCAAATTTAACTACCACAGGTGCTAAATGTTTGCTTTTTAACACTGTTCATGCATACACTTTATTCACATGAACAGTCCTATTGACTTTGATGGAACTACTCATATAAGTAAGGGCTCAAGCATGCGAGTAAGGGATGCTAACTGAGCCTTTAGGTCACCTGCGGTCAACATACAGTAAGAACAATAGTCTAGTGCAACATACTGTCAGAGAACGGAATCTATAATAGCTTGATAAATAAAGCTGTTTCTAAGAGCATATCTGCATTTAAAGAGATGGTGTGATTCATAATGTGCATAGAGGAACCTGTGCTAGCTCTAAAAATAGCAGTGTAACCAGCATAGCACAGGCAGCAGGTTGGTCTAGCCACCCAAGTAGGTACCTAGGGGCTCTGAGTGGGCACATATTCAGGCAGCTGGCTTGAGCTGCTAACTATGCTAGCCTGGCTATACTGCTATGTTAGCTTAAGCACAGCTGGCATGTGTGTGCTATATTAGCTAGGAATCTCACCTCCCAGCTCCAATGAAGTCATACTCGAAATCACTAAGATCTACGGTAGGCTGTGTAAATTATCACATGGGCTTATTACAATGAAATCATGAAGAGAGTGACTACAGGGCTCTGGGGGTACGGGTGAAGGAGTTTGGAGCGCAGGTGGTATTCTCTTCAATCCTTCCTGTCGAAGGTAGGGGCCCGGGGAGAGACAGGTGCATCCTGGAGGTGAATGCCTGGCTGCGAGGATGGTGTCGCCAGGAGGGCTTTGGCTTCCTCGACTATGGGATGCTATTCCAGAAAGGACTGCTAAGCAGGGATGGCGTCCACCTTACGAGGAGGGGGAAGACCCTGTTTGCATACAGAATGGCTAACCTAGTGAGGAGGGCTTTAAACTAGGTTCAACGGGGACAGGTGAGCAAAGCCCACAGGTAAGTGGAGAACATGGAGACCTGGGAGATGGGTCGGAAATGGGAGGGAGCGTGGGCTACAATGGCAGAGAGAAAGGAGGGTCAGGGCAAAACTGGGAGGCAAGGTCAAATCAGGATCTTAGATGCCTATATACAAATAGAAGTATGGGAAATAAGCAGGAAGAACTGGAAGTGCTAATAAATCAGTACAATTATGACATTGTTGGCATCACAGAAACTCGGTGGGATAATACACATGATTGGAATGTTTGTATGGAAGGGTACAGCTTACTCAGGAAAGATAGACAGGGAAAAAAGGGACGAGGTGTTGCCTTATACATTAAAAATGAACACACTTGGAGTGAGGTGGAGATGGACATAGGAGACGGAAGTGTTGAGAGTCTCTGGGTTTGGCTAAAAGGGATTAAAAACAAAGGTGATGTCATGCTAGAGTCTACTACAGGCCACCTACCCAGGTGGAAGAAGTGGATGAGGCTTTTTCAAACAACTAACAAAATCATCCAAAGCCCATGATTTGGTGGTGATGGGGGACTTCAACTATCCAGAAATATGTTGGGAAAATAACACTGCGGGGCACAGACTATCCAATAAGTTCTTGGACTGCATTGGAGACAACTTTTTATTTCAAAAGGTTGAAAAAGCTACCGGGGGGGAAGCTGTTCTAGATTTGATCCTAACAAACAGGGAGGAACTGGTTGAGAATTTGAAAGTGGAAGGCAGCTTGGGTGAAAGTGATCATGAAATCATAGAGTTCAGAATTCTAAAGAAGGGTAGAAGGGAGAACAGCAAAATAGACACAATGGATTTCGGGAAGGCGGATTTTGGTAAGCTCAGAGAGCTGATAGGTAAGGTCCCATGGGAATCGAGACTGAGGGGAAAAACAACCGAGGAGAGTTGGCAGTTTTTCAAAGGGACATTGTTAAGGGCCCAAAAGAAAGCTATTCCGATGTGTCAGAAAGATAGAAAATACGGCAAAAGACCGCCTTGGCTTAACCACGAGATCTTATGATCTAAAAATAAAAAGGAGTCATATAAAAATGGAAAGTAGGACAAATTACAAAGGATGAATATAGGCAAACAGCACAGGAATGCAGGGGCAAGATTAGAAAGGCAAAGGCACAGAATGAGCTCAAACTAGCTACGGGAATAAAGGGAAACAAGAAGACTTTTTATAAATACATTAGAAGCAAGAGGAAGACCAAGGAGAGGGTAGGCCCACTGGTCAGTGTGGAGGGAGAAACAGTAACAGGAAACTTGGAAATGGCAGAGATGCTCAATGACTTCTTTGTTTCGGTCTTCACCGAGAAGTCTGTAGGAATGCCTAACATAGTAAATGTTAGTGGGAAGGGGGTAGTTTTAGAAGGTAAAATAAAAAAAGAACAAGTCAAAAATCACCTAGAAAAGTTAGATGCCTGCAAGTCACCAGAGCCTGATGAAATGCATCCTAGAATACTCAAGGAGCTGATAGAGGAGGTATCTGAGCCTCTAGCTATCATCTTTGGAAAATCGTGGGAGACAGGAGAGATTCCAGAAGACTGGAAAAGGGCAAATATAGTGCCCATTTATAAAAAGGGAAATAAGAACAACCCAGGAAACTACAGACCAGTTAGTTTAACTTCTGTGCCAGAGGAAGATAATGGAGCAAGTAATTAAGGAAATCATCTGTAAACACTTGGAAGGTAGCAAGGTGATAGGAACAGCCAGCATGGATTTGTAAAGAACAAATCGTGTCAAACCAATCTGATAGCTTTCTTTAATAGGATAACGAGTCTTGTGGATAAGGGAGAAGCGGTGGATGTGGTATACCTAGACTTTAGTAAGGCGTTTGATACGGTCTCGCATGATATTCTTATCAATAAACTAGGTAAATACAACTTAGATGGGGCTACTATAAGGTGGGTGCATAACTGGCTGGATAACCGCACTCAGAGAGTAGTTATTAATGGTTCACAATCCTGCTGGAAAGGCATAACAAGTGGGGTTCCGCAGAGGGTCTGTTTTGGGACCGGCTCTGTTCAATATCTTCATCAACGATTTAGATATTGGTGTAGAAAGTACGCTTAGTAAGTTTGCAGATGATACCAAGCTGGGAGGGGTTGACTAATCTGGAGGATAGGGTAATAATTCAAAATGACCTGGACAAATTGGAGAAATGGTCTGAGGTAAATAGGATGAAGTTTAATAAAGACAAATGCAAAGTGCTCCACTTAGGAAGGAACAATCAGTTTCATACATACAGAATGGGAAGTGACTGTCTAGGAAGGAGTACGGCAGAAAGGGATCTAGGGGTTATAGTGGACCACAAGTTGAATATGAGTCAGCAGTGTGATGCTGTTGCAAAGAAAGCAAACATGATTCTGGGATGCATTAACAGGTGTGTTGTGAGCAAGACACGAGAAGTCATTCTTCCGCTCTACTCTGTGCTGGTTAGGCCTCAGTTGGAGTATTGTGTCCAGTTCTGGGCACCGCATTTCAAGAAAGATGTGGAGAAATTGGAGAGGGTCCAGAGAAGGGCAACGAGAATGATTAAAGGTCTAGAGAACATGACCTATGAGGGAAGGCTGAAGGAATTGGGTTTGTTTAGTTTAGAAAAGAGAAGATTGAGGGGGGGGACATGATAGCAGTTTTTAGATATCTAAAAGGGTGTCATAAGGAGGAGGGAGAAAACTTGTTCATCTTGGCCTCTGAGGATAGAACAAGAAGCAATGGGCTTAAACTGCAGCAAGGGAGGTTTAGGGTGGACATTAGGAAAAAGTTCCTAACTGTCAGGGTAGTCAGACACTGGAATAAATTGCCCAGGGGAGGTTGTGGAATCTCCATCTCTGGAGATATTTAAGAGTAGGTTAGATAAATGTCTATCAGGGATGGTCTAGACAGTATTTGGTCCTGCCATAAGGGCAGGGGACTGGACTTGATGACCTCTCGAGGTCCCTTCCAGTCCTAGTATTCTATGATTCTATGATTCTAAGAGAGAAAATGTGCTTTTCATTTTTCAGAAATATCCTTATAACCAATTCTTAACGAACCCTCTGCCTTATGAGTATCACAGAACAGAAGTTTTGAAACCTTGCTACAGGGTATATTAATTTAATTTTTAAAGTCATCTTGACATTTCATAACATTTGATTTTTAATGAAACATTTATTACAGATGTGATCTTTCTTAAGCATGAAGATGCCTCTATTAATCTAGGAAATTTGCTATTTGTTAAGAACAGCAGCCTCAGTTTAGGCCTTAAATGTCCCTCACTTAGATGGTGCAAAGCTTCATATGAATAATCCCAGAGATATACATTGGGACTACTTTCACAAGTAAATGTCAAAAGAACTGAGCCCATAAGCCTACTGAAATCAGTGGTAATGTTTCTACTGACATCAGTGGGCTCTGGATTGGGTACTCCGTTTGTAAGAGATCAGTATTTTCAATTACAATGTATATAGTTGCCTGCAGTTAGTTTATTACGTGTTCCTTATTAAAATGAGACTAAACTAAACTACCATACTAGAGACTAGAAAACTGGTAGTAGCTCAATGCTTATTATCCATTTATATCTTGAGGAGTTTGATTCGCAGAGACGTGTAGGTATTTGTCTATTCACAGCCTATACTGGCTACGTTTCTATAAGCTGCATATATTGAAATATTTCTGTTAGCACATGATTATGACTGCAAGTTAAAGGAGGTAAAGTAGAGGAACAAGCAGATTCTCTGCAGGCCCCTGTATGCAGTGTGCAGAGGAGCAGAGTATGTTATTTTTATTAGTCTTATAGCAGCACCTAGCAACTCCAACTAAGATTGGAGTCCCATCATGTTAGGCACAGTACATATACATAGTAAGAGATTGGTTTCTGCCCTGAAGAACTTATGAACTAAATAAAGTAGAGAAAAAGTGGGAGAGAAAAGGCATTATTATCTCTATTTTACAGACAATTAAGGCAAAGACTGATCTTCGGCTCCTAGCCACCCTCATTATGCCACTCTGAGTCAACTTTTCAACACAACCATCTCTCTAATGCATTTTCCACATCTTTGTTGATCATGTCAGACACACAAATGCAACCATATCTTTCTTTTCCGCTTTCATGCATTTATCCTAGTAAGTACTTTTTTCCGGCAACCAATGACACTTGCACTTGTCCTTATTGTTACGTAGAACAGTCCCATTAAATACAAAACACAAGCAAGCAAGAAGTCCTGTTGATTTCTTGATGACTTACACAATTGTCTCTCTGAGGTCAAGGTCCACCCATAAGATAACCACTAAGGACTTGTCTACACTGGCATGTTTTGTCACAAAAAACTGCCTTTTGGTGACATAACAGTGAGAGTGTTTATGCTGCAATGCAACTTTTGTTAGGAAAAACACCCTGTTTTGGTGACAAAAAACTTCCAGCCCTAGAAGAGACTTTTGTCTTTTCCCCTCCCTTTATTGTCAACAAAGAGCCAGTCTGGACTCTGTTTTGTTGAGAGAACTGGCTTTTGCCAATATCCCACAATGTCTGTGCTGATGGCTCTACCAGTGTTGTGTGATCTCTGCTGCCCTGCAGGCATGTCCCCACCATCCTCCTTTCAAAGCTCTGGGAAGTATATGACAACTGAATGAGCTGCTCCCTTTGGGGAACAAACAAAGAGCAAATTATTGGAATGCTTCTGTTCTGCCCTCTTAGGAACACAGCAGCAGGCAGACTGCTGCTACAAGGGAAGGGCTGGAGAGACTACTGTGCTGCTTTGACATTCCTCACCATGGAGAGCTCATAGAGCTATGAGAGAATCCCAAGAAGCTCAGGGATCAGCTCTGCCTTCCCACAACACTGTACTGTGGGATGATAACCCACATTGCTTTTCTCTGTCTGTTCTCAGGGTGCTAGCAATGTGGCCATGAGATGTTGACAATGAGAGGCTGAAAAACCCATCTCACCAATTTTCATTTTTGGTGACTTTTGCATGTTAACAGCACTTTTGTCTCCAAACCTTCCCAGTGTAGATGTAGCCTATTACATATAAAATATAGGAAGAGGAAAGAGAGCTACTGAGAAGAGTACAGATTTAATCTGCACAGTATTGACTCCCATCAGCTAATGAAAAGTTCATTTGACCTCTTCCCTGGAAAGCTTCTAAAGATCCATGTTTATTTTTTTTAAATCATGATTTATTTACATTGGTCCACATTCTAGATATCATGCAACTGTGCCTTGGAAAGATTTCTCCATACTCCCCCCCCCTCCCCCCACCTACACATAATAAATACATACACAGAGAAGCCACCCATAACAATTATTTGTGCAATTATTTGGCTTCTAAGTGCATGGTGAATTTGGGTCTCATTTATCCTGTCTTTTGATGGGAAACAGAGCTCAACCCAAAGTGTTTTTGCTCTTTATGGTTCACAATAACTTCTCATGATAGAAGAGAAGTAAAACAAAACAAAACAAAACAAAACAGTTCTTAACATACTGAGTTTTTCTAACTGTAAACCATGCTATCAATAGTCATGTAGTTTAGGCATAAGAAAGCCAGAAGGAAAAGCTTATCACTGATTATGATGGGGAAAAACAATGGTGATAACCAAGCTTTTGGGAACTCATTTAACTATTTAAATTCAGATAATATAACTACAATGATACTGACAAAAATAAGCAGTCTTCAAGGAAAAAATTGTAAAAAAAGATGAATTATAGGGGAAGAAATGTGGTGCCAATAAGGACCACAGAACACTTTAAACCATAATTGATACTAATATTATAATGTAGTGTAACATTCTAATGTAATTTATTTAGCACCAACAGTTAGCACAGCATTGCATGATCAAGAGCCGAAGTTTGCTCTTTCTTACACTAGAGTAACTCTATTTATGTGACTGGAGTTAAAAGCAGGGCGAGAGGAGTATCAACCTCACAATCTCTACCATAACACCAGTTCCTCCCCAAGGAATTTACCTTGATTTTTTCCCTTTAGGTAAGAGCTTGTGACTTAGGGTGCATCTACACAGCAGGGCTTAACTCGAAATAAGCTACACAAATTGAGCTACATCAATTGTGTAGCTTATTTTGAAACAGCTTATTTTGAAATAGGGAGAGTCTACACAGTACTTATTTCAAAATAGAGCACTCTTCCTCTGACTTCCTTTACTCCTTGTACAATGATGGTTACAGGAGTTAGAATAAAAAGTCCTCCAGCTTGACAGTATTTTGACACTATTTCAAAATAACTGCCTGCTGTGTAGACGCGGACTAAGTTATTTTGGAATAGCGCTAGTTATTTTGAAATAGTGTAGCAGTGTAGATGTACCCTGCGTCTTCCTATTAGTTGAATCTCCTATGTAGAGTTTGCATCTGAGAGAAAGTCAGGAGAGATTTCAGGGTATTATAACTAGCCATATACTTGACGAGGTGAAGGCACTTAATCTCTTTGCCTCAGGCTATTAATCAGTAAAACATGATTTTATTTATCCTTTTTAATTATTTAATGCCTTAATTATTTAATGTTCATAACTTAACCATTTGTGACATCCTTGAATGCAATGTGCTAGATACTATAAGTGTAAATTATTATTTAGTTGATACAATTGTTAATGACAGATTTGTTGCATCAGTAAGACAAAATGAAAAATTCCTCTGAATAAGCTTTTAAAATTTCTCATCTGAAAATTTCAAAAAATTACTAAAAAGTTATTAAAGTTTTCAAAGTGCTCACAAGTTTCTGGGAGTACAGAATTTCCTGCTATCACTACAGTCGCAACTTATGAATGTAATGCTATCAGACTTAAGAAAGAAGGTAGCTTGTTCTTTAATGAAGGTTTAAATATGACCCATTGAGGTTTTTAGAGCAATATCAAGTTAAAAGGCAAAATTAGTTTAAAGTTTTAATCTTGCCCCCATTCCACACACAGGACTTTCACGCAGAGGAGTTTAATGCTTTGAACTGCCATGAGAATAAACCCCTTCAGTATTAAGAAGGAAGCTGGAAATAACTTACAGCCGGAGAGATTAATCTGTGAATTGCTGAGCATACAGGGAGACAAAACTCACTGAGAAACATGCTGGGAAAGCATTTTGTAATAAGCTAAGAAGCACATTAGTTAACATTTCCAGCTTGCCCCACAATAGTGGCCAAATCCAGACCAGAGGACACCCAGGAGATCAAGATGTAACATGTACTGTCTTCACTTTACTTTCTCAATAAGCTTCCCTGAAAACATTAGAGTAAAGACTGGTAGCTGGCATCACACATTAATAACTCACTGTTCAGTGAGTATGATGCACCCCTCTCTAGTCAATGCTCTATAAAGGATGAGTCTGGTAGAGGCTCACATTTCTTAAGCACTGGAGGTCCCAAATTCATTTACCGGTGATGACCTGTTCTGACACTCTTTACACTTTCTCAAAGGGAAACATTTAAAGATCTCAATAATTAGCCCCAAACTCTCTTGCTCATCTTCACAAACCAAGAAGTAAAGGCCCATCTCTTAGCTTACTGGCTGCAATTACCTTAACATGGAAGATTTCACTGATTGTACAAAATCCATGTGACATGGTAATGCACTGAAAATATCCTGGTGACACTGATTCCAGGTGTCAGAGGAGTAGCCGTGTTAGTCTGAATCTGCATAAACGAGAAGTCCTGTGGCACCTTATAGACTAACAGATTTATTGGAGCATAAGCTTTCGTGGGCAAAGACCCACTTCGTCAGATGCACGTGACAAAGTGGGTCTTTGCCCATGAAAGCTTATGCTCCAATAAATCTGATTGCAAGTGACACCCACTTAACTCCGGGTAGATTGTTGCAGCAAATAAACTGAAGGCTTGTAAACAGAAAAACTCAGTTCTTTAAAAGAATAAGATAAAAAAGGGTTCACTACAGAACCCAACATGACTGGTTCTACTGGAGAAGGATTTGCTGATGTATGTCTGAGGAAGAGAGTGTCTCCTTTGACTCTGTCACACACACAGCATAGGAACATGAGACAAACTATCTTGCTTAGAAGATATTTTCTTCAATCAGTTCTCCTAGATCCCATCCTTATTACTTCATTATTTGAAGGCCACCTGAAAACTATAATGAGTTGCAAAAATGATGGGGAGAGTATCATTTTAGTATTAGCTAGGAGAAATAAAGATGGGTCATGATTTCTTTTTAAAATAGGGACTTAAAATTAAGTTCCTAAATCCATTGTGACCCAAAAAAATGGCCTGGTTTTTAAAAGTGGGGAGTTCTTATTCAAGGGAGGAAATTTCAAAAATGTGCAAAAGTGACTTAAAATCCCAAGTCCCACTGACAGGCATCTATTTTCAAAACTCTCAGCTTGGGTTTTGCAAAATCCAAGATCAATATAAATGTAGTATTACCAACCCTAAGGACTGAAAAATCATCAGCCAGGACCCAAAAACCAATGAGACTGGCTTAAATCTTACTTACCTTCTGATTTCTGAGTTTATAGGAGGCACTTGGGTCACATGGTCAAGCTTTTATCAGAAATTTTGAAAATTAGAAACACATTTTAAAAGACTGAAAAAGATGAGAGTCTCATGTAATCACGTGACCCTGGGAACTGAGGTGTTAAAACAAAAAAATCTACCATGAGACCTGCACTAAAATCATGAGAGTTGGTAATAAAATAAATGGTAACCTCCTGTCCCAAGTTTTTTTTAAAAAAAGTGTTTTTATTGGGAATTTTCCATAGAAGTGTTTGGAAACCAAATAATTTTCTGAGAAAAGTCAAACCCTAAAGCACTGCTTGTGCAATGCAAACAAATTGAAATTGGCTAGAAACTGAGTGCAAATTTAAGTAAAAAAATGTCTTTGTTTTCCTTGTCCAAGTTGAATATTAGAGGCAAATGAAAATAAAGAGCATTAATGGTGGAAAGCAGAGTTGTTTTTTTTAAGTTTTCAGCTTTAATAATATAATTTTCTCCTAAGAACGCAGTTAGTAGATAAAGAATTTGAACTATTGGATCATTTAACCAGGGTTTTGTGGTAGTAAGAAAAGAAAATGACTTTCTGGCATGGAACGCTGAGTGCTTCTGAGCACTAGCAGGGCTAGGTTATTCGAGAAGAATACAGTTGGAGAGGGATTGAGAAGAATAGCAAGACTGACATAATAACAATTGATTTCAGAGGGAGTGCTCCTGGAACAACATGCTACTTAACAGAAACAGGCCCTCAATCAATCATCTGTGAAGCTGAATGCTCAAGTGATGGGGACTGATACGCATTTTCCTAAGATGACAAATGGATTCACTGCACTGACATTTACTTCCTTCCAGATAAATAAGCTATTACAGCAAAAAAAAAATATTTGTTTGTTTGTAGGGATGTTTCCATGTTACTATCATGCAAAATAAATATTTGTATCTACCACAACTGTAAGAGACTGAACCAGAAGACTATTAGGTTTCCTCCTAGCATTATTATTCTAAATTATTTATCAACTCAAAATTCATATCCACAGTTTCCATAGGCCATTCCAACCTCCCCCAGATGAACACAACACATCTTCAATGTGATTACTATCTTGTGCTCTAAGATCTCAAAGTCACTGCACGTCACTGTTTGCCCTACTTTACATTATTTCATGAGCTGGTGTCAATCCTACCTAACATTGTCATGCCTTTGAATGTAAATCTTGTGAAAAATCCTTTCGGGTGGCTTCAGGAAATCTTCCTTCATTTCCATGGCAACGTTCCTGGGCAAAAGACTCATCAGGAGACGCTCCTAAAAGAAAATGCAAACCCATTAGCTTTGGGGTGTAATTTTTCCCCATTCAGCAATTCTGAATAAAATTGAACCTTTTTCCCATTTTAGGTTATGTTCTGAGAATTTTTGTTCCATAAATAACATAACCCTTTCCCTCTTATATTTATGTTGCTTATTGGAGAATGCTTTCAAATTCCTCTGTTCAACAGAAAAGACTAGGCGGTAAGGAAAGAGCTAGTTTCAAAGCAGATAATTGTCCATAATTATACTTATCATAAAACTAACAAAACTTACTATAACAACTTACTATCATTCATCAATGAAGGAATTCCAGATCATTTGCTATGCTTTTATATCTACTGATTTGGAACTCAAAGTGTTATGTCACTAGGTCTAGTAAAGCAGGTTATTAAACAGTGAGCTCTATCATAATTTTTTTCCATATAGCCTGAATCAACTGAACAGTAATAAAGGTACATTTTTATAACATATGGGTCAGCAGGGAAAAAATCTAGTTCTAGCAAGCACGCTATACAACTCAAAGTTTAATGAAAAGCTTGCCATATAATTGAGAGTGGTTTTATCATGTATTGCTTTCCTGCTTGACCAAAATCCCGTATTTCCAAAGGTTTTTGATTGCGCTGCTATTGGTTAAATTATATTCCCTAAATGGTGACCTCAAAGTGAACACAATCTGAGTACCAGCACTTTTTCATGTTTAACACTGAAATATGCCAACTTTTGACCTAAAATGTCCAAGAATGTAAGGACTCAAATCTGCAATCAGATCTGCTAGCGTCCTATAGGGTTCTATGTGGTAGATAAAATCTCTGCAGCCACATCTGATCACAAGATTCCAAACTTAACCAGGAGGAGTTGTGAACAACTGTTCAAGAGCCAACTGTGGCCTCACATTTCTCCTTATTCTAATTGAACAAGAAAATTAAAGGGGACAAAAATAAATAAGGTGAAATAAACTGTAAGAGGGAGAAAGAGAAGTGGTTAAGATGAGGTGTGATCAGACTAATGCTCTGCATTGCTCTATAACATTTTACTACATACTCCTTATGCACTAGCCATGAGCTCAGGACAGTATTAAAGTACAACACAAAGCTTCCTACTCTGGGTTCTGACCTATAGGGTTGCTTCCAAAGACTGATGCTTCAGATATTTACACTGTGAAGGAGTGAAATTTTTACTGAGCCCTGATTCTTATTTTCGGTAAAACCTCTTAATACCCCTATAGCTGCACCTGGGGGTGGAAGGTTTTGTGAGCAAAAGTGCAGACAAAAGCCATGTCACTAAAAGCTATGTACTGTAAACAAATCCTCAGTGAGTCTCACTACGCTGTATTTTCATTTGCCCAGAAGGGCCAACCAAAGAGACACACGCAAGAATAAAGGAAATGATATCAGCACAGCTGCATACAGCTCTGAATGGGAGCAAGAGATAGCAGAGCTTGCTACATTTGTACTGACGTTCCTGCTCCAGCAGCTGCTGCCAGTGATGAGGATAGCTGATGACAGACAAAAGCAAAACAGGTAGATGAACAGGGAGCACCAAACTCTTAGTAAAAACTTTAATAAGGAAAAACCATACACATATTGCAGGCCTCCTTTTTAGTGGCACACAGTTTTGTAAATCATCGGGATCTGGCATATTCTATTGCAGCCAAGCAAAGAGACAGTACACAGAAAAATATAAAGACACATCTGGCTTTCTTGCTGACCTTTGCAACTCTTTAAACATACCTCAACACTAAGAGGATGAAATGTTGGTCTTAATGAAGACAATGGCAAAACTCCACTAACTTCAATGAGGCCATGGTTTCAGCTAGGGTATTATTTTCTGTATTCAGTCTATTCATAGATGTAACTCTTACACAAACATTAATCAGAATTAAAGTGTGGCCATACTCTTCAAAAACAATTATCTTTAGGACATCATTAAAGGGTTCAATGTTTATGGTACAACCATATAGCAGACCCAAACTAGCATTCCCTGTACTGTGCAAAATCTCACTGAGGCCAAGGAATGGCAGAATAGACTATGGATTTCTTCCCCTAATAATGCTGCATTAGATTTGTATTTTAATTGCTAGACTTACAAACTCAGCCTGGAATCTGGGAATGTCAGGCAGGGCTTTTTCTGCCTAACGATTCATTAATGAAGATTTTTCTGAATGAAACTTAGTTATTTGGAATGATAATACAGGAAAGAATGTAGAGTTCACTTCCTTACAGCTATATTGGCTCCACAAAGCTAAGAGAAGCAGTAAAAATATTTTAATTACTAACGTTGGCAGATAGGACTCAGAATATACATGGCAAACAAATTAGGAAATGGCCATTTTTATGTTGTCACTATTCTGAACAATAGAATATGACAGAATATGGTGCAAAATGAAAAGCTACAAAAAAAGATTGCCATACAAAAAAAAAATTTCTCCAAATAACTGCCCAAAAACATCACAATGTGACCTTTTTTCTTTTCTTTTTTTTGGTAATGGTCTTTATATTTTAACCACATAATACATCTCACTGATGTAACAGACCAATTCAGACAATATACACAGAATATATTATTTTGGACTTCACAGTCTGTCTTCATTTGCTCCTCCTTGATATTTTGATAATATGTCATTGTAAGCGTAAGTATGGTAAAGTTCAGACAAACAAGTCCACTGACATAACAAATATGAAGAGAGCAAAACAGTATTTTGTTTTGCACACTGTTCAACGCTGACTGAGAACACAAGCTCTCATATTTTTGGTAAGTTATTGAATATGGTGATTTCCAACTCTGCTTGCACCAAAACAGATATTTCAAATGAGTGAAATTGATGGCAAAACTCCCATTAACTTCAAGATGGACAGGATTTCACCCAATGCATTTTTGGAATGAGAAGCACACAAGGTATTATTGCCTTAGAGAAATCTTAAATATTTGAGTACATTGGACCTATAACTTCCATCTCCTTAGAATTTTATTTTAATGTCAAATTAAGTTTTGAAATACTGATTTATTTACTTTATTACTTAGAAATTTGAAATGGCTTTTATAACCTTATATTCTGTACGGGTACAAAGAATACATCTTACCATGTTCAGTTAATACTGAATTATGGTAATTTGTATTATTTCCTATTAACCAATATTTAAGTGACAAAACTACTGTGTTACTACCAAACTCATAAAAAACTGAACTTTAACTCACCCTAGAAAAACCCACGATGTACGCTACACCATCAAGGGATGATTTCAACTTCCACAATTCAGGATTTGTGATATTAGATTTTGGAGATTATAAATTTCCTAATCTAGACCTATTCAACAGCCTGAAGTCAGCCATCCTTATTTAAAGCCTCTTGAACCTAGTCAAATTTAACTCACTTTTATTCTTGACTCAATGTAGGGCTTACTTCAGATATTTTTATTTAATTTCTTTTTCCAAATATTCAATATTTTCTCATATTCCTTTTAAAGTATCTATACCGATTTATAACCTTTTAAGCAGCCCCCAAACAATAGTTTCCAAAACACTATTAATATGCTATTATTTTCTGTGAAATTCTTTGTCAGAGTGTCCATATGGGATATGAATGTGACACATTTTTGAATCCTTTCAGCAACCTATAAATCACTTTAAAAATCAAAACTTTCATCAGAATACCGGCCTCAAAACAGCAAATTCCATAATGTTCTTGGCCAAAGTTTTCCTCTCCCTTCTGTTGCATGCTGTGCTGCTTTCTACCCACAAACTGGCTGCTTTTCCATGTACGTTCTATTTCTAGTACACCCATGAGTTCATAAAATATCATGAAATCCTGGTGCCAGTAGAACAACTAATAATAGCAGGGACATCATGAGCTGAACCTGGAACAACTTAGCTCCCCCCTCACTATGTCAGGTCATTTTAAGGATCATCACAAGAGAAAAATACATTTAAGGAAAGGAAATCTCATTCAATCATTTTATACATTACTTTTATCAAGAGAGGACATGTCCTCCTTTATGCTTAAAAAAAAAAGACAAACTGATGTTCCAGATGGATAGGGATGTCCCAAAGCCAAAGGCCTTCTTCTAGACTGCCCTTTCCCCATCTGTGTTGTGTTTCATCTTGGGCTCCATTAGCAGAAATATCCCTGTTCTGTGGTGGTATTGTATATATCTCCAATAGAATCCAGATACATCATACAGTTACAGTCAAATACTGACGAGAATGCAGCACAGTGAACATGCAGAATTGCAAAAAAAGCCCAAACCAAAACAAAAAAACCAAACCTTTCAGACCTCTTCTACAGCCTTCACTGAGAGAGAATGTAAAGAAAAATGCATAACAGTCATACTGCAGCAGCTATCTGCTGGGATTAAAAAGTATGGTTTTCTTGATATCTTCCCAATTGCCAATGTCCTCTGCATTTTCAAGGGATAGAAGTAGCTTGCATCACATCCACAGTGAAAGAACAGGAAAAATTTACTAGTCCTTCTCCTGCTATAGTAAAACTCTTTGTTTAGACAATTCGAGGGGAGGAGAAGTTAATAGATGGGCACATATATTTTAAGACACAAAGAGATCATTGGGAGTCTCACCCCCTGCACAGAACCTCACTAATTGTGCCTCAAGTCCATAACTTCTGTTGAGTCCTAAATGCATTGAGTTATTTCACTCGTTTCCATCAGTTATTGCTTTTTGAGAAAAGGCACTAATATAATTAATAAAAGTGCATCACAGTTCTATTTATCTTCATTTTGGAACTCAGCATTTACTGTGTCAAAAGAAGCTTCTAAATATAAGCACCCTAAATATTAGGACTTGCTACACAACAATGCCTGAGTAAGATTCATGCCTGTATCAGTTTTAAGATAAAAACTACTGAGCTGCAGGTTTCAAAACTCTCTGCTACCATTACATTACATTACATTGCAGAGCTATTGCACTTCCTTCTGGAGCTAAACTATGACAGTAACTTTATGTAAACTTTACTATGAGAATCAAGAAAGGTGAGGAAATACCAGTGTTGTCTTCAAGTCATCATTGTCAAATACAAGTAAAGTCTCAAGTCACTACAGTTCAAGTCTCAAGATGAGTCTCGAGTCCCTAAAGTCACTTTCAAGTCAAGTCCCAAGTCGAGTCTCAAGTCTTAATTTAAAAAATGTCAAGTCACTTTTGTATAAGCTATCAATATCGGCATTTTTGGACAATTTTTTCACCAAGTCGATTTAACAAAATTAGCAAGTCTCAAGTCAAGTCTCAAGTCACAAACAATGAACCCGAGTTGAGTCTCAAGTTGAGTCACCTAGGCGACTTAAATCAGACTCAAGTTCAAGTCGTGGGACTTGAGTCAACAACTCTGGGAAATACCTTTTTCTACAGAAACCATGTGCATGAAACTAGACAATTACTGCCTTCTTAAATTAACTCACACAAAAAAGTGATATAAAAACAAAGATATCCCATCATCCAGGGGGTGAACATTTTTTACAAAATAATCATTCCATATCTGACCTCTCAGTCCTCAGCCCCAAAAGAAACCTGCACAGCATCTTTACAAGATGAGTCTGGGAACTTAAATTCATAACTCTTCTAGTTACTAAAAGCTATGGACTTAACTGAGAATCTAGTTTTTTGGCCCTTTTCAACAATTTGTCACATACCCTGTTACCTGTTAACATTTAATTGCCCACTTCATTTTAAGTGGTATCCTACTTCATATGTGTATCTCTTGTGCTTAACTATCTGTCCCAACAGGTATTTAGCTCAAGGTTTGATTTTCTTCATACCCAAAGAAGAGCTCTTTAAAGCTCATATTGGTGGTCCTTTCAATCAACAGAAGTTTGTCCAACAAAATATATTATCTGATGTATCACATCTCTCAAATATCTTGGGACAACATGGCTACAGCACACTGCAAACAACCATGTGGATTTTACTATTATTCATTCTAGTCCCTTGTAAAACAAAGACAGAAGATTTCATTTATATATTTTTTTAAATAAAAATTATGTTGTTAACATAGTGTTATGTATTCTCTACTCTACTTAGAGGAAAGATGATATATTAAGAGGATGTTGTTTGTTTTTAAAAAATGGCCACTAGATGGCAATGTTTCAGAGCATTACTGTAATGTCTCAAAAGTTATGATAATCTGTCAGTGCTTTATTATTGCAATCATAATTGTTGAAGATCATTAGTGATGCTGTACCGCAATGCACGGGTTGCGAATATCAGAGAAGCTGTTGGCTCACGGCAGTGTTATGCTAGAAAATGATCTGTTAAAATGCAGATTTTACATCTCACAGCTGATTTGTTATTTGAAGCTCCCAGACATAAATCTGAGAATCAAGCTAAATGACACCAGCATCCGCCTCGCACAATCCTGCTTAGCACTACCCAGGGAGACATTCCCACACCACTGAAACCTAATTGACAATGGCCTATAAAATGATCATTGCCTCATCCCAAAGCAGGTGTACTTTAGATGCAAGAGCAGTCCACCTCCCTAGGCCTGGTAGGGTAGAGAACATTCTACACACATAGCATGGTGCTTATGTCAGAGGCAGATGTGAAGATTTTGCAGGTGAATTTTTCACCTCATTGTAACAACTTCTTGTTCAATTTCTAGTGGTAAAACCAATTTTTTAGTGAGTCGTGTTTTGTAACATGTTATTATTGCACAGAAACTGGGCTGCAAGTTGAATGTGTTTGTCAAGAGGATGAGAGTTCTGTTAACAGGAAAAAGAAGAATCTTTCCTAAGTTCATGGAGAGTCTCCTTGTGGGAAAAAACAATATGAAATGAAGCTAGATTCATGTTGCCAGCCAAAAAAACAACATTGCTTGCCCCAACCTCTCTGACACAGTAATGTCAGTAAAGAAATCAAGCAGGAACTCTACACAGAACAAGTCATTTGTACTGAAACTCTGCCCATAAGGTGCCCGTACGTGATTGCATTTCAGTATGCTGTTAATCTTTTGAGTCCAAGTTTCACTCTATCACAAATAGGTGCCATCCTTATAAACGTGAAATGACGCAATCACCACTTAACCAGCTTGGTGTGGAATGCTCCATTTCACCTCCCTTTCCTCCTCTGTTCCCAGAGAGGGGAGGCAAATGGGAGGAAAAAGAAAAGAAGGCACAGCTAAGCAACAAGGAGCATGAGAGAAGAGAGGCTGTTAATATTTCTAAAGTGACTATCAAAAAAGACTGGTAATGGAACAGCATAACTGCAGCTGTTTCCTAAAACAAATTAAGTTAAGGCCTTCTCTCCCCACAAAGTTATCAGTGCCATACCATCATCAAAGAGTGAATTGAGGTCCCATTATCACTATTGGGATGAGGGCTTGTACTGAGCACTTGTATTGTTTCCCTATTATGAAGAAAACACTGCTTCTTAATGGGAGAGTTCACACATTGATGGGAGAGTTCACACATGCATACTGTAGAAGAGTTTACTCTTCCTAGTTTACTGAGCACTTCAGCCAAATTAGAGTGTGGCTACACTGCAGGGCTTAACTCGAACTAAGCTATGCAAATTGAGTTACGTCAATTGCATAGCTTATTTTGAAATAGCTTATTTTGAAATAGGGAGCGTCTACTCAGCACTTATTTTGAAATAGAGTACTCTTCCTCCGACTTCCATTACACCTCATACAATGAGGATTACAGGAGTCAGAGTAAGACGTCCTCCAGCTTGACAGTATTTTGAAACTGTTTCGAAATAACTGCCTGCTGGGTAGACACAGACTAAGTTATTTCGGAATAGCGCTAGTTATTTTGAAATAGTGTTGCAGTGTAGACGTACCAGGGATGAAACTGTCCATCCAGGAAGTAGTGCCCTGGAAGAAGAGGAGTTAACCCACAATCGGTCATCTTATCAAATGGTGTGAGACAGCTTCCTGACAAAGTCCTGCAGCCCCAACACCAGTGCTACAATATACAATAATTATGGAAACAGCATTATCCAGGTAAAAGAGGAGTAAAAACGGGACCCTTGTGGTAAGTGGCTGTCTGGAGTGTGTGTTTGTGTGTGGGGGAGTTATTTGCTGTGTGCTGAGCTTGTGTTTCTCTGTTTGGTTGGTTTGTTTGTTTGTTTGAAGGAGCTTCTGAAAGGTTTGAAATCTAGAAGCCTCTGTTAATTGGCTGAGCCTCAGTCAGGGGGAGGGGCTACCAGAGCTATATAAGCCTGTGACTCAGCGACCAGGGAGCTTGCGAACAGGAACAGCTAACAGGGAGTTTGGAGAGGGAGGTTAGAGGGCACTAGTGACTTCTGACCTTCTTTAAAACATAACTCTTATAATAATCTATATTCCAGAGGTTTAAAAGAATCCCAGTTTATACTTAAACTTATTCATTAGAAAAATGGAGACAGAAGCCCAGCAGCAGAGTGGGGGCTATCCTGTTTATTGCGTCGAGTGTAACATGTATGATTACCTGCCCAGTGGGCGGGTGGCATATGTGTGCACCCGTTGCAAGGCGCTCCTGACCCTTAGAGACCGAGTTCGGGCTTTGGAGGCCAGGATGGCTGAACTGGAGGAGCTAAGGGAGGTAGAGAGATATGTTGATGAGACTTTCCGGGATACTGTAGTACTGTCCCACCTCCAGTCTGAGAGCCCCAGTGCTCTTAAGGAGGATGAAAGTCTCAAGGAACAGAGCATTCAATGGGAGCAGAGGAAACCATCCCGTAGTTGGGACCCTCCTCTCAGAGGATGTTGCGGTATCCTCTCGCACTGAGGATACCTCTGAGGGGAAGGGAATGCCAGTTAGGAAGAGGCAGGTGTTAGTAGTGGGTGATTCGATCGTTAGAAACATAGATAGTTGGGTTTGTGATGACCGGGAGAACTGTATGGTCACTTGCCTGCCTGGTGTGAAGGTTGCGGATCTCTCGAGGCATCTAGATAGACTTATGTGTAGTGCTGGGGAGGAGCCAGTGGTCGTGGTACATGTAGGTACCAATGACATAGGGAAGGGTAGGAGAGATGTCCTGGAGGCCAGATTTAGGCTGCTAGGAAAGAGACTGAAATCCAGGACCTCTATGGTGGCTTCTCGTAAATGCTTCCAGTTCCACGCGCAGGGCCAGGTAGGCAGGCAGAGCTTCAGAGTCTCGATGAGTGGATGAGACGATGGTGTAGGGAAGAGGGGTTTGGATTTATTAGGAACTGGGGACACTTTTGGGAGAAGGGGAGCCTATACAGGAAGGATGGGCTCCACCTAAACCAGGGTGGAACCAGACTGCTGGCATTAAACATTAAAAAGGCCGTAGAGCAGTTTTTAAACTAAGAGATGGGGGAAAGCCGACTGGTGCGGAGATGCACGTAAATCGGAGGGAGACTTCTCTTAGAGGAGAATCCATTGATAGAGATTCTCTAAGCTGTAGTCAGAAGGAGGAGGAGAGAGGGCAAACCATGGGCCAGAGCAGACAAACAACCACATACAAAGGAATCCAGTGCAACAGGGAAGGGCAGACAAATAAGCAGTGGCAAATTTTTAAAGTGCTTCTACACAAATGCTAGGAGCCTGACTAATAAGATGGGTGAACTAGAGTACCTAGTATTAAATGAGGAGATTGACATAATAGGCATCACTGAAACCTGGTGGAATGAGGAAAATCTGTGGGACACAATCATACCGGGATATAAAATATATCGAAAGGATAGAGCAGGCCGGGTGGGTGGCAGAGTGGCACTGTATGTGAAAGATAATGTAGAATCAAAAGAAATAAAAATATTAAGTGAATCAACATGTTCAATAGAATCGCTATGGATAGTAATTCCATGCTCCAATAAAAGAAATTAGCAGTAGGGATATATTACCGACCACCTGACCAGGACAGCGATACTGACATTGAAATGCTGAGGAGATTAGAGAGGCTACCAAAATAAAGAACTCTATAATAATGGGGATTTTAATTACCCCCATATTGACTGGATACATGTCACCTCAGGAAGAGAAGCGGAGATAAAATTTCTCAATGGCTTAAATGACTGCTTCTTGGAGCAGCTGGTGCAGGAACCCACAAGGGAGAGGCAATTCTCGATTTAGTCCTGAGTGGAGCGCAGGATCAGGTCAGGAAATAACCGTTACAGGACCGCTTGGGAATAGTGACCATAATATAATAACATTCAACATTCCTGTGGTGGGAAGAACACCTCAGCACTCCAGCACCCTGGCATTTAATTTCAAAAAGGGGAATTACGCAAAAATGAGGAGGATAGTTAAACAGAAATTAAAAGGCACAGTGACTAGAGCCAAATCCCTGCAAGCTGCATGGAAACTTTTTAAAGACACCATAATAGAGGCCCAACTTAATGTATACCCCAAATTAAAAACCATAGCAAGAGACCTAAAAAAGAGTCACCGTGGCTTAACCACCATGTAAAAGAAGCAGTGAGGACAAAAGGTATCTTTTAAGAAATGGAAGTCAATCCTAGTGAGATAAATAGAAAGGAACATAAACACTGTCAAATCAAGTGTAAAAATGTAATAAGAAAAGCAAAAAGATTTTGAGGAACAGCTAGCCAAAAACTCAAGAGAAATAACAAAATGTTTTTAAGTACATTAGAAGCAGGAAGCCTGCTAAAAAACCTGTGGGTCCCCTAGGCGATCGAACTATAAAGGCACAGTCAAGGACGATAAAGCCATTGCGGAGAAACTAAATGATTTCTTTGCTTCAGTCTTCACGGCTGAGGACGTTGGGAGATTCCCAAATCTGCACCGTCCTTTGTGGGTGATGAATCTGAGGAACTGTCCCGGATTGAAGTGTCATTAGAGGAGGTTTTGGAACAAATAGAAAAACTTAATGTTAACAAATCTCCGGGACCGGATGGCATTCATCCAAGGGTTCTAAAAGAACTCAAATGGGAAATTGCTGAACTATTATCTGTGGTTTGTAACCTATCCCTTAAATCGGCTTCCGTACCTAACGACTGGAAGGTAGCCAACGTGACACCAATATTTAAAAAGGGCTCTAGAGGCGATCCGGGCAATTACAGACTGGTAAGTCTAACTTCAGTACCGGGCAAATTAGTGGAAACAATAGTAAAGAATAAAATTGTGAAGCATGTAGAAGAACATAATTTGTTGGACAAAAGTCAACATGGTTTCTGTAAAGGGAAATCCTGTCTTACTAATCTATTAGAGTTCTTTGAAGGGGTTAACAAACATGCGGACAAGGGGATCCAGTAAATATAGTATACTTAGATTTTCAGAAAGCCTTTGACAAGGTCCCTCACCAAAGGCTCTTGTGTAAATTACATGGCCATGGGATAAGAGGAAGGTCCTTTCTTGGATTGAGAACTGGTTAAAGACAGGAAACAAAGGGTAGGAATAAATGGTAAATTTTCAGAATGGAGAGGGTAACTAGTGGTGTCCCCAAGGGTCAGTCCTAGGACCAATCCTGTTCAACTTATTCATAAATGATCTGGAGAAAGGGGTAAGCAGTGAGGTGGTAAAGTTTGCGGATGATACCAAACTGTTTAGGATAGTCAAGACAGAAGCAGACTGTGAGGACTCCAAGAAGATCTCACCAAACTGAGTGATTGGGCAACAAAATGGCAAATGAAATTTAATGTGGATAAGTGTAAAGTAATGCACATCGGGAAAAATAACCCCAACTATACGTACAGTATGATGGGGGGCTAATTTGGCTACGACAAATCAGGAAAGAGATCTTGGAGTTATCGTGGACAGTTCTCTGAAAACTTCCACACAGTGTGTGCAGCGGTCAAAAGGCAAATGGGATGCTAGGAATTATTAAGAAAGGGATAGAAAATAAGACCCAGAATATCTTACTGCCCCTGTATAAAATTATGGGACGCTCACATCTTGAATACTGTGTACAGATGTGGTCTCCTCACCTCAAAAAAGATATTTTGGCCTTGGAAAGGGTTCAGAAAAGGGCAACTAAAATGATTAGGGGTTTGGAACGGGTCCCATATGAGGAGAGGTTAAGCGACTGGGACTTTTCAGTATAGAAAAGAGGAGACTGAGGGGACATGATAGAGGTATATAAAATCATGAGTGGTGTGGAGAGGGCCGATAAAGAAAAGTTATTTATTAGTTCCTAAATAGAAGAACTAGAGGACACCAAATGAAATTAATGGGTAGCAGGTTTAAAACTAATAAAGAAAGTTCTTCTTCACACAGCGTGTAGTCAGCCTGTGGAACTCCTTGCCAGAGGAGGCTGTGAAGGCTAGGACTATAATAGAGTTTAAAGAGAAGCTAGATAATTTCATGGAGGTTAGGTCCATAAAAGGCTATTAGCCAGGGGATAAAATGGTGTCCTTGGCCTCTGTTTGTCAGAGGCTGGAGAGGGATGGCAGGAGACAAATCGCTTGATCATTGTCTTCGGTCCACCCTCTCTGGGGCACCTGGTGCTGGCCACTGTTGGCAGACAGGCTACTGGGCTAGATGGACCTTTAGTCTGACCTAGTATGGCCGTTCTTATGTTCTTATGTTCTTATTACTGAAATCCTGCATTTCCACACAGTCCTTATGTCAATGTTCTCCTCCCCAGGAGAGGCAGTGTGGTAAGCCTTCACATTTACCACAAACTGTTTGTGTCGGTCTCAAAGTGGTCATGGCCTTGTGATCCTCACTGGATAATCACACCATTCTATTGCCATTATGAAGTTAACAATAACACTGTCATTGTCAGGCCCACCAACGGTGGGGTTGGGAAAGGAGAATAGGGCGATTCAAAAGGGGCCGGGGCTCTTGGCCACCACTGGCACTACTATGGGAGAGGTAGTGGATGGAGATCTGGGCCCTGTAAATTGATGCATGAGCCCTGCATGGTGTACCCTTCTTCTGGCTGAGTGTCTGCCCCTTCCAGGGCATGGAGCAGCCCCCTCCCACCCACATTGCCCAGGGGCCCAGAGAGGCTGTCGGCCCCACTGGTCATTGTGATCCTCTCTCATCACTAAGATGATGGCATTATAAACAGCATTTTCACTGACACTGCTCATTTTCAAGAGAAATGGTAAAGCAGATAGCACTTTACCCCCAGTACAGCACAAAAGTAGAAAAGTTTCCTCTCTTGTTGAAGGATCACTTGATTTCCAACCTGAACCATGCCTTGATCACACCACCTACCTTTAAGACCCCCAAGTAAACACTCTTAGTCCTCGCTGACTTTCCATGAGTGAGAAGTCCTTCATGCATGAGCTTTCCACCATCTGGGACCAGTACCCTAACTTTCTGTATCTGAATTCTAAGAATTATTTTATGTGGAAACATTAAAAATTTACCTTAGCTCAGCAACGAGCAGCATTATGATTGGCGGGAGGCCAACAGTTTCTGCAAGCCCCTGGACAAGGTGTGTGTGGGGGAGCAGCTGTGCACTCCTAGAAGGGGAAGGGGCTTGGACGGAAGGGATGGGCCCAAGGGTTAGCCAGCCCTCAGTGGTGTCCAAACCATGGTGCTGGGCCCTACCCCATACCACAGAACCATGCAAAGCAGCACTCTGGCACTCCAGCAGTGATTTAAAGTGGTCAGAGCTCCGGCTGCAGCTCTGCAGTAACAGCAATGGTGCCTAGGAGCCATGGGTCCCTTTGAATCACTGGACTCTGGGGCAACTGCCCCGTTACCCCTCCATCAGCAGGCCTGATGACTGGCCATGCTACAATACACTAGATGCCTAATTTTGAAAATCTTGATCTTAAAATTAGGCTCCTAAGTCAATATTTAGAAACAGGGGGTCAGATTTTCAAAAGTGTTGAGCACCCAGCAATGTTTTTTTGAATAATCTTGGCCCAATAGTCAAACCACACTCATACTTAATGCCTAAGCAAAAAGAATCTCATTGCATAACAGAAAACCAGAATATCTCTCAAGACTACCCAGAAATCAATCTGAGGATCAGATTTGGCAGTAAAACCATAAATAACTCAAGGCACAGAATATCAATTGATGTGTTTCTAAATGAATTATATAGCTCTAATAACACCTGTCACTGGCTATTTGTCCATGTCATCTCTAAAATGGAAAGCAAAGCAAGCCTGGCCATACAATTGGCGGGAGGAAATGGTTTGCAACTCAAAGAGAAGGAAAAAGGTAGGAGAATTAGCACAAATCAAAGGTGCACTAGATACCTGTTTCTTCTGTGAAATCTGAAGGAATTTAAGCTAAATAAAAATATTTTCCACTCCAGAATGCTATTATCTGAACAGAATACTCACGTAACAACAGCAGCAAGCAAAATGCATTGTGCAGCAAGAAATGGCAACATATTACTACATTGATTGGTATCTTTTTACCAGCAGAGATGTGGTCTGCTATCCTAGAACATGTGCAGATCTCTAGCAGGATAAAGCATATGTTGGGAATTATGCTGTTGCATTTTTGATCCAAAGTAAAGCGCATCTGCCAGAATACACCTAGCTTGCTGAATTAAGGGCTGGAATAATTTCCTAGGATAAGAACATATGAAACACAAGTAAGGCCAGGTTTTCAGCTGATGTAAATTGGTGTTGTCTTACTAGACTCTGTGGAGCTATACCAGCTTACTTCACAGCCAATGATATTTTAAAGAAAGAGATAAGAACTTACTTAATTGCACTAAATAGCAGATCTCAGTTCAAATCACTTCTTCATATCAGGCAGAGGGAGATTTGAACTGGTGGATTCCCCTGTTCCAGCTGAGTGCTCTCACCACTGGGCTAAATGCTATAAGGAAGGTCTGATTCTCCTCTCACTACTGTGCATTTCGGTGGCCTCTGAGCACACCCACTGTATCAGATCCCAAATGCAATGTAGGCAGAGAAGCACCTATCTTCTCCTGGTTTGTGGATCGCTAGCAGAGACAGGTACCTCCCTTCAGCATGGGCTTTGGTTCCTCTCTCATCGGCATCCCATTGGCCAGTTCAGGTGGCCCCCACTTAGCATGCTGACTCTATGGATCACATTCTAAGGCTCCTATCTCTTGCCATTCACTCTATAGGAGCATCATAAGGGCTAACAGGGAGACAAACTGGGGCTGAATGAGAGTTGGAGTACAGGGCCACATAGTGATAGAAGAAGGGGGGAGTGACTGAGTGGGGTGTTTTGACACATAAGGACAGGGGCAGATGTGCCTGACTGAACGAGAGAGCTTATGGGTCAGCCACAGGTCTGCATGCAGAAGACTCCCTAACAGCTCCTGCCCCCCAATAAATCCTACTGTAAACTTCTTCTATTCACACCCAACAACCTTCCATGTTCACACCCAGGCTCTTTCCCAGCAATTATTTCCCTCTCCCTCAGCTCCTCTCTGAACCCTCATTCCCGCTAAGCCTTTGCGTGATTACACTGTGTTATTTTGGTAAAATATGCAACATTTTACAGAATTTACAATATTCTGAACAATTTTTTACTGTTTTGGCTCAAAAAAATAGATAGAGGAAGCTGCAGGATGGCTGGCTGATGTCTGAGTTCCTCCCCCCTGCTATGGGGCTCCTTCTACTTCCTTCCTGCTGAAATCCTAGAATTTCCCAGCTTGCTTTGCAGCCCATCCACTGAGGTGATTTGCAGGGGGGGACATTTCTGAGAGTGAGCACAGCTCCTGTTCCCAATGCCAGGCAGCTCAGGTGGGGTCCCATCCAGCCCAAGAGCTCTGGGCATGAGTGAAGGTTGTCAGAGGGTAGTTGTGTGGGGGAGAGTGGGAAAGGGGTGGGCAGATCTTCCTGCAGCTGAGGGAGCACTGAAACAGCAGCTGATTCCTATGTACCCATCAAGGAGAATGTGATGTGGGAGTGCCATATTCTCTGCTCCAACAAAAACTGACGATATTCCAACAACTTGTTAACTGAGATGATCAAGATCCAGGCACCATCCCACCCCCGCACCACCCATCATGATGGTGCCTGGGGGACTGTCCATCCCAACAATGTTGCCCCTTTTGTTGGTCTTGTTTTGAACACTTGGTAAATTGATTGAGGATCGTTCAGGCAGGCAGGGATGCCTGCAAGCTCTGCAGGGGGCTGGATCATCTCTGGACAGAGAGCAGAAGGAAGAAGAGGTAGCTCCTAGTGTATCTTGACTACCTACATATCGAGTTTCAGGGGAGCAGAGGGAGAAGCAACATGTGGAATGGTCACATGCCCTCAGAGAACCTTTCATTTGTGCTTACCCCCATGCAGTATGCACAGTTACATGTTACTCCTGACCACCAATGCAATCCTTTGTATCATTCACTGAGGGTTTGCTAAAGGAGAACACATCTGAAAATTCCCAGGAACTATACTGTGTTTAATCACTGAATCCCGCGTAGCTTTTGAAGTATCAAAAAGGAAATTTTAATTTAACTGTTTTTGTTCATCTCTTCAACCTACAATGAACCAGCAAAGACTCCATTAGGATAATTAAGAGATCATTTCATTTTAGTTGCCTTAAATATTTCGACACATCTATGAAAAAGATACAGTGGAATGAGGAATAGTTCAAAACCTCTCTTCTACATCATATCAATTATTAATAACTGGAGCCTGCCTTATGCAATTGGGATGACATTAATAGAGACATTAGCTTAAATGAGACCTGCGCCTGGGAACTAGAGTTCATGTACTATATTTTATAGGCTTTAAAATCTGTTTACTTGGCATAGCTCTGAGACCTTGTGCCAGATAATGGAAATGGTTGAAAGCTGATTTTTTGTTTAAATGTCAGTGTGCTATTGGGGTGGAATTAAAAGCAAGTGCAATGTTAAAGTGCCTAACATGACAGGAGTTATGAGTAATGTTCTTTTATGAATTTCTTGGGTTTTCTGTATTTTTAATATGATAAAAGATTGTTACAATTATTTTATAATTTGTAAAAAAAATTATAGTGCAAGTACAATTACAGTGCAATTAAATGCTTTGATAATAGAGTTTACAGATCGATACAAGATTTCTCGAGTGTTGCTTTTGTTTTGTTTTATGCTTCTGGATACCAGTGCTATATGAAAACCCCACCTTTTGCTATGGGACTCTTTCAGCTAATTTAGACATTTCTCTACCTACCAACGGATCCCTAGTGACCACATTCTACTGTAAAATGAATATGGATATTAATTCAGCCACATGCACCTTCCACAGTGAGTTGCATTGGTGAGCAAAGTGGGGTAGGATACCAAACCTGCAGAGGAAGGGAGGGTCAACTTAAGGCCCTGCTCCCACAAACACTTATGCTCATGCTTATCTTTACTATCATGAGTAACCTTGGGATTTACTACTCATGGTACTTAGAGTTAAACATGTGCATAAGTGTTTGCAGGTGTGGGGCTTAACTGATTACAGTGGAAATCTGTGTAATTGCTACTGTCCTGACCAGCAACCTTCCCCCCTGTCCACACACACCTTCCTCTACCTTGCAAAGTGGGAGGGAGACAAGGAGTAGGATGCAATGTGGAGGAGAGGCAGCCAACAGGCTGCCTGAGATGGAAATAAGATAAGCATGTAAATGGTCCACTGGAATGGATAATGGGGATGTTCAAATCTTTGGTGCTTGCTATGGTTGGCTAGAGACTTTTTTCCCTCTGAAAGCCTAGGTTAGCACATCAGTTTACAATGCGGGTACTCTTTGCCAAATGGACAATGATAAAACCCAACTCAAAATAAAAGGGACAGATTTTTCAGAAAACCACAGGCTACAACTAAAACTTCAGTGACAGCCTACAATTGTGAACATCATTATTTTGTTCCCTCCATGATGCCAAGGAAGAGCATTCGGTTTTCATGATGCAGAGATTTTTACAGCTAGAAGGGACTATTAGGATTAAGTGTTCTGACTTTCTGCATAAAAGTGATCATAGAAACTCACCCAACATCAAATGCATAATTAACTGTGGATTTACCCTCACAGTATGCCTTTTAGACAAGGACAGTGTTGCATTTTTTTGGAGGGAGGAGCTCATAATATTTACATTCAGCTTCTTGCTATGGAAAGGATAGTATTGCTACTGAGATTTATGAATAACAGGAGCAGCATGCTTTTCCCAAGAGGCTGATCACAGTTATTCTCTTATGTGCTCAGTCTTTCTTGGCCCAGAGCCTTGGATTCAGTGGTTGCTTTT
Organism: Rafetus swinhoei; assembly: GCA_019425775.1. Classification (NCBI taxonomy): domain Eukaryota; kingdom Metazoa; phylum Chordata; order Testudines; family Trionychidae; genus Rafetus; species Rafetus swinhoei. The sequence continues at coordinate 160,850,414 of CM033424.1, forward strand.
AAACCTTAGCCTTCCATCTGGCAGCATAATGAAAGCATGCTGCCATACCAATGAGATAATTTATCTGACTTAATGGCATGCAGCAAAAAAGTTGTAAATGGGAAATTATTATTTTTTTAAACCACCCTGCTTCAAATATCTTCTTGCCTGCTCCTAACACAGGGGATGCTGACTTTCTGAGCATGTGGTGTACAGAAAAAGAGAAATCTTAGTTTTCCCTCTTATAAACGGATTTACCAAAATTATCATGTGTGTCTGCTACTGCAGATGTAGTATCAGGAGGAAATCTCACAGAGAAGGAAATCCACAAAGGAGAAAATGTCCCTTACAGATAGACACAGCTGCAGTCTCAGTTTTCACAAAGTGACCATTTTAAATCTGAAAAGTCGTGTGTGTTCAAAAGTCAATGGGGAGGGGGGTTATTTTTGCTGTTTCATTAATGACATACATAGAAACATCAGGGAAAAGGTTTTAACATTTTTGTTTCAAATTCATAATGTAAAAAAGCTACAGTATTTGTGTCAGGGCATTTACATTAGAACAATATTGGATTAAAAGTATTAATACTCTTTTTTACATTTAATATTTGTAATTCACCAAATGAAGGTATCAGGATAATTATATGTGGCAAAGTAGTTCACTAATATCATTGTATTCCCACCTCTATACTTTTTAACTGACCTAAAGTTCTGAGTGGGACTAAATTGCTTGATGGCGAGGCCTCAGGGTGTTATCAACTGGAAACTTGGGCTGCATTTGGCCATAATAGCTTTATAAGAGTATTGTAGCTTATAATTAGGTCTGGGTTGGGTTGGGTGGGGGAGAGAGGGATTTGGGGTTCCCTCTCCCATTTTAGAGGAGTTTTTACTTAGTTTAAAAGCAAGAGCAGAGGTCACAACAGTTATTTGAAGAAACTATACATTAGAAAACAATTGCTTTTCACCACTGTATATTGCATTGCATAAAGTAACTTCTGGAAATGTATTAAAGTGAAGAATGTAAGATGCTCAATGTACTGATGTACATGCATATTTTATTAGATAAATATGTATACACAACTTACTTTAAAAACAGAGCAATTACCTTTCTTTTGTCTGTTGTTTTTGAGGAGTTTGTTTTGCTTATTTACAAATAGATATGAAAGACATCTATCAAATAACTAGGGCGGGGCAGAACAAACGGTACTTCGGTTTGAGAACCCAAAAGCAGATTTTTAAAAGACACAAACAAGAGTTAGGCATCTAAGTCCTGCTGAATTTCATTCTGACTTGGGGGTCTAAATGCCAGGCACTTAAAACTCTCCTCCCTTTTCATATGGGTTTAATCTTTGTAAAATCATAACCAAAGGTCACATTTTATCCAAACTTCCAAAGTGGAATCAGGTGTCCATATATGTGTTATTGAAATACATATGCACATGCACAAAAATACTCACATGGTACATCTATCTATGGTTATGCAAGAAGTATGGGGAATGAACAGACAGTACTTGAAATATTGGTACTTAAGCTAAATTATGACTTAAGTAGCATCACTGAAACATGGTGGGATAAATCTAACAACTGGAATATTGGTATAGAGAGCTTTTTTCAGGAAGGACAGGAAGAACAAAGGGAAGAGACGTTATACAGCAAGAACATATATATTTCATGTATATACTAAGGTCCATAAGAAGATGAGAGAATGATCAGCTGAAAGTATCTGGGTAAATATAAAGGGGGGAAATATGGGTGGTATCATGGTAGGGGATCTATTATAAACCACAGAATCAGTGGGAGGCATTTTTAGAACAATTTGTAAGCAGTTAGAGGCTAACTGGGTTGTAAGAAATAGCCAGCATGAGTTTGCTGAGAGCAAATACTGTCAAACTAACCTCATTTCCTTCTTTGACAAGGTTACTGGCCTAGAAGAGAGAGGGAAGCAGTAGATTTATATACCTTGATTTTAGTAAGGCTCTTGACACTGTTCCACATGACAATCTCATAAGTAAACTAGGAATATGTGATCTAGTTGAAATTATTGTAAGGTGGGTCAACTGGTTGAAAGGCTGTACTCAAAGAGTAGTTATCAAGGGTTCTCTGTCAAACTGGGAAGCTGTGCCTAGTGGAGTCTCTCAAGTTTCAGCTCTGGGTCCTGTGCTATTCAATATGTGCATTAATAATTTGGATAATGGAGTGGAGAGCATGTTCATAAAACCTGCAGATGGTGCCAAGCCCAGAGGTGTTGCTAGCACTTTGAAGAATAGTATTGGACTTTGAAAAAAAATGGAGAATTGGTCTGAAATCAACTAGATGAAAATAAACATAAACAGGTGCAAAGTACTTCACTTAGGTAATAACAATCAAATGCACAGCTATAAAATGAAGAATAACTGTCTAGATAGTAGTACTGCTGAAAAAGATCTAGGGATTATAATGGACCACAAGTTGAATAAGAGTCAACGAAGTGATAGATTTACAAAAAGGTGATTATCATTCTGGGCTGTTTAAACAAGACTGTTGAATGTGAGAGATGAGAGGTAATTTGTCCCCTCTACTCAGCATTGGTAACATCTGAGCTGAATGCTGTGTCCAATTCTGGAATCATGCTTTAGGAAAGATGTGGACAAATTGGAGAGTTCAGAGAAGAACAACAAAAATTACAAAAGGTTTCAAAATATCTAACTGATGAGCAGGGCCTTACCAATTTCGCAGCCACAAAAAACACAATCATGGACTATGAAATAAGTCCTCCTGATCTCCTTATAGTGTTCGAATCACCCCAGCCAGGGGGCCCCTCGCTCTAGCTGGGCTGGGGAGGGACAGAACTGCACAGACACTCTTGATAAGAGCTCAGACACGCCTTCAGCTCTGGGAACTTCCTGCAGCTGTGGGAGCGCCATGGTTGCTGCCTTCAGAGTTTAGCTCTGAACACAGCACAGAAATGAGCCTGGCAATCCCGTAAGCCCTCCATAATAGGTTTGCAACCCTCGCTCCTCCACAATCCCCATTTGTGGCAATCCCAGACATGATATCAAATCTTCAAATATAATAAGGACTGTTATAGAGATGTTGGCAGTCAGTGGTTCTCCATGCCCATTGAAAGGAGGACAAGAAGTAATGGCCTTAATCTGCAGCAAGAGAGATTTATGCTAGCCATTAGGAAACTATAAGAGTAGTTAAGCAATGGAATAGGCTGTCAAAGGAGGTTGTGGAATATTCCTCAACAGTGGACATTTTTCAGAATGGGTTGGGCAAAAAACAGTTAGGGATGGTAGATGTGTACTTGATCCTGCCTCAGCACAGTGGCTGGACTAGATGACCTCTTGAGGATGCTTCCAGCCCTACATGTCTATTACCTATGGTCCCTGTTATGGGCTGTGTTTCAAACAGAGAGGGCCAGTGATAGGGTCGGGAGAAGATCTGATTTTGCAGAATCTTACCAGAGTGTGTTTTGTTTCACAAAACTAAAACTAGGACAAAGGAGCAGCTTGGATCTAAGTCCCATTTTACCCAACTACCCCACACATTGTTCAAAGAAAAGACTTCATTTTGGGCAAATCTCTAAGTATACCATAGTACATTTTACTTTACAGGAAGTGTATGCCATAAGTAGCCTTGATTCAGTACGGTACTTAAGTGTGTGTCCTTTCAAACACATGAGCAGCTTCACAGACTAGAATGGGACAACTCACAGGCTCAGAGTTATATGTGTACTCCTCTGGATCAGAGCTGTATAATCATGAGTTCAGCCTGTGTACCAAATCCTCAGTTGGCATATGGTGCCATATTTCCACAGAAGGCAAGGAAACAACATGGCTGTGTCTACATTGGCACCCCTTTCCGAAAAAGGGATGCTAATGAGGCACTTCGGAATTGCAAATCCACGGGGGATTTAAATATCCCAGCGGCATTTGCATTTACATAACTGCTGCTTTTTCGGCTCGGGGTTTTGCGGAAAAGCGCCAGTCTGACGCGATCTTGTGGAAAATAAACCCTTTTCCGCAAGATCTCTTATTCCTACTTTCAAGAGATCTTCCGGAAAAGGGTTTATTTTCCGCAAGATCGCGTCTAGACTGGCGCTTTTCTCCGGCAAAACCCCGAGCCGGAAAAAAGCGGCAGCCATGTAAATGCAAATGCCACGGGGGATATTTAAATCCCCCGCAGATTTGCAATTCTGAAGTGTCTCATTAGCATCCCTTTTTCGGAAAGGGGTGCCAATGTAGACACAGCCCATCAGTTTACACAAGATCAGGATCTAGCCCTACGTATTCTCCAATGATAATGAGTTCATACCACAACAAAGACCTGATCTACAGTTCACTGAAGTCAATAGAAACACAGACTGACTTTGGAGAGATTGACTTTAGAGGGCTCTGAATCAAGCAATAAGTGTAGTCCCCTTACTAAAGGTGCCTCTGGCTTTTTCTGGGAGGATCCTGTGTGCAGCAATCTAGCCCTAGAGACTACAACTCCCATGAGCCCTTGAGGAAACCAGGAAGGGAAGGCTTGTCCAGGCATGTGGAGAGAGGGTCTCAGACTCTGGGATTCTCCATTTTTTGGGGGGCACAGAGGAGCCAGGCTGCTTTGGAGGAGCCTTATCCAGTCCAGGAGCTGTTATGTTGCAGCTACATCCTGGGTCTGAGAACCTTTGGGACTTGGATCTAGCAGGCTGCTTCTGGGGCAGCTGATTGCCCTAGAGGGGAGAGAGTCTGGCTGTGCCTGTGACTCAGAAGGACTACACAACAATCAGCACATAGGAAGAGGCTGTAAGTAAATGGGCTCTTTGGGAAAGTGCTGCCTGGGTTTAGACTAACTCTGGGTCCAAAGAGAGGCAGAGTGTTCAACCCAGGGAACCAGAACTGCTGGCATTTGGTGGAGCCTGCTTCAGTGGCAGAGGGAGTTTGCAGCTGGCTGCACAGCTTGGACTAACACACACACAACCTACAGAGAACCTCCACTCCAGCTGCAGATCTTCAAGCGCACCCATGCAAGCAAGTGTCTGAGACTCTGAGTCCAGAGGAATGCACACTCTGGGGTGGGATAAATGGTGGCAGTGCAAATGCCAGCTAGATAAATTCCTATTACTTCTGTGTACTTTGTTAATTGATTTTATTCACTGTTAATCTGTTAAACCCTGTTTCTTTAAGTTAAGTAAAGGTGTGTTCATTCTAATGTATCAATTAGATGTATATTATTTATAATTTGTAATTGTTGTTCTGGAGCTAGATACAGATTATTGCTGGAATAATTTTATTCCTGGAGGCTCCCAAGGCACACCATTAAGTGTGTACAGGGCCAACCAAGTGGAGGCATCGCCACTGTATATTCTTTATGAACAAGGGAATGCAGCGAAGGGGTAGATAGGGAATCCCCAACTAAACAACATCACCACTGGGGTACTCAGAATCTCCTTTTAGGTTAAAACCATCAGGTGCCCAGGCACACTTGTGAGTGTGACCTGCTCCCGAGTAACCCAGGGAGGAAAAAAGGGGTTACATAAGTAATTATGAGTTTTTCTATGCTGTGATTTTCCTTATCATACCTTATTTCTGTGTCAATGGCAAAGGCTGACCATTATAGTTTTAAGTAAAATATACTAAAAACAGTATTATTTTTGAATGAGTGGAGGAATGGATTGCAGTCCAAACTGTTTGGCTGCAACACTGGAGTATATTCTCCCCGTAAAGAGTGTTTTATGATAACTTTCAGTAATATTAATGAGAAGCGTAGACATATACCTAGGAAAGAGAGAGAGATTTTTTTATAGGATGTATGAAATCTACATCATATTTCACATGCAAATAAAAATATGATTTTTATATTGCATAAAATGTTACCTTTTCCCCCAGCCTAGAAATTTTTCATTTTTGTGTGTGTGCTAATGCTAACTATGTGGATATCCCTGCATACTGTATTTTTGTAGCAGATCAGGAGTAAAACGCAAAACAGAGAAACTCCCCTAACAATGAAGTAGTTAAAGACCTTTCTTCATGAATTATTCTCTCAGCCTACAGTGCATGTATCTATAACGATAACAAAGAATGATGAAATAAAGCAAGAGAGCTTTTAAACTTACCTGTTTTTCATTTTCATCCTCCAGCCGTAGCCTGTCCTCTATGCAGTTCCTAGCCTGAAGAAATGCCTTTCTCTGAGCTCTTTCTGTCAAAATCCTCACAAAGACCCCATATAAGTTTACACTGACAAAAAGGATAGCATTGGCCATGAGCTGTAAGAGGAGAAGAGAAAAAAATATTTTAATGTACAGATTTTTTCACATTGCTACTCATGAATGAACAAGTCATTATTTAAAAAATCCTGCCTATAGACTACAATAGTGAAACACTTTCCTGTCTTACAACAGTGAAGAAGCAACAATACCAGCTGTCATGTGTCTAGGCAGACATATCACAGTTTACAACTTTTAATTTGCTAAAGTTAACTTCTCTTAAGATGACCTGTGACTTCTTATTTTTGTTCATCAGTTGGTCTTTAATTAGGTCATTGGCCAATCTGTCTACGTACCAATATGGCCCTCACAACCATCACCGTATGAATCAGTAATAGACTTTAGCCTCACAACATACCTGTGAGATAAGCAAGTATTGAGTCCATTTTACAGATGGGTAAGTGAGGCACAAAGATATTAACTGAATTGCTCACAGTCACACAGAAAATCTGTGACTGAGCCAAGAATTGAACCCAGTTACCCTAAATCTCTCTTCAGTATTCCATCCACTAGGTTATCCAGTCTTCATCTGTGCTATTACTAATCATAGTGTATGTTTTTGAACATCTACACTAGAGATTATTGACACAATGATCCTGTAGAGCACTGAGTGCCTCCCTATACCCCATTGACCTTAGCAGTAGTTGAGAGGACACAATATGTTGTAGGAGATATTAAGCAGGAGCAATTCCATACCAGAATACTGAAGTCAGTTGGAAATGGACTAGCTAGAGAGAATACAAATTTCACAATTACAACTGTTCTTTTCACATAGGAAAGAAGTAAACAACAATGTGTGTTAAACCCAAACAAGGTCCTATTGTGTAAGGTACCACCTTAGATTCATCCCATTGGGTCTTGAGCTAAATTAAGAAGGGAGGCTCTGCTCCAGCAAAGCACTTAAGCAGATCAGTAACTTTAAGGATATGAGAAACTTAAAGATGAATTGCAAAACACCACCACAACAGTCTGTGCCCTGCACGGTGCCAGTTTTGTTTACAGGAGACTGTTCATTTCCTCCTCTTGCTTTCAAATATTAAGTTCTGGATTGCTTTCTCTTTCCAAAATGACCCCAAGATCAGAACTAAAGTGCAACTCTTGCAGCACCTTCTTGAGAGAGGAAGGAGTGAAGCTGAGTCTTGGGTTGTCTTCTTTACACAGGCCCAAGATTCTCCACAGCATTGGGCAAGAAAACATATGGCCTATATGCTTCCATTTTCACATCTATAAAATGGTGATAAACATATTTACTTCCGATCACAAGGATGAGTTACCACTAGTACAGCACTTTGAAGATGAAAAGTACAATGTGAATGTTATTATTTAAAGTTATAGAGGGCATAATGAGAGGTCTACAATTCTTGTCTCCATTTATCTTGCAATAGAAAGCTGTTCATGGTATTATCAAATTTCAGCACAGATAGAAGCCATTGAAAAAGGAGATGTACAAGAGAAACTTAAGTAGAGCCTGATTCTTAGAGGCATGAATGGTGCCATGATCACTGAATGCCTGCATTTTATCATACAATAGTCACAACCATTAGATCATGCAGTGTAATACCAGTGTGTTGTAAAGCTGATTTGTGCAGGTTCAGTGACTGAAAAACACCATGGATGTCTAGCAGTCAAGTCTGGTGGCAGCTGTCAAAGACCACTGAACGAACAATCCGAACAACTATAGACAATGCAAATTGCATGACTTTGCTCAGAAGTGGTTCTAGCAAAATGACTGTGTTATCAAATGGTGTCAAGACCTAATATTCTTCTTTGATATTGACATGACAGTGACATGGGAGTTGGATAATTGTTTTCAGATGGAATAAGAAAAAAGTGAATTCAATTTCTTGGCCTTCCATTGGAAGCAGTGAAAGAGAATATATTTTAACAATCTGCCAGCTGTTCTGGGGCTGTCATCATGATTTCACTCAAACTCTGGTGATCATCTGAACCCTGAGAAACCAGTAGGTAAGTCTTTGCTATCACACAGCCACTTTCAAACGCAGCAGGGTATGTCATTTTTTTGACAAAGTTTGAACAGTTCAAGATAAAACAGAGGCTTAGCTGTCAGCATTGGCCTGCAGGGAATCAGGAAAAACTGTAAAGCAAGTAAAAGTAACAGAATTAAGAATATGAGAAAAAAGAAAGTGGGCTAGATTGTCTCCTGGTGTAGGAATCTCGCCATCCCCTCTCATGGCCCACTAACTTTTTTTTAAACTGACTGCAAATGCCATATATTTCTTTCACTGTTTTTTTTTTTTTCATGTATGCCATTTTGTGGTCCCTGTATACATACACAACTGACATATGACCCAGGAAAGGGTAATGAGTTTTTTTAAATAAAGGCCAATAATGAAATGGCTTTTGCCAACTAGATGGACTCAAGCAAAGGCCAAGATTAAAAATTACCAGTGAATTTATGTGTCTGAATTCCTAGATGCCCAACTTGAGACACCTTAAAGAAGTCTAATTTTCAAAAAGTGCCAAGGAAGCTCTTTAAAAATTCAATGCTTTTAAAAGGTGACTTGGGTTGGGTACCCAGAAATGAAAGCATCTAAAAAAAATCATTAGTGATGTTCAAAAATCTTTGTTAAAACCATATTGTTACCTACCAGCCCTGTACTTTTGGGAGCCAGGGAGTGACATTCATGGAAAACCATACCGCCCCAAACCTTTGCTGGAATCAGACAAAGCAATGAAAAGGCCGGGGAAGACACACCTAAACTGCTTCAGACAAGGGTGATACAATTAAGGAAACACCCCAGCCTCATTTGCATTAAAGATGGAACAGAGGGACATCTCATTAGCATACAAAATAGAGAGCAGCTCTTCCAAGGCAGGAACCGCAGTGAACTATGGGACACTGAAAGCAGAGAAGCACTGCCTGATGGGAAATCTCTACTCCAGATACTAATGAACCCAGGCCTGCTCACACCCAAATTAGTCATTATCAGACCAATTCTAGTAACTATCCTATTGACATCTAAAATACTGAAACTGCCTAGTTGCATTGTGAGCTCGTTCAAGGAACATCACCCATAACCAGGGATGATCAGTCTCTATTGTCTCTCTTCTTTCTCTTTGAACTATCCCTATAAAAACGCCTATCCTTGCCCCAAGAAAAACTGTTCTGATACCTGGATTTAAACTGCATCAGTTCCATTGAGACTTCTTCATCTCCTGTCTGATTGTGCTGGGGGCTCTGTTCTGCTTGTCTCCTGCCCTCTGGACCCCCGGCTACCATCGTCATCTGGGAACCCCGATCAGTGCAAGCTCCGTGGAGTGGTGAGATCTCTCTCTCTCTCTCTCTCTCTCCCTCCCATCAACTATCTCTCTAAGCATAGCCTCCTGACCCTGCCCTATGTAAACTGTTATATGGTTACCTAACATTTGTAAACAGTTTCAATTTAGATTTAATATTGTAACTGTTAGATTTAATATTGTAACTTTTTGATATCTATTCACTACTCAGAAATAAATAACTTTCATTGTTAAGCTGGTTGCTCTCTCTCTCTTTCTTTCTCTTTGCTCACTCTTCCTTAAGGGGTGTTGTTTTGGCTTCCCATTTGCTCTGCAACTTCTTGTACCCAAGCTAAAGATCCCTGTAGTGCCCAAAATCCTGTGGGTTTGCTCATTGTGTGGTTTACCAGTGAATGACTGTGGTGTGAAAGTGGGGATGGGGGTGCTGAACCTGGGGGCATATGAGGATGGCAGCTTAAAGTGCTGTTTAATCCAGCCCACTGAGTCCAAAGGCACATGAGGGTGCAGTGTGGCATTGCTGTTAAACCCAGCCAGCTGAGTCCAGGGACATATGAGGGGGTCAGCTTGTGAGTGCTGATTACCGAGTCCTCTCAGACGTGCTCTGGTAGTGGGTGTGAGTGTCTGTGTGTGTTACTAAGGTGGGAAGAACCCCATCCTGAGCAACCTAGTTTCTGCAGGAGAGCTTCAGTGGGAGAGGGGGAATTGGCAGCAGGGAGAATTCAGCTCCCCTATGAGAGCACAAGTAAGCACAAACAGCCCACTGATAGAATGGTTAACCTTTCCCCAGTCCCATAAGAGTAACCCTGATAAATGAGCATACCCCAGAGTATTGGGCAAATCTGGTAACAATATTCATTACATGGTAAGAATTTTCTGTGGGAAAGGACAGTCTTTCTGTTATGTGTATGTACAGTGCCTAGCACAACAGACTCCTGGTCCATGATTGTGTCTCCTACCCACTACAGTAATACAAATAAATACATAATAATAATACTCAGAATATATGCCACTTGTTACACTAGAGGGTAGCAATAAAAAAGCTGGCATTTTCTAAGTAATCACCATCTTCCAGTTGCTTAAAAAACTTTTGTATTTATTTAATGGAAAAAGAAATTACAAGGAAGTTTTTTTTGTTTTGCATGTTTCCTTAATACAGTAGAACCTCAGAGTTATGAACACCAGGGTTATGAACTGACCAGTAAACTACACTGACCAATTTCAAACTGGAATTATGCAATCAGGCAGCAGCAGAAAAAAAAATCTAATGCAGTACAGTATTGTGTTGAATGTAAACTAGTGAAATAAAGGGAAAGCAGCATTTTTCATCTGCACAGCAAAATTTCAAAGCTGAATTAAGTCAATGTTCAGGGGTAAACGTTTGAAAGAACAACCATAATATTTTGTTCAGAGTTATGACATTTCAGAGTAGTGAACAAACTCCATTCCCAAGGTGTTCCTAACTCTGGGGTTCTAATATAAATAACTAATGCCGTTTATAAACAGGTTAGCCACTAGTTAGTGAAACAAGGTCATCAGTAAATTATTACCTGAAACCCATTTTCTGTTTTTGATTGGAAAAAACTTTTGAGGTTTCACAACCAGCCCTTCCCACTGGACTATGATCTGGTGCATAATATAAACCTGAGAAATCACAAATGCTAAAACAGTTTCTTGCTTAGACAAAGGGTCTCCTATGTAATGGCTCTACTAGGGAAGTATCCTAAAATACACAGCTGGAATAAACTAAAAGTAAATGAGGGATGTAAATTACTGTGGAACAATCTTTAACGAGAGCCCCAAATCGAATGGGATTTTGTTCTCTGAATGAGAAAGTCAAGGTTATGATCTCGTGTGGAATAGAAGACTGCTTTCAATGGGAGTTGCAGATGCTTGGCATTCTCTGGATGAGGCCTTAATTGCAAATATCAGTTACTTGGGATTCACTCCCACAGTGTCACAGATGTTCATGAACTGCCACATTGTCCTGTGGGAGGTGAGGATGCAGCAGAGTGGAACAGAGAGGGGTTGCTGTCAGCAATTTCAGTAGAAAGCCAAGATCTGCAGAAAATGCTGGTCCTGTTCTTGTGGGGTTTTAAGCATCTGTGACCAACTGAAAGAGAATAAAAACTAGTAATCAGAGATACTGAGTGTAAGAACTATTTTTCTAGTTCTTTTCATTAACTTGCTGTGTGACCAGTGAGCAAATAGCTTATCCTTTCTCTGCCTCAGTTACAATGTCTGTAAAATTGAAACAGTAATGCTTACTCACTTTTGTAAAATACTTTGAGACATATGGATGAAAGATTTTTTTTATTATGCACAATACATTTTCCAAAACAACTCAAGTATCCATGAAAGAGCAGCAGGCTACATAGAACAGTGATAATAATAGTCTTATTTACATGAGTTTTAGGCCTGGTGTACACTTAAAATGTAGGTTGATATTGTTATGTAGCTCAGGGATGCAAATAATCCACAACCCTGAAAGACGCAGTCATTCCAATTTAGCCCCTTACGTGTATACAACTAGATTGACAGAGGAATGCTTTCATCACCTTTGCTACTGTCACTAGTGGAATGAGTGTTCTTACACTGATGGATAAATCCATTCTATCTGTGTAGGATTCGTCTACAGCAGGGCTATCAACATGCAGCCTACGGGCTGCATGCGGCCCGTGACCCATATGTTTCCGGACTGTAGTGCGGTTTGGGTTTATGCGGGGCTTAACACGGAGCCTGTATGTGGGATCCTTTGAACATGGCCTCCACTGAGAACAGGCTCCACAGTGGCAAGGCGTCTCCCAGGCGGGCTGAGCATTGAAAGACGCAAGCGGACGGGCTGGCTGGAACAGACAGGTACAGGGTGTTGACATTTCTAGCCCCCAGGGAGGAGATGCTGGGGCACTGTGGGATGTTCTGGGTGCTTAGGCTTGTGGGCAGAGCCTGAGAGGTGCTGACTGGCTCACACCAGCCACGTTTGGGTCTGGTGCCATGGCTTAAGGCTTAATCTTTGTATTCATGCCCGTCAGTGTGAAAGAAGCTATTTGCATATACAGGGCTCGCTGAGCTGCGGCGAGCCCTGCTCACCAGCCGCACTGTCCGGTGTTCTGCGCATGCGCAGATCGTTCTGCGCATGCGCAGATCGCCCGAACCCGGCTCTTCTGGGACGTAATCTACTCACCACGGGTGAGTAGATTGCATAGATTATCGAGCCCTGTGCATATATATTTCCAGGTAAATGCAACCATACTTAAGTTGTGGCCCTTGGCATATGATGTGAGTATCACTGTTCCCCCCGGGGCTTCCAAAGTTGAGTAGCCCTGTACAAGGTTATGCTGTAGGGATGCTGGTATGGTCTCTGTAATGAAAACATGGCCTTAATGTTAACACAATGCCATTAAATCTTTGTTGAAAAGTGAGACAAGTCTGCTTTTCTTGTGTGTGAGAAATAGAGAGGTAGTAAATGATCAAAAAGCGAATGAACAAGGTTCTATCAGAGTTTTAAACAAGAATGTCAAATTTTTTTTTCTTCTGTGGGATATATTAACACTAGAGCTTATCACTTATTTTCAGTACATGACAGCACAGAAGAGACTTTCAAGGTGCCGTCAATTCTAATATTTTCAGATGCACAATTGCCTCTTGATCCTGATGTGGCTTTGTTAGGTCTAGTAATTCACTTAATCAACTCATTTTACAGCCTTTTGAGAACACTTAATTACTACATCTGCTACCTCCTTGTGCTGAAGTGTCATCACACAGGAGCAGAGTGCTGACAATGTTCCTTTAGTTCATAACTGCTTCCCAAACAGTGCTCCCTGGTACCTGCAAAGTAAAGTCAGCCAAACAGATGACCTACAAATGTAACATGTATTCCCAATTTGTATAAAGCCTTCCCTTATTCTTGCTATTTTATTTTTCAGTTAGATTTTGCCAGTTATTCAACACATCTTGTGCTTTTGTGTTGCCCACTCTTTCTACTCCCTTTGCAGATTCAAGAGGAAAGTAAATGGTAGTAATGTGGCCTAATAAGAGTCTAGACATTGTGGATATATCAACCACCATGCTGGTGACAGTGGGCAAGATACAGTGTTTATGTGCCATATTTTTAGAAAGTGCACATGCACAATTCATGATCTGCACATATAAATCAAGGATTTGCACATACACTCACTTCTACATACATGTGTATTTGACCAGGGTGCATACACCTCATGAGCATGGTTTTAAAAATATAAGTCTCAATATTGTATATAATCCTGGAAATTTAGATGAAAGATGTACTTTAAGAACAAAGATTATTGTCAAATACCATCAAGTTCTATATCTTAATACCACTAAAGCCAAACAATGTCTATGGGGAGGAGAGCTTTCAGAAATGCACTTAATATGTTTACTTTTTTCTCTTTTATACAAGGCATACAATACAGGGAGATTAAATATATTTCTATTTTCATTAGAGCTTCCTGGGATTTCATTGAAAAAATAGCCAACATTGTCTTTACTGTTTTTGTTTTAGCAACTGAAAACTGTTTTTTTTTTTTTTTTTTTTTTCAGGTTTAAACTAAAAAATGTAGACATTATGGTTTTCAGTTTTTCAGGAAAACCTTCCCAAAATGTCAAAGAAAATGAATAAAAAACGTGTTTCCCAACTAGCTATAATATATAAGTATCTAAACATTTGGCCTCATTTTTAAAAGTGAGGTCCACCCACTAAGCACTAAGTGCTCAACAAGCTTCTTATTTAGGTGCTTAAATATAGATTTATGAGATTAACGTGAGGTTTCTGATTTTGAATGTTTTGGCCATTGTAACTATTTACAGTTCTAAATACAATTTAGTACTGAGTTGTTACAGCCCTTTTCTGTATTACATTTTCCAACCATGTTTTCTTTAAACATACATATGTTCATGGAAAGCAAATTTCAGGCTGCAGCCAACGTTCACTTAATCATGAAGGAAAATCTGTTTCACAGCAAAATGAAATATATGTCATAATGAAACATAGTTTTAAAGTTTCAATCATCCAATTAAAATCATCCATCCAAAAATACCATGTGTCTTAGGTGTCTAACCTACATTCTAATATTAAAACCTATGCTGTTGCTCAAATACAGAATTGTGCAGATGAAATATAGGAAGGAATAATCACAACAAACGTTTTGCAAGCAACTCATAGGCTGAAGCTTGTTCAGTCATAAAGATTCAACCTGCAAATAGTACACTGCAGAACCTGTTTGTTATGATAGTTGGCTGAACTCTACTGAGAATGCTAGAAACTGGTGCCAAGTACAGCAGTAGATTGCAAAGTCCCATCTAACAAAAACAAAGCCCTATTTTTTTCCCATTTCAAGTCAATTTCTTATCCATCTCAATACGCTCTATGTCTCATCCATGGGATTTTGAACTCCTATTACTGGAATTAGTTTTCTTGTTCTCATATCGGCATTTACTCAGTCATACTGAAGTGAAATACCAACCATTTTGTGATCACAGAGATGCTCTTGAGACAATCACCCAATGTGCTGATCATATCACTGAGGACACTTACCTGCCCTCTGGGGCACCCCATCACCCTGTCCTGCTGCGCTGCTTTGGTATCCCCTAGTAAAGGCAAAGGGGTAGGGTAACAACCTTCTTGCAGAGTGACGCAGATGCTGATAAAACTTAAAAACAGCAAATAGTCCTACAGCACCTTAGAGACTAAAAAAAAAATGTAGCTGGTATCATGAGCTTCTGTGGGCTCATCTCCTTTAAAAAACTATACAGGGACTACAATAGGTGAATGACAATATTTGAAGGAAAGTCAAATGATAAATCAAAAGCATTTCCTGCTAGTGATGTAAAATCTAGTTTAATTGGCTAACCAGTTAAACACTTTCCAAAGAATGTGCAATGTAAATAAATAAGTCAGAAAAAGGATGGGTGAAACCAAGCATCCCTGCTGAGGTACAGAGAAAATTACGTGACTTGTGCAGGACTGTGTAGGAAGTTTGTGGAATATCCAGGAATTGAATTCATATCCCTAATCTTTCTAATTTACCTACAAATGATTATAGACATTTTTTACAGATTGGGAAATCAATGTACCAAAAGGTTAAACAGTGGCAGATTTGCAAATGGAATGCAGAAATCTTGACTCAGTACCCTGCTTTAACCACCACACAACACTCCTTTCCAACTTGTCCTGCATGTACTTTATAATTAAAAAGTCATTTCGTGTTAACCAGGCTATGTCAGGCAGAGATTTTAAAAACACACCCATCTGGCTTCACATTTATTTTAGGCTTAAAAAAAGATTGCCAAATATGGGCCAAAAATATACAGAGGCCTTGTAATAACTCACCTGCAAATTAAATTGAGTGACTAAACTGTACTATCCACAAAAGCACCTGATCCCTTTCCAATTGAATGAGGGCAGTTTTGGTGGGGAAAAAAGACAGAGGAAGGGAAAACACTATCACTCTGACTGACTGCATATTGCTAAGTGACAGCATGGCTGCATTAGGATTAAGCTGGTCTCAGTCAGTTTCTTCCTCCCCCAAACAGATTGCTTAAACCTGACAAATGTTCTCTCTCTCTCTCTCTCTCTCTCTTTTTCCCCATGCAGATATCAGAAGCAGTCAGAGAACGATGTTACGTTTGGTCAAATGTCCTCAAAAGATTAAAGTGTTTGCCTTGAGGAAGCTATCTCGAACATTGATTTTCATGTTCTATTACACTGAGCCAGTTTACTTTTTTCCTATTGTGCTTTATGACTTCCAAGAGCTGTCTCTGCAGATAATAAGATTTTTACTTTGCAGGGTCATTTAAGGTATGGCATCTTCTGTCAGCACTAGCACTTGACAGCTTTAATACTGACAAACTGGTTGGACAGTAATTTACACAGGGAGAATAGAGGAGGTCACTTTTAAGTCATTTTCTGTATTTTTCTATTCAACTTTTCAAATCATTTTTCAAAGAGAACACATTTATACACTGTATATTGGCATACAGGTATGCAAATACTATGATGATGACAGTCAAGTAGGCACATAGATAAGAGGCCATACTTTTTGTTTTTGTTTTAATTTTTGGTGGGGCAAGTGGAAATTTTTAGAGTTTCTTTTATTTGAGATATCTAGCAGCAAAACAAATGGAAATACTTCCTTTGAGGGTTAGATTCTTCATAGAAATCATAAGACTGCAAAAAACTAAACATTAAAGGTTTCACGTATCTTGGGTGAAGCCAGAAGAGTTAAGGGACATTTGCCAGAAATGAATTTGACTGTAATCTAATCTCCATATAGTACAAATAAAAAGGTCTGGGTGTACTAACAAATGTGAGCCCTGATTTGGTAAATGGGGCTATGTGTGTAGAGTCACAATCTGACCCTGCAGATCCAAGTGCTAGATCAGGGCCTTATTAACACGCCATTTAAATAAGCAGGATGAATTTAAGAAATATTCCTTTCATGGGAATTTGCAATAATCAGGAAAGGATTAATTGATCTTCCTGTATTCTGTAGAGATTTTTGTTTTGTTTGTGTGTCACCATTTAGATATAAAGTTTATTCTGGAAAAACTGCATGACAGCACCTGTCTCCAAACATTAAACAAATCATGAGTTGGGCTGCAAACATTCAGGATACTTACTTTAAAAATAACTGAAAAAAGAGTGGTCTTATAACACCTTAGGGCATGTCTACACTAGGAAATTATTTCAAAATAACTAAATTTGAAAGAATAAGTCCCAAAATAACTATTTTGAAATAAGCTTATTCCCTGAGGAAAGCAGGAGTACAGATTTCAAAATAACCAACTACTTATTTCGAAATAACAGGTTTGGTAGTGTGGCTGCTCCACTTATTATTTTGAAATAAGGGGGGGCGTTATTTTGAAATAACTCCCTTGTGTAGACCAGGGCTTAGAGACTAACAAATTATATATATATAGTGTCATGAGCTTTCACGGTTACAACCCACTTCACAGAGTTGTCAGTCGGCTAGCTGTACTCACTTGCTCTGTGAGGGGAGGGACAGCAAGAAATAGCAGTACTGTCCTCCCCGAGTTGCAGTGCTAAGATCCAGGTATCACAATAGCTAAACTGTACTGCTTCCATATCCAGACTGCTGTAGTGCCTGAGCAATCCAACAGCCATGTTTTCCTTCTCAGAGGTTGAGTGATGGATGTGGAATGGGGGAGACATGTCTGAGTTGTGGGAGAGGAAGGCACCGAACTCAGAGTGAATGAGTGTGGCATTAAGTGGGAGGAATGGGCAAAGTAATAGCAAACAGAAGCAAAAAAAGCCCCAAGGAGGAGAAAAACAAGAGGAGGAAGATGGCAATTAAAAGTAGAAGATGAAGAATTCAAGTAGGACTTGGAGGAGATGAATCTTAAATTAAAGGCACAGGCCACAAAGCATCTGAACTGAGAGAAAACAATAAAGGAGTGCAGAAGGATAGATGCTATTATCACCATCTTTCACTGTGACTTTACAGTTTTATTTTTTTAAGGAGAGGGTGTGGCCAGGAGGGAGTCTGGAGGAGATGTTGCTTGACTAAACATGGAGGAGTTACCTCCTTTTTCTCTCCTCTTCCTTCCCAGTTACCAAAAGCCTCCATTGTCTTTGTCTCTGACTCACACATAAATGTTATCACAGCCTATTCCCTCCTACATACTGTGATAGGTGTCTTGGTTTTTCACTTGGAAAGTCTGGTCAAATTTGCTGAGCCTGAAGCAGTCAGAAAAGAGGAATGTAGGTAGTTAAGAGATACAGTGGTATTTTCATATATGACATATTACAAAAAATTGGAAACACAAGGATTGGGTATCCTGATTAAAAAAAAAAAAGAATGGGACTTAATTGAGGCATCAAGAATGATAAAGGCCATAAAACAAATTAGTCTCTACTTCTTATCATAGCCCATAACTAGAGAGCAAGAGGGCACTCAATGAAATTAATTCCCATAGCACATGGCTTCATTCCCAGAGGAGGCAATTAATGGAGTCAGTTGCCATGACTCGACTGTAAAAAAGATATTGGAAAATTTTATAACTATTAACAACATTGTATTTATGAAATTAAGACAGGAAATCAAAGATCCTGTTTCAGTTCCTGGTTACGCCAAATTCAAGAAGCTATTCCCTGCACCCTCATGGACAGCATTACACTGGAAGCACTGATCATGGTTGCAAGCAGGATATTGGAATTATAGGTCGATTATGTAGCTCTTATTCAGACCAAACTCCCACTGAAGTCAGTAGTCTTGAAAGCAAGAGAAATTTTGCCTCAATAAGGCCATATCTCCACTTACTGGAGGATCAACTCTGTCGATCAATCTTTTTGGGGTTTGATTTAGCAGGCCTAGTAAAGGTCCACTAAATCAAATGCCAAGGGCACCCCTGTTGATCCTGGTATTCCTCGATGTCGCAAAGACTAAGGGAAGTCCACGGGAGAACTCCCGCATTGGAGACAGCACCAAGCTGGGCTTAAGGTACGTCGACTCCAGCTACATTTTTAAAGTAGCTGAAGTTGCAAACCTTAAGCTGACCTTCTGGGTGTAGTGTAGCCATGGCCTAAGACCTACAGGATTATATCCTTGCTCTTTTCTAGTATAGCAAAGCCTATCACTATCTTTTTAAAAGAATCCACTAATTTGGGGTGTCTCAAATTTCAGGCCATGATGCTATAGTTTGAGTCAAAGACTGGTGCCAAATCACTCACTGCAAATCCATTTGATCTGATAATAAAAAGGTTATATAATAAATAAAGAAACACTGCACCATTCATTAATTAGCCTGGAGTTCACTGTAGGTACACGAGAATTACATTATGCAAAAAACAACTCAAGGTCATCATTACTCCATGTGAATGCCTTGATACCCATTGAAAGATGGAATACATTAAGCAACTAACTCATTTGTCAATTTTTTTCCCAATCCTTTCAAAAATTTCTATGCCTACTGAATGATTTAAAAAATAACTCAGTAGTTCCTTAATCAGTATAGCATCAAGACAACAACAACACTGGAAATGATGAGTCAATGCCACAGAAGATGAGTGGATTATAGAAATGATATAGGTAGTCTCAAATTAAGGCTTCATAATAACTGAGGATATTGATGGATATTGATGGTCTAGACATATTTCATTCTAAATGCAAGCAACAAAATATAATATCACAGAGAACTATATTTATCCCCTTTACAGTTCTCCTTTACAATGATTCTCATAATTCTTTTTATTTTTAAATACAAAGAGGGTGTTTTTTTTTCAAAATCTGTCATGTCATTTTGAAATCCTCACTTTCCCAATGGCAAAGTTCGATCCTATGAGGTTTTCAACAGTCCTCGGAGATGTTCATGCTCTCAGCAATCTTGAAAAAGTAATGCTGTTAGCCTTTCAGCATAATCAGTCCATCCCAAAAACTCATTTACATGAGTAGTCCTTACAAGTAGGCTCACTGGGCACAGCCTCATTACCTTCAGAAGCAACACTACAGACTTGATCCAAAAGCCAACAAAGTCAATTTGGAAGAGTCCCATTGATGTCATTAGAATATTGGATCAGGCCTTATGTCTTGTGGTGTCTGCAGGATCAGCTCCTACTGGAAATTCAAGGAGTCTCCATTAGAATAATTGATCTGCGATGAAATACCAATTCTAAACGTCAATGAGATTTTTGCCACTCAACAAGGTGTGCATTAGAATTGACCCCTCACAGTCAATAATATAATTTTTTTCACTTACAATAAGGCAGTGGTTCTCAATCAAGGATATACAAGAGGACTTCCAGGGGGTACATTGGAGGGAAACCAGCTAATGGAAGCTGCAAGGGCAGTGCTTGTGGGTGTGTGTATCAAGCAGAGACTTGCTGCCCCCTCCCCCCAAAAGGGGCACACCGTGCAGTGACACACATGCTAGCTCCATCAGCCAGGTGATTTGAACAGTATATGGGGCTGCGGCAGCCAGGGAGCCTGCCTGAGGGTCTTTGTGGGCTGCCAGCTGGGAGCTACCTATGGTAAGCACCTCCCATCCAGAGCCTGCACCTGGCACCCCCTCCTTTACCCCAACTCCTGGTCCCAGATCACAAACTCCTCATTTACCCAAACCCTCTGCTCTCACACCTGAATCCCTGAGAAAGGTCACAACCTCCTCCTGCATCCAAACTCCCTCCCTGATCCTGACCCTCCTCCTGCACCCCTGCCCCAGGTCAGAATGCCCTATTGAACCCAGACTCCCTCCCAGATTCCACACTCCTCCTACACCCCAGTCTTCTACCCAGAGCTCCCTCCTGTACCCAAACGTAGTCCCAGACCCTGTTCCCCCTCTATCAATATCATAGAAAAGTATGACTCCTGACCACTTACCTCATCAAATATTATTGCCCACTCCTGCACAAATTAGAGTAAAATTTGTCCCCTTGTTTTCAACCTCCACATCCAAACAATTTTCAAAACAATATTTGTTTGTACTTATATAGTACCTTTCACCTGATGATATCAAAGTGTTGTACAAGTAAGATTATGCACTTTTACCAATATTTAAAATGGAGAAAGA
The DNA here is from genome assembly GCA_019425775.1 of Rafetus swinhoei. Classification (NCBI taxonomy): domain Eukaryota; kingdom Metazoa; phylum Chordata; order Testudines; family Trionychidae; genus Rafetus; species Rafetus swinhoei. Next base: position 160,871,420 of record CM033424.1, read on the forward strand.
AAAGAAAGAAAGAAAGAAAGAAAGAAAGAAAGAAAGAGGCTTGTCCAAGACACAAAACTAATTAATGACAGAATTGGGCATAGAAGAGGACTCCTGACACAGTCTCCACTCTAACTACTTCACAGATAGTTTCTGAAACTGATCCTTGACATCCTCCACTGAGACTTAAGGATGTTAAGTATCAGGTAATTGACTAATCAAATAGTCAATTTGCATCAATGCTTCAATTAGTTGATAGGGCGACTCTGCCTTTGAAGTGTAGCAACAGCCTTAGGGCTGTTGCTACACTTCAAAGGCGAAAGCACTGAAGCCCAGGGTCAACTGAAGCCTAGGGTCAGCTGGGGACTCCCCTGCTGACTCCAGGCTTCGTGCTGCCAGGATCCTTGTAGCATTTCAAAGTGGCAGTGCCACACAGAGCCCGGGTCAGCTGGGGAGTCTCCAGCTCACCCCGGGCTCCACGCAGCGCTGCTGCTTTGAAATGCTATGAGAAGCCCGATGTCGGGCTCCCTGTGGTGCTGCCGCTTTGAAGTACTGCCTCTTTGCTCCCCCTTCCTGCCTCTATCTGATAGAAGCAGCAAGGGGGAGAGTGATTAGTCAACTATCTGATAAATATTTGCTTATCGGATAGTCAACTAGTCCTTCACATCCCTACTGAGAACCACTTGGAAAAGTTTCTACCCTTTCCTTTGTCCTTTAAAGTAGCTTATGTATCTCTGTTAGCTCTGCACCAATTTATTTGTGCACTTTTTGAATTTATATTATTTCTATGTATATCACTTTTATTGCATCAAACTCAAGGTCTTGGCACTTCATAAATTTTAAAAACATTACTGGAACTAAAATACATAACTAAGACACATTATATGAAAACTCTTGTGAATATATAAATTTTTCAGAACTAATTCCCTGTCTACTTTACATGTTATGCAACTGTGGCGGGGCAGACAGGCCCCGCACTGAAGGGAAGAGAGTAGCCCAGGCCCAGCTGGCTGAGAAGGCCCCGACCCTCCAGCCCTGCTGGGCATGCTCCCATCTGGACCAGGGTATAACAGCAAAGAGAGACCTGCAGCGAGGAGGGCCGCAGGGGGAAGGAGTAGGCCAGGCTGCACCTGTGTTCCTGCCGCAGCGGAGACCGAAGGTGCCGACTGCAGCCGAGCCAGCAACCGCCAACCCCAGGGAGGCAGGAACGCCCGCAGCCCCGACGCCAGCCCCGGTAAGGACCAGTCCGGGAGGCCAGCAGCCCCAGGGATACCAGGGTGTGGTAGGAGGCAGCCCAGGGCAAAGCATTAATTGTGCGGCTTGGCGTGTAGCGGCCGGATTCCCGGCCGAGCGGGTAGGAGCCATAGTCCCTGCCTGTAGGGTCCTGGGCTGGGACCCAGTGGAGAGGGAGGGCCCGGGTCCCCCTACCACCCATTCCCTTACCCTGGACAATTAATCCCTACCCAGGAGAGGCTTCTCCCGGTGGCTAGGCCTAAAAATCCGTATTCACCCCGATAGACTTTGGGACTAGGCTAAAAAGCTGTATTCACCCTGATAGAGGGGCAGTGACTTTGGGACTAGGCTAAAGAGCCGTATTCACCCTGATAGAGGGGCAGTGACTTTGGGACCCAGCTAAAGAGCCGTATTCACCCGGATAGAGGGGCATTGACGTTGGGGTGAAGCCAAGAAAAGGGCACGAGACCCGCAACAGTAACATTTTAATAACCACCAGTTTTACTAACTATACATTACCTAGCTCCTCCTCTCATCCCTAGAAAAGTGATTCCTTTTTTATGCAGTACAACAATCTATAGCCCACTAACCCTTAACCCTCCCACCAGCTTTTAAATTTTTTTTCTCTTTTCTTCCACTTCTCCTTAAATGGTCTCCTGTTAGGGTTACTAAATTTCTGATTATAGAAAACCAAACACCATGGCCTGGCCCTTACCTTTTCTGATGCCTTCCCACCCCTGCACTGCTGTGGAACTGGCACTTGGGGCACCACCTGCACTGTGGGTAGGGGCAACACGTGCAGCCCTTCTGGATTTAGGAGCCAGAGGGATATGTCTGCCGCTTCCAGGAGTTGTGCAGAGCTGGCCACTGCCACCAAGCAGACTGCCCCATCAGCAAGGTCCATTTTCAACTGGGCAGTCGGATTGAAAACCAGATGCCTGGCATCCCTACTTGAAATATGTTTTAACTAATTATACTAAACAATCTGTTCCATCTTGTATTTAGCTGTGATACTCAGAGAACATTTCCCAGACCCTGAAGAAGAGCTCTGGGAAAACCCCAAAGTTGTCTAAATCAACAACAGAAGTTGGCCTAAAAAAAAGAATTACTACACTCATCTTGTCCCTCTAATATTCCATTTTCAAGCTGAAGTCCACCCTCTTCAATAAAGATTGCAAAAAAGCACCTACCTAATAAAGAGGAGCTCTCCACTTTCTTATTATTTGCGTTAAGTAGCGTCTAAATGACCTCAGTCACAGGCAAAAGCACCAGAGTGCTGGGTGCTGTACAAACAAAGAACAAGACTTCTGTCCCTTTGTGTATAAAAAAATCCTTATTATTAATACGGTTTGAGCTGTTTTCTATGGTTTGTTAGATTTACTGGTTTCTGCTGTTCTACTACCTCAGTTTACTTTGCTGATTTTTTGTAATAAACTTTCATAATCTCAGTCTCTGTTCTAGTTTTCAAGTGACCTCTCTCTCTTATGTTGTTCTTTCCTTTCTTATCTGGCCACATTGGTTTCCGTTGCCCTTTAGTTCAGTTGATTTTCGTGGAATTAATTTTGCTTGTAGCATCTGCACCTGTACCTTAAATACTTCCCACTGTTTTAGTATTGATTTCCCATGTGGTTGAATTCCAGCCAATTTTCTCTCTTACTTCATATTTCTTTAATTCTGCTCTTCTAAGGTTTAATATTTTTCTGTTTCTGCCCTTTCCATACACCCACAGAAATATTAGACATGAAGTTATGCTGCTTGTAGTTTTCCAATTTCAACATTCTACCTAACTTATTACCTACTATTACACCCAGAACAGCCTCTGACCTACCTACCTAGTCAACATACTCTGTAGAAAAGTCTTGTTATTTCTACAAACAAACTTCCATCTTGAGATTTTTACATGCGAAACTCTGAGTCTCTTTTCTCAGGACAAATCTTACTGTCAGACATATGAATATAGCTTTTACTGATTTTAAAGGTACTCCAGGCTGGACACCCCTGATCTGGCACCCTCGGGACCTGAACAGTCCCAAATGAGGCAATTTGCTGGACAAGGGGAGGTCCCCGCCATCAACCTCCCAGCCTGCCGCCTCTTCCTGCTGCTGGCTTGGGCCCCTGCCACAGCCCCGCTGCTGCTGCTGGACTCTGGAACTGCCAGAGGACGTGGTGAAGGCTAGGACTTTAACAGGGTTCAAAAAAGAGCTAGATAGGTCCATCAATGGCTATTAGCCAGGATGGGTAGGAATGGTGTCCCTAGCCTCTGTTTCTCTGGAGGTGGGTGACAGGAGAGGGATCACGTGAGGATTACCTGTTGCAATCCTCCCTCTGGGGCATCTGGTATTGGCCACTGTTGGCAGACAGGGTACTGGGCAGGATGGGCCGTTGGCCTGACCCAGTATGGCCCTTCTTATGTTCTTGTGACTCGAGCTCTGGCCCTGATGCCACCAAAACTGCAAGGTTCCCATCTGCTCTGTGGGGCTCTCAGCCAGACAACCAGACCCCCCCACCCTGCTGCAGGGCTCCCGGCCATGTTGCCGTCCCACCTGCTGGTTTCCTGGCAGTGCCACCAGACCTCCCTGCCCCTGGGCTCGCTGGTCCAGGAACATTCATGGTCCTGCCAGACCATGGATGTTGCTGGACCAAAGAGTCCTGGGTTAGGGAGGTACAACCTGTAGTATAAGCCATGTGACATGTGAGGCATGTCCTGTCTTGTATGATCTTTGGTCATATTTGGAGAGCTAAAAGCTAACATAGTGACCACAAAGAAGTTATTAACTGAACTAACATTTAACCTATCACCTGCAGGAACATTTGTTTATCTTTTAGTTTGATCCAGGAATCCTCTGGAAGCATCCAACAGTCCTTACTATCATTCACTCCTGAAATCCAGCCACCATCCAACCAGCAGGTGATCAAACCAGCACATAAAGTGGGTGCCATCACTGATCTTAACCATGAAAACAACATCAATAAAGACAACCAATAGCTCTGACACTACCTAATATAAAAGAACTAAAAGAAAATCCCTACACAGCAATTCACACAAGAATGTAAGTGTGATGTTCCCCTCCCGCCATGCTTTATGAAAATTGGCTTATGCATATGCATAACTGGAAGATACTTCAAACAAAGTACCTCATGTAACCTATCAATTGTAATGTTATAATCTACTGAATCTGTATATCCTATTTTGAGCATGTATCATTCTTGTATGTGAAGGTAGAAATATGAAGTGTGAATATGTTCATAGTTTTAAGTGTGCTAACAAGAGCCATTACGGATGCCCCGGAAGCCTGATGACTTGGTGATCAACTGAACAACATGTAAATAGCCTTGTCTGTCTTATTTGTTTGTCCTAGTAACACATCGGTAAGACATGTGGCCACATGCTGAAATCCAGTTTGAACCTGGTATTTTTCCATGAAAGGAGGGATGTAAAATAAAGGATTCCCACCCAAGAAAAAAAAGTCTAGTAAAGCAACAGGAAGCAATTACCTTTTGTCTTCAGCTGGCTTTTGAAACTCCCTGATACACGCTGAGAGGAAACAATGAACTTTGAAGGGCTGGAGATCCAAGCCAGAGTGAAAGATTTTGACTCTAATTTGAAATTTAGACCTGAAGTAAGAACAGTTGTTTAGGGTAAAAATTCACATGTGACAAGTTTCTTTGTGAATTAAAAATAGCTACACATTTTCTATTCATTTTAATGTAGTAACTTACTTTGATCTGTCTGTTTTTACTTGCAACCACTTAAATCCAACTGTGTGTATTTAATAAAATCACTTTTGTTTACTGTCAGGCCTAGTGTAATTAATTGTCACCTGGAGGGGAGCAACAACTGTGCATGTCACTTGGTAAAGGGAGCTTACCTGATGAGTAAAACTGGGTAAAACTCGTACATAGAAAAAGACAGATTTATTTGAGGTTTTGATCCCTTTTGGGGGTTGGTTTCCTGAGTGCTGTGTCCTAGAACTATATTCTCCCATAGCTGAAATGATTCAGTGTCTGCATTGCTCCACAGGGGGTGATAACCCCAACTCTGTGCCTTGTCTGAGGGAGACCAGAGGATCTGTCCCAGCAGGACAAGGTGGTGGGGAGCCCCAGAGAGCAAGAAGGTGGGCATCAGTGGTATGATCAGCACATTGAGGAACAATCCCAATGGGTCTTCTCTGACCACACCCCATCGCAGTAAGGATATCAACAAATCAGATATCCCCAAATAACTCAAAAACTCTACAACTTCATCCCTTGTGAACCCACCCCACTGACCTTCTACATGCTTCCCAAGCTACACAAACAAGAGAACCCCAGCAAACCTATCAAATCAGGCATGGCAACCTTATTGAAGGATTATCAGGTTTCATAGAAACAAATCCTCAAACTACTCACCATATAAAGGGTCACAACCAACTTCCTGCAGAAACTGTGTAACATTAACAACCACTCTCAGAATACCGTCTTTCCAGCATGGACATCACTTCCCTAAGCACCAAAATCTATCACAATGACAGCATTGTTCCTGGCCTCAAATAGCTATCAAAAAATGGACACCACTCAAATATCCACCCCAAACAGATTGCCAAACTCACCCATTTCATCCTCACCCATAAAAATTTTACATTCAACACACACTTGGTCCAAACCATGGAAACAGGCTTGGATACTAGGATGGCTGCCCAATATGCCAACCTCACCCATCCATCAAACTCTCTCCAGAACACATTCAAACCAGAATCACTTCCCAGATTGCAAGATTAGCATCAGCAATGGAATCCAATGCCAGAAAGTTATAGATCACCACACTTACAAAGATCCAGTAGCAACCCCAAAGCACATCAAGAAATCCATTATCTACAGGTAGGCACTCAGATACCACAGAATGTACTCTAAAGAGAAAGTTGACTCTTAACAGTTAAACAATTACAGCCCATAATTGATGGGGATCACACCTTGTAAGGAACCCCTCTTCTGGCTTTCAACCAACCCCTAACCTCACAAAGCTCATCATCAGAACCCCCTACAGACCAGGATATACTGGCTAAATGTGGCACCAAACCCTATCAGCACAACAGATGCAAAACCTGCAGACATATCTCCACTGCCACAATGATCAATGCTTTCCAAAACTCAGCGTTATTAACAGGCTATTTCACCCTGGATTGTTTCTTCATATAGGTATTAACTACTTATGCTATAGAATTTATTCCATTTTATATTTAGCTGTGGCACCTTGAGCGCCTTTCCCAGATCTAAAGACAAGCTCTGCGTAGCTTGAAATCTTGTGTTTTTCACCCACAGAAATTGGGCCAATAACAGATGTTCTTACCCACCTTGTCCCTCTAATATTCAATCTTCAAATCTAAATCTAATACCTGTTTGAGAGAGTTTGTCTGTCTGTCGGTGTAGTCTAGAATTCCTCCTAAATGGTAAGAGCTAGGACCATCAAATTTGGTATTTAGCTTCCTCTTATCATAACTTAAGGCAAAGTAAGGATTTGGTTATGCCAGGAAAACCAGATGCACCTGGAATAAGATTGCTCCCCCAGATTCATACGGGGACATTGCTGGCTGTTCCCATTCATCAGGGAGCAAGGGGAAAGTGCAGTTTGCTGCATTCCTCATTCTAGTGGGGCGGGGAGGGGGTGTAGAGAGCAGATGAATCTTTAAGTGCCATCGCTGGGGGACATGCACGCCTCCCCTGGCTTCTTACCTGGCCCCAAACTGCTGTGCTGAGAGAGGGCTGGGGTATCATAGTATCATAGAGTTGGAAGAGACCTCAGGAGGTCATCAAGCCCAGCCTCTTGCCCAAAACAGGACCAATCCCAACTAAATCAACCCACCCAAGGTTTTGTCAAGCTGAGACTTAAACACTTCTAGGGATGGAGACTCCACTACTTCCCTAGGAAACCCATTCCAGTGCTTCACCACTCTCCTAGTGAAATAGTTTTTCCTAATATCCAACCTGGACCTCTCCCACCACAACTTGAGATCATTGCTCCTTGTTCTGCCATTTGTCACTACTGAGAACAGCCTTTCTCCATCCTCTTTGGAACCTCCCTTTAGGAAGTTGAAGGCTGCTATCAAATCCCCCCTCACTCTTCGCTTCTGCAGACTAAACAGACACAACTCCCTCAGCCTCTCCTCATAAATCATGTGCTCCAGCCCCCTAATCATTTTCATTGCCCTCCGCTGGACCCTCTCCAATGCGTCCACATCCTTTTTGTAGTGGGGAGCATTGTAGTCCTCTCTCCCCAAGGCAGCCTGCATACTGAACCCCTCATCCCCAGTCTTACCCCAGAGCAACAATTTAAATGAAGCCTGGACATTTTCATTTTATTTAAAAAAAAATTAATTGAGTTAAGGACCTGAGCAATAGCAGGTAAACCTTCTAGTAGTATCTAAAGCAGAGGTGGGAAATAAGCAACCCATGGGCTGGATGTGGTTAGCGAGGTTTAGCCCCTGGTGGGCCACCAGATACTTTATTTACCTGTGTGTCTGCAGGTACTGCTGCTCACAGCTCCCATTGGCCATGGTTTATCATTCTCAAGCAATGGGAGTTGCGAGGAGCAGTAGACTGGCCCACTCCACTGCCTGCAGCTCCCATTGACTGAGAACAGCAAGCCACAGCCAACAGGAGCTGTGAGCAGTCATACCTGGGGACACACAGGTAAACAAAGCATCTGATGGCATGCCAGGGGCTAATCCTGGCAAACTGCATCCAGTCCACGGGCCTCTTATTGCCCACCACTTCTCTAAAGTGTCAATCAAAACACAGGCTTTACCCAGACAAAGTTCTCACTCACTTTAGTAAGATCAAGCCTTATATTTTTATGTTAATTTAATATAATTTCTCACCAATAATACAATCACTAAGAACATAAGAACATAAGAACGGTCGTACTGGGTCAGACCAAAGGTCCATCTAGCCCAGTAGCCTGTCTGCCAACAGTGGCCAGCACCAGGTGCCCCAGAGAGGGTGGACCGAAGACAATGATCAAGCGATTTGTCTCCTGCCATCTCTCTCCAGCCTCTGACAAACAGAGGCCAAGGACACCATTTTATCCCCTGGCTAATAGCCTTTTATGGACCTAACCTCCATGAAATTATCTAGCTTCTCTTTAAACTCTATTATAGTCCTAGCCTTCACAGCCTCCTCTGGCAAGGAGTTCCACAGGCTGACTACACGCTGTGTGAAGAAGAACTTTCTTTTATTAGTTTTAAACCTGCTACCCATTAATTTCATTTGGTGTCCTCTAGTTCTTCTATTTAGGAACTAATAAATAACTTTTCTTTATCGGCCCTCCACACCACTCATGATTTTATATACCTCTATCATGTCCCCCCTCAGTCTCCTCTTTTCTATACTGAAAAGTCCCAGTCGCTTTAACCTCTCCTCATATGGGACCCGTTCCAAACCCCTAATCATTTTAGTTGCCCTTTTCTGAACCCTTTCCAAGGCCAAAATATCTTTTTTGAGGTGAGGAGACCACATCTGTACACAGTATTCAAGATGTGAGCGTCCCATAATTTTATACAGGGGCAGTAAGATATTCTGGGTCTTATTTTCTATCCCTTTCTTAATAATTCCTAGCATCCCATTTGCCTTTTTGACCGCCGCCGCACACTGTGTGGAAGTTTTCAGAGAACTGTCCACGATAACTCCAAGATCTCTTTCCTGATTTGTCGTAGCCAAATTAGCCCCCATCATACTGTACGTATAGTTGGGGTTATTTTCCCGATGTGCATTACTTTACACTTATCCACATTAAATTTCATTTGCCATTTTGTTGCCCAATCCTCCAGTTTGGTGAGATCTTCTTGGAGTCCCTCACAGTCTGCTTCTGTCTTGACTATCCTAAACAGTTTGGTATCATCTGCAAACTTTACCACCTCACTGCTTACCCCTTTCTCCAGATCATTTATGAATAAGTTGAACAGGATTGGTCCTAGGACTGACCCTTGGGGACACCACTAGTTACCCCTCTCCATTCTGAAAATTTACCATTTATTCCTACCCTTTGTTTCCTGTCTTTTAACCAGTTCTCAATCCAAGAAAGGACCTTCCCTCTTATCCCATGGCCATGTAATTTACACAAGAGCCTTTGGTGAGGACCTTGTCAAAAGGCTTTCTGAAAATCTAAGTATACTATATCTACTGGATCCCCCTTGTCCGCATGTTTATTAACCCCTTCAAAGAACTCTAATAGATTAGTAAGACAGGATTTCCCTTTACAGAAACCATGTTGACTTTTGTCCAACAAATTATGTTCTTCTACATGCTTCACAATTTTATTCTTTACTATTGTTTCGACTAATTTGCCCGGTACTGAAGTTAGACTTACCGGTCTGTAATAGCCTGGATCGCCTCTAGAGCCCTTTTTAAATATTGGTGTCACGTTGGCTACCTTCCAGTCGTTAGGTACGGAAGCTGATTTAAGGGATAGGTTACAAACCACAGATAATAGTTCAGCAATTTCCCATTTGAGTTCTTTTAGAACCCTTGGATGAATGCCATCCGGTCCCGGAGAAATGTTAACATTAAGTTTTTCTATTTGTTCGAAAACCTCCTCTAATGACACTTCAATCCGGGACAGTTCCTCAGATTCATCACCCACAAAGGACGGTACAGATTTGGGAATCTCCCCAACGTCCTCAGCCGTGAAGACTGAAGCAAAGAAATCATTTAGTTTCTCCATAATGGCTTTATCGTCCTTGATTGCGCCTTTTATAGTTCGATCGTCTAGGGGACCCACAGGTTTTTAGCAGGCTTCCTGCTTCTAATGTACTTAAAAACATTTTGTTATTTCTTTTTGAGTTTTTGGCTAGCTGTTCCTCAAAATCTTTTTGCTTTTCTTATTACATTTTTACACTTGATTTGACAGTGTTTATGTTCCTTTCTATTTATTTCACTAGGATTGGACTTCCACTTCTTAAAAGATGCCTTTTGTCCCTCACTGCTTCTTTTACATGGTGGTTAAGCCACAGTGACTCTTTTAGGTCTCTTGCTATGGTTTTTAATTTGGGGTATACATTTAAGTTGGGCCTCTATTATGGTGTCTTTAAAAGTTTCCATGCAGCTTGCAGGGATTTGGCTCTAGTCACTGTGCCTTTTAATTTCTGTTTAACTAACCTCCTCATTTTTGTGTAATTCCCTTTTTGAAATTAAATGCCAGGGTGCTGGACTGCTGAGGTGTTCTTCCCACCACAGGAATGTTGAATGTTATTATATTATGGTCACTATTCCCAAGCGGTCCTGCGGTTATTTCCTGGACCTGATCCTGCGCTCCACTCAGGACTAAATCGAAATTGCCTCTCCTTGTGGGTTCCTGCACCAGCTGCTCCAAGAAGCAGTCATTTAAGCCATTGAGAAATTTTATCTCCGCTTCTCTTCCTGAGGTGACATGTATCCAGTCAATATGGGGGTAATAAAAATCCCCCATTTTTATAGAGTTCTTTATTTTGGTAGCCTCTCTAATCTCCTCAGCATTTCAATGTCAGTATCACTGTCCTGGTCAGGTGGTCGGTAATATATCCCTACTGCTAATTTCTTTTTATTGGAGCATGGAATTACTATCCATAGCGATTCTATTGAACATGTTGATTCACTTAATATTTTTATTTCATTTGATTCTACATTATCTTTCACATACAGTGCCACTCCGCCATCCACCCGGCCTGCTCTATCCTTTTGATATATTTTATATCCCGGTATGATTGTGTCCCACAGATTTTCCTCATTCCACCAGGTTTCAGTGATGCCTATTATGTCAATCTCCTCATTTAATACTAGGTACTCTAGTTCACCCATCTTATTAGTCAGACTCCTAGCATTTGTGTAGAAGCACTTTAAAAATTTGCCACTGCTTATTTGTCTGCCCTTCCCTGATGCACTGGATTCCTTTGTATGCAGTTGTTTGTCTGCTCTGGCCCATGGTTTGCCCTCTCCCCTCCTCTCTTTCTGACTACAGCTTAGAGAATCTCTATCAATGGATTCTCCTCTAAGAGAAGTCTCCCTCCGATTTACGTGCATCTCCGCACCAATCGGCTTTCCCCCCATCTCTTAGTTTAAAAACGGCTCTACGGCCTTTTTAATGTTTAGTGCCAGCAGTCTGGTTCCACCCTGGTTTAGGTGGAGCCCATCCTTCCTGTATAGGCTCCCCTCTCCCAAAAGTGTCCCCAGTTCCTAATAAATCCAAACCCCTCTTCCCTACACCATCGTCTCATCCACGCATTGAGACTCTGAAGCTCTGCCTGCCTACCTGGCCCTGCGCGTGGAACTGGAAGCATTTCCGAGAATGCCATCATAGAGGTCCTGGATTTCAGTCTCTTTCCTAGCAGCCTAAATTTGGCCTCCAGGACATCTCTCCTACCCTTCCCTATGTCATTGGTACCTACATGTACCACGACCACCGGCTCCTCCCCAGCACTACACATAAGTCTATCTAGATGCCTCGAGAGATCCGCAACCTTCGCACCAGGCAGGCAAGTGACCATACGGTTCTCCCGGTCATCACAAACCCAACTATCTATGTTTCTAACTAAAACTCATGAAAGTAAATTCCATTGTCACCAAACTAAATTTTGGCCGGTTATACCTGTGCAATTTCATGGACTTCATGGGAATGGATAAAAATATAACTGAGAGCAGAATTTTGCCTAGATAGTTTAAATCTCCCAGTCAGTATTCTAAATTTTAGTTCTTACATTTATACCACTATTCTTCGTCTACATGTAGGCTTTTAACATCACAATCTTGTTTGTCTTATTTCACCTTCCTATTCCACTTTCCTACATTTTTCCTATAGCATTTGCTAATAATGTTTATGGGTAGCTTTCCTTTGTATTCTTCCCAAACTGTTAGTTTAAAGAAAAGGGCCAGTCTACTGCTCAATCCAATGTTAAGATTGTTTTGCATCATAGACATTTAAACATGCATATTTTCATACAGTGTAATATTAAAAAGTTTTTGCAGTATAGTCAATATGTGGATTGGCACTGAGATAAATATGGTAGCTGGTTTTTATAAGTCTAAACAATTTTCTGACCATTAATAAATAGTAAGCCTTCTCCTTGGAGGCATTATATGGTAGCCAGTGATGATCATCATGCTATTTCTCTTTCAACAAATATAGCCTTATTCAGTTTACTTGATTTATTTCACACACCAAACTATCATATTTTGCCTGTCTACATTACCTGTGAGTTTCACCTGGATTACAAAATTCTACTACTAAACAAATCCTGTATTTCACCTAACAAGTGATTGCATTTCAGTGGTATAATATGCCAAGTGATCCCACTAAGTCTGTAAAGGAGCTATCTTGATGCTTTTGAAAGAAGAAAATAAAGAAATAAAGTGGAACCTGTTAGCATTACACAATTAACGAAGTCCATGTACTGCCTTAAACAATCAGATCCCCTTATGACTGTTACACCATTGCACACGTGAACTTAATTTTGTCAGCAGATACTAAAGAACTCGAGGGTATGTAGAATACTTTAGCATTTGAATAAGACTTAGTGAGTATACAATGATCTCCATTAGTTTGGTGTTATGGTTCATGCCAGGAACGGGACATAAAAATAGATGAACTCATGATCTGACATGGTAAGGCATACTCATGGAAAAAAACATTGTATAATTTTAGGAAATGTAAGGGATCTGAAAACCCTACAGTCATTTTAGGATTGTCATCAAACGCTACAGTAAAAAGCCAGATTTTCTTCTGCTGTACTTTTCCAATTTTCACTATGCAAACACAACCGTGATTATCATCATAATTATATCCCCAAGATTATTTTGGAATATGACTTCCAAACACCTATGTGATTAAGGAGCCTAAGTTCTATTTTCCCCCAAAGCGATTTAGGCACTTAGAAGCCTAAGTTCCAATCACAGGTACTTCTAAGAATATTATGCACAGTTTACAAATAATTCCACTTTTTGAAGGAGTCTTGTGAGATTTAGCACTTTGGAGCACTAAGTAATGTGTCACATACTACAATGTCTCTGTCTGTATTCCAAGTGACTGAAGATTACAAAGCAGTAAAATACATCAGGTTCCACTGTATAATAAGATGTTCTCACTCCCTGTTTGCATAGGGAAGTAGGAAATTATAAGTATCTTTAAGGTTCACAGATTTAATTTTTGTTGGTGAAATAAATAATCACAAAAGGGAACTGATGGAGGACTTTAATTAGCAAGGCTATTTAACAATGGAACAGATACAAAACAACAACAGAAATTTGAGCTTCCCATTAGGACAATTCTGACTAGAAGAACAGCCTCAAAGTGAGGGAAGGTAGCTCAGTTTTCATGGTCAGTGAACTAGGAGCCTCTGAACCTATCACTAGCAACAAATTAGAGACCTATTCACTTATGAACCACTTCTGAAAAGTCTTGAAAGCTGGATACAGTTCAATTAATAAATAATAAGCATTATTTGAATTGAGTGTGGGGAAGGACTGCTCTTAAGGGCAGAAACATTTTGAAGATGCCAAGGACTATCAGATTTGCAACAGGTTGTAGTACAACATAACAGCAAGAGGGTAAGAAACAATGTGCCAAATGAAAAGATTTCTTTGTTAATGAGAAAATCTGAATAGTGAATGTGATATGAGGATGCCCCCTACACAGGGTAAATTCTTCAGGAAAGGGAAAATGGAGATGACAGTTAAGGTTCTATTTTAAGCATCTGCTCCTAGTTTCGTCTGCCATCGATGGCAGTTTTACCACTGACTTAAACGGAAGTAGAACTGGGTCCATAATAGAAATAAATCAGTATTTCAAAATTCTGCATACCAACTGGCCCAGAGAGGGCAAACAATTTCAGACTCTTTCTGACAATAAAAGATGTTTTTGCTGGAATTGTGATCATGATACAAGGTGGGCCAAGCTGATTTTGTGACTGGACAGGTAAACGAACTAGGGTGAATTGAACAAAATAGTAATGTACATGGGATTATTTTTCAGATCTACAGACAAGTCATCCCAGGAGAGAAAGGGAGGGCTATAAAGTGTCAGAAACGTTAATTTCAATCTGCTAAGCTCACAGATAGGCAGACAAATGAGAAAACAGGCTGCTTTTTAGTCCTGAAGACAGCAAGGCAGACAAAAAAGAGGAAAAATTGGCAGTTAACTATTTATCATCTAGGAAATTCAGTCAGGCAGCCAAAATTCAGGAACAGATAATTAACTTGTGCACTGTCCAGGGTGGAAATGTTAGTGATAGCAGTCATCTATAAAATGAGCCAGCTGGCTCTGCTGCCAAATCAGTCCCAGTTTACTTGATAGCTACCAGCTAACCATGTGACCAGAGAATGAACTAGTCTCTGCCTACTGAAAGAGACAGATCGCCACCTCCTGTGCAGTAATTTAGAGGACTCACAGATTGTTACAATCAAACTGAGGTACCAAAGTTTCAATGATTTTTCACTAAACACAGGAAAAAGCTGCAAATTAATATATTTTCAACAGTGAAGTTAGTGATTTGTGGTGACATGTAGGCATACTGTGTTTTTGTAGCTTTTATTATTTAGAGTCCCATAAAAGGAATGCAAAAAGATTTGCCCTCTCATTATTTTACCAAAATCAATTTAATTTAATTTACAAAATGATTTGGTATAAATAGCCTTGAGTGGCTTAGATTTTTGTAGGTAAACATTGGTAACTTTTGATTTCCCCATACATGCACAAAAATATATGCACAGGCAAACTAAAAGAAAGTGCTGCTTGACTTAATGATATTTGCTTTATATATTTTATGGTGAGGATGATAATTTGTGTTTTAATGGTTATAGAGTAACAATTCCTCATAACTCTGAAAAATGTAAACCAATACAAATAAATGTTTATTTTTAAATGTTGATATTATTCATTAAAATTATAAAAAATAAAAAATAAATTCCATCAATCTTAGGTATAAATAGAATTTTTATTAACCCCCTTTATTGATTTTAGAGTGAAACTCAGTCAGTCAATACAAAAAGTCAAGCCAAAGCTTATGGATTATTCCTGACCAATTTAAGATCTATTCTGTAGTTGTAAATGAAACCTGAATAGGCATCTTGTAGGTTTAACTGAGGGCGGTTCAAAGGCTTTTTGTGCTTGTCTTCCACGCTTGAGTAAAACCACCGAACTGGCACACTAACAAAGAAGTTTAGAGGGTAAAAACCAACATATACATTAAAGTAATCTCTCCTGATTTTACGTGTGAGCAGAACAGAGACGTAAAACAGATGTTAAGATAAATTACTGAAAAACCAGCAATTTGCACCTCCTGTAATCCCACAATAACAAACAAATTCATAGTTTTTTGCTCAGTCTAACAGAAGTCACAGTCTGTGCAGAAATATTTCATTTTATTGTGATTAAATATGGCTAAATATTTGTCAATTTCATAAATGAGTTATGTGCTTGACTTCTAACATGGGCTGAGACTATTTCCACACCTCTAGGTTATTAGGCCAGTGACTACTACTCATGAACAGTGAATGGCTCCAAGTGCACAAACAATGGAACAACAATGAGGAGACATTCTACTGGATAGGCCCTAATGGACACTTCTGCTGACTGGAGGGGAAAAAAACCAAAGTGAACACAGTTTGAACAGCCTGACTGAGGATTAGGCTTTGTCTACACCACCAATTAAACAAAACTGTTGGGCTGTGTCTAGACTGGCCAGTTTTTCCGGAAAATCAGCCGCTTTTCCGGAAAAACTGGCCAGCTGTCTACACTGGCCGCTTGAATTTCCGCAAAAGCACTGACTTCCTGCTGTAAGAAATCAGTGCTTTTTGCGGAAATACTATGCTGCTCCCGTTCGGGCAAAAGTCCCTTTTGTGCAAAGCTTTTACACAAAAGGGCCAGTGTAGACAGCTGAGATTTGTTTTGCGCAAAAAGGCCCCGATCGTGAAAATGGCGAGCGGGGCTTTTTTATGCAAAGCGTCTAGATTGTACGGACGCTTTTCCGCAAAAAGTGCTTTTGCGGAAAAGCGTCCGTGCCAATCTAGATGCTCTTTTCCGAAAATGCTTTTAACGGAAAACTTTTCCGTTACAAGCATTTCCGGAAAATCATGCCAGTCTAGACGTAGCATTGGTGTTCACAGATGCTTAAACCTCCACTCCCAAAAGACAAAAGTTTTACAGCAACAAAAGTAGCAGTCTAAACAATTCGTTGTCACAGGAGCCCTCTGCTGTCGACAACGTGAAACCCACTCGCAGGAGGGAGGGGAAGTATTTTGTCGGGAAAAGTACTGAAAAACAGCATTCACACTGCCTAATTTTTAGTGACATGGCTGTGTCAATACCGCTGTTCTTTTGAAAGAAAATTGAAAGAACAGAGGGGCTTTTCCAACACTGGTAATCCTCATTCTATGAGGAAGAAGCCTTTTTCCAAAAGAGCTCTTTTGCAAAAAGGTGTGTATGGACAAGGAAGAGGGAGTTCTTTCAAAAGAAGAGGAAAGAGGAAAAAGCACAGGTGCCTTGGTGGCCACTCCATCCATAGTAATCACAGCTGAAATGCAAGATAGCATCCATTCAGTGTGGACACTATCTTTCGAAAAAGCAAATTGCTTTTTCGATGAGCTTTTTCAGTGTGGACGCTCTCTTTCGGAAGAAGTTTTTCTGGAATCTCTCTTCCAGAAAAGCTTCTTCCGAAAGAAGCCTTCAGTTTAGACATAGCCTACGATGCCACAGGACCAGCTGTTTTTAGCAGAGCATGCTGGGAGTAAATACCAGGGTGGGTTACAGAAGGATCTAGGATGCTAGAAGAGACTGTAGATAGGGTCTATCTTGTTCCTGTAATTTAAGAGGAAAGCCTACCTAACTTAGCTTCTAGTGAAGCATAACATTAGATGAGACTAAATATGCCTGTAGGCTGTTTGCTGTTTTAGTTGTTTTGTCTTCTGTGCTCTCAGATACTTTACTCCAACTGAAAAATAAAAATACATTCTTAAAAAAAAGCTGTTTTGTCATTAGTCACAGTTTCCCAAGGGGAAGAAAGACTGAGGCCCAAAACCCAGTTGGACGGGCAAGAGGATAAACAGTTGATACATGCAGGGTAGCAAGCTGCTCCCAGAACTGAAGAATCACTAGTCTATTCAGGGCCCAAGACCTAAATCCAAGAGACCAGAAAAGGACACTTAGCCCTGTTACTGTGTCAGAGATCCAAAATAGCATAGTAGAAAATCCCTAGCTGACCTATATCCTGATTGTCTCCTTTCAATTTGTAATGATCTGAATATTTTTCTACAGAACTTAAAGTTCCCCCATGGATTTTTCGATAATTGATCACTCAGAATTATTCAAAATTCAATTGGGCTGACAGATCTGTCCCAACAGCAGGAAATATTCCTTTTCAACGAAAACCGCTGAGTAATATATCACCTATTTTTTAACATTACAGCTTCATGAATAAACTTAGAAAAACAATGGATGGTCCTGCAGCACCTTAGAGACTCACAAAAAATGCAGATGGCATCATGAGCTTTCGTGGGCACAACCCACTTCTTCAGATCAAAGAAGATCATCCGTTGTTTTTTAATTTTTTTCAGTTACAGACTAATACAGCTACCCCTCTGAGCTTCATGAATGCAGTTCAGAAGACAGCGATTATAGTTGACTAATCATCTGACTAGAATCCCCAGTTAAAGCAGCCTGAATTTAACTTACTACAATGTACTATTTTAGAAGAAAAACACTCCTAATTCCAATTCAAAATAGGTTTTTTTTAGTTATCACGATTATTATTATAAATTCATATCTCACAAAGGTGCCCATATTAACTGTGACCCAGACCTCTTTCTTCTGTTACAATTTACATCAATTTGCCATGTCTCTAAGGCCAAGGTTTCCCCTTCATGACACAGAGCTAAACTTCCACGTAGTGGTCCTGCAAGTGAGAAAGTGATGCTAATATTCTGATACCACTCAATTTCAGGTGGCCCTTGACAAGCTTTACCCTTGTGTGATTATTTAGCTCTCCTCCATCTCTGCAGCATATGGGAACACGAACAGACACTGTCTCTCTCAGAACAGTAGCAGTAAATGCTACACAAATAAGATTATACAATGCAAGGCACGTTTACTATAAGGCTTTAATATTTTCAAGAGTTGTCTGATCACAAAAGTAAATAAAATCTAAAGCACAATGAATAACGTGTTTACCAATCTAATAACTAAAGTAACATATGTTAATTGCACAAGTTTGATGCAGCAATGCTCTAAATAGTTACCATCTAGCTATAACTACTACTAATGCATTCCTCATGTATTCACCATAAAATGAAATCCACCGCTACATATTCAAAAAGTTCAGATTACATTAGCAAATTAGTTGGTGTCGACCAAGTAAAATGCTAGTGTTAAATTCTGCACTTATTACTGCCATTGCATGAAATGGATTTATTCCAGTGGGAGCAGAATTGTTCTACAGTTTGGTTTTTATACTTGTATTTCTTTTGTTTGCTTGTATTTGTTTTGCTGTTTTGTTGCTGCTGACTCTTTTGATTATTTGTTATCCAATTTAAACAGAATGCAAGGCACAAAGTCAACAAGCAAACCTTTTAGTGCTTTGGGAGTGAACCATTTTGGCAGCCCTTAGAACTGATATTTTCTATTAGCCACAGAACATGGGGGATTTGGGCTCTGTCAATTACCTCATTGTGTCCTAGTATAGGAATGGCCTCCCACAGTGGAGTCAGTGGTGATGCCAAATTGGGAGGTCAACACATATACACTAATATTCAACAGAGTCCACCAATTTATTTTATTTAACAGAATGGACAGTAGTCAAATGGTAAGAATGTGATTACTATGGACCTGAGATTAAACTGAATCAGCAATCTGGAGGTGAAAATTCCCTACTCCAGTCCCTGCTCCTTGAACCATCCAGGCATTCTTTGTGATTGGCATTCCATGGGTCTTTATCTTCTGGGGGATGGAGAAGAACAGAAGGAGTACAATATATTTGGAACATTTCTGGTAGGTATGCAAGATTAAAGACAGATTATTTAGTGCCTTGATGAGTATCTGGAATCTGTGCATTTATTGATCTCTGGGTATGTCATGCTAGAATATTTGTGTGGGGAGCATGTGTAGTCAGATCATCTTAAACAGAACTGGGTGAAAAAGAAGATAATGGTGTGCACATTTCATGCATGCTTGTTACTTTAATTGTTACTATCACCCACTGTTGTTTTTTTCCTCACTATTGTTATTGATGATGTGGATGAAGTGGCTTCACTGACAACTTGTTTGACATGGTAGATTGTTATTATCTGTCTCCAGTAAGATTTAGCTGCTTACTTGTGATCAGGTCTAAGTGAATAATGTGATATGTATATTCACTTTGAATTTGATATTATCCTTGTTCAACTCAATACACTGGTTCCCAGAGGATCGTATTCAGAGCCAATACCTGAAATAACTTGATAGGGAGTCTCATTCTGCAGCAGAATAGAAACCCTAGAGAAAAAGTACTGGGCTATCCCAGGGCGATTAGCAAACAGCAAAGGGTATCAAGGAAAGTGAGAGCTGTATCAGTGAGAACTTCAGTAGAGGGAACATGCCACAGACTGTGGGAATGGAATGGTGAGGCCCACAAAGCAGAGCATGAAGTGACAGAGTGACAGCACACCGAGTAACAAAGAGGCTTTTCTGACAAGCTGACACATCATGCTCTTGACCTAATAATAGATTCTCAGAACCTTGAAAGTAGCGACAATGTAAAGGATAACATCTGGGCACAAAAACATCAGACAGCCTGCCTGTCTCTTTCAGAGTAAATCAAATGCAATAGGGCTTCCCTCAGCCAGGGTATGTCTAGACTACATGGCTCCGTCGTCGGAGCCATGTAGATGAGTTTACTAGACACAGGAAAATGAAGCGGTGATTTAAATAATCACCGCTTCATTTACATCAAAATGGCTACCACGCTGTGCCGATCAGCTGTTTGGCGGCACAGCAGGGCAGCCTGGACGCTCCACGGTCGACAACGGAAGCCTTTGTTGACCGCTCCAGTAAATCTCATTTCATGAGGCATAATGGAGTGGTCGACAAAGGCTTCCCTTGTTGACCGCGGAGCATCGAGACTGCCCAGCTGTGCCGCCAAACAGCTGATTGGCACAGCGCGGTGGTCATTTTGATGTAAATGAAGTGGCGATTATTTAAATCGCCGCTTCATTTTCCTATGTCTAGTAAACTCATCTACATGGCTCCGTCGAAGGAGCCATGTAGTCTAGACGTACCCCCATTATCCAATGTAAGTGTCTGTAGTGTGGCTCAGTTCAGCTAAGCTCCAAGGTGAAGAGTAAAACACTCCAGTTCTCTCACCTGCAGGCACAGCCCTTTTCCTGGAGGCTTTTTCTTTGTGAATCTCACTGAGAGATTCAGAGGGTAGCCAAGAAGTGGGCTGTGCCCACAAAAGCTCATGATACCGTCTACATGTTTTGCTAGTCCTTAAGGTGCTACCAGACTATTCATTGTTAAGTTTCTCTCACTGAGAGATTCAGCTTCCCTCAGCACATGGCTTTTATAAGAATATTCCAGGAAGAGGGGTGGGATAAGATAGTGTAGGAATTAATTAAACCCAGCCCAGCCTCTACCCTGCTCTCATGACAGTCACATGTTGTTGTCCCTCTAGCTTGGGAGAGGATTCTTTCTTCCCTAGTAAAGATCTATGGGTGGTTTCTACAGGCTCACCAGAATATGCAATAAAGCGTTCCTTATATCAGGAAGTGTTCTGCAGATAAGCTTGTAGTTAAGTAGTTAGGTGATGGAGGGCACACTGCAAGAGTAAAAGATCAGAAAGGAGAAAATAAGGAGAAAATAAAGAACAGAGAGCAGCATAGAGACTGGTAATGGATACATTTTTTAGAAGGGTAGGAAGGTTAGGGATCTAGGTGACAGATCCAGTCCTTTCCTCCCACAGTATTAAGATCCTGCTGAAATCCATTGTATCTCATCTTTTTTCCTTACAGCCACCAGGGTGGATATTACTTGTTATTGACATGATCACCATTAGGCATCAGTGTCCAAAGATTGCAGGTGCTATCTTACTCTCTGGAAGAGAGAGTAACTTTATGTTATGCTTGGACAGCACCTACCGCAAGGGTCTGGAAGTGGAGCTCCTGCTCACTATCACAAAATAAACAGCAACCACTAGCCCACTGCAGCCATAGCTCCTGTGTTTCCCTGCAGAGACTACAATTACAAGCGGTCCCTGAGTGAGTACAAATACATGAGGCTGGGGAGGGACCCTCCTTAGACGTTTCATCCCTGCACACAAGCACCCAGGCCACACCCAGTCTGGCCCACAGTGCTATTTACCTTCACTGGTATTCACTCTATTCACTCTCTATAGCCAGATCATATTGCCCAATACCCACTGATGGCCATGGAAATTAAATCACAGGGTGAAAGGTATGTGTGACTGATCTCAGGGTACCCAAGAGTGGGATGCACCTTGTTACTCCCTGCCTCTAGCAACAGGGAGTAGCTTGTGGTAGCTGGATGTCAGCTCTCTGACATTGCCAGCCCTTCCTGCACTCTTCTCTGGGCTATGTCAGCCCTTTCTTCACCTTGCAAGTTAAAAACAGGTGCTCCCCCAATACCCAAATCCCTTTGAATCAGTCCCCTGTGATATCCAGCCCCAGACACTGGTTACTCATAAAATGTCTAGATCCTCTGCACCCAAAGGTTCAGTGTAACCCAATATACCAGTTGTATCTTAAATCACCACGCACCCCCAGTAAGCACACAGTGCCTATCAGCACTTAAAACAAAAGAAGGCTTTTTTAAGAAGGAATAAAGGTCTACCCAGAAAGTGATGGAAACTGTTGCGATAAAATCAGAAGAGACAAACCTGAATGCACACTTAGCACCTTTCCTATCTAATAAAGTAGGCTTCTTCCCAAAATTCACTCCATTGCAGAGCTGGCTGGTTTCACAAAACCATTCATGAAAGATGCTTCCAGAATATTTTCATAACAGAGGGTAGGGAAAGACAATCTTTTGTTTCTATATCCAGGTAGGGCAACCCCCTGCCTTGCTGCAGAGTTTGTTTTCGACCCTTAGGGAGTTTCAGCTGTTTGTCATTGTCTCTGGTGATTTACCAGTGGCTGTCTGGTTGTGGCAAGGGTGGGCCACAGAACCTTGCATGACCATGCCATCTGACAAGGGGTTCTAACTCCCTCTTGTTTGACTAAATCGTCAATGAGATAGACCCCGGGTGATTGATTTCTACTCTAAATCTATGAAGCATGCTTTCAGTATAAATATATTACTCCTTGGCTGTGTCTACATTGGCACCCTTTTTCGGAAAAGGGATGCTAATGAGACCAGTCACAATTGCAAATCCGCGGGGGATATTTAAATCCCAGCGGTTCTGATTGCGACTGGTCTCATTAGCATCCCTTTTCCGAAAAAGGATGCCAATGTAGACACAGCCCTTCAGTATTACCCATACATACACCTAGCCACGATTGGGAGCCTTGACAAGTTTTGAGCTTTTGAGGGATGCTTTATTATTTTTTTCAAATGTGTTTGGTGAATCCTTTGCTAGGGTTCCCCTGGGTCTCATATACTAACTTTAATGCAAATTGTTTGGCCTCTACTTTTTATTTTTCTTACTTGCTAACATTTTGATTAACTCAAATGAGATTTCAAATCAACCAGTGCCTGAGCTAAATGGAAGTCACTGTAGCATAGCCATTGCAGTTTACAAAACCATAATGTTCCGGGGGAGGGAGGGGGGAAGGGATAGAAACAGCTGATGTCTATATAAATCAACAGGATACATTTTGCAGTACTGCAGGCAGGACAAGGACTGATTGTGGGCAACATTCATTACATTAGTACAGTAACTGAGGACTGCAGTTAATAAGGTGCATGCCATGCTATTAGGTTACACTATACCTGCTTACAGAGTTGTTGCACAATGGAACAAGGGCCAGAAAGTCTGTTAGCCAACACATTATTTCTGCTGCAGGTACTGCAGCTAAGCCAAATTCATTTAAGAAGCCCCAGTGGTACCACAAGAGTGGGAGCACACAAGGGCTTCTCTAAAACACTGGTTCCCAGGTGAGACATGCCACTAGGCCTCATCCATGGGGATGGGGCCAAGGCGTAGCAGGGTGGTGCATGGCCCCACGGGCAGGGGGACAGGGGCATGAAGGAGGCCGTGCAGATCCTGGGCTGTTGGTGGAGGCTGTAGTTGCAGGCTGGATGATGGATTTCACCAGCACTTCTGGGAGGGGTGTATGCGGGACAGAGGCAGGACACGGGGCTGGGTAAGAAGGACAGGGCTGTGGGAGGTGGGTTGTGGCTGCCTAGCCATTGCCCACCCCATACCCGCTGTATGGCCCAGCCATGGCTGCGGGTGTGTTGGTGGCAGCACATGTTTCTGTGGGGAACTTCCCCACCACGCATGCTCCCACGCTGGGTACCTGCACGAGCCGGGCCACACAGAGTCTGCCCTGCCAAGGGAACTGTGGCCCCTCCCCGTTCTGGTCCTGGCCCCATAGGAGTCCACCCTATGGTTATCACTAATGGTCCTGCCCATAAGATACTTGGCTGAAGGGGTGAAAATAACATACATTTCCTACACTAAGAAATGTAAGTTTGAGGGGGGCTCAGGGTAGGGGGCTAGGAATATGGTGGGGCACACAGGAGTCAGGGTTGGAGTGTATGAGGGGCCTGGGGCAAGGGACTGTGGGGGCAGGAATCAGGGTTGGGGCGGTGTGAGGTTTTGTGGAAAAGTAACATTTTATTCACATATTTGAATAGTCATTATTTGCATAATGAATATGCAAATAAAATGTTACCAGTCCGCCAAAAGTTTGTGAATGCGTTGGCCAGTCCACGGTATAAAAAAGTTTAGAAACCACTGCTCTAAAACAGACTAGAGCTTAAAATGAGACTCTTAGGACCATATTAGAGACAACAGATCAAATGTTCATACTTGCTCAAATCTGTGCTTACATTAGTGTCTGCCTAATTTACCCCTGCAAACATCAGATGTTTTTTAACATATCATGCATGGCCAGTAAGGTACAGCTTAATTGTATTTTTATAGGGACTGTCAGTCTATATATTCTGAGTATATATCATCTCTATAAAAATACACTTAACACTAAACAGGCATTTTTAATATACATCAGAAATGGAGGAATATAAAAACAGAGTAGGTGACAGTTAAAAAAAAATAAGAGTAAACTAAACCAAAGATAAGCACCAAATAAATGTCTTTGTTGATACCTCGTTGAATTTGATGGGACTCCACACTGGTACAAAGACCCCAATACGGGATCAATGTTTAAGTGAGATAATTTACAGACAAACAGAGAGCGGGAAAGGGAGAGAATAAAGACTGAAAATATTATTTGACCCTCTTCCTAATTCCCATTGTCACACATCCCAAACCAAACTGCAGTGATTTCTGTTGTTTGTTGTTGCTAGTTAAGATGGGATATTTAGACCATAAAAGAACAGGAAATATATTTTTTGGGGAAAAAAACCATAACACAGTAGATTCTAGCTTTCTACAATGCAAGACCCCAAAATGACTAATCTTCTGAAGTTCTCCTTTAAAATAACCTGCCCAAGATAAATCAGAAAGTCAAGAACCGGGATCAGAATTAAGATCTAACCTTTCAGCCCCATAGACGCTCCAGCAGACCAGAGGTTCTCAAACTGTAGCCTATCAAGCATTGTTGCTCCATAAAACACTAAGGCTACGTCTACACTGGCATGATTTTCCGGAAATGCTTAAAACGGAACAGTTTTCCGTTATAAGTATTTCTGGAAAAAGAGCATCTACATTGGCAGGATGCTTTTCCGGAAAAGCCCTTTTTCCGGAAAAGCGTCCGTGGCCAATGTAGACGCGCTTTTCTGGAAAAAAGCCCCGATCGTCATTTTCGCGATCAGGGCTTTTTTGTGGAAAAGACTGCTGGGCTGTCTACACTGGCCCTTTTCTGGAACAGTTTTCCGGAAAAAGGACTTTTGCCCGAGCGGGAGCAGCATAGTTTTCGGAAAAGCAGCTGATTTCTTACAGTAGATCGTCAGTGCTTTTCCGGAAATTCAAGGCCAGTGTAGACAGCTCACAGCTTATTCCGGAAAAGCGGCTGCTTTTCCGGAATAAGTGGCCCAGTGTAGACACAGCCTAAGGGTATGTCTAGACTACATGGCTCCATCGACGGAGCCATGTAGATGAGTTTACTAGACATAGGAAAATGAAGCAGTGATTTAAATAATCGCCGCTTCATTTACATCAAAATGGCCATCGCGCGCTGTGCCGATCAGCTGTTTGGCAGCACAGCGGGGCAGTCTGGACGTGCTGTGGTCGACAGGGGAAGCCTTTGTCGACTGCTCCGTTATGCCTCGTGAAATGAGGTTTACTGGAGCGGTCGACAAAGGCTTCCCTTGTCAACTGCGGTGCATCCAGACTGCCCCTCTGTGCCGCCAAACAGCTGATCAGCACAGCACGGTGGCCATTTTGATGTAAATGAAGCGGCAATTATTTAAATCACCGCTTCATTTTCCTATGTCTAGTAAACTCATCTACATGGCTCCGTCGACGGAGCCATGTAGTCTAGACATACCCTAACTGGTGAACCTTGGAAAGTCAGATAGACATATGTTAATGACTTCCCTCTTTGTATCAAGCTGAGAGACATAGAGCACATGAGAAGGAGAGATGAAAGCAAGATCAAAAGGAGAGATCAAGATTAACTTTTAAAAAAAGACAGACCGTTTATCACACTAAAGACAATGTACAATACATCAGATACTTTCTTATCTTACTTAGAGTTTTGTACAGCAACTCATCACCTTGAGTGCCTACACAGCAAAGCCAAAGTCCCCCATAGTCCTTGAAAGAGACGGTTGGTGGGTCTCTCTTTTGGGGATTAAAAAAAATCCTCCGCTTAGAATAGAGAATTTCTTTTTTGATTGATTGGTTAGTTTGTGCCAAGGTTTGTCTGTTTCCCGGCTAATGTTGCTCTCAGGGAAAAGTATCTGCCATAATTTGAATGGGGATGTTACCTGGGAGGATAGAGGAGGTGCCCCACTCATTTACATGTGGATGGGGAGATGGTCCCGGAGACAGTCTTTCTATTAAGATCACGTGCAGGCATGTCACCTTTCATATTTCACAAGAGCTTGAAAAGCAGAAGCTTTCTCAGACAGTGGCCTAACACCAATTAAGGATGTTAAGTATTGGATAATTGACTAATCGAATACTCGATGCATTTTTGCATCGACTATTTGAGTAGTCGATAGGACGCCTCCGCCTTTGAAGTGTAGCAACAGCCTTAGGGCTGTTGCTACACTTCAAAGGCAAAAGCACCAAAGCCCGGGGTCAGCTGGGATTCTGCTGCTGACCCCGGGCTCCGTGTGGTGCTGCCGCTTTGAAACGTCGCAGCTGCATTTAAAAGTGACAGCACGTGCGGAGCCTGGGGTCAGCTGGGGAGTCCCCAGCTGATCCCAGGCTCCAAGAGGTGCTGTTGCTTTGAAATGCCATGAGGAGCCTGACGCCGGGCTCCCTGCGGCATTCAAAGCGACAGCACCACATGGATTAGCTGACCCCAGGCTTCACATGGCGCTGCCACTTTGAAGTACCCCCTTCTTCTGCCCCCTTGCTGCCTCTATTTGATAGACGCAGCAAGGGTGGGGGAGCGAAGCGATGAGTTGACTAGTCCTTCACATCCCTAACACCAATAACCATCTAATTCACTATTTTCTTCTTCCTCCCTGCATCCTCTATTTATTTTGGAACTGGACTTTTAATACTCCATTCATCTGAAGAAGTGGGTTGTACCCACGGAAGCTCATGATACCATCTACATGTTTTGTTAGTCTTTAAGGTGTTGCTAGACTATTCGTTGTTTTTTTTAAGTTTTACCAATAACACCTGAAACCTGAAAAAGAGCCCTGTTTAAGTTGAAAAGCTTGTCTTTCTCACCAACAGAAACTGCTCCAATGAAAGATATTACCTCACCTAGCTGGTCTCTCTAATATCGTGGGAGTGATATGGCTACAACAACACTGCATACAACACCAATATTATTATTTAAAAAATGAGCTTAAGTATTTTCTGGGAATGTTCATCTGTTGGCTGCTATGGGAAAAAGCGGCTTCCCTGTACTGATTGAGCTAGCACTGGTCTCCAGCTGCCACAGGCTCATTAGACTTCTTAGCATGAGAACACAACATATGCATCTCACATGCTCTGCCTTCAATAATTGCTAAGCGCCTGAAAATCCCCAGCCTTGATGCTGTATTACTGTGCTCATCAGCATGATTAGAAAACAAAAATCATAACCTGGACAACAACAAACACATGCTACCTTTGACATAATCCCTCCTACTGGGGCAGAAATCACTTATCTGTGTGATTCTGTCTGTGTTGCTCTTTCCTCACACACAATCAACTTGTATTCTTCACGTGTAAAGTACAGTAAACCCCTGTTTTCCTATAAGCAAACCTCTGCTTCATCCAAATCCCTTCCTAGTCCCCCAGCATGAGATACATGCCCTCTGTAACATGCCTCACATGCTGTGGGACAAGGAAGGGACTCAGATAATGAGCAAAGCTGGATAACAGAGCAGACACTCCCAGTCAGGACTGTGAGGAAGATAGCAACAGGGATGATCTGCTGAAGGAGGCCACTCTACTGCTGAGTGTCTCTGGTGGCAGGTCAGGGAGCCTTGTGCAGCCCAGCTACCAGGGGAGTAAGTAGAGCTGAGACAGCAGACTCTCTGGGCTGCCACCGGACCAGTGATGCCCAAGCCCTGCAAACACAAGGTGTGGGGAAAGCTAGCAAGGTAGTGCAAAACAGAGCAGAGCCCTCCTTCCCCCTAGTCACAATGGTGAGGAGGCTGAATAACTCCTGCCTCTCAGTTATCCAAAATTCTGATGCTCTGAAAAAAAAATTGGTGTCCCCCTGCGATGTGGGAGTACACATGACTGCAGGAGAGAGACTTAATAATATTATTTAATATTGTTAATAATATTATTTTCTTCCTAAATTCTTCAAAGTACTAGTTTGGTGATGGTAAACGTGCTATGGCCTGATTCTAGAAGTGCCTGTTATCAGATGCAGTGCTCAGTGGATTTATTCCTGATAATTAAAACTATGGGGCAGATCATCAGCTGGTGTAACCTGACATGAACAGGACTGTGCACATCCACCCACTCTGCCTGGTAGTGTTTTCATGATCAGCCCGTGGGACTCAATTCTTGTGGATGGAATGTATAATAACCTCACAGCTGTGAATTATTCTGTGCACTCCGGCTTTCATAACTAAATGAAACACCCACTGTTACATTATTTTGGAGAAGTTCTTAGATTGGAAGGCTAGAAGGGACCAGTGTGATCATCTAGTCTGACTCCAGTATATCAAAGGCCAAAGAATTTCCCTCAAATAACCCCTTGAGCACATCTTCTTTTTTTAAAAAATCCACCTATCTTGATTTAAAAGTTGTCAGTGATGGAGAATCCACCACAATACTTGGTAAATTGTTCCCATAATTAATAGCCTTTAGTGTTAAAAATGTACACCTTACTTGGAGATTTTATTTGTCTGACTTCACCTTCCAGCCACTGGATCATATTATACTTTATCTGATAGAACGAAGAGCCCATTATCAAATATTTGTTCATCATGTAGGTACGTACAGACTGTACGTAGTCAAGTGACCCCTTAGACTTCTCTTAGATAACTTAAGATTCCAGAAAAAGCTCAGAAGCTCAGTCACAATAAGGCATGTTTTCTATCCTTGAATCAGTCTCATTATCCATAATAATTAGTTCATTATCCATCCCTGTCCCCAAATCTTTTTTAGATTCTCATTTCCCAGAAGGGAATCCCCTATCCTATAAGTGTGGCCTATGTTCTTTGTTCCTTGATGTAGATATTTACATTTAGTTATATTAAAACCACATTATTTACTTGTGTCTAGATTACTAAACTAACCAGGTAGCTCTGTACCTGTGAGCAGTTCTCTTCAATATATACACCATTCCCCTAATTTGGGGATCACCTGCAATTTTATTCAGTGATAAATGTATGTTTTATTCCATGTTATTGATCAAAGTTTTAAATAGAGACAAGAAACAATCCTTTCCTCATTTAAAATTACATTTTAAGACCCATAAGTCAGTACTTATTGATTAAAAGTGGGCTAATTTTATAATTCTTGTTTTTTAAATCAAATGTGAAGGCATACCTATAGAAGTCTAAGCATACTGCATCAACATAATTACCTTTAGCAAGCAAACTTGTTATCTTATCACAAGAAGGTCCCAGGCTAGTTTGTCAGCCTCTATTTTCATGAAACCATGTTTATTAGCATTAATTATGCTTAATTCAGCTGCTTCATTATCTTGCCCAGGATCAATATCAGAATGACAGGCCTATAATTATGTGGGTCATCCCTTTAACTCTTTAAAAAAAATCAGTTTTCTGGTGGGAACTATAAGGAGATTGGGCTAGATGATCACAATGGTCCCTTCTGGCCTTGAAGCTCACAAAAGGTGCCATATTAAGGGCCTCTACACGGTTGCTCTTACGGCCACAGCACAACCTGGCATTAAAAAACACACACACACACACATAGCAGCAGGCTATGCCTTTCATGCTCCTGTAAAGGTTTCAAGTCACCACTGTATGTTTTATTGGCCGTAATTTTACAGTTTATCAGCTTTTTGGTACTTGTAAAGGTTTCAAGTCGCCACCATATGTTTTATTGGCCATCTTGACTGTAATTTTACAGTTTATCAGCTTTTTCGTAGTGTCTTGCTTAATATACCGAAGGAATCCCTACACGGAGATCCTGCCAACACAGCCTTCACCTGGCGTTGGAGAGAGAAGGGTCCAGGGGGTCCGGGCCTGCCCTCACTCATGGACCCCAGCCCAGGTCCCTAAGGACGTAGACCTGTCTGGGTCTTGTCCGGCTGACGGGGCTTTCCGCTGCAACGCGCCAGCCCGCGGGCGCCTTGCCCTACTCTGGGCTGCTTCCTCTCCCCTGAGGTGCTTTCCTCCACCTGTTCGTCACTCACCCTGGATGTCTCCCCGGTTGCAGCCTCCCCCCCTCCTTCTCCCCAGCCTTCTTCTTTTAAATCCTGGCACCCTGGCATTACGTCACACCGGGGCGCCCCCTTCGTCAGCGGCCGAGCCGCCTGGTGCTATTCTGCGTCTGCTCCCCGCCTCCCGTTCCCTCTGGAGCTGGCCGCCCCCTCACCTCCGCTGTTGCGCAGCTGCTGAGCATGCTGTGCATGCGTGCACTTCCCCCCATCTTCCTCCCTCCCGCGCCGGAGCCCGGGCCTGGGAAGTGCGGGGCCGGGGCGCCCCGTCACACTCCCTTTTTGACCACTTTCCTTAGCCTCATAATGGGTACCTCTGCCTAGTTATTCTGTGGCCTCACCTTCTAACCAGATCATCTCTTAAATTCAGCCCTGTTCTGGGAATAACAAGCAGTCCAACTGAAAGTCCCAATAAATATCCAGAAGCTTCAGGGGGTAGCCGAGATAGTCATTCTTCTGTCCCATTGGGACATGCTGAAGTTATCCACTTCTTGACACCTACCTTTGGGCCCAAAAGAATTTCTCTTATGCTACTTCTTCCTCCTCCTCCTCCTCCTTTCCTTCCCTAGGAACTCTAGTTGCATCCCTTCGGGAACCACTCTGCTCCTTGTAAGCCCCAGCTCAGGGCTCACTTACAGGAGCTGAGCCTACCCTGCTCCCTATGGGAATTCATCTCCCTTGCATCTCCACTCTCAGCTGGAGTTCACAGCTCAGTTTCCTCTAATTCTCCCACAGCTAGGGGCAGTCATTATAATTAAGTTTCCATCACCCCCAGCTGGGATCATTAATCATCACTGGATCAGCCGTGTGGCTGAGGGATAGCTGCTAAGTCACAGGCAGTCTGAGCCTATGAAAGGAACCAATCCTATGAATCAGCTCTGGACTAGATCCATAACAACAACTTAGGTTCAGCATTCCAATGTCCAACATTTAAGAGCCCTGCCACGCCGTGGAATCCACAGCCCAAAGTTAGGTGCCTATACTTCCCTATATAATTCCTGGGAAGAGTTTGGAGCCTAATAAGAGGATTCACAGAAGACAGCAAGGTGAACAGGGAGCTATCTAAACTAAACCAGTATGAACTGCCAAAGACAGCGATGAGGCCTAAGTCCTGTCCTTCAAAAGGAGTTAAGTCATTTTCTGCCATTTGGAATTCACAGCTGTGAACTCTCCCTGGGATGCAGGTAGCAGGATCAGATCATTCCTTTCTCATGAATTATTGTGGTGATACAGGGGGTAAGACAAAAATCTCTCAGATGTGAGATATCTGGGTTCAAATCAAGCAGAGAGGGAATCTGAACCTGGTTCGCATGCATCCTAGGTGAGTGCTCTAGTCACTGAGCTAGAGAATAGTAGGGAAGTATTTTCTCTGTGGTTACTATGTGCATGGTCTGATGTAGCAAGTGGTCTCTGAGAAATCCTACTGTATCAGATACCAGAGGACATAGAGATAGAGGAACACTTAGATTGAGCGCCTCCACTGGAGTTTCAGCATTGAGCTGCTTAGCAGCATCAAAAGTTAAGGAGCATACACACTGGCAGACATTTAGGGTATGTCTAGACTACATCCCTCTGTCGCCAGAGGGATGTAAATTAGACATACTGAAATTGCTAATGAAGCGGGGATTTAAATAGCCCGTGCTTCATTAGAATAAAAATGGCTGCCACTTTTTGCCAACATGGCACTTTGCCGGCAACAAGCAGCCGTCTAGATGAGGATCGGACGACAAGGAAAGCCTTTTCCGACCGATCCCTTATGCCTTGTGTAACGAGGTTTACAGGATCAGTCAGAAAAGGCTTTCCTTGTCGATCCTAATCGACAAGCCTGTACCTCAGCCTAATCACATTGTGTCTATGCTGCAATTGCTCTGACCCAGGATCCAAGCTTGAGTTAAGCTGGAACCCAGGCCTCAGTCCACTTGACTGAGGTCCTGGGAGTCAGCAGGACTTATCCCGCAATTTCATGGGACAACTTCCTTAGTTCTTTCTATCTCAACAATCTGTGATCCACTCCATTGAAAAGTGAAGCTAACCCATATTTGCCTAATGGTAGCAGCTCATGTCAACATTAATCCTTTCTGTTCTAATCACCAATCCACAAGCACACTATTAGGGTGCATCTAAACTGCACTCATCACTCAAAATGAGGTAGGCAATTTGAGCTATGCAAATTGCGTAGCTTATTTTGAGTCAATTTCAAAATAGTTAATTAATTTTGTAATTTGGTGCTGCCTATAAGTGCCAAGTTTCAAAATAACCTGCTATTCCAAAATGTCCCTTAATTCTCATGAAACGAGGTTTACAGGGACATCGGAATAGCAAGCTTGTTATATTTCAAAATAATGGGTGCGTTGTTAAGAACAGGATAGTTATTTTGGGATACCTCCAGTATCCCAAAATAGTGCCACAGTGTAGACATAGCCTCAGAGGGCCTCTTGTGTTTGCAATAGAACGTGAACCAATCAAGCCTTTTCCAACTTGAGCAGATTCCTGGAAACATGAAAAGGTGGGCAGAAAAGTTTTTCCATAATACACCATAGTCCTAGGGCTAGAGCAGCCACATTTTAGAGGGAGACAGTGCTAGGGACTAGTGCTATTCTGAAATAACTTAATCCATGTCTACACAGCAGGCAGTTATTTCAAAATAGTGTAAAAATACTGTCAAGCTGGAGGACTTCTTACTTTGATTCCTGTAACCCTCATTGTAGGAGGAGTAAGAAAAGTCGGAAGGAGAGTGCTCTATTTTGAAATAAATGCTGTGTAGATTCTTCCTATTTCGAAATAAGCTACACAGTTAAGGTAGCTCAATTTGCGTAGCTTATTTTGAGTTAAGCCCTGCAGTATAGACACATCCACAGATACCATCTAATGATCCAAATTTTGGACTGAGACATTTTAAATGTCACTGAGGTAACTAAATTCCCCTGTGGACCTAGCTTTCTATAATGTACTAATAGTAGAATTTCAAAAGCATCTACTCAAGTGTTTCATAGAATCATAGAATCACAGAACCATAGAGCTGGAAGAGACCTCAGAAGGTCATCAAGTCCAGCCCCCTGCTCTAGGCAGGACCAATCCCAACTAAATCAACCCAGCCAGGGCTTGGTCAAGCCGAGACTTAAACACCTCCAGGGATGGAGACTCCACTCCTTCCCTAGGTAACCCATTCCAGTGCTTCACTACCCTCCTAGTGAAATAGTTTTTCCTAATATCCAACCTGGACCTCCCCCACCACAACTTGAGACCATTGCTCCTTGTTCTGCCATCTGTCACTACTGAGAACAGCCTCTCTCCATCCTCTTTGGAACCTCCTTCAGGAAGTTGAAGGCTGCTATCAAATCCCCTCACTCTTCGCTTCTGCAGACTAAACAGACCCAACTCCCTCAGCCTCTCCTCATAAGTCATATGCTCCAGCCCCCTAATCATTTTGGTTGCCCTCCACTGGACCCTCTCCAATGCGTCCACATCCTTTTTGTAGCGGGGGGCCCAGAACTGGACACAATACTCCAGATGTGGCCTCACCAAAGCCGAATAAAGGGGAATAATGACATCTCTGGATCTGCTGGCAATGCTCCTATTAATGCAACCTAATATGCCATTAGCCTTCTTGGCTACAAGGGCACACTGTTGACTCATATCCAGCTTCTCATCCACTGTAACCCTCAGGTCCTTTTCTGCAGAACTACTACTTAACTGGTTGGTCCCTAGCTTGTAACTATGCTTGGGATTCTTCCATCCCAAGTACAGGACTCTGCACTTGTCCTTGTTGAACTTCATCAGATTTCTTGTGGCCCAATCCTCCAATTTGTCTAAGTCACTCTGGACCCTATCTCTGCCCTCAAGCGTATCTACCTCTCCCCCTAGCTTAGTGTCATCCGCAAACTTGCTGAGGGTGCAATCCATCCCCTCATCCAGGTCATTAATAAAGATATTGAACAAAACCGGTCCTAGAACCGAACCTTGGGGCACTCCGCTAGAAACCGACCGCCATCCTGACATTGAGCCATTGATCACTATCCGCTGGGCCCGGCCTTCTAGCCAGCTTTCTATCCATCTTACTGTCCATTTATCCAATCCACATTCCCTTAACTTGCTGGCAAGAATATTGTGGGAGACCGTATCAAAAGCCTTGCTAAAGTCAAGGTATATCACATCCACTGACTTTCCCACGTCCACAGAGCCAGTTACCTCATCATAGAAGCTAATCAGATTGGTCAGGCACGACTTGCCCTTTGTGAATTCATGCTGACTATTCCTAATCACTTTCCTTTCTTCCAAGTGCCTCAAAATGGATTCCTTAAGGATCCCCTTCCATGATTTTTCCAGGAACTGAGGTAAGACTGACCGGCCTATAGTTCCCTGGATCGTCCTTCTTCCCTTTTTTGAAGATGGGCACTACATTTGCCTTTTTCCAGTCATCCGGGATTTCTCCCGATCTCCACGACTTTTCAAAGATAATGGCCAAAGGCTCCTCAATGACATTTGCCAACTCCTAGTTTAAAGCCCTCCTCACTAGGTTTGCAAGCCTGCCCGTGAAGATGCTCCTTCCTCACTTCGTTAGGTGGATCCCATCTCTTCCTAACAATCTCTTCCTAACAATCCTCGTGACCGGGAACAGAGTCCCATGGTCGAAGAAACCAAAGCCCTCTCTGCGACACCACCTGCGCAACCACACATTTACGTCCTCAATTCGACGATCCCTGCCCAGTCCTTTCCCTTCAACAGGGAGGATGGACGAGAACACCACTTGTGCTCTGAATTCTTGGATCCTTCTTCCCAGCGCTACATAATCCGCAGTAACCCGCTCAAGGTCATTCTTGGCCGTATCGTTAGTTCCCACGTGGAGAAGCAGGAAGGGGGTAGCGATCCGAAGGTTTGATCAGTTTGGTAAGCCTCTCAGTCACATCCTGAATGCAGCACACCTCTCGAGATCCCAGGTCCAGACGGCAGAGGGATGGCTCAGTCCCTCTTAGGAGGCAGTCCCCGACCACCACCACCCGTCGTTTTCTTTTGGGGGCAGTGGCCATGGAACCCCCCATCCCTAGGACTTCGCATCCCATGCCTTCCAGTAGATGGTGTTCCCTTCCGGTTTCTTCCTTGTGAGGTCCCTTCCAAAGCATTCAGCACTGCAGAGCCTGTGGAGAGAGCCTAAAAGCGATTACTTACCTCTATATCATTGGGGGATTCCCATGCTGGCCTTTTTCCCCTTCTAGAAGTTATATGCTGCCAGTTCTCTTCGTGGTCCCGTACTGCCCTCTCTGGCTCTTCCTCCTGCCGTGCTTGAAGGATTAAACGCTGCCTTCTATCGAGGAAGTCTTCATCCTCTCTGATCGAGCACAGGGTCGACACTTGGGCCTCCAGCCCTCTAATTTTTTCTTCCAAAATGGCGACCAGCTTGCACTTAGTGCAGATGAAATCCATTCTTTCTTCCAGTAGGAAGACAAACATGGCACACTCCGTGCAGGTAACAACAGCAGAACCATCACCATCCATCCCTGCTGTCCTGTTCGCAAGCTCCTTGGTCGCTTGCTCAAGGAGCCTTATAAAGCCCTGGGACTGCCTGAAAGTTTCTTAAACTGTGTTCTGTGGCACACCGGTGTGCTGCGAGGCAGTCAGAGGTGTGCTGCGGAGAACAACAGAATTCAAAATGGCCACCCTTAAAGGGGCAGAGGACTTCTTTCCCCCCTCAATAACTTTCCCCCGACCCTTTTTTCCTCAATAACTTTCCTCCCGACCCTTTTTTCCCTGACTTTTTTTTACTTTTTTTTTTTTTTTGCTCAACAAACAGTCCTTGGTGTTCCTCATAAAAAAAATATTGTTTGGCATTCCTCGGTCTTAAAAAAGTTTAAGAAACACTGATATACTCAGACTTGATGCATACTTTCCATTGACTTCAGTGGGGAGTTAGATGCCTTTGCCTGTTTAGGTACTTCTGACAAATATCATCCTTACTGACTTCAATGGCAGTGAAGGGTTCTCTATAGCACACCGTGCTATTTCATATTGGCAAAAAACTATTCTAAATATTTTTCTCAAACATCATAGACTCAAATACTGAGGAACTGAGCACGTGTAAGTCTTGCTGTAGCTAGTGGATCGTATCTTGAAATCTTTACTCCCTTTTTTTTTTAGGATCTAATATAGAAAGATATTTAGGTGCCTAAAGATG
This sequence comes from Rafetus swinhoei, assembly GCA_019425775.1. Classification (NCBI taxonomy): domain Eukaryota; kingdom Metazoa; phylum Chordata; order Testudines; family Trionychidae; genus Rafetus; species Rafetus swinhoei. The sequence continues at coordinate 160,907,883 of CM033424.1, forward strand.
CAGATAGTCACCCAGTGCAAATTTCAAAAGGATCTAGACACTAAACATGCATGGATTTCAGGATCAGGTCTGTAAGGAATAGAATCATAGGGCCAGACTCTGATTTCAATTACACCAATGTAAAATTAGATTAATGTCAGGAACTCCAGGTGAATTTCAGATTCATACTGGTATAATGAGATTCTAATTTAGCTCATTGATTCACATTCTGTCCTTAGATGCACTCAAAGCTTTTTTCCAAGGAAATCAATAGAATCTGTGCTAGTCTATCTGAGGGCAGAATTTGGCTCAGTTTTCATAATTTCAACAGGTGTGCTTAAAATCAGTTGCTACAGAATACTGTAAATACTTGTGGTAACATTATTTTATTTTCTCTGGATATTCCCCAGAATAATCATACTATAAATACCATGGAAAGGTTATCTAAGGCAAATGTGGAAAGCTTTTGGGCACAACTATTTTATCTTTGAGTGTGATTTCTGCTATACCATTAAGCCTATTAAAATCAATGGCAATTAAGCAGGCACTCATGTTATGATGATAAACATGGCATAAGAACCATTTAGTGTAGAATAAAGTACTTTAGTGAATCAGGGCCTAATAAACTGAGACAAAAGAGAACCCTGACTTCAGTAGGGTTGCACACACAGGAAAACCCTGGCCTTCTTCTGTCTTTACTGTTCAACAGCAGGGGTACCAATGACTTTAAAAACCCCTTCTTCCTAGAATGATTTAATTCAAGCTATGAAGGTACATAATGTTTGTTATGTACATAATGTTTCTGTATTGCAACATTACATCTTTCTCTTCATTTCAATAAAATGTGTACAATCTTCTCAACCAGATTTTGTCAACAGAAAATTATGCTGCTTATTTCCACAACCCTGCTAAAACCCATATATCTACTGCCAAACAAAGAAGTTGCCTTTTCATTGAATTAACAGCAACAAATTTAATCTGGGATTTGAAGATCAGCAGATATGAATTACAAACAATATAGCATTTCGAGGGGGTTGTTTGTCAAACTGCTTATTGGGCTCAGTAAAGATGATACTGGCAGCACAAGGGAAAACCTGTCAGGTTTCCTTTAGTATAATAGTCATATTTATAGTTACAAATGCAGTTATACAATATATTTTAAAGCCTTAGTTTCAAATAATCCTGATCTGAATGTGTATGATAAAAGACACATTTTTTCACTGGGGGATATGATTTTCAAGATGAATGTGTTTAAATGTAAAATAATCTTTCAGCAGACAGGCAAATGTTTCTAGTTGAGAGCACAGTGATTATAAAAGAGTAGACCCTTTAGTTGCTCTGGAAACTATATTTGTAAAAGGCCATTATTTATATTGTCCCAGAAGCTTTTAACATCTGCATCACAGCTTCAGAAGAGAACTGTCAGTGAGTATTTATTCACAAAAGAAAACTTCATTTCAGAGAGTTGGAGTGAGGCACTTTTTTGTGTCCTAGTTCATAATAAATTATCTCTCTTCTTGGGAGGTAAAACATAGACATACTGGAGTTGTGACATGTTTTTGGAAAGAAAACACCAGCACATTTTCACTGTTAACACTTGCCAGCATGGGTTACACAGAGAACCTGCCCAAAGAAACATGAAGAAAGAGCGCACTAACACCACTATAGTTTTAACCATTGCCTGTGTTTCTTTTTGCTTTTGTTAAAGTTATACTGATGTTGCACGAAGAGGCCTCCACCAAGTCAGGACCCGATGATGTTAGCTGCATTACAATTGCATAGTAAAAGGTGAAAGATTTACATGAGTTGAAGAGAAACCCAACTATTCCTTCCACAAAGAGTATACAGTTCACGTCGGCAGTAAAATTTTGATTTAGCCTATAACTTAACAAGAAGTCTCAACGTTAAGAACATGGTGGATTTTATTTTTAAAAGAATTATTTCTTCAGAACTTTACAAACACATTGATCTGTATTATTTCTGTTTTACAAAAATAAAAAAGAAATCTACGTTGTCTCTCTGATACATGGCCAGAAAAGGTTAAGCATCCTGCAGGTTAAATGACTCAAATGAAACTTTTAAGGACATACTGGTAGGTGATGTTTGTGAAGTTTTGAGTTTACATATATATTGTTAGAGGTTACTAATGTAATCAAACAATTCTTAGCTGTACTGTATTCATCTCTCTTTGAAGTGTATAACAAATCATCTGTGAAAGACAGGCAATTGTCTTATGTTAATTCGTATAGCTAATTCCCCATGATGCTTGGGAGATAAGTCTATTTGGAATTCTCCATGATTGCTTATTGTTCACCAGGACTGAATGGTCAAGCGTCTGCTATGAAACTGTATGAAAGACTCTTGGGACCTGATCCTTTTTATCTCAGATCTGTTTATGCTTTGTGAGGTGAAGTTTGAATGGCAAGACTGAGATCCCCAAATCTGCTTGGATTTACTCTGAATATGGACATTGGACTATAACCTATGGACTAATTCTGTAAGAACTCTTTGTAACTACAAAGTTCCACCTCTCTACTATGAATCTGATTCATGTGTTTATGTGTGCTAATCTCTTTTAACCAATACTCTCTCTTTTCTTTAATCAATTTTAGTTTAGTTAGTAAGAATTGGGTGTAAACATGTATTTGGATAAGATCTGAAATATTCATTAACTTGGGGAGGTAATGTATCTGACAGTCTGGGACTGGTAGAACTTATATGATGAATATGACTTTCGGTGATCCTCATCATATTTGGGTGTCTGGGTGGAGGCCTAAGACTGGCTTGCTTTAAGAGAACTGTTGGCTTCTGGATAACCAGTAAGATTTCATACTTGCTGTTTTGTGCTGGCTTGTTAAATCTAAGTACTGGAATATCCACCAGCTACAGGGGATTGTCTGCCCCTTTCTTTGCAGTTCACCGGAGTTTATCTGGGTGTTTATTTGGGTCTGCACAATCTAAACTCAAAACTCCAGACATCTGAAGAAGTGGGCTGTGCCCACGAAAGCTCATGATACCATCTACATGTTTTGTTAGTCTATAAAGCGCTACCAGACCATATGTTGTTTTTTAAGTTTATTTTATTTAGGCACATTTATTTATGATATTGTATAAATTAAAGACATAAAGAATCAATTTATGAGCATTGATAAAATACACAAAGTGGACAAAAAGTCCTTAACATGAGTTCTATGTCACTTTGTTATACCACTGAGAGTTACACTTTCAACCACAAGGTTACACTGAAAAGCTACCATCTTTCCAGGCCAACAAGAATTGGCAGGATTCATTTCTGAGACTGTGATCCAATCACAACAGATTGAACTGCTATCAAGCAACACAGATGATAAAATAAGGACCACTCCCCCGCTCTGCCTGTCTCTGGTAACCAATACTCTCTTGAAGCTCCCCTTCCACCCTGCATGATACAGTGAGAGCTTTCCCTCCTCCCTGTTTTCATCTGCTTTAGCGACTGCAGAAACATAAAACTAAAATTCTGCCTAGGGATAGCAGTAAGATGCTGTTTCAAGGCTGTTAATATTCCTTTAAAAATATCATTCAGAACAGAAAAAAAAATTCAATATTAAAAAACCCCCCAGCATTTAAGAACTTTTTTTGGATCGTTCTTTTCACAGAATCAAGCACAATCATGTCCTAATTCATCACTGCCTCTCTTAGGCACTACTGCAATACAAATAACTATAAATAATCATGCCCATGGTGTGACACAGCCTGGCAAGAGTTCCTTGAGCTGTATCCCTGAATATTCTAGGAATGGCTGCTGTGTTTAAACAATGAATGTTTTTGTATAATATGTTTGTATAACATGTTATCAGATAGACCACAGTAGGACAAATTGTAAAGTGAAGCAATCTCAACTGCTAGAGGATAAAAATAAACCCACATAAATAAAATGATTCTTCTTGCTTTCATTCATTGTCACTCTTGCTTCGGTCAAACAAGAACAACATTTCAGGTAAAGTTTATGTTGTTATAAACCAAGCTACTGAGGCAAATATATATTTTTAAACAAAGTCTAAGCAGCTCTTATACATGCTCCATTCAACTGTAATGCGAAACTCCTCTTTCTTTTGTGAGCATCCTGCCCCAAGTCAGAATGCTGAACCAAGAGAGGAAGTGTTAATCTCAAAGTAACTGGAAATAAGAGGATCTGACAACATAGGATAGCCCAAGCTAACCTGAAATATTGTAAGATAATCCTATGGGGTTTATAACTCAAGAAAAATTCTTTTATCTCTGACATCCTAGTCTAGTATCTATGACACTGAACAAGGAGTCAGAAAGCAGGCTTTATCCCTGACTTGGCCACTAACCTGCTGTATGAGCTGGAGAGGTCATATGACCACTTTGTTCTTCTGTTTCACTTCCTGTTCTTTGTCTGTCTTATCTATATAGAGTGTAAGATCCTAGGGGTTGGGGCTTTCTCTTATGTGCAAGAACAGCACATAGCACAACAGGGAGTTAATCTGGGTTGCAACCTTAGATGTTACTCTAATACAAATTGTAAATAATATAAAACACTAATGAATTACAGCCTAGCATTTGTAGTGTTAGCTTCTGCAACCATCCACTGTCTCTATTTATATTTTCTGAATTTGGATGAGAAGACAACAATACAACAAAAAGGTTTTCCTCATTTAAACTGTGCTTAACTGACACTACTACAAAGAGTCTTTTTTCAGGCTATGAACTAGTATACTTTAAAGCACTGGGTCACAAAGTTACTAATGGTCAGAAAGGCATCTTTTGCCCTATTCTGTGAGGGTATGTCTACACTACAGCATTATTTTGAAATATCTTATTTCAAAATAGTTAATTCGAAATAAGTTATTTCGAAATAACGCGCCTACACACAAAATGCATTTCGAAATAGCATTTTGCTATTTAGAAATAGCGCATCCACACTGAGTGGATGCTGAATCACATTTAAGGCCGGCCAGAACCAGGTCTGGCAGGGCATCAGGTCAGGAGTGACTTTGTGTGGCTGCTGCCTGAGGCTATCTGAGGTCTGTGCTTAAAGGGACCCCCCTGGACAGCTGGTTCTCAGCTTTCCCTGCTTGCTTGCCTACCTTGATGAGGGATAGCAAAGCATTTTGTCTCTGCGTGCTCTGGTTGCCCTCACTCGGGACACCACAGCACTCTGCAACATGGAGTCAGAGCTGCCCCTGGGCACTCTGGTGCTTCGCTTGAATGTGATGCTGCAAGCCTGGCTGCACTTTCTGCAGGCTGCCATCTGGGAGGTCCATCGGGGGGCTGTCAGTATCCAGGAGGCCCTGTGGGAGAGCTTCCACCCTGAGGAGCACTAAGAGCCTCCCTGGTCTGCCCCACTGGGGCTTGTGCCTCATTCCTCCCTCACGTCCTTCCACTTACCCCTCCCTAGCTCCCCTTCCTGATGTCAAATAAAATACATGTATTTTCATGAACACAAACTCTCTTTATTTAACAAAACTGGGGGGAGGGAATGAAACTCTGGGGAGACTGGGGAAAGGAGGCAGGAGAGGGGAGAAGAGAGGGTGGGAGAGGGGAGGGGGGAAACCTGGGAGGAGGGAGCTGGAAGGGGAAGCAAAGGGAAGAAGGGGAAGGGGAAGCTCAGGGCTCAGGGTTGGGGGTCTCGCTAGGCCAACTTGATTTTCATGCAAACCTGCTCCTGGGTTTGCATGTGGCCTTTAGCAGCCAGGCTGGCCGCTATCCTATCATAGACGGCCGCATTCCTCCATCTAGTGTGGAGATCATGGATGTTGGGGCATCCCCCCCAAACCTGAATAAGGTCCATGATCTCCACCCTGGACCAGGAAGGCACCCACCTTCTCCAGGCCCTGGCAGGCTCCTGGGAGCTGGCAGACTGCTCCTGGGAGCGGTGGAGGGCTGCCTGCCAGTGGCTTGCTGGCTCATGTTTTGGGGCCACTGGGTCAGGGGCAGTGACTGCTGGCTCTGGTCTGGCAGGCTTGGAGCTGGCACAGGCACTGTGGCCAGAGTCAACCCCTTTAAGGGCTCCAGGAAGGGGGGAGGGAGAAGAGTGTTCTTGGTTGAGGCTGGAGTGGCTACCAGGGCACCCTGAAAAGTCTGGAGGCCCCCTATTTCGAAATAAGTGTCTACACAGCACTTAATTGGAAATAGCTATTACTAATTTAGTGTTATTCCTGGTGGAATGAGGTTTACCAAATTTGAAATAAACGCTCCACTATTTTGAATTAATTTCGAAATAGAGGTTTGGCTGTGTAGACTCTAGTAAAGTTATTTAGAAATAATGGCTGTTATTTCTAAATAACTTTGCTGTGTAGACATATCCTGAGTTTGCTGCAAGATGATGTTATCTGAACACATGAGACTACAGCAGGGCTACTCAACTTTGGAAGCCCCAAGGGCCACAATGATACTCACAGCACGTGCCGAGGACCGCAACTTAGTGTGGTTTGCATACATATGCAAGTATATATGCAAATATATTCAAATAGCTTCTTCACACTGACGGGCACAAATACAAAGATTAAGGCAAGACTCCACAACATGCAGGCCGCATTTAAGTCAGTTCTCCTGATATTAATAAAATGCAATATTTACCCAATTTCCACCCATATGACAGCACTTTTAATGAGCAATGACAGTCCAGAAATTTAAATACTAAAATGCATATCAACAGAAGACCATTATATTGACTACTTTTTTGTTTTGGCTCCCACCCACAGGCTGTATGTTGAGCCCAGAGTAAACCCAAACTGTACTGCAGGCCACAAACAAATGGGCCGGGGGCTGCGTGTTGAGTAGCCCTGGACTATAGCATTATGCAAGTTTACTTTTGCAAAATACTGTGAGGGCAAATTTTAAAAAAATGTCTTGAGACAGCTTCAGCTCTTGAGAACTACTGGCTGGGAACACTCCAGCATTATAGAATATGGCTCATTATATGGCTCATTATCATGTGTGCTCCTATAATTGAAGTTTTCTTTGGTGTTTCCTTTATAATACACGTGTTCCAAGTGCAGGCATTAGTAATGCAATGGAATTATTGACAGGTTAATGTCAAAAGTGGACACTATTATATATGTGGAATAGTGCGTTTTTATAACCCCTCTTCTCAAGAACAGCATGTAATGGAACTGTTATTTAGATAAAATACAAAGTCCTACTGATTTTCCATCCTACAATACAGTGCCTCATATTTTTAGAACTCACTTACACCATTCTCTTTACCTGCCCCAGAGCTAATGACTCAATATGATGCACTCATTTAATTTACTATTGCTGACATCAATACAATGGTACTTTAAGGCAGTTGGGACATTTTTTTTTCAAAATTATTTAGGTGCCTTAAAGTGCAGATAGACATCTCATGGGATTTTCAAAAGCACCAAGGCAGGTTAAGTAGAAATCAGTGGGACTGAAGCACCTATGCTTCTCAAAATCCCACGAGGCATAGAGCTGCATCCTTAGATACCTGCATACCTTTGAAGATCTGGCCCATTGCATATAAATGGCTTGTGGATGCGGTGAAGCGTAATTGCAATTTGTGTAGCCTTTATACCTATCTTCTGAGTTTTACTTCTTGCCAAAGCATTGGGATATGGATTAGAAATACATGTGCCTGGATGTGAAATAAAGAGTAAAATGATAGAGGTTGCATTTTCAAAAGTACTCAGCATTCGCTTACCTCTCCGACCACTGAAATCAGAGTTTTTCCATTGCCTTCAATGGAAATAAAGTTAGGAAGATATTGTGCACTTTTGAAACTCTGCTAGCCACTCTTTTCTCTACTATGCCAATGTTTCACAGGGTCTTGAAACAGTCTGTAGTATTGTGATAGAACAGGCACAGGAAAAATTAAGGTAAAATGAAAGCTGAAGGGAGGGAGAGCAGGAGAGACTCTATGGTGCAGTTGGTCAATGTGCCAGAATTCTATCAGCAAGTTAGTTCACTAACCCACTAGATTTCCACCTCCCAAGTCTCAGGTCCCAATCCCATAGGGCCAGAAATGAAAATCCATTAGACTAGGTTGCCATCAAATTTACTGGACATTTATACACATTTACAAAAAACAGCACAGCCTCTGTACACAAAACAGCATTTGTTTTGCTGATCAGGACTGAAGTGCATTAGCAGATATGTGCAAGCTGAAGTTTACTTAGTGCTTCTCAGCTCTATGTCTGGCACTGTCAGTGCTATTTGTCCATCAGTTTAATAAGCCCTAAATTAATCCATAAATCTGAAGGCAGAATCAAGCGGTTAGCATTTACTAATTGCAATCAGATGATAGTCTTACTTTTATTTATGTATAATACCCACTGGGGATTTAGTTTAAAACAACTTCCAACAATATTTCCCATTTAGAAGGGTATGCATTAGAAGAATTACTGTATTCAATTTATGTAATACCAAAATAATCCTGTTATATTGTGGACTAACTAAACAGGTTAGGCTTCAATTAAGTTACAGCAATAGAAGACCCTTCAGGGGTAATGTGTCTGTTGCACAAACATCATGTGTTTCAAGATCATTACTGTTAAAATGCTAACCAACAAAAGACCAAGTTAATTTTGCCCATAAATATTTCTCACACACATATGCCGGATGTGCAGATACACACAGTTGCACTCCTAATATTAACTAGGATTTGCAGCTCTGCCTGTAAGAAACTTCGGAGAGTTATGTATCAGAGGGGTAGCCATGTTAGTCTGAATCTGCATAAACAACGAGAAGTCCTGTGGCACCTTAGAGACTAACAGATTTATTGGAGCATAAGTTGTCATGGGCAAAGACCCACTTTGTCAGATGCATGCATTGTTTGAGGTTTTAAACAATAAAATACCAATAAATCACTCAATTAAAAGAGGACAGAAAGAAAGAAAGAAACTATTTATCCAAAAAACATCAGAAATAATTATTTGTATATATGGGCTTGTCTGCACAGGGCATTAATGTAGACTACAGGGGTGAGCTTCTAAAGCACACAAGCGTGCTGCACATAATTGCTCCATGCACACACAGCAGGGTTGTACTAACTGTCCCTAGTGTACTTTAAAACACTACTACATTAATGCCCACTAAAGAACATTACAAGGAAATAACTTAGTAGAGCTGTGAGTAATGTAAATAATTTCAGTACTCATTACAGCATATAAAAAGAGAAAGTGCCAAAGAAACAACTTAATAAGCAACAACATAAAACTCAAAAATAAAATTAATAAACCCTCTAGAGAGAAACTCTGCTTGTATTCTACACCAGTGGTGGGCAAATACCAAGCCAGACATAGTTCGCCAGGTTTAGCCCCTGGTGGGCCGCCACTGCTGTATTTACCTGCGCAGGTATGAGTGACTGCAACTCCCATTGGCCGTGGATGGCTGTTTTTAGCTAATGAGAGCTTTGGAAAGCAGTGTCTCAGTCCACACTGCTTCCCATAGCTCCCATTGGCCAGGAACAGCAATCTGCAGCCAATGGGAGCTTTAAGTAGCTGTAACTGTGGAGACATAGGCAAATAGAGTGGCAGCAGCCTGCCAGGCGCTAATCCTGGCAAACCACCACTGTCTTCTTGACCACCCCTGTTCTACACCTCATCTGAATAATGTTATATAAAATCCTGAAGTCCTTTCAGAGTCTGATCGTGTCCTCTGGTTCTGCATGAAGAGGGGACTCTACATATACAAATACCCCAACCCCCAGATAGAAAGGGGCCATTCAGTTGCCTCCACAGCAGTGTCCCTCTGTCCTCCAATACTATGTGGGGAAGGATCAGGAGATAAGCAGACCAAGGATAAGAGATATCGTCCACTGGACCCAGTGAACAAACATGTGACTGTATGTTTTGTTCCTTCCACTTTGATTTACTGAATAAGTTAATACTAGCAACGGGCTGTAGTATGGAAAGTCTGAAGTAGTTATATTCTCTGCAAACTAAACCTTAATAATCTAAGATGTGTTGTTAACTCATGGAGCAACTCTTCTGGTCAATAAACCAAGTAAACAAGAGAAAAGTTGAGCAATTCTGGTTTAAAAACTCCAACCACCAAGTAACTATCCTTAGATGTAAATAGCTTCTACAGCATGGAAAAAGTAGAGTGTAGATGGTAACTTGTGAATGGTTTTCCTCTGGTACATTGAATCATGTCTGCAGGTCCTCCCTGTGATCTGCACAGGATGACCTGTATGACAAAAGGGTTAACTTCATATTTTAAGTTTTTGATTAAACGTGGCAGATCAACAGGCCTAATATGCTGTCCACACCATTGCCATGATACAAGTGGCCACAGATGCTTTCCTGACCTGAACAGGCTATCTCTAACAAAAATCTTTGGCCATTCTTTGCTGCAACTGCAAAGGGTGCCAGTTAATACTGGTGGATTTTTGAGCCAATTGTAATGATTATTTGTACATGTGCCCAACACAAATTGGACTAACACCATCAATCCATTTTACACGCCATACAGCATCACAAAAGACATTAGATGACATTGGCTTTTCAGTCACTGTTAAATTAAGTGCAACTACTGACCTTAGAGAGGAAAAGCTCTTCATCACATTATTCCTCTCTTGAGCTATGTAACTTAAAAAGAAAAACAAAACCAAAAAAATACCATCCTTATCAGGACTTTGACGGTGGAATAGAACAGTCTCAGTTTGCACTTAGATAGAATCATAGACACATAGAATACTAGAACTGGAAGGGACCTTGAGATATCATCAGGTCCAATCCCCTGCTCTCACAGCAGGACCAAGCATCATTTAGATCATCCCTGATAGATGTCTGTCTAACCCACTCTTAAATATTTCCAGTGATGGAGATTCCACGACCTCCCTAGGCAATTTATTCCAGTGTTTAACCACCCTGACAGTTAAGAAATCTCTCCCAACTTCCATGATTTTTCAAAGATGATAGCTAAGGGCTTAGATACCTCCTCTATCATCTCCTTGAAGACATCTAACTTTTCTAAGTAATTTTTATTGTTTTTTTATTTTATCTTCTAAACCTACCCCATTTTCACTATTTTAGGCATCCCTTCATCATCAAACTTCTTGGTGAAGACCGAAACAAAGAAGTCATTAAGCACCTCTGCCATTTCCAAGTTTCCTGTTATTGTTTCTCCCTCCTCACTGGGCAATGGGCCTACCCTGTCCTTGGTCTTCCTCTTGCTTCTAATATATTTATAGAATGTCTGTTTGTTACCCTTTATTTCTCTAGCTAGACTGAGCTTGTTTTGTGCCTTTGCCTTTCTAATCTTGCCCCTGCATACCTGTGTTGTTTGCTTATATTCATCCTTTGTAGATGATCTATAGTAATTTAATCCAGCAGCATACTATAAATCAGCTTTGGAATTCTTTGTTTTATTGCCAAAGGACAGTCTCAGAAACAAGTTAAAAAGTCTTGTATAAAGCAGTTCTAGCCTTGGAAGTAGATTTCTCTTATCTTATCTTTTTCTTCTGAACGACAGACCTTTTACTTGTGATCCTTCTGGATAAAGATAAGTTTTAATTTCTTGTGGTTGGATTATTCAATGCCAAGATACATCTCCTTCCCAAATCAGCTGCTGATTTTCCTCCTATTTCATAGCCCTATGCGTCCCACAGTTAGCATATTGTTTTTTTCTATGCAGTTGCAGCAAATGTCAGAAATCATGCAAAGCAAATCTACATACTATTTGACTCCTCTTTTTCACTACACAAGGGATTTTTAATGGTGTGTTAGGTGACTGGTTATTGGTATGAGTGAAAATCATCCCTGTGCAGTAATTCAGCAGAAGGCTTATTCAGATGGAGTCCCAGTTACCCCCATCTAAATGGTCTATAAATGGAATTTTAGTGGTGTATAGGCCTCATGCAGCCAGTGTGAACAGGACAGATTTTCACTCACTTTAAATATTGTGCATTTCATTCAATAAAAGGGCAAACCCCAAACTTATGCTCTGCAGCTGAGCCTGACTCATCATCATATGAGTGCACTGGGAGTTGGGAGGAGACTGGCTCAGAGTTGCTGCTGCTAGCTCTCTCTAAGCTTTGGGGAATAAAATCATAGAGTCTTTCGACTGCAAGGTCCAAAGGGAGCAACCAATCACAGTGGATGAGCCAGACGGTCCCTTATGGCTGATTAACAGGGGACATCTCAGCTCTTGCCCTAATCATATGCAAGCTTCCCTCATCCACATGGGAATATTCTGTCTTCTCATCCCTGGTCCATTCTCTAACTTGGAGCAGATCTAGTAGGAAAAATGTTATTAACTACTAGGGAACCCCTAATTTTCTTATGGGGATACTACAGCTCCCCTGCAATTTGTGTGTTAGTGTATTTTCTACTGCACTGTGTATGTTAATGACAGAAATCCCAACTGTAGGCTCTTTGGGGTAATATATTATATTAAGTAGTATAGGGATGAAGGGAGGAGAGAAGTGGCAACTCTCCCCCCCGCAGCATTTGCTAGGTGTACATGTGGGCCTTTTCAACCCAAGAGGAGGCCTGAATTAAAGATGACTCCATCACTGCTCAAAACCCAGCTCTGCTACTGGTATTCAATTTATGACTAGTTTATGTATCACTCTGGGCCAGGGGCTATCTGTAGCTCCAATGGGGAGAAGGGTTGCTACAATTCCTCCAGAAACTAAAAAGCAGGTGATTAAAGGTCAGTCGCTCAGGTTGTAGACACCTCCAGACAGTTACCACCCCCTGGGAAGGCTTGCATATGCTAGTTCGACACTGGAGTTCCAGAGACCAACAGACAAAGATATGTCTTTTGGCATAAAGGGCTGTGTTTAAACTGACTCAGAGTCTTCTTTTTGATCCAGCAACTGGACATAGTCTTCTGTCCAACAGGGCTCCCAATCTCTGGAGAAGGACTGGAAAATCATTGGTCTACTAGGACCCCATAAGATGGTGAGGAACCTCTAGTGAATTTTAGCATGAGTATGGGATAAAGATGAGAAAAGCAAATAGAAACTTCCAAAGTGGTAGAATAGTGACAGCTGCTACAGTCAGTTCCTCTCCTCCTTTACTCAACTGGGGGAACTCCATTCACTCTTTCAACATGAAGGTGATATTGATTTCAAAATAACCAGAGATTGCATTTCAAAGCTTAGTTGAATGTAGGGTTGCCAGGTGTCCGTTATTCGCCTCCTGTCCGGTAAAAAAATTCAGAAAATACTGGACACCTAAAACGTCCGGTACTTTTTGATTTTTTTCCCAACCAGGAGGCAAAAATCTCGGGCTGTCCGGCTCAATACGGAGGCAGCCTGGAAATCCTAGTGTTTACTGGGTTCCACAGGGGAGCTGTCTGGCCCCGTGCAGGGAGGCAAGATGGTGGGTGGCCGCTGGCAGCCTGTTAGGGCCAAAAAGCCTCACCATGCTTTTTTTAAAGGGGCCACACACTGGTGTGGGTTTTCGTTTGGTTTGGTTTGGTTTTGGTTTTGGGTTTTTTTTTTTGGTTAACAACTCTCGGGATCCTTTTTTTTTTACGGTATTTTTTCTGAAACCATCTTGCAACCCTAGTTGAATGGCAAGTAGGCAGGACTTATCTCCACAAATACAGACAGAGGAAACTAGGTTTTTTCTGACTACTGCACCCACCCTGCTACAATCTTATCTACAGAAATAAAAGACAAGGATCAAGATGTAAAGATAGGCAAATATTATGCTGAAATACAGTGGAACTTTGTCCCAGTGGTGCTGATGTCATTTTTGCTTTAGAGATAAGTTTCTCTACAAGCAGTTTTTCCCTTTAACTGTGGTTACTATTTACACATTACAGTGCACATAAAGCACACTTTGACCGTCTTAACACGTCCCATTAAATGGAATTCCACTATATCTGGAATCATGGTGAGTGGAATTCACAGCAGTGTAGAACGCTTGTGCAGGGCCTGCACATCCCATAATTCTCCACAAAGCCCTGTAATAGGAGTATAAGTCGACCATAAATGGTATGAGGGCCTTGCCTGGTGCCTCTTCATTGAGACAAATACTGCTGTATGAAGAGGTGCATTTCATGGTGTCAGCATAACCAAATAGCATGGTAAAATATAGTACTACTAATTTTGAAGTAGATTTTATGAAAATGTGAACTTACCCAGTTGAAATGCTGCCTCCAATATGGAATTTATTAAATGTCTCTTTACCCTTCCCCAACCTCAAACATGAAACCATCCCACATGGCCCAGAAACAGACTGGCACAGGAAGAGAGAATCCTTCCCTCTAAACTAGTTGACAGTTAACGCTAGAGCAAACATTATAAGCACTGGCCCATTCTCAGCTTTTAAGTAGGGAATTACATATGTACTACTAAAGCACAGTATTTTTTTTCTAGCTTGTCAATACTTCAGACTACAAGTATATTTTAAGCAAGGCTCTATTATAAATGTGTTTATTAATGTTGCTTTATTTCCTAATTTTGTGTGGGTGGATAATTACTTATAGTCCTCAAAGCTTCATAAGTGGAATTACAGTAGTCTAAAAAAATGTCTCTGGTATTATAACATATGAAAGAACAACTAAAGTACTCTGTGAAAGAAAAGCAGACTTGTAGTTTTGCTATAATTAGAGACATTTTTATTGTGGCAACAGTTGGAAAGGACAATTAATTGTAATCCTTATGTTTATCTCAGAGGCTGCATAACTATTGTGAGCAAATTCAATAATGTACTCCTTTGTGTGAAAAATCAACTTCTGGATTGTAGTGTATGCAAATATCAACAGCGCTTTCTACTAAAACTATATTTTAATGCATCTATGTAGTCTGCATTTCTTCTTTCATATGACAAATCTTGCAGCCCTGCAGTTTCTGAAACACTGAAGAAAATAGTGTCTTGAGCAAAACTGGATCTGTATCTCTATTGTACCCTACCTAGCCTAGCCTAAATAAGTTCTGTCTCTTCCATCATGATTTACTATTTCTACAAAAATTTTTGGGATATGATATTTATGAAAATGCTACTCAAAATATACTTGCATTGTACTGTTATATTTATCTACACTGAGAGGAGAATTTGGCCCAATAACAGTAGTATAATCCGGATTCACTACTGAAGTCAATATTTCCTTCAGATTTAGTACAAATAGATGGAATGTGTATTAAAATTTCATATTTTTCTCAAAACTCTGCTCATTAAAGATTTTGAGCTAAATCATCCTCTATCAAGCAAATGTGGTCCTGTGGTTGGTGGGAGGGAAGGGAAGGGGGAATCGCACATTTCTGCAGCTTTGAAGTTATATGAAACACATGCTACCTTCCCTTCTTTGGGGAGTAGGGTCTCACAAGATCCTCAGACCATACTAACCTAAGTTCAGTCTCCAACCCTAGAGATATTGGATCTACAAAGGGGACCTGCCCCGTGTTGCTCGCCAGTCACCTATAGTTCTCAGCATCAATGCTCCTCCAGGAGTTGTTCTTCCATGGCTTCCTCCCTGACAGCAACATTCCAAAGGGAGCAGAATGTGGCAGCATTAAGTCTTGTTGGAATTTTCTCATGGAATTTCATTAATTTGCTAGGGAGTAAAGCTGCACAGAATGAATGCGCCCGTCTCCTCCATTTATACTCCCCCAAAAATCTAGAGAGTACAACAACTTAGTGTTCATGCAGAGAAGGCAAACATGAGCTTAGGAACAGTAAATACTGATGCTATTAGGATCTTCTCCTGCCTTCCAAATGCTCCATCTGCATTTGGCTTTGATTTGTGCTATGCCTACTGTCACTACATCTAAAGTGAAAGTGAGGATCTCGCTCCCTGAGGGTACATCTACACTACAGCGTTATTTCAAAATATCTTATTTTGAAATAGTTAATTCGAAATAAGGTATTTCGAAATAACGCATCTACACACAAAATGCATTTTGAAATAGTGTTCTGCTATTTCAAAATAGTGCGTTCACACTGATTGGATGCTGAATCGCATTTAAGGCCAGCTGAAACCGGTTCCAGCAGGGCATCACATCAGCAGTTGCTTTATGTGACTGCTGCCTGAGGCTATCTGAGGTTTGTGCTTAAAGGGACCCCCGCTGGACAGCCAGTTCTCAGCTTTCCCTGCTTGCTTGCCTACCTCGCTGAGAGACAGCAAAGCATTTTTTTCTCTGCTGGCTTTGGTTGCCCTGACTCGGGACACCACAGCACTCTGCAACATGGAGCCAGAGCTGCCCCTGGGCACTCTGGTGCTCATTTTGATGTCTTGCTGCAAGCCTGGCAGCAATTGCTGGAGACTGCCTGGCAGCATCTGTTGCAGCCCAACCCCCAGGTCCTCTTCCGGACCCCTCTGGGGGTAGTGGAGGAGCAGCAGCAGTGCCCGGACGCCAGCGTGCCCCGCCACATCTGGCATCTGGACACCAGCAGCAACTGATGGAACCACATCATCCTAGAGTGCTGAGGAAAGCAACAATGGACCCAGAACTTCAGGATGAAGGACACCTTCCTTGAGCTCTGTGAGTGGCTCGCCCCTGTTCTGCGGTGACAGGACACGCACATGAGGCCCGCCATTCCTCTCCACAAGCATGTGGCCATCGCCCTCTGGAAGCTCTCCATGCCGGATAGCTACCGATCCATGGCAAACCAGTTCGGCGTGGGGAGATCCACCATCGGAGCAGTGCTCATGCAGGTATGGCAATCTCCAGCCACTGTGCCAGGAGGGGGGGTACGAGCAGGGGATAGGCTGCCCTAGGGAAAAGGGGGGGAGGGGGTGCAAGTCCCCCCCACAGGCGGGTTTCGTCTGTCCCACCTGCACTATGGACTGCCCACGGTGGCCAAGATTGCAGGGGGGGTTGCTCCTGAGAGTGGGGGCATGGGGCAGTGGCGGGGGAAGGAGGATTCTCAGCCACCCTGGCACCCCAGTGACTCTCAGTGGGTTTGTGTGTCCCTCTGCAGGTGGTCAAGGACATCAACAGAGTGCTGCTCCACAGAGTCATCCGCCTGACCGATGTGGATGCGGTGATCGAGGGGTTTGGCGCACTGGGCTTCCCCAACTGTGGGGGGGCAATCGACGAGATGCATATCCCCATCCATGCCCCGGACCACCAGGCCTCCCTCTACATCAACCGGAAGGGATACTTCTCAGTCATCCTGCGGCTGTGTCTGACCACCAGGGCCAGTTCATGGACGTTAACATGGGCTGGTCCGGCAGAGCACACAACGTGCGAGTTTACTGCAACTCCTCCGTGTGCCAAAGGCTGCACACCGGGACTTTCTTTCCCGACCCCCACATCAGGGTTGGGGACGTGGATGTGCCTGTGTGCCTGGTGGGGGATGCGGCCTATCCCCTACAACCCTGGCTGATGAAACCCTACACAGGACACCTCAACCCCTCCCGACAGGCCTTTAATGCCAAGCTCGGCAGTGCCCGCACCATGGTGGAGGGGGTGTTTGGCCAGTTGAAGGCCCATTTTAGATGCCTCCTCACCCGCCTGGATCTATCCGAGCGGAATATTCCGCACGTGGTGGCAGCGTGTTGTGTGCTGCATAATTTGTGCGAAAGGAAGGGGGAGGCTTTCCTGCCAGGCTGGATGGCAGAGGCCGACCACTTGGCTGGCCTCTACACGCAGCCCTGCATGGCTGCCAGCCGGGAGGCCCATCGGGGGGCTGTCCATATCTGGAAGGCCCTACACGAGAGCTTCCACCTGGAGGAAAAGTGAAGTCTCCCTGGCGTGCACCACTGGCCTTGTGCCTTATTCCACCCTCACGTCCTTCCACTTTCCCCTCCCTAACTCCCCTTACTGATGTAAAATAAAAACACATGTGTTGCCAAAAACAAACTCTCTTTATTGACCATAACTGGGGTGAGGGGAGAATGAGGGTTGGAAAGGGGAGGGGGAAACCTGGGAGGAGGGAGCTGGAAGGGGGAGGCAAGGGGAGGAAGGAGGAGGAGAAGCTCAGGGTTGGGGGTCTTGCTGGTCCACCTGTCTCCGAGCACTGCAGGTGCGGGGGCCTCAGTGTCCCCGGGGGGAAGTGGGTATGGAGGATGGGGAGGATGGGGCAGGGGAAGGAAGAAGCAGGAGGGGGAGCAGGAGTGGGAGGAGTAGCGATAGCTAGGGTGGCCACAGGGTCTGGAGTGGTGGCAGGCAGCAATCTCTGCACCAGTGTCTGCAGGTGTTCACGGATGGCATGGCCCTGGTCAAGCAACTCCCACAAGCTCTCCTGCCACAGCTGCAGGTCTTCATGCACCCAGTGCTCCTGGCTGTGGACCTGCCTTTTTAGCAACCCCAGGTGCTGCCGCTGGTACTCCTCCTGGTTCTGGGTCATCCTGCTGGCCCGGGTGTGGGAGGATGTCCTGGGCGGGGTGGTGCACCCTGCACTCGCAGCTGGTGCGGCTGTGGAGAAACAAGAGAAGTGGTCAGTTATCCCTGGGGACACAGTGTGTAAAGCACAGCCTTCCTCTGCAAACCAAGGACAGCAGGTCTCTGCACCATCATGTCCTGCTATCCCCGGGAGTGTGAGCTGGCCCAGGACTGCACCCATGCCCCTGTGCTGTATATAGTGAGGGTGGGGAGGGTGAGGGAGGGGAGATGTGCCCTGCCTCTGCGTAGAGGGGGCTTCTGGAGGGAGGGCATTGTGCAGTGTCTCTCCCCGGGGTCAGGAACATGTCATGTGCCTTCATACGTACATGCATGTGGGTAACAGGCCAGGGCCCCTGTGTGGCAGCCAGCCGGGGTCACATGCCCCGGCTGGAAAGGCACATGCACAGGTTGCTGCGTGATCCATGGTCAGCAAGGCCCACACGCGCAGTCCCTGGGTTCCCTTCCCCACCCCCGCCCCACATAAGGGGACAGTGATGGCACTCACATGTTGAGGCCTCCCTGGCCTCGGAAGACAGCGGTGACATGGCTACTGTGATGGCTCGGGGGTCTTGGGTGAGTGCCATGCTGCCTCCAGGCTCCTGCGACTGTTGGCCATCGTCCTCCTCCTCCTCCACATGCTCCATGCCCTGGTCAGGGTTGATGACCACCTGGGGCGCACGGACCATCCGGTCCCCCAGGATGCAGTCCAGGGCATCAAATTAGGGGAAGGGGTCTGGGTCTGCCCCTGGTTGGGAGCTGCCCCCTGTGGCCCTGGCAGAGGCCTGCCTCAGCTCCTTTATTTTCATGCACACCTGCTCTTGGGTGCGCATGTGGCCTTTGGTGGCCAAGCTGTCAGCCATCCGTCTGTAGACAGCCACGTTCCTGCATCTAGTGCGGAGATCACGGACATTGGAGGCATCCCCCCAAACTTCAATCAGGTCCATGATCTCCGCACTGGACCAGGAAGGCGCCACCTTTTCCAGCCCCTGGCAGGACTCCCGGCCTCCTGGGAACTGGCACTCTGGGAAGGGCTGGAGGCCCTCTATTTCAAAATAAGCATCTACACAGCACTTATTTCGAATTAGCTATTTCGAATTTGGCATTATTCCTCGTAGAATGAGGTTTACCAAATTCAAAATAAGCACTCCACTATTTCGAATTAATTTCGAAATAGCAGTTTGGCTGTATAGACGCTAGGAAAGTTATTTCGAAATAACAGCTGTTATTTTGAAATAACTTTGCAGTGTAGACATACCCTGAGTCTAAAAATCCTAAGACAGGTATCTGCCAGTAACAGCCAAAAGCCATTATTTTATGCTTGCCAGCTGTTTATGGAAATGAAATCAGCATAGAAAAACATGAGAGAGAGACAGTATAATGTGCCTAAACTCACAAATAACAAAAAACGTAATAAGAAAGCTATAAATGAAACTGGTTATCACAGTCACCTTACATAGAAAACATCATATCACACAATGCAAAAACACAATGAAATATGTAGAGATTCATGATTGCTGATAAAATCAATCTGAAACTCCCAGTATCTAGATACTATGCTATACCAGATATAAGTAGTGTACTCTATTAAAAATATAATTGGGAAAGTCATATTGCTACAAAATAAAATAATAGTTGGAGCTGAATTTTGCACTTACATTGAGGGAAAACATCTTGCTCAACCTTAACTATGCTGCTGTGACCAGCTCAAGCCTAAATGTATAATGACAAAAATATAATTACACATACAGTCTATGTGATGCTCCTACCTACCTTCTCTGTCTGCATTCTGCTCACAGCTCCACCTCCACCCAACGTCTGCTAGACTGGGGCTACTTCTAACATTCCCAGGCATCAGATCTTGATTACAGGCATGTTATATATTAGAAGCTTCCTTTCTAGTCCTGGTAGAACTCAAAACATCCAACCTTCCAATGTATCATTATTACATGTTGGAACACAGTTTTAGTTAATTCTATACGTTTCTAAATTCTATTGGTATGACATTTCCTTTCCTCTGGCATTGTACAGTTGGACTCATGGTACTAAATGAGTTTAATATTCCCAGAAAAGGGATATGAAAAACAAAAACTGAAGGACAAATTTTTACATTCTCATCCAATCAACTAACAAAACTGCAAGCTCTTTGGGGACAATAATCATCTTTTTTTGATCTGTTTATACAGCACCTAAAACAATGGGATCTTGGTTGATGAGTGTGGCACCAAAGCACCTAAGAAATACTAATACTCATACTATTACTAATTTAAGTTATTTCACCAATCACAACTATCCAGCCCAGCTTGAATAATGAATACTTGTGTAGAAATGCATAGAAACAACTCAGAGGTTTTTTTTAAAAGTGCAAAAAAATTGATTAATGTATGTTTGAATAAATGTGAGGGGAACACTGTAAGTAGAAGAAAAATAGCTAAACTTATCTGACAAATTATTCATTGTTAATTATTTGCTCAGCTCTCTGTGATTTTTGTCAGTTTCACTGATGCCCACCAGTTCTCAAAGGCAACCAAGAAACTGACTCGTTTTTAAACTGCACTCTGTAGCTGTCTAAGCTTTAAGCTGTAACAGAAGTACTAAAGATGCCTGTCTGCAGACTTAGGAGCCCAACACGATCAGATTGTATTCAGTTCTCATGTGCAAATCATCTTCACAACTGTAGCACTTCAATTGATTTTTTTAAAATGCAACTCTACAATCTGCAAAAATAAATGGCACTCTGTCGCCCAATTCACCAGGGACTGACCTATTCACCACTTTTCAAGGTATACTGTAAATGAAAACTAAAATTCTACTTTATATATGAAGAGATCAGTGTCCTTCACTCTTCCAAAAATACGTTTTTCAAATACAGGATGAACCTCAGCTGGAAGTTATGCATGGTGGCTGAGCACACTAACATTATTGGCCCCAATCCTACAAACACTTTGTAGCTTCAGGCATGTGAAGAATCCAAAGGATTTCAATGGGAGAACTGATATGTAGAAGCTTTTTCGAGACAAGGATTTTTGTTAGTCTCTAAGGTACTACAGGACCACTCAATTTTTTTAAATTACAGACTAACACGGCTACCCCTCTGAGACTTTTAAACTATCATACTTGACACTTACAGTACATAATGCTTTTCCAACATTAACTATTTCATATACATGGAAAATGAAGCAGAGAAAGTAAGCAGCTACTCTAATGCAACAATAGAAGAATGAATCAGGGACAGGATTAGAATGTAGTAGCTCTTGACTGCCATTCCTTTTATTATAGCACTAGACCTCACCTCTGTTTTGCAAAGAGAGATTAGAAGGATCAACAGTCCTATCAGCGAGGTGATTAATAAACTGTCTTTTCCATGCTAGCAGAAAAACACAAACCATATAAACATAAAACATGGATAACTCTAGGGTGATATTGAGGATTATTTTGCCACTGATTTGGGAAGTGTTATAGTAACTTAATCACCTTGTAAATGTTAAAGGACATACAAATGTTTTATTTTAACATTTTCTAAATCAACAGCCTCCCTGGTCTTCCACAATTTAGCAGTTCCCCTCTATTCAACCATTTTCCAACATGTCACTGCTTGGTTACAGGCTTGACTCAATATATTTTCAGCTTAAAATACATTTAAATATAACAAAGATTGAAGGATATAGAATAAAAATATTGCTCTGTCATACAGGGTTGAAAACAAGATAGCTTAAAGGTAATTTAAAGTGGCATCCATGTTTCTGCTTTGTTCTAGTCACTTGTGTTGCAATTCTTTGGTTTGCATAAATAATTCTGTATCAGCAGGATGCCACCACTGAAAGCCTATTGCTTTAGAAATAGTCACCTGTAAATTTGTAGGGGTGTGTGTGTGTGTGTGTATGTGTATGTGTGTGTGTGTGTGTGTGTGTGTGTGTGTGTATATATATATATATATAGCATGCTTTTAAAATCACAAGACTAAAATATTTAAAATGTTATACAAAGTTAATTTGTTTAACAGCAACTTAAGTCATGAAGATGTGCCAGCACCATGGCTAAGTAATTACAGTAACCCTTGTTCACCCCATCTGCCTTTAGCATCTGTAACACCCACGCATTGCATCTCAACACAAATTAGACTAAGCTCTTGGGGCAGGGATTATATTTTTTAAAATGTGCTGTTAAACACCTAGCACATGTTTGGGCACTACATAAATAAATTTAATGAATGCAAATGTCATTAAATCATCCTTTGTAGGTTCCACCTTTTCCAGATACTACTTTATGGTTTTGCTCACAAAAACCCTGGGGGAAGGGAATAGTCAGTCAACATACAGTATGTTATTTCATGACTTGCACTCTAGCCAATGAGAGTCATATGATCAAAATGCTATTGACCAAATATACTATTTAAACCTTTATGACTATGCTGTCATTACATATAAAAATATGTGAAATCATGCCCCCAATGCTGGTAATATAAGTTTTGTTATTAATTTCAGTATGGTCAAGATTTCACCCTAACTGTGTTATCTATAAGAAACATTCAATTTTATATTTTATTTTACTTTATTTATTCAGTTAACAGTGGGGATTGGGATCTCCCATTTAGTCACAAATAGGTACAGGATGGACAGCTATTTGTTAGTTTTCTATATTTTACCCTGACAATGTGCCTTAGCCCTGCCTGACCTGGAGAGAACACCTCCAGTAGTGTAAAAGGCTATGTGAAATGAACCACGGAGTCCTCAAACAACTCCCTGCTTTATTAACCATGATCATATTTGATCTAAATATTCCTGAACTTCACTTGAGGCTTGAACCTCATGAAAAATTATTTTCTCAACAAGCTGATCTATTGGTTTTAATATGCTAAATTGTTCCTACCTTTATATGAATGCAAATTTTATGCATACAGTAGAGATCATTTAGGGACTAACACTGCACCACTGAAGTCCATGAGAGTTTGACACTTCAATGGGAGAAGGATCAGGACTTGGATGGAGGACTTGGATATAAAGGAACTCTGGTTATAGCAGAATGAAAACCATTTTGGCCAAAAACTTTTTGAAAATGATCTGTAAATTAGGGTGCCTCTATTTTGGGGAGTCCAACTTGAGACGCTTTGGGATTGGTTTTGCTGACAACTCACTTCAGTGGAAGATATGGGCATTGTGCATTTCTGATGATCAGAGCCAATGCATCTCAAATTGGGCTCCCAAAACCTGGAGGCACCCACAAGGCTGAGGCCATTTGTAAAAGCTGGCCTTAGGTATTTTATTGCTTTGCATATCTGGTTGCAGTAAATCTCTGCGTAAGGGGGCCCCTGCAAACCTTTTTATTCTGTTGCAGTTTTGCACCGCTCTACAAGACTGGACAACATATTATATCCTGCATCCAAACAGGCCAGTACAGAAGGGAGCACTGAAGAAAGGCTGAATTAAATTCTGTAACTATAAAACATTCCTTGTCTGAGATTCAACTGCTATTGCAACTCATGGACAGGACTTCTGCAAAAAAAAGGGCTGTGCTGCCCAATATCCCCATGTAAGATTCAATTACTCTGGTATTAGGCAGGCTTCAGAATTTCAGTGGTTGTGAAAATACTAAATACTAAATAATAATAATAATAATAATAATAATAATAATAAAAAACTGCATAATAAAAGAATATTAAGTGTTTCTGTTCAAATCACAAGGCATTTTGATTGCAAATAGGGGACAAATCAACACACAGTTCTGTTAAATTCACAGACCGATTAATTTGCTAAATTTGGAGCAGTTTTCTGCCTAATATTATTATCAAAGCATAATGCCCATGGGGCTTTGTATAAATGACTGAAATTACTTTGTAAGGGGAAAAATGTACAAGTGCTAAACCAGCCGCTAGCAGGATTTTTGGATGTTGTCTGTTGATTAGCCGAGGGGAGATCAATAAGAGAACAAAAAGCTTATCAAAATGTTGATCATCAAGCCCTGGGCAAGATAATGCCATAAAAACAGATGTGGTTGTGCAAGTTAGAGCCTTTTTGTAATTCTGTGGGGACCACAGGTGCCACATGTAGCTACAACCCAGCATCAATGAATATCTCCCTCCATGTCCTGGGAATAAAGATTGCTTGAGCTCCACTTGGAAGTAAAAGGTTCCCAATTTCTGGTACAAGAAGTACCCTGTCACCCCATTCAAAGCAGAATATGTTAGTGTTTTTCTTTTATCCTTTTCGATGTTTGCAATGAAGACTCCCTGTATTTCATCATCACTCTCTCTCATGGAAACTAAATCATGCACTTAAAAATAGACCTAACAGATTATCTGGGTAAATCATAAAGCTCAGCTTATCTCTATCTTCTCCTTCAAAACATACAATTTATTTTGTCCACCAGCATCAAGCCAAAAGTAATCCTACAGTCCCAGCAACCTTGCTTGTTTGGCTATCTATTATAGTATGCCCATGTATGTGTGTGAGAGGTTCTACGTGAGGGTATCTGAATGCATGCCTTTATGCAGGTGACTGTGTTTGTTACTGTATGTGGGGGTGTATGTCTAAGTGTCACGACTAATGTGACCAAGGAGAATAGCATCAAAAATCAAAAGCAGTAAAGCAGCAAATACTCTAAACAAGAAAAAAAGTCCCACTAAATATTAATCTAAAATCCCTAGGACCCATTATTGTTCCTCTGAAGAGCAAACATAACTGATCCAGTACTACAGAAAATACATCAATCTTGGTTCAGCAACATAACAAAACCTAACAACACAATCCTGGACTCCTAAACGCACTGTTTCAAACATGCACATCTTCCTACTCTCCTCCTCCCACATCCCCTGTGCGGCCCATCAGGCCATGGGAGCCGGAGAAAGCCCTGCAGGGCTATAAATAGCCTCTCCCGGGGCGGCTCCGAGGAGGAAGGAGAGTGCAGCCGCACGTTCCCAAAGATGCTGCAGAGGGAGGCATCACTGGATGAATTCTTGAGGGGTGAAAGATTGTTAGGGGAGTTCAATGACACACTAAGTTACCTGCGTGAGGAGGAGGAAGTGGCTGGAATTGGGAATCTAAGGCACCTTGGGAGCAGAAGGGGGTGGGATTTCCATTTCTGGCTTCCCACTTCTCCCAAGGAGTTTCTCCAGCTCCTCTGAGCTCTGCTATGTGGGTCAAGGGTTGGAGCGGTTCTCCTGGGGGAGAGCCTGTGTGTGTGTGTGGGGGGGGGGGGGGGAATGAGACTCTCAGTTCACGGCGCAATGCCCCAAACAAGTCTCGTTTGCAGTGAGGCAGAAGGGGGAAGGGGGGTTCTATACTTTGCACCCACCGCAAGAGGCGTCCCTGTCTTTTCCCCACGGAGGAAGCGTTGCTGCTGCTGCTGCTTTTTATTCTTGGGGTTAAGACACAGTCAGAAATCTTGTCACCCAGCAAGGAATACCCCTTCCTTAACTCTGACCCCGCCTCAGCCTATATCCGTCTCCAAAGTTGGAGCTGTTGAGAACCGGCGGGCAAGGCAGCGACCTGCCTCCTACTCTAAGCACACAGGTCCCATTCAGCACCGGCCGCTTCTTCACCGGCCGCCACACACCCACACCTGACACCCCGATACGGTAGTAGTAACACAACCCCTCCCCCCCCCCCCCCAGGCGCCTTGTGCACGCGCCGCGTCTCTCCAGTGCACACACTCCCTTCCCCAAATACAATTACAGCAGCACGCGCAGCCTGCAGCACCCCCCCCCATAACATGCATAAACACACCAACACGAGCCGCGTGTCCCACAACACACACACACACACAGCCCCTGCCTCCATTGCCTGCACACCCCGTGCCTAATACACACCCCACAACACACACAACTAACTCTTCACACTCCGGATCTTCTCACCTCCCCCCCGCCCCAGCACACACAGCAGCGCCGTGGCCCTGGCTACTCTCCTGTCCCTGGGCTGGGGCACTTACCGTCCTCCAGAGCCGCTGCCTCTTGGCACTGACCGAGGTGACTGTGACGATGAGGTGGGAGACGGACACCACCAGCCCGAAGACGATGGCGAGCAGGGTCCGCACGGGCAGCAGCGAGTAGGAGACGAAGGTGACCAGCATGAGCTGCCACATGCCCTGCTCGGGGGCGCTGGGGGGCTCCATGCCGTAGGCGCCCAGCGAGAAGGGGCAGCAGAGGAAGGAGAAGGTGAAGCTGAAGAGCAGGGTGAGCTTGACGATCTGCTGCAGCTGGGTGACCTGCAGGTACTTGACATTGGTGACGATGAAGAGGGAGAGGAAGATGATGCAGTGCACCGGGTGCGAGCCCTTGGAGATGGTCAGGCTGGGGCCGGAGAGCAGCTCCAGCAGGGCCAGGCTGGCGGTCAGCACGATGAGCACGGCCAGCGCCTTGAGGGTGGAGGTCTGCTCCAGCTTCAGGTTGTAGCTCTGGAAGAGGGACTCCAGCTCCTTGCAGTCGAACTCGTCCTCGCAGGCGATGGCATCCAGCAGCAGCAAGGGATGGGCTCCCCCCAGCCCGGCGCCCGCGCCCGCCGCAGCCGGGGGGGAGCGGCAGCAGCGGCAGCACTTCTTCCTCTTGGTCTTGACTTTCTGAAACGGTATTTCCTCCATGTCAGGGCCATTCATAAACCCCGGGGAAGGAAGGCTCCTCCTGGCGTCCCCTGCTGCTGCTGCTGCTGCTCCTCTGCCTCTCTGCTCATAGAGGGGCTGCGAGCTGGAGCAGCAGCAGCCGCCGCCAGCGAGGACTCGGCAACCCCCAGCTGCCAAGCCTCCCAGGATCCGGCAACCAGAGCCAACCTCCTAGCAGCCAGGAGGACCCGGCAACCCCAGATGCAACCTGGTGCTGGCTGGAACGGCTGCAGGACAGAGTCCAAAGCTCAGTTATTCCAGCCTCCCCTCCTCCCCCGGAGCGCCAGGGATGCTAATCTCCTAATGACACCAAAATACCATCCAAAGGTTGGAAATCAAGCCAGGAAAGGGGGGAGATGGGAGGTGGGGGCGAAGAGAAGGGGGGCGGCGGCAGGGAAGTAATCAACAGGCAGAACTGGCTTCGGAGAGCCTGGGGGGGGGGGGATACTGTTTCCTAGGGAGTAGGCAATGTTAAAAGCAACAAGGGGGTCTGGGCTGAGCAAAGGAAAAGAAAGAGGTGGGGGGAGGCGAGAGAGACGGAGAGAGAGAGAGGGGAAGGAGACACAGACAGGGAAAGAGGGTGATCCCCTTCCTACGTCCAAGAGCATTTCACTGGGACTCAGGGACGAGATGCGCCTGCGCACTCCTTGCTTGAGAAGCCAGACACGTCTCCCCAATCGGAGCAGATTGACAAGAAGAAAACACAGATTTGACAACAGGACCACGTTTGAGGCTGCTTTGGACCCCTCCCCCTTACCGCCCACCGCCCCCGCCTGCTGGCTCCCTCCAGTCACAGGAACACACACATCCAGCCTCCGCTTGTCCAGGGAGGGAGCCGTGGTTTGCTTCACTTCGTGCTTTGATCAAGGCTCCGCATTTGCTTCACGTCCCTGCAAAGGCATTAGTGTGTGGACCAGCCACATCCTGCCAGCGGGACAGGAGGAAAATCCTAACCTTCTTGGTACGAGTCACGAGAAAGAGAAAAACTTTCACCTACAACCTAGTTGGTCTGTAGACGTTCTGTTAGTCTTCTGATGTGGGAGAAAAAATTACAGTAGGATGTAAAATAGCATGATTTGATTTTAATGGGATGTATAAAAGAAAGATCTGCCACCATTCGTTCATTATTCATTAAATCAACCACTAAATCATAAAAAAGTTTTACTTTCTTGTTCGCCTTTTGCATATTCTGGGGCAAATTCTGTCCCATTTTTCATTGACTACTGACTTGACTTCACCAACTGTCATTTAGTGCAGAAGTTATTCCAAGATCTGTATTTAATGTTTTTTTAAACGATATGAAAGTGAATGTTTCAGAAAAGAAATTATATATTTGGAGTGCACAGACAGATTAGATTTCTGATCAGTAGGTGTCAATCTCACCGAACATAAATTTCCATAGATAAACAAAATGTATAGATAGCTAAAGTAAGAAAAATGGTTTGGAATTAGGCTTGTTACATATAAATTAGCAGATTAATACTAAAACAGGTATAATTTGTTGATTTAAGGATACTTACTTTATATTTTGACGTATTGGGAATTTGGGCTTTAACAGTTTGTGAAACTTTTAATTTTTTGAATGGCAGCATCTCCAGTATTAAATAATTGTCTGAAACTCTGCTCTTAATTTCCCACATCTGTGAAAATCAATAACAATCTAAAATGCTAAGTAAATAAATCAACATTATATAATAAAAATAAAATCTTACCAAGCCTATATATATCTATAGATGTTGGTTTTGCATCTTGTTTCTAAAATGTGTGCAGATGTTAAAATAAATGAAAGACAATAAAGATCATAGAAAATGATCTAAAAACATCAAACAACATTTCTATCAGCACTTCTTTTTCAGGTAATAAATCAAATTAATAGCCGAGGACAGATATTTTTGTTATATGAATTATTTTCAATTCTACAAAGGAGTATATTATGCTTCAGCAAGTTTGGTTTTGGTTTTGCTCTTTTTTTTTTTTTTTTTTTTTAACTTTCCAGTGCTAACACTATACTACTGCACAGTAATACTGCCATGTTATTTCAGTTGTAAACTTCTGTAACCATTCCACTCAACTTTGAGGCTGTTGGCCTGATTCGAAACTCATTCAAGGGAAAAGACTCCTATACACTTCAATGGGCTTTAAATCAGACTTCATAAGAAAATAATTAGGAACACATTTTAAAGAACCTGAACCACATTACAAACAGTACTTGTGGATGATACTGTTTTTTGTCTAAGAAAGATCATAGGATTGCTTTAATGATCTTGTGGGTACATTTAAGTCTTGGTGGCCTAATCTCTCTCTCATTGATGTCATTTAACTCTTGGCCATCAACTTGTGGATGACCCCTAAGTGGGATGGTTTGCATTGCTACCTTGGTGTTTAATATGTAATTTTGGAGTGATAAAAATGGCTTCAATAAACGTTCCAATGTAGTGTCAAACATAACAGAAAAGATCAAAACATACACAAGGTTGTCTATTATATTTCTGTAATCAATATTACTTCAGGTAGAGTTGACAGGTTAGCTATTTTGTTGAAAACCCTTGGATTTTAATCAAGTTCTTGATGTTTGAAATTTTAAAGCGCAAAAAATAAAATGTATGATATCATGGCCATTCATTGTGTGATCTGTATTTGAGAAAACAGCTACAGTGCTCAAACATTAACAAGATATAACATTGTTCATAAATACTTTGTCACTTGCTTTGCCTGAAAAAAAAAATCTGGATTTGGATAACTTATTTTAGCTGCAAAGATGTGTCTAATTTTTATTGACAAGAGTAGTGGTATAAATAAAATTTGATTTAAATAAGTTTGTAAAAGAATCTGAAAAGCTATTTTATTTCTTTTACTGTTATAGTTGATTATGGTACCAAATAATTAAATCTTTCTTATACAGAAAGGTTAGCTAATTGGTAACCCTCATGCTGTCCAAAAATAGGGAGAGAGAAATTCTTTGTCCAAGAACATCTAACTAATCTCCTTTTCTTTTAATATCTCATTGCCCCTTTGTTATGTTCATGCATAGCAGATAGAAACTTGATTGTTAAAAAAAGCAATGTCTCATTATCTTGACGCTATATATAGACACAGAAAATATACCATAATAATGTTGCTTTTACTTCTTTTCCCTAAGTCTACAGAATTGAATATCCATACACATCAGGGTGTCTTGAACTTCAACTCTTGCTTCTCATCTAAGCTTTCCAGGACAGCATGACACTCCTGTGACCTACTGAACTTCTATTTTAATACTAATGAATCATTCCTGCAAGCAGGCAAATATGGGCTGCTTACTTTTCAGCCAACATGATTTATGGCAGGTCAGCTGACTCCTCCTTGCTTTTGGCAAATCATTCACCTACATCAGCATACCTGCAGAAGTACTGATGGATCTGTTCTTCATTTAAAAATTAAAGATATCTAAGGGTTGTTTAATAAGGTCACTAAGATTATTCAATGCAGTGCTATTTACATGAACAATCCACTGATTACCTGGCTTCATGGACTTTTTCTATCATTGTTCCTCTTCAGGTGCCTTCAGAAAAAAGAGCAAGACAACAACATCATCATCAACATTTAGGCTGAGATTTCCAAAGCTGACTAAGGGGTTTGACACCCTGGTCTCATTAATGGGCATCCAGCTACCCAATACACCTTTAAAAAGCTCGTAGACTTAGTGTTCAGGCTAAAATGTTTCTATGAGTTGCAGAATTACTGTGCATTCTATCCTGCAATTTGCATTTTCAGATTTGAGCAAAATGGTGCATCACAAGATGGCAATAATATTGAATGGTTGTATATAGAAAGCATATGTTTCCTGTTTCATGGAAAGCAACGAAAATTACGCTATTAGTTTCAGCTGGGTCAGGGCTGAGGTGCTCTGCACGTTAACATCTGTCTCTTCCAAGGGAAGATCCTATCTGCATCTGTTTGCTTTCCCATTACTCATTTTCCATGAAAAATGCATGGGCACTGACTGATCTGGTTGGTTGAATTGGCCTAATCTGAAGTGTTTTCATTGCAGTTTCAGGAAAAAAACCTGGCCATAATATTTTGAAAATTCAAAAGCCAAGGAACTTATGAAAAAGCTGAAATGTAGGCAAAGATAAAGATTGTGATTACACTTGCACATCTGGATCTATTTTCTGGTATCATTGAATGCATCCGGCTACATAGAATAAACACTAAAAGAACAATGTACTGGCAAGAATCACTGTACCTTGTACATGGCATACATATTTCTGGAACTACTTCTGCTAAAAGGTTAGTTCCAAGACCTTATGGGGGAAGGGAACTTTGTAAAGGACTGTTTTATTTTGTAAGATTTGTCATTTACAGTATCAGTTTCATACATTCTTTCCTCCTCTGAAGCCTTCTCTCTTGATACTATTAATTACTTTCCATTGTAGCAAATTGATTATCAATTTTGCTGAAGTCCATCTTGGACTTCTGATTCAGACAAGATTCCTCACTGACTTCACTGGGAGAGATTTTTATCTCAGTAAGGAGTATAAGAGCAGCACCCTCATTTGCACATATTTTCATCTGAAAAATGTCTTGTCTTATTGGAATGAAAAGTACATTCTCAAGGTGATCATCATCAAAAGGAAAAAAAAAATATTTTGCTTCAATTCCTGCTGGAGAAAAAAAAATGCCACTCTTGTAGGGCCACACCACAGTGCTGTTTATAATTGTAAAGCCAATGATAGCTTCACCTGCTTGCAAATCCACCACAGCACATAATAAACTTTTGCTTTTTGTAAGTTACTGTGGATCTAAGCCAAAAGCCAATTCAAATCAATAAATAAAGAGTCCCATTGATTCAATAAGCTTTGTATCGGGCACTACATTACTGACTTCCAATGGCTAACTATGTGTTTGTATAGCACCTAGTACAATGGGGTTCCCGTCCATGATTAGGGATCGTAGACCCTACAGTAATACAAATAAAATAATAAGATAATGATTGATGAAAATGTATACACATTTATACTCAAAGGTTTGTTGCCTCTTTGAGGGTCCAGCTCAGACATATCAAACAATAATAAAAATATAACTTTAATGTGCCTGGGGGACAAGAATAGGAACATGCTTATCTTCATTTAAATAAAAAAAGCCCGTGGATTTCCCTACTAATTACTGCTGACATTCTATTACCCTTTGAACCTATAACTACAAACATAAGTAAAGCATCCACATAAGAGGATGAGACTTTGAAAAGTATTAGGATTTTTATGACAACTTTGAGATGGTGGGTACTTTCTAGAACTTCAACCCCACCTGCTCTGCAAGTACCCAAACAGAGGATGTATCAAATATTTGCTCTTATTACCCTTATTCTTTGCAAAGACAAAGATTCTATCTATCTTACATCTAACCTATATAATGAGATTCTTCACATAATTCCTGGAACTAGTAACAACTAATTAGGTCAAATTCATTGCACATATGTTACTAGTTCCATTCTGAGTTTAACCCCTCATGATGGGGCTACCCTTTTCTTTGAGGTTCAGATGCTGCTCTGCACAGATTATAGTAAAAAGTGTATTGTGAGCTATGTTTAGTATTCCCTTAGTCATGCCATTACCCTTTTTAAAACAGATTTCAATTAGTTTTCACTGCTAGGTTCATTTTCCTGTCTCTCACTGTCCCATTCTTCACCCTAAACAATTTCTATAAATCCACTTAATGCTATTTAGCTTATGTCCCCATTGTTACTATAAATAAATGAGCTAGAGCTGCAGCTCAGTGAGGCAATTCTTTTCTTGTATCATTCTTCCTTCCTTATGATGTCTGGATAAGGGTGAGAATTAAGCAATAAATGTCAACATGCCCACAATGAGAAGTCAAATCACAAAAGTCTTCTGAGATAATACAAAAAACAGCAGCCCTAAAAACAGCCTGTAATATTGTAGCATTTCTTTTGACTGTCCATGATGTAGGATTCAGTGAACGAATTTTCTATTAATGTAGAAAAGGGAAATATCTTAATCTTTTCTTATCCAAGAAACTGACATCATAAGAGAAGAGACCTGTTTACTGAGGTAAGGAATACATTGCTAGAATCTCATCTAATACATATATATCTTTTGTAAAGAAAGCATACCAAATCTACACATTGACAGCTCTCATAAAATAATTTGTGTTCTCATCTGTGCAGTGTCAACAGAGACTATCAATCAAGCCATTTCTTTAAATGCCTAAACATGAGTTTACAAGTGTCCGTGGCAGACAAATTTCTGCCAAGACTCTAAAACTGAGAAGGTGAAGATTTTAAAATCTCCTGCCATTCATGCTACTAACCATTTTCCACTTCTCATAACAGTTACCAAAAAACCAAACCAAATCAGAACAAAACCAAAAAACCCACCACTAGTTCATATATAGCACTTCATGCTTTTAAATGTATGAATTTGTGGAAAAGCTATTGTTGTAACACCATAAAGGTCAGTTCCAGAAAACTTTTCCCCTCCCCAGTCCTGGTAGCAATTTACAGAACACAGAGAGATATTATTCTATGTAAAATGAACTTACAAATGCTTTTAACTCTAGACTGAATACCTACAAGACCTAATGCATCTATTGCCGAGAAGGTCTTATCCCTTAGCCTGGAGTTTACCTCACTTGTAACCACAAGGTTAAGTGCTGTTTTTCATCTTCTAATCCTGATTAGGAGGACAGCTCTAGTAGCCCAATTTAATGGGACAAAGGTCACACATAAGATTATTTCAAATACATCAGGTGGCACCAAAGGGGGGTTGTTCTTTTTTTGTTTGTTTGTTTTCCAAAAGATTTTGGCTCAGTTAGGTAGCAAATAGAGACAACACAACATCAAGAAAGATGACAGAGGAAAAAAACACAAGAATAGTCATAGAAGGTCAGAAACCAGTAGGCCATTTAGATAAATATCCTATCTCTGATAGCAGCTAGTGCCAGATTCTTCACAGAGGGAATGAAGAGAACAGAGAAATTTTAGAAATCCTGTCTTCCAATCCAAGCTTCTGGCAGTTGAAGGTTTAGGGACACCAGAAGCACAGGGTTGTATACCTAGCCTACTTGGCTAAGGAAAAGGAAGGAAAATATTAATATTGAAAAAAATGAAATGTTTGATCATTCTTACATTAGTGATTTCTGCTAGAGGTTTAGGAGATTTTGAGATTAGGTTTTAGAGATTTATACATGGTATATTAGACCTTGGCCCATTTTTAGCTCTTGATCCAACTCTTATTGAAATCAAAGAGACTCTTCCATTTGGCTTCTTATCTTCTGCACTGCCCTAAACTGCCTAAGAAGGTGCATTAATATGTGATAACTGTATTTTTAGAAATCTGCAACAAGAATAATTAGATGGCTCAGAGAACTGGGAGAAAACTACATATCACATCTGGTTCAAATCCAACCATGGTCCACAGAATATAGAAACTGTTACAATTTCATGGCTTTTGGGCATCTGAAGTGAAATGAGTGTGGTGGATTAGTTCATCAGACAGATGTCCATATTACAAAACCCTTCACCCTCTGCCGATACTAGCCCACGGAGGGCCCTAAGCAGGAATACTTTTGAGTCCTGCCCCACAGAAAACATACTAAATGATTAATAAGGGGCCCAAGAACAAGCTCTTCCTTCACCTCTGTTATTAATCTGAGCAGAGGTAGCATAATTATACAACATACACAAGAAGGAGCATTATGTTCTTACCTTGATAACTGAAGTTTTGCACAATGAATGAATCTTTTGGACATTTCTCCTCCACCCCCAGTGTTCCTCAGAGGTTGTGGTTTCTAGACACTCCCTTCCCTATTGTTACTGGTTAGGTTTGTTGTGGGCCCGGAAAAATTTTTTTTAATCTGAGTCCTATTTCATACAGACCCTGAGTCTCTCAGTTCTGCATTACAGGCATGTACTATAATGCTGAAAAGAGTTCTAAAACATTTATGCCTATATTTAAAATGGTTTGAAGTGCTAGGAATGTATTGATACCGAAAGTAATCTGCAGTCTGTTATTTAGTTCTGTTGGGTCAGGCCTTGACCACTATGTACTGTAAAGGTGCTTAAATGATGTGGCTCATTATTATTAGGCTATTGAATCAAGTTGTCCAGCCACTGCATCTGGGAAATTTTAGTTTGAGCCTTGTTCCATATAGACCCCTGAGTCTCTTTCAGCTCTGTATTAGAGGTGTTTATGCCACTTAAGATAAAGAATCTGGTGCCTTCAAAGAACATTAATCTGGCAGAGGTGATTACAGAGGAGCATAGTTCTTACCTTGATAAGAAGGACAGAGTCTGCATTTCTAAAGTAGAGAGGCTAGCAGCCATTCACAGTCTTGTTTGCTCCTGTGAATGGCTAGCTAACTACAAAAGCAGCTTCTCCTCTCTTGCACCACACCTCCAGATCAGCTACTAGAAGTGGGCCTCATCCTCCTGATTGATCCACCTCGTCATCTCCAGCCTGATTCTGGCCTGCATATTTATACCTGCCTCTGGAAATTTTCACTACATGCATCTGACGAAGTGGGTCTTTGCCCACGAAGCTTATGCTCCAACACTTCGGTTAGTCTATAAGGTGCCACAGGACTCCTCGCCATAATTATACAACATACACAAGAAGTGGCCTTTTTTCTCGAAAAAACTTCCCCTGCATCTACACTGCCACCACGTTCTTTTGAAATTAAATCGAAAGAACGCGGCGGTTTTTTCGACACGGAAAACCTCATTTTATGAGGAAGAATGCCTTTTTTTGAAAGTGCTCTTTCAAAAAAAGGTGTTCTGGAATGCAAACAGAGCTTTTTCAAAAGAGAGCATCCAGACTGCCTGAATGCTCTCTTTCGAAAAAGCAGCTTGCTTTTTTAAAAGAAGTGGTTGCAGTCTAGACGCTGTCTTTCAAAACAGGCTTTTTTGAAAGATTCTTTCGAAAAAAGCCTCTTTCGAAAGAGGCTTTTAGTCTAGACATAGCCTGAATTTGAACTGTGTTATATAATCAGCATGAAGAATTAACTGACTCCTAGAGGGAGTGTCAGGCTTGAGACACACTCCTAGGGAAGCAGGAAGGAATGTGTACTGTCACTGCAGATTTGAGCTGGTTGGGAGACAATTTCTTTTCTTCCCAGTTCTCTGACCACCTCTACTGCCAGGCTATACCTGCTGGGTGAGGTGAGGCAGCTTCAATTCAAAACTCACTGAAGTCAATACAAGTTTTTTCACTGACTCCTGGGGCTTCAGATCAGGTACAGAGTATGTACATTTGTGTGTAGAGAAGGAACTAATTGTCTGATTTTCAACCCAATATTTTTTTCACAAGCATAGAAGTATTTGATCTTTGGATACAAAGTTTCAAAATGCATTTTTGGGGGACAAAATCTCTGTTTTTAATGCTCTAATTTAATAGCCTTTGAACTACTTCATGATTTCCATGGCTTTTTGATCGACAGTATCTTTTTTTACCTCATGCTTTCATGTACACCAGTTTATACGATTAAACTACACAAAGGAAAGGAAATGCTGACTGCATGAGACACTACTCAGCTAGTAGATCTATGCTGAAGGCCATTTGTCTTGGTTCATTAACATCCTTCTGTGTGTCCTTTTTTGTATTCTTGTGACTGTGGTAAAGTTCTTTATAGATCTGTAATATGCAACATTTCCTTTCACCTAGTCTGCTACTTGTGCTAGTCTGATTAGATGAAACATAACTCTGAAATATCACTTTTCTTTTAAATGGATCGGTCTGGCTTTTTAATAGGTTCTCTGGGGGTTGATAGATTTATCATGGGGTATTTTTGTTAATGCAAGCAGTATTATGCATACATTTATGGTAATGAGTACAAGCTATTATACTAGTCATAATATCCAGCAATTCATCTGGTATTATTTTCATAAAGAAGATTTGAGACAATATATACCTACTGTTTAGACTAGCAGAGAACACTTATCACTTCTCCCTGCCAGCTGCACTCCAGACTCAAAAGACATTCATGACTAGATGAGACAAAGTAATGATTATAGGATTGTATAGGTTCAGGCTGGGGATGAGGCAGTGTTTATAGAGTCAAATGGGCATCACTGGGATATGATTTGATTCCCTCGCCATTATAGAGCCATATGCCTGGTCTGGTCCACTGCCCCCATAGGAACACCAGGACAAATAGGGCCCCAAAAACA
Organism: Rafetus swinhoei; assembly: GCA_019425775.1. Taxonomy (NCBI): domain Eukaryota; kingdom Metazoa; phylum Chordata; order Testudines; family Trionychidae; genus Rafetus; species Rafetus swinhoei. The sequence continues at coordinate 160,944,866 of CM033424.1, forward strand.
GCACTCTCGATGGGGATTTTTGGGGTACAAGAGGGAGTTGGGGGATCCTAATCTTTGAAACTTGTTTTGGCCCCCCTTGCTGGGTTCAGGAGAGTATTCAGACTATTTAACCATCAAATGAATTGCAAAGCCCATTATCTTCCTGAGACTACTGAATATAGGATGAGCATAAGTCAATTATGTTTATGGGAAGTCTGTTCACATGTTTTGTGCATTTTATTCATAAGATAGGTCATACCAATAGCCTAGCATAGGCATCTGTACATATTTGTAAAATACAAATACATAAAAATATATATAAAGCAAGCCATTCTTCCCATACTACTCTTCCAGTTGCTTTGAAATCATTGCCATCTCCTGTATGTATTGAGAATAATCCATTAGCAGCTGTTGCTCTGTTCTGGCTCTAATTAGTATTTGTGCATTTCATCTGGAGATCTTTAAGGCAGATGGAAGCTTATGGACCTTTTCAAGAGATCATGTCTGGTACTCTGACTGGAATTTGCCTGTCTGGGTGTTCTGTTTAAAGAATCTGAGTAAATGAGGAATTGTGTTTGTTAGGGCTGTTCCCCACTCTGGCATTCCAATTGCAGAAGATGGGGGCCCGCAAGTGACCTTAAATACCTTGCCTCTATAGGCTCTGCTTACAAAAACTCCCCACAGTCACAGATTTACTGACTTTGGGAGGTAGCTGCCCAGGCCAGGCCAGGCCAAGCCTACCATGGACAGGGCTGTTCTGAAAAGCTAGAGCACCCCTGGGGCTGGAGCAGCTCCCTGTCCATGGTGGGTGAGGAGCTACTCAAGCCAACACCAGTTAACTGGAACTAGTAAGCCTCACCCATTAAAGATGAGGGTTACCAGTTAACCACTCACATCCCTATTCTAGATCATACCAAGTGCTGTATAAATGTCTAATCAGATGCAGTTCCTGTGCTGAAGAGCTTAGAAGCTAAACAAACAAGATAGATGAAAACTGTAGGCAGTAACAAACATGAAAAATACAAGATAACTATTTTCCCCATGTCTGAAGTGGTTTTTTTACACTATAATAAACTTGTATGTTTTCCAGAACCATCTCCTTTATGGCAGACAGATCTGGGTCAAAATACTGTGTTAGATGTGAGACAAATGTTTTCGAATTTATTGCATCCACAAGTAAGATTTGTTCACTGAGTCAGTTTTGCTGATCAGAATAATTTCTCCAGTGCAGAGCTGCAGCTTTCAGAACACTCACACAAAGGAATAGAGGCTGATTCCCAGCTGTGCCATTAAGATTGTTTTCCTTTATGCACAAGTCCTGCTCTGGTTTTATTTCTCTATCTACATGCAAAATGGATCCCACTGCATATGCTATAACAAACTATCTAATCAGTCAAATTTAAAACAAATTAATAATGGCCTTAAGCTTTTGGACCTGCCCCCCATTGTATGTCAAAGTTTAATAGTATTTGTTTCTATTTGATTTGTTTATCCATATTCCTACTTGCTTGCTCTTCCTCACATGAATAGGTTCATTGCTGTCAATGGGACTACTTATGAGTAACTGCTCACCAACAGAAGTTCATGACCTGACTGCAATAGCTTGTGCCCTTATGTTCACCCCCTTTATAAGGCTATGATAACATTTCATAAAAGTATGACTTGTGAGGTATCATTTTAAAAAACTGAATAATATCAACCAATATTGTCCTGGTATACTATGCATGACACTTTGCACATAAAGTTATATGACTCTGCTAAAGATGCGTTAAGTCTGAGGAAGAGACATAAACCAATTCCCCAAAGACAAATGTTAGCTGACACTTCAGCCAGGTGTCAACAAAAATCAGTCACCTGGCCATTCTTTGGCAGAAAAGAGGATGTGGGTGAAAATCTACATCTTGACAAAGAAATAGCTGGTGGTTCCCATCCAGACAGACTTTGTCTTCTGAAACACATTTCTTTCAAAGAAATGAAAGAGATAGAAAAAAGGCGAGCAAATGGTCCACATTATTCCTCCTTTCTCTCTACCCACAGCATCTACAACACCTGAAGAACAAAGGAAACAAAGGGAACTGGGGGAGAGATCCTTACTGAAAGATTCACATAGTAAGGCTGCTATGACATTTGGTGAGAGAAACCTTTGCTTTTAATTCACTCTCGCTTGTTAAGTTAGGCATTACTTACGATATACTTTTATTTTGTGGTAACCAATTCTCATTTTTAGGTCTCATTACTTCTAATCACTCAACATCTATCTTTCTGTAGTTAATAAACTTGTTTTATCTAAACCAGTGTGCATGTGGGAAGCACCCTGGGATAACACGGTATGTGAAAATCATTTTTATTAATAAAATAACAGACTTCATATGAGGTTGTATTGCCCATTTCTGAGGGAAAGTCTGGGATTGGAAATTTGCTGGTGTGGCCCTGCAATGTAATTCAAGGTGGCTGATTATAGCACTTTTATGATACAACTGGGGGTAATTTACATGTCGGAAGCTGTGTGTGAGTAGATCAAGAGTGGTTGCTCTCACAGCAAAGCAGGGAAATAGATACCCCCACATTGGAGAACAGAGAGGTAGCTGTTTATCAGTCCAGGTTGTATCGTGGGTAATGTCATACTGGCCTTTTAGTTATCAGAAGTACAGGGTGGTGAAATCATCACGTCATAGCTCAGAGGGGATGGCTGAGCCAGGGACTAATTTCATTTTTACTATACTTTATGATTAGATCCTTATTATAAAAATCCATACATACAGCAAGAATCTGTTTCAAAGCCTGCAGCAGGGGAGGGCTGGGGGTGCTACAGCCAGCCAGGGAACCACTCCAGCCAGGCTGGAGCGGTCCTCTCGCTTGCCCTCCCTTTAACTGGTTAACCGATTAAATAATATGTTTAGCCAGTTAACCAATTAAATAGGATTTTACATCCCTAGTTTTAACTTAGAAACAGAAAATTTCCCCTCACCTACACACACACGCGCACAAGACACTTTTAGTATGTGTCAGAGGACCTAAACACAGAAATAAGCTGGTATAAACATGAAGGAGATGGTTCTGGAAAACATACAGGTTTATTATAGTGTAAAAAATCAAGATATGCTATATAAATACCAGAAGACATTAGTAGAGGGCAGGGGAGAAAGCCCCACTCAACTGAGAGGTGGGGAAGAAGGGAGAAAGCCTCCTGGACATGGCACAGGGAGCATCACTGGGGCCAGCCTGCATCCCCTCCCCGCCCCCAGCCCTTTGGCCAGTGCCTTCCCCCACTCCAGGCTCCCCATGCCCTGGCCCAGTTCCCAGGGACAAGCTAGCGGGTGCGATGTGCAGTCCCTGCTACCTCTGGGGAGAAGTCAGCATCCCATCCCATCTCCTTCCCTGAGTCCCCCTCCTAAACTCCCCCATCCCCAACCCCCTGCCCTGATTCCTAGACCCCACACTCTGACCTGACTTGCACCCCCACCTCCCTGCCCTGAGCCCCTCCTCACCCCCAAACACTCACTCTTGCACCTCCCCACAACATACCCTGCCCTGAGCCTCTCCTCAACCCTCTACCCTGACTCCTGCACACCACCAGCCCTCTGCCCTAAAGGACCCAGGCAATGCCGGGTAAGTCTTCAAGTGATTTATATATGGGAGTATCTTTATACAGATGGTTAGTCACACTGAGCTCAGCACATAAGTCTTGGCAGGAACTGGGCCTATTTTTATTATATAAAATTCATATCCTGAGCCAAATAAATCTGAACTACTTACACTAGTGTTAAAGTCGATATATCTTACTATAGGACTTTTCCATCTCTAAAGCCCATTATCAACTGAAACTTCCAGCTAATATTCTGTCTCAAGAAAAAATGGGCATAGCCCTCAGCATAGAGTATGTTTCAGGTTCCAAGTTCACCTGTATGGACTGAAAGACAGAACCTTTCCATTTGAAACCACCAATCACAGTCTGCTCCCAGGGGTCACACAGACGTATACTCAGTCTTTCGCCTTCTGTCTCCAGTCAGCCTGAACCTTCTAATGAAGTCGGTGTTATCCACCAACATTTCACAAAAGCAAATGAGTGCAATTACTCCTTTAAAAATTGACAAATTCTAAAATCCCAAGTGATAATAGGAAACACTGTAACTTCAAAAGTATTGAATATAGAAAACCAACAGTAAATGTGTCAAGAATATTCGAAAGTTTTGCTACATTTGTTAAAACAAGTAAACAAATCATACATGTGATATGATTATTAAAGTCTCCAAATTAGTACAGAAAATCAACCTTACTACATACAATGTAAAAATCCTGTGTATTTAAAAAGGTGTATTTTCCAGGGACAGATACGAAGCATAACAGCAAAGTTATGAACTTGATCTGACTCTTGATCCCTACAGTTTTCATTCAATTCAATGGGTGCTGGATCAAGTCCAATTTGAATAATTTTAATCCCCTTTATAGAATTTTGTGCTAGAAAATAAACTGTGAAGGAAGAAGATAAAATCAACAACATGCTGTTTGTGTTATAGGTGGTAAAACAATGTTCCAGAGCCTAATGGGAATAGACACTGCCTGTAAATCTTGTCACATATAATGAAGAGCAAGAGTATAAAAAGAGATGTGAGTAATCGGTTAGAGTACGCTTAGGTCATACAAGCTTTAAAATACCTTAAATAATGTTATCTAGATGCCAAAATAGCATTTTCTGTATCAGTCGGCAATAGCCAATATTAGAGATTGACTAGGATACTAGTTGTTTCTTTAAACATTTACACAAAATTAAATATTTTCAGGTACTATATCTCCTCCTAAACACTCCCTCTCCCCTGCCCCTTTTTTGTTCCTTTACATTCATGTTTTTATATCTTTGAAATATCTTTTTTTCTTGCAACAACAGGAGAGAAAATAACACAAAATGGAGTAGGGGCAGCTGACCAACTAAGGTCCAGACATGCCAGAAGTAACCCTAATCCTAACCCTAACCCATTCTCAGCTGGTCCAGCTGTGGAGAACAAAGAGAATGGCAGTCATCCTGGGATATGCTGTGCATGAAGCTTAGCATTCATCTCTGAGCCGAGACCAAAAGGCCATGGGTCAGATGAAGGCAATGTGCTTTCCTGCTGGGGTACAAATGTCCAAGTAGGCATGGGAAGGTGCCAGCCAGACCAGGAACCTGCGGGTGAGAGGGAGGGCATGGGGGGGCTGGGCTTCCCTTCATGCTACACATGCACTGGGTCCAGCAGTGGCAGTGTCCCACAGGAAGAGGACTTATATCCCTGCCTGTTGGAGGAGAGGGGGGCAGGCATTGGGGGGAGGTGTGTGTAAGTAGCAGATGTTCCTCTGCCTCGCCACACTGTCCCCAGGGGCAGATGCTGCTTCAAGAGTGTGGGCATGCCCATGTGCCGTGTGCACCACTCCCGAGTGCGTGTGTCTCCATGTCCCCGGCCTCCTTCTAGGGGTGGCTTGTAGTGGGAGGTCCTACTTTGGTGTCGGAAGTAAGGCAGGCCTCTCCAGACACCCTGTGAGCCAGAGCACAAGGGTCCTCTGTTGCTGCCTCCTGGGGCTGTGTGCCCCCGACTGGCACTCCACGTTCACTCACGTGCACGTGCACGTGCACAGGCTGCTGCACGATCCCCAGGCCAAGAAAGCCAAGTGAGGAGTGCATGGCTGCCCCTTGCCACCCGCTGCCTCCACCTGTGTGTGCCTAGGGAAAGTAATGGCACTCACCTGAGGGCCCTTCCCTGGCTTTGGATGATGCCTGGGAGACATCCTGCGTGGGGGGTAACCGGCTCCAGGGCAAGCATGACCTTCTGGCTGGCAGGCATCAAGCTGGTGCTGGCCTCATCTGGTTCCTCCTCCTCTTCCTTCTCACTGGCTCTGCCCATTGGGAGGGTGATGGCGGGCATCTCCAGCTCTGAGTCCACAATGAGTGGAGGGGGGATGTGGTGGAGCTGGGTGTAGTAAGGGCAGGCCTGTGGTGACACCCTGGAGCAGGAGCTGTGCTCCCTGGCCTTGGCATAGGCTTGCCTGAGCTATTTTACTTTCATGTACACCTGCTGCTGGGTGCGCATGTGGCCATGGGTAGCCAAGCTATTGGCCATGCGACCATGGATGTCCACATTCCTGCATCTAGTGTGGAGATCCTCCCCACTTTGCCTCCTCTCCCCAGACCTCAATGAGGTCTAGGATCTCTGCACAAGACCAGGAAGGCTCACTCCTCTTCCATCCCCGGGCAGGGTCCTGAAAGCTGGCTGCTGGCTCGCTAGGAGCAGAGGAGGGCTCAGTGGGAGCAAAGGGGTCACTCATGGTGGCAGAAAGCTCTAGTCTGGCAGTTGTTGTGTGGCTCGGGGCTGTCAGGGCCTGCTGTGTGCCACACACTGTTTCCTCTGAGGCTGCAGCTTTAAGGGCTGTGGGGGTAGGGGGATTACAGAGTTTTGATGAGTGTGGACAGAGCAGCCAGCAGGGCACCTGTGGGATTTCCTGGAGGCCCCTTCTTTAGAAATAACTCTAGCTGACCTGTTTACACATGCTCTATTCTGAAATAGCTATTTTGGAATAGGTGTTATTCCTCGTAGAATGAGGGTTACAGATTCCAGAATAAGAAGCCCATTATTTCAAAATTATTTCGAAATAATGGGCTTGCTGTGTAGATGCTCACATAGTTATTTCAGAATACTGTCTGTTATTCAGGAATAACGCTGCAGTGTAGACATGTCCTAAGAGAAGTGTGTGTGTTTGGGGGAGGGAAACATGGGAGAACCTCTCCTTTACTGACTAGTTGGAAGAACAGGGTACTGAGCACACACAAAATCCTGCAGAATACACAAAATGCAACCTTTTTCCAGTGATATTTACTAGAGCTAATCAAAGACAGATGAAAAGTGGCTTTTTCACAGAATGAATATTTTTCCAGAAAGTATCATAATTCATTTTTTTCAAGGAAAAATTCAAAAGAAATTTGTTTCATTTTGAAGTGTTTTTAAGGGGGAGGAGATAATGTACTCACCCTGGCCCACCCTCCTGGTACAACTGGGTACAATGAGCTCTACAGCTCCCCTTAACCTTTTCAGGGACACTGTGGATATACACCCTATCACATGTAGGCTCCACATCACTTTCTTTCCCCTGCAAGTGGAGGTGGGATATAGGAGTGAGAGAAATGAGAAAAACTTCCCCCTAAAACAATAAACAAATTTAAAAAGTGGAAAAAATATTTTGAATTTTTCCATAGAAGTAAACACACTGTTTTCTTTTTTTATGGTGAGAGTGTTGTGTGAGGCCAAATGGTAACCTTAGGTTTTAATTGTTACAACTTTTGAAAACAAATTCAGACATGAGCGTGATTTAAAGTGATTGTATCCCTTTGTCTACAGTAAATTTTGACAGAGTATAAGACTATCCACATGGCAGTCTCATCTCCTGACTAGGAAAGATTGAAAGCCAGGAGAATGGTTTAAAAAAAATCTAAAGTTGTGAAGCCTGTGAAATGGAAATAAGATCCACATTCCACAACATTTTCTGCAAGTGTTTGTCAATATTCTTTTCTGTGTGAAAAAAAGTTCTTATTGAAAACCAGGTTTTCAATAAGTGAAATATTTCTAAAAGCATTTTGAAAAATATTCCTTTCATTTTTTAATTAAAAAAGTGTAGTGGAAAATTTCATAAATAGAAAATATTAATCATTTTGGTAATTTAGTTGTGAAGGTTTCGTTTAGAAAAAAAGGGGTCATTTTTCAAAACAGAATGTATGATTTGAAAAGTTTTAACCAGCTCTACTACTAGAAGTGCAAAGAAATAGGACTCAATCCAGGAAGAAATTCTTTGTTGGTACACCTGTGCATAGGAACAGGATCCACCGTTTAGCAATAATCTTTAGAAATAATACCACCTCCACCAACAAGCCCTTATTCATCAATAGGTCTCAAAGCCCTTTACAAAAAAAGAGGTTTGTCACTATTTTACAGAATGGAGGCACAGATATGTGGAGTGACTTGCCAAGGTGACGTGACCACTGACAAAGGTTTCCTGAGGCCCAATTCAGTACATGATCCCACTGCATCAGGCTTTAGTTCAAAGTGATAAAAAAAATATGTCTGTAATGATTATAAACCCCTTGGTGCAGGCACTCTCTTTGTGTTCTCTGTTTGTGCAGCGCCTGGCACAATGCAAGCTTGGTCCATGACTATGGCTTCTACGCACTACAACAGACCATAAATAATACTAACAACAGTTAATGCTTGCAAAAAGATTTGTCATGTGTCCATCGTCAATTCTATTATGTCTTCAAAGAACCACAGTCTTAAGATTTCAATTCTCGATTCATAATATTTTTGGGTTGAGGGAAGAGGAAGGGACGTAGAAAAGTACATAGAAGATAATTTGTATTTATATATCACTCATCATATTCAGAATGTCTCAAACTGAGGTACTAGCAAGATATTCCATATCAGGTTGTATACCCAATTCATAGTCAACTTTTCTGATTTTAAAAATTCTCCATGGACTCACTGCTCCCTGTTTTTTTGTTTTGTTTTCTTGTTTCTCTTTCCTCTGTTTTATAGTTATACAAATCTTTGCCAGAACCAGAGATCTGGAAACTATGCTTACAGCCAGATCAACACACTGAGGGATAGCCCTAGTATGTGTTGCAAGTTGTGCTGCACATATATACAGCTATTCTGAGCCATTTAAAGGAAAAATGAGCACTTTAGTCCTTTGTGCAAGGTAATTTTTGACTCCTATAATGGAGAACTATTACAATATATTCTTCAACATGTGAATTATTTTAGTAACAATAAATAGATATTTTACCTCCTTTTTCCTAAGACATTCACAGTTATATAAGGGATAGCAACATGAATATGTCCAGACCTATCATTTTAAAGCATCTCTAGAAGTTTGCACAGAAAAACAGCATTTTTCCAGAACAGCAACCGTTTCGTTTGGCACAAATATGACTACGTTATTATTACTGCTATGATGGAAAGTATCATACAATGAAGAGCTGACCTATTTGGAGGATTAGTCTGTGTTAATTTCCCAAGGTGTAAGAGACTGGCAGCTTTTATCATCATACCATATAGACAGAAACAACAAAGGAAATGATGTGACTCTTCTAAAAAGGAAAAAAAAAGTATCTCCTTTTTACAACACTTCTTAAATTACCATCCTTTCATAAGAACCCATAATCCCAAAGTCCCAACACTAACAATTTTCTCTCTCATGAGAATGGTAGGCACTGTGACATAGGCTATGTCTAGACTACACTGATCTATCAGAAAAAGGAACGCAAATTGTGCTCCTTTTTTCAGAAGAGGCTTTTCTGAAATTTGGCCTGTCTACACTGGGCCAAATTTCGGAAAAGCCTCCTTTCTCGGAAGAGCCCTTCTTCCTCATGGAAGAAGGAAGACAGGGCTTCCGAAAGAGCTCATCTGCTTTTCTGCAAAAAAAAATAAATAAAGCGGACGAGCAGATGCGTTCCTTGGACGATACCTCCAGTATCCTGGAAAACCCCCGTAGTGTAGACATAGCCATAGAGAAGGATATATTTCTTTCTCTCAGGAGACATTATGCCTTCCTGCTATGCTGAAGTCTTTGCTGTCCAGGTCTCAAAATCCTGGTGAAATTCTGGTGTTACTAAAGTCAATGAGTATTTGGTCATTGACTTGAACAGGACTAAGATATCACCCTGGGTTTTGGATTCCCTCTTTAGGACAGTGGAGCCACTAAGGTTATTGGTCCAACCCAATAGAAAAGATCTTAACTGGCAACCAATGGATTAAAGCTAAACACTATCTATAGCTGACATTTTAAAATCTGGATCAGCTTTCCTGTGGCTCGCTATTGTACCTAGAATTATTTAAGGAAGATATAAAATTGTATTCAATCAGCACCTTGTTAAAAAATAATAAAAAAGCTGACTGACAGGACTTGCCAGCATAACCAGATTGTGCAGGTAGACTTTTAGCAGAATTATATAGCTAAGGACTGTTAGCCTCACTCAGTTGAGATAATTATGTATTTGCGCTGCTTGGTACACAACCAATTTAAGAATCAGACACTCCCAACTTCTACCTTTCAAACTTCAAGGTGCATCTAGACTGGCAAGATTTTGCGCAAAAGCAGCTGCTTTTGCGCAAAAACTTGCCAGCTGTCTACACTGGCCGCTTGAATTTGCACAAGAGCACTGACGTTCTAATGTAAGAATTCAGTTCTTCTTGCGCAAATACTTTGACGCTCCCGCTCAGGGATAAGCCCTCTTGTGCAAGAATACTTGCGCAAGAGGGCCAGTGTAGACAGCAGCTTAATTTTTTGCGCAAGAAAGCCAGATGGCTAAAATGGCCATCGGAGCTTTCTTGCGCAAAAGCGCGTCTATACTGGGCACGGATGCTTTTGCGCAAAAGCACTTTTTGCGCAAAAGCATCCGTGCCAATCTAGACGCTCTTTTGCGGAAATACTTTTAATGGAAAAACGTTTCCGATAAAAGTATTTCCGCAAAATCATGCCAGTCTACATGCAGCCCTACAGTTTTATTGATACAAATAAAACAGAAAACTCACTACATTAAAAAGATGAAAGAACCACATGAGATGCATCATTTTAATAATTTATCTGGCAGAAAATTAAGTAAAAGCATGTCCAAGACAGAGTGAAGTCTGGTGTATGGAAAAGGCAGTCATGCTTATGAATTTCTCAATTGCAGGGCTAATTTTTCTTTGGCTTTATCATTGCAAATATTAATTTTTTAATTTAAAATTTTTTTCACTCCCTCACCCAGACAATCTCACCGTAGAACTGAAAGGAGAAAAAGCAGATCTTGGTTTTTCCTGGGGTTGTTTAAACAGTCTGAAGCAATAAAAGGCAACAACTCTCATCTAGGTTTCAGTTAACCTAGCTATATACCTACAGGTATTTACCAGAGCCCTAATGAGATGAAACTGCATCATTTTATCTGATAATGCCCAGCTGATTGACTCCTTGAAAGAGACCATATAGTGTAATTCAATTCAATTTTTAAAAGGATCATCTGAAAATCTTTGATATCGTAAATGAATATCGTATGAATATGAATATTGTATGATATCGTAAATGCCACCTACACCTAGGATCAAAATAAAAACATTTATATGCTAACATCTATGGCATACTTCCATCAAAAGAGACTCACAAAGGCTCTGTTTCCTTTTTCAGTTTGATATTGCTTGAAGAGCACTTTATTTTCTGTCTCTACAGAGAGCAGATCAGTGGTGGGCAACCTACAGTCCACAGGCAGCTCATCAGAGTAAGCCGCTGGCAGGCTGCCAGACAGGTTGTTTACCTCGCATCCTCAGGTATGGCCACTGCAGTTCTCATTGGCCATGGTTTGCCATTCCTGGCCAATAGGAGCTGTGAGAAGTGGTAGCCAGCAAGTCGCTATTGCCTGCGCTTCTTCCCACGGTTCCCATTGACCTGGAATTGTGAATTGAGGCCTCTGGGAGCTGTGGCAACTGTACCTGGAGATGCAAAGTAAACAACCTGTATAGCAGCCTGCCAGTGGTTTATCCTGATGAACTCTCTGCTGCCTGTGGGCCACAGGTTGCCCATCACTAGCCCAGAGAGTTACTTAGACCAGGACTCCTGAAGTGCTTACAAGCTTCATAGGTCAGAAGCTCCAGAAACAGCCAATGGATCTGGGAAATCTGTGGTGCTTCCAAGCACCTCACAGCCAGCATATTTTTGCTTCATAAGCTCTCTCGGCTCCACAGAACTTCTTCAATTTGCAGGTGCTCTGCACCTGGTATTTTGAAGCGCTTATAGTAATTCTTGAATGATAAGAATATTGCAGTAGGGAAATACTACTGTCCAGCTCACCAACATAATGGTAGTGACAGCAAAACTTGGGCAAATTAGAGAGGCTGTAAAAATAAAAATAAAACCCTCAAGAAAAATAGTGGATTTTAACTATCCACATATTGGGGGAGGTCTAGGTTGGCTATCAGGAAAAACTCTTTCACTAGGAGGGTAGTGAAGTACTGGAATGGGTTACCTAGGGAGGTGGTGGAATCTCCATCCCTAGAGGTTTTTAAGTCTCGGCTTAACAAAGCCGTGGCTGGGATGATTTAGTTGGGGTTGGTCCTGCTTTGGCCAGGGGGCGGGACTTGATGACCACCTGAGGTCTTTTCCAGCCCTAGGATTCTATGATCAGGATGTGATGCAGAGATAAAGTTTTTGACACCTTACATGACTGCTTCTTGGAGCAGATAGTCCTGGAACCCACAAGGATGTGATAATTCTTGATTAAGTCTTAAGTGAAGCACGGGATCTGGTTCAAGAGATGAATATAGCTGTACTGCATGGTAATAGTGACCATAATAAAGGGTATGTCTACACTGCAGAGTTTTTTCAGAAAAACGGCTGTTTTTCTGAAAAAACTTCACTTATGTCCACACTGCAATCACATTCTTTCGAAAAAACGAGATGACAGAGAGGTTTTTCCGACATTGGTAACCTCTTTCTATGAGGAAGAAGCCTTTTTTTCCAAAAGTCATGTGTGGACGGGGAAGAGGGAGTTCTTTTGAAAGAAGAGGAAAGAGGAAAAAGCACAGGTGCCTCGATGGCCACTCCATCTATAGTAATCACAGCTTAAATGCGAGAGAGTGTCCATTCAGTGTGGATGCTATTTTTTGAAAAAGCAGATCGCTTTTTCGATGCACTTTGGCAGTGTGGACGCAATCTTTTGGAAGAAGTTTTTTTGGAAAATCTCTTCTGAAAGAAGCCTGCAGTCTAGACATAGCCATAATTAAATTTAACATCTCTGTGGTGGGAAAACCAAGAGCAGCTCAACACGATAACATTCAATTGCAGAAAGGGGGACTACACCAAAATGAGGTGTACTAGAATTCTTTGAGGGAGTCAACAAGCATGTGGACAAGATCTAGTATACTTAGATTTTTAGAAAGCCTTTGACAAGGTCCCTCATCAAAGGCTATTAAGCAGATTAAGCTGTCGTGGGATAACAGGAAAGGTCCTCTCATGGATTGGTAGCTGGTTAAAAGACAGGAAACAAAGGGTAGGAGGAAATTATCAGTTTTCAGAATGGAGCAAGGAAAATAGTGGTGTCCTCCTTGGGTCAATATTGGAATCAGCAGTGTTCAACATGTTCATAAGTGGTCTATAAGAAGGGGTATGCACTAAGGTGGCACAATCTGCAGATGATATAAAACTACTCTAGTTAATTAACTACAAAGGTCTGGCTCCCAGCCAAACTAGTGATTTCAGCTCTTAGTGATTTCAACTCTTTAGCCACCACCTAGACTAGCAAAGGATTCCAGCTTCCACTAGACTAGCAAAAAGACTCCTCATGGAGTCTGCTTTAGGTCTGTCCTTAAAACAAAGGGGGGAAAGGGCAGGTTGGGCCAGTCTTACAGCTCACACCTGGCAGGTGTGAAGCAGGCTGACTCAAGCCCTTTAACCCTTCCCACCCAGCTCAGTTCACTCAACTCTGGAAGGGGGGAGGCTTGTTCCTCGGAGACCTCTTACAATGATGGCGTCTCTCCTGCAAGCACTGGTGTCATGTTTTACAGTTCCCACATTTAGGGGTAGCATGATTTGTGACCCCCACAACAGCCCCAAATTATTTACAGTACACCACATTCCATTCCAACACTGATCTTCCATCAGCCCTGGCTGAATTGGATTTACATAGCCACACCTTGGGTTCCTTCCTCCTCCTGGCATGAGCTGTATTTACATATCAACAGTTAACTGTTAATTATCTTGCAGAGCTAAACAATTGGAGTGAGCATACCCACGCCCAGGGCAGCTCTCTCCTTTTAGCTGGCTGATAACAAGCAGTAGTTCAGCCCCTGCTTACATCTATAAAATCGTGACTGGTATAGAGAAAGTAGATAAGGAAGTGTTATTTGCTCCTCATAATCCAAGAATCGGGGATCACCAAATGAAGATAATAGGCAGCAGGTTGAATACAAACAGAAGAAAGTATTCTTCACACAATGTACAACCTGAGGAACTCTTTGCCAGAGGATGTTGTGAAGGCCAGGACTATCACAGAGTTTAAAAAAGAACTAGGAGGATAAGTCCAACAGGGACGGTGTTCTTACCTTCTGTTTGTCAGAAGCTGGGAATGGGCAATGGGGCAGGATCACTTGATAATTACCTGTTCTGTTCATACCCTCTGGGACACCTGGCATTGGCCACTGTTGGAAGACAGAATACTTAGTCAAATGGACCTTTGGAGCAGTATGGCCATTCTTATGTTCTTATATATTCACCAGGCTTCCTGACTCAATTCTTGCTGATCCTACGAGTTGATAAATGCCATTAACATCCCAAGCCTCAACAGTATTATCTGAGAAGCCCGACAATAGTCTAAGGTTGTTCACTCTCTATAGGTATCCTCTAATCAAGAGTTTATAAATGTCACAAACTCTGCAGGTTCCTTGATAGAATAATTCCCAGAATGTAAACGGGATAATCAGAGAACTCCTCAAAAATGCATCCTTTACAGTTTGGCACTCCTAGTTGTCAAGAAGATGGACACTGAAAATGGACTTTGCAGACCAGCTTGTTTTAGAGATATGAATACTCAGACAGATTTCATACAATTTCAGGAGACTTACAAGCAGCAAGTCTCTCCATTTTTGAGCTCAACTCTCATTAGTGTCTTGTCCGATTAGCTTAGCTTTCCCAACATACTTCAGCAGCATAAAAAAACACATGAGAAACGTCAGGCAGAATGGTACTCTTCTCATGAAGTAATAGAAAGGGGCACATGTCAAAGTGGAGAGAAAACAGAAAAGCAGAAATCTTGTTACAGCCCTAATTACGGATTTACTGTTGTAGCTTCGTAGCTTTTGTAAACAAACTTCCGGTCAAATGAGCACCTCTGAGCCTGCAAATAGAAAAGTATGTCACCTCTCTAAATCAAGCACATCAGATAGCAGATAATTTGTCTGATCTTGTGGATATCTGAAACTGTTAAATAGCCTCCAGTAATTCTCCAGCTAGCCTTAATCCACGCATGGCCTTCCCAGCTCTCCACGTATCTTTGTCTGAGGAGGATTCTTTAACCGCCTCTGCAGCATCTTTGATTTCTCTCCCCACCCCAAATATCTCCAACCCTCTAGCTTTCTCCCATCATGTACCAATGCAATCCTTGCCCTAAAGAACTAGCACTTTGTCAGGATCTTAAAATTGTTGTTTGCAGTTTTTCTGTAAAAGAAAAGGAATTCATCATTTGTCTGAGATTTAATTTTACCATGGAGACAATGTTGCATGTGTGCTTGATTTCCAGGGACAGGAATGTCCTACATTAGGCTAACTAAGAACAAAACAGATACCATTTGCACACCCGCCAAGTACCATCAGGCATCTCATTCTGCAAGATCTCTCCTTTGGGTTTTATTCTACATAGCTCAGGTAGATTTTGTTGCACTGGAGTGCTACTATTTTGTGCGCCCTACTGAGTGCCAAATGAATACTAGTGAGGGCATGAAGGCTTGTATATTTTTCCATCTTTCAATGGCACATTTGAGAGGTGAACATTTATTAAAATAGTGTTTCCAACAAATGGTGTAGTACTATATATAGTACATAGCAACACAATTCTGTACTCCTCTGTTCTGAGCGCAGTAGAAGTCAGTTCAATTATAGCATGGATGAATTTGGTCCATTGTTTACAAGGAGCTCTGCCACTGAGCAGCGGAGTACATTTTGCTTAAATACAGTTGAAAAGGCTTTAAAAGTGTGGGCGCAGAGTAAAGGGCAGGAGAGGATGGTATTAAGGACCCAGGAGCCAAATTTTTCTCTAGAGAAGGCACAGAATATTCTCCTCAGCAGCAAGAGCATTCAGCTATGGCCAAATCTATTCAAGCTTTTGGAAGTATTCTGTTCACACTGGGCATGCCCAGAGGCATTTGCACAGTCACACCCCATACTAGTGCTTTGATATCTATTTTTATGTGGGTGTAGAGGAGAGGTCTCACCACTAGTGTGCCCCATTGTGGATAGGCCTCTTGCAGCAGTGCTTTCCTGTCTACCATTCCCTGCCAATGGCCACTCCTATTCTGCGGTGGTCTCCATCTTCTAGCGACTTAGCCCTCCCAGAAGGTCAACTTGCAGTCTCACATCTTCTGGGGTATCAATGTCCCAAATAGATGGACGGTGCCCCACATGACACTGGTAATCTGTATGAGACTCCCACTTCTGTAGGCATTCTTCTTTCATTCTGTTCCTTCAGAGTAGTGGCCCCAGGACTTCTCACTTGGGTCCTTTAAACAAACTCAAAAGCAAGACAAAAGCTGCAATGAAAGCAACTTTTGCCACTTACTTCGAACTGGAACTTTTAATCCATTTTGGGTCCTCCCCGGCTCTACATTCTTCTCTAAAACATGACTCTCAATATTTACATCACTGCAGTCTACCCTCAAGGCTGCTGGTAGTTGGTCTTCCTCTTAGACCCACTTCAGAAGTCTCTTTCATATCTTCTGTCCTCTTTCATTCAGACCCATCAAAGGGTATAAATTCCCTCCTGAAGCTCCTCTTCAGATTAACACCTTTCTGAGTTTCTTCCCCTGAAAGTCCAGGTTCTGCCCTTTAGTCAGGGCTTGCCACCAGCGCATGCTTTACCCTGTTGGCATCTCTGTATCTGTCCAGGTTACCACCATCTACTACTCCAGTGGTCTCCAACCTTTTTACACCGAAGATCACTTTTTAAATCTCAGAACAGGCGAAGATCTACCGCCGCCCCGCCCCTTCCTTGAAGCCCCGCCCCTTCCTTGAAGCCCCGCCCTCTCTATTCTCCTCCTGTCCATCACTTGCTATCCCCAGCCCTTACTTACACACTCTGATAAACACTTTATTTTTAAATTATGCGATATATAAAATTAAAATCACATGTTTATAGTTATGAAATAAATGGTCTGTTTTTTATTCATGCTATTTAAATCTAAAATGAAGCATTTATAATTATACATTTTGTAGGGACAGAGTTCTGTGGCTGGGGGCAGGGGAGAGGGAACAGGGTGCTGGGAGGGCAGAGGACAGGGTTCTGCAGCAGGGGACAGGATGCCAGTGGGGACAGAGTTCGGGGAGTGGGGACGGGAATGGGGACAGAGTTCTGTAGCTGGAGGCAGGGGAGTGGGGACAGAGTTCGGGGAGTGGGGACGGGAATGGGGACAGAGTTCGGGGAGTGGGGACAGGCATGGGGACAGAGTTCTGTAGCTGGGGACAGGGGAATGGGGACAGAGTTCAGGGAGTGGGGACGGAAGTGGGGACAGAATTCTACAGCTGGGGACAGGGGAGTGGAGTCTGGGGAGCGGGGACAGGGGGCAGGGTGCCAGTGGCAGCAGAGTCCCCTGCATCTGCCTCCTCCCAGGATTCTCTTCCCACCCTGAGGAAGCCAGCACATGCCTCCTCCGGGCCCCCGCGGCACAGGGAAACCCCTAGCGTGCCTGCCCCAGGGCTAACCCCCGCCTCCCGCGGCGGAGCCAAACCCTTGCGGGAGCCTGCCCCAGGAGCAACCCCCACCCCTCCCGCGGTGGGGCCAAACCCCCATGGGCGCCTGCCCCAGGGCCAAACCCCCCCTTCCGCGGCGCGGCGCAGCCCGGCCCTTCCCCTCCCGCAGCGCAGCCAATGCCCGCGGGCACCTGCCCCGGAGCCAAACCCCCCTCCCATGGCGCGGCCCGGCCCAGCCAACTCCCTCCCCTCCCGCAGCGCGGCCAAACCCCGGGGCCGACTCCCACTCCCACGGTGCAGGAAAACCCCTGCGCCCAACTCACCCCTCCGGCACCGGCGGTGCAGGGAAGCCTCCGCACTCCTCCTCTAGGGCCAATGCCCCCCCCAGCACGCAACAGAGCTGTGGGAGGGGAGCAGCCCGCGCACTTCCAGAACCCCCGGAAGTGACGCGGGCTTCAGACAGGACTTCCGTCCACCCCGCGGGAAGCCGGCACTACACTAGAGGTAGGTAGTGGGGCTTCTCGGGGGTGGGGGGAAAATGGGGGGTGGGGTTGCCCGAAAGCCTCGCAATCGACTGGTCAAGGCCTCGCGATCGACCAGTCGATCGCGATTGACAGGTTGGTGACCACGGTACTACTCATTCAGAGGGATTGCAGAGATCCTCTTCCCCTGCAGCCCCCTTCTACTTTGTGTTTCCTCTCTTTACAGAAACTCTTACAGTTCAGGGCAACTGCAACTGTATTCCCCTTCTACATGGGCACACACTCTCAGGTTTCTGGATCCACAGCCTACTTTGGGCAGAGAGCTTCCTGACCAGTGTTTTTCCACTCTACAGAATCTCCTGCCTACAATGAGGCTAGGTCTACACTACAGCTTTTTCCGATTTTTTTTTCGGAAGAGGCTTTTCTGAAATTTGACCCATCTACACTAGGCCAAATTTTGGAAAATCCCCCTCTTTTGGAAGATCCCTTCTTCCTCATGGAAGGAGGAAGACAGAGCTTCCGAAAGAGCGCGTTTACACTTCTGCCAAAAAAAGTGGAAGAGCATACACATTCCCTGGATGCAGTAGAGTTTAGAGTTTAGACCCTGCAGTGTAGAGGTACCCTGAGATGCACAGCAAGTCCAACTGCTTAAGAAAGCCTGCTTTGTTGTCTCCTCAGAGGCTATACACAGCACAATTGCCAACAGGTTATCACATGGTCATGTTTAAGCAAGCACATTTTATTTTAAAAGTGAAAGTATTACAGAGAAAACATATTAAAACAGCTACATTTATGATAATAAGCTTACCAGAGAGCACCCATCTCTATAAGGACTCTGGCAGGTCCTTCAAACCACAAACAATTTTTTTCTGTGGTTACCAGTTCATAACCACTTTGGCTCAGAACAAGAACACCATGACTCTGAGAGTTACTCTTTTGTAAAATCTGGGCCTCTAATATTGTCCTCATATAATAGGTGATTAACAGATAAAGGTACCTTCAACCAAGAGAAGCTTTAAAAGACATGTAATCAGAGTGGGTGCATTTGCATGTACCTCCCCCTAGAGATTTCCTGGAAAACAAACTCAACTTTGAAAGTTCATTCTTTTCTGTCCAATTTTTTAAATAGTACTTTTAAGCTCTTAACATTTCCCATGATTTACATTAGTAGTATCTCTCCCCTAGAGATGTTACATGAATTCTCACAATAAACATTTGTGTTTTTAAACACGAGATCCTAGATACTTAAACTTAATTCAGTAAGGGTACGTCTACACTAGCCCCTTAGTTCGAACTAGAGAGGCTAATGAGGGTGACCGAAATTGCTAATGAAGCACGGGATTTAAATATCCCACGCTTGATTAGCATAATCCCGGCCGGTCCCCATTTTGGAAACTGACTAGCCCGAAGTAACTGCCCGCGTGGAAGTAACAATCCTCGTGGAATGAGGTTTAACAGTTAATTCGAACTAAGGGGTTTATCTCGGAATTCCGCTTCTCTGCCATGTGTAGACTCGGGCAGTTACTTCGGGCTAGTCAGTTTCCAAAAAAATGACCGGCCGGGATTATGCTAATCAAGCGCAGGATATTTAAATCCCGCGCTTCATTAGCAATTTCGGTTGCCCTCATTAGCCTCCCTATTTCGAACTAGGGGGCTAGTATAGACGTACCCTAAGGTTTGTCTAGGATATTACAAGGTATTATCATATCTGACACAGAAATTACCCAGCTCTCCTTCAGTAGGGACTCCCTCTACATGCAACTGGGAGCCTTAAACAAGCTCTTCACCTTCAGTTAACTCTTTTAGAGCAAGGATGAACTATACACTCCATCACAGAGGGCTTATACTTTCATGAAATATCTTGCTCCTTCCCTTTCCCCCACTGCTCCTTAGTATCTGATCCCACAGTATTCAAGAGTAACACTATGATATTAGTACATATTTGATTACAAATCAAAGCATTAAGACATATCAATCTAATTCTGTTTGAACATAAAGGATGTATCACCCTCATCTTCTGTCATATTTACTACTCAAGATCATTTACAGATGAAATTGTTTTGTCCATAGTAGGTGGACAGAGAAGTGAATAACACGCCTCAAAATAAAGGGACAGTATTTTCTCTTCCAAAGTAAAGCTGAGAAGACTACTACTGGTGTGCGTCTACACTATACTCGAAGCTTGAAATAAGCTATGCAATTTGAGCTACACAAATTGCATAGCTTATTTCAAGTGTATTTATAAGCTATTCCAAAATTTGGCACTGTCTACACAGCACTAAATTTCAAAATAGAGCACTATTCTGAAACATCCCTTAATCCTTGTGTAATTAGGTTTACAGGGACATCGGGATAGCTCTCCCCGTTATTTCGAAAGATATTTTGAATACATTTGTAACCCTTCTGCCAGGCCGAGTTAATTGCAGCAAGGGCCGGGTTCAGTATCTAGGGGGTCTCCTCCCGACAACGTAATACAATGCAGGCTCGAGCCCGCACCCAGTGACCTGGGAAATCTTACACATACCCCTGGGAGCCTCAAAGAGGCAATTCTTCCCCTCTCGCAAGCACAGAGCCTCGGTATAGCAGCAAATCTTTAATAACATGAGGTAACCGACATCAGCATTTAAGTGGGAAAACACCACAACTCGAATTCATAGACCAAACATGAGCAAAGACCCACCCCCAGCCAAGAATCACCCAAAGTCCCCAAAAGTCCAACACCCCAAGATTCTCCTGAGTCCAGCAACCCCACAAAATCACCCAAAGTCCCAAAGTCCGACACCCCAAATGTCTCTGCCCCGGGTCAGTGCCACCCCAGGGTTCAAAAGTTCACTGGCAGGGTTTTACCATCCCAACCTGGGTGGAATGGAGGGGGCAGGGGGTTGATACACCTTATGTGGTCTGTCGATGGCTCCGCCTCTCCATAGGGTTCTGCTGCCACCGTTAACGCAAGTCACTCCACCACACTCCACCTGCTGTCCCGTGAGCCGCTCCAGCCATCCCATGAACTGCCCTGCTCCTCCAGCCATCTCAGTCCACGCCCCTGGCTGCCAGCTGGTTGTTCCTGCAGCTGCTCCACTGGCTGCCTGCTGCCACTCCTACCAGCCGCCCGCAGGTCATCCCTGCCAGCCGCTCTGCTGGCCATCTGCGCCCGCTGGTTGTTCCCACAAACTGCTCTGCTAGCCGTCCCACGAAGTGCTCTGCTAGTAGCTCAGCAGTATAGCATCAGGCTCCCCACAGCACACAGCGATTTCAGCTCATAGTAGATTTCAGCTCTTCAGCAATATAGCATCAGGCTCCCCTCAGCACACAGTGATTTCAGCTCTTCAGCTCATAGTAGAGGAGCCTCAGTGCTAGTGCACCATTGGCCCACAGTGAAGTCAGCTCAGCAGCTTGCAACTAGACTCCTAATGGAATCCCAATTAGCTCTGATATTCCACAGTGGAGAGAATGCAATTGGTGTGTTTTAGGCCCTCAGACAGGGCCACCCCACCACCAGGTACAAAGACCTGTTCCCAGCCTCTCTCAGCTTGACTGGGTTTGGAACCCATGCCCCTTGTCTAGCGAGTGCCACTTAGTTTATGGCGAATCCCTCTGTCATAAAACAGTTCCACTATTCCACTGTCCTTGATTCACATAATCAGGGTAACAACACTTTATCCCCCCTGCCTCAATAACAGAGAGACTGGGGATCCCACAGTGGCCAAAGTGACCATTTGGGCTGCTGTGAGCACATACTAGGCGGGGTTTGGTGTGCCTATGCAAATGAGATCAGCCCCTGAAGTCTTTTTGCACCACTCACCACAATTCACCACCAGATGTCAGGGTAGAGTTTATCCTGACCCTGCTTACAATTATTTTGGGTACCAGAGGTATCTCAAAATAGTGCTGCAGTGTAGATGTATCCCTGACATGCAATGTTAGTGTCTCAAACTTTCAGTCTGCATCATATACTGTAGGCAAACACAGAATGGACACAATATCAAAACATCTGGACATATACTTTCATGTGTTTAGTTGTGACTCTCACAACTAAACCAAAGAAGAGCCAAAGAAGAGCTCTGTGTAAACTTAAAAGATTGTCTCTTACCAACAGAAGTTGGTCCAATAAAAAAAGGTATTACTCACCCACCTTGTCTCTCTAATATCCTTGGATCAATACAGCTACAACAACTCTTCCTATATTGGAAGACATGAGAAATGGGGCCAACCTACATAGTTTAGGAAAGGTTTAGGCCTGAATCTTTGTCCAAACTTTCCTAAAATCTGGAGGGATTTGAATCCAGAGCTTAAATTCAGGCCCTTTTTAACTGAAAGGGATTATATATCAGAGGCTGTGTCTAGACAATACCTCTCTGTCGACAGAGAGATGTCGATTAGACACGTCGAAATTGCTAATGAAGCAGGGATTTAAATATCCCACACTTCATTAGCATAAACATGGCTGCCACTTTTTTTTTTAAATGGAGCTTTTTGGAAAAAAAAGGCAGTCTAGACGTGGATCTGTCAAAAATAAACCCTTTTTCGACAGATCCTGTATACCTCATTTTTTGGTTTCGTTTTGAAAAAAAGTGATAGCCATGTTTATGCTAATGAAGCATGGGATATTTAAATCCCGGCTTCATTAGCAATTTTGACGTGCTTGATTTGCATCCCTCTGTTGACAGAGGGATGCAGTCTAGACATAGCCTAAATGTCTTTAGTTCCCTTTATTAAAATATGTTCTTTCCTTTTTTCCTTTATGAAAACTATCATATAAATAAAGTAAACACTTTGCTCCTGAAAGGTCCAACGAAACAAAGACTAGCAAATAAAAATGACAAGAGAAAATATTGCCCCCGCTCTTGTGATCCAGTTGGGCATTCATTTTGAATCATAAAGCTGTAGCATTCCATGCCAAATCTGGAACAGTTCCTTCTTCATGGAAACAAAAACTGTGGGGAGGCAGAGTAATACATTTAGAGTTAAAGTACAGTACCTTCTTTTATACAAGTTCAACTTGTTATGAAGGAACAGGCCCATAACACAAGTACAGATCATCTTCACTAATATAAGAGGCCTTTTGCCTGCAAACTTCCTGAATTGCCCAACCGTAACTCTGAAAGGTTTGGAACAGAATACACTAGCATATTTATTACCCATTCATTGACTACTGACAATATATTGGTCTAAAAAGCCACATAATCCATAGACATTAAGGGTGTGTCTAGACTACAGGGTTTTGTCAACAAAAGTGGACTTTTGTCGACAAAACTATACCTGCGTCTATACTGCCACTGAGTTCTGTCAACATAACGTCGACAGAACTCAGCAGTTTTGTTGACGGCTGTAAACCTCATTTTACAAGGAATAACGCCTTTTGTCGACAGAGTTCTGTAGGCAGAAGGCGTTATTGCATCTACACTGTCCTTTGCGTCTACATTGTCATGTCAACAAAGCGGCTTGCTTTGTCGACAGAACTGGATGTAGTCTAGACGCTCTTTGTCGACAGAAGCTTTGTCGACAGTATCTGTTGACAAAACTTCTGTCGACAAAAGCCTGTAGTCTAGACGTACCCTAAGAAAAAAAGAAAGGAAAAAATCCTTAGCCATTCTGGAAAAAAATCTTTACAGAAGCCAGTTAACATTTGTGCACTGCAGTGTCCAAAAAAATGTCACAATAAGTTCATCATTTTTGAGGTAATACAGGTGGAATTTGCAATTTTCCATAGAGTATTTCTGATGCTACACATATGTTTAGATGGCCACCTAACAGAGACTATACAGATTCCTCTCACAGTGCCAGCTATAATAAGGGTGCCCATAACAGCGAGGAAATTTCAGAGATCAGGAATCCTGTTTTCTCCTTTTTCAGCAGTGTGGTTTCAAATGCTGTGTATGTGAATAAGATCAGCATTCTATTTGCAACCTCAGTGTATCAGACTGTCTGCTCCACAGGTAACAACTTCCCAATGTGTTGGGGGGGTTTCAGGTAGACTTCTTTCCCCAAGGTTCAACCCCTGGCCTGCCTCTTCCTTCTCCCTCTCCAAAGTGTGCCTTATTCTAGCACCTCCTCCCTTGCCCCCTGAGCCTCCTGCATGGAAGAATGGAAACAGCTGATTGCAGTGGGGAGAAGATGTGGGGAGGAAGAGAAAGGTGCTGATCTGCAGGACCCCAGCAAGTGGGAGGATCTATGGAAGAAAGGGAGCTGATAATGGGACTGCTGTTCAGTGCTCAATACCCACCGTTTTTTCCTCCTGTGTGCTCCAGCCCCGGAGCACTCATAGAGTCAGCACCTAAGGTCTGTGTTATACAAGCTTTACTTGGTACAGGAAAGAAGTGTGTGTAAATGGCATGAATAGGCAGGTGCCTTTTAGTTACTTTTGTGCCTTCTCATACACTGGAGTTGTCCAGGATCAGTTCAGTCCTAGTGAAACTTAGGTTTGTCTACTCTACAAAAATTTGCCAGCATAACTATGTCAGCTAGGAGTGTTAACAAATACATTGCACCCCAGAGCTGACGTGGCTATGTCAACAAAAGCCATAACACAGATGCAGTTATACGGGCACAAAAGGCCATTTTCTTAGGTCCTTCCGGGAGCAAAATAATTTATTTGTATTGGTCTAAGCTGTCTCCACTCGGGGAATTCCCTGGCAGAGCTCTACCGCAATAGTATTTGTCACATAGATAAACCCTTTGAACAACCTCAGAGCTTCTCTAAATTGTCCCTTAAGGGTCACAAAGCCAGTCAAGAACAGCTATAATACAGTATGTTTGGCTGGCCATATCTTCTCTCTCGACACACCTCCTATACTAAGGAAGGCAAGGGGGAGGAGCAAAGAGCCACTTAACATGGGCAAGAGACTGTCTTTTCCAAATCTTAAAAACCACTGAACAATTTAGCTGAAACTTTACAGATAAAAAAAAAATACTCTGCCTGAGGCAGACTCCCACCATGGAAAAATTCAGCCTGAACTGTTTTAAATTTCCTGAAGTTACAAGCAACTGCAAGCAGGCTGTTAAAAATGGAAAATGTCAGGCACTCAACAGGCTATGCTGCCAGCTCCACCTTTAATACAGAGATTATCTAAGTAGTACTAGTCCCTTCTAACTGCACAAATTAGATTCCAGTTGCAACACAATACCTTGAAGGCTGGATTATCATTTCAGCACAAGAGAGCTGATTTTTGCCAGTAACTAGCCTGTTGAAAATTTCCCCAGCAGGTGGCAATGCTCAGCTTGTGGAGTTTACTCATATACAAACACTTCTCCCTCAGGGACAGGGGTGTACTGATTGTGAAAAGAGTGGGGGGGTCACATTCTGCTGATGTAGGATCTCTTATAGACCCATGCACCACTGGCATAACCCATTGCAATCTCTAGCACTAGGCTGCTAGAATTCACATTGGAACTAGGGCTGGCACAGAACAGGTCACAGAACCAAGGATCTATAGCCACCCCCATATGTAGCTGATCTTGGATGCAGGAGTACTAAGTGTTGTATTTAATACAGCTTGTGCTGAAAGAATTTGTCAAATTCTTTCAAATGACTAATCTTTAACATTAGCAATTTATAATAGGACAGTGCTACTACATACGCCTATTGGCTAGAGCAATGGTCTCCAACCTTTTTGAGCATGAGATCACTTTTTGAATTTAAGTGCAAGTCAGGATCTACTTCAAACCCAAACAACCTTGCCCCTCCTCCTTCCCGCCCCTTCTCTGAGGCCCCGCCCCTGCTCACTCCATCCTCCCTCCCCCCTCCTCACTCGCTTTTATCAAGCTGGGGGCAGAGGTTCAGGCGAGAGGATGCAGACACAGACACTGATCTTGGGCTAAAGGATTTGGAGTGTGGGAGGGCTTCTGAGCTGAGCCTGGGGCGAGGAGTTGAGGTGCAGGAGAGGGTTCAGGGTGCATGCTGTGGGAGGGAGTTTGGGTGCAGGGGGACTCAGGACTAGGGCAGGGTTCTGGGGGCAGGAGGGGTTCAGGACTGGGGCCGGGGACTGGAATGCAGGCTCCAGCTGGGCTCCACTTACCACAGCTGGCTTCTGGGTGGTGGTGCAGGGGGGTAAGACAGGCTCACCTCTACACTGACCATGTACCACTCCCAAAAGCAGCCAGCAAACTCTCTGTCCCTACCCCCTTCTGCTCTGTGGAGATGGGGTACAGGATGGGGGTGGGGCACCCTGACATGAGCACCCCCCTCCTCTTCTTCCCATGCCCTGCACAGGAAACAGGAGGATCCTGGGGGTAGGGGGCACCTCCAATGTAGAGGGCAGGAGTAGCAGTGCTGAGAGGGGCAGATGAAGTGCTGGCACTGGTTAGCCTCCCAGCCAAACCTGTCAGGATTACCCATCAAAGGTTCCAAGATCTACCAGTAGATCCTGATCTACTGGTTCGTGACCACTGGGCTAGAGAAAGAGAAAAGCAGAAGAAGGGAAACCCTATACCCTACAGTGTTAAGTATTTCTATTTTTTTCTTAGATCAATCAATAAAAAGTTTCCATATGTCATTAAAAATTCTGTTTTATTCTGAACAGCAAGTATTGTTTTCATAACATGCAGCCCAGGGGAATAAGGTAATCAATCCCCTTTTCTTGTAGGCAAAGCATCTGTCTAGTGACAGTGCATGCTGCATTTCCACACTTCCATTTGATGCAGTGGTGACAGCCATTAACGACTCTAATCAAGGAGTCCCACAGGATCCCTACCAACATTTCTGTATTAAGCTGTGTTATTCCAGTCAAGGTGACAACGACATTTTACCATGATGATTCCATGAGGACTTGTTTACATTCAGTAATCTTGCCCACTGCTAACTGTACCAAGAAGCAATGTGTACGTAAAGCACTGCTTCAGGATCTTATTGGGAGTCACAGAAAGCATCAGGCCATGTTCTGGCTACAAGCCCTAACTCCTGACCTCCTCCACCCCCAATCCTCCTGCTTTGCATTGCCCTCTGTAACACAACACAGGCCTTGCCTATGCTGGCACATTTTGTTGCCAAAAGCTACCTTTTGATGACAAAAAAGTGAGAGCATTTACATTGAAATGCAACTTTTTGTCAGGAGAGACACACAGGTTTGGTGACAAAAATCTTCCAGCCCTGTGAGAGACTTTCTTTTTCTTTTCCCCTCTCTTTATTGTCAACAAAGAGCCAGGGTGGACTCTGCTATTTGTTTTCTAGAGAGAACTGGCTTCCACCAGTATCCCACAATGCCTGCCCTGATGACTATGCTCAGTGTTTTGTGATCTTCGCTGCCCTGCAGGCATATGTCCCTCTCTTTTCAAAGCTCTGGGACGTATCTGATAGCTGAGTGAGCGGCTCCATTTGGGTAACAAAGAACAAATAATTGGAATGTTTCTGTTCTGCCCTGCTAGGAACACAGCAGCAGGCAGATTGCTGCTGCTTCAGAGAGACAGCTGGAGAGATTGCTGTGCTGCTTTGACATTTCTCAGCATGGAGAGCTCACAGAGGTACGAGGGAATCCTAAAAAGTGCAGGGATGAGCTCTGCCTTCCCAAAACGCTGCACTATGGCATGCTTACCTACATTTCTTTGCTCTGTCGATAGGGTGCTAGCAAAACGTGGCCATGAGATGTCAACAATGGGAGGTAAAAAAAACCAAACCTGTTTGACCGGTTTTTACTTTCGGCAACTTTTGCATGTCGATACCATTTTCTTCACCAAACTTTCCAAGTATAGATACTGCCATTGTCATAAATCTCATTTACTCAACTCCATGGGCCATTAAAGGAAGAATTGCTTAAGTGATAGGGAAATACCAGCTCTGTGCCTCCTTCTCTGCTGGCCTTGGTATATAAAGTGTGGCTGTGGAATAAGGGGCATGATGATTGCTACAATCTGGCTATTCCTGGCTGCCGAAATGAGCTCTTAAAGTGAGAGAGAGCCAAGTGAAAGTTAGAGGAGACAGAGGGTTCTAACTTGTGCAGAGCACTCTGTGCCAGTTCCTAGCCAGCCTCAGGATATAGGACCTGCAACAAGGTGATTTGTTGTTTCCTCTTTCCAAGCACCTTAAAGCTGCATTGAGCACAGGATAGCCATTGCTCAGATCTGCAGTCACTGTGTCTCAAGTTGGCAGGGACTCATGAAACTTCATTGGGTACAAAAGCTACTACACCCCAGAATTCCACCCTTTCAAGATAGCACAGTGAAGAGGGAGGATTGGAGTTGGCCAAAAAAATAACAATGAAAAGGAACATTTCAAAGTTGTTTGTTTCCAGTGGAGTCAAGAGACCCCCTTTTCACAAAATTCTCTTTTTTAAACATCTTTGATTTTTTTTTTTCATTTCTCCTCATTTCAACCTCCCACCCCCTTTTTCCCCTCTCGGTCATTTTGCAAAAAGACAGATATGGAATTTTCAAAAATGACTGGAAAAAAACAAAGAAAAAAAAGCAAATGACAAAATAAAAATGATAAAAAATTGAAAATAGTTAAATAAAGCTATTAAAAAGAATTTGCCAACATTTTAATATATAGGGCAGGGGGAGCTTTTGTGAGAAGAAACCCCTTTCATTTGAAAAACATTGACCAGCACTATTAAATACCAAAATAGACTAATGATAACAAATAATATTATGTGCCCACTGCAGGCCCGAAGGGAGCAACTGCCACTGATGAAAAAAAGGGCCTGGAGCAGCAGCAGCCGGAGCCCCAGGCCTTTTCAATAATTGCTGTAATGACATGCTGCATGCTCTGGCAGCACTGTGGACTGCCTGCGGGAGGCACAGCGCTCTCTGAGAAGCACTGAGGGCTGCTTAGCCCAGCCCAGCCCCGCCCTTTCCAACTGAGGCTCCACCCCTTTCAGGGACACAGAGCTGAGCCTCTCAGTCTTGTCTAGGAGTCTGGCAAGGCTGTTCGCGCCGCTGGCCCTGTGACACATTATACGTCAAAAGTACCACCCTGTAACCCCCATATGCATCATTTGTATGAGGCTGTGATAGTTCATAAAAAGCATTAAATTATAAGGTACCATTCAACAGGTCATGATTTGCTGAAACTCATTGTTTTGTCAAAATATGCCCCTTCCAGGTCTACGAGTGTATGATTCTATCATCCTGCTTCTTTCCAAAGTAAAAAAAAAGAAATATCTACTGAATATTTTTGTCTTTTTTGGCATTAGTAACTATCTTACCCATTTTTAATACCACTGCTAGGATGTTGTTTGTTCCTAAAATATTTACATTTCTTCTTGTCATCATAGCCGCCAATTAAACGGCAGGTCTGTAATAAAGCCGGAAGGTCGGCTTAAGCTATGTAACTTTAGGTACATAAATAACATAGCTGGAGTCGATGCACCTTAATCCATATTTTGGGGCTGTCCCAACAGCTGGAGGTCGATGGGAGAAACGCTCCTGTCGACTTCTCTTATTCCTCATGACTGCACCATTAGTGTTCAATTTAGCAGATCTCTACTAGACATGCTAAATTGAACACCGGAAAATCGACCTCTGTAGCATCAATCTCTACAGCAGTGAAGACAAGTCCATAGTTTTTTGTTCCTGTTGTCTTTAGCTTCCTTTATCAAATCTTCAGATCAAAGCTCCCGCTTATGCGTGGCTGTTCTTAGATAGTCTTCCCATCTCATCCCACTGGAGAGCCACTCCAAATTCCCTTATTTTCATGTTGGGTCATGAACCACCTGACTCAATGTGTAAGCAGAACAGGATGCTTTAATAGAGCCTAGTGTATCTGGCAAACACTGTCATCTTATTCCAAACTCTCCATCCATATTAGCCACCCTCTCTCAAGCAGAACAGAAACACATCAGACCACCATGAACCAAAGGCTAAGCTGCAGGTTTGAGTTTGAGGTTCAATAAAAATATCTTGCACAGCTCTACTGTCATTGGCTTCCATTTAAAAACCATACACCCACCTCCCTGTGTTTTCTTTTGCATAAAGTGCATGCTGCCACCATATGTGAAAGAATACAGACTGTTCTTGGAAGCAGCTGTTCATTTTCTTTCTCATCCAGATTATTTACCAAAGTAAGGCCAGTATAAAATTAAAAAGACACAGAGTTTAGTTTCACAATAGGTACATTCTCCTTCCTCCTTGCCTGCCTTCCCTCTTCATACCTTGATTTTTTGGTTGAGTTGTAGAGTTATGGGATATCATTTACATAGTTCAGTGGTGGTGGGAATACTTGGTAAGTTTGGTGAGACTTGTGTTGCTCACAGCAAGTCCCCAGTTTAAGAATTCTTTTATTACAAAGTTTTAATGATACATCAGCAGGCTGAACACAAGGAAAACAAACCCCAGAGATCTAGTCATACCATGCAAGCTCATTTACCATGTAATCTCAAAAAAGGTCTCAGGGCAAAAACCACAATTGCATTTTCTGCTTTCTGTGTTTTTTCATTAGTCTGCAGCTATAACAAAGTTAAGTACATGTCAGATTTAGGGTCAAATGAGCACACAGAACTCTGATTTTTATTATATTACATACTGTCCCCTATGGTATATAAGGGCTCCCCACTCCCAACTAGCAATTGGTCAGAAATGAGAGATGGCCTATTTGAGCTAATATTGCTCACTACCAAAATTGGATTTAATAGAGATTTGGGTTTCTTATCCTTGGCCACATACATTGCAGTTTCCCTTGGATTAAGAACATGTTTTGTGACATTAGTTTCCATGAATGTGGCTAAACCAGCCAGTTTTGCAAAGGCATAACATCATAAAAATGTTACCAAAGTCTGGTGAAAAATTGTTTCATAATAGCTTTTACAAAGCTATGCCCCATCTGAAGTCTGCCTGACAGTACAAGCTGCCTGTTGGGTTTTCTCCAAGACTCTTTCCACTTGGTTTATCCGCAACAGCTCATGCAGTTCTGGAAGAATACTTCATCCAATTCTCTAGGATGCAAAAAACTCAATTTGACTTCATCTCATTACTCAGGTTACTTTTATTAGAAAAGTAACAACTCTGCTGAAGAGGGCCAGACCAAGACAGGTTGGCTTAAGGCAAAACTCTCATATATGGTAAGACCCTTTGCAATTAAACCCTTCATAATGTAGGTTTTTAAAGATGAATGAAGGGAAGAGATACAACAGATGTTTTTAAATGATTAGGTACATCAGACTAGAGTTCTGGTGATGACTTCTATTTCAGCCACAACAATGCAGGCAATTGTTATATCCCAAGTTCAACATGTTTCCAGAATTCCATTTTCTTGTTTCATTCTTTAACGTTTTATATTATACAGGTACCTCCAAAGAGCAAATATTTTAGTGTGAGCATTGAGAAAAGGATGCAAGTTAAACATTGTTATGCCATGCACACACTTTAAATGTTGGCAGGCAAGCCATGACAATTGGATGCTCAGCAATAAGCATTGTTTTGTCCTAAAACATCTAGCAAGCGAGCTGTTCAGGATCACTCCCAGGAGGTATTGAAGCCTCCTCTTTTGTTAATTTCCTCTTTGCCAAGTTCCTTTGTTTCTGTTACTTAGGTACAGGTCCTAGGTCTCTACTCAGCAATATTTGACCTGCATGATAACTATGTCGAGTCAGACAAGGATTTTGAATGAACTGCATTCATCATCACCCTGAATCTTTGCTACATGAAGCCATTATCCCATTTTATCTCTTTTTCCATCTTGTATGACCTGACATATCTAGAGAGTTTTCTAGTAATAAAGTTAAACTCTGCTTGCAGCTCACAAAAGTAAACATTTTTTAAAGGCAGCAGGCTATAATCCTAATAAAACTGGTCAAAAAAGAGAGGGAAACCCCTCATTAAAAACTCCAACCTTTCCCTTTCCAATTAATTAAACAAAAATAATTTAAATGAAATATAAAAATGTTGACCAGTTCTGCACCTTTAGCTTTATCTCATATACTGGAGTCAGGACTGTGATATAGTAAGCCCAGTAGCCCCATAATATATGGGTTCTTAAAAACAGAGTAAGTTTCTATCTAATGGATCCCCAGTCCCACTACTTTCAGCTTGCAAGGATGTTGGAATATGCTTTTGACATTCCAGATTCCCCTTCTGTTGCCATTGGGCGAGACAGCAACTTTGCCTCAGTTTCCCTCTTTTAATGGACTGATCATCATGTAGTCCATTTTGGCTTTTTAATATAACATTGGCTCTTTGGCCTAGTCGTTGGGAGTCCCTTCTCCTTGGGGTGATAAATAGTCCAGAACATCAGCAGGACAATTACCCTGTAGTATGCGTGTGCAGTCCTTGCTCTCTTCAAGGATGGCTAATTTGTTCAGGGCTTTAATAAACCCCTTTGCTGGGTTTGGCTGAGGGAACCCTAACCTGTCCATTTTTCTGGGTTCAAGGCCAATGACCCTGTAAGAAGTGTTTGGTACAAGTCTGTCCCAAATCAGTCCTGTTTTTCTAGCATACTTCATACCATGTCTCGCTTGCACGCAGGGAGGCCGACAGGATCGCCAGGCCCCTGGGCAATGTTGGGGAGCCAGTTGCGTGCCTCTGGAAAGGCAGGACCTCGGGCAGAAAGGGATTGGGCTAGGAGCACACGGCATCTCCCTTTCCCCTCGCTGGCTCTTAGAGCTGGTGGAAGCATGGGCTCTGGAGCGCAGTGCTCCAGTGGTGATTCTAAAGGTGCCCAGGGCTCTGGCCACTGTCACTGCTGCAGTAGCAGCTACGGAGGCTGGGAGTCTCGGGCCCTTTAGAATCACTGGTCCCTGGGGCAACTGCCCCCTTCTTGGCAGGGCTGCTTACAGGCTGTTCACTTTGGGATCATGCCCTGTGTGCCTGTCTTCCAAGAGGTCCAGCTTGCTGGGTGGCTCACCAGCTTATGCTTGGAAGGTCCTGATTTCATCAGCTTTTCAGGCAGCCACCTGGAACCCTTTAATGCTTCCTGGCCTCTCCCTTCAGGGCCAGTTCCAGGGGATAAGCTCTGGGTGAAGCTCTCCTCTCTAAGTTCTTCTCTATTTGCAGTCCTTTCTTTATAGGAACCATGCAGTCTGGTTCACTCCACCTGAGTCACATAATTACCCATTTTCTCCCAGGGTTAACTAGACATGCAAGCTGCCCTTTTCCCCATCACTGCCAGGGTGGGGGTCTATACAAGCCCCCTTAGGAGATTCTTGAGTCTCATCGCCAACAGTGCTCTCCTGTGCTCAGCTAGCGAGACTTCCCTGCCAACCAAGGCCATCTACCATGTAGATGTTTATGGACATGTCATCAGTTCCAAAGGCACACCACTGTTGTCGTATTTTTTACATCGCTGTATTACCAATCATGTTTACTACATTAGCGTGTAAGGGCCTGCCAAGAACTGGGCCCACTGTGCAGGTACTGCAGAAATAGAAATCCCCCATCCCACAGAGCTTCCAGTCTAATAGACATGACAGACACAAGGCAGGAGATAGGGGGATATACCTAATTATATCATGATATAATTCCAGTGTTTTCAGAATGCAGAGTGTTTTCAATATTTCTGCAACATGGAGAAATACAGGTTGAACCTCTCTAGTCCGGCACCTTGGGGAATGACTGATGGTGGACCAAGGAATTTCCTGGACCACAGAAAGTCAATATTGTCTGGCCGTATTAGAACACTTCCACTGCTTACTGGTCTCTTAGAGGACATTTAGGGGTAAATTAGAGGTAAATAACAACACAGAACTCTGAGAGCCAGGACTGGTGACTGTAAACAAACTTTATGGGACTGCAGGAAACCTGACCACCCTCATGATAAGTGGACATCCAGCTAACTAAAATCATGCCAGAACACAGATGTTGCCGGACCAGAGAGTGCCGGATTAGAGAGGTTCAACCTGTACATATAGTATTAAAGTGAACATATATAGGGCAATTATCTGTAAAGTGCTTTATGAGCAAGTTATTCTACACTGATAAGTGCAGTATAAGAACTTATATCCAAGAGAATCACTGTCTTTGGTATCATTCAGACTTTGGAAGCTAGTTTTGACTCAACTCTATAGGCAAAGGCTTGTGGGTTGGGGGAGCCAGGAGTGAATCACCGAAGACTGAATCAGAAACTGGCGGTGGAAGGGGGCAGGGGGAGGAGAATCTATTACTTAGCTCTAAATTGGAAATCTCAAAGGCTCATTTTACTGTTCTGATAAAAGAGAATGCCTTTTACATCCAGGCATTGGACAGATGGAAATTAAAGCTGTAGCCAACAGGCATCACGTCTTCCAGACAGAAATACTTCAACTAAATTTGGGACTGTATCTCAATCTATATTTACCCAATTCTCATACAGGCGGTGAAAGAAATTTCTCTGTTCTGCTCTATCCCCCTTTGTTTTGACAGCAGAACATGCCCAGTAACTGGGCATGATATATATATTTTAAGTGCTGTGTAGATTGGGCTCAGTCCTGCATTTGAATCTGCCTGGGAGCACCCCTGTGGAGCACTGTTCACTTCTATCAAGTCTCCCCTCCCCCGTACATTGTAGATTGCAGGACTGGGGCCACACAGTGCTGATATATTTGATATGTTCTGACACAAAAAATAGATGTTAGTGTCAGGGTTGTATTCACGTGGAAGTTAGGAAGTGCGGGACAACAATTATTCAGCAACAATCTAAGAAGGGTTTGGTATGGTGTTTCTTCTCATAAGAATTTGAGATTCATGCTCTAATTATCAATCTATTGTGCACAGGTCAAGCCTTTTATTATTTATGAAAATGCATAGGGAAATGTAATTGGGCAGAGCAACTCTTATCTGAGGAGATTTCACAGCATTTTACGCATCAGTCAAGACTCACAAATGTGCCATGTTGGAAAAGACCAATGGACCTTCTAGGCCAGGGGTAGCCAACCTGTGGCTCACGAGCCGCATGCGGCTCTTCACCCCTGAAAGTGCGGCTCATGAAGCCTCCCCTGTGCCCCTACAAATGGCCCCCGGTCCCTGGCTCCCTGTGCTCAATGGGTGCAGGGAGCCGTCCGGCACGGCAAAACGGTGTCAGCAAGATGGCGTCGGGCAATGGTAGCCTGATGTGGCCAAAAAGCCTAACGGGGCAGTGTCCTTTTTTTTTGCTCAACAACTTTGGCTGGTGGGGTGCTCTTCCTCTCCCCCCAACAACTCTGGCTGCTGGGGAGCTTCACATTTTTTCCGCCACTGTTTCGGCTGTCTTTGTTTAGTGGGTTCGCCACCCCTGTTCTAGGCCATTATGCTGTCTCCAGTAGTGACCAATGCCAGCTGCTTGAGAAGAAATGTAACACTCCTTTTAGATAGCAGTTATTCTACTAATTTAAGAGAGGCACATACATTTGATTTCAAGGCCAGGTCTAGCAGGGTTTGTTTTGGTTTTTTTTGCAGGGGGGAGGGAGGCAGTTTCAGATACCTAGAACTGTAGCTTCCATTGATTTCAGCGAGAACTGCAAGTCTTCCATGTCACTGTCAATCAAGCCCTAGGGGTCTGAAAGGGACATCCCAAATCAGTGCACGTTTGGATTAAAGGGCCAGACCCAAAGCCTATTTAAGTCAATGGAAACACTTAAAGGTCATTTAGCATATCACTAGCAGAGCTGGGAATTGGACCCAGGAATCCTGGTTCCTAGGCCTCCTTACTATACACATATCCATACTTCTCTATATGCTCATTTCTGCTTCACATAGGACCATTATAAACATGCACTATATTTTGCTCATATTATAGCCAACAGGAGTACAAGACTGACAAGTATTTAGGAGCGAAGAGTGTGTATTAGGCCCACAAGTACGGTAAGGGATAGGGTTGCCAGATGGTTTCAACAAAAATACCGGACACACTTGACATTACATCACCAACTACATTACCTCTTATTTAGAAAATACCGGACATTTATATTTTCTCATTTATATTTTCTCAATTTGTTTCCCGAACAGAAAGCTCAAATACTGGACTATCCGGTTCAAAACTGGACACCTGGCAACCCTAGTAAGGGAGTAATGAAAGGCCTGCAAGCTAAGGGCTACAAAATATCAGCTTAGTCACACGTTAGGCCTCAAACTTAAAGAGGCTTGATGTGTGACCCAGGAATGACCCCAGACCAGTAAAGTAACAAGATTACTATAAAAGAGAGATGCTCTGGAAAAAATACACCACAATGTGCCCACTTAGACTAGAAGCCACTGGAGTGTAACATCATGGAAAGTTCTGTTCTGACCTCATGCTACCATGGGAACGTGCTTATAGAACATGTTATTAAGATGGTAATGAGAATAAGGAGAACTAACAACAGCCAATGAAAAGAAGGGCACCCCAAAATTTATGAGGCATGAAAGTACAAATAAGAAAAAGGGGACTGGAATCCTCATGGTCATAATAACAGGACAAAGTGGAAAGATCCTGAGGGAAGACTCCTTGGGAAGCTCCTAGCAGGAACCATGCCTCTGTTGATGACCACCTGTTGAGAGCTCCCCCAGACTCTGTAACATGTGAGTTTGAATACAGCAATAACTATTGCATTGACTCGCCTCAGGATTTTTATACTTATGTGGGCTCATCTATTTAGTGATACTAATAATGCAGACAAGACTTCTCACTTGCAGTTGTGTCCATAGTCACTGTTTTTGTTCTTTGGATTTCCCTAGAACAGTAGTCCAATGGGACTACTCCCAAGATAAGTGCTGCTTAGTGTGAAATCTGGCCATAAGTAATGATTTAATTAGCTATTGTGGTAAGAACTCGTTGGAGGCTACCTTTGTCTTGCATGACAGGCCTCCAGATTTAAGGGAGATTTTCACCCTGTTGATCTTAAATCTGCAGCAAACACACTCTCTCTTCGACCCCTCAGCTCGAAGTGTAGGACACTCAGCCCCAGAAGGGCTGAGATGGCTGGTCAGTGGTGTGAGACTTTCTTTACTCTCTGCTTTACAGCGAGGCCTGTCATGCAAGACAAAGGTAGCCTCCAACGAGTTCTTACCACAATAGCTAATTAAATCATTACTTATGGCCAGATTTCACACTAAGCAGCACTTATCTTGGGAGTAGTCCCATTGGACTGAACGGAGCTACTTGCAGAGTAAATACCCAGTTCATTATTGCCCTGGCACCTCGTACAGGCATTTACAACAGTGGGAGATAGACATAAAGTGCTACCAAATCAAAGCGGTAGTGTCACCAAGTACGAGACCAAATGCAGGGTCATCATAAATCAGGACCCAGGGATTCAGTAGATGCCTCAGGAGGTTTTTGTGTGTGGCAATAATACAAATGAATATTAACAATGCATGGTGCTGAAGAGAGTTCCCTGGCTTTTTTAAATCTCAGACCACAATATTGACTTTGGTGCCTCAGGAGGAAAAAAATCATATGAATTTCAAATCAGATGGAAAGTCACTAACATGATTTCAAGTTGGCAACAGTGTCCTTCTTCTCTTCCTTCCTCCCCCAGATCGTGTGCTATAAAATACCAGCAGGTGTCTGGAAACCTTCCCTTGGATATCATACAAGTCTTGTTGACAGATATCTTTGGCAGATGGCATGTTAGTGGAAGGGAGGATGAGCTAACGTTTTTGGGCTAACAACCAGTTAAAAACAAATCAAGGTATGGAAAATTCAAGAGGCCAATTATTTTCCCCTTAGTACATACACTACAGGGCACCCGGGGCATGCTGCAGGAGAGAAATAAGAGCCCTCTATTAGCACATTTAGCAGAGCAATGGATATGCACTCATGCAGATGGAATACTAAGAGTGTTAGAAGTGGAGTGTCTTCACTAGAAAGCTTTAAAAGAAGCTGTCACTATACCCTCCTGCTGAATCTTAGTCAACCCTGTAAGTCACTGATACACAGAACTCCAATGGACTTCACCAAGTAGGCAAAGCCAGGCCTACAGTTTTAATCACAACAACTTTTAATGCTCTTAAAGGAGCCATATTCATCTCAGATAGCTGTGTCCTGGGATCACCAACCAAATAACTGAGTTTTGGTTCACTAGGTTCCTTTCAGGCCTTATCCCACATGGCCAGCGCACATAGAACTCCAGCAGTTTTTATAGGAGTTTTACAAGAAGTTAGTTTGCAGACCAAGCCACTGTCTTCTCTGAGTTGCAGCAGTCACTGACCAAGCAATGATGCTCAAGAAACAGGGCAGTTCCAAGAAGACATCAAAAGGAGCTTTCTTTCAGCTGAGGAGCAATGCCCATTAAGGATTTTAAATTTTGATTAATTAGCTAATCAAGTAGTCAATGGAATTTCCATTGACGACTCAATTAATCAATAAAGGGGGTGCTTGCTATTCCGTTGTGCCTCTCCCCTTGAAATGTTCAAGAGCAGCCCGTGGCTCTTGTACATTTCAAAGGAAGAGGCAAAGCGGAGAACCTCTTGTACATTTCAAAGAGAGAGGCACAGCAGTCTGGACCCCACGTGAGTGGGGACTGCTTCAGTCCCTGCTCGTGTTGTTTCCCCCACTGCGCCTCTGCGTCTCCTCCTCTCCTGCGGAGATGGTGCTAGGGGGAACCAGCTTTTAAGCCAACTCCCCCTAGCACCAGCTCCTACTCCCCCCCTTGGTGCCTCTGATACAGAGGTAGCAAAGGATGGGGGAGAGTGACTAGTCCAGTAGTGACATGACTACCCAATAAGCCTAGGCTTATTAGGTAATCGTCTAGTTACTTACATCCCTAACGCCCACATGCTCTTCTTCAGATTACAGCTTCCATTTATCAACTATTGGATTTCTATCCTCAGGCTCTTCCTGTTTTCCAGCCATCAGGGGTTTGCTATCCTCAGGAGCAAAGAACCTATTTCACTTCTACTTTCCACTAGACCAGTGGTGGGCAACCTGTGGCTCGAGGGCCGCATGTGGCCCATTGGGGTTCTATATGTGGCTCATGAGACATTCTGTTTATTATTGCCCATGCACAGGGTTGCCAGATTCTGTTGGTTTTCATCCACATAGTTTTTCTTCCTACCGGTATTACAAAAGTGACACATGCTTAAAGCATGGGCATGTGAAGTGAGGTGCATGCTGATTGCACACAGCATTGGCTGCACAGGGAGCACACAGCTCTCACAATCAAAGTGCTGCTATGATTCAGTGTGCATACCCTGCAAATTCTAGGTTTTTGCAAGTGCAGTAAGCAATGCTACCCTATTCCGGGAGACCATCTTGGTTACAACAATCTTGCAACCCACTGAAATAGAGGGCCACTCAGCAACCCACTCACTAGCCTAGGTTGCCCCTCACTGCACTAGAAGTTTCCAAGTGTGACTCATTTAGGTGACTAGAAGCCCTATCATACGTTATAGATTCCAAGTGTGCTTTTATGCAGACACACACTTTTTATGTTTTTAAAATCAAACCAGATACACACAGGGGAGGGGCTATGTGGGGGGAGGGGAGGAGGGAGAAAGCTGTAAATCAAAATGGAGTCTGGATTCCCAAACACAGACCATGCATCTCTGGCCCCATGGACAGGCTCCATCCTCCTGGTTCCCTTATCCGGCTCATTTTTGCACACTCACAGCCAGTGTTCCCTGTAAGCTGAGCACTTGGGCAGTTGCCCTGGTGAGATTCAAATGCTGCCCAACTGATTAGCAGAGTGCTCACAACCTCCCACAGCTGGCAGTATGGTGCACATCTGCACATACTTTGGTGCACAGAACAAAATGCATTCTGCCCATGGATGGAAAAAATGGGGGTATCAGTCCTGGCCAGTCCTAGATGGAGCTTCTTACCATCTTGGTTTTCCCTTCCTAAATTCTCCCTAGCCATATTTTTCACTATCACCTCCAACAAGCAAGGGAAATGTGAAGAGTCAGCAAGATATATATCAAGGAACAACAAAAACGAGATTAAGAATTAGTGGCAGATGGGAGGATGGGGAGGGAATAGGAAAAAGAAAGAGTAGGAGGAAACGGGAAGAGATATGATCATGATGGCAACATGACGGTAACAGCAGATTTGTTAGAACTTAAAGTCCCTCCCCATGTCACTGTGCACCATTTGTCAATCCAAAATGGAGACTCTAAGGGAAAGGGGAATGCTGTCTTGGGGCCTGACCCAAAGCCCATTGATATTAAGCTCAATGGTTCTTGGATCAGGATCCTTAAAAAAAGGATAGCCAAAAAAACTATAAGTAAGTTTCTTCTATTTATGTGGCTTATTTTTTATTTACCTTTTCATTGAAGAAAATGGATATAAGAACATCTGGCTTTTGGCTAACACCCGGACAAACTGTAACAGAAAACTGTGGCATTTTTACAAAACTCAGAATGACATCTTTGTGTTGCTATTGTATAAAACACTCGTTTCCAGTGAAACAATTTCACTGATTTGGCTAGCATCTCATTGCTCAATGGCAATTCACATTGTTAGAACCACACCAATTTATTTAAGATAGAGTGGTGTTCTAGTTTCAAACATGGACCTGATTTCACCATCTTTATTCAGATTAAGAAGTAGCTTACTCCATGGTCAGATCTACTGAAACTAATGGATCTGCTTCTGGAGCAAGTTATTACTCAACCTGAGTAAGCCTGGCAGAATCCAACCCTCAATATATTGTAAAGTGGCATGTAATTTACTGGAATACCAACAGTGGCAGAAAAAAAAAATAAGTTCAGCAAATTTAGGCTATGTCTACACTGCAGAGCTTTTCTGGGATACCTTCGGTATCCCGGAAAAGCTATGCTGTGTCCAAGGAACGTCCAGTTTCCAAAAAAGCGGACACGTTATTTCAGCATCCCTGTATTGCTTATTGTATGAGGAAGAAGGGATGTTCGGAAAGAGGAGGTTTTTCCGAAATTTGGCCCCGTGTACACGGGCTGCATTTCGGAAAAGCGTTTTCTGAAAACAAAAGCGGAAAAAGATTCACAAATTGCAGTTTGCAATTTGCGTATCTTTTTCTGACTTTTCTTTGCAGTCATAGTCTTAGTTATCAAAGGAAGCCATTGCTACAAAGCTTCTTAAATTCAGTGGTCCCATTATATAACAGTAAACGTACATTTACCACTTGTTTTTTTTTAAATCTAATCAGAAAAATGTATAATTTGCAGCAGTTTCATTTACAGCAGTTTACAGATCACATAATAATTCAGTAGTGCTAATGAGAAACAGACACGTGCCACATTTCCTCTCTCCCACCCTCCAAGGTACATTCTTGGATGAGAGTAGAGGAAGGAAAAATGCATTGCAGTCTTGTCAGATATCAGTCTTGTCATTTTTAGCATGTATCAGAGCTGTTGTAAATTGACATGTAAAATACATTATGCCTTTTCCATTCTACAATTTGTTAACAATTAGTCAGTTCACATTCAGCATAGTGGGAAACTGCTGTGGGAATTGCTCACAACTGTCATTTTGTTCAGTTAAGCTCCCCGTCACCATTTGCTTTCATGTTTTGCCAATAAAATGATTGCCTTCACAAAAAAAAAAGTTCCAGCTTTCGTAATAGATTTTAAAAAGAATGAAACCATTCTCTTTCTCCTTGACAAGTGCAATATATTTGACAAAAGCTAATGGATTAAAATTTTTAAAAAATCTCCTGTGAGGTAGTGAAGCATTATTCTGAGTTTTCAGGAGGGGAAAGCAGGGCACAGAAAGGTCAGGTGATTTGCCCAAGGCTACTTAACAGATCTGTTGCAGAGTCAGGAACAACATGCAAATCTCCTCACTCCCAATACTGTATCAGATAATGTGTCCTTTGTAGCAACCTGATCACGCCTCCGGAGAGCCCATGTATTAAGGTGTTTTATGTGAAAATTTCCAGTCACCCACAGGAGATTGGGGCAACACATGGCACCTCCTCCCTTCCCCCTCAGCCTGCAAAGGGTGCTCACACATTCCAGGGACTAACTGATGTGTGTGGAAAATAGTGGACAAGTCATCCCTACTCCAGGCACATGGAAGACACTTGGAATAAATTAAAAGTACCCTGGATGTGTATCAACAGGCATGGATCTCCTGCTGCATATCCAGGAATCTCAGAAATCAGTATAGCCAAGGGAGTCATTGGCATTTTGGATCTGTCAAGCTTATAGGTGGCTTCTCTGTAGGTGAACAATGACAGAACAATCCAGAAGAATGAAGAAATCTTCAGGGAAATTTTCATGCATAACGCCTCTTTTATTTAACACATGCGGGGCAATCTGAACCAACAAGCCTAGAGCATGCGTGGTACTGGAATAAGACTCTCTCTTTAAATGTTGTGCAGTTTAGCATGCCGCAGTTGATTTTTAACTCACTGCAGAAGTACCTAGGTATATTATCCCGTTTGTTTCAGCCTTATTATTGGTTCCAAAGTGCATTGAAGCAATGGCAATTGACAGGCAATTTGGATCAGGAAAACATATCTCAAGTCCTATGCTACCTCCTTGGTGAAGCATCAATGTTGCAAGGGACTATCGGTCCTTAAAACACAGAAGTCTGTATGGTCTAGAGCAGGGCTACTCAACACGCGGCCCACGAGCTGCATGCAGCCCATGGCCTGTTTGGGTTTACGCGGGGCTCAACACGTGGCCCACAGGTGTATGCTGAAGACAGCTAGGGTATAGCTCCTGCATCATAGGCCAAGGCAGTACCTGACTCCCTTTAATGGGGACAGACAGCCTATGGCAATAGGTTAGCTCTATTTGCCATCAATAGTTTATTTCTGGGCTTTGGGGGTGCATAAAGAACATAGAACTGGGACTTAAGGCCAAGCTTTTCAGATGCAACCAATGATTTTTAGATGCCCCCAATTTGGAGTGTCCAACTTCCGATACATTGAAGAGGCCTTCAGACAGGGACCTTAGTACTTTCTGAAAATCAGGCTCCTTTTAAGGTTTCACAAGTCAGAAACTTGTAATTGCTAGTCATGTTTGAAAATGCAAGAACACTGGATGCCTAGTGGATTTTTCCACATCCTATATTTGTTTTATAAGGGGAAAAAAGTGCTTGGTTGGTTTTATCTACTACATTTAGTTTCCACAAAAGCCAGACTCAACCTTCATTGTGATTTGCATTGTGATTGCAAAGTACTTTGGAAAATAAAAGATGGAAAGCAGCAGGGATGGGAAAGTAAATAATAAGCCTTATACAAATTTATCTTCTGTGATTTTTTTTCAGTCTGTCATAGGCAGTTCACAGTAAGCCAAGTATGTTTATCTCTTCTTTTCACAAAGACAGAGAAAACCCTGGACTCTCCCTGACAAGAGGGCTGTCTGAAAAAATATTTCATTCTCCGACCAACACCCCATCCTTCCAAAAAAGCTACAAACATCACAACCTAGCATTTTCCCTGAAAAACTGTTTCTGCGTGCTCTGGAGGAAAAGAATTCTACACAGTCATTATCACAATCAATCCTACCACAATCACAGCAGGACAGATCACTGGGGGAAGTGGCATCACTCTGGGAACAGGAGAATTACTAGTGTTAACTGCAATGCTATAGAGGCAGAATAGATCCCTTGCCTGCTAAGGGTATCAATATCAAATGCTCTGCTTGAACAGCCAGCACTGGCTAGTCGGCGAAGCATTACCTCAGACTCTCAGCACAAAAGTTGGGAGAATTATATCTTCCTCTCACCTCCGCTTCCAGCAGAATTTCCTGATCAACAGTTAATCTGGATATTTTAATAACACTAGGACTGAAAGCTCTGAAACCACAGCCTGATCTACGTTAGTAAAATAGCCTAATGCAGAATTGTACTGAAATCAACAGGTTTCTGGTCAATGTTCCCTCTAATTTTTTCCATCCATGTGTGCAATAAAGTCTGTTATATGCCAAGGCATGTGAGGATGTGCACCACAACTAGAAACACATGTTGCCAGCAATGAGTGCTCTGCTAATTAGCTGGGAAACATCTGAATCTCTCCTGGGTGGCTGCCCAAGTGCTCAGTTTACAGGGAACACTGGTTCTGTCTGGCCGAGGAAGTCTGCTTGCATGGGTCAGATAGCAAGGTTAGGAATTCTGTACACAGTCTGACATATCACATATAATAAGCCATTATTCACTAACTAGGAGTAGTTTGCTTTCTTGCATCCTGAGACTTACACCTGATTAGCATGGGAAAGTTGTGTCACCTTGCCTTTAGCTACTCATCGTTATGCTCATGGATGTGTTTTAGAACTATCATGGATTTGCAGTATTTTATCCACTCCCACTGCATTGAAGGTTACTGCTATGTACGAGGCACATTACAATACAATTTTATATTGACGATTCTCCTTAAAAATTGAAGGTGGTTTTTAAGTGGTATTATACCGAAAAGTTAAAGATAATGCTTAATGTTTTTCAACAGAATTTGTGCTGGAAGCACTCTTGTGGTTATGAAAGTGCCTCTTCACACATTTTTAGAGTGTTGCATCTTCTCAGCTTAGCTACATGGTTCTCTTGCCATACAAAGTGTGAAGGATGCACTCAAATAACCATGAGTGCTTTCAAGCACTCTCAAATACAGAAGCAATCTCTGGAAATATAACTGGCACCATTTGGAAGTCAAAACCTCTATGCTGCAGTCTCGGGCCATTCCCTCTGAAACAAAACCAAGCAGACTTCATTCTGCAACAGTGACAGGAACTAGGTACCTTAGGGTTCCTGGTCCTTGATCCTGATCCCTTGTATTAAATGACAAAATTGCCTGTGACTACAGCGTTATGGGATTAGGCCATCTGGAGAGCAAGATGGTAGGCAGTTTATAAAAATTACTTGTATTTTTGGTAACCCCACAGGTTTCAATCAAGCTCAGAACTCCATGATACTGTACACATGCCCATGCTTTTAAAGGACAGTCCCTGTCCTCAATAGCTTACATCAAACTAGGAGTGGAAGTACCCTTGTTTTACAGTTGGGGAACTTTCTATGATGCCCACATCACACTCTAGTGGAAATAGTTAACTACATGTTCCATTTCTGCTTTACTAGCAAAAAACAATTAGGCTGTGTCTAGACTGCATCCCTTTTCCGTACGATGC
Organism: Rafetus swinhoei; assembly: GCA_019425775.1. NCBI lineage: Eukaryota > Metazoa > Chordata > Testudines > Trionychidae > Rafetus > Rafetus swinhoei. The sequence continues at coordinate 160,989,604 of CM033424.1, forward strand.
AATTACATCGAGTTTTTAATTAGATTATTTAAATCCCCATTTAAAGCATAACGCTGCTCGAGCTTTGCCGTAAAAGCGCCAGTCAGACGCCGATCTTTAGGAAAATAAAGCCTTTTCCGAAAGATCCCTTATTCCTTATTTTAAGAGGAATAAGGATCTTTCGGAAAAGGCTTTATTTTCCAAAAATCTGTCTTAGACTGGCGCTTTTTACGGCAAAGCCCGAGCCGGAAAAAGCGGCAGTTATAAGTTTATGCAAATGAAGCGGGGGGGATTTAAATCCCCGCTTCATTTGCAATTGCGATGTGTCTAATTTGCATCCCTTTTACAGAAAAGGGATGCAGTCTAGACACAGCCTTAGTGTCTATTCCTAAGTATAAGTGAATCCATATAGAGGCTGTAAATTATATTTTAGTGGTCAGAAGTTTGTATAATTACAAGTTGGACTTCCCTGGTCTGGCACTATCAGGACCTGACAGGTCCCAAAGAATTTGCTGGACCAGTGGAAGTGTCCCCTGCCACTGGCCCTGAGCCAGCCAGTCCGCTGCCTCTGGCTCCCTCTACCTCCTCCCCAGCCAGGCTATCTGTCCTACTGCCGCTGACCCACCAGCCCCGGGCTGCCATGGGCAGCTGGGGTTCTCCAGCCCTGAACTGCTGCGGGCAGCCAAGTTTCCCTGGCTCTGTGCTGCGGAGGGTGGCTAAAATTCTCTAGTCCACAGCTTTGCGCTGCTGTGAGCAGCTGGGCTTCTCTAGCCCCCGACTCCATGCTGCTGCGGCCAGCCAAGGTTCTCTGGGCCTGCTCTGACCTGGGCTGCCGGGGTTTTCTGGACCAGTCCCAGCACTGCTGTGGAGCTCTGGCCCCATTGCCCCGGCCAGGCTGCTGGCCCTCCTGCCATTAGGCTCTTGGGCTTTCTGGTCCAGGAGCATCCTTGCAGGACCGTGGATGTTGATGGGCCAGAGAGTGCTGGTTTTTAGAGGTGCAACCTGTATCAGTCAAATCAAATTCAAATACACAATAATCTTTATGTAAGGAGAAAGGAAGGATTGTGCTCAGCTGAACAGAACTTTTATAAAAGACCTCTTGAGCTTATCTTAGCAGGCCTCTCACTTTTACCTACAGCAGTCTGTACATGTTTTTCTACCCAGTCCTTACCTCCTTTCCCATCTTTGTAGCAAGGGATTTTTGCTTCATAAGTCATGGCCAGCAAAGTGAAAGAAGAGTAACAAAATCAAACAGACTTCTTCAAAGCAGAAGTAATATCTTACTCTCCCTCATCTCTACCTCCAGGCTCCATCAACCCTATGATTAGCCGGAACACGGAGGAGTAAAAGAAATATTTTGAGAGGTGCCGAGCATTTGTGGTGCTTATTAACGTCAAAGTTGTAGATGCTTAGGGCCTCTGAGAACTTAGGCTCATGAGAACTCAGTCTTTGCCGCAGCAATCATAAAAGAACACAGCTGTCCATTTGCCAAATGGACCATTAACCAACTTTTTTCGTACTATACCTGATGTTTTATTTTTAATCATCCTTCTTACATATTTAATAAATATACTTTGCAGTTCTGTACAGCATTCTCTCTGAGGAGCTCTCGACATGATACAAACATTACATGAATTAAGTCTTAAAACCAGTCTAGCGGAGTAGGTCAGTAAAATATGCATTTTACAGATCAGCTGTTCAGGCAGGAGAAACAAAAGATTCAGATTTGGATGCATAGAGCTAAGCATTCAACTCTATATTTATGTTTAAAAAAATTATATAGTAAAAACAGCTTTTTATCCCAGGTTGGGCATATATTTGACAAGCGAGTTAAAAATACAGGTAATTAAAAAATAAAGCCATAAGGTTGCTCCCCAACCCCAAATCAGGGGCTTCATTTCAGATTTTGGAGGTGGGGGGCGGCGGAAGGCAGACTGAGGACATAGGTTTCAGCTTAGTACAAGGCAAGCACCAAATGAGGAGGGGAGAAACCAACCCCAACTGCTCCCCACCCCTCCACCCCACACACACACACACATCATCTCTATCCAGGGGCTACCAAGGAACTGGAAAATTTTACTTTTTTGGCAGACAACTTAGCAGTTAGCTGACAGGAGCACTGCATCTAATTGCTATATAGAAGAAAGAAAATTAAAAAACTATTAGACTCACTCAGCTCTAACACTAACATATTCTGACATCTTGTGGCACGTCACTTACGGGACATTGGCTAGCCTTAACATTTTAATGTATATTCTTACTTTGTTAGTAACTCTGTGGCAAGAGAAACCCGACAGGGCTCCTTGGCTCTATCTCAGCTCTGGAAGGGGAGTGGGGTCTAGGGGGTTACACAGCAAGAGGCAGGTATATTTCAGCTCTATATAAGAAAATTAGAATGGTCATACTGGGTCAGACCAATGGTCCTTCTAGCCCTGAATCCTGTCTTCCAACAGTGGCCAATTCCATGTGCTTTGGAAGGAATAAACAGAAGAGGCAATCATCATGATCCATCCCCATTACCCATTCCCAGCTTCTGGTAATCAGAAGCTAGGGATACCATCCTTTCTCATCCGGCTACTAGCCATTGATGGGCCTATCCTCCTTGAACTTAGTGCGTTCTTATTGGAACTCTGTTGTAGTTTGGGCCTTTCCACCATCTCCTGGCAAAGAGTTCCACAAGCTGATTGTGAGAAAATAATTTATTTTGTTTGTTTTAAATCTGCTGCCTATAAATTTAATTGGGTCAGCTTCTTGTGTGATGTCAGTGAAGGAATAAATAAGATTTCCTTATTCTATTTTCCATACCATTCATGATTCTCTAGACCTCTAGCATATCCCCCTCACACTCTTTAAGTCATAGCTTTTCCAAGCTGAAAAGTCCCAGTCTTGTAAATCTCTCCTCATATGGAAGCTGTTCCTTACCCCTAATCATTTCTGTTGCCTTTTCTGTAACTTTTCCAAATCCAATATATCTTTTTTTTTTGCTGAGGTGACCAGATCTGCATATAGTATTCAAGATGTGGGCATACAATGACTTTATGTAGAGGCAATATGGTATTTTGTCTTATTATATATTACTTTCCTAATGATTCCCAATATTCTCTTAGCTTTTTCATTTTTAGATTGCCACTGCACATTGAACAAATGTTTTCAGGGAACTATCCATAATGATTTCAAGATCTCTTTCTTAAGTGGTAACAGATATTTTGTATTTATAGTTAGGATTATATTTTCCCATATGCATTATTCCGCACTTAACACTGAATTCCATCTGCCTTTGCATTGCCCAATCAACCTGGTTTTTTAAATCCTTTTGTAACTCTTTGCAGTGAACTTCGGGTTAGCTCCTGTTCACCCCTTTCTCAATAATATTTATAAATTTAACGCAGTAATCCAAATGCAAATCCCAGCAGCACAACACTCATTCCCACTCTCCCTGCCCTTATCTTTTAAGTGGAGTACCTGGCAATGTTTTCACGATAATCTGACAATCCTTCAATTGCTTGAAGGCCCAATCTTTTGTTATTCTTAATCACCCTGCCTTCCCCTTTTTATAACTAATTCCCTGTCCCAAAGGCAAAGCTGCAAGTAGCTCAAACTCTGTTGCATTTAAGAACTGCCTTTGGAGTCAGGGCATGCAGCTTTAAGCAGACCTCAAGTATAAAATCCAGGGGTTCTAACGTCAAGGGGGGGGGCTACTGTCCCCTAGCCCCTCATAAATGGTGCCCTTGCTCTAAATAAAAGATAATGCCCAACTATAACAAATCAAATTCAAATAGCATCCCCTTCTCCAACAGATATTGGCCATTAGTGGTTCCCTCCCTTCCAAAAATCTCAGGTAAAAGGATGAGCATTGTAGAATGATCTGAGAGGCAACAAAGCTGGGTTATTTCAAAGCAAAAGATGGGAGTGGGCTTCATGTTTGAAGAAATTATCTTGACAAGGGCTCCTTCTGTTTCATGACATAGGAGGTCCAACTTCAGCAGCCTGCAGATCACAGTTATGTCCTGGGGGGTTAAGAACGCATGTCCAGAGCCAGTGATGGCTTTACCAATGGGAGAAAAAAGGCCAAACTTTAAACTCTACCCAGAAATCAATAGGCAGCCAGAGCACTCCCAGAACCCCAACACTATGTGCTCTCACTCAGAGACCCCCACTTAATAAGCAAGCTGCTCCATCCACACTAGCTTCTGTTTTGGGGGGAAAACAGCCCTATGAAGTACCGTGAAGTAGCCGGTGTCAAAGGAATGGATCACAACAGCAAGGACTGCATCTGAAAGAAACCAAATGTCTCCTATGAAGGCTGAGATAAAAAAAAATCTGGACACACACATACACCCTGTAGAGATATATAATCTTTACCACTACATCCTCTTAATGCTTCCCATAACCTACCAGCAGCATTTTAAATTCAGACTGAGCACCAGCATGCTCGCTGTCAACCATACCAAATCTCACCTAAGCTTATGTTGCCTGACTTTCAGAACAGGTAAAGATACGCAGATCCAGTTGAGTCCAGTGAGAGTGGAACATTGGACCATTTTTATTAAGTCTCTAACAGAGGCTTCCAAATCTGAACATTTTCAATTAAACATGACTTTCCCAAAGTTTCACAATGAGTTTGTGGATGAATCAATAGCCAAGCTCACACCCCTGGACCAAGGTCTGAGACTTGTTCACAAGAGTAGCCTTTCCAGCTATTTTATGTTTAAAGATTTTTTTTAGAAAAGCAGACCATCTTGTTCCATGTGTTACACTAATAAAATACAATAAGACACAGTATATTGGTACAATATCACGTCATGAGACTCACTATCTTAATGAGCTTACACCCTAGTCTCTTCTGCCACAGAAGGATAAACAGATTTTTCTCCAAAGGGAAAGGCTTGTAGCTTTTGCCTGACCATAACTCATGGAGTTGCAAATCCAAGGGGGGTTATTCACATAGGGGATACATTGGCCTTTATTACTAGGTATGTAATACTATGTAATTACCAATGTGTCTATTTGTAAATTGCTATTACATTTTAACGGAAGAATTATTGATTTAAGTTGACTTTCCGAGAGCTTTATTATGGAGTAGGCACTCCCAAGACAATTAGAAACAGAGAGTAATAGAATTAAACTGTGAAGCTGTGTCACAATGTCTCCAAGGGGAAAAGTTCCCTCAATCAACCCAACCACTAATTTATAAAAAAAAAAAGCTGCAACTTAATGGACTTTGTCAGAGAATCTATATGGTCACAAACAACATGAGCTGACAAAGAAAAGGTAGGGACCTGTGAAATTAGGGAGTGCTGCAGCAGAAATACAATTGCAAAGGACTGAACGTTTGGGAACTGAATCCTCAAACAGCTGTGGTGATGTTTTATTAAGATGGTGGAAGGAAAAGAAGATATTTGTGGAGAAGAGGAAGGACAAAAAGACACATGACTAGATCCCCAGCTGGTGAAAATCATCTCTCAGATGACTTTAATGGAGCTGTGTAGATTTACACCAACTGAAGATAAATGTAACTAAGAACTGTCATTTGCAAAGACGTGCTTTCTAATATGTCCCCAAAAACCTAGGTTGTTCAGTAACACAGGGCACGTCTACATCGCTTGGCTAAAGTCAAATTAAGCTATGCAACTTGAACTATGTCAGTTGCGTAGCTGAAGTTGGTATAGCTTAATTCAGCTTTTGGCATTGTCTATACCAGTGTTTCTGAAAGTGTTTAGCAGGAACACTTTGAGAAACACTTTAACTGGCTGCCCTGGTGTGTTTCCTTACCAGCGCCATGGCCACAGAGCCTCACGGCTCCCATTGGCTCAGTTTCATCCTTTGCAGCCAAGGGGAGCCGCAGGAAGTGGCATGGGCCGGGCCACTACTTCCCGCTGCTCCAGTTGGCTTCAAAGAGTGAAACGGAGCCAATGGGAGCCACAGGGCTCTGTGACCATGGCGCTGGTAAGTAAACACACCGGGGCGACCAGTAAAAGTGTTTCTTCAAGTGTTCCCACGGAACACTTTCAGAAACACTGGTCAACACAGCAGGAAGTCAAAGGAAAAACACTCTTCCTCTGACTTCCCTTACTCCTTGTGAAATGAGGGTTATAGGAGTCAGAGTACCGTGTTTTAGCGTATATAACCCGCCAGTTATGTAAAGTTTTACAAACCCCCTGCAGGTTATACTCGTCCACGTGTAATACAGGGTTTTTTTTACTGAAAGTGCAGGAAGACAAGACTGACTCTTACTTGATAAAAGCAGCATATTTTAATTTAATAATTGAGGCAGTTATGTTAAAATACATTAAAATACATTTTACTAGTAAAAGAATAAATATATGGTAAAACTATTTAAAATAAAGCCATCTTCGCATTGTCATAAAATACATACGTTCATTCACTCTGAGCTCTAGAATCAGCACCAGCATCCTCCTCCTCAGCATCTGAGTTTTCAAAACCATCAAAACTTTCATCGTAGTCACTGTCACAAAAAACATCCATAAAATCCACAGCCAAGGCTAGGTGAGCTTCGGTGACAGCTGATGTCTGTGGTGCCAAATCAGAATCGCTGTCGTAGTCTGATTCAGAGCTAGAAGAGTCAACATAGGGAAGAATGTCATATTTACAGAACCCATTGCGAATTGTAGCCTGTATTATTCTGTTCCAAGCAGCCAAAACCCATCTGCAAACTTCCAAGTAAGTTGCACGGCGCTGTCGACCTGCCGGAGTGAATGTGTGCTCCCCATTTGTTTGCTCTCTCTCTGTGCACGAACCCACTTCAACAAGTTTTCCTCCAGGTTTGACCACTTGGCTTTCTTTCCGCATCACGCTCTTTTCCTAGGGTGTAATTTTTCAAGCTCTGCTTCTTCCTTTCTCCACTCCCGAACAGACTTTTCGTTCACAGAGTATTTTCTCCCGGAGGCTCTGTTTCCATTGTCCTTTGCATATGTCACAAGACACAATTTAAAACTGGCTGTGTAGGATTTGTGCTTAGGCATGTTTAAAAAGTTTAAAAAGTGTAAAAAGTTTAAAATACCTTTTTAAAATTCAGTGCAAGTTAAAACTACTAAAGGAATAAATGAATGGTAAAACGGTGGTTAAAAGGGATTATATACCAGCGATAAGGGTTGTAGCATACTTACTGCTTAGAATTATCAGCTGTGGCTCATTAACACTTAATTACAGGTGCTGTTCATTAACAGTAACCACGGTTCATCTACTGCAGGCTATACGTGCGCGCGGGGTATGTAAGACTATTTTTACTCAATCAGGAAAAACCATGGGGTATACACAGGTGTGGGTAATACTTGTGCGTGGGTTATATACGCTAATTTATGGTAAGAAGTCCTCCAGCTAACCATTATTTTGAAATAATGGCTTGCAGTTTCGACACTCTCTCTGTTATTTCGGAATAACATAAGTTATTTTGAAATAACTCTGCTGTGTAGACATACCTCAATGTGGTCTTGTTTTCCTTCTTTCTAGTTTAAGTCCATACCAAACATCAGTTTAAAATAGTTATTTGCTTTAAAAAAAAGTTACACTTTGAACTCTCACCACTTCAGAAGGAAGTCCTAAAAACGTGATTTCACTTTAATGGGCTAAACTCCATCTTGGGTTTACTGATTATATTATTATTAGGAGCACATGGCCCAGTTGTGCCATTTCTTTCCTCAGCCCCCATAAATTCAGCTGTTAAAGTGCTAGTAACTTTGGTTTTAGCAGAATGGATGCCATGAGTACATATGTTAGCTTTGCAAGTTCCACTCCTCCATTTTCCAAAGATTAGTAATGCTTCTTGATGGGTAAGTAACATATCATTACATTTTTCATTCAGTCGTTCAGGTAGGCAAATAGACTTTGTGCTAGGGCTGAGAGAATGTAATAGCTTAAATCAGCCTTTAAGAACTACTAATATATATGCCATTTCCCCCACTCTCTTCTCACTTAATCACAACCTACTTCAACTCCTGCTTGGCTCACATTACAACTACACACCATGCTGGGTGTCTTTTCCAACTCAGCACACCATCGGGTCAAGAAGTACTTTTTTGAGATACAAGTCAAATCTTGCATGAGCTCGTTTATAAATCGTAAATGTCCAACTGCCTGTGCAAATAAAATACCATTTGTTCATTTACCCTGAAATTGTCCCTTACCTCAGTTCACAGGATTCCAGTTAACTAAATACCCGGCTTTGAGGAGTCCTTCACAATCTCAGGCTATGTCTACACTACAGGTTTTTTTTTTTTTTTTCAGAAAAATGGCCATTTTCGCGAAAAAACTTCACTTATGTCCACACTGCAATCACGTTCATTCAAAAAAAAAAAAAAAATCAAATGAACAGAGGGTTTTTTCGATATTAGTAAACCTCTTTCTACGAGGAAAACAACTTTTTCCGAAAGAGCTCTTTTGGAAAAAGGCGCGTGTGGACGGGGAAGAGGGAGTTCTTTCGAAAGAAGAGGAAAGAGGAAAAAGCACAGGTGTCCTGGTGGCCACTCTGTCCATAGTAATCACAGCTTAAATGTGAGATAGCATCCATTCAGCATGGACGCTATCTTTCAAAAAAGCAGATCACTTTTTTGATGTGCTTGGGCAGTGTGGATGCTCTCTTTTGGAAGAAGTTTTTTTGGAAGATCTCTTCGGGTAAAGCTTTTTCCGAAAGAAGCCTGCAGTCTATACGTAGCCCCAGACAGAAAATTTCAACACTGTGAAGTTCTAAGGGCCAGAGGGCTCACATAAGGCACGATTCTGGTTCCATTGATATCAATGTCCTATTGAGTTCCATGGAAGCAGAATCAAATAAATGGAGGAGGGAGGAAAGAAGAGCATTCGACTGATAAGAAAAGGTAAACTGATATGAAAATGGTTAAAAAAGTGCAAAGTTCTCTCAGTTTTTCCAAGATTGCAGTCGAAAGCAGATCTTCTGACTTCATTTACACATTTTTAACCAGAATCATTTTGTAAAGTTTGGATCCATAGGATTATTACATTGGTTACTTAACCATTACAGACAGTGGCTAAATTCAGCTTTAGTGGATTTGCTGCCTTCACTAGAGGTACACCAGGAGTAAGTGTGGACAGTGTGGTAAATATATAAACAAATTACTAGGTCTACATCTTATTCTAGCTATTAGTTCTGAATACATTTTATAGTTCAGATCTTCAAAGCCACTGGTAGTTTTGGAAGCACTATTGTCATTAAATTTATTGGAAGTGATGATTCAAAATCCGTAAATGGATTTGAACATCTCAGCTTATGAAGACAATAGGTGGTCAAGACCTGCAAAATGTGGATACAGATTTCAAATCTGGAAAAACAGGGATAGAGAAAGGGGAAGACGTGGAAGTAATAGAAATTCAAGTATAAGTGACCAAACACTATATATCAAAAGCAGTGTTGATTTCAATTAATTGTTGTGCACATTTTAATAATGTATTTGATGTCTACTTGGCGCAAGTGGTCGTTTGGGCGCCGCGGTCCCCATGCAGCACCCGTGTGCTGCATGGGGAGCACGGGGCCCAAACGGCCGCTTGTGCTGCTTGCTCCCCCGCGGCGGCCCGGCTGAGCAGCGCAGAAGTCAGCCGAGTGCCATGGCGGGAGGAAAGGGGGCGGGGCGGTGATGTACATGGCCAGGGGGTGGGGCCTGGCCGTGTATGTCACCGCCCTGCCCTGCTTCACCCCCCCCTTTGCCTCCTGCCATGGCACTCGGCTGACTTCTGCGCCGCTCAGCCGGGCCACCGCGGGAACCCAAATGGCCGCTTGCTCTGCTTGCTCCCCTGCAGCAGCTTGGATGAGCGGCGCAGAAGTCAGCCGAGCGCCACGGCGGGAGGCGAAGGGGGGCGGGGCAGTGACGTACACGGCCAGGGGGTGGGCCCTGGACGAGCGTGCATCCCGGACGGAGACAGAGGAGAGCGGAGAGAGAGTAAGAGGCAGGAGGGGGAGAAGAGAAAGAGAGAGATGGAGAGATAGACAGAAGGCGGAGGAGAGCTGAGAGAGAGAGGAGGAGGAGGCAGTAGGAGGAGAAGAGAGAGAGAAAGAGACACGGAGCGAGAGACCGGAGGCTTAGGAGAGAAGACCGACATGGAGGAGAGACCTGACAATCCCGTTTTATGACGGGCGAATTGGCTAGTTACAAAATAAGCTATTTTGAAATACACTAGAAATAAGCTACACAATTTGCATAACTTATTTGGAGCTAAGAGTGCTGTGTAGACGCTCCCTAACATGGCATTGTCAAGATTCAAAATTGTGAGCAAAGTCTAGATCAGCTTCCCATGCACAGATCTGATGGTGTTCAGATCATCTCTTTTAGTTTGGGTACCTGAGCATGTGGCCACAACTGTACTGCTGTTACAACACAGACTTAGAGTGGTCATGTACTCAGACAGCAGTGATGAGGGACCACACACATGACACTATATGGTACAACTATATGCAGTCACCGTGGACACAACAACAAGCAGTATTGGCCTGAATTTTGTGTGGGGCGAGTTTATGCTGACTGTTAATATACTAAACTTTACAGCTTAAAGACGCTGATAAACAAAGAACAAGCTTCCAAGAGGAGTTGTGGAATAGCCTTTACTTGAGGTAGTCAAGTACATGTAAACACTAGGGATCACTCCACAATGCAGGAATGACTCATCAAGACACTCCTTCCAAATGAAATAATTTATGGAATATATCTGCTCATTATTAACTTTGGGACGTTGTGATGTTACATGCCCACTCAGGAGTTTAATTGCAATCTGTTTGAATCATACCAAATGAACTCTTATTTCCAAGTACAGAATATGTGTGTCTGTCGGGGTGATGTGCGGGGGCACATGGACTCTCACTAGTTACTTGAGTTGTGGTTATTCCATAAGAAACCCTGCAGAGGTTTTTGTGAAAATGAAAAATACAAAAGGTTTTATATAACTCCTTTAAGCCCTGGCTGTTATGTGTTGAGGTTTCTTAGACTTGGTAAAGAATTCTATATCTTACCCCAAAGAGAGGGTTATTTTTTAACAAATACTATATTATTTGCATCCCTAGGAGTATATTTATCTGTTTATTATATTTCAGTGTATAACATTACAAGTTGCTGACTCACTAGATAGATCAAATATTAAAAAGTGCAATAAATCAATGTAGAAAAATAAACAGTAAACAACAACATGTTAGATATTTGAACTATGTAGCACAAAAAAGGATGTGCAAGAGTTCTATTTTGTGCTGCAAGCAATAGAAGAATTCCATCCTCTGCTCTTATTTGCCTTATGCTCTTTACCAAGATTCACTTGAAGATAGCTGACAAAACTGTTTTATATGTGTAATCTGGAGAATATTTGATCCAAATCTGTGCAATGTTAAAATGCATCTGTGCTACCTCTGGAATAAAGTTAATATAGATACAGATTTTCTAGATTAATGGCACTAACACTGAGTCTGTCAGCATACCTCTGCTTTCACTTTGTAGTGCAGATACCAAGTTTGTGACAGAGCTTTTGATGTCAAAATATAAAAAAAGATTAAGCCATTTACATAGACGTAGAGACTCTCTCACAATTTGATAGTTCATTTCAGATTGTGGCACTTTCAGTTTGTTCTTTTGCCTGTTATTTGTACATATCTTGGCAATTAGCAATATTCTGAAGATAAAATTTTTCATAGTGGCAGATAAATCTCTTAGACTTCCATCATGTATACGCAAATAGAAAAACATTATGGCTAGGTCTACACTATGAGTTTTCTCGGCAAAAAATATGCTAATGAGGGACTCATTTGCATGAGTCGCAATCTCATTTGCATATTTTCTGCCAATCCATTTTTGCGCTGGGGTTTTTATGCAAAAACAAGTGGTGTGGACATTTTCTTTTTGTGCAAAAAACCCTTTTCCCACAAGATCCTTATGCCACAAAAAGGAGGTTTACCGATCTTGCGGAAAAAGGGTTTTTTGCGCAAAAAGAAAATGTCCACACTGCTTGGTTTTGCGCAAAAACCCCAGTGCAAAAATGGATCAGCAGAAAATATGCAAATGAGATCATGACTCATGCAAATGAGTCCCTCATTAGCATATTTTTTGCCAAGAAAACTCATAGTGTAGACGTAGCCTATGAGTTTAACTGAAACCTCCCAAATAAGATTCAGATAGTTAAAAAGTGTAATTATCTAGCACATCCAAAGGAAACATTTATTTCACAACACTACCAACATGTAGTAAGATCATTAAAAATGGTATTTACTAACATTTCTCAGATACAAGTATCTAAGCTATTGAGCCTAATTCATTTCTGATATAGATGATTTCTGTTGTTGAACAATACATCAAGAATAGAGTTGGCGTATTCTAACACCATCAAGTGCAGATTCCCACATCTTTTCTGCAGTCCCCCACACTTGCCTGTGGTCCCCAACTGCCTGATAAGCTCATCTCAGGCCATTCATATCAGGACTTGAATCCACTGGCCAGGGTGAGAAAACAGCAGGTATGAAGGGCCTTTTGGATTATTTGACATATGGAACTCAACTGAGTATATGGGATTCCAACTAGCTTCCAGATAGGAGCGGAGCCATTTCTAAACACAAATACTGTGCCATTAAGCACAATTTCACATGTATGATATAAGTAATTGAATATGCATAGCAAACTCATAAAAAATTTGTTTTAAGAAGGGAAATGAGAGTCTATACATAGTATTCAGTTTTCAGAACCTGTGGATCATCAATTCATTTTCGAGTCAATGTGCATGTTTATGAAGATAATTTTTTACCCTTTTGTACATCCTATTCATATATAGATACTGGAATAAAACATGGCCAGTTCACTCTGATGGTTATTTTCTGGGAGAAATTCCTAGAAAAAGTAGCAAACAGGATTTGGCTGAAAAGAGATTTTTACTTAATAAAATAATATATTAAACTACACAATCCAGCATCTCTCTCTTATTAGCAACTAAAAAAACCTCATGCTGTGTGGCCATACACACTTTCTCATACACCCTCACTGTGCTGGAGGCAGATAATATTGTGAACAGAGATGTGACTATATCAGAACCCCAAAACCAAACACTTTAGAATTTTGGGGCAAACTCAGAATCAGACAAGAAACTAGATCAGAAGTAGAATCCACCCTGGGATGTAGACCTGTAATGAGCAATGTAATAATTTATATGCTAGTGCTCAAAGAATATAAATGGGAAACATACAATCATTGCATCTAGTGGGTCAACTCATTATGGCAAGGACTACTAGCTACTCTGCGTTTCTATAGAGCTTAGCAAATTCTTGGTTAATGCTCAGGCACTACAATAATACATATGAATAATAATTATAATAATGATAATTTCAACACTGCAACTTACAGTAATCAGAGTCCAAAACTGAAATGTCAAGGATTGCTCCAGGATAGTATTTAATATTGCAATTTGAGCATGTACATTTTTTTTTTTTTTTACATCCAAGTCTTTCTGCAATATCAGGGAGCCGGCTACATCTGTGATCAGAGCAGGTATCTTCAGTGTGGCTGAATGTCACTTCATGGGTATACTGCTGAGCAGAGCTCTTAGTAAAAGACATTGCAAATTGCAGATAGATTTGGAAGTCTGATTGCATTCTGTTTTCACCAGCGTATGAGATGATCTTATGCTGGGCACACTGAGCTCTGAGAGATAAAAAGATTTCTCCCTCTCCAAAGCATTTTAATGTACTACCATGTTTGTCTTAATCTTGCACTACTCTACATATGCAAGTTTCCCTTACAGGTGGCTAAATTTAGGGGTTTTTTTGGCTTTGTTTTGCCATCTCCAGTTGGTGCTGTTTATTATTTTTGTCCTTCACCCACTGAACAGAAACTCTTCCCTTTGAATAGGGTGTATTAGAACTAGATGACTAATATAATAAGATATTATATGCAGGCAGCTGTGGATCTTCACTCACTGAGACCCGATATGGCTGAACTGGCAAAAACAGCTTCTGTTATTGGATAGCTAGGCAGTGCACAAACAGCAGGGATACCTACGAAATTGCTGGCTAGGACAGAATTTTGCTGCTCACCTCAACTATTCAGTGAAATTAAATCCCAGTCTCACAGGCTAGGTCTACACTACAGAGTTTTTGTGCAAAAAGTCACAGAGCGTCAACACCTCAAGCACATTTTTGTGCAAGTAAAATGAAAGAACAACGGGGGGTTTCTGGTGTAGGTACTCCTTTCTACGAGGAATAACTCCTTTTTGCGCAAGAGCTCTTGCACAAAAAGGTGTGTGTGGACGGGGAACAGGGGTTTTTTTGCGCAAAAAGAGGCCATTGAAAAAAGCCCAGGTGCCCTGGTGGCCATTCTGTAAATAGCAATCAGAGTTTCCTTTCGAGAGAGCGTCCATGCAGTCCTGACGCTTTCTTTCGCAAAACCACATTACTTTTTTGATGCGCTTTTGCAGTGTGGACACTCTCTTGCACAAAATCTCTTCCACAAAAAGCTTCTTGCACAAGAAGCCTGCAATATAGATATAGCCTCAGAGACTGCACCCATGGCATAACCGGTGGGTCGGCATCAAAACCCTCAGGGCAGATAACAGTGAGACCTTTATTCCTAAGCAGGTTGGGCACATATATACTTACCGGAAGACTGATGCTCTGGAGGTCAATCTTCTGGCATTTGATTTAGTGGGTCTAGTTTAGACCCGTAAATCAAATGCTGAGGGCAGCTCTCACCAGCGACTGGTACTCCTCATTTTGTGAGGAGTAAGGGAAGCTGGCGGGAGCTCTCACAGTGTGGATGCTGCTGGAGTTAAGTACCTTAAGCTGATATTCCTGGTCTAGTGTAGACTAGGCTGTAGTAAGCAGAGTTATGATATCTTGAAAGAGCTGGGAAGCAGCTAAGTCTAATTTGCTTTGTCGAGGATATATGACTTACAGAACATGAAACAAGAATGTCTTCAGAAATAGCAGACCATCTTCTGGCTAGCTGTGACTAAGTTTGCCATAGAGGTCTGCTCTTGATGCAGAGCATGTCTGAAGCTTCCTAAGCTGTATATAACAGTTAAAACACCTTTTGGGTTAGTTTCACCGTCTCAGTACACTACATGGAGGATATTTTGGGCCACCTGCCATTTATCAAGCATGCCCAGAAATGCCTGCTAAATAGCATTTCTGTGTGATACTTCTGACAACACATACAAAGCAGTACAAAAGTGGAGACCTGTTGCATTCACACCTGCCTCCCTGACTGCTTATCAATGTTAACTGTCCACTGACAGGCCCTGCCAGAGTTGACATGACATGACAGTGAATGAGTACCCAACACCTGTTCTTTTCAGAAACATTATCCCAGCAATTCCAAATTTTTCACTTAGGAATTGTATGCAAAATCAAACCCAAATTAACAGTACTTTGTATCTTGAGAATTGAAGGATACTGCAGATTATTTATTTTGATTTTTTAAACCACGCCCCCACCTCAGTGAGCATGGGCAGGCTTTCCCAGTAAAATTAAATAAATAATGATAATAATTAAAGATCAGCTACAGCTAAATGGAAGCTCAACAGGAAAACGAATAATTCATTAGAAAAGATTGAGTTTTTTTTTTTTAAAGATTAATCGGACTAAATTTTCCTGGTTAAAAAATACACACAGTTCACTAAAGTTCACATTCTTGATTGTTATTTCTAGCCATCCAATGTACTGCAGGCTATATAGCTAAAGATAATCATTACCTATGGTGAGTAGCCTAATCCACTGCCTACTAATTGAAAGGATGCTTAGCACTGTACCAGAGTAAGTAACAAACCTCTTAAGGCATCTGGGTTCTATAAAGCTGCCAGCACTCATCTGCTACAGCAGTGACTTATACTATGCTACTGCCAACCTAAAAATACACTGGGAGAAGGAAAAGTAAGGTATAATATATCTACCTTCCCAGGGATGTCATCTTTTACTCCAGCACAATTTCAAATTCGGCATCATGTATCAAAAGGTGGCATTTAACATCCTGCAGTATAAACCTTGAACAATTTTCACCCTGCCATATTGTTAGCTTACTGCTTTTGCTATATACTGTACATAGGCAGGCAGAATATTTGTATTCATTTCCTTCATTGGTTCATTTTATTATGCCAGGGACTAAGATGATTAGTACTGGGAAATACAATTGGGTACATATGAACAGACTTGAGTGCCGGGAAATACTTAATAGGCAGCCTACTGTTTGCAGATTAAGCTATCTGTAACAAACATCCAAAGCTCAAAGTCTCTCTTTAGATGCATAGAGTTTCCACTAAGTCTAATGGCTGCAACAGAAAAAAGAATTTGATTAGAAGGTCTTTTTTACTCCAAATTTCATGCAAAATTTCATTTTGCCTCAGAATAATATTATATATAAATAATTTGGAATGGATCCTAAACTAAGATGAACTCACAAAAACAGTCCTTATTTTACAGTAATACTATCTGTAGTTCTCTGAATTCTTATAAATGATACTTTAATTGTTTTTACAAACAAATAAGCATATGTGCACGTAATAAAGGATAATATTAAACTGGCCAGTGCATTCATACAGATATTTTGTTTTCCACATGAATCTTTGAGAAGGGATGGAAGAAGAAATAGTATTAGAGTAAGTATAATAGTAAGTATTACAGCAAATACATTTTCCTTGCAGAAAGTGGTTACACTGCATGCTATTTCCCTCACTTGCTAAAGGATTACAAGACTCAGAGTTTTTAACTGTATGGATCAATGTAGAACTAAAATAAACTCAACACAGCAGGGTACAGAGAATTCCAATGCCTAAAAGAGACACTGCTTCTGACATCCTGTAGTGCAGAGTTCTGTGAAACTCTTTAAACAAATATGAGACTTAGGGAAGTGAAAGATTTACTGCCTCATATTTTTAAAGATAAAAGTACTACAGATATTTATACAGTGTCTGCCATAGAAAGAAATATTAGCTGAGAGAGCCTGTCATCATAAAATTCAAACAGGAGGGTAAATATTGCCCTTGATCCATACATTCAACTCCTTTGGATGTCAGAGGGACTTTTGCAATGGATCAGTGACAGCAGAAAGCCAGTAATATTTTAAATGGAATTCCAGTTATGGGAAGCGCCACTGAAGCGTAAATATTATTTTATTTTCATGGAAAGAATAAGTCCTTGGATTCTAGAAAAAGCAACCATAAAACAAATCATTATTCATAGATGAATTCCTGGTCCAAGGAATTTCACTGGTATCCCACCCTCTCACTGAACTAACAGACAACCAGTGTCTCACTACTGGATTTTATGGAGAGGTACAGGAAAAATAATTGTGCTAAACTTGAAATGTCAGGAAGCCACAGGGCCTGTTATTCCTCAGACACAGGAAGGACAAGACACTTCATTAGAACTCTGAAGAAGGACTGGCTGGAAAACTAGAATTCTGTTTCACACAAAAAAAGAAAACAAAAAAAAATTCAGGTTTTGAAATTTGCTTTCTGTCCCGTATTCAGGGGGGCCCAGCTCCACACTCCTGGACGAGATGGAAGGAGCGTATCTGGAGCAGCCAGCTTTCAGTGCCACCCAGAGTGCACCGTGCTAGCCACCCACTCCAGCCAGTCTTGAGAGCCATCTGCAGTGCATGACACAGTGCTCCTCAGTGATTTAAAGGGCTCCAGCCACCACCACTCTTGCGGTAGCAGCAATGGCCTGGAGCTCTGAGCACTTTTGAATCACTGGGTTCAAGGGCAATTGTTCCTTTTGCCCCTGTCAGCAGACCTGCCCACATTAGAACAAAGAGACTGTTTGAAATTTCACAAGAGAGAAACCCATTCCAGAAGAGCTAATAGGTGAGCATTCTAGCCAATAAACTGACATGTGAGACCCTTCCCCCCCAAGTTCAAGTTCATGTTCCAACTCAGAGACATGAACTTGGGTCTCCCATATGCCAGATGAGTATTTTTAACCATTGAGCTATTGGCTGTTGTGGGGTGGGAGTAATCTTCCCTCCTCCTCACAACTGAAAAATCTTCCTGACAAAAACTTGTTAGGCTTCAAATATTAAAAAAAAAAAAAAAGGTTTGGTTTGGATGTATCTGCATTTTTAAGCAATAAAAACCACACCATTTAGTTGAAAATGTCCCAACTAGCTTTATTCAGGAGAGCTGAGTGTAGACCCCAGGTTTGTCACAGCCTTCTTGTGTGACCTTTGAGCCAACCGTGTTAAACTACCCTGTGTCTTAGTTCTCATTCTGTGCAGTTGAGAGGATAATTCTCTAACTTACAAAGGTGTTGAGAGGAATAAGTCCATGAATGCGTGTGAGGTGCCCAAATATAATGGTCATAGGAGAAAGAGAAAAGTACATAGGTACATAGCAAGATGTCGCTGGCAAGAATTAAGACAATTCAGAACCCAGTGGTAGCTACTTTGGACTGAAGGATAGATAAAGTGATTGATAATGTCTAATCTCTTTGAAAGGTAGAAATATACTTTGGGAGCCAAGTTCTCTGTTGGAAAGTTTTTGCTTTAATAATGTGTTTTTGTACTTAAAAAAGGCTTTTCAGTAGCTGTATGGAGGAGTAATGAGGGTTTTTTGTTGTCCTGTGTATTCTGAGAATACATCCTAGGATCATCACTGTAGAACTGAGACGAGGGGCACTGCATGGAGGTATTCCAAGCTGTGTACAATAGCTGATGTATGGAACATGGCATGTGAAAAGACTGGGGTTTGCTTAGGAGTAACTAATTCCCCTCTTGAAAACTGAAGTATGGTTTGAATCTCTAGTTTAGCATCCTTGGGATCTGAATGGTGCTGAACCAGAGAATTTGCTGGACCACGGGAGGGTCAATATTGTGTAACAGCATTACCAACACTTCTACTGCTGAGCTCTTAGAAAACATTTGCGGGTAAATTAGAGCTAACTAGCAGTGCAGAACCCTGAGAGATGTGGAAATACAACCCACTGGGGAGAAGCAAGCACTGCTGCAAGTTTGATAAGACAACCTGGGATAGCTATGGGACCTTTCAGGATAGCTCTGTTTTGGGTGTAATACATGACTATAGTTTTAGTCTATGGACTAGCACTGAAATGGCTGAATATTTTTCTAGCTTTGTTCTTCTTGTCCCTGACTTATCACTGATCAGGGACAGGAAGCAGAGCCAGATAATGGGACAGATTTGTATTAATGCCAGGCTAGAAATTTGATTAACTCACCCGCCTTTAGCGGCAAGGGTTGGGGTCAGAGGGGGCTATTAAATAGGGTTACAGGAGAATAGCAAGAGAAGCAGAACATTCATTTATTTAAATATGAGACAAATGATTATTTAATTTTAACTCCTGCAAACCTCCAAGCCAAGTATTTTCTATTCTAACAATTACAACCACATTGTCCAGAAAGGATTGTGACACAGATTCATATTAAATCACTGGTAACAATGCAAGGTCAGGCCTTTTCATCTTTAGATAGCAAATTCTCAGTGTCATATTGAAGATCCATATTTCACTTGGGGTGTGTATACAAAGCAGAGCTTAATTCGAAATAAGCTATGCAAATTGAGCTATTTGAAATTGGGAGTGTCTACACAGCACTTATTTTGAAATAGAACACTCTTCCTCTGACTTCCCTTACTCCTCGTACAATGAGGGTTACAGGAGTCAGAGTAAGAAGTACTTGACAGTATTTCAAAATTATTTTGAAATAACTGCCTGCTGTGTAGATGAGAACTAAGTTATTTCAAAATAATGTTGCTGTGTAGATGTACCATTGGAGAAAGAAAGAGTACCTCTGATCAATTACACTGGTTTTAAACAAATTTAATTGGACTCTTAAAATAAAAATTCCAAACCCAACTCAAGTCACCAACAGTTTTAATTTATTTCCTCCCCCCACTTTCACTCACATGTACTTTTTCCCCTGCTGCCCCTCCTTGTGTTAATTACTAACAACCCACTTATGCATAAGGACTTGATAAACTGCAGCATAAATATAAGGAAGGTGGAAGTAGCCCTTTGAGGAGAAAAACATAGCATTTGAGACAAACATCTTCAGGACTGGAAGCCCTAGAGGCAGCCAGTTCTATGGAGAAGGCTTAGTTTGAATAACCATTTTTGTTCATAAAACAAACTCACAGGAGTGTGAGACTCTTGAATCTACAAGAAGTGCGTAGTTAAAGGATGGTAGTTGGGGATTCCACTAACTTTATCCTGTGTCTACATTGTAGCACTATTTCGAGATACCGGACGTATCGTGAAATAGCTATTTCATGTCTTTTGAGCGTGCCCGTTATTTCAAAATATAATAGGCTCACTATTCCGATGTCCCTGTAAACCTCAGTCCATGAGGAGATGAGGAGTAAGGCATGTTTCAGAACAGCGACTTATTTCGAAACAAGTGCTGTGTAGATAGTGCCAAATTTTGAAATAAGCTATTTTGAAATTGACTCGAAATAAGCTATGCAATTTGCATAGCTCAAACTGCATAGCTTATTTCAAGCTCCAGGTGCAGTGTAGATGCACCCCTATACACCAGCCTGATTTATATATCAAAACTTCAAAACCTATGTGACTTACAGGCCAGGCTTTGACTTCAAAGCATTGCTTGTATGTCCTATACTTCAAAATTAGCCTTCGAAGGTTTTTACAATGGCAGTATTCATTATTCAAAATAGAAAATCACTGTGCTGCATTATATTTAAGAATATTTCAGCACCTGGCCTGGGTACTCAACACATGCCTTTATAATCTGCATAAGATGATCTAGCTTAGTTTGCAAGCCATAGGGTGTTTGTTTGTTTGTTTTTATAAGCAGCTTTAGGTGGGAAATTGGCTGACTATTTTTGCAATTGCCCCCAACTATATTTTGTTGAAATGTTTATAAAAACTATCAATATATTGAAAAAATTCATTGAACTCTAGCCACCCAGGCTGTGCACTCCTGAAGGATGGTTCAATGCTTAGGGTACTGGTTTGCACCATGGGAAATGTGGGATTGACGTGTAAAGAGGGGATAATAGCACTGCTGTACCTTAAAATCCATTAAAGGAAGCCATACAAGTATGTGAAGGACCTGTCTTTTCTCTCCTCTGCAGAGTGTAATACTTGTGCTCTCTCCTACAGCTTGCTTTCATTCTTTCACAGGCCATTTTCCAAGTCTTTGTCAGCCCTTCCCACAACATACCCTGCTTTTAGTCTACACTCATAGTAACCTAAGGGGACTACAGTTCCCTGAAGACCTGTGTTTAAAAGGCCAGAACTTGAAGCAGGTATATATGGATTTAGGCCTGCTCTTAGAAAGAGATAACACACTGTGACAGAAAGCAGAGCCAGCTATGTATAAGCAGTCTAAGCAATTGCTTACATCCCTCCCACTGCCCCCTTGAGTTGCTTGGGGCCCTATTTGCTTTTTTTATATGTGTTGTGTGTAAGCCCCCTCAGCCAATATTCATAGTCGTAGGGCCCCAAATGGTCTAGCTCTGCCTCTGACATGGAAGATGGTGGGAAAACCCCCAAAACAAAGGAAACAGTTACAAGAATTTTCAGCAACGTATAGGAAATAGGAACGTATATTGGAAAGCTGGTGTAGAGCAAGGTGGGTGAGTATGGGAGACCTTAAGGTCTGAGAATAGGGTTTGAGATAAAGGGGCTAAGTGATCCAAGTAACGCATAGCAGAATTAAATGGGCCTTTGAGGCATTCCAAAAGAGGGAGATTCTTATTCTCCACATTTTGTTCAATTTAGGCTACTGAGAATTTTGCCATAGACTTTAATTAAAGCAATATCCAGTAGTAGTATTGGCCCAGAGTGATCTCAATGGGAGTTAGGCATTGAAAATATTTTTAAGGAATTGGGTGCTAGCACTTTTGAAGTAACTGATCTTACGTTTACCTAACTGCTGTAACTAAAGGAGAAAAAAAAATCAAATTGGTGAAAAGAAAGTGCTCTTTATTTGTCATGCATTATGTAATTTTTTGTAAAAATCTCTTTAATTTAATTTGTATTAAGACCAAACTAAACTGCTGTTACACTGGTGATGTTTTATTACAAATTTATCTTTATTGTTTTGGGAAAGATAATAATGCCACTATTAATTATGGACACTAATAATTACCCTTATGATTCGTGGCACCTTCCATTAGATGGTCTCCAATTACTTTACAGACACTAAAGTTCTGCTCTTCTTGGTAAGTAAAGTAGCTATTGGTAATTTCCATCAATTTATGGATTTATTATATTATACATATAATAGATCCTTATATTAATAATGATATATAACTATCAGTTCATTTTGTAATATGTTAGGCTCTGATTTGTTTATTTTCAGATCAGGCCTTTCATGATTAATAACAATTAAGTGGTTTTCATCAGAGATCCCAAAGCCCTTTAAAAAAAAAGCCTCATTTGTTTCATTTGAAAGATGGAAAAACTGAGCCATGGAGGGGTAAAATATCTTGTCCAAGGCACAACTAGTCAAATGTAAACTTCAGAATAAACCACACCTCTCCTGACTCCTAATGCAGTACCCCATGCATTTTACAATGCTGCATTCTAATAGTATCTGAATTGTGTTGCATGTAAAATGCTTTAACAAACTGAATATTTATCTCTCTAACAGGGTTGTCTGTCTGCAGACTGGCATCCAGTTTGTGTTCAATTTGATGCAGGCTACTTGATTTTTGCAGCTTTCAATGTAAAAGGAAAACAATTTAGACAAAGTTATCTGTTTGCTCTTTGAGTCTGAACATACCATAAACAACAAATCAATTATTCATTGCAGTTGCTTACTGAACATGTGCTCTGGGTTATTGTGGTATGATTTTAATAGATACCTGACAAAGTTGCCTGAAACAAAATGTTTTGTTTGGAGGAGTCATGATTAATTCCACATCACCAGGAGATGGGTGATAACTTTGTCAATGTAACCTTAAGATGAGGAAGTGAAAATGTTTGATTGTTGATGAATAAAGGATGTCAGATATTGCTGAACTATTAGGTGATAATCATTGCATCTTCCACATTACAATGAAAACTTTTCCTAAAAGCAGGTGAGTGAGGCATGATTTCTGGCCTGTGTTTATCAACATGGCAGAAAAATAATAAATTCATGAGTATCTATGAAGCAAAATTTGAATGCTAATCTAATAGTATATTCCTTTCTGTGTGACACTTTCAGAATCAGCTCTTTCAGGTATATTACACTGGAGAGAAAGGTACCTTACTGATTTGCAGAAAGAAAAATGAAGGAAATGGTGAGGTCTGTTTTGTGATATATTTTACCTATGCTGCAGAAATTGTGTAGTATCAGCATTTTAAAATTACAAACATGTGCTGCACCTGGATCCTGAGCAAACAAAGCACAACATGAGACTCTCCCTTGATGACTTACTTTTCATGAAATCATTGAGCCAGTTCAGAAAGCTTGCATTACAGAAGCACTAGCCTGAATAGGTCAATTTACCTTGGCTACAATTCTGTTTCTCAGTGAAGGCTGACTATTTTATCAATAGATCTGTCAACAGTTGTAACCTTCTAAGTCTCAGCTTGTGAATGTAAACATGCCACCTGTATTTGAAGATCAAAACAAGATTCATTCAGGTAGATTTGGGGTTCTGGTTGTAAACAGATTCTCCTTCACTTTCCCTAACCTACCATTTGGGAAAGTGTAGACAATGCTCAAACTCAAGACCAGAATAAGAGATGCCAAGATCATTTAATAGTGTAAATATAGTAATAATACCTTATCAGTAGATCTCAGATACACATCAGCTATGTAGGTAGCATGGCAGAAAAGGGTCTATGCAAAGGACTAACTGAGGGTAAGGACCTTGTCTATGAGCTCAGAAAGGCTGAACTATGCACAGGGTTAATATAGTCAAGGTGCATATGTGAGAGATGGAAAAAAAATGAGGCTTTGAGGACAGGCCCTATGGGGGGAGGGAAGGGGAGGAGAGAAGAAGGGCCAATTTAGCCCAGGCCTCAGGAGACAAAGGGGCCTCAATTTTTGACATTTTTCCACCAAGTCATTTCCATTTATTATACACCTTGCAATTATAATAGAGACAACAAAAGAAGCTAGATATACCTGCAAAAATTTGATTCAAATCATTGAATCAAAAATTTGATTCAAATCTTCACTATTTTTCAGTCACATCCGAGTTTTCATCTGCGTGACTGAAGCCTGGAGTAGCTTCTGTGATTAGTGATTCTACGTTATGAAATGCTGTTTACAGTCTTTGCATAGTTTAGAGGTTTTGAAAGTTGTATTTAATTCTGTTACTGTAAAGTGATTTTGCTTGGTCTGAGGTGAGTTTAACCTTTAAATTAGATGTTTATCTCTGCATAGGAGATTTTGGTATTCCTGTTTTTTCCTTATGTGTCTTTGTATATGTGACGGCGCGTCGGGGTTCCCCCAACTCCTGCACCCTTGTAATGGCATGAACAGACTCCACCAGCCAGTAGAATATAGGGAGTTTATTGCTTCTCCAGGATACAGCACAGCATAGATGTAATCTGGTTACAGGGCAGGCCTAGGATGCTTCAGCCCCCCTTGAGATGGGGGAGACTGGGCCCTTAAATCCCAGCCCCTTGCTTAGGCTGGTTCCTCCATGATACCTGGCAGAAAACTAAAACTCTCCTCCAGCCCTACCCCCCAGCCAGAGGTTGGTCTCCGCCCTCCTCCCTTTGTCTCACTCCCTGGGAGGCAACTGGTCAGACAGGTTGTGAGACCCTTGCCTAGTGACTCATCCGCTGCCCTGCTGGGCCATGCTACAAATAGCCGCCAGTGGAGGTCACCCACAGCCCACTGCCCAGCATAGCTACCAGCACTACATCACACCTGTCCGTCCCCCCCCCAGAGCGAACTGAGCGGGGCCACTCTGCTGATGGCCTGGGGAAGTTCGGGCCCCTCACTACAGGACAGCGCGTCGGCGATGATGTTGGCGCTCCCCTTGACGTGGACCACTTCCATGTCGTAGTCCTGCAGGAGCAGGCTCCACCTCAGCAGCTTGGCATTGGTCCCCTTCATCTAGTGAAGCCAGGTCAGGGGGCAGTGGTCGGTGTACACCGTGAAACGCTGGCCAAACAGGTACGGCTGCAGCTTTTGAAGGGCCCACACCATGGCTAGGCATTCCCTCTCTATGGCTGCATAGCTCCACTCCCGGGCAGCAGCTTCCTGCTCAGGTACACGACGGGGTGTCATTCCCCCTTCTCAACCACCTGCATCAGCACTGCCCCCAGCCCACTGTCCGAGGCATCGGTAAACACGATGAAGGGTTTCTCAAAGTCTGGGTTTACCAACACTGGGCCCTTGACCAGGGCTTCCTTCAGTGCACAGAGAGCCCTCTGGCACTGCTCCGTCCAGACCACCCTGTCTGGCCTCCCCTTCCTGCACAGCTCTGTGATTGGGGCAGCGATGGAGCTGAAGTTGGGCACAAACCTCCGGTAGTACCCCGCCATCCCAATGAAAGCCTGGACCTGCTTCTTGGTCTGGGGCACAGGCCAGTCTCTGATGGCTTCCACCTTGGCCAGCTCTGGTGTCAAGCAGCCACTCCCCACCTTATGGCCCAGGTAGGACACTTCGGCCATTCCAACCTTGCACTTCCCAGCCTTTACGGTCAGCCCAGCCTCCCGCAGCCGATCCAGTACCTGGCTGACCTGGGACACGTGGTCCTCCCAGGACTGGCTGAAGATACAGATATCATCTATGTACGCCAGGGCAAAGTTCTCCATTCCCCACAGCAGCTGGTCCACCAGATGCTGGAAGGTGGCCGGTGCCCCTTTGAGGCCGAAGGGTAGGACCAGGAACTCATAGAGCCCCAGCAGGGTGATGAAAGCCGATTTCAGCCTGGCCTCAGGGTCTAGCGGCACCTGCCAGTAGCCCTTGGTGAGGTTCAGGGTGGTGAGGTAGCGAGCTCCCCCCAGCTTGTCCAGGAGCTCGTCGGGCCTTGGCATCGAGTAGGCGTCGGACACTGTGATGGTGTTGAGCTTCCGGTAGTCCACGCAGAACCGGATCGACCCGTCCTTCTTGGAGACCAGCACCACAGGAGAGGCCCAGGGGCTGGAGGACGGCTGGATCACCCCCAGGGCCGACATGTCCTGGACCTCTCTCTCCAGGTCCTGGGCCATCTTCCCCGTGACCCTGAATGGGGTGCAGCGCACCGGGGGGTGGGTGCCCGTCTCCACCCGGTGGACAGCCAGGTTGGTGAGACCCAGCTTGTTAGAGAACAGATGCTGGCGGGAGCGCAGCACCTCCCGGATCTCGGCCTGCTGGGCTGGGGTGAGCTGGTCTGAGAGGGAAATTGACTCCTGTGAAGAGTCTGTCCCTGCCCCCGGGAACAGACCTACCAGGGGATCCTCCCCCTGCTCCTCCCAGGGCTTACACATGGCCAGCACCAAGTTCTCTCTGTCTCAGTACGGCTTCATCATGTTGACATGATACACCCGCTGGCTGCGTGTCCAGCCCGTCAGCTCCACCATGTAGTTCACCTTGTTCAGCTGCTTAACAACCTTGAAGGGGCCGTCCCAGGCAGCTTGCAGCTTATTCTTCCAAAAGGGGATTAGGACCATCACCTGGTCCCCGGTAGCATAGGCGTGGGCCCGTGCATTTCAGTCGTACCAGACCTTCTGCTTCCTCTGGGCCCCATTCAGGTTCTCTCTGGCCAGGCCCATGAGCTCGGCAAGTCTTTCCGAACGTCAGGACGTATTCCACTACCGGCTCACCCTCTGGGGAGGCCTTCCCCTCCCACTCATCTCTCAGTAAGTCCAGGGGACCCCTCACTCGCCTCCTGTATAACAGCTCGAATGGTAAGAACCCCGTGGACTCCTGGGGCACCTCCCTGTACGCAAACAGCAGGTGGGGTAGGTACTTGTCCCAGTCCTGTGGGTGTTTGTGCATAAAGGTCCTTAGCATCTGCTTCAGAGTCCCATTGAACCTCTCCACCAACCCGTTGGACTAGGGGTGATACGCCGAGGCCCAGGTGTGCGGGGCCCCACACTTCTCCCACAAGCATCGAAGCAGGGCCAACATGAAGTTGGATCCCTGGTCCATGAGAACCTCCTGGGGAACCCCACCCTGCTGAAAATGGTCAGCAGTGCATCTGCCACCGTGTCTGCCTCGATAGAGGGTAGAGCCACGGCCTCGGGGTAGCGGGTGGCAAAATCCACCACCACCAGGATGTATTTCTTCCCCGTCCGGGTCGCTCTGTTGAAGGGCCCCACAATATCCATCGCCACCTTCTGGAAAGGCTCCTCTATGATGGGCAGGGGTCTCAACGCAGCTTTCCTCCTATCTTGGGCCTTCCCCACCGCTGGCAGGAGTTGCAGGACCGACAGTACCGCTGCACGGCAGCAAATATCCCTGGCCAGTAGACGTTTTGGAGCAGCCTCAGCCGTGTGCGCCGGATCCCCTGGTGTCCCGAGAACGGAATGTCATGGGCAAGGTATAGCAGCTTGTGGCGATACTTTTGGGGGACCACCAGTTGCCGCTGGAGCCCCCACTCTCCTACCTTCCTGGGGGGAAGCCATTCCCGGTACAGAAATCCCCTCTCCCAACGGAACTTCTCCTGGCAATCTCCTCCTATGGGTTGAGCTGCGCCCAGGTCGGTCCGGTCCCTCAGGGCCTGCAAGGAGGGATCCGCCCGCACCTCAGCCTGGAATTCAGTGGCTGGGGCTGGGACAGGAGTATGTTTTCCCCCGCCTAGGTCTGACTCCACGTCTGCTGGGACGGGGCCCTGGCCCCGCTGTTGGGGGGCCTCCTCGAGTTCTGGGTTGCTAGCCACTTGCTGGCGCTGGCTACGGGTGGTGACCAGGGCCCTCTGGGGATCACATGGCCACTCCTCTAGGTCACCCCCCCATCAGCACCTCCGTGGGCAAGTGCGGGTGCACCCCCACTTCCTTGGGGCCCTCCTTGGACTCCCATTTCAGATGCACCCTGTCTACGGGTACCTTAAATGGGGTGTCGTCTATGCCCCTCAGGGTCAGCTGAGTGTTGGGTAGCATACGGTCTGGGGCCATTATGTCGGGTTGGGCCAGAGTCACCTCCGCCCCTGTGTCCCAGAAACCCATCACCTTCCTACCATCCACCTCCAGGGGCACGAGGCACTCGGTCCGCAGGGGCCGCCCTGCCCCCACCCGGTACATGAAGAAATCCAACTCCCGAGGGTCAGACCTTCCATGGGAGGTGCACTGGACATCCCTCCCCCCACTCTGAGCTGAGGTTTGCCTGTCAGCCCCTGCCTCTGGGGCGGCCTGCCCTTCCCTCTGCCCCAGCCAGTTCACCCTGGAAAGTCTCAGGTCGTGGGACCTGTTCTTGTGCCTGGTGCATTGAGCCCTCTTGTGGCCTTGTTGCCCACAGTGATGGCAAGTTAGGCCCTGCGGGCCCTTTTGGGCCGGCTCTGCCCGGGCCCTGGCTGGTTCTCTGGGGCTCCGATGACTGGTCCTGGTCCCTGGGGCTCACCTCGGAGGTGATTCTCTCCGTCGCTCAGCCGAGAACCGGTCTCTGTGCAATTCCCTTTCTCTCCGGAACTCCCATTCACACCCGGACCAGCTCTCTGTGAACTCGTCCGCCAGCCTCCCAGCTTTCTGGGGGTTCTCCGGACTTTGGTCTTTGAGCCACAGCCTCAGGCTGGGTGTGCATGCTTCATAGAACTGCTCCATCATGATCAGCTTGAGCAGGTCCTCTGCGGTCTGGGCTCCAACCCCGGACACCCACTTGCGGCAGTATTGCACCAGGTGGGAGGCCATATCCACATATCTTGTGGCCCCTTCTGCACCCCCCAGAACTTCTTCCTGTACATCTCGGGGGTCAGCCCGAACTTGTGCAGCAGGGCCTCCTTGACCCGTTGGTAATCACCTGGCTGCAGGCCCTCCAGCTGATTGAGCACCCCGGCAGCCTCCTGGTTCAGTGCGGGGATGAGCTCCTGCAGCCAGTCAGCCGGGGGGACCCGTTGCAGTCCCCACATCAAAGGAGCTGAGGAACCCGTCTATGTCACCCATGTCCTTCAATTGGGCCACCACGAGCTTCTCCAAGTGTCTGGCCACCCTGGGCCCTTGGGGCCCGTCCACACTTGGTGCAGCCGGGGCCCTACCGCTTCTCCGCTCTGCCATGGCCAACTCATGCTGTCGCTGCTCTCTACGGTCCTGGACTTCCAGTTCCTTCATCCGCAGCTGGATCTCCAGCCGCCGCAGCTCTGCTGGGCTGGCCCCTGCCCTGGATGAACTATGGCTTTCAGGGTTTCCCTGGGAGGCCGTCCCGTCTCTCCGGTGGGCTCCAGTGCTCTGCCCCCTCTCGGAGCCTGTGACGCTCCCAGGGGGGTCTGGCTGCTCCGCACTGGGACAGGATCCCGGCCCTGTGGCTGGTCATTCTCTACCAGCCGGGCAATCAGCTGAGCCTTGGTTGCTTTTCCCATGGGCAGGCCCCTCTCTCTGCAAAGCCTCACCAGCTCTGCCTTCAGGAGTCGGGCGTAGGCCATCTCCCCACCGGTCCCCTCGGTGCGGACTCACCGGCCTAGTGCTGTAGTGCCCCACAATTCCCAGGAACCGCTTTTCGCTCTGTCTCCAGCACGCCTGGCTCTAATCCTTTCCTTCTACTGCACCTGGTCACTCACTGCTGGAGGCTCCATCCACGGGGTGCAGTGCATCCCACCCCGACACCACTGTGACAGCGCGTCGGGGTTCCCCCGACTCCTGCACCCCCGTAATGGCATGAACAGACTCCACCAGCCAGTAGAATAGAGGGAGTTTATTGCTTCTCCAGGATACAGCACAGCATAGATGTAATCTGGTTACAGGGCAGGCCTAGGATGCCTCAGCCCCCCTTGAGATGGGGGAGACTGGGCCCCTCTAAATCCCAGCCCCTTGCTTAGGCTGGTTCCTCCATGATACCTGGCAGAAAACTAAAACTCTCCTCCAGCCCTACCCCTCAGCCAGTGGTTGGTCTCCACCCTCCTCCCTTTGTCTGACTCCCTGGGAGGCAACTGGTCAGACAGGTTGTGAGACCCTTGCCTAGTGACTCATTCGCTGTCCTGCTGGGCCGTGCTACAAATAGCCACCAGTGGAGGTCACCCACAGCCCACTGCCCAGCATAGCCACCAGCACTACATCACAGTATACAATAACCATATCAGGCTCAGCTGTCAGCTACTTCTTCATCCGGTTTTAGATTCACCTTTAAAGACTTTTTTGTGATAAACTTTTAATTCTAGTTGTTTAATAAACTTTATATCTAATCTAGCAATCTCCCCATGTTCATATTCATAATAACTCACCAGTTATTAGAGGAATTTAATAATGGGAACATGTTAGCAGATGAAATTTCAAGATTTTGAAATAAGGTTAAAAGGGCTGTAGTAAATAACCCCTCCAAACTACTATTATATAATATTCATTGCAAAGTATATACAATTAAAATTTTGTATAAGCAATAGCCTTTAGCGAATTCATTTATTATGTGTGACTGTGTTTTAAAAGAACCTCTTTATACAAATAAAGTGAAGATTTGAAAGTGGTGCAAGTAAGAGATGGCAAAAGCAACAGAGTGAAGCAGCAGTTAAGAGTTTAAAGCCAATAACATCATTTCTCGTAGAAAAGAAGCCTCAGCCATTAAATGGTGACCATATTGAAAGTGACACTTCCAGTTCTGATGATGAAAACTTTGTACCCACAAATGACATTTCAATGCCACTGCCTCAAAATGAGGAGGTCATTAATCAAGAGACAGAAATGCCAACAGTAGCAATAGATGCGGAATCTATGCTCAATTTAGAGACTGTGCAGGAAGAAA
Source organism: Rafetus swinhoei (assembly GCA_019425775.1). Classification (NCBI taxonomy): domain Eukaryota; kingdom Metazoa; phylum Chordata; order Testudines; family Trionychidae; genus Rafetus; species Rafetus swinhoei. The sequence continues at coordinate 161,020,299 of CM033424.1, forward strand.
ATGAGGACCTTGAAGATGCTGCGTAACAAGAGTAAGAACTTATGACTAGCACAGGACACAGTGTAACAACAGTGGTATCAGAAACTGATATTGGACTTCTTGATAATAACAAATTTGCTCAAACGGAGTCATTTCTCAAAGCTAGTTGTTTTCAGATTCCAAGTAATATATCAAAAACTGCTGAAAATCATGCTTTTGCCACTTGTCTGCTGACAAAAACTCTTCCATATGGAGAGATCTACACAAGAGACTGGCTCTGCTGGAGCATGGAAAAGCAGGGTCTGTACTGTGTACCCTGTTTCATTTTTAACAGTAATACTTCAAATGCATCAGTACTGTCTGATCCACCCAGTTGGAGCATCAGCAGAGGCTGGAGGAAGTTGAAAGAGCTGCACATGAAACTTCAATATCACATAAAGATAACTATGTTACATGGAAATCAACTAAATAGAGAAGCACTAGCTGACAGTTCAATTGAAAACTTACTCCTGACTGAAATAAACACAGAAACTGATAACTGGAAAAAACTCCTTGAGTGCATATTGAATGTCATTCTTTTTCTTTCTGAACGGGGATTTGCTTTGTTCGGTTCCTGTCAACATATTGATGACCCTACAAACAGAAACTTTCTTAGTATACTTGAGCTTCTTAGCAAGTATGACCCACTTTTAACAGGCTATGTTAAGCGTGTTGATGAATCACAAGAGAGAAGAAATGTATGTAAGTCCATTATCTGTCTACCAGAATACAAAATGAGTTTATTGAGCTGTGTGGGATATTTGTGCAAACAACAATTCTTGAAGAGATACGACATATGATGTACTTTTCAATTATTATTGATGCAACTCCAGACTGTTCTCATAAAGAACAGATGATCTTGGTTGTTCGATATCTAAAAATTGCAGGAAGTTCAAAGGTTTCAATGGAAGAACGATTCATTTTGTTTGATAATTTTGTGAAAAAAATGGAAAAGAAACCACGTATTAGAAATTTTAGAAGGCTTTAAATTAAAATTTTCAAGTCTGCATTGGCCAAGCCTATGACAAGGGGTCCAATATAGCTGGGAAGTACAACGGAGTACAAGCAGTCCTTCCTGAGCAAAATCCAAACTGTTTTTTCTCCAGTTGTGACAACCACACATTACATCTTGTCAGTGCTGATTGTGCTGAATCATGCAAGGAAGCAATCACATACTTTGGAACAATCCAGCAATTGTAAAACCTCTTCAGTAGCAGCCCTTGAAAGTGGGAAATTCTGAAGCAACATCTGCCTGTTTCCCTTCACAACATGTTGACAACAAGATGGTCAGCTTGAATGGATGGTGTTAAACCAGTTGCACAGCATTTGGACTCTGTGAGAAAGGCTTTAAGTGAGCTTGAATCTGTTACTCTCACAACACAGGCTTGCACTGAGCTTAAGTCAATTCAGAAGTATACATTCAAATTTGAATGCATTTTAATGTCATCCATGTGGATGAGGCTTCTAAAAATGATCCATTAAGCTAATCTTGTAATTGAAGCATGCAATACTACATTAGATGTTGAGAGGGTTAACTTTGAATGATTTCTTAAAGATATTCAAAAGATTAGTGATCAATGGGACGCAATCCTTTCTGAGTCCAAATCAGTAGCACAAGGTATTGACATTTCATCTGAGTTTTCTACCAATCACAGCCTAATATTGCAATGTGATGCATAAAGGCACTATCGAGTCATTTTTTTTGTTATTATTGACTCCATCAAATCAGTTTTATATGTTGACTTGACTGACTGTGACAAATGTGTACTCTTTTTGGATTCCTTTGGGAGTTCAGAGAATTAAGTGATGAAGGTCTATATTCAGCAGCTGAACAATTTCAACAGAGGTACAACACCGAAATGCCAAGAGATCTCTGTGACTAGATCATCTTCCTGAAACATATACATTCCACCAATTTAAATCAGACTGCAAGACAAAAGCACTGCTTCAAGAATTATTTGGTCTCGGCCTGTCGACTGTATTTCCTAATTTCCCACATTACATATTTTTGTCAGTGTCCCTGCATCATTTGCTTCAGGTGAATGCACATTCAATGTGTTAAAACAAGTAAAGAACTATCGTTCTACAATGAGACAAGAGCATTTGAACGGGTTTACAATCCTTAACATTAACAGTGATGTTTCATGTAAATTCAATTTTTTTCAATTATAAACAAGTTTGCACAGAACAAAGCCAGAAAAGCATTCCTAAAATGAAGAGTTTTGCTTGCAGTGGAGACTCACAATTAAAGTTACATTTTTAATAGACATGCTATTGGTATAATGACTTAATTGTTAGTAAATAAATGCCTCAAGAGTTCATTTTCATATATTGTTTTGGTTTTAGTATGACCCTTTGCATGAGAAATTAGATACGTCATGGGCCTGGGGCTGGAGTTGGGTCTGGGGCCTCTAAACTCAGAGTGGCCTGGGCCTCTGTCATTCTCTGGGAGGGCCTGGTTGAGGCTGGGAATATGAGTGGAATCGCCCCCTCCCTTCCCTCAGCAAGGGAGATGGCAACAAAAAGTTTATATAAACCCTATAGAATCTTAATAAAGAAAGTGGCTATTATCAAAGCAAAGAATTAATGTTTGGCCTACAGATTTCTGTGCAATGTTGGCAGACACAGAGAAGTCAGACTTCAGATCTATTTGTTAAGTAATGATACAAAATACATTCCTGACATTTTTCAGGCTAAATAATACAAGAAAGAGCTAGGCCAACAAGCCAAGACTGGGCCCTAGTAGGGTTGCCAGGTGTCCGGTTTTCACCCAGAAAGTCCGGTATTTGCAGACTCTGTCTGGTAAAAAAACCCAGGGAATACCGAACACGTGCAATGTCTGGTATTTCACGTTCCCCTGGGATGGAAGCCCGGCGGAAACAATTTTCCCCTGCCACATCTGGCGGGGGCGGGGGAGTGAGGAGCATGGCAGAGTCTAGCGAAGGGGGGGGCAGAAGGGGTCACTTACTGGGCGCCCCAGTAGCGGGGTGCCGGGCTGGGCTGGGAGCGGAGCACACGCTGCTCTGGCCCACATGACCAGCACAGACCAGGAGCTGGCCATGTGATGCCTCCCCTCTACACACCGCGAGCTGAGGCAGCCGGGCCGGGCAGCAGAAGCAGCCACTTTAAAAGTCAGATTGTTCCTCCATGCCTGGCTCTGCAGAGGAGAGGGGGGAGATTTGATTGGGGCAGAGGCTCCTGACCCTAGGGATGCCTGCCTCAGGGGAGTGCACTGGGATGGGGGGACGCAGGGAGGGGCCTAGCTCTGAGGCAGGGTGAGTGCATTGGGATGGGGGGACTCTAGGGAGACCTGGCTCTGATGCAGGGGTGAGTGCATTGGGATGGGGGGACACTAGGGGGGCCTGGCTCTGAGGGAGAGTGAGTGCATTGGGATGGGGGGACGCTAGGGGAGCCTGACTCTGATGCAGGGGTGAGTGCAGTGGGATGGGGGATGCTAGGGGGACCTGGCTCTGATGCAGGGGTGAATGCATTGGGATGGGAGGATGCTAGAGGGGCCTGGGTCTGAGGCAGGGGTGAGTGCATTGGGATGGGGAGACTGGGGGGCCTGGCTCCAGGGGAGGGGTGGGTGCATTGGGGGTTAGTGTGGGGTCCCAAACTGGAGGGAGTGGTGCAACTTTTGCTTAACAACTTTGGTCTCCCCCCCTTTTTTTTTCCTTGAAAGAATTTTTTCCCGGTGTGTGGGTTTTGTTTTGTTTTTTGAGGGGGGGCGTTGTTCAGTATTTTTTGTTAAACCATCTGGCAACCCTAGGCCCTAGCACTCTGTGGCTGCAGAGCCCAGAGAGTGTTTTGCACTTAGCTGCACTCTAGAGAATCCACAGGGGGATCCCAACACCACAGAAGTAGGCACTAAGGCAAAGGCTCCACCCTGGCTCTAGCACACATTGCAATGTAGGCCAAGGGTAGCACTGTCTGTGGCTATTGGGGGCTGTTCCTTTAAGGGCTGCACATTGCAACCAGAGTCTAGACAGGGCACCGTTGTTATACAAAGCCTGTTGGAATCAGGAATGCAATAAAGAAGAGGTCTCACAAGCACTGAATGATCAGATATCACAGGGTGCCAGGAGTAAAAAGGAACGAAGACCTTAATTTGAGTGGAAGAATGGAGCAGTTAAAAGCCATACTGGAGCTGAAACTCAGGACATGTGGAAAAATGGAGAACATTTAATCAGTGCATGACTCTGCATTTCATTGGGTGCAAGCAAAGAGTCGGAAATAAGGCTACTTTTGACACTAGCTTACTCTGAGACATTTGATGTGTTTCACCATTTTCCAGTTAATTCAGATAGGGGAGGCTAATTATGGAACTAGTACAGAAATTTGAATACTGCACTTCAAGTACAAATTAGAAAGGTGTTTTTAAACAGAGTACTAAGAGGAGGTGAAACCACAGAGGCAAGGAGAGGGACAGAGAGAGAGTCTGTCTCTTTCTCCTTCCCATCCCCATCCAGAAAATGTAGAGTTAATTCTGGACAAACCCTTTAAAAGTTGCGAATCAAAAGTAGACACCCAGTCCAGAATAAATCTTACAAGGGGGTGGACAGTATTGTTACATTGTAGACATGATCGAGAATCTAAAATACTACAAGAAGAGATGCGAGTCAGAAAAGCATGTAGAGCTCAAAAATGGAGTCCACAAAAAACAAAACAAAACAGGACACTGAACAAACTATGGCAACCAATAGAAGCCAGGACAAACCCAGCATATGGGAAACAATGCAAGAAATGCAGTAGATATAATTGCTATGCAAGAGTTGGCAAGCAGTGGCAGAGAATGCATAGCTTACACAAAGAAGATGATGGCAGCACCACTAGCTCTGTTCTTCATGGAAGCAGTGCATAATGTCGCAACAGACAATGATGGGGAGACTGTGGTCCCAAACAAATGGTGTCACAAGAAGTTGCCCTGCGATCATATGAGGTGGTCACCCCAGATGGACACTTACTCCTGACAGCAGTGGTGCAAATGTCCCAGAGGAGCCCTGCAAGTCCAAGCAACAGCACAGAGCACCTCAGAGACTAAGTGAGCACTGTTAGAAAGTTTAGTTCTTAGGTTGGTTGTAACTGGCCTTGGGGACTGTGCCTTTAAGGGCTGATAGTACCTGAGAGCATATGGGAAGGGAGCCATGAAGTTCTTGTTGTTAACACTACTCTAGTTGGAACCAGACAGTGAATAAAGTAGAGCTCTTGCAAGCACTATAATATTCAGTGAGCACTGAGCATAACAATGTTCAGGGAAGCACAGATTCAGGTCTAATGTTAGTAGTGCAAGAACTCTTTAAAAACATCTGTTTTTAAGAACTTTGCTTACATGTGATACAAAGAAAAAGAAAATTCCTTCCCCCGACATGTTTTCTAAGACATGGACTTAAAGAACATGCTTTCTATACAGCAGATCTGTTCTCTGTCTATCAGTTGCTTCATAAAATTTCCAATGTATACTGTAAAAATGTAAAACTTCAGTGAGGGTTTGATTTGTTCATTGCTTATTGCAAGTATGTCAAATAATGCCCAATAATAAAAATACCTGCAAATCCAAAGGAAAAAACCGCCCACAAACACTAAATCAGAAGCATGGCAAGCTCAAAAAGCAAACACGCAGATATCCCACCACATACACATTTGTTCACACAGTTTAAAATTGATATTTTGACATTTCCACCATCCTACATATTTTGGGTAGTGTTCAAAATACAGAGAGCCAGCTGCACACCCATAAAGAGAGCCAGGGTTACATTCAATAGGGGTGCAATATACTGGAAATCAAATTTTTGTAAATAAAACTGTTTCAGATTAGCAGCTTTCAATAACGGTATGATAATCTATGTAGGTAAACATCCCACACATTTTACAAGAAAAAATGAACAATGGTTGATAGGAGAAAAGAATAAATTATACGCCAATCTCAGGCTTTCTTTTTAAATCCCTTCTCCAAGACAGCAGGGATGGATGGTGATGGTTCTGCTGTTGTTACCTGCTCGATGTGTGCCATGTTTGTCTTCCTCCCGGAAGAAAGAACAGATTTCATCTGCACAAAGTGCAAGCTGGTCGCCATTTTGGAAGAAAAAATTAGAGGGCTGGAGGCCCAAGTATCGACCCTACGCTCCATCAGAGAGGATGAAGAGTTCCTCGATAGAAGGCAGCGTTTAATCCTTCAAGCACAGCAGGCGGAAGAGCCGGAGAGGGCAGTACGTGACCAGGAAGAGAACTGGCAGCATGTAACTTCTAGAAGAGGAAAAAGGCCAGCATTGGAATCCCCCAATGCTATAGAGGTAAGTAATCGCTTTCAGGCTCTCTCCACAGGTTCTGCGGTGCTGAATGCTTTGGAAGGGATCTCACAAGGAAGAAACCAGAAGGGAACACCATCTACTGGAAGGCATGGGATGCGTAGTCCTAGGGATGGGGGTTCCACGGCCACCACCCCTAAAAGAAAACGACGGGTGGTGGTGGTCGGGGACTCCCTCATAAGAGGGACTGAGCCATCCCTCTGCCGTCCGGACCTGGAATCTCGAGAGGTATGCTGCTTACCGGGAGCTCGCATTCAGGATGTGACTGAGAGGCTTACCAAACTGATCAAACCTTTGGATCGCTACCCCTTCCTGCTTCTCCACGTGGGAACTAACGATACGGCCAAGAATGACCTTGAGTGGGTTACTGCGGTTTATGTAGCTCTGGGAAGAAGGATCCAAGAACTTGGAGCGCAAGTGGTGTTCTCGTCCATCCTCCCTGTTGAAGGGAAAGGACTGGGCAGGGATCGTCGAATTGAGGACGTAAATGCGTGGTTGCGCAGGTGGTGTCGCAGAGAGGGCTTTGGTTTCTTCGACCATGGGACTCTGTTCGGGCACGAGGATTGTTAGGAAGAGATGGGATCCACCTAACCAAGAGAGGAAGGAGCATCTTTGCGGGCAGGCTTGCAAACCTAGTGAGGAGGGCTTTAAACTAGGTTCGTCAGGGGGCGGTGACCAAAACCTTGAGGGAGTGGGAAAGTCGGATACCAGGAAGAAATGCAGAGGAACGAGCAAGAAAGGAGGACCCCTGTTTCGAATGGAGAAGATAGGGCGATCAACTGGTTACCTGAGGTGTTTGTACACTAATGAGAAGCCTGGGCAACAAACAGGAAGAACTGGAGGCCCTGGCCCTGTCCGAGAAATATGATTTAATTGGGATAACAGAGACTCGGTGGGATAACTCGCATGACTGGAGCGCTGTCATGGAAGGGTATAGACTGTTCAGGAAGAACAGGCAGGAGAAAAGGAGGAGGAGTTGCACTATATGTAAGAGAGCACTATGATTGCTCTGAACTCCAGTATAAAGAGGAGAAAAACCTGTTGAGAGTCTATGGGTTAAGTTTAAAGGAGCAAACAACAGCAGTGATGTTGTGGTTGGTGTCTGCTACAGGCCACCGAATCAGGTGGATGAGATAGATGAGGCTTTCTTCGGACAACTGAGAGAAGCTTCCGGATCGCAGGCCCTGGTTCTCATGGGGGACTTTAATCACCCTGACATCTGATGGGAAACCAATACGGCAGTACACAGACAATCCAGGAAGTTTTTGGAGAATGTTGGGGATAACTTCTTGACGCAAGTGCTGAAAGATCCGACCAGGGGCCGTGCGCAGCTTGACCTTCTGCTCACAAACAGGGAGGAACTAATAGGGGAAGTGGAGGTAGGTGACAACCTGGGAAGCAGTGATCAATGAGATGGTAGATTTCAGGATCCTGACCAAAGGAAGAAAAGAGAGTAGTAAAATACACACCTGTTCTGATGGGCAGAATCCCCTGGGATGCTAACATGAAGGGGAAAGGAGTCCAGGACAGCTGGCAGTATTTTAAAGAAGCCTTATTGAAGGCACAGAAAGAAAACATCCCGACGCGAAGTAAGAGAGGCAAACGTGGTAGGAGACCGGATTGGCTTACAGGGGAAATCCTTGGTGAACTTAAGCACAAAAAAAGCTTACAAAAGTGGAAACTTGGACAAATGACCAGGAGGGGTTTAAATGTATAGCTCGAGAATGCCGGGGTTATCAGGAAGGCGAAAGCGCAAATGGAATTGCGACTGGCTAAGGATGTGAAGGATAACAAGAAAGGTTTCTACAGGCATGTTAACAAGAAGAAGGTGATCAGAGAGGGTGTGCTACTGGATGAAGGAGGTAACCTAGTGACAGATGATGTGGGAAAGCTGAAGTACTCAATGCTTTCTTTGCCTCTGTATTCACGGACAAGGTCGGCTCCTGGACTTCTGCGCTAAGTGACTCAAGATGGGATGAAGATGGACAGCCCGTGGTGGGTAAAGAACAGGTTAGGAACTATTTAGAAAAGCTAAACGTACACAAATCCATGGATCCGGACTTAATGCATCCGAGGGTACTGAGGGAGTTGGCAAATGTCATTGAGGAGCCTTTGGCCATTATCTTTGAAAAGTTGTGGAGATCGGGAGAAATCCTGGATGATTGGAAAAAGCCAAATGTAGTGCCCATCTACAAAAAAGGGAAGAAGGATGATCCAGGGAACTATAGGCCGGTCAGTCTTACCTCGGTTCCTGGAAAAATCATGGAAGGGATCCTTAAGGAATCCATTTTGAGGTACTTGAAGAGAGGAAAGTGATTAGGAATAGTCAGCATGGATTCACAAAGGGCAAGTCGTGCCTGACCAATCTGATTAGCTTCTATGATGATGTAACTGGCTCTGTGGACGTGGGAAAGTCAGTGGATGTGATATACCTTGACTTTAGCAAGGCTTTTGATACGGTCTCCCACAATATTCTTGCCAGCAAGTTAAGGGAATGCGGATTGGATAAATGGACAGTAAGATGGATAGAAAAATGGCTAGAAGACTGGGCCCAGCGGGTAGTGATCAACGGCTCTATTTCAGGTTGGCGGTCGGTTTCTAGCGGAGTGCCCCAAGGTTCGGTTCTAGGACTGGTTTGTTCAATATCTTTATTAATGACCTGGATGAGGGGATGGATTGCACCCTCAGCAAGTTTGCGGATGACACTAAGCTAGGGAGAGAGGTAGATACGCTTGAGGGCAGAGATAGGGTCCAGAGTGACTTAGACAAATTGGAGCATTGGGCCACAAGAAATCTGATGAAGTTCAACAAGGACAAGTGCAGAGTCCTGCACTTGGGACGGAAGAATCCCAAGCATAGTTACAAGCTGGGGACCAGTTAAGTAGTAGTTCTGCAGAAAAGGACCTGGGGTTACAGTGGATGAGAAGCTGGATATGAGTCAGCAGTGTGCCCTTGTAGCCAAGAAGGCTAATGGCATATTAGGTTGCATTAAGAGGAGCATTGCCAGCAGATCCAGAGATGTCATTATTCCCTTTATTCGGCTCTGGTGAGGCCACATCTGGAGTATTGTGTCCAGTTCTGGGCCCCCCACTACAAAAAGGATGTGGACGCATTAGAGAGGGTCCAGAGGAGGGCAACCAAAATGATTAGGGGGCTGGAGCATATGACTTATGAGGAAAGGCTGAGGGAGTTGGGTCTGTTTAGTCTGCAGAAGTGAAGAGTGAGGGGGATTTGATAGCAGCCTTCAACTTCCTGAAGGAGGTTCCAAAGAGGATGGAGAGAGGCTGTTCTCAGTAGTGACAGATGGCAGAACAAGGAGCAATGGTCTCAAGTTGTGGTGGGAGAGGTCCAGGTTGGATATTAGGAAAACTATTTCACTAGGAGGGTAGTGAAGCACTGGAATGGGTTACCTAGAGAAGTAGTGGAATCTCCATCCCTGGAGGTGTTTAAGTCTCGGCTTGACCAAGCCCTGGCTGGGTTGATTTAGTTGGGATTGGTCCTGCCTAGAGCAGGGGGTTGGACTTGATGACCTTCTGAGGTCTCTTCCAGCTCTATGGTTCTATGATTCTATGATTCTAGGCTGGGTGGCTTAGGTTGAGGGGTGGGTGTTAGAGAGCAATATTTTATTTTGAAGGAAATATAGAGTACAGATGTTCTTTTAAGGTGGAACTAAATGTAACCAGGTTCAAAATCTCCCAGCAACCACAGCCTCTCAGAATGCAGGAAGGGAAGTTATTAACCTGCACTTGAAGGCTTTCCCCCACATATGACCAACACACATAATAAAAAGAGATCAAAGGAACACTTTGCCCAAGGTCACTCAGCCTAGCTGTTAAATTTGACCTTTAAAGCTGCTATTAAAAGAGAGGTGAGTCTGCTAAGCTTATACCATGAACAAAGGGTATGTCTAGACTACATGGCTCTGTTGCCATAGCCATGTAGATTAGTTTACTAGACATACCCAAATGAAGCGGCGATTTAAATAATCGTCGCTTCATTTAAATTAAAATGGCTGCCGTGCTGTGCCGATCAGCTGTTTGGCGGTACAGCGCTGTAGTCTGGATGCTCCGCAGTCGACATCAAAGGCATTTGTCGACCTCCCAGTATGCCTCGTGGGATGAGGTTTACTGGGAGGTCGACAAATGCCTTTGATGTCGACCGCGGAGCATCCAGACTACAGCGCTGTGCCACCAAACAGCTGATCGGCACAGCGCGGCAGCCATTTTAATTTAAATGAAGCGGCTATTATTTAAATCGCCGCTTCATTTGGGTATGTCTAGTAAACTAATCTACATGGCTCTAGCGACAGAGCCATGTAGTCTAGACATACCCTAAGTCTGAGACCTTTATTACATATTCATGTCTGTTTGGTAGTTTTAGGTGGTAGATACTTGGATCTGTAATATTCAAAAATCAATGATTGATTACTGCCACAAATTTGGACTTCTACCTTCCATATACATGCACAACCCTTATTTAAAATTATATCTAAACTTATATTGAAAGATGGAAAAATAATGCAGGGCTTTATGTGGTTTTTGGTACATGTGTTGCAAAAAAATTTAGCTCAGCCCAATGCTGGAAATTCTCAGAGCAGCACAAGCAACCCATGATCAATAGTTAACTTGATGGATCTACCAGCTTTTTGCTATGATTTAATTTTTTCCCATTAAATAATCTGAGATACATAGGGAACAAGAAAGGAAAACTCAAACTCTCCCACATGCACCAAGAGCCTGGAAGCCACACCCTTCCAAATTAATTGGTGCATCGTCCTTTTAAGGAGATGGACTCCACTTCTTCTCCGCAAAGGATGCTGGTGGCAGTCCAAATATTTCTGAACCAAATAAGGCCATTAAGTTTGGGGATCAGAGACAAGAAATCATTTCACTGATCCATCCCAAAATCCTAACGTTAGATCTGCATGGAGAGATGTGACACAATGGACAGAAGCAGGACAAGTTGGGAATGTGAGGATTTTGAGATGGTGAGTAAAAGGAAAAATATCAATTTGCAGCCCCACCCTTAGGACAATGAGAAAACAGCTACTCTTCCTTGGATTGGGTCCCTGAGGGGTAGTGGAGTCAGAGCAGACAAGCCTTCAGCAACTTAGTGGAACTGAATCTGGCAGTCACTAGAGAGCAAAGCAGCAGCAGGCTGTGAAGGTAGTTCAACTTCAAAACTTGCCTGTTTTGAGAAAATCTAGATTGTAAATCTTCACAGAGAACAGGAGACTATTTGCCCAGGAATCCCTAACAAGCACCAAAACTGGCATGCTTCTATGCATGAGCATGTCAAGGTGTCATCAGAAAATATGCAGGACACAGAACAGTAATTAAATGAGATCAGTGACTCTTCTCTGACCTAAAGAAAGGCTAAGATAACAGATATTTTTACAGGAAATATGCTTGGCCTTTGTGGGACCATAGATAACAGCTTTTAGTTTATCACACCAAATGGAGATACAATAAGTAGTGCTGAAGGGCCAGATGGCCTGGGTTCTTTATTGGCTTATGCAGTTGTTATTCTTGCAGATTAGATGGCTTTCATCTTCGCATAATCAAGTGCTGTTTCACACTAAGTTACTGGGAACAGATAATTCTTCAGTGAGTAAAGATGGTACAATTACTGTCAGTGCCATGGGTTACTTATGTCACTGGTTTCATCCACTGAAGCGAGTCCTAATGAAGTCAAGTTGAACCAAACCATTTGTCTGACTTACTGAGCCTGAATCTAGAAGGAAGAGAGATAGCCCAGTGATTTTCATGGGCTTTTGGAAGGTCTGCATACCCCAGGATGCCAGTCTGATCTACAGATTATGTATTAATTATATTGATTACTTAAGAATTCCCAGTTATCACTTTGAGGATTGACAGATTCTTGTCCCAACACCGGGCCCAGTATTATTAAAATTACTTCATTAGATGGGGACCCTGATGTTTATAATTTACAACATTCACACTATAGCAGTGTTTCTCAACCAGTGGTATGAGTACCCTCAGGGATACTCGAGAGAAGTCTAGGGGGGTACATCAACAACTAAAATTTGAAGAAAACTAAATTTTGGTTTTAAGTTTTACAGCACTTTATTATTTTTGTACTTTTTACACCCAAAATTTTATTGCCCACCCAGCTACAATTAAGTTGTTTAAACAAATGTGTTTCAATGGTAGAAAAAAATTGTGTGTCTGAAAACTATAGGTACTGGGGGGTACTTATAATATTTTTTAAAAGGGGGTACTTTATAAAAAAAGGTTGAGAAACACCGTACTATAGGAACTCTTCAACAGTTTAACAATCCATTTAGCAAATGTCATAAACATTCTAACTCGATAAAGACAGTAAGGGTGGGGAGGGGGGAGAGAGACCACATAATGTACATTTAAACATCTATATCTTCACACCATCCCTTGCAGGATAACCTAAAATGTTAGCTATCGTCTTCCTCGTCACCCTCACCTTCCTCATCTTCACCAGTGGCATTACCCAAGGCCTACATCTCTGCGCGTATTGCCCACAGTAGGGCTGCCACTTTTATGTTACTGACACTACATATTCAGCTCTTCCTCTTACTTATTTGTATTGCTTCACCATTGTAATGTCGAGGTGTCCTTCTACAGGTTAGTATATTAATGATCCTAATTGATTATCATGTATATCAGTTCATTGCCATGGAACTCTAGTGATTGGATGACTTTCCAAAAGCTGGTGTCAGCTCATGTTTCTGTGGTTGGCTGATGTCATTATAGACAAAGTTGTCCCCCTTGCACTCTAGAGCCAGTTCCCCCCCCAAATTAGGAGTTACCATTGGGCTGTTTATCTGTGCCAAAATTCATAGGCCTCAAGCTAACTGCTCACACTAATGTCTTACAGGATACAAGGCTGTAGTTTCTGTGCATTATGGCGGAATATAATAATATTGATGAAACTGATATAATAAAGGCAAGCTTTTCTTGCCTTTTTTAAAAAAGAAAGAGATTAGGTTAGCAGCATTAAAGCTAGCTCATGATGCAGTAATAACACTTGAGCGTGTGTTGTAAATACTGCAATGAGGATACGCTCACTGCTGATGGCAGTTGTACATTGAGGCAGACCATAATTCTCATTTCTAAAACTAGCACACACACACGAGATCTTCTGAGGATACTTATCATCACTTTTGTAGACTTAAACTAAAAGGCTATGTCTATACTGGCGGGTTCTTGAGCAAGAATGGCCGTTCTTCCGCAAAGCGTCCACACAGCCTGCCCGCTCTTGCGCAAGAAGATTTACAATAGGGCGTCGGAAGACAGGGCTTCTTGTGCAAGAGCTACGCTCTTTTCTAACAAGTGTAAGCCCTCTTGCACAAGAGCTCTTGCACAAGAGGGCAATGTGGACGTGGGGCAGGGGTTTCTTGTGCAAGAAAGCCCTATGGCTAAAATGGCCATCAGAGCTTTCTTGCGCAAGAGAGCATCCACACTAGCATGGATGCTCTTGCGCAAAAGCACATGGCAGTGTGGACGTGTTCTTGCACAGAGTTATTGCACAAGAACCCTTGCACAAGATGTTCTTGTGCAAGAACCACCAGTGTAGACATAGCCTAAAAGAAACCAGCAGATTAAACCTAGACTATTTTTTCTTTGATGTTAACAACAACAGCAATTTTATTCTTATCTAAGTCATAGTGTAGGGGAGGAAGGGTAAAGGTGCTGGAAGTTAAGGGCCTAAACCAGAGGAAGATGTGTGAATCTGCTCTACATCAGCCCTCCTTTCCCTGCTAATAGCACAGAGAATTTAAAAAATATTTAAAATTGCAAAATAAAAACACCAGTGGTTGGGTGCACATATGTTTATTCCTCACAGTGTTCCTCAGAAAACCATTAGAAAAAACATTGACTTAAGTCATCCCTGATATTTTCCCCAATATTCTACAGGACCTCTTCTAGATAATGCAATACATATAGTATACAAAAAGATATAAAAACATATTGTAAATCTGAGCCAGCACTCATTGAAGTCAGTTGAACTTGCATTACCTTCACTGCGTTCTCAAAGAGAATTGAATTGGACTCACGCGCTGTTCCTGTGAGTAGAGATGTACATACTACCCTTCAGAAAACAAAAATGAGAGTTGACCTGTTTTTCGAAGATTGCCTGAATCCCAGAGTGTTTTTGTTTGTCACTCAAGTCCTCTTCATAGAACTCTTTTACTCCATACAGTTTGGTTGGACTGTAGATCTGAAACTCTTGCTGATGGTTGACTTAATATCAAGCCATCCAATTGCCAGTCTCTGATTGGCACAGATGATGGCAAAGCATGGATGAGATAAGATACAATAGCACTCCAGATTTTTTTTCCACAGTATTTTCTTAGAATGCAAAACATTAGCAGCCTTTGGAGTTTGTCACATCAAATGTCTAAAACTTTCCCTTTTCCATCATTTGCCAATAGTCTAGGGCTACGTCTATACTGCAAGGCTTTCCACAAGAGGAAATGCAAATGGAGTGCTCATTTGCATATGTCGCGCTCGCATTTCCTCTTCGGATCTCTTTTGCACAAGAGGCTTTTGCGCAAAAAAGCACTGTGTAGATGGCTCCTTTTTGTGCAAAAACCCCCTTTTGTGCAAGAGCCGTTCTTCCTCATTTTCCTCATTTCCTTATATTCTGGATATTCGGGTCTGGATGAGAGCTGGGTTAATAATTACAAGACTAATTAAATAATTTACTTGGAAAAAAATAAATTAAAGTATTCAACCAGCTCTAGTCTGGATGGACACAGGACTATGGATACTAGATGCTAGATTTCTGACTTCATAAAAATGAATGACAAGTTTTATTGCACACATGAATAGGAGTGTACACATTAGTGGACAATCAGAATGTTTTTTGCACATATTTTAGCTCTGTGCTTCATTTAGGGGAGTGAGAAAGCCATTTGTGGGTTCTTAGAGATAGTAAACGGATAAAGCAAACACATGCTGAAGACTAGTTTGCACAGAAAAAAACTGTTAGTCATACTGGTATAACAATTTCAGTTAGAAGTGTGATTTTTTGTAATCGATAGGGTAGAAGCTCTCATGTGGACAATGTTACAAAGGTGTCTTATGCCAGCATAGCTTGTTTTTCTTCCTGTATGATGATAAGCTATATCACTATAACTGTGCCATTGCCAGGGTGGAAGGTGTATTGCTGTAACTAGACAACTCTAATTAAGCCAATGCAACTTTTTGGTTCAGAGAAGGCTAAAGTCAAAGCAAAGTAAATCTGTTAATTTTTCAAGCATGCTTGTTTGTAGAGCTGGTGGAAAAAAGTACAGAACATTTTTAATGGAAATTTTCTCAGCAGTTTTGATCAGTATTTTGAATTTTTGAAAAATTTAGCACCAGTTTGTAACATCTTTGGAAAAAACAACAAAACAGCAAAACGATTGCAGAGGTGGAAGTTTTTGAAAATGTACTCAAAATTACTACAATTTTCAACCCCATCTATTGTGAAAGCAGTTTACAGCCTAATCCCATAGGGCATTTCCCCCATGCCCTATGAAAATTGGCTTATGAATACAAACATTCAGAACTTTAAGATGCTTTAGGCAAAATGCATCATGTGACATTTTTAAAGTTACAATCTGCTGAATGTGTATATTCTTTTTTATTGTATGTAGCATTCTTGTATGTGATGTTAGAAATATGAAGTATAAACCTGTTTTATTAATATAAATCTTCTGATGAAAGCCATTAGTAGTCCTTAAGGAAACTCAGTGGCTTGGTGTTCAAGACAATGATCTATAAATGGTTTTGTATGCCTAAACTGTAGTTGGTCCTAGAAAGACATTGTGACCATGCAACCTGATTCTGGAATCCTTCTTGAATCTTGTATTTTTCCATGGATGTGAAAATAAAACAAAGGATTTGCACCCTGGGGAAAGTCTATTTAAGGAATGGAAAGCAACCAATCTTTTGTCTTCAACTGGTTTTTTAAATTGCCTACCATCCTAAGAGGATACACATGAAGAAATCTGAAAACAAAGAACTCTGAAGGACACAAAGAGCTGTAGACCCAGACAAGAACATTTTGCCCAGCAGGACAGGGTGCTGGGGAGCCCCAAAGCACAGGTAGGCCTCCAGATGACCTCTGTTATGCAGCCTGTCCCAACCCTGCTCTGACAATATGTAGTGTGTGGGCAGATTGTTATATCCATGTGATACATGTTGCATGATCAGGGCCCAAGAGTCTTTATATATGGACAATATTCAGGACAAGAGAAAGCAGGCTTTAAACACAATTTTGAAAAAAAATAAGTTTTTTCTACTTTGGACCTCTTGGTGAGTCTGCTTTGATTTTGCTGTTATTGATATGAAATGGGAGGTTTTATGGAAGCCAAGAATAATACTTTAATTAACCAACCCATAAATAAGCAACCTTCACAATACAGGTCTGGGCTTTGACATCTTTGAGGTTTAATAATTCACTTAGCAAATAAGAGCTAGGATGGGCTTCAACAGCTGCCCTCAGGTATTTGAAACGAAAAGGAGAATAATTTTCTGTTAAGGAGAATAAGTAGTTAAGAAGCTCTGAAGGGGGCATAGTTTGTAGAAATAAAATGAAATTACACAAAGGGTTAGTTGACACTGGACAACAGAAAGAAGTTCCAAGTTTTAACATCTATTAGACTTTTTCTCAAGGGAAGCAATGGAAACCCCATGTAAATAAAATCTTGGATAGTGGCATGCATGTCCTTAATCAGCAGCTCTGTCTCCTACCTCCCTTTAAGAGGCTACAGAATAACACAGAAATTGTGATGGCTCCTGGGTCTTGCACAGGGTAGACTCTTGGACCTTCCCTGCTCCTGAGAATCCATTCTAAGTAGAAAGGAAATCAGGTCTGATGATTTTTGATTTTATGGACTGTTATGTGTTTGACATGACTCTATACATGCTAAGCATGGGTTTGTCTTTTTTGGAAAAGCCTGGTTTAATAAATCCACTCGCAGACAAGTTGACATGCAAAGGGAACCACAAACTCTGAAAAAGAGAAAGCAAATGTTACAGTTTGGATGCTTTCAGCACTGGCTATTTTACCCACTTCCTTAATACCACAGACCCAGAAGCCCTAGAATGTATAAATAATTTCTCTCATAAATACAAACACAGAGATGTCTTATATCCCGCCTGAGTCATCTGCTGTCAAAAACAAGCCATTGACCTACATAGTGCCATGATAAAGGCACCACTGTTGTGAGCTACGGTCCCAATGCTTTCATCAGGCAGAAGAAGTGGTATGAAATTTACTCTGAAATGCAGCCATTGATTTCCCATGGAAACATGAATGCAAACTGCAAATTCTTCAGAGAAGACAATAAATTTGTGTTCAGGTTAAAACACAAACAGGCTTTTTGTTACAGGTTGGACCTCTGCGGACTTTTTGGCCCAACAACATCTGTGGCCCAGAGAACCCCAGCCACAGAGGTTGCTCAGCTGTTTTGATGGCAGGCAGCCTGAAGGGCCAGTGGCCTGGGGCAGGGAGCCTGTCCAATGGGCCAGCAGCCAGAGCAGGGCCACACAGGGAGCCTTGCCAGCTGGGAGCAGAGCTTTGCCAGCTGGGACAGGGAGCCCCAGCGACCAGGGGCAGGGAGCTCAACCAGCTGGAGTGGGGTGTTGGCCTGGAGTGGAGCCCTGCCAGCAGGCCAGGGGCAGCGCACTAGCCAGGCCAGCAGCCAAGAGGGGAGCCCCAAGAGAGCCTGAGGCCTGACTTCCCCTTGTCCAGCAAACTCCAGCTAAGCTCCCAGGGATGCTGGCCCAGGAAAGCCTGACCTGTATTAATTATGGAGAGGGGATATGAGTTTCTCTTAAACATTACATTTTACTGAACTCCGATCATGTCAGTCATATACTCAAACAGAATGAGTAGGAGCAAAGGGGGCATTTTGCCAGCCAAAACATACAGAACATTGATTAGCTTCATTTCATGAAGCTAACAATTATGAGATAGATAGGATATATAGGAGATAGGATATATTTATTAAATATTAATGACGCATTTGCTTAGCTGCAACTTCCTCCTACATGCCTAAAGCTCACAGAGCCTTCCCACTGTCTTCCTCACCTACTTTTCTTATATGCTGCAGCACTACTAATCTAGATGGCATTTAGAGAGAACGCCTCTTTTCAGGGGAATATCGTACTTTAGTTACTGTTTATGTGAGCGTAAACAACTTTGGTCTCAGACATTCAAATATTCTTCTTGAGTCTGTGTGATAGGTTCTCTTTTCTGCCCTTTGCACCACCAGAGAGACTTGGTGCTTTCAAGTAGATACACACCACTGTGTTATATATTGGATTCCCTCCACCAGTGCAGCACCATACAATTAGAAGTAAACTTCCACCTTACCTGCTTTGGAGAAAGCTCTCTTCATCTTGAGATGCTGACTCCCCTAGCTGCTACAAACCTTCTTCCTTGTACTGCCTTCCTGTTCCCAGCTGATAAAGTTGATTGCTCTCATTAGCTCATTTACCTCATGCCTAATTACCATTAAGCACTCATCTTCCAACTAAGTCCATTCCAGGAAGAAATAGTGGGTACTTTCAGGTATGTCTACACTATGGGACAAAGTTGAATTGTGTAGCTCAGGGGTTCTCAAACTTTGTGATACTGTGACCCCCCTCTAAGTTGCTTGCAACCCCCTCAGGATCGGGACCCGCAGTTTGAAAAATGCCGGCGTAGCTGAAGTCGAAGTAGATTAATTCAGCTTTTGGTGCTGTCTATACTGCAGGAAGTCGAAGGGAGAACTCTCTTCCTTTGACTTCCCTTACTCCTCATGGAAGCAGGGTTACTGGAATTGATTGGCGTGCCCCTCTCAATTTGAATTAGCGGTCTTAAATAGACCTGCTATTAGTGACCAGAGTGTAGGGTCAGATGCTAAGTTCCTGTCAATCTGAAAAACTAGGTAAAAAGTCCCAGGTGATCTTGTGCCTCATGAAAGTACTGCAATTAATTCCTTGCTTTGAGTATGGATGAAAACATTAGAATAGGCAAAACCAGAATGGCTTTATAAAACTTCTTCCGTCAGGGTAGTTGGACCCTCTCAATAAGACTGGATAAATATTTCTGGTTTTGGTCTATCCCGTATTGCCAGAGTGACTATCAAGCTCCAACACTATATCCTGCCGGCCTCAGACAGGATGCAACATGTAGAAAACAACAATAGCACCAAGGACGCCTTCCCCCCCACCTTTTATTGCAATGGACAGTCACCGTTTCTCAGTGCTCATGTTAATCAACTTCACAGTTTTCAACAGTCAACTCCTGGGATGACTGAATTACTCAACTGACATGTCAGGAAGACTACAGTATTACAGGGTCTATAGTCTTTACCTTTCAAGGTCCCAGACAGTGGGGATGATCAACAGCTCTTAATCTAAGGAAGCTGTAGACTCTCAAGTTGGAATCTGCTCTAGGTTTCTGTGTTTTTAAGGTTATGGGGAGAACTGTTCCAGTTTGGTGCAGGCCCAACTGGAAATGAACGTGGTGGTAACAGGAAGCTGTACACCCAGGACATATGATCTACATCAGTGGTTTTACACACTGGCAAATCTGTCCTGAAAGCACAGCTTAGCAAATAGTATTGCAGAGCTGGGGATGGAAAAGCCTAAGTTTATGAGCTGCTGAGTACCTTCAACAATTACTGGCCTTTTCTCTTACATATGTGTACAGTCAGGGCTTCTTTGACATCCTGTGTGGCTTGCTCTTTCTCCCAAATGGTGATGAATAAACAGGTAAGACGGCACATCAGCTGGCCACCAGCAGCTTTGTAACTATCTGATGGGATCACATCACCGCCAGGTGCCTTTTCCAGATTTAATCTGCTGACAGCTTTTTGTACCTCGTCAAGAGTTGGTGGTATAACCAGCTGTGAATCATTAGCTCACTGAGGAATATTTTCAAGAATGCTGCTGTCAAAAGCTGATGTCTGGTTTAATACATTGTGAAAATGTTCGTCCCAGTGGTCAAAGATTTTAGTACTATCTAGAATCAGATTGCTGCCATCAGCAGAGCCCACTGATGTAGAGCCAGCATTACATGGCCCACAGACTGTCTTCAGCCCATCATAAAATGCTTTAAAATTGTATCCATCGACTGCGTCTTGAAGTTTGAATGCTTTACATTTCCACCAGTCTTCTTTCATTTGCCATAATTTGACCTGTGCACTCTGCTTAGCTCGAATGTGTGCGGATTTTCTTATCATTGATCCAAGCCAGGTGTGTCAGATGCATCTCATCAAGAAGAGCTTAGGCATCTTTATCCTTGTCATCAAAGCCAGTCCTTGTGTTTGTAGTAAAGAAGTTTCACTGGGCAGAAATATCACCTATTTTAGGTTATGTACATATTACAACAAAAATAATAATTAGGTAGCTTAGGTATTTAATGTATTGATGTATTTTAGGATTATGATTTGTTATATCTTTCCAGCCACACTTTCTCAAAGCAGAAAGGACCTTTACCTTACCATTGGTAAAAGCACACCAGCCAGAATTGTGTGTCTGAAGCTGGTTCCCAGGCAGGAATAGATTCTTATGATTTTTAAGTTTTAAAATTAGTCTTGTGACATAAGTAAGAAGGTATGATGAATGTTTTCTTTACATTGTAATTTGACGTTCCTGCCTCAATATTCATATTGTTTTTGTATGACAAAGAAGCCAATTCCATTTTGTGAGTGTGAATGAGAGATGTGTGTTAGAAGATAAGTGTGAAGGACATCACCGGACCAGATGTTCTAGGGAGAAGCTGAAGACAGATGTAAAGAAAGGTGCATGGAGATTGTTGTATACCCCTCTGCAGATGAAGAGCAGATTGATGACTCTAAAAGATAAGGCAAGCATCTATCAATTAGGACAAGATAGCTGTGATATGAGAAGAACAGCATGATGGTGCAAAACTTACTGATCCCAATGAAGGAAAACTGCTGTAAAAAAAAGCTGCTTTGCCATGGTTCTTTGCTTCCCATCCTGCCAAGACTGGAGCATTGGTCTGGACTGATAAAGCCCCATTTAGCCTACCTCGCCAATACGATGATAAAAACAACGGACTAGTAACTGTAAAAACATTGGTAGGACTGGTGTGTGTGTGTGTGTGTGTGTGTGTGCACACGAGCATATACTAGCTGCTTTACTACTGTAGTCTTAATAAATGCGGCATATTGCCTTTTCCCCTATAAAGGTCCCATGTGCTTCTTATAAGCATAACATATTTGCATGATCAGAAATCCAGTACTTTGACAGTTTTATATGCTATTTCCTTGATAAAAACCCAGTCCTCTTCAACAGTGGCTGGCTGACCCAGACCTTCATTGTTAATGATTAAGGATGCATCAAGACTGAGTTGAAACAGTGCTTGTGTCTCAGGCATTTCAAGTTTACTTACATCTAACTTTTTCCAGCCTCTAGCAGAATGCCAATGTTTTGGCAGACAGAGGCTCAAGGAGATGATATTGTGTATCATATAGTGGTCAGACCAGGAGCCAGTGCTGCGCATTGCACAAGTCAACTTACCATCAGGAGGACAAGCTGGAAGAAACTTTGTTGAGGGATTGTTCTCTCTCCCCATCTTCTTTCCAAGAAAGCAGCATTGTTCCTAAATAGGGCTGCTTTGTTGCCCATGCAGGATATGAGAACTCCTGTGTTTGGCAGACAACCATCACACACGGGCAACCTACATGCAGGTTTGCGGCAAGATGCTTCCAGTGATATCCTCTACCTGCATCTGACTTCACTTGCCCATAGCTGTAGGAATTTCGTCAACAAGAGATAAATCTTTAGCATCAAAAGATGTACCTGCATATGAGTGAATTCAAGTGAGGCTGGCTTGTGGGTTCCAACACCACTCTCTCTTCTTATACTTATTGTCACACATAGGCACAGGAACTACGACACGCACACTCGAAGAATGAGTACAGATCTGAGATCAGAATTTTGCTTCTCCTAGACAGATGTGCTGGCATAGCGAGCTGTGTTTGCCCCACTTTGAAATCAGAGTTTTCCTTTGCCTATGTACTGTCAGTGCATGATGCCTTATTGTGTATTATTTGGTGCAAGCCTTCAGGATCACTCCATACAGGGCTTCCTCAATCTGCTACCTTAAGGACATGCCTCAATACTGTAGTACCCCAGCATGAGGGCAACACTGTACAACCTAACGAAAGTGATCAAACCTTGCTTGAAAATCTTACTAAATTAGGACCTGATATAAAGTTCACTGAAATCAATGGAAAAACAATTCCATTCACTTAACAGATTAGGTCCTAATAAATTTCTCACCCTTCTATCTGCTGTGAGATGGTGTTAATTTTAGATTTAATATCACCATGAAATTACCAAGTATATGAAAACTTATTGTCGAGCACAAATATGGAAATTAACACCACAAATTTGCCCTGAGCAGTGCACTGCAAGGTCACTAAGATAAAATAAGGAGGAGATCAAATAATTGTATCTCTTTATTGCTATTAGCATTTTCATATTTCAATTTTATGGACAGTGGATGGATTAGGCACCCAAATGACCTTCATTCTTGACCTCCACAATTCTGCAGTGCTGTTTTTCTAAGTGGTCTCTCATATGTAGTTTTTTTTCCTTAGTATTCATTTGTATTGTGGTAGCATGTAGGAGTGCTGGTCATGGGCCATCCATCTATTGCAGTAGCCAGGGTATAACGGTTTCTTATTTTATTTCAAACTTTAAACTAAAATAGTGTTTATTATGATAAGAAGGAGATGCCTGGATTTTCATAGGATTATCTGTATTTGATAAAGTGTAGTTTTACTGAAATTCAGATTAAGTTTAGGTAGCATCACATAGTGATTGGTCCACAATAAGCTGATGGAGATTTCAGATTTCTTAGCAGAGCAAATAAATGAACCAACAAAAGTAAGTAAATAAAAAAATACACTTTTTTCTCTTAGTCAGATTGTGTGGTGCATTTTCCTAGAAGATGCAGGAAATAATGCGTAGAGGACCTCAGAAAACATGCCACTGAAAATCTTATCCATCTTGGTATTATCATATCCAGACTTCCAAGACAGAGGATGAGTGCAACTACTTTTAAAAACCAAAATACAGTGCAAAAGGGGAGGCAATTTATTATAGTGGACACTGTACTGAAGTTTGATTCTAAGCGAGGCTCTGCCAGTGACCTGCTGGATAAGTATGTGCATGTTATTTTCACTCCACTGTCTTGTCTATTTAGACTACATTCTAAATTCTGTGGGTCAGGGACCATGTCTTTGTATGGCACTTTTCACAGAAGGGCTTGTACCTCAGTGGGGTCCTTTAGACACTACTGCAATGCAAATAAGTGCTAGACCATTTATTAAAATCCTGCTTTGACATTCATATAGGGTCAGTCAACATGCAGACTGCTAGGAAGGCATAAACAGTGTGTAGAAATGTAATAATCTGTGTAATAAAGGAAACAAGTATCTAAAGAAGTTAGAGAAAGGGTAAAGTAATTTGCAAAAGACAGTTTGGAATATCCAATGAAAAGGTTGTGTAAATCACTAGGGAGAAATACAATCTGAAGTTATTACAAAGAAACTATATCAAAGGACTGTTAAGATTATAAGGCAAGTACTCAAGCGTTAGAAAATGCCAGATATAAAAATGTGACAAAATATTTTGGTACTTATCTTTTCTGTTCAACAGAACAGAACATCTAATATATCAGAGAAAAGAAAATATGAAATTCTGGGGTAGAACATCATTCATCATAAGTCGATAGGAGATTTTCCTGCTTCAGGACTCTAGATCAGATACGTAAATACACAAACTTTGCAGAATATGAGTTGTCAAATACTACCTCACAAAGCATTCTTTTTATAAAATATAACTACATGAAAGTGGTGAACATGGGGTACAGGGTCTCACACTTCCTCACTTCATTGGGTTTGCACAGCGATGACCTTACTAAACAATTCTGTTGATGCACAATGTTAAAAAAAAAAAGATTGTCACAAAACTTATCATTAATGACTCAAAATAAATGCTATACATTGGTCTGTTTAAGAAGGTATGTAGTCCTATTATAGCCATGCTAGATATAACAGACACAATTTAAGGGGTCATATCTTTTATGGGACCAACTTTTGCTGGTGGGAGAGACAAGGTTTGAGCTTACACAGAGTTTAAAAACAAATGGTCATTAAAAAAGTTACCATGGTGGAAACTAAACTACACAAGGGACTGAAATTGGCCCTAAACTGTAAGCTCTAATAACTGGACTATGCTTCCAGTATCTGAGTAAGCATTATCACTATTCCTAAAGTCAAATATTGCACTTTTATATTCACTTTTAGTTGGAGATTTTACCCAGAGCTCTGAGTAAGCTCAAAGGCATGTCTCTCTCTCCAACAAAAGTTGGTCCCATAACAGATATGACATCACCCACCTTGTCTATTTAACAAGCTGACATTTTTACATAGCCAATTTTCAAAGCACATCTGCACTTTAAACTGAGGAATTTAATACAATTTCTACAGATAGATGTGCATCAGCTGGAATATATATTGTAAAATCTCCAACTATATGTACATTTGGAAAATACAATATCTGACCTTATAGGAACTTTATAATAATGTACACACAGATAGTGGAAGCATAATTCAGTTGTTAGAGTTTACAGTTTAATAGTGATAGAAATGTAGCCATGTTAGTCTGGTGTAGCTGAAACAAAAAAACAGGACTATGTAGCACTTTAAAGACTAACAAGATGGTTTATTAGGTGATGAGCTTTCGTGGGCCAGACCCACTTCCTCAGATCAAATAGTGGAAGAAAATTGTCACAACCATATATACCAAAGGATACAATTAAAAAAAATGAACACATATGAAAAGGACAAATCAAATTTCAGAACAGAAGGGGGATGGGGGGGAGTAAATGTCTGTGAGCTAATGATATTAGAGGTGATAATTGGGGAAGCTATCTTTATAATGGGTAAGATAATTAGAGTCTTTATTCAAACTTAGGTGTAAAGTGTCAAATTTACACCTAAGTTTGAATAAAGACTCTAATTATCTTACCCATTACAAAGATAGCTTCCCCAATTATCACCTCTAATATCATTAGCTCACAGACATTTACTCCCCCCCATCCCCCTTCTGTTCTGAAATTTGATTTGTCCTTTTCATATGTGTTCATTTTTTTTAATTGTATCCTTTGGTATATATGGTTGTGACAATTTTCTTCCACTATTTGATCTGAGGAAGTGGGTCTGGCCCACGAAAGCTCATCACCTAATAAACCATCTTGTTAGTCTTTAAAGTGCTACATAGTCCTGTTTTTTGTTTACAGTTTAAGGCTGAGTTCTTCCCTCTGTGTTGTTTAGTTTCCACCAAGATCACTTTTTCATGTTTGCTTGATTTTGCTTTAGGATGCAAAAAGCACAAAAACCTAGGCTAGTATTTGCAGCTATAGTACAGGTGATTATAGTTTAAATGATATTCATCAGATACCATAGGGAGTACATACATATAAAAGAGCTTTTAATAGCTTATTTACCCAGTAAACTGAAATGGATCCTCCAAGACTTTTCAGTCTCCTAGTTTAATAAGCAAGAAAGTTTTATACAGTATAGTGCACTATCACAATTACTAAGTTAGACCCTTCCATGCTGTTCCATTCTATAGATTTACACACAGCTATTTAGGAACTAGAGCAGGGAATGATGAAACTCTCCTAATAGGCAGGCAGTGCAGCTAGTAGAGATAATTGCTCTTCTCTAACTGACAGGCACCTCAGGCCACTTTCACTTTACATACAAGTCCATTTTAGCACACAGGGATGTTGAACTGAAACTCCTTCCCTAATGTTGTATGTTACATAGTCTAGTTGCATTTAGAAGTAGGTGAACTGGTTGAAATAAAACAAGAACACCCTTCCCCTTGCCTGCCTTCACCCAGAATTGGAATCCAGCCCGAACTCAACATTTCTGGAGGTTTGAGAAAATTCAGCTAACATTTCCTGCGCTCTCTCCTGACACACACACACACACACTTTCATTTTGTATTCCACATCTGCTGAAGATAAGGGCTGTCACATACAACTATGGGGGAAGGGGACTCCTGCCCGACTGAAGCCAATGGCAAAACCCCTACTGAGTTCAGTGGAAGCAGAATTTCAACCAGTGTCTCTAGTTGCATTTTGTTTTGTCATAGAATTGTGCTGATTTTTTCCTAAAATGATAATATAAAGAGTGCTAACAGTTGGCAAGAGAAAGAAGAAAGAGAAGAGGGCCTCTGCAAAAAAGAACAAGCAATGTTGGAGGCAAGGCACTAATTACATATTTTTGTGGGTAGCCACAACTGACCAGAATTGCCAGAAGAATCCCTTAAGAGAGGCAGATGTTGTAGCGCTTCAGATTGGAAATAGGAAATGTAGTCTTATAAGAGTTGCAGCCCTCATTTGCTGAAGAAATTCACTGATGAAATGCAGTCAGTTCAGGTGGACGTAATCTCAGTGCCATTAGTTACCACTAGCCAATGTGTCAGAGGGGCCATTCAACCACTGGAACAATTCACCAAGCATTGTGATGGGTTCTTCATCACTGACAATTTTAAAATCAAGATTGGATGCTTTTCTAATAGAAATTTAGGAATTATTTGAGGCAGTTCCATGGCCTGTGTTATATAGCAGCCAGACTGGAGGATCACAGTGGTCCCTTCCGGCCTTGGAATCTATGAAAAAACTCTGTATTCACAGGTCAAGGTGGTGTTGACCTGGCTACCTCTCTAATGGCAATTTGAGCAGCTATAACTAGTTGATTGAGTCAAAGCATCCAGCACTTGCAAGGAAACATGCCTATTGATCTCTGAGAGCACGGACCACTGAATTGCTTACTGCTTCATAACAATGTTAGATTAACAAAAATACCTCAGGGTCCACAAAACTAATTGGATCTATTTAAAGCATCTGGATTTTTGCTGACCTAATTAAATGACATCCATGGCCCTTTCTACAGACATAGCGGATGGGCACATATTATTAGCAACATACAAGTGGACAATAGACATCATTTTATTTGCAATAGGAGTGATATTGTCAGGAAGTGACCTGAATTAAGATAAATGCCAAAGATGTTGCAAATTCATTAAGATACCAGCCAGAACAGGCATTGGGAACCTATTCAGAGCAGGAAGGATGGCAAGTGAGCAATGTGGGGCAACTAAAGTGTGAAGGAGGTTGTCTACAGTGGATTCAGTGCAACTAAGGTACTTTCAGGACAAAGCAGCAGGGTCCACATGAGCCAGTCAGTGAACAAGGTACTAGTGGTTCATGGAAATTTATACCTCACTAGTGTGGACCGATGCACTATGTAGACAAGCTCAAAGTTTATTCATAATCAAAACAGGGACACATTTAAAACAGTGATGATCTCTCGTCAGTAATCAGTCCAAATTTCCCACTTCTTTAAGCGCAATACACAAATTGATTTTATTCAAATGATAAGGGGTTTTAGGTTATGTCTTGCTGGCACATCATGTTGAACGCCATAAACTGATTTATTTATTTACTGGTAATTCAATCAAATATCTACTCCAAAAAATGGAGAGAGAAAGATTCCCTTTTTAAAAAGTGTAAGCCTTTTGTATAATAGGTAGAGATGGAGAAAAAAATATTGATCAGTATCTTTCTGTGTTATACATAAAATTGTTCTCTTTGTTCAGATGTGAATATTGAAGATTAGTAAATTATTTGTCTACTCATTGCCCCAGGATTTTCTACTATTGTGCCTTATTTCATGACATTATATAAAACAACTGCAGTTCATCCCTTCCCAATCTCATGATTACTTATCTGAATTATAGAGCACCTCTACTAGTTAATTGTTTGCTTTGCTGATAGATTTCCCTAGAGTATTTTTCTAAATCTCTTAGCTGATGCAACATAATTAAACTCTAGTACATTAGGGAATATTTTAAATTAGTCAGTACAATGGAAGCAAAGCACTCCCACTCCCCATATACAGAGTTTGGTTTAATGTTTAATTGAAAATACCTGTCTGATGAGCTACCAAAAATAAAGAGATTGTATGAGGAGACAATATAGAAAAAGTCAACAGACTGAAAGTAAAACATTTGACAAGGCTATTTACTGAGTATTCCTGCCTAAAAGTCATCATTTCAATTATTCTCAGCTGGCCTTATGACATGCACAAATCAGTAACTCCACATTAGCTGATGAACAGAGACTGAGATGGCAATACAAGAAAGGAATTTAGTTCATCTCTAGTTCACTACATCTGAGCGAACTATACACAGTGAACAACTTATCTGATGAATTTCACCCTTTTCCTGCTCCCAACATTGTTCCTGGATAGTTTATTTGTTTACAATTTGAATCCATAGGTGTATCATACAGACAAATGTAAGATCTTGCTTGATCCCAGCCTCCGTGGGGTGAAGGCCTTGTGATAGCTTGACAGTGTGGCCTAGTCTCAACTGTGTGGATCTCTAGCAGCTTCTCTAGAGGAGTCTGCACTGTATAATTACTTTTCTGGTCTATCCACCCACCCTAGATGAGTTGCTCCCTTTTGAACTCAGCCTCCAAAGTAAGCATGCCTAATAGATGTGCCTTGGTGGGGCTTTCTGGGTCAAGAGGTGTTCTTTAACACTTAGTTCACCAGTGTGGAGCTTGTAAACCCTATCTCACAATATTAAACAGATTTTTTTCCTAGTACAAAATAGGAATGGTGACTCATATCATGTTAATGTATGAACAGAAAGAAGTATGTTACAAAGGTCAGGAGTAAGCGCTTTTCAAAATGGATGCACTGGCATGAAGCAACACTTATCAGATGTGCTGGTAATGGTGTTTGTTTCAAGCCACATGTTAGCTGTGTGTTTCTGTTTTTGGTCAGCAAGGACCAAAACATCTATATCAAGTGGCCTAATTGCTATACTTTGACACCACGAGACCCAAAAGCCACAGTGACACAGGTGTCCTTTGATCTACTTCCTCTTGAGTCCTGTACAAGTCTTATGCTTCTTAGCCCTGGTCTACACTAGGGAATTATTTCAAAATAACCCCTCTTAGGTTGAATGTATAAGTGGAGCATCCACACTACCAAGCCCGTTATTTCAAAATAGAGGGCTTGCTTATTTAAAAATCTATACTCCTGCTTTCCTTGGGGAAATCACACTAATTTCAAAATAGTTATTTTGACATAGCGTTAGTGTGGATGCTCCAGTATCGCTATTTCAAAATAACTACTCCCCAGAGTAACTGGAACTAGTTACTCTCCAGTGCTTCCTGGGGTTCTAAGTTGAGGTAGTGTGTCCACATTAACAGAGCCTGCATCAG
Source organism: Rafetus swinhoei (assembly GCA_019425775.1). Classification (NCBI taxonomy): domain Eukaryota; kingdom Metazoa; phylum Chordata; order Testudines; family Trionychidae; genus Rafetus; species Rafetus swinhoei. Next base: position 161,049,947 of record CM033424.1, read on the forward strand.
ACTAATTTCAAAGTTTCTCTGCAGTGGAGACATGCTTTTTCGATTTTGTATAATCAGGAGTGATTAAGTTAAATTTACTTATCATCTATATAGTAGCCCAATGTCTGTGACTCTGTAATGCTGAAATGCTGGCTGTTCCCTCTGGAGGGCGCTGTTGCCTCCCACCGTGGCATTTGGCTGACTTCTGCGCCGCTCAGCCGGGCCGCCATGTGGGAGCAAGCAGTCTGCGCTCCCCATGCAGCACCCACACACCGCAGGGGAGCCCACACGGCCACTTGCTCCGCTTGCTCCCCTGCGGCAGCATGGCTGAGCGGCGCAGAAGTGAGCCGAGTGCCACGGCGGGAGGTGAAGGGGGGTGGGGCGGTGACATGCGGCGTGACAGCGGCTCTAGGCCCCGCCCCCTGGCCGTGAACGTCACTGCCCCACCCCCCTTTGCCTGCCACCGTGGCACTCGGCTCACTTCTGCGCCGCTCAGCTGGGCCGCCGCGGGAGAGCCCAAACGGCCTTGCTCCGCTTGCTCCGCTTGCTCCCCTGCAGCAGCCCAGCTGAGTGGCACAGAAGTGAGCCGAGCGCCATGAAGGGAGGCGAAGGGGGGTGGGGCGGTGACGTGTGGTATGACAGCAGCTCCAGGCCCCACCCCCGGCCGTGAACAGACCCTGGCGGGGGGGAGGGTGGGGAAGGGAGGGGGAGGTGGAGGACAACTGGGAGGCTGCAGGATCAGTGCTGGGGTGAAACGGTGCAGGGAAACGGTGCAGGGGGGCAGCTGGAGGTCATAGGCAGCCACTCAGCCGGGCTGTTGCGTGGGAGCAAGCGGTGCAAACAGCCATTTGGGCTCCGCGCTCCCCATGCAGGCGGAGGAGGAGAAGAAAAAGAGAGAGTGAGAGGCAGGAGGGGGAGGAGAAGAGAAAGAGAGTGAGAGGCAGGAGGGGGAGAAGAGAAAGAGAGACGGAGAGAGAGGCAGGAGATGGAGGAGAGCTGAGAGAGAGAGAGGGAGAGGCAGTAGGAGGAGGGGAGAGAGAGAGAGAGAGATGGAGCGAGAGACCCGAGGCTCAGGAGAGAAGACCAAGATAGAAAGGGAATAGGACATGGATAGAAAGGGAATAGCTAATTGGCTAGTTTTGAAATAATTTCCTAGTGTAGACATGCCCTTAAACACCTCTGCCGGTGATGAACTTTGCTAATTCATTAGAAAAGCCTCCAGTAAGGTGGTTTGTTTGGGGTGTGCTCCTACACATTCAGATGTATTTTGAATCATCTCTTCAGAGGAATTTTACACGAGCTTATTGTATGCCATATTTGGCAACTTTCTCCCTGGAGGCCTAGTGCATCCGTTAATCACTTGGCATACGTTGCAGCCAATATTAGATCCTGTCCAGCAACTGTCATTCTGCAGTTTTCACAGAGTTACTTTTGTCATACTTGTCAAAGACTTTGATTACAGAATTAGCTTGGTCTCAAGTACTCAGCAGCCAATTCACAGAATGTGTGGAATTGCCTTGTCCATGCTGTGTCTGGAATGAAATTGCAGAACCATAGTGTTTTTCTAATCTTGCCTGTAATTTGCTACTCCAATACCTCGCAGTCTCTATGTGTGAGGGAAGTAGGGCTATCTTTGGAATAGGTTGGACAGAAGACAAGCTTTCTTGTTGTAGTATGAGATAATTGTTTTTCTCTTCAATCAGTTTACAAAATACAGTATCATCGGGTGACTGTATTGTTGCAGTACATTTAGATGGTTTCACATCAGGGGTCTCCAACTCACAGCTCAGGGGCCATCTACGGCCTGAGCAGTTCCACAATCTGGGCCATCACAGCTGCTGGCATGTGAGTCACTGTGGCTGGAGGGGTGGTCTGTATGCTTCCTCCAAGTTCAGCCCCTGCTCCCTCATATCGCACCCTTTCTCTCCAAGGGATGCAGCCTCGAGGATTACAGGGGCAAGGGTTAGAGTGGCTGGCAGCAGGGGTTCCCTCCCCACCACACTCACCACCAGCAGGAGCTATGGGGAAGTGGAGTGATACAACAGCCTCTGCTATCTCCCTGGGTAGCCTGGTTGCTCGACTTCACCATGGCAATGAGAAGCAGAGTGCCACAGCCCCATAGTGGGCTGACTTGGGAGATGACTGCTGTGTAGCTCCGCTTCCCCAGGCATCTGCTGCTGTGGTGAGTACAGGGAGGGGAGGTCCAACCCGCCCAGAGTCCCGCAGGCTAACCTGAGCATGGGGGACCGTCCCTTCCATAGGATGGTTGGGGTGGCTGCTGCTGGGTCCCCCAGATCACGGGAACAAGGGCAGCTGTGACAAATCGTCTTATGAATGGGATGGCTCTGCACACACCTCCCCCAGACCACAGGAATGTGCCAGCAGTGGTACAGCGCGAGCAGCCAGAAGCTGCTCTAGCCCTGCTGAACTACTGTTGGCAGTGTGGAGGGGGTTGATAATTGCCCAGGAATGGCAGGTGCGGGCAGGAGATGCTTGGTGGGGGCGGGGCATGTGAAAATAAGAACATAAGAATGACCATACTGGGTCAGACCAATGGTCCATCCAGCCCAGTATCCTGTCTTCTGACAGTGACCAATGCCAGATGCCTCAGAGGGAGTGAACAGAAACAGGTAATCATCAAGTGATCCCTCTCCTGTCATCCATTTCCAGCCCCTGACAAACAGAGGCTAGGGACATCGTTCCTACCCATTCTGACTAATAAGTATTGATGGACCTAACCTCCATGAATTTATCAAGTTCTTTTTAAAACCCTGCTAAAGTCCTAGTCTTCACAACATCCTCTGGCAAGGAGTTTCACAGGTTGACTGTGTGCTGTGTGAAGAAAAATTTCCTTTTGTTTGTTTTAAACCTGCTACCTATTAATTTCATTTGGTGACCCCCTAGTTCTTATGTTATTGGAATAAGTGAATAATTTTTCCTTTCACTTTCTCCACACAGGTCATGATTTTATAGTCCTCTATCATTCCAGTCTTTTTAATCTCTCTTCATATAGCACCTGTTCCAAACTGCTAATCATTTTCTGAAACCTCTGAAAACTTACCCTTTTCTGAACCTTTTCCTATGCCAATATATCTTTTTTGAGATGAGGCCACCACATCTGTAAACAATATTCAAGATGTGGACATACCATGGAAATAGAGAGGCAATAAAATATTCTCTGTCTTATTCTCTATCCCTTTCTAATGACTCCTAACAATCTGTTTGCTTTTTGACTGCCACTGCACACTGAGTGGATCTTTTCAGAGAACTATCCACAATGACTCCAAGAACTCTCTCGTGTGGTTATCGCTAAATTAGTCCCCATCATATTGCATGTGTAGTTGGGATTATTTTTTCCAATGTGCATTACTTTGCATTTATCAACATTAAAATTCATTTGCCATTTTGTTGCCCAATCACATAGTTTTGTGAGATCCTTTTGAAACTATTTACAATCTGTTTTTTTCTTAGCTATCTTGAGCAGTTTAGTATCATCTGAAAATGTTGCCACCTCACTGTTTACCCCTTTCTCCAGATCATTTATAAATAGGTTAAAGAGGATTGGTCCCAGGACGGACTCTTGGGGGACACCATTAGTTACCTCTTTCCGTTCTGAAAAATGAGCATTTTTCCTACTCCTTGTTTCCTGTCTTTTAAACAGTTATCAATCCATAAAAGGGCCTTCCCTCTTATCCCATGACAATTAACTTTACTGAAGAGCCTTCGGTGAAGGAATTTATCAAAGACTTTCTAGAAATCTAAGTATACTATATCCACTGGATCCCCCTTGTCCACATGCTTATTGACCCCCTCACAGAACTCTAGTAGATTAGTAAGGCATGATGTCACTTTACAGAATCCATGTTGACTTTTCCCCAACAAATTATGTTCATCTACGTGTCGGACAATTTTATTCTTAACTATAGTTTCAACTAATTCGCCCAGCACTGATGTTAGATTCACCAGTCTGTAATTGCCAGGATCACCTTTTTAAATATTGATCTCACATAAACTGTCCTCCAGTTATTTGGTACAGAAGCTGATTTAAAGGATAGGTTACAAACTATGGTTAGTAGTTCCACAATTTCACATTTGAGTCCTCTTGGGTGAATGCCATCTGGTCTTGGTGATTTGTTACTCTTAAGTTTATTAATTTGTTCCAATACCTCCTCTAAAGACACCTCAATCCGGAACAATTCCTCAGATTTGTCACCTAAAAAGAATGGCTCAAAACTGGGAACATCCTCAGCTATGCAGACCGAATCAAAGAATTCATTTAGTTTCTCTGCAATGACCTTATCATCTTTGAGTGCTCTTTTAGCATCTTGATCATCCAGTGGCTCCACTGGTTGTTTAGCCGGCTTCCTGCTTCTGATGTACTTTAAAAACCTTTTGCTATTACTTTAAGTTTTTGGCTAGCTGTTCTTCAAACTCCTTTTTTGCTTTCCTTATTGTATTTTTACACTTAATTTGACAGACTTTATGTTCCTTTCTATTTTTCTCACTAGGATTTAACTTCCACTTTTTACACAATGTTTTTTTCTCGCTCACTGCTTTTACTTGGTTGTTAAGCCACGGTGGCACTTTTTTGGTTCTCTTACTGTGTTTTTAAATTTGGGGTATACATTTAAGTTGGGCCTCTGTTATGGTGTCTTTGAAAAGTTTTCATTCAGCTTGCAGGAATTTTACTTTTGGCATTGTACCTTTTAATTTCTGTTTAACTAACCACCTTATGTTGTTGGGCTGCTGAGGTGTTTTTCCCACCACAGGGATGTTAAATTTTATTACATTATGAACACTATTTCCAAGTGGTCCAGTTATATTTACCTCTTGGACCAAATCCTGTGCCACACACACACACACACACACACACACACACACACACACACACACCCTGGAGCCCTGACAGGGAGGGGTGTCCACTCACCCACTAGAAGGATTTGAGGACTGGCACTGGCCCTAAGGTAAATTTAGTTTGAACCTCCCCTCCCCGCTTTTAGATGATTTTGCTTTAAGATTCATTCTACTCAACTAGAATTGGGTGGGATCTAGGCTGGGCTGGTGCCCTTCCCTTCCACCCAGCAGTTTGCACCAACATTTGTCTTCTGATATCCTTGGTGATGGCTAGTTAATAGACAACACATCGACAACTTCCTCATTGGCTCTGGCACCCTATAATGTTCAACACCAACCTAGGGGCATTATTAGACTCAGATGCTTCAGGCAGTTTCATGGATCTAAAGTTCACCTTAGTATACAACATTCCTACACATAGTGTAAGGACTCCCCTGACTTTGTGGCGTTCCTTAACAGGTTACTCCTTTGTCTGGACTAGTGCCCCACCATAGGCCCCCTAGAGCTACCTACCCTTTGGGGTCACCAAGAACCCCCTCCCCCCCAGTTTGAACTAGTTTTGTGAACAGCATCAGTCAGTTGTCCGTGGCATCATCTATGATCTGTGCATCCACTGGCAGTCAGTACACACTGCTTTTACTCCTTGTTTTCTCCAAGAGCCAACCAGAACCAGCAACCCTTTTGGGCTTACTTAGTCCTCCAAAGACTTCATAGATGCAAAAAGAGAAACTTCCTCTCCACCAGCTTCAACAGGTCCCGGGATTCTTGTAAAATAGCAGCATTATGTCAGCCTATGTTCAACAAAAGGAAAGTAGATCCCTCTACCAGCCCAGCACAAGCTATGATCCTACCCTTTTCCTGTTGCTGGGAACACAGACTCTTTTCAGGTATATTTACTCCTTCTCCAAACCTGAGCTACAAGCACACTGGAACTACCTTAAGGAAAACTTGCAGAAGGGATTCATTTGTATTCCAAGTTCCCAGCAGAGGCCCCTGATCTTTCCATAGTGAAGAAATACACTCCCCCTCTTCACTGGCCTTGCGTGAACCTCCAAGTTCTGAATAAAATTATAATCCAAAACCAGCGTGCCTTACCAGACACATATCAATGAGCTGTTCAAGAGATTCCACTCTGCAAATTCTTCCCAATTCTTCCCAATTTTGAACCTCAGGAAAGACTGCCTTCCATGTTTGGTCAAATATTATTTGAGATATGCAATGCTCCAGCAACTTCCCAGCATTTCATAAGCAACATTAGGTACCTGTATGGCATCTTGTTTTCTCCAAATGTCAGGCCTTCCACTATCAGTCTATCCAAGACAGTGTATACAAAATATGCCAAAATAATTTCTTCCTGCTCTTGAAATATGTGAGTTCAATAAGGACACAGTAGAATTCTTATGAAATATTGTCTTGCATGATCGACTCACCATAAACCTGTATAAGATAGCAACAATATCTAATTAGGTCACAGCCAAGAACATATGCAAGGTACAGAGATTCCAGAGGTTTCTGCAGGCCATTTATTAAAACAATTGTAAAGCCTGGCTCTACAGAATAGCATTCTTGCAAAAGGGGGCCAAATTCTCCAGGTCCATAGAGACCCAGTTGACCTTTGATCAACTGAAAAAGGCATTCAACTCCGCACACATCCTAATTTACCCAGATTCCACTTAACCATTTATGACTGAGGCAGATGTCTCAAATTTAACCATTAGTAATTTTTTTATGTCCAAAGCAGGCCTCCATCATCAACACCTAATGCCCATACCCTACACCAAAAATCCACACACCTCCAATTTACAAGCTCCACCACCCATAGTCCACTGAAAAGTGATCAGACCATCTAATCCTTCACTTTGAGTTAGGGGAAGGATCCAGTACTTGATGGACTGGGAAGGCTCCAGTGCCTACAAAGCAGTCTTGTTAACTGATAAAGAACATCCTTGCCCTGGACCTACAAGTGTACCATTGGATGTGCACCAAGAAATTAGGCACACTCAATGGGGAATACTGATAGGAATCAAGGTCTCTAGCAGGCTCATTCTCTGAGCAATATAACAAGTACGCCTGACCTATAGAAAACTGCCTGGTTGATGACACCACCTGACTGATGGGAAAAGTCAAAAGACCAGTTCTTAAGCCATCAGCAGTATGAGTTAGGTGTGAGCAAATGTTCTGAGCAGCCACCAATGGCAGCTCCTGTACCTTCTTGTTCCCACCCTCCTTCTGCCTTGGATCCAGTCTTGTCTCACCCCAGATTGCTGGTGTCTGACTCCAGTTCTGACCCTCAGTGCCGATTCTTGGTTATCAATTCCTTCTCTCACCACTGGACCAGATTAAGGCCCAGAGCTTGAAGGTTTTATTAACTCATTGAATGGGACAATGTGGGACTGCACACACAGGAATAAAGTTACACACATGTATAATGTTTATCAGAGCACATCCTATATTTTCTCTCCCAATTTAGACCTCATAATATCACAGTACATCATGTTTATCTTTCAGAGGTGTCCTAATCCGGTGCATCTAATACCTGCTGTGTCAATCTTCCTAGCTCTGTATTTACTCCAAGCAGTACGTTTTCAAAACTACTGATGTCTTTATATTTTAAATGCACAAAATGTACTAAAAGAATAATTTAATAATCTTCTTGGACCAGAGGTTTAAAAATGAAACCAGCTGACACTATTTTAGTTTATAACATCATCCGGTTTGATATTTTAAGAAGGCAAGGAACACTTATTAAAAAAAAGCTTTTCTGTGTCACATTTTGGCAAAGTCAAAATTTTCATTTTATAGATAGATTGAGATTATATAACATCCTTTTCTCTTAATAGTCTTTATGCAATGTATACTTTCTGTTAAACCTTCTAGCTTTCCTACCCGGGTATGTGTAGTGATCACATGGGAAGATATCACAGCACTTGTGTCAAAAGTTATTTATCCTTTGAACATACCCTCACTGGATGCAATCCGTACAACATAGTAGGTTGATTAATTCTTCTTGGGCCATCAATGAAACACCCTCCTCTCAATGAGGCAGGGACTGTTGTGTGTGTATTATGCACTCATTTTATACAATGTAAAGTCTGTTTGACACTCTAAAGTACAATTAAATGGTATGATTCCTCTTCCCAGAATGTGAAGTCTACTTATAGATATAATCTCAAAAGGAGCAGAAAACAAATATAGGGACAGTTCCTCAGTTGGTAACTTGTCATACCTCCACTGGTTTGAATGGCACTGTGATACCATGCCAGCTGAGGATCTGCTGCAATGTGGGGAATGGGTGAGGAAGGACAAGGGTTACAGTAACATCATACAGTTACTCAGTTATAGCGTATGATCATCTTCTTAGTTTTGCTAAATACCTTTATGCATAAAATAGTCTGCATGTGTCTATGCTTGTTTTTTTTATACACACATGGAAAAGCACTAAAGAGAGTATTTTAGAATGCAGAGTGCCCCAGCATGTGTGTAATCAGATAAACACTATAGCTGATTAGATTTAATCAGAAGCATTTCAAGGTAGAGCCTAGATGATGAATTCTGAACATTTACAGTCTGACAGTTTTCTCAAAGATCCCTCTTCAATCAAATGCATACAGCTGCCCCTTTTTGACTTCACTTAAAAGATACATCAACCAGAATGTCTGTTAGTTTCTCTTCTACTTTTTGCCAGTCCTTGCCACTGATCCCTCCCTGCCGTTTTTTTTGTCCACTTCTTGCACAATCGCTTCTGTGCATTCTCCTGTACATGAGTTTGTGCCCAAAGCCAATGGCTCTGTCCACTGTTAAGTCTCTTTTAGAGACCTATTTGCAGTGCATCATGGTGTCTGATATAGAAAAGGTGGCCTAATTTATTATTCCCCTTCTTCTCACCCCTCTGCTTCAGCAGTTTGTCCCTAGGTTGAACTTCCTAGTGTATAGACCACATTCTAGAAAGTCTAGAAAGTGCCAAAGGCATTATTTAACACTACCATAAGCAAATTAAAAACAATAAAATAAAATAAAATTCACCTTACCAGTGGTAACCAGTTGATCGCTAGTAAAGGAATATTATTGAGTTTAATTTCAAGAAGGATAATTGCTAACAATCAAAGGAAAACCTGCTACATTACACATCCTTCATAACCACAGGGAGCCCCTTAGTTCAGGAAGGAGTGTGGCATGCAAGTGTTGGTCAGAATTGCTCTTCTTGCTCTGAGGAACACGGCCCGTTCCCTCAATATAGCACCAGAGAAGCATATTTCCTCAAAAGTGGGCTGGAGGTAGTTAAGATCCTGGCCCCATTTTACCTCTGCAAGAGATGGTGGAACTTCAGTCACGCAAGAAGAATATATTGCCCTCTCTGAACTCAAACTATAGTGGGCATGGTCAATCTGGGTCAATCAGGGGATGTTCTTTAAAGGCACAATTCAGTCCTATGGCAGGACTACATTGTCATCCTAAATAAAAGAGGAACACGAAACTGAATAGAATTATTGGTATTACACTCCATACCATAGTGGACATCTCAACTATAACAATTTTAAAAAGCTTTACAACTCTGTCTCACCCCCCCCCCACAAACGGGGCGGGGGGGGGGGGAATGATCAGTCCCCCTCCCTTTCCCCACACAAACACAAACAAAAATCAAGCAACCAGTAACTAAGTTTGAAAAGTTAACCTCAGCTCTGTCCCTTCTACTTGTATCATAATATATTAAATTCACTGACTAATGATATAAAAATATCACCGAGGACTGTGCCTTCTGATTGCAATGTTCGCCTACCCCGCCCCCCCCCCCTTGACCACTTTCACTTTGCTGAGAGATCCTGTTAACACTGATGTCGTGATGATGTCATTTTGTTGCCCAGCAGGAACGTTCTGTCATCCAGCAGGAAAACTTTTTTATGTATATAGAAAGATATATTAATAAAAGCCAGATATTTTTTCATATAGTAAGTTACAGTACAGTATTATGTTGCCTTGATGTTTAAAATCTCAATGAGATCTTTAAAATGAGCCAAATTGGTGAGTATTGATTGGCTTGGTAGCTTTTTTCAAGAAGCTAACATGCATCATGTTTATGAGTATGTTCTACCATAGTATGAACTCTGAATGGGGCACTAACTTTTAAAATAGAATATATTTTATCCATATACCCCATGGATGGAGTAGCTAGAAGGGTCTGGATTTTACAAGCATCTTTTACCTCAGTGAGGGGATCAATCAAAAGCCTGAAGGAGCTAAGGGGATTCCTGGGTTTTATTTTAACTGTAATAAGTAGAATCCCGTAGAATTACACTGTATTGTGTTAGTCCACCAACTAGCTGACACCTATTGTGGTGTTTTTCCTCACACTATGGAAAAGTCCCTGTCATAGTTACAAGAAAAGCTACATCTCTGTCCCCTGACCAATGGGATACAGTGACCAGACAGACTGCTTATAGCCAACATATTGTTTGTTTAACAAGCTGAAGAATAAGAGATAAAATATTTTAAACAAATACTCTGTACATGTGTTTATCTGACCCATGGGCTTCTCAGCCTCCTGCTGGTAACCAAGGCAGGCCCTACCTCTTCCTGTGGAGAGCTGGTCAGTCTGCTTTTTGCAGACAACTTCCTCCCATATCATGAGGGAGTCCCTTTTAAAAATGCCCTTGTGATTTTTGGTTACCTGGCCTTTTCCCAGTCTGATGTCGCCTCTTAATAGCCTCTGGTGTTTGCTGACTTACACCTTTTTTTGTCCTTCCTGCTCAGTTTTCTTTACAACCCACTATTAAACTAAGTCAATATAATCATACAGTGAGTATCCCTGTAACCAGGTCAACATACAGTATTCATGAATTAAGAACAGCTCCACTTCTACCGCAGTGATACAGAATGTATTTGGGTTCAACAGAAATGGAATAGGATACAATAGGAATTAGTATAAAAACCCAGAGAAAGTACTTAAGCAATATCCTTTATATACATTTTCAAAACTATACTATACAACATTTAATACCTCCTTATGACAACCCTAGCTACTGGGCTATTGAGTCATTCTCCCACTGTCTTTCGGGCCTGTTGAATATTTAAATAGTTATACAGAGGTGAAACAGCTCCAACAGGAGAGACTGAGAGATCCCTGTGCTGAAGAATACAGCATAACCCAGCTGTTAGGACACAGACTTGAGAGGTAGGCCAGGTAAGCTTACATCTCTGCCCCAAATTAAGCAGAGTAGGGAAACTGAACCTAAGTCTCTCACATCCTGGTGAGCACTCTAACCACTGGACTATAGATTGGGGGGAGGGCAATAGTAGCAGCACCCTAACTCCCTTCCCCCCCCATTTACCTACTGTAAGCATTGAACTCTGGAAGAAGATTCATGGCTGAAAATCTCAAGTGCAGTCAGGGAGGTGACATACTTTAGCTAGAATTATGGCACCTACCTCACTTAGAGGGGCAAGGCTTGGACTATAGCTCTTCCTTAGCATTTCCTACTGGCTAGTTGAGATGGCTCCCTGCTTAGCTTGTTTGTCTTTGCAAATCCCATTCCAAGGCGCATATAACTCTGCCCATATGCTATATGTAGAGCAGTGGTGGACCACCTGCAGCCCATCAGAATTATCTGTGTGGCCCACAAGACATTTTGTTTACTGTTGCCCACAATTCCGCTGGTTTCCATCTGCGTAGATTTTTTTTTCTAGTAGTATTACTCAACTGGCACACACTTGAAACAAGGACAGATGAAGCGAGGTGCATACTGATTGCACACAACATTGACTGTGAGAGCCGTGCACTCCCTTTGCATTCAAAGCACTGCTATGGTTCCATAGGCACATCCTGCAAATTCTATGTAAGTAAGCACAATTAGCAAAACTCATTGGGAGGCTGTTGCAACAATCTTGCAGCCAAGCGAGATGAAGGAGGGCCACTCACTAGCGTAGGTTGTCCATCACTCATACAGAAACAAGGAGCCTCTCTCAGTGTTAGGAGTTCCACTAGGTGGCAGTACATCTAAAAGTTAGGTGATCTTAAATCCTCTTGTAAATACACCCCTAAGCAGTAGGGCTGTGTCTACACTGGGCCACTTATTCCGGAAAAGCAGCCGCTTTTCCGGAATAAGCTGTGAGCTGTCTACACTGGCCCCTTGAATTTCCGGAAAAGCACTGATGATCTACTGTAAGAAATCAGCTGCTTTTCCGGAAAAACTATGCTGCTCCCGCTCGGGCAAAAGTCCTTTTTCCGGAAAACTGTTCCGGAAAAGGGCCAGTGTAGACAGCCCAGCAGTCTTTTCCGCAAAAAAGCCCTGATCGCGAAAATGACGATCGGGGCTTTTTTCCGGAAAAGCGCGTCTACATTGGCCACAGACGCTTTTCCGGAAAAAGGGCTTTTCCGGAAAAGCATCCTGCCAATGTAGACGCTTTTCCGGAAATACTTATAACGGAAAACTGTTCCGTTTTAAGCATTTCCAGAAAATCATGCCAGTGTAGACACAGCCTCGCTGTTTAAAAACAAATTACTAACTTTCTCACTAAGAACCCAGAATTTTTCATTACACTCTACTTTTTGTATTACCAACAATTTAGCATATCTTCCAGGAAAAAGATATCAGAAGATAAAGGCTATGCAATTACAATGTTTTCTAGTCATGAATACTGTGACAACAATCAGCATTCTTTTATTTAAATAAAAGCAGCATTTTTTTTTTGAATAAAGCAATGTGAGTAGTGCACAGACCTTTCTGCACTCACATTTAAGCATTTGGAGCTAAAAATGTAAATGAAGTATAGACTTCTCTAGATAGCAGGCACTAATCAATTAATCATTATTTTTGGCTGGCATAAGTGCACTAAAGAAATAGGTTTTATGAGATGTTTATCACTTAGCTATCAACAACAACCCCATGGGATTAGCATTAGTTGTTGTACTATTTGAGGAGAAATAGAGAATGTACTTCACCCTTGGCAATAAAAGTAAACTGGATAGTGAGGTTTGTGTATAGGTTTTGTTCATTTTAAATGTGAGACCACTGCCTGGTACTCTCACAGACCATAGGTATGCAAGGTGTATGGACTTTACTTCATTAAATAAAAAAATTGTATTAGGCCAGATCCATCTCTGGCTTGACTCCATAGAAGGAAATGAAGTTAGCCAGTGATGAAATTGTCTGATAGTGTTACAGCACAGGAATTGCCATACTGGATCAGAGATCAGTGATCTATCCTCTACCCTGCAATAGCTGTTACAGAAATTTCTTTGTCCAGAGGGAAAAAAAACCTTCCTAATTCCTAATAGAGGTTGGTTTAAGTGCAGAAGCTGAGGCACTTTTTAATTATTATTTGGGCTGGTTGGAACCCCGTTATAAGTTGAGTTAAGCCCATACCTAAGACAAAAGAAGAGTGTGATCTTGCCTGAATTTTGTTTTGGGAATGTGCGTGTGGAGGGTATGTGTGAGGAGGCAGAACAGAAAAACTTTGTGCTGTGAGCTGTGTCCTGCTATTTTGAGTATGCATTCAGAGACACAGGACTTGGTACATTCTTTATAAATAAACAAAAAACTGCACCAAAGAAAATACCAGACACCATCAATTTCTACTTCCAGGGGAACATCTCCATAATCCTGAAATTTTGATTGGTTGCTCAGATGAAAATAAAACAGGCAACACATGATTATTTATCTATTTAAATAATTTATTAAAGGTTCACCTTTATTGCTTCCAACACTACACTGGCAAGACGTAATCATTATTATTAATTTATATTGCAGTAGCACCTAAGAGCTACAGTCCCAGACCAGGACTCCAATCTTCTGGGTGCTGTACAAACACAACAGTGTTGGACTCCAACACAGAGGGTATGTCTACACTACAGAGTTTTTTTCTGAGAAACTGATGTTTTTCCGAAAAAACTTCAATTACGTCCACACTGCAATCGCGTTCTTCCAAAAGAAAAATCAAAAGAACAGAGGGGTTTTTCTGACATGGGTAAACCTCTTTCTACGAGGAAGAAGCCTTTTTCGGAAAGAGCTCTTTCGGAAAAAGGTGTGTGGGGACTGGGAAGAGGGAGTTCTTTCGAAAGAAGAGGAAAGAGAAAAAAGCACAGGTGCCCTAGTGGCCACTCCTTCCATAGTAATCACAATTCAGTGTGGACACTATCTTTCAAAAAAGCAGATCGCTTTTTCGATGCACTTTTGCAGTGTGGATGCTCTTTTGGAAGCAGTTTTTCTGGAAGAGCTTCTTCTGAAAGCCCGCAGTCTAGACATAGCCAGAGAGCTTACAATCTAAATATAGACTGTCATGCAGCTGAATCACTATTTCATTATGCAACTGGTCTCTAGTAAATCCTAGAAAAAATAAGAATGTCTTGTGTTTCTTCTCTTGAATTCATTCATCCCAGAAGAAGTTAGCAATTCTTAGGTCAGATCCTCAGCTCGTGCAATCTGTACAGCTCTACTGAAGTCAATGGAGTTACTCTATAGCACAACCAGCTGAGAAGGTGGTTCAGAGTGCCTCCATTTGATGTTTTCACCACCAGTTACTTTTCTGGTCATTTTCAGGATGGTCACCTTACAGATCCAATATATGCCAGAGTGGTTGGAAACACATTTCTTTTTGCCATGATTTCTGAAGTGACCTTTTAATGAAGGGTGAACTGAATTTCAAACCCAATTATGTAGTTAATTAAACTTCTATTTTCTCCTTCATACATTATTTTAGCCACTAGCTCCACACTGCTCATATGCCTGGTTTTTGTTACAGTTTCTGGTATATTATGACAGTTACCTTTACAAGCACGTTTGAAATATCACCTAGGGCATTATCTTTAGGAGATAATTCTTGAAAGAGTAGGGAACAGCTGTGTTCCATTTCCTCATCCAGGCAAATGTATTTGAGTTTCCAATTATACCATGGAAGTTAACAAAGAGTTTAAAGCAATCTCACTTTTATTTCCCAATGAACATGCCCATTGTTCTGAATGGAGTTGCCACAAGATTCTTTGTATGGCTGGTGAATTGTTCGCTGCAATTCTGTAAACAACTTGTCCTATCAACTGTAGCCCCTTCCCCTGTTCATTAACAGATCTCAGTTTTGATACATTTGCTGACTTTTCAGATTTTTCCTACCATTATTTGCACAAATACATTTCACCTTCTAGAGGGTAACAAATATTCACTGTGTGGGGTGAAATTTGGCCAGACTAAATCAACAGTAATGACTTGAGTGGGGCCAGAATTTCACCTGAGGAATTTACTGTTTAAGATATGTGAAAGGCCACCTAGAGCTCTTTATGCTGCCACTCATCTATAGTGTTTGAGGCCCAGATCTTCAGAGGTACTGAAGCCCCTATATAATTTTAATCAATTGAGTTAGGTCCTAAATACCTTTGAGGAGCTGAGCTTCCTGAAAAAATTATGACAATATTCAAGTCCTCAGTAGATTGCTGGCAATTATTCCCTTTTTGGGGTCAATACTATGCTTGGGGTAAGATTTTTGTTTTGAATTTTCTATATAACCTACGTTTCTTTTTCTTCTTGGCTCGAGTATTTTTGGATGAAGAGCCTTCTCATCTGCTAGGAGTGTATTTTTCATTTAATTGTTAGCTCCTGCATTGCACTACAACACAACTGCTACAAGGCATTGGCAACAGGAGAGAAGGAAGGAAAGAAGGGGAACTCTATTGGCAAAGTCATAAGTCAGTCTCCAAAAATCGTAAGTGGCTTAAAAATTACATGTAAAAATAAATTTGAACTTTTAAAATTTGCTCCCATGTTTTGAACCTGATTTCAGGACCTGGGTCTTTAATAATACCCCTATATGTCAAGAGTCATGATAAAAAGAATGAGAGTTGGCCACGCGTTTTGTGTGGTGATGCAAAATGCTCTGAAAACCTAGAAGGAAAATGATGCAAAATCAAGATATGTAGCAAACCCTGTCTATCCATAGCAACATGACACCATATTACACTGCATGGCATATAACTGCTCTTGAACATTTTCAGAATGGGTATTTCAAGTTACTCAGAAGTACTGTAAGGGGTAATTCATACTATTGTCAGTTACTTGACCACACAGCTTCCAATCTCATTACTGTAATGATTTCCTGGTGATTTTCTCTTGGACTAATCAATACATGTTATTTTCTACTTTATTTTGTCCCTTTCTTTTATCAGTGTTCCTTTATTCTGCCAGTTTCTTTCCAAAGCTCTTTAAAGAGCCAGATTCCCTTTTTTTAACACATTGGAAAAAATAAGTACTTCAAAAGCTCTTTTTTTTTCAACTGGTTTATCCATTTGTGAAAAAGGACTCTCATGGGGACTATTAGGGATCCCAGAAGAAAGATTAACATCTCTTTTATCACCCCCCCCCCCCTATTTCCACTTGCTGTCCCAGTGAGTGAAGAGATACCTCTGGGAATAATCTGAGCCATCAAAGGTATAGAATCAGAGAGAAAAGGCATCTTAACAGCTTAATATTCAGCCACTGTAGCTTTACACCATTAGATTTTACTAATTTGGAACTCTGAAAAAATGGAAAGAGATTGCATTATAGGGGGGAAAGACCACATCAAAGTCTCCAATCAAGTTTAAAAGAATATTCACAGAGAGACTGACGTGCACTGTTAAGAGCTCAATTTAAATTGACAAAAGCTGTGAAATCTAAATATTAGGCTCACTTCTGTCTGTAAATCACACGGCTTTAGTATTTGATTTTTTTGACTGCATACACATGGCTGAGGGCTTGTCTCCACTATACCAAGGATCAATACTGAAGCGGTTGATCCACTGGCTGTCAATTTATTGCATCTCTTTAGACATGATAAATCCATCTTCGAGTACTCTCCCATTAATGCTGATATTCCACCAGGGCAAGAAGAGTAGCCTGCAGTGACAGGAGAGCAGTCCCTGCTGCCCTTACCACACAGATAGGATGCTGTGCTAAGTGCATCTACTTCAGCTATGATATTTGCATAGCTGAAGTCACACAGATTAGATCAAAAGCAGAGGTTAGTGAAAGCAAGGCCTTAAGGCTCAAGGTGCTGAGTGCTCTGCTCTTCAGAGATAAGAGTGCTCAGCTCCTTAACGGATCACTCAGTCTCATGCTGCACAGAGCTCTTAGACCAGTGGTCTCCAACCTTTTTACACCCAAAATCACTTTTTAAGTCTCAGAACAGGCGAAGATCTACCGCCCCGCCCCTTCCTTGAAGCCCCGCCCCTTCCCTGAAGCCCCGCCCTCTCTATTCTCCTGTCCATCACTTGTTATCCCCAGCCCTTATACACTCTGTTAAACAGTTTATTTTTAAATTATGTAATATATAAAATTAAAATCACATGTTTATAGTTATGAAATAAATGGTCTGTTTTTAATTCATGCTATTTAAATGTCAAATGAAGCATTTACAATTATACATTTTGTTCTCTGCTATTTTGTAAATCTAAAATCAAGTATTGATAATTATATATTTTTTCTTCCAATAACAAAGTCTCAGTGTGACACCTGTGACTGAACAGTATCTGCCAGTGTCTTGAAGTCTGGGTTGTAGTCTGAGATTGCTAGTCGTATACAGTCCATCAGATGGGCATCTGTGATCCTGCGCTCAGCCTGGGAAGCTTGCTCCAGCACAGCTGGAGCTAGATGCAGCCTCCCTGGGCTGAGCGCAGGGCAACCGGGCTGGAGGGAAGAGAAGTGGCTGCCCGGCCAGCTGGCCATGGCGCTCAGCCAGGGTGCACCAAGCTCCACGTGGGCAGGCGCAGAGGAGAAGCCGCCGATCAGCTGGAGCGCGGGGCAGCCTCTTTCAGCTGAAAGCCACAGTCAGCTGGCTGGGGTGTTTCAGCCCTCCCAACCTCCCAGCTCCCATCATTCCTCGCAGCTACTCACCTGTGTTGTTGCTCGGTGAGTAGCTGCTCCTCAAATGAGGAAATCTAATGTAAATGTACTGCGCAGGTGCGCAGTTCAGAGAGGGCTCAAGAGCTACTCTTAGAGCCCCTGAGAGCTACTGGTAGATCGCGATCCACTGGTTGGTGACCACGGTCTTAGACACAATTTTAGTGCTAACCTTTAAAGCTTGGTTTAACTATGACCTTCAATTTTTAGATGTTCTAAAAAACTGAAATGTGTCTCTAGACCTTTCTTCCCCCATTCCTTCAATTGCTCCCATTGGTCTGATGGCTCTATGTTTTAACTGACTGCCTCTGGGGCGTACATCTATGTCGAGCTTTAATTTGTGCACCACTGACTAGATAAGCCAGAACAGTGTACTAGGTTAGTGAACTTCGATAGAGCATCATGATTCATTTTCAGCCAACATTAGACCTTTTGCTGCACTTTGACCTGCTGTCTGTGATAAGTACACTGTAACTCAGTCATTCTCTTGCCATCCTTAATAGGGCAACATCTCTAATGGAGCTCAAAGACCCAGTAGATTTAACTTCTGTCAGAAGAGTTTTCATCTATAATACTTGAGTGAATTTGGAAGTGTCTTGAATTTGTTCCTCCAGTCCCCATTTGGCCTATGAAAACAGTTGAGCTGACCTAGTTCTTCCATTATCAAGCTGTTTTGTCTGAGCTGACTTTATGGGGGCAGATCCTCAGGTTGAACAAATTGTCATATCTCCACTCACTTCAATGTTGTTGCCATCAATTTAAACCAGCTGATAGTTTGCCCTGAGGTGTGGAAAGAATGACCTACAGATTTTTGCATAATAGATTGTGACCTTTAACTTTTAAAATCACTGATGACAGTTGAATGTGAGAGGCTTCAATTTAGTCTAGAAATGTCTATAAGCATGTTTCCCTTTCTTTTGGGGGAGGGGAAAAAAAGCAAAACAGTGATATCAGATTCATTTAAACCCTTGAAGGAGAAAATATAGTGAAAGGGGAGTAACAAATAGTGAAATAAAGGACTGCCCAAACAAATATAAAAAAATTTAGAGACAGATGTTAAAAGCTATTTGAAGTAGTAACGGACAGAAATTTCCCTAATCATAGGATTCAGTTCATATATAGGTACAATGCTGCTTGAGCAATGCACTGAAAAGGGCTTCTTTGTCACACAGAGTTATCTAGCAACAAAAATGCAGTTAAGAGGAAGGGTGAATGATCACCTTTATTTTAATGGCATATGTGTGTTGGTGGAGCTAAAGGAGGACTTGTGCATTAACCCAATAGTTTGCTGTAGAAAATATCTCAATGCTTCATAATGAAAGCACATTTTAGTATATATTATTCTTGATCAAATACAATAGAAATCTACTCTGCCCTGGCAGCACATGTAATGGCTATTACTGTTTACAGAAGATAAATTTGCAGATTGTCAGCAGAAAAAGCCCCCTTCAAGAGGAGTTGCATTTATTTTCAATACTAGTGGACTGAAAACGAATTCTCTACAATGAGTATAGAACATGCTTTAAAATAGTGAAACTAAAAACACAAGGAGACAGTTTTCAACTCAGGATGCCTAACTCTAGGAACTTAAACAAGTGTTCCAATTTTCAGAGAAAGAAAAAACTACTAGGTTTGAGGGAAACAGAGTATTCAGCCAGTCTTAGGCAGAATTTTTGGTCTGGCTACTATGGATCAAAGTGTTTAGCTTTAGGCACCCAAGTCTAAAAATGGCAGCACAACCAAAAAATGAATGTGAATGTAGGGATTTGTAAGAAGTGTGGAAAAGAAAGCCAAAAGAGAAAGTGTGGCTTAATTACTCTTTGCGACAGGGCTGTAATTTCAGAGTAGTCACTGACACTCCATACTGTTAGATATCAAACTTCCATTACTTCTTCAGAACAGTACAGAAATTACTGCACGTGTTTTACTTGTTCAATACATGTGGTGCTTATGGAAGGTGTTAATTGGTATTTAGAAGTGGAGCCCAGCCCATCAGGACAAAAGGGCCATTGCCTCTAGTTGCAGAAGTGAAAGGTACATGGATAACAATCCCAGGGACTGAAGTTCCTGGGAAAGGAAAAGTGCAGGATGGGCAGCAGCAGTGCCAGTTCCTGCAAATCCTCTCTGTCATCATTCCTACACCGTCATTTGGAATAGCCATCTGTGAAGGACAGGTTGTTCAGTCTCCATGCCGCCTTCTTTCCTTAGCCTCTCTGCTGAGAGTTCCACTAGTGCCAATTAATACCTATTGAAATAGGTTTTGTGCTGGGGCATCTTGTCATGTCCTTAGCAGTATCTGGTCAGGTGAAATACAGTTAGCACATGTAATAGTACAATTTATATCGTTGCAGTGTGCAGCAGCAGTCAAAAAAGCAAACAGGATGTTAGGAATCATTAAAAAAGGGATAGAGAATAAGACGGAGAATATCTTATTGCCCTTATAAAAATCCATGGTATGCCCACATCTTGAATACTGCGTACAGATGTGGTCTCCTCATCTCAAAAAAGATATATTGGCATTAGAAAAGGTTCAGAGAAGGGCAACTAAAATGATTAGTGGTTTGGAATGGGTTCCACATGAGGAGAGATTAAAGAGACTGGGATTTTTCAGCTTGGAAAAGAGGAGACTAAGGGGGGATATGATAAAGGTATATACAATCATGAGTGGTGTGGAGAAAGTGAATAAGGAAAACTTATTTACTTGTTCCCATAATATAAGAACTAGGGGCCACCAAATGAAACTAATGGGCAGCAGGTTTAAAACAAATAAAAGGAAGTTCTTCTTCACACAGCGCATAGTCAATCTGTGGAACTCCTTGCCTGAGGAGGTTGTGAAGGCTAGGACTATAACAGGGTTTAAAAGAGAACTAGATAGATTCATGTAGGTTAAGTCCATAAATGGCTATTAGCCAATTTGGGTAAGGAATGGTGTCAGAGGGTGGAGCTGGATGGCAGGAGAGAGATCGCTTGATCATTACCTGTTTGATTCACTCCCTCTGGGACACCTGGCACTGGCCACTGTTGGCAGACAGGGTGCTGGGCTGGATGGATGTTTGGTCTGACCCAGTATGGCCGTTATTATGTTCTTATGTATATTACATTGTACTGGTCCTTTCTTAGTAGCTTGAATTAAAGCTGAGAGAATCCCCAGTGAACAGCTCACTGCAGCGTGAGCATGAGTATCTTGCCTTTATACTTCATTGCTTTGTACTACGCTGCCAGAAAGCTATTTTTAGAGATGGTGCTGCATTTGCACAGTTATTGCTTATGTCTTGTCTAAAGGAAGTAAGGCTGCTTTTCTGAGACTTTGCCTTTCTCTCAAGGGTAAACTAAAATCCATTAAATCTAAACACATACTGTAAACCCTAATACATTAGTGGCTGCAATGGAAAGATTATGTATTTATTTATAAACAAGATACCCATTTGGGAAAGTGAAATAAATAGGTGTATCTGCAAGTTACTGCCTTTTCATTCTCCTTTTAAAGTTGTTATCTTTGCTACTTCAGCCTGAATGTTTACTCAACTGGCAATAAGAAAAAGCAAAGCAAATATATCGGCACAGAACAGATCATGGTTTCCCACAGTTTCTTACAATAAATATTTTATAAAAATTAACATGAGTTCCACTGGGCCAAATTCTTCTTTGTTACTTCAGCATAAATCCAAAGCAATACTATTGACATCAGGGAAATTGCTCTGGATTTAGGTGCTCAAATATCATGGCTATGAGGACCATACAAGTATCTGGTTAAATACTGATGTTAACAGAGCAGAATTGTTAGACCACTGTCAAGTTCCTTTACCTTACTTTAGTGTAACTTTTGAAGCTCAAAAGTCAGGTTAAATATAACTTAAAATAGTCCTCATATGATATCAGCAATTGTTGTAATTGAGTCAGATATAAGGGATTACAGATAAGGTAGTAGGCAGTGGAGGTTGTTTGAACAATGGCAAAGGGGAGAGGGGAGGTGTCCTTGAGACAAAATATGTATGTTCTCTGCTTTGAAAAATTATGAAAACTCTGGAACTAAGATGAGAAACTAAAAAAACCAGTTGGACCTACATGTCCCTGAATTTGAATATATTCAGACAAGTACTATACCTAAAAACAAGGCCCAATAATGTGAAATGAATGTTTAGCTGAAGCCTGTGGCTTTTCCTGTGATTCTTAGGAGAGATCCTGCAGCAATAACACATATCCTACTGTAATTAAATTTACACACACATCTGAGCGCAGAAGTTGACCCAATGAATCTCTCTTTCAAGTGAACCTTAATGAAGACTGAGTGATTTTGTAAACTTGTAGGAGAAAAGCAGAAAATGTGCCAGATGATCTTGTCTGATTCAATGATTCACAATCAAGTAAGGGCATGGCTACACTGCCCAGCTATTTCGGGATACTGGCGGTTTCCTGAAATAGCTACCCTGCCTCTACACAAGCCACTTGTTATTTCAAAATATTTTTCAAAATACTGGGCACGCTCTTTCACCATCCTGATAAACCTCATTGCACAAGGGTTATGGGATGGCTCGAAATAGTGCTATTTTGAAATTTGGCGCTGTGTAGACACACCAAATTTCAAAATAAGCTATTTTGAAATAGATTCAAAATAAGATACGCAATTTGCATAATGCAAATTGCGTATCTTATTTTGAGTTTAGGGTGTTTTGTAGACACACCCTAAGTGTCCTATAAGAATGGTAGGAAAGTCACCATTTGTTAAATGCTTAGCAGAAAGAAGTAAAGAAATTTGCTTATGTTAAACTTGTTGCTGTAATTATTCTGACAGATTCTTTACAACAGGTTCTTTTCAGAGAAGTCAGAGGAACCTGACACACCACATCCTAAGTCCTAGGTTTATGATAGAACACTTTCTCCCTAAGTTGAATACATTCAGATCTTTAATATGTTCTGAGAAAGGTCAAATTGAGGTCATGCCTGCACTCCTTAGTATGAATCAGAGCAGGCACTGTGAAGAAAAATGTCTCTGATCCACATAGATGACTACTGAAGTGTGCAATCATCCTCCTTTCTGGAATAATTGATTGATATTCCTCAGTCTAATTACTTTCATTTGTTAATTGCATTATATGCTAAAGCATTTATAGTTGCAATACAATTTAAGGCAACAAGTAACACCAAGGTGATGTTATGTTGGCTAGCAGGGGATGACTTTGTTTTATAGTAGGAAGACAAACAAATGGAAGAGATACCACTTGTGTTGTTCTACAGTCTACCTCTCACAGTCCATTTTTGGTTGGCAGCTATATTCTTTGGCTTGGGACCATTTTGAATCGGCATGCTGCCACTTGAGCAGATGGGCAAGTGTGTAGGTATGCAAATTAACTAGAGTGCACATTCATTTAGATGACTGTGGGCATAAATCAGTCAGTCCACCTGAAGTTAAAGGCAATGGTAAATTATATAATACATACGGTCATCCTGAATGGGGATAATTATTGACACATAGACCTAATGTTCATATTGTAGAAGATCAATATTAAAGGGAAACATATTTGTGTCAGTCTGGAAAATGGAATGTACCACTTCTTACATACAATAGAATCCTATTTCATCCCTACAATGCTTCATGGTGAGGTTAAAAGACAAAGAGAGGTGCAATTAATGGCAACTATTTGAAGAATTTAACAAACTTTCTTGCATATCAGGGAGGTGAAGTGTACATGGTAAATTAAAAAATACCTGGGATATGCTTGAAATTAAATGCACAACCTATCACGTTTCCAATGACCACTACTGTGGCTAGAAGTTACCAAGTCTATACATAAACAAAATCCTCAAGATTGTCACATTTCACTGTGTCTGACCAGTGAGCATGGACAAAAGGACAGCAGCCATTTAAGAGAGGTAGCGAGTAAATATCCCAGGGTAGAAGTGGTGAGATAGTATCAACACCTGTCTTACTTTACAAAGCATCCTGAATTCAAATAAGTTATAGTGTACAAGTTATATAAATAAAGCAGAACAAACAAAATTGCTTAATTTGTTTGTCCTATTATTTGGTTAGCTTATTTACTATTGAGGAGCAAATTCTATCCTCTTTTTCTTGGTTAGATGGGACCACATTATATCAAATACTATTCAATATTTTCCTTGCAGTAAAGATTCATTTGCCTTATGCTGTCTCCTACTCTTCCTCACTCAGAGCACACTGTTTTCTGCATCCTAGACAACCCAGGAACTATCCTACACATCCATTGCCAGGTACTGACATCACAAAGGCAGAACCATTAAATGGAGATCACTGAAAGTGGTACACACACTCATGTAAGGAATCTCACAGCTCTGAGTTTTCTGTGTAAATATTGTTGTGCCCCTTGTTACAGGCATTTGTCAGACATCACATCTCACATTTGAGCCTTGGCAGATGGAGAAACACATGGAAGGGTGGTGGCTGAGCGAGAGGAGGAACAAAAAGGCTCTGACTGATGTCACATGGCAAATCTAGGGTTATTTCATCAGATGTAGGAATCAATAAGGTAGAGTTATTTTAAAAATAAAAAAGCATGCAGGGCAATAGGAACTAGTGTGCATCAGATGCTGATCTAAAGAGCTATATGGAGGAAGCCATTTGCAGTGCCTAAGTTTTGTTGAGCCTACAAAAATAAAACACTGCATGACACATTCTTGAGGGTTATCTACTGGTTATCTTGTCTACTAACTAACTGTTTACACATAGCACTCTCATAACCCTTTCAACCTGTGAGAAAAGCTTTGCCTTTGCAGGAGGAAAGTAGCAGTACTAGGGAAAGGCTGCTGTACACTCCAGTTGTAGTAGCATAATAGTCCAACCAGTGGTGACTACAAATGGGATGCATTGAATAGGCCCATTTCCCAGCTTGTCTAGCAATGACCCATCCTTGCTGGCCATGTTCACGGACAGAGGTATCTACTCATCGAGTAAGACACAGGGATTCAGGACTTAGCAATTAAAAATAAGAAGGGGTATGTCTACACTGCCACTCTAGTTCGAACTAGGGTGGCTAATGTAGGCATTCGAACTTGCAAATGAAGCCCGGGATTGAAATATCCCGGGCTTTATTTGCATGTTCCCGGGCGCCGCCATTTTTAAATGCCCCGTAGTTTGAACTCCCTTCCCGCGGCTACACGTGGCACGGACTAGGTAGTTTGAATTAAAGCTCCTAATTTGAACTACTGTTACTCCTCCTGCAATGAGGAGTCAGAGGTGCGTTGCAGAGAACAACAGAATTCAAAATGGCCTCCCTTAAAGGGACAGGTGACTTTTATTGAGCAAAAAAACCCAACCTTTTTTTCCCCCTCAATAACTTTTCCCTCTGACCCTTTTTCCCCCCTGACTTTTTTTAGATTATGAGAGTGGTTCTCTCTTATCCTTTTTGGCAGCTGGCTACATGAGAACAACATTATACAAACACACACAGTCTGTATATTATACATTGACCAGGCATGGCATCAGCCATAATCAAACCCTTGAGGAGGTGGTGTGAAATCAAGAAAATTATCTTGAACCGTAGGTGCTGACTGTGTGGGTGTACCAGCTTTGGAGCACCCATGGAAAGACATTAGGGGGGTGTTTTGCACCCACCGACAGCCAGCTGCCCCCTCCAGTTCTCCAGAGGTCCCACTGATCAATTCTTCCCCATCCTTCCCAATGCCTCCTTCCTGCTGCAATCAGTGTTTTGAAACAGAGGCGGCACTGGAGAGGGAGGAGGAGGAGGAGTGAGGGTGTGGCACACTGAGGGAGGGAGCAGAAATGAGTAGGAACAGGTGGGGCAGCAGTGAGGGTTTGGAGGAAGGGGGGCAAGTGGGAATGGAGCCTGGGGGGCAGAGCAGGGATTTGAGCACCCTGTCCCTAGGCATACACAAAATACATGGCTGCATGGGGCACCCAAAATTTTGGGGCACCAAGATTTTCAGATGCCCTCATATGACCACATGCTTTCCATGTCTTGGACTGCTCTCAGCCAGTAGCAGAGCTGGGTTGCCATCCCTGCAGCTTCCTGTTTCTAGATTCTCTCTGGATCCTCTCAGCCAGGCCGGAGCAGAGAGGAGCCCTGCTCAAGCTCGGTGGCTGCTCCAGCCCCACCTCCTCTCCCCACAGAGTCTTGTACCACTTGGTGGTGTGAGGGAAGTGGGGAGGGAAAGCTCAGCAGCAAGCCTGGAGGTTTCTGGCTGGGCTCTCCCCACCTCCTCCCTGTTTTCATGGGTTCCTGCTGGGCTGTTACCTACCCCATCCCCATTTGCAGAGGCTGGGGAGCCTGGGGCAGAGGGTCCCAGACTTCGTAGCATGTCTCCTTCCAATAGAGTTAGTCCAGTGAAAGCTACAACTGCACCCACCATGGCTTTTGTCCTGGCAGAAGTGTGGTTCCTTTGAAGAAGGAAGGAGGATATACTCTAAACCCCAACACCCCATTCCAGCCCAGTTGCTTGAAAACTGTATTAGGGTTCCTGGGAGGATGGATAGCCTGAGCTATTGGCCCACTTGGTGCAATGGAGAGCACAGCTTAACTTTATTGAAGGCTTCACTGATAGCATGGTAGTGGGGGGTGGGAGAACCTCTCAACACATCCCCAAATGACTCTCCAATAGTCCAGAGAGTGTTCAGGGGTGGGGTTAGTTGGCTAGGTATAGGCACAGTAGAGATTGCAGCCACAGTGGCAAGAGCCCAATGCAGCTCCTCAGCAACTTGCTTCTCTGAAGAGTAACAGATTGCTGTAGTGAGGGCTAAGCAGGTGGCAGGATCATGGTGGAGAAGGCCTCAGAAGTCACTCACACAGGGAAGGCTTGTTGGCTATCACACAGTATAATGAAGGCTTAGAGGATGGACCGCAAGGAAGGAGAAAATTCCAACTACCTGGAAGCTGCTAGAAATAAATTAAAATTAAATAGAAATAAATAAATAAAAAAGTTTCCTTGAAGGTGGGAAGCAGAAGGAGGCTTTTTGGTCATGACCAGTGGAGGCAGCCCTCCAAATGTCCTGTAAATTAACGGGCCACTATTGGGCAGTGGGATAGGTGGTGGGACTGATCCAGATTCCTCAGGTGACCTCAGCAGCCCTCTCTAGGGGGGGAACTGGAACAATATCTCATGTATTCAAACACTGCGCACCACTGCTGTTATGACATGTAGAGGTGCAATGCTGCAGTCCTTGCACACATATAAGCTTTCTAATATTTCAATTCTGGATTTCATCTACTGTGGTCTCCAACGTGGTGCCCGCGGGTGCCATGGCGCCCGCCGGGGCATTTATGTGCGCCCGCCGAGTGATCAGGGCTGGCCCAAGCCATTCTTGCACCCCAGGCCCCGGGCACGTGGCGCATTCACGGCAGCTGCCCCTGCCCCGGGCGCGCGGCACATGCGCGGTGCCAGCCCCAGGTGCGTGGTGCATGCGCGGCCCCTCCCCGGGCACGTGGCACATGCACGGCCTGCCCCCAGGCGCCCGGCAGCCCCAAAAGGTTGGGGACCACTGATACTCTTTCAAAAGTCATACAGTACGGCTAGTGTCTACAAGAATATTTAATAAACCTGCACATTTGTTTCTTAAGATGAAGAGTACAGTACAAACTAAGAAACAAACAAACAAAAAAAGAGATCAGAAATCAAGCAAGCCTCCCCCCCAAACTTTCATCCATTTTTAGAGCCAAACTCAGGGTGTGTCTACACAGCAGGGCTTAACTCGAAATAAGCTATGCAAATTGAGCTACGTCAATTCCATAGCTTATTTCGAAATAGTTTACACGGCACTTATATCAAAATAGAGCACTCTTCCTCCGACTTCCCTTACTCCTTATACACTGAGGGTTACAGGAGTCAGAGTAGGAAGTTCTCCAGCTTGACAGTATTTCAAAATAACTTTGTCCCCGTCTACACAGCAGGCAGTTATTTTGAAATAATGTTGCTGTGTAGGCTCGGAAAAAATCTTTTAAAAGCTTTAGATGATTACCTTAGTATCCTCCTCTTCCAACCCCATTTTTTCTTCCCCTCATTTTCCAAGTTTCAGTTACCATCAGAAACATCTTATGAGAACCTCCTTTAATTGAGTTTTCCAGCAGCTGTCATATCTGAACTCTTCTTAGAGTTTCTCTAGGTTTGCCATCACAAATAAACCTATTTCTTTCAAGGTTGGACTTTCAGCACCAGACATTACTGGGCCTTCAATTTCTAATGGAATGTATTATTTAAAGCCTCCCATTACATTTGCATCTGATTCAAAACCTATCCGTTAATAATAAGACAGCAGCAGCTGGCAAGAGGGTAGTTATTAGTATGCAGAAAGGTTACAAACCTTTTAGATTCTGCCTCTGACAAAGTATAATATGCATGAATTTATTGTACCAAAAGCAACTTTGCTCTTCATTGGTGAATATTATAATAGCTGCTCACTATCACACAATCACCGTACACATAAAATGCATCAGTCACAAATAAACCAACAATTAAATACAGCAATAAAACTCACATGTCATTATTTGTATTAAACAAAATATTTAATTGCAGCTAGGGGAGTTCCATTATTTTGTATGACTGTTTCAGGACTAGTGGTACAATATGAAAAAAATATTTTTTTACTACAGCTTCATACCAGGCATGCATTGCTGCTTATGGGCTTATAAGAGAAGGAGTCAGCATATCTTGGATTTAACTCTGCTGTTGCTACTGATTTACTCTGACTTCAAGGAAGAAAATTTGGCTAGTATTTTTGACAGTCCACTAATTTTTGGGCACCTATCTTGAGGTGTCTAATCCCTCTCTGCCTCTTTTTTCCAATTTTAAGTTAGGCGTAATATGTTTTTAAGACTCTGCAAACATTCATTCGTTTACACAAGTGGTAAATTGCTCCCATGCAATATGCATTTGCAGAATCAGAGTCTTAGATGGATTGTAAATTCTCTATGATAGGGAATATTCCTTCTGTTACATTTGCAAAGCATCTACCAGAGATATATGTACTCCTGAAAATATCTAATTAACAATAATAATATTTGCATAGTAACTCAGCAATGGCATGAGTCTTGACTTTGAGAACTCTAGAGAAAATGCTTAAAGACATTATATGGTGTATATTCAATGTGGTATTGCTATTACTGCAGAGAGTAGATAACAATAACTTGCAGCATAGCCAATAAGCATCATCATATGTTCATATTTCTGTATGTAATCACTATTGTACCCTTTCCCCCAAGGCTATACTTAGGGAAATTATGAACCAGCTTGAAAGGTTATTTGATTCATGAGCAATACTAACAGTCATTGGGAGGCAGTGTGGTTTAGTGGAGCCATGCTGGATAACTGAACACCACATGCTTTGTTACAAATGGCAACTGATCAAAATGTAATTCAGTCAGTGTTGGCCAAGAGTGCTTATTGTGGAGAATGCCCTCTTATGGTATAAAGTCCCTGTGCTATGCTTAAAAGAAACATAAATGGGGATTCTTTAGTTAATAGCAATCTATAATTGATTTTGGAGAAAACAAATTAAAAATACGTATCTTACTAAGTCAAAAACAATCACATTCTTTATAAGTATAAAAAATGTACTTAGCATTTTATGGAAATGTGTACCAGCTGTCAAAGGTAGCAAAATCCCCATACTACCCGAGGGTTGGAAAGTACCCATATGCTTTTGTTACCTGTAATAATAATTGGTATTTTGGCAGCACTTTCAAACAGTTGTTGTTTTGTTTCTTTGTTAATGAAGCTTTCTATTGGAAGATCTATTTGTGAGCAGCTTTAGGAGAGATTAAAGAGGAAAAAATGCCCATCCTCATGACATTTGATGAAAAACACTGTTAACTGTATTATTGTTAGATTTTTTTTCCCAAGTAGTAGTAAGTATATACTGTGTTTCTACTTTCTTTCCTCATTAGAGCCTTTATCACAGGAATGGGCCATGTGGGTTGTAGATTGTGTTCTCATTAAAATCTTAGCCATAAAGATATGTTCTATAATTACAGATACCATGAAGTTTCCCCAGAATAATTATTTTTGAATCCTCTGAAGATGTGATAACACATGTACGAAACATGCAGATGGGATATGTTTTTAATTTCCTGTATCGCAAAGTGTTTTCTCCCAAACATGGACCTGGATTTCATTTACTATCTGGGAAGCATTTATTAAATAAGTAGTGAAGAGAAGTGGGTGGAACACTGAACTGGGAGTTAAAAGATCTGGGTTCTGTATATGGATCTATCACTGACCTGCTGAGAGAGCTTGGGGAAATCATTTTACTTCTCTTTACCTTAGTTTCCTCATCTGTAAACACGGATAGTAATGATACTGAACTTATTCAAAAAGTACATAGAGCTGTTCAGCTAAAGAGTGAAATGGGGCATAAGCTAATGCCCATTAAAACCAGAGCGCTTACAAATAAGATCTTGGCAATGTGGTCTACTGGATAGATTACTAGACTGGGTTTCAGGAGACACAAGTTCTATTCCCAGCTCTGCCAATGGCATGCGGTGTGGCCTTGGGCAAGTGACTTCTCTGCTCTGTACCTCACTTTTCCCACATGTAAAGTGGGCATAATGATACTGACCTAATTTGTAAAGTGCTTTGAGATCTACTGATGAAAAAACTTAAGTATTACTACTATTTTGTTATTGTTAATCAGACTGTGCTGAGCATTGGATTAGGCCCCATCACAGTTAAATCTGACTTGTGACAAAAGTTACCAACCCCAAGCATTGACAAGTCATGAGTCAGTTCTCTCTCCCCTTCCCCCAAAAGATTACGAGATAAAGGTTTTAAAAGATTTTTTTAATTACTTTTGGGTTTTGGTGCCTCTATGGAGCATTCAGATCACATACTGAAGCTTTTCCCCACAATTATTAGAGCTACAAATTTATTTCTGTGGGCCTTATTTGTCAAGCCGGGCCATCCCCGTTGGCCCAGTGCAGAACTGGTACATCTCATCACAAAGTTGTCAGCATTATTCCCTGTTCGATTAGCAGTATGGTTGGCTCAGGATCCAGGGAGGGGCTGAGCAAATAGTCAATAGACCCCGAGTCTCCAGGCTAGGACTGACAACAATAGTTGGAGTTCTGGTCCTCTGGGTCGGATGGAATAATGGTCTGCCGGAAACCCCTGGGCAGGGCTGAAGCAAACAGTCTTTAGCCCTCAATCCTCCTTTCTGGGGCAGGCAGTTTCAGCTGGGGTTCTGGCCCTCTGATGGGTCAGGGCAAAGGGTCTATAATGCCTTAGCTTCCTGGCTGCAGCAGGTCATAACAATTGGGGAATCAACCTATTGGGCAGGGCAGAAGAGCAATCAGTCTATAGCCCTTGGCCAGGGCAAATAAACATTCTGGGATCCCTGAGGGTCCAGGCTGGGACTGAGTGCAAACAGCAGCCACAGCTAGAAGGTGGTGAGGTACAGTAGAGGAACCTGCCCCCTCCTGCTTCACCAGGTTCCAACCCAGGGTCCTCTGGACTTCCCCGCTAAGGGTTTAGGCATTGTCTTATACTATATCCCCTGGGTCATTTCTTACCACAAACTGCATCCCAGGCATCTTTTCATCTGGTGGTGGCTTAGCAACCTCATTAGTCTCCACAGTTGGTGAGTTTCCAGCAGTGTAGTCCAGGTCCACTGTCTCTGCCACTTGGCTGCTCTGGAGGAATTGGTCATACACATCCTTCCTCTTCCACAGCCAGGCCTCATTAATATGGACTGCCTCCTTTTAACTAGCTTTTCCAACTGGAGCATGTGCAGCAAAGCCAGGTAAAGGGGGCATGGCTTCCTGAGCCCACAGTGATTGGTCTGTCCCCATTGGCTCAGTGCAGGGTTGGTACACCCCACAACAACATTAAAAAAAAAAAGGAAGCTGAGAGCCTTCCAAGATAACATGACTTCAGGACCTGGAGCTTTAATAAAAATCACCAGATTTCACGAGACTCAAGTCAGGGTCACAATAGCAACACTAAGACAGGGGCAATTCATGATACATGCCTTAGATAACACACGTGGTTCAAAACTGTAATCTAGTGGCTCCTCTGAGTTTCCTGAGAGCTGAACAAAAGCAGGCTGCAGTATCATCAGAACACCACTCATTTTCACTCAGAATATCTAGAACTCTAGATAATGGACATCTTTCTCCCATGGAAATGAACAAACAAGTTACCTGCTCTCAGGAAATGAGCCATACCCTAGTTTTGACATCACCACTCAGGCTATGTCTACACTGCGCTGGTATTGTGCAATAAATATGCAAATGAGGCTAAGCGTGGAATATCGCCGAGCCTCATTTGCATAATTAATGAGCGGCCGCTTTTTGCGCAAGAGTCTTTTGTGCAAAAAGGAGCCATCTACATGGCTCCTTCTTGTGCAAAACCCCCCTATTGCACAAGAGCTGTTCTTCTGTATTTTTTCAGGAAGAACAGCTCTTGCGCAAGAGGGGGATTTTGCAAGAAGGAGCCATGTAGATGGCTCCTTTGCACTAAGACACTTGCATAGCGTTTCGCTCATCATTATAAGAACATAAGAACGGCCGTACTGGGTCAGACCAAAGGTCCATCTAGCCCAGTATCCTGTCTGCCGACAGTGGCCAGCACCAGGTGCCCCAGACAGGGTGGACCGAAGACAATGATCAAGCGATTTGTCTCGTGCCATCCCTCTCCAGCCTCTGACAAACAGAGGCCAAGGACACCATTTTATCCCCTGGCTAATAGCCTTTTATGGACCTAACCTCCATGAAATTATCTAGCTTCTCTTTAAACTCTGTTATAGTCCTAGCCTTCACAGCCTCCTCTGGCAAGGAGTTCCACAGGCTGACTACACGCTGTGTGAAGAAGAACTTTCTTTTATTAGTTTTAAACCTGCTACCCATTAATTTCATTTGGTGTCCTCTAGTTCTTCTATTTAGGGAACTAATAAATAACTTTTCTTTATCGGCCCTCTCCACACCACTCATGATTTTATATACCTCTATCATATCCCCCCTCAGTCTCCTCTTTTCTAAACTGAAAAGTCCCAGTCGCTTTAACCTCTCCTCATATGAGACCCGTTCCAAACCCCTAATCATTTTAGTTGCCCTTTTCTGAACCCTTTCCAAGGCCAAAATATCTTTTTGAGGTGAGGAGACCACATCTGTACACAGTATTCAAGATGTAGAGTCCCATAGTTTTATACAGGGCAGTAAGATATTCTGGGTCTTATTTTCTATCCCTTTCTTAATAATTCCTAGCATCCTATTTGCCTTTTTGACCGCCGCTGCACACTGTGTGGAAGTTTTCAGAGAACTGTCCACGATAACTCCAAGATCTCTTTCCTGATTTGTCGAGCCAAATTAGCGCCCATCATACTGTACATATAGTTGGGGTTATTTTTCCCGATGTGCATTACTTTACACTTATCCACATTAAATTTCATTTGCCATTTTGTTGCCCAATCACTCAGTTTGGTGAGATCTTCTTGGAGTCCCTCACAGTCTGCTTCTGTCTTGACTATCCTGAACAGTTTGGTATCATCTGCAAACTTTACCACCTCACTGCTTACCCCTTTCTCCAGATCATTTATGAATAAGTTGAACAGGATTGGTCCTAGGACTGACCCTTGGGACACCACTAGTTACCCTCTCCAATCTGAAAATTTACCATTTATTCCTACCCTTTGTTTCCTGTCTTTTAACCAGTTCTCAATCCAAGAAAGGACCTTCCTCTTATCCCATGGCCATGTAATTTACACAAGAGCCTTTGGTGAGGGACCTTGTCAAAGGCTTTCTGAAAATCTAAGTATACTATATCTACTGGATCCCCCTTGTCCGCATGTTTGTTAACCCCTTCAAAGAACTCTAATAGATTAGTAAAACAGGATTTCCCTTTATAGAAACCATGTTGACTTTTGTCCAACAAATTATGTTCTTCTACATGCTTCACAATTTTATTCTTTGCTATTGTTTCCACTAATTTGCCCGGTACTGAAGTTAGACTTACCGGTCTGTAATTTCCTGGATCGCCTCTAGAGCCCTTTTTAAATATTGGTGTCACGTTGGCTACCTTCCAGTCATTAGGTACGAAAGCCGATTTAAGGGATAGGTTACAAACCACAGATAATAGTTCAGCAATTTCCCATTTGAGTTCTTTTAGAACCCTTGGATGAATGCCATCCGGTCCCGGAGATTTGTTAACATTAAGTTTTTCTATTTGTTCCAAAACCTCCTCTAATGACACTTCAATCCGGGACAGTTCCTCAGATTCATCACCCACAAAGGACGGTGCAGATTTGGGAATCTCCCCAACATCCTCAGCCGTGAAGACTGAAGCAAAGAAATCATTTAGTTTCTCCGCAATGGCTTTTTCGTCCTTGATTGCACCTTTTATAGTTCGATCATCTAGGGGACCCACAGGTTTTTTAGCAGGCTTCCTGCTTCTAATGTACTTAAAAAACATTTTGCTATTGCTTTTTGAGTTTTTGGCTAGCTGTTCCTCAAAATCTTTTTTTGCTTTTCTTATTACATTTTTACACTTGATTTGTCAGTGTTTATGTTCCTTTCTATTTATCTCACTAGTATTGGACTTCCACTTCTTAAAAGATACCTTTTGTCCCTCACTGCTTCTTTTACATGGTGGTTAAGCCACGTGACTCTTTTAGGTCTCTTGCTATGTTTTTTAATTTGGGGTATACATTTAAGTTGGGCCTCTATTATGGTGTCTTTAAAAAGTTTCCATGCAGCTTGCAGGGATTTGGCTCTAGTCACTGTGCCTTTTAAATTCTGTTTAACTAACATCCTCATTTTTGTGTAATTCCCCTTTTTGAAATTAAATGCCAGGGTGCTGGACTGCTGAGGTGTTCTTCCCACCACAGGAATGTTGAATGTTATTATATTATGGTCACTATTCCCAAGCGGTCCTGTAACGGTTATTTCCTGGACCTGATCCTGCGCTCCACTCAGGACTAAATTGAGAATTGCCTCTCCCTTGTGGGTTCCTGCACCAGCTGCTCCAAGAAGCAGTCATTTAAGCCATTGAGAAATTTTATCTCCGCTTCTCTTCCTGAGGTGACATGTATCCAGTCAATATGGGGGTAATTAAAATCCCCATTATTATAGAGTTCTTTATTTTGGTAGCCTCTCTAATCTCCTCAGCATTTCAATGTCAGTATCGCTGTCCTGGTCAGGTGGTCGGTAATATATCCCTACTGCTAATTTCTTATTATTGGAGCATGGAATTACTATCCATAGCGATTCTATTGAACATGTTGATTCACTTAATATTTTTATTTCATTTGATTCTACATTATCTTTCACATACAGTGCCACTCCGCCACCCACCCGGCCTGCTCTATCCTTTCGATATATTTTATATCCCGGTATGATTGTGTCCCACAGATTTTTCCTCATTCCACCAGGTTTCAGTGATGCCTATTATGTCAATCGCCTCATTTAATACTAGGTACTCTAGTTCACACATCTTATTAGTCAGACTCCTAGCATTTGTGCATTAATTATGCAAATGAGGCTTAGCGATATTCCACACTTAGCCTCATTTGCATATTTATTGCGTGGAACCAGCGCAGTGTAGACATAGCCTCAGTTTGATAGAGCATGTGCTCATGTCTCCTCTAGAATCTCACCTTGACCTCTGCCTGGATGATGCGGGTGATTGAGAGTGTAAAACTAAACCCCACATTCTTCATTTCATTCTAAGACTAGCATTGTCTTTTTAGCTTCATAGTGAACTCTGCAGGAAATTCACCAACTTTGAAAAAGCCAAAATTCTCTGCATAAATTAGAAATTGCAAGAATCCGCCACTTAATTGGATACCATACAAATATTTATTTGGAGGAAACTTCTCTTTAATCATTTCCTGTAGAACATTTAGGAAGAACAATCTATTTCAAGAGGCATTTTTAATAAGAATTACTGTCTCATCACAAGGTATATTTACTATGAACATAAGACTCCTTAGAAGAGCTAGGATGATGCTGCTATTCCCCCACCTTCTGTAAATATTTGCAACACATCTTTATGATAAATTTGTTGTGGCCATAACAACATCCTGTTAAATAAATATCTGTGAAATTTGATTAATGCAGTATCAGTAGGGTAAATATTTATATAGAGAAATCTCTAAATTAAAATTTAAAACTCTAAATGAGAATAGTTTAGTGTGTGGGGGGAGGTGTGGCTTATACTAGCAGAGAATTTGGCCTATATTATAATAGCATCCAAATGACCCAATTAGGATCAGCTCCCCTCGTCTTTTGAGTGAACCTTTCTGGGCAGGGATTGTCTCTTTTCCATCTTTGTGCAGTGCTTGATGCATTGCGGCCTGAATCCCAACAAAATAAATATTTACTGCTAATGATAAATATTGTGGTGGGTGCTACTCAAACGCAGACAAAGAGACAGACCCAGGATCAATGTGAGCAAATGGTTACAGAAACAATATTTTAGATTCTTGGAGCTCAGAAGAGCTTTCTCACTCAATCAGAAGACTAAATCACCCAATCAAAGAACAGAACAATGCCATGTTAATTGTTTGACCAATCACAAATAATCAACACACCTTAAATAGAAAATATGCATACAAAGCTGTTTTATGATCAATCTGTAGTATTAAAAGAAATTTACAAACCTCCTTGATTTTATATTAACTTTTCCCTTTTCATGGTCTCTTATTAATCCACTCATATGCTACTAAAATTACCAGTAATTAACTACTTTCAAAACTAAACAGATGTGCATCAAAGGAAAATTTCCCACTGATTTCAGTGGGCTTGAATCAGGCCTTTAAGACAACAATTTGTGTCTTGTTTTCCATATGTACAGAATCAGAGAATAGTAGAACTAGAAGGAACCTTGAGAGGTCATCAAGTTTAGTTTCCCTGCACTCATGGCAGGACCAAGTACCTGCAATGAACCACAGAAATTACTAACTTCATAGTAATGTTGAAAAGACTAATGCTTGAAAAGCGCTTTGCGAACCTTGGATGAAAGGGGCTATAGAAAAGTGCAAGATATGACTACAGTAATGTGAAGTTCAATAGGGGTTTTTTTTTTGCACCTCCCACAGTGTTTCCCTTTATACAGTGAAATAAAGAAATTGTGTGTTAATTTCTTCTTGTAACAGTAGATTCTTATCTCAGGGTGTGTCTAGACTGCAGGCTTTTTTGAAAAAAGTGGTCTTTTTCCAAAAAAACTTTACCTGCGTCTAGACTGCTGCCGCATTCTGTCAACAGTAAATCGAAAGAACGTGGCGGTTTTGTTGACAGCGGTAAACCTCATTTTACGAGGAATAACACCTTTTTTGACAGAGATCTGTCGAAAATAGGTGTGTGTGGACGCAGGGAAGCCTGTTCTTTCGAAGAAAAGGGCCTCCAGAAAGAAGCCCTGGTGGACAGTCCATCCTTACATGCTGAGCACCTCTATTGTTTCTGTCCACAGTCTCTTAAAGTCACAGGCACCCAGATAGGCATTGCTGACAGGAAGCCAGCCAGAGCACCTGTGCCAGCCGAGCTAGCCACTGTCTCGGGACAGTGAAGAGGACCTACCCAGGGGCTCCAAAAGGCGGGCACCAGCCTGGTCAGGGCTTGAAATAAAAAACCTTCTGGAGCTCTGGTCTCAGGAGGAATCCCTGCAGGCCCTGCAGTCGCACCTCAGGAACATGGACATATATGAGCTCATGGCCCAGGGACTGGCCAAGAAAGGGCATCACCCCTGCACCCTGGACCAAGTGAGGGCCAAGGTAAAAGAACTGCGGCAGGGGTATGCAAAGGCCCGAGACTAGAGCTCCCACTCCGGGGCAGCCTCACAGAGCTGCTCATATTATGTAGACCTAGAGCAGATTCTGGGCAGTGGGGAAGCCCAGATTCTGATGCATCTTGTGGAGTCCGGGTTACCCCACCATACTGTGGACCAACCCCTGAGGGAGGACAAGCAGGAAGGAGGGACAGGAGAGCTGCACCAGGAGGAGGAGGAGGAACAGACAGCAGCGACCCTATCCCAGGAGCCGGTCCTCCAGACCCCAGAGGCCTCCCAGGCGTCCTCGGACATGGGGGAGGGAACATCAGGTGAGTGCTTTGAGGGGTCACCACACAAGGGGGGCTGGCAGTGCGGGGGGGCCATCTGGTCCCATTGCCACTGTGGGGTCCCTGTGTTGCTCAGGCTGCTGCCCAACTCACACACAGTGTCACGTGTAAAACCTCTGAGTCTCTTGTCGGAAGGAGGGCCCCTTACAGCGATGGCATGCCCTCGGGGACAGCGGGGATGCACACATACATGATTGTCTCCTTCTCTTTTCCTCCACAGCCCGACCCCCCCACGCAAGAAGGTAGCACTACACCCGCCCCACCATCCCAGACACGTGGCACCCGCAGGCACTGGACCTGCTGAAAGAGCGCGTAGTGGCCCTGCAGGACCTCAACAGGACTCTTTAGCAGAGGATGGAGGCAGAGGCTGAGTGGCACAACAGGCTGCTGGATGAGCTGGTCCAGCACCGCAGTTCAATCTGTGCCACTATGAGGGAGGTCCTAGTCTTGCCTGCCCCTGTCATGGGCACTGCTCCTCCTGCACGCCAGGACCCTGCTTCCCCAGGCTCCCCTGCTCCCGAGCCCTCACAGACCCAACAGCTGCCCCCCCCCCTTCTGTCCGGCCCAGGACTGGCTTTCGCTCCACCTGACCCCAAGGCCATGGCGGTGCCAGGACACAAGGTGGCAGGACCCTGCGATCAGGGAAACAGCGGCGTACTTGAGTCTCCCTCCCCCCTCCAGGTTTTCAGCCCCCTACCATCCCAGTGGAAGAACATTTCATTGATGTAACAAAATCTTTATTTTGGAGTGAAAGATGTAGCTTATATATAAACAGTAGAACAGTAAAAAAGAGAAAGTTTTGTTTTAAACAGTTAGCACATTTTCCTTACTGATATTGTTTCTAATAAACACCTGGTTTTCTTTGTAAACAGACATTGTTTTTTTATGTATTCTTTATGGGAAGAGGGTGAGGGTTGCGGAGGGAAAGGTAGGGGTGGGCCAGGCCAAACCCGCCATGGGGGAGGCCCTGGGGAGAGTCAGTGGGCTTCTTCAGAGAATCTCTCCCTCAGGGCCTCTTGGATGCGAACACCAGACTGGTGAGCCTGGCGGATGGCAGCCGTCCGGGGCTGTTCGAATTGCCTCCCGTCGCCATCAGCACCTGTCCCCCACCTTGGCAGGAAGGCCTCCCCTTTCCTCTCCTTAAGGTTATGGAGCACGCAACATGCAGCCACCACCTCGGGGATGTTGTGTTCGCCCATGTCCAGCCGTGTGAGGAGGTAATGAAACCTCCCTTTCAAGCGGCCAAATGCGCATTCCACCTGCATGCGAGCTTGGCTAAGATGCATGTTAAATAGCTCCTTGCTCACATCCAGGTGGCCAGTGTAGGGCTTCATGAGCCACGGCATCAGGGGATAGGCTGCGTCGGCCACGATGCAGACCAGCATCTGCACGTCCCCAAGCGTGAGGTCCCGCTGTGGGAAAAATGTTCCTGCCTGCAACCTGCAGTACAGGTACAAGTTGCGGAAGATGCAGGCATTATGTGCCTGCCCCGACCACCCGACACAAATATCCATAAACTGTCCCCGGTGGTCAACCAGGGCCTGCAGCACCATAGAAAAATAGCCCTTGCGATTAATAAATTGGGCTGCTCGATGGGGCGGTGCGTGGATTGGGATGTGTGTCCCATCGAGGGCTCCTCCATAGTGCAGGAAGCCTTGCCCAGGAAAGCCAGCAATGATGGTGTCCAGGTCTCCCCCCATGGACGAGCCTCTTCAGCAGCTCCACATTGATGGCCTTCACCACCTGCAGAAAGAGACAAATAGACAGACAGAAACCACGGAGTTTGACAGGGTACCTAAGACCTTGGGAGGAGAACCCACCCTCCCACCCCTTCCCTTGTCAGGGCTCTCCCCTCCCCCGCATCAGTGCAGGGTTGGCCAAGGAGCCGCCTCCCACTGCCACTCCATCCCCCACTCCCCTTTGCCCTTGCTTGGCAGTCCCCCTTTTTCAGCCTCCCCACTCAGTAGGGCCTGTCCCCCCGAAAGTGACTTACCTTCATCAAAACAGCCCTGATGGTAGACCTCCCCACGCCAAACTGGTGTCCCACTGAGTGGTAGCTGTTGGGGGTGGGCAGCTTCCAAAGGGCAATAGCGACCCGCTTCTGCAGGGGGATGGTGGGCCACAGGTGGGTGTCCTGGTGTTGCTGAGCAGGGGCAAGCCAGGCACACAGCTTCTGGAATGTGGCCTTCCGCATCTGGAAGTTCAGGAGCCACTGCTCGTCGTCCCAGAGCTCCAAGACGAGCCGGTCCCACCAGTCCAAACTCATCTCATGCCTCCAAATCCGCCTGTCCCCAAAAAAGTTTGGAGGCAAGGGCATAGCTCCTGCATCCTGGACAAAGATTTTGTAGCTCTGGTCTGGATCCATATGGGGCAGGAGCTTCATGACGGAGTCATGAAGATGCAGCAGAAGCTGCAGCATGGCAGCGTGGGGCCATTGCCTGCCCAGAAGCAGCTTTGGCTCCATGACCAAAAAAACCAATGAAAAGCAGGAAAATCAACCAGTAAAGAAACTGCTGTGGTGTCCAAGAAAGCAGGGCAACCAGAGCAAGCACTGCAGCAGCTTTGCTGTCCCTCTAGGAGGTAGGCAAGGCAGAAGCAGGAGCAGAGCAACGGCTGTCCGGGGTATCCCTTTAAGCACGCGTCTCTGCAAAGGTCATGCAGGAGCACCAGGAAGTAAATGCTGCCCCCTGCTAGAAGTGGTTCAGGGTGCTTTTTTTTTTCTCGAAAGACTGTCGAGTAGTCTGGATGCTCTTTTTTGAAAAAGCAGCTCACTTTTTCGATCAGCATAATGCAATCTAGACGCTCTTTTTCGAAAAAGGCGTGTAGTCTAGACGTAGCCTCAATTTCTTTGTCTAGATTTGGTGTATCAGTGCATTTGGGTTGCAAAGCAGACAGATGTGATGCACATGTGGATGGGATGCCAAGAGAATAATCTCACCAGAAATAGTAATGACAACAGCTGAAAGCAACATTGTCTTCTTCCCCGCTTTCATAAGATGTTGTGGGCTCAACTTTCAAAAGGCACCTCTGAGCCTGCAAAATTGCATGCATAAAATCAGCACATATGCATTTAAATAACATGCATGCCTATATGGAACTGCATGTTTACCTGCAGCTTTGCATACATAGGTGACAATTTACCTGGTAAATGTATGCAGCAGCAGCTTGTAAGACCACAGATTAGAATCCAGTTTTTAAAAAGAAATGACCTCCAAAACTGCACTTTCAAAATACCTTTATACATTTGCAAATGGAAATCTGATTTATACAGGCAAATGATTACTAGTACAGGCAAGCAATGTTAACAGTTCTTCTGAATGCAGTTAGGAAGGATCAATAATACCTTGACTTTCTTTATTTACATATTCAAGTTGTGAGAACTGAAATAGGCCAGGTACAGCACTCCTCACATTTACTACAAAAGGTAGAAAACTTTTCACACGTGTTTTCACTTTCCTTAACTTCCATATTTCCCAACAGGCATTTTAGAAATGGCCATATGCTCAGCTGGTATAAGTAAGCATAGCTCCATGGATTTCAGCAGAGAAGTGATTTACAGAAACTGAGCATCAGGCTCTAAATATTTTTGTAGACTTCTTTTGATTACACACACTGCTTGTAATTTCTTCTGTGCTGTTGAATTACTTTAATTATTTCCTGTGCTGAAAGTGAAAATAAAAAAATAAGTAAGTAGTAAATAAGTATGTCTATTGACAAGACCACATTAATTCTGAAGCCCTACATTTTATTTTATTACCTTGGTGTTCTCTCTTTTTTTTAACCCAGAATATGAAACCAGAACATAATGCTTCCACAAAACATCAGTCAGTCAGAATCTTTTTTAGTTCATCATATTTATTATTTTGTAGTATTTTGTTGAGCATTATCATGTTTATCCTTGTCTATTTTTGCTAGCTAGACTACAGAGGCAATTTTCTTCTCAGTAAGGCACTATGATTTTATTTCTCAGGATTACACCACATATTGATATTTATTTTTAAGGGAGGGCAATTTCTGTTTCCAGGATCCATTTATAATGAGGCATAATAAATTAAAAAACCTCTCCAAATTTAAAATTAAATTCAGCACTAACAATATTATTTGTATTGACACTCTACTAGTGAAAATATAGAAATGACTGTACTTTGTACATACTTTAATATTACAGCAATAAACTAGCCATTTATTGTTAAATGTTCATATGTGATTCTTTAAAAAAACTCAGCATCTCAGTGCAGTTAAATTTATTTGGACAAGTGATTGAGGGAGCTGCTTTAAATTTAAGAAATGGCTACGTCTCTGCCAGTCACACTGTTTTCCCCTTAGTGTCAAGTGACTGATACAAATACATTATGTTCAGCAGCTCTAACTCTTAAAGAGAGATGGGCATCTACTCAACCAGTCTTCTCCCTGTAATCTGTCAGCAAAGAATGG
Source organism: Rafetus swinhoei (assembly GCA_019425775.1). NCBI lineage: Eukaryota > Metazoa > Chordata > Testudines > Trionychidae > Rafetus > Rafetus swinhoei. The sequence continues at coordinate 161,092,098 of CM033424.1, forward strand.
AGAAAATGTATATTTAATAATGTTTTTAAATACTGAGGCAGCATTGCAGGAATGTTGTTTCTTCATTGTGTCATTATCAGAGATGCATGCCACAGCTACATTTCAACCTGTGACAAGAACTCATTTCCCAGGTTAGAGAATAATAAATAGGGGAATAAAAAATAAGATCTCATATGAAAGCTGGGACTGTAGCTGATAGGCCAGACTTTGCTCTGACTAATCTGCTTCTACCATATGACCCAACTGAAGGCAATGGGCAAATTCTACTCTGAGTTAATAATTAATCACATTTAGCACATACATAGCATTTTTCACTGGAAGGTCTCACATGCACTTTAAACAAGGGGTAAATATTATTATTTCCACTTTGCACCTAGGAAACTGGAGCACAGAAGAGTTATGTGACTGTCCAAGACCACTCAGCAGGTTATTGACAGAGATAGCATTAGAAACCGTGGGTGAAACGTGGGTTTCAATGAAGTTAATGGGAGTTTTGCCATGGCCTACAATAGAGCCAGGATTTCACTCCTCTTCTTATTAGTAGTCTCATCTGGTAGCTAGTAGCACGTGCTCTCCTCAGCCCTGCTCTCCCAACCCAGCCCCGGAGCCAGTAGCAGGACCTATTACAAATGCTATCCAATGCTTATTTTAAGACCCTATTTTCAGTTGCTTACAATTTGTGACATTTTAACCATTTTGACTCAACTGTTCCATGCCTCGTGTCTGCCTCTGGCTGAATACTTTTGGAAAATTTCAGCCTGTATCATTCATCTGTTTCCAAAAAAGTAGAGTACTGAAAATCATGTCTGGTCCATATTAAAGGTCAAGTTATCTTTGCTTTGAAACGCTCTGGTGCTCTCATGCTTTGGAGCATGGACTTGGAAGTGAGCAAGGACTGGACTTCTGTTAGTGAGGTGCCCTTTGAAGTCCCCTTAAAAAAATCCAGGAATCTTGAGTTCCTTTCCAGGTTCTGGATGGGCGCATGCCCTAGTGGGGACAGTCTTCTGTCCAAAGCTTCACCCCTTCTGCTCTATCCCCTCCAGCTTGTTCCAGTATCATACTTTTCTCCTTCTGCACCTGTGGCTACTTGTCCCAGTCCCATTCTCTTTGCCCTTTGTCCCAATCTCCCCCGGCAGTCCCCCTCTCCTTTCCTACAGCTAGCCCAGCCAATCTCGCTTCCCTCCTCCTGACACTCCCTTTGATCGGTCACTTCTTTCCGCACACTGGTTATCTGGTTTCCCTCCCCACCCCTCCAACTTCAGTCTTCACCTCATCCTGTTCCTAGCTCTTTGCTTCAGTCTTCTTTCCCAGCCAGCCTCAGCCTTCCCTCTCTTCCATCCTCATCTTTTCATTGTCTTCTATCAACCAACTGTTTCCCAGCACAGCCCTCATTTCCTGTCTCCCCCATTGCTCCTTGTCCCAGTATTCCTGTTGAACCAATCCTATTCCAGCTACTCCTCCCCAGTGGCTCCCACTCTCTGGCTTCTTGCCCCACCAGCCATTGTTTCTCTTGCTCTCCCTCCAGTCTCACCAGACTCCTTGTGTCTCACTCTACTCCTTTCCCTTCCCCCAGTCTGCCTTGTGTCCCCTCAACATTTGAGCCTGATGGCTTCTTCCTTCTTGGGTGCCAGCAGGGCCCCAATGAGAACACAGGAGAGCCAAGTTCCCTGCTCTCAGTTTCAGTGTTCAGCTGCTTCCCAACCGATGCAGCCATCATGGAAAAAGTCCACCTTTGGTCCTGAAGTCCTGGCTGAAGCATGAGCACTTGCTCTATAGGATGGTACCTTCACAGTCTGATCAGAACTAGGAGCTGCGAGGTGCTTGAGCATGCTCAGTGGGGATGGAATAGTCAGAGATTGTCATTGTTTAGCTGTAGTAAATCTCTACTGATCATATACAAATTAAGATTTTTTTAAAGATCTGATAGAGGGACAGGGTAAATGTAGGGTGAAGCTTTGGGAGAAAGTCTATCTCTCTTGGACCATAATACAATCCAGATTTCCTGAGTCTTACCTTTCCTCATCTGTCATTTTGAAACTCAGTAGCAGAGTGGGTGGGTCATCCACAGACAGGATGACAACCTACTACTGCTATCAGTCAATTCATTAACTTTAGTGGCAGAGGCCTGAGTAGGAGATCTAAAGGTTTCAACCCTGCAGTGGAATTGCAGAAGTGCCAATAGAATGCAGGATGATGGAATTTTTTTCAGTTTGTTTTCTTTAAAAAAAAAAAAAATCTAGGGAATAATCCCTAAACACTATGTTAAAAGGTTACAACATCAAACACTCAAATGTTAAAAAATGCCATAAATAAAGTTTCCTGTGCAACCTTAATTCAGTTCTCTGTGCATAGGGATGATGTTACAGTCTCTAATTATGTGACTGGAGTAAATATTTTAAAATCACTTAGCATTACAAACTCCTGTTTGTACTAAAAACCCTTAGTTCACTCATATAATTTATTATTTACATTACAGTAGCAGCTATAGATCAGGGACCCATTGTGGTAGGTGCCATACAAACATAAGAGACTAGCTGTCCCAAACAGCTTAGAATCTAAGTGGAGGAGCTGACAAGCTAAGATCATTGCCTTTCCCTTGTTTCTGGTTGTTTTGACGAAGAGGCACAAAGCATATAAAATTAGAAATGTGAAGTGAGAATCATATGATTATGCTTTAAATGTCACATTTCAAAAATATATATTTGATTGCAGAAGCCTGGCAAAATTGCCATGCAAGTGTCGCAATAGAGACAAAAATCTATTCCTCTACAATTTACAACGATAAGGAGGAAGAAAAATAATACTTTACTGGTCTATTAAAAACAAATCAATCCACACTCACCTCGGGTTAGTGGCTGAGTAGAATTTGACAAGGTTGAATTATAGGGCATGTTCAGGATGCTATGAAAATGTGAGATCTTATAAATCTTATTGACAAGGAGAAGAATCAAAAAGGATATTTTTCAGAGTACTATAAATATCAGACATATCCAGCTCCAGTGACAAGTAAATCTCAAAGAATTTGAGATGTCCATTTGTAACTTTTCTTTTTCATGGAGAGTCTGATCAAGCTATTTTGAAGCCAATAGGCCCTTGTCTACTCTAAGGAGTTATTTCGAAATAACAAGCAGAGCAACCACACTATGAAGCCCATTATTTTGAAAATAATAACTCCTGCTTTCCTTGGGGAATAAGCTTATTTTGAAATAGTTATTTTAGGAGTTATTATTTGGAAATCAATCATTGCCTACTGTAGACATGCCAAGAACTTGGATAGCTTTTTAAAACATAATACAGAGGCAAAGTATTATTGCTTTTCTTCCTGAAACTTCACAAAAGAGGGGATAGGTTTCTGATTGATGGTCCATATTTTTCCAGGCACAAGTGCAAAAGGACACACATGCCAGTAAGATGTAGGTAGCTCTTTTCAATCTTTACTCTAACCACAGTCTAAATCTTTTTTGGGGGTGTGAAAATGGGTAGTTTTTATCTATTGTTTACATTATTCAACCATTCCCAGTTCTGGCCATGGCAGTGATGAACTACCATGAAAGTGACACATCATACTTTTTGCAGACTGAGAAAAAAGCCAGGGGTACTACGGTTTTGACTTTCATCCCACTTGTCTTTAAGGCCAACAGGCTTCTGCTAGAGCTGCAAGGTATAACACACAATTAAAGCCTGTAAACCCAAGGTTGAGAAACACTGCTTTCCACTGTTGTAATCATGAGTAAAAAGCAGGGACTGGATTCATTAACATTTTAGTGAATCTGAGTGATTAGAGGATGCAGTTGTCCTATGTCACAGAGCCCTGAAAAGCTGAAATTGCTTTTTAAGCACTGCTCACAAGCTCCCATAAACCATCGCTTTCAGCTCAGATCCTGACATAGGAAGCAAATGTCTCCCTGAACTTTAGCTTGGCATTGATTTACAGTTTATATGATTTGGAAGACTAACTTATCGATTGGAAACAATAATCGCATCCCAAATCAAAGAGAAATCCTTTCCACAATACACAATCTTCTTTCTTACACTGACACCTTCACTGTTTTCTGCAAAGAGAAACACTATTACAAGGTCAAATAGGAAAGACGGATCTGACCAGAAATGAAAAACCAAAATGGAGCAGCAGCAGCAACAAAACTAGTAAGAACAAAATTTGATAGCCTGCTGTAATCTTTTGTGACAAAATTGAAACTGAGGTTGCATGACTAATTATTTTGGGCCCTAGTGTAGGAAAGCATCCCTAGTCAACAAAGCACTTAATCATATTCTTAAATCCCATTGAAGTCAAGGGTCTTCATGTACTTGATTACCTGAGTCCAGTTCTATCTTTCACAACATCCACAAGCAACGAAGAATAGAGGATGAAGAAGCAAATATTCAAAAGTAGGAAAAAAAGGAACTTTAATCATCTGGAAATCAAGAAATTATAATGATTTCATAGAAAAAATATAGATGAAGATCTCCTTAGAAAACAGAAAGTTATGTTAGAGTCAGGTGGTAGGTGCATTACTCCTTTATGAACAAGGTCATGATTGCCCTAGTTAAAATATTTCCAGCACACACCTTAGACTTTTTCTCATGGAACTTATTATGCATGGGAGGAGCGCCTCATATACCAGCAGAGCTGCCTTTAAGTCCCTCTCTGCCATGGTGTCTATAAAAATACTCATCAATAGTTAGGCAGCTGGATTACTGTTACCAGTGTGCCTCACACTGACCAGTATCACCTCAGTGTTCCCTGTGCGATCCTCGTCTGTTTTAGTCCCCTGTTATTTATAGTCTAGACATAGGCTATGTCTACAAAATTTAGCAAAACCAGAGGCTGGCCCATGCAAACTTATTTGGCCTCACAGGGCTCAGACTGTGGGGCTTTTTCATTGCTGTGTAGAATTCTGGCTCAGGCTAGAGTCTGAGCTCTGGGTTTCTCTTACCTCTCAGGATCTTAGAAACCCAGGCCCCAACATTAGCCTAGAAGTCTATTCTGCAGTGAAATAACCCTATAGCCTGAGCCCCATGAGCCTGAATTGACTGGCAAGGGGTAGCTATGTAGACATACCCTTAAATTTTACGTTTTCTTGAGTGAGGACTAATATATATGTTTCCCTTTATACAGTGAAAAAATAAAGATGTTTTGTGCTTTAATTTCTTCTTGTAAAATTAGATTCTTATCTCAATGTCTTTTTCTTAATTCGGTGTATCAGTGCATTTGGGTCGAGTGAGGACTATCTGATATATGTTTGTATAGCACCTAGCACAATGGGACTTTGGCCTCCAAGTGCTACCATAATATAAACAAGAACTGGTATACTGGGTTAGATAAAACCACAATATTGTAAAGGCTGCTCCCTACAAGAGAAATACTTCATAAGAGGCAGATTTAACACACTTGGATCAATGTTGCCCCTGATTTTTGTGCTGTGCAATAGTTGTTTTGAAAACCAGTGGAGTTTTTCTTGGTTTCTATTTTTATGTTTCTACTTTTATTCCAGTTAAATAAACAGGCTACAAACCACATCCAAAATTATCTACTCTATCCACATCCTTATATAATTTACTTTGTTCTGCCACCAGAACTTGAGAAGGTGTCATTATTAGAATTGGACAGATAACTGATTTTGCAGTTTGACCAGCAAACTGAAAAATCAGGGGAATGTTAGGTGCGATGCTGAAAATGTTTGGCTTTATCAGTAAATTAGAAAAAGTCACTTTGGGTCAGAACATAAGAACTGCTCCCATTAACCTAGTGGTTGAGGAACTTAACTTGGCTGTGAAAGACCAAAGTTGAACCCCACTCCAGTACAGGGACTTGAACTCAATCTTCTCCCACCATGTTAATGCTCTCAGATTAGACACTACTGTGCAGTGGGGCTTTTTGCAATCTCTCCCACAGAAGAAGTTCCATGTTGTAAAACTAAAATGGTTTTATTGTGCCAGAGACTGAATGCAAGAACACCACTATAGTTAAGTAAGGCACTCCCCTGGGGGCAGGTGTGCTGATAAGAAAAAAAAACCCATTTCTATAACTGTTGATACTACTTATACAATTGCAACAAACCTTATACAGCATGTCTCATGTAAGGTGTCAATGGAAAAGTTACGATCAAATATAATTATTCTGTTTATATTCATGACATATCTGAAGTTATGAATATTGGCATTGTATTTGATCCTAAATGTGTTTATTCCTGGTTACCAGATAAGATTTACTTTAGAGCCAGGGAACCATAAAAGAAGCTGGTCCCTTTCACTAGGTCTTCCTGTGGTTGTCAGAGTCAGATTATTCCTCTGAGTCAGCAAGCCACATGAGGGCATGAGCAAGTAACATCTTACTCATGTAACATCTTGTTCTCCATAAAGAGAAACTGTAAAGAAAGCCTATTGATGGGGGAAGGAGGGGGAGGTAGGGGAGGGAATGGGGCCCTTATCCTGGGGCCCAGCAATCTGAGAGGACTTGGGGCTCCTGCCACCACTACTGAATGAGTGGTGGTAGCCAAAGCCCTAGGCCCTATAAATCACTGCCAGAGCGCAGCACATTGTACTCTGGGCAGCTCTGAGAGCTGCCAGGGTGGGGGGAAGGGGACAGTGCACTCTTTTCTATTATAAACCAAACTTTTAGATTTTAACGGATTGCCAACAGTGTGATTACTGGAGAAGATCTGAGTTATAGATTGACCTGAGTATGTAGCTTGTGTCTTGATATCAGAAAAACTCTTTGATGAAAATGGTTTGCAATAACCACACATCATAAAGGCTAGTGTCTGGGAGATAAAATAAGGGCTAGGATGTCTAAGGAGACTGTATGTTTCACTTCTTAGTAACCAGTGTGGTGAGACAAGTTAACATTTGTTACCAGTTTGATATATTAGTGATAAGCACTAGGCCAGGGTGAATCTGCCTTATTTCTCAGCAGACTCATTGTCCCACTCTAGTGAGGATAGACAATATTCATACTCGAGAGAGACCAACCACCACAGAGATGCACTGTGCCCTCTAACTCTCTTGAACCAGCAAAACCGGAATAAGTGGGACCTCATAAGAGTGGCTGTCTCATTAGTGATTTTCCCTTTTTCATTTTGCTTGACATTTTTGAGACGGAGATTTGTTATTGACAAGGCTCCGTTGACAGAGTGCTGAGCGATGAGTCGTCAGTGATGGAAAATGTATAGCAAAGAAAGAAAACAAGCGAGAAATTGAAATGACAGCTGTGTTGATAGCTTGCTGTTGATGTGGCTTATTGCGCAGTGATGTAGTCAAATGAACTATGTTTCTAATGTACCTAGAAAGAATTTTCAAACAGCAGCAACAAATTGCTATTTTTTCCCCTATTATTAAAAACATACATCTTTGGTGGTATTGCAGCTTGTACAAATGAAATTGGTACTGAATGCTCACAAGAATACAGCTAGCCATTACCAAACATTTTGGAAAAAAAAAATATACAACTTGTAGGAAACCACTAAATGTGTCTAAGAAACATTTATTTGTGTAGCTCCTGTCCTTCCAAGATCTAATCCCTTACTCCAGGGGTTTTCAAACTGTGGGTTGGGTCATGAGCTCATTGTAATAGGGCACCAAGGCTGATGTTAAATTTTCTCGGCCCCAGGGTCAAAGCTGAAGCCTGAACCCCACTGTCAAGGGGAGAAGCCCTTGGGCAATTTTGCTCAACACCTCGGCCGGGACAGCAAGGCTTGGGAGGACTCAGGTTTTGTCCCCCTCCTGGGGTCACATGATACTTTTTCTTCTTTGGTCAGAAGTGGCCATGGTGCAATGAATTTTAAGAACTACAAGTTCACCTGTTCAACTAGTCAATGCTCCCTGAAAGAAGAGGTGTGCCAATCAAGATCTGAATCTGGTTCCTCATTTCAAACTCCCAAACAGAGAAGAAAATAGGTGGTGTCACAGACATGGAAATTTGTTTCAAGCCATTAGAATTAGGGACTAGTTATTACATTCATATCTGAATTTAGCTGCTGATCCCCCTACTCCAAGTGTCAAAAGATCTTGCATGTGGGTTTTGTAGGGGTCCGTAATTATATACAATAGAGATAAAATACCAGATATTCCCAATTGCCATATGTAGCTTTGTACATGATGATTCAGCTTAGAAGATGGAAACTGGGGAGGTGGATTGAATGCTTCAATAAAACTGGAAAAAAATCAAGATAGTGAACAACGGTTTACATACAGAGAGCATAGCAACTAAAACAGTAGCAGAGACTACAGGCACTCACTCTGTTGTGATGGCTCAAAAATGAAATAAACGATGGAGCAATACACTTATAAAAATGGCCAAATGAGAGCTGGGATAGCATAGACATAAAAGAACTCTTAGGGTATGTTTAGACTGCACCCCTCTGCCGGCAGAGGGATGCAAATTAGGCTGGGCGAAATTGCTAATGAAGCGGGGCTTTAAATATCCCGCGCTTCTTTAGCATAAAAATGGCCACCGCTTTTTTCCGGCACGGAGCTTTGTCAGAGAAAAGTGGCAGTCTAGAGGCTGATCTATCGCTAAACAAAGCCTTTTCCGATAGATAGATCCTGTATACTTCATTTTACGAGGCATAAGGGGAACTATCGGAAAAGGCTTTCTTTAGCAATAGATCAGCCTCTAGACTGCCACTTTTCTCCGACAAAGCTCCATGTCGGAAAAAAGTGGCGGCTATTTTTATGCTAATGAAGAACGGGATATTTAAATCCCCGCTTCATTAGCAATTTCGCCCAGCCTAATCTGCATCCCCTCTGCCGGCAGAGAGATGCAGCTTAGACATACCCTTAAATAGTTCTCTGTTTATTAATAAGGACATTTATAAATATTTTACTTAATATCTGTGACTTTCATCCTAAGGCTGTTTAAAGTTGAGTGAATGATAGTAAGTATTCAATTTTTCTTTCACCAGGTGTGATGCCACATTATTGGAGTGAGGGGCCATATAATCAAAGTCAGATTGGTGTTCATTTGTGGGAGTTCTAATGCTGTCCCACATTGAAGGTAATGGGAAGTTGCCCAAATGCAGGAGGTATTGCACTTTGAGACACATGCCCTTCTGTTATCCCCCTTTAACCTTGCTGTGCTACTCTTAGAGTGATCAATCTCCTTTTCTAGAAAGTGTGGAGATGGCCGCATCAGTTGTCATCTTGTTCCCTCCACAAGATGGGCTGGCTCTTGCCTCACAGATTGCTAGGAAAAAAGTTTGTGAACTCAGGGGAGCAGTGGGACTGTTGTTCCTAAAAACTTTTGCCTGCTTAGAATGGCACAATCTAGCCCTTATCTTCCTAATGCCACATCTGATCAGGCTAATTAAAAATAAAGTGTTCCATATTTCATCCTCTACTGTAAATGAAAGCACATTGCCAGGTTGTCATTTTATATTAGCATTTAGTAGAGTTGATGGCCCAGGTCCCAGATATGTAAATCTCTGCACACTGTAAATACATGTGAAATCTGAATGAGGTATTTGCCTCATGGTAATGCATGTCATGCTGCCTAGCATGTGAGACCCCTTGGTAGAAGTGGTCTACTCCTCTAATGTAACAATTATTTACATAAATTCTAAGCTGTAGTACATTCTGTAACTTCAATAGAGAACTACCTCAAACCACTCACTTTTTATATAAAAAGTCAAATTCATGCACAAATGTTTCATTGAATAGCCAAACCTCATGAGATCAGCACATTGTTGATGATCACATAGTAACCTAAAAGAAATGTGGAGCCAAATTCAGACCTGCTGTTAATGGATAGAATTCCATTGAAATCAGTCTTGTCTCACTCATCAATTTGTGCTCTTGATCTAATAATGCTTAGTTCTTTTATAACAATTATTTTCTATAGTGCTTAAACACTTTTTTACAGAGAAGGTCAATATTATCTCCATTTCAATAAGTGAAATGATTTGGCAAAGGTCACCCAGCATGGCAGTGGCAGAGTCAGAACTTGAAACTAGAACTCCTAGGTCCCAGTCTAGGGCCCTATCACCTGGACCATGTTCTCATAACGTCATAACCAATGAGAACCAATGCGAGGGACTTGAGAGTTCACAAGACATAAAAAAATGTACATCTTGGAATCTCTTTTTTCTAGAATTTCAACTTTTTTTTAAAACCCTCCCTCTACTACTCTATTGTTGCTTAGTACTACAGCAGTAGTGGGCAATAAGCAGCTCGCAGGCCAGATGCAGATCACCAGGGTTTGCTGCTGGCAAGTCACTGAATGCTTTATTTATCTGCATGTCTGCAGTTATGGCTGCTTGCCGCTCCCATTGACTGCAGATCGCCATTCTCAGCCAATGGGGGCTGCAGGAAGTGGGGTCCCAGTCCATGCTTCTTCCCACAGCTCCCATTGGCTGGGAATGGCAAACTGCGGCCAATGGGAGCTGTGAGCGGCCGTATCTGTGGACGTGCAGATAAGTAAAGCATCTAGCTGTGGACCATATCTAGCCTGCAAGCTGCCTATTGTCTCCCCTTCCCCCATCCTACAATATTACGGGACCAGATTTTTGGGCAGTAGTCACCAAAATAAGCATGCTCTGGAAAGTTTAATTATGGATGTATTGGGATCTGTTAATTTAATTTATACCTTTAAATATTATTTGAATTAGAACTTTTATTCTAAATGAACGTCATTGTTTTTTGGGTAAATCAATCACTTCAGCTCATTTCAGACTTGCCATTAAATCTTGACCTGAAGTATCATACTCTGAAATAATATTCAGTAGAAAAAGGGACAGAAGTTCATGGGATCATATGATTCAATAGTGTGTATGTTATAACAATACATATGCAAATATGCATGCATGTTTTGTGATTACAAAGTGAAACATACTGCTTAAAATGGACTCCTGTATAGTGAGGGGTGGAATTAGGAAGAAGTGCAAGACAAGAGAGATGCTCACTGTTTGTCAGAACAACTCTATCAGGTCACTACCTGTAAGGTGAGGAAGCTGCCATCCTGTCCCTCTTCTCTCCCACCTCCATCACTTCTCAGTACCCTCAAGAAGTTCTTCTTGCATCACTTCAGTATCCCTCCTGCTCCCATTAGTCTTCTCTGCTCTACCAGGATCTCCCCCTAAGCATTCTCCATTCCCCTATGAGTACTAGATCTGAGCTCCAGGTCCACCAGTTCCATGCATATCCAATCAGTCTTTGCTGCTCCTCACAGTCCATTTTCTAACAGTGTCTTGCCCATCGCCATAAAATATACAGTGTCGGCCATTTTGTCTGTGGGCATGACTTCAGTCTCATTGAAAATATTGGGAAGTGGTGACCATTTATCCTTAGCAGCTGCCTCATTTCCACATTCAGATAAAAAGACCACCCAAATTGCCCCGCATGGCAAAATCATGAGAGTTGCCAAGGCAGTATATTTAATTTGGAGTGTCACCAGAGGCATCACCTCCCATGCATTACGGCCACTTCCTGCTCTCAGTGAGGAGAACACAGCTCTCCACTGGCTTTTGTGCAATGATTCTCAATTTACATCAGTGTGACTGATAGTAGAATCTCACCCTGCAATTTTTTCATCAAGTTTATAATGAGCTAGTGAATGGCTTGCTCTAAATATTAGTTGCACCCCCACACAACACACTCAGTTATTAACTGTGGCAACTAACCATGTGTCCCTGGCAATAGCTAGGCTAGCACATGGTTGCCATGCTGTAGTGGGTTTGACCCCTAATTCTTTGGCTCAAAAAATGAAATTGAGGAGAAATGTCTTTATTTTCTGAATTCAATTAGTAAAAGTTCCATGCCATCTTATGTTTGATACATATTGGGATAGTGCAAGCCATATTTTTCCTTTTTAAGTCTAATGTCTTCTGTATTAACTAGTGGGGCTGCCTACAGCAGCCATCAGGAAAAAAACCTGCTACTTATTTCCATGAAGTGAACATCCAACCAAACCTTCAGATGTTGTTATTCTCAGAAATACAACTTTGTGAACTCAACCTTGCATTTTGCGCTAATTCAACTTCTGTGCTTTTCAAAGATATATTACAGAAAAATACAGATGGTGCTTGTGACCTTTGACACAGATTTACAACTGAAAGTTCCCACTAAGTTAAAATGGGAAATACCCTGAGATGTGTCATGGTTGAACTTTAATTTAAAGCTTTTAATGCAGCTCAAATCAGGGGTAAAGAGAATGCAAATCTGTGGTGGCTATCAAAGTGAAAACTTCTATTATTTTAGAAAAGGCAAACATAACTTTTGTACTAATTTTCCACAGTATGGAAGCCTTCAGATCTTAGAGATACCAGGACCAACTCTGACTGCCCCAAACTTCAATTTGGCAGCCTGCTAACCTTGCTTCTCAATAGACTAGGCTCCTTGTGGTCCACTGAACAGCTACGAGGCTAGGTAAGAAATAGTTTTGGTCACCAGTATAATAGAGGAGCAATTTTTAAGGACATAGGACAACATGAATGTTAATTCTGTTCTATTCAGATTCTTATGCCATGGCTATTAGTATAGTTATCGGAAGTTTGATCAAATTTCACTCTAAGGAAATATAATACATGTGAAGCAAATCTATACTACCCTATATGTATTTAGCCTTTGATCTTGAAAGATCACAAACAACTTTACAAACTATGCACATATTGCGTCATCTCTTCTGTTTTTTTAAAGCAGCTATTCCCCAGTACAAAGAAAAACTTTACAAAAATGTAGGAAAGCGAGTGAAGAATTTTGTATTCAGTGAAAACGGAAGGCGTAAATTAGATATATGGAATATAATTTCTACATTGGCTAGGACATTGGGACTTAAAAAAAATGGCCCCAATATGGATTTAACAAAGACCTTGATTCTGATGAACTCCCCTCAAAGCACCCCAAGGTCAAAGGGTCGCAGTGCTTCTCCTGATGCTGTAGAATCTGAATCTAACTAGAACTGGTTGGAGAATTTTAGACAGAACAATTTGAAACATTTTTCATAATTTTCCTTCATGCAGAATTTCAAAATATTTTGTTTTTGCCCAAATCAAAATGAAGCCAAATTTCAAAATCAAATCCTTTTTGCTGACACGAGGAGAGGCAAAGAAAGACTCCCCTGATGCTTCATTGTTAAGATCAAGCTTCATGTAATGAATGGCATGCTGCCAAGCAGTAACCCTTAATTTATTTTAAAAACTATTTAAGATATATTTTATAATGTACCAGCCAGAAGATATATGATGGAGGTGAAATTAGCAAAAAAAAGGACATTGATGCTAACAGCTAAATGTTGAGATGGTTGAAATATGGCAATGGAACAAGGATCCTTGTAAAAACCCTAAGTGCTTACCAAAAAGGAGACAATAGATAAGGGTTGGAATGATGAACGATGAAGGACAATAAGGGCATAAATTACCCTAAGTAGTCATGGTGAAAGACTAACCATCTAAACATGGGCTGTCAGAAACTACAGGGGAAGTCTTCCACAGATGTTGGTAATTGTATGCGTTTCTGTGTATGTGCTGTCTGTACTAATTGTTTGATTAATAAATCCAATCAAAGATAATTTACTGAGATTTATTGAAGCTGATTTAGCTGAGGTTGATTATTAAACTAATCCAGATTCAAGAGAACACCTTTCACTAAAACATAACCACAATTAAAATTTTCCTATCAGCTATTGGCTTTTGATAAATTATTGATAATCAGTTACTGATTAGTATATGTAAAAAAGAATTTGTCCTTCAGGTCTTGTTCTAAACTTGGACTCTTACCATTGTAGGTCACCTTTCACTTTACCACAGCAACATCCACAGATGCTTCTCCTTGCTCCAGGCAAACCGGCATCTCTGTTCTCTTTAATGCAATTCCAAAAGGCTCTCTAGTTACTTTTCCTAGCCAATCATTCCCTGATACTCCCATTCTATTTTCTCTAATATCCTGCGATACCCAACTCTTTATCTTTGAGTTTCTTTACACTTCTCACTCTTTCCAACTCTTCCCCACATTTCCAAGCTCTTTCTATTTGTCCCATCCCCAATGCGCCTAGTGTACTTGACCCTTCCCCATCTTCCTGATGCCATTTTCCCCAATTTTGACTGATTTCCAGCCCTTCTCTTCCCCTTATTCCATCCAATACCCCTTTTTTCTGATGCACCAGCCAGTAATCATGTCAGGTATCATTTCATCCTACGTAATTCAAGAACAAAGGGGTTAAAGACCAAAAAGTGTTAAGACCCAGCATGAAATGTTCACCCCTACTGAATGGGACTTTTGCCATTGATTTCAATAAAGCTAGGATTTTACCCATAGACTTTGTTACATCCAAAATACAAAGGACCTAACACATGAGGAATAAAAGTGGGGCACATTCCCATCAGAATCAAGGGGAGCTGTTCCAAGCTGTATTTGATCCAACATCTTCAGCACCTGTGCTCGGCAATGTTTCAGTACTGACATCAAGAAAAAGGTTCCACCTAGTGGATCATCACACCTTCATGGGGCATACTGCAAAGGATCAGGTTCTACCCAGCCTAACTTGGGAGGTCTGATAAAATTACTGTTTTCTTACTGAAGTGGTACATAGCTTGGAGACTTATTTCTCCTGATTGAGACTATGTTCCATTAGTATTTTTTCTTTAGCAAAATGTCTTTGCTGCTACATAGATATGTCACTCTGTAACTTCTTGCCCTTTAATGCTCTCCTCAACTTGCCATTGTCTTTGTGTGTCACTTATTTCATCATCCATCACTTTGCTTCTTACTGCGCCAGCCTCATCCACATGCATATCAGCTTCTCATAAAAACAGTTGTGCCTCCTTCCCTGATGCTTTCATGCATGAAACCTCCTTGTTGACCTGACCCCTCTAAGGTCTTGTTCTCCTTCAAATCCCTTCTTGAGACCCCAGGTAAAATTTTGAAAAGTGAGTTTAGGCTTTTAGGAGCCCAAGTCCCATTTAAAGGCAAATTTACAGAAAATTCCATAGGAGAGGAGGCATCCCTACCCAAAAAAAGGACAGAACTCCAGAGGAATATTGGAGAAGCTTTATCTATTAGAGATCGTTTAAATTTGTACTAACATACCATAATGGAGTGTGCTATAAAAACATGTAATAATACATATTAATACCTATATTATCTTGTAAATGTTATTTACTATTATTTACACATCAGAACATTGGCTATTTTCTTGTTTCTAACATACATAAAGATCCTTTGTACCATTTTCCCCACAAAGAAGGACAAACGGGATGTTTGGGGGATACTGATGTTTCAAACTGATGGTACATAAAAACTGCAACGCACTTAAATTGCTGAAGCAGAACAAAATGCTTTTTACCTTTCCCATACTAACCTGGATGAAAGACATCCCTGGAAAGCTGTGCATTTTGAACTGGCACAATGTGAGCAGTTGGCCTAGAACATGATCTATATTTGTGTTAAGGCTTTGGCATATCAAAACTTCTGCTCCCAGTTCTTTAACCCCCACCCCCAAAAAAAAAAACCCACCTCCAAACAGTGCTTCGCACACTTTCAGATACTATCTTTGTTACTAACACCACTTATCCTTCAAAATTCTATAGGAAATTTTTGCTAAGGTTAAGCTTCACTACATCAAAAATACTTTTTTTTTCCTGGAGAAAGAGAGTCAACCTGTGGAACTCCTTGCCAGAGGATGTTGTGAAGGCCAGCACTTTAAAAGAGTTAAAAAAACGAGAGAGCTAGATAAATTCATGGAGGATAGGTCCATCAATGACAACTAGCCAAGATAGGTAGGAATGGTGCCCATAGCGTCTGTTTGTCACAAGCTAAGAATGGGTGATGGGATGGATCACTTGATGATTATCTGTTCTATTCATTCCCTCTGGCAGCACCTGGCATTGGCCACTGTTGGAAGACAGGATACTGGGCTAGATGAACCTTTGGTCTGACCCAGTATGGCTGTTCTTATATTAAAGCACTTCACATACCAGCTTATATTTGTGTCTATAAATAGTATATGCTCACTTAACTCTTGCTCACATGCCAGTCTACAGCTGTGTAAAAATATTCATGAAACAGAGAGCTGATGAGAGATAATATAGCATAACAGTTAGTACGTTGCTGAACATTTTTTAAAGAGTCAAAACCATTATCAGATCTACAGCTGGTGCAAATCAGCATAGGTCCTTTGTTTTCAGTGCAACTGTACTCATTTACACCTTTTGAGAGTCTGGTCACAGAGTTCTGACAAGTGCAAAAAATTATAGGAACAATTTTTAGATCAAAATGTCTTCAGTATCTGAAAATAAAATCTGAAAGTGTTCTTTAGTTATATAAAGAACATTCAAAGTTGGAATGTAGTTCACAAATTCAAACCTCTTGTGTCTTAGAAAAGAAGTGTCTGGAAACGTGTTAAGAAGAGGCTCTCTTGTAAAGTTCCCAATGCTTCCTATTTCGAGTCAAGGAGAACATATTGCAAGAACAGACTTGTAGGATTCAGGTTCTGATCCCAGCCAGAAGTTAGACAGGCAAAAATGTCCCAAAATAATACATAATGTGCAAAAGGGAAAAACGAACATCCAAAGATTAATATTTCAGAACCTTCTGAATTTGGGGCATTATGAGTGCTGACTTTAAATTAGCTTGTCAATTCCTTTTCCTTATACTTTTACATATTTGTTTCCTTAGGGGGATATTTCCATAGGGTTGCATTTCCAATGTTTTAGCCGTGTAGGTTACTGGAAAGGCAGATCTATAGCTAAGGCCTCACATACCAAGTTGAGAACAATAAACCCTTTAACTGAATTAAATACAAAAGGATCAGTTTCTGAGCTTGGCTGTTAGGCTACGGCTATGCTACGGCTACACTGCTGCTTTTTTGTGGAAGAGGATATGCAAATCACACTTGCGTTTGCATATCTTCTTCCAATTATTTTTGTAGAAGAGATTTTGCCGATAAAAAGCCCTGTGGAGATGGGGCCATTTGTCGGAAAAAAACATCTTTTGCAAGATCCCCTATTCCTTTAAAAAAAAATCAAGGTTTACAGGATCCTGCAAAAGAGGGGTTTTTCTGACAAATGGCCCCATCTACACGGGGTTTTATCAGCAAAACCTCTTCCACAAAAAGTCGGAAGATATGCAAATGTGAGCTTGATTTGCATATCCTCTTCTGCAAAAAAGCGGCGGTGTAGCCGTAGCCTCAGTGAAAAGAGCCAATTAAATATTTGTGAAGTATCTCAGTGAGATTTAGTGGTGTGGTTGATGCACTGGGCCTGGGACTTAAGATAGTTAGGAGACTTGGATTCTATTCCTTTCTCCACCTACTGACTCACTATGGGCTTGTCTACGCTAAGGAGAAGATCCACCCTGCAAAAGTTCATCTTCTAGTGTTTGATTTAGCAGGTCTAGCGTAGACCCCCAAATCCAAAGCTCAGGGCAGCCTCCTGCTGGCGTCCGGTACTTCTCATTCTGTGAGGAGTAAGGGAAGCTGAAGGAGTGTGTATTTCCATTGGCTTCCCGCAGTGTAGATGCCGTGATGTATTGGCTTAAGATACACCATCCATCTATGCAAAATGTTTAATGTTAACCAACCTGCCTGGTCTAGTGTAGACGAGGCCTATGTGTCCTTGGTCTAGTCACTTAACTACTGTGTGGCCCAGTTTCTTCATCTGTGATTATCTATACATGTGGAGCAACTGAAATCTACATGACTATTGTTACTAATTTTGATAGCTTTCATAAGAGAACTCACGAGCTTTTAGCAAACTGCTTTGCATCATTGGAGGACAGATAACTCTAGAGGCAATATCTTGGGCCTCGTCTATACAAGGACATGTAGGTTATGTGTAAGTACATAGCACAGTGACTGTATAGGTATGCACAGCAGTGAAAAGCTTTGGCAGGGGGAGGCAGCAGGAAAAAGCTCCAATAGAATGGAGGTAGCAGGACACTACACTACAAAAAAACAGCAGTGGGAATTACAGTTGGTGTGAGTAGAGAGCTATGTGGACTATATACCCTAGATTTGTGGTATTTCTTTACTATGTTCACCTAGTTAGTGCTTCACCATCTATGCTGCTGTTTGTACCTGGCACCTGTTAGGTGCAGTCACAACCTTGACAGGGCTATAGTTTTACTAACATTTGGGTTTATTTATTGTGCAGCAGTACAAAGTGATAAAAGTTCTGGAGCTCCCTCTCATGCTTAGTCTTGCTAAACTTTTTTACTTCCTACACTCCTGAAGACTGATAGGACAGATCTTGGTATGCCTCTAAACAACTGCCTACGTGTGTTTATTTTCAGGATCTTCACAAGGACTGTCTTCAATGGACATATTGTTTTTCCAACTCGGTCACTCATTTGTAGTATCTTGTCTTGAACTAAATTATAAGCTTGCTGGGAAAGGATGTTATTTCATTATGTATCTGTATAGTTTTAGCACTGTGGTATCCCAATCTGGCTACGGTATCTTGGGACTACTGGAGAAGGAGGAAGCAGCAGCAGCAGCAGCAGAAAGTTATTCAATTTCTTAGTACAAAGATTTGGTATTTGAAGCCTTTACCTTTAGCAGGAATTCCTCAGTATAGAAGATTTTGTTCAACAGAAATCTTTTCAGTGGAAACACTAGCAATCAGACTACCATTTTCATGCTCTCATGATGAAATGTTCTTCAGTGACAGTTTCCTCTGCTATTTCTGTCTTTTAAAATAACTGTCAATCGATATTATCCTACGAGTTACCACAGTCGTAACTCACATGAAAATGGTTGTCTAGACAAAAGGCCTTTTTGAGACCTGGATATCCCAGTTTTTGCACACAGACTCTTTCAGCAGAAAGTACAAATAGAGGGCAGTTGTGCTGGCTCAAGACACCTGCAACCTCTGCTCCTTTTGTTGGGCCATTGTAGCCAAGGCAGCCTTTGAAGGGGGTTGAGTGGTTAGGCAAGGGGAAGACCATAGTGTTACAGTTACAAGGCAGGTGTACTTCCGACCCCCCATTGTCTCTGTGTGTACCCCCTCAAAGACTAAGGCTTCACTTTCTTTACCTTTCTTGGGTGGAATGATATGAGTCTCCTACTTTCAGACTAGTTCTTGGTCTAAAGTACCTCTGGCTCAACCATTCTTATCCCATCAGGTTTGACTGTGGTTCTCTTAATTTCCAGACCAGACTTCTCACACTAAATAATTGTTTAATCTTAACAGTAGGAATAAAGCATAACATAAGTGAAAGCAGATTTTTTAGAACACAGTCTATACATGTGTCTCTTCCCTGATGTTCTACCACCCTATAATAGAAGGCATAGAAAGGCCTACCTCTTTCAGCTCCTCCAGTCATGCCTGTGCGTGTCAGTCAATTCGCCACAATGCCTGACCTCTGGACACTAGTCCATGTCTTTTTACCTGACACTGAATCATTCTGATCTGTGGGTTTCTAGCATTGACAAAACAACCTGCATCATTTGGCTGAAGTCTAAGTAGATTGTTTCCAGTTAACAACACAGAAATGGTTTCTTAAAACTTTAAGAGTATATCAAGAACAAATCATGTCAAACCAACCTGATAGCTTTCTTTGATAGGATAGCAAGCCTTGTGCATAAGGGGAAACAGTAGACCTGATATATATTGATTTTAGTAAAGCATTTGATATGGTCTCACATAACCTTCTTATCAATAAACTAGGGAAATACAATGCAGATGGGGCTAGTATAAGGTGGGTGCATAATTGGTTGGATAAGCAGTCTCAGATAGTAGTTATCAATTGTTCACAATCATGCTGGAAGGGCATAACAAGTGGGGTTCTTCAGGGATCAGTTTTGGGACTGGTTCTGTTCAATAGCTTCATCAATGATTTATATGATGGCATAGAGAGTATGCTTATAAAGTTTACAGATTATACAAAGCGGGGAGGAGTTGCAAGTATTTGGAGGATGGGTCATAATTCCAAATGATCTGGACAAATGGTCTGAGGCAAATAGAATAAAGTTCAATAAGGACAAATGCAAAGTACTCCACTTAGGGAAAAACAATCAGTTTCACACATACAAAATGGGAAGTGACTGTCTAGGAAGGAGTACTGCAGAAAGGGATCTACGGGTCACACTGGACCACAAGCTAAAAATGAGTCATTGGTGTGGCGCTGTTGCAAAAAAAAGGCAATCATCATTCTGGGATGCATTAACAGGATTGTTGTGAGCAAGACACGAGAAATAATTCTTCTCCTCACTGATTAGGCTTCAACTGGAATATTGTGTCCCGTTCTGGGCGCCACATTTCAGGAAAGATTTGGAGAAATCCAGAGAAGAACAACAAAAATGATTAAAGGTCTAGAAAACATGACTTAAGAGGGAAGACAGAAAGAATTGAGTTTGTTTAGTTTGGAAAAAAGAGAAGACAGAGGAGACATGATAGCAGCTTTCAAGTACCTAAAATAGTGTGACAAGGAAGAGGGAGAAAAATTATTCTCTTTAACTTCTATTGATAGGACAAGAAGAAATGGGCTAAAATTGCAGCAAGGGATGTTTAGGTTGGACATTAGGAACAACTTTCTAACTGTCAAGGTTGTTAAGCTCTGGAATAAATTACGTAGGGAGGTTGTTGTATCTCCACAACTGGAGATATTTAAGAGCAGGTTAGACAGATATTTGTCAGGAATGATCTAGATGGTGCTTGGTTCGGCTGTGAGGGCAGGGCATTGGACTTCATGACCTCTCAAGGTCCCTTCCAGTTCTTGGATTTTCTGAGTCTATGATTTTTATCTGGTGCCATTCCTTGGCATTCTTGCACATTTCCGAATTTCCTTCTATTAAACTAACACAGACACATCCTAATGACTTGAAATAGCCATATAGTAGCTAATCCAATAACCAAGTGATATACAGCATTCATAGATTATTAGGGTGCGTCTACACTGCACCCAGAGCTTGAAATAAGCTACACAATTTGAGCTATGGAAATTGCATGGCTTATTTTGAAATTTGGCACTGTCTACACAGCACTTATTTTGAAATAAATCACTATTCCAAAATGTCCCTTACTCCTCGTGGACTGAGGTTTACAGAAACATCAGACTAGCGAGCCCGTTACATTTTGAAATAATGGGCGTGCTCAAATGATGGGGAATACCTCCCGAAATAGCGCTGCAGTGTAGACGCAGCCGTAGAGAGCAGCTCCACATTCATGGAATCCAGGAAATGCACTGATTCAGGTAACTAAGGGTATGTCTACACTGCACACTTGTTTTGGAATAAGCTATTCCATCAGAAATACTCTGAAATGTGCTATTTCAAAATAGCACATCTACACTACCAGGAAGCCTTGAAATTAGTCCAGGGCAGGTACCCTTAATGTGGACATGCTACCTCGATTTAGAGCCCCAAGATGCACTAGGGAGTAATTACTTTGAAAGGCCCTGGGGAGGAGCTATTTTGAAATAGCAGCAGCTTTAGTGTGGATGCTCCACTATTTCGAAATAGCTATTTTGGAAAAGGCATTATTCCTCATGGGATGAGGTTTACAGAAGTCGGAATAAGCTGTACATTATTTTGAATTTATTTTGAAATAACGGAATTGCTGTGTAGACACTCACATTCTTATTTCAGAATAACAGCCATTATTCCAAAATAACACTGCTGTGTAGATGCACCCTAATTGTGCAGAGTTTTAGTAATACAGTTAGTTCTTTCCATAACCTAAGCACTTTACAAACATTAAACCTCTAATTACCAGAGTAATGCATGTAAGTAAAGATCACCATAGCATGATGTGCCAAATGTAGACTCCCGTGAAGCATTCAAAATTTGCCTATCGACAATGTCTATGTGCTCTGATATTCCCAACTTTTGTCAATTTAAGCCAGAGCCGATGTCAATTAGAATTCATAGCTTTTTGAATCAATATTGCCTCCATTACAAAATTGAATTATAAAAGACAGCATTAGTTTCTTAAGGTATGATTCAAAGTTTGCAATTGTTTCATCAAATGGACTGTAATTATAGTGTGTTACAAGAGGCTATTAGGCTAAATTGCAATTTTGCATTGCTTGTAAGTTGGAGATTTCTTAATTTAAGAGATAATAAATGTAATGGTAACAAAGACAAAGTTAGCTGTAGTTGGGTATTCAGAACAAGCATTTGAATTAGGTACCATGCTATTTATATTCAATTGTGTGTGACAATGAAAGCAAAAATTGAGAGAGTTGTTTTGTGGAATGGTTTCTTTGGTGGAAGCTATACTACCCTTGTGGCAGCAACTCCAGATAATGCAAAATAAACATCCTTGGATGAGACATGACTTGGAACCTTTTGTTTAGATAAAGGAGATGTTATAACAGGTTGGTTTCATGACTCTATAACTCCAGGTAGTAAAAAGCAGAGCACGCCTGCCAGTTCTTTACTTTCTCTCCAGACAATAAGTAAATACATTCAACTTGATTAAGGCCTGGCCTATATTTTAATACTGACATAGCTAAAACTGGTAGCTGTGTGATTGGCTAATTGACCAACATAGCTTTGCTGAATCAGTCCTGCTGTTTTTGCTGGTACAGCTTATGTCTCTTAGGAAACAAAGGTAAACTGTGCCAGCAGAACACTTACGACAGTAAAAACTGTCTACACTAGGAGGATTTGTCAGTACAGTGACACTATTATTGCTCTGACAGGCAACTTTAGTATAGATAAGACCTAAGAAGAAATTAATGTTGAACAGATAGAGCACCACTCTTTTAGAGCCCTGCATATCTGTCGATATCCACTTCATATCTGTGGAGAGCCACATAAGGGTAGTGGATACCTGAGCAGGGTTGTCCCTGCTCCCCCACCCCAGTAAGCACTAACCTGCAGAGTCCCAGTCCCTACTGCCTCTTACCCTCAGTGCTTGCTTTTTTGCTGCCTCTTTCCTACACGACTCTGCCCCTCCTCGATCATCTGTGCTCCCTCTTTCCTCCCCTTCAGATGGTTTGCTGGACAGATGCAAGTAAAATCCGGATTGTGGATTGGATGATGAGTTGAGCTTGATGGATCGGCTGGAGATCCACATATTTGTACATGCATAGGTCTCTACCAATCTTTTCTGATGGAACCTTAAAAAAGCATTTCAATTAAAAAAATCTAACAAAACAAAACCTTTCACACACAGAGAAGCACACACTCCTCACTGAGGACTATCCATGTATCATTTCCTACTTTCAATCATTTTCCCTACAGATATGTCAATTTTCTTGCAATGAAAAATGAGAGGGCTTTGACTTGAAGGACAGGATATTCATTTTTAGAACTAAAAGTTGGTTGAACAGGTTTCACATTTAAAGGAGAAGGTTTAAGAAGAAATTTGGGGTGGGTAGGTTATGTAACAATTAAAATATTTTTCTTTATTATACTCAGAGAAATAAATCCAACTAATGTACATTCATCAATTCTCTCCCAACAACTCACTATCCAAAAAGGTTTATCCAGATCAGCTGGGTTTGTGAGCAGTGTTAGGGAAATATTGACTCTGCCCCTTTTAACAGCTGCTATCAGATGCCTTCCCTTTTTATAAGACAGAACTTCTGTGGTGTTTTCAAATGCTGCAAGTATTGATACTGAGCTCTTGTCATGTTGGCAAACAGAGCTCTGACATAGCACATGCCACCTATGAAGTTTAACTTGCAAAATACAAGCAGCCAAGTGGGAGCAAAGTATGAAAGAAAATTAAAACTTACTGACAGCTTCTGTTGCTTCTTGAGCTGCTTATGGGTGTGTCATTAGCTGGATTAAGAGGCTTGTATGTGACCCTAGTATTGCCATTGTAACTGAAGGTTAGACTCCTGACACTGTTACATGGATTTTCCTTGCCAAGATCAAAATCAAAAGTAAAGAGCAGTCCAGCAGTCATATAAGTAAATGTAAATCATTCCCCAAAAGTCAGAAAACCTCTAAAATCACAAGGAATCCTGTGAAGCAGAATATAGATTTTTTTTTAAATCAGAAAATTTTTGCATGACAATGCGCTATGCAAGCAATCATTACAAGGATGATAAATTGGGATTTTTTTTTTTTAGTTTCAAAAGATACTAATGGGAAAATGCCATTGCAATAACAGGAAATATACCAATTGAGACATATTTTAAAAAGTACCATTTTCCAGATATTGTATAATTGTCTGATTAATGTTATCGTTATATTGAACTATACATGACTGACTCATTTGGATAAGGAAACAGTTAATGCCGCTACCCCTTTTCAATCTCAAAGCGATGGAAGGTGTTAATTAACTTTAATCACTGGTGCCTTAGAAAAGTCATAATGAAACATCCATCAGCTTTCATGGTGTTTACAGACATATACAAAACCCAAACCTTATTGATCATAAGGAACCTATAGATAGGGCAAATATTAAGACAAAGGAAGTATAAATTAAATATTTAATATTAATATTTTCCTGTTCCTAAGAAGGAACAGCTTCCCTTCTGAAGCTGAGCATGAGTAAAGCCCTCTTCTTCATTGTCTATTGACTTAACTCTCATCCTCCCAGTTATCATGATCCTTTCCTTCTTTAGGTTAAGTGGGACTATTTGCAAAGTTACTGCTCAAGAGATGGATAAGCCAATTGGATCCTTTGGGAATACAAGTCATTTTTAAAATTAGATAGGAGAAGCAGGCTGCAATTAATGCTGCATGCTACTGCTGTTTCACTGTAGTAGCCCACTGAGAGGCTGGGCAAGGAACAACACAGAAGGAACCTAGCTACATATGATGTGGCATTTCTTGCTTGAGAAAAGACAGTACGAAAGAAACCCTGTCAAATACAGAACAAAACTGAAGGGAATAGGAGAGATTTTTTTTCAGCCTGAAATGTGTATGACAAATAATTTCCCATGACATGCAACCCCATGCACCACATTTGTATCATTTCAAATATAACTGAATCTTGAAAGAAATTAAGACAAGGACAATAGAGGTTGTACTTTCTACCTATAAACTGGCTTTATCATCTCTTGTACCAGTGTTTAACTCTCATCTTCCTTTTCTTTTTGGCCAGGAGGACTGATATCCAATTTATATAGGACTATCAGCCAAAAAGTGACTAATACCTTCAATAAAATCATTGACCACCAAGAAAAACTTGAGTGCTTCCACTATTCCAGCTGCCTCCAGCAGGCCTACCAGTTCCCACAACCACCACAGCAGGTTCACTTACCAATTGGCCCCAAACATTGCTGGTCAACTCAGCACTTATTACCTTCTCAATTTGGTTGGCCAAAACCCATGACAAATAATTACCTTTCTATCAGCCTCAACAGTGTGTATCCTCTGTACTTTACACTACCCAAGATCCTAGAAACTCAACTATCAGCCAGCAAGGAATTTTTAGAACTCATACAATTTTAATTTTTTTATGAACCAGACCACACACTGGCCATCAAGAAGGCCCCCAATGTGGCTTTGTGACCAATGATTGAGTGCACAAGTCATCAATAGCCTCCAAGAGCATGAATACACTGTATTACCAGCTATTAAGTGACCTAGCAAGAGCTCCATCACCATCTACCACCAAAGGAATCACCACTCCCATCAAAACCCAGTGGTATCAGGAAGCCCTTTCAGCACCTGCATTACAAACAGTGCTAACTGAAGAGATCCTCCAGCATGCAAGCTGGAGCCATTGAATGGGCTTACCAATGCCCCCACCAAAGAGAGGACAGAGATGCAGATAACCTGTTCTCCTTCAACACAATTTGCTTGGTAAAAGAAAGGTGTTTTCACCCAATTTTGCAGGCACAGTCATTTGTGTGCACAAGACTGGCCATGAACATGCTTATTGTGACTGACAGAATTTTAGGTCTTTAAACTCTAAATCCTTCTGATTTCTGTTGTGACACTTCTCTAGCTTTTATTATGTCATTCACATAAGTTTCTTGCCTGCTTCCAGGTAGAACTTGAGTCAGGTACTCAAACTCCAGCTTTTTTAATAATTTTTACCATCTACTTCCATAGCACAAGTACAGCATATGCTATAGATTTTTGCCTTTTTTTGTATTGTGAGGAACGCTTTTGAAAATGAGACTTTGTCAAAATGATCCAGGTAAGTGAACCATGAAGCTATCTAAGATTTAAAAAGTAAAATCATACCTTGGGAATAGTGAACTTCATGCAGTTTAAAGTCCTGCAGAAATTATGAATGACCTGACTTTCAAAAGTTTATGAATATTTTCTCTCCTGCTGTTTCATCCCATATTCTACATTTTTCAAATCTTGGTGCATGAAGGAGAGGAGAAAGGAAACAGAAAAGGCTTCTTTTTTAATTATAACTATATTAAAAACTTGGGGCAAATGTGTCACTTTTATTATAATCTTGTTTCCCAGAAGCATTCAATACTGAGAAAACATGGAGTAGGGTTCTCCTTTCAATGTAATCAGACTTGCTACCATTTTGTTTTGAAATGAAGGACAATTATATTGAGTGATTAACACCTGGTTGCCATAGTCCTTTCTACATCCCTGTTTCTATAAAACGGTCTTTCCCTTAAACAGGCTCCAGCCATGCCCTGTGGGTTCTATGCTTCTAGGTGGCTATTATATGCCTCAGAGGCTCACTGTGACTCTCTGTGCTGCCTCTTATCTTTTTCTAGAGGCCATTCTCATCATTGGCAAGTCAAAGGACTGGGGAGAGAGGGGGATGGAGGGAAGACCCTCCATAATCCTGAGCCTCCTTTTTCCAGGATCAGACTTTAGTGGTGTGGGGAGGGTTGCAAGGAACTCAGCCTACCCACCAATCTGGGTTCCAGCCCAGGGACCATAGGTAGTGACAACTGACAGGGCTTTCCCTCTAGCCCCGATATAGTAGCCTTTTCTCTGGGCTACTTCCCCAAACACTCCCCTGGCACCTAAGTGAATCTTTCCATTTTCAGCATCACACTTTCTCCTCTCAGTCCATCACTCTTCTCCTTCCCCCTCCCTTACATGGAGGGAATCTTTTAAAGCAGCCCCTGAGGTCTTAATTGGCTGCAGGTGTGTGATTAGCCTGTTGCTTCAGGCTAGTTCTTAATTACCCTCAGGTGCCTGCCTGGATTATGTGGCAGCATTGTCTGACAGTGCACTCAGGAAACAAAAAACATTTCACCCAGCTACTGGCATGTCTTCCCTCCACTATTGTAGCCAGCTGCCCTAGGTCTGTCACAAGGCAAACTGAACCATCTTATTTTGCAAAATGTCTATACGCATTATCTGTATATCATCTTCTGTCAGCCAGCACTTAAACAGATCTATACAGTTTATGAAGATAAATGTAATTTCCCCATTATCTTACAGAGAGGATAAATGGTTGGCCAAATGCCATAGAAAGCTAGGAAAATAATGTTGGTCCATTGATCCCAGTTCTATGCCCTATCCACAGGGCTATCTGAAGCTCAGTTCTGCAAACAGCTTTGAAACATCCTTTTCCACATTCCTTTTGTATTTGCTTGATCTCATATGAGCAGTAGTGCATGGAAATTTGCTAGTGTTGTTATACCATAGCTACAGAAATTGTACTACAACACTTGAAAGTCAGTATTGCAGGAGTTCCAGCTATTAAAGCATCTAATGGTAATTATGATTACTCAGGAATGACACTGAGAGACAGGATCTTAATAAATCCACTAATCATGTTTCTGGTGTCAGACCAAAACTTAGGTACTACACCTTTACCTTCACCATATGCAAGAATATGCAATAATGTTTTTGGAAAGAAGAGGCAGCTACTATATGGACTTTTTCCAGTTCATTGCTCTGTTCTGTGACTCGGAACAAATGTCCTCCACAAACATGCTCTCAGGGTATGCCGACTCTTTAAACTTCCAGCTTGAGGAGACTTTTCTGGGCTAGCTCAGATCAGGATAGCATGCTAACAATGAAAGTATAGTCATGGTGGTTTGAGAAACATGATGGGCTAGCCACCCGAGGACATATCCATCTTTGCAGCTAGGTATGTACCTGAGCACACTTTTCCTTCCTGGAGCCTTCTAGCTCATTTGAGCCCATCTCTGGCAATAAACTCATGAAAAATGTAAGGCAACAGTCTCAGCCCATCCTAGATTCTGACTGACTGGAATTCCATAGGAACTCAACTATCCATCAAAACCTGCTCTGTTCCTGTTATGGAAAGGACAGGAATAATAGTCTTTTAGGGACCATTACACACAGGATCAGAATGTTTCAGTAGTAAGTACAGTCCTTTTCATCCAAGAGTAGAGCCATACTTTAATATGCAGGTCTCTGATGAAGTATCTTTGCTATGTTTTATATAGTAACTGTAACTTCTACCTTCTCTGATACCATTTTCTCTTTTCACTTTCCAGAGCCAGGACTATATGCATCATCTAATGGTCATTACAACTAGTCACATTTGTCATATTTTGTACAGATTTCTCTAGACATATTATAGTAGTCTGATAATATGTGAAAGGCATTAGCATTGTAACTTTCATATTCCCTGTTCCCTTCTGACCATGTCGCTTTCGTCCTCACTTCATGAGTTTGATACTTACCTTTGTCTCTTTGGAACAAGGAGTGTCATTCTTATGTGCATTCCAAATGCCCAAAAGATTTCTGGGAATCTGAACTATATACTACTGCTAATAAATAAGCAGGGCTGTGCCTTAATGTTTGTCTTACTATGGTTTGAAAACAATTACCTTCACAAGATAAGTACTCTCCTACAGTGTGCACCTTATAAGCTAACAAGATGCTAGTTCACATGTTCAATATGCAATTTTCAAATTCTCTTTATAAGTGTAGTCTAATTTCATTTGAAGATAAGCAAGAATGCACTCATCCACCCCCTCTCCCACACTTCAACTGGAGGCTTTTCTGTGCTGCCTTCTAAGTTCAACCATATTTGCAGTAGTAAATGGGCAAAAAATAGTGGTAAGAATTTTCTAAAAAACAATGTCATAAGGGTTGGAGTTTTTGCTTGTTTCTTTTTCATAAAAATGGTGAAGGAGTTTTTATTGGGAAATTTCTCAAAACAATTTTTTAATAAGGGTCAGAGCTTAGAAACTTGCATTCCTCACCCCCTATCGGAATGCTTTTTGCCTCAGTCTTCACAGACAAAGTCAGCTCCCAGAGTGCTGAACTGGGCAGCACAGTATGGGTACGTCTACACTAGCTCCCTAGTTCGAACTAGGGAGGCTAATGAGGGCGACCGAAATTGCAAATGAAGCATGGGATTTAAATATCCCACGCTTCATTAGCATGTTCCCGGGCAGTCACCATTTTGGAAACTGACTAGCCCGGAATAACTGCCCGCGTCTACACGCAGCAGTGAAACGGGAGTTCGAAGTAAACCCCTTAACTTGACTTAGCTATTAAACCTCATTCTACGAGGATTAACAGCTAATTCGAGTTAAGGGTTTACTTCGAACTCCCATTTCACTGCCGCATGTAGACGCGGGCAGTTATTCCGGGCTAGTCAGTTTCTAAAATGGCGACCGCCCGGGAACATGCTAATGAAGCGCGGGATATTTAAATTCCGCACTTCCTTTGCAATTTCGGTCGCCCTCATTAGCCTCCCTAGTTCTAACTAGGGGGCTAGTGTAGATGTACCCTATGGGAAGAAGATAAGCAGTCCTCAGTAGTAAAAGAAAAGGCTAAGGACTATTTAGGAAAGCTGGACATGCACAAGTCCATGAGGCCAAATCTAATGTATCCAAAGATGTTGAGAGAGTTGGCTAATGTGATTGCAGAGCCATTGACCATTATCTTTGAAAACTCGTAGTGATCAGGAGAGGTCCTGGGCAATTGGGAAAATGCAAATGCTGTGCCCATCTTTTAAAAAGGAAGAAAGAGATTCCAGGGCACTACAAAGTGATCAGGCTCACCTTAGTCCCTGGAAAAATCATGGAGCAGGTCCTCAAGGAATCCATTTTGAAACACTTGGAAGAGAGGAAGGTGATCAAGGACAGTGAACATGGTTTTGCCAAGTGCAACTCATGCCTGAGTAACCTAAATTGCCTTTTATGATAAGATAACTGGGTCTGTGAATATGGGAAGCAATAGACATGATATACTTCACTTTTGCAAAGCTTTTAATATGGTCTCCCATAATATTGCCAGCAAGCTAAAGAGGTATCGGTTGGATGAATGGACTATAAAATGGCTAGAAAGCTGGCTAAATGGTTGGGCTCAAAGGGTAGATATACATGGTTCAATGTCTAGTTGGCAGCTGTTATAAAGTGGAATGCCCCAGAGTTCAATCCTGGTGCTGGTTTTGTTCAACATCTTCATTAATTATCTGGATGAGGGGATGGATTGCACCCTCTGCAAGTTTGCAGATGACACTAAGATCGGGGGAGAGGTAGATAAATTGGAGGGTAGGATTAGGATCCAGAGTGACCTTGACAAATTGGTGGATTGGGGCAAAAGAAATCTGATGAGGTTCAACAAGGACAAGTACAGAGTCCTGCACTTAGGATGGAAGAATCCCAAGCACCGTTACAAGCTGGGAACCAACTGGCTAAGCAGCAGTTCCACAGAAAAGTTGTTCCACTGTGGATTACAGTGGATGAGAAGCTGGATATGATCAACAGTGTGCCCTTATTGCCAAAGGCTGATGGCATATTGGACTGTATTAGTAGGAGCATTTCCAGCAAATGAAGGGATGTGATTATTCCCTTCTATTCGGCACTGGTGAAGCCACATCCAGAGTATTGCATCTAGTTTGTGCCCCATCCCCCATTACAGAAAGGATGTAGACAAATTGGAGGGCAACAGAAATTATGAGGGGGCTGAGGCACATGACTTAAGAGGAGAGGCTGAGGGAACTGGGCTTATTTATTCTGTAGAAGAGAAGTGGCTACCTGAAGGGGCATTTCAAAGAGGATGGAGCTAGGCTATTTTCAGTGGTGGCAGATAACACAAGAAGCCATGGTCTCATGTTGCAGAGGGGGAGGTCTAGGCTGGATATTAGTAAAAACTATTTAATTGGAAGGATGGTGAAGCACCGGAATTGGTTACTTAGGGAGGTAGTGTAATCTCCATCTGGGTTTAAGGCCAGGCTTCACAAAGCCCTGTCTGGAATTATTTAGTTCGGATTGGTCCTGCTTTGAGCAGGGGCTTAGACCAGGTGATCTCTTCCAACCCCAATCTTCTATGATTATAATAGGTGAATTTAAGAAAATGTTGAGTAAAAGCAAAGGTATAATGTTGTGAAACCTTGACAAAGTATTAGTATCTGTAGGTGAAGGACATCATCTGACATAATGGAATAAGAGACTAAAGTTTTATGCAGTATTGCCTGAAGGACACATTTATTAAATTACTTTGGAGCCTTCACAGAGTAATTGTTATTTCTTTAACAGACAGAACAAAGAGAAGTGAGGAACAGGCCAAATGTGCAAGAACTATTGTGAAAGAAAATTATGTACTCGAGGTGGTGTCTGTTTACTGACTAAAGCTTGTATTTCCTCAATTTGGGAATGTTCTGAGTTGAAAGAGGCCAACATTAATCCCCAGGTTCCAGCCAATGGGAAATGGCATCTCAATCAATATGGCAAAAACACTGGGACTGTATAAAATTACTGCATGTCACCAATACGATATGCAGGGAAAAGAGAAAAAAATTTCTTCACAGACTTTAGTTGACCTCCCTATTTCAAATGTTAAACCCATGAAGTGCCATAAATGAGGTATTGATACAGAGGAAAACAAAGAGCTTCAGGACTTCTGGAGACATGAGGAGGGATCCCAGATTCTGAGGGAGTAGATTTGGGAAACAATTATTTTAGAAAAGGATGAATGCACTGCAGGACTTGATCTCTGGAGTAGAATGGGAGAGCAACATTATAGAAGGATGAAGAGGAATAATCATTCTAGATAACATGGCAATGGTATTCAAAGGAAAAGGGAGAAAAATTATTCTCCTTAACCTTTGGGGAACAAAGAACTTAAATTGTAGCAAGGGAATTGTAGCAAGGGACATTTAGGCTGGACATTAGGAAAAACCAAGGGAGGCTGTGGAATCTCCATCATTGGAGATTTTTAAGAGCAGGTTAGACAAACCTCTGTCAGAGATGATCTAGATTGTTCTCAGTCCTACTGTGAGTGCAGGGAACTGTCTTGTTGACCTCTCGAGGTCCCTTCCAGTTCTAGGATTCTATGATTCTTGCAAACTGCTTAGGTAGAGTTAGATAATTTTCCCTTTTACTTACTGTATATTTTATATTTGCCCTAGAAGGGGTGCTGGATGTGATAGGTCACACACATAAGACATTTCCATTTCCTGATGATGCTCTCCTGGTGTCCTGCCTCTTTATATTTTACTTCCATAATGCACCACTCATAAAAAACACAGTGAGTTGCTTTTACTCATGCTTAAACTGCTATGGAAGATTGGATTAAATGAATATTCTGACAATGAAGACAACAGAAGAAAAGATGAAATAATTTAGGAACACAAGGAAGCTCTAGGAATCAGGCATTCCTTCTTTCCTTCCTTCCCTTTCTAATCCTCCCTCCACCCCCTTAAAACTCTAAAAATGTGGAAGCAGACAGTAAGATTTTTGTGCCTTCATGGGAAAAGCTCCATATGACTGCAAGAAATCCAAGAGCCTGAAACTGTGATTCAATGTCTCATTCAAACCTATTATATACATATTGAAAAAATATAGGGCCAGAATCTTGGTTGGTTTAAATCAGAACAATTCCATTTAAATTTTTATCTCTGTGTCCATCTTTATGTATGTCCTGTGCAAAAGCTAGTATTAATGAAAAGTTAAAATGCAGAAATAAACCACTGCTGAGTCAAGAAAGTTGTAAGCTTAGCCGTAGCTCTACTTTTTGTGTGTGGTCTATATTTAGACCATTTAGACCAGGGCTACTCAACTTTGGAAGCTCCGGGGAGACACAGCGATACTCACAGCACATGCCGAGAGCTGCAACTTAAGTGTGGTTACATATACATGCAACTATATATGCAAATATATGCAAATAGCTTATTTCACACAATGTCACAATTCTGGCACCTTCTCCTTGGGGGCTAGAAATGCCAACACCCTATACCTGTCAGTTCCAGTCAGCTTGTCCACTTGAATCTTTCAGTGCTCACTTCAGCTGAGAAATGCCTCACCATTGTGGAGCATGTTCCCAGTGGAGGCCATGTTCAAAGGATCCCATCTGCAGGCCGCGTGTTGAGCCCTGCATAAACCCAAATTGCACCACAGGCAATGTGTTGAGTAGCCCTGATTTAGACCTTTATAACTTTGCAATTAATACAACATTTAATAGAATAGAATTGTGTGTCCCTTACAAAACCTTACATATAGCAGGTTACCGCATAGCACAGTCTTCAGACCCAGCTTTATTTTTAAGTCTTATTTCATTTGAAAGTACATTGATTATAACAGCAAGTATTGGGGATGAAAAAAAACAAACAGTTTGAATAGAATGTAGTAATTTGAGGAAGAAAGATTAGAAAAACTAATTCAGAAAGTTTTCTTCTACGTCAAAAATACAAACAAAAACCATTCAGTATTTTTCTAAGAAACTTATGTGGGAAGAAGTTTGATTTTCCTAAGGAAGTTGCAAAGGATGAACTGCCAGTGTCTTCAGTAAGGAGAAGGTCAACTTGGCAGAATATCATATGAACAGCTAGAGGTCCTGCTTGGAAAACTGACCTGTAGATTTGTTTCATTGTCTGTTCTGTTTTAGAGTTGCTAAGGTAATTTTTCTCCTATCTAGATTTTATTTTGAAATTCCAGTTTGCTGAAGGGTTCTATCTTCTTGCAAGCCACTTGAAAAATCAGAGTATCTTAATTATGTGCATTGACTGCATACTGGCTTGGAAGTAACAGGGATATTTTTAACTTATAAAACCACATACTGGCTGAAAGGTGCCTAATCAAAAGCTCACCATGTTTAAATGCCATGGTTACAATCTTCAGAGACTCTTGCCCTTCAGAATAAAAGTGGGGAAGTGGCAGGTAGAATATTCTGTGAACATTTTCAGTTCTCCCCACCTCAAGATATGAAATAGCCCAAATGTGATGACCATCTTTTAAATGAACACAGGGGGAAGGCTAAAGCAATTAAGAAAGAGGAAGGTAAACAGGTATTGGTCACAGGGTGGATGATTAAGTGATGTGAGGTAAGGATGAAAGTGCTGTGACTATTTTGGATAATATAGACATATGTCATGGCCCCCAGAACTTTGGATGGGCATGTTCATGGAATATAAATAAATAAAAATAATGATGGCATGTGATGGGTCATCTGTGAGCTTGCACTAGGTAAATGTTTTTACACTTCTATAAATAGATAGTTTTAAGGTACAAGTACAAGCATAGGACATGGAAAAGAGATAGAACAGATGTGAAAAGTGCTATTGCTCAATATTTCACAAAGTCAGCATGGGTTTTAGGACTTCCTATAATACAGGCTTTTATAATACAAATAACTCACTGTCTTTCTCCTCCTCCACCCACTAGCTCTTCTGAAGCAGCTCACCCAGGGACACTGAGTGCAAGCTGCATTCTCCCACCTCTGGCCAACTCCTAAGATAACACTTTCCTGAATGGCATCTCAAAGCGCAGGCACCATGCAAGAGCACTAGTTGTCTACCCCCTCTAATCTCATTTAGACTCTGTCCTTCTCCACTGCCATCAGAATCATTTTCTCCTGCCTCACCAGTGCACCCTGATAAATCATACCTCCTATTTGAGCCTTTTTGATGCTTAACTTCCACCTCCATTCTGCCAGTGGAGATGTCTCTCCACTCAGAGCTCCTCTCTACAGCCCACAGCCCTCCACATCCCCCCAACTCTTCCACCCTCTTCTTCACTCTAGTTAGCCCCAGAGATTCATTTCCCATCCAAAAGAAAAGATTCCCTTTCCAAATTAATTTAATTGGAGTGAAAACGTACCTTAACCATATCTTAATTTTCAGGAACAACAAAGAGTCCTGTGGCATCTTAAAGACTCACAGATTTATTTGGGCATAAGCATTCATGGACAAAAAACCGCATATGCCCAAATAAATCTGTTAGTTTTTAAGATGCCATCGGACTTGGTCTTTTTGCAGATACAGACTAACACGGCAACCCTCTGTTAATTTTCAGAGGCATCAACAAAATTTCTAAGCAACCTTGGTGTTCCCTCCCTGTCTCTTTCTTGTTCTCATGTTTTGTCTTATTAATCATAGATGGTAAACTCATTGGAGAAAAGAATGTTTTTATTAATTTGTGACATGCTTAGCACACTTTTGGGATACTGACAAATAACAGCTCTACAAAAGGATCCAGGTGGCAATATCCCTATCTTGTCACCTGATAAGAAACAGTTAAAAATGTCAGGACCCATTCACTATTGCAAGCAAGTCGTTTCCCTGCTAGGATGTACAGTTGACAATGGTATAGTGTAGTAGGTTCTCCTCTTCTAGCCCTGCCAGCAGCAGCTGCTCAGGCCCTGTAGTGGTCTGCCTTTTCTCATGTCCCATGCCTCAAGCCAGGCCATGTTTAGTTCCACCCATTTCAGAATAAATGATAGAGCCCATAAACTAAGCCCAAATAAACCTAATTCTTAACCCCAACCTGAGGTCACACCACAGACCCTTAAATAGCTCTGCAGGATCATTCTCTCAATCTTGCGTGGAATGATGCCTCCCAGGACTTACCCCCTGGAGTCCAGGTCCATAGTCCAATAGTTCTTCTCCCCTTGTGTCAGAGTGTTTCAGCATTATCTTCTTGGTGGACTGGTACTGGACCCCAGGCCCTCCCTCTACTCTGGGTTCCAGTCCAGGGATTCCATGGCAAGCAATGAAGATCTACCTTCCCAGACTCCTCACTGCCTTCTTGAATGTCCTAACTTGGCCTTTCCTCTGGCCCTTTCCCACAACCCCTCTTTGTGCTTACCATACAGTTGTCTCTTGCTAGCTCTTTCCTCCACATTATAGAAATGACAGAGGGACCGCAGAGTTCTTTCCCTCCCCCCCCCCTGCAGTATCCTTCTCATCTGGATTTCCTCTCTTTATGGCCACCATTTAGCTCCTTCCCCTCCACCCCCCACCCCGTCTTCATTTCCTCCAGGTGTCTTAAGTACTTTGTCTCCAGTTAACTCTTTCATTACCAGTGTAGGTAATGAATCGCATTAATAAAAATATACTAAACAATAATAAAGAAGAAGTTTATTTTTATGTAGTGTTGATGTGTTTCTGAGAGGGTAAGAAATCTCAGAACTCAAGACATGAAAACTGATTGAATTAATGCAGGAGAGGCCATGGAATGGCCCGACTGACTTTCTAAATGTCCATCTGCACTCTAGAACCACAGGTTCTAAGTGCGTATAACATTTTGGATACAAAATGTGGTGGTGGGGGGATGTTGTTCATGATGGTGGTGTCATTCCCATGCATATTCCATTGTGTGTTTGAACACAATACAATCTGTGCATCACATGCAGCCTTTTTCTCCTGGTGGGTTGCACACCTTCTACAGAACTGCCATATAATGGGCCAAACTGCAGGTGGACTGAAAGTGCAGGAAATAATATAATTTGCATAGTTTAACTGAAAGAGCCTTATTATCCAGTCCATGGCTTTAAAATCACACAAAGCACTTAGTAAGTGATAAAGAAATAAGGGCCCTTAACATTTGTCATAACACTTGAAAACAATGGATATTATTCTCCCTGCAAACAGCTGTCTTGCTACAGTAGAGATGAAAACTGGGTCAATTAAGAACAATGAGAGCTCTGAAGTCAGGCAGAACTTTATCCTTTACAGATAAAGAAACATTATTGACCTGCTGCAAAGTGCATTGCATGCATTCTTCCTTTACTGGCTGACAGCTGACAATGTCAACGGCATCCTGATTGCCAGTCCCACACTCGTCTACTCTTCTGTCCCAGATGATATCCGGTATGGCAATGTAACAACTCCTTCCTCCCTTATCTCACGATGCAGGTTGGGATATTGAGGCTCTGACATCGAGAAGAGAGGCCACAAGGTGTTTTTTTTTAATCTTCAGGTACATTTGGCAAAACACAAGAATAACCTGAACATTCTAGCAGACTTTAGGTCCTGAAAATTAATTAATCGTATGTAATAGAACATAAAATTCACTAGTGTGCGCACACAGCCAGATGGTAGCCAGGGACTGCTAGGACTTCATTTTAGATGAGATTTCCATTGTAAAAGTTTTCCAGTGTGACCAGTTAGATCTGTAGAGGTGACAGTTGTGCTACCCTACGAGAGATCCCTAATTCCTCAGAAAGCAACACCACTAGCAAAAGACAGAAGAATCACCTTTGCTATTTTGCTGCCACTGGAATAGTGGGTAGATCATTTAAATTACCCCTATGCTCAGCTGAGAATAAGGAGTACTAATCGGTGACCTTTTTAGTTGAAGTGCAAGTGCCATTAACTGACTCCATTAAGTTTTCTTCCCCAAAAGGGAAATGGCATACAGAGAAACCCTGGGGTGCAGCAGGGAAATATTTATCCGAGGAGGTCCATCAGACAGGTGTCTGAATTTTCTCTTCTTCCACTCTGTAGAAAAGTAATCTTAAAATAGGAAAGTTCTTTTACAGGCAGAATTCACCCTCCTCTTTTCTATCTTTGCCATTTTCATCTTTCTTACCAGTTAACATTTGAAATACTCAATTATTCCACTCAACCTTCCGTTGTATTTAGCTTTCACATAGCTTTCTGCCCTCTATTAAAATGTGTGGTTATATGCTGTAGGATAATATGAAAAGCCATCATTAAAGCCATCTCAGCTCCCATTCTATTAGTTAGGTAGCAGATGGGCAAAATGGCCAGTCAGAGGCTTACATAAATTAGACAGAATACTTCAAAGACTCGGAAAGTCTTGGTAAAGCTTTATATATTTGTACAAAAGCTGTGATCTGTAGGCTTTGCCTCCAGCCAACATCCACTCAAAGTGAATTGGGCCTAAAAAAAATCCCTTCACAATAAATAGACACTTCATGAGGTATCATAGCCTACATCTCTTCACCTTTGTGCTTGGAACAAAGACAGCAGGAAAACTTTGAAAATCTTCCATGAAAAGACAAAAAGAGAGAGAAAATTGAAAGAGGGGAATTGCTTTCTATTTTTCCCCATTTTGTAGGTGGCTTCCTTCCTGCACACATGTCACAAAAGATCTATTTTAAAACACAACATGAGAGGAATGTGATTGCTTGTACCAGCAGCAAGGTCTGAAGCACTGCTTCTCCATCTATTTCATGTTAGTCCCAAGAGTTGGCTTTTACTTTCCTAAGTCAATTTGCTAGATTATGTGCTACTTATGGGGTGGTGGGGAGACAGCGGTGCACTTTTCAGAAATCATTATTTCTAGCAAAGTATTCTACAAGTCTACATGTGCTTGTCTGAACAATCCAGGTTTTATTTTGCTGTTGACCCTCATAATATTATGTATCGCCAGAATGGAGTAAAAAGATTTAAGGACTGCACACAAGATGTATGTGGTTAAGGCTGAGAACATTCTGGGACACGAAATCCACAGACTTTTGACTCACTTTTGACTTCTGATGTCAGTTCTTTTTGGTGATATTTTTGGTGCAAGATCCTTTTTAGTGATCCTCTAATGAACCTCCGACCAGTTTGTAAATCAATTTCAAAATTGATATAAGGTGATAAAATGAAAGGAAAAAAAACAGCATGAGATGAAAAATGGGGGATGGGGATGGTGGGGAAATACAGTAATGGGGTGATGACTTAAGAAATAACTCTAAGGTAACTTCAAACAAAGCCTATTTGCTAACTCTCAGGGGAGAACATACTGATCTATCAGTTCTGCTTCTAACATTAGGTATTTATAGGGCACTGAGTTCTTTATGTATTGTATAGGGATATATTATTGTATAGGCATATAATAATATAGGGATAATATATCCCTATATAAAAATATATTATTATATAGGGATATATTATCGACCACCTGACCAGGACAGTGATACTGACATTGAAATGCTAAGGGAGATTAGAGAAGCTACCAAAATAAAAAAACTCTATAATAATGGGGGATTTTAATTATCCCCATATTGACTGGGTACATGTCACCTCAGAAGGAGAAGCAGAGATAAAATTTCTCAATGGCTTAAATGACTGCTTCTTGGTGCAGATGGTACAGGAACCCACAAGGGGAGAGGCAATTCTCGATTTAGTCCTGAGTGGAGCACAGGATCAGGTCCAGGAGATAACTATTACAGGCCCGCTTGGGAATAGTGACCATAATATAACAACATTTAACATTCCTGTGGTGGGAAGAACACCTCAGCAGTCCAGCACTCTTGTATTTAATTTCAAAAAGGGGAATTACACAAAAATGAGGAGGTTAGTTAAACAGAAATTAAAAGGCACAGTGACTAGAGCCAAATCCCTGCAAGCAGCATGGACACTTTTTAAAGACACCATAATAGAGGCCCAACTTAAATGTAAACCCCAAATTAAAAAAACATAGTAAGAGACCTAAAAAAGAGTCATCGTGGCTTAACCACCATGTAAAAGAAGCAGTGAGGGACAAAAAGGCATCTTTCAAGAAGTGTAAGTCCAATACTAGTGAGATAAATAGAAAGGAACATAAACACTGTCAAATCAAGTGTAAAAATGTAATAAGAAAATCAAAAAAAGATTTTGAGGAACAACTAGCCAAAAACTCAAAAAGCAATAGCAAAATGTTTTTTAAGTACATTAGAAGCAGGAAGCCTGATAAAAACCCAGTGGGTCCCCTAGACGATTGAGATACAAAAGGAGCAATCAAGGACGATAAAGCCATTGCGGAGAAATTAAATGATTTCTTTGCTTCAGTCTTCACGGCTGAGGATGTTAGGGAGATTCCCAAATCTGCACCGTCCTTTGTGGGTGATGAATCTGAGGAACTGTCCTGGATTGAAGTGTCATTAGAGGAGGTTTTGGAACAAATAGAAAAACTTAACGTTAACAAATCACCAGGACCAGATGGCATTCATCCAAGGGTTCTAAAAGAACTCAAATGGGAAATTGCAGAACTATTATCTGTGGTTTGTAACCTATCCTTTAAATCGGCTTCCGTACCTAATGACTGGAAGATAGCTAACGTGACACCAATATTTTAAAAGGGCTCTAGAGGCGATCCTGGCAATTACAGACTGGTAAGTCTAACTTCAGTACCGGGCAAATGAGTCGAAACAATAGTAAAAAATAAAATTGTCAGGCACGTAGAAGAACATAATTTGTTGGACAAAAGTCAACATGGTTTCTGTAAAGGGAAATCCTGTCTTACTAATCTATTAGAGTTCTTTTAAGGGGTTAACAAACATGCAGACAAGGGGGCTCCAGTAGATATAGTATACTTAGATTTTCAGAAAGCCTTTGACAAGGTCCCTCACCAAAGGCTCTTGTGTAAATTACATTGTCATGGGATAAGAGGGAAGGTCCTTTCTTGGATTGAGAACTGGTTAAAAGACAGGAAACAAAGGGTAGGAATAAATGATAAATTTTCAGAATGGAGAGGGGTAACTAGTGGTGTCCCCCAAGGGTCAGTCCTAGGACCAATCCTGTTCAACTTATTCATAAATGATCTGGCGAAAGGGGTAAGCAGTGAGGTGGTAAAGTTTGCGGTTGACACTAAACTGTTTAAGATAGTCAAGATAGAAGCAGACTGTGAAGAACTTCAAAAAGATCTCACCAAAGTGAGTGATTGGGCAACAAAATGGCAAATGAAATTTAATGTGGATAAGTGTAAAGTAATGCACATTGAAAAAAATAACTCCAACTATGCGTACAGTATGATGGGGGCTAATTTGGCTATGACAAATCAGGGAAGAGATCTTGGAGTTATCTTGGATAGTTCTCTGAAAACTTCCACACAGTGTGCAGCAGCGGTCAAAAAGGCAAATAGGATGCTAGGAATCATATATATAGTAGCCCAATGTATGTGACTCTGTAACGCTGAAATGCTGGCTGTTCCCTCTGGGCGTCGCTGTTGCCTGAATCATGTCCTTTGCCTCCCGCCGTGGCGCTTGGCTGACTTCAGAAGTCAGAAGCCTGGCCATGTACGTCACCGCCCCGCCTTCCCTTCGCGCCCCCCTTCGCCTCCTGCCGTGGTGCTCGGCTGACCTCTGCGCCGCTCAGCCGGGCCGCCACGGGGGAGACCAAACGGCCACTTGCTCTGCTTGCTACACCACGGCGGCCCAGCTGAGCGGTGCAGAAGTCAGCCGAGCACCACGGCGGCAGGCGAAAGGGGGCAGGGCAGTGACGTGCAGCATGACAGCGGCTCCAGGCCCCGCCCCATGGCCGTGAACATCACCGCCCCGCTCCCCTTCGTCTCCCGCAGTGGCGCTTGGCTGACTTCTGCACCGCTCAACCGGGCCGCCGCGTGGGAGCAAGTGGCACAAGCGACTGTTTGGGCTCCGCGGTCCCCCAAGTGAGAGGCAGGAGGGGGAGGAGAAGAGAGAGAGAGAGACAGGGAGAGTGGCAGGAGGCGGAGGAGAGCTGAGAGAGAGAGACGGGGAGGCAGGAGGAAGAGGAGAGAGAGAGACGGAGAGAGAGACCGGAGGCTCAGGAGAGAAGACCAACGTGGAGGAGAGACCTGAAAATCCCGTCTTATGATGGGCTAATTTGCTAGTTATTAAGAAAGGGATAGAAAATAAGACACAGAATATCTTACTGCCCCTGTATAAAACTATGGTATGCCCACAGCTTGAATACTGTGTACAGATGTGGTCTCCTCACCTCAAAAAAGATATTTTGGCCTTGGAAAGGGTTCAGAAAAGGGCAACTAAAATGATTAGGGGTTTGGAACGGGTCCCATATGAAGAGAGGCTAAAGTGACTGGGACTTTTCAGTTTAAAAAAGAGGAGACTGAGGGGGGATATGATAGAGGTATATAAAATCATGAGTGGTATGGAGAGGATGAATAAAGAAAAGTTATTTATTAGTTCCCATAATAGAAGAGTTAGAGGACACCAAATGAAATTAATGGGTAGCAGGTTTAAAACTAATAAAAGAAAGTTCTTCTTCACACAGCGCATAGTCAATCTGTGGAACTCCTTGCCAGAGGAGGCTATGAAGACTAGGACTATAACAGAGTTTAAAGAGAAGCTAGATAATTTCAAGGAGGTTAGGTCCATAAAAAGCTATTAGCCAGGGGATAGAAATGGTGTCCCTGGCCTCTGTTTGTCAGAGGCTGGAGATGGATGGCACGAGACAAATCGCTTGATCATTGTCTTTGGTCCATCCCCTCTGGGGCACCTGGTGCTGGCCACTGTCGGCAGATAGGCTCTGGGTTAGATGGACCTTTGGTCTGACCCAGTACAGCCATTCTTATGTTCTTATGTATGATGAAGCATTTTTTTCTAAATGGCAATACATACACCCTCGACATAATCCTAGACATGAACATCTTGCCCAAATTTGAACTGAACTCAAATCTTTTTTGGTTTTTAAAAATATTTAAATAATTTAACTTTTTGACACTAGGAACTCAATGGAAGCGATTGGGTATTTAGCACTTTTGACAATCAGATGACTTGCGTTGGTGCTTTCATACGGTTTTAGGAACCAAACTTTAGCACCTATTCTTGAAATCTCAGGGCTTGTTTACACAAACATAGTTTGTGGCGAGCTGTAATCCAAATTTACCCTGCACATGGACCCTGCTGACATGCCTTCCAGTTTGTAAATACACTTGGATCTAGTCTCCTTTGAAACAGGACTAATCAAACTACAGCAACAAACTGTTATTGTGAGTCATTAGGATCAACATGAGCAGTTAGATAGTCCTCACTAGGGAACCATCAATTTGAGGCAAATTTAAGTGTCTGTGCAGAGAAGCCTTTAGTTTTATATTTTCATTTTTGCATTCCTATGAATTTCCTTGTACCAACCAGGAAAGGAAAGTAACAAAATACTATGGGAAAGTCTGTGTATGACATTTTCACAACTAAGTCTGAAGACTCAAGGGATGCCTATAGTACTGGAAGGTGTCCAAAGCACACCTCCAAAACTATTACATTTTAAAATATTAAATTGCCTCTGAAAGAGAAATAACAGCTAGCCTGGATATTGAGAAAAGACAAATATAAAGGGGAAAGGTAAGAGACAATGAAGTCACGTATGAAACAAGTATAAAAGATAAAAGGAGGAAATAACTTGGTGAAAAAATTATGAAAAAGTCATGTTTAGCTCCCATAACTGGGTTACCCAATACCCTGCTTTCTTGTTAAGTAGATAAGTTTTAAGTGGAACTGCTGATATAGCAATGATAGAACTAAGCATGCACTCTATATGCATGTCTATGAATTGCAAATCCCCAAGCAAATGGATGTTCAGGCAGACAAATGTAAAATTCATTCTGCAATGAATGTGCTGAACCATAAGTGTATTGGCAGTTTATAAGCACCTTAATATATATTTTGAGAGTGGGTTTATCTGCATTTTAGGAATTTCCCATAAGAACAGAACATCAGCTGCTAACATGAGCACAGTTCCTAATGAATTACAAGAATCATACCAACTAAGCAAGATGGATTTAATTTGGTGAATGTAGGGCATAAAAAAAAAAAGCAGACAAAAACTGTTTCAATGAAAATTTTCTTACACTCTTGAGTCTCCCTCTGTCTCTGGTCACATCTCCTGTTTCTCCTAAATATCCCCTTTTTCTATCACACTACTACTTTTCTATCCTTCTCATTCGCATCTGTCTTGTATATGCTGTACCATGTACCTGGAGTGGGCTCTCTGGCTATGTCTACACTGCAATTAGACGTGTGGTGGCCTATGCCAGCTGACTTGGTCTTGTAGAACTCTGGAATCAGGCTGCAACCTGATATCTGGGATTCACCCATCCTGGAGGGTCCTACAGCCTCAGCTCCTGCCCATGCCTGAAAGTCTACACTGCAAATAACCATTAGCCCAAATCAGCCAGGCATGGGCCAGCTGTGAGCTTTTAATTGCAGTTTAGACATGTCCTTAATGTTAGCAAAATCCCTGGCACGTTCTCCTTCAGTTCTCTCCTCAGTGAACAATTTCTGCAAGGCCCAATAATGCTAATTCCAATACTGAAAGCTCTAACTGCAGAACAGGTCTTTCATGCATATAGATTTGAACTTTATTTGACCCAAGTAAAAAGCATAAAGAGAATTTGGACAAACCAGTTCCTATAAACAGCAGTTCTAGTCTCAAATCAAGCTGAGAATGTTTTGAAGATTCAAATATATATGGTTAAATAAATCTTTCTTTCATCAGTCCATTTTTTCTTTCCTTTCCCATTCTGATTTGCTCTTCAAATCCTGCTGTTCTCTGAAGTGTTAGAGGATACTTCACCCCTCAAAACCTCTTCTATTTCTTTCTTTTCCTCTAGTATCATCCTCAGTTAAAAAATAAATAAATAATAATTAATCATGTTGTATGTATATACCTTATAGTTGTGAGGCACAGCTGGATAAATAATTAAAAAAATAAATCATGTGTGTTTATTTGTATCCAAAAGTGCAATACCATTCTGCCGTTTTTGAGACTGGAACACCTTGGGAGTCAATGGAGGAATTATCAGTTGGATACATGAAAAACATCACCAAACATATTGAAGAAGTTGTGTGTAATATGTCTGTGAGCAGTCTGCCCTGCTTTTGTGCTACTGGTCCCATTTAAACACCATAGACTTCTTGGATTTGAAAAGTCTTAGTCTCTGTTCTGAAGTGGATGTAAGAACCATCTAGAACTTAGAGAGCACGTCTCCACAGCACGGCTAAAGCCGAAATAAGCAACACAACTTGAGCTATGTCAATTGTGTAGCTCAAGTTGAAATAGTTTATTTTGGCTTTTGGTGCTGTCTACACAGTAGGAAGTCTGAGGTAGAGCACTCTTCCTTCAGGTTCCCTTACTCCTCATAAAATGAGGGTT
Organism: Rafetus swinhoei; assembly: GCA_019425775.1. NCBI lineage: Eukaryota > Metazoa > Chordata > Testudines > Trionychidae > Rafetus > Rafetus swinhoei. Next base: position 161,136,866 of record CM033424.1, read on the forward strand.
ACAGGAGTTGAAGTAAGAAGTCCTCCAGCTCGACATTATTTTGACATTATGTTGAAATAGCTGCCTGTAGTGTACACTGCTGTGTAGACGTACCCAGAAGGGTATGTCTACACTGGAGAGGTTTTTTGGAAAAACGGCCTTTTTCTGAAAAACCTTCACTAACATCCACACTGCAATCATGTTCTTTTGAAAAAAATTTGAAAGAACAGAGGGGGTTTTCCGACATTGGTAAACCTCTTTCTACGAGGAAGAAGCCTTTTTCAAAAGAGCTCTTTTGGAAAAAGGCATTTGTGGATGGGGAAGAGGGAGTTCTTTCGAAAGAAGAGGAAAGAGGAAAAAAGCAGAGGTGCCCTGGTGGCCGCTTTGTCCATAGTAATCACAGCTTAAATGTGAGATAGCGTCTGCACTGAATGGACGCTATCTTTTGAAGAAGTAGATTGCTTTTTCTGGAAAAGCTTCTTCCGAAAGAAGCCTGCAGTCTAGACATAGCCGTAGTTTCAACCCATTACTGACATTAGATGTTTTTGAATACTGAACTCCACAGAAAGCCAAAACTTTTCCATATTTTATTAATAATTTTTTTGAGTGAAGTCCTCTATCCAAGACCTTTTCCTCCGTTACAGTCACAGAAGTTCTACTTCAAAGAACATGTATTCTCCAGTGGAAGTCTTTAACAGAATAAAGGAATACCCTTATGACAGCCGTTGCTTGCAGTAATTTTATTACATGAGTTCTGAAGTTTCCCTTTGAACTGTGGTGTGAGCAAACACACACACACACATACACACACACAAATACTGAGGAATTAAGAGTTATTAAAATTTATATTGCAGTTTTGCCTAAAGGCCAAAAACAGATTGAGGTCATTTGTGCAAGGCAGTAAACGAACTCTTAACATAAGAACATCCCAACATAAGAACATCCCTACTCCTAAGAGTATTACAGATTTAAGTATTGCACGGGATTGAAACCATCAGCTGCTAGATTGACCCTCATGAAATACTCAATCTAGTGAGGGGTTGGAGAAATGGTGGGCCTTCAACATAACATTAATAGGGGACTTTATTCCCCATTACTGAGAAAATCTCCAATCCAAAGGAGGTTCAGATCAAGTCAAAGTTCAGCAGACCTCTCTGAAAAAAGGAAAAGGATATGTCACTCATTTGAGCTATGCTGCAATAGAATTCTGTTCAGCTTCCAAAGCAACAATTCTTTGCCTCCTTCACCACACTTTGTCCCCATTTTCATCCAAGGTGCACCATTTATTCAGATTTGCAAAATGGCAAATAGTGCCCATTCAAAAGTAGCCTGGGTAGCCTGCTATTACTTACAAACACACAGATGTGGTTATTGTTTATTAAATAGCTTGCAATAGACTCAGCATATAGTTATCATATACTGTATATCAACAAACTATACCAAGTGACAAAAACAGTGAGTTATGTCAGATTACGTAGCTGAAGAAACTACTGATTTTTGCTATCTGACATAATCTGCTGATTAAACTTTAGTATACAGTAAGCATAGGGACAATCTAAACTTTCCTAATGAATGAGCTGCTGCTTCAGCAATGGAACACAGAATTAGAACACTCCAAGTTGATAAATAATTATATTTTTTGTTTAAGAAAGTAAGTAAATAAGATGCAGAAATTAAATGCTTATATAGTTAAGTTAGTATATTGCCAGTTAGATCAACAATTTATGAGCCCGATTCTATCTGTCTCCTCATGAGAGCACAGAGCAGGTCAGGGGTGCAAGTCCCTGTAAAGCCCATGTTAAGAAATATGCAAATTTGCAGCTTCCCTGCTTATTCAGTGACACATAGTGCTCCCAATGGGGCAGGGAAAGGCAAGCAGGAGACAGGTCAAGACTCTTCTCTTCCTTACTCCCACCTTGCACCTCTATCCCAAAAACCCTGTCCAGCAATGTGAGCAGTCAGGGTGGGTGAAAATTAGAGTCCACCAGCAAATAGAGTAGAAGGTGTATTGAATAATGCCCTTTTGTTTCCCCTTCTAGACCACGGTGGATGTACACAGTCCTCCCAGAGTTAAGTTAAATAGGAAGAAACTGGTTCTGCATGAAATAATTCATTACCGAACAATGCAGCATTAAAAATCTGCAAAAGGTAAAGTGTGCAATTTGACCTCATATTTGTGTGACTGCAGATTGACTTAAAGGCTACATCTAGACTGGCATGATTTTCCACAAATGCTTTTAACGGAAAAGTTTTTCCATTAAAAGCATTTGTGGAAAAGAGCGTCTAGATTGGCAGGGATGCTTTTGCGCAAAAGTGCTTTTGCGCAAAAGCATCCGTGGCCAATCTAGACGCGGTTTTGCACAAAAAAGCCCCGATCGTCATTTTCGCCATCAGGGCTTTTTTGAGCAAAACGGTTTTCAGTTGTCTACACTGGCCCTCTTGCGCAAAAGCATTTGCAAATGCTTTTGTGCAAGAGGGCTTTTTCCCGAGGGGGAGAGTCATTGTATTTGCGCAAGAACACTGACAATCATACATTAGATCGTCAGTGTTCTTGTGCAAATTCAAGCAGCCAGTGTAGACAGCTGGCAAGATTTTGCGCAAAAGCAGCCGCTTTTGCACCAAAACTTGCCAGTCTAGATGCAGCCAAAGGGTTTAAACTAGTATAAATGAAATCCTGTTTGCCTATCCCATACTCCTCTACTGTACCAGCAAGATGAAGTCCATGGCTAGAATAATGTTTATCCTAAAAATAACAATACCAAGGGGTAAGTTTGACAAAGTGTCTCATCTAAAAGAAATTCTCCAGCACAAATAAGCATATAAAAAAAGATGAATACAGAGTAGTAGGCAGAGCAACTGTTTGGATTCATACAACCACTACTTTAATTGGTCTAATCACTTCTTGATTGTATTTTTCCCATTCCTTCTGAGATATTTTTAGTTAAGTTAGGACCCAGCCTAGGAAAGCACTTTATATATATATAAAACTTTGAACACATGAATAATCTCAAATATTTTGTAAGCCTAGGGGTTTAGTACTCATAGCAGGTGTGGAAATGACAATCCTAGAGACAGAAGTCCAATCTGTACACAAAATAGGTCCATCACTAGCCGTGGTGTATGCATCCCTTCCAGCTATCTGTCACCTGATTTGTACATACAGGTTTGTGTGTGCACGGCACATATGTGCATATTTTATATGTGTAACAGAAACCCACATTTTAAAAACACGTTTACCACAGCAAGATTTCATTGCATTTCTCTCGCCATACTCAAGCACAGAAAGTGTTTTCTTTTTTTGCAGATTCTTTCAAGTAGGCTTCCTTGCACATTTTCCTTCTACTTCATTTTATACAAGTAGATCTGTCATGACATGGTAAAAACATATCAGCATTTTTAAATGGGTCAAAGACAGGCTGTATTTGTTAACTTTCCCTTTCTTTGTTCACATTTCAGCAACTAGTGGGCCATAGGGCTTGTTTACAATGCAGTCGGTGCACACCCAAGTACCACACTGCACCTCTCTCATGCAGACTCTGTGGGCATGAATTAAACTTAGTTTGTCCCCTCCTAATCCAAACTGTGGGGCAGCATAGACAATCTAACTCAGTTCTGTTGGCCCAAGCCCTTCTCTTTTTAGGACTTTATTTAATATCTATTAGTAAGAAGAACCAGTCTCATTTTCTATTTTTAATTCCAAAATAATTAAAACTCTCCCCACTGTCTTAGAGTTCTCCAGTGTCTACAATAAAGAAATAGGAGAACCTTCTTTTTTTGTTTTAAATATCATGTTGTATTATAAACACCAATTTAATATAGTAAACTGACTAAACAGGCCTCTACAGAAGGCAAGTTTGAGGTTACCCTCCCTAGTGTGGTACTATATTGAGAAAAATATATCTGACAATATCTGTCCCACATCTACAATACATGTTATACATAAATAACTGCTTTATAAGCTAACAATACAAACAGCAAGAGTTGCAGTAGGAGACAGGGAGAAAAAGTCCTTTTCACACACAGAAATGGTTGAAGTTAATTTAATGACTAATGAAACCTTAAATCCTAGGTCTTTTCATCCTCTTCCAAAATATGTAGAAGGAAAAACCTATTCCCAAGTAATTAGAAGTGGATACCATTGTAAGTTTTTCAAGCTTCTTAGGATAAAGTGGTCACTGAGACCATTATCACCTTTTGTTCTATTTTTACTCCACAAATTTCTATACACAGGAACTGCTACACTGGGAATATCATCTAGATGTGACACCAGGAGGGCTGAAAATGGGTTGTGTAATGAAAGTGGTTCTTCTAATGAGATGAGTGGAGTGTTATACAATACTGATGTGGCATGCACTGGGGGAGATTTTTTTAGGACAGGAGGGTCCCTCAGACAGATGGCATCTTGTATAGATTTCACTCTATTTGGCAATTGTTTGTTCTTTTTGAACCTGTTCATTGAACTAATGCAGTCTTAATCACCACTTGCTATTTAATTTTATGAAGTATTTTGAGATAGAATCTTGGAGTGGCCCTCATCAAAAATTATTGCCCACCCATGGTTTACTGGGAGCTATTATAAGTGATTTGCTTTGTGTAAGGGGGAAATTTATAGAAAGTTTAGTCAGAAAGCATGCTTTGGAGCAGTCCAAGGAGTGATTTGAGACACAAGTCCCCCAGCAGTCAGATGAAAGGAGATCCCCAGAAACCTGCCTGTCAATTCTGCAAAACTATTTCAGACTTTTGGGGCAACTATACATGTTTGGAATGCTCTGAACCTACTGCTACAGTCTCTCTGTGTGTGTTTGAGACCTAATTCAAATCATGTGCATTTGAGACCTAATTAAAAAGTAGCTTGAGGTGAAAGCACCCTGGTTTGTATCAATCATTTATCATATGGAGGAGCTGTTCCACCTTTGATTTATTCCTGACACTGTCTGGAGAGAAATAATTGTTACCACTGTTAGTTTGGGTTCTAAAAACCTTAGGTAACATTGTGACCTCATGTACCAAATTGTATTGTTTGGAAACAGACCTGTAGGAAAGGAGCTGCCACTGTGGGATAAGTGTGGTGATGGCTCACTCACCAGCACCTCCCTTCACTTCTTCTCAGTGGCAATTTTATTTGAAGCGTGGGACCTTCTGTTCCAGATTTTGAGCCCTCCAAAACCTCTGTGCAGTTCTGGCAGAATTAGATTTGCAAAATGTCATCGACTCCAATGGAGCTAAGCTAGTTTACACCACCTGAGAACCTGGCACTTGATTCTATAAAGGACATGGAAGATTATGATAAGCTCATGAGACAGGGGCTCGAGACCATAGAACTATATGTGATTTTTTTCATTCTGTCTGAAATTTAACTGGAGAACCTTTATAGATTCTGAATGAAGTGCCACAGAGTTCTCTGCTCTGCTGCCGTGAGTGGCAAGGAACAGCAAAAATGGAAACAGTGTTGTCATATGTATCAATCCTGTGAAGGAATCTAGTCTTATGGGTGCTGACTCCAGTTTTGTTTCTTATTGTTTGTAAATATCAGAGTTCATTATTGGCACAGAACATTTTAGCACCTTGTAGGAGCATACCCTTGCCTGCTTCCCTCTCTCCAGAAATGGTGCCGCAGGGTCTTTTCAGTGTAAGGCCCCCTTCGACCCATTTAACGTCAAGACAGTTGGTTGCCAATCAGAGCTGGGTGAGCAGAAAGTTTCTGCATTAACCCTTTGATTGCCAAACTAGCATTGGATATATAGACCCCATGATAGGTTCCCAGCCTCATTCAGTGAACAGGTAGTTCTTTAGTATTTCTTTTAATGCTCTACATTCAATGTGCAGTCCCAGACCTTAGTTAAAGCACACAATTCAAACCCTTTATTGAATACAATATTATTGTGTATTATATTATTAATGCTCATAAGCATGTCTATGATGTTCCCACCTAAAGTATCTGAGTGTTTCACAAATAGTAATGATTAGGTGGCTGAATCATTCTGATTTTAAAGATGAGGAATTTATACACAGATGAAGACCAAAAACTGCCAAAAGTGTTTTCTAATTCTAATTCTAACAAAAAATTTTAAAATATATTTCATTTTGACATTTTAAAATTAATAATTTCAGTTCACAATGATTTTTCATTTCATGTTTCCTTTAATTTTTTGAAGCTTAAAAACTGGCCAAAATCTAAATCAAACTTTTTTTTTTACCTGAAATGAAACTGACTTTTCAATTTGACAAAAAATTTTAAAAATCCCTTTTTGCTTTGATCCAAAACCAATTTACATTTTTCAGAATCAACAGAGAACTGAAACATTTCTTTTATTTGCATAGCTCTGCTCAATGCTTTTGCGAATCACGCCACATTGGGCACCCTGAAAAATAGGAATACATATTTTCTGAAAATCTTGGTTTGAGTGACTTGTCCAGCATCACATAGAAACACTGTAGAAGAGGCAAGGATAGAATCCAATTCTCCAGGGCCCTATTCAACTGCCTTAATTAGATGACCATCCTTTCTCTTCCATCCTCATTCACTATACGCCTTCCGGCTTCAGCAACAAATGAAGCAAGGGTCTGTCAGACAACAGCCTCATTCATTATACAACCCTCATCTATTTGCAGCGTGCTGTCCATTCTTGTTTGCTACAGATTCATAGAAAAACATAAGAGACAGTTTTACCACCATAAAGTTCTATGCATATATGCGAGGATCACTGTGCGATTAGGAACTCACTGAAAATCAATTTAGAGACATTAGACCAATGCTTACATTGCCAACTCTTAGGCTACGTCTATACTGCAGTGCTATTTCAGGATACCGGAGTATCCCGAAATAGCTATCTCGCTTCTTCACAGCAAACCCATTATTTCAGGCTTGCTATTCCAATGTTCCTGTAAACCTCATTTTACGAGGAGTAAGGGACATTTTGGAATCCACTTTATTTCAAAATTTGGCATTTTGTAGACTGTGCCAAATGAAGAAATAAGATATTTCAAAATAGTACCTAAATAAGATATGCAATTTGCATAGCTCAAATTGTGTATCTTATTTTGCATTATGGTGCAGTGTAGATACTCCCTTAGAGATAGTTGCTACATTAAGCATCACCCTATAGAAAAAGAAGGTGTCTGCTGCAATATTGCTGACCCTGGAAACAGGAATGGTTTATAAGTCCACAGAACTTTTTAGAACTCAATCTCAATTTTTTATAGTGAGCATGATGGCTACTGATAAACTGATTTAGACATGACATATGTCAGAACCATTCTATCTGGGAAAAAACTGTATTTAATGGGGTAAGGGAGAAGAGAGGCTTAAATTCTGTGGAAAGAACTAGAAAGACCATAAATTCTAATGGCTCTTATGATCATTTTGGGGTATCTTGTTTGAAAAACTTTAAAAGGACATAATTTTCAGAGTCTGGGTGCTCAGCTGTTTCTAAAACTCAGACCCCTCTCAGGTAGGTCAAATTAGGTTTCCAACACTTAAGGAACCCAACATCACAAGGCAGTTTTGAAAATATAGGTCAATTAGTTTACTTCCTGATGTTTCTTAGCTGCTCTTTGGAAAGTGAATGTTCCCCAAATTCTTGTGCTAATTTTCGAGCACCTGTGAATATTTTAATGGAGAATGGAAAAGTTGTAAAACTACAATGTCAGAAAAATTAAACACTGTCACTGTGAGGCTAAGCTTTCTGACCAATCTTGGCAGACAAATATTTCCTTTATTTCCTGGGCTTAATTAATAGATCCTTTAGGCTTCTGACATAGAGCACACCCTGAAATAATTGGGGGAGAAAAAGAAGTAATGGAGCTAATTAATCTGCTTAGACATCTGTGGGAGAATATCCAACCTTTAGGGCAAAGTGACATTTCTGAATAAGAGATAGGAATTAGCATAAAGAAACTCTAAAGTTTAAATCTTTGAAAGTGAAGGGGAAAATATAGGGTGCTTGTAATCTGCCCGTCTCACTGCCCCCATTTCTGAAAACTAAAAGCCCTGGTAGATCTTTTAAAACACATGCCATTTCCAAGTTCTTTGTTTTAGCATCCAAAAAATCAAGACTCTGGAGTCTGTGTTCTATTTAAAGTTTTGCTATTGACTTAGGCCTGGAGTTTAAGTTGAATTTAACCTCATTAGGTCGATTTTTTAAACAATGAATCCAAGCTACCAAGACCGTTCCATCGAATTTAAGGGCTGTTAAAAGTTGACCTTTCATGGTCAATTTTATTGTCATGTAGTTGCAGCACTGCAAAAGTTGATGTTCTTGGCCTCTGGGAGACATCTCACAGTGCCCTGCTGTGACCACTCTGGCCAGGACTTGTGACTCCAGATGAACAATAAAAGCTCCAAGAAAATTTTAATTTCCACTTCCTGTGTGGGTAGCATGGTGAGCATACCTCATGCAGCATGTCATGAGTTCCATGAGTTGAAATTCCATGAACTCCATGGGCTCCAGTGCCTAGATATTTGAAGACAAGCACCAGCATGGTGCATGAGGGAATCCATAGACCTCATTGGTGTGTGGGGAGAGAAATCTGTTCTCACAGAGCTATGAGCCAGCAAAAGAAACATGGACATTTATGGAAAGATTGCAAAGGGCACATTGGAGAAAAGATAGGCGAGGGATGCCCAGCAGTGCTGCATTAAAATAAAGGAGCTGAGGCAGTCCAAAAAGCAAAGGAGGCAAATGGATGGTCTGGAGTATTGCTGCAAATATGTCGCTTCTATGACCAGCTGCAAGTGATCTCAGGGGGAACCCAACCACCCTCCCAAGCCAGACTGTGGATTCCTCACAAAACATTCTGGCAGCATCAGTCAGTGGTGTGGAGGAAAGTGTAGATGAGGAGGAGGAGGGGGATAATAGTCAGCAGGCAATTGGGGCAACCAAATTCGCCTAGAGCCAAGAACTTTTCATTGCTTTGAAGACAACCCTCTCTGCCCAGGACGAGTCATAGGGTATGTCTAGACTACATTATTTTTTCAGAAAAACTGCCCTTTTTCCAAAAAACTTTACCTGCATCCACACTGCAATTGTGTTCTTTCGAAATTAAATCGAAAGAACACAGGGTTTTTTTTCAACATTGGTAAACCTCAAATTATGAAGAAGAATGCCTTTTTTGAAAGAGCTTTTTCGAAAAAAGGCGTGTGTGGACACAGAACAGAGACATTTTTCGAAAGAAGAGGCGGTCAAAAAAAGCACAGGGCCATTCTGTGAATAGCAAACAGGGCTTTCTTTCGAGAGAGCGTCCGTACAGTCTGGATGCTCTCTTTCGAAAAAGCAGATGGCTTTTTCGGTCCAGTTTTAAGGTGTGGATGCTCTCTTTCGAAAAAAGCTTGCAGTCTAGACATACCCAAGGTTGGGCATTGACCTCGGGGCGGGGGCACTTCTGGTGCGTTCACATTTTTTATCTTGGTACAAGTGGGTTAAGGAAAACGGGTGTGAGGTGGGGATCTGTGGCGTTCTCTGTAACTAAGCAGTGCAGGGGACCCAGAACAGCTTATTACCATGTCTGGACATGAAGCAGGAATCTTCCCTGCACATCTCCCTGAAGCCCTTTAAGAGGAATGATTTGATCCTACTCACAAGGTTTCTGGGGGAGACCTGCCTTATTCCATCCTCCACAGCAGGACACCTTCCCACACCAAGCCAGCAGTAAATGGTCTGGCATTATCGCAGCATAAAGCATTGCAGCATAAGGCCCAGTTTTCTGCCCACATTCAGTCAGGATCAGCTCCCTATCACTCTGTGTGATTTGGAGAAGACTTGCATGGCAACCTGGATGAAGAAGGGGAAGTTATTAGCTGCTGCCTGTGCTGCTAATCTCCATTTGCCCATACCCACTAAAGCATGGCTTCAGCCCCTGGCTCACTCTCCCTGCTTCCTGTCCTTCTGCCCTTCAAATCCTGACCCCATCCTCCCTCCTACCTGCAGCCTCTCACAGGATGAGAACACCCAGGAGACGGAGTATGCTCGACACTAAGGGTAGCCATGTGAGCCTCCACCCTGCCCCACCAGCACAACGGGACCACATTCCCCCTCCTGTCTACAGGAACTTACCCCAGCATGTCCCTTACCATGCCTGCCAAGTGTAGAGACAGGGAAAAAGGAATAAGGGAATTTGTGTGCAGCCGTCTTGGACAACAAACCGAGTCCACCTGTTTCCCCTTGTAGATAAATCTTTGTATTAGTCATTTTATAATATAGGAACTTTGTAAGTCTTTTAACTTTGTATTAAATCTTTTCATAAATGTCTTATAGAAACTTTGTATTAGTTTTATAATGTAGTCTTCTTATAATGCTTTATATTGTAGAAATTTTGCATTAAGTCCTTTCGTAATTTGTATTAAGTCTTTTCATAGTGTAGAAACTTTGTATTAAGTCTTTTTATAACGTTATAGTCCTCTGGAATAATTAAGGTAAAGAAAATGTCTTTGTATTAGAAGTAGAATAGATCTCTCTCCTTTGACTTGAATGTGGCCCTGCTGAATGAATGAGATGTGTTTGAATGAGGCGTCCTCCTCTGAACAGCTGCAATAGTTGGAGAGGGGAATAGGAGCCAAACCCAGAGATACTAAGATCTGTCAAGTGGGCTCATTGAGAAAAAAATCAAACATATTGATGGCCTTGTGAGTCAGAAGCAAGCACCTTCTTTTGAAGCAAATCAAAAACCCTCCTTGAAGATGAATCTGGCAGCATTGAGGACAACACCCAGAAGAAGGAGCCACAGATGACTGACACAGCTAGAGTGCATATATTTGCATAAGAGGGAAGCTTCTATAAATGTAGGACGTCTTGCAGGGGACCCCGGGTCTCATCTTGTCAACATTGGAGCACTGATCTGAATCGGCAGAAGCCCAGCTCCTCTCCTCCCCCATCTAACTCACCTGGCCAGTGAAGTTAAGGGGAGCAGCTAGTTGGTAACAAGACAGAGTGTGTTTGTGTGTGTGCGTTAGTGTAGTATATCATATGTATATGATACATTGTTGATTGCTATATTACCAATAAATGTGGCATTTTGCCTTATTCCCCTGAAAAATATCCCTTGCAATTCTTTTAAGTACAACACCCTAAGATTTCTGTTGTGTACCTGCTGCATAGTATCTGCTTAAAAGCATAACTGTGGCCTTGCACAGAACACATTCTCATTTTCTTTTGAGAAACCTTGACTGTATGTTAACAGATTAGGTTTTACGCTCCACAGTGTATCTACTGAAAAGTCTACCCTTCACCAATAGTTACACAGGAAAAGCAAGGAACTTGCTGTGCACACCTCTGGCTCCACCAGCTGTCCATCTGGTGCAACTCCACAGGTGAAAATGGACAATGGATGAAATGTTCAAGGAGTAGATGCAATCCGCCCACTTGGACAGAAAGCAACTAGGAGAATGGAAGAGCATGCTACTACAGGAGAAGGGTGCTGAACTTGAGGACAGGAGAGCATGCAGTGACTGGGAAATGAGAATCAGGAGAAACTGATATCATGCATAGATGATGTGATGGACTGCATGGCAGCTTTCCAGGATGCATTCCTGCAGAGGCCCCTCTCCTCCAGCTCTTGAGGAACAACATTCCCTTATTGTCAGGGTCCATAGACTCCTCTCCCAGGGGCCCTAGAATCTGACGGTAGGGGTGAGGTCAAGGGCAGACTCAACCCCTTAAGCTGCGTCCTGGAGCAAAAGGCTCTCCCTCCTGCACCACTGATTCCTCCCCACCTCGCTCCTGCCCTGAATTCCTTTTCTTTTCTATTTGTGTCCCCTAAATAAAAAAAAATATTTCCTGAAACTATGGTCTCTTTATTGCTTGTTTTGAGGGGGGGGATGACAGGATGAAGAGGAAAGCACATTGAAAACTGGGGCACCTCATTAAGAGCAACATGCATGACTCTCAAATCCTGCCATACGTTAACCATATTTCAATTCATCTCTGATTATTGCTGAGCTCTTCTTATTGTCCTGGTGTCTAGCTGCTTATAATACATGGCTAAGTGCTCTGCCTCAACCCTCCACCCAGCAACATAACTTCCCCCTTTCTCTCACATATATTATGAAGCACACAGCAGGCTCCCACTACAATAAGAATGTTGCTCTCACTAAGGTCTAACCTAGTCAGTCAACTGCGGAACCTTCCCTTTAAGCATAAAAAAACAGGTTCTACCACTAGTCTGTACCTTCCACAATTCATCCTCGTTCCAGTGGACCCTTGATACCTCTGTATATACTCCAGCGTAAGGCACGTGATGGCTAGCATCATTGTCACACTGCTTTGATGCATAGCGAGCTCCACTGTGGATCAATGCTTGCCCTGTATGGCATCTGCATGGGTAGTCAGGTAAAGAAAGGGTGCCAAAAGCATGTTTGCTATTACCATAAAGCAGGGGCGGAGTGAGTAGACGAGTGAATTATGGGACACTGATGACATGTACCCAGAACCACCTCTGCACAGTTTTGGTCCCAGTGTCCACCGGGAGCTTAATCCAGAATGTAAAGGAGAACAGGCACTGTGGGATAGCTTCCCACAATGCATCACTCCCAAACATGAGTATCCCGTAGCCTAGGTGGGGGAAGGCTTTGCCTTCCCAAACCTCTAGGCATGGCCCGGCCCACACTCAACCCCCAGAACATCTGCTGTAGGCATTCTGAGGGCAGAGTGTTGTTGCCCTCAGCACCCACTCTCCTCACTGCTGGGAATGCGTGCCATATGCCCTCCTGGTGCTCTGGGGGCCAGGGAGGCTTGGGCTGGCTCGGGTCGCATGTTCTCCTCCCTTCCTGGTTCTCTAGGAGCCAGGAAGGCTTGGGCCAGCTTGGGCTGTACAGCCTCCTCCCTCCCCGGTGCTCCAGGGGCCAGGGAGAGTCATGCCACATGGCCTCATCCCTCCCTGGTGTGCTGGGGCTCATGAGCTCTTCCCCTCTCTGTGGTGGTGGAGGGGTGTGTGCGTGCACTCGGCACACTGCCCTGTCTCCTCCCTTCCCCGTGGTGGGAGCAGGGCCTCAGAGGAGGGGCACAGCTGTAGGTGGGGTTGGGGGTCTGCCTCCCCCAGTCCAGGCTGCACAAACTGCCCATGCTCCCAAAGTCAGCAGTAGCCTCCAAACTGGGGATGGGTGACACTGACCTATTTCAAAAAGTCTATTTCTCTTGAAAAGTTGGGAGATACACCTTTGACATAACAAAATTGGGCAATAAAACATGGCCCTTAATAAATTCAGTCTAATCTCACAGTGTATATGTGCCTATAGTGCTTGCTTCCCTGCTGACCTACATCTCCTCTGCCTATTCAAGGCCACATTGTGATCCTCTTCCTCATAATGAATAGTACTTTACACCTACCATTATTTGTGGCGTAAGGTGCAAGTAAGGACATCATAATCTGAACTTCAGATTGTAAACAATTTGAGGTAGGCACTGTCTTTTACTAGGGGTTTGTACTCTGCCTAGTACAATGGGGTTCACTTGGAACATTTAAGTGGTAACTATACTATCACCTTCAAATGTTGCCTGATATGTTCTTTCAGGTTTCATTTGCCATATCTTTAAAACACATATGCATAGTTAGACTAAAACCAAAAATCACATAGACCAAATGATACCATTTTTCTCCAACCCTCGAAAATTAATTCTGAACCCTTGTTTCTATGCTTAGGACTCAGTAAACATCCTACCTTATCAACAAACCTCTTGAACAATTACACTTATTTTTGCATCCATGATTTCAGCCTAGTACATCCATGTTTGCTGTAAATATCTTATATGAAATACATTTAAGAAAAAAATGCAAGTGAGTAATGACACATAAACTGAACATCACCCCACTGGTGAATCTTACAAGATACTGCTCTTTAATGGATATTAGTGTTTGCTCTATAAAGAGACGTGACCAGAGTTAAGTGAGTAGTTCTGTGGCACTTTAGAGACTAACAAAAATATATTATAGTATCACGATCAAAACCTACTTCTTCATCTGATTTCCACAGACACCTGGAGAAGTGAGTTTTGTCCCATATGCACATGAAAAATAAAAATAAAGAAAACCCAGATGCATGTGTACCTGTTCTTTCCACAGACATCTCTAGAATACCAATTTGTAACTGCTGAATTATTAGATCTTCAGATGTGGTTCAGGCTCATATCCAAAGTTCAGATCTGGACAAAAACTTCACCAGGTTCAAAGATGTTTGGATCTAGAGGATAAGTATGGTCTCCCTCTTCATGTGAGATTTGAAATACCACTTCTAGAACTAAATATTATTCATTGTTTGTATTAGTATTGTAATGTTTGTTCTTGTGCTGGGCTTTTCATCCATAGATTTCTAAGCACAAAACGGTTTTTACATAGCTTCCCAATACAGCTAGCCTATTTTTTTCCACAGCAGAGTCAGCACTGGCTGCTGTTCTATGCTTTTGCCACTAGGAGTATTAGCAACAGTGGATATAATGAGAAATTCTAATGAAAAGAGGCTAATATAGATGTGGCCTTAATTTGTGTCATTCATCTTCTGATCCAATCAGCTAATGAATGAAAGTCCTTCAGACATCAGACCCTATCACACAGTAAAAAAAATAATAGTGACCTTCAGTTTTTGTTTGACACCCAACTGTCAAAAATGGCTGTGCATAAGAACAGCCATACTGAGTCAGACCAAAGGTCTATCTAGCCCAGTATCCTGTCTTCTGAGAGTAGCCAATGCCAGATGCCCCAGAGGGAATGAACAGAAACAGGTAATCGTCAAGTCATCCTTCTCCTGCCATCCATTTCTAGCCTCTGACAAACAGAGGCTAGGGATACCATTCCTACCCATTCTGGCTAATAAGTATTGAGGAACCTAACGTCCATGAATTTATCTAGTTCTCTTTTTTGTTAACCCTGCTCAAGTCCTCGTCTTAACCACATCCTCTGGCAAGGAGTTCCATAAATTGACTGTGCACTGTGTGAAGAAAAGCTTCCTTTCGTTTATTTTAAACCTGCTACCTATTAATTTAATTTGGTGACTCCTAGTTCTTATGTTATGGGAACAAGTCAATAACGATTCCTTATTTACTTTCTTCACAGCAGTCATGACTTTATAGACCTCTATCATATCCCCCCTTAGTCTCCGCTTTTCGAAGATGACAAGTCCCAGTCTTTTTAATCTCTCTTTATATGGCACCTGTTCCAAACCCCTAATCATTTTTGTTGCCCTTTTCTGAACCTTTTCCAATGCCCATATATCTTTTTTAAGATGAGGTGACCACATCTGCACGCAGTATTCAAAATGTGGGTGTAAAATGGATTTATATAGAGTCTCTTTCTTATTCTCTATCCCCTTTTTAATGATTCCTAACATTGTTTGCTTTCTGACTGCCACTGCACATTAAGTGGATGTTTTCAGAGAACTCTCCACAATAACTCCAAGATCTCACTCTTGAGTGATTATAGCTAAATTAGTCCTCCTCATTTGGTATGTGTAGTTGGGATTATTTTTCCCAATGTGCATTGCTTTGTTTTTTATTTTTTGCAATGTGCATTACTCTGTATATGTCTTTGAATCAAATGGATAATGTTCTGCTCCACTTTGTTCCAGTTGTCCCTGATTTTATTTTTGAGAATCATTTGTCTTTTTGTATTAATTTCATACTGAATTGGGTTCATGTGTTGATATTACACCTTCAAAAACACTGTGAACACACATCTAAAGTTCTTAGTTTTGAGAAAAGATATAGATAGGTTAGATTATAAAGTACATTATTGCACTAGAGCTTGGTTAGTATCATTATTACACACATTCCTATAGTTACCTTTGAAAGGTTAGTGTTGATTAACATGATTTAAGAACAAAATGTTGATTTTTCCACATAGAACACTTAAAAACTTGAATTTATCACATTTTAAACTTTAAGCTTCACTTGACAGACTATAACTTGCCACGAGGACTTCCTTTGATGTCCTTAAATAAACCTTATCTCTAAGTATATAATTACTTTGATGTCCCTTTTAATTCAAAGTAGCCATCAGCAATTTGAAGTGTTATGGAAACTCTAGTTAAAAAAAGATTTTTCCCCCTCCACAATTCTTATAGCAGAAGAGCAAAATCAGCTATAGATAAAGGCCTATAAAGCATGAGCTATGAGGGAAGACTGAAAGAATTGGGCTTGTTTAGTTTAGAAAAGAGAAGACCGACAGGAGACATGATAGCAGTTTTCAAGTAACTAAAAGGTGTTACAAGGAGGAGGGAGAAAAAATGCTCTCCTTGGCCTCTGATGATAGGACAAGAAGTAATGGGCTTAGATTGCAGAAAGGGAGGTTTAGGTTGGACATTAGGAAAAACTTCCTAACTATCAAGGTGGATAAAACTGGAATAAATTGTCTAGGGAGGTTGTGGAATCTCCATCACTGGAGATATTCAAGAGCAGGTTAGATAGGCATCTGTCAGGGACGATCTAGAAGGTGTTTGGTCCTGCCATGAGGGCAGAGGACTGGACTCAATGACCTCGCAAGATCCCTTTCAGTTCTAGTATTCTATGATTCTATGGTAAGTGAAATATCTCTTGAAAATAATCATATATATAGTAGCCCAATGTCCGTGAGTCTGTAACACTGACGTACATGGCCCTGCCCCCTCGCTGTGTACGTCACCGCCCTGCCCCGCCCCCCTTCCCCTCCCGCCCTGGTGCTCGGCTGAGTGCTGCGCCACTCAGCTGGGCCGCGCCGGGGGAGCCAGCAGCGCAAGTGGCCATTTGGGCTCCCCCGCCGCGGTCCAGCTGAGGGGCACAGCACTCAGCCGAGTGCCACGGCGGGAGGGGAAAGAGGTGGGGCAGTGACGTACACGGCCAGGGGGCGGGGCCCGGCCATGTATGTCACCGCCCCGCCCCCCTTCGCCTCCCGCCATGGCACTCGGCTGAATTCTGCACTGCTCAGCTGGGCCGCCGCGGGGAGCCCAAATGGCCACTTGCTCCCTCGCGGCGGCCCGGCTGAGCGGCGCAGAACTCAGCCAAGCATCGTGGTGGGAGGCGAAGGGGGCCGGGGTGGTAATGTACATGGCCTGCTCCTGGCCGCGTACGTCACAAGGGTAGGGTAAAAAAAAAACAGACACCCTTGATCTGGGGCCGGAGGGGGGAGGGACCAGCTGGGAGAGGAGTGGGGCTGGCTGGGAGGAGAAGGGTGGAGGCGGGAAGCAGAGCTGGGGGGGATGGAGGTCAGAGGCAGCGTAGCTGGCCAAGGGAGAACGGGGAGGGGCAGCCGGTGGGAAGCAAAGCTGGTCGGGGTGGGGTCGGAGGCCGCGGGCTGGCGGTGGGAAGCAAAGCTGGTCGGGGGTGGGAGTCGGGGGCAGTGAGGCTGGTCGTGGGAAATTGGGAGGAGAAACTGGCTGGTGCGGGGCGGGGAGAGGGAATCGGCTGGCGGGGAACCGGACTCACCTGGGCGTGTGCATCCCCCGACGGAGACAGAGGAGAGAGAGTGAGAGGCAGCAGGGGGAGAAGAGAAAGAGAGAGACGGAGTGGAGGGAGAGTGAGAGGCAGGAAGAGGAGGAGAAGAGAAAGAAAGAGACGGAGAGAGAGGCAGAAGGCGGAGGAGAGCTGAGAGAGAGAGGGGGAAGCAGTAGGAGGAGGAGAGAGAAAGAGAGAGAGAGAGAGAGACGGAGCGAGAGACCGGAGGCTCAGGAGAGAAGACCGATGTGGAGGAGAGACCTGAAAATCCCGTCTTTTGACAGGCTAATTGGCTACTTTTTACATAGTAGCCTAGTGAACGAATGTACCCAATTTAGCATTATATGGAGACATTCTTTGCAAGCTCATTCCTTGCCCATATACTACTCAGGCTGAATTTCAGTCAGCCTACATGTATTTTATTGACAGCTACCTGCATATGCACAAGACCACTTCCATAACTGTTTTGTGTCAGATGTTAGACATACATTAAAACCCTGAAACACTGAAACTTTAAAATAACATCTTCAGTAATACATATTAAGTCACATTTTCAAAAGTAACCCAGAGCATAATTTTCAAAAGTGATTTAGACAGATTTCTAAGTCTCAAGAGGAATAAACAGTGAGAGTTAGGCACCAAACTTGCACAGGTACTTTTAAAAAATCCTACTAGGCATCTATCTTTAGATATCAAAATGCCTTTAAATATCTGGTCCTAAGTGCTCAAGAAGACTCAGATTCTGAGTGATTTAGGTTCCTAACATCCACTGATTTAAAACTTGCTGCTTTTTGAAAATGGGGCATGGACTCCTAGGTTATTTAGGCATTTAAGACAATTACACCCTTTTGGTGCACTGCTTCTAGCATTTAACTTAGCAAAGGTTGAGTCCTTTTTTTAAAGCACTTCATCTGTTTCTTTTATTGAGTTCTGCAAATTGTTTAGCAATGGAGCAGTCATATTGCTGCCAGGGCTGATGGTAAAAACCAGCCTTTATTCTACTTATTAACAGCTCAAAGGCATCTAAAGATTCCTGGGACTGGAGGAGTGTGCAGAGAGAGGCATCCACAGTATAACTGTCAGCCTCACTGAAACAATACCAGATCTCTGCTGTGTCTGAGCAAAGCAGTTTGACTGTTAACAAACATATATTTCTAAATTAGGTAACAAGATCAAAAGTTGTTTAAAATTCGTCTTTACTATCTTTTATAACACTTTCATTCTATTAGGCAGGTAACGGGATTATAAGCCTACTGTGATAGTTTTTGGGGTTCCCAGGACTGAGAGTCACCCTGTTACCTTTTGCCTTCCTTGTGGCAAGGTGTCAGCTCCCTGGCATCACAAGCCTTTTAACCACTCAAGCACTCTCATTTGGGCTGTTTTAGCTTTCTCTTTCTCTTGCAGGATAACAAGAGGTGCACCCCCATTCCCAAGCCCCCTTGAGTCTTACTACAGTGCTGGACAGCCCTTCACACTATCTGCTCACAGAATTTCCAGATATTCGGCATCCAAAGTTGCACTATAACCCAATTTATCAGTTTTACCTCAAACCACTACTTCTTGGAACCACACAGAACTTTTGAGCATTTATAATAAATCTTTTATTTCATTTTTTTATTTTAAAGAAGAATAAAGATTTACCGAAAAACAAGACAGAGAGGAAAAAACAAGCCTTTGCAATACAAAACAAAACATAAAATATGAACCTGGATCCAAACTTATCCATAGTTACCTTTCCAACCTAGATTGCCCTCAAAAGATCAGTTTTTTGCAGATCTGGCTGGTTTCAGACAAACTTAACCATGATCCAAGCATTTATGAATGCAGCCCTGCTCTTCAAGGGGTTTCTTCAATGAATGGATACAGCATGTCCTCTGTTATACTGTAAGCAGCCTTTTCTTTCTATTCAGAGATAAGGTGAGATCCTGTCTTGTTGAAAAGGTTTTTTTAACACCTTTAAGTGGTTTTCATTGTCGGTCCTTGCCTTTGTTCCCATTCAAAGTCTTAGTATTGTGCAAGGCGGAAGAACTGAGTCTCGCTTTATATTAGAGGCCAGACAGGAAGGGGTAATAACTCCCTCTTGCCTGGATGCACCAATGGTAGAGACACATTTTTACTTTTTAGTCCAAGTCTATAAAACATACTTTCAGTAGAAATATAATTCCTTAAATATTACTCCTACAACCATCTCGCAAAGATTATGAGCATTGACAATTTACAAGCTCTCTATAGACACCTCACATGATAACACTTATGGATAAATACCCTGCAGGATATGCATTTGCTATAATGAGTTTGTCAAGTCTGAGAGGAGAGCTGTTTATCTACAACAGGAGACCCTTTGACATGGGTCTCTGTACTACACTCCTCACTTTTTTTTTTTTTTGCATGTCTGGAACTTCAAAACCTCCCCTCCAGCGTTCCTCTAATCTTTTCCATCCATGGGTATATTTTGCCCATTCATGTGTGGAATACATTTTGTTATGTGACCTGAGGCATGTGTGATTGTGCACCACCAGGAGAAACAAAAACCTAACTGTGGGCGATCTGCTAATCTGCTGAGTGGCATTGGAATCTCTCCTGAGTGGCTACATAAGAGCACAGCTTACAGGGAACACCGTTCCCCTCTCCTGAGAGGCATAATTTGTTCTTCTTAATTTTGTTTTTATACATCAAACTGAACTCCCGAGGAAGCCTGTTTTTCAGCCTTTAAACCTAATGGGTGGGCTTTGCATGGAATCACCACTAAGACAATAAGAAAATTGGCGAGGCTCCACATTTTCAGCATACGTATTCTTCCCTCAATGTAGACTGGCATAACACTTCACCTTTATTTAAGTCTAGCTTTACAATTGAATGGGGAGGATACCGCCCCCTTCATTCTATTCCGATCACTTAAGATTTATGATACACCTGTTGTGATCATCAATCTTTCATGGATTCCAATAAGTACCATATCATCAGCCTTTTTCTTCAAATGGTCCCTGACAGTGCACCAAATGCAACATGGCAGAAGCAAATACCATTGGCAGTGAAGCTGCTAATTTCCTAATGGCAATCTCTATACCCCGCCTCCACAGGCTACTCAGAGAGCAATATCATCTATGTAAGAACACACCCAAATGACCATCTTCTTGCATGTCCACAGCTGCCCTCTTGCAAAATTTTTCTAGTCAAATCTAGTAGTAAGGACAGACAGATCTTCTTTTCTCCAGATCTCTTAGGGACTTGTGACGGTTCTTACGGGCCATTTATTATAATCCTGCTACCCAGTTAAAATGAGAGCATGATTCCCCCGCCTCTGACAGGTCTCCTCTTTATGTTCTCCTGAAACAGCCCTTTCAGAAATCACTGGGCTTATACAAATACTAATGAACAGTAAATGCATCATCTCTGGAATGGACCAGATTGCATCAACTGGCTTTATTGTTATTTAAAAAAAAAATCCTATAGGATTGTACCTGTGGATTAGCTCCAATGTCTTCACTCCAATCTTGAACCACAAACTATGTCAATTAAATTCTTTGCTGTACTTACAATATACTCAGTGCATCTTTGCAGGAAACATCTCCAACTATTACTTCAGTGTGCCAAGATGGTGCATTGTAAGGCACATCTACTTGCCCAGGCTGCGGCAGCCAATGGCTTTGGAGGGAAATCATATTTGTCAGAGGAAAGAGAGAAACGGCTGCTTATTTCACTTTATTTTTAAATTAATGGTACCTACAGCCCCTTTTCATTTTTGTTTAAATCACAATTAAGAAATGGCTTTCCCTATCTCAGTGGTTTGGGCTACGAGAAGATATTTTTATTCACATGGGAAAACAAATGAATTGATTCCCTACCCCTGTAGCTCATACAAACATTTCCCTCCCTCCACACTCTGTTCTGTAGGACAGTGTTTCTCAACCAAAGGTATGAGTACCCTTAGGGGTACTCGAGAGAATTCTGGGGGGTACATCAACACAACTGAAATTTGGAGAAAACTGTTTTTGTTTTAAGTTTCACAGCACTTTATTATTTTTGTACTCTTTACATGCAAAAATGTCATTGCCCGCCCGGCTACGATTAAGTTCTTTAAACAAATGTGTTGTAATGGTAGAAAAAAAATGTGTGTGTCTGAAAACTGAAGGCACCTGGGGCGTGCACACACACACACACACACATATTTAAAAAATATTTATTTTTAAAAAGGGGTACTTTATAAAAAAAAAGGTAGAGAAACACTGCTGTAGGATAGGCTATATCCTACTTTTCCCTGTCAGTCTCTACTTTTCCCTGTGCCTGGCAAAGAAAATCCTATTACATAGTTTTGAAGGCTTTTTCCATATCTGTGGCGACAGCCCTAACAGGCTCCTTGACTTCCCTTTGCAGGATGAATTATAATTAGTTTGGCAACAAGCAGCCTTTTGCAAATCACACCTGTTCTTGTCCAATTTAAATTCCCTTGCACTCCCTGGAGGCATCATGCCTTGACACCTTATAATCAGTATTGATTTGAGATACTGGAATAGAACTACCATTAAGAAAAGTGGTATCTAACCTTTTTTAGTAAAATTATTTTTGCTTGATTCATGGGGTAGGAAGGGACTGGTTTTTAAGATGTACCTAAATGTTCCAGACAGCATAGGAATACCTGTTTCTAAAATGAAAGAATAAGCCATATTCATTCTTACTAGCACTGTCTATCAATCTTAATAGCCCTCTCTGCTTAAAAAGTTGCAAAATATTTGTCAAGGTATTCTCTGTTCTCTTGCCTGCAGTTTAGAATACTTTTACAGTCACTTAGGACACTTTTAGACACAGAAGCTGCGTCTAGACTGGCATGATTTTCCGCAAATGCTTTTAACGGAAAAGTTTTTCCGTTAAAAGCATTTGTGCAAAAGAGCATCTAGATTGGCACGGATGCTTTTGCGCAAAAGCACTTTTTGTGGAAAAGCATCCGTGCCAATCTAGACGCGGTTTTGCGCAAGAAAGCCCTGATCGCCATTTTCACCATCGGGCCTTTTTTGCGCAAAACAGTCCTCCCCTGTCTACACTGGCCCTCTTGCGCAAATACGTTTGCGCAAGAGGGCTTATCCTGAGCGGGAGCATCATAGTATTTGCGCAAGAACACTGACAATCTTACATTAGATCGCCGGTGTTCTTGCGCAAAATTCAAGCGGCCAGTGTAGACAGCTGGCAGGTTTTTCCGCAAAGCGACTGCTTTTGCGGAAAACTTGCCAGTCTAGACGCAGCCTAACTGTAAGGAGTTTGAAATCTTTTACCAAAGATTTCCTTTGGGCCTTTAGTAAAGTATACTATCCCCTTACCTTTAATGGTTTCTGAAATTGTACTTATGTAATTGTGCTTCATTTTCTACAACTCGTATTTTCAAGTGTCCCTTCCTCACATTATAAAGGTTTCAGTCCTCTTCTTTAGGATGCTTAGAATTTCCTCTCACATTTTTATCCATGAACTATTTGAAGGATTGTGCATTGTCTGAGATTAAGGGAAAAAATTGAGATGCACTTCTTGCTTTTGAGGGGTTTCTCTGCTTCAGCAGTTATTTGCTTAAATTGTATGTTTTATTTACCATATAAAACCAAACAAACTGCTAGATTTTGTAATGGGAACCTAGATCTGGTATGGACTCTACATCCTTTACTAGACTTGCTTGAATACCTTTGTAGTGGGCTTTGTAAGCAGAAAAGTGATTTAAGGAATGTTTTGCTCCATTAGGAAGCTGACACACAACAGGGGTTTACTCCAAAGTCAACGTGTAACACATCCACTGTTTCTGTCATCTCAAAGAAGAGTTCAAAAGTATGGTTTCTGTAGTAGGTCAGGACAGAGATGTAGTACATTCAGGATTTACTGGTATGGTGTCCTGACAAGTCTCCTCTGTCAGTGATGATAAATGTTCAGCTGCGCGCATTTTTGTATGCTCCCCCAGTATACTATGCCAGCTCTATGCAGATAGCTAGCATAATAGACTTCAAGAAAGCCCCCAAAGACTACAGACTCAGGTAAGATACGAAGGCAGCCAAGTCAGGTTTATTGTCAAACATGGCTCAGTCAATAGTATGGATTTTAAATTGCCCCCTAGGCTGGAAAAAGAGCTAAATTGAGATAATCCAACATTTATCAACAAAGACAAACAATCTATGATACACACCTTACTTATCATCTTATGTATTAATGAAATGTTTGGTACTTCCCCTTGTACTTTCCTCCAAAGCATTCCTATTCACTCCTGTTGTTTTCAGACACAATATCACTATTGTTGATTTCAGACACAATATCACAATACCACAAACTATTTTATCATGTGCTAAGTTGGGGTGTCCTTGCACTGTTCTGGTGGAATGTGCTTTTAGCAGTTCTAGTGCTGAGAGATGCTTATTTCATGTGCTTTTAGCAGTTCTAATGCTGAGAGACACTGACTTGCAGGCAAACATCTGCTTTTGACAAAGCCTGTCTGTTACTCATGGAATAACTCTTGCTTACTTTGGTTCAGGCACCACACCCATGCTTCAGGCTCTTTCTTTCTCCTACAGATCCTCTAACCAAGTCCCTTAATTCTATCGTGATTCTCCTCTCAGAGCTCTTGACTCTCTCACTGCCAAATTCAGTGCTTAATTCCCAAGCAGTTTCCTCTTATAGTGCATACAAGGAGGGTTAATTCCCACATGTGACTCACAACTACCAGCTACCCTGCAGATCTTTTGCTGAAGGCGGATAGCTGTGGTCCTTCTTATGCTCAGAGAGTTAACTTCTTCTCTGAAAAGACTCTGGCCAGACTTGTATAGTCTATCACATATGGGAACATGGTACCAAATGTGACATTGCACCCAATATTCTTTATGGAAATATGCTTATGAATAGGAATATGATATAACTGGAATATGCTTTATGCAAAACACTTCATATAACATATAATTTTGAAAGTTCCAATCTGCTGAATGTGTATTCTATTTCTGTGCATGTAGCATGCCTTTATCTCAAGACAGAAATATGAAGAATAAACTGGTTTACTAGTCTAGACCTACAAAGTGAGGGTCATTAGTAGTACTCAGAGCTTAATAGTCCGGTACTCGGGACAATGATCTGTGAATAGTTTTATTTTTCTTGTAAGCCTGAACTGTGGTTGATCTGACCTGCCCTGATATGCAGCCAGATCACCTGATGCTGGAACCCATTTTGGATGCTGTACTTCTATGGGAAGTATAAAAAAAGATTAAACTGAACACAAAGGATTTCCACCTTGGGCAAAATCTATATATAAGCAGAGAACTACACAATAGGAGCTGCTGGCAGATTCCAGGACACCTCTCTTTATCATCTAAGATGCCTGCTGCAAACATCTGAAAATGAACTTAGAAGTATCAGGCTTTAGGTGGGAGTAAAAGTTGAGCAAATATGATTAGAACTACTGTTGGGGTAAGAAATTGCATGTAACAAGTTTCTTTGAATATTAGGCTTAGCTGGCATGTTTTTTGTTTTGTTTATGTTTTTGTTTAGTAAGTTACTTTGATCTGTTTGCTATCTCATGCAGCCACGTAAATCCTACTTTTTATACTTTATTAATAATAAAACACTTTTTTAAACCCAGTATAAATACATTGTTGCCTGAACAGAACAACAGCTGTGCATCTCTCTCTCTCATTGATAAAGGGAGCAAACAACTTTGAGCTTGCACTATATAAAACATTAGGTCTTGTCAAGGTATATTCAGGTCAATTCACTTATGTATCAGTATACATCAAAGAATTTTTTAAATGTAGAAGTATTTTGAGTGTTTATACTTTACAAATCTAATGGGACATTACATGCATAGTTTTCTCTCATCTGTATCCTGTTGTGGTGCAGCAGCAAAAATTTTTATTATAAATACCCCTTCAACTAAATAAATCTTCCAATATTGAAGAAACCTTGTGGAATGCTAATAAAGTTCTTTATCAGAAAGAATGCTAATTACAAAGCAAATGGTTATTGTGCATGATGACCAGAAGTCAGAGATTCAAAATGCATTCCTCACTCATGGTCAATAAAGGAAAAGCCCATCTGGGCACAGCTGTTTTGACTGTCAGCTTGTTTTCTGTGAGAAGGTGTGATAAGGAAAGGATTTAAAAAAAAAGATCCTGCTTCTCTGGACTTTTTGGACACTTGCAAGGAAGTGTATCAAATGCAAAGAGGAACTCCTGATCCCCAGCCACAATCTGTATACCTGGAAAGAACATAAGAACAGCCTTACTGGGTGAGACCAAATGTCTATCTAGCTCAGTATTCTGTCTTCCAACAGTGGCCAATGCCAGGTGCTCCAGCTGGAATGAAAAGAACAGGCAATCATCAAGTGAGCAGTCTCATTGTCCATTCCCAGGTTCTGGCAAACACAGGTTAGGGACACCATCCTTGCCCAACCTGGCTAGTAGTTACTGATGGACTTATCCTCCATGAATTTATTTAATTGCTATTCAAACCATGCTGTGGTCTTGGCCTTCACAACATCCTTTGACGAAGAGTTCCATGGGTTGACCATATGTGTTGTGTGTGTGGGATGATTTTGTTTTAAACCTGCTGCCCATTACTTTCATTTGGTGATCCCTCATTCTTGTGTTGAGAATAAATAAGGAAGTGTTTATTCTCTTTATCCACGTGTCATGATTTTACAGACAACTCCCTTAATCAGCTGTTTTTCAAGCTGAAAACTCCAGTCTTATTAATCTCTTTGGGTATGTCTACACTTGATTCCTCCTTCGAGGGAGGCATGCAAATGTAGACATCCGAAATTGCAAATCAAGTGGGGATTTAAATATCTGCATAATTCTGGACTGCCACTTTTCTGCAATAGCACTATTTTGGGACATCAAACTCGGTCCCCTGTGGGATTATTTCGAGAGAAAATCCTTCCCTTGAAATAACCCTTACTCCTCAAAAAATGAGGTTTAAGGGTCATTTTGAGGGAAAGGTTTTCTCTCAAAATAACCCCACAGGGACCAAGTTTTATGTCCCGAAATAACGAGATTGTGGAAAAGCGGCAGTCCACTATTATGCAGATGAAGTGCAGGATATTTAAATCCACGTTTCATTTGCAATTTTGGATGTCTACATTTGCACACCTCCCTCGAAGGAGGAATCAAGTGTAGACATACTCTCTGTGATGGGGTTTGGTCACAGAAGATCCATTGGGGGTGCTTCTTGGAGTGCTGACAAAGCCACTGACACTTGCCTT
Organism: Rafetus swinhoei; assembly: GCA_019425775.1. Taxonomy (NCBI): domain Eukaryota; kingdom Metazoa; phylum Chordata; order Testudines; family Trionychidae; genus Rafetus; species Rafetus swinhoei. The sequence goes on from CM033424.1 coordinate 161,163,449, forward strand.
TCTGCTTTCTGGGGTTTCTTGACACCCTGGCCTGCTGGGCCAGCTCCCTGGTCTTACCCACCCAAAGCACAGAGCTGAAATCACTGCCCCTCCCCAAGGAGCAGTACAGACACCAAAACTCTCCTAGGTCCAAGGAAAATGCAGATTAGTGCCCAGGTTTCTGGGATACCACTCCTGGGATAAGAACCCCAAATGAATTATTTAGGTAAGCCCCCTTTAGCAATGAAAGGAAGGTGTACACACTGGTCAAAATTGTCCCAGAGAAGGCTTTACAGAATCTTGCTACTATTGATATCCTTGGTCTCATTTCTTTGTGCTCCATTCTCACTTCCTATGCTAGAGGTTCCAAAATTAGATATTGGAATCCCTTTGCTGCCCATAAACTATTTCAAGGGATTTGAATCCATTTCAGAAGCAAGAGGTTACCTGTGCCACCCAGCTGAAAAACAAAAGGAGCCTCTGTGCAAAACTTTCCATTTCCCCTGTTCTCTGCCTCTTAGTGGCCCCCCATGAGGTAAAGGAAGGTTTTTTTATGATACATGTCTGGGGTGAAGTGTCACTATACATGGCCCATAAAAAGGATATTCTGAATGATTAAGTTCTATAGGGTTTTTTGAGTTATTTTTAGTAACTTATGTAATTTAAACCCTTCTGATTTCATCCTTATTCAGTTCTCGGGGACGCTTGTAAAAAAAATAAAAATAAATAAATAAATAAATATTAAGCACTGGTGTTCCAAAACACTATACAGAAATAACATTGTTTAAAGTTGTGGTAATTTGGACTGTGAGGTCCACATCCTGCTTGTTTAAGTGATGTACAGTTCCAATTGGACCCTTAACTTTAATGTGTGGGGAAAGGAGAAGAGGTGAAGAAGAGAAAAATGCTGAAGTATATGGAACTTATTTTCTGAAGCTGTTAACCAACAAACAATTTTAAACTTCAACGTTGAGTTCTGAGGGAAGTTTGGGTCAGTTATTTTAACAGAACATATTTATCCTTTCCCAGGTAGAAGATGGCTTCAATACATTTCTATATCTGGAAAAGCCTAGTGGGGTTTTCAACAGATATGTGCTCAGTAAAATGAATACTACCAGGTTCATCTCAGGAGAAAAAAACGGAAAACATGCTTGTAGCTGTCATCAAGAATTGCTTTTATGACATTGACTCGACTCTCAAAAGCTATATATTCAATTCTTGTTGCCCATGCTCCTAGTGCTTTTGAGATCTTTTTCATCTTAAGCAAATTTTTTAAAAACAGAAAATTTGCACAGAGGAACTATTTCATTTTATCTTTTGATTTCTCAATGTGCTGGAAACTAATTTCTACTGAATATGTATTTGCAATGTCATTCTGGCTTTAGCTACCAATTCATTCATGTAACAAAAAGTAAAAAAAAGCTTAGCTATTTCTAAAAAGACCTCCTCATGCATTTTCTACATGCTTTATGTACACACTGTCTATATCAGAGAAAGACAAGAAAGAATATTCCAGGTGTCAACCTATAATGTAGGTAAGAGCCCACTTTAATTAATCTTAATGAACATGCCTCTTTTATTATGCCACTTTCAATTTCAGCAGCTGAGTGTTTTTCTACACTTGGAAAAGTAAATAATTGCAGGATCTAAGATCTCACCTTGTGGCAAATGGAGATAAATATTGAGTTTTAATGGCAGTCCCTGCAGTTGTTCCACAGCTAATCACTGCTGTTCTTCATCATGTTCCAAATGGGTTTTTGATATCTTTCTTTTTTATGTCAGTGGGGATAAAGTATGCAGGTGTGTGTTTAAATAAATCATGCAACTGTTTGGGTTTCAGATACTGCTAAAATTCAGTAATAATTATAAGATTGCAAAGAAATGGGAATATAGAAACCACCACACATTTTTGGATGTTTCTATCTCCAAGTTCTTCTCAGTATGGAATCAAACTTTATATAAACACATTCAAAATCACTTGTGATTGACTTCATACAAATACTTTTTCACAAACCAAAAACTGAAACTTTATAAACAACAATATTTAACAGTGAAAAATCTAAGTAAATAGTTTTTAGCATTCTCTTTTAAATAAACAACCACCACCACCAAGTCTACAGGACTACATTTTACTCCCTCCTCACTGACTATCATGACTCCTGGGAAAATTTCACTTGCAGTCCTGAGGCCACATGCCTTGCCATAAATAGATCTATTACATCAGATCTTTACCTCCTGCTGTTATAAATTTTCATCACAAATTCATCATTCTTGAAACTCAAGTCAGCCAAGTTTCTCATGTCTTCAAGTCCCTGTGGTATTTTCAGATTCTGCGACCTCTTAACTTGAAAGAAAATGAATGGAAAAGGTAGACAAAATGAATTTGGATGGTTTTTTCTTTTCAGATCTCTTCAGTTTGGAAAGAAAATGGATCCCCTACTAATGTGTTGGCTATGGGTCAACTCTCTCTTTAGTGTAGTGATACTCAGACATCACTTGTTCAGGAGCCAAATTAGCAATCAACATCACACAACTCTGGCTCTTTGAGGTAAATTCATTGTTTCATTTACTATCATATTATTCTCACAGCAAAATGGACGGACCAAGCAGTGTTATTTTTATCAACTACAAGTGGTTTATAAAATAATAAAAGCATCCCAATTAGTTAATTAAATAACACTCTGTTTTAAAATCAAGTGCTGCAAAGAGCCACAGGAGACAGATTAAAGGGCCACTTGTAGATTGTGAGCTTTATTCTGAGGATCTCTGTTTTAGTGGCACCTGCTGCTGGTCAAGTGGGTTGGCCGGTTCTTCTTTACAGCATTAATTACACACCATAATAGAGTACCTGTAACATGTTGACTACAGCTGAGTATTTTCCTGGCTGTCACACAGCAGATATAAATAGTTGCCACTGTTCCTTCTAATTTTCTCCCCATGTATGGAATAAATGTCTGTCAGAGTACCAGCAAATGTGAAACATGCACTGATGTTATAATGGGGAATTTCTGACAAATGAAAAAGTAGGTTTTTCAAGTTTCATGATGGTTCTCCAGGGTTGTTCATATTCCACATTTCTGTGACTGAGATATTTGCATTAACTCAGTAGAACTTTAAAAGTTTTTTCATGCTAGAAACTAGGATCTAATTTCAACTAAGGACTGAGAATAATAACTATTCTAAAAAAATTAGAAAGTCACTGATGTACGGAAACAGGTAGATAGATAGTGAATGGAATCAAGAGTCATTGAAAGCCAGAGAGAGAAGTATGTACATTCAATCTGAAAGTCAAATATTCACAAGTAATGCAGTTTATGACATACTTCTCAAGTACACACATTCTTTTACAACCACTTTCAGAATTAGAATTGGCTGCGTGAATGAAGAATTACATTCTATGAACACTCATTAAGAAAAATATCTTCAATTTTATCCAAAAAATGCAATTATGTTGAAATGTAGATGGAAAACATAGAATACTTTGATAACAACTAGTACAGATTTTACACCCACGGGATGGTACTATACTTTATAGAAGCAACTTAAAGCTGGAAGGACTTCATTGATTTAAGGTCAGAAGTATCACCATCTACTCCGACCTCCTGCATAACACCATCCAACAAACATAACCAACTAATCTTTGCCTCAAATCTATAACTTCTGGTTCAATACAGCAAATCTTTTAGAATGTATGGAGAATCCATCACATCACTATTATCCATTATTCCAATGCTTAATTATCCCTGCTGTTAAAAATGTGACTCATTTCTAGTCTGAATTTGTCTAGCTTGAGCTTCTAGCATTTGGATCTTGGTATGCTTTTTGTGTGCGTGCTAGATTAAACGTTTGTCTACAATCAGAAATCTCTTTCCCAGATAGATACTATAGAATGATCAAGTCACCTCAAATTTTTCTGGGAGAAACTAAATAGATCAAGCTCTTAAATCTCTCACTAGAAGGCATAGTTTCCAAGATTGTAGGTTGAGGACAATTACATCAATCTCGGTGGAAATCTGGCTTGATCTAATTAATAAAGAAATGGAAAACTACAAAGGGACAAAATTGAAAAATGATTTGAAGTGTGGAACCTTTCTAAGACTCAGAAAACATGACAAATCTTAAATACTGCCTGGAGTCTGAAACATGTCTGATGGAACAAATCCCAAATTCCTTCCATAGCAAAAGGAAATTTCATTCCCATATCTATTTTTAAGGAGTAAGATTCTTTATGGTTTGTTACAGCAACTGATGGGAAATTGTGTGCATGCGTGCGTGCATGCACAAGGAGGAAAATCACAGAATGCAAGACAGTTTAGAATTTTGAAATTTCTTTAAAGGATGGGATGTTCAGTCAGGTTGTCATTGACCAACTGTATTTTTAGCATTGTTGGAGTGGTTAGTATTTGGAGAGGTACTAAGGAAAAATGTGAAGATGTGTTAGTGCCAACTGACAAATACAGAGTTCCAGATGGGTCTCCCATTGAAATTGGAGAAAATATAGTTTTGAGACTTTAACACCATGTCGCTCTCTCCATTGCCCTTACCCACCCTTCTGCAAATCAGTCCACTTCCTTCTATCACTTTCCTTTCCCTTTTTAGGATGAGTAGTAAATATCATTGCAGAAATAATTTATTTATTTAGACCCTCTTTTTTTTTTCTGTTTACGCCCTCTTCCTGACTTGAACTGTTCTACTTTTCCCCTAGTCACCACATTGACGGAAGTGCAATTTTGCCACAATGGCTCAAGGCCCAGATCCTCATGGTTATTTAGATATCTAACTCCTATTGATTTCAAAGACAGTGGGTATCTTAAATACCTGTGCGGATGTGCCTCCTAAGAGCCTCTAGTGCTGGCAAACAATTAAAATACTCCAACATCAAGACAAGTTCAACTAGGTAAATAATGAAGTGCTAAAGTTAATATTCAAAAAGTGTCTTGATCACACATATGAAGAGGTATTTCAGGTAATTTCCAAAACTCATTTAAACCAACCTATTCAGAAGGAGAAGGAGAAAGAAGAAGAAGAAACTGGACAAAATTAGTTTGGTTTCCCAGACTTCTTTATTTCGTGTTTTTATTACTTTATATGTATATTTTACAACTCTCTCTCCCATCATGTTGAAAACATTGAGTCTTAGACACTACAAGTTCCTCAGAACTCCCCTCAACCCAGGACAGACATCAACTGCCACCAGTGTCTCTCAGAGCTCTTGGTCATATAGTTTTTTCCTCAAAACACACATTGTATAGAATATTAGATCCCGTCATGTTGCTGTACTCTCTCTTGTTTCCACAGTCCACAAATCTTTCTCCTGTTTCTTCTATCACCTCTCCCATCCAAGTCTACCAACTTTTTCCCCCACCACTTTCTCCTCAAACTCAATGTTGTACCCTCTCACATCCACCACATATTTCTCTCATCTGTTCACACAAAACATTAATTTCATATACCCATTCAAACCCTTAAACTTCATTCCACCCTCCAGTGGGTAAAGTAGCAATATATCATATTGTGAAGATAGGAAAGGAGAATCTGATTAAGAGCAGTAAAACGTCTTCCCTCTCTGCTTCACCCATGCCCGTCCATTCAACCACTCTGCACAGCATGGCTGCTGACCATTCAGGCAAGAGATACCCACTGAATCATCTCCCCAACTCCAATCTCCTCCACCTTTGTGCAGCAGTACTACTGTTGGTTCTTCTGTTAATAGACGCTACATTACTGTGCAGAGAGAGGAGAGGAGGGTTCTCCTTAGGAATCTGTGTTGTAGCAGATGAAACACCACTCTAATTCAGGAGACGTGTATTCTTTTTCCCCCTCCTATGACAACCAGAGCAGGTGTCTCAGGTATGTCTAGACTACATGGCTCCTTCGACGGAGCCATGTAGATGAGTTTACTAGACATAGGAAAATGAAGCGGAGATTTAAATAATCGCCGCTTCATTTACATCAAAATGGCCGCTGTGCTGTGCCGATCAGCTGTTTGGAGGCACAGCGGGGCAGTCTGGACGCGCCGCGGTCAACAAGGGAAGCCTTTGTCGACCACTCTGGTAAATCTCATTTCACAAGGCATACCGGAGCAGTCAACAAAGGCTTCCCTTGTTGACTGCAACGCATCCAGACTGCCCCGCTGTGCCGCCAAACAGCTGATCAGCACAGCACAGCAGCCATTTTGATGTAAATGAAGCGGCGATTATTTAAATCGCCGCTTCATTTTCCTATGTCTAGTAAACTCATCTACATGGCTCCGTCGATGGAGCCATGTAGTCTAGACATATCCTCAGAGTACATAGGGTGATGACAAACAATAAAATCTGTGGCTTTTGCAGCATCTAGAGAACTACTTGACTTGGATGTTCATAATTTTATTAAGCTCCCTCTACAACACATCTTGGTACTCTCTAGTAACTGCAGAGGACAAGGAGCTCTGTAACCTCTCAGCAGAGTGGAAGTCTAAATGGTAGAGATTTACCATTACAAAATAGTTACCCAATGCATACTATGACAGGATCGTGTGATGAATGCCATCTTGGGGATTGAACCAGGCACCTCCACTGCTAAACAGCATGGATTCCTGTAGCTTCAGCTAATGTTCAACACTCTAGCAGTAGGAACAGTAACAACTCATATCCTCCATGAAATGGTATGAAAGGGGACTTGTAACACATTCTCATCAGTGGGATACATTAGTAATCAACTAGGTTGCCATGATGGGGTGATTTCATATGTCCAAATGGAGACTAGCGTGAAGGCTAAAATGGGGATACACATAGCAAAATATGCTTCATCTATACTATTTTGACTTATTTTTAATGAAGTGAAAGATGTAAGCGAAAGCAGAGATTTTGCCTCCAAACAGCCAAAGGGCATCTTTTCTGATGGTGCGAATTTGTCATTCCCCTAAAGAGTGCTACTCTCTCAGTAGCAAATCTCATCGCATACAAAAGGTGCTGTGGAAAAAAGTAAAGCACATCAATGGCCCGAGGGCACCTCATATCACCATAAATAATAAGTAAGGATCACCTGCCATCTAGCACAAGGGTATATACATGGTTCTCTTATAAATGTATTGACATTTCTACATTCCGTTATATGCTCTGCCAAGAATTAAAGGGTTTATTTGTATTTATTTAGTACTATTTATTTAGCACAAGGCATTTGTCCCCTTCAGAAAGTGGCTGTGCATTATTACATGACAGACGTGTGGTGAAGGAAGTATCATTAGCCATATGTATTGCATTAGACGACTGAAGTGATATCCACTGAATGACAGTTTTTTGAGATGGACTTGTTTCTATAGAAGGGCTGCACCTTGGGTAAACACATCCTACTATGTTCTGCAGAAATTAAATGAAGTAAAAGATTTTAAAATGACTGAAGCTAAACTGATGTTTGGGTAGATTCATCTATGTGTTGGTGCAGGAAGAGGAGATGGGGCTTATGTGACCCCTATCTGTTTCCTTTCCTGGCATTTAAAGGCATACCATAGCTAGGATACAAGGACTGACATGGACATATCCTCTTCCACTCCCGATCTGTCTCATTTCTCCTTCAATTTACCTTGCCATGACCCCAGAGTTATGATGAGATGGTGCAAAGATGGTGATAACATTGCAGAGTTCATGTCTGTGAAATGGTGCCTTTGTACCAACCTAGGTGAAAGTCTTCCCAACTTCTCCTCCTTTCTCTTCTTGCTTCTAGAACTTTAGATCTTGGTTCACAGATTTCTTCATTGTCCCCCAAAGCCTGCTCCTAAAATTGATCAGTGATCTACCATATAGTTGGCTCCTTCATCATATTTCATTTTATTTCAGTACCTCTTTGTTTTAAACAGGGCAGAGAATTCCTCAGTCAGCTTATCCTTTGGGAATACTTTTATAGTAAAGAATTTTCTCTTGTGTTAAATGGAAGTTGTATCATAACTAAAATGAATTTTAATTACATTGTTATCAAATCCAGAGAAAATAAACTATTAATCGTCAAAAAGTCTCAGAGGGGTAGCCATGTTAGTTTGTAACTTTAAAAACAAGTAGTCCTGTGGCACCTGAGGCCTGGTCTACACTAAAGGAGCAAGTTGACTTTAGATGCACAACTCCAGCTGAAATCAAAGTATTTTAAATTGCATTTTGGATGCCGTTCACACAGTGGGAGTTTGAAGGGAGCACATGCTCCCATTGATTCCTTACTCCTCGTGAGGTGCAGGAATACCGACGCCGACAGGAGCACCCTCTCAGTTTGAATTAGTGGGTCTAGTAAAGATCCGCTAATTCAAACCCCAAAAGATTGAGTGCAGCAGCATCAATCTTCTCTGTAGTGTAGACAAGCCCTGAGAGACTAAACCAAAATATATATAAAAAGTATTATGAGTTTTTGTAAAGTGGGTTTTGCCCACGAAAACTCATGATACAATATACATATTTTTGTTAGTCTCTAAGGTGCCACAGAACTACTGGTTATTAATTGTCAAGAAAGAGTTCTTGTGCATTAAATTCCACACATTTTCAAACCTAGCCAAAGAAAGCAGGATGTGATTAAACACACGTTTGGAAAGGAAAGATGGTTCAGTGAGGAACACTCTCATAGTATTAAGGAAGGATCTGAAGGATGACAAAAAAAAAATCCACAAACCTTCCTCCCCCCCCACACACGACTAGGCACCCAGGCAGCTCTTGACCACTGCTGACCATTTCTGGCTCGTTATAATTCTCTGCCCCCCTCTGTCTATTTGTTATGTCCATCTGGTATCTGTTGTCTTAAGATTGTGAATTCATTCAGCAAAGGCCTGTATTTCTCTACATGACCCTGACTGAGGCCCCTAAGTGCTACTGCAATACAAATAATAATAGGTACTATTGACCCGGTGCAGATCTACTAGCTGATCAATGTCTCATGTTATCAGCATTTCTTTCCTTTGGTTTTATTGTATAGTTTAATTGTATAAACTAGTGTACATGCAAGCATGAGAAAAAATGATACTGCCTTTCAAAAAGCCATGGAAATCATGAAGTAATTAAAAGAGTGCAGAGAGAAACTACACTACATCAGCTATTAAATCAGAGCATTAGAAATGAAACATTTTGGAAAAATTTTTTTGAAATTGTGTCCTGAAAGAGAATACCTCAGCGCTTGTGAAAAAATTAATGTTGGATTGAGAGTTAGAGAATTAATTCCATCTCTCATGTGATCACACACAAAAGTGCACACTCTAGGTTTGATCTGAAGTCCAATGAGTCAGTGGAAAAACTTCTATCGACTTTAGTGAGCCTGAATGTCTACACAGCAATTTTTCAGCCTGGAGTCTAAGCCCCATGAGCCTGAGCTAGCTGACCGAGGCCAGCTGCTCATTCTTTATCCCTGTGTAGATGTACCCTGAGATTCCTGAAGACCTTCTATATGTAGTCACCAAGAAAACATGATACAGGCTATTGATGTGTAGGAGTCTTGACCTTTAGGGACCACATCTACAAATGGATGGACAGTTCATATCCATGTCCATTCAGCCTCTGCCAGGACTACCCACAAAGACTAACCAGCCACTGGACACTTCACCTTGTCAGGTGATACAGGTATTATCCTTTTGTAACTCAATGTCAAGGAGGAAAATCCAAATCAGGCTCTGACCAGTACTCCTGTGTCTCACATCTTTATTACATTAGCCTTATAAACTTTCTCTCAGACATCACAGATCTGGGTGACTTATCCTCATCTGATGCAACCACACACTTCTCAGTAGGATGTTCTTAGTGAACTCCTGAGTCAGGATTGTTGTTGGGTGTGACTAATAGTGGACTGTACATTTCTCTTGAATAAAAATATTTGGAAGGGAACAACTTGCATGAAAAATTGCATGGGCAACAGGGAATTCCAGTTATCATGTAGCATCTACTGAGGTTCTGATGCAGCTCTGCCAGAGGCAGGGGACCTGACAGCTCCTTGATCAAATGCAAAGGAGGACTCTTCTTCCATCATGCTCTCAGCAATGCCAGCTCCTCTCAGCCCATTACCCTCCAGCAAACTCATACCACTGAGCTACTATTTGCTCATATGTCACAATTGTTCTTTGATACCTCTCTGTCAGGGCCCACTCAAATGGTGACTCCTTGTGGCCCCAAAGGGCATAATTTACTCCATCACAAGGTCTCCAGAAATTGGGGTCTAGTGCAGTGGTGCTTTAGCCCTATGGTCTAAGTCATACTTGTACTCTACTCCTTTTAGGGTACTGCCTTTGATTGATTTAATTTTGTGCTCTAACTTACTCAATCATTCATAACATATTCTTTATTCTGGAAGCCACATAAATCATTATTAAGGATGAAATAGGTGAATCATGCATGGAAACTTTGCTTAAATCCCAGTAAATCCTAGTATAAGGATTCACAGATAGAAAACACATAGGCTGTGTCTACATTGGCATTTTTCGAAAGGGATGTTATCGAGACAAGTCGAATTGCTCGGACGATTTAAATTTTCCTCGCGATATAAAGGTTTGTTTGACGAGCTCGGCGCTTTGAGGAAAGTTACGCAGCTCTCCTTTTCCGGAAGATCTCTTATTCCTGATTTTAAGAGGAATAAGGGATCTTCCGAAAAGGCTTTATTTTCCGCAAGAGCCACGTCTAGACTGGCACTTTTTCCGTCAAAGCCCCGAGCCGAAAAAGCGGCAGTTATAAAATTATGCAAATGCCGCGGGAAAATTTAAATCCTCGCGTATTTGCAATTCCGACTTGTCTCATTAGCATCCCTTTTCCGGAAAAGGGTGCCAATGTAGACACAGCCATACATAAGAGCAACCCCATTACTGATATCTCACAACAATATGGAAATTGCTGGAAAGAAAGATAAAAGAAACACAATCACGTTTGAAGTAATCATAAGTGGGATGTGGCTTCTGCCATCTTGTGACTCCAATATAATCACTAGAGGTTGGATACATACCTTGCTCTATACAATTTTTCTGCACACCAAGACATGGCTGGTGTACATATTTAGATTGCTTCTTGGCCCGGAATCCATGAATGGCATCCATAGCTCAGATTCCAATTGATGGCATAAGCTCTTTGCATTAATACATTTACCAATATTTCCATTGCAGTTCCATATGCTAAGAATTCCCTAGAAATCCATTATTTCAAACTTGCTTTGTTCCAAGACATTTATGGCTAAATCTTATAGCCCTAGCATGAATGCTTAACCTAACTACTGCTTAGTTATCATGCTAACTACCATGCATATTAATAGGCCTCAAGCTTATTACAAACATTATTACGATGTATATGTTCCATCTAACTGCACTACACATTAATTCAGTTCCTTAACAACATACTAATTCTTAGCATGTAAACTATGTTCTGCTTTATAATACAGACCTTCCAAAACTAGGTCAGTTGCTCAGTCAACAAGAGCATTAAAGTTAAAAAAAAAAAGCTAAGAATTCAGTAAGATCATCCAAAGAGTCTTCAGCAGGACCCTGCCTTCTGCTCAGGGCATATCTTCATGCAGCAAGTCCTGTTAATCAAACTGCCTGACCCCAGTTGTCCCTTCTTCCCAGAGACTCCCCCAGAAAGAAAGCCATCTCAGACTTATCTTCCCTCATCAAAGTACCAGAAGAACTCTGCTCTCTTTCCTGGTGAGCCCTGAACTGAGATGGATCTTCTCTTTTAACTCTCCTCTCCACACTTGACATTTGCTTCATGTATAGCATAGCATGGACCATAGCCCCAGGACCTCATTAACCCCACTGTGCCAGTCTGGGGCCAGCATGCCCCTTCACAGATTACTCTGTACCCCACATATAGTACCACAAACCTCAGTGACCTTCAAGCAGAATCAACAAATCATCTGTGCTCATGTAGGTATGGACTTACCTTATATAAACATCAGGACTCATTTCCTGGCTCACTAGCCACTCCCACTTACCACTTTATGGTACTTCTCCCATATGGAAAGGGAAAGGAAGTAAAGGCTTCGAAGCTGCTAGGAAATTCCATCCCCTTATGGCTCATGTGTATGATTAATATAATTCTGTTTTCCACTGTGCTGTACAATGTTGCAGAATATAGAAACTAATGATCATTAGTGGTTAGATTTTGTACACTCACGAGCATATCAAAGTTGTACTGTTTGATCATGGAGTAAAGACAGCATCACTACTATGAATTGAAAAGAGATGTGTAATAGATCAACCTGTTTCAAGATAAAAATACGGTTAACTGTCCAACAAGCACAACCAGTAGCTAGCTATTTTCTGTCTTGGTTTTGAATTTGAAAGCATCTATATTTCACCCCTGGGATTTGAGAGTCTGATATTTAAATATACTCAGATTTGTATTTCTACCTCTCGTTTTGCAGGAAAAAAAATCCTTCTTTTCTCTCTTTTGTGATTATACGAAAACAAAGGCAAAGCTAGGACAGTAGTCCTGTCTCTCTAATCTCTTTATTCTAAAGTGCTTCAGTTAAGCATTTTCTTTTTTAAGTGACAGCTTTAGAAATTAAGGATGAATTCCTGGCTCCATTAAAGTGAAGGGGCAAGGCTTTCATCCAAAGTATCTAACTATGTTTATGTAAAAGGCCATTAAATAAAAATAAGAAGGGGATGTGCTGTGGGTGGTGAAGTGTAGTGAATTGTGCATTCACCATGGCTAAATGTGCTGAAAGTTTGATGAGGTATATAAATAATTAGTAACAAATGTACATTACAATTTTTCTCTCTTGCCCTCAGACTCTCTCAAATATCTGACATTCAGGTTTCAAAGAGCACAATGCTTTTAGCTGTGACTTCTATTCACATATATATTCAATAGGACTCTAGGCTGAGATTCAGGGTTTGGACTATGGGGTTATTTTTCCAGTTCTACCACTGACCCGCTGTGTGAGCTGTATTATTTTACCTCTGTGCCTCAATTTACCCATCTGTAAAGATGGTAAATATTAATATGCCCATTTTACAGATGGTCTTGATCCAAGTCTCAGTGGAAGCCAACAGAGGTAGATACTCTCATTGGAAGATTCCATATTAATTTTTCCTATATGATTAACATATGATAATTTAACACACTGAGCATAAATAAATAGGAAAATGTCTTATAAGAACACAGCATTGATGTTGGGGAAAAATTACTAGATGGTACTCCGCTACTATAACAATGGGTGCAGTGTAAGAACCTGAACTGAATTGCAGACAAGAAAATATTAAACACCCCTAATGACAAATATGAATATTTTGGGCACATATTTATATTTGACAATGTCCTGAACACATCCAATCTGCTATGCACACATTATCCAATTCAACCTTAAATAGTCCTCCCAACAGCCAGAGCCCCAGAAAAAAACTGCAAACATTAAAGGGAAGAATCTGCTATAAACTGCTGCTGCATTGGCCATGCAGAAATCATGAAAAAAAAAAAAAAAAAAAAAAAAAAACCAACCAAAAAACAAAACAAAAAGCCACCCAGGATCAAGCCCTGCTTATGTAGCAGGGCTTACTAAACTATCCCCCCAAATATATACTTTTATCAAAGTGAGTTTGTGAATCTAAGCTTAATGCAATTACATCATTGAAAATCTTGAAGCTCATGCAATGCGTTAAACAGCATCACATTGGCCTGCATAATTGGAGTCTTGGTGGGATGTCAAGTTAAACTTGATGTGACACAGTGCAGCATGTTGGATGTAACCGAGTATGGTACCTAAATTTAAAATCCTGAAAAAAATGTCCAAGTTCTCAAAAGCTCAGACTGTTTAACATAGTGTGATAGGATAAGATCTGCATTCAGCCAGGCAGGGAAGTGAAAAACATAGGTAATATGGAAAATTTGAGAAAAGAGGTTGAGGTTGGAGGACGAAAGCAATTGAGAGATCATCATGAGTCTTCTGAGGGACCACAGAAATGAAAAACTGGTTGATTTTTCTTCAAAAACCACCACGACAGTTTATTGTTATGATTGCAAATTATTCCCTGATCATAGTAAAGGAAAACAAACATTTGTCGATGGGTACTCTAATTGGAGAAATGTTGCAAGAGATATTGCTGATCATGACATTTCCAAAGCTCATAATAATGCCATGTGTAAGTTTGTTCAAAGATATAAATTATCCGGAAGAACTAATCCTGCGTTATTGGCTCAGTTTGAGAAGTAATGTTCTTATTGGAGGAAAGTGCTGAGATGTGTTGCTGCCATGGTGAAACTGCTCTCTTCCTTGGGACTACCTCTAAGAGACATCAGTGTCAAATCAAAAAGGTAATTTTTTAACCTGCCTTGAATATCTTAGTGAATTTGACAATTTTCTCAAAGAACATTTGAAAAATTATAAGTATTATGACCCAGGAAAGACCAACGTTTTAATACACCAAACTTACAATTAATTAATTACTATACTGGCAGAGCACCTCAGAAACAAATTCACTGATGAAGTAAAGAATGCCAAGTACTATTCCATAATAGTCGCTTCAAAACCAGATGTGAATCATATACACTAATTAACGTTAATTTTAAGATATGTGATCAGTGATTGTGAAGTTTTAGATCAATTTCTTTGTTTTGTCCCACAAAAATCCCACACTTCTGAATGTCTAGAGACAATGGTTTTGGAAATCATTGAAAATTTAGGTTTGGACATCAAAAATTATTTTGGGCAGAGCTTTGATAACGTCACAAATATGGTAGGAAAATATTCAGGTCTACAGGCAAAACTGAACAATGAAAATCCCTCTGCTTTATTCATACAATGTTCCAGCCATTCCTTAAATTTAATCTGCAATGTTGCAGCTGCATCTTATCAGGGAGCTATACATTTTTTTGACTTTGTTCAAAACGCGTGTGCTTTTTTTCCAGTTTCCACACATCAGTGGAGTATGCTACAATCATTCTTGGAGCAGACAAATGGAAAACATTTGATGCTCAAAAAGAGTTTGTGACATCAGGTTGTCTCCTTTTGCAGATGCTGTTTTGGCTTTTAAAATGAACTATGATGTTAAAGAAAACTTTATTAGACATAGCCACATCAAATTCTGAAAAACCAAAGCAAAATCCTTAGCAGAAAAGTTTGAAAAGTGTGCTATTGCTGTTTTTATTATTTTGTGGAATCATTTACTTCAAATAATTAATGCTGTCAGCATCTCATTAAAACATTGACTACAAACAGCCAAAAAAATGAAACAAGAAAACATTCTGATTTTGGTTTTGAATACTATCATAGTTTCTTAATATCAAATTGTTGTCTTTTTATCTATGAATGGACAATACACTGAACAGGCCATGGTTTGGATCATGCGTTCGTGGAGCTGGTTCATACCTGAAGGACATTTGTGAAGATCAGAGGTGAATAAAAGACAGTCTATTTTCAGTGAACCATAACAGATCATAAGTTAGCATTAAAATGGCTAGAAACATATTTGGAGAAAATAAAGGGCATGTGCGCTCAGATAAGCACCTTTCTAGCAGACTTCCAGGTTTGGCCAGATTCATTGATAAGATACTGGGAGACTTTTTCCAAATTCATGGAAGTTCTCAAATTAAATTAAAAAAAAAAAATCTTAGGATAAAATTATATATCTATAAATATCTCCAAAATAACTCTAGGGACTTGATATCTAGGATTATAAACTTGTCAGCTATTGGCCAGATCCTTACATGTTGCACAATGGCATAACTGCATTGATGGATTCATTGTGACTGACACCAGCTATGGATCTGGATTTCTGAACAGAGTGTAGTAGACTCCAACATTAGATGTGCCTTTTGCTTTCCATACATGGCGAAAATCTTTGACTAACAGGGTACTTGGGTTTATATTATGGGGAGGAAATGTCACTAGGTGCTCAAGATAGGGCAAAAGCCATTTTACATTCAGATCATTCTATCAGTCGCTCTTGGTTTTCCACCCAAAAGCAACCCCAAGTCTCTTAATACATGTATATGTACACATGTATATGAATTATAAGAATCTCAACACATTCGGGAGGAGAGGAAAAGAGTGTCTCTCCTAATAGTTTGTAATTGGAGGTGATCATCTATTATCTAAGAAGAAGACAAAACCTAAAGTAGATTATCCAAATAATTAAAAAATGAAACAAAGTTAAACATCTATAAATTAAATAAACATCAAATATGACACTACATTTTCAATATATCTCTGAAAATTAAAAAAAAAAAAACCCTCAGCATTAGAAGACACAATACACCTTTTATAGCCAATAATTCTGCAATTATGCCCCAGATCTGCAATTGGGTTGGCACAAAGACAGTTTCATTCATGAAATCAGGATTTGGTCCTAGGGCAGCAGAGAATATCTAAGTATACAAACCACCTATCTCCACTTACAGATTGTTATGGATCTGTGAAGGTTAGGTAAAAAATACCCTCTTGCTTCATCATATTTAAAAAAAAAATTCTCTTCAGGGTCACAATTTTTCTGGGACGAATACAGATAAAACTCACCATCTCACGGGAGTAAATATTTTTTATCAACTTGCACAGCTGAAGACACCTTAGGAGAAGTATTTGCTATGTGCTCAATGTAACAAGAATGATACTCCACTCATTCTGAAATGCTTTCATCATGCTTTCTGAAACAATACTTTTTTTTTTTAAAGAAAGAAATAACTTTAGAAAGAGAAAGAGTTGATCAATTTAAAGGCACAGAGACAAATTCTTTTTAGGCATTAAAAATATTAGTGTCCAAACAGACAGGTAAAAATCCTCTACAATTCATTAAATCAACAGATTCTAAAAATGTCTTTATCTCCAATCTCTTTCAAGTATAATATTCTTAATTGTTACTGGATACAGAAGTAAACAAAACTTTCCTGTCCTTTTCAGAATATTTCCCTCCTGTGAATTTGTTCATAAAGATATCCCCTAGTTTTAAAATGAGGAATATAGCTAGGACCAGTAGTATCTCTAGACCTCGCAGACATTTTTTTTTTTCAAGTGAGCCTACTATGCTTAATGTGTTATTGAAAAAGCAAAAGAAACTCTCTTATGGCCTGCAAAGATTTATACCCTACAATGATTTATACTGATGCTGGCATGCAAATATATGTGCTTGTCTTACTTTTGATGCATTCTGCCATTGTTTATCCAGACTTCAAGAAGATATTGAATTCCACTGAGGCGAATATAAAGACTTATTGAGCCAGGTGAAGCTGAAGTCAATATTTTCTTCAAGGACCAATAAATCTTGATCTCTATAAAATAAGAAGTCAATATTTATAACTGTTACATAAGTTGTGAATGCTTTCATCAAACATACCTGTAAGTTCCTCTATTATTGGTATTTTTTTTAAATAATGAATTTCAGTTTTCCTGTTTCTTTATGAAATTCTCTTTTTAAAAAGGGAAATTAAGGTAGGTGACAAGTTAAAAAAAAAAACCCATGTTCAGAGTGAAAAATAATAATTGCTACAGAACTCCCTATATCATACCAGGATTCAACAATCTTCATAAATTATTTGAATTTAACATTTTTTCCAGATGTCATAGACATAAGCAAAAGAAACTTACTGATAGATCTGTTTTCACCCAACCACAACAGAGAGTCCGTACTACTTTGAGCTAAGGTATAGATACAATATATTTAAAATCATGCTCCTATTGCATAATTAGGTGCCAATTCTGCAGGGAACTCTTCTCTGTATTGACACAGTCCCCTGAATCTAACCAACCAACTTCAGTGGGGCTCTGCAAAAGGGTCAACCCATATAAAGCTTATTGCAGGATTGATGCCTCAGCCACCATTAGGGTCAAGGGAAAGAGTTACATGAGTAAACTGAAAACAGTTATGATTAACACCTTTATTTGAATTTGGTAATAAATGCAAAATCCCACTCTTTTTGGAAAGTATTTCAATATTTTTTTCTGTAAACATTAAGAAAAGTTTTGTAAGCATATTTGATTAGAATTGAAGTTGATAGACTATTCCTCTAGCTGAACAAATTTGTAGAAAAAAAAATGATGGCATGTTAGGTATTTACTATACACTGAGTCATACCACGTATTATAATGTCATTCTATGATGTCTTGTAGCATGTACAATAAGTGGTTTATTATGGCGTGATTTTGTATGGATGTGACAGAACATGTGAAAAATTACCTCATATAGTATCAGTGATGAATAGCTAGAGAAGTTAAAATATGGGCATAGGCAACAATGTTGTCTCAGTGGCAGCATTCCTTTTTTCTGGAATTTTTTCCTCCTGCTTCATTTGTGAGTGTCTGATTGTTTGTCTTGATTCTTGCATAATGTGAAGTAAAAATTCCCCATCAAATATATAGGGAATATATTTTCCCCTTTGACATGTTTGCACAGAATTAATATTGTCACATAAAAGCCTCCGCCCGAGTTATTACTTGATTTTACACATGGAATTTCTGGAAATACACTAGACTGTGGGGTCCTGCCAGCACATGAGTTGGAGACTAGCAGAAAACCTCCTGGAGGAGGAGGGGAAGATGTCTTCTATATCACTTCATTACTGATGATTTGTAAATGATTCTCTGAAGCTTTGTAATTGTTTCAGCTGCATTGCCTTGTAAACTCTGCAATTTGTTGTAATCTTTGTAAAACCTTGCAACTTTGTAACTCTCAGCAACTTTGCTTTAAGTTCAGAAATTTACTGTAAGCTTGGTGGTTGTTGATCCATGCAACTTTGTAATTTTTGTAACTTTCATCCACTTTGCTTGTAACTTGCTCTAAACTGCACTCTCCCCTGAGATTTGAGAGTGAGAGAGAGAAGACTATGGTGTGTTTGGGATTAGAAACTGCAAGGTTGAGCACCTTGGAGCCAGGTGAGGAGAGTCTCGGCATGCTCCCTGGTGACAAATGTGGATTAGTCACTGGGGTTGTACAAAGGCAATAAAAGAACACACGTGGCAGTAGCTTTCTTTCTGAAACTCTCTTTGGGTATGTCTAGACTACATGGCTCTGTCCACGGAGCCATGTAAACTAGTTTACCCGGCATAGTCAATGAAGCGGGGGATTTAAATAATCCCCGCTTCATTAAAATAAACATGGCCGCTGTGCTGTGCCGACAATCAGCTGATCCGGCACAGCGCGGCAGTCTAGATGCGGATCTATCGGCTGGGGAAGCCTTTGCCAACCGATCCCTTATGCCTCGTGAAACGAGGTTTAAACCTTTAGTGGCAGCTCTATCCTCTTTAGTTTAACCTTGTAGTGCATACAGAGGAGTGTTAATTCCTCAATCAATAAATCTATACCAGTGTAATTCTGGGTTGTCTCCAGTGGGAATTTTTGGGGGGTAACAAACTTGTAAGGTTTTTTTTTTTTTTTTTTTGCATGAACATGAGAATAGACCATACATGAAAAATATTCCAGACAGATGTCATTAAACAAATTGCAATGTAAATTTCAGAGATAGTCTCTGCCACAGTAAAAAACCTCATGCTGGAATTTTCCAAAATGCCTAATACCTGTTGACTTTGCAAATCAAATTTTGTTCCTTCATGTCTTCTAGAGAAATATAAATCTCAAGAAAAATTGTGGCTGCATTCACAATCCTTTGCATCAAAAATGGAAAATTCTAACTCCTATTTTTCTGAAAACTTACATGTGACCAAACAAATCACAAATACTTAGCTCCGTACAAGTGTCAGTCAATCAGATTAAATAGGGGGGGAAAAGCCTCAGAGTTGGTTGCTGCTGAATTCAGTGTAAATTATGAACTTTATCAGAGTAACCTGTTCACTGTGAATAACTCATCTTCTGTTTGGGGACCCTTAGGTGCTACTGCAACAGAAATAATCATTTATTACTCAGATAAATTTCCATTTGGCTTTTATGACATTTGCCTCAGAATTTAAAGACAGGGGCAATTTGGCTCACTGACTTTTTCCAACCAATCATCAACATTTGTTGACCCAGGAGTTAAAAACTGACCTCAGCTTCACCCCCAATCAGATTTACCTCTCAATCAATACAACTTAATGTTCATTTCAAGAGCAATCAATGTCTGACTAATTTTCTTCTGGTATCCATTCTAATTCTAGCTTTGTAATGTGAATTTAATTTTATATCCTAGTAACTGCATTTTAAGATAGCATTAATTCATGTCAATTTATCTTTGAGAAAAAAAGCCTAAAATTATAAGTGTTCTCCCTTTCACTGGCTTTCAGTATCTGCCCTACATTATCTTTTATGCCCTGCATTAGCACAATTCATGTGGTTAACTTTTCCTGATGACATTTTTACATCCCATATTTTCAGCACTGCCTCCTGTTTCTGACCTTTCTTTGTCTCAAAAATCAGATTAGATAGCATAGATAAATGTTCTTCCATGCATACTTCTTCCATGCTCTTCATTTTTTTATTAAACTGCTAATGTGCCCTGATTTAACTACTTAATAACAAGGCACTCATACAACATCATTAGCCTCACAAGGGTTACATGGTGTTTTGTTACAAAGATCACTTTGCTGAAGCAAGTAAGGTGTAGTGTACTGATACCTGTCTCCCATGTTTAATTGAAAAGACTGAGATTTTTCATCTTGATTATTACCAAGGCTCTTTTTTGCCTTATGGCCAAACATACTGGATTTAATTATTTTAAAAAAAAATCAGGAAATGGGAGCTTCTTAATGAGGAGTTGAAATCTAGAACCCCCTGTTCATTGGTCAAACCTTAGCCAGGGGGTGGGGCTATCAGGAAGGCCAGAGAACTTTGTGAACAGGGGCAGCTAACAGGGAGTTTCATGAGGCAGCTTGAAAGGGGGCGAGGTACACTTGACATGCTTAAAAACTTTAAAACTAAACTAAAACCAAAACTACCTGATTTAAATAAAAAGCCCATCAATAATCTAATTATCTATAGGAGAGAATGCAGGCAGAAGCCCAGCAGCAGAGTGGGGGCTATCCTGTTTATTGCACCCTGTGAGAGGGTCCTGTCCCCTCCCCGAGGCTCCTGGCCCCTTTTTCCTGCTTTAGTCTATTACACCCACACTTGGGCTGAGTCCAATGTCTTTATTGCTCACATCCCAGTCTCACTCGGACTTCACTGAGACCCTCGCGCCTCTGTGAGCCCTCCTCGCCTTACCAACGCTGGGCAGGGAGTAGGGGGACCCGGGCCCGCCCTCACCTCCGGGTCCCAGCCCAGGGCCCTAAGGAAGGGGAGATCGCTTTCTCTCCTCCTCCTGTGGTCAGTGGGGATGCCGCCCGAAATGCACTGACCCACGGGCTCAAAAGCCCTGCCCTGGGCTTCTTCCTACTCACCCCTTCACACTCCTGGGCTAATGCGTCACAACCCAAACGCGCCTCGCTCCGGACCCTTCTACCCGGATGCGTTCAGCCCACTGGAACCCAGGCACTCTCCGGGCTCCGTCCTCCCCCTCCCTGGGGGTTGGCCAGTTTTAAATACGGTGCCCTCGGGGTTGCCCCATCCCCAGGGTGCGTTCCCGCCTGCTCCTCTGCCCCCGTCCCTTGCTGTGCTAGGCGGGTTCCCCCGCGGGTACCTGTGGGCACTGGTGCGCCTGCGCCAGCGTCTGGCCACGGCGCCATTTCCCCGCCGGCTTCTCTCTCCGGCAGCGCGTCCCAGGCTGCGTTTCCAGAGTGCATGGCCCCGGCACGGCTGCCGCTGGCGTTCCCTGGGTAAGCCAGTGTTCCCGGGCGCACCCCACCATGGGGGCCATTGAGTTGGGGGTGAGGACCCCGCCGGTGCCAACACACCCAATGTAGCATGTATGATTACCTGCCTTATGGACGGGTGGCATACGTGTGCATTCGATGCAAGGAGCTCCTGGCACTCAGAGACTGTGTACAGGCTTGGAGGCCAGGTTGGCTGAATTGGAGGAGCTGACGGAGGCAGAGAGTAGATGTAGATGAGGATTTCCGGGACACTGTAGAACTGTCCCACCTCCAATTAGAGTGCTCATAGGAACTGGGGAAACTTTTGGGATAGGGGGAGCCTATACAGGAAGGATAGGCTCCACCTAAACCAAAATGGAGCCAGACTGTTGGTGCTTAACATTAAAAAGGTTGTAGAGCAGTTTTTAAACTAAGGGCTGGGGGGAAGCCAATGGGTGCAGAGGAGCACATGGATTAGACAGAGACATCTCTTAGGGGAGGGTCTATTAATAGAGATGCTCTATGTTCTAGTCAGGACAGGATGGAAGTATGAGTCAGATCAGATGAGACACAATCAAATAAAAGAGTCTAAAACATCAGGAAATGGCAGACAGATAAATAGTGACACATTTTTAGAGTGCTTATACACAAATGCTAGAAGTCTAAATCACAAGATGGGTGAACTAGAGTGCCTCATTTTAAAGGAGGATATTGATATACTAGGCATCATGGAATCTTGGTGGAATGAGGACAATCAATGGGACACAGTCATACCAGGGTACAAAATATATCAGAAGGGCAAAACAGGTCATGCTGGTGGAAGAGTGGCACTATACATGAAAGAAAATGTAGAATCAAATGAAGTAAAAAAAAATCTTAAATGAGCCAAAATGTTCCATAGAATCTCCATGGATAGTAATTCCATGCTCCAATAATAAAAATATAGCAGTAGGGATATATTATTGACCACTTGATCAGGACAGTGATAGTGACTATGAAATGCTAAGGGAGATTAGAGAGGCTATCAAAATTAAAATCTCAATAATAATAGGGGATTTCAAGTATCCCCATATTGACTGGGTACACGTCACCTCAGGATGGGATGCAGAGATAAAATTTCTTGGAGCAGCTGGTTTTGGAACCCACAAAGGGAGAGGCTATTCTTGATTTAGTCCTAGGTGGAATGCAGAATTTGGTCCAAGAAGTAAATATAACTGAACCACTTGGAAATAGTGACCATAACGTAATAAAGTTTAACATCCCTGTGGTGGGAAAAAATACCTCAGCAGCCCAACACTGTGGCATTTAATTTCAGAAAGGGGAACACTGTGATGCCAAAATGTGATGCCAATTTTTAAAAATGGCTCTAGAGGTGATCCTGGCAATTACAGACCGGTAAGTCTAACACCAGTACGGGCCAAATTAGTTGAAACTATATTAAAGAATAAAATTATCAGACACATGGATGAATATAATTTGTTAGGGAAAAGTCAACATGGTTTCTGTAAAGGGAAATCATGCCTTATTAATCTACTAGAGTTCTTTGAGGGGGTCAATAAGTATGTGGATAAGGGGGTTCCAGTAGATATAGTGTATTTAGATTATAGTGTATTAGTAGATATAGCGTATTTAGTATTTAGGACTTAGTTCGAGTTAACGTTTGACTGCCGCGTGTAGCCGCGGGCAGTTAGTTCGGACTAAGGGGATTTAAAAATGGTGCCTGGATGGGAAGATACAAATAAAGCCCGGGATATTTAAATCCCGGGCTTCATTTGCAACTTCAAATGCCTACATTAGCCTCCCTAGTTCGAACTAGGGGGCTAGTGTAGACATACCCTAAGTGATTGGGCAACAAAATGGCAAATGAACTTTAATGTTGATAAATGTAAAATAATGCACCTTGGAAAAAAGTAATCCCAACTATACATACAATATGATGGGTACTAATTTAGCTACAACTACTTGAGAGAGATTTTGGAGTCATTGTGGATAGTTCTCTGAAAACATCTACTCAATGTGTTCTCTGAAAACATCTACTCAATGGCAGTCAAAAAGGCAAATAGAATGATAGGAATCATTTAAAAAGGGATAGAGAATAAGACAGAATATCTTATTGCCTCTATAAATCCATGGTATGCCCACATCTTGAATACTGCCCATCTTGAATACAGATGTGGTTGCCTCATCTCAAAGAGATATATTGACACTGGAAAAAGTTCAGAAAAGGGCAAAAAAAATGATTAGGGGTTTGGAATGGGTGCCATATGAAGAGAGATTAAAAAGACTTGGACTTTTCAGCTTCGAAAAAAGGAGACTAAGGGGTGATATGATAGAGGTCTATAAAATCATGACTGGTGTGGAAAAAGTGTATAAGGAAAAGTTATTTACTTACATATTCCCACATTATAAGAATTAGGGGTCATCATATAAAATTAATAGGCAGCTGGTTCAAAACCAACAGGAAGTTTTTCTTCACTCAATGCACAGTTTACCTCTGGAACTCCTTGCCATAGGATGTGATGAAGACTAGGACTCTAAGAGGGTTCAAAAAAGAGCTAGATAGATTCATGGAGGGTAGGTCCATCAATGACTACTAGCCAGGTTGGGTAGGAATAGTAGGTATCCTTAGCCTCTCTTTCTCTGGAAGTGGATAACAGGGGAGGGATCACATGCCCTCCGAGGCATCTGGTATTGGCCACTGTCAGCAGACAGGATACTGGGCTAGTTGGACCTTCCGTCTGACCCAGTATGACTGTTTTTATGTTCTTATGTATTTCCAAATTTTAAAAAGCTTTCGGAAGCAGTGGGTCTCAGGAGTGTAGGTTCTCCCTGTTTTTCAGCCTTACCTATTTAGGTCTCTTCTTCTCTCCACCCTCTCCCCCATCACATTTTCTGCTGCAGTGCTAAAAGTACTGACATGTTTAAGAGCCTGAGATACCATACAAGAGCCTGAGGTGAGGATTTTCTAAAACTGGAGGCATAAAGTTAGGCACACAAAATCAGTGGCTTGATTTTCAAAACTGCTGCACAGCGAACACCTCCCACAGAGGTCTAAGGGAGGTTTGGGTGCCCAGGTCTTCTGTAAATCAGACTAATAATGTAGGTGCCTCATTTTAGGCAACCCATATGTGAAATTTGAGCCTGTTGGCAGGATGCCTGCATTTGGAGCTTAAATAATTTGATTTGTAATTGCATTCAAGTTTATCTTGTAGCACTGTACTAGTATTCTAATACCAGATGAAGAAGTACTACAATAATAGAATTTTTCTGGGATTCCACCATGGAAGCCTTTAATTATGAAGTCATTTTCACATCATTAGTTTTGCTACTGTACTACACTGTCATTACAATTGGGTTACATATGCTGCTAAGGCTCTGTAAATGGAATAACAATCAAATGCTAAATGGCAATATCCAACTATGGTATTTCAATAGCAAGCATGAAAGTGAACATTTATGTATCATTTCTATTTTGCCTTTCCTCAATTCAAGAAAATTTAAAAATAAAGCTTTTTTTTTTCCGAATTCAGAAAAGAGCAGAGGTTACTTTGGATATATATTGCCAATTGCACACGTACATACTCCATATATTATATACTGCTACATTGGGTAAAGTTAATTTCCTTGTTGGCACAGACTCATCAGAAAAAAAGGGCATACAATTCTGAAGAAGTGGGTTATGCCCACAAAAGCTCATGATACCATTTACATGTTTTGATAGTCTCAAAGGGTGCTACAAGACTATTCGTTGTTGTTTTTTAAGTTTTTCCAGTTTCAGACTAACTCAGCTACCCCTTTGAAGTATTCAGAGGCCATCAATTAACATGGCAAACTTTAAATCAAGAATGTTTATATGGGATATTAAACCATTCTTCAAGTGATGCCTTAGACATTGTTTTCAGAAGCACTGCTCTTCCCATTTTATTGGAGATGGGTTAAATTGTGTGTGTATACATATCTAAACAGATGATTTAATTATATTGTGAAGTAAGATGTGATTACATAACATCAATCACACATTCGGTACTAAAAGCAAAATTATATAAGAGACTATTTCAACTACATTCTTTTTTGGGAGAGCTCTCTATTTTTAGCATGGTAGAACACAGCAAAGTAATGATTTCCTTGAATATTAATCTGAAGGTCTGTGTGATACTGAGGAGTGACAGCAGTTTAAGGAAAGACGACAGCAGCAATTTTTAGATCTCTGAATATTTATAGCCTCATTTCCAATTCTTTGTTGCTGATGCGTTATGTAAGTGTGGAGGCAGTTCTGCTGCCTACATAAACTGGGCATATGGTATCTTCACTGGAAAAGCACAAAATAGTGTACGTATTCCAGGCACACAACATGATATAGATTGGAAAAGCGGCAGTGGTATGGGAAACCTATTTCCTTAAAGATGCCATTTACACATGACAGTGAAATTCCCTGAAAAACTCTCCTATAGCGAGGAGCCTTCCGAGACATTCTGTAAGTGTCCCTGCATAAATTTATACTTCAATCCAGGCTGCTGTTACAAACAGCATTAGGTTGTCAGGGAGTGAGAATAGATATCACCAGAAGACCATTTCCCCATTATCCCTTCAATAATAGCACTTGACATCAATTCAGGGCACATCTGCTTGGCTGGGGATGCTCTTTGGTGAACTTTGTAGAGTAGTGACAAAATATTGCTTCACAAGACATTAAGGAAACAAAAAAATGTGACAGTCTGCCTGTCTTGCACTTGCTGTGTTGTGCAGTGTTTACAGCTTACTATACCAACTGTAAAAACAAATGGAAACCTTTTTTGGTATGGGGAGAAGAGTTAAACATCTTAGACCATTATTTTAAAAAGGGGGAAAAAATCTATCCTGCTGGAGATTAACTTTTGAAAATTAACTCTTCTGTACTGGTGTGTCTTTTAGGATTCCATGGCCATCAAAAATTTCCTGGCTAACAGCTATTCCACATTAATATGACCAGAAAGGATTTCACAGGAAACAATGGAAATAAAATTTGTGACATTTCCATCCAGAAAAAACACACCACTTTTTCTACCACTTACAGTAAAAAAGACTATCCCGGTAACTACAATGGATAACAAGGTTAATGTCTTGAGTGTGATGGAGACAGGATGTAAACTTTGAAAATGGCCAACAGGTTCCCCACCCCAGGCTTGACTAATGCCCAGGAGCCAGATGCGGCCCCCAGCTTGCCTAAATTCAGCCCTCAAGGCTCAGGGCTCCCACCCCAGCATTGGGGCTGGAGCATACAAAATCTACTAGGGCCCATAGGCTCTGGTGTGCGAAGGGAATTTGGAGGGCATCTTTCTCCTTTTCAGTCAGGGGCCACATCAGTGAGGGTTTGGTGGTCTGTTTTTTTTCACTTCTCACCTGTGTGTGGTCCCTGACTGATTTTTCAGTGGGTCAGTGGCTCCTAATCCAAAAAAGGTTTCCCCGGATATGTCTACACTTGCACCCTCTTTCGAGAGAGGGATGCAAATGCAGATGAGCGAAATTGCAAATGAAGCGTGGATTTGAATTTCCCATCCTTCATTTGCATAATTGCAGACCGCCGCTATTTCGAAATAACAAATGCTGTGTAGACACGGTTATTTTGAAAGAAACCCCTTCTTCCAAAGTAACCCTTACTCAAAAAATGAGGTTTACCGGTTATTTCAAAAAAAGGGTTTTCTTTTGAAATTACCACTTCTACAGAGCGTTTCTTTTTTGAAATAGCGCTATTTCAAAATAGCGCCAGTCCGCAATTATGCAAATGAAGTACAGGAAATTCAAATCCACGCTTCATTTGCAATTTTGCTCAGCTGCTTTTGCATCCCTCTCTCGAAAGAGGGTGCAAGTGTAGACATACCCCAACTCCTGGTCTAGTCAACCAAGGGAAGCAGAAACATACAACTTTTGGGCCCCAATTGTAAAATTAGATCACCTGTGTACTTGCTGTATGCACCAAATGTATGAAACAAACCATGGGTCAAAGCTACACATGAAACAACAAAGACCAAATCTATGAGCTAAACTCACAAGGACAGAAACACAATATAAATTGAACACAGGTTTAGTGTTGGAGAGAGAAAATCTTGTGGTGAATCTTTTTGATCTTCATTTCTCTGGATTAGACTCGGGTGGAGAACATAAGGCTCAGGTGTGAGAAATTCACAAGTAAGGGGTATTTGCTTGTCGCCCCACAGCACTGGGGAGGCTGTGCTGGCACTCCAGCCCCTGCTGTCTCCCACCTGATTGATTTTTTTTTGTGGGTCAGTAGCCCCTGACCCAAAAAAGGTTCCCTACCCCTGGTTTAGACTAGGGTTATAATAGTGTAGTTGATCAACTGATTAATAGATAAGCAAAAGCTTATAGGTTAATGCTATAGATTACATGCATTTCCCTCCCCCCCCCCCACCAGTAAATTTTTTAGCAGGCTGGTCAGCAGCCTGGTTCAGTCTTGGCTTGCGAAGGGTCCTGGACCTACCCCTCCTGCAGCTCTGCATTTAAAGTGTATGAGGACCTAGGTGGGCAGGCAACCTGCCTCAGTTCTGGCTTGCACCAAATCCAGGAGCTCAGACCCTCACCCTGACAGGGGCTGCTGCCACCCTGTGCTTCTGCCTCTGTAGTAGAGGCAGCAGCGTGGGGTGACAGGCAGCTGGTCCACAAGGGGAGCTGGTTTTTAAACTGGCTCCCCTCGTATACCAGCTCCAGCCTGGCACCCCACGCTGCTGCCTCTATATCAGAGGCAGCAGTGCAGAGTGGCAGGGGGCTCCTTGGGAGTGGGGCCAGAGTGCACTGGTTGCCAGTCTGGAGCCCAGGTACTATAGAATAGTTGAGTAGCCGATAATTCGTTAGGTTACTCAACTATTCAATTAAACAATATTTAATATCCCTATTTTAGATCCTAACCTGTAATGGGATATGCACAGTCAGACCCCTATGCATACCTATAGCACTTCTGAAGTCAACAGGGCTCTGTGGCTGCAATGGGTTAGACATGTGGATGTAGTTCAGGATCAGAACTTGTAAAATCATTGAGATTGGGAACTATCTTCTTATAAGGTTTTAAAATCACTTGAGACACTCTGGGCCCGTGGTCGCCAACCGGTCGATCGCGAGGCATTTGAGCCCCCCCATTTCCGCCCCCCACCCGCGAGAAGCCCCACTACCTACCTCCAGTGAAAATGAGGTAGTGCCAGCTTCCCGCGGGGTGGATGGAAGTCCTGCAGCTTCACGCCACTTCCAGCTGTTCCGGAAGTGTGCTGGCTGCTCCCCTAAGTTCTTTGGTGTCCCGGGAACTTGCCTGTGGGGAGTCCCCAGAGGAGGCACGCAGGGGCTTCCCTGTGCCACAGGAGGGGGAAGTTGGCCTCAGAGGCGGCACATGTAGGGGCTTCCCTCCTTGGCAGGGCAGGGCAGGGCAGGGGCGTCCTGGGAGGAGGCTGGGGGAGGGGACCCTGGCACCCTGTCCCCTCTCCCCATCCCCTGCTGCAGAACCCTGCTCCCACCCCAGCACTCTGTCCCCTGCCCAGCACCCACTAGTACCCTTCCCCAGTACCATGTCCCCTGCTCCCACCAGCACAGTTGGGGCCACATTAGTGAGGCTTGGGGTTTTTGGGAGGAGGTTTTTTTTGCATCTCCCTTGTGTGGCCCCAACTGATTTTCTGTGGGTCAGTGACCCCCTGACTCAAAACAGGTTCCCTGCCCTTCTCATAAATAAAGACAATGTAGAAACTGTGTGTGTTTAACATAGTATTTTATTTAAAAATGAAGCCTGGCCAAAAAAAACTAGTTGGGGCCAAGCACCCATTTGGCCACAGCATTATAACACTCCTGCACCCCCAGACCCTAGATCTGAGCCTATCATACACTGAAACCCCCTGCCCTGAGCCCCTCACATACCCCAACCCAAATTCCTGCATCCTCACAGTTACGAGCTTGTGGCTTGCTTAGTACCGCAACCCTCCATCTGATCCCAACATTCCCCAGCCTGGAGCCCCCTCCCCCTTCTCCACCTCCTCCTGCATTCAGATTTCCTCCCAGAGCTTGTACCGCTCACCCCTTCCCACACCCAAATCCCTCATTTCCACCCCAGAGCCCACACATCCTGTCTCAACCCAGTGAGGGTACGGTTAGACTGTAGGAGTTTTTCCAGGATTTCAGAGATATCCTGGAAAAACTCACCACATCCAGGGATGTATTTGTTCTTCTGCTTTTTTTAGTGGAAGAGCAAACTTGCTCTTTCGGTAACCCCTATATTCCTTGTTCCACGAGGAATAAGGGGGATTCCAAAAGAAGAGGTTTTTCTAACATTTGGTTCAGTGTAGACAGGCCAAATGTTGGAAAAACCTCTTCCTACATAAGAATTGGGAAAAACAGTGACAGTGTAGAGTGTATAAGGGCTGGGGATAGCAAGCGATGGAGAGGAGGAGAATAGAGAGGGTGGGGCTTCAAGGAAGGGGTGGGGTCTTGGGGGAAGGGTGGGGCAGTAGATCTTTGCTTGTTCTGAGATTTAAAAAGTGATCTTGGGTGTAAAAAGGTTGCAGAACACTGCTCTAGGCTGTATATAAATTATTAATACTAATCAATGTGAATAGCTCTATCTCCCAAAATAAATTTTCAATAACTTCACAAAGGAGAGTAAGAAGTAGATCTTGAATTTTTCCCCCCAGCTCTCTCTTTTTTGGGTGTTTGAGTGTGAAGGAGAAAAACAGAAGTGGCAGTACTGTTTATAGAGCAAATTGTGGTCTGACTCAGATGAATAGTCTCTCAGAGAAATTCACAAGTAAGGGGTATTTGCCAGTCAGATTTCTTCTTCCCTTTATCAAGAACACAATGACAGCATTGACTGCTGCTATGTCAGCCTGCTGAGTGTTTGCAAGCAATCTTACTAAGATGACCACTTCATTAGAAACATTACCAAAGTGAAACAGAGTTTAGGTCACACACACTCACTCACTCACACCTATTTATAATGCTGTAGTACCTAAAGTCCCTGCAGTGATTGGAGCCCTATCATACTAAGTGATTTACAAGCCTCCTCTGATGAAGTGAGTTTTACGCAAGAAAGCTCATGATACAATACATTTGTTAGCCTCCAAGGTGCCACAGGCCTGCTCATTGTTTTTAAAAAGTTACAGACTAACACAGCTACCCCTCTGAGGCTTTAAACCCACCGGTCCAGAGACCCTTTCCCCAAAATGACAATCTATTTTGAAACAAGATGTTACATGAAAGTGCAACAAAGAGGAAGGAAGTGGGGACACAAGGAACTTAGATGAGAGCATGTGGTTGCATGGGTACTTAGAGTATAACTTGTTGGGTCTTGCTTATATGCCAACATAGAGTTCTCTTGAGGGCTATTTGGAAAATGGACTGTTTGTTTTATTGTTTGCTTATTTATCAATAAACTATTGCCTCAGAGTGATATCTGGGGTTGTCACATTCAATTTAATGTTTTCCATAGCGGTCATTGTCTGGAGAAAGAATACTGAACTAGATGGTCTTTTTGGTCTGAACCAGTATGGCTGTTCTTATGTCCCCATTCAGTTCTTGTTCTTCTTGAAAAGGAATGGAATCGAGATGCTCAGATTTTCAAAGTAACTAAGGATGAGTGGAGAGGATCAATGGGAAAGTTTAGGTGAAGGAATCTATGAGCAAATCTTTACTGCTCAACTCACTTCTAAAATGTGAGTATGTAAATCTTCCTTTTTCTCAAGGAAGAGGGCAACACAGTCTGAGGGGGGGCAGGGCCTGGAACTTGTCAATACCCATGTGACTAGTGGCTCTATGGCACACATATGATGCTGTTTCCTTGCCCACATGGCTATTAAGGCACGAAGAAAGTCTACTCACTCCCCATGTAGTCAACCCGAAGAAAGCCAGGTGTCTACTGACAAATTCCATTTAACACTTGAGAGGATGCGCTTGAGATGGCAAAAGCGGTTTGAATCAATAGATATCTTTCTGGAGTGCAAACAACTTGGTCATCTGTTTAATTTTATGCACATTGTGCATAAACATTAGGCCACTGCCTGTCATGGTGACCAATAGGGTCATTATTTCCTTGTAGTCCTAGAGCAATCTGCATCCAGATGTTGCCTGTTGTAGGATACTTGCATTGTAAGCACTTGGAGACAGACTGTTTTATATTGTGTTTGTTCAGAGCCTAGCACAATGATTCCAGGTCCCTGACAGGGGGCTTCTAGGCACTATGAGAATACAAATAATACTTTAATGATACTATTGTTGTACATAAGCAGTGAAATGGGCTGTACAGGAGCAAAAGGGGCAGAAAAATTGATACAAATGATAGGAAAGCTCATTAGGAGTGCTTTGTTACAGTTTTCCTGTTCATTTATGTCCAATTATGTTTCCTCTGACTGATTAGAAAGGATGAATCATCCTGATATTATGTTGATGTACGATCTTGATCAAAGCTAGAATCAGCAGCTCAGGCTCCTTGTAGGATCCCCTCCTACAGACTTATGCATGTGTTTACCTTTATGTGGGAAAAGGCCAAATGACTTTATGCCCAATGTGCATAAAATTAAGCAGGTGACTAAGTTGCCCTAGAGAGTGAATGATTCTTCAGGACTAATTGCAATGCTCTACAAAAACACTTTGGAAAGGAACATGCAGCAGGAAAATATTTAAAATGGGATTCCCTGTGAATGTTTTTAATTGACACATTACATTTCGTTCCCTTCCTCATGTCCACTAAATCACAACAATTGAAGGAATTTCACTCAGATTTTATCCAAATATTTGCTTTTGGGGTAAGATCAGTTTTGGATACTTGAAGCCCCAAAAGGAGAAGTTTTCAAAATGTCATGATAAGTTTGAAAAATATAAATACTTGTTTTCACCTAAGTGTTCATATTCTTTATTAGAAACCAGTATGTTAATTACATGAGAGTTTCCTTTTTGATTCAAGTATTTGTTAAAAAACCCTACAATTAGATTTCACTATATGGATACATTTTAAAGAGAACCTTTATTCTTATATCAATCCATTGTACTCTATTATTTGTCATTTCTGCTTAGGAATGGAGTACTTTTAATTGCCTTCACCTACCCTTTAACAACAAAACCACCACCACCAAAACCCCTAAATACTTCAATTTTCTCTGTTCTTACATGGATCTGTAGGCTATATATGTAAGGAAATAAGTAATTAGGATTGAAGTCTTCAAAATTCTTGGTGGTAAGGAAACAAGTAAATAATTCATATAAAATGTATTTATAAAAAGGGAAAAATTAGATTTTTGAAAGTCTATAGTAGATATGGGTGAATAATGGATCATTCAGTTTACGGGCAGTTTTGAAAATAAATTATTTTAGGTTGAACCAAAACACACAAAATTAAGGTTCCCCCTGCCAACTCAAAAAGTAGTATATGAATTGCAGGTCAAAAAATATTTGAGCATTTTCTAACATTTACAAAATGTTAGAAATAAAATAGAGAAATATTGGAATCAATAGTTCTCTAGAATATTCATAAAAGGAGGAATAGAATCTAGCTTCTTTGCTTTGCTTTTTTTATTTCTGTGGGATGAGCATGAATGTAGTGCAGTGACTAGTGTCAGCAGATGTGACTGAATGCACACAAGGAACAGATCTTTTGAATAGTCAGTGCAGAGTAGGATTACACTTTAATGCTAAATGGTGCTAGAAATTAGACTGCTTAGACTTACCATGTTATCAACAGTGGATCTATTCTAACATACAGGCAAGGCTTATAAAGAGTATATCAACAGGACTACTTACAGTGTGTAAAGGTAAACCAGTGCCTAAGGTAATCCCACAAAGACTTATTTTGAATCCCAGCAATACTAGTTTAAATCCTAGGATACGCAGAATGTTCACAAAATGAAAAGATACTTATCTGGTGAACTTAATATTGTTTTCCACCAATATGCCTAACAGGGATTCACCCGATGCTTTACGGATTGATCCAAAGCCCTCTGAGATCAATAGAGAGACTCATGTCAAGCTTTATGGGCTTTGAATCAGGCCCTTAAGGCAGGGTGCTTAGAGGTCGCTAAAAAAGCTGTTTCATAAGAGACAGCATGACATTGGGAAAGCATTGAACTTTTCTTAGAATACTTTGAAACTGTAGTTCTTGGTAGCTTTATCCAAGATCAGGATTTCATTTTGCCTCAAGTTATTGGTACAGGTGCTGTTCCTTTTGGACAGAATGGTACACACAAAAAATCAATAGTTAAAGAAAAAGAAATTGCTGTGTATACTCCATCATAAAGCCGATTTTTTTTGGTAAAAAATGAGGCAGTAAAGAGTGAGGGTCAGCTTATGGATGGGTCATTGTATTTTACTTTTCCTTTTTCTTTTTTTTAAACTTGGGGGGTGGGCTTATGAATGGGAAATTGTGGTTTTTTACCATTTTTTTTAAAGTTGGGGGAGATGGCTTATGATGTAGTATACAGTTTCAAAGTAATCAACATACCTTTCAATGTTATAGGTGCAATAAAAGGAATGAAAAAGGCCAGATTCTGTGCTCCTTGATCCTTTTTTATTCTAGCAAATGCCACTTAATTGTAATCAAGTGAAATGAAAAGGTCTGATTTTCCTCTCATTTATGTCTATTTTTGAGCAGAGTATTTCTTTCAACTTTATCTCAGTTATTCATTTACATCAAATTAAGTGAGAGGAGAAATAGACCCAAAGGGAGTAAGTAAAAAGTATGTAAGAAACTTAAAATTTGCCTCCATCCCTCAAAAGAAAAAACAAAACAAAAACACCACAACCCTACAATTATATTGCAATTTTACAGTGATAAGATTCTTTTTTTTGCCAGCATTAAGGCTCTGAATATTTGGGACATTCCTAGATGACATTTGACCACTTTACAAGTGCATATGTCCACAAAGAAGTATTTTTCCCATTTTCCAATTATGAAAGTTATCATGAAAATATTTTTCCACTGGCAAAAAATCCCCATGGGTTTTTTTCCAAGGTTGGCTTGTTCTTTCTAGAACCACCGTGAGGTCAAACTGGTGATCCATTCCTTTTACTGAGGAGAGACTTCCTCAGTCTGATTACAGCCTGCCACTCCTTCACAATGATTGCAGCCGACTGTTTTCCCTAAAGGGGAGGCAGGCAGCAAGACGGAGGCTTTCAGTGATGAATGTATCCTTAGAAACAAGCAACAATATTTCTGACAGATGTAAGCCTGTGGGCACATGGCAGGGAACTTGCGAGGCTGGAAGGGGTCACAAAAAAAAAACCAATCCTCTTGGGAACAGCTCCCTTTTGTGGCTATAATCCACATGAGACTTCTGGCAACCCAGGGCCATTTAAAAATAATGTTATCAGTGTGCTGCTGAAAATACACGACAGTTTCAGTCGCAGTTATCTTTTTCTCTCCACTTTCCTTCTGATCTACTTCTTTGAACATGTTTAGTTCTGATTGCTAGCCCTAAGGCCAGGCTTGAATTAGCACACTCCTGATAAACATTGCCCTCCTATAAGTAGCTCTTCAGGTACAGATTTTTTTTTGGCTGTCAATAATAATTAGTGTCATACGGTCACATTATCAAACAACAACAATACTGTACTTCTCTGAAAGAGATATTAAAGAGATTAACTCTAGAGAAGTCTATTTAGAATTCAGAAGGCTTGCCAAAGAGTTCATTTATCTTCAGTCCTCCTGTCTTGAGTTATATATTTAGCAACCAGCACCTGCACTGGTTATGCTTTTATTAGAAGAGAAGTTATATCTTGTCCATAGAGGAGTGATAATCAGTACAGGGCAAGTAACGGATTACAAGTGTTCATGGGGTAATTAAAGAGCTCTTCAACCTGTCTCTTTCTAATCATGTGTTGCAAATTGTATTTGGGGGGAAAAAATTGGAATACTATGGAAAAATGAAATAGACTATAGTACAAATTCCGTATCTTATTTCGAGTTCCGGGGTGCTGTGTAGACATATCCTAAGTGCTAGAATGATTCAAATAAAATAAACTGGAGGGCAACCATTCTGTGGAATACTGCATAAGCTTACTAGTCTGCATAAACTTACTAATCAAGGTCTTAATTTTTAATGGTTATTGTAAATTAGTGGAACATTGATGTTTCATCAAGCAAAGCCAGTCAGAATATTAATGCATACACAAACTTGAATTTCAAAAGGCATCTAAAATTTGGTTTCTGATCCCATTTATTCTGTCCTCTGGGGTCTACAGAGTTGGATCAGAAATCACAAATGAAGAATCTCACCATCTGGGACCATCAATCCTATATGAAACACCCACTATCCAGTGTGTGTGAGAACACTGATTAAACACATTATAAAAAGGTTGAGGTCTAAATGTAGGCAATGATTGATTGACAATATGGGTGGATTGGTGGGTGGAAGCACTATTTTACCCCAACCTTTCAGACATTTATAAAACAAAAGTTCTAAATCAGGGAGGATTTTCAGCTGCAACAACATGAGAAGGAAAGAACTATTGCAAACAACTAATGTTAAGACAGAAAAAGAAAAGTAATTAAATAATTCTTCCTAATGGCAAATACGATTGTTGGATTTTTCACATATACTTAAAACTTGAGTACATGCAGGATTGTCTCATTAGAACAGCAAGGGTGCATCTACACAGCACCCTTATCTTGAAATAAGCTACACAATTTGCACTATGCAAATTGCGTAGCTAATTTTTTGATCTTATTTCAAAATAGCTTATTTCGAAATTTGACGCTGTCTACACAGTGCCAAATTTTGAAATAAAGCGCTATTCCAAAACATCCCTCATGCAATGAGGTTTACAGGGAAGTCAGAATAGTGAGCCTGTTATATTTTGCTATAACGAGCTTGCTCTTAAGATGTGGGATAGCTATTCTGCAGTGTATACTTAGCCCAAGTGTGGGAACAGGCCAAGTAGTTTAAATTTAGTTCTATTAGAACAGCGGTTCCCAACCTTTTCCAGATGGGGACCCATTTTGACAATTCAGGAAGACTTGGTGACTCAGGGCAATTCAAAAAATGTGTGAATGGTTCCTTAAGAGCCACCTAGAGACTCTTTTGAAATGTAATGGTGACCCATATTTGGGTCCCGACCCATAGGTTGGGAAACCCTGTATTAGAAGAACTTACAACTCTAGAATTATGATGTAGTCCCCTTACTAAAGGTGCCTCTGCTTATTCTCTGGGAAGATCCTGTGTGCTGCAATCTAGCCCCAGAGACTACAATTCCCATGAGCCCTGGAGGAAGCCAGGAAGGAAGTGACTCTTTGTTAGGATGCTGGGTCTCTCCATGTGTATGGAGAGACTCTCAGCAGACTGTGGACGCTTCCCTTTGTTTTTGGAAAAGAGGACCCAGGCTGCTGTGGAGGAGTTTTAGTCAGTCCAGGAGCTGTTAGATTCCAGTCCCAAAGGCTCTGAATCCAAGTCTATAGCTGCAACCTAACAGGCTGCTTCTGATTGCCCTTTGGCTGTACCTGTGGCTAGAAGTACTACTCTGCACCCAGCAGGAGACTAGAAACATCCACTCCAGGTGCAAAAATCTTCAAGCGCACCCACGCAAGCAAGAATATGGTGCTGTGAGTCCTGAGGAGTGCATTCTCTGGGGTGTGATAAACAGGGGCAATGCAAATGCCAGATAGATATGTTCCTATTATTTCTTTTTGTTAATGTTACTCACTGTTAATCTGTTAAACTCTGTTTCTTTAAGTTGAGTAAAGGTTGTTCTTTCTACTATAATCTATCAGATGTATACTATTTATGATTTGTAATTGTTGTTCTGGAGCTAGATCCAGATTATTGCTGGAATAATTTTATTCCTGGAGGCTCTCAAAGCACACCATTAAGTGTGTACAGGGCCAGCCAGGTGGAGGCACTGCTATTCTATGTTCTTTATGAGCAAGGGACAGCACCACGGGGGTGGATAGGGTTTCCCCAACTAAACAACATCACCACTGGGGTACTCAGGATCTCCTTTTATGTTAAAACCACCAGGTGCCCAGGCACACTTGTGAGTGTGACCTGCTCCCGAGTAATCCGGGGGGAGGAAAAAGGGGGTTATAATGGTTTTTATGTTGAACACGAAACAATGATTTTGGTGTTATATGAGAAACAACGTATAGTCATGCCCAAACCCTGCCCTAAAGAATAGTACATTCTGATTAGATGCTTAAAATTAAACAGTTCCCCCCCTCCCCCACACACACACCCCACACAATATACAGCAGGCTGACCTTAATTTATGCTTATGCTAACATATTAGATTTCCTATTCTTTTCAGAGTGATCATTGATCTCTCTGCACTTCATCTTCTATACACAGTAGCTTTCTAATTCTCCTAATATCTCACAAGAAGGAATTGTTTAGGAAAGGATCTCATAACATACATCATTAACCCTCTGTCTGCATTCTCAACCTGTCTCTATGGTCATTGTTCTAGCTATCATAAATATTAGCCTTTGATAAAGGTTGTTTTTTATGAATGTGCACACTTGGAGTTCCTAGTGAAAAGTATGTTGCATTATTTCACAGCAAGTTAATATTTCCTGCGGTCTGAACAAGAGGAGAGTATTCTTGATATTTCTGTTCCATTATCAGCATTCTGCAGGCATTTCAACTATCTCATAAAGTGCTAGGTATGGAAAACCACACCATCTGTACTTGGTTATTATATCCCGAGATTAAATAATTTATCATCAAGCGCTAAATATTTATATAGCAATAATAGTACTGTTTTCATCTTTGTTGTACTCATTTCCTGTAAGTGAAGTACAACTCTACGACCAAGGAGGTATTTAAATAGTAATGCGATTCTAGCATA
Organism: Rafetus swinhoei; assembly: GCA_019425775.1. Classification (NCBI taxonomy): domain Eukaryota; kingdom Metazoa; phylum Chordata; order Testudines; family Trionychidae; genus Rafetus; species Rafetus swinhoei. The sequence continues at coordinate 161,201,795 of CM033424.1, forward strand.
ATTGCTTATTTGATTTAAGTTTAATTACATAAAGTAAGCAAAAGAACCTGACTAAATGTCCGCTGATTTTTTTTTCCCCTTTTGAAGAGAGCGTGGAATTTCCCCCACAAAGAAACAGTTTGTGCACTTGTGTTAAAAATGTAAGTGAAAGTGGTCCATTTCAGACCTGACTTATTTTTCACCTTAAAAGGTGTGAAGTAATTGACTGTAATACTTCAGACCAACTTCCTCAGGAGAATCCAAGAGCATAGTTGACACATCAGCCTTTCTTTGAATATTCCAATGTGGAAACAACTGCTGACTAACTTGAAGTTGCTCCATCGCTTATACCCACCAAACATTTTCATGGGCATGAAAGCTCTGTAAATTTTTCCCTATTGCAGAAGGAAAGGTAACTGAAGATTAATCGTGAAGGCAGGATGATTGTGTTGTTAAGACACAACTAGATTCAGATGAGTGGGTACAATTTCTAGTAGAGCCACAGACCTGTAACCTTGGTAAGTCACTTAAACTCTGTACCTCAGTTCACCATTTGTGAAATGGGGATAATATTCTCTCATCTCCTTCCTAAGCTCTTGCTATACAAACATCCAGCTCGTAGCACAACAAGGCCTTGTCTAAGGTGATGTCTCACCATCATCCCTTGGGGTGAAGGCAGACACCTCAAACCTTTTTCCCTGTGACATCAAGCCTGTGGTCTGATACTTGCTTGGACATGGCCTTTAGCCAGTACATCTAAGTCCGCTTCCTTACAGTGAGATTTTTATTTTTTTTTAAATAATAAGGGAAAAGCATTCCAAGAGCCGCCCTCCCTTCCCTCCCACCTCAAGCAAAGGAAGGGAAGCGATCTTTTAGGTTCTGCAGGAATCCTCAGCTCCTACCCTCCTGGATGACTCAAGGCCAGGAGGTTATGCGTGGGGTTTCCAGATGAGCTGATTTGTTTCTTATCTTCATGACTCACAGAGCTGTTTCTCAGCAAATAAATTAATGCTCTGGTCTGGGAGGACCAAAGTAAGCTGAAATCAAAGCACCATCCGAACTGGGCCAAGTTCCTCCATTTCAAAGACCTTCTGCTAGGCCTGACAAGCCAAGCACTTGCAGTGGTTGGAGCAGATTTTAACCACTGGGTGTTATTTAACTTCATGTGGCTATTGGACGAGCGGTATTTATCTGCCTCACTAAAGGCTCTGAACTCAGTTACTGCATCTGCAAGACCCAGATCCTCAAAATGTATTTAGGTGTCTAAGCTCCTCACTGCTATCGATCTCAAGTTAAATACTTCTGAGGATCTGGGCCTCAGACCTTTGGAGAAGGGGCTATGTTTATTTTGTGCTAGGGTGCTGTACCAACACAACAGAGAATTGGTCTATGAATGGGTCTTCAGCATGCTAAAACAACTATTAGCATAACAATAAATGTTGCCCTAAGTTATGAATATCATAAGTGAAATTGTGTTGATTCCAGTTCATATATTCCCTTTTCCTCAGTCAAACAGCTAGAAAAAGTTAAGTATGGCTTTGGTCTCCCTATTCAGAAAAATCCTCCTTTTCTTTACAGGAATTATTGGTTTACAAATTCTCCATTTTCTGGATTCTTGGATAGCCTCCTTAGATTCAGTTATGACACACTAACAACCAGATTCAGTCATATTCTGTGAGGGATAAAACCTCTAAGAGTCTTGGGAATTAAGACAGGCCTCAGGCATGATGGGCATAGAACACACCTATGTAGCCTTGTAATTGTGAGAGGGTATGTCTACACTACAGCGCTATTTCATAAGAACATAAGAACGGCCGTACCGGGTCAGACTAAAGGTCCATCTAGCCCAGTATCCTGTCTGCCGACAGTGGCCAGCACCAGGTGCCCCAGAGGGGGTGGACCAAAGACAATGATCAAGCGATTTGTCTCCTGCCATCCCTCTCCAGCCTCTGTCAAACAGAGGCCAAGGACACCATTTTATCCCCTGGCTAATAGCCTTTTATGGACCTAACCTCCATGAAATTATCTAGCTTCTCTTTAAACTCTGTTATAGTGCTGTACCAACTATTTGAATAGTTAATTCAAATTAAGCTAATTTGAAATAACGCATCTAGACACAAAAACTATTTTGAAATAGCACGTCCACACTGAGTGGACCCTGAACCGAAGTTAAGGCTGGCCGGACCCAGTGCCAGCAGGGCATTACGTTAGGACTTAGTGTGTGGGGCTGCTTCCTGAGGCTAACTGAGCTCCGTGCTTAAAGGGACCCTACCCCCACCCCAGACAGACAGTTCTCAGGGTTCCCTGCTTGCTTGTCTACCTCGATGAGGGACAGCAAAGCAGTCCTGTCTTGGAGTGCCCACACTCAGGACACCACAGCACTCGGCCACATGGAGCCAGAGCTGCCCCAGGGCACGCTGGTGCGTCTCGTGGGGTCGTTGCCATCAGCCCGGCTGCACTTGCTGCAGGCTGCTATCCGGAGGGGTCCATCGGGGGGCTGTCAGGATCCAGGAGGCCCTGAGGGAGAGCGTCCACCCCGAGGAGCCCTCAGAGCCTCCCCGGTCCTCCCCACTGGGGGCTCGTGCCCCATTCCTCCCTCATGTCCTTCCACTTACCCTCCCTAGCCCCTTCCTGATGTCAACTAAAAGACATGTATGTTCAAAAATAGAAACTGGGTTTATTGAACAAAACTGGGGGGGATGAACCTCTGGGGAGACTGGGAAAAGGAGGTGGGAGAGGGGAAGACAGAGGGTGGAAGATGGGAGGAGGGAGCTGGAAGGGGGAAATCAAGGGAAAGAAGGGGGAGGGGAAACTCAGGGTTCAGGGTCTCGCTGGACCAACCTGACTTTCATGCTAACCTGCTCCTGGGTTCACATGTGGCCTTTGGTGGCCAGGCTGGCAGCTATCCTGCCATAGACGGCCGCATTCCTCCTTCTAGTGCGGAGATCATGGACGTTGGGGGCATCCCCCCCCAAACCTGAATAAGGTCCATGATCTCCACCCTGGACCAGGAAGGCGCCTGCCTTCTCCAGCCCCTGTCAGGCTCCTGGGAGCTGGCAGACTGCTCCTGGGGAGCGGTGGAGGGCTGGCTGCCAGTGGCTTGCTGGCTCATGTTATGGGGCCACTGGGTCAGGGGCCCCAGTGGCCACTGCTGGCTCTGGGCTGGCAGGCTTGGAGCTGGCACAGGCACTGTGGCCAGGGTCTACCCCTTTAATGGCTCCAGGGCTGGGGGAGAGGAGAGTAAGTTTTCCTGGTTGTGCCCAGAGTGGCCACCAGGGCTCCCTGGGAAGGGCTGGAGGCCCCCTATTTCAAATTAAGTGTCTACACAGCACTTAATTCGAAATAGCTATTTCGAATTTGGCATTACTCCTCATAGAATGAGGTTTACCAAATTCGAAATAAGGGCTCCACTATTTCGAATTTATTTCGAAATAGCGGTTTGCCTGTGTAGACGCTATTAAAGTTAATTCAAAATAACTGTTATTTCGAATTAACTTTGTAGTGTAGACATACCCTAAGTTATGTATGTTATAACGTATGTTATAACAAAAGGTTTGGATTAAACTTAAACACAAGATGTAGGCCTCAGACAGGCCAGGCAGCTTTGTTATCTTAGCTCCAGCTCTGTTTGATGTTTGCGTGTTCTGAAGTTAAAGCAAACGGATGGAATATTGCAATACATAGCGATGTTAATATTAGGTAAGGCCTTGTAATAGATAGAAAGAAGTTTAATGTTGAAAGACTCTGTAACTTTGTTAAAGTGAGTAGAAGTACCCCTTTGCTCCATGCTGCAATTATGCGAAATGTATTGTTTGTGTGAATGAGAGAGAATGTTTTAGGAGAGGTAAGTGTGAAGGCCACTGCATGCTCAAGTAGTCAGAGGAGGGGCCAGAGACTCAGAAGCACCAAATAATTATCAACTAAGTGAAAGCACACTGAAGACGCAAACTGGACAGAGGCAGATTGATGAACCCTGAAGTTAGTGGCAAGCACCCCTTGATAAGGAACTGATAACAAGTTTAGCCAGAAGACAACACCCAGGAGGGGTCGTCAGCATACTGATATCAGATGACTGCGAGAACAACCTCCAGATGTTGTAGAAAAACTGATTGTGATGCTGAATGACTGATTAAGGCCTGAGAAAGGCCAAATGCATAGACTTGCATGGAAAAAAAAAATCCTATAAAGGATGGGGTGTCTTGTATGGTTCTTCGGGTTCCTATCCTGCTACGACTATGGAGCATCAGTCTGGACTGACAAGAACCCGGCTCCTTCTGGCCAATAGGTTGGACCGAGCAACAGACTGGTAACTATTCTATCAGGGGTAGCGGTAGGGGTGTGTGTGAGTGTGCGTGTGAGAGAAAGAGACGTGTTGCCTTATCCCCTGAAAAAGATCCGGCGTGCTTATTTTAAGCATAACACCCATGTCCCATTTTAACCAGAAAAGTCAATAGTCTCCCTCCAGTTTTGGATCTGACCACAAACTAACCCCTGAAGGTTGAGTTTAGATTCAGGAACAGACTTTCCCTTTCCCAAGTTGTTCAGATTTGAGGTTTTGGCTCATCCATAGTCTTGACAAAGTTTACTGACTTTAGGAGCCAAGAGACTGTAGGCTTATCTGTGAAAACATCACAGAAAATATATATAATGCCTCTCCCTTCCCTGCCCCGCCCCCAATTACGATATGACAGGCATTAGCAAGCATAACCGGCAGATGGCACACAAGTCCTCATTTCAGACAGCTGTCCACCTTCAGCGAATCTGTCATAGGATTTACCAGGAAGGAACAAACTGGGTTATTTTCATTGTATATTTAGTTACACAAATAAGCAAATTTATACTTTGTCTCTGTCTGCAATTATTAATTGGAGGTGATTGGAAGCAAAAGGGAGACATTTTGAATTATAACTTTAAATGAAGCCTTTAAATGAACTAATTACTGACAGCATCAAGAAAACAGCTATAAACTATAAGCAAAACTGAAAGATAGAGATACATTGCTGACAACCGCCTCTACTCCTGCTGTCCTTTCAGGTCTTGTCTACACATTTTTAGATCTCTCTTAAAAATATAGTGAGAAGATCAACAATGATCTTTCCACTACTGTGCTCCTTGCCCCAATTCTTGTGCAAACCAGTGCCTCCATGCATATGTCATCCTGAATTTGTAATCACACTGCTAGAAGCAAGATATAGTATAAATGAAAACCAGGGCCCTCTTTCCTCTATACATTGAGAATCAGGCCCATATTCTTTGAAAGTAAAACAGAACAAAATCATATATTCTGCCATCATAACATGGTTGCAAAAATTATCAAGGTGTGTCAATGAGAAATATCAGGATTTGTTACCCCTTTCAAACCTGTCTAAAGCATGAGTAATCCTCTTAAGTAAATGGAATTGTACTCTAGTAAATCTAATGTGAAGATCACCATCTATAAGCATTGAGTAAACTATTAGACAAGGCATCAGGAGCTCTAGATTTTTCTGGTCTGTGTGAGATTTTTCAGCAAGTCATCAATAGGCCTCTCTCTCAGTTTTCCCATATGCAAAGTGGAGATCAAATCATAGAATCCTAGAACTAGAAGGGACCTCAAGAGGTTTTTCGCCTTCCTCTGTAGCATGGGGTACAGATCACAGCTGGAGGATTCTCTGCATCTTGGGGTCTTCGAACTATTTGAAGGCTTCAATATCTGAGATATAGGTGAGAGGATTATTCTAGGAGAGGGTGGGTGAGATTCTGTGGCCTGCATTGTGCAGGGGGTCAGACTAGATGATCATAATGGTCCCTTCTGACCTTAAAGTCTATGAGTCTATGAGGTCATCGAGTCCAGTCCCCTGCCCTCTAGGCAGTGTTTGGTCCTGCCGTGATCATCACTGATGATCTTAAATATCTCCAGTGATGGAGATTCCACAGCCTCCCTATAAAATTTATTCCAGTGTTTAACCACCCTGACAGTTAGGAAGTTTTTCCTATTGTTGCAATGTAAGCCCATAGCCTCTGATAATAGGACAAGCAGCAAAGGAGAACAATTTTTCTCCCTCCTCCTTGTAACAACCTTTCAGATACTTGAAAAGTGCTATCAAGTCCACTCTCATTCTTCACTTTTCTAAACTAAACAAGCCCAAATCTTTCAGTCTTCCCTCATAGGTCATGTTTTCTAGACATTTAATCATTGCTCTTCTCTGGACCTTCTCCAATTTCTCCACATAATTATACTTACCTTCCTTTGTAAAGAATGTTAAGATTCTTATATAAAATTATGTAGCATTTTATATTTAATGTTGTGATTAATTAGGGTTACCATATTTGAACTTTCAAAAAAAGAGGACACTGCTGAGAGGGAGCATAGCCGTATCCGTATTTCCCAACTCATGTTGTATTAATGTATATATCACGGTTTGCTTTTTCGAAAGTACTCGTAGTCTAGATGCTCTTTTTCGAAAGAGGCTTTTTCAAATGTAGCTTTGGAAAAAGCCTCTTTTGAAAGAGGCTTACAGTCTAGACGTAGCCTTGTTGTCTAGGCTCTCCTTGTGCTCAGCACAACAACAGCCAGCTGTAGCAGGCTTCACAGAACCTTTGGTCTACAATCACACCAGTGACTCCTGTTATTTGTTCCTCCCTTGAGGAGAGCAGCCAGGTTCTCTCTCTCTGGGGATGCCCAATTTTCCTTTGGAAGAGTTTTGTGATGTTAAGAGACTTCTTTCTTGGAGGAGATCCCTCCCCTCCCCCATCCCCCCATCCCCCAAGTGAACAGTAGTAATGCAATATACAGATACAAGAATTATTTGTTTCATAATTTTCATAAATTTGTTTGTTTCATAATAAATTAACAAATGCAGTTCACATTGGATGGTGGAGGTCTAGGTGATCTCAGAAGAGAAACCATGAACAGTAACCCCAGAATGGTCTCTTCTAGTGAGGGCTGACGGTTACACTTTTGTAAAACCAACATAAGGTATATTACTCGAGTAATACAAGAAAGAAAATCTTGCTTTACTCGTTCTGTTAGTGCTTGAACCTACAAGGTGCTCAGAAATGACAAGGTAGTGATGGACCACAACTCCCACAAGAGAGGAGGGAAGTTGGAAGATATTAAGCACTTCTAGGAGCTACTCATTAAAGGATAACTCTTGCAAAGTTCTGAACGGAGGTTTATGATCTCCAGATTTGTGGCACCCTCCATAAGCATTACAATTAAATAGAAGCTGTAGATTAACTTCACCCTCCCTACCAAAATGTAATAGACACTTTCTGTATTCCAAGTTGATTTTTGTTTTGGCAATGAGAACAGCAAAGGACTCTAGCCACTCTCCTTCGACATCAAAACATGTAGTGTTATCCCTTACGTTACAAACCTAATCAGCTTACTATAACCTCCCCTTAATAATCAGAAAGGTAGTCAGGATGTAGCCTGGTTTAAGAATTTAAAAAATGCCTATTTGAGAACAAAATCTCCAGAGGCCTGACTCTACTCCTCTTGCTCATGTTGGTGAGCATGTGCATGCAATTAATGGAACTGCTAACATAACTCATTGGGGGAGGGAGCGAAGGGTTGCACAATGGGAATATTAGGCAGCTATCTTATAAATTACTGACACTTTGTCAGATTGGGCCCTTTGACAGCAAATTGGCTTTTCCTGCTCCCAGGGAAGTCAATGCCAAACTCAGATTGGGGCCTCTGTCACTGATTTCCTCTGTCTGTAATTAGATGCTACCCAAAATATCAGCCAAGAACACACTGTGACTGTAATTAAAGAGTCAACATTTGCCAATGGTTAGTCTCTACTGTGGTGCATTACAGGTTCTTCCTAAAACTAAAACAGGAAATAGCTAACATTGTTAACTGTTGGTAAATGCTCACTTGCTCAATCGAGTGGCAAGAGATGTACATTTCCTTACCATAGATATTCAGGCCAAAAGGGACCATTATGATTATCTAATCAGACCTCTTGCATATACACAGGACAAAGAACCATAGCTAATAATTTTAGCATTAAACCCATAACTTCAATTTGAGCTATATAGCAGGCCTTTTTAAAAATATCCAGTCTTAACATAAAAGCTTCAAGCAATTGACAATCTACCACGTTGTTTGGTAAGTGTCATTTCTCTGATGAAAACTGAGTCCAAAGGTGTAAATAATACATACACACACAAATCTTCAAATCATTGAACCTGGCCATAGATTACATGGTACCATATAACTGGGAGTACGTTTTCAGTATTGTCAAACCCAAGAGTTCAAAAAAAACCCGTGAATCCCATCCAGCCATAATCACGAGATTTTAAAATACAATAAGTCTTGACATTGTGTGTGTGTGTCTTCTTGTTTGAGCTATTAGAGTTCGAATTTCCAAGATACAATCATGTGGTTTACAACTAAAATATTTTCCTTAGAAAACTACATGAGATAAAGCTTTAACACACCTAAAAAAAAAGTGTGAAATTCACAATAAAATGACAAGAGTTAGCATCACTACATAGTAGTCCATATCTACAAGGAAAACATGATAAAATAGGCTTGTTTACAGTAAAGATAGATATTGACAGTAATAAGAATATCCATCCAGTTTCTTTCCTGACTGTCCCATAGCAGATGAATGTAGCTTCTCAGCAAGTATTGGTTACCTATAAGACTGTCTGGATTTCAGGAGGACAGATTAAGACCTTAATGCCCAAAGAATTTTGATTTGACCTAGACCACCATTTCTCTTTCAAGTATTGTCAGTGCTACCCAAAACTAATCCCTCACACACTGTTGCACTCAGAACAGAAATGAGGAGAACTGGTTTGATTTTGGAGTTCACAGAGTTTACATTAATAGAGACATTAGGAACATGCTGATTCTTGCACCAGCAATGACATTCCTGTCTCGCATAATAGCAACAACTTTTGACACGCAAAGGATGGTTGAAATGTTATATTTCTTTTCAAAAACTACTTCAAACAGTGCTGAATGAGAATGTTGCTTGTAATTGCACAGACTCCCTCAGCCAAGAAACTATACTATGGCTTAAGATAGACATCTTTTGCTCTCAAAGCACATAAGCAATGTGGAGCTACTAGAGATTCAGTTGTGGTACACATAGCAGAATACTCCCAACTACAAGAGGAGCCTTTCGGCATGAACTTTCTGATGTTAAGCTTTAGCAGAACAAAGGCTCCTCAGTCTAATGCTCAGCCTGTTTTGAATAGCTTACACCAACAAGTATTAGAATTTTAAAAGATTGTACCTAAATTTAAGCTCAGTCCTGCAAGTTGCCAAAGCTTCTCATCACACACTGACTTCAGTTGTTCCCAAGTTACATTAACAGTATATATTAAATTGCTTATTCAAAATCAAAAACCCTTTCAAACTATAGTATTGTAAGGGTTATTTTCTATTAGAAAACACAAAGTAAAACCATTTGAGTTATAAATACAACGTAAAAAAAACAACCAACCAACCTTATATTCTTTGTCTACTTCTTGACCAAGTCTCGTAAATAGATATGTAGTGGGCTGTAAGTTGCCTCGGTCTTTTCATTAGAAAAATAAACATTTAAGGTTACAAATGATTACATTCATTTTTATAACACGTATATACTACTTCAGCCTCAGAGTGATTCAGTCCCAGTTCTTGCAGTCTCTTTCGTTCAGAGGTCCTACTGATATCAGAGGATGGGGGCCTTCAGGCTTTGAAATAATTAGGAACAAACACTCCAGAATCAGGTGAGAGTCAGTTAAATTCTAAAATACAGTAAGGACAGCAGGTGTGCAATCTTCACTTTATCCTCACAGTATACCTGAACCCAAACTTGAGGTCTTTCTGTTGTATTGAAACTAATTTCCATGGCTTATTCTAGATAAGCCACATACTCACTGCCAGTTCTTTTGAACAACTGTGCCACAAGCCAGCTTGGAGTAGGCTGAGGAAGACTAGGGGAGTCTCAGTTGTGTAAGTGACTGTAAGAGGCAAGCCACTTGAAGATCAATGCCCCAGGCTATACTATAATATCCATTCCAAGAAGCCTTGTCTCAGAAATAATTGTTAAGTCATGACTACAGTTCAGAGCGATTAGAACTCACATTGTACTTCTAACTGCTCCATGTTATTACAGCTGCATAACATTCACACTGAACCTCCGACTCAGATTCACTTTTGGACATGATTGTCACTGTGTTTGGGTACCTCAGCCTATTCCTGCCACAATCTGTTGACCATATGGACTATCAGTCTTGGGGTTTGCCTAGGGAATTTTCCTCCCCCCGCCCCCACACACACACACACTTTCCCTACAACAATTATTCTTTTTTCCCTTGAAACTCTGGGACTTCAAGATTCTGTTATTTGTTGTCATCAGAAATATTTGCTGAAGTATTATTTTCAAATGAGTGCATAGCAAATGCAGGAAACAGGAAAAAGTGAATGCAGACAGCCTCTCTAATTTTTGGTAATAATATGAAGGCTACACTTACAAATGTTCCAATCATTTTCATATTTGAGACATGTTGGGAAGTTATCAATTGCAGTCAATGGAAATAAAGCTTCAAGAACAGTCATACTGGAACAGTTCAATTGTTCAAATAGCACAGTATCCTGACCTCCAACAGGGGCCTCATATTGTAGAAGGAATGAATAGAACAGGACAATTTTGAGTCACCCATCCCCTGTCCTCCAGTCCCAGCTTCCAGGGCACTGTAACATCTGGACCAATCGCCACTGATGGACCTACCATCAATGTACTTAATTCTTTTTTGGGCCCAGTTATTGTATGGGATGTTGTGAAGGCCAAAGGTATGAGTGCCACAGGTAGACTGCACATCATGCCAAGTACTTGTCTTTGTTTTAATTAATTTCATTAGAGGTTCTTCTGGTCTGTGAAGGGATAAAGAATACTTCCCTATTCACTATTTATAAACCTTTACCATGTTTTCCCCCACTTAGTTACCCTTTTTCTACACTGAACAGTCCCACTCATTTTACTCTTTCCTTTCATGTAAGCTTTCGCATGCCCCCAATAATTTTTCTTGCCCTTCTAGTTTTTCTTCCCAAATTTAATCTGTTTTGAGATGCAGTGATCAGAACTGTATACAGCATCTACGGAGTGGGCATACCACAGATGTGTAGAGTGGCATTGTAATATTTATTGCCTTATCTATTCCCTTTCTAATATTGTCAGCTTTTTTTGACCGCTGCTGCACATTGAGTAGATTGTTTTTACAAAAAAGGGTGGATTTTTTTTTTTTTTTAAACAAAAGAGTGACTCAGATCTTTTTTGGAGCTGTATCAGCTAGTTTACACCTCATCATTTTATACATTTAGGCAACAGACTTTTTCCAAAAAGTGGCCTTTAAAAAAAAAAAAAAACCTACTTCACTTGTGTCTAGACTGCTGCTGCATTCTTTCAAAGTTAAATCAAAAGAACGTGGCAGTTTTTTCGACAGTGGTAAACCTCATTTTACGAGGAAGAATGCCTTTTTTTGAAATAACTCTTTCGAAAACAGGTGTTCTTGAATGCAAACAGGGCTTTTCTGAAAGAGAGCATCCAGATTGCCTGGGTGCTCTCTTTCAAAAAAGCGGGGTGCTTTGTTGAAAAAAGTGGTGGCTGTCTAGACAAACTCTTTCGAAAGAAGCTTTTTCGAAAGATTATTTTAAAAAGCTTCTTTTGAAAGAAGCATGTAGTCTAGATGTATGCATAGCTGTAATTTTTTTCCCAGTGTGCATTAGTTTATTTGGTACTTCATACTGAATTCTATCTTCCTGCTTTACCAATTTAGTGAGCTCCCTTTATAACTTTTTGCAGCCAGCTTTTGACTTTATTTTGAATAATTGTGTATCTCACTGTTGTCCAGATCACTTATGAACATGTTCATTAGTATGAGTCCCAGTACAGTATTTCATCTCATTCCATTGTTCATACTGATAAAAGGCAGTAACGAATTGTTTCCTATCTTTTAACCAGTTCCTGATCCATAAGAGGACCTTCCTTCTCATCCAATGAAGATTTACTTTGCTTAAGAGCAGGGATCTCAAACTCCCAGCCCATGGGTCTGCCCCAGTTGGAGCAATCATGCAATCGGACCCAGGACTCCCATCTGGTCCCCCAAGCCCTGCCTTTTCCTGCCATCATCCCATGGGGCCTGGTGCAGTGTGGCAGCTCTGGTTGTACCACCCCCCTCTCTCCCCAGCAGCAGGAGCTACAGAGAAATGGAGCAAATGCACTCACCCAGTACACTCTACTTCCCTGTGGCTTCTGCCACTGCAGGGAGTGAAGGGCACCCCTCCACACACACAACCATTGCTGGTGCATTGCTGTGATCCTTGAAGCTGCATCCTCAGGGGAGGAGGTGCCATGAGGGGGAGAGGGTGGGGCGATGACAGGAAAGTGCAGGGTTTGGGGCTGGTAATCACCCTCCACCCTGCTCCTCGCTGGGAGTTCCAGCCTGGAACTCCCAATTGCTCCTGCCAGGGATGGCCCACGAGCTGGGAGTTTGAGACCCCTGCTTAAGAGCCTTAGTAAGTGAGCTTGTCAAAATCTTACAGAAAATCTACACTATATCCCACTGGATACTCTTTGTCCCTATGCTTGTAAACACCTACAAAGATTTGTAGTAGTTTCGTGAGGTATGATTTCCTTTACAAAAGCCATGTAAACGCATGACAATGTCATAAAAAAAAAATACACCAAAGAACAAATCCAGAAAAAATTAAAAAGAAAGTGTGTCAAAGCCCAGGCAGGCCCACTGACAGGAGGTAGGCAGAGGGTGCAGTTGTCCCCGGGCCTGGCCATTCAAAGGAGCCTAGAGCCCCAAGCCCTTTAAATCACCATGAGAGCATGATGCTGCACAAGCTGTGGAGCTGAGGTGCCATGCTCCTGGTAGTGCTGAGGCCTGGCTGCCCCCTGTCCCACCCCTGCTGCCCAATGCCCCGTCCCTTCCATGGCACAGAGATGATCCCCCCACACACCTTGCCTGGGGGGCCATGGTGGCTGTTGGTCCTACTGAGCCCAGGTGGCTGGTCTGAGCCACTACATCCACATTGCTACTTCCAGTGCACCAGTTCAAATGAGAACTAGTGTGAGTTTGTCTACCCATACTGGGAATCCCACCTCCTATCCGCAGCATAAACATACCTTTAGCAGTTTTGCTTTGAAAAACAACAACAACAAAACCCAACACACTCTATTAGGTAGTGTGATTGCAGCCTGCATAAACATACTTGTTAGCTTTGACCTACCATGATCAGAGCTAGTGAGGGTAAGAGCTACAGTGTAGCTACAGCAGTAGTAGGAGTGTCTATACATGTTGCAATTGTACCTTCCAACTGCAGAGTAGAAATGGCCATACAGTCAGGGTCGCATTAGGACTTTCGTGGGCCCTAGGCACTTTTGCCTTTGTGGGCCCCTTCCTCCTTAAAAAAGAAAAGATTTAAATTATTTATATAATTTTAAATACTTCAATATTTTATTTTTTTCTGTTTTAGGCAAAATTTAATAGATTTTCGTGGGCCCTAAAAGTTTCATTTTTTCTGATGTGAGAAAAAAAATTAAAACATTTTCTTCAACCCTAAAAGTTCATTTTTTTCTTCTGATTTTAAAAGAAATTAAAACATTTTTGTGGGCCCCTAAAAGTATCGTGGGCCCTAGGCACTGTGCCTAATGGATAAGTCGGCCCTGCATACAGTAACTGCTGAGCATCTCTCTCTTGCAATAAGCCCTGCAAACTGCCTCAGGTTGGGCACCCCAAAACAAAAACAAAAAAACAAAATCACTGGTCATTTAAAAGTGATTATATTGCTCATGAAAGATTCCAGTTTGATATATCTCTGTAGATTCAAGTCCACATGATCCAGATGTAAGCTATGTGGGTAGGACAGGGATAAGGGCTAATGGGCGAGAGGCAAAGCTTAATAATTGAAAAGGCATAATGGGGGCAGTTTGGCCCAAGGGTGAGGGCACTGTCCTGAGACTAGACATCCGAAGTTCTCTACGCGGATGCGCCACTGATCTTCTGACACACCTTGGAAAAAGAGGCATATAAAAAAGTGAAATAACTTATCCTTCATAGTTTAGCCTCTGACCCTACCTAAAAAGACAAGACATTTCAGTGCATGAACACACATTGTTTGGCACAATAGAGCCACTGAAAAATTTAAAAAAGTGTCATGTGGGTCATTGGCTTGACCATGTTGAAAAAGTCTGCATCTGTGGCTTTAGAATATGAGCAGTTTACCTCTTTATAGATTTTTTTCCTGTAGTGCTCATTTCTGTACCATCTGAGGGTCTGAGTTCTTCCCAATATATATACACTCTGCAAAATAGCTAGTGTTATTACCCCACTTTATAGGCATGGGTCTGCCTTTGGAATTCATGTTTGTTCACATCTGTGTTGTTTCTGAAGAGTGATGATTTTTCAGAAATAAAAAATGAATTCATGCATAGAGTCAAGCTATGACCTCCCTTCCCCAAAGGAAAAAAAGAGTGGGTAAGAGGAAGAAAGGTGCTTTGAAAAATGATATCGACAGGAAAAAAAATTGCCTGACACATTTAAGAGCAACATTGCTCTTTTTCCTGAGGTGATTTCTAACTGAACACTAGATAGATATGCACAGGCACATACTCCTTAGACTTCCACAGAGCACACAATTCCCATACAATCATGAGCTCCACAGCATTTGTACTGAAGAATGTATCCCGGCACAGGGATGGGAACCAAAACATATTGTAGAATAGTGATAGAGATGCAGCCGTGTTAGTCTGGTGTAGCTGAAACAAAAAACAGGACTATGTAGCACTTTAAAGACTAACAAGATGGTTTATTAGGTGATGAGCTTTCGTGGGCCAGACCCACTTCCTCAGATCAAATAGTGGAAGAAAATTGGCACAACCATATATACCAAAGGATACAATCAAAAAAATGAACACATATGAGAAGGACAAATCAAATTTCAGAACAGAAGGGGGATGGGGAGGTAAATGTCTGTGAGCTAATGATATTAGAGGTGATAATTGGGGAAGCTATCTTTGTAATGGGTAAGATAATTAATGTCTTTGTTTAGACCGAGGCGTAAAGTGTCGAATTTAAGCATGAATGACAGTTCAGAGGATTCTCTTTCAAGTCTGGTGTTCAAAGACTTTTTAAGCAGGATGCAGGTAATCAAGTCATTGAGACAATGACCTTTCTGGTTGAAATGGCAAGAAACTGTTTTTTTCTTTGTGATCCTGTCTAATATCTGTTTTGTGGGCATTGATTCTTTGGCGAAGTGTCTGAGACGTTTGTCCAATATACATAGCAGATGGACACTTTTGGCACCTGATAGCATAAATTATATTTCTGGATGACCAGGAATATGTATTCTTGATCTTATAACTCAACTGGTTAGGTCCAATAATGGTATCAGCAGAGTGAATATGTGGACAAAGCTGGCAACGGGGTTTGTTGCAAGGGAAGGTTCCAGGGTTGGTATTAGTGTGGTATGTCCTGTGGTTGTTGGTAAGAATCATCTTGATGTTAGGTGGTTGTCTATAGGAGACTATGGGTCTGTCTCCCAGAGCCTCTCGGCGTTTAGTATCCTGTTCCAGTATAGGTTGTAGTTCATTGATAATGTGTTGGACAGGTTTAAGTTGGGGGCTGTAGGTGATGACAAGTGGTGTTCTATTGTTGGTTTTCTTGGGTCTGTCTTGAAGTAGATGGTTTCTAGGTATTCGTCTGGCTCTTTCAATTTGTTTTTTTATTTCTCCAGGTGGGTAGTTGAGGTTTATAAATGCGTGGTAGAGATCCTGAAGTTTCTGGTCTCTGTCAGTGGGATTAGAGCAGATGCGGTTGTATCGAAGGGCTTGGCTATAGACGATGGATTTGTACAGAAAACCCACCGACTCATACAGTTACCTACATGCCTCCAGCTCCCATCCAGAACACACCATACGCCTTGGTCTAAACAAAGACATTAATTATCTTACCCATTACAAAGATAGCTTCCCCAATTATCACCTCTAATATCATTAGCTCACAGACATTTACCTCCCCCTTATCCCCCTTCTGTTCTGAAATTTGATTTGTCCTTCTCATATGTGTTCATTTTTTTGATTGTATCCTTTGGTATATATGGTTGTGCCAATTTTCTTCCACTATTTGATCTGAGGAAGTGGGTCTGGCCCACGAAAGCTCATCACCTAATAAGCCATCTTGTTAGTATTTAAAGTAAAAGATGTTGTGTTAGCTCCATTCCCCCATTAGAGATTTAGAGCCTTTTATGTCCATTTTTTCCCTTCCATCTGGCTGCATGCTGCAAAGAGGAGCAAAGGGAACACAGAGCCTTTAAGGAATACAAAATAAAATACAGTGTCAATTCCCACTTGAGAAATAGCTCTCATGGGAGAAATGGCAGGCTGAGCCATTTGTCTCAGATAAGAAATTGTTTCCTGCTTTAGAATGTAAGCACATGGAAGCTGATCTGTGTAAAATCATAACGAGATCCACTGTGAGAAGCCAGTCCAATATATTGAACTGCAAAATTACAGGTTGAACCTCACTAGTCCAGCACCCTTGGGACTTGACTGATGTCAAACCAGAGAATTTTCCAGACCATGAGAGGTCAATATTGTCTAGCAGCATTACCAACACTTTCACTATTTACTAGGATTTTAGAAGATATTTGGGGTAAATTAGAGCTAATGAACAGCACAGAACACAGAGCCAGGACTGGTGGCTATAAACAAACTTTATGGGATCATGGGAAACTTTACCACAGCCATGATAAGTGGATATCTGGATAACTAAAGTCATGCTGGACCACAGAGGGTGCCAGACCAGAGAGATTTAACCTGTATTTACAAACATGTCAGTTACAAAACATTATATGCAGTATTTTATATTGCATGTTTGGAGATCAGTTCTGGTCAAAGAAAAAAAAAGTGTGTCATAAAATGATCCTGAGAAGCTTATGAAGGAGCTTTCAGTTAGTGATGGAAAGATTTAAGCAATTTTAGTCCATGATGTTTAGTGAGTGTTGATATATTTTGGGCACAGTAGGTCTAACTCAGATTTTATGCAATCTTCCAGACTTAATATAGCATCTAATTAAGATTTCCATCAAACCCCCTGATTCTTAATTTAAAATAAATTGAAAAGGTTTAATATTACTTTATTAGATTTCCCTGCTAATTTAATTTTTAAATAGGGGATTTACAGAAACATCTGAGTTGGTGAAGTGGATCAAGCGATGGTTTTTCAGTGACCTGATTGTGAGATTAAACAGCCCCCTCACTAGCAGTGGTGCAGTATCTTCCTAAAGCCAGCCACATTCTCAAGTATCTCTTTTCATATATTCCTGCACAGTCTTTAAAACTTCCATTTCCAGTTTTGCCTTTTTACTCCAACCTGTGCATTTGCCAATCATCTAACCCAGTGGTGAGCAACCCATGGGTCACAACCCCCTCAGGGGTCACAGCTATCTTGCTGGGAAGGTCACAGTGCCAGGCTAGCCACCATTTTGTTTTCCTGGCTTGGCACCCGACGTACACTCAGCAGGGGCAGGGGGAGTGGCAGGAGAGTGAACCAGCTCTTGAATTTAAAGGGGCTGCAGCAAAATGTTCTGGCCGGCGTTGAGCACCACTGACTTAACACAAGAATTAAAGCTTCCTGCTTGATGGGGAAGACAATGCAAAAACATCACACTTGGAATTTATAAAGGGTTAGTTGACCATGCTTCATCTCTTCCACCAGCTATTCAAATGTGCACTGTCCAGAGTGGGCATCAGCTTTCTGACCCTATTTTTCAGACCCCACACTTCACCTACTCCTCTTCACAGGGATCATGCCATAGAACTGGCCCATGGATATGGTGAGCTGATCCAAAGCCTATTGTAGTAAAATGGAAATATTTGCAATGAATACAACAGGCTTTGGATCAGGAAGAAATCTAGGGTTTCCAAATGTGATTGGTTCATTTAATATGAAAAAACAACAGAGTAGTGGGATCTTTGGGCAGGCCACCCAATAGAGTCCTCTTCTGCCAGAGAAAAGCACTTCTGCTCTCTGAATTTTCCCCTGAAGGAAGTATCGTCATAAGCAGCTGTGGCATGAGGCCTGTCATGTTTCCATGTATGTGCAGAGTAGCAAGTTGTTTCTTTATTTTAAGAAACATCGTGGTCAAAACCTTTTCCAAGGAACTATTATTTTTATTTCCTCATAATGCAAAAATAAAAAAGGAAGAGATTTTGCTTATTTCCTTCCATCCCATAACCCCCCCCCCAAAAAAGCAATCAGAAGAAACCACCACAAAAGACCCCCCAAATTCCATCGTTTTCAGCTGAAAACATGAAAACTTTCAACCCATATGTGAATATTTGGAAAGCTATGCACTTGTGAAAACAAGATTTTCCATTTAAACCTATAGTATGGTTAACAGGTCACCTTATCTATTAGAGTAAGCAGTTTTACATGCTTATTTTTGCAAGTAAATACATTTGTTTTGAAGATGGGGTATTAAAAGTAAACTCACCCCTTGTGGAGAAGCAAGCCCCAATAATTCAGTGGCTTTTAGCAGACAATCCTCTTTGATTCACTGGAGTGAGCATCAGCATTATGCCCATTTTAGAATTTGCCCTACTTCAATTAGGTAGACAATGGGGATAATCTAGTAACCTGATAAATATGCTGGAATTTAACCGAAGGAAAAAAAATGTCACCACTGGTTCCCCCCATGATTCCACTGTAGCTATTCATCAAAAAAGTGTTCATCTTGATATTGCTTGTGTTTTTGCAAGATGTTGTACTTTTAGAGAGAAAACAAGAAGGAAAGGATTTACCATTTTTAGTCTAGCCCAATGGTATCTGATACCAATCTTAACACAAACAAAATGGCTGAAAGCATTGGAAAGAGATTGTAGGGAAAGCCCTGTAGCTATTATACAGAAGGGTAATCCTCAGATGGCTGGGTAAGCCAGCTTTTTCCTTGCTTTATGTCACCAGAGCAGTAACAAGAAGCTGGAACTGAACAGAAGATGAGGCTGCAGGAAGTAGAGAAAAAGGACCAAGTGGATGAGCTATGGAGAAGGAAGTATTAGAAATAGCATCAAAAGCAGCAGAGAGGTCAAGGAGGATGAAGATGGAGAAGAGACCCTGAGAGCTGGCTAGGAAGCAGTCATTAAAGAGCTAGGTAAAAACAGAGTTAGAGGAGGGAGCACTGCATCATCTCTGGCTGTAGAGTCACTCAAAATCCTAAGATTTTGGAGGCAGTGGTGAAGGTCTCGGAAGTCTCTTACAAGCCTAAGTTTAGGCAACAATGGCAGTCATCCCACCTAGTACAATGTGTAATCACATTCGGTCTCACCAAATATGGGATACCCCAGTATCATTGACTGTCAATGAAATGTTGCCCAATGCAACAGCACTGGTGATTAAAGTCTTTTATTTAACCACATAAGTATTACAGAATATACAGCAAGCTGTTCCTTCATCACTCTTCCATTCCATTTCAATCCCTGGCGTAGGCTGGCAGACCCCAATATAACTGAAGTATTTGCTTCCATTCGAATGCATTGCCATTCCGAAATTAAACTGTCTTGTTTCCTAATTGGTTCACATAAATGCTGACATTCCTGAGTTAGCTCTTTAATTCTATTTATTCAGGGTCACACAATGTAGAGCCAATGTTCAGAGACTCTGTTCTCTCTCTCTCTCTCTCTCTCTCTCATTAATAGAGTATAAGGCTACGCTGTGGAGAACAGACTTGTCCCTGTGTTTCCTTTATTACCACTCCTTCAAACAGCCTCTATCACGGCTGGTCCATAAAACTCTATGGGTTTCCCACACTATACTGGTAAACAGATTAATTCTGAAACTAAAAAGTTACTTGCCTGATCAATTCAGACTGTTAGATCCCAGACTAGCAGTTTTGCCAACTCCAGGCACTTAAACGTTGAGAGTCAGACTCCAAAAATCATGAGACTTTTCAAAATCTCATTGTCCTTTAAATCCGATAACTTTGTGGTCTTTACTTGGCTTCTGGTGTTCAAGGCTTTAGGGTTTATGTTTTCCAGTTTTTCACTGTAACCACCAGAGCTAGAAACGTAATGTATCTTTTTAAAAGTGAAAACAAGTTTTCACCAATTCGTAGAACTAAAGAACTGGACTCCCGCTGCTCCCCTGCCCCCACCCCTAACTGCTGCATAAGATTAAAATCCAGAATTTAGCAAAATACTTACACTAATCCCTTCCCATAGCTAGAGTCTGTGGGCCAAATTCCACTCACTCACTTGTGGTAAATCAAGAGTGATTCCACTGATTGCATGTTACTCTGGATGTACCTCTGTGTAAGTGAGAGAAGAATACAAACAAAGGATTTTACCACAGTCCAACAACTTCATGTCTTTGAGCTTGATTGCCACATAATGAACCACCTAGGGTCATAGGTAAACAACAAATATTTGCTATCTTGGGAAAATGTTTTAAAAAGCTGGTGGCCTATCAACATATCTTCGATTAACCATTTTATGACTGGTAACAAGGCATAAAAAGAAATGCTCCCATCAGACTCAGAAGACTTCTCCCTTCCCACACAAGAATAGTCATCATGGGGAAGATTATGGTACCACCCAGGATTATCTCAGACAGAAGTAAATTCTCAGAAGGTTTGAGACAAAATGAATGAGTTACAAATGGCCCTTGTCACTGTTTGGGGGTAAATTATGCATTACTTTGCCACTCATGATACAAACAAGCACAACATGAAAGGTCAGAGGGCAACAAGCTTACATCTGTCTTTTAATGTGTAGGGCCTGTTGCGTAAGGAAACCCACTCTGGCTATTTCACAACCCACACTGCTGAGGAATAGAACTTAATCCCTTTAGCACCCAAAGGGCATGTTTCTACAACTTGGGTTAATGGTATAACTCTGCTAGCTAGAAGCAGTAGTAAGTGCATATTCTTTGTGTTCATTTCTAGTTGCTAGTCCACAACACTACAGGGCTGATTTGTTGCTTTGCAACAAGTCCTGTGGAAGGAAGAACACAAACTATATAACCTCAGGAGCTGCTCAAGAAATGAATTGTGCTTTTTAATAAATCCCCTCTTTGCTTCTCCCTTGCCTCAAGGAAAGAATAATTGCTACTATCCTAAATCAGCAATAAATTGTAAAGCCACTAGATAATGTGACCTCTCTCTCCCCCATTCAGTGGAAGGAAAGTAACAAGCACACAGCCCCAGTTTATTCCTGCAAATCCAGATACAAGGTCAGGCTGGCCTGCATGACAGGGCAAACATGATTCTTAATTCCATTTATACCCCCCACATGGTAGTACAATTCAGGACTCAATATGCCCACAGCCAGGGAATTGCATCTACAGAGGCAGTTTTTCACAAATTCGTTTGCATGCTTTCCTTTGGTAAACTATAACTGGCTTGAGTGTCTGCTTTCCTTACAGTGCAGCTGCCTGCTACATTGTTAGCATACAAAGGTTTTTGCAGCTATCATGGCTTGAGGGCTACAGTAACTGTTAAGAAGAGGGGTCACCTAACCTTCATATTGAACATGGAAATCTTAATATTCTGGGGATTTTAAGAAAAAAAAATCTGATTTTTCCCTTCAAACTAAATGTTTTAAAAAGCTTAATTTATAGCCCCTCCCCCTTTCCAAAGATGCACTGCCTATTCCAAGAATATGGACAAATCTATTATCTTACCTCCAAGTAATTGTTCTATGTAAGATTAATTTATTCTGTATAACCTGATTTAGGCACAGCATCATTTTAGAAAAAGCTTTCTCACCAGATAGCTCTTGTCTCCTTCCACAAGCCAGTGACCTAGGCTCAAAACTTCAGCTGGAGTATATCAGTGTACTTCCACTGATGTCACCTGAGCTATAATGATTTGTACCAGCTGAGGTTCTGGTGACATACTGAGAAAGAAAGAAAGAAAGTGTATTCACCTTGAATAATCTGCAGCTACTCTAAGAAGCTGTCTCTGTGTTTGTTACTCAGCAAACTCCCCCTGAAACCGCATTTCAGAATTGGCCCCTAAATGTATTGCAAGACTGAAGATAATAAAATCACAGTTTTGCATACATAAACTATTTCAGTATTCATAAGGAGAGGTTTGCAGAGCTAATTCTGTTGTCTTGGATTCAGTGTGCAATTTCCTATGGTGCATTAAGTTTCCAGTGTGATCAAGGCATTATTTTATGCAAGGCATCTAGAAAAACAGTGCTTCTCCAAGCAAAATGTGAGCAAGACTAGCTAATTTATTACTTAGAAGCCATCTGCTTTCAGTGATTGTCTCGAATGGAGAAATATTTTGAATAAAAATGCTGTAATTTAACTCATCTTTTTTATCTATCACATTAGTGTATAGAATGCATTTCACAATTCTGAATGGGGTTTGAGGTGGGAGGTTATTTTTTGTGTGTGCAACTCAGCATTCAAAACTGAACCTTGCTGCGTAGAGAAATTCATGTGGGAGCAGTGATCTGAAACAGTTTATGTCAAATGCTTAAAGTGTTATTCTAGTGAGAAAAAATATTCTGTGAAAGTGACAGATTGATATTGTTTTATATTAGAACACTGCAAACCTCATAAAAGTTTAGTTCAAAATGTACTGAAAAATATTAGCACCTGCACTATTTATTGAGAACACAAAATACTGTCCAAGCAGTTCTCTGAACTTCATTGACAGAAGTTGAACTATGACACCAGATTTTCTAAATGTGGATTAAAGTTACATCAAATGAACAGCATTTTTCAGCCAAAACCAAGAATTCTAGTAGTAACTCAAATAAAGATAGAAAGAAAGACCTACCATTACTCTATCCATGGACCTGAGTTACATGTACACAAGCACATGACTAATTTTAATAGCTCCTAATCTTACAGTTAAGCACATATTTAAAAGAGCCAGGGAAAATGATCAAATGATTTTATGAGAAATGTGAAAATTTCAAACCTGATTTTGTTTAGAAGGAGTCTCAAATAAACCCACTTTTCAAAATTAATCACTGAATTGGTTTGAGTTCTTTATCAACAAATTTATTGAAAATTTTACTGAGATGATTATAGATATGTTTCATTTACTGAAAATACAGTTTGGGTAAATACAAATAAAAAACTATTTTGATATTTTCAATCTTTTTAAAAATATCACACATTTTTGAAGAAAATGAACAATTTTGACAATGCTGACACATTTCGCAAAACATTTCCGTTTTAAAAACATGTTTTTGTTAACCGGTCTCCTCTCCCCACCACTTTTTTTTAATTAGAATACTTTTGGCCACTTTTCTTGTTTATACACCCTTCTGAATCAGGACTGTTACTAATCTAAAATAGATGGAGAGATATTTGTGTGTCAAATATCTGTGTCCAGAAGTTTGCTTGGACACAATATCAATAATAGGATTCAACTCTGAACACCTATTCATGGAGACAAAGTTTTTGTTTATGTGCAGGTTCCAGTTCTACAAATGACTCTACCTGAGCACAGAGATTTGCATGCAACCAAGTGTCTCAGGATATGTCCACACTAGCCCCCTAGTTCGAACTAGGTGGTTAATGGTATTCGAACTTGTAAATGAAGCCCGATTTAAAATATCCCGGCTTCATTTGCATGTTCTGGAACCGCCATTTTTAAATGCCCGTTCAGTTGAACTGTTAGCGGTTACCGTGGCACAGACTAGGTAGTTCGAATTAAAGCTCCTAATTCGAACTATCGCTAAACCTCCTTGCAGGAGGAATAACGGTAGTTCGAATTAGAGCTTTAATCGAACTACCTAGTCCGTGCCGCGCGTGTAGCCGCGGCAGGTAGTTCGAACTAGGGGCATTTAAAAATGGCGGCGCCCAGGAACATGCAAATGAAGCCCGGGATATTTAAATCCGGGCTTCATTTGCAAGTTCGAATGCCTACATTAGCCACCCTAGTTCGAACTAGGGTGGCAGTGTAGACATACCCATAGTTAAGCCGTGGATTCTTCATATTGACAGTTTTTGGCTCAATAGAGTGTATGCCATGTAACCCTCCACAACAGTGAGTGACAATGACCAACATTTAGTCTGAAGTTAGACATTCAAATAATATAAATCATTATTTAGAGCCAGATCCTTACTCCCAGTTGTGATCAGTTACTAAAACAAATAGCCCCAATGGTATTAAGGGAGATAGCTTACAGGGAGTAAAATCCACCTCCACAAATCAGGAAGCAAGTCAAGGGACTGAACCAAAGCTCTCCTTTGTGACCCAGTTGTCTACTCAATGCCAGTGAATGTTACCAAACAGAATATGATCAGATTTCCCTGGGAATTAACCCCAGTTATATGTCCCAAATATAAAGCACTATGCCTATAAAGCTATGTCTGAGCATTCTATTTAAATAGTAGCTTATTTCTGGGAATACAGTAGATATACATGGAATAACTATATAAATACATAGCTACAATATATGCAATTAACAAAAGCTATGCCAGTTTTTCACCATATTTATTTACATGCATACTGTAGTCACATCTTTTCTTGGGTCTTCAGATTGGTTTTCAGGATTCACACAGTTTGAATAATTCTAATTTATAATTCTCCATATATTATTAAGAGTTAATATATTTTTTGAGAACCAAGGCCTGTATATTCAGAGATAGGTGAACAGTATATTAGATAACTTTCACATCCACTTATGAATTATTTAAAAACTACCTGGAATGCTTGTGGACATTTTTGGCAGTATTCACCCTGAGTTATATATCTCAAGAAGTATACTTACAATTCTTACAGGTGTTATAGCAGCAATTTGATTGCAAGCAGTTGACTGGCTCGTTTCTCCACAAGCAGTCAACTGTGTCATTGCTCAGTTCTTTTATACTTATCAAGCATATTCCTGTAAGTAGCAGTGTTCCCCCTCATTTTGTATGTCCATGTGCAGAATGACTTTTGTTAGGGCACCAATATGGTGGTGATGTATCACATAACCAAAGTCATTCCATACACAGAGAGTGTGTGGTGAGGGTGGGGCTGAAGGATTGGAGTGTGGAAGGGAGTAAGAGCTGGGACAGAGGGTTGGGATGTGGGGCGAGAGCCGTGGCTTGAGGGTTCAGGCTCTGGACTGGGGCTAGGGATTTGGAATGCAGGCTGCCCCCGGGAGAGAGGACTACCCCCAGCCCTCTCTCACCACAGCAGTTTGGGGCCAGATTAGAGGCACCTCTCTATGTCCATGGCAGCTTGAGCAGGCATAGCCAGGGGAGAGATGTCTGTCCCCCAGCCAGGGCAGGTCTGGGCTAGGCTGGATGTTGGCAATGACAGCTCTGGAACAGCTCCATGATAGGGCCAGGGAAGGGGTGACTTTCCCCAGACTGCAGCAGCTTCCCACCCTGCCTCTCACCTATTATGCAAAAACCCAGCCTTTTTAAGCTACACCCTGATGAGAAGGTGATTGTCTGCTGAGAATGTGTTCCCAGAGTCCCAAAATCAAGGGCCCAAACTGTATAAAGGAGTGACTCTCAGATTCACATGGGGTTCTTGTTCTGAGCTAACAGTGGTTATAAACTTCTAACTACATAAAAAAACCCTTGATAAGGTTTGAAGGATGTGTCACTTGCCAGAGCACTCACTGGAGTTGAGCATGATCTCGAGTGGGGGTACATCTACACAACAACATTATTTCAAAATAACTTTGTCTGTGTCTACACAGCAGGCAGTTATTTCGAAATAATGTCAAAATACTGTCAAGCTGGAGGACTTCTTACTCCAACTTCTGTAACCCTCATTGTACGAGGAGTAAGGGAAGTGGGAGGAAGAGTGCTCTATTTCAAAATAAGTGCTGTGTAGGTGCTCCCAATTTTGAAATAAGCTATTTTGAAATAAGCTATGCAATTGACCTAGCTCAATTTGTGTCGCTTATTTCGAGTTAAGGTCTGCTGTGTAGACACAACCTAAGCTTCTTAGTATGCAGGCAGGTTCTTTTGTTGGTTTTAATATGGTTCCTCTGTAATACATTCACCTTAAGAATAAGTGCACATGCTCAGACAGGTTTCTGTAGTAACATCTAACTTTGGGGAGTTGTGCTGCATATACAGTCTGAGAAAAAAGCAAAGCAGGCCTGCTTAGGTTGTCTAACTTGCTGGAAAATCTGTAGTATCGGCAGGGAACTGGATAGCCTGAAAGAACTCTGGTCAGAAGGGGGAAGATTGCCCTGAACTGTATCAGTAAGGGTGTGTCTACATAGCAGCCTTACTTCAAAATAAGATGTGCAATTTGTGCTATGCAAATTGAGTAGCTTATTTCCAAGTAATTTCAAAATAGCTTATTTCAAAATTTGTCGGCAAATTTCAAAATAAAATGCTATTCCGAAACATCCCTTAACCCTCATGGAATGAGGGTCACAGGAACACCAGAATAGCACGCCTGTTTTATTGAAATCTATTTTAAATAACAGGATGCTTTAAAGATGGATAATAGCTATTTTGGTGATACTTCCAGTGTCCCGAAATAGCTCCGCAGTGTAGTTGTAGCCTAACAGTTTTTCATGCAATAATAATACTCCACTCATCTAAGGCTCCTTTTCATTTGTTGTTCTCAATATGCTTTGCAAAAGTGCACAAGAAGTATTAGTGCTATTGACAACTGTGCAACTAAGGTTCATAAAAATTAAATGACTGTGAAGGTCAGAGAATTCTCCCAAACCCCATTTTGCTGCCCTTTTGTTTGGATTATTACAGTCAAATCTCCTGTTTCTCATCCTAGAAACTTTGAGTAGCACAATGACCCCAGTCGAATAGGTGATAGTTTGATACTGAAGCAAGAATAGCACCTATAGAATCATCAGCATTACTTCCTGATTCTCGTAGGTGGCATTGGGAAAGCTCCCAGCCTGACCTAATATTGCTCACAGCTCTGAGAGATAACCCCAAATGACAAGGTGGTACTCAGCTCCTTTGTTTAAATTTTAAATACCACATTTCCTGCAGCAGTGATATGCTATTAAAGAAAAAAAAAAAGCCTAGTAACCAAGGAACATGCCCAACAGCAATGTTATGAAGACATAATGCTGAAAGCCCAGCAGTACAATATTGTCTTTCCCTTCTCCCTAAATGAAGCTGTGGGACTTTTGTTAAGGCAATACAATATAATGGAGAAGTGTGAATAAATAAAACATAACTCATCAATCTGAACATTACACACCATGCCTTACATTTCCTTCCCTGTTTCTGTATTCCCTTCCCTCTTCCTGTATTCCCAAAATCCTCTCATTCTCTCCATCTCTTTATTTTCTTAACTTTCTCTTTATAGCTCTTCTCTTCCCTCTAACCTTTCTGGTATGGTTTTTACATTCACACATTTTGCTTATTTTGCATGCTAGAAAATATGTCTATCCTTGTTCCACTCATCTCTTCTCTCTCCTTGCTTGATCTTCCTCAGAAGTGATTTCTGGATCAGGCCTTTAAAAGTACTTTGAAATCATTGGATGCAAATCTCTCAAACCAGTCAACAGTGGCACTTAAATCACTGAGGGGTAGTCGTGTTCATCTGTAACTTTAAAAATTAGTAGTCCTGTGACACCTCAGAGACTAACTACAGTATATAAAATCATAACCTTTCATGGGCAAAGCTCATGATTCCGTATATTTTTGTTAGTCTGTAAGATATCACAGCACTACTCATTGTTACTAAAATCAATGTAAATTATGAATGAAATGGGTAAAATTTTAAGAGCTGCCACATGGATTTAGATATCCAATTCCCATGATTTTCACTGGGGCATCCATTCATAGACCTTAAAGTGACTTTGAAAATCTCAGTCATAAATTCAACTGGTATTGAACTGAAGAAATGTGACCATCTCTCAGTAGTGACAGAAAGGTGATGTAGTGTGTTTGTGTATGAAAAGGTTACAAGAAACTTTAATAATGGAAAGTATTAGGCAACCTAACATAGGGAGGTGCTACCAACTCTCCCTAGATAACAATGTATATTTGTTCTTTTTTATTCTCTTCTACCTCTTCTTTCATATTCTCCTGTTACTATGAAAATAACTATAGAAAGTTAGAAATTTAGAGTATCATGCTAGCTATTTAATTCAAAACGCTAAAAAAATAAATAAAAAAGGGGATGGTATAGATAATATTTAGTCCTGCCAGGAGTGCAGGAGAAAGGACTAGATGACATCCAGGTCCCTTCCAGTCCTATGATTCTATGTAAATGCTATGTATTATCATGCTTATAATTATACAGATTTAGAAGCCTAACTTTAGATACTCAAGTCTAACTATTTTGCACACAGAAATTACTTGTGCATCAGCTTCCCATCCATAAAAGAAGAAGATAATTCTTCCTTGCCTCACTGAGGAGTGTGAGCACAAATTCATTAATGTTTTAGAGGAACTCAGATACCAAAGCAATGAGATCCATTAAGCACCTGGTTTGAGAGGTCATGAGCTACCACCTGCATCTCTTATTTTTTACACAGAATTTCTCTGTAAGGTTTAGCATTGCACAGATATTCATAGAAATTACAGTGTGGTATTTTATTCTTTTTTTGTTGTTTTGTGAGGGGAAGGAGAATTTTTTTCTTAAAAGCATAAACATTACTTTTGGTTTAGTCTGTTTTATAGTATTATCCTACACACATTTATAGAAAAAATATATGTCAGCATTTTTTAGTACTATACAAGGAGCTAGTAGTGACCCCTATATTGTCCTGGACACGTGGGAAGGCAGACAAGATGCAAGGCATGTGGCTGAACTAATGTGCAACTTGAACTCATCTGGGATCTGCCCATCAACAACTAGTACAGTTTAGGTCATGAGTCCTTCCTCACTTGTTTGTAGTGGAGGGCTACTGTCAGCCCTCTGTTCCTCCATACCTGATCTCCCACCACTCTCCTTTTATAAGAAGGTGTGATGCTGTATGACAGAGAAATGACCATGACATAATTGCTGCTACCCCTTTTATACAACTGAAACTTGTTACATATGGTTTTGATGGAAAAGTTAATCGATCACATATGATTATTGTGTTTATATGAATATATCACCTATGTATTTAAAGTTATGAAAATTGACTATATAGTTGTATTTCAAATGTATCTGTTCCTGGAGTGACATCCACTAGGTAAAATCTACATTGAAACCAGCCAGATTTATGTTGATGGCCCATCAAATGTAGTTGACAATCAAAATAGGCCATAGTACAAAATCATTCCATCCAGATGGCTCTTCCTGCAGACATCTTAGTTTATAAATGGTCAATGGCTTCCCCTATGTGTCAGCAATTTATGTAAAGGCATGTGACTTGTTCATGTGACCCTGGACTCCATCTTGTGCTTGTATTTCTGGTGAGACACAGGTTTACTTTTGGCTTGGTATATCTAATGGTACAATCATCACCAGTCAGTGGTGAGTCTCTCCTATTTCTCAGCTGTTTGTCCTGAATCTGGCATTCTTTTCCATAACCTATGGGGACAGATGTCTAAGGGAGCTTTCTCTTTGCATCCCTGACCCCATTCCAGAGTTTCATTAAAACATGACTTCTTCTAAGTCTACTATAAATTCTGATTTATCGGGGAACTGGTCCCCCTGTGGAATGAGTACTTTGCACTTGACACCTGCCACCAGAAGGCACGAGGACTTAGCTTGGCTGCTTCTAACCCACCCCCAGCCAAATTACCAGATACAGCCGGTCCCCGAGTTGCGAATGGTCGACTTATGACCGTCACAGTTACGACTGAAGCTGTCGTAAATGGTGGACCCCGAGTTATGAACGCGATCCGCGCTTACGAACAGCACGGTCGCGTGTAACTCTATGGGGTCCGACTTACAAACAAACCGAGTTACGACCAATTGTTTGGTCCGTAACCGGTTCGTAAGTCAGAGAGAGTCTGTACATTATAGTTCCTTCCCAAAAACTTTCCAAACTCTTTGAAAGGAGTATCTCATTATCCATGAATAACTCGGGTATCCAATATGATAGTGGAGAATTTAGTGGAGAATTTACTGGCCCTTCACACATCTGATGATTCACACATTTTTAACTCTTGTCAACCCATGGAAGCTCAATGGATCCCTGGCAGATCCTTTACTGCAGAGGTGGGGAACCTAAGGCCCGGGGGCCCGGGGGCCAGATGCAACTGATTTTTCTGTGGGTCAGTAGCCACCGATCAAAAAAGGTTCCCCACCCCTGCTCTGCTGCATATTTTAGCTTACAGTCTTGTTTGAGAAAAGGTCTGGACTCTCTTTTAAATCTCTGTCCTCCTGAGAATGAAGTCAACCTCTTACAATAGTTTAAATAATTGCTGAACAATGTATGTTGTTCCAAGAGCATGACAGTCTATATTACGTAGTACCACAGTATGCATATTTAGACCTATTAATATATTACAAGATATATTTCCTTATTGCATCGGATGCTAGCTGTGATCCCTATATTTAGATTGCACAATACTTTCCATTATACAGGATTCTTGTTACTCTCCCCACTTCTTAGAGAAGCTCTTGAAGCTCTATTGTTTGCGGCAAGTCTTTAAAGTTTGGCAGGTAGAATGCCCTGAAACTGGAGATGTGCCTTTTTTGTCTGTCTCATGAAATTCCATTAATATTTTGTGTCGACATCTACCATTACAAAAAAAATCCCCATTTCCCACAGCCAGTTTTGCATGGCTCATTTCCTACCTCATCTTCTTAGGCCCCACTCTGAGTGCTAGTCTGGATTAGTATTTGCGGTTAGTGCCAGGACTGCAGTTATATCTGTTCTTGAACAAAAT
The DNA here is from genome assembly GCA_019425775.1 of Rafetus swinhoei. Taxonomy (NCBI): domain Eukaryota; kingdom Metazoa; phylum Chordata; order Testudines; family Trionychidae; genus Rafetus; species Rafetus swinhoei. The sequence goes on from CM033424.1 coordinate 161,232,494, forward strand.
TGCAAGTATGTGCATAGAGGCTTTTTGTAGCTCTTCTTTCTTGTGGGCCCTTGCAGGGTCAAACACAATCACAAGACATCTCCACTCCACCCCATAGCAAACTATTGCATACAAAAATGGGATAATCTGTTTGACAATTCGGCCCCCTCTTATCCTGCTACTCAACCAATTTTCATTCTGTCCAACAATATCTCCCTTAGGAAAAGTCTGGGGAAACAAATGGCTCTTACAGAATTTAGGAAAGGTCAGGAAATCTGGGCTCTGGTGCACCAAAAAGTGAAGAAAGTGCTAAAGTCCAGGGTCCTTCAGCAACAGCACACTGCCAGCAACACCTTCTTTTTATTCCTGGGAAGTACTGCTAGCTTGAGTTCCTCCGATAACAATGATTTGTTAGGGAGTTTCCAGCTAACCTCTCAGTGGTTGCAGAGTTTTTCTCTCTCTCCATCCAGAAGTAGAGCTCTGCCAATTTATTTTTATCTATGTTGTTTGGTCATATTAGTAATAAAACATTTAAGAGTCTTTCTTGAAGGGCTATAAACAGTTGCACTGAAGATGCATTGAAGTGCTATAGGGAAACGTTTTGTTTTGAACTACTAGATGCTATGGCAATGTCAATTGCTCAGAGACAGAGAGGACCATCTTTGCATTCTCCACCTGAAGTATAACATCTTTCTCAGCTCTAAATGGCTGTTACTGACCGGGTTATTCAGTCCTGATGGATTTGAAATATGCTTTACAACTGCACAGAGCTGAAAGCTGTTGTCAGTTGTTGCTAGATGCCAGCAAGCAAGAACCAAAAGTTAGTAGGCAAGGCATGAAGATTTCAGTTAATGTGAATCGGCAGCATAATGCACTTTCCCTAGGAAAGCTATTTTTAAAAATTTAAAACAAGTTCTCCAATATGGAAAAAGCTGCCTTCCTCAATACTGATAACTTCTAATTTATTCAAGAATGGATTCCACAAACACTTTAACAAATGGAAAGGTGCCAGGGTCTAGCTTCCTAGCAGAGTGTTATAAATTACCTTGGGGTAGCAACTTGGCTTCTTAACAGAGCTATTTAAAATAATAGTTTAAAAGGAGTTTCTACTTGGCACTGTGCTAGCTGCCAATTTTTAGTGAGTGTCTAAAAAAAGGAAGAGACATAATTTAGTGTATTAAAATATGCCACTGACTGGGCTTTGGAGACAGAAGGAGACAGAAATATGTGTGTTCACTTTCATAAATTTTAAGGAATTCATTTAAATCTAAGGGTATGTCAACACAGCAAAGTTATTTCGAAATAACAGCTGATATTTCGAAATAATTTTCCTAGCGACTACACAGCCAAACCACTATTTTGAAATAAAATTGAAATATCGGAGCGCTTATTTTGAATTTGGTAAACCTCATTCTACAAGGAATAATGCGAAATTCGAAATAGCTATTTCAAAATAAGTGCTGTGTTGACACTTATTTTGAAATAGGGAGCCTCCAGCCTTCACAGAGTGCCCTGGTGGCCACACCAGCCTCAACCAAGAACACTCTCTCCCTCTCCCCCCCCCCCCCCGAGCCCCTAAAGGGGTAGACTCTGGCCACAGTGCCTGTGCCAGCTACAAGCCTGCCAGCCCAGAGCCAGCAGTCACTGCCCCTGACCCAGTGGCCCCAAATCATAAGCCAGCAAGCCACTAGCAGCCAGTCCTCAACCGCTCCCCAGGAGCGGTCTGCCAGCTCCCAGGAGCCTGCCAGGGCCCGGAGAAGGCAGACGCCTTCCCGGTCCAGGGTGGAGATCATAGACCTTATTCAGGTTTGGGGGGGATGCCCCCAACGTCCATGATCTCCGCACTAGACGGAGAAATGCGGCCGTCTACGGCAGGATAGCTACCAGCCTGGCCACCAAAGGCCACATGCGAACCCAGAAGTAGGTTTGCATGAAAATCAAGTTGGTCCAGCGAGACCCCCAACCCTGAGCCCTGAGCTTCCCCTCCCCCTTCTTCCCCTTGCTTCCCCCTTCCAGCTCCCTCCTCCCTGGTTTCCCCCTCCCACCCTCTCTTCTCCCCTCTCCCACCTCCTTTCCTCAGTCTCACCAGAGCTTCATTCCCCAACCCCCCCAGTTTTGTTAAATAAAGAGAGTTTGTGTTCATGAAAATACATGTATTTTATTTGACATCAGGAAGGGGAGTTAGGGAGGAGTAAATGGAAGGATGTGAGGGAGGAGTGAGGCACAAGTCCCCTGTGGGGCAGACCAGGAAGGCTCTTAGTGCTCCTCAGGGTGGAAGCTCTCCTGCAGGGCCTCCTGGATACTGACAGCCCCCCGATGGACCTCCCGGATGGCAGCCTGCAGAAAGTGCAGCCAGGCTCACAGCAACGCATCCAAGAGAAGCACCAGAGTGCCCAGGGGCAGCTCTGGCTCCATGTTGCAGAGTGCTGTGGTGTCCCAAGTGAGGGCAACCAGAGCACGCAGAGACAAAATGCTTTGCTGTCCCCCATCGAGGTAGACAAGCAAGCAGGGAAACCTGAGAACCGGCTGTCCGGGGGTGTCCCTTTAAGCACAGACCTCAGTTAGCCTCAGGCAGCAGCCACACACAGTAAGTCCTGACCTGGTGCCTGGCTGGAACTGGTTCTGGCCAGCGTTAAATGCGATTCAGAGTCCACTCAGTGTGGATGCACTATTTCGAAATACATTTTGTGTAGAAGCATTATTTAGAAATAAGCTATTTTGAAATAACACTGTAGTGTAGACATACCCTAACTGAGCAATGTTTCATACACTATTGTATAATGGGTGCTCTTTGTACAGCCAAACCAGTAATATTTGTACAAAGAAAAAAAGAGTGTCGCTCAAAGAAATTATGTGACATCACATTTTTGTTCAGGTTTATGTTTGAAAGGCTCATTTTAAAATAGTCAGGGTATGTCTACACTAGCCCCCTAGTTCGAACTAGGGAGGCTAATGTAGGCATTCGAAGTTGCAAATGAAGACCGGGATTTAAATATCCCGGGCTTCATTTGCATCTTCCCGGGCGCCGCCATTTTTAAATCCCCCTTAGTCCGAACTCCGTGCCCGCGGCTACACGCAGCACGGAGTAGGTACTTCGAATTAGGATCTCTACGAGGAGTAACTCCACGAGGAGTAACAGTAGTTCAAATTAGAGATCCTAATTCGAACTACCTACTCGTGCGAGTGTAACTTGTGAATAGATTGACTAAAGATTTAAAATGGGCGCCAAGATGCAAATGAAGCCTGGGATATTTAAATCCCGAGCTTCATTGCAACTTTAATACCTACATTAACCTCTAGTTCGATTAGAAACTGATGTGGGCTGAACATACCCTCATTGATTATCCATAATGGTTTTTGGTTTCTCCCAGTGCCTTATGATATTGAGGCAAACAAGTGAAGGAAACTTTAGGCCCCACTCCTGCAATGTAAAACTGGCTTCAGACGGGCTCTTCATGGGCAGAGCAGTTACTCAGCATCTACTCTGAAGGAAGGGGGCCTTACAGAATTCTGAATATATTTAATGGACCAAATTCTGTAGTCAGACACATAAGAATACATCTAGAGTAGCATCCCTGCAATCATTAAAAAGGGTCAATATGTCATAACTGGGGTCCAGTAGTTGCGGAGTCTGGTTTGAATAAAACAACAGTCAGAATTGCAGGGAGATGGATCAGATAGGTCATTCCCCACCTATAATGCAGATGATTCTTTCACACATACACAAAATACCTTCTCTTAAATCAGCTTATTCGTCATACACCAATAGAATAGAAAATAAAGAAAAGCCAACTCCCATCTCACTAGCTTCTTATACATTTACTTTTAAGGAGGTTTCTGATGTAAATGATCTCTCTACTTTATAGTTAGCAGTGCTCTACTTTATAGTTAGCAGTATCTGGACCAGCACTGGTTCTCTATTTATTGCTATTTTCTTCTTCCTCAGTCTCTCTTTTAAATTTGGTATCTATTGGGAATAAACATGATACTTGATAGCAGAATAGCTATGTGGAAGGAGATTCAATGTCTGTAGTGATGCAAAACATATACCAGAAAACTAGGATGCAGCCAAACAGAAAATACATCTCATTTATCTATTTTACATGAAATAGGTAGAGTATATCCTGATTTCAGACAGCTACAATCTATCAGCAGTGACAAACCAGTCATACCATTTTATCAAAATTAAATTTAAAACAATACAAATGAGGCATGTTTGCCTTTCAATATTATTTTTTCCTTCTCCTTGCAGTCTGTCAGACTGGCTTAAGTACTAAGCTATATGTATTTAGAGGGGATTGTTCGGTGGTGGTTAGAAAACTAGGCCAGATCCTGTTGTCATTGCCCTGAGTTCACTCATGTCTTATTTAATGAAAACTGCCACTGTCTTCACTGAGATAATTTTCTGAGCAACTGCAGGGCAAAGACTGAGCATGGACATTATTACCTAGATCCAGGAAAAACAAAAGTACAACAATGAATTTTTAGAGTCAAATGTGAGCTGGGCCAGTTTATGTCATCTGAGAATGTAGCCCCCTTTTTTATACTCTGCACACTAAAAAGAATGAGAATATAGTGCAGTGGAAAGAATTCTTAAATAGCAGAGTGCAATCCAGAACAGTAGGAGTTTGAATGTGGCTTTAAGCCACAACTTGCACTCGGGAAGAAATAAATACAGTATGGGCACCAACTAATGTTGAAAGCAGGTCAAAACTTTGAATTTCTGGAAATTCTTATAAGTTGAAGTTTAATGGCACAAGAACTACACATTTTGAAGTTTCCCATGAAAAGGACTTATTGAAGAAAAAGAGGAGACATTTTCATTGGATTTTACCAAAAAGAAATGGAGTGGCCAGCTGCCTAGACTACCCACATTGCCCTGATTCTGGAAAGTTCTCTCCCTCAACTTCAAGTCATAATTTGCTGGTCAGTGTTGTCCTGGTAAAATGTGTAGCTACACTGTATATGGAGCTGTAAGATTCCATTATATGATGTTATGAACAAATGTTCCAAACCCCCAAACTCTTGCCAACAAAAGTTGGTGAACATGTCTGTCCTAAACAAAGGAATGTGTGCTCTGCTCAATTTGCATTTAAGTGGTGAACAGAGTTATTAAGAAGGAGAGGTAACAAAGGAAATTCAAGCAGGTATGGAAAAAGCAGCAGGGAAAATCTTTCTACCTAGATTTGTCTTCTGTTGCCCAGCTGGAGATGTTTTTCAAGAGAGGGACTAAAATTATAAAAAAAGAGGCATCTCCCTCTTTCTTCTTGCTGATCACATGTACTGCACCTAAACCAAAAAAAGAAAGCTTCATTGGACTCTAGGGCTTGGTCTATACTAGACCAGGAAGGTCAGCTTAAGGTATTCAACTCCAGCTACTCGAAATTCATAGCTGGAGTTGGCTTACCTTAAGCCAAGCTGTGGCGGCGTCCACACAGCAGAAAGCCGATGGGAGCATACACTTCTATTGGTTTCCCATACTCCTTGCAGAAGGAATGCCACCAGATGCCAAAATGGGGAGCCCTCAGCGTTCGATTTAGCAGATCAACCTCCAGAGCATCAGTCTTCTGGTAAGTATAGACATGCCCTAGGAGAAGGGAGCCTGATGGACAGGATTTAGCTTGTAAGACGGTTGAAAGCATGTGGTAAGAAACTTTGCTTGAATCTGAAGATTAAGTTAGGTATTAGTAAAAATTTTATCTTTATTTTTCATCCAACCATTTCTGACCTTTATGTCTCATTACTTGTATTCATCTAAAATCTACTTCTTTGTCATTTATAAACTTGTTTTACTGTTTTATCTATTCCAGTATGTTTAAATTGAAGTGTTTGGGAAACTCCATTTGGAGTGGCAAGGGTGTGTGCATATTGTTCATTTAAAAGAAATAACAGATTTAATATAACTTTGTATTGTCCAGGAGAGGACTGGGTAGTACAGGGCATATCTCTGGGGAAAAATCTAAGAGTGAGATGTGCTAGGGTCACCCTAAAGGACAAAAAAGGCAGTGAAAGCCAGAGTGCAGCTGGCAGCTTGCAGTTACATACAGACATTCAGGCATGGCTTGCTGTTTGTGAATGGGACAGGTGGGAGCTATTTCAGCAAGGCACTATAAAACACCCAAGATTGCAGGTCAGGGTGACACAGCTGCTCATTAGTCTGGATTGCACCCTGTCATATCAAAGGGACATGATAAGGATCCTCAAATATGTAAAAAGATTGTTATAAAGAGGATTGGGATTAATTGTTCTCCATGTCCATTGAGGGCTAGAGAAGAAATAATTGGCTTAGTTTGCTGCAGGGGAGATACAGATTAGATATTAGGGAAAAAAATCTTTCTGACTGTAAGCATAGTTAATTACTGAAACAGATTATTTAGAGAGGTAGTGTAATCTGTAGCACTGGATGGGGTTTTTTTTTTTAAACAGATTAGACAAACACCTGTCAAGGATGGCATGCTTTACTTTATAGGGGGATAGACTAAATAACCTCTTGAGGTATCTTCCAGCCCTACCCATCAGGTCAAATTAGGGAGCACTATGTCAGTCTGTGACTATGGCACATCCTAGAGTCCCTAAGGCTGGGGCAAGGGAAGTTTGACTGTAAGAATAAGCATAGTATTCATTACTGTATATCAATTTGGGGCAGATAAAATGAAGTTCTGAACTCAGTGGAAGTTGAAGTTAATCACCACCTTGCAGGTTTAGTCCCTTAATTTTTATAAGAGATGTTGCATCTGCTGTTGTTAGAGTACCATTGGCAACCCTGCTTCAAAGCAGAAAGTGAAATAGAGGCTGCTAAATTCTGAATTATATCCACATTGAAGTTCTTTAATGATTTCATTTAATATTCAAAGTTTTTTCATCCACTAGGGCCAGATGACCCTACATATTTAACAAGTGTGCATAAATGTATAGTGCAATTCAGAGCTGCAATTCCTGCTTTATTTTTTGTCTTTCTTTTTCAACAAATGCAATATCTGTTCCTAAAGCGAAACATAACCCACACAACCCTAAAACATTTTGTAATCAGTCCATCCTCCCCTTCTCTTCACTCTTTTGAAAATACATTGATTGGCTTGTACTTAATTAAGTCTGTCTCCTTCCCCCACACTGCTACTCAGATGCAAGTCACTATTCTGTCCTCCATCTCACTTCAAACCACCCCCATCTCCCCAAAATAATATATGTTCAGCTCACGCTCATGATGGAGTGATCTCAGTCTAAAAGTGACATTTAATTTCATCCACACTATAGGGTCCAGCTTGTGAAGTGTGAAATTTTCCACTCACCCAGGGCTTAATGCTTCCTTTAGGCTTGTTCTTCATGGTAGGCCCAACACCACCAGTATTTAGGCCCTGTGTAAACACCACGGCTATATAAACACCACAGGAATTCTCAAGCTATGAAGAAGCTTCTAGCTATAGCTTATCTGTGTGGTTAAATAGTTTGTTGCTGTGCTGTATGGAAAGCTCTTCCAGATTATTCAGACATTGTTTAATCTCTGGTTGTATTTTGATTACAAAACAGAAGGAAACTGCTTGTCTCTCTTTTATTTCTTTCATCTTCTTCCTCACCTTTTTTGTTGTTGTTGTTGTTGTTGTTGTTTAATTCTTGCAAATATCTAGCTACAGATGACAGAGGCATGAAGAAAAACACCAGGTGTGTATGTGTAATAGATAAATACAATATATGCACTTGTTTATTAAAGGACAGTCTATATTAACATGAAGGCTACAATTTTAAAGCATTCCAAAAGAAGGAAAAGAAAATGTTGAGGTTCTCATATAACAATAGCTCAGGGGCATGTACAGAAATTTAAATTTGACCCCTTTGGTGTGGACACAGAGCTCATTCTTCCACCTCCCTGGCACCTCGAATGCCAGCTGATTCGAACCAGGAAGTGCGCGCCGGGACGCATTAGTTTGAACCAAACCCCTTGGTTTGAACTAACGTTACCCCCGGTGCGCACTTTCACTTTTGAAACAGCTGTTGATCGGAGTAACACGCCGGCGAGATCATGCTAATGAAGCGCGGGATATTTAAATCCCCACTTCATTGACTATTTTGAATGCCTACATTTGCATCCCTAGTTCGAACAAGGGTGCAAGTGTAGACATACCCTTAGGGAGTTACAATATCAGTCATATAAAATTGATTTGAACAAATTCAGTGGCAACCTCCCACTGAGTTCAATAAGGCCAGGATTTCATCCACTATTAATTTACCCCATGACTATTTTCAGTGGGATATTTGGCTGACCAAGGTACTACTCGACAAAAGTACTGATCTTATGTTACTAAAAAAGTGAAATTCTTATTTTCAAAGGAATGTTTTATACATTTTTTTTATTCCTATCACTGTTTGGCTTCTTTTCATAATGGTTGAATGCCACAGGTGAATTCTGGCATCAGGATAGATGACTTGCATCTGCATAATGGAATTTGCACATTGTAGAGTCATCAAATGGGCACTGAAAGAAGGCACTCTCAAAACACAATGCAGTGACAAGTGATTGCTCCCTCTGGCAGTCTCATCTGTTCCAGTCTTTCTCTAATGCTTATGGAGCACCATAAGATAATGCTTGCTTGGAATAATCAATCATCTGCAGCAGATATGAATTTTCAAAATAGCCTTGGATTGGTCTTTCTTTTTGGCAAAGGCCAGCACACTTTTTTGTTGCATAAAGTGACTTAGTAATCATTATTAGCATAATGGTTTTAAATGTTTATTGGGTTATGGTACTTCCTTAGCTGTTAGTCTAGAGAAAACCTTATTAACTGCTCTCTGCACAGCAAATTTGACCTGCAAAGCAAATTCTGAAGAATAAAATATACCAAGACACACAAATTTTTAAGTCACACTCAGAAATGCTGCACATCATGTGGATGAAAGCTGCTTAGTGTCTAATATGGGTGGCCATTAGGGCCTTATGCAGGTGCACTATGTGGGGCAAGGGTGTAAAACGCTTCCCTGTCAGGAATTCAGGTGGTTCTGGGATTGGTTGCCCAGAAACCCACAGACATTGATTTTGCCCAATAAACCCTCCCTAGGAGGCTGTGCTCCCTGATTGGACAGAATGGCCAAGATTCCTATTTAAGCCTTATAGCACAAGCACCAAGAGTGACTGCTCAAATTGTTTCACACTCATAGATGTGCCTAGCCTGCTTCCTATACTAGTCTTTGCTCCAACCCACCCACTTTCCTATCCCAGCCCCTGTCCCCACTTTCCTTAGAATTCCTGATTCCTGGCTCTGACCATTGGCTTGTCTCATGAACACAACTCCAGTTCTGCCTTTTGGTTCTGTTCTGACCACTATATCACTCAAACTGTGTGTCTCAGTTGGATTTCATCCCACAGCATGGAGCTCCTTGTTGGAAAGATCTCAACAGAAGCCCAACATACCCTCTTAGCTGTTGCTGGGTCCAACAGAATTGTAGTCTCAGGTCACTGCACTACATAACCAGAATGTAGCCCTCTAGATCCAGGTAAGTCCCAGAATTGTCTTCTGCCCCCACAATCCTCAGATCCACTTTCCCTGAGCCCAAGCTGCCTCTACCTGATAAGTTCAGTGGGGCAGGATCAGGCCAAATTTTGCAGGTTCCTAAGCTAATGTAATCTCCTGTTTGTGTTGCAGCGACAGTTGTCACGTACAGTTCAGGCTAGAATGAGATTAATAGTTAGTCTGCTCACCGGAGAGGTCATGGGCATCTTTGATGACCCTAGCTGAGAATGTGCTACAAAAGCTGATCTCCATGCCCTTCAGCAGATTCTGAGGTCTGTCACCAAATATGCAGCAGAATTTCAATGTTTGGCTACAGACTCACTGGAATGAGGCCACCCAACAATGTGACTTTAGGCAGAGACTCAACAACTCTATTAAAGGTGCAATAGCATGGCTGGAACCTCCACCAAGTCTGGGAGCCTTCATTGATATCTATATTAGGATTGGTGATTGGGTACAGGAGCAAGCCCAAGAAAAACAACATGCCACCCCTCTCTAGACCAGAACTTTTTCAATTTCTTAGGCCTCTATTGCCTAACCAGACCCCAAAATCAATGAACCCAGCCCCACCTGTCAACAAATTTTTTGTCAAGCACCGTGTTACCAGATTTGGCCATTACTTTGAGGTATGCTAGTTTACTAGGATTACTTTTCTGCAGGGGATGGGAAGGGAGCATACAGAGCTCTACTTCTCCCTTCTGCCAGTTCCCTTACAAGGGAACTATCCTACAAGAGCTAGATTCCCCAGTCCTAGTTTCTTTCCCCCCCTAGAATCAGATGAACACACACACACACATTAACAAAGTTGTTCTGGTAGTAACCCAGTTGATAAGCAAAACCCACAGAATTTTTGGGCATAGCAGGGATCTTTAGCTCAGGTATGAGGAGTGTTGCTGCAGGTAAAATAGGGAAGCCCGAAATACTGACCACAAGGGAAGGAGGGAGAAAAAGAGAGGAGCAACCAGTTCATGAAAGTTATTTATTGCCAAGTAATAACCATATGAGGGAGCCAAACAAAACAGTTATGATATTAAATCTCACAAATTTGATTACAGAAGTTGTGCTTAGCAAACTATAACTGACCACACAAGTCAGGGCCAGAAGGCTATACCTAGAGATAGAAATTGATTTCACCACTCAGTGAAGCTTGAATCAATCAGGATTCAGGCAGAACCTCCTCTCAGGAGAAGATGAAATCCTAATGGAACTGATGCAGATTGGATCCAGACATCTGAACCATTACTTGAGCAAGGGTAGAGGATTTTGTAGGGAAAGAACAGTAGTTTGAGGGATTTGCTTATGGGTAAACTGATGATTTAAGGGAATATATCAAAGTTATTTTGTTCATCCTAGATCATTCCTTGCAATGGGTAGTGTTCCTTTCAGGGAGCTCATAATGCCATTAGATAGCCTAATTATTTCGGATACCAATACATGATTTATTACTACAGGTGAGACGTCCCCAGTCCAGCACCCTCAGCACTTGAGTGGTCCCAAACCATAGAGTTTACCAGACATGGGGAGGTCAAGGCTTCCTTCCCAGCTGTCAGCCCGGTTTGTTCCCCACCCCCCCACACACATATCCCTTCTGTAAACAAGTAGCCCAGCTGGCACTGATTAGTGTGTGCAATGAAGAGGGCATGTACTATTGACTTTGCATATGCTGGGTAAGTTTCAGGAACAAAAGCATTTGCAAGATTTAGGGAAGAAAAGGGATTGGCAATAAGGAAGTTGGAACATAGGACATGCAGTGTGCCCAAGAAACACTATTCATCCCAGAATTCCCGCAATACCTCCTGCTCACAAGACTATGGCTAAACTCTACACTGTAGTTCAGGGTTTCTTAAACTTGGGGTCATGACCCCTCAGAAGGCCAAGAGGTTATTATTTGGGGGATCATGAGCTGTCAGCCTCCACCATCAAGCCCCGCTTTGCCTCCAGCATTTATAATAGTGTTAAATATAAGCAAGTGTTGTTAATGTGTAAGTCATGCTCATGGGCTCACTGTGTGAAAGGAGTCACCAATACAAAAGTCTGAGTACTTCTGCTTCTAGCTCCAGGTGTTGGCTGAATTCTCAGAAGCAATCAAAAGTCTTATAGAAATATGTACTGGGACCACAATGAATAATGTGGAAGGAAAGGCAGAAGACCTGGTGATGGTTTTATTTTTGCAAGGTTCTGTACTGCCACAGAGAATCCACACCTCAGAAAGTATGCAAACTACTATTTGAACAGAGAATACATTTCCATAGAGATTGGTTCATTAACTGTTATGTATTTCTAAGCTGAAATGGTAAATGAAGTACATTCTGAAAAAAAAAAAAGGCTTGGCTGCTGTTGAGTAACCAGTTGAGGGAAAAAAAGATATTGCCTTATAGCTTAATAACATTTTTTCATGTTCACTTATTAACTGATATCCTTCCATGAATCCAACCTTTTTTTTAATTCTCAGAAGATTTTTATCAATTATTTAATTACCAGTTTTAAAATCAAACATCCCTCTCTACTTGGTTAGAAGGCATATTCTGTCCTTGGAGTACTCATTAATGTTCAGCTACAGTATCTTAAAGCAAATAAAATAAAATAAATCCATGTATTTCCTATGAGTCCTTTTCCCTGACCTATTAAATAAGTTAAACAAAGTTTGCACTGTATGCATTATTTATGTTTGGGATGGATTAACAGCTTCTTGTTTGTTTGTTTTTCCACAAAGCAAACATTGAAATCTGTGGTCACAATTGAAGTGGAATGTTACCATTTTTTTATCTTACCTTTTTGATACAATGAGGTACAGGAGTGTGTTTCACTGAATGTAGGATCTGTTGAGCCCACCAGTACGCATTTTACTAGGATGCAATGCATTTACCTCTCTCCTCAAATCTTAAGGGCTGAACTACACTACCACAATAAAACAATCTAATATATGCAACATCAGTTACAGGCCGTCCTCGCTATACATCCAAGACACTTTCCAAAAAACTTGGACTAATAGCGAAACAACTTAAAGTGGGGAATTTTTTTCCCACGGCTGATTTCCATTTGCGCAAATTGGAGGGAGGGAGTGGGTGTTTGCGCAACTTAAGAGCGGGGAATGGGAGGACTTATAGTGCATCAGTTCCTACAAGCATTGATGACTTTAGTGTGGAATGGATGTATACTGGGGTGACTTATAGCGGGACACCCTGTGCATGAATAACGTAATAGAAGTTGACATTGTTAGAACCACTTACAGCAGTGGCTACGTTGTGCTATGTGGACAGGAGAATGTCTCCTGTTGACTTCCCTTATGTTTCCCAGTGAGGTGGAATACATAAGTCAATGGGAGAATGCTCTCCCATCAAGTTAGCGTGTCTTCACCAGACTCGCTAAATTGCACCCGCGGCATAGATGGCAACATTGCCAATCTACAGACATGCCCATGGGACTTTGTGTTCTTTTAGTGCTCACATATAAAAGGAGCAAGAGGACTAAGGAAACAACTTACGCTCTGCACAAACTAACCATTTAGCCAGCACCTCTACTGTGGAAAAAGCACTCACCACAAGGTTGATCATCTCCATCACCCATAAGTAGACAGGGCATGAGATTACTTGCTTCAGCATCCCAATGCACTGGCCTGCCCCTCTGCATTGGCCCAATGGAGGGAAATAGTCAGCACCAGCAAAAAGGCTGGCACAACCTTCTCCTCAAATAAGGGGAAAGTGCCAGATTGTGTCTATGGGTAATAGTTGCATACTACCACTTAATTCAGCAGGACTGTAAAGTTTTGAAGCAACCCTTAGTAGCTTATAAATATTAATTATGCTCTTGTGTAATTGAGGTAAGTATTATTACTCTTATTTATTTAAAATAACTGAGGATAAACTGAGGTCTAGTCTATACTAGATGTGCTATATCAGCACGGCTGTACCACTATAGTGTGTGTGTGTGAAGACACTATGCGGACAGGAGAAATCTCTCCCATCAGCATAATTACTCCACCTCCACAAAAGGCAGAAGATGTGTTTTAGTCCACATACAACCAGTGTGGATGGCTTGGGTCATTGTGACTTGCATCACTAGAGGAGGTGTCTTTTTCACATCCCTAAGCGATGTAAGTTATATTGACTTAAGTAGTAGGGTAGACCTGCCATGAGAGTTTACCTCTGTAATCCAAACTCTGCCCTGAATACAACCAGAAAAATAGACTGCCTTGGTATCTTTGTGAGAGTGTTCATGAAAGGAGAAGGCTTGGGCAGTTGCACATTTGTGTGAAGGCAACATGATAGTTGTTGTGTGCCTTAGTTGAGAAGTGCAACTGTGCATGGACATGTGGAGAACAAAATTATTGTATTGAATTGCAAAACAGCGGTTATTAAACATTGGTGATTCATTCTTACCATGACAAAAGGGTATGTATGTATGCATGTGTGTGATGGGGCAGCGCGGCCTCGCACTCCTGCGGTGAGCAGCAGGGAGCCAGTGCCGCGGCCCCGATCAGCTGATCAGCGGCTGGTGCCGCGTGGCGTGTTTGATCTACGGCCAATGCCGTGCAATGCGTCTGATCAGCAGCGGCCCGAAGGGGATCAAAGGGAGGCGGGCCAGGTGCCCGCAGGAAGTGACGTACCCCTACGTAACCCCGAGGGAAGGGGTGACATGAAGGTGGCAGGTATAAAAGAAGGAGGACCCCACTGGGAGGAGGGGGCAGCGGGAGGACACCAAGAGACCCCACGGGTGTGAGGTAATATCTCGGGGATGCCCAGAGAACTCCAGGACCTGGGAACAGGGCAATTAAGGAGACAGGGGAAGGAAAGGGCCCAGGGCGGGTGTAGGAACCCGAGGACTGGTGAGTTGTGGGCAACAGCCCCGCCAGTCCAGACAGGGACGAGTGGATCCCTTGTCTTAGGGCCCTGGGCTGGGGCTCAGAGAGTGGGTGGGTCTGGGTCCCCCTTCCTCCACCCCGGGGTGATTACTAAAACCAAGGAGTGGGCCAGAATTGGACAGCAATAATGGGAGGTCCCCGAAGGGCAGCCCCTCCACGGGGTTGTCCGGAGTGGGACCCCTGACAGGACCAGAGAAATCCAGGGATCACACCAGAAATAAGACACCCCGGTATAAAGTGGGGTGGTCCAAAGGGGCAACCCCAGACACGTGGTGGAGAATGTGGGCAGTTATCCCACGATAGGGCCTATCCTGTTGGTTAACGAGTTGCGTTCACAAGATAAGCAATTAACTGATCAATGTGGAGACAACGAGGATCCTGGAATGGCTGACGGAGAACTAAAAACAGTTGGTGCAGCAGCTCTCCGTCCAGCACCAGGAGCAACAGCGACCACTGATACAGGAGTTGACAGAGCAGCAGGAGTGATGGTGGCAACAAACCAGGTCAGCAGGAAGAGGGGGAGTGGAGAGCGGAACCCTCGACAAGGGGGAAGAGGGGTTTAGCCGCCAGCTGCCCATCCGACTGGCTAAGATGTCGGCTGAGGATGGCCCGGAAGCTTTTCTCGTGACATTTGAGAAGCCCATTGGGCCACCCTTCTGGCACCGTATATCTCAGGCCAAGCCCAACTGGCATACCAAAGTCTCACCACTAAAGATGCTTTACATTACTACAAAGTGAAAGAGGAGATACTGGACCAGATGGGGATCACCCCCGAGACATACTGGCAACGTTTTCGGAGTGAGAAGTACAAGACAGATGAGAGACCATGGGTAGCGGCCCAACGGCTGTGGGTACTGGGGTGGGCTGGCTAGAACCCGAACAAAAATCAGGAGTACAGATGGCCGAGACACTCATACTTGAGCAATTCGTGAAAATTTTACCCTATGAGGGACAACAATGGGTATGGAGACATCGATCCTCCATGTTAGGGGAAGCTATTAACTTAATGGAAGACTATATGTCAGCCGAGGGAGCTGACGATAAAGGTAATGTCGCCCCAGGAGTAGGGGCCCATAAGACAGCCCCTGGAGAAGAGCGGGGGGTGAAGAGGGAGGGAAAGAAGGTCCCAATAGCCCCTCTGGGTCGAGTGGAGGGGTGAAGCTTATGAGTTTGGCAAAGACCCATGCAGGAAGGCAAGGAAGAGAGTAGTATCTGGGGGAGGGAGAAGGACAAGAGGCCCGCAGCAACAGGCCCCAGACGAGGGGCATGCTACCAGTGCGGGGAAGAAGGCCACTTCAAGCGGGAGTGCCCCTTGATGGACTGCACGTTCGGGGATGCCCTGGAAGATCAGGGGACACGGGTGACACAATGGACCACACGGTGGACCGTCCCCTTGAAGGTAGGACAGATAACAGTTGAAGCCCTCGTGGACTCCAGTTGCGGCCAAACAATGATGAGGGCGGATTTGGTACAAGAAGGAGACCCCATGGGAGGGCCAGTGTGGATGCAATGCATGCACGGGGAGGTCCGCCCTTATCCTGCAGTCCGGGTACAACTAGATGACGGGACTACTAAAAACTGGTGTCGGGTGGCAGTGACCCAGGTCCTACCTTACCCCGTCTTGGTGGGACGGGACTGGCCGGGTTTTAAGTCTATATTGGAAAAGTACAGCCAGAGCCGCCAGCCGGAGACAGGAGACCAAGGCGTCATCAGGACAGTGATGGCCTAAGAGGAAGTCCGCCCCGTAACCACCCAGGCTGAAGGGCCACAAGGTACTGGGAGCGGTGCTGAGGCGGAGATACCTTTTGACCTGGACATTGACCAAGGAGATTTTATGAGGAAGCAGCGAGAGGACCCCTTGCTGCGAGAAGCCTGGGAGCAGGTTAAAGATCCCCATGAGGCAACAGATGGGGAACGGATTTGAGAGACCGGACCACGGTTTGAAGTACGCCGCGACCGGGTATACAGGGTACTGCCAGGTGAGGGGGAAAAAGAAGAGGTTAGACAACTATTAGTCCCTACGAGATATCGGCATCGGGTTCTAGATTTAGCCCACCCTCACCCCTGGAGCAGCCATTTAGGGAAAGAGAAAACCTTGCAGAGGATATTACAGCGATTCTTTTGGCCAGATATCTATAGGATGGTCAAGGACTTCTGTGAGTCATGTCCTGAATCCCATCAGTGAGGGGATCGAGGGCCCCTCTGGTTCCACTACCTGTAGTGGGAATCCCTTTTGAGGGTATAGCACTCAATTTGGTAGGGCCCTTAGAAAAATCGGGGTGAGGACATCAATATATATTGGTAATAATAGACTACGCAACACGGTATCCCGAAGCCGTGCTGTTACATAATACAACGGCGGCTACCCTAGCCACAGAATTAGTTAAGTTCTTTTCATGGGTAGGATTACCCCAGGAAATCTTAACGGACCAAGGCACTAACGTGACTTCCCAGTTAATGAAAGAATTATGCAAAATGCTAAAAATTAGGACACTCCGGACCTCGGTCTACCACCCACAGACCGATGGTCTGGTAGAATGCTTTAACAGGACTCATAAGGCAATGTTGCAGTGGTTTGTTGAGGAGGACCCATGGGACTGGGACCGGCTGTTACCGTCGCTCTTATTAGTGATCCGAGAGGTGCCCCAAGCCTCCTTGGGGTTCTCACCTTTCGAGCTACTATATGGCCTCCAACCACGAGGTATTTTAGATATGGTAAAGGAAGGGTGGGAGGAACAAAGGTCCTCAGTACAGGGTACCGTACAATATATACTGCAACTGAGACGGAAGTTAAGAGCTTTAGGAGAATTTGCCAAAACCAACCTATTAAAAGCCCAGGAGGAGCAGGCTCGCCAATACAATCGGAAGGCCTGTTTGAGGACCTTCCTGCCCAGGGATCGGGTATTATTAATGTTGCCTTCACTCCAAACACCTGGCGAAGTGGCAGGGCCCATCTGAGGTCCATAGGAGGGTAGGGGCGGTCGACTATGCGATACAAACGTGGGGGGATTGACGGGGTACCCAAATTTATCATGTACATTTGTTAAAAAAATGGAATTCACAGGAGGGATTTTGCGACAATAGCGGCTCCCTTAACAAACTTGACAAAAAAATGCACAACCCAAAAGGATGAACTGGTCAGACGAAAGTAAACAAGCATTTCAGACCCTAAAGGACCGACTAACCCAATCCCCCCCGTCTTGGCCCAGCCAGATTTTACGAGAACTTTTATACTTCAAACGGACACATCAGAAGTAAGTCAAGGGGCAGTATTAGCCCAAGAGGGGGAGGGAGGAGAACAACCAATTTTGTACGCGAGCCGGAAATTGCTTCCGCGCAAACAGAATTATGCAACAATCGAGAAAGAGGCCCTGGTGATAAAGTGGGCTGTCGACCTCCTCCGTTATTATCTATTAGGAAATAAGTTCATATTGATGACGGACCACGTCCTGTTCCGGTGGCTTCAGACAATGAATGACACTAACCAGAGGATCCTCAGATGGTACTTGACTCTACAACCATACCAGTTCAAGGTGATCTATCGGGCGGAGAAAAAGCATCAAAATGCAGACTTGCTTTCAAGGATTGAAGAGGAAGAGAGGCAGAAAGACGACACCCCAAGTATGGAACCGAAGGGTGGAGTGTGTGATGGGGCAGCGTGGCCCCACACTCCTGCAGCGAGCAGCAGGGTGCCGGCGCCGCGGCCCCGATCAAATGATCGGCGGCCAGTGCCGTGTGGCGCGTTTGATCTATGGCTGACACCGCGCGATGCTTCTGATCAGTGGAGGCCTGAAGGGGATCACAGGGAGGCGGGCCGGGTGCCCGCAGGAAGTGACGTACTCCTACGTCACCCCAAAGGGAGAGGTGACGTGGAGGCGGCAGGTATAAAAGAGGAAGGGCCCCACCAGGAGGAGGGGGTGGCGGGAGGACGCTGAGAGACCCCATGGGTGTGAGTTAATGCCTCAGGGATACCCCGAGAACTCCAGGACCCAGGAACGGGGCGATTAAGGGGACGGGGGAAGGATAGGGACCAGGGCGGGTGTAGGAACCCGAGGACTGGCGAGTTGCAGGCAACGGCCCCACCAGTCTAGACAGGGATGAGTGGATCCCTTGTCTTAAGGCCCTGGGTTGGGGCTCGGAGAGTGGGAGGGCCCGGGCCCCCCTTCCTCCACCCCGGGGTGATTACTAAAACTGAGGAGTGAGCCGGAATTGAATGGTGATAACGGGAGGTCCCCAAAGAGCAGCTCCTCCGTGGGGTTGTCCGCAGTGGGACCCCTGATGGGACCAGAGAAATCCGGGGATCACCTCAGAAATAAGACACTCTGGCAACCCCAGACAATGTGCATTATGTAAACCTGTACAGGTTTTTCTCCTCTGTAACTTTACATCATATTACGTAAGTCACATGATATAAGCTCCCATCCAGAATACATTGTCTTTTTCTCTCATAGAATCATAGAATCATAGAACCATACAGCTGGAAGAGACCTCAGAAGGTCATCAAGTCCAGCCCCCTGCTCTAGGCGGGACCAATCCCAACTAAATCAACGCGGCCAGGGCTTGGTCAAGCCGAGACTTAAACACCTCCAGGGATGGAGACTCCACTACTTCCTTAGGTAACCCATTCCAGTGCTTCACTACCCTCCTAGTGAAATAGTTTTTCCTAATATCCAACCTGGACCTCTCCCACCACAACTTGAGACCATTGCTCCTTGTTCTGCCATCTGTCACTACTGAGAACAGCGTCTCTCCATCCTCTTTGGAACCTCCCTTCAGGAAGTTGAAGGCTGCTATCAAATCCCCCCTCACTCTTCGCTTCTGCAGACTAAACAGACCCAATTCCCTCAGTCTCTCTTCATAAGTCATATGCTCCAGCTCCTTAATCAATTTGGTTGCCCTCCGCTGGACCCTCTCTAATGCGTCCACATCCTTTTTGTAGTGGGGGGCCCAGAACTGGACACAATACTCCAGGGCTGTGTCTATACTGCACCCCTTTTCTGGAAAAGGGATGCAGATGAGACAAGTCGGAATTGCAAATGAAGCGGGGATTTAAATTTTCCCCACTTCATTTGTATAAACATGGCTGCCGCTTTTTTCCGGCTCAGAGCTTTGTGGAAAAAGCGCCAGTCTAGACGCGGCTCTTGCGGAAAATAAAGCCTTTTCGAAAGATCCCTTATTCCTCTTAAAATCAGGAATAAGGGATCTTTCGAAAAGGCTTTATTTTCCGCAAGAGCCGCGTCTAGACTGGCGCTTTTTTCCGTTAAAGCTCCGAGCCGGAAAAAAGCGGCAGCCATGTTCATGCAAATGGAGCGGGGAAAATTTAAATCCCCGCTTCATTTGTAATTCCGACTTGTCTCATCTGCATCCCTTTTCCGGAAAAGGGGTGCAGTGTAGACACAGCCCAGATGTGGCCTCACCAAAGCCGAATAAAGGGGAATAATGACATCTCTGGATCTGCTGGCAATGCTTCTCTTAATGCAACCTAATATGCCATTAGCCTTCTTGGCTACAAGGGCACACTGTTGACTCATATCCAGTTTCTCATCCACTGTAACCCCCAGGTCCTTTTCTGCAGAACTACTACTTAACTGGTTGGTCCCCAGCTTGTAACTGTGCTTGGGATTCTTCCGTTCCAAGTGCAGGACTCTGCACTTGTCCTTGTTGAACTTCATCAGATTTCTTTTGGCCCAATCCTCCAATTTGTCTAAGTCACTCTGGACCCTATCTCTGCCCTCTCAGTTGTGCTTACCCTGGGTCAGATGGATGTAAAGGTCAGCTGTTAGTTAGGAATATCAGTAGATATCCAGCCTGTGAATCATTTCACACCCATCACCATTTGTACCTCAATCATTTCAGTTTTTAAGTTTTATGTAGAAAAAACATTCAATCTTCATGAATGAGGACAGAACAGGGGAGAACAGGATACCACAGAGCAGTCCCCAGCTCTGACTGACCCACCAATATAAAATGTGAAAATTTAATCTTTAGAGTCTGAAATCTTGATGTGCAGATCAGCTGAGAAATATGAAGTCTATTGTGCCACCACCTTGGAGCTTGGACTTCAGGGTGTTTCTAGTTTACTTCCAAAAGTTTTGTAGTATAAGGAGAAGATCTAGTGGAAGTGCACTGTGCAATCATGTAGGGGACCTCTGACGTCCCATCCAGGGCTGGCTCGAGCCATTCCTGCGCCCCGGGCAGCGGGCGCGTTACGCATGCGCGGCTCTGCCCCCGGGCTCAGGGCACATGCGCGGCCCGGCCCCCTGGTGCGCGGTGCCTGATGGCAGCTGTAAGGGACGCCGTGCAGCCCCCGGCCCCGGGCGCATGGCGCCTGATGGCATCTGTAAGGGGCGCTGCGCGGCGCCTGATGGCAGCTCTGAGGGGTGCCACACGGCCGGGCGCGTGGCGCCCCTTACAGCTGCCATCAGGTGCCCCCCATAGGTTGGCGCCCCAGGCAGCTGCCCAGCAAGCCCCCCCCTTTAATCTGGCCCTGGTCCAATCTCAATTTAAGAAAGATTATGCAGAGAAAAGCAAAATTCAGCTTTTCTTAATTTCTGATTAGATTCAAGCAATCTTTCCAACTGTGCTATATCTCATTCTCTCATTTACAGAAATGGGATGCAAATCTTCTTTACTCCCTATGTGTTTGTTCACTTGCTACCCAATTAACATCATGTTCCCCGGTAGCAGTTTTGTCCTCAAACCAATTCACTTAAACTTGTAACCTTTTCTACCCCATCTATGTTACACTAGAGGAAAACCAAAGTGTGTTTTAACAGACATCAAGAAGCATGTTAAAAACCTATTGGTGACAGCATAGCATAGATCATGTCTCCACTTGCTGCTCCAGAAATCAATCTTCTGGCATTCGACTTAGCAGGTCTAGTGGTCTATACTCACTAAATCAAATGGTGAGGGTGCCCCCAGCTGGCACTGGTGCTCCTTGCAGGAGTAAGGGAAGCTGACGGAAACATTTGCCCCCTTTGACCTGCCGCTCTGAGGATGGTGCCATGCTTGGCTTAAGGTATGTCGACTCCACCTATGTTGTTTACATAGCTGGAGTTCCATACCTTAAGCCGACCTTCTGGGTCTAGTATAGACCTGGCCATAGTTTTAACATGTGTTAGCTGCTCAAGGAAACTCTGCACTCATCCTAAGTTTCACCCGTCCCAGCTAACACATGAAAATACTAATTACTTTAACACATTAGCTAACATGCTAAAAACCACTTTCTTTCTTCTGAAGCCAAGACCTCAGAAGACAGGCAGGCTGTGTACAGAACACTATTTAACTGAATGCAAAATACCTAATTCTGGAACTGTAGTCACATGTATTTTAGGCCTATGTTACTGTTGCCTATACTAGCAACATCATGGTTCAATAACTGAATTCTGGCCCTGATGCAGCAAAGCATTTTAGCATGTGCTTAATTTCAACTAAGTATGTATTTCCCTTGAAATCTATAGAACTACACACATGCTTACATTTAAGCACATTCTTAAGTACTTCACTGAATCAAGACCTAGCAGCTTGCAAGATTGGGTTTAGATAACTAAACTATTTCTGAATATTCTTTAACAGTTTCCAATTAATTTGGCAGCTCTCTGTTCACTCTTATGGCAACAATTACTTTATTACACACGCCCAGTACCTTTGAATAAAATGGTTATGTGCTGAGGACGTAATTGTCACTTGATGTGTTTCACAGTACAATGCCTTATCTTATACCTTTTGTCTTTTATGTAATTTGGTGCTCATTCCCACATTAATTAAAAAAGTGTACAATGTCCTTTTTAAACTGGAATCAGTAGGTCCAAATGGCAAATGAATGCTTTTCCTGCGTCAGTGTTTAAAGTAATTTCATTTGTGGATTCCTGTTCTGGGAAATGAAAATGTCCTTCAACTATAAGATTTTCAGATATACTCAGAGTTGTCTCAACTCTTCTTACATAAAAAAATCTCAGCTTTAAGAGAAAAGCTACAGTGGTATTTACCACTGCCTTAAAGAAGTAGAGAAAAATTAATATTATTTTAGCCTTATCCTAGAAACAAATATTGCACACAGAAACAATTATCATGCACCTACCAGAAGTAAAGAAGTAAAGAATGGGGTATCTTCATTTCAATATCTAACATCCAACTCCATTTCTATAGCCCTAGGTTTCTCTGATACCTTCTGTCAGAGAAGTTGTGTGTGCAGATGTGTGCAGTTCTCAACTCAGTCCTCTTAATAGTGGTTCTTGGATGCAAGGAAAGGATGGCAAAAATATTGAGGAGCAGGAGAAGCATTTATGTGGAAACTCCTCCTCTCATACATTCAAGCATTCAAAGGACTGGCTCTAGCCTGCTGTCTCCTTAACCCCATTGGATTTGACTGGGATGTCTCAGGATGTATTGTAGTCCTGGAGTTTTGTAACTAATAAGTCAGTTAGTTATAATGAATGTATGTTATAGCTAAAGGTTTGGATTAAGGCCTCAGATAGGCCAGATTTAGGCCTCAGACAGGCCAGGCAGCTTTGTTAACTTAGCTCCAGCTCTGTTTGGGGTTAGCATATTGAAGTGAAGAGGCGGAACACTGTAATGCATAGTAATGTTAGTGTTAGATAAATCCTTGTAATAGAGAGAAGGAAGTTAAGCATGTTGAAGGACCTTTTAACCTTGTTAAAGTGACTAGATGTACCTTTTTCCATCGAACCTGGCAATTATGCTAAATGTATTGTTTGGGTGAATGAGAGAAAGAATGTTTGAGAAGATATAAGTGTGAAGGTTATTGCATGCCCAAATGGTCAGAGGAGGAACCGGGATCTCAGTCTGGCACCAAACGAGTCATCAATTAAGCTAAACACTTTGAAGACAGAGATTGGACCCGGAGCAGATTGATCAACCCTGAAGTTAGTGGCAAGCACCCTTTGATAGGGAACTGATAATAACTTTCGCCGGAAATACAGCACCCCCAAGGGTCATCAACATATGGATATCAAATGACTGTGAGAACAACTTCCTCCCGATAAGAAGATTGATTGTGATGCTGAGTGACTGATTAAGACCTGATAAGGCAAAATGCATAGACTTGCATGGAAGGAAAATCCTATAAGAGATGGGATGTCTTGTATGGTTCTTCGAGTTCCTGTCCTGCCAAGTGGAGCATCAGTCCGGATTGACAAGGACCTGGCTCCTTCCTCATACCCGACCTATCTGGCCAATAGGTTGGGCCGAGTAACAGACTAGTAACTATTCCATCAACAGGGCGTGTGTGTTTGTGTGTGTGTAAATGCATATGCTACTTTGTTATATTGTCAATAAATGCGGCATGTTGCCTTATCCCCCTGAAAAAGATCCCATGGGCTTCTTTTAAATATGCAGAATCCAGGAATTAAGAGATCAGGTCTTTAGCAGTTGCACAGATAGGGCATTTTAGACTTCCATGTTTATGAGAATATTGTTTTTAAAGAAGACCAAAGACTGAGTTGGTGCTTCTCAATGGGACACACTGCTCATGCTCTCAGTTATGTGGGAGCTGGTCCTAAGTAAGCATTGTGGGCCTCTAGATTCACTCCAAGGATACAGGAAAGGAAGCAGTGTTACGTTTCTTCTGAGCATTGACTGACGTGCTTAAGTTACTTTTGAGCAAAAAACCTAGTGATGTGAACAAGCAATACATATTTTATCAGAAACTAAATTGCTGGAGGCAAAACTGAAAAAAAATCCATCAAATTATAAGAAATATAAGAAAAAATCCCTGATTGATTTTGTGCCATCTTATCTCTGATTGGTGAAATTCCTAAAATGCTTGTTTCCACCTTGAGATGTCCCAAAGGCAAATATAAGGAATTTACAGACATATCAAAAGTAAAACCACTAGCCATTAAATTGGTACCTTGAGGCTCAAATCTTAAAGTCCTAGTTCAGTTTAATTTCTACTCACTCCTTACTAACCAAAGTTGCCACTGGTCAAATATTGAGAGGTGCTAAGCATCCACAATTCTATTGAAGTCAATGGGAGTTTTGCTTAGGAAAGGACTGAGTGAAAATAGAGTAAGGACCAAGACAATTGTTTTTTCCATTAAGAAAATTCACATTGCCTTTCAACAACTATAGTCCTTTTGCTTTACTATGGAACTTTCTCTATTTGGTTATGGCACCTTGTAGTTAGATACCTGGATTCATTGAACCTACCAGGAATCATTTTGCTTCTCTCTCACTGAGACCTTACATATAATAGTTCCAGAAGGAAAAGACATCAATAATGTTACATATGACAACCTGTTTTTCCTCTCACGAGGGCCATAGAAAAGTGAGTCTGTTCACTTACACACCACAGATTTGTTATTGTGGAAATCACAGGCAGTGAAGCCTAACAACATGCTTTCAATTAATACATCACAGCTGGTTGATAGCATTGTAAACAAGACAGCCGAGTGGACAGAGTAGCCCTCTGAGAACAATTCGGAAAGCAGACGGTTAGAAATGGTGGGGTTGAAAGGCACAGGCTGTCACGGTGACCGTATTCAATATGCTGACAGTTTGAAAACTGTTGCTGAAAGAGTGATGGATCAACTATTTTGTTACTAACCTGCAATTGCTACATAGGACACAGTGACCTGAGGATTCAGCTTCATAAAAATGACTTAGCTTCATCTTCCAGATGCACCTGTATAACTGTCCTGAATTCTAATGGGAAGTCCACATGTGGAAAGAGGGGTTATATCTTCCAGAAGCATGCAATAAATTGCTGTCTACAGTAAAGGCCACATCAAATATTATAGTTCTATAATGCCTTTCATTCTGCAGGCACCCATTTTTCTTTACAAATGATGGGCCTAATTCTGATCTCACATGCACTGTTTCCACTAGAGGCATCACCCAGAATAAATCTTTAGGTACTCATCATCCAACACTGGACCCCAATTTTCAAAAGGCAATTAATTAAGGGCCAGAAACCTAGGTGCTGGGCTCTTTTTAAAAATGTGGCCACCTGCTTTGATACCCAAATGGGAGCTGAGGTTTTTAGAAACTGATCTATATGCACTTCAAACTAGTCTATGTGGATATACATCAGGGGTGAGCAATAAAACGGTGCTATATTTATCTGCACCTCCACTGGAATAGGGGAATCACGTCTCCCATTGGCTGGAATGGCAATGCATGGTGAACAGGAGCTGCAATCCCCTGTACCTGCGGATGTGTAGCTAAATACAGAAATGTGGTGTCCTGCCAGGGGCTAACGTTGATGGATTGGATCTGGCCTGTGGGCTGGTATTTGTCCGTTCCTGATGTATACTCTCCATTCCAAAAATGTAGGAATGTGGTATGTGTGGATCTACACACACACACCCCTCCCTAAAATGCAGCATCTTGGTAAAATAGACAGGTAACTAACCAGCAAACAGTGTGCTCCACTGCTGCATAGGAGAGGAAAAGAGGCAAATCTTTTCTCCTATGAAAAGGAGCAAGGCAGCATTGAGCACTGAAGGATTTTTTAATTTAATCAGACAGAGATTCACACAGTAAACTGCCTGGCATTCACCCTTTAGGATCCCTGAAAGGATGGAAAGTAATCTCCCCTGCTGGACTATAATCATAGTTGTTAGGAATATAGGAACTGTCAAACTGAATCAGACACTGGGTCCATCTAGACCAATACACTAGCACCACAGTGGCCAGCACCAGATTATTTGGAAGGAAGTGTATGAATCCCACAAGGAGCAGATGTGGGATTATCTGCTCCCCACATGAGTTACTTCTGTTCCCTGGTAACTAAAGATTGACTTAAGCCATAAAGCACCAAGTGTGATATCCCCTTTTTTTGGTTTGTTTTCATTAAAGCAGGTAACTCTGTTCTTCATATCTCCACAAATACTGCATTCCATTTTCATAGAATCATATAGAACTGGAAGGGACCTCGCGAAGTCATCAAGTCCAGTCCCCTGCCTTCACGGCAGAACCAAACTCTGTCTAGATCATCCCTTCCAGGTGTCTGTCTAACCTGCTTGTAAATATCTCCAGTGATGGCGATTCCACAACCCTGCTAGGCAATTTATTCCAATGTTTAAGCACCCTGACAGGCAGGAAGCTTTTCTTGATGTCCAACCTAATCACCCTTGCTGCAGTTTAGCCCATTGTTTCTTGTCCTATCCTCAGAGGCAAAGGAGAAGAATTTTTCTCCCTTCTCCTTGTAACACACCCTTTTAGATACTCAATATTTTGAATCTTAAGTCCTTGGCTTCAATGGCCTCCTATGGCAATGAGTTCCATAGTAAGGGTTATGCAATTTTGAATGTATTTGTAAACATTTTTTATAGGTGGAACACCTGGGTTCAGATGGGGATTGGGATCTAGCTCAGGTATCAGTTACAGATCTATAAAGCTCAACTGAAATCAGGCATATTTCATGGGTGAATTTCTTTCTTATATTAGCACTTCATCCGATCCATGCACTGACAGATAATTATCAGCTACCCCTTTCGATAATTCTAGTATACCTCAAGAAAAGAAGCAAAACATCATCCTGTCCCCTTCTTTGGTCAGATATTTCCGTCAGATGACATGCACAAAGGAGTCAGGAAAACTCACATTCAGATACCAGACACAAGGAATTGGTCAATACAATAGCTAAACTCACAGTGGCATCAGGAAACAACTGTTAGCTATACAATTTAGGGCTTCTACCTCTGACTTCCCTGGATTCCAATGGCCCTCTGCTGGGTACCATTAGTGGAACCTTTTCCCACTGAAAGACCCTTCAGACAATGAATAGCCTTAAACATGTACATGTGTTTATTAGTAATTAACAATTAATCAGAAGAATACATATACCAAGCATCTAATGCCCATCACTTCCAATAAAGCCGACACACTTCTTCTGATGACCAGTTTGGATTGTGTCTCATCTGAAGCTCTGGCTTCTGCAGTTTGATCATGCAGGGGTTGAGAATTCTGGCAGCTTTGGTCTTGAGAGACATTCTGAAGTTACGTTCCAACGAGCTTGTCTTTTGATCCTCATTATATAAGTGAAATGACAAGTTTCTCTTAATTATGCTTTAACTAATTATTTTACATAAAGCATGACTATACAATAAATGAGCTAAAACCACTTTACTAGCAACAGCACAACTATAAT
The DNA here is from genome assembly GCA_019425775.1 of Rafetus swinhoei. Classification (NCBI taxonomy): domain Eukaryota; kingdom Metazoa; phylum Chordata; order Testudines; family Trionychidae; genus Rafetus; species Rafetus swinhoei. The sequence goes on from CM033424.1 coordinate 161,259,954, forward strand.
TTCTACTAATGAGCAAAAGCAACTTTCAACAAAAACCTCACACATTAAGAAACTTGCAGAAATGCAAGGTTAGCTTGTCCATAATCCAACAGAATACTGCTTCTGTTCCCATGAATCTGTGATTTTACTGCATCTATCCCCATTAGTAATGCTGCAGCTGCTACTTCTCTATCTGTCTATGCCAAGGTTGAATTCTCCTGACTCTATAGTTTTCTTTCCAATTTATGATGGCCGAGCATACAAAATGGCTGCAGATTATGCTAAATCCAAATACAAGATGATCATGAATAATGACAAGTCCAGGCCTCTCACAATTATGCTCTTTTTTTTAAGCTCATGCATTAGATTTATTTGATTTTCAGCATTTTCAGTGTGATGTCTCTAATTTGCTAAATGATTAGTCATAATTACTCCTATACCTTCTAGGTAGGATTGCTTGCTAAGAGGATTGTCTGGCTGGGAACACATGAATCATGTGTGCTATGCATGACATGCTTATTGAAGCTTATTGACAAAAGCTATGCTCAGTTTTAGACAGGTAAGAGTTTTGCCTCTGCTGCTAATTTGATGTGTGATTTAAGTCAAGTCACTTGCATCCTGTGCCTTCCCTTCCTTTATCTGAAAAATGGGGATTGCAACAGTATTATGAGACAGTAGCAGCTGGACCCCTTCTCCCATTCCTCAGGCCTCAGAGATGCACATGTTGGCAGTCAGAAGCCACACTCACCCTTCTGTGCTGGGAGTGGGGACCACCCACCTTGCAGATGGGACCAGGGAGCACTGGGGGCAGGGAGTACAGGCAGGTAGGCGTGAGTTTTGATGGAACCCAGCCCTGGGTCAGGAAAATTCTTGGTGCTGGGGCTCTATGAGCCAGTATAACTCCCCGCCTAGGGTTGTGAGTTCTATGTTGCGAACACCTCTGTTCTAGGGAACAAACTGAGACCACGAGCTGCACTTTAGAAGGCTGTAGCCAGTAATGACTTCTGTTCCTACATGCTATCAACACATTCTTGTAACTATAGTTAGGAGGATTTACTGCCATGGCGTCCAGACAGGTCTTTGGCTCTGTCGATGATGATAACCAGAACGCTGCTTGCATGTGTGCTCGATGATGTGGGCCCAATGACCACCATAGACCCCAAGACAGCCCCCCCAAAGACCACAAATCAGATAAGAAGCGAAGGTTCCTGGCAAAGTTTACTGTTAAGCGAAGTACAGTAATAGTTGTCAGGAGACTCTATAGAACCACTACACACATATACTTACAACAATAGCCTCAGCTCAACCAGTGAAAAACTCCCACTGCCTTCTGGCTGGACAAAGACTGCCCCTCCCGTCGTCCGTCCCCCCCCCCCACCCAAAAGCACCTCTTTCTATACAGGTACAAACAAATTACACATCACTGCTGACATGTCAGGTTACCACCCTCTGACACTACTTAGATGTCACCCATTGCCCTGTACCTCATGGTTTGATTAGATCATCTCTATCCATCATGCTCACAGCTTAGTTTTGCTTTATATTAGCCAAGTTTTGTTCATTTTTAGCTAGGCCTCAGGCCTTTAACCAGGCCTGTGCTATATTGGCTTATGTTTTAGGCCTTCATCTTACTACAATAACTAAGTCACATAATATGTGGTCAAAGTTCCAGAGAATCCCATACAATATAGTGCTGTATAAATAGGGACTTAACAAGGCAGCAAATCAAAACCACATAGAGGAATAATTTCACATGTCCCTGACCAGGAAGAATAGAAATGGAATGTACAAGTGTGATCAAACAACAGCACTTTAAGAGTTTAAGTGAGGTTAGATTTGCTGTTGTGATTACTGCTGACATGTAAACTCAGTGCTGTAAGCAGAAAAATGCACCTTTGGGCAAAGCATGCAGCTATTCACAGGATAAGAAGAAAGAACTGGGCCAGTTTGTGGATAATACAAACCAAACTGATAATTATTTCATGCTGAATGCTCTTCCTTTAGTTTTGTAAACTGAAGCTTTGCTTAGGCACTTTCTTACCATAAAAGTGATTAGTATTTAAACCAGGGATCCATAAAATCTAAAACTGTGCAGATCAATTTGTAAGCTAATTGTTTTCTCAATGATTCTGTGGTAGCTGCATAAGTGCTGTTGCTGTTATTATAAATAGGCAGAACACATACCTTTGACCACCTGATTTGCACTATACCTACAAATACATCTTCACCTGGAATACTTCGAGTTTCTACAACTCTGAACAGCTTCAAACTACTGTAAAAAAGCAAAAATGAATGCTTCCTGTCCCCAAATGCTGTATTTCTAACCCAAAATTACAGTGGTTAGAGACCAAAAGACTGAATTTTTTCAAGAAACATACTTAATATTTTTGGCCAGTAATAAAGAATAATGAACTTTTAATGCCCCAAATCCCAAAAATGCTTCTGTACTCACCTTTCTGAAAAGTAAAGGGGTTCTTTAGAATACATAATGTGGTAGTGTCATTGGAATGCATCACTAGCTTTATAGCACATAGTAATACCCCGGTATTTTGCCTGTGATGTAGCAGTTGGCATGAGGATGGAAGGCCCACAAAGGTAAGGGACTGTGAAACATATGGCAGGAATGGCCAAAAATGTGGCTCACGAGCAACATGCAGCTCTTTTACCAGTAAAGTGCAGCTTTTGGTGCATGCTATCTTCTTCCCATTCTCCTCTTACCAGATTGTGGGGCAGGAGGGAGTCCAGCACTCTGCTTTCAAGTAGAGTGGTGGGGTAGGAGCTTCTGCCCAGTGGGGATAGGGACCTCAGAACTCCTACTCCATGGGACACAGCTTGAGGCTTGAAGCTTCAGCAAGAAAAGGGCTGAAGCCCCGAATCCCAATAGATGAGCCCTGGCACTTAAACTTCTGAAGATTGTTGTATGCAACTCAGAGGTAAGCAAGTTTCTCCACCCTTAATAGATGGTTGTGGCTGATGGTGGGTCTCTGTGCTTTTGCTGAAATATGGATCAAGACCTTGGGCAGCTTGTTAGTGTAGTTAGAGATAGGGGAATGCAACTCAGAGGTAAGCAAGTTTCTCCACCCTTAATAGATGGTTGTGGCTGATGGTGGGTCTCTGTGCTTTTGCTGAAATATGGATCAAGACCTTGGGCAGCTTGTTAGTGTAGTTAGAGATAAATTACACATCTCTAGTGCTATTGTACAGTGATTTCAAGACAGGATGAGAGAGAGAGCAATATAATCAAACTGCAGGGGGAGCATGGGCAAGCAGAATGCAATTAACTGCAGTAAGTGAACATTTAGCAGACATGCTGTGGCTAATCCTACACTTGGGAAATTTAAGAATTGGGTTGTAAAATCAAACCAATTCTTCAGAGTAATTTCTTTCTTCAGAATGTCATAAATACAAAGGGGAAGTTGTGTTTTTTTTTCAAACCAAATTGCATTCTTATATTTGCATTCTCAATATTGTCTCACAGGTTCCCTCGGGCATGCCACAGTTGTATTATAATGCTGTATGACAGAGCATGATAGATGGGCCACAGAAGTGAGAGGCTTGGTTTAGATGCATATTATTCAGATGCACATTAGAAGTTAAAAAAAAGGATCAAGTTGGACTAATAACACATTTTCTCATAAGATCTCCAGTATGTACTGGACAAGAAGCAATGGATTTAAATTGTAGCAAGGGTGGTTTAGATTGGACATTATGAAAAACTTCCTGTCAGGGTGTTGAAACACTGGAATAAATTGCCTGGTAATGTTGAGGAATCTCTATCATTTGGAGATTTTAAAAGCAGGTTAGACAAACACCTGTTACAGATGGTCCAGATAATACTTGGTTCTGCCATGAGCACAGGGGACTGGATTAAATGACCTCTCGAGATCCCTTCCATATCTATGAGTCTGTGTCCCAGATCTGGATGGATTAGAAATTTTTCAGTTAATGCATTTCATCTATTAAGTGCTAAGAAATGCAAATTAAATTAATTTGACTTTCAGGTCCAGATCAAGTTATCCACAGAGGATATGATCAGGGTTTATGGAATCAAGATCAATTTATATCATTACCTTCTATTCTTGGAGGCATGTATATAGTTCCTGTTGAATTTCAATACAAACTGTCCTGTTTTTCAGAACGTGAAAATGTTATTTCAGTAATCTGTCTAAACAGAAAGGTAAGAATATGAAACAAAATATTTTGAACTTCAGTTATTCTAAGTTATCAGTTTATTAGAGGATGAAAATAATTTCTCTCTTTGAAAATATTTATTAGGCCAGGTTTTGAGGTTAACACTCCTGGGAAATTTGTAAAATGGTTCAGTTTCTCTGAGCACTTAAGACTACTTTCATTTGAACTAAGTATTTGCTAAATAGTATGGAAGTGTTAGTGTGCTCTTGGGAGCAAGCTAAGATTGTCTAATTACTCGAGTTAGTAACCTGTGCCAGATTTGGGTCCTTGGAGATAAAAGTGAGTGAAAGTCACACAACGTGTTTTTTTAAAGAAATAATTTAAATTGTGAGCAAATATTTTAGGTCTCTGTTGGCAAGCTAAATTTGAGCTTCCCAGTTAAAAATCTTATTGGTAATCCCATCTACAATGTATGTTTTTAGTTTGCATTTGTTAAAAAAAAAAAAAGCCTCTAATTGGAAATTTATGCAAATGATTTGCTCTTTGATTTTAAAACAGATTTTGCTATTTTTGATGGGTAATTAACACTAACAGTTTGATACATTTGTAAAATATAATGTGTTAAACTTTTTAACCCAACAGTTGTCCTTTTGTGCTGAGAGTAAATGTTAAATATAAACAAACATGAAGCTTCCTTTCATCTGAAAATAGAACGTTGTTGCTTTTCAAAAGGATCAAGTGTAACTCCATTGCTGATATCATCCAATTAATTTGCAAGAAACATTGAATAACAGAACTAACACAAACCTTATGATATCATTTACCCTCTCTCCCCATTTTTCAAGATCTAAATAAACATTCACCAAGGGCCAGATGTTGCTTCTGTTACTCAGGCAGGAAAGCCCCACTGAATTTCATCAGAAGAACTGATGAAAATCAAAGCAGGATTTAGCCTTAAATACACACAGGTAACCTTTGGAGGTTGACCTTCAGGGTGTGTCTATCTTTTAGTTGCAGGGCATGGTTGCAACCTGATTTTTGACCAATAAACATCAACCTCTCTGTTGCACCTTCTGCTTCTATCCCACATGGCTACTCCACCCTACATAAGGAATGTCTACACTGTGATCAGAGGTGTTAGTGCAGCACATAAAGACATACCCAAGCTAGCTTTAATCTGATTAGCTTCAGTCTAGTATCACTGCAGGTAATTACCCAGGGTTCTGGGTAGTCTTTTGACCACCTTGTACAATCCTGTCCAGGATGCTAAGTATAAACTCGAAAGGTTAGTATGTGCTGCTGCCCGAGTGGCTTCACTTACAGTATTTGACCTAACTAGCTCAAACAACAATGGATCTGGGGTGGAATGGGCATATGGAAAAGAAGAAGGAGGTGCAACCGAGAGGTAGGTGCTTATTGGTTAAGAATCAGGTTTGAAATACTTAACCTTCCCACGTTTTTGCTGCAGGATACCGAATAACACTTGTGGACTTCAACAGGTTAAAAAATAGAAGCAGCAAGAGCTTTTCAACAGTTCTATGGCAAGATGTTCTGTTGCTGTCAATCTTGTCTTCAGTGTGATTTGAACAACTAATGAATGTCTTATTATCTCTGAGCATGAAGCTATAAATAAGAAAGAAAGATTTTTCTCCATCTCATGCAGATTGATTTTAATTTTAATACAATTGCAGGATACTTTTGTATGAATTTATCACAAAAATATATGTGGGAAGGGGAAAGGGGTTTTCTAAATCCACATAAGGCATTGGTATGAAATACATTTTTTCCACTGAATTTTCAGCAGGCCTGCTTTAAACCCCCTCCCCCCCAAAAAACGCCACACACAGTCTCACTGAATCACCAGCAGGCATTCCAGAGCTTCTTGGATCAGATCCAAGGTAAATAAGCATTGGTTAGCTACAATTCTTAAGCTGCTAATTTAAGAACGAAAGCCTGAGTCCTGCAACTGACTCCACACAGGTAGACCTCTGTTCTCCCATTGAGCCACACTCAAGAAAAATAGGGTTCCATGCACGCTGAGGAGTTGACATATATGAGGCCAGTTGCAGGATCATGGTCTAGTTCTCTCTCTCTCTCTCTTTCATGAATTATTTATGCTTGCTTGAAGCATAAACAAGCATCAAGTTAGAAAATATAAAATTGAGTTTCTTTTCAATTAGCTGAAATTTTATAGATGCATTGTAGATGGACACTGTCTTTGCAACACTCTTGCAGTCATGCTAATTTCAAAGGAGTGCACAAACTGTAAGACATCACAGAATTTGACACAGAGGAATCCCATGGATATAACTAGGGGGAAATTTAGACTCTTAGGGTTGTCTACACTAGCCCCCTAGTTCGAACTAGGGAGGCTAATGTAGGCATTTGAAGTTACAAATCAAGCCCGGGATTTAAATATCCCGCGCTTGATTTGCATCTTCCCGGCCGGTCGCCATTTTTGAAATTTACAAGTCTGGACTAACTGCCGCATCTACGCGGCAGGGGACCCAGTAGTTCGAAATAAAGCCCAGTTCGAACTACCTGTTAAACCTCATTCCAGGTGGAATAACAGGTAGTTCAAACTAGGGCTTTATTTCAACTACCGGTCCCTGCCGTGTAGACGCCGGGCAGTTAGTCCGACTTGTAAATTTCAAAAATGGCGACCGTCCGGGAAGATGCAAATCAAGCGCGGGATATTTAAATCCCGGGCTTGATTTGCAACTTCGAATGCCTACATTAGCTGCCCTAGTTTGAACTAGAGGGCTAGTGTAGACATACCCTTAATGCTCTCTGGTTTCTTGAAGGGCAAAGGGAGAATGATTGTTATATTTTGTGCACTTCTTTTGTATATAAGATCTTATACAATTCTCATGGCTGTGGTATTCAAGAGCCTTCCAGGAGTATATTGTGTAATGTGACTAACATCTGTCACAGATGGTTTGTTCTTTCTCCTAACCTCTCTCTGGTCATGGAATGGAAGAAAGAGAGGGGGAAATTATGTAGCAAAGTTCAGTGTAGCACTTTGTTTTGGTAGGGTTTTTAACTTTATTTTGATGTCCACACTGCTGTGTGTTTATACTGGTAAAGGCAAGGTCCAGGAAATGTGTCTTGCACTTGGAGTGGAAGATGATGAAGGTTTGTGATGGTCCTTAGTTCTTGCGGGAGTTGATTCCACAGTCTTATACCTGTCTCTGTAAAATCTGTTTCCTGCACAGATGAACTTCACCCTTGTGGCATATCTCTACAGTATATATATATACAAAATATGTGACAGCTTATGCATGGAATGTAGTTAACATTGCACTAATATGGGAAAATGGCAATATATATTAGATTTACAGTTGCGTCTTTGGATAAATATATTATGAATACAAAACTGTCATCACCCCACCTTTCTAATTACATTTTTAGCTGTTCATGTAGAGTACAACTGTATCAACAGATGGCTTGTGAGCAATGCAATTTGTTCAGGTGGTTGTGTTTGAAACTCTCAGGTTAAAATCTTTGTTTCATCTTGAGAGTTTCTCACAATATTTCAGCTGATGTGATGCCTATCAGATTTGTTCTGTGAGACTTTTGGAATACTAGATGCCATTCTGGACATGAACTAAAAAAACTGATATAATTCATTGTTAACCTTGAAACTCTTGTGTGGGATTATGGACAATCTCTCCCACTCAAGCAGAGATGGCAAATATCAGCCACTTTCATGACATTCTCATCTGCTCTCTAAAGCCAACAAAGGATTTTCTGCTCTTTATCCTTTAGTGAGGAAGAGACTTGAAGGTCTGAAGACGGGGATGGGTGGGCCAGGATTCCATATCCTCACCCACTGGTCTTAGAGAGATTTCCAAACCATTTACAAGTACATTGTGCCCACCATGTCCAGTAAAGTTCCCACTGTGGACGATTCACAGTTCTAAGTGACATCTCTACAGTATAAGTACCCGTCTTAAATATAAATATAAAGCATTCACCTATATCAGTGTCATCTGAAATACAGGCAATCCAATTCAAGCATCTCAGCTGCTTCCTGAAAATTCTATTTCCAGTTTCCCTACAACCAAGAGCACAGATTAGTATCAGAACATCTAGTTTATATTTTTCTCATTGTGTTTCTTTTCATCACTCAGATTCCCTCTGTTGTGGGATGTAAATGTTACTGCTCTTGGTTATATTGCCACTAATGTTCATGAAGGAACTGAACAGAATTTAAATCACTTAGGGAAAGGATGATTGTAGTTATATTTTTAGGTTCTCCTAAGTTGGAAGGGTGTGCAGAACCACTATCCCAGAAGGAGCCACACAAGGCACTCAGAAGGAAAGACCCGCTAAATCGAATGCTGAGGTTGCCCCTTTGGTTGAGGTACTCCTCGCTGTTGTGAGGAGTAAGAGAAGTCAACAGGAGAGTTTCTCCTATTGACCTCCCACTGTGGGGTCATCCCTGAAAACTGATGCAAGATATGTTGACTCCAGCCCCGCAATTCATGTAGCGGGACTTGTTTATCTTGCATCGATTTTCACTGCCAGCATAGACCTGGCCGGTGTGTAAATATCTCTTCTCTTGTCTTATCTTTAGATTCATTGATTCCAAGGGCAGAAGAGACCACTGTGATCACCTCGTCTGATTTCCTGTAGAACACAGACCATAGAACTTACCGAAAATAATTCCTTTTTCCTACAGCATATCTTTTAAAAAAACACTCACCTTGATTTAAAATCTACCACAACACTTGGTAAATTGCTCCAATGGTTAATTTCTACCCTCACCGTTAAAAATGTACATTTTCTTTCCTTTCTGAACTTGTGTAGTTTCAACTTCCAGCCATTGGATCTTTAAACTTTTAAGGGCTGGATTGAAGAATTGGTTATTAAATATGTTTCCACATCTTGGTACTTGCACAATGATCAGGTCACCCTTTAATCTTCTATTTCTTAAAGTAAATAGAGTTGCTGAAATCTCTCTCTCTCTCTCTAAGGCATGTATTTCAAACCTGTAATCATCTCATGGCCTCTCTCAGAACCTTTCCAATTTTTCAACATCCTTTTTAAATCATGGTCACCAGAACTGGACACAGTATTATAGCATCAGTGACACCAATGCTAAATGCAGAGGTAAAATATAATCTCTACTCTAATTTGAGATCCCTTGTTTATGCATCCAAGAACCTCATTAGCCCTTTGGCCACAGCATTACCCTAGGAACTCATGTTCTCCTGATTATGAACCTGGACCACAAGTCATTTTTCTGAGTCACTGCTTCTTAGGAGAGAGCCCCCCATACTGTAAGCATAGCTTACATTATGCATTCCCAAAGGTATACCTTTATATTTGGCCATATGAAACTCGTCATTTGCTTTCACCAAGCTTACCATGAGATTTTCTTACCAAGACTGTAGTCTCTTTGGGGCCTGGACCATTTGTTTTTGTTTTGTGCACGTTCAGCTATGATGAGAAAGGGCCAGCTAATTCCATTATAGGTTGCACCTGAACGGAAGACAGTGCTGATAAAGTCTAATTGATGCTGAAAACCACTTAGACAAAGAATAGCTGATCTGATATAAAACTGGGAAGAGATGAGTAAAATGGGGCTGCTGGATGTCCCTCCCTGTAGAGGAGGGCAATTGACAAGAGATAAGGAGAGTATCTGGGGGAAAGAAAGCCTTGGAGTCCTGCCTGGGAATACAAACTTTGGCAGGAACCCAAGATGGGGTGAAATAGCTACAGGTTGCAAATGAGGCTTCAGTGATATCCCGGGGTGGGGGCAAGAACTTGATATAGTGAGGAAGAATCCCCAAGAAATAGTAAAAGGTTTGAGATTGCACAGACCATGGTTGCTGGTCACAAGGTCCTTGGCCTGGAAGCTGGAGTAGGGGGACATATCCAGTTTCCTGTACTAGCATTGGGAGAGTGACCCAGTTGGGAAAGTGGATTGGAAGATTGCCTGAGAGAGTTCAGACAGCAGGATGTGTATACCTGTGACAGGTAGGAAGCCTGAGCCCAAGGTCTATCATGCCATCTCCAGCAGGAAGGCTTTATTGGAGCTGGCTGGGTAATCCCAAGCTTATGGGGAACATCTGCTGACTCCATTAACCACAGGCTATATATAACTGACAGGAAGGAAGTAGAGGGGGAAAGAAAGGGACAAGCTAGGTAGTGCTCCCTGCTGGCTGCAGGAGCTAGTGGTCCCTGCAGCTGCGGCTCTGAACTTTGTAAATAGAAGGTGGTGGGAAATTATACTATTAAAAAAAAAAAAGAGCACATGTGATTGCACCAAAGAAGAGACCTCTAGCTGGTTTGTAGGTGCAAAAGTGGCTAGAAGTCAAGGGGCCTGCCTCTGCCCTGTTACAATACCCCTTACAAGAAAAAATGACAGCAGTCTAGCTGGAGGGTCAAGAAGGAGAGGCAAAGGAGGAGTAAAATGAGTCCAGAGAGAGACCATGAGGTGAGTAACTGAAGGTGCATGTGGGGACCAATCGAGAGCCAATCTCTAGAGGAGGGACAAGGAGGCACCCCAGTAGTGAGTGTACCCTATGACAACCCTACCACAATGGTGGCTTAGTTCATTACTCTGATTCCTAGGCACTACTACAACACAAGTAATAGTTATAGATTAATTTTGAAAGCCTTTATTAATTATCTAAAGAAGAAGGGTTGGTTTGGGGTTTTTTTTGTTTTTGTTTTTGTTTTGCTCAAGTATCCTGTGCGAAAGACTTTACCAATGGGTTGTGAATGAAGCTGGTAGAATGAGTGTTCTAAGGTAACCCGAATATTTACAGTTAAACTCAAATCATCTCTAGTGAAGCCAGATAAACAGTATCATTCTCAAAGAGAAGGGCTGTCTGCTCATAAATTTTCACTGATGGTTTTGCAGAGTAGCGAACTGTACAACTTTGAATTTATTTAAGCACAGTACAATTGGGCAAGGTTATATTTAGCACAGTGGAAAATGTAGTGAAGTTGGTGAGGAATCATTTTGACATAAATAGAAGTAGGAATCACGGCTACAGATGGTTGCAGTTGTAAACACAGCAGAGACCATAAATTACACTCCAAATAAAGAGGCTTTGTAGAACACATCTAGACAACTATAAAAGCTGAGATGTAAAGCCCTGAATAGTGGGCTTAATTACAGATCCTGGAGTGCTCCCTGTATGACCTCTGCTAACCTCATTTTGAGTCTGATACCCTTTTTTATCTCTGCAGTGCTTCATGCAAGGCTGCCCAAGTAGACTTTCAGTGTTCAGCTGATTAAGTAAATCATAGTGTACAGAGTGCTGCAGCTGGTTTCTGAAGCCACCTGACCTACTTAAGACTTATCAATTTATAAAGAAGAGGGAGAAATGAGTACAAGATGGTAAAAAGAGGTGTTCAGCAGCACCAAATTCTAATTCCCCCAGGGACAGCAAGTTTCATTTTTATATACACCTTTTTAAAAAGATGTGAGTTAGAATGAAAGAAACTTGAAAAAAGAGACAACTCAGAGTGGCAATGTAGAAACATTAAGCTCAAACGCTGGAAGCAAAGCACCAATTTAGCAAAGCATTAAAGCATATGCCTAAGTCCATCCCTGTTCAGTAACATTATGTACCTACCTACTTCGCTGAATAGAAGCTGGGCTGCTGAATTAAGGCTTTTATCACGATACCGTAAGGCTATGTCTACACTGCCCAGTCTTGTGCAAGAACATATGTAAATGAGGCACAGCGATGAATATTGCCACACCTCATTTGCATACTTAATGAGCCACCATTTTGCTCAAGGGCCTTTTGTGCAACAAGGAACAGTCTACACTGCTCCTTTTTGCGTAAAAACCCCCTCTTGCACAAGAGCCATTCTGCTGCTTATTTTCATTTGCATGTGTTCTTGCGCAAGACTGGGCAGTGTAGATGTAGCCTAATAGGCTGTGTCTAGACTGGCAAGTTTTTTCGCAAAAGCAGCCGCTTTTGCGCAAAAACTGCCAGCTATCTACACTGGCTGAATTTGCAAGAGCACTGACTTTGCAATGTACAAAATCAGTGCTTCTTGCGCAATACAATGACGCTCCCGCTGGGCAAAAGCCCTCTTGCGCAAATGCTTTTGCGCAAGAGGGCCAGTGTAGACAACCCAGAATTGTTTTGCACAAAAAAGCCCCGATGGCTAAAATGGCGATCGGGCTTTCTTCAAAATCGCGCTAGACTGGCCATGGATGCTTTTTGCAAAAGCGCTTTTGCACAAAAGCATCTGTGCCAATCTAGACGCGCTTTTGCGCAAATACTTTTAACGGAAAAACTTTTCCATTAAAAGTATTTGCGGAAAATCATGCCAGTCTAGCCGCAGCCATAGTGTTTTTAATCCCAGTGCTGCTTCTCTCACATGCAAAGATGCACAGAGAGATGCATTAGTTTTGCCTTAAGGAAACAAGAAAACATCGTAAGAGTTTTGTGCACTTCCAGCACCAAAGTAAATTGATTTTATTTCATACCACTCACTTTCAAAAATCTTCTGGAGAAAACTACAGAGCTTGTGGAAAGAACCACAGTGATAGTCCTATTCCCAGAACGGATGAGGCAAACATATTACCTGTGTATTATCTAAATCCAAAGCTCTCTGTTAGGTGGTATAAAGAAATAAACCAAGGGAAATGCAACACATCCATCTTTGTGGTTGGTACATATCGCACAAAATCAAGTGCTTTTATTTAAAGTCTTTCATGTCTTAGTCTCCAATAATCTCACCAGAATGCCTTTACTCAAAGTCTCTGCTTTATTTAGTCTCAAGCACATACAAACACAATAGGCTATAGAGCACCTCCAAACAATAGTTACCTATTGTCTGGAGGGGTCTCAAGTGGACAAACAAGGTTCAAATGACCAGCTATCTACCTGTTGCCTCAGATTCTGTCTGCATCAGGTGCAGAGCTTTAAGATTAGCTTAACCCCTTGCTTGTTCCCCAGGTAAATTAGACTCTCCTTTGCAGCTTCCATTCATGATAGATTCCAAAATTGCTCACTCGTTGTCTACCCATTTTATGTTAGTAACTGCTATAATTATATCAAGAATGCATCAAGCAAACAAAAAACCAATGAGCAAGCACTTTTAAGCCATTGGTTATACAGATGTGCTTTTAAAAAGTCTGGAGTCCCATGGACCCTGACACTGACCTCCCCCCCTCCCCGAAGTCAAACATAGACAGACTTCCTGTTTTTCACAGATGCTTACCCCCAAAATTTCAGGGGAGCACACAGTCAGGCCCTTTCCTCCCTTAAGTAGCACCTGTAATGTCTTTGCACCAGCCTTAATTATGCTAAGGCTGGTGTGAAGGCCTTAAAGGTGCTACCATTGGCAATAAATAAACAGTATTCCATTTGAATTGTTGGCAGTGCTGGTTTGATTGCTACAAATGCCCCTCATCACACACAAACCCCATTTCCATTATTTTGTCATCTTTGATAAGGTGTTTGGAGTTTTTCTTAGTCTGGTTGTGAACAAAACTTTCTAAAAGTAAAACCATGTACTGCTGAAGATATGCAACAGCAGAGCCATGAACATCCCTGTTCATTCCAATCAATGCTCAGGCCTAATTATGATAATGTAAATATGAACTTCATAAGCATTGTCTAATAACTGTTTTGAGGGATATTCCAAAAGCCACAAAAGGGCAGTTAAACTCCCAACATTCATTAATGGAAGTTAAATGTCTTTGTGTCTCTGGAAATCAGCCCATATCAGACACATCCAGCTAATCTGTCTATCCTCTCAGGATGGATATTTCACTCCATTGAAAGTATCTTCTCCATTAATAAAAAATTGTTTAGTAGTGCTAGTGGCTTTCTACCATACTGTTCCCTCCACGTTACCACTCTCCTTCTCCACAGCTCCATCCTTAACAACCATCTCTCGGGACCTCTTCTCATCTTTAGTTATTCAATCATATTTAGGGTGACCACAAACTTTGAAAAATAGGAACATGGATGTGGGATGGCTCTGAGGAATGGAACGTGTTGTATATGCTTGTGAAGTACCATTTATAGTAGGTTGCTTTATAAATATTCTGAATTAATAATAATGATAAACAGCAGGTAAGGTGTGATGTTTTAGATGCTGCTTGTAATTATTAGAACTGGGAGCACTGGCTGTTGGGAATCTGGAAGCACAGGAAACAGGAAGGATGGGGGAGGAGATGAGCCAGGGCTGAGTGAGAGCTACAGAGGGGAGCAGCAGCAGCTTTGTAAAGAGGATTCACCTTTGGTAAATAAAGGCCTGTTGAAGTTTGTTACTACCTTGCTTTCATGATACAACATAAGGCTAATGCCTAAATTCACTAAAGTCATGGGGTTCATATTTCATCAGGCAGTCTCCTGCCAAGTATCACACGTTTCATGTATTTCTTCATTTGCCCATCGCTCTCCTGCAATCTTTCAGAAATTTCACGTATTATTTGTGTTGCAGGGATTCCAGAATAAATCCCCCTTCACCCACTATATACCACAGTGACACCTGCTACCACTTGCCCTTTGATGCATCTCACTATTGCACAGAAGGGAAAGCAGAGATAGCAAATGGTAGGACTAAGGTAGAACTACCCGATTACTCACCTACAAGTGAGAGGAATACAGGAAGGACTGTGGGATGGGGTGCGGAGAAACAGCTGTTTCTGTGTATGGAGAGTAGTCAATGGAGAAAAGAGACAAATCAAGTGGGGGAAAGAATTAAACGGGTTTTGGGAGGTCAATTGGTTGGAGGGGAACAATGGGGAAGAGACTCATTACTGAGTGTGGGGGACAAGTGAGAAATTGTATGAAAAAACAAAGGACAGGCTGAGCTGTCATCTCACTCTTAGGCTACGTCTACATGCAGGCTTCTTGCGCAAGAACTTTTTGCGGAAGAAATCTTCCGCAAAAAGTTTTTGCGCAAGAGCGCATCCACACTGCCATGTGCTTTTGCGCAAGAGAGCGTCCACACTGCTGTGGACACTCTTGTGCAAGAAAGTTCTGATGGCCTTTCACAGAATGGCCATCAGAGGACCTGTGCTTTTTCCGATAGGGTTTTTTTGTGCAAGAAACACCTGTTGTCCGTCCACACACACCTTTTTGTGCAAGAGCTCTTGTGTAAAAAGGCTTATTCCTTGTAGAAAGAGGAATAACTCTTGTGCAAAAAGCCCGGTCTTCTGATGACCTACTGTACTTTTTCTTGTGCAAAAATGCACTTGTAGAGTGGACTCTCCATGAGTTTTTGAGCAAAAACTCTGCAGTGTAGACGTAGCCTTAAAGATATTCCATTCAGATCAGGGTTGAAGGATGTATCAGTGGTTTAGGTGGGGAGACAAAATGCATAATGCTGCAGTCCAGGGCTAAACCTCTTTTACGGGTAAGGGGAGAAATTCGGTATTCAGAGCTACCAGTTGAGCAACTTTTTGGAGTGTCATCCTCAGTTGGTGCAACATTTTTGAATGCCAGGGAGCTATGTTGATTGCCATCATACAACTATCTGGTCCTACATTCATTTCTGGATGGGGATGTGTAACATACTTCAAATATTTCACTAAGCCTTTATCGTAGTGGTGGTAATGATGTCACAAGTGCATCAGTTCCCAGTACTGGGAAAGGACTCTCCCCACCCCTCTCTCTCTCTCTCTCTCTCTCTCTCTCTCTTTCCTTCAGCTTCTTAAATGCAAATAGATTTTTAGTGTGCAAATGTAACCATTTTACTCACAGGAGAAATGTGATTGACTTCAAACAAAGTGATCCCTTTCTCCCTTACCGTTTGGCCCCTTTCTCCCTTACTGCTTTTCTCCTCAGTGTAAACTCTTTAGGGGCAAGGGCAGTCATCTTGTTCTGTGAGTATATACTACCTAGCATGATGAGATCCTTGTCCATGACTGAAGCTCCTATGTGCTATGGTCATGCAAATAATAATTTTAACATCAGGCTTTTTCTCTTTTGTTTTAACAAGATAAGACATGAAAGGGCAGGTCCTCAGCTGGTGTATATTGTTAGAGTTCAGCTGAGAATCTATCTAAAGGGTTGTCCCCAGGCAGCTTGTTTTCAATCTTATTTTCTCCTTCAATCTAATTTCCCCCCCCCCTTTTCTTAACAAGCTACATTGTGTTCCTTTAACTAGTTTCCAAGCCCTAATGGGAAGTAAAAATATAGGCTTACAATAACCAGACAGAATTGAGTGAGTCTCTGAAAATGGTTGGGAAAAGAAGGTGGGAAAAGCAGGAAGGAAGACCAAGGCATTTAAGCAAACAAAACAATTTGTCCTCAGAAGTTTGACCAACTGTCTTGTTCCGTAGCACCTCAAACATAGCTTGATTTTTCAGCCTTGGCATTTACCGGTAATGCGAACATGAAAATCCAACTTGTATAAAATATGTGTGACTGTAGTGATTCAAGTCTTATCATTCAGATGACTTTTACGATAAATCCTGATGAAAATATGTATCCTAGAGGCAAATTCACCAGTAACACCGATTTTAGTCTGAAAAGCTATTTTGTGACATACTGTGCTGTATGCCTGACTAATCCCAAGGGTTGAATAATTCATGTCCATTATAAAATGGACCCTTTCAAATTCCCAGAGTTCTGCACAGGCATCAGCCATCACAGCAGCTTTAGAGATCATTTTGCTCAACTAGAAATAATTTGGTGTCCTGTTTTAAAAGTACAGTATTTTCATTTGTATTACATTGGCAATGACTCCTTCTATTGAAACCTATTATTATGTCTCTGGCAAGAGCCTTCCAACATAAACCAAAGAAATTCTGGAAATATCTAATTTAATTGGTCAAAGGAAGAATATTTTCATTAATATCAACTTTTTCTCTGCAGCCCTAAAAATATATGTATTTGTCCTGCAGCAATGAACTGCAAGATATTAACCAGAGGACTGCTAATCATATCACTCAGAGAGTTTGTGAGCATCCATCAGAAATATTATTCTCCATTTGGAAGCGCTGATGGACGGAAATAAATTAGCATAAGTAAAACGAATATGGATAATTGAAAGGCAAAAATAGATTAATTTAAAATTCCTTTGCTTAGCATGAGAGACTCAGAGAAATTAAATCTAGAAAATACCTGTTAGATCATGCAATTCATTTCCCTTCTGTGAAGTATATTCTCAAATGATTTGTCCAGCCAAGTTTTTAATGATTCAAGTGGCAGGGCTTCTACCTCATCACATGGAGAATCTTCTCATTTGGAAATATTTCCTAGCATTGTACCTAATTTATCTTTAGCTGAATTTTTTCCCATTACTCCTGATTATCTCATTATCCCCATCTACCAGCTTCTAAGAACATAAGAACGTAAGAATGGCCATACTGGGTCAGACCAAAGATCCATCTAGACCAACATATGGTCTTCCAACAGTGGCCAATGCTAGGTGCTCCCAGTGGGAATGAACAGAAGAGGTAATCAGCAAGTGATCGCATCTCTGACACCCATTCCCAGTTTCTTACAAACAGAGGCTAGGACCACCATTCCTACCCATATTGGCTAATAGCCATTAATGGACTCATCTTAACTGAATTTATCTATCTCTTTTTTTGAACCCTATTAAAATCATGGCCTTCACAATATCCTCTGGCAAGGAGTTCCACAGGTTGACTGTGTGTTGAGTGAAGTAGTACTTCCTTTTGTTTGTTTCAAATCTGATACCTATTAATTTCATTTAGTGACCCTAGTTCTTATGTTATGGGAACAAATAAATAACTTTTCCTTATTCCTTTTTTTTTCCCACACCAGTCATGATTTTATAGACCTCTATCATATCCCCCCTTAGTCTCCTCTTTTCTAAACTGAAAAGTCCCAGACTTTTTAATCTCTCTTCATATGGCAGCTGTTCCAAACCCCTTATCATTTTTGTTGCCCTTTTCAGA
Source organism: Rafetus swinhoei (assembly GCA_019425775.1). Taxonomy (NCBI): domain Eukaryota; kingdom Metazoa; phylum Chordata; order Testudines; family Trionychidae; genus Rafetus; species Rafetus swinhoei. The sequence continues at coordinate 161,277,928 of CM033424.1, forward strand.
ACTTTTTCCAATGTTAAGATACCTTTTTTTGAGGTGAGGCGACCACATCTATATGCAGTATTCTAGATGTGAGTGTACCATGGATTTATACAGAAGCATTATTCTCTGTTTTATTTTCTATCCCGTCTTAAATGATTCCTAACATTCTGTTTACCTTTTTTGACTGCTGCTGCACACTGAGTGGATGTTTTCAGAGAACTATCCATAATGACTCCAAGATCTCTCTATTGAGTGGTAATAGCTAAGTTAGTCCCCATCATTTTGTACATATAGTTGGGCTATTGAAATCCTCTCTTTTCCTGGGACCCAATTCTAGTAGCTTCACTCATGCTGAATAGTACCTTACTTTATATGTAGTCACACTGAAGTAAATAGTGCTGCTCCTAGGTAAAACTACAACTCCATTTTGGTAAGGCTGGCTGAAGGTACTTAACCCAGGAGTTGTTGCTTTTCCCCCTGCTCCCTATCATCCTTTTTTTGTTTTTTGTTTTTTTTTTTTGGTTCCTAATATAATGTAAGTATATGGTATACCAGTTGACAAAAATACTCCTCATTTTGTATAAAAATATCCCCCAAAATTCAGCTAACATCAGGGAAAATTTTGGCCTAGATGGTTAAAATTTTGACAGACTTATAAAAAGACAACAGGATATCACAATGGGAAGTATCTAATAATAATAAATGGAACTACCAGTTCTACCAATACCACTGTACTATGGATATCCTTGCTAATGTGGAGTAATTAAGTGATTATGGGCAGTATTTGATACTTACATCCACAAATCGATAGGGCTGTAAAGAAGGTAGAAAGTTTAATTTCCCAAAGAATATCATGAACATCTGAATAATATCAATGAGGTTTTATGCAATCCAAATTACTGACCAAGTTCTATGATACTTTTTTTTAAAATTTGAAATCAGTGAATATGTTTTCCAGACATAATAATGGATATATCACATCAGCCTTTAAAAAGCTGGCAAAGATGGCTTTGACTGAGAATTAAATGTCATTTCCTATTAATAAAGTATCAGTTATGACTCAGATTAATAATGTGCCATAGTGGTCACGAAACATATTCATTAAAGCTTTTGTTCAGCTGATTAGTTGAAAGCCTGTTTTGACTTCTTAATTATCTCCAGTAAAGACCTTTGGTAAGGATAAATCAGTGCACAGTTAATGTCTCCTGTGTTCAGTTGCCTAGCAGTATTATTATGTAGTGGCAGCACATTCAATTCTTAGGCAAGTTCAATGGTATTGTTTTCCTATGATTATATTTTTCTTTCAAATATTGTGTTTCTTGACAGCAGGCATACCTGAACATGTATTCTGATCTGGAACCAAATATAGCTGTAGATTTTGTGATATTGGACAACTGTTCACTCTACACTAGATTCAGGCTACCTGGACTTGGAATAGTGTTTGAGGCTATTTCTCTAGCCATAGACACAAACTACTCACAGCCTGTCTCAAACTCAGCTGGAAAGACTCCCAGTGATATAGGGAAGTTAAAAGGAAGACTCTAAAGACACAATGCTTTTAACATTCGCTGCCATCTTTGCAATCACCTAGCCACCCATCTACATTACAGGGGCTGGCCTACTGATAATCCTCTCGTCATTAGGATACAAGTCGGACGAAATTTGAAAGGTAGAAAAATGTAAACTACAGTGTAGCCAAAGACCTATTAGCCAGACTCATCACAATCTGCACTACACCATTATTTTGAGATAACTGGCGTTATTTTGAAATAACAATGCGAGCGTCTACACAGCCATTCCATTATTTCAAAATAATTTTGAAATAACAGATGGCTTATTCCAAAATCTATAAACCTCATTCTATGAGGAATAGTGCGTATTCCAAAATAGCTATTTCAAAATAAGGCATGTGTAGATGCTCCACTATTACTATTTCAAAATAGCCCCTCACCAGGGCCATTCTAAGTTATTCCTCCCCAGTGCCTCCTGGGGCTCTAAACCGAGATAGCACATCTACATTAGGGAAGACTGCCTCGGACTAATTTTGAGGCTTTCCTGCAGTGTAGACATACCCAAAGAGTCCAGAGTAGATGAACAGAAATTAGTAATTTAAAATATTTCAAAACATCCATCTATATCTATACTCATATCTATCTACATTGAAATAAATGCATGGGAGCAGAGTTGGAGCCTAAGTTTTACTCATCCCATTAAATGCTTAAAATCTACAAACTCTCAAACAGGAATGTAATGCTAGTCCTCTGTCATTTTTTTCTTGGCAATAGAGATCTTACTAACCTTTGGAGAATTCACCCTCTTAACGCTTCTCTTTATTGTACTCTCCACCAATGTGCTCTCTTGGTATTCTTGGCTGGGCTGATATCTGTAATATGAGGTCTTCCGGTTAAAACTCTGAGGTTCTTTGGTAAGTTTCTGGATGTGTGGTTTCACTTTTATTATGATTTCCTAGTTGATGTCAAGTTGTTACTTCAACTCACTGAGAAACTCCTATACAATGTTTTTTTGAAATATGTTCATTTTCCCCTTGGAGACTAAATATGAAAATATTGTGAAAAATTGGGTGAGGCCCGATGGTTAAACATTGAGTAGCCTATCAAAGCTCAAAGCCAACAGGTCAAAAGTGTAGAAATATTAACAGATGATAGTAAGGGGTTTATGGCCCTTATTCTGAAAAGAACCTATATACTTGAGTAAGAAAGCAAATAGTGACACTGACTTCAGTAGCGCTATTTGCATTTCCTTAAGAGTGAATGAAGGAGACTGTACTTCTGTCTCACAATTGCAGTGCACCTGGGATGGAGGCTGTTTGGAGGTAGACAAGTGGTAGTCTCCATCCCCGCAGGAAGTCTATAATGTAGTAGATTGCCAGCTCAGTTGTTCCCATTGTTGTTACTGAATTGTTCCTGTTCTTAGTGAAATCCATGAGGAGCATAAAACAGGCATAAATGTTTTAAGACTCCTTTACATTGCCAGAGTGGTGCAAAGGAGCTTTATTCTATATGACAATATGGCCTTACATAAATACTTGTGGTGCATTAGTGATGAGAACTGGTCTAAATTTTTGGAGTGAAATTTTTTTCCTATTAAAATGTGCTCCATGAACTGTTTACTACAGAGATGGTGAGAAGCCAATATACTTCGTGAGCTTGAATCCCCAGCACTCACTTGCTCTTCAGTTGCCTATGATGTAATATTGAGCATATGGCAGTGTGTATATATTAGTGACCAATAACTAAAAATAAAGAGTCAAACCTACCTATATTATTATTAGACAAAGGGGGGTTGGGAATTCCTTTCAGTGCTCCCCATTACCATTCTTCATCTGTATTGTAATTTCAATAAATTACTAAAATAATTGAAACTGATGTGCTTATATTGTATTTGTATAATTTTGATAACTATAATATGCAACATTTTGCAGAATTTTAAAATATTGTGCATATAATTTTTAATTTTAATGCAGATTTTAAATTTTTTTTGGCACAGCATTTCCCCAGAAGTACATGTCAAGAGAAGTGGCAAGCTGAGAGGTGTGACAGAGCAATTTTTAAATGACAGCCATGAGACTATTGTTTTGAGCTGAAAAAAATGTAGAGGAAAATACACACCTCTTACAGCTGTGATATAATTAATTCCATAATTTCTAATGTATTAGCAAATCTGAAATTAAGATCATCCCAGCCTCTTAAGGGATCCCAAAAATTCACTTAATCTATGAAGACCGATCCCCATCTTCTCAGTTTAAGCCATGACTAAAAATGTTTCAGACCTCTGAATCTCACACAGTATTTTTATCCAATTGTTGTCTTAACTTTTGGATCATTAGCTAATCAGTGCAAAGACTGGGCCTATGTATGCATCTTGTACAGCATCAAATTGGGGCTTATCAGATAATAAATAATGATGTATTTAAGATGTAATATTTCTGTGGTGAATGGATAGCATCTTGTATGGGATATGAAAAACAGGGAAGTTCAATAAAAGCCTATTGAGCCAAATTCTCTGCTGGCATAGCCCCAGTGAAGCCAATGAAATTACAATAGCAGACAATTTGCTTGTATGTTTGTCGGGTCTGTGTTCAATGTTTGGCATAAGATACTGATCCAAGCAGTACTGCAGTACTAATAGATAAACAAATAACAAGAATTATTAATGCTATTTTCCTATATGAAACAGAGGTAGATTGTAATATCTGTGTTCTGTGAAAAAAGTTCCAGCTGTAGTACTTTCTCAAATCTTTAATGACTTCATGCTTTTTTCAACAGTGTTTCACTCTCCAGTTAAAAAGCGTGTGTATGCTTTGGGGATGGAATGTATTTTTAATGCCTAATTTTTTACTTTTCTAATTCTAATCTAGTAGTGTATGAAAATGTTATGTGCATAGAAACAGTCTTCTTCATACCTTTAGCTTTATTTTTTAAAAATGTTGGTGAACTGAAAGGAAGAAAAAATGTTTGAAATTTAACAAAATGCTTCATTTGATCTGAAAACATCCATTTCATTTGAGTTTTTGTCATCTTTCATTGTTAATACAATTGAAATCCATTTACAACTGACAAGTTGTTTCATATTGAAAAATCAAAAATCATTTAGAAATGTCAAAACAAAATATCCTAGGTTTTTTTAAGGTTTTTTTTAAGCCAGAACAATTCAGGGAATTCTACATAAATTTGTGAAATGTTTCAATTGATGCAAACCTGCATTTCTCAGGGGAAAACAAAAATAACCTTTGAGCTGAAACACTTCTCTCAGCTCTACTCTAGAACTCCACTGAATTTTAAATTCCATTTTTCCATAAAGCACTTAGACCTTTCTCCTGGAATTGCACTAGAAATGTTTCTAGGCACCTTGATATAAGGGTGCGGGGAGAATAAAAACTGTTGTAGAGGGGTTTCCTTTTTTGTTTTGCTTGGGTTTTCATTTAAAATGTTATCCAAATTTGAAAAATGTCAACAAAAATCTTGAGGGAAGGGGAATCGGTCAAAGTTTTTCCTGCTTTTTTTTCAAATTTCATATTTGGTATCACTCAAATTATGGTTGGAATTCTGAATTTGATGGACAAGGATCCAATGGTGATGGGGCATATTGGCATTAATAATATTATGCTATAGGATATATCACATGTTAAAGACCAATTCAGGGAACGCAGTATGTTATTGAAGAAAAGGAATATCCAAGTGATCTTCTCAGAAAGCAAAAGAAGAGAGAGAGCAAAAGATTCTGGAACTGAACCAATGGCTTGGTACATGATGTAGATGAAGGGTTTTGGTTTTGTGGAAAATTGGTCCACTTCCTGTGTGGAGAGGGAGCAGTTTCAAAGGACTACATCTCAGTATATGGGGAAACAATCTTCTCAGGGACAAGTTGCTGGGGTAGTCAGAAAGGCATGAAACAAATATCAAAAGGGGAGGGTAAAAAGAAGTAGGATGTGATCACTCAGGGTACATCTAGACTACAGGCTTCATTCGAAAGAGGTCGTCTAGACAGCCACACCTTTTCCAAAAAAGCGATCTGCTTTTTCGAAAGAGAGCACCCAGGCAATCTGGATGCTCTTTTCCAAAAAAGCCCTGTTTGCGGTCAAGAACGCCTTTTTTCGAAAGAGTTCTTTCGAAAAAAGGCGTTCTTCCTCCTAAAATTAGGTTTATCACTGTCAAAAAACCCACCACGTTCTTTCGATTTAATTTTGAAAGAATGCAGCGGCAGTCTAGATTCACATGAAGTTTTTTTCGAAAAAAGGCCACTTTTTCCGAAAAAACCCTGTAGTCTAGACATAGCCTCATTTAACACTAAATTGAGATGTTGAGAACAAAATTAATCAAGAAACTTTGGGAATGGGAAGAAAATAAATTATGTAATTGCCTGCGTACCAGTGCTAGGTGCTTGAGTAACAAACAAGAGGAAACTAAATTCCTAATTGATAAGCTTAAATTCAAACCTGTTGGTATTGTTGAAACCTGGTTGGATGATTTACATGACTAGCATATTAGAATCTATGGCTTAATCTATTTAGGAAAGATAGAGTGGGCACAAGAGAAGGGGGAGTGGCACTTTGTGTCAAAGATGGCATTCCTGCTTCCCCATCACTGACAACTGAGAAGAAAATGTTCTTGCATGTTATGCATCAATGTCCTAACAGAAGAAGCAAAAGACAAGGTATAAGTTGATGTCTGTTGCAGAGCACCAACTCATACTAGGGCACATATCTATAATGTGAAAGGAATAAAGCTTCATGATCATGGGGAGTCTTCAGTTTGAATGACATATGCTGGAGATCTTATGCTGCCAACACTCAAAACACCCTCTGACTTTCAAATATTACAGATGACAATTTTCCTAATTCAAGAAGGGGGCATCCAAGATGGAAAAATTTGTATTAGACCTCATCTTGCCAGATAAAATGAAATTTAACATAGAACTAAAAATTAATGGCAGTTCTGGTGCAAGTGATTATGACTTGATCATATTCATTATGTGCAAACCAAACAAAGACTAAACCTGTAATATTTTATACTGGGACTTTAAAAGGACCATATTAATGAAGTGGGAAACTATTATGAGCCAAAAAAGGTGGGAAATACAACTCAAGAAGAAAAATATAAATAACTGGAAATTCTTTTGAGAACACTTTACTACATACCTAAAAAGCCACGATCAAGAAAGAAGATTGTACTGATTTAAACAAACCCATCATTTAGGGCATTAGGGAGTTATTTCAAAATAAGTTATTTTGAAAGAATAACTCCTGAAATAACAATTTTGAAATATTGCTATTCCTCTTCACAAGCAGGAGTTATTATTTCAAAATAACAAGCCCTTTATTTTGAAATAACAGGCTAGGTAGTGTAGATGCTCGTCTTGTTATTTCAAAATAAGGAGAGTTATTTTGAAATAACTCCCTAATGTAGACATCCCCTTAAAGAGGAAGTGAAGGCAATTTAAGAGAGAAGTTAAAGGACACAAGGATAAATCTATGGATAGCAGAGTTAAACCAATAAGAAGGGTTTTAAAGTATATTAAAATGTAAAGAAACCTAACAGTGATATTAGTTCAATACTAGATGGAAATGGTAGAATTTTCAATAATAAATCAGAAAAGGTGGAAGTGTTCAGTAAATATGTCTGTTCTATATGGAAAATAAAGTATGGAATTGCGATGAAACAATGAAGGCATTTAACACTACTTAGAAGCAAAGAATCATAGACTACTAGAACTGGAAAGGATCTAGAGAGGTCATCAAGTCCAGACCCCTGCCCTCACGGCAGGACCAAGCACCATCTAGATAATCCCTATAGATGTCTGTCTAATCTGCTCTTAAATATCTCCAGTGATGGAGATTCCACAATCTCTCTTGGCAATTTATTTCACTGTTTAACCATCCTGACAGTTAGGAAGTTTTTCCTAATGTCCAATGTTACCCTCCCTGGCTTCAATTTAAGCCCATTGCTTCCTGTCCTGTCATTTAGAGGCCAAGAAGAACTATTTTTCTCCCTCCTCCTTGTAACACCCTTTTAGATACTTGAAAACAGCTATCATGTCCCCCCTCGGGCCAATTCTTTCAGTCTTCTCTCATAGGTCATGTTTTCTAGACCTTTAATCATTTATGTTGCTCTTCTGTGGACCTTCTCCAATTTCTCCACATCTTTCTTGAAATGTAGTCCCCAGAACTGGACATTATACTCCAACTGAGGCCTAATCAATGCAGAGCAGAGTAGAAGAATTACTTCCTGTGTCTTGCTCACAATACTCCTGTTAATAGTCCAAATATATTAAAATGGATAGATGATTAAGTACATCATTTGAAATGTAAGACAAGGGTAAGGCAGGGGTGCATCCCATGTCCATTCTTGTTTTTGCTCATAATTGATTATGGCCTCAAGCAATGTAAGAATAATCAATATGTCATAAGGCTTCTAATAATTTAAGAATATTTGAGCTAGATTTCACTGATGGCATCACTTTTCTACATGAAAATGCTGAAGGACTTCAAGCAAGCACAATGAAGTTAAAGAAATTATGGAGCAGGTAGGACTGTGATTTACTGTAAAGAAATGTAAAACTGTGGCAGTTGGAGATATGGATTTAAATGTCAAAACTGAGGATGAACAGCTAGAGAGAGTAGATTGATTCAAATATCTTGGAAGCACAATAAGCCAAGATGATACATGCTCTGAGGAAATAAGAATAAGGATTGGCAAAGCAAAAGCAGCCTTTGGTAAACTTAAGAACATTTGGAAACTTACAAAACTAAGCATCTATTCAGCTGCCATTGTAGCTATAGTAAACTATGGCAATGAAACTTGGCGACTAAAGGAAACAGACGCTCAGAAGTTAGATGCATTTCATCCTAAGTGCTTGGGGACAATATTAGGAGTAAGCTATGAGGAAAGAAAAACAAACAATGAGGTCTGAAAAATGGATCAAGCAAGGTCTCTATCACAAATAGTTTGTAAGAGAATTCATCACATGTCCTAGCCTCTGTTATGAATGGGTCATAACTGACTAACAATTATGGTTCTCAGTTGGAAGCTAGAAAATCCAAAAAGAAAGAGAGGTAGACCTAGGATGACTTGGAAGTGTTTGATTATCAACAGAATAGGAAAATTTAATTTGAAATGGGAGGGCTTAGGTCACAAGGCAGCTGATAAGTAAGCATGGAGGATGTGGGTGGCCAAGTGTGTTGAAAAAAGCATAGGATGGACTAAGGTAGTCATATCATGAGATGATGGAACACTTTGCTTTCTAATAGTAACTCAGGCTAAAGTTAAACAGCAGTTACTAAAATTAGATTGTTTAAAGTAGCAGGTCTGGATAACTGGCACAAAAGAATAAAATAACTGGCTGAGAAGCTCTCTGGACAATTAATACTGATATTCAATAACTCTTGGAACCCTGGGGAAGTTACAGAAGACTGGAAAAAAGCAACGATTATGCCACTATTTTAAAAGGGTGAATGGGATGACCTAGACAATTATAGATCTGTCAGCCTGACACTAAACCCAGACAAGATAATGGACTGGCTGCTATGAGACTCTATTAATATAGAATTAAGGGATGGTAATATTATTAATGCCCATCAACATAGTTTTATGGAAAATAAATCAAACTATTATTTTTTTACAAAATTACAAGTTTGTTTGATAATGGTAACAGTGCTTATGAAGTAGACCTCTGTAAAGCATTTAACTGGATACCACATGATAGTTTGACTTAAAAACTAAAAAGTGTACCATGGCAAACCGTAGCTCTCAAATATAAATGTAATTAGAGAATCATGATTGAAGGTGATCCCCAATTGCATAAACATGGGGATCTAAAGTAGGGGTGGGGTGGTTATATTATATTTGGATAACAAACTGGTACTGCTGCTGCTAGAATATTCTATCCAGTTCTAGTTTTCGCAACTCAAGAAGGATATTGACAGGCTTGTTGAAAGGGGGCATGAAAGGGGGCATGGCCTCTGATTTTCTGCCAGAGCACGACTCCATGCAGCTCCATACCGCTCTGTGGGCTGGGGTATGGGGGTTCAAAGTCTGGACAATGCCCTTCCCGCCCAAGACTCCACTCCGTCCAGGTGCATGGAGCCGGCCCCCATCTACACCTGGCCCTGGGGCCTGTGGTGGCTGTCGGCCCCATTGGATATTGATAAATTGGAGAGGGCTCATTGTTGAGAAGAGCCCAACAATGATTAAAGGTTTGAAATATGCCTTATAGTGCTAGACTCAAAAGACACAATGTATTAATTTTAATAAAGATATAGCTGAGCAACTTGATCAGAGTGTGTAAGTACTGACATGGGAACAAATCATATATATAGTAGCCCAATGTCTGTGACTCTGTAACGCTGAAATGCTGGCTGTTTCCTCTGGGCGGCGCTGTTGCTTGAGTCACGTCCTTCGCCTCCCACTGTGGCGCTCGGCTGACTTCTGCACCGCTCAGCCGGGCTGTCACGGGGGAGCAAGCGGCGCAAGTGACCGTTTGGGCACTGTGGTCCCCCCGTGCTGCACTTGCGCCGCTTGCTCCCCCGTGACAGCCCGGCTGAGCGGTGCAGAAGTCAGCGCCACAGTGGGAGGCGAAGGACGTGACTCAAGCAACAGCGCCGCCAGAGGAAACAGCCAGCATTTCAGCGTTACAGAGTCACAGACATTGGGCTACTATATATATGATTTGTTCCCATGTCAGTACTTACACACTCTGATCTGTTGCTCAGCTATATCTTTATTAAAATTAATACATTGAGTCTTTGAGTCTAGCACTATAAGGCATATTTCAAACCTTTAATCATTGTTGGGCTCTTCTCAACAATGAGCCCTCTCCAATTTATCAATATCCAATGGGGCCGACAGCCACCACAGGCCCCAGGGCCAGGTGTAGATGCTCAGCTACGGGGGTGCTGCATGGGGAGCGCGGGGCCCAAACAGCTGCTTGCGCCGCTTGGTCCCCTGCAGCGGCCCAGCTGAGCGGTGCAGAAGTCAGCTGAGTGCCACGGCGGGAGGGGAAGAAGGGTGGGGCGGTGACGTACAGAGCCAGGGGGCAGGGCCTGGCCGTGTACATCACCGTCCTGCCCCCCCTTCATGCCCCCCTTCGCCTCCCGCCATGGCGCTTGGCTGACTTCTGCGCCGCTCAGCCAGGCCGCCACGGGAGCCCAAATGGCCGCTTGCGCTGCTTGCTCCCCCGCGGTGGCCCGGCTGAGCGGCACAGAAGTCAGCTGAGTGGCACAGCAGGAGGCAAAGGGGGGCGGGGCACTGACGTACATGGCTGGGCCCCACCCCCTGGCTGTGTATGTCACTGCCCCACCCCCCTTCACCTCCCGCCATGGCGCTCAACTGACTTCTGCACCGCTCAGCTGGGCCGTCGCGGGGGAGCCCAAATGGCTGCTTGCTCCCCCACGGCGGCCTGGCTGAGCAGCGCAGAAGTCAGCCGAGCACCACAGTGGGAGGCGAAGGGGGGGCAGGGCGATGACGTGTGGCATGACAGCGGCTCCAGGCCCTGCCCCTGGCCGTGAACATCACCGCCCGGCCCCCCTTCGCCTCCCGCCGTGGCGCTCAGCTGATTTCTGCGCTGCTCAGCCGGGCTGCCGTGGGGGAGCAAGCGGCGCAAGCAGCCGTTTGGGCTTCACGGTCCCCCGAGTGAGAGGCAGGAGGGAGTGGAGAAGAGAAAGAGAGAGTGAGAGGCAGGAGGGGGAGGAGAAGAGAAAGAAAGAGACAGAGAGGCAGGAGGCGGAGGAGAGCTGAGAGAGAGAGAGGGGGAGGCAGTAGGAGGAGGAGAGAGAGAGAAAGAGAGAGAGAGACACGGAGCGAGAGACCGGAGGCTCAGGAGAGAAGACCCACGTGGAGGAGAGACCTGAAAATCCCGTCTTATGATGGGATAATTGGCTAGTATTTAATAATGGACTCTTCAATCTAGCAGATAAAAGTATAACAAGAGTTGATGTTTGGAAGTTGGAGCTACACCAATTCACACTAGAAATAATATGTAAATGTTCAAGAAGGGGTAGTTAACCTTTGGAACAGATCACCAAGGGCTGTGGTGAAATCTCCATTGCTGAAAGGTTTTAAAACAAGATTGGATTATTTTCTCCCTTGAAAGATATGCTCTAGTTAAAAAAGGACCTATTTGGGGGTAAGTTATATGGCCTGTATTATGTAGGGAGTCAGACTCAGGTGATCACAGTGGTGTCTCCCAGTCTTGGAATCTATGAATGAAAAATATTGAAAATATTTAACCAAGCTCTGTTAGAAACCTTCACATACAAAGAGAACTGAAGTTATCTACCTACCTCAAAGGGAGACCGTCGGAGCCTTAATTATTCAAAGAATTTTTTAAAATCCACATTCTTTCATATGTTTACCTAACAAGGGCTACCAAAGTTTAGAGAATTATTATTGTTATTATTTAATTGATTATTATTGGTCTCAGCATTTTTTCTGCCTTTCCTACTTCTTGCTCTGGACCTTTGCTATGTGTTTAGCAATGATAACCTCCAAACAACAAATGGAGTTATTTCCGAAGGTATGTTGGTTAGGCTGCCTGACAAGAGAAGAGAATTAATTTTATTATCTTTGTGTTTCTCTTTTCTGATTAATTTAGTTGGAGATTCAGCAGCAGGAGAAGGTTGTGCAACTTCCTCAACTCTGATCATACTTCAGATTCCTTTCTCTTTCAAATAATATTTGCTACAGCAATCTCCATCTATTGCAGTAATTTTTCAGATTATCAGGAATTTGGTTTTCCCCCCAAATGAAAGTTTGTCATGTTAATCAGGCTTATTTTATTGGTTGGAATTAAAGCAATAGCAGGTTAAAGAGCTTAAGAGCCAAAAATAGAAAGGATTTTGGTGGCTGAAAAATGCCCCTCTCAATTTGCAGTTTAGGGTATAGTGAATTCTAGAAGCATCAGGCTGGGCAGTTTGGCAACTAAACAGTGAGTTAGGAGCACAGTTCTTGTGCTCTTTGGAGAAAATGCTAATATTTGTTATACGAATGACTCTGGATAATATGATTTTGAGAGGTTTCTACATGCCAAATATGACTATTTGAATTTCATTAGCATTCATACGATATGTATCTGTCTTGTTTAATAGCAGTTACTATTCAAAATAGAAAATACTTCCAAATTTGAACTTGGTTTTAATTAAAAAATACTTTTATATTTCTCAAGCCCATGAGATAGCAGTGAATAGATAACATGCATACTCTTCTCAGATACAGTTTCTATCTCTTCCTTGCTTCACTATCTTCCTAATTCAAATTACATACTTGCAAATGAAGTAGTTATGGAAGAAGGAAATCCGGTTGATTTCAGCTGGCATTTTCTGTCTGTGGTCTTTGCTAGAAGCAACTTACAAGGAAGCTATTTTAAGCTGCTAGGAGATCAAACAAGTAGACTAAAGTGCCACCAAGAGGAGATAGAAAAATGTTTTGTGCATAGCAATAGTCATAAAAAACTATTTTGAAGCACTGTGTAGATTTATGGCAGATTGCTAGAATGCAAAATGGAGTAATGAATCTATCAAGGAACATGGCTAACAACTCGATGTGACAGCAAAATGTCTATTTTTGTCATTTTTTATATCACAGTTGCATCCTTTAGAAGTAAAAAGAAATGTTGAAGCCTGAAACGAAGCAGAAGTATGTTTAACGTCCTCAGTGGTGTAGTTTCTCAGATGCAGCTCTCTAAAACAAGTATGCTGCAATTTACCCCATCCCTCTCTGATCCAACATATGAGAAATGACCATATACAGTTTAGTGGTAGAAGACAGCAATTATGTTTTCCTTCTTATTTGAGTCATCTAAAATCAGTTAAATTGTCAAAAATAATAATTATAATTATAAATAATTCTATAAGTAAACAAGAGATAGAAACATAACCACACCTGTTTGGAAGAATAACTCAGAGTGGATTTGTGCTTAAAGTACTGGATGAGGGCTCAAGAAATCTGGGATTGGTTCCCATAGCTCTCCCATATACTTCTTCTAGGGCCTTGGGAAAATCATTTAATCCCTTGGTGCCACAGTTCCCCATCTGTAACAGGAGGTTATTATGACTGCCTTTCTCTTACCTTTTGTCTATTTTGTCTCTTTAGACTGTAAGCCCTTCGAGGCATGAATTGTTTTCAATAATGTGTTTATACTCCCCTGGCCCCATAGAGACTCAATTTCAATTGGAGACTTCGATTCACCTAACAATGCTTAGCACATAGATAAACATAGAAGGGGAAGGAATCTCTAGTCCAATCCCTACACTCATGGCAGGATTAAGTATTATGTAGACCACTTTTACCAGGTGTTTTTCTAACCTGCTCTTAAATATGCCAATGATAGAGATTCCACTACCTCCCTAGGCAATTTATTCCAGTGTTTAGCCACCCTGACACTTAGGAAGCTTTTCCTAATGTTCAGCCTAAGCCTTCCTTGCTTCAGCATAAGCTTATTGCTTCTTGTCCTAGACTCAGAAGTTTAGAAGAACAATTTTCCTCCCTCTTTCTTGTAACAGTGCTCTACAGATATCAATTGCATTGGTTGCCATTAAAGTCACACATTGATAGTTGAAAAAAAATGAATTTTTATATAACAGTTTCTGTTGCAGAATAGAACAAATATTCTACACGTTTCTGTGGTATCTCTTGACTTTTAAAATGATAGCCAGTATCACTTTCATTCCCACATCATCCCTGTGAGAGTGATATGCAGTATTATCCCCATGTTACAAATAAACTAAAATAGAAAACAAAGGTAGAAAGTTGAAGCATGTTCCCATATCAGCAAAGGAATTTAGTGGCAGAGGTCACAGCTACTCATTCCCAACCACATTCATATTGATGGAGAAAGCAGCAAATGTACTGGATTGTTAGGACCCAGTAGGAGCCCAGGTAGTGAAGGAAAAGAGCAACCAATACTGTGCCTCCTATCGCCACTCCTATCGCCACTAGGCTGCATCTAGACTGGCATGATTTTGCGGAAATGCTTTTAATGGAAAAGTTTTTCTGTTAAAAGTATTTCCACAAAAGAGCGTCTAGATTGGCACCGGTGCCTTTGTGTAAAAAGTGCTTTTGCGCAAAAGCATCCGTGGCCAGTCTAGATGCGATTTTGCACAAGAAAGCCCCGATCGCCATTTTGCGCATCAGGGCTTTCTTACACAAAAAATTCCTTCCCTGTCTACACTGGCCCTCTTGCGCAAGTATTCTTGCGCAAGAGGGCTTATCCCTGAGCGGGAGCATCAGAGTATTTGAGCAAGAAGCACTGATTTTGTACAGTACAAAGTCAGTGCTCTTGCGCAAATTCAAGCGGCCAGTGTAGACAGCTGGCAAGTTTTTGCACGAAAGCGGCCGCTTTTGCGCAAAATCTTGCCAGTCTAGACACACCCATACAGTTCCTTCCCCCTTCTCCCCAAGAATTCTCCAAATGTCATTGATACCGGCAAATTAAAACTATACAATTTTATTTCCTTGAAGTATCAAATCCCAAAATTATTGGCCACTCATGCTGCCTTCATACCCCAGCCCACTTTCTGAGCTGCTTCCTGCAACCTATGGAGTACACATGATAATGGGACCCCCATTTCAATCAACCTAATCACAGACCTTTCCCACAACAATTAATCCCCCTAGAAAGGAAGAAAGAGAACATTCTTAAGTGCATCACCTGCAAGAGACTGTGAGTACCTCTCAGTCTGGGCATGCAACAGTACCATTGATGTTAAATTCCCTCTATGCTTTTAGCTAATTTTTTTAATCAAGTTGTGTAATTTGTTACCAATGTTATTTAACTTTTGTGATACAATTGGTCTGAAAAGTTCATTGAAGTGCAGCTCAAGCTGTCAATGGCATAACATTCCCACATTATATCAATTCCTAATAAAAATCGGCATACAACCACATGTGACTTATTTCAGTGGTTACAGCACACTCATTATCCATGACTATCCCCAGGTCTCAAAGCAAGCACATAATGCATCCTGAACCTTATTTCCCCGACCAATTGGGGCATTTCTCAGTCAGTGCCTATAACATTCGGGAAATCTCTCCATCGCCTGCTTCCACCCACCATCTAAGCACTCTCCCTTTCTCTCACAGATGATGTGCAAACCAAAGCAAGTATGTATCATGCAAGGCATCTTATGCTGAGATATAGTCAGCCTTATCATGAGGCACCTCCACCTTCACTGCCTCCTTCCAAACACACACTCCACTGCCATTCAGCAACCAGTCAGAGTAGAATTAAGCCACTTTTTTTCCTCTTGTGCAAGTGTCATTAAAAGACTTCATAAGCCAGGGTAGCAGAGATAAGTTTGACTAGTAAGTGGAATCTTAACTCCATTAACATCCACAGTGGTTTGGAGAGAAAACCTTCCCTTGCTCATTCCAGTAAACAGACCTGGCTGTGTCTAGACTGGCAAGTTTTTCCGCAAAATCAGCCGCTTTTGCGGAAAAACTTGCCAGCTATCTACACTGGCTGCTTGAATTTGCGCAAAAGCACTGACTTCCTACTGTAAGAAATCAGTGCTTTTTGCAGAAATACTATGCTGCTCCTGTTCGGGCAAAAGTCCCTTTTGCGCAAAACTTTTGCGCAAAAGGGCCAGTGTAGACAGCTGAGATTTGTTTTCCTCAAAAAAGCCCCGATGGCGAAAATGGCCCCCGGAGCTGTCTTGCGCAAAATCGCATCTAGACTGGCCACGGATGCTTTTGCGCAAAAGCACTTTTTGCGCAAAAGCATCCGTGCCAATCTAGACGCACTTTTGCAGAAATACTTTTAACGGAAAAACTTTTCCGTTAAAAGTATTTCTGCAAAATCATGCCAGTCTAGATGTAGCCAACCTGAGTTTCTAAAGATCCTGACATCATGGACTTTTCTAGACCACCCCACATTAACACTGGTGAACTTGTCACAATGATTATCCAGATCCTCCAGCATCATGGAGAAATGTCACTTCCATTTCTGGGTGTGGGTGTGGGTGTGGGATGGGGCAAAGAATAGGCATGCATGTCCCATCTTTAGGCCCTATACTGTTCAGGAACCTCATCCATGCAAAAATCTTTATAATTTCCTGTGTGTTACCAAGCTTTATGACCCAGCATTGCTGCACACCTTAATAGCATCACAAACCTCCATGATGTCAGCCCTGACAATTACTCTAACAAAACCAAACAAGTTATCTACCAACCACTAACAACAGGGTGTGGAAAACTTCCATATGGTGATGGCCTCACACTTTTCCCATGGGGAGGGGAACATGCATCTTGGTGTGTTGATGGTGAAGCTCTAGGGTGAGCTCTGTGTAGCTCTCTAGGAAAGATAACATCATTCTGAAATACTGCCATCACTGTTGGTCAGCCCAATTCTGCATCGTTGTCTCCCACCAGTCACTGCTAGTTGACCATGCCCAAAATTTGGCACTATTCAGATGAATGCCCTGGTGAAGTAATTGCTTGATTTCATCCTCCTTTTCCTCCTGCCCTAAAGCTTTGTCACTCAGATATCTAAAACCCTAGGAAGCAGCCAAGCTGAGCCCATCTGGCTGTGCAACTGTCCATACATGTACAAAAACAATGAGGAGTCCTGTGGTACCTTAGGGTATGTCTAGACTGCATGGCTCCGTCGACGGAGCCATGTAGATGAGTTTACTAGACATAGCAAAATGAAGCGGTGATTTAAACAATCGCCGCTTCATTTACATCAAAATGGCCGCTGCGCTGTGCCGATGATCAGCTGATCCGGCACAGCGGGCAGTCTGGACGCTCCACGGTCGACAAGGGAAGCCTTTGTCGACCGCTCTGAGGTTTACCGGAGCGGTCGACAAAGGCTTCCCTTGTAGACCGCGGAGTGTCCAGACTGCCCACTGTGATGGATCAGCTGATCATCGGCACAGCGCAGCGGCCATTTTGATGTAAATGAAGCGGCGATTGTTTAAATCACCGCTTCATTTTGCTATGTCTAGTAAACTCACCTACATGGCTCCGTTGACAGCGCCATGTAGTCTAGACATATCCTTGGAGACTAAAGGTACGTCTACACTGCAAGATACCTCTCGTATCCCGAAATAGCTACCCCACGTCTTTCGAACGTGGCCGCTATTGTGAAATATAGTAGACCCGCTCTTTTGGTATCCCTGTAAACCTTGTTCCATGAGGGATAAGGGATGTCTCGAAATAGTGTGTTATTTCAAAATTTGGTGCCGTGTAGATGCGCCAAATTTCAAAATAGCCTATTTTGAAATAGAATCGAAATAAGATACGCAATTTGCATAGCGAAAATTGTGTATCTTATTTCGAGCAAAGGGTGCAGTGCAGACGCACCCTAACAGATTTATTAGGGCATAAGCTTTTGTGGATAAAATCTACTAGCTTATACCCTAATAAATCTGTTAGTTTCTAAGGTGCCACAGGATGCCTTGCTGGTTTTGCAAATACAGACTTACATGTCTGAGACATACATGTGTAGATCGTATTAAAGACTGTCATTATCATGGAGCTCGGAAATATGTCCTCTATGATGCACTTACAACATACAAATGCATTTTGGCATGCTAGGAAAGTAATCACAAGGGTTTGTTAGTTTGATCCTAAGTCCCAAAAATCACTGTTGGTTCCATACACTAAAAATCACCAGCATAGATCTGAGCAGTTGAATATTGCACCATCGTTTTCCTCCCAGAGTGCTGTGCAGCTCATTACAACAACTACAGAACTGTGTAGACACAATGTTTGAGAAACAAAGTACCTTAAGGCAGCATAGCAAAATAGTTTCCTATTGGAGCAGAAAACTATCCTGTAAAGTACTTAACCCAGCCTGAACTGTATTCACAGTGATTTCTAGACAATATTTGGTGTAAGTGTGTGCACTGTCCAGGCCAGATCCTGCTCATCTTCCTCACTCTAGTAAATTGTGTGCAGTTGCTTTGGAAAGGCCAGGGGAATTGCCAATGGGATGGTTTCACAGTAATCTAGGCTTCCAATGGCAAATCTTAGTGGAAAGACTCTGTTACAGTTGAGGTGAAAATTGCATTTTTGTTCATAATGATGTGATGTTTTTAAATGTTTGACAGCTCTGTTCTACTGAGACATGCTTCATCTTCTGTTCTGCAAATCTGTTGGTGCAGTAGTTATGAAAAAAGTGGGACACTCCTATCAATATTTCTTTTAAAAAAAGAGACTGCTGATCCTATTTTCAGCCCCTTGGGAACATTTTTCAGTAATCATAAGTGCTTCTTCAAAAACACACAGATCTTTCTAGAGAGCACTCCAGTTTTTGCTTTTTTTTAAAGAAACCTACTCCTACAGTGGTTTTTGGGGGTCAATCTGGGACAAAGACCTGATGCTATCAGTGCATCAAACAAATAAGATGAGTATAAAAACAAGTTTTTCAACTACACCATAGAGGTAGCCTAAGTATATTTTATTTTTGGATTAACTAACTGGCCAGCAGCCAAAATATAATTTAGAGAGATTGGAGTTATTTTCTTTTTAAAATTAGGACTGGAAAAGATTAGTTTCACTCTATATTTGCCTTATTTTATGCTCACGCTCCAGTTCTCCATAAGTCGGAAAGAAATTTGTTAGGTAAGAATTAATCAGCACTAAACTAGTGAAAAATACAATGCAGACTAAAAGTGACTAAGGCTTGTTATTTATGCAATATATTTCCTTTTTGATTTAATTTTGGGGTTTTTTTGGGGGGGCGGATGTTTAACCTGTTCACTAGATACTATGTTATTTGTATAGCAAGTCAAAAAAGAGGGAAAGGCTCCAAAGTTCCCTCGTGAAGTAAATAAAAGCAGCACTTTTGAAAAATCACCCCATCTATGTAAGTGCCAAAATAGGGATTTAGGAGCCTAGCATTATGCATCAAAATTTGAAAATACTAGCCCCCAGTTCAGCTGTAGTAATGGCAACTTCAATCCCAGTATAATGTTGCTGAAGTGAGTAGAGTTACACCATGGCTTAATTTTGGACATCATAATCTGTCTTTTCAAAGAGAACCATCTCTGAAATATGAAAAAAAAATTATTCAACAAGGCACATATTGGTTCAATCATTACAACAATACATCTAATTATTTCCTTCTGGTAACCTCCTGTTGCATCCAATTTTCAGAGAAAAGGTCTCTTTTCAATGAGCCGTGTTCTGATGAAGCAGCCTTTGGTATTTCATTTTCTTATTTAAGAAACTCCCTGCTTGTCTTATCTGAATGTTAAATAAGAAGAAAACCCACTGAAATGGAAACAATTCTTAGCATCTGATTATGTGCAGTGTATTCCAACATTTATGCTACATTTGGAGCCCACCACTAAATAATTGTCTGTGATTATTTAGACCCTGTTCTAAGTGCTCAACACCCCACTATCCTCTCCCCTAAGACTGTTTTGATATTTGTAACATGAATCCTAATTCAGTTTGATGGAAATTAGATAAGAAAGTTATTTTGCCATGTTGTTAGCTTGTGTCACTAGGTAGGGCAGTAGGATGGCAGTAAATAAGAGGAAAGAAACAAAAATAGCATGAGAAAGCAAACGTTCAGCAAAAGACCATGATAAAAAGAGACAAGCTTTGCCCAGCAAGCCTTATAAAATGAATTTCATGTTCAGCCAAATAGTACTCACAGGCAAACCAAATTCTCAAGGAACTGTTTGTCTAGTCCTGTCTCACGCTTGCTAATAATTACTAGCCTAACACACTGCAAAAAAATTATCCTCATCTCCCAATATACACAATATTTCTGAAGCTCAGCATGATTCTATTTTTATTGTATCATGTATTGCAAGATGAGCAGATATGAAGAAAATGTCTCACTTGCCACCTACTTACATATATTTCTCATTTTGGCCCATATTTGGGTTTTTTGGGGGGAGGCTTCTCTTTTTAAAGTCTTAAGTCCCAGGTGTGATATTATAATGTCACAAACAGAAGTCAATGATTCATCAGTTAGAATCTATGATGGAAAGAGAATTGAAGAGGAAAACATTCAATCACAACCCTTACCTACACAGAGATGGTTGATGTTGCAGTCTTTCCAAGGACATACAATATTCATCTTGGGAATACCAATCTGTCAGCATAATGGCCAATAAGCAATTTTTCTATGAAAAAAATGCAGTAAGGGCTATCCCTTATGAATTGTGTGGTCCTATATCTGGTATATGTACCGTTAGTCAGCTTCACATACATTTGGCCAAATTGTTTTCAGTGGAGTCTGGCACAAACAGTTTGCCTTCTTTTGAACTTCAAAAGCAAAATATATCTAGCTCCTGTCATTGGTAGCATTACACCCCCAGATGCCTGGTGCACCTAACCCCACATTCCCAAGGCATTTCAAGCTCCTTGAACAATAAGAGAACCTAAGGCATATAGCACATCATAAACACAGATATCCATTAAGACAAGGAACTTAACAAGCAGAGTTACCTAAAATAAGGAAGATGCTAAAGATGCTGTGAGAATGTGTTTATGGATGAAGAGTATAGAAGGATGATCTTACGAGCAGAACAGAGCCATTAGTCAAATGCCTTAGAAAGAGAAAAGGAACAGAACTTCATCTCAGACAGGAATCATGAGGAATATATCCTGTGCCTAGTTCACAATGTCCTCCGTCCCAGCTTGCCAAATTTGCTCATGTACCAGCACATAGTTTGTTCAGGGTGAAAAAAGGAGGTTGTCTCTTAAAACCATAAGTTCTAAACATACACTGGCTCAGTAGCTACGGCCCTAATCATCTCCTCAACTTGTGCAAAGGAAAAAAACTTGGAGGACCGAGAACTCATGAGGGCAGTACTGTCCTTAAACCTTCGATAGAAGCGCCTCCTTTTGAGCCGTGTGACATTGGGAACTGAACTCTTGTGGAGTTTTGAGAAGTTGGAAGATCAGCATTCTCCTCAGCATTGTCCTCTTCTGTGATGGGGTATGTACCCTACTGTCAATGAATGGATTAATGTGTGTCTGAAAAGCCAACTAACATACTGAGATGCACCTGGAAGGTGAGTCAGGCTTTACTGATGCAGGGTGGTGGGAAGGGAGAGGGTTGAGGGAGGACTACAAACAGAGGAAATTTGGAGCAGAAGGTGATTGTGTGTGTGGGGGGGGGGGGAAGGAGCCCGTGAAGAGCTCAGCAGTCATGTTCTGGGACCAGAGAGTGGAAAGCCTGGCAGGAAGAGGCATCCCAGGGATTTGGCTCTGGGATTTATCCTGGAGCACAGAAGTCTCATAACAGACCAGGAGTGACATGGAGCAATCACCAGAGTAGACCATGTGCCACTGCCAAGCCCTGGAAAAGGGCAGGATTCGAACTTCCTGGGAGAGAACCCTGGGAGGTATTGAGCTAAGGAAAACCACAAAGCATTGAAAGGTCAAGTCTAAGGAGAGCAGAAGTCCGTTAAAGTTGTGGTTTTGGTTGGGATTTTGCTGGGAATGGGGCTGGCCGGAGAAGAACACTGACAGTTCCAAGACTGATAGAAGGGTGAACCTAGAGAGTTTGTTGTAAGAAGACCTGGAAAAGGGCCATCATTAGGGAAAGCCAAGGGATAGAGCAGGAATGGGTTAGAACATTCCGACATTGCCAGCTCACTACAGAGTGAACCACCCAAATCTGGGACTCTCTGGTCCGGCAACATCCATGGAATGGCACTGATATTGCTTGACAAAGATTCCCAGGACCGGGAGCCAGCTGAGAGAATGCGGGATTTGTGGAGTCCCGAATGGGCCAGCAGCAGCTAGGCAGGGGAACCCTGGATACTGTGGGGTCAGGGGGCATCAGGGAGCCTCCCCCCAACTGGGGAACCCCGGTGTCAGTGAGGTCAGGGGCTGGTGAGTCCCTGGCAGGGAGGCCAGTGACAGCTGGGGAACTCTGGGAACCCCCCGGCAGCAGCAGGGCTGGGATGGTCAGGAAGCCCTGACCAGGAAACCCCAGCAGCAGCGGGGCCAGGCAGTGGCTCGGGAACTCCAACCAGGGGACCCTACTAGCAGGGCCAGGTGGCAGCCGGGAAAGGGAACCCCAGCATCAGTGGGGCCAGGTGGCATCAGGGAGCATCCGCTCTGACCAGGGAACACCTGTGTCAGTGGGGTCAGGTGGCCGGAGAGCCCGTGGCAGTGGGCCAGCAGTGGCCAGGGAACCTTGGGATATTCTTGGAAGCAGCGGAGCTGGGCCACAGCAGCAGGGCTGGCCATGGCCAGGTGGCCTGGGGCTGGGAGACCCAGGGGAATCCCTGGTGCAGCTGATGGGCAGCAGGGTGGGGAACCTTGGTCAGGCCAGCTTTAGGAGGTACAGCAGGGCAGGGAGTCCCAGCCTTGGGAGCCCTAGGAAGAGGAGCCATCAGTGGGGCAGCCAGCAGAGAAGCCTTGACCTTCCCTGGTCCGGGACGCTTTGGGTCCCAAGTGTGTCTGACCAAGGAGGTCCAACCTGAATACGGTCCCTTGGCTAGAACACAGTGTAGAAGGTGGACCTGGGTTCCCCTGTTATCTACTAGGGGAAATGTTAGGAGACCCCAAATATAAGGGGATAAGGACACTGTAAAATCTTAAGCCAAGTAGAGTGCAGGGACTGCTTGTCCCAGTGTTTGGGCTGAAGACTTGACGTTAGGGCCTTGGATACTGAAATTATTGGCAAAGAGTGCTGGGGAGAAATGCCAGCTACACCCTACTCAGCCATGAGGAGGCATGCTAGTGGTGAGCCTACTGTTCCACACTTTTGCATTAGCTCCTGCTGATTCTGCCTTAGTACTACCACTAGGATACTCTTTCAATACCAGCATGAGTCCTATCAGATGAAAAAAGGCCCAGTAGTTGCAGGAGCAGTGCAGAATCAAAATTTCTTCATGGTACTGTGAGTTCCGTTCCATGCAAATACAAGAGATCTATGGGGTTGACTGACTGGGGTTCCTCCTCTTGAGAGAAAAACATGAGGATTCTTGAGTTTGACCTCAAGGGCCTCCCATGGGTCGCTCCCAGAAGATCTCTCCACATCTCAAAAGACAGAATTTTTTTTTCAATCAGAGGCCAGTGTGAGTCTCATTTCTTATAGTGATTACCTAGTCTTGCTATTTGGATAGTTTCATCTAAGCACTGGAAACACTACTTAAAGGTATCATTTGAGATTTAATTTAGCAAAATCATTTTCATATGGATACATGAAAGTGACCATAAACAAAAGGACTAAAAAAATCATCAGGAAAAAATGGGTTTCTGGAGATGACATAATATTTTTAGTACAATTAATGTATTTTTGTGAATTCTGGCAATTCCTTTATTGGAAATCTTTCTTCAGTAATGATCTTATTGAAATAACAACAGTACTAGGTCTCTTATTCACAGACTCCCCCTCACATGTACAGTTTAAAACAAACACTCCCACCCTCTTGCACCTTAATCATACTGCCAGCATGAACTCTGGACAATTAAGACAGCAGCTCTTCATTGGGAACAGGGGCAAATCCTCTTAATGTTGCATATGGCCCTTTAATCAAAATGCTCTGTACTGAGGGCTTAGTTCTAGTGCTTGCCCCACATGAATCAGCTCCAGTTCTGTAACTGACCTCATTTGGCATCTGGCAGAAGCTAAAAGCAATAGCATCCAGCTGTTTACTTTAGTCAAACTGTACAAGTGCATAAATAAAACATATACATTGGAGTTTAACCCTTGGGAAACGTAATGCTTCTCAGTGGCAAAAATGAAGTACTTAAGGTTTTTTTTCTTTTTGATGTCATTTGAAGGAACATCCCCAGTTCCGTATGCATTATCTTTTCCTAAAGAATTTTGGCTGTGTCTTCTACACCAGTGCTCAGACAGTGCTGTATTATACAGAGATCTCCTCCAGCCTAGGGAAAAGCACCTTCCTTAGCATGATGAAAGAGATATGTCAGTATCACTCACTGCACAGGAGTGTGAGCACGGCATTCAGCAAGCTGTTCACCAAGGCTTACAAATAGGAAAACAAGCTCCATTAAGTTCCCTTTAAAAGCTCAGCATTCTTCACCCTTGCTTGCAGTGAGAAGTGCCTTCATTGGAGCTGCTTGTGGAACAAGGTGATAATGACAAGGAGGAAGAATTTACCATCCACATTCATGTTGAGGGATACCTCACTCTGACCACAGTCCCTGGCAGATTCTGGCCCCAGCTGATAAGTAAAGACAGAGGAAGTAAGAGCTGTGGATAACTGCTCCTCTGTGTATTTTTTCACACTGCTTTGGCACTCTGTGATGCATCAGTTTAATTATCAGACCTAAATTATTATTATCAAAATGATCTGAAGTGACGAACACTTACTTACCTAAAGCTCCTTTCTGTAGCCATTGGATATGGTTTTAAAAATACTTTTCCTTTTTAGGTAGTTGAGTAAGTTGCAGAAAAGATCACAAATACTGTTGGTCAGAATATATTCAAAAGGTATGTTTTTGTTTTTTGTTCCATATTTTTTAACGATTTAAAAAAAAAAGAAACAAAAGTTCAGAGAAAAACATTTACTTGACATTTTTCAATGAGTTGCATTATTTAGTGGGGGGTTTTTATGTGAGAGATCAAATTCTGGAGAGCAATTCAGACCACTGAGAGGTTGTGTGCCCACTTGTATCAAACTTGAGAACCAAAATACTTCTGCTACTTGTGGCTCTGTGCCTGGGACATGCACGCTAGCTATGCGTGCTTTGCGTTCTGTATGCTATACAGCTCTCATTCAACCACTTTAAATCCAACAAGCTGCCAGCAGTTATCACAAACACACTTCTGGCTTTACCAAACTTGATTATTGTTAGCAGGTGACACCAAGACATATCCAGTTCCAAGCTTTCCCAAAGGTTGTGCTGCGATTGTTGCAGGAGAAAGCTGGATATTTTCGAAGAATAAGAAGATTTATTTGTTCCTTTAAGGGGACAAAACTACCAACTGGCCACATTAATTGGATTTGACATTCACTTTAGTACAAACACCACATTGCTGGTTTAGATAAATAGTAAAACAAGTTTGTTAGCAAAAGACAAGAATTCAAGTACACAAATATAAACGATAAAGTTAGAAATTATTACAAGCAAATGAAAGTGAAAACACTAATTTAACGGTCTAAATCTTAACATAGCAAGGTTTTGTTCAAGCCTTTGTTCAAGATAGCTTTTCTCAACAACAATCTTCAAGAAAGATGGTATGTGACCAACCTTCTTGGTACAGGATCTCTTCCAGAGGCTCAAAGATGCTGGATCCTTTGTTGTCTTGGGTGGAAAAGACAACTTGGTGTTTTCTGACCCTTTATTTTCTAGCCCAGTGAACCTTTGAAAAGGATTCTTCTGGATGTCTTCTCCCCCTCAGAGTAAAGTTTATTCAAGCAGAGAGGAAGGTCACATGCAGGCCCTATCAGAGGGGGGGAACAGGAGGGCCATTTGGCCAGGGTCTCAGGAGACATTTCAACAAATTTTGACATTTTTCTACCATATCATTTCCATGTATTTTACACCTTGCAGTTATAACAGAGACAACAAAGGAAACTATATATAAACACAAAAATTTGATTTAAATCATTGTGGGACCTCGGAACTTCACCAATTTTTTAGTCACATCTGAGTTTTCATCTGTATGACTGGAGACTGGAGTAGATTCCGTGATTAGTGATTCTATGTTATGAAACACTGTTTACAGTCTTTGCATAGTTTAGAGGTTTTGAAAGTCATAATTAATTCTGTTACTGTAAAGTGATTTTGCTTGGTCTGAGGGTGAGTTTAACCTTTAAATTAGATAAAACTTAAAAAAACAAATAATCTGGTAGCACTTTAAAGACTAACAAAACATGTAGATGGTATCATGAGCTTTTTGACTGGTCATCTGAAGAAGTGGGCTGTGCCCACGAAAGCTCATGATACCATCTACATGTTTTATTAGTCTTTAAAATGGTTTTTAAGTTTTTCCTGTTGAAATTAGATGTTTATCTCTGCATAGGAGATTTTCAAATTCCTGTTTTTTCTTATGTCTTCATATACAATAACCATATCAGGTTCAGCTATAAGCTACCTCTTTGACCAGTTTTAGATTCACATTTAAAGGCATTTTTTGTGATAATAAACTTTTAATTCTAGTTGTTTAATAAACTTTATATCTAATCTGGCAATCGCCCCATGTTCATATTCATAATAATGCACCAGTTATTACAGGAATTTAATAATGGGAACATGTTAGCAGATGAAATTTCAAGACTTTGAAATAAAGCTATAAAGGCCTCGGTAAATAACACCCCAAACCATTATTATATAATATTCATTGCGAAGTATATACAATTAAAATTTTGTATAAGCAATAGCCTTTAGCGAATTCATTTATTGTGTGTTACTGTGTTTTAAAAGAACCCCTTTATAAAAATGAAATGAAGATTTGAAAGTGGTGCAAGTAAGAGAAATAGCAGTTAAGGGTTTAAAGCTAATATCATTTCTCATAGAAAAGAAGCCTCAGCCATTAAATGGTGACCATACTGACAGTGACACTTCCAGTTCTGATGATGAAAACTTTGTACCCACAAATGACATTTGAATGCCACTGCCTCAAAAGGAGGAGGTCATTAATCAACACACAGAAATGACAACAATGTCCATAGATGCAGAATCTATGCTTAATTTAGAGGCTGTGCAGGCAGAAAATGAAGACCTTGGAGATGCTGTGCAACAAGAGAAAGAACTTATGACTAGCACAGGACACAGTGTAACAACAGAGGCATCAGAAACTGATATTTGAATTCTTGATAAGAACAATGTTGCTCAAATGAAGTCATTTCTCAAAGCTAGTTGTTTTCAGATTCGAAATAATATACCAAAAGCTGCTGAAAGTCATGCTTTTCCCACTCATCTGCCCATAAAAACTCTTCCAAATGGAGAGAGCTACACAAGAGACTGGCTCTGCTGGAGCATGAAAAAGAGGCTCTGTACTGTGTACCCTGTTTCATTTTTAACAGTAATACTTCAAATGCATCTGTACTGTCAGATCCATCTGGTTGGAGCATCAGTAGAGGTTGGAGGAAGTTGAAAGAGCGAATACCTGCACATGAAACTTCAATATCACATGAAGATAACTATGTTACATGGAAATCAGCTAATATACCAGCACTAGCTGACAGTTCAATTGAAAACGTACTCCTGAATGAAATAAACAGAGAAACTGATAACTGGAAAAAACTCCTTGAGTGCATATTGAATGTCATTCTTTTTCTTTCTGAATAGGGATTGGCTTTATTTGGTTCCAGTCAACATATTGATAGCCCTACAAACAGAAACTTTCTTGATATACTTGAGCTTCTTAGCAAGTATGACTCACTTTTAACAGGCCATGTTAAGCGTGTTGATGAATTACAAGAGAGCGAAAAATGAATGCAAGTCTATTATCTGTCTACCAGAATACAAATCGAGTTTATTGAACTATGTGGAATATTTGACCAAATAACAATTCTTGAAGAGATACAACATGCGATGTACTTTCCGATTATTGATGCAACGCCAGACTGTTCTCATAAAGAACAGATAACCCTGGTTGTTCAATATGCTAAAATTGCAGGAAGTTCAAAGGTTTCAATTGAAGAGCGATTCATTTTGTTTGATAATTTCAAGAAAAAACTGGAAAAGAAATCACCACTCACGTATTAGAAATTTGAGAAGGCTTCAAATTAAATTTTTAAGTCTTCATTGGGCAAGCATATGACAATGGATCCAATATGGCTAGGAAGTACAATGGAGTACAAGCAGTCCTTCTTGAGCAAAATCCAAACTGTATTTTCTCAGTTGTGGCAACCACAAACTAAATCTTGTTGGTGTTGATTGTGCTGAATCATGCAAGGAAGCAATCACATACTTTGGAACCATCCAGCAACTGTGAAACCTCTTCAGTAGCAGTCCTCAAAAGTGGGAAATTCTGAAGCATCATCTGACTGTTTCTTTTCACGTCATGTTGATAACGAGATGGTCAGCTCAAATTGATGGCATCAAACCAGTTACACAGCATTTGAACTGTGTAAGAAAGGCTGTGAGTGAGCTTGAATCTCTTACTCTCACAACACAGGCTCGCGCTGAGCTTAAGTCAATCCAGAAGTATACATCCAAATTTGAATGCATTTTAATGTCATCCATGTGGATGAGGCTGCTAAAAATGATCCATGAAACTAATCTTGTAATTGAAGCATGCAATGCTACATTAGATGTTGAGAGGAATAACATTGAATGACTTCTTAAAGATATTCAAAAGATTAATGATGAATGGGACGCAATCCTTTCTGAGTCCAAATCAGTAGCATAGGATATTAACATTTTAATCTGATGCAGAAAGTCACTATGGAATCAATTTTTGTGTTATTATTGACTACATCAAATCTGGTCTTACACATAGCTCATGATACCATCTACATGTTTTGTTAGTCTTTAAAGTGCTACCAGACTATTTGTTGTTTTTTAAATTAGATTTGAGTCACTGCAATAAATTTGTACCCTTTTTGGACTCTCCTTTGGGAGTTCAGAGAACTAAATGATGAAGATCTATATTTAGTGGCTGAACAGTTTCAACAAAGGTAAATCGAGATTTCAAGAGATATCTGCGACTAGTTCGTCTTTCTCAAACATATACATTCCACCAACTTTAAATCGGACTGCAAGCCAAAAGAACTGCTTCAAGAAATTTTCAATGTTGGTCTGTTTTTCCTAATATCACAATTACATTACATATTTTTGTCAGTCTCTGCATCATTGGCTTTGGGTGAATGTACATTCAACGTATTAAAACAAGTAAAAAACTATCATCGTTCTACAATGGGACGAGAGCGTTAGAATGGGCTCACAATGCTTAACATTAACAGTGATATTTCACATAAATTA
This sequence comes from Rafetus swinhoei, assembly GCA_019425775.1. Taxonomy (NCBI): domain Eukaryota; kingdom Metazoa; phylum Chordata; order Testudines; family Trionychidae; genus Rafetus; species Rafetus swinhoei. Next base: position 161,307,237 of record CM033424.1, read on the forward strand.
GATTTTTCTTCAATTATAAACTAGTTTGCACACACAACAAAGCCAGAAAAGCATTCCTAAAATGAAGAGTTGTGCTTGCAGTAGAAACTTACAATTAAAGTTACATTTTTAATATACACGCTATTGGTATAATGACTTAATTGTTAAAAAATAAATGTCTCAAGTGTTCATTTTCATACATTCTTTTGGTTTTAGTATGACCCTGTGGATGAGAAGTAAGCTATGTTGGGGGCATGGGACTGGGGCTGGGCTGGGGCCTCTAAACTCAAAATGGCATGGGCCTCTGTCATTCTCTGAGAGGGCCTGGTCACATGGAGTCTGACCGTGAAGGAGGTTCCACATTCTAACATATAAATGGCTTGGTTTCATGCAATCTCCTTCCCCGGCTATATTGCTGGTTCTGAGTGACTTATGGAAACTGAGGTAAACACACAGTCCTTTGCTTGGGATTAGCCTATTTAAACATTTTTGCCTAGCAGAGCTGTCCCATTTTGAACAAGTAACATCATACTGGGGGAAGGATTTATTACTTTACATATAACGTTGCTAAATATATTTCATCATCACATTATTGACCTGAAAGTTATTAGTTTTCTAGTGATACCTCACAAGTTTTATATTTGGACAATTATTACCATAGCATATGGGATGTGAATGTAGGGTGTTTTGAGTCAGAGGGATGTGCTAATATATTGGGCCTTCCATGCAAAGACAAGAATGCTACTAGACAACATGGAAACTACTGAAGTCATTGTTCTCAGTCTCAATATGAACTGAATGTTGTTGATGAATTGGTTCATGTTTAACGAATTGGTTAGTTTAACCAAGGATGCAGAAAAAGGAAGCAAAGGTTTCCCATGGTCCAGAGAAACACCTTCACAGTGCAACCTCCGTGCTGTTAGGGACAACAGATGCCCAAGGCAAATGATGGGCTAGTACCAGCTGGGATATCAGCAGTTCATTCCTGGCACTCTCATCAAAGATGCAACAATGCTGTGATATGAGAATAAATAGAGGACATAGCAGAGAGATAAGAGAAAGGCTGGAAGTACTGCAAGGAACTGTATTGAAATGATGAGAATAAGGGAACGTGCCAACATGACAAGCGAGGAAGCACACAATGGATGTGGAAGAGGACAAGGAGGAGAAGGAAAATGGATCCTGCAGACAACGAGGAAGGAGCACACTGAGGAAAAGGTAGAATACCACTAATGATGAGGACAAGAGAGCTGGTCAATAGAGAAGGAAAAGAAAGAGAAGTAGTAAGAGGATTCTTGCAAACAAAGATGAGGAGGAGGATGAAAATGATCAGGATCACAAGAAGGGTGCATGATGAAGAGAAAGAGGAGAAGGGATAGTGCCAACAAAGTAGGAGGAAAAGGATGGAAACACAATGACACAGAGAATGATTAGTAAACAAGGAAAAGGAGGATGAGAGAGGGTCACACTGATGAATGACTGGAAAGAGGAGTGTACTGATGAACAGCATGAGGGGGACAAGTATGAGCAGGATAGAAAGGACAGCGTCTGCCTCCATGCAAGTTTGCCTCCACTGATGTAGGAGGAGGAGAACAAAGGAGACATGCTGATGAAGAGGACAATGAGGATGACATGCATTGAGGAGGAGGATGGAACTGAGCCAGCTGTGAAGGAATGCGGGAGTTGCACCAGAGAAGGAATGAGGGAGTTGCACCAGAGAAGGAGGAGGAGGATGGAGACATGTTGAAGAGAAGAAAAACAACGAGGAGGACAGAACATGTTTGTGTGAAGAAAAATGGGAAAGCCCATGAGGATGGAGCATGCAGATAAGAGGGAAAGAAAAGGTAGTATATATATGAAGAAAAGAAAGATTGCATTGATGGCAGAGGATATGGTAGTGATGAAGGAAAACAAGGAGAGGGGAGTGTTACTGTAAAGGAGGACAAAGGAGTGTGATGACATGGAAGGGGAGGGTGATTCTGATTATACAGAGGTGTGGAGGAGAAGGAATAGGAAGGAGATCACTGAAAAAGAGGATAAGTGAGTTTTAGGTCAGAGGTGACCACTGGATCATCTAGTGTGAGCTCTTGTATATCACAGGCCACCCACACCACCCCATGCTGCAGAGAAAGTTGGAAAATCCCTAAGGTCACTGGCAATCTGACATGCAGGAAAATTCCTTCCTGGCCCCATTAACAGCAACCAGTTAGATCCTGAACATTTGAAGAAGAACCAGCCAAACAAGCACCCGAGAGAGAGAATGCTTGATGCCATATCAGAGCTCTGGTCCATCCTACCCAATTTACCATTTCCAGCTGTGTGACATTTTCTGATGTTTCAAAAATAGGAAATAGTCTTGCAAAAACACTGTTGAGAGGGGATAGGATTGTGCTCGATAAAGACTTTAAGAGTGTAGTGAGCTGGTGGGGCTTCCCGTCAAGCCAGAGGATGAGGAGCCACTCGCTCTTCCTTGGTGAGTGGAACCAGACCAAGCTTGCTCTGTGCCCTGGAAGTGAAGGGTCAGAGCAGGAATGATAAAAGGCAGGGCCTCTAGCTCAGTTGGATTGGCACCAGGGAAGGAGCCAGAAACAGACTGCTTCATGTGGACTCTGTTACCGAGCCAAGTGATGTCCTGGACTGGGGGAGACCTGATACCAGTGATGGACCCCTGCCACTGATAGGAGCCTGAGGCTAGAATGCAGTGGAGTCCAGTGAACGTGCCTTCCCCTACTCTTTCCATTCTCATCTTGGAATGGACGGCTCCCCACTATAGCACACTACTGACTCTTGCCAGTGCTATCCAACTGAGGGCATGCTACTGACTCTTGCTGGCACTTCCCTGTCTGGGGGTGCACTCTGGGCTTGCTCCTGTTGTTCAGACTGGGTATAAACAAACTATGAGTAAAAGTCCCACTCCAGCTAGGTTGGGCAGTATCCTTTTCCTTTCAGGTTTTTAAATTGAGTAATCTAAATGTCCCCTTCATATGTCCAACCCTTCTCTGCAGCGCACTCACAGTTCACCTCCCATCCTGGGTAGAGCGGGGAAGTAAAGAGGGTTCTTACCCCCTCCTCTGGTCGCTCGGCATTTGCCTGCTCACTTCTCTCTGCCTGCACTCTGCTGGCCACTCCTCAAACCTTTCTGCTCTGTCCTGCTGGCCACTTAGCATACTTCCTTCACTGCTGCCCTGCTGGCTGCTCATCACATCTCTCCACCTCTGCCCTGCTCACCATCACCATTCACTCCCATCCACTTCTTGGCCAAGACTTCTGCCCATCAGTCTCAAGTGATTTCAGCTCTTAGCAAGAAGGGTAGAAGAAACACAGCTCCAACACAATGAACATGAGAAAGAGGCACCCAGTGATGCCCATTTAGCTCTGTTCTTTGAAGTGGTGGGAGAACGGCTCAAACCAGTCTAGGCAGGGGAGGCTATGTAGCTTTCTGACCAGAATAACCTTCCCTCACTCCTTTCTCTCATAGAGCTCTGAGGGTGTGTCTAGACTACAGGAATTTTTCGAAAAAAGTGGCCTTTTTTCGAAAAATCTTTACCTGCGTCTAGACTGCAGCCACGTTCTTTCATAAGTAAATCGAAAGAATGCGGCAGTTTTTTCAATCGTGGAAAACCTTGTTTTATGAGGAAGAACGCCTTTTTTCAAAAGTGTTCTTTGGAAAAAAGGCACTATGTAATGCAAACTGTGCTTTTTCGAAAGAGAACATCCAAACTGCCTGGATGCTCTCTTTCGAAAAAGCGGCTTGCTTTTTCGAAAGTACTAGTTGTAGTCTAGATGCTGTTTTTGGAAAGAGGCTTGCAGTCTAGACGTAGCCTGAGAGTTGAGGCCCTGCTTAGCAAGGTTCTTTCTGCCATGAACCTTTCCCTTTGTAACAGATTTAACACAGTCCTGCTTTTCTGTATTCTCACATAATTACAAACATTGATAGTCATATTTCAGCTATCCCTACATTTATTGCAAATACTGCTGGTGTTGGGTCACAATTTAAGATGATTACAATGAGCAAAATACTACTCCATCTGCTGAATATCTAACACATCCAAGCAAAGCAGGAGCAAACTGTATTTACATAGACACACCCAGGGTCTTTCTCCCCATCCAGCTAGTTGGAAGGGCAGCATTCCTTCACATCTTGCTAACATATAAATGAAACTTGTGACAAAAAAAGAAAGAAGTCAGATTTGAAAAGGGCCACACCAAACCTTCTACTGCAAACCATTGTATGAACACATACTCAAATATTGACAAGACCTTCAAATTTTGAGAACATTTATTAACTCTATGTGCATCTGTGAAAGGCAGGCAAAAATAGCCTTGAATGTTATGAAAGCTGTCATGGCTTTGACTCAAATGAGTTTTCCCAAATACTTTCTTGCCATATTAACTCAGCTCTACTAACCCCATAATAACAGAACACTACAAAAATAATTGCACTCACTCATCTTATAATAGCACAGAGTTTCTTTGGATAGCTTCCTTTCCAACCAATTCAGAATTTTCATTTTCTTTATTAAATGGCCCTTTTTCATAGGCTGTGATAGCATTAGACCTGCATTAGATATTTCAAAGATGATTGGATTAAAGACTAAAATGTCTCTCTTCCCTTTAGATTCTGTCATGGTGTCTAGGTTAATTTACATTGTCAGTTTTGTAAGTGACATCTTTAAGTTTGATATATTAAGTGTCTGATTATTATGTTTGACTTGAAGTATTGCTGCAGAGGGGGAATCAGTTATTGAAATGTTATTTCACATACTCGTAAAGTTATCAAATTTATCTGCATTTAAAATATTTCGCTTTTATTGGGTTTTGGATGTTGCATGCATAAAGCAATCTAACAACATTATAATTTAGTTCTGTAGGTTCTGATCAAATAAATGGAGAATTGAATTAACCAGTGACATCCCTAATTAAATCATTTTTGGGGAATCCCTTTCAATAAAACAAAGATGATAAATTGCCAGTGCTTGTTTAACTCAATTTATTCATGCTGTTTTGGTATATATTGTTAATTGTAGTGTGGCTAACAGTATAAAATATTCAGTTATATATTACCCATGGGAACTGCAGATATTTGATTCAGGCCCATTTTCATGTTCCAACCCTATTATAAATGTTGATGCTGTGCAATGGGCTGCATATCTCAGAGCCAGAAATAAAGTTACAATGAAAGACAGACACACTGAGCACAGAGATACCTGGGGAGTGGTTTCCCTAGCAACAAGCAGAAGAAGAGCACTCACAACTTTCACTCCTCTGGTGAAATTATTGGTGGCTTGAGAGAGGAGTCCACAGAGAAGACTCCTATTATAAAAAGCTGCAGTCAACAGATGTCTAATTCACATTAAAAAGATTAATGTTAAAATGGATCCAGTGTCCATGTTGGCCATCCAAAAACACACTTGCAAGCTATGAATTTTAAGAAAAGCTCTTCCCTGAGAAAATTAGGTCTTGATGTAGAATATTGAGGTGGGCATTCAAAACTAGAGACAGGTTGGATCACTGGTCCATGTTGAAAGCCTGAGCCTTCCAAATTTTGGTTAAAGATGAGAATGTAGGCTTTTCAAAAACACTGATAACTTTATTTTCACATTATATTTTCTCTTTTGCTCCCCATATTATGCAAGTGCCTCTGCACTTGCACAGAGGCCCAGTGACTGCAATCAGCATGGTTCTGTCTGCTTAAATGGCTCTTATTGGCATTGTATTTGAGTGCTTTACAATCTGCAATGGATTATTCTTCCTTGGAGCACCCTTTAAAGTAGGGAAGCATTATCCTTGGAATGCTGTGCTTAACATGGACACAAAAAGAAAATGAGAGAGAGTGAGGGCTAGTGGCACATTTTTGTAAGCATTTTTCACTGTAAATTGTAAGTGAGCTATAGTGTCTTTCCAATACCTCTTTGCTCCTGTTATTATTTACAGATAAAAAGCTGTAAGTCCTAGCATTACAGAAACATGGTCCCCCAGAAAAAAATTCTGAATCATTCCAAAGACAAGCTCTCCCCTTTGCCACAACCAACTCAAAATCCTGGTTCATCAGCCTCCAATTATCTGTGCACTGTATATGTCAGTGGCACTCCACTGACTCCAAAAGGAGTTATGCCAAGTTACACCAACTGAGGATCTGGTCCAGTGAAGAAAATTTAATCTGTGTTATAGGATATATTAGTGCAGAATTGGTTCTTTAAGTTACTAGCCATGTTCAGCAGGGAAGTGCTATGGAGAAGGTCCACTACTGGGCACTGTACCTGAGATCGCTCATTTGATCATGGGTCAGAGCAGCCCCTGCTATTTTCCAGGCTACAACACACATTCTTCCCTGTCACATTCCATTCCAACACACATTCCATTGACTGAGCTTCTACAGGATATAGCCTTATGCATGCCCCCTCCTCTTCCTATCCATCTCCTCTTTTATGATGGTGCTGGTCTCTCTCCTATTCCTTGCACATTAGGCTTGTGCCTGTGTCTTGTCAGTGGACGCAGCATCTCCTCTTTCCTTTTTGTCCATGTGCAGGGCTAGACACAATGGAGCTCATCTCTCTTCTGATAATAATTGCTGATTTGGCTATGCTCATCTCCTTTCTGTGGGGCAGACCGCAAACAAGCAGCAGAAAGGAAAACAACTGCAGTGATTGGATCTTCATTTAGTTCTGGAGTCTACTACCTTCAACATGGAAGTCAGTGACATTCCAGGCAATTATCTCCTCAGCATTTAATGCTGATTGTGACAGCGCCACAATGATGGCATTCCATTCGCAGGGTTGGGCTCAGACAGATGGTGTCTCCATTTCAGTGTTGTCCCCGAAGAGATTTTAAAACCAAATGAGCAGCTTTCAGCAAAGATGATAATGTGAAAGAATAGAAAGTGATGATTATTCATGGACTTTAGATGAACATGAAGCTACAGCCATAGCAGTCGATATTCTGTGGCCCTTAATACTGGTCCTTGAAATCCGGGTGCATCAGCTTGACTTTAAGGGAGCAGAAAAGATGCCATTGGGCAATAAATCTCATTGTAACTCACATTGAAGTTGTGCTCAGTTTACTGACCTACGTGCAGTCAATCAATGGTCTCCCCATTCAGATCTTAATGGAGGAGTGTCTCAGCTCATATAATCCCCCATTACAATGCCCCACTTCTAGCCTCAACAGAGAAATTGAAAGCTAAGTGGCCTATCATAGGGTGGCTGATCCCAGTAAATGAAAAAGTCCAGCTACCCTGCTCCAGAATAGGTTCTCCCCTTTGATTAAGTCAGAGGGTGGGGCAGCAGTTGCAAGTTATAAAGGACCAAGGAGAATCTGAGATGGGGAGAGCCAGTGAGACAGAGCTATCAGAGAATGCATCAGGAGATGGGGCAGATGAAAACAGCCAGAGCCAGAAGGTGTTTCCTGGTGGAAGGTTAATGGTAGTAAAGCAGTAGAGAGGTTTGCCAGCTGGTATCCCCTGAGCCAGCGAGTCAGGGCCAGAGGGCTGGAGGAGGAGCATCTGCAGTGGGAGTTGCCTAAGCTGGAGTGCCAAAGCCAAGGGTGAGAGAGGCTGCAGACAGGAAGGCTGTGGAGGGGCTTACCTGCTCCACACTGCCGAGCTGGAGACAGGGGGAAGAGTGAGAGGGAATGAGGCATGCACTCTGGAAGGATGAACTCTCACCAGAGCAGCTGTGGGGTTCCACCTTGGAAGGCTGGGAGGGCTAGGGTGGCTGTCCTGGCAGAGGGACGGAGGAGGAACTTAGGTGTGGTGGAATGTGCTGGCATGTGGTATCATGTCATGGGATTTGAGTACTAAATACATGCAGGTGATAAATGGACTATGTTGGGGACTTTTGTGAAGTACCGATTTACACTATTGTTTCAATAATAAAAGTGGACCAAAGAAGGGAATCACTGAAGCAAGAAAGCCATTACAGAGTTCTTCTCAGGGAGAGAAAACTGAGGTTGGCCCACTGGCTGTGCTGTAGCCTGCCAGAAGAGGGAGCTCCAGTTGGAGTGACACTATGGCAGAGCCCCTCCAGAGCTAAGTCAGTGATGGCACAGTTAGGGGAAGTTATAATGTTTCTGCTATATCTGTGGACAAGTAGTTTTTAGTGCTGTTCTGGGGGCACTTTTTGTAAGTAGCTAAAATAATTTACAATTTTTTTTCTTTAAGTAGTAAAACTGGAACCCAGACTCCAGCAAGAGTTCAGAATGTTTCTGTTAACAGCAAGTTTTATTAGGGAAGCCCTCCTGTAAAACGAATCTCAAGGAGTCTTTACAATTGGTGGCCCAAATATTGCCTAGGTTATGTGTGATCATGTGACGGCACACCCAATTATACCCTAATGCAATTTAAACAAACCCTAACTTTCTAACAGCTCCTTCAATTGGACTTCAGTGTCTGCATCATGTGCAAACAAACCTCATACATCACGTTAATAGAGCAGAATCTAATTAAACAGTACCTTGATAAAGACTTGATTGAATTCAGCTGATTGCTACAACCTAAAGTCATTTTTGCTGTTGTACCAACCAACAGTTATGAGACTAACATCACTAACCCTTGAACAAGTCACAGGTTTCGTTAATTCTTATGCTATTTATAATATGTGTACTATGGATTCTCTGATGCAAGAGGTCAAATTAAAGGGTATAGGCGGACATTTGTCTGCAGCTTGTGAGAAATCATCTTTCCACATATTCTGAAGACATTCCTGCCATTCTGTCCATGGCTCGTATGTGTATGCATTTTCAGCTTTCTGTCAGTATAAATAAGTCAAAAGCACCAAGACACGCTACTGAGTTATACTGACACTCTCCAAGCAATAATCTGGCAAATCAGTCATGTGTGAGTGGGTTTAGGGATCTCCTGTGGAATCAGATGTGTCTATGACCCATAAAAGCAACTAGGCACATCCCTAAAGTTTAGAGGTTGAGTGGTTTGTATTCGCTGTGTGTATAGTCATAGGACTCAGGATCAGATATGCCAGTTATTTGTCTCCAAAGTAGTTATTTTGAAAGAAAAAGTTACTTCATTTAAGCTAGGGTATGTCTACACTACAGTGTTATTTCGAAATAGCTTATTTTGAAATAATGCATCTACACACAAAATGCATTTCGAAATAGCATTTTGCTATTTTGAAATAGCGCATCCACACTGAGTGGACTCTGAATCGCATTTAAGGCTGGCCAGAACCAGTTCCAGCAGGGCACCAGGTCAGGACTTACTGTGTGGGGCTGCTGCCTGAGGCTATCTGAGGTCTGTGCTTAAAGGGACCCTTCCTCACCCCCTCCCCCCCTGCCCCCGGACAGCCAGTTCTCAGGTTTCCCTGCTTGCTTGCCTACTTCGATGAGGGACAGCAAAGCATTTTGTCTCTACGTGCTCTGATTGCCCTCACTCAGGACACCACAGCACTCTGCAACATGGAGCCAGAGCTACCCCTGAGCACTCTGGTGCTTCTCTTGGACATGTTGCTGTGAGCCGCTTTCTGCAGGCTGCCATCTGGGAGGTCCATCAGGGGGCTGTCAGGATCCAGGAGGCCCTGCCAGAGAGCTTCCACCCTGACGAGCACTAAGAGCCTCTCTGGTCTGCCCCACTGGGGGCCTATGCCTCATTCCTCCCTCACGTCTTTCCACTTACCCCTCCCTAACCCCCCTTCCTGATGTCAAATAAAATACATGTATTTTCATGAACACAAACCCTCTTTATTTAACAAAACTGGGGAGGAGGGAATGAAACTCTGGTGAGACTGGGGAAAGGAGGCGGGAGAGGGGAGAAGAGAGAGTGGGAGAGGGCAGGGGATAACCTGGGAGGAGGGAGCTGGAAGGGGGAAGCACGGGGAAGAAGAGGGAGGGGAAGTGCAGGGCTCAGGGTTTGGGGTCTCACTGGATCAATTTGATTGTCATGAAAACCTGCTCCTGGGTTCAGATGTGGCCTTTGGTGGCCAGGCTGGCAGCTATCCTGCCATAGACGGCCGCGTTCCTCCATCTAGTGCAGAGATAATGGACGTTGGGGTCATCCCGCTCAAACCTGAATAAGGTCCATGATCTCCACCCTGGACCAGGAAGGCGCCCACCTTCTCTGGGCCCTGGCAAACTCCTGGGAGCTGGCAGACTGCTCCTGGGGAGCGGTGGAGGGCTGGCTGCCAGTGGCTTGCTGGCTCATGTTTTGGGGCCACTGGGTCAGGGGCAGTGACTGCTGGCTCTGGGCTGGCAGGCTTGGAGCAGGCACAGGCACTGTGGCCAGAGTCAACCCCTTTAAGGGCTCCGGGGGGGGGGGGGGGGGGGGGGCGGGAGGGAGAGAAGTGTTCTTGGTTGAGGCTGGAGTGGCCACAGGGCACCCTGGGAAGGCTGAAGGCCCCCCTATTTCAAAATAAGTGTCTACAGAGCACTTATTTCAAAATAGCTATTTTGAATTTGGCGTTATTCCTCATAGAATGAGGTTTACCAAATTCGAAATAAGCGCTCCGCTATTTTGAATTTATTTCAAAATAACAGTTTGGCTGTGTAGATGCTAGGAAAATTATTTCAAAATAAGGGCTGTTATTTCAAAATAACTTTGCTTTGTAGACATGCCCCTACAGAAAAGCAGCTGTCCAAAGCGCTGTTATAAGTACCACTCACATGTGTCTGAAATTTTATATTCCTTTTAGATTGACCTATTTAGGGCAGAGATCATGTCTTCCTAGGTGTACGTATACTAATCAGCACAAGAGGGGCCTTATTCCTATTAAAGCCATTGGGTGCTTCAGCAATACATATGAATAAGTATAGACATTATGAACTCTGTTCTCCTATCTATTGGAACACAGAGATTGATTTTCTGAAGCCCCACCCTTGAAAGACAGCTCTAGGAAAAGCAGTGACATGCTGCTTCCATTAAAGACGGGTGATGCATGAATCCATTTTAATCCAAAGAGAAATGCTATACAACTCTCTTGCCTGAATGCCAACCATACAAGACAACTTGATAAATAGGAATTATATCACCAAGGTCCATATAGATCCAATCTTTGTGATAGTGTAACTGCAATAAAAAGCAAAAAGAAAAGAAAAACCCATTAAAGGGTACAATATCTTCAAATCAGGCAAAACTAAATGTTCCACCTACTAACGTGGTTGCAATATTTTAAATTTGATATAGGTGTTACATGTTTAAGCAAAACCAAACACAACAAGCTTTGAATATTACTTTGCTAAAAGTCAGAGAGTCATATAATAAATAACATAATCTATACTAAATGGCCAGTTCATTCTGATAGACTGCACTAACCCAACCAGCTAATTTATATGCTATTCCAAGATTTTCCCACCTTCTTTAGGGGAGCTAGCAGAAGAACAAAGTTAGACCTTTGGGCAGTTCTTATAGTTTAGGACCAGATTCTGAATTCTTTCTTCACACTGGAATATAGATGTTCCAAAGCGTAGTCCCACTAATGTCTAGAAACTCTGATTCTTAGAATATCCATTGAGGCAAACTCTTATCACTGTAAGAGTTTCTGGTCATTAGAAAGTAAAGAGCTTCCTAAATGCTTTAATAAGCCTCTGAACCATGGGAGTAAGCAGAGACAAATGAATAAGTTTCAAATCCTGAGCAGGAATACCAATGAATAAAACACTCCCAAATGCTTTTACAGTTTAAAACCCTGAGATTGCCCAATCTAAAGAGTTTAAATGAAGTATTTTATGAATGAGAGACATTGCCACTTATTCAAACAAGCAAACAAACAAACAAACAAACTCAAGTGATACTAGGGTCTATTTAGTATAGTCTACAAAGGGTGAACATTTTAATTTTACCTCCATCATTTAATTTCTTTTAGGGAACTAAGCCAATGAAAATGCCATTGACCAAAAACAGTAAAACACGTGGAGATGGGACACACATCTGAAAGGCAGTCCTTACTAAAAGCTTGTATTTTCTGATAAAGCCCATTACTTTGAAAAATTAGATGTCTTCAAGTCACCAGGGCCTCATAAACTGCATCCTAGAATTCTGAAGGAGCTGATTGAGGAGTTATCTGAGCCATTAGCTATCAATTGTTAAAACTAATGAAAGACGAAAGAGATTCCAGAAGACTGGAAAAGAGCAAATATGGTGCCCATCTATAAAAAGGGAAATAACAACCACCCAGGAAACTACTGACAAGTCAACTTAACTTCTCTGTTAGGAGAGATAATGGAGCAAATAAATAAGGAATTCATCTGTAAACATCTGGAAGATAAAATGGTGATAAGTAACAGTCAACATGGATTTGTAAAGACAAATCCTGTCAAACCAACCTGATAGCTTTCTTTGATAGGATATCCTTGTGGATAAAGGGGAAGTGGTGGATGTGGTATACCTAGACTTTAATAAAGCATTCGATACAGTCTCATGTAATCTTCTTATAGATAAACTAGGGAAATACAACCTAGATGTGGCTACTATCAGATGGGTACACAACTAGTTGGATAAGCATTCTCCAAGAGTAGCTATCATAGGTTCAGTGTCATGCTGGAAGGGCATAACAAGTGGGGTTCTGCAGGGATCAGTTTTGGGACTGGTTCTGTTCAATATATTCATCAATGATTTAGATAATAGCATAGAAAATATGCTTATAAAGTTTACAGATTATACCAGGCTAGGAGGAGTTGCAAGTGCTTTGGAGGATAGGGTCATAATTCAAAATGACATGAATAAACTGGAGAAATTGTCTGAGATAAATAGGATGAAGTTCAATAAGGATAAATGCACAATAAATTTCACACATACAAAATGAGAGGTGACTGTCTAGGAAGGAGTACTGCAGAAAGGGATCTAGGGGTCATAGTTGACCACAAGCTAAATGAGAGTCAACAGTGTGACACTGTTGGAAAAAAAGCAAACATCATTCTGGGATGCATTAACAGGAGTGATGTAAGCAAAATACAAGAAGTAATTCTTCCACTCTACTCTGTGCTGATTAGGCCTCAGCTGAAGTATTATATCCAGTTCTGGGGACCACATTTCAGGAAAGATGTGGAGAAATTAGAGAAGGTCCAGAGAAGAGCAACAAGAATTATTAAAAGTCTGGAAAATGTGATCTATGAGGGAAGACTGAAAGAACTGGCAAAAGGGACAAGGAGTCCTGTGGCACCTTATAGACTAACAAACTTATTGGAGCATAAGCTTTCATGGGTAAAGACCCACTTCATCAGATGCATGTGGTGGAAATTCCAGAGGCACGTATAAATATACAGGCATAAGAAAAGAGTACCAATCAAGAGTAAGGCTAGAGATAACGAGGTCAATTCAGTCAGGGAGGATGAGGCCTACTTCTAGCAGCTGATGTGGAGGTGTGAACACCAAGAGAAGAGAAACTGCTTTTGTAGTTGGCTAGCCATTCACAGTCTTTGTTTGAAAGAATTGGGTTTGTTTAGTTTGTAAAAGAGAAGACTGGGAGGAGCCATGACAATAGCTTTCAAGTAAATAAAAGGGTGTTAACAAGAAAGAGGGAGAAAAATTATTCTCCTTAACCTCTGATGATAGTACAAAAAACAATGGGATTTGATAAACTTCTATCAGCGACGAGCTAGGGGATACTTGGTCATACAGTAAGTGATGGGGACTGGACTTGATGATCTCTCAAGGTTCCAGTTCTACTACTGTATGATTTCCTCCCTTGTTTTAAAATGCATTTAGCCACCCTTTATTAATTATCTTGCAATTTGAATTTCAGTGGGAAAGAACAATGGATAGCTAGTAAAACAGGCTCCCATATGATGGAACTCAGACATGTCAGCATGACTCTGTGATAGGTCACAAATAATGTGGTGTTCTGCACTGCAAGAGTAAGAAAAATATATTCTCATGCTCATACCTGATGTGCAAACTATATCCCATTTTCTTTAGCCATGCATCTTGGATAACTGGTATAAAGAAAAAGCATAAATCATAGGGACTGAGTTTTTGAATCACTTAAATATCTTCTGTTGTATTCAATATGAAGCCTTAATTAAATTGACCCAGAGATACTTGGCAGTGTCCAACTTTAGCATGCCATTTAAAACTCCAGTGACAGTAAAAAGGGGATAAACGCTAGAGGAAGTTGTTAAAAATAAACTAGATGGATAGAAAGAAGTATAAACTTATGTGCTATCATGCTGCTTGATGTACCCTGTGTTTTTTTCTTCCCATATTCCCCACCAGCAAATGTTCCACTCAAAGACCTACTATGATCTTTTCTCCAGAATAAGGACTATGAATTCTCATTGTCTGTCAATACATTCCCCCTCCCAAAGCTAACTGAATACATAATGAGCATGCAATAACCCATGCAGAACTACATTGCTCAGGTGTCAAATATGTGTCTCTGTCATTGATTTGTGTTTTATTTTTTAAACTTTAGTACTTTTTACACAAAAGATGAAAAGAATTCTAGGGGCTGTTTTATATCGAAGATCAGACTAGATCATAACAAACCCTTCTGGACTTAACTTGTTGATAGATTCATATTTTTTAATCTGATTGCTCTCTGAGAGCATGGTAACTCAAGGCCCTACTAACTCTCACTAAGCAGTTCATGGAAAATATTTTTTATTAAATTTATTGAAACAGCAGAGCGCCACTCATAGATGGTTCAACATAGTATATTAGGGTATGTCTACACAGCCGTTATTTCGAAATAACTTTGCTAGCATCTACACAGCCAAACCGCTATTTCGAAACTAAGTTGAAAAAAGCGGAGGGCTTATTTTGAAATTGGTAAACCTCATTCCACAAGGAATAGCACCAATTTCAAAATTTCTATTTCAAAATAAGTGCTATGTAGATGCTTATTTCGAAAGAGGGTGACTCCAGCCCTTCCCAGGGAGCCCTGCTGGCCACTCTGGCCACAAACAGGAAAACTCCGCTCCTCCCTCCCCCTCCCAGAGCCCTTAAAGGGCCAGAGTCTGGCCACAGTCTGTTGTGGCTAGCACCAGGCCTGCCAGCCCAGAGCCACTCTGCCGCTGCCCTAAGCCTGGCCGCAGCATGAGCCAGCAACCCAGTGACAGCCAGCCCTCCACCGCTCCCCAGGACCAGTCTGCCAGCTCCCAGGAGCCTGCCAGGAGCCAGAAAAGGTGGGAGCCTGCCTGATCGAATGTGGAGATCATGGACCTTATTGAGGATTGGGGGGCAGGCTTCCAACGTCCATGATCTCCGCACTAGATGGAGGAACGCGGCGGATGGCTGCCAGCCTGGCCACCAAAGGCCACAGAACCCAGGAGCAGGTTCAGATGAAAACCAAGGAGCTGCGGCAGGCCTATGCCAGGGCCACAGGGGGCAGCTCCCAAACAGGGGCAGACCCAGACAGCTGCCCTATTATGATGCCCTGGAACGCATCCTGGGGGGCAGGATGGTCTGTGCCCCTCAGGTGGTCATCGACCCTGGGGCAGAGGGCCCTGACCAGTGCACGGAGGAAGAAGAGGAGGGCCAGGAGCCGCAGGAGCCCAGAGGGAGCATGCCACGCAGCCAGAGCCCCTGAGCTGTCCCAGCAGATCTGTCACTGGTGTCGTCCAAGGCCGGGAGGCAACAACATGCGAGTGCCATCACTGTCCCCATATGCAGGGGCGGGAGGGGAGGGAGACCAGGGACCACTCGCGTGGGTCTTGCCGGCCACGGCTCACGCAGAAACCTGTGCATGTGCCATGCCATCCCTGGGCACGTGGCTCCAGCTGGCTGCCACACAGGGGTCTTGGCTTGTTACCCACACGCGTGTATGTATGAAGGCACATGACATGCTCCTGACCCCAGGGTGGGACAATGCACAATGCCCTCCCTCCACAAGCCCCCTCTACACAGAGGCAGGGGACATCTCCTCCCCCCCCATACACACACGCTATATACAGCACAGGGGCATGGGTGCAGTCCCAGACCAGCTCCCACTCCTGGGAATAGCAGGACATCCTGAACATGGCCTGTGTGCAAGCACATCAGCTCTGATGGTGCGGAGACCTCCTGTCCTCGCCTTGCAGAGGGGGGTTGGGCTTCACCCACTGTGTCCCCAGGGATAACTGACCACTTCTCTTGTTTCTCCACAGCCACAGAAGCTGCAAGTGCAGGGCACACCACCCCACCCAGGACATCCTCTTACACCTGGGCACTCAGCAGGCTGGCCCGTAACCAGGAGTACCACCAGCGGCAGCACCTGGCGATACTGCGGGACCTGCACCACACCCTGGACTACTGGGTGAATGAAGATCTGCAGCTGCGGTGGAAGAGCTGGCGGGAGCTGCTTGCCCAGGGCCATCAGATTGGTGCCTCCTGCTGCTCCAGCCCCTGCTACCTCTCCAGCTACAACTCCTCCTCCCACTCCTGCTCCCCCTCCCGCTTCTTCCTCCCCTCCCTCCCCATCCCACCCTCCATACCCTTCCCCCTCCCCCCCGGGGACGCCAAGGCCCCCGCACCTGCATTGCTGGGAGACAAGTGAGCCAGCAAGACCCCCAACCCTCAGGTTCTCCTCCCTCTTCGTCCCCTTGCCTCCCCCTTCCAGCTCCCTCCTACCAGGTTTACCCCCTCCCCTCTCCCACACTCTCGCCTTCCCTCTCCCGCCCTCATTCCCCCCCAACCCAGTTTTGTTCAATAAAGAGAGTTTGTTTTCTTCCACACATGTGTCTTTATTGTACATCAGGAAGGGGGGTTAGGGAGGGGTAAGTGAAAGGACGTGAGGGTGGTCACCTACAAAAGTTAGAAATCACCTAGAAAAGTTAGATGCCTGCAAGTCATCAGGGCCTGATTAAATGCATCCTAGAATACTCAAGGACCTGACAGAGGAGGTATCTGAGCCTCTAGCTATCATCTTTGGAAAATCATGGGAGACAGTAGAGATTCCAGAAGACTGGAAAAGGGCAAATATAGTGCCCATTTATAAAAAGGGAAATAAGAACAACCCAGGAAACTACAGACCAGTTAGTTTAACTTCTGTGCCAGGGAAGATAATGGAGCAAGTAATTAAGGAAATCATCTGTAAACACTTGGAAGGTGGCAAGGTGATAGGGAACAGCCAGCATGGATTTGTAAAGAACAAATCATGTCAAACCAATCTGATAGCTTTCTTTGATAGGATAACGAGTCTTGTGGATAAGGGAGAAGCGGTAAGGCATTTGATACGGTCTCACATGATATTCTTATCAATAAACTAGGCAAATACAACTTAGATGGGGCTACTATAAGGTGGGTGCATAACTGGCTGGATAACCGTACTCAGAGAGTAGTTATTAATGGTTCACAATCCTTCTGGAAAGGTATAACAAGTGGGGTTCTGCAGGGGGTCTGTTTTGGGACCGGCTCTGTTCAATATCTTCATCAACAATTTAGATATTGGCATAGAAAGTACGTTTATTAAGTTTGCAGATGATACCAAGCTGGGAGGGGTTGCGACTGCACTGGAGGATAGGGTCATAATTCAAAATGATCTGGACAAATTGGAGAAATGGTCTGAGGTAAACAGGATGAAGTTTAATAAAGACAAATGTAAAGTGCTCCACTTAGGAAGTGTGGGAAGCGACTGTCTAGGAAGGAGTCCTGCAGAAAGGGATCTAGGGGTTATAGTGGACCACAAGCTGAATATGAGTCAGCAGTGTGATGCTGTTGCAAAAAAAGCAAACATGATTCTGGGATGCATTAACAGGTGTGTTGTGAGCAAGACACGAGAAGTCATTCTTCCGCTCTACTCTGCGCTGGTTAGGCCTCAGTTGGAGTATTGTGTCCAGTTCTAAGCACCGCATTTCAAGAAAGATGTGGAGAAATTGGAGAGGGTCCAGAGAAGAGCAAAAAGAATGATGAAAGGTCTAGAGAACATGACCTATGAAGGAAGGCTGAAAGAATTGGGTTTTTTAGTTTAGAAAAGAGAAGATTGAGGGGGGACATGATAGCCGTTTTCAGGTATCTAAAAGGGTGTCATAAGGAGGAGGGAGAAAACTTGTTCATCTTGTCCTCTGAGGATAGAACAAGAAGCAATGGGCTTAAACTTCAGCAAGGGAGGTTTAGGTTAGACATTAGGAAAAAGTTCCTAACTGTCAGGGTGGTCAAACACTGGAATAAATTGCCCAGGGAGGTTGTGGAATCCCCATCTCTGGAGATATTTAAGAGTAGGTTAGATAAATGGCTATCAGGGATGGTCTAGACAGTAATTGGTCCTGCCATGAGAGCCAGGGACTAGACTCGATGACCTCCTGAGGTCCCTTTCAGTCCTAGTATTCTATGTGGTGAGGCACAAGCCCCCAGTGGGGCACACCAGGGAGACTTTAGTCCTCCTCCAGGTGGAAGCTCTCCCGCAGGGCCTCCCGGATATGGACAGCCCCCCGATGGGCCTCCTGGCTGGCAGCCGTGCGAGGCTGCATGTACAGGCTGACCAAGTGTTCAGCCTCTGCCATCCAGGCTGTCAGGAAAGCCTCCCCCTTCCTCTCGCACAAATTGTGCGGCACACAGCACGCCGCCACCATGTGTGGAATATTCCACACAGAAAGATCTAGGTGCGTGAGGAGGCATCTAAAATGGGCCTTCAACTGTCCGAAGGCACCCTCCACCATGATGCGGCCCTGCCGAGCCTGGCATTTAAGGCCTGTTGGGAAGGGTTGAGGTGTACTGTGTAGGGCTTCATGAGACAGGGTTGTAGGAGGTAGGCCGCATCCCCCACCAGGCACACAGGCATGTTCACGTCCCCCACCCTGATGTGGCGCTCGGGGAACAAAATCCCAGTGTGCAGCCTCTGGCACACAGAGGAGTTGCAGTACACCCATGCGTCGTGTGCTTTGCCGGACCAGCCCACGTTAATGTCCACAAGTGGCCCCGGTGGTCAGACACAGCGTGCAGGATGATGGAAAAGTATCCCTTCCGGTTTATGTACAGGGAGGCTGGTAGTCCGGGGCACAGATGGGGATGTGTGTCCTGTCAATTGCCTCCCCGCAGTTGGGGAAGCTCAGGCCGCCAAACCCCTCAATCACCGCGTCCACATCAGTGAGGTGGATGACTTTGCGGAGCAGTACTCTCTTGATGGCCTTGACCATCTGCAGAGGGACACACAAAACCACCGAGAGTCACTGGGTTGCCAGGGTGGCTGAGAGTGCTCCTTCCCCGCCACTGTCCTGCGCCCCCACTCCCCAGGAGCAACCCCCCCCCCCCACAATCCTGGCCACCGCGGGCAGTCCTTAGTGCGGGTGGGACAGAACAAACCCTCCCATGGAGGGGACTTGCACCACCTCCCCCCCTCTTCCCCAGGGCAGCCCATCCCCTCCTTGCACTCCCCTTCCTGGCACAGTGGCCGGAGACTGCCATACCTGCATGAGCACTGCTCCGATGGTGGATCTCCCTACGCCGAACTGGTTCCCCACGGATCGGTAGCTATCCGGCGTGGAGAGCTTCCAGAGGGCGATGGCCACATGCTTCTGGAGGGGAATAGCGGGCCTCATGTGCGTGTCCCGTCACTACAGAGCTGGGGCGAGCCACTCACAGAGCTCGAGGAACGTGTCCTCCTTCATCCTGAAGTTCTGGGTCCATTGTTGGTCTCCCCAGTGCTCCAGGATGATGTGATCCCACCAGTCACTGCTGGTGTCCAGATGCCAGATACAGTGGGGCACACTGGTGTCCATGAGCTGCAGCTGCTCCTCCTCCATGTACCCCAGGAGGGTCTGGAGGGCGGCCTTGGGGTCGGGCTGCAGCAGATGCTGTGAGGCAGCCTCCAGAAAGTGCTGCCAGGCTTGCAGCAACACATCCAAAAGAAGTACAAGAGTGCCCAGGGGCAGCTCTGGCTCCAAGGTGCAGAGTGCTGTGGTGTCCCGAATGAGGGCAACCAGAGCACCCGGAGACAAAATGCTTTGCTGTCCCTCAGCGAGGTAGGTAAGCAAGCAGGGAAATCTGAGAACCGGCTGTCCAGGGGGGTCCCTTTAAGCACAGTCCTCAGATAGCCTCAGGCAGCAGCCACACAAAGTAACTCCTGACCTGATGCCCTGCTAGAAGTGGTTTCAGCTGCCCTTAAATGTGATTCAGTGTCCAATCAGTGTGAACGCGCTATTTCAAAATAGCAAAATGCTATTTCAAAATGCATTTTGTGTTTAGACACATTATTTAAAATGATCTTATTTCGAAATAACTATTTTGAAATTAGATATTTCGAAATAATGCTGTAGTGTAGACGTACCCCTAGAGAGGAAAGGGAATCTTAGGGTAAAGGCCCAGATCTAGGAAATATTTGGAAATGTAAGTTCTCTCCCTTGTTCTGGCACAAATTTCCCATATCACCTTAGGAAAACCATTTAGTCTTTCAGTGCCTCATTTCCCATGCTGTAAAATGAGGTTTGGTACTCACAGGGAAGCTGTTGATTAGTAATTCATTCATTACTACTGGAGAACATTTTGTGCTCCTTAAATGAAAATTGTTCCATTATTGTTAAACACAGATAATTACCTATTTTTGCTTTGAATGATAAAGTTTAATTTAAATGCATCCCAACCATTGTAAACAGTGGTATAAAAAGGGAAACACTATGTGAACCTGTTAAGGACAAGATCAATGCAGATGCTGGAGTGCAATGTGGAATAGGAATTGGTTTTTTAACCGCTTCACATTTTCTTTCTATGAAATAACCAGGACTCTCCTTGCCAAATCCACGTGATGTTACGTAATTAGTGATTAACCTAATCTTATGTGTAGTGCTGGGGAGGAGCCAGTGATCATGGTACATGTATGTACCAGTGACATAGGGAAGAGTAGGAGAGAGGCCAAATTTAGGCTGCTAGGAAGGAGATTGAAATCCAGAAACACTATGGCAGTGTTCTATGAAATGCTTCCAGTTCCACACGTAGGGCTAGGTAGGCAGGCAGAACTTCAGAGTCTCAATGCATGGATGAGTCAATGGTGTAGGGAGGAGGAGGTTAGATTTATTAGAAACTGGGGAAAACTTTTGGGTAAGGGAGAGCCTATACAGGAAGGATGGGCTCCACCTAAACCAAAATGGAACCAGATTGCTGGCACTTGACATTAAAAAGGTGGTAGAGCAGTTTTTAAACTAAGGGCAGGGGAAAAGCTGATGGGTGTGGAGGAGCACATGGGTCAGAGGTCTATTAATAATAGAGTTTCTCTCTGTTCTAGTAAGGAAGAGAGGATGGAAGATGATAAAATATGGGTAAGATCAGATGAGAAACAATCAAATAAAAAATAATCTAATACATGAGGAAATGGCAGACAGATAAATAGTGACAAATTTTTTAAGTGCTTATACACTAATGCTAGAAGTCTAAATAATAAGATGGGTGAACTAGAGTGCCTTGTTTTAAAGGAGGATATTGATATAATAGACATTACAGAAACTTGGTGGAATGAGGGCAATCAATGGGACGCAGTCCTACCACAGTACATATATCAGACGGACAGAACAGGTTGTGCTGGTGGGGGAATAGCACTATACGTAAAAGAAAATGGGTAATCAAATGAAGTAAAAATCTTAAATGAACCAAAATGTTCCACAGAATCTCTGTGGGTAGTAACTCTGTGCTCTAATAAGCAGAATATAGCCGTAGGGATATATTATCGATCACCTGACCAGGATAGTGATAGTGACTATGAAATGCTAAGGGAGATTAGAGAGCCTATCAAAATAAAAAACTCAATAATAGTGGGGGATTTCAACTATCCACATATTGACCGGGTACACGTCACCTCAGGACAGGATGCAGAGATAAAATTTCTTGATACCTTAAATGACTGCTTCTTTAAGCAGCTGGTTCTGGAACCCATGAGGGGAGAGGCAATTCTCGATTTAGTCCTAAGTGACATGCAGGGTCTGGTCCAAGAGGTAAATATAACTGGACTACTTGGAAATAGTGACCATAATGTAATGAAATTTAACATCCCCGTGGTGGGAAAAACACCTCTGCATCCCAAGACTGTGGCATTTAAATTCAGAAAGGGGAACTACACAAAAATGAAGAGGTTAGTTACACAGAAATTAAAAGTCTCAGAGGGGTAGCCGTATTAGTCTGTAACTGAAAAAAACATAAAACACAACAAGCTATTTGTTGTTTTTTAATAAATTAAAAGGTACAGTTACAAAAGTAAAATCCCTAAAAGCTGCATGGAAACTTTTAAAAGATACCATAAGAGAGGTCCAAATTAAACGTAGACCCCAAATTAAAAAACATAGTAAGAGAACCAGAAAAGTGTCACTGTGGCTTAATAACCAAGTAAAAGAAGCAATGAGAGATAAAAAGACATCATTTAAAAAGTTAAATCCCAATGAGGAAAATAGAAAGGAGCATAAACTCTGTCAAATTAAGAATAAAAATATAATAAGAAAAAACAAAAAGGTTTTTGAAGTACAGTGAGCCAAAAACTCAAAAAGTAATAGCAAAATATTTTTTAAGTACATCAGAAGCGGGGAGCCTGCTAAACAACTAGTGGGGTCCTTGGATGATCGTGTTGCTAAAGGAGCACTCTAAGATGATAAGTTCATTGCGGAGAAACTAAATGAATTCTTTACTTTGGTATTCATGGCTGAGGATGTTAAGGAGATTCCTAAACCTGAGTCATTCTTTTAAGGTGACAAATCTGAGAATTGTCCCAAATTCAGGTGTCAATAGAGGTGGTATAGGAACAAATTAGTAAACTTAACAGTAACAAGTCATCAGGACCAGATGGCATTCCCCCAAGAGTTCTAAAAGAACTCAAATGTGAAATTGCAGAACTATTAACTGTGGTTTGTAACCTATCCTTTAAATCATCATCTGGACCTAATGACCGGAAGAACGCTAATGTGATGCCAATTTTTAAAAAGGGCTCTAGAGGTCATCCTGGCAATTACAGACCGGTAAGTCTAATGTCAGTACGGGGCAAAGTAGTTGAAACTATAATAAAGAATAAAATTGTCTGACACATAGATTAATATAATTTGTTGGGGAAAAGTCAACATGGTTTCTGTAGAGGGAAATCATGCCTTACTAATCTACTAGAGTTCTTTGAGGGGGTCAACAAGTATGTGGATAGGGGGGTTCCAATGGATATAGTATATTTAGATTTTCAGAAAGCCTTTGACAAGTTTCCTCACCAAAAACTCTTAAGTAAAGTAAGTTGTCATGGGATAAAAGGAAAGGTCCTATCGTGCATTGATAACTGGTTAAAAGACAATAAATGAAGGGTTGGAATAAATGGTCTGTTTTCAGAATGGAGAGAGGTAACTAGGGGTGTCCCTCTAGGGTCTGCACTGGTGCCAATCCTATTCAACCTATTTATAAATGATCTGGAGAAAGGGGTAAAAAGTGGGGTGGCAAAATTTGCAGATGATACTAAATTGCTCAAGATAGTTAAGACCAAAGCAAACTGTGAAAAGCTTCAAATGGAACTTACCAAACTAAGTGATTGGGCAACAAAATGGCAAATGAAATTTAATGTTGATAAATGTAAAATAATGCACATTGGGAAAAAATAATCTCAACTATATATACAAAATGATGGGAACTAATTTAGCAATAACTACTCAAGTGAGAGAGTTTGGAGTCATTGTGGATAGTTCTTTGAAAACATCCACTCAGTGTGCAGCAGCAGTCAAAAAGCAAACAGAATGTTAGGAATCATTAAAAAAGGGGTAGAGAATGAGACAAAGAACATCTTATTGCCTCTATGTAAACCCATGGTACTTGAATACTGCATATAGATGTGGTCTTCTCATCTCAAAAAAGATATATTGGCATTGTAAAAGCTTCAGAAAAGGGCAACAAAAATGATTAGGGGTTTGTAATGGGTGACATGAAAAGAGATTAAAAAGACTTGGACTTCTCAGCTTAGAAAACAGGAGATTGGGGGGTGGGATATGATAGAGGTCTATAAAATCATGAGTGGTGTGGAAAAAAAAGGAAAAAAAGATATAAGGAAAAGTTATTTACTTGTTCCCGTAACATAAGAACTAAGGGGTCACCAAATGAAATTAATAGGTAGCAGGTTTAAAACAAACAAAAGGAAATTTTTCTTCATGCAGCACACAGTCAACCTGTGGAATTCCTTGCCAAAGGATGTTGTAAAGACCAAGACTTCAACAGGGTTAAAAAAACAACTAGATAAATTCATGGAGGTTAGGTCCATCAATGGCTATTGGCCAGGATGGGTGGGAATGGTGTTCCTAGCCTCTGTTTGTCAGAGGCTGGAAATAGATGACAGGAGAGGGATCATTTGTTGATTACCTGTTTCTGTTCACTCCCTCTGCAGCATCTGGCATTGGCCACTGTTGGAAGACAGGATAGTAAGCTAGATGGACCTTTGGTCTGACCCAGTATGTCTGTTCTTATGTTCTAACCTTTGAATTCCATTCACAGCTGGTATGGGAACATGTGTGCTATTTTGGGGTAATGCTCCAGTTCAAGAGAATTGTTGAGTATCTTTTTAATTTTCAAATGTTCACACTGCATATTCATATAAAAGAAGTGCTGGATGGATAAGGTATTCTTTTACAAAACAGCATAAAGCTCCCCCTGCCCCAAATTATAGAGGTTTTTACATTATTCTGTTAACAGCAAGCATAATCAATCTCTAGATGACATTTTTGAGGTGGTCTAAAAAGAGATAAAACTCTTTATTTTAATTTTAATGTGTGAAAATGATGAACTGTAACTGAATGTTTCATCACACTTTTATTGAATAATTTTCATAGTGTTGCTTAAAGCTTTTCATCCTTTATTTGAAGATTGAAAAAAGGAAGTCAGATTTGATTAACAGTTATTGTCTGCTCAGATGATGCACTTGTCAAAGGTGAGCACCTATGCAGTGATCAAAAGCTCTTGCTAATAGAGAAAGAATTTCAGAAACAATTGTGAAACAATCAATGCGTTTCTATGATTCAATAAGCATATTGCAGAACAAAAGTTCTTGAGCAATTTGGTAGATTGCATGTTATTAAAATGACAGCATATGTCTCTGTCATTTACTTCTGATATAAAGGACCCTTATGGGAAAAAAGAAAACATAAAAACAAACATTTCTTTCCTGATTGCTAGAAAGCTCTGTTTATGCTTCAGGTGTTACAACTAACTATGGGACACAAACAGAAGCATTTAGATGTTGGCCTACACCAGCGGTTCTCAAACTTTTTGGGCTCCGGAGCCCTTTACATGCATAAGAATTTATGCGGAGCCCCAGCGGTCCACTGATTTTATGTGTTGTACCTATCGATGTTTCCAGTTTGTCAACCTCGCGGAGCCCCTGGAGATGTCTCGTGGAGCCCTGGGGCTCCGCGGGAGCACAGTTTGAGAAACACTGGCCTACACTAAGGACAATGTACTGCCCCAAGGGTTATTTCAGGAGGGATTGTGCCTTTAAGATGATAGAGTGTGTTCTCTACAGGCCACTGCAAAGTGATAGTGGGGCCATGGCTCTGCATTCTTTAGGAGTTAAATAATAAGGCACCATACTAGCAAGTCTAGATAACTTCTTCAGATAAAAATCATCAACACCAAACACGCACCTCCAGCCACTCCTTGAACTAACCTTTTAGAAACCTAAAAATAGTGCATTTCTCTTCCCCCCTTCTTCCCATAATTCTCTGTGCTTACTGATTCTAGAAGTGGAATTGGTGAAACCATTCAAGAAGTGTCATTCTTGAGAGAGTTCCAAACCTAAAAGGACAAGTACCTGAAACCCTGTCCCCAGGAGAGCTTGAGACCAGTTATGACAACTCAGATGTTTCAGAAAGTTCAAAAAAAATCTGAACTGTTGTTTCTTGTTCTCTCCCTCACCAAGAGGAAGACATTGAGAAGCAATAATGGGACTCCTGCATCCACTTACTTGCCATTTGTCCCTAGGGGGAAAGAAAAAAAAATCTCTCCAAACCTCTCCCCTTAGTCTTAAACTGCTGGAGTTATTGAACTGAATTTGTGAGTTCCCAAGAAGTGTCATCTTGAATCATATGTAATGCCTTAGCCATTTGGATGTCAGTAATTGGAACAAGTATTTCCCCCGCGTCCACCCCCTTCCTCCCCCCGCCCCCCGTCAGTGTCTAATGGGAATATTGCATCTTCATTTCACTGAACGTCATCTAGGATATTGACTACAGCGTCCTATAATTAGTGTTATCTCCAGGAAGTCATTTTAATATGATTTCCAAATTATCTTCCATTCTGCAGAATGTAATTCTTCATTATATTCTCTTAGTCATAATCTTTTTTCTTCCTGGAACACGGAAATAATTTTGGAGTTGTTGCCAACAGCTATTTGAAAATACTCAGGGCATGTCCATCTTTTCCATCTGCATGTGTTTTCCTTTTCATATGATACCTTAGAATCCCTTTTAGGCTTCCCAGTCTTCTCTACCTTCAATTCTTTCTGAAACAATGGTTAGGCAGCAAAAGATAGCCTGATGATACACAGTTATCCTCCGAGGATCACCCCATAATGAGAAATGGGCCCAAACCAAACTCCTACATTCAAGCACTTCCAAACTTTGGAAAACTTCCTGACTCATGATCATATCTATTCACTAGCTATGTATTTTTTAAAATACCATGTCCCTTGTCCTCTTCCTCCTGAAGTCAAAGGGAGATTTGCCACTAAATTGCAATGGAACCCTAGTAGACCCTACCTGAGCAATTCCATCACTTGCATGCAGATCAGATCGGAGCATTGCCTTATCCCCAATAATGAATGGGAGTAAGAGCCATAGCACAGGTAGATGTAAAAATAATTCTAGATTGCCTCATGGACATTCAAGGTGAATTCCCAGCCCCACTAAAGTCAGAGGCAAAGCTGCCATTGATTCCAATGGAGCAAGATTTTACTCTCAAGGCATACGTGTTCAAGACTGTCTTGAACTTGGCTAGCCTGGAAAAATATTCTCTTTATTGCCTGTGAACTCCTAGGTGTTAAATTTTACTTCAACAAGACAAAGCAACTTTAGTTAATGGAAGCATAAATAGATATCAAGTGGGTAACAATGTTTTGTTTAATCTTATAATTCACACACTAAAACACTCTGTTTGAAATTTTATTTAGAAATAATATCACGGATAAGTTATCTTTGCCAAGCTTTAGCTCAGAGCCAGATTTTACAGCTGAGCTATACCTCCTTGGAATAAAGGATTTATCGTGGACGTGCCAACAAAACCTTAAACCGTACTATCTTGGTGCAACTGCACTGCTATAATAAGACTTTATTTGATTTTCTCAAGAGCTGTAATAAGATTAAGGCATAATCATAAATTCCCCAGTGACAAAAGATAAACTGTTCTTCATTGATCTTTCAGAAACCAGACCAATTTCTGGATACTAAACAGACTTATTTACTGCAGCAGCAAGTGTATTATTTTTCCAATAACTCAGGGCCTGGTGCTTATAGAAAAGAGACTCTAGCGACCTCTCCCGAAGCCCAGGGATATGATTTGCCCTTAAGGGGAGAATATCTGAGGATTACCAAATTTCCTGAGGGTTATCATACAGGTTTGGTTTTCCACTGATTTATAAGTCTTTCCAATTGGCTTATTGGCTTCTGCTAAAAGCTGATCTCAGAACTACAGCAATTAATTGAGTTTCTTTAACCTAACATTCAAAACACCATGTTACTTCAGAGTTCTTTTACACACCCTTTCAACAAATTTAATTAGTCCTTGCTGATGCATTTAAGTGATTGTGTAGATACAGTATCGTTATAATTAGATTAGATGAACTGTATGTACCCATGCAAAGGTACTGAGTATAACCTGCTTCTCTCTAGTGACTTACAAGTGCACTAGGCTAGTTTCTATTATAGGTTGGACCTCCCTCGTCCGGCACCCTTAGCATCTGACTGATCTCTAATGAGGGATCTTGCCAGTCAATCCTGGTTCCCCCTGCTGCTGGCCTCCAGGTTCTCCTGGGAAGCTGCCAGCTACCCAGCCACTGGGCTACACTACCAGAGGCACCCTCAGCCCTTGCCTCAGCTCCAGCCCCAGCCCCAGCCTCTGCCCCAGCCATTGGCCATGCTCTCTGGCCCAGGACACAACCACGTTCCTGGTCCTACCACTCGCCCTGGTCCCTGCTGCTGGCAACCGGACTCCCAGCCAGCCTCTGCTCCCCTCTCTGGTCCAGGAACTTCTGTGCTCCTGCCAGACCACAGATGTTGCTGGACCACGAAGTCCCGGACCAGAGAGGTCCTATCTGTATTTGTTTTATAGTTGCATTTAAAAGACCCTGTCGAGCTCAGGGCCCCATTGTTTTAGACCTGGTACAAACATCTAGTAAGAGAGATCTCTCTGCACTAGTCACCTTACAACCTAATCAAACAAGACAAACAATGGGAGAAAGGGATTATTATCCTTATTGTACAAATGGGGAACAATGCACAAGAGAGACTGAATGAAATTTTCAAAAGCCCCAAACAGATGAAGGAGCTTTGAATGGGACATGTGCGCCTATCTCCTGGAGTCATTCTGAGAAACCCAAGTAACTGATATCAAATAGGAGACCTGGGGAAGAACTGCAATAATATTCTTTAGTCTCCCTCAGTATCTTAATCACAATACTGTCCTCCCTCTCAAGGAAGAGCATCTTCATCACATTAGCATAGGTGCTGATCCACAATGAAGTCATAGCTTTTCTCCATAGTGGGTCATTTTCAACCCTTCAAGGTCTTACACCAAGGGTCAATTTGGCCTTGTGACTTTTATTCCTAGATAAGTTCTGAAAACCTGTAAATATTGGTACCTGTCTAAAGTGCTTCAGACAATAAAAAACTTCTTGTCTTATTCTGAGAAAAGAACTCTTTAAGGCTTGGTTTGTGGGTAATAAACTGTACTTAAAAACAATTTCACCTCAACTACCAGGACAGATTTTCTAAGATGTTCAAAAGTAGGTCAGGAATCTAATGAGTCAACTAAATGTGTCAAACCAA
Organism: Rafetus swinhoei; assembly: GCA_019425775.1. NCBI lineage: Eukaryota > Metazoa > Chordata > Testudines > Trionychidae > Rafetus > Rafetus swinhoei. The sequence goes on from CM033424.1 coordinate 161,336,043, forward strand.
GAAGCACTGGAGAAAAATAGCACTCCATTGGCAACAGGATACTTCTATTTATATTGTTAACTGTTGTGTAGCATTGCCATACCATGTTAAAAATGCCACTTGCCATCCCAAGGGCTTCTGCATTTCAATGGCTGACATGATTACTGTAGGCAGTGCAATCTCATTACCCAAGAGCTCTGGGAAATGCAAACCTTCTGATAATTGGGATTTCTGGTAATCCGGGAAAGCAAAGCATTCTTTGAAATCTGCATTTATAAGCCACACGGCCAGTTTTCCAAAAACCTGTCTGATTAAAATGGAGGGCTGTTGGATAAAGGAATCATTGGTGCTGTAGGGATGCTTCAAAACACTCTGTGTGGACTGCTCATAAACACGGTGGAGTGGTTCTTTTCTCAAGTGCTTTGGAATGCTGAGATTGTGAAGGATGTTTCTGCCATACTCCTCAGCTCACAGCAAGCAGAACTTCCTATCTCCCATTTCTAACCCCTCTGGTGACGCATTCCACATTTGAAAGAAGGCTGTGTCCCCAGACAAATTCAGGGAAAGCAACCATCGTTTAGATCATAGAAGTTTTCTGCTATAGTAAGTGTGAGTCAGATAACTGAAGGTAAACTACCTGGCTGTGTCTACATTGGCACCCTTTTTCGGAAAAGGGATGCTAATGAGACCAGTCGCAATTACAAATCACGGGATTTAAATATCCCCAGCGGTATTTATTTACATAACTGCCGCTTTTTCGGCTCGGGGCTTTGCGGCAAAAAGCGCCAGTCTAGATGGGATCTTCGGAAAATAAACCCTTTTCCGCAAGATCTCTTATGCCTACTTGAAAGGGTTTATTTTCCGCAAGATCCCGTCTGACTGGCGCTTTTGCCGGCAAAGCCCGAGCCGAAAAAGCGGCAGTTATGTAAATGAAATACCGCGGGGGATATTTAAATCCCCCGCGGATTTGCAATTGCGACTGGTCTCATTAGCATCCCTTTTCCGAAAAAGGGTGCCAATGTAGACACAGCCCCTATGTTTTTAAGGCAAATTGTATAGTTTGAATGCAATGGGAATTGAAGATTATCTTCTGATCTTGAAACAGGGCCTAAGGCAAGCTTGAAGGACTTACACACAAGCTCTCATTGGCAAAACTCCCAATGAAGTTAGAGTTCAGATTGGCTCTGTCAAAACATCAGAAATTGGCCTATAGAAAAGGCATACTGTGAAATAATGATAGTTCAATAGTTTGGCTTTATATTTCCAAAGAGCTCTACAGACATTAACTTATTTAAAATAATTTCATTATAAGAATATTCCAATGTACAGCAGAGATGTTTTTAATTTCAAGGTTGAGGATAATTTTCTTCACTAAAGCAATTTAGTTCTCAACTAAATCTAAGAACACTTAAAAACCTAATTTCAGAGCCATTAATAAATAATAATAAGAATAAGAATGCCTCAAGCTTTTTAAAGACTTTCCATTCTAACAAAATATACTCAAAGACTTGGATGGATTATCCCCTTTTCTTAACACAGTGAGGTAAATTATGCCATCAGTTTTGAGGCCAAACCATGTCATCAGTTTTAAAGCAGAACTCTGCTGAAATCAGTGAAGAATTCTGCTTAAGAACCAATAGCACAACATGAGGGAAACTCTGCTCCTTTTACTATTGTAAACCACTGTGTGAGAGAGAAATCTTAAAATTCATTTTGAAATACTTTGTGTAACAATTTAATAGCTTTTCTATATCGCCTTATGAAATATTCAGTCAATTCAGTTCCTGATATATGGTTCACCTCTTTTGTTAAGGGAAATGCAATTGAATTGCCTAAACATTGTAAGTGGTATTGGCTAGTATGCAAGTCATGCCTTAAAATGACAAAAGAATGCGTATGTACTGTGAGTATGGAGATGCATAATTAAATTCCATGTAGATCCAGAAATGTCTCACTTTGTACCAGAGAGTAAATTACTGACATAATATCTATCTCAGAAGCAATATATTCTGAGTGGAAGTTTAGTGTTAAAGAATTACACATAGTGTTTAGTTTATTAGCAGAAGTTCCTTAATGTATTGCCTTTTTTGTATATTCAGTGGTACCAGGTACTTTCACGCCTAGATTCTGTTCTATGCTGCAGTTCAAGATGTCAGTAGGTTAAGCAAAGGCCTAGTAATGAAAAAAAGAAAAAAAAAAAGGATATGCTAAGAAAATTCCCAACACTGGAAGCAAAGAAGTAACATATGAAAACTAAAACACAATGATTCAGGATGAGACATTTCAGCTATAACCAGAACAGAGCCAAACATGATGAGAGCACCAGCCATCACAACATATCTTTTTCATTGTGAATTCTGCTCTTTTTAAGGGCAGATGTTGCTGAAGGAAAGGCACGTAGGAAACACTTTCTCCTGTCAGGTGCTGCTGCTCCATCTGCTGGTGTGAGACTAAGAGGCTCACCCGTAAGGAACTAACTCTTCCTACTTCAGATTCCTGTTTCTCATAAATCCACAAGCCAGCAGCTAGAGTTCACTGAAATCCTTTTAAAGACAATGCCAAGCCAAAGAGAGGATGGGAAGAGGCACTTCCTTTTAATCCCTCTAAAAAAACACAGAGACAAGATCAGTTGCTTGTCCTGCTGGCAGTTGTTTTTAACATGTTAAAATGTTACTGAGACACGGAAAAAGCTGAATTTGAATAGCCACTGTCTATGTTACGAAAATTGTAGCCTTTTGCTGGTATGAGGCTTTCCTTGCTATCATATATTCCTGAAGACAGGACTGGGAAGAACTAGAATGGGTAATACATGTATAATACCAGTTTCTGGCAGAAGCTATGAGATTTACATAAAGTTGTTGCTCAATTCGCACTAGATCTCACAGCCAACTGTTAATATTATTCCTTATTAACACACAATTGGAGCTTTTATTCCCTACTGATCCATTTGATAGATTGGCTGATGAACAGCTGACTCTGTGCGAGAGGGTTGGCAAGCAGACTGAATGTTGATCAGGACAACTAGGGTCCAATTCATCAAGTGATGAAGTTACAAGCAAATTTAAGTCCTGTAAGATCTTAAGCTAATGGGACTCGTATGTTAGTGGTTTGTTGAGTAGGGATGGGATTTCCCATATACTTATAGGGAAACGTACTTCAGGAATGGTGCTTTGTTACAGTAGAGCAGAAAATTGTTAGTATAAAAGTAACACAATGCAATGAGACACACTCTTTGCGGTGTACTATTGGTACAACTCCACTGAAGCCATATTAACAATATCTGAGATATTGTCTCCTGTTCTTCCTATAGGGAAATAGTAAACTCGACACTATGCTAAATGAACTCATATGGCCATATAGTTAAAGGTTAAATTCAGTCTCTGATTACATTGCGTTATGAAGCTAGTTCAAATTTACACTAATATTAACAGTGGACAAATTATGTTCCACTATGTGAACCTTAAATTTTAATTTCCCACTAAAAGTATTTGCAATTGCAACCCAACTATTTAAGTTTTATTTGAATTTGTGTTCAATTATCTCACTTAACAATTGTCTAGTTGAGCAAAAAATGGGATTGCTTCTTAACTGTGATACGCATGAGATTTTTTCTTCTTTCAAATTCATCTTAATTGCCTAGTCAAAGCAGCTATTTGGTTTTGACAAAGGTAAAAACCCTCGTATTTGCCTTACCCTAGGATATGTATTTGAAAGGAATTTGAAATATTATAAAAGGCACATCAGTCATACGTTTTGTGCATTTCTTCAATAACTTGTTAATGCAAATTCACCATAATTATACTAACTCTTTAATTTTAGGGTTTAAAGCAACCTAATACTTGCCCATAAGAAAGAATATTACTTATACTGTATTCTAGTAAGCATTTATTTTTGGTTAATTTATCTATATCACAAAGTATTTTAAATGTTTCCTCAGAGAGGATACATAAGGGAAAATGTTTACATTTTAAAATTGAAATGTTTCTCAGAATTCTCTTTGGAGTTTTCAAACAGAAACACCAACAATTGTGTAAGCACTTATTAGATAACTCTAATACAGTATCTGCCTATACTATTAAGGTCAGTGAATTCTCCTGAGCAAAAACAGAAACTTATGTTAAAATGTGCCTTAGGGTGGATTTTTCAAAAAAGCATAAGTGGTATTTGGGCACCTAAATTCCATTGGAAGGCAGCAGGCATTAGGTGCCTAAGCAACAGTTTTTCCTTTCACAATCCAGTACTTGGTCATTTTTCTCTGAGAAATAATATTATTGAAAGACAAAATAAGCCACCAAACATATCAATTGAATGTCTAAGGCCTTATAGGCTTCCAGAGATACATGAGTATGTTACCTCTATCATCAAACACAATGAAAACACAGAGATAACCAGTGCTTCAAACTTAGCCACACAGCAAAAAAAACCAACCTACATGGGGGCATCCAGTTACTGACTGCTCTTATAGACGATTCTAATCTAAAGAATGAGTCAAATATCCCTTTCGCATTGACAAACAGCATATCCAAATTAATATGCTATTACATACATAATGAGACCCTGCATGTGAGCACCCCCCATGAGCTTAGGGGAAGTTCATGCACAAATGTTATAGCTCATGCCCATCACCATTTCATTCAGTGACAGTAAAATGCTGCAACAGGGAGTAACACTGGGTACCTGAAATATGAATCCACACTGACATCTCGTGGTCTAAGAGAGCATGTATTATTTTCTAAGCATTTTCAAATAAACATTTAAGGGAATTTAGGGGAATTTAAGGAAAATAAAGTTCAACAAAAATTTACAGTAGTAAATGGAACTCCATTAGAGCCATATTGAAGTCATCTCAACCCTAATCCTTTAATTGACAGCATGTTGGCCTCCTGCCTGCACCTAATTCAGAATCCCATTGAAGCCAGTAGGGCACCCTCAGACACAATGAATGACAGCAATTGGGCCTTAGCCATTCAACAGTGTTGAAATAATTCATTAAAGATTCTATATGTAACATTGTTTTGTTCTGTTTGTACAGCACCTAGTCCCTGACTGTGGCTGCTGGGCCCTATGGTAATGCGTATACTAATAACAAGAGGATAAACTTTTATCGTCCAAATTCATGAGATGAATTTCTCCCCCTGCCAGAATCACCTCTTTCTTTCCAACTTTTATTCTTTCCACCCAAAAATATCACAAAGTAAAGTTATAATTTCATAATAAAGGAAGTGATTTATCAAAGCGCTTAAGCACACAAATATCATGAAGCACGTGGGCAATCCCACTGAAGTCTATGCTCCTATGCAGGATTATTAATGAGATTTTCATTTTCCTTGAGCGGTCTCAGAAACCGTTTTTTAAAAGTAACTCCTGTGACTGCTCATGGAAAAGGAACCAAAGAAGAGCTGTGACCAGAAAACAGAGTGTATGGTCTTTTATGAAAAGGAGGAGGTTCATCAACTAAGGAATGGACCCAAAGCTCACTAGAGTCAATAGGAGTCTTTCCATAGACTTCATTGAACTTTCTAATGCCACTTTTAGCTACACTGAAGTTATTAAGAAGGTAGCAGTGCCACACCAATGACTTTCTGCTATATCAGAGAAAAATTCCCTTCCTTTGGGAGGACCCCTAATTCCATGCTTGTTGATATTGGCTTATCTTGATTTTCTTCTGTTCTTTGTCTCACATATTAAGTGTCTACAGATAGGGCTTTTGCAGCAAAAGCTATGAATCTAAATGGAATAACTGTATCAGGATTTGAACCAGGAAGAGTTTTGCCTCAGTTAAAGAATGAAGAAGCATGGCAGCATTTATCCTTAGCTTATTTATTATCTCTCAGAAAAATTTAATTTTATTATATTAAACAGTAAGCATTTTCTCCACTGCGGAAAATAACATAGCACTCATCTTCCACATACAACAATTACAGCTGACAAGAATATTCTTTCTGCGTCATCTGAAAGGACAGATTTAGCCTGGGTATGTAGCAAACTACAAATGAATAATGGAAGTGTTCACATATAAATGTATCAAATCACATTTTCTATTTAGAGCTACACAAATAAAAATAAGAACTAAATTATGTTCTCAGTCATAGTTAACCAGATTTATACCAGACTCTACTTTACCAATGAGAGAAGCTTCATCCATTATATCTAGATTAGTAATGCTCCCAAACCCCTGTTGCAATTAATGTACTGTGGCTCTCAACTATGGTGCACAGTTTGAAAGAGGAGAATATTAGCACACACTACAGAACTTTTCATGTGAGCCAGCAGAGTTCACACTGACCAGTTAGTGCACCACACATGGGCTGCGTCTAGACTGGCATGATTTTGCGGAAATACTTTTAACGGAAAAGTTTTTCCATTAAAAGTATTTCCGCAAAAGAGTGTCTAGATTGGCACGGATGCTTTTGCGCAAAAAGTGCTTTTGCGCAAAAGCATCCGTGTCCAGTCTAGACGCAATTTTGCACAAGAAAGCTCCGATGGCCATTTTAGCCATCGGGCTTTCTTCTTAAAACATTAAGGTGCCTGTCTACACTGGCCCTCTTGCGCAAGTATTCTTGCGCAAGAGGGCTTATCCCTGAGTGGGAGCGTGAAAGTATTTGCGCAAGAAGCACTGATTTTGTACATTACAAAGTCAGTGCTTTTGCGCAATTTCAAGCGGCCAGTGTAGACAGCTGGCAAGTTTTTGCGCAAAAGCGGCTGCTTTTGCGCAAAATCTTGCCAGTCTAGACATAGCCATGGTGTTTTAATCTGGTGCAGATTAAAGCACCATGTTGACAAGCCCCAAGTACCTTTCAGGAACATTAGGCTATGGACTTCAGGTTCTTTTATCCTTCTTCAGGTATAGGAAGCTATATGTCATATTGCAATGCAGGAATATAATTTGCCTTCCTTCCCTTCCTTCTCCCCCCTCACCCCCCACACACACTAAGTCTTTATTTGGTTAGTAATTTTATTGTTATTTGTATATGTAGCTTTTGGCAGCTTGCTTTCAAAGCATTAAATGGGGACAGCTTCATGCATAGTAAGAGGTGCAAGCAGAGCTTGCAGTCACAGTATGCGTGCAAAGAAAGTGCAAGTACATTGAGCTCACAAAAAAGTTGCACGGCAATGTGGGGATGAGCCAAGCATCTGGTTCTTCCAGGGCATCATTAATTAATCTTAGATCATTACATATTTTCACTAAAAAATATGTCCGTAAGTGCTTGGACTGGAAGATCAGCCAACACCAGCTGTTTCAGGTTGCCTCATTCAAGCAGCCAGTTTAGGTCAAGTTAAACAGTCATTTGTTCATTGGCTCCTGCTCTACACAGCAGCAGCAACAAGGCAGAGCTTATTGTGTGGTCAACTGCAATGTCAAGAGAAGAACTAGGAAGGGAGAAGAAGCCTTGTTTTAGAACCTAACTATATCACTACACTTGGACTAAGAGTCCATAGGTTAACTTCCTTGATATCCCAGAGAAGCAAGTCTCACTAAGCGGGAAGACAAATCACTGCATTGTATTTGCCTTCTACTAAACTTTATTTACTCACTGTCCCAGGATGGGTAAGATTCTGAATTCACCTTGAGGGTTTAGGAAGCAGCCTGTCATAGTCTGCATTGTTGATTACCCTATAGCCAGTGACCATTTCAAGAACTGGCAGGGAGAGGGACTCGTCCTCTCCATCACTGGAAAATGGATGGTTCATGAACTCTCAGAACATGTGTCACAGTATTCTAATCTAGTCACATAACTTTGAGCATCAAAGAGAGGTTGTGTCATACAAATTGATTTATTTTTAGTAAAATGACCACAAATTTCACTTAATTATTGTAACCTGAGTTATGACAAGGAAGGGTTATAGTTTTCAGAAGGTGAAAGCACTATATACTACACTCACTGGAAACAAAGGGATTCTGGAAAATGGTAAAGCCAATTGTGCACTTTCAATGAAGAGAAAATGCAGAACTTTGATAGAATGGCCATCTAAACTGAGATATTCTCTAAACACTTAGGGCATGTCTACAGTAGTGAGAAGATTGATCCTCTAGAGCTCAATCTTCTAGCATTCAATTTAGTGGGTCTAACGTAGACCTGTAAATCGAATGTTGAGAGCAGCCCCGGTATGCCTCATTCTGCGAGGAGTAAGAGAAGCCATCAGGAGCGTGTACTCCCATTGGCCTCCTGCAGCGATACCACAGTGTCCTGGCTTAAGGTAAGCTGAATCCAGTTATGCATTTTGTGTAGCTAGATGGTATATTGAAAGCTGTCCTGCCTGGTCTAGTATAGACCAGGTCCCAGAGACAAGACTTGCCAAATCAACAATGAGGTATGTTTACAGGGAAAACTTGCATTCTTATTGTTGGCCTGATTAAGACCAGAAAGGATTTTAGTCTGTAATGCCTTCAACAAGCAATGTGTTCAAAGCATTCTAAAAATCTGCACAGTCTACATTAAATACACAGGAAAGTAACATTAAAGAAGGAAAAGAAGAAAACTGTGAAAGGAAGAAAAATAAAAAAGAGTTGTTGATATATGGGTGTGCTTTTTGATGCACTCCCAGCTTACGAAATCTGCCAGTAACTTGGATCGTAAAGTCTCAGAGGCGTAGCTGTGTTAGTCTGTAATTTAAAAACAATGAGTAGTCCTGTGGCACCTTAGAGACTACATAGTATCAGTATCATGAGCTTTTGTAGGCAAACCCTACTTCCTCAGATGAACTTGAGTGGAGAAAAAAAAGGGGGGACCCTCACAATTTATAACAGAAAAAGAAGGGCAAAGGGGAAAAAGTACTTCTCAGTTGTAGTGTTGTGCTGCTAATGAGGCTAACTTAGTGGACTGGAAGTGTCCCATACTTAGCTTTTGATGTCAATTGGGTGTTGAATGTAAGGAAAGCAGGTTTATAATGGGCCATCCAATTCAAGTATTTGTTCAAGCCATGGGAAACAATGTCAAATTTGCATATGAAGGTCAATGCTGCACTCTCTCTCTGAAGTTGGCTTGTGAAATTCCTTTGCAGAGGAATGGCTACTTTTAAATTCATTAATGAGTGTCCAGTCAGGTTAAAATGTTCCCCTATAGATTTCTGTGTGGTACCATTTCTCATATTTGATTGGTGTCCATGAATCTTTTGTTGTAGAGACTGTCCAGTTTGGCCAATGTACATCAATGGGCATTGCTGGCACTTGATGACATATATCACATTAGAGGATGTGCTGTTGTGTCAGCCTCTGATGTTGTGGCTTATGTGGTTAGGTCCTGTGATGGTGTTGCTTGTATAGATGTGTGGACAGAGTTGGCTATGGGGTTTAATGCAGGGGTAGGTTCCTGGTTGAGTGTGTCTGAGGTGTAATACGTGGCTGCTGGAAAGAATTTGCTTCATGTTAGGGGGTCAACCTTTTGATATGAAAGGAACTGCAGAATAGCCATGCAGGGGCAATAGAGGCTTAGAGAACCATAGTGTCTTCATAGGCTATGAAGTTGAAATAGTCCAATTGTTTAAGACTGCTATGTATTCAGTAAATGTACATATGTCATCTACAACCACTCCTGTAAAGATATCCAATTTGATAGTTTTGCTGATACTTACTGCAAACAGGAGGAGGCCAAATTCATCCCAAATGTAACTCTACAGGTTCAACCTCTCTAGCATGGTACTCTCTGATCTGGCATGGTTTTAGTTAGCTAGATGTTCACTTATTCTGAGTGTGGCCAAGCTTTCCGTGATCCCATAAAGTTTGTTTACCACCACCAGTCCTGGCTCTCGGTGTTCTGTGCTGTTCTTTAGCTCTAATTTACCCCAAATGTCTTCTAAAAACCCAGTAAGCAGTGAAAGTGTTGGCAATGCTGGTAGATAATATTGATCTCTGGTTGTTTGGCAAATTCTCTGGTTCTGCACTGGTCAGGTCCTAAGGGTGCCAGACTAGAGAGGTTCAATCTGTACTAATCTCTGCCTACCTCCTGGCCTCACGCATGCTATGAGTATTCATTAGGACAGCACGGTTCTAGGGCAAGCTCTGATCCTCACCTGTTGAGGAATTTGGATGCATTTACACTAGGTAAATTGGGACTCTTAAGACAGCTGTAAAGATGATAGCAACTTTGGGAGCTGTAGATAGGTCATGGATATTTTTACCATTTTCTTGAGTAACTCCTAACCTTAGGGTTTCATGTTCTCCATACAACTTCATGGTAAATTCTGGAGCCCATTTTCCCCACAATAGATAAGGCCAATACATGTAGGTCCCTATTCAAAGCCCATTTTCCTGTCAAAAGATAGTGGCAGAATGATAAATGTAGGCTTTTTCTTATTTTCTTTATCACTTTTCCATTATCCTTGCCCTGAATTCTCCAAACCTAATAAGGCCCTATTTACTGTTTTTATTATTTGGTGAGGTATAATAACTATTTTAAGTTTCTGTGCTCTGACTCTCTCCTGTATGAGTTTGGGGTTGAATATTTTCCTGAAAGACGGGCTCTCTTGTAGGCAGAGCACAAGGTTATATTTGTATAATAGGGATAATTTCAGGATTAATGAGGGTAACTTCTGTTTGCAATGAACAATTCAACCATCCCTTTGTTCATTCACAGAAATCAGAGGCTTGATCCTGAATCAAATTAGGTCTAGTGTCAAATTAATATACAACCAGCTTTACTGCTCATCCATTTTCATGTAATAGAATGAGTAGTCAGAGAAGTGTCTTCACCAGAAGCCATTACATCATCCTGTAGGGAGTATAAATGGTGGTAGGATGGCATAGAACTAACCTGCAGGGGAACCTTAGGACCTAAAATGGCAGTGATGTAACATATTCTGTACACGTTAAACATTGATTGCATAGAATGTGCTTTCAAGATTCACACAAATAAGCTCAAATTGGAGCCCTCCACCAGAAAAAAATATATGCCTCCAAGTAAAGTAAACCACACCTGAAAGAGTCTGATCAAGTGTCATCCCAAAAGATAAAGGCTATAATTTCTAACAAATACTAAAGAACCATCTCTGAGGTACAAGTTAAAGCATGCTCAAAATAAGTCCTCCTCCCAAATTTACTTCTAGCCCATTCTCTATGCTACTTCTGGTAGCATAAGATAACATGGATGGGGCAGTTTTCAGACTTTGGGAGTAGAGATGCACAAAGCTAAGCAGAGGTTGTGCAGAAGGAGGGAGAGAGAAGCAAAACATTTAGATTTGCTTTCAGTTTGTCCTTCTTCAACAAAGTAAAGGACGTAAAAAAATCATACAAGAGAGCTTTAGTACTTGTAAAACATACATTCTTCCTTATGTGTTCTGGACTGGATTGTCAATTTAAGTATTCAATTGCTTCCCACATCCTAAGTAGTCAGGACAAGGTCTAGTCTTGATTTTTTTAGACCAATGCCATATCTGTTAAAAAAAAATGGACAGAAAAGTAGCAACTGAGAGCCACAGTTTTAGTTTAAATTTGCCTTCATGAAAAAATTCCTGTGGGTGCCTCAGGAAAGCTTCTCTATATCACAAAAGTTTGTGGTGCAGGATTAAAGAATGGTAGGTCACAGGTATTTGTTATTAATGGGGGTCTCAGCAGATAGGAGGGAAATCAGGGCATTGATAGGAAAGGTTTCAGAGAAAAGGTGAAGAAGGGCTTTTGGCAGTTAGGGAAAGCACTGTATCAAGGCTGCCTGTTACTGTTTGGTGGAGGCACAGGGGTTGGTCACAGCAGGCATCAGTGGGTGTCAACAGAGCATGGCCCCACGCTTGCATAGATTGCATATAGCCCTATATTTAATTTTCCCTCAAACTGCATCAAAAAAGCCCTTCCTAAGTTATGGGTTCAATATTGTTTAAATTACAGGTTGGCAAGTTCACAATATAAATGATAGGACTGAATCCAGCTCTGAATACCTGCTCTCCCCGCCCTCCTGCATTGCTATTTAAGACTGTGCGACTGTCTGGCGTATAAATCATCACAGAATAGGGTGCAAATGTCTGTAAACTCACCATATGCAAGATGTACAAATCTGCAGCAGGCTAACACACTCTATTGCATGTTCAGTCCCAATAAATCTTTCCAGCCAGAATTCTATGTAGGGGATTATAGTGGAAACATGACATAACCACAGCTACACGAGCTCCGCTTGAATAAAAGCTAAATAGAAAACACATGTAGAAATGCTCTATTGGCAGCAAATACTTTGCAGTAAGGCAGCTCTGTGTTATCTATTGCTGGATTGAACTCAGACTCATAGGCATAAAGGTCAGAAGGGGCCATCTTGATCATCTAGTCAGAAGTCCTGCATGTTGCAGGCCACAGAACCTTGCCCATCCGCCCACCCCTGTAATAGACCTGAACCTCTTGCTGAGCTACTGCAGTCCGCAAATCATGGTTTAATGACTTAGTTTCACAGAATCCACCATTTACACTAGTTTTATCTCCGATAGCAAAGTCCATAACTTCAAAATTAAAACACAACTCTGGGAAGTGCTAAGTTCCCTTAATTCCTACTCATTGCACAGTGGGTTGAGGATGAGCAGTGCTTCAGAGGATTGGGTCAGAGCTCAGTTTATTTTCTTGGCTATATTAACCAAATCTGCCTGGAGCTAGAGCAGGGGCATTTTCATAAACTGGTCCAGGAGTCTCCACAGCCCATAAAGGGGAAGGAAGGGGAGGAGAGATTAGGGTGTGCACTCGTTCTACTTACCCGTGGCTTCCATTGCCACAGGGAGTGTAGAGGACCAGACCCCATCTGGGTCCCCTCACTAGGCCCCCTAGTAATCCCTGAGTCCACATCCCTCAGGGAAAGGGATACAATGGAGGGATAGGGTGGGGTCATGCATGAAAGGGGTGGAGCTTGGGGTACAGGGACAGACACACACATACCCCGGACAGCCAGGACTCCCAGGCCACATTGCAAAAAGGCTCTGGCTATAGATGGCCTGCGGGCTGTGAGTTTGAGACCCCTGAGCTAGAGGAAAGATAATGAAAGAGGTGTGATCAGAATGGTGGACTTCTTTTCTGAGTCCTGCAAAGCTGCTCTTTCAGTGCCATTTAATACACTACACATCTGATAATACCGCTGTTTAGCATTTAAAATTGCTATACATAATCAAAGTGCTATCAAAATAACTAATGAATGCATTCATTACTATTTCAAGTTTCATTGGAGATCTATTTCCAGGGCTCTTATCAGGTCTAGTGCTGTTCTGAATGGTATGACAATTATTTTACCACTGAAGTCTAGAAGTGACAACCTTTGAACTAAAGAAACCCTAGGAATTGTGTATGGCAGGCCTGCACAACATACGGCCTGAGGGCCGCATGCGGCCCGCAGGGGCTCACTGTGCGGTCTGTGCCCACTACGGGAGGCGCGGCCCCATCCGATCCGCCGGCCGGCCAGGCGGAGCAGAGCGCCGCTGGGGAGGGGGAAGTGCGGCAATTCTCGCCGCCAGACTGCCTGCATGCAGCTCCGGCGTGAGGAGGCGGGGTGCGAGCCAGAGGGCGGAAAGTGTTTGGTATTTTTTTGGGAGATCATCCCTACTTGCGGCCCACAGCTGTTTTCTTTGGAGTAATATGGCCCTCGCCGCTTTCCGAGTTGTGCAGGCCTGGTGTATGGGGTATACTGGGAATGGGATGTGTTGTAGCCAGATCATGCTGTGATCAGACAACACCCCTGCCCTCTCCACCCTCCCCACACACCTCAGGGCCTCTAAGTGCTGGAAAAAATTAGAATAGGCTAAAGGCTGCTCTAAATTATACTAGGAGCCAATGACTCCCAGCTGCTCCTAGGATTGAAGGCTGGAAAGATGTCTTTGTCTCCTTTTCAGGTACCAAGTACTTCTCTAGTGAACATAAAGCATTGTTGGTACCCTTTCATCTACAAAATACAGTGGAAATTGCAGCCTGTGATGTAAAATGGACTCCAGGAAAGGCCATCCCATGGCTTACAGCTTGTCAAAATGTGGCAGCTAATTGTCTGAGCTGAGCTTCTGTGACCATAAATCATCATTTTAAACACATATGCAACATTTTAAATATTCAAATGTAGAAGCATATTATACCATGACTCCCAAATCTACTTTAGCTCCCCTTTGTCTTCTGGGTGGAATCCAGTGTGTTAGTTATAACCTGTAAAGCTTTCAATAGTTTGGGAGGTGGTTATATGAGAGATTGCCTGCTTCCCCTTGACATAAAGCCAGACTTGAAATCAGCAGAGCGCTTGAGCTGGAGTTTCCCTTGGCTGTTGGCAGGGCTTTCTCGGTGGGGATACTTAATTTTGGAACTCAGGGTACGTCTACACTAGCCCCCTAGATCGATCTAGGGAGGCTAATGAGAGCAACCGGAATTGCAAATCAAGCCTGGGATTTAAATATCCCGTGCTTGATTTGCATGTTCAACGATGCGCCATTTTAGAAATTGACTAGCCTGAAGTAACTGCCGGCGTCTACACCTGGCAGTGAAGCGGGCTTCGATTTAAAGCCCTAATTCGAATTAGGTGGTAAACCTCATTGCAGGAGGAATACCACCTAATTCGATTTAGACTTTAAATCGGAATCCCATTCACTGCAGCGTGCGGGCAGTTACTGAGATAGTCAATTTCTAAAATGGCGACGAACACGCAAATCAAGCGCAGGATATTTAAATCCCGGGCTTGATTTGCAATTCTGGTCACCCTCATTAGCCTCCCTAGATCGATCTAGTGGGCTAGTGTAGACGTACCCTCACTTCCCCACCTTTGGTCATTCTGAGCTTGGATTTGTCAACCCTCCAAACATAATGCAAAGACTATTTTTAGCTATCTTTGTTAAGGCTATCAAGGAGCATACAGAGTGGCAGGAGTTGTCATCTTCCAAAACGTTGCTTATTCCTTTTGATGCTGCTGCCTGCTCTGCATTCCTTAAAATAGCAGCTTGTGAAGTAGTGCATTGACACTTTTGTGGTTTGTAAAGCCCTAAAGCTATTTTCCTGATTACACTGAAGACGTGATCTTTGGAGGGAGGAGGAAGGGAAGGTTCTATGACTTGCACAGGGAAGGAATAAGGGCTAGGGAAGATGGGTGTTATATAAATACTCATATATTTGATGTAACATTAATGCTCAGAACTATTATTGTTATCAGAATGAGAATGGTAGGATACAGAAGGGGAGACAAGCATTTTCCTGTTTTAAGACTGACTTTTGCTTTTTAAATATTTGGCAGAGCAAAATTAATCCTAAGCATCTTTAACTCACTAATCCTCATCACCACAAATGTGTCTAGTTTCACATAACCCCAACTGCCAGTCTCCTGGGAAACAGACAGGAACCCTCATTTGGCTAACCTGACAATGGAAAACAGCTTCCTCACCACAATCATAATGTGTTTCCCTCCATCTCTCCCCTTAAGGCATTAGATTTATGCTGGCATATTGTAATATCAGGACAGAGAGAAGGTTAGAACAAATCAAAGCTTGTGGTAGGTGTGGAAATTTAATTTGATCATTTCTGTTTTGTTTGTCTCCTTACTTTGAAGAAAGAACCTGTGACACTGGGGAGAAGAGATACAAATTTGACAATCTGTCATCTATAAAGTGTGGTTTTATGTTAGTAGATTCTCATTAACATTATGTACATGCTTTAAATCCCACTTTTGTCTTTGAATCAAGACTGACAGCCTGTAATTTGTTGGGAATGATGGAACTTGTTGCTACTCTAAGAGTGTGAGTCAAGAAATGGCATGAAGATGCTTGCACTTCTTAGGCCAGATTTTCAAAGATATTTAGATACAGATGCAGATAGGTGCCAAGTGGGATTTTTTTTAAAAAGGCCTATGGATTTAGGTGCCTAAATGACTTTCAGTGGGAGTTGGAATTTTAATAGAAATGCAGCTTAAATGCCCACTGAATCCTTAAGTTCCTAAATACCTTTGCAAACATGGCCCCTCACATCATGAAGCAAAGCTATTTTCCTCTGTATGTTGCAGTACTCCAGTGAAAGCAGTCTTTTTAACATGCCCTAATAGAGTATTAGCAATGTAACTGTATTATCCAATTTCATTCTTGAGTTTGTCAGTAGCTTTGCATTTATAATATTTTCTTTCGTGGCAGTATTTGGTCCTGCCATGAGGGCAGGAGGCTGGACTCGATGACCTCTCGAGGTCCCTTCCAGTCCTAGTATTCTATGATTCACGCAGGCCATTTTCAGATGCCAGTATAAATCTTTGTCCTTATGTACCTAAGGTTTTAAAGGAAACAAAAGTCTTTCTCTAGGGTTTGGCTTGCCCAATTTCAACACAACAAAAAACAAAAACAATATTTGAAGTTGTATATAGACAATGACAATGAAACTTGTGACTTTGTCAAAACAGAGACATTATTTTAATTGTATGAAAAGAACTTTTTCAAGCTGCCAGCATCTCTCAACCGCTCCTGCAGTAGGCCCATAACCTCTTGTTGAGTTACTGACATCCTCAAACCATGATTTAAAGACTTGCGACCCCATAATTATTTTTAGATGACAAATCTGAGGAACTATCCCAGATTGAGGTGTCATAAGAGGTGGTTTTGGAAGAAACCGATAAACTATTAACTCGGTTTGTAACCTGTCATTTAAATCAGCTTCTGTGCCTAATGACTGGAGGGCAGCTAATATGATGCAAATTTTTAAAAAGGTCTCAAGAGGTGATCTTGGCAATTAGAGTCTAACTTCAATATCAGGAAAATTGGTTGAAACTACAGTAAAGAACAGAATTGTCACACATGTAGCTAAACAACTTGTTGGGGAACTGTAAACATGGTTTCTGTAAGGAAATCATGCCTCACCAATCGACTAGATTTCTCTGATATAGACATGGGGGATATAATGGTTAGAGCTCTTATGCAAAGGAAATGGTCATGGGATAAGAGGGACGGTCCTTTCATGGATTGATATGTTAAAAGTCAGGAAACAAAGGGTAAGAATAAATGGCCAGTTTTCAGAATGGAGAGAAATAACTAGTATTGTCCCCCCAAGGGTCTATACTGGGACCAATCCTATTCAACCTATTTATAAATAATCTGGAGAAAGGGGTAAACAGTGAGATGGCAAAATTTGCAGATGATATAAAACTGCTCAAGATTGTTAAGACCAAAGCAGGCAGTGAAGAGCTTCAAAAGGATCTCACAAAACTAGGTGACTGGGCAACAAAAGGGCCACTGTAAGAATACTGGGCTAGACTGACCTTTGGTCTGACCCAGTATGACTGTTCTTAGATTCATTTGCTGATTTCAAACCAGCAAGCCATGCATTCTGCAGAAAAAGGGGGGAGGAGGGAAACAAACAACCAGGATCTCTTCCAGTCTGACCTAGGGGAAAATTTCTTCCCAACTCCAATTATGGTAATCAGTAAGACCCTGACCATGTGAACTGTCTGTTTTCTTTTAATAATCTGTTTGAGAAGCTGGTACATCAAATATGATCTGCAGTCCTTCCCTTCAAATTCCTTCCCCTTGCTTGGGATGCAGGCTTCAGCTGGTTTCCTCATCTTTGACAAAGTAATTTGAAGTCTCTTCCATATTTAGAGCCTTGAGATCTTCAGTCCAGTACACTTCCCTAATTTCCTTCATTTTTTAAAGTCTGCCCTTTTGAAATCAAGGACCATCGCTGAGGGCCTATTTTTGTTTATTCTTCCATCTAGTTTATACTGAATTAATGCATGACCACTTGAACCCTCTAACCAGTTCCTCTGAGGCCCTCATTATTTACCAATACTAAATCTAAAATGGTATCATGTCTAGTTGGTTCAATGTCTATTTGGTGAAGAAATCTATCAGATATCCCATCCAGGAATCTGGGCTTTACCTTCACTAATAGCACTTGTCCTCCAATCAGGGGAGCTAACATCTTCTATAGGCTTCTGGGCAAGGTGTGTGTGTATGTGGGGGTGGGTGGATCCATGATTCCAGAAGGGTGGGTCTTTGGGTGGAAGGGGTGGGGCCAGGGCAGTCAGCCCTCTGCACTCCCTGGATTGCAACACACCTCCCCACCCCTAAGAGCCGCACGGTGTGCACAGCACTCTGGCAGCGATTTAAATGGTCTGGGGCTCTGGCCACCATTGCTGCCATAGTAACAACCCCTTTGAATCACCAGGCTAAGGGGGCAACTGCCATCTGCCCTCCTGTCGGCGGCCTGCCTCCAATCTATATTATCAGAGGCAGCAGCAAAGGGCAACAAGCAGCTGGTCTGCAAGAGGAGCTCGTTTTTAAACTGGTTCCCCTTGTGGACTAACTCCTGCCTGGTACCCTGTGCTGCTGCTGGCGCTGCCCTCAGAGACTACAGAATAGTTGACTAACCAATAAGAATTCATGAGGTCACTCGACTATTCAATTAACCGATATTTAACATCCCTAATATGTATCATTCTTGTGTATAAAATTAGACATATGGAATAGGGAATATTTTATGAGTTTTTAAATGTGTGAATGAAAGTCATCAAGGGAGGTCTCAGTGTCTGGACAATCATATGCAAATGGCATTTGTCCTTAAGTCTTAGAAATGGTTGGTAGGGATGGGCCAGGTGACTCCCCATGCAATAAGGAAATCTTTAAAAACAATAGGAAAGTAGGGGTCTTTTGTCTTTGGCTGGTACACCCAGGGGAAGGAACCAAACCAACCAGGGTGAGGAACAGCCGTGGTTTAGAAGGTTCAGCTGGAACAGAAACAGTTTTAAGGTGAGTTTGTAATAAGTTTATACTGAGGATTTAGTGTTAGAATTAGCTAAGCATTTTCTGTTACTTTTAATTTGCAATCTACTTTGCTTTGCCTGTTCTCACTTATAACCACTTAAATCCTACTGCTTGTATTTAATATAATTACTTTTACTTACCATGAAGCCTAGTGTAAAAAATTATTATCTGGGGGACCAATCAGTGGGTACATTCCCCCTTTCATTGTTAAAAGGGGCTTACCCTACTAATTCATTGGGCTTTTGATCCCATTTGGGGAGTGATATCCCAGGAAGCTGGGCCCAAAACTGCACTCTCCTTGGACCTGAAGAGGTTCAGTGTCTGTACTGCTTCTTGGGGAGGGGGGGAGGGGGGAGACAACAGTGATCTCAGCTTGTTACCTTGGCAGTGGACCAATGGATCTGGCCCAGCAGGACCGAGCAGTGAGAAGCCTCAGAGAGTCGGAAGTCAAGTGGCAGTGACCGTGTCAGCACAGGTCTTCTGTGACCTCACCCCATCACAGTGTTGTTTCATTAAAAATATGGACAAGCTCTTTGTTCATAGCCAGTTTGGTTCCTGTGAGACCCCCACGCACACTGTCTCAGTGGTGCACCTGTTACCTTTCTTCTTCAAAGTGATTTTGATCCAAACAAACTTCATTTTATCTATTCCATCACTTCTATGTTCGTTGTGGTCTAACTCAGTGTTTCTCAACCTTTTTTTAAAAAAGTACCCCTTTAAAAAAATAGTAAGTACCCCCAGTATCTACAGTTTTCAGTCACAATTTTTTTCTACCATTGCAACACGTTTGTTTAAATAACTTAATTGTAGCTGGGAGGACGATGAAATTTTTGGGTGTAAAAAGAACAAAAATAATAAAGCTCTGTAAAACTTAAAACAAAAATTCAATTCTCCAAATTTCAGTTGTGTTGACATACCCCCTTCCCCCCCGACTTCTCTTGAGTACCCATATGGGTACTCGTAACACTGGTTGAGAAACACTGGTCTAATTCGTTAATGTACAATGTTATTCTACCACCTTTATTTTTATTTCTGTCTTTCCTGAACAGCACCTGTATTTCAGTCAAGACTTCTACCATATTTCACATATCCCTCTAATATCTAATATTACTTCCTGCAGCACTAGTTCTAATTCCTCTATTTTGTTACCCAGGCTCCATGTATTGGTATACAGACACCTTGGTTGTTTCTGCTTGGCTTCACCCAGATTCCTCGCTTGATTAGGAATAAATTAGTTTGCCAGAATTGCCCACCTAACAGTGCCACTGCCACTGTCAGTAACAATTTTCTCTCTTGTCAATTCTCCAGCCCTCTGTCTTTGTAAATTGTATTAAGTTTACTAGGTGACAGATACATCAAATGTCTCAGGATGGAATGGGGTTCTGTGGGAGAAGTTAGGAAGACTGTAGAAGAATTTTGGCAGATAGTTAAAATGCACTTACTGCACAAATAGAATGCAACATTATTTGAAGTTCTCCTATATTAATAGCTGTCATACTAACTTTGTGAATGCATAACTAAGTTCTGAGAGTGATAAATCATTCCTTCACATCAGACACACACCCTTTATGTAACGGAATTCAATAGGAAAAGTTGATATCCTCTGGAAAAGAGATAAACCCGGTAGGTATAAATTCTGATTGCCACCCTTCCGCAGAAAAACTGGAAGCGAGACTACCCTGTTGTAATCAGGATATTCTCAGGATAGCCCACTGTACATTATCTTAACCACATGATGTCTCTCTTGCTCCAAAGAAATACAGCTGCAAACGTGGTCCTCTGTCAAATATATTTGAAAGCAAGATTTTCGAAACTGGAAGCTTGGAATAGAAAACAGCTTTAATTTTGGATATTGTTGATTATGTAGAATTCTTTAAAATTCATCTAAAATGTAGAGTTTCAGCCTACTCCAATTTATCTGAAGCTAATGTTTACCTAGAGGAGCTTAGACTCTGGCTGTAAACTTCGGCTCTCTAACACAGCTACTTTTAATGCACATCAATGGGAAGAGCTAGAAAATCTAAGGTGAAGCCAGAGAGTATAAGCCAAGACTAGCATTGAGCTACTGGAGAAGACTGTGGTACATAGGTATAAAAAGCAAAACTAACAAAATAACAACTAAGGTTACTGTGACCTGATGAAGCAATGCTCTCACTGATTTGCCTCCTTCTTGACTTATACACTTACCCACTCAGGTGCTCACAGTTCAATCTTGAGACATACTGTGTCACTTAAAAACTTGCTTTGAAGACTCATTCCATCATTTCTACAGCACAATTCTAAGTCTCTGGATTTATGCGGCAAAACTCTGCACTCTGGGCTTTGATAAAGAATCAGAGCTGCTTCCAAGACCTGGGGAGAATAGGCACAAGGTCCTATGGATTGTGCAGATTTCAATCTGATCTTTCTAAAAATAACTGTTTACACTTAAATTGGCTATATATATATATATATATATATATATATATACCTGTTCAATTCCACCACTAGCCATATTCCTAACTCGCCACCCCTACAAAAGTTCTACCTTTAATTCCCTCCACCCATTACAGTTGAAATAAATTCAAAGAACGTATGTTAGAAATGAAAGGACAACTCAAACAATTTGAAAATAGCAACACACTGAAATTGAATTATACCCTTGTCACTCAGTGTTTGAGACTCCATTGTCATTTGACATACAAAACACATTCAAATACATTAGTATTTATTTTAAGCAGTTAGCTACTGAAAAACCTGAAAGAAGTAAAGATGAAGGGGAAAATTAAGTCTATAATTTACATGAGAAGTGGAACATTATGCATTTGGTTCTAAAAGGATTCTCCTCAAAGTAAACATTAATTTGTTCCTCAGTATAAAAAGATTGCTCTGGAACTCAAACTAGGACAAGCCACGAGATGGAATGCGGTATCAGGAAGACATTCTACCCTATTTTGAATTCAAGAACTAAGTAGGTCCTGTTGCACAATACCCCTCATGAAAATATTTTTGTGCTTTAGATCTGACTTATTAGGCATCCAGGATCTGAGCCTTATGTAGCTTTCTGCTGTAAACTAGGGAAGGACTGAGAAAAGGTCACAGGTACAACATGTTCAGATTTTGGAGCAGGATCTCTATTTTGCCTAGGGTCCCTTAGGCTCAGCAAAGGTGATGAGAAACAGTCTGGGGGCTCCTTTAACTTATGCCAGCCGCATCTAACCACCAACTACAAAAAAACAATTGTTCTCACTGGGAAAGACCATCTGACCATTTTCTTCATGTAATTTAGAAGAAAGTTCTCAGAGGACCGCATGCCAGTTCTCTCTACAGTGTTATTAATATTCCAAAATTAATTCATAGGGCAGGGACTTTCTTTATCCACGTTTGCATAGCAACCAGCACAACTGGGCTCCTTGTAGCTTTGAGCACTACCCAAGAGTGTATATATTTGAGTAAACCCTGTTACATATATACAAGAAGTTTCCACAAACTTCAGTGTGAGTTGCATCTGAATACTCAAATTCTAATTTGTTTCCATTTATCTAGGCATCACTTCACTACTAAGATCCCATATTTCAACCCTGAGAACTTGTTAATAGTGTGCCACAAACTACTCAACTATTTAGGTTAAGAATTGAAAAATGCTGAATGCAACTGAAGTGACAGGAGAAATACCAGGTAGACAATAAATAGATACCTAAACTGGAGTTTTACTGGGACCTAATCAAAGCCTACGGTCAGAAAAAATCTCTATTGGGAAAAGCACTTCAGCACATGCTAAAATGCTTTCCTGATTGAATGCTATTTCTTATCTTGGGAGGATTAGATTCTTACTGTTAAACATTAGGTCCCACATGCACAACAACCCCAATTAAACAATGTTTCCTTTGATGATAACCAACATTTACAGCTAGGCAAAGTGAGTAAGACGCTGGATATTCATTTTGTATAGTTTGACACATGGATGTTGAACAATTTGTGTTTTAAAGCTTTAACTTTTTGAATTTTGACATCTGACATTCAGTAATTGTTTGCTCCCTTAATTTTAATCAATAAAACCCCCAAACAATCCATTATCATCCATTACTGTGTGGATACGCTGGGGAGGAGTTAGGTCACACGTTCATTTGCATGCAAAATCCTTCAATTGTTACAAGGCTCTATTGTTGGGGAACAGAGTGTCCTAAATGTCATCTCTCATAAAGGGGGCCTTAAGTTTGCCCGTCACTGACTTGCTCCAGTCCTCATATCAGACAGGCCATCAACCTCCCAAAATACTGAAAGGTTGTTCTCTGTAATCAAGTACAACTTTTCTTTGAAGGCAAATACATCCATTCCCAAATTTTTCCTATGGTTGGGTAGGTAGTTCACATAGCAAGAATTGCCTTTCTGAAGGCAAGTATTACACATCTTAATGGTGTCACTTCCTTCTATCAAGGAGTGAAGTTGGGTATTCACAGCCTATAAACACACTCTTAAGTCCATTCATCATCTTGCATATGCACAATGTGCCTCAGTATTCATCATTGAATTTGGTCTGCTGGTTGGATCATTAGCTTCCCTGGAGAGGACAATGTAAACACTGATCCATGCCCCCTTTGGGCCCATGAAAGCTCTGTCTAAACTAGAGACCTTACAGAAGCACAGCTGTATAAATGCTGCCACATTTCTGTGAGACCACTCATGTAGCCATTCTATGGTGAGAGGAAAGAGCTCCCCCGCCAACATAATTAAACCACCTCCAATGAGTGGCAGTAGTTATGCCAGTTCCCTGCTGACAGGATACTGGACTAGATGGACCTTTGGTCTGACCCAGTATGGCCATTCTTATGTTCATTTCAAACTTTTCTTTATATTGTACCCAATTGGCTAGTGATGGGGCAAATCCTAAGCTGGTGGAAGCTGTCATAGCTCCATTAGAAATGTCAAGCTGACAGGCAGCTGAGTGTATCTATATTCCAAGAATTACATGATGAAATGTTGGACAATTCTCTTTTTCTAAATTAAATACTAGAAGACTTACACAATGTTACCTGGGTCCTGCCCGGAGCTGTGAGGAGCTGCAAACACCTCCCCCCGCTGCTTCCCCAGCCTGGCCTTGGTCCAGAGGGGTGGCCTGGGGGCAGGATGGGACCACACAGGGATGAGGAAGGGAAGGGCTCTGTAGGCTAGCCATGGCTGTGCTGGACAGCCTGGCAGTGCTGAGGGGTCAGTCTATGGCTCCTGCAGTGCTGGGGCTGAGGGATGGGGGCGTATGGGTTAAAGGCAGGGGAGCCACTTACTTGGGCTGGTGGCAGGCACATTGGCGAGCCCTGTCCCCAGCTGGCCACTCCCTTGGTGGTGCAGCTGACCCCAGTGGTCACTCTGCAGTACCCTATACTCACTGCCTCCCAGTGGTGATTGTGAGCATAGCATCCCTCCGCTCAGACCCCTCCCTTTCCTTGTTATAGAAAACAAATTTAATTCCAGGCACATCCCATTTTCAAACCCTGGTCTTTCTTTAAGTTAGAATAAGAGGAAGCTCTGTACCAAATTTGGTGGTCCTAGCTCTTACATTGAGGAGGAGTTCTTGAATAAATGGGCTCGCAGATGGATAGATGCATAGATGGACGGATGGACAGATGGACAGACAGAGAAAGAGAGAGAGAGAGAGAGAAAGAGAGACAAAGAAATCATCCTGGACAGTTTTATACAACACATCCTGAGACAGAAAAGTAGGGGAAATGGCAGGGAAAGGTATTAAATATTCAGGGTAAAGTGATTTCCATGGAAATGCTGCAGAAATTGCAAATCCATTGGCTGAAAACTAATGTGAACTGATAGCCCATGGTCATCCTTTTCAATTTCCTTCCTAGATTTCATTTTTCAGCAAGAATAGCTTATTTTTCAACCTGACATGTGTTGCAATTCTCTGTTCAATAAAGATTGCTATAATCTAGACAACAAGGACATTTTCTCTTTTTTTTCCCTTTAGCACACATTACAACTACATAAACATGAAACTGTTACATGGTAACAACTGGAGGAAATGGCTGAGATCATGTCAGTCCCCCCTGTGAGTTGCAGAGTATGTCTGTCTTTGATTACTATAGTGTGCAACTTTGGGGTGATTTCAGCTCCCCAGCTGCAGTCTGACAACCATCCTACAGCAGTAACACAATCAGCTTTTTTCCAGCTAGAAGACTGTGACCTTTCCTTTTGGATGCAAACTTTGAAAGAAATTCACTCACCTCAAAAGAGCATCCTTGTTGCCAGTCATAGCATAGTGCTCTCCTCCATACCTGGTGCCCCCTATTGCTGCAGTGGCACATTTTCCAACGTAATCGTCCCACCAACAAAAATCCAGTATCCTTAAATCACGTCTCCAACTCTGGGCCCCATCATC
The DNA here is from genome assembly GCA_019425775.1 of Rafetus swinhoei. Classification (NCBI taxonomy): domain Eukaryota; kingdom Metazoa; phylum Chordata; order Testudines; family Trionychidae; genus Rafetus; species Rafetus swinhoei. The sequence goes on from CM033424.1 coordinate 161,361,049, forward strand.
ATATCCCTTTCTCCCTGGGCGGCAAGGAGATGCTCCTCTGGCTCTCTGACTACACCTTCTACTACTACTCAGGGACCCCTTTACCAGCAACCAGTGTCTTCTCTTCACATCTCCTTACTGCTGTCTTCCTGGGCTGCTTCTTACCCAGTCCCCCTCAGGCCTTTTCTTCCCACAACCTCTCTAAGTTAATCCTTAGCCAGGACTCTCAGGACATTTCCCTGAACCCCTCTTACAAACTCCCCATCTTGAAGGATACATTTAAATCAACTCCCCTCTTCGGCATTGGCCTTTCTGATACTCTGTGTCCCCTGCATTATTCTTTCACTGAATAGCTCCCTTCCCCTGTGGAAATCTAGAACCTGCCCCTTATACTGGGACTTACAAATGGAGCCTATTCCAATACAGTACCTTTCCTGGCCTCTTGTCAAATTTCCCTATTCAAGAGAAGATCCCAGGGCCAACTCTCACAACTTCCTAGTCCCAGGAAGTGGCTGCAGAATTCCCCTCCTCCCTGTAGTCCCATTCTGCTATAAAATTCCTCTCTTTTTAACCAGTCTGCTCCTGCTCAGCTGAGCTTCAGGATCAAGTAAGTCTGACTGTTCTTCCAGGTGTAGCTTGGGATGCTAAACAAACTTTCAGGCCTACATTATCCCTTGCCATGCATATGTAGTATGCACATCCCATCTTATAGACCTTGCCACTCTTACCCATGCTTGTGTCTCCTCAAGGTTAGAATTACTGCAGTGCACTCTATGTAAGACTACAGATTAAAATCAGTCCAAGACAGAGCCACTGTGTTCTGCACCAGCCTCACATAATGACTGGGGCATTGAAGTACATGACACCAGAGCTCTAAGATCTGCACTGACTGTGCATTGGTCTCCAGGTAATTCAGGACATTGGTTATGACTTAAGCTATGTCTACACTACAACATTATTCTGAAATAACTAGCGCTATTCCAAAATAACTTAGTCCGCGTCTACACAGTAAGCAGTTATTTCGAAATAGTGTCAAAATACTGTCAAGCTAGAGGACTTCTTTCTCCGACTCCAGTAATCCTCATTGTACGAGGAATAAGGGAAGTTGGAGGAAGAGAGCTCTATTTCAAAATAAGTGCTGTGCAGACACTCCCTATTTTGAAATAAGCTACACAATTGAAGTAGCTCAATTTGCATAGCTTATTTCGAGTTAAGCCCTGCTGCGTAGACGCACCCTTAAAAACATTACTTGAAGGATTGCCTCTCTCCCCAGGCCGCTGATGTGGCAAACCGGGGCGTGTGAGCTTGATCCCCCTCATTATAAAGAAGCGGAGATGGTGGCAGGGTATTCTCTGAGGAGGCTTCAGGACTCAAACGACTCCTCCCCACCTCCCCAGTTTAAAAAAGCCTGAGTTTAGAATTTTTTCTATGTCTACTGCAAGAGCCACCTATCTGACAGGATTCTTCAAAAGAGTTGAGAGTTCTCTTCCCAGAACAATGAAAGGGTAGAAAGAAGTTTCTGTAGTCTGAGTGCCTGTTGAAATGATTACTTTAATGCTGCTGTGATTTTATGTTGTTATGTGGTGGGGGCAACTAGAGCATTAAATAAGCAACACTTAATATTTTCAATTCCAACCAAACACCAAAAGAAAGCTGACTACCTTGCTTAGCTGCAGTTAGGGAACAACACAGTTATTATGTTTCCATATTTATATAATGTTCAACAGAAGATTTTAACTGGTCAATTTTTTTCAAAGTTTGAAATTTCAACAGCTTCTTCATGAAACGTTTTGAAAACTTTAATACAATATGTTCACTGTTTTTCAATCAGCTGTAGAAAATATGTTCCTGAATTTTACAAAAACAGCCAGAAGCCTTTGGACAAATTAAAATGATAAATTCTCTATATAAATGATAATGTATTCTTGTTAGAGGTATATTTATTTTATTCATTTCCTCTACACTGTCTTGTCACTTAAATGACTAATCTATAATTAGCAAATAAATTGAGTGTGGGGCTAAAAATTACCATGTTAATTGTAATATGTTCTGTATTAAACTATTTTAGTAGGCATGAAATCACCTTTACTGAACTGAAATACATGGAGGAGAGGTAATTTTCCTTTTATCTATATGGAAAATTCACTTGCAAGTAACTTGTTTGGTTCATTAATGTGGATATATCAGGCTAAATTTAGTGGAGCAGTAAACTATAGTTAAGTTTATGTTTGAGTTAAGCTGATCAGAAAAAAAATGGTTAAGTGGAAAAGGAAAACTTTCATTAATTGTGTGCACAACTAGTATGCATTGCATTGACTGGATACCGTGAAAGGACCAAACTCAGGTTGTGGCATTAGCAGACAAATTTCCTATAGAAATGAATAGGACTTGGCCTACTCACAGTGGAGAGGAATTTGAGTTTTGGGAGTTCTGAGGTTGCTGTGGGTAAACCTAATGGACGAAATTCTTCATTCTTTTAGATCCTTACAGCCTGATGAATGTGCAGAATTTGACAGAGAGGATACATCTCTTCTATTGCTCAGCATGCAAGTTGCATTCATTTTGCACCCGCTGTTTTGCCCTACATCACTTCACTCCTGTTTTGTGACTGCCTAACATTTAGCATAGCTTCCCAAAACAGCTGAGAATCCACTTACTGCAAGATTAATAAAAAATGCACAGAAGTGAACGAGAGCTACAGGCGCACACACCTTTGAAAACTAGACCATTTTTCTGTAGTTGTCCAATGCTCCAATTCTGCAAACACTTGCACACATGTGTACCTGTATGCATTTGAGCAGATTCATTGACTACTATTCTGATTATAGTTGTAAGTCCATTTTTGCAGGAATGAGGCTTCAGCATGCCTTTAGGAATCACACAACATGGAAAATTGTGGCTGATATGTATACTGTATTCACAAACAAACCATGTTACACTACTCTCTGCATCATGCAAACTTAATCTTAATTATCACTTCCTAGGGCATATCCCACTGTAGCTGACACACAGTAGCCTAGACTATTTTTCAATATCTAACCTAGAACACTGTACTAGTCCGTCCTATTTTATCCCCTCCTTTCTCTACTGGCAGCTCCAGTCATGCTTGTTGTGAGTTGCTGTCTACTACAGACCAAAGCAGCTAATCATTTTGAAGTATGAAAAACTCTTTATTGAACAATAAGAATGTAAATATGATATCTTGTTACAGACTGAACTCCATACTATTCACAGTAGAGGGTACTGGATGATCCTACACTAAGCACACTGGGTGAAATCCTAACCCTCACTAAAGTCAATGGCAGGACTCCCATTGACTTCAGTGGAGGCAGGATTTCACTCCTCCAGTAAGATGACTAAAAGCTGTACTAAATTAGAGAAGCTAATTTGTACACTATTACTCAAGAGAGAACAGCTGTTGAAGTAGCTGTGTCTGTTACTGAAAGCACACCGCAAGTGGCAGCAAAAACAACTTTAAAAATATGATATAAAAAATAAAGACACTGGTATTAAAAATAAAAATGATCAGAAGAAAGTAAAAGAAGAGACCCTTCAAAAAACAAAAAATGTGCTTGTGCCAGAACAAAAGCAGAATCAACTGTTCAGAACATAGTTACTCCGTATATTATTTGTTCAAATTTGTTCAACACTTACTAACTTGACTGGCAGCAGAGTAGTAAATTACAATTATTATTGAAGTTCATGAAATAGTCACCCATGGAATTGAATTGTACAATCATAGAATACTAGAACTGGAAAGGACCTTGAGAGATCCAGTCCAGTCCCCTGCCCTCCCCTGCTGCAATTTAAGCCCATTTCTTCTTGTCCTATCATCAGAGGTCAAGGAGAACAATTTTTCTCCCTCTTCTGTGTAATACCCATTTAGGTACTTGAAAACTGCGATCGTGTCCCCTCTCATTCTTCTCTTTTCTATCTAAACCCAGTTCTTTCAGCCTTGTCTCATAGATCATATTTTCTGGATCTTTAATCATTTTTGTTGCTCTTCTCTGGATCTTTTCCAATTTCTCTACCTCTTACATGAAAGGTGGTACTCAGAACTGGAGACAATACTCTAATTGAGGCCCAGAGCACAAACTAGAGGTGAAGAATGACTTCTCATGTGTTGCTCACAACACTCCTATAAATGCATCCCAGAATGATGTATGATGTTTGCTGCCCCTTTTTTTTTTTTTTTTGCAACAGTGTCACACTGTTTACTGTTATTTAGCTTGTGGTTCACTCAGACCCCTAAATCCCTTTCAGCAGTTCTCCTTCCTAGACAATCACTTCCCATTCTGTATGGGCATGTCTAGACTACAGGGTTTTTTCGGAAAAAGTGGCCTTTTTTCAAAAAAACTTCCCCTCGGTCTAGACTGCTGCTGCGTTCTTTCAAAAGTAAATTGAAAGAACGCGGAAGTTTTTTCGACCACGGAAAACCTCATTTTATGAGGAATAACGCCTTTTTTCAAAAGTGCTCTTTCAAAAAAAGGTGCTATGTAGCGCAAACTGTGCTTTTTCGAAAGAGAGCATACGGACTGCATGGGTGCTCTTTCAAAAAAGCGACTCGCTTTTTCAAAAGTACTGGCTGTAGTCTAGACACTCTCTTTCGAAAGAGGCTTGTTGTCTAGATGTACCCTATGTGTGAAATGGCTTATTCCTTCCTAAGTGGAGTACTTCATCTTATTTACCTCAGATCATTTCTCTAGTTTGTCCAGATAATTTGGAATTATGATCCTATCCTCCAAATCAGTTGCAGCACCTCCCAGCTTTGGTCATCTGCAAACTTAATAATCATACTCTCTATGCCATCATCTAAATCATTGATAAAGATATTGAACAGAACCGGTCCCAAAACTGACCTCTGTGGTACCCCACTTGGTATGCCCTTCCAACATGACTGTGAACCATTAATAACTACTCTCTGAGAATGGTTATCCAGCCAGTTATGCACTCACTTTATAGTAGCCCCATCTAGGTTGCATTTCCTTAGTTTATTGAGAAGAAGATCATGCGAGACCATTTCAAATGCCTTACTAAAGTCTCGGTATACCACGTCCACCACTTTTCCCTTATCCACAAGGCTTAATCAAAGAAAGGCCTATTCAAGAAAGCGATTGGATTGGTTTGACATGATTTGTTCTTTACAAATCCATGCTAGCTGTTTCCTATCATCTATCTTCCAGATATTTGCAGATGAATCCCTTAATTACTTGCTCCATTATCTTCCCTGGCACAGAAGATAAACTGACTAGTCTGTAGTTTCCTGGGTTATTCTTATTTCCCTTTTTATAGATGGGTACTATATTTGCCCTTTTCAAGTCTTCTGGAATCTCTCCCAACTTCCATGATTTTTCAAAGATGTTAGCTAAAGGCTCAAATAGCTCCTCTATCAGATCCTTGAGTATTCTAGGATGCATTTCATCAGGCCTGGTGACTTGAAGACATCTAACTTTTATAAGTTTTTTTTTAACTTGTTCTTTTTATATTTTATCTTCTAAACCTACCCCATTTCTATTAGCATTTACTATGTTATGCATCCCGTCACCATCAAACTTCTTGGTGAAAACTAAAACAAAGAATTCATTGAGCACCTCTGCAATTTTCAAGTTTCCTATTACTGTTTCTCCTTCCTCACTGAGCAATGGGCCTACTCTGTCCTTAGTCTTCCTCTTGCTTCTAATATATTTATAGAAGCTTCTTGTTTCCCTTTATGTCTGTAGCTAGTTTGAGCTCATTTTGTGCCTTTGCCTTTCTAACCTTGCCCCTGCATACCTGTATTGTTTGCTTATATTCATGCTTTGTAATTTGACCTAGTTTCCACTTTTTATACAACTCCTTTTTGATTTGTAGATCATATAAGATCTTCTGGTTGATCCAAGGTGGTCTCCTGCTATACTTTCTATCTTTTCTACGCAGTGGAATAATTTTCTTTTGGGCCCTTAATAATGTCCCTTTAAAAAACTGCCAACTCTCTTCAGTGGTTTTTCCCCTAAGTCTTGCTTCCCATGGGACCTTACCTACCAGCTCTCTGAGTTTACTAAAATCTGCCTTCCTGAACTCCATTGTCTCTATTTTTCTCCCTTCTACTATTCCTTAGAATCATGAACTCTATGATTTCATGATCATTTTTCACCCAACCTGCCCTTCCCCTTTAAAATTCTCAAACAGTTCCTCCCTATTTATTAAAATCAAATCTGGAACAGCTTCCCCCCAGTAGCTTTCTCAACCTTCTGAAATAAAAAAAAGTCTCCAATGACATCCAAGAACAGATCAGTATTTTCTCCTAAGCAAGATAAAAAATATACAAAATAATGAAGGAAGCATTTAAAAAACAAACAAATGGGAACAGGAACACCACAGCTTATTACACAAAATAATTGGCAAACTACACATACATCGGCTAATTCAGCTCCAAGCACTATCTACATCAGGGATAGGAAATAATTTTTGATGGGGGGCCATTCCAAGATTTTTGTCAGTGGTCAAGGGCTGCACTTTTCTATGGAGGGGGTGCAGGGTCTGGGATGGAGGCTGGTGCAGAAGGGAGCTCAGGGTAGGAGATTGGGGTGCATGGGATCTGAGAGAGAGTTTGGGTGAAGAGGGGATTGTAACCTGGGGTAGGAGATTGAGGGGCAAGAGAAGATTTTGACCCAGGGGAGGAGTAAGGAAGGGGGTACAGAGGGTTTGTATTATGACCCGTGGCAAGGGATTGGGGCGGAGCACAGGGCGCACAATTGGAACACAGGGTATGGGTGCAGGAGAGGATTCTGGGCTGGGGGAGAGATGTAGGAGGAGGTGCAGAGTCTGGGAGGAAATTGTGACCTGGGACAGGAAAGGTTTGTGACCTGAGGCAGAGGTTTGGGGTGAAGAGGCTTCTGACCTCAGGGAAGGGTGTAGAACAGGGTTCATGGTCTGGGAAAGAGTCATGACTCGGGGGGGGGAAGGCAGATGGTTTGGGAGGTGACATGGAGCAGGAAGGGGTGGTGACCTGGGACAGGGAGTTAAGGTGCATGAGGGAGTGAGGAGATGTAGGCTCTGGCTGGAAGGCATTTCTCTACCCTGATTTGGTCTCTTCCTTATTTCTCTTAACACTTTGATATGTCCCTTTTTATTACAGCTTCTATAATACACATCTTTTAAAATCAGCAATCAGAAGGAGCATGAAACCTTTTCCCATACTTTCAACATGTGTCTGAGTAGACTCGCTCTTGACTTGATTATGAATAGTTATGCATTCCAACTTGTGTTTTAGCTCCAGTATGCAAGTCTCTTGCATCCCTTGCAATGGTTTCCATTGCTACTCCAATTGCTATTGCACATTTAAAAAAAAGATTTTCTTCAGTAAAAAGCTTCTTTTGTATGTTTTTATTAAGTGGTCCACAGACACATCTGTCTCTTAGGTCCTAGTAAAGCCCTTCCTTAAACCAGCATTATGATGGTCTTTTATAATTCTGATGTAAAGAAGGAAATATTCATCTTCAAGTTGATTCTGCTTATGAAACACTTCTATTACAATCAGGGTTGCAGGTGCCAAGTGCTTGTGAACAATTTGCACTCTCTCCCTTTAAACATTTTGCTTGCTGGTTTCTCTGGGTGATCAGACTGCATGCTAAACAGTATCTTCCCTCTACTCACAGTTAAGACTGCTACTACATGGTTTTCTATTTACTTCAACATACTGCTGCAGTCGCTCTAAATATGTAGTAACTCAGAGCCCTCATCTTTGAAAGATCCTCCATTTTCCAGTATAGCCTGACATTTCACCTTGGTGCCGTTAGCTCAAAAGTTCAAAGTAGTCATGGTTCTTGCAGACTTTCCCCCACCCACACCTGCCAGGCTGCAAACGTTTCATAGATTGTTTAGTTACTCTGATGCACAGAAGGTTCTTGAAATCTTCATTGCAAATAGCTGAATATAGAAGATATCTCTCAAGTCCCTGGTTAGAAAAAAAGGCTATGTCTACACTGCAATGTAAACCCAAACTTGAGCCTAGGCTCCAGGAAATCTTCCCCTCTTCCCCCCCACATTGTGTTCAGGGTGCTAGTAGAAACCTCTATCCCTCTCCCCCGCCACCAAGTGAGGGGCAAATGTGTAAAAAAGGGCAAGGAGAACTTGGGATCAGAAGACATGCTAAGAAAGGGGGATGATATGGGATATTTCCTATTTGTAATGGGAGCTGGCCTACCCAACATTGTGTGAGGGCTTAAAACAGTAAACCACTCTTGATAAATAAACAATGTTATATTTATCAAGATAATTTACTGAAATGAGTTCATCACATCATGCAATTGTAATTTGAAATATTAACACTAAAACATGTTAAGGTGTAATTAAGCATTAGAAAGTAAACATTTTTCTCTATTTACTAGTCAATATATTCGTTAATGACATGGATAATGGAGTGGAGTGAAGATTATGCTGATAAAGTTTGTGAATGACACCAAACTGGGAGGAGTTGTAAGTATGTTGGAGGGCAGGATTAGAATTCAAAACAATATTGGTAACCTGGAGTGTTAATATAAAACCAAATACATTTTTTAAAAAAGGTAAATGCAAAGCATTATGCTTAGGAAGGGGGAAATAATCAATGAATAATTACAAAGCGGGCAATAACTGGCTAGTTATACCATAGAAATACCATAGAAAAGGCTCTCTCGGTTACAATGGAGAAAAAAAAAATCACTGTGAGCCAACAGTGTGAGGAAGTTACAAACAAAGGCTTACATTATTCTGGGATGTATTAACAAGAGTATTTGAAAGAAGACACAGGAGGTAATTTCCTGCTCTATTCAGCCCTGGTGAAACCACAGCTGGAGCACTGTATCTCATTTTGGACATCACACTTTAAGGAACATGTGAACAAATAGCAGCGAGCCCAGAGGAGAACAACAAAACTTATGGCTGCTATTCCTGGCTCTATTTCTGACCTGCTTTATGACCCTGCGCAAGTCAGTTCACACTTCCGACACTCAGTTTCTCCATCTATACAATGGATATAATGACCCTGACTTCCTTTGTGAAGTACTTTGAGGCCTATGGATGAAAAGCACTACAGCATACCAATAGCTACATGTCAAGAGCTGCATAGAGGAAACCATTAGTAAGCACAAGTTTTACTGGTCTCTCAAACCCAGGAGCTACCCTAAATCTTCTTCAGCACTCTCACTCTTCTGGCATTTGGTCTATTAATTAGCCATCTACTTATGTGCAAGAGATCCCTTGAACAAAGCACTCCTGAAACAGACATTGCTGCTCTCTGAGCTATTGAGAAGCATACTGCAATAAGATAGCTCATAGTCTCCAACTCACTGCCATTCTTGCCCTTTACCTCTACTATTATCTCGGTTTTGAACCCCCTAACATTATCACTTAAGCTGCCTGCTCAGTCTACAGACTGGAAAATTAGAAGAAACCCATTCCAATTCAACAGAAGGAAAAGAACCACTCTCTGTGTACACTGTGCACTCCCACCTTCCCCACCGAGCTTTTGAGAACCACTTCCCTACTTTTGTCTTTTGGCTACCTAATTTACAATACAATGAACCTCATTTTTATTCTTCAACAGGTTATATTATTTGGTACAGAAATAAAATTAGATGTGACAGCCTAAAAACATTGTATCATTGGAGAATTTCCAGCTGCTTTTTGAGATTTCATCTTCAATGTAAATTAAGGTATCAAACACGTTCTCTGCTGTGAAACAAAACTGTGTAATCCTGTCTCACATGCAGTCATTGACTGTCTATTTTAATGCAACTCCCTTCCCCAAAACAGTTACTCACGTTCTTGTATCTGTTGTTCTTCAAGAGGTGAGCATGCCCATTCCAATTAGGTGCACATGCTCCATGTGCACAACAGCCAGAAGATTTCCTCCTAAAAGTAGCTGTAGGGTTGATCTGGCCGCCCCTTAGATTCACATATTCATGGCACTCAACATAGAGCCTTGCCAATCTGCCTCCCTCTCAGTTTCTTCTTGCTAGCTACCCACCCAATGGAGGATTTGGTGGTTGGGTATTAGAATGGACATGAACAACACATCTTGAAGAACAATAGCTACAAGAAAGTGAGTAACTAACTTTTTCTTCAAATGCTTGTCAATTTCAAATCAGGTGGTTTCAGAAGCAGAGTCGGAGTTCAGATGTACACTGGCTGGAGCACTGCTCTATCAAAATCCACATCATGTCTGGCCTGCAGGGTAGTTGCATAATGTGCAGTGAAAGTTTGCATGAAGGACCATGTCACCTGCTCTGCATATTCTTGGGTGGGAATGTGCATCAAGGACACTGCTGAAGAAGCCTGTGCCCTGGTGGGCAATGCTTTGAGCTGAGAGACAGGCATCTCTGCCAGGCTGTAGCATACTGACGCAGGATGCAATCCCTTACAAATTTTATTGAGGCGACTGGAAGCCCTTTCATCTGCTGTGGCCAGAAACAGTTACATGGACTTTCAGAATGGCTTGGTTCTTTCTATGAAAAAGGCTGGAGCTGTACAGGCATCCAATGAATGAAACCTTTTCTCCCTGCCACTTGAGTGCAGTTTAGGATAGAACACTGAGAGGAAGTTATCCCGGTTGACGTGAAACTGGGAGACAACCTTTGGGAAGAAAGCTGGATGGGGCCTGAGCTGAATCTTGTCTTTATAGAACACAGAGCATGGGGGTCCTGAGTTCAGACACCCTCCTGGCTGAGGTTATCACTACCAGAAATACCACTACCAGAAATACCACAGTACAAGAGGTAGAGCAGGGAGCATATCACCAGTGATTTGAAGGGCAGACCCATCACTTTGGAAAGGATTAGATTGAGGTCCCAAGCTGGGATTTTGAGACTTTTCAGAAAGCAACTGACTATAGGGTTGATGAAGACCGGCCCTCTGCACCCATACAGAAGGCAAAAATGGTAGCCAAGTGAACCTTACTGATGACAGGTAGCAGGGTCCTGAACAAACAAGGCCCATTGGGTTCAGCTTTGGAGCTTCCATGTCATGAGGTGCAATTACTTGAGGTTTGAGTGCTTGAGATGGCTGAGATCATGAGTTCAGTCTGGGAAGAGTGGCACAGTGACCCAGGCAGGAGATATGTATACCAGTGTTAGCTGGGCCAGGCAGGAGCTATCAATATCACCAAAGCCTGTAACCTCCATATCTTGAGAAGTACTTTGCAAATGAGCAAAATGGATGGAAATGACTAAAGGAGCTGGCTTCCCCATACCAACCCAGGCTGATTCAGGAAGGCGCAAAACTGATGGCACTTTCTGTTGTGTCGCATACATGTTGTCGGGCATGAGATGGGTCACCTACAGTTTGAAGAAGTGCTTGACCTCCTTTAAGCTTTAATTGCTTTGTATAGGTCTTTTTAAATGCAGCAACCTTTCCAAATTCAAGGCAGCACACAATTCAACAAATCGAATTATTATAGACTCTGTCCCAACTAGTTGAGGGCATAATAAATTAATTGCATGAAGACCTGATTTTCACAGCTTGGAATGTTTAAGTATTCCTGTCCTGGATACTTTATCTTCTAAAAGAGAGTATAATATGCCAGCCAGTTATAAAACCATATTTTACAGTTGCTATACTGATGAAACAACTACTAAGTACACGATTCTGTAGATACAGGTTGAACCTCTGAAATCCAGGACCTTATGGTCTGGCAACATTGATGGACAAAAGAACCCTGGAGGTCAGGAGCAGGAGCCATCTGGGAGTCCCACGGGGGCTGGAGAGCTCCAGCTGGACCAGCAGCAGTTGGGGAGCCCTGGGGAGCTCTGGCAGCAGCTGGGAACCCACAATGGCAATGGAGACAGTGGCAACTGGGCAGCCCCATTGGCAGTGGAGCTAGTAGTGACTGGGGAACCCTGGCCCTGGGTGGGCTGGCAACAAGGCAGGGAACCCCCAGCTAGGCCATCGGCAGTGGAGCCATCAGCAGTGGAGCCAGCGGCAAGGTGGGGAGCCCCACAGCCTGGAGAGGAGTCAGGGAGTTGGCCTGGCAGCCAGCAAGGGAGTATTGACATCCTCTGGAACCAGCAAACTTCCTGGTTCAGGACCACTCAGATCCCGAGGGTGTTGGATCAGGGAGGTCCAACCTGTACTACACAATGATGAACTAATAAGTATCCCACCAAATTAAAGTAGCTTACAATACTTTTGTTAGTGGAGATGTACTTCGCTATCTTCACAGGCTACACAGGGATTCAAAAACAAATCAGATGCTCATGCTGGATGTTAGCAATGTACCACTGACTTATTTTTAAGGGTTCAGAGCTCTAACAGAGAGAGAGCTGTAGCAGTCTACCATCTAATGCAGAGAGGCATTACTCATGATCCCCTATTTCCCTACAGAGCCACTTACTCTGGAAGCAGGCCAAGGAAACCCCTTAAAACTCAACGGAATAGTTTATCATTTTAATGCAATTTTAAGTATTCCAAATTTTCCTGCAGCTCACTAGACAAAATAAAGTTGTTTGCCCGACAGGTCACAATCTGTGCAATTATTAAAACAATTATTGCAAATTGTTGTGCAAAAGATCTGTTGCTAGTGATCTGAGTGAAAGATAAAGTACCTAGAAGAAAAATCATCTGATGTTGGCAGGAATGATGAAAATGGAATATGTATTACACATTTTAGCAAGGGATGGGTGGAGCCATTTCATTCTTTTAAAAGGTTGGTGAAGTGCTGCTTGAATTTTCTCTCAGATGTTTCACTCTTAGTCAAGCTCTGGAGAGCACAATCTATTTTACATGGGAGAGTATTAAAGTGACACTTCCTATGGACTCATAAAAGCAAGAGTTAGGGTGAGCCCATGTCCAGTCTCTGATTTATTTGTACAATTCTATTTTATTTTATGGACCTTAAATAACCACTGCTCTTTTTGACATCCTGCCCTCTGTTTAGGCAGATCATTAATCAGGGTAAGGACATTTGGGACAGTAGCAGGTATAGGAGTCCTAAGGTCACCAAGGGAGGGGAGAAAGCAAGGCCAAGCTCCGTAAATGAGCCCCTGAGTTTTCCATTGTTAATGTGGATGGTGGTGTTCCAAGTGCTGCATCCCAAACCTTCCAATAGATGTTCCCTCCATCCTCCCTCTGACTCACCCCTAACTCCGGCTATGTCTATATGACAGAGCTTTTCCAGGATACCAGAGGAATCCTGGAAAAACTCTGCCACGTCTAGGGAACGCGTCTGCTTTTTCCGAACAGTTTCCGAAAAAGCAGGCATGTTCTTTTGGAAGCCCTATATTCCTCATTTTATGAGGAATAAGGGATCTTCCAAAAGAGAAGGGTTTTCTCACATTTGGCCCCGTCGGAAAAGCCTCTTTCGAAAAAAAAGTGGAAAAAGTTACGCAAATTTCAGTTCGCAATTTGTGTATCTTTTTCCAGAAGAAGATTGCAGTGTAGACATAGCCTCAATTACAACAGTTTCCTGGAGTAGGAGTAGGAAAGGTTGCTTGGTATGTGTGTTCCTTCCAGATGCTTCAAACTCCCTGATCTTCCAGGAGGTATCCCGGAAAAACTCTGCCGCCTCCAGGGAACACATTTACTCTTCCACTTTTGTTTTGCGGAAAAGCAGACGTGCTCTTTCGGGGAGCCCTATATACCTCGTTCTACGAAGATTAAGGGCTTAGCCAAAAGAGGAGGCTTTTCTGCCATTTGGCCCCGTCTAGAGGAGGCCAAATGGTGGAAAGGCCTCTTCCAGAAAAGCAAATCGGAAAAAGCTATAGTGTAGATCTAACCTAGGAGTTGGGATGGAATGTTCTCCTCATCAACTGCAACAGCTTTTATTTTCCCCTTGAGGGGACAATATAGCTGTTCATTTTTTTCCTCTCTCCCCCAGCTGATTTTAAGCAGGCTACAGCATTTTCAGACATCTACTGCTACCCCATCTAGTCTTGCCCCTGGGGCAGTGGGATTGGTGAGGGAAAGTCTGAACAAGCTAAGCAAAAATAGAAAACATTACTAAAAATCCATGATCCATGGCCTGAGGGAGCTGCAAGCAGCCATAGCTGTGGATGCACAGGTAAATGAGACAGCCTGCTGAACCACGGCCAGCCCACAGGGCATTTATTACCCACCCCGGTCTAGCCCTAAAAGATTTTGTTTTCTTCCCCATTTGCTTCAGAGGATGCAACCTAGATCTGCACCTTTCTTCAAAGATGATTTAATATTCGTACTATTCTGTTTTTGCTTTTATTTACACTTTCTTTGTGAGTCTGTTACATTTTCTTCCACATGAAATTATTAACTGTCATCCTGTTCAAACAAGCCAGATCTTATTGCCTAGGTGCCCTTTAAACACAGAAGGAAACAGCATACTGCTGTGATTTACTAAGATCATTGCTAAATGGAGACTGACTTTTTGTTTCTGTGAGGTCTGCATCTAAGTTTATGACTTTTGGCTGACTTCTTTGTAATTCGTTTAACCAGAATATCCAAATGGAACACAAAATCCAGTTTTTGGAAATTTGAGTTAACCATTCCATATCTATTTGTAAGGATTTGTAAGGAGAGTTTGACAGTCCAGAAAATAAGCTTAATTTTATTTTTGTGATTTAGATCTGTTGCCATTTTATTTGCCTTTATTTATGTGCAAACGGGTGATGGTTCATGTCACTGTCTATGTTATAAGAAATGTTTACCATAGAGGTTAGAGTTGGAAATTTAAGGCTGTTTTACACACTTCCTGCCTAAATATTTATTTTATTTTTCTTAGCATGCATTCAGGGAACTACCTGTAAGTTAAAAAATATACACCCTCTATTCACTGGAAATGCATGGCAAAAAGTCTGCATGTACATATCTTACTGGATAATCAAACAGCACTGATATCTATAACATGCTTAAAATAAAAGAAAATGAAGACTAAAAAAGCCACCATCCAATCAACCATGCTTCCCTGATGCTCACAAAAACTGGCTGAAATCAAAACAACTGAATTTTAGAAACATACAGACCTAGTCATAGCCATCCTATCCCTCTTCCTACAAAAAGGAAGAATTTTTTTTAGTTTTTTTTTTCTTTTGCCTGTTTGTGACTTGGAAAATCAATTTCACACATCTACCAGCCAGCACGTAAACTTGAAGTTTTGTTTAATATCTTCCATCATATAAAAAGGGGTTAAAATATTTTAGTAACTTTCCCTAAATGATGAACACAAATTATTTTAAAATTTTGAAATCAAAGAAAGAAAAGCTTAGTTTTCACAGAAATGTTCCTCTCATTGTCAAAGAATATAGAGCAGACTCAAAATTTGTTAAAAGTTAAAAACAAAAACAAAACAAAAAATCACAACCATTTCCCCTGTTTGTTATCAGATCTAAAGTGTAAGCTAATAAAAAAATAAGGCTTAACATCCAGTGTGACCTTGAGACTAGGTGAAAGCTCCTGAAATTTCAGCACCTTTCAGAAAATCTGCTTAGGCCCCAATATAGCATTCATGTTTTTTCCAGTATTTTTTCAATGTCTTTTTGATATTTTTAAATATAATTTTTAAATACATATCTTCATCAGCGATTTAGATATTGGCACAGAGAGTATGCTTATTAAGTTCATAGATTATACCAAGCTGGGAGGGGTTGCAAGTGCTTCGGCAGATAGGGTCATAATTCAAAATAATCTGGACAAACTGGAGAAATGGTCTGAGGTAAATAGGATGAAGATTAATAAGGACAAATGCAAAATACTCCACTTAAGAAGAAACAATTAGTTTCACACATACAAAATGGGAAGCAACTGTCTAGGAAGTACTGCAAAAAGGAATCTAGGGGTCACAGTGGACCATAACCTAAATATGAGTCAACAGTGTGACACTATTATAAAAAAACCAAACATGATTCTGGGATGCATTAACAGGAATGTTCTGAGCAAGACACGAGAAGTAATTCTTCTGCTCTACTCTGCACTGATTAGGCCTCAGTTGGAGTATTGTGTCCAGTTCTGGGTACACATTTCAGGAAAGATGTGGAGAAATTGGAGAAGGTCCAGAAAAGAGCAACAAAAATTATTCAAGATCTAAAGAACATGACTTATGAAGAAAGACTGAAAGAAATGAAAGCTTCAGGGGGTAGCCGAGTTAGTCTGTACAGAAAAAAACAACAACAAATGGTCTGGTAGCACTTTATAGACTAACAAAATGGGTTTGTTTAGTTTAGAAAAGAGAAGAGTGAGAGGGGACATGATAGCAGTTTTCAAGTATCTAAACAGGTGTTACATGGAAGAGGGAGAAAAATTGATCTCCTTGACCTCTGATGATAGGACAGGAGCACTGGGCTTAAATTGCAGTAGGGAAGGTTTAAGTTGGATATTAGGAAAACCTTATTGTCAGGATGGTTAAACACTGGAATAAATTACCTAGGGAAGCTGTGGAATCTCCGCCACATGAGATATTTAAGAGCAGGTTAGATAGACATCTATTAGGGATGAGGCAGATGGTGCTTGGTCCTGCCATGAGGGCAGGGGACTGGACATGATGACCACTTGAGGTCCCTTCCAGTTCTAGTATTCCATGATTCTAATGGTGTTATGCATTTCACAAAAGCCTGCTGAATAGAACAAAATAAAAATATTAAAAATCTGAACTGTGCATTAATAATAATTATCCTCTATGCCATATAACTGATGTAATCAACAATTATTTTAAAGATAATTTCTTTAGTTGCACCTGATTTACATTTTTTTAATGAACTCTAGAAAGAATAAGTGGCTACTGTACAGACTAGATAAAAATAAACATATCTGAATGATAACTTCTATCGCCTACTATTCTAGTCATCATATACAAAGTATAGACATATTTTGTAATAGTACTTTCTTTTTTATTCATTCTAAAGACAAGCATTTGGGGCAGAAAACCAACTTACTTCTGGAAGGTCTGATCTACTTTTGATTAATTGAACTTAAAATATTTTCAAAATATCAAATTAATTCTAGAATGATTCGAAGCAGAACAGCACCACCATTCAGAACTAACCTTTATTGCTACTGATTTGTTGGAAGTACTACCTGTGATAACTTCTACGCTTCTATACTAGGAAAGAAACCACCTATGTGTGATTAGTGTGAAACCTTAGCTTTAAGTAAGTCAATGGCAAGATTTCCACCACTAGGGGGGTCAAGATTTTACCTCAGATATCAAACCCAACCCCTTCTCAACAGTAGCAGAATTACAGCTGATCCAGACAGAGATAAATTTTGTTCAATCCAGTCCAGTGCAGAAAGCATGCACAAACCCTCATTTTAAGGCCTATACAGAGTCAATGGGTGTTTTGTTATTATTTCAGTCAGTTCTGGATCAAACCTTCGATCAAGACGCATTTCAGTACAACTCTTTCCACACAGATTACTTAGACTGTAACATGGTCGTGAATAATGTTATTCATAGGAGCAGTCCCACTGATATAACATTAAGTATGTTGCCTATATGAAGCAAAATGAAATTCTCAGGTCACTACTGAAAAAAAGTTTCAAACAATCTCCATAAAATTACAGAATAATTTTATATTACTAAATGTCACCCTAAGACAAATAGTGAGGTTTTGAAAATACGATAGAAAATTTCAGGCAAACTGCAATGAAAGGGTAGGGGAAAAAAGACTTTAATGTGTATTCTCACTCCAGTGTGAAGGTAATTTAGTACTCCAAAATATACAAGCCTACAGAATGAAAAATATTTACAACCAGAAGATTTACACGGTGTTGCTTGGGTCCTTAAATCAATTTTTGTTTTTTGGAAAATAAAATGAAAATGTCCATGCTTCATTTAAATCATTGCGCTGGGGTGGGGCTGGAGATGAGGGGTTCAGTATGCAGGCTGCCCCAGAGAGATAGAGCTACCCCAGACCTCTCTCACCACAGTAATTTGGAGCCAGGTGAGAAGTACCACTCCATGGCCGCTGAAGCTCCAGCAGGCACAGCAGGAGGAGGGGTGCATGTACCCCCAGCTGGGTCAGATCTAGGTTCATCTGCCCCTGGATGAGAAACAATCCAATTCTGGGCACATCCCATTTTCCTGGCACAACCAACCCTTACCTTGCTTTGAGTTATGATAAGAGAAAGCTGTATACCAAATTTGGTGTTACTAGCTCTTACCATTTAGGAGGAGTTCTTGAACAAACAGACAGATGGATAAACTGTCTCAAATATATAGTAGATAGCAGATAAAGTAAAAATGTTTCCACACAGTCAGCAACCATAATGGATTTTTCAGGGAGGCAGGCTGGAGGAGTAGACTTGCAGAACTGGTCAAGTTGAGTTTGTAAATTCTCCTGACTTAAGACATCTTTATTCAAGAACTATTTCTTTTTCCTTTTTTTTTTTTTTTGCTAGGGATAATTGGACCACATGGCTAAGTCACTTTACTAACCTAAGCCTTCAGGCTTCAGACATCTAAATAAGTGCTTAAGCTTCAACATCTGTATCTGCACTAACTTCAAGGAGATACAGGGACTCCTAGGTCTTGGCCTAATGAAAAATATGGACAAGTTTAGGTACAATATTTAAATAGAGAACCTATCTTTTTAAAATGTAGAGCGTTGGGAACGTGTAACTTAGAATGAATCTTTCCTAGGGTGCATCTTAGCTACGTTCTATTTTCGAACTAAGATATGCAAATTCCCATGGAATTTGCATATCTTCTTCCAATCTCACTTTCAAAAGCAGATCTTTTGAAAGTGAAAGTAGTCTGGATGTGTTTTTTCTGGAAAAAAACCCCTTTTTGAAAATGATTTTTTAAGGAATAGGTGTTTTTTTCCGAAAAAAACCATGTTCAGACTACTTTCACTTTTGAAAGATCCGCTTTCAAAATTGAGACTGGAAGAAGATATGCAAATTCCCACAGAATTTGCATATCCTCTTTCGAAAATAGAACGTAGTCTAGACATAGCCCTAGAGATAAAATGTCGCAAACAGATGCAGATAAAAAACCTCATAAATATTATTTCCTCATGTTTAGAGCATTCTAATCAAAGAAAGCGATTCCTGCTGTTGATGTATCCACACCACAGAAAACACTGCTATAACTTGTTGGCAGTTTCAGTATTAATACTAAAAACTGAAGGCAGGAATTTCAAAGCTCTCTAAAGAGAATTAGGAATCCATCTGACACTGAAAGTCAGTGGAAAATGCATGCACTCCCTTAAATAGTTTTGAAAACCTCACCATAAATGGCTATGAAGAATCAGCTGTATTTGCACAAGTTGTGGGGAGTCTCCTCTGATCTGAGACATGTTGATACAGAACTTTGCATTGTTGTCCTTATGCGGTAAATAATCTGTGGTAAACACAGGATTAGTTTCTATGTATATCACTCTAACACTACATGCAAACACTAAGTTGAGTGCCATCCTTTCCTATTCATTAACATGAAATTTCATACTCATACACACAAAAAAAAAAAAAAATCAGAAACATGAAGTCTGCAAAGACAATTACTCAAGTTGAGAAATGCTAGATTTAGGTTGCCTGTGCAGCCTTAATTCATTCTCCTTGTACATATATTAATAGGGTCTCTACTCACATGTTCACATACTTTCCAACCCATAGAATCCCTGCCTCATTTAGTTCACAGAAGAGACCTGCTTTGGGGATGGGCAGTGCCATAAAGACAACCTCATTTGTTACACAGGTTGTAACAAAGATGTGTAGTGAATGAGAAAAGGGATTGGATGGGGAAAAGGATGGTTTTATGCTTTAGGGACAGTTGAATATCACCATGGAGAAATGGATGCTATTTATGCTGCTGCCACAGAGTTCCTATTAAGGATGTTAAGGACTAGTCAACTAATCGATTCCCCTCCCCCCCTTGCTGCCTCTATAAGAGAAAGGCAGCGAAGGTGAGGGGGGAGAGAGGGTACTGCAAAGTAGCAGTGCCGTACAGCTGAGCCCAAGATCAGCTGTGCAACGCCGCCGCTTTGAAATGCCAAGGTGGCGTTCAAAGGGGCAGTGTCCCACAGCTGAGCCGAGGATCAGCTGTGAGGCACTGCCCCTTTGAATACTGCCTTGCTGTTTCAAAGGGGCAGTGCCTCATGGAGCCCAGGGTCAGCTGGGGATTCCCCAGCTGATCCCAGGCTCTGCTGTGGCATTTCAAATCGACAGTGCTCCATGAGGGTGCTTCTGCTTAGAAATGTAATGAAATTTCAAACCTGGCACACTCGTGTGCAGCCTGGAGTCAGTGGGACTTCCTGCTGGCCCCGAGCTGCACGCCAAGTTCCGCATTCCCTCTTTGAAATGTACAAGAGCCACAGTGGGGCTCCATCAAGATCAGCAGATAATTACATATTCTTGTAACAGGGGCACTTCCTTAGGAAATCTGTGTGGATATTAAAGCCATGAGAGTGATGCAGTATATGGCTACTGTAGTTTGGATGGCTTAAAACTCTGCATCCCAGATTCTTTCCTACAGTTTTCCTGCACTGGGTAGAAGCAGCATGTGGGGAGCAAAGATTGCTTTACGCCCCTCAATGCAGCCTCAGGCCTGCTCTAAATTGCATCAACTTGCAATAGCCTTCAGAGCCGTGTTCTCTACTGCCTCGTCCTTTCCCAACTCAGGCCTACGCCAAGGGGGAAAGCCAGAGTACAGCCATTATGCAGGCTCTATGGGATGAGGAGAACCACCCACAAGCACGAGAATCCAAGGCTGTGGTCTATGCATCAGTTCTGGAATGGCATCAAGGGGCTATAGTATGACACAGAATTATGGCCTACATTTTTCAAAAGTACCCCAGTGACTTAACATGCCAACTAATACTCCTTCACTCCACAAACTACTCTTTCCTTTGCTTCCTCTCCAGCCTCTTTTCTCAGCTTTCTTTTCTGAAATTACACAGCAGAGACCTTAGACTTTAGCTGTTCAAAAAGTATTTTAAAAATGCAAGAGCATTTGTATATTTGCCAAGGTTTGTTTTTATGACGAGAAGGTGCAGCAGATTTTGAAAGGCTTCTCATACAAAACTGAGTGGCAGCAGCAAAAGCCTTTTGAAAGTGCAATTGACAAGTGGCAAAGGAAGCTTGTAAGCGGTCTCAGGTACAGATCATTCCTAAGTGCTGTTGCACTCTGAAAATGGACAATGAAAAAAAAGGGGAGCTTTTTACCACTCTGATTTGCTCTTCATGTGTAGTCAGAGTCAGATCTTCTGACCTGAGTGAAAAATGACATTTTCACAGCTTTTTTTCCCTTCTTTAATCCCAGCAGCTGTGCAGAGCCAACAGAGATAGTTGGTTCTTCTCTTTCTTGGTCAATTGAAAGGAATGGGTTAGCACCAGTGCCACTGTATGCTAAATTTGAAGAGAATGGGGTCGTATGGGTGTAAATGAGGATCTCGTTTGGTCAATGATGATGCACAAGAAAGCAACAACTCTGCCTCTGAGCTGGGGCTGAGTTTGTGGGTGTGTCAGTTAGAACAACTGAAACACAGAGTCTGTGGCATGAAAGAACTGACAAATATGGCAACCCTATTGTAACATTTTCAAAGAATCTCTTATCTGACTGGAACTGCACTCCAGGAAGCTGCAAAACAGCACAGGAATATTAGAATCAGCCTAAAGGATCACAGATAATTAGCTGGTTCAGTTGCTGGTAAGAGCCTGCCTTTAAGACAGAGCTAAGTCACTAGAATTTGAGGGAGTTAGGCAGAGCTATATAAATATTAGGTCATCCACCTCACTGCACAGTGGTCTATACAATGGTAACCCTTAAATCTTTTGGATGTCACTTTTTCCCTGAAATACCATTAGTGTTGTATTATAGTTTTACTTAAACTTTACTATACTGGTAAGGAGCATCTAAACAATACTGAGCACAAATCAGTGAGAGATTATGCCACACACTCTCAAAGAAACTGAGTTAGAATCAGTTATTTACCTGGGACAATTAAAAACTCTGCAAGAGTAGTCCCTGTTTGATATTAGTGAATGATTACATCATTGAATGAGTAAATCACATCAGTCATCAAATCTAACATTACCCCTTACATGATGACATTGACTGCTCATCCTTTTCTCCTAGGATGCCAGAGGGAATGGAACAGATCACCCTGAAGCATATGTTGTTAAATTCGTGACACAGATCACCTGAATCACAGCATCTCCTCTTCCCTTTTAAAATCACTATGGGCACGTCTAGACTACAAGCATCTTTCGAAAGAGGCTTTTTCAAAAGAGATTGTCTAGACAGCCATAACACTTTCGAAAAAGCGATCTGCTTTTTTGAAAGAGAGCACCCAGGCAACATGGATGCTCTCTTTCGAAAAAGCCCTGTTTTCGTTCGAGCTCTTTCAAAAAAAGGCGTTCTTCCTCGTAAAATTAGGTTTACCGCTGTAAAAAAAAAACAGCCGCATTTTTTCAATTTAATTTTGAAAGAACGCAACAGCAGTCTAGACACAGGTGAAGTTTTTTCAAAAAAAGGCCACTTTTTTCTCAAAAAAACCTCTGTAATCTAGACATAGCCTAAGTCTTTTACAACACAGTCAAAACTTTCCTTTTGGTCTTTCAGATGCTACAAAGAACTCCTATTGTTTTTCTTTGTACTTTCTTTCATTTGAATATCATTACTATTTATGATTAATGTAGTCTGGTTTATTAATCTTTCATGCTGCTTCTAAATGAAAAATGAATATTGAAGGCTGAGTGATTTTATTATATTTCAGATACTATGCTCTTCTTAATGTGTTTTTCCATTTTTTTCTGATTTTTGGTAATGAAGGGTAAAAAACGTGAAATGATTAGATTTACCTAGAGAAATGCTAAAGAGGTGATGGATGGGAATCACATCATCTAATGCACAGAGCATAGCAAAAGACATGGGCCTGATTCTCTTCTAGCTAGTGCTAACTGGTATAACACCACTGATGTTCAGGATATGTCTACACTATGAAATCCATTCCAACATAGCCCCTTAGGGTACGTCTAAACTACACCCCTCTGTCGGCAGAGGGATGTAAATTAGATGTATCGAAAATGCAAATGAAGCGGGGATTTAAATATCCTGTGCTTCATTTACATAATGGCGGCCACCACTTTTTTTGAAATGGGGCTTTTGGAAAAAACCGGCAGTTTAGACGAGGCATTTTTGACAGAAATGCTCCATTTCAAAAGATCCTGTACTCCTCAACAGGGGTTTATTGTGCAAAAAGAGCCTATCACAAAAAGCACAGGTGCTCTGATGGCCATTCTGTGAATGGCCATCAGAATTTTCTTCCACAAGAGTGTCCATTCAGTGTGGGCGCTCTCTTGCGCAAAAGCGATGCGCTTTTGAGGTGTGGATGTGCTTTTGCGCAAGAAGTTTTGCAGAAGATCTCTTTCACAAAAAGCTTCTTGTGGAAAAACCCTGCAGTGTAGACAGAGCCCCAGAGTAGGCACACCTCCTGCTTGAATGACAACTATGTTTGCAGAAGCACTCTCCAACATATATCTGCCATCAGGGTTTTGTCAGCATAGCTATAGTGGTCATAAGTAAGTGTGTGTGGTTTTCCCATACCCCTGGACTGAGGAGGTGGGGAAGAGGCAAGACAGGGGCTTGAGGGGGAAGGGTGGAATGCATACTAGGTGAGGTCAGAGCTGGGGCGGAAAGAGGTGGAGTGGGGGTGGGTCTGTGGAGGAAAGGGTGAAGTGAGGGTAGCACCTAGGGTGGGGGGGGGGGGTGAATGAAAGGAAATTGGCACCTACACAAATAGCGGCGATGTTAGAGCCACTTCAGTATCTAGACCCGACAACTAAGTAATTTATTTATTTGCCACCAAGTCCAGAAACACAAAATGAATACTTCTTTTGCCAGAAGAAAGTTAGTATGACATAAGAGCACACAGCTGTGTCAGCTAACAGAGGAAAAGCATGATGAATAGAACTGTGCAAATAAACAATTTTTCAGTTCACCGACAGTTCTGAAAACAAAAAATTCAGATCAAACTGAAAATGAAGTTTTTCAAAGTTCAGTGGATTAGAAAGGTAAAAATATGAATTGGGTCAAACAAAAAGTTTCATTTGAGACAAAAAGGGAGACAATTAGGTTGTATAGAGGGTTTAAAGGTTTAACGTTTAAACATAAAATGGAAGGAATTACTACTCTCTTATTTCAGCCCTCCACCTCTCCAAAAATAAAAGGGCTCCATTGCAAAAAGATATCACAATGAAACATTTTTATTTTTAAGACCCTCACCCCCACCCTCCAACACACAGAGCTTGGTGAAACTGACACAAGTTTGAAAAACATTTTGGTGTTGGCAAATCTGCACTTTTCACCAAAAAATGGTCTGGATGAAAAATTTCTCCTCGCTCTTCTAATGAGATAATAGAGGTGACTAATCTTGTTACTAACAATTAGGAACACTAGAGGGGGATGGAGGCCCAAATTCAGAATATTGTTTTTAAAAAAACAACATTGATGATTCAGAACCTAGGCAACACCCTGGATGAGAAATGGGCAGAAAGGTTAATGACAGGCCCCGCCAGGATTCCATCCTATCTAATGCTCAGGTCATGCTCTGCATAGGGTCAGGGATATCACTAAGCACAGTTCATTCCTCTGATGGCACATTACAGGTTAGTGCAGTACCAAATATTTTGGTATAGAGAAGTATCCACAGTGATTCCAAACGCACATCCCCAAAGGGGTCTATAAAATTGGGCAGAAAGTCTTGTCAGAACCATCTCTTTTTGTTGTTGATATTTCTGACACTTCTGCTTTTAGATCCAACCAATAATACTACATAAAAAGCCTTTTCTGGTTGTGATTCAGTAATTCCTGTTTTTATCAAAACCATGCAAAAATGTAAAGAGTTTGGCAAATTTGGTGCTAGAAATATGTGAAAGCCACGGAGATGATATTTTCTGCCTTGTATTTCCCCATGGAGAGAGGAATGAGTCAAATTTTCTTATTACTTTATTTCCTAATTTACAGTTTGGGTTTTGTTTTGCTGTTGGCACAGCAGTTATCAGTTCTTATAGAAGGCTGTGTATGTTTTTAAGTTTCAATTACTGCGCATTTCTTTTAATGGTTTGTTACTCCTCCCAACCTACAAGGCAATACTTTTTTGCCCTAGCTTGATTTCTTTAAGCAGACAAGTTGCCACTACTTCTGTCCCAACTCCTAAGAGCTTTCATTTAGATCAATTACTGTCTCATACCTCTCATCTACAAATGAGAAGAGAGAAGGGCTCACTCCTGCATTTTATTTCTTTTATTTTTTGTGTTGTGTGACACCAAACTTCTATACTGTGTGCTTTGCCTTTCCTTCCTATGCATATTTGTAACATTTGTGTGACATTCCCCTCTTGATGTACACAGCAGTGATCAGGTTCCTGGAGAAAAGAACTGTGTCTAGGCCTCATAACTCAGATCCAGGTCTTTTTAAACCTACTCCACTTCAAAGCTCAGATACAAATATTTGGTTCAACCTATGCTAAAGGTAGCAGCTTGTGATGAAATGTGTATCCTTCTTTCAGATTCCCCCAATATTTTGAACCTGTTGAACAACAAACATCCAGATTCCCATTTTTCCATGGAGGTAGATCACCATCTTAGCTAAACTCTGTCCTCAGATATATGCATAGTTCTTACAGAGTTTATCCCTTTGGTCGTTGGTTTGAAACCTCCAATATTGAGTACAAGCCGTGCATTCAGATTCAAACCTAGATCTGGAGTTTGGATGTGACATGCTGATTTGCCCCATCTCTACTTTTAAGAGCTAAGGAAGCATCAAAGGAGGGAATTTAACTCTATTTAAATTTTAGGTGCCACTGTTACTCTTTCCTCTATTTAGTGAAGATAAGCAGAGACAATATCTGGTGAACAATGATACACAGCTCTCTAAAATTTACATACATGCTGAATTTTAAAAGTTCATCCAATTTTAAGGATTTAAAAAACTCCAATTAACACAAAAAAACACCTATACAAATGTTTCAACAGTAAGGAATAGTGAAGAATCACATGTATAACAACTGGTCTTTTGCAACATTCACTGCCCTCGTTAAGGTCACAGGAGCAGTCCAAAATGCCAAGAGAGGTTATTTAAATTATGACAAGAATTATTGCTGATTTGCCTCACATTAATACCAGTGTAAGCTAGGAACAGATATGGGCTTGCTGGTAGTTCTGAAAAATATCAGCTTGGTTGAATTGAAACCAAAATATGCTGAAATTTCAGCAATCAGGTCTATGTCTGGTTAAACAAAAACATTACTTTTTTCTCTGACAAAAACAGTCAGAGAGAAAGATGGAAGCACATGGGAACGATGTTCCTCTTATAATCTTTAGCCCATTTGATGGGGCATCAGGATTCAATTTCCCTTTTTTGCCTAATGTGGAGCAGGAAATTAAATGGGACCTCCAACCTCTTAAACAAATGGGCTATTCTGGGGTGAGTCTGACAGTCTCCCTGATAAAGCTATTCCAATTTGTAGGAAATACTACAATAGTATTTCCTACAAGAAATACTGCAAGAAAGCCAATATGAATTCATAGTTAGGATGTTCAGCTGGGACATGGGAGACTCTAGTAGTTCATGGCTCTGCTCCACTGAATATTAAATTATTTGTTACGGTCCAGATCCTTAGGTAGAGGGAGTCACAGGAGCTTTGCAGAAATCACTGGATTTATGCCAATTTACACCATTTCATGATCTGAGTCAAATTAATTCCTGTGTTAACATATTGTTAATTTAAGGCATTCTTGCAGCTGTGTTGATAGAGAAAAAAGAGACATCAGCTGCTTTCCAACAGTTTTGGCTGCTGCTCTCTGCCATTTCCTGCACCACTGAAGGCCAACTGCTCTCAGTTAAAGGGGAAAAAAGACAGCTGCAACCTTTGAAATAATTTTTCCATAATAAGACGTGATACAAATGTATCCACATTTAATTCACTTTCAGAGTTTTTCATCCGTTGCTTATTGCAGACATTTGTAGACCACCCATAACTGAGGTATTGAACATATTTCTTATCCACGTTACCATATTCAACAGAGCTCATAAAATACCTGGGTTGAAGTCCTAGTCAATGGGAAAAATTCTCATTGACTCCAGTAGAGGCTTAAGATTTCATCCCTATGTGTCTTAAATGGAGATGCATGGATTTAAGACCAATTAAGAATCTAACCCAATATGCATTTTTTGACAGATGTTAGCTTAAAAAAAATCACATGAGTAAACCATCTTTATCTCAAGAGTACCTGTTTCTTGATGCTTTCTAGCAGGACTTTTTTTAAAAATTCTGTTAATGTGCAAAAAATTAAACAGGTTTGTAGTACACTGCAAAAGTAGTACCCATTTTGATGTAAAGCAGGTTTTTTCAACACCTGGACTACGTCTAGACCTCAGGGCTTTTCCGGGATACCAGAGGTATCTGGAAAAGCAATGCCGCGTCCAAAGAACGTGTCTGCTTTTTCAGAAATTTTTCCGTAAAAGTTGATGCTCTCTTTCACCATCCCTGTAAACTTCATTTTATGAGGAAGAAGGGATGTGTCGAAAGAGCAGGTTTTTCTGAAATTTGGCACCGTGTATTCGTGCCAAATTTCGGAAAAGCCTCTTTCAACAGGAAAGAGGAATTACCTTTGAAGTCGAGACATAGCCCTGCAGAACCACGGTGAAGAATTAAGAAACAACATAACCTATGGATCAAGGAGGCTTCTGCAACATGAACAGCAATTTTTCCCCTTATTTGCAATCCCCTTATTTGCAATCTGGTGCAAACACCACCAGAAACAAAAGGTTTTGCAAAAGAGTAACTGAAAGCAAAATATGACAAATACACTTTTATTTAGTGCCCTTATTTTAGTGAGTTGTTCCCATTCTCAATATTCTGTCACTTTTTATACTATTCTTGTACTATTATTTTTCTAAAATTCAGCTTAGTTTTTTTTTTTTAATGAACACTTGAGTCACTACTGCATGTGAACTAGAAAACCTTATTAGATGTCCCCATTTCAGGATTCTGTACTCCAAGTTATCACTACTACTTTCCATCTACAGTGCTAAACAAACTTTAAATTAATAAGCTCTACTCCTTGGTAGGTAGGGAAGTATTATCTTCACTTTACTATTAAGTAACCTAAGGCATACTGAAGATAAAGATAGGGCCGGAAGGGGGATATTCTAATGCACAAATTACAGATATGCATCTAACTCCTATTGACTTACAAAGCAGGCTAGGTGCCTAACTGCCTTTGAAAAGCTCCCCCAAGGCCTAGGAACAAGGTAGTATACAATTAAGTAGTTGGTGAGCCCTCTACTGGGGCTCACCACATTTTAGGTTTTTGAACCCACAAGAAACTAGTAAGAGAAGCAATGTATAAATAGATAGACCTTTTATGCTTGCATAAATTTAATATATATGGAGCCTGTGCGGTTTCCACATTTTTCAATTGTATAAAATACACCCCTTGAAGTCAATTAAAAGATCCCCACTGACTTCAATAGGCTTTGAAAGCAGAAACTAAAGGTTTACCAGAATAGAAACATTTTTGCATTATTTACCCAGCTTAACAGTGCCAAAGTAGCTATTATCTGATGATTGTTATGTGGCCTGTGTGAAAGGGGCTTGTTTCTGACCAATTCTGTACAGAAAGGTATTCACAGCCCACTAGCTGCCACCACCACAGTTACCGTTAGTTAATGGTCTCAGCGGCAGGGCAAGAATTGAATGGGCAGAGAGACAAAGCTACTTTTTCCAAGCTCAGAGGAGGCCCTGCATATCAGTGGGGCATGTTAAGGCATGCTGATGAAGCATTATAAGAATGCTTGCCCTGCCATTGATGATACAGCTCTTGGCCTGTGACTGTATTGTTGGCTTCATTCAATTAATTTCCTTTCCCTAAATTCATATGCAGAATTTAAAAATAAATACATGAACAAGGCTCCGCTAGAGAACACTAGGGTTGGCAGAGGGAACGAGTATGAGGCCCACCTTTGGAAATCAAGGACTTTAGAGTAGTCATACTTGGCTTGTATTTAGAGCTTGACACAGATTAGAGGCTTTATAGGAAATCAAACAGGCATTCTCGTTAGCTCAAATTCAAGCCATTCATTCCCAAAGACTTACCAGATGTAGGTATAAATCTGTAAATGATTGGGATACCATTCTGTAAGTACAAGGTAAGGGACTGTTTTTGTATGTGTATTATTTAACTGAGAATCATCTCTTCATCTTGGCTAGCTTCCCAAATACTTCACGTGAAGTCCTAAGGATTTCCAGTGAGTTGAAAGCCAATTGTACAGTTAATGAATACCATATGTAGGCTTTTTTTTTTTTTTTTTTTTAAACACAAAAAAAGGAGATCTTGAGTTCCCAAATATTCTTTTGCTCAATTTAAGTGTTGTATTGTTTTCCAATGAGCGGATAAGATAGTGTTCCAGTAGCTCAGGTTTCTTTTGCCACCTTTCTTTTGTAGAATGATAACAGTGTCAATCCAACTAGTTTTCTATCATTCTTGGCTCCCTTGATTTTTATGCAGTTAATCATAGTGCTGTCTGCTATAGCCAGAATGTTGCAAACAGAAATCAACTTAACATTACTCCTGGGGGGATTTAGCACCACTGCACAAGTGCAGAATTAAATGCGTGTCTCAGATTTTTTCACTCTCAGAATAACTGATTCTGACAGGGAGGTGAAGGGGAAGCCATGAGAGGGGTCATGCTGCAGTTACATCTTTCACTCACCAGGGCTGATGTGGTACCATAAGTGAGGGCAGCTGGCTCACAGGACAGACCAGCCAGTTGCAGAGAGAGAGGAGGCAGAAGCTGCTTTCTTAAGAACACTTTGCCCAAAAGGCCAGGAGAGGAGCCACAGAATATGGGGTGAAGGCAGACAGAGTGAGGTACAGAAGGGTCACACAGACTGGGGTTCAGAAGTGCTCATGGGGCCAAAAGAGCTAGTAGGGTGACAACGTTGAGCCAGGGGCTAAATGGGGTAGAGCCAGGGGAGGAGTAGTACAGAGCCAGGTAAGGACTTGGAGAAATATGCCTGATTAAATGGGAGAGGCTAGAGATCAGTCAGGGTCTGCCTGGTGGAGGCTCGCCCCCTCCTTAATGCTCCTCAAAATCTGTTTCATTTGTCTTCCACCCATTCCGAACCATCTTCCAGGTTCACTCTCATGTTCCTTCCCATCAACTATTTCCTCCTCTCTCAGCTTCTCCCTTACCTCTGACTGTCCCCCAAGCCTTTGCTTTGAGGGATGCAGGGAATGTTTCTGTATTATCATTTAAATGGATTACTCAAAGTTCTGTATTGATATGCCTAGTAAGGAATCTATTTGCCCCAAAACACATGTCCTAATCTTTTTCTCTGTTTATTTACAGATATGGTTGCTGACAGGTATTTTGAAATCAAATTACAAAATAATTCAAACTAGTGTGATCATATTCTGATATCTTTACAAATAAAATAGTGTGCACAAATTGTAGGTGCAGCATTCCCCCAGGAATATAACACCCACATGGCTTAATACATTCTAGTGGGAGACACATTATAGGGAATAGTTGAGCTGACAATCATGGTTAACTCAAGCCATTAATGCAAAACAAATTAACTATATACTGCAATTACTCACCTCTGATAAACAACAGAATACTAATTTAAATGTATTATAAATGTTTTGGTTTTTTCTACATTTTCAAATATATTGATTTCAATCAAAACATAGAATGCAGTGGTCACTTTATATTTTTTATTACAAATATCTGCACTGTAATAAAAATACAGTATTTTTAATAGGGTTTTTTTATTCATCTTTTAACACAGTGTAGTGCAGTCCCATGGAAGCGCAACTACAAATGTAGAATAATTTCAAAATTAAGAAATGTCTATGAATACAATACATTTAAGTTGGCATTCTATTATTGTTTAATAGTGTGATTTAAAACTGTGATTAATCAGTTTTAAAATAGTTTGACATCCCTCAATAATTATATGCATTAGACTAATATTTTAAACATATAGTGAAAGCCATTAAAAATAACAGACTGCATTTTCAGCAACACAGCACATAATTGCACAAGCTTCAACATGGGTTCAGTACTGTTTCTGAGAGAAAGGACACCCCGTAACACATCAGCAATTTGTAAGCTGTTAATGCAACAGGCTATTAGCAGAACAGTGCTTTAAGGTTCAATATGTGAGAACCTTAGAAAAATCATAACGCTGCAATAATGAAAAGAAACACAAACCCTGCTACAGACCATCCTCAAATCTTCATGAGAAGAGAACAGTGAAATAAAATTGAAGATATTAGCAATCTATTTTTTTTTAAATAGGAACTGCTATCTGCTACACTTCATGGCATACTACAAACCTGCCAAAATCTAAGCTATAAAACAGGAAATTATAGGAAAGGCTTTAACTCTACTGAAATATTTTGGAATATGTACAATGTTTTCGAGGGACAAAATAGAAAAGTGGCCAATAGCTTGCTAAAATATGTGCCAGAGCTAACTCTTAAATTGGCATGTTTGAAATGTAATTTTATCTCTGTATTTCATCTTATCTCATCCAAAGTGTTATCTCTGTCTTTACAGATCACAGTAACGACAGAATGTTACTCCACTTAGGTTTGCTGTATAGATCTAAAGTCATCTTTTGTGTGGTTGACCACTTTTGTTAAATCCCCTCAAATTATAACTCACTAGCAGTGTTCCCTCTAAGGTGCATGGCAGCACAACTTCACAGGTGATTATTCAGCCCTGCCCAGTCAGAGGCTCAGGGCTTCCTGCAGGAGCTGACTGACTGGACAGGACAGATTAATCACCTGTGAAGCTGTACTGCCACACATTTTAGAGGGATTACTGCATAGGATCCTGATTCTACTGTCACTAATGTCAGTGAAAAACTTCTCATGGACTTCAGTATTTCTAGACCAAGGACTGAGAGCAAAATATGCCCTTTCTCAAGCATTCATGTAAGCTCCAATGGGACAAGAACAGATGGAACCATAACCCAGATTCCTCCACACCAAGGCACCAAGTGAGAACATGCAAGAAACAGTAGACTGGGTTTCAGGAAGGACACTAGGGGTGTATCTAGACTACAGAGTTTTTTCAGAAAAAAGTGGCCTTTTTTCGAAAAAACTTCCCCGGCATCTAGACTGCTGCCGCATTCTTTCGAAAGTAAATCGAAAGAACGCGGCAGTTTTTTCAACCATGGAAAACCTCGTTTTATGAGGAAGAACACCTTTTTTTGAAAGTGCTTTTTCGAAAAAAGACGCTATATAATGCAAACTGTGCTTTTTTGAAAGAGAGCATCCAGACTGCCTCGGTGCTCTCTTTCGAAAAAGTGGCTTGCTTTTTCGAAAGTACTGGTTGTAGTCTAGACGCTCTTTTTCAAAGGAGGCTTGTTCGAAAGTATATCAGTATTTTCCATTGTGTAAGTATGCACACCTGGGTGGAGTGAGGGGGGTCACATAGGACTAGCCAATCCAGGGAATGAAAGACAGAAATTAATATACCATGTAGAGGCAGCTTTTCAAACTTAAGAAACACAGATAATTTTAAGTCATCATAATGAGTTCATGATCATAGCTATGCTCTGTCTTGGTCTATATATTCTGGCTCAAGCCTTGGAGTCCCTGCAATACAGAGTATTGATTGAAACAGGTGACATTTCATCCTTATGTCCCATGAGAATGCATTAAATTTCAGTGCTATTAGACAGAGCATCAATTCGAAATGTTGTCCTATGAGAAGGGCCCTACCAAATTCACAGTCCATTTTGGTAAATGTCATGGTCATAGGATTTAATAAATAATAAATTTCATGATTTCAGCTACTTAAATCTGAAATTTCAGTGTTGTTAATGTAGAGGTCCTGACACAAAAAGGAGTTGGGGGACAGGGGACACAAGTTTATTATAAGTGAGGTTTTGCTTCGCTTTCATCTATACTGCTTCAGGGAGACACATTGCCTTCAGATCAGGGCATCTGGAGAGAGGCGGCTGTGGGCCAGAAGCCCAGCTCAGAAGGCTAAGCCACTGTCAGCAGAAGTGCAGACGTAAGGATGGCCTGATTTGATATTGCCACTTACTTCTCTGCTGCCACCAGCAGAGCTGGGCTCTCAGTCAGCAGCTGCCATTCTCTGGCTCCCTGGCAGCAGCACAGAAGCAAGCAAAGCAACACCATGCCATCCTTACTTTTACATTACTGCTGTGCAAAAGTAAGAGTGACAATACCACAGCCCTCTAAAATAAAGCAGTGCAAAAGTAAGAGTGACAATACCACAGCCCTCTAAAATAACCTTGACACACATGCAACTCCCTTTTTGGTCAGGGGCCCCAATTTGAGAAATGCCAGTCTCCCCCTGAAATCTGTTTAGAATCAGATATAAGTACACAAAAGACCAGAATCCATGGAGGGGTCAGGAGGAGAACAGATTTCATGGACTGTGAAACATTTTACATGGCCATGAATTTGGTAGAGCCTCACCTGTGAGAGTAGTGACTATTTGTCTAATGCACTGTAACAGCTCACATACATCACTGGACAGTGGACCTGATCTCCATCCCATGGATATTATAAGTGAAATTCCCACTGAACACGAGGGACTTCCTTGTAATGTTTCAGTTGAATGGAGGCATCTCTAGTGGCACAAAACTAATCCTCACAATCCTGTCTGGAGGGTACCAACAAAATCCTCTTCTTGAATACTGTATTTAAGATTTGATATGAAATTGATTCCTCAAAGAAAAAAATACAAATATTTTTTCAGAAGGTTCATTTTACTTGACCAGTGATATTTGCTAGAACCAGTCAAGAATTCTGTCAAAAGTGCTTTGACAGAAAATTGGATTTTTTATTCATTTTGTAAAGTCTGTTTTCCTTGGGAAACTTTGGCCTCTCATAAAACCAATGCCTAACTACCAAAGAGGTTCAGTTCAGAAATGCCTCTACAATATCTCATGGTATTTGTAGTTTGGGCAACCTCAGCTCCCCAAGTGAGATGTCCATCTCTCATCATGGCCTCAGTCCATGATGAACCACAGGTGATCTGCAAGAAGGAAAACCGAGGTGTATCATGGAAGATATAGTTTAGTCAGGGAGCCCAGTCCAGCCCATAGAGGAAAATAAAACTCATAAGGCACCATAACAGTATTTTCAAAATCAGTATTTTCAGTTTTCAGCTGGAAATTTGATGGTTCTGATTTTTTGGCAAAAAAATCAAAATTTTCTGCAGAAAAACTGATGAAAGCACATTTATCAAGTCAGCTCTAATAAGAACATTAAAAGGCACTGCCACCATATAAGCCCATAATGATGTTTATGTTAAGAAGTCAGCTGATGCGGACATACACAATGCAAATGGGAGCATAAAAAGAGAATATATTAGGGAACATTAGAAACTTAAATACAGACGATGAGTTTGGTATGGGTTATATTACTAACAGTTCTTAAATTTTCTAGGCTTTTTCATGTCTGAAAAATGTGTTCTTTTAGAAGGTATTTCATTAAACTGTTGAGAAAGTTGCATTTCTAGTGAAATTATGAGGGCTACTAACAAAGTACATTATATGGTTTAAATTTTGAGAGAGGGAAGAAAAAATTCAGTGAGTTAGAGGTCTGTTCTTGAATGTGGTACTAAATGTAGCACACACATTTAAGAAGTGAATCCATAAGAAACAGTAAATATATGATCTCTCATTATGATATCCAAGCCAGATAATGTGTTTGTAAATTATCATTGTGCCATCCTAGAACGTTCTGTAGTAATACTGAAACTGGAGAATTACACATAGTTTATCACCAGAAATGTAGGAAAATTAGGACTATAATATGAAAACCCACAAAGCATATTTTAATAAGAACTATAAATCTTTGCACTCTACCACCTTAGTGAAAAAATGTTGTGCAAAATGTGCAATGACTGCACAGCATGTGATACAGAGTCAAATTGGTCAAATCAAAGAAAGATTCTGTGGTGGTTAAAAACACTGTTGTCAGCTCTCATGATTATATCATGTCCTACAGTATTTGCTACAGCAGGCAAGAAATTATGTGAGTCTCTCAGCTTTTATTTAAGAAATATTTAGCTCAGAGTTGTGAGTGTATCGGGCCGGGGGGGGAGAAACTATGAAAAGGTAAACTGAATGAAACAGTCTCAGAAAGCCATCTTATAAAGAATCCAAGGTAATTTTTGTAAATCTGAAGCCAATATAATAATTTTGGAGGCCTCACTCACGATTTTTTAATATATGGGATTGACAATACTGTGATATCACTTAAAAGCACTTTTACCTATTGAGGACCACTCTCATAGGGTATGTCCACACTACAGAGTTAATTCGAGTTAACTTAATTCGAAATAGTTAATTCGAATTAAGCTAATTCGAAATAAGTCATCTATACACAAAAACTATTTCAAAATAGCGTTTTGCTATTTCAAAATAGCACGTCCACACTGAGTGGACCTTGAACCGAAGTTAAGGCTGGCCGGAACCAATTCCGGCAGGGCATCAGGTTAGGACTTAGTGTGTGGGGCTGCTGCCTGAGACTAACTGAGCTCCGTGCTTAAAGGGACCGTACCCCAACCCTGGACAGACAGTCCTCAGGGTTCCCCGCTTGCTTGTCTACCTCGATGAGGGACAGCAAAGCAGTCCTGTCTTGGAGTGCCCTGAGTGCCCGAACTCGGGACACCACAGCACTCAGCCACATGGAGCCAGAGCTGCCCCTGGACACGCCAGTGAGTCTCGTGGGGTCGTTGCCATTAGCCTGGCTGCACTTGCTGCAGGCTGCCATCTGGGGGGTCCATCGGGGGCTGTCAGGATCCAGGAGACCCTGCGGGAGAATGTCCACCCCGAGAAGCCCTCAGAGCCACCCCAGTCCTCCCCACCAGCGGCTCGTGCCCTATTCCTCCCTCATGTCCTTCCACTTACCTCTCCCTAGCCCCCCCTTCCTGATGTCAAATAAAAGAAACATATGTTCAAAAATAGAAACTGGGTTTATTGAACAAAACGGGGACGGAGGGGATGAACCTCTGGGGAGACTGGGAAAAGGAGGTGGGAGAGGGGAAGAGAGAGGGTGGGAGAGGGGAGTGGGAAACCTAGGAGGAGGGAGCTGGAAGGGGGAAGCAAGGGGAAGAAGGGGGAGGGGAAGCTCAGGGCCCAGGGTTGGGGGTCTCGCCGGACCAACTTGATTTTCATGCAAACCTGCTCCTGGGTTCGCATGTGGCCTTTGGTGGCCAGGCTGGCAGCTATCCTGCCATAGATGGCCCGCATTCCTCCGTCTAGTGCGGAGATCATGGACGTTGGGGGCATCCCTCCCAAACCTGAATAAGGTCCATGATCTCCACCCTGGACCAGGAAGGCGCCCACCTTCTCCAGCCCCTGTCAGGCTCCTGGGAGCTGGCAGACTGCTCCTGGGGAGAGGTGGAGGGCTGGCTGCCAGCGGCTTGCTGGCTCATGTTTTGGGGCCACCGGGTCAGGGGCTCCGGTGGCCACTGCTGGCTCTGGGCTGGCAGGCTTAGAGCTGGCACAGGCACTGTGGCCAGAGTCTACCCCTTTAATGGCTCCGGGGCTGAGGGAGAGGAGAGTAAGTTTTCCTGGTTGTGCCCAGAGTGGCCACCAGGGCTCCCTGGGAAGGGCTGGAGGCCCCCTATTTCGAATTAAGTGTCTACACAGCACTTAATTCGAAATAGCTATTTCGAATTTGGCGTTACTCCTTGTAGAATGAGGTTTACCAAATTCTAATTAAGCGCTCCCCTATTTCGAATTAATTTCGAAATAGCATTTTGCATGTATAGATGCTATTTCAGTTAATTCGAAATAACAGTTGTTATTTCAAATTAACTTTGCAGTGTAGACATAGCCATACAGATGATAAGCTTTCTACCTCACTCTCAAGGTTATTTCTATTTGACAAGTATTTGTGAGGTCACATTCTTCACAAAAAACAGAGATGGTTTCTTTTTTTTATTCTACCTTTAGTTAGAAAGAGCTGAATTTGTTTTACTTAAGCTTTGGGTAGATATCAAAACAATACAAATTCAGTCTGAAATGTCAGAGAGAGTTGACTGAAAATACAGGATTTAGAATGGAAGGTTTTTTACAGTCTGAACTACAAGAATCATGATTGTCCCTGCTATAATTATCTCCATAATATATCTGAAACAAAACGAACATACAATTTTAGAGAATTAACTCAAAAACCCCTAGCTGACTATATCAGAAAATAGAATTTTTTTCATTTAATCATTCTATAATGCATTTCTATGGGTTTTCAATTAGCTGTAATTAGGAAATTTCAGGCTCAAGAGACAAGTGGAATGTGTGATTAATTACAAATTATTCACTGAAAGAGTAGAGTTGAGTAGATAAGCACCTTGAATTTGTATGGACAAATACTAAACCTAGGATGACGTTCACATTTTCAGAACATGTTACGTATTGTTTCAAAACAAAATAATGTGTTGTATTAGTCCATGACAGAATTATCTACTAAATGTAAAACAGATGCAGGATTTTCATGTATGTTTAGAAAATGTAAATGAATTGCAAAGTTCTGGCTGAGTGTCAATGAGTTTCTGTAAGACTTGCTCAATATTTTAGATTTATGTAATCCAGATGTTCACATTTTAAATAATACTAACCAGACAAAGCAAAAGTATGGGAGAGGGAATGCTAATAGCAAGCAACAGTGCTATGCTATCAGATATGAGAGTCTCTACTGTCAATATCAGAATGGAGAAGGCAAGAACATAACAGCAATAAAGGACAAGCGGAAAAGAGAATATTTTCATTACTGCCATCAGAATCAAGTTCTGAAGAACTGCAGCAACTCAGAGGCATTCTCAGGTTTCAGAAAAATCATACCCACATTACAGGATAAATCACTTTCTCCAACGAGCCCTACCCTGCAGCTTTTTTTCCTTCACCATCCTTGGGTTTGTTTTATCCAATGATTCTAGAGATATCAGGTCTCCCCACAAACACCTCCAGTGCTCCCAGATGGACAACACATCTTTTAGAGCCCTATTCACAAATCAGATTCAGAGAAACACTTGTATTTTGCCATTGCATGGTAACAGAACATAACTGTACATTGAATATCCATAGCACCTTTCATTTAAATCTCTCAAAATATTTTGCAAACAATTGATTATGCTTCACAACCCCACAGGGAGGTAAGTATTAAAGTAACCATTTTACAGGTTATGGAGGTTCAGTGGATTTCTCCAAGAGCACCAAGTGAGTGAGTTGCAGCAATAGTAATAGAACCCATGAATCCTGGTCCCAGCTCTTTGCTTTAACTTCTACATGATTCTACGTTATAATTCTAATGAACCTGGTCATTTAATAAAAAGTCTCAGGGGTAGCTGTGTTATTCTGTAATTTAAAAATGAGCAGTCCTGTGGCATCTTAGAGACTAACAAATATATAGATATATCTATATATTTGTTAGTCTCTAATGTGTCAGAGAACTACTCTTTCTAGTCACTTATTTTAATATTTTGTTTCCCATCTCACATTTACCATGTTCTGCCTTGTTGA
The DNA here is from genome assembly GCA_019425775.1 of Rafetus swinhoei. NCBI lineage: Eukaryota > Metazoa > Chordata > Testudines > Trionychidae > Rafetus > Rafetus swinhoei. The sequence goes on from CM033424.1 coordinate 161,399,472, forward strand.
TTGACTACTTCCTGCTGAGTAATTTCAGATCAGTGACCCTATTCTATGACGTTACATGAAAAATGTCTGGTGTTGCACATTGCTAACCATTAGCTGCTGAGATAAGAGAGAAATGCTGTGGGATCCATCTTGGGCAACTTTAGTAAGAAGGGATCTACTAGAATATTGTATCCAGTTCTAATGTTCACAATTCAAGAAGGATGTTGATTAGTTTGAGAGGACACAAGAGAGTAACAAGAAAGATTAAAGGATTGGAAAAGCATGCCTTATAGATTCAAGGAATTAATTTTTTAGCTTAACAAAGAAAAGGTTAAGAGTAAATTGATCAGTCTATAAAGAAAAAACAGTTCAGATTACCAGGTTCTTCATTCTATCAGAAAAAAGTACAACATGATCCAGTGGCTGGAAGATGAAGCTGGACAATTTCAGACTAGAACTAGCATACAAATTTGACAGTGAGGATAATTAAGCATTAGAAAAAAATTAAAGGGTCACGGTGGATTCTCTTACTGGCAATTTGTAAATTAAGATCGTTTTTCCTAAAAGATGTGGTCAGTGGCTCTCAGCCTTTCCAGATAACTGTCCCCCTTTCAGGCGTCTGATTTGTCTTGTGTAACCCCAAGTTACACCTCACTTAAAAACTACTCATTTACAAAAATCAGACATAAAAATGTAAGTGTCACAGCACTCTGTTACTGGAAAATTGCTTACTTTCTCATTTTTACCATATAATCAAATGGAATATACATACTTGACATTTTAGTGCATACCCTGGGTGGAGGACCACTGTTCTAGTTCATGCAGGAATTACTTACAGGAAGTCCTATGGCCTGTGTTCTGCAGGAGGTCAGACTACATAGATTATAAATCCAGAAGAGACCGTTGTGACTGTGAGCACATCCTTTCTCTGGCTTCTCCTTTTTTGCTGCACACACAAATTACTAATAAGGCCTTCACAGCCAGTTGTCTCTTTAGACCAGAATGCAGGAAGTCAAAGTGAGAGAAGCAAATTAAACAAGGGCTTTGGTTTTAGTAGTTGATGAATGGTGAGGCTTCCCTTTTCAATCAAGGCCCCAACTCTATATCTATAGTTACTGATTCCTGTAACCAGGTCATTATAACAATAAACTCTACGAAAATGCCAGCATAGTATGGACAGTCGGTGAAGGTAGGGCTGGGGGAGACAAGCCCGCAGTCCCACTCCTACCTCCACCCCTTCTGCTGAGGGCCCACCCTACAGGGAAGCCAAGCCGCCTCCCCACCCCCTCCACCACGGGGAGGTGGGGCAGCAAGCAGACCCCCGCTCCCTATCACAGAAAGGGCAGAGGAGAGAGAAGAGCAGGCGGGCAGCTGCATGGGGAGGGCAGGCAGTGCGCAGCTCCAGCGTCCTGGGCCCAGAGCATGGGGAAGAGGGAGGATGCACAGCTCCAGTTTTCTTAGCCAGGAGCACAGGGAGGGTGGACACTGGGGGCCTCAATGCTCCACCCCCAGAATACCTACAATAGGGGTTCTGGGGGTGGAGTGTTGGTGGGGCTAGGCTGGCAGTTTGGGAAGGCAATGCCTTCCCTGCCTAGCATACTGGCCACCCATGAGCATACGAGTCATACGGATATCTATCCAAAGCGTATGTGTAGTTACATTGTGAAATTATCCAAATCAAGTCCCCTACCAAGCCATCTGGCCCTTTGTTCCCTGTAATGCTGCCTGCTTTTGACTTTTTGAAGGAAAGAACCAGATGCCTAGCATCTTCTTCCAGTGTGTTAGATGGATAGAGAGTTCTCCCAGTTTGTGATTTCTGGGGCCAGAGCTCTGCCACTACTAGAGGTTCAAATAAACTACAATTCCTTATATACTCCAGTAGAGAATAGTATTCAAAGATATTTGCTGCAACCATTACTTCTGAGAAAACAAGTCCTATAATTCTCCTATCACATAAAAAAGGATTAGCCAATCAGGAAACCAGCATCCAATTCATGTCAAAATGTGACAAATATCCATGTGAAAAGCATTTCAGAGTTTTAGTAGAAAACATTTCTCTGTGCAGTTTTCCCTGAGAAAAATCTTAAAGATCTGCTTCCATTTTGCAACGCTTTTGCAATCTTGACAGCAAGCTTTTCTATAGCATTAAAGCTTTCTTCAAATATAATAGAGGTCATAACTTCTTACTGAGCAATTGCTCAGAATTTCAGTCTAAACTCTTGATAACAGAATCAAGGTAACAGGTCAGCTTTTTCCTTCATGCTCTTTAAGTGATCATCTATCATTCTCATAAACATTTAGGCTATATATTTTTCAAACAGCATTTAGGCTACGTCTAGACTGCACGCCTTTTTCGACAGAGGCTTTTTCGACAGTATCTTTCGAAAAAGCCTCTGTTGAAAAAGAGCATCTAGACAACAAGAAGATTTTTCGAAAAAGAGTCATAGAATGAGGTTTACCGCCGTCGACAAAACTGCTGTGTTCTGTTGATTTACTGTCGACAGAATGCGGCGGTAGTCTAGATGCAGGTATAGTTTTTTTTTAAAAAAGCCTTTTTTTTTCTCAAAAAAACCCTGTAGTCTAAACACACCCTTGGAGATGTAGGGATAGGTTCCATTTTTGGGTGCCCAAAATGAGGTACCTAAAAGTGTAATTATTGGAGAATTGACCATTAGCACTTGCTGCAAATCAGACCACTAAATAAGTCTCAGGTAAGGTACCCTAAGTCTGAGACATCCAAATCAGCAGTCTATATTGAAAACAACAAGTAGTCATGTGGCACCTTGGAGACGAAAATATATGGTATCATGAGCTTTCGTGAGCAAAGTTTCAGCTCATCTGATGAAGTGGTTTTTTGTTAGTCTCTTAGGGTATGTCTACACTGAAAAGTTATTTCGAAATAACAGCCCTTATTTTGAAATAACTTTCCTAGCATCTACACAGCCAAACCACTATTTCAAAATAAATTTGAAATAGTGGAGCGCTTATTTTGAATTTGGTAAACCTCATTCTACGAGGAATAACACCAAATTTGAAATAGCTATTTCGAAATAAGTGCTGTGTAGACATTTATTTTGAAATAGGGGGCCTCCAGCCTTTCCAGGGTGCCCTGGTGGCCACTCCAGCCTCAACCAAGAACACTCTCCCCCCTCCCCAGAGCCCTTAAAGGGATTGACTCTGGCCACAGTGCCTGTGCCAGCTCCAAGCCTGCCAGCCCAGAGCCAGCAGTCAACACCCCTGACCCAGTGGCCCCAAAACATGAGCCAGCAAGCCACTGGTAGCCAGCCCTCCACCGCTCCCCAGGAGCGGTCTGCCAGCTCCCAGGAGCCTGCCAGGGCCCAAAGAAGGCGGGGACCTTCCTGGTCCAGGGTGGAGATCATGGACCTTATTCAGGTTTGGGGGGGATGCACCCAACGTCCATGATCGCCGCACTAGACAGAGGAATGCGGCCGTCTATGGCAGGATAGCTGCCAGACTGTCCACCAAAGGCCACATGTGAACCCAGGAATAGGTTTGCATGACAATCAAGTTGGTCCGGCAAGACCCCCAACCCTGAGCCCTGAGTTTCCCCTCCCCCTTCTTCTCCTTGCTTCCCCCTTCCAGCTCCCTCCTCCCAGGTTTTCCCCTCCCCTCTCCCACCTTCTCTTCTCCCCCTCCTTTCCCCAGTCTCACCAGAGTTTCATTCCCTCCCCCCCAGTTTTGTTAAATAAAGAGAATTTGTGTTCATGAAAATAGTGTATTTTTTTTTACATCAGGAAGGGGGACTAGGGAGGGGTAAGTGGAAGGACATGAGGGAGGAATGAGGCCCAAGCCCCTAGTGGGGCAGACCAGGGAGGCTCTTAGTGCTCCTCAGGGTGGAAGCTCTCCCGCAGGGCCTCCTGGATACTGACAGCCCCCCGATGGACCTCCTGGATGGCAGCCTGCAGAAAGTGCAGCCAGGCTCGCAGGAACGCATCCACAAGAAGCACCAGAGTGCCCAGGGGCAGCTCTGGCTCCATGTTGCAGAGTGCTGCGGTGTCCCAAGTGAGGGCAATCAGAGCACGCAGAGACAAAATGCTTTGCTGTCCCTCATCGAGGTAGACAAGCAAGCAGGGAAACCTGAGAACTGGCTGTCCAGGGGGGTCCCTTTAACCACAGACCTCAGATAACCTCAGGCAGCAGCCCCACACAGTAAGTCCTGATCTGGTGCCCTGCTGGAACTGGTTCCGGCCAGCCTTCAATGTGATTCAGAGTCCACTCAGTGTGGACACACTATTTCAAAATAGCAAAATGCTATTTCGAAATGCATTTTGTGTATAGACGCATTATTTTGAAATAAGCTATTCTGAAATAACTATTTCGAAATAAGATATTTTGAAATAACACTGTAGTGTAGACATACCCCTATAGAAAAACCATCTGTTCAGCACAGTGCCTATGAAACTATACATACAAATAATAGATCTTCATTTCAAGTTTAAACAATGTCAAAAGTTGCGTGTAAGGAAAAAGGAGTCTTGCAAATGGGATGTTCTAATATGAGACAAGCACCATAGACAGGTTTTACTCCATTTATGACCAAAGGTGTGTAAAGTATAATAGAATATTATTCAACTTTACTCACAGCTAGTGTCTAATATGTCAGCAAAGCTCTTTCAATAGTATTCCAGGATGGAAACACAAGCAATGTTGACCAAGACACTTTATCAACACAAAAAATGGTTGGCTGAAAGTCACATATGCTGTTGGATAGATAATTTTAATTGTAGGAGTAACTTAGTATTATACAAAGAAATTAAGAAAAGTGCTAAACAGGTCAGTGAAACCTATTAGTTATCCTGTTCCATTGTGAAATTTAAAAAATAAATGTCTATTTACCTAGGGTTTTAAATGGCACCTATCCCCAGGTTATCTGAGAGCCTCCCACAATTCTAGGGTATACACATTATAATATAGTAGTAGGACACCATCATGCTAAACACTGTACAAATAGAAAGTCCCTGGTTAAATGAGCTTTCGTTCTAAAAAAAATATTTCCTTTCTTCCCTCTGGTTAGCTGACACTGGCTTATATATATTTTACAAAGCTACTATTATGAAGGGGAAGCTAGTTCAAAGAAGGAGGCCTTGCAGCATGCACCGAAGACACAGAAGCTTGTGGACATCTTGATCTGTTTCAGAAGTAAAATTCTAGATTTATGAGGCAACCACTTGAACAGTTTTGTGTTCTGAAAGTAAATTTCGGTCTTGAGGGCAACAGTTTCATTGTCACCACCTTAAAAAAGGTCATGGTTGGGTATTCAATTGGGAAATAGCGAAAAGACAGTGTCTCACAGCTGTATTTATTCATATGTTAACAGTTTTCTTCTTTTACTTTCTGGAAAGCTATTCCCTTCTATGCCTCTCCCATAATGATCTATAGTCTTTCTTAAAAAAAAAAAAAAAAGGGAAATTTACAACTTATTTCAAAACTATATGGTAAGCAACATAGGCGCCATCTTGATCTCTCAAGGCCAAATTATAATGTTCCATCTTTGTGGATAAGATTTTGTAATATCAAGAACAGACAATTAGAAACAGACTTTGGCCTGCTGGAAATAAATATTTTTCCTTAAACTAATGCTGCTTTATATGAACTTATTATGGTTGTCAGTCAGATCTCTAAGGGTATGTCTACACTAGCCACCCTAGTTCGAACTAGGGTGGCTAATATAGTCATTCGAACTTGCAAATGAAGCCCGGGATTAAAATATCCCGGGCTTTATTTGCATGTTCTAGGTGCTACCATTTTTAAATGCCCGGTAGTTCGGACTCCTGCCCGCGGCTACGCGGCGCAGGCTAGTAGTTCGAACTAAAGCCCTAATTCAGACTACCTTTACTCCTCCTGCAATGAGGAGTAATGGTAGTCGAATTAGGGCTTTAGTTCGAACTACCTAGCCCATGCCGCGTAGTGGCAAGGAGTCCGAACTACCAGGCATTTAAAAATGGCGGCGCTCGGGAACATGCAAATAAAGCCCAGGATATTTTAATCCCGGGCTTCATTTGCAAGTTCGAATGACTACATTAGCCACCCTAGTTCGAATTCCGGTGGCAGTGTAGACATACCCTAAGAGGCATACTGAAGAGTACTGTTGGCCTTTGAAAAAACGATGGGCCTTTCACTTGACGTAGAAACTAGAGGGAGTATTACACACATTAAAATGAGGCTTGGTTACATTTTGGTTCAATTTATAATGAGACTGACATTTCCATTGAGCACAAGACCCCACATTGACTGTTCTGAAAATATTATATTCTGCAACAAAATAGACTAGAACAATGAGTCTGTCTCAAATTTAGCCATTTGTTCTTTGTTCAGGAAATAAATTCCTGCAGTGCTATGCAACCAAGCCACCAATCACTTGCTCCATAATTCCTATATAAGTTCTTCTTTCGCTTCACTTCTGCCTCGGTAACACCATGAGGGGAAAAAAAACCCAGCTGCTTGTATTAGGAGTTTTGTGTTTCTTAGCATGCTACCCTTAGCTAAGTTCTTGCTGCTTGATTGAATTGAGTCAAAGTTGTGCTATTTTCCTTCAATGGGAGCATGATCCAGCTACAATTGCACAAGAATGCATTTTGTTTTGGGACAGTGCAAGGGGGTGTGGAGGATTGCTCCTGCTGCTTTGGATGAACTAATTATGCTAGAGCCCTTTTTATGGACTGTGATCTCATTGAAGTGAGATGAGTAAAGTTTTTTATGATGAGTCAAGTAGATTCACACTGATGGTCTTTTGCCTTGACTGTGGCAAAGACCAGGGGAAGGAAGTATGAGCGAGGGAGAGATTTACTTCAGATCATTTCCTTCTTTACAACAGAGATTTGGATTTCCATTTGGAAATCCCCACAAGCCAAGTGGCAAGAGTCATTATCTGAAAGCAGAATAAATATTTATCTGAAACCAGTCTTTGTGGGTTTACATCTTGTAAATGTACATGAATCTTCCAGCTGGAGACCTTCCATGCATGCTCAAAGATAAAGGAGGCAAAACATTTTAATTTCACACTATCCATTTAAGGAAACTGGTCATAATCCCTACCCTTCATTGCAACAATAGGACTGCTGAAATTGAGAGCCTGTACTGCTTCAGAGTGGTCAAGGACAAAGCTCTTACGTCTTCAATGAGAGCAAGATGACACCCAAATGAGAGGCTCAAACCAATCCCACGCAGGCATCAAAGTTTAATTCCCTGGGGTTTTTTATATATTTGATATAAAAATTAAAAACATAAAGGAGAAATTTTCTTGTAATAAATTACAGTTACAGTTGCTGTGTAGTTTCATTTTGGCCTGCAAGATGAGTCAGAAATTGATTCTGATGTGTCTGATCTTGAAATGGCTGCTGCGGTTATCTGAAGGAATTACTTTCTTCAGTTTGTTCTCTTTTGGACCAATTGTTCCTTTTCAGTGGGTCTCTCTCTCCCACTTGGCCTTATATTAAAGCAAAGAAATAATATGTATTCAAAAATTGAGGTCACTGCCAGTCTCAGACTGTCTAAGCACCTGCACAACAACAACATGGGGAATGTCTCATCTAAGCTTAGCCTTCCTGTTAATGAACCTCCAATAATCACTGCTGCTCCAGCCACATTCAGACCCACCAGGTCTGATTTCAGTGCTTCTGATTCCCACAACTCCTCCAGCTGTTTTAATTCCCTAATAGCATCTGCTCTCCCAAATTCCAAGATTGCTAGTCACCACAAAGAGAAAAGGGTGGAACTCTCACAGAGCAGACATATAGAGTGTAGTTCAGCTGCAGACTAGTCTTTACATCCATCAACTAAAACCAGAGTTGTTGACTCGAGTCCCACGACTTGAACTCGAGTCCAACTTAAGTCGCCTAGGTGACTCGACTTGAGACTCGACTCAGGTTCATTGTTTGTGACTTGAGACTCAACTTGAGACTTGCTAATTTTGTTAAATTGACTTGGTGAAAAAATTTTCCGAAAATGCCGATATTGATGGCTTGTACAAAAGTGACTTGACATTTTTTAAATTAAGACTCGAGACTCAACTTGAGACTTGAACTGTAGTGACTTGAGACTCGACTTGGACTTGACAATGACGACTTGAAGACAACACTGACTAACACAGCAATAAACCTAGCATTTTTGTACATGAGATTGTTCTCATATAGACTTGACAATCACTTCTTTAATTCACTGGATTGGGATAACAACATGCAATCTAACATTAAGGCCCTTTTTGGCTTGCAAGTGCTCAAAATCTCTCAGACTCAAGGTCTGTTTAGTCACTTGTTCTTTGTTTAACACTGCATACCAAGTATTTGCATCTCTATGATGAATTTTGCAGAGCACTTTAATTGTAGAGTGTATACACAGTAACATTTTTCTGCATTTCCATGAACACTAGAAAGTTCCATTTTATATAGCATTTCTCAAATTTCTTATATTACTCACGTATGATTTATATGCACATGATGTAGGGACCTTCACATTCCTTCTGTTGATTTTTACCAACCTGATCCCCACATCAGCTCTTTCCCCGTTCTGCACAAACACATACACTGATTGATGTTGTGCACCTGTGACATCCTTCAATATTTTGAGCCCACTGGGTGTACATAGGTTTTTATGCAAATGTGTTAAAAATAACTAGTGTGGGGTTCATTTACAAATTAAATTGTCTCTTACAATAGCTAAACATGCCATTGCAAGGCTCTTATAGAGAAAAGCCATCTCCCTCCAATTCAAATTGTCTCTTGCAACACCGGCAAAGATATTAATTTGCAGCTTGTTTCACATCAAAACTCACATTGGCTAGACTGTCAAAAGAAACTATTGTTCGTCTTTCCAATAATGTAATTACCTTTGAACTCTGGACCTAAACCTTGCAAGCTGTGTCTTGCTACAGCCACTACAACGTTTACATGGCTCTAGGAATTCCAGCCTACTCTGGCTTAATTGAACAAAACCGTTGCTCTTTTCAAAATTATTATTATTAAACAAACTGCCTTTGAAATATCCACACATGGCTGAAAAACCCAGATCCAAACACTCTCCTACCTCTCCTGGGTATATCTGTACTATTTATAAAAGGTATAAATTTCAACATACGCAGACATACCCCTGCTAGCTCAAATCGAACTAGCATGCTAAAAACAGAAGTGTGACCACAATAATATGAGCAGCATTAAAGGCCAACTATCCTGAGTAAAATCCCACCTGAGACCCTAGGTACATATTTAGGGCTGCTAACCTCCTCCATCACTCATACCGCTGCAGCTACACTTCTATTTTTAGTACATTAACAGTGACTGAGCTAGCATAAGGTGGTCTGTGTGAATGATAAATTACACCTTTTACCTCTATTGAGAAATATCCTCTGCCACCACTCTCCTTTAATCAAGGATGTAAACAGGCAACACAGTCGGATGTTTAGCCTATGGCATATTCCAAGCACTTCATTTTGGACAATTCATCACTGCCTTAAAGTATGGCTTGTGTGGCCAGTATGTTGTAATAGAACTGAGCTTGGAGGAAGTGCTTACACATGTTTTTCCTTCCACCTTCTTTCTGATTATAAGCTCAGTTGTGTTACTGTGTTTGGCCCCCTTCTCTTCCCACGCTCCTGAGGCAGCTCTGTTCTCTCTGCTCCACTCCCACTCAATTCTTTTGGTAACCGTCCCCTGCTGGCATCTTATTTGCTCCCATACTACTGTGACTCGTGCTGAGCATCTATGCCATTCCACTCCTCCTCCCCCACCTTCAACTGCTTATTTATAGCAAACAAAAAAGCTCTTATGTAGAATGATATATATAGGGCCACTTTGATAGAATGAGAACAGCTTCAGAATAACCTTTAAACCAAGATTCACTTGAATTAACAGGCCCTCGGGTCTAACAAACATATTCAGAGAAATCCAAGCAGACAGAATTTTTACATTTTTGTTTCTTATTCTGTTCCCTGAGATTTCATTGCACTCGTGCGACACAGATATAAAATCTGGTTTTGCATGTTATAGTTTATTTTCTTTTTCAGAAAAGTCTTCAACCATCATAATGCTCATTTGAAAAGTGATGCTTGAGGAAAACAGCTGGTTAACACACCAGTATGATCACATACTGTGGAGCCAATCATCGAGTCTGATGAGAAAAGAAATGGTGTCAGGTATCCACTATGAATGCAGAAAGGTTGTATGAGTGAACCTCATTAGGATGCAGCATCGGTGGTGTAAAAAGAATATGGTAAGAAGCATTGTTGAATTCAGAATGAGGGATACATTATTTCTGGGTATGTCTACACTTGCCCCCTAGTTTGAACTAGGGAGGCAAATGAAGCACGCCGAATTTGCTAATGAAGCGCGGGATTTAACTATAGTTAAATCCCGCGCTTCATTAGCATATTCGCGTTAGTCGCCATTTAAAGCCGGTAGTCGAATTAACTGCGCTGTAGACGCTGAAGTCCAATCCAAAATTCCTCGAATTAACCGCTACTCCTCATTGCACGAGGAGTAACAGTTAATTCGAGGAGGGGTTTTGATCGACTACCGCGCCTACACGCGGCGAGTTAATTCGGGCTACCGGCTTTTTAAAATGGCGAGCGGCCACGAATATGCTAATGAAGCACGGGATAGTTAAATCCCACGCTTCATTAGCAACTTCGGTGTGCTTCATTTGCCTCCCTAGTTCGAACTAGGGGGCAAGTGTAGACATAGCCACCTTTAGGGGAAAAGGATTGTCAGAAAATGTGTTCATATGAAAGAAGAATATAGAATTCTATCTGTAACACATTAGAGGAGCACAAATAAAAATAAAAACTGAGACTTGAAAGTTAATGAACTTTGACTGTGTCTGTATCACCTTTGTCTTCATGTTGCAAAAATATGTTCAAGAATATATTTATTGCCAAGAATGTGCAAGGAAATACCACATTTTAAGCACATAACACAGAAATTATTGATTTCTAAATGATAGAATCAGGTTACTAAAATGAGCAAATTACTGCAATAACTTTCCTAGACACAAAAAGTCCTGAACTAACTAGACACGTTGGATGTATAGCTTTTTACTGCTAGCTATAAGCCACTAACTCTATGTCTACACCACATACCTTGCAATGGCAAGACTGCAGCTGTGTTAGCGTAAGGTGCACCACTGTGTAGCTGCTCTTTATTGCTGGAAGAGAACTCTCCCAGGGATGAAATACAATCCACCACAAGGGATGGTAGCTGCTGCCTATGAAGCATTGTCCACACCTGTGCTTTTCATCCTTAAAACTTTGGCCATTTAGGTAGGTGGTTTTTCACACCCTGTGCAACAAAAGTTTTAACAACAAAGGGCCATCCTTAACATTGCCTAACCCTCCCTCCCAGTTGCTGCTCTCATCTACCTCCTCCCCAATCATGACTGGAGAAATGCTAATTGATCACTTCACCTTGAATAGTCCCATGACATGTGCATTAACTATTTACGCTAAACAATCTGTTCCAGCTTGTATTTAAGCTGTGGCACACTGAGTACATTCCCCAAACCTGAACAATAGCTGTGTGTAGTTGCAAGAACAACGAGAAGTCCCGTGGCACCTTATAGACTAAGGCTATGTCTACACTGGCAGCTTCTTGTGCAAGAACAGCCATTCTTGCACAAAAACTTGCCTGCTGTCTACACTGCACGCATGTTCTTACGCAAGTAAACTTACAGTCTAGCGTCAGAAAACAGGGCTTCTTCCGGAAGAGTTATTCCTCTCCCCACGAGGAATAAGCCCTCTTGCGCAAGAGGGCAGTGTAGACAGGCAACATGAATTTCTTGCGCAAGAAACCCCTATGGTTAAAATGGCCATCAGAGCTTTCTTGTGCAAGAGAGCGTCCACACTGCCATGGATGCTCTTGTGCAAAAGCACATCTCTTGCACAAAAGCACATGCCAGTGTAGACGCGCTCTTGTGGAAGACTTTTTGCGCAATAACTCTTCTGCAAAACAGTTCTTGCGCAAGAAGCTGCCAGTGTAGACGTAGCCTAAGGGTATGTCTACACTACAGCATTATTTCAAAATACCTTATTTCGAAATAGTTAATTCTAAATAAGTTATTTCGAAATAACACGTCTACACACAAAATGCATTTCAAAATAGCATTTTGCTATTTTGAAATAGTGCGTCCACACTGAGTGGACTCTGAATCGCATTTAAGGCCGGCCGGAACCAGGTCCGGCAGGGCATCAGGTCAGGAGTTACTTTGTGTGGCTGCTGCCTGAGGCTATCTGAGGACTGTGCTTGTATTTAAGCTGTGGCACACTTAGTACATTTCCCAAACCTGAACAATAGCTGTGTGTAGTTGCAAGAACAACGAGAAGTCCCGTGGCACCTTATAGACTAACAGAGTTATTGGAGCATAAGCTTTCGTGGGCAAAGACCCACTTCGTCAGACAAAAGCTTATGCTCCAATAAATCTGTTGTTCTTGCAGATTCAGACTAACATGGCTACACCTCTGATACTTGTGTGTAGTTGGAAAGTTTGTCTCTTTCACCAACAAACACTGGTCCAATAAAAGTCATTATCTCACACACCTCGTCTCTCTAATTTCCTGAGATCAACACAGCCACAGGTTTACTGCACAAGCATGAAGTGTTAAGCTAAAATAATCAGGGAAGTAAAGGATGCCATATATACAATCAAAACCAACCAAAATACTCCATTTTAGAATACTGAATACTACACCCAAACTAATTACAGACCAAAAATCTGTGGGAAGTTTTCAGCAAATAATTCTTGATAGGTAATATATTGGGAAAACCCTAAAGCTACTTCATGATCACAGAATCATGGAATACTAGAATTGGAGGGAACCTAGAAAGGTCATGGAGTCCAGTCCCCTGCCTTCATAGCAGGATCAAGCACCATTCTAGACCATCCCTGATAGATGTCTATCTAACCTGCTCTTAAATATCACCAGGGATGGATATTGCACAACCTCCCTAGGCAATTTATTCCAGTGTTTAACCACCCTGACAGTTAGGAAGTTTTTCCAAATGTCCAACCTAAACCTCCCTTGCTACAATTTAAGGCCATTGCTTCAAAATATCATTCAAAAGCAGGAAAAAAAGGTACAATTAACAGCACGTACTATTGACTATGAATCATTCCACCAGCTCTACATTCCAGTGTGTCTATGGATCTTTGACACAGGCAAATTTTGATATGGTCTCATTAAAATTTGAGCAAGGCTTTTTTTGTCAATAAGGGGAAGTGTTATAGTGGAAGGGAAAAGGTTAGACAAAATATAATTATATGATCTGCCTTTCATCAGGTCTATTTCCTGGAAGAAGCAAAAGTCACCCCTTGCTAACAGATACCGGCATTGCTATTGGCACTCTAAAACAAACAGAACAGAAGAGGGTGGAGGGGGAGCAAGTTCCCAGGATTTAAATTCTTCTCTACTATAGCCCATTACATTCCAGAGAGACTTTCAGAACAAGAGAGCTGGCAAGTCAACTCTCAAGTCAACAGGGCATTTAATGAGCCAGCCCAAAGGCATGGTCTTACACGCACTTTCATCTCTTTATTAATAGCCAGGTTGGGTTAATGAAGCAGCGGCTTTTTATATTGTTCCCTTATACCAGGATTATCTGTTAACCCATTGAATTTAGCCATTTGGTAATGTTGGCCTCCGTTCTCATAAACTAAGAAATAAAGGGATTCCTTATTCCCAAAACCAATTTTAATCCCTCCCCGAATGAGCTGTGTGCAGGATTTATGCATCCAAAGGGTGTTTTCATTCTGTTCTCACACACAGCTGCTTACAGAGAAAAGATGTTTCAGCTCCCTCACACCCACAGTTCTGATCCCCAGTTCACTCTAGTTGAAATTAACTCTAGTGTTGTTGGCTCATTCAAACCCCTGTGAACCATTTAAGAGAAGTGGTGCCCAATGCACTGTGCTGTCCTCTGTACTGGGGTGAGCTTCACCCCGGCCCCCAAATGCTTAAGGCCCCAGTGAAGTCAAAGAAAGTTCTGGGGGATACAGCAGAACATTAAAGAATTAAGCCTTGCAAGAAGGTCTATGAACTATAGTCGTAATGAAATCCTCCAGTTGAATGTATTGAATTCATCCCCTGCTCACTTTGGGTGCATCTACACAGCACCCTAAACTTAAAATTACGTATCTTATTTTGATTCTATTTAAAAATAGAATATTTTTAAATTTGACGCATCTACACAGTGCCAAATTTTGAAATAACGCCCTATTTTGAGACATCTTCACCCTTGTAGAATGAGGGTTACAGGGATGCTGAAATAGCATGCCCATTATTTCAAAAATATTTCAAAATAACGGGTGACTTGTTAAGACACAGGATAGCTATTTCAGGATCCTGAAATAGCTGTGCAGTGTAGACATACCCTTTATGATCTTGCCATCACGTGTGTCAAAATGCTGAGGATACTGTTATTGGTGGCTGAAATCAAATCACTGTCTAGAGCGCTAAATACTGAACAGTTAAAAACGCAAGGCAGACTGTTTTGTAAACTTCCAAGCTCCTGTGAAAGATGAACTCACTCGTTTTCAGCTGTTTGGCACTGGGTCTGAACACCTTTAAACAGCTGTCAAACTGACCATGACACCAAGCTTTACAAATAGAAGAGGCCCAATGGTGTAGTAAAGCATTCATTTTAAAACAGGCAGCATTCTGTTAAAACACAACTTGAGTAGTTTTATCGAACATTATTTCAGAATTCTTTTAAAGCAAATCAAGCTTCATGTGTGCTGTCAAAAACACAGATGGTATTTTTATGGTACTATCTGAGCAAAGACATATTTGAAAGCTCATGTTTGCAATAAGCTATTCCCAATCTGAACCCCAGAAAACACTTAAAAATAGTGTTAAAAAGTCTTTTTCCACTTGTGCATTTAGCTCAGAATCAAGACTGAAACAGTATCCCTAACCCATTAGTTGTACCTAGCCACAACATAGCAACGTTTGGAATGCAAGATCACATATGTGCTGATTCCATAAAGGGCCAGTGGAGAAAATTACATTTGAACACTGAAAATCAAATAAGTAAATTGGAAGAGGGTAGAGGGTTAGTACTCATTTTGCTAGGTTTGTAGTTTAACAACTAGTTTTAGGCATGCTTACTGAGGATTGAATCCTGAGGCTCATGGTAAACTCTGTAATCCAAAGTGGCTCAAGTCTGTGAACAGCATAAAGTGCATTGTAGGCAGGCAACAAGTATCATAACAATGAGACCATTGCACTTACAATGGGTGGGTAGCGTGGTGTTCTGTGGTTAAAGTTCTTGCCAGAGGTTCTGTGTTAATCCAATTGACAGTGTCCGTGTATAACAAAAAGAGCTTTACGGAATTTCATCTAGACTCCTATACTGTCTGGTATACTCAGCTCTTAAAGCCTCAGTCCCCAACACCACAAGTAGGTCCACTAGCCATAATTTCTGCACACGGAAGTCCAACTATAATCAATGGACATGGACCAGCTGCTCAAGTGCCTTAGACCTGCTTTTATGAGAGGGCATTCTGTCCCTCAGCTCCACACTGAAATTCTATTTACTTAAATCATGGTGGAGAAAGGGCAATTCAAAGTTTTCGTTTTATTTTCTTGATTGATGCAAAACTTAATAAGTAGTGAACTGCACAATTTAAACCTACCATGTGGCATGTTTTCATTTAGAAACCACAGCTTCTCTTAGTAGAATTAATTTCCTCGCTGGTTTCAAAATATGGGTGGGTATTTAATTACTTGCATGTGGGTTGCATGACAGAGTTGTGAGCAACTGCTGAATGAGGGCAGCTCTGTTGTTAACTAGTAAAAGAGGAAGATGAGTCAGGACTGCTTGGCTCCACTCCTGGTCCTGGCACTGACTTATTGCGTGATCTTGTGTAAGGCAGTTAGGCCAAAATATTGGAACTCAAGAGCCTTGAGCTAGGCATTCAAAGAAGTGGGTAGTAATTCACTCTATTAAATTAGCTGCCTAAATTGGAATTGTCATGCCTAAGTGAGAACATCTTAGCACTGATTTCTTGTTATCTGTTAACTGCAGATAAGATGCTTAACTCTCACATAAGAGATGCGCAAGGCTTTATAATCATGGAATTGGAGCAGTCTGAGGTCCTCAAGTAGAAGTCATTATAGAAACAACAAATATTATTAAAATTATCTTAGCATCCATCACCATAATAGCTGAGCATATTAAAAAATAGCAAAGTCCCCCGTGGACCTCAAGGAATCACTGGCACTTCTCCCTTTTTGGAATTAAAACAAATTCTGTTTGGGATTTTATCATCTGGGTTTGCTACTACAGAGTGTGATTATTAAAGACAGGCAACATCTCAAAAAAACTGCACAGCATACCAGTTTCCTACAAGCATGAAATGGACAGGGACTTTTTCAGCTTTGCTATTTAGATAAGGTCTAGCTTTTCTATATCAATATATAGATATTATGGACTACAGCATGAAATTTGATTTGGTTTGCCTTCAGTATTCAAAATCATTTGGAATAGGCAGTTACTAGATAGCATAAATGGCTGTTTGGGGGCACTGAGCTTGATTCTGTAGAAGTGCTGTTAGAAGGATGAATTATGAACAAGTTTCTTTGTGGTGGATTTGCTTTACAATGAACTATGGGCTCTATACACTAGTCACAGCCACTGGGTTGGAAGTGGGAGGTGGATGGGGTTCTCTCTCAGTGTTAAAATGATTAATACATTGAAGTATGATTCAGGGAATGGGCTCATTTATTGCAAGCATTTATGCTCCATTTGATAGAGGAGAGGGATTTTTGTGTGGGTTCAGTAGTAGACATGTTATAATGAATTAGAATGAATAATCATTCTGTTAGACACCATGGATCCTTGTAATGTGAGGCAGGAGCTGGTAGATCAAATGAAAGCAAATGCAAAATTAGATTGGTGAAAAATTAGAGGGACATAGATCAGCAGTTAGGTTTTAATACTGTTGTGCTTATTAATGGGTTCTCTATTAACATAATGGAATATTTTTGGGATAGTCATTAGAAATATTACCTCAAACCATAGGGGTATGTCTACACTACAGCATTATTTCGAAATAACTTATTTCAAAATAGTTATTTCGAAATAGCTTATTTCAAAATCACACGTCTACACACAAAATGCATTTCAAAATAGCATTTTGCTATTTCGAAATACCGCGTTCACACTGAGTGGACACTGCTTCAGATTTAAGGCTGGCCAGAACCAGGTCAGGGTTAGGGCATCAGGTAAGGAGTGTCTTTGTGTGGCTGTTGCCTGAGGCTGAGGCCTGTGCTTAAAGGGACCCTCCCCTCCCCCCCGGGCAGCCGGTTCTCAGGTGTCCCTGCTTGCTTGTCTGCCTCACTGTGATACAGCAAAGCATTTGTGTCTCGGAGTGCTCTGGTTGCCCTCACTCGGGACACCATAGCACTCTGCAACATGGAGCCAGAGCTGCCCCATGGCACTCTGCTGCGTCTCGTGGACGCATTGCTATCAGCCTGGCTGCACTTGCTGCAGGCTGCCATCTGGGAGGTCCATCGGGGGGCTGTCAGTATCCAGGAGGCCCTGTGGGAGAGCGTCCACCCTGAGGAGCACTAAGAGCCTCCCTGGTCTGCCCACTGGGGGCTTGTGCCTCATTCCTTCCTCACGTCCTTCCACTTACACCTCGCTAACCCCCCTTCCTGATGTCAAATAAAATTCATGTATTTTCGTGAACACAAACTCTCTTTATTTAACAAAACTGATGGGGGAAATGAAACTCTGGGGAGACTGGGGAAAGGAGGCGGGAGAGGGAAGGAGAGAGGGTGGGAGAGGGGAGGGGGACAACTGGGAGGAGAAGAGCTGGAAGCAAGGGGAAGAAGGGGGAGGGGAAGCTCAGGGTTCAGGGGTGGGGCTCTCACCGGGCCAACTGTCTCCCAGAATGGCGGGTGCGGGGGCCTCGGCGTCCCTGGGGGGATGGGGAGGAGGGTGTGGAGGTTGAGGTGTGGGGTGTGGAGATTGAGGAGGAGGATGTTGAGGTTGAGGAGGGAGAGGCGGGAGGGGGAGAAGGAGTGGGAGGAGGAGTGGGAGCTGGGGAGGCAGCAGGCGCTGGAGCAACACAAGGCAGCACGCTCTGCACCAGGGTCTGCAGATGGGCACAGATGTCACGACACTGGGCAAGCAGCTCCCGCCGGAACTCCCGGTCATCCTGTACCCACTGCTCCAAGGTGCGGTGCAGGGTTCACAGGGCCCCAGGTGCTGGTCTCGGTACCCCTGCAGTTTTGCGGTGGACCTGCTGAGCCCTCGGGTGTGGGAGGATGTCCCGAGTGGTGTGGTGCACCCTGCACGCACAGCTGGTGCGGTTGTGGAGAAAGAAAAGAAGTGGTCAGTTCTTCCTGGGGACACAGCGGGTGAAGCCCAGCCCCCCTCTGCAAGGTGAGGATGACCGTGCCCTGCACCGTCAGAGCCACTGTGCTTGCACAGAGGCCATGGTCGGAATGACCGGCTATCCCTGGGAGTGGGAGCTGCCCCGAGACCACAACCATGCCCCTGTGCTGTGCATAGTGCAGCCGAGGTGGGGGGGGAGATGTCCCCTGCCTCTGTGTAGAAGGGGCTTGTGAAGGGAGGGCGTCCTGCTGTGTCCCGCCCCGGGGTCAGGAGCATGTCACGTCTCTTCTACACACACACGTGTGGCTATCAGGCCATGGCCCCTGTGTGGCACCCAGCTGGAGCCACCTGCCCAGGGGTGGCACGGCACGTGATCGCATGTGCACAGGTTGCTGCATGATCCATGGTAAGGAAGGCCCACGTGCACAGTCCCTGGTCTCCCTCCCTGCCCCCACGGCCCCTTCCCCGCAGGAAGTGGACAGTGATGGCACTCACATGTTGTGGCCTCCCCGGACAACCCTGGTAACTCAGCTACTGGGACAGCTTGGGGGTCCTGGCAGCATGGCACCCTCCATGGTGGCTCCTGCGGCTCCTCCTCCACACCCTGGTCAAGACCCTCTGCTCCCAGATCGGTGCCCCCCCGGGGAGGCACGGACCATCCTGCCCCCCAGGATGTGGTCCAGGGCGTCAAAATAGGGACAGGTGTCTGCCCTTGATGGGGAGCTGCCTTGTGTGGCCTTGGCATACGCCTGCCACAGCTCTTTAATTTTCATGCACACCTGCTCCTGGGTGCACATGTGGCCTTTGGTGGCCATGGTGGCAGCTATGCGGCCATACACGGCGGCGTTCCTCCGTCTAGTGTGGAGATCATGGACATTGGAGGCCTCCCCCCAAACCTCAATGAGGTCCATGATCTCCGCACTAGTCCAGAAGGGTGCCCGCCATCTCCAGCCCCTGGCTGGCTCCTGGGAGCTGGGGGACTGGGCGGTGGACAGCTGGCTGGCACTGGCTGCCCGGCTCATTGTGCGGCCACTGGGTCAGGGGCAGCGACTGCTGGCAGGTCTGGCTCTGGCATGTGCACTATGGCCAGAGTCTACCCCTTTAAGGGCTCCGGGGCTGGGGGAGAGGAGAGGAGTTTTCCTGGTTTGGCCCAGAGTGGCCACCAGGGGAAACTAGGAAGGGCTGGAGGCCCCCTATTTCGAAGTAAGCGTCTACACAGTGCTTATTTCGAATTAGCTATTTCAATTTTGGCGTTATTCCTCATAGAATGAGGTTTACCAAATTCGAAATAAGCCTGTGTAGACGCTATTAAAGTTAATTCGAAATAACGGCTGTTATTTCGAATTAACTTTGATGTGTAGACATACCCTAGGTTATTTAGTTTACAAATGACAGTGAAAGAGGGTGTTATTTTGAGTAATTTGATTTACCCGTCCCAGGCTACATCTAGACTGTAGCCTTCTTTCGGAAAAAGCTTTTCCGGAAGAGATCTTCTGAAAAAATTTCTTCCAAAAGAGCATGTGCACACTGCCAAAGTGCATTGAAAAATTGATCTGCTTTTTCTAAAGATAGTGTCCACACTGAATGGATGCTACCTCACATTTAAACTGTGATTACTATGGATGGAGTGGCCACCAGGGCACCTGTGCTTTTTCCTCTTTCTTCTTCTTCTGAAAGAACTCCCTCTTCCCCATCCACACATGCCTTTTTCTGAAAGAGCTATTTTGGAAAAAGGTTTCTTACTCATAGAAAGAGGATTACCAATGTTGGAAAAACCCTCTGTTCTTTCAATTTTCTTTCGAAAGAATGCAATTGCAGTGTGGCTGTAATTGAAGTTTTTTTGGAAAAATGTCTGTTTTTCCAAAAAAACCTCTGTAGTGTAGACATACCCCCAGAGGGGTAGCCATGTTAGTCTGTAACTTTGAAAATAACAAGTAGTTCTGTGGCACCTTAGAGACTAGCAAATATATAGGATCATGACTGTTAGTGGGTAAAACCCATTTCATCAGATCAGTTAGACTCATCTGATTAAGTGGATTTTACCCACAAAAGCTCATGATCCTATATATTTGTTAGTCTAAGGTGTCACAGGACTACCTGTTTTTAGTTTATCAGATTAGTCCTAATAAAGAACTGTTACATGGACATTGCCATATACCATAATGCACCTGATCTATTGTGCAATACTACACAACAAGAAATTGCCTCCTAATATTGGTAAACAATATTTTTACATGAATAACCATAGTATCTGACTGCCCATATTGTATTAACCTACAAAGCCAAAAACGTCTAAGGATCTAGATGTTGGCTGCAGTTGACCATGGTGGCAAGATGCAAGACTGAGGACTGCTGATATCCCCAGAAGAGGGTGAGAAACCAGAGTAGTGGTCAGTGTCAGAGGTCAGTGTCCTGAAGAGGATGCCATGGTCCTGGGAGCAATGCAAGTCCAGAGCTAAAGGGTGGAGAGGGTGCAGAGCAATGATGGGTGAGACACTGGCCAGAAGGGGACGCCCAGCTGAGGATGTGCCAATTCTCAGTGAGACTAATAGGATGTGCCATGGCAATGAGTCCTGACCTCATTACACAGAGATGATTATGAAATCTGTTGTATCTAGATTTTTTTTTAATCTACTGTCCTTTTCTTGATGTTAGTAATCCAGAACAGAGTGTAATTCTGGACCCCACATTTACCTAACTTTGAGCTTTCACAGCTGGCCAAACATTCTTTCCACTGCTGGACATCTTCTCTGCAGATCACTTTGCAAACTTTCACTAATGCCAAAATTCTTTGAGGTAGGTACAATCTCTATTTTACTGAAGATGAAAGTGGCAGAGTCCTGATGTGTATAAGGCTACACTCTAATGGCTTTACTTACCATGGCGTAGAGTACTGAAGACTAGTGGAAATCAAGTCAGCGGAAAAAATATCTGGCCCAGAGTCATAGGACAAGGTAGGATGGTATATTCAGTCTCCTTGTCTAACATTGAGGCTACTAGATCACATTTGTGTCTCAGAGCCAGTTTGTGTAAGATTTTCAGCCCAGTTCAACCTGATGTCAACTGCTAGGTGCTTTGGGCCCTGATCCTGCAATTAGGTAGACCCATGTGGAGCTTGTTCTTGTACAGTTGACACCCATCACCTAGAGAACACTAGCTGCATAGAGTGTGCAAAGAAAATGAAAAAGGTAGGATGCCCATATGACAACGGACGTATTAACAGCCAGTCGTTCAGAGACTGCATCCTTCTTTTCCCTGATATAAGTCTTAAGAAATGAGTCTGAAGCCTAGACTCAAGCATTATTGGCAATGATCTAGAGCTGGATCATAAATGCTGTAATTAGAGAAGAGTGAAAAGAAGAGAAATTGAAATTTTTCAAATAGCAGAAAAGTGTTTAAATTAGTCTAATTTAATTCCAAAAGCATTGAACAAATAAGAAGTTTGCTCTTGTTTTCCTATATTATATATTCTAAATTACTGAGGCACTGTGCATGACTGAGACTGTGTGAAACAAACTATGGAACAGCAATGGAGAAGTTTGAAACCACCATCAACATTTTCAATTGATTCACAATGTTCTGAATTAATCAGAAAAGCATCTACTTATATTGGGCATTATTTGCCCACCTATCATTCAATTGCATACAAGTAATTTTTTTTAAGTAAACAAAGAACAGGTATAGCTAGGGATATCAGTTATACACAGAGGAACAAAGCTGAGGCAGGGTACTATTACAGCTTTGAATAGACCATTTAGAACCCTGGATATTATATGTGTAATTAATTGGTTAAAATGCTGTATTATTTTATTAGATTAGGCAGATTTTAGAGCATTTCCTACAGTATTTTGTCAGTTTCAACCCCCTCTCTCTGTGGGCATCACTCCTATTAAGTTCCTTAGGGCTTTTTCCATCCAAGTATGCTTTTAAAAGACTTCTAATTACAAAATGCTGCTGCTGGGACTGATAGTATGAGAGAGTATTTTTTCTTCTTTTTTTGTTTTACCAAGTTCAGACTAACACAGCTACCTCTCTGTTACTTTTCATCATAAGAGCGAGGGAGAAGAGACAGTTATTCCCTGAGAAGTAATAATGTCAGCATTGCTTGATGTTCATTTGCACCAGGTCTAGAAGCTGAAACATCATCACTAACCCCAAATTCTCTCCCTTTCTCTCAACATTTTTCTGGTTTAAAAATAATTCTCATGGAAAGTCCCTGACTTATATAGCCTTTGAGATTGAATTCTTCTCTCCATTGAACAGAGGCAACCCATGCAGTTTCTGCACACTGAAATGCAAGAATACAGCTGGCTAGGCATTGGAATATTTTGTATCAAGGGAATGTTCGACATGATGGATTTTTTGTGTTCCAAAAGAGAACAGAAAGCCAATTTTAATGTTTCCTTAAGCCCTGAAATTAAGATCAGGGCAAAGGAGTGTGTTTTGATTTGCTCTGAAATATTTTGTTTCCATGTTGAATTTAATTATAAAAAAATTCTTAACAAAATGCTGTTTGAAACATTTTGATAAGGTTGAAATGATTTGTTCTGGGTTTTCCCCCCCCTCGAAATGAAACTTCATTGATATCAACAGGGTCCCACAGAACATTTCAATTTTTGACAGATCAGCATTTTCCAAGAGGAAAACATTCTGTCAACACCAAGTGAGAGAGAGTTCTGTCTCCATGTTGACTCAGTTTTCAGCTTCCTAGCCAAGGCTGCCAACAAATACCAACATTTGTGTATGTGTGTGTGTGGGGTGGGGGAGGGTTGGACTTATTCCAACACCCTTCTCCCAACCTCCCTAAACAGCTATCAGCCCTAGTAGCAATTTATAGTTGCTGCCTTCTGGAGCAGATTCAAACTGATAATTTCAGGAAGACTAAGTCATTTTGAGCTATGTATTTCCCTTCCCTAGCCCATATTCAAAGGCAAGAGTTGCTGTGCAGGGGAGAGCAGCAATGAGAATCCTAGCACTTCAGTATATGTGTATACCTCACACCCACAGCTAGCCTGGCCAGTTCCTGTTTCCTGTGTAGACATCTGGGCTTGGGCTATAGCCCAGACTCTTGGATTCTGAGAGGTGGGAGTGTCCTAAAATTATGACTCCAGCCCAAGCCTGGAAGTCTACACAGCAATGAAACATCCCCACAGCCTGAGTCAAAGAGCCAACTTGGCTCGCATGGGCTAGCTATGGGTGTGTAGTTGCTGTGTAGACATACCCTTAGAAAGACAAGGTGGGTGAAGTAATGTATTGTATTGGACCAACTTCTGTTCATTGGAAAAACAAGCTTACATAGAGCTCTTCTTCAGCATCTCTCTCACCAACAGCAGGTGATCCAATAAAAGATATTACCTCATACACCTTATCTCTCTGGGGATGACATGGTTGCAGTAATCAGAGGCCTTGCTGTTTGTCTTTTTTATCTTGTTTCATCCGAAGGATAAGCCTGTTCAATAGTGGGAGAAAAGACTCAAAATCCAGACTGTCACAGATATGCTCTATATTTGTTTTTATCTCCACTCTTTTCCTCCTCCTCCCCATAACGTCTTAAAGAATGAGCCTCAATGCATTAGGCATGGGAACTATGGATCAGAGTCCCATAGCACCCCCACATTTTATGTGGGGTCCCAGCTGCCAGCCCTATCCCAACTCTTTACACCCCTGACCTGGTCCCCCCACCCCAGTTTCATGGCTTTCAAACCCACTTCAGAATGGGGTTGGGGGAAGATGGACAGGGGTAAACAGACTGGCTTTTAGCATCCCCACTGTTAGAAATGTTCCAGCGCTTTGCTAGATTCTGGAGTTGGAGTCAAATTTTTAAGCCCTCAGTGGTTGCATGAACGTAAAGTTATACAAAACAAGTTCTTTAATCATAATCATCACATGACCACCACACTAAAGACGTTGTCTCTGTTATGTGCAGCCAAATTGCTGATCAACCGCACCTTCCATAATAAGAGTCATTGGCTCTTTTTGGTTGTTATTCTGATATTAAAATAGTGTTAGGTTAGAAAAAAGCAAGTAGGAGAGGCTGGGGAAAATTAGGGGAAAGTTCTGAATTTAATAGAATATAATTTGTTGCTCCAGATGTTCCCTGCATGTCTTTGAAGTGCTATCCATAAACAGAACAGCAGAGACAAATTCACTGTGAGGACAACACAGATATTATTTGTTTATGCACTCACTGCCTTTGGAGGAAGGAGGGGTTGTCTCCTCCTAAGGAGGTCCTGCCTTGATGGCTTTGACATGACTGTAATTTCTTATCCAAGTCTCATTTCCAGCATTTAGAAACACAGAGCAGCCTTGCATGAAGAGAAGCTTTTAACAGCAGTGCAAACTAAAAGCTTAATCCAAGGCCCACTGAAATCATTGTGAGGCCCAGAGATTCCAACCCTGCTACATTTTCAGTACAAATCTCATGGCAGGACCGAAGGAGTCAACAGGAGGAAGCTCTTTAAAAGGCTGAAAACAGAGGGTTGCTTATCACAATGAGACGTTTCACTGATGGAAAGACTTTGGGGCAAGAATTTCATCAAATGTCAGTGACTTTAAAAATAGATGGGTGACAAATGTGGATACTATTGTTAATTAGCTTACAATGTCTCTTGGAAAATGAGTCCCTAGTTGATTCCAGAATCAAAAGTTTTAGTCCTGCTAACAGTACTTAGGTAGAGGGACTGATGAAATTACTTTTAATGGCTATTTTTAATATTCAGCTAATTTTTCCAACAGGATAAGCTAGTAGTTAATTCAACATGTAGAAATATTAGATTTCTGAGACTTTGAGGTGACAACACCATCAGATCTTCTTCTCAACCTCCTAGGTAACTCAAGGCACTGAATTTCACTCTGTATTCAGCCAAATAATTCGTGTTTATCTATTAATCATTCACCTGATTTTAAGGTGTTAACAATCCCTTTTGCAGTTGGAGTAATAAAAAAATGATAACATGACTCAGCTAATGTCTCCTTTCTAGCTCTGTTTTCCTGGCATCCCTCTATATTTGTTAAGTATTATATTCAAACTTGCCTTCCCTGTTTTGTTCTTTTTCTTGTTTAGATCAGATGTTTTCTTCCTTGTTGTTTAACAGATTTACTATGGAAAACTGAACTTCAGCCAACTGCTAGCTTGGGCTGGTTAAAAAGCTGTGGCTAGTGTATTACTGCAACCAACATCCAAAATATATTCTCCATTTATTGCAAATATTTTATCTTTGCTTTTCCCCTAATACATTGGCAATGATTTTAATGTTATGGCATGAGGAGGGTTGAAAATATTTATATGCTCATTAAAGATCCTATCCTGCAAGCTATGCAAAATGCCAGATCCTTATGCCCAAGCTGAGCAGCCAATAGCCTTTTATTCCATCCAATGTTCTCGTTTTACCCTTACTTCTGGATGCTGATGAATTTTACTTGCACCTTAAAATTGAATCTGTTTATGATAAAACATTCTCTAAATTGAGGCCAAGATGTTATTACTTCTGACTCAACTACAGGTTGAACCCCTCTAGTCCAGAAGACTCTGTTCCAGCAACATTCAGGATCCAGCATAATTTTAGTTAGCCAGATGTGCACTTATCATGGGTATAGCCAAGTTTCTTGTGGCCCCATAAGGTTTGTTTACAGCCACCAGTCCTGGCTCTGTGCTCTGAGCTGTTATTTAGCTCTAATTTACCCCTCGATGTCTTCTAAGAGTCCAGTAAGCAGTGGAAATGTTGGTAATGCTGCTAGACAATATTGACCTGCCATGGTTTGGCAAATTCTCTGGTTCGACATAGGTCAGGTCCTAAGGATACCAGACTAGCGAGGTTCAATCTGTAGTTGAGTCAGAAGTAATAACATCTTGGCCACAATTTAGAGGATGTTTTATCATAAACAGATTAAATTTTAAGGTGCAAGTAGAATTCACCAGCATCCTGAAGTACAGATTAAAACAGAGTTATTATTGACTGAATACTGAATTACTAGTAAAGTAAATGCTTATGCACCCGAGATTATTCTTTATAGTTATTGCTCTGCAGGTAAGCACATACATGTAAGTGTGTTAAGGATTTCACTAGCCTGGCTGGTACTGACTGGATGGAATTTTGCGATTTGGCCTGTACATTCATTATCTAGAAGTGACCAGAGTTGGATATGGCCGATTTTGAACTATGCGTATCTGGGTAATGTATTCCACTAATTTGTATGTGGCCTCTGTATACTCATGCAGTAGAACTAATTAGTGAAATAAACCCCTTTTTGTTCTCAAGCAGGGTCTGTGCAGATATTTAATGGAGATAAAAATAGGTTTTTGCTCTCTCTTCCTTTTTGCTCCTGTCACCATCCACTCAGAACCTCTTTCCTCACCAGTTCAAATGGCAGTCTTCTCCTTTCCAATGGTCCTATTACAATTAAATTACAATTAAACATGGTTCTCAGGGGAGTCATCCTAAACAGCCATACCGAGCAGTAGTATCTTCATTATGCAGGCTATTGGTGCTCTCAAATCCATTTACATCAGCAGGAGTCTATCACTGGTTTCAATGGCTTTCGATCAGGTCCTATGCAGGGACATGTCTGGCATCCAACTGGAAGGCAATCATTGCAATATCACCATTGGTGGATGACATTTATACTGGCAATAGATTACCTAGCATCTCTGTAGAACAGTATCTTTTAGTAGCATCTCTGGATTCAAAATAAATTGATGTTAAAATGGTATGCTTACCTATTGGTTTTACTTACATCATTTTTGGTATATTTGAGAATTCTCCATTACTCAGACAACAAAAGTAAATTAATATGTACCAAACCAAATTTCTGCTCTGTTCAAGTAACATTATCCTCCCTTTCTGAACATAACTAATTCTATTTATCCTGGGTTTTCCCTGTTTAATTACTGCACCATTAAGTCTGGCTGCTTCAGTGTAACTATTCATGTGTTTAACTTTAAGAACACATATAAGGCTAACAGGCTCAGTAGCTTGTGGGGCGGAATCTATGTCAAATACAAAAGATAGTGCAATGTATGCATCTGTGTGTCTTCCATTAAACCTTCACTGGCTGAATTTGTTTTCAGGCTTGGCAGAGGTTACTATAGTGTGTTCTCCAGAACAACAACAACAATTAAAATAAGCATGTGTTCTCTCCCACTCTCAGCATGTTGTTTCCTTTGATATTTTCCATAACGTTGTCATCTAGCCCTCAGCTTTGTGGGAAACAGAAGCAAGCCCTCTCCTCCAAATTCCAACCACACAGACAGAAGGCTAAACATCACAGCAAAATGCAACTTTGGGCAAAGGCCATTGAAACTAAACATTTTGTCATTCATTTCTGACTACAAAGAACATCCTATTCCCCTCCAGTTTCTTTCCCTCATACTCTCCCACCACCCAAAAAAAGCACTGTAAGCATATAAATCTTTCCCAGACATTACATCCAAGATGTAAGAATGGGCTTTGATCCAATGTCAATCTTCCCTTATGGGAATTATACATTATGGTAGGGCTATTCAACTTTGGAAACCCCAGGGCCACAATGATGTGCACAGCACATGCCGAGGGTGGCAACTTGAGTGTGGTTGCATATATATGCAAATATATGCAAATAGATTCTTGCACTCTGATGGGCATGAATACAAAGATTAAGGCAAGACTACACAACACACAGGCTCCATTTAAGTCAGTTCTGCTGATATTACTAAAATGCAATATCTACCCAATTTCCACCCATATGACAGCACTTTTAATGAGCAATGACAGTCCAGAGATGTAACTACTAAAATGAATATCAACAGAAGACCATTATATTGATTACTTTATGTTTTGGCTCCCATCCATGGGCCACGTATTGAGCCCCGTGAAAACCCAAACTACACTGTGGACCACAAACGGTTTGCGTGTTGAGTAGCCCTGCATTATGGTACTCTACCTGATGGAAGCACACACTGTAAAAGCTACTATTGGAAGAGAAGAATAGGATCTTTAGGGGAAATTCTGAGCTGGCATTGATCAGTGAAGCTTCACTCATTGCAGTGCCACTACACCCATTTACAGCAGCTGAGAAGCCTGCCATTAGACATTGCTGTGTTTTCTCTCCTAGATGTTATCCAGACTTTCTTTGTTTCTATTCAAATACACTAGCATATCATGGAAACTGGTTTCAAAGTGACATATCTGCAGGTTGTTGGCAACTTAAAACACCAGCACATTCTGGCAAAATACAGCTAAATATCTTATGAAAAATAAGATCTTTCTCTTAATTAGATATGACTGCTAATGAAGTGGGAGCCATTACAAAATGTGATTTCCCATCCTATGCTATGTACTTCTTCAGCACTATTTGCGGTATTCCTTATACAGTAATTAAAATAAAATGAACAGCTGTAAGTGTAACTGTTACAAGTATTTGAGTGTTAGTTCCACCATTACAATCATTTTTTTACCCTATTTTCTCCTGGAATATTTTAAATTATACAGGTTTTCCCACTACCACCACAGTTAAATGTTGAAAATGAGAGAGGGGAGCTAGCACTTTCAGACCCGATAGGAATACAGGTACACCTGAATTCAGTCACTGATTGACTTTAGGCAAATCACTCAGCCTCAGTTTCTCCCTATTATAGCTTTAGCATTGAGAGAGGGGAGCTACAGTATGGAAACCGAAGCTTTAGTTCCTTGACTTCCGTGATAATCACTGGCAGCCATTGCTCAGTGAGCTACCTGTGAAAACCAGTATAGCAGGGCAGAACTCCTAGCTCCCACTCATGCAGGCCTGGAATTTTAGCTTATTCACACTCTTCCTCCAATTTTTCTGTTAACTTCCAGGCCCATACTCAATTCTTTCTAGGATTAGCAAAGAAAACCAAACCACCTATACTCACCTTGAACCAGAGGGATTGGTTATCCTTAAGCATCCAACTCTTGTGCCCTCTTATGAAAAAAATCTATGCGTGACATTTTTCCTAACCATCCAATCCCCAAAACTGTATTTTTTCATGAAATTTTAGAAAATGTACTGTTAAAAATGCAAAATCTTGAAAAGCCACTTTCTATACAATTGTTCACACACAATACCTCACCCCAACCTAAATGTAGGTGTAAAACCTCTTAGCTCTTGCATATTTTTCCGTTTAGTCCATAGTAAATATCAGAGTTGGGTGAATAGAAAAACCACTCAGGAATCCTGCAATGCATTTGAATTTGTACTATAACTACTATGATAAGTGATCTCCATTCTTTAAAGAAATGGTATGAACCATCCAAAGAAAGAAAGAGCTTCCACTCCCAAGGAATTTTCAGAGATTAGTTTGTTTGGGAGGCAGAAGCGTGAGGCAGCAGGCAGCTGGGAGAAAGACATGCAGGTATTTAGTGGAGAGTTATATCATATTTATTCCTAATTCTTAAGGTGATTAAAACTACTTAGTTCCTTTTGACTCTGCCAATAGCCCTATGCAAGTAACTTTTCTTTAAGATAAACTTATAAAACAACAAATAGTCTGGTAGCACTTTTAAAGACTAACAAAACATGTAAATGGTATCATGAGCTTTCATGGACACAGCTCACTTCTTCAACTGACCGGAGTGTTGGATGTCCAGAATCAAAAAGAATTCTGTACGAGTTCTTTTGTTTGTTTAAAGACTTCACTTAGGATCCAATCTTGTGAACATTAAGTTATTGAACACAGTGCCTGCTCACTGTCACAGTAACTTCATGCAGTGGGTTTGCTCACACTAGCAAGCATTACATTAGGTCTTGTTTACATTAGTCATGTTTACATTAGTCATGTTTCCACAATGTGGAAACTACTGGGTGTATTTGTTGTTTTATACGAAAACCACTTCTATGAAATTTAACAAAGACATCCTTGAATTTATACCTTACAGTTCCAAGGTGAATCTGACGTCTTTAATCAAACCCCCAAAGACAAAATCCCAGCATCCCCCTTGATATTACTATAATGTGAATATACAACTAGTGGAAAGTCCACACTCAAACTGTAGTTATCAATAGTTTGCTGTTAAACTGAGAGGTTGTTTATAGTGGGTTCCAAGAGGAGAAAAGTCCGAAGTCTAGTACTACTCAATATTTTCATCGATGACTTGGATAATGGAGTGGAGTGTATGCTTATAACATTTGCACAGGACACAAAGCTGGGACAGGTTGCAAACATTTTGGAGGATAGGATTAAATTCAAAATAATCTTGACAAACTGAAGAATTGGTCTGAAACCAAGATGAAATTAAAAAATAGACAAGTACTATACTTAGAAAGAAAAAAAATCAAATGCACAGCTACAAAATAGGGAATAGCTGGCTAAATAGTACAGATGGTTCCCCCTAAACTGGGAGGACTACAGATGTTCCTGCACCAGAGAGCCCTGGGGCAGGAGGGCTGCTGGTGGGACTGGAAGCCCCATGGTGGTGAAAGCCAGTGGCACAGGGAGCCTTGTGGCATGGAAGGACCCGGTGGCACAGGGCAGCCCTGCGATGCATCCAGGTGCCCATGAGGAGCCCCGTGAACAGCCAGTTGGAGGCAGGGAGACCAGCAGAGGCCAGAAGCAGAGCTGATGTTGGGCTGGGGGGCCAGTGGCAGAGGACCTCCGCTGGTCCAGCAAATTCCCTCATTCAGGGCCAGTCACGTGCCAAGAGTGCCGGACTGGGGAGGTCCAACCTGTGGTAGTGAAAACAATCTGATTGTTCAAAAGGATAATTGAATGAATCAACAATGTGATGCATTTGCAAAAAAAGACTAAAATTCTAGGGTGAACAAACAGGACTGTTGTATTTAAAACAGGAGGTATTTGTCCTGTTCTACTCAGCATTGGTTAGGTAGCAACTGGAATGCTGTGTCCAGTTCCAAACACCCCACTTTAAAAAATATGGCACTAAAATGGAGAGAGACCAGAGGAGAGTAGCAGAAATAATAAAAGGTTTAGTGCCTTGAAGAAGGTGGAGATGGGATAACTGTCTACAAATGTGTTAAGGGCTGTTATAAAGATGATGGTGATAAATTCTTCCCCATGTCACTAGAGATAAGACAAACAATAATGGGCTTACTCTGCAGGAAGGGAGATATAGGTTAGATACTAGGAAAACCCAATTAAAAGGGTTGTTAAACTCTGAAATAGGTTTCCAAGGAAAGTTGTGGAATCCCTGTCATAGAAAGTTTTTAAAAACAGGTTGGACAAACACCTACTAAGGATGGTCCAAGTTAACCAGGTGGCTGAGTTTGCTGACCTCTGAAAGTCCTGTCCAGCCATTTCTATCATTCAGTGTTTCGTTCATCATAAAATTAGTGACCAAATGAATCAGAGCCCAAATCAGTGTTGTCATTGTATATATTCTGAGTGTTCTCTGAAGAAATATTTAGGGTTCCTTTCCCTTTCTAGCCATGAATTTGTATCAAGTCAGATTGGTTTAAACTTACTTTCCAAATGGAGATAAAGTGACAGTACAACTCTAGACAAGCCACTATTTCTGATTGAGCAGCAGGAAGAAGAGATTTGTATCATTAATCTTATTGCCTATCTGCGTGACTATTCTCTGCCCTGACTACATCTAGACTACAAAGAGAAGTCGGAAAAAGATATGCAAATTGCGAACTGCTTTTCTTTTGAAAGAGGCTTTTCTGAAATTTGGCGCATCTACACCAAATGAGGGATAGTGAAAGAACACATTTGCTTTTTCAGAAATTTTTCCAAAAAAGCAGACGCATTCCTTAGATGCGGCATTGCTTTTCTGGGATACCTCCAGACAAAGAAAAGAGACATCATTTAAAGTGTTCTAAGGCAAGTGTTCATGATTCCCCTTTCTAATTTGCTCTTTCAATCCCTATACCAGTGTGAGAGTTATTAGCCTTTCTTCACCTTCAGAAAGGATTGTTGCATACTTGTATTAGGAAGTTTGATAAAGAAATTTCTGCTCACCAGGGGGGAAAACTTAGTTAATGCTCATCAAAATGTAAGCTGTAAGAAGTAGGAAAATATTCACACAGACAATTAAGTACCTGGGAAAGGAATGAATGCATGATCTTTTGGAATTTCCACTTGGTTTTCCAGAGTGGCAATATCATCTAATACATAAACAGTAGATAGTAAATAATTCAGGATCCAAGGTAGGGATGTAAGTGACTATTTGACTACCTGATAAGCATAGGCTTATTGGGTAGTCGAGTCACTACCTGACTAGTCACTTCCCCCCACTCCGCCCTTGCTGCCTCTGTATTGGTTTGCTGTATCAGAGGCAGAAAGGGGGGGAGCAGGAGCTGGTGCTGGGGAGAGCCAGCTTAAAAGCCAGTTCCCTCCAGCACCGTCTCTGTGGGAGGAGCTGCAGGGGAGGCAGAGGCACAGCAGGGAAACAGCTATAGCAGGAACTCAAGCAGTCCCCACTCTTGCTGGGTTCAGACTGCTGCGCTTCTGCCTTTGAAATGTAGCAGGAGTCCTGAGGGCCTTTTGCTACATTCAAAGGCAGAAGCACCGCAGATGGCTCTTACTACATTTAAATGGCAAAGACCCAGCCAGGATAGCAAACACTCCACCTCCCCCTTATCAACTAATTGAATAGTCGATGGAAATTCCCTAGACTATTTGATTAATCAAAATTTAACATCTCTAGTCCAAGGAATGGGTCTGTTGTATAAGTCACTTTGTACAATTTTGTATTAATTGAATATGGATTTAGAAACCTAATTGTCATAGAGAACAATACACATTAGTGGTGCAAAAAGGTTTCATATTCTTGTCTTGAAATCCAGTTAGAGGAAGGGGCTCAAAATGTCTTATTTCCTTTCTGTCTCCCCAGACAAAAGATTAAGGGCTATTTAGTGATTTAAATCTTAAAACAGACAAAGAAATAAAATGATGGGTGGATTTGTTTGCTCTGAAAACAATTTCTTCTCAAGAAATAGTCTGGAAATAATTTACTAAAGCAGTGTGACCTTCTTTCATTTATTCCTTGTTTGAAATGGAATCAGAACTTTAAAATAAGAAAAATATGGTCCCTTCCACAAGGGGACCAAGCATAAGGATTAAAGCAGCCATTCCCCGGCCTACCTTATAGTGCCAAATATTTTTCAAAACCTAAAACTGAAAACTAACCAGATCTACCTCCAGCTTTATGCACCCACCTACTGTATAAGTAACTGGAAGACAAGACTTGAGGGGTTTGGGATCTCTCAAAATAAGATTAAAAATTCCTACTATATTTTCATAAGCTGAGGCCAAAAATTATGATCAACTAAATTGAATGCCTGCCCAACACAGGCTGCAGAACCTCACCCAACAATTTGTACATCAAACCCATAAATTCTAGTTGAGCTACAGCATGTTTTAGAACAGAGGTTCCCAAAATATGGTGCACACCCCTTTCAGGATTACTGGGAGGGGGTGTGAATTGCATGTCCAGGCCAGACCAACAGTGATGAGAGCATGCAGGGAGTCCCCAGAATTCAGGGAAAGAAGTGTAGCCCAGTTCCACCCCAAAAACAGTTTGCTGCTCCCCCCCATTCCTGACCACTGGGGACTTTGTGTGCTCCCCCCGCTGGTGCCCTGCCCCACACCACACAGCCAGCTGCAACACTGCATGTATTAAGCTAGCTAGCTAGGTAGAAAGAGGCTCTGGAAAAGGGAAAGGAGGGCGAGGAGTCCTGATCTATTCAATGCCACACTGTCATGGGTTCAGGGCTGGCCTTAGGCCGATTTGACCGATTCCCCCGAATCGGGCCCCACGCCTAAAGGGGCCCCACGCCCTGAACCCGGAAGTGTGACGGGCACCATGGGCGGTGAGTTACTATTATGAGCTGGGGCCTTGCTCCAGCAATATTTGGAGCTGGGTCTCTCC
Source organism: Rafetus swinhoei (assembly GCA_019425775.1). Lineage (NCBI taxonomy): Eukaryota > Metazoa > Chordata > Testudines > Trionychidae > Rafetus > Rafetus swinhoei. Next base: position 161,433,622 of record CM033424.1, read on the forward strand.
CCCGGCTCTGCCTGGAGCAGGCCCCGGACCCCACCTGCCGGCCCCCGCCCGCATGTCCTCTCACCCCACCCCCAGAGTGTCCCCCTCGGCCCCGTCCCGTCCCTGCCATGTGTGGCTCTCGGTGCAGGTCCCACTTGCCGGCTGCTGCTGCTGCTGCCATGCGCGGCGTTCTCAGGTGGGTGGGGAGGATGCCCGGGCGTGACGTGACATCACGGCCTGGGAATTTAAACCATCTTGTTAGTCTTTAAAGTGCTACATAGTCCTGTATTTTGTTTCGGGAATTTAAAAGTGCTCGATGTGGCGTGGCCTAGCAGCTCCGGGTTTGGAGTCCTGGGCCCGAGCGCAGACTCCGGCCCCGCAAAGCGGAAGGCAGAAGGTAGGGGGAGGGGAAAACTAGGGGAGAGGATGGGAGAGGAAGGGGCTTGTGCAGAGGAGAAGGGGGGAGGGGGAAGACGAAGGCACCAAGAGACAGGGTGGAGGAGAGACAAATGCCAGGGGGCCAAGTGCAGACAATGAGGAAAAGGGCAGGAGGGGAGGTGTCAGTGGGAGGGGGGACAGGGTGATGCTGGGAGAGGAGAGGAGAAGGGAAGGTGCTGGGAGAAGGCTTGAAAGAAGGGGTGGGCATGAAAAAGGTGGGGATGGAGCAAGTCGTGTGAGGGCACAGAGGGGCAGGAGGAATGGGGCAGAGAGTGGTGAGGGGTGGGCATCAGGGAAAAAGGGGGCAGTAAGGAAGAGGAGGCACCAGGAGGGTGCAGGGCTAAGGAAGGTGCAGGTGCCAGGGGATTCTGGGGTGAAGCAGAAGGGCAGACACCTGCAGGAGGACCAGCACCAGAGAGAGAGAGGCAGGGCAGGTGTGTAGAGGAGGTGTTAGAAGAGGGGATGAGGAGGGGTAGCTCACATGATCAGAGTGGGGCTACTGGAGGAGTGGGCACAGGGGGGAGAGAAGGATTGGTGGGGGGGCAGGTCGCAGGAGGGCTGAGGGCAGTGAGAAGGGCAGGAGTCAGGACAGCAGAGGAGGGTGACGAGTTGGGGGGCAGCAGGCACCAGGGGAGCTGATGGAGCAATTCTCTTTTCTGCCACAGATTCCCTTTGTGACCATGGACAATTCACTTAGCCTCTCTGGCTCTCAGTTCCCCATCAGAACCTTCCTTATCTCACAGAGCTATTTTAAGGCGAAAGATATGAAAAATTGTGAGGTGCTCAGCTACTATGGTGTGGGGTCCAGATAAGTACTACGAATATGAAGTTCAGGGGTTGTATCATCTGGAACCACAGTTGGATGCTGATCCTGATTGGGTTTTCTGGGCCATACAAACATTAAAAAAATTAAAATAGAAGCAGTCTGTGAGTACAAATATTTATTCTTCAGAACAGAACTGTTTAATCTGCTCTACTATTTAAAACCTCATTGCTGTCATCTACAGTATTAGAGAACTCATAACGAGACTAGTGTGCAAATAAAAAACACACGTGTCATATATGCAATATAATCCCCATATGCCATTTTATTACAGAGTTAGGAATCACCACCATCTTATGGATCAAGTGACAGGTTATTAGATGGGTCCTGCTAAATATAAATATTTTAACTGATAGATAGATTAGGGCACAAATATATCCCATTGAAGTTTATACTGATTTAACAGCTCAGGCTTTTTTCCGGGGTGGTATGGGAAGGGGAAGGGGAAATATACAGATATTCCCCCCTCTCCATAGAACTAGATCAGTATCTATAGCAGTGAATCAGATATTCGCCCTTTGCAATGAGAATTCATTTAATTCTCAACACACGTTCTCACAACGGATATTACATGTTGCCTCTAATCACCCATCAAACTAGTTTCAAATTCAATTAATAATGATTTTGCTTTGCTTATGTGCTATCTGTATATCTTGGGCCTCATCACTGAAGGCACAGAAAAGAACATAATCACGGGAAGCATGCAAACAGATGTCATCCAAAATGACGAGAGAGCAACTGTCCACATGATCCCCCCTCATCAGCAAAGAGAAGTGCTCTGTACTCAGAAATGGTTATTGGAGAAGGGGCAAGTGGTAGACAAATGTGGCTAAGTGAGCCAGAGAGGCAGTAGCCAATAGTCAGCCAATAGAGAAATCACATGATATCAAAAAAAAAGGGGGGGGGAGACCATGATAGTGGTTTTCAAGTATCTAAAAGGGTGTCACAAGGGGGAGGGAGAAAATTTTTTCTCCTTGGCCTCTGATGATAGGATAAGAGAAGCAATGGGCTTAAACTGCAGCAAGGGAAGTTTAGGTTGGACATTAGGAAAAACTTCCTATCAGGGTGGTTTAACACTGGAATAAATTGCCTAGGAAGGTTGTGGCATCTCCATCACTGGAGATATTTGTGAACAGGTTAGATGCTCAGGGATGCTCTAGACAGTGCTTAGTCCTGCCATGAGGGCAGGGTACTGGACTTGATGACCTCTCAAGGTCCCTTCCAGTACTAGCATTCTACGATTCTATACAGCATTGCTGTGTACATGGACATTATCACACTAACTGCCACTAGCAGATGCAGGGAGTGGCAGTTTTCAGAGGACATGGAACAATGAACACTGCTACATGCCAAAACAGATGCATTAACTGGTATTCAAAAATGTGGTCCTCAGTGAGCAGAAGGGGCATTGACACACATTCAGCTCAAAGCTGGTGCTGCCAAAGGGCATACATGATATAGTCAACAACAGCAATCCTAATTCAAGACACAAGTTGTGAGTATTTTAGGTATTCTGTCTAATGCTGAAACTCGACCAAATTCCATCTCTTCAGTGAACAAGATATGTGAACTATGGTGACAGATGTGTACTGCAGTCTTCCGCCTTTATATATAGTTCTCTCTCTATATATATGTTGTGCTTAGAAGTCAGTGTGGTTTATAATGAAGCAAGTATTACAGGAAATAGATGCATTCCATATAAGAAGATATTAAATTAAGCCAGTGCTCTGGGTGGCATTATTAGAACAAGCATTCTGGATAAGCAAGTATGCTGTTGTTATTCACCAAATTTGCTCCCCCCTGGAATCATTAGAAAATTTAGACATTTGAGAAAGATACAAGTTGCCTACTTGGGTTTTAAAATATTTTTTATAAACGGTGAGATAGGGAATTATGCATGAAATGAGACCTAAATAATTTGATATGCAATGGAAGGTGGTCTGTTGTCCACTGTGGTGGTACAGTGCCAGTAATAAGGATCGACTTAGATCTGTATCTAATGCTCTCACAAATCTAATGATCAAAGTACAGAGATTTGGATGAAAGATTTTGGTTCTCTCATTTCTAGAGGGGAAAAATTGGGGTATTTTGGCAAAAAATATTACTGGTTCATTTTTAAATTAATCCCAAAGCAAAACTCAATAAGAGTGCAGAGATTTACCTGGTTTCACATAACAGCCACATGGAAATGTAAGCCTCCAACTCCTGTAGGGCTTAATCCCTTTGAAGTCATTGACAAGACTGCAGTTGATTTCAGTGAGCTCTGAGTCAGTTATGAAGTTAAACCATTATCTGGTCTAGGTTTGCTTCAAAAACTCATTGGACAATAAAGAACCTGGTTTAAAAGTTTGGAGCTCATAACAAAACCTGAAACCCAGCAATTTCCATGAGAATACAATTTTAAGCTTTAAAACACAATCACTAGATACAATATGTGCACTGGAAAAAAAACCAAGGATATCTAAACTTCTTACAGAAATCATTTTTCACCAACCAATAATTTTTTAGACTAATTTGTTTTCAAAACTTAGAATTTTATAAATGTGAAACAAAAATAGAAAGTTCTGTTCATATATATTTATTTTAAGAAATACATCTTAATTGGGATATTCATTTGTATTGAGTATGTGAGTACTGGGCAAAGTTTTCAAAGTAGGGTATATAATGTTAGGCATCTAAAACCATATTTAGGCTCCTAAAACAAAAGTAGCCCACATTTTCAGGAGATATTGAGTACCATCAACTCCCCCCTTAGTTATTAATATAGCCTAGCTCTAACTTAAGTAAAAGATATAGATGCACAGCATCTCTAAAAAATCAGGCCACTTACTTAGATGTGTAAAATATTGGTTCACATCCTTGTCAAAAGTTATACTAGCAGGACGCATGCATCTGTGACTCACTAACTGGGCCTAGAATAGGGAACGTGGGCCCTGGAGGGGAAGAGATGTAGTAAGTCAGGCAAGAGGTAAGTTACAATTACCTAGGAATACAGAGAGAGTCAGGAGATCAAAAGATGAGATCTTCTGGAAATGAAAGGATGCTTGGAGGTTCCTGAGGAAAACTAAAGACAGGAGGACAATGAGAGTGTTGCTGGCTAACTTCTCCAACAGAGACAGCCAGGGCCAGAGAGCAGTAAAAGGGAGTAGCTTGTTGCCTTCTAAGCTGGAGAGCTGAAGCCAAAGGGTTGGAGAAAGCTGAAGACAGGGCAGTAATACAGAGGTGTATTCACTGGTGTCACCACCTAGCAGCTGGTCCAAGAAGAACAGTTAAGCTGTGTCTACACAGCAGTGTTATTTCGGAATAACTAACGTTATTACAAAACAATACAGAGTGCGTCTACACAGAAAGGGAGGTTTAGGTTGGACATTAGGAAAACTTTCCTGTCAGGGTGATTAAGCAAGCACTGGAATAAATTGCCTAGGGAAGTTGTGCAATTTCCATCACTGGAGATATTTAAGAGCAGATTAGACAGACATCTATCAGGTGTGACCTAGTTGGTGCTTGGTCCTGCCTTGAAAGCAGGGGACTAGACTTGATGACCTCTCAAGGTCCCTTCCAGTTCTAGTATTCTATGATTCTATGATATGTTGAAGATATAGCAGCTGAAGCTGCTGCTATGATGGTAAATGACTCTGGTTTCCTAAGTGACTAAAATCCTACATGGAAATTTCAAAATAGCAAGTAAAGACGCCAATACTGAGGTAGGACAAGAGATGGACAAAGCATTTCAGAGAAGTCTTCAGATCCATACCTATCTGTAATCTCATTAACCTGATACCAACATTGGTCCAATAGTGATTAAGAAGTACAGACTGTCCAATAGTGATTAAGAAGTCAAGAAGCAGAAAATCAGAGTGGAGGGAGATGACCAAATCACAGAAGAAATGCAAAGCACTCCTGATACTGCTACCCTAACTAAACTGACAGAGTTAGTCAATGAACACTGGGACTGCCCCCTTCTGAGTAGTGGAAACATGGGATAATTGTCAGAATAACCAAAATGGGTGATCTTACTGATTGTAACAACTCGAATAACATCATACTACTCTCTGCTGTAAGGAAAGTCATTTGTAGTGTGGTACCATGCAGGATGAAAGGAGGTAGTAGATGTAAAGATTTGAGAAAAACAGGCTGGATTGAGGTCCAAGAGGTCCTGTGTCACTATTCACACAGTAACGAACATCATAGCAGAATGAATGGAATGGCAGCCTCCACTTAGTATCAATTTAATTGACTTTCAAAAGGCATTTGACAGCCCGCATAGGTATATATTGTGTAGTGTTCCTCAGTTTTATAGCATTCCAGCTAAAGTCATCAACATCATCCAAAAGCTACAAATAAATGGGTATGCAAGACTCAGTTATTTACACAAAGCAAACATCCTTTAAACCTAGACATCAAGCATTAACAGCGCTAGAAGACAAATACACCCAGAAAGTAGAACAGTTCACTTACCTGGAAAGCTCTGTACAAGCCAATTGAGATCTCAAGAAAGAAGAAGTGACATCAAGGAAAGGCATTCATAGCATTCCAAAACTGAAACTTTCCAACCCAACATAATTAGTGCTAACATACATCTGTGTGATCTAGAAATCTGGTAAAATGTTCAGTAGTAAACTAGATACCTTTGAAAATAAGAACTTCTGAAAGATTGTGGGTATTGCGTGGAGACATTATTACCAGTGAAGATATCTGAGGTATTAGCAACCAGTAGCTTGTTTCCACAAGAGTTAGATGGAAGCATTGGACAGATATGGTACTCCAAATGCCAATACACACCCTTGCATGAAGCTGTCAAAAGGAAACCAACTGGCATGCAGGAGAAAAGGCCATCTAAAAGAAAAAGCTTAAGAACCACTGTTAGAGAGGGCAAAATAGCTGAGATCAACAGCATATGGAATCAGCAACTAGTGTCAAATATAGAAGAACACATTTCCACCCCATATGCCAACACTGGAAAATGTAATGGGAGAATGGTAAGTGAAGACCTCTTCATGGCTCCCACTCTATTCTTCCATATTTAGAACATTCCATATGGTTACATCTCAAGCTGAGGTTCAGTGGAAGATGACAATTGAAAATTAGTGGAAGAAAGAAGTGCTACGGTGAAATAGTTAAACTGGGTACTCTGCGTTAGCATGACTATCCATACACGGAAAGTTTAAATTTGATTGGTATCTATAATTTATTTCAAAATTATGGTTAAAAATGCATCCCATTATGTAAGTGCACAAATCTGATCATCATAGTTGATTGCCTCCCCTCTCACTCCAATTCTCATTTGCTAGAAAATAAAACATTATCAAAATCTATTTCTTCCCCGATTAAAAAACCCCAACATTTTCCCCCCTCACAAACCTAGGCCAGATGAAAATTCTAATGCAATCTGACATCTATGGCTCAGGACAGCCTGATAAACTGAACCAGCCCCCATTACTGCCTGAAGCCAGAAAATACACTCTTGACTAATGGTGGTGGTTATAAAACAAAGCATGGTTTATGAAACAAAATATTTCCAGTTTACTCATTTAGAAATTTACATTTCCAGTTTTAGAAATTCCAAAATTAGTCCAACAAAAGGAGTGAGCCTTACAGAGATCTATGGATCCTTTTGAGCTGTGAGTGAATTCAGATCTGCAGTTGTGAGGCTAGAGTCTGTTAGCCTTATCCACTTGGACTAATACTTTGCTCCTGAAGTACTTCCATTTTCTTCAGTATGGGAACTTGTAGGATAAAGCGCTACTTGATACGAGTAAAGAAAGTAAAATTTAATACAAGGATTTTCTTACTTAATTCCACTCTGAGAACCTAGAAGATAACTGGTCTTGAGAGACGTAGTAGAGCACATTTGACTGGGAGCCCTAATCCAACATCAAGGATCCATCTACATCCACCTACATGTTTTGTTAGTCTTTAAAGTGCTACCATACTATTTGTTGTTTTTTAAGTTTATCCTGTACAGACTAACTCGGCTAAAGATCAAGGTGACAGTAAGCCTTGTGGACCAATTTAAAGAATGAAGGGAAAATGTTTCCTCTTCAGAGGTCACAGTATTCCACCCTTTCCTAAAATAGCACTGTTGGCTATTCAGCCAAGGCATTTTCCTAGGATTGAATCCACTGCTCCCTCTGATGGAAACGCTCAAATAAGTTGCTGGGTGGGTCAGATATTTAGCCATCAAAAAGTCTTTGAAGATAAGGCAGCAGTAATCTTTTCAAGAAAAAAAAAAGAATAATTTCTTCACTGTTACTTGGCTGGCCAGTGTGTGACACAAGGAGTCCAAAGTTTGTTGACCTCCTCAGCAGAGCAGAAAGAGAGGAACCAGCTGGTAAGATTAATGAAGAAACTAAAACCGCTGAAAGTTTGGGTTTTTTTTTTTGTTTGTTTTTGGAAAGTCAGTTACTTTCTGGCTTATTTAGCTAAACATGTCTTAAAGATAAATCTTTTCTATATCTTCACTATAAGAATAGACTGAAGAGATTAAAAACATAGCCTTGCAAAGTCTATGATTATAAGCATCAAAAAATGACACCAGAGATGCTCAAAAGTGGCTACTTTTCATGCTATTATTCCTCATGTAATAATAATATGAGCCAATTATTGACATCCACCACCATGACCTCCACCTCCATGTACAGCATGGAGTTTTGCTTTTTTAATAAGCTGGTAAAATAGCAGCAACCCTCATCACTATAATGAAATCCCTTCATAATGAGCATGATATGCTTCCCTTTGAAGCATATGTGACAATGCAGTGACTTTGTAGATCAACTTGGGCTGGGTTTGCTTTTTTTTTTTTAATCATTGGAGAGTGTAAACTTTTGAACTAGTTATGTAAGTGCCTTGCTGGAAGTTGACTTGTCCCTAACTATCTTCTGGATCTGCCAGTTCAAAGTTTCCCCACTATATCTACTTTCTGCATGCATGATGATTCAGTGTAACAGTTTCTGGATAGATCAGAAAAGAAAGAAGTATATTTGCCTATCCCACCAAGATAAATTCTCTCCCTATTTACTGCTATATAACTGTACAGTCTGCTAGGACAGATTTTCAATTTATGCAAATCTTCACTGCCCATCTAAGAAACAGTAAGTATTTTGCATATGTGTATGTGCATAGAATGCATCTTCTAATGAATAGGGCACTAAATGAGGACTCAGGAGGCTCATGCTCCGTTAATAAGAAATCTGTGGTAGAAGTGAGTGAACTTGCACTAACTAGTCTTTTAGTCTACCCTCTAAAATCACACCTCCCTACCTCACAAAAGATGCTGTGAGGACAAAAACTGTTAGCAATTGTGAGGGCATTTACTATGGTGATTGGGGCTACATGTGTACCTCGCTAGATCCAACAGCCATGCATGTGCAAACATATTTGTATATACCCAGCTTCAAAAAGCTAGGCTAGTAACTGCTTTGTTATAGAATTTGTTTGTCCCCTTAAAGAAAAAGTGTGTTACTTTTATATTGGAAATCCCTCATCTGGCCCAATGAGGAGCTGAAAATAATGATACAGTAGGACTCAAAGGTCTCAGTAAGAAATAAGTTTTAGAAATCTGTTAACATTTACAGGTCAGAAATAGATCGAGACTTTAGAAAAATGACCATTTCTTTTGGGATTGAAGCACAAAAAAAAGCTGAGATCAATGCCCTCCTGAAGAGCAATACAGACACTGAATCTTTTCAGGTCTGAGGAGAATGTAATTTCAGGCCCAGCCAAAAAGGTGAGTATTTTAATATAATTTTTCCACATTATTTCTTTCATCCTCCCTAATAACCAGTGTCATTTAAGTTTGAACTGGTAACATTGGGTACGTCTAGACTACAGGCTTTTGTTGACAGAGGCTTTGTCAACAGATACTGTCAAAAAAGCTTCTGTCGACAAAGAGCCTCTAGACTACAGCCAGTTCTGTCGACAAAGCAAGCCGCTTTTTTCGACAGAGAGTCTAGATGCTCTCTTTTGAAAAAAGCACAATGTGGATGCAATAGTGCCTTTTGTCGACAGAACTCTGTCGACAAAAGGCATTATTCCTCGTAGAATGAGTTTTATCGCTATCGACAAAACTGCTGCGTTCTGTCGACTTACTGTCGACAGAACTCGGCAGTAGTGTAGACGCAGGTATAGTTTTGTCGAAAAAAGTCCACTTTTGTCGACAAAACCCTGTCATCTAGACACACCCCAAGAGGCAAAAAAAGCTCCATAAACTGGTAATGAGCTAGCTCTCCGCCAAACAGTTTAGGTGTAAAAATACATACTTCAGAGACCATGTAGAAAGGTCAGTGCATGTCTTCATGGTCTGGAATGCTGCAGCAACCTGAGACTCTGTTTCCCCCTATCAAAGTCCTCTCTGAGTCCTTAGTGATTTGCCCCTTCTCATGACTCAATCTAGGTCACTTAAACTCTGTAGTCTAGACATAACCTGTCGGAAAAATGGCTGTTTTTCCGACAAAACTTGAGTTACATCCACACTGCAAGTGTGTTCTTTTGACAGGAAATCAAAAGAACAGAGGGCTTTTTGCGCAATTGGTAATCCTCATTCTACAATCAAGACGCCTTTTTGCGAAAGATCTCTTTCACAAAAAGGTATGTGTGGATGGGGAAGAGGGAGTTTTTTTGGAAGAAGAGGGAAGAGGAAAAAGCACAGGTACTCTGGTGGCCATTCTATCCATAGCAATCGCTGCTTACATGCGAGAGAGCATCCAGGCAGTCTGGACACTATCTTTCAAAAAGCTCATCACTTTTTCAATGCACTTTTGCAGTGTAGATGTTCTCTTTCACAAGAAGTTTTTTCGGAAGATCTCTTCCGAAAAAAGCGTATTGCGCAAGAAGCCTGTAGTCTAGACATGGCCTTATAGGTGACTCAAGGTAGCACTTGGGAGGTGTATCGCTCCTCCCCCATGTCCTGCCAAAATCTTAATTGTTAAATGGGGTGTCTCCACACATCCCCTCTCTGTCCCTCTGTGTAGCCCTCCCTGCCCTCCTCCCCAGGTGCTAGTCACCAATGCTTCTAGTGCCACCTCCTTCAGGGTGAAACAGAAGCAACTCCATTGAAGTCAGTGTGGTTCTCTCCCATGTGCATTATACTCCTACCACCTCAATTTCTACAGCATAGGAAGCAAGAGTCCTAGAGGCAACAGGCTGCTTCATTATACCACCCTGAATTATGTGATGCACTGAATGAGGCAGAGGTCTTATGGAAAAATAGTGTGTGATGTGATTGCAAGCTGAATTACAATGCATATGCACAAGGGGGCTCTTAAAAGAACAAATGTGCTGGGCTGGAGCATGCCTAGTGTAGATGTCATCTTCAGGGAATTAAACTGTAAAAGCTCTAACTGTCCTGAGCATGTACAATTGAGCAACAGCAATTTTCCAAATGCTTATAATTTGACTAAAAGGTTGGGCAGATTTTCATGGGTGATCAAAGGCACATCCCTCGCACAAAAGAGAGCTTCTGCCAAATGTCAAGGCCCTGCTCCAAAGCACAAGGGACTCTACCAGCTTTCAAAGAAAATCATCAATTTAACATATGCACAATCTGTAGCTTTATTCTTGGAAAAGGCTTAACTATTTAGGCTGAGTTGTCATGGAAAATTTCATTCCCAAACAGTTTTGCAAAATTAAAAAAAAATGAGAACAGGATCTTATAAAAGTCTTGGGCATCATTAATAGGCAGCACTGCCAACTTTGCCTAGAATAATAAGATGCACATGTATTACTAAGAATAGAAGAAGGCTGGTTTCTTATTCAATTAACATCAAGAATGTGGGGTCCATGTTAGCTTGGTATTACATAGCCTAGAGGTAACATTTGTCCTTGCTTAATGACCGTATATTAAGCTTATTGTGGTACTAGTTTGACTGTGCATTCCTGTTGTCTGAGTAACTTATAAAACACAGTTTGCATCTTTTGACTATTAGTACAATTGCTCTAACAAGCAGGAATTACTAACATGAAGCTCGATTGTGCTTGATCCTGACCTGGAGGTGCAGCATGAGGCAGGCTCAGGGGTCATCTGCCCTTCCTCACCACACACTTGCATGGCTTGGATGGATAAGGACAACATGGACCACACAATATTTTGAAGTAAGCCTCCTAGCCCAGGTTAATAGCTTTGGGCTCATGTTAGCACTGTAAAAATAGCTTTATAGACAGTGCTTTGAAGTTGTGGCTTGGACTTTGAAGCCCACCCCTTTATAAGCTTAAGAGCCAGAGCTACAGCCTGAGCTACACCCTTAAAGTACTGTCTGTACAGCTATTTTGAGAGCTGTAGCATGAACCCTGAGAGACTGTCTCCAGAACTCTGGGTGTGTCTAGACTACATGGCTCCATTGATGGAGCCATGTAATCTAGACACCCCCTCTGTGTAGACATAGCTTCTAAGGTTCAAGCAGAATTCCAGTCCTTGCAATCAGATGGATTGCTCCTGCACAGAGTAGGAATGGAATAGAAACTTGGCTCCATCCCATCCCCAGCCACGCCAGCTAGCAAAGCTGGCCATTCACATAGGGGCTGGCAAGCTGCAGAATGCCTCCGTATTTCAGAGCCGGGGGATGACGATTTTTAAGAAATGGGATTTTATGATCTTCAGCAACACACAAATGAAATATTTTTAAAACAAAATTTTAAGTAAGGTCCTGTAGACTAGCACAGAAAATGACAGTATATACCTGGGGTTGGCAAATGCCTGTTAATGGCTTCATCACCACTTGAATGACTTTTTCACAGATTAGATGTTCTGCTAATAGCTCTGGCAGGCTTTCACTTTTACATTAACTAGATCCTCTCCAAAGGAAGCAAGCAATAGTGTGAACAACAGCGTTAGGAAGATGTGTGGACATTAATACCCAGTGGTGCCCCATTTTTTTGGGTGCCCTACTCAACTGCATATTGTGAGTATGAGTAAGGACAGCAGTGTTTGTTCAGCCACATGGAGGGAACATATTCACCCCAGTGGAATTATAGGGTAGTCAGAATTCTAACTGGTTTTGATCTGAGTTATCCTAGCTGTCTTTATAGTTGTTACATTGAAAGCTGATTACTCTTATGTTTGCTCTGGGATCACCTAATGGGGAGGAAAACCTAAACTGAGGTTTGATGTTGAGAGGAAATGCTTGAGGCTCTTGGCAATTTGTGGTATGCTGGCAAACACCCAGCATGACACTGTACATAAATAATGGTGTTGACCAGAAGAATTAGAAAAGAAAGTAGATTGACATTATCATCACATACTGCAGATAGTATTATTGTTTACTTATCAGTGGGTTCTTTAATAGGTAACACTAATTTATGGCATTTATCTGGCGAGATGCAAATTGACAGCCTACTAGCTTAGAAAATGAAGCAGCTGTTGCTCAGAATAGCAATGAGAAATGTATTGTAATGACTTGATTGATGTTTGATTCTTTTGTAATGTTGCACGCACAAAGTAACTGACAGCCAGGGAATATTTTTTAAATGTATTGTAAAACAAAAACCTGAATTTCCAAGCCTTTATCTTATTTAAGAAACAGGAAAGCCTCATTTGGGGCCTGATACAGAGCCTACTAAAGTCATTGGGAGTCTTGTCATTGACTTTACTGGGGCTTTCCTTCAGGCTTTTACATCCCATTGACATCTTAGCGTGTGTGAATTGTAATTCCTATTGACAGTGACAGGATTTTTCCACACCAATAAAAAGACTAGTTCTAGGAATGGATGTATAACCCTCAATCTGCCACCAAAGAGGTTAAGGGGAAAAGCAGATACCTCTCCTGTTGTGGCTAACTGGGATAAGAGCCTTTAGACTAGATGGGGGCTGCTTGGGAGCCTGTATGGACTCTGTGTCAGCCTAAACTGACAGGAAGCTACATAAGGAGCTAGAACCTCCAGGGGGGAAAGCTTTGGAAGGAGTTGCTCCATGAAAGATGCCTGGAGTGAGATGAAGATTGGTAGTGGCCCAGAGAAACAGCGTGGAGTGTTGTAGCAAAATTGGTTCAAGGATATGAGAGAGACAAACTGGGTCGGGCAACATTTTTTATTCAATCACCTGCTGCTGGTGAAAGAAACAAGCTTTTGTGCTTTTACAGATATTACCTCACACACCTTGTTCTCAGGGAAACTGTACTGAGTCTGAGGAAACAGACCCAAGCTGCTTACTACAGGTTCTCTGAGGTGCAATCCACAGTAGCAGGAAGGCCTCTTTTCCTCTACCTGCCACCAGAAACGGATGTAAAAGTCCTTCTGCCTTTAGGAGCTAAAGACCTGGCATTCCATCATTAGACTGTTTGGCCCATGTTTTTCTGTATAGAATCCTCATGACAATTACTATCATTTGTCTGACATCCCAGATATGGGAGGAAGAATCCTGACAGACAGCAGTGTGTAGTAACCAAAGCAGCATTGCTTTTAACAGCTCTTTTCCAAAACGCGAAATCCTCCTCTTACCCAAAACCCAAGTAAACAGAAAGGGGTTGTGTGGAAATTAAATGAATATTAAGGGCAGGGCCGGCCCACAACATTTTGGCACCTGAGGCGGGGAGCTCAAATGACGCCCTCATGCCCTTTCTCTTGGGGCAAAACTTTGAAAGGTCTCAATTCTCTGGGTCCTAGTAGTGCCCCTCCTCCCCCTGGCACCTGAGGCAGCCGCCTCAGTTCACCACATGGTAAGGCCAGCCCTGATTAAGGGGAAAAAAAATTCAACAAGCAAACTTGTAGTTATAATGCAAAACAGCATTATACTTGCTACTCTAGCTCTGGCAACATAAAATGTTAGTTGTCCCAGTAACTGCTTCAGGTTGAGTGGAAAATGTAATTTAGTTCTCCTCCTTTTAAATGTAGGGCAGAGAAGGAAGGATGAAAGAAATCTGACATTTGAGAAGCACAACAGAAAAGACTATAAAAACCATTACAATTCATATAGTCCCAGCACGATTTCTTCAAGTTAAAATTAAGAAATATTTAATTTTTCTTCTCTTAGCTTTCAAGACAGCACTGTCCATTTTATTTTTCTGAATATTTCAATAATTTTTCCAAGTTATAGAAAAATACAGGTTCCTCCTCTCCTGTTTTATTCTAAGCTTAGCAAAGCAAAGAGTCCCATCCAGAGAATAATCATCTTTACCACATTTGGAACCTTGCTGTTGACCGGTGTTACAGGGCTCAAAATTGGAAAGAAATTTAGAATGTTCTTACACTTCATGTTTCTTTTGGGCTATCCAACGGGCAGGCAACATGTCCATGGTCACACAGAAAGCTTGTGAGTGGGAAGAGAATGGAAACCAAAACATCAAGACTGCGAGAGCCAGTGTTTTATCCTCAAACTAAGTTTCTATTTCTAAGAGTCAGCTGATTTCTATTAATAAATTTCACCAGTAAGAATTTAAGTAGATGACCAAACCAACTTGCCTTGAATTCCTTGAAACCCTCCCAAAAATCTGTCTCTGCAGGAGATCATGATTACACGTTGGCCATTATTTAGTTGTAGATTTCAGTCATCTGAAGGTTCTCCAATAGGAATGGAAGTTATGAACACATTTAAGACACTGCACAAGCATATTAGAACTCTGAATGTGTAATGGGTACCCAATTCCTTCCAGATGTCCCTTTAAATATATCAACTTGAAAGCTATTTAAAGGCTAATCATAGTGCCTGAGCCTCATTGTGAGCTTATGATCAAGTTTTTAGAGCTGGCAGAGCATTTTCCAAGTTCGCATTTTTTCCATTAAAAATGTTAAATTGTGAAAACTGAAACTGTTTGCAGGAAAGTGACAGTTTCAGCAAGTATTGACAATACTGTGCAGATAGCTGGTTTCATTGTTTTCTATGTATAGTTATGATTATAAACAAGCCATTGGAGGGGAAAAAACAATTTTTTCCCACATAAGATTTCAGTTATAGTAATTTTAGGAGTTATTTTAACACTATAGGTTAAAAATGGAAACGGAATTAAATAGACAGTGCCTTTTTTAGGCTGCCTTGGCTTGCACACATGGGCCTTCAAGCATATAGATAAGGGTTCAGAATTTTCAGAGGCAGATCCTCAATCTGGTGTAAATTGCTGTATCTCAATTGAAGTCAATAGATCTATGTCAATTTGCACCAACCAAGGATCTACCACCACAATATCTCTCTGGAGCCACCCGTTCTGAACCCATCTCCTGGTCATTCTGAACCAATCTCTAGGCCAACAAGCCAGTCACATGAGGGATTAAGTCTACCAATTTTCAGGCCAAAACCAAAGGGAGAAAACACAAAGGATTTAATGTACAGGGGAGATTGAGAGGTTGTGACTGTAATTATGGGAAGAGTTTTCCAAAATGGAAACTAAGCCAGAGGTGTCTGAATAAGTCAAGTCAGAAAGAAATTTGCACCAGCTGAGGATCCCATTGTGGCATAGTGGGGGGGCTGTCCGCTCTGTAACCTGGGTTCCGCCTGTATTGTGAGGTGTGATTCCCACTGACTCACCACATGTTGTGATGTAGTGTCAGTACTTTGCTGGTTGCTGTGCTTGGGTTGTGGGCTGTGAATGATCCCTACTGGCCTCTGCCTAATGACCCCAGCAGGTGGGCTGCCTAAGTCACGCAGACAAAGACCCAACCGCTCAGACGAGTTGGGGCAGCAAGGGAACTAGGGAAGTGAGTGTTCAGGGGAAGGGTCAGTCTTGGGCTGGAAGCATGAAGGAACCAGTCTAAGGAGGGGGCTGGATACTAGGGGCCCAGGGACCCCATCTCAAGGGATCTGAGGCATCCTGGCCCAGACTCCTATAGACACATCACATCTATGCTGTGCTGTATCCTGGAGAAGCAATAAACCCCCTCTATTCTACTGGCTGGCGGAGTCTGTTCTTACTGCTACGGGATTGCAGTGTAGGGGAAACCCCGACACGTCGTCACACTCATATATTCACTTTTATATATAAATAGGTGGGTAGTATAGTTCTATTTAAAAAAAAAAAACCCTCTGGAAATTCATGAAAAACAGCAATGTAGGACCATACTCCAGATCCTTGGTGCAACTAAGCAGCCACAGCAGCATTGGCTTAGAATCCCCAGGCATGGAGGAAGCTCTCACTTCACAAAGGTGGCCTTGGGAAAACACTCATTGTATTGTCTTCGGAGATGGAGGATACATAATTGCTTTCTGACCTCATGAAATAGACTGATGTTCAACTTGACTACTTAAAGAAATGCAAGACATCTACAAATCAATAGTTTAAAAAAGTGACTGCTTAAGGGCGGGGGGGAAGCCTCCCTGGGCTGGATTTGGCCCACCAAGCAGGTTGGATGCCCTGATGCTCCCCCATGATTGTGGCCATGTCAAGGAAAGGGGTGTACCAATTAGGGCCTGCGGAGTAGGAGGGGTGCATGAAGTCTCCTTCCCAGCCCGGGGCACATGGCACTTAGAGTGAACCACCAGCTGAACAGTTCTCTCTAAGCACCACATGCCCCTTAAAGGACAGGGGCAGGGAATGAGAGACTTCATGCACGCCCCCCTCCCAGCCCTGATTGACCTGGGGTGGAGGGAGCACACAAAGTCTCCTCTCGCCCCCAGGGGTGCAGGCGCCTAGAAGGAACTGCCAGCTGTTCAGAACTGGTGATTCTCTCTGGGGGGAGGCAGGAGCAAAGACTTCATGTGCTCCCCCATCCCCAGGCCAATCAGGGTCTGTGGGTGGCAGAGCACGGAAGTGTCTTGGCCCTTCCCCTTCCACCCAAGGCCCCACCCCTTCTGGGATGGTCAGGGAACACTTCCAAAATTTGTGAAGTGTCCCCCCTTCTGAAATTATTGCCCACTGCTGGCTCAAGGATTGACAGAGAAGCCTTAAATCTTCTAGTTTAAATATAAGAGGCAGGAAAGAAGGAATTTCTTGACTCTGTTTCTAAAATGATTAAATGCTGGTGTTCAGAGTTGTCTAGTGTGTTACAAAATTCAGCAGCTTCGTGGGCCTGATTCTGCAGCCTCTTCACCTGCACAATTGTCTACATGGCCTGGTCTACACTTGAAAGTTTTAACCAGTATACCTAATTTGGCTCTTTTGGATAAACAATAAAAAAAATGACACCTAGTTATGCCAGTAGAATGATTACTTATACCAGCAAAGTCATTCCCCTTTCTGTACAGGAATAACTGTAGCTGTATGAACACTTACATGATTGTGTCCATGTCAAGGAAAGGGGTGTACCACCCTAACTATATCACTGTAGCCTAATGGATTTGTCTGGAAATTAGGATACATGAGTTCTATTCACAGCCACTGACCTGTTGTGAGATCTTAGTGTTATGTTTACACCATGAACACAGAGAAGTTAGAGAAAAACCCCTTGGTGGCAGATTGTAGTACAACACTTACTTTATTCCTTAGACTTCAGAACACACCACAACCAAAACCAGACACACAAAGCAAGCGGCTCCGCAGAACAGAGCCTCAGCTTTCCCCACTTTATTCTAGGATCCCTGCCTGCACACTGGCTGCTACTGCTTGGCTCAGATGACATACATCCCTGAAGCCCCCTAGCTAGCTAGCAAGATCAGGCAAAACCCTGTAATAATTAAAGTGATAGCTTACACAGTTTGAATACACTTTTCACAACATCATAGTCGGATAAATCAGTCCACCTCTGTTCTCCTTCCCGTAAAATGGAGGGAGCACACAGCTTTGTAAAGCATTTTAAGACTTACAGATGAAGAGCACCAGAAGGGAATTAAGTGATGTAGAATGCTTCCAAGATCAGGATTTTTGTTTGTGAGAAACAAGTACCATGTTTGTAATCTCTCTCAATCAAATGTTGGGAGTCCCAGGTATCAGTACACAATGAGGTCCAAGCACTAAAAGCCAACTAAGGCTATTTCCACACTACAAGCTAGGGGTGATTCCCAATTCATGTACACATATTTGCACTAGCTCTCCTCAAGATAGCATGAGTGTAAGTCACAGTGAAATAAAAAGATAGAAGAAGTTGCAGTAGAGAGATCTTAGGTGTGCCAAGTTCAAACCTACCTGAAACTGATGGGCATGTAAGAGACATAGTCAAGCCATGCTACTGCTGCTTCCCATGCTACCGTGGCTACACTACTCTTTTCATTCCTGACGGCTCTGCAAAAGCTCACCCAAGAATATGTATGTGAGCAGGAATCACACCACAGTCGTGTAGTGTAGACATAACCTAAATTGTCAAAACCTAGAACAATAAAGTAAGCAGCAGTGAAACAATGTTTCCAAACAAGAGAAAGTCTTAATTAAAAAATATTAATCATTTAAAAACATGGCAGTAATAAGCTGATGCAATATTGATGTGATCAAAGAATTGAGGACAAAAGTTAGGAAAGGAAATGGACAAGACAACTGACTGAACTCATACAGTTGAGGATGTTGAATAGGGACCTAATCTATATGACTATTGGCAGGACTATTGGCTAGACAAGATCTGTTTCTTTACTTTTCCATATGATTAGATTCTTCTGAAGGGTCTTCTATATTTTGTCATGATCGGGGGCCTGCAATGATTGTGGAAGACTTAGACCCTCAAAGATTTGAATGACTATGAGACACATCAGTAAGTATGTGAAAAAAATCCTTTATCTGGGAAACCTCTAGAAGTCAGCTAGCAGATTCCAATGTTCTTGCACAAATTTGTGCTAGAAGTTTTCTTGCATTACGGCATCCTACAAGACAAAGACTTAACAAGCCTTAAATTATTCTGCAAGTTAAAATAGAACTATAAAAACAACAACAAATAGAAACTGGTATACTTCATCCTGTATCTCTCAGGCAACTAGACATTCTTATTCTGGACTATGATTATTCCTCACATAGAACCACTTCTCTGTTATCTCCCAGTGCCCTGTCTCACCAGGATCACTGAAAAACACAAGCCACCAGAACCCTGCTCTTGGATATGATTATTTCAAGGTTGCCAATAACCCAGTTCTGCATGCAGGTCAGTATCCTTTTCCTCATTTGCTAGTAATCAGTCATTCTCCATCATCAAACTACCTAGCCCAAATCTATGTACAAAAGGTGACCAAAGGAGAGTGCAGTTCATACATCTGTACCAGCTATTTGGCAGCAAACCATGGAGCATTCCTGGCAGTCAGTGTTACCTGGTGATACACTGAAAGGTCAACCAATGCGGGGTGGAAGGGAAGACAAAGGGGCAACTGCCCTAGAGCCCAGTGATTCAAAGGGATCCAGAGTTCCCAGATGCCACCATTGCTACTGTGGCAGCGGTTGCAATCTGGGCCCTTTAAATAATCACCAGAGCATCATGTGGAGCACTTCAGGGAGCTTTTTAAGGGGTCTGGGTGGCACTGAGGGCTCTGTGACTTGTTAACACCTGATCTCTAGAGCAATATTAAGAAACAGTATCATCAAATGGCTGTGAATAACCACACACAATTGGCATTTTCATCTTGAAAAGCCTTAGAAATAAGCTACAGGGAACTCATGGGAACCTGGAGCAATAAGTAGGTCATGGTGGAAAAACACATGCCAGTTTTTGAGCACAAGTTCCAAAGTATTTTCTATACCCGTGATGTCTATTGAAATAGTGAGCCTACAGTACAGTGACTTGTAATAGAAAGAAGGCTCACGGGTTAAAAAAAGCCAACAAGAGAACCAAACCCTACAGAGCAGGAAGATGTTGCTGATCCACCAAGTAGTATGGACACTGTTCCAAATACAGTTGTGATGCTTGAGATGATATCCAGAGGGAAGCTGTAATCCACTTCAACAACTTGTAACTTGCTTTGTACAGAGTACAAAATTATGTACTTCATTCTTTTTAAGTGTCCTTTTACATAAAAGAAGAAGCTATGAATTCAATACTGTCTCTTTAAAAATTATTCTGAGCCTTCCAGGAGATGTCTACATAGCCAGCAGCAGAAAGTCTGAGGGCTGGTCCACACTACTGCTGAAGTTGGTGCAACTAACCTGTGTCAGCACACCAAGCTGTCAATGAGAGATGCTATTACATTGGCATAGTGCACTTCACCAGACATGCTAGACTTGTTCTCAGAGTCCAGGTAGACTCTGCTCACACAATAGCAGGGAAATAGCTGTCGGGAGGTTGTGACTTGGCCTAGAGTGCAGGCCCTAAAGCTCTCTCCCCTCTAAGCATCGGAGCCTGAGCTGCAGGCTATTTTTAGTTCCATAGCTTGTGCCTCTTGATCCATGATCTAAGACTCACCAGTACAGGCTGCATAGATGCACTCGCTGTCTACATTTCAAAAGTCACCAGAACTCTCCCAGAGCAGCAGAATAACTGTAACTAGGCTTTGCATGTTGAAATGTTTTGTAATCAAGGTAATTTGAAACCCATTTCACCTGTGTAATTCCTTCATATTAGGTAAAGAGCAAAAAAACTAAGCACCAATGATGCCTATTAGGCTGAATACATTGATCCAAGTGAGACAGCACTTAGCTTTAAAGCCCTTCCCCCAAATCATGGAACAAGCTAGAGACCAATCCCTGACATAAACCTAGTGCATCCTTCAAGCTGCTTTAAACTTATGTTTGGCTACCCATGGCCTTCAGAAGACTTTTGCTTCCGAGAACAAAATTGTGTATAAATTATTACTATTTTGTGACATGACAGTGTGTAATCATGGACCTATTGTTCTAGTTGCTGTACAATACAAACACAAAACAAAAGCAGTTCCTGCCCCAAAGGTTAACAATCAAAGTATAAGACAAGAGAAGGATAGACAAGTAGGAGAGTACAGGTCACCTATAAAACAGCATTGACCAGTATCAGAGTCTGTGGTCTCAGCATTCTAGCAGCCTGACCATTGTGAAGTTTTTGGCAGGCATCACAGCAAAGAAGAATTTGGACGTTTACATGAAGAGTCTCTCATGCTTGAGTGGCAGAATGAGAGAAAGCCTGAATATGCCTGTTGGAAAGTTTAGCAAGTGGGTGATGGAGGCTGATGTCACGGGTCAATCAGAAGTGAGAGTTGTCATGCGCACACACAGGTATGGAGGTGCAGAGTCACTTACCAAATCTATACCATTCTGTGATTCCTCTAATCCAGGGAATCCTAAAGGTGACCAGAGCCTCTGGAGCAGCTAGAATTCAGCAGAGAATCTAGCTCTCTAAAACTGGACACAGGAATCCCATGAATTCTTTACATCACTACATACAAAAATACGGTTTACTAGCATATCACCCTTCTTAGCTGATACCACATGCCTTACTGAGCATTTAACTCTCTACAAATCAAATCTTTCTATAGCAAATGAAGTGATTTTCACTCTGCTCTATAAGGGTATGTCTACACTTGCCCCCTAGGTCGGACTAGGGAGGCAAATGAAGCATACCAAAGTTGCTAATGAAGCACAGGATTTAAATATCCCACGCTGATGTGTGTAGGCGGTAAACCGATCAAACCCTTCCTCAAATTAACCGTTACTCCTTGTGCAAATGAGGAGTAACAGTTAATTCGAGGAAGGGTTTTGGATCGACTACCGCTACACGGGCAAGTTAAATCGGGCGACCGCTTTTTAAAATGGCGACCGGCATCGAATATGCTAATCAAGCGTGGGATATTTAAATCCCGCGCTTCATTAGCAACTTCGGTATGCTTCATTTGCCTCCCTAGTCCGACCTAGGGGGCAAGTGTAGACATACCCTAACTCTGGAACTGAACAAAGCTGGCAAATAATTTTAAAAAATCCATTAAATCAGTTATTCACTGACTATAATGTGATGGCTGTAGTGATTAGGGCACTCAAGTCCCAGGCTTCAGAAATTGATTTCCTCAACCAAAGGTCTAGAAGGACTTCTCTGTCTCCATTCCACAATTGGCTGTGTATGATGAATTATTGGATTTGCAATATTGATGCATTATGTGTTTTGCTTCTCAGAGGATCTTAGTTATTGGGCACACCTGCAGGCAAGACAAAACTGCAGTTATCAGTCCTCTTATTAGTTTTATGTAGTCTCATCCCATGAGAGAGTTTGGAATAAGATAGTAGAAAAAAATCATTAGTGATGGATTCCACAATGTCGTTACAAAAAACAAAAATTCTAAGTAAATAATTTAATTATCCTCCTTTAGGCTGTGTTTAGCTTTCACGTTGTTTGGAAAAATAATGCCTACCATGGTGTCTAAAAACAGAACCATGCTGTTTTCTTAGAATAAATAACTTGTTTCCTCTGAAAAACAATTAAAAAAAATCACCCGCTGGGCATAATTTTATTCTAATGCAACATCAAAGCTATGTGAACAGCCATGTTGTCTTAACATGTCATAGAATTGTCACTTTAAAAATGTGTTTACTTACTTGCAGTCTGCTTTAATGCTCTCAAGTTTGAAGTCAAACCCTTCTCTTATGTGGTTGGAGTATAATTCATTCATTTGGGTACATAGGACCTGATCCAAAACAGTGGAGAAATTGGAAATCTGTCCTCTGACTTCAGCAGGCTTTGGATTAGTCCCTTTAAGAAGCTGTTGTACATAATTGAAGCATTGTATTTCCTCTCAGCTAAATTTTGCTCTAATTAAGGTTGCCAACTGTCTAATCCTGCACACCCAAAGACCCTCACAACTCTTCCCTGAGGTCATGTCTGCATCCTGCTCTTTCTGCAAGACCCCAACCAACTCACTCCATCCCTCACCCTCCCTCTGTTGCTTGCTCTCCCCCACCCTCACTCACTTTCACCAAGCTGGGGCAGGACTGTAGGATGTAGGGGGCAGTGCTGGTATAGGTGCTGGAAAGGAGTTTTGGTGTGGGCTCTGGGAGGGACTTTGAGTGTGGGAGAGGATCAGGTAGTCAGCATTTATTTCAGGTGGCTCCAAAAAGCAACCAATACATCCCTCTGGCAGCAGCTTCTAGGGTTATTTCTAGACTGCAAGGATCAACTGGAAAAAGATACACAACTGGAAAAAGATACACAAAAAGTTTGTGTATCTTTTTCCAATACTTTTGTCGGAAGAGGCTTTTCCGAATATTTGGCCTGTCTAGTCTGGGCCAAATTTTGGAAAAAACCTCTCTTTTGAAAGCTCCCTTCTTCCTCGTGGAATGAGGAATAGAGGGGCTTCCAAAAGAGCACATTTGCTCTTCCGCAAAAAAAAGCGGAAGAGCAAATGCATTTTCTGGACGTGGCAGAGTTTCTTCGGGATACCAGAGGTATCCCCCAAAAATCCCTGCAGTCTAGACGTACCCTAGGAGAGAGTCTCCATGATGCTGCCAGCAGACTCCGAGACAATGGGATCTGTGGGGTTGGCACTCAGGACAGGGACAGCATGTGGAGACCACCTGAACCAACCTCCCACAGGGGCTGCAGGAATTTTGCTGACTGCTTCTACAAGCAGCACAGAATCTGCTAGGGAGGAGTATAAATATATTGCTCAAGGATGCAGGGGAAGGCAAAAGAGCAATTGGAATTGAAGCTAGCAAGGGATGTGAAGAAAGGTTTCTACAGGCATGTTAGCAATAAAAGGGTGCTTAGAGAGGGTGTGGGGCCCTTACTGGATGAGGGAGGTAACCTAGTGACAGATGATGTGGGAAAAGCTGAAGTACTCAATGCTTTCTTTGCCTCTGTCTTCACAGACAAGTTCAGCTCCCAGACAAATGCACTAGCCAACGCAGTATGGGAAGGAGGTGGACAGCCCTTGATGGGGAAAGAACAAGTTAGGAACTATTTAGAAAAGCTAGACATACACAAATCCATGGGTCCAGATTTAATACATCCGAGGGTACTGAGGGAGTTGGCAAACGTTATTATGGAGCCTTTGACCATTCTCTTTGAAAACTCATGGAGATCGGGAGAGATCCAGGATGATTGGAAAAAGGCAAATGTAGTGCCCATCTTTAAAAAAGGGAAGACGGACAATCCAGGAAATTACAAACCAGTCAGCCTTACCTCGGTCCCTAGAAAAATCATGGAGGGGATCCTCAAAGAATCCATTTTGATGCACTTGGAGGAGGGGACAGTGATCAGGAATAGTCAACATGGATTTATGAAGGGCAAGTCATGCCTGACAAATCTCATTAGCTTCTACGATGAGGTAACTGGCTCTGTGGATATGGGAAAGTCAGTGGATGTGATATGCCTTGACTTTAGCAAAGCTTTTGATATGGTCTCCCATAATATTCTTGCCAGCAAATTAAGGGAGTATGGATTGGATAAGATGGATAGAAAGCGGGCTAGACTGTCGGGCCCAACGGGTAGTGATCAATGGCTCGATGTCAGATTGGCAGTCGGTTTCTAGCGGAGTGCCCCAAGGATCGGTTCTAAGTCCAGTTTTGTTCAACATTTTTATTAATGACCTAGATGAGGGGATGGATTGCACCCTCAGCAAGTTTGCAGATGACACTAAGCTAGGGGGAGAGGTAGATATGCTGGAAAGCAGGGGTAGGGTCCAGAGTGACCTAGACAGATTAGAAGATTGGGCCAAAAGAAATCTGATGAGTTTCAACAAGGACAAGTGTAGAGTCCTGCACTTCGAAAGGAAGAATTTCAAGCATTGTTACAGGCTGGGGACCAAATGGTAGCAGTTCTGCAGAAAAGAACTTTGGGATTACAGTGGATGAGAAGCTGGATATGAGTCAACAGTGTGCCCTTGTAGCCAAGAAGGCTAAAGGCATATTAGGGTGCATTAGAAGGAGCATTGCCAACAGATCTGGAGAAGTGATTATTCCCCTTTATTCGGCTCTGGTGAGGCCACATCTGGAGTATTGTGTCCAGTTCTGGGCCCCCCACTATAGAAAGGATGTGGATACATTGCAGAGGGTCGAGTGGAGGGCAACCAAAATGATCAGGGGGCTGGAGCGCATGACCTATGAGGAGAGACTGAGGGATTTGGGTTTGTTTAGTCTGCCGAAGAGAAGAGTGAGGGGGGATTTGATAGCAGCCTTCAACTTCCTGAAGGGAGGTTCCAAAGAGGATGGAGGGAAGCTGTTCACAGTAGTGACGAATGGCAGAACAAGGAGCAATGGTCTCAAGTTACAGTGGGAGAGGTCTAGGTTGGATATTAGGAAAAACTATTTCACTAGATGGGTGGTGAAGCACTGGAATGGGTTACCTAGGGAAGTAGTGGAGTCTCCATCCCTAGAGATTTTTAAGTCTCGGCTTGACAAAGCCCTGGCTGGGTTGATTTAGTTGGGATTGGTCCTGCCTTGGGCAGGGGGCTGGACTTGATGACCTCCTGAGGTCTCTTCCAGCTCTATGATTCTATCAGAGTCAAGGCAATAAGGAAGCCTGACTTAGCTCAGCTGCCACACTGGACAGTTAGTGCCCCAAATCTCCCAGATTAGCTGAAGTTGCCTGTGGGAATAGAGGATTGTCAACCTTCCCACTTTCACCAGGAGTCTCTTGGAATCACAACCTATCTGTGATACTGCGCGGAATCGCAGAAGTATAAGTCTTTTCCTTGGTGTTAATTCAAATGTATATCCTAAATATTCAAATAGTCCCATTGGAGGCAGCCACCTTCTTGAAAAAAAAAAAATCAGGCCTGGATAATGACTCAGCTTGAACACCCAAAATCTACCATCACTTGAACTTGAAAAAAAAAAATATAGGCCCAACTTTTCATGATTAAACTATTATTTGAGAGCATAATATTTTGCCTTTAATATGAAAATCAAAGCAGATGTTTGGAATCGGATCATATATTATGTTCACAGATTGATTCGGTTGTACCTTTCCAGTTTACTTCTGCTGACACGGAGTTAAAGCAACCAGCTAGATGACTAATTAAAGTCCCACTTTTAAATGCCATAGCACAGGGATGAATGGATTGGTTAGCTACTTGTTTTGTATTTTTTCATGCAGTTACTGGATGTTCACGTCTGGTATAAAGCAGGAACTTGGACTTTCAGCGGGTACATCAGATCATCCAGATATTTACCTAGCTTTTACAAAAGGACATGTAAAAAATGCTGGCAAAGTCACTACAAACTGCAGTCTCAGACAATGACTTGTTTAACCCTGAAACATAAGTACAATATTTATATTCCAATTGATTTCATAATTATATGGTAAAAAGGAGAAAACAAGCAATTTTTCAATAATAGACATCCAAAAGTGTTTGTAAGTAGGTCATTTAAATGAGGTAAAATTGGGAGTATGCCAGATAAATCCGACTCTTCACCTTTAAGCTTCCTACACAGGAGTAAAGTGTGGAATCAAGAGCTACTCAATGGCATGTGTCCCCAGGGCCGGATTAAGAGGGGTGCTAGTCGCGCAGCTGCCTGGGGCGCCAACTTATGGGGGGCACCTGATGGCAGCTTTAAGGGGTGCTGCTGCACCCCTTACAGCTGCCATCGAGCACCGTGCACCTGGGGCTGGGGGCCACGCGGTGCCTGATGCCAGCTCTAAGGTGCGCCACACGGCCCCCAGCCCCGGGCGTACGGCACCTGATGGCAGCTCTAAGGGGCGCAGCGTGCCGGGGGGCGGGGCCGCGCATGGTCACGTGCCTGCTGCCCGGGGCACAGGAATGGCTCGAGCCGGCCCTGTGTGTCCCTTAGGAGTGGGTCACAAGAATGCAATAGAGAGAATCAGATATTGACTTTAGTGGAGTTATAACCAGTATAGAATTGATGCAATAAAGTGAAAAAAATCCCAGACCAATTTTTAGAGGTGGGTTGGCTTAAAAGAGGAAAATGTTGTTTTATTTAAAAAAAACACATACTAGAACACATTTATGAGTGTTCTTAAGAGCCCACAGTTTTATACTCCCAGAGTTATCTGTTCAGGGCTCGGATCCCCATTTGTTTTCTATGATCAAAATAAGCTTACATTCCTCACTTTTAACCTACCCAACCATAAACATAAGGTATGCTGCACTTCATTTGTCTGGATAGGGTCTATTCTATGTGTATTCTGTCTGGACCTTCTTTTCCATGCTGAGCCAGCTTGAAAAAGCAACCTGCAGTTCCTATGCTACATTTGCTATGCTTGTTTATGGCCTGCATTTAAAAAAGTCATTCACTGCTAATGCCATTGTAGAAAATGTGATACAACAGCACGCTCATTTCTCTATACTTCCAGCATGACTTTTCCAATTCATTGTGCTAATTTTTCTCAAGCACTGCATGTGAATATACTGAGTTTAAAAAGATATTTACTATAGTAAATTTAGGGGTGATCTTGCAATACTGACCCTAGTTCAAACCCTCGATACAGTACAAATCAATACTTTCAGATGTTTTTGTGCCTCAGGTTCATAAATATTTATTTCTTTAGTATACTACACATAGAGGCTCAAATAATCTCTATGAAGGAATGATTTTATTTTTGATTAATAAAAGCTTTTGATTATGTCCATTTTCATGTTTTGGCTAGGTTGTTGAAGTACATGTGCAATGAGAAAATCAAGACACCTGCCTTGGTTCTCATTTATTTTGATTGGGTTTTCAGCTTTCAGATATAGGGGAAAAATTAGAGTGGACCAACAGATGGAGATTTTGCAGAACCAGAACTAGGTCACAGTTATTCCAGGTCTCTATACGTGTCATGGGTAATCTTGAATAGATTCATATATTTCAAGGCTAGAAGGAAACATTGTGACCAATCTGACTTCCTGTATAATAGGCTACAAAGCTCCCTCCAAAATAATTCCTAGAGTATGTCTTTGAGAGAAAAAAAAATCCATTCTTGAGTTTAGAAGTTGCCAGTGATGGAGAATGCATTATGGCTCTTGGCAAATTGAACCAATGGTTAATTACTCATTGTTAAAAATTTATACCTTAATTTCAGTCTGAATTGGTCTTTAAGATAAATACTTCCTGACTAACCTATATGGAGGAATTAGTGCTGTTTAGTTCTGCATAATAGCCTCATAAGGTTTTTCATAGCTTGAGAAACCTGGGCTGATTGCTCTATAGAGTCCATTATTCTTCAAATATTTTAATCAGGATCCTGCACAAGATATGTCCTATCTGAAATAAAGTAACATTTACATTTCCTTCAGAACTTCCCCTTTTTGTATAAAAATGGTCAAAGTCTTCCTTCAGAGACTCCACTACTTTTTTTTTTTATGGAGGAACACCATTTACAGGTAGATGCAGAACAACTTAGCAAAGGCTGTCTTGATAATTCCCACCATTCCTCCTGTGGGTAAAAAACAAAAACAAACCATTTCCTCTACATAAGGATTTGCTCCAAAAACTGGTCAGTAGAGGCCATCAGCCTGATTACATTTGTCTGACAGACATCAAGGGATTACATTCAAGTAGTTCTCAACAGCCTAACATATCAGCCTAACATATTTGCAGCCTTATTTCCATGCCAGATCCGTGCTATGAATGGAACAATTTCCTTTGGATGGGCAGAACCTAAGCTAACACAGTCAATTTTTTTCTCCCATGATACACCAGTTTCCCACATTCTCAACAATAGTTTTTGTTTATGTATGCTAGGCCCACTGAGAGTGTATCTACACAGCAAAGTTATTTCGGAATAACAGCCGTTATTCCAAAATAACTATATGAGCATCTACACAGTAATTCCGTTATTTTGAAATAACGGACAGCTTACTACAACTTCTGAAAACCTCATTCTACAAAGAATAACGCCTATTCCAAAATAGCTATTTCAAATTAAGGTGTGTGTAGATGCTCCACTTCTGCTATTTTAAAATAGCCCCTCACCAGGGCCATTCTAAGTTATTCCTCCTGGAGCTCTAAATCGAGATAGCACATCTACATTAGGGAAGTCTGCCTTGGACTAATTTTGAGGATTCCCTGCAGTGTATACGTGCTATTTCGAAATAGCTTATTCCAAAATAACTGTGCAGTGTAGACGTAGCCTGAGTGTTTCACCTGGTAAGGACTAAATAAGAATAGAGTCGTGGCTTCGGGACATAAATCCCTGTCAAATACAGGGCTTTAAAATGAACAATGTCCATGTTTTCAATTAATAAATTTTGCAATAAGAAATTATTTTATACATACATTGCATTTCAATTAATGAATTATCAATATAGTGCATTGAATTCCTAATGAAGTAAAGGTCTCCAAACTCTGCTCAGAAAAGAAACATGACCCCAATAACATTCTAGTTCTGATAACTAATTTAATATAATTGCTTTGAAAATGTGAAGTAAAATGACCTTGCTCACTATCAAGTCATCCTTCTCCTCTGCCCCAACCCCTGCATTTTACTCCACCTCATAAGCTCATTACTTAAAGAACTACAAAGAATATATCATTAGAGAAAAATGTATGATCAATTATCTACTTTTGCGGGCCACAAAGTGTGCCATTGCTGATCTGAGCAATTACATATCTCAAAAGATGCTATTCAAGAGGCTCTCAAACTATCTGCTCTTACTGAAGCCTTTTTTCCTTTTTAAAAGCCCTTCACAACCATCAACTAATTAACTCTGACAACAGCTTTCCAGAGAGGTTAAGTGACTTGCACAAGGCCACAAGTCAGATACCCAGAAACAAAATTCTAATTGCACATTTAAATGTAACAGTACCATGTTCAAACCACTTATCCATAAGGATTAGGATATTATGTTTGAAAGCCTTACTAATACAATTAATACAGATGATTCTGTAGAATCTGACTCCTACTTTGCACTCCCTTTACTCAGGGATTAGTAATAGATAGGAATAAGGCTGGGCAGAATCAGGCCCTGACTAAACCACAGTATTTGCAATATAATGTTTTCCTATAGAGGAAACAGAAAAGCTTGAGTTATTGGGTAATAAAAACCTTCCTTTGGTTGATGTTAACACAGATATTGTTGGAATAATTAACCTGGCCTTGCATTATTCAGTCCCAATGAATTCTGAATTCTCACTAACAACTATCTCTGCTGAGGCAGAAGGCAAGAGTTTCCCCTTGTTATCTTTTCATAAAGAGGCTTCAGAACAGGTTGGAAAGTTACTTTTGTGTTCTAAAGCAACCAGAGTTGTTGCTTTATGGGAAACTGGAGAGAAGGAGTTACAGGAAAGAATCTACAAAGGCACTGACTTTGAGGTGAATGATAGATTATTGAAGATAGGTCTGATTTCATTTGCAGAGGCTACAGAGTTACTCATCCTAGTGTGATCGTGCCAGCAAGATGCAACGAAACAAAGCATGCAAGCAAGAAAATGCAACATGACATTTTATCTTTAGCAGAGAAACTATAGCTTTCTGACCATGGCTGCCTACTGTCAACTCAGATAGGAAGAAACCAGTGGGAAAATGTAAAGTGGAAAATAAAGTGCCCAGTGTAAAAAGATCTGCATCCACAGTACACTGGACAAACTGATATTTAGAAATCATAATTTCATTACTAGGTAAATAGTTATTTTAGGGGGCTAGTGTACATTAATGGTTGAATTTCAACCATAAATCTTTAGGTCTGGCTTTGCAAAAGTGAAAGTCAAACCTAAATGTGGTTTTAAAGACATTTTCCCTGTGAACATTTCTTTTTATATAAAGCATTGGCGTGGGGGGAGAAGGTGTCGATTTCCTTTAAGGAAAAAAGGCTACTAGCATGCAGGAAAGTTGAGGCAAGTTTTAAACTGTGTTTTATTCACAAACCCAATAGGCACAAGGATTGGTGTATTTGAAACACCCCAGAAACTCTTCCTGATGTTCTAAAAATGAAAAAAAGAATAAGGCATAACACTGGTGTTTCCATAAGATGGGCCCAGGTTCATCTTTCATCAGTTTAGACAGCATATGTACTTAACTCTATCATGTAATATCATTCCTTTGTCAGGCAGTTACCTCTTTGGAGTTGTTAGTGAAGCAAGCACGAAAGCACACAAACACTATAGCTGGTTGAAAAATTCAACTAAGTTTATTTTCCTCAAAATATTTTGTTTTCATGCCAAAACATTTTACAGAGATGTATTCATGCTCATAAAGTTTTTGACAGGAAGATTTCCAAGGTCCAGGGCTTTCAGGTTACTTGGAAACAGAGAAAGAACGCACATTGAAAATCTGACCTGTCTGATCCAAGTGAACATTTCTGTTTCACAGAAATGTTGTGGTTTTGTTCCAGTGCAGAACAAAACATTTGAAACCCCAAAATGTTGATCCAAATTTTCTTCTGGTCAGCTCTACTACTCCTAAGTCAAGTTACTTATATACATAAGTGTTGTAGTAGTGACCCACAAAAGAGTGTGATTATTTACTTCAGTTGATTTTGCCTAATTTAGGGCAAGGAAAGTCCATGACTATAGTTGTTTAGCAGGACAGAAGTCCCTGGACTTGCAGGGATTCTTCAGAATTCTTCTGTACATTAGACTGCTTTGCATCCTTACAGAGCCAGCTGGAATTCTGCCCCCTAAGCCTGGACATCCAATGATCCATGCATGATCCTTGATTTAATGCCAACTCCAGGGATCCCACAATAACTGAACCTTTTCATTCATTCAGAGGCCCCATTGTTTTTATAGATTACAAACTCTCAGTCATCTGGTTTCTTCCAACCCTCACCATGAAAGAGGGTCTACAACAATGCAATTCCACACTAACATGACTTTAGCCTTTGGAATATAAAAATATTCAGTGTTGCTAACTTTATTGGAGTCTACTGCTGATTGTCAGGCAGGATAGAAGTCTAGATATTGTATAAGAAAATGAAGAACTGTCATGCGGTTTTTATGAGGCTATAATGCAGTTAGTTGATGAACTGCAAAGCTGGAGGCAAAGTAGACTGTCCCATCAGGGAACATGCTTATTGCCACATAAAACAACACAATAGTATTATTTTGCTACCGCAAGCAGTTAAAAATTGATTTAATTTTACTCCTTCTCCTCCTCCTCCTCCTCCCCTCCCCATAAAATTGGTCTTACTGGATTTCTCTGAAGAGAAAGCTTCTTAAACTTTCAATGGCTCAGTGAAAGGCCACACTAAGCACTCCAACCTAGGACATTCCAAAAGTTAAAGATGAATATTCAACCTTAGCATGCACCTCTTTGAGCATGACTTATATTGGAACACTATATTGCATTCTACAATGAATATTTAACAATAATGCAGTGGCAAGCTACAATTTTCTAGACACAAGTCCTATTTATATCACTAATATGAAATAGTGCCTTTGTGGAAAACATTCACCCACAAAGGAGGCCAGCACAGGACGTATTCTGATCTGTATCCCTGTGAGTCCCTGCTTTTAGGAACTATGAACACGTTTACACTACACAGATGATCCATACTGCCGCAGTCAATCTTCCGGGGTTTGATTTAGTGGCTGTAGCATAGACCTGCTAGATTGAACTCAAAGGGCACCTTTGTTGGTGCCAGTACTCCTACTCCTTTCGAGGAGTAAGGGAAGCCAACGGGAGTGTTTGCTCTCGTCAACCTCACGCTGTGTGGATGGCAATTTAAAATATGTCAACTCCAGCTATATAATTTATGTAGCTGGAGTTGTATATATTACTTTGATCTTCACATGTAGTGTAGATTGGGCCTGTGTGTTTAAAGAAAGTGTTCAGAGCCATCCGCAAAAATTATGGTTCCATATTTTTGTCCATCTTATAGTAGCATGTAGATTACAGGCACATGTAGTTATGAACCACAGTGAAAGGAGCAAGGCTGCAGGACATTACATTACCCAAAGTATCAGTGTTGACATAGCGACGAGGAGTCCTGTGGCACCTTATAGACTAACCGAAGTTAGTCAAACCTTCAAACCTTTTCATCTGATTCTATTTAATCATTTTATTTCTTTAGTGGATCAATTAATAAGAGCTTTACATCTTTACTTCGGTTAGTCTATAAGGTGCCACAGGACTCCTCGCCACTTTTGCAGATTCAGACTAACACGGCTACCTCTCTGATACTCGAGTGTTGACATAGGATTCAGTGCTTTTAGAGAGACATGTAGAGTATTCAGGCATTAGGGCATTCTATTCAGTTAGGCTATTTATACTGGAGATAGCTGGGTGTGTAGTGTCTGTGCTCTGCATACTACCATAAATGTAGATGTACCATAAGACTGGCTGTCAAAATTAAGGCTATGTCTACACTACTGAATTCTTGCGCAAGAAGCTTTTTGCAGAAGAGATCTTCTGCAAAAACTTATTGCACAAGGGAACGTCCACACTGCAAAAGCGCATCAAAAAAGTGACACACTTTTGCACAAGAGAGCATCCAGACTGCATGGATGCTCTCTCGAAAGAAAGTGCTAATATCTATTCACCAGAGCACCTGTGCTTTTTTCAATAGGGTTTTTTAGCGCAAAAAGAGGCAGTTCCCCATCCACATACACCTTTTGGCACAAGAGCTCTTGCGGCGAAAAGGTGTTATTCCTCGTAGAAAGAGGAATAACTCTTGCGCAAAACCCCCTCTGTTCTGTTGATTTTCTTGTGCAAAAATGCGTTTGAGGTGTGGACAATCTGCAAGTTTTTGTGCAGAAACACAAAACAGAGTTTTTGTGCAAAAACTCTGCAGTCTAGACGTAGCCTAAGACTTTAGGAATGCAGTACTCCCCAAGAAAAGTAACTTTATTCCCATGAATACTAGTCCACAAAAAAGGTATTAAAGAACTATTAAAGCAGTTTCTTCTCTAGGCTTCCATTCCTTTTCAATCACCATCACCTTCTAGATTTCTTACCCTTTTCCACAAAGTTTTGAGCCTTCAAACCTTTTCATCTGATTCTATTTAATCGTTTTATTTCTTTAGTGGATCAATTAATAAGAACTTTACATCTTTTAAAGTTTGAATAAAAACAGCCATCATTACCTGGGTTACATTGGTAACCAGATCCCACCTAAAGTTTCAGAGAATGAGGAGTAGCTTGTGACCCTACTGCAACAAGAGTCTAATTTCATCATCATATATCCTCAGCTCTCTTCAGGTGATAAAGTTATCATTATATTGGCTCATTTTCTGCTTAAGTTTTCTAAGGAGACTGTTGGGAATGAAGAGTCAACAGCCATTACTTCACATATCTAATTACCTCCTCTACTGGGTTTTTTTTCAAGTTAAAGTCCTAGTTTTTAAATGCAGTCTTGTAAAGGACTCAGGACATCTTGCAGATTAAGGGCTGTATCTGCACCTAACAGCATACTTTCCAATTATAATAAGTTATGCTCTAATCCACAACTACCTCCACTTATTTCAGTAGAGCTATTCATGGTCTAACATTCTTTCCTAGGTGCTATATATGAAGAAAAGAAATGGTCCTTGTCGGAGGAGCTGGCAGTATATTGCAAAAGTTGAAATTAATTCTCTCTGTATATCCAATAAGCCTGTAAGTAT
Source organism: Rafetus swinhoei (assembly GCA_019425775.1). Lineage (NCBI taxonomy): Eukaryota > Metazoa > Chordata > Testudines > Trionychidae > Rafetus > Rafetus swinhoei. The sequence goes on from CM033424.1 coordinate 161,468,008, forward strand.
GGGTCAGTTGTAGTAGGTTGTGTGTTACTGTATGGACACCTGGCACACAAACCTGAGACTGATAGCTTTTTTCCCCCAAAAAAAGATGTTTGTTCAATGAGCAAAAACATGAGTCTGATCTGACACCAGTTTTTGACTCCTGTACCTCCACTGATCTTTCCTGAGCCACACTTATGAAAAAATAATGAGATCAGAAAAAATATGCTAGCTGAAAGAGTTCTGTAAACCATTAAATCCCTTAGTTATCCAGCCCGTTCTCCATTATTTATCATAAATTACACTGGTCTACAATTTTTTAGACGTCGTCTGCTTCAGAGATAAAATGTGCTATTTATTATGTATTTTGATGTGCTGAATTCAAATATGACAATTAAAACAACTGATTGGCTACTGTTTCCAAGATATTTAAGTTTTTACATTTTACATCTATGTATATTGTGTAGATAGTAAAGTTCTAATCATAAATTGTAAACCTAGGTCTTTTCATGTGTTTATGGTTGCTTTACATGATAATATTTCACCTGTCCTGTTTATGTAACACTTTAAAAATCAGCAAAAGGGTTATATAAATAAAATGTATTATGAAACAAAAGGCAAAAAACTATTATGTACATAGTTTAGTCCTATTCAGTGTCTACTCGGCGCTTCTTGGCTTGTCTCTTGTATTCATTAAATGGAGCATCTCTTGTCACTGTCCAGCAATAGTCTGCAAGCACTGATGGGCTCCATTTGCCCTGATAGCGTTTCTCCATTGTTGCAATGTCCTGGGAATAAGTCAGTCCAGGCTCACCGCTCACTGCTCCGCAGTTCAGTGGAAAAAATCTAGATGAGAGTGCAAAAAATGTATCTTTAGTGACATGTTGCAACCAAGGCTTTTGTATGCCTGGAGGAGGTTTTCCACCAACAACCTGTAGTTGTCTGCCTTGTTGTTTCCGAGAAAATTTATTGCCACTAACTGGAAGGCTTTCCATGCCGTCTTTTCCTTGCCACGCAGTGCATGGTCAAATGCATCATCTCGAAGAAGTTCACGAATCTGAGGACCAACAAAGACACCTTCCTTTATCTTAGCTTCACTTAACCTTGGAAATTTTCCACGGAGGTACTTGAAAGCTGCTTGTGTTTTGTCCATGGCCTTGACAAAGTTCTTCATCAGACCCAGCTTGCTGTGTAAGGGTGGTAACAAAATCTTCCTTGATTCAACAAGTGGTGGATGCTGAACACTTTTCCTCCCAGGCTCCAATGACTGTTGGAGTGGCCAATCTATCTTGATGTAGTGGGAATCTCTTGCACGACTATCCCATTCGCAGAGAAAACAGCAGTACTTTGTGTATCCAGTCTGCAGACCAAGCAAGAGAGCAACAACCTTCAAATCGCCACAAAGCTGCCACTGATGTTGGTCATAGTTTATGCACCTCAAAAGTTGTTTCATGTTGTCATAGGTTTCCTTCATATGGACTGCATGACCAACTGGAATTGATGGCAAAACATTGCCATGATGCAGCAAAACAGCTTTAAGACCCATCTTCGATGAATCAATGAACAGTCTCCACTCATCTGGATCGTGAATGATGTTGAGGGCTGCCATCACACCATCGATGTTATTGCAGGCTACAAGATCACCTTCCATGAAGAAGAATGGGACAAGATCCTTCTGACGGTCACGGAACATGGAAACCCTAACATCACCTGCCAGGAGATTCCACTGCTGTAGTCTGGAGCCCAACAGCTCTGCCTTACTCTTGGGTAGTTCCAAATCCCTGACAAGGTCATTCAGTTCACCTTGTGTTATGAGGTGTGGTTCAGAGGAGGAGGATGGGAGAAAATGTGGGTCCTGTGATATTGATGGTTCAGGACCAGAAGTTTCAGCCTCTTCCTCTTCCTCGTCTGACTCTAGTGAGAATGATTCTGGTGCATCAGGAACCGGCAGTCCTTCTCCGTGGGGTACTGGGCGTATAGCTGATGGAATGTTTGGATAATGCACAGTCCACTTTTTCTTCTTTGACACACCTTTCCCAACTGGAGGTACCATGCAGAAGTAACAATTGCTGGTATGATCTGTTGGCTCTCTCCAAATCTTTGGCACTGCAAAAAGGCATAGATTTCCTTTGCCTGTTCAACCACTGGTGAAGATTTGTTGTACAAGTGTTGCAGCATATGTGTGGGGGCCCACCTCTTGTCCTGATCTCCAATTTTGCAGCCAAAATAAAGGTGATAGGCTTTCTTAACCATAGTGGTTATACTGCACTCTTGTGATGCAAAAATCACTTCACCACAAACATAGCAGAAGTTATCTGCACTGTTCACACAAGTACGAGGCATCTCTGCTCACAGAAATGTGAGCTAAACAGAAATGTGTCCCTTTGCAAAATCAAACACTGACAAATAAGAGAGCACGACACTGTATGATTTCTAGAGCTGATATAGGGCAATTTGTTCAGCAGAGTGATGTAAGTTTCGTTATGATTGCATCATCCATGACTTCTAGGAATAACATGATGCAATTCATATCATGTATGACGCAATACCAGCTTCAGATTGCATCATTCATTGTTTTGCCTAAAAAGCAAGTACTGTCCAAATCCAGTCAGATTTACTCATAGATCCAGTCAAAGATGTATTTTAGTCATTTCTGGTTTAAATTGAGATCCCTTCCCTTTATAACTCACTTATCCTCCGCCATTCCCAAGTCAAGGGTCGTATATACTGACCCAATAGCATATCTTGAAAACTAGAGCCAATCAACAATTTTAAGCATCATTTTTGTTCTCAGTGACCCAGAATTAGTAAAGTTTGACTACATTTATTTCAGAAGCATTCTGGCTGTAGGACAGTGTTATTTATGTACACAGCTTTTTCAAGCAACATATACTTGTTCTAGATGATGTGAGGTTTGAAAGTATATTCTAAATTTCATACACACACTGAGTTGCACAGACTTCCACTTTTTTGGACTTTGAACCAGCTTATAATCAAGTCTATCCCATTCACTGACTTTCTATTAGTCATTGTCTAGGCTACTTGAAGCAGCAAACTTTATTTTCCAAGTTGAAATCAGTTTTGTCTGTTCTTTGCTTTTTTTTGTTCGATACTGAAGTCATAAAGATTTAAAACCAAGAATATGTTCTAAAATCTATTCAGATTTGGTTTGTTGGCTAGGAGGTGATTTCATTATATGCCTGTTTCTCTTTCCAGTCATCATCAGTCAAGACCTTTGGCGTTTTCCTACTTAAGTTCCATAGTGAAATTACAATGTCATATAGTTCTGTATTTTCAAGAGTTCAAAATAGTTGTTTGGGGGCATCAAGTGACTCCAGTTATTATGAAGTAGTATTTAACTGCAGTTTGTTAGAAATACGAATTTGTGTTTGAATAATGAGTTCATATAGTACCACATTGTGAGGAATTAATTGAAATGTTTAAAGACACACAAGTAAAGACCTAGGTAAGTAAGAGTAAATATTTTGACCCATACATAAAGCTCATTTTGCAAGAAGCTATACAAGTTTAGAATTCACTTTGATCCTAATGTTACATTCTCACTATCTACTTATTCCAAAAGCCCAAAGATAAAATCCTGCCTCCTATGAAATCAATGACAGAGCTCTTGATTTCAGTGCGGTCAGAACTTTACCTATAAGATAACAGGCCATGAATGTTGTGGCCACCCCACAGACCAAACCATTTCTATTCCACCTAGCTATACTTGCAAACTCCTCCACACTGTGCAGGAGCCTTCAGCATACCACCCCATCATCTCTGATGGATTTCTCCCAGTCTCCATCATATCCCTAACTAACAAAAAAACCCTCTCAGTCTGGTGAAGTTCATGTGTGTGTGTAGCCAGACATGAACCCCATCTTGCTTCCTCCCCCCCCCCCCCAGAGAGCAAGAGAAAGGCAGTCAGCCTTTGATGCCCTGGGAATGCAGGTGTGCTGCCTGTCCCTGGCTCTATCATAAACAGAAACTAGACAGTAAATGGGCTAGCTGATGACCGGGGGCCTCCCCGTCGCCCTGATGGCTAGTACCAGTAATTGATACGCCTGCACTGTCCCAGGAGAGGAATCTTCGCCCATCACATACTAGAAGTGCCCATTGTCTGCATTTTCCCAGGTGTGAATTATGCTTTGCACCCTTCATAGGAAACTTGGCATTCAAAGCCATTTTTCCTAATTGGCCACTTGAGACCAGGAAGAAGCCTATGTGACCCAAGGGCTGCGTCTAGACTGGCAAGTTTTTGCCCAAAAGCAGCCACTTTTGCACAAAAACTTGCCAGCTGTCTACACTGGCTGCTTGAATTTTCGCAAGAGCACTGACTTTGTAATGTACAAAATCAGTGCTTCTTGCGCAAATACAATGACGCTCCCGCTCGGGCAAAAGCCCTCTTGCGCAAATGGCGAAAATGGCGATCGGGCCTTTTTTGCGCAAAACCGCATCTAGATTGGCCACGGATGCTTTTGCGCAAAAGCGCTTTTGCGCAAAAGTATCCCTGCCAATCTAGACGCGCTTTTGCGCAAATACTTTCAACGGAACAACTTTTCCGTTAAAAGTATTTTCGCAAAATCATGCCAGTCTAGACGCAGCCAAGAGGTATAAAGATGGGTTTAGTAGCCCACCCCATTTGAGCTCCAATCACCTACACCTGCTGGCAGGTATTGATTGTCTCCCGAGGTCCGTGGGACGCCCAACCTCGCCCTACTTTTTCCCGAGGGATTGAGAGAAAGACACTGGCCATGCCAAGTCTGGAACGCAGGGGTGAGAATTATACCTGCAATGTGTTTCCTTGTGTGTACACTTTAATTGTTACTATGTTATAAGTTTAGTTACTCTATTATAGTTTCTTAAGTCAAACTGTTTCATTTCTATTGTAAACTGCCTTTGGTAATGTGATTTAGCTATAAACTGTGAAACCACAATTAACTTGTCAATCAAACCGAAGGGAGTCTTTGTATCTACCTGTAAACTGTAATAAACACTTAACTTCTATTAGAACGGCCGTTCCCTTCTATGTAAACTCCGGTATCTTGTTAGGCTGTCAATCACACTTAAGAAAACTCTCCTTAATTGAAGCACTCTGAGCGGCCATTTTGTTTCATTGGAGACCTGCGGTCAGCAATTATCCAATCAGACCGCAGAAAAATCATTAGCTTGTCAATCAAAGGTGCAGCAGCCATTTTGTTTCATTCATAAATTGGGCAGCCATTTTTAAAGCCCTGAGAAATCATTTTCCTGTCAATCAAATTGCCGCGCGTTTGCTTTCGGATCGCTGCCTAAATTATAGTAAAAATAAGTTGGTGCCCTCATTCACTATATATATTGAACCAAATTTTCTTTCCTTTTCTTTCTCTTTCTTTCTCCTACAAATAAGCAAGTGCATGTCAAGTTTCTGACTTGAACCCGTGCTGCTGTACCCGAACCGAACACAAACAAAAAGAACTCCAGCCGGTCATAAGGGACAGATATAGGGAGAGCTGGGCATTTGGATCGTGTTGCCTCCAGGGGACAGATCCGTGGGGCATCTCTCAGCCTTCCCTAGGCTGCCCGCTGCGACAGGACCTTGTGTCCTAGCAGTTAAAGTCTGAGGTGTAATAAGCTCTCCCTGTACACTTTGGGGGCGTCTGTCAGCCTGTTGGCTGCCCGCCGCGAAGGGACCCCGGTCCTAGCGGTCAAAGACACGGACGTAAAACTTCTTGGGGTGCCCGTCAACCTTCTCCAGGTTGCCTGCTGTGAAGGGACCCCGGTCCTAGCAGTTGAAGTCTCGGGTGTATAACACACACACACACCACTCACTGCCCTGACCACCGGCTGACAGTGTGCCTTCCTCCGTTGCTTCCTCTAGAGCCGTGGTCACCAACCCATCGATCACAAGGTGTTCAGGTTCCCCCCCCCTCCCCAGAAGCCCCACTACCTACCTCCAGCAACAATGGAGATAGTACCGGCTTCCTGCAGAATGGAAGGAAATCCGGCAGCTGCACGCCACTTCCGGGGTTTCAGGAAGTGGACTGGCTGCTCCCCCTCCCCCAAACAGCCTGTGCGGTACCACAACCCAGGTCTGTGGCATGCCAGGGACTTCCTGTATGGGGGGAGGAGTCCCCAGAGGAGGCACATGCTGGGGCTTTCCTCCTCTGCAGGAGGGGGAGGGGGAAGGAGTCCCAGAAGGAGGCGCGTGCCGGAGACTCTCTGTCTCCTGCCCCCACCAACACCCTGTCCCCTGACCCAGCACCCATTAGCACCCTTCCCTAGTACCATGTCCCCTGCTCTCACCAGCACAGTTGGGGTCACATTAGTAAGGCTTGGGGGGGGAGGTTTGGAAGAGTTATTTTTTTTGCATCTCACTTGTGTGGCCCCAACTGACTTTTCTGTGGGTCAGTGACCCCTGACTCAAAACAGGTTCCCCACCTTTCTCATAAATAAAGACAATGCTGAAACTTTTTGTGTTTGACATAATATTTTATTTAAAAATGAAGCCTGGCCAACAAACCGCCAATTGGGGCCAAGCCCGCATCTGGCCACAGCATCATAACACTCCTGCACCCCTCCCCCCCGGACCCTAAACCTTGGAACCCCCTGTCCTGAGCCTCTCACATTCCCAAACTCCTGCACCCCCACATCCTCAGTCTTCTGCCACAAACTTCTGCACCATCCACACACTGCAAATCTGTGTCCTGAGACCATCATACTCCCAACCTCCCTGCCCTGAGCCTCTCAGACACCCCAACCAAACTCCTCCACCCTCACATTCACAAGCCTGTGGCTTGCTTAGTACCCCAACCCTCCACCTGACCCCAAAACTCCCCAGCCTGGAGCCCCCTCCCCAAGCCAGCATCCCCTTGTCCACCTCCTCCTACATCCAAATTCCCTTCCAGAGCTTGTACCTCTCACTCCTTCCCACACCCAAATCCCTCATTCCCATCCCAGAGCCCACATATCCTGTCTCAACCCAGTGAGGGTATGGCTAGACTGCAGGAATTTTTACGGGATTCCAGAGGTATCCCGGAAAAACTCTTCTGCATCCAGGGACACATCTGTTCTTCCACTTTTTTTTAGTGGAAGAGCAAACATGCTCTTTCAGTAACCCCTGTATTTCTCGTTCCATGAGAAATAAGGGGGCTACCAAACGAAGGAGTTTTTCTGACATTTGGTCCAGTGTAGATAGACTCTTCCTACAGAAGAATCGAAAAAAAGCAGAAGTGTAGCTGTACCCTGAGAGTGTATAAGGGCTGGGGATAGCAAGTGATAGAGAGGAGGAGAACAGAGAGGACGGGGCTTCAAGGAAAGGATGGCATCTTGGGGGAAGGATGGGGTGGTAGATCTTGACTTGTTCTGACATTTAAAAAGTGATCTGGGGCATAAAAAGGTTGGAGATCACTGCTCTAGAGCCACAATATGTGACACTGAGGAGCCAGAGAGCCAGTTGGAGACCTGATTTTTACCTGCCAAACACAACTTAAAGCCACAATGCATCTCAGACTCCTCTGTACAATTCTGAGAGTGGATGGTGTACACCCAGGATGTGACTAGATGCGGGAGGAGAAGAAGAGATACAATCTCAAATTCGTCTCACAAACCAAGCTTTGTCTACTCATGATACATTATGCAGGTATCATGATAAAATCAACTTTGTCTATGCTGATTGGTGAAATTGTTAGTTCTGAAGCCTACTTGTGAAAAGTTTGTCAACGTTGCTAACATCACACTGAAAATTCATGACACTGAACTGTTATGTGTAGCTATTTGCACATTTGTGCATATATTGCTGTGCTGATTTATTCTTGCATTATAGTTTAAGAGGTTCACTCTGCAGTCATAAGTGTCAGTCCGGTCCATTTAAATTGCAAGCTCTGCTAGATAGCTGCTGTCTTAATATTAGTACAGTGGAATCCTGATCTCAGCTGTGGTCTCCTGGATTCTATTGAAATGAAAGTACTACTAAGGAAGTGAAAACTCAGCAAAGCACAGATACAAGGAAGAAGTAATGTTTATTTCAGTTTATCATTTTCCTGCCCAGAGTCTCTATTTGAAAAAAAAACTGACAGAATTTAGCATCAGCGAGCTACTGACAGCAAGAGGCCCAGCAAGGTGTGACAGCAATGGGGCAGCTGGTAGCCAGCAAGCCCTATCCCAGGAAAGCCCAGCCAGGCAGGGCAGTGGGCTGGGAGGCTGGTGGCAGGGGAGCTCTACTGATCCAGCAAAGTCCCTCATTCGGGACTGCTCAGGTTCCAAGGGTGCCGGACCAGGGAGATCCAACCTGTACTAAGAGGAGGAATTACAGATCCTAGAGGGGCACTCCATAGGACTCTGAACATCCTATAGTAGGGGCAGTCATGAAGATTGCCTGGTTTTTAGTGGGACCTCAACCATGCTCATTTATTCTTTGGCTTCCTTGAAGAGGCTTTCAACAAAAGTGCCCATTAGTGTTCAGTTCTGAGGATGGTTTACAAGGCACATGGTACAAAATGGACAAAAACCACAAACTCATTTCACTTGTGTCACTCAATGCCAGTCAAATGATGCCACCTTTGGATTATAGAACACGAGAGTCAAACCAATCAGCTCTCTCATAACTATTATTTTTATATTCAGAAAAAAATGCATACTCCAAGACCTGAATAATTAGGAGCAACCAGGATCAGCTGCTTTGTAACGGAGCCAGACAGCTCCTGCAGTCTCTAAATGACTCCATCTGTACCCTCCTCTTAGCAAATAGAATGCTGAATTGCTATGTAATCATCTTCCATTTGCTTGGGAACAGACTCTCAAATTATTTAAATTATTTTACATTATTATTCCAAAAGTCTGTAGCCAGAAAGAAACTTGCATAATGCAAAAATATTGAGAGCAAACTCCTAGTCCTACTGAAGTTAACAGAGTTGTATGTTGACTTCAGTAGATGCTGGAATTTCAGCCCAGGCCTCCAATATGCTAGACATATAGGGTACATCTAGACTGGCATGATTTTCCGCAAATGCTTTTAACGGAAAAGTTTTTCCGTTAAAAGCATTTACTGAAAAGAGCATCTAGATTGGCACGGACGCTTTTCCGCATAAAAGCACTTTTTGCGGAAAAGTGTCCATGCCAATCTAGACGATTTCTTGAAGAAAGCCCCGATCGCCATTTTTGCCATCGGGCTTTTTGCAAAAACAGTCCTGAGCTGTCTACACTGGCCCTCTTGTGCAAATACATTTGCGCAAGAGGGCTTTTTCCTAACGGAGCAGCATAGTATTTGCGCAAGAACACTGACAATCTTACATCAGATCGTCAGTGTTCTTGCGCAAATTCAAGCGGCCAGTGTAGACAGCTGGCAAGTTTTTCCAAAAAAGCGACCGCTTTTGCGGAAAAACTTGCCAGTCTAGACGCAGCCACAAAGCTCTAACTTCCTGGAACTCTTTTGAAATAGGAACAATGGGCTCAGAATCCAAACACTGTTATAGAAAATAAAGAATGGTGTTCTCTCATTTCACTGAATACAGGCTCTAGAAAACAGCCTTCAAAATCTCAGATAGAGAGACAGCTTCCCAAGTCATCATGGTTCTGCAGATCCACTCATACAAACCTGAAGACTTCAATATTTGAATAATCAACAGTTTGGCTTCACCAGGGTTTAGAGAAGCCAAGTTTGCCAATACATCCCTGAGCTCTCTCACAGGAATGCTCTAACCTACAATTGTTTGCATAGTATTTTAATATTTTCACATGAAATGGCTACGGAGTTACAAAATAATGAACTAACTAGGGATTTGGTTTTAGAGCAAGGCCTTTCTTGCTAGCATATGAGACACAAACCTCTATGCCATTCCTCACACTCTAGAAATGTACTCCGCAGGAAAGTTCTGCTTTGCTGAACTTCTCTCTGCATATGCCAAATAAAGTTAAATATTGATCAACATGAAGTGCTGTAACAATATATGTAAAAGTACAGTCATAGAAGATGGGAAAATTAGCTTCTTGTTTTAAGGAGCCCTAAATTTTGTTTCCTTTCATTTTAAGAACCAGGAGTGTTCCAAAATACTGGGGAAAACATGCACTTATTGTTTCATGTGAGTTTGATTAGATTAGTTTAATTTTGATTTAAATAAATGAAAGGAATACTTGGACAGTTAAAAACCTTTCAATTTCTGACTTTTTTTGGTCAAAAACAAACAAGCAAAAATCTTTCTTTTTTGCATTTTTGTATGAAATGGGTTTCTATTTGTTAGCCAGCTCTAATTTTAACATTGTTTTTTGACTTGGGGAATAATCAATTATAGCTTCACTTTTCTAACAGTTTTTTAAATATTTTTTCTATCAAGAACTGTAAGTTAAGAAATCCACAAGGATAAAATAATAGGCAAATAAAAAAACCTATAAACCTGGCTTAAATATACTTAAAATAATTTGTTCTAATTTAGGAGCAGATTTTTATTCAGAGGATTTGAGAGATGTAACGTTTTTAGTATTTACATTTTAGAGGGTCATTCTGCCATGAAGAGTTAGCATGTAGAAGTGATACCATGTACCTTTTTACTGGACATATGTTCCTTGTTGTGTGTTCAGAGACAAGGCTGCTAGTTTAGTCATATGCACAAGTATATTTTTACTCCAGATAGCCTTGCAGCATCAGCACAGCTGTGATAGTCGAGTAGATTTAATCTTGGTTTAAAAAAAAATATATATCCATCATCAATTGCAATTCCAGGAAGTAATTCTGCAGTCACTTATCCCTCTAATGTGATTGTCTATAGATATACCCGTGGAAGCTTTGAAGGTAATCACAGTGCACAGATGTCATGGAAAGAATAATTATCTTCTGGAATTTTTATTATTGCTAATAATAATGCATCAGCCAGAGAAAAGCCAACTTGAATTTCAGATGACAGACAGTATTTCCTAGATGGACAGTTAAAACATTTTTATTTCTTTATTGATCACATCTGATGGGTCTTCCAGAGCAGTGTTTCTGAAAGTGTTCCACGAAACCACTTTGAGGAACACATTAACTGGCCGCCCCAGTTTTTTTTTTACTGGTGCCGCGGCCACAGAGCCTCACGGCTGCCATTGGCTCTGTTTCATCCTTTGCAGCCAAGGGAAGCCACGGGAAGTGGCGTGGGCTGGGCCATCACTTCCCTTTGCTCCGCTTGGCTGCAAAGAGCAAAACAGAAGCCAATGGCAGCCGCGAGGTTCCATGGCCTCGGTGCCAGTAAATAAACAAGCCAGGGTGGCCAGTTAATGTGTTTCTCAAAGTGGTTTCACAGAGCACTTTCAGAAGCACTGCTCTAGAATCACCAAAGCATGAACAGGAATTCTCAAAAAGCCATTTTCACAGAGCTACTTAGCAGAACACAGCCACTGACCACTATGGTGCTGTTTGTTGCAGTTTTACCTTCAGCCTCTGTACATAAGAGCTGTCTGAAAATACTTTAAAGGCTTTGCATTGTACAGATGGAATGCAGTGGAGAATGTGATCATATGCATTTAAATGATGATTCTCAAATACACCGACTTTGCCAAATAATGAATGTCGATTTAAAAAAAAATCTTACCTCTAAAATGGGATATTTGAGGAAAATGCACACAAAAGAAGCACTGTGAGAAGACAGCCTTACCTCCTTTGGCTTCCAAGCATGAGTCTGTCTTTGCATTCCAACTCTGATCAGCTTGCTGTTTCCTCTGCTTATCCTTTGTCTTCCTACTCTTCAGTCTCCCACTCCAACAGGCCAGTTCCAGTGTTTCTGAATTAAGTTTACTTCACAGAAAGGAGGCAAACTTTGTTTAGCCAAAGAGCTAATGCAGCAGTCAATCAATCATCCAGCAATCCCACACTAGGAGTTCAGCCTGGTTCCATTCTCACTAGTACTTCTACCCTGCTTCATGCCAGAAAACTTTCACTTCTTCAGTAAATTAGTAGGGAAAACTCGGCTTGCCCCATAGGGTGGACAGGTTTCTGGTTTTCAATGGTCAAAATGGGACCCTCTCTAGCCCAGTGAAAATGGGGGAATGAGTGATGGTGGGAAGAGCAACCAATGATAGGGAGAGGGGATGGAGTGGGGTGCCTAGAGAAGAGCCACGGTGAGGGTGTTCAGTCAGAAAGATGGCAACTCTACTAGTCCAGGTACTCTGCAGCTATTAGTAGACAACTACTATTGCAAACCCTTTGCTGCAACTCTCTGGATCACTTCTTAGCTTAGCCTGCTTGTAAGGCTGTCTTACAGCCCCTTTATAGGTCCCCTATGTGTGCACATTCTGTCTAGACCTCTTCTTTACCCTCACTTCCCCTAGCATCCACTATTACTCAGCTAGCTCTAGAAAAGCCTCTTCACAGTACTCTCTCTAGCTCCTATACAGGATCCTTCCTTTTATTTGCCTCAAAGTCCATCACCTGGAGAAGCAGCTAACAAGGCACAGGTGGTCTAAACCCAAATCCCTTAAGGTCCTGCCCATTGTTCAACTGGTAATAAATATTCCTTCATCTTCCCAGGATTTTCCCAGCTCTACTTGTGATGTTTATAAAGATAGGTTACACCATCTTCATCAAACATCTTAGGTGGAAGGTTACTCACAAAATAGGTCCTCCAAAGCAGTGGTTCTCAACCTTTCCAGAAATCTGTGCCCCTTTCAGGAGTCAAATTTATCTTGCATGCCCCCAAGTTTCACCTCTCTTAAAAACTACCTGCTTACAAAATCAGACATAAACATGCCAAAATGTCACAGCACCTGCTACTGAACAACTGCTTTTTTTTTCTTTGTAGGAAAGTTTAATTTGTACTGACTTCACTAGGAGGTTTTATGTAGCCTGTTACAAAACTAGTCAGATATCGAGATGAATTGATGTACCCTATGGAAGACTATTGTATACTCTGAGAAATACATGTACCCCGATTGAGAAACACTGCTCCAGAGCATAAGACAAAGTGTTAAAGCAAGGATTTAGATTAAATTTTAAATCACATGTTATCTGCTTTCATATAAAGGGGATCAAGCTTCAAAATTTGGTCCCAAAGTTTGCATTTGGGGATGGCTGGATCCAACCTCTTTCTAGTTATAATGAAAGAGCTCCCTCATGTCCATCGCAAGTGGGAGACTGATAGAACCAAACAATCGAGGCTGTGGTACAGGGAAAGGAGCCAAGAGTGTTGTTTTTTTTAGGAACAAGAGCTTTACTCTCATGTTAAACACAGGTGAACATAAATCACACTACACAGTTATGCTAAAATCACACCAAATTCTAGAAAAAGGAAATGATTACCAGCACTCAAGGATCATTATTTTCTACTGCTGTAGTTGAAAGCAACTGAATGCAAAAAGGATTAGTACTGTAACTACAGTATTTTTTGAAAATGAAGGGTGGGTGGGGGAAACTATTTATTAGCACAAGACACCAAATAAAATGATTAGATAGCAGGTTTAAAAAAAACAACAGGAAGTGTTTCACACATTGCACAGTTAACCTGTGAAACTCCTAGCCACAGGATGTTTTGAAGGCCAAGACTATAGGGTTCAAAAAAGAGATAAATTCATGAAGGAAATGACTATTAGTCACGATGGGTAGGAATAGTGTCTCTAGGTTCTGCTTCCCAGAAGCTGGGAATGGATGACAGGGGATGGATCACTGGATGATTAACTGTTCTGTTCATTCCCTCTGAGGTACCTGGCATTGGCTACTCTCAGAAGTCAGGATACTGGGCCAGATGGACCTTTGGTCTGACCTAGTACGGCCATTCTTATGACATTGCAGATTTGGGCTGTAATGCTCTGGTAAGCAGTGTCTTATTAATATTGTGACACCTCTCTCTCAACTTGCTCCAGCAATACTGCAGGAAAAGCTGCTCTTCTGCTTCCTGCCAATAAAACTGGGAACTGAAGAAGTGTGAATTGCCTTGGACAGTAGAGCGGTCCATGGAAACATCTTTGCAAGGATCCAAAGAGACCTCTAGAATATAAATATGCAAACCTTCATTTGCTTATTTTGTGTGTGTGTGTGTGTGTGTGTGTGTGTGTGTGTGTGTGTGTGTGTGTGCGCCTAGCCTCAAGATGACATGAGAGGAAAGAAATATTGTTTGAATCAAGAACAAAAGGGAATGTAATTTATTTTCTTGGGTAGTAAACTCAAATTATCGTTCTAATAAATCTCCCTCTTGATTTATGTAGGGTAAACCTGTGTCTCAGTCAGTTAGCATACAGAGCAGCAGTTAGTGATGTTGCATTTCTGTAGCTGTAGAATTAGGAAGAAGATCTAGCTAAAGCAGGAAACAGGATTAAGAAATTTAGGGGGAAAGGGAGTTAATTGGGTCATTGCCAAATGTTTAGACATATAGAGGTGACTTTCTGGAGAAATTCTGTCAATGACGTCCAGCAGCTGGGCTGATTAGTTATATCCTTTCACATGCATGTATGAAATCAAACTGCTTGGGTTCACAGTAATGCTGGGAAAGGACTCATCATGTCTATGGAGTTTAACAACATTTGACAGATGGTGGGAGATCAACATACTTTCTTCGATGCTTCTTTTGAGCCTACAGACAGACTGACAAAGAGGACTGATTAAGTCAGATTGCCTTTCAGGAAGTATTAAATATATGTATAACAGGAATGCAAAGGGCCTGAGGCCAAACTAACTAGACAGTATAAAACAGACTATGACACAAGAAAATAATTTGTTTACTTTCTTCTCCAGTCTGCCATGGTGGGCTAGTAACAAAAGAGGCCAAGTTCTGTGAATGCAAGGGGCTTCTCCATAGGGAGATCTATAATAGAGTCAAGTTACAAGAGGATGTTGTTCTATATAAGTCTCACCTAAATAATGTGGATCCAATTCTGCTCCCACACAAGACTATCACATTATTCCAGTTATTTCAGTAGAAGTAAGCTAATATCCAGTATGTGTATTGTGTATACCTGAAAAATAAACCTTATAATGTGGAAGTCTGCTGTGAAAGATTAATGTGCATCAAGGTGGTTAGACTCCTTCAGCCTGCAAGAACCCAAATTTGGCATAGAAATAAACATAAAGTCTATAAAAGAAATAAATCTCATATGAACAAAAGAAAAAAGAAGAAATATACCGCAGGAATCTGCAATGAATGTGGTATTTATTTCCTTACCATATATATGATTTTCTTTACTTAGGTTTCATTTGGGATCTGACACAGTCAAGAAGTCAGCTGTGTCCTCTACTCTGGAACCCCACTAGCCCACCCAGGCACAAGAGCTGGGATTCCCAAGCAAGTCTCTGCGTAATTCTATTCAGCTCCCGCTCTTAAAAATCTCCAATAATGGAGATTTCACAATATTCCTCCTGACAGTTAGGAAGTTTTTCCTAATATCCAACTTAACCACTCTTGCTTCAATCTTGTTGCAGCATCAGAGATTAAAGAGAACAATTTTTCTCCATCTTCCTTGTAATGACCTTTTATGTATTTAAAAACTGTTATCCTGTATCCCCTTAGTCTTCTCCAGGCTAATCAAAACCACTTTTTTTTCTATCTTTTTTCATAGGTCATATTTTCTAAACCTCTAATCATTTTTCTTGCTCTTCTGTGGACCTTCTTCAATTTGTCAACATCTTTCCAGACATGTGCCACCCAGAATTGGACACAACACTCCACTTGAGACCTAATCAGCACAGAGTAGGAGAATTACTTCTCTTGTCTCACTTACAACACCCCTGCTAATACATCCCAGAAAGAGGTTCACTTTTTTTGTGCAACAGTGTTACACTCTTGACTCCTGTTTAGCTTGTGATCCACTATGACCCCCTAGGATCTTTTTCTACAGTACACCTTCTTAGGCAATCATGTCCCATTTTCTAGACATTTCCATTTATTCTTATTGAATTGCATTCTATTTGCTTTAGAGATATTCGGGGACTGCCTCTATCATTTGAGCTCAAACAAATTCCTTAAGTGAAAGGACTAGTAAGCTGTTATCCTCTCGTGAACTAAGAGCCTGAGAGGGATGTGACAGATATGGCAATTTCCTGCAATAGCCTTAAAAACCCTTATTTAATTAAGTTTAAGTATTTTTGGGGCCATTGTACTAAATGCAAAGTTTATGTATTATATATGACCTCTCTAAGGGGAAGATGCGGCATAAGGCATGGGTGATCAAGGGACTATATTGAATAATGTGCCAGATAAGAACAGATTTTTGAGACAATACATATAAAGTATATTTCCTGAGAAAAATCTAGGGAGAGATGAAAATAAATCCCCCCCCCAATTATGCAAAAATCCAGTCTTTTGAAGCTATGCCCTCAGAAGTGGGCCTTTGTCTCCTGTTCACTTGTTACACAAGCCAAGAGGAAAGGCCTACACTGTATAAAGGAAAAACTGAACTATTATTCATGGCTGCTTTTGTTCTGAGTCTGAGAGAATTAGGAAACTGTAACTATTGAGAAACTCAGGTGGTGGGGTTTTGAAGGACTGACACCTACTATGGCCTGAGGTTAGAGTTAGGGTGAGCTATGGTAAGCTCTTTAGCATATGAGGGGGTTGTTTTATTGTTTTAATATGTTTTCTTTGTAATGCTTTCACCTTAATTATCAAGGATGGTAAGTTCATTTTGGAGAAATTAAATGAATGTTTGCATCGTTCTTAACAGCTGACACATCTGAGGAATTGGCACACCAGAGCACCATGCTTAGGAAGTTGCTGTTGCGTGGCTCTGAGGTGCCCTTCCTTCCACTGCCCTGCTTCACTGCTGCTCCTGCCTCCTCCAACCCCCACTGAGCCACTTCTGGCCAACCTGCTCTGGACTGAGGCTCTATCTCCTGTCTGTTGCACAGGGTGGGGGTGGGGAGCCTGGTGTCAGGGAGTGCTCTCCCCCCATCTGAGTGCTCAGTCACTGCTGAGCAGGGGGTCAGGAAACAGGGGGGAGTCTGTCTGCTGCTAACAACTCCAGAATGAGTACTGCCAACAGCAGCTGCTGCTGGCTGAAAAAGTGTGCAGGCTCATGAGTGTTCTGCATAAAAAAACAGCCCTTTCCCAACACACATCTTCTCCCCCCCGACAACCCTGATATGTTTAAATAAATGGTATTGCATTATTAATAGTGTGATTAAAACTGCGATTAATTGTCTCTTTTTAAAATCTCACCATTAATCACAATGGTGTTTTTTTTAATCATCTGACAGCCCTAGCTACATGTGAAAATGTAAATTATGGCATATAGTTTCACAAGCCTGAATCTAAAAAGCCAAAGGAAGATCTCTTTGACGGGGAAATGCTCTCTGGCAGCAGACAACAAGCTTTTTCTGCTGTTTTTGTTTCCCCTCAGGCTATGTCTACACTATAGGCTTCTTGCGCAAGAAGTTTTTTGCAGAAGAGATCTTCCTCAAAAACTTCTTGTGGAAGAGCACGTCCACACTGAAAAAGCCCATCAAAAAAGCAATGGGCTTTTGCGCAAGAGAGCATCCAGACTGCATTGACGCTTTCTTGAAAGAAAGCACTGATAGCCATTCACAGAATGGCCACCAGGGCACCTGTGCTTTTTTCGATAGGGTTTTTTGCGCAAAAAGAGGCAGTTTCCCATCTACACACACTTTTTTGCGCAAGCACTCTTGCGCAAAAAGGAGTTATTCCTTGTTCAAAGAGGAATACCTATACCTCAAAAATCCCTCTGCTCTGTCGAGTTTCTTGCACAAAAACACATTTGAGGTTTGGATGCTCGACAGGTTTTTGCGCAAAAACTCTGCAGTCTAGATGTAGACTCAGATAAAAATCACATCAGCTATAATTTGTACTACTTTCAGACTTGCTTTTAATCTTCAGTCTAATTGAGAAGTGATAGTGAATAAAATAGGCATTTCCAAGAAAGCCTTGGTGTGTCTAGCGGAGTTTAAAATTTGTGGAGACAAACTCTCCAAGCTCCAAAACTGGCAGTACATAACATTTTTGCTCTCTCATTGCCCCACTGGCAATAAAAGTGCATGTTTCCCTTCCCCTTTTCTCACCAGCCAATACATAAATGCCATTTTAGCAGGAAATGATTGCTGAAAATGTGGAGTCTATCATAAAGCAAGTGATAGACACATTAATCCTACATTTAACCATTTAGCAAAGACTTTGAAAAATGCAAAACAAGGCTGACATTAAATAAATGTAAGGAAAACATCATAATGTTCAGTTTCCAAGGCTGAAATACAATTATCTTGTGTGCAATAACATTCTTCTGGTTTAGGCAATGAAGTTTTCACATTCCTATTGCTCAAATCAGTGAGAGGGATCCATGCCCATCTCTGTCCCACTAGGTCACAGCATTCACAAGAGGTTAAAAAATTAATCCGTGCATCAAACCAGATTTTCCATATATAATTCAGCTGGGAGTTCTTGCCACACTTTCAGCAGTCTCTGGTGAGTCATAAGGATTGTGTGTTGCTAATGTATTTGGCTGTATCTTTTCCCAAAATGGTTGGTGAGTCAAGAGTGATTCCATAGTGCTGGATTTTGATCTGGTACATCAAACAAAAGTATGTGTTTAGTTGACTTTTGCCCTGCAGTGTAGACATGCCCTAAATTAGTAGCTGCTTGGGGAAGAACTGGCAGGGAGGGTGTCTAGTACAGTAACACCCCGGAGTGGAGTCAGGGAAAATAATTTCTCTTTGTACTCTGAGATTGGGTTAGTTTATTAATTTTGCTTAAGGGAACATCCTGGGCCTACCCTATGGCCCATAATGTAAATAAGGAAAAATAAAACCAGAGTGAAGAGAAAAACTCTCTGAAGGCAGACTGATTTACATCAGGAGAAACACTGAAGCCAATGAAGCAAAGGAGATACCCTATCGCAAATGACAATACTTAACTACAGGTTGGACCTCCTTGGTTCAGCACCCTTGGAACTTGACCTGTCCCTGAACTAGAGGATTTGCTGGACCAGAGGAGGTCTCTCCCCTCCTGGCCTGTGCTAAACCGCCGCCCCTTTCCCCGCCAGGGCTCCAGCCCGCCCCACTGCTGCCTGGTCACTCCCTGGGCTAGAGCTCTCTAGCTTCTGCTGACTCTGCTGCTGCTGGGGCTGGAGCTGTGCAGCCGGGGCCAGAGTGTCCTGGCTGCCACTGGGGCCAGAGCTGTGTGGCCACTGCCACAATCCCCTGCTACTGCCCGCTGTTGGGGGCTGCACCTCCCACCCCCTCCCACATACATACAGGGTTCCCAGTTGAGTCATAGGTCCTCCCCACCTGCTTCATTCCTGCCCTGCAGCCAGACCTCCCTATACCTGGACTCTATGGTCCAGGAACAGCTGTGGTCCTGCTGGATCACAAATGTTGCCGGACCAGGGATAAGGAAGGTACAACCTGTACTTCAGAAAGGGTTGGGAGGATCAATAAATGGACTTGATTCTCTGGGCCTTTACATCAAGTTAACAGCAATGGAGAGTTACCTGCAAAAAAGAGTAGAGAATCAGGTCAAGTGTCTGTACAGCATTTGTCGATACAAAATGCTATCTATTCATAATTTCTGAAATGGTTTAGGTGATTTTTAGAAAAGACGGGAGAATATGTTTCACACTTGCACATCAATTCACACATCATTGGTTCTATTTTTTTGAGAAACAATTTCAGGTCAGATCTGTTTTCAAAACAAAAATGGTTGGGTGGTTTGGCAACTGTATATAGCAAAGGGATTTGCATATGCCCTTCAAAACTAGCTTAAAGAGGTAGACTAGAGTGATTGCATGTTATTGAGAGACATTTGTTCCTCCTTTGAAAAGAATTGTTTTCTATTGATGAAAAATGTGTATTCAAGACCAGAGCACATGCAAAGCAGATTCCAATACAAGATTTAGAAACTAATGAATTAGATATGTAACATTTTCTCTTATCGCACAGTATGTCCAACACATGATAACTATCACGGTGGGTCTAATGAAGATTAGCAGAATTTGTGTAATACATTATTTCAAAGGGCAAGGAAGTCACATTTAATTTAAAATAGACAAAGTTTAATAAATTGGAAACTGTAAAAAAGTATTGTCTTTGGACATTTAAGAAAAACTTACTGCACTTATTTAAAAACTGGACTAGATCCCAGAAAGTCTGCATTCTCATAATGAACATTAAAAGGTATATTTTTACCAATCTCATTTAGCCATAGACCTGAAAAATTCCTTAGGATTTCTAATCCAAATTTTGAAGTTCTGATCCAGATTTTGCACTCAGTTCCTGTCCCTCCAAGTCCATGTCTACACAGTAAACAATAGCAAATCTCAGACCCAAACTCAAAAGATTTGGGGTCATGCTGTGGTGCTAAAAATAACTGTGTAGACATTTGGCATTAGATGGGAGCATGGGTCCTGAAGTCTAAGGAGTGGGCTGGATTTCAGTTCCCAAGATCCAATACAAACCCAAACATCTACACAGCTATTTTTAGTCCCATACCATGAGAAAAAGTCTGCAAACCTCATCTCTGAGAAGCATTGCTATAGGCTGCAACATGCTATATAAATGTGCACTAATAGGGCAATGCTGGTTCCAAACCAAAAAATACCTAAACAGTTTGATCAAAACATTACAGTCCTATTATTAGTAATATTCTTAGTATTAGTATTATCTAGTATTATTAAATGTTACTCCCATGGGCCATGAGCAGAGTGGGGCACCCGGGGAGAAGAGGAAGAGGCTCAAGATGTGCGCACCGGGCAGCACTCACTTCACCCACAAGCCAGGAACCAGCAACATGTCCTTGTGACTTCTAGGTACAGGGATTGCACAAGTGATTCCGTGCATTGCCCCCCGAGTTCTGGCTCCACTCTGGCAGCTACCATTGGCCACAGTTCCAAGTCACTGGGAGCTATGGAGACAGCACCCAGGGCCCCACACCCTACCCCTGGCTCTGTCGCCACAGTTTCCATTGACCATGGTCCTGGGACAACGGGAACTGTGGAGCTGGTGCTTGAGCCTCTGTGCCCTACCCCCAGCTCCTCAGCACTTGGGGACAGTATGCTAAGCCTCCCTGCACCTAGGAGCCACAGGGACCTGTTACCACTGCCTAGGAGTCACCTGGACCCTGCACCTCTCCCGCACCCCAGACCGCTGCTGTAGCCCTGCACGCCAAACCACCTCTTCCCTGGTCCCACCCCAGAACTCTCCCCCAGCCATAGCCCTCACCCCCTGCAGCCAAAGCCCTGACCCTCCTCCTGAACCTGAAGGCCCTCATTTCTGGCCCCATCCCGGAGCCTGCACTCCCAGCTGGAGACCTTACCCTCACCTGCACCACCAACCCTCTGCTATAGCCCAGAGCACCCTCATATCACAAAATCCTCAGCCCCCCCTTCTGCACCCCAAAACCCTCATCTCTGGCCCCACCTCAGAGCTCCAGTAAACTCTGTAAATTTTGGACTGAAGGATACATAGTCTGTTTAGAAATCCTCCCCACCAAAAAAAACAACCTAGTTTAATTCTTTAAGCCTATCTGGGAAAGGGAGAACAATTCATTCCCTTCAATCCAGTACAAAAGCCTAATCCTGTCAATATTGACATTTTAACAACAGAGTGGAATACAAAATCTTTCAGTCAGTAGGTTCTTCAGTCAAAATAATTCAGGTTTCAGGTGTTCATCGAGACATGACCGGTTGTCTCAGTCCAGGACTTGGTCGCAGTGATTCATGTCATGCTCTTGATGGCTGAGATATGCCACACACTGATTAAGTGGAGACACTAAATGGCACTTTCCATTTTTCGTCACTACTGGAGGACTCCCAATACAGAAGATTGCCCTGCTTGCTGTGCTAAGAATCGAGTAATTTCTTTCTCTAGTGCTATGAATTTGGCAGCTTTAAAAATACTTTTAAAATAAATCTACCAACAGAGAAGAAGACTCAGCTACAGAAGAGTGTTCCATACAGTTGTACCATTTAGCTGATGAATTAATAGACATAGGAATACCAAGAGGAAAAACCAACTGTAAATGTTGTTGGAACATTCATTATCTTTTCCCATCAAAGAGCAAATTGCCTACAATTAAAAGTAAAAAAGCTACTGGAGTTTGATTTTATTCATCTAGGCACAAGAGATTTTTCTAGGTATTGTTTCTCTCTAATTTGAGAGGTTCTTTGAGGCCAAATGTGGAGATTTTAAGGTACAAACAGAATGTTAGTCTTTTAAAAACAGACAAGTACTCAACTGATCAGGCAAATACCTCTCATTTAAAAAGGCAATACACAATGGGGAGCATGATGTGCATAGTACATAAGAGACATCAGAAGAAGACAAACTGGCAAAAAATTAGAATTCTGTGAACCATTTCACCTTCAGGACCAAGCAAAGGTTGTAGATAACTAAGCATTGGTTGCCACTGTGAGTTAAAATTAAGTTCAGACACATGCATTACATCCAATTACACTATAAGGCTTCTCAGGGCAAATTTAGGAAGAAGCAAACAAATAAATGTAAAAGGTGGAAGACTTCCAAAATAAAGAAAGAAACTAATACAAAATAAAAGTTAGATGCATTGTGATTTTTAAGTGGTAGGTTGAACCTAATCGGTTTTTTTTAATATTTACTTTCAGAACAAAGCATTCTTCTTGCACATTCAAAGGACTAAGTTGTTCAAAAATGGGCCAGCAGATATTAAGGACCCTGGCAGAAAGATTTCCATTTTTTACATACATAAAGTTTCAAAATAAAAAGCAGTGAATCAGCAGTGAGCATCTGAAAAATCCTTCCCCCACCTCTCTCTATGCTAAACGCATATAGCCAGGCCAGGGTGTTGAAAGGAGAGTAGCATACACACCTTAATATGTGAGGGTATGTCTACACTACAGTGTTATTTCGAAATATCTTATTTCTAAATAAATAGTTATTTTGAAATAGTTATTTCAAAATAACGCGTCTCCACACAAAATGCATTTCGAAATAGCATTTTGCTATTTCGAAATAGCGCGTCCACACTGAGTGGACTCTGAATCGCATTGAAGGCTGGACGGAACCAGTTCCAGCAGGGCACCAGGTCAGGACTTACTGTGTGGGGCTGCTGCCTGAGGTTATCTGAGGTCTGTGTTAAAGGGACCCCTTCCCCCCCGACAGCCAGTTCTCAGGTTTCCCTGCTTGCTTGTCTACCTCGATGAGGGACAGCAAAGCATTTTGTCTCTGCGTGCACTGATTGCCCTCACTCAGGACACCACAGCACTCTGCAACATGGAGCAAGAGCTGCCCCTGGGCACTCTGGTGCTTCTCTTGGATGCGTTGCTGCGAGCCTGGCTGCAATTTCCACAGGCTGCCATCTGGGAGGTCCATCGGGGGGCTGTCAGTAACCAGGAGGCCCTGCAGGAGAGCTTCCACCCTGAGGAGCACTAAGAGCCTCCCTGGTCTGCCCCATTGGGGGCTTGTGCCTCATTCCTCCCTCACGTCCTTCCACTTACCCCTCCCTAACCCCCCCTTCCTGATGTCAAATAAAATACATGTATTTTCATGAACACAAACTCTCTTTATTTAACAAAACTGGGGAGGAGGGAATGAAACTCTGGTGAGACTGGGGAAAGGAGGCGGGAGAGGGGAGAAGAAAGGGTGGGAGAGTGGAGGGGGAACCTGGGAAGGAGGGAGCTGGAAGGGAGGAGCAAGGAGAAGAAGGGGGAAGGGAAGCTCAGGGCTCAGGGTTGGGGGTCTTGCCGGACCAACTTGATTGTCATGCAAACCTGCTCCTGGGTTCGCATGTGGCCTTTGGTGGCCAGTCTGGCAGCTATCCTGCCATAGATGGCCGTGTTCCTCCTTCTAGTGCGGAGATCATGGATGTTGGGGGCATCCCCCTCAAACCTGAATAAGGTCCATGATCTCCACTCTGGACCAGGAAGTCACTCACCTTCTCCGGGCCCTGGCAGGCTCCTGGGAGCTGGCAGACTGCTCCTGGGGAGCGGTGGAGGGCTGGCTACCAGTGGCTTGCTGGCTCACGTTTTGGGGCCACTGGGTCAGGGGCAGTGACTGCTGGCTCTGGGCTGGCAGGCTTGGAGCTGGCACAGGCAATGTGGCCAGAGTCTACCCATTTAAGGGCTCTGGGGAAGGGAGGGAGGTAGAGAAGTGTTCTTGGTTGAGGCTGGAGTGGCCACCAGGGCACCCTGGGAAGGCTGGAGGCCCCCTATTTCAAAATAAATGTCTACACAGCACTTATTTCGAAATAGCTATTTCAAATTTGGTGTTATTCCTCGTAGAATGAGGTTTACCAAATTCGAAATAAGCGCTCCGCTATTTCAATTTTATTTCAAAATAGCGGTTTGGCTGTGTAGACGCTAGGAAAGTTATTTCAAAATAAGGGCTGTTATTTCGAAATAACTTTGCTGTGTAGACATCCCTGAGCTCTAGATTTAGCAAAGATTGCTGCAGAAAATAGAAGTTTCCCAATGGCAGAATTTAATCCTAATTGTGACACATTTTATTAATTTCTCCTATGTACAATTGAGTGAATTTTGGTGCTTGCAGGTATTGGATTGTCATGTCTGGATACTGATGTCTTTTACCCACAAAAGAGGTACAGAGTAGGCAGTCATCATGCAATTTCCTCCATGCTGCCAATGGATGCGCCTGGTTTGATTGGATCTCCTCTAGAGCATCATTCAGTTCCTATGCAATGTCAATTATCTCTAGTCACACTGGGGTAATAAAGCTCTTTGAAAGACCAGGTTTTAGGATCAGAAGACAGAACAGAGATTAATTCTGGGGAAAATTCTGCTCTCTTTTACTGAAACAACTTCCCTGATGTAAACTCCACTCATGTAAGTGAGAGCAGAATTCTGCATCCTATTTCAAATGTAGTTGACACATTTCATACTTCTTGTTTAATACGTTCAGTAAGTGAATAAACTTGTAGTTTTATAGCATTCATGTATTTTTCATAGGATAATTGCCTACATTTGTATATTTCATATGCATACTAGAAATGGTAAACATTATACCTCATGTACTTACTATAGATTCAAGGTATTTTCTCCCCAGGGGCCATCTGGATGAAGTGAGAAGGATATAAAACAACTCAAAATATGCATTAATATATTTTTGTATATGAGTAAGCAGGAAATTATTGCAACAGTTTATCTGTACTGTCAAAACAGTTGTCAGTAATTAAGCAAGCTGTCACCAATCTTACGTGAAGCTGAAATAATAACCTTGCATGTTTACCTGGCTCCTGACAAAACATGATTGTTCATTTCTTTGGTTGCTCTCTGGAAAGAAATGAATCTGTTTTGAAAGCAATTAAAATTGGTCCATGTCAGCCTGCTATCCATTTACAATTACTCACAAAAGTATAATGTATTAAACTTCTCTCATTTAAACAATTTGTAATTTTCAGCACCCCCTTCCCTCCCAAATAAAATATCTTTGCAGTGTGCACTGGCATATTTGGATTCATCTGCCTGTATGAACTATTCATGGAAAGTAGCAATGCATTGCTTATTACAGTGGTTCTAAATCAGGGAATCGTGTACCTCTGTAGGCATGCAGAGGCCTTCAAGGGCATACCTCAACTCATCTAGATATTTGCCTAGTTTTACAAAACATTAGTGAAGTCAGTGCAAACTATAATTTCATACAACGACTTGTTTTTACTGTTCTATATACTATACCCTGAAATGTCAGTACATTATTTACAACCCAATTGATTTATTTTATAATTATAAGGTAAGAATGGGAAATAAGTACATTTTCAGTACTAGAGTGCTGTGACACTTTTGTATTTGAGGTCTGATTTTGTAAGCATGTAGTTTTAAGTGAGGGGAAACTTGGGAGTACACAAGAAAAATCAGACTCCTGAAAGGGGTACAGAAGTCTGGAAAGGTTGAGAGCCACTGGCCGGACTGATAACTGCATTTACGTTCATGGATTCCTGCTTTAATTCTCCTAGGTAAGCTTTTCAGTGAGCCCTTCTACAGGCTCACAGAACTGACAGACATCACCTTACACAGTGACACTAAGTACATGATGACACTATAAAATAAGAACACTTAATTCTGAGTATAGAAGCATCCAAAAAGAACATTGAGTTACACTCTAAAGTATATGGTCTATCAACTCCAAGCAAGATCCATTAAGCTCCAGACTTTTGCTGTTGAAAACCTATTTACCTGAGAAAGTGATATTTACCCTTGACCTTGGATGAACACCCTTCCTCCTCACAATTTCTGAATTAGCCCAGGCAATCTTGGACATGCTGTCACCACATAATAGCACAGTGGCCCAATCTCAACAATCATCATCCAGTTTCAAAGGGAGAGAAAATGCTATTTACTGCCAGAAACTACACAGAGAATAAAATTATAGTAAATCAAGTTTTGAAACAAGCAGATTTGGACAGTGAGGACCCCATATTTCCCCTCTTCCATATGGTGTAGCATGGAAGGGAGCTAAAGTAAGGGTATGTCTACACTGCATTCCTCTTTTCGAGAGAGGAATACAAATGCAGCTGAGCGAAATTGCAAATGAAGCGTGGATTTGAATTTCCCGCACTTCATTTGCATAATCGCGTCCAGGCGCTATTTCGAAATACCCTATTTCGAAAAAAGAAACGCTGTCTAGATGCGGTTATTTTGAAAGAAAACCCTTAAGGGTAATTATACAAATTATACAAATGAAGTGTGGGAAATTCAAATCCGCGCTTCATTTGCAATTTCGCCAGCTGCATTTGCATTCCTCTCTAGAAAGAGGAATGCAGTGTAGACATACCCTAAGAGATAAGCAGTGGGGCAGCGGCTGAGACAGGAAAGGGGGCTGCATGGAATGCCACTCTTCTGCAAAGCTGTCTCCTTAGCAAAAGATCCACACAGTTCATTAACTACAGGGACAGGAGGGGAAAGGGGGTCACTATGAAACACATTCCCTTTAAGAACTACAGAAAAGACATCATGAAAGAAAGGTAGAACACATGCTGTTTAAAGCAGATTTAATCCCCCTATATGTTCTACATAGCCCCTGGCTTTCTACATTAACATTTAGATCAGATCTGGCACTTCATTGTCCTCCCACATGCTAGTTCTTTCTCCTCCTGCCAGTTCCTCCAGGCTCACACTTTTCTACCCCTTTCTCCAGAAAAGGGTCAACTTCCTCCCCCGCAGCTCCAGCACCTCCCATTGGCCTCTTTCATTCTTTCCAGGACCAGTGGCTGTGGAATAAGTCTTCGCTATATGGATATCAAGACTGTAATGTGTTGAGGGCCATGCTGGAATTGCAAGCTATCACTTTCAAAGTGTGGAGGGGAGGAGGTGATTCCTGGTCTTGCTTGCAGGCTAGGGATCTATTGGGGACCCTGTGATCCATCAGTTTTGAAAAAGCCAGCCTGGAACGAGATGGGGTGAGTTGTGCCTTTCTACCTTAGGGAACAACCTACTTTGTCCCTTTCTGTTTTTGGTTTGAGTGTTATCATGCTAGAGTCTAAGAAATAAAGTAGAATTATGAAGCAACCTTCCAGGAAGATTATATATACTCTTTGTTTATGTTGTAAACATAAACAGGGTGGAGAGCACAAGCTGTCCTGATACTGGCTGCACAAATGTCAAAAGGACTACACTTCCCCTGTACCAAATATCACTCCTACCTCTAATCAGGAATACACTTTGGGTATTTTAAAAGCATTAATTTGCAAAACTAACAATACCATAGCTGAATCTTACTATAGTTCCTTTTGTAATAACACATGCGAACAGACTTTGAGGACATTTTCTTACTTTGTTCTCCATTTTTTCTGAAGAACCTATCAAAGCAGATAGGTTACTACTCTTTTTATATCAGAGTTAAGATGAAAAGCTGCTGCAGTGATCAATATTTTCTGTTTTTATTTACTAAAATCTCTCAAAAATACAGACAGACACTATTGGTACAGAATGTGACATCTTCTTTTCCCATCCGCTATTCTTAAATTTTGATTTTGTAGTTTACATTGAACTCACCAGTATTCATCTTTTTGCTTTTCACTCTCCATTTCAGGCTTTCTGTTTATAAAGGAGATGACTGCATAGTGCTAGTCATTGTGAACAAAATAGTAGATTTTAAAAATCTATATTAAAAATATGATAAGGGTTTTGTGCAAGAGGCATGACTTGTAACAAGATTAAAAGACTGATATGTCTTTCAAATTGTCATAATCTGTGCTGTACTTGTTTTATCCGTGTTACAAATAAAAGCAAAAACACAAGTATAATAAATCCATACAGTTATTCAATTTTAAAGGACAATTCTGAAAGTATGCACAACTTGAGCTCCATTTCTGAAAGTGCATAACTGCAAGACTAAATGTTAGCATTGATACACCCTAACTTGCTCTTGTATCAACAAGCAATTATCCATTCAATCTAAATCCTAGCCCTTTCAGCAACAGCTGAAAGAAAAAAACTGAGATCTTACGTTTGCACGTAATGCTGGTAAATGCAGATAATGTTGGTAAATGCAGAGGTTATTGTTTCACTTGAAAGATATCAGCATTTTTATATACAGTAAGGCCACGTCTACACTGCAGTGCTATTCCACATCTTCTGAGTACACCCATTATTTCAAAATATAACAGGCTCGCTATTCCAATATCCCTGTAAAACTCATTCCATGAGGAGTAAGGAATGTTTTGGAATAGCGATTTATTTTGAAATAAGTTTTGTGTAGACGCACCAAATTTTGAAATAAGCTATTTTGAAATAACATTGAAATAGGATATGCAATTTGCGTAGCTCAAATTGTGTATCTTATTTTGACCTACGATGCAGTGTAGCCGCATCCTATGATAGCACATAGAGATGCACATCATAGACCAAATCACTGTTGCATTAGGTGCTGTATGCACACACAAAGAGATGGCCCTGTTGGAGTCAACAAGTTAACTCTATAATGCAAGTCACATATATTTCATAGCATATATTGCACAGCATAAGTAACACAGTAAAACACATATCTAACCAGGTAAACAAGAAAAGGAAATACTATATGGTGAACAGAATTAAGGTTACAACTGGAACCTCCTTACCTTTTTTTGGAAAATATATAATGATTTAAATGTGCAGTCTTTGACAATAAATTAACATTTAATTATATTTAACAATTTAACATTGAACAATAATTTTAATGGAAGTAACAAATGGTCTGGTAGCACTTTATAGACTAACAAAATATGTAGATGGTATCATGAGCTTTCGTGGGCACAGCCCACTTCTTCAGATGACCGGAGTTATGAGTAGGGGATATGAAAACTTGAAATAAATAGGAGAGGGGAAGGGGAGGGGGGAGAAAAAGAAAAAAGGAAGGGGGGTGTGAGGCAGAGCATCATTAAGTATCTGGAGAATGGGTACTTAAACCTAAGCAGATAAAAATCAAAGTCAATAGATAGATTGTTCACACACCCCTTCCTTTTTTTTCTGTAACAGACTAACTCGGTTACCCCCTGAAACTCTTTAATGGAAGTGATAGACAAGGTTGATGAGGGGTTGTTTGTTTCTTGGCTGGCTTCTTTATCATAAATAATGTATAACATATTTTTTAAATTTCAATGGCCTATTTTTCACTCTGCAAGCATGTGTTAGCTTAGAGTATTTCAATTTACACAAACAGTACACACAGAATTGTTCAACATGCTGGGGTTCACATGGAATGAAAATAAATTACTAATAATTGCTTGATTTACAGGCACATAGGTTCACTGAATCATAGAATCACAGAACTGGAAGGAACCTCGAAAGGTCATCAAGTCTAGTCCCCTACACTCTTGGCAGGACCAAGCACCATCTAGGCCATCTCTTACAGGTGTTTGTCTAACCTGCCCTATAAAAATCTCCAATAATGGAAATTCCACAACTTCCCTAGGCAATTTATTCCAGGGCTTAACCTAACAGTGAAGAAGTTTTTCCTAATGTCCAACCCAAACCACAATTGCCTCAATTTAAGCTTATTGCTTCTTATCCTATATTCATAGTTAAGGAGAATAATTTTTCTCCCTTCTCCTTGTAACACTTGAAATCTGTTGTCACTCCTCAGTCTTCTCTTTTCCAGACTAAACTAACCTAATTCTTTTAATCTTCCTTCATAATTCATATTTTCCAGATCTTTAATCATCTCTGGGTCTTCTCCAATTTGTCCATATTTTTCCTGAAATGTGACATCCAGACACAATATTCCAGCTGAGGCCTAATCAGCGGAGTAGACGAATTATTTCTCATGTCTTGCTTACAACACTCCTCTGAATACATTCCAAAATGATGCTTGCTTTTTTTGTAACAGTGTCACATTGTTGACTTCCTGTTTTGCTTGTGATCCACTATGGCCCCTAGATCCTTTTCTTCAGTGCTCCTTCCTAGACAATCATTTCCTATTTTATATCAATCAATGCAGCTGATTGTTCCTTCTTAAGTGGAGTACTTTGCAATTGTCCTTATTGAATTTCTTCCTATTTACCTCAGACTATTTCTTCAGTTTGTCCAGATCATTTTGATTTACAATGCCATCCTCCAAAGCACTTGTAATGCCTCTCAGCATGGTGTCATTCCCCTACATTATAAGTGTACTCTCTATCCCATTCACTAAATTGTTGATGAAGATATTGAACTGAAGTGGTCTCAAAACTGATCCCTGCAGAAACTCAGTTGTTATGCAGAGCTGGAAGGGATTTAAAAAAATCATCATGTCCAGCCTACTGTGCTAAAGGAGGACCAAGTAAATTAGATAGGCATCCTTCCTCACATGCTTTTGTCTAACCTGTTCTGAAGACTATCCAAAGATGAAGATTCCAGAATCTTTCTTGGAAACTTATTCCAATGCTTACTTTCCAAAATAATTAGAAAGCTTGTTCCTAACCTAGATATCCCTTGCTTCAAATTAATCACTTCCTGTCTTTCTTCCAGTGGACATGGAGAACAATTAATTACCATCCTATTTATAATAGCACTTCACTGTCTCAGCTCCCCTTCAGTCTTCTTTTCTCAAAAATAAATATAATGAGTTTTTAAAAACCTTTTCCTTAAAGGTCAGATTTACTAAATCTTTTATCATTTTTGTTGCTCTCCTCTGGCTCACCACCCATCTTTGTGTCGTCCACAAACTTATAAGTATGTTCTCCATTCTATTATTCAAATCATAGAATCGTAGAATCATAGATCTGGAAGAGACCTCAGGAGGTCATCAAGTCCAGCCCCCGCCCAAGGCAGGACCAATCCCAACTAAATCAACCCAGACAGGACTTTGTCAAGCTGAGACTTAAAAACCTCTAGGGATGGAGATTCCACCACCTCCCTAGGTAACCCATTCCAGTACTTCATCACCTCCTAGTGAAATAGTTTTTCCTAATATCCAACCTAGACCTCCCCCGCTGTAACTTGAAATCATTAATAAAAATATTGACCAGTACAGGATCCATGCCTGACCCCTGCGCAACCCCACTATATATATGTTCCCCCAGTTTGACTGCAAACCATTGATAACTACTCTGAGTATGGTATTTCAACCAGTTGTGCAAACACATTATAGTAATTTAATCTAGACAACATTTCACTAGCTCAGTGTTTCTTAAACTGTGTTCCGGGGTACACCAGTGTGCCACAGAGAAAAACAGAGTTCAAAATGGATGCCCTTAAAGGGGCAGGCGACTTTTATTTTTGCTCAATAACTTCCCCTCCCGCCCCGCCTCCCACCACCTTTTTTTTTTTTTTTTTGCTCAACAAAAAATCCTTGGTGTTCCTCATAACAAAAATTATTGTTTGGTGTTCC
The DNA here is from genome assembly GCA_019425775.1 of Rafetus swinhoei. Taxonomy (NCBI): domain Eukaryota; kingdom Metazoa; phylum Chordata; order Testudines; family Trionychidae; genus Rafetus; species Rafetus swinhoei. The sequence goes on from CM033424.1 coordinate 161,499,635, forward strand.
TCAGTCTTAAAAAGTTTAAGAAACACTGCACTAGTTTGTTTGATGAGACTATCATATGAGACTGTTTCAAAAGCCTTTCTAAAATCAAGATATATCATGTCTAATGCTTCCCCTCAACTCATGAGGCTGCTAACTCTGGTCAAAGATATTCATATATTTCTTACTACTTACTCACTGTTTATAACTGAATTTCAGAAGAAACTGTAGCATTTCAATCAAACTTCAATAGACCTTGCTCTGAAATATTTCAAACTGCCAACCTGTGTGGTCTCTGTGGTGGAGGCCACTCAACTGTACAGTTACCTGTCAGGACACATGTTAGCCTTCCAAACTTCTTGCCATGTCTATTGCTGCGAGATCTAGATTATAGTCTGCACAGTTACGCTAGTGGATGTCATATATAACTTCACTGATGCCATTTACTGGTGGATGGTACATCAAAATCATTTATAAGCTACCAAAAAAAGAAAAAAAATGCTGCCTTTTGCTACTCAAGTGATGAACATTTATCTAAGCCAAATATCTGATCCTTTCATTTCCACAGAAATATGAAGCATCTTATTACTGTGTTAAGTGCCTGCCCATTCATTCATACAATTATTCTGTTCATTATAACAATAAATGAAGCCCCCAAAGAGCAATAAAATATCCTCATGCTGTAAGCAGTTATGATCAGAAGTACTAATTTGAAAAAAGTATTTCTGGTGCAGTCATTATTTGTGTTTTGAAAGTGCAAGATGTTAGGAAAAGGAAACTAGCTCCTTAACTGTTGTAAGTCATGATAGCTCCACTGGGGATCTGGCATGAGTTTTCTTTAATGCCAAACAAAGTTTAACCTATCTAGATCCTCCTTGTTATTTTTCCACTTTCCATATTTCATAAATCTAGCTCCACAACCAACGTTCAGCTCTCCTTTATCCTACAGTAACATTACAATCATAAGACGTTCACTTTGGGCATCAGCTGTGAGATCATTATAAGTAAGCACATGCTATTAATATTGCATTTGGACCGGGGCGTCCCATAAATGGTTAAATCTGGACATCACACATCCATGGGGCGGAAAAAAAGATTTGGATCTCACATTCAATTTTATGGACCATAACAAGACCTTGTTCCTGCTGACACAACTCCCATTTTGTTCCTCTAATTTCTTTCAAAGGCAAATTGGATAAGGGTTTATCCAATGTTTGTCCAAACCCCCATTATGTTCATAATTAGTAATGCTGCAAAAGAAATGTAAAAAACCATATGGATTCTGATGGATTTGAAATATTTTCTAGTATTAAAGTTCTTCTGTACCTTTTTTCCCTTTATCAGGCATCATAGCTGCATAGCGTTGTCCACGTGACGTTGTGCAATCTTCTCCAGCCTAGCAAGGTCTTTCAGTCTGGGAAGTAGTGGGTTTGACCACTTCTGATATCGGTACCTGCTACTTGTGAACAGGATCTACGCTGGTTGTCATTTAAGCAAGTCATTTTCTCTAGACACTATCCCAACTTCCTTTGCATTTTATGAAGCCCATCTCAATAGCTTGAATTCAGTCTATGGTACCACTGACTGCAAAGAGGCAGAATACTGTACCTTTATAGAGCCACACTAAATCCACTTGCAACAGTCAAGCCTGAGAGATTACTTGCTGTGCCTTCATTGATCCACTGCTCTTTAGAAGTATTTTTAAGTGGCACTTCCCTTTCCCTCGGCAATCTTCTGATTGCTATTTCTTCTACCATGCCTCTGCTTTTTTTTTTGGCTGGGTGACTTACATTTCTTTCTCTCCCTCTCACCGTCTTATAAAGGATTCCATACTTTGTCTGAGCTCTTTGATAAAGCATGCTTGGTCACTTCCTATAATCCTTTTTGGAATGAAACTCAAGTTATTTTTGTTTTAAAGATTGCCATCCTCAGCACACGCAAGTGATTTATCAGTGTTTAAGCTTCACATCTTATAGCACACCTGTATTTCACTGCTCTGTGTGCTAAATTCTGCTGTATTTCAGAATCTGCACCTTCCACTCAGACTGTTCTCTGACCTTGTTCAACTAAGCTTTGTGGATGGCTAAGTTTGCATATTATTTTTTATGTCCATTGGATCATAAATCAACCAACTTCTTATACCATGTTGTGTCACAATAGTCAAGAAGCACAGAAATTCACTTATTTCTAACAATGAACAAAGAGTTTTATTTAAATCAAGCTCTCTCTCTCTCTCTCTCTCTCTCTCTCTCTGCAGGGCTTTTAACTTAAACCTTCTCTAGACTGCTTCAGTCTTGCTTCTTGCTACACATTTAAAGAAGTAGTACAACACCCTTACAATCTGCATGTCTTTTGCTAAACAGTCACCAAGAAACAAGGTCCCTATGTCTATTCTGTTATCAAAATATCAGCATTCTGCACCAGATGAGCATGAGTGGGACACATTTAGGCTATGTCTACACTGCAGGCTTTTTGCACAAGAACACTTGTTCTTGCGCAAAAACTTGCAAAGCGTCTACACTTCACGCGTTCTTGCACAAGTAAATTTACAGTAAAGTGTCAGAAAACATGGATTCTTGCAAGAGTTATTCCTCCCCCCACGAGGAATAAGCCCTCTTGTGGAAGAGCTCTTCCACAAGAAGGCAGTGTGGACAGGCAAGAGGGGTTTCTTGCGCAGGAAAGCCCTATGGCTAAAATGGCTATCAGAGCTTTCTTGCACAAGAGAGCATCCACACTGCCATGGACGCTCTTGTGCAAAAGCACATCTCTTCCACAAAAGCACATGGCAGTGTGGACACACTCTTGTGGAAGACCTTTTGCACAAGAACTCTTGCATAAAACAGTTCTTGCACAAGAAGCCTGCAGTGTAGACGTAGCCTTACAGTATAGTCTGTGAGTTGCAAAAGCAAGAATGTCTAATATATACAAATGGAATTGCATATTCATTCAGATTCAATTAGCCAATTAAAATATATGATGGGCAGGTCTCCATGATCTCCTCAGATCATAAGCACAGACTGTAACCCAGATATCTGGTTGGAACTTACTGTTTTATTTAACAACCAATGCCAAACAGCTTTCATTGTGCTGTAGCTTATGTTATAAAAGTGCAAGACACAGTATGCTATTTATGAGAATACTTTTATTTCCTGGGTAATATCAAACAACAAGGGTCAACATTATATTTACTCCAGTGCTTACTGAGACCTTTCTTTTAAACAAAAATGATATCACTTAAAAACCAACACCCAGAAGTGAATACAGCCAGAAAGTCATAGGTATGGATATCTGGAATGAGGGCAGGGTAATAAACAGAACGCAGCTAGCAGATGAAATTGGACATCTAATCAGCAATTACTGTTGCTGAAATTCAAGGACTTTGTAATCAGACAAACACTTGGGGTGAAACCCTGGGTTCACTGAAGTCAATGTCAAAACTCCCATTGACTTCAGAGAATCTAGAATTTCACCCTTAATTCTCAAAATAGTTCCTAACGCATTGGCCTATCCAGATGCTGAGGTGGATTTGCCTTTTTGAGGCTGTGTTTGCTGTTCCTTGTGTTTTCCTGTTATCCTTTAGAATCACTGAGTCAGGTGGACATGTATTATTTCTGTCTATACAAATATCAGAGGGTTAGCCGTGTTAGTCTGAATCTGCAAAAACAACGAGACGTCCTGTGGCACTTTATAGACTAACAGATTTATTGGAGCATAAGCTTTCGTGGGCAAAGACCCACCCGTCAGATGCATGTCTGACATGCATCTGACGAAGTGGGTCTTTGCCCACGAAAGCTTATGCTCCAATAAATCTGTTAGTCTATAAAGTGCCACAGGACGTCTCGTTGTTTTTGCCTATACAAAAGCACTGTCAGTAGCATTTCAGACATATCAAGAAAAGGAGCCAATGTTCTCCTGGGTTTTAGCTATGTGTTTCATTGCCATGCTCTGTAGGAATATGATTAATGACTTTGATATGCATTGCATGATTTTTACTTTGACAGGTTAATAGCCATGTTTTGTCTGAAATGTTGGGATTTCTTCCCCCGACTTACAAGGAGGGTAGCCATTTGGTATTTTGTCATTATATTTCTTCTGTTCTAATTTCCCAGCATAAAGATATGTTGTAACTAGTAGCCACTAGTAGCCACTATAATATAGGATATCTAAAAAGTTTGAGCTAGTCACCCAACCAGGGAGCAAAAACAAAGTAGTACACCTCAAGGACCAATCAGCTTGTGACAATAGCTCATAGTGTGAAAGTTAATCTTCCTATCTACTGGGCAAATACTTACACATAATGAGTGTACTGAAAGAAATTAGATTTGCTTAATGAATTTTCATGAACAGAAAATGGAGCTAAATGAATATTAATCATGATGAATTTTTCTGTACATAACAAAATACTATTTACAGATGTCAGCCTTATTTTCCTCTGACAGTTGAGTAATGATTTATGGCTCCCTCTGCTATAGCTAGCTTTAATTTCTTCACAAACTCATAGATAGCTACAATTTTTTTATTTTTATTTTTTTTTACACACATGGCCTACTGTGTGGCTGTCAAACAGACATAGTTGTACATTTACAACCTTCAGTTTTGCCCAATGGCTCATCATGGACTCTCCTTTAGAAATATTGCTACGTTTCCAATGAAGTCATTATCTCATTTCTGGGAATTAATATTCCTGTCACTTTTGACAGGGTGCTTCTCTTCAAGAAGAAAGACCTGGTTCTCTTGGGCATTGTTCCAGGATATTTAGACCACCCATTTTTCAGAATCTGTAATGCTGTCAGGATTTCCACATTTTCAGCAATAGCCTGATTTGTTGCAACAATGAAGCAGGCAATAGTTTTAAAGCCAGCTGTGCTTTTTTATAATCTTCAACTTTCCTCAAATATTTACAGTGTTCCTGCATCATTAACATTTAAAGAATGTGTTGACAGGAGGCTGGCAACTACAGGGCATTACCAAGCATATACTGTGCCTACACATATAGGCTATGTCTAGACTGGCATGATTTTCCGCAAATGCTTTTAACGGAAAAGTTTTCCGTTAAAAGCATTTGCGGAAAAGAGAGTCTAGATTGGCACGGACGCTGTTCCACAAAAGCACTTTTTGCGGAAAAGAGTCCGTGCCAATCTAGACATGCTATGTAAAAAGCCCCGATCGCCATTTTCGCGATCGGGGCTTTTTTGCGCAAAACAAATCTGAGCTGTCTAAACTGGCCCTTTTGCGCAAAAGCTTTGCGCAAAAGGACTTTTGCCCGAACAGGAGCAGCATAGTATTTCCGCAAGAAGCACTGATTTCAGACAGTAGGAAGTCAGTGTTCTTGCAGAAATTCAAGCGGCCAGTGTAGACAGCTGGCAAGTTTTTCCGGAAACCGGCTGATTTTCCGGAAAAACTGGCCAGTCTAGACACAGCCATACTGTGCCTACAGCTTGCAGCTCATCAAACCTAGATGGAATCTTTGACATCTTACTAATACTATTATCTAAGTTGGTGGTGTTTCTCTGAGGATTTTAGTAATGTCTTTGCTAATGAAGAAAGTAGGTCATTCCTCCATTTTTCTCTCCATTCAAGCTTTGTTTTTATTTTATCTTTTATTTAGGGCTCCTCTATCATAATAATTGTGAGCAAACACCACAGAAAGATACTCAGGAATTCTGTTTTACTCTATCACAATCGTTACCAGAGCCACAAAGTAAATTGTCCAAATGTGTGAAGGGCCTTTTCCAGGACCACCAATGCGGGTGGGGAGACAAAGAGGGCAATTGACCTGGGGTGGTCCAGCAATTCTAGAGGGCCAGGGACTCCCAGCTACCCACACAGCAGCCAGAGTCTCATGCCCTTTAGGAATGCTGTGGGAGCAACATGCAGCACATAGCAGAGCCCCATGCCACTATGGTCTGGCAGAGCCCCACACCAAGTGCTCTGGCCAGCTCTAAGAACTGGCTGGGGAGGGGATGCCACACCTCATGGCAGTGCTGGGGATTGGCTGTCCTGGCTCCACCCCTTCTGCCCAAGGCTCCTCCCTCTCCGGGCACATGGTGACCAGTCAACCCCACCCACATTACCTAGGGATCCAGCAATCCAGTCAGCTCACGTGGCCTTTTGTATAGAGCATGTGAATGTAACCACCACCAAGGCAGATTTGAACCTGGGACCTCGGGAGCTGACTCTAGGAGCCTCTGAGCTAAAAGCCAGCTGGCTCCCAGCCTATGCTGTAGAGGTCTCTTGATCTTAACTGTTGCAGTGGTCTGGGTGCCACTTGCAGTACTCAGTAACCACACTAGGACTATGTCTACACTCACGGCTTCTTGCGTGAGTAATATGCAAATGAGGCTAAGCGTGGAATATCGCCGAGCCTCATTTGCGTACCTAATGAGCCACGATTTTTTCAGAAGAGGCTCTTGCAAGAAGGAGCGTCTACACTGCCCCTTCTTGCGCAAGGAAAACCCTCTTGCGCAAAGCCGTTCTTCCTGAAAAGTAATAGGTGTAATGGCATTGCACAAGAGGGTTTTTCTTGTGCAAGAAGGGGCAGTGTAGACTCTCCTTCTTGCGCAAGAGCCTCTTCTGAAAAAAATGGTGGCTCATTAGATACGCAAATGAGGCTCAGCAATATTCCACGCTTAGCCTCATTTGCATATTACTCACGCAAGAAGCTGCGAGTGTAGACATAGCCTAGGTGTGTGGGTTACATACTTACCCTAGGTGAGGAAGCGCGTCCCGAGCTTCCGAGACCCAGTTGAGATCCCGGACGAGCCGCCACTTGTAACCACCACCAAGGCGGATTTGAACCTGGGACCTCGGGAGCTGACTCTAGGAGCCTCTGAGCTAAAAGCCAGCTGGCTCCCAGCCCATGCTGTAGAGGTCTCTTGATCTTAACTGTTGCAGTGGTCTAGGTGCCACTTGCAGTACTCAGTAACCACACTAGGTGTGTGGGTTACATGAACTCTACACAGAGTAACAAACCAAAGAAAAGCAAATCCACTGGTAAATTGCAGTGACCTAGACAAGACGGATGCTCCTGCAGACTAGTCCCCATTATTTGATTGTTTCTTTCTTTGTGGGCACGCTGTTCTTTTTCACAATGAATTGACCATTAGTGAAGCGGAACTGTGGGCGCTCCCATACTGCAGAGGCTCAGTTTCATAAACTGAGTTCCACGAAACTCAGTCCCTTTACATCTATAACCAGAGTTATATTCTAATCTGCTAGAGGCAGCCAAAACCTTATCTATGAAGTCTTCTGTTAGTTCCAGGAGAATATACATCCCATCCTCACTGACGATGTGCCCCCTGGTTTTAATCTACTTTAAACGCTGACCAGAAGGTTACTAACAAGGGACAGATAAAGCATCTGCGTAATACAACAGTTTTGCACAGAATGGCTGTGTCTACACTGGCACCCTTTTTCGGAAAAGGGATGCTAATGAGACACAGTGCAATTGCAAATCCGCGGGGGATTTAAATATCCCCCGTGGTATTTGCATGAACATGGCTGCCGCTTTTTTCCGGCTCGGGGTTTTGCCGGAGAAAAGTGCCAGTCTAGACGCGATCTTGCGGAAAATAAACCCTTTTCCGCAAGATCTCTTATTCCTACTTTCAATTGCGCTGTGTCTCATTAGCATCCCTTTTCCGAAAAAAGGGTGCCAGTGTAGACACAGCCAATGAGTACAATAACGGTAGAAGTCTGATACACATCCAGTCATTCCAATAGAAAAATGGCAGAAACTTTTACAAGCCCTTTTTATGCAGGATTTTGCATCTCTCATAATGATAGTTATTAGAGAAACCTCAAGCCTATGGGACTTTTAAGGTGAGTGTCCTATATAATGAAAATGAATGTATACAATCAGGCTGTGTCTACATTGGCACCCCTTTCCGGAAAAGGGATGCTAATGAGACATGTCGGAATTGCAAATCCACGGGGGATTTAAATATCCCCCGCAGTATTTGCATTTACATGCCGCTTTTTCGGCTCGGGGTTTTGCCGAGAAAAGCGCCAGTTCAAACGCGATCTTGCGGAAATAAACCCTTTTCCTCGAAGATCCTTATTCCTACTTTGAAGTAGGAATAAGGGATCTTCCGGAAAAGGGCTTATTTTCCGAAAATCGCGTTTAGACTGGCGCTTTCTCCGCAAAACCCCGAGCCGGAAAAAAGCGGCAGTTATGTAAATGTAAATACCGCGGGGATATTTAAATCCCCGCGATTTGCAATTGCGCTGTGTCTCATTAGCATCCCTTTTCCGAAAAAGGGTGCCAATGTAGACACAGCCACAGGGTGACTGTAGTATTTAAACAAGCCATCTTTGGGTGGCATAAGTTATAGAACTGCTAAGCAATGCTAAGGGATTTCTGACAGCCATGGTAAACAACACATCCACCTGGTCCTTCTAATGGTGAATAACAGGACATTTTTAAATATAGCACAATGTCTGATGGTGAGCAAGAGTTTGTGCTGAGTAACTTTTAATAGTTGCATGGAGCTTCAATGTTTCACTCCAGGCATCTTTTTGCCCACATTTCTCCTTTTATAAAGGAGAGGAATATCCCTGGGAGAATAGACACCAGACAAGCTGAGATGCCCAGCAGATTGAGAGCAAGATAAGGTGCCTTTAGCAAACTAAGTGCTATCGACTAAAGTATCCCAGCTCTATTTCCTCTCTTACATTATTCCAGAATATTGACAGAGCACAGAAAGGTTTTCTGTCGTTATTATCTGTACTGTTTCCTGTGTAACTCCTTTGCTGAGAAACTGATATCTGATGAATTTTATTATTCCTAGATCTGTTCTTTGTGCATCGAAATCAATTTTTCTCAGTTAAACACATAATTTATCAACAGCTGATTTTTTCCTTTGTCCAAAAACAGGTTTTGGCAATAACAGAAGTTAATAATATCAAAAGAGCAGTCTGTGTTTCAGGCTTGCAAAAGCATCAGTCTGTAAAGGCAAGTTGAATGCATGTCTCCCAAGTGGCTTTTTGAATACTTTACAGTGCCATATTAAAACATGGGCTATTTATGTCCATACAAGAGCTGGGTCTAAGATACAAAATTCAGAACCAGATGTCCATCCTCCCAAAGGACAGGAGTATGCAAACATTGGGTTTCATTTAGGGCTCTCAAGTGATTAAAAAAATTAATCATGATTAATCACACTATTAAAAAATTTAATTGTGTTTAATCGCGTGCACTCCCCCTTTGAAACGCTGTGGTGGCTTTTCAAAGGGGCAGCACTGCGGAAGCCTGGGACCAGATGGAGTCCTCTGCTGACCGCAGACTCAATGCAGCTGCCCTTTGAAATGCAGCGGTGGCATTTCAAAGAGGCAGTGTTGCAAGGAGCCCGGGATCAGCTGGAGTCCCCAGCTGATCCCGGCTCAGTGCAGCACTGCCCCTTTGAAAGGCTGCTCTGGTGTTTCCAAGGGGCAGAACCACGGGAACCCGGGATCAGCTGGAGTCCCCAGTGCTCAAAGGGGCAGTGCATTAGGGGCCTGGCATCAGCTGGAGTGCTCAGCTGATCCCCAGCTTTGCATTGCGCTGCCTCTTTGAAGGGCCATTCCGGTGCTTCAAAGGGGCAGTGCAGCATTAACACCTGTGATTAATGCATTAAAAAAGTTAATGCACTAATCCTGCCCTGCATTAATTGCAGGCATTAACGCACATCAATTGACAGGCCTAGTTTCATTTGGATCAATCACTGAGATGGGGTGGGGGGGAAGAGCCACACGATTTAGAGCCAGACATCAGTTCAGATCACTTCATGCAATGTTTGGATCCAGGATTTTGGTTTGGGTCAGTAGTTCACATTGAAGCTATAGTTTTAGTCATGCAACTTCATGCTTATTAAGGGAGCATGTCTGCAAACTTTATGCAATACAAATTAAGGGGGGAATCTTTATATTGCTAATTGCCATTTCCTTTTTTGTGCTTCATTTTGAGCACATCTTTACAGTGCAAAAACCCTGAACATGATATCTGAGCAAAAACAAATTCACATTCTAACGTGATGCACTTGCCCTTTACTTACATCAGTACCTTACAGGAATAAGAACACTGTACTAAATGCAGAGTAGTTTAATCCACAATGTATGTGTAATCAAATTTTAAGATGATCTCCCAGTTCAGCAGGAGCATTAGCTCAGCCAGCTATGCCTGCAGAATAAATTCTATGCTACAGATATCAATTACAGGCACTATTCATTTCATCCAAGTTATATCTTACCTTAATAAAAATGGGATAGGTTATGCAATATCAAAGAGCAAGGGGCATATAATCTTTGTTGTTTCATTCTCAAAGACTGGTGCTGAATGCAGGTTGAAAAAGTGGAACTTTAATAAAGTACACTGCTCTGTCCACATGCCTGAGTTGCTTTCAACCAATCTCTCTGCAGTCTCCATTTTTCTGGTGTATCAGTGCACTCAATAATAGTTCCACCAGGGAACACAGACCCTCTGACTCCAGTTCCACTGATCATGATGCATTTCTCATTTGTATGTTAGGCCTTCCCTTCTGTTTTTTCTCCATTATCCAATGGCATTTCAAATGTACCTGAAGAGCTCTGAGGAGCTTAGAAGCTTGTCTCTCTCACCAAAGCAGTCGATACAATAAAAGATATTATCTAACCCACTTTGCTAATATCCTGGACCTACATGGCTACAGCAACACTGCAAATGATATTGGTATTTTTATTTAAGATCGAGATTTATTTCTAGCCTATTTTATGCCACAGCAGCTCTGATATTACCATAATGTCCTGAAGCACCAAGGACTAGATTCACAAAGAGATTTAGACTCCTAACTTCCCCTTTTGGAATCTAAGTCATAAATTTAGATCTCCCAAACACCTGCCCTGTTGTCATTTAACATGCAGGTACGTGAAGTCTCTAGTACTCAAGTTTTCACAGTAAAGTTCCCTAGATGCCTAAACATCTGCCAGTATGCATGTACAAAGCTAACTAAATCCTGTGGGTGCCAAATTGCCCAGCATGTAAGCCACAGCACAATCCTCACACTAGGTATTCCCCCAACTATCTTGCCTGTAGAACTCAATCTAATAGGCAGCTCAGAGGTTGCCTACTAGATTGTCCTTCCCTTCCCCCAGTTTATATATTAAGTTCAATTATGCACACTCATCTGGGATGTGGAAGATCCGGGTTCAGCTCCTTGCTTCATCTACTTCAGAACAGGGACTTGAACCCTAATCTCTCAGGTGAAATCCCTGAGACTGCTTTACTTTGGGGTGGGTCTCTCTCAGTCCCTCCTATTGATGCTCTTCCACTTTGTATTGGATACTTACATTTTCTCCAGATGGCAAAGAGTGAAAATGACTCTATAACCTCTCGGTGAGGTAACTTGAACAACTCTGGCTCTTATGAATCCCATTCTTAGGTGCCAAACTCTCCCCCTACACTGCCGAGGATTCCACTGGGCAGGCTGGTGCCTAAAGTTAGGCATTGCAACTCTGAGCCTAAGTACCTTTTGTGGATCTAGCCCCAAATCTGTATTTGGATGTTTTCTATACATTTTTCTAGACTAACTAGAAGTAAAATCTGCAAGTGGAAGAGTCAATACATATAGACACTCCGTGATATTTTGGTGATGAGAACCATAAAAGTACATATATGTAGACAAATGTGCCCTAGATGGATTCTGATGACCATGCAGTATGAGCCAATTGCTTGGACACCAGGAAGTAGAGTGATGGCAACTATTTTGTTCTGGTCTCTTATCATTAAAACTTCTTATTTGTGTTTTTGTTAATATGACGTGCTCAGAGGCATCTGTTTCAATGGGGCTACATCTATACTGCACCCTTTTTCCTCAAAAGCTTATGCAAATGAAGCGCAAAGTAGAATATCGCCATGCTCATTTGCATAATTAATTAGGCGCCGTTTTTGCACAAGAGGCTTTTGCACAAAAAGGAGCTGTGTAGACAGCTCCTTTTTGTGCAAAACCCCCCTCTTGCGCAAGAACCGTTCTTCCTCATTTTTTCAAGAAAGGCTCTTGCACAAGAGGGGGGTTTTGCACAAAAAGGAGCCATCTAGGCTATGTCTACACTGTCGGCTTCTTGTGCAAGAAGCCTTTTGTGCCAGAGTTTTTTCGCAAAAACTTCTTGTGCAAGAGCACATCCACACCTCAAAGCGCATCACAAAAGCCATGTGCTTTTGTGCAAGAGAGCATCCACACTGCATGGATGCTCTTGTGCAAGAAAGCTCTAATTGCCATTCACAGAATGGCCATCAGAGCACCTGTGCTTTTTCCCATAGGGATTGCTTGTGCAAGAAACCCCTGCAGAGCGTCCACACTTGCCTTGTTGCACAAGAACTCTTGCGCAAAAAGGAGTTATGCCTTGTAAAAGGAGGTTTACCTACACCATAAAAAACCCTCTGTTCTGCCATTTTACTGCTGATTTACTTGCACAAAAGTGCATTTGAGGTATGGACGCTCCGCAGGTTTTTGTGCAAAAACGTCCATTTTTTCACAAAAACCTTGTAATGTAGACATAGCCCTACACAGCTCTGTTTTGCACAAAAGCCTCTTGCGCAAAAACGGCCCCTAATTAATTATGCAAATGAAGCATGGAGGTATTCTATTCTGCTCTTCACTTGCATAAGCTTTTGCAGAAGAAGGATGCAGTATAGACGTAGCATGGGAGTTAGGTTGAGGGGAGTTAAGGAGGAGGAGAATTTAGAATGGAGGATTAGGGGATTCTTAGAATTGGCCTTGAAGACGGCATCATGCAGGGAGAAACTATACTTAGATATGGTTTCTTAAAAGATTCTGTTTCAAATAAAAGATTAACTTTCATTGAGTATTTGAGTGTTCTCAAATGTGTTTCAGGGTGAGAAATTGAAAGGGTTGAGGTCCTATTGCCTGAACACTGGATTCAGGCGCTACAAACAGATGTATTAATCCTGTCACTGAGACAGATTCCTTTTATAGCTTTGGATAAATTCCTGGCTTCTTTGCTTTGGTGTCCTTTTCTGAAAATATAGTTAATTCTCACTTATCATACAAAGGGTGATGAGAACCAATGTTTGTAGAACACTTTAAGAAGAAGAAAACCACTATTACAATACATATGAAATATTATGGCCCTGTGCAAAGAAACAGGATGGCATTAGAATGTGTTCTAAAGAAAGAACTGGGCCAATTCTGTCTGAGTTATACCAGCCAAATCCACTGAAATAACTGAGGATGAGGCAATGTAACTGACAGCACAACCATCACTACCATTTTGCTAACTGGTAGTGTGGTTCATTTTTTGCCAATGATGCCTCTACTCTAGATATAAGATATGAAATTCCATAACTTAGTTAATAGTTTAAAAGTTAGAAAAATCCCTGAATAGTATATTGTTTTTTATAGACATAGCATACTATACGATATAGTATAGTATAGCCTTTCATCTCCAAAACCTGATGAATAAGTAAATTCAGGTCATCAAACAGCCATCAGATATGTAAGCTGATGCCTTCATTGGGCTTCATAATGTGTAATAACAAAATCACTAGTAGTACCATTTAAAGACTTCACAGAGGGGTTGGAGATAGAGAACAATCCTTTCTAATTAGAGATGTTTGAGGTTTACCAGAAGAGGATGGGGAGAAGTCTGCTCTGTTGCTGCTTGTTTCATATTCAGATTAATCACTTTACTCTCCAGAGCTGAGAAGCTGACATCTTTCCTCAGCACCAAGTTCAATGACAGATTAAAAGAAACACTCTGGCCTCACTATTACCATTGTATATTTTCCCATGGATTCTATTATTTTATTTTAACACTAAGCTTTCTTTCTAAACCATAAAACTGTTCTTTTCAACAAGTTTCATTAGTCATTTTATTCCTTTCATAAGCAGGAAAGCTAGTAATCAGTCATTTTGCAACTGAAAGGAATCTAAACAGGCTTAATTTCACTTCCAGATAATAAATTCTGATGGTTTCTTTCTGTAAGTTTGCTAATGTGTCTCTAAAAGTGTCAGCTTTGCCAAACAAGCACTGTCAACACATTTCTGAACTAACTCCATATTATACAGATGTATCTCAGATGCAACTTGAAGTATACCCTTTGAAGTGCATATTTTAAGTCAACTTCTGTCCTCCACTGCATCCATGACTTCCATATGGTTGCCTGGGTTAAGCAAAGGGCTGAATTTGGGACCAAATGGGTAAGCACTGTGACTGTGTCATAGTTAATGAATATCCCAAAATGCAAGTTAGATAGTGAGCTACTCTTGGAGGTGTGTAAAAAAATATATTTAGATAGAGGTTCACTTCCACTGAACTTTGAGATACAATTGGGATGTACATTTCTGTCACATCTCAGAGAAGCTGGACAGGTGTGAGGCCAACTGAGGGCCAGTTTAAACTTAGCAAGTTTCCGAGTATGCACCCTTTAGCACATAGTGTAGAAGTGTATATCTCAAAGAAAGAAGTGGCAGTATCCCCAAATTATGTTTTGCCTTGACCAAGTGACTATAAGTTACTTGTTTGGAGTTCTGTTTATTTCAGGGAGAGTTGTTTGAGTACCTTTAAAGACTTTGGAATCATTCACTATATTTCTGCTATTAACAATTTCAATGTATATATATTTCAATAAAGGAAAATAACTATCAAATATTTTGAAAAACCACCATTTTTCTTTCTTGAAGAGAGGATTTTCTCAAAAGAAAAGAACTTCTGCTACTGCAGCGTAACTCGTTTCAGGATTTCCCCAAGGTTACCAAGGATATTGGGACATACCAGGGAAGGTTCACCTATGGGATGCAAAGTCAATTTTTGAAAGAGAGGAGCTATAAGAAGAGGCATGGAGCATTCCATAGCAGTTACTAAGCAAACTCAGTAATGCTGGAGCAGGAAATATGTCTAAGAGAGTAGAGTGTAAAGTAAGATCATTAGTTATGGGAGATACTCACAGGCCTATATATTATAGTTTGTCAGTGATACCATTATCATTACTGTTTTACCTTTTTTACACCTTGGCTTGCTTGCCACTAAAAACCCATTGTTTACCCAAGTGCAAGAGTTCAAGAATTTTATTTACCCCTCAACCAAAATGACTTGGCTGTCACAGTAGGAAAAATAAAATGCTGAAGAACATTTAAGACTTCCTTGGGTTTGCATTCCCATATAGCAAGATACATGAAGATAAAACCAATTATCAGTAACTTTAAGACTAACCCCCTCTTTGTTTTTTTGCAGGGATTACTGCCCACCAAAAGAGGAGCATCAATGCAAATCAGAATGCTCTAGTAGAAAACTAGCACATTTCAATTAGTGTGAACCAGTGGGTAATAAATCAAGGCCTGATAGCTCTCCAATAAAGGCCTTTACTTTGCATCTTTCAGGCCTGGTCTACATCACAGTGGAAGGCTGACTTAAGATACGCAACTCCAGCTACATTAATTACGTAGTTGGAGTCAACGTATCTTATGTCTCATTTCTTCACCGTCCACACAGCAGGAAGTCAATGAGCTTCCCTTACTCCTTGTGAGTAGTAGTAGTACCCACACCCATGGGTACATCCTCTGAGTTTGATTTAGCATGTCTTCACTAGACCCGTTAAATTAAACCCTGGAAGATTGAATATGGCAGCATCAATCTTCTGCATAGCGTAGACATGGCCTCAGAAAAAAATAGATAGATCTAAAGTCAAGAGAACTTTGGAGCAGCTAAACAGTCAAGAATTATTGTAATGTATTTACTAATAGGAAATAGGATGTAGGCAGCTGCAATTAACTGAAAAAATATAAGTGAGACTTCTGTCTGCAACATCATAGGTGAATATTTGTGAAGCTTAATCAACAGCCAAAGAAACCCTTTCAACTTGATCAAAATGAGTTCAAAATCTTAGCAGTAGCTTATAGCAATACATCTCACCATGGTCTGTAACAAAAAAAGAGCCTGAACAGATTTGTGTGTGTGTGTGAGACAAGTTAAATCATATGATGGGTTTCTCATGTGTGCAAACATCCATTAGGGATAGATTAAGTCTTCTCTCCTAAGGAAAAAAAATCAGATTACATTTTCTTCAATACATGTGGTGGTTCTGTAGCGTATTTTCTGGCTGAGTAGGGAGAGTTTAGGTAAACACACATTAAGTGCTTGAAGCACAAGAAAGATACAGAAAGGAGAGATGAATTGTGTTATTTTTTCTCCACCTTTAAATGAATAAGTTCACACTTTATGCAGAAGCCATCACATTGAGTGATCATATTTGTAATCATGTTAACAGACATTTTATTCCCTTCCACAGTTTTTGTAGAATTTTGCAGAACAATATTCACATTATAAATGTGACAGGTATTTTTGCTAAATCCATAAGTACAAATAAAACTTAGTTTTACATATTATAGCTAACTCAAGAGACAGCATAAAAAGATAATATTTTGCATTGCTATAGTGCCAGTCATTTGATCTGATGATTATATTAAGTTAGTGCTGAACAAAACTGATTTTGCAGTTTGGGTGCCAAACTGAAAAAACAGAAAACATTTTCAGTTTATTTCAAAATCAAAACTGACTTTTCACATTTCTGAAACAAAAAATTGTTTCAGATCAAAAGACCCACCTAAAACCTAAATAAAATACTTTCTTTTTTTTCAAACATAGCTAAATTTTGAAACAAAAAGTAAATATTTAATTATGAAATGATCAAAACAAACAGTTTTGTCCATAAAAAACATTATTTTAACAAAAAGTCAAAACAATTTGCTAAATTTGACCCGAATTCACAAATAGTTTCATAATTCCCCAGAAAGAAACCACACTTGAAGCAAATTTACTATTCACTAAAAAAAAAATCACCCAGCTCTAACACAAAAAGATATTTTCCAGATAGGTAGATAAGGGTATTACAAAGGCAATATTTCATCCAACACTGATATACAGCCAGCTCCAGGGTGGAACAGTATTTCCTTAACAGTGCACAGCTGCATCATACAGCAAGGGCAGGCAAATGGGTCTCTGCAGCCTGGATCTGACCCACCAAGAAGGTGGCTCTGGGCTGTGGACACCCTGCCACTCCCCTGCCCACAGGCCAATCAGAGCCTGGGGGCAGGAGGAGCACTTGAAGTCTCTCGCTCCCTGCCCCTGCCCTGCAAGCACCACACAGCCCTTGCAAGGCAGGGGCAGGGAGTACATGAGGTCTCCTCCCACTCGGCAAGGGGCATGCAGCGCTTTCACTCTAAGCGCTGTGCATCCCTTGCAGGGCAAAAGCAGGAAGCAAGAGACTTCACATGCTCCTACTCCACCTAGGCCCTGATGGGCCTGGGATTAAGGCCAGCTTGCAAAGTCTCCTCCTGCTCTGCAAGTGGGTGGGTGCCTAGAGGGAACCGTCCATCAGCTGTTCAGAACAGCTGGCAGTTCTCTCTTGGTGGGGGGGAGGGCAGATGCAAAGACCTCAGTGCTCTCCCAACCCCAGGCCAATCAGGGTCTGTGGGAGGGGGAGCTCAGAAGTATCCTGATCCTACCTCTTTCGCCAGAGGCCCCGTTCCTTCTGGGGCAGCCCTGGGCCATTTAAAAAATTAGTGAAGTGGCCCCCCATCTAAAATTATTGCCCACCCTGCTATATAAGCTTACGACAGGAGATAAAGTTGAAACAACAATTTATTTAGCAACGTGAGCTGAGAATGCACTTCACCAGGGTACTGAACAGATCCGTTATGTAAAGCCCTTTCTAATGACGGGGGAGTTTTACATCTCCTCTAATATCTAGTACCTTCACAGCTCAGTGCTCCCTAATTCCAAAGGAAGGCTTCATTGACAACCCAGAGAGGAAATTATGGGATTCCCTAGCTGTAGCACACCAGGCAGAGAATAACTTTAATCTAATATATAAAGGAGAATGTTTGTATGTTTGTGCGCTAATAACTTGGACACTATAAGAGCTACCGCAACCAAACTTTGCATGGGATAACTTGTATCCAGGAGAAGGTTTTAAGGTACTGTGGGAGGGAAGAGATGAGAGGTGGATGCCTCTCCCCAGGGCTGCACGGAGCTTGGCAGTGCGGGGAGAAGCAGCTTCCCTGGGGAAGCGGCGTGGACAGTCGCTCACTAAGGCCGGCGGAAGGATAACCTGTCATCCAGAAGAAGGTTTTAAGAGACTGTGGGAGGGAAGAGATGAGAGACCGATGCCTCTCCCTGGGGCTGCACGGAGCTTGGCAGTGTGGGGAGAAGCGGCTTCCTGGGGGAAGCCTCGGGGACAGTCACTCACTAAGGCTGGCGGAGGGACAAGGAAGCAGAGGACAGGCTCGGGCACCGGCAGCAGGTGCACGACTCCCTTCCTCCTCCCTCCCCTCAGGCTCCTCACCTCAGTTATATCAACAGTCAACTTATATTTCAACAATGTATACTGACTCTATTTTTCAGTAACTCACTTTAATTATTGAACGGATTATATTATTTTTCCTAAAAAAATGTATCAATACACAACAAATTGCATTTTTTAGCCCATTTTACAAAAATATTATGCCATTAAAAAAAGGCAGCTAGGAAGAAAGACTGCAGGTGCAAAAAGAATAGCTTTATCAAGAGCACCTGAACATGTAGAAGAGAGGCAGATTCGTCTAGACAAGCAACGTGTAATACAAACAGAATTAAGGGCATCCGAGAGTCAAGACCAGAGACAGACATGGCTCAAAAATCTGCGACTTACAACTGCAGCATCTAGAGCAGTCAAAAGTGTGGAACAGAGGCAAGTTTGGCTTGATAACCAACGTATAATACAAGCAACTTCAAGAGCTACACGCTGGTCAATATTAGAAGGCAAGTCATTTTGTTATAATCTGACTGATAATTATGAAAATTGGCCTCAATTAGATATCAGGCGAATGAACAAAGTATGTTTACATTGTAGCGCTCTAAAGTGGATTGGAGGAACACCAGGCATGTGCTGTTTGAGTGGTAAAATTAGCATACCAATACTCCAACCTCCTCCGGAACCGCTACAATCATTGATGTCAGGATTAACATCCAGATCGAAACATTTCTTGCAAAATATCAGAAAGTACAACTCATGCTTCCAAATGACATCTTTTGGTACAAGCAACAAAATATGTGAGCCAGATTTCATGCCTACTTTTAAAGTTCAAGGCCAGGTTTATCATCATATAGGATCATTGTTGCCACTTCCAAATGAAGAGCATCGATTTCTTCAGATTTATTTCATGGGTGATGAAAATCAAGAGACAAACCAACGCTGCAGGAACATTCCTGGTACAAACCCAGACATCATTTTGGACTTACAACAAATGCTTCACCAACATAATGACTATGTATGTATTTTCAAAACTGCTATTCAGAGGATGACTTCTGATGAATACAAAGTGGTCATTTGAGCGGACAAAAGACCTGCTGGAGAACATGAGTGACGATTTAATCAACCTTTGATAAATGAGGTGGCGATTGTCATCGTGGGAAATGAATTTGAGAGACGCGATATCATCTTGGAGAAAAGAAACAATCAACTGCAGAAAGTGGCAGAAACGCACAGATCTTATGATGCATTACAATACCCTCTCATTTTTTGGCAAGGAGAAGATGGCTATCACTTTCAAATTATGCAGATTGATCCAATAACAAAAATCCCTATCAAAGGAAAAAAAGTATCGGCAATTACATTTTATGCTAACAGCATAATGGTGTGTGCAGAAAATGTTAATCACATTCTGAGGTGCCGTCAACTCTTCCATCAGTTTGTCATTGATATGTATGCCAAGATTGAGAGTGAACGATTACTGTATATTCGTTTAAATAAAAAAACCTTAGAGTGGATGCGTATATTCACCTGAAAGATGCAATGGCTAATGACGGGAATGCAAACAACCTTGGTCAATTAGTAATTCTACCATCAACATTTACTGGAAGCCCAAGGTATATGCACGAATATACGCAAGACACTATGAGATATGTCAGAAAATATGGCAGACCTGACCTATTTGTGATGTTCACTTGCAATCCTAAATAGAAAGAAATTCAAGCGGAGCTAATGACTGGCCAAACTTACTACAATCGGCATGATTTATCAGCAAGAGTCTTTAGGCTAAAACTTATAAAGCTCATGGATACCATTACCAAGGGTCATGTATTTGGACAAACTCGATGTTGGATGTACTCTATCGAATGGCAAAAGAGAGGACTACCGCATGCCCACATATTAGTATGGATGAAAGAAAAAATTAGGCCAGGTCACATAGATAGCTTTATTAGTGCAGAGCTACCTGATTCTGAACAAGATCCTATTCTGTTTGACCTAATTGTGAAAAACATGATACACGGTCCGTGCGGTAGTATCAGTCCTATTCTCCCTGCATGGTACCTGGAAAGTGTGCCAAAAAATACCCACGAAATCTTCTTCGAGAAACTCAAACAGAAGAAGATGGATATCCTCTCAATAGAAGGACAAAAGTAGAAGATGGTGGTTTTACAGCTAAAATCAAGATAAAAATTAATAACTCTTATCAAGAGATTGAAATCGACAAGTGGGTTGTACCATACTGTCCATTACTTTCTCAGATTTTTGCGGCCCATATCAATGTTGAGTATTGCAACTCAGTGAAGTCAATTAAGTACATATGCAAATATGTAAACAAAGGCAGTGACCAAGCGGTATTTGGCTTAGAAAGAGATGGAGCAGCAATCGATGAAATTCAACGATACATAATGGGTAGATACAGCAGCAACAATGAGGCAGTTTGGCGAATTCTTGTTTTTCCAATACATGAACGACATCCAACGGTAATGCATTTGGCTGTACATTTGGAAAATGGTCAACGTGTTTATTTCACAGAACATAACTTACAGCAGAGAATCAGTGAACCAAGTAACACAACATTGACTGCATTTTTTTTACTCTGTCAACAAGATGACTTTGCCAAGACGCTACTATATTGTGATGTTCCACAGTACTACACTTGGAACCCATCACGAAAAGTTTTTAAACGCAGAATTCAAGGAACCCCTGTACCTGGGTGGAACGGTGTGAAATGTACAGACGCTATTGGTCATGTCTATACTGTGCATCCAAATAATTTTGAATGTTTCTTTCTACGGATTTTGCTACATACTGTCAGAGGCCCTACTTCTTTTGAAGCTCTTAGAACTGTCAATGGACAAATATGTTCAACATTTCGTGAGGCTTGCCAAATTAGAGGCCTGTTTCAAGATGATTCACATTGGAATGACACGATGCTCGAAGCTGCCATTTCTCAGTCACCTGCAAAATTGAGAAATCTTTTCGCCATTCTGATCACCACTTGCGGATTGTTTAATCCTAATCAGTTGTGGGAAACTCATAAAGAAAGCATGGCAGAAGACATTTTAATGCAAGCTCGCAGACAAAATCCTGGAATGGATTTGGTATACAAATCTGATATTTTCAATCAATCACTGATCCTCCTAGAAGACAAACTTCTGGAAATGATTGGTAAAGATTTGAAGCAAGTAGGTCTTCCAACACCTCAAAGAGATGTGGGTGATCGATTAAGCAGAGAAATGCTAAAAGAAACAAATTATGATGTAGAAAATTTGGATCAATATATATCAACAAATGAACCACTACTGGTCACTGATCAAAGACATGCTTCTAATGCTATCTTAGACTTGGTTTATAAGAAAACCAGAGGAATATTTTTCCTTGATGCACCAGGTGGAACAGGAAAGACATTTGTCATAAATTAACTTTTAGCCAAAATCAGGAAGCAATCAAAAATTGCAATTGCAATGGCTTCTTCTGGTATTGCTGCTAATTTACTTCATGTGGGTCGCACTGCTCACTCAACTCTCAAATTACCTCTTAATCTTTCACATACTGAAAATCATCTATGCAATATCAGCTAAGGAACAGATCAAGCTAAGGTGCTACAAAATTGTGAACTTATCGTATGGGATGAGTGTACAATGGCTCACAAACATGCATTGGACGCTCTAAATCGAATTCTTAGAGACCTGCGAAATAACCAGGCAGTTATGGGTGGAGTTGTGGTACTCTTAGCAGGCGTTTTGACAAACACGGCCCGTCATTCCAAAAGGAACAATGGCCGATGAACTTAAAGCTTGCTTAAAATTTTAGTACCTATGGAGATGTGTGAAGACTAGAACTAAAAACCAACATGCGAGTTCAATTGTAGGGTGACGTGGCTGCTGGACAATTTGCTCAACAGCTGCTAACACTTGGCGATGGAAAAATACCAATTGATCCGACAACTAGACTCAACAAAATTCCAAAAAACGTTTGCAATATAGTAGAATCTTCTGAAGCATTAGAAAACCGTGTGTTTACAAACATACAACATCATTTCAACGATCATAAATGGTTTTGTGAATGTGCAATTCTTGCTCCTAAAAATATCAGCGTGAATGCCATTAACCTATGAATACAACAACAGCTTCCTGGAGAAGCCACAACATACATGTCGGTTGAAACAGTTGTAAAAAGAAACCAAGCAGTGTATTATCCCATCGAATTTCTAAACTCTCTCGAACCTACTGGGATGCCACCTCACAATTTAGTGCTTAAAATTGGTTCTCCGATTATTCTTCTCAGGAATCTGGATGCACCAAGATTATGCAATGGGATGAAATTGTGTGTAAAAAAATTAATGCCCCATGTGATAGAAGCAACAATTTTAACAGGTTGCGTGAAGGGTGAGGATATATTTCTACCACACATACCAATCATCCCTACAGATACGCCCTTCGAATTTAAACAGCTTCAGTTCCCAATACGACTTGCCTTTGCAATGTCCATAAACAAAGCGCAAGGACAGTCACTTACAGTAGTTGGAATTGATTTGGAAACGTCTTGCTTTTCACATGGACAACTCCATGTTGCGTGTTCAAGAGCTGGAAGTGGAAACAATTTGTACATATGTGTTAAGAATAATGAAACAAAAAATATAGTTTACAATAAAGTTTTTGATGATAACGTGTAAAATTGGTTGTTTTATACTTTTTTATATATATATTTTAATCCCTATAGAACTCAGTGCAACTTTTCAACTATTCAAAAAACGATAATGAACTACTGTTTTCCTAAATGTTGTTCCTCCACTTTCCCGAGCAACGCCGGGTAACTCCAGCTAGTTCAGTATAAACCACTGTTTGAAGGAGGTGCTGCCATCATTTGCTTCCCATTCTTTATATTTCCTGCCTCCTCTCCTTTTCCCCAACCCTAGGAACTGAATGCAACAGCTAACTAATATGATATGACCTGTCCTTTCATACATGTTCTCTCTGTGGCTGTTGACAAAATTATCTGCTTTGTACAATGAAATCACATGCTACCTACATTTCTGTCCTCTGTGCTCCTGAAAAATGGTGTCCAGGGGCCGTCTGCCAGTTGCCCTTCAGAGCTGAAGGGACCTCCAACCCACCATTCACCATAGTATGCCAGTTCAACACTGAATTTAAGCCAACAGTGTAGGTTTGCTGCCCAATTTTCTGGTTACCTTCTGGTTCCTAATCCCTTTGTGAGGAGATCAAGTCACCACATCTCTCTTCCACTCACTCTAACCCTAACCCAAACCCAAACCCTAATCCTAACCCTTCAAATACTTGAAAACTATCAACTATTTTAAACACTTGCAAGAAAAATGCAAAGTCTTTCAACAGTCCTGGACCCCTTTTCTTCTTCAGGAAAGAGGGGGAAATAAGGCCTGTACACAAAAAGTAAACAAGACAGTTTCACAACAAGCTTATATTTCTGTTAGTAGCATTGCCTCAGCATAGAACCACCTTTCTCCATAGTATTAACTTTCACCTTCTCTTATGTGTTCCAGTCTGGCTGTCTGGGATGTTAATGGGCTGCAGCTGTTTTGAGGTCTGCTGTTTAACCTTTGCCTCCCCACACAGAGCCCTTGAAAGACTTGAGCTTTCTAAGCCAATCACTCTTCAGCTTTTCCAGGAACACCAGGAGGGTTATATAACTTTGACCTATCTGGACAACTTAAGTTTGCCCTGTTATGATTCATCACAATGTATTTTAATAATCGTGTGCCTAACTTAATTCTCCAATATAAAGCTGAAGGTGTCTCTGGAAGATGGACTCTAAGATTCATGTCTTCCCCCAGGGCTATGGCTCAGTTTTGTTTTTAACTTTAGCATAGCTTGGAGTCAGTTGAACCCCAAGATTGCAAGTGCAATGTTTTATATTTCTTTGTTGTTCTCCATCATTATTTCTTTAAGTCCCAGCTTGGATGATTTAATTGGGGTTGGTCCTGCTTTGGGCAGAGGGTTGGACTCAATTCCAACCCTATGATTCTATAACTGCTCCTTTATGGAATTGATCTATTTACTGCTCTTATAAAGAATGCTTGCATATAATTCTAAATCATGCACAAATATTTTCAGTTGTTTTGCCCTTCAGGCTGTTTACCAGTTCTATATTATTTTTCCTGAGCAGCCATTAATTGCTTCCATGTAATCATCAGTTCGCATCTGAAAAATGTATATTTTTGACTGTTCACCACTTCTGCTACTGTGTCTATAAATCATTTGGGGACATAGTTTGCGTGACAGATGTTAAATAAAACTAGAGTTATGTGGCATTGTATTGCTTAATTACTCTGTGGGAGTCTTTTATGTTTGCTCCCGTTACTTCTCTATCCATATATAGTGTACAACTATAAACTTAAGTCTACAAAGGAAAGAAAAAGTAATTCCTGGAAAGTAGACAGAAAACTAAAAGACATTATTTTAAAATATTGTTTGCACATGGAGCAAACAGAATGTATTATGGTGCTTGTACATACTTAAAAGAATAGATCATTACCCAAGCAACTCTACATGGGAATGCAATGTAGAACAATAATATAGAAGCAAAACCATCTTTTCTGTAGACTTTGCTTAATCTTTTGCTGTGATGGAGCATAATATGTCAATTTATAGAAGCTCGTTTGTTTTGACATAAGCGCTTCAACTCCAAATGTTTCCCTGGAATGACTTGTCAGCGCAATGAATTGAGTCTGGAATGACAAGCGGGGGAGAAACATGTTTGATAATGCTGGGAGAAGTGAGATGTAGGTGACATTGAACATCAGTAGCTGAAGTGACGTGTGCTATAGAAAAAGCAGGCACGGGAGCACAAGGCTTATTAAATCTGACAATTCAAAAGAGAAAGTGGGCTTTCAAACATTAACAAAGAATAATGATGGTATGAAAAAGTGAACGTGGCCCAGCGAGTAGAGTGCACCATCCTATCACAGTTCTGATCATCAGAATGTTCTTTATCTTTGGGCCTGGTATGTTCACAGGAAAGTGTGATGCCAAGTTTAACACATTGCCTGCCTATCTGGTATTTCACAGATAAATGATGCCATGTGTCACTTAGTATTTTATCCTTCTTCCAACACAGAAGCTGACTGGGTTGAAAGGGATCAGCTGACTGGGACAAGGATGGTCTTGCCTGGCAATCGAAGTGGACAGCAGACCTGCTGGTTGGAGCAGGTATCAAGAGCCAAGGACAAGGGTCAGAGCCAGAGTCAGTCAGAAGCTGGAGCCAAGTGTCAAGCTGGAGGTCAGGCATTAGACTTCCAAGCAGAGGATCAAATTGGAGTCAGTAGTCAGGAGCCAAAGCGATAGGTCAAGCCAGAGATCAGGAATTGGAGCATATCAAGTAACGGGGAGAAAAAGAGGGGTTCAAGGCAGGGACAGGACAGAGGCAAGGCAGTGTGTAAGCCAGGAGCAGTAGAAGCAAGATAATATAAGAACAGGCCCAGTGGTAAGCATGAGTATTGAGAAACTGGCTAGCAGCTACTACTGGCTTAAGAACTGTCCTGCCGCCCCAGCCAATCAAGTAGTGTAGCAGTCAGGCAGCCTGATTCAGGCTAACTGTACTGATGACTGTGCCAAGAAATTAATTCTGCTACAGACCCTGATTCCTGACAAAAGACAGACAAAAAACATATGTGTGTTCACAAATGCAGGCTTAGTGTGCTCAAAATGCAATTACATTTCAATAAACTTCGTCAATTAAGCCCAGGTAGAAAAGTAGTTATTGAAAGATTTCATTATCTTCATTCATACTCTGGAATAAACCAAAATGTTTTGAGCCAGCTCAAGGTTGCATTGCTAGAAGTCAGGAGTAACTAATGAAGTTACAGATTATCCACGCTTGTTGAGCTGTAATTAGCCCAAGAGTAGAGAGAGAGAGTGAAGCAAAAGTGACTGTAAGCCACCCTTATATTTCTTCAATTCTGGTTAGTTCAATGCCATACATTGTAATGGCCTCAGGACAAACGGGAGAGAAGGTGTCGCTAATTCTCCTGCTAGACATACCCAGAGGAGTTGTTTGCAGCAGGAGATCAGACAGGGTAAGGAGGAAGTGGAGCTCACACCAAACATTGCAATCAAACTGTGCTCAGCTGGCAGACAGTCCCCGAGGGTTATAGCTGTTTGAAAAAGAGGAAAACAATTTCAAGCTGTGAATTTTTGAAAGCATTCTTATCTTCCTCCCTTGAGCTGCATGTGTGGCTCCATATATCAATAAGTTACCGCTAAACAGTTAACTTCTGTGGGGAAGAAAATAATTTTCTAATCTCATGGGGGGGAAATACCATCCACATAAGGCAACACTTGACAATAGGATATCCTCCTGAATACCAAATATATGTTTTATAGCTTGTACAGCTGTTGTGTAACTTATTGAATTTAACCTGTCTTCCTGACAAGTGCGGTATCTTTCAAACAGCTGGTATAGGCTCCTAAAGCCAGCTGCACAAACTCCTCCCCTTAGACATGGACTATAGGATACTGATTACTGCCTCTGCCACATCTGTATATGAACAATCACTCTCAGTGGAATTAGAGGAGAAGAAGAAAGAACAATCAGTTGTGTGGGTAAAAATTCAGATCTAATGCATTCACTTCTCTATATCTTTTCAAAATAAAAGGGGTTTTTTGAAACAGATGGGGAAGCGGGCATATAGTCCTACACAATAAATAGAAAATTCTGAGTGAAATAAACAGGTGATGGATCAAGTAGTGGAAGATTCTTCTGATATAGGGGGAGGAAGCAAGGACACTTCCTGTTTTGCAGCCCCTGACCTTCCCTAAGCATGATTAAAACTCATGGCTGCTATACACTCCAAACTGCAAGGGACTAAAGCCATATTAAATGCCATTTATAGTTTGCTGTCCCACACTCCCATTTTCAGTTTCAAAGCTACTGCAGACTTTGGCAGCTTCATTGTCGAGGTTGTTGGGGATGGAAGCAGGAAAGAATTCAGTTTGGAATTTTACCAGTTGGAAAAGAGTGGGGTGCAATTTGGGTTATAGGATTAGCTGACTGTTTCAGCAGTGAAATACTTAGCTTTAAAATGTTCTCTGTAGATTTCCAGGTTGATCACCCAGTGAGAGAATGGGGCAGGTCTCATGTCCCAGAATTCTTATTTCAGGCTGGCTGCAGATTCAGGAAGTCAGGACTCCAGAAGTTTCTATTTTAAAAGTTATCTTTCCAACGTGAGGAGTTAGAACATTTCCGTTTTCATACAGACATAGATCCATTCCTGGAACACAATCCTCCAACAAGAAGTGGGTTCAGCTGCTTACTCCTGTGACAAAATTGCAGAATACTTAGCGTCTGATCTCAGTTAGTGGAAACTAGCGTAACTTTGTTGAAGACAATGGAAGATGGTTTACACCAGCTGAAGATCTGGCCCATGTGATTTTGGCAAGCACCAAGGAGAGGTATTTTGGAAAAGATTGGGGAATGAACAGGTGCTTGTACAGACAGACTGACCCAAATCCCACCTCCTCACTGCTTGGTGGGGAGAATGCAGGGCAAACAGGTGCTCCTGCAATCCAGAGGTGGTTGTAGCAGCTAAGGATATGCTCTGCTGGTGCTCCATGGATTTTAGGAGGCAGGAAGGTTTCCTTTCCTACCTGCAGAGAGACCTGAACAGAGTCTGCTTATTTACGAGTGAGGAATCTCCCCTCTCTCAATTGTATTTTTGTCATTCTCCTCCCCATGTTTCTGCCACTTGTGGGTGCTACTGAGAATTGCCCAGCAACACATAGATAAATGCAGCAAGGAGAGCCTGCCACACTGTCTGGGCCCTTACTTAAATGTTGTGTATGTCTCTCCCATCCTCCTGCCCCCACTGCTCCACAACATAAAACAGCTCATCTGAGTTTAAGTGCCAAGCTTGACAAATGTTTTAGGTTAGAGCCCGAATTCCAATTTCACCCCGGCTTGTGACCTCCCCAGTTTGCAGTGAGGACACAGATTAAACCACCAGTCCTAGTGGTGTCCCACAGTTCCCCCAGGTGCCTGGAATGACAGACAATTTTTCCCCACAGTTCACAGGGGAAAAATCTGAGATCAGCTCAGTTTAGTGCTGTGTAAAGAATTATGGGATACGACACCAAAATGCCAAGCAATGTACACAGGCTTATGCAGTACCAGGAAAGATACAGTAGCTTGGGCTTTGTAGTGTGGCTGCCTACATCCTGGAGAAGCCAATCCCCAAGGCAACCAGGAAGAGGCACCCTCAGCGGTAGGTGCATTCCATGCCACCATAAAAGAGCAAGGAGCCAGGCTTTATCTTGGGAAAGTCATAGTGAAAAGTGTCAGAAGAGAGGAAACTTCTAAAAAAGTCCCTAGAAAGGTCAGAACTTGACATTCCTATCACTATTTTTTTTTTCAAGAAAGCTGGACGTCTCTCTCAGATGTGCAGCATCCGCATGGTCCAAAAAATCAGTAGTTTGGTATGGTGCCCTCCTGCCCTTTACATTCTTGACTGGACTGACCATGAGTGGGCTTTCTTTGTGCACTTTCTAATGCTGGTCCGATATTTTCTTCCTTTTATCCCTTTTCAACCCATAGTTTAAACTGAGTTTAAACCTACACTGAGGTTTAGTAAAAAAGGAGGTTTTACAAAGCCCGACTTCAATGTAATATGTGTCTCCCCCACCCACCCCTGCAAACAATTTAGAGCTCTGAAACAGCAAAGCACGTGCTTAGGTCCCAGTAAAGTCACCTGGGACCTGAGTACATGCATACAGCACATGTTTTCATATTTTGGCAAGTTGCTATGTGCTGACTCCCACTGACTTCTGTGAGTCCCTATGTTAGCACAGATATCTACCCACTTGGAGTTCCTTGCTGAGCTGGGTTTTTTCCCCTGCTTGTCAGTTTCCTCTGCCTTTAACTACACTATGGCTATGTCTACACTACAGGGTTTTTGTACAAAAGCAGCCATTTTTGTGCAAAAACCCATGGAGCATCCACACCTCAAGCGTGTTTTTGCGTAAGAAAATTTACAGTAAAATGGCAATACAGAGGGCTTTTTGTGGTGTAGGAGTTCTTGCACAAAAAGGTGTGTGTGGACACTCAACAGGGGTTTCTTGCGCAAAAAGAGCCTATCACAAAAAGCACAGGTGCTCTGATGGCCATTCTGTTAATGGCAATCAGAACTTTCTTGCACAGGAGTGTCCATGCAGTTTGGACGCATGCTTGCACAAA
The DNA here is from genome assembly GCA_019425775.1 of Rafetus swinhoei. NCBI lineage: Eukaryota > Metazoa > Chordata > Testudines > Trionychidae > Rafetus > Rafetus swinhoei. Next base: position 161,529,072 of record CM033424.1, read on the forward strand.
AGCACATTGCTTTTGTGATGCGAATGCACTTTTGCACAAGAAGCTTTTGCGGAAGATCTCTTCCGCAAAAAGCTTCTTGCGCAGAAACCCTGCAGTGCAGACAAAGCCTGTTTGTCTAGAGGAGGATGGTCCAGTGCTTAGGATGTTCTGTAACAGCTTTAGGGTTTGTGAGCATGGGGATATTCAGGCCATGTATATACTACAAACTTATATACATGTAAGTCTAACTGAGCTCTCCCCTGACATCTAATGATGAGCTGAGGAGGAGGACTTCAGGAGCCTGGGCATACCCACTCTGCCTGCGTGTTTAGCATGATGGAAGTGCTTGCCCAAATGATCACTTTTGGCTGGTGTTAGATCCCTAGTCTCCTTGTTATTGGAGAAGGAATAATAAAGGGTTATTATCCTTGTGGTATGAATCAAGGGCAACAGACCTGTGCCTGGCATACCCTGATGGAGGTTCACACCCTCAACTGAATGACACTTGTTGGGCAGGGGAAATTGGTTCCAAAACCCAGTGTTGAGAGAGGGTGGGGACAGGCACTTATACCTGGTGGTGTGGGCTCTGGTTAGGGGTTATAGACACCATTTGACGTTTCCTCTCTCCACTGTGTTAATTTAGACTCAATTTTGAGTCATGTTAAATACTTCAGAGCTGAGATCACTGAGACTTAGGTCTAAATATTAGACCTGCTTGGGGACAGTGTCTCTGATGCACCAGCAGTGAGGCTTCCCCACTAAGGCTATGTCTACACTGCAGGGTTTTTGTGCAAGAAGCTTTTTGCAGAGCGTCCACACTACAAGTGTGTTTTTCCACAAGAAAAAGTATAGTAGATTGTCAAAAGACAAGGCTTTTTGCACAAGAGTTATTCCTCTTTCTACAAGAAATAAGCCTTTTTGCAGAAGAGCTCTTGCGCAAAAAGGAGTGTGTGGATGGACAACAGGGGTTTCTTGCATAGAAACCCCTATCGGAAAAAGCACAGGTGCTCTGATGGCCATTCTGTGAAGAGCTTTCTTGCGCAAGAGCTTTCTTGCGCAAAAGCACATGGCAGTGTGGACGCACTCTGTGGACGCACATGGCAGTGTGAACTTTTTGAGGAAGTTCTCTTCCTCAAAAAGTTCTTGAGCAAGAAGTCTGCAGTGTAGACATAGCCTAACAGTTAAGTCTGAGAGCTGTGTTCAGCGGTGGGCCCTGAAGACATCGCAGTGATCAATCAGCAGGGTGGCTGACAGAGAGGACAGGAGCAGAGGCTGGTGGAGAGGCATTGCGAGTGGCCAGTAGGGTGGCTGGTGGAAAGATGCCATAGGTCACAGGTCACAGTCTGGTTCTATGTAATTGCTTAATGGTATGCTTCAGAATAAAGTTTTACCCGCACTTGTTGCTTACTCTTTCATTAATTAATTATTAAGAATGATTAATTACATTATACATCTGTTGACTGTCTTTTACACCAGTTCCTTTTTTCTGATTGGGAATGCCTATTATCTATCTAGAGAGTTTATACATCAGTCTGTCTGGGAGTCTGCAAGAATCTGCAAGAATGCCTCCTAAATGGTAAGAGCTAGGACCACCAAATTTTGGTCTACAGCTTCCTCTTATCATAGTTTAAAGCAAGGTCAGGGCTTGGTTGTGCCAGGGCAATGGGATGTGCCTGGAATGCAATTGTTTCTCATCAAATGGAAAGGGAGGGGTCAGTTTGCAGGGACAGTTATATTGCATAATGTCTGCAAGGGGACAGATATGGGGACCAGGACAGCTATAACCCCAGTAGGATAATGGGAGGCAGGAGCAGAGAAATAAGAGTTTGTTTGTGTTCTTGGAGAGTTTGTTTGTGTGTCTGTCTGTCCTCCAGCTGTGCCCGCTTCAGCAGCCATGGACAGGCCTTTCTCACCTGGCCCCAAGATTTTGTCCTCTCTCCTCGGAGCATACTGCATACTGGACCCCTCAACCCCAGGCCCACCCCAGACCCATGATTTAAATGAATCCGAGAAACGCCAGGCCAATCCTCTAGTTGTTATATATTTTAGAACAGAAAGCAGACATTATTCAATCATGCGCTCTTGGATGAAATTTTGGGTACCATTCCTGGCTCCTAAAATAAATAAGTCCCTGATCTTGCCTAATTAATTTCTTAATGGAGCAAATGTTGCAGTAGAACTGACTTGTACAAAAGCATTGTTGTTGGTCTCAGTCTTATCCTCCGTGTTTCATTTATTAGCTTTTATATCTCAACAACAGCTCACACGATCCCACTGAAATATCTTTGGTTCCCTAGCTGTGTTCTTTATCCAGGTCAGTCTCTCGGTGGCAGCTGTCAAAGCCATTTATGGAAATGGCACATCTGTTTAGTTTAGAAGCCCAAAGGACCCAACTGCACTAATTCTACTTTGACCTATCAGAGCTAATAGGATGGAACGGTCATTTAATTATTGTTCTTGGCAGCATTCCAGAAAAGCATCAGGGAACAGACTGATGGGTTATAGTTCACTGAGGTAAACAGTGGTGTGCAGCTCGTAGTCTTTTCAAAGGTTAGCTCTACCATTAGAACAGCGAAGATGTAAACAGACTAACTGAGTATTTTTGTGCCTCATGCAAATAAATCGGTTACATCTTCCTTTCAAATTTGCATTTATCTTAGAATTCCCCTTTGCTACATTAGAGAATTGGGTGACTAGGGCCCAGTGCAAAGCCCATTGAGTGAAAAGATGTCCACTGATTTCAAGGGGCTTTGGATCAAGCCCACAGGATGTAAACAGAAGGATGCTATTATATCTTTTGACCCAACCAGACAGTCAAATTTCGTAGCCTTGCAAACTGTTTTCACATAAATTGATGCTGGAGCCCAGTGTTTCTTGGATGCAATCCTGGTTGTTTAAAAACATATAACGTCCTATTTCCCTGAGCACATGAGGAATTCAAACAATCAGACATGGTTTTCTTTGCTTGCAACTCTTAGGCCCGTTTCATCCAACACTTTTGATTAAAAAAAAACTCTCTGTAGAGTTTTCTCAGGACCATGCTTCGTGCTTGTCCAAATTATATCTGGAGTTTCCTTGTTGTCTTCTCTCTGCATAGTGAATCATAGACAATTATTTTTGAAAAGCAAAGAAAAAAAATCTGGTACCAATCCTTAAAAACGAGAAGAAATATCAACCTAGGCAAGCACTCAACTTGTTTCCAAATCTCATTTAGAACCAACTTCTGCACCTGTATTTGCACCGAGCAGTTCTGTTGAATTGAACATGAATAAAGCTGGCATCCTCTGGTCTTGAGTCTCACCTCTTGGAAACTCTGAACACTATTCTTTGGATAGTGTCACCACTGTTCACAAAAGCCTTCATCCTCATCTACCTCTCCACTTTTCCTCTTTCTCTTCTTTCATTCTTATGTCCCTGATGAGATCTGTTTTAGTAGTTGGGCACATTCTATCTTAAGTCTAGGCCTTCTTATTTCTTCCTCCCTTCTTCAGGCTCCCATCTATCACAATATTCAGGGCATCTCTTGGCCTCCTGAAAGAAAGGTTGCTCTTAAGAATGGGGAAGGGGGTACATTTAAAATGTTGCCATCTTTTGTTCTTCCCATTCCTCTCTAAAATCTTGAAATAAGTTTGTCTCACATTTTTCTCCTCGGTATCTCTAAACATTTTATCCTGATCTTTTCCCACATGGCTTTTGTTCTGGGCATAAAAGTAATCTTTACTAGATCTATTGATTACTTCTTTGAGGTCAACTCTGATTTGTTTTCTTAAAGCCTTTTTTGATTTATCAGCTGCTTTTGATACTGCAGATTAATGTCTTCTCCTTCACTGCCTCAGCATAAATGGCTGTCTCAAAATGTTTTTCCTCCTACTTATCTGATTTGTATTTCATAGTATCCTGGGCTGATAAGATTTCTTCTTTTCATCTGTCTGTGATTCTTTATTAGAACACTTATTCTCCTATTCTTTTCTCTTTATGCCTGATAACTGGCATCATTACCACTCCTAGTATGCAATATCATTTGTCAGATGACAGTTCATTGTCTTCCTCTTTTCATTCCTTTTCCTTGTATATCTTCATTTTATTTCTACCCTTCTCTTTGAACAAAAGGCAGTTATCTTCAATTAAGTATGGCCAAGGCAGTAATTATTTTCTTTTTCCATGTTCCTGATTCTTTACTCTTTCTATGTCCCAAGTTTTTTATAACTGGCAATAATCCCAGGTAGGATGCTGATCTAATGATGGTAAAGGTACTGGATTGAGTCTCTGGAGCAAGTGTGGGCAATAAGCGTCCTGCGGGCTGGATGTAGTTCAACAGGGTTAGCATCTAGTGAGCTGCCAGATGCTTTATATACCACAGCTCCCATTGGCTGTGGTTCATGGTTCTTGGCCCACTCTAGCTCTGGAGATGTAGGTTCAGTTCCTGGCTTAATCACAAACATTTCCTATGTCACCTTGGGCAAATCCTTTAATATACCCTTAGCCTATGATCCCCATTTCTAAAAAAGGGCAAGGCACATCCCCATTACAGGGATATGGATTTCATCAATAATGGTTGTGATATACTCTGATAGCTTAGCAATGGAGAATCATACAAGCAACTAGATAGACGATTCCAGGTGTCATCACTAGGAGCCTTAACCATAAGCTTTTTCCGGCAAGTTTAACTACACCAGGGCTTTGTCTACACTGCAGGGGTTTTGCACAAGAAGCCTTTTGCGGAAGAGTTCTGGTACAAAAGCGTGTCCACACCTCAAGAGAGAGTCCACACTTCGCGGATGCTTTTGTGCAAGAAAGGTCTGATGGCCATTCACATGTATTCTTAAGCCTTATAGAGAAAACATATCAAAACAGTCAAAGAATCTACGCACATGCTACTAACTTTACTAGACATCCCCTCAACTCCAGCAGGAGCTCCGATAGGTGATCTGTCCTCCAAACCCCATCAAGGGTTTTTTCCTGTGGTTATAAGTTCATAGCAACTATTAGCTCAGAACAAGCACCCACAAATTTATTAATCAAAACTTTATGCAGTTTGGATCTTTGATCTGGGGACTCTGAGAACAGCTGATCATCAACCAAAGTTTTGTTCTTCAGGGCAAAGCTTAAAGAGGCTGAGTTCTTGTTTAACCCATAGGCGCACAATTTGCATATACACTCTTTTAGAGAATTTTTGAGAAACCTATTGAACTTTCTTTATCCTATAAATTCATTCTTGTTTGACACATTGTTCAATTTAGTCATTTAATCATTCAGGCCCACAAAACCTTTGTATTTAATATAATGGCTCCAAAGATACTTAAACCTAATTTAATAAGATCTTCAAAATATATTGATGGAATTTGTCATATTTGCAGTGCTTTTTTTGTAAAAAAAAAAAAAATAAGGTGCCGGTACTCCACAGGGGAAAAGTTGTTGAGCTCTGACTGGAGATGCTAGTACTGTATCTGGAGGTGCTGGTACTGAGTACCGGGGAGTAACATCACAAAAAAAAGCCCTGCATATTTGTCATAACCATATAACCAGGAACATAAGAATTGCCATATCTGAAGAGACAAATGGCCACTCTAGTCTGGCGTCCCCTCTGGAAGGGGCCTATATCTGATGTTTCAGAGCAAGGGAAAAGAACTAAATATATCCAGACAATTTTACTGTTGTACTATAACATGTTCTAACTTTTCTTCCTGAACCCATTTGCTTCACCCTAGAGGCATGAAGATTGATACAGTTTAAAGCATGCAAAGAGCAAAGAGGGATTTCACATTTTTTCTATTTGTCACTTTCTGACAGGAAGTCTATTTATATAGATTAACTTCTTCTATTTTTGCAATATTCAGAAAAATTAAACTCCTACCCACACACATTTACATACCTTGTTGTGCTGTTTATTCTCTGCATCCTCATTTATTAACACAAATATGATTTATCAGTGTGAGGCATCTGAAACATAGGGAAAGGCTTATTTAGCAATTACCTTATGTAATTATCAGTATATATTATGCAACTACAGTACTTGATTTATTTAATAAAGGTGTTTATTTTGTTCGTTTTAAATCATTCCATTTTCAGATTTCCAATGCTGATGATAAAGTTATTTAATAAACCACAAAACAAATGTGTTTTGGTCAGGGAAAAGCTCATTTTCATTATTTTCAAACTCTCACAGGGAGCAATCTTATTTAAAGCCAGGAGACATACAATACATGCACATATAATCCAATTCATGACATTACATGTTAATTGTGTTAATTAACACTCAGTTTTTACTAGTAGTGGCTCCAAATCAAAGATGTCATGGTCTTGTGTGTGTATATTTAGCTGTATAATAATATTTATTGTATATGATAATGCATTAAATACATATCATGTGTATAAAAGAAGCCTCACAATGATAAACTAAGAGAGAGGTTACCTAGTTTGTTTGGGAATGATGGGAACAGACAAATTCATAAGCACATGAAGCAAAAGGCTGAAGGGCAATATTTCTAAGATGAAATCCTACCTTTATTGTAGTCAGTTCCAGCTCTGGCATCAACCACATTTCAATGCTTCTGGGCAAGTTAGTAAATTCTCTGCCTTTGTTTCCCCGTCTCTCAAATAAGATAACACTTATTTGACCAACTCACATGGATATTGTGAAAAAGTCTCAGAGGGAGGGGGACTGTTAGCCTGTAACTTTAAAAATGAGTAGTCCTGTGGCACCTTAGAGAGTAACAAATATATATATAGTATCATGAGCTTTTATTGATGAAATTTGTGTGAATTTTAAGTGTTGGAAAAGCACTTTGATCATAAGAGTTATGTTAAGTATTATCAAGAGAGTTGCAGTTCCTCCAACAAAAGTCTTTATATGCCCTTTTGGAAGACAAAAGGTCAAGTCTCATATACAATAATATTCTGGTGTACTTTAGGCTACGTCTAGACTGCAAGCCTCTTTCGAAAAAGAGCGTCTAGACTGCAACCAGTACTTTCGAAAAAGCAAGCCACTTTTTCGAAAGAAAGCACCCAGGCAGTCTGGATGCTCTCTTCCGAAAATGCCCTGTTTGCATTTAAGAACGCCTTTTTTCGAATGAGCACTTTGGAAAAAAGGCGTTCTTCCTCATGAAATTAGGTTTACCGCCGTCGAAAGAAAAGCTGCGTTCTTTCGATTTAATTTCGAAAGAACACTGCTGTAGTCTAGACGCAGGTGAAGTTTTTTGGAAAAAAGGCTACTTTTTCCAAAAAAACCCTCGAGTCTGGACACAGCCTTAGACAGGACAGTTTTTTCTCTGAGAAAGCAGAGTAGAAAAATCACATAAAAGAGCATGCAATGAATTGATTTAATTCATTATACATTAGGTGCTTTTAGCAGATTGCCCACCTCCTTAGGGAATGGAAGAATCTGTTATAAAAGCTGTTTGGTACTTTACTTTGGGCACTGCTCCTTTCTGCTTTTGTAAATGGGTTTGTCTGCTAAAAGAAAGTGTTAAGTTTCTAATCTATCCTTAGGCAACAAAAGCAATAATGATAAGTGCTCTTGATAGGTTATCTACTGAACTGCTCTGGGTCAAGATGTGTTGGATTAGCATCTAATGATCACAAAACCCATATTATTACCCTTCAGTATTAAGAGTTGGAGGAGATTCACACATCAATATGGAACAGCTAATTCATACAGAGCAGATTTCAGTTCCAATTATGTAGCTGTGTGCTTGTCACATCTGACTAATTCCTGACTTGACAGAGAAACACCAGCTTTTTCACACTTTTTCTTTAGTTCAGTGCTAAGAAAGTGCCATCCACTCTACCAGGGTGTCAACAGCAGAAAAGACTTTCCCCAGGTCCTGAAGTGTGTAGTCAAAGCTTCTTTGAAATCCATGAGAACAGGACAGGGGCAGTGATTCATAATTAGGATTCCCATGCGTTGCTCCATAGCCAGGAGGTATAAGCAAATTAGAGCTAGTCAAAATGTTCCAAATTTCATTTTAAAAACAGAAGAAGAGCCAGTGGATCAATTTCCATGCTAAACAAATCTTCCTCTCTTCTGAACATAAAGGAGAAAATTCTGTTAGGCTGCAGTAGCTTCCATTGTGTAGAATCAGCCTGCCCAAGGTCTGGGCCAATGGCCTATCACCAGGATCAGATTTTGGGACTCAAAGCAGAGATACCACAACACCATCTTAATTGGTAACAGAGGTCACATAAAATCAAATGGAGGTTCTCATAGAAAAATAGCAAAAAATCTCTGAAGAATCTTCATCAACAAGGGAAGAAAACTTCAAAAAGGAAAGTAGTATACACAGTGAAAAGGAAATACTAAGAATCCTGGTTAGCATACACATTCCTGGGTCTTTAAAATTCCTTCTGTTCTCCAGGGGATTTGCTTCACGGTGAAGAGCAGTGAACAACAATGTTTCCTTTGGGAAAGGTAGAAGAAATAGTAATAAGCCAAGCACATTAGCGGATTAAGACTCAGATGTCAATAGACAGACAAATAGGCAAAGATAAAGTAGGCAGGGAAAGGAAGGGAATAATTCCAAATAAGGAGAAAAATAAATATAGTTAACTACCTTGCTTTCAACAAGAGTGTTTAGCTTCCCAAATCTATTCCACCATGCTTGTAAGAATCAGGGAATTCAAAGCAGATGATCCTGAAATGGGAAGTGGAGCACAGAAGTGGGAAATGCCATCTGTATGAAGGATCTATGCAGGATTCTTCTCTCATATCCCAGGATCAGGGTTTCATACTCCAGTAACTCAGCCAGACATGAGGGGTCTATTACAGGAGTGAGTGGGTGAGGTTCCATGCCCAACATTGTACAGGCGGTCAGACAAGATGATCACGGTGGTCCCTTCTGACCATGAAAGGTGCCTGATAGAACTCAAGTCCAATCAATAATTTCCTAAATTATAAAGGATAAGAAAGTATTTTATGCTTTAAAAAATGAAAGTGCAACCAGCATGTATGAATCTAAGTGTGCAATGCCTTCTAGATTTGAAGAAATTTCCATGCACCATCCTATTTGAAAGGCATTAAGCATGAATAGTCTATAATCTACTGAATTTTGGTACCATTGACATAATATGCATGATCTGGCTGTGGTCCAGTTCAAACATTTGACTACAATTCCTTATGCTTAAATGATTTGTCATGCTTTCCTACATTTAGTCTTCTGTTTGTTACTCTTGGTAAACCCTTTTGAGGGAAGACTATCCAAACCCTCCCCTCACACCCTCTTGCAATGCTTCTTATGAAAGGAACCACTCTCTGCATGGAGCTATTGATGATTAAATTGACAACAGCTCCCATAAAAGCCAGCCATTCCAGCATTTTGTCTTGTTACAATCCATGTAAATCAAAGCAACATTTCATCTTTTATATATCTAAAGGTGGGTTTTCCTTTGAAACATGGATGATAACTTTATGTAGTGCTCCAGCAAAATAGACCAAATTATGAAATCTCTACTTCAATCCTTTCATTCTAAGTAAATATATGGCCTATGAAAGGTTCCTGATAGAAGACAAGTTCAATGAATAATATCCTAAATTAAAAGGGACTGAAAAGCATTACATACTTTAAAAATGAAAGTGAAACCAACATGTATACATGAAATATACTATTATTTTTAATAATGCTGGCAGAGATATTCTTTCTCTGTCTTTCTTTCCTATTCAAAGAATACAACATTTTAAAGCTTTTTAAAGTTAAAGTCAAAATATTAAGGCCCAGATTTGATTGCTGGCATACTTAAAATGAATAAGATGTTCATGGTTTGAAATAGTCATAGCCTGCTTGAATTCACAATCTGATTTTTATCAGCAAAAACAAGATTTGGATTTCAGCGTTTCTTACCCTTCATGACTTAGAATTTTATGTAGCTTGCCTGTAATTTTGTCCCCTGAAGCTTTAATCAACATTATTGCAATAGTTCAGTTTGACTTTCCCTTTTTCGCTTTTGCAAATAGTTGTCTCTGAAGTTAGCTCGTAAAACCAATTCAACAGACAATCCAAGAGATGGACCACAACTTCAGTATCAAAAATGGCCAGAGGATGCTCACGTGTGCTACTCAGAAATCCTATATGCAAGTTGACTTGCATGATATAGTAGAAAACTGGAAATTGTACAAGAATTTTATGTGCAGAGATTATATTATATAGATTCATACACACACCAGAAAAATGAGGGCTACAGTTAGGGAGAGTACTGACTTCACAGTATAGAAATAGGTTGGAAGAAATATTTTGGCATCAATGGATGGAAGCAGTTGTATAAATAATCATTATACACTGGCATTTGAATAATACAGAGGTAAGATAACTGCTTACATAAAGTTCTGACAATACAGCTAGGGTTGTACAGGACATACATATCTGGGTGCAAAAGTCTGACTATAAGGGGTATGCTGGCATCACCCTGCAGTATAGTTCAGGCTTATAAAAACTGGGGTGTGATTGACGTGCTGTAAATGCACAAAATAGCTGGGAGTGACTTGCATGCTAGAGATTTATTGCGAGCTGCCCAGGATTGGAGGCAACAATAACAAAATAGTACAAAGGGTGCTCTGGATTAGAGGGCAGAATTGACAGTTTAATCTAGATTGCACCCTTGGTATGCCACAGTCAGCTGCTGCTTTGAGCCTGTGGTCCATTAGTTATAAAATTACCTGATGAATTTACTCAGTTATCTAGTATACACACTAAATCACTTTTAGAATAATAATTCATTAGCTTGTGATACACTCCTTCCCCTTTTTCTCCTCACAGGACACTGGTCTGAAGGATTCTCTGTGGCAGAGGTTGCATGCAGATAAGGGAACCAATCAGTCTCACTCTCTCCCCACTGCTTGTTTCCTTGATATTCCTGTTGCATTTTACAATTGCTCCTTGGTTCCTACCATCCCACCACCCTTTTAGTTCCAAGCTCAATAATTGCCTGTTGAGGAGCATTTATTGCCATGAAGAGACAGGGCAAGGTTCCAGGCAACAGTCTCCAGATACTCCACTTCCCAACTTTCAGAGACCTTCCCCCTGTCTTTATGCCACCACCACTGCAGTCCCACCTGAAAAATCCAGGAAACATCTAGATTTTTAAAGATTTATCATTTGTACTTATATTGGCCCCGAATCTCTGCTCTAGTTCTGGCCCATTTGAATCATTCAGTTTCCAACCACTGAGGATTCCATTGCGGGGGGGGGAGGGGGGGTTCAACTCACATAAAGTTGTAATAGCCAGCTCCTATGTCCATCTCCCCCTACTCTGGGTTAGACACAGTACTATGGTAGAGCACAGTTATGGCCCCCAATTGTCATCTTGTAAATGTTTCTTTAGGGATTTGTCATGATCATGAGGGTTAGCCAGCAGCCTGGGGACTATGGGGTTAACTATGTCCCTTACCTAGCCAGGTGGAGTGGCCAATAGGAATGTAGGTAGGAATTTCAAACTGGGACAAAGGAATTTTTGGTTTTTCCCTCCTTTGTTCTGGGCAGTTCTCTCTAGCTATTGATGGGGACAGACACTATGTCTCCCTCCAAGAAAAGACTCTTTCTTCAATTTCTGTAAGTAGGGTAAAGTTTAGATAAATCCGTCAGGTTTCATTGTTTTATGGTTTGGGTATGGGATCTGCTATCTGTACACTTTTTAAAAGATGTTTTGGCTTTTCTTTGTAATTAAGTTCTAGACCCATGGAGTTTCTCCATGAGTATATTATTTGTTACTTTTCCATCTAGCCATTATGCTTGCAACAGGAAGATTGTGGTGCTAATAAAAGTTTTCTCTTTTCTTTTTATTAACCTGGTATTGGTTAATGGTGGTGTCCTGGTTTTTTACTTTAGGGGTGAGATTTTCCCAAATGGTCTCTCCCCTGGTTTCTTTATTAATTTGGGTGGTGGCAGCGGAGATTCTAGCCCCAAAATCTAGGGTTTTAAGATTTTGGGGGAAGTTTTATACCAAAGCCTTGTAGATAAGGTTTTGGGGTACACTTGCTGGCCCCCACTTCTGCATTTATCATGCCAGAATGGGGAAGGAGCCATGACAGGATTATACTCAGCTGACAACTACCCCATGCTACTCATCCATGTGGGCACAAATGATACTGCGAGGTGTGACACTGAGTGGATCAAGAGTGACTACAGGGCTCTGGGAGTACGGGTGAAGGAGTTTGGAGGTGGTATTCTCTTCAATCCTTCCTGTCGAAGGTAGGGGTCCGGGCAGAGACAGCTGCATCCTGGAGGTGAATGCCTGGTTGTGAGGATGGTGTTGCCAGGAGGGCTTTGGCTTCCTCGACCACGGTATGCTATTCCAGGAAGGACTGCAGGGCAGAGATGGCATTCACCTTTCGAGGAGGGGGAAGACCCTATTTGGACACAGACTGGCTAACCTAGTGAGGAGGGCTTTAAACTAGGTTTGACGGGGACAGGTAAGCAAAGCCCACAGGTAAGAGGACAACATGGAGACCTGGGAGATAGGTCGGAAATGGGAGGGAGCGTAGGCTATAATGGCAGAGAGAATGGAGGGTCAGGGCAAAACTGGGAGGCAAGGTCAAATCAGTATCTTAGATGCCTATATACAAATGCGAGAAGTATGGGTAATAAGCAGGAAGAACTGGAAGTGCTAATAAATAAGTACAATTATGACATTGTTGGCATCACAGAAACTTGGTGGGATAATACACACGATTGGATGTTTGTATGGAAGGGTACAGCTTGCTCAGGAAGGATAGACAGGGAAAAAAGGGAGGAGGTGTTGCCTTATATATTAAAAATGAACACACTTGGAGTGAGGTGGAGATGGACATAGGAGACGGAAGTGTTGAGAGTCTCTGGGTTAGGCTAAAAGGGGTTAAAAACAAGGGTGATGTCATGCTAGGAGTCTACTACAGGCCACCTCCCCAGGTGGAAGAAGTGGATGAGGCTTTTTTTTAACAACTAACAATATCATCCAAAGCCCAAGATTTGGTGGTGATGGGGGACTTCAACTATCCAGATATATGATGGGAAAATAACACAGCGGGGCACAGACTATCCAATAAGTTCTTGGACTGCATTGGAGACAACTTTTTATTTCAGAAGGTTGAAAAAGCTACTGGGGGGAAGCTGTTCTAGATTTGATCCTAACAAATAGGGAGGAACTGGTTGAGAATTTGAAAGTGGAAGGCAGCTTGGGTGAAAGTGATCATGAAATCATAGAGTTCATAATTCTAAGGAAGGGTAGTAGGGAGAACAGCAAAATAGAGACAATGGATTTCAGGAGGGCAGATTTTGGTAAGCTCAGAGAGCTGATAGGTAAGGTCCCATGGGAATCAAGACTGAGGGGAAAAAAGTAGTTATTAATGGTTCACAATCCTGCTGGAAAGGTATAACAAGTGGGGTTCCGCAGGGGTCTGTTTTGGGACCGACTCTGTTCAATATCTTCATCAACGATTTAGATATTGGCATAGAAAGTATGCTTATTAAGTTTGCAGATGATACCAAGCTGGGAGGGGTTGCAACTGCTCTGGAGGATAGGGTCATAATTCAAAATGATCTGGACAAATTGGAGAAATGGTCTGAGGTAAACAGGATGAAGTTTAATAAAGACAAATGTAAAGTGCTCCACTTAGGAAGGAACAATCAGTTTCACACATACAGAATGGGAAGCGACTGTCTAGGAAGGAGTACAGCAGAAAGGGATCTAGGGGTTATAGTGGACCACAAGCTGAATATGAGTCAGCAGTGTGATGCTGTGGCAAAAAAAGCAAACATGATTCTGGGATGCATTAACAGGTGTGTTGTGAGCAAGACACGAGAAGTCATTCTTCCGCTCTACTCTGCGCTGGTTAGACCTCAGTTGGAGTATTGTGTCCAGTTCTGGGCACCGCATTTCAAGAAAGATGTGGAGGAATTGGAAAGGGTCCAGAGAAGAGCAACGAGAATGATTAAAGGTATAGAGAACATGACCTATGAAGGAAGGCTGAAAGAATTGGGTTTGTTTAGTTTAGAAAAGAGAAGACTGAGGGGGGACATGATAGCAGTTTTCAGGTATCTAAAAGGGTGTCATAAGGAGGAGGGAGAAAACTTGTTCATCTTGGCCTTTGAGGATAGAACAAGAAGCAATGGGCTTAAACTGCAGCAAGGGAGGTTTAGGTTGGACATTAGGAAAAAGTTCCTGTCAGGGTAGTTAAACACTGGAATAAATTGCCTAGGGAGGTTGTGGAATCCCCATCTCTGAAGATATTTAAGAGTAGGTTAGATAAATGTCTATCAGGGATGGTCTAGACAGTATTTGGTCCTGTCATGGGGGCAGGGAACTGGACTCGATGACCTCTCGAGGTCCCTTCCAGTCCTAGTATTCTATGATTCTATGACATAAAATAGAGCCCAGGAGCCAGAGCCCAGATTCAAGAAGACATAGCTTTTGAATCAGCTGTGGTGAGCTAATCTCAGCCCAGGAGAGAGAGAGAGAGAATCTGGACCCACGCCACTTGCAACAGTTCAGTCTGGCTACGTCTAGAACATAAGAACATAAGAATGGCCATACTGGGTCAGACCAAAGGTCCATCCAGCCCAGTACCCTATCTGCCAACAGTGGCCAATGCCAGGTGTCCCAGAGGGAGTGAATCGAACAGGTAATGATCAAGCGATCTCTCTCCTGCCATCCATCTCCATCCTCTGACAAACAGGGACACCATTCCTTACCCATACTGGCTAATAGCCATTTATGGACTTATCTCCATGAATTTATCTATTTCTCTTTTAAACCCTGTTATAGTCCTAGCCTTCACAACCTCCTCAGGCAAGGAGTTCCACAGATTGACAATGCACTGTATGAAGAAGAACTTCCTTTTATTTGTTTAAAATCTGCTGCCCATTAGTTTCATGGTGGCCCCTAGTTCTTATATATTGACAACTGCAAAAGTTGAACAAGTGGACTCTGAAGTGGCATTGGAACTACAAAATACTGGTAATTTTGTCGAAGTAAGGGAAGAAACCTACCCTGAAGATATTGCATTATGGCCAAAATCTATTTCATTAGAGAGATGTGTTGTTGCCACAGTGAAACTTGTGTCTTCTTTGGGACTACCTCTGAGAGGACATAATGCATCATCAGTATCAAATTGAAAAGGTAATTTTGTAACCTGCCTTGAATATCTTAGTGAGTTTAACAATTTTCTCACTGAATATTTGAAAATTATCAGTATTGTGGCTCAGGGAAGACCAACTTTTTAACACACCAAATCTACAATGTGTTCATTACTATAATGGTAGAGCAGTTCAGAAACCAATTCACTGATGAAGTAAAGGCTGCCAAGTATTATTCCATAATAGTCAATTGAACACCAGATGTGAGTCATGTACACCAATTAACATTAATTTTAATATATGTGACTGGCAATGGTGAAGTTATAGAGCAATTTCTTTGGTTTTTTGTCCCACTAAAATCCCACACTTCTGAATGTTTAGAGACAATGGTTTTGGAAATCATTGCAAATTTAGGTTTGAACATCAAAAATAGTTGTGGACAGAGCTTTGATAATGCTGCAAATATGGCAGGAAAATATTCAGGTCTACAGGCAAGACTGAACAATGCAAATCCTCTCTGCTTTATTCATATCATGTTCCCAGGCAGTCCTTAAATTTAATATGCAATGCTGTAGCCATCTTATGAAGGAGCTAAACATTTTTTTTACTTCAAAACACCTATGCTTTTTTTTGTTTGTTTTTGTTTCCACAGATCAGTGGAATATGCTATAATCACACTTGGCAAATGGAAAACATTTTACAGTAAAAAGAATTTTTGACCCCAGGTAGTTTGCTTGTGCAGATGTTGTTTTGGCTTTCAAAATGAGCTATGATGTTATAAAGAGAACTTTATTAGACATAGCCACAACAAGTTCTGAAAAACCATGTGCAAAAACTGAAGCAAAATCCTTACCAGAAAAGTTTGAAAAGAATGATATTGCTGTTTGATGAAGAATTGATGAAGTCAGCAAATCACTGCAAAAAGTTTATACAAATTTATTGAATGCTGCACAATGGTTAGCCTCAGACACAAGTTTTGTCATGGAAGTTCGAAATGACTATAGGTCTGTGGAAGCAGAGGCACTAACATTAACAGAAAATATAGGTTCCTTTGATATATCTGATCAAAAGCATAAAAAAGTAGGAAGTTATCTTCAATGAAACTAGAAACAATGAAATCAATTTAAAAGGCAAAGAGAAGATCATCATTGAGATCATCAGTATTATTTGTAACATAATAGTAGTGCAATCGCAGAGTAGAGATGAATCTCTAAAGAAAACTGTTAATTTATTTTGCATGTTTTTTTTCTGACAGAAGTCTAGATGAAGATGCTAAAAGCCACTACAGTAAGAATTAAGTGAATTCTACTGAGAGAACATAGACAAAAATCTTTTTGGAGGTGAAGTGAAACATTTCTTTCATTTTATAAAAAATTATGAGGTCTGTGCTTTACAGGATGGTTTGCAGGCAACCTTTACAAATGTATAAACCATTCTGAAAATATTTTTAACAATACTTGTCACAAATGCTTCTGGTGCACATTCTTTTCTGTATTGAGTTAAAAATTATTTGTGAAATCGATGAGTCAGGAACATTTGACGAGTTAAGCAATGTTGACAATTGAAAATGTCTCTTTACAAAATATTACTTAAAATGATTTAATTGACAATTTTACAAAGAAAAAGTGTGGAAAGAAAGCTATCTGAATAATTTTTTTTTTAAACTGAGTAAGTTTCTTCAGAGGAAGTTAACTTTTATTTTTCCATTCATGTGTCATCCATATATTTTATTTTTACATATTTTTCATGTTAGGTTAATGCAAACACAAGCTTTCATCTAGACCAGAAGTTCTCAAAACTGTGCTCTGAGAACTCCATTCAAGTGGACTGAAGAAAGGTTATTACATTTTGTTTTATAAAGCGCTCTTATCCAAAGCACTTTACAATAGTCATCTAATGGTACAGACAACATGTGGAAAGATCATTAACAAAAATAATCAAGGTGCCTCACTTTATTTTCATTTACTTCTTATTAATTATAATATAGGAGGAGGATCAAGAAAAAAGAATGAAAAATGGGAGGACACAAAGAGTTAATGTTCTTTTTTGTGGCTCAAAACGAAGTTAAGCACAGGGCCCCACTAACTCTAAATCCGCCACTGCTTGGTAGTCTCATTTGTATCAAATATTTAGATTGTTGCACTTTCAGCCTCTTAGCACATGTTAAAATATGAATGACTGCAAGCCTATTTCAAAAGAGGCTTTTTCAAAAGTATCTTTCGAAAAAGAGTGTCTAGACAACAAGAAGATTTTTGGAAAAAGCGGCTCACTTTTTCGAAAGAGAGTCTAGACGCTCTCTTTCAAAAAAGCCCTATTTTCATGCAATAGCTCCTTTTTTTGAAAGATGACTTTTGAAAAAAGGCATTATTCCTCGTAGAATGAGGTTTACTACCGTCGACAAAACTGCCACATTCTTTTGATTTACTGTCGACAGAACGCGGAGGTAGTCTAGATGCAGGAAGGTTTTTGTGAAAAAAGGCCACTTTTTTTGAAAAAACCCTGTAGTCTAAACACACCCTTTGACTACAATCACAAAAAAACATGCAAATGAACTGAAATGCAAGGAGAACTGACAGAGAGGAAACACTTTCACTTACAAGTTACAGGTTCAAACCAAAATTAGAACCTCCATCCTGAGTCTGAACTATCCTCAGAGTGTTCCTTCAAACTATTCCTCTCTCCCACAGTTGCCATCCTTAAACTAAAACACTACATTTAACTGTATTCATGTGTAAATCAAATTCCTTTAAATTAGGAATCTTATTAACAATCAAACTTTACTATCCTCATGTATTATTATACAAATGAAATGCTTGGCAATTTGAACCTATTTAATTTATTTAATAATGCCCTTACTATGCTATCGACTGAAAAATTCATTAATATTATTCAATGAACATTTTCTTCTGACTAAGTGTGGTGGCTTCTTTTTCACTGTGATGGCTGTATAGGGATTTTTAGTGGAAACAGTCACCACAGCATAAGATCATCTATAATAGAAATAATTCACAAACTAAAATTAGAGCCTCATTATTCAGAAGCCTTTAATATCTTTTTGGCCCCCTCCTTCTAAATCGAATTCAGTTGTGGAATGATTAGATTATTCTGCAGAGAATTCAAAACCAATTACTGTTTTACTTCCCAAGCGGTATTGAATTATACATGGATACATCTACATAGCTGTTAGAGGTGTGCCAACACACAGAGTGGCATAAACTCCCCTCAGCATCAATGGAACGCTACTAGAATTGTAGTCTGAGGGCTGCCAAAATTTTAGGCTATTCCAGCAAGAATACATAAGTACCTTCCTTTCCTTTAAGAAAGGAAAGGCGGGGGTGGGGAGGAGGAAGAGCTGGAGGTTCTGACTCTCTGTCCAAGACTCTCTCTGTGTTTGGGATTCAGATTCTTGGCTTTGCTATAGGAAAGCATGCCAGGGAGGAGGAATTCTGAACTTTGTTACAAGATGGGCTGAGGAAAACTTGTGTTTCTCAGAAGGAGGACTAGAAGAAACCCCTGCAAATGAAAATTTGTTCTCCTTTGAACTTCGCTACAGACCCCCTGAAGAAGTATCTGTGACGTCAAAACCAAACTGAAGAAAAGGCCCGCCTCTGGGAAGAAAACATTCTTTATTTGTTTTGGACTTTGCCAGTAACCCTAGTCTGAAGAGTCAATGAACCCACAGAAAAGAAAACCTCTGGGAAAGGGGATTTTTCAGTTGTTTCAACTTTGCATGTGCTATAAGAACGACAATGAAAATGCATAATTGGATTTGACATTTATTGACAAAAATGAAGGAAAAAAACTAGGACTCGATGAATCATTCTGGTGAAAGTCCAATACCATTGGAATTACATACAGTTATGTCTGCCACATCAAACCGGGAAACTTTGAGCTCATTTTTGTAAACTACAAGTTACTACTATTTAAACATATATTCCCTTGCTGAAAAAAATTTAAGGCTAATTGGAATGATAACCATATAGCACTGGTGGGCAAGAATGCCACGTGCGGCCCTTCAGGGTTCTATGTGTGGCCCACAAAACACTTCATTTACCATTGCCTACACAACAGAGTTGCCAGATTCTGCTGGTTTCTGTCTGAGTAGGTTTTCTCCCTATTGGTGTTGCCAATGAGGCATACATGTAAAGCCAGGGTACAAGAAGTGAGGTGTGTGCTGATGGACTGGAAGAGCTGGACAGTCCCTCTCCAGCAGTGGTTCTCAAACTGCGGTCCATGGACCACTAGTGGCCCGTGGCCCCTCCCAGGTGGTCCGCAGCTCAAGCTCAGCCTCCCCTCCCCCTGTTCTCCCACAGCAGGGAGCACGCACTGGTGTTCCATGCTCCAGCCTGACCCTTCCTCCCCCCGTGAGAGTGGAGCACCAGCACCAGCTTCCTGCTGGAGTGGGGGAGAAAGCCTGGAGCCTTGCTGTGCAATCCATCTCATGGAGAACAAGTGCGCCCTCTCCCTCGGCCAGTGGGAGACCATGTTACAAGGAGCCTGGGACCGGAGTGGGGCGTGAAGGCAAGTAAGTGCCCTCCCATGCCAAGCCCCTCCTTGAACCTCTCCCTCCCCTCAACGGCACCCTGCACCCCTAGTCTGCTCTTGAACCCTCTTCCCTGGCCAGACACTCTACTACCAGCCTGCTCCTGCACCCTTCCCATGGCCAGACACCCTCTGCTCCCCTGGCCCACTCCTGCCATCCTCCCTTGCTCCTGCACCCTCTCCCGTGGCCAGACATCCTACTCCCATCTTGCTCCTACACCCCACCTCCCATCCAGACCTTGCACCTTCACCCCCTTCTGCACCCCACCTTTTACCCAGATCCTGCACCCTCACCCCTCACTGGCAGTCCTGTCCTGCACACTAAACCCCTCATTTTTGTCCCAAACCCAGAGCCTAGGGGGTCCACCAAATCCCTAACCCTGGAACCCCAGAAGAGTTAATCTGCCTATGGGAAGCCCTGAATCTCAGTCCTCCCTGTCCCTCCTGCTCCCCGGGTGAGGCTAGAATGCCAGAGGAATGAAGAGTCTCAGTTGGGGGCCACATCAGTGAGGGTTGGGAATTTTTGGAGGTTCCCAACTGATTTTTCTGTGGGTCAGTGACCCCTGATCCAAGAAAGGTTCCCCACCCCTGCCATAAATAAAGAAAACATGGGAACTTTTGGTTTTGGACATAAATTAATATTTTACTTTATTTAAAATTAAGTTTGATAAAATAACATGAGAAAGTTAAAGTGCTTAATCTGTTTAATAATTTAAATTAATATTTCCTTCTTAATGGTTAAATTAAACTGTTCTCCCTAGTTGCAGCACTAGCAAAATGGCTTGGGTGTAATTATGTAATTAACAGTGAGTTTCCATTAGCAACTGGTGGTCTACAGAAGGATTGCATTGAGCCAGGTGGACCACAGGCCAATACATTGGAGAACCACTGCTCTATATCCAATCAAAGTGCTTTTATGATTCAATTGGCACATCTCACAAATTCTAGATAATCAAGTGAAGTTAGCAAAACTATCCTATCCTAGGAGACCGTTTTGGTTACAACAATTTCGCGGCCCACTGAGATGACCGAGGGCCACTCATGCTGCCCACTTATTAGCTAGGTTGTGCATTGGTGCTATGTAGGCAGTCTGAATACCAGCACAACACAGGCAATTGAATTTCACCCAGTTATTCTTTCACAAAGCTCAGTAATTTCCGTTTGAGTTAGATTATATCACTCCTCATCAAATCGTCTTGATTTAAAGACTTGTAGAAATGGAAACCCCGCCACATGCTTTGGTTGTCTGATCCAATGTGCCCTCAGAGTTAAAAATGGAACTGAGATGTGTCACAGAGTACAGTCACAAGAATCAAAAAGATCAAGACATCTGGGCCCTGATCATCCATTTGCCTGGGATAAAGAGGACTAGCTGCTTCTCTGCATTGGCCCAGAGGAATCCACATACTGGGATCCCATCTGTGAAATTCAAAGCACTGTTTGAGCTCCCTCAAATTGACTTTGGGTAAAGAACTTGAACGTGAGTACAGTGCTTTAACTTTACTCATTCTCCTCTCAAAAACCTGGCCTGGCCATATTCTGTTGCTTCTTTCTTCAACATTTCCAAAATGTATCCCTTATCTCATCAAGTCTGGTGGCAAAACCCCTTATCCACACTCAACTAGTGCAACCACTTTTTTTGCAGTTGGAATAATCACCTTCCCCAGTTCCAGCCAGATTGCTGCCAAAATCATTGTTCTTGCTCATAATTTTAACGCTATCATCTCCACTTCTGCATCAAAGCCTTCTTCTGGCTCCCTCACATCTCCTGATGCAAGTTCAAGTGCCTTTTCCTTGTTATCAGAGCCCTGGTACCATCAACCTATAACACTGATCTGGTCCCTTTTCATGTTCACTTTGCCCACTACTTTTGTGATGAAAATCACAGATATTTGTTTTCTCTTTTTCTTTAGAGAAATAATTTCTCTCAACTGCAGCTGGTGCAGTTGCACTATGGGTTCCCATCCCTATGCCATAACTCAAAAGTCTTATCTTGTGGTTGAACTTAGAATTCAAGGGATCTAGGTTCAATAATATCTGGTTCTCCCACAAATTTCAAGTGTGATCTTGGGTAAGTCACTCTGTGTGGTTTATTTTAAAGAAAGTATTGTCACTTCTATTTTGTGCTCCTTTTCTGTTTAAATTCAAAGCTTTTTAGGGCAGGGATTGTCCCTTATTATGTGTAGGTAAAGTGCCTAGCATAATAGGTACCTGATTTAAGGCTCTTGGTGTTACTATACTATAAACAAAACAAACAAACAAACAAAAATTCTGGCCAATGTCAAACCAGTCAGTTCACTGCAGTTCATCACTCTGGAAGAAAAAGGTAGGCTGCAATCAACATTCCTACCTTTGAAAAGCAACGAAAAAGAAATGCTGCCTAGCTTTGTACATCAGTAGACGGGGGGGAAAAAAGCTTGCTGAAGGTCTTGCAACTGCTCCGAAACTTTACCAATTAGCTCTGACTAATCTGTGACTTTACCATTAAAAAAGAAAAATCAGAGACAAGACAGTTGACTTAACTATAAATCTGCATATCCATAATAACTATGAAACTTTTGTCACTATAGTCAGTGAACCTCTGAATTGCAATCAGATAGCAGGACATCTCTTCATAACATTAGGAGAGCTTTAAAGATGAATGAAATGTAAGCTCTTCTTACTACAATTGGGAAAAAACACTTTTACAATTGACAGTTTCTTCCACCACTCTCTCCTCTCCTTCCATTATTAGGATTTCTATCACTTTTCATCATCTGAGTAGTACCAACTCTGTCTTGGTTTGAGGTTTTCACTGCCCACAAAATATCATGGCCTCACCTCCAAAGTATTGTGTGACATAACCTTCTTTAGTAGGCAAGGCACATAGATACCAGCGTGGCACAACTATAGTAGGTGCTGTCTTGCAGGAATAGGAAGCTGGTGGAGGGATGAGCTTGGGATACTTGTCTTTTGAGCAGGTGCCCAGCCCCAGACTATGTTCCCATGACCTTCCTGACAGACATTTAAGCTACTGCCATAACCTGTGCCTCCTAACCAATCTGCTGTCTGCTTCCTGATGTCCTTTCCTTGCCAGGCTTCCAGTCTATCACAACCCACCCTATGGGCTCTGTAGTCTTCATTAAAATGACCTTAGTGGGGCAGGTGTCTCCTTGCTGGAATCCACCAAAGTGCAACCATTTTGATTTTTGTTGTGCAGTAGAATCATGGATGCTACTACTACCAATCTCATGTGAAGTCACTCTTGAGGTCCTCCACATGGGTAGATGAGAGGGCCTTAGTTCAGTCCACATTAGTTGATAATTCCTGACCAAGTATTTATGTCTCTACCCCCTATGCATTTCTATAGGTGAATTTATATCCCTGAAAAACAAAGTTTGTTAGAAATTGTGGTGAACCTAAAATTAATATACTCCTTGAATGGGGATGTTTTAAATGGGACTGATAAAATTTTCATTGAGATTCAGTAGTACACTAAACAGTGTCTGCATTGTGCTATGTGACTCCTTTCCTAACTCTTTCTGATGATAGCACTGCTAGCTGCTACTGTTCATTTTCCTTGGTTGATAATGATTCAGCCATAAAGCTGCAACCAGGATCACTCATGATACATTCATACTAGGAATAAAAGCTGCATGTTTACCACATTAGCAAACATTGTCCCTTCATTACTTAATAAAGATAAGGGAGGTTTGTGGGTGATGGAAAAGGGTCTTTGCAAATGCAAAATATGTACCTCAAATAGAAGATTAAAATCGATACAACTCAGGATGTTTGT
This sequence comes from Rafetus swinhoei, assembly GCA_019425775.1. Taxonomy (NCBI): domain Eukaryota; kingdom Metazoa; phylum Chordata; order Testudines; family Trionychidae; genus Rafetus; species Rafetus swinhoei. The sequence goes on from CM033424.1 coordinate 161,552,409, forward strand.
TATTAATCATAGCCTGAACCTGCTAATGAACCTGCACTGAAGCCAAAGAATTAATATCTAAAGAAATTTTTTTTAAAATGCAAAATTGGCAAAGTGGAAGAAAATTAACAGCTAAACAACAAGTCAACAGGGAAAATGTTTCACAACAGTAAATGTATTGCCACTCAGGCATTCAATTCCGAAGTAATTTTGGTCCATTGATTTTATGACAGTATATTTAAAAGATATTTAAAGATACATTTGAGTTACATTCTAAACTATGAGAAATATTTTGTTGAGTAGGCAGCCAACGTCAGCAGACTAAAAAGCCTGCTTTAATAAAAGCCTGCTTTTATGTGTGCATAAAATCTCTGAAAACAAGATTTTTTTCCAAAATTAAAACTAAATTTACTTAAAATAAACTTTAAAAACAAAAGTGAAATAACTGGCAGCTATTGGAGAGTTAAGGAAGTTTTATTGCTTAACACTTGGCAGCCTATCCGATCCCTCCATGAGAGTTGTTTCCACCTAATATATGTCTGAGTGTTTTGTTTTCCTATGTCATAACTCTTCCAGGTGTTTCCGTCTTCACTGGCCAAAGCATCCATTTCCTCTCCTTGTATCTGTGGCCTTTCCCCTTATGGGCACAACCTTGCAAGTTACAGGGCAGCCTCAATGCCATTTTGACTTCACAGGGAATTTTTTTTTAAAGTGTGAGTAAGTCTAAATCCTTGGCTGATGAGCCTGAAAGAGTTAACTCCTCTCTTTATCCATAGAACAGTCTTCCTCAGATTGTTATATTATTGCACCTCAGCTCTTCAGGGCATGGTTGGTATAAAGAGTGTTGAACAGTACTTCTGTGGGAGATGAGGATGTTTGGCACCTCCTAAGAGTTGTTCAACACCTGGCAGTCTAGTTCTCTATTAGGATACTAGATAGCCACTCAAGAAAGAAAAATGTAAGAACTGATTTTAGGTGGCATGACTTAAAATACTAGCTTGGAAAGTTGGTGTATGCTATAGATCAAGCAATGGCACTGTTTCCAAAATGAACATTAACTTCTCTGCCATCTTGCCTTTCTCATCATGAATTAATCTCTCTGACTTGAGCATCTAGGTCCAGTACCCATTTTGGTTCTCTTCATCAACATTTGCATAGTCTGTCTCTCTCCTTCCTATCTCAGAGTCAGTCAGTACGTTTATTTAAAAAGGCATGAATCGGAATTACAGTTAGTGATGGATGAGGTTAATTTCCTTAGTGCCCAAATGAAATATTTGCTTTAGCATTTATTAGAGAAATCTAAAGTACAAAATATAAATAACGCTTTGCCACACACCGAAATAGTTAGCAAATTAGCATAATTTAAAATTGCCAAAGAACCCCAAAGGACTTAAATCCCTAAATTATTATAGAGGACAAAGGAAAGCCATAAGTGTAAATTGTTCTTTTTCTTGCTGACTGCAGGAGTAGTACCCTTAGGATATTATGATGACTAATGTAGGTTTACTAGTCCAGAATACATACAGAAAGTACGTGTGCCATTCTGATCTCCTGATTGAAAGTAAAAACATTGCAAAGATTGAAAATAAAATTATTCAAGATTTTGTTTCCATAACTTAGGAACAAAATCTCAATATTCAACACCCTGGAATTAAGACACACTGCCATGTAAACAAGCTGGTAGAGAATGTAACATCAAACAGGATAGGATTAAAGGTGATGAAGGAACAAGTCTAAGCAATGCAGATGAAATCTATTAGAATGATTTTGAAGAGGATACATTTCACCTTTGCTCCAATATAGTCTGCATAATATCATCCATTCAGTTAAATTAAGTCTCAGATCAGTAGCAGAGATCAGGATAGCTTTTGTATCCAAAGCCCCTTTTTGGTATTTCCATTGAAATTTTGGTCTTAACTTCAGAGGTTTCTCATTTTATCAATTTTCAAATTGGACCATATGATTTTTAAAGTGAATTTCACACTCAAAGGTACTGGATTAACAACCGCCAAGATGAAAATCTTATTTTTACCAACAGAACAAGTATGGCACAGGCAAGGTTGCTCATATCACCTTGCAAATGACCCTTAAGACCCACAATCTTGAAAATGAAATTAACCTTATCCAAGGGGTTGTAAATTTTTCAAGCTTATTTAAACCCTGCGTTTTCTGGTGGAATACCAAACAAATGTGATAATTCCATCTCTGAGGGCTTTTTTTTTTAAATGTGGACCTCTGTGATCTAGGAATTGAGCTAAAAGAACCAGCTTATTTCTCTTAAGCCACCATCTAACCTTCAGATGATATTGACTTTTTCTTGGTTATTTACTGACTCAGTCAGATTTGCACACATTTCCTAGAAGTGTCAATCTAGGCCTTGTAATTTTCAACATTTGATCTTAATCAATAGGGACAATTCAGAGGCTGGCCTCTGAACCAAACCAAACTGCTTTTTTAATTTGCAGACTCATAACAGGCAGAAATAGATTATACCTACAGAATGTAGTTATCTCTCTGCCTGGGCGGAATTCTTCCCCTATTATCCACATAGAGTACTATTTTTCTCTGCAGTCAGATCAAATGAGAGTTGCAAAATCTTTCACTCATCACCTTTGCCCAGACCATATAATTCCTGAAGCCTTTAAACAAAAAGGAAGGAAATTTCATCTTGGATAAATGAATTTATATAAAAACAATTCATTTTCCCATGTAAGAGTGTCAACATTTCTAAGCCACATTTTTCTTGTAAACACAACAGTAAAGAGATAGGGATGTCTGTTTTTGCAACTCTCATGTTCCATGATTGCAGAGAGAGGAATAGACTTCAAAGTTACTCCTCCACTTTTTAATCATTCCAGAAGTTCTTTCAACTACGTATATAAGGAGATAAAGTCATGACAGTATTAGAGTACAGCCTCAAATCTGGGAGGTGAACATTTCCACACTGATATAGTAGCTTCTTAACTGAAAATTCTAAGTTCTCCCCTATCAATTCTGGAGCTATATTTTTCAAGAACATTTTGAAAATCAGTGCCCACCAAAAGCTCACACAACTTCAACCCAGCTAGCAGGTACCTTTCCAGTTTCCAATAAGCTCAGGAAGAGAGATACTCGTTCCCTAGATACTTGTTAGGTCAGATACCCAGAGAGGGACTTTCCTCAGGATTTGACTTTAGCTTCAGAATCTATCTTCCTCTCACCGTGAATTCAGGCTACCCCACAACCATTCCCATCACCATTTATAGGTCAAAAGGTTGATCACCAAATCCCTTCATCATGTTATTTCTGAACTCTCAGTTGCTCCTGAAGAACATTTCCCAGAATTCCCACTCTTAAAAGCCCCCAAGAACCATTGCCAGCGCACTGGGATACATGTATTCTCCTCAAGCACCAGAACTCTAAAACAAACTATATTCAGCACAGCACTCAACCCACCAAAGATAAATGGATTGTGACACTCTTTATTTTACATGAGTCAAGTCAGTACATTGTGAATTAACTATTTAAGGCAATGACCCATCAACAAAAACAATGTCCTCATTTGATAAGCCTTCCTGTGGCGGCTTCAGCCAAAATATGGGTAATGGCTGTATGATTGATTCATTGAAGGATGCAAAGGCATATGACTAGATCATTTAATATTAGACTCCATCTTGTTCTGGTACTTTTCCACAAACTGTACTGGAGACTTTGGGAACATGAAGTTCCTGCCACATGGAAGAACTTATAAAAGAGGGAAGTGACACCTCCAAAACCCTCACTCCCCTTACAACAGCACAACACCTGAAAACACCTGGCAAACATAACCCTTCTGCCAGGTAGCATTGGCAGTAGCCAGGCCAGGTTCAATATCTAGGAGTTCCTTTTCAGTCACCCAACACAGAACTGGCTTGAGCCCCTACCTAGTAACCTGGGAAATTCACACAACACCCATGGATGCCTCTGGGACGCAATGTTTCCCCACTCACAAGCAGAGTTTGATGGTAGAAAAGAAACTTTTAATAACAGTAATCTAGAATCACTGTACAGAAACAATGAAAACCCATCACAAAAACAAAGAAAACCTGTAAGCAAGGTACCATCCCCGGAGTCTGCAGGGCAGAATCTTTTGCTTAAAGATCTTTAGTTCAACCCTCAACTCATACAGTGTGTATCCCCACCCACTTCAAACACCCGACTCACGGCTCTGTCCAGTCAGTGCAGACCCAGAATCCATAGGTATATCAGGATGTCACTCCTTGTTGAGAATGTGGCAATGCCACCTACGTGCTGCTCCCACAGGCCACTCCCACTGGCCACCCTGCCAGCTGCTGCTGGCCTTGTGATGGATTTGGCTGTGGGCCAAACTTAATGATTTCAGCTCTCTGTGCATTCAGTTTCTCAGTGATTTCAGCTCTTGGCCCACAGCACAGTCCAGCCAAAAGATTCCAAAAGATTTTAAAGTGGAATAACACTTTAAAATAATAAAGAGACCCCACATGTAGTCTGTTTTAGTTCTATCATTAGAACAAGGAGGGAGGGGAACAGGTTGAACCAGCCTTACAGCTCCCATCTGCAGGGCATGTAGCCTGCTGGTTCAGAGCTCTGCCCTTCTCCCCAAGTTGACTTCACAGAGTTTGGAAGGGGAAGCCTTGTCCATCCGAGATTCTTTACACTGACCAAAGCGACAAGGAAGCCTGTGGCACCTTATAGACTAACAGATTTATTGGAGCATAAGCTTTCGTGGGCAAAGACCCACTTCGTCAGATGCATGTAGTGGAAATTCCAGAGGCAGGTATAATTATACAGGCATAAAAAAAGTGTTCCAATCAAGAGTAAGGCTAGAGGTAACGAGGTCAAATCAGTCAGGGAGGAAGAGGCCCACTTCTAGCAGCAGATGTGGAGGTGTGAACACCAAGAGAGGAGAAACTGCTTTTGTAGTTGGCTAGCCATTCGCAATCTTTGTTTAATCCTAAAATGATGGTGTCAAATTTGCAGATGAACTGTAGCTCAGCAGTTTCTCTTTGAAGTCTGTTCTTGAAGTTTTTTTGTTGCAGGATGGCTACCTTTAAATCTGCTACTGTGTGTCCAGGGAGATTGAAGTGTTCTCCTAAAGGTTTTTGTGTATTACCATTCCTGATATCTGATTTTACAGGACTCCTCATCGCTTTTGCAGATTCAGACTAATACAGCTACCCCTCTGATACTTTACACTGACAGTTTCTCTCCATTGAACTGAGTTAAATACAGTCTGCTTTTCTGCATTCCCAATAATTGCAAGCATTAACGGTCATCTCTTTCAATTCCTGCATTTAGGGTTAACATGGTTTGTGAGCTCTCAACAGCCAAATTGGTTATAATAGGCAAAATACCATTCTAACAAATGAATATCTAGCAGGCCTAAGCCACTGAGTGAACTATATTTACATATCAACAGTTGAATACTTAACAGATCTAAGCAACTGAGTGAACATAACCACACTCAGTATTCCTTTCCTATTCCAGCTGGCTACAATGAAAGCATTGATTCAGACCCTCCTTACTTGAACAAAGACTGAACTGGAGAAGGGGGTCCCAGGCCAGACAGAAGAATTCCGGTCACAGTGGTAACCTGCTTATGCTAGCTAACAGGGTGAGACACTGCTTGATTCAAATCCTATCTATTTTATAAAGCTTAGATTGTGTTTTTGTTTTATTTGTTAGGTCATCTGCTTTGATTTGTATATTCACTACTTATAATTTTACCTGAAAGCGTGTTTTGCTGGAAGTACTTGGGAAATCTGCTCAGGAATAAAAATTGGTGCATTGTCTTGTCCACATTGAGGGTGAGGCAGATTGGATAACAAACTAATACTGGTCAGGCTTTTGACCAGGGTTAGATAGTTCTGCACTGGGATCCTAGGCTTAGAAGCTGGCTGGGGAGGAGAAGGAGTGCTGGAGCCTCTCTATCATTACTTTGAGTGGCTGAGGAGAAGCATTCATGTAACTGCAGCTCGGTGTGTCGCTGCCTGTGTAGATGCTTGTGAGAGTGCAGGACTTGGAGTAGTTCATAACTTGTCCTCACAGTGTGAGAGGGGGCCAAGGCTGGTATTCCAAAGGACTCAGAGGTACCTCAGTGGCTGCACCTTGGGGAAGTCCATCACAGGGACATAAGTATATTTTAAGTATTGTCCTGAATAGAAGGACTTTAATGACATCCTCAAGTCCTTTGCTTAATTGAAGCCACAGAGATTTGTTTCAATGGGGAGTACTGTGGTGATAAAACTGGTGGTGGGTTTGATGGCACTCTCAAACATTTCCTCATCTTTTTTTTTAACTAAGCTCATGGCAGTAGGAAATGATGGATGTGTACAACCAGGCACATCATCTCTTTCCCAACCTTCCTCCCAAATAGGGCAATGGCAGACTTGATAGGACTCATCACATGCTGAAAACTTCACTTTATGATATGAGATCAGGAGCAGCAGCAAGAAATACGACATCTGAATTGTCTCTGTTTTACAGATAGATGTCAGGGAAAGTCATTGATTTGATTAAGCAGTTTGGTACTAAAAACAATGGATAGTACTCGATGTCATCAGAATAAATCGCCTTCTTGAACTTTATCTCCCCATATTATATGGCTTGTCAAATGGCACTAGTGAAAGGTTTCAGGCTGTGCCAAACAACAAAATGGATAAATAGATACTGGAACTTTTTGGACTGTGAAAATAACATGACAAACTATTATTTTACAATCAATAGCTCTGTCTTTATAGAGCAGATTTGTTCACCTGCTCAGTTTAAATCACATTCCATCACATTAAGCAGCAAATACACATGTGACCTTCAAAGTAGTCAACTGAATCCTTTACTTTACATAGCTGATATTTAGCCATGTACTCTAGATCAGGCCTGGGCAAAATACAGCCCACGGGCTGCATCCGGCATGCCAAGCCACCAGATCTGGCCTGCGGAGGCAGTGGGGAGCCCCAAGCAGTCTCCTCTGCTTGCTCCACAGCTCTGTAAGCCACTCAGAAATGCGGCTGCAGAACACTTTTTCTTTGAGAAACTGGACAATGGGAGCTGCCTGTTTGAATAACAAGCAGCCACCCTCCTGCTCACTCACTCAGGCACACGGCTGAGCAGGCAGAAATATTTTAAGCTCTGCAAACAGGCTGGTTTGTCTGCTAACTGGTAAGTCTCCTGGCCAGAACCTACCTCTGGCATCCCAGCCCCTCCCTTCTCCAACCCTCTGCCCCCCCACTCCTGCTCTGCTAGTCCACATGCACCCATACCCTCTCCCAGATCTGGCACACCAATCTCTTGCCCGAGATCACAATCCCCTTCTACCCTAGGTCACATCCCAAACCCCTGCACTCCAGTCTCCTGCCCTAAGTCACCCCCGCTACTTCATCCAAACTCCCTCCCAGACTCCATTCTCCCTCCTGCATCCTAATCTCTTACCCAAGCTCCCTTCTGCAGCCAACCTCCATCCCATACCCCGCACCTCCATTAATCCCATGGAAGAGTGCAGCTCTCAACCACTTTACACAACTTTAGCATGGCCTCCTATCAAAAATTATTGCCCACCCCTGCTCTAGATGGATTAGATTTTTTTAAGTTACCCTCCATAGGAAGTGTGAGAAAACAAAAGGAAGGGTGATTCAGGTAATTTGTAATGTATATTCTGATCTAAAATAATGGTTCAAACCCAGCTGTATCATCAATGGCGAGTTTTTGCTACTGTGCTGCTTGCTTGATATCATTAACTGCCACTCCTGTTGGCACTGTCATTAGAGAAATCATTATAACCCAAATGAACTCCATTGTTTCTGCTCCTTGCTTAGATTAAGCAGAAGCACATTGAGCTTGTACTGTTGGGGAGTTTGATTCCTACTGCCCATGTGTTTTTCATTCTGTAGATTGAAAAGGCTATTCTTCAGAGTTGTTTGTCACTTTCCAAGAGCAATACAATTCACCCAAAAAGAAAGAATTGTTATATCCTATCATCACAACTAATTAGACTAAAACAGAAATAGTTATTACACTGCAATCCCTCACTGAAAGCAAACATTTATAAAAAAAAAAACAGGCTTAGCTGAGAAATTCATTAAAAAGACTCAAGCTCAACAAAAGCTTTCATTGCCTCAGTCGTTTTGACTCGAATAAATTTGTTACACGAAATCCCTGTCTCTTCTGAAATGTTCTTGTAAAATTGCAGTTAATAACTATATTTTGAAAGCTCAGAGCTACGTATGTGGTTTATTTGGGAATTTAAAAAGTAAAGGAAAAAGTTATGAGACATTTGCACCACTGTAATTGTGGCTGCATCAGCGTCTCCTTATAAGCCCCCTATTGTCACAAGAAAACTATTACAGTTTTAGTTTTGACCTTTAGGACACTGGCTTATCTCAACAAGGACTAAATTGTTCCTCCTCTGGCAATAACAAGAACACAAATAATGGTGCAGTCCAGCAAAGCACTGAAGCATATGCTGAACTGAAAGCACATGTGTACTACATACATTTAAAAACACTTCTAGTTAAGCATGTACTTAAGTGCTTTGTAGAACAGGAGCCAATATGAGGTGGACATTGCTGCATATTCATCAAATACTCTTCTTAAAGCAAGAGGAGTTAGAATCATACGGCTGGAAAAGACCTCAGGAGGACATCAAGTTCAACCCCCTGCCCAAAGCAAGACTAGCCCCAACTAAATCATCCCAGCCAGGGTTTTGTCAAGATGGGACTTAAAAACCTCTAGGGATAGAGATTCTACCACCTCCTTAGAAAACCCATTCCAGTGCTTTACCACCCTCCTAGTGAAATAGTTTTTCCTAATTTCCAACCTAGACCTCCCCCACTGTAACTTGAGACCATTGCTCCTCATTCTGCCATCCGTCACAGCTGAGAACCACTACTGAGTTAGAGGAATTAGATAAGGAGAATGAAGCCTCCAAACCTATAGCTTCCTAGAATCTATGCTGGTGAATGTGTTTGGCAGAGTCAGTCCTGTAGTGTTGTCCTACCTGGGAGCATGACTCCTATATAATCCACCTTCAAACGCATAGCTGGGAACCCAGTGGGTAATAAGGTTACTTCAGTAATGGGTGTATTTGCAGAATTTGCTACTTCATGCACTGTGTGGCATTCATCCTATTCATGAGATCCTGAGAATGAGTCAGGGGGCCTATAGGAATTATAGGATGGAAAAGTATAAGTATAGATTCTCTAATAGAGAGAGAAAAAGCCGCAAACAGGGTTGGGGCAGTAACCTTATCATACTCCAACATCATGTTTTAAATTGCATATACAGTACAGTATTGCATTTAAAACAAGTTCAACAAGGAATTTCTCAGCTCCTAACAAAGTAAATAAGTATTTGAAAAAGGGGCCAGTTCGAAAGACTAGGAAATGTAAAGCCTTAATTTACCCATACTACAGATGCCAGTCATCCCTATAGTCTATGACCAGAATGTCTCAATCCTCTCTTCCTGAATGGAAATTTCAGCTGAAGATCTTCACATGGTTGATAGCCAGGTTCTTGGACACTGAACTGGGTCTATTTTTTCCTGGTGCCAATGATTTATATAGCTACTTGCCCTCCAGCAGAAACCTATGACAGACCAGATGAAGGATTCAAATGGGGAAGTAATCTAGTCTCTGTATGCATTAAGTGTTTGATTCCTCGTTTGATATGGTGACAACATGTACTGTAATTTTTTTAATCTTATTTTGTCATTTGGATCCCTCTGCACTGGTCCCTGGCCTGAGATCCCCATCTTCTTCCCCATATTATATGCCACTAACAACCTGACATTCAGTAATTAACAGCCTCAATTAGTGTCAAACTGGCCACCTGGAGAGGACTAGTAATGAAATACAGAACCTATCTTCTTAGGCACCCAGCCCTCCAATAGCTCTATTTTAAATAGTTTTATTTTATAGCTAACACACATGTGCACTTCTTCAAACAAAATCTTAAGAAAAATGCATTTATACATTTACTTACAATCACTGTTTATATGGCTTGCATACAGCACTGATTCCTATTGAAGATAAAGGATTATAACTCCAGCTGCCACTCACTGTACATTCAGCGCTTACAATAGAACAATATCCTGAAGTCAAAGCAGTGGGAGAAATAAGTGTTAACAGTTACATTTGTGCAGATGAATTATAATTCTGATTTTGTGCTTTGCCAATTTACACTGGATGCAGTGGTGCATTTGATTTTATGATAGATACATGGGTTAACATGATAGATAAATAATGAGCCTGTTTAAACTTGTGCTGGACATTACAATATTAAAAGGATTACAGCAACAACATTACAAAACTATTTTAAAATCCTCATTAGCTCTCAGCGAGCGAATACAGTTATGCACAACTAAGAGCAACTAATTATTTTATGCTACCCTTCTAGCATCCAGATGGCATTAAAGTAACAGTCATTAGCTTGGTGTTCTGTTCTGTTCACTTCTAAAAGCTTCCTTGCAGAAAGATAATTAAAAAGACCTTTAGGTGTTGCCGCAACAATTATTTTCCCAATAGAAGTAAAAGTGTAATGCATTATTTTCAATTAGTGGAAAACTCTCTTGCACATTTGCACCATACTTGAAACACACGTCTATTTGTGCACATATGGTAACAGGGGGAAAAAAGGGTGGGGGTGACCAGAGTAGTCCCATAATCATGAAAGACATCAGTTGTTGCACCTGCTGCAATGTAAGAACTCAGGAATCTATTTAGTGAGGTATCCTATTTCCAGTTGTGCCTTGTTATACCATGAGTTGATACAGTGTACTTGGAATTTTGGAAAGCCCATACCAAAGGCTTTTAAACAAACTAAGCCATCATAGGATAAGAGAAATGGCCCTCTCATAGATCAATAATGGATTTAAAAGACAGGAAACAAAGGGTAGGAATAAATGGTCACAATTGAGAGAGGTAAAATGAAGGTACCCCAAGGATATGTACAAGAACCCGTACTGTTTAAAATATTCATAAATTATCTGGAAAAGGGGATGGACAGAGAGATGGCAAAATTTGCAGAGGATACAAAATTCCTCAAGGTAGTTAGGTCCAAAGCACATTGTGGGGAGTTACAAAGACATCTTGCTAAGCTGTGTGACTGGACATCAAATGGCAGATGAAATTCAATCTTGATAAATGCCAAGTTATACACTTTGAAAAATTAATCCCAACTATTCTTACAAAATGATGAAGTATAGGTCAAGCTGCTACCACTCAAGAAAGACCTTGGAGTCATTAGGGATAGTTCTTTGAAAATATCTGACCAATGTACAGTAGCTGGCAAAAAAACAACAAAAACCAAAAACCTAACAGAATGTTAGGGACTATTAGAAAAGGGAGAGAGATGAGAAAGTAAATATCATAATGCCATTATATAAGCCATGGTACATCCACACTTGAATAGTTTGTGTGGTTTTGATAGTTTCATCTAAAAAATGGTATATTAGAATTAGAAGAGAAATCAAAGTGATTAGGGGTAAGGAACAGTTCCCATATGAGAAGAGATTAAGAAAAACTGGGACTATTCAGATTAGGAAAGAAATGACTAAGTGAGGGGAATATAATAGAGGTTTCTAAAATCATGACTACTGTGGAGAAAGTGCTATTTACCCCTTCACATAACACAAGATCCTAAAGTCACACAGGTTTAAAAAAAAGAAAGAAAGAATTTCATAGCACGATGCTAGGTCAAAATATAACTAGTTTAGAAAAGGATTAGATAAATTAATGAGATGTAGGTCTATCAATGACTGTTAGCCCAGATGGTTGGGGTATAATCTGATGCTGTGAGTTTCCCTAAATCTGTGACTGCCAGAAGCTGGGACAGGACGACAGGCGATGGATGGATCATTCAATAATTGCCCTGTTCTGTTCATTCCCTCTGAAGCATTTGGCACTGGCCACTGTCAGAGCACAGAGTATTGAGCTAGATGAACCTGATCTGACTAAGTATAGCCATCCTTATGAGTGCAAATTTCTTCTATTCCTCTACTGGTGATCAGTTTGTGTCCTGTTGCATGGAAATTGATCTATGTTTATCCTAGGTAATATAATTGCAAAAGATACATAGCTAAAATGCAAAAACTGCGAGACAGAATCCATCTGATCTACAGTGTATGAAGAAAGTCACAAGAAATATGTTCAGTAGGGAAAAGTTTGTTGTCATGTATTTAGTAGGAGCTACATGTCCCACACTAAATCTGTACTTAAGCTGTACTTCATATTTTATCTGAAATCAAGTCTACTTTCATTTTTATATAAATTGCCAAGATTACACATACAATTGTTCATAATTTCACTATTTACAATCTTCTATAGAAAATTGATGACTAAACTTATAAAGTAGAATTCAAATTTTACAAGCTGGTGGGGGATTACACAGTTCATAAAAACAGAGTTCATAAAATTGAACATCTCAAAATTACAGTTGATATTTTTCATATGTTGCAGTCTGGTGCACTGTTTTGCTTTCTTGTCTTTCTGCAAACCACTGCAAAGCTATTTCCAATGAATTCTAAGGTAGTAGAATGTGAAGGGATGTCAACTTGTTCTTCTTGACATCACATTCATTATCTAATTTCCCTCCAGACCACCACCACCCAAAAAAAGTGTTAAGAAAAATGTTTTGTATAACTGGTTATTTGTAAGATTGGCATTCATAAAATTGAGGTTCTATTGCAGGGGTCGGCAATGTACGGCATGCATGCCGTAAGTGGCATGCAAGATGATTCTGAGTGGCACGAGGCTGCCTCCCAATCCAGAAGCTGAGCATGGCCAAGCTCGGCCCTCTCCTCCTGTCCGCCAGAGGGTTGGGCCAGACTGGGTCGAAGATATGCTCAGCCAAGTTCGACCCTCTCCCCCCTCAGCCTCCTTGCCCCAGCACTGCTCCCAGGGGACTGTGAGTCCAAGCTCTGCTTCCCAGCTGGTGTGTGCACTGGGGGCGCAGGGATGTGGAGGTATGGGGGGGTGAAGGAAGATGCAGCATGCACATGAGATGACCGAGAGAGATTAATGAAGCTGCTAAAATGTAAGTAGGATGATTATTGACTTTAAAAAGTATCAATGGGACGCAGATTGTAAATCAAAGTGAATAAGTTAAATCTTGGCACGCCACTTCTGAAAGGTTGCTGACCCCTGTTCTACTGTATTGGGATGATTCACTCATGTGTTTCTATAGTATTAGTGCAACTCAATTAATTTTAATGAGACCACTCTTGGAGCAAGGTTTGAAGGAATAAGGCGTGGTTTCATTTAAAGCAGCATCCAAAAATTGAATGACTTCAAAAGTCTCCAAGAGCTTTGTTACAATTTTTACATGTCTCAATTTTATTCATGATTTCCTCTCCATGAACTAATCAACAGTAAATTGCTTGAGGTGGACAGAAAAGTATTTGACCTGAAGACTGCAATATGTAGTCATGAAGCATTCATTTTGAAAACAAAGCTAAGATAAAAAATCTATACTTTTTAGGTGTTCTGAAGAAAAGTGGAATGTTTTGGATCTTGCTTTTACATCTCACCAGTTGTCTGCTC